>OX387243.1:117928475-122928475 GCA_947561735.1 Cenchrus americanus | reverse complement strand
GAGGCGGAGAGTAGAGAGACAGGCAAAACAAAAGGCTGCAAGGAAGGCTGCAGCAATGCAAGCAAGAGAGAGAAGGTGTTTCTGCTCCCGTGCTCCGGGTCTCCGGGCGTGGGTTTGGGAACTAGTGCATCATGCATGGAGAGAGACCGAGGGATCATCTTGCTTTGTCTTGCTTTTTTTCCCATTCACTTCCCCATATTTACTTATATAGAAAAATAGTTCCCTAATTTTATTTTTTCTAAATAATTTTAGAAGTTTAGTTTGGTCAGTTGTTCGTTGAACAAATTGTATTTTATAATGTAGAAAAGGATATGACCGTTCATTGAAGTATCACCGGAAAAACGACAACCAGTTCCAAAACCAAGACGCTCCTTGCATCCTCCCTGTAACGCTATGACAAATTGTGAATGTGCTATTAGAACGTTGCCACTAATTTACTCCAAGAAAACAGAGGAATTTAAAATAATCAAATTTTAATAAAATGTTAAAAACCTTTCAAACAAACCACTTCAAAGTAACTCGGCCTATGTTAAACTTTTGCTTTTGCTCGGCCCATGCCAGCCCAACCGTGAGCTCATTGTGTCCCATTTACATTGGTGAGGACGTCAAACAACATTTGATTCGCTCCCTTTTGAGCCCTGGAACTGCTCTACAGTTTTAGGATTCATATTTTGTCACACAAAGAATACAAACTAACCAATTATAAAAGACAAAGAGATTCTAAAAGTTTCTCATACAAAAGACAAGCTCATACCTAGATCTTTCTTATACAAGACAAGAGGTAATTTAGTCATTTTCCTCTCACATTGGTTTGCGTGCTCAGTGCTAGAATTACATTTGTTTTAGGATAGAGGGAGTACACGCAGTTCCTCAAAAATTGTAGTTGTAGCAAGATCATGTCATCATTTCCCATCATCTTTCTTTCTTCAACTTTCAATTACCAAAATAACCCTATACTGTACTATGTTTGTCAAAAAAAATCTAGAACTCTAGCACTTCCCAGGCTTTGGTTCAGATGAGCAGGCATTTGCTGTAATATTTCAGGACAGTTGCGCAGCAAAAAATTTATCGTCCCTGAAATGTTTGCATTCTTGTATGTATCCTACAATATATTTATTCTAGGCAATAATGTTTTTCAAATTTGAAACAATCAAAGCAAAATTCAAGCCAGAGTACACCTAAATTGAAACGCATCAGGGCTCAGGATTCAGATATACCCAGCAAAAATAAAATACTGCTACCTGCTAGAAAATATCATAATCAAACTTGGCAACTCTGGGTTCTAAGCATAAAAATACATGTTGCACCATTCTTGGCCAAATCCAGTTGCTCAAGACACGGAGGTTTTTTTTTTCATTTGACTTCTCAGAGATCAGATAGATCTAAGCGCTCCCCAAAACTCCAATCCAAACACATCAACGACATGATCGACTCTACATTCACAGCAAAAAAAAAGGTCAAGCTCCAACGCTTGCCTCAGTACTGATGCTTACAGCTCACATCAAGGACATGAACTCTAAAATTCACAGCCAGAAAAGAAAACCAGCTCCAACACTTAGTACTGGTGCTCGTATGCATCATTCCCAGCCTTCTCAAGAGATGAGGCAGCCGCCTCATCCAGAAACCATACCAACTTCCCGTCAGTTGGCTGAACCATTCTAGCAGGTACTGATGTAGCATCTATGTTTTCGTTGCAGTCAGATATAGCAAAAGACACAGCCTTTGCCTTGTCTTCTCCAGTGGCAACAATAGCAATGTTCGATGCCGAGTTTATCACAGGGAGAGTGAAGGTAATCCTCTCAGGTGGAGGCTCTGGAGAATTGGTGATGTAGGTGACCCAGTCATCTTTCAGCTCAAGAGCTGGATGGTTGGGGAACAATGAGGCTACATAACCATCAGGACCAGTGTTCAGAAGAATGAGGTCAAATTTGGGGCAGTCGTTGCTCTCTGAGACTCCAACTGTTCGAACCTTGACCAGCTGCCTGATGACAAATTCATAGTCAGTTGCAGCCTGTTCCACCGTTGCGTTGTCGTTGATGGAGTAGACATGACCATTAAGAATAGGCACCTACAAGTCATTCAGATGCAGAGTCATGGCTAACCCAATGTAAACAGGGAGCAGACAAGCTGTAATGGTCAGTAAAAGTCTTATGAGAAAACAATCCAAATCGTGCTTTACAAACCTACATCAAGTGCTTGTGAACGTGAGCTAAACAAAACAAACAGATATATAGGATCCACATACTGGATGTTAATGCAGTTAGAAAGGTGGATAAATAATGCATATCGTTCCAATACGACAGAAGAGATGTTCAGTGAAGCATTGCTAGTTGTTTACAGTTTACACACAACTTGTAGAATTCTTTCTTGACAATTGTAAGAAAGTATCTACTTATTTTGAAGGCTCTAATATGCCCTCTTATGTGTTCTTGGAAAAAAAGTTTTAGTATGTGCATGAACATGTGCCCTTTTGATCAACCATCTATATCCAGGACCTATGAGCAGCAAAGTGTGATCAGATGAGGATGACAAGCAATTTTTAAGTAAAAAGGAACCCAAAATTTGATGTAAGCTCCTTGAGTTCACTATCATGCTAGTCTCGTAAGATATCCACTGACAGACAGCAATCCTATCCTGATAAAGTGCAGCCATATGGATAAGCTATAAACTTGATAAAAATTGTTGGGCATAAATAACAATAAAAAGATGTGTGAAGATTTTTTTTTGCAATTCGAAAGATATGTGAAGCAGCTGGCACTACGAGAGTAGTTGTTACAATCAGTAGGTAGGCAGCCTTTATGTGGCTTAATTATTCAGAAAAGGATTTATTATGAGCTGTACAGACTACAGAGTAGGCCTCATCCTAAGTCAAACAAAAGCATAACAAATAAGCTGACCAATGAGCAGGCCTAGGAACCTAATTTATTGAGGTAAGAAGGTAAAAATAATGAAAGTTGGTGGATACATTAGCAGTGTGAAATAAAAAAAACGTTGTGATTTATAAACTCAATGCGTGAAAATTAAGTGAACACCATATTTTAAGTGGATATACCTTGGAGAGAAATTCTTCCTTTGCTAATTTGTAGTTACTCTCTGCATGGTTCTTTGCTACTGCACGTTCTTCAGCCCAGAAGATGTACCATTTAGACCAATCAAGGGTCTTGTTGTATGGTGCTTCACAGAGCTTCCTTTTAAACAAAAAACAGTTGAGACGTCAGATACAGATACAAGAATATACATATATAGAGTTATATATTTATTGCTTCCTTTGAAAACAGAAAACTGATATAATAATTAAAGAAACTGATGTGGATACAGTATTACCGCATATGTCTGATAAGAGGCCCTCCACAGAGAGCAATAGCAAAGTATCCTCTTTCCTTAACAGAAATTTCTGAAACTTGTGAAATAAACTCTGCCAGATCTGTTGCCATCTCGTCTGAACTCTCAAATACCCTGATTTCACAATTCTTCTTGGTTTCATAGGAGGTCATGATTTCCCTCTCCATGGTTTTGTTTGCTCTTGAACCCTTAAATCAAGTTATTGTTCCAACTTCCAATTTAACACACCTATGGAAGAAAGGACGGGAAAGTTTAGGAAGGCCTTGCAGAAAGCCATGTACTGATGTCCAACTGACGTTTAAAACGTCTGAAAATGAAGAACTTGTATGGATTGAGCCTGATGTACTAGTTCGGGCAGATGTGTTCATTATGTGCAGTTATATTGCTTAATAAAGCATATGTGCTATTTGTGCAACATCTGTCAAACAGCCAACATCAGTTCTACTATGCATGGAAATACAGAAAAAAGTTCATATTTGTCTGGATTGAGATACACAGAACTTGTGTACGCAGCGTATATAACTATATTAAATAACTGATACGAAGGTTGTTACATGTTGACCCAACTGACAGAAATTTTTTTTAGTAAACTGCTAGGAAATAAGAAGATAAGCATGGCAGAGTTGGGCTAACAAATTTTAGAATAACCATTTCCAGATGTTTGGCTACAAAGAACTGCCTAAATATAACCGTCAATATCAGGGGCATGAGGCAGTACTCCTCTGTATCTCAAAACTGAAACTCCCCATACATTATTGAAATATCTCAAAAAAAAAGTCATATTCCAATCCTGTAAAATAAACAATACAGAGTATGGGTGGAGGTGAATGCAGCACAAGGTAGTACAACTCAGTCATACCATTTAAAGGTTAAACATATTATGCTGCTTAAAGTCCAGCTACGAGGATGGATTCTCTGAAAACCCTTTAAATACATAAGGATATATGACAAACATGGAAAAAAAGGCAGATCTGGTAGTATCACAAAATCACCAGTATTCTCATCTGAGCAACAGGAAAATGACATGTTTAAAGACTGTCTGCTTTATCGTTTCAAAGGTAGTGGGGGTAAAAAGCAGAGCAGCACCGGAATGGAAAGGCAGGGAGCAGAGGAAGGGAAAGGGAAGCTGCCAATGCGCAGCTCCAGCAGCCATCATTTGGGCCAAAACCAATTCAAAGATTCCAAACTTTTTTTCTCTCGGAATCACACACAACAAAAGCATCCAAAGGGCAGGGAGGGCCCAAGAGCTGAGAGAACCCGTCCGTGAGCAAAGAAAATTTCGTTCACTTTTGCTACTGAGGAGTGAGGAAACTAAGGTAAAAAGGGAAACACTGAGAACTTGGCAACGGCCATTGCTGAAAGAAACTAAGCACAGCTGGATCGATCGAGTTGATACAGGAATACAGCAACGAAAAAATTTAGAGAAATTTGTGATCAAGAAAAAGAATCTTGAAAGCGACACTCAATCAAGTAAAGACACACTCATTCCCCAGCATTATCTCCCAGCAGTTTGCCACAGGGTTTACATATGTAACAATGCAGCAAGAAGCAAGAACACAATTGCGAGTTCTTCTCGGTTCTTGCGCCCCAGATCAAGAACCGCTCCCAAGATCGCGGAACAGAACAAGAAGAACCCCCAGGTCCCCAAGAACCCTACCAGAACTAGGCATTTGCTGACCAGCGCAGCCCTCCTCCCTCCCTTCCTTCCCACAAGAGAATAGTGCACAAGAATAACAACCGGGGGAAGCAAGAACGCAGGCATGGGGAGCCATTTATATGCGCGCATATGCTGCTCTCGCTCGAGCAGGGTGAGCATGAGCACAAAAGATTTTGCAGTGGAAGAAAGAAAAATAATCGGAGAAAGGCAGCGGGTGAGTGAACATCACCAGAGCAAGACTGCAAGAGGACGAACCCTTATTTTAATCCGGAAACCCGCGGCGGATTTCTTGTTGTTTTCTTGTGGCGTCGTCTCGTCTCTCCCTATCGCCTGAGAGCTGCTGTGGCTGCGCGTGGGGAGACTGGCCTGGGATTAAAAGATGGAACTCTGTTGCTTGGGGGACCTAGCTGCAGCAGCCGTACGTGCGGGTTGTGCTGATCCTTATCTCGTCGACGCCCAAAAGCTTCTTCTCTGGAAGGGCCGCCCGGGGCGATCCACCACAGGTGAGGTGATCGCTCTCTCCTAGCTGGAGTGCTGTGGACTGCGACCAATGGCCGGATGCTGCAGCTGTTTTGTTTTGATGTGCCTCGTTTTTCAGATGATCTCATGGTCTCCTCATTTCGCAATTTCGCAATGTAGGAGTTTCAAGGGAGCTTTACATGGAATGCATCATCTCTTTGTTTCTTTTGCAGGATTTGGGAAAAAGAAAAGATTTCGGACCATATGATATGTGTATATGGGGTGCCAACCACCTCTCTAGAAGGTATATTTAAACAATTTCAAAAAGAAAATCGAGATGATACATATATGTGGTGCACATCCATATACCCTATTGTAAAAGTTGAGATGCAAATCTAATCTAGAAATCTTCGTACAAATTTTTGTATGTTTTTATTATAAAATAAAAAGAGTATGAATCTCAACTTCTACAACAAATTTAATTTATAGATGCACTGTAGATGTGCTGCCTTGCTTTATATATCTAAAATTTTTAGTTTAAATACATTTTAAAATTAAGTGTAAATATTTGTAAGAAAAGTGGTTTTAATGATTCCACCTCATAAGAGGGTTGCATGAAGTATTTTTCCTAGTCCTTACAAACAAAGAAATATTTGTGGTGAAAGTGGACAAAAATATTCTGTGCAAAAAATATGTGAGGTGGTGAAAAAATCAGCATTTTAAGTAGTGTTGCACATGTCATATTTTTATTTACAAAATACTATAGTCTGAAAAGTCTATAAGATCTTTGAATGTAACAAATCTTGTACACTGTATGTTCAACTTCGTTAACCATGCATTTATGACTACAAGGGTCATTATTTGTGAGGACGTAAATGTGCTAGACTGTTGTAATGAAATAGTTTGATTATTAGGACCCGCAAAACAAAAGAAACACACTACCAAAAAATATATATAATGATGGATTTAATGAAAATAAATTAGTGCATTTATCTATGAATAAAGTTAGAGGAGTCCGATTTAGTATATACAGAACTAAAACATCTTCCATTAAAAAATGAACGGACTAGCTAGTTTCAAAACAAGTACTACTACATTATTTCTTTGTACATTTTCTACACAAAACCTCCTTTTCTAAATCTTGTGCTTTACATATCCTTAATTTCTAAACTAGAGTATCTTAATACTATAATGGTTTTTGAAGCTAGAACTTTACAAGCTAGCCCTTCGACTTTGAAAATCTAACCAGAATTAAACCCTGGTGTGAAATTCCTCTTCTGGCCCCATCGAGTGTACTTTCCTGACTGAGCCAACGTTCAGCTGTTTCGAAAGTGAAGTGGGGGTCTCGTGCACAGTGGTGAATACAGAATTGACTGGTAGGGGGCTCTCCTTCCTCCTCTTCTTCTCAAAATTTCTATGGAAAAATTGGAGGCACTACCATGGGATCCAGGGTGGTAGCCCCAGATCCACCGCTGGATCTGCCGCTGCTCGTGCATGTTTCTTTTGAAAATTTTGAGGGAGGAGTAATTCGCCAGGTCTTCATGATGTGGAAGGAAGCATAAATCGTTGGCTGAGGTGACTGAAAATTAATTGTACTCTTTTGCGTATGTTCAACCCCTGAACCCCTGTGCATTTGTGGTCCTTATCACCTTTACAAAGAAAGAGATGTGCAACCTTCATTCTTTACCAAGGATAAGATGGAAGACGATCTTTCAAAAAAAAACTGAACTGACTGACCAGTAAAAAGATTCACGTTGAACGAACGAGTGAAACTAATCCTGAATTGGAAGAGCAGAATGCAGAAGTGGTAAATAACAAGCAACCTACTGCAAATCTGCAATTACCTGAATAGAGGATAGGATGAAATGTTTGTCACATCACAGTGAACTGGAAGAGGGGCAGCGAATAATTGGGTGCTTTAATTTACTCGCTGAATCAATCATCAGTTGGCTGGCTAAGAGCAAGCACGTACGCGGCCATACTTTACAAATATCACAACTTCAGTTCTTCTTACCAGAGCTGGATAGGAACTTAACTAGTAGTACATGCAATTCTTAATCACTTACATGCCAGGACAAGTTTTTAGCGATAATGATCATGAACTAAAATTCGAGAAGATCTTTCCGGTTGGTCTAGGCCAACGACGTACTGGAAAGCAATGCCAAAAGATCTATGACATTAACCGCATCACTTGAAAATTGACTTAACTATTCGGCCAAAATAAAATTTGCCTTTGTCAGTACCTGACCATGCAAGCACAGCTACGGATATTAGGTTAGGGAAAAAAACAAAACAGTCCGTCATTATCAGCGCCCCAGGAAGCAACAAAAGAGTTCAAATCAGTACGCGCTGCCACTATGGAGCACATCATTGTTTTAGATAAAACTTTACAATCTTTCGCCTTATGATTGGTGGCCTTCTCTTTAGGTGCAAAACACATCAACCATTAATCTGGCTAATATGTACTGTCCATATTACATTGAGATCGGGAGATTAGGTAAAAACAAGTGTAGAGTTTATCATGGGTTAAAGAAAGATTTACGCAAAAAATGTAACCTGGAGAAGAATTAGGCACAAAATTACTGACATCAAGTAAATAAAATTAGTTATGTAAGCATTTTTTACCTTCTTTCACCACAAATACATATCCATCTTTATTTTTGTTCCCATATACCGTCTATGCGGAAGGGCTTCTAGCCTAGTTGTTAGAGCACTTGAGTAGCACCCAACAGGTTTGAATCCCTATTGAAGCGAATTTACGAGGCTAGGGTTAAAAAAACAATCCCCTTGCTTGCATAAACCGGGGTTCAGGGGGTTTTCTCGATCCACGATCGAAGTTGTCTTCTACCTTAACTTAATCACAATGCCTTCGGAGAGGTCTTCCCCCGACGGGTCGACTTTTTCTTAAAAAAATTTATACAGCATATATCCATAAAATAAATTGAGGTGTGTATGTTTCCACAACTCTTGTCACATGCTTGTATAGCTAGTTTTTTGTGGCCGGGCCAAAAGAAGATGTACAGAAGGGACTTGAAACCAAGCTATCAGTGTTGGTTGTCAACTTCAGTACTTCCATTCCAAAGTGCAACAAATTATCTAGTTACATGTACCGTATAGTCTCAATATATTAAAGAAACCCTTAAAGATTCTTTGTATTAAAAACTTAAACTAAAAAAATACCTGCTAGTATGATTCATCTTTGCCTTTTATTCTCATCTAAGTTATACCATCTGCATCCTTGGGAAAAATAAGACAAGAGGCGTGTATGGTGTGACAAGTCTTACCATAGGCTTGTCTTGTAGTGGTGGAGCCTCAAATTTGTCTCTAGTTTTTTGTGGCTTGGCCAAAAGAAGTTGATGTAAAGAAGGGACTTGAAACCAAACTATATCATTTGTAAGCACCGAAGCTGACAACCAAACGATAATGGATTAAGTCTCAAGATTTTTAAGAAACCATTAATTATCCTTTGAATTAAAGACTTGAAAAATTAAAAATACAGAACTAGCTAGTCAGCAGCATTGCCTTCCATAATATGCATTGTCATGCAAGCAATACTGCCAAAAGAAAAGTCCTAGTAGCAGTTCTATAAAAAGTTATTATTTTTGTAGTGATACAAATTTTCTTAAGAAAAATGACACAGTATGTTAGACTTCTGGAGGATACAATGGGTAGAGCTGTCATTCTCAAACTTTATTTAGCTCCACTATCAACTACTTTGTATAATCCAGAAACAATTGTTGGATCTAGTGAACCAGTGGGCTCTCACTTTATCATTTCGATTTCATTTGATCAGATCCTCGAGGAAAAAAAGGTATCTAAAAGTTTTGTTGTTGTCTTGTATAGGCATGCATCCAACATGTTATGATTAAAATTATGCGTTGGGCTTGTGCCAATGCTCTCTTGAAGAAAGTCCAACAGGCAAGTGCACCAAAAAAAGAATAAATAGAAGTTAAATCAAAATATGGAGTATAATAAAACATTACGTTTGATGTTCTTGCAATACTCTTAGAAGAGAACATTAGCATCCTCTTAGAAGAGAAAAGAACAGAACATGAGTGCGGTAGCAAACTACTAGTTGAAAATACATTTGAAATCGAAGAAAGAGCAAAAAAAAAAAACGGAACTGGTTTGTGAAGTTCCAATAACATGGACATCACGATTTTAAGGATAAGCACCAGCACCCATCATCCTTTTCCTTTGGATTAAAGACTCACATAACTAGTATGTGTTTGCTGGGCCCAAAGTTCAAATAGCATATGTAAAATTATGTCCCTTGAAGAAGGATCCGACACTCCAGCTTGTGGGCAGGTCAGTTGGTCAAGACATTTTGCATAAAAGAAACTGCATAGCACATAGTGAAAGTGATCAAGGAAACTATGGGCAGAATTCCTGTAAAGAAAACTATGGGTAGAAACAATGGTCGGCGACTTGGTGGACTGTCCATCACTCCATCCACATCTTTAGTAGGCTATATAATAAGAAAAAGGAACATTATGTTTCTACTGACTAGTTTTGACTCATTTTTTGGCCTTTTTTTTTTGGACTAGAGATCATGTCACAGCATATTATGTTTGTATACATCCACCAATAACAAAAAACAGATTATTACCTAACTAAAATGCGTTGTTACAGTATATAGAAAAAATCATCGCCACGAAAAAAATCCAGTGCAGTGACACAAAAGGAGCACGTGATAGTCATGATATGGAACATTAAAAGGGAAGTCTAACATTTAAGATATAATAATGAGGATAGAGCAGTCTAATCAAATACACAAGCATGGATAAAAGCAGAAATAACACTAGGTAAACCACTAAGTTTAGACACCATTTAAATGCCACAAATAATCATTACTTGGAAAACAACACTAAGTAAAACACAAGTTTAGTCATGACTTAATCGCTGAAAAATTACAACAAAATGAAAATAATTTCTGAAACAACAAATTTATGAACAAGCGAAAATCCCAATGTTCCAAAATAATAATGTTTTTTTACAGAAGCACTACTTGAAAGCTGGCTTTGGAAACAACACTTACAACAAAATGAGCCCATACTGTGCAGGATAGAATACAGTATATTAGAGCTGATTACTACTTTCCTGTTCAAACTCCTAGTGAAAAATTCAATGGACCAACAAGAGAAAAATGACCCTTAACAAGACTACAGAAGCAACTTAGCAGATATGGTCAAATTTGGTTGCAGTAGCGCAATTGTTTTCACCGACCGAGACACCCTTTCACATCAAATCCCCTTTTAATTTGTTGTGGCTCAGTTAAACTCTTCTTTGTGCATCACATTACGACAAGAGAAGCAAAAAATGTTGACTTCCATAGTAGTGTCTCTAGCAACCGCAGTGCTCACAAAGATTTGACATGATAATGAAGCAGCGTTGAGTGCAGTATATTAACTAGCGAAATCCAGAACGCAGTCAAAAGTGGATCTTATCGTTTATGGCAGAACCACTTAGCAAAACAAGTTATTGAATAGTGTTAAATCAGTCTCCTTTCCTTTTATTCCCATTTCAGTTGTATCTGAGTATCTCAAACTCACGTAACAAGGGCCTCAGTAATCCCTTTTTTTGTTATCCTCTAACCTGAGGGTATCAACTGTGTGATACTAATAGTGGTATATCAGTTTGTGAAGTGAGAAAGCTGACTAATACGGATGGAAAAGGTAGGTCAGTAGAACCCATATTGCCCCCATATTTTGATAAAGTTCGTCCATTTAGTGATCGGTTGCCCTGCCTGCCAACAAGAAACATAGACATCATAAAAGATATGCCTGTAAACAAAAGTTAGATTGATGGGCTTACCTGCCTGCCTGACTGGTGTCTTGATTCGTGAAAGCAGGATACATAAAAAATCACTTATCAACTTTTTATCACTAATCAGTGAGAAAAAATCAGATGGAGGTATCAACAAAAGAAATCTCACCACTGTGAAAGCCTGAAAAGTGCGATTGCAAATACTACATTGCTCTATCGAACTGATGAGTAATTTCAAATCACCTACCAACAACATATCAGCAGTTGAAATGAAAATTTACACTACAATTATCAATATAAGACCCTTGCACTTAAACACACAACATATTGTGTTAGTTCCAAATGATGCTTTGTAATTTTGTGAAGGTATGCACACACAAGCAGATAAAAGGACGGTAACTACTAGAGACCCCACATCCTTGCGTCACCCCCCGCTTGGGTGACGGGAGGGCGGCAGCGCCCTCCTTCGCCCCTCCGCCACATCGCCCCCGCCGGAGGGGAGCAGCCGGGAAAAAACCGCGCGGCTCCCCGGGATGGCGGAGGCGGGGCATCTCCGTCCAGCTCGCTCGCGAGCACCTGACGCGGAGGGCGTCTTGCGGCAGCCCCGGTGCCCCTCTAGCCGCCGGCAGTGGTGCTTCCCCCCTCCTTCGCAAGATCCGGGCATGGGGGTTCTAGATCCACTGCTCAACCACCCCCCGCGTGAGATTCCTGCTCTGTTCGCCCCCTTCTCCTGCTCTCTTCCTACGCCCCACCTCCTCCATGGATGCTGCAGGCGGCGACCGTCGGCTCTGGGCTCGTGCGTCTAGTTTCCAGACCCCATGGATCCCCCCCGACGGCACCTAATCAGGTGCCCGGCGGCCGCCGTTGTGGGCACAACATGCAATGGCTGACGTCTGGTGGCGACATGATGTGCAAGCGGCTGCGCGCTCGCCGTTCATGTCGGCACACCAAGGCTTCTATTGTGCCACCTTGTGGATGACCGTGGTGGCGGCGCGAGCACCCCTCTCTTCGGGGTGCTAAGTCTTCCCGTCTGGTGCCACTTGTTGGGCCTTGCCGTGAAGTCCGTCAGAGATGTGCGACGAAAGTATCACGCATGGCGCGTGGGAGGTGCCCCACCTATGCACAATCTCAATCACTTTGCGTTCTTGGGCTCGCTTGCCGCCTGGCAATTTCTGTGTTGGTAGTGGACTTGCAGCGAAAGCGTCGCGCCCGGTGCGCGAGCAGGCTCTTGCCTCCGCATCAATCCACTGTCGAGCCAACCTTCATCTTCCACAACTCCATGTGTTATGTGAGTGCTTCATATCTCTCCCAATGTTTGTTGATCATGGGCTTGCTTGCCCCTAGTGCCTAGCCCCTTCTGGGACTTGGCGAGTGCTCTCCCATGGCACCTCTGCTCTGTCGACGCGCTCCTTGTTGGTGCTGCCACCACATCTTACGCGGTTGGTCTTTCCATCAATCTGCCATTCCCCCTCAAGGCTTCCTCCCCTTGGGTGGTGTTGGGTGGCGAGAGGCGGTGGAGCCCGGATGTGCGCCCCCGTGTCACTACTAGCTTCAAGGGAGATCGTCGTGTCCGGTGAAGCTTCGACCTGCGTTCTTTTTTGCCATCCTTATTCGTTGAACGGCCCTCATATGGAGGGTATCATCAGGTCGGCGCAACTACGAGGGGTGGTGCGGGTTGCAATACAATTGTTTTGCCGACGAGCATGTTGTTCGATGGAGTCACAAGCTGGCGATCGGGTGTAGTCTTCCATCTTGTGTCCTAGTTAGTGCTGAATTTGTGTCCCTCTCTTCTCAACGGTTGTGTTCTTTTTCTTTTTCCTTGGATGTGTCCAATTGTACCCTTTGCTCCTTGTACATGTGGTTTGCCACAAATTAACGAAAAGTTCAGGCCAACTTCTTGTCTGTCGTAGTTGTCCTAAAAAACAAGGAGATAAAAGGGAGTGAGGTACTGGAGTTTGATAGCACAACAGCCACAACTGCAGCAACATGTTATGGACTCTTATGCTGGCAAAGCCAAAGCATATAGGTTAAAAGTAGGAAAGTCTGAACTCTGAACCCATGGACCAAAAGTTCTGACGAAGTTCATGAATTGTTGACAGAATCGTGAACCATTCAGGACCTTTTTAAAAAAAATTATTTAGATAATAAACATATAACTGTTATGAAATTAATGTTAGAATAAATGGGCTTAGGGCCATTTATGTAATAATGAAAGAATTAAAAGCTCATGTGTTTAATGTTAAGGAAGAGAGAGAAATACCGTATGAGTATTGGAGGAGTCTCTCATCCAACTTATTAGGTAACCTTTCGGTACACCTCTTGTGAAGTTGAATAAAAGAGATAGGTGCGCCACACGCGCGCTCGCTCGCTCGCCTCGCCGAGCCGGGCGTGGACGTGACGAGTCGAGTCAAGTCGAGTGGTGCGGACGGACGGACGTGATGTGTCGCGGGGCGGGATATGCGACCATTACTGTTGGCTGTTGATGGCTCCTTAATCGTGACAGTTACTAGGAGCCCTTAACCGCGACAGTTACAATACACCCTTCCGCACATGTTCGCCTATATAAGGAGGCCTTCCTCCTCCTCCTCCTCCTCCACAGATTACCAATTCACAAAACCAGGTACTCCTGCTTAGGAGACCTCTCGCTTCTCCCTCTGTTTGATGCTCTCTTTTGCATCCCCATCGCTTGCACCGCGCGCACGGTACTGGTGAGAGCAGAGCCTTCGGAACCTCGCCCTGCTGGTGAGATCCTGCTCGGGATAGGCGGGCGATAAGGGAGCGTCTTCACGCGACTGCTCGCTCTCGTACGACTACTTCCTCTACGTCGACGACAAACGAACGACTACTTCCTCTACGTCGACTACGAGCGAACGATTACTTCATCTACGGTGGAGGGTCCGCACCGCGATCATCCGCTTGCATCGACCGTGTACGGCTACACCGATTGAGGTCACTCACAATGGGTGATAACAGAAAATCGGGTAACGTCGGCACCCAATCTTCCACAGTGTACTCTCTCAAACCAATGTTCATGTTTATTAGTTGTATAATCATGAACATGTTATGTTTAATTGTTGTTTAAACATACACAAATGCACATGGATTGTTTCACACACCGTAATATTGAAATGTCTATTAAATCATAGAATTAAAATATACCAAAATGTTGCCTATCATCTAACAATTAAGAGGATATGCACACTCAAAGACTTAAAAAAAAGGTCGTAGAATTTCGTTGACCGAAATGATTTGTTGATAGCTAAAGTCGGGTTCAAAGAAAGAGTATGGGAATACTAAGTTGGGCTAGCTAGGCACTCCCACAAGATAGCATTTTTGTTATGGTCAAGGACTTGGATCAACAAGGTGATCATGGCACAAAGAGCCATCATCAAAGCTAGATGTGTCCAAGCCACCTGATGCTACATGACAGGATCCATAGTGATCCTTATCACTAGTTGCGTTCAGGTTCAAGTCTTGATTAGATAAGATTGCTAATAGATTTGGTTAGTTCAGATTTGACAGTGGAGTCCTGGAAGGCCGTAGAATGGCCACCTATGCAGGAAGGCATGCAAGAATAAATCAAACATGATCCCCATGTACACCTGTCAAAATCTCAAAACCAAATAAACAGTGACCTAAATAAACAGCTTTAATTTTCAGTATTTTGAAGAAAAATATCTTACCACCTACGTGAGGTGACATTTTTTTTTCATACATGCAGGAGACTAAGGTGAAGCGCATGCGCAAACAATGCACCGAAGTCTCGTCTGATTTCCTCCACCCACCATACACCCTCGTCTGATGGTAACTACCGGCTTGACGGATTGTTTTTTTTTGTCGTCGTGGTGATGCCTAGAAGCACCCCTTGGAGCGAGCTCCGGTCGACGCAGTGGTGCGGCCTTCTTCTCCACCTCGAACTTGTCGTCGACAGATGCAGCGACACAACCCCTCAAGCTCGACGAGGCCTCCCCAGGAGCGCCGCGGCTCATCCTGTCGGCGTCCGACCCCTAGCAGCCCCTCACCATGGCGCCACCGAGCTCCCCGTCGCCCGCCGCGCGCCGCTCGCCTCCGGCGAAGCATGCTGCCAAGGCCAAGGAGTAACGGGAGGAGTTCGCGGTGGCATCCTTCGGGTAGAAGCCCAAGCCGTCGCCCAAGATGGCCAAGGCGGGGAGGAAGAAGAACAGATGGGGTGGGAGGTTGCAATTAGTGTGGGCCCCACACATCAAGGACTGTTGTGAAAGAAGTAGCATGACACAGGTCATGGTTCACAGGTAAAGAAACTTTCTTGGATATTCTAAAAAAACAAACTTTGTTGGATGCTGCTGATGAACTTTTCCGAAACTCGGTAGTACATAGAGAAAATGCATCTTTTGTAATAGATCAAACGTAAAAACCTCTTGCTTATGGCAGGTAGATCGAGGTTTGGCTATGGCCTTTGACTCCATGTCTCCCGCTAGGATTTTCTCGCCGCTAGTAATGTGGGCTGTTAGTACTGTGGTCAGTTAGGCCAACTATTGAATGAGGAACTTCGCGGCCCAAAGGACCAATACGTCTTCAGCTCGCTCTTGAGTGATTGGGACGGAAGGGGAGCGTTTCCCAAAGTCGCCCAATCTACCTTTGCATTGGTTTCAGTTTTGCATGCAAATTCCACACGAAGACTCGCCTGCGAATTTTTTATATTTATTTTGCTTTGATTTTCGAAAAATAAATGGTGGAATCAAAAATTTCGAGAAATATACATCCGGTCAAACCCTAGTGGGGCATGGTGTTAGGGGTGACGCCAATTGTCAGCTCTACTGCCAAGTGGGGCCAGATTCCTGCCGCCGTGGGGCGCGGCGGCAGGAACCCTAGTGTCGTGGCCCACGGCGCCCAGAGCCCTAGCGCCGTGCCCCACGACAGCAGCGTCACCGCTATAAAAGGGGGCGACCGCTGCCGCCGCCGGCCCCCTCCCTCCCTCTCTCCCTCTAAACCTTCGGCTTTCAACCCTTCGGAGCACTTCTGAGTGAGGTATGTTTCCAAATTTTGTTCAGTTTAGTTAGTGCAGTTGGTATAGTTAGTTAGTTTAGTTAACTTAGTTTAGTTTAGAAATTTAGTTTAGTTAACTTAGGTTAGTTAAATTGATATAAATTCGTAGAAATTATGTTATTTTTTTTGCGGCTATGGCCGCATCGGCCGGAGTACGTACGTTGGAGTTGTTCAACGAGGCGGTGGACCGGCACCACCGCTCGTACGTGTCGGCTGTTCTCGGACGTTCGCCCGACACCATACGTTACCAGACGACCCGCACGTTGATGCCGATACACTAGCGGTGGATTCCAAAGTACGTAATTCATATTTATTATTTATTTCTGTTTCTTTACAATAGTAATTGTGTTAAGTAAATTAATATTTTTTCAGCCTACGCGCCGCAGCAGGCCGAGGAGGTTTGGCCCGTCAGAGTTGACACAGGCACCAGTTTGGACTCAGCCGACACAGCCGGCGGCCGGCGGAGGGACATCGACGGGCGGAGCGACACCAGCCGGCGGAGGGACACCAGATGTTGTAGGCTCGTCGTAGTGGCGACACTGTCTCCCGACCAGCTCAGACCGCGGGTGGTCAGGGCACCTGACCCCCTGGACGTACGACTGGGACTAGACCTGGGCTGGCGCTAGAGCTGTTAGGCTGAAGAGGCACCGGCGCATTTACATGTAGTACTACTTTTACCATGATTTTGTATAAACTATTTGCATCTACTCGTTGATTATGATATTCCCTTGTGATTATGCTTACACTTATCAGTTTGTTGTTTTTATAAAGGTTAAAAGTGTGTTAAAAATGAGAAAGAAAAAAAAATAAAATGACCTAAGGCCACGTGGCGCGGCGGTAGGGACCTACCGCCGTGGCGCCGGGCGGCAGGTCCCGGCGCCGTGCCGCGCCGCCCCCGCCGCCAAAAGTGCCCCATGGCGGCGGGGGCGGTAGGAACCTCGCCGCCGTGAGGTATGGCGTCGATGAATATTTCTCAAAATTTTTGTTTCGACCATTTATTTTCGAAAATCAAAGCAAAATAAAAATAAAAAAATTCCTCGCCTGCGCTCGTCATTCTGTTAACATCTGATTCATGTATTACCTTGTGCCCTAACCATTATATTGGCACATAACCGCCGTGCTTCGAAAGGAGAAATTTCCAGGGACTTAGCTGATGTGCCTGGTCATATTTAGACAGCTACAGGTTCCACTAGAGATGCATGGCAAGTTGGCTTCCGATGCTTGTAAAAGAGAACTACATTTCTTTAGCATTCTCTAATACAATAACACACCTTCCTAAGCTTGTACGGGTAAAAATTAAAAACTAAGACAAGCGGCAGACAAACACATCGGAAGGTAGATGCCACCCATGTGGCTAGAGGTTTGTTGACCAAGAATGCGACTGACTCCAAATTGAAATTAACCCATTTGAAAAACTCACATAAATCTGTATCGGAGTAAATTTGGTCAGGAACAGCATATTTCTATTTCGAAATATAACCAGCCTCCTGTTTTGATTAATAACTCATAGACAACACAATGTTACGTAGCGATATAAAGGTTAGGACACAAGATGATGCATAAATCAAACGTTAACATGCATAAAGGCAAAGCACCTCATTGACTCCAGTCAACCATGTCAAACGTGAGGAGCAGCTTGATATAGCCTAGGGAGGGACACCACCAGATCATGTACTATATACAGAGGGGAGCCGGCCGAGAAGTCTTTCTTGGACATATGAGAGCTTGAGACGCATCCTCCTCCTTCGTCAGCCCAACCATCTGTTCTCCCGTTAAGACTTCAACCATGGCAATCTTCTCCATGATCCTACCACTCCTACTATCACTACCCCCCCTCCTCTCGAGTGCTTCATCACCTCTGACACTACTGCTGGGATCCTTGCTCTCCGTCGACAAGGGTGAAGACGACGTCCTGCGCTCGCGGGACGGCACTTTTTTTTTTTTTGAAAAACATGGCGGGAGCACTACCGATTCATTTAAGTAGGAGGAGAAAGTGAATGTTTACAAGTGCGTTATTACATAATAGAAAGAAACTCAAGACTCAAAACGAAAGCACCATGATTAAACTATGGGGTGCTGCCCTCCACAGTCGCCTCACAAAGTCTGCAGCTCCTCCTTGATGAACACAAACACTCTTGTTGGCGGCAATGCTGCTCCATCAAAAACCCTCCTGTTGCACTCTTTCCATAGATTCCAGACTGAGTATAAAAGGATGGCTGACACCCGTCATCGTTGTTCTTTAGGCACAGCAGTTAAGGACCCATTCCACCAAGCTTGTACTGAAGCACTGCGAGAGGGCACTGTCACCAACCCTTCTGTCCACTGATTGATCAATCCCCAAACCTCCTGAGCAAAAACGCAATGTAGAACCAGATGGTCAGCGCATTCAGGCATCTGATCACACAGACAGCAGACCGGGTCACAATGCCAATTCCGAGCTATGAGCTTGTCTGCAGTTAGAATTTTACTCTGCACTAACAACCAGCCGAACAGCCTGTGCTTCTCTTCAGCCTTGGCTCGCCAAATGGATTTGGAGTTGAAGGTGCAGTAGCTTCCTCTGAATTGAGCAGAATATGCTGACTTAGAGGTGTATTGCCCTGTTGCTGTCCACTGCCACCGATGGTGTCACTTTGCTCGTAAAGATGCACATCTTGGAGAAGTCCCCACAATAAGACAAACTCAGCAATTTCATCAGCCGAAGCCATTCTCCAGAGCCCTCTAGTCCAATGCTGATTAATGAGGTCATCCTTCACGCAATTAGACTTTCTCCAAGCTAATTTGTGAAGATGAGGTGCAATATCTCTTGGTGCTTGACCATTTAACCAACAATCATCCCAGAAACACGCCCTCTCTCCGTTTCCTAGCATCACCACCGTACTTGCCCTAAACAGTTGCTTGTCAATCTCACTGCACGGAAGATCGGTCCCAGCCCAGGGCCGTTCTGGATCAACAAACTGATACCACATCCACCTCAACCGTAGAGCCCTACTGAATAATTCGAGGTCCAGGACTCCCAAACCTCCCACATTCTTAGGTCGCTTGACAACAGGCCATTTGACTAAACAATGTCCTCCTGATGCCTGTTCAGTTCCCTTCCAAAAGAAATTCCTTCTTATCTTATCAAGCTTGTTAATCAGCCACTTCTTTGGTGCAAACATTGTTAGGAAATAGGTGGGTAAAGATGACAGGACAGAATTCATCAGTTTCAAACGTCCAGCTCTATTGATGAACTTGCCTTTCCAAGATGGCAATCTGTTGGCAAGTTTGTCAATGAGCGGCTGCACATCCACCCGTCGCAGTTGCCTTAGGTGGAGAGGAAGTCCAAGGTACTTGCAAGGGAAAGTCATTACCGGGCACTGAAAATGCTCCATAATGTCAGACAGGTCCAGATTGCTGCAATGGATTGGGTATACTGCAGATTTTGACTGATTTGTTAGCAGACCAGAGGCCTCTCCAAACAATTGTAGGATTTGTGCAACAACTGTAACTTCGTCCTTAATTGGTTTTAGGAAAATTGCTGCATCATCTGCATAAAAACTTGCCCTGAATCTAGCAGCCCGATTGTTGAAGGGTGAGAGTAAACCATCATTGGCGGCAACTTGGAGCAACTTCTGAAGTGGTTCCATGGCAAGGATGAAAAGCATTGGCGACAGTGGATCGCCTTGCCGCAAGCCCCTAAAATGATTGTACCACTGTCCCCTAGAGCCATTCAGCATGACGGCAGTCGAGCTAGTTGACAGAAGAATCGAGATCCAGCTTCTCCACTTGTTGCCAAAACCCATCTGCTGCATCATCTCCATCAGAAAATCCCACCTGACAGTATCGAAGGCCTTTGCAATATCCAGCTTGAGGAACAAACCCGGCTGCTTCGATCTATGGAGGGTTCTGATGAGGTTCTGAGTGTACAGGAAGTTATCTTGTATGCTTCTGTGCTTGATGAAGGCACTCTGGGCACGGGAGACCAAGCTGTTGAGCTCCACGGAGAGTCGAGAAGCTAAGCATTTGGGACGACACTTTCACTGCGGTTTGTACAACATCTACACCAATGCCTGCCTTCACCTTCTCCATATGGTACACTAACTCAAACAAGATTGTCGTCTGGACTGCTAACCGCGACCGCCCTGTGCACGCCAGGAGGGCGGCGGTCACCTTGCATATGGGCGGTGTGTTGGTTCTCACGGACTATGACGGTGCAGTGGTGTGGCAAGCCGAATGCGACGACTCAGCAGGCGTGCGGTATGCTCAACTCCTGGATACTGGGAACCTTGTCATGAAGAACTCCAGCGGCATTGTTGTGTGGCAGAGCTTCGATTCACCTACAGACACCCTGCTCCCCACCCAGAGCATAACAACGTCTATGAAGTTGGTCTCCACCACAGGACTGCATGCCCCAGGTCACTACATATTTCATTTCACAGACACATAGATATTGTCACTTATATATGACGATGCCGATTCTCATGAAATATATTGGCCAGACCCTGACTATGGGGAGTATCAGAATAACAGGAATCGGTATAACAATACAAGGTTCGGGGGTCTAGATGATACTGGAAACTTCTTTTCGAGTGATCTTGCCAACCAGAAAGCACTTGTTACCTCTGATCAAGGTCATGGAATCAAAAGAAGGCTTACTCTGGACCCTGATGGCAATCTCCGGATCTACAGCTTGGATATTTCAGATGGGACATGGTCAGTTTCCTGGATTGCAATGTCTCAGCCATGCAATATTCATGGGTTGTGTGGTCCAAATGGGATCTGCCGCTACTTGCCTGCACCTACATGCTCTTGCCCACCTGGGTATGTGATGAGCAACCCTGAGAATTGGAGCCAAGGTTGTAGGCCAGTAGTGGACATTACCTGTATTGTTGAGCAAGTGCAGCCTGTCAAGTTCTTGCGACTTCCAGGCACAGACTTTTGGGGATCCGATCAGCAGCATGTTGACCAGGTATCCTCGCAGGCCTGCAAGAACATATGCATGAGTGATTGCACCTGCAAAGGCTTTCAGTACCAGCAAGGGTCAGGATCATGCTATCCAAAGTCTTCCCTTTTCAATGGGAAGGCAGCCACGACGCCTAAAAAGCAATTTCACACCATGTATCTCAAACTTCCCGTGAGTGTTAATATTTCAGGCATCTCAATTCCCCGAATTGATGTGCTTGCTTCAAGAGAGTTCGTCCAGATTGTAGACAGGTAAGCAAAACGCCGATGGAACTATTTCCGGATGTTCACAAGGCAAGCCAGGGGGAAGCAAAATGGATTTACTTCTACGGATTTGCAGGTGCAATTTTTGCTCTTGAAGTTGTCTTCATTGCTTCTGCATGGTGGTTTGTTTGGAGATGGGAGCTGGGAGCATCTGTGATACAAGCAGTTGAGGAGGGATACAAGGTGATGGCAAGTAATTTCAGAAGATACTGTTATGAAGAGTTGGTTAAGGTGACCAGAAAGTTCAAAGATGAGCTCGGAAGAGGAGGCTCAGGAATTGTGTACAAGGGAATATTAGAAGACGGTCGAGCTGTGGCTGTTAAGATGCTGGAAAGTATAAGGCACTGTGAGGAGGAGTTTCAAGCTAAGCTGCAGGTAATTGGAAGGATTAACCATATAAATCTAGTAAGAATATGGGGATTTTGCTCAGAAAGCTCCTACAAGATGGATATTGAGAATGGATCATTGGCCAACATCCTATTCAAAGACAACATTTTACTAGAGTGGAAGCAGAGGTTTAATATCGCGTTAGGTGTCGCAAAGGGTTTGGCTTACCTTCACCATGAATGTCTCGAGTGGGTAATCCATTGCGACGTGAAACCGGAGAACATCCTGTTGGACCAGAATCTAGAACCTAAAATTGCCGACTTTGGCTTGGCAAAGCTTTTTAACAGAGGTGGCTCGGGCTCCAGTCAGAATGTATCACGGGTACGAGGAACCGTAGGCTACATGGCTCCAGAGTGGATCAGCAGCCTGCAGATCATGGCAAAGGTTGATGTTTACAGTTATGGAGTTGTGCTTCTTGAGCTAGTTCTGGGACGACATGTTCTGGACCTGGCTGTAGAAGCCAATAAAGAGGTGCGTAGGGTACTCGGGGAGCTTGTAGGCATGCTTGCTCAGATGTTGGACAGAGAGCAATCATCTTCTATCAATGAGGTAGTGGATCGCAGGCTGAGTGGCCATTTCAACGACACGCAGGTGAGAACACTGATCAGATTGGCTGTCACCTGCTTGGATGAAGAAAGAAGCAAAAGGCCAACAATGGAATCTGTAGTGCAGACACTCCTTTTAGCTAATGAGTCTTGTAGTATGTGCTAGGCTGATGTTCTATGCATAGCTTTATATATGTATGCAGTATTAGACTTTTGTTTGTGTGGCTTGAGTATTTTGCTTTGTGCTAACAAGTATTGGCCACATATATCTTGGTGTTTTATGCATAACAGATCTAGCTTGTGTGCTACTAGTGACTACGAGAAAGAAACCTCTTGTACTACAATTTCTCCAACTATCTGCTCTGGGTCTTTTTCCTAATACATTGATTGCTACAACTTCTCTTGTTACTGCATATACCGAAAGAATAAATTTCCGTAGGATCAGACGATCAATAAGTACACAAGGTCAAGAAACATAATAACTTTATGTTCATTGTCAATAATGGAGATATTCATCGTGATTTGCCAATATGTATGTAGCAAGAGCACAAATGGAGCACCACAAGATCAAATGTTTTCTACTATTTATCCAAGTATAGATTATGAAAAAATTGAACTTACAGTTCCTTGCAAATTAGGTAAAGTGCTAGCTCAAGTTGTATGTCGTTCTCACAATGAATGGTTGCTCCCATGAAGCTGTGCAATAATTCAGCAAATCAGATCACAATCAACTTTAGACAGGAATGGCCAATTATCTTGACAAAGAGTTGACAGGATTCATCATATGTGTACCCTTTGTTATCTTCTAAAGTTGTTACCTAGATGTAATTAACAAAGTCACCATTTCTTTAATTAACCATCACACATATGCTTGTTTCTCGAACCAGCATTGTGTATGTCAGAACATTTAAATTGCACTGCAACCGTACAAGTATGATGTATGCTGTTGCAACCACCAGAGGACTAATGACAGGCTTTTATAATTTACAACAAACTGCTTGCATAACAAAATGCGGGCATGACGTGATGAAAACTGCACAAATAACTCTAAAGATGAAAAATTAAAGCAAAGCAATATGAAGTTTCCTCCTGTATCCCTTAATTTTGTGATGTGAAATTTTCTCTAATAGCTCATATTTCTACCATCCAATTTGAACATAATACTTACCAACAGTCCAAACACTCGCCCGTCCATGGCAGCATGCACATACCGGCTAGGACGATTTGACGAACGCCGGGATGCCGGCCAATTGAGCTCCGCCTGGTACCTCGGGTCGACGGGGCCACCAGCAACGGCGCCCTTCCTACCATCGCGGCATGCCAACGAGCCCGGTCATTGTCCCCCGCGCGTGGCGCAGCAGAGCCAGGGGGAAGCGACGAGCGGGCAGGCATGCTCACTGAGGCAATCCGTCGAACACGTTGAGCGCGGACGTGACACGCGCTCGACCCATCTGGCCATCTGCATTGGCTCCCCTCCAGCGTGGCTAATGCTCGGGGTTCGCGCCCCGTACTCAACGTCACCGTGGTCCCCTCTGTCGACGTCGACCTCTCTGAACGCACGGCATCGACCACCGGTGCCGTGCTCCCTTGTTCCGCTCTGCTCGCTCACGCGCGGAGAGGGAGGTGAGCGCAGGCACGGAGGTGGTTGTCGACCGTCCCCCCCTGGCGCCTGCTCCTCCCTCCCCACGCAGCGCGAGGCGCTCGTGCCCTTATACGGCGCGCGCCCGTGCCACGAGCCCACGATTCGTGTGCCGCGGCGCAATGCCGAGCATGAGCTTGCTCAGTGCCACCACATGAATCGAGACGAGCAGGAATAGGCACGAAATCCGGATGGTCGCCACTCGGTAGGGGCTGGGGGTCCTAGGATCCACCATGGGGACAGTGCTGAACTGCCGATGGAGGCAAGACGACGGTCGCCGCGTGAGCGTGCAGGAGACTACTTTGGTGACAAAAATAACAGTGGCGAATTACTGCAGGCGAAGAGACAACACTTCTTTGTTAATCGATCGTTTAGCTTTTATACTGCATTAACATAACTAGTAGTACGGTACTACTAGTACCCCGTTACTCTATCACAAAAATTCAACATATAAAACGTAAAAATGGGAGTGATAAGAAGCCGAGTATAATAATTCTCTTCGACTGTTATCATCGTCATTTTTGTCTAATGAAGGACAATTCTCAGTTGTTGTCATCAGCTGCCTTTGGGTGTCTTTAGCTTCAATTCAGATGTTGCCATGAGATGTCTGGGTGTCTTTAGCTTCAATCGACCGTTGTCATCGGTGCCTTCCTTCAAGAAGTTTGGCATAGGCGCTCACTCGGGTCCGATGACTTGAAGAACAAAAGGAACTTGGGGAGCGGCACCTCGCTCCGGTCCGGCGACTTGAGAAACGCCGGCCCGGCGTAGTACGCCACCGTCGCCGGCTCCGCCGCACTCTCCTCGGGCTTCGCCTTCTTCTCGCTCCGACCAACCTCCACCGACGGTGCTCGGCTCAAGGCCCTCTTCTTGGCGTTGGCGGCCTCCTCTTCCTCCCTCCACGACGATCGCCCGACACGCCTCGGCTCCTCAACACTTGTCTTCGTGTTCTCCTTCCGCCGGGCCTTGTCTTTTCTCCAATCCTCGCTTAGGGACGCGCGACCCGAACGCTCGACGGCGTGGTGGTGCGGGCGCGCAGCTCCTTATCTTTGGTCCAGCTCTCGCTCGCCGACGCGCGACCGGACTTCGGGTTGCCAGCCCAACAAACCGGCCGCTCACTCGGACGACACCGCAACAGAACGACAAGGCAAGGCGTTGGGAGTAACGGCGGCTGAGCAGCCGCGGGGGTCAACGTGCAAGCGGCGGCCATCAGCGAGTGACAAGCCGCACGCGTGCACACGGATTCAAGTATTCAACGTATAAAAAAAACGAAATGAACAAAAAAAAAACGTAGAAGAAAGCAGGATTCAACGTATAAAAAAAACGAAATGAACAAAAAAACGTAGAAGAAAGCAGGGCAATTAACAAACTAAGCAAACGAAATCGACTTGCACGGTAAACTACACGACAAGATTAGTAGGCGACCGAAACTAACAGATTAACACGCGACAGAAAGTGTACGAGATAATCAACGCAACTTGAAAAACTAGACGACGAATTTAATTAATAACGTGAGAGAGAAACTACTAAAACGCTACAGGATCAACTTGCAACGTAAACTAGACGGGAGGAATTAACAGATGTGAAAAGCTAGACAAGCAAAATTGACTAGCGAGACGGAGGCGAACGGAAGTGCTAACGAACGAAAAGTAACAAGAGATTAACAAAACTAGCAGAAAGGGAAAATAAACGGAAACTAACTAACTACAGAAGATTAACTAAGGAAAGAAACGAAAGGCGAAAACAAGAAAACGAGGACGGAGCGCGAACCGTTGCCTTTTCGCCGAATCGCCGGAGCTTTCTGACGCAAAAGCCAAAAGCGAACGGCGTTATGCGAAGAGGGGGAGGGAGGCGTCGGCCCTCCGTACCCCTTGGATTTATACACCACCGTATCATACGTCGGTGCGTATCAATAGCATACCCTCGCCACGCGGCGTATGCCAGCTCAGGACCCACGCCCCCGCGGCGGGCCCCACCCCCCTTCTCCCGACCCACACATCTCGCTGGCGCCGCCCTCCTCCTCCCTCGCCGGCGGCACCACCTCCGCCGCGCCCCACCCCACCCCGCCCAGACCGCGCCCCCGCCCACCGGAAAACCGCCAATCTTGCCCCAGCTGGCTTCGGCGGGCCTCCCCCCAACCCCGCGTCCCCGCCCACCGGAAAACCGCGGCCGGCGCCCTCGCCGCCGCCGTCGACCACTGCCTGCCGGAAAACCCGCAGCCGCCCAGCGGAGACCCCGCCGTCGCAATGCCTCGCCGCGCCGGCGTTTTCCAGCCCCCACCGCTTCTCCGGACACGCCCTGGCTCCGCAGCCCAACCGGCCGCCATGACGACCCCAATTGCGCATTTCCCGGCCCCAGATTGTCTCTTGTCAGTTTTATACACGCATCCAGCTCTTTGGCACATTCAGTTATTAGCTACTGCTTGAAGTGAAGTCCAGGAGGGATGATGGCACTGGAGCTTGGACGAGGCGTTGCGAAGCTGGTGGCTTGTCAGAGCGGGTGCTCGAAAGATTCCGGCGAACAGCTCCGAGGATGGCAATGTTCGCTGATGCGATAGCCGATGGCCCGCGCACTTTCCAGGCGTTGTGTTGCTCGCCGGAAGGGGATTTGGTTTGGCAGAGTTGCTTTTGTTTTGGCCCCTATGGCCGTGAAGTGGGAACTCAACGAGAGCCGGTTTGCGAGCGATGGAAGCTTTGGGAAGCTGAGAGGATGACGATCCTTAGGTGGTGTTTTGCCACGTTCGACACCAAGGACATCTGTGATGCGGCTGTGGTGTGACTCCGGGGTGCTGAAGCAGGGTGGTCAGGAGCATGACTATGAGCTCTGAAGAGGCCAATGTAAAGAGGTAAAATGACTTTGAATGCAGTCTATTGGAGCACACATTTTGTTGCTGTGGGACCTGAAACAAAAACAGCCTTTTGGGAAACCTTAGCACACTTCACTCTGTCTGCCAGTGCAAGGGAAATCAGGGGCATACTTGAGGAGATTACTAAGGACATTGATGACTGTGGTTTGTTTGGTGCTTCTAGGGAGCATCTGGTTGATCACTTGATAACGAATTAACAGTGGTCCATAGAGTACAGAATACAAGTTCAGCTGCATTGAGAAGACCGATTTTGGATGAGAACAGTATATGCAGGATGCTACAAAAATGCTCGTCACTTATCAGGGAGCAGAGTTAACACTGGCCCTGTTTCGTTTCTAGGATTCTGAATGTTGATGGTCGTTGGAAAGGGGGAGTTGACCAGATAGAACTATATTGAAAGTGATGTTCTCGTAATGCATGATGTCTGGAATGAGCATCTTGTTTATTGTTAATTGTTCTGTTCATCCATATGTGCTGCAAGTCTTCGTAAGACCACAGTTGCTGTAAATCAAGGAATGAGCACCCCAACTCTTACTGGGCTCTATGATTCAAGGACTCATAATTTGGTAATTTATCAAACTTTGTGTTGAATGGAATAGGGCATCTTGTTAGGCTCCAAACCCATGGCAGGGGATGTGGTTGCCATTCTGACATAAAAGAGTTGATGACTCTGAGAAATAGTGAGGGTAGTCTGGAACTCTGGACATTAAAGAATTGGGTAAATGGGTAATGCTTCCAGTGCCAAATTTGCAGAGATATCGTGAAGCAGTAGTACGACCGGGTGCAAGCAGTAGTATTGCTTTTTTTTCACAAGAATGTCGTATACAAAACTATACATTGGCTAACTGCTGAACCATTTATGGAACTTTTTCAAGGCCACACTGCTGGCTTATAGGGAATTGGCAGTAAATTCTAGCAAAGTTCTGTCCCAGATTACCATGCGAACCTTTCCTTCCTGAGTTAATGAGATCAAGATGATATGATTTGTGCATTTTGGTCACCTTCCTAGTCCAGGTCATTTACCTGCCCTAAAGCATTTTGGCACATGTGTAACATCCTGGATCAGACACTCTCAAAACTACTGCTAAGTTGTTCCAATCTGGAAAACTGCAGCAGTGCTGATGGCCTCACATCCCTCAAGAACTGAAGCTACATGATTGCCCTAAGTTCTTTGTCTGTTTCTTGCATCAAAGCAAAATAGATTGTGTCATCGCTTCAGACTTATGATCTACCAGGTATTAAGATGTAAGTTTTATCAACCTTTTGTACTTTATATATCATGCACATGTGTAGCTCATGGGCCACCATGATGACTTCTTACTGTTAATTCTGGCTAATATACATTTGCACTTGTTTTTTTTTTCAGTGATCGGTTTTGATTATATGTTAAACATGCACAGATACCATGCACAGAAACAAGATTGTCACTACAGATTTTTTCAATCCTTGTCTATATAAACATGGTTACACCTAAATTTTGGATTGTTCCTTTTTTTTAATAAAACAACCATACATGTAGGGAATTTTTATATTATGTTCATTCACATCTGCTTTGTACAAGAAACATATCAGGGAAATTGTTTTACCTGGCAGATGATTTTTCCGACTTGAATATTTTAACATGTTCTGTATATATGGAATATTGGAGAATTTATATGTCAGCCTCGATTTAAAATGAAAAGGTAGGTTTAAGTGTGTCTTTCCTGTTTTTTTAACTTTAATATGATAGCAATCTTGTTTCCAACAACCTGGCCTCTTTGTTACTGAACTTATACATATTTTACTTCCCTTCATTTTGATCCTGCGGAACTGCATGTCTATTTTCTTTTCTACAAGCAGGAGTACTTATTTACTCATCATGAATTTGGTAGATGTGTTCCAATGAAAAGTTGCACAGTACATCTCTTTACTCTTCAAATAGCACGAATAATAGTTTCTGTGTTGAAATGGCTACTGGCATATTTACTAAGTTGATTCCCTATATTTGCATCCATTGCTTACATCATTCTTCGTTTGACCTCTTATCATTCATATGCTAGTTTTCGGTTCTGTGTGGATTGGATGCTCTCTCTCTCTCTCTCTCTCTCTCTCTCTCTCTCTCTCTCTCTCTCTCTCTCTCTCTTGTTTTTTTCGGAAAAAGGAATGTTCATTCTCTTTTCCCCTAATCTCCTTGTTGTGCTCGTTTCATTCATATGGCCATTCATTTCTTGTTCATTGGTTTGCATCAAGATCATTGTGCTAAAATGAGGTTAAAACCATGCAAATAAACCAATATGGGGAAAGTGTCCTCTGTTCACTTGATGCTTCTATATATATAGTTTCTGACTAGTCGTTTGTTAATCTCACTTGATTAAAACTTGTGTGTGCTACTAGCCGGTCCTTGAACTGCATTATTTCATTAACATGGCTAATCTAGCCAAATTTGTACATTGGACTATGAATTCCTTTCTCTTGTGCCAAAATGAAAATTGATAATGCTGGAATAGTTTCAAAGTGCTCATTTTATGATGCCTGCGACTGTTTTGCTTCATTTTTTTTTGTCAATTCATCTTGAGATGTGTTTTTTGTTTCATAAAAGAGGTGGCACATCTTAAAGTAAATTACTAAAAAGTTGAAGGCACAAGCCCTATATAAGATATGAAATAGCGTATATCTTAGGAAATTAATTAGTTATTTAAGATAAAATAAATATCCCCGTCGGGGAGAATGAAGAGTTCCTAGTCCACATTGTGCCCGTCAAAGTTCATACTCTAGTCACATAACCTGAAGAAGAGTGCATGCTGTTTCTCAACAAGCAGGACATCAACAATCAATAGTTGAAAAGAAAAAACAAAGAAGATAATTGGAGAAATTTTAGCACATGAGGTTTATTTTTCTTGTAGTCAATAGAGCATACAAATATAAGATATACAATAAAGTAATGCTAACTAGATTAGATTTCCATAACTCACATTCTGCTTCTTGGAAATTCATTACATCAAACATCCACCCTACCGCATACTACAAGATTCATCAGCTAAAACGAGCATCTGCATTATAGATTCCGTCATTGGTCGTTTGCTTCTGTCTTCATCCAAGCATGAGACAGCCAATTCGATCAGTGTTCTTACCTGCATGTAGTTGAATTGACTGTTCAGCCTGCAATCCACAACCTCAGCAATTGAAGAGGATTCCTCTTTATTTAACATATCAGCTAGCATTCCTATGAGCTTCCTTAGCACCTTATGCGCCTCCTCAGCACCTACACCTCTTGTGAAGTTGAATAAAGGAGATAGGTGCGCCACACGCGCGCGCTCGCTCGCTCGCTCGCCTCGCCGAGCCGGACGTGGGCGTGGGCGTGACGAGTCGAGTCGAGTGGTGCGGACGGACGGACGTGATGTGTTGCGGGGCGGGATATGCGACCATTACTGTTGGCTGTTGATGGCTCCTTAATCGTGACAGTTACTAGGAGCCCTTAACCGCGACAGTTACAATACACCCTTCTGCACATATTCGCCTATATAAGGAGGCCTTCCTCCTCCTCCTCCTCAGATTATCAATTCACAAAACCGGGTACTCCTGCTTAGGAGACCTCTCGCTTCTCCCTCTGTTTGATGCTCTCTTTTGCATCCCCATCGCTTGCACCGCGCGCACGGTACTGGCGAGAGCAGAGCCTTCGGAACCTCGCCCTGCTGCTGAGATCCTGCTCGGGATAGGCAGGCGATAAGGGAGCGTCTTCACGCGACTGCTCGCTCCCGTACGACTACTTCCTCTACGTCGACGACAAACAAACGAACGACTACTTCCTCTACGTCGACTACGAGCGAACGATTACTTCATCTACAGTGGGTCTGCACTGCGATCATCTGCCTGCATCGACTGTGTACAGCTACACCGATTGAGGTCACTCACAATGGGTGATAACAGAAAATCGGGTAACGTCGGCACCCAATCTTCCACAGTGTACTCTCTCAAACCAATGTTCATGTTTATTAGTTGTATAATCATGAACATGTTATGTTTAATTGTTGTTTAAACATACACAAATGCACATGGATTGTTTCACACACCGTAATATTGAAATGTCTATTAAATCATAGAATTAAAATATACCAAAATGTTGTCTATCATCTAACAATTAAGAGGATATGCACACTCAAAGACTTAAAAAAAGGTCGTAGAATTTCGTTGACCGAAATGATTTGTTGATAACTAAGGTCGGGTTCAAAGAAAGAGCATGGGAATACTAAGTTGGGCTAGGCACTCCCACAGGATAGCATTTTTGTTATGGTCAAGGACTTGGATCAGCAAGGTGATCATGGCACAAAGAGCCATCATCAAAGCTAGATGTGTCCAAGCCACTTGATGCTGCATGACAGGATCCATAGTGATCCTTATCACTAGTTGCCTTCAGGTTCAAGTCTTGATTAGATAAGATTGTTAATAGATTTGGTTAGTTCAGATTTGACAGTGGAGTCCTGGAAGGCCGTAGAATGGCCACCTATGCAGGAAGGCATGCAAGAATAAATCAAACATGATTCCCATGTACACCTGCCAAAATCTCAAAACCAAATAAACAGTGACCTAAATAAACAGCTTTAATTTTCAGTGTTTTGAAGAAAAATATCTTACCACCTACGTGAGGTGACATTTTTTTTCATACATGCGGGAGACTAAGGTGAAGCGCATGCGCAAACAATGCACTGAAGTCTCGTCTGATTTCCTCCACCCACCATACACCCTCGTCTGATAGTAACTACCGGCTTGACGGTAGTATCCCATGGTGTATGCTCTTTACTGATGATGTGGTGCTAGTTGACGAGACTAGGGCAGAGGTTAATGGGAAGCTTGAGTTGTGGAAGGACACTTTAGAGTCGAAAGGTTTCAGAATCAGCAGGACCAAGACCGAGTACATGATGTGCGATTTCAGCATGACTGGACATGAAGATGGAGTTGTGAGCCTCGACGGACAAGTGGTGGCCAAGAAAGAGACCTTTAGGTATTTCGGATCGATGCTACAGAAGGATGGTGACATTGATGAGGATGTTAGGCACAAGATTTCAGTCGGTTGGCTGAAATGGCGCCAAGCTTCTGGCGTCCTCTGTGACAAGAAGGTGCCCCAAAAGCTAAAAGGCAAGTTCTTAGAATGGCGATTCGCCCGACGATGTTATACGGTGCTGAATGTTGGCCTACAAAGAGACGATATGTCCAACAACTGTGTGTTGCCGAGATGCGTATGTTGCGATGGATTTGTGGGCATACAAGAAGAGATAGAGTTCGAAATGAAGACATTCATGATAGAGTTGGAGTGGCACCAATTGAAGAAAAATTGGTCCAACATCGGTTGAGATGGTTTGGTCATGTCCAGAGGAAGCCTCCCGAGGCACCGGTGCGTAGTGGGGTGCTAGACCGGGTCAGTAGTGTAAGGAGGGGTAAAGGTCGACCTAAACTAACTTGGGAGGAGACGGTCAAGAGAGATCTTAAGGAGTGGGACATCCCCAAAAAGTCAGTTATGGATAGAAGTGCTTGGAGACTCGCAATCAATGTGCCTGAGACATGATCTTCCCTTTTTTCTTTTTTGCTTTTGTGTTCTTGTGCTTTGTGCTTCTCCTTTCCTTGTTTCTTGTGGGTTTCATCTCTGGCTTACCCCAACTTGCTTGGGACAAAAGGCTAAGTTGTTGTTGTCACTACGGAGAAGCGTAATTCCCCGAGTGCCTGGAACTTCCCCGAGAGCCAAAAATCGGACACTCGGCCCCAAGTGTTGCACTCGGGGAAGAATTGCACTCGGGGAAGACCGGCACTCGGGGAAGGCCATCTTCCCCGAGAGTAACACTCGGGGAAGACGGCACACGAAAAATAAAAGGTGCATTTGACGGCGGCACTAGACGGAGCCGTTTACAAAAAAAATTGAAAAAACGTGACCTCTTCCCCGAGTGCCTTGTCCCTGGCACTCGGGGAAGGTGACCTCTTCCCCGAGTGCCTTGTCCCTGGCACTCGGGGAAGGAGCTCTTCCCCGAGTGCCTTCTCCCTGGCACTCGGGGAAATATTTTTGTTTTTTTGTTTTTTTTTGCCCCAATTTTTTTGTGAGGCCTTCAAACATTATTTAAAACTCCTTGACCAAATTTGGCTTACTTTTGAATTTTTTTGTTATATTTCGTTAGTTTTTCCTTTTTCTTGAATTTTTAGGCACACTTCAAATTTGAACTACAAGTACATGAAATCATATAATTTGGTGATTTAAAAAATGATATTCATGATATTTGGTGTATATTGAGGCCTTATCCAACAACTCACATGAAATATCGAGCATCTTGTTATCGTGACATGACTAACAACATACGGGAAAAGTGTTTGTGAATTACAGAAAATCCGGACGAAGTCCGAAAAACACGAAACTTGTCGGGACATCGTGTTATCACATGTAGAGGTTTTGTGCAACGATTGAGAAGATTTCGAGCAAGTTGCGATGTGTGATGCCTGAAACCCAGACATCTCCACACGTGATCCATGTGATAACACACCGGGAGATGTGTGAGTTGTAGGCATCAAACGTCGCAGACTTGCTCAAAATCTTCTCTAGTCTTGCACACAACCTATACATGTGATAACACAACTCCCCGACAAGTTTCGTGATTTTCGGACTTCGTCCGGATTTTTTGTAATTTAGAAACACTTTTTTCGTATGTTGTTAGTCATGTCACGACAACAAGATGCTCGATATTTCATGTGATTTGGTGGATAAGGCCTCAATATACACCAACTATTATGAATATCATTTTTTGAATCACCAAATTATATGATTTCATGTACATGTAGTTTAAATTTGAACTTTTCCAAAAAATTCAAGAAAAAGAAAAAACTAACGAAATATAACAAACAAATTCAAAAGTAAGCCAAATTTGGTCAAGGAGTTTTAAATAATGTGGGAAGGCCTCACAAAAAAATTGGTGCAAAAAAAACAAAAAAAAATAAATATTTCCCCGAGTGCCAGTGACTAGGCACTCGGGGAAGAGGCCCTTCCCCGAGTGCCAGGGACAAGGCACTCGGGGAAGAGGTCACCTTCCCCGAGTGCTAAGACTGGGCACTCGGGGAAGGGCCTCTTCCCCGAGTGCCTAGTCCCTGACACTCGGGGAATTATTTTTGTTTTTTTGTTTTTTTTGCCCCAATTTTTTTGTGAGGCCTTCAAACATTATTTAAAACTCCTTGACCAAATTTGGCTTACTTTTGAATTTTTTTGTTATATTTCGTTAGTTTTTCCTTTTTCTTGAATTGTTAGGCACACTTCAAATTTGAACTACAAGTACATGAAGTCATATAATTTGGTGATTTAAAAAATGGTATTCATGATATTTGGTGTATATTGAGGCCTTATCCAACAACTCACATGAAATATCGAGCATCTTGTTGTCGTGACATGACTAACAACATACGGGAAAAGTGTTTCTGAATTACAGAAAATCCGGACGAAGTCCGAAAAACACGAAACTTGTCGGGACATCGTGTTATCACATGTAGAGGTTGTGTGCAACAGTTGAGAAGATTCCGAGTAAGTTGCGACGTCTGATGCCTAAAACTCTGACATCTCCACAGGTGATCAATGTAATAACACACTTGGAGATGTATGGGTTTTAGGCACCCAACATCCTAACTTTCTTGAAATCTTCTCAGTTCTTGCACACAACCTATACATGTGGTAACATGATGCCCCGACAAGTTTCGTGATTTTCGGACTTCGTACGGATTTTCTGTAATTTAGAAACACTTTTCCCGTAAGTTGTTCGTCATGTCATGGCAACAAAATGCTCGACAATTCATGTGAGTTCCTGGATACAGCCTCAATATACATCAAATATCATGAATATCATTTTTTGAATCAATAAATTATATTATTTAATGCACCTGCAGTTCAATTTTGAAGTGTGACAAAAAATCGATAAAATGAAAAAACTAATGAAATATATTTAAAAAAATTAATATTAGGCCAAATTTGAGCAAGAAGTTTGAAATAATGTTGGAAGGCCGCACAAAAAAAGTGGAGCAAAAAAAAACTAAAAAAAAATAAATAGTACCCCGAGTGCTTTCACCTAGCACTCGGGGAAGGCCCCCTTCCCCGAGTGCAAGGGTAGGGGGCTCTCGGGGAAGAGACATCGACCCACCGCTACCCCCGCCGGCCCACTATCTCCCCGCCGGCCCACAACTTCCCCGCGAAACCCTAAATGCCCATTATTCCCCAACCGCCCCCTGCGCCTCCTCCCACTCCCTACCCGCCGCCGCCCAAATCCTCCTCCCTCTCTCCGCCTGCTCCCTGCTGCCACCACACCGCCCCCGTCTCCCCCCTTTGCGCCTCCTTCGGCCACTCCTCCCCCGGCCAACTCGTCTCCGGCCGCGCCCACACCTCCTCCTTCTTCCTCCGCCGCCGGCTCCCTTTCTCTCCCTCCGCAGTTGTCCGTAGATCTGTCGCTGGTGGCTGATGGTGGCCCGCGCGACGGCCTCTCTCCCGCTTGCTCCCACCCGCCGTCGTCTCTCCCTCTTGCTCCCACCCCGCGCCCGTCTCCTCCCCTCCCGCACCCGTCTCCTCCCACGGCGCCCCGGCCACTCCTCCTCCCCCGGCCACCTCGTCTTCGGCCGCGCCCACACCTCCTCCCTGTTCCTCCGCGCTTGGCTCCCTTCCTCTCCGTCCGCCGCCGTGCTCCTCCGGCCCGCGGATCCGCCGTCGCGGCCCCTCCCTCCCCGCCGGCGGCCGGGCCGGAGGAAGGGAGTGTGTTGGCGGACCGGCGGCCTCCACGCGCCCCTCTTGCCCGGGCCGGCGGCCGCGCGGTGGAGGAGCAGGCTGCCCCTCCCTCTCCAGTCGGCTCCGCTGCATCCATGACCGCGGCTCCCTCTCCTCTGTACTGCCCCACGCGTGGTCGACCTTGTCCTGTTCCCCGAGGTGAACTCATTCTATGCTCTGATGTAAACACTGATATGAATACTTTAGAAACACTGTTCCACGCGTGACATAGTGGTTATCACCGCAAGTTTTGTTTTTTTTTTGTAAACACCGATATGAATACTTTAGAAACACCGATGGCTTGCTAGAGAAATCGAACAATGCGGATATGAAGTCATGCTATTAATTGTTTTAGTAGGATTATTTTGTAAGAATAGAATTAGAATCATACATTTCACTTCCTGGACTAGCTTTATAAATGTTGGAAATTATTCCTTTTTGGCAAGAATCGTTAATTTGTGGATCTTTTGTTTTATCCGGTTAACCTTGCTACTTGGGGAGCTTGGCCTTAATATCCAGTCATACAAGCTGAACTGCAATACATGTACTAATTTTGCATAGATGTAGTCCAATGAATTGTAGGGTCTCGAATTTGTTCTTTATGCAATGAAAGAAACTTTTGGCATCGTATATTCCGCAGTAAACTTGGGCTCAAATCGGATAACATATTGTAGTTAACCCGCCATTACATTTAATGCTTTTAGGCCCTTTAGTTTATTTTGCCAAATCAACATTTTCATTTTCCCCGCCATAGTTTTTAAATGGGTCTTGTCACATGTTATAAGTGCCATCTTCATTGGCTTTAAATGTATAAACCTAACTAATGAGTCCAACCTAGCGGGAGAGCAACACACTTGTCATCACTCATCGGCCCATAACCATTAGTTAGGTTGGACTCATTTATGTGGCCGTGCTCATATATACGACTCGTCGTCCGGTGAATTCATCTAGTTTCCTTTTTAAGGTCCGGCTTAACCGTAGCTAAATGTGTGGAGGAACAGATTGAAGTAGGAGACGCAAGACATATGTTATGTGAGAATGGAGGGCATAGGGATGAATCTTGAGAGCCTTATGCAATTTCGAAGTAGTCGGCATAGACGGACGGGGGCGGAGTTGGGCTGAATCCACATCTAGGGTAAGTTAATAAATATAATGGGCCTATTTCACTAGCCCCTCTTGTAGGGTTGTGGCCATAGTGGCTCTAGACGCTCCTCCACCACCGATATGAGGTGCGGTGTCCTTTTCTAGACAAACGGTTTCACTAATGGTAGTGGGTCCATTGGATTACGTGCCTACTACCGGGTCATATTGAAGTTAAGGGTTAGATCATTGCCAATCGCCTTGACATCTTATCGGATGCGGTTGGTAATTGAGCTTGCTATGGCTGGTCATATTGAAGTTTGTGTTATACTTGTTATGTGCTATGGATTACATGCCTACTACCGGCGTTGCTTGCTTTATATTCAGATTTTTTTTGGCACAAGTTCCTCCGTGTTCCCTACATGTCCGAGCGCTTTACTTTCGTTTTTTATTGACGACCAAAGAAAGCCGAGGATAAACCCCGTGCGCCGTTGCGAAGTCGAGTTTCTCTTTGGTGGGCACTTGTACCCCCGCAAATGTTTCCCACCGCAAAATATAATCTTCCCCCGACTTTGCTTTAATTTCTTATTTGCTCTTGATGTTACTTGACGCGGATGTATTGAACGGTGAAGGGAACGACGGCGGACATACCATGTGCTGCGGGTAAAACACATTACCTAGATGTCGGCTAGTAGCTTGCTTTGCTCCAGTAGAAACATTTCTTTTCCCGAGTTGATATTCTTCAGAAGGTTATATCACCTGAATTATTGCCGCATGGGGGCGTGCCTCGGTTAATATTTCCAATCGGTCCCATAAAGCTAACACTACCGCAGCCATTCTCAAAAATAAATAAATAAATATCCGAAAAGTCCCCATACGACGTTGCATGCTTACCGATTGAATAGTCCTCATACGACGTTCATACGGATGAGACATATGTATATCATCCATCCGCATATTTTTAAGTGATTTGACATGCATATAGAATTTCGTAATTAATTCTAAACATAGTGGAAGCATTGCATAAGTTCCATGAGTTTTTTCTCGGATCCACATGTGGAACATAGACATGATCGGCAATTAAGATACATTGTTACTTTAGTGTAACACTCATGTTTCTTGCGGGTTTTGCATGGAGATGTTGTTCTTGATGAATTGCTTTGGTGAGTTCTTGAATCAAAGCATGTCTATATTCTATTTGAGTTTTGTATTTATAGAGGTCGCTGGACTATAAAATTGATTTGTTCATTCGGACTAAAACCGATCCGATCACTCAATGACCAGGATCGCACCATATTTGTAGAAGAATAGTGTCCACTTCCAACTTTGTAGAAGGAACAAATTGCTTGTTCCACCATGGTGCTAGCATCTTTTGTCCTTTGAACGAGTTTGCACCATGGTGCTAGCATCTTTTGTCCTTTGAACTGGTTGTTGTCTTTTGAACACATAGTTATGATAGAATGATGACTTGTGCGTGACATTTCTAATTGCCTATGTAATCCGATTATTTGGTTGTGTATAGTGATGTGAATCGTGTGATAATTACCAACGATGATGGTTGTCTAATCCGATTGCTAATGGCTTTGTATGGTGTTGTACCGTATATTATCACCGCCCGAAATTTTCTTAACGAGAACCTTGTGATTTATAAATGTGATTTGTGATATATTGTTGTTGATTTGTGGTTTGTGATGTAAATACATATATACGTCTTTGTTGCTTAAACAGAGAAGTAATTTTTTTAAAAAAAATTAGAGGTGGCTTCCCCGAGTGTTTGGGCAGTGGCACTCGGGGAAGAGGCATTTTTCTTTTTTAAAAAAAGGGGCTTCCCCGAGTGCAGCCTCCAAGGCACTCGGGGAAGATTTTTTCTTTTTTTTTAAAAAAAGGGGCTTCCCCGAGTGTTGCACTCGGGGAAGAGGGTTTTTTTTAAAAAAAATCGAATTTCTTCCCCGAGTGCAACACTCGGGGAAGAGTAAAAAAAGTGGACGGCACCGACGGTGTTAAATCTTCCCCGAGTGCTACCGTGGCACTCGGGGAAGCCTTCCCCGAGTGTATGATTTTTGGCACTCGGGGAAGACCTCTTCCCCGTGAACCACTTCCCCGGAAGCTCTTCCCCGAGTGTTGCACTCGGGGAAGGCTTCCCGAGTGTTTTTGGCTCTTCCCCGAGTGCTTTAGGCACTCGGGGAAGCGGGTGACTCCCGTAGTGTGTGGTGGTGGTGGTGATGCTTAGAAGCACCCCTTGGAGCGAGCTCCGGTCGGCGCGATGGTGCGGCCTTCTTCTCCACCTCGAACTTGTCGTCGACAGATGCAGCGACACAACCCCTCAAGCTCAACGAGGCCTCCCCAGGAGCGTCGCGGCTCATCCTGTCGGCGTCTGACCCCTACGTGCAGCCCCTCACCATGGCGCCACCGAACTCCCCGTCGTCCGCCGCGCGGCCGCGCGCCTCCGGGCAAAAGCATGCTGCCAAGGCCAAGGAGGAACGGGAGGAGGTCGCGGTGGCATCCTCCGGGTAGAAGCCCAAGCCGTCGCCCAAGATGGCCAAGGCGGGGAGGAAGAAGAACACATGGGGTGGGAGGTTGCAATTAGTGTGGGCCCCACGCATCAAGGACTGTTGTGAAAGAAGTAGCAGGACACGGGCCGGTCCCGGGGGGCGGCCGGGGCGCTCGTCCCAGGCCCAAAAAAATGATGGGCCCCCTAGGTATAATATACGTAGTATACCTGTAATACGTAGTATAGAACCACCGCATCGCGCCGTCGGCCGTTTCGTTCCGTCTGTCGTGCGACTCGCCGAATCCAGGGCAGGGCCTGCCGGCCTAGCCGCCAGTAGTATCCGGGTGCCTCCTCCTGGCCGTGCTCCTACCCGTAACCCGTTCACCGGCAGCGGCGACGCCGACGAGAGGTGCTAGTGCCAAATGATTTCTAATGTTTTTGTTTCACTGTTTCTTGACTCCTGATTGGATCATCTGTTTACTAATTGTATTAGCCATCACGAGACGAAGAGGATCAACCATCACGAGGGCCTACGGCCTACCTGTAAACATCTACCCTCAGGCAGGCAATCAGGGTCTCATCACCATTAATTTTCATACTTGTTCGGCTTCGACACCACACTTCGGATTAGCAAGGTACTATAATCAAATTTATTTACTAATTGTTTTTCACTTGAACTCAACTTTAAATTTTAGTTATTGATTCATTCTCTATTTTTTTAACGATATCATGTCATCAAGAAAATATCCGTCTGGTAATGACAAAAGAAAGGCAAAAAAGCGGAGAGATGATTTGGTCGAATAAATGAGGGGGTCTCTTGATAATTTTCTCGAAGAACAAAACAAGCAATTCAAGAGATCCAAATGCATTGGCGATAGTTGCCGTGGAGGAACCGACCGATGCTAATCACGAAGATCGGGGCCGTGTGGAGGATGGTGTTGACATCAACATGGGCGAACATAATGTGAGTGATCATGAGCACGTATTTAATTCAAATGATACGAGCCAAATATTGTTGATAAGGATCCAGTTTCTATTGATATTTATGATCCAAGAAATTGGGGTACACTTGATAACAAAGCAAGGGATACATTAGTAGAGAAGGGGCCTATAAGAGAAGAGAATCTTGAATTCCCTAAGGATGCCAATGCCAGACATTTTTCCTATGCCTATTACTCTAGAAAAATGAGCAATGGAGAGGTACATGATAGAAAATGGTTAGTTTATTCCAAACACTTGGATAGAGCATTTTGCTTCTGTTGTAAGCTTTTTAATTCAAATAAATGCCAGAGTTCATTGGGGAATGAGGGGTTTAAAAAATGGAAGCATGTCAATGAGAGGTTAAGGGAGCATGAAAGTAGTTTGGAGCACATTAACAATGACCTCATGGAACCAGATGAGAATTAATCTGAAGAAACAAAAAACAATTGACAAAGAGCATCAACGACAGATCTCAGAGGAGAAAGCACGATTAAGGAAAGTGTTATTAAGAATAGTTGCCATTGTGAAATTTCTTGGTAAACGTAATTTGGCTTTTAGAGGATCCACTGAGCAGCTTTACAGTGACCAAAATGGGAATTTTTAGCTTGTTGTGAGATGGTTGCAGAATTTGATCCGGTAATGCGAGACCATCTTAGGCGTATTCAAAACAAAGACATTACTCATCATTATTTGAGCCACAAAATTCAGAATGAGTTGATTTGTCTGATGGCCTCTGATATTACAAATGCTATAATCAAGATTCGTTAGAAGAGCCAAATATTTCTCTGTTATTCTTGATTGTACCCCCGATGTCGACACCAAGAACAAATGAGTTTATTAGTTCGATGTGTTAACATTGTTGATGGTAAAATTGAAATACAGGAATACTTTCTTGGTTTCTTGAAGGTAGATGACACCTCTGGTCATGGGATTTTCAATGTATTGGTTGATGCCATTAAGTCATTTGGTCTTGATGTTGATGACATTCGAGGACAAGGTTATGATAATGGTTATAATATGAAAGGAAAACACAAGGGGGTTCAGAACCGGTTGCTTCAAATTAATCCAAGAGCTAAATTTATGCCATGTGCTTGTCATAGTCTTAATCTTACTCTTAGTGATATGGCAAAGTCTTGCACTAAAACTGTCACTTTTTTTTGGAATTGTGCAACGCATATATGTTTTATTTGCTGGCTCTACAAAAAGATGGAAGTTTTTGCTTGATTATGTTGATGGTCTAACTGTGAAATCGTTATGCAATACCCGTTGGGAGAGTCGGATTAAAAGTGTTGCAGCAATTAGATATCAAGCTCCTCAACTAAGGGCGGCTTTACTTGCATTAAGTGAAGATCCTGAAGTTGAATCCAAGGATAGAAGTGATGCAAAGAATTTATTTGATGCACTTGGCATCTTTGAATTTATTTTTGGCATGGTTATACGGCATGCCATTCTATTTGTTGTCAATAAAGTGAGCAAAAAATTGCGGTCATCATCTATTTGCATTGCTTCGCCATGCAACGGATAAAAGGCATAATGGATTACTTTGAGACCTATAGGAATGATGGGTTTGAGTCTAGTATGATAATTGCTAAAGAAATTGCATCCGAATTGGGTGTTCAACCATCATTTCCTAAAAAGTGTCGTGGTCTTAGAAAGAAACGAGTTTGATAAAAGTAACGGTGAGGAAGTCAACTTGCAAGCCGAGGATGATTTTAAAGCTTTTTACTTTCTGGTTTTGATTGATATCGCAAAAGTATCATTGCAAAAGAGATTTGATGAACTTCAAGAATTTAATGAGATATTTGGATTTTTAATGAGTTCAAAGAACTTGAAGTCCTTGGATGGTACAAAACTAAATTTATGTTGCACAACATTGGCAATAGCTTTCTCTCATAATAGCTCATCGGACATTGATTTAAATGAACTATTTTATGAGCTAAAGATTCTGCAATCCGCTTTGCCAGGTAGAGAAATGACAGCTATGGAGATTTTTGAGTTTGTTACATAAAGTGATTGTTATCCTAGTACTTCTATTGCTTATCGCATCTTGTTTACTATGCCGGTGGATCGGCATCGGTGAAAGGAGCTTCTCAAAATTGAAATTGTTGAAGAACTATTTGAGATCTACAATGTCACAAGAGAGGTTGAATGGATTGGCAACATTATGCATTGAGAAGGGATTGTTGGATGGAATTGATATTGAAACTATCATCACCGACTTCGCATCAAGGAATGTTACACGAAATTTTTGAGGTAACTCAATATGTATACCCATTAACTCATATGAATATTGCTTTTGCATTCACTTAATTGCTTGTTAGTATCCATTAAAAAATGTGTGCAGCCCTGAATGTGTGTATATTACCAATGCCTAGTATCAGTAGTATTACCTTCTATATAAAAAGGTCCAAAATTTTAGGTTCGTCCCAGGCCCAAAAATACATAGGACCGGCGCTGGCAGGACACAAAGGTCATGGTTCACAGGTAAAGAAACTTTCTTGGATATTCTAAAAAAAACAAACTTTCTTGGATGCTGCTGATAAACTTTTCCGAAACTCGGTAGTACATAGAGAAAATGCATCTTTTGTAATAGATCAAACGTAAAAACCTCTTGCTTATGGCAGGTAGATCGAGGTTTGGCTATGGCCTTTGACTCCATGTCTCCCGCTAGGATTTTCTGGCCAGTTAGTAATGTGGGCTGTTAGTACTGTGGTAGGTTAGGCCAACTATTGAATGAGGAACTTCGCGGCCCAAAGGCCCAATACGTCTTCAGCTCGCTCTTGAGTGATTGGGACGGAAGGGGGGGAGTGTTTCCCAAGTCGCCCAATCTACCTTTGCATTGGTTTCAGCTTTGCATGCAAATTCCACACGAAGACTCGCCTCCAATTTTTTTATATTTATTTTACTTTGATTTTCGAAAAATAAATGATTGGATAAAAAATTTCGAGAAATATACATATGGCCAAACCCTAGTGGGCACGGTGTTAGGTGACGCCAATGGTCGGCTCTACTGCCAAATGGGGCCAAATTCCTGCCGCGTGCCCTAGCGCCGTGGCCCACGGTGCCAAGAGCCCTAGCGCCGTGCCCCACGGCAGCAACGTCACCGCTATAAAACGGGGCGACCGCTGCCGCCGCCGGCCCCCTCCCTCCCTCTCTTCCTCTAAACCTTCGCCTTTCAACCCTTCGGAGCACTTCTGAGTGAGGTATGTTTCTAAATTTAGTCCAGTTTAGTTAGTGTAGTTAGTATAGTTAGTTAGTTTAGTTAACTTAGTTTAGTTTAGAAATTTAGTTTAGTTAACTTATGTTAGTTAAATCGATATAAAATTCGTAGAAAATAGTTTAAATTCACATAATTTGTTTTAATTCAATTAAAATTTGTAGAAATAGTTATAATTGACATAATTAGATTAAATTGATATAAAAATTTAGAAAATTATTTAAATTCACAAAATTCGTTTAAATTTGTTTTAAACTTTTAGGAAATGGTTATAATTGACATAATTAGATTAAATTGATATAAAATTTGTGGAAAATTATTTAAATTCACATAATTCGTTTAAATTTGTTTTAAACTTCGAGGAAATGGTTATAATTGGCATAATTAAATTAAATTGATGTAAAATTCGTAGAAAATAGTTTAAATCACCTAATTCGTTTAAATTGGTTTTAAACTTCTAGGAAATGGTTATAATTGACATAATGAGATTAAATTGATGTAAAATTCGTAGAAAATTGTTTAAATTCACATAATTCGTTTAAATTGGTTTTAAACTTCTAGGAAATGGTTATAATTCACATAATTAGATTAAATTTGATGTAAAATTCGTAGGAAACATTTTAAATTCACATATTTTTTTAATTTATTAAAAAATAGTTTAAATTTACATGATTCATTTCAATTCATTTAAATTTCCTAGAAAATGGTTTTAATTCGCATTAAATTGAAATAAAAATCGTAGAAAATGGTTTAGATTTACAAAGTTCGTTTTTAATTATTATAATTGGAAAAATTGATTCAATTATGTTATTTTTTTTTTGGCTATGGCCGCATCGGCCGGAGCACGTACGTCGGAGTTGTTCGACGAGGCGCCGCGACCGCACCACGGCTTGTACGTGTCGGCTGTTCTCGGACGTTCGCCTGGCACCATATGTTACCGGATGACCCGCACGTTGATGTCGATACACTAGCGGTGGATTCCAAAGTACGTAATTCTTATTTATTAGTTATTTCTGTTTCTTTACAATAGTAATTGTGTTAAGTAAATTAATATTTTTTCAGCCTACGCGCCGCAGCAGACCGAGGAGGTTTGGCCCGTCAGAGTTGACACAGGCACCAGTTTGGACTCAGCCGACACAGCCGGCGGCCGGCGGAGGGACACCGGCGGGCGGAGCGACACCAGCCGGCGGAGGGACACTAGATGTTGAAGGCTCATCGTAGGCGGCCATGGCGACACTGTCTCCCGACCAGCTCAGACCGCGGGTGGTCAGGGCACCTGACCCCCTGGACGTACGACTGGGACTAGACCTGGGCTGGCGCTAGAGCTGTTAGGCTGAAGAGGCACCGGCGCATTTACATGTAGTACTACTTTTACCATGATTTTGTATAAACTATTTGCATCTACTCGTTGATTATGATATTCCCTTGTGATTATGCTTACACTTATCAGTTTGTTGTTTTTATAAAGGTTAAAAGTCTGTTAAAAATGAAAAATAAAAAAAATAAAATGACCTAAGGCCACGTGGCGCGGCGGTAGGGACCTACCGCCGTGGTGCTGGGCGGCAGGGTCCTGGCGCCGTGCCGCGCCGCCCTGCCGCCAAAAGTGCTATCCTGCCGCCGTACCCCATGGCGGCAGGGACTTAACGCCGTGGGGCACTGCGGTAGGAACCTGCCGCCGTGAGGTATGGCGTCAGATGTATATTTCTCAAAATTTTTGTTTCGACCATTTATTTTCGAAAATCAAAGCAAAATAAAAATAAAAAAATTCCTCGCCTGCGCTCGTCATTCTGTTAACATCTGATTCATGTATTACCTTGTGCCCTAACCATTATATTGGCACATAACCACCAGCCTCCTGTTTTAATTAATAACAGATAGACAAGGTTAGGAAACGATATAAAGGTTAGGACACAAGATGATGCATAAATCAAACGTTAACATGCATAAAGGCAAAGCACCTCATTGACTCCAGTCAACCATGTCAAACGTGAGGAGCAGCTTGATATAGCCTAGGGAGGGACACCACCAGATCATGTACTATATACAGAGGGGAGCCGGCCGAGAAGTCTTTCTTGGACATATGAGAGCTTGAGACGCATCCTCCTCCTTCGTCAGCCCAACCATCTGTTCTCCCGTTAAGACTTCAACCATGGCAATCTTCTCCATGACTTCAACCATGGCAATCTTCTCCATGACTCCCCCCTCCTCTCGAGTGCTTCATCACCTCTGACACTACTGCTGGGATCCTTGCTCTCCGTCGACAAGGGTGAAGACGACGTCCTGCGCTCGCGGGACGGCACTTTCACCTCGCGGTTTGTACGAAGATCTACACCAATGCCTGCCTTCACCTTCTCCATATGGTACACTAACTCAAACAAGACCGTCGTCCGGACCGCGACCGCGACCGCCCCGTGCACGCCGGGAGGGCGGCGGTCACCCCGCATAAGGGCGGTGTGTTGGTTCTCACGGACTATGACGGTGCGGTGGTGTGGCAAGCCGAAGGCGGCGACTCGACGGGCGTGCGGTATGCTCAACTCCCGGATACGGGAACCTTGTCATGAAGAACTCCCGGCGGCATTGTTGTGTGGCGAGCTTCGATTCACCAACGGACACCCCCGCTCCCCCACCCGGCGCATAACGAGCGTCTATGAAGTTGGTCTCCACCACGGATCGCATGCCCCGGTCACTACATATTTCATTTCACGGACGCATCGATATTGTCACTTATATATGACGATGCCGATTCTCATGAAATATATTGGCCGGACACGATGTTGGGGGTACCCGAAAAATTCGGAATACTACCCGAACACAAATGACGAGTTCTCAATACGTTCAAAAGCACAGTTGGAGCGCAAAGAGACTGAAATTCCCCTTGCAAATAGCACAAGTCCCAAAAAAGTCTGAATCCGTTTACACGTGCCCTTGCGCCCCCTTTTATAGGGAGATGAAGGGACTTTTACATTCCGATATCACCCTCGGGCTCGGAGAATATTCCTAATGTGAACACACACAAGAATGTCTTTTCCCCCCTTTCACATTTACAAGCACCGCCACTAGTTCACACTCTAAACCCGACTTTTTGGGACTACAACTTTGACTTTGCTTCTCCCGTGATTCGCGAATGTCTTCGCCCGAAATTCTCGAACCGGGTCTTCTATAGATTCCCGAAGTGGCTCTTACTTCCCAGCAAGTTCGTGCGTGTCCTTGCGCCCGAGTCCCGAACGAGTCTTCACCAGATTCCCGAATCGGCAAATCTCCGAAGTTCGGACCATCAACAGTTGAGATTCCGGGCTTCCGCGTGTTCATGACTCCGCCTCTTCACCGAATCAAGATTCCCGAATTCTGCACATTCGCGAATTCGAGACATCGCAGGTCCCAGACTTCCGAGAATCGCGAAATCCTTGCTCCTGAAAAACATACTTTGAGAATTCCGTTAAACTCGACGTTTCGAGGGTGACGGGTTTTCCTGAATTCCCCAACACTAGCCCCTCGGGGAAGCGGGTTGACTCCGACGATCCGATTCCACGAACCTTTCGGAAATTTAGTAAAAAACGTCACCCTCGGAACGTCGGAGGGGACACGCGTCACCCAGGGAGCCAAAGGCGGTTAAATCGAGGCGCACTTCGCGAAACTACCCCTCCCCGGCCCTATAAATAGCGGGCCGGCGCTGTTAAAAAATTTTTTACTGCTCTCGCGCCTTTCACGATTCTCACATTTTTCTTCCTTCGCGGGACTAGCTTTCTCTGCTAGAAAACTTGCGAACTCCAGGCCTTGTTCGCGCTTTTCTAAGGTATTCCTTTATGTTTGCTTTGTTGTTTCGTTAGTTCGTTAAACTTTGGTGTAGTAATGTTACGATTTTCCTAGTTTATTTTCGACTATTAGTCTAAACTGTCTGAATGCTCACATTTGTTAGGTGGCTCGCATTAGAAGTACAGCTAGACCCATGACTACTGAAGAGTTGATCGCTGCCGGTCTCCCACTCGATCAAGGCGCCGAAAGTGCGGATCGTGCCGCACCGCCGAAGATGTTGGTTCACCCGGCGGTTCCCGAAGTCGCGAAGACGGAGAGGTTGGGTCCGATGGCGGCGAAGACGTCGGGGATGTGGACGGCGGCGTAGACGATCTCGTCATGCCGAGGACTTCGGCCCACCGCCGCCCTCGCTCGCCTTCGGAGAGTCGAAGGTGACAAGCAACATTATTCGCGAGTACGAGAAGGCCGGATTCTTCTCTCCGGCGGCCGGGTGCGCCCCGCTTAATGAAGTAATTCCCACTCCCAAGGCCGGAGAAATTGTGGTTTTTCGAGACTTCTTCATCCGTGGGCTCGCGGTTCCCTTGTGACCCGGTCCTACCGCAATTCTCGATGCATTCTCGGTGAAGATCCACCGGCTTACCCCAACGTCCTTCCTCGAAGTATCGAAGTTTATCCGGATTCCGAAGACCTTCGGCCGCGTCCTACCATCGACGCCTTCACCGGGTTTTACGAGCCGGTGATTATTCCGAAGTTGTGAAAGGTGAAGACGGGCGGTTCTACCACGGCCCGGCACGCATGCCGTACCTTCAATACACGACGCCGAACACCCGACAAGGGATTACCCGAATCCGTATTTCTCCTTGCTTCGCAAGTCTAACCTTTCCGACGATTGGAAGTCGTGCGGTTTTACTTGAAAGTCAATGTGCCGAAGCCGCCATGCCCGATCGCGCCCCTCGCCGCGGTGAATGTAGTGAAGTACAACCGGCGAGCCACCGGGAATCGGGAATTGCGAGAGTGCATTTCATCCGGCCGCACAATACTTGGCGGCCGTGATATTATCGAAGAATTTGTCGCCGCGCGAATACGGCCTATCTCGAACGGTTGGGCCCCTGCCGAACTCGTGTATTATAATGTCAACTGGGCCGATCAGAAGGTGCCTTTTCCGAAGTTCGGGATCAAGCTTCGCGAAGGCCAGAGCGCCAAGGACTTCATGGATGAAGTGGAAAAAAGAGTGAATGTTATGGTGGGCGAATATACGATGAATGAGTATAAGGCATACAAAGCTCTGGTGAAGCACAAGAAGAAAATCAACCGCATCTTTTCGGAAGTTTGTGGTGATAAATTTTTCGGCTCTCGAGGACCCGGTCCCAAGTTGAAAGTTCCCGCCGTCGCCGTTGCCGACTGCTCGGCCCGCGCCTATCAACGCTCCTCGAATCGGGGTCGTCGAAGCGAAACTCGTCACACCGCCACCGAGGGAACGTCTTCGGGAGTGAAGCCTTCGAGGACCGGATCACTTGAGTCGTCGAAGCGTAAACGAAGGACCTCCGAACCTCAAACCTCGGAAAGCCGAACTCCCGAGTGCCGCCGGGGCTTGCCCGGATGAGCCGCAAAAAATTGAAGAAAGCCGCGAAGAAGGTTTCTTCCTCCGAGTTCGGCGGGTCCCGTCCGCCTTCGACGACGACATCCTCACGAAGACGAGATAGTCCCAAAGGTGTTTTCCTCCGGCCATTATTTAACTTTCGAGACATTTGTCCTGCCGGGTTCCGAAAATGAGTTCGTCGACATCGATTCCTTTTCGGATGTTGCTCCCGAAGTCCAACAAGAGGCATCCCCCGCCGGCTGCCGAGAAGTCGCCGTTGCTACCGAAGTTCTTGTTCATACCGAGTCTCCTGCCGCCGCCGAAACTCCCCGCCGCCGATGTCACCGCCGCCGATCAAGTCTCCTCCGATTTTGCCCGTGATCTTGAACGTACTATTCAAAGGGAGGGACATTCTTCCGAAAATGTTCCTTTGGTCGAAGTTCGGGAGGTCGTCCCCGAAGACCAAGCGCCTTCTCCTTCCTTGGCCGCTTTCAACAAAAGTTTTGGTACGTCTCATCGCGGCAAGCCGTTGCGTGTTGGTTTCGAGACAAGTGGCGTCGGGGGCAAGACGTCCAAGTTTTTAACTCTATGGAAATCGTCCGCCATTGTTGATGAAACAGGGGAAGAAGCGCCCGAACGACCCGAAGAGGCCGCTCAAGGCTCCGAGAGAAGGCCCCTCTCTGTCTCCGAAACCGCTCCTTCGCCTCGAGGGAAAACTTCTTCGGGTTCAAGCAAACAAGTTACCATGCAGCGGTTCTCTAAAGAAGGTTCGTCCTTTCTTACTATCTTTTCATGCGTTTCCCACCGTTGAGTCTTAGTCCGAGACTTTCTCTTGATCTTCGCGAGAATTCAAGAATCCGTTACATTCGTATTCGCCTTCAAAGCTTGCACGATTTCATGAAGACTATGCCCTCAAGTACTCGATGCTCGGGAAGGTTGCCGTAGACCGGCTTTCGAACGGTGAAGATTAATGAAAAACTTTCTCGAAGTCGAAAGAGCCGGAGCGCAACTTCACCCTCGCGCAATCCACGACTGCGGAACTTGAGACGAAGGTGTCCGAGCCGCGCAGGCTGCGAAAAGAAGTCGGGATGAAAAGAAAGTAGCCGAAGCCGCGCTTGAGGAATCGAAAAAGGATCTCGAGAAAATTCGAAAATCTCATGAAGATGATTTGAGCGTAATCGAAAAACTTCTGCAAAAGCAAGAGCGAGTCGCGAAAATCGCTGAAGATCTTCGCATCAACAATGCCAGCCTCGCTAAGTCACTAAGCTCAAAGGATCGGAAGATCGTGGATCTTGAGAAGGCGCTGGTAGAGCAAGGTGAAGCTTCGAAGAAAAACATTTCGGAAATTTTGGGGAAGCTGAAATTGCTTTATGCTGAGTACCAGAAGTCCCTGAATGAGTACGGTGTTCGTCCAGCCCCTCTCCCAGATGACATTGATATCCCCGATTTCATGGATTGGCTTGAGGAGGAATTCAAGGCTCTTCCCGAAGTGATCTCTGGTGCCAGCAACTTCGCCGTATCTTTTTCTGTGGAGAGTATTCTGAAGGTCCTTCACGATTACGACCGTGTGGACACCGGCGAAGTTTCGCGCGAATCTTTCTCGGTTCCCAAGCGTTACCCGGCGATACGATACTTCAAGACAACCACCGACATTGTGGCTATAAAGTTGAAATTCGCGAAGGAATTCGGATGGTTGGCGGGGCGGATATGGCTAAGATCGTTGCACGGGCAAAGCTTGACGAGGTAATTTCTTTTTGCTCGATTTCGTGACTTATGTTCGTCGCAGTTGTTCCGGCTTTCTTAGGCTTTCCTTACTCTTCTCTTCCTTTCACGGTCGAGAGAAAAGGAGGAGCGAGAATGCGTCGGCGCGTCCCCCCGAAGGATCGACTTCCGGGAGAGTTCGGGTGGATCCGGCGAGGACGGCTCGGGCGGCGGCGGCAGCGGTAGCGGCGGTGATGATGGCAACGACGGTGGACAAGTCCCCGAACAAGAAGAAAATTCGCCGAAGGTGGATGTTACGAATTGAGCGACATGTCTAAACTTTTTTGGGTGAATTCGAGACCGGCTTGTAGACTTATGTAGATTCATTAAACTTCTCCGAACAGTACTGTTTTGTAAATTTTAACTGCGCGCAGTCCCGCAAGCCGGGCCTCGCGCAGACGTGCTACCACTTCGGATTCATCGAGACGATATGTTCGTTAGTGGTGAAGCGTGGCGCTCGTTCAAATGAGCGCATCCCGAACGGGATTTTTCCGATTTTTGGTTTGAAGCTTCGCTTAAGTTTTGTATAGGTTGTTTTGACCTCTCCTCGTCTTTCTTACTTCGCAAGAAGGTTCGCTCCGTGCCACCCACTCTGCCGTCCGACAAGGTTCCCAAGACGGAGCCCCTTAGCCCCTTAGCCGATGCCTCTGACTTCGCCTACGCTTGCGATGTGGCTGAAGACAGCGTTTGTAAACCGGGACATGTTGTTGAGCTTTCGTTTTGAATTTTTACGCCAAGTGTTGTAATTATCGAAGAACTGTTCGGAAGTTTTGATGCGAATAAGTCAATAAATATGTTTTTTCTTTGAAAAAACGTCACCCTCCCCCACCTTGCCGTTTCGCATGAAAACTAGATTGCAAGTTCACGAACTTTACTATTCTCGAATTTCTAGCATATCTTTCTAGGAGAAGTCTTCCTTAGTTTTTGCGAACCTCGATTGCTACTGCGCAAGTCGACAAAATTTGTTCCGAATTTTGTGGACTTGACCCGACCGGCGACTTGCCTCGGTTGATACAAAGAACCCTCGGTTGCTTCAACCAAGGTTTTTCTCGCGATCGTCCGATGGAGCCCCTTGCCCTTTTCTTACAATGATGATACTTGAAAAATTTTCAACAATCTATACCGAGTGAGAATACACGAGCAAGTCCTTAGACATTCACTTTCTCGAAATCATCATGCGAATTTTCGATGGGAATCCCCTCGTGAATGGGATTTTTCTAGGCCACAACTTGTTGTTGTCTCGGAGCCTTTTCGATGGGAATCCCTCGATGGATGGGATTTTTCTAGGCCACAACTTGTTGTTGTCTCAGGCCTTTTCAGTGGGAATCCCTCGATGGATGGGATTTCGGCTATCAGGAAGCCTTTCTCACGAACTTTTTTCTTTTTTCACGATGGAATTTCGGCTATCACGAAGCCTTTCACACGAACTTTTTCTTTCACGATGGAATTTCGGCTATCGGGGAGCCTTTCTCACGAACTTTTTTCTTTTTTTTCACGATGGAACTTCGGCTATCGGGGAGCCTTTCTCACGAACTTTTTTTCTTTTTTCACGATGGAACTTCGGCTATCAGGGAGCCTTTCTCACGAACTTTTTTTCTTTTTTCACGATGGAATTTCGGCTATCACGGAGCCTTTCACACGAACTTTTTCTTTCACGATGGAATTTCCGGCTATCGGGGAGCCTTTCTCACGAACCACTTCTTTTTTCATGATGTAATTTTCGAGACACAAAATACGAAACATGCAATTTGGGGGAAGACTCTTTTCATATATATATATCGGAAAGAGTATTTACACGGGATCCGCCTCGTTAAAAACCTCGCCTCTTGATTTAGAGCCCCCTTTGCAAGGAAAAGAGTACGATCCTTCTTATTCTAGAACTACGATTAAGAAATAAAACTAGTTTTTTCTCTGAAATCACTTATAAATACGTGATTCGGGCTTTTATCTTGCTAAAATGTGATCTTACGAAAATTGAAAAACTGCTATCTACTGCACTTATGTATAACTAGGATCTTCATGGATAATACCTCTTTAAGCTATCGGCATTCCACGAATACGGCAACTCCTCGCCCCGTCTGCTCCATCGGGCGAAAAGCCCCCGGCATATTTGTTTCCTTAGCTATGTAAGGCCCTTCCCATGACTCATGAAGCTTTCCCGGGTTCTCCCAATTTTTCTTTCTTTTCAAGACAAGATCACCGAGTTTTGATGTCCTTCCGGACCACCTTTTTGTCTCTCCATGCCCTTGTCTCTCTCTCGGTATTTCTCAATGTTTTCTCGCCGCTTCAAGGATTGTCGGCTCTATCATGTCTTTCTCCACCTTCTTATCAATTTCCTCTATCTCTTTTCCTTTCAAGACTCTCATGCTTTCATTCTTGATCTCCTTTGGTGTCATAGCCTCGATCCCGAAGAGTAGGCCAAAAGGTGTGAAACCCGTTGCCCTTGAAACCGTGGTATTGTGAGACCGGCATCACCTTTGGAAGTTCATCCACCCACTTTCCCTTTTTCTCGATCAAATAAGCATTTCTTGATTCCCGAAAAAATCGGGCCATTGGCTCTTTCAATCGCTCCATTGGACCGTGGATGATAAACCGATGAAAATTTCGCTTGTGTGCCTAGGGTTCCGCAATACTCTTTGAAGGTGTAGCAGTCAACCGTTTGCCATTATCAACCGTCGCCTTCTCTAGGAACTCCGAACCCGCGGACTATGTTCTCGCTAAAAGAATTTCGAACTCGTTGCCGTGATGTTCGCGAGTGGTTTTGCTTCTACCCACTTCGTGAAATAGTCGACCGCTACGGCCGCGAACCGGCAATTACCCCGAGCCGTTGGCAACGGGCCTACTAGGTCCATGCCCCATCTTTGCGAGAGGCCGGGTTGGAGGAATTAAATGAACCGGCATTGAAGGCGGATTCTCGCCGATTTCCCGTCTTCTCGGCATGCTTCACATTGCCGAACCAACATCTTGGCGTCGATGTTTATGGTTGGCCAATAGAATCCTTGTTTTATCGCCTTGCCAGCCAAAGCCCTGGTGCCTATGTGTGCCCCACAAAATCCACTGTGAATTTCTTTTAGGAGTTCACGACCTTTTTCGGAGGTGATGCAGCGTAACCAAGGCTCAGTGACTCCTGATTTGTACAATTCTCCATTTACCACTGTATAGCCCCGAGCCCTTTGCCTCAACCTTTTCTCTTCCAAGCTCATCTTGTGGTTCGTAATGTCCCCTTAGGTAGGCCATTATTTCTCGCTCTCCGGTCTGGAATTTCCACCATATTCACGATTTGAGTTCTTGAATCTTTGATGGAAGGTTCTCCGATGATTTCAAAGAACACATCCGGTGGTAGCTCTTGATTTCCGGCCGCCGCCTTCGCCGCCTTATCCGCCTCATTGTTATCATCCCTTGGGATGTCTTTGGACCGAATATCCTCGAAGTGTCTTTCCATTTCTCCGACTTTTTCAAGATATTTCATGAGAACCGGATTCCCGGCCTCGCTTTCCTTCTCGATGTGTTCCCGGATTACTTTCGAATCCGTTCGATTATGAAGGTCTGTCGCCCCAAGGCTTTCATTTTTCTCAATGCCGGCAGTGAGAGCTTCGTACTCCGTTTTATTGTTCGTGGAGTATTCATTGTTCGCGAATACGAGCCGTGCCGCATATCTTATGACCACGCCCGTCGGTGATGTTACAACAGTACCAAATTCCAACCCCCTTGTAACACCATGCTCCATCACACCGCACTACCCAAGGTTCGGGCATATTTTCCTCCGCATTCGAGTAGGTGAGGTCCAGTCCACGACGAAATCTGCCAGGACTTGCGATTTTATTGCACTTCTTCTTTCGAAATCCACCACATACTCGGAGAGTTCAGCACCCCACTTGATAATTCGGGTAGATGCCTCCCTGTTTGCGAACAGGTCACTTAACGGTTGGTTGGTGATAACTCTTATTCTGTGGCCCTCGAAGTAGTGTCTTAGCTTTCTTGCTGCCATGATGACCGCATACGCGATCTTCTCCAGTTCGGAATAGAAAACCTTGGAACCAGACAATGCTTCAGAGGCGAAATATACGAATTTGCCTCAACTTTCCTTCTTCCTTTTCCCCGTACCAAAGACCGCGCTTACCGCCGAATTTGATGCAGACACATACAGCAGAAGCGGCGATTTTGGCTCGGGAGGACGAGCTTGGTCATGCCGGACAAGTAGTCCTTCAGTTCGCGAAAAGCCTGCTTCTGAGGTTCGGACCACTGGAATTTCTTGGCACTTCTGAGAACTTGGAAGAATGGCAAACTTCTTTCTGCAGCTCTGGGGATGAATCTGTTGAGGGCAGCCACTCTCCCTGTCAACTTCTGAACATCTTTCACTGAGGCTGGCTCTTGCATTTCCATCAGAGCCTTTATCTTGTCGGGGTTTGCTTCAATGCCTTTCGTTGAAACTAGGCATCCAAGAACTTTCCCCTTGTGAATTCCGAACACACATTTTTCTGGGTTTAGCTTCAAGTTTGTCGTCCTCAAGTTCGCGAACGTTTCGCCAAATCACCGATATGGTCTTTTCTCCGAATACTTTTGACGACTATGTCATCCACGTATGCCAAGATATTTCTCCGAATCTGCTGGTGCAGCACTATTGCTATCATTCTTGAAAACGTGCACCCCGCATTCTTCAGCCTTCCTCGGCATTCTTACGAAACAAAATGTTCCGAAAGGAGTGATGAAGCTTGTCTTCTCTTCGTCCTCTTTGCGAACTCTGATTTGATGATACCCAGAGAACATGTCCAGGAGCGAAAGCATCTCGCTGTTGGCCGCATCATCCACGATTTTGTCTACCCTTTCCAAGGGAAAATCGTCCTTCTTGCACGCCTTGTTCAAATCGGTGAAGTCGATACACATTCTCCATTTGCCATTCTTCTTCTTGACTGGCACAGTGTTGGCTAACCGTGACCGGGTACTTGACTTCTCCGATCACTTGGGCATACCGTAATCTCTCGAACTTCGCTTCCACCGCCTTGACCTTTTCGTCGACATTTTCCGAAGTTTTTGCTTCTTGGGCGGTATCTTGTCATCCGTTTCGAGGACATGTTCGATTATGTCTCCGTCAACGCCTTGCAAATCTTTGGCCGACCATGCAAAAACATCCTTGTTTCGTTCGTAAATCGTATGAGTTCATCATCCTCTTCGGCGCCGAGGTTCGCCCCTATTATGACCGCTTCCTCTGTCGGGCATGTCGTCCGGTACACTCTCTTTGTTTCATCTTCTCGCGGCTATGTTATTTTTCTCTTTGTCCCGCTTCGGCTCTTCATAGGTTTCCTTTCTCTCTTCGAGCTGCTTTCACCGATACACATTCGTTTGACCGTGCGTGTGGCCCTTTTCTATGTTCCCCGGCCTCTTGTTGATTGCCGAATACCGTGATAACCCCTTTGGGCGCAGCATCTTCATGCATATGAACCGTTGCCTTATGACAAGATCGAACTTGTTCATGAAACCCCCGTCGAAGATCGCAAGATACGGGTGATATATGTCAACCACATCAAAGGTGAGGTTCTCGGTTCGGCATTCTCAAGATCTCCGAAAGAAACTCGGGAGTGATATTTTTCCAACCGGCTTGATGGGCTTCCCGCCGAACCCCCGCAATGGGTACTCCGGTGGGTCCAACATGTGCCGACTCGCATTCATTTTCTCGAATGTTTTCGGGAATAGGATGTCCGCCGAACTCCCGTTGTCCACCAAGATTTTTCCTATGACCCATCCAAAGAATGTTGACTTCAATCACCATGGCATCATTGTGGATCGCGGATTTCAGCCGAAATCTTCTTCTCGTAAAGGTGATTGGCACCTTCGCCCACTCCGGCGGGCAAATTGGACCATCATTGATGATGGTATTCACAGATCCGAAGTAGTTGCTTCGCCGCTTCTTTGTTTCAAATTCCATGGCGCATCCACCCGTGATTGGCATGATAGTCCCGAACGATGGCAATGCTTTGGAGTTCGAGGTCCCGAACTTGACCGAGGCCTTGATGAGCTTTCGGAGGCGGTGGCAAGATTTCCCGAATGGGTTGTGGCCGCCGATCGACCGTATCGCTTGCGACCGAGGGAAGAATTGCCGTGAAGGCCGCCATGCCGATTGCGATTGTGGAAATTCGTCGAACCGGTACGAGCTTGATCGCGAACTCGCGAACCGCGGCGGCCGAAGTTCGGCCGAACCGGGTTGGCATCGAGGATGCGATGCTCATCGCGTCCTTCTCTTGTTGGATTCGTGCCATGTTCTTTTTTGTCTCGGGGCACCCTTCGGTGCCGTGGCCTCTTCCATGATACCGACGTAGAAGTGGGGATCTCTTGGGTTGTGGTTCGGAAGGTTTGGGGTTCCTCTTCCTCTCCCCCCTTCCTCTATGACCGAATCCTCCCCCCGGCACTTGGCCTGCTTTCTTGTTGTTGCTGAGGATTTCCAACATTGTTTACATTTCGTGGATGCTGGGGTGGTGCCCTCCAGGTCATATCTCTGCCGCCCTGTCTTGCCTCGTTTCGTTCGGCTACTCTCTTGCGGTGGTCATCATCAGACAGGATGTAATCCTCCAATTCCCGAAATAATTCTTCAACTGTCTCAGGCTTCTTTCTTGTGAGGTGGGAAGCCGTTGGCCCTGGGGTGAGACCCTTGATCGCGTCTTGATCGTTGTCTTGTCATCGCCGTCGGGGGATCCGAGACCTCCGTTGCATGAATCTTCTCACGAAATTTCGCGAGTGGTTCCCTCGTCCTTCGCTTGCGCTATACAAATCCGAGGCTTCTGCCGTTGTGTCATGGAACATCCGAAACGCTTGCATGAACTTTGTTTTGAGATCTACCCACCGTAGATCGAGTGTGGAGGCAGCAATGAGTACCAATTCGCATCGGTCCTTCGCAAGCTATGATGAAGGATTTGGCGAGTGCAACATCATCTCCTCCCCGCCGAATTCACACCGACTCGTATCTCATGAGAAATTGTCCGGAGTTTCCGAAACCGTTGTACTTGGGAAGAGAGACCGGCTTGAACTTCGGCGGCCAAGGTGTCGTTTGCGGCCCTATTGACGTGGTGATTCGGAATCCACGAAGTGTGAGACTCCGTTTCCCGCGAAGAAGTTTTCCTTCGGGGATTCTCTTGCGGCGCGGGGTTCTCGCCGCGGTGTTTCTTGCCACGGGGAGCCGTTCTCTTGTTCCTTCATTTCGTCAATTTCCCTCTCGTATTGCTTGTATTTGTTCTTTTGCTTTGTTCGGCTCGCTCTAGCTTTTCGTAAATTTTTCTCTTCGCCCGCAACCGAGCCGCGAACTTTTCTTTGTCTCTCTCGTAGTTGTTGAATCTTTTGGTGGACCATGGCTAGTCGTCCGTCTATGGCATCATCATCGGCATCAACATTCTCGTGCTCTTGCTTCGTTCGCAGGTTGTTCTTGGATGTGAGTCGTCTTTTCTCGCTCTTGCCTTCATGAGGGCCTCGAGCTTTTCTCTTCGTTCTTGGTCCGTTACGTTCGAGGATTTAGGAACAAACGAGGTTTCATTTCCTTGGGTGGGAAGGCGATCATCCCGGTTTGCTCCGTACCGGGGCATTCTTCTTGGATTTCTTTTGAGGTGGCATCGTGAGTTTCTTTTTCGGCTGAGACACGGTGGGCGCCAATGTTGGGGGTACCCGAAAAATTCGGAATACTACCCTAACACAAGTGACAGTTCTTAATACGGTCAAAAGCACAGTTGGAGCGCAAAGAGACTGAAATTCCCCTTGCAAATAGCACAAGTCCCAAAAAAGTCTCAATCCGTTTACACGTGCCCTCGCGCCCCCTTTTATAGGGAGACGAAGGGACTTTTACATTCCGATAACACCCTCGGGCTCGGAGAATATTCCCAATGTGAACACACACAAGAATATCTTTTCCCCCCTTTCACATTTACAAGCCTGCCACTAGTTGACACTCTAAACCCGGACTTTTTGGGACTACAACTTTGACTTTGCTTCTCCCGTGATTCGCGAATGTCTTCGCCCGAAATTCCTGAACTGGGTCTTCTATAGATTTCCGAAGTGGCTCTTACTTCCCAGCAAGTTCGTGCGTGTCCTTGCGCCTGAGTCCCGAACGAGTCTTCACCGCATTCCCGAATCGGCAAATCTCCGAAGTTCGGACCATCAACGCTTGAGATTCCGGCTTCCGCATATTCATGACTCCGCCTCTTCACCGAATCAAGATTCCCGAACTCTGCACATTCGCGAATTCGAGACTTCGCGGGTCCCGGACTTCCGAGAATCGCGAAATCCTTGCTCCTGAAAAACATACTTTGAGAATTCCGTTAAACTCGACGTTTCGAGGGTGACGGGTTTTCCCTGAATTCCCCAACACCCGACTATGGGGAGTATCGAATAACAGGAATCAGATAACAAGACAAGGTTCGGGGGTCTAGATGATACCGGAAACTTCTTTTCGAGTGATCTTGCCAACCAAAGAAAGCACTTGTTACCTCCGATCAAGGTCATGGAATCAAAAGAAGGCTTACTCGGACCCCGATGGCAATCTCCGGATCTACGACTTGGATATTTCGGATGGGACACGGTCGCTTTCTGGATTGCAATGTCTCGGCCCCCCGCAATATTCATGGCTTGTGTGGTCCAAATGGGATCCGCCGCTACTTGCCCGCACCTACATGCTCTTGCCCACCCGGGTATGTGATGAGCAACCCCGGGAATTGGATCCAAGGCCGTAGGCCGCAGTGGACATTACCCGTACCGTTGAGCAAGTGCGGCCGTCAAGTTCTTGCGACTTCCGAGCACGGACTTTTGGGGATCCGATCGGCGGCATGTTGACCGGGTATCCTTGCGCCCTGCAAGAACATATGCATGAGTGATTGCACCTTCAAAGGCTTTCCGTACCAAAGCAGGGTCGGATCATGCTATCCAAAGTCTTCCCTTTTCAATGGGAAGGCGGCCACGACGCCTAAAAAGCAATTTCGCACCATGTATCTCAAGCTTCCCGCGAGTGTTAATATTTCGGGCATCTCAATTCCCCCGAATTGATGCGCTTGCTTCAAGAGAGTATCGTCCGGATTGTAGACAGTAAGCAAAACGCCGATGGAACTATTTCCGGATGTTCACAAGGCAAGCCGGGGGGAAGCAAAATGGATTTACTTCTACGGATTTGCAGTGCAATTTTTGCTCTTGAAGTTGTCTTCATTGCTTCGCATGGTGGTTCGTTTGGAGATGGGAGCCGGGAGCATCCGAGATACAAGCGCTTGAGGAGGGATACAAGGTGATGGCAAGTAATTTCAGAAGATACCGTTATGAAGAGTTGGTTAAGGTGACCGTAAAGTTCAAAGATGAGCTAGGAAGAGGAGGCTCAGGAATTGTGTACAAGGGAATATTAGAAGACGGTCGAGCTGTGGCTGTTAAGATGCTGGAAAGTATAAGGCACTGTGAGGAGGAGTTTCAAGCTAAGCTGCAGGTAATTGGAAGGATTAACCATATAAATCTAGTAAGAATATGGGGATTTTGCTCAGAAAGCTCCTACAAGATGGATATTGAGAATGGATCATTGGCCAACATCCTATTCAAAGACAACATTTTACTAGAGTGGAAGCAGAGGTTTAATATCGCGTTAGGTGTCGCAAAGGGTTTGGCTTACCTTCACCATGAATGTCTCGAGTGGGTAATCCATTGCGACGTGAAACCGGAGAACATCCTGTTGGACCAGAATCTAGAACCTAAAATTGCCGACTTTGGCTTGGCAAAGCTTTTTAACGAGAGGTGGCTCCGGTCGAATGTATCACGGGTACGAGGAACCGTAGGCTACATGGCTACAGAGTGGATCAGCAGCCTGCAGATCATGGCAAAGGTTGATGTTTACAGTTATGGAGTTGTGCTTCTTGAGCTAGTTCTGGGACGACATGTTCTGGACCTGGCTGTAGAAGCCAATAAAGAGGTGCGTAGGGTACTCGGGGAGCTTGTAGGCATGCTTGCTCAGATGTTGGACAGAGAGCAATCATCTTCTATCAATGAGGTAGTGGATCGCAGGCTGAGTGGCCATTTCAACGACACGCAGGTGAGAACACTGATCAGATTGGCTGTCACCTGCTTGGATGAAGAAAGAAGCAAAAGGCCAACAATGGAATCTGTAGTGCAGACACTCCTTTTAGCTAATGAGTCTTGTAGTATGTGCTAGGCTGATGTTCTATGCATAGCTTTATATATGTATGCAGTATTAGACTTTTGTTTGTGTGGCTTGAGTATTTTGCTTTGTGCTAACAAGTATTGGCCACATATATCTTGGTGTTTTATGCATCACAGATCTAGCTTGTGTATTGCTAGTGACTACGAGAAAGAAACCTCTTGTACTACAATTTCCCCAACTATCTGCTCTGGGTCTTTTTCCTACTACATTGATTGCTACAACATCTCTTGTTATTGCATATAACGAAAGAATAAATTTCCATAGGATCAGACGATCAATAAGTACACAAGGTCAAGAAACATAATAACTTTATGTTCATTGTCAATAATGGAGATATTCATCGTGATTTGCCAATATGTATGTAGCAAGAGCACAAATGGAGCACCACAAGATCAAATGTTTTCTACTATTTATCCAAGTATAGATTATGAAAAAATTGAACTTACAGTTCCTTGCAAATTAGGTAAAGTGCTAGCTCAAGTTGTATGTCGTTCTCACAATGAATGGTTGCTCCCATGAAGCTGTGCAATAATTCAGCAAATCAGATCACAATCAACTTTAGACAGGAATGGCCAATTATCTTGACAAAGAGTTGACAGGATTCATCATATGTGTACCCTTTGTTATCTTCTAAAGTTGTTACCTAGATGTAATTAACAAAGTCACCATTTCTTTAATTAACCATCACACATATGCTTGTTTCTCGAACCAGCATTGTGTATGTCAGAACATTTAAATTGCACTGCAACCGTACAAGTATGATGTATGCTGTTGCAACCACCAGAGGACTAATGACAGGCTTTTATAATTTACAACAAACTGCTTGCATAACAAAATGCGGGCATGACGTGATGAAAACTGCACAAATAACTCTAAAGATGAAAAATTAAAGCAAAGCAATATGAAGTTTCCTCCTGTATCCCTTAATTTTGTGATGTGAAATTTTCTCTAATAGCTCATATTTCTACCATCCAATTTGAACATAATACTTACCAACAGTCCAAACACTCGCCCGTCCATGGCAGCATGCACATACCGGCTAGGACGATTTGACGAACGCCGGGATGCCGGCCAATTGAGCTCCGCCTGGTACCTCGGGTCGACGGGGCCACCAGCAACGGCGCCCTTCCTACCATCGCGGCATGCCAACGAGCCCGGTCATTGTCCCCCGCGCGTGGCGCAGCAGAGCCAGGGGGAAGCGACGAGCGGGCAGGCATGCTCACTGAGGCAATCCGTCGAACACGTTGAGCGCGGACGTGACACGCGCTCGACCCATCTGGCCATCTGCATTGGCTCCCCTCCAGCGTGGCTAATGCTCGGGGTTCGCGCCCCGTACTCAACGTCACCGTGGTCCCCTCTGTCGACGTCGACCTCTCTGAACGCACGGCATCGACCACCGGTGCCGTGCTCCCTTGTTCCGCTCTGCTCGCTCACGCGCGGAGAGGGAGGTGAGCGCAGGCACGGAGGTGGTTGTCGACCGTCCCCTCTGGCGCCTGCTCCTCCCTCCCCACGCAGCGCGAGGCGCTCGTGCCCTTATACGGCGCGCGCCCGTGCCACGAGCCCACGATTCGTGTGCCGCGGCGCAATGCCGAGCATGAGCTTGCTCAGTGCCACCACATGAATCGAGACGAGCAGGAATAGGCACGAAATCCGGATGGTCGCCACTCGGTAGGGGCTGGGGGTCCTAGGATCCACCATGGGGACAGTGCTGAACTGCCGATGGAGGCAAGACGACGGTCGCCGCGTGAGCGTGCAGGAGACTACTTTGGTGACAAAAATAACAGTGGCGAATTACTGCAGGCGAAGAGACAACACTTCTTTGTTAATCGATCGTTTAGCTTTTATACTGCATTAACATAACTAGTAGTACGGTACTACTAGTACCCCGTTACTCTATCACAAAAATTCAACATATAAAACGTAAAAATGGGAGTGATAAGAAGCCGAGTATAATAATTCTCTTCGATCGTTATCATCGTCATTTTTGTCTAATGAAGGACAATTCTCGAGTTGTTGTCATCACCGCCTTTGGGTGTCTTTAGCTTCAATTCGGATGTTGCCATGAGATGTCCGGGTGTCTTTAGCTTCAATCGGTTTGTCATCAGGTGCCTTCCTTCAAGAAGTTTGGCATAGGCGGCTCACTCGGGTCCGGTGACTTGAAGAACAAAAGGAACTTGGGGAGCGGCACCTCGCTCGGTCCCGGCGACTTGAGAAACGCCGGCCCGGCGTAGTACGCCACCGTCGCCGCTCCGCCGCACTCTCCTCGGGCTTCGCCTTCTTCTCGCTCCGACCAACCTCCACCGACGGTGCTCGGCTCAAGGCCCTCTTCTTGGCGTTGGCGGCCTCCTCTTCCTCCCTCCACGACGATCGCCCGACACGCCTCGGCTCCTCAACACTTGTCTTCGTGTTCTCCTTCCGCCGGGCCTTGTCTTTTCTCCAATCCTCGCTTAGGGACGCGCGACCGGAACGCTCGACGGCGTGGTGGTGCGGGCGCGCGGCTCCTTATCTTTGGTCCGGCTCTCGCTCGCCGACGCGCGACCGGACTTCCGGTTGCCGGCCAAGAAACCGCCGCTCACTCGGACGACTCCGCAACAGAACGACAAGGCAAGGCGTTGGGAGTAACGGCGAGCGAGAGCGGCCGCGGGGGTCAACGTGCAAGCGGCGGCCATCGGCGAGTGACAAGCCGCACGCGTGCACACGGATTCAAGTATTCAACGTATAAAAAAAAAGGAAATGAACAAAAAAAAACGTAGAAGAAAGCAGGGCAATTAACAAACTAAGCAAACGAAATCGACTTGCAATCGTAAACTACACGACAAGATTAGTAGGCGACCAAAACTAACAGATTAACACGCGACAGAAAGTGTACGAGATAATCAACGCAACTTGAAAAACTAGACGACGAATTTAATTAATAACGTGAGAGAGAAACTACTAAAACGCTACAGGATCAACTTGCAACGTAAACTAGACGGGAGGAATTAACAGATGTGAAAAGCTAGACAAGCAAAATTGACTAGCGAGACGGAGGCGAACGGAAGTGCTAACGAACGAAAAGTAACAAGAGATTAACAAAACTAGCAGAAAGGGAAAATAAACGGAAACTAACTAACTACAGAAGATTAACTAGAACTAAAGGGAGACTAGGAGGAAAGAAACGAAAGGCGAAAACAAGAAAACGAGGACGGAGCGCGAACCGTTGCCTTTTCGCCGAATCGCCGGAGCTTTCTGACGCAAAAGCCAAAAGCGAACGGCGTTATGCGAAGAGGGGGAGGGAGGCGTCGGCCCTCCGTACCCCTTGGATTTATACACCACCGTATCATACGTCGGTGCGTATCAATAGCATACCCTCGCCACGCGGCGTATGCCAGCTCAGGACCCACGCCCCCGCGGCGGGCCCCACCCCCCTTCTCCCGACCCACACATCTCGCTGGCGCCGCCCTCCTCCTCCCTCGCCGGCGGCACCACCTCCCGCCGCGCCCCACCCCCACCCCGCCCAGACCGCGCCCCCGCCCACCGGAAAACCGCCAATCTTGCCCCAGCTGGCTTCGGCGGGCCTCCCCCCCAACCCCGCGTCCCCGCCCACCGGAAAACCGCGGCCGGCGCCCTCGCCGCCGCCGTCGACCACTGCCTGCCGGAAAACCCGCAGCCGCCCAGCGGAGACCCCGCCGTCGCAGTGCCTCGCCGCGCCGGCGTTTTCCAGCCCCCACCGCTTCTCCGGACACGCCCTGGCTCCGCAGCCCAACCGGCCGCCATGACGACCCCAATTGCGCATTTCCCGGCCCCAGATTGTCTCTTGTCAGTTTTATACACGCATCCAGCTCTTTGGCACATTCAGTTATTAGCTACTGCTTGAAGTGAAGTCCAGGAGGGATGATGGCACTGGAGCTTGGACGAGGCGTTGCGAAGCTGGTGGCTTGTCAGAGCGGGTGCTCGAAAGATTCCGGCGAACAGCTCCGAGGATGGCAATGTTCGCTGATGCGATAGCCGATGGCCCGCGCACTTTCCAGGCGTTGTGTTGCTCGCCGGAAGGGGATTTGGTTTGGCAGAGTTGCTTTTGTTTTGGCCCCTATGGCCGTGAAGTGGGAACTCAACGAGAGCCGGTTTGCGAGCGATGGAAGCTTTGGGAAGCTGAGAGGATGACGATCCTTAGGTGGTGTTTTGCCACGTTCGACACCAAGGACATCTGTGATGCGGCTGTGGTGTGACTCCGGGGTGCTGAAGCAGGGTGGTCAGGAGCATGACTATGAGCTCTGAAGAGGCCAATGTAAAGAGGTAAAATGACTTTGAATGCAGTCTATTGGAGCACACATTTTGTTGCTGTGGGACCTGAAACAAAAACAGCCTTTTGGGAAACCTTAGCACACTTCACTCTGTCTGCCAGTGCAAGGGAAATCAGGGGCATACTTGAGGAGATTACTAAGGACATTGATGACTGTGGTTTGTTTGGTGCTTCTAGGGAGCATCTGGTTGGTCACTTGATAACGAATTAACAGTGGTCCATAGAGTACAGAATACAAGTTCAGCTGCATTGAGAAGACCGATTTTGGATGAGAACAGTATATGCAGGATGCTACAAAAATGCTCGTCACTTATCAGGGAGCAGAGTTAACACTGGCCCTGTTTCGTTTCTAGGATTCTGAATGTTGATGGTCGTTGGAAAGGGGGAGTTGACCAGATAGAACTATATTGAAAGTGATGTTCTCGTAATGCATGATGTCTGGAATGAGCATCTTGTTTATTGTTAATTGTTCTGTTCATCCATATGTGCTGCAAGTCTTCGTAAGACCACAGTTGCTGTAAATCAAGGAATGAGCACCCCGACTCTTACTGGGCTCTATGATTCAAGGACTCATAATTTGGTAATTTATCAAACTTTGTGTTGAATGGAATAGGGCATCTTGTTAGGCTCCAAACCCATGGCAGGGGATGTGGTTGCCATTCTGACATAAAAGAGTTGATGACTCTGAGAAATAGTGAGGGTAGTCTGGAACTCTGGACATTAAAGAATTGGGTAAATGGGTAATGCTTCCAGTGCCGAATTTGCAGAGATATCGTGAAGCAGTAGTATGACCGGGTGCAAGCAGTAGTATTGCTTTTTTTTCACAAGAATGTCGTATACAAAACTATACATTGGCGAACTGCTGAACCATTTATGGAATTTTCAAGGCCACACTGCTGGCTTATAGGGAATTGGCAGTAAATTCTAGCAAAGTTCTGTCCCAGATTACCATGCGAACCTTTCCTTCCTGAGTTAATGAAATCAAGACGATATGATTTGTGCATTTTGGTCACCTTCCTAGTCCAGGTCATTTACCTGCCCTAAAGCATTTTGGCACATGTGTAACATCCTGGATCAGACACTCTCAAAACTACTGCTAAGTTGATCCAATCTGGAAAACTGCAGCAGTGCTGATGGCCTCACATCCCTCAAGAACTGAAGCTACATGATTGCCCTAAGTTCTTTGTCCGTTTCTTGCATCAAAGCAAAATAGATTGTGTCATAGCTTCAGACTTATGATCTACGAGGTATTAAGATGTAAGTTTTATCAACCTTTTGTACTTTAAATATCATGCACATGTGTAGCTCATGGGCCACCATGATGACTTCTTACTGTTAAATTCTGGCTAATATACATTTGCACTTGTTTTTTTCAGTTATCGGTTTTGATTATATGTTAAACATGCACAGATACCATGCACAGAAACAAGATTGTCACTACAGATTTTTTTCAATCCTTGTCTATATAAACATGGTTACACCTAAATTTTGGATTGTTCCTTTTTTTTAATAAAACAACCATACATGTAGGGAATTTTTATATTATGTTCATTCACATCTGCTTTGTACAAGAAACATATCAGGGAAATTGTTTTACCTGGCAGATGATTTTTCCGACTTGAATATTTTAACATGTTCTGTATATATGAAATATTGGAGAATTTATGTCAGCCTCGATTTAAAATGAAAAGGTAGGTTTAAGTGTGTATTTCCTGTTTTTTTAACTTTAATATGATAGCAATCTTGTTTCCAACAACATGGCCTCTTTGTTACTGAACTTATACATATTTTACTTCCCTTCATTTTGATCCTGCGGAACTGCATGTCTATTTTCTTTTCTACAAGCAGGAATACTTATTTACTCATCATGAATTTGGTAGATGTGTTCCAATGAAAAGTTGCACAGCACATCTCTTTATTTCTTCAAATAGCATGAATAATAGTTTCTGTGTTGAAATGGCTACTGCCATATTTACTAAGTTGATTCCTTATATTTGCATCCATTGCTTACATCATTCTTCGTTTGACCTCTTATCATTCATATGCTAGTTTTCGGTTCTGTGTGGATTGGATGCTCTCTCTCTCTCTCTCTCTCTCTCTCTCTCTCTCTCTCTCTCTCTCTCTCTCTCTCTCTCTCTCTCTCTCTCTCTTTTTTTCGGAAAAAGGAATGTTCATTCTCTTTTCCCCTAATCTCCTTGTTGTGCTCGTTTCATTCATATGGCCATTCATTTCTTGTTCATTGGTTTGCATCAAGATCATTGTGCTAAAATGAGGTTAAAACCATGCAAATAAACCAATATGGGGAAAGTGTCCTCTGTTCACTTGATGCTGCTATATGTATAGTTTCTGACTAGTCATTTGTTAATCTCACTTGATTAAAACTTGTGTGTGCTACTAGCCGGTCCTTGAACTGCATTATTTCATTAACATGGCTAATCTAGCCAAATTTGTACATTGGACTATGAATTCCTTTCTCTTGTGCCAAAATGAAAATTGATAATGCTGGAATAGTTTCAAAGTGCTCATTTTATGATGCCTGCGACTGTTTTGCTTCATTTTTTTTGTCAATTCATCTTGTGATGTGTTTTTTTGTTTCATAAAAGAGGTGGCGCATCTTAAAGTAAATTACTAAAAAAGTTGAAGGCACAAGCCCTATATAAGATATGAAATAGCGTATATCTTAGGAAATTAATTAGTTATTTAAGATAAAATAAATATCCCCGTCGGGGAGAATGAAGAGTTCCTAGTCCACATTGTGCCCGTCAAAGTTCATACTCTAGTCACATAACCTGAAGAAGAGTGCATGCTGTTTCTCAACAAGCAGGACATCAACAATCAATAGTTGAAAAGAAAAAACAAAGAAGATAATTGGAGAAATTTTAGCACATGAGGTTTATTTTTCTTGTAGTCAATAGAGCATACAAATATAAGATATACAATAAAGTAATGCTAACTAAATTAGATTTCCATAACTCACATTCTGCTTCTTGGAAATTCATTACATCAAACATCCACCCTACCGCATACTACAAGATTCATCAGCTAAAACGAGCATCTGCACTATAGATTCCATCATTGGTATTTTGCTTCTGTCTTCATCCATAATGAGAGCCAATTCGATCAGTGTTCTTACCTGCATGTAGTTGAATTGACTGTTCAGCCTGCAATCCACAACCTCAGCAATTGAAGAGGATTCCTCTTTATTTAACATATCAGCTAGCATTCCTATGAGCTTCCTTAGCACCTTATGCGCCTCCTCAGCACCTACACCTCTTGTGAAGTTGAATAAAGGAGATAGGTGCGCCACACGCGCGCGCTCGCTCGCTCGCCTCGCCGAGCCGGGCGTGGGCGTGACGAGTCGAGTCGAGTGGTGCGGACGGACGGACGTGATGTGTTGCGGGGGCGGGATATGCGACCATTACTGTTGGCTGTTGATGGCTCCTTAATCGTGACGGTTATAGGAGCCCTTAACCGCGACGGTTACAATACACCCTTCCGCACATGTTCGCCTATATAAGGAGGCCTTCCTCCTCCTCCTCGGATTATCAATTCACAAAACCGGGTACTCCTGCTTAGGAGACCTCTCGCTTCTCCCTCTGTTTGATGCTCTCTTTTGCATCCCCATCGCTTGCACCGCGCGCACGGTACTGGCGAGAGCAGAGCCTTCGGAACCTCGCCCTGCTGCTGAGATCCTGCTCGGGATAGGCAGGCGATAAGGGAGCGTCTTCACGCGACTGCTCGCTCCCGTACGACTACTTCCTCTACGTCGACGACAAACAAACGAACGACTACTTCCTCTACGTCGACTACGAGCGAACGATTACTTCATCTACAGTGGGTCTGCACTGCGATCATCTGCCTGCATCGACTGTGTACAGCTACACCGATTGAGGTCACTCACAATGGGTGATAACAGAAAATCGGGTAACGTCGGCACCCAATCTTCCACAGTGTACTCTCTCAAACCAATGTTCATGTTTATTAGTTGTATAATCATGAACATGTTATGTTTAATTGTTGTTTAAACATACACAAATGCACATGGATTGTTTCACACACCGTAATATTGAAATGTCTATTAAATCATAAAATTAAAATATACCAAAATGTTGTCTATCATCTAACAATTAAGAGGATATGCACACTCAAAGACTTAAAAAAAGGTCGTAGAATTTCGTTGACCGAAATGATTTGTTGATAACTAAGGTCGGGTTCAAAGAAAGAGCATGGGAATACTAAGTTGGGCTAGGCACTCCCGCGGGATAGCATTTTTGTTATGGTCAAGGACTTGGATCAGCAAGGTGATCATGGCACAAAGAGCCATCATCAAAGCTAGATGTGTCCAAGCCACTTGATGCTGCATGACAGGATCCATAGTGATCCTTATCACTAGTTGCCTTCAGGTTCAAGTCTTGATTAGATAAGATTGTTAATAGATTTGGTTAGTTCAGATTTGACAGTGGAGTCCTGGAAGGCCGTAGAATGGCCACCTATGCAGGAAGGCATGCAAGAATAAATCAAACATGATCCCCATGTACACCTGTCAAAATCTCAAAACCAAATAAACAGTGACCTAAATAAACAGCTTTAATTTTCAGTATTTTGAAGAAAAATATCTTACCACCTACGTGAGGTGACATTTTTTTCATACATGCAGGAGACTAAGGTGAAGCGCATGCGCAAACAATGCACCGAAGTCTCGTCGATTTCCTCCACCCACCATACACCCTCGTCGATAGTAACTACGGCTTGACGGTAGTATCCCATGGTGTATGCTCTTTCTCGATGATGTGGTGCTAGTTGACGAGACTAGGGCGGGGGTTAATGGGAAGCTTGAGTTGTGGAAGGACACTTTAGAGTCGAAAGGTTTCGGAATCGGCGGGACCAAGACCGAGTACATGATGTGCGATTTCGGCATGTTCGGACATGAAGATGGAGTTGTGAGCCTCGACGGATAAGTGGTGGCCAAGAAAGAGACCTTTAGGTATTTCGGATCGATGCTACGAAGGATGGTGACATTGATGAGGATGTTAGGCACAAGATTTCAGCGGTTGGTCGAAATGGCGCCAAGCTTACGGCGTCCTCTGTGACAAGAAGGTGCCCCAAAAGCTAAAAGGTAAGTTCTTAGAATGGCGATTCGCCCGACGATGTTATCGTGTCTTGAATGTTGGCCTACAAAGAGACGATATGTCCAACAACTGTGTGTTGCCGAGATGCGTATGTTGCGATGGATTTGTGGGCATACAAGAAGAGATAGAGTTCGAAATGAAGACATTCATGATAGAGTTGGAGTGGCACCAATTGAAGAAAAATTGGTCCAACATCGGTTGAGATGGTTTGGTCATGTCCGAGAGGATGCCTCCCGAGGCACCGGTGCGTAGTGGGGTGCTAGACCGGGTCGGTAGTGTAAGGAGGGGTAAAGGTCGACCTAAACTAACTTGGTATGAGGCGGTCAAGAGAGATCTTAAGGAGTGGGACATCCCCAAAAAGTCAGTTATGGATAGAAGTGCTTGGAGACTCGCAATCAATGTGCCTGAGACATGATCTTCCCTTTTTTCTTTTTTGCTTTTGTGTTCTTGTGCTTTGTGCTTCTCCTTTCCTTGTTTCTTGTGGGTTTCATCTCTGGCTTACCCCAACTTGCTTGGGACAAAAGGCTAAGTTGTTGTTGTTGTGGTGGTGGTGATGCTTAGAAGCACCCCTTGGAGCGAGCTCCGGTCGGCGCGATGGTGCGGCCTTCTTCTCCACCTCGAACTTGTCGTCGACAGATGCAGCGACACAACCCCTCAAGCTCAACGAGGCCTCCCCAGGAGCGTCGCGGCTCATCCTGTCGGCGTCTGACCCCTACGTGCAGCCCCTTACCATGGCGCCACCGAACTCCTCGTCGTCCGCCGCGCGGCCGCGCGCCTCCGGCAAAAGCATGCGCGAGGCCAAGGAGGAACGGGAGGAGGTCGCGGTGGCATCCTCCGGGTAGAAGCCCAAGCCGTCGCCCAAGATGGCCAAGGCGGGGAGGAAGAAGAACACATGGGGTGGGAGGTTGCAATTAGTGTGGGCCCCACGCATCAAGGACTGTTGTGAAAGAAGTAGCAGGACACAGGCCCGGTCCTGGGGGGTCGGGGCGCTCGTCCCAGGCCCAAAAAAATGATGGGCCCCCTAGGTATAATATACGTAGTATACCTGTAATACGTAGTATAGAACCACCGCATCGCGCCGTCGGCCGTTTCGTTCCGTCTGTCGTGCGACTCGCCGAATCCGGGCGGGGGCTCGCCGCCTAGCCGCCGGAGTATCCGCGGTGCCTCCCCGCCGCCGTGCTCCTACCCGTAACCCGTTCACCGGTAGCGGCGACGCCGGCGAGAGGTGCTAGTGCCAAATGATTTCTAATGTTTTTGTTTCACTGTTTCTTGACTCCTGATTGGATCATCTGTTTACTAATTGTATTAGCCATCACGAGACGAAGAGGATCAACCATCACGAGGGCCTACGGCCTACCTGTAAACATCTACCCTCAGGCAGGCAATCAGGGTCTCATCACCATTAATTTTCATACTTGTTCGGCTTTGGCACCACACTTCGGATTAGCAAGGTACTATAATCAAATTTATTTACTAATTGTTTTTCACTTGAACTCAACTTTAAATTTTAGTTATTGATTCATTCTCTATTTTTTAACAGTATCATGTCATCAAGAAAATATCCGTCTGGTAATGACAAAAGAAAGGCAAAAAAGCGAGAGAGATGATTTGATTGAATCAATGAGGGGGTCTCTTGATAAATTTCTGAAGAACAAAACAAGCAATTCAAGAGATCCAAATGCATTGGCGATAGTTCTTTGTGGAGGAACCGACCGATGCTAATCACGAAGATCAGGGCCATGTGGAGGATGGTGTTGACATCAACATGGCTGAACATAATGTGAGTGATCATGAGCACGTATTTAATTCAAATGATACGAGAGGCAAATATTGTTGATAAGGATCCGGTTTCTATTGATATTTATGATCCAAGAAATTGGGGTACACTTGATAACAAAGCAAGGGATACATTAGTAGAGAAGGGGCCTATAAGAGAAGAGAATCTTGAATTCCCTAAGGATGCCAATGCCAGACATTTTTCCTATGCCTATTACTCTAGAAAAATGAGCAATGGAGAGGTACATGATAGAAAATGGTTAGTTTATTCCAAACACTTGGATAGAGCATTTTGCTTCATTTGTAAGCTTTTTAATTCAAATAAATGCCGAGTTCATTGGGGAATGAGGGGTTTAAAAATTGGAAGCATGTCAATGAGAGGTTAAGGGAGCATGAAAGTAGTTTGGAGCACATTAACAATATGACCTCGTGGAACCGGATGAGAATTAATCGAAGAAACAAAAAACAATTGACAAAGAGCATCAACGACGGATCCCGGAGGAGAAAGCACGATTAAGGAAAGTGTTATTAAGAATAGTTGTCATTGTGAAATTTCTTGGTAAACGTAATTTGGCTTTTAGAGGGTCCTCTTGAGCGACTTAACGGTGACCAAAATGGGAATTTTTTAGCTTGTTGTGAGATGGTTGCAGAATTTGATCCGGTAATGCGAGACCATCTTAGGCGTATTCAAAACAAAGACATTACTCATCATTATTTGAGCCACAAAATTCAGAATGAGTTGATTTGTCTGATGGCCTCTGATATTACAAATGCTATAATCAAGATTGTTAGAAGAGCCAAATATTTCTCTCGTTATTCTTGATTGTACCCCTGATGTCAGTCACCAAGAACAAATGAGCTTATTAGTTCGATGTGTTAACATTGTTGATGGTAAAATTGAAATACAGGAATACTTTCTTGGTTTCTTGAAGGTAGATGACACCTCTGGTCATGGGCTTTTCAATGTATTGGTTGATGCCATTAAGTCATTTGGTCTTGATGTTGATGACATTCGAGGACAAGGTTATGATAATGGTTCTAATATGAAAGAAAAAACACAAGGGGGTTCAGAACCGGTTGCTTCAAATTAATCCAAGAGCTAAATTTATGCCATGTGCTTGTCATAGTCTTAATCTTACTCTTAGTGATATGGCAAAGTCTTGCACTAAAGCTGTCACTTTTTTTGGAATTGTGCAACTTTGCTTTGGCTCTACCAAAAGATGGAAGTTTTTGCTTGATTATGTTGATGGTCTAAATGTGAAATCGTTATGCAATACCCGTTGGGAGAGTCGGATTAAAAGTGTTGCAGCAATTAGATATCAAGCTCCTCAACTAAGGGCGGCTTTACTTGCATTAAGTGAAGATCCTGAAGTTGAATCCAAGGATAGAAGTGATGCAAAGAATTTATTTGATGCGCTTGGCGACTTTGAATTTATTTTTGGCATGGTTATCCGGCATGACATTCTTTTTGTTGTCAATAAAGTGAGCAAAAAATTGCAGTCATCATCTATGTGCATTGCTTCTACCATGCAACGGATAAAAGGCATAATGGATTACTTTGAGACCTATAGGAATGATGGGCTTGAGTCTAGTATGATAATTGCTAAAGAAATTGCATACGAATTGGGTGTTCAACCATCATTTCCTAAAAAGTGTCGTGGTCTTAGAAAGAAACACTTTGATGAAAGTAACGATGAGGAAGTCAACTTGCAAGCCGAGGATGATTTTAAAGCTTTTTACTTTCCGGTTTTGATTGATATCGCAAAAGTATCATTGCAAAAGAGATTTGATGAACTTGAAGAATTTAATGAGATATTTGGATTTTTAATGAGTTCAAAGAACTTGAAGTCCTTGGATGGTACAAAACTAAATTTATGTTGCACAACATTGGCAATAGCTTTCTCTCATAATAGCTCATCGGACATTGATTTAAATGAACTATTTTATGAGCTAAAGATTCTGCAATCCGCTTTGCCAGGTAGAGAAATGACAGCTATGGAGATTTTTGAGTTTGTTACATAAAGTGATTGTTATCCTAGTACTTCTATTGCTTATCGCATCTTGTTTACTATGCCAGTGATTGGCATCAGCTGAAAGGAGCTTCTCAAAATTGAAATTGTTGAAGAACTATTTGAGATCTACAATGTCACAAGAGAGGTTGAATGGATTGGCAACATTATGCATTGAGAAGGGATTGTTGGATGGAATTGATATTGAAACTATCATCACCGACTTCGCATCAAGGAATGTTACACGAAATTTTTGAGGTAACTCAACATGTATACCCATTAATTCATATGAATATTGCTTTTGCATTCACTTAATTGCTTGTTAGTATCCATTAAAAAAATGTGTGCAGCCCCGAATGTGTGTATATTACCACTTCACTTAATTGCTTGTTAGTATCCATTAAAAAATGTGTGCAGCCACGAATGTGTGTATATTACCAATGGCTAGTATCGGTAGTATTACCTTCTATATAAAAAGGTCCAAAATTTTAGGTTCGTCTCGGGCCCAAAAATACATAGGACCGGCGCCGGGCAGACACAAAGGTCATGGTTCACAGGTAAAGAAACTTTCTTGGATATTCTAAAAAAAACAAACTTTCTTGGATGCTGCTGATAAACTTTTCCGAAACTCGGTAGTACATAGAGAAAATGCATCTTTTGTAATAGATCAAACGTAAAAACCTCTTGCTTATGGCAGGTAGATCGAGGTTTGGCTATGGCCTTTGACTCCATGTCTCCCGCTAGGATTTTCTGGCCAGTTAGTAATGTGGGCTGTTAGTACTGTGGTAGGTTAGGCCAACTATTGAATGAGGAACTTCGCGGCCCAAAGGCCCAATACGTCTTCAGCTCGCTCTTGAGTGATTGGCGCCGTGTTCGCTTGGCTTATCGGCCACCGGCCAAGAGTACTTTTCTCTCAAAACAAACCGGCCACCAAAGCAACCGGCCCGGCGGTACTTTTCTCTCGGAACAAACCGGCACCGACCATCGGCCACCGGCCAAACGAACGAACAGCGTGTGGGACGGAAGGGGGGGAGTGTTTCCCAAGTCGCCCAATCTACCTTTGCATTGGTTTCAGCTTTGCATGCAAATTCCACACGAAGACTCGCCTCCAATTTTTTTATATTTATTTTACTTTGATTTTCGAAAAATAAATGATTGGATAAAAAATTTCGAGAAATATACATATGGCCAAACCCTAGTGGGCACGGTGTTAGGTGACGCCAATGGTCGGCTCTACTGCCAAATGGGGCCAAATTCCTGCCGCCGTGGGACGCGGCGGCAGGAACCCTATCGTCGTGGCCCACGGTGCCAAGAGCCCTAGCGCCGTGCCCCACGGCAGCAACGTCACCGCTATAAAACGGGGCGACCGCCGCCGCCGCCGCCCCCTCCCTCCCTCTCTCCCTCTAAACCTTCTGCTTTCAACCCTTCGGAGCACTTCTGAGTGAGGTATGTTTCTAAATTTAGTCCAGTTTAGTTAGTGTAGTTAGTATAGTTAGTTAGTTTAGTTACTTAGTTTAGTTTAGAAATTTAGTTTAGTTAACTTATGTTAGTTAAATTGATAAAATTCGTAGGAAATAGTTTAAATTCACATAATTTGTTTTAATTCATTTAAAACTTGTAGAAAATAGTTACAATTGACATAATTAGATTAAATTGATATAAAAATTGTAGAAAATTATTTATTCGTTTAAATTTGTTTTAAATGTTTAGGAAATGGTTATAATTGACATAATTAGATTAAATTGCTATAAAATTTGTATTATTTAAATTCACATGGTTCGCTTAAATTTGTTTTAAACTTCTAGGAAATGGTTATAATTGACATAATTAGATTAAATTGATGTAAAATTCGTAGAAAATGGTTTAAATTCACATAATTCGTTTAAATTGGTTTTAAACTTCTAGGAAATGGTTATAATTGACATAATGAGATTAAATTGATGTAAAATTCGTAGAAAATTGTTTAAATTCACATAATTCGTTTAAATTGGTTTTAAACTTCTAGGAAATGGTTATAATTCACATAATTAGATTAAATTTGTTGTAAAATTCGTAGGAAACAGTTTAAATTCACATAATTCGTTTTAATTTATTAAAAATAGTTTAAATTCACATTATTCATTTCAATTCATTTAAATTTCCTAGAAAATGGTTATAATTCGCATTAAACTGAATTAAAGTTGTAGAAAATGGTTTAAATTTACAAAGTTCGTTTTTAATTATTATAATTGGAAAAATTGATTCAATTATGTTATTTTTTTGCAGCTATGGCTGCATCGCTGGAGTACGTACGTCGGAGTTGTTCGACGAGGCGGTGGACTGGCACCACAGCTTGTACGTGTCGGCTGTTCTCGGACGTTCGCCTGGCACCATATGTTACCGGATGACCCGCACGTTGATGTCGATACACTAGCGGTGGATTCCAAAGTACGTAATTCTTATTTATTAGTTATTTCTGTTTCTTTACAATAGTAATTGTGTTAAGTAAATTAATATTTTTTCGGCCTACGCCGCGACAGACCGAGGAGGTTTGGCCCCTCGGAGTTGACACGAGGGCACCGGTTTGGACTCGGCCCAGACACGGCCGCGGCCGGCGGAGGGACACCGGCGGGCGGAGCGACACCGGCCGGCGGAGGGACACCCGGATGCCGAAGGCTCGTCGTAGGCGGCCATGGCGACACCGGTTCCCCGACCGGCTTGGACCGCGAGTGGTCGGGGCACCGACCCCCGGACGTACGACCGGGACCGGACACGGGCTTACGCTAGAGCCGTTAGGCCGAAGAGGCACCGCGCATTTACATGTAGTACTACTTTTACCATGATTTTGTATAAACTATTTGCATCTACTCCTTGATTATGATATTCCCTTGTGATTATGCTTACATTTATCGGTTTGTTGTTTTTATAAAGCTTAAAAGTGTGTTAAAAATGGAAAATAAAAAAATAAAATGACCTAACCCCACGTGGCGCGGCGGTAGGGACCTACCGCCGTGGCGGCCGGGCGGCGAGTCCTAGCGGCGTGCCGCGCGCGCCCCGCCGCCGGGGGTGCTATCCGCGCCGCCGTGCCCCATGGCGGCGGGGACTTAACGCCTTGGGGCACGGCGGTAGAAACCCGCCGCCGTGGGGTATGGCGTCGGATGTATATTTCTCGAAATTTTTGTTTCGACCATTTATTTTCGAATATTAAAAAAAATCCTCGCTCTGCGCTCGTCATTCTGTTAACATCCGATTCATGTATTACCTTGTGCCCTAACCATTATATTGGCACATAACCACCGTGCTTCGAAAGGAGAAATTTCCGGGGACTTAGACGGCTACGGGTTCCACTAGAGATGCATGGCAAGTTGGCTTCCGATGCTTGTAAAAGAGAACTACATTTCTTTAGCATTCTCTAATACAATAACACACCTTCCTAAGCTTGTACGGGTAAAAAAACTAAGACAAGTGGCGGACAAACACATCGGAAGGTAGATGCCACCCATGTGCGGGGTTTTTCTACCGGTGGTAACCGCGCGGTATACGCGGTTACCGTTGCTACTGCGGGGGTACGGTAACGGTACCCGGCGATAGCAACCCGTGGAAAAATTCAAAATTGAATTTGAATTTAAAAAAATGAAAAATCAATAAAAATCACCAAAAAATAGTTCATGATTTGTAGAGTCGATGGTGTTGAAATTTTTCAAATTTGAGTGCATTTGGTATTTATTTGGAGCTTTAGAAGTTGAAAAAAAAAGAAAAGAAGAATCATGGGCCGGCCGTTAAGGCCCCGAGCCCATGAAGCCCAAATCAACTAGATGACCTAGCGACACCACGACCGCGTGCCCCCGAGAGTCCACTCCACTCGTTACCGCTCGGTCATCGCTCCCCCGGCCCCGTCCGCCGCCCCGGGTATGTTTTTTTTTGCATTTGTGTAGTTTTAGGATTTAGGATTTGTGTTAGGATTTAGGATTTGTGTCGGGATTTAGGTTTATTTAGGTTTAGGATTTTAGGTAGGATTTCGGATGTGAGGTAGAGGTAGAAATAGAATTGTTGCTTTAGGTAGAATTGTAGAAATATAATTGTTGCTTTAGGTAGGATAATTTGTGGTAGGAATGTAGGATTTGTGGTAGGATCCAATTTTAGTTAGGATTTGTTTCGATTTAGGTACATTTTCTTTAGGTATAGTATTAAGGAAGTGTTTTGTTTATGTTGGCATTTATGCGGGTACACAATGTCGGTGCACCGGTATAAATTGTTTACCGCGCGGTAAAAACCATTTATACCGCGGTAAACCGCTCGGTACCGTTTGAACAGGCGATTTTGATTTGGAATTTGAATTCGAGCGGTAAGAAGTGGTATACCATTTATACCGTTGCGGTATACCCTTACCGCTCCGCAGTGGTATAAATGTACCGAACGGTAAAAAAACCATGCCCATGTGGCTAGAGGTTTGTTGACCAAGATTGCGACGACTCCAAATTGAAATTAACCCATTTGGAAAACTCACATAAATATCGGAGTCCCCATGATTAGCTATCTCAACCCCGTCGTATGGACCTCCCCGGGCCTACTACCTCGGTGGGTACCGGGACCGACTACTCGGTGGGCCCCCGGGACTACTCGGCTTGCGCTACACGGCACTCGAAGGCGTGGAGCACAAGGACTACACGGGAGTAGTACTCGGTTAGGACTCGTACACGTTCCGCACTTTGTATGGAAGTCTCCTAGACGTACTCGACTAGTACTCTTTCCCTACTCCGACTTGTAACCACGCCTCCCGGACTATATAAGGCGAGGCGGGGACCGATCTCATCCAATCTCATCTCATACAACCCACGGCGCATTACTGCACCATCGTGTAATCGTGCCCTATCAATCCAGAGCTACGCAGCATACAGGACGTAGGGTATTACGCACCTCGCGGCCCGAACCTGTCTAAATTGTGTGCCACGTGTCTCTTCCTTCGAGTTACCGATCTCGGCGAGTCACATTCATCTACTTCGGGTACTCCCCGTAGTAGGTTGCCGGTCTAAAACACCGACAGCTGGCGCGCCAGGTAGGGGCTCTCGCTCGAGATCACATGGCGAACTCGACGACTTCCGTTCACATCAAGCCAACCGTCGCCTTCAACCGCGGCGACACCTTCGTCTTCGGCGCACCGGGTCCGCACCGCCGATGGCACGGGCTCCTTCCGGCGCCGCCCGACCATGCGGCCCAACCCGAGGACGAGGCCTCGTGACGCTTCCCCGAAGTTGTCACGGGCGAACTCGCCCGGCAAGTTCGGCGAAATTTCACTCTTCAACCATCACGCCGACTTCGAGCTCGAGTCGGTCTCCAACTCGAACCCGACGTCGCCATGGGTCGTCGCATGCGAGCCGGCTGCTCGCCCATCGCGGCGGTCCCTTCACCACGCCGGCGCTCCGCGCGTGTCCCTCGCGTCCTCGGGCGGGCCCGCACGGAGACTCCTACTCCACGCCGGGCCGGCGAGGAGCCCGTAACCGAGTACAACTCGGACTCCGACGCCGTCCCTGACCACGTCTCAGACTCCAGCCCTCTCTCCGAGTTCTACTCGAACCCGGACTACGAGTTCGACTTCGGGTCGGACCCTGAGGAGCCCGAGTCCGAAGATGACTCCTCTGAGCTTCCCTTGTCAGGGCCAGCCTCTGGGTTGGTTATAAGATCGACGCCGACCGGAAGATACGTCTACTGGCCAGACCGCAAGCCTGCTGAACTGACAAAGGAGGACTCACGCTACGTCGCCTACATCGACTCACTACCGTTCCAGGAGGGAACACCACTGGCCCAGGCTGACTCAAGCACACCAACTGAGGTGGCACCCTCTGAGTCTAGCTTGGGTACCCCCGATCGCCAAGTCTTCATGGTCGCCGGCGACAACACCCCGGGACCCTCAAGCACGGCCGAAGACAAGTACCTGGAGGACATCTCCGCAGACGAGGCGTCCGCCAACGCACTCGGACGAGACCGCCGCCAACGGGGACGCCCGACGCGAACGCAACAGGAAGCGTAGCGAACGGCGCCGGCGGCTCGAGACAACCTTCCCATCCGCAACCTTGCGGAAGCTCTCGAGGCGGTCGAGAGCGAGTACACACCACCCCCGAGCGATTGCCTCATGTCGATCACGGCGATCGCACGGCGAGCTCGGGGCATACGCGCCGGGAGAGGTCATCGCCAAGCTCGGCCGAAGAAGCCTACATCATGCGGGTCGACAACGAGTCGGCCAACCTCTCCCCGGCTAAGCCCCGCGACAACGAAGCTACTAGTCGCAGGTCCTGACCCCCGGCCCCAACCGTACTCGAGCCGACCTCCCGGTCGATCCAAACCGCCGCCGCTCCAATGCCGGCGGACCTTCACGACAAGACCAAGGCAACCGAGAAGTCGTTCCCCACCGTGCTCCGGCCGGTGGCGGCGGCAACGACCCCCGACGACGGCGGCGGCCGACGGCGGCGGCTCCAACCACGGGGCCAACAAGAAAGCCGGAGGCGGCGGCGGTCGCGGCGGCCGTGGCCACGCGCATAGCCACGCCTCCGGTGCCTCTCATGGCGGGTACGATGCTCGCCGAGAGGATCGAGGAGTTGCGGCGAAGAAGTCGACCACCGCCGGCCGAAGGCGACGGCTTCCCCGCCTTCTCACCCGGCTTCGCAACCTCGCTCCTCCCCGACAAGTTCAAGCCTTTGGGGATCACCAAGTACGACGCGAGCGAGGATCCCATCCGGTGGCTCCGATGCTACGCCCTCTCCATCGAGAACGGCGGCGGCAACGGCGACACCAAGTGCCTCTACTTCCCCTTCGCACGGACCAAGGCCCACTCACATGGCTCGAGTCGGCCGGACAAGCACTCGATCGACAAGTGGGACCAGCCGAAGGAGCGGTTCACGAGCAACTTCGCGGGCGCCATAGGCCGCTCGGGTACCCGCATGGACCTTGCCATGATCAAGCGGGAACAAGGCGAGACCCTCCGCAAGTACATGCGCCGCTTCTTCGACAAGCGCGCCACCGTCGTCGACGTCACCGACAAGGAGGTCATCGACCTCTTCCGGGACGGCCTTTACCATCGCCGCACCTTCGAGGACTTCGGTCGTCGCCGCCCCGAGTCCATTCCCCACCTCAAGGACATGATCACGTCTCGGGCGGATGAAGAGGACAAGGCCAACGCCAAGTACGACGCCATCCGCGGCAAGTCCAAGCGAGAACCGGGCGGCGGCGGCGCGGCCAATGCAAACCAAGGCGGCCGCAACAACAACAACAACAACAACAACAACAACAACAACTACTCGGGTTCCAACCGCAAGCGCAAGCCAGACAACACCGTCGCGGCTATCCAGCGCCCCCCGAAAGGGAACTCGAAGAAGAATTCCGGCGGGTTCAAGGACCTGCTGAAGGAGAAGTGCCCGTGGCATCCAAACGGCAACCACACTACAGAACAGTGCTACCAGCTCAGGCATGCACTCAAGGATACGCCGGAGCCACCGCACCCTCACGACCAAAAGGGCAAGAAGAAGGACGGCGACGACAACGACTTCCAAGAACCCGAGAAGACCGTCAACGTTCTCTTCGGCGGACGCCCGAGCGGGCGGGGAGCGAAGGCTACCGTCGCGAAGTAATGTCCATTGAACCGGCGGTCCCGACCCCTCTCGGGTGGTCGGAGGTACCCATCACCTTCTCCCGCGCGGACCAATGGACCAACTTCTCCGAACCAGGGACGGTTCCCCCTCGTCCCGAAGCCAACAATGGCGGGTTCCAAGCTCAACAAGGTGCTCATCGACGGCGGAAGCGGGCTCAACGTCCTCTTCACCAAGACCTTGAAGAAGATGAACCTCGACGTCACCCCCATGCTCGACAAGAGCGAGATGCCCTTCTACGGCATCGTCCCGAGCAACGCGGCTATCCCACCGGGCTCGGTGGTGCGCCGATTACCTTCGGGCGTCTCGGGACAACTACCGCACCGAGTACATCAAGTTCGAGGTCGCGGACTTCGAGACCTCTTACCACGCCATCCTCGGCGGACCGGCCATCGCCAAGTTCATGGCGGTGCCCCACTACACCTACTTGGTACTCAAGATGCCAAGCCCGGCCGGTGTACTCTCCCTCCAGGGGGACTTGAAGATCTCTCACGACCGCGATACGAGAGGCCGTGGTGATCGCTTCAACAAACCAAGTACCCAACCCGATGATGGAGGTCTACGGCGCGTCGAAGAAGCTTGCCACAAGCGAACTCGACATCCCAGAGAAGTCTGACAGCGCCAACAAGCCTCAGCCACCTGAGGAGGTACTCGTCAGGGCGATCGACCTTGGAACAGGCGACCCCCGGTAAGACCACCACTATCGGGGCCGGCCTCGACCCCAAATAGGAAGACGCGCTCATCAGCTTCCTTCGGGCTAACCGCGACATCTTCGCGTGGAAGCCGACGGACATGCCGGGAGTGCCCGGGGAGCCGATTGAGCACCGCCTCAACGTCGATCCAAAGGCCACCCCCAAGCGACAACACCTCGGACGCTTTGCCGACGACGGACGGGACGCCATCAAGAAGGAGCTCGCCAAGCTCCTAGCGGCCGGCTTCATCCGAGAAGTCTTCCACCCTGAGTGGCTCGCCAACCCCGTCCTCGTCCGCAAGAAGAACTCGAACGAGTGGAGGATGTGCGTCGACTACACCGACCTCAACAAGCACGCGCCCCAAGGACCCCTTCGGGTTGCCGCGGATCGACCAAGTCATCGACTCCACGGCGGGCCGCGACCGCTTCTGCTTACTCGACCGCTACTCCGGGTACCACCGGATCGCAATCAAGGAAGAAGATCGGGGAGAAGACCGCGTTCATCACCCCGTTTGGCGCGTCTTGCTACACGACCATGTCATTCGGGTTGAAGAACGCCGGCGCCACCTATCAACGGGCCATCCGGGCACGCTTCAAGCGGCAACTCAACAAGAACGTCGAGGCCTACGTGGATGACGTGGTTGTCAAAACCGAGGGATTCCGGTACCCTCATCGACGACCTTGAAGAGACCTTCGCATCGCTACGCGAGTACCGGCGGAAGCTCAACCCGAACAAGTGCGTCTTCGGCGTACCTTCGGGCAAACTACTCGGCTTCATCATCAGCCAGCGCGGCATTGAAGCCAACCCCGAGAAGATCTCTGCCATCACCAGCATGAAAGCTCCCACGAGCATCAAGGACGTCTAGAAGCTGATGGGGTGCATGGCGGCGCTGAACAGATTCATCTCGAGGCTAGGAGAACGGGGTCTCCCCTTCTTCAAACTACTCAAGCATCATGAGAAGTTCGTGTGGACTCCAGAGGCGGATCAAGCCCTTGCTCAGCTCAAGGACTTCCTGTCGAAGCCGCCAATCCTCACGGCTCCTCACAAGGGCGAGCGACTCTTGCTCTACCTAGGCGCGACTACTCACGTGGTCGGCCTTGCCATCGTTGTCGAGCGGCGGGGAAGACGGCCACGCCTATCCGGTCCCGGCGCCGGTCTACTTCGTCGGCGAGGTTCTATCGAGTCCAAGTCTCGCTACCGGCCCGTACGAAGCTCCCGTACGCTCTACTCATCACCTCGCGGAAGCTACGACACTACTTCCGGGAGTACTCGGTATCCGTCGTCACCGACTACCCGCTCGGCGACATCCCGAGGAACCAAGACGCCACCGAAGAATCTCCAAGTGGGTCGTCGAGCTCGGCGCCCTCACCATCGACTTCAAGCCACGCACGGCCATCAAGTCGCAAGCACTAGTCGACTTCATGGCGAGTGGCGGGAGAACCGACTACCTACTCCCACCGTGCGACCGAGCATTGGGTGATGTACTTTGATGGCTCACTCAACCTCGAGGGCGCGGGCGCGGGGGTACTCCCCGATCTCTCCAACGGGCGAACAACTCAAGTACGTCCTGCGCATCTTCCGGAAGGTCTCAAATAACGAAGCCGAGTACGAAGCCCTCCCGCACGGGCTCCGCCTCGCGGCTTCACTTGGCATCAAGCGGCTACTAGTCTACGGCGACTCCGCGGTGGTCATCAACCAAGTCAACAAGTCCCGGGACCGCAACAAGGAGAACATGGACGCCTACGCCTAGAAGTCCGCAAGCTCGAGAACAAATTCTATGGTCTCGAGTTCCATCACATCGTCCGCGACAACAACGTTGCGGTCGAAAGCATCTAGGCCCCTAATTTGTGTTTTGGTAATTAATGACAATCATTGTGGACTAACAATTTCATTTGAGTTATAAGAATAGGTTAGTCCGGTGGAATGATGAGATCATGTGAGGAACATGAGAAGGTCTTGGTTGACTTATGTTGGAAAGGGCTCAAGGCAAAGGTAAAAGATAGGGTTTTGCTTTTACCGGTCATAAGGTGATTAGAGGATGTTATATGACCGGGTTAATAGGATAGATAGCCGTACTATCAAGAGGGATCAATTTCATTGGCTTGACTTTCCATAGTGCCACTTAGATCAAAAATTTGCATGCATTGCATTTAGATGAGTGGTGGTTTCTCTTGGTAAAAGGTTTTCATTGAAAATCAAAAGAAAAACAAGTTTTACGGCATCGGCGGACGATCCGGCCCCTTCGGGCGGACGGTCCGTGGGTGGTTGATTTTTATTTAATAACTGAGTTTTTGGCAAAAGATTTCGAAAAAATATGCTTCAGGGCGGACGGTCCGCGGAGACCGAGGCGGACGGTCCCCGCAAGGACCGGGCGGACGGTCCGCGAGGTACCGCGGACGGTCCGTTATTTGCAACGAACAAGGTGCTTGCTCGGGGTCCGGGCGGACGGTCCGCGGCCGGCCGCGGACGGTCCGCGTGGGCCGGGCGGACGGTCCGCGCGGCCACGGCGGACGGTCCGCCGGCCCCGGCGCTCGGCCACCGCAGCCGTTGACCTAGCGATTTTACCGTTGGAATTCAAACGCGGACCGTCCGCGAGGGCATCGCGGACAGTCCGCGAGGCACGTGTTTTGTGTCTAACGGCTAGTAGCGGAAAGGGGGAGTATTTATACTCCAAGCCCGGGGTTGGAGAGGCTCTCTTGGCACTTCTAAAGGTTCATACTCCCTTGTAGAGCTCTCTCACCCCTCTCTCTCACTCACTTGACTTAGTGGTGGTATTCTTTGTGAGATTGAGAGTTTCTAGTGCATTGCATCAAGGTTTGATCTTTGTGGTACTAGGGAATCATCAAGCAAGTGTTTGATTTGTTACTCTTGGAAGTTGCCGCTTCCTAGACGGCTTGGTGGTGGAAGAATCCGTTGAAGCTCGCAAGAAGATTGTGCGTGGCTCCGGATTTCATGTTGTGAGAGGTATTGTGCTCACCTCACCGGAGCGGTAAAGAGCAACTCTAGTGGAATCGAGGTGTGGAGTGGTTCTCTTGTTCTAACCGGCTCAAGATCAAGTGGTGCCTTGATAGAGGAGCGGTTGAACATTGAATCCACCTCAACGTGGATTAGGGGTGACCGCAAGTCATCGATACCACGGGAAAAAATTCGTCTCTTGTGCTCGGTTATCTCTTTTCTCAATTTCCTTTCAAGCACTTCACTTTGAGCATTTTATTTCTAGAGGTTGTTGTTTATCTTGTCACCCTAGGCCGCAAAACCCTAACATAGGAATAGAGTAGGTAGAGATTTATTTCTCCTTGTGGTTCTAATTAAATTTCTCTAGTGTTGTGTTTTTAGTTTTTAAACCGCCTATTCACCCCCCCTCTAGTCGGTATCCTAGATCCTACAAGTGGTATCAGAGCCGAGGACTCCTTGTTTGAGAGATTTAACCATCTCGGAGTAGGATAAATGGGTGAGGAGGATAAGTTTCATGTTGGGAAGCCACCGGTTTTTGATGGGAACAATTATGACTATTGGAAGAAAAGAATGGAAGTTCACTTTAAAGCCTTGGGAAGAGAATTATGGAAGATAGTAATGGAAGGATATGTCATTTTGGATTCTAAGAATAAGACGGATCAAGATGATAAAAATGAAAAACTCAATGATAGAGCTTTGAGTGTTCTTTACAATGCTCTTGCACTTAGTGAATTCAATAGAGTGAAGGGACTTGAGAAAGCAAATGAGATATGGGAGAAGCTTATGGAAATTTACGAGGGAACATCTACGGTTAAGGAGGCAAAACTTTATGTGTATAAGGGAAAGTTCAATGAGTTCACCATGAAGAAGGATGAAGATGTTTCAACTATGTTCAACCGGTTGAATGATATAGTGAATGAACTCAAGTGTCTTGATTTTGATGTATCAAACAAAGATTTCTCTCACAAGTTCCTTAGGTGCCTTCCGGCAAAATATGAGACAATTGTGACCTTGCTTGTGAGGAGTGATTTGAGTAAGATGACTCCTACGGAGGTGCTTGGTGAAGTGCAAACTCATGATTTATTCAAGCAATCACAAAAGGAAGTTCAAGGCCAATCAATTAATGAAGAGAAGAAAAATATTGCTCTCAAGGCCAAGGCTACTCAAGAGGAAAATGATGATGAGAACCAAGATATTGACTCCGATGAAGAAATGGCTCTTATTGTAAAGGGACTAAGAAGAATCATGAAGAAGAAGAAGTTTGGGAAGATGGGGCAATCTTCGAAGAAGAATCCTTTTGAAGGAAAAGATTGTTTCAATTGTGGTGAAATTGGGCATATATCAATTAATTGTCCAAACAAGAAAGAAGATAAATATGGCAAGAAAAAGGACAAGAAGAGTATACCTAAGAGGAAGAAATATTACAAGAAGGAGAAGAATGGTCAAGCATATTTTGTTGAGTGGGATTCCGATGCAAGCTCCGATGAAGAAGATGATGACAAGCCTTCAAGAGGACTTGCGGGGTTGCTATCAAGGAAGCGCCTTCACTCTTCTCTAAGCCATATTGTCTCATGGCAAAAGGTGAATCTAAGGTAATAATCGACGATAACGATGATGATTGTGATAGTGATAATGATGATAATGCTTTATCTTATGATGATCTTGTCGCCATGATTATTAAGTCCGATGACAAATTGCGCTTGGAGAGATCAAAGTTGAAGGATTTGGAGTTGAAAAATATTTCACTTCAAAATTCTTTTGAGGAGCTAAAGACTACTCATGAAAATCTAAAGATTTCCCATGAAACATTTAATATTTCTTGGGAAACTCTAAAAGATGAGCATGAGAAGCTTAAGGAAGCTCACAACTCTCTCCTTGCACAAGATGTCAAAGGAAAAATGAGTATGGGTGTTGAATGTAATATATTGAATGCTCCTCTTTGCTCATCTAACCCATCTTGTAGCACAAGCACTAGCTCTTGTATTAGTGAGGATATGTCTTATGAATCTATATTATTGGAGAATGAATCTTTGAAAAAGGAGATTGAGTGCTTATCTAATGATCTTGCACGATATTTTGGAAGTCATGTTCGGTTTAATCATATTTGGACAAATCAAAAATTCACATTAAATAAAGATGCACTTGGTTACTTGCCCAAGAAAGGAAAGGAGGCTTTCATTCCTAAGGAAAGTATCTTTGTAAATTCAAATGTTTCCTTTGAGGAAGAAGAAAAGATTAAGATGTGCCATAAGTGCAATACAAGGGTTGGTGTGGATCACCAATGCAAGAGCAAGAAGACCATATCCTTGGATCCCTCATATATTCTTAAGAAAGATTCTAAGGGAGTTGTTTGTGCTCATTATGTTGGTCGCTCTCTCGGTAGTAGTAAAAAGAAATCTATTTGGGTGCCTAAAATTTTGGTCACTAACATTGAAGGACCCAAGAAGATTTGGGTACCTAAAACAAAGTAATCTCTTTTGTAGGTGGACTATAAAGCCGGAGGAAGACATTGGGTAATTGATAGTGGTTGTACAAACCACATGACCGGTGAAAGGAAAATATTCTCTCATCTTGATGAAGACATTTCCGATTTTGATAACATCACTTTTGGAGATGATAGCAAAGGAGGCGTAAAAGGCATTGGTGAAATACCTATCTCTAAAGATTATAATCTCTCTAATGTCTTGCTAGTTGATTCTCTTAATTTCAATTTGCTATCTATTGCTCAACTTTGTGACAATGGCTATAAATGTACTTTCACTAGTAATGATTTTGAGGTAACCTCACTAGATGGGAAAGATTCTATTTTTAAGGGCTTTCGTCATGAGAGCTTATATCTAGTGGATTTCTCATCTAAAAAGGCAAATTTGACTACTTGCTTATTCTCAAAGGCCTCTATGGGATGGTTATGGCATAGAAGACTTGGCCATGTTGGTATGAAACAACTCAACCGTTTGGTGAAACATGACTTAGTTCTTGGCTTGAAAGATGTAAAATTTGAGAAAGATAAATTATGTAGTGCTTGTCAAGCCGGAAAGCAAGTTGCCAACTCACATCCTAGTAAGAGTACTATGTCAACCTCAAGACCATTGGAATTACTACATATGGATTTATTTGGTCCTACTACCTATAGAAGCATTGGTGGCAATACCTATTGTCTTGTAATTGTGGATGATTATTCAAGATACACATGGGTATTCTTTCTTCATGACAAAGCTATTACATGTGATATTTTCAAGTCATTTGTGAGAAGAGCCGAAAATGAATTTGAGCTAAAATTGAAGAAAGTTAGAAGTGACAATGGTAGTGAGTTCAAGAACACCAATGTTGAAGAGTTTTGTGATGAGAAAGGGATCAAGCATGAGTTTTCAACTACATATACACCGAACAAAATGGTGTTGTTGAGAGGAAGAATAGAACCTTAATTGAGATGGCAAGATCAATGCTAGATGAGTACAAAGTTTCGGATTCCTTTTGGGCCGAAGCTATCAACACCGCTTGCCATGCCTCTAATAGGCTATATTGTCATAGATTCTTCAATAAAACACCTTATGAACTTCTAAATGGAAGAAAGCCTAACATTTCATATTTCCGGTTTTTGGTTGTAAGTGCTATATCTTGAGGAAAGGATCTCGGTTGTCTAAATTTCAAAGCAAATGTGATGAGGGATTTCTTCTTGGATACTCTTCAAATTCCAAAGCCTATAGAGTATACAACAAGTCTAAAGGATTTGTTGAGGAAGCATATGATGTGCAATTTGATGAAACCTTGGGCTCTCAAAATGAAAAAGAGAATTTAGATGATGTGAGAGGTGAAGAATTAAGCAAAGCAATGAAGACTATGGCAATTGGGGATATCATGCCTAGAGAAGAAGATGATGATGAAGATCCATCGGTATCTATTGAAGTTAACCCATCCACTTCCACGACAAATGATCATGTTCGACAAGATGGTAACTCAAGCAACAATGACTCATCTCAAGAAGATAATCAAATAGTCCATATAACCACACCTTCTCCATCAACTCAAGAACCATTTGATCAATCAAGAATTCATCATCAAGTCGCCAAAGATCACCCCATTGATCAAATCATGGGTGACATTAGTAAGGGTGTTCAAACTCGATCTCGTGTTGCTTCTTTTTGTCAACATTACTCTTTTGTCTCTTTCCATGAGCCTAAGCGTGTAGATGAAGCACTTAATGATCCGGATTGGGTTATCTCCATGCAAGAAGAATTAAATAATTTCACTAGAAATGAAGTTTGGGAGTTAGTTGAAAGACCCAAGAATCATAATGTTATTGGTACTAAATGGGTCTTCCGTAACAAAGAAAATGAAGATGGTATTGTTGTAAAGAACAAGTCAAGATTAGTTGCTCAAGGTTATACTCAAGTAGAGGGATTGGATTTTGATGAAACTTTTGCTCCCGTAGCTAGACTTGAAGCCATAAGAATCTTGCTTGCTTATGCTTGTTCCCGCAACATCAAGTTATATCAAATGGATGTCAAAAGTGCTTTCTTAAATGGGAAAATTAGTGAACTAGTATATGTTGAGCAACCTCCCGGTTTTGAAGATCCTACAAAGCCAAATCATGTGTATAAGCTCTCTAAGGCATTATATGGGTTGAAACAAGCCCCTCGTGCTTGGTATGAAAGGCTTCGGGACTTTCTTCTTTCAAATGGCTTTAAAATTGGAAAGGTTGACACTACATTGTTCACCAAGAAAATTGGAAATGACATCTTTATTTGTCAAATTTATGTTGATGATATCATCTTCGGTTCAACTAATGAAGATTTTTGTAAAGAATTTGGAGAAATGATGTCTAGGGAATTTGAAATGTCTATGATTGGTGAATTGAGTTTCTTCCTTGGTCTCCAAATCAAACAATTGAAGGAAGGCACTTTTGTTTGCCAATCTAAATATGTGAGGGACATCTTAAAGAAATTTGGCATGGAAGATGCAAAACCCATCAAAACTCCTATGGCTACTAATGGACATCTTGATCTTGATGAGGGAGGTAAACCGGTTGATCTTAAGCTTTATAGGTCCATGATTGGTAGTTTGCTTTATCTTACCGCATCTAGGCCCGATATCATGTTTAGTGTGTGCATGTGTGCTAGATTTCAAGCCGCTCCTAAAGAATGTCATTTGACCGCCGTAAAGCGTATCTTGAGATATTTAAAGTATTCTCCTAACATTGGTCTTTGGTATCCAAAGGGTGCTCAATTTGAATTAGTAGGGTTTTCGGACTCGGATTATGCCGGTTGCAAGGTTGATAGGAAAAGCACTTCGGAGGTTGCCAATTGCTTGGACGGTCACTTGTTTCTTGGTCATCTAAGAAGCAAAATTCGGTGGCTCTTTCAACCGCCGAAGCGGAATATATCTCGGCGGGGAGTTGTTGTGCCCAATTACTATGGATGAAGCAAACACTTCTTGACTATGGTGTGAAATTCAAGGAAATTCCTCTTTTATGTGACAATGAAAGTGCTATCAAGATTGCAAACAATCCCGTTCAACATTCTAGAACCAAGCATATTGACATCCGCACCATTTTCTTAGAGATCATGTGAGTAAAGGAGATATCAAGATTGATGGAGTAAACACGGATGATCAATTGGCGGATATATTTACCAAGCCTTTGGATGAGTCTCGGTTTTGCAAATTGAGAAATGAGCTAAATGTGATTGACATCTCAAATGTGGCTTGAGAACTAGCACATGTGTTTATCCATATGCTTTTGCTTTTCTCTCTTATTAATTTCTAACTTATCTCTTGTTTTTTTTTGTTTCGTAAAGTTTGCTTGTGCATATTTTCTTTAGCCTTACTCAGCACATTGCATCATTAGATAAATTTCTATTATTATTCTTGAGCAATGATCCCAAAAGAAATCCTTGAAATAGCGCTTCTCAAAGTTAATTCACGCTGAAATAAAAAAAGGAGGTCGGACCGTCCGTCTCAACTTGGCGGACCGTCCGGCTGCTCCCCGGCGGACCGTCCGCCGGGCGCCGCGGACCGTCCGCGTGGTTCGTGGGGCAACGGTGCGGTTCCGGGAGGTTCCGGCATCTTTAACGGACCGTCCGCGCACGGGGCCCGGACCGTCCGCGCGCCTCGCGGACCGTCCGCGGGGGTGTCGCGGACCGTCCGCCCGTGTCGCGCGCGGGTGGGTCCCAAGACCGCGGGATGAAATCGACCCGGGCCTTCTCCCTTTCCCCCACCGAAGGCGCTTGACTTCTTCCTCCCTTCTTTTGCTCTCTCTCAAGGTGATAGCCCCTCTCTTAGGGATTTCTCTTGGGGCTCTCCCCGACCGTCCGAGCACATCCCCGGACTCTCCGCGAAGTTCTCCACCATGTCATCCGGTACTTTTTCGAATCTCTTTGTCTATCTCTTGGATTTTGAGCAAGGAGGTGGTTAGGGTTTGGAGGTGTGATCTAAATTTCGTCCATGATTTCAAGATTTTGGCTCGGTGAATGTGTTTGGGATATCAATGTAGTGTTGTGGCAAAATTTTGGTAAAGAAATTTCGGTTTTTGATGAAGATATGAGGTTGGAAAGGATCGGTGTCACTGTTCATGGGCGCCTGCCGTCGGGTGCGGGCGGACCGTCCGCCGCCTCCTCGCGGACGGTCCGCGCGGCCCCTGGCTGAGGATCCCATGCACAGTGACCTTTCAAATGGGGTTCATTATCAATTCAAATTGCTTCCTAAAGTTAATACTCATTGAAATATATGGTTTTGACAGTGCTCGCAAGGCTATAGCTTCTCTCACTAAAAAGGTGACCAAAAAGGTCACATCAAAGAAGAAGGGCAAGGATGTTGGGACATCGAAGAGGCGGAGAAAAGATGATACCTCCGAGGAAGAAGAGGAACCCGACAATCCAAATGACGAGCGATTTCAATCCGCCGATGAAGCAGGCAAGTGCCTCATTTATGATGGATGAAGATGAGATAAGTCAAGGGGGAGGTAACAATGTTGAAATCATTGATGTGGTTAATTACACAAGCACCTAGAAGGCAAGTGGACCCAAAGAGAGTTTGCTATTGCTAGAAATGAAAATGCTTATAATCAACCCCGTGACACCCACAATTTATTTTTCCACACTCTTGTGCAAGAACAAGCATTTTTCAGTAGTTTGATGGAGTGCACGGTTTTCTCTCATCAAAGGGTTGATTTTGATTATCTTGAGTCTAAAACTGTCCTTGCTGGGGTAGCAACAAAATTTGAGAATTTGCGGTTAAAACCATTTCTTCAGCATAGATGTGACTGGAATGATACAATAGTTAGACAATTCTATGCAACTTATGAAATGGATTTCATAGGGAAGAAAATGAAATGGATGATCGGTAAAAGTGAGCATGAAGCCACATTTGCGGAATTTGCGGTGCTAATCATCTTAACTATGAGTATTTTAGTGAGGGTATTGATGTTTATAACGAGGATATTCTTGAAGATACGAAATTTGTATTTTACGAGCCCTAAGCACTCTTAATGCAACCATAATGAACCGCATGTCATCGGGACTTAGACACCATCCAAATTTGCCATCAACAACATCATTAGGCACACTTTTATGCCTAAAAGTGGTAATAAGGATAAAGTCCGGAACATTATTGGAATGTGATTGATTATGTTATGAATGGAACTAGATTTGATGTTGTGAAACTTATTCTTGATCAAATGATTTGCAAGAAACGTCTTGTTCGAGATAGTATTTATTTTGCCCCCTATATTATGTCATTGATCAAGATAAAGACGGGGTTCAATGGGTTATGTGATGTGAAGCATGAACTTTATCGCCCATTTTACAATGCTAAAGCCTTTTTGAACAAGCCATTGACACCCTATGGACGGAAGCGAGGCTCACAATGTTGCGAGAAAATATTGAGGCTCATGGTGGTGATGATGAAAATGCAAATGCCTGGCAACTTGGGCAATGTTAATGTTGATGAGGGTACTTATGCTATGCCTCCTCCTCCTCCAGTTCCTCCTATGCGGCCACGGTGGGAGCCTCTGCCGGATACTTTGATCCCTATTTTGCTAATATTCAACAATCAATGAATTCTCGGTTTCGGCAAATGCGGTCGGGGTTTCAATCTCACTTTGAGGCATATGGACAGCAGATGACCGACACCTTCCGGACTATGCGGCGAGAATTTTCGAGCATCGATTGATACTAGTCTAGACACCTTTGGTCATCATGTCTATAATACTATGCATGATCCCATGATGCGACGGTTGGGTGAAATGCGGTCGATCTTCGAATGATCTCGGTGCCCTCAATGATAGATTCTCTCGGATGTCCACATCCGAGCAAAAGATCGAGCGCTACATGATCGGCGGACACGGCTTCGGCACGATGTCCATGCCCCGAACACTCGCTTTTGGAGATTTCGAGAGATCATTTTTATCATTATTATCCGGCTCTCGCTCCACCACCGAGTTCGTCCTCCTCCGCCATTCTATCCTCCTCCGCCGCCGCCACGGGATGACTAGGCCCTTTTGGTATTTGATGCCAAAGGGGGAGAGAGATTTGGAGGAGTGTGTGTTTTCTAGGGGGAGCTCACCTTGCTTGCATGAATTTGGAACTCTTTGCATTGCATTTACATGTTTAATGTCGGTCTTGCATGAACTTCGTGTGGCTTGTAATAATTCTTGTGAAACTTACGTTTTGTTGTGTGATGTGTTTGAGAACTAGAACTTGTGGCTATCTTGTGATGTTCTACAATTATGTTCTTGCTTTGTTTATCTTATGATTTGTTCTAGTTCCTATAATAGTTCTTGATGCTAACCCGTAATTCCTTTGGATATATATTTGTGGTTGTTGCCTTGATCTCAATTTTGTAGGGAAACTCCGTCAAAATTTATCATATTTAGGCATATGTGTGAAAATCAAATGGAAATTATATGCACATATGTAGGGGGAGTTATCTCTATATTCTTGTTTTTGGAGACAATTACTCTATATATTTATTGAATTTATTTGAAAAGAGTAAGTGATTCCAAAACACAAAACCTTTATTATATCACTCCTTTAAATGGTTGTCATCAATTACCAAAAAGGGGGAGATTGAAAGCATCTAGGCCCCTAATTTGTGTTTTGGTAATTAATGACAATCATTGTGGACTAACAATTTCATTTGAGTTATAAGAATAGGTTAGTCCTATGGAATGATGAGATCATGTGAGGAACATGAGAAGGTCTTGGTTGACTTATGTTGGAAAGGGCTCAAGGCAAAGGTAAAAGATAGGGTTTTGCTTTTACCGGTCATAAGGTGATTAGAGGATGTTATATGACCGGGTTAATAGGATAGATAGCCGTACTATCAAGAGGGATCAATTTCATTGGCTTGACTTTCCATAGTGCCACTTAGATCAAAAATTTGCATGCATTGCATTTAGATGAGTGGTGGTTTCTCTTGGTAAAAGGTTTTCATTGAAAATCAAAAGAAAAACAAGTTTTCTGGCATCTGGCGGACAGTCCGGGCCCTTCGGGCGGACGGTCCGTGGGTGGTTGATTTTTATTTAATAACTGAGTTTTTGGCAAAAGATTTCGAAAAAATATGCTTCAGGGCGGACGGTCCGCGGAGACCAGGCGGACAGTCCGCAAGGACCAGGCGGACGGTCCGCGAGGTACCGCGGACGGTCCGTTATTTGCAACAGAACAAGGTGCTGCTCGGGGTCCAGGGCGGACGGTCGCGGCCCGGCCCGCGGACGGTCCGCGTGGGCCGGGCGGACGATCCGCGCGGCCCTGGCGGACGGTCCGCCCGGCCCAGCGCTCAGCCACCGCAGCCGTTGACCTAGCGATTTTACCGTTGGAATTCAAACGCGGACCGTCCGCGAGGGCATCGCGGACAGTCCGCGAGGCACGTGTTTTGTGTCTAACGGCTAGTAGCGGAAAGGGGGAGTATTTATACTCCAAGCCCGGGGTTGGAGAGGCTCTCTTGGCACTTCTAAAGGTTCATACTCCCTTGTAGAGCTCTCTCACCCCTCTCTCTCACTCACTTGACTTAGTGGTGGTATTCTTTGTGAGATTGAGAGTTTCTAGTGCATTGCATCAAGGTTTGATCTTTGTGGTACTAGGGAATCATCAAGCAAGTGTTTGATTTGTTACTCTTGGAAGTTGCCGCTTCCTAGACGGCTTGGTGGTGGAAGAATCCGTTGAAGCTCGCAAGAAGATTGTGCGTGGCTCCGGATTTCATGTTGTGAGAGGTATTGTGCTCACCTCACCGGAGCGGTAAAGAGCAACTCTAGTGGAATCGAGGTGTGGAGTGGTTCTCTTGTTCTAACCGGCTCAAGATCAAGTGGTGCCTTGATAGAGGAGCGGTTGAACATTGAATCCACCTCAACGTGGATTAGGGGTGACCGGCAAGTCATCGATACCACGGGGAAAAAATTCGTCTCTTGTGCTCGGTTATCTCTTTTCTCAATTTCCTTTCAAGCACTTCACTTTGAGCATTTTATTTCTAGAGGTTGTTGTTTATCTTGTCACCCTAGGCCGCAAAACCCTAACATAGGAATAGAGTAGGTAGAGATTTATTTCTCCTTGTGGTTCTAATTAAATTTCTCTAGTGTTGTGTTTTTAGTTTTTAAACCGCCTATTCACCCCCCCCTCTAGTCGGTATCCTAGATCCTACGGCGGCGGACGTCCTCTCGAAGCTCGGATCCACCCGCGCCCAAGTACCCGCGGGCGTCTTCGTCCATGAGCTTCACGCGCCATCCATCCCCGGAGCCGGCGCCACCGACCACCGTACCCGCCCATCCACCGAGTGGGCGAGGAGGTCATGATGATCGACGTGGACTGGAGGCAACCCTTCATCGACTACCTCAGCGAGCAGAAGGTCCCCTCCGACAAAAACGCAGCCGAACAACTCGTCCGCCGCGCCAAGTCTTACGTCCTCGTCGGAGACAAGCTTTACAAACGGGGCGCATCTTCTCGGAGTACTCATGAAGTGCGTCCCTCGTGAAGAAGGCAATGACATCTTGGAGGAGATCCACAAGGGCATCCGCGGCAACCACGCGTCTTCACGCACGCTAGTCGGCAAGGCCTTCCGCGAGCCTTCTACCGGCCCACGGCCACGGGCGATGCCGAAGAACTCGTCGAAGGTGCCAAGGATGTCGGTTCTTCGCCAAGCGGCAACACGTCCCGGCCTACAAGCTAGTCACCATACCACCGACCCGGCCCTTCGCCCGCCGGGGGGCTCGACATGATTGGGCCACCGCCAACCGCGACAGGAGGATTCAACGGGTGCGGTGGCTATCGACAAGTTCACCAAGTGGATCGAGGTCAAGCCGGTCACATGCCCCAAGGCCGACGAGTACTCGACTTCCCGGATGAACTCGTACACCGCTACGGGCTACCCCACCGCATCATCACGGACACCGGGGTCCAACTTCAACAACCACCGAGTTCGGGGAGTACCGCGAGAACGAGCGGGATCGACGTCGGATACGTCTCGGTCGCCCATCCACGGCCAACGGACAAGTCGAGCGCGCCAATGGGATGGTGCTCGACGCCCTCAAGAAGCGGCTACACGACGCCGCTAAGTCCAAAGGGGGCAAGTGGATCAAGGAACTACCCAACGCACTCGGGGGCCGCGGACTCAACCATCCAAGCCAACGGGGCAATCCCCCCTACTTCCCGGTCTACGGCTGCGAAGCCATCCTCCCCGCCGATGTCATATGGAACTCGCCGGCGGTGGAGCACTACGACGAAGGCGTCTCGGAAGACGACGGACGAGTTGATATCGACGGCATCAAAGAAGCTCGCCGCGCCGCCCTCGTCCAATCGGCTCGGTACACGGAGGGTATCCGACGCTACCATGATCGCAACGTCAAGGAACGCTCCTTCAACGTTGGAGATCTTGTCCTCCGTCGTATCCCGAACACGGAAGGACTTCACAAGCTCGGCTCCCCCCGGGAAGGCCCCTTCACCGTGGCTAAGGTGACCGGCCAGGCTCCTACCGCCTCCAAACACTTGAAGGCGAAGAAGTCAACAACTCGTGGAACGTCGACCAACTCGTCGATTCTACGCCTAGTCTACACGACTACTCCGGGTTCAAGTCTACACGACTACATCAACACCCCCTTGCCGCAAGCGACCCTCCGTGTCCCGGCTTCAAGTCTCCGACTACTCTCCTCCCGTGTCCGGCCCCCGTGCGGCTACCTACGGACACCGGGCCGCGACGAGCGTCAAGGACTCTAGCGACGGTCTACCAAGAGACCACACTCCAAGATCCGGCTGCTCGGCTACCTACGGATGCGCGATCCAGCCCTACACGGCTACCTACGGATCACTCGGCGCAAGCGGCTACCCGCTCCGGCGCCACTTAGCCGTAAGCGGCCTCCGGTCCCGAGCGACTACTTGTAACTACGGCCCCGGCCACCCGTGTGTACTTCTTCGCTAATAAAGCTTGATTGTTCATCAACTTGTTTATCGTTCGCTCCCTACGACGGGACTACTAAGCCGAGTACTACTACTCGCACCTACTCCACGATGGGCGCTCCGCACTCGAGATCGAGGTTACGAGTACTCATTGATGGAAAATCTCATTTCATTGATACACGAATAGTTCATTACAAGCGTTTCTCGTACAACTATGGCTACTAGCTACCTATGCGGGACTACCGGAGGTTCGACTTTTCGGCTACTCGCTCCGCGATGGGAGCCATCTCGCTCCCGGCGGCTACGCGTCTTGCTCATCCGAGCGGTTGGCGGCTACCCCGCCGGCGACCACCTCCACCGGGGCCTTCGGGAAGTACGACTTCATGAAGGCCGGGACTTGCTTCGGGATCGACTTGGCCATGTGCTTGACATAAGCGGCCCGCGGCTTGGCGCCTCACGAAGTCGATGCGCCGTGGGGCGATCTTGGGGCCGCCGGGTGCGGCACCGAAGCCTCGCGATCGGGAGGGCGACCTCTTCAAGGTCCTTCGGTCGGGCCCGAGCGCCTCGCAATCTTCATTCAACTTCGCAAAGATTTGTAGCGATTGACGAGATCCCGGTCGGATGCAATCCGCGGCTCCATGTGCTTCTCGCACTCGAAGGCGAGCTCCTTGTAGTCGAGCTCAAGTACCCGGCGGGCTTCCCGCTCCCGGTAGAAGAGGTTCTTCATGCCGACCTCCGAGGCCTTCGACCGCTCCACCCGGCCCTCGAGTTCTGCAACACAACACAGCAACGGGACAGAGGCTTGACGACTTCCAACAAGTACCCGACAAGTCAAAGGACATACCTTTATTCTTGTTGCGGAGGCCTTTGCTCTTCCGTACCAAGTCGTCGCCCTTCGCCTGCAGTTCCATCACATCGTTGTGGTACTTGGCGAAGGCGGCGTCGAGCTTCGACTGCATCGCGGCCGCGTGCTTCCGCGACTTCACGAGCCGCTCTTCCAGGGCCTCGGCTCGGAGCACGGTGTCGCCGTAGCCTTGCGGCGGATTCGAATTCTCGCGGGATCGCTCCGCGACGTCCTGCACAAGACAAGCTCAAGTCAAGACGAGTACTCAACGCAAAGGATTGACTACTCGGGAGGCTACGACTACGTACCTTCATCCACTGCTCGGCCCGCCGGATCGCCTCCAGGTGCTGGGCCACCGTTGCCGGCTCGACGAGATCGTCGGCCAGCAGTTCAATCCCGCCACGGCTACTCGACGTAGCCTCCGTCATCGGCGCCGAGCGGATAGGCTCCGCGTCTTGGATCTCGGGGGATCGGATTGCCACCTCCCGGGGCAACCCCCGGCGACGTGGTAGCCGCCTCCCCCCTCGGCGGACTTCTCGACGACTTCCCCCACGGGCTCGGGGGCTCCTTCCGAGGCCTCCGGGCCTCTCGGTGTCAACTCCCCGCATGGGCACCCCCGCCCGGGGATGTCACCTCCTTCGGCGCTCGTCAACAAGGAACATGCGCATCGGTGCCTACGACTACTCGTCCCGGAGTTCTACGGCTTCAAGAAGGGTACTCACCTTCGACTATGGCCGCCTGCGGCGGCGGCGCTTGGCGGCCGGGGGGCTCGGTCGCGGCTTGGGCCTCGGGAGCGGGCTCCTCGACGGGCGGCACGGCCACTCCCGCATCCGTCGCGGGCTCTTCCCCGTCCCAGCTCAGATCTGTGGATTTTCTGCACAAGTGTTCACAGAAGATCGTCAGGCAATCATCGACTACTGCAACGAGTACTACTCATGAAGACGTGGTACTTACAAGTTCGACCGGACGATAGTCACGGCCGGAGCACCGAGGATGCTGGCGATGTCAACCAGTCCACCCTCGGCGGGCGTCTCCTCCTCCGCCTCTTCGGCTACTCGCTCCTCCACGGTGGCGGCGGCCGGCGCGGATGTCTCCTCGCGTCCCTGCGGCTTCCATCTCTCCAACGGCGGCGGCCGCGGGTACTCTGCTCTCCTCTGGAGCAGGGGGCTGGCGCTCCAGCGTGCGTCGGGGAGTTCTTCGACGGTGGGGGGGTCGGACTTCGGCTTCCAGCCGGTTCCCCCACCGGGTCCCACACGCCTTCGTCGCCCTCTTCGACGGGCTCCGTTGGCGGCACCTCCTGCACACAAAGGACGACTATTTGTCGGCCACCGTACTCGACTACGGGTACTCGACTACTCGTTCAAGATAACTTACCTCCCGGAGGCGTGGTCTCTAAGACCTTCATCTTCTTCGCCACCCGCTTCTTGGTGGGGTTGCGCGGCTTCCGCGGCGGCGCGGCCTAGGCTAGCCTCCGGGCTAGCCGGAGGGTCTTGTACAAGTGGCACATGAGGCAAGCACCGGACGGCTAAACCTCGACCGCGGTCGGAAGCGGTCCGCGGCGTCTCTTCGTCTTCTTCGTCATCGGAGGTATCCTACACGATGACGGTGTCGTCGCCTTCACCGAGCTTCACGGCGCTCCTTCACCTTCCCCCCCCCCCTCGGGATCTCGATCCCGCTCGGTGGCGCGCCGCGGCTCGGAGACAAACCGCTTCACATCATCTGCGCAAAGACACAAGGCGTCGGCAACTCGCTACAAGTGCCCACTACTCGACGAGGGGGGTACGGCTACTCACCTCGTTGGGCGGACGCGCGGCGGAGTACTCCTCGACGGGGCACGCCGTGTACTCCGAAGCATGTCCTTGAAGATGCGCGACAACCTCTCGATGATGTCGTTGTCGTCCAACTCGCCCCCCGCATCCGCGACGTGTCGTCGTCGCCGGTGTACTCGAAGCCCGGTGTATCCCTCGCCATCGGCGGCCGGATCTGCGCTTCATGAGCGAAGGCCACATGCTCGGCCCTCGGTCCGGCTTCTCCGAGCACTCGGATGCGTGCTAGCGGCTCGGGGAGCCGGATCCCCTCTTGCATGGTGGGCTCTGTGTTCCACCACTCCCGATGCCCGTGCCTTGGCGTCCGCTCGGCTTCGGCGGGGCACGGGTGGTGGTTGGTGGTGTAGAACCACCGCGTCTTCCGGTCCGTGTTGGAGCCCACGAGCTTGTACGCCGGTGCGGTACCGCGGCGTCCTCCCTCGGTCCGGATCCCGCCCCTCCGACTACTCGGGAATGGAGGCACCGGGCCGCGGCCGACGCGGAAGAACTTCCGGAAGAGCACCCAGTGCGGCTTGATCCCGAGGAAGGCCTCGCGAAGTGGACGAAGACCGACGTGTGGAAGATGCCGTTGGGGTTCAAGTTGAGGTACTCGATGCCGTAGTACCCGAGCAACCCCTTGAAGAAGTCGCTTGCTGGCAGTGCAAGCCCGCGCTCCACGAAGCGCGAGAACATCGGAATCTCGTCCTCCGCCTTCTCCATCGGATACGGATCTCTCGCGGCGGATCTCCACATGTCGACTTCTTTTCCCCCGATGAACCCACCTGTTCGGCGGGGTCGGCGAGTCCTCCGTCTTGACCCTCGACTTTTTCCACTCGCGGCTTGGATCAGCGCGCGGTGGAGACAGTGGCGGCGCCGCACTAGTGGCGGCCGCGGCGGCCTCTGTACGGCTCCTCTTCTTTCCGCCGGCCTTTGATGTCTTCGACGACGATAGCTTCATTCTCCAAGTGCAAGGAGTCTTCACTCGCATCCGCTCGGGGGCTACCCTAAACCCTTTGGGTGGCGATGCGCTCGGATCTACTACGGCGGCGGCGAGGCGCCGGAGTGGATCTACTTCAAGATTCAAACCGAAATAACCGCGCGGCTCACTTGGGTGAAAAACCCTAAGGGTTTTGGCTCTTATTTATAAGCCAAATCGCCTCCGCAACGGGCGGTCCGGATAGGTCCACGCGCGGGCGACTCGGCGGGCCGCGCGTGACTCTTGGTATTCTACTAGTCGACGCGCCTCACCTCGGGGGCTCGGCTACTTCTACTCGACTACCGGGACGCGGCTAGTCTCAAGAGCATCTCGGGACACATTCTCCAAGAAGACCCTTCAATTCGAGAGGAAGTACTCGACTCAAGGCTCGGGGGCTCCGTGCCACGTGTCCTTCGGTTTTTTCTCTCGGATTTTTCGGATTTTCTTGCCGAGACTTCGGATGGATCCTCGACCGCAGCCCGCGGCTCGAGGCTCGGGGGCTACTCCATGTGGATTACGGTTCGCAAATCGCATCTCCACGACGGGCATTTCTTGAAGACCTTCGAAGGCGGATTTCAAGGACGCTTGGGACTACTCGAGAAGACTTCAAGATTGCTCAAACATCGAGTGGAGTACATTCCGGCCTCGGGATGCTTCGACTACTCTTGAGGACTTTTGACTTGTAGTACTCGGGGACGCTTGAGGACTACTCGTTAAGGCCGTCAAGACTACCGGAAGCTATCCTTCTCGACTACAAAGTACTCGGGGGCTTGTCGTATGGACCTCCCCGGGCCTACTACCTCGGTGGGTACCATGACCGACTACTCGGTGGGCCCACAGGGACTACTCGGCTTGCGCTACACGGCACACGAAGGCGTGGAGCACAAGGACTGCACGGAGTAGTACTCGGTTAGGACTCGTACACGTTCCGCCCTTGTATGGAAGTCTCCTAGACGTACTCGACTAGTACTCTTTCCCTACTCCGACTTATAACCCCGCCTCCCGACTATATAAGGCGAGGCGGGGACCGATCTCCCTCATCCAATCTCATCTCATACAACCCCCGCGCATTATTGCACCATCGTGTAATCGTGCCCTATCAATCCCGAGCTACGCGGCATACGGGACGTAGGGTATTACGCACCTCGCGGCGCGGACTTTTGTCTAAATTGTGTGCCACGTGTCTCTTCCTTCGAGTTACCGATCTCGGCGAGTCACATTCATCTACTTCGGGTACTCCCCGTAGTAGGTTGCCGGTCTAAAACACCGACAACCCCCCCCCCCCCCCGAATATTTCTATTTCGAAATATAACCAGACCTCATGTTTTGATTAATAACGATAGACAATGTTACGTAGTGATATAAAGGTTAGGACACAAGATGATGCATAAATCAAACGTTAACATGCATAAAGGCAAAGCACCTCATTGACTCCAGTCAACCATGTCAAACGTGAGGAGCGACTTGATATAGCCTAGGGAGGGACACCACCGGATCATGTACTATATACGAGAGGGGAGCCGGCCGAGAAGTGTATCTTGGACATATGAGAGCTTGAGACGCATCCTCCTCCTTCATCGGCCCAACCATCTCGTTCTCCCGTTAAGACTTCAACCATGGCAATCTTCTCCATGACTTCAACCATGGAAATCTTCTCCATGACTCCCCCTCCTCTCGAGTGCTTCATCACCTCTGACACTACTGCTGGGATCCTTGCTCTCCGTCGACAAGGGTGAAGACGACGTCCTGCGCTCGCGGGACGGCACTTTCACCTGCGGTTTGTACAACATCTACACCAATGCCTGCCTTCACCTTCTCCATATGGTACACTAACTCAAACAAGATTGTCGTCTGGACTGCTAACCGCGACCGCCCTGTGCACGCCAGGAGGGCGGCGGTCACCTTGCATATGGGCGGTGTGTTGGTTCTCACGGACTATGACGGTGCAGTGGTGTGGCAAGCCGAATGCGACGACTCAGCAGGCGTGCGGTATGCTCAACTCCTGGATACTGGGAACCTTGTCATGAAGAACTCCCGGCGGCATTGTTGTGTGGCGAGCTTCGATTCACCAACGGACACCCCGCTCCCCACCCGGCGCTTAACGGCGTCTATGAAGTTGGTCTCCACCACGGGACCGCATGCCCCGGGTCAATACATATTTCATGTCACGGACGCATCGATATTGTCACTTATATATGACGATGCCGATTCTCATGAAATATATTGGCCGGACCCCGACTATGGGGAGTATCGGAATAACGAGGAATCGGTATAACGGTACAAGGTTCGGGGGTCTAGATGATACCGAAACTTCTTTTCGAGTGATCTTGCCAACCGTAAAAGCACTTGTTACCTCGATCAAGGTCATGGAATCAAAAGAAGGCTTACTCGGACCCGATGGCAATCTCCGGATCTACGGCTTGGATATTTCGGATGGGACATGGTCGGTTTCTGGATTGCAATGTCTCGGCCACCGCAATATTCATGGCTTGTGTGGTCCAAATGGGATCGCCGCTACTTGCCCGCACCTACATGCTCTTGCCCACCCGGGTATGTGATGAGCAACCCCGAGAATTGGAGCCAAGGTTGTAGGCCGGTAGTGGACATTACCCGTATTGTTGAGCAAGTGCGGCTTGTCAAGTTCTTGCGACTTCCGAGCACAGTACTTTTGGGGATCCGATCGGCGGCATGTTGACCGGTATCCTTGCAGGGCTGCAAGAACATATGCAGGAGCGATTGCACCTGCAAAGGCTTTCAGTACCAGCAAGGGACAGGGTCGTGCTATACAAAGTCTTCCCTTTTCAATGGGAAGGCAGCCACAGCGCCTAAAAAGCCATTCCGCACCATGTATCTCAAGCTTCCCGTGAGTGTTAATATTTCAGGCATCTCAATTCCCCGGATTGATGTGCTTGCTTCAAGAAAGTACCGTCCAGATTGTAGACAAATGAGTGAAACACCGATGGAACTATTTCCAGATGTTCACGAGGCAAGCCAAGGGGAACCCAAATGGCTTTACTTCTACGGGTTTGCAAGTGCAATTTTTGTTCTTGAAGTTTTCTTCATTGCTTTTGCATGGTACTTCGTTTTGAGATGGGAGCTGGGAGAGATACAAGCGATTGAGGAGGGATACAAGGTGATGGCAAGTAATTTCGAAGATACTTGTTATAAAGAGTTGGTTAAGGTGACCGGAAAGTTCAAAGATGAGCTAGGAAGAGGAGGCTCGGGAATTGTGTGCAAGGGAATCTTAGAAGACGGTCGAGCCGTGGTCGTTAAGATGCTTGGAAAGTATAAGGCACGGTGAGGAGGAGTTTCAAGCCGAGCCGCACGTAATTGGAAGGATTAACCATATAAATCTAGTAAGAATATGGGGATTTTGCTCGAAAGCTCCTACAAGATGTTGGTCACCGAGCAAAGGGCGGAGCCGGGAATTGTGCCAAGGGGGGGGGGCGAAATATGTCACATTATACACGTGCCAAGAATCATATTGTATTTTCATAACTTTTCACAAATACATGCATTAAGTATTTATAGTGTGAAAATCAACATTTGCTTGATCTACAAAAGTAAAAAAAATCCTATTAGAGATGAGATGACAAACTAACCATTTTTTTAAAAAATTGTGAGAACGTTTCCATCCTCATTTTGGGTGACTATAGAAAAAATATAGTTAATAATTTTACCATTCAATTAATACTGCAACTATTTATTAATGCAAATGCATGTAAGCCTAGACAAAAAGCTTGATTAGTAGAATTCGGGGCATGATTTGGACGTGTGGCAAGTGCTGGTGCACTGCTTCCATGGCCTTGTGGGTACTCAAGCTCACGTGCTTGAAGAGTCTGATGGCCTTGCAGCCTTGCTGCATGTTGTGAATGGTTGTTACTGCAAAGCTGTGAATGCTATGCTACCCGATCTACTCCGTATTAAAGAAAGATGGCAACAGCAAGGGGGGGGCCATGGCCCACCTTGGCCAACACTTGGCTCCGCCGTTGTCACCGAGTATATTGAGAATGGATCATTGGCCAACATCCTATTCAAAGACGACATTTTACTAGAGTGGAAGCAGAGGTTCAATATTGCGCTAGGTGTCGCAAAGGGTTTGGCTTACCTTCACCATGAATGCCTCGAGTGGGTAATCCACTGCGACGTGAAACCGGAGAACATCCTCTTGGACCAGAATCTAGAACCCAAAATTGCCGACTTTGGCTTGGCAAAGCTTTTTAACAGAGGTGGCTCCAATCAGAATGTATCACGGGTACGAGGAACCATAGGTTACATGGCTCCAGAGTGGATCAGCAGCCTGCAGATCACGGCAAAGGTTGATGTTTACAGTTATGGAGTTGTGCTTCTTGAGCTAGTTCTGGGACGACAGGTTCTGGACCTGGCTATAGAAGCCAATAAAGAGGTGCGTAGGGTACTCAGGGAGCTTGTAGGCATGCTTGCTCAGATGCTGGACAGAGAGCAATCATCTTCTATCAATGAAGTAGTGGATCGCAGGCTGAGTGGCCATTTCAACGACACGCAGGTGAGAACACTGATCAGATTGGCTGTCACCTGCTTGGATGAAGAAAGAAGCAAAAGGCCAACAATGGAATCTGTGGTGCAGACGCTCCTTTTAGCTGATGAGTCCTGTAGTATGTATTAGGCTGATGTTCTATGAATAGCTTTATATATGTATGCAGTATCAGACTTTTGTTTGTGTGGCTTGAGTCGTGTGCTTTGTGCTAACAAGTATTGGCCACATATATCTTGGTGTTTTATGCATCACAGATCTAGCTTGTGTATTGCTAGTGACTACGAGAAAGAAACCTCTTGTACTACAATTTCCCCAACTATCTGCTCTGGGTCTTTTTCCTACTACATTGATTGCTACAACATCTCTTGTTATTGCATATAACGAAAGAATAAATTTCCATAGGATCAGACGATCAATAAGTACACAAGGTCAAGAAGCAGAATAACTTTATGTCCATTGTCAATAATGGAGATATTCATCGTGATTTGCCAATATGTATCTAGCAAGAGCACAAATGGAGCACCACAAGATCAAATGTTTTCTACTATTTATGCAAGTCTAGATTATGAAGAAATTGAACTTACAGTTCCTTGCAGATTAGGTAAAGTGCTAGCTCAAGTTATATGTCGTTCTTACAGTGAATGATTGCTCCCATGAAACTGTGAAATAATTCAGCAAATCATATCACAATCAACTTTAGACAGGAATGGCCAATTATCTTGACAAAAAAGTCGACAGGATTCAATGCATGTATACTCTTTGTTATCTTCTAAAGTTGTTACCTAGACGTAATTAACAAAATCACCATTTTTTAATCAACCATCAGACGTATGTTTGTTTCTCGAACCAGCATTGTGTATGTCAGAACATTTAAATTGCACTGCAGTTGTACAAGTATGATGTATGCTGTTGCAGCCACTAGAGGACTAATGACAGGCTTTTATAATTTACAACAAACTGCTTGCATAACAAAATGAGGGCATGGCCTGATGAAAACCGCACAAATAATTCTAAAGATGAAAAATGAAAGCAAAGCAATATGAAGTTTCCTCTTGTATCCTTTAATTTTGTGATGTGAAGTTTTCTCAAATAGCTCATATTTCTACCATCCAGTTCGAACATAATACTTACCAACAGTCCAACACTCGCCCATCCATGGCAGCATGCACATACCGGCTAGGACGATTTGACGAACGCCGGGATGCCGGCCAATTGAGCTCCGCCTGGCAGGCATCTCGGGTTGATGGGGCCACCGGCAACAGCGCCCTCCTACCATCGCGGCGTGCCAACGAGCCCGGTCATTGTCCCCCGCGCGCGGCGCAGAAGAGCCCAGGAGGAAGGGAGGCGACGAGGCGGCCAGGCAGGCTCGCTGAAGCAATCCGTCGAACACGTTGAGCGCGGACGTGACACGCGCTCGCCCAATCCTGCATTGGCTCCCCTCCGGCGTGGCTAATGCTCGGGGTTCGCGCCCCGTACTCAACGTCACCGTGGTCCCCTCTGTCGACGTCGACCTCTCTGAACGCACGGCATCGACCACCGGTGCCGTGCTCCCTTGTTCCGCTCTGCTCGCTCACGCGCGGAGAGGGAGGTGAGCGCAGGCACGGAGGTGGTTGTCGACCGTCCCCTCTGGCGCCTGCTCCTCCCTCCCCACGCAGCGCGAGGCGCTCGTGCCCTTATACGGCGCGCGCCCGTGCCACGAGCCCACGATTCGTGTGCCGCGGCGCAATGCCGAGCATGAGCTTGCTCAGTGCCACCACATGAATCGAGACGAGCAGGAATAGGCACGAAATCCGGATGGTCGCCACTCGGTAGGGGCTGGGGGTCCTAGGATCCACCATGGGGACAGTGCTGAACTGCTGATGGAGGCAAGACGACGGTCGCCGTGTGAGCGCGTGCAGGAGACTACTTTGGTGACAAAAATAACATTGGCGAATCACTGCAGGCGAAGAGACAACACTTCTTTGTTAATCGATAGTTTAGCTTTTATACTGCATTAACATAACTAGTAGTACGGTACTACTAGTACCCCGTCATCACAAAAATTCAACATATAAAACATAAAAATGGGAGTGATAAGAAGCCGAGTATAATAATTCTCTTCGACTGTTATCATCGTCATTTTTGTCTAATGAAGGACAATTCTCAGTTGTTGTCATCAGCTGCCTTTGGGTGTCTTTAGCTTCAATTCAGATGTTGCCATGAGATGTCTGGGTGTCTTTAGCTTCAATCAGCTGTTGTCATCAGGTGCCTTCCTTCAAGAAGTTTGGCATAGGCAGCTCACTCGGGTCCGGTGACTTGACGAACAAAAGGAACTTGGGGAGCGGCACCTCGCTCGGGTCCGGCGACTTGAGAAACGCCGGCCCGGCGTAGTACGTCACCGTCGCCGGCTCCGCTGCACCCTCCTCGGGCTTCGCCTTCTTCTCGCTCCGACCAACCTCCACTGACGGTGCTCGGCTCAAGGCCCTCTTCTTGGCGTTGGCAGCCTCCTCCTCCTCCCTCCACGACGATCGCCCGACACGCTTCGGCTCCTCAACACTTGTCTTCGTGTTCTCCTTCCGCTGGGCCTTGTCTTTTCTCCAATCCTCGCTTAGGGACGCGCGACCCGGAACGCTCGACGGCGTGGTGGTGCGGGCGCGCAGCTCCTTATCTTTGGTCCAGCTCTCGCTCGCCGACGCGCGACCGGACTTCGGGTTGCCAGCCCAACAAACCGGCCGCTCACTCGGACGACCTGCAACAGGAACAGCAAGGCAAGGCGTTGGGAGTAACGGCGGCTGAGCAGCCGCGGGGGTCAACGTGCAAGCGGCGGCCATCAGCGAGTGACAAGCCGCACGCGTGCACACGGATTCAAGTATTCAACGTATAAAAAAAACGAAATGAACAAAAAAACGTAGAAGAAAGCAGGGCAATTAACAAACTAAGCAAACGAAATCGACTTGCACGGTAAACTACACGACAAGATTAGTAGGCGACCGAAACTAACAGATTAACACGCGACAGAAAGTGTACGAGATAATCAACGCAACTTGAAAAACTAGACGACGAATTTAATTAATAACGTGAGAGAGAAACTACTAAAACGCTACAGGATCAACTTGCAACGTAAACTAGACGGGAGGAATTAACAGATGTGAAAAGCTAGACAAGCAAAATTGACTAGCGAGACGGAGGCGAACGGAAGTGCTAACGAACGAAAAGTAACAAGAGATTAACAAAACTAGCAGAAAGGGAAAATAAACGGAAACTAACTAACTACAGAAGATTAACTAAGGAAAGCAACGAAAGGCGAAAACAAGAAAACGAGGACGGAGCGCGCGAACCGTTGCCTTTCGCCGAATCACCGGAGCTTTCTGACGCAAAAGCCAAAAGCGAACGGCGTTATGCGAAGAGGGGGGAGGGAGGCGTCGGGCCTCCGTACCCCTTGGATTTATACACCACCGTATCATACGTCGGTGCGTATCAATAGCATACCCTCGCCACGCGGCGTATGCCAGCTCAGGACCCACGCCCCCGCGGCGGGCCCCACCCCCCTTCTCCCGACCCACACATCTCGCTGGCGCCGCCGCCCTCCTCCCTCGCCGGCGGCACCACCTCCGCCGCGCCCCACCCCCACCCCGCCCAGACCGCGCCCCCGCCCACCGGAAAACCGCCAATCTTGCCCCAGCTGGCTTCGGCGGGCCTCCCCCCAACCCCCGCGTCCCCGCCCACCGGAAAACCGCGGCCGGCGCCCTCGCCGCCGCCGTCGACCACTGCCTGCCGGAAAACCCGCAGCCGCCCAGCGGAGACCCCGCCGTCGCAATGCCTCGCCGCGCCGGCGTTTTCCAGCCCCCACCGCTTCTCCGGACACGCCCTGGCTCCGCAGCCCAACCGGCCGCCATGACGACCCCAATTGCGCATTTCCCGGCCCCAGATTGTCTCTTGTCAGTTATACACGCATCCAGCTCTTTGGCACATTCAGATATTAGCTACTGCTTGAAGTTGCTCGCCGGAAGGGGATTTGGTTTGGCAGAGTTGCTTTGTTTTGGCCCCTATGGCCGTGAAGTGGGAACTCAACGAGAGCCGGTTTGCGAGCGATGGAAGCTTTGGGAAGCTGAGAGGATGACGATCCTTAGGTGGTGTTTTGCCACGTTCGACACCAAGGACATCTGTGATGCGGCTGTGGTGTGACTCCGGGGTGCTGAAGCAGGGTGGTCTAGGAGCATGACTATGAGCTCTGAAGAGGCCAATGTAAAGAGGTAAAATGACTTTGAATGCAGTCTATTGGAACACACATTTTGTTGCTGTGGGACCTGAAACAAAAACAGCCTTTTGGGAAACCTTAGCACACTTCACTCTGTCTGCCAGTGCAAGGGAAATCAGGGGCATACTTGAGGAGATTACTAAGGACATTGATGACTGTGGTTTGTTTGGTGCTTCTAGGGAGCATCTGGTTGGTCACTTGATAACGAATTAACAGTGGTCCATAGAGTACAGAATACAAGTTCAGCTGCATTGAGAAGACCGATTTTGGATGAGAACAGTATATGCAGGATGCTACAAAAATGCTCGTCACTTATCAGGGAGCAGAGTTAACACTGGCCCTGTTTCGTTTCTAGGATTCTGAATGTTGATGGTCGTTGGAAAGGGGGAGTTGACCAGATAGAACTATATTGAAAGTGATGTTCTCGTAATGCATGATGTCTGGAATGAGCATCTTGTTTATTGTTAATTGTTCTGTTCATCCATATGTGCTGCAAGTCTTCGTAAGACCACAGTTGCTGTAAATCAAGGAATGAGCACCCCAACTCTTACTGGGCTCTATGATTCAAGGACTCATAATTTGGTAATTTATCAAACTTTGTGTTGAATGGAATAGGGCATCTTGTTAGGCTCCAAACCCATGGCAGGGGATGTGGTTGCCATTCTGACATAAAAGAGTTGATGACTCTGAGAAATAGTGAGGGTAGTCTGGAACTCTGGACATTAAAGAATTGGGTAAATGGGTAATGCTTCCAGTGCCAAATTTGCAGAGATATCGTGAAGCAGTAGTACGACCGGGTGCAAGCAGTAGTATTGCTTTTTTTTCACAAGAATGTCGTATACAAAACTATACATTGGCGAACTGCTGAACCATTTATGGAATTTTCAAGGCCACACTGCTGGCTTATAGGGAATTGGCAGTAAATTCTAGCAAAGTTCTGTCCCAGATTACCATGCGAACCTTTCCTTCCTGAGTTAATGAGATCAAGATGATATGATTTGTGCATTTTGGTCACCTTCCTAGTCCAGGTCATTTACCTGCCCTAAAGCATTTTGGCACATGTGTAACATCCTGGATCAGACACTCTCAAAACTACTGCTAAGTTGTTCCAATCTGGAAAACTGCAGCAGTGCTGATGGCCTCACATCCCTCAAGAACTGAAGCTACATGATTGCCCTAAGTTCTTTGTCTGTTTCTTGCATCAAAGCAAAATAGATTGTGTCATAGCTTCAGACTTATGATCTACCAGGTATTAAGATGTAAGTTTTATCAACCTTTTGTACTTTATATATCATGCACATGTGTAGCTCATGGGCCACCATGATGACTTCTTACTGTTAATTCTGGCTAATATACATTTGCACTTGTTTTTTTTTCAGTGATCGGTTTTGATTATATGTTAAACATGCACAGATACCATGTGATATACTTGTCACTACAGATTTTTTCAATCCTTGTCTATATAAACATGGTTACACCTAAATTTTGGATTGTTCCTTTTTTAATAAAACAACCATACATGTAGGGAATTTTTATATTATGTTCATTCACATCTGCTTTGTACAAGAAACATATCAGGGAAATTGTTTTACCTGGCAGATGATTTTTCCGACTTGAATATTTTAACATGTTCTGTATATATGAAATATTGGAGAATTTATATGTCAGCCTCGATTTAAAATGAAAAGGTAGGTTTAAGTGTGTATTTCCTGTTTTTTTAACTTTAATATGATAGCAATCTTGTTTCCAACAACATGGCCTCTTTGTTACTGAACTTATACATATTTTACTTCCCTTCATTTTGATCCTGCGGAACTGCATGTCTATTTTCTTTTCTACAAGCAGGAGTACTTATTTACTCATCATGAATTTGGTAGACGTGTTCCAATGAAAAGTTGCACAGTACATCTCTTTATTTCTTCAAATAGCATGAATAATAGTTTCTGTGTTGAAATGGCTACTGCCATATTTACTAAGTTGATTCCTTATATTTGCATCCATTGCTTACATCATTCTTCGTTTGACCTCTTATCATTCATATGCTAGTTTTTCGGTTCAGTGTGGATTGAATGTTCGATCTCTCTCTCTCTCTCTCTCTCTCTCTCTCTCTCTCTCTCTCTCTCTCTCTCTCTCTCTCTCTCTCTCTCTCTCAAAACGGAATGCTCAATCTCTTTTCCCCTAATCTCCTTGTTGTGCTTGTTTCATTCATATGGCCATTCATTTCTTGTTCATTGGTTTGCATTAAGATCACAGTGCTAAAATGAAGTTAAAACCATGCAAATAAACCAATATGGGGAAGTGTCCTTTGTTCACTTGATGCTGCTATATATATCGTTTCTGACTGGTCGTTTGTTAATCTCACTTGATTAAAAGTTGTATGTGCTACTAGCCGGTCCTTCAACTGCATTATTTCATTAACATGGCTAATCTAGCCAAATTTGTACATTGGACTATGAATTCCTTTCTCTTGTGTCAAAATGAAAATTGATAGTGCTGGAATAGTTTCAAAGTGCTCATTTTATGATGCCTGCGACTGTTTTGCTTGATTTTTTTTTGTCAATTCATTTTGAGATGTGTTATGTTGTTTCATAAAAGAGGTGGCACATCTTAAAGTAAATCACTAAAAATGTTGAAGGCACAAGCCCTATATAAGATATGAAATAGCGTATATCTTAGGAAAATAATTAGTTATTAAGAGAAAATAAATATCCCCGTCGGGGAGAATTAAGAGTTCCTAGTCCACATTGTGCCTGTCAAAGTTCATACTCTAGTCACATAACCTGGAGAAGAGTGCATGTTGTTTCTCAGCAAGCAGGACGTCAACAATCAATAGTTGAAAAGAAAAAAACAAAGAAGATAATTGGAGAAATTTTAGCACATGAGGTTTATTTTTCTTGTAGTCAATAGAGCATACAAATATAAGATATACAATAAAGTAATGCTAACTAGATTAGATTTCCATAACTCACATTCTGCTTCTTGGAAATTCATTACAACAAACATCCACCCTACCGCATACTACAAGATTCATCAGCTAAAACGAGCATCTGCACTATAGATTCCATTGTTGGTCTTTTGCTTCTGTCTTCATCCAAGCATGAGACAGCCAATTCGATCAGTGTTCTTACCTGCATGTAGTTGAATTGACTGTTCAGCCTGCAATCCACAACCTCAGCAATTGAAGAGGATTCCTCTTTATTCAACATATCAGCTAGCATTCCTATGAGCTTCCTTAGCACCTTATGCGCCTCCTCAGCACCTACACCCAAGTCAAGAACTCTTTTTCCCAATACTAGTTCAACAAGCACAACCCCATAGCTATACACGTCAACTTTAGCTGTGATCTGGAGGCTACTGATCCACTCTGGAGCAATGTAACCTATGGTTCCTCGCACTTTCGACACATTCTGATTGGAACCACCTCTGTTCAGCAGCTTCGCCAACCCAAAATCAGCAATCTTGGGTTCTAGATTCTGATCCAACAGTATGTTCTCTGGCTTCACGTCGCAATGTATTACCCACTCAAGGCATTCATGGTGAAGATAAGCCAAACCCTTTGCAACACCTAACGCAATATTAAATCTCTGCCTCCACTTTAGCAGAATGTTATCTTTGAATAGGATGTTAGCTAATGATCCATTCTCAATATACTCGGTGACCAACATCCTGTGTGAGCTTTCGGAGCAAAACCCCCATATCCTTACTAAATTCATATGATTAATCCTCCCAATTATGCGCAACTCTGCTTGAAACTCTTCCTCGCATTGCCTTATATTTTCCAGCATCTTAACAGCCACTACTCGACTGTCGTCCAAGACTCCCTTATAGACGATCCCTGAGCCTCCTCTTCCAAGCTCATCTTTGAACTTTCTGGTTGCTTTAACCAACTCTTTGTAACTATATCTTCTGAAATTACTAGTCATCACCTTGTAGCCTTCCTCAACTGCTTGTATTTCGGATGCTCCCAACTCCCACCTCAAAACGAAGCACCAAGCGGATGCGATGAAGAAAACTTCAAGAACGAAAATTGCACCTGCAAACCCGTAGAAGTAAAACCATTTTGCTTCCTCCGGTCTGACCTTGTGCAATGGTTCCATTGTTGGTGTGCTCATGTGGCCACAGTCAGGATGTTGCTTTCTTAAAATAAGCACATTCGTTTCGGGAATCGGAATACCTGAAGTATTCACGCCCATTGGGAGCTTGAGATACATCATGGGTGTTGATTTTGTAGGTGCTGTGTACGCCTTCCCATTATAAAGGAAAGCCTTTGGATAGCATGTCCCTGATCCTTGCTGGTACTGAAAACCTTTGCAGGTGCAATCACTCCTACATATGTTTTTGCAAGCCTGCAAGGATACGTGCTCAACATGGTCTTGATCGGATCCCCAAAAATCAGTGCCTGGAAGTCGCAAGAACTTGACAGGTTGTGCTTGCTCAGCCGTACAGGTGATGTCTACTAAAGCTCTACAACCTTGGCTCCAATTCCCAGGGTTTCTCATCACATAACCTGGTGGGCAAGAGCATGTAGGCGTAGGCAAGTAGTGGCAGATCCCATTTGGACCACACAATCCATGAACATTGCAGGGCTGAGACACTGCAATCCAGGTAACCGACCATGTCCTATCTAACTTGTTCAAGCTGTACAGTCGGAGATTGCCGTCAGGATCCAGCGTAAGCCTTCTCTTGATCCCTTGACCTTCATCAGAGGCGACAATTGCTTGCTGGTTGGCTAAATCACTCGAAAAGAAGTTTCCTTTTTCATCTAGACCCGCAAGCCTTGTACTGTTATACCTGTTCCTTTTATTCTGATACTCTCCATTGTCAGGGTCTGGCCAATATATTTCATGAACATCAACATCGTCGTAAATAAGCGACAATATTGTCGAGTCTGTGAAATGAAACATGTAGTGACCTGGGACATGCAATCCAGTGATGGACACCAGCTTTGTTGCTGGAGTGATGTGCTGGGTGGGCAGCAGGGTATCTGTTGGTGAATCGAAGCTCCGCCACACAACCATGCCGCTGGAGTTCTTCGTGACAAGGTTCCCGGTGTCCAAGAGTTGGGCATACTGCACACCTGCCGTGTTGCCCTCAGCTTGCCACACCACCTCACTGTCGTAGTCCGTGAGAACCAAGGCGCCACCCTTCCGCAGGGTAACAGCCGCCCCCCTGGCATGCACGGGGCGATCACGGTTCGCAGTCCAGACGACGGTCTTGTTCGCCGAGATGGTGTACCATATCGAGAAGGTGAAGGCGTGATCGTAGATTTTGTGGAAGCCACAGCAGAAAGTGCCATCGGGTGAGCACAGGATGTCGGTCTGGTGCTTATCGACAGAGAGTGACGATCTCAAAGGTAGAGTGTCATGAGGCGCAGCCAACGAGAGGATGGGAAACACTGATAGAACTGGCAAGATGGCAAGGAAGGTTGCCATGGCTGAAGTCTGAATGGCTGGGCTGATGAGCGGACTGCTGTTCAACCTCTCATATGTATTTCCAGACTACAGACTGCTCTCCTCAATTCTTCCTCTCCTCATGTGGTGTGGCCTGAGGCATAAGGGCACGTGTTCAGGATCACAGTGATTCCAGCTGCTCATCATGCTTAGCAATGGTTAATAATGGGCACTTAGGAGCCAATAAGGTACTTTATTTTCCTGGTTGCGCCTGATTTGTGGATTATTGTGTCTGGTCTACTCTCTATTGGTCAAAATTATGATGGTATGGGAGGCTGGCCTTGGTCTCATTAGGAGAAAGTTCCATGTCTTAGCTCATGTTCCTGGTCAAGTTCAGACAGCTAAAGCTCAACTACTTGTACAGTGGTGACTGGATAGAGCGTCAACTTCTGCACAGACTGGATTCATTATGGGTGATGCTTCTTGTATGAATCAGTCGTCAGAATCAGTTTGGTGTGGTTCTCTCTTTTCTTCTCTTCTGTAAATGTAGTACAGTGGTGACTGGAGAGAGATTCATGTGCAATTTACGAAGTCAATAATTTCGGCTCTGAGTAGGCGTAATTCTCCTGACTATAACATCTACCTTCCCTTGTTTGTTGTTTCTATAGGCTTGTAACATTATTGCTGCTGCGTCATGCATTTGCTTTTATTTGTAAATGCAAAATGAAACGCGTATTTCGTTCCGTTGCAAGAAGACTTTGACCAGCTATTATTTTGTTAATATTTTTTTATTCATGTGATGTGGACCTTAAATTTATCACAGGTTTTAATGCCTATATACTGATATTTCATATTTGACTATGGTTCCGTAGGCTGGGTACCTTCAAGTTTGGACCTCATAGCTCATACTGCAGCAACGAACCTCATACGTACGTGCACCGTTGGGGACACAGCCTGTCCGGCGAATACTCAGCGAGCTCTGCGTACTGGGCATTCTTCCATGGTGTGACCAGCTTTGAGAGGCGGCAAAGAGGCTTCGGAAATCCAGGGCTCAGGCACTGCAAATTTCTTCCTATGACGCCGTTGCCAGACTCGCTGTGTGACTAAGTAGATGACGATATCTAGAACCTCCTACGACTGTTGTGTACGTGTTCTCAAGAGAGATCTGGGATCACTTTGTTTTTTTAAATGGTCCGGGATCACTTTGTTTAGATTGATCTCTCCATCAATGGACCCAACAACCTATTGGGCTCTTGACTTGTGTCTTGATCGGAGACGCCCAGCCTGTTAGAAGGTTGGTGGACCCCTGTCGCGCAGCGCCATAAAAAGGTTGTGGGGACCACATCACTGGACTCAAGGTTTGCCGCTGCCACTCTTCCTCAACCTTAACCCTAATCCAATCTAAGAGGGAGGCGTTGAAGCGATGGGATGCTCCACTGCGCCACCACAGGACCTCACCGCCATCGTTCCTGTCCTGCACTGCACGTTGTTACATGGTGAAGAGCTTCACCGATAGAACCAGGGACGGGAACAGAAGTTCGAGGTATGATTTACAGAGTTTTACCCACTCGATCTACTCTTAGCAGATCAAAATAGTCTATTGATGGTATTAGAGCAAGGTTTAGTGAGTAGACAGAGTTTGGGGAAAGAAAGATTCAGAATCGAATCGGAAGAGGAAATCAAAAGCTCGAAACCCTAATCCTAGATAAGAGAAACAGAAAAGGGCGGCAAGAAGCAGGATACCTACTTGCGTCCTACCTCGCCACAACAATCACCGACGGCGATCGACTCGACGCCATGCGACAAAGTAACTCGAGCTTGGAGGGGACCACACCGCCGTGCGGGTCACCCTTGGCCTCGGGCCAAGAGCACCACCTAGAGGCCGCTTGACAGCGGCGTCCTCACCCACGGGCGAGCGCGTGTGCCGGCCAGTGGCTCCGCGGTAGCGCCGCCACCCTCTTCGGCCGCCATGGTCGTTCTCTAGATCTCGCGAGATGCGGGGCTAGGGAAGAAGGGGAGGGGTAAGAGAGAAATAAGGAGGGAAGAAGGGAGGAGTCGGTTGCGGCCGTGTGCCGGGCGGCGCCACCCCTCACCGTCGTCGGCCATTTCCGGCCATGGGGAAGATGGCCCCGCCACCGCTATATATGCTACATGCGAGGGGCGCGGGGGAGAGGCGAATGGGGTCTAGGGTTACGGGGGATGGTGATCCACAACGTTTTGTTCCTGTGAAAGGCATGGCTACCGTCAGATGGAGGTCTGTGGCGACGGAGGGCCGAGATCGGTCGAGCGCCAACGGACAAAATATGGCCCAAGCGGAAGGATGGTGCGGGCTGGTTCGGCGGCCCGATCGTCGGTTTGTGGGCCTCGGGCCCAGCGGACGCTTGAAGAATGGCCATGGCCCGGTTTTTCTCTTCAGTTCGAATGAACATTTGTGAATAGAGACATTTATTAATTGTTTTCCTCAGTTTCAAAAGCATATATGTGTGAATTTTGATTAAATTTCGTATAGTTTCTTATCTCTATTCAATAGGAACCAATAAGAAAATTGCTTAGAGATTAGTAAAGTGACATATTGCTTCTTAATACTATGTTATTTCATGGATTTCATTCATATTTTCTGCTACAAAAGTTTAAATTATTGCTCCTTTTAATTTAATTCTAAGATTATTAAAGGGAAAAGTTAATTAGAGAAAAATAAATCAAAAGAATGCTTCTGAAGGAGTGTTAATTTTAAGACGGAGTTTTGGCAAGTTTGTCAAGGTTTTGACCTCTACTCAATTTTGAACCAACGGGATGAATTGTTTAAAAAGTTAACCAGTATAAAGAAATGTTTAGAAGTGTGATTGCTTTTGAAAAGAAAGAAAAGTTTTCCACTGCAAAGTAAACGTTTCATCCTCTAATTAAATTGGAATCAACTGGGAATTTTAATTAGCGGAGTAGAAAGATATTTGTTTAAAGTTAATTATGGTATTGTTATTTTTTGACCAACATTGATGATAACAATATTATAATCTTATGAGTCTTATGTTTAAAGTTAAAGTCTCTGATGAATTTTGCATTAAACTGATCAAGTTTCAGAGAATAAAGAATAAAGATCTGATGTTTGTCTTTCAATTAAATTGGAACCAATGAAGATTTAATTGAAAGAACAAATTTGAAAAGTTTTCCCTGTGGGTTATATCCATATTAAAGTTAAAGTTAGCTTCCGTTGTATCAAGTTCAAGATAAAGTTGTTACATTGGTTTTGATTTGCCAATTTTTGTACAAAGGGGAATTTTTTCCAGAAAATAGAGAATATTTTAGAAATACTTTTGATAAGTATTAATTCTAAATATAAAGTTTCATGGTGTTGTCATTTTCTGACCAATGTTGATGATGGAAATACTATGATATGATGCATTAATTCTATTTTGCTAACGATGATTTGGAATTAATATAGATGAATGATGTCTTATTCTATTTTATGCCCAACGGTGATATAGAATAGAACATAAAGTTTTAAAGTTTCATAAGCTTAATGTTTGGATTATTATTGAATATTTTCTGAGACAAAAGAATGTTTTGCTTTCATTCATGAAAGCATTAAGAAAGTGAGCTGAGGAGATGACAACGAAAGAATTCCATGAGCCCATAATATGAGGAACTATGTTCTCTTCAAAAAAGAATGGTTTCAAAAGAAAAGATTTACGGATATTATCCAAGAAAAGAGATAGATCGTTAAGAGTCTTTAAGAAATGTTTTTCATGTACTCTCTATGAAGATGAATTTATTTGCAGTTTCAGTCATCATGATAAAAGTTGCAATAAGTCATATGCATGTTTAATTTGACCAATGTTGGATTAAGCATGTGTTGTGTTACAGTTTATACAGATTTATTTCTGAATTTGATGATTGAATGCGATCCAATCCTGGCATGCATGTCCCTTCCAGGTAATTACCTGAATGGAGTGGAAAGTTTGTGATACTCTTGCACGACGAGAAAAATTTGTAATAATACCCGTATGATGGGAAAAGTTATGAGAAAATACCCGCATAATGGGGCAAAGTTGGCATAATGCTTATGTAGACAATCCCACGTGGCGGGAAAAGTTTTGGTAAAGGACTAATACTGCATGGCGGGAGAAAGATATAATGAATCATGTCTTATTGTGTATCCCACAATGAGAAATAGAATTTTGGAGTAGCTTTTATGCTACCCTAGTAATGATTGAGCATTTCTATTGTGTTATAGACATTAAGCATACTATGAGTTTAAAGAGAATAGAAAGTAATATGTGAACCTAAAGATAAAGATTGATATGCAAGCTTGAGTTTTCAAAAGCACTAATATAAAGGACTCTGTTGAGTTCTTAAAGTGAAATGAGGAAAAATGCATTTCCATATATGAGTCAAGAAACAACCTAGTTTTGTGTGATATAGTCATGTAGATAAAGGAAGTAATGAAAGTTTTCTCAAAGTTTCCTCGCTCATAAGAGTTTTGGATGGTTTTTGAAGTTGTGGCAAAAAAGTTCATGCCACATTTCGAGGGGGAGAAAGGTGAAAATCTCCTATACTTCAGAAAATGTAATGCATACCATGCATTTCTAGTGATCTATAAAAGATAAATGCAATTGTCTGGGGGAGTACGACAATCATAATAATGATACCCCTAAAGAAAAGAAATAGCTAAAATCCTGGACTTTTACATGTCTGATAGGATGATAGCGATGTGAACAAGATGGTGACAGAACAAACTCAAATGATCTGGGGAGCCATTTTGTTCGCTATTCAGATAAAAGAAAAGGTTCTTTCATTTCTAACGAGACACATTGTCTTCTTGGAATATGAGAGCAATCAGGGGGAGCATGTTGGCTCGAGAAATTGACTTTGAGGAGAAATGGGTATATGTGCCCACTCTAATGATTCAGGAGCTATTGTTCTCAACACTCGTGGCAACATTGAGTGAAGATATGGAACTTGTCCTTCAGGAGTCGTTGGAACCCATTGTTGTGCATGGGGAGAGTTGTTGCAACTCTACATATGGAAGATGTACCAAAAGTTGAGGCTCATAATGTGCCAAAGGTTGAGGCCCCTGGTAGGTCTCAAAGAGTCAAAAGATCGAATATTACTGATGATTGCAAAAGTTTGTAATACAAAAAAGTTCACATGGAGGTTGATTCCACCTCATATAAAGAAACCATAAGAAGTGATTGTTTCATTGAAGATGAAATTGATGAATCCCGAGGAAGCTTAGGACTCAGAAGTAATGGAGCTAAAACAGTAGGTTATAATGGGTCTACAAGTCATGACGTGACTCCAAAGGGAATATGTAAATAAGAAAAGCACATCTTAAATCGAAAGTTTTGTGCAAAGAGAATGAATGGACTACAATGAATCTAGTGGCACATCATGATTGAGTTATATCAGATAAAAGTATTGCATAGCACAACCTAAGGGTTTTTGCCATGGAAGTAAAAGAAGATAAGGAATGCTACCTAAAGAAATCATCTATGAACTACAACATTCAAAGATAAAAGAATTAGTTGTTAATTTTGGGTTAAAGAAAATGAGAGGACAATGATATTTCAATAAAGTTATAGAATGGGAAATTGATTTCCTAATCGTGCACATGTGATTGACATCTTGCATGGTAACAATGATGTCAATCTGCTGTAAAAGAAGAAGAAGAGGTTCTTGTCCTCAAAGTTCAAAAAGGAAATTATTGATGAATGTCCCTCACTATATGGATCGAGATTCGCCGAGATAAAAGAAAAGGGGTATTAGGACTATCGCAAGAGGCATACTTAGAAAAATTGCAAAGAAATGTAGTATGCATGCGAGTAAACCTTCGTCTGTTCCCATCATCAAGGGTAATGGATTTGAGAACTTTTATGTTCCAAGAATCAACATGAAATGGGTTAAATTAATATGGTTGTACTATATGCTTCAGTTGTTGGAAGCTCAATGAATGCAAATGATAGAACTTACCCTGACATGGTTCATATATCTGGGTTGTTTTGGCAATGTCCAATCCAGCTATAGATCACTGGAATGGAGTTAAATGCATCAGCGTCATGCTAAGTTGGAAAGATCAAGTGCTCTCAAAATTTGTGAAATGTGTAGCAAAATCTACAATTGTCACTAACTTTCACACTTGGAGTTTTTGTGTGGAAAAGCTTCAAAGGGTAAAAAAATTATCATCAACGTGATGCAAAGATATGGTATAGTATGACACGAGGCTGAGGGACAGGAAAAATGGTTGTACCTGGAGTTGATAGTGGTTGACAACAACAATAACCATTCAAGTAGTTCACTCCTACGACAACGAGTCAAGTGTGCTGCCAAACATATTGACACAAAGTTATATGTTGTAAAGGAGTAAGTTCGGAATCACATTAAAGATGTTGCGCATATAAGTGACAAGCAAGTGCTTGAGGATCCTCTTACGAAAAGCTCACGACTCAGTGTGCTTAGAGAACATATACGTGACATGGGTTTATGGTATAGTTTGGGATTTCAGACAACAAATGGCCCAAGGTTAAAGAATCTGTTTCAGAACAGAGATGTGTATTATTGTAGCTGTTAAATCTATCGAGGATTGACATGAATCGAGATTGATCGTGATGATAAAACATGCTCTATGCACTGATCTGTAATGGAATAAGAAAAGGAAGTTAAAGTATACGATGAGATCAAGGGGGAGAATGCTAGATTAATCTCTCCACCAATGGACCCAATGGTTCATTGGGCCCTGTCGCGCAGCGCCATAAAGAGGGTGTGGGGACCATAGCACTGGACACGAGGTTTGTGCTGCCATTGTTCCTCCACCCCTAACCCTAATCCGATCTGAGAGGGGGCGCTGAAGCGATGAGATGCTCCACTGCGCCACCACAGGACATCGCCGCCGCCGTCTCTGACCTGCACTGCGTGTCGCTGCCTAGTGCAAAGCTTCACCGACAGAATCAGGGACCAAACAGAAGTTTGAGGTATGATTTACAGACTTTTGCCCACTTGATCTACTCTTAGCCGATCAAAAGATTCTATCACACTTCACCAGTACTCCTAGAAGATCCCATACTAGAGCCCTGGAAGCAGGCTGACAGAATTCGCGAGCGAGGCAGAAGTGCAGAACTCGTCATCAGCACAGAGAAGAGCAAATGGTTCAACTCGCTGGTAACTGTTTCGCCGGTGGCAAAGGCCTATGTGGCCAATCGCAGGTAGGAGTACTCCCTAGGCCAAGGTCATTCATTTTGTTAGCTACCTCACAGGTAAAGTTCTGGTTGCTTTCAGAAATTATGATAATTTCTCAGATTCATTATTGTTCTGCAAACAGTACAAATGCTGAATGTTCTGAAAATTACTGATGTTTGGAAGCAGGCTGGTCAGACAGTTATGATGCATCATCTTCCGGTGGAATTTTTTTATGGGTCATGCTTCTTTTTAGTTCTCAATTTTTTATTCCCTTTTGGTGAGAAAGCAAATGTGTGATCAGTTGCAGATGAAGTAGTATTCTGACTAGCACGTTTCCTTCTATTTTTCCAGTGGGCTGGCTGCTCTTGCTCGCTTAAACCTGCAGCCACAGGGTACACCATGGTGAGTTGCTTTCTGCACCTTGTGCTCCTATCGACTACCTGCCGCTGTATTCTAAAAAAAAGACTACCTGCCGCTGCATCTGCACCTTGCCAGAGAGAGCAAAGGATGCAATTGCACCATGGTTCGTTTTGTTCAGGTAAGGATTGCAGTGGGATAGGGAAGTGAAGGTGAGAACCAAGCTATCACTGTTCTAAAACCATGAGAGATTGAGAGGGAAAGGGAATGGGTTAACTAAAATTTCACTGTTCTAGATTTCCAGTGATATTTAAGGAATTTCCCAGGAATCAGTTTGGACACAGAGTTGTAAAAGTTATTCCTCATGCTGATAAGCTGATTCCTCCTTAGAAGCAAAGCCAGGCCAACGGCACCGTGAAATTAGGTCACCGGCTAAGCAAAGTCTTAGAAGCAGAAGCAGTCCACTTCCACTTGCGTTTACCATAAAAAAAATCCTGCCCCGGCAACAATATATCTGCTACATATTCTGCTGCAGCTGCTGCATGATTGACCACACCATTCAGAAGGAGATGAGATAACGACCTGCACAGACTCCCTCCACTGCATCTCTGCTGAATCTTCTAGCCACACGCCCACACAATCACCAGCTCACCTGCCGATCATGCGCTTCACACCGCGGCTGCTGATGGAGCGAAAAGACCCCAGCGGCGCGGCGGCAACAACTGCATGGTGTAGGGGATGACCGTGCATGCATCAGGTCCTCACCCTCAGTGCCTCATATCATAGGTGACATGAGTAGCACATCATGAGCTCACTACTAGCAGTTAGTTTATGCCCGTTCCATGGATGCCTTTCCACCTAATGCCTCTAAAAGGGAACAAACAACATGGCACGCGAGATCTCCTGCAGGATTTGCATACAGGATGTGATGCTATCAGTCAGGGGATTCTATAAGCTAGCTTGCTTGATTCGCTGCTTTAATTTGCAAGGCATGCTTGAAGCCTGTGGTGCTGCATGATTTGCTGATTTGCCAGCTTTGGAGGCTTGAAGCCTCTGATGATCATGAATGCTAAATTGCTAATCCTTCTTTAACGAAAGCATGGTCGTATCTGACCAACCGGATCAAATCTAAGATTATGTATGATATGATCCTGAATTCATATGCTCAATGAGACTTGACTAGAATAACACCTGAGAAGATAAAGAGTAGCTTGTGATAAGGTTGACACTAGAATATGTTGGCACCAATTGTAACAGAGAACCTAACTATGATCACATCAGCTATCGGATTATTAAATATGGAGTAGCTAGTATCTACTTTGAGGAGAGCTTTGCTTATCCAGGGTAACAAGTTGTGGTCTGTGTTTTTTTTGTGTGCATATTTTCCTACCTTTTTTAGATCATAGGGGAAAAAACAGGAGAAAAGACCCGGCCGCCACAATCATTCTTTGGACTGATCTTTTATCATCCCCAACAACATTCGCAATTTGGAATACAATGGCGCTTTCAACCAGGAATGGCGTGTGTCACGTGTGTGCATCTCATTCCATCTTTTACTTGTGTCGCCATTGTTTGAGCTTGGGAGGAGCCTATGTGAAGCCTGGCAGGAGTGGCTAGCTATGGTAGGATGAGAGCTAATTGCATGTGTCCACACTTCTACTGTGATTCAGCACTCAGCACTCAGCACTCCGCACTCAGCAGATCACTGACTGGTGAATTCATCCTCTTTTATCCCCTCCAAAGAAAAAATTCCTTTGCTTTATTCCCACTCTAGAATTGAAGTCTGGTCAGGACTTGATCGTACAGTAAGAAATTCCAGATGCTTGAGGTCCTTTTTCTCAGGGAGCTTTTGATCGTCGCCACAAATAATGATTCTCGAGCCAATGATGATTGATAAGATCACAGTGTAATTTAAATTCCACCACTGGTCTTTGATTTGCATACCTACGAGTAAATTAGTGCCAAATTTATATAGGAGTATTTTCTATTTTGTCACATGAATTATTTTTTTATAGTTTTAGCATTTAATACCATCCTTATTATCTTTCATTAGGATTCAGGAGAATAACTGTGAGCGTGACGGACAGAACCACTACTTTACAAAACTAAGCCGGTGGGGTAAGACCGCCCCATGGTTTTCATTAAGAAGAAATCTTCTCCCGGCTTAGAAAACCCCCGAACCCCGGTTTCACCGGCGAGGGGATTTTTTTAAAATCAACCAACGAGGAATCAAACCTGGGTGGTTGCGACCATACCTCAGCTCCACTAGCCAACTCGGACTAGAGGGCTTTGGTGAACCACTACTTTACAGTCCAATGCTTTGTCTCATGGAGTAGGAACCATTATCATGATAGCCCTTTCTAAATCATCAGAATGCTTTACCAAATCGTCACCAACAACAGAAAAAAAACAAAATACCTGAAGAAATGCAGATTCGAGCAGATATATACGACCAAATTCCACTGTTATTCCAGGACCTTGCATATCCCTTTTTGCTGTGCAAACTACCAGCTGTGTATATCACTTTGCTTTTTTTTCATATATCTATTTTTCAAATGCTTGTGCATCACCCACCAAATGATTGGGGAATAAGAACCCAACAAATGGTATAATTCTGGTGGCCTCTGCCTTTTGCTTTACCCTCCAAATCTCACAGAATACTTGTAGGCTGGGAACGAAAAAGTTTGTGGCCTTTCCTTCTATAGAAAACAACCCAGGTCCGTATGGTACTCATTTCCTAGAATGGGTTATAATAATCTTTTATTTAATCCCCTCGGTGTTTGAATAATCCAAAGGATCAGCCGCCATTTTTGAACTCTTCCTTTTGGTGATCGCCACTCTTAACCTTTTACCTTTTGCTCGGAGGACATCACTCTAGGATTTAGTTCCATGATACTCGGTTTTGCATTTTTAATTTCAAGTGGCTCCATGCATGACGTCAGGCTAACTCACCTCACAGATTTTAAAACATGGTTAAAGAAAAAGACGTTGAACACTTTGGATGTCACCTCCAGTGCTATATATCCTACAGAAAATAGAAACAGTTAAGATTGTTAAGATATGTACGTATGGCCCACATAGGATATGTGTGCGTGTGTTGTTGAGATAGGATTAGATCTTTATAGGAAGTAGTTTTTCGGTTGTATCTTATCTTGTATCTACTTGCCTTGTACTCCAAGATGTATGTGCCACACCAGGGGTTGTTCCCGGTCTATTTAACACGGAACCGTGAGCCTAGGATGGCATCACGTTAACCCATTTTCACATGGTAATCAGAGCTAGCTTTCTTCTCTGCTTGCGCAATGGCTCTCATCCCATCCTCCGCTGCATTGCCTGCGCTTGGCTATCCGGTTACGGAGAAACTTGCCAAGAACAATCACTCCCTATGGAAGGCCCAAGTCTCCTCGGCGCTGAAGGGAGCCAAGATGGTTGTCTACGTCGACGGCACGGTTCAGGCGCCGGCGAAGACGGTGGCCACCAGCGCCACCGATGCAACGCAAGTTCCTAATCCCGACTACGAGCAGTGGGAGGCGACGGATCAGCAGGTCCTCAATTACCTGCTGTCTTCCCTCTCGCGTGACATCTTGGTGCAGGTTGACAACCTGCTGACACTGCTCGTGACGCATGGGTCGCCATCGACAACTACTTTGCGTCGCAATCCCGCTCTCGGGTTATCTCCACGCGTATGGCGCTCTCCACGGCACAAAAGGGCAACTCCACCGTTGCTGAGTACTACGCCAAGATGAAAACTCTTGCAGATGAGATGGCATCTGCAGGGAAGAAGCTGGAAGATGAGGAACTCGTCTCCTACATACTAGCGGGTCTCGACATCGACTTCAACCCGCTAGTATCTGCCGTCGCCGCACGTGTGGAACCCATCTCGGTTGGGGAACTCTACACGCAGATGTCAAGCTTCGAGCAACGCATGGATCTTCTCCATGGGACCGGCTCCTCTGCTAACTCCGCGTCGCGTGGCGGACGTGGTAACGGCAACTCTCGTGGTGGACGTGGAGGAGGAGGTCGTGGACGTGGTGGCTTCGGCCGTGGCCGCGGCGGACGTCATGGAGGCAATGGGGGCACGGATCGCCCCACCTGCCAGCTGTGTGGCAAGGAGGGCCACACGGTTGTAAAGTGCTACAAGCGCTTTGATGCCTCCTTCACCGGCGTCCAGGATCCCAAGAGCGCTTCGTCTGCAACCACGTCCTACGACATCGACACCAATTTGTACATCGACTCTGGTGCGACCGACAACATCACTGGAGATCTGGAGATGCTCACCGTGCGCGATGAGTACTCCGGTAATGACCAGATCCATACGGCATCTGGTGCAGGTATGAAGATACAACAGATTGGTCAAAGTATTGTTCATACCCCTAATCGAAAACTTCTCTTAAATAATGTTCTTTATACACCGGCTGCAAATAAAAATCTGATTTCAGTACATCGTTTTACTGCGGATAACAATGCTATCCTTGAATTTCACCCTGATTTCTTTCTTGTCAAGGATCAGGCAACGAGAAAAGTCCTTCTTCGAGGTAGATGTAGAGGGGGTCTCTATCCCGTGAAGTCTACACCACCCAAGCAAGCTTTCGGTGCCGCTAAGATCCCTGTATCTCAATGGCACAGCCGCCTGGGTCATCCATCGTTGCCCGTTGTCCAGCAGATCCTTAGCAAGAATAAATTTCCTTTTATTTCCGATTCAAATAAACCATCCATCTGTGATGCATGTCAACAAGGGAAGAGCCATCACCGCCTTACCCCCCAAGTCTAGTAGTGTGTCGAATAAACCCCCGGACCTTGTGTTCTCCGATGTATGGGGTCCCGCTCCAACCTCGGTTGGACGAAACAATTATTATGTTAGTTTCATTGATGATTTCAGTAAATTTACTTGGGTGTACTTTCTTCGACACAAATCTGAAGTTTTTCAGCGGTTCCATGATTTCCAAAACCTTGTTGAACGCTTATTTAATCGGAAAATAGTAGCTGTCCAAACTGATTGGGGTCGGGAGTATCAACGCCTGAAGTCCTTCTTTCAACGGATTGGCATCTCACACCACGTCTCGTGTCCTCATGCACATCAGCAGAATGGCTCTGCAGAGAGGAAACATCGCCACATTGTAGAAGTTGGCCTGTCCCTGTTAGCTCATGCCTCTATGCCCTTGAAATTCTGGGACGAGGCCTTTCTCACGGCAGTCTATCTCATCAATTGCCTACCAAGTCGTGTCATCAACAAAGACACACCCTTTGAGCGACTCTTTTCTAACAAACCCGACTACTCCTCCTTACGCACCTTTGGGTGTGCCTGTTGGCCGAATCTTCGGCCCTACAACACTAAGAAGCTTGCCTTTCGCTCCACACAATGCGTTTTCCTTGGTTATAGTCCTCTTCATAAAGGATACAAATGCCTTGAGGTGAAATCCGGCCGGGTCTATATATCCCGCGATGTGGTATTCGATGAAAATGTGTTTCCCTTTTCTACACTCCATCCTAATGCAGGAGCGCGTCTTCGTGCTGAGATTTCTTTGTTGCCCGATTCTCTTCGTAATTCGTTTTCGACTGGGGATGACAATGCTAACCATTCTGATGCATCTTCTGCTAACCACAATCCAGCAGATGACTCAGTTGTGCAGGTGTCGCCCGATTTCCAGGCTCCTGGAATTTTTCCCGGCGAGAAACAACGTGATTTCATGCTCCCCGTTGGTTTTGGCGCCGCCGGCCTACGCACAAATCCCGGGGATGATCTCCCTGCGGCACCTGGTGGCGTATCCGCCTCGGATCGGGCGCGGGACGCGTCCGAGGCCGGGCCGCCCCCCCGGCGGCGGCACCCGATCCCGCGCCGCCGGCTCCGCGCCCGCCATCCGGCGCGCCCTCCACCACATCTTCCGCGCCACCCCGCCTCCCTCCACGCGTCCGCCGTCCACGGCGCGGCCCGGCCGACCGGGTCCCCGACCGCGCCCCCCGCCCTCCGCCGCATGGGGGGCCGGCCGGACCGCATCGGATCGGGCGCACCCGTGCGGATCTTCTCGCGCCCGCATCGGATCGGGGCGCACCCGGCGGATCTTCCGCGCCCGCCGCCGTGCCACCGGCAGGATCCGTTGCGCCGCCACCCGCTACCACCGATCCTGTGGTTTCTTCACCTCAGCGCCCGGCCACCCGTCTGCAACATGGGATTAGGAAGCCCAAGGTGTACACAGACGGCACTATACGGTATGGAAATCTAGCTACTACTATTCCCCGAACCTCGTCACTATCAAAGATGCCTTGGACAATCCACATTGGAAAGCCGCAATGGATGCCGAGTTTGGTGCGCTTTTGAAAAACAACACTTGGCATTTGGTTGCACCGCAACGGGGCAAAAATATAGTTGATTGCAAATGGGTGTTTAAAATCAAAAGGAAGGCGGATGGAACACTAGACAAATATAAGGCTCGGTGGTTGCGAAAGGTTATAAACAACGTTATGGAATCGATTACGAAGATACCTTCGACCCGTAGTGAAAGCCGCAACTATTCGACTCATCTTGTCAATCGCAGCTTTCCCGTGGCCGGTCACTCGTGCAACTAGATGTGCAAAATGCTTTTCTCCATGGTCTCCTAGAGGAAGAAGTGTACATGCGACAGCCACCTGGCTTTGAAGACAAAAATAAACCACACTACGTGTGTAAGTTGGACAAAGCACTCTATGGTCTCAAACAAGCACCCCGTGCCTGGTATTCTCGGCTCAGTCAAAGACTCCTTGAGCTTGGCTTTGTTCCATCTAAGGGTGATACATCACTGTTTCACTTTCATAAAGGAGACTGCACCATATTCCTATTCGTATATGTTGACGACATCATTGTGGCCAGCTCCTCTCAAGCAGCCACCAATGCCCTTCTAAGAAACCTGGAGCGTGACTTTGCACTCAAAGACTTGGGAGATTTACATTACTTCCTTGGTATAGAGGTTAAAAGGCAAGGGGGAGATCTTTTACTAAAACAAGAAAGGTATGCGACCGAGGTTCTGCAAAGGGTAAACATGATGGATTGTAAGGCTGTGGCGACTCCGCTACCTTCATCCGAGAAGCTCTCTCTCTCTATGATGGGGAGAAATTGGGGCCTCAGGACTCAACACGGTACAGGAGCATTGTAGGAGCGCTCCAATATCTAACCTTGACTCGACCAGACATTTCCTTTGCTGTGAACAAGGTGTGTCAGTTCCTTCACTCACCAACAACGGTTCACTGGCTAGCAGTCAAGAGAATACTGCGGTACCTCAAGGGAAGTCTTAGTCTTGGGTTGAGAATATGCAAGTCAACGTCAATGCTCATAAGTGCTTTCTCAGATGCGGATTGGGCTGGTTGTCCAGATGATAGAAGAAGCACCGGGGGCTTTGCCGTCTACCTTGGTCCCAACCTGATATCATGGAGTGCGAGGAAGCAATCTACTGTGTCACGGTCTAGTACTGAGGCCGAATACAAAGCATTGGCAAATGCAGCAGCCGAGGTAATGTGGGTAAGGAAGCTTCTGAACGAGCTAGGAATACCTCATCCTACTGCAGGCCGCCTATGGTGTGATAACATTGGAGCCACTTATCCGACAAAGAAATCCGGTCTTCCATGCACGAACCAAGCACATTGAAATTGACTTTCACTTTGTAAGAGAACAAGTTGCAAGGAAGTCGTTGGATGTCGATTCATCCATTCGGAGATCGAAGTTGTCGACGGATTTACTAAGCCGCTGTCTGAACGTCTGCTGGCTAAATTCAGAGACAATCTCAATCTAGGAGAAGATTGAGATTGACCGGGGGTGTTAAGATATGTGCGCGTGTGTTGTTGAGATAGGATTAGATCCTTATAGGATAGGAAGTAGTTTTTCGGTTGTATCTTATCTTGTATCTACTTGCCTTGTACTCCAAGATGTATGTGCCACACCGTGGGCCGTTCCCCGGTCTATTTAACACGGAACCGTGAGCCTAGGATGGCATCACGTTAACCCATTTTCACAAAGATATGGTTTTAGTTTTTTTAAGGCGATATAGTTTTAGGTGATAAGACATGAATATCACTTACCGTGTTCTAAATATTGAACTCTTTTTGACCAAAATAGTTTTAGTGTGTGTGTAGGGGGGGGGGGGTTGTAGTTCCGCATTCATCTAGGTGTATATACCAAAATATCATGTTTTTGTCTGTAGTTTTATGTGTTATGATATAAATTAATAGTCAAAGTTGTGTTTAGAGACTACCATTTTTTTGGAACTACATCTATTTATGGTGGGGAGGAATCAAGTTTTCCTTGCCCTACTGCATACCCTTTATCCAAAGACCTTTCGAACACGATTTACGTAGGGAGTACCACATCTATATACTGTAATAATAAAAGAATGATTGTACATACCAGTGATTTGTTGGTTCAAAGTTGTTTTCTTATCTTAATGTGTATATAGTCAATATTTAAAACTTAAAAGTGTGCATGCAACGGTTAATAGATTTAGAATAATTTGCATAGCAGGTGCACATAAATTCGAAGCATTCACATTTTGTCTCGAAATCAAAATTAGTCAGGGAGCAGGGTTTTAAATTCCGGAGGAAAAAATTTCGGACCCCAGTGAGAAACAAGGGCTTCGGGGAATTTCGGATTTATCAGAAACTTTAATTGTTTTTTCAATTTTCAATTTGTTTTAATTTATTTTTCCCTAAAAATATTAAAATATTAGTTTCCACGGGAAAAAATTTGGAACCCACGGGAAATTCTGGGAATTTGGTGGGATCCCAGCCGGGATTGTTTTCCCAAGGTCAGGTCATTTGGCTTCCATACTAAACTCTATGGAATTGCATTGTTATTGTATTGGGGTGAAGGGAGTAACAAATTTCCCATGTTCTAAGATCAGAACCAATGGTATTAGAGACATGAGGTTATGAAATGTGTGCTTTTTTTACTTTTTAAAAGAAGCTCTGCTCAACTTTCTCTACAACAACAAAGCATCCATACTCTCCGTTTTTTTTTCTGATAAATTAACCTAATTTCCATTTTCACTTAACCATGCATGCAGTCCCAAACAAAACGATAACCAAATCAAGCCAGCAAGCGAGGTAAAAAAACACACTGGTAATAAAACATGGTTTCTGCTACAAGCAAGCGCGGTAAAAAAACACACACCGATAATAAAACATGGATTCTCGCTTTCTGACCCTCACCTCACGTGACTACGTGAGCGTCGTGAGGCATTTTCACACATGCATGCATACATCTGACGACCGATGCACCATGCTATGCGTAGTTATTTCAGACAATTGGAAATTAAAAGGATGCAAATTAAACACCTCCGGGCTCCGGAAAGGCGAATTACGCGGGCGCAACCCTTCACCGACGATCTCACTCACCACCGGGCGTGGCCTTGCACACGAGCGGCTTCTCCATCTCCGGCGACATGCCCGGGCGCTCCGACAGGTCGACGCCGCCGCCGTCCCGCCGCCGGCGCCCACTCGAAGCGGTGCGGCGGCCGCGCGAGCCACGGTGTGAACGGTGGCGAGCGCCATCGTCTTGCCGGGGCACACGCGCCGCCCGGCGCCGAACGGCGCGAGCCGCAGTCCCCGCCCAAGCACGTTCACGTCCTCCTTCTCGAAGCGCTCGGGGCGGAAGGACTCGGGCTCCGCCCACACCGCCGGGTCGCGCGCGATGGCCCACATGTTCACCATGGCCGTGGTGCCCGCGGGGGACCAGATGGCCGCCGACCACCACGTCGTGCATGGCAAGGCGCGCCCGGGAGAGCAGCGGGCCCGGCGGGTGCACGCGGAGCGTCTCCTTCACGACGCTCTGGAGGTAGGGAAGCCGGGCCACGTCGGCGTCCGACACGGCACCGCCGCGGCCCACGACGGCGTCCAGCTCCGCCTGCACCTTGGACTGGATGTCCCGGTGCAGCACCATCCGCGCCATCACCCACTCCAGCAGGATCGCCACCGTGTCGGTCCCTCGGAAGATCATCTCCTGTTGCATTTGCATGCATGAAGAAATCGGAAGCATAAACACAATGTGCATTTCGTAACTGATGCTACAAATGCAATACTATTCACACATGTCACGATTCGGTAACTGTTACTGATTTATTTCTTACCCAGAGAACAGCGATCATGTCGGAGTCCGACAGCTTCTCCTCGCCCTCCAATCCCAGCAGGACGTCGACGAAATCTCCGGCGGCGGCCAGCTCGCCATTGTCGCCGCTCTTGTTCCTCTGCCTGTGCTCATCGATGATCCTTGCCACGAACACGTTCACCCTGCCCACGAGGGTCCTGCACCTCTTCCTCACACCCTGCACGTCCATCCACCTGAGCAGCGGCAGGTGGTCGCCCCAGTTGAACACGCTGAGAAGGTGGTACCCTTCCTTCACCATCTCATCCAGCTCGACGCCCTCCGGGCTCTCGGGGTCGTAGTGGGCGCCGAACACGGTGGCCATGACGTGGTCCAGGGAGGCCTCGTGGAGCACGCGCCGCATGGAGACGACGGCCTCGCCGCCGCCGCCGCCGCCGAGATCCGCCGGAGCATGCGCTCGCCGATGGCGGCGCGGCGCGGCGCCGAGGCGGCAACGCTGCGCGGGCTAAAGAGGTAGGCGGAGCTGATGCGCCGGAGCGCCCTCCAGTAGTCGCCGGAGAGGGCGAATCCCATGGCGCGGTGGAAGAGGAGCTCCCGTGCGGCGTCCTTGACGGGGCGGTCGGCGAAGGAGGCGCTGGACAGGAGCTCCCGCGCCGTGTCGGGGCGGCTGGCCACGACGTGGCGCGTGAGGCCGACGGAGAAGGCCGACAGCGCGGCGCCGCCGGGCAGGGACCGCGACAGGGACGCGAGCGCGCGGTGCGCGGCGGGGCCCGCGAGCGCGGTGACCACGCCCGGCGCCCCCGGCGGCGGCGTCGTGGCGGTGCTGGCGCGGCGGCGGGAGGCGACGGCGAGCGCCGCCCACGCGGGGCCTCCGGGGAAGAGCCAGACAAGAGGGACGACGGCGAGGAGGATAACGGCGAGGAGCGGGGAGAGGAAGGTGGTGGCGGCCGGGAAGAGGAAGAGGAGGTGGTCCTGGGTGGAGGTGGTGAGGGTGCCGTCCATGGCGAGGGCGTGGTGGTGGTGGTTTCCTCGGGGAGGTGGGAAGGCTGGATGGTGTGGGCTTTGGGTGAGTGCGGAGGAGGGTTTATATAGAAGGAAAGAAGGCAAGAAAGGAGGCTGCGTGCTGAGCCTGACACGAAGGAGGCTTAAGTTTCAGTAGTAGTATACACTAGTACTCCGTTTGTTTCAAATTGTACATCACATTCATAATTCTCAGTATATGTATCTAGCCACAAGTATATATCTGGATGCATAGTAAATTTAAGAACCATGAAATACCGATACGATCTACATTCGTAACAGAGGAAGTAGTTAGCAACTCAGCATTATTGTATTCTTTCCCCTTTTTATGGTGGAGAAAAAACGTAATCTTTTGCGTTCGCTTCAAACCACGTGGAGCATTTGGTCCGTGCATTACATACGGATAAATATTCGCTGTAAATTTCTCCCATAAAAAAAATTAAAGTTTGTCCATTAGAAACCCCTCCTATTTCTCGAAATCATCAGTAGTGCAGCCCTCAACTAAAAACAAACATTTTCGCTATCAATGTCCCTAAAACTACCAATAGAAAAGGTAAGTACCATGAAATCGTTTATTTGATTTCTTTTGCGATTTTGTGACCAATTTTACATGCTGGAAATTTAATTATAAGCTGTAATCTTTCATCGATCAGTCGGTGCATGCGTGCTTGATCATGCTCTCTCTTGCTCCGGCTGTAATAAGAGAGATCAGCATGATCTCCTCGTCGCGCCTACTAGAAAGGTGCAAGCGCAACGCAATGCAATGATTCCGCTCCGTGCCTTCCTTCCTCCTCTAGCTAGCAACCGTTGATCATTCACGGTAACCGCTGCCAGCGCCAGGAAATTACTGTGGCAAGCACTAGCCGTTGCGAACGAGTTACCGGCGCGTTGCAATTGCAATTGAAATCGCCTTCAGCAGGTAGCACCGCGGCTGCAGCCTATAGCTCGTTCGCTCTCGATCGGCGTTGGGCCCCGGATCGGACAGGCAGCTGGCAGGCCCGCCTGTAAAGGCTGCCGGCGCCGCCGCAAAAGGGCGCGACGGGATGCGCCGCGCGGCGCGACGGGATGCGCCGCCCGGCGCGGCGGCGTTTCGGCGGATGCGACGCCTCCTACACCTCACGCGCGCGGTGGCCGTAAGCTTGCGCCGCCCGAGAGCGGAGCAGGGGCGCAGGGCTAGACGAGCTGCCGCCGGCCAAACTGCTGCCAGACGAGCACCGGCCAGTAGGAAGGAGTAGGTGTACGTAGGTAGGAGTAGCCGCGCGCTTCCATATGCAACATGACTTGCTACGTACACCCTCTGTTAGTCGTCCGGAAACTGTGCCACGAAGAGAACACAGATTTCTAGCTACACTTATTTTTGGACAGAGGAGTATAAAACACTTTTTCTCTCTTCCTGTGGTTGGGACTTGGGAGCTCGATTTTTTTTTTAAAAAAAAAGAAAATGACATCAAGACGATTGTAATGTTAAAAGTATCCGATTTTGACAAATACTATTACGATCTCAAGCTAATTTGGATCCGATTGCGCCCAGCTCTCCGCTCCCGACAACCATTCTTTAGGGCTGGATCAGGAATTGCATTGCAGCGTTCCACTAAAAAACAACCCGTGAGGGTTTTGTTTTTTAATAACGCGTAGACCTGGAGATCTAGAACACCTCATGAGAGATTTTCTCTTAAAAGAAATCAATTGCCTAGATAAATTCATTTCCTCGAGGAACGGAATTTGAATCGGCTCCTGTACAATTGTACAAATCTAGGCGAGCGGAGTGGCTGTACACGAGGCGACCGGCGGCGAGGCAACGATGCTGCTGGATCCAGCCAGCGGCTCCATCTGGTTAACGAAGGTACCACCAGACCGGAACGAACTCGTTGGATCCACATCCGTATATTTTCAAACGGAAACAATCATCCTTAGTCGGCTGCACATCGCTGTTACCTCGACTGAACATCATGACGCCACTTGACAAGTGTCCGGATTGGGGTCCCCTTTTGACGACGAAAAATATTCCTTAAACACAAGGTAATCCAACACCGTTGACAACGTGAAGTCAAGATTGACAACGTCAAGGTAAAGATCCAGAGGGTGTTCGGCTGGTCGAATGAATAGTACTCGGCTGGTAGAATGAATAGTATTCTATGACAGGAAATAAGCCAAGACAAGCCGGGATAAGCCGAGATATGCCACCGAACGCCTCTCGGGACGAGGAGGAGTAAGGACCCCTGGTCAAGACCCACACCGGCAACACGTCTAGTCTTCGGGCCGGTTGGCCGCATCCGCGACCGCTTCCCCACTAGAGGGACCCCCACGAGAAGTCTCCGCCTCGCACGACAAGTCCGGCTCCGATGCCAAGACGTATAGCGAAAGCCCACTGCGCGTGCACCATCACCGACGCGCGTGGAGGAAAGATTCCCCACGCCATGCAAGTACAACAGCTGGCGGCCATGCAAGCAGCTCACTCCGACAAGAACCTTTAATGCTGGCCCGACCGGCTGAGCGGCCATCACATTGCCATCATCTCTCACTCTGCCACACGCAAGCTCAGCCTGAGGCACTCAAGCACCCTCTACGACGCGCACGAGCCTAGACTTAGGCTCGGGCGTGGCGGGCTAGGCAAGTACTCGGGCCAGCCAAGGCAAGCCCAAACTACTCGAAGGAGAAGCACCCCTAGCTCGAGAACACGACAGCTCGACACTGGACGTAGGGTATTATTTCTCGGAGGCCCAAACCAGTCTAAATCACGTTGTCTCCCGCGCTAACCATCCGAGCCCGACGCTCGATCGATACAAATTTACTTCAGGCGATAGAGAACCTCGATAGTTGGCGCGCCGGGTAGGGGCACATCGTGTGTCTCGACAAACTCAAGTGGATTGGATGGATGGCCGTAGGATCACGCTGACTCCTGCGGCCACGCTGCGCTTCGGCTCCATCGGCTTCGTCTACACCGGGTCGGCGGAGTCCGTCGCCGGCCGCACCTTCGTCTGGCCGCCTCGCCCCAATGTCCTCACGGGGTCTGCGGGCGCGCGAGGCTTTCGTCCGAGGCTTCTCGGACGACGTCATCATCGGCATATTGGGGCCAAACCCAATGCAGGAGCGTTTTAGGCTCGCCGCCTACTACCTCACTGACCTCGCCTTCCAGGCCAGCGGAGACGAACCGCTGGGCTGGGGGGAGTTCATGGAGCGTTACACCGCGATGTACCCCCGTGGACAAACCGGCCTCCCAGACGACCCGGTGACGGCCTATGTCAACGACCTCCGCGCGACCGGCGTGTTGACGGTTAATAGTTGTATCAAAGTTCGTTTGTGACTTGCAAGCGGACAAGTCTCCCGTCGTAGTCAAGGGACCCTTCTTCCCTCGAGTGGTGAACCCAAGGTATCGAATCCGTGGAACAAATGTGTGACGCAAAACTTAATCTAATAAAGCCAAGTAACTCCAATCTTCGATAAAAGAAACCCTAATCATCTAAGTTAAAGGCACGAAACTAATCTAATCTACTAAAGACCGGAGAAAACAAAGTAAGATTGGGTAGATAAACTGATCTAGAGGGATCGAGGTAAGCCTTTTGTTGAAGTTCCAAGCAAGAGAAGAAGTAGCAAATCGAATCTTAATAGAAGCCTCTTTAAATCGTGGTTTCCCGTCCAAATCCGAAAACATCCGCCTTTCGGAACCCCCGTTCTGTCACAACGTATCCCTACTCATGCGGGGAGCTTAGGGCGAAAAGACAAGTCGAGATTCTTTCGGAAGATCCGGCGTGTACCTCTAGCCACCGCGGTTACAAGAACACCCTATGTAATCTATCTCGAGAATAGAATTGGAATAAGCAAAGCCGATCGAAAAACGAAATCTTCGAGGAAACACTTGATCGCTAGGAAAAGATTCAACTTGATAATTCAACTATAACAATGATACATACACAAGATCACCACCGGATCCTTCCTTGATCTTGCTTCTAGCTCCGGAACTCCGACATGGTCTTCCGTGCAAGGTTCCCACGTCGGCTAGGGAAACCCTAGTCAACTAGCTCGACCCTCTCCTCTCCGATATGGTGTCCCTCTCTTCTCCGCTCCTCGGCGGCTGATGACGAATTGGATGATGCATGGCTCTCGGTCGGGGGCTATAAATAGCCTGATTGGCGGCTAGGGCAAAGGGGAGCCTCACCGGGCCCCGGACGGGGGCCGGGCCGACCGGCCCGGGCCCATCCAGGCCCCGGCCCCGAGGCCTCCTTTGCTCTACGTCGGTTCCCTTGCTTCCTGGATGTTTCCCCCTTCTGCATGTAGGTCCATGTCGTCAGTTTCTCTCAGAATTGGACACAACTCCTTGTCTTGCAAGATTCAGCACTTTTCTGGTCAGGTCCTCGGAGTTTGTCGTTTTCTTTTCTCGGATCAAGTCCCTGGCTTCTTGGAGTTAAGTTTGCTTCATTGCATGACTTGTATGGGGCTTCAAGGTCTTGTCATGAGGTGCTTGATGAACTTATCCCGAAAGTCTGGCATTCAACGCTAAAATCCTGCATAAACACTAAACTCCAAAACCGACATGCACACGTGAACTTGTTATACCACGGGGGTTAGTACCAATGGATAAGGTATAAAACTTATGCCAACACCGAAGGTAAACTCATGGCTAGGTTGACGGATTTTCACCGTCAACATCTCCCCCATGCTTAAACCTTGCTCGTCCTCGAGTAAGCCTTCAATGGATATCATCATTGCCAAACAATGTTTAAACCTTGCACTTGATCATACACGAGAAAACATAATGCTCTCAAAATTTTAATTCATTAAAGTTCCATAATGTACTAGCCTTCATCTCTACGGAGGGTAGATTCTTATTAAGCTTATCCCACGAGTATTAACATGCTCACAAAGTTTAAATAGATCTTAAAATTTTTGAAATAAAGAACGAGATAAAGAAAAGCTAAACCAAGTTCACAAATTTAAATCATCTTGTATATTGCTCATGAACTCTCATCTCACTTGTCTCTCAAGCCTATATATTCTACTCCTTTCCCTCTCATAACATATATGCGTGGTAGGCTTTATATGGAGCTTTGGGAAAGTTTAGTCCTAACAAGATTTTATAAATGAGATGTTGTCAAAACAAGACACGCGTCTCATGGTCTTACCGAGACTCGTCAAAAAGGTCATTGGAAAATAATGTTAAATCAAGGAGGGGAAAGAGAAAAATACACACACTTTAGATGAGTGGACATGTGCAAATGGCAAAGAGTGATCCCGAGGCACAAAGGAAGTCCTCGTTATCGGATTGCACATGGTTGGAAAATGAGAATGGATCTTTTAAACTCGAAGCCTTGAATGCACTTTTAGAGAACCGGGGAGTTCACTTTACGCATACTCATATATTTTTTTCTCCTTCTCATATTTCTCATTCTTTTCTTTCTTTCTTTCTTTCTTTCTTTCTTTCTTTCTTTCTTTCTTTCTTTCACTCATTATATATATATATATATATATATATATATATATATATATATATATATATATATATATATATATATTTTCTTGTGAGACTTTCACCTTGGAAGTCACGTACATCGCCTTTAAATTTTTTTCATTCATCATTTTTTTTAAAAATACTCCCCTTTGAACTCTAAAATTGCACCGTACCTACCTCCTCCCCCATGCTTAGATGTTGCTCGTCCTCGAGCAAAGAGGCGAAAAATAAGGTAGGTACCGGAAATATTTTTCCTTTGGAGAGATACTTGAAATCTTCAATGTTGGCACCGTCTTGCGATCTTCCTTGAATTGATGATCCATTCTCAACGATAGGTTGTGGTCAAGGAGGTAATCACAAAAGATGATATTTGGTTTTAAGGGTGGATATCCGGCGAGGTTTGTGAGATCTCCAATGCGGGGATACACAATGCACGGATAAAAGGCTAGCAAAAAGATAGATACGCAAAAACGGAATGACCAAATTCTTAGTCTCGGGCCCGGAGAAATCATGGCCTGCAATAACTCACTCAAAAATAAATCTTGTACACTAAGGTTTATGCACTCAAATATATATTAGGCTTTTGATAGGTTGAGCAACACACAAGTGATATTTGTGACAAGGTTAGCAATATTTTTGAGCATGAAAGACATCTTTAATCTATTCATAACTTGTGAGCACATAAAACACTATGGGTCTTTATTTTAATCATAACCTCCGCTGAAGATTAAGCTAGCATTTAAATAAATTCAGATTCGTATTTTAAGAGAGCACTAGCTTAAACATGCATAAATCAATTACAAAGATAAACAAAGCTGCAATTAAAATCATATATCATCATGGCACAAATTTTTGTAACTTTTCCAATGATAAAATCAAGGTGGTGTCTTTATTAATGATGATATCAAGTTGAAATACAAACTGAAAATAAACAAACATGCTTGATGGAATTTAAATAAAAACAGAAAGTATTACGCAAACACACATAAACAAAAGCTGAAAATTACAGAGAAAAAGAAGAGAAAAGAAAACTAAAGTTCCTAAATCTTCTAGTCCTCCGCCGGCGGTTGATGTTGATGATCTTGATAGTAATACCCTTGCTCATAATATGATTGGACATTCCCTTCGACGAATTTATTTGGCTCCACTAGGTGAAGGCGTCCAAGCTCAAAGGCAATATTTGCATTGCCTTCACCAAGTTGAACTGCGTTAGCTTGGATGGCTGCGATGTTTTGGGCGTTTCTTGCAGCATACCCTCCAATTATGGCCATGCTTTGTTGTGGTTGGGGATGATGTGCGTAGGGCTCCGCGAAGTTAGCGTTGGACACCACATAATTTGGTGGGGGTACCGGTGCACCACCCCCCCATGCTTGCTCTTGTGGCCCTCCGTAATAACTTGGCGGAGGAGGGATCCCGCCGAATGGTTGCACATTGGGTTGTGCTCCACTCGCTTGTGCGGAGGATGTTCCCTCCTCTACGATTCTTCCTCTTTTGTTCTTCCTTGCAGGGACAAGGAGTCCCTCTTCCAACCAATCTTCCCTCCCTTCGGTGAAAAGCCTAAGCCTCTCATTGGGAAGGGGTAGGTTTACTATGGCCAAACGATAACCTCCTCTCTCATCTCCACTAATGTATTTGCCTTGCCGCAAATACTCAATGCCGAGAGAGGTACCACGCAAAAGATGGTAGGGGTTTCTTGCGATCCCCGGCCGTAAGGAGAAGGCTAACGGTTGATCATAAGGTAAGAGGGGTCTATTGGCTGCCTGGCAATTAAAGCCGAGTAGAGCCAATTCAACTCCGTGTCGGTCACCTTTGTCTCCTTCATCCTCCCCAATACCCTCTTGCACATCCAAGAGTGAAATATCCGGATAATGGGGTTGCGGATGCAATTGCGTTGTTGATGGGCTTCTCCGGAGATTAAATTCCAAAATCCCGCTAACATGCCGGGTGGCACGTCAACTTTCTCCGAGCTCCCTTATGGAATCCAAGTAGCTCCCTAACATGCTTGTAGGGAACCACTTGTTGGACTCCCTCCAAACGGAATGATAAGCTTTGCACCCCATCATCAAGGATAGGTGCAATGGTCATCAAGATTTCTAAGGCGAACCCCTTGTGGGTGTCCGCCGATACTCCGTTGGAGAATTGCACCAATCCAAGGTGCCCCAACATGTAGTATATGTCGGTGCCAAAACCCAAGGTGTAGAGTGCTTGGTCGTCGAATTCGACGTTGGGCACAAGCCTCTTCTCAAGATGAGAGGGCCTCTCCTCCTCCTCCGACGACAAGATGATGAAGCCGTACGAAGAGTATATCGAGTGTAAGAGGTGGCGCGGTTGAACGGGTCGATCGTCGTGGTGGCGCGGGCTGCTCCTCCATGTGCCCTTGAGGTTCGGTAAACCTCATGGACGTGCTTCTTGCAGCCCTCATACCACCAAGGAGGAGAGCATCGTTCCTCCTCGGTTGTGCCGTATCCGTCTCCATGCTCCGGGGAGACTCAGAAACCGAGTGCCTCCTCGAAGACGTGGTTGATGACGGCTTTGATGACGACGAACCCTTCTTCTTGGAGAAGAGACTTGTGGTTTTCTTCCACATGGTTGTTGCACTCTTCTCTTCTACTAAAACTCCGGGTTGCAACCGGTAACTAGGCACTAAAACTCTTACTTCGGATGTGGACTTTGAGTGGATTAAGGATGTGGATTTTTTTGAGCTATCAAGCTTGGGAAGGTTGGCTATGTCTACGGAGGTTTTGGGCACACAAACTTGAACACACAAACAAAGGAAGGAGAGGGAAGCTTGCTTGCAGAAAACGGGAGCCGGGGGGCTCCTTAAATAGGGTAGGCCGGCCGGCCGGCCTAGGCCGACCGGCTCGGGGTCCTCGGTGCACCTCCCCGCTTCGTCTTTCTTCCGGCATGATCATTTCGCCTCCGCAACTTTCCCCGCCCGCGTGCTCCACGAGTTGCACCGCCCAAACGCTCTCGTCCACTCCTTTTCTTGCATTATTGGTCCTTCCACTTGATGCTTCATGCTTTGGGTCATGTCCATGCTCCCTAGCTCCACTTGCTTCACATGCCACCATGAAATTCCTGCAAAGTTGATGCTTGCTGCCCACCATGCTTGTCCTTTGCATGTGGAATTGGTGAAAGTTGATAAAAGGGAATCCAATGGTGCATGCATGATTAATTCAAACTAGGTTGCCTCCATTTAGGTGTGTTTAAGGTTAAGCACTCCTCTAATTTGAAATTTAAAATATTTTTCAGAGCCATGCAAGAGCTCAAACATAATTTTAGAGAAGTTTTTAAACCATTAAAAACAAATGTAAGTCGAAAACATTTTTCGACTACGTTGATTTCGGTCTCACCGGTATAGTTTGCCTTCATCGGTTGAGAGCAAACTTTTCCCGGCTTGATCATGGGGGCATAGGTTTAGGTTCTAATTTTGGCTAAATAAGAGAGATTTTGAATGAAACAAAATTAGGTGAGGCTTAGAAAAATTCTAATCCCAGAGAAACCAAGGATATTTATTTTTAAACCAACCAAAAGTTTTGATTTCTAGGTTCACGCGAGTCCTACCACGTGCTGAATTTTTTTATTAACACGTAGATATAAATCGTGGCTCTACTCGTGTGGTTTTAGCATGAAAAATAAGTCAACCTCAGCACCATAATGAGGGTGAAAGGTTGATTTAGGTTCTGAAATTATTTGGTTGTGGTTTCTCGAAAAGAAAAGAACAAACAAGCACATAGGAGGGTTCATGCAAAGGGTTTATGATAAAGCAAATATTCAATCAAGAATTATATCTCTAATATTGTTCAACCACTTCTAAGTCTAATGTCTTTGCATAATAAAACTCAAAACTAAATTATTAAAAATACTCGAAAAACCCGGAATCGGGTTGTCCTCCCGATAGCTTATTCTTGACTCGACGAAACGGGTTGCCTCCCGCCTAGCGCTTCGTTTATAGTCTATAGCTAGACTTCTTCACTTGATTACTCCGATCAACGCTCTTTGCGGGTGTTGCAATCTTGGGTACCCACTTCCGCACCATCTTGAGCACGGGCTTGTCTTCCGGCTTAGTCATTTTCTTTGGTCTTCACAGTCGCTTCTCTTCCTTTGTCTTGACGGATGCAACACCTTCTTTGATTTTCTTTACGTTCATTTTTTCGGCTCCTTCTTCTTTTTCAGCCCCTCCGTTTGCTTTGGTTCTCCCTTCACTCCAATCATGTTGCATGCCTCGATTCTTGGACGGAACTTGAAGGAACTCCTTTCTCCGTTGATATCGAACATGATCTCCCCCCTTGCCAACATCAATAGTAGCTCCCACGGTCTTGAGGAAAGGCCTCCCAAGGATGAGCGGCGGCTTCTCCCTCTCTCCCATCTCGAGCACCACGAAGTCGATGGGGATGAAATGGTGTCCGACCTTCACGGGTACATCTTCAGCAATGCCCAAGGGATAGCGAATGGAGTTGTCTCCCAACTCCAAACATATACCCGTAGGCTCCATTGGTAGGCGTAGCTTCTCGAACACATCCCTCGGCATGATGCTTACACTAGCTCCAAGGTCGCATAACGCCTTCTCGAAGTTGAAAGAACCAACCGAACATGGAATTGTAGGGCACCCGGGGTCCTTTTGCTTCTCTAGCTGTAACGCCCGCATTTTTAACTCCTAATAAATCACTTAATAAATCATACGTGTTTTCAAAACTATCCAGCTGAGCTCAATTATCCCCTCTCAAACCCTAGCCACCGCCTCCCTCTCCCTCGGCGCACGTGCCGCGAATCCCGCCGGCACCGCCCGCACTCGGGCCAGCACCCACGCATGCCTCCCCGCGCCGCGGTCGGCCACCGTGCCGGGAATCCCGCGCACGCCGCGGTCCCGCCGGCCGGTCCGCCTCGCCATCACCGCCGTCCCAAAAATCACGCCGACACCGGAAATCGAAAACCCCGCACAACCCTTCCCCTAATTTCCTAACAATTTTCCTAATTTTCTAAACTTTTTCCTTATTTCTTTTCCTTTCTATTCCTATTTTTCTTTCCTTCCTTTCCTTTCTTTTCTTTTTCTTCCTTCCTTTTTCCCTTTTCTTTCTTTTCCTTCTTTCCTTTTCTTTTCTCCCTTTCTTTTCCCTCTCCTCCTTCTTCCTCCCGCGCAGCCGGCCGCGCGCCCCCGACACCGGCGCCCCGGCGCCGCCCGACCTCTCGCGCCGCCCCGAGCCCGCGCGGCCGGCGGCACGGCCGCCTCCACACGCCACCACGGCCGGCCGCCACGGCCGCTCGAGCACGACAAGACCCCCCCCCGACGCCGAGACATCGCCTCCGCAAGACACCGCCGCCGCGACCGCCGCCCTCGTCACCGCCGCGCCCGGTGCCGATCCGTCCCATCCCCCCCGCGCCGCGTGCTTGCGCGACGACCTCCGCCCCTCGCCCGAGCCGTCCCGTCGCCCGGCGACCGGGCCCGGCCGACCCCCCCGCCGCCGCCCCGCCGATGACCTCCCCGCCAAAAAAATCTCCTCCTCCGAACCGACCTACACGGCCTATAAAAGGTCGGCACCCCTCCCTCGCCGCTCCTCACCCCGGCCCGCAAGCTTCCGGTAGCACCCAATTGCACCGCCACACCACCATTTGCGCCGCCGCCACCAACCTCCACCGCCGGCCGCCCCCTTGCCGCGGAAGCACCTCCTCAAGCCATCCCCGACCCAGGTGAGCACGGGAGTAGAAAGCCCTCGCCCCCTCCTCCTTTTCCCCCTGTCCCCGGCCGCCGCCGACCCCTGGATGCCGCCGCCTGCCGCCGGCCGAGGCCGCCCCTGCCTCCCTCCCCTGTTCTGGATCGGGGGAGGAAGAAGGGCACTTTTGCCCAAAGCCCCCTGGCTTTTCTTTTTATCCTGAGCCCCTCTCTAACCCTATTCACTCTCTCTCCCTCTTACTCCAAAATAGCCCCTAGGTTAATAATTAATTGTAGATTAAATACTGTTAAGCCCTAAACAATTTACAACCAGACCCTTACCAAATTTATATTATCATAATCACACCCTTTCTCCATTAATAGAAATTACTAATAGGCCCTTAGCCCCTATAACCTCTCTTTAACCCAACATTCCATGCATGATTTTATTCCCGATTACTTCCAAATTTCACCACGCCTTTCCCAGTAATATCCCCGCCGAACCATACACCAACCCCCCTAGGGCTTATATATTCCCCTCTCCATTTATTTCCCCCTCCTCGAGCTCGGCCGGTAATATGTGTGCTTAATGATTGCTTGCTTGCCTGTGTGTGCGCTATAGCCGACGGAGTAGACGAAGGAAGGTACCTCGAGCCGGAGATCGGAGCTGACTACTGCGAGCGGGAGCCCGAGATCCGAACGCCGAGCCGCACTCCCCGAAGACTTCGAAGACGGCAAGTTCAATCTCACCCTTTGATGCATGCTTTTGTCCTAGTTTTATAAATATAACCTATACCCGTTTTATAAAAATTGCATATTGTTTTACTGCAAAAACATGGTAGGATAGCCACCTTTGATTGCTATGGTTGAACCTTGTTTTGGCCTAAATGAGTGCTTTAAAATGTGTGAGTGCTTTCCAAAGGTGTGAGTGCTTTAAAAATGGAAATAGGGCATGTTTGGAAAATGAGTAAAGAACTGGGTAGACGGGATGGACGTGTGTGTCAGGAGTATGGGTGACCTCGTACCTGTGTGGTTGAGTGTGTTGGGAGTTGTCCATCTTGTCGGTTAAGGACCGGGTTGCGTGACATCTCACCTGACCCCAAATCATCGTACAACCACTCGACCGTTGTATGTGGCAACGGCTTAGCATAAACCCCACTAGTTCATCTACTTGCCATCTGTTGTGCGGGTGAGCGGCGGGAGACCAAGGAGTAGGGGTACGCTCTGTGTGAGGTACGCCCTGGTTATGTGGGATAACCCCTTGGTTGCTTCCGTGGTGGCTCGTAGTGTTAGCTAAGGTGGGTAATGGCTATGATAGGATCCGTACCGCACCGAGGTGTCCGTGTGACGCGTACCCTACTTGTGGGTAAAGTTGTACAACCTCCCGCAGTGTCAAACCTATTCGAATAGCCGTGTCCACGGTATTGGACGAGTCACGGTGTGGTCACAAAAACTAGTGTTTGGGTTTGGGATGTTTTCTGGTGTGAGTTGTTTTCCGGGTGAAGTGTGTGGCTGTGTGCCTGGGCTACTGCGGGCGGGGAGTCCGGTAGTTCCACAGTGGTTTTCCTAAAAACAATTAAGTCACTTTGGTTGTGAAAATGATTTGTGAAAACCTTTTTGAAATGAACCCCAACATGAGTGAGTTTGCAAAATAAACCTTATCCTGATCCTTGTTATACTCTATGCATGATTCTGCTTATAAGCCCCTCCGTGGGTGGGGTTGGATTTGTTGAGTACGTATGTGCTCACCCTTGTTTTACTAACTATTTTTCAGAGGAGGATCCCGATTATATTCCTGAAGACGTCGAGTAGGTCGCTGCCCTACACCCAATCGTGCCTGTGTACCCAGGGCCTCCACAGAAAGCTTCCATGGTGTGGTACTCTGAGGAGGCTATGAAAGCCTTTGCTATCGTAGGTGGTCGTTGGCGTTTGTGTTGTTCCTTGTAGCGTTAGCACTTCCATGCCCTCTCGTGTCGCCGTGATGTAAAAGACTGATCCTCCTATTGTAATAAATGTGTTGCCAGCCTCCTGGGACTGGTATTTGTGTCACATTTAGTCACCTCTGATGAGGGGACGCTTCAGGTGGCTCATGAGGTGTCCGTGTGACGGTACCCTACTTGTGGGTAAAGTTGTACAACCTCTGCAGAGTGTCAAACCTATTCGAATAGCCGTGTCCATGGTATTGGACGAGTCACGGTGTGGTCACAAAAACTAGTGTTTGGGTTTGGGATGTTTTCTCGGTGTGAGTTCTTTTCCGGTGAAGTGTGTGGCCGTGTGTGCACCGGGCTACCGTGGACGGGGAGTCCGGTAGTTCCACAGTGGTTTTCCTAAAAACAATTGAGTCACTTTGGTTGTGAAAATGATTTGTGAAAACCTTTTTGAAATGAACCCCTACATGAGTGAGTTTGCAAAATAAACCTTATCCTGATCCTTGTTATACTCTATGCATGATTCTGCTTATAAGCCCCTCCGTGGGTGGGGTTGGATTTGTTGAGTACGTATGTGCTCACCCTTGTTTTACTAACTATTTGTCGAGGAGGATCCCAATTATATTGCCGAAGACGTCGAGTAGGTCGCCGCCCTACACCCAACCGTGCCTCGTGTACCCGTGGCCTCCACGAAAGCTTCCATGGTGTGGTACTCTGAGGAGGCTATGGAAGCCTTTGCTATCGTAGTGTGGTCGTTAGCGTTTGTGTTGTTCCTTGTAGCGTTGGCACTTCCGTGCCCTCTGTGTCGCCGTGATGTAAAAGACTGATCCACCTGTTGTAATAAATGTGTTGCCAGCCTCCTGGGACTGGTATTTGTGTCACATTTAGTCACCTCTGATGAGGGGACGCTTCAGGTGGCTCATGAGGTGTCCGTGTGACGGTACCCTACTTGTGGGTAAAGTTGTACAACCTCTGCAGAGTGTCAAACCTATTCGAATAGCCGTGCCCACGCGTATTGGACGAGTCACGGTGTGGTCACAAAAACTAGTGTTTGGGTCCGGGATGTTTTCCGGTGTGAGTTCTTTTCCGGTGAAGTGTGTGGTCGTGTGCTTGGGCTACCGCGGACGGGGAGTCCGGTAGTTCCACAGTGGTTTTCCTAAAAACAATTAAGTCACTTTGGTTGTGAAAATGATTTGTGAAAACCTTTTTGAAATGAACCCCAACATGAGTGAGTTTGCAAAATAAACCTTATCCTGATCCTTGTTATACTCTATGCATGATTCTGCTTATAAGCCCCTCCGTGGGTGGGGTTGGATTTGTTGAGTACGTATGTGCTCACCCTTGTTTTACTAACTATTTTTCAGAGGAGGATCCCAATTATATTCCCGAAGACGTCGAGTAGGTCGCTGCCCTACACCCAACCGTGCCTGTGTACCCAGGGCCTCCACAGAAAGCTTCCATGGTGTGGTACTCTGAGGAGGCTATGGAAGCCTTTGCTATCGTAGTGTGGTCGTTAGCGTTTGTGTTGTTCCTTGTAGCGTTGGCACTTCCATGCCCTCTCGTGTCGCCGTGATGTAAAAGACCGATCCACCTATTGTAATAAATGTGTTGCCGGCCTCCCGGGACCGGTATTTGTGTCACATTTAGTCACCTCTGATGAGGGGACGCTTCTGGTGGTATCAGAGCCGTAGGTTGGCCGTAGGACACGACCCCTAGGATACGAGACCTCCTCTGGCCCTCTCTAACCTTTCCTTTGCTAAGCTCATCTTTTCCCAAATCCTTACCTTGATTCTTGCATGATTTCAGATGGCTAACCCCGAATGGAACGGAGGAGTCTGCCCCGTCCAGCCTGGTCTCCCTAACCTACTGCTACTCAGCTTAGAGCGCGTCGGAGTAAGGGATCCGCCGGAGTTCGTCTATCGGGAGTACGAACGCTACGGCACCCCCCGGTGTAAGCTGCTGATCTTCGTGGGAAGAAGCACGCTCTATCCCGACATAGAACCTTGGTTCGTCTCCGCCACTGGATTTCCTTTCGCCGACACCTGCGACATCTACGAGTGGTTTATAGACAGCACCTCCGAAGGACTCCAATGGGATTTTTCCCACCCTCCGGAGGGAGAGGACGCTCGTGGATTGATCGCATGAGAGGACTAGAACGAGAAGAAGAAGACCTAGAAGAGGCAGTTTTCCACCTATCCATCTACCTCAAAGGCCTAGACCACCTTTACCAAGAGCAAGCCCAACAACTGAAGCAACAGATTGATAGAGCGGAGAGAGCGGAGCAAAGGGTATAACTGGAAAGGATAAAGACAACCATGGTCGAATTGGAACTACACAACACAAAGCAAGATTATCTTAGGGAAAGGGAACACACTCTACTAGCCAATAAAGCCCTATGGGATGAACTAAAGGAGCGTAGAAGTAGAGAGGAAGAGGCTAGAGTGGAGGAAGAGGAGCCCGAAGAAACTCACTGGGACAAAGGGACCCAGACCGAGGACGAGATACTGGAGCAAGACCTCCTGCTAAAGAAGCGCCGCATCCAGCTAGAGGAAGAATCACCATAAGAATGAGACTAGGATGTTAGGCTAGAGTTGTGTTCTAGTAGTAATAAGTGTACCCCGAAGAGTGTACCCCAACTTTGTTACTGAATAAAGTTATCCACCTCTTGTACCCCACCACAACCTGTTCAACTCTACCTTTGTTTTCAGATGGCGGAAGATGGATGGACCCAAGGCGTGTGCCAGGAGGAGCCTGGTTTTGCTCGCCTTCTTATCAACTCCCTGGAGCGCCTCGGTATCACTGAGCGCCCTAGGTACTACAGCAGAGAGTACGAGCAACTCGACACTCTTCGCTGTAGGGTGGTCCTCTCCGTCGCTAGAAGCAACCGCCATACCAACATCGAGCCGTGGCGCGCGCGTGACCGCCACAGGGTTTCGACACCGAGACACCTATCCTTTGGCCCTCAGAAAAGCCCTCCGCTACCTGTGCCGGATCTACGAGGAACACCTCGTCCCCACACCAATGAGGTACTTTCCTCCCGCCATCAGAACCCCAGTTTGGCAGGCCCGCATGAGAAACCTGGAACGATGCCGCCACCAAGAAGACCTGCTGTACCACGTAGTCGCCTACCTTGTCTCCCTGGATAAGCTCTTCGATGACCAAGCCAGGCACTTGAGGGAACAAATCAGTCGGGCCGAGCAAGCCGAAGTCACGGTAAGGATGCACCAAGTCCGAGTGGCTCAAGCCGAAGCAAGGACCGCAACCGCCATAAGCAAGGAAGCCGTTGCCCGGAAAGCCTCGGGTGAATCCGGGACCAACGCATGCAAGAATGGACCAAAGGCGAAACACCCGTTCCGGCCATTGGAGAAGCTCAAGTCTCGTTGGGAACACCCCTTGTAGGATGGGGAGGAACTATCGAAGTCCCGCCAAAGACCACCGGCGGTCACCGAACCCCCAACGACGACCGCCGAAGCCGCGGCACGACACCTCGGGAAAATGGAAACCCCGAAGGCGAGAATGATGACGAGCTGCTCATTCCGCTGGAAGAACACTCGACCCCGGAAGATGGCTCTCCTCGCGAGTAGCGTGCCCCAGTGACCCTGACCCAGGGAATGAAGCCGTACTGGTCCAAGTCGCACCCTTAGTCCTTAGTCGTGTAGTGTGTCCGCGTAGTCGGGATGTATCCTCCTCGCTGGTTTGTAATAAAAACTTGTTTGTGCTTGCTTGTTTGCTATGTGCTTGTTGTGTGCTTACCGGCAGGAGTAGACCCTGCCTTTTCAAAAAGAAATCCGATTTAATCCACTTAAACATCACATAAAAGCTAGATCTCTTAGAAAACCCGCTTCTTTACAGATGGTTTCCAAGCGCCTTGTCAGGACCCACCAAGGCCCCGGCCGATCGGACGCTGAAGGATCGCAAGCCGATCGGAGGGAGCGTCTTCACGACTAGGAAGTTAACCAAGACGAAGATGGGGGAGAGAACGTGGTCCTGCCGCCGCCCCCCCCCCCCATTGACTTGGCACAAGTCTTGGCCAACCGACTGTCCTGATGGAGGCCATTTTCAACGCCGTCAACCGCCCAAGACCACGGGTTCTGGGCATGAACGAGAAGCTGATAGAGTTCCTCAGGACGAAGCCGCCCACCTTTGGCAGGTCGGTGAATCCTTTGGATGCTGACGACTGGCTGAGAGCCATTCTGAGGGAGCTAGAGCCCTTCAACTGCGAGGACCGCGACAAGGTTCTCTCCGGCGGCTCACCCGACTCACCGGGACAGCCCTAGCCCGGTGGGAGAATTACCGCGCGGCGCCCAAGGATCCCTCCGCCATGACTCGGGATGAATTCGTGGAAGAGTTCCGCCGCTACCACATCCCGTAAGCCACCCCCGAAGCGGAAGGCGGATGAGTTCCGTGAACTCCTCCAAGGTAACATGTCCGTGGAGGAGTACACATACCGCTTCATAGAGCCGGCTCGCTATGCCCCCGAAGAAGTGGACAAAGATTCCAAGAAGCGAGGAAATGTTCAAGGAGGGGCTGACTCCGGAACGAGGACCCCGCTGACCCCTCAGATCTACCCGGACTTCAACACCCTCATGAACATGGCAATACTCACGGAAAGAGCGAGGGCTGAAGAGAAGAAGGAAAACAAGCACAAGTTTATGGAGCACAAGGCCAAGCAGCAAGAGCGGTCCCGAGAGGCCGAGAAACTTTGGACACCCCATGTCTAGGTTCCAAGCTCCCATGCGATGCGTAACCCAATCCCAAGCCACGAGCTCGCAAGGCCCCGGAACCCGCTCAAGTCCTACAACAACCGCAGTGCCATGAAGCCCCCACGGAACAACACCGACCGGATCACCGCCAACAACAACAACAAAAGCTCCCGAGTGTGTCTCAACTGCTGAGAAACCGAACACTTCATCGCCAACTGCCCGTACGCCAAAAAGCCAACCACCACCACCTACTCCAACTCGGTGAACGGGCCAAGGCCACTTGTATCCGGAACCAACCGCATGCTAGTGCACAGCAACAATAACTTTGGCAACAACAACAGCAACCAGCAGATGAGGCAGCTCCAGCAGTCGTATGGACGAGCCCGAGTCAACCACATCAATGCGCAGGAGGCGCAGGAAGCACAAGGCGTGGTGCTTAGTGAGTTCCTGGTCAGCTCAGTCTTGGCTACCATATTGTTCGATTCGGGAGCATCACACTCATTCATATCCTCAAGCTTTGTGGAAAAGCATAGCATACCCACAGTACTACTAAAAGCACCCCTATTAACTCGAACGCCCGGAGGTGACATTAAGTGTCAACTGGGATGCCCCCGGTAAGGATCATTTTAAGTGGGGTAGAGTTCCTAGCAGACACCGGTAGTACCGAAGTCCAAGGGGATAGATGTGATCCTTGGGATGGACCGGTTAAGCCAACACCATGGCCTTATAAGTTGCGCCGATAAAGTAGTGCACTTAACCAACCCGGACGGAATACAAGTGACCCGCCACACCCGAAGACACGGGCGGACATAATGGTTTTCAACATAGAAGCCAAGTCCATAGAAGATGTCCCGATAGTACGAGAATACCCAGATGTATTTCCCGAAGAACTCCCGGAATGCCACCGAGATAGGGATATAGAGTTCGTCATCGACCTTATTCCCGGAACCTCTCCCATAGCCAAGAGACCCTACAGGATGGCAGCCCCGAGTTGGCGGGAATTGAAGAAGCGGCTAGGAGAACTCCCGGCGAAGTGGGTTCATCAGGCCAAGCTCATCACCATGGGGAGCCCCAGTGCTTTTCGTGGAAAAGAAGGATAAGAGCATGAGGATGTGCGTGGACTATCGCTCGCTGAACGAGGTCACTATCAAAAACAAGTACCCTCTCCCCAGAATAGATGATCTGTTTGACCAGCTGAAGGGAGCCAAGTATTTTTCGAAGGTGGATCTAAGGTCAGGATACCACCAACTCAAGATTAGGGAAAGTGACATCCCCAAGACTGCCTTTGTCACTCGCTACGGGCAGTATGAGTTCACAGTGATGTCCTTTGGACTAACCAATGCACCAGCGTACTTTATGAACCTCATGAATAAGGTGTTTATGGAAGAGCTGGACAAGTTTGTCGTAGTCTTCATTGACGACATACTTGTTTACTCCAAGAGCGTGGAGGAACACGAGCAACATCTTCGAGTAGTGCTGGGGAAATTGAGGGCACACAAGTTGTACGCCAAGTTCAGCAAGTGTGAATTTTGGGCGGAGAAAATATCTTTCCTTGGGCATATTCCGACCGCGAAGGAGTAGCCGTAGACCCCGGGAAAGTTGAAACGAGCCTCCAACTTGCGCAACCGACTAACGTGAGCGAGATCGAAGTTTCCTTGGTTTAGCGAGGTACTACCGGAGATTTATCGAAGGGTTCTCCAAGATTGCCCGGCCCATGACAGAGAGCTGCTCAAGAAGGAGAAGAAGTTCAACTGGATCGAGTCTGTGAGAAAAGTTTCCAAGAGTTGAAGAGAAGATTGACCACAGCCCCAGTGCTGACCCTGCCAGACATTCAACGAGACTTTGTCGTGTATTGCGACGCCTCCCGACAAGGGTTGGGATGTGTTCTCATGCAAGATGGGAAGGTAGTGGCATATGCTTCCCGTCAGCTCAAACCCCATGAGCAGAATTATCCCACCCATGATCTGGAGTTTGCAGCCGTAGTGCATGCCCTGAAGATCTGGAGACACTATCTGATTGGGAACAAGTGTGAAATCTACACAGACCACAAGAGCCTAAAATACATCTTCACCCAGCCCGACCTGAACCTAAGGCAAAGAAGGTGGTTGAAGTTAGTTAAAGACTATAAACTAGAGATTCACTACCACCCAGGAAAGGCTAATGTAGTAGTAGACGCCCTAAGCCGGAAATCCTACGAGAAGGCAGCACCCAAGAGTGTCCAGTTACAAGAGGAAATGGCGCGGCTCAAGGTACACATTGTCCCCCAAGGCTACATCCGCCAGCTGAGTGTTCAGCCTACCCTAGAGGAGAAGATCCGGAAGGCCCAAGAAACCGATGAGAATCTGATGAAGATCCGCAAGCATACAGGAGAGAACAAGGCCCCCGACTTCATAGTGGATGACCAAGGCACCCCGTGGTACAAAAATAAGATATGCGTGCCCGAAGGCGCGATTTCCGACGGACCATCATGGATGAGGCACACAACTCGGCATACTCTATTCACCCGGATCCACCAAAATGTACATGGACTTAAAACATAAGTATTGGTGGAATGGGATGAAAGCAGATATTGCCCGATTCGTCGCCCACTGTGATACTTGTCGAGGATCAAAGCCGAACACCGAAGCCCGCAGATCGTTGCGGCCTCTACCAATCCCGGTATGGAAGTGGGACGAGATAGGTATGGATTTCGTAGTAGGGTTGCCAAGAACTCGAAGGGACATGACTCCATATGGGTAATCGTGGACCGACTCACTAAAGTTGCTCACTTTCTGCCCGTACGGACCACGTATGGTGGAGAGAAGTTGGCAAAACTCTACATAGAGAATATAGTAAAGCTGCATGGAGTGCCTAGCAGAATAGTCTCAGATAGAGGGACCCAGTTCACCTCTAGGTTTTGGAAAAGCCTGCACAAAGCCATGGGAACCAAGCTGGATTTCAGCTCAGCATACCACCCGCAGACAGACGGACAGACCGAAAGGGTGAATCAAATTTTGGAAGATATGTTGAGAGCATGCGTCCTCACCTATGGCAAAGATTGGGAGCAGAGTCTGCCATATGCAGAATTTTCCTACAACAACGGCTACCAAGCAAGTCTGGGAATGTCACCATTCGAAGCACTATACGAGGAGAATGTAGGACACCACCGATGTGGTCGAAGTAGGAGAGCATGCCCTGGTTGGGCCCGCACTTATAAAGGAAGCCGAAGAACGAGTAGCCGATATCCGAGAAAAGTTGAGAGCCGCCCAATCTCGACAGAAGAGCTACGCAGACAAGAAGAGGCGTGAAGCGAGCTTCAATCCGGGAGATTTCGTTTACCTCAAGGTTTCACCTATCCGAGGAACTCGGAGATTCCAAGTGCACCGAAAATTGGCCCCTCGGTACATTGGACCGTATAAAGTACTAAAGAGGGTCGGAGCAGTAGCATACCGGTTGGAGCTACCCGAAGAAATGTCGATATACACCCGAGTGTTTCATATCTCCCATCTACGCAGGTGTTTGAAGGTTCTTGAAGAAAAGCGAGTACCGGTAGAAACCATCGATCTACAGCCAGACCTTAGGTACCAGGAAGTGCCCGTCAAGATTTTGGACACAGTGATCAAGCGGACGAGAACATCGGAGGTACGGGTGTGCAGAGTCCAATGGAGAAGACACGGAGTAGAAGAAGCCACGTGGGAACGAGAGGACGCATTAAAGAAGGAGTTTCCCCACCTGTTCGAAACCTAGCCGAATCTCGAGGGCGAGATTCATTTTAAGAGTGGTAGGTTTGTAACGCCCGCATTTTTAGCTCCTAATAAATCACTTAATAAATCATACGTGTTTTCAAAACTATCCAGCTGAGCTCAATTATCCCCTCTCAAACCCTAGCCACCGCCTCCCTCTCCCTCGGCGCGCGTGCCGCGAATCCCGCCGGCACCGCCCGCACTCGGGCCGCACCCACGCATGCCTCCCTACGCCGCGGTCGGCCACCGTGCCGGGAATCCCGCGCACGCCGCGGTCCCTCCGGCCGGTCCGCCTCGCCATCATCGCCGTCCCGAAAATCACGCCGACACCGGAAATCGGAAAACCCCGCACAACCCTTCCCCTAATTTCCTAACAATTTTCCTAATTTTCTAAACTTTTTCCTTATTTTTTTCCTTTCTTTTCCTATTTTTCTTTCCTTCCTTTCCTTTCTTTTCTTTTTCTTCCTTCCTTTTTCCCTTTTCTTTCTTTTCCTTCTTTCCTTTTCTTTTCTCCCTTTTTTTCCCTCTCCTCCTTCTTCCTCCCGTGGCCAGGCCGCGCGCCCCCGACACCAGCGCCTTGCGCCGCCCGACCTCTCGCGCCGCCCGGGCCCGTGCGGGCGGCGCACGGCCGCCTCCACACGCCACCATGGCCGGCGCCACGGCCGCTCAAGCACGACAAGACCCCTCCCCGACGCCGAGACGTCGCCTCCGCAAAGACACCGCCGCCGCGACCGCCGCCCGTCACCGCCGCGCCCGGGCCGATCCGTCCAATCCCCCTACGTCGCGTGCTTGAAGAGACCCATCGGCCGCTCGACGACCTCCGCCCCTCGCCCGAGCCGTCCCGTAGCCCGGCGACCGAGCCCGGCCGACCCCCCGGCGCCGCCCCGCCGCGACCTCCCCACCAAAAAATCTCCTCCTCCGAACCGACCTACACGGCCTATAAAAGGCCGGCACCCCTCTTCGTCGCTCCTCACCCCGGCCCGCAAGCTTCCGGTAGCACCCAATTGCACCTCCACACCACCATTTGCGCCGCCGCCACCAACCTCCACCGTCGGCCGCCCCTTGCCGCGGAAGCACCTCCTCAAGCCATCCCCGACCCGGTGAGCATGGGAGTAGAAAGCCCTCGCCCCCCTCCTCCTTTTCCCCCCGTCCCCGGGCCGCCGCCGACCCCCGGATGCCGCCGCCCGCCGCCGGACCGAGGCCGCCCCTGCCTCCCTCCCCTATTCTGGATCGGGGGAGGAAGAAGGGCACTTTTGCCCAAAGCCCCCTGGCTTTCCTTTTTATTCCTGAGCCCCTCTCTAACCCTATTCACTATCTCTCCCTCTTACTCTAAAATAGCCCCTAGGTTAGTAATTATTTGTAGATTAAATATTGTTAAGCCCTAAACAATTTACAACCAGGCCCTTACCAAATTTATATTATCATAATCACACCATTTCTCCATTAGTAGAAATTACTAATAGGTCCTTAGCCCCTATAACCTCTCCTTAACCCAACATTCCATGCATGATTTTATTCCCGATTACTTCCAAATTTCACCACGCCTTTCCCAGTAATATCCCCGCCGAACCATACACCAACCCCCCTAGGGCTTATATATTCCCCTCTCCATTTATTTCCCCCTCCTCGAGCTCGGCCGGTAATATGTGTGCTTAATGATTGCTTGCTTGCCTGTGTGTGCGTTATAGCCGACGGAGTAGACGAAGGAAGGTACCTCGAGCTGGAGATCGGAGCCGACTACTGCGAGCAGGAGCCCGAGATCCCGAACGCCGAGCCGGCACTCCCCGAAGACTTCGAAGACGGCAAGTTCAATCTCACCCTTTGATGCATGCTTTTGTCCTAGTTTTATAAATATAACCTATACCCGTTTTATAAAAATTGCATATTGTTTTACTGCAAAAACATGGTAGGATAGCCACCCTTGATTGCTATGATTGAACCTTGTTTTGGCCTAAATGAGTGCTTTAAAAATGTGTGAGTGCTTTCCAAAGGTGTCAGTGCTTTAAAAATGGAAATGGGGTATGTTTGGAAAATGAGTAAAGAATTGGGTAGACGGGATGGACGTGTGTGTCAGGAGTATGGGTGAGCTCGTACCTGTGTGGTTGAGGGTGTTGGGAGTTGTCCATCTTGTCGGTTAAGGACCGGGTTGCGTGACATCTCACCTGACCCCAAATCATCGTACAACCACTCGACCGTTGTATGTGGCAACGGCTTAGCATAAACCCCACTAGTTAATCTACTTGCCATCTGGTGTGCGGGTGAGCGGCAGGAGACCAAGGAGTAGGGGTACGCCCTGTGTGAGGTACGCCCTGGTTATGTGGGATAACACCTTGGTTGCTTCCGTGGTGGCTCGTAGTGTTAGCTAAGGTGGGTAATGGCTATGATAAGATCCGTACCGGCACTGAGGTGTCCGTGTGACGGTACCCTACTTGTGGGTAAAGTTGTACAACCTCTGCAGAGTGTCAAACCTATTCGAATAGCCGTGTCCACGGTATTGGACGAGTCACGGTGTGGTCACAAAAACTAGTGTTTGGGTTTGGGATGTTTTCTGGTGTGAGTTGTTTTCTGGGTGAAGTGTGTGGCTGTGTGCCTGGGCTACTGCGGATGGGGAGTCTGGTAGTTCCACAGTGGTTTTCCTAAAAACAATTGAGTCACTTTGGTTGTGAAAATGATTTGTGAAAACCTTTTTGAAATGAACCCCTGCATGAGTGAGTTTGCAAAATAAACCTTATCCTGATCCTTGTTATACTCTATGCATGATTCTGCTTATAAGCCCCTCCGTGGGTGGGGTTGGATTTGTTGAGTACGTATGTGCTCACTCTTATTTTACTAACTATTTTTCGAGAGGAGGATCCCGATTATATTCCCAAAGACGTCGAGTAGGTCGCTGCCCTACACCCAACCGTGCTCGTGTACCCGGGGCCTCCACGAAAAGCTTCCATGGTGTGGTACTCTGAGGAGGCTATGGAAGCCTTTGCTATCGTAGTGTGGTCGTTAGCGTTTGTGTTGTTCCTTGTAGAGTTGGCACTTCCGTGCCCTCTGTGTTACCGTGATGTAAAAGACTGATCCACCTGTTGTAATAAATGTGTTGCCAGCCTCCTAGGACTGGTATTTGTGTCACATTTAGTCACCTCTGATGAGGGGACGCTTCACTAGCCCATTGGCAATAGCGGCACTACACTCCTCGAACATCTTGACATGATCTACCCCGAGTGTTGCTATCTCATATTTATTTGCAAGTATGTCTTTAAAGTAACGAGAATATGTAGGTACTTGCATCTAGTAATGGCATGTTGATGCTAAGTCTACGCACAACCTCCACAAACTTCTCAAAGTGGTTGTCAAGTTTACCTCGGAAGTAGCGTGGCTTGAGTTGCGGTATCCTCGTGTCTTCCTCCGGCATCTCAAATTCGGGTTCCTCGGTGACGATCCCCGTAACCTTCTCTTTAATAACTCCTTCCACCTCGGTGGATGGTTTAAGCTTCCTTACTCCCGCGGAACGTACTGGATCTTCGGTCTCCTTCCCCGAACGTGTTTGAATGGCCTTTGCCGATTCGGGACTTTTGGGTTGTCCCGGAAGCTTCCCTTCATCATTGGTGAGGCGCCCCGCAAGTTGTCCAACTTGCGTCGAGCATCTTCATCATGTTGAGCACTTGATGATTGGAACTTTCGACCTCCGTCACCTTGCTATCGATGTTCTCCAACACCTTGTCTATGGTCTTGAACTTGGTGATGGTGTCCTTGTTGATCTTAGCTTGCTCATCCATGCACTCCTTCAATTGTATACGAAGCGGAACCGCGTTAGGAATAGATGAGCTTGCATTAAATTGAGGCCTACCTTGCCCGTAGTGGAAGTTCGACAATTCTCCCTTCCTCATGTAGTCGAGCACTTTGGCTTCCTCCGGACAATCTTTGCGGACATGGCCATACTCTCCACATTCTTCGCATGTGGACCTTGCTTCGGCGGCCTTCAAGTCTTGAGCCTCTTTCTTTTCCATCTCCATCTTCTCCAACCTCCTCATGAGCGAGTCGATCTTGCCTTCAAGTATGTTCTCCTTCTCCACTTGCAAGACTCCTTTGACGTTCCCCGTGGGTTGAACCGGATGTAGGCGCCGGATGACGCCCATGTGTCATTATCCGCGACCTTCTTGAATAGAGTGAAAGCTTCCGTCGGTGTAAGTTCGATGATAGATCCTCCCGCCAATGCATCGATGATCGTCCTTGACGCCATGGTGAGTCCTTGATAGAACTTTTGCACGAGGTCTTCCTTCGGGAACTTGTGATGTGGAACCGCCCGGTGTACTCGTTGAAGCGCTCGAATGCCTCCGAGATAGTTTCCGTAGGATATTGAACAAAGGTGGCAATCTTATTACGCAAACTTTGAGTTTTACCCCGAGAGTAGTATTCCTTCATGAAAGCCTTCATCAACGTGTTCCAATTTTGCACCGTCTCCGCCGGTTGAGAGTGGAACCATTGCAAGGCCTTCCCGAGTAGTGAGAACGGAAAAAGCCTTGCACTCATTTGATCTTGAGTCACCCCATCCATGTTGAAAGTCTGACATAGTTGAATGAATGCTTGGAGGTGAAGGTTCGGATCCTCTTTACCGGTGTAGGGTGAATGTTGCACCATGCGGATTGTTGAGGTCTTGATCTCGAACGGTCTTCCGATCTCCTCAAGGTTCAAGATTGGTAGGTCGATGATGTCCGGGGTGCATAGCTCCCCAATCTTGCGTTCTTGCGGTGGTTGGTCACCCATCGGTGGAAGTCGATTCTCCCGAGGACTTTGAGGTGGTGAACTCTTCGGAGATTCCTGCGATCCTTTGTCTTCCGACTCCGAATCTACAAAATCCAGCTTTTTAGCTTGATGTGCTTCGCGTCTCCTTAGCCCTCGTAAAGTTTTTCTCGGATCATCCACAAAATTATCGGGTTTTGTTGGAGAGGTAGCCGTCCATCTCCTGTTAGGGTTAGCAATAAACAAAGTATGCAAAAACTAGAAAGTAAAAACAAATCTATAAAAACTAGGGTTAGACAAACTAGATTAGATGTATTTTGAGGATGATCAAAATTTAGTAGATGCAAAAAGAAAAACAAAAAGAAAACTGAAAATTACAAAAAAGGAAATAAAAAATCAAATCTTGATCACTTGTTCCCCGGCAACGGCACCAGAAAAAGGGGCTTGTTGACGGTTAATAGTTGTATCGAATTTCGTTTGTGACTTGCAAGCGGACAAGTCTCCCGTCGTAGTCAAGGGACCCTTCTTCCCTCGAGTGGTGAACCCAAGGTATCGAATCCGTGGAACAAATGTGTGACGCAAAACTTAATCTAATAAAGCCAAGTAACTCCAATCTTCGATAAAAGAAACCCTAATGCATCTAAGTTAAAGGCACGAAACTAATCTAATGTACTAAAGACCAGAGAAAACAAAGTAAGATTGGGTAGATAAACCGATCTAGAGGGATCGGGGTAAGCCTTTTGTTGAAGTTCCAAGCAAGAGAAGAAGTAGCAAATCGAATCTTAATAGAAGCCTCTTTAAATCGTGGTTTCCCGTCCAAATCCGAAAACATCCGCCTTTCGAAACCCCCCGTTCTGTCACAACGTATCCCTACTCATGTGGGGAGCTTAGGGGCGAGTCAAAAGACAAGTCGAGATTCTTTCGGAAGATCCGGCGTGTACCTCTAGCCACCGCGGCTACAAGAACGCCCTATGTAATCTATCTCGAGAATAGAATTGGAATAAGCAAAGCCGATAGAAAAACGAAATCTTCGAGGAAACACTTGATCGCTAGGAAAAGATTCAACTTGATAATTCAACTATAACAATGATACATACAAAAGATCACCACCGGGATCCTCCCTTGATCTTGCTTCTAGCTCCGGAACTCCGACGTGGTCTTCCGTGCAAGGTTCCCACGTCGGCTAGGGAAACCCTAGTCAACTAGCTCGACCCTCTCCTCTCCGAGATGGTGTCCCTCTCTTCTCTCGCACCTCGGCGGGCGATGACGAATTGGATGATGCGTGGCTCTCGGTCGGGGGGCTATAAATAGCCCGATTGGAGGCTAGGGCAAAGGGGACCCTCACCGGGCCCCGGACGGGCCGGGCCGACCGTCCCGGGCCGGCCGGCCCGGGCCCATCCGGGCCCGGCCCCGAGGCCTCCTTTGCTCTACGTCGGTTCCCTTGCTTCCTGGATGTTTCCCCCTTCGCATGTAGGTCCATGTCGTCGGTTTCTCTCCGAATTGGACACAACTCCTTGTCTTGCAAGATTCAACACTTTTCCGGTCAGGTCCTCGGAGTTTGTCGTCTTCTTGGATCAAGTCCCTGGCTTCTTGGAGTTAAGTTTGCTTCATTGCATGACTTGTATGGGGCTTCAAGGTCTTGTCATGAGGTGCTTGATGAACTTATCCCGAAAGTCTTGCATTCAACGCTAAAATCCTGCATAAACACTAAACTCCAAAACCGACATGCACACGTGAACTTGTTATACCACGGGGGTTAGTACCAATGGATAAGGTATAAAACTTATGCCAACACCGAAGGTAAACTCATGGCTAGGTTGACGATTTTCACCGTCAACATCTCCCCCATGCTTAAACCTTGCTCGTCCTCGAGTAAGCCTTCGATGGATATCATCATTGCCAAACAATGTTTAAACCTTGCACTTGATCATACACGAGAAAACATAATGCTCTCAAAATTTTAATTCATTAAAGTTCCATAATGTACTAGCCTTCATCTCTACGGAGGGTAGATTCTTATTAAGCTTATCCCACGAGTATTAACATGCTCACAAAGTTTAAATAGATCTCAGAATTTTTGAAATAAAGAACGAGATAAAGAAAAGCTAAACCAAGTTCACAAATTTAAATCATCTTGTATATTGCTCATGAACTCTCATCTCACTTGTCTCTCAAGCCTATATATTCTACTCCTTTCCCTCTCATAACATATATGCGTGGTAGGCTTTATATGGAGCTTTGGGAAAGTTTAGTCCTAACAAGATTTTATAAATGAGATGTTGTCAAAACAAGACACGCTTCTCATGGTCTTACCGAGACTCGTCAAAAAGGTCATTGGAAAATAATGTTAAATCAAGGAGGGGAAAGAGAAAAATACACACACTTTAGATGAGTGGACATGTGCAAATGGCAAAGAGTGATCCCGAGGCACAAAGGAAGTCCTCGTTATCGGATTGCACATGGTTGGAAAATGAGAATGGATCTTTTAAACTCGAAGAATTGAATGCACTCTTAGAGAACCGGGGAGTTCACTTTACGCATACTCATATATTTTTTCTCCTTCTCATATTTCTCTTTTTTTCTTTCTTTCTTTCTTTCTTTCACTCATTATATATATATTTTTTTCTTGTGAGACTTTCACCTTGGAAGTCATGTACATCGCCTTTAAATTTTTTTCATTCATCATTTTTTTAAAAAATACTCCCCTTTGAACTCTAAAACCGCACCGTACCTACCTCCTCCCCCATGCTTAGACGTTGCTCGTCCTCGAGCAAAGAGGCGAAAAATAAGGTAGGTACCGGAAATATTTTTCCTTTGGAAAGTTTAGTCCTAACAAGATTTTATAAATGAGATGTTGTCAAAACAAGACACGCTTCTCATGGTCTTACCAAGACTCGTCAAAAAGGTCATTGGAAAATAATGTTAAATCAAGGAGGGGAAAGAGAAAAATATACACACTTTAGATGAGTGGACATGTGCAAATGGCAAAGAGTGATCCCGAGGCACAAAGGAAGTCCTCGTTATCGGATTGCACATGGTTGGAAAATGAGAATGGATCTTTTAAACTCGAAGCCTTGAATGCACTCTTAGAGAACCGGGGAGTTCACTTTACGCATACTCATATTATTTTTTTCTCTTTCTCATATTTCTCATTCTTTTCTTTCTTTCTTTCTTTCTTTCACTCATTATATATATATATTTTTCTTGTGAGACTTTCACCTTGGAAGTCACGTACATCGCCTTTAAATTTTTTTCATTCATCATTTTTTTAAAAATACTCCCCTTTGAACTCTAAAACTGCACCGTACCTACCTCCTCCCCCATGCTTAGACGTTGCTCGTCCTCGAGCAAAGAGGCGAAAAATAAGGTAGGTACCGGAAATATTTTTCCTTTGGAGAGATACTTGAAATCTTCAATGTTGGCACCGTCTTGCGATCTTCCTTGAATTGATGATCCATTCTCAACGATAGGTTGTGGTCAAGGAGGTAATCACAAAAGATGATATTTGGTTTTAAGGGTGGATATCCGGCGAGGTTTGTGAGATCTCCAATGCGGGGATACACAATGCACGGATAAAAGGCTAGCAAAAAGATAGATACGGAAAAACGGAATGACCAGCTTCTTAGTCTCGGGCCAGAGAAATCATGGCCTGCAATAACTCACTCAAAAATAAATCTTGTACACTAAGGTTTATGCACTCAAATATATATTAGGCTTTGGATAGGTTGAGCAACACACAAGTGATATTTGTGACAAGGTTAGCAATATTTTTGAGCATAAAAGACATCTTTAATCTATTCATAACTTGTGAGCACATAAAACACTATGGGTCTTTATTTTAATCATAACCTCCGCTGAAGATTAAGCTAGCATTTAAATAAATTCAGATTCGTATTTTAAGAGAGCACTAGCTTAAACATGCATAAATCAATTACAACGATAAACAAAGCTGCAATTAAAATCATATATCATCATGGCACAAATTTTTGTAACTTTTCCAATGATAAAATCAAGGTGGTGTCTTTATTAATGATGATATCAAGTTGAAATACAAACTGAAAATAAACAAACATGCTTGCTGAAATTTAAATAAAAACAGAAAATATTACGCAAACACACATAAACAAAAGCTGAAAATTACAGAGAAAAAGAAGAGAAAAGAAAACTAAAGTTCCTAAATCTTCTAGTCCTCCGCCGGCGGTTGATGTTGATGATCTTGATAGTAATACCCTTGCTCATAATATGATTGGACATTCCCTCCGACGAATTGATTTGGCTCCACTAGGTGAAGGCGTCCAAGCTCAAAGGCAATATTTGCATTGCCTTCACCAAGTTGAGCTATGTTAGCTTGGATGGCTGCGATGTTTTGGGCGTTTCTTGCAGCATACCCTCCAATTATGGCCATGCTTTGTTGTGGTTGGGGATGATGTGCGTAGGGCTCCGCGAAGTTAGCGTTGGGCACCACATAATTTGGTGGGGGTACCGGTGCACCACCCCCCATGCTTGCTCTTGTGGCCCTCCGTAATAACTTGGCGGAGGAGGGATCCCGCCGAATGGTTGCACATTGGGTTGTGCTCCACTCGCTTGTGCGGAGGATGTTCCCTCCTCTACGATTCTTCCTCTTTTGTTCTTCCTTGCAGGGACAAGAAGTCCCTCTTCCAACCAATCTTCCTTCCCTTCGGTGAAAAGCCTAAGCCTCTCATTGGGAAGGGGTAGGTTTACTATGGCCAAACGATAACCTCCTCTCTCATCTCCACTAATGTATTTGCCTTGCCGCAAATACTCAATGCCGAGAGAGGTACCACGCAAAAGATGGTCGGGGTTTCTTGCGATCCCCGGCCGTAAGGAGAAGGCCAACATGGAGAGGTAGCACCCCGAACCAATATTTCCCGCCCCCGATGTTGCTTCACAACACCAACGATTGATCATAAGGTAAGAGGGGTCTATTGGCTGCCTGTCAATTAAAACCGAGTATAGCCAATTCAACTCCGTGTCGGTCACCTTTGTTTCCTTCATCCTCCCCAATATCCTCTTGCACATCCAAGAGTGAAATATCCAGATAATGGGGTTGAGGATGCAATTGCGTTGTTGATGGGCTTCTCCGGAGATCATATTCCAAAATCCCGCTAACATGCCGGGTGGCACGTCAACTTTCTTCGGAGCTCCCTTGTGGAATCCAAGTAGCTCCCTAACGTGCTCGTAGGGAACCACTTGTTGGTCTCTCGTAACGCCCGCGTTTTTAGCTCCTAATAAATCACCAAATAAATCACGCGTGTTTTCAAAATTGTCCAGCTGAGCTCATTTGCCCCCTTTCGGAATCCTGGTCACCGTCTCCCTCTCTCACCCCGGCGCGCGTGCCGCGAATTCCGCCGGCACCGCCCGCACCCGTGCCGGCACCCATGCGCGCCTTCCCAATGCCGCGGTCGGCCACCGTGCCGAGAATCCCGCGCACGCCGCGGTCCCGCCGGCCGGTCCGCCTCGACATCACCGCCGTTCGGGAATTGACGCCGGTATCCGAGAAACCCGGAAAAAATCCGCAAAACTCCTTCTCCTAATTTTTCTAGGAATTCTCCTAATTTTACGAATCCCTTTTCTATTTTTTTCCCCTTATTTTCCTTTTTTCTATTTTCCTTTTTCTTTTCTTCCTTTTCTTTTTCCTTTTCTCCCTTTTCTTTTTCCCTTCTTCTTTTTCCCCACCGATCTTCTTCCTCCTTCGGCCGTGAACCAGGCCGTGACCCCCCCCTCATCGGCCGCGACCGCGCCCCCCTCGCGCGACTCCCCCCCCCCCCGCGCGCGTGACCCCGGGGGGCCGCGACCTCCCCCTCGCGCGACGGCCCCCGCGCGCCCCCCCGCGGTCGGCGCCGCCCCCTCGGCCCGCGCTGCGCGCGGGGAACGGCGCCGCCCCTCCCCCCACAGGAAACCGGCGACCTCCATTAAGGTGATGCTCGCCCGGACACGCCACCACCGTACTCCTTTCCCCCCTCCACGGCGAACCTGCACGACGCATCACATCCAACAGCGCCCAGTCCCTCGAAGCCTCGCCGGTGAGTCAATGCCAGGATATTTTTCTCCCCACCGCCATTGACGGCCATCGAAGCTCCGGGAGCTCGAATATCTTCGCCCGAACCGCCTTTCTGCGCCTATAAAAGGGCCGGACCGGCTCCCCACCTCGCCCCGCACCTCCACGACCAATTCCCCCTCCTTCCCGAGCCCTCCATCAAATGCCGCTTCGGTCACCACCGCGAACGCCCCCACCGCCGGCCGTCGATCCGCCTCTCCGAAGCACCCCAGCCCGAGGTAAGAAGCGGAATCGGTTGCCCTCGACCTCCTCTTCGTTTCGCCCCAATTCCCGGCCGTCGCCGTGCACCGGTCGCCGGCGCCCCTCCCCCCTTCCACGGTCGGCCTCTCTGCCTCCGCGTTCGTGTCGTGAGGGAGGGAGGAAGAAGAAGGGCTTTTTGCCCAAAACCCCCTGCCCTTTTCCCACTTATCCAAAACCGACCCCCCTCTATTTTCCCTCACTCTTTTCTTCCAAAACAGACCCTATACTTTAAATTAAACCACAAAAACAACCCTGTCCCTTTACAATTATGCCCTTGGACTATTTAGTAACACCCCCGCTAGGTTTAAATATTATAATTAGGCCCTTTTCTTTTATAATAAAATACTAACAGGCCCCTAATTAGCCCTAAACACCTCTTTTAACCCGTCATTTCATAAGCGATTTTAATCCAAATCGCGCCCAACCTTTCCCACGCCCGTGCCGGGTATACCATCACCCATCCGTCACCCAAAACCCCGGCATAATATTTATTTCCCTATTACCTTCCGCGAGCTCAGCGGAGAAAATGTGTATCTTTGTTATTGATTGCATGCTTGCCTCGTGTGTACGCTATAGCCGACGAAGTGAACGAAGGAAGGTACCCCGAGCCGGAGTTTGGAGCCGACTACGCGAGCAGGAGCCCGAGGTCCCGAACGTCGAGCCGCACTCCCCGAAGACTTCGAAGACGGCAAGTTCAACCTCCCCCTTTGACGCATGCTTCTGTCCTAGTTTTATAAATATACCCTATACCCGTTTTATAAATTGCATATTGTTTTACCGCAAAACATGGTAGGATAGCCACCCTTGATTGCTATGATTGAACCTTGTTTTGGCCTAAATGAGTGCTTTAAAAATGTGTGAGTGCTTTCAAAATGTGTGAGTGCTTTAAAAATGTGTGAGTACTTTCAAAATGTGTGAGTGCTTTAAAAATGGAAATGGGATATTTTTGGAAAATGAGTAAAGAACGGGTAGACGGGATGGACGTGTGTGTCGGGAGTATGGGTGAGCTCGTACCGTGTGGTTGAGCGTGTTGGGAGTTTTCCATCTTGTCGGTTAAGGACCGGGTTGCGTGACATCTCACCTGACCCAAATCATCGTACAACCACTCGACCGTTGTATGTGGCAACGGCTTAGCATAAATCCCACTAGTTAATCTACTTGCCATCCGGTGTCTTTGGTGAGCGAGCGAGAGACCAAGGAGTAGGGGTACGCTCCGTGTGAGGTACGCCCCGGTTATATGGGATAACCCCTTGGTTGCTTCCGTGGTGGCTCGTAGTGTTAGCTAAGGTGGATAATGGCTTTGATAGGATCCGTACCGGCACTGAGGTGTCCGTGTGACGGTACCCTACTTGTGGGTAAAGATGTACAACCTCTGCGCAGTGTCAAACCTATTTGAATAGCCGTGTCCATGGTATTGGACGAGTCACGGTGTGGTCACAAAAACTAGTGATTGGGATGGGATGTTTTCTGGCGTGAGTTGTTTTTCTGGGTGAAGAGTGTGGGCGTGTGCACAGGCTACGACGGACGGGAAGTCCGGTAGATCCACAGTGGTTTTTCCCTAAAACAATTGAGTTACTTGGGTTATGAAAATGATTTGCGAAAACCTTTTTGAAATGAACCCCTGCATGTGTAAGTTTGCAAAATGAACCTTAACTCCGATCCTTGTTATACCTTATGCATGATTCTCGCTTATAAGCCCCTCCGTGGGTGGGGTTGGATTTTCCGAGTACGTATGTGCTCACCCTTGTTTTACTAACTATTTTACGAGAGGAGGATCCCGATTACCTTCCCGAAGACGTTGAGTAGGTCGTGCCCTACACCCAACCGTGCTCGTGTACCCGGTGGCCCTACCGAAAGCTTCCACGGTGTGGTACTGCGAGGAGGCTATGGAAGCCTTTGCTATTGTAGTGTGGTCGTTAGCGTTTGTGTTGTTCCTTGTAGCATTGGCACTACCGTGCCCTTTGTGTCGCCGTGATGTAAAAGACCGATTCCACCTCGTTGTAATAAATGTGCTACCGACCTCTTGGGACCGGTATTTGTGTCACATTTAGTCACCTCTGATGAGGGGACGCTTCAGGTGGTATCAGAGCCGTAGGTTGGCCGTAGGACATGACCCCTAGGATACAAGACCTCCTCTGGCCTTCTCTAACCTTTCCTTTGCTAAGCTCACCTGTTCCCAAATCCTTACCTTGATTCTTGCCTATTTCCAGATGGCTAACCCCGGATGGAACGGAGGAATCTGCCCCGTCCAGCCTGGCCTCCCTAACCTGTTGCTACTCAGCCTAGAGCGCGTCGGAGTAAGGGATCCGCCAGAGTTCGTCTACCGGGAGTACGAACGCTACGGCACCCTTCGGTGTAAGTCGCCGATCTTTGTGGGAAGAAGCACGCTTTACCCCGACATAGAACCATGGTTCGTCTCCGCCACCGGTTTTTGCTTCACCGACACCTACCCCAAGGCTCGCTCGGAAGGCCCGCGACGACCTACGAGTGGTTTATAGACAAGCACCTCCGAAGGACTCCAATGGGATTCTTTCCACCCTCCGGAGGAAGAAGACGCTCGTGGATCGATCGCATGAGAGGACTAGAACGAGAGGAAGAAGACTTAGAAGAGGCAGTTTCCCACCTATCCATATACCTCAGAGGCCTAGACCACCTTTATCAGGAGCAAGCCCAGCAACTGAAGCAGCAGATCGACAGAGCGGAAAGAGCAGAGCAGAGGATAGAACTAGAAAGGGTTAAGACAACCATAGCAGAAGTTGAACTGCACAACACGAAGCAAGAATATCTTAGGGAAAGAGAGCGCACGCTGTTGGCCCATAAAGCCCTATGGGATGAACTAAAGGAGCGTAGAAGCGAGAGATGAAGGAGTTAGAGTAGAAGAAGATGAACCCGAAGAAACCCACCGGGACAAAGGGACCCAAACCGAAGATGAGATATCGGAGCAAGATCTTCCACCGAAGAAGCGCCGTATCCGGCTAGAGGAAGAATCACCATGAGGATAAGACTAGGGTGTTTAGGCTAGAAACCGAGTCCTAGCAATAATAAGTGCACCCCGAAGGATGTACCCCGACCTTCCTACTAAATAAAGTTATCCATCTCTTGTACCCCACCACAACCCTGTTCAACTCTACCTTTGTTTTCGGATGGCGGAAGATGGGTGGACCCAAGGCGTGTGCCGGGAGGAGCCTGGTTTTGCTCGCTCGCTCATCAACTCCCCGGAGCGCCTCGGTATCACCGAGCGCCCTAGGTACTACAGCAGAGAGTACGAGCAACTCGGCACTCTTCGGTGTAGAGTGGTCCTCTCCGTCGCTAGAAGCAACCGCCACACCAACATCGAGCCGTGGTGCGTGACCGCCATAGGGTTCCGACACCGGGACACCTATCCTTTGGCCCTCAGAAAAGCCCTCCGCTACCTGTGTCGGATCTACGAAGAACACCTCGTCCCCACACCAATGAGGTACTTCCCTCCCGCCATCAGAACCCCAGTTTGGCAAGCCCGCATGAGGAACCTGGAGCGACGCCGCCACCAAGAAGACCTGCTATACCACGTAGTCGCCTACCTTGTCTCCCCCCGGACAAGCTCTTTGACGACCAAGCCGGACACTTGAGGGAACAAATCGGTCGGGCCGAGCAAGCTGAAGTCACGGGGAAGGATGCACCAAGTCCGAGTGGCTCAAGCCGAAGCAAGGACTGCAGCCAGCCATAAGCAGTGAAGCCGTTGCCCAGGAAAGCCTCAGGAGGATCCAGGACCAACGCATGCAAGAATGGACCAACGGCGGAACACCTGTTCCAGCCATTGGAGAAGCTCAAGTCTCGCCGGGAACACCCCTAGTAGGATGGGGAGGAACCATAGAAGTCCCGCCAGCACCACCGGCGGTCACCGAACCCCCAACGGCTACCACCGAAGTCGCGGCACGGCCGCGGAAAACGGTAACCCCGAAGGCGGGAATGATGACGAGTCGCTCATTCCGCCGGAAGAACACTCGACCCCGGAAGACGCCTCCCCTCGCGAGTAGTGTGCCCAAAACCCGGGGAATGAAGCCGTACGGTCCAAGTCGCGCCCTTAGTCCTTAGTCGTGTAAGGTGTCCGCGTAGTCGGGATGTATCCTCCTTGCCGGTTTGTAATAAAAACTTGTTTGTGCTTGCGTGTTTGCTATGTGCTTGTTGTGTGCTTACCGGCAGAGTAGACCCCGCCCTTTTCAAAAGAAATCCGACATAACCCACTTAAACATCACATAAAACTAGACTTCTTAGAAAACCCGTTCCTTTACAGATGGTTTCCAGGCGCCCTGTCCGGACCCACCGATCGGACGCTGAGGGATCGCAAGCCGATCGGAGGGAGCGTCTCCACGACCAGGAGGTTAACCAAAACGAAGATGGAGGAGAGAACGTGGTCCTGCCACCGCCACCCCCTCCTGTTGACTTGGCACAAGTCTTAGCCAACCAGACTGTCCTGATGGAGGCCATCTTCAACGCCGTCAACCGGCCAAGACCCCGAGTTATGAGCATGAACGAGAAGGCGATCGAGTTCCTCGGGACTAAGCCGCCCACCTTTAGCGGGTCGGTGAATCCTTTGGACGCTGACGATTGGCTGAGAGCCATCCTGAGGGAACTGGAGCCCCTCCACTGCGAGGACCATGACAAGGTTCTCCTGGCAACTCACCAGCTCACCGGGACAGCCCTAGCCTGGTGGGAAAATTACTGCGCCGCAGCCAAGGATCCCTCCGCCATCACATGGGATGAATTCGTGGAGGAGTTCCGTCGCTACCACATCCCGGAGGCCACACTGAAGCGGAAGGCAGACGAGTTCCGCGAACTCCGCCAAGGCAACATGTCTGTGGAGGAATACACGTACCAGTTCATAGAGCTGGCACGTTATGCCCCCGAGGAGGTGGATAAAGACTCCAAAAAGCAAGAAATGTTCAAGAAGGGGCTGACTCCGGAACTGAGGACACTGCTGACTCCTCAGATTTACCCGGACTTTAACACCCTTATGAACATGGCAATACTCACGGAGAGAGCAAGGGCCGAGGAAAAGAAGGAAAACAAGCACAAGTTCATGGAATACAAGGCCAAGCGGCAAAGAGCGGTCCCGGAGGCCGAGAAACTTTGGACACCCTATGTCCGGGTTCCAAGCTCCTATGCGCATGGAACCCAATCCCAAGCCACGAGCTCGCAAGCCCCCGCAGCCCGCGTTCAAGCCCTCCTACAACCGAGTGCCATGAAGCCCCCACGGAACAACACCGCCGGATCACTACCAACAACAACGGCTCCCGAGTGTGTTTCAACCGCCGAGAGACCGGCACTTCATCGCCAACTGCCCGTATGCTAAAAAGCCAACCCCCACCACCTACTCCAATTCGGTGAACGGGCCAAGGCCGCTTGTGTCAGGAGCCAACCGCATGCCAGTACGCAGCAACAATAACTTTGGCAACAACAACAGCAACCAGCAGACGAGGCAGCCCCAGCAGTCGTATGGACGCGCCGGGTCAATCACATCAATGCGCAGGAGGCACAGGAAGCACAAGGCGTAGTACTCGGTGAGTTCTCGGTCGGCTCGCTTTTGGCTACCATACTGTTCGATTCGGGAGCATCACACTCATTCATATCCTCAAGCTTTGTGGAAAAGCATAGCATACCCACAGTACTACTAAAAGCACCCCTAATAACTCGAACGCCCGGAGGTGACATTAAGTGTCAACTGGGATGCCCCCGGGTAAGGATTATTTTAAGTGGGGTAGAGTTCCTAGCAGACCTGGTAGTACTGAAATCCAAGGGGATAGATGTGATCCTTGGTATGGACTGGTTAAGCCAACACCATGGCCTCATAAGTTGCACCGATAAAGTAGTACACCTGACCAATCCAGACGGGATACAAGTAACCCGCCACACCCGGGGACACAGGCCGGATATAATGGTTTTCAACATAGAAGCCAAGTCCATAGAAGATGTCCCGGTAGTCCGAGAATACCCAGATGTGTTCCCCGAAGAACTCCCCGGAATGCCACCGGACGGGGATATAGAGTTCGTAATCGACCTTATCCCCGGAACCTCTCCCATAGCCAAGAGACCCTATAGGATGGCAGCCCCGAGTTGGCGGAACTAAAGAAGCGGCTAGCGAGCTCCGGCGAAGTGGGTTCATCGACCAAGTTCATCAACATGGGGAGCCCCGGTGCTTTTCGTGGAGAAGAAGGATAAGAGCATGAGGATGTGTGTGGACTATCGCTCGCCGAACGAGGTCACTATTAAAAACAAGTACCCTCTTCCCCGAATAGATGACCCGTTTGACCAACCGAAGGGAGCCAAGTATTTCTCGAAGGTGGATCTAAGATCGGGGTACCACCACCTCAAGATCGGGGAAAGTGACATCCCCAAGACTCGCCTTTGTCACTCGCTACGGGCAATATGAGTTCACGGTGATGTCCTTTGGACTAACCAATGCACCGGCCTACTTCATGAACCTAATGAATAAGGTGTTCATGGAGGAACTGGACAAGTTTGTCGTGGTCTTCATTGACGACATACTTGTTTACTCTAAGAGCATGGAGGAGCATGAACAACATCTTCGAGTAGTCTTTGGGAAAATTGAGGGCACACAAGCTATACGCCAAGTTCAGCAAGTGTGAATTTTGGCTAGAGAAAATATCCTTCCTTTGGCACATATTGACTGCGAAGGAGTAGTCGTAGACCCCCGGAAAGTTGAGACAGCCTCCAACCGGCAAGCAACCAACCAACGTGAGCGAGATCGGGAGTTTCCTAGGTTTAGCGGGGTACTACCGGAGATTTATCGAGGGATTCTCCAAGATCGCCCGGCCCATGACAGAGCCGCTCAAGAAAGAGAAGAAGTTTAACCGGACCGAGGCCTCGTGAAAGAAGTTTCCAAGAATTGAAGAAGAGGTTGACCACGGCCCTAGTGCTAACCCCCGCCGGACATTCAACGGGACTTTGTCGTGTATTGCGACGCCTCCCGACAAGGGTTGGGATGTGTTCTCATGCAAGATGGGAAGGTAGTGGCATATGCCTCCCCGTCGGCTCAAACCCCATGAGCGAGAATTATCCCACCCATGATCCGGAGTTTGCGGCCGTAGTGCATGCCCTTAAGATCCGGAGACACTACCGATCGGGAACAAGTGTGAAATCTACACGGACCACAAGAGTCTAAAATACATCTTCACCCGGCCCGACCCGAACTTAAGGCAAAGAAGGTGGCTAGAGTTAGTCAAGGACTATAACCTAGAGATTCACTACCACCCGGGGAAGGCCAATGTGGTAGCGGATGCCCTAAGCCGGAAAACCTACGAGAAGGCGGCACCCAAGAGTGCCCGGTTGCAAGAGGAGATGGCACGGCTCAACGTACACATCGTCCCCCAAGGCTACGTCCGCCGGTCGAGTGTTCAACCTACTCTAGAAGAGAAGATCCGGAAAGCCCAAGAAGCCGACGAGAATCGATGAAGATCCGCAAGCATACCGGAGAGAACAAGGCCCCCGACTTCGCAGTAGATGACCAAGGCACCCCGTGGTACAAAAACGGATATGCGTGCGGAAGGTGGAGATTTTCGACGGACCATCATGGATGAGGCACACAACTCGGCATACTCCATTCACCCAGGATCCACCAAGATGTACATGGACGTAAAGCGAAGTATTGGTGGAATGGGATGAAAGCGAGACATTGCACGGTTCGTCGCCCACCGTGACACTTGTCGGAGGATCAAAGCCGAACATCGAAGCCTCGCAGGATCGTTGCAACCCTTACCAATCCTGGTATGGAAGTGGGACGAGATAGGTATGGACTTCGTAGTAGGATTGCCAAGGACTCGGAAGGGACATGACTCCATATGGGTGATCGTGGACCGACTCACCGTTGACGGTTAATAATTGAATCAAAGTTCGTTCGTGACTCGCAAGCGTACAAGTCTCCCGTCGTAGTCAAGGGACCCTTCTTCCCTCGAGTGGTGAACCCAAGGTATCGAATCCGTGGAACAAATGTGTGACGCAAGACTTAATCTATTAAAGCCAAGTAACTTCAATATTCGATAAAAGACCTAATGCATCTAAGTAAAAGACACAAAACGAATCTAATCTACTAAAAACCGGAGAAAACAAAGTAAGATTGGGTAGATAAACCGATCTAGAGGGATCGGGGTAAGCCTTTTGTTGAAGTTCCAAGCAAGAGAAGAAGTAGCAAATCGAATCTTAATAAAAGCCTCTTTAAATCGTGGTTTCCCGTCCAAATCCGAAAACATCCGCCTTTCGAGACCCCCGTTCGTCACAACGTATCCCTATTCATGCGGGGAGCTTAGGGCGAGTCAAAAGACAAGTCGAGATTCTTTCGGAAGATCCGGCGTGTACCTCTAGCCACCGCGGCTACAAGAACACCCTATGTAATCTATCTCGAGAATAGAATTGAAATAAGCAAAGCCGATCGAAAAACGAAATCTTCGAGGAAACACTTGATCGTTAGGAAAAGATTCAACTTGATAATTCAACTATAACAATGATACATACACAAGATCACCACCGGGATCCTTCCTTGATCTTGCTTCTAGCTCCGGAACTCCGACGTGGTCTTCCGTGCAAGGTTCCCACGTCGGCTAGGGGAACCCTAGTCAACTAGCTCGACCCTCTCCTCTCCGAGATGGTGTCCCTCTCTTCTCTCGCTTCTCGGCGGCCGAAGACGAAATCTTCTCCCCCGTAGCTCTCGGTCGGGGGACTATAAATAGCCCGATTGGCGGCTAGGGCAAAGGAGGGCGTGTTTGGGCCCAAAATGGGCCCGGGCCGACCGGACCGGGCCGGCCGACCCGGGCCCATTTAGGCCCGGCCCCGTGGGCTCCTTTGCCCCACGTTGGTTCCCTTGCTTCTCGGATGTTTCCCCCTTCGCATGTAGGTCCATGTCGTCGGTTTCTCTCCGAATTGGACTCAACTCCTTGTCTTGCAAGATTCGACGCACTTTTCCGGTCGGTCCCCGGAGTCCGTCGTCTTCTCGGATCAAATCCCCGGCTTCTTGGAGTTAAGTTTGCTTCATTGCATGACTTGTACGGGGCTTCAAGGTCTTGTCATGAGGTGCTTGATGAACTTATCCCGAAAGTCTTGCATTTAACACTAAAACCCCGCATCAACATTAAACTCCAAAACCGACATGCACACGTGAACTTGTTATACCACGGGGGTTAGTACCAATGGATAAGGTATAAAACTCATGCCAACACCGAAGGTAAACTCATGGCTAGGTTGACGGATTTTCACCGTCAACATCTCCCCCATGCTTAAACCTTGCTCGTCCTCCGTAAGCCTTCGATGGATATCATCATTGCCAAACAATGTTTAAACTTTGCATTTGATCATACATGAGAAAACATAATGCTCTCAAAATTTTAATTCATTAAAGTACCATAATGTACTAGCCTTCATCTCTACGGAGGGTAGATTCTTATTAAGCTTATCCCACATGCTCACAAAGTTTTAAATAGATCTCAGAATTTTTGAAATAAAGAACGAGATAAAGAAAAGCTAAACCAAATTCACAAACTTAAATCATCTCGTGTATTGCTCATGAATTCTCATCTCACTTGTCTCTCAAGCCTATATATTCTACTCCTTTCCCTCTCATATATATGTGGTAGGCTTTATATGGAGCTTTGGGAAAGTTTAGTCCTAACAAGATTTTATAAATGAGGTGTTGTCAAAACAAGACAAGCTTCTCATGGTCTTACCGAGACTCGTCAAAAAGGTCATTGGAAAATAATGTTAAATCAAGGAGGGGAAAGAGAAAAATACACACACTTTTAGATGAGTGGACATGTGCAAATGGCAAAGAGTGATCCCGAGGCACAAAGAAAGTCCTCGTTATCGGATTGCACATGGTTGGAAAATGAGAATGGATCTTTTTAACTTGAAGCCTTGAATGCACTTTTAGAGACCCGGGGAGTTCACTTTACGCACAAATTTTTTTTCTCTTTCTCATATTTCTCATTCTTTTCTTTCTTTCTTTCTTTCTTATATATATATATTTTTTCTTTCTTCACCTTGGAAGTCACGTACATCGCCGAATTTTTTTCTTTCATCATTATATTATTATTTTTTTTAAAATACTCCCTTTTGAACTCTAAAACTGCACCGTACCTACCTCCTCCCCCATGCTTAGACGTTGCTCGTCCTCGAGCAAAGAGGCGATAAATAAGGTAGGTACCGGAAATATTTTTCCTTGGAGAGATACTTGAAATCTTCAACGTTGGCACCGTCTTGCGATCTTCCTTGAATTGATGATCCATTCTCAACGATAGGTTGTGGTCAAGGAGGTAATCACAAAAGATGATATTTGGTTTAAGGGTGGATATCCGGCGAAGTTTGTGAGATCACCGATGCGGGGATACACAATGCACGGATAAAAGGCTAGCAAAAAGATAGATACGCAAAAATGGAATGACCAGCTTCTTAGTCTCGGGCCAGAGAAATCATGGCCTGCAATAACTCACTCAAAAATAAATCTTGTACACTAAGGTTTATGCACTCAAATATATATAAGGCTTTGGATAGGTTGAGCAACACACAAGTGATATTTGTGACAAGGTTAGCAATATTTTTGAGCATAAAAGACATCTTTAATCTATTCATAACTTGAGAGCACATAAAACACTATGGGTCTTTATTTTAATCATAACCTCCGCTGAAAATTAAGCTAGCATTTAAATAAATTCAGATCTGTATTTTTAATAGAGCACTAGCTTAAACATGCATAAATCAATTACAAAGATGAACAAAGCTGCAATTTAGATCATATATCATCATGGCACGAATTTTGTAACTTTTCCAATGATATAATCAAGGTGGTGTCTTTATTAATGGTGACATCAAGTTGAAATACAAACTGAAAATAAACAAACATGCTTGCTGAAATTTAAATAAAAACAGAAAATACTACGCAAACACACATAAGCAAAAGCTGAAAATTACGAGAGAAAAAGAAAAGAAAAGAAAACAAAAGTTCCTAAATCTTCTAGTCCTCCGCCGGCGGTTGATGTTGATGATCTTGATAATAATACCCTTGCTCATAATATGGTTGGACACTTCCTCCGACGAATTGATTTGGCTCCACAAGGTGAAGGCGTCCAAGTTCAAAGGCAATATTTGTGTTGCCTTCACCAAGTTGAGCTGCGTTAGCTTGGATGGCTGCGATGTTTTGAGCGTTACTCGCAGCAAACCCTCCAATAATGGCCATGCTTTGTTGTGGTTGGGGATGATGAGCGTAGGACTCCGCGAAGTTAGCGTTGGGCACAACATAATTTTGTGGGGGTACCGGTGCACCACCCCCCCATGCTTGCTCTTGTGGCCCTCCGTAATAACTTGGCGGAGGAGGGACCCCGCCGAATGGTTGCACATTGGGTTGTGCTCCACTCGCTTGTGCGGAGGATATTCCCTCCTCTACAATTCTTCCTCTTTTGTTCTTCCTTGCGGGGACAAGTAATCCCTCTTCCAACCAATCTTCCCTTCCCTCGGTGAAAAGCCTAAGCCTCTCATTCGGAAGGGGTAGGTTCACTATGGCCAACCGATAACCTCCTCTCTCATCTCCACTAATGTATTTGCCTTGCCGCAAATACTCAAAACCGAGAGAGGTACCACGCAAAAGGTGAGCGGGGTTTCTTGCGATCCCCGGCCGCAAGGAAAAGGCCAACATGGAGAGGTAACACCCCGAACCAATATTACCCGCCCCCGATGTTGCTTCACAACACCAACGGTTTATCATGAGGTAAGAGGGTTCTATTGGCTGCCCGGCAATTAAAGACGAGTATAGCCAATTCAACTCCGCGTCGGTCACCTTTGTTTCCTTCATCCTCCCCAATACCCTCTTGCACATCCAAGAGTGAAATATCCGGATAATGGGGTTGCGGATGCAATTGCGTTGTTGATGGGCTTCTCCGGAGATCATGTTCCAAAATCCCGCTAACATGCCGGGTGGCACGTCAACTTTCTCCGGAGCTCCCTTGTGGAATCCAAGCAGCTCCCTAACGTGCTCGTAGGGAACCACTTGTTGGACTCCCTCCAAACGGAATGACAAGCTTTGCATCCCATCATCATCAATGATGGGTGCAATAGTCATCAAAATTTCCAAGGCGAACCCCAAATGGGTGTCCACCGATACTCCGTTGGAGAACTGCACCCATCCAAGGTGCCCCAAACATATAGTATATGTCGGTGCCAAAACCCAAGGTGTAGAGTGTCGAACTCGACGTTGGGCACAAGCCTCTTCTCAAGATTAGAGAGCCTCTCCTCCTCCTCCGCCGACAAGATGATGAAGCCGTACGAAGAGTATGTCGGGGTGTAAGGAGGTGGCGCGGTTGAGCGAGTCGATCGTCGTGGTGGCGCGGGCTGCTCCTCCGTGTGCCCACGAGGTTCGGTAAAACCTCATGGAAGTGCTTCTTGCAGCCCTCATACCACCAAGGAGGAGAGCATCGCTCCTTCTCGGTGGTGCCGTATCCGTCTCCATGCTCGGGGGAGACTCGGAAACCGAGTGCCTTCTCGAAGACGTGGTTGATGACGGCTTGGATGACGACGAACTCTTCTTCTTGGAGAAGAGACTTGTGGTTTTCTTCCACATGGTTGCTGCACTCTTTTCTTCAACTAAAACTCCGGGTTGCAACCGGTAACTAGGCACTTAAACTCTTTGATTCGGATGTGGACTTTGAGTGGATTAAGGATGTGGATTTTTTTTCTTGAGTCATCAAGCTTGGGAAGGTTGGCTATGTCTACGGAGGTTTTGAGCACACAAACTTGAACACACAAACAAAGGAAGGAGAGGGAAGCTTGCTGCCGAAAACGGGAGCCGGGGGGCTCCTTATGTAGGTGAGGCCGGCCTCGGTGCTCCTCCCCGTCTCGTCTTTCTTCCAAGCACGATCATTTCACCTCTTCAACTTTCCCCGCCCGCGTGCTCCACGAGTTGCACCGCCCAAACGCTCTCGTCCACTATTGGTCCTTCCACTTGATGCTTCATGTTTTGGGTCATGTCCATGCTCCCTAGCTCCACTTGCTTCACATGCCACCATGAAATTCCTGCAAAGTTGATGCTTGCTGCCCACCATGCTTGTCCTTTGCATGTGGAATTGGTGAAAGTTGATAAAAGGGAATCCAATGGTGCATGCATGATTAATTCAAACTAGGTTGCCTCCATTTAGGTGTGTTTAAGGTTAAGCACTCCTCTAATTTGAAATTTAAAATATTTTTCAGAGCCATGCAAGAGCTCAAACATAATTTTAGATAAGTTTTTAAACCATTAAAAACAAATGTAAGTCGAAAACATTTTTCGACTACGTTGATTTCGATCTCACCGGTATAGTTTGCCTTCATCGGTTCGAGCAAACTTTTCCCGGCTTGATCATGGGGGCATAGGTTTAGGTTCTAATTTTGGCTAAATAAGAGAGATTTTGAATGAAACAAAATTAGGTGAGGCTTAGAAAAATTCTAATCCTAGAGAAACCAAGGATATTTATTTTTAAACCAACCAAAAGTTTTGATTTCTAGGTTCACGCGAGTCCTACCACGTGCTGAATTTTTTTATTAACACATAGATATAAATCGTGGCTCTACTCGTGTGGTTTTAGCATGAAAAATAAGTCAACCTCAGCACCATAATGAGGGTGAAAGGTTGATTTAGATTCTGAAATTATTTGGTTGTGGTTTCTCGAAAAGAAAAGAACAAACAAGCACATAGGAGGGTTCATGCAAAGGGTTTATGATAAAGCAAACATTCAATCAAGAATTATGTCTCTAATATTGTTCAACCACTTCTAAGTCTAATGTCTTTGCGTAATAAAACTCAAAACTAAATTATTAAAAATACTCAAAAAACCTGGAATCGGGTTGTCCTCCCGGTAGCTTATTCTTGACTCAACGAAACGGGTTGCCTCCCGCCTAGCGCTTCGTTTATAGTATATAGCTAGACTTCTTCACTTGATTACTCCGGATCAACGCTCTTTGTGGGCGTTGCAATCTTGGGTACTCACTTCCGCACCATCTTGAGCACGGGCTTGTCTTCCGGCTTAGTCATTTTTTTGGTCTTCACGAGTTGCTTCTCTTCCTTTGTCTTGACGGATGCAACACCTTCTTTGATTTTCTTTACGTTCATTTTTTTCGGCTCCTTCTTCTTTTTCAGCCCCTCCGTTTGCTTTGGTTCTCCCTTCACTCCAATCATGTTGGATGCCTCGATTCTTGGACGGAACTTGAAGGAACTCCTTTCTCTCGTTGATATCGAACATGATCTCCCCCTTGCCAACATCAATAGTAGCTCCCACGGTCTTGAGGAAAGGCCTCCCAAGGATGAGCGGCGGCTTCTCCCTCTCTCCCATCTCTAGCACAACGAAGTCGACGGGGATGAAGTGGTGTCCGACCTTCACGGGTACATCTTCGGCAATGCCCAAGGGATAGCGAATGGAGTTGTCTCCCAACTCCAAACATATACCCGTAGGCTCCATTGGTAGGCGTAGCTTCTCGAACACATCCCTCGGCACACTAGCTCCAAGGTCGCATAACGCCTTCTCGAAGTTGAAAGAACCAACTGAACATGGAATTGTAGGGCACCCGGGGTCCTTTTGCTTCTCTAGCCCATTGGCAATAGCGGCACTACACTCCTCGGACATCTTGACATGATCTACCCCGAGTGTTGCTATCTCATATTTATTTGCAAGTATGTCTTTAAAGTAACGAGAATATGTAGGTACTTGCATCTAGTAATGGCATGTTGATGCTAAGTCTACGCACAACCTCCACAAACTTCTCAAAGTGGTTGTCAAGTTTACCTCGGAAGTAGCGTGGCTTGAGTTGCGGTATCCTCGTGTCTTCCTCTGGCATCTCAAATTCGGGTTCCTCGGTGACGATCCCCGTAACCTTCTCTTTAATAACTCCTTCCACCTCGGTGGATGGTATAAGCTTCCTTACTCCCGCGGAACGTACCGGATCTTCGGTCTCCTTCCCCGAACGTGTTTGAATGGCCTTCGCCGATTCGGGACTTTTGGCTACATGGCTACATTTTTTAACAGCCAAGCAGGCTCAAAAGGAAACAATGGGCATTTCAATTCGCAGTAAGCATACAGTACAGTACAACATGCTGAGTTACAAGAAGATGATACCTTCACAAGAAGGTGGGAACTTGAATGAGATCCTCACGTGGAACCGAAACACTTATTCCTGATGGGGTGACAAAGGTGACCATATCGCTTTCGGTAGACTGATCTTCACTAACTTCTTGACCTGCAATGCAAATGATAATATTGTGAGTAATTTCAAATGACAATGAGAATGTGCAAAACATCAAAAACAAAATAGGGGGATAAGTGTATACCTTCATTGCTTACACCTTTTTCCTTGAATAACCAGTCTTTGGCACACACAAGGGCTTCTAACATCTCTCCAGTTAATGAGCTTCTGGACTCTCCAAGAATCCTACCTCCAAGACTAAATGCAGACTCAGAAGGAACCGTACTGAAAGGGATGGCAAGAAAATCTCGTGCCATAACTGATAAGACCGGGAACTTCTCAGCATGTGCTTTCCACCAAGCCAAAATGTTAAAATTTTCAATGTCTTACACACACTCTTCTTCAAAGTAGATGTCAAGTTCAGACTTTGGTGCACGAGTCTTTCTCCGACTTGACTTGAAGTTTGCAAATTCTGACCCCAACTGCCTCTTTGCAAGCACCGGTGAGCCCATAGAACTATTGCCCACACTTGGATATGTAGTAGAACTTGCACTAACTCTCCTCAAGTGTTGCTCATACTCTAGGAAATATTTTTCATCCAACCTAGAGCAACATTAACACTTGAATTAACTTGATCTATATTCTGACAAGTTTTCTCGTAGAAGAACTCTAGATATTCTGCTTTACCCCTCGGATCTAACATTGTAGCAATAACGATTCCAAGGTTAATATCATAGTCCTTCTTATTCCTGCGAGGAATTGGCTAGTTTGCCTCATCAAAGTCTCTACCCCAATATTTTTCAAACTTGATCCTCATTACTGTAGCTAGGTCTTTAAGTGTCACACTTGTTTGCCAAGAAGGATTATCCTGGCCATCCTTAATTGCAATGATTAAAGGCAAGAACATGTATGAAGTTGGTTTTCTATTAGTTGACACTGCATTTGTAGCTTGTTCAAAAGTTTCAAGAAACTTACAGACAGATTCAGCTTTGCTCCACTCTTGTTCACTTGGAGAAATTTCTGCATGTTGGTTTGCATAGCTATTCAGAATGGTCTTGTACTGGATTGCTTCACGGACCATCTAGTAGGTCGAATTCCAATGGTTGGGTATGTCAAGAGAAATACCACGTTTTCTGGGAAGACCATTCACCATTGCAATTTCATTGAAGGCTTGAATTCTTGAGGGCGAGGAGTCAATATGCTTCAACAACTCTCGAATCTTCTTTATCCCCTCATGAATAATTGCCATCCCATCTTGAACCAAAATATTCAGGATGTGCGCACAACATCTTACATGGAAATGGACACCGTAAAGCATCAACTCATACTTGCGAGCAGCTATGAACATGTCACATGCAGCATTGTTGTTACCAGCATATCCAGTGTTAGAGTGAACACCTTATTTCGTATGCCCCATTCAGTCAGACAACTCTCAAGTGCTTCTTCAATTGCAAAACCTGAGTGTGGATATTTGACCTCTTTGAAACTTATTATCTTCTTATTGATCTTGAAGTCAGGGGTGATATAGTGAGCGGTTGCAACCATGTATCCTAAGTTTTGTATTGAGGTCCACAAATCAGATGTCAAGCACACGTGGGAATCCAGTCTGTCCAGTTCATTCTGAATATCCTACTTCATTTTCTTGTACTTCTTTAGACAATCATTGCGAACAGTCACTCGCCCCTGGAGCATCCAGAGATGGTTGCATAGACTGAATCCATGGTTCAAAGTATGGATCATCAAACTTGTTAAATGGGATTTCAGCATGTATGACAAACTCAATCATACACTCACAACTGAACTGTGGGTCAAACACAAAGTTCTCTATAGGCTTCTTCCTTGTTGATACAAACCTATTCCTTTCATCATCATCGATTACATGGCAACACTTTTGAATGTGGGTTCTAATGCTACTTGTTCCGGACTTCGTTTTATTGGAGTCGACAAGGTACTTGCATACAACTTTAAAACCAACATCGGCTTTCTACTAAATTTGGCTCAAAATATTCCCACACCTTGGACCTTTTGACACGTGTTGGGGTAGAATCATCTGAGCTTTCTGAAGTGTTTGTAGAGGTGTTGGTTGACATGCTAGACAACATAAAGCATACGGGAAGAACAATATTAATTCAGAATCATGTAATAAACACAGATGCCATGCAACTATAAATAATGAATGGCATCTAAAGGCGTAATGAATGGCATCTAAAGATGCCATGCCACCCTCATATGCCAAAAGGGGGGTGCATTCTGCTTGTAACAGCAGAAAGAACCAAGTTTATGCTTGTCGAACAGCTACCAAGATTAACAGTAGAAAGAACCAAATAGCATTATCACCATACATCCAACACCAATTAGGGAGCATTAAAAAGTAATCCTTCTACGAAATAATCCATTCAACTGACTGTTGGGGAATTCAAGAAAACCCGTCACCCTCAAAACGTTAAGTTTGACGAAGTTCTTGAGATATATTTTTCAGGAACAGTGAATTCACGATTTTTGGGAGCCTGGAACCTGCGACGCTTCAGATTCGCGAATGTACGAAGTTCGGGGATCGTGATTCGGAGAAGACATGGAGTCGCGAACGCGCGGAAGCTCGGAATGTCAAGCTGGCGGTGGCGCGAACCTCGAAGGGCGATTGATTCGGGAATCTTTCGGGGGTCCAATTCGGAAGTCAGGCATGGAGACATTCACGAACCGGCGAGAAGCAAAGTCAAAGTTGTCATCCCAAAAAGTTCGGGTTTTGAGTGTGAACTGGTGGCAGACTTGTAAATATGTTAGGTGAAAAAGACATTCTTGTATGCGTTCACACTAGGAATATTCTCTGAGCTCGAGGGTGTTTAAGGAATGTAAAAGTCCCTTCATCTCCCTATAAAAGGGGGCGCGAGGGCACGTGTAAACGGATTCAGGTTTTTGGAACTTGTGCAATCTGCTGGGGAATCAATGTCCCTCAGCGCTCTAACTTTGTGTTTGAACGTGTTAAGAACTCTCTCTCTCGTGTTAGGGGAATCATCCGAATTTTTCGGGTAACCCCCCAACATTGGCGCCCACCGTGTTTCAGCCGAAGAAAAGCTCACGATGCCACCTTAGAAGAAATCCAAGAAGAACGTTCCGGCAGAGACAAATCGAGACGATCACCATCCTCCTCAAAGGAATGAAACCTCTTTCGTTCCTGAACCTTCTAACACAACAGATCAAGAGCGGAGAGCGAAGCTCGAAGCTCTGATGAAAGCAAGAGCAGAGAAGACGGCTCACACCCAAGAACAACCTGCTGAACAGCAAGAATTTGAGAATGTCGATGATGATGATGTTGATACCTTAGACGAGGAGCTAGAAAGGGTTCAACAAAAGATACAACAGCTACAGAAAGACAAGGAAAAATTCGCAAGTCAATTGCAAGCAAAAGGAACGATCTCTCGAAAAGCTAGAGCAACTAAACAAAGCGAGAAGAGCAAATTGAAGTGATACGAGAGAGAAATCGATGAGATGAAAGAACAAGAGAACGAGTTCCACGTGGCAGAATCACCGCACCAGAACTCTGGGCCAGCAAGAGAACCCCCGAAAGAAAACTTCTTCGCGGGAAACAAAATCTCACACTTCGTGGATTCTGAGTCACCGCTATCTATTGGGCTGCAAACAGCACCTTGGCCGCCGAAGTTTAAGCCCGTCTCTCTCCCCAAATATAACGGCTTCGGAAACTCTAGGCAATTCTTCATGAGATATGAATCAGCTGTGAATTCGGCGGGAGGGGATGATGTTGCACTGGCCAAATCCTTCATCATTGCTTGCGAAGGACCGATCGAATTGGTACTCCTTGCGCCTCCACACTCGCCCTACGGTGGGTAGATCTCAAGACAAAGTTCATGCAAGCATTTCGGATGTTCCATGACACAACTGCGGAAGCATCAGATTTGTACAACTGCAAGCAGAAAGACAGAGAGCCACTGCGGAACTTCATGAGAAGGTTCATGCAACAAAGATCTCAAATCCCCGAAGCTGATGAAAAAAGAGCAATCAATGCGTTAATCAAGGGCCTCACTCCAGGGCCAACAGCTTCGCATCTCACTAGAAAGAAACCCAAGATGGTTGAAGAACTTTTTCGTGAATTGGAAGAATACATCTTGTCTGATGATGACCATCGCAAGAGAGTAGCCGAGCGGAACGAGGCAAGGCAGGGCAACAGAGAGATGACATGGAGAGCACAATCCCAGCATCCGCGAAATGTCAACAATGTCGGGAATCCACAACCTGAACAAAGTAACAGGCCAAGCACCAGGGGAGGGTTCAATCCCAGAGGAAGGGGGAGAGGAAGAGGACCCCCGAGACTTACAAACCATAACCCAAAAGATCCTTACTTCTATTGCCAGTATCATGGGAGGGGCCATAGCACCGAAGGGTGCCCAGAAACGAAGAAGAACATGGCAAGAATTCAGGAAGAAAAAGAGCTAATGAGCATCGCATCCTCAATGCCAAGCCAATTTCGCCCGAATTTTTGGCAACCTCAATTTGCAAACTCACAGTCAAGTTCTGTCCCAGTTCAGCAATTCCCGCAACAGCAGTCATCGTGGCAGCCGTCGCAGCAATTTTTCCCTCGCTCACAAGCAATCCAATCAATCCAAAGCAACCACGGCCGATTCGGGAAATCTTGCCACCACCTCCAGAAAGTTCGTCAAGGCCACAGTCAAGTTCAGGACCTCAGAACTCCAAAGCATTGCCATCTTTCGAGACTATCATGCCAATCACAGGTGGGTCAGCTATGGAATTCGAGACCAAGAGGCAAAAAAGCAATTACTTCAGGTCTGTGAATACCATCATCAATGACGGCCCAGCCGCACGTCCGGAGTGGGCGAAGGTGCCAATCACCTTCACAGAAGAAGACTTCAGGCTGAAATCCGCGATTCACAATGATGCCATGGTCATTGAGGTAAACATAGCTGGGTGGGTCATAGGAAAAGTCCTAGTTGACAATGGAAGTTCAACGGATATCTTGTTCTTGAAGACTTTCGAAAAGATGAATCTGAGCCAGCACATGTTGGACCCCCCAGAGTACCCGCTACAAGGGTTCAGAGGAAAGCCAATCAAGCCGGTTGGAAAGATATAACTCCCCGTTTCCTTCGGAGATCTCGAAAATGCCAGAACGGAGAGTCTCACCTTCGATGTGGTTGACATTTACCACCCGTATCTCGCGATTTTCGGCAGAGGTTTCATGAACAAGTTCGACGCAGTCATAAGGCAGCAGTTCTTATGCATGAAAATGCCTGCGCCCAAAGGAGTCATCACAGTGTTCAGCAATCAACAAGAGGCCAGAAACATAGAAAAAGGCCATACGCCTAGACAGATAAACGTGTACCAGCTGAAAACAGCTGACGAAAAGAAAGAAACTTATGAAGAAGCCAAGCGGGATAAAGAAAGAATTGAAATAGCCGCAGATGGTAAAACCAAGAAAGTGTATCTGGATGACATGCCCGATAGAGCAGTCACAATAGGGGCCAACCTCAGTGTTGAAGAGGACAGGGACCTCGTACAATTCCTGAACAAAAACAAAGATGTTTTCGCATGGTCAGCTAAGGACCTGCAAGGTGTTGACAGGGACATCATCGAACATGCCCTGGAGACAGACGAAAAAATACCTCCCAAGAAACAGAAACTTCGGAAAATGTCCGAAGAAAAAGTGAAAGCGGTGGAAGCTGAAGTTCAGAGATTGCAAGACACACAAGTAATCAGAGAAGTGAAGTATCCAGTCTGGCTAGCCAACATAGTACCAGTCAAGAAGAAAAATGGAAAGTGGAGAATGTGCGTGGACTTCACAGATTTGAACAAGGCATGCAAAAAAGACGATTTCCCCTTGGAAAGGGTAGACAAAATCGTAGATGATGCAGCCAACAGTGAAATGGTCCGACTCCCGGACATGTTCTCTCGGGTATCATCAGATCAGGGTCTGTAAAGAGGACGAAGAAAAGATAAGTTTCATCACTCCATTCGGAACATTTTGTTTCGTGAGAATGCCAGAGGGGCTAAAGAACGCAGGATGTACATTCTCAAGAATGATAGCAATAGTACTTCATCCCCAGTTATGGAGGAACATCTTGGCATATGTGGACGATATAGTCGTCAAAAGTGTTCAGAGGAAAGACCACATCAGTGACTTGGCGGAAACATTAGCGAATATGAGAGCAGCGAATCTGAAGCTGAATCCAGAGAAATGTGTATTCGGCATTCACAAGGGGAAAGTTCTCGGATGTCTACTTTCAACAAAAGGCATAGAGGCGAATCCCGACAAAATCAGGGCTTTAGTGGAAATGCAAGACCCAGTTTCAGTGAAAGATGTGCAGAAGCTGACAGGGAGAGTGGCTGCCCTTAACAGATTCATTCCCGAAGCCCCAGAAAGAAGTTTACCATTCTTCCAAGTTCTCCGAAGTGCCAAGAACTTCCAGTGGTCTGAACCTCAGAAGCGATCCTTCCAAGAATTGAAAGATTACTTGTCCAATATGACCAAGCTCTGTCCTCCCGAAATAAAATCGCCACTTCTGCTATATGTGTCTGCGTCATGTTCGACAGTAAGTGCGGTGCTGGTGCAAGAAAAGGAGGAGGAACGGAAGCTCAAACAAATTCCTGTATACTTCGCTTCTGAAGCTTTGTCTGGCTCCAAGATCTTCTATTCCGAACTGGAAAAAATCGCATATGCGCTCATCATGGCAAAGAAGGAAGCTAAGGCACTACTTCGAGGGTCACAGAATAAGAGTCATCACCAACCAGCCACTGAACGATCTGTTCGCAAATAGAGAGACATCAACCTGAATCATCAAGTGGGGCGCTGAACTCTCTGAGTATGTGGTAGACTTTGAGAGAAGAAGTGCAATAAAATCGCAAGTTCTGGCAGATTTTGTCGTGGATTGGACTTCACCTATTCAGAACTTTGAGGAAAATGCACCTGAACCTTGGATAGTACAGTGTGATAGGGCCTGGTGTTACAAGGGGGTCGGAATTTCGGCTATCGTGACGTCCCCAACGGGCGTAGTCATAAGATACACAGCTCGGCTCGTATTCACTAACAATGAATATTTCACGAACAACACAACAGAATATGAAGCTCTCCTGTTTTCATTAAGGAAAGTGAAAGCCTTGGGGCAGCAAACTTTCATAGTCAGAACGGATTCGAAAGTAATTCAAGAACATATCGAAAAATACAGTGAAGCAAGAAATTCCGTTCTCATGAAGTATCTAGAAAAAGTCAGGGAAATGGAAAAAACACTTCAAAGGCTATTCAGTCCAGCATATCCCAAGAGATGACAACAATGAGGCAGATAAGCTGGCGAAAGCAGCAGCTAGAAATCAAGAACTACCCCCGGATGTGTTCTTCGAAATCATCAGAGAATCATCCATCAAGGATTCGAGGGCTAAAATCGTGAATGTAGTGGAGACTCCTTATTGGAGAGCAGAAATTATGGCTTATCTGAGAGGCCACTATGAGCCATAAGATGAGTTGGAAAAGAAAAGATTGAAGCAAAGGGCACGGGGCTATACGGTAGTAAACGGAGAACTGTACAAATCAGGACTCACTGAACCTTGGCTACGGTGCATCACCTCCGAAAAAGGTCAGGAGCTTCTCAAGGAAATTCACGGTGGATTTTGTGGTGCGCACATAGGCACCAGGGCTTTGGCTGGAAAGGCAATAAAGCAGGGATTCTATTGGCCCACCATAAACATTGATGCCAAGACATTAGTTCAGCAATGTGAAGCATGCCAGAAAACGGCAAATCAACAGAATTTGCCTTCAATGCCGCTTCACTTAATTCCACCGACTTGGCCTCGCAAAGGTGGGGAATGGACCTCTTCGGGCCCGTTGCCAACGGCTCGGGGCAATTGCCGATTCGCACCGTTGTAGTCGATTATTTCACAAAGTGGGTGGCAACAAAACCACTTGCGAATATCAAAGCAACAACAGTTCAGAAATTCTTTTGGCAGAACATAGTCTGCAGGTTCGGGGTTCCTAGAGAACTAACTGTTGACAATGGCAAACAGTTTGACTGTTACACCTTCAAAGAGTATTGCAAGACCTTGGGCACTCAGGCGAAATTTTCGTCAGTATACCACCCACAGTCTAACGGAGCAGTTGAAAGAGCCAATGGCCTGATTTTTTCGGGAATCAAAAAATGCTTGTTCGACCAAAAGAAGGGAAAGTGGGTAGATGAATTACCGAAGGTGATCTGGTCTCACAACACTACAGTGTCGAGAGCAACAGGTTTCACGCCTTTTCGCCTACTTTTCGGCACTGAGGCAATGACACCTGAGGAAATTAAAAATGAAAGCATGAGAGTCTTGAAAGGAAAAGAAATCGAGGAAATTGATAAGAAAGTGGAAAAGGACAAGATCGAACTGACAATCCTTGAAGCCGCTGAAAACATTGAGAAATACCAAAGAGAGACAAGGGCTTGGAGAGACAAGAAGGTGGTCCGAAAGGACATCAAAACGGGCGATCTTGTGTTGAAAAGGAAGAAAAACTGGGAGAACCCAGGGAAACTTCATGAGTCTTGGGAGGGGCCTTACATTGCCAGGGAAACAGACATGCCATGGGCTTTTCGCTTAATGGAGCAAACTGGCGAAGAGTTGCCGTATTTGTGGAATGCTGACAGCCTAAAAAGGTATTACCCATGAAAACCCCGGTTGTAGCTAGATGTAATATATAGTAGTTTTTCAATTTTCGCAAGTTTGTATTCTAAAAAACTAAAAAATCCGAATCACGTGTCTATAAGTGATTTCGGGAAAAAACATCAGCTTTTCTTTTCCTAGTTGTACTAGAATAAAAAGGATCGTACTCTTTTCCTTGCAAAGGGGGCTCTAAATCAAGAGGCAAGGTTTTTAACGAGGCGGATCCTATGTAAATACTCTTTGTGATATATATATGAAAAGAGTCTTCCCCCAAATCGCGTATACCCAGAATTCCATCATGAAAAAAGAAAAAGTTCGTGAGAAAGGCTTCGTGATAGCCAGAATTCTATCGTGAAAAAAAAGAAAAAAGTTCGTGAGAAAGGCTTCGCGATAGCCAGAATTCCATCATGAAAAAAGAAAAAAGTTCGTGAGAAAGGCTTCGTGATAGCCAGAATTCCATCGTGAAAAAAGAAAAAAATTCATGAGAAAGACTTCGGATAGCCAGAATTCCATCGTGATAAAAGAAAAAAGTTCGTGAGAAAGGCTCCATGATAGCCAGAATTCCATCATGAAAAAAGAAAAAAGTTCATGAGAAAGGCCCGAGACAACAATAAGTTGTGGCCTAAAATCCCATCCACGGAGGGATTCCCACCAAAAAGGCCCGAGACAACAACAAGTTGTGGCCCAAAATCCCATCCACGAAGGGATTTCCACCGAAAATGTTTGAGGCAACAATGGGTTGTAGCCTGAGTTTTCATGACGATTGCGATCAAGTGAATATGTGCAGCATTGTTTAAAATTTTTTTCCTTCACACAAATCGCTGAAAGTTTTTCGCGATAAAATCGTTGTGATAAAAGGGCAAGGGGCTCGTGCGGAAATTCGTAGAAAATCACAGTTGAAGCAACTGAGGGTTGCAATATCAACCAAGGCAAGTGTGCCAAGCAGATCAAGTCCACAAAATTCGAGAACAAATTTTGTCGACTTGCGCAATAACGGTTGAAGTTTTCAAAAACTTACGAAGATTTCTCCAAAAAAGCGTGTTCGATCAAAATACTCGAACAGTAAACTTCGCCAGCTTGCCATGAAATTTTCATGCAAAACGGCAAGGAAAAAACACATTCATTGCTTTATTTGCATAAAAATTTCGAAATAGTTCATCAACAATTACAGCGGTTAGTACAAAATCTAGAATGAATGTTCGACAACATGTCCTGGTTTACAACTATTGTCTTCGGCAACATCTCTAGCGTAAGCGAAGTCGAGCGCGTCTCCAATGGGGCTAAGGGGCTCCGTCTTCGGAAGATTCGCGGAGCACAAAGTTGCGGGTGCAGAACTTTCCTTCTTACAAAACAAGAAAAAGGAAGAAAGATCGAAATAACCCATAGAAAATTTAAGCGAAGTTTCAAGCAAAAATTCAGAGAAGTCTTGTTCGGGATGAGCTTGTTTGAACAAGCGCCACGCTTCGCCGCTAACAAACATCCTATCCCGATGAATTCGCAATGGCATCACGTCCTGCGCAGGCCCAGCTTGCAGGACCTGAGTAGGTTAAAGTTTACAAAACAATTGTTCAGAAAAGCTAAGTGAATGTACAAATCTACAGACAGCCTCGAAGGTGTGCATAGTTCGGATAAAACATCTAGTCTGTGATGTCAACCTTCGGCGAACTCTCATCACGCCCAGAAGCTTGGCCGTCGTTGCTATCCTCGTCGCTGCTGCTGCTGCTCGAACCCTCTGTAGGGGACAGCCCTGAGGGTCCCCTAAAAAATCGGGGGAATCCTGCTTAGAACCTGCAAAAAACAAGAACAAAGCACACCTCTTACTTAAACGCACACGCAGGGCACGGCCCACGCCACGGTGGCCCCCGCGGCCCACCGCAGTGGCCTAGTCGAAGGCCCCCTCAAGCGGGGTTCCGCCTCGCTCGAGGGCTCGCGCCTCCCTCGAGCAGTTCCGCCTCGCTCGAGGGTTGACGCCCCCCTCGAGTGGGTTCCGCCTCGCTCGAGGGCTCACCTCCGTCTCACTCGAGGCTCCCTCACGCGCGCGCCTGTTCTCGCACGTGGGCACGGGCATTTAATGCTCTGACACAGCAGAGCCGCGCCATCATGCGCCTGGGAATCACGCCCCAGCGCTGTTCCGCCAACTCCCTAGGGGGAACCCATCCCCGCCACTATGCGGGACTGTGCGACATGGCCGGTGTCAGCTCCGTGACACTGTGCCTCCCACTCCCGTACGGCTAACGCGCCGCGCCCTCGAAGGGGGGCCGGCTGTACCCTCGAATCCTTCCCTCGTGAGTCTGCAGAGTCAAACCATGACGTCAGGCCGGCGGGAACGCCATCCCCACCCCTGTAGCGCCACGCCAGGCACTGCTACGACAACTCCGGCGCTGTTGAGCATGCGGGGACGGGACGCCGCCACGCCTGCCACTGTACCCCGTACGGATCGCCGTCAACAGCTTCTTCGAGCCCGCCTGAGGACGCCACAGCCAACCACTACGTCTTCACCCTCGAAGCCGCCTCTGTTCAAGTACGGGACGCGCCACGACGACAAGATTGGAGCAAGAGCCGCCAGGACGGCCGCCAACTCCCCGGCGCTGCACGCCATACCCCCACCTGTAGCTAAATAGTACGGCATGCATGTAAATCACCCTCTCCTTGGTCTATAAAAGGAAGGTGATCCCCCTCGCTGCGGGGAGATCGACACACACGAACATCAAACAACACATCACGCACACGCTCCTTCTCCCACGACATCAGCAATCGCCTCAATCACTCCGCTTGGGACTTGGAGGCCACACCTCATCTCCCGCCTCGCTTGTAGCCGCCCCACTATAGGCACCCCGGTGCGAAGCAATACAGTGCCTCGAGCACACCACTGCTGGACGTACGGCCCCGGTCGGAACCAGGATAAAACCCCGTGTCTTTAGTTGCTTAGCACCGACCATCAAGGGATAGATCTCAGCGCTTATTACTAGTTAGTGTCGGGACTACATTCCGCACCGACACCCTCTTCGCCCGAATCGCTAGAATCTCCGTCGGAAGTAGACTCTTCGGGGGACGCAGCGACATTCTCACGATCTTCTTCCTTGTTCGGCTGAAAGAGATAGAGAAACAGATGTAAGGGGAATTCAAGAAACAAAACGTCGCGAACCAGAATTGACGACGAAATCGTACGAAAATTTACCTCAGCAAGCTTAGCACGCGCGATGATCTTAACGGTTTCTTTTCCACTGGCAAACCAGAATTCCCTCACAAATTTGTTCTTAATAGCTTCGACATCTTCATTCGCTCGAATTATTGAAGTACTCGTGGCGCTGGGGAAATGAGAGATTTTTTCGCGGAACTTCTCCAGATTGGCGCAATCGAAGTCATGAAGAATCTTCAGTATACTCTCGACAGAGAAGGCCGCTGCGAAATCACTGGCGCCGGAGATAACCTCGGAGAGAGCCTTGAACTTAGTTTCCATCCAGTCCATGAATTCCGGAATTCCAATATCAGCCGGAAGAGGAGCAGGGCGAACGCCAAACTCGTTCAGCGATTTCTTGTATTCCTCGAACAGGAGCTTCAGCTTCTCCAAAATTTCGGACGTGTTCTTTTTCGAAGCATCATCCTATTCCGACAGCGCTTTCTCAAGATCCAGAATTTTTCGATCTTTTGTGCTCAAGGACTTGGCGAGATTGGCGTTGTTAACACATAGATCTTCGGCAACTTTCGAGGCCCTATCATATTTCTCACGAAGGTTTTTGATCAGACTAAGATCGTCTTCATGAGTTTTCTGCACCTTTTCTGGCTCCTTCTTAGACTGCTCGAGCGCTGCCTCAGCAGCCTTCTTTTCGTCCTGACTGATCTTCAGAGCCTGAGCCAGTTCAGCCACCTTTTTCTCAAGATCGATGTTCGCGGACTGAGCGAGAGCGAAGCTGCGCTTGAGTTCCTTGGACTCCTGAGAAATTTGTTTGTTCGCCTTCTCCTGGTCAACAAGCCGCTCAACAGCAACTTTCCCGAGCATAGAATACTTCAGGGCATAGTCTTCTTGAAAACGCGCCAGCTTCGACGGAGGGTAAGAACGAAGAAGATCCTTGAATTCTGAAAAAATCGTGATTAAATATTAAATCAAAAATTTGAGAATCTGAAAAGTACAAAAAGGTAATGAAAAGAAACGAACCTTTTTGCTGAAGTTCTGCATGGTGACCTTCTTCGTCGAACTCGAAGAAACCTTACCCTGTGACGAATGAGTGGTTTCGGGAGCAGAGTGAGGCCCCTTCTCAGAGTCGCGAGCTGCTCCTTCGGGTTGTTCTGAGCTCTCCCCTCCTATTTCATCAACAAGTACAAGCGATTTCCATAGTGTTAAAATCTTGGATGTCTTGCTCCCGATGCTAGTTGTCTTGAAACCAACACTTAATAGCTCGCCGTGATGAGACGTACCAAAACTTTTGTTAAAAGCAGCCAAAGAAGGAGAGGGGGCCTGATCTTCAGGAACAACCTCCCGAACTTCGAGCAAGGGAGCACGTTCGACAGGATCCTTTTCCCTTTGAACGGTGAGTTCAAGTTCCTTGGTGAATTTGGGGGAAGCCTCGTCACGGGAGCGAGTGGGCAAAGAGACATCAGCAGCAGGGGCTTCGGCAGCAACGGGGACTTCAACAGCAGCAAGGGTTCCAGCAGCAACAGGGGCTTCAGCAGCAATGACAAGTACAACCTCCTTGCGAACTTCGGGAGCAGCATCTGAAAAAGAATCAATATCCACGAACTCATTCTCAGAACCCGACGGGCAATTGTCTCGAAAGTTAAATCTCAACAGAGGCCAGAAGCAAGAACCTTTCTGGCTATCCGCTCCCACGAAGAGGTCGTCGTCAAAGGCAGATGGAACCCGTCGAATCCCAGAAGAGGAAACCTTCTTCACCGCCTTCTTCAACTTCTTGCGGCTCATCTGGGCTAGGCCGGAAGCCACCTGAAGCTCAACGTCCGAAATTCGTTCGGAGGTCTTGCGCTTGCGCTTCGACAACTCCAAAGATCTTGTCCTAGAGGGCTTAACGCCAGAGGAAGTGCTTTCATTGACAGCTGACGAACCTCGTTTCGAAGATCTTCTTCGGGGGGCATTGATAGGGGCAGCTGAACAATTAGCCACAGCAACTGCGGGAACCTTCAGCTTGGGACCCGGGCTTCGAGAACTGAAAGATTTTTCTTCACAGACCTCAGTGAACACACGGTTAATCCTCTTCTTGTGTTTCACCAGCGCCTTGTACGCCTTGTATTCATTCATGGTATATTCGCCTATCATGAGATTCACTCTCTTTTCAATCTCGATCATGAAGGCATCAGCGCTTTGGCCCTCCCGTAGCTCAATCCCGAACTTCGGGAAAGGCACTTCTTGAGCTGCCCAGTTGACATTGAAATATACGATTTCGGTGGGGGCCCAACCACTAGAAATCGGCCAAATGCGAGCAGTAACAAATTCCTCGATGATGTCGCGGCCCCTAAGTATAGTGCTGGCAAGATGAAAAGCACTCTCACAGTTCCTAATCCCCACTGCCCGGTGATTGAATTCAGCAGTGTTCACCGCACTCAGGGGCGCGATAGGGCAAGACAAAGGGTGAGCTGGACCCGCATAGCCAGGGACCTCAGACATGTTAACCTTCAAGTAAAACCAATGCGAATTCCAGTCGTCGGTGAGGTTGGTCTTGCAGCAGGGAGCAATCTGAATTCGTGTAATCCCCTTTCGGGTGTTTTGGCGCCGGGTGTTAAAGGTGCAGCATGCATGCTGAGCATGGTAGAACTGCCCGTCGCTGATCTTGATAACATCGGGAACAATTACCAGTTCGTAGAATCTGGCGAAGGCATCAACACTGAGATTATAGCCAAAGGTCTTCATGATCCAAATAAACTTCGACACCTCAAGAAAAGATGTCGGCGAAAGCTGGTGGATCTTTACGAAAAAGGCGTCCAAGATCGCGGGCAAAATCGGGTCACAAGGGAATCTGAGTCCACAGGTGAAGAAATCCCGAAACACGACAATCTCTCCATCCTCAGGAGTAGGGATTTGTTCGTCAAGCGGGGCTCGCTCGGTGGCCGAAGGGAAGAACCCGGCTGCTTCATATTCCCGAACCATGTTGGCCGTGACTTTGGACTCTCCGAAGACAAGAGAGGGTGGTAGCGGTCCTACAGCCTTGGCCTTAACCAGATCGCTAATGCCGGCATCCACATCCCCGATATCTTCGTCGTCATCCGTTCGGACCTCTCCATCCTCGTGACTCCTGGAGCCACTGGGAGAGCCTACATCTTCAGCTGGTGCAGCACCCTTAGGACCTTCGACAATCGGATCAACTGGGAGACCAGCTACGATAAGTTCTTCGGTAGTCATGGGTCTCGCAGTGCTTTTGACTCGAGCCACCTAACCAACAGAGTTAGAAGTACAAAGAAATCAGAACGACATTCGTGAATGAAACCCACAGAACAAAAAAACCCATTGCAGCAAAAATGACAAGTAAGAATTAAAAGAGCGAAATAAATAATACCTTAGAAAGATCCGAAGAAAACCGAAAGGTCACGAACTCTTAAGCAGAAGACGAGATTCCGCGAACAGAAAGATTTACGAATCGCAACAAAAGCAGGAGAGCCATAAAATTTTTTAACAGCGGGAGCCTCCTATTTACAGGGGCGGGGGGTAGTTCCGCGAAGCCTGCCTCGATCAAACCGTTCTAGGGTTTCTGGGCGACGCGTGTCCCCTCTGACGTTCCGAGGGTGACGTTTTTTACTAAATTTCCGAAATATTCGTGGAATCGGATCGTCGGAGTCAACCCGCTTCCCCGAGGGGCTAGTCTTGGGGAATTCAGGAAAACCCGTCACCCTCGAAACGTTAAGTTTGACGAAGTTCTTGAGATATGTTTTTCAGGAAAAAGGAATTCACGATTTTCGGGAGCCTGGAACCTGCGACGCTTCGGATTCGCGAATATGCGAAGTTCGGGGATCGTGATTCGGAGAAGACAAGGAGTCGCGAACGTGGGGAAGCCCGGAATCTCGAGCCGACGGTGGCGCGAACCTCGAAGGGCGATTGATTCGGGAATCTTTCGGGGGTCCAATTCGGAAGTCGGGCATGGAGACATTCACGAACCGGCGAGAAGCAAAGTCAAAGTTGTCATCCCAAAAAGTCCGGGTTTTGAGTGTGAACTGGTGGCAAACTTGTAAATATGTTAGGTGAAAAAGACATTCTTGTATGCGTTCACACTAGGAATATTCTCTGAGCTCGAGGGTGTTTTAGGAATGTAAAAGTCCCTTCATCTCCATATAAAAGGGGGGCGCGAGGGCACGTGTAAACGGATTCAGATTTTTTGGAACTTGTGCAATCTGCTGGGGGAATCACAGTCTCTCAGCGCTCTAACTTTGTGTTTGAACGTGTTAAGAACTCTCTCTCTCTCGTGTTAGGGGAATCATCCGAATTTTTCGAGTAACCCCCCAACATTGACCAAATTAGTGGCTGCATCAATAAAAAAACTAACAGCCATCCCCGTACTAAAACAGCGGCAGCTGCCCGAGAAAACAGTAAAAGTTCCCCAGAATGGCAGGTCCTTTGTCCTATATGCACTGGCAGCAGCACCAAGATTATTTCCTTTCAAGGAAGGAACAGTAAAAAAGATTGCAGTTTACTTTGAATAAAGAGGACAGGAACACCAACAGAGACAAAGCCAATATTCACTCGGATCGATGAGCTCTGCATCTCTATGAAGGACAACGCAAAAGATGATATGCTGATGACTAGGCTGATGGTGGCTGTGAAGTTTGGTACATGAATATGATTCCCAACAGCTGCACATATGTAGGTTGTCTATATGTTCCAAATTGTAGGTTGTCTTGGAATGGATGGAGTAGCAATTATGGTGTCTCAGTTTAGAGAGAAACATACCCGCCAAACTTCCTCTTGATCAAAGTTGGAGTCAAAGTATATAGCACCAATTAGAGATTCCACAATATCTGACAGAACTTTAGGAGGATCCAATAGACCATTTGAGTGAACCTGTAAATGCCAGAACATCAAGGCCATCACATAAATTATATGGCACTTAAGTATTACAAAACAGAACTCAATAAGGTAAAACATAAAAAGCCAATCTTCTAGATTACATATATTGATCAGAACACATGTTGTGAACTTTCTGAAATTAGATAATGGCAAGAAGCCAAGAACCATCACAAGCTCAAACATTAGTCTTTTGCATTGCACATCGCAGATGCGCACAGGGATGTCAAGAAGCAAGCAAAGTATAACAAAAGTCTGCTTTATTAATCCCAGAAACGAACTCGAGACCTTAGCATGACTTCGAAGATGACAGCTGCAATCCATGACTAACAGTGTAGATGCTGTTTTGCAGTGTGTATATACATGCTCACCTCCAAAAATATATGCTCACTGTTTGGGTTCTAATAAAGTCACCTACTAGATCAAAGTCACTATTTTGAGCGAGCAAGCAAGTCCCAGGTCCAACCTTTGATACTGTCAATCGGAGCTGCTGTGACGCCCCAGGTTTTAATTACCGTCATTAACGCTAATGGCCGGATCGCCCGAGTCAAACCGGTCAAACACCGGTCAAACCTAGGTCAACCTGGGTCATCACCCGAAAACCTCGCCAATGAACCCCAATGAACCCCTTGACCAAGCCTACACACACCCGTAGTCAACCCGTGGTCAAAGACACGGTCAAAACCGGCTCAACCGTTGACGTCAGCGAATGTCGTCCGGAACTTTTGCCACGTTCCCCAAAATTCACCTAAACACTTCAAAATCTACATTTATGAAAGTTGTTCATCTTGTTGAGGGACAAAACTTTCATGTAGATTGGCATTTCAAATTTGGAGAGGAACATTGTGAAAAACCCCTTGCAAGACGGATTTTCCTGTTTTCCAGAACGTGTCGACATTCAAAGTTGGCACGACGTTCCTGCAAAATCCGTTGAGAAAAACACCATATGGCCTTTTTGAAAGTTGTAGAGGGTAATTAGATCTACAAATTTCCTATTCATTGCATTGTGCACTTTTATTCAAATTTTTGGAGAAAATTTATTTTGAACGCAGGCGCTCGCGGTCCGGGGCCCGCCGACGCCGCGCCGGCGTGACGTCGCGCGCGGGCACCCCGCCGCCGCGCCGCCGCGCCGCCCTCGCGTCTGCCCCTCCGCCGCCGTGCCTCGGTCCATGTGCCGCCCCGTGCCTTCCCCGATGCAGCCCGCTCGCTCCCGAGACGCACGCACACCGAGGAGGCGCCCCCGCCCGCGCCCTAGATGTCGCGACGCCGTGGTACGGTGCCGCCCGCGCCGCCCGCGTCGCCGCACGCACCGCGCCCGCGGCCACCTCCCTCCTCAGCTCGAGTGAGGCCACTGTGGAGCCGTCTCTCGCACCTATAAAGCCTCTCCGTTTCCCTCCTCGCGCGCTAGCACGCCGACGAGCCCACCATTGCTCCGCCGCCGGCCGCCATGTGGGCTGCTCGGTGAGCGCGCCCTCCCTTTTCCTTCGTCGCCGTCCACCGCCCCCTCACCTCCCTGGGACCCCGTGGAAGCCGCCCCGGCCGTGCGCTGCCCGAATCGACCGCCACCTCACCGGAGATTCCCGCCGCCGCAATGGCCGGCGCCGGCGCCGCCGAGCTCCGCCGCCGATGTCACACCCGATTTTCCGTAGAAAACCGAATGCATCTCATATGTGTGCCGGGATCACAATTTCACACATATGATAGACTCATGAGTGTAATATCATAAAACATTGCTCAAAACGTACGTAAAAGGTTTATTAACTTTTATTACACTCACGATAGTTGACACGAAGGTCTTTACACGAACAACGATAACTATGAAGACGCGACTCCATCTTCATCTTCCACGGGCTTCGACGGTTGATCGCATCCTCGAACTCCTCGTAGTCGGTGAAGTGCTCCACTCCGGGGTTCTTCTCTCGAACGGCGTAAGCAAGGATGAGTACACTTATGGTTGGTACTCGGCAAGGCCACGGGAATAACCGAAAAGCAATATTAATCCATCTTTAAGTTCAATTAATCATGTGAGGGTCCAGGCCGCTCTTGACCGTGAGCACGGCCGATCGATCGCCTTTACACTGCGCAGGTTGCACACTTTTCCCACGGTTCGCGTAAAAGTTCCAAAGAACTTTGAACCCAACCACGCATGTGCTTCGATCGGCACAATACCACACTTCCGAGGTGTGATTGCATAGGGACGCTACAAAGCCTTTACAAAGATATGCAAAAGCATCAACAACCCACGACGATTCTGACTCGGGCGGACCATAACCCGCCCTAGTGGTCGCACCTTAGCAAAGGTCGCTACCCCAAAAGAACCGGGCTATACCCCTGCAACCCGGAGCCCCCTGTGTTCCTTTCGGATAGGGTCGTCAATACAATCGCACACCTAATTAATTGGCTAAGCCGCAGCCATATGGACCGTGGTTGCACCGTTTTCCCCGGGTGGTTCTCCATGTTCCGATTAATTTATAGTAATCTTGATTAAAGCATAGGTAGAAGGGTGGTTAGGGTCACTTGCCTTTCTCCAACGATAAGCTACTTTCCTTATCTGCAAAGCTCTGCACTTGAACTTCCTCGAACGGCGCGTTGGCTACGATCATGCAAGAAAACATACAATAAATAAAACAATACATCAAACATTACCAAAAGACTAAAACAAGCTTTTAGAAATGACGGGCTCGGAGAGACGATCGCATGGATACCAAGAACGCGTAAAACGGAGCTAGGATGGAAAAGATATGGCTGAAACAAGGTTCAGGGACTAAGTTGTGAATATCTCGAAAGTTTTAGGGGTTTTCTGCAAGATTTCAGGGACCTAAACATAAATATGTGTGAAACTAGAAGGTCTAACATGTAAAAGATTAAGGATGGACTAAAGAACATAGAAACTAAGGACTGCAGGGGCCTAAGCATAAAAGAAAGGACCTGATTGAAAGGCTTTTATATAGGTGGAAGGGTTTATTTGTGAATTCCGAAATCTCGGGGTTCTTTTTGCAAAACCGCCAAGACAAACCGGCGGGTGAACCGTGGCGGCGACACGTGGCGGCTTGCGGTTGGACGACGCCGACGCAAGCGGTGACGCCGCGATGACGCAAGCGGTGGGACCGGCCGGTGGACTCGGTCCACCCGTCCACCGTGGACCGGGTGAAGGGGTACGCAGCCCCTTTTAATCCGAGCCGTCGGCTTAGATCCGATGGCCATGGTTGAGTATGAGCGGTTGGCGGCGGTGGACGGCCGGCCGGCGGCGGCGCCCGACGGCTCGCGCGGCGGGGCTCGCCGGAGATGGCCGGAATAAGGCTCCGGTGCGCCATTTTCGACGGCGAGGGCATGGAGAGGAAGAGGAGAAGACGGGGAAGTTTACCGGCGGCTTGAAGAGGAGGGAGAGGCGCCGTAGGAGGAGATCGGGGCGGCGATTCTTGCGGCGGCGCTCCGGCGGCGGTGGAGCTCCGGCTCGGGCTGCTGCGCGTTCGAGTAGGAGGCGGGGAAGTGGTGCGGGAAGAGGCGAACTCGATCTCGCATTTTATAGGGCGGAGGGGGGAAGTGGAGAGGGCGGCCGAGGCGGTGGCGGCGAGGTCGGTGGCGCCGGCGTCATTAATGCCGGCGGCTCGGTGCGGGCGGCGGGTAGGGGAAGGGGAAGGGGTAGAGGCGGTGGTTGCTGAGTGGGGCGGTGCCTTAATGGCGTAGTGGAGGAGGCGGACGGGCGCGGGGAGCCGGGGGAGGCGGGACGGCGCGGGGGGGCGGCGGCGCGGGGACGGGCGGCGCGGCCAAGGGGTCGGCCCGCCGGAGGTAGGGGATGACCCGACGGGTGGGCCCCACCTGTCTGTGAGAGGGAGAGAGGAGGGAGAGAGGAGGCGGCGTTGCGGGCCGCGTGGGCGAAAGCGGACTGGGCCGTGGGGTTGGGTTGGGTGGATAGGTTAGTTTGGTTTTTGTTTTTTTTTTTCTTTTCTTTTTTTTCCTTTTCTTTTCAAATCCTTTTCAAACCAAATTCAAATTCAAATCTTTTTTCATGTTTTTAAACTCAAATTTTAACACAAATTTACTCAACCATTTTAAGAACTTTTCACAAACCATTTTTACAACTTTTCAACCATTTTTAAATTCAAACTTTCAACCCTTTTTTTTAATTCAAACTTTTACACTAATTTTCACAATTATTTTTAAGGACTTTTTCACAAAAATTTTTTTAAGACTTTTCACAAATGTTTTTTTTAAGACTTTTAAAATCACACCACAAACAAAACTCATGCATTTCAACATGATGCACACACACTTGATTGTTTCTAATTATTAATTGTTGTTTAATTTAATTAAAGGCAAATTTATTTATTCAAATTTATTAAATCCTTAGAAAATAAAACTAAACCATGTTGCTAACAATATTTTATTGTGATGGAATTTTCGGGTGTTACGTGCCGAGCCTCCCAACGCCCCCCTCCGACCCACCAAAACAAGCCCTAGGTGAGCCACGAGGCTTCCCCCACCTTTCCCCCCACACCCCCGGCCGCGCCGGTCGCCGGATTTCGGCGGAGCCGCGCCGGCCGGCCGCCGGGTCGCATTGCGAAGCCCTTTTAAATACTAAGGGTCTTACCGCAAAAGCAAGGGTGTTTTCGTAAGAACCCGAAGTTTCCGGGGACATGAGCGCAAGGTGATTCTTAAATAGTACTTGAGTTTTGGCCGGAACTTGTAAATTGCGTAGAAAATCACAGAAAATTCAGACAAATGTGAAACCAATTTTGTTGGATCCATTGTGAATTATACTACAACTTTTGTTATTCTAGCCCGAGCTAATTTCTTTTAGTTTTTGCATGAAAAATACAAATGTGAAAACCCTAGATCCGCAATATCTCAAAAACCATAGAACCTCCGTAGCTAAATTTTGGATATGTTGTGTTAGGTCATGCCTAGCTCCTATGCCAAAAATTGCACAAAGTTATCATGTAAATCTTTTTATAAAAATGTTTTTCTATCTCACGGAGACTACGCATAAATGATTTTTCATGTTAAATATATTTATGTTTTTGACCCCAACTTGTACATACTGTCTTGTAATACCAAAATGCACATCTTGTGAATTAATCATGAATTTTGGATTAACAGAAATAATTATTCTTGATTTATGCATGTTTTCCTTTGAAAATTAATAAACCAAGTTCAGTAGAGATTCCATGTGAACATGCTGATTCTCTAGTCTTGTTTAGGACCAGGGAGAATCCACAAGAAATTTTGGGTCATTTTGATGCTTAATTATTTTTATATGCATTTAAATTGAATCACTAGTTAACCTTTGTTATTTTCCCATAACATTTAATTTCCTAGCCTCCAACACTCACATGTGGGTCCAATGGACCAAGTATAGATGCTAGTAGGCTTAAGAAACACTAATTTTTGGTAATTTAATTGCTTAATAAAAAGCTTAAAAGCCTTTTTAATATTAAATAGAAATTAAATAAAGAAAAGCCCTTATGTAAATCTTTTCCTATTTGAAAGAATTATTAATATAATTAAAAGCTAATTAGTTATCCTCGCCGATCAGAAGGTAATTCATAAATAAAACATTAATTACACTTTTGCTTGTAAAGATAAAAAGGGATTAAAACTTTCACATGAAATGACAAGTATAAAGAAATCTTTATTCGGATATGCAATAAAAGAACAACCCATGTACAACCAATAACCTTCCTAAAGGGGAAACACCATTTAGACACTTGTTACGGGTGTTTAGTGGTCAATACACCCTTCCACGGAATTTTATTGATTAATTCCATAAATAAAAGATATGTAAATCATTGAGGACTTAATAGTAATTAAATGGGAAAAATCACCGACTTATCCTTACCAACCTTGGGTGTGGTTGTAAATCATTTCTAAAGGTTAAATATACCTACCCACTACTGTTGGTGAACTTAAATTAAATTATTTACATATATATGTACACAGTCACCATAAAAAAGAATAATTAATAAAGAGTTGCATATTGTTCCTTTATGGAAGAGTATGCTGAATGTATCCTTATCTAGGTGAATGTGCCCAACAAATACACCCCTTGATTATCAATATGGTTTATAATTGATTAAAGTGAAAACCATCGAATAAATCTTGCATTTGCATCTTCGTGTAGATCTTTCCGCCGCAGACGTACGCTCGCGCCGAAGGAGGAGACGAAGGTGCCGACAAAGAGCCGCCGTGCGTGAACGTAGCTCAAGACCCGGACCCAAGTCCGGAAGGGCCCAAGGCCAACCTTGCCGGCGAAGGCAAGCCCCGGATCATTAACCCGGTCTTTTAAAATTATGTAATTATGTTTGTTATGATTGTGCACTTACGTTTCGGGAATTGAATTGAAACCCTAGATGCATGATCCTTAGGTACCCATGCTCTATCACTAGTATGCTAGGTCGATAGGTTTGCTATGCTATAGGACCGATAGAAGTCGAGTGATGTTCGTCACTCGCGAGAATAGGTTCCTAGATAGGAATCATAAGATATCCTTAAATGGATCGCTCATGTGGTAAGAGCATGGGATTGGGCTCCGGTCCAGTGGGCATGTGGGCTAAGCTTTTGAACGTACTAAACACATGCAGGGAATGGGACCGGTAAGCCTAGTACCTTAATGAGGCGGCACGGGATCTTACTATTACTACTCTTGAGAAATCTCCTTACCGGCTAGCTACCGGGAAGGGTGGTGTATGGTGACTCCGGATATCTCGCGGGGTATGCGGATAGCTTGCACCGGGGACTGTAAGATTCGATCCCAACCCGAAGATTTATGGGGACGGCCTGGGGAGTTGTCCTCGCGGGGGCAGCCGACCGTGTGTTTGGGTCTACCTTGCAAGGTTTAAATCAATCGATTGTCGGCCTCTCACCGTTATCCGAGACTGCTTAATCAACTGGCCATGATATCCCATAATGATGGAACTCGAGAAATATGGTTGGATGAATTAATTGCTTGTCCAATTCTTGACTGAATTAGTTGGCACATTTAGAAATGGTAATCAACTAGAACTTGTGCTAAAAGATTAAAAGTAAGGATGTACTCTTAGAAGCTTTCCAGCAAAAGAAACTCCACCGGCCAAAAGCCTTTCATGTCTAGAGTTTGGTGATGTAGTCACCACCCGACGGTTAAGTCTTGCTGAGTATTAGTATACTCAGCCTTGCTTCAAAACTGTTGCTGCAGGTGTGATTGATCGGATGGGTGACGACAAGTAAGGACATCACGGATGGCCTCCTGTGATGTTTACCGTCGCGTTAGTTTAAATTATTTCCGCTGTATTTTCGAACTCGAACCTTTACTCCATGTCATGAACAATGGGTTGTAATAAAATGTTTAATTCATGTTGTACTCGGACTCACCTTCGCGTGAGTTTTAATGCATGTGTCGATCCTCCGTTCGATGTCCAAGTGATTTACGGGCGTTAACCCGGCAACCAACGACAGGATGATACTTTACTATTGCTTAATGACCAAAGTGGATCGGTCTTAGGCGATAGTACGGTATTTTCCCCGGGCGGGTTTTCACGAACTCGGTATCGGAGCGATCGCATGCACCGTAGTTTAATTAACAACTCTAATCACCCGATTTTCGAATAAAATTTCCAAGATTGTTCGAATTGCAAAACATGTTGGTCCGTTAAGGATAAACTAGTCCGAGAGGCCCTAGAGGGAATTTTTGGTTTCTTTCGGGTGGCTTATTAATCTATGGCCTATTTTGCTAACTTCCGCATGTTACTTTATGTCGGACTTACTTTCTCGCACAACCAAACTAGGAGCCACGTGTTTTATACGTGTGCTATTCCGCATCACGGGAATTGCGAGGGTTGATGGAGTGATCCATTCCACGGATCCCATCTTCGCGTACGGTTATGAGTTGTGTCTTGCCACGTGTGTCATACGTGAGCATTCCGCATGTCGTTCATGCGAGGCAAGGATATACTCCATTCAAACGGAGAATGTCCGAGGGTTGGACGCCGTCCATGCGGCAGGCTTAACGCATGGATGCCGTTTCTATAGTGAACGGTAATGTATGTGGACTCTTTCATGAGTGCTGGCATGAAAGGTTCGATGTGTTCTGTAATCTTCTCGCAGTACACTAACCCGTTACGTAAGTTCGCTAAGTCGGCATCGACTAGATCACGACTAGTTATTATAGGGAGATACGCGTATGTGCCATGCCACCGCGCTAACTCCGAATTTTGGCTTGATCGCCTTGTAAGGACGAATTGGACGTCTTGCATCATGTTAAAAGTTGTGAAAGAACCTAAACCGAACTCACGTCCGTTTCCGTGCTCTCGCAGGTAAAATAGTGACCGCATGCTTTGTTTTGTTTAGCCTCTTTAGGTGTAGATGTGTTGTCATGCTTAAAGTTAACAAAAGTGTTGCTTAGATGGTCGTTCTTGTCACCGAATCTTTCGTCTAGATGATCTTAACCTAGGTTGCTCCAATCTAATCCCGATCTGCTAGCCCCAAGTTCGTGATCAAACCTTGGTCTACCGCAAGTTATGCTTGGTAGTCAACCTTGTCTTGACATTCCCCTAGAACATGTGAACCTTGCTTGGTTCAGCACCTTTCTAGTTCCCTAGCTCAACCTTGAGTACCCAACTTGAGTCTTATAACCTCGCTAAGTTGCTACGACAATTGAGAAGTGTGGACTCTGGTTCAAGTTAGGAAGCCGGATTTCGATTACCGGACCTTGTATCGTTGGTATGCCTGCTCGTTCGAGCTCAGCATACGATGGTATTTAAGTATGCATGGTTACCCCATACCTTAACCCTACCCGTATTCGTGGATCGAGTTACCTTTGTACACTCGCACCCGCCTGATTCTCACTTTTGTCGTTATGTCCAGATGGACAACGCTGGCTCTACGTCGGCTGATGTGGAATCATGGACTCTCGTGAACTACCTCGAGGAGGGTGGTTTTCCTGCACTTTTGTGGGACACCCTGAAGGACTTTGGGTACACCACTTACCCAGAGTACTCGACACGTGAGATCATGACCACAGGCCAACTCCTTCGTTGTGAAGTAAAGGTGAAGATTTCAACATGCCCGACCAATCCTGCTTGGGATGAGTGGGAGTGTACGACACACGGAAGAAACTTGTCCGACACAGTGCAGAAGGCTGCTCTCGAAGCACTCACCACTTTACGTGGAAAGCACCCCGCCGAGATAGCCAACTCGCAACCAAAGTAATTCTAGTACCCGAGCGACACATTGCCCCGGTGGTGAACGTGAAACTATCCTCCCGATCCCGAACAACTCGCACTATAGTCCTGACCTTGTCACCTCAGTCCGCTTTTCGAAGCCATGTACGACACCTACCAACGAATGGTGGGAGAAAGCGTATTCTATAGACATCAAATCTATAGATACAAAGTTAAGGAAGTGGAGTGTTCCGCTCACGCGTTAAAGGAAGCCCGAGCAATGATCGCTACTCTCAAGAAGGAAAGACGCAAGGACAAGGCAAAGATACAAGAGTTAACCGAGATCATACATGAGCGGAATTTCTTGTTGCGGCATAACGATCGGTATATGCTTGAACTAGAAAATCAATTGGAAGCTCTAGCCGTTCCACCCCCGTAACCCGTCATTCCCGGACCCGCGCAAGAAGAAGTTGTCGAAGATATCCAGGGTGAATCCGGGAATTGAGTCCGGACACGAGTCACCGTAGACTTTCGAATGGAGATCCCACCCTCGGAAGTTGGTCCATTGGGACTAAAGTTCGAGTCGTAAGAATGCGGCGTTGTGAGGAATCCTAGTGTACCATGACCACGTTTGGTCGGCTATCGGCTGTCGGTTGGACTAGGAACCTTGTCATCGCAGCTAGTCCGCCTTGTAATCCTAAATGTTGTTGGTAATTCTAAAAACTCTCATCAATGTACTGCCTCAATTAAACATCCCTTTCCGCAATGATGTTCGTAAGGCATTATTTATGTTAAGTTGCGATCAATCAAGATCCGTACTCCACGAATTCTTGTGCCGGTAGAAAATCCAATCGATTCCTCAATCCCGAACTTGTTCTTTTCGGTCTTGCTCAAACCTTGTGATTTAAATTAAAATGTGGCTTTTGAGCATGCGCCGCATAGCATGTGCATTTGGAAAGCATGGGTATACTAACATGCATTCGCATGAAACCCCGTACCCTTACCCTACCTCTCTTGTTCCGTGACGTTGTTACCCCATAGTCAAAGGTGCCGCGACGGAACCTAGGGTATCGTGTGTGCTGCAGCCACACAACTGCCACTAGGAGCGCGCTAGGTATCTTGGTCGTGAGATAGCAACTCGTCACCCAGATTCCCTCCCTACTATTGATTGCAATTCCAATCATTAACGCATATGGGTAACCGAGTCATTCTAGCGTGCATCATGAGCACCATACCGCACAAGCATATGCATTGCATCAACTTTGAAAAGTATTGCACTTTCAAAACGACGAGTTGTTAAAACCTCAAAATTTGCAAATTAAATAAAGATGTGAGCAAGATTATTCCTTGAGGTTCCCACTTGAAGTCATCTTTCGTACAGGAGCTTGTGGAACTCTGCCATTAGCCTTCCTTTCTTTGTAATGGCCTATGGGAAATCTCCGACAAATGGGTCCCTTGCCGGGGAGTCCGACGACCTTGCGGCATCAATTCCTTTCCCCGCTAGCCAAGTGGAAACGATAAAAGTAGAAACTTTTCTCTTGAGCGATCAAGGTTCTCGAATAGTCAACATGGAGAAGTCATCCATCGTGTATTCGTTCTTGGTCCGTGCTCTTAACCTTCAAATTCTCAAAAATCAAACAAGGAAGTACGCCCGGGAGTGGCCGAAGCAAGTTGCGCTACGCTCCTCTGTGTTGCTATCGCAAACATAAAGTGTTGTACACCGAGTTTTTCTTGTTTTACTCCCCGTTACGGTCGATTATTTAGACCGTTGAGCCCCATCGTCATCGGTGCCACGATCATACGACGCCATGACGTCGCTCTACCCTCGATTTTCGCAACCGTATTCCCGACGCCGTAATCGCGTGAGCCGACCTTGTTGAGCTCCGTGTTGTCCACACCGAGCACCGACCGGGTCAACCGACCGTTACAAGCCCCGCATCGGCTATAAATGAAACCTTTTACTTTGGAACCGCCGATACGCAAGCTCCATTTCCATCGAGCTCGGCGGTATCACCTGTTCTTGTTCTTCTTCGGCTAGGGCCGGCTATTTGCCACTAGCGTACCCCTCCCGCCTACTTCGATCCTCCCAAGCAAATTGTTCTCCGTCCGCATTTCCGACGTCGGAAGAAGCTCGAGTAGACCGAAAGCAGAAATCAATCCAAGCTACCACCCATGACTCCGTCTTCGGAAGAGCTCGAGTCGTTTCGCCGGACATTGTTAGGGATGTACCTCGTATCGTAGGAGGATTATGTCCGCTATTAGCGGTGCATATGCACATTCAACGTCCGCTTCCTCATGAACGGCGATAAGATAGTAGGAGGACACACCTTGTACCTTTTTGTTCCACTTGCAATCCCGATCGGAAGATGTGTGTAGACAAAGCTTTACCCGTTAATGTTTTGGATGTCCGGTTTGCATTGCTTACCGGAACGAGTCTCGTAGAATATGTTCGAATTATAAGCTTATGGGTGAGAATCGGACATGCACTAATTAGGAGCTTAAATTTCGGATGTTCCGACCCGGCATGGAATAACCCCAATGATTTTGATGCATCGGGTAGGGGTGATCTTACGCAACCGCCGCCCACGATGTTGACCGAAGCCTTCGTAGAAGCACATACCGAAGTGTTGTGCCGGCTCCTGCCCGTACCCAACAAAGAAATGGCTCAACAGCCTACAACAAATGCCACCGATGCAATCGAAGCTTCAACCTTCCAAGCCCCGTTCACCCGAAGTACCCACCCGTAGGGACATAAACGCCATTGTCGGCATAACTCAACTATTAGAAGGGCAAAATTCGGTCTTGAACCGGATAGTGTACGATATCATCCAGGGACGTTATGGGAAACCATATCGGAATAATTTGGCGTACAGAGCCTCTCTCGGTCCTTATCTGCCTCTATGGTCGAACAAGCCCGTTTGTTCAATCTGTTGGAGGAGTATGTTAATCAAGATCAACCCCAAGCCTCTGACTCAATATTACCACCTTCTCGACTACCAATGGATCTTAGAGCAGAAGAGAAGGCTGATCAAGGCCACAAACGAGGATTATCTGAGATAGATGTAAGTGAGTGGGAGATTACCTGTACGGAGACTTGTCCGCGTGAAGGCAAACGAAGCTGTAACCCTAGCAGTACCACTCAACTCCCTGCTAATGAAACACTTTCGCGGACCGCTAAGAGGGCAAAGAAAAAGGAGAGGAAGAGGCTCCGCCTTATCCAGGAAGCCCAGCAACCGATCCCCAAACCTAAAGATCTTCCACCCCGTTTGTGCTACAATTGTAGACAGCCCGGGCATTTTGTCAATAAGTGCCCGAACCCCGGACGACGAAGCCCCAACGGCGGAACGGAGAACCCGGATGCTCTATCAACAACAACGAGCCAAGCTCTCAAGTGGAGCACCACCCACTGAATTTCTTAGGTAACGCCTTGACCCAGAACCATTTCCTCACCTCCCCTTGTAAATTCGAATCTCGGGACGACATTCTTCTTAAGGGGGGTAGACTGTGACGCCCCAGGTTTTTAATTACCGTCATTAACGCTAACGACCGGATCGGTAAGTCAAACCGGTCAAACACCGGTCAAACCTAGGTCAACTTGGGTCATCACCCGAAAACCTCGCCAATGAACCCCAATGAACCCCTTGACCAAGCCTACACACACCCGTAGTCAACCCGTGGTCAAAGACACGGTCAAAACCGGCTCAACCGTTGACGTCAGCGAATGTCGTCCGGAACTTTTGCCACGTTCCCCAAAATTCACCTAAACACTTCAAAATCTACCTTTATGAAAGTTGTCCATCTTGTTGAGGGACACAACTTTCATGTAGAATGGCATTTCAAATTTGTAGAGGAAAATTGTGAAAAACCCCTTGCAAGACAGATTTTCTTGTTTTCCGGAACAGCCGACATTCAAAGTTGGCACGACGTTCCTGCAAAATCCGTTGAGAAAAACACTATATGGCCTTTTTTGAAAGTTGTAGAGGGTAGCTAGATCTACAACTTTCCTATTCATTGCCTTGTGCACTTTTATTCAATTTTTTGGAGAAAATTTATTTTGAACAGAGGCGCTCTGCAGTCCAGCCGGCCGACGCCGCGCCGGGCGCGACGTCGCGCGCGCGGCACCCCGCCGCCGCGCCGCCGCGCGCGCCTGCGTCCGCCCCTCCGCCGCCGTGCCTCGGTCCATGTGCCGCCCCGCGCCTTCCCCGATGCGCCGCTCGCTCCCGAGACGCACGCACACCGAGGAGGCGGCCCCCGCCCGCGCCCTAGGATGTCGCGACGCCGTGGTGCGGTCTTTGCCCGCGCCGCCCGCGTCGCCGTACGCACCGCCGCCCGTGGCCACCTCCCTCCTCGGCTCGAGTGAGGCCACCGTGGAGCCGTCTCTCGCACCTATAAAGCCTCTCTCGTTTCCCTCCTCGCGCGCTAGCACGCCGACGAGCCCACCATTGCTCCGCCGTCGGCCGCCATGTGGGCCGCTGCTCGGTGAGCGCGCCCTCCCTTTTCCTTCCCGTCGCCGTCCACCTGCCCCCTCACCTCCCCGGGACCCCGTGGAAGCCGCCCGCCGTGCGCCGCCCGAATCGACCGCCACCTCACCCGAGATTCCCGCCGCCGCGGTGGCCGGCGCCGGCGCCGCCGAGCTCCGCCGCCGAGCCTCCCAACGCCCCCTCCGACCCACCAAAACAAGCCCTAGGTGAGCCACGAGGCTTCCCCCCACCTTCCCCCCCCCCCCACCCCGGCGCCGCCGGTCGCCGCCGGATTTCGGCCGGAGCCGCGCCGGCCGGCCGCCGGGGGTCGCATTGCGAAGCCCTTTTTAATACTAAGGGTCTTACCGCAAAAGCAAGGGTGTTTTCGTAAGAACCTGAAGTTTCCAGGGACCTGAGCGCAAGGTGATTCTTAAATAGTACTTGAGTTTTGGCTGGAACTTGTAAATTGCGTAGAAAATTACACAAAATTCAGAAAAATGTGAAACCAATTTTGTTGGATCCGTTGTGATTTATACTACAACTTTTGTTATTCAAGCCTGATCTAATTCCTCTTTGTTTTTGCATGAAAAATACAAATGTGAAAACCCTAGATCTGCAATATCTCAAAAACCATAAATCCTCTGTAGCTAAATTTTGGATATGTTGTGTTAGGTCATGCCTAGCTCCTATGCCAAAAATTGCACAAAGTTATCATGTAAATCTTTTTATAAAAATGTTTTTCTATCTCTGCGGAACCGCATAAATGATTTTTCATGTTAAATATATTTATGTTTTTGACCCCAACTTGTACACACTGTCTTGTAATACCAAAATGCACATCTTGTGAATTAATCATGAATTTTGGATTAACGAAATAATTATTCTTGATTTATGCATGTTTTCCTTTGAAAATTAATAAACCAAGTTCAGTAGAGATTCCATGTGAACATGCTGATTCTCTAGTCTTGTTTAGGACCAGGGAGCATCCACAAGAAATTTTGGGTCATTTTGATGCTTAATTATTTTTATATGCATTTAAATTGAATCACTAGTTAACCTTTGTTATTTTCCCATAACATTTAATTTCCTAGCCTCCAACACTCACATGTGGGTCCAATGGACCAGTATAGATGCTAGTAGGCTTAAGAAACACTAATTTTTGGTAATTTAATTGCTTAATAAAAAGCTTAAAAGCCTTTTTAATATTAAATAGAAATTAAATAAAGAAAAGCCCTTATGTAAATCGTTTCCTATTTGAAAGAATTATTAATATAATTAAAAGCTAATTAGTTATCCTCACTGATCGAAGGTAATTCATAAATAAAACATTAATTACACTTTTGCTTGTAAAGATAAAAAGGGATTAAAACTTTCACATGAAATGACAAGTATAAAGAAATCTTTATTCAGATATGCAATAAAAGAACAACCCATGTACAACCAATAACCTTCCTAAAGGGGAAACACCATTTAGACACTTGTTATAGGTGTTTAGTGGTCAATACACCCTTCCACGGAATTTTATTGATTAATTCCATAAATAAAAGATATGTAAATCATTGAGGACTTAATAGTAATTAAATGGGAAAAATCACCGACTTATCCTTACCAACCTTGGGTGTGGTTGTAAATCATTTCTAAAGGTTAAATATACCTACCCACTACCGTTGGTGAATTTAAGTTAAATTATTTACATATATATGTGCACAGTCACCATCAAAAAGAATAATTAATAAAGAGTTGCATATTGTTCCTTTATGGAAGAGTAAGCTGAATGTATCCTTATCTAGGTGAATGTGCCCAACAAATACACCCCTTGATTATCAATATGGTTTATAATTGATTAAAGTATAAACCGTCGAATAAATCTTGCATTCGCATCTTCGTGTAGATCTTTCCGCCGATAGACGTACGCTCGTGCCGGAAGGAGGAGACAAAGGTGACGACAAGGAGCTGTCGTGCGTGAACGTAGCTCAAGACCTGGATCCAAGTCCAGAAGGGCCCAAGGCCAACCTTGCCAGCGAAGGCAAGCCCCGGATCATTAACCCGGTCTTTTAAAATTATGTAATTATGTTTGCTATGATTGTGCACTTACGTTTCAGGAATTGAATTGAAACCCTAGATGCATGATCCTTAGGTACCTATGCTCTATCACTAGTATGCTAGGTCGATAGTTTGCTATGCTATAGGACCGATAGAAGTCGAGTGATGTTCGTCACTCGCGAGAATAGGTTCCTAGATAGGAATCATAAGATATCCTTAAATGGATCGCTCATGTGGTAAGAGCATGGGATTGGGCTCCGGTCCGGTGGGCATGTGGGCTAAGCTTTTGAACGTACTAAACACATGCGGGAATGGGACCGGTAAGCCTAGTACCTTAATGAGGCGGCACGGGATCTTACTATTACTACTCTTGAGAAATCTCCTTACGGCTAGCTACGGGAAGGGTGGTGTATGGTGACTCCGGGTATCTCGCGGGGTATGCCGGATAGCCCGCACCAGGGGATCGTAAGATTCGATCCCAACCCGAAGATTTATGGGGACGGCTCGGGGAGTTGTCCTCGCGGGGGGCAGCCGACCGTGTGTTTGGGTCTACCTTGCAAGGTTTAAATCAATCGATTGTCGGCCTCTCACCGTTATCCGAGACTGCTTAATCAATCGGCCATGATATCCCATAATGATGGAACTCGAGAAATATGGTTGGATGAATTAATTGCTTGTCCAATTCTTGATTGAATTAGTTGGCACATTTAGAAATGGTAATCAACTAGAACTTGTGCTAAAAGATTGAAAGTAAGGATCCACTCTTAGTAGCTTTCCAGCAAAAGAAACTCCACCGGCCAAAAGCCTTTCATGTCTAGAGGTTGGTGATGTAGTCATCACCCGACGGTTAAGTCTTGCTGAGTATTAGTATACTCAGCCTTGCTTTAAAACTGTTGTTGCAGGTGTGATTGATCAGAAGGGTGACGACAAGTAAGGACATCACGGATGGCCTCCTGTGATGTTTACCGTCGCGTTAGTTTAAATTATTTTCGTTGTATTTTCAAACTCTGAACCTTTACTCCATGTCATGAACAATGGGTTGTAATAAAATGTTTAATTCATGTTGTACTCTGGACTCGCCTTCGCGTGAGTTTTAATGCATGTGTCGATCCTCTGTTCGATGTTCAAGTGATTTACTGGCGTTAACCCGCAACCAACGACAGGATGATAATTTACTATTGCTTAATGACCAAAGTGGATCGGTCTTAGGCGATAGTACGGTATTTTCCGGGCGGGTTGTCACAAATTTGGTATCGAGCGACCGCATGCACCGAGTTTAATTAACAACTCTAATCACCTGATTTTCGAATAAAATTTCCAAGATTGTTCGAATTGCAAAACATGTTGGTCCGTTAAGGATAAACTAGTCCGAGAGGCCCTAGAGGGAATTTTTGGTTTCTTTCAGGTGGCTTATTAATCTATGGTCTATTTTGCTAACTTCCAGCACATTACTTTATGTCAGACTTATCTTCTCGCACAACCAAACTAGGAGCCACGTGTTTTATACGTGTGCTGTTCCGCATCACGGGAATTGCGAGGGTCGATGGAGTGATCCATTCCACGGATCCCATCTTCGCGTCTGGTTATGAGTTGTGTCTTGCCACGTGTGTCATACGTGAGCACTCCGCATGTCGTTCATGCGAGGCAAGGATATACTCCATTCAAATGGAGAATGTCCGAGGTTGGACGTTGTCCATGCAGCGGCTTAACGCATGGATGCCGTTTCTATAGTGAGCGGTAATGTATGTGGACGCTTTCATGAGTGCTGGCATGAAAGGTTCGATATGTGTCTGTGATCTTCGCGTGTACACTAACCCGTTACGTAAGTTCGCTAAGTCGGCATCGACTAGATCATGACTAGTTATTATAGGGAGATACGCGTATGTGCCATGCCACCGCGCTAACTCCGAATTTTGGCTTGATCGCCTTGTAAGGACGAATTGGACGTCTTGCATCATGTTAAAAGTCGTGAAAGAACCTAAACCGAACTCACGTACGTTTCCGTGCTCTCGCAGGTAAAATAGTGACCGCATGCTTTGTTCTGTTTAGCCTCTTTAGGTGTAGATGTGTTGTCATGCTTAAAATTAACAAAAGTGTTGCTTAGATGGCTGTTCTTGTCCCCGAATCTTTCGTCTAGGTGATTCTAACCTAGGTTGCTCCAACCTAATCCCGATCTGTTAGCCCCAAGTTCGTGATCATACCTTGGTCTACCGCAAGTTATGCTTGGTAGCCAACCCTGTCTTGACATTCCCCTAAAATCTTTGAACCTTGCTTGGTTCCGCACCTTTCTAGTTCCCTAGCTGAACCTTGAGTACCCAACTTGAGTCTTATAACCTCGCTAAGTTGCTACGACAATTGAGAAGTGTTGGACTCTGGTTCAAGTTAGGAAGCCGGATTTCGATTACCGGACCTTGTATCGTTGGTATGCCTGCTCTCGTTCGAGCTCGGCATACGGTGGTATTTAAGTATGCATGGTTACCCCATACCTTAACCCTACCCGTATTCGTGGATCGAGTTACTTTTGTACACTCGCACCCGCCCGATTCTCACTTTTGTCGTTATGTCCGGATGGACAACGCCGGCTCTACGTCGGCCGATGTGGAATCATGGACTCTCGTGAACTACCTCGAGGAGGGTGGTTTCCCCGCACTTTTGTGGGACACCCCTGAAGGACTTTGTGTACACCACTTACCCGCAGTACTCGACACGTGAGATCATGACCACCGGCCAACTCCTTCGTTGTGAAGTAAAGGTGAAGGTTTCGAAGCATGCCCGACCAATCCCGCTTGGGATGAGTGGGAGTGTACGGCACACGGAAGAAACTTGTCCAACACGGTGCAGAAGGCTGCTCTCGAAGCACTCACAACTTTCTGTGGAAAGCACCCCGCCGAGATAGCCAATTCTGCAGCCAAAGTAATTCCGGTACCGAGCGACACATTGCCCCGGGTGGTGAACGTGAAACTATCCTCCCGATCCCGAACAACTCGCACTATAGTCCCGACCTTGTCACCTCGGTCCCGCTTTTCGGAAGCCATGTACGACACCTACCAACGAATGGTGGGAGAAAGCGTATTCTAGAGACATCAAATCTATAGATACAAAGTTAAGGAAGTGGAGTGTTCCGCTCAAGCGTTAAAGGAAGCCCGAGCAATGATCGCTACTCTCAAGAAGGAAAGACGCAAGGACAAGGCAAAGATACAAGAGTTAACCGAGATCATACATGAGCGAGAATTTCTTGTTGCGGCATAACGATCGGTATATGCTTGAACTAGAAAATCAATTGGAAGCTCTAGCCGTTCCACCCCCGAACCCGTCATTCCCGGACCCGCGCAAGAAGAAGTTGTCGAAGATATCCGGGGTGAATCCGGAATTGAGTCCGGACTCCGAGTCACCGTAGACTTTCGTAATGGAGATCCCACCCTCGAAAGTTGGTCCATTGGGACTAAAGTTCCGAGTCGTAAGAATGCGGCGTTGTGAGGAATCCTAGTGTACCATGACCACGTTTGGTCGGCCTATCGCCGTCGGTTGGACTAGGAACCTTGTCATCGCGGCTAGTCCGCCTTGTAATCCTAAATGTTGTTGGTAATTCCGAAAACTCTCATCAATGTCTTGCCTCAATTAAACATCCCTTTCCGCAATGATGTTCGTAAGGCATTATTTATGTTAAGTTGCGATCAATCAAGATCCGTACTCCACGAATTCTTGTGCCAGTAGAAAATCCAATCGATTCCTCAATCCCGAACTTGTTCTTTTCGGTCTTGCTCAAACCTTGTGATTTAAATTAAAATGTGGCTTTTGAGCATGCGCCGCATAGCATGTGCATTTGGAAAGCATGGGTATACTAACATGCATTCGCATGAAACCCCGTACCCTTACCCTACCTCTCTTGTTCCGTGACGTTGTTACCCCATAGTCAAAGGTGCCGCGACGGAACCTAGGGTATCGTGTGTCTTTGCAGCCACCCGACCGCCACGAGGAGCGCGCTTGGTATCTTGGTTGTGGGATAGCAACTCGTCACACGAATCCTCTCCCTACTATTGATTGCAATTCCAATCATTAACGCATATGGGTAACCGAGTCATTCTAACGTGCATCATGAGCACCATACCGCACAAGCATATGCATTGCATCAACTTTGAAAGGCGTTGCACTTTCGAAACAACGAGTTGTCAAAACCCAAAATTTGCAAATTAAGTAAAGATGTGAGCAAGATTATTCCTTGAAGTTCCCACTTGAAGTCATCTTTCATACGGGAGATTATGGAACTCGTCGTTAGCCTTCCTTTCTTTGTAATGGTCTATGGGAAATCTCTCGACAAATGGGTCCCTTGCCGGGAGTCCGACGACCTTGCGGCATCAATTCCTTTCCCTGCTAGCCAAGTGGAAATGATAAAAGTAGAAACTTTTCTCTTGAGCGAGTCAAGGTTCTCGAATAGTCAACATGGAGAAGTCATCCATCGTGTATTCGTTCTTGGTCCGTGCTCTTAACCTTCAAATTCTCAAAAATCAAACAAGGAAGTACGCCCGGGAGTGATCGAAGCAAGTTGCGCTACGCTCCTCCGTGTTGCTATCGCAAACATAAAGTGTTGTACACCGAGTTTTTCTTGTTTTACTCCCCGTTACGGTCGATTATTTAGACCGTTGAGCCCCATCGTCATCGGTGCCACGATCATACGACGCCATGACGTCGCTCTACCCTCGATTTTCGCAACCGTATTCCCGACGCCGTAATCGCGTGAGCCGACCTTGTTGAGCTCCGTGTTGTCCACACCGAGCACCGACCGGGTCAGCCGACCGTTACAAGCCCCGCATCGGCTATAAATGAAACCTTTTATCGGAACCGCCGATACGCAAGCTCCATTTCCATCGAGCTCGGCGATATATCACCGTTCTTGTTCTTCTTCCGGCTAGGCCGGCTATTTGCCACTAGCGTACCCCTCCCGGCCTACTTCGATCCTCCCAAGCAAATTGTTCTCCGTCCGCATTTCCGACGTCGGGGAAGAAGCTCGGAGTAGACCGAAAGCGAGAAATCAATCCAAGCTACCACCCATGACTCCGTCTTCGGAAGAGCTCGAGTCGTTTCGCCGGACATTGTTAGGGATGTACCTCTCGTATCGTAGGAGGATTATGTCTGCTATTAGCGGTGCATATGCACATTCAACGTCCGCTTCCTCATGAACGGCGACAAGATAGTAGGAGGACACACCTTGTACCTTTTTGTTCCAGCTCGCAATCCCGATCGGAAGATGTGTGTAGACAAAGCTTTACCCGTTAATGTTTTGGATTTCCGGTTTGCATTGCTTACCGGAACGAGTCTCGTAGAATATGTTCGAATTATAAGCTTATGGGTGAGAATCTGGACATGCACTAATTAGGAGCTTAAATTTCGGATGTTCCGACCAGCATGGAATAACCCCAATGATTTTGATGCATCGGGTAGGGGTGATCTTACGCAACCGCCGCCCACGATGTTGACCGAAGCCTTCGTAGAAGCACATACCGAAGTGTTGTGCCGGCTCCTGCACCCAACAACAAATGGCTCAACGGCTACAACAAATGCCACCGATGCAATCGAAGCTTCAACCTTCCAAGCCCTGTTCACCCGAAGTACCCACCCGGAGGGACATAAACGCCATTGTCGGCATAACTCAACTATTAGAAGGGCAAAATTCGGTCTTGAACCGGATAGTGTACGATATCATCCGGGGACGTTATGGGAAACCATATCGAATAATTTGGCGACAGGTCTCTCTCAGTCCTTATCTGTCTCTATGGTCGAACAAGCCCGTTTGTTCAATTTGTTAGAGGAATATGTTAGTCAAGATCAACCCCAAGCCTCTGACTCAATATTACCACCTTCTCGACTACCAATGGATCTTAGAGCAGAAGAGAAGGCCGATCAAGGCCACAAACGAGGATTATCTGAGATAGATGTAAGTGAGTGGGAGATTACCTGTACGGAGACTTGTCCGCGTGAAGGCAAACGAAGATGTAACCCTAGCGATGCCACTCAACCCCCCGCTAATGAAACCCTTTCGCGAACCGCGAAGAGGGCAAAGAAAAAGGAGAGAAAGAGGCTCCGTCTTATCCGGGAAGCCCGAGAACCGATCTCCAAACATCTTCCACCCCGTTTGTGCTACAATTGTAGACAGCCCGGGCATTTTGTCAATAAGTGCCCGAACCCCAGACAGCAGAAGCCCTAGCAGCAGAAGCAGAACCCCGGATCTGCCATCAACCACAACGAGCCAAGCTCTCAAGTGGAGCACCACCCACTGAATTTCTTAGGTAACGCCTTGACCCAGAACCATTTCCTCACCTCCCCTTGTAAATTCGAATCTCGGGACGACATTCTTCTTAAGGGGGGTAGACTGTGACGCCCCGGGTTTTAATTACCGTCATTAACGCTAATGACCGGATCAGCCGAGTCAAACCGGTCAAACACCGGTCAAACCTAGGTCAACCTGGGTCATCACCCGAAAACCTCGCCAATGAACCCCAATGAACCCCTTGACCAAGCCTACACACACCCGTAGTCAACCCGTGGTCAAAGACACGGTCAAAACCGGCTCAACCGTTGACGTCAGCGAATGTCGTCCGGAACTTTTGCCACGTTCCCCAAAATTCACCTAAACACTTCAAAATCTACCTTTATGAAAGTTGTCCATCTTGTTGAGGGACACAACTTTCATGTGGATTGGAATTTCAAATTTGTAGAGGAAAATTGTGAAAAACCCCTTGCAAGACAGATTTTCCCCGTTTTCCCGCAAAGTGCCGACATTCAAAGTTGGCACGACGTTCCCGCAAAATCCGTTGAGAAAAACACTATATGGCCTTTTTGAAAGTTGTAGAGGGTAGCTAGATCTACAACTTTCCTATTCATTGCCTTGTGCACTTTTATTCAATTTTTTGGAGAAAATTTATTTTGAACGAGAGGCGCTCGCGGCTCCGGCCGCCGGCCGACGCCGCGCCGGCGCGACGCGCGCGCGCGGGCACCCCGCCGCCGCGCGCGCCGGCGCCGCCCGCGTCCGCCCCTCCGCCGCCGTGCCTCGGTCCATGTGCCGCCCCGCGCCTTCCCGGTGCGGCCGCCTCGCTCCCGAGACGCACGCACACCGAGGAGGCGGCCCCGCCCGCGCCCTAGGATGTCGCGACGCCGTGGTACGGTCTTGCCCGCGCCGCCCGCGTCGCCGTACGCACTGCTGCCCGCGGCCACCTCCCTCCTCAGCTCGAGTGAGGCCACTGTGGAACCGTCTCTCGCACCTATAAAGCCTCTCCGTTTCCCTCCTCGCGCGCTAGCACGCCGACGAGCCCACCATTGCTCCGCCACCGGCCGCCATGTGGGCTGCTCGGTGAGCGCGCCCTCCCTTTCCTTCTGTCGCTCGTCCGCCGGCCGCCCCCTCACCTCCCCCGGGACCCCGTGGAAGCCGCCCCGCCGTGCGCCGCCCGAATCGACCGCCACCTCACCGGAGATTCCCGCCGCCGCGGCGCGGCCGGCACCGGCGCCGCCGAGCTCCGACGCCGAGCCTCCCAACGCCCCCTCCGACCCACCAAAACAAGCCCTAGGTGAGCCACGAGGCTTCCCCCACCTTTCCCCCCCACACCCCGGCCGCCGGCCGCCGGATTTCGGCCGGAGCCGCGCCGGCCGCCGCCGGGGGTCGCATTGCGAAGCCCTTTTAAATACTAAGGGTCTTACCGCAAAAGCAAGGGTGTTTTCGTAAGAACCCGAAGTTTCCGGGGACATGAGCGCAAGGTGATTCTTAAATAGTACTTGAGTTTTGGTCGGAACTTGTAAATTGCGTAGAAAATCACAGAAAATTCAGAAAAATGTGAAACCAATTTTGTTGGATCCATTGTGAATTATACTACAACTTTAGTTATTCTAGCCTCGAGCTAATTCCTTTTAGTTTTTGCATGAAAAATACAAATGTGAAAACCCTAGATCCGCAATATCTCAAAAACCATAGAACCTCTGTAGCTAAATTTTGGATATGTTGTGTTAGGTCATGCCTAGCTCCTATGCCAAAAATTGCACAAAGTTATCATGTAAATCTTTTTATAACAATGTTTTTCTATCTCTGGCAGAGCTGCATAAATGATTTGTCATGTTAAATATATTCATGTTCTTAAGCCCAACTTATGCACACTGTCTTGTAATACCAAAATTCACATCTGGTGAATTAATCATGAATTTTGGATTGACAGAAATAATTATTCTTGATTTATGCATGTTTTCCTTTGAAATTTAATAAACCAAGTTCAATAGAGATTCCATGTGAACATGCTAGTTCTCTAGGCTTGTTTAGAACCAGAGAGCATCCACAAGAAATTTTAGGTCATTTTGGTGCTTAATTATTTTTATATGCATTTAAATTGAATCACTAGATAACCTTTGTTATTTTCCCATAACATTTAATTTCCTAGCCTCCAACACTCACATGTGGGTCCAATGGACCAAGATAGATGCTAGTAGGCTTAAGAAACACTAATTTTTGGTAATTTAATTGCTTAATAAAAAGCTTAAAAGCCTTTTTAATATTAAATAGAAATTAAATAAAGAAAAGCCCTTATGTAAATCTTTTCCTATTTGAAAGAATTATTAATATAATTAAAAGCTAATTAGTTATCCTCACCGATCGAAGGTAATTCATAAATAAAACATTAATTACACTTTTGCTTGTAAAGATAAAAAGGGATTAAAACTTTCACATGAAATGACAAGTATAAAGAAATCTTTATTCGGATATGCAATAAAAGAACAACCCATGTACAACCAATAACCTTCCTAAAGGGGAAACACCATTTAGACACTTGTTACGGGTGTTTAGTGGTCAATACACCCTTCCACGGAATTTTATTGATTAATTCCATAAATAAAAGATATGTAAATCATTGAGGACTTAATAGTAATTAAATGGGAAAAATCACCGACTTATCCTTACCAACCTTGGGTGTGGTTGTAAATCATTTCTAAAGGTTAAATATACCTACCCACTACTGTTGGTGAATTTAAGTTAAATTATTTACATATATATGTACACGATCCCCATCAAAAAGAATAATTAATAAAGAGTTGCATATTGTTCCTTTATGGAAGAGTAGGTCGAATGTATCCTTATCTAGGTGAATGTGCCCAACAAATACACCCCTTGATTATCAATATGGTTTATAATTGATTAAAGTCAAAATCCTCGAATAAATCTTGCATTTGCATCTTCGTGTAGATCTTTCCGCCGCAGATGTACGCTCGCGCCGAAGGAGGAGACGAAGGTGCCGACAAAGAGCCGCCGTGCATGAACGTAGCTCAAGACCTGGATCCAAGTCCAGAAGGGCCCAAGGCCAACCTTGCCAGCGAAGGCAAGCCCCGGATCATTAACCCGGTCTTTTAAAATTATGTAATTATGTTTGCTATGATTGTGCACTTACGTTTCAGGAATTGAATTGAAACCCTAGATGCATGATCCTTAGGTACCTATGCTCTATCACTAGTATGCTAGGTCGATAGCTGCTATGCTATAGGACCGATAGAAGTCGAGTGATGTTCGTCACTCGCGAGAATAGGTTCCTAGATAGGAATCATAAGATATCCTTAAATGGATCGCTCATGTGGTAAGAGCATGGGATTGGGCTCCGGTCCAGTGGGCATGTGGGCTAAGCTTTTGAACGTACTAAACACATGCCGGGAATGGGACCGGTAAGCCTAGTACCTTAATGAGGCGGCACGGGATCTTACTATTACTACTCTTGAGAAATCTCCTTACCGGCTAGCTACCGGAAAGGGTGGTGTATGGTGACTCCGGTATCTCGCGGGGTATGCCGGATAGCCTGCACCAGGGACTGTAAGATTCGATCCCAACCCGAAGATTTATGGGGACGGCCTGGGGAGTTGTCCTCGCGGGGGCAGCCGACCGTGTGTTTGGGTCTACCTTGCAAGGTTTAAATCAATCGATTGTCGGCCTCTCACCGTTATCCGAGACTCGCTTAATCAATCGGCCATGATATCCCATAATGATGGAACTCGAAAAATATGGTTGGATGAATTAATTGCTTGTCCAATTCTTGATTGAATTAGTTGGCACATTTAGAAATGGTAATCAACTAGAACTTGTGCTAAAAGATTGAAAGTAAGGATCCACTCTTAATAGCTTTCCGGCAAAAGAAACTCCACCGGCCAAACGCCTTTCATGTCTAGAGTTTGGTGATGTAGTCATCACCCGACGGTTAAGTCTTGCCGAGTATTAGTATACTCGGCCTTGCTTTAAAACTGTTGTTGCGGGTGTGATTGACCGGAGAAGGGTGACGACAAGTAAGGACATCACGGATGGCCTCCCGTGATGTTTACCGTCGCGTTAGTTTAAATTATTTCCGCCGTATTTTCGAACTCGAACCTTTACTCCATGTCATGAACAATGGGTTGTAATAAAATGTTTAATTCATGTTGTACTCGGACTCACCTTCACGTGAGTTTTAATGCATGTATCGATCCTCTGTTCGATGTCCAAGTGATTTACCGGGCGTTAACCCGCAACCAACGACAGGATGATACTTTACTAATGCTGAATGACCAGAGTGGATCGGTCTTAGGCGTTAGTACGGTATTTTCCCGGGCGGGTTGTCACAGCTGGTATCAGAGCGACTGCATGCACCAGAGTTTAATTAACAACTCTAATCACCTGATTTTCGAATAAAATTTCCAAGATTGTTTGATTTGCAAAATACATTGGTCCGTTAAGGATAAAATAGTCCGAGATGATAGAAGAAGCACCGGGGGCTTTGCCGTCTACCTTGGTCCCAACCCGATATCATGGAGCGCGAGGAAGCAATCTACTTGTATCACGGTCTAGTACCGAGGCCGAATACAAAGCATTGGCAAATGCGACGCTCGAGGTAATGTGGGTAAGGAAGCTTCGAACGAGTTAGGAATACCTCATCCTACCACGAGCCGCCTATGGTGTGATAACATTGGAGCCACTTATCCGACAAACAAATCCGCTCTTCCATGCACGAACCAAGCACATTGAAATTGACTTTCACTTTGTAAGAGAACAAGTTGCAAGGAAGGCCGTTGGATGTCGATTCATCCATTCGGAGATCAAGTTGTCGACGGATTTACTAAGCCACTATCCGAACGTCCGTCGGCTAAATTCAGAGACAATCTCAATCTAGGAGAAGGTTGAGATTGACCGGGGGTGTTAAGATATGTGCGTATGGCCCACATAGGATATGTGTGCGTGTGTTGTTGAGATAGGATTAGATCCTTATAGGATAGGAAGTAGTTTTTCGGTTGTATCTTATCTTGTATCTACTTGCCTTGTACTCCAAGATGTATGTGCCACACCAGGGGCTGTTCCTGGTCTATTTAACACGGAACCGTGAGCCTAGGATGGCATCACGTTAACCCATTTTCACAAAGATATGGTTTTAGTTTTTTTAAGGCGATATAGTTTTAGGTGATGAGACATGAATATCACTTACCGTGTTCTAAATATTGAACTCTTTTTGACCAAAATAGTTTTAGTGTGTGTGTAGGGGGGGGGGTTGTAGTTCTCGCATTCACCTAGGTGTATATACCAAAATATCATGTTTTTGTCCGTAGTTTTATGTGTTATGATATAAATTAATAGTCAAAGTTGTGTTTAGACACTACCATTTTTTTGGAACTACATCTATTTATGGTGGGGGGAATCAAGTTTTCTTTGCCCTACTGCATACCCTTTATCCAAAGACCTTTACGAACAGATTTACGTAGGGAGTACCACATCTATATACTGTAATAATAAAAGAATGATTGTACATACCAGTGATTTGTTGGTTCAAAGTTGTTTTCTTATCTTAATGTGTATATAGTCAATATTTAAAACTTAAAAGTGTGCATGCAACGATTAATAGATTTAGAATAATTTGCACAGCAGGTGCACATAAATTCGAAGCATTCACATTTTGTCTTGGAATCAAAATTAGTCAGGGAGCAGGGTTTTAAATTCGAGGAGGAAAAAATTTCGGACCCCAGTGAGAAACAAGGGCTTCGGGGAATTTCGGATTTATCAGAAACTTTAATTGTTTTTTCAATTTTCAATTTGTTTTAATTTATTTTTCCCTAAAAATATTAAAATATTAGTTTCCACGGGAAAAAATTTGGAACCCACGGGAAATTCTGGGAATTTGGTGGGATCCCAGCCGGGATTGTTTTCCCAAGGTCAGGTCATTTGGCTTCCATACTAAACTCTATGGAATTGCATTGTTATTGTATTGGGGTGAAGGGAGTAACAAATTTCCCATGTTCTAAGATCAGAACCAATGGTATTAGAGACATGAGGTTATGAAATGTGTGCTTTTTTTACTTTTTAAAAGGAGCTCTGCTCAACTTTCTCTACAACATCAAAGCATCCATACTCTCCGTTTTTTTTTCTGATAAATTAACCTAATTTCCATTTTCACTTAACCATGCATGCAGTCCCAAACAAAACGATAACCAAATCAAGCCAGCAAGCGAGGTAAAAAAACACACTGGTAATAAAACATGGTTTCTGCTACAAGCAAGCGCGGTAAAAAAACACACTGATAATAAACATGGATTCTGCTACAGCCCTCACCTCACGTGACTACGTGAGCGTCGTGAGGCATTTTTCACACATGCATGCATACATCTGACGACCGATGCACCATGCTATGCGTAGTTATTTCAGACAATTGGAAATTAAAAGGATGCAAATTAAACACCTCCGGGCTCCGGAAAGGCGAATTACGCGGGCGCAACCCTTCACCGACGATCTCACTCACCACCTGGGCGTGGCCTTGCACACGAGCGGCTTCTCCATCTCCAGCGACATGCCCAGGCGCTCCGACAGGTCGACGCCGCCGCCGTCCGCCGCCGGCGCCCACTCGAAGCGGTGCAGCAGCTGCGCGAGCCACGGGTGAACGGTGGCGAGCGCCATCGTCTTGCCGGGGCACACGCGCCGCCCGGCGCCGAACGGCGCGAGCCGCAGGTCCCCGCCCAGCACGTTCACGTCCTCCTCCTCGAAGCGCTCGGGGCGGAAGGACTCAGGCTCCGCCCACACCGCCGGGTCGCGCGCGATGGCCCACATGTTCACCATGGCCGTGGTGCCCGCGGGGACCAGGTGGCCGCCGACCACCACGTCGTGCATGGCAAGGCGCGCCCAGGAGAGCAGCGGGCCCGGCGGGTGCACGCGGAGCGTCTCCTTCACGACGCTCTGGAGGTAGGGAAGCCGGGCCACGTCGGCGTCCGACACGGCACCGCCGCGGCCCACGACGGCGTCCAGCTCCGCCTGCACCTTGGACTGGATGTCCCGGTGCAGCACCATCCGCGCCATCACCCACTCCAGCAGGATCGCCACCGTGTCGGTCCCTCGGAAGATCATCTCCTGTTGCATTTGCATGCATGAAGAAATCGGAAGCATAAACACAATGTGCATTTCGTAACTGATGCTACAAATGCAATACTATTCACACATGTCACGATTCGGTAACTGTTACTGATTTATTTCTTACCCAGAGAACAGCGATCATGTCGGAGTCCGACAGCTTCTCCTCGCCCTCCAATCCCAGCAGGACGTCGACGAAATCTCCGGCGGCGGCCAGCTCGCCATTGTCGCCGCTCTTGTTCCTCTGCCTGTGCTCATCGATGATCCTTGCCACGAACACGTTCACCCTGCCCACGAGGGTCCTGCACCTCTTCCTCACACCCTGCACGTCCATCCACCTGAGCAGCGGCAGGTGGTCGCCCCAGTTGAACACGCTGAGAAGGTGGTACCCTTCCTTCACCATCTCATCCAGCTCGACGCCCTCCGGGCTCTCGGGGTCGTAGTGGGCGCCGAACACGGTGGCCATGACGTGGTCCAGGGAGGCCTCGTGGAGCACGCGCCGCATGGAGACGACGGCCTCGCCGCCGCCGCCGCCGGAGATCCGCCGGAGCATGCGCTCGCCGATGGCGGCGCGGCGCGGCGCCGAGGCGGCAACGCTGCGCGGGCTAAAGAGGTAGGCGGAGCTGATGCGCCGGAGCGCCCTCCAGTAGTCGCCGGAGAGGGCGAATCCCATGGCGCGGTGGAAGAGGAGCTCCCGTGCGGCGTCCTTGACGGGGCGGTCGGCGAAGGAGGCGCTGGACAGGAGCTCCCGCGCCGTGTCGGGGCGGCTGGCCACGACGTGGCGCGTGAGGCCGACGGAGAAGGCCGACAGCGCGGCGCCGCCGGGCAGGGACCGCGACAGGGACGCGAGCGCGCGGTGCGCGGCGGGGCCCGCGAGCGCGGTGACCACGCCCGGCGCCCCCGGCGGCGGCGTCGTGGCGGTGCTGGCGCGGCGGCGGGAGGCGACGGCGAGCGCCGCCCACGCGGGGCCTCCGGGGAAGAGCCAGACAAGAGGGACGACGGCGAGGAGGATAACGGCGAGGAGCGGGGAGAGGAAGGTGGTGGCGGCCGGGAAGAGGAAGAGGAGGTGGTCCTGGGTGGAGGTGGTGAGGGTGCCGTCCATGGCGAGGGCGTGGTGGTGGTGGTTTCCTCGGGGAGGTGGGAAGGCTGGATGGTGTGGGCTTTGGGTGAGTGCGGAGGAGGGTTTATATAGAAGGAAAGAAGGCAAGAAAGGAGGGCCGCGTCTTTGGCGTGACACATGAAGGAGGCTTAAGTTTCGGTAGTAGCATACACTAGTACTCCGTTTGTTTCAAATTGTACATCACATTCATAATTCTCAGTATATGTATCTAGCCACAAGTATATATCTGGATGCATAGTAAATTTAAGAACCATGAAATACCGATACGATCTACATTCGTAACAGAGGAAGTAGTTAGCAACTCAGCATTATTGTATTCTTTCCCCTTTTTATGGTGGAGAAAAAACGTAATCTTTTGCGTTCGCTTCAAACCACGTGGAGCATTTGGTCTGTACATTACATACAGATAAATATTCGCTGTAAATTTCTCCCATAAAAAAAATTAAAGTTTGTCCATTAGAAACCCCTCCTATTTCTCGAAATCATCAGTAGTGCAGCCCTCAACTAAAAACAAACATTTTCGCTATCAATGTCCCTAAAACTACCAATAGAAAAGGTAAGTACCATGAAATCGTTTATTTGATTTCTTTTGCGATTTTGTGACCAATTTTACATGCTGGAAATTTAATTATAAGCTGTAATCTTTCATCGATCAGTCGTCGTTGCATGCGTGCTTGATCATGCTCTCTCTTGCTCCGGCTGTAATAAGAGAGATCAGCATGATCTCCTCGTCGCGCCTACTAGAAAGGTGCAAGCGCAACGCAATGCAATGATTCCGCTCCGTGCCTTCCTTCCTCCTCTAGCTAGCAACCGTTGATCATTCACGGTAACCGCTGCCAGCGCCAGGAAATTACTGTGGCAAGCACTAGCCGTTGCGAACGAGTTACCGGCGCGTTGCAATTGCAATTGAAATCGCCTTCAGCAGGTAGCACCGCGGCTGCAGCCTATAGCTCGTTCGCTCTCGATCGGCGTTGGGCCCCGGATCGGACAGGCAGCTGGCAGGCCCGCCTGTAAAGGCTGCCGGCGCCGCCGCAAAAGGGCGCGACGGGATGCGCCGCGCGGCGCGACGGGATGCGCCGCCCGGCGCGGCGGCGTTTCGGCGGATGCGACGCCTCCTACACCTCACGCGCGCGGTGGCCGTAAGCTTGCGCCGCCCGAGAGCGGAGCAGGGGCGCAGGGCTAGACGAGCTGCCGCCGGCCAAACTGCTGCCAGACGAGCACCGGCCAGTAGGAAGGAGTAGGTGTACGTAGGTAGGAGTAGCCGCGCGCTTCCATATGCAACATGACTTGCTACGTACACCCTCTGTTAGTCGTCCGGAAACTGTGCCACGAAGAGAACACAGATTTCTAGCTACACTTATTTTTGGACAGAGGAGTATAAAACACTTTTTCTCTCTTCCTGTGGTTGGGACTTGGGAGCTCGATTTTTTTTAAAAAAAAAAAGAAAATGACATCAAGACGATTGTAATGTTAAAAGTATCCGATTTTGACAAATACTATTACGATCTCAAGCTAATTTGGATCCGATTGCGCCCAGCTCTCCGCTCCCGACAACCATTCTTTAGGGCTGGATCAGGAATTGCATTGCAGCGTTCCACTAAAAAACAACCCGTGAGGGTTTTGTTTTTTAATAACACGTAGACCCGGAGATCTAGAACACCTCATGAGAGATTTGAATCAAGCATACGTTTGTTTGGGAGGTCCGATGGAGGGGGAGGAGAATAGTGAGGGAGAGCCGTGCGTGAGGGCGAGACGGCGACGCCCGACGTTGGCGCCGCGGCCGTGGGCCGTGGCTCGCCGCGGGAGGACGGCGCCGGAGACGGGAGATGCGGTCTTCGCCGATTCCGGCGGGAGCGGCGCCGCGTGGGGGGAGGTGGACGGCGGGCGGTCGGCGGTGAGCGAGCCGTGCTCAAGCGTGGGCTCGACCCCGGAGCTCCGGTCGGAGTTCGCTAGGGTGACCAACGGATCCCGCTTCTGGGTGCTTGACGCTGAGGAATGCTCGGATGGGGACTCGGTTCAGGGGGAGCTGCTCGAATCCGGCGGGGTCTCGCGGTGGGCTTCGCCCCGGGGACCCGGCGGTGGCAGATCCCTGCCCGATGCGGCGGCTTCGCTTTGCGCTATAGGAGCGGCGGCGTCTAACGGCGCGGCAGCGAAGCGTTGGTCCGGTGGCCAAAAGGAGCGGGGTCCTGTGCGGCGGCGCTCCAAGGCCGGGCGGCCATGGAGGGGTCCCCTGCCGCCGCGGAGGCCTATCCAGGTACGGTCCCTAGGGGACCTCTGGGTGGAAGACCGGCGGGCGGGTAGGGATGTATCGAGGGCTAGATTGGAGGATTGGTTGGAGGGGGAAGGCGGGCTGGTGCCGACGGGGGAGTCGCCGGAGATGGAGGGGGCGGCGGCGCATGAGGGTGACTCGAGTTTGATTTTTGCTGCTGAGGTCATGGTGACGTCACATGGGGGCGGTTTTATCCCGCGGGCCGGAATGGGCCGAAAGGAGGCCCGGGGAGATTTCGTTTCACGGAGGGATTGGGTCGTTTGTTTCCGGGAGGAGGCGGCACCGTTTCGACTTCCTTTTCGCCCTCAGCCAACCGCTACCGCGTGCGCACGGCGAGGCGGCGGCGGACGTCGCACCGGTGGAGGCCGCGCGGCGCGGGGGCGAGGGGGATGGTCCGGGAGAGGAGCGCGGGGAGGGGGGCTTCCCCGATGGGCGCGGCGGTGGCCGCGTCCCGGCGCCCCCCCCCACGGCTTCCCCGGGCCGCTAGGGAGGGCGCCTATGGCCGGCGGCGGCGGTGCTCGGGGGGGCTGCGGCTGCTGCTGGTCACCGGCGCATCGTCAATGGCGGAGGAGCTGGTGTGGTGGCTGGTCGTGGCCGGGGTTTCTTCCGTGGCCGTGGCGGCAGAAGTGGTGGCACCGGTGTGCTGCAGGGAGCTCGCGGAGGACACAAGGCTGAGGAGATGGAGCAGGTTCAGCAGCAGAGGCGTGATGGGGAAGATGTGTTGATGAAGGAGGCGGAGGGAGAAATGGAACAGTCAGGGGAGGCGGCCGGGGTGAAGTGCTCTCGCTGCGCCAAGAAGGGGCATTTCGCTGCGGCGTGCAAGGCGGAGATTTACTGTGTGATTTGTGATAAGCGCAATGAGCATGTTAGCCACAAGTGTCCAGTCCTAAAGGCGCCGAGGCCTGTGGCGCATGCGGTTGGCTATGCGGTGCATGGGTTGGGGTTTTATCACATTCCGAGGCCGCCGCTGTCAAGGGCCAAGAAGGAGTCGAGGATGGCGTGCATTACTGTTGAGGGGGGCAGGGTTCTGATGGAGGAGGTGAAGAGGCAGCTTGAGAGGCTCTTTCCTGGGAAGTGGGCCTGGGAGCTTAAGGCTCATGGGGAGAACTCGTTTTTGGCTAAGTTTCCTTTGAAGTTGGAGTTGCGAGAGGACGGTGGCTTTTGGAGGTGTCGATTTGAGGGGGGACGGTGTCCCGGCCGGCGTGAGGCTGAAGTTTGAGGAATGGAGGGAGAAGGAAGTGGGCTTTTTGTTGCCAAAGGTTTGGATTAGGGTGTTTGGGTTGAGGAGAGAGCTTTGTGAGTTTCTTGACCTGTGGGCGGTGGGGTCTATGCTTGGATCCACACAGATCGTCGACATGGAGACTACTCGGAAGAGTGAGTTTGGGCGTGTGCTTGTGGCGGTCCTTAACCCGGGACTGATTCCGTCTCAGCTAGATGCGGTGATTGGAGATCACTATTTTGAGCTGGAATTTGAGGTAGAGAAGAGGGGTTTTGATGAGAATGGCGAGGAGGTGGATGTGGAGTGGCCGGTGGAGATGGAGGAGGGTGAGGGGACGGGTTTGGCGGGGCGGTGGTCGGCGGTCGGGGGTGGAGAGCTCGGAGAGGTTGACTAAGAAGCGAGAAAAGGGATGAGGGGAGCGAGGGTGGTGAGGAGAAGGATAAGGAGGATGGTGAGGTGTTTGGGTCGTGGAAGGAGCGGGTGCAAAGCATGTCGAGAGAGGAGTTTGAGGCCTTTTTGAAGGCAAAGGCGGGCGAGATTCTTGATAAGGCAGCTGAGACGGTGATTGAGGATTTGGCGGATAAAGTGATGGGAGAGGCGGATGAGGCTGTGCAAGAAGTAGAGAAGTTGGTGGAGGGGGAGATGGTTGGGGAGGGCGCGGAGGGGGTGAGGGAGGAGAGACTTTTGGTGGCCGCAGCGGTCCCGGAGGCCACGAGGGCGCAGATCAGGGCGAGTCCGAGGCTTCAGCGGTCCAAGGACGAGCACACCTTGGCTAAGGCTGAGGAGAGGGTGGCCAGGAGGAACTTGGAGCTTTCAGAAGGTACTTCTTCTCCTGCTCCTTTGCTTTTCGTTAATAGAGACCTAGCATTATCTTGCTTGCAACAATTAGGAATCAACCTAGGTAATTCTAGTGTAGAGAATGACAAGAATTTGATTGAGGTGTCGGGTGCGGGGTTGGGGAGGGTGTAGGGGGGGTGGAGTGCGGTGAGATGGGGGAAGGTTTTGAGAGTGAGGGGGGAGAGTGCGGACGATTTTGAACGGTTAGCTTTAAAAAGCTTGTGTGGTGATCCGATGGAGGAGGTTTTTGACGAATCAAGCTTCCCCCGTAAGTGGGGAAATTGATAACATCACGCGGAAAGGCAAGTTTCACGCTAAGTCGTGTTTGAGGAAAACTTGCAAATTGAGGAGGGCCTTTTTCTCTTGCAAAGGTGCAAAATGAAAGGGATCTTTTGGAATAGCAGAGGTCTTAGTGACTTGGCTAAAACAAGATTTCTTAGGGAGACCTCCGCGGAGCGAGACCTAGCATTTATTGCTCTTTTGGAGACGGAAAGAAAGATTTCTCTCAAGACACACTAGATAACTTTAGTGGGGGGAGAAACTTTGTTTGGCATTGGACGGCTCCACGTGGGCGCTCCGGGGGCATTCTATTGGGGGTGAACCTGGATGAGTTGGATGTCGGTAGTATAGATGATGGGGGAGTTTTTTGTGAAGTTTAGGGTGAGGGATAAGGTGAGGGATTTTAAGTGGGTTACGGTGGTCGTGTATGGGGCAGCCCAACCGGAATTCAAGGAGTCTTTCCTTACCGAGCTTGTTCACTCGTGTAATCATGAGAGGTTACCACTCTGCATTGGGGGTGATTTTAACATCATTCGAAATAGTAGCGAGAAGAACAACGACAGATTTGAGGAGAGGTGGCCTTTCCTGTTTAATGCGGTCATTGATAGCTTGGACTTGAGAGAGATTGATTTGTCGGGGCGTAAGTTCACCTGGGCTAATTCTCGTAGGGTTCCTACATATGAGAAGTTGGACCGGGTCTTTGGTTAGTACCGAGTGGGAACAATTTTTCCCTCTTGCGACCGTGGAGGCCCTTACTAGGGACATCTCTGACCATACTCCTCTCTTGCTAAGTACGGGAGACGGAGTTAAGCCCAGGAGGCCGCCTCCTTTTAAGTTCGAGTTGGGCTGGTTGTTAAAGGAGGGGTTTTTTGAGGTGGTTTCAGAAGTCTGGACCAAAGAGAGTAAGGGTAGATCACCGTTGCAACGGTGGCAGAATAAGATTAGAAGGCTTAGACAATTTCTGAGAGGCTGGGCTATAAATATGAATGGGGCCTATAAAAAGGAAAAACAGGAGCTATTGAGAAAAGCTGAGGAACTGGATAAGAAAGCGGAGTCCCAGTTGCTAAGTCAACAAGATTGGGATTTAAAGCAGTGCGTTCATGAGAGACTCACTCGTTACTGAGGGAGGAAGAGGTAAAGTGGTTCCAAAGGGCCAAGACAACCAGAATTTTGAAAGGAGATAGTAATACAAAGTACTTTCACATGGTTGCTAATGGGAAGAGGAGGAAGACTAGAATCTTCCGACTTGAGCAAGATGACGGCATTGTGGAAGGGGAGGTGCAACTGAAGTCGTACATCACAAAGTATTACAAAAACCTCTTTGGTTGCCCTACTAGGAGTGGTCTTTCCCTCAATGAATCTTCGGTGGAGGATATCCCTCAAGTCACAGGGGAGGAGAGTGGGAGGCTCGTTGAGGAGTTTTCGGAGAAGGAGATCAGAGACGCTATCTTTCAGATGAAACATAATAAGGCGCCGGGTCCTGATGGATTTCCGGCTGAGTTTTATCAGGTCTTTTGGAGTCTCATAAAAGATGACCTAATGGCCATGTTTAGAGACTTCCATAGAGGGAATCTTCCCCTCTTTAGTTTGAACTTTGGAATAATAACGTTATTACCTAAAGAGAAGGAAGTTAAGAAAATTCAGCAATATAGGCCAATTTGCATGCTTAATGTTAGCTTTAAGATCTTTACTAAGGTCTTGGCAAACAGGCTCACGTCGGTGGCTTGTAGGATTACGATGCCTTCTCAGTCGGCCTTTTTGCCCGGAAGGCAAATTTTGGATGGTGTGGTGGTTTTGAATGAGACCATTCATGAGCCGAAAAGGAGAAAGCAAAACGGGGTGATTCTCAAACTAGACTTTGAGAAAGCCTATGATAAGGTTAATTGGGATTTTTTGTTACGGGTTCTTAGGATGAGAGGATTTCCTGCCGTTTGGTGTCGGTGGATGGAGATGGTTGTCTCGAAAGGGAGTGTGTGTGTACGGGTGAATGGTGAGCAAGGCGGTTTCTTCCAAACTAAGAAAGGGTTAAGGCGGGGAGACCCTCTTTCCCCCATCTTGTTCAACATCGTGGCGGATATGCCTGGCGGTGTTAATCGAGAGGTCTACAAGATTGGGTTTCTTTGATGGACTTGTGCCTCACTTAGTGGAGGATGGTCTATCGATTTTACAGTATGCGGATGACACAATCCTCTTTTTGGAGGATGATTTGGTGAAGGCTAGGGGGTTGAGGCTGGTGCTTAATGCCTTTGAAAGGCTCTCGGGGCTCAAGATCAATTTTCACAAGAGCGAGCTTTACCCGTTTGGGGAGACTAAGGAGAGGGTGGAGGAGTATGTGGAGTTGTTTGGCTGTAGAGAGGGGGTGTTTCCTTTTAGGTACACAGGGCATTCCTATGAGTACTAGTAGACTCTCTAACGGGGATTGGAGAATGGTGGAGGAGAGGTTTCAAAAAAGCTCGGTAGTTGGAAAGGCAAGCTCTTGTCCTATGGGGGACGTTTAGTGCTTATCAATTCCGTGTTGTCCAGTTGCCCATGTTCATGTTGTCTTTATTCGAATACCTAAAGGTGTTTTGGAAAGGCCGGACTATTATAGATCTAGATTTTTCCGGCAATGTGATGAGCACAAGAAGAAGTACATGCTTGCCAAATGGTCGATTCTCCATAAACCTATAAGTGTGGGGGGAATGGGCATTATTGACTCGGATATTCGGAACAAATGCTTGCTAAGTAAGTGGGTCATTAAGTTGTTGAATGAGGATGGTTTATGGCAGCAAATTCTCAGAAAAAAGTATTTAAAGGGGAAAACTCTCTCACAAGTGGTCAAAAAGGCCGGAGATTCACATTTCTGGTCGGGCCTAATGGAGGTCAAAGACTTAGTTCTCTCGAGGGGTAAGTTTAAGGTTCAGAATGGTACCCAGGCTAGGTTCTGGGAGGATCCGTGGTTGGGGAAAGTTCCCTTGATGTTGGTGTATCCTAATGTTTACGAGTTGTCGGGAGGAAGAACATGTCTGTGGCTCAGGTTCTAAGTACCACACCATTGAACGTATCGTTTAGACGTTCACTGGTGGGAGAGCTTTGGGAGGAGTGGCTTGATCCGGTAGGCAAGATCGTGGATGTGTCTCTTACGGAGCACAGGGACTGCTTCATATGGACAACCAATAAGGCGTTCTCGGTCAAGAATTTGTACAATGACTTAATTATAAGGGCGGGAGCTCGGGTTAATTGTTGGACTTGGAAAGCTAAGTTGCCGTTGAAAATTAAAATTTTCCTGTGGTTTCTTAACAATGGGGTGGTGCTCACTAAAGATAACTTAGTCAAGCGTGGGTGGAAGGGGTGTACGAAGTGTGGGTTTTGTGCGCAGCAAGAAACGGTGCAACACCTCTTTTTCGACTGCCAGTTGGCTAGACTTGTGTGGAGTTGCGTTGCCGTTGCTTTTGGATTTAACAGACCCACTTGTGTGCAACACCTTTTTGGTCCTTGGCTTAGAAGTTTTTCGAAAAAGCAAAGGAGCCTTGTTGTGATTGGAGTGACAGCCCTATGTTGGGCTATCTGGATCAGTCGAAATGATTTGGTTTTTAAAAAATCACAGTATGTATCTGTTTTGCAGGTGATCTTTAGGGGAGTTTTTTGGATCAGAAGTTGGGCTTTCCTTGCCAATGATGGTGGGAGGAATAGCTTGAGGGCCGGAGGCCGTATGTTGGAGTCTGTCGCTCTGGCGTTATTTAAGGGGACCGGTTGGAACATTCTTAAGCGAATTGAGAACTAGTTTTGTTGCTTTGTATGGTTTTGAGTATCCTCGTGGTTGTCTTTCACCTTGTTTGGACGTGTTGCTTGTGTTGGTTGGACTTGTGTAGTGGTCCCCGGTGTAAGGGTGAGTGTGTATTCTTGCGGCTCGAGTGCCGATCGGTTTTGTATCTTGGTCGTAGACGGTGCCGTGCACCGTTGAGGCCGAACTTGTTTCCTTAATCTAAAAAAAATGAGAGATTTTCTCTTAAAAGAAATCAATTGCCTAGATAAATTCATTTCCTCGAGGAACGGAATCGAATCGGCTCTCGTACAATTGTACAAATCTAGGCGAGCGGAGTGGTCCGTACACGAGGCGACCGGCGGCGAGGCAACGCGTCGTCTTGGATCCGGCCGGCGGCTCCATCCGGTTAACGAAGGTACCACCGGACCGGAACGAACTCGTTGGATCCACATCCGTATATTTTCAAACGGAAACAATCACCCCGAGTCCGCTTTGCGTGCACATCGCTCGTTACCTCAACCGAACATCATGACGCCACTTGACAAGGGTCCGGATTGGAGTCCCCTTTTGACGACGAAAAATATTCCTTAAACACAAGGTAATCCAACACCGTTGACAACGTGAAGTCAAGATTGACAACGTCAAGGTAAAGATCCAGAGGGTGTTCGGCTGGTCGAATGAATAGTACTCGGCTGGTAGAATGAATAGTATTCTATGACAGGAAATAAGCCAAGACAAGCCGGGATAAGCCGAGATATGCCAGCCGAACAGCCTCTCAGGACAGGGAGGAGTAAGGACCCCGGTCAAGACCCACACTGGCAAGACGTCTAGTCTTCGGCCGGTTGGCTGCATCTCCGACCAGTTCCCCACTGGAGGGACCCCCACGAGAAGTCTCCGCCTCGCACGACAAGTCCGGCTCCGATGCCAAGACGTATAGCGAAAGCCCACTGCGCGTGCACCATCACCGACGCGCGTGGAGGAAAGATTCCCCACGCCATGCAAGTACAACAGCTGGCGGCCATGCAAGCAGCTCACTCCGACAAGAGCCTTAGGGCGTGTTTGGCAGAGCTCCGGCTCCACCAAACCCACTCTGAAGCTGCTGCTCCACCAATTTGCAGCTCCACCGTGGAGCTGAGCTCTCCCTTTGGAGCTGAAGAGATATGTTTGGCAGAGATAACAACTCCAGCTCCGCGAAATAAAAGTTTGAATAGATTACCCTCTTTTTGCCCTCAATTTTTTTTAATTCCTGTACGCCGGTGTGCTGTTCGTGCACCTGCATGCGTCTCGCTGTGTTGTGCCTGCATGCGTGTTGTTGTGTTGTCCACTGTACTTGTGTGCGTGTGTTGTGCTTGTGTGCCTGCATGCGTCTGTGTGTATTGTTGTGTTGTGCTTGTGTGCGTGTGATGTGCTTGCCGTGCTGTGCTTGTGTGTGTGTTGTGCTTGCCTGCATGCGTGTGTGCGTGTGCATGTGTGCGTGTTGTGCTGTGCGTGTCGCGCTCCTGCCAAGGCCGGCCAGGCCCCTGCTCAGGCCGCCGGATGCGCCACTGCCCAGGCCAGGCCGGCCGCGCCTATCCCCCGGTCCGGCCGCGCCCCGGCCGGGACGACATACGAGCCACCGCCCGGGCCGCCGGCCACCCCTATGCCCTGGTCGCTGGCCGCACCAAAGCTATGTGAAAACGGGTCGAGGAAGTCCTCCCCACCAGCGCCATCTGCCCCATTTTGCTCACCGACCCCGACAACCGCCGCGCCATTGACATCAGAGCCGTCTAGGGTTACAGGATGAGGACAAGGAAGGCCAACTCGGCGCGAGGAATAACTGAGAGGAGGAGGCCGAGGGGGCGGTGGAAGGCTCATCTCCGGCGTCCTCCGGCGGTTCGGCCGGCCGGCCGGTGGAAAGAACAGGCAGCGGCGCGGCTGTAGTGGAGGAAGGCGACGAGTCGCGTGAGGGAGGTGACGGGTCGCATGAGGAGGGAGTCTCGGGAAAAAAGAATTGAACCGGTAAGTTGTGTAATAGGTGGAAGAGGTGGGTAATTTCCACCTAACTCCACGAGTGAGTACAAAACAGGCCTTGACAAAGTACCCCTTGAGGCACTCCATGGATTTGGTGGAGTTGGGAGTTAGATCCATGGATTTAGTGGATCTGGAGTTTTTGGAGTTGCGGTGTTTGGCAGGAAAAATCTGGAGTGGAGCTATTTTATTGAAACTGGAGCTGCTTGGAGCCCTCCCAAACACGCCCTTAATGTTGGCCCGACCGGCTGAGCGGCCATCACATTGCCATCATCTCTCACTCTGCCACACGCAAGCTCAGCCACTCAAGCACCCTCTACGACGCGCACGAGCCTATACTTAGGCTCGAGCGTGGCGGGCTAGGCAAGTACTCGGGCCAGCCAAGGCAAGCCCAAACTACTCGAAGGAGAAGCACCCCTAGCTCGAGAACACGACAGCTCGACAATGGACGTAGGGTAGATCTCCTCGGAGGCCCAAACCAGTCTAAATCCGGTTGTCTCCCGCGCTAACCATCCGAGCCCGACGCTCGATCGATACAAATTTACTTCAGGCGGTAGAGAACCCTGACAGTTGGCGCACCGGGTAGGGGCACATCGTGTGTCTCGACGAACTCAAGTGGATCGGATGGATGGCCGTAGGATCACGCTGACTCATGCGGCCATGCTGCGCTTCGGCTCCCTCGGCTTCGTCTACACCGGGCCAGCGGAGTCCGTCGCCGGCCCCACCTTCGTCTGGCCGCCTCGCCCCAATGTCCACACGGGGTCTGCAGGCGCGCGAGGCTTTCGTCCGAGGCTTCTCGAACGACGTCATCATCGGCATGTTGGGGCCAAACCCAATGCAGGAGCGTTTTAGGCTCGCCGCCTACTACCTCACCGACCTCGCCTTCCAGGCCAGCAGAGACGAACCGCTGGCCTGGGGGGGAGTTCATGGAGCGTTACACCGCGATGTACCCCCGTGGACAACCCGGCCTCCCGGACGACCCGGTGATGGCCTACGTCAACGACCTCTGCGCGTCCGGTGCCGCCCCTGGGTCTACAACGACTCGGGGAACACGGACCACGCGATGACACGATCCCGCCCGGGAGTGCAACGTTTGTGTGGCCTCCGCGTCGAGCAGCTCTGAACCAGAACCTGCTCCGCGCCACCGCACCGCCGATGCCCAGTGGTGGGCGCGGTTCGACGAACTCGTGGAGGCGAGACGCCAGCTCGACGAGGAGCTGGCCATACTTCACCAGGAGCTGGGCATGGATGTCGAGCCCCGCGACCGGCGACTTGTGCAGGACATTCCTGTCTAGGAGGAGCCACACGAGGGGAATGGCGACCGGCGCGAGCACCGTCCGGCTGCCGACCAACCGCGAGACCGCACACCAACGCCGCCACCGTGTAGGGCGACACGCGACAACAACCGACGCGCCAACGAGGGCGCGAACGTCAACACGAACGCTGACGCTAACGCACCGTCGTTCTTTTGATGGGCGTCGCAGAACCTCGCCATTGCGGCCATGCTGCTGCGCGGCTGCCCGGAGGCAGCGACCTCCGAGGAGCGACGAGTGCGCGAACAACTGAAGGTGTTGCTCAAGGCGGCAGTAGCACAACAAGCCGAGAGCTCGGCCACGCTCCAGCGCTCGGAGTGCGGGCGGGCAGGAGCACCATCTGCACACGGCCCGAATCCGCATCCTTCCCAGCATCGAGAGCGCGGGGAGGGAGGCGGAGCCGCGACATCAGCAGTCAAGAGCCGCCTTGAGCCCAACCGCGACGCACGGAACACCATCGAGGCCCGACGGCGGGCCGAGAGTGTCGACAACCACCACGACGGCCGCTCGCGCCACCACGACGACCGTGGGCGCGGACGGTGCCACGATAGTGATGACGACCTGACCGCAGCTGGCCCCCTAACCAGAGAGGTCCACGGGCCATTGGCCGGAGCATCTGCGACGCGAAGTTTCCTTCGCGCTTCCGTGCTCCGACCAATGTACCGAGATACGACGGGGACACCAATCCCAGCGTATGGCTCGAGGACTACCGACTCGCATGCCACGTCGGGGGAGCGACAGACGACCTCTTCCTCATCAAGAACCTGTCGCTCTACCTCGGTGACTCCGCATGCACATGGCTCGAGCACCTGCCACGGGACAAGATCCACGACTGGACCGACCTACGTCGGGTCTTCGTCGACAACTTTCAGGGCACCTACATGCGCCCCGGCGAGCAGTGGGAGCTGCGCAACTGCAAGCAGCAGCCGGGGGAAGTCTCAGTGAGTACATACAACACTTCTCCAAGCGCTGCACCGAGCTCCCCGGCGCGACCGACAACAACGCCATCTCGGCGTTTCAGAACGGCACGACATGCACGTCCCTTATTCACTGACTCGGGCACTGCATGCCTCGCACGACTTGCGAACTCCTCGACATCACGAGCAACCACGCCGACGGCGAGGAAGCGGTCGCCATGACGCTCAACACCCCTCAGGGCAAGGGGAAGCAAGTCATGGACCACGGTGAGGGGACGTCCTCGCGCTTCAAGAAGAAGAAGAAGAACGACAAGCGCCGCCGTGACGACAACTTTGTCGCGGCGGTGGAGTGAAGACGTCGTGTCCCAAGGGCAACCGGACCAAGCCCGCACCGACCAAGGACCACTTCGAGAGGCTCTTGGACACGTCGTGCCCGCATCACGAGGTCCCCGTCAAGAACACACTCCGAGAGTGCCGGCTCATGAAGAACCCTCAAGCCAAGAACGGCGGACCAGCCCGAGAAGGGAGGCCCCTCCCCCGACAACGACGACGGCGCGAGGGCTGCATTCCCATGAGAAGACGACGTGGTGCACATGATCTTTGGGGGATCCCCGGCGAGACCCTCAAGGCGGCGAGAGAAGCTCATCCGACGAGAAGTCTTCAACACTGACGTCGCGAAGCCGTCCTATCTAAAGTGGTCGGAGGTTCCGATAACCTTCGACCGCGGGGACCATCCCGACCACGTACCTCAGCTCGGATCCTACCCACTAGTGGTAGCTCCCCTGTTCAAATCCAAAAGGGTCCACAAGGTCCTAATGGATTGGGGAAGCGGGATCAACGTGCTCTATGCGTCAACGCATGACGACATGGGCATCCCGCAGTCCGCACTAAGGCCATCGACTGCGCCACTCCACGAGGTCGTACTCGGGATGGAGGCGCTCCCCATCGGGCAGATTGATTTCCCGTCACGTTCGGGGATGTGTGGAACTTTCGCACGAAAACCGTCACCTTCGAAGTGGTGGGGTTCTCGGGGACGTACCATGCGATCCTCTGGAGCCAGCATACGCGAAGTTTATGGTTGTGCCCAATTATATGTACCTGAAACTGAAGATTCCCGGACCGAAGGGGATCATCACAGTAGGGCTAACGTATCAGCGCGCATTCGAGTGCGACGCTAAATGCTTTCAGTTCGCTGAGGCAATCATCCGGTTCGAGAGCCTCCGCACCGAGCCTCAATCCGAGGACTAGGATGTCCCTGAGTCGTCCAAGCGTGCGGCCTGCTCTTTCGAGCCTGTCAAGGATGCGGTCGTCTCCGACAACGGTCGTACGCTCCGTATCGGGACGACGCTCGATCCTAAATAGGAAAGCATGCTCGTCGACTTCCTCAAAGCGACATGACGGGGATCCCGAGAGAGGTTGCCGAGCACAAGTTAAACATCAAGACGGGATTGAAACCGGTGAAACAGCGCCTTCACCGCTTCAACAACGAGAAGTGCAAGGTGATTGGCGAGGAGGTCATGAAGCTCCTTAGTGCGGGGTTCATCCGTGAAGTCTTCCACCCCGAGTGGCTAGCAAACCCTGTACTTGTAAAGAAGAAAAATAAGAAATGGAGGATGTGTGTTGACTATACGAACCTTAACAAGGCGTGTCCCAAGGATCTGTTTCCTTTGCCTCGCATAGATTAGGTAGTCGATTCAACGGTAGGGTGCGAAACCCTCTGTTTTCTCGATGCGTACTCTGGGCACTACCAGATGCCCTTTGGGCTCAAGAATGCGGGTGCCACTTTCCAATGATGCATGCAACGCGTCTTTGGGGAGTTGATAGGCCGCATCATAGAAGCATATGTCGACGACATCGTAGTCAAGTCTAAAAAGACAGGGGATCTGGTCCCCGGCCTCACTGAGGTATTCATGAAGCTACGACAACACAGGGTAAAGCTAAACCCCAAGAAATGCGTTTTCGGGGTTCCGAGGGGTATGTTCCTCGGCTTTGTCATGTTGGAACGCAGCATTGAAGCTAATCCCGAGAAGATCTCGGCCATCATGGACATGGGGCCGATCAAGAACCTGAAGGGTGTGCAGCGTGTCACGGGCTGTTGTTGTGGGATAGCAAAGTTACCTTCTCACAAACAATGAAGGAAAGACTAAAGGCTCAAGAAACAAAGTCGAACTCAAACTGCACTCAAAAGAAAACCAATGCTCTCAACAGTGAATTTCTTAAAGTCGATCCCCTTCACAAGTGTCGGTCCGTCTCCTTTTATAGGGGAGGCGAACGGACTTTTTACATACCGAGAATGCCCTTATGTGAAATGAATCAAAACAGAATGTGCTAGGCTAATTTTGGGAAATCTCCAATTAGGTCTTCACGTAACCGGCGCCTTGTGACGTCACACCGCTAATCACGGCGCCTTTTGTGTTGTCATTACGTGCGCTCATCGGGAGAAGACCTCTGATCTTTTGGAAACCCCCCTTTCGCCTGGCACATTCCGTTACCTGAAACAAAAATCACAACCAAACGCAAATACATTACATGTTAGCGAAGACGAAACCTCCCGAGCGAAACCCAGGATATAACTGGTTGGGTGGGTAAGATTCGCCCTTGGGGTTTCGTCGTGGGAAAAACAAGTAGTCTAGCCGAAACCCTAACGCTTTGAACCGCGGGGCTTATTGGGCTGCTCTGCTGGTGACGAAGGGTGCTGGTCGAAAGATGGATTCTGAGAGATGAAAGCAGACTTAAGAACTTTTGGGGTTTCGTGGCTGAGCCCTTCGAATCAAGCTTGACTAACTAAAATGATCACACGTTTTGGCCTACGAAATGCTCGATTCCGAATCCCCCAACGGTTGTCTCGCAACTCTAAGTCATTTCATAGCACGACTCGGAGAGCGCAGCCTGCTGCTATACAAGCTAATGAAGAAGTCCGACCACTTCACGTGGACCCCTAAGGCACAAGAGGCGCTCGATTATCTCAAGAATATGCTTAAGAGTCCTCCGATACTGACAGCTCCGACTTCTGAAGAGCCAATGCTCCTGTACATCTCAGCGACAACCCAAGTGGTCAGTGCAGCATTGGTGGTCGAGCGGAAAGAGCCCGGGAGGTCACAGAAGGTGCAACGCCCAGTGTACTTCATCTGTGAGGTACTCTCCAACTCCAAGACGCGTTACTCCCAAATGCAGAAGCTCGTATACGCGATCTTGATGACCAAGTGCAAGCTCTGACACTACTTCAATGCACACCCCATCACCGTGGTGTCCAAGTATTCACTCGGGGAAGTCATCCAGAACCCTGAGGCTGGGGGAAGGATCGCCAAGTGGGCGCTCGAGCTCATGGGACAGAACATCACATACGCGTCGCGCAGCACCATCAAGTCTCAAGTACTCACGGATTTCGTGGCCGAGTGGACGAAGATTCAAACTCCCCCTGCGTCGATCAAGCACGAGACTTTGTAGGATCTAGTCACATAGAAGGGGGGGTTGAATATGGGACTTGTTTTCAAGCTCTAAAGGAAAAAAACGAAAACCTTAACCTATCAACTAGTATTGCCCATACTAAAACGGTTCTTCTCTACTTCTAGAGCACACTAACACAAGTTTCCTTAGCAAGTAACACACTAGGAGGCAATAAGACAACCTAGGCAAGATATTAAGCACACAAGCGAAACAAGCTAGAACAAAGACAAGAAACTTGAGAGCGGAATTGAAATGCCGAAAGTAAGTGCTAGAAGTAAATAAGATGGACAAGAGGCGATCGAATTTTTTTCCCGTGGTATCGAGAAGTTGACGCTTCCCCCTAGTCCACGTTGGAGCACTCACTTAGAGTATCGCTCCCCCTTGAGTCACTAAGACACAAGTGCTCACTAAGAGTACCCGTTCTCCATCTCCGGAACGGTGGGTCTCGAACCGTGTACACCAAGCTTGTCTTGAGGCTCCCACAATCTCCAAGAGCTCACCAAGAACCCCCAAGTCACCTAGACCGTCTAGGAGCCGTCAAACTCCAAGAGTAACAAGCCCGCAAACCTTCACTTGACCTGAGCACTCAGCTAAGCCATGGATGCACCTTGAAACTCTTGCTCACTAAGAAAGAACACCTCAATGAAGAGGAAGAGAAATTCCAATAAGAAAGAACACACTCTCCTTCTCTCCTAGGTGCAGGTAGATCTTCGAGTGGCAAAGACAGCTCTAGATAGGCGGGGGCTTATATATAGGCCTAGCAAAGGTGGCTAGCCGTTGCAAAAGTCCCCCCGAAAAAGTTGTACCGTCGGATGAACCGATGGTGCCCCCCCCGCAAAGCGTCGGATCATCCGGTCACTCACGGCGCCCAATATAGCCGTTGAACCTTGAAACCCGGACAATACACCGACGCTATACACCGACGCCGCGTCGGATCATCCGGTGCCGAAGGCACCCCGCCCGGCGGTGCGTGTGATTTGAAACAAACCGAGTCGGATGAACCGCCGTGAGCACTAACCGGGCGTCGGATCATCCGGTCGTTGCCGAGAATCCTTGGCGCGTCTCCGTTGAATTTAAATGCAACCGTCGGATGAACCGATGGTCAAGGCGTCGGATCGTCCGATGCCGAGCCCGGACCCTTGACCAGAACTGTAGCCAAACCCTAAGGCGTCGGATGAACCGATGCCTGTACCGTCGGTTCATCCGACGGTCCATTTTGAACCAGTTGGCTGCGGAACTCATCCGGCGCGTGTTAAATATGGGGCGTCGGATCATCCGACGCTATGAAGTTGATTTCAACTCATCCAATTCAGCGCCTTTGAGTTTTCCGTCGATTCTTTTGCTTCAACCTTGCTTCCATGAACTCTCTGAGCTAGATAGGATCCAAGGAACATGAGTGTGCATAAATTATGGCTTTCGAGTGCATGGTCAAGCTACTAGTGTACGAACCCCTCTTAATAGTACGGTCGAAACTACAAACTAGTAATCCAAGTGTCCTTCATCTCCTTTGAGACACTTGGAACTAACAAAGTCCTTAGCCTTGCGAGTCTTCGACCGATTGAGCCAATAAATTCAAATTGAGGGGTCTCATTCCATTCAATACTCGTGACAATAACCCAAATAGAAATCCGCTTCAAAACAAAGGTTAGTCACAAGCATATGGTTGTCATTTATCACCGAAACACACCCTTACCAAAGGTGCGAAAGGGCCTAGATCGCTACAATCTCCCCCTTTTTGGTGATAGATGACAACACGAGTAGAGATATACGAAAATTTGAATTAAAAACATATAAACTCTACTTCTAATGCATGAAATAGAATAAGCGGTAAACACACATGCATTAAGTAAGCACACAAGCATGAAAAGACATGTAAGCCATCGACATACACAAGATCCAAATACATGTCTCATCACGAAGAGCCACAAAAGCGAGAGAGAGGCTACAAAAACTCCAAAACCTGCACTCTCCCCTAACTCCCCCTATCTCTACTCCCCCTATCTATCTCCCCCTTTGGCAACAAGCACCAAAAAGGAGACTAAGCCTGAGGCGGAGAGGAAGGATCCGGCGGTGAAGTGGAGACGACTCGCGAAGGTCGCACAGAGAAGCCGGAAGCGTCGTCGTCGTCGTCCTCCTCGCTGAGAAGAGACCAAGCCGGAGAGGTAGAGCCCGGAGCCGGAGGAGGTGGTGCTGGAGGAGCTGTAGTCGTCCCGGTGCCTGAAGTCGGAGTCGGAGTAGACGCGGGAGCTGTAGTAGCCTCGGGAGCAGGAGGAACGGTGTCGGAGGCAAGTGCGCTGAGATCTGCTCCGTGATCGCGCGAAGGTAATGGTCCTCCTGTCCCAAACCCTCTGCCCTCGGCGTAGAGAACGTCGGAAGAGGTGTAGACGCCGGTGGGCTAGGCAGAGTGGTGCGAGCTGGTGTCTCGAAGACGAGTGCTCCTGTGGTAACGGAGACACCGACCGTGACGTCGTAGGCGGGGTCATCTGTAGCTGAGCCAGGAAGGAGGAAGTGACCGCAGCCGGTGGTGTCGTCGTCTGAGGTACCGCGAACGCCCCGTCGTGCGAAGTAGTGGTGACCGAGGGAAAGTCGCCGGGGGAACGTTCACGAACCCGCCCGCCGGAGGAAGAGGAGGCTGTCGGGTCGGCTGAAGCTCGGCGGTGGGCGGGTTCGTGAACCATGTATTTTGACGGCTCGGTCATGAAGGAGGGAGCCAATGTAGGCCTTGTACTCATCTCGCCTCTTGGCGTGCGCATGGAATACTTGGTACGACTACATTTCCCGGCATCGAACAACGCTGCCGAGTACGAAACCCTAATCAATGGTCTCCAGATCACTGTCGAACTCGGGATCAAGCGCCTTGAGATCAGGGGTGACTCGGAGCTGGTCGTGGATCAAGTCATGAAGGACAAGAACTGTGTCGACATGAAGATGGCAGCGTACTGTCTACGAGATCTGGAGGGCAAGTTCCACGACCTCAAGCTGCATCATGTGCTGCGTGACTACAACAAAGCAGTCAACGTAATCATGAAGACCACATCCACACGTAGCCCGGTTCCGCACAGGGTCTTTGCGAGTGACCAACATGTGCCCTCTGTACAAGCAGAAGGCGGGGAGCCACCCGAGGAGTCGGAGGCCGAGCTCATGGCGATCGACCAGCCACCTAAGGTGAACCTCGAGGATCCCGATTGGCGCTTCCCAATCCTCGAGTGGCTAGTCGAGGGGAAGCTCCCCTCCGACCAGACAGAGGCCTGGCGCATCGCCCGCTGAGCAAAATCATTCGTTCTCATGGATGGTGAACTCTACAAACGTGGGGCAGCCGGCATACTCATGTGGTGCATCCTCGGGGATCAAGGCCGTGAGCTGTTGCAGGAGATAGACGCCGACACCTGCGATCACCACGTCGGTCCGAGAACACTTGTTGGGAAAGTTTTCCGACAAGGTTTCTACTGGCCCACGACGGTCGCTGACTCAAAGGACATCGTGCGGCACTGTGAAGGGTCCTAGTTCTACACTTGACAAACTCATCTCCCAACGCAGGCACTACAGACCATCCTCATCACGTGGCCTTTAGCCGTTTAGCACCTCGACATGGTGGGGCCACTCCGACAAGCGCTCGGGGGCTTCACCCACCTTCTCGTAGCGGTCGACACGTTCTCAAAGTGGATCGAGGCTCGACCCATCGTCAATGTCCACTCCGAGAAGGCGGTGTCATTCTTCACTGAAATCATCTATCACTTCGGCATACCCAACACGATCATCACCGACAACGGCACCTAGTTCACGGGGAACAAATTCCTCAACTTCTGCGACGACAACCACATACGTTTGGACTGGTCCGCCGTTGCTCACCCGAAGACAAATGGACAAGTCGAGAGGGCGAACGACATGATCCTGCAAGGTTTGAAGCCAAGAATCTTCAAGCGACTCGACAAGTTCCGAGCAAGATGGGTAGCTAAGCTACCGTCCATGATATGGAGTCTACGCACCACACCGTGCCGAGCCACGGGGTTCACACCTTTCTTCGTGGTGCATGGCTCCGTGGCGGTCTTGCCCACGGACATCGATTACGGCAGCCCACGAGTCTGGGCTTCCACCGAGGAAGGAAATCAAGTCGCACTTGAGGACGCGATCAATCAACTCGGCGAGGCACGCGACGTAGTGTTGTTACGAAGCGCCAAGTACCAGCAGGCCCTACGGTGCTACCACGAGCACAACGTGCGCCCCTGTGAGTTCCACGTCGAGGATCTCGTGCTCCGACGAGTCCAGGGCAGCAAGGACAGGAATAAGCTATCGCCACCTAGGGAGGGGCCATTCATCATCCACGAGGTGCTCTAACCAGGGACATACAAGATCCAGTACGAGGACGGGAGGGTCGTCTCCAACGCATGCAACATCGAACACCTGCGTCCATTTTATCCTTGAGTAAATGTTCAAACCTCGTACATCAATAATTAGATGTTGCATGCCTTGTTCACATGTCTCTGAGTTCCGAAACTTATCGTTGGATGTGTTCACATGTTTGCAACAATGTTTGGGGCTAAGCAGCGAGCGTCTTTGCACCTGTGCAAAGACGCTCTCTGCTCGGGGGCTACCCAGGGCACGATGCCCTCCTCATTTTTACGATTTTTTTTCAAAAATATCCCGAAAATTGTGTTGAGACCAATCGCACGAGCGAGAGGTTTTTTGACGGAAGCTCGATCTCGCGAAAAGTAAAGATGATGGCTTGCGTGGAACGAAGGGTTGCTGCTCGTTCGAAGCTCCTAGTGCTTACGCCCCCGTGGCTATAGCACGAAGACTTGCGAGCACTCCTCGAATTCCCAAGTCTTTATCCGATCTCTTTTCAAAAGTACTCGAGTGACCGCCGGGACTTGTCTGAAAAAACGATTTCACAAGCAAAACCTCGACAAGTTGCCTCCCGAACCTTCCGAGTTCTCGAGGGCTGCGAACGGGTGGTTGCACTTGGCAGATTGAACGGGACAGGCCTTCCGACTATTACACCTCTGTGGCTCCAGAGTGAGGTTTGTTCACTTCGGTTTTCTAAGAATGACTGCACATTGTTGCAGTTGTCCTTGAGCGCTCGGAAGAAATCAGGGAGTAACACAATTCGAATAAAAATACTTAGCTACACAATTGGTAGCCAACAACTTGTTCGGTTTATTACATAAGACAATTTGTGGTACTATTAATTCAAGGACCCGGGGACTTCTGGGTCCTCTAACTCATCTCGTGGCAGCAGCTCCAGGTCCTTCAGGGCGGCGGCGGCCATGTCGTGGGCGAAGGCGGTGCAGTCTTCCTCCAGCTCGTCGCACTGATCGTCGGAGATGCTAGGGGCCCAGCTGCCGCTCAGCGCCATGCGGTCCAGCCCTTGGTAGTGCGACTCGAACATGGTGAGGACCTGGTGCAGGGCACGTCGGCCCGTCGTCAGCTCAAGCTCTCGTACCACGCCGGGGAGGCGCCGACCTCTTCGATCAGCGTCTCAGGCGTCATCGGCCCAAGCGTCACGCCGAGCCCGGCCATAGCCGCGCTCATCGCCCTTCCAAGCTTGGCGATGTCATCGGTGACCTTCTGACTGATGGCCTCCGACTTGCGCTGGGCTTCGCGGGCTTGGCTCAGGGCGGCCGTGTCCTGCTTCCGAGACATCTGCGACTGCTCCAGCTCGGTCTTGACCTCTGAAGGACGAATGGAACAACAAGTTATGGCAGGTCCGCGGAAAAAGGGAAGACAGAGCTATGGTTCAACATTTACTCTGAAGTTGCTCCGACAAGCGCCCGATTGCGCTATCCTTCTCGATGACCTTGAGGAGGGCAGTGTTCAGCTCCTACTTCATATCCGCCAACTTCGTGGTCATCCCGGCGTGGTACACGCGCGCTCCTACGACCCCAACCGACAAGTCAGAACACGATGAGGAACGAGCAACGGGCAAAATGAGGAAAGAAAGCGACCACGTGACTCACCCTCGAGGTCCTGCGACAGCTTGGCGTTGCTCTCACGCAGCCGCATTTCCTCCTCAGAGACCACCTAGAGTTGGTTTGTGACCTGGGAAAATTGGCGGTCGGCCGTCGCCAAGTCCGTCGTGGACATACCCAGGTCACGCTCCAGCTCCGACACCTTCGACTCGAGCGTCGCCTTTTTACGAGCGGCAGCTTGGGCGGCGTCCCGAGCAGCGGTTTCGATTGCAGCTGCGGAGGTTTGGCCCTCTCCGCGGCCTCTTCAGCGGATGACGCAGTCGCACAAAGCTTCTCGACCTCGGCCTTGGCGAGAGCTAGCCTCGATGCCAGCGAGTCCCGCTCGGTGGCAGCTGCTGCAGCAGCGGTCTGGGTGGCGGTGGCGCGGTCCTCCGCTGACTGCCGGCGGCTTCAAGGGACATCCGTGCCGACGCCTCGCTTGCCACCGCCGCGGCCGCCGCCACCCGGCTACGACAAGCTGCATCTCCAGCTGGGCCCGCTCCGCGCGGAGCTCGCGTGACGCGCGGGCTTGCCTCCGACCAGACGCCACAAGATTCTGCCCCAAGCAAGGCAAGAATAAGACACACTTATCGAAAGAACCAAGAGAATCGAAGAAACAACTCTCAAGCGAGAAAGCTTACCGAGGTCGCGGGGAGGATCAGCTCATCAAACGCGCGGCACGCCCACTCCAACCCGCGCTCCAGGGTACCGCGCGCCACAACCTTCTAGTCATCCTCGGCATCGTCGTCGGACTCGAAGGCGGCCGCCCACGAGGTGCAGGCGAGCTCGAGAGTCTGGGCCTCACCGCTCGTTGCGCCCTGTGGCAAAACCGCGCTCGTGTCCTCCTCAGCCTCTTGGATCTCCGGGGACGCGCTCTTGTCGTGCCCTCGGGGGCAACGTGCTCCAGAGGGGATGCAGCGGGTTCGTCCGGCGCAAGAACCTCATCAGCGGTGGACGCGACTAGACGGGGCGATGAAGGTCTTGCTTCTCCGGCAACATCAACCGCCGCGTCATCCGCTGGGGGGACGGTTGCGGATGTGGGCGCCCGCCGGGCCGGGGAAGGGACGCCTCCCCGCCCCTCCCCGGCCGGTGTTGGCGCGAGCACTACCGCGGGCCGACTCGCGCCGGTCGCGGGCTCCGCAGGAACCGCCTCTACCACCTCTGACGCGGCAGGGGGGGGCCGAGCCGCCGGCACCCTTATGCGGACGCGGTGCCGGCGTAGCGACGCGGTGGTTTCCAAGATCATCGGCTCGGCGTCGTCGCCATCTCCAGCATCTCCTAGTCGTTGCCCGGGAGCCCGGGGGCGTCAAGATCGACGACCCCGATGCCGGGGAAGTCCACATACTAGCGCGTCGCCTCACCTTCTTGATGGTCACGGCGCCCACGGGCGAAGAAGGATCCGCTGCTCCCGCGACAAGAGAAGGCTCTGGCACCTTCGCAGTAGGAGAACGCTCTAGCGCTGACGACATCACGACATCATGACCTGATGCCGTCGGGGGAGGCACCGAGTGTTCATCCGAGGGCACCATGACCACATCTGTGCCGCCCGAGCCAGCCCTGACTGGCGGCTCCAATGACACTTGGGGCGGCCGTCTGCATGGTCGTCCGCTCCTCCTCGACGGCGGTGGCGGTCGCCGGCGGAGGCGGACGCCCGATTCTTCCACCGCGGAGGCCACGTCCAGCCCCTCCTCAACCTGCGCCGGCAGCGGCTCAGCGCACAGAGGTTGGGGATGGGGCTCCGAAGACATGACCCGCACGCTGTGGGCTAGGCGCTTCAGGGTTGCAAGGCTGAGCACGCCGGTGTCAGCGTACCTGCGAGAATACAAAAGCAAAGTTAATAAGCAAAGCAAGTTGGAGAGTCTACGATAGGGGATCCGAAGACGAGAACTTACATCTTGGAGCGCACCCAGGGCTTCTTTGCCGGGTGGCCCGATGAGCCCTGCTTGGGGGCTGCATGCTTCGAGCCCTGCTCAGGGGCTGCACGCTTCGAGCCCACTGACTTGGGGGCTGCTCCACTCCCAACCGCCGCCTCAACGGCGGCAACGCACTCCACCGATTGCTCGGGGGCTGACCCTCCGGCCTCTGCGACTGCCGGGGTTGGTCCTTGGTCCCCGCCGACGACGAGGGAAACATGGACGTCTGAGGCTCCGCCGCCCTGGATAAGTAATGGCTGCAGGCGCCGTGGGGTGGCGCCCGACTCCATCACTTGCGGCGCGCTCGGTGCCGACACCGAGTCTGCCGACTTCCCCCGCGACCGACGCCTTTGCAAGGAGTCAGAGTCAGGGTGGTCGGAACCATCGTAGAGTTGGCAGGCAAGCGTCGGCCGCTCCTCCGACCGCCTCGGGGGGGTAAACTTGGCAAGGCGCGGCACTCGCGACCCGGTGGACGCCCGTCCTGCTGGGCTCCGCGCATACACGGACGTTCCGCTGATCTTCTCGGGCAGGGTGAGCTGCTTGTCGCGAGCTCGACCCCACATTCTTGTCGCGCGTGGCCGCCTGCGGCCGCCGTGATGGTGATACTTCGGCGCCACGGGGAGGCGACGATGAGGACGACCTCGACATGTCGCTCCAGTCAACCGGCGTGCTGGCGACGTCGCCGCTCCACAACGGTTCAGGCAACGGGTCTTCATCAGAGGAGATGCAACGCTCCCCCGCTTTCCGCCTCTTGATGCGGTTATCGTTTCGATCGCGCTTGGCGATCTGGCATTCCTTGTGCTGCGCCTTGCGCACGACGCACCGTCTCTCCGTCACAGTCTTGTTCCGGTTGAATATCGCCTCCTCCGGGAGAGGCGCCTTGGCCGGGACAAGGTGGGTGCACTTCAACTGCGATGACAAGACGGCGTAAAGGTTAACCGGTGAAGAAGAAACACTGAGAAGATCAACGTCACCACAAAAGCAAACAAGATACATCGAGAAGATAGCAACTCACAATTTTTTCCGTCCCCGTGTTGGGAAGCATCGGGAGCAGCCGCGACGGCGACCACGAGTAGGTCGACCTCCCGATCGCCTGCACCACGCGGTGCTGGACCTCGAGCGGTGATGGGAGTGACGGCGCGGTCACGGTCCCCATCCAGGGGGCCGATCGGGTGTCATCTTGTAGAGGCGAAGCGGCCGCCTCCGGAGCGGCATGACTCCTCAGGCGTGGTATTGCCCAGCCACCTCCACCAGGGTGATCCCGACTCCTCGGAGACGTCGAAGCACCGCCCAGTGATCCCTAAGCATCTTTTCCTGCTCCATCTTCGTCGGGCCGTCCGACCAGCTCCTCCGCGACTCCGCGATGGAGTTCCCGGTGTACGCCAGGAGTGCGAACTCGGGGTCGTTCCGCAGATAGAACCACCCCTGGTGCCAGCCACTGTTCGAGCTGGTCAGGGTCACCGAGATGTAGTCGTCGCCCCGGCCCTGCTTCATCCGAAGGTTGGCGCAACCAATCGTCGCTGCCTGGGAACTATCCTTCAAATAGGTGAACCTGAAGAAGTACCAGAAAAGGTGCCAATGAGCACTAATTCCAAGATACCCCCCGCACATCGCTTCGAACGCCGCCATCTACTGGATGTTCCGATTGAGGTGCTGGAGCTAAAGCTCGTACTCGAACAACACCCTGGAAGGCCACGAATGAGACCATGAACCCCTTGGGGGGCGAGGCACGGACTCGTCGCCGGGCACCCTCCACTCCACGGCGGTGGTAAGCGGCGGAAGCTGGCCCGCCTCGACGAGATGGAGGAGTTGCTCACGGGAAACATTGGAGCGTGTCCAGTTCGACATCGTGGCAACGAAGTCATGGGCGGGCTAGAAGCGCAGGAAGTGGTGGTGCTGCGGATGCGGAAGAACTCGGAGAGCAGGGTGCGAGCGCGGGAGGAAGAAAACGATGGAAAACTAAAGTCCTGGAGCTGCGCCCGACGTGCGGTCTTAAAGGGGCAAGCGCAGTCCCTCGCCTTCAACGTTAGGTCTACCGTGTCAGCGGAACTTTCACCCACACGCGTGCATGCCCTGGCGAAACAACCGACCACTCGTGCGACGCCTCAATTCCCGTAGAACACGGGCCTGCAACGTCTGCGCGTGGTCATGATGGAATGGTCACGTCCATCACGTCGACCGAGATGCCCGCGCCCATTACTGCGCCCACATTTATCACCATGGCCATGACTACCCCGATGAAGCATCCCTGAGCTACAACGGTTACAATCATGACTAAAAAGCTCATGAGCGAGTCTCCAACTCACTCACGAGCTCGGGGGCTACATCTGGCGGATGCGCTCGCGCGCACCCATCGAGAACATGAAAAACACCATCAACACCAAGATCATCCAGCTGAGCCTGAGCGCGACTCCTTGATTCCCTCTCAGGCTCGAGGGCTACTGACGAGGGCCCGGATTAGGGCCCCCTTTTGACGGCGAAAAGATATTTCTTAAACACAAGGTAATCCAACACCATTGACAACATGAAGGCCAAGATTGACAACGTCAAGGCAAAGATTCAGGACAAGGAGGAGTAAGGACCCCGGTCAAGACCCACACTGGCAACATGTCTAGTCTTCGACCAGTTGGCTGCATCTCCGACCAGTTCCCCACTAGAGGGACCCCCACGACAAGTCTCCGCCTCGCACGAGAAGTCTCCGCCTCGCACGACAAGTCTGGCTTTGACTGGCACGTGGGCCCAGACGTACAGTGAAAGCCCATGGTGCCTGCATGATCACCGACGCACGTGGAGGAAAGATTCCCCACGCCATGCAAGTACAACAGCTGGCGGCCATGCAAGCAGCTCACCCCGACAAGAGCCTTAATGCTGGCCTGACCGGCGGAGTGGCCATCCCATCGCCATCATCTCTCACTCTGCTACACGCAAGCTCAGCCTGAGGCACTCAAGCACCCTCTACGACGCGCACGAGCCTAGACTTAGGCTCGGGCGTGGCGGGCTAGGCAAGTACTCTGGCCGGCCAAGGTAATCCCAAACTACTCGGAGGAGAAGCCAAGCATCCCGGGATGAACAGTCATGCCCAGACACGTGGCAGCTTCCACGACTAGGTACAAATTTACTACCGGCGGTAGAGAACCCCGACACACGATCGATACAAATTTACTACCGGCGGTAGAGAACCCCGACACTATCGGTGTTTTAGACCGGCAACCTACCAAGGGGAGTACCCGAGGTAGATGAATGTGGCCTCGCCGAGATCGGTAACTCGAAGGAAGAGACACGTGGCACACAATTTGGACAGGTTCGGGCCGCGAGGTGCGTAATATCCTACGTCCTGTATGTTGTGTAGCTCTGGATTGATTAGATGTGATTACAAGATGATGCGTGATATGAGAGAAGGGTCCCTGCCTCGCCTTATATAGTCCGGGAGGCAGGGTTACAGGTCGGTTTAGGGAGAGAGTACTAGTCGAGTACGTCTAGGAGTCCTCTACACAGTACAAGGTATGTATAGCTTCCTATCCGAGTACTTCTCCACCGTAGTCCTTGCGCCTCACGCCATCGGGTGTCGTGTGGCACAAGCGGGTAGTCCCGGGGCCCACCGAGTAGTCGGTCCCGGTACCCACCGAGGTAGTGGGCCCAGGGAGGTCCATACGACAAGCCCCCGAGTACTTTGTAGTCAAGCGGGATAGCTTCGAGCAGTTTTGATGGCCTTGACGAGTAGTCCTCAAGCGTCCCCGAGTACTACAAGTCGAAAGTCCTCAAGAATTGTAACACCCGAAAATTCCATCACAATAAAAAAATTGTTAGCAACATGGTTTAGTTTTATTTTCTAAGGATTTAATAAATCTGAATAAATAAAGTTGCCTTTAATCAAATTAAACAACATTTAATAATTAGAATCACCCAAGTGTTTGTGCATCATGTTGAAATGCATGAGTTTTGTTTATGGTGTGATTTTAAAAGTCTTAAAAAAATATTTGTGAAAAGTCCTTAAAAAAAATAATTGTGAAAATTGGTGTGAAAGTTTGAATTTAAAAAAAAATGCTTGAAAACTTGTTTAAAAGGTTTTCTAAAAAGTCTTAAAATAGTTGGTGAATTTGTGTTAAAATTTGATTTTAAAAAGATTTGAATTTGAATTAGTTTGAAAAGGATTTGAAGAGAAAAGGAAAAAAAAGAGAGAGAAAAAAACCAACAACTCACTCAACCCCCGCGGCCCAGTCCCCGTTTCGGCCCACGCGGCCCGTCAGCGCGCCCGCCTCCCTCCCCTCCCTCTCTCTCTCTGACCCGCTGACGTGTGGGGCCCACACGTCAGGGGCCATCTTCTACCTCTGGCCGGCCGCCCTCCCCTTCTTCCCCCGCGCCGCCGCCGGCCATCCCGCACCCCGGCGCCGCCTCCCCCGGCTCCCCGCGCCCGTCCACCTCCTCCACTCCCTCTTCAATGCGCCACCGCCCCACTCCACCGCCCCCGGCCCTATCTCTTCCCCTCCCTCGACCACCGAACGCCGCCGCCATTAATGCCGCCGCCACCGAGCTCCGCCACCGCCTCAACCGCGCCTCCTCCCCTTCCCTTTCCGAGCTATAAAAGGCGGCACCATCTCCTCTTCATCCCGCGCCCCTCCCTTCCTCTCCTCCCGCACCGCACCGCCGCCGCCACGGAGCACCGCCGCCACCGCCGCCCCTCGCCCCCGATCTCCTCCTCCCGCGCCGCTCCCACCCCCCCTTCAAGCCCCCGGTGAGCCTCCACATCCTCTCCTCTCTCTCCTGGTATCTTTTCCTTGCGATTTGGTGCACGGAGCGCATTTCCGGCCTTCTCCCGGCGAGCCCGCCGCCGCCGCCGCCGCCGCTCGCCGCCGCCGCCGCCGTGCGCCGCCGCCGCCGTCGCCCACATGCCACCGCGGCCGCCCGATCCGGCGGACGGCCCGGATTAAAAGGATGCGTACCCTTTCACCGGTCCACGGTGGACCGGCGGGACCGAGTCCACCGGCGGGCCCACACGCTTGCGTCGGCGCCGCGTCATCACTCGCGTCGGCACGGCCAATAGCAAGCCGCCACGTGTCGCTCCCATGGCTCACCCGCCGGCTGCCTTGGCAGTTTTGCAAAAAGGACCCCGATATTTCAGAATTCACAAATATATCCTTCCACCTATATAAAAGCCTTACAACTAGGTCCTGATTTTTATATCTAGGCCCCTGCAGTCCTTAGTTTCTATGTTCTTTAGCCTATCCTTAGTCTTTTACATATTAGACCTTCTACTTTCACACATATTTATGTTTAGGTCCCTGAAATCTTGCAGAAAAACCCCTAAAACTTTCAGATAATCACAATTTAGCCCCTGAACCTTGTTTCAGCCATAACTTTTTCATCCTAGCTCCGTTTTACGCGTTCTTGATGTCCACGCGATCGTCTCTCCGAGCCCGTCATTTCTAAAAGCTTGTTTTAGTCTTTTGGTAATGTTTGATGTATTGTTTTATTTATTGTATGTTTTCTTGCATGATCGTAGCCAACACGCCGTTCGAGGAAATTCAAGTGCAGAGCTTTGCGAGATAAGGAAAGTAGCTTATCGTTGGAGAAAGGCAAGTGACCCTAACCACCCTTCTACCTATGCTTTAATCAAGATTACTATAAGTTAATCGGAACATGGAGAACCACCCGGGGAAAACGGTGCAACCACAGTCCATATGGCTCTGGCTTAGCCAATTAATTAGGTGTGTGATTGTATTGACGACCTTATCCGAAAGGAACACGGGGGGCTCCGGGTTGCGGGGGTATAGCCCGGTTCTTTTGGGGTAGCGACCTTTGCTAAGGTGCCGACCACTAGGGAGGGTTATGGTCCGCCCCGAGTCAGAATCGTCGTGGGTTGTTGATGCTTTTGCATACCTTTGTAAAGGCTTCGTAGCGTCCCTATGCAATCACACCTCGGAAGTGTGGTATTGTGCACGATCGGCACATGCGTGGTTGGGTTCAAAGTTCTTTGGAACTTTTACGCGAACTCGTGGGAAAAGTGTGCAACCTCTCGCAGTGTAAAGGCGATCGATCGGCCGTGCTCACGGTCAAGAGCGGCTGGACCCTCACATGATTAATTGAACTTAAAGATGGATTAATATTGCTTTCCGGTTATTCCTGTGGCCTTGCCGAGTACCAACCATAAGTGTACTCATCCTTGCTTACGCTGTTCAGAGAAGAACCCTGGAGTGGAGTACTTCACCGAGTATGAGGAGTTCTGAGGATGCGATCAACCGATCGAAGCTCGTGGAAGATGAAGATGGAGTCGCATCTTCATAGTTATCGTTGTTCGTGTAAAGACCTTTGTGTCTACCATCGTGAGTGTAATAAAAGTTAATAAACCTTTTCTGTACGTTTTGAGCAATGTCTTTTGATATTACACTCATGAGTCTATCATATGTGTGAAATTGTGATCCTGGCACACATATGAGATGCATTCGGTTTTCTACGGAAAATCGGGTGTGACAAGAATACTTGAAGCATCCCGAGGCTGGAAGGTACTCCAGCTGATATTTGTGTAATCCTGAAGTCTTCTCGAGTAGTCCCCAAGCGTCCTCGAGTTCTGCTCTTGAAGGTCTTCAACAATACTCGTGTTGTCTTGAAGTCGAAGTTTATATGGAAGTGCGATTGCAAAATCGCACTCCATATGGAGTAGCCCCCGAGCCTTAGGTTGAGTTGTAGACTCTGGCTGAGGGTCAATCTGAAGTTCTGGCAAGATTTCCCGCAAAATCCGAAGAAAAAACTGAAGGACACGCGGCATGCGGCCTCATGCATGGCGCACAGCGCGTCCACCCGGTGGCCGAGGGTGCGCTCGTCGCTGCCGACGTGACGAAGCGCGACGCCCTGTGCTATCACCTGCAAGTGAACACGCTCGGGTCGAAGCCCAGCTCGCACACAACAAGCGTCTCGCGCGGCGTCAGTGAGCTCGGGTTGGAGTTGCCCAGAAGCTCTAGTGCGTCGCAGCGGCCACACGCGCGGCTCGGCTGGCCGGTAGCCAAGCCTCGAGCGTGCGGTGGCGTGCGCGGCCTCGCCATGGCCACTCGGCGCAGCCACCTAGAAACCAGGGGCGTGACACGAGGCGACGCGACGGTGCACAATGTCCCCTGCAAGAGAAACCACGGCCCGACAACCGGTTCACACACAAGGTCCTTGCACGGTGACGGCGGGCTCGAGAGCATGGGTGGCTCAAGAGCACCACACGGTCGCGGGGCGGCAGTTCTGCGGCTCGAAGGCGCTAGTCAAGGCGGCACAAGGGCAAAAGGGTTACATCCCGGGCTCCCACAGGTGGGATTGCCGATGTGGCCGGCTCCCAATGGCCGCCACCGTGCCCGTCGCGTCATCAGCATGGGCAAGAGGGGCTTTTCCCCTAGCGATTCTCCCTGGGGCGGATCACGGGTGCGCGCGAGCTCGGCGTGCGCGCCAGCTCGGCGTCCCGACCGTCCCATCCACGCGCGCCCAGCCACAGCGCGGGTCGGACGATGCGGTGCGGTGTGCCAGTGGGGGAAAAGGTGAGGGAGGAAGGGAAGGGGTAAGGCTGACAGGCCAACCCCACCCATCAGTGAGTGAAGGCAAAGGCATGAGGAAGTTTGGTAAGTTGGTTGCGGTTGCGGTTGCGGCTGGGCTGGGCTGGTGGAGTTGGGCCAGCCGCAAGGCTTTTAGGGAAGCCGGCCCAATGGTTGCTAAAGGTTTTACATTTAGTTTTGAAATTATATTAGAAATACTATTTGAATTTGAATTACCTTCAAATCCAAACCACACTCATTTAAGTCCAAATAAAATCCAAAAAAATCCAACTCACATACCATAATTTGAATATATATTTTTATAAATGGGTTAAATTGGTGGAGAATTTAGGGAAGGGCTAGCAATTTGGGTTGCAAAATGGTAGCACTCCAATTCAAACAAAAAGTTTTAAATTTTCACAAATTTTCACACCTAATTTTTGGTATGTCACAACCTCCTTGACCACAACCCAAATTGAGTATGGATGATCTTTTGATGAATTTTCTGAAGATTTCCTGGCAAGATTTCAAGACATATAACATATGGAGGGACTCATCAATGATCATGCGAGTTTCGACATGGAGGATGCCCTTGAAGATTTCAAAAGATTTATAAAGCAATACAAGGATTTTGTACTTCTTTAGCAGCCATAGGTCCCCTCACTTCTATGCTCGAGGATGAGCAATCATTTAAGCATGGGGGAGGACTGCTATAGTAGTACCATGTTGCTTAAAAGTTTGGAGGAGCATAAAAATGAAGAATAAAAAATAAAGAGGAAAAAATGAAGGAAAGAAAGAAAAAAAAAGAAAAGAAAAAACAAAAAAGAGAAAAATAAAAATGCTCCTCGGTTCTTTTTAGCTTCATTTAAATCTTAGAGAGCTTTGAAGACAAGTCCATACTCAATCTTTTCCAACCATGTGCAATCCAATAACGAGAACTTCATTTGTGTCTCGGGATCACCCATTTGCCACTTGCCATGTCCACCTTTCTAAAATGTGTGTGTTCCATCTCTCTCTCTTTCCAACATTTATTTTCCATGGTCTTTTTTACTAGTCTCGGTAATTCCAATAGATCTCTGTCTTAGTTTGACAACATTTCAAGTATAATGTTTTGCTAGGATTGTTTTTACCTACCAAGCTCCACATAAGTTTTCCACTTTCATATATGAGTAGAATAGGTTGAGATTAATCTAGTGTAGGCTTGAGTGACTTGATGAGATGAGTGTTTCCATTAGCTTTTGCAAGAGAACCTCGCTTATGTTAGATGTGCAACTTTTTGAAAACTCTTCACGATGCAACAAGGTAAAGGTTTGAAGTTTGCTTAAGTTAGAGAGCACTATATTTGTTTTATTGTGGCATGTTCTTTAATGATAGTCTATCTTCCATAATGTAGTAGCCGGTCAAAACTTGAACCTTAAATGCTAAATACTTGAGAGAGCAATATGTCTTGTCGTGTATAACTAAGTGCAGGGAAGACATTGAAAGGCAACACTGATTTCCAAGTTAAGCAAAGATGTTGGACTTGCTTGAGGACGAGCAAGGTTTAAGCATGGGGGTATGTTGACGATCGACTTTGGTACACCTAGCTATAAGTTTACCGTCAACATTTGCACGTATTTGATATTCTAACCAATGGTACTAACCCCCCAGAGGTATCAAGTTCACTCTCGCATGTCGATTTTGGAGTTTGTTGTTTATGCAGGAAATTAACATTAAAGAGGAGACTTTCGGGATAAGTTCATCAAGCACTTCAAGAGAAGATCATGGAGCCCGACACAAGTCAAGACACCTCATGAACATGACTCCAAAGGGCCCAGGGGCCGAAGCACGAAGCCGGAAAACTCCAGGGGCCTAGATAGAAGATGCTGAGTCTTGCGCGACAAGGAGCTCTGTCCAAACCATGGAGAAGACGACGTCAAGGGCCCACATGCATAAGGGAGCAAGTCAGCAATTGACCAAGAAGCATCGGGGAGCGAGACGGGGCCGAACCGGGCCAAAATGGGCTTGGGCCGGTCGGCCCGGCCGGCCGGCCCAGCCTGTTCCGAGCCCGGTTCGCGCCCCCCTTTTGCCCTAGGTGCTCATCTATTTATTGCCTCTGCCTCCGCCGGCCGCCACATCCATCCATTCATCAGAGAGCCGCCGAGACGAAGGAGAAGCACCGGGAGGAAGCCGACGGCCGCCGCAAGTCCTCGAGTTGCCTAGGAGATGGCTTAGGCCATGCCCTAGCCGCCATGGTTGGCCCTGCGTGGTGAAGCCATGGTGGAGTTCCGGAGTCGCGACTTGAATTCGTCAAGTCGTTTGTACCTTCAACATTCAATAGTGATATAAATCTATTCTTGTCTTTACTTTGATCTACTACGAGTTGTGCTCATTCATATGTGTAGCTACCATATGCCTTTAGTAGGATTAGATCGAATCATGGTGATTAGTCTTGTCTTGCAGATAGACTGTAGTAGTGCATGGACCGAGGTTTATCGCTCGGTGTCGAATATCCTTGCATAGTGACAGTACGGTGGAGGAGAAAGCGGCGAGTGAACGTATATCGGACCACTCCATATCGGGTTACTCCATATCGAGTGTAATCCTTATCATAGTATAGGTTTAGATTGGTTTATCACCTTGGCCGGAATGACAACAAGAAGATGATAGGCTAGGTTTACCTTTGGTTTGCTTACCTTTATGGCTAGGTGGATGTGATCCATACATCCTTTCGTGTTTGTATGTTACCTTTATGCAATCAATGCTTCACATAGGGTTAGACTGGTAGGTTAGATAGAGAACCTTAGTGGTTTGCTTCCGATCCTTGGATTGACAAGTCTAGGGAGGATCGTCCTTGGTGAAAAAGGCACCAAGTCACCCGTAGGCTTGCGGTGAACTTGAGCACGGTTTTGCACCGTCAACAGCCCTCAAGCCTGGATTTCTCCCTCCATACAGGACAGTTAGGTACCACATGTCCGAATTTGAGGGTAGGAGGTCCCCTTCTAATGCCAAAGAATTGTTCAACCTAAGGCACTCATCCCTCGGAACCACAGTAGAAAGGGCCTTTGGTGCTCTGAAAGGGAGGTTTAGAATTATGGACAACAAACCTTTCCATCCTTACTTGTCTTAGGTTAATATTGTCCTTGCATGTTGTATTCTCCATAACTGGATCTTGGGGTTTGGGGTTGATGAAGTCATACCTGGGGATGACTTCAACCCACCACCATCACACAACCAGTCCTTTCCCACTCATGCAGCCATGTCACAGGAAGTTAGAGCCTGGAGTGCTCAGAAGGATCAGTGGGCTCTAGCTATGTGGGAGAACAGGGGTTCATCTAGGGTTTAGTAATTTGCTTGCTAAGTTGTAACTTTAAGGAACCATGGTGTGGTGTTTATGTTTATGTTTGGAACTTGCTGAGACCTATATGTCTTGTTGAATTGCTTCTGTCATTGAAATTTAATTGATGTTCTCTTTCTCCCTTTTAATTTGGTATTTGTCTGGGCATCCTGGGCTGCAATGACCTTTCATGTGATATGTCTCGTAATTAATATCTTTGTGATGCATTCCATGGTATTGGTAACATAGTGTGAGAACCCGCCTAGGAAAATACCGTACTGTCGCCTAAACCAATCCACTTTAGTCATAAAGCAATAATAAAGTATCATCCCGTCGATAGTTGTCGGGTTAACGCCGGGTGAAATCACTTTACATAGCAACAAGGATCGACATATGTGCATTAAAACCCACACGAAGGCAAGTCCAGAGTTCAACACATGATTAACATCCAAATCTACCCTGAAGGGTTTAATTATTACAAACCGAAGTCTTTTACATGATAACGTAGTTCAGAGTTTTGAAAACAGCAGAATTAAACTAAACGACGTGAGGACCATCACGAGAGGCCAGCCATGATTGCCTTCATTCATCGTCTTCCACCCACTCCAGCTCCCAGCCAGGCGGGATCTCTCCAGATCACACAACAGCAACGGCATTACCTGGAACAATAGATTAGCAAGGCTGAGTATACTAATACTCAGCAAGACTTACCGGTCGGTGATAACTACAACACCAACTCTAGACATGAGAGGCTTTTTTGCCACTGGGGTTTCTTTTGCTAAAAAGCAACAAAGAGTAGGTTCTTACTTTCAAGATTTTAACACAAATTCTAGTTGATTACTCTTTTCTAAATTAGCAAGCTATTACAAGCGTAAGTTGTACAATACAATTAATCAAGCATAAATATTCATCAACTTCCATCATTAGGGATATCATGTCCAATTGGATAAGTAGTCTCAGATAACGGTGAGAGGCCGACAACAATTGATTTAAACCTTGCAAGGTAGACCTAAACACATGGTAGGGTGCCCCGCAAGCACAACCACCAGGCGGTTCCCAAAAAATCCTTGGTTCAGGATAAAAGGCCACAGTCTTCGGTACCGGCTATCTGGCATACCCCGCGAGGCACCCAGAATCACACGTGTACCGGCGATAGCTAGCTGTGAGACGCATCCCAATATTAGTGACGGTAAAATCCCTTACTACCTCATTAAGGTACTAGGCTTACCGGTCTCATTCCCGACAAGTGCTTAGTACGTTCAAACACTCAACCCACTAAAGCCATTGGACCGGAGCCCACATCCCATGCTCTTACCACATGAGCAATCCATTTAAGGAGATCTTATGATTCCAACATAAGAACCTATTCTTGCGAGTGAAAAGCATCACTCGACTTGTAACGGTCCTATAGCATAGCAGCTACTGACCTATCATACTAGTAAGGACATAGGTACCTAGGGATCATGCATCTAGGGTTTCATTTTAACTCCTGAACGTAAATGCAAAATCATCCATAGACAGTTGAATAAATTTCCAAAAACACTTAGGTTAATGCACCGGGGCTTGCCTTCGTCAGCACAGTTAGCCTGAGGGTCCTCAGTGTCCTCGCTCACTTCCACGCACTGCAGCTTCGCGTCAGCTCCTCCTTCCTCGGTTTCTAGCACGAGAGTGTAGTTACTGTGAGGGAGTTCTACACGGTATGCAATGCAGGGTTTAGATGGAGTGAGAGTTTAATTATTTCATCCAACTCTTGTTGGCCATATTCACCTAGATAAACATTTAATTACCAATTCTTTTCATTAAGGTTATTATGTGTGAAGGTTTATTATTTTAGTCTTTTTAATAGTGATTATGTACACATCTATGCAAAGAATTTAATTTAAATTCACAAAACAACAAGGGTGATTTCATGGACCCTAAATAAGCTACACCACCATTTAAAGAATTTATTAAGAAAGTAAAGGTGATTTTTCTAATCAAACTTAATAGAAGGCTTAATGGATTTCAACTTTTCACAACAAAATAAACTATAAAAACATAGCCAAAGGTGTATTGCTGGTCCTAAGGACCCAAACACACCACTGGTCTAAGGTTTACATCACATGCATAAAGCCATTAGGTGTGGATGTGGTGATTTCTCATTTACTTTAATAATAAACTTTAATTGCCTCTATTGCTTTTATTCGTAAAATAAATTAATAAAATTCAGTGGGGTGTGTTGTGAAGCACTGCAATTCAAAACAAGGCCACTGCACACACATGCACACTTAGGATAGCTAGGAAATTAAATATACCGAAAATTACAAAAGCTAGCTACCAAAATATGATAAATGCATATAAAAATAAATAAGCATCAATTTGGTTCCAACTTCCTCACACATGGCCTCTGGTCCAAAACTAAGCTAGGAAAGCAACTTATACACCTAGAACTACTAGAGATCTTGAGTTATGCAATTACAAAGAAAATCAAGCATATTCCAATAATAAATATTTTTGACACATATAAAATCATGATTATTTCACCAGATGTGCATTTAGGCATAACAAGATAACATGCAGAGGTTGAGCACAAAAATCTATTTATTTTTAGTTACAAAAATCATTTGGACAGATTCAGCATAAATACAAAACAAATCATAATAAAAGGTTTACTCAGCAACTTTGTGCAATTTGTGGTATTGTTGACGGTTAATAATTGTATCAAAGTTCGTTTGTGACTTGCAAGCGTACAAGTCTCCCGTCGTAGTCAAGGGACCCTTCTTCCCTCGAGTGGTGAACCCAAGGTATCGAATCCGTGGAACAAATGTGTGACGCAAAACTTAATATAATAAAGCCAAGTAACTTCAATCTTCGATAAAAGAAACCCTAATGCATCTAAGTAAAAGACACGAAACAAATCTAATCTACTAAAGACCGGAGAAAACAAAGTAAGATTGGGTAGATAAACCGATCTAGAGGGATCGGGGTAAGCCTTTTGTTGAAGTTCCAAGCAAGAGAAGAAGTAGCAAATCGAATCTTAATCGAAGCCTCTTTAAATCGTGGTTTCCCGTCCAAATCCGAAAACATCCGCCTTTCGGAACCCCCGTTCTGTCACAACATATCCCTATTCATGCGGGGAGCTTAGGGCGAGTCAAAAGACAAGTCGAGATTCTTTCGGAAGATCCGGCGTGTACCTCTAGCCACCGCGGCTACAAGAACACCCTATGTAATCTATCTCGAGAATAGAATTGGAATAAGCAAAGCCGATAGAAAAACGAAATCTTCGAGGAAACACTTGATCGCTAGGAAAAGATTCAACTTGATAATTCAACTATAACAATGATACATACACAAGATCACCACCGGGATCCTTCCTTGATCTTGCTTCTAGCTCCGGAACTCCGATGTGGTCTTCCGTGCAAGGTTCCCACGTCGGCTAGGGGAACCCTAGTCAACTAGCTCGACCCTCTCCTCTCCGAGATGGTGTCCCTCTCTTCTCTCGCTCCTCGGCGGCCGATGACGAATTCTTCTCTCGCGTGGCTCTCGGTCGGGGGGCTATAAATAGCCCGATTGGCGGCTAGGGCAAAGAAGGGGGCAAATGGGCCCCGGATGGGCCCGGGCCGACCGGACCGGGCCGGCCGGCCTGGGCCCATCTAGGCCCAGCCCGAGGGCTCCTTTGCTCTACGTCGGTTCCCTTGCTTCCTAGATGTTTCCCCCTTCTGCATGTAGGTCCATGTCGTCAGTTTCTCTCCGAATTGGACTCAACTCCTTGTCTTGCAAGATTCAGCACTTTTCTGGTCAGGTCCTCGGAGTCTGTCGTCTTCTCGGATCAAGTCCCTAGCTTCTTGGAGTTAAGTTTGCTTCGTTGCATGACTTGTACGGGGCTTCAAGGTCTTGTCATGAGGTGCTTGATGAACTTATCCCGAAAGTCTTGCATTCAACACTAAAACCCTGCATAAACATTAAACTCCAAAACCGACATGCACACGTGAACTTGTTATACCACGGGGGTTAGTACCAATGGATAAGGTATAAAACTCATGCCAACACCGAAGGTAAACTCATGGCTAGGTTGACGGATTTTCACCGTCAACATCTCCCCCATGCTTAAACCTTGCTCGTCCTCGAGTAAGCCTTCGATGGATATCATCATTGCCAAACAATGTTTAAACTTTGCACTTGATCACACATGAGAAAACATAATGCTCTCAAAATTTTAATTCATTAAAGTTCCATAATGTACTAGCCTTCATCTCTACGGAGGGTAGATTCTTGTTAAGCTTATCCCACAAGTATTAACATGCTCACAAAGTTTAAATAGATCTCGGAATTTTTGAAATAAAGAACAAGATAAAGAAAAGAAAAAACTAAACCAAGTTCACAAATTTAAATCATCTTGTGTATTGCTCATGAACTCTCAACTCTCTTGTCTCTCAAGCCTATATATTCTACTCCTTTCCCTCTCATAACATATATGTGTGGTAGGCTTTATATGGAGCTTTGGGAAAGTTTAGTCCTAACAAGATTTTATAAATGAGGTGTTGTCAAAAAAAGACAAGCTTCTCATGGTCTTACCGAGACTCGTCAAAAAGGTCATTGGAAAAATAATGTTAAATCAAGGAGGGGAAAGAGAAAAATACACACACTTTTAGATGAGTGGACATGTGCAAATGGCAAAGAGTGATCCCGAGGCACAAAGGAAGTCCTCGTTATCGGATTGCACATGGTTGGAAAATGAGAATGGATCTTTTTAACTTGAAGCCTTGAATGCATTCTTAGAGAACCGGGGAGTTCACTTTACGCATACTCATATTTTTTTTCTTTCTCATATTTATCATTCTTTTCCTTCTTTCTTTCTTTCATTCATTATATTTTTTTTTCTTTCTTCTTGTGAGACCTTCACCTTGGAAGTCACGATCGTCGCCGAATTTTTTTCTTTCATTCATCATTTCATTTTTTTTAAAAAAATACTCCCTTTTTGAACTCTAAAATTGCACCATACCTACCTCCTCCCCCATGCTTAGACGTTGCTCGTCCTCGAGCAAAGATGCGAAAAATAAGGTAGGTACCGGAAATATTTTTCCTTTGGAAAGATACTTGAAATCTTCAATGTTGGCACCGTCTTGCGATCTTCCTTGAATTGATGATCTATTCTCAACGATAGGTTGTGGTCAAGGAGGTAATCACAAAAGATGATATTGGTCTAAGGGTGGATATCCAGCGAAGTTTGTGAGATCTCCGATGCGGGGATACACAATGCACAGATAAAAGGCTAGCAAAAAGATAGATACGCAAAAACGGAATGACCAACTTCTTAGTCTCGGGCCAGAGAAATCATGACCTGCAATAACTCACTCAAAAATAAATCTTGTACACTAAGGTTTATGCACTCAAATATATATAAGGCTTTGGATAGGTTGAGCAACACACAAGTGATATTTGTGACAAGGTTAGCGATATTTTTGAGCATAAAAGACATCTTTAATCTATTCATAGTTGAGAGCACATAAAACACTATGGGTCTTTGTTTTAATCATAACCTCTGCTGAAAATTAAGCTAGCATTTAAATAAATTCATATTTCTATTTTTAAGAGAGCACTAGCTTAAACATGCATAGATCAATTACAAAGATAAACAAAGCTGCAATTTTAATCATATATCATCATGGCACAAATTTTTGTAACTTTTCCAATGATATAATCAAGGTGGTGTCTTTATTAATTATGACATCAAGTTGAAATACAAACTGAAAATAAACAAACATGCTTGCTGAAATTTAAATAAAAACAGAAAATACTACGCAAACACACATAAGCAAAAGCTGAAAATTATAGAGAAAAAGAAAAGAAAAGAAAACTAAAGTTCCTAAATCTTCTAGTCCTCCGCCGCTGGTTGATGTTGATGATCTTGATAATAATACCCTTGCTCATAATATGATTGGACATTTCCTCCGACGAATTGATTTGGCTCCACAAGGTGAAGGCGTCCGAGCTTAAAGGCAATATTTGCATTTCCTTCACCAAGTTGAGCCGTGTTAGCTTGGATGGCTGCGATGTTTTGAGCGTTTCTTGCATCATACCCTCCAATTATGGCCATGCTTTGTTGTGGTTGGGGATGATGAGCGTAGGACTCCGCGAAGTTAGCGTTGGGCACAAAATAATTTGGTGGGGGTACCGGTGCACCACCCCCCCCCCCCCCCATGCTTGCTCTTGTGGCCCTCCGTAATAACTTGGCGGAGGAGGGATCCCGCCGAATGGTTGCACATTGGGTTGTGCTCCACTCGCTTGTGCGGAGGATGTTCCCTCCTCTACGATTCTTCCTCTTTTGTTCTTCCTTGCGGGGACAAGGAGTCCCTCTTCCAACCAATCTTCCCTTCCTTCGGTGAAAAGCCTAAGCCTCTCATTCGGAAGGGGTAGGTTCACTATGGCCAACCGATAACCTCCTCTCTCATCTCCACTAATGTATTTGCCTTGCCGCAAATACTCAATGCCGAGAGAGGTACCACGCAAAAGATGGTCGGGGTTTCTTGCGATCCCCGGCCGTAAGGAGAAGGCCAACATGGAGAGGTAGCACCCCGAACCAATATTACCCGCCCCCGATGTTGCTTCACAATACCAATGGTTGATCATGAGGTAAGAGGGGTCTATTGGCTGCCTGGCAATTAAAGCCGACTATAGCCAATTCAACTCCGTGTCGGTCACCTTTGTCTCCTTCATCCTCCCCAATACCCTCTTGCACATCCAAGAGTGAAATATACGGATAATGGGGTTGCGGATGCAATTGCGTTGTTGATGGGCTTCTCCGGAGATCATATTCCAAAATCCCGCTAACATGCGGGTGGCACGTCAACTTTCTCCGGAGCTCCCTTGTGGAATCCAAGCAGCTCCCTAACGTGCTCGTAGGGAACCACTTGTTGGACTCCCTCCAAACGGAATGACAAGCTTTGCACCCCATCATCATCAAGGATGGGTGCAATAGTCATCAAAATTTCCAAGGCGAACCCCAAGTGGGTGTCCACCGATACTCCGTTGGAGAACTGCACCCATCCAAGGTGCCCCAACATATAGTATATGTCGGTGCCAAAACCCAAGGTGTAGAGTGCTTGGTCGTCGAACTCGACGTTGGGCACAAGCCTCTTCTCAAGATTAGAGAGCCTCTCCTCCTCCTCCGCCGACAAGATGATGAAGCCGTACGAAGAGTATGTCGGGGTGTAAGGAGGTGGTGCGGTTGAACGGGTCGATCGTCGTGGTGGCGCGGGCTGCTCCTCCGTGTGCCCACGAGGTTCGGTAAACCTCATGGACGTGCTTCTTGCAGCCCTCATACCACCAAGGAGGAGAGCATCGTTCCTCCTCGGTGGTGTCGTATCCGTCTCCATGCTCCGGGGAGACTCGGAAACCGAGTGCCTCCTCGAAGACGTGGTTGATGACGGCTTGGACGACGACGAACTCTTCTTCTTGGAGAAGAGACTTGTGGTTTTCTTCCACATGGTTGTTGCACTCTTTTCTTCAACTAAAACTCCGGGTTGCAACCGGTAACTAGGCACTTAAACTCTTTGCTTCGGATGTGGACTTTGAGTGGATTAAGGATGTGGATTTTTTTTTCTTGAGCTATCAAGCTTGGGAAGGTTGGCTATGTCTACGGAGGTTTTGAGCACACAAACTTGAACACACAAGCAAAGGAAGGAGAGGGAAGCTTGCTCGAGAAAACGGGAGCGGGGGCTCCTTATGTAGGTGAGGCCGGCCGGCTGGGCCGGCCGGCCCGGGCCGGCCGGCCGGGGTCCTTCCGGCTCCTCCCCGCCTCGTCTTTCTTCCAAAGCACGATCATTTCACCTCTCGCAACTTTCCCCGCCCGCGTGCTCCACGAGTTGCACCGCTCAAACGCTCTCGTCCACTCCTTTTCTTGCATTATTGGTCCTTCCACTTGATGCCCATGCTTTGGGTCATGTCCATGCTCCCTAGCTCCACTTGCTTCACATGCCACCATGAAATTCCTGCAAAGTTGATGCTTGCTGCCCACCATGCTTGTCCTTTGCATGTGGAATTGGTGAAAGTTGATGAAAGGGAATCCAATGGTGCATGCATGATTAATTCAAACTAGATTGCCTCCATTAAGGTGTGTTTAAGGTTAAGCACTCCTCTAATTCGAAATTTAAAATATTTTTCAGAGCCATGCAAGAGCTCAAACATAATTTTAGAGAAGTTTTTAAACCATTAAAAACAAATGTAAGTCGAAAATATTTTTCGACTACGTCGATTTCGGTCTCACCGGTATAGTTTGCCTTCATCGGTTGAGAGCGAGACGTTTTCCCGGCTTGATCATGGGGGCATAGGTCTAGGTTCTAATTTTGGCTAAATAAGAAAGATTTTGAATAAAACAAAATTAGAATAGGCTTAGAAAAATTCTAATCCTAGAGAAACCATGGATAAAGATTTTTAAAAGCAACCAAAAGTTTTGATTTCTAGGTTCACGCGAGTTCTACCACGTGCTGAATTTTATTAACACCTAAATATAAATCGTGGCTCTACTCGTGTGGTTTTAGCATGAAAAATAAGTCAACCTCAGCACCATAATGAGGGTGAAAGGTTGATCTAGGTTCTGAAATTATTTGGTTGAGGTTTCTCGAAAAGAAAAGAACAAACAAGCACATAGGAGGGTTCATGCAAAGGGTTTATGATAAAGCAAACATTCAATCAAGAATTATGTCTCTAATATTGTTCAACCACTTCTAAGTCTAATGTCTTTGCGTAATAAAACTCAAAAACTAAATTATTAAAAATACTCGAAAAACCTGGAATCGGGTTGTCCTCCCGTAGCTTATTCTTGACTCGACGAAACGGGTTGCCTCCCGCCTAGCGCTTCGTTTATAGTCTATAGCTAGACTTCTTCACTTGATTACTCCGGATCAACGCTCTTTGCGGGCGTTGCAATCTTGGGTACCCACTTCCGCACCATCTTGGGCACGGGCTTGTCTTCCGGCTTAGTCGGCTTAGTCATTTTTTTGGTCTTCACGGCGGCTTCTCTTCCTTTGTCTTGACGGATGCAACACCTTCTTTGATTTTCTTTACGTTCATTTTTTTCGGCTCCTTCTTCTTTTTCAGCCCTTCCGTTTGTTTTGGTTCTCCCTTCACTCCAATCATGTTGCATGCCTCAATTCTTGGACGGAACTTGAAGGAACTCCTTTCTCCGTTGATATCGAACATGATCTCCCCCTTGCCAACATCAATAGTAGCTCCCACGGTCTTGAGGAACGGCCTCCCTAGGATGAGTGGCGGCTTCTCCCTCTCTCCCATCTCGAGCACAACGAAGTCGGCGGGGATGAAGTGGTGTCCGATCTTCACGGGTACATCTTCAGCAATGCCCAAGGGATAGCGAATGGAGTTGTCTCCCAACTCCAAACATATACCCGTAGGCTCCATTGGTAGGCGTAGCTTCTCGAACACATCCCTCGGCATGACGCTCACACTAGCTCCAAGGTCGCATAACGCCTTCTCGAAGTTGAAAGAACCAACCGAACATGGAATTGTAGGGCACCCGGGGTCTTTTTGCTTCTCTAGCCCATTAGCAATAGCGGCACTACACTCCTCGGACATCTTGGCATGATCTACCCCAAGTGTTGCTATCTCATATTTATTTGCAAGTATGTCTTTAAAGTAACGAGAATATGTAGGTACTTGTAGGGCATCTAGTAATGGCATGTTGATGCTAAGTCTACGCACAACTTCCACAAACTTCTCAAAGTGGTTGTCAAGTTTACCTCGGAAGTAGCGTGGCTTGAGTTGCGGTATCCTCGTGTCTTCCTCCGGCATCTCGAATTCGGGTTCCTCGGTGATGATTTCGTAACCTTCTCTTTAGCAACTCCTTCCACCTCGGTGGATGGTTTAAGCTTCCTTGCTCCCGCGGAACGTTCCGGATCTTCGGTCTCCTTCCCCGAACGTGTTTGAATGGCCTTCGCCGATTCGGGACATTTGGGTTGTCCCGGAAGCTTCCCTTCATCATTAGTGAGGCGCCCCACAAGTTGTCCAACTTGCGTCTCGAGCATCTTCATCATGTTGAGCACTTGATGATTGGAACTTCCGACCTCCGTCACTTTGCTATCGATGTTTTCCAACACCTTGTCTATGGTCTTGAACTTGGTGACGGTGTCCTTGTTGATCTTAGCTTGCTCATCCATGAACTCCTTCAATTGTATACGAAGCGGAACCGCGTTAGGAATAGATGAGCTTGCATTAAATTGAGGCCTACCTTGCCCGTAGCGGAAGTTCGGCAATTCTCCCTTCCTCATGTAGTCGAGCACTTTGGCTTCCTCCGGACAATCTTTGCGGACATGGCCATACTCTCCACATTCTTCGCATGTGGACCTTGCTTCGGCGGCCTTCAAGTCTTGAGCCTCTTTCTTTTCCATCTCCATCTTCTCCAACCTCCTCATGAGCGAGTCGATCTTGCCTTCAAGTATGTTCTCCTTCTCCACTTGCAAGACTCCTTTGACGTTCCCCGTGGGTTGAACCGGATGTAGGCGCCGGACGACGCCCACGTGTCATTATCCGCGACCTTCTTGAATAGAGTGAAAGCTTCCGTCGGTGTAAGTTCGATGATGGATCCTCCCGCCGATGCATCGATGATCGTCCTTGACGCCATGGTGAGTCTTTGATAGAACTTTTGCACGAGGTCTTCTTTCGGGAACTTGTGATGTGGAACCGCCCGGTGTACTCGTTGAAGCGCTCGAATGCCTCCGAGATAGTTTCCGTAGGATATTGAACAAAGGTGGCAATCTTATTACGCAAGCTTTGAGTTTTACCCGGTGAGTAGTATTCCTTCATGAAAGCCTTCATCAACGTGTTCCAATTTTGCACCGTCTCCGCCGGTTGAGAGTGGAACCATTGCAAAGCCTTCCCAAGAAGTGAGAACGGAAAAAGCCTTGCCCTCATTTGGTCTTGAGTCACCCCATCCATGTTGAAAGTCTGACATAGTTGAATGAATGCTTGGAGGTGAAGGTTCGGATCCTCTTTACCGGTGAAGGGTGAATGTTGCACCATGCGGATTGTTCGGGTCTTGATCTCGAACGGTCTTTCGATCTCCTCAAGGTTCAAGATTGGTAGGTCGATGATGTCTGGGGTGCATAGCTCCCCAATCTTGCGTTCTTGCGGTGGTTGGTCACCCATTGGTGGAAGTCGATTCTCCCGAGGACTTTGAGGTGGTGAATTCTTCGGAGATTCCTTCGATCCTTTGTCTTCCGACTCCGAATCTACAAAATCCGGCTTTTTTAGCTTGATGTGCTTCGCGTCTCCTTAGCCTCGTAAAGTTTTTCTCGGATCATCCACAAAATTATTGGGTTTGTTGGAGAGGTAACCGTCCATCTCCTCGTTAGGGTTAGCGATAAACAAAGTATGCAAAAACTAGAAAGTAAAAACAAATCTATAGAAACTAGGGTTAGACAAACTAGATTAGATGTATTTTGAGGATGATCAAAATTTAGTAGATGCAAAAATAAAAACAAAGAGAAAACTGAAAATTACAAAAAGGCAATAAAAAATCAAATCTTGATCACTTGTTCCCCGGCAACGGCGCCAGAAAAAGGGGCTTGTTGACGGTTAATAATTGTATCAAAGTTTGTTTGTGACTTGCAAGCGTACAAGTCTCCCGTCGTAGTCAAGGGACCCTTCTTCCCTCGAGTGGTGAACCCAAGGTATCGAATCCGTGGAACAAATGTGTGACGCAAAACTTAATCTAATAAAGCCAAGTAACTTCAATCTTCGATAAAAGAAACCCTAATGCATCTAAGTAAAAGACACGAAACGAATCTAATCTACTAAAGACCGGAGAAAACAAAGTAAGATTGGGTAGATAAACCGATCTAGAGGGATCGGGGTAAGCCTTTTGTTGAAGTTCCAAGCAAGAGAAGAAGTAGCAAATCGAATCTTAATAGAAGCCTCTTTAAATCGTGGTTTCCCGTCCAAATCCGAAAACATCCGCCTTTCGGAACCCCCGTTCTGTCACAATGTATCCCTATTCATGCGGGGAGCTTAGGGCGAGTCAAAAGACAAGTCGAGATTCTTTCGGAAGATCCGACGTGTACCTCTAGCCACCGCGGCTACAAGAACACCCTATGTAATCTATCTCGAGAATAGAATTGGAATAAGCAAAGCCGATCGAAAAACGAAATCTTCGAGGAAACACTTGATCGCTAGGAAAAGATTCAACTTGATAATTCAACTATAACAATGATACATACACAAGATCACCACCGGGATCCTTCCTTGATCTTGCTTCTAGCTCGGGAACTCCGACGTGGTCTTCCGTGCAAGGTTCCCACGTCGGCTAGGGGAACCCTAGTCAACTAGCTCGACCCTCTCCTCTCCGAGATGGTGTCCCTCTCTTCTCTCGCTCCTCGGCGGCCGATGACGAATTCTTCTCCCGCGTGGCTCTCGGTCGGGGGGCTATAAATAGCCCGATTGGCGGCTAGGGCAAAGGAGGGGGCAAATGGGCCCCGGATGGGCCTGGGGCCGACCGGACCGGGCCGGCCGACCCGGGCCCATCTAGGCCCCGGCCCCGAGGGCTCCTTTGCTCTACGTCGGTTCCCTTGCTTCTCGGATGTTTCCCCCTTCGCATGTAGGTCCATGTCGTCGGTTTCTCTCCGAATTGGACTCAACTCCTTGTCTTGCAAGATTCGGCACTTTTCGGTCGGGTCCTCGGAGTCTGTCGTCTTCTCGGATCAAGTTCTCGGCTTTTTGGAGTTAAGTTTGCTTCGTTGCATGACTTGTACGGGGCTTCAAGGTCTTATCATGAGGTGCTTGATGAACTTATCCCGAAAGTCTTGCATTCAACACTAAAACCCTGCATAAACATTAAACTCCAAAACCGACATGCACACGTGAACTTGTTATACCACGGAGGTTAGTACCAATGGATAAGGTATAAAACTCATGCCAACACCGAAGGTAAACTCATGGCTAGGTTGACGGATTTTCACCGTCAACGGGTATATGATCTAGGTATAGCATAACACACAACATATCCAAAATTCAGCTACAGAGCACAGGTAGATTTTGAGATACAACTTTTCATGCAAAAACTATCAGGAAAAACTATAGTCATGCTTTACAAAAGTTGTAGGGTTTTCACAAGGAATCCAACAAAATTGAGTTTGCATTTTTCTGATTTCTCTACAATTTTCTAGGCATTTTACAAGATTCAGCCAAACGTCATTCACTATTTAAGAAACCAATTACATCGGGGTCCCTAGAACTTCTCAGCTTTCACAGATATGCCCCTAATTCACAGAAAAGACCCTGGAAAGATCTGATTGCTTGCAATGTAGCCCTTGGGCTTCGCCGGTGGCGGTTCCGGCCAAAATCACGCGAGCCGGCGGCGCGAATGGTCGGGGAAAGGTGGGGAAGATCACGGGGATCACCTAGGGGTCGATTTGCAGTCGAAATTGGGGCGGAGGAGCGGCTGGCGGGCTGGGACGGTGGAGTCCTGCGGCGGTGACCGTTGGAGCGGCGACTTCGGTGCGGACGGGCACAGCCGAGACAAGGAAGCGGCACGGGAAGCTGCGTTGGGCGGTCAAGGCGATGCTAGTGTGCTCAAATTGGCCACTCGCGGCTTGGAACGGGGAGCTCGTCGTGGTGGCGGTAATGGCGGAAGGTGGACGCGCAGGCGCGCGTGAGGGGGCCGTGCGGTGCCTTTTATAGGCGCGGTGAGCAATACTTGGGGCTTCACGCCTTCGCCTCGACCCTGCAGCGCGCGGACAGGGGGGCGGACGGCCCGGGGGCACGCGTGGCCGGCCGCGCGCGGCGCGGGAGGGGCACGGTGCGAGCATGGCCGGCGGCGACGCGTGGCGGGATGCGTCTCCCGAGGCATGGGGCCGAGCGCGTGGTGTGGGGAGACGGCGCAACATCATCGGGATGCATGGGCCGGCCGAAGGGGCCCAAACGCTGAGGTCGCGTTGGCGCCACGCGGCAGCGTGCCTGGGGCACATCGCCCTAGAGCGCAGGATGCTGGCGACGCCACCACTAGCATTTGATTTAGCCCTGTTTGACCATCGTGTGCTTGAGAAGTTCAAACCAAACTTCAAAAACTCTGAATGCGAAAGTTGTAGAGCATCTATAGGAGAGTATTTTTCGTAAAGGTCGACCTATGTTTTGATCAACAGTTTGAGCAGGAACGACAGGCAAAGTTGATGTCTTTCATGGCGTCGATGAATAGTACTTAGCTGGAGTTGACCAAGTTTTCCCCCTTTTCCACTCAAAATTTGAAATGCCAACCAAAAGCAAAGTTGTGTCCCACAAAAAACTAGACAACTTTTATGAGAACGCGACAAAAGTTCTAGAGAGTTTCAAAGACAAAGGGGTTTTGACCGGGGTTTTGACCAAGGTTTGACCACAAGTGGGTGTTGACTTGATCAAGAGGGTCATTAGGGATTGTTGACTCGGTTTTTGAGGTGATGACCCAGGTTGACCAAGGTTTGACCAATGTCAACAGTGTTTGACTCGGTTGATTCGGCCATTAGCACTAATGATGCTAATTAAAAACCTGGGGCGTCACACATAGGACGATGGTTGAGGACAAGATGGCCTTTGGTTCGGATGTTGATACTTCTTCTGCTCGTCTGGCTACTGTTCCTACTGGCTCGGCGCTAGGTCCGCCTCCTTTTGGCTTTGTTGCTGAAGCTCTTGGCCCTTTTCCTAACACCGTTGGGTCTGGGTCAGCTGCTTTTGGGTTTGCTTCTGCTGATCTTGCTGCTGCGTTAGGGTACGTGTTTGGTCCTTGTGTTGGTGGTAGAGGTGCAGGTGGGCAGCCTGGTGGTGGTGGTGGTGGTGGTGGTGGTGGTGGTACAGGTGGTGGTCTGCCTCTGCCACCAATGAGGTGGACCACTGCCAGCTCCGGGTTTGTGCTGCGCAGGATGTGTGAGCTTCTTGGGTCGGGTGTGAAGGTGGACAAGGGGTTTAAGGAGGTCCACATGAACAAGGTGGCCAGTTTATTGCGTGAGTTCACAGGGGAACATGTGACTGGGACCCAGGTCTACAATCACCTCCGCAAGTGGCGGCAGAGGTGGGCTAGGGTGTGCAAGCTCAAGGACCTGAGCGGGTCTCTCTGGATAGTGACGGGAACATGATCACGCTAAAGGAGCACTACCTTGGCCACTGCAAGGTGCAATTTTTGTTCTCCTTTTGTCACTCTTTTCCTCTACTGTTAGCTTGTATAACAAATTATACTAACGTGTCATTTCTTTTTGTTTCCATGTGTTCCAGGACCACCCGAAGGACGCTGAGCTACTGAACAAGCCCATACAACACTATGAGGAGATGGAGACGCTATTTAGGGAAGGAATGGCTACTGGCATGTATGCCATGGGGTCTGGGGAGGCGCTTGGTGTTTTCTCTGGGTTTGGGGACAGTGTGAGCAGTTTGTTGATATGGCATCCACGGAGCAGCAAGTGGAGCAGAAGATAGTGGTGAAGCCTCCGACCCCTACAGAGGCTTCGAAGGCTCTAGCATGCAGTGCTGGACAGAAGAGGAAGCGGGCTGCTATGTCAGAGGAAGAGGTGCGGGTGCTCGCTAACATGATAGATGCAGTGAACAATGTAGCCCACACCCTCCGAGAGACGGTTCCTGAGCAGGTGCACCCTGATCTGTACCATGCTGTCATGCTAACTCCCGGTTTTACTGAGGAGTCCCTCATAGTTGCCTTCAGCCACCTCTTGGACAACAAGTCCCAGGGGAATGCCTTTGTGAAGATGAATGAGCATCATCGCTGGCTTTGGCTCTGGATCTGGCTTGGCAAGCACTACTACTAGTAATGTAGTAGCTGCAGCCTTAAGTTCAGGGAAAACAATAGAGCATTTCTCCATCCCTGACCACTCCCTTATTTTGCACAGATCTTTATATACTTAGGTCTGACCTGCTAGGGTGTAGCCTCACTTTGCACCTGGCCTTTTGTGGTGGTTTTTGTTTCACATGGGGGTGGCTAATTACTAATGACTAATCTAGTTGTGAGCAGGAGGGCAATATAGCTAACTATTTGCTCTAGATTTGCATGGTAAGTACTGTAATATTTAGAACCTAGAACCTCTATTTGCTTGTGATGGTTGGATGTGATGAAGGTATAACTGCTATATGCCTATATGCTTCGATGTGATGAAGGTAGAACTGCTATATGCCTATATGCTTGGATGTGATGAAGATAGAACTGCTATATGCCTATATGCTCGTGCTGGTTGGATGTGATGAAGATAGAACTGCCATGATCTTAGTTTTTCCATGATCATAGTTTCCATTTGCTTATATGCCTTGTTGTTACTCTTTTGATATGCTTATGTGGCTTCCTCTTTACTCTTTTTTCATATGCCTATCTAATGTACTTTTTACACATTTTGTGTATTGTTGCATTCGCTTTTCATATGACGCTTAGGTTGTTCTGACTCTGATTTGGTATGTGCATTTCATATGCCTACCTTCCTCATGTTTTATATGCCTTTGTTCCTTTTGTTTTCCTTGGTTCTTTGGCCAATGATGAATATTATGTTGCCAATGATAAAGTGGCCCATGTTTGTTTGTTCTTTTCTCTGTTTGGTATCTGTTCTTTTTGTTCCTCCTTTCTAGCCACTTTTGAGCCACTCTTACTATGACTGACTTGTGGCTGATATGAACTATGATCTAAGGCCCCTATCTTGTACCTTTTCTACCTGTGATGCATTACTACTGAGGCATGTTCTTCTGCTACTTAGCTTTGTTGGTTCAATTGACTTTATCATCTGCATGTTTGGGGATGAAAAGCAGGGTATATTTGTGCTCAGACCCAGCCTATTTTTCATCTGACAATGTCTCTTCATTTTGCTATGCAGATTACTTATGTTGTTACAGGGTCGACTTTGCAATTATTCAGAATTTTGTTACCATCTTGAGATTGGTGAGGCTTTTTCTCTCTTTTACGTCAGTTTGCGGATGACGAAGGGATAGCATGCCTAAGCATTCTATCCCTTCCGACGCTACAATGTATCTGTCGTTTGCTTTTTTATGTGAATGATGATAGTACATATCACCACGGTCTTTGAGAGCGAGGACGGTGGCGACCTTCCTTGTGTTGCCATGGGGGTCAGCACCATCAACATCGCCTCGGCCTCGCTGGCAAAGACATGTTGGACTGTACTCTTGTACTATACCAACTGACACACTCTTATTTTTCTGCCTTGTTTTTCATGCCTTTAGTTCTTATGCACTTAACCCTGTCATGGCGATGATGATAACCTTCTCATGTGGTGGATCCAGCGAGGTGTCACCTACTTGTGAGACGGTGAGGCACTGCCGAAACTGCCTCACAAGGAGGCATCTACGCAACTGAGTTTTTCTTTCATACACAACTCAATTTGATTTCCTTCATTTCATACATGTGTTTGTTGTTGCTGCTGGAGTTCAAATGAAGAAAACTATGGCATTCCCTTCGTCTTCATATGCTCAATTGATGAATATCCTCTTAGTGTTTACCAATTGATGACCTCGCTGGTTAAGTTGTTAAACAATGTGTATTCATTCAATTTGTATCAATGTTCATTTCTGGGCGCAGCAGTAAGGGGGATGCACCCTCCCTGCGCGCGTGGTGAGCATAACCCACCGCAATGCAAGTTGCCAAACGCCATCTTTATATGGCAGTTAGATGTAGTTAGCTGAGTCCCATTTTGGACCAACTACGCATTTTCTACATCTGGAGAGCCGGTCGGTGGCCTGACTGAGCCAGCCCACTTTACCAATCGCGCCCGAAACTACTTCCCTGAAGCCTGGCTCGCTCCCTGATGACCCGTGAGAGCCTGACTCCCCAGAGCCGAGCCAGCCAGTACATAGAAGAAAACCAAACGCGCCCCAACTGCATCGAAACGCTCAAACGCAGATAGATCCAGCAGGCAGCAACCATACCACACCATAGCAGACCATCACACAGGCAGACAGGGTGCAAAGTGCAATCGAAATAAGGTTCAGGCATACGAGTTGCCCTGGAATTTAGCGACAGCTTACGTGCCCATGCCGGAAATGTTTTGGCACATACAAATCATCCGTACGCACACAGCACGGGAGCACACACACATGAAACGACAACAACGGTTGTTCACGGCGATTTTCAGATAACGATGGTGGGCCGGGGGGGGGGGGGGGGGTAACTTGATTCTGATAAAAGATAGGCGGCGGAGGATAACTTGGTGATCGCCACCACCGTCAGCATCACTTCCCACCAAACAGGTAGTCCAGGGAAGAGCCACCACCTGGAGCAGCAGCAACCTTGGTCGAAGGACGGTCCTGTCAGCACCACAACAAACCAACCTTAAGTTTCATCCCCGTAATTCTGTCGTAATGTAATTTGATTGGGCAATGTAAGGATGCAGACAATAAACATAGGAGTATATAGCTGTCTAGCTTTAGCGTTTTACAAAGGACAATCAGTGGCCAGTTGAAAAAAAAAGGACAATCAGGCCCATTAAAGGCACAAATGCTCTTAAATTCAGGTCATATCAATTTATGAATCCTATTGCAATTTCAAAACTACAAATTCATATCAAAAATAGTGTTGCGGAATACTGAATAAGATGTCATTTAGTGTTGATGACAGAATTGTACATGCCTCTTTAAGTCACGATTGATACTGCAAATATTCAATGACCAAACCAACCCAGCAATCAAGACTAGTACAATCCAACATTTCTAGTAAGATACTTGATGGAACAAAGTTTCACTTATCAACATGGTTCGAGTCAGGTTACAAAAACAAGTATATCATGCAACTGCGCTACACAGACTCCATAAAGCTTGTAACATGATATTTCCCAGCCCAACATCCCACAAAATAAGACAACTGCTAAGAACGTAAATGTATGACTGTATGAGCAGTAAACATGTAACAAAAAATGTGTCAAAAAGGTTTGAATATGAAAATGAAGGAAACCAGCATACCGTAAGGAAGTTGCCGGTGTTCTGCCCGTCAGCCCGGTGATAGTTATTGGTTTGGCTGGTGACCCCTGCAGCAACCTGCTTAGTCACATCAGCCTTTGGAGGAGCTGGGTTCTCAGCAGGAGGAGCACTCGTGGCTGGTGCAGCTGGTTTCGCTTTTGGCTTTGGGGCATCATCACCGCCACCAAAGAGGTAGCCCAGTTGACTTGAACCACCACCAGCACTACCACCACGGCTCATTTTGATTCTTGAAAGGAGAAACTGTTCAAAGATGCAAATCAGGTATCAGGTGTGATTCCAATACACAATATGTAAAGAAAACTTATTGCATCAATCCAATCTTCAACACTCCGAGTTAAAACTGGGACTGTCGTATTTGTTTTGATCTGACATCAACACTCGGTAAGGGTACAATTCTCCCAAGATCAAAATCAAAATAAAGAAGATTTGTTTTGACAGGACAGGGTCTGTTAAAATTTAAGCACTGCAAGCGCAAGTAGACAGTGAAAAATAGCAAAATTATATCCAGATCTGCCATTAATGTTTGGTACTGATCATAAGCAAGTATTGAACGGAGCACCATATCCCAGAAAATTTCAAAGACATTAGTACAGAGATGCATAGCTACTTCTACAAAGTATGCTACGTGCTTGTGCAGAAATAAGAAGAGGTACAATCAAACATAAAACTAATCAGATTCAGAGAGCAGTAAAGGAAAAGAAAACACGTTCAGCTAACTCTGTAACATATACTCTCATATATGACAGGCCTTGTAAAATAACAGCAGAAAAGAACCTAACTGACAGCATTTCAGTAGTCAACAAAGACCACCATGTTCATAACCACCATCATCTGGGAAAGATACATTACCAGTGATCTGATTACCAAGTACCAACGCAATTCAGCACAACAACCAAGTAATATTAAACGAAACGAATCAAGGGAGCATCGCAAAATACCACAATGCCCAACGGGTCTACACCTTTCTCTGAAGAATCTACGCCGCATCTTTCTACGAAGAATCTAAATTCTAAACCACAGGGCGCCATCGCACTGAGCCAGGGCCGTGGCGCCGGGATACCCCACGGATCGACGAAGCAGGCACCTAAAACCCAACGGATCCGCGCCCGCCGACGACGCGGCGGACGCGCGCGAGCCAGAAATGGACGGGATCTCATCTCACGGGCAGATTCAGCCGCTCACGGCGCAGATCAGGAAAGCGAGACGACGAATCGAGGCAGACGAGGCTACACTGGGCGAGGAGGAGAGAGAGGGTGGGGGCGCTTACCGAGAGGCAGAGGCGAGGGGATCGAGCGCGGTCGGCGGCGGCGAGATCGGCGGGGTCGGTGTCCGGTGGGGAGTGGCGCTGCTCCTGCTCTCGCTTCTGCGCTCAACGGGAGGGCCAGCGGCTGGTTTGTATAGAGGGGGCGGATGGGCCCGCCTCTCGGAGTGTGTGGGCCCATTCCCCCGACCTGCCGTCCGATCTCGCCGTTGATGGCCGAGATGGCACCGGGCGCCCGCGTGAACGAGACGCTTCACTCCCGGCCGCCTGCTATAATCGGAAACGCGTGAATGCTTGATGCTGTTTGCAAACATTTTTAACGTTTGCCATTCGTAGATTCTGGAGTATTAGTACGTATTTAACACAAATATCTACCACTTCATAATCTCCATTTCATTTCTTCCAAAATTCATAGGGGATTTTTCAGGGATATGGAATTTAACGCTCACATCAAAAGTTGGAAAATTATCAACTATTACAAGGAATCCAGGACGAATCTACAACAGCCATTCACCGTAGCTGTGATTCTTTTAACTAGATCGAGAGAACCAGATCGAAACAAGTCATAAACAGAGCACAAAATCATCATTTCTTGTAAATTACATTGAGTGATAACATTTGATACATGTATATCAGCTTGGCAAATATCTCGAGCTTATACACTACAATATAACAACAGCATAAAGGACAGCTCTATGCTGGAAAAGGGTAGGGGGACCAAATAACACCGACGAAGCTACAAATCACAGCAAAATGCTCTTGTTTCCTCTGCAGTAGCACATCTGCACATGCCAACTTGTCATTACAATGTAAGGATACACCGCTACCCCTTAACTAGTCGTTTTAGTGTACATGGAAGGGGTTGAAGCAACTAAAAGGTCCTAGAATACTTCTTGATTTCAAACAGGATGGAGGATATGGACACCAAGTCCTTGTTGAGAGCAGAGCCGCCATTGATCCTCTTGACACACTCGGTCAGCCTTGTGTAGTAGAGTAGGAGCTGTGCGAGAGCCGCTCTCAAGATCTCCATCCCACACAAGAAGTTGCTGAAAGATGTGATCACATCTTTGTGCATCTGCTCAATCGCAGCCTTGTACCGGCTCGCGAAATCCTTTACCAGTGGTTCAACTTCAGCAATGCTGACTTTCTCTGAACTTGTAGCCGTTTCATCCGCTGATAACGTTAAAGCAAGATTGAGGTTTCATTTCATGGTACAAAGGCAAAAAGGGTTTAATGTTCAGAGACATCTTCACTTACCTGGACGAGTTTTGACAAATCTGATCAAATCACTGAAATGCTCCTGGAGCAACTCTTCCTGCAGAAATATGCATGCATCGCATCAAGAAACTTCAGTGGAACTTCTTAGAAAATACTAGTGTCTTAATGCATACAGGAAATGGACATGACATGTATGATGGATAAGCCCTCAGACTGACAAACTGCAGTTCCCTACTAACATTAAAAAAAAACAAGCATCCTGGTGTGTTGCCACACTCTATGAAAGCCAATAGGCTTATCCTTGCTCTGTACAAAAGTAGCATCTTTCAGTCTTTTATAAACACTTGGCATTCGGCAATCATATAAGAACCCAACACCCCCAACTAGATTTATGTGTTTGTTTGTTTGGGAGTTCCACCAACAAGCTTAAGAAATGTGGTGAATGTATTTTGCTCGCAATACAGAAATATTGTCCAATCTATACAATTGCATACCACATATATTGCAATGTTGCTCTTAAGAACCTCCTCGAAGTGGAGTTGTGCCTTCCCACCCTCTGTTCCAGCTTCCTTTAGGACAAAGATCAGATGGAATGAAGCAATCAATATTTTATAGATTTGCGTCGAAAAGTTACAGCATAAAAAACTGCACCTTAAAATTAGATAGAGAATGGCTACCTTCAAAATGGCAATTGTTAAATCATAGTTGTTGATTAAGAAAATAGTTTGCAGCTTCGGTTTACTGAACATCTTGGCCAACTTAACGAGCAAGTCCTCAATAGCCATCCGCAATCGCTCCAAATTAAGATCAAGCTGCAGATATAAGCCAAAATTTGTAATTTCTGTGAACTACAAAAAAAAGTTGACTTGTTGTATGGCATGTGTGAAAAAACAATAAGAAAATAATGAAAGATTTGTGATCAACTAACCTGACCATCCCCATGCTCAACATTGAGCTGAACTAGAGAAGCCGTAAATTCAGCATATCTCCTTGTGACATAGTGTGGATGGACATCGTCCTCCCAAAGAGTCTTAATATTTGCATTTCGCAAGCTGTTCAAATGCAAGTCAAACACCATCTTGAAGCGAGGCCACAGTGACATATTAACCTGTCCATCATCCATAAGATGAGCTCAGTGATTCGAAATAATGGAAAGAGCAGAAAAAAGACCCATGCCAGTTCACCACCATGCCTTATAAATTTTCAGAAGCTAAGAATTGATTCAGAACAGACCTTGTCTAGGTAAGAGTCCAAACATGGGATTCGACGCTTGAACATGATGAGCTGCACAAAATACCCATTTCAATAAGATTTAGTAAAAGTCTAGTTCCGCTATCTTCAACAGCTTATGCACTGGAAGAGAGCTAACAAACTTGCAATTAAATTACTATTTACTTTTTAAAAATGTAAAAAAACAAAAGGATGCAAAAAAATTGGTTGATTGTAACCAGTTTAAGAGAAAACCCACACAGCTGGCTACAAGATGATTCAACAAAACATAATTTTTCTGTAAACTAATGGCCGAAACTGGGTCGAAACTGATAGCTTCCAAGTTCCAACCCACTGAACTAAAAAATCGAACGGGTGAATTAATATCACATTTCTATAGTAGTCCAATGACATAGTTTATGAAATTGCATGTGTCACATTTCTATAGTAGTCCAACAACCTAGTTAGCCAGCTGTTGCTAGTGCAAACAGAATATTGTGCAGTTTGTGCCAAATATTATTGCCCACAAGTCACAACCACACTGAGAATAAAACACCATTGTCCTGAGGTTTATTCCTAAAAAAGAAATAGAAATGTCGATACTACTAGCTGTTCCATCATAAGGTAATACCTGGTGCTGATGAATTATTCTGATCATAAGCATTATTCCGATTGCATCATAACAGTTCAGGAGTACAGCATCGAAATATTCATCAACCACCTGAATTGGTCCTGAGGAAAACCAGTTACCAGTTACCACTTCAAGCATAAATCATTTTCATCAAGCAGAATGGCAAAGATGGTAATATTAAATACAATTTTAACAGCATTCCTACGGTGCTCCTCGATGGAAACACCATATTTGTAGCTAAGAGAAAACATGAATTTTGCGATAACAGTCCCATTTTTTCTTACTCATTGGATGTATGTGCGATATGAAACTTAAAAATAGGGCATGAAAGAACAGCATCAATGCACATGGTAAAGCAATGCTAGGGTCAAATGTAGATTGCCAATCTGAGAAGATTAGGGCACATACAAGTAAATATGAAACAAACTTGATGAAAAGTAGGATGAAAACCTGCAAATATATCATGGAATATGGATTCTTCGCCGAAGAAATCATCAGTGAACAGGTACCTGCAGTTTGTTGATATATGTCACACTGCACCTTCTGCTATGATAGAGGAAACTAGAAGGCAATCCAAAGCTTACTCAGAAGTGGCTGTATCAATAAGAAGTTTCTGCAAGCTTCTGAAAAGAACTTCATATGGATATTTTTGTGACTTTGCTTCAGCTATATGAGGTATCAATGCTGGTTGATCGATTTCCTGATACCAAAGAAAGCAAAAGACAGAATTTACACTACTATAGTTGCCACTTGTCAGTTTTGAGAGAATAAATCCTTCAGGAACAATAGATAGTCCTAAAGGTAAAAACAATGTGAGGCAACATTCCAATAAAGGAACAAAATCTGGCATATCTCAAATTTATAACAGCTTCTTGATTACAATTGCTAATATTCGTGGGGACAAGTGCAAATACAGGCAAGCTGAGGAACTATGAAAGTATAGATAGCAAAAATGTTTGGTCTCAGCATAATCGGATATGCTACGAAGCCATGAACCCTATTAGTGTGTAAGTTCTGATTAGTTGCTATGCACCCTATGCCTCAACTACACAGTTTAGCTCACATGCCACGATTGCCATTAATAAACTTTAAAATTCTAGACATACTATGAATGAAAGTGTAATTAAGTAAATTACCTTTAATATGTTTATTCGTTCACCCAAAGCAAACACTGAAGAACGGGTTTTTAGAGATTCTTTTCCAATGGAAAAAAGGAAGCCTGTACTTCTGGTTTCAACGCCAAGTAAGTCGGTGGAAGTAGCTATGTCCATCTGCAGTTTCTCTAATGCTTGTATGTATGCACGAAAATGTGCACTTAGCACCTGTAGGTAGAAACAGTAAATAAATAAATAAGTTAATATAACCAATAGAAGTTGGTAGTGCAGACACGTATAGGTTTTACATGGTTCTCTTTTTTCCTCCATGCTAGCAGACTTAATCATGCAGAAATAGAGAAGAGTCATAGATGAAGGTTGATGCCAAACAGCCAAAAGAAGCAAAGACAGGAAGGAACAGAAGCTAATGCTCCAGATCCCGAAGACTCTAAACTGAATAAAGTGGTAAATCATGACCCCAAAGTGGAGGAGTCCATCAAAGCGCATCGCAACTCCCTTGGCCGTTTCAGTGTTTATGCATGCTATACCAAGAGTTAATCCAGTATTAACATGTTTGAACCCTCAGGCATTAGTAATTGCTACTTTTTGGAACCACAAGCATCATGTGAAATCCTCCTCACTACCTATTGCCGCTATAATAAGCCATATGCTCCACTGTCAACACTTCCGTATACAAATCATCAGGGGTGTTAACTTTGGTTTGTGGTGGTCATTCAGATCACGTTGCTAGTGTTGATGTGACTAGAGATTTCTTGTTAAAATACCACGCGCACCTTATTCATGGTGTCAATATATGCCGCACGAACTTCTGCATATATCTCCTTAGCATGTTCCTTAAGGAAAATTATTGTGTATCTGCAGTGGAGAAGGTGATGACCAAAAGTGAGAAATAACACAAAAGGACAGAACATGACAGATGCGGCAGCAATATAACCACATAGACATAGGCATATGCAACATTTGAAGAAGAAAAAACATTTCCAATCAGTAAAGGTCTATTACAAGCATAGTAATTGAGTGGAGTGATCTGTTTGATGATTCATTAATCAACCGGTGGTTTGTAGACTGGAATTCAAATTCATTACTGTAATATTTAAAACTCAAAACATATTTTAATTTGAACTTATTGACAACAAAATGCTGCCACTCAATAGGTTTTTATTCTCCACACAGACAAGATCTACACTTTAAGTTCCCTTTGGTTAGGTCTTTGTAGATGAACAGAAGCCTAGGCATTTAACTTTCAAACCTGTGCAGTGTGATTTGTTGAAAAGATATCTGTCCAGTTGTGCATGAGTAAAACATTTCAAGTGACAGCCCATATATGGTTACTGAAAATACCAATATGGCTTTTCCATATGTATATGTAAGCAAATGCACTGTCACCACCATACAATGTGCCTTTGATGCAAGTGCAACCTTCCAAATTCAAAGTATTAGTTTATATCATTGTCAATGTAATGCCCCTATAAATATCCTTGAGGCATTTCGTACATCTCAGTACATGTAACCTACATGTATAAGTGATTTTCCATTATCATTAGGAAATATATGGTAAGTTTCTCCACTTGCAACTATTGTAGTAGGATTATATACCACAAATGGATGAATCGGACTACATTGGCGCTGTTGAAGATAACTTAGTACAGATGGATTTTGAATAAGACCAAAACAAGACATAAACTAATATACTGGACAGCATGGAGGCATGGACAGCAAGACAGGTATTGAAATGTACAACAAGCCAAATAGATATGTGGTAAGAAAGCATGACATACTTGTACTTAAGAAGGACACTCTGCTGTAGAATCTGAATATTAGTTTTGGGTTTTCTCAAGGCATAGAACTTCTGGATGACAAATTCAAAAATCTGCAAGAAAAGTATGGATGCATTAATAACAGTGTTCTAGCCTAATATTATTGGATTGACTGCAAAAAGAATCAGTGACGAAAAGGTCAAAGACAGACAACGAGTGATGCATCATGTTAACAGTCCAGCATCCATCAGCACTGGCACATACCAATTGTAAGTTGCTGACACTTCAAAAGATTGCATGTTGCAACTAACAGCTCCGTGCCAGTGACCCTATTCGCCATGTCAGTGTTTCCCAATTCATACATTACTGCAGTCCTACTAAGTTAGTAAGTTTGTTCCCTTTTCAAGACGACGCAATACTTCATTACATACATCTGATGAGTTTACTATATAATCAGTACAGTTCACAAGCATTGTGATTCACAAGGGTAGTAAGACACATTAGCTCTGATAGTCACATCACACTGATAAAAACATGGACACGAACCCATGGAAGGATGATAAGTAAGATGCAAGCCAACAGGAAATGACAATTGTTTTCCAGACCTTTGAGACAGCTTTCTGCCGTAGTCTCTCAACCTCAGGCTGCACATCTTTTAGAGCCTTGGATGATTTAACCATAGGATCAGCATCTATGAACTTGATCTTTTTGCTCAGAGTCTCAAGTGTTTTCATATATTCATCGTTGACCTGCACGATTGTTGAATAAAGCATTTCTAGAAATCCATTAGGAGAATCATGCTTCAACTGCAAACAAGACATGCTGGCATAGCGAAACAGTAAACTCATGTGACTTTTGATATGTCAAAACTGACAAAGACAGTTTTTCTAACAGGTAATATATCAGTTACAGCTTGGGAAAACTAAAAATAGTTAAGACTGAGCAAACAGATACATGCAACAGGATAAATAAGTACCATGTAAGATACGATACACCAGACTACTCAAACAGCAACACATAAGATTCCCAGAGGAAGCAAAGAGACAAAATAGAAGAAATCTCATAGTTAAACATAGTAATCAAAATAGCAGAGTTGCATCATACTCCTCCATCCCAAATTACTATTTGATTTGGCTTTTCTAGGTGCAGTGCATCTACACATACAGACATATCTAGACGCATAGCAAATGCTATGCACCTAGAAAAGCCTAAACGAATAGTAATTTGGGACGGAGGGAGTAGGTTGCAAATAAATGGTAGTAAGTTCAAGAGGACTGATCGATATGCAAAACTAAATCACGACTGTACGAATAAAAAACAGTAATGTGGAGAGCAGCCATAATGAAAGAATGTAAGTAATCACCTCTCCATCAACAATTATGTCAATCATTCTTGGAGGTACTATTATATCCTCAACAAATTTTGACAGTTTAGACTCTGCAGCCTGCAATTTGTTTTTCAAAAGATGGGAGTCAACGTAAGAATTATAAAAGCAACTGAACATGGAGAATAGGGAAATAGAATGCATAAAAGCTAGGAATATTGTGCATCATTTCCACAATGAAATAATTTCTAGAGAGAATTACCTATTTGACACCGGAAAAAATGTTGGTTACATATTTGACATCCAAATTCGATTTCTTTCCTATGTCTCCAACTTCAATTTCAGTTTTCTATTTGACACTGCCGTTGGTTCCTTCTGTTCCATCTGTTACTTGTGCACGTGGGGCTGAGGGAAAGTACCAAAACTCCCCTGCTCTCAATCACGTGAGGGGAAAAATACAAGGGGCCGGCAGCTGCTGTATTTTTCCGTAAAAAAAAAGACTCAGATTCAGTGACATTGCACGGTGACATTCCTGTGACATTGTGTCACTGACATGTGGGGCCCATGTGTCAATGGAGTACATGGTCCCACATGTCAGTGACACAATGTCACGGGGAATATCACCGTGCAATGTCACTGAATCTGAATAAAAAAAAGAGTCGCGCGCAGCCCCCAACCCTAGATGGCGACGGACTGCGGCGCGGCCGCAGAAGAGGAGAGCGGCGCAGCGCAGTCGGCGCGCGGGCGACCGCGGACGGGGAGCGGCGCGGCCCCCGTGTCCCGAGCGGCACCCAAGTCCCGTGCGCCCGCGAAGGGGAGCGCCGCGCACTTCGCGGCAGCTCCGTCGGCGCCGCCCGCGCCCGCGGAGGGGAGCAGCGCGCGCTCCGCAGCCGCTCCGTCGGCGCCCCGCGCGCCCGCGGAGGGGGAGCGGCGGGGGGCTCCGTGGCGGCTCCGTCGGCGCCCGCGCGCCCGCGAGAGGGGAGGGGCAGGGGCTCTGTTGTGCCCTGCGCGGCCACGGAGGAGGCCAGGCACGGAGGAGCGTAGGCATGCGGCATCTTGCAGCAGGGACTGGCGATGGGGCGACGAGCGGACGCGGATTCGAAATCCTTGGCCCAGTGGTCGCTGGCGATCGAAACGAGGAGTTGGGGAGGTCCAGCAGGAGGTGGGGGAGGGTTGGGTCGCGGCTATTTGACGGAGATGGCCGGAGCTCGGCATATTTGGCCGGCGGCCATGGGTGCACGGGTGTACGGCTTTGGCGGCCGGGGCTTGGCCAGTGCTTGTCGCGGATGCCAAGAAAACAGCGGGTGGTGCGCAGCTCGGCGACAACACCACGACGGCACGCAGCTCGGCGATAGCAGCGGGTGGTGCGGGCACGGCGGCCGGTGGCGCAGCCACGCGGACGGGCGGTTCCGTGGACGGGCGGCGCGAGCAAAGCAGGCTCTACTCTACTCTGGAACCGCTCCGCCTCGACCTGGAACCGCTTTGATGTACTCGGGGCAGAGTCGCCGCCGGCCGGACTTCGCCGCTGCTTGGCCAACTCCACCCGATTCCTCCGGCCGGTAGCCCCCACGCGAAAAACTAGAGATGAGAACATATAGGAAAGAATTTCAACTTCGGTGTCAAATATGAAAGCATTATTTTTTTATGTCAAATAGGTAATTCTCTCTAATTTCTAACTGTTCAGACTTCAAAGGACAATGACTACACTTGAATGTTTCGGAGGGAACCATTGCTTCATAGTGGCATGTCACTACTAATAAGATTTGATATAAAGAGCAAAATAGTGTTGCACGTGGTAGTACAACCAACACTGACATATCATTTGGTAAATGTATCACCTTATAAGAATCGTCATCTGAACTATAATTTTCCTAGCTATGCCACTTGCATGAACAGAGATCAGACAAGAATGGCAGCTAAGGATACAAAGATAACCATAAAACATGCAAGATGGAGAACATTATAAAGCAACCTCAATAAATTAATAGAAAATCAAATCGGCGAATGAAAGATACAAATATGAAATGAACCGGACCTTACGATTTTTCAGCTTTAATCCCATGTCCATAGATTTCTCCTGAAGGACCTTTATCTCTGAACTTATGGAACCAATTTCTGTCTACCACAGAAGTCAAAAGATTGCAATATGACTTAGTAAAGAAAAGGAGGATCTGTTATTTCTATCTAAAGGTGAACTAAGAGGACTAGAAAAGCATGAAACAGCATTTCACGGGAGCGTTGGCCATTACATTTAAGCTAAACTATAGTCATGACCATTATAAGCTACAAATGGTTTTACTAAACTTATGATCATTGAAGTTGTTAAATGGATCATATATCATATAAACTGAAATTAGAATCCTTGGATAACACGTGGAAATCGGAGTGCAGCAGATAAATGTAGAACTTGGTGTGAATAGCTCTGTGTTACAGTTACAAAAGGACATACTGAAAATGTAAGGGGGCATACCCTTGGTAAATTTTCATGTAACTAACAGTAAAGCACACCCTAGCATGCTTAGACAATGAATTCAACTGCTAATAACAACAGAAGTTTGCACATTGCCAATTTATAATATGTTGTGTGCAACTACTCGCTTGGTTATCCAGTATGTTAGGGCCTTAGGGGATATCTCAAATAGTACTGCCACAACAAATGGAGATCTGTAATTACCTGGAATCCAGTCAGAACCGTTTCCATTTGGGACAAAATATTATCACAATCGCGAATTTGTTCATGCAGCGAAACTAGGTTTTCACTTTCCTTAATGTAATCCTACAAAAAAAATAAGGCAGCTTTCCTTAAATCAAATGTCAAGACAGCAACCCAATACTAATTAATTTTGCTGCAGTGTTAAAAAACTTCAACAATCACGAGTCCATGTTCTCCACATAGCTTCACTACTCTCGAGCTGCTATTTGATGATCCAACATTAAATTCCGTCCAAGAGAATGACCTTACCAGTTCAACATATCACTAAACAGGTTGAAATTCTATTGACATTTGACTCGTACAACAGCTAGCTCTACATCACGAGAACAATGATAGTCCATCATAATTCACATGAACTACTTAATTAGGACCAAAGCAATTACCTGTATGGAATCGAGCTCGACTTGGCGTATGCTATTCTCGACGCCTTTTGTGTACTCACGCAGTTTGATGCCGTTAGCCAGGATGTTTGCGACCTCCTGAGCATGGCCATGAAGAGAACAACAGTGATTAGCAAGGAGGAGGCAAGCGACTTTGTTTCACACAGACCCTCGTCACACAAACATTACAGCAAAGCTCAAAAGGCCAGTAGTGCAATGCGATCTGCTGATTCAAGGTCTCAGTAAGGCGTAAGCTACTACGTAGCCATTATGCAGGAACTATGAAGTTTGCTGCGTAGCAAAATGCGATACCTGATCATTCTTGCAGTCGTCGAGCTCCTGCTGCAGTCCTTCCAGGGCCTCGTCATCACTAGCAACGACGGAACAGCGGGCAAGCTTCAGAAACGTAGGGCGAACGAGCACACGACGACGATATGCGAGAAGGAAGAGCAGGCGATCGTAGTACCTACCTGGTGACTTCCTCGTCGAGGGCGAGGTCGCCGACGAAGACCCCGAGATCGAACCTGTCGAGGACCTCCGCGGCGGGGACGACCTCCATCTCGGGGGCGCACGCACGGCTGGGTAGCTCCGATCTAGATCTGCCACCGGTGGCGGTGGGGGTTGGAGTCGGATCGGACGGAGGGGTCTCCAGGAATTGGAGACATCAGAGACTGCGCACGCACGGAGGGTGGTGGGGTCGGAAGGGGCGAATGCGTTGGCTGGGCTGGGCTGGGCTGGGCTGAGTTGTTGGGATTGTTCATAGGCCGTGACGCGAGTCGGGCTATATTTATTCATGGGCTTGCCAGCCAGTAGGGCTAGGCCTGTTTACTCTAACTTGTTTGGTCATTTTATGACGCTTTTTCTTTTTCGTTCTTTTTTATTTACCTTTTCTCCCATAATACTTCATCTATTTATCCATGTTTCTCACTACACACCTTGCTTGTCGTGGAACACTGGTCTAAACAAAAACACAGAAATTTAATTTCTTTGGCAAGGAATCTTGTTGAAAAAGCAAGGAACGAAACTTGTGCCAAAATTCAAATTAAGCAGAGGAAAGGGTGGGCAAGTGTAGCAGGTTGCGCCTTGGCGCCAAGGAGGGGCAGCTGCTCGACATGACCTCGATCTGCTTCATCTCGACGGATGAGCAGAGAGGACGAGGAGAATGTTGACAGCTTGCCTCCGTTCCCCGTTCTGGCAGCGGCATAAGACTGTCTCCAGCAGTCGCCTGACGCCCATCTGCAAAAAACACACATATGCAGACGATCTCGACGTGCAACGGAGAAAGGGTTGCAGCGGTAAGCGCTTCCCCTCGCGCATCGCCTAGCGGTAGTTGGGCTCCCGCGTGCGGTAAGCGCTTCCCCTCGTGCATCGCCTAGCGGTAGTTGGGCTCCCGCGTGCAGTCGGAGGCCGGAGAAGGAGGCCGCGCCGAGCCATGCGCAGGGGAGCCGTGCGGCGTGGCACAAGCGGTGGAGGAGAGGCAGGGGAAGGATCCCGATCCGCGTCGCCCCATCGGGAGGAACTCGGATCGCCGCCGCCGGTCGCCGCATCGGGAGGATCCGCGCCGCCTCGAGACCGGCGACGGAAGCGGGGCGTTAACCCTCGCCTCCCACCCCTTCCCGTGCTACCGGCCGATCCGGCGGGCCCGCGCCGCGCCCCTCCTCCATGGCGGCGCGGCGGCGCGGAGATCCGGCGGCGAATCGACGACTCCGACGCCCTCGCTCATGTGGGTGGGCTCCCCCCGCTCCCCATCCGCGTGCCTCGCTCGTGTGGGTGGCCTCCCCTCGCTCCCCATCCGTGAGCCTACCCGTGTGGGTGTGCTCGTGACGTGGCAATGCGGCCTCCTCCTCCGGTGGCGCGGGCGGGGGGGGGGGGGGGGGGCGAGTGGTGGAGACGGGCGGCGGGGGTAGTGGTGCAGACGACCAGCAGGGGAGCGGCAGAGGGAGGGCGTGGCGGAGCAGCTGAGGGAGGGCAAGGCGGAGGAGACGAGTGAGAGGAGAGAGAATGTGGGGGCAGCGGGCCAACGGTTGGTTTGCAGCAGCCCTAGGATTGCGCAACGGTTCTACACGAGTCATTCTTTCCTTCAAAATGAAGATGCAGCACCCTTTGCATGAGCTGTTGGAGACAGTCCAAGCAAGCAGGAAGGCAGAGGTATGCAAAGCTAGTCAATCTCGGAACAAACCAACCACTAGTACTTTTCTATCAGAATAAATCAGCAACAGCCACCGACCAAATGAACGGGTGTGGGTCTTACATGTTTGGACATAAAAAAAATTTAGGTGTGGGTCGCCCCACGATTGTCCACCAATTCTCAAGCGGTTGAGGCTCACTAAATTTTCAGAGTGAAGTTCACTCTGAAAATTTTATGACTCTGCTTAATAATTCTGTTGTACTGATCTATCTACTTTAAAAAAAACAGACTTGTACAGCTTCAAATGTTTACCTTGAAAGCACATTCAGCACAACAATATCATCATGTATACAAGAGTCGCATTGGTTTCCTTGGAACAGGGTATAATTATGTACCATTTCACAATGGAGACAGCACATCTTAAAAAGGCCTGTTGTTTCATACAGCACAATGGTCTCTTCCCTCATACACAAGCATCACAATATGATGTAAACTGTACACAAGGCAACCAAGCCTCACTTCATGTACCTCTGCAGAAATTTGCGATGGAAATCACTTCTGATGGTGTCGTTGATGAACCGTTTCGGAGTCTTGATCTCTCCGCGTGCCTGATTCTTGAATACCACATCATCATCCCACCTGCAAAGCATACATGTCGAGCAGGATGAGGCTCACCGGAAGCCACTTGTGATTTTCTATCAAATTGCATGCTAGGAGAACAAGGTAACCATCTTATACCTTCTCTTAACACTAAAGGAGCCAGGATTGTTGACATTAATCAAAGGGTTTCCACGCATCAGTTCAGCCTCCTTCATCTTTGCCTCCTCTTCTGCTTGTTGTCGCTCCTGCAATTCAACCAGGTTACAATCATGCTTCCAAAACCTAAATGAACATCACACTGAAATATCAAGAGAGATAGATATACAAAAAAGTGACAAACCTTTCTAAGTTTCTCTTCAGCTCTTTCTTTCTTAATCCTCTCAAGCTCTGCCATTAGAGCTTCAGTGTCGTCGTCGTCGTCATCTTCATCGCTGAATAGAATTTGCAATTCAATATGTAAGAGCAACAAAACTTAGTGAACCAAAGTGTGCAACATCATGAGAACATGAGATAAACAACTGCTCCAAAACAATGCTGCCTTATTTTATCCAACCATTTGAAACGATGGATACAAAATTATAATAAAAGGCAAAATAGTTGTTTTGGTCCCTGAACTTTGCACCGAAGGTCAACTTCGTCCCTGGACTTTCAAATTGGCCAATTTAGTCCTCAAACTTTCATTTTTGGGTCAAATATGTCCTTTTATTGATATGGTGCCCTATATTAGCACAAGACAAATGCAAAATTCCCCTTTTACCCTTAGTTTGTGTAGGTCAAACATATATGTGCTTATACTCCCTTAGTATATATATACACAACAATATTTTTTTAACTAACACAAAATATGGTTTCTAAAAAGTGTATCTGCTTGTACTAGCTTTTTAGATAAATTGTATATACTCAAACATATATTTACCTTTAGTATATATAAAAATTTTAAGGGTAAAATAGACTTTTTATATTAGTTTCATGTTAATATGAAGTCCCATATAAGCATAAGGATGAGTTTGGCCAAAAATTAAAAGTTGAGGGACTAAAGTGGGCAATCTGAAAGTTGAGGGACGAAGTTGACCTTTGCTGCAAAGTTTAAGGACTAACATGGCTATTTTGCCTTAACTAAATATGCTACTATTCTAGGTAACACACAATAACAGATACTAACCACTACCCTTCAAGTGTGATATACAATAACAGATCTTGCGGCAATACAAAGTTTTATTGAAGGTGACAAAAAAAAAGAAATGTTTACCACAATAGCATTTACCCCCCCCCCCCCCCCCAAAAAAAAAAACAGTAACATTTCATAATAGCAAGGTTTGTTGATCACTCGTAACTTATAGAACGAAAATGATACAAACCTTTCATCGTCACTTTTAGGCTCCACATCGGAGTCATCTGCATCGATTTCTCGTGGAACTATCTTATCCTCAGCATCTCTTTTTGAACCTGTGTGTTACAGCAAGAAAGGTGTAGTGAATCACTAAGCCACAACATAAACAGATTTTGGTGCAGCACTCGTTCCACCAACCTTCCAAGAGTAGATGGCTTGAACTTTTCCGTCGGTCTCTCTCTTCTGCAAGCAATAAGATGCAATTGTTACAGATTGTACATACCAGCTACAAACTTCCAATTCACAATCAGATGACCATCTAAAGTGGAAAACCACAATCAGATGACCATCTAAAGTGGAAAACCGATCCAAGGAGCAGAGAAAGTAGGTATACCAGCATAGGACTTATCCTTGGAAGAGTAATGCTTGCGCTCACGTTCCTCAAGTTCGTCCCTGAGGTTCCTCTTCTGCAACTCCTCCTGGGTCTGCTGGCCCTCTTTTCTGTTAACATGGGAGCACATAGTGAGCACCTCATTCTGACATAACGGAAGTAGCAAAAATCCTACTGGCTAAGTTTGACAGGGCAGATCAAGTAAAGTATAATGAGATGGGAATATGTTGGGTACATCTGAGCAAATTAATTCTGATTCATGTATGTAACTTTGTGAACAATGAGTATGATGGTGCTCAAGTTTTATTTTTAAATCCTTGCAGTTGAATACGGCAACTCATCAGAAGGGTGCATAGTAAAATAGAGAAGCCAGCATTGCATGATTTGCAGAAGAGGAATTGCAATCTCAAGTTACTACTAGGTAGTATTATGAAAACCGTAACCTGTGTTATAAGACACTAGTTGGCGGCCCTGCATGATTTGGAATGCAATCCACCCAAATTACATGGTGCAGCCAAAATGAGCACCAGAGTCCAGAGGTGGAGCAAACGCGTGGTAATGCCCGCAAACGGTTGAGGTGGCACAAGATGGTTTTGTCACTGGCGCCCCAAGCAGAGATTAAGCACTTTAATTAATTGGTGTGGCGGTCGCAAGTAGCCAACTAAAGGCGAAGGCAAGGGTTGGGCGCCTATGGCTTAGCAGGCACCATAACGTAGCGATTATCTAGTGGTAGGATCGAACACGGCACCATAATGAAAGCGGTGAACCACCCTACATGAGAAATCCATCTAAGAACAAACCCTAGCCGTTTTCCTCCCACCCAACCCACGGCAGGGTTACGCGCAAAGGTGGAAAAAAAGAGGAAATCTTGGCAGTTCCCTAAGGGAGCGAGCAATCCGAAGCGAAGATGGTGGTTTGGTTCCATGGATTGGTGGAAGGATGGGTGGATTAGAGGGGTACCTGGGCTTGAGGGAGGTGTGCGCGGCGAGGTCGCGGGAGGAGAACTTCTGGGAGGGGCCGAAGATGCGGGTGCCCCCCTGCTCGGTGCCGCCCTTGGCCGGCGCCCAGGTGGGCCGCGCCGCCGTCGTCATCTCTGTTGGGTGCTTTCTTGGCGCTGATCCGAGGAAACCCTAGGTAGCCGCTCGGCGTCGGCGGCGGGGAAAGTTGCGGCGGGCGGACCGGCGGAGACGAGACGAGCAAGACGTCGGGTAGCCGCTGCCTGGCTGTGGCTGGTGGTCGACACAATTGCAGCCAAGCCCCTGGCCAATTTTGGTATTTGCTTATGACGCCCGCCGAGCCCTACCTGGGCTGTACAAGAACGGGCCGCTCGTTTATGAAGGCGCCTGGCCGGCCCGCTAGCAGCGCAAATGGCCGAAAGGAGTACTGGCCCACGTATTGATTTTTTTCCTACGCAACGCGCGCAGCGAGAAGAACAAGCGGCAAAAATCGTAAAAAAAGAAGAAAACAACAACAACAACAACAACTTAGCCTTTTGTCCCAAAGCAAGTCGGGGTAGGCTAGATATGAAACCCAGCGGTACTCATCAACATAAAGACATGTAGAAGAAGTCATGTCGCTCAGAACGTTGATGGCTAGTCTCCAAGCGCCCCTATCCAAAGCTAAGTCCTCGGAGATATTCCACTCCCTAAGGTCTCTCTTAACCGACTCATCCCAGTCGGTTTAGGTCGACCTCTAACTTTCTTCACATTGTCGTCCCGCTCTAGGACCCCACTACGCACCGGAGCCTCGGGAGGCCTTCGTTGGACATGTCCAAACCATCTCAACCGATCTTTGGATCGGTTTCTCCTCAATTGGCGCCACCCCCGACCCCCGTCCCGAATATCATCGTTCCGTACTCTATCCCTCCTCGTGTGCCCACAAACCCAACGCAACATACGCATCTCCGCCACACTCAATTCTTCGGACATGTCGCCTTTTTGTAGGCCAACACTCGCACCGTATAACATCGCCGGCGAATCACCGTCCTATAAAACTTACCTTTTAGCTTCGAGGCACCCTTTTGTCACGAGAGGACGCCGAGGCTTGACGCCATTTCAACCAACCAGCTGAAATTCTATGCCTAACATCTTCGTCGATGTCGCCATCCTTCTGTAGTATCGAACCTAAATACCGAAAAGTATCCTTCTTGGTCACCACTTGCCCATCAAGGGTGACGTCTCCCTCCTCACGCGTCGTACCGCTAAAGTCGCACCTCATGTACTCGGTCTTGGTCCTACTAAGTCTAAACCCTTTCGATTCTAACGTATGCCTCCACGCTTCTAACTTCCTATTTACCCCCGCCCCTACTCTCATCAACTAGCACCACATCATCGGCAAAGAGCATACACCAGGGGATATCACCTTGAATGTCCCTTGTGACCTCATCCATCACCAAAGCAAATAGATAAGGGCTCAACGCTGACCCTTGATGTAGTCCTATTTTAATTGGGAAATCACTAGTATCGCCATCGCATGTCCGGACACACGTCACCACATCCCCGTACATATCCTTGATGAGGTTAACATACTTAGTTGGGACCTTGTGCTTCTCCGGTGCCCACCACATGACGTGTCTCGGCACTTTGTCGTATGCCTTCTCGAGGTCAATAAATACCATGTGCAAGTCCTTCTTCTCGCTCCCTATATCTCTCCATCAATTGGCGTATTAAGAAAATCGCCTCCATGGTCGACCTACCGTGCATGAACCCAAACCGATTTTGGGTCACACTCGTCCCTCTTCTTAGGCGATGCTCGATAACCCTCTCCCGCAGCTTCATCGTATGGCTCATCAACTTAATTCCACGGTAGTTCGTACAACTCGAACGTCTCCCTTGTTCTTGAAGATCGGTACTAATATGCTTCTCCTCCATTCTTTAGGCATCTTGTTTGACCGAAAAATAAGGTTAAAAAGCTTAGTTAACCAAACTACCGCTCCGGCACCCGTGCATCTCCACACCTCAATGGGGATACCATCGGTCCCAATGCCTTGCCTCCCGTCATCCTCTTCAAGGCCTCTGCGGTCTCTCGCCTCTTGAATTCTCCTCACAAAGCGTCCCGTTGGTATCATCAAATGAAACATCCAACTCAAGGGTAGGATCCTCATTCTCTCCATTAAACGACTTGTCGAAGTACTCTCTCCATCCGTCCTTGATTTCCTCATCCTTCACCGAAGTCGATTTGTTCCGTCCTTGATGCATTTGATTTGGTTGATGTCCCTTGTCTTCCTCTCTCGGATCTTAGCCAACCTATAGATGTCCTTCTCCCCTTCCTTCGTGCCTAGCCGCCGGTAAAGGTCATCATACGCCCGACCTTTTGCTACACTCACCGCTCGCTTTGCGGCCCTCTTTGCTATTTTATATCCCTCAATGTTGGCTGCACTCTTGTCATGATGGAGGCGCTTGTAACACTCTTTCTTCTCCTTGATAGTCCTTTGCACCTCGTCATTCCACCACCGGGTGTCTTTCACTTCCCGTTTGCCTCCCTTGCTCACACCAAACACTTCCGAAGCCACCTTCCGAACACATGTTGCCATCTTTAGCCACGTGTCTTCCGCATCCTCGCCTTCCTCCCAAGGCCCCTCGACTAGCATCCTCTCCTTAAACCTTTGCGCTTCTTCTCCTCTAAGTTTCCACCACTTCGTTCTTGCAATCTTGGCCTCGTTTGTCCCGAAGGACACATACCCGAAAGCGAAAATCCGCCACCACAAGCTTGTGTTGAGGGGCAACACACTCCCCGGGAAACACCCTACGAGTCTAAGCACGCACGTCTATCCTCCCTCCTTGCAAGGGCCAAAAAGAAGAAAAAAAACAAGCGCCAAAAAGGCACCAGGACGATTGGCAGAGCCAGTAAAAAAAATAGCTAGAGCGACACATGCAGAGTTTGCTTGGCTTATCTAGACTTAATTTGTTTGGATTATTTTCTCTCCCACAATATTACAATCTACTCGCCGAACAAGCTCATAACGACGGATCAAATCAAAATGAGGCACACACCAATTCACACATCCATATACAGTAAATGCATAAATTTTATGTGAAGTTTAAAGATTTAGTCTGAATTTGAAGAATAAGAACACAAATTAACAAGTATTAAGAATATGTGAGCCATTACGCCATCTAGAAGTGTTGTCGGAGCTTGAATATTATCACAGTAGATGGAATGTACTCGAGCTGGCGCAGATTAGCTGGGACACGGCCGCTCCAACTTGGCAACTTGCCCCGATGTGGCTACAACACTGTGTCCAAGCAAAGCACGACGACAAGCGAGGATGCCCAGTGCGACGCCTCGCGCGAGGCATTGGCCCTGTTTGGATACTCCAACAGGGTTAGAGTTAGAGCTAGTTTCTAACTCTAGCTCTAACCCTAAACTAACTCTAGCTCTAACCCTAAACTAACTCTAGCTCTAGAGGTGTTTGGATGAAAGAGTTAGAATGACATTAAATGTACTTTTTCAATCATTAGGTGTGGGTGGAGGGAGAGAGAAAAGTCATTTTTTGGTGGACCCAACATGAACTGGCCCCAATAAGCACCTCTTGGGTGGGATAGTTTTTTGGGTTGGGTTAGATGCAAACTAGCTCAATCTAGCCCCCATGTTTGGATACTTTGTGGCTAGTTGAGCTCCAACTAGCCAAAACTAACTCTAGCCCGTGGATCCAAACAGGGCCATTGTTGTTATATCTGACAGACCTCGTGATGCAAGTGGGTACCCACTCATTGGGTCAGCGAGCGATTATTATTTATGAATTTTGGGTTGCACTGACCAAGAAAACTAGTTGACCCAATTAGACCAACTCCAGTGGGGGCCTCTATATGGGCATCCACTCCAAAATTTGGAGGTTTTGTGCAAAAATCCAACTCCAGCAGGACCTCTAAACAGACCTCCATTTTGCATGCCCCTCCAAATTCCCTCTCCCACCCTCCATTATTGGAGGCCCTCCATTGGCCCTCCAAACGTGGGCTCCACCATTTCTTTTTTTCCCCTTCGTTTTCCTTCCTTTTCCTCTCCAGCTCTCCTCCTTCCCATCTCTCTCGCCGAGACCACACAGCGGCGCAAGGCAGAGTGGGCGTCCGCGACATGGGGGGTGCTCATGGCGGCCGGGGCTCGTCCGCCTGAGCGCGGCGGTCGGGGCTCTCCCGCCCGGACGCGGAAGCCGGAGCTCGCCGGTGCGGGAGCGGCGGCGGTGCTCACACCTCCTTCGCGGCGGCGGCGAAGGCGGTCGCCGGTGTTGAGGGGAACACCTCCCCACAGCTCGCGGTCGGGACCTCTTCCAGGCACTCGCGTTCACGCCACCCACGCGCCCACGCACCGGCAAGGCCGCCCTACTGCTCAAGCGCGACCGCGTATGCACGGACCGGTGACAATGAGCCGGAGATGGGAAGCCTGCGGACAGTGGCGGCGGAGGAGGAGGAACCGCGTATGCAGTCGGCGCGCGCACGCGGAGGTCGCCGCGCATGCGCCGCGGCCGGCCGGCGCGCGCGCCCGCGGATCTCGTCGCCGCCCGCACGCGGCACAACACGTGCACCTCCTTGCCCTGCTCTGCGTCGAGGTCACCGCCGCGTCGTCCCCACCCTCTTGCGCGCGCCATCGACTACACCTCCTCGCCGCAACTCGTGGCCGCGCGACTCACCTCCGAGGTCTTCCTGCCCCCTCAGCCGCCGCCTCCCCCGCCGGCGTGCGTCCTGAAGGTGTTCTTGGAGGAGGAGATCGCCTTGAGGTCAGTAACGAGGTCCCGGTCCATGTCCGACGACGGAGGGGGCCTCACCCGACAACAGTGGCACGGGGCGCATAGAATCCATGCGCGCCCGATCCTCGACCACCCACCGCCGTAGGGATCTGCCCCCAGCGGCCTGCGGTGGTCAGCGCCATTCGCGGTTGTGGCGGCGCGGAAGGGGCACGCGTCCGAGCCGAGGCATCCCGATGGTGGTCCTGCAGGCTCCTAGTCCCACCGCCGACGACCGCGAGGGTGCGAATTCTTTTTCACCCTCACCCTCGCTGCTTCTCCTTTTGTCTTCGTTGGGTGCCTGGGTGGCTCGATCGGTCGAGCTCGCTGCTAGCTCTGGTGATGGCGTGGGCATTGAGGGATCGCGTGGCCTGACGCGTCTCCGTGCACGAGTCTGGGCACCAGGTCGTTGAGGTCCCCGCCGCCAAGGGCCACCTGCCCGAGCTCGCCTGTCCTAGGTGCGGCGGCCTGGGCTCGCCATCCAGCGAGGCTGCTCGCGGTGGCAGGGTGGGATCACGGCCGGCGGGCAGGCAGGAGTGGAGGAACACGGGGACGGATAGTCTTTCCTGGCTGACACGCGGGACCAAAAAAAATAGAGGCTCGAATCCATTTCCCCACTGGAGTTGAAATGTAATATTGGGCCTCTATTTTTTAAGTTGGACCTGCAAATGGAGTTTGGAGGCCTCAATTTACACTAGAAAGGCAACGCGGCCTTGCCGCGTGAGGCCAGTGACATTCGTTGATTCAACAACATATTCTTTTTGCCAATGTGGCGTATGGAGTGGTGGTTGTAAAGTTTGAGGGTGTTTAATTATGTTTGTGTGTTTTGCTAATTTGTGGGAAATTGAAGTTTTTTTTGTAACAGTATGGGGTGTACGGGTGGGTTGTATCGAAGTTTGAGGGCTTTTTTGAGGAAATATGGGTCGTATATATTTTTTTGGAAAGGTCAAGGACTGACATGTAAAATTTCGTAGGCAGTGGGATTTACGGGTGGATTGTTGCGAAGCTCGAGGACCTTTTCCGGAAAATCATGGGCTGCAAACATATTTTTCCGGAACCATAGGGGTGCATATGTAAATATTTTATCGAGAAGTTTAGAGAGTGATTGTATAAGATTTCGTAGGCAGTGGGGTTTGCAGGTGAATTTTTACGAAGTTCGAGGGCCTTTTTCAGTAACTTATGGGCAGCAAACATATTTTTCTAGAAGTTCAGGGATTCATAAGTAAAAATCCCTGGACCGTGGGCACGATTTTTGTTAAGTTCAAGGGCCTTTTTGCAAAATAATGGGTTGAAAACATGTTTTCCCGAAAGTTTAGGGGTTCATATGAAAAAATCCTGGACCGCGGGCACTGTTTTTGGTACGTTCAAGGGATTTTTTGCAAAACGACCGATATCTGCCCGATCTGGACCGTTGATTGGGCCGATCCGACGGCCGGGAGAGGCCTACGACGTGGCCACTCTCCCTGTTGGTACGTTCAAGGGATTTTTTGCAAAACGACCGATATCTGCCCGATCTGGACCGTTGATTGGGCCGATCCGACGGCCGGGAGAGGCCTGCGACGTGGCCACTCTCCCTGGCCACCTTATTAGCCCAGAATACTAGTAATAGATACTGCCGCTGGAGATGCTCTTACTAACAAAAAGCTAATTTCATTTCTATTTTTTCGGGTAAATTTCATTTCTATTGTTAATGCCGTTGTTGCTACGGTACTCAGCTCGGCTGGATAAACAACTACTTCATGAATGAAGAAACAATGTCATCTCGAATTTTCAATATACTGCTAGTAGATTACAATGGCAAGATTACATAGCATTGGAAGTTTACATGTCAATAATACATCTGCTAAGAAAAGCATATTACGTTGACTACCATAAACTGGAACTTGAACTTGAAGTCATAGAGCAGAGTCTGAATCTTTTTTCCCATCACCATTCACCAACACTCCTCTTTTTTCAGACTCAATCCGTATGATGGGTTGATAAGAACATTATAAATTAATTAGAGCAAACATCGCACTAGTGCTGCAATTATTCACCAAAGCATTTTTACACAGACCATTCATACGCTTCTTTGGAGGTTAAAATTACAAAAAAATGCTAGTTTAAAACAGATTTAGCTCTAGACTGAAACCAGATATCAACTCAAAAGAAAGTTATCTCTATTTACTTCAAGAATTTCGGCACGTAGGTTAATTCATGAGAACATTTAGTTGTTGTTATACCCTGAAATTTCCCAATTTCAGGATGTAATAGAAAGAATAATTAAACAAGAGTTTTCTCATAATTTTAAAAAAATTCTCAACATTTATTTTGCTTACACGAAATATAGTATAGGAAAAAGGCTTGCTTGATTTTCTAAAATTAAATAAATGGTTGAGAGTGTTGCATTCATGTCGATGCATCTTGGTGCCGGACTTTTTTGGAATTTATTTTCACTTTCCTCGAGCTATTTCTATTTATTAGAAGGCTCTAAAATATTTTTCATGAGATCCAAATACTTTATTTGGATTGTTCATGTCCCCAATGTGCTTCTGGGAATTTTCTTGAAATTTTGGGATTTTGAGTATTTTTCGTGCCTTTAAAACAATTTCTATATTTTCTGGAATTGTTTTCGCATTGAAAATTAAATTCAAAAAATAATAACCCTTTCCTTTTCTTTTGGGCCGAGCCCACACCTGTGAGCCCGACCCAATCCGACCGGTCCGGCGAGAGCCCGCCGCAGCCCATCCGGGGCCGGCCACCACGGCCGCACGCACGGCCAACACGCGCCGCCGCCCTTCCCCGCGCGTGCGTGCGCCGCACGCCGGGCGCGCCGCCCGCGCGCCCTATAAAGGCCGAGGCCTCAAGCCTCGCGCGCGCCCTAGCCGCCGCACCAACCTCGCCCGCCTAGCTCCGCGCCGCCGCGACGAGCCGCGTCGAGCCGAGCGCCGCCCGTTTGGCGTCAAGTGCCGACTCGCCGGGCCGTGTTGTCCGCCGGGCCGAAGCCGACCCCCGCCACGAGCTCGGCCGCGCCGCGCCGAAGCCGACGCGCCTCTTTCCCCGCACCGGGGGGACCTCTCGGGACGCCGCCGCCCATGCTTGCCCGAGCCGGTCGCCATGACCTTCCGCCGCCGGCGGGATTCCGGTCGCTCCCGTACGGCTCCTCTGCCGGTGAGCCGCTCCACTCGACCGCCTTGACCTCCTCTTCCTTTTCCGTGACTCATCCGAGCTTGTAGGCCACCAGAGCACCGACGCCGTCACGAAATCCGACCGCCCCGAATTCGATCGCCGGCGCCGTCCGCCCCGAAATCCGTCTGTCTCCATCGCACTCCGCCGCCGGTGAGCACACCTTCAAGTTTCCCTCGTCCTCCTCGATCTTTCCCGCACCCTAGCCGAGTCCCTAGAGGTCTCTGCCGCCGGCGATTTGGCCACCAGGGCCGCCGAGTGCCCCTGTCCAGAGGTAGGAGATGAGGTCTCCTCCGCTTTGCACATGACCCTGTCGTATGGACCTCCCTGGGCCCACTACCTCGGTGGGTACCAGGACCGACTACTCGGTGGGCCCCTGGGACTACCCGGCTTGCGCTACACGACACCTAAAGGCGTGGAGCACAAGGACTGCAGAGGAGAAGTACTCGGTTAGGAAGCTGTACATGTCCCGCACTGTATGGAGGACTCCTAGACGTACCCGACTAGTACTCTCTCCCTACTCCGACTTGTAACCCGGCCTCCCGGACTATATAAGGCGAGGCAGGGACCAATCTCTAGGATCACCTCAACACAACACATCTCATACAACCCACGGCGCACTATTGCACCATCTTGTAATCGTGCCCAATCAATCCAGAGCTACGCAGCATACAGGACGTAGGGTATTACGCACCTCGCGGCCCGAACCTGTCTAAATTGTGTGCCACGTGTCTCTTCCTTCGAGTTACCGATCTCGGCGAGGCCACATTCATCTACTTCGGGTACTCCCCTTAGTAGGTTGCCGGTCTAAAACACCGACAGCTGGCGCGCCAGGTAGGGGCTCTCGCCCGAGATCACATGGCGAACTCGACGGCTCCCGTCTACTTCAAGCCAATTGTCGCCTTCAACCGTGGCGACACCTTCATCTTCGGCGCCTGGGTCTGCACTGCTGACGACGAGGGCTCCTTCCAGCGCGCGCCTAACCATGCAGCCCAACCCGAAGACCGGCTTCGTGACGCTTCCTGAAGTTGTCACAGGCGAACTCGCTGGCAAGTTCGGCGAAATTTCGCTCTTCGACCACCACACTGACTTCGAGCTCGAGTCCGTTTCCAACTCGAACTCGACGTCTCCATGGGCCATCGCATGCGAGTCGGCTGCTCAGCCATCGCAGGCGGTCCCCTCACCTCGTGACCGCTCCGCGCGTGGCCCCCACATCCCCAGCCGGGCCCGCACGGGGGCTCCCTCTTCGTGCCGGACCGGCAAGGAGCCCGTACCCGAGTACAACTCGGACTCCGACACCCCCCCGGCCACGCTTCGGACTCCAACCCTCTCTCCAAGTTCTACTCGAACCCCGCATACGAGTTCGACTTCGGGTCGGACCCTGAGGAACCCGAGTCCGAGGACAACTCCACTGAACTTCCCTTGTCAGGGCCGGCCTCTGGGCTGGTTATAACATCCACACCGGCCGGGAGATTCGTCTACTGGCCAGACCGCAAGCCCGCTGACCTGATAAGTGGGGACTCACGCTACGTCGCCTACATCGACTCGTTACCATTCCAGGAGGGAACGCCACTAGCCCGGGCTGACTCAAGCACACCAACTGAGGTGGCGCCTTCTGAGTCCAGCCTTGGCACCCCCGATCGCCAAGTCTTCATGGTCGCCGCGACACCTCGGGACCTTCGGGGACGGCCCCAAGACAAGTACCTTGAAGACATCTCCTCCGACGAGCTCTCTGCTGATGCTCCAACAAACGAGACCCCTGCAGACAGAGATGCTCGACGTGAGCGTAACCGGAAGCGCAGCGAGCGTCGCCGACGCCTCCGCGACAACTTCCCCGTCCGCAATCTCGCGGAAGCTCTCGAGGCGGTCGAGAGCAGAGTACACACTACCCCTGAACAATGCCTCATGTCGATCACAGCGATCGCACGCCAGGCTCAGGGCATACGCGCTGGGGAGGTCATCGCCAAGCTCGCTGAAGACGCCTACTTCATGCGGGTCGACAACAGAGTCAGCCGCCCTCCTCCCGGCCGACCCCCCGCGACAACGAAGCCACAAGTCGCGGCGCCAACAACGGTCCTAACCGTACTCGAGCCGACCTCCCGGCCCGCCGAACCGTCGTCGCTCCACCGCCGGCGGACCTCCGCAACGTGACAACAACGAACCGTGAGGTCGTCCCCCACCGTGCTCCGGCCGGCGGCGGCGGCCACGACCCCGACGGCGGCGGCGGCGACGGCGGAAGCTCCAACCACGGAGCCAACGGGAGGGCGGCGGCGGCGGCGGTCGCGGCGACCGAGGCCACGCGAACGGCCACGCTTCGGCGCTTCGCGGGGGCGGTACGATGCCCGCCGAGAAGATTGAGGAGTCGGCGCGGCGGAAGAAGTCGACCACCGCAGGCGACGGCGACGGCTTCCCCGCCTTCTCACCTCGACTTCGCAACTTGCTCCTCCCCGACAAGTTCAAGCCCTTGGGGATCACCAAGTACGACGCGAAGCAGGATCCCATCCAGTGGCTCAGGTGCTACGCCCTCTCCATCGAGAACGCTGGCGGCAACAGCGACACCAAGTGCCTCTACTTCTCCTTCTGCCTGGACCAAGCTCCACTTACATGGCTCGAGTCGCTGGACAAGCACTCGATCGACAAGTGGGACCCGACTCGAAGGAGCGAGTTCACCGGCAACTTCGCGGGCGCCATGGGCCGATCGGGTACTCGCATGGACCCGGCCATGGTCAAGCGAGAACAAGGCGAGACCCTCCGCGGTACATGCGCCGCTTTTTCGACAAGCGCGCTACCGTCGTCGACGTCACCGACAAGGAGGTCATCGACCTTTTCCAAGACGGCCTCTATCACCGCTGCACCTTCGAAGACTTTGGTCGTCGCCGCCCCAGGTCCATCCCCCACCTCAAGGACATGATCACGTCCTGGGCGGATGAAGAAGACAAGGCCAACGCCAAGTACGACGCCATCCGTGGCAAGACCAAACAGAACCAGGGCGGCGGCGGCAACAACGCGAACCAAGGCGGTCGCAACAACAACAACAATAACAACTACTCGGGTCCCGACAACACTGTCGCGGATATCCAGCGCCCTGCGAAAGGGAACTCGAAGAAGAACTCCGGCGGTTTCAAAGACCTGCTGAAGGAGAAGTGCCCGTGGCATCCAAACGGCAACCATACCACCGAGCAGTGCTACCAACTCAGGCATGCACTCAAGGATATGCCAGAGCCACCGCACCCTCATGACCAGAAAGGCAAGAAGAAGGACGGCGACAATAACGACTTCCAGGAGCCTGACAAGACCGTCAACGTCCTCTTCGGCGCAGCTACCCGGCGGCGGGAGCGAAGGCTACCCGTCATGAAGTCATGTCCATTGAGCCAACGGTCCCGACCCCCTCTCGGGTGGTCGGAGATACCCATCACCTTCTCCCCACGCGGATCAATGGACCGCCTTCTCCGAACCAGACGGTTCCCCCTCGTCCTGAAGCCGGTGGTCGCGGGCTCCAAACTCAACAAGGTGCTTATCGACGGTGGAAGCGGGCTCAACGTCCTTTTCACCAAGACCTTGAAGAAAATGAAGCTCGACATCACCCACATGCTCACCAAAAGCAACACGCCCTTCTACGGCATCGTCCCCGGCAACGCGGCTATTCCACTAGGCTCAGTGATCCTGACAGTTACCTTCGGGGCATCTCGGGACAACTACCGTACCGAGTACATCAAGTTCGAGGTCGCGGACTTCGAGACTTCTTACCACGCCATCCTCGGCAGGCCGGTCATCGCCAAGTTCATGGCGGTGCCCCACTACACCTACTTGGTACTCAAAATGCCAAGCCCAGCTGGTGTACTCTCCCTTCAAGGAGACCTGAAGATCTCTCACGACTGCGACACAGAAGCCGTGGAGATCGCCTCTACAAACCAAGTACCCAACGCGATGATGGAGGTCTACGCCGCGTCAAAGAAACTTGCTACAAGTGAACTCGACATCCCAGAGAAGTCTGACAGCACCAACAAGCCTCAGCCACCTCAGGAGGTACTCATCAAGACGATCGACCTCGGAACAGGCGACCCCAGCAAGACCACCACCATCGGGGCTGGCCTCGACCCCAAATAGGAAGACGCGCTCATCAGCTTCCTTCGGACTAACCGCGACATCTTCGCATGGAAGCCAGCGGACATGCCAGGAGTGCCCAGGGAGCTGATTGAGCACTGCCTCAACGTCGATCCTAAGGCCACCCCCAAGCGACAACATCTCCGACGCTTTGCCGACGACAGACGGGACGCCATCAAGAAGGAACTCGCCAAACTACTCGCGGTTGGCTTCATCGGAGAAGTCTTCCATCTCGAGTGGCTCACCAACCCCGTCCTCGTCCGCAAGAAGAACTCGAACGAGTGGAGGATGTGCGTCGACTACACCGACCTCAACAAGCACTGCCCCAAGGACCCCTTCGGGTTGCCGCGGATTGATCAAGTCATCGACTCCACGGCGGGCTGCGACCTACTCTGCTTCCTCGATTGCTACTCTGGATACCACCAGATCGCGATCAAGGAAGAAGACCAGGAGAAGACTGCGTTCATCACCCCGTTTGGCGCGTACTGCTACACGACCATGTCCTTCGGACTGAAGAACACCGGCGCCACCTACCAACGAGCTATCCAGGCCTGCTTCAAAAGGCAACTCAACAAGAACGTCGAAGCCTACGTGGATGACGTGGTCGTCAAGACCAGAAACTCCAGTACCCTCATCGACGACCTTGAAGAGACTTTCGCATCACCGCGCGAGTACCGCCGGGAAGCTCAACCCGAACAAGTGCGTCTTCGGCGTACCTTCGGCCAAACTACTCGGCTTCATCATCGGCCGCCGCGACATCGAAGCCAACCCCGAGAAGATCTTCGCCATCACCGAGATGAAAGCTCCCACGAGCATCAAAGATGTCCGTGCCGACCGGGGTGCATGGCGGCACTGAACAGATTTATCTCGAGGCTAGGAGAACGGGGGCTCCCCTTCTTCAAACTACTCAAGCATCAAGAGAAGTTCGTATGGACTCCAGAGGCGGATCAAGCCCTTGCTAAGCTCAAGGACTTCCTATCGAAGCCGCCGATCCTCACGGCTCCTCACAAGGGCGAGCGCCTTCGCTCTACCCTAGGCCGCGACTACTCATGTGGTCGCATCGCCATCGTTGTCGAGCGGCAAGAAGACGGCCACACCTACCCGGGGCCCGGGCGCCCGCTTTACTTCGTCGGCGAGGTTCTATCGAGTCCAAGGCACGCTATCGCCCGTGCGAAGCTCCCCGTACGCGCTACTCATCACCTCGCGGAAGCTACGACACTACTTCCAGTAGTACTCGATCTCCGTTGTCACCGACTACCCGCTCGGCGACATCCTGCGGAACCAAGATGCTACTGGAAGAATCTCCAAGTGGGCAGCCGAGCTCGGCGCCCTCACCATCGACTTCAAGCCACGCACAGCCATCAAGTTTCAGGCACTAGTCGACTTCATGGCGGAGTGGCGCGAGAACTAGCTACCTACTCCCACCGTGCGACCAGAGCATTGGGTGATGTACTTCGACGGCTCACTCAACCTCACGGGCGCAGGTGTAGGGGTACTCCTGATCTCTCCAACGGGCGAACAACTCAAGTACGTCCCCGCATCTTCTCGGAAGGTCTCAAACAACGAAGCCGAGTACGAAGCTCTCCTACACGGGCTCCGCCTCGCGCTCCACCGGGCATCAAGCGGCTACTAGTTTACGGCGACTCCGCAGTGGTCATCAACCAAGTCAACAAGTCCTGGGACCGCAACAAGGAGAACATGGATGCCTACTGCCTAGAAGTCCGCAAGCTCGAGAACAAGTTCTACGGTCTCGAATTCCACCACATCGTCCGCGACAACAACGTTGCAGCGGACGTCCTCTTGAAGCTTGGATCTACCCGCGCTCAAGTACCAGCGGGTGTCTTCGTTCATGAGCTTCACGCGCCATCCATCCCGGAGCCGGCGCCACCGACCACTGTCCCCGGCCTAACCCACCACCGGACAGAGGTCATGATGATCGACGTGGACTGGAGGCAACCCTTCGTCGACTACCTCAGTGAGCAGAAGGTTCCCTCCGACAAGAACTCGGCCGAGCAGCTAATCCGCCGTGCCAAGTTCTACGTCCTCGTCGGAGACAAGCTTTACAAGCGGGGCGCATCTTCTGGTGTACTCATGAAGTGCGTCCCTCGTGAAGAAGGCAAGGACATCTTGGAGGAGATCCACAAGGGTGTCTGCGGCAACCACGCGTCCTCACGCACGCTGGTCAGCAAGGCCTTCCGGCGACCTTTCTACTGGCCCACAGATCTGGGCGATGCCGAAGAACTCATCAGAAGGTGCCAAGGATGCCAGTACTTCGCCAAGCAGCAACACGTCCCAGCCTACAAGCTAGTCACCATACCGCCAACCTGGCCCTTTGCCTGCTGGGGGCTCGACATGATTGGACCACTACCAACGGCGCCAGGCGGTTTCAACAGGGTATTGGTGGCCATCGACAAGTTCACCAAGTGGATCGAGGTCAAGCCGGTCACGTGCCCTAAGGCTGACAGAGTACTCAACTTCCTGGATGAACTAGTACATCGCTACGGACTACCCCACCGCATCATCACAGATCTGGGCTCCAACTTCAACAATCACCAGTTCTGGGAGTATTGCGAGAACAGTGGGATCGACGTACGATACGTCTCATTTGCCCATCCCCGGGCCAACGGACAAGTCGAGCGCGCCAACGGGATGGTGCTCGACGCTATCAAAAAGCGGCTACACGACGCTGCTAACTCCAAAGGGGGCAAGTGGATCAAGGAACTACCCAACGCACTCTGGGGGCTATGGACTCAGCCATCCAAACTAACGGGGCAATCCCCTTACTTCCTGGTCTACGGCTCCGAAGCAATCCTCCATGCCGACGTCATATGGAACTCGCCAGCAGTGGAGCACTACGACGAAGGCGTCTCAGAAGACAGCAGACGAGTTGACATCGATAGCCTCGAAGAAGCTCGATGCGCTGCCCTCGTCCAATCAGCAAGGTACCTAGAGGGTATCCGACGCTACCACGATCGCAACGTCAAGGAACGCTCCTTCGACGTTGGAGATCTTGTCCTCCGCCGTATCCAGAACACGGAAGGACTACACAAGCTCAGCTCCCCCTGGGAAGGTCCCTTCACCGTGGCAAAGGTGACCGGGCCGGGCTCCTACCGCCTTCAGACACTTGAAGGCGAAGACATCAACAACTCGTGGAACGTCGACCAGCTCTGTCGATTCTACGCCTAGTCTACACGACTACTCCGGGTTCAAGTCTACACGACTACATCAACACCCCCCCCGCCGTAAGCGGCCTCCGGGTCCTGGCTCCAGGCTCCCGTACACTTCTCCTCTCCAGGATCCGGCCCCGTGCGGCTACCTACGACCCCGGGGGCGCGACGAGAGTCAAGGACTCTAGCAACGGTCTACTAAGAGACCATCCAAGATCCAGCCTACACGGCTACTTACGGATCTACCGCCGTAAGCGGCTATCCGCTCCAAGCACTACTCGGTAGCGTAAGCGGCCTTCGGTCCAGTGCGACTACTCTGTAACTACGGCCCTGGCCATCCAGGTGTACTTCTTCAGTAATAAAGTTTGATCATTCATCAACTTCTTTACTGTCTACTCCCTTCAACGGGACCACTACTGTCGAGTACGACTACTCGCATCCACTATGGGGGCTCCGCACTCTGAGATCGCGACTACGAGTACTCATTGCTAGAAATTTTCTTTCATTAATACTTAAGCAATTCATTACAATTGTTTTTGTACAACTTTGGCTACTAGCTACCTATTACAGGGCTACTGGAGATTAAGCTTATCAGCTACTTGCTCCGCGATGGGAGCCATCTGCCCGCAGCCTCCGAGCTTCGCTCATCGGTGCGGTTGGCGGCTACCCGCCAGCGACTACTTCCACTGGGGCCTTCGGGAAGTAGGACTTAATGAAGGCCAAGACCTGCTTTGGGATCGACCTCGCCATATGCTTCACATAAGCTGCCAGCCGGCTCGGGGCTTCCTTGAGGCGATCCACCAGTGGAGCAATCTTGGGGCCGCCCGAGTGCGGCACCAAGAGCCTCGCGATCGGCAGTGCGGCGTCCTCAAGCTCCTTCAGTTGGGCCCGCAGTGCCTCACAGTCTTCATTCAACTTCTGCAATGATTTGTAGCGATGGACGAGATCGCGGTCGATGCAATCCGGAGCTCCATGTGCTTCTCGCACTCGAAGTAAAGTTCTTTGTAGTCAAGCTCGAGTACCTGGCGGGCTTCTTGCTCCCGGTAGAAGAGATTCTTCATGCTCGTCTCTAAGGACTTCAGCTGCTCCACCTGGCCCTCAAGCTCTGCAACACGAAGAACAAAGACGGCGGGTCGACTACCTCTTGACCTCCAACAACTACCCGACAAGTCCAGCGGCGTACCTTTGTTCCTCGTTGCGGAGGCTCTTATTCTTCGCACCAAGTCGTCGCCCTTCGCCTGCAACTCTTGGACATCATTGTGATATTTGGCGAAGGCGGCGTCGAGCTTAGACTGCATGGCGGCCGCGTGCTTCCGCGACTTCACAAGCTGCTCTTCCAGCGCCTCAGCCCGGAGCACCGTGTCACCAAAGCCCTGCAGCATGTTGGACTTCTCGCGGGACCTCTCCGCGACGTCCTGCACAGACAACACACGTCAACAAGTACTCAACGACAGAGGATTGACTACTCAGAAGCTACGGCTACTTACCTTCATCCACCGCTGCTCGGCCCCGGCGGATCGCCTCTAGGTGCTTGGCCACCGTTGCCGGATCGACAAGATCGTCCGCGAGCGGCTCTATCCCGCCACGACTACTCGCGGCGGCCCTCCGTCATCGGCGCGCAGAGCGGATGGGCTCGCGTCCCGGATCTCCGGGAGCGGATAGCCACCTCCAGAGCAACCTCTGGCGACGTGGTGACCCCCTCTCCTCCGGCCGCCACGGCGGCTTCCTCGACGACTTCCTCCATGGGCTCGGGGGCTCCTCCGGCAGCCTCCGGCACGCCTGGTGTCGACTTCTGCATTGGCACCCCCGCAGGGATGTCACTCCTTTCGGCCTCGACACCTGTCAAAGAGAAGACAAGTGTATTAGCAACCACGACTACCCCTCGAGGAGCTCCACAGCTTCAGAAGAGTACTGACCTTCGACCACGCTGGCCTCCGGCAACAGCGCTTCGGTAGCTGGCAGCTCGGGCACCGCCTGGGAAGCTGGAGTGGGCTCCTCCGCGGGCGGCGCGACTTCTTCCGCCACCGCCGAAGAGGGTTCATCCCCCTCCCGGGACGGTCCGTCGATTTCCCCGAGAAGCACACACAATTGGTCGTCGCTCAACCTCGACTACTACAACAAGTACTACTCGGGAAGATGCAATACTTACAAGTTTGACCGGACTATTGTCACGGCGGGGCACCGAGGATGCGGCAATGTCTACCGTACCTCCCTCGGCGGGCGCCTCCTCCTCGCGCCCCCGCGGCTCCCGCCTCCCTCTACGAACGGCGGCGGCGCGGTGCCCTCCTCCTGCGCTCCTGTAGTCACCACCTCTTCAACGGCGGCGGCTACGGGCTCCGTGCTCCCCTGTGGAGCAGGGGGCTGGCGCTCCAACTGCGCCAAGAGCTCCTCGACAGTGGGGGCTGGACTATGACTTCCGGCCGGCTCCCCCACTGTGTCCCATCCGCCTTCGTCGCCCTCCTCGACGGGCTCCGCTGGCGGCACCTCCTGCATACAAGGAAGACTACTCATCAGCAAGGGTACTCATACGATGGGTACTCGACTACTCTAGTCAAGACATCTTACCTCCTGAGGCGTGGTCTCTGAGACCTTCAGCTTCTTTGTCACCCGCTTCCGGGCGGGGTTGCGCGGCTTCCGTGGCGGCGCAGCCAGGCTAGCCTCCAGGCTAGCCGGGGGGTCTTGCACCAGAGGCACATGAGGCAAGCCTGGACGGCTAAACCTCGACCGCAACTGAAAGCGGTCCTGCAACGTCTCATCGTCATCGCCGTCATCGTCGTCGGTGGTGTCCTCCACGATGACGGTGTCATCGCCTTCGCCGACTTCTCGCCGTTCTTTGGCTTTGGCCTTCCCTTCCTTCGGGATCTCGATCCCGTGAGGGGGCAGCTGCGGCTCGGAGATGATCTTTTTCAAGTCATCCTGCAAGACACAAGACATCAGTACGTATACTCTAGGCAAAGACTACTCGACTAGGGGAGTACGATTACTCACCTCCTTCGGCGGGCGCGCGACGGAGTACTCCTGGACAGGGCACGCCGTGTACGGCGGCATATCCTTGAAGATCCGCATCAGCCTCTCGATGATGTCGTCGTCGTCCATCTCGCCTCCGGGCATCCGCGACGTGTCGTCGTCGTCGGTGTACTCGAAGCCCAAGGTGTCGCGGGCCATCAGTGGCCCGCACCCTCGCTTCATGAACGAAGGCCACGTGCTCGGCCCTCAGTCCGGCTTCTGCGAGCACCTTGATGCGTGCCAGTAGCTCGGGAAGCTGGATCCCTTCTTGCATGGTGGGCTCCGTGTTCCACCACTCGCGGTGCCTAGGCCGCCTCCCCGCTCGGCTTCGGCAGGCCGGGGTGGTGGTTTGTGATGTAGAACCACCTCGTCTTCCAATCGGTGTTGGAGTCAACGAGCTTGTACGCCGGTGCGCTCGCGCGTGTCTTCTCTCAACCGGATGCCGGCCCCTCCGACTACTCTTGGATTGGTGGCGCTCGGCTGCGGCTTCACCCGGAAAAACTTCCGGAAGAGGATCCAGTGCGGCTTGATCCCAAGGAAAGCCTCACAAAAATGCACGAAGACCGCGGTATGGAAGATACGGGTAGGGTTCGCATTCGTGTACTCAACTCCATAATACCCGAGGAGGCCCTTGAAGAAATCACTAGCGGGAGCGCGAGTCCTCGCTCCACGAACCGCGCAAACATTGGAATCTCGTCTTCGGCTTTCTCCATCTGGATATGGATCTCCCGCCGGCGGCCCTCCACATGTCAACCTCCTTTTCCCGGATAAATCCGCCGTTCGGGGAGGGCCACCGGATCTTCGGTCTTCACTTTTGATTTCTTCTACTCGCGGCTTGGATCGGCTCGCGGTGGAAACATTGGCGGCGCCGCGCTCCGCTGGCGGCCGCGGCGCGCCTCTTCGCGACCCCCTCTTCTTCCCCGCGGCCTTCGCGGACTCCGGACCGGTGACGGCTTCATTCTCCAAGTACGGGCGTCTTCACGCGCATCCGCTCGGGGGCTACCCTAAAAGCTGCGGGTGGCGGCACACTTGGATCTACTACGGCGGCGTGCGCCGGGGAGTGGATCTACCTCGATGGAATCGAAATGACTGCGGCTCGAATGGGTGAAAACCCCCAAGGGTTTTGGCTTCTATTTATAAGTAAACCGGTCCTCCAACGGCCGGAACGATAAGTCCGCGCGCGGCCGACTCGGCGGTCGCGCGTGACCCTTCGTATTCTACTAGTCGACGCGCCTCACCTCGGGGCTCGGCTACTTCTACTCGACTACACTCGGGAAGCGGCTAGTACCAAGAGCATCTCGGGACACATTCTTCAAGATGACCCTTCAATTCGAGAGGAAGTACTCGACTCAAGGCTCGGGGGCTCCGTGCCACGTGTCCTTCGGTTTTTTCTCTCCCGGATTTTTCGGGATTTTCTTGCCAAGACTTCGGGTGGACCCTCGGCCGCAGCCCGCGGCTCAACCTATGGCTCGGGGGCTACTCCATATGGAGTGCGATTTTGCAATCGCACCTCCATATCGCCTCCGACTTCAAGACAAGATGGGCATTTTTTGAAGACCTTCGATGCGGTACTCGAGGACGCTTGGGGCTACTCGAGAAGACTTCAAGATTGCTCAAACATCAGCTGGAGTACATTCCAGCCTCGGGATGCTTCGACTACTCTTGAGGACTTTCGACTTGTAGTACTCGGGGACGCTTGAGGACTACTCGTTGAGGCCATCAAGACTACTTGAAGCTATCCTTCTCGACTACAAAGTACTCGGGGGCTTGTTGTATGGACCTCCCTGGGCCCACTACCTCGGTGGGTACCAGGACCGACTACTCGGTGGGCCCCTGGGACTACCGGCTTGCGCTACACGGCACACGAAGGCGTGGAGCACAAGGACTTGCAGAGGAGAAGTACTCGGTTAGGAAGGCGTGCATGTCCTGCACCGTATGGAGGACTCCTAAACGTACCCGACTAGTACTCTCTCCCTACTCCGACTTGTAACCCGGCCTCCCGGACTATATAAGGCGAGGCAGGGACCGATCTCTAGGATCACCTCAACACAACACATCTCATACAACCCACGACGCACTATTGCACCATCTTGTAATCGTGCCCAATCAATCCAGAGCTACGCAGCATACAGGACGTAGGGTATTACGCACCTCGCGGCCCGAACCTGTCTAAATTGTGTGCCACGTGTCTCTTCCTTCGAGTTACCGATCTCGGCGAGGCCACATTCATCTACTTCGGGTACTCCCCTTAGTAGGTTGCCGATCTAAAACACCGACAGACCCCCTATAGGATCTGGTAATCAGTAACTCAATTCATGTGTCTTGCAACTCTTTCATGTAACTCCCTAGATCTGTTAGATGCTTGCAGTCAGAGCCAAACCGAGGTCCTTTTGTAGATCTAACCCTGATCTTAGATCTAATCGCGGTCACTGTTTAACGTGTCTTGTGAATTTTCTTTGATAGACATTGAGATTTATAGATAATCACGACTAGGTCCTCCAATCTAGTTTTATGCATAGATCTTTTGTTTTAACTCCGTTTTAATCCGTTCAAGTTGTGTTAAGTTCATAATAAAATAAAGTACGGGTTAGTGGTGTGTTTTCATCATACATGTTTTCTGAAAATTAATTAAATATTAATTTTGTTTAATGCCTAGTATACATGTTTTCGTTAATTAAAAGCTATGTAGTGTTATATATCGATTTGCAATAAATTTTAAATTGATTAATGGTTATTTCATATACTTTGTAAATAAAAGCTAAATAGAGCTACATGCGTTTTCTTAAACTAAATGTTAATCTTGCTTAATGTTTAATATTAATTGACTTTCCTAAATAAAAGTTGATTAGGCTTTTACACCGTCTTTTATAATAAATGTTAACTGGACTAATGTCAACATGCATGTGCTTTCTAAATAAAGTTTGTGTAGCTCAACACGTCACATGCTATTAGTTCTTCCAATCTTTCTAAAGTAATGTTTAATTGGCATAATTGATACATGAACAATTATAAATAAAATTTGACTAGGTTCTTTACACACTAGTTTCTCCAAATAAAGTTTAATCTGAGCTAATGCCAACATAGGGTATTTTATTTCTAAAATTTCCTTTACATTTGTTTTGTTATTAATTAAAATGGACCTAAGCTTGTAGTCTTTCATGTTCATTTATGCAAATCATTCGTTAGACGTTGTCTGTCAGCTATATCTTAGTGTTCTTTGTTTCCTAGCTAGTGATCCCTTTCCTAGTTTGTCGGTGTTTTAGACCGGCAACCTACTTGCGGGAGTACCCGAAGTAGATGAATGTGACTCGTCGAGATCGGTAACTCGAAGGAAGAGACACGTGGCACACAATTTAGACGAGGTTCGGGCCGCGAGGTGCGTAATACCCTACGTCTCGTATGCCGCGTAGCTCGGATTGATAGGGCACGATTACAAGATGGTGCAATGGTGCGCCGTGAGTTGTAGGAGATGAAGATTGGATGCCGAGAGATCGGTCCCCGCCTCGCCTTATATAGTCGGGAGGCGGGGTTACAAGTCGGAGTAGGGAAGGAGTACTAGTCGAGTACGTCTAGGAGACCTCTATACGGTGCGGAACGTGTACGGAGTCCTAACCGAGTACTACTCTGTGTTGGTCCTTGTGCTCCACGCCTTCGGGTGCGGTGTAGCGCAAGCCGGTAGTCCCGGGGCGGCCACCGAGTAGTCGGTCCCGGTACCCACCGAGGTAGTGGGCCCGGGGAGGTCCATACGACAAGCCCCGAGTACTTTGTAGTCGAGAAGGATAGCTTCCGGTAGTCTTGACGACCTTAACGAGTAGTCCTCAAGCGTCCCCGAGTGCTACACGTCAAAAGTCCTCAAGAGTAGTCGAAGCATCCCGAGGCCGGAATGTACTCCGGTCCGATGTTTGAGCAATCTTGAAGTCTTCTCGAGTAGTCCCAAGCGTCCTTGAAATCCGCCTTCGAAGGTCTTCAAGAAATGCCGATCTTGTCTTGAAACCGAAGCCGTCATGGAGATGCGATTTGCGGAACCGCAATCCACATGGAGTAGCCCCCGAGCCTCGAGCCGCGAGCTCCGGTCGAGGATCCATCCGAAGTCTCGGCAAAAAGAATCCCGAAAAATCCGGAGAGAAAAAACCGAAGGACACGTGGCACGGAGCCCCCGAGCCTTGAGTCGAGTACTTCCTCTCGAATTGAAGGGTCTTCTTGGAGAATGTGTCCCGAGATGCTCTTGAGACTAGTCGCGTCCCGCGGTAGTCGAGTAGAAGTAGCCGGAGCCCCCGAGGTGAGGCGCGTCGACTAGTAGAATACGAAGAGTCACGCGCAGCCGCTGAGTCAGCCGCGCGTGGACTTATCCAGCCGCCCGTTGCGGAGGCGATTTGGCTTATAAATAAGAGCCCAAACCCTTAGGGTTTTTCACCCAAGTGAGCCGCAGTTATTTCCACTTGAATCTTGAAGTAGATACACTCCAGCGCCTGCTGCCGCCGTAGTAGATCCAAGTGCATCGCCACCCGGAGGTTTTAGGGTAGCCCCCGAGCGAATGCGAGTGAAGACTCCTTGTACTTGGAGGATGAAGCCGTCGCCGTCGAAGACGTCGAAGGCCGGGGGAAAGAAGAGGGGCCGTACAGAGGCCGCCGCGGCCGCCACCAGTGCGGCGCGCGCCACTGCTTTCTCCACCGCGCGGTTCGAGCCGCGAGTGGAAAAAGTCAAAGGTCAAGACGGAGGACCTCGCGACCTTGTTGAACAGCGGGTTCATCAGGGAAAAGGAGATCGACATGTGGAGATCCGCCGCGAGAGATCCCTATCCAATGGAGAAGGCCGAAGACGAGATCCCAATGTTCTCGCGCTTCGTGGAGCGCGGGCTTGCGCTCCCGGCCAAGCGACTTCTTCAAGGGGCTGCTCGGGTACTACGGCATCGAGTACCTCAATCGAACCCCAACGGAATCTTCCATACATCTGTCTTCGTACACTTCGCGAAGCCTTCTTGGGAATCAAGCCGCACTTGGGTGCTCTTCGGAAGTTCTTCCGCGTGAAGCCGCGGCCCGGCGCCTCCAACCCTAGAGTAGTCGGAGGGGCGGAATCCGGGCGAGGGAGGACGCCGCGGAGCGAGTGCACAGCGTACAAGCTCGTGGACTCCAACACCGGCCGGAAGACGAGATGGTTCTATATCACGAACCACCATCCCGAGCTACGGCGAGCGGACGGCGGCCCGAGGCACCAAGAGTGGTGGAACACGGAGCCCACCATGCAAGAGGGGATCCGGCTCCTTGAGTTGCTAGCGCGCATCAAGACTCTCGGGGATGCGGGACGAGGGCCGAGCATGTGGCCTTCGCTTTCATGAAGCGCGAGGATCCGGCCGGCCGATGGCGCGAGACACGATGGGCTTCGAGTACACCGGCGACAACGATACGTCGCGGATGCGGGGGCGAGGGCGGGACGACAACGACATCGTCGAGAGGTTGTCGAGGATCTTCAAGGACATGCCACCGTACACGGCGTGTACGGTCGAGCCTCTCCGCCGCGCGCTCGCCCAACGAGGGTGAGTAGTCGTACCCCCTCGTCGAGTAGTGAGTACCGTAGTGAAGTTTCGACGCCTTGTGTGTTTGCGCGGGATGATGTGAAGTGGTTTGTCTCCGAGCCGCGGCCGCCACCCGAGCGGAATCGAGATCCGGCGGTGGGGAAGGTGAAAGAGCGCCGCGAAGTAGGAGAGAAGGCGACGACACCGTCATTGTGGAGGATACCTCCAGATGACGACGATGAAGACGAAGAGACTCTTCGGGACCGCTTCCGGGGTTGCGGTCGAGGTTTAGCCGTCCGGGCTTGCCTCATGTGCCACTCGTTCAAGATCCTCGGCTAGCACGGAGGCTAGCCTTGCCGCGCCGCCCAGGAAGCCGCGCAACCCCACCAAGAAACGGGTGGCGAAGAAGATGAAGGTCTCGGAGACCACGCCTCCCGGAGGTAAGTCATCTTGAGCGAGTAATCGAATGCCGGTAGTCGAGTACATTGCCGACGAGTAGTCGTCTTTGTGTGCGGGAGGTGCCGCCGGCGGGCCGTGGAGGAGGGCGACGAGGGCATGTGGCCCACGGTGGGGGGAGCCGGCGGGGAAGCCGAAGTCCGGCCCCCCGCGTCGAAGAACTTGGCGCGGTGGAGCGCCGGCCCCTCGCTCCGGGGGAGAGCGAGTACCCGCGGCCGCCGCCGTTGGAGAGATGGAAACCGCGGGGACGCGAGGAAGACATGCGCGCCGGCCGCCGCCACCGTGGAGGAGGCGGTGGCCGAAGGGGCGGAAGAAGAGACGCCCACGAGGGTGGAGCCTGGTTGACATCGCCAGCATCCTCGGTGCTCCGGCCGTGACTATCGTCCGGTCGACCTTGTAAGTACCCCACCTTCATGAGTAGTACTTGTTGCAGTAGTCGATTTGTCTGACGACCCTCTGTGAATACTTACGCGGGAAAATCCACGGATCCGAGGGCGGGACGGGGGAGGAGCCCGCGACAACGGAGCGGGGAGAGGCGGTGCCGCCCGTCGGGGAGCCCGCTCCCGAGGCCCAAGCTGCGGCCACCGAGCCCCACCCCCCGCGCCGCGGAGGCGGCCATAGTCGAAGGTGAGTACCCTTCTTGAAGGTGCAGAACTCCGGGACGAGTAGTCGTAGGCACGCGATGCGCATGTTCCTTGTTGACGGGCGGAGGGGGGGTGACCTCCCTGCGGGGGTACCCATGCGGAGGCGACACGAGAGGCCCCGGAGGCGCGGAAGGAGCCCCCGAGCCCGTGGGGGGAAGTCGTCGAGGAGTCCGCCAAGGGGGAGGCGGCTACCACGTCGCCAGGGGTTGCCCTGGAGGTGGCAATCCGATCCCCCGAGATCCAAGACGCGGAGCCTATCCGCTCGGCGCCGATGACGGAGGCTACGTCGAGTAGCCGTGGCGGGATTGAGCTGCTGGCCGACGATCTCGTCGAGCCGGCAACGGTAGCCCAGCATCTGGAGGCGATCCGGGTGCGGCGGTGGATGAAGGTACGTAGCCGAAGCTTCACGAGTAGTCAATCCTTTGCGTTGAGTACTGCGGTGACTTGAGCTTGTCTTGTGCGGGACGTCGCGGAGCGATCCCGCGAGAAGTCGAACATCTTTGCAAGGCTACGGCGACACCGTGCTCCGAGCCGAGGCCCTGGAAGAGCAGCTCGTGAAGTCGCGGAAGCACGCGGCCGCGATGCAGTCGAAGCTCGACGCCGCCTTCGCCAAGTACCACAACGATGTGATGGAGGCAGCGGGCGAAGGGCGGCGACCGGTGCGGAAGAACAAGGGCCTCCGCAACAAGAACAAAGGTATGTCCTTGGACTTGTCGGGTACTTGTTGGAAGCCGCATAGCCTCTGACCCGTTGTTGTGTTGTATTGCAGAACTCGAAGGCCAGGTGCGAGCGGTCGAAAGCCTCGGAGGTCGGCATGAAGAACCTCTTCTACGGGAGCGGGAAGCCCGCCAGGTACTTGAGCTCGACTACAAGGAGCTCGCCTTCGAGTGCGAGAAGCACATGGAGGCGCGGATTGCATCGGCGGGATCTCGTCAACCGCTACAAATCTTTGCGAAGTTGAACGAAGATTGCGAGGCGCTCGGGCCCCGGTCGAAGGACCTTGAAGAGGCTGCCCTCCCGATCGCGAGGCTCCTCGGTGCCGCACCGGGGGCGGCCCCAAGATCGCTCCTGCGGCGGATCGACTTCGTGAAGCGCCAAGCCGGGGCGGGCCGCCTACGTCAAGCACATGGCGAAGTCGATCCCGAAGCAAGTGCGGCCTTCATGAAGTCGTACTTCCCGAAGGCTCCGGTGGAGGTGGTCGCCGGCGGGGTAGCCGCCAACTCGGATGAGGCGATACGCGAGCTGGCCCGGAGCGAGATGGCTCCCATCGCGGAGCGAGGTAGCCGAAAAGTTGAACCTCCGGTAGCCTGCATAGGTAGCTTAGTAGCCATGGTTGTACGAGAAACGTTGTAATGAACTTTTCATGTATCAATGAAATGAAGTTGTTCCAGCAATGAGTACTCGTAGCCGCGATCTCAGAGTGCGGAGCGCCCATCGTGGAGTAGGTGCGAGTAGTAGTACTCGGCTTTAGTAGTCCCATCGTAGGGCGCAAAGCGGTAAACAAGTTGATAAAAATCAAGCTTTATTACTGAAGAAGTACACCTGGGTGGCCAGGGCCGTAATTACAAGTAGTCGCCTGGACCCGGAGGCCGCTTACAGCTAAGTGGCGGCGGAGCGGGTAGCCGCTTGCGGTGGTGATCCGTAGGTAGCCGTGGAGGAGTGGATCGCGGTCCGTAGGTAGCCGTGCGGGTCGGATCTTGGAGTGTGGTCTCTTGGTAGACCGCCTTGCTAGAGTCCTTGATGCTCGTCGCGGCCCGGGGTCCGTAGGTAGCCGCACGGGGCCGGACTCGGAGGAGAGTAGTCCGGAGACTTGGAGCCGGGACCGGAGGGTCGCTTGCGGCAAGGGGTGTTGAAGTAGTCGTGTAGACTTGGACCCGGGGGTAGTCGTGTAGACTAGGCGTAGAATCGACGAGTTGGTCGACGTTCCACGAGTTGTTGACGTCTTCGCCTTCAAGTGTTTGGAGGCGGTAGGAGCCGGCCGGTCACCTTAGCCACGGTGAAGGGGCCTTCCCGAGGGGAGGGCGAGCTTGTGGAGTCCTTCCGTGTTACGAATACGACGGAGGACAAGATCTCCAACGTTGAAGGAGCGTTCCTTGACGTTGCGATCATGGTAGCGTCGGATACCCTCCGGGTACCTAGGCGGTTGGACGAGGGCGGCGCGGCGAGCTTCTTCGATCTTGTCAATATCAACTCGTCTGTTGTCTTCCGAGACGCCTTCGTCGTAGTGCTCCACGCGCGGTGAGTTCCATATGACGTCGGCGGGGAGGATGGCTTCGAACCGGTAGACCAAGAAGTAGGGGGATTGCCCCGTTGGCTTGGATGGTTGAGTCCGCGGCCCCCGAGTGCATTGGGTAGTTCCTTGATCCACTTGCCCCCTTTAGAGTTGGCGGCGTCATGTAGCCGCTTCTTGAGGGCGTCGAGCACCATCCCATTGGCGCGCTCGACTTGTCCGTTGGCCGTGGATGGGCGGCCGAGACGTATCGACGTCGATCCCGTCCCCGTTCTCGCGGTACTCCCGGGCTCGGTGGTTGTTGAAGTTGGACCCCGGTGTCCGTGATGATGCGGTGGGGTAGCCCATAGCGGTGTACGAGTTCATCCGGGAAGTCGAGTACTCTGTCGGCCTTGGGACATGTGACCGGCTTGACCTCGATCCACTTGGTGAACTTGTCGATGGCCACCGGTACCCCTGTTGAATCCTCACGGCGCGGTTGGCGGTGGCCCAATCATGTCGAGCCCCCGGCGAGGCAAAGGGCCGGGTCGGCGGTATGGTGACTAGCTTGTAGGTTGGGACGTGTTCTTTCGCTTGGCGAAGAATTGACATCCTTGGCACCTTCGACGAGTTCTTCGGCATCGCTCGGGGGCGTGGGCCGGTAGAAAGCTCGCGGAAGGCCTTGGCGACCGGCTACGTGAAGACGCGTGGTTGCCGCGGATGCCCTTGTGAATCTCCTCCAAGATGTCCTTGCCTTCTTCACGGGGGACGCACTTCATGAGTACTCGGAAGATGCGCCCGCTTGTAAAGCTTGTCTCCGACGAGGACGTAAGATTTGGCGCGGCGGACGAGTTGCTCGGCGCGTTCTTGTCGGAGGGGGACCTTCGCTCGCTAAGGTAGTCGATGAAGGGTTGCCTCCGGTCCACGTCGATCATCATGACCTCCTGCCCGGTGGTGGATGGGGCTGGGGGCGGTGGTCGGTGGCGCGGCTCCGGGATGGATGGCGCGTGAAGCTCATGGACGAAGACGCCGCGGGTACTTGGGCGCGGGTGGACCCAAGCTTCGAGAGGACGTCCGCCGCAACGTTGTTGTCGCGGACGATGTGATGGAACTCGAGACCGTAGAACTTGTTCTCGAGCTTGCGGACCTCTAGGCGTGGCGTCCATGTTCTCCTTGTTGCGGTCCCGGGACTTGTTGACTTGGTTGATGACCCACTGCGGAGTCGCCGTAGACTAGTAGCCGCTTGATGCCAAGTGAAGCCGCGAGGCGGAGCCGTGCGGGGAGGGCTTCGTACTCGGCTTCATTGTTCGAGACCTTCCGGAAGATGCGGGACGTACTTGAGTTGTTCGCCCGTTGGAGAGATCGGGGAGTACCCCTGCGCTGCGCCCTCGAGGTTGAGTGAGCCGTCAAAGTACATCACCCAATGCTCGGTCGCACGGTGGGAGTAGGTGGGCGGTTCTCCCCGCCACTCGCCATGAAGTCGACTAGTGCTGCGACTTGATGGCGGTGCGTGGCTTGAAGTCGATGGTGAGGGCGCCGAGCTCGACGGCCCACTTGGAGATTCTTCCGGTGGCGTCCGGGTTCCTCGGGATGTCGCCGAGCGGGTAGTCGGTGACGACGGAGAAACCGAGTACTCCCCGGAAGTAGTGTCGTAGCTTTCGCGAGGTGATGAGTAGAGCGTACGAAGCTTACGCACGGGCCGGTAGCGAGCCTTGGACTCGATAGAACCTCGGCCGACGAAGTAGGCCGGGCGGCCCCCGGGCCCGGGTAGGCGTGGCCGTCTTCCCGCCGCTCGACAACGATGGCGATGCCGACCACGTGAGTAGTCGCGGCTAGGTAGAGCGATGTTGCTCGCCCTTGTAGGGAGCCGTGAGGAGTGGCGGCTTTGACGGGAAGTCCTTGAGTCGGGCAAGGGCTTGGTCCCTCCTCCGGTGTCCACACGAACTTCTCGTGATGCTTGAGAAGTTTGAAGAAGGGGAGACCCCCGTTCTCCTAGCCTCGAGATGAATCCGTTCAACGCCGCCATGCACCCCCGTCGGCTTACGGACGTCCTTGATGCTCGTGGGAGCTTTCATGCTTGGTGATGGCGGAGATCTTCTCGGGGTTGGCTTCAATGCCGCGCCCGGGCGATGATGAAGCCGAGTAGTTTGCACGAAGGGACGCCGAAGACGCACTTGTTCGGGTTGAGCTTCCAGCGGTACTCACGTAGTGATGCGAAGGTCTCTTCAAGGTCGTCGATGAGGGTGCGGAGTCCCTGGTTTTGACAACCACGTCATCCACGTAGGCCTCGACGTTCTTGTTGAGTTGCCGCTTGAAGCAGGCCTGGATGGCCCGTTGGTAGGTAGCGCGGCGTTCTTCAACCCGAATGACATGGTCGTGTAGCGATGCGCGCCAAACGGGGGTGATGAACGCGGTCTTCTCCTGGTCTTCCTCCTTGATTGCAATCGGTGGTACCGGAGTAGCGATCGAGGAAGCGAGAAGCGAGGTCGCGGCCCGCCGTGGAGTCGATGACTTGATCAATCCGCGGCAACCCGAAGGGGTCCTTGGGGGCGGTGCTTGTTGAGGTCGGTGTAGTCGACGCACATCCTCCACTCGTTCGAGTTCTTTTTGCGGACGAGGACGGGGTTGGCGAGCCACTCGGGATGGAAGACTTCTCGATGAAGCCGCAGCCGAGTAGCTTGGCGAGCTCCTTCTTGATGGCATCCCGTCTGTCGTCGGCAAAGCGTCGGAGGTGTTGTCGCTTGGGGGTTGCCTTTGGGTCGACGTTGAGGCGGTGCTCGATCGGCTCCCCGGGCACTCCCGGCATGTCCGTCGGCTTCCACGCGAAGATGTCGCGGTTAGCCCGAAGGAAGGCGATGAGCGCGTCTTCCTATTTGGGGTCGAGGCCGGCCCCGATGGTGGTGGTCTTCTTTGGGGTCGCCTGTTCCGAGGTCGGCCGACTTGACGAGTACCTCCTCGGGTGGGCGAGGCTTGTGGGCGGCTTGTCGGACTTCTGCGGGATGTCGAGTTCGCTCGTAGCGAGCTTCTTCGACGCGGCGTAGACCTCCATCATTGGGGTGGGTACTTGGTTTGTTGAAGCGATCACCACGGCCTCTGTATCGCGGTCGTGGGAGATCTTCAAGTCCCCCCGGAGGGAGAGTACACCGCCGGACTTGGCATCTTGAGTACCAAGTAGGTGTTGTGGGGCACCGCCATGAACTTGGCGATGGCGGTCCGCCGAGGATGGCGTGGTAGGAAGTCTCGAAGTCCGCAACCTCGAACTTGATGTACTTGGTGCGGTAGTTATCCCGAGACGCCCCGAAGGTAGCGCGGTACCACCGAGCCTAGTGGGATAGCCGCGTTGCACCGAGACGATGCCGTAGAAGGGCATGTTGCTCTTGTTGAGCATAGGGGTGACGTCGAGGTTCATCTTCTTCAAGGTCTTGGTGAAAAGGACGTTGAGCCCGCTTCCACCGTCGATGAGCACCTTGTTAAGCTTGGAACCCGCCACTGTTGGTTTCAGGACGAGAGGGAACCGTCCTGGCTCGGAGAAGCTAGTCCCCGGTCCGCGCGGGAGAAGGTGATGGGTACTTCCGACCACCTGAGAGGGGTCATGACCGCTGGCTCGATGGACATCACTTCGCGACGAGTAGCCTTCTGCTCCCGCCTGCTGGGCAGTCCGCCGAAGAGGACGTTGACGGTCTTCTCGGGTTCCTGGAAGTCGTCGTTGTCGCCGTCCTTCTTCTTGCCCTTCTGATCGTGAGGGTGCGGTGGCTCCGGCGTGTCCTTGAGTGCGTGCCTGAGCTGGTAGCACTGCTCGGTAGTGTGATTGCCGTTCGGATGCCACGGGCACTTCTCCTTCAGCAGGTCCTTGAACCCGCCAGAGTTCTTCTTCGAGTTCCCCTTCGCAGGGTGCTGGATAGCCGCGACGGTGTTGTCTGGCTTGCGCTTGCGGTTGGGACCCGAGTAGTTGTTGTTGTTGTTGTTGTTGCCGCGGCCGCCTTGGTTTGCATTCTTGCGCCGCCGCCGCCGCCCGGTTCTCGCTTGGACTTGTCGCGGATGGCGTCGTACTTGGTGTTGGCCTTGTCCTCTTCGTCCGCCCGGGACGTGATCATGTCCTTGAGGTGGGGAATGGACCTGGGGCGGCGACGACCGAAGTCCTCGAAGGTGCGGCGATGGTAGAGGCCGTCCTGGAAGAGGTCGATGACCTCCTTGTCGGTGACGTCGACGACGGTAGCGCGCTTGTCGAAGAAACGACGCATGTACTTGCGGAGGGTCTCGCCTTGTTCCTGCTTGATCATGGCAAGGTCCATGCGAGTACCCGAGCGGCCCATGGCGCCCGCGAAGTTGCTCGTGAACTGTTCCTTCGTACCGGTCCCACTTGTCGATCGAGTGCTTGTCCAGCGACTCGAGCCATGTGAGTGGAGCTTGGTCCAGGCAGAAGGGAAAGTAGAGGCACTTGGTGTCGCTGTTGCCGCCAGCGTTCTCGATGGAGAGGGCGTAGCATCGGAGCCACTGGATGGGATCCTGCTTCGCGTCGTACTTGGTGATCCCCAAAGGCTTGAACTTGTCGGGGAGGAGCAGGTTGCGGAGCCGGGGTGAGAAGGCGGGGAAGCCGTCGCCTTCAGCAGCGGTGGTCGACTTCTTCTGCCGCAACTCCTCGATCCTCTGGCGAGCATCGTACCCGCCATGAGAGGCGCCGGAGGCGTGGCTATGCGCGTGGCCACGGCCGCCGCGGCTGCCGCCGCCTCCAGGCTTTCTCTGTTGGCCCGTGGTTGGAGGCTGCCGCCGTCGGCGCCGCCGCCGTCGGGGTCGTTGCCGCCGCCGCCGCCGGAGCACGGTGGGGGACGACTTCTCGGTTGCCTTGCTCTTGTCGTGAAGGTCCGCCCGGCGGTGGAGCGGCGACGGTTTGGGTCGGCCGGGATGTCGCCCGGGTACGGTTGGGACCGGGGTCGGCGCCGCGACTAGTAGCTTCGTTGTCGCGAGGCTTGGCGGGAGAGGTTGGGCGACTCTCTTGTCGACCCGCATGAAGTAGGCTTCTTCGGCGAGCTTGGCGATGACCTCTCCCGGCGCGTATGCCCCGAGCACGTGTCGTGCGATCGTTGTGATCGACATGAGGCATTGCTCGGGGGTGGTGTGGACTCGCTCTCGACCGCCTCGAGAGCTTCCGCAAGGTTGCGGATGGGAAGGTTGTCTCCGAGCCGCCGGCGTCGTTCGTTGCGCTTCTGTTACGTTCGCGCCGGGCGTCCCCGTGGTTGGCGTCGGTCTCGCCCTGCGGGTGCATCAACGAACGGCTCGTACGCGGAGATGTCCTCCGGGTACTTGTCTCGCGCCGTGCTCGAGGTTCCGGGGTGTCGCCGGCGGCCATGAAGACTTGGCGATCGGGGGTGCCGAGGCTGGACTCAGAAGGCGCCACCTCAGTGGGCGTGTTGGAGTCAGCTTGGGCCAGTGGTGTTCCCTCCTGGAACGGTAGTGAGTCGATGTAGGCAACGTAGCGTGAGTCTCCCTTTGCCAGGTCAGCGGGCTTACGGTCGGCCGGTAAGACGTATCTTTGTGCGGTCGGTGTCGATCTTATAACCGGCCCGGAGGGCGGCCACCGACAAGGGAAGCTCGGTGGAGTCGTCTTCGGACTCGGGCTCCTCGGGGGTCCGACCCGAAGTCGAACTCGTAGTCGGGTTCGAGTAGAACTCGGAGAGGGGGTTGCAGCCCGAGACGTGATCGGGGACGGCGTCGGCGTCCGAGTTGTACCGGTTACGGGCTCCTTGCGGCCCGTCGTGGAGTAGGAGCCCCCCTGCGGGCCCGGGCGAGGACGCGGGGGGCCACGCGCGGGGCGTTGGCGTGGTGAAGGGGCCGTCGCGATGGGCGAGCGGCCCGGCTCGCAAGCGATGGCCCATGGTGACGTCGAGTCGAGTTGGAGGTGGACTCGAGCTCGAAGTCGGCGTGCTTTGGTTGAAGAGCGAGATTTCGCCGAACTTGCGGCGAGTTCGCCCGTGTGACGGCTTCGGGAAGCGTCACGAGGCCCGTCCTCGGGTTGGGCCGCATGGTCGGCGGCGGCGAAAGGAGCCCGCGCCATCGGCGGTACGGACCCGGCGCCGAAAACGAAGGTGTCGCCGCGGTTGAAGGCGACGGTTGGCTTGATGAGGACGGAAGTCGTCGAGTTCGCCATGTGATCTCGAGCGAGAGCCCCTACCCGCGCGCCGTAAGTGCAATCAAGTCCTATGAGGGTTTTGGTGATGTTGACCACACAATTAAAGAGCTAATGAGCCCTTGAGTTTATTGTGCAGCATAAAGTTATTATCACAGGTGCAAAAGATTAATTGGAGACCCCTCAACTTATTACAAAGAAGGTTGCCTATGCTACTCGAGGAGTTTATTTATTTTATCTTTTGAATTTGAGTATAGGACAATCCGTACTATCAAGAGGGATACTAATGGTGAGTTAGGGTGGTTTCAAGTGCTCATAATCCATCTTTCCAAAACCTTAATCCTCACCCCAAGGGAAGTAACTCCGCAAGCCGTTTTGCTTCCCTGTCGTTTCTTTGTTCGGAGGTTCCGAAGATTTTCTCGGAGGTTCCGACCGTACGGGCTACGATGCAGCGAGTTTTCAAAAGTCGGAAGTTCCGAGATTTTTCTCGGAGGTTCCGAACTCCGGAATATAGCCATTCTTGTTCGGATGCGGGGGTATTTATACCCCACGGTCCCCCAACGGTTATCTTCTTCCTCCTCGGTGCGAACGCCGTTCCCACCTTGTTTTCTCTCACCTTGCATTCACTCCTAACCTACTCTCTTCCAAATCCTTGCCTAGCATTGATTGAGAGTGGATTCTTGAAGTGAGTTAGTGAGCCAATCCTTTCTCCCTTGGTACTTGAGCACTTGGAAGAACCCTAGCAAGCTTGGTGGATCTATTACTCTTGGAGCTTTGCTCCTAGACGGATAGAGGTCCTTGGAAGCTCTCCAAACCGATTTGTGGAAGCTCCAAGGTGTTTGTATTACCCCTTGTGATTCTAGTGGAAAGCCTCCACCTATTACCCAAAGTGATAGGTGTGAGAGAGGAGTTGACCTTTGTGGTCCGAGCCTTTGGTGGCCTCCTCAACAACGTGGACGTAAGCAAGCCTTTGTGGCAAGGCCGAACCACGGGATAAATCTTTGTCTCATGCGTGTTCTCATTTACTTACTTGTTCATGCTTGTGCTTGACTAGATCTATTAGGGTTTGCTCCCGATCTACTTTGTGGTGCCTTGCTAGCTTGTACTTTGCTTAGAAATACTCTTGCTAGGTCCTAAGTACCTCTTAGAATTTACTAGATCTGGTTTCCATCAAGTTTCTTGCGGCTCTTGTTATTTGTGCTCGTTCTAACGACTATGTCGGAAGTTCCGAGTTTATTCTCGGAGGGCTGCCTCGTTCGGAGGTTCCGAGAATAATCTCGGAGGTTCCGAGGTCCGACTCTTGTTTTCGCGAGAAAAAGTTTAAATTCGTGTGCGAGGCCTATTCACCCCCCTCTAGGCCACATTGCCTCGATCCTTTCAATTGGTATCGGAGCGGGTCATCCTCGTAAACACCTAACCGTGTGAGGATATGGCAAGTGATGATGACAAGCACGAAGAAGAACGAGTTTGAAGACATACCAAGCGAGGCCTGAAAGTGATGCCTCGGAAGTGGGCGATACATCAACTCAAGAGAAGTTTGAAAAGCTTAAAAAGGCTGTGAAGGAAAGCTCAAAAGATGGAAGCAAGAAAAGCAAGAAAGAGAACAAGAAAAAGGAAGAAGAGGAAGAAAAGAAGAAAGAAGACAGCAAGCAAGAAAAGAAGAAGAAGAGAAAGAAAGAAGAGAAGAAAAGAAGAAAAAGAACACCTTCACCATCTCCATCACCATCCTCATCATCCTCATCATCGTCCTCATCTAGTGAGAATGGAGATGATGATGATGAGTACTACGGCACAAGAATTCCCAAGCGAACAATCAAGCCAAAGTCAAAGTCTAAAGCAAAGAACGACTACAAAAGCGTATCCTTTAACTATGATTCTTTGGATGTCAAATCCAAGGATGAAGTGACTATTCCCCTTGGCAAATTACCCCAATTTGATGGGACTAATTTTGCTAAATGGAAGCATATGATGAAAGCTTATTTAATTGGCTTAAGCTTGGAATTGTGGAATATTGTGTGTGTAGGTTTTGAAGATCCCAAAGATTTTAGGAACCTCACTCCAATTGACCGACGCAACATTAGAAGGAATGGTCAAGCTACAAGCATACTCCTTAGTGCTTTGAATGCCCAAGAGTATAACCGTGTTAGTGGACTTGAGATTGCCAAGGAGATTTGGGACATTCTCCACATTGCACATGAGGGTGTTGACAAGGTCAAGAAATCCAAGATCAACATATTGATGGCCGAGCTTAATAGATTTACTATCTTTGATGGAGAGGGGCCACAAGAGATGTTTGATAGGTTGATGGTCATTGTTGGAAAGATAAGAGGTCTAGGTGGTGATGAGCTAGATGACCACTTTGTTGTGAAGGTGATGTTGGAAGCTTTTGCACCAAGGAACCCTACTCTAGTTACCTTGATTAGAGAGAAGAAAAGATTTGAGGAACTCTCTCCAAATGATGTTCTTGGTAGAATTCTCACACATGAGCTCATGGACAAGGAAATTCAACATAGAAAGAAGATTGGGGAGTTGGAGGCTAAGTTAAACAACTTGAAGGTTAAAGAGGTGGCTCTCCACTCTCACAAGTCAAGCAAACCCTCCTCCTCATCCAAGCACACCACTTCTTCCAAGCCTCTCAAGTCAAAGTCCAAAAGGATGGAAGTAGTGAGCTCCACAAGTGATTCAAGCGAAGATGAAGATGAAGGTTCTCATGTTGAGATTGGAGACATGGCCTTGTTTATGAAGACCTACAAGAGAGGGTTGAAGAAGCAAGGGTACAAGTTTACCAAGAGGAAGTTTCCCAACAAGAAAAAGAGAACTTGTTACAATTGTGGAAGTACCGAGCACTTTATTGCTTGATCGTCCTAATGAGAAGAAAGAAAACGAAATGACAAGGGTAAAGGGAGCTACAAGAAAGATCAAAAGCCACATTACAAGAGAAGACACTATGGTGGTGAAGCCCATATTGGTCATGAATGGAACTCCGGGGATGAAAGCTCTAGTGAAGAGGAAGGGAAGAAAGTTGCAACCGTGGCTATCAAGAAGCTTCCCTCCACCTCAAGATTGTTCAACAATTTGACCGATGATGAAGAGAGCACTTCCATTCATTGTCTCATGGCCAAGGGTGAGAAGGTAAAAACTGCCCCAAAACCCTTTCCTCAACCTAGTGATGAGTCGGAAATGGACTCTAGTGATGATACTAGTGATGAAGAAGCTAACCAACTTGTTCGTAAAATGGATGAGCAATCTAGGGATTTTATGGCTAAGTTAATAGTTGAGCTAGAGAAAAGCCAAGACACCATTATCTCCGATAGAAGTGAGATTGAGACTTTACGTTTGGAAATCAACCAAGCAAAGAGTGTCATAGCTACTCTCAAGGAGGACCTTACTGTCACTCAAGCTCAATGTAATTCTCTCAAGCTGAGGAATGAAGAGCTTGAGGAGCAATATAGTCTCCTTTGGAGTAGCACCTCACATCCCTCGAAGGTAAAAGGCAACTCTAGTGCTTCTACTAGCAAGGGCTGTGATAGATGTTATAATATTGATATTGAATCTTATGCCACTAACCTTGCTAACATGGAAGCTTTAAAGAAAGAAGTTGCTAGGTTGAACTCAATCATAGCTAGAGGGTGCATGGGTGAAGAAAACAAAAGGCCAAGATTCACCAAGAGGAAAGTGTTAGAGAAAAGCAAGAATCCGGGCTTTGGATATATTGAAGGTGGCAAGACCAATGAAAGAAAAATCATCAAGGAAAAAGAATGCCTTGAATTCAAGAGTTCTGGATTTCTGTTCACCCGGACCCCGGAGGTTCCGACCTCCAAGCCGGAGGTTCCGGAGTCTGGAAGCCCCGAGCAGCTCAGACAGTCCAACTCGGAGGTTCCGAGAAAATTCTCGGAAGTTCCGGGAACTGCAAAGACAGGACAAAGAAAAGGAGTAAAACTCGAAGCGGTATGGTTCCGGGGCCTCTAACACTTGTATGAAGGTTGAAAATCATCCAATGGTGCCTAGAAGAAACTTGAGTCCCAACAAAAGCAAAGCCCATGCATCTAGAGACATACCTCCTAGCTATGTGTTGAGACGCAACAATGTTGGTAAAGTTGTTGCCACGTATGTTGGAAATGAGTCCAACATATATGTGAAAAGATCACTATGGGTTCCAAAAGTTTTGGTTGCTAACGTGGAAGGCCCCAAGTCAAATTGGGGACCTAAAAGAAGGAACTAAATTGTTTTGTAGGCATACTCCTCAGGTGGTTCAAGTTGGGTGCTTGACGGCGGATGTACACATCATATGACCGGAGAAAAGAGTATGTTCTCATCCTATCTCCATTTGGAAGGACCAAGGGAAACCATTGCATATGGAGGGGATACTAAAGGAGAAGTCATCGGTGTAGGTGATATCCCTATATCTCAAAATTACTCAATTACAAATGTTCTTCATGTTGATCCGTTGGGTTACAATCTATTATCGGTTTCACAACTTAGTGAGATTGGTTTTGATTGCCACTTCACGGATAAGGATGTGTCCATCATAAAAAGGGAGGATTCCTCTATTGTCCTCACGGGTCGCTTGAGGGGGAGGCTTTACCTAGTTGATCTCAACAAAAGTAAAGTTTCTCCCAAGACTTGTCTAGTGGCAAAATCTAGCATGGGTTGGCTTTGGCATCGCCGTCTAGCCCATGTTGGCATGAGGAACTTGGCCAAACTTTTGAAAGATGAACACATCCTTGGACTAACAAATGTACATTTTGAGAAAGATAGGATTTGCAAAGCATGCCAAGCCGGAAAGCAAGTAGGAGCACCTCACCCACCAAATAGCATCCTCACTACTTCAAGCCCATTGGAGCTCATCCACATGGATCTATTTGGACCGGTGGCCTACATAAGTATTGGCGGTAACAAATATGGCTTGGTTATTGTTGATGATTATTCTCGCTTCACGTGGGTGTTCTTTGTGTTTGACAAGAGTGAAGTGCAAGGAAAGGTGAAGACCTTCATTAGAAGAGCACAAAGGGAATTCGGGCTACCAATCAAGAAAGTGAGAAGTGATAATGGCTCGGAGTTCCGGAACACCTATGTTGAAGAATTCCTTGACGAAGAGGGCATAAAGCATGAATTTTCAGCACCTTATACCCCTCAACAAAATGGGGTGGTTGAGAGGAAGAATAGAACTCTTATCGAGATGGCAAGAACCATGTTGGATGAGTACAAGACTCAAGACATCTTTTGGGCCGAAGCTATCAACACGGCTTGCCATGCAATCAACCACCTCTATCTTCACAAGTTCCACAAGAAGACCTCCTATGAGCTTATTACCGGTAAAAAGCCCAAGGTGTCTTACTTTAGAGTATTCGGGTGCAAATGTTTCATTCTAAACAAGAGGCCCCGAAGCTCTAAGTTTGCACCAAAGGTTGACGAAGGATTTCTTCTTGGTTATGGTCCAAATGAGCATGCTTATCGAGTCTTCAATCTAACCACCGGGAGGATTGAAGTCACGGTAGATTTGACTTTTGATGAATCTAATGGCTCTCAAGTGGAGCAAGTTGATATGAATGTTGTAGGTAAAGAGAAGCCATCTTGTGAAGCAATCAAGCATATGGCCATAGGTGATGTTAGACCAGTTGAGGCACAAGAGGAAGATGAAAACCAAGCACAAGCCTCAACACCACTCGAAGGGCCAGAAGCCACTGGTTCAGGAGCAGAGCAGACTTCGGAGGTTCCGAGAATTTCTTCGGAGGTTCGGGAACCGACACTTTGGAATCCAACCTCCGAGAAATTCTCCGGAGGTTCGGGGTCCGGAAGTTCAACACAACAAGACACCCCGAACCGGCGGATCGATCGGCAAGGGGATGTCCAAGGAAGTACATCGAGCCCCAAGCCGATGAAGATGATGAAGATCAACCTCTACACCAACCTCTTGGACCATCACATCCTCGTGTACATCAAGTCATTCAACGGGATCATCCCGTTGACAATATTCTTGGGAGCATAAGGAGAGGGGTAACAACGCGTTCTCGTCTTAAGAATTTTTGTGCATTTTACTCGTTTGTTTCCTCTCTTGAACCAACCAAGGTAGAGCAAGCTCTCGAGGATCCGGATTGGGTGATGGCTATGCAAGAGGAGTTGAACAACTTTGAAAGAAACAAAGTGTGGGAGTTGGTAGAGAGACCAAATACAAACATCATTGGCACCAAATGGGTCTTTCGGAACAAGCAAGATGAGTTTGGCGTTGTGACTAGGAACAAAGCAAGATTGGTTGCTCAAGGATACACCCAAGTTGAAGGGCTAGACTTTGGAGAAACATATGCACCGGTAGCAAGACTTGAAGCAATTCGGTTTCTACTAGCTTTCGCTGCCCATCATGACTTCAAGCTCTATCAAATGGATGTTAAAAGTGCATTTCTCAATGGACCACTCTCCGAAGAAGTATATGTTAAGCAACCACCGGGTTTTGAAGATCCCAAGCGTCCTAATCATGTCTACAAACTCCATAAGGCGCTCTATGGGCTAAAGCAAGCACCAAGAGCATGGTATGAATGCCTTAAGGATTTCTTGCTTAAGCAAGGCTTTGAGATAGGCAAAGCCGATGCTACTCTCTTTACTAGAAAAGTTGATGATCATATTTTTGTGTGCCAAATATATGTCGATGACATAATATTTGGTAGTACTAATGAAACTTTTTGTGAAGAGTTTAGTAGGGTGATGACAAAGAGGTTTGAAATGTCCATGATGGGTGAGCTCAAGTTCTTTCTTGGATTTCAAATCAAACAAGCTAAAGAAGGGACGTTCATATGTCAAACCAAGTATACAAGGGATATGTTAAAGAAATTTGACATGGACAAGGCAAAGCCCATCAAGACTCCAATGCCTACCAATGGACACATGGACCTCAATGAAGAAGGGAAATCCGTGGATCAAAAGGTATATCGCTCCATGATCGGCTCTCTTCTTTACTTATGTGCATCTAGGCCGGATATTATGCTTAGTGTGTGCATGTGTGCTAGATTTCAAGCTAACCCGAAAGAGTGCCATCTCATGGCCGTAAAGAGAATCTTGAGATATCTAGTGCATACCCCTAACCTTGGCTTGTGGTATCCTAAGGGCTCCACTTTCGATCTACTTGGCTATTCGGATTCCGATTATGCGGTTGTAAAGTAGATAGAAAGAGCACATCGGGGACTTGCCAATTCCTTGGTAGGTCTCTAGTGTCTTGGAGTTCTAAAAAGCAAAACTCGGTAGCCCTTTCCACCGCCGAGGCCGAGTATGTTGCGGCCGGCGCATGTTGTGCTCAACTACTTTGGATGAAGCAAACCTTAAAAGATTACGGATGTCACTTTTCCCATATCCCACTTTTGTGTGACAATGAAAGTGCCATAAAGCTTGCAAACAACCCCGTAAGCCATTCTCGCACAAAACATATAGACATCCGTCATCACTTCTTGAGAGACCACGAAGCCAAAGGAGATATCGTTTTAAGTCATGTGAGCACCGACAAGCAACTAGCCGATATCTTCACTAAACCTCTCGATGAGTCAAGGTTTTGTAGTTTAAGGAATGAACTAAATATTCTTGATTCTCGTTGCGTGGTTTGATCTCTAGCATGCCATATTTGTTTGCTTCAAATCTGTTAGCTTTCTCTGAAAATTTTGTTTGAAAAAATGTGTATGAAAACTCTATCTTAAAGGTTTTTCAAAATCTATTTGCTTATCCCTAACTTGTCTTAAGTGGCTATAGTTGTGTGTGTGATTGCTTGTTTTCTAGCCACTTGAGTCAAGGGTACCATGACCTAAGAATCTCAGTTGATAGAAAGTTCAAAATCTCAAAAGGAGTAGAAGCTAGTTTGTCTGCGGAATTTAATTTTTCGGAAGCTCCGAGAAAATCTTTGGAGGCTCCGGGCCTCGAAGTTCTGAGAAAATCTTCGGAAGCTCCAATCTTTATAGACTTAGCGCTCAGTCTCAACCGAAGGGGAGTTAAAAGGGAATAAAGCATCTTCGAAGTATATTCCTTTACCTAGGGTAAACCAGACTTCCCTTTCACCGCGGTCAACCTCTCAGATCCATTTTCACCGTTTCTCCTTCTCTCTCTCCCGACGCGAAACCGCAACACCCATCCATCTCCACCGTCTCACCTCCGCCGCTTCCCTCGCCGCCGGTGACCACACCGCGTGCGGGCTACCCGCGCGAAGCCGAACCGCCTCCCTTGTTCGTGGGTCGTCGCTGGAGGGTGCCAAGAAAGGGCTCGCTCGGTTCCTGTACGGAGAAGAAGAAGAAGGCTCAAATCCGCACCCGTTCCGGTTGATTCCCTGGCGTGTACAAGTGTTGAAGATCTTCATCTTCCTTCTCCTTGATCCCAACCAAGGTAATCAGAGGCCGTATCCTAACCCTAACCCTAAATTTCTAGATCTACTTGCTGTTAGGGTTCTAAATCTTGGAATCTGTAGAATGTTGCCTATCTATCCTGTTCCTGAATGCCTGTGTTGCAAGTAGAGCTAGGTTCAGTTGAAAGTTGAATCAAATGTGAGAATGCAGCAAGGTTGACAGAGGCTCGGAGGTTCCGAGAAAATTCTCGGAGGTTCCGAACCCTGTAACCCACTGTAAGCTGACCTTGATTCAAAGTTCCACTGAACTTCACTTCACCTGTAACATCCTTTTTCTCTTGTCCTAGCTAAATTGAGTCATGCTTGCTTTATTGATCAAAATTCAGTTGAAAGTTGAATCAACGAACTGTCCTCTGTCGCATATGCGACTTCGGAGGTTACGAGAATTTTTCCGGAAGCTCCAACCTCCGGAGGTTCGGAAACTTTCTCGGAGGTTCCAATGTCCGTACCGACAAGTGACGATCGTGATTCAAAATTCCACGAAAAGAAATCAATTGAACATCATGCTAATCTTGTTCCTCTATCCTTATCGGTCCTAATCCCACTCTTATCTCTTTGCTCACATGTCTCTCTAACGGATGTACGGCACTCCTGTGGACAAGACATACACCAAGAGGCAGAGGCCTCCTTTTGAGACACCTGCTGGTGAGAGGGCTTTCAAGTTAGCAGCAAGAGCGAGCGACGGGGGCGGTGGCGGCAGAGGAAAGGCCACTCCTAGGAGGGGCAGAGGTGGCAGTTTGTCAGGAGGCAGAGGCTCAGGGTCTACTGCCCATGTGGATGATAATGGAGGGACTGAAGGCAAAACCATTCCTATAGAGCTAGAAGATGACATGCCCCTAGGAGAGATAGACTCAACCTATCTCAAGTACCACAAGGGGCTACTCAAAAGGCATCCTCCAACCAAATATGACAACTCTGTGTATATTGAGCACACCAACTATGATGGAGCCGGGATTCTTGGTCAAGAAAGCAAGAGAGGAAAATCCCTATGTGAACCCCAAGATGGCGGCTATTGATTACGATTTTGGTCTGTCTTCCACTTCAAATTCTATGAAACTGTCCTCAACACCAAGATGAAGTTAATCAAGATGAAGTGGATAGATTTCACCCATTTGGAGGCGGCGAGAGGAACTCGTCAAGGAGGAGGTCTTGGATTTGGTTGACAAGTATAGGATGAGGGACATCATGAGTTTCAAATATGATTGGAACATAGAGGTTTTAGCTCGGTTTCATGCCACATTCTTCCATGAAGATAACAAGGAGACCATCCATTGGATGACGGAAGGAGTGCATTACAAAATAGATTTCCTCACTTTTGCTAGGTTGTTTGGGTTCGGCAAGGAGGACAGGGAAGCTGATATTATCCATTTTGAGGCCCACATGAACCCCAACAAAATTGCTGCAGCTTATGAGTATGAGGAACTGGCTGATGGCTCCACCACTGCTCTGAAATCAGTGTTCTATGTGCTCAATAATATGTTCAGGGAAACCATATACCCAAAAGGGGGCAGTGACTCAACAAGTCTTAGGAGGTTTGCACCAAACCTGCTGGCTAGGCTGCTGCCTGGAGCTAGGCCATTCTCTGTGAGCATATTTATTTGGTACAACCTGGTAGAAGTGACAGAGAGTGGGAAGTGCAACCTGCCCTATGCCCCTTATCTTATGTACATGATAGAAATGGTTTCAGGGGTCAGCTACAAGAAAGATGTTGAGCATGCATCCTATCAAGTCAAGCAGTGGCAGCATCAGAAGAAGCAGCACATTGTGGAGGAGCACATCCTTAAGAAGGCCAGCACCAAGCCATCCCAGATCTGGTCCAGCAGTAGGAGAAGAAGGATCCAGCAAGGCTCCCATGCCTGCCGGTCCGCACAAGCCGAGAGGGATGGTTAGGGACACACGGAGGTGCTTGAGATGGACTTCCCATCAACTTTTTGAGCTCGGGGAAGACATGAACAGTTGCTAAAACACCGAGGGCTGTCCTTTGATGCCATGCACCACCCCCCTCCTCTCTTCCCCGACTTTCCGCAGTACACTACCGGTGAGGATGAGGGTGAGCGGGGAGCCCGCTACTCCCATGGCCGAGGATACTCCTGCCGCCCACTTTGCCTTGGATGAAGAAGATGAAGAACCTCTTGGTGCTAAAATGGCCAGGCTGAGGAAAGAGGCTGCTGGCAAGAAGGCAATGGGGTCCTCATCTGGTGCAAGACTCAGGAGAAAGGCCACTGCTGGGAGGCCTGTCAGAAGACCCATAGATCTGTCATCTGGCTCTGACCTTGGCTCCGACAGCACTGTCCCTGAAGCAGAAGAGGAGGACTCTGACTTCAGTGATGAGGAGTGACTTCTCTAGGTTCTGCTCTCACTTCCTCTCTTCTTTTCTTTCCTTTTTGTTAAATTGTTGACAAAGGGGGAGAGATGAAGATTGAGAAGCATCTGAAGACCTGGAGCTTGGCCTGCTAACCTCAGAAATTCTTTTGTTCTTTTGGTGAGATGAGAGTGCTAACTTCTCTCATAAACTCCTGCTGGTAATTTTGGTGAACTGCTGTAAAACTTTTAGCTTGTCTCTGTTGGCAAGCAGGATCTGGTCATGGTTGTATGGGATTTGCAAAACTTTAAAACTTTGTGATGGATGTAATAGGGCTAGATGTGTTGAATGCTGTTATCCTTATCTAGCTGCTATTTTCTGGTCTTATCTGTTGTTTTGCCTGTGTGCTATTGTTATCTGTTGGAGTATCTGTTGCAGACCTCGGAGGTTACGAGAATTTTTCCGGAGGCTCCGACCCCCGGAGGTTCCGAAAACTTTCTCGGAGGTTCCGAACTGCGCTAACGGGATAGCTCTCTGAGTGTTTTCACATGGCATATGCATCACGTATTATCTGCTACACTTCTTTTGCACCCCTCGATGACTTGAGTACAACTTTCTTGTCACTTTTACTCACAATGTATGCAACTTAATTGTCGGCTAAGACATTTTTCCCTATTCAAAAGGTACATGCATACATTGAGGGGGAGACTTGTACTCAAATCATCAAAAGCTCAATCTTTCAAATTAAATTGTAAACTTTAATTGGGTTGTCAACATTTACCAAAAAGGGGGAGATTGTAAGTGCAATCAAGTCCTATGAGGGTTTTGGTGATGTTGACCACACAATTAAAGAGCTAATGAGCCCTTGAGTTTATTGTGCAGCATAAAGTTATTATCACAGGTGCAAAAGATTAATTGGAGACCCCTCAACTTATTACAAAGAAGGTTGCCTATGCTACTCAGAGGAGTTTATTTATTTTGTCTTTTGAATTTGAGTATAGGACAATCCGTACTATCAAGAGGGATACTAATGGTGAGTTAGGGTGGTTTCAAGTGCTCATAATCCATCTTTCCAAAACCTTAATCCTCACCCCAAGGGAAGTAACACCGCAACCGTTTTGCTTCTCTCGTTTCTTTGTTCGGAGGTTCCGAAGATTTTCTCGGAGGTTCCGACCGTACGGGCTACGATGCGAGTTTTCAAAAGTCGGAAGTTCCGAGATTTTTCTCGGAGGTTCCGAACTCTGGAATATAGCCGTTCTTGTTCGGATGCGGGGGTATTTATACCCCACGGTCCCCCAACGGTTATCTTCTTCCTCCTCTGGTGCAGAACGCCGTTCCCACTGTTTTCTCTCACCTTGCATTCACTCCTAACCTACTCTCTTCCAAATCCTTGCCTAGCATTGATTGAGAGTGGATTCTTGAAGTGAGTTAGTGAGCCAATCCTTTCTCCCTTGGTACTTGAGCACTTGGAAGAACCCTAGCAAGCTTGGTGGATCTATTACTCTTGGAGCTTTGCTCCTAGACGGATAGAGGTCCTTGGAAGCTCTCCAAACCGATTTGTGGAAGCTCCAAGGTGTTTGTATTACCCCTTGTGATTCTAGTGGAAAGCCTCCACCTATTACCCAAAGTGATAGGTGTGAGAGAGGAGTTGACCTTTGTGGTCCGAGCCTTTGGTGGCCTCCTCAACAACGTGGACGTAAGCAAGCCTTTGTGGCGAGGCTGAACCACGGGATAAATCTTTGTCTCATGCGTGTTCTCATTTACTTACTTGTTCATGCTTGTGCTTGACTAGATCTATTAGGGTTTGCTCCCGATCTACTTTGTGGTGCCTTGCTAGCTTGTACTTTGCTTAGAAATACTCTTGCTAGGTCCTAAGTACCTCTTAGAATTTACTAGATCTGGTTTCCATCAAGTTTCTTGCAGCTCTTGTTATTTGTGCTCTGTTCTAACAGTACAGCGGAAGTTCCGAGTTTATTCTCGGAGGCCGCCTCGTTCGGAGGTTCCGAGAATAATCTCGGAGGTTCCGAGGTCCGACACTCTTGTTTTCGCGAGAAAAAGTTTAAATTACGTGTGCGAGGCCTATTCACCCCCCCTCTAGGCCACATTGCCTCGATCCTTTCAATTGGTATCGGAGAGCGGGTCATCCTCGTAAACACCTAACCGTGTGAGGATATGGCAAGTGATGATGACAAGCACGAAGAAGAACGAGTTTGAAGACATACCAAGCGAGGGCCGAAAGTGATGCCTCGGAAGTGGGCGATACATCAACTCAAGAGAAGTTTGAAAAGCTTAAAAAGGCGTGAAGGAAAGCTCAAAAGATGGAAGCAAGAAAAGCAAGAAAGAGAACAAGAAAAAGGAAGAAGAGGAAGAAAAGAAGAAAGAAGACAACAAGCAAGAAAAGAAGAAGAAGAGAAAGAAAGAAGAGAAGAAAAGAAGAAAAAGAACACCTTCACCATCTCCATCACCATCCTCATCATCCTCATCGTCGTCCTCATCTAGTGAGAATGGAGATGATGATGATGAGTACTACGGCACAAGAATTCCCAAGCGAACAATCAAGCCAAAGTCAAAGTCTAAAGCAAAGAACGACTACAAAAGCGTATCCTTTAACTATGATTCTTTGGATGTCAAATCCAAGGATGAAGTGACTATTCCCCTTGGCAAATTACCCCAATTTGATGGGACTAATTTTGCTAAATGGAAGCATATGATGAAAGCTTATTTAATTGGCTTAAGCTTGGAATTGTGGAATATTGTGTGTGTAGGTTTTGAAGATCCCAAAGATTTTAGGAACCTCACTCCAATTGACCGACGCAACATTAGAAGGAATGGTCAAGCTACAAGCATACTCCTTAGTGCTTTGAATGCCCAAGAGTATAACCGTGTTAGTGGACTTGAGATTGCCAAGGAGATTTGGGACATTCTCCACGTTGCACATGAGGGTGTTGACAAGGTCAAGAAATCCAAGATCAACATATTGATGGCCGAGCTTAATAGATTTACTATCTTTGATGGAGAGGGGCCACAAGAGATGTTTGATAGGTTGATGGTCATTGTTGGAAAGATAAGAGGTCTAGGTGGTGATGAGCTAGATGACCACTTTGTTGTGAAGGTGATGTTGGAAGCTTTTGCACCAAGGAACCCTACTCTAGTTACCTTGATTAGAGAGAAAAAAAGATTTGAGGAACTCTCTCCAAATGATGTTCTTGGTAGAATTCTCACACATGAGCTCATGGACAAGGAAATTCAACATAGAAAGAAGATTGGGGAGTTGGAGGCTAAGTTAAACAACTTGAAGGTTAAAGAGGTGGCTCTCCACTCTCACAAGTCAAGCAAACCCTCCTCCTCATCCAAGCACACCACTTCTTCCAAGCCTCTCAAGTCAAAGTCCAAAAGGATGGAAGTAGTGAGCTCCACAAGTGATTCAAGCGAAGATGAAGATGAAGGTTCTCATGTTGAGATTGGAGACATGGCCTTGTTTATGAAGACCTACAAGAGAGGGTTGAAGAAGCAAGGGTACAAGTTTAGCAAGAGGAAGTTTCCCAACAAGAAAAAGAGAACTTGTTACAATTGTGGAAGTACCGAGCACTTTATTGCTTGATTGTCCTAATGAGAAGAAAGAAAACAGAAATGACAAGGGTAAAGGGAGCTACAAGAAAGATCAAAAGCCACATTACAAGAGAAGACACTATGGTGGTGAAGCCCATATTGGTCATGAATGGAACTCCGGGGATGAAAGCTCTAGTGAAGAGGAAGGGAAGAAAGTTGCAACCGTGGCTATCAAGAAGCTTCCCTCCACCTCAAGATTGTTCAACAATTTGACCGATGATGAAGAGAGCACTTCCATTCATTGTCTCATGGCCAAGGGTGAGAAGGTAAAAACTGCCCCAAAACCCTTTCCTCAACCTAGTGATGAGTCGGAAATGGACTCTAGTGATGATACTAGTGATGAAGAAGCTAACCAACTTGTTCGTAAAATGGATGAGCAATCTAGGGATTTTATGGCTAAGTTAATAGTTGAGCTAGAGAAAAGCCAAGACACCATTATCTCCGATAGAAGTGAGATTGAGACTTTACGTTTGGAAATCAACCAAGCAAAGAGTGTCATAGCTACTCTCAAGGAGGACCTTACTGTCACTCAAGCTCAATGTAATTCTCTCAAGCTGAGGAATGAAGAGCTTGAGGAGCAATATAGTCTCCTTTGGAGTAGCACCTCACATCCCTCGAAGGTAAAAGGCAACTCTAGTGCTTCTACTAGCAAGGGCTGTGATAGATGTTATAATATTGATATTGAATCTTATGCCACTAACCTTGCTAACATGGAAGCTTTAAAGAAAGAAGTTGCTAGGTTGAACTCAATCATAGCTAGAGGGTGCATGGGTGAAGAAAACAAAAGGCCAAGATTCACCAAGAGGAAAGTGTTAGAGAAAAGCAAGAATCCAGGCTTTGGATATATTGAAGGTGGCAAGACCAATGAAAGAAAAATCATCAAGGAAAAAGAATGCCTTGAATTCAAGAGTTACGGATTTCGTTCACCCGGACCCGGAGGTTCCGACCTCCAAGCCCGGAGGTTCCGAGTCCGGAAGCCCCGAGCGCCTCGAGACAGTCCAACTCGGAGGTTCCGAGAAAATTCTCAGAAGTTCCGGGAACTGCAAAGACAGGACAAAGAAAAGGAGTAAAACTCAGAAGCAGCATGGTTCCAGGGCCTCTAACACTTGTATGAAGGTTGAAAATCATCCAATGGTGCCTAGAAGAAACTTGAGTCCCAACAAAAGCAAAGCCCATGCATCTAGAGACATACCTCCTAGCTATGTGTTGAGACGCAACAATGTTGGTAAAGTTGTTGCCACGTATGTTGGAAATGAGTCCAACATATATGTGAAAAGATCACTATGGGTTCCAAAAGTTTTGGTTGCTAACGTGGAAGGCCCCAAGTCAAATTGGGGACCTAAAAGAAGGAACTAAATTGTTTTGTAGGCATACTCCTCCGGTGGTTCAAGTTGGGTGCTTGACGGCGGATGTACACATCATATGACCGGAGAAAAGAGTATGTTCTCATCCTATCTCCATTTGGAAGGACCAAGGGAAACCATTGCATATGGAGGGGATACTAAAGGAGAAGTCATCGGTGTAGGTGATATCCCTATATCTCAAAATTACTCAATTACAAATGTTCTTCATGTTGATCCGTTGGGTTACAATCTATTATCGGTTTCACAACTTAGTGAGATTGGTTTTGATTGCCACTTCACGGATAAGGATGTGTCCATCATAAAAAGGGAGGATTCCTCTATTGTCCTCACGGGTCGCTTGAGGGGGAGGCTTTACCTAGTTGATCTCAACAAAAGTAAAGTTTCTCCCAAGACTTGTCTAGTGGCAAAATCTAGCATGGGTTGGCTTTGGCATCGCCGTCTAGCCCATGTTGGCATGAGGAACTTGGCCAAACTTTTGAAAGATGAACACATCCTTGGACTAACAAATGTACATTTTGAGAAAGATAGGATTTGCAAAGCATGCCAAGCCGGAAAGCAAGTAGGAGCACCTCACCCACCAAATAGCATCCTCACTACTTCAAGCCCATTGGAGCTCATCCACATGGATCTATTTGGACCGGTGGCCTACATAAGTATTGGCGGTAACAAATATGGCTTGGTTATTGTTGATGATTATTCTCGCTTCACGTGGGTGTTCTTTGTGTTTGACAAGAGTGAAGTGCAAGGAAAGGTGAAGACCTTCATTAGAAGAGCACAAAGGGAATTCGGGCTACCAATCAAGAAAGTGAGAAGTGATAATGGCTCGGAGTTCCGGAACACCTATCTTGAAGAATTCCTTGACGAAGAGGGCATAAAGCATGAATTTTCAGCACCTTATACCCCTCAACAAAATGGGGTGGTTGAGAGGAAGAATAGAACTCTTATCGAGATGGCAAGAACCATGTTGGATGAGTACAAGACTCAAGACATCTTTTGGGCCGAAGCTATCAACACGGCTTGCCATGCAATCAACCACCTCTATCTTCACAAGTTCCACAAGAAGACCTCCTATGAGCTTATTACCGGTAAAAAGCCCAAGGTGTCTTACTTTAGAGTATTCGGGTGCAAATGTTTCATTCTAAACAAGAGGCCCCGAAGCTCTAAGTTTGCACCAAAGGTTGACGAAGGATTTCTTCTTGGTTATGGTCCAAATGAGCATGCTTATCGAGTCTTCAATCTAACCACGGGAGGATTGAAGTCACGGTAGATTTGACTTTTGATGAATCTAATGGCTCTCAAGTGGAGCAAGTTGATATGAATGTTGTAGGTAAAGAGAAGCCATCTTGTGAAGCAATCAAGCATATGGCCATAGGTGATGTTAGACCAGTTGAGGCACAAGAGGAAGATGAAAACCAAGCACAAGCCTCAACACCACTCGAAGGGCCAGAAGCCACTGGTTCAGGAGCGGAAGCGGACTTCGGAGGTTCCGAGAATTTCTTCGGAGGTTCGGGAACCGACATCGGAATCCAACCTCCGAGAAATTCTCCGGAGGTTCCGGGGTCTGGAAGTTCAACACAACAAGACACCCCGAACCGACGGAGATCGATCGGCAAGGGGATGTCCAAGGAAGTACATCTGAGCCCCAAGCTGATGAAGATGATGAAGATCAACCTCTACACCAACCTCTTGGACCATCACATCCTCGTGTACATCAAGTCATTCAACGGGATCATCCCGTTGACAATATTCTTGGGAGCATAAGGAGAGGGGTAACAACGCGTTCTCGTCTTAAGAATTTTTGTGCATTTTACTCGTTTGTTTCCTCTCTTGAACCAACCAAGGTAGAGCAAGCTCTCGAGGATCCGGATTGGGTGATGGTTATGCAAGAGGAGTTGAACAACTTTGAAAGAAACAAAGTGTGGGAGTTGGTAGAGAGACCAAATACAAACATCATTGGCACCAAATGGGTCTTTCGGAACAAGCAAGATGAGTTTGGCGTTGTGACTAGGAACAAAGCAAGATTGGTTGCTCAAGGATACACCCAAGTTGAAGGGCTAGACTTTGGAGAAACATATGCACCGGTAGCAAGACTTGAAGCAATTCGGTTTCTACTAGCTTTCGCCGCCCATCATGACTTCAAGCTCTATCAAATGGATGTTAAAAGTGCATTTCTCAATGGACCACTCTCCGAAGAAGTATATGTTAAGCAACCACCGGGTTTTGAAGATCCCAAGCGTCCTAATCATGTCTACAAACTCCATAAGGCGCTCTATGGGCTAAAGCAAGCACCAAGAGCATGGTATGAATGCCTTAAGGATTTCTTGCTTAAGCAAGGCTTTGAGATAGGCAAAGCCGATGCTACTCTCTTTACTAGAAAAGTTGATGATCATATTTTTGTGTGCCAAATATATGTCGATGACATAATATTTGGTAGTACTAATGAAACTTTTTGTGAAGAGTTTAGTAGGGTGATGACAAAGAGGTTTGAAATGTCCATGATGGGTGAGCTCAAGTTCTTTCTTGGATTTCAAATCAAACAAGCTAAAGAAGGGACGTTCATATGTCAAACCAAGTATACAAGGGATATGTTAAAGAAATTTGACATGGACAAGGCAAAGCCCATCAAGACTCCAATGCCTACCAATGGACACATGGACCTCAATGAAGAAGGGAAATCCGTGGATCAAAAGGTATATCGCTCCATGATCGGCTCTCTTCTTTACTTATGTGCATCTAGGCCGGATATTATGCTTAGTGTGTGCATGTGTGCTAGATTTCAAGCTAACCCGAAAGAGTGCCATCTCATGGCCGTAAAGAGAATCTTGAGATATCTAGTGCATACCCCTAACCTTGGCTTGTGGTATCCTAAGGGCTCCACTTTCGATCTACTTGGCTATTCGGATTCCGATTATGCCGGTTGTAAAGTAGATAGAAAGAGCACATCGGGGACTTGCCAATTCCTTGGTAGGTCTCTAGTGTCTTGGAGTTCTAAAAAGCAAAACTCGGTAGCCCTTTCCACCGCCGAGGCCGAGTATGTTGCGGCGGCGCATGTTGTGCTCAACTACTTTGGATGAAGCAAACCTTAAAAGATTACGGATGTCACTTTTCCCATATCCCACTTTTGTGTGACAATGAAAGTGCCATAAAGCTTGCAAACAACCCCGTAAGCCATTCTCGCACAAAACATATAGACATCCGTCATCACTTCTTGAGAGACCACGAAGCCAAAGGAGATATCATTTTAAGTCATGTGAGCACCGACAAGCAACTAGCCGATATCTTCACTAAACCTCTCGATGAGTCAAGGTTTTGTAGTTTAAGGAATGAACTAAATATTCTTGATTCTCGTTGCGTGGTTTGATCTCTAGCATTCCATATTTGTTTGCTTCAAAGCTGTTAGCTTTCTCTCGAAAATTTTGTTTGAAAAAATGTGTATGAAAACTCTATCTTAAAGGTTTTTCAAAATCTATTTGCTTATCCCTAACTTGTCTTAAGTGGCTATAGTTGTGTGTGTGATTGCTTGTTTTCTAGCCACTTGAGTCAAGGGTACCATGACCTAAGAATCTCAGTTGATAGAAAGTTCAAAATCTCAAAAGGAGTAGAAGCTAGCTGTCTCTGGAATTTAATTTTTCGGAAGCTCCGAGAAAATCTTTGGAGGCTCCGGGCCTCAGAAGTTCTGAGAAAATCTTCGGAAGCTCCAATCTTTATAGACTTAGCGCTCAGTCTCAACCGAAGGGGAGTTAAAAGGGAATAAAGCATCTTCGAAGTATATTCCTTTACCTAGGGTAAACCAGACTTCCCTTTCACCGCGGTCAACCTCTCAGATCCATTTTCACCGTTTCTCCTTCTCTCTCTCCCGACGCGAAACCGCAACACCCATCCATCTCCACCGTCTCACCTCCGCCGCTTCCCTCGCCGCCGGTGACCACACCGCGTGCGGGCTACCCGCGTGAAGCCGAACCGCCTCCCTTGTTCGTGGGTCGTCGGCCGGAGGGTGCCAAGAAAGGGCTCGCTCGGTTCCTGTACGGAGAAGAAGAAGAAGGCTCAAATCCGCACCCGTTCCGGTTGATTCCCTGGCGTGTACAAGTGTTGAAGATCTTCATCTTCCTTCTCCTTGATCCCAACCAAGGTAATCAGAGGCCGTATCCTAACCCTAACCGTAAATTTCTAGATCTACTTGCTTGTTAGGGTTCTAAATCTTGGAATCCGTAGAATGTTGCCTATCTATCCCGTTCCCGAATGCCCGTGTTGCAAGTAGAGCTAGGTTCGGTTGAAAGTTGAATCAAATGTGAGAATGCGAAAGAAGGTTGACGAGAGGCTCGGAGGTTCCGAGAAAATTCTCGGAGGTTCCGAACCCCGTAACCCACTCGTAAGCCGACCTTGATTCAAAGTTCCACCGAACTTCACTTCACCCGTAACATCCTTTTTCTCTTGTCCTAGCTAAACCGAGTCATGCTTGCTTTATTGATCAAAATTCGGTTGAAAGTTGAATCAACGAAATCGTCCTCTGTCGCATATCCGACTTCGGAGGTTCGAGAATTTTTCCGAAGCTCCAACCTCGGAGGTTCCGAAACTTTCTCGGAGGTTCCAATGTCCGTACCGACAAGTGACGGATCGTGATTCAAAATTCCACCGAAAAGAAATCAATTGAACATCATGCTAATCTTGTTCCTCTATCCTTATCGGTCCTAATCCCACTCTTATCTCTTGCTCACATGTCTCTCTAACGGATGTCCGGCACTCCCGTGGACAAGACATACACCAAGAGGCGAGAGGCCTCCTTTTGAGACACCCGCCGGTGAGAGGGCTTTCAAGTTAGCGGCAAGAGCGCGGCGGGGGGCGGTGGCGGCGGAGGAAAGGCCACTCCTAGGAGGGGCGAGAGGTGGCGGTTGTCGGGGAGGCGGAGGCTCAGGGTCTACTGCCCATGTGGATGATAATGGAGGGACTGAAGGCAAAACCATTCCTATAGAGCTAGAAGATGACATGCCCCTAGGAGAGATAGACTCAACCTATCTCAAGTACCACAAGGGGCTACTCAAAAGGCATCCTCCAACCAAATATGACAACTCTGTGTATATTGAGCACACCAACTATGATGGAGCTGGATTCTTGGTCAAGAAAGCAAGAGAGGAAAATCCCTATGTGAACCCCAAGATGGCAGCTATTGATTACAGATTTTGGTCTGTCTTCCACTTCAAATTCTATGAAACTGTCCTCAACACCAAGATGAAGTTAATCAAGATGAAGTGGATAGATTTCACCCATTTGGAGGCAAAGAGAGGAACTCCGTCAAGGAGGAGGTGCTTGGATTTGGTTGACAAGTATAGGATGAGGGACATCATGAGTTTCAAATATGATTGGAACATAGAGGTTTTAGCTCGGTTTCATGCCACATTCTTCCATGAAGATAACAAGGAGACCATCCACTGGATGACAGAAGGAGTGCATTACAAAATAGATTTCCTCACTTTTGCTAGGTTGTTTGGGTTCAGCAAGGAGGACAGGGAAGCTGATATTATCCATTTTGAGGCCCACATGAACCCCAACAAAATTGCTGCAGCTTATGAGTATGAGGAACTGGCTGATGGCTCCACCACTGCTCTGAAATCAGTGTTCTATGTGCTCAATAATATGTTCAGGGAAACCATATACCCAAAAGGGGGCAGTGACTCAACAAGTCTTAGGAGGTTTGCACCAAACCTGCTGGCTAGGCTGCTTGCACGGAGCTAGGCCATTCTCTCGTGAGCGATTTATTTGGTACAACCTGGTAGAAGTGACGAGAGAGTGGGAAGTGCAACTCGCCCTATGCCCCTTATCTTATGTACATGATAGAAATGGTTTCGGGGGTCGGCTACAAGAAAGATGTTGAGCATGCATCCTATCAAGTCAAGCGGTGGCGGCATCGAAGAAGCGGCACATTGTGGAGGAGCACATCCTTAAGAAGGCCAGCACCAAGCCATCCAGATCTGGTCCAGCAGTAGGAGAAGAAGGATCCAGCAAGGCTCCCATGCCTGCTGGTCTGCACAAGCTGAGAGGGATGGTTAGGGACACCTGGAGGTACTGCAGATGGACTTCCCATCAGCTTTTTGAGCTCAGGGAAGACATGAACAGATTGCTAAAACACCAGGGACTGTCCTTTGATGCCATGCACCACCCCCCTCCTCTCTTCCCTGACTTTCCAGAGTACACTACCAGTGAGGATGAGGGTGAGCAGGAGCCTGCTACTCCCATGGCTGAGGATACTCCTGCTGCCCACTTTGCTGCAGATGAAGAAGATGAAGAACCTCTTGGTGCTAAAATGGCCAGGCTGAGGAAAGAGGCTGCTGGCAAGAAGGCAATGGGGTCCTCATCTGGTGCAAGACTCAGGAGAAAGGCCACCGCCGGGGAGGCACGGTCGGAAGACCCATAGATCCGTCATCCGGCTCGACCTTGGCTCCGACAAAGATCGTCCCCCGAAGCGAAGAGGAGGACTCTGACTTCAGTGATGAGGAGTGACTTCTCTAGGTTCTGCTCTCACTTCCTCTCTTCTTTTCTTTCCTTTTTGTTAAATTGTTGACAAAGGGGGAGAGATGAAGATTGAGAAGCATCTGAAGACCTGGAGCTTGGCCTGCTAACCTCGAAATTCTTTTGTTCTTTTGGTGAGATGAGAGTGCTAACTTCTCTCATAAACTCCTGCTGGTAATTTTGGTGAACTGCTGTAAAACTTTTAGCTTGTCTCTGTTGGCAAGCAGGATCTGGTCATGGTTGTATGGGATTTGCAAAACTTTAAAACTTTGTGATGGATGTAATAGGGCTAGATGTGTTGAATGCTGTTATCCTTATCTAGCTGCTATTTTCTGGTCTTATCTGTTGTTTTGCTCGTGTGCTATTGTTATCGTTGGAGTATCCGTTGCGGACCTCGGAGGTTACGAGAATTTTTCCGAGGCTCCGACCCCCGGAGGTTCCGGAAACTTTCTCGGAGGTTCCGAACTCTGCTAACAGATAGCTCTCTGAGTGTTTTCACATGGCATATGCATCACGTATTATCTGCTACACTTCTTTTGCACCCCTCGATGACTTGAGTACAACTTTCTTGTCACTTTTACTCACAATGTATGCAACTTAATTGTCGGCTAAGACATTTTTCCCTATTCAAAAGGTACATGCATACATTGAGGGGGAGACTTGTACTCAAATCATCAAAAGCTCAATCTTTCAAATTAAATTGTAAACTTTAATTGGGTTGTCAACATTTACCAAAAAGGGGGAGATTGTAAGTGCAATCAAGTCCTATGAGGGTTTTGGTGATGTTGACCACACAATTAAAGAGCTAATGAGCCCTTGAGTTTATTGTGCAGCATAAAGTTATTATCACAGGTGCAAAAGATTAATTGGAGACCCCTCAACTTATTACAAAGAAGGTTGCCTATGCTACTCAGAGGAGTTTATTTATTTTGTCTTTTGAATTTGAGTATAGGACAATCCGTACTATCAAGAGGGATACTAATGGTGAGTTAGGGTGGTTTCAAGTGCTCATAATCCATCTTTCCAAAACCTTAATCCTCACCCCAAGGGAAGTAACCTGCAACTGTTTTGCTTCTGCTGTTTGCTGTTCGGAGGTTCCGAAGATTTTCTCGGAGGTTCCGACCGTACGGGCTACAGTCTGCAGAGTTTTCAAAAGTCGGAAGTTCCGAGATTTTTCTCGGAGGTTCCGAACTCTGGAATATAGCCGTTACTGTTCTGGATCTGGGGGTATTTATACCCCACAGTCCCCCAACGGTTATCTTCTTCCTCCTCTGGTGCAGAACGCCGTTCCCACTGTTTTCTCTCACCTTGCATTCACTCCTAACCTACTCTCTTCCAAATCCTTGCCTAGCATTGATTGAGAGTGGATTCTTGAAGTGAGTTAGTGAGCCAATCCTTTCTCCCTTGGTACTTGAGCACTTGGAAGAACCCTAGCAAGCTTGGTGGATCTATTACTCTTGGAGCTTTGCTCCTAGACGGATAGAGGTCCTTGGAAGCTCTCCAAACCGATTTGTGGAAGCTCCAAGGTGTTTGTATTACCCCTTGTGATTCTAGTGGAAAGCCTCCACCTATTACCCAAAGTGATAGGTGTGAGAGAGGAGTTGACCTTTGTGGTCCGAGCCTTTGGTGGCCTCCTCAACAACGTGGACGTAAGCAAGCCTTTGTGGCGAGCCGAACCACGGGATAAATCTTTGTCTCATGCGTGTTCTCATTTACTTACTTGTTCATGCTTGTGCTTGACTAGATCTATTAGGGTTTGCTCCCGATCTACTTTGTGGTGCCTTGCTAGCTTGTACTTTGCTTAGAAATACTCTTGCTAGGTCCTAAGTACCTCTTAGAATTTACTAGATCTGGTTTCCATCAAGTTTCTTGCAGCTCTTGTTATTTGTGCTCTGTTCTAACAGCTGTCGGAAGTTCCGAGTTTATTCTCGGAGGTCGCCTCGTTCGGAGGTTCCGAGAATAATCTCGGAGGTTCCGAGGTCCGACACTTGTTTTCGCGAAAAAGTTTAAATTACGTGTGCGAGCCTATTCACCCCCCCTCTAGGCCACATTGCCTCGATCCTTTCAATTGGTATCAGAGCGGGTCATCCTCGTAAACACCTAACCGTGTGAGGATATGGCAAGTGATGATGACAAGCACGAAGAAGAACAGTTTGAAGACATACCAAGCGAGGCTGAAAGTGATGCCTCGGAAGTGGGCGATACATCAACTCAAGAGAAGTTTGAAAAGCTTAAAAAGGTCATGAAGGAAAGCTCAAAAGATGGAAGCAAGAAAAGCAAGAAAGAGAACAAGAAAAAGGAAGAAGAGGAAGAAAAGAAGAAAGAAGACAACAAGCAAGAAAAGAAGAAGAAGAGAAAGAAAGAAGAGAAGAAAAGAAGAAAAAGAACACCTTCACCATCTCCATCACCATCCTCATCATCCTCATCGTCGTCCTCATCTAGTGAGAATGGAGATGATGATGATGAGTACTACGGCACAAGAATTCCCAAGCGAACAATCAAGCCAAAGTCAAAGTCTAAAGCAAAGAACGACTACAAAAGCGTATCCTTTAACTATGATTCTTTGGATGTCAAATCCAAGGATGAAGTGACTATTCCCCTTGGCAAATTACCCCAATTTGATGGGACTAATTTTGCTAAATGGAAGCATATGATGAAAGCTTATTTAATTGGCTTAAGCTTGGAAATGTGGAATATTGTGTGTGTAGGTTTTGAAGATCCCAAAGATTTTAGGAACCTCACTCCAATTGACCGACGCAACATTAGAAGGAATGGTCAAGCTACAAGCATACTCCTTAGTGCTTTGAATGCCCAAGAGTATAACCGTGTTAGTGGACTTGAGATTGCCAAGGAGATTTGGGACATTCTCCACATTGCACATGAGGGTGTTGACAAGGTCAAGAAATCCAAGATCAACATATTGATGGCCGAGCTTAATAGATTTACTATCTTTGATGGAGAGGGGCCACAAGAGATGTTTGATAGGTTGATGGTCATTGTTGGAAAGATAAGAGGTCTAGGTGGTGATGAGCTAGATGACCACTTTGTTGTGAAGGTGATGTTGGAAGCTTTTGCACCAAGGAACCCTACTCTAGTTACCTTGATTAGAGAGAAGAAAAGATTTGAGGAACTCTCTCCAAATGATGTTCTTGGTAGAATTCTCACACATGAGCTCATGGACAAGGAAATTCAACATAGAAAGAAGATTGGGGAGTTGGAGGCTAAGTTAAACAACTTGAAGGTTAAAGAGGTGGCTCTCCACTCTCACAAGTCAAGCAAACCCTCCTCCTCATCCAAGCACACAACTTCTTCCAAGCCTCTCAAGTCAAAGTCCAAAAGGATGGAAGTAGTGAGCTCCACAAGTGATTCAAGCGAAGATGAAGATGAAGGTTCTCATGTTGAGATTGGAGACATGGCCTTGTTTATGAAGACCTACAAGAGAGGGTTGAAGAAGCAAGGGTACAAGTTTACCAAGAGGAAGTTTCCCAACAAGAAAAAGAGAACTTGTTACAATTGTGGAAGTACCGAGCACTTTATTGCTGACTGTCCTAATGAGAAGAAAGAAAACAGAAATGACAAGGGTAAAGGGAGCTACAAGAAAGATCAAAAGCCACATTACAAGAGAAGACACTATGGTGGTGAAGCCCATATTGGTCATGAATGGAACTCCGGGGATGAAAGCTCTAGTGAAGAGGAAGGGAAGAAAGTTGCAACCGTGGCTATCAAGAAGCTTCCCTCCACCTCAAGATTGTTCAACAATTTGACCGATGATGAAGAGAGCACTTCCATTCATTGTCTCATGGCCAAGGGTGAGAAGGTAAAAACTGCCCCAAAACCCTTTCCTCAACCTAGTGATGAGTCGGAAATGGACTCTAGTGATGATACTAGTGATGAAGAAGCTAACCAACTTGTTCGTAAAATGGATGAGCAATCTAGGGATTTTATGGCTAAGTTAATAGTTGAGCTAGAGAAAAGCCAAGACACCATTATCTCCGATAGAAGTGAGATTGAGACTTTACGTTTGGAAATCAACCAAGCAAAGAGTGTCATAGCTACTCTCAAGGAGGACCTTACTGTCACTCAAGCTCAATGTAATTCTCTCAAGCTGAGGAATGAAGAGCTTGAGGAGCAATATAGTCTCCTTTGGAGTAGCACCTCACATCCCTCGAAGGTAAAAGGCAACTCTAGTGCTTCTACTAGCAAGGGCTGTGATAGATGTTATAATATTGATATTGAATCTTATGCCACTAACCTTGCTAACATGGAAGCTTTAAAGAAAGAAGTTGCTAGGTTGAACTCAATCATAGCTAGAGGGTGCATGGGTGAAGAAAACAAAAGGCCAAGATTCACCAAGAGGAAAGTGTTAGAGAAAAGCAAGAATCCGGGCTTTGGATATATTGAAGGTGGCAAGACCAATGAAAGAAAAATCATCAAGGAAAAAGAATGCCTTGAATTCAAGAGTTACGGATTTCGTTCACCCGCACCCGGAGGTTCCGACCTCCAAGCCCGGAGGTTCCGAGTCCGGAAGCCCCGAGCAGCCTCGGACGGTCCAACTCGGAGGTTCCGAGAAAATTCTCGGAAGTTCGGGAACTGCAAAGACGAGGACAAAGAAAAGGAGTAAAACTCGAAGCGGTATGGTTCCGGGGCCTCTAACACTTGTATGAAGGTTGAAAATCATCCAATGGTGCCTAGAAGAAACTTGAGTCCCAACAAAAGCAAAGCCCATGCATCTAGAGACATACCTCCTAGCTATGTGTTGAGACGCAACAATGTTGGTAAAGTTGTTGCCACGTATGTTGGAAATGAGTCCAACATATATGTGAAAAGATCACTATGGGTTCCAAAAGTTTTGGTTGCTAACGTGGAAGGCCCCAAGTCAAATTGGGGACCTAAAAGAAGGAACTAAATTGTTTTGTAGGCATACTCCTCCACGGTGGTTCAAGTTGGGTGCTTGACGGCGGATGTACACATCATATGACCGGAGAAAAGAGTATGTTCTCATCCTATCTCCATTTGGAAGGACCAAGGGAAACCATTGCATATGGAGGGGATACTAAAGGAGAAGTCATCGGTGTAGGTGATATCCCTATATCTCAAAATTACTCAATTACAAATGTTCTTCATGTTGATCCGTTGGGTTACAATCTATTATCGGTTTCACAACTTAGTGAGATTGGTTTTGATTGCCACTTCACGGATAAGGATGTGTCCATCATAAAAAGGGAGGATTCCTCTATTGTCCTCACGGGTCGCTTGAGGGGGAGGCTTTACCTAGTTGATCTCAACAAAAGTAAAGTTTCTCCCAAGACTTGTCTAGTGGCAAAATCTAGCATGGGTTGGCTTTGGCATCGCCGTCTAGCCCATGTTGGCATGAGGAACTTGGCCAAACTTTTGAAAGATGAACACATCCTTGGACTAACAAATGTACATTTTGAGAAAGATAGGATTTGCAAAGCATGCCAAGCCGGAAAGCAAGTAGGAGCACCTCACCCACCAAATAGCATCCTCACTACTTCAAGCCCATTGGAGCTCATCCACATGGATCTATTTGGACCGGTGGCCTACATAAGTATTGGCGGTAACAAATATGGCTTGGTTATTGTTGATGATTATTCTCGCTTCACGTGGGTGTTCTTTGTGTTTGACAAGAGTGAAGTGCAAGGAAAGGTGAAGACCTTCATTAGAAGAGCACAAAGGGAATTCGGGCTACCAATCAAGAAAGTGAGAAGTGATAATGGCTCGGAGTTCCGGAACACCTATGCTTTGAAGAATTCCTTGACGAAGAGGGCATAAAGCATGAATTTTCGGCACCTTATACCCCTCAACAAAATGGGGTGGTTGAGAGGAAGAATAGAACTCTTATCGAGATGGCAAGAACCATGTTGGATGAGTACAAGACTCAAGACATCTTTTGGGCCGAAGCTATCAACACGGCTTGCCATGCAATCAACCACCTCTATCTTCACAAGTTCCACAAGAAGACCTCCTATGAGCTTATTACCGGTAAAAAGCCCAAGGTGTCTTACTTTAGAGTATTCGGGTGCAAATGTTTCATTCTAAACAAGAGGCCCCGAAGCTCTAAGTTTGCACCAAAGGTTGACGAAGGATTTCTTCTTGGTTATGGTCCAAATGAGCATGCTTATCGAGTCTTCAATCTAACCACCGGGAGGATTGAAGTCACGGTAGATTTGACTTTTGATGAATCTAATGGCTCTCAAGTGGAGCAAGTTGATATGAATGTTGTAGGTAAAGAGAAGCCATCTTGTGAAGCAATCAAGCATATGGCCATAGGTGATGTTAGACCAGTTGAGGCACAAGAGGAAGATGAAAACCAAGCACAAGCCTCAACACCACTCGCAGGGCCAGAAGCCATTGGTTCGGGAGCGGAAGCGGACTTCGGAGGTTCCGAGAATTTCTTCGGAGGTTCCAGGAACCCGACATCGGAATCCAACCTCCGAGAAATTCTCCGGAGGTTTCGGGGTCCGGAAGTTCAACACAACAAGACACCTACGAACCGCGGACCGATCGGCAAGGGGATGTCCAAGGAAGTACATCGAGCCCCAAGCCGATGAAGATGATGAAGATCAACCTCTACACCAACCTCTTGGACCATCACATCCTCGTGTACATCAAGTCATTCAACGGGATCATCCCGTTGACAATATTCTTGGGAGCATAAGGAGAGGGGTAACAACGCGTTCTCGTCTTAAGAATTTTTGTGCATTTTACTCGTTTGTTTCCTCTCTTGAACCAACCAAGGTAGAGCAAGCTCTCGAGGATCCGGATTGGGTGATGGTTATGCAAGAGGAGTTGAACAACTTTGAAAGAAACAAAGTGTGGGAGTTGGTAGAGAGACCAAATACAAACATCATTGGCACCAAATGGGTCTTTCGGAACAAGCAAGATGAGTTTGGCGTTGTGACTAGGAACAAAGCAAGATTGGTTGCTCAAGGATACACCCAAGTTGAAGGGCTAGACTTTGGAGAAACATATGCACCGGTAGCAAGACTTGAAGCAATTCGGTTTCTACTAGCTTTCGCTGCCCATCATGACTTCAAGCTCTATCAAATGGATGTTAAAAGTGCATTTCTCAATGGACCACTCTCCGAAGAAGTATATGTTAAGCAACCACCGGGTTTTGAAGATCCCAAGCGTCCTAATCATGTCTACAAACTCCATAAGGCGCTCTATGGGCTAAAGCAAGCACCAAGAGCATGGTATGAATGCCTTAAGGATTTCTTGCTTAAGCAAGGCTTTGAGATAGGCAAAGCCGATGCTACTCTCTTTACTAGAAAAGTTGATGATCATATTTTTGTGTGCCAAATATATGTCGATGACATAATATTTGGTAGTACTAATGAAACTTTTTGTGAAGAGTTTAGTAGGGTGATGACAAAGAGGTTTGAAATGTCCATGATGGGTGAGCTCAAGTTCTTTCTTGGATTTCAAATCAAACAAGCTAAAGAAGGGACGTTCATATGTCAAACCAAGTATACAAGGGATATGTTAAAGAAATTTGACATGGACAAGGCAAAGCCCATCAAGACTCCAATGCCTACCAATGGACACATGGACCTCAATGAAGAAGGGAAATCCGTGGATCAAAAGGTATATCGCTCCATGATCGGCTCTCTTCTTTACTTATGTGCATCTAGGCCGGATATTATGCTTAGTGTGTGCATGTGTGCTAGATTTCAAGCTAACCCGAAAGAGTGCCATCTCATGGCCGTAAAGAGAATCTTGAGATATCTAGTGCATACCCCTAACCTTGGCTTGTGGTATCCTAAGGGCTCCACTTTCGATCTACTTGGCTATTCGGATTCCGATTATGCCGGTTGTAAAGTAGATAGAAAGAGCACATCGAGGACTTGCCAATTCCTTGGTAGGTCTCTAGTGTCTTGGAGTTCTAAAAAGCAAAACTCGGTAGCCCTTTCCACCGCCGAGGCCGAGTATGTTGCGGCGGCGCATGTTGTGCTCAACTACTTTGGATGAAGCAAACCTTAAAAGATTACGGATGTCACTTTTCCCATATCCCACTTTTGTGTGACAATGAAAGTGCCATAAAGCTTGCAAACAACCCGTAAGCCATTCTCGCACAAAACATATAGACATCCGTCATCACTTCTTGAGAGACCACGAAGCCAAAGGAGATATCGTTTTAAGTCATGTGAGCACCGACAAGCAACTAGCCGATATCTTCACTAAACCTCTCGATGAGTCAAGGTTTTGTAGTTTAAGGAATGAACTAAATATTCTTGATTCTCGTTGCGTGGTTTGATCTCTAGCATGCCATATTTGTTTGCTTCAAATCTGTTAGCTTTCTCTGAAAATTTTGTTTGAAAAAATGTGTATGAAAACTCTATCTTAAAGGTTTTTCAAAATCTATTTGCTTATCCCTAACTTGTCTTAAGTGGCTATAGTTGTGTGTGTGATTGCTTGTTTTCTAGCCACTTGAGTCAAGGGTACCATGACCTAAGAATCTCAGTTGATAGAAAGTTCAAAATCTCAAAAGGAGTAGAAGCTAGCTGTCTCTGGAATTTAATTTTTCAGAAGCTCCGAGAAAATCTTTGGAGGCTCCGGGCCTCGAAGTTACGAGAAAATCTTCGGAAGCTCCAATCTTTATAGACTTAGCGCTCAGTCTCAACCGAAGGGGAGTTAAAAGGGAATAAAGCATCTTCGAAGTATATTCCTTTACCTAGGGTAAACCAGACTTCCCTTTCACCGCGGTCAACCTCTCAGATCCATTTTCACCGTTTCTCCTTCTCTCTCTCCCGACGTGAAACCGCAACACCCATCCATCTCCACCGTCTCACCTCCCGCCGCTTCCCTCGCCGCCGGTGACCACACCGCGTGCGGGCTACCCGTGCGAAGCCGAACCGCCTCCCTTGTTCGTGGGTCGTCGCCCGGAGGGTGCCAAGAAGGGCCTCGCTCGGTTCTGTACGGAGAAGAAGAAGAAGGCTCAAATCCGCACCCGTTCCGGTTGATTCCACGGCGTGTACAAGTGTTGAAGATCTTCATCTTCCTTCTCCTTGATCCCAATCAAGGTAATCGAAGGCCGTATCCTAATCCTAACCGTAAATTTCTAGATCTACTTGCTGTTAGGGTTCTAAATCTTGGAATCCGTAGAATGTTGCCTATCTATCCCGTTCTGAATGCTCGTGTTGCAAGTAGAGCTAGGTTCGGTTGAAAGTTGAATCAAATGTGAGAATGCGGCAAGGTTGACGAGGCTCGGAGGTTCCGAGAGAAATTCTCGGAGGTTCCGAACCCCGTAACCTTTTGTAAGCGACCTTGATTCAAAGTTCCACTGAACTTCACTTCACCTGTAACATCCTTTTTCTCTTGTCCTAGCTAAATTGAGTCATGCTTGCTTTATTGATCAAAATTCAGTTGAAAGTTGAATCAACAGAACTGTCCTCTGTCAGTATACTGACTTCGGAGGTTCTGAGAATTTTTCCGGAAGCTCCAACCTCTGGAGGTTCCGGAAACTTTCTCGGAGGTTCCAATGTCTGTACTGACAAGTGACAGACTGTGATTCAAAATTCCACTGAAAAGAAATCAATTGAACATCATGCTAATCTTGTTCCTCTATCCTTATCAGTCCTAATCCCACTCTTATCTACTGCTCACATGTCTCTCTAACAGATGTCTGGCACTCCTGTGGACAAGACATACACCAAGAGGCAGAGGCCTCCTTTTGAGACACCTGCTGGTGAGAGGGCTTTCAAGTTAGCGGCAAGAGCGACGACGGGGGGCGGTGGCGGCGAGAGGAAAGGCCACTCCTAGGAGGGGCGAGAGGTGGCGGTTGTCGGGAGGCGGAGGCTCGGGGGTCTCTTGCCCATGTGGATGATAATGGAGGGATCGAAGGCAAAACCATTCCTATAGAGCTAGAAGATGACATGCCCCTAGGAGAGATAGACTCAACCTATCTCAAGTACCACAAGGGGCTACTCAAAAGGCATCCTCCAACCAAATATGACAACTCTGTGTATATTGAGCACACCAACTATGATGGAGCTGGATTCTTGGTCAAGAAAGCAAGAGAGGAAAATCCCTATGTGAACCCCAAGATGGCAGCTATTGATTACAGATTTTGGTCTGTCTTCCACTTCAAATTCTATGAAACTTGTCCTCAACACCAAGATGAAGTTAATCAAGATGAAGTGGATAGATTTCACCCATTTGGAGGCAGCAGAGGAACCTGTCAAGGAGGAGGGTCTTGGATTTGGTTGACAAGTATAGGATGAGGGACATCATGAGTTTCAAATATGATTGGAACATAGAGGTTTTAGCTCAGTTTCATGCCACATTCTTCCATGAAGATAACAAGGAGACCATCCAGCTTGGATGACGGAAGGAGTGCATTACAAAATAGATTTCCTCACTTTTGCTAGGTTGTTTGGGTTCGGCAAGGAGGACGGGGAAGAGTGATATTATCCATTTTGAGGCCCACATGAACCCCAACAAAATTGCTTTGCGGCTTATGAGTATGAGGAACGGGTGATGGCTCCACCACTGCTCCGAAATCGGTGTTCTATGTGCTCAATAATATGTTCGGGGAAACCATATACCCAAAAGGGCGGTGACTCAACAAGTCTTAGGAGGTTTGCACCAAACCTGCGGCTAGCCTCTTTGCACGGAGCTAGGCCATTCTCGGCGAGCGATTTATTTGGTACAACCTGGTAGAAGTGACAGAGAGTGGGAAGTGCAACCTGCCCTATGCCCCTTATCTTATGTACATGATAGAAATGGTTTCAGGGGTCAGCTACAAGAAAGATGTTGAGCATGCATCCTATCAAGTCAAGCAGTGGCAGCATCAGAAGAAGCAGCACATTGTGGAGGAGCACATCCTTAAGAAGGCCAGCACCAAGCCATCCAGATCTGGTCCAGCAGTAGGAGAAGAAGGATCCAGCAAGGCTCCCATGCCTGCTGGTGCACTGGGCGAGAGGGATGGTTAGGGACACACAGTGCTATCACAGATGGACTTCCCATCAACTTTTTGAGCTCGGGGAAGACATGAGCAAGTTGCTAAAACACCGGGGACCGTCCTTTGATGCCATGCACCACCCCCCTCCTCTCTTCCCCGACTTTCCGAGTACACTACCGGTGAGGATGAGGGTGAGCGGGGCTGCTACTCCCATGGGCGAGGATACTCCTGCCGCCCACTGCTTTGCCAGATGAAGAAGATGAAGAACCTCTTGGTGCTAAAATGGCCGGGCGAGGAAAGAGGGCTGGCGGCAAGAAGGCAATGGGGTCCTCATCGGTGCAAGACTCGGGGAGAAAGGCCACCGCCGGGAGGCAGTCAGAAGACCCATAGATCCGTCATCCGGCTCGACCTTGGCTCCGGCAAAGACTGTCCACCCGAAGCGAAGAGGAGGACTCTAACTTCGGTGATGAGGAGTGACTTCTCTAGGTTTCGCTCTCACTTCCTCTCTTCTTTTCTTTCCTTTTTGTTAAATTGTTGACAAAGGGGGAGAGATGAAGATTGAGAAGCATCTGAAGACCTGGAGCTTGGCCTGCTAACCTCAGAAATTCTTTTGTTCTTTTGGTGAGATGAGAGTGCTAACTTCTCTCATAAACTCTAGCCGGTAATTTTGGTGAGCTGGCATTGTAAAACTTTTAGCTTGTCTCTGTTGGCAAGCGGGGGATCCGGTCATGGTTGTATGGGATTTGCAAAACTTTAAAACTTTGTGATGGATGTAATAGGGCTAGATGTGTTGAATCTTTGTTATCCTTATCTAGGTTTGCTATTTTAGTCTTATCTTTGTTTTGCTCGTGTGCTATTGTTATACGTATATCGTTGCGGACCTCGGAGGTTACGAGAATTTTCGGAGGCTCCGACCCACTGGAGGTTAGAAAACTTTCTCGGAGGTTCGAACTCCGCTAACGGATAGCTCTCTCGAGTGTTTTCACATGGCATATGCATCACGGTATTATGTTGCTACACTTCTTTTGCACCCCTCGATGACTTGAGTACAACTTTCTTGTCACTTTTACTCACAATGTATGCAACTTAATTGTCGGCTAAGACATTTTCCCTATTCAAAAGGTACATGCATACATTGAGGGGAGACTTGTACTCAAATCATCAAAAGCTCAATCTTTCAAATTAAATTGTAAACTTTAATTGGGTTGTCAACATTTACCAAAAAGGGAGATTGTAAGTGCAATCAAGTCACATGTGAGGTTTTGGTGACCACACAATTAAAGAGCTAATGAGCCCTTGAGTTTATTGTGCGACATAAAGTTATTATCACGAGGGTGCAAAAGATTAATTGGAGACCCTCAACTTATTACAAAGAAGGTTGCCTATGCTACTCGAGAGGAGTTTATTTATTTTATCTTTTGAATTTGAGTATAGGACAATGCGTCTTATCAAGAGGGATACTAATGGTGAGTTAGGGTGGTTTCAAGTGCTCATAATCCATCTTTCCAAAACCTTAATCCTCACCCCAAGAGAGTAACACCGCAGCGTTTTAGCCTGTACATTTCTTTGTTCGGAGGTTCGAAGAATTTTTACGGAGAGTTCCCGGCCGTACGGGCTACGATGCGCGAGTTTTCAAAAGTCGGAAGTTCGAGATTTTCTCGGAGGTTCCGAACTGCAGAATATAGCCGTTGCGATTGCGGATGCGGGGTATTTATACCACGGTCCCCAACGGTTATCTTCTTCCTCCTACGGTGCGGGCTTGCTTGGAACTTGCTTGTTTCTCTCACCTTGCATTCACTCCTAACCTACTCTCTTCCAAATCCTTGCCTAGCATTGATTGAGAGTGGATTCTTGAAGTGAGTTAGTGAGCCAATCCTTTCTCCCTTGGTACTTGAGCACTTGGAAGAACCCTAGCAAGCTTGGTGGATCTATTACTCTTGGAGCTTTGCTCCTAGACGGATAGAGGTCATGGATCTCTCAAACCGGTTGTGGAAGCTCCCGAGGTGTTTGTATTACCCCTTGTGATTCTAGTGGAAAGCCTCCACCTATTACCCAAAGTGATAGGTGTGAGAGGAAGGAGTTGACCTTTGTGGTCCGAGCCTTTGGTGGCCTCCTCAACAACGTGGACGTAAGCAAGCCTTTGTGGCCGAAATTTGAACCACGGGATAAATCTTTATTCTCCTCGTGTTCTCATTTACTTACTTGTTCATGCTTGTGCTTGACTAGATCTATTACAGGGTTTGCTCCCGATCTACTTTGTCGACCTTGTACTAGCTTGTACTTTGCTTAGAAATACTCTTTCTAGGTCCTAAGTACCTCTTCGTTACTAGATGCGGTTTCCATCAAGTTTCTTGCAGAGCTCTTGTTATTTGTGCTGTTCTAACGAGTACATCGGAAGTTCGAGTTTATTCTCGGAGGGTTTGCCTCGTTCGGAGGGATTCGAGAATAATCTCGGAGGGTTCGGAGTACGGCTACTTGTTTTCGCGAGAAAAAGTTTAAATTCTGTGTGCGGCCTATTCACCCCCCTCTAGGCCACATTGCCTCGATCCTTTCGGGCGGCGCCAGGCTTGTACGGTGTTTTAGGCAGAGGCAACCTCTTTTGCGGTATCCGAAGTAGATGAATGTGACTCGTCGAGATCGGTAACTCGAAGGAAGAGACACGTGGCACACAATTTAGACATAGTTTCGGCCGCGAGGTGCGTAATACCCTACGTCCCGTATGCCGCGTAGCTCGGATTGATAGGGCACGATTACAAGATGGTGCAATGGTGCGCCGTGAGTTGTAGGAGATGAAGATTGGATGCCGAGATCGGTCCCCGCCTCGCCTTATATAGTCCGGGGGAGGCGGTGGTTACAAGTCGGAGTAGGGAAGGAGTACTAGTCGAGTACGTCTAGGAGACCTCCGTACGGCGGAACGTGTACAGAGTCCTAACCGAGTACTACTCCCGTGTCGTCCTTGTGCTCCACGCCTTCGTGTGTCGTGTAGCGCAAGCCGGTAGTCCCGGGGCCCACCGAGTAGTCGGCCCCGGTACCCACCGAGGTAGTGGGCCCTGTGGAGGTCCATACGACATAGTTCCCTCTTGGTGAATCAACTATGTTCTTACACCTAATCTTTCCTAGCCACCTTTCTTTAAATCTACCTTGTTATCTGTTTCTTTTGTCAGATCAGTTTATCTTTGGTTGGTGTGTTAGTCGTTCAGTCTAGTTCTCTTTGTAGACTAGTTCTCCTAACCCTCGCTTAAGGTTTCTTGTGCGCTTGATAGTTCGTTGCTATCGTTCTAGTTCGTTTCACCGTAACTTGTGCGTTAGCATGTGTATCACCTGTTACTTGTTTCAACACTAAAGTTGCATGTTAATATTGACTACTATTTATTCCATTACTTTTCCAAATAAAAGTGATTAGGTTCTATTACGGTTTTCTTTAATCATGATGTAAATTGGTTAATTCTTATTTATAACTAGATTTTCTAAATAAAACATGCTTAGCATTGTATAACGGTTTTTATAATAAAGTTAATGTGCTTAATGATATTAAATGTCTTTTCAATATTAATATGTTTAGTTGAACACGCCATGTAAAGTTCCTCGGTTTAGATGTCTTGCACACGCTTAGTCTTTCTAAAGTAATGACTAATTTGGTATAACTTGTACTTAAATATCTAGAAAATAAAATATGATTAGGCTTATCGTGTTTTCTTAATTAAACATATCCTGTTTTGAAATATTCTTGCCACATGATTTTCTAATTAAAATATGTCAAACACGTAGTCTCTTCTTGTTGTTTGATAATAATCTTTCGTTAGCATCGACCATAGTTTTGTTTACAACGTTCTTTCGTCGTTGCATAACCATAGAATCGAGTCTATCCTTTAGTGCGCTCTTTCTTTTGATTGTTGCATTGTTCTTAGTTATACTTGTTGCTTTTTATGTTGTGCCCGATGATTACTTCGAGTAGAAGAATGATCGTTGTTTGTTGCTTTGAAGATGAAAAGTTCCAAGGATGTAAGAAATGAAGAGAGAGCGGTAAGAGTAGCTTTTCGTTGGAGAAAGACAAGTGTCCCTAACTACCTTTCTACCTATGCTTTATATACAAGATTATTATGCATTAATCGGAATATGGAGCGACCACCCAGGAAAACAGTACTACCACAAGACATATGGCTCTGTCTTGGCTAATTAATTAGAAACTTTAGTATGTGGTATGCTTTACCTGAAAGGGGCTGGGGCTGACGGGAGATGGTGTAAGACCTGCTCTAGAGGGGAGTTGGGCTTTGCTAAGACACGGTACCCGCTAGGGAGCTTTATGCGCTGCACTGATAAGGTAACCTAGCGAGCAGCCCGTGCTAGGGAATCTTTGTAAAGGCCTGGTAGCGTCCCTATGCAACCACCTCGGAAGTGTGGTATGGTGCCTAGCTAGCACCGCATGGTTGGGTTTAAAGTTCTTCAGGACTTTTACGCGACTTGTGGGTAAAGATGTACAACCTCTGCAGAGTGTAAAACTAATCGATTAGCCGTGCTCACGGTCAAGAGCGGCCTGGACCCTCACATGAATAATAAACTTAAAGGTGGACTTTAAATTATTTCTGGTTATTTCTTCTGGCCTTGCTGAGTACCAACCATAAGTGTACTCATCCTTACTTATTGCCCCTCAGAAGCAAAAGGTGTGAAGATGTTGATGCTAAGCGTACGCAGCCCCCAGTCGATTGCTTGTGGAGTTGGCGCCTCTGTTTCCAGGATTGAGCTGTATAACTCTGATAGATTTGTAAGTTGTTTATGTTTTTATACGTGATACTATTCTTGCTATTCACTTTTGTCTACTAATGTATGAAACTTGATCCTAGCATACATATAGGTATGCACTTGATTTGTTTTTCTAAAACCAGGTGTGATAGTTGTCAAGTTGATTGTTATGCCGCTGAAAGAAGGTCTAACTAATCTTCTACATGACCCTCCGTATCATCATTCCCTAGGAGGGTATTTATTGGAATTTTATAAATCCGAAAATGTAAGTAGGGTTGGATCGTGAGCTAGAAACTCGTGAGCTGGCTCAGTTCGCTTGTAGCTCGACTCCGCTAAGCTCAGTCAAATTGGTAACGAGCTACTAAGTAACTATTTTGCTCATTTTGTTGACGAGCTGGCTCAAGCCAACTAGCAAGCTACTCGCGAGCCAAGCAAGCTAGAAAAAAAATAATCCAGCATAGGTTCGATTAGCACATTACTCTCAATAGATGAAAATATCAAATTATTCTTTACAAATATAGTTGTCTAGCTATTATTTGGTTAAAATAATCTTATTGCTCAACTTGTAAGTAAAATCTAGTACTAATTAAGTCTATTTTCAGCTCTAAAATAACTATATTTTCCTATTTTATTTACTTATGTTACATATTTTCATAATATAAATTAAACATTTAAATACTATTAGCATATTTAAATTATCATATATAGATTAATATTGCTTTTATCAGGACATTAATGTTCAATAGTACTCCCTCCGTTCTGGAAAAACTGACGTTTAGGACAAGGTTTGGGTCAAATATTGGGAATCTAAATCATCAATAACTTTTAAGTTGTTGAGTTTGCAGATGTGAAAACTATACGAATAGATTTGTCTTGAAAAATACTTTCATAAAAGTATAGATATATCACTCTTTGATAAATAATTTTATAATGACAAGAGGTCAAAGTTGTGTTTTGGAGACCGTGTCGCTGTCCTAAACGTCAGGTTTTTCAGAACGGAGGGAGTACTATGTTTGTGAGTCTTACGAGATGGCTCGAACTTTCAAACGAATCGAGATGAACTTTACTTTTAGCTTGTTAGCTGATAACGAGTGCGTAAGGAGTCGAGCCTTAACGAGATTGCTCGTGTATTTTACTCTATCACACGACCGGTACGCTCCATCTAAGTAGAAAATTCGTTCGGTTCACTAATAGTTAGTTGGTCGACGACACGTGTCGTGCATCCATATGTATGATCAAACGCATGTTTGTTTGGTTGATGACCGGTTGCTAGTTCCGACTTATTTTGGAAAAAAATATACTATTGGCTAGTGGACGATAAGTCATACGAACACGGCGGCAATTGCTCGCGCACATGTGCTCGGCGTATATGTTACGGGCACACACGCACGTACATTACAGTGATGTGTGGACCGTTGGTTGTTGTTGTCTCGATCAGTCGATCGCATCACTCATTATGCACGCAGCACGCAGATGGAGAACCTTGGGTTGTCGCCGTCGCGGAGAAGATGGCGGTCGTTCTCGTGCCGACGACGAGCGGGAGGGGACGGCGATGAGTCGATGACGAACGTGCCAGCCGGCCTTACCCACCGGCGTCGTGCGTGGCGTGTCACCCGTACCGTACGTGTTAGTTTCTGCAAGCGCGCTTGCGTCCTTCTGCAATATTGCAATATCTAGCTAGGCATATGGCAGCGACTGATATCTGTGTTATCCAGCTTGATCACGCACGCCTAGGGTGGTCATAGGTTTCTAAATTTAGTCTAGATCGCGCAATATAAAAATCAGATCATAATAATATGCAATCTTCAACTAAAAAATAGCAGAGCTTATTTTTTTTAGAATTGAACGGTAGAGCTTAGTTGAATTGTGAAAAATGTGTTAAGAGTCATGACCCATTATCACCTCTGCACGCACACCCCGTGCCACCTTTAATTTTCACACTTGCCATATTTCAAAAGCTTGCCATTTGACAATATTTAATTTGTAATCCAGAGCAAGCTGCAACAATTAATTAATGCTAATTCTATCGAAAGCTAAAACATCCTTCATTCGTCTGTACTTGATGTCTTACCCATATTTTTTAAGAAAAAAGGGCTAAAGACTAGTGTTATTTTTTTATATAAATAACAACATTAATAATATATTTTTGAGAAAAAACATAAATAATATATTAATAATTAAAGAAGTTATTTTAAATTTTATATTGATGCACTTTAAGATCTTATTATAACTATATGATTTAGATTCAGATTTAGAGGTTACTTTAAATTTAATAAGCACATAAGTGGATAATTTATATGCAAATTTAGGGGGTTATTTGATATTGTTTTTATAATAGCATAAGTGGGTAATTTGTATGAAAATTAAGGATTAATTTACATTATTTTTTATAATGGCATATGTGGGTAATTTAGATACATATCTAGGGGGTTACCTTGGTCTATTTCACAATGGCAGAGGTGGTTAATTTATTAGAAAGAATGACTATTATGATTAGAGATGTTGATGAATTGATGGCCGGATGTTTCTGATTTTTGTGAGAATTTTAAGGATTTTTCTATTTTTTTAGGCTATCCACGTAGGATCCTAGGTGGCATCACCTGGAGGCTTCGAAAGGAGCCTCCAATTAATAATAGTAAGATAAGATTAGCACTGCAATATCGTTCTTGCTGTTGTTTTCAGGATATAGAGTCGATCCGCTTTCTCCAAAATCCAAATTGCAAGTGTTCCGCTGCTAGTTTTGAAGCTTGGGGACCAGCAGTGTGCAGTGATGTTGCCCCGTTCTCTTCAAAAAAAGAGAGGTGAAAAGTCCACTTACTCATCACATTCTGGAATTCTGAAGGCATCACTGTTAGGCAGTTACCCTGCGCACTGATCGCTAGCTGTAGTGCTGTGGTGTTGCTGGTGCTCGTGGTGTGCTTACGGCATCTTTAGTCGGTTTGCACTCGCCTCTTTATGTTTGTCCGCCTCAATTCATGACGATTCCCTGAGATTGCATGTTTTGTTAATGGCAAATAAGTCGGATAAGGGCTACAAGAGGAATCTGCTAGTGCATGAATCACGGAGTTGTGGAGCTGATAGGATTTCCTGGCATGTACATTGAGGGACCATCTCGGTATCTCGCAGAGGAATAGCATTGGGCATTGGATCGATCGGCATGGCAAACGTGCAGAATGGATTCACCCAGGCACAGCAAAAATGAGACAGACGCGAGCGCAATACTGCAGTCTGCAGGTAGGGTGTGCAGCCACTCTGCCTAGTGCCTACTCATAATTTACTCTTTTACAACGTTCGTTCTGCAACTGCAATCCACTGATGGAGCTGCTCTTCCAAACTGCAAACCGCAAAAGAAAATGGTGCCTGCTTCGACATACAGCATGCTATAACCGACAACCAGCCAGAATCGTGCAAACGATTGCAGTCTCGATTTTGGAATTTTACCCACCATTCCACCAATCTTCTGATGATCGTCAGAGTTTTCTCACTCTTTAACTTGCAGTTCAATGCATCAGTTAAGTTCCCCACTGTCTACGCTACCAACCTTCGTCGTTCGACCAAAACAACTGCGAGCACCCTCGGCCGCTCGTCTGCTCGTCCACAACGTGCTCCATACACTCCACAGGCATAATAAACTGCCCGGACAAATCCAGGATTGTTCGTGCTCCGAGGAAGCTTGCACATGCTAGCCTGCCTGGGCGTCCGGCGCACCGCTCGGGGATGGAGGAATGGAACAGAATCGTCCACGCCCAGCAGCCCAGCGGTAGACGAACGAGGAAAGAAAGCTGATCCCCCCACGAGGCCGCCGATGCGAATGCGGCTGCGGCTGCGGCTGCGGCTTGGCTTCTCCGTTTCTTTCCACGAACAGGCCAACAGCGACGCCGCCCAACAGCGCTCCATGACCATGACCATGACCTCCATGAGTTCTCCAAGTCCTTCCTCCAGTCCACGCTGAATGGAGGTGGATGACGATGGGGATGCGTGCCTGACAGCCATCACATGCTCCGCGCCCACAATGATCGGCCCACATGGCATGTTATTGCGGGCGCTGGTGCAGGGCCAGCCAGCCACGCCACGCCCCGCCCCCCCTTGCGCTGCACGGACGACACGGCCCCCCTTCCTTCTACCTCTCATAAATCCACGGCGCCTCCCCTCCTCCTCATGACATACCAGCTGATGAGCTGCCCACGAGCAACATTCCTCTCAACTCTTTGAGTCCGTCCACCCGTACGTAGACCATACTACTCCACAGAGAACAGAAAGAAACCCGCTTCCGTTCTCTTCTGGTTGCCAAGCTCTTGCTGTTCCAGCAGATGCATCTACGGCCGCCACGCCAATGCATGGCACCAGAGTCCAAAGTGATCATCAGTACCCCATCTTGCAAAGGATAGTTTTATCGAGCAAGAGCTGCCCGATAAATGCCGGCCAGAATGGCCAATGGCTTCTCCCGGGAGGTGACAGACTTCGACCGGCAGATGGGATGCATGGCCGGCATGTTCCAGATCTTCGACCGCCGCCGGCTTCTCACCGGTCGACGACGTGGCGGCAGCCCTGGAACCGGGAACGAACCGCCTCCAGGTACTCCTCGCTCTGGTAGCTCTGCTTGCGTTTTACTTCAGACTTTCAGAGTGAATTTGTTCTCGCAACAAGAGTGCCCTGTTTCAAGTCAAGGAAACCTGTACTATCAGGGGACAGGTTGAGTTGTACAACACATAATTCTGGAAAAGTATAACCGCATGTAGCCAAAGAAAACAGGGTCTAAAGTTACTTCACGTAGAAAATAAAAAAAAAAAACTCCCTTGCTTGGGATGCACATGGACAAGAAACTGACACATGATGACCAAAGGTATGCTGGCAGTGAAGCAGTTGCAGAAATGTATACACAAAGAACAGAAAGAAGATAGAAAGGGCCAATGAAGAGATCAAAAGTTTCACAGTAATTATATTCGTGCAAAAGAAAATGATCAAGGGTCCATATTTGTCCTGATGTTTACCTTTTTTCATTTATCATGTCCATGTATTTTTCGTGATCACCTGCATCGCATGACAAATTGCATGTGTTTCCTTTGCTAGGCCATGATATTCCAAGTAGCAGCAAGTATGCCCTGGTGCACAATTCAGCTAATTCAAACACCACCCCGGTATTTTTCACATGTTACTGTAAACTTATATCTCACTCCTTTTAACAGACCACATATTACTCATCTTAACTTCATTTGAATTACTTGTGCAGGAGAGTTCGTTCAGCAAAAATACGGCGGAGAACAGTATCCTCTCCATGGAATCATCAAGAGTATCTTCATCTTCGTCGTCCTGCTCTTCATTATCATCCCTGGATGGCAGCAAACCAGTACAGCAGGAGCTCCCATACATCAACAAGGATCCTGATGTAGGAAGGACAGTGAGGAGGTCACGAAGCTTAAACTCTTGCAATAAAGAGATTAAATCCAAACAGAGAAATACTGATTTCAGAGATGTCGTAAAGGATTCCATCAACCGGGAACCTGGTGCCCTTGCCATCAAGACCACAACAGCGGTGCAGAGAAATGGATTACACAAAGACTCACCAAGGCCACTGTTGATATCCAACTCAACAGATGGAACTTACGTAATTGCAATAGATAAGAGCAGTGTGCTTCCAGCATATATTGATGAATCTAGAAGGCAACCACGTTTCTCATATGACGATCGACAGCTGCTACAGCTGGCAGAAGCTCAAGATAGCCAGATGCCCTCATCAAACCTCAGGGAGCTTCCTAGGTTGTCCTTGGACAGTAGGAAAGAATCTGTCAAGGCAAGTTCGCATCTGAAAAACTTTGGTTGTGCAAAAACCGATGACAATCTCTATGATAATACGAAGAGCCAAGAATCCCCAAGCTATCGGCAGGCAAGTAGTGTCGTTGCTAAACTCATGGGATTGGAAGAGACTATAGATATCTCTGGGCCTGTAAGATCACACAGACAAGCCCCTGACATTCCAAATGGTAACCTGTCAGACATCCCCAGGAGTTTCCACCCTGATCCTGGTGTATCACAGCTAATGGCTCAACCTCGTATACTGAAAACTAAACCTTCCAAAAGAATTGTCCCTGAAGCTGCCCCTTGGAAGCAGCAGGAGAGGGGCATAACAAGATATTATGATGAAGCAAAGCCAATATATGTATCCACCTATAATGACATAGAGAGAAGGTTCAAACATCTTGCATTGTCTGAATGCAATAAGGACTTGAGGGCTCTCAGGACACTTGGCAATTTACACGCAAAGCACACACCGTGTCAGATAGATTACAGTGCCAGATTACTGCCCATTCAGAAGGCAACTGCTGAAGGAAACACTACTGGTAAAGACCCCCGGTCTCCAGTTGTGATCAATAAGACGGCAAGAAGAATCATGAGACCAAATGATTCAGTTGCTCCCCTTGCAACCCCAAAAGTCCACCGAAAGTTGCAGCATGAAGAGTGTCCTTTCACCAGGAAAAGTGACTGCAGTGGCAGGAAGACGATCCATTCTCACAACAAAAGAGATCATTCCAGGGCAGAGGAAGCGGTAGGCAGCATAATCTCACCACCGCCTACTAGATCGTTGAGCCCGACTTGTGCAGAAGTCACACTGTAGCCGGATCCCTTTGTCAGTTCCACAGATGTCACCAGCCAAGAAACTCAATGAAGTAGTGTCCCCAAGAGGCAGATTAAGGTCAAAAGCTTCACAAGCAAATAGCACCTGCCGTGATGATAAGATGTCAATAATTCCTGAAAGTAGAATTTGTTTATCCAAGCAGGTTGATATGGGCATTATCGATTATCCAAATCCTGTTAATGTCAACACAGCATGCAGCCAAAGTAATACAACTTCAACGTGGAATCATGAGGTACAACTAATTCCACAGTAAAGACCTGCAATTGATTGTTGCATTGCATGTTTCCATCCTTTATCACCAGATAATGGTTTATGAAAGAATTGTTTTTTTTCCAGGAAACACCTCCAATTCTATCTTCTGACAAGAAGAACATCCATATGCTGGAGAACATACCGAGTCCTATATCAGTCCTTGATGCCACGTTCTGTCAAGATGGACTGTCACCTTCTCTGAGAAGCATGTCCATGTCGAATTCTTTCCAAGGTAAGAAGTTTGTCTGTCAAACCCTTCTTCACACAAGTATTATCATCGGGTTTCCATCAATCCAGAAACCATATTGTTCAATGTTCGTCACAGGACAAACATACTTAGCTGTAAGCAGATCCAACAATCATAATGACAAGCAACTCATAATCAATGCATACAAATGTAGCTCATTGTCCAGCAATCCAGCATACCGGGAAGAACCACAGTAAATTGGCAGTGCTTGCGCAGACCAGTTAAAGAGCACCAATTCTTTACTGCCAGTAGTAATCCATGTCTGTACCTAACATCATGGAGCCCCACATGTTGCAAATGCCCATACAGGGACATAATATATGTTTTCCTTGTGCATACATACTTATGTAGATGAGACCACAAATATAACCGGTTTCCTTAGCTGGACTGTTCATGTTTGCTTGTTCTCAGAGCCCCCACATGTTTGTTGGATTGATTGCTCTAGCCCTTAATGCTCAACTAACCTTTTACCTTAACTTGTTCAGATGATGCGACACATACATTGGATGAGCTCTCCGGACTGAAAATAAATTTCCACAAAAGCGAATTATTTTGCTTTGGTGAAGCCCGAGGAGAAGACGGCAGATTTTACCACTATTTTTGGGTGTAAGGAAGGATCCTTGCCTTTCACATATTTGGGAATACCAATGAACTCACGGAAAATTAGAAATAGAGACCGGAGACAAAGTTGAAGAAAGATTCCAAAAAAAGCTCAGTAGCTGGAAAGGAAAGTTACTCTCGGTAGGTGGGCGGTTAGTTTTAATAAACTCGGTCCTCTCTAGCCTCGCCAATGTACATGATGTCCTTTTTTAGATTTCCCAAGGGTGTTCTTAAAAGATTGAACTACTTTAGATCGAGATTCTTCTGGCAATGTGACGAGCATAAGAAAAAATATCGGTTGGCTAAGTGGAGCATTTTACAGCAACCGAAGAGTGTGGGTGGTTTAGGAATAATGGACTTAGATATTCAGAACCAGTGTCTGCTTGGCAAATGGGTGTTCAAGCTTTTAAATGAAGATGGTATGTGGCAAAGGCTGTTGAGGAAAAAATACCTAGGGACAAAAACACTTACACAATTGGCTAAAAAACCGGGAGATTCACACTTTTGGTCGGGTTTAATGGATGTAAAGGATCTTATCGTTGACAGAGGGAGCTTTAAGATTAATAATGGGTTACAAACTCGGTTCTGGGAGGATGTGTGGGTAGGAACAAAAAGTCTAAAAGAAAGATATCCCAGCTTGTATAGCATAACTAGGAGTAAGAATGTGACAGTAGCGAGCGTGATTAGCACTACTCCTTATAATATCTCTTTTAGAAGAGCTCTTGTAGGGGAAAATTTACAGAAATGGCTTCAGCTAGTAGAAAGGGTACTCCCTTTTAGGTTGAATGACCAGCAGGATGTATTCCTATGGAATAAAGAGAAAAAGGGAACCTTCTCAGTAAACTCTTTATACAAGTGTCTAACAAGAGAAGGAGAATTGCCACACAATTGTCTGTTTTGGAAGATTAAAATACCTAATAAAATTAAGATTTTCTTATGGTATTTGAAAAAGGGAGTCATTTTGACTAAGGATAATCTTGCTAAGAGAAGATGGAAAGGGAGTACTTTGTGCTGCTCATGTAGCCAAGAAGAGAGTGTTCAAGCACCTCTTTTTTGAATGTCATATAGCTAGAGCTATTTGGAGTTTTATTTCTATAGCCTTTAAAGTGAGAACTCCAACTAATTTCGGTGATCCGTTCGGGTCATGGTTGAGAGGGTGGTCAAGGGGAATGAGGAAAAAAATCCTAGTTGGGATAGCAGCCATGTGTTGGGCCATTTGGATAAGCCGAAATGATGTTGTATTCAACAAAACAAAATCTCTTTCTTTTGTGCAGGTGATGTTTCGGGGGACGCATTGGACAAGAACATGGGCAAATCTCTCCAAGGTTGAAGGGAGAGATTTTCGAAGCTTTGTTGCCGAAACTTGGAAGTGTTGGTCATGGAAACTTTCAATGGCTTTGGTTGGAGACATCGCTTAAGATTACAAGGATGATTTGCTTGCTCCTGCTTTCGTTGATAGCTATGGTTGGTAGTGTTGGAAGTGAGAGCTGCAATTTCCTTTTGTTTTATTTTTGGTATTTGGATTTGAGAATTGTTTTGGAGAATCGGCTATGCCGGGAACAGCATTAGTGCTGATTGTATCGTATCTCGATGGCCAAAAGCACTCCCGGGAGGTGCGAGAGGTCGGTTCAACCAGTTTCTAAAAAAAATACATTGGATGAGTGCTGGAATCCAGTAAGCCTCTCTGACACACCAACATTGAAGAAAAACAGTGAGGCTAACCACATAATACCAGAAAAAATGAAAGCCCTCATCCAAAAGCTTGAACTCTTGCAATTGTTGAGCGATGAGGCTCCTGGCACAAATGACAATTTGTTGACGGTCACTGCCAATAAAGACCGCCATTACATTTATGAGATACTCTTAGCATCAGGCCTCCTACACAGTGAACTAAGCTCCAAGATGATCCCCTGTCGGTTCCAGCTGCCAAGCTATGCAATCAATCCTAAGGTTTTCTTTATCCTTGAACAAGCAAAACCAGCTGCAGGAAAGCTTCACCGCAAACTCATTTTTGATCTTGCAAATGAACTCATTGCTCAAAAAATACACGGCGGCGGTTCTGTGAGACAACAAGTGCAGATGATTATATGTGATAAATCCAGCAGATGGCATCTTTTCAAGGAATTATGCTCCGAGATCGAAATGCTCCAACATGAGGCCTCAATAATAAGATTTTTTGAAGAGGAAGAGGAAGAGCGCAAGCTAGCAAAGAATGCAGCACGTGAAATAGGAAAATGGAAGAGTTTCGAGAGTGAGCTACAAGGGGTGGTTCTGGACATTGAAAGACACATCTTTAAGAATCTCATTGACGAGGTCCTAAGTAGTGAAGCAACGAGAAAAGTGTAGAAATGAAAATATAAAGAGCCAGTTGTTTTTGATAATCATATAGACTAAACTGTTGTTTTCCTATTTTCCATGAAGCTGACCTGATGGTAAATGCAATTGTATTTATATCAGATGTAAAGAATAATAAGTTGTGCAAGTATATATGAAGCATCCTGTACAAAGAATTAATTACCCAACAATCTTTGATAGAAGATGCAGATACTACTGAAGAATAAAGTTGCTCCCTTGGCGATGCGAAGTTCAAATTCTAGCACCTACGTCTACGATCGCCTAAAACCATTTGTCCTATTATTTTAAGCATATGTTTGGCCTAACCACCTAAAGTGATAATTAGAACCACCTGGCATCAGCATTGTTAGAAGCATCTGACATTCTTACAAGTAACACAGGATTTATCTGATAAACGAGTGTGTTGAGCCTGACCCAGTGCTTTGGTAAATCAGTGGAATTGTACAAAAGAAAAAAACTTATATTGGCTCTAATGGCATCAAATCTGCTTGGCGCACTTAAACTTTGCTCTTAATAAAACCTGGCTAGATTCAGTCTTTAGTTACAAACCAAATATACCTGGACCCTAATTGGCACTGGAATTGTATACTTATTTTTACTTAATTGGGTATCTCTAACGCGAATTTCTCAAGATGAGGAGCATTCATCAGGCATTTGGAAGAAGGAAATACTCCTAGGTTTGAGTCCCTTGTGTATTTTGGACCGAATGAGGTTAGGATCATATACTCCCCAGAGTTGGAGGCATCAAAACCTGATTCAGGAACTACACATCCCAAAAATAATGAATCGCTTGCTGCAAGGAAATGCGCCCAGACGAGAAGGAAATCATAATGGATTCGAGATGGCAATAAACAAAGGGCGCATTCGGTTGTTGGTGGTGATATACGTCTTGATTGTTTCGAGAGAAGACATCACTACTATTTGCATTGGCAGTTCTTGGCGATTCTGCTCGGTAGAGAAAGAAATCTTCTTAGCTGGTGGTGATAAGCGAACAGGTGAAAGGTGGGGTTTCGAAGTGCAAAGGACCTTTTTGTTGCAGAGTTGCAGTCATGGTGAGCAGCCCAAGGACCAGAGCCATAACTCCCTTCGTCCGCGCTCCGCGGAAGCGGTTGGCGTCCTCCAAGAGACGGATCGACTCCTTCGACGCGAATCGCTAGTTCGGCCATGGCGGAGATCCTGTGCTGTGACAATGACTGAATGAAGTGAAGGACTGAAAGACGAGAACGAGTGCAGTAATGACGCTGTTTCCTTTTTTTTTGCCTTCTAAATTTATGCAAACGTAATGCTATAGATTCCTCTGCTGCTAGCAGGAAATATCTACCGGTGCAAAATACTTACTACTATATCGGTGCTCAACTGCTCATTTTTTCAAAACAAATTACTATTTGAAATCTAGAGATTGAATTGTGTTTTGTATTATTCCCTCAAAATTCATGTAGAATGAAATGACTGCCGTGCAAAAAAATCGTAGAATAATTTTTTTTGCGTAGAATAAAATGCTTTCGATAAATTTCCATGAAATTGTTTCCGAACTTGTTCCTAATAATCGAGCTGACGAGCCCTCAGCTAGGTCAGTGACGCAGACCGGTAGACCCCACCAGTCAGTTCAGCGGTGAAAAACCCCGTATAAAGTGAAAAACCACACGAGTGCGCGTACAAAACCCTTTCCAGCTTTTAAACCCCTCGCTTGCCCCCGTGTAAAACTGCCCGTGTTCACCGCCGCCGCCGCCTCCCTCCTCCTCAGCCTTTCCTAGGGTTTCCTCCCGCGGTCCCGCCCCGCAACCGCGGCCGCCGGCGGCGTCGTCTCGCGGCGGCGTCGGCGAAACCCGCCCGCCCGGCTCCTCCTAGGTCGCGCCGCGCCGCGCCGCGCCGCCCTCTCCTCCGCGAGCAAGGTATTGCGCCTCTTCGACTCTCTGTATCTTCCTTCGCTTGTGGCGATCTCTCCGTCCTATCGGTTTTGATCCGTCTCTCGATTGCTTGGCATCGGGAAATGTCGTGTGGAGGGTTTCGTTCGGTTCCTATGCTCGTTCCACCGGGGGGATTTGATGCCCGGGGCGGATTAGGTTTTTATTCGTCTACGGACATTTGACGAGCGCCGCGCAGCGCTCGCCGTGGTGCTAGTCGTTCAAGTTTTCCATTTTAGCGCGAATCAGGAGAGAGAATAAAGTGCTTTTGAGGGTCCAATGATTTTGTTTTGTCCCTTCTCGAGGACTGAATGATTGATTAAACCGTCGAGTTTGTAGTCCTTGTAATTCCTCTCCATTTTGTTGTGGCAGTGGCTATTGGTTACGCCATGCTATGCGTGTCCATGGGTATCAGCGAAAAACATCAAAAATGGCTCTTTTCGTGGACATGGGGTTCATGAACTCAGATTTAGCCCACGTGTCGATATGTTTAATGTCGATACACTATAGTTTTTTTTAGAAATACATTATAGTTTTTAAGGATAGCTAGATTTTGCATGGCATATTTTTTGTTTGTTTGATTTGACCAGTAGCTAATACCACATGCAATCTACTGTGCATAACAAATCATGTTGATAGAGCTGTGCAAATGTGTGGTTCTGTCAGGGGATGTTTTGGTCACTAGCAAAAGTGAATGGTTCGGAGTACCAGTAACGAAGAACTTCATTTTTTTAGCCTATTAGCTGCTATTTGCTGAAACTAGACCTGTTGTTAACATTAGGATTTACGAAAATCTATTTTTTTTCTTATGTAAGATAGATATAAAGTAATTCTGATTTCCCTCTTTATATTCTTCTATTTACGTTCTTGTGATGTAGTATATTTTGTGTCACTGTATACAGTCAATTACTGACTTTTTTAGTACATGAAGACATTGTGTTTGTTGATCCATCAAAATTGTTTTGCCATGTCTACTGTTTGTATTTTTCTTGGTTCTGCAAATGTTGCAGGCAATCATCAATTTACGTCTTGAAACTTCTATAGTTCTATTCAAATTTTCTCTGCTAACTATAATAATCTAACTGTTGTGTTTGCGACACGGCACTAATCCGTTCTTCCCCTCAGCAATGGCAGGGCAAGCAGGCAACCCAGCAAACAATCATATAAGTCCCCACGTGGTAATCTGTGTTGTCATCTGTTTCAGTTCAGTACTTAGAATAGTTACAAAGCGTACTGAATGTTACTTTATTGTTTACAGATAGGCGGCGCGTTTGTTCAGCAATACTATCACATTCTACATGAGCAACCAGATCAAGTGCACAAGTTTTACCAAGAATCAAGTACGCTTGGTCGAACAGACTCCAATGGAACCATGGTCTATGTGACCACTCTTGGTGTAAGTTCTAGTACCAGGATTTTCTTACTTTTGCTACAGTAGGCATACTCTCTGCAACTGAGATTAACTCTTGGGCCATCCTTCTTCTGAACAGAACATCAATGAAAAAATTATGTCTATGGACTTCAGGAATGGCTTAACAGAGATAGAGACGGCCGATGCTCAGTTATCTCACAAGGATGGGGTGCTCATTGTTGTTACTGGATCCTTGACTTCAGATGAAGGTGTTTGCCGTAGGTTTACCCAGTCATTCTTCCTAGCTCCTCAAGAAAGTGGTGGCTATTTCGTTCTTAACGATGTGTTTAGGTTTATATCAGAAAGGAAACCGGCTGAAATTAATCAAGTTGTTACTCAAGAAAATGGAAGTAGTCAGAATGATAGATCTGCATCTGAATCGTGTTCAGCATTACCAGAACCTACTCCAGCTGACAGGAGTGTAATCTCAGACCATGAGACAACTGAGAATATTGTAACTGAGAGGCAAATTAGCAACCCCCCTGTTAATGGAACTGCTGTTGAAAATAATGTTCATGCCGAGCCACCTGTGCAAGTGGTCAAAGAGGATCTCAAAAAGGCCCCAGTCGCTGCTCCTCCACCTCCTGCTCCAACCCCGACAAATGTTACTAAGAAGTCTTATGCATCCATTGTGAGTTATTTATCATCTATTCAGTTTATTGGGACAGACTTACAAGTACCTTAGTGCTGATGCCTTGCTCTTAGTGTTCTGCAGAAGTGATTTGGCTGGGATCACTTTATGGACTTCTAGTTTGCTTCTTCTAATTGCATACCTGTTACGACTTGCTTCACAGGTGAAGGACACAAAGGAGGGCCCACCAACTTCACAAGCCGCCAAAACAACTCCATCAGTTGCCAAACAAAAGCCAGCTCCTAAGCCAGTATCCAAGGCTGTCGAAGGCCCGGAAAAATCATCTGCGAAACCCACCCAAGCTAATGAAACCAGTGATGGGATTGTTGCACAAAACAATTCTTCTCGCAATGGTTTGTTTTGGTTCTGAATTTTGCATTGCTTTCCTTTTTGGTGGTATTACTCTATTAGCAATACTGACACTATATTCCCTGTAGAGCCGGGCTATTCAATTTTCGTCAAAAATTTGCCTTTTAGTTCAAATATTGAAATTGTCGAGGAGGAATTCAAGAGATTTGGCACTATAAAGCCAGGAGGTGTCCAACTCCGGCACAACAAGGTTGGAACTTTTAGTTTTTGGTCGAATCATGATGTTTAATTTTAAACATTTGTTATTGTGTTGGTGCAGGATGATCGTTTTGTCTATGGCTTTGTCCAGTACGAGTCCCAGCAGTCTATGCAATTAGCAATTGAGGTTAGCCTTTTATTCAGTTTTTCTAATCACTGACTGTTTGTGCTAGTTAGTGTTCATTTACAAAATCTTTTTTAAATAAAGATTTTGAAGATTCTCAGCCCCTAAAGTACATTTACAATTCTCATTTATACTTTACTGCAAATTCACTCCATATGTCATGTGTGGACGGTGCAGACATATGTACATTTCAGATAACTGCTGAATCTTTTCTGCCTGATAAATATTTTGATTTTGGTATTAGTTGTGATGTTCTGTCCTATTTGTTTCCGCAGGCATCTCCGATTCTTATGGAGGAAAAGGAAGTGTATGTTGAGGCGAAAAGAGCCAATTCACGTGGTAGGCAATCTTCCTGATCTCAATAGTAAACCGTAGAGAGTTTTCTGCCAAGAAGTATCCATTTCACCATTTGGTACTGTAGATGTGTTAAGTTCGTCCTGTTTGGTACTCCGTTTCATTTTGGAGTGAATATTCTGGTACTTCCTGTTTGGTACTCCCTTTGAATATTTTGAATATTCTGGCTTTTATGTATCTAGACATAATATATATCCAGATGCATAACAAAAAAATGTATCTAGAAAAGCCAGCATGACAAGGAATATGAAACGGAGGGAGTACTACACATCTTCCAGATAGTTTGACTTGTCAAAATGGTTTGTGTGTTTTGCATATTACCTGCTCACCTTGTTCTTAACGATTATTGGCTAGTATTATTTTGGAGTGAATATTCAAAATATATTTTGTTACTTATTTTGCTGTAAACACTTTAATGCTATTGTTTGATTTAGGCAAATGTGTATGATACTCCGACTCTGTACAATGTTGTAGGTGGCCGTTTCCAATCTGGCAGGGGGGTGTACCATGGTGATAACTTCAGGGGACGTGGTGGCAGCTATGTAGACAATGCAAACTATAGAGGCGGTGACAACTTCAACCGCAGGAATGAAGGCGAGGGCTACAACCGTAGGAACGATGGAGACTTCTACAACCGCAGGAACAATGGAGAGGTCTACCGCAGGAATGATGGAGAGAACTACAACCGCAGGAACGATGGAGAGAGCTACATCCGCAGGAATGACGGAGAGAACTACAACCGCAGGAATGATGGCGATAACTACAACCGCAGGAACGATGGTGATAACTACAACCGCAGGAACGATGGTGATAACTACAACAGGAGGAATGACGGCGAGAACTTCAACCGCAGGAATGACGGTGAGAACTTCAACCGCAGGAATGATGGTGAGAACTTCAACAGAAGGAACGACGGTGGTGAGAACTTCAACCGCAGGAACAACTTCAGAAATCACAATGAGTTCAATGGTCGTGGACAGGGGCCACCTCCACCAGGGAATGGTTACCACCAGAATGGGAATGATCACCCAGCTCGACCCTTCCAAAATGGGAACGGGAGGTTCGGCCGTGTCAACAGTGGCCCTAAGCAATCGCCGGTTGCTGCGTAGAGGCATCAGGTGTCAAAGTAGAAAGCTTAAGGCTACATTCAAGTGAGTGTAAGGATTATTTCTAGGAGCATTGCTGTTCAGACAGCTTCCAGGGGCCATCTCAAATTCTTTTGTACTGTGTTGGGGTCGCTACAAATTTAGAAGTGGCAGTCGGCCATTGGTGGTAGATGAATTTTGTTGCCGTTGATAAGCTTATCAACTGGTTGTTGGACTTGTGGTCCTTAACTTGTGTCATCTGCCGATCAGGATTGGGTGATTGGACACTGGTGCATACAGAAATTTGTGCCCATGTTTTGTACTGTTTTAGTGTAGGAGGCGCAAAATATTGCTTGGTTCTACTACTGCGGTGGTTGCTATATCTTTACATGAAGCATCACTAACAGCATCAGCTCTGTTCTGTTCTTGAGTTTTGTTTTTCTGTTTGTTTTGATATTTGAAATGGAAATTGGTACCGTAAACTTTGCATTTTAACGTGTATAATATAAATCACAATATATTTCTTTAGATGAAAACAAAATATAAGGTTATCGTAATTTTTCCATACTCTACTAGTTAACTCCCTCCGGTTCAGTATTAGCTGTCGTTGAGGACAGTGACATGGTCACCAAAGCACCACTTTGACTTTTCTTTTTTATAAAAATATTTATTAGAAAGTTGTATATGTATATTCTTATGAAAATAATCTTCAAGATAAACCTATTTATATGATTTTCATATTTTCAAACTTAACGACTTAAAAGTTATTCATGATTTATATTCTTCAATGTTTGACTCAAACTTTGTCCAAAATGACTTTTAATAGTCAACCAGAGGGAGTACTTCTCTTTTTACTTCATGGGAATGGAAAAGTTCACAAGAAATTGAAGGGCATATTATAGAGAAAAAAAATCTAAACTCGAAGTTAGACATATGATGAAATGGCTACTTAGTTTCTATTAATAAAAAAATGTCACACTGCACACTTTGCTCAATTGATTCAAAATGTTTTCATATTTGCAAGGTGTCAATCAATCACTGTATACGTTCCTGCAAGCAGCTACTACACGGAGTACTTATTATTAGCGGTGACCATCTCCCCTGTAATCTTTTCCTGTCAACGGATATAATCAGTAGCGTCTACGCAAGCCTTGGGCACCCCCATACAAGCTACTACCGCTCCTAGTCCTAGTGACGAGGGGGCTCGACGGCGACGCGTCGAGGCGTGGTTGGACTCGCTCGATCGCCCCCACCCCACCGCGCCCGATCGATCTGGTGGATCACGCGCGAAGGCGACGGTTGAAGAAGAAGGCCATGGCAGGCAGCAGGGCGCGGCGTGGCTGCTGCCTCCGGCGTCCGTCGCGCGTCGTCGACCGGTCAGACTCGACGGCTGCGTCGTGCGTGCTGGCCGGACGTGACAATAATCGGCGCCGAGGCTAAGGCTGGTCGCACTCGTCATACTCCATTTGCATACCCTAAAAGAGAATATTCTGCCTGGTCAGCAAGATTCTCCAGTACAGCACTAGTTTCCCCGCACCCGTCATCCCCTATATCTCGTACTCCATACCAACCAACACCTGCGGGCCCCACGCATCATACTCTCCTCCCTTCTCCATCCCCTCTCTCCTTCCCCACCTACCGCGTCCGCCTTCCCCACGGCAGGCGGAGCAGGCGCGCATGGAGGCCTCGGGCGGTGGCGCACATGGAGGTCGGCGGCCGCCTCGGCTCTTCCGCATCGAGGCGAGGTAGGGGTAGAGGCGCGCACGACGAGGCCGGCGGCCGCGAGCCCACGACGGCCGCCGCCATCTCCGCCCGAAGCGATGAAGCTCGCGCACGTGCGCGGCCGACGACGAGCTCGCCGCCCGCTCCGCCCCAAGGCCAAGCCCCTCTCCGGTGGAATCGATCTCGGGTGACATCCTCGGTGGAATCGACCTCGGAATCGAGCCGCGCCACCACTCCATGGTCGGAAATCAGAGGGCATCGGCGGAGGTGCACGAGGAGCATGGGCGGCGTCGGGCGTGGTGCGGCAGCGGAACAGGGGCGGCGGCTCGGGCGGCTGCGGCGACGAAGGTGCTCGCGAGCAGGGGGTTGCCTTCTTGAGGAAGCCGTCGACCTCCCCCCTCTCCCGACGGCTGTAGCGGCGGCTCGAGCACTGGCCCATGGATGTCCGGCGCCTGCGTCCCCGACGACGGCGACCTCGGTGGCAGCTCCATCTTCGGGCTGCGGATCTGCGAGTTTGGTGGTTGGGGATGGCGCGGGTGAGCGGGGCTCGCGCCACGTCCGCACCGTAGCGTCTCCCTGGAAGCACGCCAGGAATGGGGTAGTGCGGCTCGTGCGCTACGGTTCAGTTGGTTACCCAGTACGCCGGTGCGAGTGATTTAACGCCAAAGGCGTACTGGAGCACGCCGTAGCGCACAGCGTCCAGTACCCAGTGCGACCAGCCTAATAAGACCCCAGTACTGTAAACCTAACCCAGGTTAGTTCTGCAGGTGCGGTGGACGCCTGTCGCCGTCCGATTCGACCACGTGGCCGGTGGGCCTCCGCGGCCGCGGCGTCCTGCTCGAGGTCGGTGGTCCGTCCGATCCGGCCCCGAACGTTTCCGACAGCTAGCGCAAGTGGGCGCTGCTGCCAGGCCAGGCCGGCAGCGGGCGTACGTGGCGGGTCGGCGCGTCAGACACGACACCGAAAGGCGGGTACCCACTTGCAGCTCCCTCCCCCCTATTTCTTTTGCCCGCCCTCCCTTTTCCCTCCCATTGGATGCTGCCGCCTGGGCCCACCGACCCATCAGGCCACGGCTGACGGCCCCACCGGCAACAGCAAAGCGCCCAGCTAGTTGCAGCGCCACTTGCGCACAGGCGTCTCTGACCCTCGGCTTGCCACGCACGCCCGTCCGTCCGTACCTCTTGCTTGCTGTTGCATCGCCCATTTGCCCAGCTCTGTCTGCACAGCGCCGCAGCCTCCTCCGGTCTCGGCTTTCGGCCAAGCCGAGCCCGAGCTGCTCTGTCGGCTTGACCCGGCTCCCTCATCACTTGATTTGCTTCCAGGAAGGAATCCACCTCAGCTCGGCTCGTGCTCGTGCTCGTGCCGGCGGCTCTCGGCGGCCCAACACGTGTCGGCGCGGGCGGCTCCCGACACGCGGTCGCCCCCCACGCGCCCACTCCCCCGTCGTCCACCAAACACGGCTCCCCCCCACCAATTGATTATCTACAGCGCCCACCCCCCCACTTGGCACTTGCCTCCCGCGCTAATCAACAAATTATGGACACATAATCCCTCTCCTCCCTCCCCCAGTCCCCACCCAAAGCGCGCCCGCGCGAGGGAGAGAGAAAAAAGAAAGCCTCTCCTTTCCTCCCCCAATCATCAATCGGGTGCGGAGCCAGCCGGAGCAGCAGAAGGCGAGCGAGCGAGCCATCAGATTGGACGGCCACGTCCCCGCTGTCTCCCCCTCTCTCACCAATCCCACCCTTCCACCACCACCACCACCACCCTCCCTGCCCTGCGAGCTGCAGCCACCAGCCAGAGGGCACGGCGCGGCACGGCACGGCACGGCACGGAGAGAGATCTGATTGCTTCCCCCCCGCGCGCGCTTATCTCCTCGCTCCCTCCTTCCCCCCACCTCGCTTTCCAATCCGACGCTGTCACCATATCTTCCGCCCCCGATTCTCTTGGCCTTGGGGGAGCAGGGGCGGGGAGGGCGGGGCTAGCTGGCTGGCTGCGCGCCTATCCCTTCGCTGCTCTTCTTCTTCGGTGCCCTCGCCCGCCGCGGATTCGGCGCCCGCTTCTCGGGAGATTCGGCGGCGCCGCCATGTGGGCTCGCGGTCGCTAGCAGCCGCGACCCGTTGTGTCGGGGCTTGAGCTCACCTCGTTCACCACCCGATTCGCCTGCGGCGCGGCCGGGAGCCCCATGGATTCCTGATTGATCGTGCCGGGGTTCGTCGCTTGCTTGCTTCTCCCTTCCTTTGCTTCGGGAGTAGTTAGGGAATGGCGTCCAGGGACTTCCTGGGCGCATTCGGCGGCGCCGGCGCCGGTGGCGGCGGCGGCAGAGCCGGGAGCGAGGGGGCGCGGGCGCGGCCGCGGCCGCAGCCGGAGGACGCCGCGGCGGCGGGAGGGGGCGAGTCGGACGACATCGAGCTCAGCCTCGGCCTCTCCCTCGGCGGCCGCTTCGGCACCGAGGCCAAGCGCCAGTGCCTGGCCCGGTCCTCCTCCATCGCCTCCGTCTGCTCCGTCTCCTCCTTCGACGGGGACGCCGACGCCGACCCGTCCCCGGCCGCGCCGCTCCCGCTGCTGCGCACCAGCTCGCTGCCCACCGAGACCGAGGAGGAGCGATGGCGCCGCCGCGAGATGCAGAGCAGGCGCCGCCTCGAGGCGCGCCGGAAGCGCGTCGAGCGCAGGAACTCCATGGGCGCCGCAGCGCCGCCGCCGCCCTCCAAGCCGCCCGGCGAGGCGCCCACCGCCGTTGCCAACGGCGGCGTGCAGCTCAGGAGGTCCGTCGGCTCGCAGGGGAGTACCTCTGTCAACAGCGCGGAACAAGGTATACAAGGATGAACTGGTTGCTTCTGCTTGTTCTCGATGGGATGCATACTTGCTCATATTACAAGCTCGTTTCACATCGCTAATGCATTACGGTAGTCAGCAACTTTTAGTATCTGTTATGGGAACCGGATTTCTGAAGTAGATGGGCTGGGTTCAAAATTTTGCCATGCGCTACCTTTGGTTCTCCAGGCCATCTCCAGGCCAACACGTGTGCGAGTAGCTGCCCCAAATCCGTCCGAGCCAGTATCTCTAGATTGGGCTTGGCTATATGGAAAGGAACGAAAGTTGCCTGCACAAGACAAATCATAGCAAGGCAGCACCGCAGCAGAATTTGTCACTTGAACACTTTGGCGGGGCTTGGATGGGAAAAGAGGGGGTCAATATGACATCATATGCAAAGAGAGAGGGGCGGATTAGTATTTTCATAGAGGGCATGACCTTCTTTGGCCCTTACTAAGCTCTGCCGGTGCTTGAACATTGCATACCGCAAGCTGTAGTCACATTGGCAACGAAAAATTGGAGCGCTGCAACTTTGAAGTCCAAACATACCCTAAATGAGTTGAGTTCAAAATTTTCACTGTGACAACAATTTGTGGTTAGTCACTGTGCCCCCTACGGGTCCAGAACTAGGCAGCTGCATTTTTGTCATTTATTCTGGATATTATATCATCTTAAAGTCTTAAATCCTGGGGCTCCTCAGATGCTGACTCTTATGAACAACTAACTAAAGTTGGTGTCAGGCTATGTGTCAACATGCGATCTGAACATGACTGTGTCTGATTGATTTGGCACACTACAATGTTATAGTGAGATGTAAAGTTGCATGCACCTAACCAACCATAGCAAGGTAGCTAGGGCCTACGGGTCATCATTTCAAAACATTGCATCCCACAAATTCTAGTTGTATTTTTGGCAAGCCAAAATTTGAGTGTACATTCTGAAATCCAAGCATGGCCAAAAAGAGAATGATTTTCATATGTGATGAATTCGGTGTTTGGGGTTGTGGTTATGAACAAAAGTGTAGACAAAAGTCCCATGTTAAAGGTTACATTAAAGTTCATAACAAGGTTGCATTATATGTGACAGGCTGGCAGTTGAGTATCTGGCAACCATGCACTTGTTTCTGAATCGCAGAAAGCTATAACACACACACACACAGACACATAATTCAGAAGTTCTACAAGTTTGCATTTGCAGAGTGTGCATATCTAAAGTTCTGTTAGTTTTAATCACTGGCCTCTCAGTCTTTTTAAGTCTATTGTTGAAGCACACCACATTAATTTGATTGATATTCCAGTTGGACCAAATAATCTTGCATTTTCAATGTGATGATTGTTCTGTCATGAAATGGAGATCAATCTAGTTAAAAACAAACTGCCCCTTCAGCTTCTGCTTGCATCTCCCTTCATTATCGTCAGGAATCTAAGTCTTTGCTGTTGCCCCTCGTTGTCAGGAATCTAAGTCTTGGCTGTTGTCTTCGCAGGTATTGGTGGAAGCACAGTTTGCCAGTCCACTGACTCAAAGAGTCCATCAACCTCTGATAATACAAATCAAAATAATATGCTTCCTCCAACCAAAGCAATTGAGAAGCCACAAAATGGCACTTCGAACGAGCAGCCTCGGCTGCGGACGCTTGGGTCCCTGACAACGAGAACGAGCAGCTGCAGTGATATCAGGAAGATTATGATGGAGGACATGCCAATGGTCTCATCCAAGGTGGAAGGTCCTCATGCCAGGAGGATCGACGGCTTCTTGTACAGGTACAAGAAAGGCGAGGATGTGAGGATAGTCTGCGTCTGCCATGGTAGCTTCCTCACTCCGGCAGAGTTTGTGAAGCACGCCGGTGGTGGAGATGTGTCGAACCCGCTTAGGCATATCGTTGTCAACCCCACGCCATTCTGCTGAAGAGATGGTTACGCTGTTGTTGGTACCTATTGTGCTGTAACATGTAGGCTTCTTGTTTCAGAGTCAAACGGAAAATGTCTGTATTTTACATAATTTGAGAGAACGACAGCAAATTCAAGAGAAACATCATCAGGTGCAAAAGTTCAGGTTGTTTACACATTTACAATGATTTAGCTTCTGCCCACTGATATGGAACACAAGCCTTCTCAAATTGCTGGAGAACAATCACCAGGAACTGTCCATTAATATTAATTTGCCCTAATGTACTCATGAATTTTGTTTCCTTTGATTTTTAGACAGCACGATTTCTCGCAAGCCCGTGACAGTACATATTAATGTTGAATCGAGTTGATTTCACATAAGTATAGTGTACAGAAACAAAAATAAAGGTAACAGAACTCAGTGTTATGGCAGCCACAACGATAAATATGCCAAAATTAAGAGGATAACACCCATTTCATTACTGGTGTACAAATACCCCCAGAACATGACAGACCTAAACCCTTGCTACTTTTTTCCTAACGATCTTCGATTTCATGCTTTTCTTCTGCTTCTTGTACTCCTTGTACATGTTTATGGATGACAATGTGTGGTTCAACTCGGCCCGCAGTTTCTCATTCTCAGAGATACCTCTTAGTACTGCAAAATGGTTCTGCAACTTCTGTTCAAGCTCGCCTTTATCTACAGAACAATCTGCCTTCTCAAGCACATCTGGGCTTAGCGCCACCAACTCCTTGCCACGCCGCTTCTTTTTGACATTCAGTGACGGTGCTTTACTCGCTGGCTTTGATAATTCCCGTTCGATCGACAGGTCTCTATATGCTTCCAGGGGGTTCACATTTAAAATCGGAACAGGGTTCTGGGTGGGATTCAAAGTTGCCATGCTCAAGATATTTGATGCCATTGAAGAAACAGAGATATCATAGTGCTTCTCCAGGAGGCTGAGCTCCCAAAGGACCGATGCAAGTGCGCCACTCAGATATGGATCTTTGGCCTCGGGGTTGTATTTCTGGATAAAAGATGAGGATCATGATCAGAATATTATTAAATGCTGATTGCCTATTATAGAAAGGAGATGATGAGATAAATACCGCAACTAAGGAAGAAAGTGAACCACCACCAGCATCATTTTCCAACATGTTACGGCACTTGCTATTCTTTTGCAGGAGATGCTTCAGTGTGATTAATGCTGAAATATTCATCAAATATGCACATCATTGTGTCAGCTAAGTAAAGGCGAAGAGATTATGCTCGCATAACTCAACACTCACCATGATATCCGATGATGGAAATTATTAACAGGCCTAATACTTATAATACTATTCAAGGCAGAAGGATTTTTGTGCCTATCATTAGCAAACTATGGACAGCAAAACTATGAACAACAGCATATGGGTAGCTTATTGAATAACAAAAAGTTGTCGCAAAATAATCCTGCTCATTAATGGATGATCAGTTCATACATCTTTGCATCATACAATATCAATCGACATTATAGTAGAAAGTTTGGCAGGTATCAGCTTAAAATCAGATAGGAGAACAGCGATACAGAACTAAGAACAAACCTGCTATGGCTTCTGCAGAGCCAAATGAGAGAGCAAATGTGGCCAAACGTTTAATGAAAGCAGCAGCTCTTAGCATATCCTGCTGCTTGCCTTCCCAAAGAAGTGTCTTTAGAGCATCTGCCAACACCTCACCACGATCCCTGGATGCAACAGAAAAGAGTTTAAATATGCTACTTCATGGAGAATAACCACCATAATTGCTCTAAATGATGTTTCACATTATCAAGGTACGGAGGAAAAAGAGAGAAGATGACAACTATAATAAGCCATGAAACTACGAGTTCTAGATTTCAAGCATTTACAAATAAAAAGACATGCATACTCCTTCCGGTTTGGTAAAAGAAGTCGTTTAGGACAATGACACAGTCTCCAAAACACAACTTTGACTTCTCCTTTTTATAAAAATAATTATTAAAAACTAACATATATACACTTTTATGAATGTATTTTTCAAGACAAATCTATTTATGTAGTTTTCACACTTCCAAACTCAACGACTTAAAAGTTATTCATCATTTATAATCCCAATAAGACTCAAACCTTGTCCAAAACGACTTCTTTTACCAAACCGGAGGGAGTATGATGCACATGACAAAATGCATCATCAGCATGTCCATGTGGATTCAAGATGGGAATGGGCTATTTACAGAGTATCTTTGTTTGAAAGGAATCCTGAAGTGACACTAAAATCATCTAAAATTCTTAACATAAATCATAACTAATAAAAAAGAAAAGCAGGTAGTTCTTCCTAATAACTATCACCAAGATTAAGAGCCAAACCTGTCAGGACGATACTCCAGTATGAGGTTATAGAACTGCACAAAGAAATCCTGTAGGTCTACATTCAATGCCTCAAGGTTGCTCCTCCAGACTTTGAAGGCAACTATGCAGCATTGCATGCGTTCTGAGACAGACAGTGTTGTTTCATCCTGACGGTCGCTGTACCCTGAAAGTTTCTTGAGGCAAGAGATAAGTTCACCCATGAAATCCAAATCAATGAAATGTGAGAATTTTCCTAAGCCCTCCAAACATGGAGCGAGTAGTGGGTGTGAGGCACCAGGTGAGACAATACTGGCCTTGGACCTGGAAATTCGTAACATAAGACTATCATTGATACATTTTTTTTATTTCAAAAGTCAAAATTAAGTGACCTTTCAAACTACCCAATCAACACAGCTCAAGTCTCAAATAAAACTCCAATCAATGTGTTCTATTTGTTCTGATACAACTATATAAATCACATTCAAGGACTCGCCTTGGGTTTGAAATGCTCATGGTATGCTTCAATATACGGAAGTAAGTCTCAAACAGAGCAGAAAGTGTTTCTCTTTGTATCCTTTTTCTTTCCTTGGGATCAAGGGTAAAAGAAACTGCCCTAAGATCTGCATCAACCTGAAACAAAACTGAAGTTATTATGCAAATTCAAACAGCAGTATAAAAATTATGCCATATATGATGTTACCTCCTCTCTAGCTTTTGAGATCAGTTCCCGTCTGGTTTTCTTGTTATCGCTAACGGGCAATCGCTTTGGGGCCTCCTGATTTTGCCAACGTTTATTCTTCTTTGGTTTCACCTTTTGCTCGTCAGTTTCATGTTCTCCAAGATCTTCATCAAATCTTAAAGACAGAAAGACCTAGCAAAAAGTCCCAGCGCATAGTCAGCAATGATATGATATTGACTCATGCTCATTTTTGTTCTATTGGAAACTACATGTAAGAAGAATTTATAAACATTAACAATATGTGAAAGATAAGAAGACAGTAATCACCAAATACCTCAATGCTATCAGGATGGAGCTGGCAATCATTGAACTTGACATGATCTGCAATCAACCTTACTGTTTCAATTGTTGCCTCGCCACGATGTTTTCCTTCATTTATAAATATTGATCTTATTGTTTCACAACACATTTTCCTACAAGGAATTGTAAAGAGATTGAAGGTTAGGTCTATGTGCACTACTTTGGTAATATAAGACTCGAAAAATGCTCGGAAGCAAAAAAATGAATGCATTTTCTGATAAAAGTACTCTGTTTAACTGATTACTTGTAAAATAATATTAAAGGAGTAACAAAACGTACACAACTGTTAATGGGCAAGATATATTTGATAAAAAAGATATGTGGGCCTTATCCTTTTCAGTTGACAATTTACACAATTTCAAATATGATTTAGATCACTATAAGAGCAACCAATAGAGGCATTCTGTTCCTCGGCTCAATGGTGCTCAATGGTGCATTTCATCACTCCATGATACACCAATACTTTTAAATGGTGCTCCGATACATTATTTGAATAATTCCAGATCAGCCTAAGTAATAGAGATAAATGATTATTTACCTTACTACATCATCTGCGGAGCTTAAATTTTTCACCACACTGGCCAACAGGCTTTCACGGAAGTTAAAATGTGGAGCTGTATCCAATAAAGCACACATGCATCGAACAGCCACGGGATAAAAGTGGGTTTGCTTCTCCAATGATATCAATTTCTGTAGATACGTCTGAAAAGGCACCAAAGAAGAAAATAAATCCAACTCCAGCAATTACTTTGGAAGCTATCGTGAGCAACAAAATTCAAACATATGCAGAACAGTACTTAGAAAGAAAGGAACCATTTAGCTTAGTCCATGATCAGAGAATCATTGACTTTCTTTCACCAGGTGCGAACGATATGAAAAGAGATCCTGACCTTGTAACAGCGGAGAAGTGTGTACTCAAAATACCTAGTCTTCTTCACTTCTTTTGAAACTTCTACTGCCACCTCCTTTTCTGTCAGCTGCCTAATCCGATAACTGCAGTATGCATATAGTGGCATGCATAAGTAACTTGGGAAAGAACAAATCAAGCTAGGTAACAATAAAATTCAAATGTAGTTACCTTGGAATAATGTCCTTAAACACAGCAAGCAAAGACATCAGACCAAGTTTAACAACCTTTTGGTCTTTGTCATTGCTTATACTTAACATATCATTCAGAGATCTAATATTTGACTCAGGATTTTCAAGCATAGCCATCCCCAATTCAGCAAGTTGGGCTTTCTTATTTTCAAACAATTCCTCAGCTGAAAGTTCCTCTTTCACTTCTTCCTGTCATGCATAGTAAAAGGCATGTGAGGGAAAAAAAACTTCACATTAGAAAATGTTTGTCATTGGCAAATCAGTTATCGAACACTGCCAGTCAAAATCCTATGTAGTTTGATCATATTGACCCAGTATTCAATAAACTTGTCGAGGTAGTTCTTTTGGTTCAAATTTCTCCTTTTATTCTAACTTAAAGCATTGTTATATCAACATCAGTGAATCACTTAGCCTTTAAATTGGGTATCACTTTAGATATCTTGCTTCAAGTGATGCCTGAGTGTTCTTTACCAAACGAAGCAAATTCATTTACATCCATGATCCACAATATTAATATAATTAGTAATATTACTCTAATGAAGAAACCAAAGGCTTGGTACATTTATTATATCAACATGCTGAATGAATAGAAAGGATATTTCAAAATGGAATTTTGACTGGGCAAGCAAGAAAAAGGAACCGAAGTGGTACCAGCACATCTGAGTGTAGTTTTCCCTCTAGAACCCCAGTTTGAGATTGTGTCTTTTTCACTTGATCACCTCCCTTTTTGTTCTTAGACTTGCCCGCCGGTTCATCTTTTTTAATACTCTGCTTGACGTCTACACCATTATCTTGAGCTCTAGACTTCATGCTGCCAGTATTTTCTTCAAACCTTGCTTTCTTTGCTGCACGTCATAACATGAATGTAATATAATTATGTAAGTACATATAGAACTGAAAAAACATCCTTATTCTTCAGAATTCAGATGCCAATGTAAAAAGTAATTTGCAAGTGACAACACGTTTAGCAAGTTTCAGCGAAGCGTGCAGGCGCAGATGCAATTTCCAGTAGATTTCTGTTTCCCGCAGGGTTGAAAGTGGTTACTACGATCATGATACCAGAAACTCACCATACTTGATAGTTATTATGAATTAGTCAGCAGCATTGCACATCAAGTGCGACCACGAACAAGTTTATTATATACCTTTATTGTAGACGAGCTCCCCTTGCAGGGTCTTGATGGGGAGTGCGTCAACGGGGTCCACCTCCAAATCGTCATCCTCCTCCCGGGGTCTCCTCGAGGCGTCGGTGGCCTTCCTCTTGTTGCGCTCTTCATAGAGGCGCTCGACCTCGGCCTCGTCCTGGTTGGCGGTCCTCCCAACGTACCTTTTTTCAAAGATAACCGGAATCCCACGCTCAGTCAGCAGCAATGCGAGGAGCTGGAGAAGGCCAAGCGCAGAGCAACCGTAAGCCTAGCGGCACCAACCTGTCGATGGACTTCTGGTCGAAGGTGGGGAATCTGTGGCGGTCGTAGAAGTCGATGTCCTCCTCGGAGACGTAGACCTCGTCGTCGTCGACCTCCGGCGGCAGCTCCGGCGGGAGGATGACCTTGTTCTTCTTGTCCTTCTTCTTGGTGCCACTCCTCTTCCCCATCGTGATCGCCCACGCGAGCCGGGGGCGTGCTAGGTGGGCGGTGTCCGGGTTTTAGTTAGGGTTTCTGTCCCTTGGTCCGCAGCAGAGAGATGGCGGCGGGTAGTAGGAGGAAGAAGAAGACGGGGACACCGCGGATTGGGCTGCTAGGTTTTCTACTAAAAATGGGCCTTCGTTTGGCCCGCACATTCATTCGTGTCTCTCTCTCAGCCTGCTACGGGGGAGTGAGTAGTGGGTAACCAGGCCCGTGGGCTTAACGTCGGCGCGTTCTACCAAAGGCCTTATTTTCCCAATGAACAGAAAGATAGCCCACTAATAATATTCAGCCAGTTATAGGATTTCGCCCGTCCAGTAGTGCCGGGATACACAACCCAAGGTTGATCACGCGCAGCCAGCTCATCAGGCCAAGCAGCCAACTCAACCCAAGCTCATAGGGCCGTTTGGTGCGAACTTTCACGAAAGCAGCCTTCACAACTTCAATAACCAAACAAAGAACTCTCTCGCTCAACTCTGCGGCAGAACCTGCGAAAACTCACTCTCGCGAGTTAAGCACGTAGCAAACCGCCAAAACGTGGCTCTCTCCCCGCTCATGCACGAGTTGTTTTTTAAAAAAACATTTCTACAGGTGAAGGCGAAATTTGTGCCAAACGGGCCCATAATGTCGTCAGCAAACACGGCGATTTCCTTTTTGATTTCTCTGTAAATTAGTTGGGTTTGCGCTAATCAGTGTGGCCAGTTTCCAAACCAAGAGTCTGAAAGTTCTGATGATACTTCATACGAATTTCGTGTTGGTTCTCGGAAGTGCATAAGCCATCTTTCCTTCCACTTGTGTCTTATGGTGCAGAAATAGCCTGCTTTTTTCCGAAATAAAAGCAGGAGCACTGTCATGTCATTTTCGAAATAGCCTGCTTCTTATACATTTTACAGCACAACAGAGATACGCCGTACAGTTCTCCGTTCCGACCACACAGTTCAGTGACAACAGATCAACAGCACGGATACGGCAAACAACGGATGTACACATCTCAAGAGCAAGTTGCGGACTGCAAGAGTTTGCTAGGCAAGCTTGCTATGCTATACAGGGGTTAGTTTCAGAGATTCAGATCAGAACAAAAGAAAAATCCATGCCATTGTTATAGACCAGCGCGGTGGGGCTCAAGCTTCTCCCTTAGGGACACAAGGACAGAATCAGATGGGTACAGAAGGTGCAATGCAGCAATGGTTATGCAATATGAAGATGCCACTGGTACATGTACTACAGCGTCCACTTGACCACCTCTGGATTTGACAAAACTGCGTGAAACAATTTCTATCAGATGAGACAGCGGGAACCTTCTGAAGGCATCAATTTAGTAATATTGTTCCTATTCTTCTCCACCCTTTGATCATAGTAATAACATAAGACTTTGAGAACATAGCTTGATATATGTACTTAGTGAATCCTAGCAGAGATTCAATGGATCCAGAGATTAAAACTTCTTTCCATGCATCAATAAAGAACCTAAACTACAAGGTTATTAATGAAATGCATGTAGTTTTTTTTAACTAGTTTGAATCTTTCACACCAAATTTGATGTTACCCAGTGATAGGTTCTTTCACGATATTACCCTATATAGGGAATTGAACAAAATTAGAAACATTCTTCAAAGAACCATTTTTACAAGACTAACAATGAAAAAGGACATGACAGACAGGATTGGGTTATATACCTTTTTGCTGTTGTATACAGCCATGCCCAGGGAAACATAACGGTCATGTAGTGGTTGAACCAAGTTGCTGAGGAACGCTCTTCCCCTTCAATCTCACAAAAAGTCCCCATAAGTAGATCTCACCATCTATCCCTGTACCAAGATAGAAATTATAATCTCACAGAATATACGTGCTACATTCGATATCTTTTCACGGCACTCAAATGTATTTGTTTCCTGGTTTGCAATGCCAGTAAGTTGGAGAAGAACCACCATATATATAGTGAGGAAGCAATACATGTTGGTTGCTTTTCTTGTATGGAAGGGAACAGAGAATATAGAATCACTTACATTGAGAGTCATACGGAAGCACTTCTGACGAAAATATCAACAACTTTATGCCATCAATATGTGTCCTTAGAACATAATTATTGGATTCTTCGAAAAGATAAGAGTGCTTCTTTTCATGCCTAAAAACAAAGTAACATAATAAAATTGAATGTATGAAAGCATGAATACCGACTTGATATGTTTTAGCACATATCTTGAAACATTATACTTGTAGTAAAATATGTATGAAGGAATGTTGGTACAGGAACCAGTTCAACAGTAACCTACCCATCAGGTTCATTAGGAAAGAAGAACAATCCTATGTCTTCGTAAACTGGATGACTAGCCTCAAAAGACTTTGGCCAGTCATTCATTCGAGGTAATAACTCTAACTCTAGATTGCTGGGTATCATCTTGACAATATCATAAACTTTGGATGACACTTTTGATGGAAAATGAGCTTTGAATCTACCAAGGTTAAGGTTTGTGCCAGCATCAGAGACATAAAAACATCCCCTAAAGAGCAAAAGATTGTTAAAGAGCATTAGTCCAGCAATGCAACATTGTTAGAATTAATTACAAGTTAAAAATAAAGCTTCAGAAAAAAACAGATAACAGAAATTACATCCGTATCATTAAAAAACCATGTCTTGTTAGTTAGTTACTGCAGTTAGAAAAAAATTCACAATAAAGGTAAATATTGTTGTTATGAAGTTATTGTAAACACCAGGGTGTACAACTCACATCCAACAAACTGCAGGTGGTGGACGTCTTGTGTACTCCATACTTGAATCAATGGAGACTAGCACATCTCTATAATGGTTCAGACTCTCCGTTTCAGATCTGCTTTCAGTATTACCGTCTATTTGTACATAGAAAAATGAGGACAATGATGATAACTTGATTAGTGCACTTAAATCCTCAGATTGCATCAGACCTAAAATCTAAATATAGCGCATAATTAAATATATATCGAAATTAAGCCCTTTTCAAATGTCATGATAATGGAGGATGGGAACTGACTAGTGAGCTAATCCTTTCAGAGCTGCAATATTAAAGAACAAGATAAAATATGCTTCTATAGTTACATACCTGAAGCAGATAATGCCCCCTTTTCCCTAGGCTCATCCTTAATCTCGGAGTTAATTTCTCCTTTATCTGCATTCACTATCTTCATTTTTCTAGCATTGGCTTCAAATGGAGAGTCAACTATAACTTTAACTGGTTCAGTTGTTCTGCATCTGTGAATTATAGGCATGGAACCACCAGATCTAGTATCCCACTTCATGTTTATGTCATCAATCTTTGCCTGATCATGACATGCAGCAGCAGATCGTTTCATGGCATGCACTTGTGTTTCGGTCCTGTTGGGGGATGCACACTTCATATTTGAGAGCTGTTTCACATGTGGAGGGGATGCAGGACGAACTTGACTTTGCCACACAGCAAAATTTGGCCTGCCCTCAATCTTTGCTTGATCACGACTTGTAGCAGAACAATGTTTCAGGGCTTGGAATTGCATGTCACTCCTACTGGGGGATACTGACTTCATATTGGATAGCTGCTTAGTCCTTGGAGGAGATGCAGGATGAACTAGCCTTTGCCGCTTAGCAAAATATGACCTATCCTCAATTTTTGTTTGATCATGACTTCTTGCAGAATATTCTTTCAGGGCCTGCACTTGTGTATCACTCTTGCTGGGGGATATGCACTTCAAATTGGGCGTATGTTTTGGAGGAGATGACGGATGAGCCTTACTTGGGCGCACAGCAAATCTTGACTTAACATATGGTGGCCTCTCTCTATTCAATAATGCAATTTCTTCAGAAGAAATGAATTTCACTTTAGCATTTTCAAATTTATTTGGAGATCTGGCATTAATTTGATGTGCCACATTGCTGTGATTGAGGTGCCATGGCTTTTGGAGCTCAGTTTGCCCACCTTCATCATGATCAGAGAAGAACTTTTAGAGTCGGCAAATCGAGTTTATTAATGATAGAAAAAGTAAGATAGGTGACAAAGAACAGTGAAAAATACCTTGACCAGGATTTGGGCCCTGGCATCCAGCACAATACCATTCACTTGGAGTCGCATATGTTAACATCTTCATACAATAACTTCAAATGGAAAATAACAAAACTTTCAGAGAGCTAAATAAAAGTTCTTGATTAAGATAACAAATTTATTACCAGAGTACATTAAAAGGAAATAACATATTATAGAGCAGCTAAAAAAGTTTCAAGCCCAATTCAAATACAAATTTGCATTTGCTATCTATCCAGAAGTCATACTGGTTTCCTATCACCACAGATATTCAGCTATCATCTACTTCTCCTGCTGGTTGCTTCTCTCAAGGCATCATTACATAGAAATGGGTCAAACAACTAACCAGCATAAACATACGCCTATTCAGGGCATATGGCCAGATGTATATGTATATTTTTCAAGAACTTATTATGTGAAAAATAAAGGGGGGAACTATACAGGGCATTAAAATAAAGGAGTACCAGTGCTCTGAAACATTGCACCCAGCGCAGTTTGCAATCAGATGAGGTCTGCTACCACTGCCACATGTCCCACACACCACAGCATCCTGCATAAATGAGAAAATAGTACAATGTCAAAGATAGATTATCGTGTTCATCTAATACTTTCACATAGATCTTAGGGAAATAGCCCTAAGAGAGGAAGAAATATACACCGCAATAAGAAAAGTATGAAAAAGACATGACTTTGTCAAAGGAAATATCTGACAAAACTAAATCACACCAAACCAACTTAATTAAGATGCATTGAACTGACTACGCATAAAAAAAAGATATAAAATAGCAAGCAAGCATCAAGCATCCTAGCTTTCACAAAAGTGTGCTACTGTTGTTACTGAATTCGCATGTCCACACTAGTTATGGATTATTGGCAGAACACTTTTAATGTGTGGCATCTAACTCCTTTATCAAGAATGATGGTTGTTTTAGAGGTTGATGTATCAATGAAAGTACAAAGTATCAGAATAGCTAGTAGTCATGAACTCATGGTAGTCCTGTTAATTACAGTCGTCCTATTTTTTCGCATAGTAATTATCCTCACATCTGTCTTTGTGAAAGAGATTATTAACCAAGAATCTTGTGAGAGAGAAATCAACTTGGTTGAGCATGGCTGTGCCGAAGCTTTGAGCCTCTGATATCCCTGTCCTAAAATTTTACTTAAGTTTCCTAACACAAAGAGCACGAGCTTGCTCCAGGCCTCCAGTAACACAGTACAATAAAACTAGCATCCACTTGCAATTACTGGCCATTAACAGGATAATAATCAAGCTAAGATTACAACAACAACATAGTTTTTTTTTTGTCCCAAGCAAGTTGGGGTAGGCTCAAGCTAAGATTACAGCAAAAAAGAAAAATCCTAAGATTAAACCACCCCATTGAGTTCATGTTTCTCGGACAAGAATTGGACAGATGATAAAAAAAAAGCCGGTGAGATTAATTCGAAAGCTGCTTCAAATTACCGAGCATTCATAGGACGAAACAATCTACAATACAGAACACAAACTAGACGCACGACGGACCACCAGTAATCCCGTAAAGAAGGGGGGAAGAACTATATAAAAACAAAAAAATGGAACCAAATCACCCCGCCACCAAGAAAGCGTGAAGGGCGCGGAAAAGTTGTGGGTTTTGAGACCTTGCAAATGCTGGAACCGAATCCAAGAAGACGAGTTCGATTTCGCGTCGCCGCAGATTCGGCTGAGCAAGAACGCAAAAGGCGCGGCCTTCCAAACCCCTACCGTAATCACACAGCGATCACTGGAGAGAGAGAGCATGCTCGAAGCAAAGGACATGCTCGAACCAACGCCAAGAGGGCCGAATGCCGGAATCCAATCGGAACAACAAGCAATTCCCCACCAGGATCGCAAAAGATTCAACCTGCTGACACCCCGCAACTCAAGAAACAAGGGCGCAAGCAGTTCCTCACCATTGCGCCGTCGCGCCGCCGCGGTGCGGGTCCAAGGCCAGGCGAGACGAGATGGTGTGATCAGAGGAGGTGAGAGGGGGTGGGTGATTAGTAAGTAGGTCAGGGGAGGAATTGGGGTTTTCCTCTGTTTTCCGTTGCCAAGCGAGCATAGCAAGAGACGGGACGCGGGTCAAATGATTTTCCTGCCCAGCAATTACTGTGGGATCGTGAAAGGTCCGAACTGCCCTCCGCTGAGATATACATTCACATTTCACTTGCTCAGTGTGTTGAGTTGACTTGCTTCTTCTACAATAAAATTCTGCACACAATAATTTTCTTTCGTAACAAATCTACCGTACAAATCCGAATATCACTCTGTTCGTTTGGTTTATTAGCCACCAAGATCTTTTTCTCTCGTAACAAACCAAATGACAAGAAGCCAATAAGCAAGATCAAGATTTTCTCTCGAACAAACCAGCCATCAAGATACTTTTTCTCTCTCAAACAAACTAAGTAGCTACCATCGCCCACCACCAAACGAAGAGCCCAACTTTGTATACCATCGAGAGATTTCATCATTGACAGGCAAACTTCCTAAAACTTTGATCTGAACCTACTTAAAAGAGCAGGGAGGCCGCCTAGTAGCCGTGAGAACCGTTCGGCCTAGAAAGTCACAGATTCCTTTTGACTTGTGCTACTTGCAAGGTCTAGTACTGTAGATTTAATAAGGGCAAAAAATAATGAATTTCTTACGAGATTCAAGCAACCTTCTCTTTTCGGACAAGCTCTACCGGACTCTATGTTGAGGACCGGATTCAGAGGGATTTTGCGCCTTGTGGAAGTATTACTTAGGAGGATGTAATAAAAGTGATTGCATTATATCTGTGTTAGAAGACGTCAATGGAGTTGTCAGTCATATTCGACTACATCTTGTTCGGTTGGCTAATAGTTGGTACTGATTTGTTGCGAGAGAAAATACAGACTGTCCGATGGTTAACAAGCCATGAGAAAGACTTAGGATTTCGATTAGTCAGGTTCATGTTGGACTGAAAAGCAGTAGTGCGTGCGTGCAGCAGGTGCATTGCTTGGAACCGGGACGAAGTGCAGTAGCGGTAACGCTCGAGATCTCTCCGATCATCTCTCGCCTACCCATGTCAGCTTGTACTTTGCTGAGGCATGATCACAAGCTCGAACCCAACCCAACTCACTCTGCTTCTTGGCCTTGACAAAGTACAAGCTGACACCTGTCGTCTGCGTGCGGGAGCAGGAGTAGCTCGCGGTGCAAATGCGGCAACGCCTCATTCTTCTATGCCAACAACAGCAGCACTGATTGGTGATTGCGCAGCAAATCAAGTACAGCGAGGCAGTGTTGATAGAATCAGCATTACTGTCCTTTACAGATCTTGTGCATTAAAATTAAACTCCAAACTTAATTTTGGAGTGCATAGAATCAGCACTACTGTCCTTCACAGATCTTGCTCATTAAACTTAAACTCCAACTTTAATTTAAACTCCAAACTCAGCAGACTGATGGAGCGAAGCATGCAGTGACTGATGGGTGAGTACTGGTTACGACAAGGTAGCTGCTGGGTCGGTGGGCTGCGCAAGGCACATGGATGTTATCCATCTGCCATCTTGCATGCCTTGCCTTGAAGAAACTTTTTTTTTATCACAGCTTTCATTCCATGTACTCCGTAGATACTACAACTATTATGAGTAGATAACAACCTTTCAGTCAAATTAGTTCAACAACCTATAAAATACTCAATGTAGTAGATAACATGATAACTTGGAGCACGTTAGTACAACAACTTCTAAAATGTTCAATTCAATATATTTACAGTCCAAATATTATAAATGATAACATACTTGCTATATTTACTTTGCAACAATGGAGGCTGCATCCTCTAAGCTGTGCTCAACCAGATCTTGCGCATTCAACTGGGAGATCAATGGAATCGATATAGCCGTGGCCTAGAAATCTTCATCACACGCAAATCCTTGGCCACTGTTACACCGATCAGTCACATTTACACCCTCACAAGTCGCAACATATTACTGCTCACTCGCGGTTCAAGAATATCCCAAAAACATTTTCTGATGCCCGCACCAATGTCAAGCCACATGGATATTGCTCCAGCCAACGCCAACAAAACCACACAAAAGCAAGCCAAATGTTTTCTCGCACGAGAACCTTCACAGTGTCTCTTCAGAATCTGCAGTTTGATCCATCATCGATGTCTGGGATCTTCAGGGGACTGAAAGATAAGAGTTTCATACTAGGATTGCAAAAAACGTATCAACAAGAAGAGAAAGCGCTACCTTTGGCTAGGATCTGGGCGCCCTGTTTGCCTCTCGTTGGCATCTATAGCAAAACCATATGGGGGGAATCAGAAACGTCAACACCCGCATGCAATACCTTCGGCATAGAAACACACAAGTTCTTTCAGAGATCACAATCAAAAGTTTCACCAGTCAGGAAAGGATATACGTTGATTCACTTCATCATTAATAATGATAGTGATCATTTTCTACAGACCGAAACAAATGGAAATATCCACTTTTTACAGCTACAAAGGCTTAGGACCACATTTAGATACCCTCCTTGCATCAGTTATCTGTGGAAAAGCCTTCTGTTCTCTTACCATTCACTTCTATACAATCATCCTTACATACAAACATGTCTAACAATTGATCAGTGCACATTCTTGACCGATGACCATATGTCTATGTACATTTTTTTTTATTTTCTAAAGCTTAGGAATTAGGATGTGAAGAAAAAGCAATAGACAGGTAGGAAAAAAAAAGAAAGGGAGTACCAATGCTCATGTGCATTGCACCGTGCACAGTTTGCGATAAGATGAGGGGCACTACCACTGCCACATATCTCACACACCACTTCTCCCTGCAGTTAAAAACCCATGCAGTCGAATACACAATTCTGAAAAAGATGTACACCATGATATGAAATGATAAATGACTTGGAGACATAATCCTAGGACTGAAAAAGATGTACACCATAATATGAAGTGAGAAATGACTTTACCAAAGAAAATAAAAGAGCCCCCTTCACCATCTGAAGAAATTAAATCCTTAAACAACTAGAAGGGCTGATTTCTAAGTACTTCTCTTTTCTTATGATTTTTCACAGTGGGGGCCTCCCTTGCTGCTCTGTTAATAAATTATCTAGAAGACATTGCAAGAATAAATGGATATTAAATGCATTGAGTTGTTTTATGTCAACCTCGAAAGTACATGAATAGTTCTTTTCAAAAAAAAAGAAAGTACATGAATAGGATCAGTAAAAAACAAATATGATAGTCAACATAATCAATCTGAAAGAAACAATTCATCAACACACAGACAAAAACAAAAGTGGTTGCACATGCCTACGAATCTATGATGAAACTCAGTATAGGCCTCTCTACCTAAACAAATATCATGAATACGGCCCGACAACAAACATCACAGTATTCAGATTTAAAGGGTGCTTCCCCAACGGCAACTAACGGAATGGGGACAGGATTACAGGAACACTCAACAACAGAAAACCTAAGAAATCAATTGCTGAACTCGCCGTGTCGATGTTTGATTCCTCTAATTGAGTCACTGCACTAGGTACTCTAATTATCAGAATCCAGAAGTTCAGAACTCTTTAGAGGAAATGGGGTACTCTACCCTATCCTCAGTTTGGTCTTGTATGAAAGAAACAACTCAACATCCAAACTCTTTGAGAGGGAAATCAAATTGGTTGCACGTGCCTATGATTAGATCTGTGTCTCTTGCATTTCTACACAAACAAAGATCTCCAGCTTGGTCCAAAAAATAAAACACAGTAAAAGCAGATGACTTTGCCAAATAAGATGAAAAGGTTCCCCTTCAAATGAGTAGAACAGCTTGTTACACTAGGACCTAGTTGGCATGCTTAAGACTTAATGTTTGCAACTAGTTGCTGAGAAAGCAACGCAAGAACGGATTGAAACAAAATATTTTGTTCAGAACAAAAGATTTTAGAGCTTCCTAGCCATGGTAACAAATCTGCTAATGAACCTGTAAAGAGGAATAGGGTACTCCATTTATGCTCAGCTTGGTCCATCTGAAAGGGACTACTCGACAAGAGAAACTTTTAAGATGAAAATTGAATTGCTTCACATGTTTATGATCAAACTCCAGCGTCTTCCATCTGTACCCAGAAAGAGAATATAAACTAGGCCCAACAACGAAAATCAACTTTAAATTAGTTTAAATGCCGCTTGCTTGCAGCTACCCGCCAGCAGCCATTAATAGGTTGAACCTAAGAACAGAATTGCTGAACAAGTGAAATGACTTCATGTTTCTTAAAAGACGGCAGTAGGTGCTACAGTATTAGGACCTCTGCATACTGGAACATGGGTTCCCCAACAAAATCGAATCCACTTCGAAGCCAATCAACCATATGCACAACGGCCGAATTTCCGTCTGTACCGTGCCCAGTGTGCCCGATAATTCAGAGAAGTAGACCCTGCTTCAACTAATTTTTGCGCTAAGGTCTAAAAGACCTAATTTTGTGCTAGATTTGGTAGCTTGCGCCCCTTTTCCCCTTAACCCCACTCACAAAGCGAACCTACCAATTTCACCACCTCTCGCGAATTCGCTCAGACACTAATCGGAATGCAGCAGGAGATCTCTCACCCATTACCTCCATGATGACGGAGATCGCATCATTCTCAACCAAGCCCGCAATATTTGGGCCCCCCGCCATCTCTTCTAGGACCGAGCTCTGCCGACTTACCCCTTTCCTGTGCCCGCTCCTCAAGAGGTCAGGTGGAGCTCCACACGAGGCACCTCACCTGCCGAGGCACGAGGCGGCGGCGGTGGCGACAGGCCGATGGCTGCTACCTCGCTCACGCTGACACGGGGAGTCAGAGTACTACATTTGATTCATTCTTTTCAAATCATTAACACTCAACCTTCATGTATATATTGGTGCCTCGATTTTGAAATTAGTATCGGACACCCGAATTTTGTTGCTTGGGTGGTATTGGATTGGTGGATGGAAATCCATAGCGAATGACACAATCAACGATTCACCGCACCCTCGCATACATTGCTGCTCTCTCTGCACTTTGTATATTTGATTAAAATCGTAAATCACCCTCTCTCGCATCTCTCGGTCTCTCTCGCCTATTCTCTTCCTTATTTTTGTTTAGTGAACTATGTCTTTCGATACTATGGCTTCGAGTCCGACTTACTCATGTAGCGGTGGCACATGACCCCCCCCTCTCTCTCTGTTTTTCCCTTACTTTTGTCGGGTGAACTCTCTCACGTTGATTCCACGACTTCGAGTCTTCGGCGTTGACTTTGTGTAGAGTCTCGGTACTCCACCTCCCAACGTGAGGATCCAACACCTCTCGGCGGGCTTGTCGTACCTCGCGGCAATACCGGTTACTAGCTCGATCCTCTCATGTGTTGGGTGTTGTTGGTCCGATTGCAAATAAGCTGCTAATTGGATTTGACTATTATCTTTTTTTATCAAAATATATTATATTATTGTATTCAAATTTAGATATTAACTAATCATATTGTAAATGAGATGTTTATTAAATGAATGTTCCAATATAGACTCGTAAAATCACAACATATTAAAGATACGAAGGAATTAAGGACATATAAAATACTTGCGGTCGATTTGTGGTGGTCAAGCACTCAAGCATATTATTTATAAGCACACTATTAACTTTCCTTATTTTTTTAACAATTTTGATTATTTATTAATTGTATTTAGTATGGACTATTTTATTTAGCTATTTCTCTTCTTATAGAAATATGCTTCTAATTTTCTTGTTTTTTAAATATTGGATTTGTATATATATATTTATTAGTGCTATTAGATATGAATTCTTTGGATTGATCTAGACCGTCGACCATTGGTGACTTCATCTATCTCGAGGATTTGTCGGCTCACTCATTCGGAAGTGCTCATAGAGGGAGGGGCGAGTATGTGTTGTATGTGAGCATCGCGCCTATATCATGTGATTAAAAAACTTGCTTTCATGTAACTAGGTAAATTCCCCGCGCGTTGCTGCGGGACGTTGCTTAATTTTCTAAAATTATTTGATACAAAAGATGGAAATTTTTTTAAAATGCACTTGAGAAAACATCGTCAACTAAAGTATGTATGCAAACCTTTTCAATCATTGAAGGGCCCACATGTCATCCTATACTTTTTTTCAGCAGCCTTATCTTGTTCCTGGAGAAGGGATCTGGGCCTTATCTTGTTTCCGGAGATGGGATCGAGAAGGTAGTAGTTGCTCGCACCAATCCGTGGCCGCTGTGGGCAAGGTTGAGTCGTCTGCCGGGAGGGCGCCAATCACGGAGGCAGCTCCTGCGCTCGGAGCTCGCTCCTGCCCCGCTCCTGTAACTTGCCTCCGGCCCACCACCAGCCATGGAAGCCGCCACGGCCTGACCTCGCTCTGTCAGCCAAGGAGGCACTGCACTCGGACGTTGAGCAGGCGGCCATGAAGGGCGCTAGCGCTCAGACATCACCCGCCGCCGGCCATGGAGGTTAGTCCCGAGGCCGGATCTCGCCCCCGCACCGCCGGCCTTGGAGGTCGCTGCACGCGCCCGGAGCTCATCGCCCGCAACCTCCACATCGCCGTCTCCGGGCTCGCCTTCCACAACCACATGCCCAAATGGCCTCTCGGCCCCCTGCTGGCCACGAGACTTTGGGGACCTCGACTTGCACCGCGGGTGTGGAGGGGAGGCACGGTTCGTCGGCGGTTTTATGGACATCGGCGGGAAGGCGAGGTGGCGGCGCTGGGGAGGCAAAGGGGCAGTGGTGGGGAAGGCACGGGGGCGGCAACGGTCTTGAGGCGCGGGTGGAGAAGGCAGAGGGTGTGGTTGGTTGGGTGGGCGATGACGTGGATGGCTGAGAGGCCGTAAACAAAGGTTTGTATGATTTGTAGATATATTAATCTACTCCCTCCATCCCAAAAAGAATGACGTTGTAGGATTCAAAATTCGTCCCAAAAAGAATGACGTTTTACTTAATTTGGCATGTGTGCATGTGCATGTAGGCATGCAACAATCCATTAGCACCTAATATGGTAAATAAATAGGGGCAATCGAGGTCATTTGACCTCCTTAATAATTTGTCCTAAAATTCCTAGAATGACATTCTTTTTGGGACAGAGGGAGTATATCCCTCTTTCAGTTTCAATTTCAAGTACGTGACATACTCCATGATCCATTAAGGGCAAGTCCAAAAAACTTACCAAATTTGTTAGGAAATTAAAAAAAACATGCGGATTTAAGTTGGTATTCAAATTCGGCACCTAATGTTAGACAGTAAAAAATATTGCATATGTATTCTAGTACGGAGTGCCATCACGAAAGGAAATCATGGATAAAAAATATTTCAATTTTTTAGAATAATATGGATTGTTAGATCTTCATAAAATCCAACGGTTCAAACTCTTCTCTCATTTACGGCTGTTCGTTCGGCTTATCGGCCACCGGTCAACAAGAAGATTTTCTCTTAGAACAAACCAGCCACCCAAAGAATCGGCCAATGAGAACTTTTCTCTCGGAACAAATCGACACCATCACCACCAAACCAAACGAACGGTAGTCGTTAGATTAACGTGGGAATTCCTTTTTTCATAACAATATGAATCGTTAGATCTTCGTAAAATCCAATACTCCAAACTCTTCTCTTTTTAATCAACTACCATTTTTCTTATTTTTAATTCCGAATTTTTGTATTTATTAATTGTATTTGTATTGAATATGGACTCTTTAGATTTCCTTATTTTAATTCGAATTTATGTATTCTTTGATTAATCTAGACCTTCGGATCTTCATAAAATCCAACGGTGTATATTCTTCTCTTTTTTTGGATTAACGTGGGAATTTCTAGACCCTCTCGGCGAACGTGGTGTCTTCTTTTAACACTCAAGTATAAAGATAATAGATACCTTCGGATACTCAAATATACTCCATAAACTGAATAAAAGTTAAAGACAATAGTTTAATATACAATTCCTTCTGTAAAAATATATATGTTTGTTATTACATGTATGTAATTTTTATCTTTTATAAATCTTCAGAATATTAAAACTATATATTTAATATGTTTATATAAGCTAAGAAATTCTTTAATGGATCTTTTATAATTTTGCATAAGTATATATGTAACCCGGTCTTGCTTTACTGTTTATTAATTATTGCAAAATGCTGAGCATCAAAATATTTTTGGCGTTTACGTTTGTGTGAAAAACTGAAAACTAGTGTGACTGTAAAAAAATGCCTGGTATGACGGCCAAGTATGAATCTGGCAAGTTTAACCAAGTCAGGTCGTTCTCATTTTACAAGATCGAACGGAGGGGCATCCGCGTGCCAGTGCAACATTGCTGAAAAGCTATGCTTGCTTCGCTTCAACAAGGTACACCGTACGCATACCCAGTGAGCAGCGTCGTTCTTGGTGAAAACGAGGATCACAGAAGCAGCAGCATTTCACACTCCTAAAGTTTCAGAGTCTCAGGTTTGCATATGGCCGATGCATTTCACAGCTATGGGTCACGCCACTCTTGTCAAAGAGCGCGCCTTCACTACCTTCCTCTTGCTCCAGCAGCAGTCTTCTTGACCTTTTCTGTTCGGTGCCCTTTCTGATATCCAGTGATCCGTGGCCGCCATCTCCTAAATTCTTGCATGAGATTTGACAAAGCTTCATTCGTCATCATACTGAAGTCACTGACAGTGACAGCATGCGTAGTAATATTTGGCTCCTGCATTCACATATCAAGAGAGACTTAAATCAATGAAATGGCAAATGCACACTCTTGCATCTGTAAAAGAATTTAATAGCTGTTGACTCAGGAGGCACGGTTGATCTGATGAGTGTCTTAAACCTTGTAAATCAACGATGAGCATGCCCCAACCCATTCGAGCGTAGGCTTCTGAGTATACAGTAAAATAAAAGGAGGAAACATAAATAGGGAGTTCCCAGGTAAACTATCTTTAGATAGCACCCTGACTTATCATATTGGCCATGTTTCGATGGAGGTGTTAGTGTTAGTTTGTAGCAAACTAACACCAAAACTAACACTTTAGAGCCAAACACATGTGTTAGTTTGGTGTTAGTTGGAACTAACACCCCCCAAAAAACTAACACCTCCAAGAGGTGGAAATTGGTGTTACTTTGGTGGACCCCACCCCTTTTCTCTCTCCCTCTCCTTTTTCAAATGATTGGAAAAGTTACTTTAAATGCAAACTAACACCTCCATCCAAACATCCAAGGTGTTAGTTTTTATGTGTTAGTTTGGAGGTGTTCAAAACTACCACTACCACTAACATCAACATCTACCATCCAAACATGGCCATTAGCTATGCATGCAAGTTTTATTATTATCCTAGTGGCATCTGTGCGCTTATCAACATTAAGAGATAAGTTTCTCACAACAAAACTTATGTGCTTGTACATTAACCGCTTCTGTGTTCAATACCAGGAACATCTGTATTAATTGCATCTGATCCTTGTGCTTCTATAATACCAACTTCCCAGAATTTTAAGTAATAGATTAATAGATTAACATAGGTTTTTACTTGTTACCATACTAAAATACAGAAAACATAATACATATGCATAAAAAAGGTTATGTTATATTGCAAAGCACTAAAGCCTAAACAGCCAATAAATAAGAGTTGGAGCATTTCACACAGGAGCACCTTGAACTCTTCTTCTTCTATATTCCCTTTGGAATTTGTGCGCTCATCACAATATTTCCGTTTCTCACTTAAGTTGAAACTGTAAAGATGAAAAGGAAAAATGATATTGATAAAAGAAATGTTGTTACATTAAGGAGGACTAACTTGCTAACAAAATCTAGAAGCTTCTACCTCTAAGAAATGAGTTACTGCCTAAACTTATTAATTTTCTACCTCTAGGCAGTTAGTATTCCCTAACCAAAGTCAGAATTAGTTGCTCTAGCAATTTAAGAGCTACTTAACTATGACTAAAGTTGCTAACTATAAGGACTGACTTGCTACAGATATTATTGGTACCAGAGTCCAAGAGAACTTGCTGTCTGTACTGAGTAAGCTGCCGTTAGATTCATACAGATGTTGCAGTCTAGTAGCCTACATTCACTTGGAAGGTAAACTATCGCTAAACCATGGCTAATTGGCTATATTCTTGATGTAGAACATAAACAATATGTGCTACTAGTTTGTAATGAAAGTGGGGGCCATCTTAGCCAAGAACTCAGTGAAGCGCAATGCTCATCCCAATGAAAGGCCAACCTATCTCAATCTTTCACATTAGTGATACTAAAAAATGATTTTTTTTGGGGGGGGGGGGGGGGGGGGGGGGGGGGGTCGGGTCACATGAGAGATCCAGTGATGTAAACCTTGTAGACTAATTATTGTAAATAAAAGGGTCCTCGTTTGCTCACTGTGTGAACTGTGATCAAATACCTTGATTGTTTCTTCCTACCAGCATCCTAAAAAGAAACAAAAGAACAAGAAAAAACAAATTTGAAGCAATGTTTGTACATGCCTTAAAAACATAATGCATATAAACAAATACAATGGGTCGCTATTTGCTGTAGACATTGACAAAACAATTACCACAGAAATTTACCCGAGCTTCCTCAGCTTCTGCTGCCTCGACATGGGGGTCCTCCAGGAGAATATTAGTAGTGCTCTTCATTCGGGATATGTTCTTTTGATTGACACAATCATCCATGGGAGATTGCTCCCACATTACCATTGGCACCTCTGTTGGAAGAATGGACTTCAATTGAGTAGGATCAGTCTCAACTTGCACTTCCTCCATGTGGGGACCGTTCAAGGGCACATTAGATGTGCTCTTTATCTCAGATTGGTTCTTTTTATTACCAGTAACTAACATGTAAGACTGCTCCTGTGACATCAGCAGCAGCTCTGTTGAAAGAATGGATTGCAACTGGGTAAGTTACATTTAATGTTAGAAGAAATGAATTCTAGTATTATACTTTAGGATTTTAAAATCTTGGACAAATTCAATGGCACTGTATTATTGTGTTGATGTCCAACATTGGAAATTTCCTTTACTTTGTCAGACCGCAATATGCAGTGGCCTTTGGAAACTCAATTTACCCACTTTCACTATGATTAGACAAGAGTAGAAATACTATTTGATTTAAAAGGTAAGGTAGGGGATCTTGGTAAAATAACAAAATTATTACCTTGACTACATTTTGGGTCCCCGTTACCCTTTTCTTGGCATTCATAACAATGCCATTCATGCGGAATTGAATATGCCACCACCCGTAGGCAATAACTTTAAAATAGAAAATGGAAAAAAAACAGTGAGTTCACGAAGTTTTAGCATTTAAGAACGGAGAAACATTAAGCTAAGTTATCATTTAGAGAGATAAAGGAGTACCGGTGCTCATGAGCATTGCAGAGAGCACACTTTGCGATAAGATGAGGTATGCTACCACTGCCACATATCTCACACACTACAATGTCCTGCAGTGATAGGAGAAATTTTGAGTAGTAAAAAAAACTTTTAGTGCTCATCTAATTCTTTCAGGCAGAGTTTTGTCTGCAATAGAGGAACCAAATACATAAATAATCGTCACCCTCACTTATCCTTCGTAGCTGGTGTCCTCACTTTGGTGTATTGAAAGAGGAAAAATAGAAACAACCTGACGAGATGAAGATCAAATTGCTTTGCAAATTTAAGAAATCGATCAATTAATAAGATACGAAACATAGAAACAAGCTGTACCCCAATTGGCATACTAGAGAAATACAACAAATTGATCATAAACGAAATTGCACAGGGCCAACACTACATCACAACTATGTGTCACTGATGAGGTTACTGGACATCATTTGGAGGCATTTTGTGAAACAGTTCCTGAAATTTCGGTGATAACCCAAGTCCTCTCCTTCAACCCAAATCGGATCGAGCAAAGCAGATATTGAAGCTTTAACCACCTCCCCGCACGCGAAGGAAATGAGGACTATGGAAATTGGAAAACAAAGATCGAAGAAGAAGAAGAAGAAGAGACCGAAGAATGCCTCACCGGCACTGGCGCCTCGCCGTCGCCGCCTTGTGGATGCGGAGCCGCGTGAGTGTCCAGGCGTCGATTGCTAATCTCACCAAGTGAGGCATCGAGCCATAGGCGCAACCTCCTGCCGCCGTCGGGTAGGCGGGCAGCGATGCCGGCGGCGAGGGCCACCTGCGTGCGCTGCGCCTTTTCCCGCAGCACCCAGTCCGGCAGCAGCCGCGCCTCGACTTCGATCCTCTCCCTCTCGTCCCCAACCGTCGAGTTGCCGCCCAACAGCTTCACCGCAGACGTTGTGGCCGTCGCATTCACAGGGCTCCGAGAGGCCGCGGGGAGAGGAAGAGGGAGTGCCGCATTGGACTGAATGCATTTTGCAGGGTTGCCATTGCCGCGTATCTCCCTCACCACTTTATCCTGTAGCTAAAAAAAAACATGCAGTCAGATATGTTGAAGAATTATGTGTTCAACTATTTATTTTACACATAGATTAATTATCCAAACAAGAAAAGATTGGAAACGCATGACTCCACCAAAGGAAATAGTAGAACGGATCACGTTCACCGTCTGAAGAAGTGGAAATTGGCCTAGCAATCTTGCAGAGGAGGACGAGGCGAACCGACTCGTCGTCATCATCCGGCGAAAGCGAAAAATTCAGGGTTTGTTAGTCTTTTTGTTGATTTCGCGCCAAAATTGCTCGAACCCCCGCGACTTCAATTCATATCATCGATGGATTCAACCTTGGTGACGCACGAAGTGGAAAAGACCAACGCCAACCAAGACGGTCCGGCTCCAAGAACGCGAAATCCATTCCCCCAGGAGCCGCGATTTACCGCAAGAGCGCAGAATCTCGAAACCCAGGGGGGGGGCAAAGACCGGGAGAGAAGCATGAACTCACTCTCACCAAGGCTGCGAGGACGATGACACTCACTGACTCACACTCATACCACCACACGGGCAAGCAATGCAGCCCAGCCACGCCGGAGAAGGGAGCGGTTGCTCACCAGCATTGCGCAGTCGCCCCGCCGAGGTGGAACACCAATACGAGATGACCGACGAGACGGGATGTTGTGGTTGCAAGTTTGCAACTTGCAAGGGATGTCCGGCCGGCCGAGGGGAAGGGATGTTCGGCCCGTTCGTTTGGCTGGAAAAGTACCGGTCTTTGGTTGTTGGTGGGCGATTTGTTACGAGAGAAAATCTTGGTGATGGGCGATAAGCCAGCGAACAAGGCGGTTGCTTCCGAGAAGAAATGTGGTTTTTTTTGCTGATGCGTCCTGCCGTCCTCTGCTCGACTGCTCCCATCCTCTCCGCGAGACTTGACCACAGCACTACATAGTGTACAAGAGCAAGGCGAGACTGGGGTCTATAGGTGGCCAAACGGGCCGTGCCGGCATGGCACGACACTAGCACTATGCAGCACGGCACTACGCGGCGCTAGCACTACGCGGCACTAGTGCTAGCCGTGCCGTGCCTCATAGGTCGTCGTGCCGAGGACGGGGCACTAGCACCACACTAAGGGCCGGGGTATAGTGTCGTGCGGGTGCCCACGACAGCACGAGGGCACTAAGAGGCACTATCGTGCAAAACGAGAAGATAGATCGAATCAAGATGCAAAAAATCAAAGAAGACATCCCACGAATCACCAAAATTCTTTCACATAAATCAAACCGATTATACGGATCCATCAAAAACTTCATCTTTCATGCCAAATCCACCAAATCGAGTGCTTCCAAATCAAAATTTCATCTTCCTCGGCGGCGGTGTGACGAGCGGCCGGCGCGGCTAGTCACCATGGCCATGTCGACCCCCGTCGATGGTGGCCACCGTATGACCTCGCCGTGCGGCGGCTCCCGTCGGCGGCTGCGGCGGCGGGCCATCCGCAAGGGCCATGGCGGAGGGGGAGGAAGGGGCGCGACCATGGCGGAGGCGGGGGGGGGAGGGAGGGCGCGGCGAGGCAAAGCGAGTCAGGGGCGGCGTCGGTAGTGGAGCAAGGGAGGGCGGCGTCGGCAGTGGTGAGGAGGCGGCTGGGGAGGGGGAAAATGAAGATGCATTAGGGTTTTGTGGCCTTTATATGTGAGATAGGTTCGAGCGGGCCGTTAACATGCCGGTGTGCCACAGTCGTGCCAACCGGGCCGGCCAATTCTCGTGTCGTGCCTCGGGCCGAATTGGCGGCCCAGGCACTAGCACTAGCGAGGCACTAGCACGGCACTGACACTAAGGCCGTCGGGCCGGACCGTGCTAGGGCCGTGCCAAATAGGGTCGTGCTAGTGCCGGCCCAGCGGGCCTGGCCCATTTGGCACCGGGCCGTGCTAGGGCCGTGCCAAATAGGGTCGTGCTAGTGCCGGCCCAGCGGGCCTGGCCCATTTGGCCATGTATACTGGGGTCAAAACCAGATTGTGTAAATTCGCTTTTGTTCGGGATTGTTTGTGATAATAGTTGTAGGTTGCGAGAAATCTGACTGCATTTTCGCTGTTCTCAAGGGTGGTATGTGAATTTGGACTTGTATCTGTCAGAGGAAATTAGCCGATTCCATCAGCGACATATATATACACCGACAGTAATTGCTCTCATTATTCAATACGAGTGCAAGATAGCCACGTTAGCACACAAGATTTATCAGGCATAATTTGCAATGCTTGCTCCAGCTAGTACCAAACAAAAGAAACCCAAGGCCCTAATCAACTTTCAGAAACCACAAATTAAGCAAATACTATTGTCACACCCGATTTTCCGAAGAAAACCAAATGCATCTCATATGTGCGCCAGGATCAAGTTTACACACATATGATAGACGTCATGAGTGAAATATCGATAAACAGCAATAAAAACGTACAAGAGCTAAACCATTACATTATCTCTTTATTACACTCAGACGATAGACTCGAAGGTCTTTACAATGAACAAACGATAACTATGAAGACGCAGCACCGTCTTCATCTTCCACGGAGCACATGATCGGGGGTACGCAAGCCTCGGAACTCCTCGTAGTCGTTGAAGTACTCTTCTCCAGTGTTCTTCTCTCGAACAGCGGGTAAGCAAGGGTGAGCACACTTATGGTTGGAGCTCGGCAAGTGGGGGAAAGATGCAAGGCCATCAAGGATAGGCTAAGAGTTTCTTTGCGGTTAGCATTTTAATGTTGGTCAAGTTTTATTAGCAAGCACCTAATTACTAGATGTAAGTTTATACCAACCCACTTAGGCATTTAGGAAAGCATCTTCTCTCAAAACCCACAAGAAACCATAATTTAGTTCCATCTTCAAGTTTATTAATCATGTGAGGGTCCAAGCCGCTCGTGACCGTGAGCACGGCCGATCGATCGGTTTTACACTGCGAGAGGTTGTACACTTTACCCACGGTTCGTGTTCCCCAACTTGCCGGGTTGATCGGACCCTTAAACACTTCCGAGGTGAGTGGCTAGGGGTCCACTACGAAGCCTTTACAAAGGAAAGAAGAGAAACCAACGCCCCGCAACGATTACGGCGGCGGAGCGGACCATAACCCTCCCTAGTGGTCAACACCTTAGCCAAGGTCGCTACCCCAAAAGGACCGGGCTATACCCCTTCAACTCCGGCCCCCTGTGCCCCTCTCGGAAAAGGGCTATCAGCTAACCCACTCTCCTAATTACTTGGCTAAGCCAGAGCCATGTGGACTGTGGTTGTACTGTTATCCTGGGTGGTTCTCCATGTTCCGATTAAACCATATGATCTTGTTATTAACCATAAGCACACACATTCATGTATGTCATCCAAGTTATTATGATCAACATTCAACATATTGCATAAGATTCATTTTAACCATCCCAAGTTATAGCAACTAAGCATTTCTACCCAAAACATTTATTTAAAAGGGTTGTCCAAGGTAAAGGGGATAAAATCTAGTCATGTCCTTAAAAAGGTGATTTCCCATCAAATTTATGCAATACAACATTTAAAAGTAAACTTAGTTATCATGCAAGTTGTGTGGGGCAAAAATAGAATATGCAGGGGGAGAAGTCCACTTGCCTTCCTTGCTTAAACACTGGAGTTCTTCTTCTTCAAACACTTGCTCTTGATCCACTTCAATTGGCTGCTCACTTGAAACCGGCACGATGTCTACGAGCACACAAGAAAACATACAATAAACAAAACAATACACCAAGCAAAGGTAAAGGCGATCCGACGGAAGAAACGAGATAACAAGGTAGCTTTAAAGAAAGGTGGTTAGGAAAGATTAGGTGTAAGAACATAGTTGATTCACCAAGAGAGAACAAGGATTGGCTCTAGGAACGCGAACACAAAAGCACTAGGAACTATCGAGAGCTTTGGATGATCTCAAACAAGAGCTAGCTATGTGCTTGGTATATTTTAATTAAGTAAAATCATGTGTATAGGTTATTTCAGAGAAATACCCTATTTATAATTAAGCAAGTTATATTTATATTTAAAAGACGGTGTAAGCCTAGTTCAATTTTACTTATAAATATTCAAGTATGATTTATGCAAATTAAACATTTTAATTCAAAACAAGCATGTAAAAGCATCTAGGGGCTTATCTATATATTTCGAGTTATTCTAATCAAATTACAACTTAAAAACACATTTATATTCATATTAATCAAATTAACAATTTAATTAAGAAAACTCGAGATAAACCTATATTGCTTTTATATAGGAAGCAAATTGCATAATCATTAATCAAATTAAGTTTGATTATAAAAACCGAGGTACACATCTAATTGGCTTTTAATTATAAGAAATATTTAACTAATATTAAGCATATTAACTTTCTTATGAAAACACGTGTTGAACTCTAACTAGGTTTTAATTAGAAAAGTATGCATAATAGGATTTAATCATATTAATCATTTAAATAAATTATAAAACAAGGAACATGTACAACATTGGTCCTATCACGTAGTTTTAGTTGATATGAGCCTAACGCATCTTGAAACGGTGGAAACGGAGCTAAAACGCACAAGATACGGCCAAAACAAGGTTCTAAAACTCGACGGGCTTGAGAAGACGGTCATGTGGACACCAAGAACGCTTAAAACGGAGCTAGGACGAGAAAAGATATGGCTAAAACAAGTTTCGGGGGCCTTTCGCGAAGAAACTAGGCTTCCGGGGGCTTAACCGCAAGAAACCAGGGGCTAAAACATAATTACACATATAAACCGAAGGTTTATAGTGCAAAAGACAAGATAGGACCTGCGGTGGGGAAAAACTAAAAAGCTCGGGGGCTTAAACGAAGAAATCGGGACCTAGCGGAAGGATTTCTATAGGTGGAAGGGCATTTATGTAATATTAGAAAGGGAAGGGTTCTTTTTGTAAAAACTATGGCTGCTGACCGGTATGAGATCGGGTTGACCCATGGCGGGAGCGGTGCGCGCCGTTGATCGCGGATCCGGCGGTTGGCGTGCTCATGGGCCAGCGGTGGACCATGCGATGGACCTGGTCCATGGGTCCACTATGGACCAGGCCAAGGGGTACGCTCCGAACTAATCTGCGCCATCCCCTGTAAATCGAGCGGCTTGCGTCGTCTGCACGCGATGGAGCGGCGGCGAGCGGCCGGGAGGCGCGGTGCGCGGCGGCGGTCCGCCGGAGACTCGCCGGAGCTGGGTTGATCTCGAACTGTGGGCATCCTTTTGCGACACAGATATGCTCTACACAGAGCGGGGGACTAGGCGAACCCGACCAGGGGCTCCAGGAGGCGGCTCGGGTGACGGACAAGAGCCTCCACGGCCGGTGGCGGACGGCATAGATCGATGCAAGGCCGGCGACGGCACAAGGCATCTCAAGTGCGAGCAAAAGAGAAGGAGATGGCCTCCTTACCTTGCTGTGACGCTGCACGTGAGGAGTTGGAGACGAGGAGGAAGCGACGGCGGAGATCGAGCTCGGGCGGCGCTCCAGGAAAAATCTCCGGCGGCGGCTCGGTTCGGCGGGGAAGGGGACACTCTTGGGCGCCGGGTCTTTGTGCGGATGGCGCACGCGACGGAAGAGGACGAGGAGGCCCCGGGGAAGTGCTCGCTTGGTGAGGAGGAGCACCAGACGGCCGGCAATGGCTGGCGGCCGGAAAAAAACAAGGCGGCGGCACGCGCGAAGGTGGAGGGGACAGCGGTGCAGGGTGTGCACGGGCGCGAAAAGGGCGAGGCAGGGGCTCGATTACGACCCTTATAGGCCAAGGAGCGTCGGCGGAAGAGCTAAGGCCATCAATGGCCGGGGAGGTCACGGCGGCCTTGATTGCCATCAAGGGAGGAGGCTTTGATTAGGGGAAACGGAAGGGAGTAAAGGAGGGAGGAGTGAATGCGAGACTTAATTGCGTATTGATTCGAGGTTTGAAGGAGGGAAGGGGCGGGGGGACGCGGGGGAAACGGCCGGCGGCGGCGCGCTACGGTTGCGAGCGGGGGGAGAGGAAAGGGATCGGCTGGAGGAGGGAGGCGACCCTGACAGTCGGGCCCCACCGGCGGCGAGTGCGAGAGAGAGGAGGGGGGAAAGTTGGGCCGCGCTGGCTTCGTGGGCCGGAAGGGGAGGTGGGCCGCGGGGAGAGCAGGCCGGTGGGCTGAAAGAGGGGTTGGGTAAGGAGAGAGTTGAGTTTGTTTGTTTTTTTTAAACTTTTGTTTTAAACCTTTTCAAACTTTCAAACTTTAAACTCTTTTCAAAGTTTAAACACTTCAAACCTTTTGCAAGTTTTCAAATTATTTTAAAGTCTTTTAAAACTTCACACCCTCACACATAAACACCATGCAAACAAAACATGATGCACAAGCACTTGTTGCCTCTAAAATTATTCAAAAGTGATATTAAATATTTTAGAGCATAATTTATTTGATAATTTATTTAATCCCTAGAAAATTAAAACTAAAACACCTTGTTGCTTATATTAATTTGGTGATGGAATTTTAGGGTGTCACAAATCTACCCCCTTAAAAAGAATCTCGTCCCGAGATTTGGAGAGATTGGAAAAGAAACTAAGGGTACTCTTCTATAAATCCATCTTGCATGCCGAGTTCTTCGCGGATCATAGCTTCTTCTTTTGCTTTCCTTCATCTTATTTCACTTTTCCTTCCTTCCGGGACGGGGCGATCGTGGCAACTTCAATCCCATCTCCTTGTGGGCCGGTTAAGAGCACTGACTTCTTGGCTCACAGAATTATTCCATCACATTCGCCTAACCAATCCATTCCAAGTATCACATCTATTCCACTAGATGTAAGATCTACTATGTCAGCTTGAAAATCTATTTCCCTGATTCTAAGATTGACTCGTGGGCATACATAAGTGGATTTCATTTCACCGTTCGGGGAACTAATCAGCAAATGTGTCTTCATAGAACTCATAGGTGTATCATGCTTTGCCACAAATTGTTCAGTACTGAAAGAATGTGATGCTCCGGAATCAAATAAAATCGTTGCAGGCACAGAGTTGACAGGAAACGTATCCAGCACAATACCAGGGGTGTCTTGAACTTGTTCGGTGTCACGTGGTTCACTCGCCACGCACGTAATTCCATTGACTCTTGTTGATCAGAGAATTTTGCACTTCCATGGTGTATCTGAGATGATGGTTGTCCGAACCTTTGACCATTGTCTTTCTGAGGAGTCTAGATGTTATGATTTGGGCAGATGCTGGTATGTTGCTCCAGTTCTCCACAATTGAAACAACCATTAGAGTGAACTTGAGAGTTGTTTCTCATTAGTGCACCTAAGCGATCTCGATGATGATTTGAAACATGTGGTGTTTGTTGGCTGAAATGCTGGAACTGCTGAGTTGAACGCTGCAACTGAGAATTTTGCAAATAATTTCCACTTGATCCACCGGAACTAAACTGAGAACCCTGTGATGAGTTGAAGTGGGGACGTGCGTTGCTGATTGTCCATGAGATTGGAATTTGCACTTCTGTTCACCAAGTTTCAAACGTTTGTTCTCCGGACCTATAGTTTTGTTCAACAATGTCGTGAAGTCCGGAAGCTGTGACTCGTAGTTGATAGTTGAGTGGCCCTATCGGACCATCTAGGAAGCATTCTTACCTCTTTGGGTCGGTATTAACTTCATCCGATTCATGGCGAGGCAACCGAGTAATCTTATCCGGATACTCGTTAACTAACATATTGCCTTGCTTTATAGTGAGGAACTCTCTTTGTTCAAGCTTGATCACACCAGAGAGAATGTGGTGCACGTGAAAACTATCCCTAAACTCCTGCCAGGTGATGGTGTTAGGTGTAGCATGTACGACAGTGTACGCATTCCATCATTCAGCTGTTAATTCTTCCAAACATTCTGTTGTATACAAGATCATCTCTCGACTAGTGCATTGCGTCATCTTCAACTTCTTGACGACAGTCTTTAATCAATCATCAGCATCCAATGGATCGACTGTGTGGGAGTATGTGGGAGGATGGTGACTCATGAATTCCTTATGCTTGTCCACTGGTGCTTGGTGGTAGGCGGCTTCGCCGAGCTTGAATGTTTGATTAGTGGCGGACGGGTTTTGGATTAGGCGCATGTGAGCGGCAAGAGATTGTTGTGTTCTTGGATCCATTCTTTGGGTTGAGGGGTGGGGATGGTGCTTGATTCCGTTGATTAGCAATATGAGCACAAACAACGGGTGGAATATCTTGACCTTCTCCGATCTAATACTTACCATCGATTGTTGGAGAAAGGTATTTCAGATAGGAATAGTGAACTAATACATGGAGAGACGAACTCAAAAAGATAAAACAATTCGAACTTCCAATTTAAGACAGATTCTCATCCCGAGGTTCACAAAAGCTAGCATGAAACAAGAGTTCGGGTGTTTAGCATCCAACACTGCTTATCTTGCTTCCATATAATTCGTCTTGCACAAGCTCCATAAACATAATTTTTTATTCTTCACAACTCACTCTATAAACATTACTGGAATACTCAACCTCACTCCCGCTTGTGACTGTCCATTCCTTTTCTCGACTTTGTTGATTTGCCTTTGTAGGATTTTTCTTCTTTTCTTGATAAAGTGATTTGAATAGAGCTGGATCGACTCCATAATTGTTTCTTTTCCTAAGCTTAGCCATCTCGAATCATATTTCGGGTCCTCATACACAATCTTTTAATATCCTTCTCCATTTGATCCAAAGGCTTCTTGGGTACTGACTTGTGAAATGTCCCTCTTTATTACAATAGAAACATGCTTTTCTTGCTTTAGTATCTTGGCGATTGTATGTTTGACTAGAAGTAAGGGTATTGAGACTTCGATCCTGGGGTTGATTACTGTCCTATTTTGCAAACCAACTAGCAAGATGTTCATTTTCTCCACACTTGAAGCAATATAATCCCTCGTGACTAGGCAAAATCCTTTTACACTTTGTTGAACAATTATTAACATAGTGGCCTTCTTCACCACATTTGAAACATAGTCTCTTAAGACCTTTGTCTTGGCTTTCTTCACTTGCATGCTTCTTGAGTTGTCTGATTCTATCAGGATGAAATGCTTTGAAAGTTATACTCCAATACTCAAGGTTGATAATCTGATTACTATCTATAGCTTGAGCAATTTTTTTAGGACTGGATTTTGGGTACATAACTTCCTCTTCTTATTGATATCCAAATGGTAACATTGTCTAGCCTCATCTGTCATTAGGCTGGCTTCTTCTTAGAGAGAGGAACGACCATAATGCTCACAACATTGACATGCTCCCCGATCTTCATATGTTCCTATTGTTCATTCGTCCGCAACTCGGTGCTCTATGACTTCTCTTATTATTTTGATGATTCCATGCTTCTAAAACTTGCTTCATTGCGGTCCGGCGGGAACTCCGGCTTTGGTTATCTCTGTGTTATGAGGGGAGTGATGTGCTAGTCTGCTTCCGTCCTTGTAAGACATTGAGCGTGCATGACTGATAGATTTTCTTTATCCAATGACGATGAAACAGTTGGAATCTGATGGTTTCACCCAAAACAAGGTTGGAATTCTTAGGATTTGATGCTTGCTCTATAATATACTGATGGATATTAACCATGGTTTGAGTCATTGCTTGCAGAGTCTGAGTTTGTGTTGCCATATACTCTAGCATCTTGCGTTCAATTGCTGAGGTTGTAGATGGAATGTCGATGTTTCCTTTGTTGTCTTTATCTTCGTGATTTCTATTGGGACTCGCCATCTGGTTGTGTGATAAAGGTAAGCTCAGAAGAGATTGGAAACAGATTGAAGAGCAGGGTAAAATTATTGATATCGGATCCATCTTTTCTTGTTGTTATTGTAATCACATTGTGATAGAGACGAGAATAACAAGGATGAAAGAAATTGACCATTTTTTTTTCTTTAACTTCTTTCATGCGTTGATGTCCGTATATACTTGTAGATTTACGGTTGCTAATGTTTAGGCTTTGATCTTCGACATCCTCCAACCATCTTGAATGGCAGATAAGGATAACCCAGATTTGAACCCAATCTATCTCTATTAACCTAACAATTTATTTCTTGTTGCATTTGTGGCCATCACTCCACAATACAACTCACACAAACAAAGATCCAAATCAAACATGTGTTCAAACAACAAACATCAACACAACGATCGTCCTCACAGAAACGTTTCTATCGAAGTTGATAAGGGGTAGGCAATCTAAGAACTTATATCAGACAACCTTGGTGGTGAAGATTCGGTGATAGCACAAGAAACGAACTCGAGAATAGATCAAAACAAAATGATGTGTTTTAACAAGAAGACAAGATTAAATTAGATTTTATACGTAAAATAAGCCAATTTTGAAGGATGACAAGCTTTCTAGAACATGAATCCTTACTTTTCGGCCATTTCTAACTTAAGGCTGCGTCCTACGGTCATCAACGCTACGATACCACTGTCACACCCGATTTTCCGAAGAAAACCAAATGCATCTCATATGTGCGCCGGGATCAAGTTTACACACATATGATAGACGTCATGAGTGAAATATCGATAAACGGCAATAAAAACATACAAGAGCTAAACCATTACATTATCTCTTTATTACACTCAGACGTTAGACTCGAAGGTCTTTACAACGAACAAACGATAACTATGAAGACGCAGCACCGTCCTCATCTTCCACAGGCACATGACTGGGGGCACGCAAGCCTCAGAACTCCTCGTAGTCGCTGAAGTACTCTTCTACGGTGTTCTTCTGCGAACGGCGGGTAAGCAAGGGTGAGCACACTTATGGTTGGAGCTCGGCAAGTGGGGGAAAGATGCAAGGCCATCAAGGATAGGCTAAGAGTTTTTTGCGGTTAGCATTTTAATGTTGGTCAAGTTTTATTAGCAAGCACCTAATTACTAGATATAAGTTTATACCAACCCACTTAGGCATTTAGGAAAGCATCTTCTCTCAAAACCCACAAGAAACCATAATTTAGTTCCATCTTCAAGTTTATTAATCATGTGAGGGTCCAAGCCGCTCGTGATTTCGTGAGCACGGGCGATCGATCGGTTTACACTCTGCGAGAGGTTGTACACTTTACCCACAGTTCGTGTTCCCCAACTTGCCGGGTTGATCAGACCCTTAAACACTTCCGAGGTGAGTGGCTAGGGGTCCACTACGAAGCCTTTACAAAGGAAAGAAGAGAAACCAACAGCCCGCAACAGTTACAGCAGCGGAGCGGACCATAACCCTCCCTAGTGGTCAACACCTTAGCCAAGGCTGCTACCCCAAAAGGACCGGGCTATACCCCTTCAACTCCGGCCCCCTGTGCCCCTCTCGGAAAAGGGCTATCAGCTAACCCACTCTCCTAATTACTTGGCTAAGCCAGAGCCATGTGGACTGTGGTTGTACTGTTATCCTGGGTGGTTCTCCATGTTCCGATTAAACCATATGATCTTGTTATTAACCATAAGCACACACATTCATGTATGTCATCCAAGTTATTATGATCAACATTCAACATATTGCATAAGATTCATTTTAACCATCCCAAGTTATAGCAACTAAGCATTTCTACCCAAAACATTTATTTAAAAGGGTTGTCCAAGGTAAAGGGGATAAAATCTAGTCTGTCCTTAAAAAGGTGATTTTCCCATCAAGTTTATGCAATACAACAATTAAAAGTAAACTTAGTTATCATGCAAGTTGTGTGGGACAAAAATAGAATATGCAGGGGGAGAAGTCCACTTGCCTTCCTTGCTTAAACACTGGAGTTCTTCTTCTTCAAACACTTGCTCTTGATCTACTCCAACTGGCTGCTCACTTGAAACTGGCACGACGTCTACGAGCACACAAGAAAGCATACAATAAACAAAACAATACACCAAGCAAAGGTAAACTGATCTGACAGAAGAAACAGATAACAAGATAGCTTTAAAGAAAGGTGGTTAGGAAAGATTAGGTGTAAGAACATAGTTGATTCACCAAGAGAGAACAAGGATTGGCTCTAGGAACGCGAACACAAAAGCACTAGGAACTATCGAGAGCTTTGGATGATCTCAAACAAGAGCTAGCTATGTGCTTGGTATATTTTAATTAAGTAAAATCATGTGTATAGGTTATTTCGAGAGAAATACCCTATTTATAATTAAGCAAGTTATATTTATATTTAAAAGACGGTGTAAGCCTAGTTCAATTTTACTTATAAATATTCAAGTATGATTTATGCAAATTAAACATTTTAATTCAAAACAAGCATGTAAAAGCATCTAGGGGCTTATCTATATATTTCGAGTTATTCTAATCAAATTACAACTTAAAAACACATTTATATTCATATTAATCAAATTAACAATTTAATTAAGAAAACTCGAGATAAACCTATATTGCTTTTATATAGGAAGCAAATTGCATAATCATTAATCAAATTAAGTTTGATTATAAAAACCGAGGTACACATCTAATTGGCTTTTAATTATAAGAAATATTTAACTAATATTAAGCATATTAACTTTCTTATGAAAACACGTGTTGAACTCTAACTAGGTTTTAATTAGAAAAGTATGCATAATAGGATTTAATCATATTAATCATTTAAATAAATTATAAAACAAGGAACATGTACAACATTGGTCCTATCACGTGGTTTTAGTTGATATGAGCCTAACGCAACTTGAAACGGTGGAAACGGAGCTAAAACGCACAAGATACAGCCAAAACAAGGTTCTAAAGGCGACGGGCTTGAGAAGACGGTCATGTGGACACCAAGAACGCTTAAAACGGAGCTAGGACGGAAAAGATATGGCTAAAACAAGTTTCGGGGGCCTTTTCGCGAAGAAACTAGGCTTCCGGGGGCTTAAGCGCAAGAAACCGGGGGCTAAAACATAATTACACATATAAACCGAAGGTTTATAGTGCAAAAGACAAGATAGGACCTGCGGGTGGGGAAAAACTAAAAAGCTCGGGGGCTTAAACGAAGAAATCGGGACCTAGCGGAAGGATTTCTATAGGTGGAAGGGCATTTATGTAATATTAGAAAGGGAAGGGTTCTTTTTGTAAAAACTATGGCTGCGACCGGTATGAGATCGGGTTGACCCATGGCGGGAGCGGTGCGCGCCGTTGATCGCGGATCCCGGCGGTTGGCGTGCTCATGGGCCGGCGGTGGACCGTGCGATGGACCGGTCCATGGGTCCACTATGGACCGAGGCCAAGGGGTACGCTCCGAACTAACTGCGCCATCCCCCGTAAATCGAGCGGCTTGCGTCGTCCGCACGCGATGGAGCGGCGGCGAGCGGCCGGAGGCGCGGTGCGCGGCGGCGGTCCGCCGGGAGACTCGCCGGGGCCGGGGTTGATCTCGAACCGTGGGCATCCTTTTGCGACACGGATATGCTCTACACGGAGCGGGGGACCGGGCGAACCCGACCCGGGGGCTCCGGGGAGGCGGCTCGGGTGACGGACAAGAGCCTCCACGGCCGGCGGCGGACGGCATAGATCGATGCAAGGCGGCGACGGCACAAGGCATCTCAAGTGCGAGCAAAAGAGAAGGAGATGGCCTCCTTACCTTGTCGTGACGCCGCACGTGAGGAGTTGGAGACGAGGGAGGAAGCGACGGTGGAGATCGAGCTCGGGCGGCGCTCCAGGAAAAATCTCCGGCGGCGGCTCGGTTCGGCGGGGAAGGGGACACTCTTGGGCGCCGGGTCTTTGTGCGGATGGCGCACGCGACGGAAGAGGACGAGGAGGCCCCGGGGAAGTGCTCGCTTGGTGAGGAGGAGCACCAGACGGCCGGCAATGGCTGGCGGCCGGAAAAAACAAGGCGGCGGCGCGCGCGAAGGTGGAGGGGACAGCGGTGCAGGGTGTGCACGGGTGCGAAAAGGGTGAGGCAGGGGCTCGATTACGACCCTTATAGGCCAAGGAGCGTCAGCCAGAAGAGCTAAGGCCATCAATGGCCAGGAGGTCACCGGCGGCCTTGATTGCCATCAAGGGAGGAGGCTTTGATTAGGGGAACCGGAAGGGAGTAAAGGAGGGAGGAGTGAATCTGAGACTTAATTGTGTACTGATTCGAGGTTTGAAGGAGGGAAGGGGCGGGGGACGCGGGGAAACGGCCGGCGGCGCGCTGTGGTTGCGAGCAGGGGAGAGGAAAGGGATCGGGCCGGGAGGAGGGAGGCGACCCCGACAACCGGGCCCCACCTGGCGGCGAGTGCGAGAGAGAGGAGGGGGAAAGTTGGGCCGCGCCGGCTTCGTGGGCGGAAGGGGGAGGTGGGCCGCGGGGAGAGGAGGCCGGTGGGGGTCGAAAGAGGGGTTGGGTAGGGAGAGAGTTGAGTTTGTTTGTTTTTTTTAAAACTTTTGTTTTAAACCTTTTCAAACTTTCAAAGTTTAAACTCTTTTCAAAGTTTAAACACTTCAAACCTTTTGCAAGTTTTCAAATTATTTTAAAGTCTTTTAAAACTTCACACCCTCACACATAAACACCATGCAAACAAAACATGATGCACAAGCACTTGTTGCCTCTAAAATTATTCAAAAGTGATATTAAATATTTTAGAGCATAATTTATTTGATAATTTATTTAATCCCTAGAAAATTAAAACTAAAACACCTTGTTGCTTATATTAATTTGGTGATGGAATTTTAGGGTGTCACAACTATTTCCTTTTTAAATTGTAAGTTATTTCATTTTATTTGGAGAGTCAAACCATTTTATCATTGACCAAAATTATAGAGGGGATAAAAAGATACATGCCATATAATAGATGTACTAGGAAAATATATTTAATGAAGAAAACCTAATAGTACTTATTTGTAATGTTAGAATTTTATTGGTCAAATTTTAGATGCTTTGATTTTCGAAAATAACTCCTAATTTGAAATTGAGGAAGTAGAAGATTTCTAGCAGTCAAGAACGAGGGAGCTACATTCGTCTTTTTACTGTTTACTACCTACGAAACATATTGATGGACTCTACAAAGGTTGCAAGAGTTGTCTACGGCAAAACGTGTCGCCATCAGATGAGCATTGCTTGCAACTCTGTATAAACAAGCAGGACCAAATTAAATTTAGGAAGAATAGAAATCCACATACTACTCAGAAGTCAGAACAAAGCCAAGGAAGAACAGAAATGCAACAAGCTATATTGGTCACATGATCATAACGTACAGGCAGGTTATCGTTCGGTTTCCCGTTCTATTTTCAGTAACAAAGCTGCATGCAGGCAGCCAAGGCTACATCGCAGGGCACACCACCACCACCACGGGAGCCTTCTCGCTGGTGCACGCGTGCGCGTGTCGTTCTCGGCTGTTGACGACCTCCCTGAAGCAGGTTTCCAGGAAGAGCCGCAGCCTCTTGCAGCCGTCGGGCCCGGCAAACAGCTCCTGGAGGCGCTGCACGCGCTCCCACAGCGCCTGCTCCGAGTCTGACGACTGCCGCGGCGCCTCCCTCACCCTCTTGCCCCCAGCGTTCACCTCGCCACTGGATTGTCTCCTCTCCGGCAAGGCCGTCGTCGTCGCCTCATTCACAGGGCCATGGCGCTGCTGCGCCACATGATGAAGCTCTGAGCGTCTGTCATCTCCGTCCTGAAATGTTTCACACATAATGCAAACGTGGTAAAAAGAGATAAATCGTGTTAAATTCTGAAAGTCTTTGCGAGTTGCGACCGGAATCTTGAAATTTCTCGAACTAAAAGATCATTTCCAACAATGGCTGATATCCGCATCACTTCCAACAATGGCTGATATCCGCCCCGTAAGATCACTGGCTGATATCCACCCCGTGAGATCACGGGCACCGTACAACAAGAAAATGCAACACACGATCGACCAATGCAAGATCACGTTGCAGCTTTGTGTCGATTGCTACTTGATCGTCTGCAGCATTTCGTCGAACAGCCTCAGGAAGGTGACACTTCCTACGCAAAAACCCTTCGATCCATTCGCTACACGAAAGCGTCGGCCCAAACTATTCGGCGGCACATTGGAAGACGTTCGAGCACGTACGCACCCAACACACCGTCGGCGCTCGTCGTGTCGCGCCGTTGCTGCCGTGCTGGCGCCGCCGATTGCTGATCTCGTCGCGGACGGCCTGGAGGAGGAGGCGCATCTTCTCGCCGCCATCGGGGAGGCCGGCGCTGTTGCGCGGCTTCCAGCGCTGCGTCACCTCCCGCAGCTCCCGGAGTCCCGGTCCGACATCTGCCGCACATGGTCCCGCATCACTTCGCGTGCCGCACCGGCCTCGTCATCCCCAACGACACTCGACTCGCCGCCGGGCAGATTATTCTCTGGCGTGGCCGTGGCCATCACGTGCCGGCGTCGATTGCGCTCGTCGAGGATGGCTTGGAGCCTGAGGCGTAACTTCTCACCGCGGTCAGGGAGACAGACAGACCCCTCGCATAACATCTGAAGGCGCTGCGCCCTCTCCCGCAGCTCCCGGCCTGAAAACTGCCGCACGTCGCGTGCCATCGTCCTCTCCCTCTCATCCCCAGCACTCGAGCCGCCGCCGTTCGGCGTGGCCGTGGCCATCGCATTCACAGCAACAGGGCCAGGGCGGGCGGGCGGCGGTGAGAGTCAGATCAGAGCCGCGTCGTAATATCTGGAGAAGAACGTGGGAGTTGTGGGAAATGCCACCAGAAATATCGGCGGTATATACCAAATGGGCCCATACCAAATACCATCAAAGATATCGTGCCAAATTTGGTAGCATAGTTTTCCTGATTGTGCTCTTTGTTTAAAAAATACATTTTAGATATATACAAATACTCCCTTCGTCTAAAAAAGAATGTCGTTTTAAAATTACCCTAAGTCAAACTTTCTCAACTTTAACCAAAATTATACTACACAAAACTACAAATATTTGTGCTATGAAATAAATATCACTAGATTTATCATGAGATCTATGTTCTTACTTACATGACACCGATCAGTTCAAATTTGAACCATGCAATGTAAAAAAAAATCATGATAGGGAGTATATATTTGATTTGTTGATAAGCCAAGCGAACTGGGTGTTGGTCAGAGTTGAGAAAGTTTGACTAAGATAATCCTAAAACAGAGTAGTTTTGAGGGGTGGGAATCTCAAACGACACGACCAACAGGTAGCACTTAATTGCACGAGAAAGACAACATATGAATGCAGAAATGGTTCTCGGCTAGCTCCGACAAAGCTCACTGCTTGCAACTTGCAAGCGTATAAAACACACGATTGGATCACGGAGCAGAGCTTACCTGGATCATGCATTCAATCGAGAAATTCTACAAACCTGCACGGCTACCTCTCGCGATGCTCATATTGATTGTCTTGTCTTGTCAATTATATGCCCACAAAAATTATTCTGTATCTTCCAGCACAGCTAGTATCTTAAAAACAAGTTACCTAGCCACCAGTTTAGCACATGTGCAAGCCCAACGGGGTCTGATGGTAGCATCAATGTCAGCTACATGCAAATTGCTCCATCTAGTGCTAATACTAATACTACTGCACAGAAATAAACCAAAAAGTTTTCTTGCATAAGACTAACGGCCAGTTCTCATCCTTCGGGACAACTCCTGATGCCTCCTCTTTTTTCTTGTTCGGCTTCTAGTGTTATTCTACTGAACGGCTTTGTGGGGATCCTGCCCTATCTACCATGGCCATGCAGCGTCACAATAATAGCCTAGCCCGTGTCACTTCTGATTCAAGGAAAGGAGACTCTATAATTGGGAATAGTCCTTCCTCGGAACATCCTCAAGGTAGTTCTTAAGCAACCTTTGATCCATGATCATGTTTGGAATCTGCAGAGAAATGCGGTTCAAAGTTCAGCACACGGCTTCAGGAAACATACACAGAAGGACCTAGGAAGCCGGAGTTGGTACCTTTTCACCAAAGAAAATCTTTGAGTTATTGGCAATTGATTCGATGAACCTCAGCTCAAGATATGCAGGTGTAAGTTTGAGCCTGTTAGCCTCTGCTTCCTTCAAGATCCTGCAGAGCCCAAATCAAATGCGGTTGTCAGTACAAAGCATAAAAATATGTGATGCATGAGCAGAAAAAAGTGTAAAAGAATATGGTAATGCCAGTCACATGCCTGTAGTAGTTTGCATCTGCCAGTGCTTTCTCTCGTGCAAGGTACATTTCATTGTCAATGTGCTGCTGCCTCTTGGAACTGTCTTTCTCCATCAGTTTCTGCTCCATCAGGATCTTGCTCACCTGAGCGTTCTTCTCTGCCTCAGATAGCGCAATTTTCTTCTGTGTTTCTGCCTCCTTCTCTGCTACCTTTTGCTTCTCAATGGCAATCAGTGCCTATGCATTGAAGATACCATAAGCATACAGGGCACATACTTTCACTAGCTCAAGCAAACTGGTGAGTAGATTTCAAGGAACATTGTGTTTTTGCAGTACCAAAACAACATGAGTTTGTTATACTAAGTATATTGCATACACTTTATCTTCAAGTATTTTAAGTTAGCCTCACTAAACTCTAATCCAATGGTATGTGTATAATGATGAATAGCATGGTTTGAATAAGGTTCGATGATCTAAATAAACATTAGTGGTTTATGACAATAGAACAAGAACATGAGCGGAAGTTTAGTATTGAGGTGCCATTAGGCATACATGCTTTCAGAGTTCCAGAACCTCAAAAAGGTGTGCACGAATCACCTTCTGAAACTAGTAAGCTTCAATTAGGCATTTTTGCGATTTTCCATTTTAATTTTGTAAAATAATCCTGCTATCAATCAAAGAAATGTATTCACTGTAAACATTTTAATAACCATTGCTTCTATCGAACAAACCTTAATAATCAAAGATATATATGCAATGATATCAACAGCACCGCATCTTCTGCCCTCAATAATCACTATAGAAGTTTCTCAGTCTACAGGAACTGTCGTGAATGCTCAGAAAGTACAGGTGAAACATGAGATCTGGTAACATGGAAGTGCATACCTTTGTACGCTCCTCTTCCATAAGTTCAAAATTTCTCCTAATGCTACCAGGAATATTTGGCTTTGTAACACGAACGCCGATGATTTCAATTCCAGGAGCATAGCGTGTGCAGTCTCTTTGAATAGCTTCTTTCATTGTTTCATCAATCTGAAATTTTGGCAGAAAACGGATGAAACATAAGGTTTTCTACATTGCATAGCTGCAGAGGTACTCAAAAGTTGTTACAGTGAAACAAATAACCAACCTGATCAAACATGTCAATGTAAACTTGCTGCAAAGTGTGAGCACTGCAGAACTGGTTTATCTCATGATGAATTTTATCATATATCCATGTCTTGTCATAGTGCACACCATAATTGAGTAGGGTGTCATGCACATACTCCTTACGGAGGCGGTTCACAACCTGCATGCACAACAGTCAGTGCTTGTTCAGAAACAGGCAGATGGTCTTTGTCAAAAGGAGTTATAATAAAAAGAAGAGCAACACTATACCTCAATCTTGTCAAAGCTGATCATAACACCACCTTTTGTTCCACAGGGAATATCTCTGACCTGGTTTATCACAATAAACAGCATAAATGCATTTCTACCATATACTCTTATGTTTAGCAAAGTGAGTTTTTTATATGTTATGACCCATCTGAAATAAATACAGTAAAATTTAAATTTGTATGTTAAAAAAAGGTGCAATCCAAACAAGGAGTTTTTTGTTTGATGGAAGTAAACAGATACCATTTGCAGGTGAACTTAATTACAGTTTTAGTGGAAACATAGGATGCGAGAACAAGGGCTATTCACTTGCCTGGTCTGTTTGAAGTGTAACCTGTATTGACTCATACTGGGTGATCCAAGGGAGTTTCAGATGAAACCCTACAAAGAATATTAAAAAGATGATGAAAATGCATTCAAAAAACAAATAAGGAACATCACAACAAAAAAGCACCTGGAGGAGTGATCGTCTTCAGAAGAGCACCTCCTCTCCAGTATACCCCAACATGTCCTTCAGGAACTTGATGCAGAACACTTGATGGAACTGAGAGTGAAATCTACATATTTACCAAAATACAAGTTTAACACCAAAGAGTTCAACAGTATACTTGTATATTCATATTGCATTGCCTCAATTAGAGAAAGAAATGTATCCAATGTACACTGGCATATTGACCTTCCTTTGGAGCTTTGAGGGGGCAATAAAGCTAATAAAATTCTTGTCTGAGCAATGCAAGTCACTGGATGGCAATACACATATAAATATGATGCTCAACAAAACATATAAGTATCTATGTAAAGCCAGTAAAAGACCATAAAGCAACTGACTGCCTTAAGGTCAGTGCAGTTAATGTTAACCAAGCACATGTAAACTTTAGATTGCAACCTAGTTCTAACAAATGATCTCCAAGCACTAACACACTCAGCTCTGTTTAATGAAAATAAACAAAGCTCACTAATAGGTCACGTTCCCCTCCCCTAGAGGGCTTTGCATAAGCTGTATCCAGTACCCCTCAAATATGTTATCATATAAAAAAGGGATAAAGTGCTTAGGTATATGTGATCTGGAGAAGTATTTTTAAATTTTAAAAATACGATATGGTACAAGGTTGACTTCATTATAAAAAATTGGGAATATAAAGAATCCTAAAGTACTAAAGCTGTTTTTAGGGGACCCAGTGAAACTAAATAGAATCAGATAGAAGGAGCACCCCATAGGAGTGATAATAACCTTTACAAAAATGAATCCCCCTGAACAATTATGGAAGCTTAAAAGGTACAGAAATAAACTGTTTTGGAAAACGAAATCTGTTGTTGATACTAAGTTAGAGGAGGGTGTCAATCATTGATTCAAATCAAGCATACACAAAGTCATCGTCAACGTACCCGCAAGACCAACAGAATCAACATGAACAATCACATCCCCAATGCGCCAAATCTAAACTCCAGTAGGCAAACAACAAACTACTGTCAAAAATGCTAAACCTCTTTTCGTTTTTTCTTGGGACGTCATCCAGTCCAACGGTTGTATATTTCAGTTATCAATGCACACAAAAAAAAGTCCAAGTAACGCTGTAATGAGGAAAAGTCAACAGAGTATAGATGAGCGTCACAAACAAAACCATCTGAGAGAATAATGAAATATATGATGAAAATGGCAAACAGGCCCATGCCAAGTCAATAGTTGGAAAAGATTGCATAAAAGATACCCCACCAAGACTGAATTGATGCAATACAGGAGTGTGTTGGTGCTAAAAATGTGGACATTGGGAGCAGCAAGCAGTGTCTAAAATCACAGTTCCCCAAACAAATGTTGCAAGTTACTTAGAAGAAGGTACAAGACTGAATTGATGCAATACGGGAGTGTGTTGGTGATAAACAAGTGGACATTAGGAGCAGCAAGCAGTAACTAAAATCACACTTGAACTAACAAATGTTGCAAGTTACTTAGAAGGCACAAGCACCAACTCGTTTTAGCAGATGCAATGGATAAATGAGACTAATCTGGTCATATAATTTTCCTAGTCAATTTGGGCATATGCACCACCGATCCAAAATGCAATTACCTACACATCCATACGGGACCTCAGCAAATCAACGACCTAACATTAACGCCCAAGGCCCCTCTGCGGGATCCACGCCACAGCCCCACCGATCGGGACCCGCCGATCAGGAACGCGCGCGCGACTGAACATCTACCTACCCGCGATCGGGCGGAACGAAAAGGAAAAATGGTGGGATTGGGGAGGGCGGGGAGGTCAAAGGTCACCACTCACCAGCACGAAGCAGATGCCGATGAAGGCGACGACGCCGAAGGCGACGGGGTCGGTGCCCGGCGGGGGCGGCTGGCGCCCGCTCGGCTGCTGCTGGAAGCGCGGCATCGACGGCGCCGGCGACGGCGGGGGCGGCGAGCGGCGGCTCTGCGCCGAGTCGCCGGTGACTTCCGACATCGCGAGGGATCCTTGGGAGCTAGGAGAGGATGGGGTTAGGGTTTCCGGTTTCGACCGGCCTGGTGTGAATCGTGATGCGGGAGGGGAGGGAGTGGGTGAGGACGGCGAGGAGGACGACGAACGAGTGACACACACAACCGTGTGGGTGTGACTTGCGAGTTGGGTTTGGGTCAAGTCTCAAGTCCAGTCTCACATCCGAAGCTTCTTAGATCTTTCCTTTTTCTTTTTCTCTCGTTTTCCTTTTCCCTTTTTTTCTTTCCTTTGGCTTTTGTGATTTCTGGGAATCTGCTTGTCTCGGAGACTTCACTTGGACCCCTTCCTGGAAAAGACTCTGCTAGCAGTGGTTGTACTATATTTATAAAATCGGAAGAAAGTTCTTAGAATGGAGAATGAGAGATTCATCTCAAATACGTCGAATGATCGTGTCTATGGAAAAGGTATGGACCAAATTAGTAACGGAGTGTGTGGGGAATAGATAGCTGGGCTCCAAGAAATGTATGCACTCATCTTTGTGTTCCTTTGAGAATCCTGACATTTTCTTAGCGTGAAATCTTAGAAGTTGAATTTCATGCGCAACTTTCGAGAAGCTGGTGCCCAAAAAAATGTGAGTATATGGAAATTTGGGAAGCTGAGTTTTATGAGTTTTTTAAGCTCAAAATGCTAGATACATCTTCTAAAAATTTAGAGTTATTTTTTCAGAACTGAAAAGCCAGCATCAGTTTGTCAGAAGATCTTAAAAGTTACGGCTCAAACAAATAGGTCATAACGTATGTCTAGATGCATGATAGCGCCGGTGAATCATAAAAAGCTAAGATGATTTGCAATTTGAAACAGGAAGAGTATATGAAAATTAATAACCGAAAAAAGTGATCATAAGAAATCGAATAGGATGGTGAAAACATATATCCTCGTAGTTAGCGCGTATCGATGGTGAAAAAACATTCGGTTCGATTGATCATCGCGGGCCAGGCCCATAGAAAAAAATGGCGAATCTTCAAAAAAATGGCCCATGGAAGTCGATGTTAGGATCCTGGTACTCAATGGGCTCGTACCGGGCTGTGATCTGACTATTTGCTTGGGCCTGCGTGCCTATCTTTATTGGGCTTAGCCCATGTACCTGGTTAGCTTCATATGTACCCGGTAGAGAGGATAGGAGGGGCATCGATGATTGTAACGAAACTATCTTGTTCTTCTTCCTTCTCAAGCATCCGGCCATGGAGCCGTAGCTATCTCTCCCTTCCTCAATTCCTGCTGCCCTTCCCTGATTCTCGTGCTTCTCTTCTATCCCCGCTACCCAGCTGCTAACATTTGGTATCAGAGCCACAGATCCCGTGCGCGTGTTCGTTGATCTGAGCCCTACCCCTTTGTTCCCCATCGATTCAGTTCTCGGGTGGATTGGTGAGCGCGATTCGTCGTGGCCGATTCCACCCCCTGGACCTCGATCTGGAACGGCTCATGGCGGATTCCTGGAGTTCCTGCGAAGGGGGCTCGAGTTTCAGCAAGGAGAACAACCTTTGGATTAGTGCCTGCAGTCTGTTCGATGAAATGTCCAGCAGCAGTCTCGACGAGTGGAGGTCGCCAAATCGTATCCTGGAGGTCGTCATTCACAGGGTTTGCTATCCTATCACTGAATCGGTGCTTCATCTTGTATTTGGTCCGTTTGGTGGAGTGGTGGAGCAGATCCTGGTGATCGGAGGAACTGATGTTGTGATGGCGAGTGTGGAGTTCGATTTGGTGGAAGCTGCAGCGGATGCTTATGGAGAATTGCATGGCCGCAACATATATGATGGTTGTTGTTAGATGCACATCAAGTGGGGGTTGCCAACTCTGGCAGCTCGCGGTGCAGACGACAAGGACTCCATGGTTGCGCTCACGACCGCGCCTTCCGCCTCGGTCGTGACTGCACCTGCGGCCTCGACCTCGGTGACGCAAGCTTCGTACACGACTCCGACATCGACCACCGCTACCGCGCCTTCTGCCGCCTGGACCGCAGCTGTGGTGCCTGTTCCTGCCGCCACTATTGGGGATGCGCTAGTGGGGCGCGCCTCCTGCAGTTGCGCCGGCCTTGACCGCTCCTCCACCCGACACATCGACCCCCATCACGCCGTGCGCCATCTCCATCGAGTTCGTGAGCTCCGACATCACCAAGCGCGACACCGATGGCCGCAACCGTGCTCGCGTCGACGAGTCGCTGGCCGCCTTGGAGGCGGCGGCGAGCGAGGTCCCCGAGGAGCCGATCCGCCAAGGAGTTCTTCGCCACGACTCCCCTGCGACGACCACGACCAAGCGCCACCGCACCGGGTCAACCTCGACGGTCGTTCCATCGTGCTCACCATCGACACTGCGGCCACCGCGGCGTCCTCGATCCGTACCAAGGAGCGCGTCGGGGATCTCAAGGAGGTGGAGGTGGACGAGGTCCCCGAGGACGTCTTCGGCGGTTTCGCGGCGGCGTCGAGCTTCACCACACCGGCCTCGTCCTCAATGTCGGCGGCAAGCCCCACTCCGTGTGCCTCATCCTCGACTCCGCGGCGAGTTCCTACGCGCCCGCCTCGTCCCCGACGTCCGCGCGCCGAGCTCGTACGCGTGTGCCTCGGCTTCGACGTCCACTTACGCGGTGTGCTCCTCTTTGCCCGATCCGCCTGCGGTCCACGGCGTCGCCCTCGCGCCGCCAATCGACGACGACACTACCGGCGTCACGCCCACAAGGTGTTCGATGAATTTTCTAGCTCCTACTCCGGCATCCACCGCTACACCAAGCGTGTGGGCGGCCGCACGGCCTCGTGATTTCTTCACCTTCGCCGATGCATTACTTGACTCCAACATGGCTGCTCACTTGAGTGCGGTCGGATCGGGGTATTTCGGCAAGCCTACCCACCGCATCTTCGAGTAGTGGAATGTTGTTGTCTCTGGACACCAAAATTAAGGACGACCATAATCTGCCTGATAGAATGAGTGTCTATGAGTCTGTGTTAATTGAGCCGGTGCATGTTACTTTGGTGGTAAAAGGACAACTAGATCAGTTCAGCTTAAGGTGGGTGAGTATGCACCAGAAACCACAATGGCCACCACCTACACGGGGGGAAATGCAAAATGATGGTATTCAGCTAAGACCAATAGCCTGGCCATCCTTTGATTGTCCTAGAGCTGTTGTGCTACTAGATACCCTTCTGTCACTTGAGTTGAGTTTTTCGAGAGAGCACCTACATGATGGGTTTACTTGGAATGAGTGGGCGGCATACAACTAAGTACATGGGCGACACTTTCATGTTGAGGGGCTATACTTTTCTTGGTGTGTTTGTTCGAGGGAAGAACATAGTCCATCGGTTTACACTAGTTGTTGTCTTGTCGGTGGTGCACCTTCATGGTGCAATCAATGGATACGATCATCTACAATTGCCATGGCCATCCTGGGCTGGTCAGACCTTTGCTTTTAATTGCATGAGTAGCGGCATAATTCTGTGGGAAATTGCTTGGCCATCTTTCTGTCATGAGGCAATAATAGAGTGCAGATCAGTTGGTACTCTATTTGGCATATTTGGGTGGTATTTTCAGCATTGGCTCAGTTTACTTTTGCTATCTGAATATTGTGTTGGTGAAGCTGCCATTAATTCTAATCTGTGGATGATAGTAGTAGTAGAAAGCTCAGTTAACACACTGTTGGATAATATCCTTGGATGGTATTCTGTGGTTTTGAAGAAGGGAATTGCAGATCGCAATTGTTGTCATACCCGGTGGGGTCGGTACGGTTATTTCGGGCCATCCGTTCTATGTCTTGGTTATGTTTCATGGGCTTCTCTTTATGATGAAACAATGTTGGGCGTTCCCTGCAAGTATGGTGGTCAAGCATGTACAAACAAATTCAACTATGGCTCCACGGCAACCGTTGTCATGGGATCCGGTGGTTATTCGTATTGGGCCTCGAAGTAACATCTCTTTGGCTGCATAGGAAGGATGTGGTTCCACAGGCCCCGGAAGTGTGGAGATGAGTGTTGGCTGTTATTTACTTGTCATCATAATCTAGTCAAGTGGAAACTCTCCGGGGTGCATCAGATGTGGTTTTACATGAGTAGTTTCTGTTTTATTCATATCTGGCACCTTGGAATGGTAAGTTTGACTTGGTGGTGTATCATAAATTTGAGGCTCTATGATCTCTTGGGCCTTAGTTACCAGATGCATCATTCTGTTATTCATCAAAGGCTGTTGTACTCGTGTGGACAGGCACTTCATGTTGCATTCTCTTGCGGTAAAGCTCTCGCTATTAGCACTACGAGATAATTCCAAGCTAGATTCATCAAAGTATGCAATATATTGGCTACCGAATGTTGTGCTTGTGAAGCGTCGGTTATTACGATCATGAATGCGGCCTATATTCTCCTGTCAACATATTGGAGTTTCCTAATAGTCTGAACATGAATGAGTGCGCACATTCTACTGGTTCAGTTTTAAGAAATACTTGGCAAAATCTACAGGTTCAGTTTACCTTCCCAGACTGGTGCACCCACTTAGTAATGCGATCTTTGGATCGGAGAGCATTGTTGCAATATTTGGCCTTCTCGGTACAACAACGGTTCGGTGTTGTGCTCTGGTCGGCATAATATTGCTTCAACGGTTCATTACGTGGGACCTAGGTGGTGTTACGTACTTCGACAACATAAGTTTGGATTCATCCACATGTCCTTTCTCGCTTGGGGGTGATGTGAGCATCCGGAAGCTTGGCAAGGGCATCGGATCTTGCTACGGATCAATATTCTCTTGTGGAGTACAAAAACAAGTCATCAAGATTGAAGATGCACAAGGGAGTGCGAAACTCCAAGAGATGCCGGTATCATCATTTTCGGCCTTCACTTCTACACTCTTGTGCTAGCGAGATCCTTGACGACTTTAATGCGGTGATGAGCGGCGGAGCAATATCTTGTCACAAGCGGGTTATCATCAACACCATGGTGATCCACATGTTGATGCGGCTTGGGGGCAAGCTGCTCTTAAGAAGGGGGCAATGTTAGGATCCTGGTACTCAATGGGCTCGTACCGGGCTGTGATCTGACTATTTGCTTGGGCCTGCGTGCCTATCTTTATTGGGCTTAGCCCATGTACCTGGTTAGCTTCATATGTACCCGGTAGAGAGGATAGGAGGGGCATCGATGATTGTAACAGAAACTATACTGTTCTTCTTCCTTCTCAAGCATCCGGCCATGGAGCCGTAGCTATCTCTCCCTTCCTCGATTCTTGTTGTTCTTCCCTGATTCTTGTGCTTCTCTACCCCTACCCCTCGCTAACAATGAGAATTCTGAGACCTTCCTAGTCAGCAGACAGAGAGATGACGGAATAGAATGATAAATCCAACCTTTCTCTTTTGAAATAAAAAATTGTTTTACCATTGTATTAAGTCCATGACAGAATAGCTCAATTTATGCTGCTCTGGGTCATCATGTTTGGTTTTTTTAGCCATCTGACGGCATTTGTAGCACCTATATCTTTACACACTAACAAAGAGGGTGCTTCTTTTGCTAAAAAACTTTTCTTTTGAAAAAACAATCTGTTTTACCGCTGTATTGAGTCCATGATTTCTGAAAAAATCCTATCCGGCTTCCGAAATTTTTTCCTTACATGACATCCGGTGTTTGAAATTCGCACACACAACAATATTCGTCGGATCTTCATCTCAACTCGTCCCTCCTCTACCTACTGCCCACCGCCGCCTCTTGCCTGTGAGCCGCCACCACGAGCTCGGCACGCCGTCGGTCAGATTCCGCGAACTCAGAGTGTCGTTGGCCGGCCACGTCGGTGAGTCTAGGGAGGAAGACAATATAGGGGAAGAAGAAGATGGCGAAAATATGTTGTTGAATCCGAAATGTTGAATGTTCTTTTCTCTGATGTTCTAATTTATTTGTTAAAATGTTGAAAATGTTGACAAAAAAATGTTGAAGATTGCAAAAAAAATGTTAAATATTGAATCAAGTATTTCAAAATGTTGAATTTAAAGCCTGAAGGGCTTTAAAGCCATATTGCTTACCACACATGAAAGCTATATAGGAGCTCCCATGATTTCTCCCTATACTCAAAAGTCATGTGAACCATCTCTCTAAATTTTTAAAAATCATTCACTTTACCTCCGAACCTCTAGTAATAAGTGTTTTAAAGGTGATTTTGCCTTTTAATTTAAAATAAATCTTATAATACTTATCAAACCACAAAAAAGTATTTTTAAGCTTTTAAAAATTATGAAAAAAATCTTAGAGATGGATTGAGATCCAACAAATCGAAATAAAATATTTGAAATAAGTGAAAATGCTTATAGTTTTCTAAAATTTTATATTTAACTCTAACAAACTGAAAATATATAAAAAATTATACCACCATAAATTTTCTAATTAAATTTTGAATACATTTTGCAATAAAAACACAAAATGAATCTTACATGTATACATTTATTGTAAATGCAATGAACTATCATAAATGTAATATTTTAATGTGGAATGCGTTTATACATTTTTGATGAATGTATTCATGTCGGCTTCATCTCCTGCTGTCATTAAAGAAAAGTGTTGAAGATGCCATTATATATAGATAAAAATATTTTAATATATGTCTTTAATTTTTAGATATATTTCATTTTCCTAGAGCTGAATCTAAATTTTAGAAAATATATAGACATTTCCACTAGTTTTAAATGTCTTATTTAGATTTCTCGCATGCCAATCCTGCTCTAAGATTTTTCCCCATAATTTTTAAAAGCTCAGGGATACCTTTTGTGGTTTGATACATATTTACAAGATTTACTTTCAATTGAAAATGGCAAAATCACCTTTGCAAACCACTTCTAACCAGGATAGAGAGGTAAATTGAACATTTTTGAAAGTCGACGGAGGTAGTTCACTTGTTTTTGAGTCTAAGGTGGAAACATGAACTTGACGCTATGTCGACGTTGTGTACTTTTCTTTTCAAATGGAACACACAGGAAGCCCAGTACAATGCTTAACCATGCTGGATGAACTCAAAGTTTCAACTTTCAAACGTTGCACGAGTGCACCACACAAGACTAACTGTACCTTGCGGGTTCAGCATAGCCTACCTTTTTTATATTGTCATTTGCATCACGCAATGAAGCTTCACGCTGAATTTTAAATCACATCTCAAATAATGTACTCCCTCTGTCCCAAAAAGAATGTCATTCTAGGAATTTTAGGACAAATTATTAAGGAGGTCAAATGACCTCGATTGCCCCTATTTATTTGCCATATTAGATGCTAATTGATTGTTACATGCCTACATGCACATGCACACACGCCAAATTAAGTAAAACGTCATTCTTTTTGGGACAAATTTTGAATCCTAAAACGTCATTCTTTTTGGGACGGAGGGAGTAGCCGACATGCCTGCAAGACTAGAACCTCGAGTAAAAAACCAACAATAAACAACAATTTCCTAATGTGTGTTGAATCCCCTAATCCACATGGCCACTCCAAGGTTGACACCAAATTCAGAGGCCCAAGATTCTCTCCTATGTGGAGAACATACTACTATACAAGTACACATATAACAAACATTTCCGGCGGGACAAGTAGCACCAGCAGCAAAAAAACATACTACTGAGATGTTAGAAGTTGAATTCAGCGACTGATGCGAGGGGAAAGCAACGCGATGCTTTCGAACCACGGTGGTGGTCTGGCGGCTTGATACAGGTCCCGGGGGGCACTTCTTCTTCTACCTTAATGGCAGTCCCTAGAATGAGTCTGGAGTCCATGCGGCGGGTTGGAGGTCCCCGCGCACGAGAGAGAGGTGTGCTGAGTGGCGGGTTGGAGGTCCCCGCGCACGTGAGAGTTACGTCCAACGGCGGAAGCGGCGAGCCCTCGCGCGTTGGGTGCCTTTGGTCTCGGTGTTCTTCTCGCCGTCGGGTGGTCGGCTGGGGTGCAACAACACTGCGGCGGTGGGTCCTGCACGTCAATGACCCTCTCGGTGCGGCGTTGTTTGCCCCTCTGCTTCCCTATCAGTGGTGGATCACTTCAGCGGTTTCGATACAAGCAAGAATGTGGTTGTTTGATGGAAGTTGCGGTCGGTGTTTGCCCCCCTGTCGTTTGTTTGTGAGTAGTGCTTGGGCGTGTTGATGACCCACTCCGACCAGCCTGTCAGTATAGGTGGGCAGTTACCCATGTCAATGGCTCAATCCAACCGGGTGAGCTTGTTTTTTGCTTCTGCCTACGATCTTCCAGGATTGTAGTCTTGTATTTTTCTTCTTCTATATCAATGAAACACACACTATCTTGTGCGGTTCGTTAAAAAAACAAGAAGAAGCTGAATTTCTCATGCAGCTTTCGAGAAGAATATTTTAAAAAATATTTAGAAGAGAAAACACACAATTGCAATGGCATGTACGACGCTTGTACAACCCTAACAAAGCGCCTAACTATTGATAACATGCCTTAGGGAATTTAGAAATTTCATTACAACATTCCTAATTAATCTTGTTGTACGAGAAAATTTTATTACAACATTCCTAATTAATCTAGTTGTACGAGAACTGCCCAAAGAGCATAGAGCCCCCGGAGTGTTGCGAAGGCATGTAGTAGTACCCAGTTGGGGGTGGAGGTGGTGAAGGTGCAAGACAACATGTAGTAGTACCCAAGTGGGGGTGGAGGTGGTGAAGGTGCAGGGGACCAATCTTTCGGAGGAGAGTTGTTCTTCTTGTGGCATTCGCAAGTGCAGGTCGAACATTTGCAGCATCGGTCATCTCCTGCACTATACGATGGATCTGGAGAAGCCAGTGCCTCCGACAGCTCCCGCTTCAGGTTGTAGATGACGATGTCCTTGAGGTAGTCAATGTACTGTTGATAGGGATCAATAGCTGGTGGATCCACCCATTGCGAGAAACCGCAGTTCTCTGATTGGGTGGAGTACTGCAAAAGGCAAGAAAATGTTAGCAAAAAACCGACGAAACATGATGAACAAATTTGTGTACATTGCTTACCCATGCATGTGGGCAGTGCCAGAAGCGACGACCGGAGTTGTTCCATCCTTACACTTACATCACGCAAAACTTACCGTGTGAACATCTAGACCACAACACCGTTTGCTTCGGTGCATAGCTTCTAACATCACAAATATAAAGAAACAAAGTGAATCACTAATTACGCTTTCACCACAGCTAAGTATAGGTGCTAAAAGGGTTGAAATCAACGAAATACTTACAATGAAGTTAAGAACCGGTAGAGCTTCGCTGCTCCGCCCCCTCACTCTCTTCTCCCCAACCCTCTTTCTTTTTACCGAATTATTAAGACATTTTCGGGCTAATTTCAGCTCCTATAGAGGGCAGGCGACCTGCCGCTGTGGCCCACGACCTGTCGCTGTGGCCCACAGCGGGCGCACAACCCTACCGCTGTGGCCCACGGCGGCTGGGTCTCAACCGCCGTGGGCCACGACCGTCTTGGGCCACGGCGGCTGGCCTTCTCGCCCGTTGAGCCCGCGGCCCTTGGTCAAACCGCCGTGAGCTACGGTGGTTGGACCTTCAACCGCCGTGCGCCACGGTGTTTGGTCGTTAAATCTTATAAATTTTGAAACGGTCGTATAATTTTGCAAAATGATTAAAAAATATCAAAAAATAATTGGGATGACGAATAGGATGAATCCAACCTTTTTCTTTTGAAAAAAGTTTGCTTACAATGAAGCTGAGTGAATACATTCATTATAAATGCAATCAAGCGTCATAAATGTAATATATTAATGTGGAATGCATTTATGCATTTTCGATTCCATGTCGGCTTCATTTCACGTTTTCGATTCCATGTCGGCTTCATTTCATGTTTTCGATTCCAAAAAGTACTGAACGTGACATTATATGTTGATAAAAATATTTAATATATGTCTTAAATTTTTAGATATAAATAGGTGCTACTCCGCGCGTTGCTGCGAGGTCTTTTTGGTGAAATTTAAAAACAAAAATACTAAAGCAAAATTTGGAAGTAGAGACACTAAGATGATTTCTTCGTATTCTTATATGTTGAGAAAAATAGAAATCAAATATTTGTATAAACTTTAATACAGATAGATTTATAGATTTTTTAGATTGGACAGTGCAAACAACTAAGATGATGTGACTACACCGTATGCGAGAGGTATATAGTTTAATATAGATATAGAATTAGCAATCAATGCATTTTGGTGGGGTGCTTAGTGGAGGATGACGTGGCGCACTGCGATAATTAGCAATCAATGCATCTTTTTGGGTGTTTAGTGGAGGATGACATGATGCGTTGGTGGAGATGACGTGACACATTGAGGATTGAGAGAATTCCTTAGTGGGGAGCGCTAATATAGTTTTGTATGATTTAATTTTGCTAGAGCTAATCTAAATTTTAGAAAATTTATTGACATTTCCGCTAGTTTTAAATGTTTTACTTAGATTTCTTGCGTGCCAATCCATCTCTAGATTTTTTTTCATAATTCTTAGAAGCTTGGGGATACTTTTATGGTTTGATAAGTATTTACAAGATTGACTTAAATTTAAAATGGCAAAACCACATTTGTAAACCATTTCTAACCAGGATGGAGAGGTAAATTGAACAATTTTGAAAGTTGAGAGAGATAGTTCATCTGCTTTTGAGTCTAAGGAAGAAGCATGAACTCGACGTTGTGTGAGGTAAAATAGATTTTTTTCCTTTTCCTTTCAAATGGAACACACATGAAGTTATGCATGAGTATTTTTCGGGGCGGGTCGAAAAATCCCGGTTATTCTGGGCCGAGAAAATTATGTCGACGACCGTCCCACTAGACAGGTTGAGCCTCAATTTTCGGGTCGGGCTTGGGGCTCATGCGTTTTGTAGTGTAAATAGCTAAAAACATCATTTCAGATCGGACACGGGCCAAGATTTTTTTCTCAAGCTGCAAGATTTGTTTCAGGCCCGTCCAGTAAGATCCGGGTTCAGGCCGGGCCCGGGCCGGGCTAGCGGGCTAAAAAGTGCAGTATGAAGCCCGGTACAATGCTTAACCATGCTGGATGAACTCAAAGTCTTAAACCCTGCACGAGTGCACCACGCAAGACTAACCAAACCTTGCGCGTTCAGCATAGCCTATCTTCTTTTATTTGCATCACGCAATGAAGCTTCATGCCGACATGCATGCAATTGCAGGACTGGAACCTCCAATTAAAAAAAAAACAAGAAACAACAAGTTCCTAATGTGTGTTGGGTTCCCTAATCCACATGGCCACGCCAAGGTTAACACCAAATGCAGAGGCCCAAGATTCTCTACTCTGTGGAGAACATACTACTATACAAGTACACATATAACTAACATTTCATCACAAGCAAATGATAAAACAACGGGGGAGGAAGCCGAAAAGGCTTGCAACAACTCTTGTACAGTAGCAACAACCAATCCAAGGAACCAGAAAGACAAATGGACAAATGGTCCTTGCAGGACAGAGACAGCCATCCAACCACCGAATAAAATCATATACCAGCTAGCAGTATGCTGAGAAGTCGGCAAAAACACACACCCCAACCACCGATGCCACTAGCGAAAGGCCGCCGCATGCAGGAACAAGAATACAAGATCACAGCAAGCAGCCATGGCCCGTGGGGTAGTGTCTGTGTGGGTCTAGTTAGTGGTGAAATGGAACTGGAGCTGTCCAACTGCAACCAATTCAGAATCAATCTCTTCATCATTTCCTTGCATTGGTAGTTCGGAGAACTACTGGACAAACGGAACTACTGATTACTGAAAAGCAAAGCGGAGAAGGTGGAGCTGGGAGCTAGTGCAGGGCGAGGAAGGAGAGGATGGCGGCGGCGAGGAAGTAGCCGGGGAGCAGGCCGGCCGCGGCGGCGTCCATGGTGCCCGTCGTCGGCCCCAGGCTGCCGCCCATCCCCGTGCTCGTGCCGTTGAACCCGGTGCCCACGCCGGGGGTCAGGGTGCCGCCCCCTGCCGTCGCGCCGCCCACGGTCGTCGTGCCCGTCATCCCGGAAGCACTGCATCGATCCATCAACAGGAGAAAAAAACACTGCATGAGTAATAGAAAGAACATAGCCACCACGTTCCAGATGATGCAGAGTGATAATGGATAATGGTAAATTCGTCGCTGTACTCTCGTGTCATGTTCCACGAATTCAGCATGGCTTTCAGGAAACCGACAAGCATGTGTGGCTGTGTGTGTGTGTGTGTGTGTCTCAGTGTATGTTCAGTTGTCATTGTCTAATGTTGATCGGGAAATCTAGGCTGTCAGACGAGTATTGTACGACAAGCTGCAAAAGCTTTCTCGTCGTTCTGTCTGTGTTGCTTCTGTTTTGTCTGCAGTACGCAATACAGATTACAGACACGGCGCACATGCGAGCAAGGCTGTCTAGCTCATGAGCTGCCTTTTTTAGTTGCGACGCAGCAATCAACCTGATGGTGGGAAAGTCACTGCATCATCCGTCTCTCCTTTTCAGAGAATATGCTAGTATGACAAAACCACAAGCCACAAAGAGAATTCGCTGGTATGGATTTCGGATTAGGCGTTCAGGAAAGAAGCGATTCAGGAGCCTTGGCTTGTTGCAGACGAATGCGTGTGGTAATCGGGTTCAAATCGGTTGGGAAAGATTTTGGGAGGCAGCTTGAAGGCAAAGGGACAGAGGCAGGGAGGCTGAATGCATGCTGTCACACATCTCACTGCTTCAGATGTCGCAACAAACCAACCCAATTGGTGAGGCTTGTGAAGCAATTTTCAGACAGTCGGTGAGTAAGGAGCGTGTGGTGAATGTGCGCGCGCGATTGCCGATTGGTATGGTGTGCAATGCAGACAAGCAGTAGGCCTGCCTGCTGTTTTGCTTGCAAGTTAACCGCACCAACTCTATCTACAAAATGCGGCGTAAACCCTGCATCTTGCTCCTGTTAGTATATTCAGTAGTTACTAGTGTCGGTGGACTATGCATGATTAGCAGGCGACTGAAATGTGTTAGGTGATGGGGACACTGATTGCCTAGTTGCCACTGGGAATCTCGATTTGACCATACTCCAGTGTGGTAGGGACTAGGGAGCACATAATGAGCACAGTTCATTCTACAAGAAAATTCAGTGCTATACTCTTGAAAGCAAAAGAAAAAAAAGTGCTACGAATAAGCTCTGATACGCCGGAGGAGCAGAGACAGAGAGCACCAATGCCGTACGTACCTGGCAGTCGAAGGGAAAGTGCAGCCGGAGAAACCTGCAGGAAGGAAGAAGCATCGACAGGCAATTTTGGTTAGTACTGGCGGTAGATGAGAATGAGACGGCAGAACGAACGAACCGGAGAGAGAGATGAGAGAGCGCGTAGTACTGGGGTCGGTGGTGGAGATGGTGGCGGCGCCGTCGAAGTCGCAGGTGGCTCCCTTGGCCTTGTTGTTCTGGTAGTAGCTGTTGGCGGCCCAGGAGCAGTGGCCGGCGACGGTGTTGGGGTTGTAGCACCCGCCGCCCTGCAGGATCGCCGAGCAGTCGGCGTTGCCCTGCGGCCCGCACGAGAAGTCGATCGCCTTCTGCAGCACCGCCGTCGGCTGGTCCGACCGGCACACGCAGAACTCTGCCAAGCCAAGCAAAAAGGAGCATGATCGCATGCGTCGTCAGGGGAGGAGCAGGGATTTGCATTTTGTTGGGAGCATGATCCCAGGGGGGGTGGAACAAGGAATAAAAATGGGAAAAAAACAAGTTCCCCTGTCGTGTCTTGAAATCAGAAATGGGATGAAAGAAGGCTGCAAAAGCTCCAACAAATAAATCTCACGCAAAAAAAAAAACTACGTACATCAGGAGAGCACCCTGAAAAGAAAAGAAGACAAAAACAAAGGGAAGGCAAAGGGGGGGAGAGAAAGAATGTGTGGTACCGGAGGCAGCGAGCGTGGTGGACAAGAGCAGCACGGCGGCCACGAGCGCCAACGCCGCCTCCATCGCGCAGGTCACCGGAGAGGAGGAGGAGGAAGCAGCAGCAGCAGCAGGGAAACAGAGCGAGAAAGGAGACCGGTTCGAGCTCAAATCTCGCAGGCAGCTTGCGCCTCACTGGACGAAGAAGAGTGGAGAAGAGGAGGACGAGCAGAGCTGGTGGCGAGTTCCTTTCGGATCCTAGCTGGAAGCTGGAACGTCCTGGTGAGCCAGCGAGTTCTCAATCACCAAGGAGTGTGCCCGTGCAGCTCTGTACATGCGACGCGCCGCGTAGTTATAGACAGTGGCTGGCTGGGCGAGGGTACAGGGTGACTGGGTGCATATAGTGGCCACACGGAGATATAGCTACGGCTATTTTGCTCAAGTTAAGTTACGGCTATTTTGCTCTGACAGGATCTTGATTTCTTTTTCTCAACTGGTGATGCTCCTGCTCCAGTATTTTCCCTCATGTTCTCTATCAACCTCAACGGTCGAATCGGATCCTCGTCAACAGACGGAGCGCCAGATCCGCTTCCAACTTCCGAGCGTTCTATTTCTACCCATTTTCTCCGCTTTTGCCTTTTGGCATTCGCCTATACAAGACGAAGCTTCTCTTTCGCGCTTCTTTTAATTATTTATTTTTTTGGCCGAAAAGATCGTCCCCGTTCCAACACCAACATTTCCTTTTCTTTTCCCGAAAAGAGAGAAAATCTTCGACTCTGAAAGTTTTTAGGACTTTAGAATCCGTGCTAACGCGCAGGAGACGTGAAATTTGCTACGCAAGCGAAACCGAAAGTTGCCGTCCATCAAGCAGCACCAAAGTTGCTGGTTTTTAAGCCTTTAATTACCCAGTTCGGGCAGCCAAACTCCGGCATGCGCACACACATAGTAAGAAGAAAATCTGGTCGCACAAAGTTCCAACTCGCGCCGGCTTTAAAAATGAGTTGAGGATTCAATTTTGTTTAGACTGTATTCAGTCAAGATTTGTGGAATTTGATTATCAATGCGCGCGTCTGCAATCTGCATTGTGTTCCGTAAAAAAAATATTTTATTTATATTTCCAGTCGAGGTTTATGCGAAGGAAAAGATATTGTAACTAGATTTGCCTTGGAAACTAGCCCAAACTTTACAACTTTGTTACGCTTTGCTTGCATTTCACACTAGCAATTCATTTTGATGCGTTTTGCATAAATTTTACATTAGTGAGAATTAGTGGTCAAAGTACAAACTTTAGAGACCACAGGTGGCTACAGGTAAAGTTACCATAGCAAAACAAATGACTGCCAAGATTGGTCAAATAGCCAAGCTAAATTGACGCAATTGCAAGCTTTATCCATGTAGGCAGCTAGTCATCAAACCAACCCACAAAGTTAACTTTGCATGCTTTAGTGCTTTTAGAACATCAACGCACAAGTTCAACGAGCTAATGCAAAACTACTTTGCACATCGGGCTTTTGCCTGCCAGTCTTTTTTTCTTCTTCCCTTCTAGCATGGCAGCTTCGTTTGCGGCCGTTCTTTTTTAAAAAACAATTGTAGCGTGACATTTCTTTTGTCAGAATAGTCACGTCCCATTAAACCGTCGACACAGCTATACCACCCGGCTACCGTGGCTACCGCAGTGAGGACATGTACATCTAGCAATGTGACACCTACAAGAAATTACAGTTTGTAACCACCAAAAGTTTTATCTAGCAATGTGACACCTACAAGAAATTACCGCAGTGAGATCAGCGCTTGCTTCACCTGCATTGCTTTTGCTTCAGATGCTCCGGGTCAATGCCACACAGTAACTGCTAAGTAAGTACCCAATGTGAGGTTGGGTTAAGACACAAAACAAATGGGGGAGCCAGATTTGCATGGGGGAGCCATCAACCGTTTTAACAGAGACTGCTTGATCTGGGTGAAATGACTGAAATCAGATAGAATATGGTTGGACAAAATTCGTATAGCACTTCCCCATATTTCTATATATAAATGAAAAATATGGCTCTAAATACATTCATTTTTTCTCCTTAAGAAAATTAATTTTAAAGTTTATATTTTTAAGAGGTTGGGCAATTATTGGATTAGTGTTAACGATTAGAAATTTCCATCATAGAAAGACAAACAGATGACAGGTAGGAACCGAGGTCCTGTCAAATGTCACTTGGTTATAATAGTCTCAGGTTCTTTTGATAGTTAGCAATGGCACGACCTTGCACTGGTCATCACATTCACTACATTTTGCAAGTACGATGCTGATTTATCATACAAAAGATATATTCCCATTCCTTGTCGCAGATTCATTTGGCACATGGCAAAGGGAGCAACAATGCATTACTTGTTTCTGGTTCCTGAATCCTGACAACTAGACCAGATAACAGAGAAAACGAAAGATTGGATTCACAACACAGTGCTTATCTCTGATGAAGCTGCAAAAATTAAATAAGACAGCGATAAGCTACAAGAATCAATTTGGAGATAGACTGTGTATGTGTGCAGTCATATGCATCACTGCATCAGTGTCAACTAGTCCTATGCTGCGGAGAACAGAGGCACAAAGCCGGGGTACTCTGCTTTTGCGACGCCAGGGGCCTTGACGTCCTCCTTGAACCAGGGATGATCGAGCGCGTCCGCTGCCGTGAGCCTCTCCCCAGGGTCGAATCTCAGAAGGCCGGCGAGGACCTCTCTCCCTGCCTGCGACAGCTCCGGCAGGACGTCGAACGCCTGCAATCCTATCTCAGCGAACTCGTCTCGCAGGTCGGTTATCTGCCCCAGCACGTCCTCCTCCGTGTCGGCCTCGAACAGGGGTTGGCCGGTCAGGAGCTCGGCCATGACGCACCCCAACGCCCACATGTCGACCGCCGCCCCGTAGCACCTGCTGCCCATCAGCTGCTCCGGCGAGCAGTACTGCATCGTGCCCACGCGCCGCTCCTCGTACGGCGTCCGCATCGGCGTCGCGCAGCCGAAATCGCAAATCTTCAGCTCGCCGCCGGGGGCGACGAGGATGTTCTCCGGCTTGATGTCACGGTGAAGCGTCCGGATGCCGTGCAGCTTCTTGGCGGCGTCCAGGAGCTGCCGCATGAACACGCGCGTCTGGTCCTCGGAGAGGGGCCGCGTGAGGAGGTCGCGGAGGCTGGAGCCGACGAGCTCCATCACGATGAACAGGTCCCCGGTCGCCTCGTTGGTGGCGACATCCTTGATCTGCACGATCGACGGGTGGCCGCGGCACGCGGCGAGGCAGCCGGCCTCACGAAAGACGGCGGAGCGGTCGGGCCCGCCGCTGCTGCCGCGGATCCACTTGACGGCGACCTTCTCCCCCGTGCGCTGGTGACGCGCCTCGAACACGACGCTGTAGCTGCCCTCCCCTAGCACCTCCAGCTTCTTGTAGTCGTTGATGCTCGCGAACTGATAGCGTGCCCGCTTCTTGGCCGCCGCCGCCGCCTCGAGACAGACTCCGTCCTCCGGGGCCGGACGCTTCCGGGCTGCCGTCGGCGCCTCCGCCATGAGCCGGGATGGATGGGATCCTTTCCTTGAGCGTCCGCGCCGAGAGAATCTAGAGACAGAGAGGTGGGAGGAGGCGAGGACTCGAGGAGGAGTATATGGCGAGGCGGCGGCGGCGGCGGCGCGGTCTCGAGATATGTAGGGCTCAAATCGCGCCTTTGAATCGAAGTCGGATTCGTTGATAAAGGTGAGCTGGCGCCGTGCTCTAGTCCGATTCGTGGATATGTAGTCCTATTGCAATTACAACGGACCTGGGCATAGGCCTTGGTTGGCCACGGGAACCGAACAAGCTGGATTGGGCCTTGGGCCTCCAATAAACGCACCGGTAACATTTCTGGTCGAAGTCGAGAAGAAAGTGCCTGACACATCATTTTTTTAAAAAAAGAGAATAGTAGGGTTAGTATGTAAAATTAACTACTGCACACTGCAGCTAGCATGACATCGGACAGAGTAGCATTCATCAGCAACAGCGAACCAGTATGATTTTCCACACTCGTGCTCACCAAAAAACTGGCCAGCCAGTCGCTGCCACGCTTGGCATAGACGCAACCCATAAATCTCCAAACAAGCTCTACGGTCGTCATTTGCAAACTACGATATTTTTGGTGGGGGGAAAAAGAAAAACGATGTGAAGTGAAGTGACACACCCAACAAGCAACGTATCTAGGCCTCATAAGGTAGATGACATAAACAATTGGCCAGTTGCTTCTTGACCAAGATCGCGACGGATCCAAATTTAAAACATTCCATTTGGAAAACTCACATCAATCTCTATCAGAGTCCCCCATGAGTAGACTGCTGCTGTAATATGACCAGGAACAAGCTAAACCGAAATTTCCCCTTTGGGCATTTAAAAAAAATTGCCCTATGAAATCTGCCGCCTGTTCGAAGCACAGTTTAAATTCACAACAAACAGACAAGGTTACGTAGCCACATCACCACATGGTGGTTAGGGCACATGACAATGCATAAACCAGATGTTAACATAAAGGCAAAGTGCCCCGTTGACTCCAGCCAACCATATTACACTTGAAGGAAACGGATGCATATAGACATGATTCTGATTTCTGAACACCTACTACCCTCCATGCCTACCGCAACCACCATATAGAGGAGAATCAAGAAGTGCAACTTGGACACAGACACAGAGTCTTGGACATATATACGAGACCTTGGAGAAGAGACCCTCCTCATCCAAACCATTAACCATCTGTTCAGTTCAGGTTCAGCCATGGCGAGCTTCTCCACCATCCTTCCGCTCCTATTATCACTGCTTTCCCTCCTGTCAAGTGCTGCGCCTCAAGACACACTTCTGCTGGGATCCTCGCTCTCCGTGGAGAAGGACCAAACCGACATCCTGCGCTCCAAGGATGGCACTTTCACCTGCGGCTTCTACAGCATCTACACCAACGCCTTCACCTTCTCCATATGGTACACCAACTCGGCGAACAAGACTGTCGTCTGGACTGCCAACCGTGGCCGCCCTGTGCACGCCAGGGGAGCGGCGGTCAAGCTGCAGAAGGGCGGCGCATTGGTTCTCAAGGACTACGATGGCGCGGTGGTGTGGCGAGCCGAAGGTGACGACTCAGCAGGCGTGAGGTATGCTCAGCTCCTGGATACCGGGAACCTTGTCATGAAGAACTCCAGCGGTATTGTGTGGCAGAGCTTTGATTCTCCAACAGACACCCTGCTTCCCACCCAGCGCATAACTGCAGCTATGAAGCTGGTCTCCACCACAGGATTGCAAGTCCCAGGTCACTTCATATTTCATTTCACAGACTCATCGATATTATCCCTTCTGTATGACGATGCCGATGTTCATGAAATATATTGGCCAGACCCTGACAATGGAGAGTACGGGAATAACCGGAATCGGTATAACAATACAAGGTACGGGGGTCTAGATGATAAGGGAAACTTCTTCTCGAGTGATTTCGCCAACCAGCGAGCACTCGTTGCCTCTGATCAAGGTCGTGGCATCAATAGAAGGCTCACTCTGGATCCAGATGGCAATCTCCGACTCTACAGCTTGAACAGTTCAGATGGAAGATGGTTGGTTTCCTGGATTGCAATGTCTCAGCCCTGCAATATTCATGGCTTCTGTGGTCCAAATGGGATCTGCCACTACTTGCCTGCACCTACATGCTTGTGCCCACCGGGCTATGCGATGAGCAACCCTGGCAACTGGAGCCAAGGCTGTAAGCCTCTAGTAGACATTAACTGTGCTGTCGAGCAAGTGCAACCTGTCAAGTTCTTGGCACTTCCAGGCATCGACTTTTGGGGATCCGATCAGATGCATGCTGACCAGATATCTTTGCAGGCCTGCAAGAACATATGTAGGAGTGATTGCACCTGCAAAGGCTTTATGTACCAGCAAGGAGCAGGGTCATGCTATCCAAAGTCTTCCCTTCTCAATGGGAAGGCATTTACACCACCTGAAAAGGCATATCGCATCATGTATATCAAGCTCCCCATGAGTGTTAATATTTCAGGCATCCCTGTTGCCCAAACTAATGTGCTTGTTTCAAGAGAGTACCCTCTTGATTGTAGACAGATGAGCAAGACGCTGATGGAACCATTTCCAGATATTCACAAGGCCAGTCAGGGGGAACCAAAATGGATTTACTTCTATGGGTTTGCAGGTGCAATTTTTGTTCTTGAAGTTTTCTCCATCGCATCAGTATGGTGGTTCGTTTTGAGACGGGAGTTGGGAGCATCAGAAATACAAGCTGCTGAGGAAGGATACAAGGTGTTGACTAGCAATTTCAGAAGATACAGCTACAAAGAGTTGGTGAAGGCAACCAGAAATTTCAAAGATGAGCTTGGAAGAGGAGGCTCTGGGATCGTCTACAAGGGAATCTTGGACGACAGCCGAGAAGTGGCTGTTAAGATGCTGGAAAATGTAAGGCAATGTGAGGAGGAGTTTCAAGCAGAATTGCGCGTAATTGGGAGAATTAATCATATGAATCTCGTAAGGATATGGGGGTTTTGCTCTGAAAGCTGCCATAGGATGTTAGTCACAGAGTATATTGAGAACGGATCATTAGCTAACATCCTATTCAATGAAACCATTCTGATAGAGTGGAGGCAGAGGTTTAATATTGCATTAGGTGTGGCGAAGGGATTGGCTTATCTTCACCATGAATGTCTTGAGTGGGTAATACACTGTGACGTGAAACCGGAGAACATACTCTTGGATAAGAATCTAGAACCCAAGATTGCCGACTTTGGGTTGGCGAAGCTGCTGAACAGAGGTTGCACCAATCAGAATGTGTCACGAGTGCGGGGAACCATAGGCTACATCGCTCCAGAGTGGATCAGCAGCCTTAAGATCACGGCCAAAGTTGACGTGTATAGCTATGGGGTTCTGCTCCTTGAGCTACTGTTGGGAAAACGAGTTCTCGACTTGGCTGTAGGTGCTGATGAAGAGGTGCATAAGGTGCTCAGGAAGCTTGTAGGAACGCTTGCTGATATGTTAGATAGAGAGGAACCCTCTTCAATTGCGGATGTTGTGGATTGCAGGCTGAATGGACAATTCAACTACACACAGGTAAGAACACTGGTCAGGTTGTCAGTGTCATGCTTGGATGAAGACAGAAACTACAGGCCAACTATGGAATCTATAGTCCAAATGCTAGTTTTAGCTGATGATTCTTGCAGCATAAGCTAGGTGATGTTCTAGGTAATAAATTGCCTGCAGGTGGAAACACTTGAGGGATGTGACTTACTGTAATGCGATCATCAGGTCACTTCATTGCATGGCTGTATATTTCATATATGTTTGGTCATTTCTTTGGTTTTTCTATCAATTGCTGATGTTCTATATGCTGGCAGCATGACATAGTTGATAAGTTCATGCAGCTTCAGTTAGATCTAGCATAATCTCCTAGGATAAGGAGTAAGAAATCATAATCTCATTCAACAAGGATATCTTTGCTCTAGCATTATATTTCCAAGGATAAGAGTTTGTTATTCATACCTGAACTTTGGTTGGTTCTGCCTCTGTAGACGTGCAACATTTGCTTTCCTGATGGAGCACAAAACACATTCCTTGATAAATTAACAAGGAATACGACCGTCACAACTCACAAGCACTAGTAAGTGCATTGAAACAATTCCAGTGCTATTCATTTCACTTCTGTACCAATAAAAAAAGAAGGGGAAAATTCATGACCAAATGTGCTACTACAAGAAACATGCAAATGAAAGTGTGAAACAAATACAGGCACATGTAAGTGTTAGTAAGCACAAGAAACTTCCAATCACATGAATCAACAAACAATTAGTCAGAAGAAATATTGTAGCACAATGATATGGATGGAAAACACCTGCGCTTCACCAATCTATTTATACTATTCAAGACCATTTTAGTAAACTGTTTTCAAGTGTAAACCAATGAAGAAGGAATGAAGGGTCGATACATGAAGTGAATACCAAAGGAAACACAGGAGAAAGACTGGTTGAATGTATGTTCAGTCAACTGAAACAAAAAATTGTATACGATTCACAGAGGTTAAACAAAGATCATTGTGAGTTATGATCGCAAATATAGAATCATAATGCAAATTATACTTAGCAAATAGGCCATTGGCCATTTCACACATAATCTAGTATTATGTCATTTGAACAATGGGACATACCATGCGAATTGCCGATGTAATTCATCTAGTAAATTAGTGATTACACAACAGCACTGAGAGTAAGTTTGAACTCCCTGTTGTAGAGAAAAGGGAGCCATGCATAGTATAGTATCTGCAAGCAAGAACAAAAGCATGGAAGTGAAAACATGTACATGTTTAGTACCAAAACAGCCATCTTATTTTACGAAAAGGGGGAAGTCAAAGTTGTTCGACATGAATAGTTTTTAAGAATTCTGTGGGGTGTGCAAGTTGCAACTCAAAGCTTAGGTGTAGATATATCACTGTAGATTGATAAATATCCATACTAATTAAAATAGCATCTAACTTAATATAGCATCTGTGATGAAAACTGATTATTTAAGACAAATGAGTGTACATATATAGCATCTAACTTAATATTTAAGACAAATATAAGCAGACATCTTAATGGCTCATGAATCACACAACAGTTACATGATCCTTGAAAGTTGAAACTAACAAAAAAAAAAGCCATTAACACAACAACAATATGCACAAGTCATTGGTAAGGTAAAGCGCGCAGACTGCGCAGTGTACAAAATCGCCACTAGTTTCCTGAACTGATTTTGAACTATCGCCCTTACCAGTTGTACAAGCAGAGAGAGAAATATATTGCGCCTTCCACAGAGAAATGACCTAAGGGAACCATAGGACAGTGAGTGTGATGACAGGGTAATTTAACACCATTCAAGTAGAAAGACGTGCTGGAATCTCGAGTTAAGCACCCCCATTATTCCACAGCGTGACTTCTCCATGTTCCATAGCTCATTTTCCAGGACTTATGACCATGTTTCTTTATCTGGTATCATGTTTGCCAACCGTAAGCCACTACTATTTCTGAGCAGCCCTTCTGCCAATTTTGAATATACCTTACCAGCAGATAAACTGATAGGTGAGTTGGTGACACACAAGCACTGAGCCACACTGTCATTGTTTCGCCAGTTCCGCATGGATAGTAGTAGATATTGGTAATCAAAGAACACACCTGAAGTGAAAAAAAAGGTGAACTAAAAAATTGCGACATCGGCAGGGCCACCTTCAACGACCGCCAGCTCGGTAGCCGAGTCGCAGCGCAATCGGTCCAACTATTCCGGCAAACACCACATCGGAATGCCCTTCCGGCCAGCACCACATCGACCGAACGCGGCAATTGCATCCACATCTTGGGGTTTCTTCAATTCCCTCGCTACGTTCTGGTTATCTCTGCATATATCCGCCATAACCTGGACGTCCTCTTCCTTGCTCGCTGCTCTGGTCCTCCAGGCAATGGAGGCAGGAACCCCGAACAATCGGAGCCGGGAAATGCGCAGCTGGGGTCGGCATGGCGGCGGCTACGCCGGCCGTGGTTGTGCGGCGGAGTTGAGCTTGCGCGGAGAAGCGGCGGGGAATGGAAAACGGCTGTGCGGCCACGCATTGCGACGGCTAGGACGCCGCTGGCTGCGGGTTTGCCCGCAGGCGGCGGCCGCGGTTTGTCTGTGGGAGAGGCCCGCCGAAGCCAGCTGGCGGCCGGGAGGGTGCCGAGGGATGATGGGGCAGGATTGGGGGCGGTTAGGGGTGGGAGGTGGTCAGGGTGGGTGCGGCGGTGGGCGGCGGAGGTGTTGCGCCGGCGAGGGGGACGGTGGCTCCGGCAAGATTTAGGTGGGGAACGAAGGCGGTGATGGGCCCGCCGCGTTTCCTATTCCCGTTTTTCCCGTTCGCTTCTGTCTACTACAGTAGCTGCTTGTGTGGCTACCCGTGCTGTGTTTCGAGGCGGTTTAATTACTAATTACTAATTGCTATGCTCGTTTTTTTTTCCTTTTTTGTTCACTGAGAGTGCGAGGCAGTAACCATGTTCATGCCCATCCGGACTAGCGCTCTAGCATTTCATACCCACAACGCACCCGAATACGCCGTCGCCGGTGGATCTCCGTCGAGCGCCTAGAGCCCGCAACGACTGCTGCTGACCCAGCAGACTTGGCACGGTGAGCTAGGCCATTGCGTTGGTGTCGATTCGATTTCATTCATTCAGATCTGCTACGACATTAGGCTAAGGCTAGTCACTACTAGTAGCCATTGTGTCGCTATTGTCAGTTACTCCATTAGTCCTAAATCGTAGATCGTTTTGGTTTTTCTAGTTGCAATATGTGCCTAAATATAGTGTATGTCTAGATGCATATGAATGGAGTACCTGTTAGTCTAAACTTTAGCCAGTATTTACAAGGATAAGCGACTGCTTTGATTAATTTGTTGTCAATTCAATTAATTTTATGATGAGGACATCATGCAGGATGATTCATGTGGTTCAGTTTTCTAATCTGATGCCATTTTCTCTGAAATCAATTTATGCAGGGTGTTGATCTTTCTATGCCAGCTGACAGTGTGTTCTGATACAAGCATGAAAGATGGTCAGTTGCTGAACAATTGCACGAAAGGATGTCAAAGTTGAAATCAAAGCTTAATTAGTGAACCTCATAGTATCTTCCGCATATATAGCTTCACTCTTGTTGCTCCAAGACACAAGAAATGGAGGCTATTGTTGTTTTACTGCAGCAGAGGGTGCTGTGAAGACATTACTGGGAAAGTTGGGATCTGTTCTTACCCAACAAAACCAACTTGTTGGTGGGATCAGAGGTGAGCTGCAATACATCAAGGATGCGCTTGAGAGCATGAATGCCTTCCTTCAGAGCCTTGCGACCACAAGCAGCCATGGTGTCCAAGTTAAGATATGGATGAAGCAAGTCAGAGAGATGGCCTATGATACTGAGGATTGCGTTGATGAGTTCCACCATCACTTTGGTGGATCTCGTGTTGATGGCATCAAGGGATTCTCGCATAGGATGAAGCATCTTGTGTCTTCTCTGAAGGCCCGCCGTCGAATTGTCACGCAAGCGCAAGAGCTTAAAGTTCGTGCTCAAGATGTTAGTGACAGGTATGCGAGGTATAGTGGTGCTAGTGCTGTCGTCGATGCCTCTGGCTTGCAAGGCGCCACCACTTCGACCTCAATCTGTTTAGCACTTGATCCTAGGCAAGCAATTGGCTTCATCAGGAACGTCTTCTTGTGGGAATCGACGAACGGAGGGATAAGCTCCTCAGACATCTAACGGAAGACTATGGACAAGAACGGAGGGTAATATCTATTTTTGGCTTTGGAGGGTTGGGCAAGACTACTCTAGCAAAGGCAATATATGATAGTCCACATTCAAAGAGTGGCCAGTTTCAATGTCAAGCTTTTGTTACGGTCTCCCAGAAATTTGATCTAAAGGCAATATTGAGAGACATCCTTGAGCAGCTCATTCCCCATGGTCCTAATCAGTATGTCAACTCAGATAGAGATCTCCAGGGTGAGTAATTGTCACACCCCGAAATTTCCAATTTCGGATGTGAATAGAAATAATAATTAAATAACGATTTTCTCGATAATTTTAAAATTTTTCCAACATTTATTTTCTTTACGGGGAATATAGTATAGGAAAAATCCCTTGTTTGATTTTCTAAATTAAATAAAAAGTTGTGTGTGTTGCATTCATGCCGATGCATCTAGTGGTTCTTGAGTGCAAAAAGGCTTCAAAAATGCGTTTAGGAGTCTGTCCAAAACCTTCCGAGAATTTTCCGAATTTTCTCGGAATTTATTCTCATTTTCTCCGAGCATTTTCTATTTATTAGAAGGCTCTAAAATCTTTTTCATGAGCACCAAATGCTTTATTTGGATTGTTCATGTCTTAATCTATCTCTAGGATTTTTCTTGGAATTTTTGTGATTTTCGGAGTATTTTTCTTGCCTTTAAAACAATTTACGCAATTTCCGGAATTGTTTCGGGCATTAAAAATAAAATTCAAAAAAAAAGAAAACCTATCCTATCTAACCGGGCCGAGCCCGAAGGCCCGACCCAGTCCGCACCGACCCAACCCAATCCGGCCCGCAGCCGCCCGGCCGTGCCTATCGTGCCGCAGGCATGGCCACCGCGGCCGGGCGCCGCCGCCGCCCTTCCTTGGCGTGCGCGCCGGGGGCGATTTAAGGCGCCGCCACCCGGCCTTGCGTGCCCTAGCTCTCCCCGCGCCGCGCATCACGCCCTCGCTCCCGCCCTCGCGCCGGCCGCCGCTCGCCGGCCCGCCGCTAGCTCGCCGGCCGAGCCGAGCGCCGCCGCCCGATCGTCGCGACGCCGCACCGTTGGGCGAAGATGCCGACATCAGGAGCTGCGCGACGCCGTGCCACGCCTGACGAACATCTCCCCATCACAAGCTAGCCGCCGGAGCGCTGCCATGGCTTGGAGAGCCAAGCCGTCCGCTGCCGTGGCTTCTCGGCGCTCGATTCGTCGTCCTGAGGCGGAGTCGGAGCAAACCGAGGTCGCCTCAAGCATCCCCTCGCCGAGCCGTACACGTTCCGCCGCTCCCCGTCGCCGGAGATGCACCGGAGCACCACCGCCGCGTGGAAGCCGCCGCCGCCGCCGTTGAGGTTCGCCACCGGCCACCTTGCGGTCCGCCCCCGCCGAGGGTGAGCGCCCACACATGTCCTCCTCCCTCTCCTCTCCCTTTTCCCCCACCTCGGCCCGGCCTCTAGGGTCGCCGGAGCGCCCCCAATCCCGCCGGCGACTTGAACCGTCGTCCGCCCCCGTTCGGGGAGCGAACGGAGGTAGGAGATGAGCCTCTCGCTCGTTTTGCGGTTAAGCCCCTACAAGATCCCGAAACCTACATGTTAGTTTAGGTCTTTGCATCTTTTATAAGGTAAACCCTAGATCTTTTTAGATCTTCACAACCGTATCCACCCAACACCCTTTTTGCAGATCTAACCCCCGCATTAGATCCATTCGCGAGCACCGTTTGATGTGTCTCGGGAATCTTCTTTGCTAGCCCCCGAAATCCACGGTTAATCACGACTAGGTCCTTTCAATTTTGTTTTGCTCATCAAATCTTCGTTTTAGCTCCGATTTAATCCGTTCAAGTTGCGTTAGGTCCATAATAATGTAAAGCACGCGTTAGTGGTGTGTTTTCACCATGTTTTGTTCTCTGAAAATAAAATTAATATTAATTTTGATTAATGACTAGCTATGCATGCTTTTTATAAATAAAAGCAAAATAGATCTATATATCGTTTTTTATAAGCAAATTTAATTTGATTAATGTTTCTATCACATGTTTTTATATATAAAAGTTAATTAGATCTTTATCTCGGTTTTTGTAAACCAAATATTAATTTGTTTAAAAGTTAATTAATCTTTTCTAATTAAAATTTGATTAGGCTTTTACATCGGCTTTTATAATAAATATTAATTTGATTAATGCCAATACCATAATGTTTTTAATAATAATATGATCTACTCGAATTACAAAGTTTCGTTTAGAGTATTCATATAGTTTAGTTTTTCTACGTTAAATGTTTAATTGGTTTAATCAATATATGAATCTTTATTAATAAAACTTGACTAGTTCTTTACACCGTTTCATAAATAAAGTTTAATATTGCATTAATGTCAACATAGGGTATTTTATTTCTGAAATATCCTTTATATTTGTTTTGTTAATTAAAATGAACCTAGCTCATAGCGTTGCTCTCTCATATATGTAAAACGCTCGTTAGACGTTCTTTTCTCACTCAATCTAAGTGTAATCTTTCCGGTTCTTGCTCAATCTTTCACAACCATCTCTTCAAAGTTAACCAAGCCTTTCCCCTCCAAGCACACTTTGTGTTCTTTAGTGATCCATCTAATCAAGCTTATCCTTTAGTGCGTCCTTTTAAAGCTTTCTTTTGATTGGTGCTTTGTTCTTAGTATATGCTTGTTTGTTTGCTTTGTGTATGTTTGTGCCCGATGATTGATGCGCTTAGAGTGAACGCCGTTCGAGAAGCTTTGAAGAGCAAGAGGTTGAAGATATTCTGAGCAACTACTTTGGTTAAAGGCAAGTGTGTCCTTGATCTTTTGTCCCAATAATTTTATTAATCACTCATTGCGTTGCTTGTATTAATTTTGATGGGTTCCTATTAAGGTTTATCCTAGTCTTTATGATCATTCCTTGTTAACCCGGGTTTACATTTATGTTGGGTAGCTATGCTTAGTTGCTATACCTGGGTTATGGTGGTTTTAATGAACAACAATGATGAACTTGTTTTACCTTTATGCTATGTCTTTGGATGCTTAATACAAGACCATATGTTTAATCGGAACATGGAGCGACCACCCAGGACAACAGTGCAACCACAAGGACTATATGGCTCTGGTCTTGGCCGAGTAATTAGGGAAGTCTTTGTGTGGTTATTACTCGCATAGTAGGTTGGGGACGGAGGAATGCTTTTATGGCTCTTCTATTCCGGAGCGGTGATGGAACGGAAGACTCTATGGCTTACCGTCCGTAATAGAAGTGTGGTACGAAAGATAGCCTCTATGACATACTACTATGGACTAATACGCACGGGAGGACTCTTTGTAAAGGCCTCGTAGCGTCCCTATGCGGCCACACCTCGGTAGTGTGGTATTGTGCCTACTTTTGCACGGCGTGGTTGGGTGCAAAACTCTTCGCAGTTTTTACGCGACTTGTGGGTAAAGATGTACAACCTCTCGCAGAGTGTAAAACTAATCGAGTAGCCGTGCTCACGGTCAAGAGCGGCTGGACCCTCACATGATAATTGAACTTGAAGATGGACTTAAATCGCTCTCTCTGGTTATGCTTGCCATGTGCTTGTGGCGTATTTCTTACCTTATGCTTAATGTGGGTTGGTATAAACTTATACTTTATTAGTAATCGGTGCTAATAAAACTTGACCAACTAAAATTGCTTACATGCTTATAGCCCAGGTCCACTATAAAGCCTTTGCATTCATTCTTTTCTCCACACTTGCTTGAGTACGACAAGTGCTCACCCTTGCTATAAACAATGTTGCTCGAAAGAGGAAGTCGCTATGAAGATGTTGTCGGTGCTAGGCGTACGCAACCCCCGCCGATTGCTCCGTGATGTTTGGTGCCTTCGTTTCCGTGATTCGGCGTAAATCTCCGATAATCTTTCTTTTTCTTACGTGATACCGTTTCGTATTCACTTTTATGTCACTATATGCATGAAACTTGATCCCGGCATGCATATAGGCTTGCACTTGGTTTTCTTCGGAGAGTCGGGTGTGACAGCAATTCAAAGGTTTTGAAGTTTGGGGTATGAAAAGACTTTGTGACAAACTACGTTCGTTTCTGGATGACAAAAGGTACCTCATTGTGCTTGATGATATTTGGTCTGATTCAGTTTGGGATGATTTTAAGTTCTGTTTACCAAATAATCATTTTGGTAGTGTAATAATAGTTACTACAAGGATAAGAAGTGTGGCCAATTATTGTTCTCATCTCAAACATGATTGTAGTTATGAAATTGAACCCCTCGAATCAGATTGAAGCGAAAGAACTGTTTTTCAGGAGATTATTTGGTCAAGTGGATGACTGCCCTCAAAACTTGGAGAAAGTTTCAGAAGACATTTTGAAGAAATGTGGTGGTATGCCTCTGGCCATCAATAGCATAGCAGGGATTTTGGCTTGTAGCCCAGTCAAGAGCTTGGAGGAATGGCAGAACTTACACAACTCTCGAGTTGGATAATGGCTCAATCATGGAGAAAGTAAAGCATATACTACTATTGAGTTATAGTGAATTGCCTTACCACTTGAAGACTTGCTTCTTGTATTTCAGTATCTACCCAGAGGACTACAAGATTAGAAGGAAAAATGTTGTCCAGCGGTGGGTAGCTGAAGGATTTATTTCTGAGAAGCGGGGGCTATCTGCAGAGCAGGTTGCTGAGAACTACTTTGCAGAGTTTGTTAATCGGAGCATGATCCAACCGATAGATATAAGTGATAGTGAAAAAGTTAAGACTTGCAGGATTCACGATGTAATGTTGGAGGTCATTGTCAGGATGTCAGTTGAGCAAAACTTCATATCACTTTGGGGGAATCAATATGTAATGACTTCCCATGATAAGGTTCGGCGACTTTCCTTACATATGGCAATGGTGCGAATCTGCCAGCGAGCTTGGAATTGTCACATGTCCGATCACTAAGTTCCTTTGGAGATATGACCAGAGTTGTGCATTTCGGCAAGGCAAGATTTCTTAAGAGTGTTGGATCTGGAAAGCTGTGAATCTCTAACAAACCATCACCTTAAGCAGATTTGTGAATTGTTCAAACTTGAGTTCTTGAGTTTAAGGAGCGCACACAACATAAATAGGCTTCCAAGAAATATACGAAATCTGAAGAGCTTGCAAACTCTAGATTTAAGGGGGACATGTGTGGATACATTACCTGGTAGTCTCATTGAGCTTAAGCACTTGGTGCATTTTCGTTCAGGTTTTACTTACTTGCCACATGGCTTCGGGACATTGAAAAGCATACAAACCTTGGGGTTGATAGAGATCTCAGATGACACAAGTTGGAGGATACAAGAGATTGGATGTTTGACTCAATTGAGGAAGCTCCGGATACGGTCACACAATGGTCTGAACAAGGAGAACTGGGAGTCTCTACTTGCAGTAATCGAGAAGCTGAGCAGGCGCCTCCGGTCACTTTCAATTGAAACTGATGGTAGAACCTTTTCTTTGCCACTTGATTTCTCATCCTCCCCACCCTTGCTCCTACAAAGCCTCCTACTGTATGAAAGACTGGAAGCGTTGCCAAGCTGGGTTGCATCGCTGGATAACCTCGTAAAATTAACTCTTGGTGGCACCAGATTGAAGGATGATGACATCCAAGTGCTCCAGAAGCTCCCGAGACTGTTCTCTCTGAGGCTGGGGTTTGAATTTGGTACAGAGCATTTTGCTGTTGGATGCTCGGGGTTCCCGAGTCTTCAACTACTTGCGATTCAAGGTTGGGATGGTCCTCTTGAAATCACTTTGGAGGAAGGAGCCATGCAGAGGCTCCACAGGCTGGTGCTGGTGGTGTCATACCGTAGTGGTACGCTGAAGAGTGTTAAAGGGACGAAGTATCTCCGAAGTCTTCGAACGGTTGAAATAAGAGGTAAATCCATCGCACCTATGGAAGGAAGCTCTGCTGCAAGAGCTCAGGGATGAAGCAAGCCATCTTCCTAACCATCCAAGAGTTATTTTTAAGGCTGTCTGAAGTAGCGCATGAATCTACCGAAGATAATGCTTTTGTCCCAAGATGTCTTCTGGCCTGATTCGTCTTAGTGTTGGATTCATACTGATTTCTTGTCCTCTGGATTTTTGGACCAAGGATCCTTTTTTGATAGTATAGATATCCTAAGCTGCGTGATTGGCCTGGATGTATTTCTACTTTTTAGGTTCAGGATCCTTTCCACAGGTTTGTTACACCAGCTGTGAATCACCTTACATATGATGTGTTGGATACATATGATTGCCAATCAGATACGCATCATGGCTTCATGAGGCCGACAAACAGACGAACCTAAATCGAGGTTCAGTTCAGCAGTGAATCACTGTTTTCCGTTCTGAAGAGTCACAGGTAGACTTATCAAATGTTGTGCGCAGTCCGTATAGGCCTGAATAATTTTTTTCCTAAAGAAACACTTATCAATTGAACAGGGTAATATGCAGGTTTGGATTGCTTTTTACCTTTTCCAGAAATTTGGATTGCTTTTTACCTTTTCCGAAACGGTAATGCTCACACGCGGACGTCCGATGCCTCGGGCAAAAATCGGACGCGGGGTCCCACCTCCTGACACCGCTGCCCACCGCCCCCCTTTTCTCCTCCCGTGACCCGCTCTCCACTCAATCATTTTTCCCATCACACGCGCCCCGCTTGCTCCGTCTTCTCCGCCACGCCCCTCCCGTGCTCATCCCTCCATATCCGTTCCCCGACGAACCTCTCCGGCGTCGGATCCGGTGGTCGGGCCGCCTCCTCCCCCCTCGCACACCGTGGATCCGGCGGCGGAGCGCCGGATCGGGTCGCGGCAGTGCGATGCGGCGGCGGCGAAGGCTCGCGCGCGGCGCAACCCGCGGGCTCGCGCGCGCGCAACCCGCGGCTCCCCGCGGCCGGGCGTCGGGTCGCCGCGGCGGAAGGCTCGTGCGGCGGCGCGGGCCGAGCGCGGCCGGGCGCGGCCCGCCGCTTGCTCCTCACGACGCGCGCGCGCGACCGCAGGCCGCGGGCTTGCGAGCTCGCATGCCGCCGCACCATGGGCGGGGGTGCGTCCGGACGCGCGGGAGGCGGACCTCACCGGTGTGCACCGTGGTAGGGGGGCAAGGTGCCTCTCGCGCGTGATGCGCTCCCGCGTAGAGGTTTGTGTAAACATGTTTCAACCGGTGTTGATCGATATTTCATCTTTTGTTTCTTGATGTTGCATTTTGTAGTCGTCGTATATGTATTGTTGCAACTACTTTTCTTGATGTTTGCAAACATGTTTTGACATGTTACGCATTGAGTTTTCCGATGTTACATTGGTATGTTCGGAATGTTTGCAACGAATCTCACTTTTTCCAATGTTACATGTAACATTGGGATACATGTTGCGATGGTGCGGCCGGGTCTTGCCGGAGATCCAGGCGCCGGCGAGCCGCTCCTCTATGCCTCTAGTTCAACGCCAACGAGCCTTCGGCGGTGCGGGCCGGGCTAGGCGCGGTGGCGGAGCTCCCCGCAACCTCGCCGCGGCCGGGGACGGAGCTCCTCTGCCGTCGCCGCCGGCGCCGTGGCCGGCCTCGCGGACCGCCCCCTCGTGCCACCACTTCCCCACGCCGGCCACGAAGAACCCGCCTCCTCCTCGTTTTTATTTTTAATGTTCGCAAATGTTGTATATTGGTGTTGTAACAATGTTCTTGACATGTTGTAATTGGTCGTCTTCATGATATAATCATTTCTCGTTTATGTTGCAAATCATTGTGCACATATTTCATCCGTGTTCTTGACATATTGCAAGTGTCTCATGCGAATATTTCAAAATTAGGCTAAATTTTTTGATGTTGCAACCATTATTTTTTCGATGTTGCAAATATTGAGTCTCGATGTTGCGGACATGTAATGTTGGGTGTTGCAAATATTTTTTTTCAATGTTGCAAATGTTGCGTTTCGATGTTGCGGACATGTGGTGTTGGGTGTTCGGTTGAAGAGAAGGGAGAAGAGGCTCTTGATGTTGGATGTTGCACGCAACATGAGTCGCAACATGACCGTAATATAGTCGCAACATGGTCGCAACATGGGGGAGGAGAGAAGAAAGACTCCGATGTTGGATGTTGCGAGCAACCGCGTTCGCAACATTTTTGAAACACGTTCGCAACGCGCTCGCAACATTTACCCCGGTAGTCTTTAGATCTAACGACCGACGATTGAGGATCTTTAAAATCCAACGGCCACGTACCCGTCCGACGCTAGCGCCCGGATCGGACGTCCGGCGCTAGCGAAGGCCATTCCGTAAAATAGGCTGAGTTCTCCTCAAACGCAAAGGAGCCGGCAAATGCAGGGCCGTGCTCCCCAATGAAATGCGTTTACATCACAAAAGAGCACTTGGAAGATAATAAGTAGCAACAGCCAAAAGCCGACTGTATATACTCTCTATTCCAATTATAAATCACATGATGTTATACATTTAGAAATACACAGTCTAAAAGCATAACAATACCTATGAATCTAAAAAATCTAAAATGATCTATAATTTGAAACGGAGGGAAGTAGTTGAAATATTGGTGGCTGAGATTATATTAAACTCCAAACTTGGTCTGAGTAAAACTGGTCGGACGGCAGCACAGACGTTGTCAGTTGTCTATCTCAACTCTCAAGCTTGGATAAAGCCAGAAGCAAAAGACTAGCTATGGATTATTTATCATTATATCGTTATTAAAAGTAGACTCATTATCTTCTTAACATGACTTTTTTTTTGACCAAGATCGTAAAAATTCGAACAGAAATCAGACGTGTGCGCCCATTTTATTTTGGAAGGGCAGGCATTGGCTCTCTACCCAAATCGCCAGTAAGGATGGGTGTGCATTATTAAACTAAGTTATCTCAACAAATTTGAATTAGTTTTTATTTCCTCTGTTTCATAATACTTGTCGTGTTGATTTTTTTAATACATTCCTAGTACTATGTACCTAGTCATAGACATAAGTATATATCTAGGCGCATAGAAAAAAGGAATGTATCTAGAAAACTTTTAGTTTAGGGTTCAGCTCTTGAAGTGGATCCCACATGTATGTTTGCCATACATTTTCGTTTTGCACAAGTAATGGGAAGTCAAATGGAGTTATCTCCGACAAATCTTGATCAATTTTGCTAAAATTTTAAGGTGCAAAGCAAGATTTTAATTTTAGGATCCAGTTTTTGAAATGAAGCTCGTATGTAAGTTCAGCCATACATTTTGCACAAAGTAGCAGACCGTCGAATGAAGTCATATTTAGGATTGGGTTCATGACGTAAGGCCCACATGGATGTATAGACATACTATTTTGGACAAAGTAGCAGACAGACAGTTAAAACTGTTGCACAATCGTCCATTGGTTCATGTGGTTCTTATTGTTGAAGCAAACGGATCGAACCTTTGAGTCTGTGATTTGTACGGATTTGTTTTGAGAGAAAAATATTGTACGTTGATTTGTATATCAGATTTGTCATGAGAGAAATATTGTGCAAGAAGCTGTAAAAAAGTGAAGCTGAACAAAGCCACCTTGAATTTTTCAATTGATTGAGTAAATCAGGGGGTATTTGGATGAGTCTCACTGAAGTCGACTAATTTTAGTCGCTCCGAGAGACCGAATTCCCAAAAAGGTGTGACTAAAACTCGCTACTAGAAACTTTTAGATAGACTAATGGAAAAAGTCTATTTCACCCCCAACCTATGGGGTTGGAATACATCACCCCTCAACCTATGAAAATAGATTTTCTTACCCCTGAACTTTCTAAAATGGGACAAATCACCCCCTGAATCAGTTTTGAAAAATCATAATAAATCACAGAAAAATCATAAAATGAAAAATCAAATTGTGTTGGACTTCAAATTAGTAGTTCTATGCAGTGAACATACAATATGGAATACTTTAGTACATATTTTGTTATAACTTTAGATCTATGCTTTTCTTCATAACTGTAAACAAATATATTAAATATACCATATTATGTGTTCATTGTGTAGATGTACTCATTTAAAATCCAACACAATTGGATTTTCCATTTTATGATTTTTCTGTGATTTACTATGATTTTTGAAAACTGCTTTAGGGGGTGATTTGTCATGATTTAGAAAGTTCAGGGGTTAAAAAATCCATTTTCATAGGTTCGGGGTGATGTGTTCAACCCTCGTAGGCCAAAAAAAAGTAGACTTTTTCCTATACTAATTCTAGTCACCCCTACCAAACACCCCCTCAGTTCGCTCCATGCATCACCCACGCCCGCCATCGCTAGAGAACAAATCAAAGACAAACTTGAGCTTTGTTCGGTCAAAGATCGGAATCAGCAGCCACAAAAAGAGACAAGAAGCGGGACTATTCGCTACAGTTGTAAGCTCGACTACAGATAGAGAACCACCTAACTGTTTTGACTGATTACGAAGCAACATCACTCTTGATGTGGCTCTTTCCCGATCCAGCAGCCACATAGTTGAACTTCAGCTGTCCGAATTTGACTGGAATTTTCTCCTATTGAAACCAGTCTCCAATACGAGCATAGTTTTGACTAATAGACAAAAAACGTCGAATCATGTTTAGACAAAAAAAAAACACCTCATTGTTCATAACCGTGCTAAATACGTTGAGCAGCTGGATATGGCTGTGATCATTTGGATTCCACCAGAGAGGAGACTTTTTTTTTGACAATAACCAGAGAGGAGACTTCGAGGAGTGCACTTCCGATATACATGTGGGAGCATGAAAAGCAGTCCTCTCATCAGCCCAACCATCTGCTCATACTTCAGCTAGCCATGGCAACCTTCGTAGCCATCTTGCCAGTCCTATCGCTGCTTCCCCACCTCTCGAGAGCTGCGCCTCAAGACACTCTACCACTGAGATCCTCACTCTCCGTCGACAAGCACCAAACGGACAACCTGCGCTCGCATGATGGTACTTTCTCCTGCGGCTTCTACAGCGTCTACGACAACGCCTTCACCTTCTCCATATGGTACGCCAACTCGGTGAGCAAGACCGTTGTCTGGACCGCGAACCGCGGTCGCCCTGTGCATGCCAGGAGGTCCACGGTAACCCTGCAGAAGGGCGGCGCCATGGTTCTCACGGACTATGACGGCACGGTGGTGTGGCGAACAGAAGGCGACCTAGCAGGTGTGCAGTATGCCCAGCTCTTGGACACCGGGAACCTTGTTCTGAAGAACTCCAATGGCATGGTTGTGTGGCAGAGCTTCGATTCACCAACAGACACCCTGTTGCCCACCCAGCGCATCACTGCAGCTACATCACTGGTCTCCACCACTGGATTGCATACCCCGGGTCCCTACATATTTCATTTCACAGACTCATCATTATTGGCACTTATATATGATAATTACAATGCCAATGTCCATGAAATATATTGGCCAGACCCTAACAAGTCACTTTATCAAGATAACAGATATCAGAATAACGGTACGAGGCTCGGGGGTCTAGATGATACCGGAAACTTCTTTTCCAGTGATTTTGCCAACCAGCAAGCACTTGTTGCCTCTGATCAGGGTTTTGGGATCAAAAGAAGGCTTACTCTGGACCCTGATGGCAATCTCCGAATCTACAGCTTGGACAGTTCAAATGGGAGATGGTTGGTTTCCTGGATTGCAATGTCTCAGCCCTGCAATATTCATGGCTTGTGTGGACCAAATGGGATCTGTCGCTACTTGCCTGCACCTACATGTTCTTGCCCACCTGGTTATGTGATGAGCAACCCTGGGAATTGGAGCCAAGGCTGCAAAGCTATAGTAGATATCACCTGTGTTGTTGAGCAAGCGCAACCAGCAGTCAGGTTCTTGCGACTTCCAGGCACCAACTTTTGGGGTAACGATCAACAGAACAAATTCATGACATCCTTTGAGACATGCAAGAATATATGTATTGCTGATTGCACCTGTAAAGGTTTTCAGTACTACCAAGGAACAGGGTATTGCCGTCCAAAGGCTTTCCTTTTTAGCGGGCAGGCCTATACGGAGTATGTAACGTCATTCTATCTCAAGCTCCCATTGAGCGTTAATATTTCAGGTATCTCTGTTCCCCAAACTGAAGTGCTTATTTCAAGAGAGTACCATTCTGAGTGTGGACAGATGAGCAAACCTATGATGGAACCATCTCTTCATGGTAATAATGGGGAAGCAAAATGGTTGTACTTTTATGGGTTTGCAGGTGCATTTTTTCTCCTAGAAATTCTCTTGACTGCATTTGCATGGTTCTTCGTTTTAAGATGGGAGTTGGGAGCATCAGAGACACAAGCACTTCAAGAAGGCTACAAGGTAATGGCAACTAATTTCAGAAGATACAGTTACAGTAGTTGGTAAAGGCGTCAAGGAAGTTCAGACATGAGCTTGGAAGAGGAGGTTCAGGGGTTGTCTACAAGGGAATCTTGAATGACAGTCGAGCAGTGGCTGTTAAGATGCTGGAAAATGTAAGGCACTGTGAGGAGGAGTTTCAAGCTGAGCTGCGCGTAATTGGGAGGATTAACCACATGAATCTAGTAAGAATATGGGGCTTTTGCTCAGAAAGCTCCTACAGGATGCTGGTCTCCGAGTATATTGAGAATGGATCATTAGCCAATATCCTATTTAAAGACAACATTTTATTAGAGTGGAAGCAGAGGTTTAATATTGCATTATGTGTTGCGAAGGGTTTGGCTTACCTTCACCATGAATGTCTCGAGTGGGTGATCCACTGCGATGTGAAACCAGAGAATATATTGTTGGACAAGAATCTAGAACCTAAGATTGCTGACTTTGGCTTGGCAAAGCTTCTCAACAGAGGTGCCTCCAACCACAATGTATCCCGAGTACGAGGAACCATAGGTTACATGGCTCCAGAGTGGATCAGCAGCCTGCAGATCACGGCAAAAGTTGACGTTTACAGTTATGGAGTTGTGCTTCTTGAGCTAGTTCTAGGACGGCAAGTTCTAGACCTGGCTGTAGATGCCGATGAGGAGGTGCATAAGGTGCTCAGGGAGCTTGTAGGCAGGCTAGCTCAGATGTTGGATAGAGAGCAATCATCTTCTATCAATAATGTAGTGGATCACAGGCTGAGTGACCATTTCAACGACACGCAAGTGAGAACACTGATCAGATTGGCTGTCTCCTGCTTGGATGAAGAAAGAAGTAAACGGCCAACGATGGAATCTGTAGTGCAGATGCTCCTTTTAGCTGATGAGTCTTCTAGTATGTGCTAGGGTGCAATGAATTGCCGACAGATGCAATGTTAAGCAGGACTTCACTGTATGGTCCCTATATATGTATGCGATATGAAACTTTTGTTGTCTGGATGGAGTCATTTCCTTTGTAATAAATAGTGCTTATGTATGACATATATCTTGGTGTGTTGTGCATGTATGCTTATGCACTTCTATATTGACTATGAGAAAAGAAACCCCTACTTCTATTGATTTCTGAGGTTCTGCTTGCTGAGAACAATACACATTGTTCTTCAGACAGTTTGAACTTTATAGGACACTGACTATTTGGGAATGTTCATCTTCCCCAACTAGAATATTAATTCTATCTAAAAATAACTAATAAATTTCCAAGATAAGTGTTATTTCATATCTTATATAGGCTTTGTGTCCGCACTGCTTTCATTTTTTTTTGCTTGAAGATATGCCCCTTTTCTTTTCTTTTCTTTTCTTAAAAGTGTACCAGCGCATCATGGAACTAGGTGATACCCCGCGCGTTGCTTTGCGAGAATTTTTTAAACAAAGTTTTAAGGTGAAATGTGAAAGTAGTGACATCAAAGATATTACATAGCAATATTCGTTTGTAAACTCATTATATATGAAAGCATGTTATTTTGTTGAGAGTGAATCATTCTAAAATCATCAGCAAGAATTTTGTGGTGTGATATACATGCTATAAGCCACAGAAAATCGATTGAAGACATAAATATGTGATTTGGTGGATGATGACATGGCGTATAGTGGATGGTGACATGGCACATAGTGGATGATGATGTGGAATGCTTTGCGTGTTGAGAGAAATCCAACCACGACTTGTAGTGGGTCTTACCTATATAAGTTTTATAGATTCCGGCTTCTACAAGAGCAGAAAGTCAACACACAGCGTTGAACCTATAGCTGTCTAAATTTGACCAGGCACTGCAGCTAAGCTCTGGAAATATCTTTTTTGAAATCAGCCTCCTGTTCAAAGAACAAATTTAATTAACAACAGGCACACACGGCTACGTAGCAAAATAATTTCTAGGACACAAGAGAATGCATAGATCAGATATTAATAGAAATGACAAGGTACCTCTTCGACTCCAGTCAACCATGTCAAACAATAAACATGAGCAGCAGCACCCTTCATGCCTAGGGTCACGACCATATAGAGGAGGATTGGGAAGTGCAGCCTGAACATAACATATGAGAGCTTGAGAAGCAGTCCCCTCATCAGCCCAGCCATCTGTTCAGACTCCAGTCATGACAAAGGGCATCCCACCTATTATCACTGATTCCCCTCCTCTCGATTGCAGCGCCTCGTGACACTTTACTGCTGGGATCCTCACCCTCCATCTACAAGGACCAAACTGATCTCCTGATCTCGCAGAAAGGCACCTGAATATAAATGATTGATTACAGAAAAGCACTGAGCATAAGTTCGGACTCATGAGTCGTACTAACAGTCACATGATCTTTCAAAATAACTAAAAAGAAAAAAAAACGACAATAAGACACCAGGATGCACAAGCTCATTATATTGCTAAGGTCAATCACTGTACAAAATCGCCACTAGTTTCCTGAACTAATTTTGAACTAAATCTTACCGGCTGTACAGGCAGAGGGAGGAAGATACTGTGGCTTCCACAGAGAAATGACCTAAGTGAACGATAGGATCACAGGACAATGAGTGTCTGATGGAATCTCAATTTAAGGACCCTCCAATTTAAGCATCCCCATTATTCCAGTGTGACTTCTCCATGTTCAGTAGTTCATTGTCCAGGACTTCTGATCATCTTTCTTTGTTTGGTATCCTGATTAACAATAGTAAGCTATTGCACTTCTGAACAGCCCTCCGGCCAATTTTGAATATACCAATTCTTGACCACCAATGCAATTTGCATGACTCTTCTCTGCTTCTCTGCAGAAAAAATGATATGGTGAGTTTGTGACACACAGGCATTGTTTCGCCAGAACCTGGACGTCCTCTTCCTTGCTCGCTGCTCTGGTCCTTGCGCATCTTCCAATGGAAGCAGGACCCCCGAATAATCGAAGCCGGGAAATGCGCAGCTGGGGTCGGCATGGCGGCGGCTAGGCCGGCCGTGGTTGTGCGGCGGAGTTGAGCTTGCGCGGAGAAGCGGCGGGGAATGGAAAACGGCGGTGCGGCCACGCATTGCGACGGCAAGGACGTCGCTGGCTGCGGGTTTGCCCGCAGGCGGCGGTCGGCGGCGGCGCGGTTTGTCTGTGGCCATGTGGGAGAGGCCTGCCGGCCTGCCGAAGCCAGCTGGCGGCCGGGAGGCTGCCGAGGGATGGGGCAGGATTGGGTGCGTTTAGGGGTGGGAGGTGGTGCGGCGGTGGGCGGCGGAGGTGTTGCGCCGGCGAGGGGGACGGCTCCGGGAAGATGTATGTAGGTGGGGAAACGAGAACGAAGCGGTGGTGGGCCCGCCGCGGGGGTGGGTGCTGAGCTGGCATACGCCGATACTCGTTTCCTATTAGGGCACTCTCAACCGAGATTATACCCACGAGTCTATATCTCAAGACTCTATCACACGAAACTATATTCTTCAACGCAAATTTTCTACCACGGAGTCTATTTAATATTCCTCTCGGATCTTCTACTCCCGCTTTATTAAGTAAGAGGACACATCGCGTATGTGGGCGAGCCACACGGATCCGCACGGACCTCGTTTTGTGTGTAGACTTGAGTCCGACTTAGACTTGGTTTCTAAGTTTTCACCCCTCTCTCATCATTAAATTGTTTGCCACACGCAATTGCGCAGGTGGCAACGTATTTAATGACTCCGACTCTACCATAGTGCCGGGTCGCGAGTGCCCTTATTGATACCGTCAACCGACTTATGTATGACACGAGGTATAAGGGCACCTGCAGTGGGTGTAGTTAGACTCTCTACAAGCAGCCACATAGGAAAGAGAAATGAGGAGAGAGAGTGAGTTGCCGCTACGGGGAGCGACCGTCGCTAGCACGCGTCCCCGTGTGCGTGGGCCCATGTGCTCATCTACGAAGCATCTCTTCTCTCTCCACCACCTTCTGCCTGCGCTGGGCACAGGCATTGACATGGGTTGAGACCGCCGGCAGCGAGGCAAGTGTAGAGGCGTGGAGTGGGGCCGCCGGCACTGGCGCAGGAGGGTATGCCGGTGCAGGTGATTTCGCAGGGAGCGCCCGGCAGGCAGGGTCGCGCGCAGTGGGCAGAGCACGACCGCGGAGCCGCCGGCGTGCAGTGAAGCCGAGTACGATAGACACCATTCCCAAGCTGCTTGGCGCGCTCCACCCCACCGTCAAGCTCCTTGTTTTGCTACCCGTTGAGGCGGAGGCGCAGAGCAGGGCCGCCGTCGTGGACGTGTCGTCGTCGAGGCAGAGCTTGCGCTCGCGAGGCCAGGGGAGATGCCGGGAGCTCGGGGAGGACGAGGACGTCGGCAGGCCGCGCGGATCTGGAGGGAGTGACGGCCATGGCCGGCGGAATCAATCTGGTTTGGGTCCAGCAGCGCAAAAGGAAGATGGGCACAACGACCGACGGAGCGCGCCCGACACAGGCGACCTCCAGAGAGGTTCGAGCTTGGCGGGGCTGCGGGTAGGCGGAGCCGCGGAGGCAGGGGCGCCGGCTAAGGGTCACCCCGTCAGCCTGCCATGGCTGTCGGCGGCTGCGGCATGGGGTCCGGAGATGGGGAAAGAGAAATAGTGGAGCTGGTGGGTGGAGAAAAAAAAGTATTGGCATGTAGGACCTGTGTTAAATGTTAGAGCAAAGATTGTTGAGTGGGTATTCGTTAATTCTATCTATACGCGTATGTGAACAAGATTATAGAGATGGTAACTATAACCATCATGCGGGTGCCCTAAATCCAAGAGGTACGGGGGCCGACGCCTCCTTCCCTCCTTTCGCATAACGCCGTTTGCTTTTGCGTTAGAAGGCTCCTCGCGATTCGGCGAAAGGCAACGTTTCGCGCACTCCGTCTCTCTTTTTTCTGGTCCCTTGAAGTTTCCGGCGGCTTTAGTTTCTTTCCTCGTTAGTTTCCGTTTCGTTAGTTTCGCATCTGTTAATTTCTCTCCTCTAGTTTAAGTTGTAAGTTAATCTTGTGTTCATTAATTTTCTCGTCTAGTAATTTCTATCATCTGTTAGTGTTTTAGTAGTTTGCATCCGATCTTGTTATCCTCCTGCGTTAATTAGATTTCGTTGTCTATTTTTTCACCTTGTGTCGATTAACTCGTATAGTTCCCGTTGCAAGTTAATCTATTATTAATTTTCCATCGCCTTTGAATCTTGTTGCGTAGTAGTTCGTTAATCTCATTTATCATATAGTCTATTTATCTCCTGCTTAGTTTCACATTTCCGTTCATTTCCCTTTCGTATTCGCTCTTTTTGTGTTTCCCGTTCCCCGTGCACGCGCGCGCCCTTGCCACTCACCGATGGCCGGCAGCCTTGCACGCCGACCCCCGGGCCGCTCTATCGCCGTTACTCCCAACCCCGTGTCTTGTTGTTGGTGTTGCGGGTTGTGCGAGCGAGCGATCAACTTACTAGACCAAGCAACAAGAAGCCCGGTCGCATGTCGGCGAGCGAGAGCCGGACCAAAGACGGATGCGCGCCGGCACCACCGCGTTGTCGATCGTTCCGGTCGCACGTCCCCGAGTGAGGACCGGACAAAAGACAAGACCCAACGGAGGAGGATACGAAGACAAGCGTTGAGGAGCTTGCCGAGCGTGTCGGGTGATCGTGGGCGAGGAAGGAGGTTGTCGGGGCCAAGATGAGAGCCTCGTGCGAGCACTTGTCGGTGGAGGTTGATCGGAGCGAGAAGAAGGCCAAGCCCGAGGAGAATGCGGCGGCGCGGCTACGACGGTGTACTACGCCGGGCCGGCGTTCCTCAAGTGGTCGGACCCGACCGAGGTGCCGCTCCCCAAGTTCCCTTTGTCCGTCAAGTCACCGAACCCGAGTGAGTCGCCTATGCCAAAGTTCTTGAAGGAAGGCACCTAATGACAACAACTGAATTGAAGCTAAAGACACCCGGACATCTCATGGCAACATCCGAATTGAAGCTAAAAACACCCCAAGGCAGCCGACGACAACAACGGAAGAATTGTCCTTCATTAGACAAAAATGATGACGATAACAATAGAAGAGAATTATTATACTCGGCTTCATATTACTACCATTTCTATGCTTTATGAATTTTTCTGATAGAGTATGGAGATTAGTAGTGCCGTTTATGTAATGAAGTAATAAAAGCTAAACGATCGATTAATAAAGAAGTCATCGCTGTCAGGTTTGTGGTTTCCATTTCTTTTTCCCTTCTGTTATTTTTGTCTCTTCGCCTGCAGTAATGTGCCACTGTTATTTTTGTCAGTAATCCAATGCCAAACAAACGCGTAGTTGTCTTGTCTCCTGCGCGCACACAAGGCGATGCCTCCATCAGCAGTTATCACTGAGCAAGCTCATGCTCGGCACTGCGCCGCGGCACACGAATCGTGGCCCGGCGGCCTAGGATGTACGGCACGGCGCGCGCGGCAGAAGGGGAGCATGAGCGCCTCAGGCTGTGTGAGGAGGGAGGAGCAGGCGGGGACGGTCGACAACCACCTCCGTGCCTGTGCTCGCCGGAAATAAAAGAAAGAGAGGGTTGGGATGGAGAAGAGAGTGAGGTGGGCGAAATAGCGAAGCTCTGCCGATTCTTCACTTCATTGAATATTTCGTTGATTTCAACCCTTTTAGCACGTATACTTAGATGTAATGAAAGCGTAATTAGTGATTCACTGCGCTTCTTTAGATCCGTAGTATTAAATAGTTAGTTTAGGGTTAGAAGGAGAAGAGAGAGAGGTGGAGGGTGCGGAGCAGCGAAGCTCTCGCCTTCTTCGCTTCATTGCGGTATTTCGATGGTTTCAACTCTTTTAGTAATTTTACTTAGATATAATACTATTAATTACGTACATTTCGTATGTTTATGTATGGTATATATTTCCGGAGTATAGATATGTAGTTGTCGTTTATATTACGTAACATATTTACTGTTAACTCGTGTCGATTGCGGCGGATTAGTTTGCAATTTTAGTTTAGATATTAGTCTATTTGTTTATTAGTACCTGGATGTAGTATTTGATAGCGAGTTATTGCTTTTTATTATGAATCGGATATGTCGGAGACAAATCACGGTCGAATTGTATTATGGAATTGGAGAAATTATATATGATCCACAAGGAATTGTCTTGTCAAATTTTAGTTCAATTGAGAAAAATGTTAAAAGAGCAAAGCAGAAGAATTTGGGAGGGTATAACCAACCGGCCGGTGTTGGTATTTCTTGACCTCACCACTAGTTGCGCACCTAGCGTGAGCGTAAGATCCACCTGGGTATAAATACCGTTGTAGCACTTCACCTCATGTAGCACCCTGATTTTCAAAAATTTGGATTTTAATAAAATCTGCTAGAAACCTTTAATTTTGCTCTTAAGGACTATAGGGTTGTCTTTAATTTCTTTTAGGCATTTAATTATTTCAAAAATTAACTAAATTAATCATAGGAGTTTATTGTTGCATTCATGTTGATGCATTGCTTTTGTGTGTTTGAATTCCAGTTTGAATTTGAATTCATTTGTTTGAAGTGTTTTCGAAATACCTGAACCCTTTCCCTTTTCCACTTTCTGGCCCGTTTTGTTTTAAAGCCCAGCATCAGAAGTCCGGCGGAAGCCCTTATCTCTCCCTCTCAGCCGCTCGGTGTCCCTCAATTGGCCTGCTTCGTCGGCCGCTCGGCCCGTCGCCGGAAGTCCGCTCAAGCCGGTCCGGGAGGAGTGGAGGGGAAGACATAGGAGGTGTGGAGGAGAAGACACAACAGAACTATAGTGCAACTCGTTCATCAAACAGGGCGTTCTATGCAAAATATTTAAGTGGAGAGGGAGGGCTTCATCTCAACCGCATGCTTCGCATCCGATGGATGATTTTCGAGTTTCTAATATTCTACTGAATACCCGGTTTGCTCCTGATATTTACCCCTGCATCTTTTCCTCCATATATAGGATATAAGGTGTGTAGCATCGGAACTCCTCTTTTTATATCGTATTGTACAATACAACAGGGTAGATCTGAAAAAGGGAGGACTAGTTGAGGTCTATGCGCTGAATGAAGAATCGATTGTTTTCATTTACCGCTTTGTTAGCTGTAGGGGTCATGCCCCGTCATGACGCAATCTGTGTATTGAATTTCTTTGGGTAGAGGACTGTATGAATTAACTTAGCTAGCCTCCCTAATATTCCAATCCTTGCTCCATCTAGTCGCCAATTGTTAACTACTGCCTTTGTTCCAAATTACAATTCATTTTACCTTTTATCCCAAATTTGACCGTTTGTCTTATTCAAAACATTAAGTCAATAATGAAGTAAGCTGGTCATCAAGCAAGAGCTGAACAAAAGGCAACAATGCAGTTGTGGTGTAAAATCACCGCAAAAAATTAAAATAAATACAATTTGCAAGTGGTGCAACACTTAACATATATTTATTTAAGATTTGGGCAGCTACAATATAATATAGGCGTGCGTGGTGCTTGTGCACTGTTATTTATTGCAACACATACAACACAAACTTTAACACTAGACCGATGATTAATATAACACACATAATATGACACGCACACGCACTGACACACAACATAGTAGTACATAGGAGCATACGACCAGGTGGCAATGCAACCAAAGGATGAAAGGATACAATAATCCTTTACAAGTCGAAGTCCTTGAGCCTCCAGTGGCCATCAGCGCCTTTGATCATGTGCCTGTTTTGCGCTACCCACCAATTCGCCGGCACATTGAGGTCTTCCTTGAGGGCATCTGTGCTCTTGTTCACCAACGCTCAATCGCGGTCCACCTCGAGCTTGAACGGGGCATCATCGCCCTGCTCCCCAGCCACACCGTGCAGGTAGCACTCGAGGTTGTGGAGTATGCCCCACCTCTCGGCCATGCATTTCAGGTAGCACTCGAGGTCTTGGAGTGGGACGTTGACCGTAAGCTTGCGCAGGTACGGCGACTTGTCCGTGTGGATGTCTAGCGTCACGCCGACCCCCACGTACTCGATCCCTAGGTCGGGTAGTGATCGTGGGAGCTGGGGGACAATGTCGCCTTGGTTCTGCACGTGGAGGGCGTGGAGGCCTTTGCCTTGGAACAAGTCGAAGGCCATCTTGAACAAGGGGTTGCCGACTTTTGGGCACGCAAAGACTATGGCGGTCACCAAGCATGGTGGACGGGACGAGTTCTGTGGCACGTTCAAGCCTTGGGCGACGATGTCAACGGCACTGAGGATGGAGAGCGCCCCGCCAAGGCTGTGGCCGGTGATGGTGATGCTGACCTCCTCGCCCTTGTACTTCTCCATTAGCCGCTTCACCTCCTCGATAAGCTGCATGCATGCACGATCGTTATTGCTGTGTACTATATATACGTGCGCGCGCGCGCGCATGATGGATCGGAACAATCTATTTGGTGAACTTGCCTGGTCTTTGGCGCTGGTCTTGTTGAACTTAGAGTTGGCGTTGCTGGACGTGTACAAGGACAGGAAGCCCCAGTGCACCATGGGCGGCAAGGGCAACGAAGAAGAAGAAGGCGCGTGGCCTAGAACCGGCGTAGCGGGTACCTGGACAAAGACTGCGTCGTTCACCCATTCCATGGGCCGCACCGACCCGCGCCAAGCCACCACGATGTCTCGCCTCCCGAGCGCCGCCACGCCCTCGTCAGTGGCCACTGCAACGTAGCCCATGAAGTTGGAGTCCGCCACCACCAGCTGCGGCTGCGAACGGGCGGGGAGGAACGGGTTGGACAGCACGCCCGACGTGGCGTAGAGAAGTTTGGTGACCTCGTAGTGGCCGGCGGCGGCCACGCCGGTGCCGGACAGCAGGTGGGAGGCGCGGTACAGGCACTCGCCCACGTGCGGCGAGCGCTCCTCCGCGTTGAAGGCGTCCCCGGCGGCCTGCGCGAGCTCGCCGTGGAGATGATGGACTTGCGGAGGTCGATGTCCAGCGGGTTCAGGAGGCCCTTCCACGAGTTCTCGCCCTGAAGCTCGCGCCACCCCTTGCCCTGCTTCTTGTTGGCCTCGGCGATCATTCCGCTTCCAGCTCCAGACGACGGCATGGTTACTTAATTTCTAGAGCTTAATTTGGTTTTATTTGTTCCGGCTTGCTTAGCTTGTGCTAGCTTGTTCTGGGTTTCCAAGCTTCATCTATGCCTGAGTATTTATAGTACTCTAGCAGTCTTGTGTCGAGCGCCAGTGTGGGAGGAGTGATCGTGTGCTCATGTGCTTCGCGTGCAGATGGGAGATGACGCTTGCATGGTGGGGTGGCCCAATAATCCTGAGTTCCTGCTCGTGTGGCACGAGGACTAGGTGCTTCATGGCCCAATTCGGTGCATGCATATGTAGTCAATTAGCTAGCTGCGATGAACGGAATGGATACTAGCTAGAAAACAAATCCCGCTTTGTTGTATGCACATGCATGCGTCTGGGTTTCACGTGCTGTGTGCTACCTATCAAATATTGGTAGCAATAGCATGCACGTTATAGTTAAGCATGCAAGTTATAGTTATAGCTAATTAAAACAATACTGCAATAACCTCACGCATACCTATCCATCACGCGAAGTCTTACTAGCTTAGATCATCCGCACCGGGGACGCGTATGGCGTTTTCGGCCCCGCAGCGGCGTCCTGGGGAACATCCTTCATTTTCCCGTCGCCCCCCATCCACGCCATATACAGCGCGATCCCGGAGCGACGCCATCCGCATGGGCCCACGCGTCCCAACTCCTCGCGCCCTCCCTCGGAAAGCTCTGTGATGCCGCCGCCGCCGCACGATTCGCCGTCGGGAGCTCGACCGGCCGCCGTCCGCCGCGGGGACGAGCTCCTCTCGCGACCACACGCCCCGCTCGCCGAGCGCCGAACAGCCGGGAGCTCGACCGTCCGTCGTGGGGAGGAGCTCCTCTCGCGCCCGCTGTCCCCACGCCCGCCGGCGCCGGGTCCCTCCGCCTCCTCCATCCGCCGCAAGACTCGCCGTCGCCCCCGCGCCGCCGCTCCTCCTCCCGGACAAGATCCAACGCCGGCCATCTCCATGCACGCCGTCGGCCGAGGGAGGATCCCTGCGCTCCGCGCGTCCGAATTGGGGGAGGAGGGCCGCTCGGGCGGGTCCCCGGCCGCTTGGTCCGGCGTGGCGTTTGCTGCGGTGAGGTCGGTGCGGGGCCCGGCGCGACGCGCGGCCGCCTCCGGCGAGGAGGAAGAGGAGCTACGCCCGCGAGCGGGGATGAGCTCGCGCACGCCATCCGGATCCGTGCGCTCGGCCCGCGCCCGGGGCCCCGCTCCTCCCTCGCCTCCGGCTTGCAATCCGAGCCGTGCCGGAGATGCGACGCCGGCGAGGGCATCTTGGACCCGCCCCTCGCCGCCTCCTCGCCCCAAGATCCACGCCCCACCGCCGCCCGGGGATTGGATTGGGCGGCCTCCGCGTCACCGAGCTTCGGCTTCGAGCTCCTGCGCCACTCCGTCCGCCGCTTCCCTCTCGGCCGCCGGATCCCGGCACGGGGAGGAGGTCGTCGTGTGCAAGCGCCGTGCGCCGCCGGTGGAGGAAGCCGGCGCACGCGACGACAAGCCCTTTCGGCGAGGTGCCGTCGCCGTCGTGGCGGGGTGCCAACGTCGTGGAGAGGAAAGGGAGGGAGGGGCCCGACGGCGGCGTGTTGAGGAGGAGAGAGGAGCGACGAGACGACCGGCGGTGGGAGGCGGGGCGAGGCGAGAGAGAGAGGGGCGGCGGAGTGAGCGAGGCGAGAGAGACGCACGGGTGGGAAGGGAGGATGGGATGGTATTAAAAAACGTGTGGGCCCGTAGTTGGGATCAAGGAAGAATATGAATGAAGATGGGTGCGGAAGAAAGTAGTATAAAGGAGAGAATTTAGATGGTGGGGAAGGAATATTCTGTTTTAAAGGAGAATATGAAGTTAGATGAGTGTGGATGGTCTTAGCTTAGCTTAGCTTAGCTTAGCAACGCTCACTTGCCACCCTTCTTTTAATATTCTAATAACTCAATACTTGTTTACATATGCCATTTAAAAGTTAGACGCCCTAGAGTTTATACCATACTCCCTCCATACTCATAAAACATGTCGTTTAGGACAGCGACACGGTCTCCAATACATAACTTTGACTTCTTATTTTTATGAAAAATTTGTTAAAAACTAACATAATTATGCTTTTATGAAAGTATTTTGCAAAACAAATCTATTCATATAGTTTTCACATTTCAAACTGAACAACTTAAAAGTTATTCATGTTTTATGTTCCCAATGTTTGACTGAAATCTTTTCCAAAACGACATATTTTATGAGTACGAAGGGAGTATATGTTTAACATTATTGACCAATACGAAGAAAGAAAGCCCAACCATCACTACGGGAGAAGCAATATTCCCCGAGTGCCAAGTGCTTCCCCGAGTGCCAAAAATCGGGCACTCGGGGAAGACAATCTTCCCCGAGTGTTGCACTCGGGGAAGATGGCCTTCCCCGAGTGCCTAAAAGGGCAAAGCACTCGGGGAAGAAAGGCACTCGGGGAAGGCCATCTTCCCCGAGCGCAACACTCGGGGAAGAAAGGCACACGAAAAAGAAAAGTTGCATTTGACGGCGCAAATAGACGGAACCGTTTAAAAAAAATTGGAAAAGCTCTTCCCCGAGTGCCTAGACCTAGCACTCGGGGAAGGCTACCTCTTCCCCGAGTGCCTTGTCCCCGCACTCGGGGAAGAGCCCCTTTTCCGAGTGCCTTGTCCCCGCACTCGGGGAAATAATTTTGTTTTTTTTTTTTTTTTTGCCCCAATTTTTTTGTGAGGCCTTCAAACTTTATTTAAAACTCCTTGCCCAAATTTGACTTACTTTTGAATTTTTTTTTATATTTCATTAGTTTTTCCTTTTTCTTGAATTTTTAGGCAAACTTCAAACTTGAACTACAGTACATGAAATCATATAATTTGGTGATTCAAAAAATGATATTCATGATATTTGGTGTATATTGAGGCCTTATCCAACCACTCACATGAAATATCGAGCATCTTGTTGTCGTGACATGACTAACAACATACAGGAAAAGTGTTTGTGAATTACGAGAAAATCCGGACGAAGTCCGAAAAACACGTAACTTGTCGGGACACCGTGTTATCACATGTAGAGGTTGTGTGCAACGAGTTGAGAAGATTTCGAGCAAGTTGCGATGTGTGATGCCTGAAACCCAGACATCTCCACACGTGATCCATGTGATAACACACCGGGAGATGTGTGAGTTGTAGGCATCTAACGTCGCGGACTTGCTCAAAATCCTCTCTAGTCTTGCACACAACCTATACATGTGATAACACAACTCCCCGACAAGTTTCGTGATTTTCGAACTTCGTCCGGATTTTTTTGTAAATTAGAAACACTTTTTCCGTATGTTGTTAGTCATGTCACGACAACAAGATGCCCGCTATTTCATGTGAGTTGGTGGATAAGGCCTCAATATACACCAAATATTATCAATATCATTTTTTGAATCGCTAAATTATATGATTTCATGTACATGTAGTTTAAATTTGAGCTTTTCCAAAAAATTCAAGAAAAAGAAAAAACTAACGAAATATAATAAACAAATTCAAAAGTAAGCCAAATTTGGTCTAAGAGTTTTAAATAATGTGGGAAGGGCTCACAAAAAAATTGGTGAAAAAAACAAAAAAAATAAATATTTCCCCGAGTGCCAGGTTTGGGGCACTCGGGGAAGAGAAGTTTCCCCGAGTGTTGTTTGTGGGAGCTCTCGGGGAAGAGTAATTCAAGAAAAAAAAACCCACCAGTTTTTCCCTCCCTATTCCCGGCCCCGCGCCCCCACGAAAATAAAGAAAAAAAAAAAAAAAGCCAAACCGCGCCCCCCCGCGACCCCCGCGCCCCGCCGCCGCCCCCCCGCCCGCGCCGGCGCCCCCCGCCCCCCGCGCGCGCGCCGCCGCCCACTCCTCCCCGCCGCGTGCCCCGGCCCCCGCCCCGCCGCCGCCCCTTCCCCCGGCCGCCGCCCCCGCGCGCGCGCGCGCCCGCCCCCCCGCCGCGCGCGCGCGCGCCCGGCCCGCCCCCGCGCGCGCGCCGGCCGGCCGCCCGGCCGGTCCGGAGCGGCCGCGCCGCGCGGATCCGGCCGCCCCCGCCCCCGGCCCCCGCCGCGCGCGCGCGCGCGCGCCCGGCCGCCGTGCCCCGGCCACCCCGGCGCGGCCGGCCGCCGGATCCGGCCGCCCCGCCCCGCCCCCCCCCTCCTCGACGACCCGCCCCGGCCCCTGTACTGCAGGTACTGGTTTTTTTTTCTGTTTCGATGGCTTTGAGATGTCATCACGAAAGTTATCTAGGAAGTTATCTACATCTAGGAAGTTATCTGTACATATCACGTAATTTAAGTTTTTGTGGTCAAGCATAACATTTTAGGTGGTTGAATGTTCAAATCTCTAGTAGAATGTTGATTCCCTAGTTATATTCCCTGTGTGCTTTTCCCAGATATGCAAAATCACAGAACTTAGATGTTGAGGTGCTATATGCAGTGGTGTTGCAGAACAAATCACGGCCCGCGGTGGTCGGCTATGGTTGGTTGGTTACTAACGACCATGGTGGTGTTCCATTCCAAAAGGCATTAGTTGCGGTGCGCTAGAACTAGCCGGTGGAAATTAGATTAGGAAGTACAAAATTGAGGGCTATGATGCTCTTTTTTTATTATTTTACACCACTATTAAGCTTGTTTTTTGTCGGCAAGTTTCTACTTTGTCATGGTTCCTCACCGTAATATGCAAATCTTTTATGCATTCATATAACCGAGTTCTATATAACCGGAGTTCGCCTAATTCAACTATAATGTACTCGCCAATTTAGTTCAAGGTTGATGGAGGAGATAGGGATGGATCGGTTCAAGGTTGTCTCATTGTGGATGTGTGGCCTTCGTGCGAATTGTGGATGCGTGGCCTTCGTGCCCGAATTGTGGATGCGTGGCCTTCGTGCCTTATATGTGTTGTCGGTCATTGAGCCAACATCTTTCTTGCGGGTTTTGGAAACCTCCCCGTGCGGGGGAGGTTCTCGCCGAAATTTTGTACTTATAGTGCTTTGTTTTTTTGTTTTGCGAGAGCGGGACTGTCGGAGGGAACCCGGAGCACCTCGGCTTGTCTCCACCGCCACCCTAGGTATAATTGACCATGCATTCGGACGAGACACCAAGAACTTCGAGAAAAGGTGTCACGGTGACCGGCCCCCGCACCTCGAAGATGACTATTGCTCAGGTTCATGCTCAAATAGATGCTCTTGTGCTACCGACACAGAAAGATAATCCAAAGAAGGGTAAAAGAAGGAAACTTAATCCAAAGAAAGATAAGCCAAAGAAAAATCACTTTGTGGGCTATGGTGAGAAACATATGTGGTCTCATAAGCCGGGATTAGAGAGGCTTCCCTACTTTGACGACCTTCTCCTTCCACATAGCATAGATGTAATGCACACTGAGAAGAATGTCGCCGAAGCACTTTGGGCAACACTCATGGACATTCCTGAAAAGACAAAGGACAACCCTAAGGCCAGAGTAGACCTGGCAACACTATGTGACAGACCAAAGCTACACATGATGCCTCCAAGAGATGGCAAACCATGGAAAAGGCCTAAGGCTGATTACGTCTTGGAAAAGCAAACAGAGGACGGAAGTGATAGAATGGATGCGGACATTAAGTTTCCCCGATGGGTTTGCGGCGAATCCGAGGAGGGGAGCGAACCCAAGTACCGGTCGAGTCTTAGGGATGAAGAGTCATGACTTCCACATATGGATCGAGCGGCTTCTTCCGTCGATGGTTAGAGGCTATGTCCCTAAGCATATCCGGAAGGTCTTTGGCGAGGTTGAGCTTTTTCTTTCGCCGGCTTTGTGCCAAAGAGATATCTCTAAAAGTGGTTGAGGAGTTGGAAAAAATGGCACCCGAGTTGGTCTGTAAGTTGGAGAAGATCTTTCCCCCTGGCTTTTTCTTGTCGATGCAGCATTTGATTTTGCACCTTCCGACTGAGGTACGATTGGGGGGGGGGCCGTGCAGAACCGTTGGTGCTATCCAATCGAGAGAGTGCTAAAGAATGTTCGCCAGAAATGTGGAAACAAAGGCAGGATTGAGGCTTCCATAGCAGAGGCATTCCTTCGTGAGGAGGTGTCAAACTTTACAACAACATACTATAGTGACAACCTTCCAAGTGTGCATAATCCATCCACTCGTTACAACGAGGAAGAAAATCAATCGACCCTCAGCCTATTCAAAGGGCAACATGGGGGATCAAGTGGAGCGGCCACAAAGTTCTTGACCAATCTAGAGTGGCGCAAGATCATGCCGTACTTGTTGACGAACCTTGACGAAGTCGACAAGTTTCGCAGGTAAATTCTCAACGAACTTGTTACATACTTCATAAATTTTCCGCATCCAACACCCTTGTTGCTTGTATGTGCGGGGAATTTTTTGATCAATACCGGCATGATCCAAGGCCACCTACCGAACATGAACGAGAAAACCTTCTTCATGAACATGATTTCAATACATGGTTTCAAAAAAAGGTACCTTCCGGCCAACTTAGGTCGTTCCAAGTTTGGTGTTGATAGTTGCCTAATTTCATCTCTCTCCTTGAGCTTGCGGTGCAAAAGCGATTTGTCTATAAATGTCGAATTACGACAAGCCGGCTAGAGGATTTGACTACAAGGTCTTGTCATTTAACGCTTATGACGTGAATGGATATCGCTTTCACACAACAAGCTACGAGAAGAGTCGGCCCAATCCAAGGACCACCAATACCGGAGTATTTACGCCTGGAGTAGTTGAGGAGCATGAGGAGCCTGAGGACTATTATGGCATAGTTGAAGAAATATACGAGCTCGAATTCCATGGTGAAAATGCACCTAAGCCGATCATATTCAAATACAAGTGGTTTGATCCCGGAGTATCGAAAAGGTCTCCTAAATTTGGGATAGTCGAAATTAGACAGGATTCCTTCTATCTAGGTGAGGATGTCTATATTGTGGCTCAGCAAGCCAGACAAGTTTATTATTGTCCATATGCTTGCAAAACCGACCCACGTCTCCAGGGTTGGTATATTGTGCACAAGGTGTCACCACGTGGTAAATGTGCTCGCCCAAACGATGACGATTACAACTTGAACCCACCCACGGATAACGAGGAGTTTTATCAACAAGACGAGGGGCTACCGGGGATGCTTGAGATAGACTTAACCGAAGATATTGAAATGGAAGTAGACGAGGAATGGATTGTTGACGAGGAAGCCGCAGATGAGGTGCATGATCCGAGAGACTTGAAAATGCTTGATGGACTACAACTAGACAATGACAAGCGATGAGGATGAGGTCGTTGACGATTTGGAGGCTCTTGATAGTGATGACGAGACCTATCGTCGAAATAATCCCGATCATGAAGAATATTAGAAATACATGTAATACTTCTCGATTTAATACTTGTAAATATTAGAAAAACATGTGATACTTCTCGTTTTAATACTTGTAAATACATTTTTTTGTTTTGCTTCCTTGCTAATTACTTCTCGTTTACCAAGACTAATACCGGTTTATTTGTTTTAATTGCGGGTGATGGGGCCCACTAGGAGGTGTCGCTCGACTTACTCGAGGCGGCGGGAACCGGAGCGGAGCCGCCGACCGGGGAGCCGGAGCCCTCACGGAGGCAGAGGAGGGGCTAGGGGCACGGCGGAGACGACCTTGGCTCCTCTCGCTCTTCTAGGGGCGAGGACGTCCCTCCGCGGATGTACGACGAGGGGGGGCCCACACACGTCCGAGGAGGCGGATCCGCACGCGTCCGAGGGGGCGGGGAGGTTTGACTTCCACTACGGCCTCGATACCATATAAGCGAGGTCCCGGCCCGGCCTCCCGAAGCGACCGATTCCCGTTGACCGCCGCCCACCGATTGCACCCCGGGGGGATAGGTAATTAAGTAACTTCATATGTTCTTCATTTGATATATAGAAAAATCGAATAAGAACTAATAATAACTATTGTTAACCACTTGTGCAAGAACTGGATACTTGTTGAGGAGGGGGTGGAGGCTCGCAATGTCAATGGGATCTTGGGACTTCTGTGTAGGGAACACTTCCCTGGCCTGGTGTACAAGTCAGAGGAGGATGTGGAGGGAGAGTTACCCTCGTTTGACCGCACGCTCTCTTCCCCGCGCCTGAACCGTACAGAAACTTAGCGGATCAGGTGATTTCAGAGTTATGGGTAAGCCTTTCTCGCTCTACGGCCCTCATTTCATTGCTTTCATTGTTCAAATAAAATAATGGATACCTCGTGTCTTTATGCAGGACTTCTTCAGATGCCGGCCCGGGACGGGAGGAAAGGGCGTACGGTGGCTTACGCTTCCTGTAAAAGACGTGTCTCGGACTTGTATTATGAGGCCCGCCTGCAGGCGCACATTGACTACAACGCCACCTACTGTAATAGAAGAATCAACAGAAAGCAGGCAAGAAGTGACACAGAGATTCTGACAAGGGAGCAGTACCTCCTGGTAAATACAAAACATCTCATATTGATCTCTTTTTAAATTATTACCTATGCCAATTTGATCTTCCGATGGCTTGTAGGTGATTCCGAGCCGGTGCGCAACCTTTTGCGATTGCTTTGGGGTCGCTATTGTGGAGAAATGGTTGGACGCGGATCGCGGAAGATGCATCAAGAGAAAAAAGACCACCGTATGCCGATGCCGGGTGCACCTCACCACCGGGGCGGCGCCGGCCTCGGCAAATACAAAAAGACATATGTAAGTCGACACCACTTGTCTAATATAGCCGCGCTCAATTCTAATTGATTCCTAACCACATGTTGGCTTTTTTGTAGGAGGCGGCGCACGGTGGCCGGCCAATTACCCAACTTGAGGCGTATGCTCTCGCCCACATGGGCCCGGCCAAGTCCAACATCGAGTACAACCCCGATGCGGGCCCGGAGGCATACACAAACTCCGGCGTCCACACCCGCCTTAGTTCGTACACGGAGGCATTAAGGTTAGTCCACGGGCCAGACTACGACCCGAGGTCCGAGGAACACCTTGATCCCGAGCTAGTGATGAGGATTGGGCAAGGCAAGAAGCATGGATGGTTCTACATTGGCGACAACATCCTCGACACGGCCTCTACTCCTCTCGACCGCCTACGAGCGGCGAGCACGAGCTCTAGTGTGCCCATAAGCCGGCGGCCGACGGCGATAATGTCACTCCGGTAAGTATTCTCACTTTCATTAGTCGTTCTTTGACTTTGACTTTTACGTTCCTTAGCTCGCATTATTGGAACATTGGTGTCAAATATTGCGGGCCGAGATGCGAGCGTCTTCGGCGAGCGACGGGAGGCCGAGAGGGCCGAGCGGGAGGCCGAGCGGGAGACGATGCAAGGTTTGCTCGCGTTCGTGCAACAACTTGGGCAGCAGCAAGGTTTGCAGATCCCAGCACAACTGCTTGCACCACCACGACCACCTCCACCACCTCGTCGAGAGTCCACCCCGGTCACCCCGGTGAGTATAAGCACAATTGTTTTACTTTTTGTGCTAATGCTTAGTGTCAAACCTAGTGTCGGCCTTCGTGCCTGATGTGTTGATTTGTCGGCCTTCGTGCCCGAGTTGTTGATTTGTCGGCCTTCGTGCCTGGAAATGTGTTTGTCGGCCTTCGTGTCGACCTTCTTGCGAGTTTTGGAAACCTCCCCATGTAGGGGAGGTCTTGCCGAAATTTTCAACTTTTCTTTACAACTTGGATTTTTATCTTGTTACTCACGTGCAATTTTTTTTTATTCGGCGGCTCTCGGGGGCCTCGTCGAACCATGTCGGAGGGTCGCCGGGGATGCACGTCGGGGCATCCCCGGCCGGAGCATCGCCGGGTCGCACGTCGGGGCGGCCCCGGCCGAGCATCGCCGGGATCCCGCTTGCCGTGAGCACCCGCGGACTCGTTTATATGTATTGCACTTGTGAACTTGGAATAATGTGTACTTTTGGATATGTGGTTTGTATGTGTACTTTTCGATATGTGGTTTGTATGTGTACTTTTCGATACGTGGTTTGTACTTTTGTGCACTCATTTTTATGTATTCCGGATATATTTGGCCACACTTTTGGATGTGTCGTTTTTCATTTATAAATGTGGTTTGTGAGATATTGAAGTTGAATTGTGATTTATATAAATATATGTTTTATTTGTCACACGGTAAAGCAAAAGAAACAAACAAAAAAACAAAAAAAAGGAAAGGGGGCTTCCCCGAGTGCCTGGGCACCTGGCGCTCGGGGAAGAAGAAACTAAAAAAAGGCCCCGGGCCTTCATCGAGTGCCCTGCACCTGGCACTCGGGGAAGGCAAAAATAAAAAAAAACAGAGCCTTCCACGAGTGCCTTGGCAACTGGCACTCGGGGAAGAATTTTCAAAAAAAACAAATTTCTTCCCCGAGTGTTGCACTCGGGGAAGAGGTTTAAAAAAAAAAAGAAAAATCTTCCCCGAGTGTTGCACTCGGGGAAGAGTAAAAAGAAAAGAAAACCGTCGACGGCGTTAAATCTTCCCCGAGTGCTACCGTGGCACTCGGGGAAGTCTTCCCCGAGTGTACGATTTTTGGCACTCGGGGAAGAGCCCTTCCCCGTGAGAAGCATCCCCGGAAGCTCTTCCCCGAGTGTTGCACTCAGGGAAGGCTTCCCCGAGTGCTTTTGGCTCTTCCCCGAGTGCTTGAGGCACTCGGGGAAGGAGGTGGCTGCTGTAGTGCATGGGATGCAAAAAGAAATAATGCATAGCTCTAGACTCTAGAAACTGGCAAGCCTTGATGAGCCGCTGCTTTCGATCGTCAGTGCGCTGCAAACAAACAATTTTTGTCTATCATTGTGAAACACAGTATCATTCCATGTGAGCCAAACTACCCAACAAATAGCTAGATGCAACGCCTGTCTCGCGACGCTGGGGGCATGCCTGAGTATTTATAGTACTCTAGCAGTCTTGTGTCGAGCGCCAGTGTGGGAGGAGTGATCGTGTGCTCATGTGCTTCGCGTGCAGATGGGAGATGACGCTTGCATGGTGGGGTGGCCCAATAATCCTGAATTCCTGCTCGTGTGGCACGAGGACTAGGTGCTTCATGGCCCAATTCGGTGCATGCATATGCAGTCAATTAGCTAGCTGCGATGAACGGAATGGATATATACTAGCTAGAAAACAAATCCCGCTTTGTTGTATGCACATGCATGCGTCTGGGTTTCACGTGTTGTGTGCTACCTATCAAATATTGGTAGCAATAGCATGCACGTTATAGTTAAGCATGCAAGTTATAGTTATAGTTATAGCTAATTAAAACAATAATGCAATAGCCTCACGCATACCTATCCATCACGGGAAGTCTTACTAGCTTAGCTTAGCTTAGAGCAACTCCAAGAGCCACAACTTCACTATCTAAAATTAACAAAATTGAGATAGAAATCGGTTCCTACAGTCTCTCCAAAACGTTGTGCTCGCTATCTAGTTCGACATCCACCTCCCCCGCTAGCTATATTTCGCGAGCTCCCTCCGCTCGCGATCCTCGTCCCGCTTCTCGTCCTCCGCGTGCCCAGCTCGGTTGGGCTCAGTGCGTAGCTGACGACCAAGAAGCACGTGTTCCTGCCGCCGCCACCAGCGTAGGCGAGGCTGCCATCTCCGTTGGCCTCCCTGTGAAGAAGAGGGCCCATTGTGGCGCCGCGGCCGTCCCCTCCTGTCGAAGAAGATGCGGCGGCGGCGGTGCACGAGGCTGCCGGATTCGAGGCCGCCAAGCATGGCACCAGGGATGCGGAACAGCTCAGGCGGAGGAGTGCCGGCGGGAAGAGCTAAGGCGGAGGACTAGCACCGGGGGAGGAGGAGCTAGGCCGGCGGAGGAGTGCCGAAGCCTACATCCCGGGGCATGACTACGGACGCACCTCCCCAAATCGCAATACGCAATACCGGCCGCTCCGGGTCCCGGCAATACGCCGCCTTCCCCCGCGAGGCCGTCGCTATGTCGTCATGGTTATAACGGGCCTCCTCTCATATTTATGAGGAGCCCGGGTTACAAACCCACATTTCTTTCAGTAAGAATAATGACCATGAAAGAGTCAAATGTTTTAGATCTATCCAGTTATAAAAGGATACGTGGTGAAGAAAGCAAAATTTTGTGTCGGTACATGTAGATATTATGTTAAAGCATGGTAACTAGATAAACTAGCTAGCACCTCCCTAGAAGCACTACCACAACTGAAGAATAAGTCTACAGAGAGGCATATTATCTGAAATGCACAACGACGTGCACGCAGAATGTGCCGACTGCCAAGAGAGGCACCAGATTTCATCAAAGCATTAATGTGGACTAGAATCGTGCCTCATGCGTTGCTACGGGCAAACTCCCATCCTACCATTCCTTTTTGATTCAACAAACGACATGAGGCGCTGCAAAATGGATTGTCTGTAAATTCTAAAGTGGTCTTAACATATAGAAATTGATACACATTTCAAAGGGAAAGCAACCAGAAATCAATAGTATTAATACATTGGAAAAATGACACTGACACTTGAAAGAGTCAAAATTATGCAATTGAGGACCCTTTCTGGTAGGGTTCGAGTCAAAAAATTTGCAGAAGTGATGATTACCTTGATTGCTGATGTTTGTCAGGTCAGCAAAAGGAGTCCTAAGCTCCATCTATAACAATGCAATTGAAAGGTCAACAACTCATTCAGTAGTATGGGACGTGTAGGGAGTAATGTAGGGTAGTGTCAAGCACTTGAATGACAAGGAATTTCAGAACACACATGTGCAGAGCACTAAAAGTGGTGTTCACTTCTTTTGCAGCCAACCACACTTGAGAGTAAAGGAGGACGGGATGGATGCTAGAAACTAAACCGAACCAGGAAGTTTGGCATACACTTACCACTCAATAAACTGTTTTTCTTTCCCAAGAATTCTAAATATGTGAATTGAAAATTCTTTAAGTGACACATACCAAGTTGCAACATGATCATATTCAAGTATTGAACCAGGTGTTGTTCCAAAGCTAGGTTAATCTGGTAGTATGACTAAAGCTATCAATTAGGACCAGGCATTAATCTCCTCAGCAGTAGCAAGCTTAAACAGGTGTACCAATCTTAACAAGAACATAATTAAGCTACTACAATCCATACTCAACAATTCAGCGCAGGAAAAACAGACATAAGACATCAAGAGTAGACGGATGCTATTAAACAAAGTACCAGTAAAACAGAGTACCACGAGAACTGATGCACCTAGGAAGCAAGCACTTAAACTAAATGAAAATGGGTTTTTCATTTCAAGTCAATCAAGAACCCATGTCTAAGATGTGATTTCAGTCGACTAAATTTGATACATTTCTCTCTCTTGAAATTAGCATTGTTGGCAGTTGAGTAAACACACACCTGTAAAGCACACAAATTTGGTATCCTCACAAAATTTTGCACGCCAACACATTAACGACGCACACATTCTTTAATCAATTTGATTCCCATGGTGATGCAGGAAGGGAAAGAAGAGGTGTTGGCACCTCAAACTTGAACTCTGACAGGGATTGGGGAACCCGTGGAAGCGTCCATGGGGTGGCGCAGGGAGTGACTGGCCTCCCCTCCCTGTAGTCTCGTCGCCCCTACCCCGCCGCGCGCCTCCATGCCCTTGTCCTCTGCTGCGGCATGGAGCTAGCCGCAAGGAGCAGCGTTGGTGGCGAGGGGGCCGACTACGGGGAGAAGTGGCGGTGCAGGGGGACTGGCTCTGGGAGCAGTAGTGACGGTGGCGAGGGGGCGCCTTCAGGGAGTTGCAGCGGTGGCGGCGAGGGGCAGGAGTTGTGGCGCGGCGAGCCGGTGGTGAGGAGATCGAGGTGCTGCACAAGCTGACCCCTCTTATGGCTGCGCCATCGTTTACCTACATGCCATTAAGAAAGTTGCCGGTTACACGCACGCCACAAAAAAAAGTTTCTAGACACCCGTGTGCCATGCACCTAAAGTTCGTTTACCTGTGTGCCATTTTGGATGGATTCTGTTGGAACTTAACGGTTGCACCCATCTGACATGTGGGACCCACATACATAAATGACTATTTTGCCCCCTTTCTATGCCCGGTCTTCTTCAACCTCCCGCTACACCAGCGAGCTCGCGACGAGGCCCGAGCCGGCACAAGGCATCGCCGCCAGGGAACTCGACCGCGAGGTCATGCTCCTCCGCCGCCGCGCACGAACGGGGGAGGGAGGGGGCGCCGGCGCCGGGCGTGCGCCGCCGGGGCCGCGCCCGGCCTCGCGGGGCGGCCGCGCCGCCGGCGGGCCGGCCTCGCGGCGCGCGCGCGCGCGTGGGCGGGGGCCGGCCGGCGCGCGTGCGCCGCCCGGTGGGGGGCGGCTCGCGGACCGAGCAAGAACGGGGGAGGGGCGCCGGCGCCGGTTGGGAAGAGAAAGTGGGCGAGGGGAAGAAGGGAAGGAAGATTGGTGGGCCCCACAGGGGCAAAATGGACATTTCACAGTTCGGTTTGACACCGTTAGCTCTGAATCCATCCAAAATGGCACACAGGTAAACGAACTTTGGGTGCATGGCACACAGGTGTCTAGAAACTTTTTTGTGGCATGTGTGTAACCGGCAACTTTCTTAATGGCATGTAGGTAAATGACTCTCAATTTGCCGCGGGGAAGAAACACACGGTCGAAGAAGGAGCCCGACAAACCGGCAAGAGAGAGGAGGCGACGACGAATGCGGTGGATCGAGGGGAAGGGAGGTTCGTGGATGGAGGGCGGAGGTGGAGCAACGACACGGGCGGGGGCAAAAGGGCGGGATGGTTCGCCGCCGGCGAACGCCGAGAGCCCGAGAGACAAAACCACGGGGTGGCGACGTTGCCCTCGGTCTTTTTAGGGTTAGTATAGAGAAGCTCCCTAGTCTACCCCTAGAGGGAGCATATTAAACAAAGTAAACAACAGAAGTATAATAAAACATATTAAACAAAGTAAACAACAGAAGTAAAACATATTGCGCTTGGACAAAGTAAACAAAGTAAACAACAGAAGTAAAACATATTGCGCTTGGACATAGTAAACAACAGAAGTATAATAAATCAACAAAACAGTCTTCCACTTGATAACCCGGATTACTCCTACACAATAAATCCAGCAGTGCACTTGAAAATCCACTTAGCATATTGTGAGTAATTATATGGTAAATCTACTCAATCTTCATCTGACTCACAAGCTACATGGACTTACAATGTGGTATATTGAATATAGGAGTTGCAGTTTACATGATAAAACTTACGGATACCCAGAGCAATCATACAGCAAATTTATTCAACTTTCCACTGACTGACAATGTGGTAGGTTGAATATGAGGTGTTACAGTGTACATGGTAAAACTAAAAAGCCGGATAATCCTTCATACCAAAATGCCAAAATGTACAGTCAACGAGGAAAATCTGCAGAATATATCATTTCTTGCTCCATAGTGTAGCGCCTAGAGACAAGTCCAATTTCAGCTCCCTTGGTCATGGTCAGGGAAGTAGATCTATACTCTGAGGATAATAATGATTGCTTGGTTTCTCTGACCCCTTTTGACTCCTCTTTGTATGTTTCAGATATTTTAGCTCTTAGGAGCTGCAATCTTAACTCCACTTCTTTCATTTTAGGTCTCTTTTCTCCTTTACTCCTTAAACACATCTCTGCAACGACGGCAATCTCATCAATTTCACCTTGGCTGGCTTCCTCGGCAACTTGTGAATCCACCACATCCATAGTAGTTTTATCCCTTAGCGCTTGAAGGAAACAATGACATAAGTTCTGCTTTTCACCAAGGCAGTTGAGGATAATTGGCTTCTTCCTTGTTAGGAGCTCAACAAGTATAACGCCAAAACAATAAACATCACTCTTTTCAGTTAATTGGCCTGTATAGTAATACTCTGGATCTAAGTACCCAAATGTCCCCTGCACAGCTGTAACCACACGAGTCTGGTCAATGGAAATGGATCTGGAAGCACCAAAGTCTGAAACTTTTGTAGTGAAGGCATCATCCAAGAGTATGTTAGTTGATTTCACATCTCTATGAAAGATTGGCAAAGCAGCAGAAGAATGGAGGTAGCCAAGTGCTCCTGCAGCCTCTAGAGCAATCCTGATACGATCCTCCCATGTTAACAAGCATTTGGCGCTCAGATTGCCATGAAGAAGATCATGAAGTGTACCATTAGAGATGAATTCATACACAAGGAGAGGCACTTCGGATTCAAGGCAACAACCAAAAAGCTTCACCACATTGCGATGAATTATCTGGGACAGGATGGTCACCTCATTAACAAATTGGTCAATCTCACTCTGCTCCACAATTTTGGACCTTTTGATGGCAACTATCCGTTGATCAGATAAAATACCCTTGTAAACTGTGCCATGGCCTCCATGTCCAATGATACATGTTGTGTCAAAGTTGCTGGTTGCTTTCTCTAACTCTTCCAAGGAAAATATTCTTGTGTTATGTGTAACACTTTCACTTGAGGAGATCAGCTGTTCCAAGAGTAGGCCTTTGTTTTTCCGAAAGTATGCCCTTCAGATTTTCTTTTGAGTGTCTCTTTTCCACCTTTTAACCAATACAATAGCAGCCAATGTCAGAAGTAGAACTCCAAAACCACTACTAATTCCAACAGCAGTCCCAACATGAGTAATTGAAACAATTTAAAAGTTGTAGTTTTTGACAACTTGAGTGCATAGAGATATTGAATGATAAGGGAACTGTGACATACCCAAAAGAACATTTTGCCGCTTACTAGAAGTGCACTGCCATCTTACTGGATCAAAAGTCATACCATGAGGGCAGCAGCTATAGCTTCCTTCGAAGTTGTAGCATATCCCAGTACAGTAGTTTGGTATCAAGCACTCATCAATATCTGATAAAGAATTCCAAAAATCGTAAACTGGAGTGGACAAAATATATCTCACTTTTGATGATGGTTCTATTGCTATGTTTCAACTATACACTCATTAATATCTACAAATGGCATACAGTTGAATTCAATGGATACCACACCACTCTTTTCAAATATGCCTATTCGTATTGCATAATCAAATGCATGCATATGTTGAAGAATGTGTACCTGTACATCCATTTTGAACATAAGGATTTCCTTCGAAACCAGGAGAGCACTTGCAACGATAACCAATATAGATCGTCCCATGTGTAACACCAAGGCACTCACTGTTTATGCTGAGGCATGCGTAAGTACTGCTTTGTTTTGCACTTTCACATGTCAAATTGGTTATGGACCAGCTCAAGGCACCATACTCTTCAGATAAGCCAGATTTCTCCAAACCGTAAATTACCTGCTGGCTAAAGTAATCAGAACCACCATAGTATATTGATAGATAATTTGTGTTGGCATCTTCAGATTCTGAAAGCTTATTGACATACATGAGTCCTTCAGCTAATGAAATATTGGTCACTTCATATTTTGCAGGTGGTCTTGCAATAAGAGTGCGATTGGATGCGCAATACAGTTGAAATCTCCTTTTAGCAAAACAACCTGGCTCCAGCCCAAAAGGGAAAGGGATATATGTACTGCCACATGATCGAGAACAGTTTGCTTTTGGGGTTGGGTTATACTCTGCTCCATTTAAAAAAATTGTTGACCAAAAAGATGTCAGAGATATATGACAATGACAAAAAGCAAAACTACAGAGAACTGTGCGCATACCTTGTTTGCAATCATCAAGAAGGTAAGGATTGCCTCCATCAAAATTTCTAGAGCAAGCACAAGAGTAGCCACCATTTTGTACATCCATACAACTGCTATTGCTGCATGCATACTGCACCTTATTATCCAACTAGGCCCTTTTACAATTGGGTTCATCTGCAATGACGGTTGAGAGATATGCTGATGAAGAACCAACGATACTTGTATTTATTGTATCGGATAAGAGATCCATAATACTAAACTTATATGGACGGAAACTTAAGAAAGCCTTGATGGTAATATGACTGAAGGGTTGCGGTACTTTATCATTGTTCTTAATGATAGTCACTCTGAACCCTCGAAATGGCACCGGGAACGTAACAGTGCAGCAACCCATGCCATTACAGCTCCCTCCTCCTGTCGCTATCAGCATAGCCGCCATGGAGGAGCACTTGCTTGTGCAATGGCCTACAAGGTCACCAGTGTCTGGATGGAACAGGTAGACCTCGATTCCGCAACCGAGGAACGCAAAGTAATTGTAAGATTTGATGTTGAGGTTCCGCCCAGGAGACTGCCAAGACAGGTTGTAGGTGCTGACATCCGGTGTCATGGGGATGGTGTACACAAAAGAAGCAAGGACAGTTCCTGAAGGATACCCAAGAAGAGCTTCCAAGGTTTGGTGGTCCTATTGCAGGTGACCTCGGATCCCTGTCGGAAGCACCCAGGCCCGATGCCAAAAGGGTACCAGATGCTAACATTCAGCCTGTTCGGTTGGCTGGTGGCGATGGCTGGTGCTGGTTTGTTCCGAGAGAAGAGTACTTGCTGGCTGGTTGCGGCTGGTTGCTTGTGGCTGGTTCGTTCGAGAGAAAAGTCTTCGCCGGCTGGTGGCCGATAAGCCGAGCGAACAGGGCGATTGCCACAAGTTTTGGGGAAGTGTGCAAGACTAGCAGCAGAGGGAGGACGAGCTCCGGACACGGCCAACATGACGGTAGCTGTTATGCTCCATATCAATACCAGATGCATGGTGGTAATTGCAATTCCCTTTTCTGAACCCATGGGATGAGAGAGACAAGAAAACACCCCGCTTTATAGCAAATAGCCTATTAATGGGTATGTGGAGGTTTCCTGCATACTCTTTGGTCTTCATGGTCTAACCTCTCGCAGAAGGACTTCTTGCCAGATGTTATTTTGGTTGACTTGAGGACATTGTTGTTCACTAGACCATCGATTCTTATGTGGACATACATCGACGACCCTGATAAAGATTTGTGGACTTCCTTGATCTTGGACCAAGACTAATTGGCTTGGGTCATGTAACTCATCCACACAGGTGTAAAAATGTGAAGTGATTCCCAATTGTAGCTGCTACTAGATAATCCCTTTTTTTTAAGGGGGAGTAACCCAAAATATTCCAATTTCATTATCTAGATGTTGTACGTACTCCCTCCGTCGTTGTGGCTTTCTAAATACATTTCTTTTATTATGTATGTAGAAAAGTCAAAACAACAAGTATTACGAGGTGGAGGGAGTACTGCATGCATACTGTGTGAACATATCAGCACTCTAACTTCCAAATCGGGGCATTGTTAATCCATAGGGCACTATCACCACACAAGGTCGACGGTACATCGAATGCGATTTCAATTCCTAGCTCCCTACTGTTCATCGATTTGGTGGAGTGCAGGAAGATGCAACCGAATTCCAGAAAGACAGATTGTTTCCTTCCCTGCGACTTCACGTAACCAAAACTTGTGGAAAAAACACAAAGCCATGTGAACGTGCGCCGCGTGGATTCTGATCTGGATGGGAGGAAGTTCGTACCGTGGCGACTGGCGAGAAAGGAGGGAGTCCCGGGAGACTTGGGGCAGCCATGAGAAACCGTGTGCTGCTGCCGTTGGAGCGCACCGCAGCAGCAAAGCTGTCGTTGCCGCGCTCATCGCCGAGGCGCTCGAGCGCGCTGACCGGCCCGCCGCAGGTACTCCCGCAGTCCCGCCGCGCGCGCTCGGTTCTCGCCCATGGCGACGGCGACGGCGACGGTTCAGCTCGAAAGCGCATTAGAAGACTACGCTTCCTGAGCCTGAAAGCAGATTATGGAAGACAAGGGTAAAGTTGTCCACCTCAATAGCCCACCGAATGCTGCTGTTGAACGGAGGTCCCGTCGCGTTGGGCCTTCTTTCCTCCGCCGCTTTCCCGTCTCTGCCTGCTCGCTCTCGTCTCGGCCTTTCTTACCTGTCGGGGACGGCAAGGCGAGCAGCCACCCCCTTGGCCTAATCTTCGTGGGGCGGCGGCGGCGGCGACGAGCTTCTGACAGGTATGCCCGCCTATCCACTTCCCTTCCTGATGTGCGAAATCCAAAAACCAGAACCTCTGGTGTAAATTTGGATCTGACCACGTATTTATCTGCTAGGCTTCGTTTTTTTTTTGCAAATAATTACCCGGTGTGCATATGTACACCCGTGTCTCCTATGCTTTGGGTCCGCCCCAGATGGCATGGTTGCTGCTCCATTTTTCAATTAGCATAGGTGTATTTTGATTTTAACTGAAAGTCAAACTTCTCAGCCATTTACCATCAGTTAATCGAATTATAGGCGTGCTTAGGACAAAAATTGCGTCTATAGATTGTAGCAATTGAAATTATATTGCCAGAGAAATTTAAGGTCAAAATCTTACTTTTGAAGACTTTCTCCTGAAAAAATACTGTCTTCCTTTGATAGACTGGGACAGTAATAAGCTGGTCACCGTATTCAAGCGATATCACTTGCAAAGCTTAATGTTTCTTCTACCTTGAGTAATGTATCTAAAATATTTCACGCTAGGCATAGCGAAAACTTGAGTAGTTTTAGTACGCATAAAGTCTTTTGTAAGTTCTTATATATCTTCTGAAGTCATGATCCAACATTAGACCATACTGGCGGATCTAAACTTTGCATTCCTTTTCTTTGATGAATTGAGTGGAAGGGTGATACATTTCCTGAAGCAATCCCTTTTTATTTTCAAAGCTACCACACTTAGTGCTTGTGCGTAAATCTGCACTTATGCAGATTAGCTGCGCACTCAAAGGGGAAAATTGAAGTGATTATTAGATTTGCTTTGTACTGAACTAAAAGGGCATGGCATTGTGATACTGAGAATGATTGATCAACAGCATTGATAAGACTGTTTTTCCTTGACGTTGAACTTCTACCTCCATGGTTCCATAGTGAACATCAATTTGGTGCTCTGTCCAAATCATGTTGTCCCTACCATCATTGTGGTGATGGTTCTGGCATTCCCTGTTACCTTCCTCCCCAATTCAGACCACATGATTTTTTTTAAAGACCAAGAACATTGCCTGCATGAATAAGTAGAAGAGAGGATAACAGGTGCCAAGTTTACCCTGCTCAGGCTCATGGCCTGAACAGGTGTAGCATCATATGAGCTCAAGGTGTTTTGCTCCAGCAATGTTCCACAATCTGGCTTTGTCCTGAATTTCAGAGATCATCTGTGCTGTTGTCTTCTCTTGTATGTTGAAACCACAAGCATTCTTTCCTCCCAAAGGCTTCAAGTGACTAGGATAGTGATCCGGTGAATTTCTTTTGTGGTTGTTTATGTGGAATCATAGTTATTGGGACCGGACCGGACCGGACCGGACCGGCGGTTGGACCGGCAAAAGACCGAACCAAAGCCCCCGCCGGTCCGGTTCACTTAAAAGATCGTCTGTGCAATCGAACCGGGAAAAACCGGCAGAACCGGGCGGTTTTTTAAGGAACCGGCGAACCGGGTGGTTTCCTGCGGACCGAACGGCTTTTGCATCATGTCTTGGATTCGCTGTCTGTTTCCCACGCCGGGCCCAACAAAAGGCCCAGCTCAAACATCCCATGAGGAAAAACGTTGTTCTGCTCGCAACGCACTAGCACAGCGGCGGCCGGCGGCGGCGGCGCATCCCGATTTGCGACCAGGACGACGGGCTTGTGCCGACGGCGAGCGGTGCGTGGCGATGTAGAGCCAGCTTTTGCTGGTGGGAGGTAGCTCTGTTTCCTCGATGTCCCGTCGCTGGGAGCCTGGGAGCTCTGTCAGATTCAGGGCATGGCGCGGCAGGCCGCAGGCGGAGCAGCAGCCAGCAGGCCTCGGTGAGCTTCGTGCCTCCGGTTTCTTTCTTGTCCGGTAGCTCTCCCACCATCCTTCAGTTCTTGTCCAGGCGTCCAGCTCCCTTGCCTCCTTGATAATTTGGTATTGCTGCTACCTAGTACCTGCTAGTTAATTTGCTATTGCTAGATGCCTAAATCTATACGTGGAACGGTGGAAGTGGAAGTGGAACCTTACATCTGGTGAACCTTACATTCCTAAAACTAGTATTGTCGTGGGAATGGGATGTTATTCGTACGAGGACTATGTATAAACTGCAACCAGTATTTGATGAAATGTCATTCTATGTTTTCCCTTGTTTGTCACCTTTCTGCAATTAATGAGTGTACTACAGTGAAAGTGAAGTATTAAATATAGGAGTAATTTGAACATAGTATATTTTTGACACCTTAATTGGTGATTGGCACGTCTGAATGCATCTTTTGTTTTTCCTTTCCAGAATCCTGTCTCCAGGCGGTGTACAGGAATTCCATTTCCTTCAGTTCTCGGATAGGAATGGAAACTGAATTTCCTGATGAGGTTCTCAAGTCTGTTTTCCCATTATTGGATGGGAAAGATCTAGTCTTCTGCATGCTTGTATGCCGTCAGTGGCGTGAAGTTGCAAAGGATGATTACTTCTGGAAATGTATTTGCTCACGGAAGTGGCCATCCATTTGCAAACAACCTCCTTCTGATGCAAACTACAAGAAGCTTTATTTAACCTTCTCCCAGCCACCAACAATGAAGCACCTTCCTGTACCAAGGCTCACGTTTGAGGATCTTGTTTTTTATATTGATATGTGGCTCGAGGGATCGCTCATCTTTTCTCAAGCAATTTCAGGTTGCACCCTTCGAGCAGGCCTACATTGTGCACCTCGCGGCATCCCAGATATACTTGCAGAACATCTGAAGTCACTAGACTGCATCATGATGTTGGAAGTTGAACCAAGGTTGGCTGTCCCTATGGGACCAGCCATCACTGTATCTGTTCTTGCCCACCGCAAGGATTCCAATAAGATGGCTTGCATCATCAACAAGTCGACCTTCGATTACATCGACAGTAATGCTGCTCGTGCACTGGCATACGAGTACCTCAGATTTTCACCCAGGCACCCATTCATATCAGACATCCGGGCGTGGATGTCCTTGCTTTTTCTGTACAAAGGAGACAACGTCATTGAGGTATTTGGTATCGAGCTAGATTTCTGCGATGCTGCAAGGTCAGAAACTGAAATCCTATGGCTTCTGGATATGCTTGATTGGAAATAGAAGGGCTTATTGCCCCCTTGTGACGACACATGTAAAGAATGTTCATGTTTAGTTGATATTTTCCTGTTGGGAGCATGTATGCTACTGAACCAGAATCTTTTTGGCAGTTTGAATAAATGGCAGCTGCTACTCCATGCGCTAGCAGGGCGCAGTTGTTTTAGAGATTCTCCCCTGAAATTGCTGTTCATCCTCACATCATCCATGCAAATGCTCGAAGCATACCGTTCGGTGGGCAGTTTTTCTCTATGATGTCATCTAATGTCCCAGTTGGTCTTCTGCTGTATCTGTTGCCGTACTGATCTTGCGGAATCTGAAGCATGGAGTATTAAGATAAACATGAGGAAAAACTGATATCTGTTTTTGCTGTTAGCAGTCGGTGTTTCCGGTGGTAAAAAATCATAGAACCTGCGCGGATCGACAGAACTATAGAAAGTGTGCAGTGAGGGATCTTTGTTGGTAGCCAGTCTTTCACTTCCGGCTCTGGGGGTCTCGGATTGTATCCCCACCACGCCCTGTTCGCTTGGCTTACTGCAGGCGCAAGATTTCTTTCTCTCGTAACACACCACCCACCAACAACCAGTCAGATCTTTCTTCTCGTAACAAACCAAAGACTACCATCACCACCAACCAACCGAACAGGCTTTGATTATTAACGAGGCTAACATCTGGATTCCTCTTTTCAAAGAAAAGTCTTTCCTGGATCCTAAAAGAACAAGAAAGAACAGAATGAGAACTAAGAGTTCTTTCAGTCGATTTATGCTCTTTTTCTTCATTATTAGACTGTCACATCACTATTTTGCTTAGTTGGCAAGCTAATTAATGGGGATAGAAACTATCATTGATACTCCATTGGAAGTTCCCTAAGCATGTATAGTCGATTAATCATACGTGCTAAGCGAGAGATTGAGGGGTGTTTGGATCCACCCGACTAGAAAAAGTCTTACTAATTTTAGCCACTTTAGTGACTAAACTTCCAAACATCGTGGACTAAAAAGTGACTAATCTAGTCTCTAGTCGGGGGTGACCCAACTAAAGATGACTAAAATACCTCTCTCTCTTCGTTAATTGCCGCGGGAAAGGGGAGGGAGGGAGAGGAGAGGAGCGAGAAATAGGGGAGGGAGGGAGAATAATTTAATGCCGACTACTTTTAGTCCCTCCAAACAGATGGCTGGGTTTTAGTCCGACTAAATAAAAGTCATGGGACTAAAGGATCCAAACTCGCTCTGAACTCCGATATATTAGTTTTATTAAGGAAACCCAAACCAGAATAGCTCAGTTCATAAATATGTATGTAATCACAATAATAAAAAGAGGCAAACTTTATAAACAAATTAAATTTGGTGTTGTCTTTCGGTGACGCATATGCTAAGGTGGAACTACCATAGGAGATCTGGCCGTGCAAAACCTTTAATTTACCCTTGTCATCGCACTATGGCATGCCAGTGCATGCACTCTAAAAAGCTTGGTCCCTGTTGTACGTCAACGAGGCAAGCGTGTATACAGGCAATACCGCACTTCTATAGGCGGCCACATGTGAACTGGACCTTCCCCGATTTTTTTTTATTTTTTAACACCTTTTAATCTAAAATTTTAAAACTAACCCTCCCAACTAAAATTGCAAGAAGTAGATCTTTTGGTCACGCCAAGCCTCGTGGCGTGACTAATACTTAGTCACGCCACATGAAGTGGCGCGACTAATGTCCACGATGGCATTGGAAAAAGTCGCATCCGACGTGGCGAAGGGAATCACGCCACACCGCGTGGCGCGACTCATGCAGAGTCACGCCACGCTCCTTGGCGTGACCGGATCCATTCCAGTCCTTAGACTGGGAGTCCCGCACTCATTTAGCCGTGTTTACTTATTCCTTTTAATTAGCAAATGAGCTCCTAAATTTGTGAAACTCGAGGTGTATGATCTATAGAGTGCATAAGTTCCATTTTAACTATGTGCAATACAAACCATGGTGTATAAAATGATAAATCTAATTTTGAAATAGCCTAAGTGTTATTAAATCAACACATGAAAAACGCTAAGTCTGAAAATAGAGTCAACTAGTCAACTTTGGTCATACTTTTTGAGAAATTTTACACTAAAATCTTAAATAATTTAGGGGTACAAGTGAATTTGGATGTTCGTTGAAAAGTTTGGACAAGTTTTTGTCAAATATAACAATGAATTCATAATTTAAGGGAGGCTTAAAGTTCGAAAGTTGTGTTGTTTAATGTCTTAGTGTAAAACAGCGTAACTTTCCAACTTGTGCCCGTTCGTTCAAAAAAATAGGCACATCTTGTGCTCGTTCGTTCAAAAAAATGGCCACAAGAATTGAGTGAGTTTTATTGTTTCTTCCAAAAATGTTAGTAGATAATATCTTAGCTTATTTCTTTCATGCATAAATAAATGTATATACTTTAAAGTATATTTGACTTTTATATACATAAATATGTGTAATTTAGAGTTATTGTCCTAAACTGTTTAACTTCGTCTAAACGTTAATAAAAGGTCACCGACTATTTACCTTCTACCATGTAGAATAACATTTGAAAGAATAAAATAAAGGTTTTTACCCGTGACCCATTAAAAAAAGTTCACTTTACCCGTGTACCATCGACTTCGCAAAAGTTCTTCCAACCCATCCAACAACATTTTCTTTACCTCGTGAGCCACTTTCCATCCACTTCGGACTAACGCCGTCAATGATCCCGACTACGGGGCCTACGTGTCGGCCTCTTCTCCAGTCCGGACCCATGTGTCGGTCTCTTCTCCCATCTCCCTCCTTGCTAGGCGTCGCCGCTCCCCCGTCCCCGCATCCGTGCGCGCGCGCCCCCGCCCCGCCTCCGCGCACGCCGAGCACTTGCTAGCCTCGCTCCCCGCCACGCCCCCGCCCCCACCACCGCATGCCTCGTCCCTATCCCGCCTCGTGCGCCGCGCCCCTAGGCGTCGTGGCCCCCCGCATCCATGCGTCGTGCCCCCCGCACCACCACCGCGTGCGCGGCGGCGACGGCAAGCCCGCCGAGTTCGACCACACCCGCCGGCTATTCAAGACCAAGGGCACCTACGGCTACGGCAACGCGCTCTAGCCCTAGAACGGCGGCCAAGGCGGCGACACCACCGGCTTCGCCGGCTTGGAAGAGCCCCCAAACTTCGGCTCCCGCTGCTGCCGCCCACTCACGAAGAAGACCAGCGTCTCGCAAGCCATCCTCAGCCCATACACGTAAGAAAAATCAACAATTTTTCCTTTGCTCGGGTAATTTTTTCTTGTGGTAAATTTTTTGTTGCTCCAGTAGTTTTTCCTCATGGCAAATCTTCCTCTGCTCCGGTAATTTGACAGCCTAGTGGCGCTTGGGTTCTTCCTGACATGGCGCATCCGGCACCCGAACCCGGAGCCTGTTTAGTTGTGGGCAATGTCGGTGATGTGCGAGGTGTGGTTCGCCTTCTCCTGGCTCCTTGACAGCCTCCCTAAGCTCTGCGCCATCCACCGCGCCGCCGATCAGGACATCCGCGCCGAGCGCTTTGAGCTCCACAGTCCCCACCGCGCGCAAACCCAAGGGCCGCTCCGACCTCCCTGGCATCGACGTCTTCGTCACCACCGCCGCGGCTTCTGGAGCAAGCGTTGGAGCAGGGGAGGCCGCAGGGCATGGGAGGGGGCAACGCGGCCCCACGGCTCGTCGGCGGCGCGAGTTGGCCGCCATGAGTTGGCTGACAGGAGGAGTGCCGTCGCGGGCGCACGAGCTCCCTCCGCCTCGGCTGCGTGGAGAGAGAAAAAAGAGAGGCAAACGGAGAGAGTGGACGGAGTGGCTAAGAGGTAAAGAAAAAATTTGACAATGGTACACAGGATCTTTCTCAAATGTCAATGGTACGTGGGGAAGATGAACTTTTTACAATGGTGTGTAGGTAAAAACCTCAATAAAATATGCACCGTCAAGAAAGGCTCATGCGAGTTGCGAGTTGCGACCCGCACGCACGTACCTAGCAGCTTTCCGGCTGGAAACCTCACATGGAGTGATCAATGACATTGCTTGATTTGCTGGCTGTACGTACGCTACAACAGTGTGTGCCACACTGCCTGCCACCTACTCCGCGTTAATACACACACCTCAGGACTGGGCCATTCCGTCTACAGTGATTTTCGTCACCTCATCTTGTACGTACGTACTAGCTTATTAGAGCGGTAGTGGTTTTTGCCATGTGGTGTACATATTTTATCTGTGAACCTCTTATCAACTATTGGCCAACAATATTTTTCCCTCGGAACAAATCAGCCTCCACCAACCAACAAGTAGTATTTTTTTGTCGAACAAATCAGTATGAATCATCAACCACCAGCCAAACGAACCGGTTGGACGTTATCTCGTCATGTACGTAGAGCGGTAGATATTTTGCCTTGTGGTACACACCACAAACGTTCATGGCACTCTTCCTCGCGCCGTCGTTTTTTTCTGCCATAACCCACTGCCACCACTGATTTTTTATATATATTGGAAAACTCTAAGAAATACCCTTATAGGGTAAAGGTGCGGCACCCAGTTAGGATTTAAACTTTGAGCGGGAGCACTTCGGCCAGTGGCCTTTGCCACTGCATCATGATCCCCTTTGCTCGCTACCGCCACTTATTGTTTCTCGCCCTCGACCTATCACCACATTGTGCCCAACCGTGACGATGGCACAGGCGAGCATGTTGATTGTTGAAGCACAGTCGTGAGTTGATGTTTTCCCCCAAGACAAATGTCCGTCCTGGTGAGGAACCATGCCTTCGGATTGCCCATGAGGGTCAGGCGATGAAGCAGACCGCAGAGAGTTGTAGTCGTTGCATTCGTTCCACAGCAGCTTGATTGTAAACTGCTCTAGTGGCACCACACGTCGACCGACAGCCGCATGGCCGCACACACAATGACACAATGTATGTCCGATCCCGACAGGTCGCCCATAGATTGCGGAGGTCATCCATGACGCTCAGAGGTCGCAGTGGCTGGCAATATCAACGGACATCGGCATGATGAAAATGCGCATAGAAAACAGTTTTACCAAATAATAGGGTCAGGTCGAATGGAGATGCGGCAGGGTTTCTTTGCGCCGATAGTGTCGGACGGGTCCTTAGGCCGTTAGATGGGCCTTCAATTGTCAGCCGTTAGATCTAAAGACTAACAGGTAAATGTTGTGAGCGTATTGCGAACGTGTTACTTAAAAATGTTGTGAACGCGGTTGCTTGCAACATCCAACATCGTGAGTCTTTCTTCTCTCCTCCCTTATGTTGCAACCATGTTACGACTATATTGCGGCCATGTTGCGACCCGTGTTACGTGCAACATCCAACATCTTAATAGTCTCAAGTCAATATCACAACATAAAACATTGTATACTGCAACATGCCAAGAACACGAATGCAACATCAAGAAAACATCCGTAGGCAACGATTGCACCATGCCAAGAACACTAATGCAAAAACATTAGAAACATCCATAAACAACGATTGCAACATGCCAACAACCCTAATACAACATCAACATGAAACTATTGCAACATTCCCTCCACTACGTGAAAAACTGCTTTGGTAACGGGCATAGATCGCCTTTGGTAACGGGCAATGCGCCCGTTACCGATCAAGTGTTACAAATAAGCCAAGAAAGTTACTAATAAGACATATTAGTAACGGGCAAGAAACAACGCCCTGTTACCAAAAATAGCCACCGGTCACGTGAAATGACTGTTTTTTCTCACGGGGAACTTTCGTAACGGGCACCAAAGCAAAACCTCGTTACGAAGTTCAATATCGAGACGCCCGATGTGCACCCGCGTCTCCACTATCATGACGAAATGAGACGTGTCTATTTCACGCGTGTCTCAAAGACAACTAGTATTCGTAACGGGCATCAAACAACGACCGTTACCACAACTAGTCACCGGTCACGTGAAATGGCTGCTTCTTCCGGGCCCACATGGAACTTTGGTAACGGGCATGAAACGAGCTCGTTATCGTTAAATTAACATCGAGACGCATTTTGTGAACCCGCGTCTCCACCGTCTCAACGAAATGAGACGCTTCGTTTCTACGCGCGATCGCTTTCTCTCTATTAAAGGAGACACTTTCTTTCAACCTGCGTCTCATATATCTCGATGAACGGTCAGGTCCTGGGGCCCACCGGTCAGGACTGGTAACAGGCTTTTACACTGCCCGTTACATTGTGGGAATTTTTGTAACGGGTTTTCTGAATGAAGCCTGTTACTTACTGATCAGTGTTTGTAACGAGCTTTAATTAACGCCCGTTACAGATACGGCGGCCACCCCTACGAGAACTCCTGCCGGTTGCGGCGGCATCCCGGAATCAGCCGAGATTTGGCAACCACCGGGGGCTACATCCCGGAACCAACCCAGGATATGGCAGCCACCACAACAAGGAGACATCACAAACACATTCTCACATCACAGATATTGGCAAATAAAGCAAGATCACATTTATAGACAAGATAGCTAGGATCACATCAAGTTTCAAGTTACTCTCATCGGGGCTTGTTTGGATGGAGTCATGAGAAAACAGACCGAACCAGGCAAAGATTCGACCCCAACCAAGCAAGCCAAGCAGGTTTCTCAGGCAACAACACCTGACTAAAGAAGACTGAATGAGTTTCAAGTTTCTGGTCACAATAAACTCACAATGCACCACTATAGAAGTTGCCCTTTTGGTTGATGGTCTCCTTAAGAATGTACTCACACAATATCTCCCGGACACGCTTTACATCTTCTATGGAAACATCTACAAGAGGTTTGAAATCCTGCAAAATACAATCATTTATGAGAATACAAGTAGAAATCATTTTCTAAAATCAGATGGATAATATGAGTTGAGGCAAGGTTGAGCATTATTATCTACTTACAACATTGAGTAGTCTTAACATATGGAATGCCACATGGAATCCACACAAAGAGGACCGTTGACGGTTCAAAACCGTGCTCAAGTTCACCGCAAGCCTACGGGTGACTTGGTGCTTTTTTCACCAAGGAGGGTTCTCCCTAGATTTGTCAATCTAAGGATCGGAAGCAAACTCCTAGGATTCTCCATCTAACCTATTGATCTAGCCTAACATGAAGCATTGATTGCATAACAAGATAAACCTTAAAGATGTATGAATTATAGCATAAGGTTGATCGCATCCATAAACGTAGAAAAGGTAAAGAGCAAACAAGGGAAACTAATGCCTATCATCTTCTAGTAGTAGTTCTAGCCAAAAGAGCAAGCACGACATGCATCTCATCAAAAGCCATCTTTAAACTACTATCCTCCGGTCCGATTCCGAAAACGCCCGCCTTTCGGAACCCCCGTTCGTCACAACATATTCCTATTCATGCGGGTAGTCTAGGGAGAGTTCGATAAGAACAAGTTGTAATCACTTGGTCGGTCCGTATGCACCTCTAGCCACCGCGGCTACAAGAGCATCCTATGTAATCTAGCTATAAACTAGATTGGGGAAGAAACATAACCAAGAAGAAAACAAAATCATTGAGGGACGAATCGAGTCGCTAAAAGATCGGATGACATGAAGTACTTTACTCACATAATAAATGCGTTTAGATCATCTCCACCGTGTACATACCATTGATGACCTCAACTAGCTTTGGAACTCTGCCATGGCTCAACCGTGCAAGGTTTCCATGGCAGCTAGGGTAGGCCTAGGCCATCTCCTAGACGACTTCGAGGACTCGCGGCGGCCGTCGTCGCTCTCTCCTAGATGTCGCCGAGTTCCTGTGGATGGATGGATGTGGCGGCCCGGCGGAGGCAGAGACAATTTATAGACAAGCACCTAGGGCAAAAGGGGGCGCGAACCGGGCCCCGAGTGGGCCGTGCTTGGCCGACCCGTGCCCATTTCGGCCCCGGTTTCCCCCCGGTTGCTTCTCGCGTGATCCCTTATTTGTGTGCACTTGCATGTGGGCCTTTGACGTCGTTTCCTTCACGGTTAAGGCTTGAATCCTTGCTATCCAAGCTTCGCCGTTTTCCGGTCGAGTCCCCGAAGACTTGCACGTTGACGCTTCGGTCCTCGGGTCATTTGGAGTCATGTTCATCGTGTGTCTTGACTCATGACGGGCTTCATGATCTTCTCTTGAAGTGCTTGATGAACTTATGCCGAAAGTCTCGTCTTTAACGTTAATTTCCAGCGTAAACAATGAACTCCAAAATCAACATGCAAGAGTGAACTTGTTACATCATTAGTATGCCTAGTGGCGGGTTAGTTGCAAATCATAATCGAAACCAATGTATAACAAGTACTCTAGGTTGACGGAAATTCACCGTCAACAAGGACCCCCGTGGTTGCCGAGCACACCGCATCGAGGTACCAAAATGACAAGTTAATGCGGTACCAAATAGGTAAGAAGGGATCATAAAAAACCACGGTCTTACAACGAGATTTGTTTTGTGCTTGAGTGTGGCTTTTGGCTTTTTTTTCTTTCCTTTCGTCACTCTACCTGTGCATCACCAAAGGCCCCGCATGATCGGCAATACCAATTAGAAACGCTAAGAGATTGATTTTTTACCAAAGGCCCCGCATGGTCGCAATACCAATTAGAAACACTAAGAGATTGAATTTTTGTGAACAAAACCTACAAGAAACCGACCAGTTCAAAACATTTTGGAGGTCCGGGAACTTTAGCGGGGGATGTTGTTTAGCGTAATCTAGATACCAAACCTCTCCGTGAACTTCATACGGACATACACAGCTCATATTTTACTTAATTAGCATACGGGGATAGGTGCTAACTATTTTGACAGGGACACAACAATATGCTTATATATCAAAGCAGAGAATAAATTTCTTCAACTCGGTTCCTTGTCTAACTTGAGCCGAACGATATATTGTGTGTTCCATATGTACATGCAACAGAGGATAAAGCAATGGTCATGACATTATATATGACGATAGTGAAACAACACTCACAACACATCATGACACCAACAATAACAATATATATGACAAGTAGTGAGACAATTAACATTCACAACAAAGCATAAGACAATCTAGTTATCACTACCTTTTAGACCATCGCGATGCAATTCCCACCGACATTATGTGGCCATCGAATTAAAGTATGCTAACGAGTCCAAAGCATAAGTGTCGATCCGGTACATTCGAGCATAACGTAATTAAAGTATGCTCACATCTTTTATGCTTTTCATGAATTTACAAAGTGCAAAAATTATAGTACCGGGAACATGAAAATGAATTTCAACATTTCATATAACTTCATCTCGTTAGCAACAATTTATTCAAAACAAACTTGGAGCAACAAAATCCATCCATCAAACCCACAACCAATCAATTGAAGATGAACTATTAAGACATGTCTCCCTAATCCACCTTAACATGAATATATAGCAGATTGGGTGGACTACATTATAAACCACTGCGATTCAATTCCCAATGACATTATGTGGCCATCGAATTAAAATATGCTAAAAGGTCCAAAGCATAACTGTCGATCCGAGCATAGCGAATTAAAGTATATGCTAACAGGTCCAAAGCATAACTCGTCGATCCGGAGCATAGTAGAATTAAAGTATGCTAACGGTCCAAAGCATAAGTGTCGATCCGGTACATTAAGAGCATTGCGTAATTAAAGTATGTTAACATCTTTTATGCTTTTAATGAAGTTACGGTGCAAAAATTATAGCACCAGGAATATGAAAATGAATTTCAACATTTCATATAACTTCATCTATTAGAAACAATTTATTTAAAACAGACTTGGAGCAACAAAATCCATCCATCAAATCCACAATCAATCAATTGAAGATGAACTATTAAGGCATGTCTCCCTAATCCACCTTGACATGAATATATAGCAGATTGGGTGGACTACATTATAAACCACTACGATGTAATTCCCTATGGCATTATGTGGCCATCGAATTAAAATATGCTAACGAGATCCAAAGCATAACCGTCGATCCGAGCATAGAAGAATTAAAGTATATGCTAACGGTCCAAAGCATAACTCGTCGATCCGGTACATTCGAGCATAGCGAAATTAAAGTATACTAACAGTCCAAAGCATAAGTGTCGATATGGTACATTCGAGCATAGCGAGAATTAAGGTATGCTAACATCTTTTATGCTTTTCATGAATTTACGAAAGCAAAAATTATAGCACCAGGAACATGAAAATGAATTTCAACATTTCATATAACTTCATCTCGTTAGCAACAATTTATTCAAAACAAACTTGGAGCAACAAAATCCATCCATCAAATTCACAATCAATCAATTGAAGATGAACTATTAAGGCATGTCTCCCTAATCCACCTTGACATGAATATATAGCAGATTGGGTGGACTACATTATAAACCACCGCAATTCCCAATGACATTATGTGGCCATCAAAATTAAAGTATGCTAACATCCTCGATGTTTTTCATGAATTTACAGTGCAAAAATTATAGCACCAGGAACATGAAAATGAATTTCAACAGTTCATATAACTTCATCTATTAGCAACAATTTATTCAAAAACAGACTTGGGCAACAAAATCCATCAATCAAAATCACAGTCAATCAATTAAAGATGAACTATTTAGGCATGTCTCCCTAATTAATCCACATTGACATAAATATATAGCAAATTGATTATGGTGGCCGATGAGAGAGGGCGTTGGGGGTTCAAGCAGGACTAACCTCTGCCGCGAATGAAGTAGTTGTTCTCGTGATGGTCGGAGGGGCCGGATCCACGACGGCTCGTGGCCTGTGGCGGCCGGCCGGCTCGTCGTCGTGGCCGGGGACGACATTGACAGGACCGCATCAACCGTCTTTAGGTTGGCCGGACGTACGTCCGCACGCCGATACCGCGTCCCCATCACCGTCGGCACGCGGCGAACGGTGGGGCCGGAGAAGAGCGGGCCGCGGCGCGGAGAGAGCGGCGAAGGCGAGCAGGGCGACCGGTGGCGGCGGTGGGGAGAATGCGGGCGTTGTGGATCCGTCTAGCGAGGAGCCGAATATGAACGATGTGCGTAACCGTGTTTAATGAAACTACGGCATGCCCATGACGGCTTTGTGCAGCAATTTGAATTTCATGGGTACTATAGTAAATATAGGTGGGAAATTTTGAGCAGCCCGCGCATGGTTCGCTCGCTAACGCCGACGAGTGGGCCGGTGTCATGGGCGACGATGGTTAGTGAACCCGGATCGCCTTTGTTGGGAGTTAGGTCGGTGGTTATCTTTTTTATATTGGGTATATTGCCGACGCCGACGTGGGCCTGTCATAATTTTTTTGGAATGAAACTTGCTTCCCCGATTTATTAGAGCCCATAAAACAGCACCTAAAAAATCATAAAAATACGAACAATTTGTATTTGGACATTTAGTATGTGAATAAAATATCAACAATCACACTTGTGTGCCCAAGATTCTTAGAATCCATTTTTACATCCCATGTAAATGATGTAAGAATTCTACTAACATCTAGTGTGCTCTAAAAAATCTACAAATTGACATGCCAACATAATTTGGGTACCTAGACTTGTCTTCAAAATTTCAAATGGTTTCGATGAAGGAATTATATACTTGTGTACAAATGTCTACATCTCTCACATAGTTTCCTAGAATGTTTGCTTGAACATTGAAGTTTTCCACACTTTGCAACATGTTCGAACTCATATGCATTTGAAAATGTAACAAAACCTTGTGTTCACCTTAAGCTTACGAAATGTAAAGTTCCATCACTAATGGTTGTGTAAAACAAATATTATTTGTATGTTGTACTTACAAAGAACAAAATAAAACGTATAAACATCACTCAACAAATGGAATGTACACTAAACAACGAAATTAATGAATAGATGGTGATTTTAGAAAAAATTAGAAAAAAGTATCAAGTTTGGAATAAAAACGACGAAGAAATACTTGTTACAACATTTGGTTGCGGATTAAAAGGAGAAATGAGAACTGTTCTTCATTTGAATAGAACCGACCCCACGGTCATTTGAATAGAACAAAGGAGGAAGCGAGAGGGCACCGCCGCCCACCGCCTCCGACATCCCGATAAAATCAAATCCACATTTAGTAATATCTAATAATTTACATTCAATATAGATAATGTTCATATTGATGCTTGTGCCTACATCCAGATGTTCATCCTGCTGACGGCGTACTCCACGGCAGGGCGGAATTTACGCGTCCAGAGGTCGAACTCATGATGGATGCGACACTCGGCGCCGCAGTAGTGGATGATCTCTTTGGTATCCGGCCGCAGCGCCTACATCCCGCTTCCCAAATGCGGATGTGGGGATTCTGGACGGGCAGCAACGGAATGTCGTCGTCGCCGTCATCAAGCGGTGCAACCACACAATGTTGTCGAGATCCCGCTTGACGAGGTAGCGCGGCCGCCGCAGTTGTGGTTCTTCCACCGGCCGTCGGGGAGCAATGGGCCGCCGCCGATTTATCGGAGTAGTGCCATGGCTTTGGGGTCTGCCGGGTTGCAACGGTACTTCAACATCGCTAAAAAGTACTTGGCACCGGAGTCTTCAGCAGCAGTGGCATCTCCAATGAGCTTTAGACCCTTATCGGGGTTCCGTCACCTCATCAACCTCATCATCCCCTCGAAGCACAATGCCTCCAGATGATTGGCCTCACGGAAGCACCACTCAAAGCACGACCTGACGTAGTGATTCTTGCACGCCGAACGAAGATCACGCGGCGACACATGCGGTAGTACCTCTTCGGAGTTGCAAATGCGCCGAAGGTGCCGCATTTTATTGCGAAGGTTTAGAAAATGGAAAACGGCCACATCCTTGGTGGAGTGGATGATGATCTTGGTGAGAAGTTCATCCGGCGACGCAGCGACATCAAGCACACCGCGGCGTCCATCAAGGAGAATGGAGGAAATAGCACGGCGACGAGGTTTGGAATTTGAATGGCGACAAGGGTTGAAGTTGGCGGTGACGAGGAATGAAGTTGGCAAGGAGGATTGAAGTTGAAGAGGGATGAAGTTGGCGACTAGGATTGAAGTTGAAGAAGGCGACGAGCTCGAGGGTTGAAGGTTGAAGATGACGCCTCGGCCATGTCGTAATAAAACAATAAATGGAAATTGAAAAGGCGCCGCGGCTTGGCCGCCGCCGTTGACAAGTGGGACCGACATCATTGCCCCGCCCCTTCTCCTTCCCGCCTAAGTGAAAGGCGACGCGTGGCTTCGCGCCCGAGACGGAGCCCGATGCGCAATCGAGTGGCACGTGCGACGGTAATGGAGTAGTGGGTGGGGGCGAGAGGCACCCGACGGTTCCGCGTCTTGCTAATATAACTCTCTCGCCCGGTCGCCCCCCCCCCTCGCTTTCTCCCCTCGCTTCTTCCATAAGGTTATCATCTTTTGCTTCACTTCTTCTTCCTCCTCGCGATTCACCACTACAAATCTTCGGTCACCTAGAGGAGGAGGAGGAGATGGCGTCGAGGAGCCCACCGTCGTTGAATCGGGGATGAAGGGAGGACGACAACGACGAAAGCCGCTATCGGAAGAAGTTGGAGACGGGGAAGGAGCCGGCGGCCAAAGACGCCGACGAGGAACCGCTCTTCGACGACAATAAGTTCGCCGCCGAGCCGCTCGGAGAGCGCCTTCGTAAAGCTTCAAGGTGTTGGCGAGGCCTTCGACATCAAGGCGCATCATGATGTGTACAAGGACCCGACCTTGAAGGGTCTCGCCTTCGGATCCACGGGTTGGCTAAGAAGCTCGAGAACCTCCCCGTGGTCAAGAGGGCTACTCGCCGCCACTTCTTCTTCGACGACGGCGGCTCCGACGGTGACGACGGCGGCCACGACGGCGACGGTGGGACTCCGACTAATTGATAGACTCCTCTACCAATTAGTAACATTAATGTCTGTGTGCTTTTGTGTGTTCGTCCGGTTCTTGAACATGAACTCGCTTAGCTAATTAGTTTGGTTGTTAGATTTTGTATGTCATGAACTCGATCTAATATACGCGAGTAGAGATCCAACCGCGTTGTGATGAACTTTGTTCTCGTTATGATTAACCGGAGATCTGTTGTGATGAATTAGATCTTATTAGAGTAGTTATTGCCGACGCAGTTAGCTCGTCGACACCGACACCGACGCTTGGGCCGGTGTCATTTGCGACGATGGTTAGTGAACCTGGATCGCATTTGCTGGCAGTTGGGTCCGGGCGGGCAGGCAACGATTATCTTTTTTATATTGGCTGATGACGCTGACGCGTGGGCCTGTCACAATTTTTTTTGGAATGAAACTTGCTTCCGTAAATGATTAGAGCCCATAAAACAGCACCTAAAAAATTATAAAAATACGAACAATTCGTATTTGGACATTCAGTATTTGAATAAAATATCAACAGTCAAACTTGTGTGCCCAAAATTCATATATTTCGGTTTTACACCCCATGGTAATTATATAATAATTCTAATAACATCAAATTTGCTCTAAAAAATCTACAAATTGACTTGGCAACATAATTTGGGTACCTAAACTTGTCTTCGAAATTTCAAGTGGTATCGATGAAGGAATAATATACTTGTGTACAAATGTCTTCATCTCTCACATAGTTTCCTGGAATGTTTGCTTGAACATTGAATTTATCCACACTTTGCAACATGTTCAAACTCATATGCATTTGAAAACTTAACAAAACCTTGTGTTCACCTTAAGCTTACGAAATGTAAAGTTCCATCACTAATGGTTGTGTAAAACAAATATTATTTGTATGTTGTACTTACAAAGAACAAAATAAGGCATATAAACATCACTCAACAAACGGAATGTACACTAAACAATGAAATTAATGAATATATGGTGATTTTAGAAAAATTTAGAAAAGGCATTCGGGATCAAGGTAGCCAACTGCAGGGCCCTTGTTGTCAACTTCTACGGTCATATTCCTATTAGTAAGAAAAATAAAGTATAAAGAGGCAAAATCTATGGTAATAAAGATGATGTGAGGCAAAAAGCACGAGTTCGATAGAGGATGTGATTAGTGAGAAGCAAATTAAATTTTCAAGCAACTTACGGGATGAAGCAGCGGAGAAGTGTCGGATCCAAAGCATCCAAGTTGAAGAGATCATACAATCACCGAGTTGCGCGGTAGGCTGCCGGAGTGTGTTTGATGATTCATCTCTCTTCGATCATGCATTGGTCCCGGCCGAAGTGTGACCATAATGTCAAAATCATCATCCGACTTACCACGTTGCATGTAGAATGTGTGGAGCTTTTACGTTAAAAGGAGCAACCTTTTTGAGATCACCATCACCGAGAAGGTTCTTTCCGAATTTGTAATTTGGGTTAATCATATCCCAAGGATTCTTCTCGGCGTCACTCTCGGATTGCTTTGGGTTAGTCATATACCGACGATTCTCCTTGGTGTTTCTTTTAGATCGCTTTCTAGTAGGCCTCTTAGAGATTTTATTTACAACAATTTTCTTTTCCTCGTTGCTTTGAGATGGTCAAGAAGGTTTCTTAAGGGCTTGCTTGCCTCCCGTAGGTGCTTTGTAGAGCCGTTATTTTTGGCAAGTTTCTATTCTTGCGGCTTTGAAATGGTGAAGGTTTCTCAAGGGATTTTTTTGCATGTTGTACGTGGTGTAGAGATATTATTTTCAGCAAGTTTCTTTCTTTGCTGATTTGAAATGGTCGAAGGTTTCTCAAGGGCATTCTTGCCTAGTGGTGTCTCACCAGGACCTATTACGGAGGTATTAGGCCTAGATGTACCGCTTTGGCATGATTGTTTTGAGCACTTCCGTTTGGGGGTGTAGATTTTGTTGTTTCATGAGGAGGAGAAGGAGGAGGTGGTGGTGGGTGTGGTGGTGGGGATGAAATATTTGGTGTCTCTTGCGGATGTGGGGATGCAAGTTTTTCTCGTTTTTCGGAACTAGGAGTAGGTGGGGATGGAATATTTTGTGTACCTTCCGGATGTGGGGATGGAACGTGTGGAGATTGAGGAGAAGGAGGAGGAGGGGGGGAGGGGAACCATGTGAGGAAGGAACCTGTACCGTCTTGTGTGAACTACAAGGAATCCGTACAATGGCCTCGTGAATGAGATTTCAGCCTTGGTGCTCCTTTGAATTCAATCCGACACCTTCTCCACCGTAACCTATGTCCTTGAGCTTGTCCGAGTTTCATCACCTCGTCATTAGGAGGGTATTCCAACGGTTCATCCGCAAAGATAGTATATACGGTGATCACTTCAACCACAACACAATCTTCATGAATCGGGATTGTTTGTAGCGTAGTCTCCTATGGATGAACAAGACCGAGGCGACCTCACATTGAAGCCCCTCCACGTGATCCATAGGCCACGGTGTGTGGGTTCGGTCAACATGCCTATAAGGTCTTCGTGTGTACGATCGTCACGGTGCACCTCCGTTGCCAACTCGTAGTGTCATCGATCAAACCTATATTTGCGGACGCACGCCTACTCTTCGGTGTGGCGGGTGAAGGGCTTACGCGATTGGACATTGGTGACAACATCATCCGGTGACAACACCACCTCTGCATGTGCATGTTCCGCATCCGCATCTCGGCCACCGCTTCTTGCTTGATTTGTTCCTTTATCTTTTTTGTATCAAGCGATGTGTCGGTCTTCGTCCTCTTCCTCTTCCCCGTACATCTCGACGTGCCGAGGCAATGCATACTTCCGGCCACTCGGTAGCTAGAGACACCACGCACACGACCGTGTTGTTCGGGGCGGGCCAAGCACCGACTTAGCACATCATACTCCCCGAAGATTCTCGCACATGCAATCTTCTCCTTGATGTCCGCGACCAATTTTTCGACTCTTTGTTGTTGAACACTATCACAAGCAACACGGTCTTTAATCACTAGCTTACTCCTTGCTCGTAGCCAATTCTTGAAACGATCGTCGGGGTAGGCGTCATATGGGTTGGGGATACCAAATTTGCAGCTAATTGTCCGTCCTCTTCCTCCCATTGTTCTAGTTTCACGAAGTATAACCACTGGACCCATGTTGTGCTCGCTTGTGTTCCGGCTTCGGAGTTCTTTGAACTTGACACTAGCAGATGAGGCTTGCTCGGTTTCTCGCTCGTTTCATGAACTCCTTCCACCGTTTCGGGACAATAAACGGGTGCCTTATAAATGGCTCAAGTCCTTTTCGATAAAATCTCGCCTAAGCTAAAATCCGAATTGTCTACATGCCTTGGTTGCCGTCTTCCCGAGAAAAGTTTGAATGCTGCGGTTTCACATCTTCCTAGAACTTCAAGTGTTTCGCACATGCTTATCAAACAAGTCCCACTTTTCATCATTGCGTAGGTCTTTGATTTTCGTCAAGTTCAAAGGTATCTTTTGTCTAGCAACGAGCCCCGCAAGCGCCACCGAACTCGCGCTTTTGAGTCAATGGTACTAGCATCCCCACTATGTCGACCTCGGTGACTATCATTGTGTCACTTGGCCACTTTGTGGATGTCCTTGGCGATCCGCCTTGGCGCCGAGCCTCACTCAATCGGTCTTGTTATGCACTAGCGATGCCATAACCCTCTTCTTCATCTTGTGGCCCGGGTCTATTGTCCTCGTCGGAATTATCCCGTGAATTAATAGTCAAGGGAATTACGGTAATTACTTTAGCCCACCGTAATATCATTGGTTCTTGGTAAACCATTAACATAAATGGATAATTCAGTAACCAAAAAATTAGTGCGAGCAAAGCGATCGTACCATTTTAAAGAGCGAGATGCGGTCGCCTCGGTTCTTGATGAGGTACTTATTCAACTTGGAGAGAATGTGCGGATGTGCATAGGAACAAGAGCAAAACCAAATGTAGGAATCAATCTAAAGGGAAATGCTAAGTATGTATACGGTCGACGACTAAGTATGTCCACGTGTACTTATACAAAGGAGCCACGACATACCCCCGCAATTCCCACAAGCATAAGTATATTATACACATTTATATAAAAAAGAAAACCATACGCACACATATGTTGTATACTTGATTACCCGAACGCATGTGTGCTTGCAAAAGCGCGCTTGGCCTAATTCCATAAAATCGAGCAAATATACCAAATTACCTTATTACTTGAATTGTTGTTAATTTTACAATTATTACCGAGTTGGTAGAATGCATTTACCGAATTGTATAAGACATTTTAGAGCGGCATACCATAAACTCAAATCCTAGATTCGCCACCGACCTTCGCATTGCCGGATCGGAGGGATCTCTACTCCTCGTCGTTGCTCGCTCGCCGCCACGTCCTCGTCCTCGCTTCAACCTCGTGGCCGGATCCCTCCTCCTCCTAGTCGTCGTCGTCGCTGGATCCCTCCTCTAGTCGCCGTCGTCGTCGGCCGCCGCCGCCGCAGCTGGGTCCCTCCTCCTCTAAATCTCGCTGTCAGAGGTGTGGTGTCCGTCGCGCCGAGCATGGTGTGGCGCGCGTCTCAGCGAAGGGGTGTAGAGTGGGTCGCGGCGTGGGGCGAGGTGAGGGTGACGAAGGCGAGGGGGAGAAAGTGGCGGTGGCGGCGCGAGGGGGAGAGTGGGAGGAGACTGCGTGAGGGAGGTGTCCTTCCCTACTAAGTACTAACCTAGCGCGAGTGGGCTTGTGTGGGCCTTAAAATGAGTAATGTAGGTTCGGATGCGCAAATGATACGATGATTAACAAACACTCGTCGCCAATGAAGAGGCGGGGCCGGGTCCGTTCGAATGAAGAACAGTTTGCTTTTCCCCTTTTAATCCGCAATCAAATTTTGTATCACATTTTTATCCGTCAACCGTAATCCAAATTTGATGATATTTGTTTTTGAATTTTTCTAAAATCAACATCTATGCATCTATGACACTTTTTTGTATGTAATTCCATTTCTTGGATGTTGTTTATACACCTTATATTGTTCCTTATAAGTACAACATATAAATAATATTTTTTTACACAACCATTACTAATTAAACTTTGCATTTCGTAATCTTATGGTGAACATAAGGTTATGTTAAAATTTCAAATGCATATGAGTTCGAACATGTTTTAAAGTGTGGAAAACTTCAATGTTGAAGTAACATTATAAGAAACTATGTTAGAGATGTAGACATTTGTACACAAGTATAATCTTCTGTTTTCGAAACCATTTGAACTTTTGTACAAGCTTAGGGACTTAAATTATGTTGTCAACTCAATTTGTAGAATTTTAGAACACACTAAGACTTTATTAAAATTATTATATCGTAAACAAGAGATAAAAATTCTAATTTTAAGAAATTTGGTTAGACAAGTGTGGTCATTGATATTTTATTCAAATACTAAATTACCAACTATGAATTATTCGTATTCTTTACGATTTTTTAGTGCTGTTTATGGGGTATAATATTTGAGGGAAGCAAGTTTCAATTCGGAAAAATAGTGTCGGGCCCACGCGTCGGCATCGAAGCCTATATTAAAAAAGATAATTGTAGCCTGCCCGACCGATAAAGGCGACTCGGGTAGACTAACCATCGTCGCCAACAAGTGCTCCATTATGCCCCTGGACGGTGGTACACTAACCATCATCGCCAACAAGTGCTCCATTGTCAGAAATGCCCCTTGACGAATGAATATGCATCCGCCCCGGCGCCCCGACCCCTGCCCCCGTCTTCTTCTCCGATTGAGCTCCACGGCCGCCGCCCGCCCGTCCTTCCCCGCCTGTCGCACACATGTCGCACTACGCCGATTCGTTGGAGGTGAACGTGCGAGGAGCGAGGTCCAAGGTTGCGGAGCGGCCCGCAATCACTCCATCGGCTTGTATCCGGTCGGTGAGCTAAGCGGCTTTCCACTCGGTCCCTTGCCGGACCGTGGTATGGCTCGGGTGGTGGAGGGGCAGACGCAGAAGGAAGGTGAAAACCACGGTCGTCTTTATTTCAAGTGTGCAAGGAACTCGGTGAGTAGTCTGTTGTGTCTCCCAAATCTGAGTTAGGGTTCTTATGTGCTTTTGATTCTGCAGTACGCCAAGAATTGTGGATTTTATCGTTTCCACAAGGAGTATCTCCAGATGCTGAAGGATGCTGGCGTCATTGTTTTTCGACCGTCGAACTGGGCAGACGCGGTCGATGAAGTAGTTGATTTAGTGGAATGTCGGGTTGTGAGCGGCGAGCGAGAGGCAAGCACCTGGAGGACAAGCGAGTAAGAAATCATTAGAGGAGAAGATGGACAATGTGATGCGGAAGATGAACTTGATTATTGTGGCTGTTGTTTGTGTAGTATTTGGATATTTACTAGGGATGTATGCTTGCAAAGAAGTAATTCGATGTTAAAAGTGGTGCTTTTGCTTCATCTGTGTGGATAAAGAATGAAAAATTTGTCACATATGACAAACTTAAATGTATGAATGAAGAATGAATGGAATGGCAATTGGGTCACAAATCTTAATGTGTCACACATTACAAAATTCATAAATTCATTTGTCTTGACATTTCATTGCGGCACGAGGCAAAGGAAATGCGGATTATTAAGACAAACGAGTAACAAACTTCGGCATAACTCGGCATATATACACATTGCAATTCATTGTGAACTGCTCTGCCATATAATGACACAAACAGAGTGTCAAACTTCGGCATACACATTGCAATTCATTGTAAGTCGCTACCATAGACATTGCAATGCCTTCCAAAATAGGAGACGTGGATTGATCTACCGCGTCTCTTAGATCTACTAGTTCATCACAAGTTCAACATACATAGATCTACTAGCTAGTCCATCACAAGTTCAACAAGCACACCGGAAGAACACATTAACGAGAGGAACAAATTAATTAAGCGAGGGGTAGTCGCCGCGGAGGAGCCCCGGCATCGGAGTCGGAGTCGAGCTAGAGACGCCGAGGGCGCCGTCGTCGTCGTCGGGGGGGGGGGGGGGACCACTTCTCTCTCCGGATGCCCGGCCAAGACATTGACCTTGATGGTGTAATCCATCACGGTCGTCTGCGGCGGCTCGGGGGGTCGGCCGGACCCCGAGATGAACGACCATCTTTTTAAGACTCGCCAAGCCTAGTAGAGCATCTTCACCGAAAAACGAGCATCCTCAACATTTACGGACGGAGCACGCATGGGCGGCGTCACCTTGCGCCGGGCGGCTTTAGTCGCTTCACCTCCTCGGGTGGGGGCGGCGGCACCTCCTTGGGCTCGGCGGGTGGGGGCGGCGGCACTTCCTCCCTCCCCCGCTTCCTTGATGGATCGCTTGACGCCATGCGCTTGCTTGAGGAAGGAGAAGATCTTGGATTCACTTCTTGGTGACCGGAGACGGTGGTGTCGGGCATACACCCCGGGTACTCATGCAAGGAAGGAAGAAAAGTAGAAGACGGACTCCTACTAGAATTCCCCTGTATTCCTACTAGGACTCGCTCTGTGTAATCCTAATAGGACTCCTGCCTTGTAACCGACTAGGCACCCGCCCCCTGGACTATATAAAGGAGGGCCGGGTACCTAGCCGCACAGCACAATCCCTCCTGGGACAACACCAAGCGCAGGGCGCAATACTACTCCAAACAGGACGTAGGGTGGCTACTCCGGCTACACCCGAACTTGTATAAATCTTGTGTCTTGTGTCCTCGCGCGTACCTTCGGGTTCCAGATCATGGCGATCCTCACCTTATACCTTGCGACGGGTACCTCCCATGGAGGTCGAGAGGTTTAAACACCGACAGTTGGCGCCCACCGTGGGGCCATTGTCACGATCATCAGGCGAATTCGGAGGACCTTCATCAGCAAAATCGATCTACTCGGCGACTCGCACTCGTTCGTCATCAAGTCCGAAGCCTACCGATTTTGACTTCGGAAGCTGTATCCGAGCTAACCTGCTACTGTCCACATCGATATCAAGGTGGTCGTAAGACTATTTTTTCGTGTCCGAATTGAAGTCCAACTCTGTATCCAACTCCAAGACAAAGGGCACTCCATATCGCTGTAGCGCAGCATCCCTACACGTGCACTCCAAGACGAAGCAAGCTGGAGCAGAGCACCCAACTGCGGCCTCTGTTTCTAAAAGCAAAAAAGAAAAAAAAACTATCTGCTCACACTCCCGCTGCCAGCAAGCATCAACGGAACAGATACCCATGCATGTGAGGTTAGAAATTTCAACTTGGTGCAACTCAGCTACATGCACACACCAGAAGCTACCAAGGATTCTCCAAGTTCCTTGCTCCATGCATCCGGAAGACGTTCGTGAGTACCACTACATCAACTGCGGGCTGCATGAACCTGTACGACTACTCGTCTCCCGGCCGCACACGCTCTACATCAACCTCGCCGTGCGCCGCGACTACTCGTCTCCCGGCCGCATGCGCTCTACGTCGACCTTGCGGGTGCGCCGCGACTACTCGTCTCCCGGCCGCACGCGCTCTACGTCAACCTCGTCGTGCACCGCAAGTACTCGTCATCACTCTCCCGGCTGCCGGCGATCTACCTCGACTCCGCCGCGCGTCCCGGTGCCTCGGCACGTCACGCGGCTCGTCATGCGGCTCGTCGCGCCGCTCGTCGTCGACTACTCCGCCTCACCCGGGCTCGTCGTCGACTACTCCACCGCGCGTGCGGGTGCCTCGGCACGTCGCGCGGCTCGTCACGCGGCTCGTCGCGGCTGCTCGTCATCGACTACTCCGCCTCGCCCGGGATCGTCGTCGACTACTCCGCCGCGCGTCCCGGGTGCCTCGGCACGTCGCGCGGCTCGTCGCACCGCTCGTCGTCGACTACTCCACCGCGCGTCCGGGTGCCTCGGCACGTCACGCGGCTCGTCACGCGGCTCGTCGCGCCGCTCGTCGTCGACTACTCCACCGCACGTCCGGGTGCCTCGGCACGTCGTGCGGCTCATCACGTGGCTCGTTGCGCCGCTCGTCGTCGACTACTCCGCCTCGCCCAGGCTCGTCGTCGACTACTCCACCGCGCGTCCGGGTGCCTCGGCACGTCGCGCGGCTCGTCGCGTGGCTCGTTGCGCCGCTCATTGTCGACTACTGCGCCTCGCGCGGGCTCGTCGTCGACTACTTCGCCTCCGCCGCGCGTCCCGGTGCCTCGGTCGACGAAGTTCTTGGCCGGCCGGGATTTATATTGACAAGACGGTGAACCGTCAAGCGGTCGGTCACGCACCTCGGAACTCGTGTCCGCTCGGGGAGAGATCTTGGCCACAAAAATCATGTGGTCACAAGGAGACATGTGACTGTTCATATTTTATTCAAAATACCAAATGCCCAACTACTCCTATGAGTTGTTCGATTCTTAAAAAACTATGAATTGTTCGTATTTTTATTAATCTATATCTATATAACTTATATAATTGGTACCCACTAACTATCATTAACTTCATTTCTCTCTTCATGCAAGCTACCCACATCATCTCCCATCAAACTAAGGGTTATTAACTCTATCTCCTTTTCTCTTCATTACACCAACTCTTTCTTCATACAAACTACAAAGCGACCGGGTTTGCTAACCCGCGTCGACATTGATCGGTACCCCCTCCATCCCAAATATTGCCCCTTTCTTCTTTACGAATGGATAAGCGCGGCACTTTCCTTGAAAAACAAGCGCGAGAGGAGGCGTGGAGATAGAGACTGTTAACACCAAAATTTGGTAAGGAGTCCGACTCGTGGGTCCGGTTCGAAAAAGAGTCCGTCCGGTGGAAGGAAGGATATTTCCGGAGATTTTCGGCAAAGAGATCCGCGGTCGGCTATCCGCTCCCGGTTCGGCAAAGGAACAAGAGAGCCGATTTTGCGGGATTGGACGGTGACGTGGCTCAAATCGGGGGAGACGAATGGATGGACGGGCGATCGAGTTTAGTTAGGCAATGAATCCATTCGCGAGTTGTAATCAACAGGGTATAAATACGATCCCTGGATGTATGTAACAAACACGATCATTCTTCAATACACACCGGCCTTACGCCAAACCCTAGAGTCCTTGTCGTGTCGTCGAGTTCTTCGAGAGGGCCAATCGATCCGTCGACCTCCGTGAGTACCGGCAACCTTGTATCATGTCTAGTATCATGCGGTGGATTTAGATCCGATGCAAGTAGTCTTGTTACCATGCTTCGTGTCATGCGGTAGATTCAAGCTTGGTTCAAGAGGGTTTCTTGTTAGATCATGAGCCATGCGGTAGGCTAAGATCTGGCTTGAAGCTAGTTATCGGCTCTATTGGATTTTGGCAAGATCCAATAGATTCATTAAGTTATCCCGTGTTATCTTGAGTTTTACTTTATGTTTTAATTCATGTAACACATCCTTGCCCAATCTAGATGGGTTTGGATCGGCTATATCTCTTTTAAGATCCTTGTGCGAGCGAGGTTTCGTGTTTTGACGCGTGGATCTTGTGCTCTCCGATAGCCGAAACCGAATCGATCTAGGTTGTTACGTGTTGCGGGTTCAAGCTTGCTTCGTTCGTATAAATCTTGAAAGAACCGGGTATCATGCGGTAGATGCGGGTTTTTGGGTTGCTTTGGAGCTAGTCATCCGGTGGATTAGATTCCCGCGATCGGTCGATAGATTTATTCACGTGGTAATGTTTGTTCCTTCTTCATGGACCCTGGATCGGCTGTTCAGCCGTATTCGGTTATGTTTTCACGAGTAGATCACGTGCATTATTCATGTTTTAAATGATGTATGCTTTTAGCTTTCCATGTTTAGATTGTATCATGCGGTGGATAGATCTATTTGTGGAGAGTGGTACGTTTTTCATGCAAGTCGTATCATGCGGTGGATAGATTTGTTTGACATCGTGCTCGACGGATTTTAAAGTAACTAGACATGCGGTAGACTAGTGCTTTGGATCTATGCATGCTTATTTAATATATGATTATGTCCGTGCTTTACTTCATTTATTTAACTTTAATCTTCATAGAGATCGGTCATAACTTTGCACGTACATCTTTGCTTATACGAAGACCGGTTGTTGTCATGCTTACGTCATCCATTCGGCGGTTGTTCTTTTTCCCTCTTTGGATACCCGAATGGTCGTGGTTCTTTGACAGATAGCTTCACATAGCTATGTGTCATCCTGCTTGGCTTTTTTCGCCCGTAAATATGGAACTCGTCCGGTACCACCGTGCAAGTTCCAAGCTTTGGTATTTAACTGCTTTATCTTTTGTTAATTTTCAGGAAAAATTGACTGGCACGTCATTTGCTCTCTGCGCGTGCGAAGCTAGCTTTGTTCGGCTTGCTGTGTGATTGGCGTTGAGTGCACTTTTTGCGCCAACACACTTTTTGGCACGCTCGGTGGGACCAACGACGAACCGATTCAAGATGCCTGAGATTGGCGACCTTATGGATGTCAACTTGGAAGATCTTTCTCGGAGCGAGCGGCGGCGAGCTCCAAGACGTCGTAGATCAATTTCGGCGAAGTGCTGCCGTCGTTTAAGAAAAACGAAGCGGCGTCCCATATCTAAAGAATGAGATGCCTAGAGTGCGCTACGGGAGAAGTCGACGCTACGTCTCGGCAAGAAAAGGAGGAATGCGCGCGGGTGTTCCAAGAGTCGGCGAGATTACATGCTCACCAAGCACAACAAGGCCTTTCTCGGATCGCTCCGGCGGATGATGGTGGCCATCTTTGGCCCCGGCATGGAGCAAGCGTTCGGGAAGACGCCCTTCCGAAGAGCACCATAGAGCCGGGTGAGTTAAGCTCTCGGCCCGCCGCTACGGAGCCGGCCACGGCGGCCTCCTCCTCGGAGCGCCGGAAGCCAAGCATTCCAACCTCCTCCACGGGCGGCGCCGGGGGCGGCCGGTTCGGCCCCGTTGCAAGCTTCGGAAGTCAACCAATCCGCCGCCACCACGGAGCGGCACGGGTCGGCCCGTGCAACGGCCGAATCCGTACCGGCCTACGTACGGAGACCTAGCGTTCGGCTCATGCGGGGCCCCACTTGACCCCGGTCGAAGAATTGCTCCGTCGACCAGCCGGCTCCCGAGAAGAATTTGTACGGCGGTGGTTATCATGAAGTGGGAAATTACGGAGCGTTCGACGCCTTCCCGCACCCGGGGTACGCGCCGGTTGCGGGCGCGCGCGGAAGATGACGCCCTAACGCGCAAGATGGCCGAATTGATGCGAAATCGGTTCGGCCTCAAGCCAAAGATGCGGGGCCCCGCTTATAGGCCGCCGTTCCCGCAGTGGTACTATAACGTGCTCTTGCCGCCAAGGGTGAAGCCGCCGACGGAATTCACAAAGTTCTCGGGGCGAGGATGAAACAAGCACGGTCGAGCACATCGCCCGTTACCTCATGCGGCTTGGGGGAATGCTCGGCCGAGGAGACATTCGGGGTTCGCTACTTCCCCGCCTCACCGACGGGTCCGGCTTTTCGGTGGTTCTCGTCCCCGCCTCTGAATCGGTGGCCGGATGGAAGGATTTGGAGCGTAAATTCCACGCTCATTATTTCGGCGGCGGCTACGAGAAGAAGCCGATTGATCTCGCCACTGCGAAGCAAAGGCACGGCGAAACACCGGCGGGAGTTTCTTAGAAGATTCGGGGAAGTCAAAGGCATGTGCTTCTCGGCCGAACTTGCCGGACGATCGGTGGGCGATATGGCCGTCGCCGAATGTTGCCGGCCGTGCGCGAGAAGCTATTTGGGATGGAGTTTGAAAACACGGGCCGGTACTGTCGCAAAAGTTATCTCGATGAGCAATCGGGCATATGGCCTCCGAAGGACCCCAAGTTTGGCAAGCGCGCATGACGTCGGCGATATCTACAACCAATTCTTGGACAAGGCTGATTTGTTCGAGGATTCGATGACGAGTGGAAGTAGGCTGCAGCGAGAGATCATGTGGGGTAAAGAGCCCTTGACAATGAATCGGCGTTGGGTCAAGCGAGACCAAAGGGACTTACGACTTCGACATCACAAAGGCCGATAAGTTGTTTGAGCTCTTGGTAAAGGAAGGCCGAATTAAGTCGCCCGAGGGGCATTCTATGCTTCGGCTCGATGGAGTCAAAGCGAAACGTTACTGTGGCTTCCATGACGGGGATTCACACTCCATCAACGATTGCGGGGTCTTCGGGATGAGGATCCGTAACGCTATCCGGGAGGGACACCTCAAGTTCGATAACAAGATGAAGGCTGGATGGCCACCCCTTTCCTCGGAACATGCTCGGCTTTTCGCTCAACGCGATAACGGCGAGGAAAAGGGAAAAGTCAAGGTCCCGACCTCGGCCCGTGTCCAAGCAAGGTGGAGCGAAGTGGACCCGGAGCGCCGGGTGACCCTAGAGCAAGTACGGGCGACGCCCCCCGCGTTCTCAAGAGCCACATCGAGATTGGGGAATCATCCGAGCCTAAGCCCAAGGTGACGTCACGCATTCTCCTCAACAAATGGCGGCGCCGAGATGGAGAAGGAGCGCTACCGAAGCGTCGTCACAAGGAAGAGCGACGCGAGCCGAAGAGGAAGCGCGCGAGAAGGGACCAAGAACGGTACACGCGCGAGCGGAGCGCGCCCACCGGGGATGCGCCTTCTTCGAGCACCTGGAATGAGGGCCTAAAGCCGCCCACATTGAAGAACCGTCCCGAATGCGGCGACGGATATGTTGAGTACGGGCGGGAAACGCCAATCGCCGATCCGTTCACGAAAGACTTGGAAGGATCCACCCGAATGGGGATCGGCGTCAAAAAATTGAGGTCATCGATCATCCCAGGAAGCGCCAAGCTGATCTCAGGTGGGCTGATCAGGAAGAGGACGAGGATGTCCACGTCTGGCAGAAGGGGCAGTGGTGCCCGCCCGGTCTACGCAGGAGCCAGAAGAGGCGGGTCCAGCGCTTGAGGAACCGCGAAATGAAGCAAGCCGGGATCCAGACGAGGCAGAAGTGGCGCCCCAAAGACCAGCCAGAAGGATCGAAGCGTTCGGCCCCCGCATGCATGGTATACTTCCTGCCGAACGAGTTCATGGCTCCTGCTAACCGGGTTATGCGGGGAGGAAGCTTCCTTTGATGACGAGCGACCGAGGGGATGATGGCACAACCGGTGTCTTGGCCAAGCGAGCCATCTTCGACAAGCCGGCCAAGAATCGCCATATGAGGCCGCTGTACTTGAGGGGGTACGTCAATGGCAAGCCATTGACCAAGATGTTCGTCGACGGTGGAGCGGCAGTCAACGTGATGCCGTACACCACCTTCAGGAAGCTTGGCATGGGCCCGAGCGATTTGACACCTACAAGCATCATCTTGAACGACTTCGCCGGAAATCCCTCAGACACCAAAGGATGCGCTCACGTGGACTTGATGATCGGGTCCAAGACGCTGCTCACCACCTTCTTTGTCATCGAAGGCAAAGGAGCCTACAGCCTGCTGCTTGGGCGGGACTGGATTCATGCTAACTGCTGCGTCCCATCCACCATGCATCAACAGCTTATCCAGTGGGTGGATGATGAGATCGAGGTCGTACAGGCAGATGACTCCGTGAGCGTGGCCAACATGGAACCAGCCTTCTGGGAGTACCAAGGCATCGATTGCTTCTCAGGGAAAGACGGGAGAAGGTCTCGTTGAACCCGTCGGCGGTGACCAACGGCCGATTCAAGCAATTGACTCTTATAGTAATTTTTAATGGAGAACCCCGTGGATGGCACTGATGGCAAATTGGGGCGAGGATTCATGTCGGCTGATAAACTGGAAGAAGTTGACATTGGAAGCGGTGATAAGCCAAGGCCGACGTTCATCAGTGCAAACTTGCAATCAGACTTCAGGGGGAACTTAATTGAGCTTCTCAGAGAATATAAAGATTGCTTCGCCTGGGATTACTCGGAGATGCCTGGATTGGATCGTTCCATCGTCGAGCACCGGTTGCCAATCAAGCCCGGTTTCAAACCGTATAAGCAACCGCCCCGGAAAATCTACAAGGATGAAGTATTGGCCGATGTGAAGAAGGAAATCAAAAGATTACTTGACGCAAACTTCGTTTGGCCATGCGAATATGCGGAGTGGATTTCTAACATCGTCCCTGTGTATAAGAAGAATGGGAAAATGAGGGTTTGCATAGACTTCAGGGACCTAAACAGAGCTACTCCCATGGATGGATACCCGATGCCTATTGCTGATTTGCCGATTGACGCCGCCTTGGACACAAGGTGATTAGTTTCATGGATGGCAACGCGGGATACAATCAGATCTTCATGGCAATAGAGGACATATCGAAGACGGCCTTTAGATGTCCGGGTCATATAGGCCTATTCGAATGGATAGTCATGACATTTGGGTTGAAAAATGCCGGTGCAACCTATCAACGGGCCATGAATTACATTTTTCATGAGTTGATCGGCAAAATTGTGGAGATCTACATCGATGACGTGGTGATCAAGTCCTTAAGTCATGACACCCATCCGGAAGATGTGAAGAGGACCTTGGAGTGCACCGGAAGCATGGTCCGAAGATGAATCCAAACAAGTGCGCTTTTGGGGTATCGGAGAGTTCTTGGGGTTTTTGGTCCACGAAGGGGGAATCGAAGTTGGCAAGAAGAGCATGAAAGCCATTGATGAAGTCGTTCCTCCAACCAACCTCAAGGAATTGCAATCACTGCTCGGCAAGATCAACTTCGTGAGAAGATTCATCTCAAACTTATCACAGAAGGTGTTGCCATTCTCTCCATTGCTGAAGCTAAAGAAAGATCAGAAATTCACATGGGGCGACGAACAACAAAAGGCTTTTGATGAGATCAAGCAATACATGAAGGAGCCGCCGGTCTTTGGTTCCTCCTCAGCTGAACAAGCCTTTCAAGTTGTACGTGGCGGCCGATACCCAAACTATTGGATCGGCCCTTATTCAAGAATTCGAAGGAAAGGAGCGGTAGTAGCTTATCTTAGCCGAAAACTACTTGATCCCGAAACCGAGGTATTCGGCTATAGAGAAAGCGTGTCTTTGCGTGTACTACTCGTGTACAAAGTTTCGGCACTACTTGTTGAATGCCGAATGCACCGTATACTCGAAGTTTGACGTGATAAAACATATGTTATCTATGCCAATTTTGAATGGTCGGATTGGCAAATGGATTTTAGCTCTATCGAATTCGAGTTGAAGTTCGAATCGGCAAAAGCCATCAAAGGACGGGTCATTGCCGATTTTATAACGAGCATCGTGACCCTTCGATTGATCCGCTTGAAATTACCCCTTGGGCTTTATTTTTTGACGGGTCATCGTGTGGCAAAGGTGGGGGAGTAGGGATCCCGCTAATTTCGCCCGGAGGTGAGATGTTTGAATTCGCTATTCCTATACAACCCACCTTGTCACAAATAACCAGTCGAGTATGAGGCACTACTTCGAGGGCTTCAATATTTGAGAGAGGTCGGGGCCGTCTAAGTTGAAATCTATGGAGATTCGGAAGCGGTAATCAAGCAATTGAACGACCAATACGAGTGCGGGAGCGAAGCGCCGAGGAGTTACTACGAAGAGTGCGGGGAAATCTTGAAGAGCTTCCCATTGGTAACCCTACGACATTCCTAGAGAGCATAACGAAGAAGCAAACGGGCTAGCTCGGAGCGCCTCGGTTACAAGGAGAGTCAATAAGCGTTTGCTTTGCGAAGTGTGTGCACTAAGGGCGGATCTTGCGAGAAGATGATTGGAGGAAAGAAATCGTTGATTACTTGAAAGATCCATCCCGAAAAGTCTCTAGGAAACTCGGTACAAAGCAATTAAGTTCGTTCTTCCGGATGATAATTTATTTTATAAATCATTAGATGGGGTATTGCTTGCGATGCCGGGTCCCGAAGAAGCCAAGAACATGATGAGCGAGGTGCACGATGGGATATGTGGAGCGCACCAATCGGCCTATCGAATGAAATGGGTTATTAGACAAGGTGGATGCTTTTGGCCGACGATATTAGAGGATTGCTTTGAGTATTACAAGGGGTGTCAAGATTGCCGCGAGGTTTGGGAATATTCAAAGAGTCCCCGCATCGCACCTGAATCCCATCATCAAGCCATGGCCATTCGGGGGGCTGGGGTATAGACTTGATTGGCCAAATTAATCCGCCATCTAGCAAGGGGCATAAGTTCGTGCTTTTGGCTACGATTACTTCACCAAATGGGTCGAGGCAATCCCACCGAAGAAGGTGACGTCGAGAAAACATGATCGAATTCGTCAAGGAACACATCATCTATCGATTTGGGATCCCTCGGACGATTACCACCGACCGGGGGCACAATTCGTATCATTGGAATTCGAGATTTTGCCGAAAGCATGGGAATCAAATTGTTTAATTCTTCTCCATATTATGCCCAAGCTAATGGTCAAGCGAGAGGCTTCTAATAAGATCATGATCAAGGGCGATACGAGAAGAAGATCGATCAGAAGCCAAAGAGGTGGCATTCGGTACTCAGTGAAGCGCCGTGGGCTTACCGAATGGCCCCCCATGGAGCTACAAAGACTTCTCCTTACGAGTTGGTTTACGGGCATCATGCAATCCTGCCTTGGGAAATACAATCAGAGTCAAGGAGAGTAGTGCTTTCCAAAACGAGTTGAGCTCCAAGGATTACAGTGGCCTAATGATGGATGAGTTAGAAGATTTGCATATGATCCGTCTCAGGGCCCTGGAGAACATCGAGAAAAACAAGCTACGAGTCGCCAAATACTATAACAAGAAAGTAAAAGTAAAGCAATTCGCAGAAGGTGATCTAGTTTGGAAAGCGCTATTGCTGATTGGAACTAAATACAGTGAATTCGGCAAATGGTCCCCTAGCTGGGAGGGGCCTTTTCGTGTGGTCAGATGCGTTCCCGGTAATGCATACATATTGAAAACTTTGCTAGGAGAAGAATTTTCCGTCGCGATAAATGGAAGATATCCGAAGAAATATTATCCTAGCATTGAAATCGATCGATGATTACACGCATCCGGCACGAAAATAGCCGGCGCTCAAGGATGAGGCCGCCTTTAGAACAAAATCCATGAAAAAGAGAAAATGGTCAATGCCCGGATGCATTGCCCTTAGCTCAATACTACATCACAACTTGCTTCTTGCGGGATCACATCTAACAACCCCGATGGTCGAGTTCCCGAGGAGGTGGGAAGCGAGAAGGCGTGGAGAAAGAAGCGAAAGTATGATTCAATCTTTTCTTTACTTCTTCGAGCCGCTGCTCCCTCTTCGGTTGTTCAAGGACCACCGTGACGGCAACTTGGAACGCACGAGGATGACCGTGATTGGCGACCTCTACCAAGCTATCCCGGGCCGCCTTCGAGGTTGCTGTACTCCGTCGAGAGACATCCGGAGCGGGGAGAAATCAAGGTCGAGGCAAGAAATCCGGGGGCAAGCATGAAGGAGTCGGGAGCATTTACCCCCTACTAGTGCTTCCCGAGCCATGCGACGCTCGCGCTCGGCTTGGCAACGGGAGGACATGTCCCCGAGGCCATGCTCCGGGTGCGGGACGCGGCGGCGCGGTGATGGTTGGTCCTCTGTTCGGGCGTGGCATCCTCTCGCCGGGAGAGGAATCGGAGGAGATGTACTCGGGCACATCTTCGGTCCCGATGACCTCTTCGGGAAGCAAATCAAGGGCTGAAAAGGACGGGAGGAAAACGTGAAGCGCAAGATCAAGCGAGGAGAACAAGGAGCAAATCAAGAAAGAACTCACTTCCGAATCGTACGCTTCCTTGATGAGCCACTCCCCCGAGGTTGTTTACCCTTGTCCATGGCGTTGGGGTTTTTTCCTCTAGCGGCGGGGGAAGAGATGAGAAATGATGAAGGAGTGTGCGAGTGGATTTGCAGAGCACCCCACGGGCTATTTTATTGACCGGGGAGGCGCATTGGGAGTGATGATTTGGCCAGTACACACTGTTGGAATACCAAGCGGCAGGGTTTTCCACCAGGTGCGAAAAGTTTTCTCTTGAACAGTGTTTACGGATTGCCGAATTGGGATCCTCTGTGGATTTTGCGCCAAGGGGCAGTTGTTCTCACGCGTTCGGCTAAAGATAGTTCCGGATGCATTCAAAGAAAAATTCACGGATGCAAAATGCAAAAGGGAGTCATCGCGAGAACAAGTGCGAGTTCAAAAGTTCCTCATATATTGCCGATATTTACACATCCCTAGTACAATCTAGTCGAAGAGCCTATTCAACACGGATTGGGGATGGGTAATTTCGGCAATGGCGTCGCCGTGGCCGTCAAGGCGCTCCAGGGATGAGCTCGATCTCGTCGATGTCCTCCGGCGCGCCGCCACGAAATCCACGCGGCTCGGTGGAATAGTCGACGTCCGTATGCGTCGCCATCGCGGCCCGGGCCCAAGGTGGTGCCCAAACGAACGCCATGGACGGCCACCTCGTCGACGCGGTGCTCCACCGCGGCCAGGCGCTCCGCCGGCGTGTCGCCGCGGGCATTCACCTTTTCGGCCAATTGCTCTACCAGCGCCTTTAGCTGGTCGAGCTCAGCATCGCGGGCTGCAAAGAGCAAGCAGAAAGGATTAGCATCAAAGGCCGGGCTGGATCAAGAATCAATCTCAGAGCCATACCGTCGATGGCCTCCAGCAGCTGTTTACGCTGGTCCTCCCATTCTAGCTCGGCCACGCCCGCTTTCTTGGAGACGTCCTCCAGTTCGCGACGGGACGCCTCTAGCTCCTCCTTGAAGCGGATGGCGTCTTCTTCCCCGTACGGTACCGGGGAGTGGCCATCGGACTCGAGGAGTCATCCGGGAGGGGCCGATTGGCCGGCGCACGGGGCGGATTCCACCGAATCGGCCCGAAAAGGGGAGATGATCGTTAAGGCAAAAGAAGATCAAGAACGAGAATCACGGAGGAGAGATTGACGATCGTCACCGCTCGCGCGCATTGGCGCTGCTCCCCTCGGCCTCGTCGGAGGCACGGCGGCGGTTGAGGCGGCGCACCATTGTGGTTTGGGATGTGCCTTGTTTGCGAGAAGGCTAAAGATTGGCAAAGATTCGAGAGCTAGAAGGCCCGGTGGAGAGCTAGGGGCACCTATGGCAACATTTATAGGCACAGGGGGATGAATCGTGGCTTCGAGTCGTGGGCGTGGATCGTGGCGCATATCCCAAGAAAATCGGAAGGTGGAAAGGTTTCCTTGACCGGCCCGCCGGCGGGTCATTTGGAGTTCTAGGCCGAACCGCGTGCGGATCGATTGGTTCGGCTAAAGGAAATCAAAGTGTCGTTCGGGAGTTGGCGTTTCACTACCGAATGGGTCGTTCGAAGATTACATCTAAAAGTACGCAAAAGAAAGGAAACAAATCACGAGAAGATATCACGAGAACGACCAATTCAATTATACATCAATGAGGATATTCAGGCATTCAGGAGTTTTGCAAGTACACGACGAACATTGGATATTATCAAATGGGAGTTGTCCAAAGCATCTCCTGGCGGTCCTTTTGGGCACCTGGATAAGTCGGTGAGTTCCGCATCGCATTGCTCTATTTTGGTGATAGCCGATTTTACTTCCGCTTGGGTCTTTGCTATCAATCCGGAAGTTCGGCTATTTTCTTTTTGTCAATTTCTATCTCCCGCCGACGGGCTTCTCGGTTCTGCTTCTAGAGCGGCCTTCCTAGCAACTTTCGGATCATAGGAAGCTTGCAGGTTAGCCAATGCATCTTTATGGTTCTCTGCTTGGGATTGTGCCCCGTTCATGGCATGTTCAGCATCAGTTTTCCTCTTTTCAATGGCCGGACGGGAGCGCAATTTCCTCCAAGCGCGCCTCAAGGGTACATAAAGGGGCTCTAAGTCATAGACGGATGATAGAGAAGCTCTGATGTCTTCAGGGAGTTCTTGACTAATGGATTCAAACATCTCTTCGAAATGATGAAGATCATTGAACTGATCCTGAACATCTTTTTCTAGCCAGTCCGCAATTTCTTTAAGTTTGGGCAACACTTCATCCGGCGTTGGCCGATATGTTTCTTTCATCACCTCGGCGAGTTGAATTGCTCTCTAATGGCGAGCTTGATGATGATGGAGCCGATCTCGAGAAACGACGTTGCCAAAGTTAAGAATGCTAAACATCGAGGTACCAAAATTAAGTACAAATGGATACCTCATGGCCGGTTCCTTGAGCGAGGGGCGATCACGGGCGAAGGAGATGCTCCAGGAAGAGCCGAAACTTCCAAGCTGAGAGGCGTCGAGGCGGTTATCAGCAGCTCGTGAGTTTCCGTAGCCGGTGAGGAGTCGGATCCGCCTCTCGTTGGATTGGTTATCTCTCGCTTGACCAACGGTGATGGCACCTTTGGGGAATTTGGTGGCTCCAGTTGAATTGGGAGGTTCATCTCTGGAGAGTTTGCTGCTTCTGCGGAAGGTGATGAGGATGAGATCTCCACTGGGATGGGTAATTCAGCCCCGGATGAACTTGCTTGCTGGACCACTGGAACATTTACAAGCTGCCCTTCTGTTGTTTCTTCTGCAAATGCCAAATTGGGAGGGTAAATACCAGTGTTCATCCTCAAGAAAAAGCAGTAGAAGTCATACCCGTGGATGGAGCATTGGCGAGTGCGGGTCCGAAGGGCTGCCGGGCTGCGGTCCGAAATGCACGATAATATGATTCATCAAGAACGAGTAACCCGGTAATCAAGAAAGTAAAAGGGTTCACCTCAACAAGCACTTTCTTGACGAGTCCTTCTCCTTTTAGCACTTGGAGGGGCAATCGGATGCGGACCTTGCCTCCCCCGTCTGCAGACAAGGCTAGAAAGGCCGGGATCCGTGGTAGCGTATCCGGCCATTAGTTGATGCGAGTTGTGGATTTGAATCCTAGTGCTGAAATTGGGCCTTCGAGCGTTGTAAGCAATTGCCCCGGCTCGAGGGGCGAGCCATCGTGTTCTCGTGGACGAGAAAGATGAAGGTCGGGACCATGAATAAAGAGGGAAGGTCGATCTAAGGGCTCATTGTATTACCTCCGAAGTTGGCGAAAAGTCGGTACCAACTCTGCACAGAATACATGAACAGGCTCACTGAAGATATGGTCATGAAATTCTTGCCACCAGGAGTTGAAGGTGGGGTGAGCTATGGTTGTGGGCACAAAAGGACATGTGTAGACCGTGGGACTGCACACATAGTTGAAAACTCTGCTGCCCTGCATCAGTTCTTTGATTTCCTCCCTGGGTTTGAGGAATTCATGCAGGAACAATCTTGGGGGCATCTGGCCGCATCCAAGTTGTCTGGCCATTACATTAGGCTGATAGTATTCATAAGTGCTGACATTCAGCCTCCCTCCATTGAACTCGGCCGGTAGTATGCATGGGCGGATTATGATATTAAAGATCTCCAAGAATCCCCTATCTTGATGGCCGGGTTCAAAGGAAAATTCAACGGGGAAGGTCAAGGTGTCGTTGCCTAGATAAGGAAGCCAAAGAGGATCGAGGAAACCTTTGAAGAACAACTCGAAGAGCCGGGCGATGTCTTCTTGGATGGAAACGGTTGAAGCCGCTTCTCCGTAGTTTTGGCATCCTCTCGGTAGCTTGAGGCTCTCCTTCGGGGTGATTGGACAAAGGGAAGAACCCGGAGTTCAAATCGATGCCGACGATCCGATGCATGTGGAGGCTGTGACCACATTTGAACAAACCACCAAGGGCCATTGACGCATGTTATCCTCTCGGCGGTGTACATTTGGGTAACGAGTTTGATGAAGCATATGATACACGCCGCCCAAGAAGAATTTTCCCAGAGGAAGGCGATTGCCACTAGCCAGATGAATCGCCATCGCGATATGGTTCAAAGTGGGTTCGTTGGCCTTACCACGAAAAACGAATCTGCACAGCCACATGTTCAGGAAGGCTCTGTATTCAATTTCGCCAAGGGGATTGTCTTTCATGTGCTTCAAGATATAATTCTTGTAACCATTCCCTGGCTTTACCCCTGTCTGGCGTGAAGAGTTTTTGAAGTCCCAGGGCTGGGCAGATCCGGTGATGTCAAGGCCAGTGATCATATATACATCGGCCAGGGTTGGAGACATTGGGCCATGCCCAAAAAGGAAGGCGTTGACTCCATTTGACCAGAAGTGGCATGCGGCTATCAGAAGATCTTCATTCTTGGGGGTCTCAGCCACGGATAACTCCAAGCATTGAGCGATACGGAGAGCATCCAGGTTGGTCAATCCACTTTTATCTGCAAGGATCCTCCGGTACCAAGTCTTCCAGCCTGCAATTGGGGGCAAAGGCCAGTTCTTGAACGCATCTTGCCACTGAGGAGGTGGAGACAAAGCTGCCTTGAAGGGGATTCTGCGAGATTCGGCGGCAATGAGATCTCGAGGGTCGGGATTCCCCACGGGACCAAGGTAATAAGACTGTGAATTGGCCTCGATAGGAATCAAAAGAGCAGTAGAAGGTTCCTGGAAGAAAGTGGAAAAGGAAAATCTCAGGTAAAATTGAAAACCTAATGCCGAACAAGGTTTGCGGGAGATGAATTTACCCGAGCAACTTGGTTCGAGTTGCCATTGGAGGTTCGAGCTCGGAACGAGGGGATCTAGGGTTGGATCCGAACGAAGATTCCGGCGGATTGCGAAGAACGGTGTTGACGATTTGACTCAAGGATTCGTGGTGGAGTCAATTGTGTAACAAAATTACTTTTATCCCACAATTGAAGGGGCATGTGTTAACACCAAAATTTGGTAAGGAGTCGACTCGTGGGTCCGGTTCGAAAAAGAGTCCGTCCGGTGGAAGGAAGGATATTTCCCGAGAGATTTTCGGCAAAGAGATCCGCGGTCGGCTATCCGCTCCGGTTCGGCAAAGGAACAAGAGAGCCGATTTTGCGGGATTGGACGGTGACGTGGCTCAAATCGGGGAGACGAATGGATGGACGGGCGATCGAGTTTAGTTAGGCAATGAATCCATTCGCGAGTTGTAATCAACGGGGTATAAATACGATCCCTGGATGTATGTAACAAACACGATCATTCTTCAATACACACCGGCCTTACGCCAAACCCTAGAGTCCTTGTCGTGTCGTCGAGTTCTTCGAGAGGGCCAATCGATCCGTCAACCTCCGTGAGTACCGCAACCTTGTATCATGTCTAGTATCATGCGGTGGATTTAGATCGATGCAAGTAGTCTTGTTACCATGCTTCGTGTCATGCGGTAGATTCAAGCTTGGTTCAAGAGGGTTTCTTGTTAGATCATGAGCCATGCGGTAGGCTAAGATCTGGCTTGAAGCTAGTTATCGGCTCTATTGGATTTTGGCAAGATCCAATAGATTCATTAAGTTATCCCGTGTTATCTTGAGTTTTACTTTATGTTTTAATTCATGTAACACATCCTTGCCCAATCTAGATGGGTTTGGATCGGCTATATCTCTTTTAAGATCCTTGTGCGAGCGAGGTTTCGTGTTTTGACGCGTGGATCTTGTGCTCTCCGATAGCCGAAACCGAATCGATCTAGGTTGTTACGTGTTGCGGGTTCAAGCTTGCTTCGTTCGTATAAATCTTGAAAGAACCGGGTATCATGCGGTAGATGCGAGGTTTTTGGGTTGCTTTGGAGCTAGTCATCCGGTGGATTAGATTCCCAGATCAGTCTGATAGATTTATTCACGTGGTAATGTTTGTTCCTTCTTCATGGACCCTGGATCGGCTGCTTCGGCCGTATTCGGTTATGTTTTCACGAGTAGATCACGTGCATTATTCATGTTTTAAATGATGTATGCTTTTAGCTTTCCATGTTTAGATTGTATCATGCGGTGGATAGATCTATTTGTGGAGAGTGGTACGTTTTTCATGCAAGTCGTATCATGCGGTGGATAGATTTGTTTGACATCGTGCTCGACGGATTTTAAAGTAACTAGACATGCGGTAGACTAGTGCTTTGGATCTATGCATGCTTATTTAATATATGATTATGTCCGTGCTTTACTTCATTTATTTAACTTTAATCTTCATAGAGATCGGTCATAACTTTGCACGTACATCTTTGCTTATACGAAGACCGGTTGTTGTCATGCTTACGTCATCCATTCGGCAGTGTTCTTTTTCCCTCTGTGGATACCCGAATGGTCGTGGTTTTTTGACAGATAGCTTCACATAGCTATGTGTCATCCTGCTTGGCTTTTTTCAGCCGTAAATATGGAACTGTCTGGTACCACCGGCAAGTTCCAAGCTTTGGTATTTAACTGCTTTATCTTTTGTTAATTTTCAGGAAAAATTGAGCGGCACGTCATTTGCTCTCCGCGCGTGCGAAGCTAGCTTTGTTCGGCTTGCTTGTGTGATTGGCGTTGAGTGCACTTTTTGCGCCAACGGAGACGACGATGAGCGCCGGCGAGGGGCCAAGCGACGGACGACCCACGCACCCGGGATCGAGGAGAAGCCGGAACGCAAAGCGGTGTCGCAACCGAATCCGCGTGCATGCCGGCGAGATGGCGGCGAAGAAGGAGACGACGATGAGCACCGGAGAGGGGCCAAGCGGTGGTGGAGTGAACCCAATGCCGGAGATGAGGGTCCTCGACCGGATCCTCTCGAATTCCGACGAGGGGCCAAGCGGCGGCAAGGAGGGGCGTGACGGCGAGGGGGCGGTGAAGTGGGCGAGTGGCTCCGCCTCACATTTGCGAGCACAAGTGTCGGGTAACTACGAAGAGGTGTCAAGGGAGCGGTGAAGAAGGTGTAGAGGACCTCATCTCCGACTCGGCAACGACTACGACGACGGCGAGGCAAGTTTCTCGAATCTCACTTGCCTTTTTACTTGTTCTATAGATGGAGCTTAAGGTAGCTTGAGCTTGAGCTTCATAAAGTTAATTAGTGCCTATGATGATGTCTTCCATGCTTGTCGTAATCTTAATTATACCAAGTTACGAGGTAAATCGAGTTCGAACTAAGTTCTACTTTTACTTATCACACCCTGCTCCAAGGTATGAGGCAAATTAGTTTTGAATTAACTATGTTGTTCTTATACCATGTTTAACCCTGTTTCAGGCAAAACTCTTTGAGTCGCGAGCGAGCTTGAGTTACTTCTTAACCTTAATGTCCGGGATTATGTGAAACCCGAGTTTGAAAAAATCACAAAAGAAGTGAACATCCTCATAAAAAAGGCTAAGCACATAAGGACGTACAATTATACTACCGAACAAAATCTCGAGCCCATTGAAGGTGCGCTAGAAGGGCTTCAAGAATCCTTGGTTGCTTACGAAGAGGCCGCAAAAAAGCCAATAATCCCGATGGGGCATGATCTAGTTCAAGCTTGTTGATGTGCGGGGGTGAGTAGCCATACTTTTGTGGATGTTCAAGGGGCATGCCTTTGTTGATGTGTATGGTCGGATAGCACAACCATAGTGAATAATGTGATGAACTAAGTCCTAGCCCGATATATGGACAAGTTAACCTTTTGTAATAATTATCTTTATTCATGTGGACAAGTTATCTTCATCTTTGTGGACAAGTTATCTCTCTTTTTATGTCTGTTTTGTCTCAGAAGATATGTGTGTTGATTGTGCCTGTATGTCGAAATGGAAGCAATGAGAGATGGATTGAGTTGACCTGTCAATGAGGACAGACTCAAAGGAGACGATCATTAACAAACTTCCGTCTCATTTGTTCACTGACGCCGCGCTCCCGCTTCACGGCAATTGAGTGCTCTCAAACTTCAATTATTGGGCTCTCAAACTAGTAATGGGCGTCAAATGCTCATCGGTAAGGGACTTTATAACATGTTACCAATACGGAGTGATCAGTAACGGACGTAAACAGCCCGCTACCGATAGGGTGTCGATCATTAACGAACTTTACTCGTTCATTACCGATAGGTTTCACTTGTGTACCGGGCTCTATTTAACGTCCGTTACGAGAGAATTCATGTAACGGGCGTTTAAGAAGATCGTTACCGAAGTCCACATTTGTAACGGGCGTTGCGGAGGTCGACCCTCGTTACCGAAGTCCACATTTGTAACGGGCGTTGCGGAGGTCAACCCCGGGGTCGACTCGCCGCGCTTATCGTAACGGGCGCCAAGTAACAACCGTTACGGATGTGGGTGCATGTAACGGGTTTTAAGGGCCCGTTACAAATGTTACGTGACCTATTTGAGCTTTTCACGTAGTGCCACTCGTATCTACCCACCCCCTCATTTTCTCTCCCTATCCACTCCCTCTCGCTCTACCGCCGCCCTCCCCTCTTCCTCCGTCGGCATATCCCCCTTTCCTCCCCTGACAAGGAGGCCTCTGTCGGCCTCCCCTGCCCCCCTTCGACCCCCTCCCTCTCCCGGCCGTTGGATCTGGGGCTGCACATGTGATCTGTAGGAGGCAGCGAGAGCCTATAAGGTGCCCCCACTGGTTTAGCAATCGGTCTCGAACATATACATTCATTTTATTATGCATTAAGCAGAGCTTCATTAATTAGTCATGAACACGATTGCAATCGGCTAACTTGAATATCACGTAAAGGCCACTCAGATTGCCACACAGCCACCGGAGATACACGTGATACATGCTTTGCACATTCATAAGCTAGCCTATTACACAACACTAACCTGCTGGCATAAGACATCGAAGGCAACGTTGTTCTTGCTCAGTTCATCATCGGTGCCGCCACTACGGAAACAGGTCTTTTGCCTCGTGCCCGAAACCGTCGGCAAAGACGTAGAAACCGTCGGCAAAGGCTTTGCCGACGGCTCCACTCGGCACCGTACTCCCGAAAAAAACTTTCTCGGCCAAGAATCTTTGCCGAGAGCCTGAGGTCCAGACCCTCGGCAAAGTCTCTGCCGAGAGCCCACGGCGGGCCGTCAGAGGAAAAAAGTAACCGTTACGAACTGACGGATTTTCAAATCCCCTTTGCCGACGGTCGGACGCCGGGCCGTCGGCACGAGTTTTAGGTTTATTTTTTAAAAAAACAAGCTGCGCGCGACGGCTTTCCCCGGACCGTCGGCAAAGATTACATCTTTGCCGACGGCCCAACCCTCGGCAACCCTAGGAGACCGGATCGGGTGCTCCCGCGTGCCGAGTGCCTTGTGCAAGTACGCTCGGCACGGTTCGGGAACACCCGAGAAGGGGTCGGTTCCCCGGGTGTGCCGAGAGTACTTGCGCAAAACCCTCGGCAAAGGTGGCTTTGCCGACGGCCGCGCTCGGCAAAGCGGTCATCCTAGCATGTGATCATAGACATTGTCCCGGAGATCTCTGGTTTGTGCTCGGTGAACGGAAACATGCACGAAATCATTACGGGTTTTTACCACCGACTACACATGTGATATAACAACCACTCGTCACATTTCGTGATTTTTCGACTATATTTCCATTTTATATAATTTGAAAACGATTCGCGGGAAAGTGTTTGGACATGCGATCCGCCCAAAGATGTTTGAATTTTGGCACGTGGACCTAGATTAGGACTAAACTCACACTAAAAAGCAAGAATATCATTTTTCCCGTCACATACATGCACCGTTTTGATGACTTGCGTTCAAATTCGAAATATGCAGAGAAATTCAAAACAAAGACCAAAATACATAAAATATAGTAAACATTTGTCGAAATCATACCAAAATTGCAAATCAATCTCTAGGTCATGTACCTTTACCAAAGAAAAAAACTCAAACCCAAAAACAAAAAGAAAATTATTTCTTTGCCGAGGGCGGGTGGGACCCTCGGCAAAGAACGGTGTGCCGAGCGCGGGCCGTCGGCACAGGCTCCTCTCGTGCCGACGGCCGGGCCCGGCGCTCGGCAAAGGACGGTCAGCGCCAACCGGGTTTTCAACGCGGTCAACGGGGGCGGCCTTTGACGAGGGATCACTCTTTGCCGACGGCCCACTTGATCTGGCCGTCGGCACAGTGTGCGACAGTTAAATGTGACGGCCGTCCGTTCTTCTCCGACGGCCGTGTTCTCTCCCGAGAGCTAACCCTCGGCAAAGAATTCGGTTTGCCGAGGGTCGTCTTTGTGCCGACGGTCCGCCGTCGGCAAAGATGGTTGTGCCGTGAGTTATCCTTTGCCGACGGCGGCTCTCGGCACAGATTAACTCTGCCGAGGGCCCGACAAAATGCCCTCGGCAAAGCCGTATACGCTCGGCAAAGCCTGAGTTTCCCGTAGTGCGCCCAAGAGGTTGAACTCTTTAGGCCCCGTTTGTTTGTTTCCGAAGGTTTCCGAACGCGCCGCCACAATGAGCTAACGCGGCCTTGGAGCCGCTTTTACGATTTTGCCACGCGTAGTTCGTTTGTCCCCATTTTGTGTGGTGACGCACTTTTGTTGCTCACTCATAAGCTATGTGACCGCGGTCCCAAACACGCCCTTGTTCTGCCACAACTGCAAGAAACCTCTTGTCATGTATGTATTTCGATGACGAATAATTTAAAACGGAGGGCATATAGTATGCGTACAGCAGCTATTTCCGCTTTTGATATACGACAGGCCACGTCCCCTTTGATATGTATATATGTACAGTAGCTATTGGTCCATACACAAGATGCTGCTGCCCTTGCTCTCGTAGTCTCGTTCGACATACGGAGTAGCTATTAGTAGCAGCGCTTATTACACGTGTGGAAGTAAGCTCAGCTAGCTGATCTCGCTCAAGTACGTGTGTGCTAAATACCGAATCAAAAATTTAAACAAAATGTCGTATTTAGCCGTGAGTAAAAGACAGCACAGTGTATGCGCAGCATTAATGGCATTAGTTGGGCGTGATCGTGGGCCTTGCTGTTCATCAATTTTGTATCGTCGCCCATTGCGACCCACCTGTTTCTTATCCGTTAGTAGTGGACACGTACACTCACCACTTCGAGAAACCTGACATTTGCCGACGAAAGTACGAATACACTGAGCTTGTTTCCCGAATAAAAAACAAAGTTTGCCGAGTCTTTTTTTTATCGAGTGTTTCTTGCAACACTTAATAAAAAAAGTTATTTGCCAAATGTTCGAAGGATTGCACTCAAATTGCATGTATGAATATTGTTGCAATAAAGAGAAGTTACCGTATTGAATCGCTTGTTATGACTCTGTGATGAGTAAATATAATAGAGAAAAGTTAGATGAACTTGCCCAACTTAACGCGTACCCCTGGTTTCCACCTATATATACGCGCGCGCCAAGCTAGAGCCAACACACAGTCACATAGGCATTTGCCAAAAGCAGCAGAGGTGTAGCTGAAAATGGCGGTGGCGGCGCAGGGGCTGATGACGACTACGGCGGCGCCGATGAAGCTCGGCAGCCCCTTTAGCCGGCGGAGCGTCTCGGGCTCGCCGGCGGCGAGAGGCGCACTCAGGCTCTTCTCGCCAGCACACTCCAGGTAATATATATTATTCCACGAGGTGCTGCAAATTGAGCGCATGTTTTGCTTCGTCCTTTGCATCCAAAGTAAGCGTTCTGCAAAACTTCCAGTTCGTAATAAGTTAGTCCTTGACGACAAGAACAAAATCCGTACCCGCGAAAAAACCCTTGAAGAATGCACCAGTTTTTTCCTGTGCGTGTGTCGATGGACAGAAGAACGTACTGACCATTATATTTCTTGCTTTGGACGCGCGGCGGCCAGTGTGCATGCCCTGCGTGCATGCCCGCCCACCTGCAGCAGAGGCGTGGCGGCAGGGAGATTGAGTGCCGCCGCAGCGCCGGCGGTGCCGGCCGGCGACGGCGAAGAGATAATAATGGATCAGTGGCCGCCGGCGCCGCGGGAGCAGGTGGAGGCCGTCCGGTCGCTCAACGGCTGGGTGGCGGAGAACATGCTCCCGCTGCTGACTCCCGTGGAGGCCGCGTGGCAGCCGCACGACTTCCTGCCCGTGTCCGCCGCGGCCGGCGGCGCGGAGGCCGAGGCGTTCACGCAGGCGCTCGCCGAGCTGCGCGCCGGCGCGGCGGGCCTCCCCGACGACGTGCTCGTGTGTCTGGTGGGCAACATGATCACGGAGGAGGCCCTGCCCACGTACCAGAGCATGGGCAACCGCACCGAAGGCCCCCGCGACGAGACTGGCTCCAGCGAGCTGCCCTGGGCCAGGTGGATCCGCGGCTGGACCGCCGAGGAGAACCGCCACGGCGACCTCCTCAACCGCTACCTCTACCTCACCGGCCGCGTCGACATGCGCCAGGTCGAGGTCACCATTCACCACCTCCTCCGCAACGGCATGGTAACTAATCTTTAATTAATCGGCGATCGAAGTGATAAAACACGCAGTTGGCTAATTAATTGCATTGGATTAATAATGGATCAAGGAAATGCTGGCGCCCACGAGCCCGTACCATAGCCTCATCTACGGCTCGTTCCAGGAGCGCGCCACCTTCATCTCGCACGGCCACACGGCGCGGCTCGCGGCGCAGCACGGCGACCGCGCGCTCGCCAGGATCTGCGGCGTGATCGCCGCCGACGAGAGGCGGCACGAGGCGGCGTACACCAAGGTGAGCGGCAGGCTCTTCGAGGTGGACCCGGACGGCATGGTGCGCGCGCTGGCGGATGTCATGCGCGGGAAGGTCACCATGCCGGGGCTGCTCATGTCGGACGGCCGCGAAGGCGGAGACACCCTGTTCGCGCGGTTCTCCGCAGCGGCGCAGCGCGCCGGCGTGTACACAGCCAGCGACTACGGCGACCTCGTGGAGCACTTCGTTCGGCGGTGGCGGGTGGCGGACCTCGCGGGCCTCTCCGGCGAGGGCCGCCGCGCGCAGGAGTACGTGTGCGGGCTGGTGCCCAAGCTACGGCGGATGGAGGAGCTGGCGCAGCGGAGGGCGGCACGCGGGGAGCCCGGCCTGGCCCGGTTCAGTTGGATCTTCGACAGGACCGTCCTCGTGGGCTGAACCTGCATGCAGGCAGGCCTCTACTATACGACGACACTTCTGTGTACTTGTTCTTCATGAAAGCTGTATTGAGTACATTCTAAACCCTGGATGTTAAATAACTGTCCCCACGACATCCCAAATTGTCATTGTTATCTTTTAATAAAAATAGAAAAAACTTTCGACAACAATTTCCCATCTCACGTTGTCATTTATCTATATACTCTGCGCGTGCATATATGCGCACAACTATCCACAGTGCATCCTTCCGTATCAGAAGAGGTGGAGGGGTATAAGAATAATTTTTTTCTCATGTTCCTGATTTAAATTTTCAAGAGGTGCAAGGGTAGAAACATTCTCCCTCCGTCCCAGTTTAATAGCACGTTTGCAGTTCAAAATTTGTCCTAGATTAAAAGATCACTGCTGAACCAGGCCAATCCAGACGCGTGCAGCAGAACCAGAGCAAGCATGGTACATGACCCTGGTATTTTCTCGCACAGTATGACATCAGTCACAGCACACACTAGGCATTTTGGTAATTTCTCACTTTGCTTTGGTTTCCGTGCTCCGCAGGCATGGTACATGACCCTGGTATTTTCTCGCACAGTATGGCAGCAGTCACAGCAGACACCAGTAGGGGCATTTTGGTAATTTCTCACATTGCTTTGGTTTCGGTGCTCCTTCCTACAAATGCAAAAAGTTTGGGATGGAGGGAGTATGGGCGCGCGGAGCAGTGACAGAGAAAGAATGGGAGGGGAATGAAAAATAAATCAAAATAGAGAAAAAGCAAGGAAGAAAGAACACTAAAATAAGGACGGTATGATGGTTTGATCTCTTCTTTCCAACTATATATATAATGAGTCAGTATAAAAGAAACTACAAAAGGTCAGGTGAAATCATTCTATGAGCAACCTTTTTTTCACGAAAAATCCTCTAGTTTGTTAGATAGGGTTGATGTATCGTCACAACCAGGAGACTCAAATTGGATTTCTCATTAGAGCGAATTTACAAAACTAGTTAAAAAGAAGCCTAGCTGGTGAAGTTGAAGTCTGATTTAAAAAAAATGTCGAGATTCGGCTCAACGATTTTTTCCCAACGAGGGAGCATATGGCATGTATGTTCCGTTGCGGTACCCTCGTCCACCTGAGGACCGGCCTACACAATAGATGAATGACAGTTATTGATTACTCCATGTGAGGTTCGGACGATCGGATCGGACAACAACATGTGGTCGGAGGAGGGAGGACTGAGCTGGTAACCAAATCAATTGGCAAAAGGCCCTAACGCTCTAATATATGCAGTAATAACGATCTCACCCAAGACACATTTGGGCATGTCATTAATCTGTTGTATTCACCAAAAACATGCATTTTTTTACTGAAAAATTTTACGATGTCATATCGAATGTTTTTTTGAAAGAAACATATCGAATGTTTCATGGGATGTTGGGATGATGTTCGGGTACTTATTAAAAAAGTAATTTCAGAACTTGCTTGGGAATTGTGAACTAATTAGGCTTTAACATAGATTCATCTCCCAAAGTTGTTGCAATCTGCGCAATTAGTTATTTTTTCGTCTACATTTAATACTATATCAAAACATTGGATATGACATGTGAATATCACTTTTCAACTGAGCAAATAAATATGATATGGTGGTGGCAGGGCCCCGAACCGGCCCGCATTTTGGTACTTCATGACATGGTTCACAGCCATGCCTGCTGCCTTCGCCTTCTCCTCCGCCTCCCACTCCAATTTCATCTTGACCGCCGAAGGGCACTGGTGCGTGTGGTGCTGGGCGTCAATTCCATGGAGCCAGCAGAAAAACCGCTCACCGCCGGCCCGCTGCGGCTGGCTATGTTGCTGCGGCTTCGGCCCCCTGTTATGCTTGTATCCGCCCTTGTGCCCGCCGCCCTTGTTCTGGTTCTGGTCGGGGGCGCAGACACGTTGTTGATCTGACGGTTCGCTTGCTTCGGCGGCTGGTTATGCCACCCCTTCGGTTGGTCCCACCGCCCCCGTTGCTTCGCTTCTTTGCTTTGCGTTCGCTCGGTCGAGCCTTCGGCGGCGGCCCTTGTCGGACTTGCGGTATTCTTGCATGACTTCAAATAACTCTTGCGAGACTTCGGCTTGACCTCGTCGAGCACATCTTGGCGCTTTCCAACCCTCGGGCCCCCAACGATGGCGTCGATGATGCTGCTTTCGGACATCGTGGGCGCACGTGCTTGTCAATTTGACAACCCCGTGCATGTACTCTTGTAGCGACTCGCGGTCCCCCCGGACACACATGTTGACGAGGTCGTTGGAGTATAGCTCTTCGACCCGCATGCCTTTGAAGGCCGGAGAGCGCCTTGTTCCGCACCGGAACCAAGATGTTATGTGCCCCTTCGGTATGTTGGCATACCAATACCGGACTTCTCCCTTGAGCGCGAGTACGAGGGCCTTCGCCTTTGTGGTGGTGTCACCTCCGTTAGACTCAACCGCCGCTTCGAACTTCATCGGGAACTCCTTGGGATCGTAGTCTCCGTCATGCGGGGCGGGGGTGTTGGCGTTGAATCGACGAGGCCACGGCGCGCTCTCAAGCTCGACCGAGAGCGGAGACACCGGGACCACGTTGCGGAGTGGAGCGTCGTCGGGAGCGAAGTGCTCGTGCACCCGCCCCCTTGTCTTGGCGGTGCCCTATGCTTTGTCCTTCGGAGGCATCCTTCTGCCGCCTCCATTGATCCGGCCCGAGCACCGCATGGCTGCGGGGGTGAGCCGGAGCATGCTGCCCTGGGCCGCCGGCGCGGCGATGCGCGGCGGGCGTCGGTGTCGGTGCGGGCGGCGTCGGAGCGACTTGCTGTAGCGGCGCCGTGCCAGCGATCTGGCTTTGCAGCATGGCGAGGTAGCGCTCGGCCTGCCTGATGTTGAAGTCGATGGAGTCGGAGGCGGTGTGGGGCGGAGCCGCATCCTGGTGTTGGGATGGCTGCGCCTGCGACGAGGATGGATGCGTCTCCTGCTCAGGCTGAGCCGACACGGACTTGCCTGCGACGAGGGCCGGATCCTTCGGAGGGCCTCGATGTCTTGCGCCGAAGCCCCCCGGCCCCTCAAGGCCGACCTCGAACATCCCCCGAAGCCGTATGCTCTACCTCCGGGCGCTCGGCCGGCGCCGATCCCCGCCGAAGGCCGGACGGCGACGGATGGGTTGGCGGGCTCCGATGCGAGTGGAGGGATGGACGCCTAAGCCGTTGTGGTCTTGAATTCTTCCACGAGGTGGGCGCCAAACTGTTGGTGCAAATCGGGCCCGAAGGGTGGACGCCGACACAACGGCCCCCTTGGGTTCTCTCCCTCCCTTCGACTACTTCCGCTAGGCTATTACTTCTACTTGTGCGAGGAGAGGAAACGCTAATCTCAACGAACGATAAGGGAAATAAGAAAATGCTCAACGGACCGAAGACCGCTCGTCTGCCCGCGAAGCCTTCGGTGCTCTCTTCTCATTACGGTGTGTCCGTGTCATTACAAGGGGTTCACTATTTATATGAGACCCCCGGGTATAGTCATTTGCCTCAATTACACCTTTTCCGTTCCCGACAAACCGCTTTAAACACTTTACAAGGGTATAACGGTAAGTTCCCGCGTCGTGCGGGCCTCCGGCGTGTTTTCGTACGGCCGAAACGCCTTTACACGCGGCCGCCCTTGTCTCCGCCTTGTCCGGAGCCCCCTTTACACGTTGGCGGTGGCCACGTGTCCGGGGCCGTCGCACCTTCGGTGACGAAGCAGCGACCCCGGATCAGGGGCGTCGAGCCTCCGCATACGCTTTGTCCGCGCCGCCGCCGGCCCCGGACGCGGTATCCTCGGCCGGCGCTCCCCGCTCCCCGGCCCTCCCGGGCCTTCGTCACCGGAGCACGGCCGTCGGCACCTTCGGCGCCGAAGGTAGGCGCCGCCACAAGGGGTCATTCCTGCACAACGAGACTCATGAGGCACAAGCGGTGTTAGTGTTTCATTGGTGCCCTGTGCAGCGAAGGGTCGTCCCGCCGGACCGAAGCCGTAAGCAGACAGAGGGTGCCAGCGCGGGCGGACGGGGGCGATGCTTCCGAAGACCAACTTCCCCAACACTGGGCTCCTCCTTTGTGCGATCATGGGGGTCTCTACTCCTCCTCCTCTAGCAGCGGCGGCAACTCTGCCTACTTCTCTCTCCAATGACGGCTCTCCCTGCTTCTCCTTCCCTCCGACAGTGGCAGCGGCTCCCCTGCCTCTCCTCCCTTCAACAGAGGGTGTGCAGCCCGCGGTGGGTGTGATTGGTGCTGGTGATGGTAGTGGGAGCGAGCAGCGGCGAGGTTGCAGCAGGTGGTTAAGGTACGTCCAATGGTGGGGCAGCAACTGGAATAGCCGGGCCCTATGAATTTCTTTTTTTATTCACCATTCATTTTCTTTGTCTCGTGTGTCCAACAGAAGGCACACGATAAAGCCCTTTTTGCCGTCCTGATGGCTGTCATGCAAGCTTTGTCGTGGGCTTTTGACAACAAAGCTTTTGCCATGTGCCCTAAGCACACAACAATCGATGCGTTAGATCCCTCTCCTTACTCCATCGGATAAGCCGGCGTCCAGGCAGGGTTCACCTAACCGACCCGAACCGGTTCAAAAACCGTGGTTACCGGTCAGACGGGTTCGGACCGGTTCGTTTCCAACCGCTCAAATTCAAATTTTCGATTTTAAATTCAGGAAATGAAAAAACTTTCAAAAAAAATCTCAAAAATACTTCAAGGTGTGTAGAATATAATGCAGTAAAAAATCTCAAATATACACACCTTGAAATATTTTTAAGAATTTTCTTTTCTTTTATTTAATTTTTAATTTAAATATGAAAACACGTCAAATTGTTCACTAATTCAGTTTTTTCGACAACCGGTTACCGCTCGGTAAACTGCTGGAAACCGATTGAACTACACGTTTTGATTTGAATTTGAATTTGACTGATTTTTTTGCGGTATCCTGGACCGACTAGTTGGAACCGGCTCACGGTTGGGGAAAAAAACTGGGTCCAGGTAGAAGATTGACGCCCCCGCGGACGTAGCGACGAGGGTACTGATCCGATCTATCCGTTTTGCCGTTGGTTTGCCGATTGCCGATGCACTGGCGGATCGCGCATGGCTTTCCTGCCGGCCGCCGTCACCAGAGGGTTGCCACCGCTGCCAATGCTAGAGGTTTGCCGGCCGCGCCGCTGCCGCTAGGGTCGTCAGCTCGCTGCTACCTCGCCGAGGTCCGACTGCCCACACATGGCTAATACTTTTTCTCCGATCCTATACGGCTGTGTGAAGTCCACGCGCGTCCGGCCGGTTCCTCACGGTCGGGATCGGACGACGATGTCGGGCACCGCCGCGTCAAAGTAGTGAAGTACCCGTTGTCGGCCGCCGGCTCTGCACCGTACCAGCTCGCCGTAGCTCTCGAGTTCTTGACGCCGTTGCCGAAGAGGACGTGTGTACGACACACGGGCGCCGGGTAGAGCAACAGCTAGCACCACGGCGCGCCATGGTATAAACAAAATCCGTCTACACAGTCATAAGTTAGGTTTGTCACAGCACACACATGAAAAATGTAAATTGTGTGGCGGCGCAGAGAACCTCGTACTGCGAGCGGTGGCCCTCACCTCCTCTATATGGCACTGTGCGACGGGGCACCAGCCATGGATCGGTAACTACCAGCGCTCGCCGTAGCTCTCGAGTTCTTGACGCCGTTGCCCAAGAGGACGTGTGTACGACACACGGGCGCCGGGTAGAGCAACAGCACCACGGCCCGCCAGCATGGTGCTGTTCACCTTCTCCTACTGAGCTACTCTCCTAGCTAGGTGTGATCTTTAAACCTAGCTAGCTAGGTAGTAACTGCTTGCTGGCCATCGTGTACGTAGCAGCAAATGCAGAAGAAGGTGAACCTAGCTAGCTAGGATGCAGATGGCCTGCACGTGTGCTGCTTGGTAGATTTCTCAGCAGTCAAGGAGGTGGTGCGGACGGCCTAATGAAAGGTGGATGGGTGCCGGCCTGGCTGGGACGAAGCGGTGCTAGCTGCCACTGGTCTGTAGATTGGAGGGAGATGCTAATTACAAATCATGATCACGCAACACTCGATCAAATGATTCAGTTCCATTCCTTTGATATTTGACAACCACAGAATCAAATGATCTATTCAAGATGCTGCAAAATCCCGGCGGCGGCGGCAATGCAAGAAGGTGCACTGGCTTGGAGCCTGCGTGTGCGCTCAAAAGCATGCATGGCGGCTGCCAAAGCTGCCGAAGCTAACATGCATTAATTATATTATTTGATTGTCCATTTGACCATTTGATCATCACTTTATTAATTAAAGTAGCCTCTCAAACTTGGTAGTACTGGGTATGTTTGGATGGGGGTGTTAGTGTTAGTTTGAAGCAAACTAACACCAAAACTAACACTTTTCATCCAAACACATGGGTTAGTTTGGTGTTAGTTGGAACTAACACCAAAAAAACTAACACCTCCAAGAGGTGGTAATTGGTGTTAGTTTGGTGGACCCCACCCCTTTTCTCTCTCCCTCTCCTTTTTCAAATGATTGGAATAGTTACTTTAAATGCAAACTAACACCTCCATCCAAACATCCAAGGTGTTAGTTTTTTATGTGTTAATTTGGAGGTATTAAAAACTACCACTACCACTAACACTAACCTATACCATCCAAACATGGCCACTATCGAACAACCTCAAATAATGGAAACCCGTCAACATTAAAGTATGACGAGATACAACTTTACAATTGATGACAACGTGTTCATTTAAGAGTGTAAAAATATGAAACACAGAATTTTAAACAGTTGAGTTTAAAAGCAACATCAATTATATAAACACAAGTTGGTTTGCTATAGTAGTAAATGAGATAGCAAGAACTAAGAAGCTCAAAATTAAAGGTGACTACAGCTAACGTATTTAGAAGTGTTTTTACTTATTTAATGAGGGGTTGAACATACTTTCTCCTTGTTGCTTAATTTTATCTAAAACTATTAGAAATATAATACTTATATTTATATTCATGGACGACATAGGGAGTAGGTGACGTAAGTGTTCTGTCGTGGTACCGACGGCCGGCCCAGCCAGAGTAGATGAATAACTATCATATTGATCACTCCATGTGAGCTTTCCGGCCGGAAAGCAACTAGGCACGTAGGGTCGCATTTGGATCACCATGATTAGAAGCAGTTAGGTTAAGTCTAATCACTTTTAGGACTAAATTCTCAAATAGGTGGAAAAAAAGGGTTAAAACTAATTTAGTCTCGACCAGCTAAAAGTTGTTTAGTCTCTCTTTCTTTGTTGAGGGAGAGAGAAAGATGGAAGAGCAGCTCCAAAAGACTACTAAAAAATCTTCCTCAAAATTATATATATTGGGCTAAAAAAATATCCCACAAAACTATGTCATTCCACATCATAGCGCTAATATCAGTCTCGCCCGCATGGTCTTTCAAAAAACAAAAAATCTTGTCACTACGATGCTAAGCAAGCAGATTAGATCAACCACAACAGTCACTATACCAGTACCTCGTTGGACTGTAGTGTGAGTGTGTGACCGTGTGGTACAGTTACCTCTCCCGTTTTTCTATTTTTCTTTTCAATCTTATCCGGTTCTTCATCCACGCTGCCACGCTGGTTGCACCTTCATCCACCTTGCTCTGTCCCCCGCGCATCCGCTCGTCGGTCGGCACTCGGCAAGCCTCTGCTCTCCAGCCCGCTTCGCTCCGCTGCTCTGCTCGCAAGGTCCTTGTTGTTGCAGCGACAGCGGCCGCTATGCATCCTCAGCTTCTCCACCACGCACGTCTACTTCTTCTGGAGCTGGTTCCTCTCTGCGCAGCCTTCCCTCCCACCTCCCAGCCAGCAGCAGCACCGTCGCGTACTCACGCCCAATGCGCCGCCCCATGGTGCTCCTCCACGGCTTCGGCACCTCCACCAGTGGCAGTGGGCCAGGGGCGATTGGGGCTGGAGCCGAGACGCGGATATTTGCAGGGCGACGTAGTAGTTTTCACGTTGACGAATATTTGCGCGGAAATGCTTGACGTCCGATGCGGGTCGGACACTTCTCCCACGCAGGCCCACCGCGCACCCTTTTCTCGGCCTGTAGACGTACATGGTCAAAATAACAATCTATGGTGGGGCCCACAGCCACTACAACCACACAATCTATCTTATCCCTTTTCTTCTTCCCCGTCGCCCGTCTGCCGGACCCGGGGGGGGGTGTGCGGCGCCGATGCTCCACCACGCGTTCGTGCGTGGGCCGCCGCCGCTCCTCGCGGCGTGGCGCACGTGTCCTCACTCTCCCCCGTGGTGTCAACGCCCGTGCGGCGGCGAGCACGCTCCCCTCCGCCGCGACGAGGAGGCCGACTCGGGCGGATCTCGACTTCCCGGGGTTCCATGGTGGTGCTCCGGCGAGCTTGCGAGGGGCAAGTGGAGCGGTGGAGGCGGCGGGCGAGCGGACGGGCGAGCTATTGAGGCCGGGCGGAGCTCGCCACTTCCTGGCTGCCACTCCCCGTGCGGGAGGCAAGCTCGCCGGCGGCCGAGCTCGACGACGGCTCGGTGCGAGCTCATGCTCCCCGCGGCTCGGGGCGGCGGAGCTCGGTCGGGCGCACGCCGCTCCCCAAGGAGCTCGGCGGCACGCGGGTTGCTTTGCTCCAAGTGGCCTTCTCTCTCGCCTCTGCCACGTCGTCGTTGCCAATGTTTTGCGCGGATGTTGGAAAAGTAGACCGGGATGTTTCAATATTGCGGGATGTCGCGGATGTGTTTCGAGAATGTTGCGGATATTGCTTGCAACATGAAGAAAAATTACACAACATTGAGTCAACATGTCTCAACGTTGCGACGTGATTTTTTTCATTTAAATAAATTTGATAGCTACAGTACCGATCTCAATGTTGCCCCTGATGTTGGATGTTGCAACCATTAATTTTCGATGTTGCAGATGCTGAGTCTCGATGTTGCAGACATGTGCTGTTGGGTGTTGCAAACATTATTTTTCAATGTTGCAGACGCTGCGTTTCGATGTTGCAGACACGTGGTGTTGGGTGTTGTGTTGAGGAAAAGGGAGAAGAGGCTCCTGATGTTGGATGTTGCACGCAACACGGGTCGCAACATGGCCGCAATATAGTCGCAACATGGTCGCAACATGGAGGAGGAGAGAGGAAGACTCCCGAAGTTGGATGTTAGAAGCAACCGCGTTCGCAACATTTTCATAACACATTCGCAACACGCTCACAACATTTACCTAGTAGTCTTTAGATCTAACGACCGACGATTGAGGATCCTAAGATCTAACGGCCACGGACCCGTCCGACGCTAGTGCCGGATCGGACGTCCGGGCGCTAGCGATGCCCATATTTGCGGGAGCTATCGGGAGACACGTTGGAGCGTCTCTTTTTGCTATTTTTCCCAAAATCAGGTTTGGGGAAAAGTATAAGGAGACTGTCGGAGTTACTCTAATACGGTACGGTGGTTCCCTTTAAATTTCACTTTAATCCTACCTTCCTATAAAGATGTGACTAGAAACTAATAGTCTGACTAATTTAATCATAGAACTAAATTGTATCAAAATATGCTCAATATTTTCAGTTGGGATATGCAGCATATCCCAACTAAGCCTGCTAATGCTAATGGGGATTAACCCGCCCTTACCCACAGTAAAGGCACGCCGGCGGGTTGGTCAACCCGGACCACCCACTACGTGAAAAAGCGGCTTTGGTAACGGGCGTAGATCGCCTTTGGTAACGGGCAATGCGTCCGTTACCAATCAAGTGTTACAAATAAGCCAAGAAAGGTAACGGGCGGATGCCCGTTCCCGATAAGACGTATTCGTAACGGGCATTAAACAACGACCGTTACCAAAACTAGCCACCGGTCACGTGAAATGGCTGTTTTTACCGGGCCCACGATGAACTTTCATAACGAGCACCAAAGAAAAGCCCGTTACATAAGCTCAATATCAGAGATGTCTGATGTGCACCTGCGTCTCCACTATCTTGACGAAATGACACGCGTCTATTTCACGCGCGTCTCAGCACAACAAGTATTCGTAACGGGCATCAAACAACGACCGTTACCACAACTAGTCATTGGTCACGTGAAATGGATGTTTCTCTGGGCCCACATGGAACTTTGGTAACGGGCATGAAACAGAGCCCGTTACTATTAAATTAACATCAGATACGCATTCGTGAACCGGCGTCTCTCTTGTCTCGATGAAATGAGACGCATTTGTTTCTACGCGCGTCCGTTTTCTCTCTATTAAAGGAGACACTTTCGTCAACCTACGTCTCTTATATCTCGATGAACGGCCGGTCCCGGGGCCCACCGGTCAAGACCGGTAACGAGATTTTATACTACCCGTTACATTGTGGGCATTTTTGTAATCGGCTTTCCGAATGAAGCCCGTTACTTACGATCGGTGTTTGTAATGAGCTTTAATTAACGCCCGTTACGGATACGGCGGCCATCCCTACGATGGCTGCCCGGTTGCGGTGGCATCCCGGAACCGGCCGAGATTTGGCGGCCACCGGGGGCGCATCCCGGAACCGGCCGGATATGACGGCTACCACAACAAGGAGACATCACAAACACATTCTCACATCACGAGATATTGGCAAAGCAAGATCACATTTATAGACAAGCTAGCTAGGATCACATCAAGTTTCAAGTTACTCTCATCGGGGCTTATTTGGATGGAGTCATGATAAAACAGATCGAACCGGGCAAGATGTCGACCCCAACCAAGCAAGCCAAGCGAGTTTCTCGAGCAACAACACCCGACTAAAGAAGACGCGAATGAGTTTCAAGTTTCGGTCACAATAAACTCATAGTGCACCACTGTTGAACTTGCCCTTTCGGTCGATGGTCTCTTTAAGAATGTATTCGCACGACATCTCCTGGACATGCTTTACATCTTCGTGGAAACATCTACGGGAGGTTTGAAATCCCGCAATATACAATCATTTATGAGAATACAAGTAGAAATCATTTTCTAAAATTAGATGGATAATATGAGCGAGAGACAAGGTTGAGCATTATTATCTACTTACGAGCGACCTTCTTGATGTCAAGTATGTCATCGAGTAGTTTTAACATATGGAATGCCACATGGAATCCACACAAAGAGGACCCCCATGGCTGCTGAGCACACCTTGCATCGAGGTAACAAAATGACAAGTTAATGCAGTACCAAATAGATAACAAGGGACCATAAAAAACCTCGGTCTTACAGCGAGATTTGTTTTGTGCTTGAGTGTGGCTTTTGGCTTTTTTCTTTCCTTTCGTCACTCGTTTTGTAACCAAAGCCCCTACATGATCAACAATACCAATTAGAAACACTAAGAGACTGATTTTTTGTGAACAAAAAATACCGTACCAAAGGCCCCGCATGGTCGGAAATACCAATTAGAAACACTAAGAGATTGAATTTTTGTGAACAAAACCTACAAGAAACCGACCGAGTTCAAAACATTTTGGAGGTGCGGGAACTTTAGCGGGGGATGTTGTTTAGCGAGAATCTAGATACCAAACCTCTTTGAACTTCATATAGATGATCACTCTTACCCGGTGGCTAGTGCGGTAGGCACCCACCACGTAGTAGTTGTTGATCATTGCATCCGAAATTGCTTTGCCAACTTGCTTGAGAACGCCGAGAAATATTTGTTGAAGTAAACAAATCCGGATCTAAAAACCCAACACTTGCTCTTCTTCCTCACTTGCTACGACGGCGCCGGTAATTGGGAAGGAAGAAGTGCATTTTTGGGTATGTTGATGCTCGATAGTCTTAGAGCATGGACAATTGATTTAAATGTTTTGTCCGCCATCACATCATGAGCATCGGACCTCTTATTCCTCGTTTTCCTGTACATTCCGCGAACTCTTCACCAAACCCTTTACCCCGACCAAGTGAACTAGACACGCCTCGGACTCGACCTCGATGCTCGGACTATCAAGTGTTGCGGTGAGGATATCATCCTCCTTAACCCCGGAGAAAGAACCATCACTACCCCGAGCCGCAAGTGTTTTCACCCTTTCTCGCTACCCCCACCACCGCGGGGTTACCGAATGTTATGCCTCGGCTTCCTTCACTAGTATTCTTCTTCTTCTTCCCTACCCTTGCTCGCAGATAAGGTCTCGAACATCCGGAAATTGGTCCCAAGGGTTCTGTTTTCCTTCGGCGGCGAGCTTTGCATCCTCCTCCTCCCACTCTTTCCTTTTACCACGATAACCTTTTCTCGCCCGTCTTGTGTGGCTTATTATGCAATGCTCTCTTTTGTTTCATCTCTTGCCTCAATTCTTTGAAATGAAGGAGAATTGGTTTCCGCACAAACATGTCCCGGTCTTGTTGCTTTGCAAAAAGGCATGCTTCGCAAAGGGAGTCTCCTCTCCACTCACATATTTTTTTCTTAAATGGGCCTTGAGCTGCCGTTGCAAGGTTCCAATCGTGATATAGCTGCCTTAACTCGCCTTCTTGCAAACGATTCTTCCCGATTGGCGGGGTAATCTAGCTTTTTCTCTAAAGCGTAAACGAGATGGTCATTTTCAATTGGTGAGAGATCATCAACCGCCTTGTTGATTGACACCCTCTCCCGAGCAATGAGACCACATACCAATACAAATCTATCCCTCGCGGCATACGGGGTAGGCCAAAAATTGAAATCAAGTCCGATTGCGGTCAACTTGTCTTCCGGCCATTTGGTTTGTATCCTTGACCCGCGGGGGTCGAGTACTACTCGCGACGATGCGTGCGGAGTGACCCCGTGAAGAAGGTTCACCGATGATGGGCCGTGATGATGCCTTGGAGGTAGAGGAGTTTGTTGTTGTGGGAGGCTCGCATAGATGATATGTCGGGTTTGTCGGTGGAGCAACATAAGCAAGACCGAAAATCTAAACTTAATTCTTATTAGATAAATTCGTTTTCTCGATAGGCAAAATAGCCGATACGATCGTAAATAAAATCGGCATAGACATACACGATTCATATTTTACTTAATTAGCATACGGGGATAGGTGCTAACCATTTTGACACGGACACAACAATATGCTTATATATCAAAGTAGAGAATAAATTTCTTCAACCTGGTTCCTTGTCCAACTTGAGCGAGCGATAGATTGTGTGTTCCATATGTACATGCAACGGGAGGATAAAGCAATGATCATGACATTATATATGACGGTAGTAAAACAACACTCACAACACATCATGACACCAACAATAACAATATATATGACGAGTAGTGAAACAATTAACACTCACAACAAAGCATAAGACAGTCTAGTTATCACTACATTCAAGCATAGCGAGAATTAAAGTATGCTAACATCCTTTATGCTTTCCATGAATTTACGGTGCAAAAATTATAGCGGCGGGAACATGATAATGAATTTCAACGAGTTCATATAATTACATCCGTTAGCAACAATTTATTCACACGGACTTGGGGCAACAAAATCCATCAATCAAAACCACGAGTCAATCAATTAAAGATGAACTATCTAGGCATGTCTTCCCAAATAATCCACATTGACATGAATATATAGCGGATCGATTTTGGTGGCCGATGAGAGAGAGGGTGTTGGGGGTTTAAGTAGGACTAACCTCTCGTTGCGATGAAGTAGTTGTTCTCGTGATGGTCGGAGGGGCGGATCCACGGCGGCTCGTGGCTCGAGGCGACCGGCCGGCTCGTCGTCGTGTCCGGGGACGACGTCGACGGATCTGCGTCAACCGTCTTTAGGTTGGCCGGACGTACGTCCGCACGCCGGTAACCACGTCCTCGTCACCGTCGTCACGCGAGGAGCGCCGGGGGCCGGAGAAGAGCGAGGGCTACAACGGGGAGAGAGCGGCGAAGGCGAGCGGGGCGGCCGGCGGCGGCGGCGGTGGGGAGAATGCGGGCATTGTGGATCCGTCTAGCGAGGAGCCGAATATGAACGACAAGTGTAACCGTGTTTAATGAAACTACTAGCGTGCCCTTGACGGCTGCGTGCGGCAATTGGAATTTCATGGGCACTATAGTAAATATAGGTGAGAAATTTTGAGCAGCCCGCGTACGGTTCGCTCGCTAACGCCGACGAGTGAGCCGGTGTCATGGGCGACGATGGATATTGGGAGTTGGGTCGGTGGTTATCTTTTTTATATTGGTGCCGCCGGGCCGACGCGTGGGCCTGTCACAATTATTTTTGGAATGAAACTTGCTTCCCTGATTTATTAGAGCCCATAAAACAGCACCTAAAAAATCATAAAAATACGAACAATTCGTATATGGACATTTAGTATTTGAATAAAATATCAACAGTCACACTTCTGTGCCCAAGATTCTTAGAATTCGTTTTTACATCCCATGTTAATGATGTAATGATTCTACTAACATCTAGTGTGCTCTAAAAAATCTACAAATTGACATGCCAACATAATTTGGGTACCTAGACTTGTCTTCAAAATTTCAAATGGTTTAGATGAAGGAATTATATACTTGTGTACAAATGTCTACATCTCTCATATAGTTTACTAGAATGTTTGCTTGAACATTGAAGTTTTCCACACTTTGCAACATGTTCGAACTCATATGCATTTGAAAATGTAACAAAACCTTGTGTTCACCTTAAGCTTACGAAATATAAAGTTCCATCACTAATGGTTGATTAAAACAAATATTATTCGTATGTTGTACTTACAAAGAACAAAATAAGCCATATAAACATCACTCAACAAACGGAATGTACACTAAACAATGAAATTAATGAATATATGGTGATTTTAGAAAAAATTAGAAAAGAAGTATAAAATTTGGACTAAAAATGACGAAGAAATACTTGTTACAACATTTGGTTGTAGATTAAAAGGAGAAATGAGAACTGTTCTTCATTTGAATAGAACGGCCCCACGGTCATTTGAATAGAACAAAGGAGGAAGCGAGAGGGCACCGCCGACATCCCGACTTCCCGATAAAATCAAATCCGTGTTTAGTAATATCTAATAATTTACATTCAAGATAGATAATGTTCATATTGATGCTTGCGCCTACATCCCGATGTTCATCCTGGCGATGGCGTACTCCACGGCGGGGGCGGAATTTACGCGTCCGGAGGTCGAACTCATGACGGATGCGACACTCGGCGCCGCAAGAGTGGATGATCTCTTTGGTATCCGGCCCGTAGCACCTACATCCCGCTTCCCAAATGCGGATGTGGGGATTCTTGACGGGCGGCAACAAAATTTTGTCGTCGTCGTCGCCGTCATCAAGCTAGTACAACCACGCAATATTGTCGAGATCCCGCTTGACGAGGTAGCGCGACCACCGCGAGTTGTGGTTCTTCCACCGGCCGTTAGGGGGCGATGGTCCGCCGCCGATTTCTGGAGTAGTGTCATGCCTTCGGGGCCCGCCGGGTTGCAACGGTACTTGACATCGCTAAAAAGTACTTGGCACCGGAGTCTTCGGCGGCGGTGGCATCTCCGATGAGCTTTAGACCCTTATCGGGGGTTCCGCCGCCTCATCAACCTCACCATCCCCCTCGAAGCACAATGCCTCCGGATGATTGGCCTCGCGGAAGCGCCGCTCAAAGCACCTGATGTAGTGATTCTTTCACGTCGAACAAAGATCACACAGCGACAAGTGTAGTAGTACCTCATCGGAGTTGCAGATGCTCCGGAAGGTGCCGCAGATTTTATTGCGAAGGTTTAGAAAATGGAAAACGGCCACATCCTTGATGGAGTGGATGATGATCTTGGTGAGAAGTTCATCCGCCGATGCGACATCAAGCACACTGCGGCGGCCATCAAGGAGAATGGACGAAATAGCACAACGACGGGGTTTGGAATTTGAATGGCGACGAGGGTTGAAGTTGGCGGCGACGAGGATGAAGTTGGCAAGGAGGATTGAAGTTGAAGAGGGATGAAGTTGGCGACTAGGATTGAAGTTGAAGGAGGCGACGAGCTCGAGGGTTGAAGGTTGAAGATGGCGCCTCCGCCATGTCGTAATAAAACAATAAATGGAAATTGAAAAGGCGCCGCGGTTTGGCCGTTGCCGTTGACAAGTGGGCCCGACATCATTGCCCCGCCCCTTCTCCTTCCCATGTAAGTGAAAGGTGACGCGTGGCTTCGCGCCCGAGATGGAGCCCGATGCGCAATCGAGTGGCACATGCGCGTGATGGAGTAGTGGGTGGGGGCAAAGGCGCCTGACGGTTCCGCGTCTTGTCAATATAACTCCCTCGCCCAGTCGCCCTCCCCTCGCTTTCTCCCCCCTGCTTCTTCCATAAGCTTATGATCTTTTTCTTCACTTCTTCTTCCTCCTCGCGATTCACCACAACAAATCTTCGGTCACCCAGAGAAGGGGAGATGGCGTCGAGGAGCCCACCGCCGTCGAAGCAGGGACGAAGGGAGGACGACGACGACGAAAGCCGCCGTCGGAAGAAGTTGGAGAAGGGGAAGGAGTTGCGGCCAAGGACGCCGACGAGGAACTGCTCTTCGATGACAATAAGTTTGCCGCCGAGCTGCTCAGGAGCGCCTTCAGAAAGCTTGAAGGTGTTGGCGAGGCCTTCGACATCAAGGCGCATCATGATGTGTACAAGGACCCGACCTTGAAGGGTCTCGCTTTCGGGATCCTCGGGTTGGGTGAGAAGCTCGAGAACCTCCCCGTGGTCAAGCGGTACGCTCGCCGCCACTTCTTCTTCGACGACGGCGATGACGGCGGCCAAGGCGGCGACGGCGGGACTCCGACTAATTTATATACTCCTCTACCAATTAGTAACAATAATGTCTGTGTGCTTTTGTGTCTTCGTCGGTTCTTGGACATGAACGGCTTAGTTTGTCCGTCGATTATGAACTCGCTTAGTTAACTAGCTTGGTTGTTATATTTTGTATGTCATGAACTCGATCTAATATACGCGAGATTAACTGGAGATCTGTTGTGATGAATTAGATCTGCTGACGCTGACGCTGACTCGGCGTGGGTCAGTGTCATTGGCGATGATGGTTAGTGAACCTGGATCGCATTTGTTGGCAGTTGGGTCCGGGCGGGCAGGCAACGGTTATCTTTTTTATATTGGCTGCTGACGCGTGGGTCTGTCACAATTGTTTATGGAATGAAACTTGCTTCCCTGAATTATTAGAGACCATAACACAACAACTAAAAAATCATAAAAATACGAACAATTTGTATTTTGACATTCAGTATTTGATTAAAATATCAATAGTCAAACTTGTGTGCCCAAAATTCATATATTTTGTTTTTACACCCCATGGTAATTATATAATAATTCTACCAACATCAAATTTGCTCTAAAAATATACAAATTGACATGCCAACATAATTGGGTACCTAGACTTGTCTTCAAAATTTCAAATGGTTTCGATGAAGGAATTATATACTTGTGTACAAATGTCTACATCTCTCACACGGTTTACTAGAATGTTTGCTTGAACATTGAAGTTTTCCACACTTTACAACATGTTCGAACTCATATGCATTTGAAAATGTAACAAAACCTTGTGTTCACCTTAAGCTTACGAAATATAAAGTTCCATCACTAATGGTTGTGTAAAACAAATATTATTTGTATGTTGTACTTACAAAGAACAAAATAAAAGATATAAACATCACTCAATAAATGAAATGTACACTAAACAATGAAATTAATGAATAGATGGTGATTTAGAAAAAATTAGAAAAAAAAGTATCAAATTTGGACCGATAATGAAGAAAAAAATACTTGATAAAACATTTGATTGCGGATTAAAAGGAGAAATGATAATTGTTCTTCATTTGAATAGAACTTGGCCCCACGGTCATTAGCGATGCGGGGCCGATAACCCGCGTCGGATTTGCTTTGCTCTCCCAAAATTTTACACGGATAATTCGAGCATCATACAAAAGCTAATCTACTACCGATTTCCTATTCTCTCGTGCGAACTTAACCATTTCGCAACTCGGCCCTACGATCTTCGCTACAAAACGAGAGAAATTCGAAGCCATCCTTTTTCCACGTCGCGGCCGCCGCCGGTGCTCGCGCACTAATCGCCGCGCACCTGTGCCGGAGGCGGCAGCGGTTCACCCCAAATGCGCCAAGTCGAGTAGTGGAGCACACGCGCGGCCTTCTCGCGCAAAGGCAGACACCCCTCGTTGCTCAGCCATTTCGACGACGTCGTACTGCCACCGCCCGCGACCCGCCTCATGTACCCCTTCGCGGTGTCGTCGGCGGCGGCACCGCCATTGTCTCTGTAGAGCAAGATGGCGTATAGATAGGCCGCCGCATCGTGCCCACCCTCGGCGGCGCGCCGGAGATCATTGTATCCCCTGTGTTCGATGAAGAAGGCTTTGATTCCGGAGAGGAAACAAGCCTCCGGATTCCCGAGACCGGTCAGCATAGCAAGGAATGCTTTGTAAGCGGTGGGGTTCCACACCCAAGAAATCTCATCTCGTATCCCCTCTATCGACAAACGCCGGCCGACGTCGTCGTGGCCGCACACGCGGCGCATGGTCGAGCAAGTACCGCGTAGGGCCGCGGAGGTTAGCCAAGGGCCACTCCGAGGTCACACCGACGCGCGTCGCAATCTCAATGCGGAGGTCTTGAGGGAGGCCCAACGAGCGGCGATGACGGGCCGGTGCCGCGTGCTTCTTCCCGGCATGCTATCCATCTTCGGGCGGGAATGGTGACGATGAGGAGTAGGCAATTGTTGTTTTTCGCGGGTGGAGATGAAGGGACGGGGGATCTAATTGTTTTGGAAGGAGAAGATACGGGAGATTTGTTTCCAAAAACGGTTTAAGTATGCAATGGAGATGGCGTTTGGCTAATCCGCGTTATCATTTAATTCTCTATTAGAAACGATGTTTGGCTAATCCGCGTAGAGACGATGTTTCGTTACCCCACGTATCATTTAATTCTACATTGGAATCACTACCTCTGCAGCTCTGCTCTCAGCCATTGACTAGCAACAGTTTCGCCATTAACCGTCCTGGGAACCTCTTCCCGTTTCATGTGCTCTTGATCTTATCCCTTCCTCTCTTTTTTTGGAGATGATGACTACATTGGATGTTTGGATGGAGGTGTTAGTGTTAGTTTGTAGCAAACTAACACCAAAACTAACACTTTGGAGCCAAACACATGTGTTAATTTGGAGGTGTTAAAAACTACCACTAACAGTAACACTAACATCTACCATCCAAACATGGCCATTGGAGACGATGTTTGCTTACTCCGCGTATCATTTAATTCTACATTGGAATCACTATACCTCTGCAGCTCTACTCTCAGCAATTGACCAGCAACAGTTTCCCAGCCGTCTTGACCGTCTTGGGAACCTTCCCGGCCGTTCCTGTGCTCTTGATCTTATCCCTTCCTTGTTTTTTCTATAAAAAGGCACTGACGCCTTTCGGTCCTCCTCACTTCAACTTTCTTCCTTCTTCTCTAGATCTAGATCTAGCTACATGGCTCCTTCTTCTGATAGGAGTACAATAAAGTGAGTCACTTGCTTCCTTCTTCCCTAGATCTAGATCTAGATAGTATATGGTTCCTTCTTATGATACAATAAAGCGAGACACTTGCTTCCTTCTTCTCTAGATCTAGATCTAGCTATGGCGCAAAGAATAGATCTTGTAGGGCGCAAGCTTTTGCTTTTCTCTGTTCTTCCTCCTCCTCGATTTCTCAATTGCTAGAAGAATTCTTGTGATAGGGGGTGATTGGGTTGCTCATCCCTCGAACACGGCGGCGAGAAGAATTCTTGTGACATACTCCTTCCTTGTAGCCATGTCGGGGTAGGTAGCCCGGACCCCCCGACATCGGGATGAACAATTTCATCTTGTGACCAATGATCATTGTTTTCGGGATGAACAATCCTTCATCCTTTGTCCAATGATCATTGGAAACAAAAGTGCGAGGTTCGAAAGCTTTGCGATCTCATTGCAAGTCTAGCCATCAACGAAATGGAGCTTATTTGATGACCACGTGCAACAAGATCGATGTGTGTGTGTGTGTGTGTGTGTGTGTGTGTGTGTGTGTGTGTGTGTGTGTGTGTGTGATTTTGCATATCTCGTCGTGAAGATATGGCCGCATTGTAACCTTGTTCGATGTATCAATGATGACTATAATTTGTGTGTGTGTGATTTTGCATCTCAAAAGACATGCTTTTGTGATTATCTCTATGCGATACAATTTTTTGTATCATTTACCTAATCACTTGCAAAGCTTGTGATTATCTCAACGATATGGCAAATCAACTTGTTTCTCTCGGGATTCTTGATATGGATTTGGCAAGTGAAATTATGCCGATTGTTGGAGATGAACTCTTTTTTACTTGGCATATCTTTTTAGAAGTTGGCAAAGCACAAGATTTTCCAAGTAAAATTTGGCAAACTCTTGGAGATGCTCTATTCCGTGTCTCTTTTGATGTAATTTGTTCGTGATTTCGCATATCTTCTTGCCCATAACAAAAGCGACACCTGGTTCATTAGTCCTCGTCTCTTGCCCGTAACAAAGGCGATCTTTGGTTCGTGAGTCCTCGTCTCTTGCTCGTAGCAATGGTGACGCGGGTTCGTCAATCCTCGTCTCTTACCCGTTACTTGAACCGAAGCGGGAATATAAACATAGTATGTATAGTATCTTTGGCAGAATATATTACAAGCAGGATTCAAATTCCACCACATCCCATATATTTCAAAAAGGATTGAAATTCCACCAATACATGGCATCCTTTATATTACAAAACGGATTCCATTTTCACCAATAGACATATCCTCCGGCATTACAAAAAGGATTCGGCAGAAATCAAGCTTGCTTTTTCTTCCTTGATTTCTGTATATGGATTTTAACACTAAGGTCGCTTCGCAAGTACGGTGTTTTGTTAGTTCCGAATAGTTGGGGCTTGTATGAAGTGTCAAAGGATAGAATTTCGTCAAACTGGTTGTATTCCTCCTCCTCAAAAACAACATTTTCAGTCCCCACAATTCCTCCTCTGTCTCATTTGTTCACTGACACCACGCTCCCACTTCACTGTAGTTGAGTGCTCTCAGACTTCAATTATTGGGCTCTCAAACTAGTAACGGGCATCAAATGCTCATCGGTAACGGACTTTATAGCACGTTACCAATGCGAGTGATCGGCAACGGACTTAAGCGGCCCGTTACCGATAGGCCATTGATCGGCAATGGACTTTACAAGCCCGTTACCGATAGGTTTAACATTTGTCACGGGCTCTTTTAACATCCGTTACAAAGAATTTATGTAACGGGCGTTTAAGAAGACTGTTACCGAAGTCCACATTGGTAACGGGCGTTGTGGAGGCCAACCCGGGGGTCGTCCTGGTGCTCTTATAGGTAACGGGCGCCAAACAACAACCGTTACAAATGTGGGTGGATGTAACGGGCGTTAAGGGCCTGTTACAAATGCTGCGTGACCTATTTGAGGTTTTCACGTTGTGACCCCGAAACCTACCAACCCGCCCCGCCCGGTCCCGTTTGTGCGGGTTTGTGCAACCAGCGGCGGCTAGCGGCGTAGGGAGCCGGGGCACGCGGTCGGCGGAGCACAGGCGACCGGCCTCGAGCGGTGCTGGGGATGACCAAAGGTGTCGATCTGTGGGCTACACCAAGTCGTTGCTCCACCTGGCCTAGGGATGGCAACGACCCCCGATCCCCGACAGGGATTTCCTCCATTAGGGGATGCAATTTGGGTGTTTTTAGTCCCCGCGGGGACCTTAATAGGCAAAATTTTATCCCCGTAGGGGGAAGCGGGTATTGGAACGTTCTCCATGTCCCCGTCCCTGTTCCCCATTGGGGACCCCGAATATATCAGCTATGCATAATAATAATAGGCCATAAGAAGCCCAAAACATAAATTTGGCCCAAACCCACCAAAAGCATATATATAGCCTTCCCAAACCCTAGCCTTCCCAAATCCACTCCCCAGTCAATCCTACGGTCCCGCCGCACGGGGGCGGCCCCGCACGGCCAAGGGCGCACTCGCACCGGCACCGCGCACGGTCGCATGCCCACCGCGCGCCGCCCCGCTCGCACGGCCTCCCGCCCCGCCCCGCCGCAATGCACGCCCGCCCGCGCAAGCGCGAGACGCGCTCCTTCGCTCGCGCCGTCGCGTAGCACGCTCGCCAGCTCGCGCCCTACCCTGGACTGGAGTGAGGAAGATGGATGCAAGATCCACCATTGGTTGCCGGTGAATCCTTCTTCCTTCTTCCCTTTCTCCTATTGTTAACCCTATAGATTGTAGTGTTCTGTTTCTTTACTGACCTAACCGTCCCATGGTCCGACCTCAAGGGACGACAACGCCGACGACGGGCCGCCGCCGGATCCCAACGAGAGGAGCAAGGGGGTGTTTGTCGTATGGACCTCTCTCGGGCCCACTACCTCGGTGGGTACCAAGACCGACTACTCGGTGGGCCCTCGGGACTACTCGACTTGCGCCGCACGGCACCCGCCGGCGTGAAGCACAAGGACTACGGAGGAGAAGTACTCGGATAGGAAGTTGTACATGTTCCACACTATATGGAGGACTCCTAGACGTACTCGACTAGTACTCTCTCCCTAAACCGACTTGTAACCCCGCCTCCCGGGCTTTATAAGGCGAGGCGAGGACCCCTCTCTCTCTCTCGTGGTTTAATATTACGCATCATCTTGTAATCGCACCCAATCAATTCGCAGCCACACAACATACGGGACGTAGGGTATAACGCACCTCGCGGCCCGAACCTCGTCTAAATTGTGTGCCACGTGTCTCTTCCTTCGAGTTACCGATCTCGGTGAGGCCACATTCATCTACTTCGGGTACTCCCCTTAGTAGGTTGCCGGTCTAAAACACCGACCGGGCGCACCCGGTAGGGGCTCTCGCCGAAGATCACATGGCGAACTCGACGGCTTCCGTCTACATCAAGCCAACCGTCGCCTTCAACCGCGGCGGCACCTTCGTCTTCGGTGCATGGGTCCGCACCGCCGACGGCACCGGATCCTTCCAATGCCGCCTCACCATGCCGCCCAACCCGAGACCGGCCTCGTGACACTTCCCGAAGTAGCCACGGGCGAACTCGCCGGCAAATTCGGTAAAATTTCGCTCTTCGACCAACACGCCGACTACGAGCTTGAATCCGCCTCCAACTCAAACTCGACGACCCCGTGGGCTATCGTGTGCGAGCCGGCTACTCGGCCATCGCATGTGGACTCCCCACCCCGCGAGCGCTTCACGCGTGGCCCCCGCAACGCTAGTAGGGCCCACGCGAAGGCTCCCCACTACCCACCGGACCGGTAAGGAGATCGTACCCGAGTACGACTCGGACTCCAACACCGCCCCCGGCCTACGCCTCGGACTCCAACCCCCTCTTCGGCTTCTACTCGTACTCGCGTACGAGTTCGACTTCGGGTCGGACCCGAGGAGCCCGAGTCCGAGGACAACTCTACGAGCAACCCTTGTCGGGGCCGGCTCCGGGCCGGGTTATAACATCTACACCCGCCGACGATTCGTCTGCGGCCGGACCGCAAGCTTGCGGACCTAACAGACAGGGAACTCACGCTACATCGCCTACCTCGACTCACTTCCCTTCCAGGAGGGAACACCACTCGCTCGAGCTGAGGAGTACACCGCAACAGAGGTGGCGAGCTCTGATTCCAATCTTGGCAACCCCGATCGCCAAGTCTTCATGGCTGCCAGTGACACGCCAGGACCCTCAGGGACAGCTGACGACCGATATCTCGAAGACATCTCCGCAGACGAGTTGTGCGCCAACACACCCGTGGGCGAGACCGACGCCAACGGGGACGCTCGACATGAGCGCAACGAGAAAGCGGAACGAACGGCGCGGGCGTCTTCGAGACAACCTCCCCCATCCGCAACCTCACGGAGGCTCTCGACCAAGTCGAGAGTAGGGTGCACACTACCTCCGAGCAATGCCTCATGTCCATCACGGCGATCGTGCGCCAAGCTCGGGGGATGCGCGCGGGAGAAGTCATCGCCAAGCTCGCGAGAAGACGCTTACTTCATGCGAGTTGACAATAGGGTCACCCAGCCGCCCCCCGTCAGGAACCGCGACAACGAAGCCACAAGTCGCAGCGCAGACCTCGGTCGTAATCGTACTCGAGCCGAGCTACCGGCCAATCCTAACCGTACTCGTGCAAGGCCGACGGACCCTCTCAAGGTGGCAACAGCGCTGCAGCTGCTGGCGGTGATCGTGAGATCGTCCCTCATCGCGACCCCGGCGGCGGAGGCGGCCGGCGGCGGGAGCTCCAACCACGGAGCTGACAAGAGGGCCGGTGGCGGAGGCGATCGCGGCGGCCGAGGCCACACGAACAACCACATCTTCGGAGCCTCACGGGGCGGCTTCGATGCCCGCCGAAGATTGAGGAACTGCGGCGGAAGAAGTCCGCCACCGTAGGTGACAACGACGGCTTCCCCTCCTTCTCTCCTCGGCTTCGCAACTTACTCCTCCCGGACAAATTCAAACCTGTGGGAATCACTAAGTACGACGGGAAGCAAGACCCATTCAGTGGCTCAGGTGCTACGCCCTCTCCATCGAGAACGCTGGTGGCAACAACGACACCAAGTGCCTCTACTTCCCCTTCGTCCGGACCAAGCTCCGCTCGCATGGCTCGAGTCACTCGAAAAGTACTCGATCGACAAGTGGGACCAGTCCGAAGGAACAGGTTCACCAAAGAACTTCACGGGCGCTATGGGCCACTCGGGCACTCGCATGGACCCGGCTATGTTGAAGCGGGAACAAGGCGAGACCCTTCGCAAGTACATGCGGCGCTTCTTTGACAAGCGCGCCACCGTAGTCGACGTCACCGACAAGGAGGTCATAGACCTCTTACAAGACGGTCTTTACCACCGTCGCACCTTCGAAGACTTCGGTCGACGCCGTCCCGCCCCCATCACCCATCTCAAGGACATGATCACCTCTCGGGCCGATGAAGAAGACAAGGCCAATGCCAAGTACGACGCCATCCGTGGCAAGAGCAAACGAGAACACGGGCGGCGGCGGCGGCAACAACGGGAACCAAGGCGGTCGTAGCAAGAACTACACGGGTCCCAATCGCAAGCGCAAGCCGGACAACACCGTCGCGGCTATCCGGCGCCCCGTGAAGAAGAACTCGAAGAAGACCTTCGGCGGCTTCAAAGACTTGTCGAAGGAGAAGTGCACCGTGGCATCCGGACGGCAACCACACCATCGAGCGGTGCTACCAACTCGGGCGAGCACTCAAAGATACTCCCGAGCCACGACACCCTCATGACAAGAAAGGCAAGAAGAAGAACGACGGAGGCAACGGCGACTTCCGGGGAACCTTACAAGACGGTGAACGTCCTCTTCGGCGGACTACCCGGCGGACGGGTCCGGCTAAAGCTACCCGTCGAGAAGTCATGAGCATTGAACCGGCGGTCCCGACCCCTCTCAAGTGGTCGGAGGTGCCCATCACCTTCTCCTTCGCGGATCAATGGACTAGCTTCTCCGAACCGGGTGGTTTCCACTCGTCCTTAAGCCAGTGGTCGCGGGCTCCAAAGTCAACAAGGTCCTCATCGATAGTGGAAGCGGGCTCAACGTCCTTTTCACCAAGACCTTGAAGAAGATGAAGCTCGACATCACCCACATGCTCACTAAGAGCACCTCACCCTTCTACGGCATCATCCCTGGGAACGCAGCTATCCCACTGGGCTCAGTGGTTCTCGCCGATTACTTTCGGGCAATCACGCGACAACTACCGCACCGAGTACGTCAAGTTCGAAGTCGCGGACTTTAAGAAGTCCTAACATGCCATCCTCGGCGGATCGGCTATCGCCAAGTTCATGGCGGTACCCCACTACACCTACTTGGTACTTAAGATGCCGAGTCCGGCGGTGTACTCTCGCCGCAAGGGGACTTGAAGATATCGCATGATTGCGATACGAAGGCTCGTGGACATCGCCTCCACGAATCAAGTACCCAACACAATGATGGAGATCTACACTACGTTGAAGAAGCTTGCCCCAAGTGAACTCGACATCCCGGAGAAGTCGACAAAGCCAACAAGCCTCGGCCACTGGGGAGGTTCCGGTCAAGACAATTGACCTCGGGACGGGCGGCGAGCGACAAGACCACCACCATCGGGGCCTCGACCCCAAATAGGAAGACGCACTCATCAACTTCCTCCGGCTAACCGCGACATCTTCGCGTGGAAACCGACGGACATGCCGGGGGTGCCCGGGGAGCCGATTGAGCACTCACTCAACGTCGACCCTAAAGCTACCCCGAACGACAACACCTCCGCCGCTTCGCCGACGACGGACGGGACGCCATCAAGAAGGAACTCGCCAAACTACTCGCGGTGGCTTCATCGGAGAAGTCTTCCATTCCGAGTGGCTCGCCAACCCCGTCCTTGTCCGCAAGAAGAACTCGAACGAGTGGAGGATGTGCGTCGACTACACCGACCTCAACAAGCACGCCCCAAGGACCCCTTCGGGTTGCCGCGGATTGAACATGTTATCGACTCCACGGCGGGCCGCGACCAACTCTCGCTTCCTCGACCGCTACTCCGGTACCACCGGATCGCGATCAAGGAAGAAGACCGAGGAGAAGACCGCGTTCATCACCCCGTTTGGCGCGTCTTCGCTACACGACCATGTCCTTCGGGTTGAAGAACGTCGGCGCTACCTACCAACGAGCTATCCAGGCCTGCTTCAAAGAGCAGCTCAACAAGAACGTCGAAACCTACATAGATGACGTGGTCGTCAAGACCAGAAACTCTAGCACGCTCATCGCCGATCTCAAAGAGACTTTTGCATCTTTGCGCGAGTACCGCTGGAAGCTCAACCCGAACAAGTGCGTCTTCGGAGTACCGTCAGGCAAACTACTCGGCTTCATCATCAGCCATCGCGGCATCGAAGCCAACCCCAAGAAGATCTCCGCCATCACCGGCATGAAGGCTCCCACGTGCATCAAAGACGTACGAGAAGCTAATAGGGTGCATGGTGGCCCTTACCGATTTATCTCGAAGCTTGGAGAACGGGGGGCTCCCCTTCTTCAAATTACTCAAACACCAAGAGAAGTTTGTGTGGACTCCGAGAGGCGGACCAAGCCCTTGCCCGGCTCAAGGACCTTCTATCAAAGCCACCGGTCCTCACGGCTCCCCGCAAAGGCGAGCGGCCATCTTGCTCTACCTCGGCGCGACTACTCACGTGGTCGGTCATCGCCATCATCGTCGAGCGGCGGGGAAGACGACCACGCCTACCCGGTCCGGCGCCCGGTCTACTTCGTCGGCGAGGTCCTATCGTAATCCAAGGCACGCTACCGGCCCGTACGAAGCTTCTATACGCGGTGCTCATCACCTCGCGGAAGCTACGACACTACTTCCGGGGAGTACTCGATGTCCGTCGTCACCGACTACCCGCTCGGCGACATACTGCGGAACCAAGATGCTACCGGAAGAATCTCCAAGTGGGCGGTCGAACTCGGGGCCCTCAACATCGACTTCAAGCCACGCACCGCCATCAAATCGCGAGCACTAGTCGACTTCATGGCGGAGTGGCGGGAGAATCGCCTACCTACTCCAACCGAGCGCCCGCAGCACCGGGTGATGTACTTCGACGGCTCACTCAACCATGAGGGTGCGAGGTGCGGGGGTACTCCCCGATCTCTCCAACGGGTGAACAACTCAAGTACGTCCTGCGGATCTTCCGGAAGGTCTCAAACAACAAAGCCGAGTACGAAGCTGCGCTACACGGGCTCCGCCTCGCGGCTTCACTGGGCATCAAGCGGCTACTAGTCTACGGCGACTCCGCAGTGGTCATCAACCAAGTCAATAAGTCCTGGGACCGCAACAAGGAGAACATGGACGCCTACTGCCTAGAAGTCCGCAAGCTCGAGAACAAGTTCTATGGTCTCGAGTTCCACCACGTCGTCCGCGACAACAATGTTGCGACGGACATCTCGTCGAAGCTTGGTTCTACTCGCGCTCAAGTACCAGCGGGTGTCTTCGTCCACGAGCTTCACGCGCCATCCATCCCGGAGCCGGCGCCACCGACCACTGACCCGGCCGCATCCCCCGACCGGCCGGGAGGTCATGATGATCGACGTGGACCGGAGGCAACCCTTCATCGACTACCTCGGCGAGCGAAGGTTCCCTCGGACAAGAACTTGGCCGAGCAACTCATCCGCCGTGCCAAGTACTATGTCCTCGTCGGAGACAAGCTCTACATGTGGGGCGCATCTTTCGGAGTACTCATGAAGTGCGTTCCCCGAGAAGAAGGCAAGGACATCTTGGAGGAGATCCACAAAGGTGTCGGTGCGGAAAGTAGTCCCGACACTAACTAGTAATGAGCGCCGAGATCCGCCTCTCGATGGTCGGTGCTACGCAACTAAGGACACTTGGTTTATCCTGGTTTCGGCGGGGCCGTATGTCCGGCATGGGTGTGCTCGAGGCACTTTGTATTGCTTCGCACCGGGGTGCACGTAGAGGGGTGGCTACAAGTGAGGCGGGAGAGAAGGCGTGGCCTCCAAGTCCCAAGAGATGTGATTGAGGCGAGTGCCAATATTGTGGGCAAAGCGGAGAGCGTAAGATTGACTACTATCCGTTGCCCGATGCCCCCGCGGGGGGGGGGGGGGGGGGGGGGATCGCCTCCCTTTTATAGGCCAAGGAGAGGGCGATTTACGGGCATGCCGCACTATTTCCCTATGTGTGACGGTATGGCGAACGGTCGCAGAGTTGACGGCCGTCCCGGCGAATCGGCTCCGGTCATGGCGTCGTGGTGCGTCCCGTGCTCGAGCAGGGGAGCGACTTCGAGGGTAGAGGCGCGGTGGTTGACCGGGGCGTCTTCGGCGGGCTTGAGGGAACCGGCGACGGCGTTCCGTGCGAGGTGCGGTGGCGGGCGTGGCGGTGTCCTGTCCCCGCGTGCTCAACGGCGTTGGAGCGGTTGTAGCGAGTGCGCGGCATGGCGTAGCGAGGGGCGGGGATGGCCGCGCGGATTGACGACAACGGGGATGGCGCTCCCGCCGGTGTGACGTCACGGTTTGACCTGCGCGAGTCACAAGAAGAGGGCTCGAGGGTGCGGCCGGCCCCCCTTCGAGGGCGCGGAGCGTTTGCCGTACAAGAGTGGGCGGCATAGTGTCGCGGGGCGACACCGGCCTCGTCGCACGGTCCCCCACGGTGGTGGGGATGGGCTTACCCTAGGGAGTTGGCAAAACGGCGCGGGGCGTGATTCCCAAGCACATAGTGGCGCGGCTCGCTGTGTCACGGCATTGAATGCTCGTACACGCGTGCGGGAGCAGGTGTGCTAGTGAGGGAACCTCGAGCGAGGCGGACCTTGCTCGAGGGAGGCGAGGGAACCTCGAGCGAGGCGGACCCTACTCGAGGGAGGCGGGGGCCCTCGAGCGAGGTGGACCCCGCTCGAGGGGGGCGTGAGCCCTCGAGCGAGGCGGACCTCACTCGAGGTGGGCGTGAGCCCTCGAGTGAGGCGGACCTCACTCGAGGGGGGCGTTTTGTCCGGGCCGCTTTGGTGGGCCGCGGGGCCGCCGCGGCGTGGATCATGTTGCGTGTGCGTTTTGCGTTAGGCTCGAGGTGGGCTTTGTGTTTTGCGTTTTTTCGGGTTTCAAGTAGGATCCCCCCCCCCGGTTTTTTAGGGGACCCTCATGGTCGTCCCCGACAAAAGGCGTCCGCGGCAACCACGCGTCCTCTCGCACGCTGGTCAGCAAGGCCTTCCGACGAGCTTTCTATTGGTCCACAGCTCTGGGCGACGCCGAAGAACTCATCAGAAGGTTCCAAGGGTGCCAATACTTCGCCAAGCAACAACACGTCCCGACCTACAAGCTAGTCACCATACCGCCAACCTGGCCTTTCGCCTGCTGGGGGCTCGACATGATTGGGCCACTCCCAAGCTGCGCCGGGGAGGATTCAACGAGTATTGGTGACCATCGTCAAGTTCACCAAGTGGATCGAGGTCAAGCCGGTCACATGCCCCAAGGCCGACGAGTCCTCGACTTCTGGATGAACTCGTACATCGCTACGGACTACCCCATCGCATCATCACGGACACGGGCTCCAACTTCAACAACCACCAGTTCTGGGAGTACTGCGAGAACAGCGGGATCGACGTTCGATATGTCTCAGTTGCCCATCCTCGGGCCAACGGACAAGTCGAGCGCGCCAATGGGATGGTACTCGACGCTCTCAAAAAGCGGCTACATGATGCCGCCAACACCAAAGGAGGCAAGTGGATCAAGGAATTACCCAATGCACTCTGGGGGCTGCGTACTCAACCCTCCAAGCCAACGAGACAATCTCCATACTTCCTGGTCTACGGCTCCGAAGCAATCCTCCCCTACCGATGTCATGTGGGATTCACCCGGCGGTGGAGCAATACGACGAAGGCATATCCGAAGACGACGGACGAGTCGACATCGACGGACTCGAAGAAGCTCGCCGTGCCGCCCTCGTCCAATCGAAGCAAGGTACCTAGAGGGTATCCGACGCTACCACAATCGCAACGTCAAGGAACGCTCCTTCAACGCCGGTGATCTCGTCCTCTCGCCGTATCCCGAACACGGAAGGACTACACAAGCTCAGCTCGCACTGGGAAGGTCCCTTCATAGTTGCAAAGGTGACCGGACCGGGCTCCTACCGCCTCCAGATGCTAGAAGGCGAAGACGTCAACAACTCGTGGAACATTGACCAACTCTGTCGATTCTACGCCTAGTCTACACGACTACACCGGGGGCTCCAGTCTATATGACTACTCAAAGACCCCTTCGTCGTAAGCGGCCTCCGGTCCGGGCACTAGTCTCGGACTACTCCACTCTAAGATCCGGTCCACGCGGCTACTAACGGATCTTGGGCTGCAATGAGTGACAAAGGACTCCCGGCGGTCTACTAAGAGACCAATCACTCCTAGATCCGGCCCACACGGCTACTAACGGATCTCTTGCGTAAGCGGCCGTACGTCCTAGCACTACCTAGCCGTAGGCGGCCTCCGGGTCTCGGCGACTACTCCGTAACAACGGCCACGGCCATCCGGGTGTACTTCTTCGGTAATAAAGTTGGATTTTCTATCAACTCGCTTTACTATCTCTTTCCCTCAACGGGACTACGGCGAGTACGACTACTCGCGACGACTCCATGATAGGACTCCGCATTCACGGATCGCGACAACGAGTACTCATTTATGAAAGTTTTCCTCATTCATACTTAAACAAGTTCATTCCAACTTTGTTTATCTACAACTCTTGCTACGAGCTAACTTTACAGGACTACCGGAGATTGAGCTTCTCGGCGACTTGTTCGGCAATCGGCGCCATCTGCTCCAGCAGCTCCGCATACTTGCTCGTCCGTGCAGTTGGCGGCTAGTCCGCCGGCGACTATGTCAACCGGAGCCTTTGGGAAGTATGACTTCATGTACGCCAATATCCGGTTGGGGATCGACTTCACCAAGTGCTTGACGTACGTCGCCAAGCGGCTGGGGGCTTCCCTCAGCCGGTCCACCAATGGAGCTATCTTCGGACCGCCGGGATGAGTCACCGGTAGCCTCGCTATGGGGAATGCGGCTTCCTCGAGTTCCTTCGGTTGGGCCCGCGGCTTCACGCGATCCTCGTTCGGCTTACGCAAAGATTTGTAGCGGTTAACGAGGTCACAATCCGATGCAATGCGAAGCTCCATGTGCTTGTCGCACTCGTACGCAAGGCGCTTATAATCATACTCCGGTACCTCGCGGGCCTCCTTCTCCCGGTAGAAGAGGTTCTCCATGTCGGTCTCTCGAAGCCTTCAACTAGTCGACGCGGGTCTCATGCTCGCAATCAACAAGGCAAAGCGGGTCGGACTACTTCAAGGTACTCCCAATAGGTACTCGACAAGGCGACGGCGTACCTTTATTCTTGAAGCGGGTTACGGCTCGTTGACTACACAAAAAGGAAAGTGGTGCTCTAAAGGATTCCTAAGAAGGCTTATTTATTTTAATTTTGAATTTGAGTCCTAGGAATGTCGTACTATCAAGAGGGACGGGAATTATGTCTTCCAAGAGTTGAACATGTGCTCTAGTTGCTAAAACAAAACCTATGAGAGACACCTTTGCTCCAACACATTCACGGGGATCTTTTCTTGGGTGCGGCCTTGGAAGGCCGGAGTATCGGGTTTACCCCCGAGACTCGGAGTTCCCGAGTTTCCGGGTTTACCCCGGATACTCCGGGTCATAAAGCCTCAACGGCTATATTCTGGGTGAGGGGGTATAAAAGCCCCCTCCACCCCTTCATTTACTCTTCTTCCCTGCCATTTCGTGCTGAACTTGAACAGACCTCATTTACTCCCCCTCTTCTCCCTTTGGCTAAAGGTTGGTGAGATTTGTTGTGGGATTTAAGAGGATTTGAGAGCAAGGGCTTGGAGAGTGCTAGTGAGCTGATTTCCCATCTCTAGAGCACCTCGTTCTTCGCTTGGTTGGCAAAATTCGTGTTTGTTACTCTTGGAGCCTTGAGCTCCTAGCCGGCTAGGCGTTGCCTTGGAGCATCCAAAGATTGTAGCTGCCAAAGGAAGTTTGTATCACCCCGACGTTGAGTAAGTAACTCTAGCTTGATCTTTGTGGTCGCTAGAGGGAGGAAAGTGACCTAGGTGTAAAGGTCCACCCTTCGTGGGTACCTCAACGGAGACGTAGACCTCAAGGTGTGAGGTTGAACTCCGGTAACAAATCCTTGTGTCTCTTGTGCTCGTTCATCTTGTTGTATGCTTGTTTCTATCTTGAGCACATATCTAGGGTTTGGTGCCGATCTACTTTGTGTTGAGGTTCCTACAAGATTTGAGTGGATAAACGGGCTTGTCTCATCTCGGTGCATAAACTATTTTCACGGATTTACTTTTGAGCAAGTTTAATTTTTGTCGATTTAATCTCTCCCTAGCGAGTCGGAATATCCGCACATTTTCCCGGATTCTCCGGATTTCCGAGAGTATCCGGAAAAATATCCGGAGTCTCCGGACTCGTATTTGACAAAATTTGTGAAAAAAGTTTGTGATTTTCGAGTTCGACTATTCACCCCCCCCCCCTCTAGTCGACATCTTGATCCTTTCAATTGGTATCGAGCCAAGTGCTCCATATTTGAAGCTTAACCGCTTGGAGTTGAGAAAATGTCGAATCCAAATGATCAAGCTCTACCTCCCGCCGAAGGTGATCCCGTTAACAATGTTGTTGGCATGCCTCCCCTTCCTCGAGGAGACAACACCGATGGTGCAAGCACTAGTCATCAAGCGCATGGACGAGGTGATGAGTCCTCCGATAGTGAGGACGAGGAGTTCGATGATGCAAGGTCCACCCGCTCCGCTCGGCGACCATCAAGGGACTATACTCGAACCTCTTTCGATTACTCACGCTTATCCTTTAACCATCCATCGGGTTCTAGCCACATTGGCAAGATACCCCAATTTGATGGAACCGGCTATTCCAAGTGAAAGAACTCGATGGAGGAGTATTTGATGGTGGTGAATCCCGCACTTTGGACTATTGTGAACAGGGGTATTACCTTTCCAAGTGGTGATGCGATGCTAACTCAAGATGAAGCAAATGAGATACAAAGAAACTATCAAGCCATACGCATCATCAAGAGTTCACTCATGTCCAAAGAATATGACAAAGTAGATGGGTTGAAGTCTGCCAAGGAAGTGTGGGACACCTTGTTCATCAACCATGAAGGGACAAAGCAAGTAAGGGAAGGAAGGATTCGAGCCTTAGAAAGTGAGCTCAATCGGTTTGTCATCAAAGATGATGAATCACCTCAAGACATGTACAACCGGTTGAACAAGGTCATCAACAAAATCAAATCACTTGGAAGTACAAGATAGGGAAGAAGAGAAGTGGTTGACAAGATCCTCTCCGCCTACATGGCAAGGGATGTTCAACTCCCTACTCTCATAAGGGAAAAGAGAGGGTTCAACAAGTTTACTCCGGCGGATGTGATTGGAAGAATGGAAGAACATCTTATCACCGTCAAGGAGTCCAAGCTCTGACAAGAAATGTCAAAGATGCATGAACAACTTGAGAAGAACAAGGGAGTAGCCCTCAAGGAATCTAGCAAGGAGAAAAGGTAAAGCTCATCAACATCAAGGACCGTGGTCGAGGAAGAAGGTGATGAAGATAGTGACATGGACATGACTCCCGAGCAAATGGCTCTCTTTGTGAGGAAGTTCAACAAAATGTTCAAGAAGAGTGGCGTCTTCAACAAGAACAAGGGCAAGGACAAGATCAAGACGAAGAGAGCTTCCAAGACACCTTGCTTTGGTTGTGGCAAGGAGGGTCATTTCATTGCGGAGTGCCCTAATATAAAAGTAAGAAGAAGAGACACCAACAAGTTTGACAAGAACAAGAGGAAAGAAGTTGGTGAAGCTCGTTTGGGTGAAGAATGGGATTCAAATGATGATAGCTCCGACTCCGACATTGAAGCCGGTCTTGCTACCATATCCATTAGAGAACCAATCAACAAGTCATCACTATTTGAAGATCTCACCGATGATGAAGATGACTTCACCCACACTTGCCTCATGTCTAAGGGATCCAAGGTAGACACTCCCATCCCGCCCCTAGATGATGATAGTGAAAATGATTTTGATCTTGAAAAAATGATCACTAGCTTTGGTAAAAAGGCAACAAAGAAAATCATGTTTTTAATGAAAGAAATTGAGAATAGATATGGAACTCTAGAGGTGCAAAAACAACTCTTTAGACTTGAGCGGGAGAAAACCATTGCCCTTGAGAATGCCCTTGTAATTGAAAAGAAGGGTTTCAAGGTGCAAGAGGACTCGCTCAAGGAAAAGGAGATAGAATTTCTTAGCCTCAAGAAATCCCTAGATAAAGATGAGTTGTTAGTGGATGAATTAACTAGGGAATCTTTCCTAGCTAAGGATGCTTGCAAGAAACTTGAGGATGAAAAGCTTGAACTTCAAAATAGTTTTGATAGCTTAAAGACTAGTCACATAGCATTAGAAGTTCAACTTGACAATCTCAAGAACAATGCTACAACTTCATCTAATGATGCTTTCTCTAACTCTCAAACATCAACAAGCAATGGTTGTTCTAGATGTTATAAGATTGATATAAATGCTTGTGCTACTAATGTTGCCGAGATTAATTCCATGAAAAAGGAGATTGCTAGGTTGTCAAACTCTCTCATGGTTGAAAAGAAGAAAGAACCCAAGAGAGGTGAGTTTGAAAACCACACCAAAGGTTTTGGGTCAAGCTACATGAAGAAGTTTGGCTTTGTGGATGGGAAGGGGCTTGGTAAGCAAGAACAAGGTACAAAAGACCCCATCCCATTAATCAAGAACCACAAACCCACTTGGTTCCTATCACATTTTGTTTGGGGCGTTCCACCAAGGACCGGACTTCATTCCTAGTGAAGTTGTTGAGCTCTTCTTGCATGGCCATCACCCAATCGGCATCTCCAAGAGCATCTTCAACCCTAAGAGGTTCCAACATGGAAACAAACGAGTAATGTTCACAAAAATTTGCTAATCTTGAACGAGTTGTTACCCCTCTACGGATGCTTCCAATAATGTTGTCAACGGGATGATCTCATTGAATGATTTGTCGAACTCTTGGGTGTGGGTCAGAATCTTCTTCCTGAATCAATTCCTCAGCTTCTTGACTGCCTTGCGAGGTTTCAGCAGCAGGTCCGGAGTCTCCGGACTTATTTCCGGAGTTTCCGGAAAATCCGGATTCTCCGGGATTTTCTCCGGATACTCCGGGGTTCGCAGCGGGGTTTGGGGCTGCTGCTTGTTCAATTTCGCAGTCCTCATCATCTTCTTCCTGAGGCTTGATTTCTCCAATGGCCATCCTCCTTATAGTTTTTAAGCAGGTACATCCTTGCCTACACACAATTCATCAACTTGCTACTCTTGAGAGCCATTAGATTCATCAAACGTCAAGTCACACGTGACTTCAACACAACCGGTGGTTTTGTTGAGGACACGATAGCCATGAGCGTTTGAGGCGTAACCAAGAAAGATACCTTCATCAACTTTAGATGCAAACTTAGAGCTTTTGGGTTTCTTGTTGAGAATGAAACACTTACAACCAAAAACTCGAAGTAAGAGACATTAGGCTTTTTACCGATTAGGAGCTCATAAGCGGTCTTTGATAGCATGACACGCCGTGTTGATTTCTTCCGCCCAAAAACTATCCGAAGTCTTGTACTCATCAAGTATGGTTCTTGCGGTTTCAATGAGAGTTCTATTCTTCCTCTCTACAATCCCATTTTGTTGTGGAGTGTATGGAACGGAGAGCTCATGACCAATGCCCTCTTCATCAAGATACTCTTCAATGTTGGTGTTCTTGAATTTGGTGCCATTGTCACTTCTCACCCTTTTGATCTTCATATCAAACTCATTTTGGGCTCTTGTGGCAAACTTCTTGAATATTTCATGCACTTTGCTCTTGTCTTTCATAAAGAATACCCAAGTGTACCGAGAGTAATCATCAACAATGACAAATCCATACTTGTTCCCTCCAATACTAACATAAGCCACCGGACCAAAGATATCCATGTGAAGTAGTTCCAATGGCCTTATGGTAGTGACTACATTCTTGGTGGGATGAGGAGCACCAACTTGCTTTCTGGCTTGACAAGCACTACAAATTCTATTTTTCTCAAAATGAACGTTTTTTAGTCCTAGGATGTGTTCCCCCTTTAGAAGCTTATTGAGATTATTCATCCCAACGTGAGTTAGTCGGCGATGCCAAAGCCAACTCAAGCTAGACTTTGCCAATAAGCATGTATCAAGTTGGGCTTTATCCGATGAAAAATCCACCAAGTACACCCTTAAAGGCAACGGAGTCATCGCCCCTTCTAAAAACGGTCACACCTTCATTTGTGAACAAACAATTGTAGCCCATCTCACAAAGTTGTGAAATGGACAACAAGTTGTAGTCCAAAGATTCAACCAAATAAACATTGGAAATTGAATGATTGATTGAGATAGCAATTTTACCAAGACCAACAAGCTGTTCCTCCACCATTGCCTCCATAGGCAATCTTTTCCGTAGGATTTTCAATCATGTCACAAGATGTAAACGAGTTTCTTCTCCCCGGTCATATGATTTGTGCATCCACTATCAACCACCCATTTTGTTCCACCTGGAGGAGTATGCCTACAAAACAAATTATGCTTGTGTTTTAGGTACCCAAGTGGATTTCGGTCCTAGAGTGTTAGTCACAAGAATCTTGGGCACCCACACACTCCTTTTAATCATTGTCCCTTTTGTGCGGGGTCCCACATACTTGGCAACCACCTTACCCTTGTGGTTCCAAGTCAACACATAATCGGCATAAAAAATATCTTGTGAAGCATGTGGTTTGGGCTTTTTGCTTGACTAGTTTGGCTTTGAAGGTGGTGCTTGAGTTGTAGTTTGGGTGTTCTTGAACTTGATAGGAGTGTTGTATCTAACTTGGTTGTCATAGTTCTTGACACCCATTTGCTTCATGCCGTGCACCACATTTCTTGTTCCCATACCTTTGGTGTGGTGGCCAAGAACAAAGCTAGATTGGTTGCGAAGGGGTACACTCAATGTGACAACCCGCCCAGGAAAATACCGTACTATCGCCTAAGATCGATCCACTTTGGTCATTAAGCAATAATAAAGTATCATCCTGTCGTTAATGGCCCGTAAATCACTTGAAAAGCAACAAGGATCGAATATATGCATTAAAAACTCACTCGAAGGCGAATCCGGAGATACAACAACATTAATATCCAAATTCGTACCTCGAAGGGGTTAATTATTACAAACCCTCATTTTGGTCATGATGAAATAGTTCGCAGTTTTCGAAAGCGGCGGAAATAAACTAACGGCGGCGAAGACACCACGGGAGGCCATCCATGATGCTTTCGGTAGTCGTCCTCCACCCACTCCGGCTCCCGGCCGGCGGGATCTCACCGGCCACACATCACCGAAGGCATTACCGGATCAACACATTATAGCAAGGGCCGAGTATACTAATACTCGGCAAGTCTTACCCGTCGGTGATATCTACTTCACCAAAACTAGACCATGAAAGGCTTTTTGGCTACTTGGGTTGCTTTTGCTAAAAAGTAACAAAGAGTAGGTCCTTACTTTCAAGATTTGAGCACAAGTTCTACTAGGTTTAACCTTTACTACATTAGCCAACTAGTACAAACAAAGTTGTACAATACAATTAATCAAGCATCATCTTCATCAACTTCCATCATTAGGGATCACATGACTAGTGGAGTAAGTAGTCTCGGATGACGGTGAGAGGCCGACAATTGATTGATTTAAACCTTGCATGGTAGACCCAAACACACGGTAGGTTGTCCCCGCAAGGACAACTTTCCCGGGCCGTCCCCCGAAATCCTCGGGTCGGGATCGAATCTTACGGTCCTTGGTGCGGGCTATCCGCATACCCCGCGAGATACCGGAGTCACCATACACCACCGGTGGCGAGCCGTGAGAGCGAATCCCAAGAGTAGTAACGGTAGGATCCCTTGCCGCCTCATTAAGGTACTAGGCTTACCGGTCCCATACCCGACATGTGCTTAGTACGTTCAAAGACTTAACCCACATAACCACTGGACCGGAGCCCAGATCCCATGCTCTTACCACATGAGCAATCCATTTAAGGATACATCATGATTCCTATCTAGGAACCTATTCTTGCGAGTGAGGTCATCACTCGACTTGTAACGGTCCTATAGCTTAGCAGCTATCGACCTATCATACTAGTAAGGACAAGGGTACCTATGGATCATGCATCTAGGGTTTCATTCAACTCCTGAACGTAAATGCACAATCATTCATAGATAATTGAATAAAGAATTTTAAAACTAGGTTAGATGCACCGGAGCTTGCCTTCGTCAGCTAGGTTAGCCTGGGCACCCTCGGTGTCGAGTACTTCCACGTACTGCAGCGACGCTTCCGCTCCTCCTTCCTCGGGTTCCGGGACGAGGGAGTAATCTCCGTCCGGAAGATCTACACGGAATGCAATGCAAGTTCAGGTGATGTGATATTTTGTTGTCTTATACAACTCTGGGTTGGTCATATTCACCTTAACAAGCATTTAGATCGGGTTTCTCTTTTAGGAAGGTTATTGGTCTACATGGGTTATTCTTTTATTGTACATTGAATAATGGTTTTCATTATACTTGTCATTTCATGTGGAAGCTTAAATTCCTTTTCCTTTCACAAGCAAGGGTGTAATTAATAGTTGTATTTATGAATTACTTTCTGATCAGTGATGGTAATTAATCACCCTTTTAAATAAATTAAATAATACTTTCAAAAAGGAAAAAGAATTAAATAGGAGCTTTTCTTTATTTAATCCCCTTTAATATTAAAAAGGGCTTTTAAGCTTTTTATTAAGCATTTAAATTACCAAACATTAAATAAGTGTTTCTTAAGCCTACCAGCACCTATCCTGGTCCATTGGACCCACATGTAAGTGTTGGATGCTAGGAAATTAAATATTTCAGAAAATAACAAGGACTAGCTAGTGATTCAATTTAAATGCATACAAAAATAAATAAGCATCAAAATGATCCCAACTTTCTCATGAATGCTCTCTGGTCCTAGACAAGCCTAAAGAACTAACATGTTCACCTAGGAACTCTACTAAACTTAGTTCATTAATTTTCAAAGGAAAACATGCATAAATCAAGATTAATTATTTCTGTTAAGCCACAAATCATGATCAATTCACAAGATGTGTATTTTTACATTACAAGACAGTGTGCACAACTTGAGCTCAAGAACATAAATGTATTTAACAAGAAAAATCATCTAGGCGATTCTTAGGGAATGGAAAAGAATTTATTTAACGAGATTTACTGCATAACTTTGTGCAATTTTTGGCACAACAACTAGTCATATCCTAACACACAACATATCCAAAATTGGGATACAGAGGAGGTATGAAATTTAAGTTATGACAGATCTATGTTTAACCCATTTGTATTTTTCCTGCTAAAACTATTTAGAATCCAGCCATGAGTAAATAACAAAAGAGATGGGATTTATCATCCTGAACCCTACAAAATTGGTTTGGGATTTTTCTGATTTTTCTACGAATTTCTAGGCATTTTACAAGATGCTGGACTAATCTGCAAGAAAAACTAGATAGGGTTCTTCACAACTAAGCCACCGCAATTTACGCGATGCACCCTAGAATTATTGAAATCGACGCAATCGGGTCCCCGGCCGGCCGGGGCGGCGTGGGCACGGCCGATCGCCGGCGAGCCGGCGGCTCGCCGGCCGGGCAAGCGGCTCGGGGGGTCATGTGGGCCGACCTATAAGGCCGTAGGGCACGGGAGTGGAGGCGGGGAGTTGGCGGCGGCGAGGTTTAGCGACGGCCGGCGGCGGCGGCCGCGGCGGCTCGGTGAACTACGGCGTGGAGGCAAAATGCGGGCAAACAAGCGGCTGCGTGAGCTTCACTAGGGGCCGGGGGGGAGCTAATAGGGGCGGTCGGTCGGCGGTGAGCACCGGCGGCGAGCTCCGGCAGACCGGCGGCGGCGGCAATGGCGGCGGGCGGCTCGGGGGCGGCGCGCGTGGGACGAGGAGGTGCTTTTATATGCCGCTCGCGCGTCCGTGGGTGACGAGGGGTGACGGCGGAGATGCCTCGCCGTAGCACGGCGCTCGGGCGGCGCGCGTACGGCGGCGACACGGCCGACGGACCGGCGGTCCGCGGCGTGCGCGCGCGTGCGGCGGCGGCGACGCCGGCGCCTCGGGCGGGCGCGCGTTGGGGGCGCGGGGCCTCGGGACGGGGGCGTGTCTCCCGCGGTGGGGCCTCGGGCGGCGTGGGCGTGGACGCCGGGGCACGACCGGCGGCGGGCGGCGCGCGGGTGCGCGCGACGTCGCGCGTGGCGGCGCTCTGTGCCCAAACCTGTTGCTGGTGCCTTGTTCCAACTGATTTTCTCCTAAAATTTGAATAGAACTGGACCACGTGATGAATACCAAAGTTGTAGATCTAGCTACTAGCAACAATTTCTACAAAATCCATGTAGGGTTTTTCTGCCCAGATCAAAAGTTATTTGAATGCCAACTTTGAATGTCATCAGGGTTTTGCAAACAGTGTTTTCTGGCTTGCAATGGATTTTTCAAGTTTTTCCCCTCAAAATTGGAAATGCCAATCTGCATGAAAGTTGTGTCCCTCGTCAAGATCTACAACTTTCATAAAGGTAGAATTTTAAGTGTTTAGGTGAATTTTGGAGAGCGCGGCAAAAGTTCCTGCTGACACCTGTGGACACTAGAGTGACAAGGGGTTTGACCCAACCTTTGACCATGGGTTGGCCCCACAAGTGTGTCTACTATTCAATTAAGGTCACTATGGTGGGTTAGTGAGTTTTTCGAGGTGAGGGCCCGGAGTTGACCTAGGTTTGACCACGGTTGACCGTTTGACCGGCTATTAAGGGTTAATTAAAAACCCGGGCGTCACGACCTACCCCCCTTAAACGGAATCTCGTCCCGAGATTCGATTTGATAACGAAGAGATGGGAAGAAAGACTCACGGTTTCGAGATTGTAGGAAGCCCGGATACTTAGTGTTAAGATAGTCCTCCGTCTCCCACGTTGCTTCTTCCTCCGTGTGATGGCTCCATTGGATCTTGTACATTCGCACGGTCTGCCTTCGGGTCTTTCGCTCTTTTTGGTCTAGTACTTTCAATGGGTGCTCGACGAGCAAGAAATCCGGCTCGATCCAAGCATTAGCTTCCGTAATGATTTCATTCTCCGAACAGGCATTCCCTTTTTCAACCGAGTTACATGGAACACATTGTGAACTCCGGAAAACCGTTCGGCAATTGGATACGGTAAGCCACGGGTCCACATACTTCTATAACTTCATATGGTCCAATGTAGCGTGGGGCTAACTTTCCTTTAACTCCGAACCTTTGCACACCTTTGGTGGGGGATACTTTCAAATACACATAATCTCCCACTTCAAAGTGTCGAGGTGCGGTTCCCTTGTCATGGTAACTCTTTTGCCTCATCTGTGCCATTTTCAAATTCTCTCTTATCACTTGTACTCTTTCTTCGGCCTCTTTAACTAATTCTGGTCCAAAGAGTGTTCTCTCTCTGGCCTCTGACCAATTCAGCGGAGTGCGGCATCTACGTCCGTACGAGCATCGAACGGTGCCATTTTCAAACCGGCTTGATAGTCGTTATTATAAGAGAACTCGCCAAAGACAAACACTTGTCCCAACTCTTGTCAAAGTGCAAGATGCTTGCTCTCAACATGTCCTCTAAAATCTGATTTATCCTCTCCGTTTGACCATCGATCCGCGGATGATAACCGGAACGCGGATCGGCTCGAGTTCCCAAACACTCATGCAACCTGTTCCCAAAAATGGGCTACAAACCGAGTCCCTCTATCGAGATTATAGTTTTTGGGATTCCATGCGGACGAACTATGTGATCCACGTACAACTCGCATATTGTTGTACGGAGTAAGTGGTGTGCACGGCAATGAAGTGAGCGGTCTTGGTGAGTCTATCCACAATTACCCGGATGGAGTCTTTCTTTCTAGGCCGTTAGGGGTAAACCCACAATGAAATCCATACTAATATCGTCCCACTTCCACATAGGTATCGACGGGGGTTGGAGTACACTCGCCGATTTCAAATGACTTGCTTTCATCCGGTGGCAAGTATCGCACTCGGCTACATACCCGGCCACATCCACCTTCATATTGGACCACCAAAAGTTACTCCTCGGATCTTGGTACATCTTGGTACTACCGGGATGAATAGAGAATTTGGACCTATGAGCTTCATCTAGAATGATTTTCTTAATCTCCGGGTGAACGGGGACCACTAGACGTTTCCCAAACCGGACCACATCCCGGTGATCCTTCGGAAACAAGTGTACTTGGGGTCTCCTTCGCTAGTTTCTCGCCGATGGTTTGAATATCCGCATCATTGCGCTGGGCAGTGACAATTCTGTCGTAAAGATTTGACTCTGCCGACAAGGCATAAAGAATTCCCTGAGGTACCACTTCTAAGTTGAGCCTCGTCATTTCCTCACACAATGGTTCACTGACTGGCTCCAACTCTAGGTGGTTGCAATGATCTTTGCGGCTAAGAGCATCCGCAACAACATTTGCCTTGCCGGATGATAGTGCACTCCTAGGTCATAATCTTTAATCAATTCAATCCATCTTCTCTGTCTCATATTCAACTCTGACTGGGTGAAGATGTATTTGAGGCTCTTGTGATCAGTGAAGATATTGCAACGATTACCCATTAGATAATGTCTCCATATCTTGAGGGCATGGACAACAGCAGCTAACTCAAGATCGTGGGTAGGATAATTGAGCTCATGGGGTCGAAGGGCTCGAGAAGCATAGGCAATGACTCGACCTTCTTGCATAAGGACACAACCGAGACCCGTGCCTGATGCGTCACAGAAGACTTCAAACGGTTTGGAATTATCGGGTTGAACTAGCACTGGGGCTGAAGTTAGATGTTGCCTGAGGGTGTGGAAAGCTTTCTCACATGCTTCGCTCCACACGAATTTCACTCCTTTCTTGAGTAATTCGGTCATGGGTTTTGCGATTCGGGAAAAGTCGAGGAATGAATCGACGGTAGTATCCCGCCAATCCTAGGAAACTCTGCGGATTTGATGTACGGACTTGGGTGGTTTCCAATCCATCACCTCTTGAACTTTGCTAGGATCTACGGAGATACCATCGTGGGAAATGGTGTGCCCTAAGAATTTTACACTTTTCAACCAGAATTCGCATTTGGAGAACTTAGCATAAAGCTTGTGATCTCGCAAACGCTGAAGGACAACTCGGAGGTGTTTGGCGTGATCTCTCTCGCTCTTGGAATATATGAGAATATCATCAATAAAACCACGACAAATTTATCGAGCTCCGTCATGAACACGGAGTTCATGAGGTACATGAAGTAGGCGGGGGCATTAGTGAGTCCGAAAGACATGACCAAGAACTCGTAAAGACCATAACGAGTGGAAAAAGCGGTTTTAGGAATATCGCAAGGTCGAATCTTGATTTGGTGGTAGCCGAACGAAGGTCGATCTTAGAGAAGACTTTGGAACCGACCAATTGATCAAAAAGAACATCAATTCTAGGAAGCGGGTATTTGTTCTTGATGGTGACCGCATTGAGTGGTCGATAATCTACGCACATTCTCAAGCTACCATCTTTCTTCTTAACAAAGAGCGTAGGGCAACCCCAAGGATAAGAACTCGGGCGAATATAACCCTTATCTAACGAGTTCTTGGAGTTGGGGTTTTAGTTCAACTAACTCTTTGGGTGGCATGCGATAAGGTCTTTTGGAAATGGGTGCGGTACGGGGGCCGGAGTTCGATCACAAACTCGACATCTCTCGTCCGGTGGCATACCGGGCAACTCATCGAGGAAAGACATCCGGTACTCGCACACTACCTGGGAATTTCATCAAGAGAGGAGATAATGGTCACATAGGCACAAGAATCGGTACCATCCCCGAAAGGTAGGTACAAGGTAGTGTGCCCGACCGTAGGAGAATTGATCTCTACGACCCTATCCGAAATGTCGAGAATCACCTTATGTTGATTCATCTATTCCATACCCAAGATAACATCCATGCTTCCCAATTTGATGGTTATAAGATTAGATCGAATAACCTTACTTCCTAGTCTTAGAGGAACTTCAAAAGTCACTAATTGAGACGTGATGTTTCCACCGGTGTGGTAATTTTATAAGCGGATTTGGTTTGTACTCCTCTTAGACCCAATTTGTCTAGTAGGCTCTCATTTATGCAACTATGGGTGGCTCCCGAATCAAATAAAACCTTAACATGAGTGTCATTGATAGAGAATGTACCCGTGAGTACCGAAGCTCTCGCCGGAATGTCACTCATTGTAGTGAAGTTCGGCTTGCCTCGGCGCACTTGCACCATAGGCTTCTTAGCCGGAGTGGTAGGCTTGCTTCCCCGCACCCCGATTACGCGGGTTGGGCTTGATCCGCTCGGGCTTGGGACACTCACTAATGTAGTGCCCTGGGCCGGCCACGCTTGAAGCAACGACGATCTCCAACATCGCGAGGAGGGGCATTAGGCTTTGGAGCCTGGCTGCCGAGCACCGCGGAACGGAAGTTCCCCGCGGGCTTGCTCGAGGTGGCTTCATCGTCGTCCGGTTGAAGATTGCCGGGATGGGCACCGGAGCTTCCTTCTTCACAAAGCGAAACTTCTTGCCCGTTCCGTTGCCCGGGGTGAAACCGGACATCCTCTTGTTGTCCCCTTGAGCTTTCTTCATAGCATCCTCTTGAGAGATAGACTTGTTCACTAGCTCATGGAAGTTTGCGGGCTCGAGCAGATTCAGACGCTCATACAGCTTTCCATCAAGCCCGTCACAGAACCTCTCCATCTTCTTTGCATCAGTATCAACGTGATGCCCACCATACTGGCACAAGCTATTAAACTTCTGAGCATAGCGGTATACTGAGTCAGATCCTTGACGGAGGGCCAATGCTCCCTCATCTTCCTATCCATCAGTCCCTTGGGGATGTGGTGGCTCTTGAAAGCCTGCTTGAACTCTTCCCAAGTCACAGCGTGCCCTCGCTGCATTGACTTGAAGTGGTCCCACCACATCAAAGCTTCCCCCTCGCGGTTGCGGCGCCTGCGAAGTTCGCTTTGTTCTCCTCGGAGCAAGGCAACACAAAGGCGAGAGAATTTTGCCTCTATGGCCTTGACCCAAGCCTCGGCTTCCGGGGGTCTTCCCGCTTTAGCGAAGGTTGGCGGCTTCATAGTGATGAACTGGGCATACGTAGTGACCTGGTTAGGCCCCTCGTGGTTGGCCCCGTGTGGTGGCCCTCGGTTCATCTGCTGGGCGATCTGTTGCTGCGTTTGCAGGATCTGGCGCAACACTTCAGTTTGGGTGGCCATGAAGGCCTCCGTCGGTGTCATGGGCGGGGGTGGCGGCAAGTCACCACTACCACTTGCTCCGAAACCGTTGGGAGAGCTGCGCGTGGTTCCCACCATCTGAAAAGTGAGCTTTATTAGTGAGAGAACCAAAAGATTACTCCAAATGATGACAAGCACGTTCATGCATAATCACATCTCATTAGCACTTTAAATAATGAGGATAGCAACAATCAACAACATTCCATAGCCACCAAGATTCATAGAATCGTTTTTCTCAACACGGCTAGGATTGCGATTACTCGATTGCACGACTCATAATTACCCTCAAACGATCGTTGTCATTTCGGATACCAACGAAGGTGGTATACGAACGGGCACTTATCGCCGGCAACGAGTGATGCGTTTAGAAATGCTTGGTTTACCAACGCTTTTCAAGTGGAAAAGCAAAGGCGACAAGCGTGGTCATGTGCAACGGTTTATCCAAGGATCTGGTAAGCATACACAAGAAGGTTTCAAATTTGAACGACAACGAATTTTACTTAAAGCAACATGCTCAAGCATTCATTATTACAATACGATAGAACAAGGTTCAAGGACATTACAACTCGAATTGGAAACAACAAGACATGACACGATACAAGCAGTTACTTGGCATGAAGACGTCTTTGCCAAGCCAACTACTCTAAAACATCTCAAAGACAACTCGATCGGATCGACATCCTTCTTATTCCTGCTGTCGGCAACCTAGTTGCCCACTGAAGCACCACTGTACGTAGGCGAAGGCCGGGGGAGTCGGTAGCGGTGGTCTGCACGGCTCGTCGATCCGGACCGGACATAGCCCTCTCGCTCCTCGGGGTGTGCACATGCGGGGGTAGTGGCTGTAAGGCCACTATAGCCTGCAAAGCTGCCACCTGTACCTCGGCCTCCTGCACCTGCTGCTGCATATCAGCAATGTTCTGCAGTAGTGTCAGCCTCTCGATCTCGTGTGCGTCGGCATCCTCCTCCAGTGCATGGTTCTCCTCCTCCAACTCTACGATCCTCTGCAAGCGATCGCCTCTCTCAAGCTCTAACTGAAACCTCCTAGCACGCAGCCTGTCATTCTCCTGCTGCACCTGAGTAAGAGTGAAGTTCAGCTGCTGGTGTCTGCTGAAAGCTGCTCCCAATCGCGCCTAGATGCCTCCAAGCGCTGCCCAATAATCGCTACGGTGTTATAGCGCAACCCCTGAAGTGTGAAAACCACGTTCAGACAACGGGCTAGTGTCTGGGTAACATCCAACGGCTCTGCTAGTGTCAGTGGCTCCCGTAGGTGGTCCATATGGTCCAACCATGCTGGGTCGTGAGGACTCACGGCGGAAACGATCCAAACGGAGAGAAAGCTACCACGGTGGGGTTGTGGTCATAGAAATCTATCGGTACTTTGAGGGCGGGCCGACTCAACGGACTCGTGAGTGATAAATCCCCAGTAGATAAAGCTCAAGTCAAACCGGTCGGCGTGGTCCGGGTGTGGCGAACGATAACGATCACTGCGGCGGGGAACGCCAAAGTGCTCAAACTCCTTCACCTCGTAAGTCGGTGGAGTGAGGTGGCTGCGGCACGAGTCCTTCCCACGCAAGGCGTGGAAAACCCTCCCGGTGCAACCCGTTGGTACGGATCGTACCGTCGGTGTCGAACCCGGTGGAACACGGGGAAATCCATCCGTACACAAATGTAACTCATGTCGGATCTCAAAGAGAACGGCATGTCAAATGGTGAAGTTACGGCGGTTTGTGAATAAAGATTCATAACCAAAAATCCGAAACCTCAAAATTTTCCCAAGTCTTCCGGCTAAAAGAATACACTCTTCATTACTAAATTAATTTTTAAGGTTAAGCATTGATCAAGGAACAAGGTGGATGGTCCTGAACGTGGATGTGCCTAGGAAAGTGTGAACCAAACCAACGAAACTAGGATTGAGACTTGCTATTACCAAATAACTGGTTAAGGAACAATTGTTTTAACAAATTGATTGAATTAACCTATCGCAAGGTAACAACTTTTCAAAATTTCGGCAGCATGACAGCTAGGTATGAGAGGTACTCTAGTTTATAAAAAGCACACACTAGCATAATCTTCCTTAGAAAGCATAGAGAAATTCGATTTTTGGGTCCATTTTAGTTGTTTCGATTTTTAACATGCATGCAAGACGTCCTATTCGACCTCACATGGCAATCAAGCCAAAAATCGAAGTTAGTGCGGTGGCGGGGCTTTTATTCGTCTCTCCTTATAATATCTAGTCGAGAGCAATACGGTACTCGCTTAACGACTAACGAAGCGCCGTTATGTACCACGGAAAACGAACCTTCCGTGCCGGCACGTCACGAAAGCGTCCACATACATTACCGTTCACTATAGAAACGGCATCCATGCGTTAAGCCGCTGCATGGACAGCGTCCTATTCAAGACTCTGACGCGACGTGAGTGCCCATTGGAATAGGCCTCACTCATCCCTCACGGACTTACCCATGGTACCATCACGTATGGCAAAACGTGACGAGACTCAGACGCGACGTGACACCCATTGGAATAGGTCTCACTAGTCCCTCACAGGACTTCCCTGTGGTACCACCACGTATGGCAAAACGTGATGAACTAGTATGGTTGTGCATGAAAGTAAGTCGACATAAAGTAATGTCTTGGAAGTTAGCAAAATAAACTATAAGTTTAATTAAGCCACACGAAAGAACCCAAAATTCCCTCTAGGGCCTCTCGGTCTAGTTTATCCTTAGCGGACCAACGTATTTTGGAAAATCGAGAAAATCTTGGCATATTTTATTCAAAACCGAGTGATTAAGGTTTATTAATTAATCTCTAGTGCATATAAGCTACGATGGCAAGCGTGACAACCCGCCCGGAAAATACCGTACTATCGCCTAAGACCGATCCACTTTGGTCATTAAGCAATAATAAAGTATCATCCCGTCGTTAGTCGCCGGGTTAACGCCGGTAAATCACTTGAAAAGCAACAAGGATCGAATATATGCATTAAAAACTCACTCGAAGGTGAGTCCGGAGATACAACAACATTAATGTCCAAATTCGTACCCCGAAGGGGTTAATTATTACAAACCCTCGTTTTTGTCATGATGAAATAGTTCGAGTTTTCGAAAGCGGCGGAAATATACTAACGGCGGCGAAGACACCACGGGAGGCCATCCATGATGCTTTCGGTAGTCGTCCTCCACCCACTCCGGCTCCCGGCGGCGGGATCTCACCGGGCCACACATCACTAAAGGCATTACCCGGATCAACACATTATAGAAAGGCCGAGTATACCGGTACTCGGCAAGTCTTACCGTCGGTGATATCTACTTCACCAAAACTAGACCATGAAAGGATTTTTGGCTCTTTGGGTTGCTTTTGCTAAAAAGTAACAAAGAGTAGGTCCTTACTTTCAAGATTTTAGCACAAGTTCTAGTGGGTTTAATCTTTACTACATTAGCCAACTAGTACAAACAAAGTTGTACAATACAATTAATCAAGCATCATCTTCATCAACTTCCATCATTAGGGATCACATGACTAATGGAGTAAGTAGTCTCGGATGACGGTGAGAGGCCGACAATCGATTGATTTAAACCTTGCAAGGTAGACCCAAACACACGGTAGGATGTCCCCGCAAGGACAACTTTCCCCGGTCGTCCCCGAAATCCTCGGGTCGGGATCGAATCTTACGATCCTTGGTGCGGGCTATCCGCATACCCCGCGAGATACCGGAGTCACCATACATCACCGGTGGCGAGCCGTGAGAGCGAATCCCAAGAGTAGTAACGGTAGGATCCCTTACCGCCTCATTAAGGTACTAGGCTTACCGGTCCCATACCCGCATGTGCTTAGTATGTTCAAAGACTTAACCCACATAACCACCGGACCGGAGCCCGGATCCCATGCTCTTACCACATGAGCAATCCATTTAAGGATACATCATGATTCCTATCTAGGAACCTATTCTCGCGAGTGAGGTCATCACTCGACTTGTAACGGTCCTATATCTTAGCAGCTATCGACCTATCGTACTAGTAAGGACAAGGGTACCTATGGATCATGCATCTAGGGTTTCATTCAACTCCCGAACGTAAATGCACAATCATTCATAGATAATTGAATAAAGAATTTTAAAACTAGGTTAGATGCACGGAGCTTGCCTTCGTCGGCTAGGTTAGCTTGGGCACCCTCGGTGTCGAGTACTTCCACGTCTTGCGGCGACGCTTCCGCTCCTCCTTCCTCGGGTTCCGGGATGGGGGAGTAATCTCCCGTCCGGAAGATCTACACGGAATGCAATGCAAGTTCGGTGATGTGATATTTTGTTGTCTTATCCAACTCGGGTTGGTCATATTCACCTTAACAAGCATTTAGATCGGGTTTCTCTTTTAGGAATGTTATTGGTGTACTCCCTCCGTATATGATTTAGATGACGTTTAGGACATGATTGTGCATACCAAGAAGTGATTAATTAGGGAGGAGTTTTCCCCGTTTGCCCCTATTAAATAAGGCCGAGGGTACATATCCGGCATCAATTGCTTCTAGTTGAATTGGTTAGGGCCTTAGAGTTTGAGGTGCTATGACCGAGTTCGAAACTCGGATTGGTGCATTTTTTTTTTCTTTGGCGCTTTTTTTCTCTCCCTACGACTCTGTCTTGCATGGCTGCGGGAGAAGAGAGGGCCACCTGCGTTAATGCGCGGCGCGAAGGACGAGAGAGTTAATGCGCGGCGCGGCGCGGAGGGCTTGCAAAGTCGGGGGCACAAGTGTCTATTTCGGCCATCGAGAGGCACAACGACATCTATTTTTCAACATCGTCGATCGCGCGAACGACAAGTAAAACGTATATGGAGGGAGTACATGAGTTATTCTTTTATTGTACATTGAATAAATGTTTTCATTATACTTGTCATTTCATGTGGAAGCTTAAATTCCTTTTTCCTTTCACAAGCAAAGGTGTAATTAATAGTTTTATTTATGAATTACTTTACGATCGGTGATGGTAATTAATCACCCTTTAATTAAATTAAATAATACTTTCAAAAAGGAAAAAAGAATTAAATAGGAGCTTTTCTTTATTTAATCCCCTTTAATATTAAAAAGGGCTTTTAAGCTTTTTATTAAGCAATTAAATTACCAAAAATTAAATAAGTGTTTCTTAAGCCTACCAGCACCTATCCTGGTCCATTGGACCCACATGTAAGTGTTGGATGCTAGGAAATTAAATATTTCGAGAAAATAACAAGGAGTAGCTAGTGATTCAATTTAAATGCATACAAAAATAAATAAGCATCAAAATGATCCCAACTTTCTCATGAATGCTCTCCGGTCCTAGACAAGCCTAAAGAACTAACATGTTCACCTAGGAACTCTACTAAACTTAGTTCATTAATTTTCAAAGGAAAACATGCATAAATCAAGATTAATTATTTCTGTTAAGCCACAAATCATGATCAATTCAAAAGATGTGTATTTTGACATTACAAGACAGTGTGCACAAGTTGAGCTCAAGAACATAAATGTATTTAACAAGAAAAATCATCTAGTCGGTTACTACGGGAATGGAAAAGAATTTATTTGACAAGATCTACTTGTATAACTTTGTGCAATATTTGGCACAACATCTAGTCATAGCCTAACACACAACATATCCAAAATTGGGATACGGAGGAGTTATGGCATTCAAGTTATGACGGATCTAGGTTTAACACATTTGTATTTTTCCTGCTAAAACTATTTAGAATCCAGCCATGGGTAAATAACAAAAGAGATGGGATTTATCATCCCGAACCCTACAAAATTGATTTGGGATTTTTCTGATTTTTCTACGAATTTCTAGGCATTTTACAAGACACTTTGGACTAATCGCAAGGAAAACTAGATAGGGATCTTCACAACTAAGCCCCGCAATTTACGCGATGCACCCTAGAATTATTGAAATCGACGCAATCGGGTCCCCGGCCGGCCGGCGGCGTGGGCACGGCCGATCGCCGGCGAGCCGGCGGCCTCGCCGGCCGGGCAAGCGGCTCGGGGGGTCATGTGGCTCACCCTAGAAGCCGTAGGGCACGGGAGTGGAGGCGGGGAGTTGGCCGGCGGCGAGGTTTAGCGACGGCCGGCGGCGCGGCCACGGCGGCTCGGTGAACTACGGCGTGGAGGCAAAATACGGGCAAACAAGCGACTTGCGTGAGCTTCACTAGGGGCCGGGGGGAGCTAATAGGGCGGTCGGTCGGCGGTGAGCATCGGCGGCGAGCTCCCGGCCGGCGGCGGCGGCAATGGCGGCGGGCGGCTCGGGGCGGCGCGCGTGGGACGAGGAGGTGCTTTTATATGCCGCTCGGTGCGTCCGTGGGTGACCGCGGAGATGCCTCGCCGTGGCACGGCGCTCCGGCGGCGCGCGTACGGCGGCGGACACGGCCGACGGACCGGCGGTCCGCGCGCGTGCGCGCGCGTGCGGCGGCGGCCGACGCCGGGCGCCTCGGGCGGGCGCGCGTTGGGGCGCGGGGCCTCGGGACGGGGCGTGTCTCGGGCGGTGGGGCCTCGGGCGGCGCGGGCGTGGACGCGGGGGCACGGCCGGCGGCGGGCGGCGGCGCGGCGGCGCGCGGGTGCGCGTGACGTCGCGCGTGGCGGCGCTCCGTGCCCAAACCTATTCTTGGTGCCTTGTTCCAACCGATTTTTCTCTATAAATTTGAATAGAACTGGACCAAGTGATGAATACCAAAGTTGTAGATCTAGCTACCAGCAACAATTTCTACAAAAGCCATATAGGGTTTTTCTGCCCAGATCAAAAGTTATTTGAGTGCCAACTTTGAATGTCAGCAGGGTTTTGCAAACAATGTTTTCTGGCTTGCAATGGATTTTCAAGTTTTTCCCCTCAAAATTGGAAATGCCAATCTACATGAAAGTTGTGTCCCTCATCAAGATCTACAACTTTCATAAAGGTATAATTTTAAGTGTTTAGGTGAATTTTGGAGAACGCGGCAAAAGTTCAGGCAGACACCTGTGGACACTAGAGTGACAAGGGGTTTGACCCAACCTTTGACCATGGGTTGGCCCCACAAGTGTGTTTACTATTCAATTAGGGTCACTAGGGTGGGTTAGTGAGTTTTTCAAGGTGAGGGCCCAGGTTGACCTAGGTTTGACCATGGTTGACCGTTTGACCGAGCTATTAAGGGTTAATTAAAAACACGGGCGTCACACTCAAGTAGAAGGCTTAGACTTTGGAGAAACTTATGCACCGGTGGCAAGACATGAAGCAATTCGTATACTCTTAGCCTTTGCCACCCATCACAACTTCAAGCTACATCAAATGGATGTCAAGAGTGCTTTCTTGAATGGTCCAATCTCCGAAGAAGTCTACGTTGAGCAACCGCCGGCTTTGAAGATCCTCTATTTCCCAACCACGTCTACAAGCTCCATAAGGCGCTCTATGGGCTCAAGCAAGCCCCTAGAGCATGGTATGAATGGCTTAGGGAATTTCTCTTAAAGAAAGGTTTTGAAATAGGCAAAGCCGATCCTACTCTCTTCACTCGTAAACAAGGCAATGATTTGTTTGTATGTCAAATATATGTTGATGATATCATATTTGGCTCTACTAATCAAATTTGGGTTGAGGAGTTTAGTACGATCATGCCTAAAAGATTCGGGATGTCTATGATGGGCGAGTTGAAGTTCTTTCTCGGTTTTCAAATCAAGCAACTCAAGGATGGCACATTCATAAGTCAAACCAAGTACACCAATGACATGCTCAAGAAGTTTGACATGAACAACGCCAAGCCCATCAAAACACCTATGCCATCAAATGGACATCTTGATCTAAATGAGGAAGGTAAAAGCATCGACCAAAAGGTATATCGCTCCATGATTGGTTCTTTGCTTTACGTTTGTGCATCTAGGCCCGATATTATGCTTAGTGTGTGCATGTGTGCAAGGTTTCAAGCTAATCCTAAGGAGTGCCATCTAATGGCCGTTAAGAGAATTTTTAGATACTTCGTTCATACTCCTAACCTTGGTTTGTGGTATCCTAAGGGCTCCACTTTCGATCTACTTGGCTCCTCCGATTCGGACTATGCCGGTTGCAAAGTAGATAGAAAGAGTACATCCGGGACTTGCCAATTTCTTGGAAGGTCCTTGGTGTCTTGGAGTTCCAAGAAACAAAACTCCGTTGCCCATTCCACCGCCGAGGCCGAGTATGTTGCGGCCGGCGCTTGTTGTGCTCAACTACTTTGGATGAAGCTCACTTTGAGAGACTTCGGTTGCAAGTTTAGTAGGTGCCACTCTTGTGTGACAACGAGAGTGTCATCAAGCTAGCTAACAACCCCGTAAACCACTCAAGAACAAAGCATATAGACATAAGACACTATTTCTTGAGAGACCACGAAGCCAAAGGAGATATCGCTTTAAGCCATGTGAGCACCGATAAGCAACTAGCCGATATCTTCACAAAGCCTCTTGATGAACTAAGGTTTTGTGCTTTGAGGAGTAAGCTAAATATCTTGGATTCTCGTAACTTGGCTTGAGATCATGCACATGTTTGAGTGACCTAGTATAGGACTTTTGATAGCAAAAGATTTATGAAAGGCTTGTGTTGGATTTGTTTTGAAACATTTGGACTATAGTTCTCATTGTTTGCTTGTGGCTAGTCCAAAATGTTGATACCGCTCGAGTTCATATATATCACATATGCAATGTTCCAAATCTCTGCAAAATCAAATTCCTTGAAAATCTGCTCGCTGGATTCAGGGGGAGCGGAATCTCTGGGGTTGGGGCCGGAAACTCCGGGTTTCCCGGATATTCCGGACCTGGCCCGGAGACTCTAGGTTGTAAAGGTATAAATACCTTTGACCGCGGTGAAAAAGTCTTCTTTCACCACTTCTCAGTTTTAACCGCGCCCCTCCCCCCCCGTCGCCTCCTTCCCTTCCTTAGGCGATTTCCACTTCCAACCGACCAAATCTCGTGAAAGTGAGGGATTGAAGGCTCCAAGGCGTGGAGATCAAGGATCTACTCAAGATTCAAAGGATTCAAGCCTTCTCTCCTCTTCCCCAAGTTATATTCAAAGGAGCTTTTCCCGATCTACTTCCCTAGCATAGTCCTTGTAATATCCTCTTAGGGAATAGGTAGGAAATACTCCATAGATCTGCAATTCCTCATAGTTTGGATGGATAAATCTTGCTGCATTATGATTTAGGGTTTCGGCTGCGAAACCTAGAAACTCCGGGGTTGAAAAACCCGGACTCTCCGGAATTTCCGGAGTATCCGGACTTTTTCCCGGAGTATCCGGGGTTCACACTGCAAACCCTAAGTCACAAGTGTAGTGCTTGTCCTCTTTTGATAATCTCTCACTTCCATATCCTTTTACCTATCCAGATGGTGAGAGTGAAGATTGGTCGTGGAAATGAGGAGCCCTCCACCCAAAGGAGGACCAAGGCTAGGCACGACCCCGCCGCTTTGCAGGCCGTGCAAGAGGCCTTAGGGCAAGAAGGATCTCAGCGTAGCTCTAGGCCAAGAAGAGGTGACCCTCCTCCCTCCTATGCCGAAGGGAGTGAAGAAGAGATAGAGGAGGAGGAGGAAGAGAGGACCGAGAGTGATGATGAAGTAGAAGATGAGACATATGAGCAGTCACCCGAGCCCCCTCGTCGCCATGGAAAGGGGCCAGCAAAAGTAAAACCCCGCTACAAGCCCCATCCCAAAAAGAGCCATCAAGCCCCATATGTCCATCAAAGCCGTCCAGCTACTCGAGTCCCTCCTAAACACAAGCAAGGAGTAGCATCTCACATCTGCCCCAAAACCCCTCCTAGGCTCATTCCTACCCTCCCACAAAATGTCTGGGTAGTTGACACTCCCCATCAAGCTAAGGGATCCCGGTTCGGTTCTTGGTTTTGCGAACACGTGATTAGGGATTACTCCGGGAACTCTCTAGCGGTGAGGGAGCAAAGAGAAGAAAATGTTTATTTGTACCTCAAAGGGGAAGGGCTTGAGGCAAGGTTTTGGTGTGACTTTCATAGGGATTTTTATCAATCTGTTATCCACAATCCCAAGCTAGCTTCCAAGAACATGGCTCCAATTGTGCCAATGAGATACATTGATTGGAAATATTATGAAGAGCTAAACAACACCGTCTTCAACTCCTTCATTGACAAGTGCAAGGAAGTTGGCCTCTATGATATCATGGGATTTAGGTACAATTGGAACAGAGAAATTCTTGCTCAATTCCATTGCTCCTACTACTACAATCCACATGACAACACCATCACTTGGACAACTCAAGGGAACAAGTGCACCATTGATTACATGACCTTCTCTAGGCTCTTGGGACTTGGCTCTAAGGATGAGAGGCGCTCTCCCGTGCACAATGAGGACAAGTACAAGCCCAAAGAGCTCCCCTTCATGTTTCCTAACCGAGATTTGGCTATTGAGGGCAAGGCGAACCAACTCAATCCTTACTACTACTATCTCAATCAATTCTTTCGTGCCACTATTGATCCCAAGATAGGAGATGCTACAGCCCTGAGATACTATGCTCCAAATCTTCTCAATAGGATGGCACCAAATGAAGAAGGATTTTGTATATTCGACTTCATATGGAATGAGTTGAGGAGGGCCATGAATGATCCTATGAAGCATCTTCCATATGCCCCCTATCTCATGTACATGATTGAGAGTTACAAATGTCCGCTATCCCAAGGATGTTGTCCATGAGCCGCTTCGCCACCTCCGTGATCGTGCCAAGAGGCCTCCCAAAGGTCGCAAGTATGTTGGCTCCTCTAGTGCAGCTCCTCGCCATGATGATTTGCCCGCTGCACGTTCTTCTCCTCCACCTCCCCGTCGGCACCGTGGCTCCATGATAAAGAGGGTGCTTAAGAGCATCTTTAGCATGTGCAAGACAATAGCCACGAAAACTAATGAGAACCGTCGGGACATCATTGAGATCAAGTCTCATCTTGGCCTTCCCACCGATCCCTACCGCGAGCTTCCAGAGTTTGATGACCCTTTTGCGGAGTGGGACGCCCAAGGTGCCCAAGAGGAAGAAGAGGAGGAGGGCAATGATGAAGAAGAAGAGGAGGAAGACGACGACTCCGAGTGACTCACACTGCTCCACACTTCCTTTTTGGCACTTGATGCCAAAGGGGGAGTGAAGTTATCTATTTATGTGCTTGTGGAACAATGAACTTGATCTTTGTTGTATTTGAATTTGGAACTTGACTTGTAATAACTTTAATTTCGTATGTGTGAGACTATGTGAGCTTGAGAAATTTGGTTGTGTGCTTGTGATAATTTTCTCTGCTATTTATCTTCTAAGGAGAGTTTATGCTAGATTGAAAAACTGTGTGAAGTCTGTTCTTTTTTCTCTTCTTGAAGCCGGAGAGTCGGACTTTTTCCGGAGTTTCGGATTTTCCGGACACTCGGACCTTGCCGGAGACTCGGACCTCTCGGCACCGATTTCTTTTTCTTTCTTGTTGAATGCATAATATGTCATGAGCATCTCACTTTTATCTGTTGCACGTCACAAGCACCCCACTGTTGTAATACTCTCTTGTTTCTCTTGTTGTGCAAAATTTTGGCCCTAATAGGACCATTGATATTCAAGATCAAAATGCACATATTAAGGGGGAGTATTACAAAAGCTTTTAATATTCATTGTTTATCTCTTATGTGACTTAAGTGTGTTGTCATCAATCACCAAAAAGGGGGAGATTGAAGAGTATCTTGGCCCCCTAAATGGGTTTTGGTGATTTAATGACACACACCTAAGTAGCTAATGAATTTACCTAGTCCACGAGCAGGTATTAAAATTATGTATGGCATCAAGCACAGCTCGTTGACTACACAAAAAGGGAAGTGGTGCTCTAAAGGATTCCTAAGAAGGCTTATTTATTTTAATTTTGAATTTGAGTCCTAGGAATGCCGTACTATCAAGAGGGACGGGAATTATGTCTTCCTAGAGTCGAACGGGTTCTCTAGTTGCTAAAACAAAACCTATGAGAGACACCTTTGCACCAACACATTCACGGGGATCTTTCTTGGGTGCCGGCCTTGGAAGGCGGAGTATCCGAGTTTACCCCGGATACTCCGGGTCATAAAGCCTCAACATGACTATATTATGTGAGAGGGGGTATAAAAGCCCCCTCCACCCCTTCATTTACTCTTCTTCCCCGCCATTTCGTGCTGAACTTGAACGAGACCTCATTTACTCCCCCTCATCTCCCTTTGGCTAAAGGTTGGTGAGATTTGTTGTGGGATTTAAGAGGATTTCGAGCAAGGGCTTGGAGAGTGCTAGTGAGCTGATTTCTCATCTCTAGAGCACCTCGTTCTTCGCTAGGTTGGCAAAATTCGTGTTTGTTACTCTTCGAGCCTTGAGCTCCTAGCCGGCTAGGCGTTGCCTTGGAGCATCCAAAGATTGTGGCTGCCCAAGGAAGTTTGTATCACCCCGACATTGAGTAAGTAACTCTAGCTTGATCTTTGTGGTCGCTAGAGGGAGGAAAGTGACCTAGGTGTAAAGGTCCACCCTTCGTGGGTACCTTAACGAGAGATGTAGACCTCAAGATGTGAGGTTGAACTCCGGTAACAAATCCTTGTGTCTCTTGTGCTCGTTCATCTTGTTGCATGCTTGTTTCTATCTTGAGCACATATCTAGGGTTTGGTGCCGATCTACTTTGTGTTGAGGTTCTGCAAGATTTGAGTGGATAAACAGGCTTGTCTCGTCTCAGTGCATAACCTATTTTCACAGATTTACTTTTGAGCAAGTTTAATTTATGTCGATTTAATCTCTCCCTAGCGAGCGGAATATCCGGACATTTTCCGGATTCTCCGGATTGCCGGAGTATCCGAAAAATATCCGGAGTCTCCGGACTTGTATTTGACGATTGTGAAAAAGTTTGTGATTTTCGAGTTCGACTACTCACCCCCCCCCCTCTAGTCGACATCTTGATCCTTTCACTAAGTGATTTGATGCTTGAGTACCATTTAGAAGAGGGTGAACCTAGTGTTAACAAGGCGAGGGGCACACGACATAGGGAATTCGGCTTCTTGTCTTCCTTTAGTGCACGTGTTGCAAGTACAAAGCCAACAACTATAAGGTTCGGATCCGAGTTGGATGGCTACTTAGAGGATGAGATGGTTGACATACATACAAAGGACTTTGATATTTTAGATTGGTGGAAAGTGGCTGGAAGTGAGACCGATAGCAAGGGATATTTTTGCAATTCCTATTACCACGGTTGCTTCAGAATCTGCTTTTAGCACTAGTGGGTGTGTTCTTAGTGAGCATCGCAGTAGGCTCACCTCTCAAATGCTGGAGGCACTAATGTGCACACAAGATTAGATTAGAAACAAGTACAAAGGTATATTTCTAGTGCAAGTTCTAATTTTGTTATTCTGTAACTTAATGTTTAGGCCTTATTTATTTCACAATTGATAGCTTGGAGTTGAAATTATTCTTGCAATGCTATATAGGCCTTGTTAATGATGAAGGACAACCAGCTAGCTTTTGATATGTTCTCCAAGAAGTTCAAGAAGGACTTCAGGTGATTGAGTGAATACAATACCCATTCATCTATTTTCTCTGTATTTTATTTTTTCAATACTAACTCTAGTGTTTATCTACATGTGCAGGAACTTGCAATTTAACTGCAGTAGCAGTAGCTTTGTCCCTGGCCATATGCTGAAATGAAACCAACTGTCAAGATGGTGTGCAATGTCCAAGTTCGATGTGGTCACATGGTTCAACCAACGCTTCAAGCTTCAACATTGACAATTAAATGCTAACTATTTATGTAAGCTTTGGTTATAATGAATGATGTCACTGCTACGATCTTGCTTTTGCTGCCACCATAAACTTGACATTAAGTTGAATTAAGTCGGTCAGTGGATGAGTAAACTCTAGTAGTCAAGAACTATTTTTATGTAATTTAATGTACGTGTCATTGTGAGATGGTGACTAGGTGAACGGGAAGTTTGGTATCATTTATTCTCGTTACTCATGTTCATGAATCATGGTGCTCGTTTACGGGGATTAATCGGGGACAGGGCCCCGTCGGGTGAGAAATACCCACGCGGGGACGGGGACGGGGGAACCTTCCCCGCAAACATTACCGGGGATGAGCACAGGGACATTTTGCTCCTTCGAGGGGCAAAAAGTTCTGCTGATCCCCGTGAGGGATATCCCTGTTGCCATCCCTAACCTGGCCCACTTGCTCCTCTGTCGGGGCCTCGCGTCGGCGTTCACCTTCCTCGCTACAGACACGTAGGCTGCCGCCGCGCAGAACACACCGAAGTAGGCGCGCTCGTCGGGGCCGCACCACCCGCGTGTCTACGGCCTATTCGTTTGGTTGGTGGGCGATGGCTAGTGCTGATTTGTTACGAGAGAAAAGTCTTGCTCGCCGATTCTTTGGTGGCTGGTTTGTTAAGAGAAAAATGCTGGCGGCTTGTGGTTGATAAGGCAAACGAACAGGGGCGCTAGTTATTGGGGTCATCGGTGATGGTGTGCTTCAGCGCCTGCAGTGCCACATACGCCCGCGCTGCAGCCACGGTTGTTCGCTGCCGTCTGCTTCCCTGGCTACAGCGCCTGCTGCCCGAAGACCGCCGACGAGAGGACGAGGAGTGTCGCTGCCAGGACCGCCAGCGCCAGCGACGTTGAGGCCTTCCTCTTCATCACGTGATGCATTGCCATTTGCCAAGCTATCTCCCTCGATTAGCAGCAGCAAGATGTGTGAATCCGAACATGATGAAAGATTCGTGAAAGAAATTTGGGGGGAGGAGAAAAATAAGATCGTCACAGGCGCTGCCTGGCGGGGACCTCGCCCGACCACAGGTCGCGGCTCCACGACAGGGGAGCATAGGGCCTGTTTGGTGTTCTGCATGGTTTGGGTCTACATCGCACCAACGAGCCAGGCTCACCCGAGACAGGCTGAGTACATACGATGTGTCGTGTTTAGTTAGATGTATCTCTTTCGCCTAGTTGAGAAGAGATGTCGTTTGGTTGTTTGTACGAAGATTGGGTACGCATGAGACAAAAATATTATAAATCTATAAATAATATTTTTATTTTACGAAAATACACTTCTAAAGTACCTATGATATCTAACAATGTGTCAATTATCTTTAAAACATCTTAATATCACTTGATATTCACTAATTATACACTAATACTGTCATTAGGAGAGAAACAACTGCACCCAACCAGTCAGGCCCGACAGAGAAGGTCGATTTGGGCGTAGCTAAGGAGCCTGGCCGCGGGGAGGGATTTGCACACGGAGAGCCTGGCTCGAAGGTACGTGCAGGCAACCAAACTAGCAATCCCTGCACACGAAGATGCTTGCACGGTCTCACGCGGGACACCAAACAGCCCCTTACCCGCCGCCCTTGCGCCGCCGCTTCCGCGAGGCAGCTTGCCCGCCTGCGCGGTATCGTTTTTTAATAGGGGAGCTCACACACCCTGGCGCCCCTCTCTTCCGAGCTTTCCAGCGGAGGGCCGCCAGCGCGTCGTCGTTCCCCAACGGCTGGAGCTCGCACACCCTGCCGTCGGGAACTTGTGGATACCCGCCTGGGTGACGACCCATTCCCACCCGCACCTAACCCGTGTGTGAAGGATACCAGGGCCGTCCCGACTAAATAGGAGGTCGGGTACGAAACTAAAAGAATGAGACCTACTAGCTGGAAAAAAATAACAAAAATAAAATATACGATATAATATATTGCATCGTAAATGAGCTATCCATTGCTCTTTCTGAGATTGGACTAAAGCCTCTACTCTTTGTTTTTTCTTTTGCTTGTCCCAACCCGATTCAAATTTTCTAATCCGAGTTGAAGAAGACATGGCTTCAATATATGAACAATATTGCAGTAGTCGTCTAGATGAAAAGATCAAAAGAACAAAACTTAGAGATCGACTAATTACTCCCTATAGTTTGTTGTGATTATGATGGACAACAAATTGAATTGAAATAAAATAAGTGATTAGTTTTAGTATTACCTTTAGCGTCTCGCCCGTCACCTGGAATCTGGGTCGCCTCGCCAGTCGCTGCCGGTGTTGCGGCTTCGTCACGGAGATGAATCGACGGGAGACAAAATAGATACGATGCCAACGACCAGGAGGCAGGAGTCCTCCTCGTAGGAGTAATTTCCTTTTGGGCTCCTAATGGCTGGGCTATCCAAATCATAGACTCATAACTTCTTTTCTTATAGGCTTATTTTCTTAATAGGGCTGCAGCTTACTGCTTAGCTATATTGGTAGGTACTATATTTGGAGGCCTTGTGCCGTCGCTCACCCTGCACATGTGCAGGGACAGCCCTGAGGATGCCCAACCCGCAAACTTCAAAACCCCATTAGCCCCCGCCCTGTTATCCCTGTATCATCACCCGTCCCAAATAACCTTTTCTACCCGCCCCACTAGTACCAGATGGTCGTTGCCTGATTGCCTCACTGACATTCACTAGGGACCAGGCTATAGCCTTTGTTGTTTCATCGGATGTTCATGATAATTAAAGGTTTTTGTAGATTAATGATATAATCCATTTTATAATTCTCTAGTAAATCCGCAAGATGAATCTATTGAGCTTAATAAGAACATGATTAGACAATGTGGTGTTACCGTAAACATCTCTAATAATGACTTATAATAGGCTTAATAGATCTGTCATGTGATTTTCAGTCCATCTATGTAATTAGTTTTATAATTAGATCATATTTAGTTTTTCTAATAATTAGCATTGGTAAACTTGATGTGACATCTTCGACAAATTTCTTCACCCAACTAAAAGCCCAGTTTATTGGGTGAAACTTTTGGAAGAAATTTTGAGGTCGCCTTTCAAAGCGTATTAGAAGTATTAAACGTAGATTGATTACAAAGCTATTACACAGATGGACGCGAAATCTTGAGATGAGTCCATTAAGCTCAATTAATTTGTCATTAAAGATTGTTTATTGTAGCACGATGTTGTGTAATCATAGTATAATTAGACTCATTAAATTCGTCTCAAAAGTTACGGAAGAGGTTACCGAATGAGTTTTGGCATTTCACATTTAATACTTTTAATTAGTGTCTAAAGATTGATATAATGGGTAGTTAGGGCGGTCCCAATGCGGGAAAACATCACGGTTTCCATAGTCTAGGATATTGTGTCAAGAAATCATCCTCTCCATTGCAATTATTTCATCTAGAGTCTAAACATAAATAAAACCAATCATTCCCCCTTTCTAGTACCGGATTCTCTGTGCATGCATCCGCAATGAGCCGGGGGGAGGAAGGGATGCGAGCCGGTGAGATTTGCCGGAGATCCGAATACGAGAGCAAGAATGAGGCGAGATGAGCGAGCTCGCAAGTAGCAACCATAGGCGGCCGGAGCGGTGCTCACCGGCGGGGCGTGGCGTTGTGGACCGAAGCTCGCCGGCGGGGGGTAGGCGTGGCGACCGAAGCGGTGCTCACCGGCGGGGGCGGGCGTTGTGGACGGGGAGCTCTCCGGCGGGGGCGGGCGCGGTGGCCGGAGTGGTGCTTACCGGTGGGAGCGCGACGTCGTGGATTAGAGCTCGCCGGCGGGGAGCGGGCGCGGTGGCGGGAGCTCTAGCTCGTCCGCGGGAGGGGCGGGGCGGCCGCGATGAGCGGATGCCGGCGAGAGGGTCTAGCGGCCGGGAACGGCGACGCGTGGGCCATGCCGAGCTCCCCGCCCTTCACCGGGAGAGGTGGGCGCGCGGGCCGCGCCGAGCTGCGGAGTCGTCGGCGGGAAGGGCGTGTGGCCGCGACGAGCTGGCGCTCGTTGCCATCGCGGGAGCAATTGTGGTCCGTCATCCTCGTCCCCTTCGGCGGGTGCTTCCGATTCGGCGAGCAACGGCCTCGCGGGCAAGGATACGAGCGGGGCGAAGCTCATTGGCGCGACGCGGCGGTTGGAGCTTCCCCGCCGGGTTGGGGCGGTGGTCGGACCGAAGCGGCCGTCGGAGCATCTGCGTCCCCGTCCGGCGAGAGATGGCATCGCCGGCGCAACTCAAGTCCGCACGCCCGCGAACGACCCGGTGCGGCGGCCGAAACTCACCGACGCGGTGTTGCACGACTACGGGTCGAGGCACATCGAATCGGAGGATGGCCTTGGAAACGTCATCGTTTCTCCCCAACAACAATTTTCTCGTTTCTACATGCATCGGTGCGAGGGAACACGTCGTTTTTCGGGGGTAGAAACCGTTTCCACGTTTTTCCCTCTCTTTCTTCATTAACTAGAGTTTTACATTAATTTTTTGCTTAGGTGGCAATGTAGTTAATGAAGATAGAAATCATCTAATTAATGCCATTGGGAGTGCCCTTAAAGAAAAATTTGGGAACTAAAATCAAATACTCCTAATCAGTTAGAGCAACTCCAACAGTTCCCCATCCCAAATTGTCATTGTTATTTCTTTTGACAAAACAGAAAATCTTCTCCAACAGTTTCCCATCGCAGGTTGCCATTTATCCCAAGTTGGGAAAACCGACTCCGCACGCAGCGATCCGTGGCGCATCCTTCCGCATTAGAAGAGGTGGAACGGTATAAAAATAATTTTGTTTTTTCTCAGGATTCCTGATTTAAGTTTTCAAGAGGTGGAACGGTAGATACATAGTTTTGTTTCTCTCGGGGTTCTTGATGTAAGTTAGATCTGAATTTGGCAAGTGGATTATGTCAAACTGTTGGAGATGGACTTTTTTACTTATCATATGTTTTTGGAAGTTGGCAAAACACAAGATTTGCCAAATAAAATTTGGCAAACTGTTGGAGCTGCTCTTACAGTGCCTCCATTTGCAAAGAACAGGCGAAGTTGGAGTGCAAATAAGCTCTACCAAACAGGATAATAGTTTTAATTTGCGTCTTAATTAATTCTATTATTGGAGCGATGATGCCAAAAGGAAAAATATATACATATATATATATATATATATATATATATATACATATACGGTAATGCTCGGTTAGGACGTCCGGAGGGACCCGGAAAATCGGACGCCCCGCCCACCATCCGATCTCGCACGGTCGACACGCACGTGGCACATCCTCTTCCACAATTCCCTCCATCCTTATCCACCCCATCCTCCTTCACACGCCACACATCCATTCCCCTCGCCCTCTCGCTTCTCTCGTAGCCCACCTCGAGGCAACCGGCTAGGCCGCGATGAGGTGCCATCCCGGCGACGATGCACCTCCACGGCCATCTTCCGGTGGCCGGCCTGGCTCCTCTTCCCTCCCAAGCCCCGGATCTGGCGATGGAGCTCCCCTGCAGGGAGTGGCACGAGCTCCTGCTCCTGCCCCATGCGTCACCAACACCGCGTGCCTCCCTCGGCGCACGGGGGCGCGGGCCGCCCGCCACGACGTCCTCGCGGGGAGGAGCGGCGCGGCTGCCGCACGGGAGGCACGGACCGACGGGGGGCAGGACGTCTCTGTGGGAGGTGGTGGTGCGGCTAGATGCGGTGGCACGGTGGCACCGCACGACCTCCCCCTCCCGTGAAGCTTGCCGCCGCCGTGTCCCTGAAGCCCATGGCCGCCCATCCATTCCTCCTCCCTTGAGCTCGTCGCCGGCCGGTCCTCCCTCCCTTTGTCGCTCATCCCTTCCTCATGTGCGGATCTAGCAATGAATGTCAAGCGGCATGCTAGATCTCACTTCTCGGTGAGACGAATTGTTATGTTTCAACCATGTTTTTTGTGATGATTGCAATTGGATTTTTGTGATGTTGCGGCTATGTTTTTGAAATTAATCGAGGTGTTGCAAACATTGTTTTGCCATGTTGAAGTCATGGTTCCGCCGTGTTGCAGCCATGTTTTTTTTTATTTTGAGTTGATTTCCTTGGGGATGTTGCAACATGATTGGGAGTCGCTGCTCCGGTGTCGGTTGCACTTCCCCGCGGTGGGAGACCCACGTCGGTCGTGGCGACGAACCCGCCATGCTCTGCCGCAGGGCATGGGTAGGCACCAACGTGTGCCCCCCCTCGTATGTTTGAAATGTTCATGTTGTTTTCAGGATATGTTGCAAGTAAGTCTTGCGAATGTTGCAAAAGTAGAATAGATGTTGCATATGTTGCAATGACTTTACACGAATGTTGCATCAATATTTCGGATGCGAGCTATCGGGGCGAGAGGTGAGGGCCGCGGCTCGCCGGTGCCGTCGCGCCATGCTTTGCCCGAGGTGTTGTCATGGCGGGCGATGCATCCATTCCTCGGTCGGTCGCCCCGCCACCACCACGCGTGGGCGGACGCATGAGCCGAGGTGCGGATGGGCGTGTCCATGGCTCACCCTGCGGCTTCATCCCGCCGGGCAAGCGGTCAAGCCGGCGTGAAGCTCGCCGGCCGGCGAAGGAGCTTTGGGCGGCGGCGATGGCGAGCGGCAACGGGTTTTTAACGATGTTGCAAGTGTTTCATTTGGTTGTTGCAAAAGCGAGATCTCGATGTTGCAATGTTTGTAAAATAAGATCTCCATGTTGCATATGTTATTTTTGAATGTTGCGGATGTTGTTTTTAAATGTTGCGGAATTCTACTCCATGTTGCACGTAACATAAGCCGATGTTGCATCATGGTTTTTTTCATGTTGTAATGTTGCAAAAGTAGATCTCGATGGTTGCGGGTGTTATTTTTTGAATGTTGCGAATTTCTTTCATCATGTTGCGCCATTATTTTTTCCATGTTGTAATGTTGCAAAGTAGATCTCGATGTTTTGATGTTTGCGGGTGTTATTTTTTGAATGTTGCAGATGTTGCTTTTGAATGTTGCGAATTTCCTTCGTCATGTTGCATGCAATATGGTCTGATGTTGCGACGGGATTTTTTCTACTTTTCTTTTTTTAACGCTACGGTGGCGCATCCGACGCCCACGGTTGATCCGACGGCTCGCGCCCGTCCGGAGGCCCGCGTCCCTCCGAAACACCGAATGTTGCGAACCCTGCCGCTCGCAACATGACACACATAAACTCGCAACATCGATGGAAACTTCTCTCATTGGATGTTGCACGGACGAGGTTCGCAACATTGAATAATAACTTCCGCAACATCTTAAAAGTTTTTCGCAACATTGAACGCGCGCCTCGCCCGATCGACGGCTGATAGAGGTCTTGATCCAGATCATGCGGCTCACGATGCGTCCGACGCTAGCGCCCGGATCGGACGTCCGGCGCTAGCGATCTGCCGATATATATATAAAACGTGAGATCAAGCGAAAATAAATGGTGTTGCATGCATGTGGAAAGAGAAATATCTGTACATCTTTGCCGGTAAATTAATTCGAATCATATTTTTAAATCAATAAATTAATTTAAATTAAAAAATTTAACTACAAAGTTGTCAAAATTCCTAAAATGTACAACTTTTATTTAGATCATTTGTTCATTCATTAACTGTGTGTTTGGTTGGAGAGCCGCGGTAGCGGAGCAGAGCCGACCTGCTCCCGCGGCTGTTTGGATGGGGAGTGGCGGGAGCAGCGCGGCTCTAGGAGAATATACCCCAAGATGCGGGTTCGCTCCATCCCTCAAAATTCGAGGGACGGAGCTACTCCGCTCCCGTTTCTCTCTACTGTCTCCCTCCCGTCTCCCTCTCTCCTGTCTCACTCGAGCCCGAGGCCGACCGAGGCGAGCTCCCCCTGACGACGCACGGTGGTGGCCCGGGCGACCTCCCATCGTGAGTTGGTGGTGAGGGCTTGGGCGGCGGGCAGGGACCCCAGGCGCCGCGAGGTGGTTCCTCAGGGCGGCAGCAGGCGGAGCTCGTTTTTTGTAGCGGCAGAGCTCACGGGGCGGACGACGGGTGGTGTGCCGACGAATGGAGTAGGGGAGGGGCACGTCGTTGTAGCTGGTGGAGCTCGTGCCCGCAGCGGCGGATCTCGCGAACGACGAAGACGTCCGCCATGGGAGGCGGTCAAAGCTCACCGGAGCTTCGCTGTGGGGTGATTACGGTCGCCATTTCCAAATCCAAGGGCACGGGGAGATAGAGGAGTGGACGGGGAGGCTCATCCTAGGCTCACCTCGGGCAGGTGCGGATCGGAGATGGAGATCGACAAGGGCGCAGTGTTGCTCGAGCTCGAGCAGAACAGAGGAACCGGGGGCGTGGGGATGAAGATGAAGAGGAGAGAAGGCATGACATGTGAGACCCATGAAACCCTAAACTCTATGACATGTTGGACCCACTAACGGAGTGAAAACTGTCATCCATTCATTATCTCATTCATCCAAACAAAAAAGAGGGTTTAGAGCCACTCCAACCCAACCTTTCCAACCAAACATTAGAAGGGTTGGAGTCATCCCAAAACAAGGGTCGGCTCCGCTCCACTCCCCGCGGCTCTCCAACCGGACACACGGTAAAGCGGTAGAGCGGGAGTGCGGCGGTGAGGTGGAGGGGGAGTCAGCACACGAGGAGATCAACGACGGCAAGATCCGGTTGTGCCATTCGTCCCTAACGCCGGCGGTGTTGCTCCCCGTGATGCTCTCGCGGATCTCGGATGACCCCTCCTCTTGGCAGTGCAAGACGGCTGCAACCCGCGCATCCAGCTCCCAGATGCAGGGGCGGACACACGAATCTGTAACAGAGAATAAAAGAAGAGAACAAACAGAAAAGCTCATGGTGGTTCTTTTGGCAGCGCCAAATCCATCATGTTTAGGTATTTGAGCGTTAGATTTCTGGCCAACAGGTCCCACCTTTCATTATGCAAGGGTAAAATGGGCATTTAGCATTCATCTCATGCCACCAAGTAGCACCACAGCATCACAAGGACACGTTTGACCCAAAGTACTGACCATTTTCAAAATTCAAGGACGAACTTTGACCTCTTGAGGAAAGTTCAGAGATGATGACTATTTTGCCAACAGAATTCAGGAGCACCTTCGTGTTAATTCGATCTCTCTAACGGTCCAAAGGCCGTAACGGCTCGTTCTCGCGCCCTGGTCGGGGGGCGCCCAACTAATCCATGGTTGGTGGCCCCCCGTCGCACAGTGCTATAAAGAGAGGGTGGGGGCCACGGTTCGCTGTACGAGGTTCACCGCGCCGCCGCACACCCCCACCCACAAACCCTAACCGACCCGAGGGAGCACTGTAGCGGCGGGAAGCTCCGCCACCGCCGCCGCCGAGGCCCTCTTCCTGGATCCGACGTACACGGTGCCACCGCCCGACGCTCGACCGCATCGTCCGTGACACCGTCGTCCCCGAGCCGCACTGCATCCCCTTCGTCAATCCGCGGCCGCCCCTGCGACCTCGACTCGCGAGATGGCCTCAGACTCCGCGCTCCCGTCCAACCTCGATGGTCTGTGTCCCTTGTTTCCCCTCTGTTACCTTTTTAGTTGTATTAGGTGTAGTAGATCTAGATCTAGGTGATCATGTTGTTTATTTGTAATCCTTAAGTACCTACCCGATTAGATTAACTACTGGTGTTTGTGCATGTTTAAGCGATTAAGGTTCTAACAATGGTATCAGTTAGCCTAACCAGTTAGTAGATCTGTTTCGGGGTAGATCTTTTATATCCAGTGTAGCATGATGAAGGAGATGACCCCAAATATTTAGATCTGGGGGAGAGAGAACACTGGAATCGACATAAAATCGTTGAAAATCGAAGAAAGTTTGAAACCCTAACCCTAGATCTTGCTCGGGTTAGGGGAAGGTAACACAAATTCGAATCACAGAGGCTACCCTAACCCTAGATCCACTCGGGTTAGGGGAAGAAATGAAGAAAACCGATGCAAATTGAGTCAAATCCCAAACCCTAGATCTCATTTACTCCCAAGAAAGACCCGGCTATAGAAATCCTACCTTGCCGCGGGACCACCGCCTCTCGGCGGGTTGTACCCGCCGCCGTGCGGGGCTTGAGGAGCGAGAGCTCGCCGCCGCGGCGGTGTGCGGGACATGCGCTTGGGCGCTACCGCGGGGCCGCTCAACGGCCGCGCGTTCACCGTGCCGGTGGACGCACACGCCGACGAGGGGGCCGGCAGCGAGCCGCCTCCACTCTCCACCGCGTCACCATGGATGTTTTCCCTCTCTGATTCTTGCAGTTTTAAGGTGTTTTGGTGGAGGAATAGGGGAAGGAGCAAGGTAGGAGGGTGCCTGCTGCGGTCTTGGACCGGGCGGCGCCGCTCACCGCCACCGGCAAGGCACCGGCCGCGGGAAAGAAGGGCCGGCCGCCGCCGTGCCGGTGGCCGCGCCGCGGGCGAGGAGGAGGGAGGAATGAAAGCTTCTAGGGTTTTCCGGACATCTCCGGCTTATATACCGCCCCGATCCAGGCGGGTTGGATCTCAGCCGTCGATCTAGAGATCGACGACGGCAAGGAGCAAGGCGGCCGCGTGGGCTAAATTGAGCCCGGGCGGGGGGTGGCGCTGGGCCGCTTCGCCGGCCCAGCCTGTGGTTGCTGGGCCTGGAGCCCATGCGGGCGCGGGTAGGAGGCCGCGGGCCGTTTTCGGATCTTTGGGCCGAATTAGTCGGCTGTGAACAGTAGTGTTTTCCATTTAAGTTTTGTATTTCAGAAGCATTCTTTATTTGTTTTTTATGTTTCTTTTCTGGTTTTTCATTAAGTTAATATCTCTTTTTAATTTTTTACAAATTCATGAAATTTACAGAGAGTAGGATGCTTCTGAAATTAAGGTTTACTCTGTTTCTTTTGTTTGTTTTTTCGCTGTGTTGTTTTAATTTCTCTAGTTAAATTGAACCAAAGGGATATTTAATTAGAGAAGTTTTCTTTTAAGAATATGTTATAATATTGTTATTTTTCTGGCCAAAGTCGATAATTACAATATTATGACCTGATACACTAAAGTTTTATGCATTAGTTCTATTTTTCTGCCCAAAGGTGATATAGAATTAATGTAGTAGCATGTTGTATGTATTAATTTTGACCAAAGTTAAATTGATGCATGCAATATTTATTGTTATATGTTCTCACACCTTTTCTAAATTTTATTTTCAGCTCAAGCTGGTTATGTTGACCAGATCCCTGAGCTGACTGGCAACAACTACACGGCTTGGCGCAAGTTGTTGAAACTGGCATTTTTAATGCTGGGTATGGAGTACGTGCTGACCACGGAGTGTCTCGCCGAGCCCGAGGCACTCCGTCGGGAGAGGCTAATGAGACTGATGCTGCATGGAAAGCAAGGGAAGACGCCCATATCAAGGCGGAAAGTGAGCATCAACTCGCCAAAGCGAGGTGGGATCTAGACAACAAGAGATGTCTAGCGATCATTCAGACTAAGATGACAGAGGCAATTAAGGCGTCCATTCCTGAAAAGGATAAGGACGGGAAGTTACTCACTGCCTCCGAGTATTTGGAGATAGTGGATAAGCAGCACTCTCATCATACTAAGACTTATGCCAGTACTACTATTGGCGCTTTGGTTGCAATGAAGTACACCGGTGGTGGTATAAGGGACCACATACTTAAGATGAGCAACATGAATGGCAAGCTTGATGAGATGGGCATGGTCCTTCCCACCGAGTTTGTCATTCATTTGATTTTTAAGTCCCCGCCTCCCGAGTTTTCTCGCTTTTGAGGTCAACTACAACACCATACCGGATAAGTGGGATGTGCCATGTCCGTCCGGGGAGGAAGAAAGGTTGAAGGCTCAGAATTGTGGTCTTGTTAACTATGTAAACCATGGTAAGAAGCCACAGAAGAGAAGTATTCCAAGTAATCATTTTCAAGCTAAGAACCAAGCGGAAAGCGGACCTTCAAATGCACCTTCCCAGGGACAGATGAAGCCTCATGGAAAAGCTCCCATGCAGAATGATCAGCCTCAGAAGCCTCAGAGAGCTCCTCAGCAGACGGAGTTTGCACCAAACCAGTGTCACTGGTGCAAGAAGACTGGGCACTGGAAGAAGCAGTGTCCTAAGTGGTTGCATTTCATGTGATCAAAGGGTGAGGACATTATTACATTTGTAGATGAATCCCTGTACTTAAGTTATAGTAAATCTACTTGGTGGATTGATTCAGGTGCAACTACTCATGTTGCTAATTCTATGCAGGGTATGAGTACAACCATAATCCTAGCAAGAGGAGCAAGAACAATTAAGGTTGCGAACGGCGTCGAGGTCGCGCTTGAAGCCATTGGTGATCTCCCCATCAAGTTGAAGGACGGCTTCACGCTTCAGCTCCATGACGTTCTTTATGTTCCATCTTTAAGTCGAAATTTAATTTCAGTGTCATGTTTAGCAGACAATGGTTTTGAGTGTCAGTTTAGTGCACAACATTGTTCCATTAAGTTAAATAATATGGTTGTGGGTCTTGCCATCCGACAAGACAAACTATACATGTTGGCTATTCATGATAATTCCACCGAATGTGTTGATTCCGTATGTTAAAATGCGAATGTTGTATCATCTACGAATGTAAGTAAGAAGCGGAAGCGAATTGATAGCGTATCTTCGAAATTATGGCATTGTCGCTTAGGCCATATTTCGAGGGGAAGGATGGAACGCTTAGTTAAGGAATCAATTCTTCCACCATTAGAATTTAATGACTTAGAACAATGCATAGATTGCATTAAAGGAAAGTTTGTTAAACAAATTAAGAAAGGCGCAAAGCGAAGCATGGGAGTGTTGGAGATAATCCACACTGACATTTGTGGTCCATTCCCTGTGGCACATGTGGATGGTTTTGATTCGTTCATTACATTCACAGATGACTATTCTAGATATGGGTACATTGATCCAATTAAAGAGGAGTCGAAGCGCTAGACAAATATAAGATATTTAAGGTTGAAGTTGAAAATCAGCACAACTTAAAGATTAAGGTGGTGAGGTCCGACCGAGGTGGGGAGTACTATGGTTGACACACCCCGTATGGCCAAGTTCCCGGACCTTTTGCAAGGTTTCTACGGGAAAATGGTAGAGTTGCCCAAGATAGTACACCGGTGAACCTCAACAGAATGGAGTAGCTGAGAGAAGGAACCATACCTTGATGGATATGGTTAGAAGTATGTTAAGCTACTCAACATTACCAATTAGTTTGTGGATGGAGGCATTAAAAACCGCCACTCACATTCTAAATAAAGTACCTAGTAAGTCAGTACCTACAACACCGTATGAATTATGGACGGGTAGGGAACCCTCCTTGAATTATATGCGTGTATGGGGATGTCCAGCAGAGGCTAAAGTTTTTAACCCAAATATTGGGAAGTTAGACCCCAAGACAGTAAGTTGTCATTTCATTGGCTACATGGAAAAATCTAAAGGATATCGTTTCTACTGTCCTACTGGACATACAAAGTTCGTGGAAACGAGGCACGCTGTTTTTCTAGAGGATGAAATGATCAGAGGGAGCAAGGCAGTTCGAAAGATTGATCTTGAAGAAAAGCGGGTGTGTGCACCCACTCCTATGGTTGAAGAACCGTATTTTGAGCCGCCTCTTGTTCGATAGCTATAGTGCAACCCACCGTGGTGCCGGAACCCGTTGTTAGTACTCTTGTGCCATCGGTGGAAGAAAATGATGAAACTGTTCAACGAATCCTACAAGAACAACCGATGCACCGAAGAAACACAACAACCCCAAATACGGAAGAGCCGGTAGTAGAGGCTGCGAGGAGGTCATCAAGAGTCGAAAGTCGGCTATCCCCGATGATTATGAAGTTTATGAATGTGAAGAAATTCACATAGAAGGTGATCCTACTTCTTATGAAGAAGCTATGAGTCGTCCCGATGCATCCAAGTGGCAAGAAGCCATGGAAGATGAAATGAAGTCAATGAGTACCAACGAGTTTGGGACTTAGAGGAAATTCCTAAAGGAGCCAAAACAGTAGGCTGCAAATGGGTCTACAAGATCAAATATGACTCTAAAGGGAATATAGAAAAGTATAAAGGACGGCTTGTGGCCAAGGGCTATAGGCAAAGAGAAGGGATAGATTACAATGAGACGTTTTCTCCAGTCTCTTGTAAAAATTCTTTTAGGATCATAATAGCCTTGGTGGCGCATTATGATTTGGAATTACACCAGATGGATGTCAAGACGGCATTTCTGAATGGAGATTTATATGAAGATGTATACATGACTCAACCCAAAGGTTTTGTTGTGAAAGGAAAGGAACATTTAGGATGTCGTTTAAGAAAATCCATTTATGGTCTAAAGCAAGCCTCTAGACAGTGGAACTTAAAGTTTGATGAGACCATCACAAAGTTTGGTTTTAAGGCAAATATTGAGGACAACTGCGTTTATGCAAAGTTTAAGAATGGGAAATTCATTTTCCTAATACTGTATGTGGATGACATTCTACTAGCTAGTAGTGATGTTAGACTGCTGCAGGAAACGAAAAAGTTCTTGTCCTCAAAATTTGATATGAAAGATCTTGGTGAAGCCTCATATGTTTTAGGCATTGAGATTCATCGAGATAGAAGGAAGGGGGTCTTAGGATTATCGCAAAAAGCATATCTGGAAAAGGTACTAAAATAATATGCATGCGAGTAGAGCCATACCTGCTCCTATAGTAAAGGGCGATAAGTTTGGACTTCACCAAGTCCAAGGAACCAATATGAGATCGATCAAATGAAAATGGATCCATATGCTTCAGCAGTCGGTAGCTTACAGTATGCACAAGTGTGCACTCGCCCCGATTTAGCATTTGTTACGGGAGTACTTGGTAGATATCAAAGTAATCCAGAAAAGAGCACTTGGATGATGGCAAAGAAGCCTTTTCGATATCTACAGGGCACGAAGGATTTAATGCTAACGTATAGAAGATCTGATTCCCTAGAGATAAAAGGGTACTCAGATGCTGATTATGCGGGAGATAGAGATGATAGAATATCCACGTCGGGATATATATTCACTCTCGCGGGAGGAGATATTTCGGGGAGAAGCTCAAAACAAGAACTAGTTGCAACATCTACGATGTATGCGAGTTCATAGCCCGTTATGAGGCAACGGGACGGGTGATGTGGCTAAAGAAGTTTATACCGACTTAAGAGTAGTGGATTGTATTCACGGACCACTACGGTTGTCCTTGCGATAACAAGCCAACAGTATTTTATGCTCACAACAACAAGTTAAGTAATGCTACCAAACCGATAGAAATAAAATTCTATGCGGTGAAAGACAGAGTCCGAAATAAAACTATAAGTCTGGAGCATATAGGCACTAAAGAGATGTTAGCGGATCCGCTCACAAAAGGCTTACCACCCAATGTGTTTGGAGAACACATAGCCGATATGGGTTTAAGGGAAAGCCTATGATTCCCGGACTGGGCCCAAGTTAAGATCCTATCAAAATGGATAAGTGTATTGTGGTCCGGTTAATCCGGTTGTGATTACAATTTAGATGACCCATGCTCAATATGTTTATTTGTGATGAGGTGGATGCCAAGTAAGGAACTCGAGATTAAGTGAATGTTGTAGAAGAGATCGAGAGGGAGAATGTTAATTCGATCTCTCTCCCGGGCTCGTTCTCGCGCCCGGTCGGGGGCGCCCAACCAATCCATGGTTGGTGGGCCCCCGTCGCACAGTGCTATAAAGAGAGGGTGGGGGCCACGGCTCGCAGTACGAGGTTCACCGCGCCGCCGCACACCCCCACCCCACAAACCCTAACCGACCCGAGGGAGCACTGGAGCGGCGGGAAGCTCCGCCACCGCCGCCGCCGAGGCCCTCTTCCTGGATCCGACGTACACGGTGCCACCGCCCGACGCTCGACCGCATCGTCCGTGACGCCGTCGTCCCCGAGCTGGCACTGCATCCCCTTCGTCAAGCCGCGGCCGCCCCTGCGACCTCGACCCGCGAGATGGCTTCGGACTCTGCGCTCCCGTCCAACCCCGATGGTCTGCGTCCCCTGTTTCCCCTCTGTTTTTCCTTTTAGTTGTATTAGGTGTCGTAGATCTAGATCTAGGTGGTCATGTTGTTTATATGTAATTCTTAAGTACCTACCCGAATAGATTAACTACTGGAGTTTGTGCATGTTTAAGTAATTAAGGTTCTAACACTTCGCCCCAAAGCTAAGGACTATCTGAAACTATTTTCCAAAGGCCACACCCCAGAATAAGATCAAACATATATGTACAGGACAGGACGCCATACATGATCCACTAATTGTCATGCCATTTGCAGAAATGGCTACCACTGTAACGGATTAATTACATAGTTCACCAACACACGCAAAAGCAGCAAGATCTCCAATGGAGTATGCTAGTGATTAAGGAATCTAATTGCCCAAGTTACAGTTGAAGCTTGAGATGCTCTTGGATGCAAGATCGGAGGGCATGGTTAGGGACGAGGTCTCGGTTTGGGAGGGCCAGATTCGTCATTGGAGACCTATCGCTCCCGCCATCAAGCCAACGCCTTATGGCTTCTGCTTCATACGTGAACCCATCAGATGCCACTTGAGGATCCTTCATGATCTCCTGAGAAAAAGCAAAAAAAAATGCAAGCTATCATTTCGTAAATGCACTTTAGTCAGATCAGAAATAAGAACACTTCAGGATTCTTGAGGAGAAAGAAATCACTCAACGTGTGTTCGAGAAAAAGAAATCACTCAACGTTCCAGAGAAACAGGGAAGTTTCCTTGCATGCTGAAAAAAAACAGAATTTCCCAAATCATCTAAAGTGCTGGCAGAGTCATTTACCATGAGGATTGGACAAAAGAAGTGAGACGGCACGCAGCTTCGGTTAGAGGCCGATTGCAAGTATGGCCGTGAGGCTGCAGAAGGCTTCGTAATCATTGGCTCCACAATTGCCCACACCTTGGTTAGAAGATCAGGCCGCTTTTCCTTCCTCATCTCCACACAGCTCAGGGCAATGAGCGCTAACTGCTTGGCTTGCGTGTAGGGCCAATCCCCAGCAGTCTTATCTATCAGCATGTGCAAGCTATCACTCTCCAGTGCTGCTGCTACTTTCGTTGCTATAGATAGTGGGGCCATTCCAGTCAACAGACGCAGGATAACAACACCGAGGGAGTAGACATCAGAAAGTGGTGTCAGCTCCCCTGTGGTGAGAAATTCTGGGTCTAAGTAGGGGAGCCTCGCTGTCAGGTTGGCTGCGCGTGCATCAGGCTCGAGAAATGGGTTTGATGTGCCAAAGTTGCAGAGCTTGCTCCTAGAGTTGGCATCAAGGAGGATGTTGCAAGGCCGGAGATCACCATGGACCAGAGCATTAGGCTTATTGGAATGAAGGTATAAGAGCACAGAGCAAACCTCAGCAATGATCTGTGCACGTTTGTGCCACAACAGAGGTTGCGGGTCATTGGTGTAAACAATCTTGTCTTCAAGGTTTCCATTAGGCAACCACTCATACACTAGGGCACAAGCTTCCGAGCATACTCCAACTATGGTGACAATGTTAGGATGTTTCCCTTCACGAAGGATAGAAACCTGCAATAACCATGCATTAGTAGCAGAATCAGCTAAACACCACTATCAAACATGACAGGCTCACCTCTTGCCGAAATAAGCTTTGGGTAGAGGATAGCTTGATTGCCACCATGATCTTGTGTATAATGCCTTTGTATACACGGCCATATTCAGTTTCTCCAATTTTGCAAGCATCGCTAAAATGCTCTGTTGCCTGTTCCAAGTCATTGATGGAGAACTCAAGAACGATCTGCCTGTTCTGATCTCGTAATTCGTCCACCTGTCGCACTGCAATGTCCCGTTCTTGCTTTAACTTATCACATTCTGCATTACATAAGTGGAGGTTACATGGTTCATCTCTGTCATAAATCTATATTCAGAAATAATAGCAAGACACAAATTCTTCAAGTATTGGTCTACCCATGTTTGCTTCTTCTTTCTCAAGACAGGCCTGCCGTTTTAACAGAACCAGCTCCTCTTCTAGAGCTTGTACCTTGCGTTGTACTTCCTACATGTACTTAGGTGAATTATATTTTATATTGCTAAAAGGCTTAATAGAAACCACATGCATTTTACGGAAGCGTGTAGAAATGCATAAGCAGTGAAAAAAATTAAAAATAAAGGACTAAAAATATGTTAAATAATCAACGGTTAGCTATATGATCTAAAAGAATGAAGGTAGGCCAAATAAAAGAAAAATATCATGCTCAAAATTTTCAGTGTCATGTTTTTGTAAAATCTTACTTTTGTCTAAATTAAGCATGAGAATTCTTAAGAAAATAAATAAGGGCACAAAACTAACACAGTTATAATACCCCCCTCCCGGGTGAAAAAAATAGCTTACAAAAAAGAAGGGATATGCCGAAGGTAAAATTCCAATAGACAAAAATTTCTGCCCACGGGCCACAACAGTAAAAACACATTTTCAGGAAAGGGTAACATTATACTTACACTGAAAACTTTTAGAAAGCAAAGAGAGTTGAAATGAAGATTCCCAAAAATAAGTAATTAGTAAAGTTTCAAGAATGGACTGCAAAGCAGATGTTTCAAAACTATGAATCAGTTAACTTCCCACCCCTTATGTTCCTCCAGACCTACTCAAAAAGTTTTGCCAACTCATCTTGCCAACTTGTGGGGCCGAGGTCCTTGTTTTTAAATTAAGGGTAAGGCTATCTAGACTCTAGAAATTCCTTCGCCACCCCACCTTGTATGGGAGCTTTCAGCATTGGGTATGCCTCATCTCACCCACCCTCAGTCACCACCCATCCTATCCTGCAAACTTGTCACCCTTAGGCCTTAGACACCTGTCCTCAATGATGTCAACACTGCTATCTGCGTTTTACCGAGTCTCAAACTCCCTTGACAACCTCATGTCCTTCCAGCTCAATGCCAACTGCTACTACCGACTCTGGAACTTCAGCCTGTTCGCCTCAATAGAGCAACGGCTGACACAAACACAGTAAACACAAAAATCAAGAATGCAGAATGAACCATGTATTTCAGATTGCAACTTGAAAACTATTATGGAAAGGTATCAGCATCATGGTGGGGGGCACACAAAACAGGAGGCTAGGGAGTGCAGCACAAGGCTAGGGAGTTCTTCTCCAAGCAAAAATGGGTATTAGTTAAGTTGGGATGGTTATTCTTGTTGATAAAGTATGAGACATGAGAGATGTTCATTACTGACTATAGCATTTTACTCTATACTTAAGATTTCTATATCCCAATGGTGTGAAACAGCGGAAGATTAGACCTAGGATCAGAAACGCTAAACTCGTGACACCATGCAGAGACGGAATTGGTATAATGGACTGATTGTATTGCATTCAGGCCTCGGCCGGTATATATGAGTAGAAAACTTGAGGCGCAAGGCAACACTGGATACATAAGTCTACAATACGTATGTCCGCAACTACCAAATATACCCCCCACCCCCACCCCGCAGTTGGAACGTCGGTGCGGTGCTGCAGTTGCGGCATGGAGGACGGTTGGCAGCGCGCAGGGGCGCGACGAGGAACAACACAAGATTTGACCTAGAATCAGAAACCCTAATCTCGTGATACCATGTAGAGAGATGGAATTGGTATAATGGACTGATTGTATTGCATTCAGGCCTCGGCCGGTATATATGAGAGTAGAAAACTTGAGGTGCAAGGCAACACTGGACACATAAGTCTACAATACGTATGTCTGCAACTACCAAATACCCCCCCCCCCCCCCCCCACCCCGCAGTTGGAACGTCGGTGCGGTGCTGCAGGTGCGGCGTGGAGGACGGTCGGCAGCGCGCAGGGGCGCGACGAGGAACAACGCATTGGGGCATGTTTTTAGTTACACGGGCCCAGCCAAGACTTTATCAACATAATGTAGCATAAACATCATAAACAATTCATGACAGCGGCAAGTACATGTACATGTATTCCAAAAAAAAGTAAATAACAAATTCAACTTGCTTGCTGCAATGCTAAACACTACACAACCGCGATCAACACAAACTGTGATAGCTATGAGCCTATGACCATTATATGGGCACCCCCACATCTATGCAGCAACAGTAGATATGCACAGAATAGGAATGCTGTTGAAGTCAGGGTTGGGAATTGGGATGTTGGTCATCGTAGTCAAATGTAGTCTAGACCCTGCCTGCTGGCCTGCTTTAAGCTTTTGGCTTATCGTAACAACAGCCATGTTTTCCTGGCTTATCAATTTAAAATGCTGAAGACAGGTAAAACGCAGAAACACCTAAACAGGCTTTGCCCAGGCCCCGTCAAGCAATCTAATTTGTTAGGAGCAAAGCCTTGATAGCCATTGCAATACATTTGCACTTAGCTAGTATTGGAACGAATTTCCGCTTCTAAATTAGATAACATAGTAAGGTCCATTTGGTTTTGCAGGAGCTTTCCAAAAGTTCAACTTTTAGATGGAAGCATCTCATTAGGAGCCATAAATGACAGCAAAATAACACTATGGTCAGCAAATATTCCTGTAAATATATAGATTCCTGCAGCACTGCACAGCACATCATAACAACCACTAACTGGCCCCTAAGCACAACCTAAAAACCAAAACATAAGTGTTATGTGTAGGGAGCTGAAATCGAGCTTTGAAATATAGGAAAGTGTAATGGAACTAGTACCTTCTGATCATAAATATGCTGGAAGAAAAATCTAACATAAGGATATTTGTCTTTTGGCTCTGGGATTTTCTGGTAGCAAATAATGTCCCCGCTTTGAATCTGTGCAAAAGAGAAGAAACTAAGTTTTCAGAAGCAAGTGGAAAAGACAAGATAAGTATTCTAAACAAACCTGGGCAGATGTAAAAGTCACATGAATGTTAATATCTTCACACCACACGTATGGTTCAAATTTTATTTCCTGCATGTTTAGATTAGAAAAAACCAGTTACCAGCACATAATGCAGAATGGCTGCTAAACAGTATGCATTAGAGATTATGATAATGCTACTTTGCATCAGCACAAAACCAGACCTCACACAATACAATTTCTTCATGTGCAGGGAGACCAGCTAGACTTCTTAGTAATGGAAGAATATCTGAAGGCTTCGATGAAGCTTTCACAAACAGCATGCGGACATATCTGTTTGCCTCATTCAGAAGGGAAAAATATAGTGAAAGACTGCTGGTGAAGGGGGGAAAGGGGCCATACAGAAAGAAATGCGCACCTTAGTTGCATTTGTTCTGGGTCATAATGCTTTAAGAATACCAACGAATCTTCTTTTCTAGGCAATTTTGGTGCAGGAAGATGATAGTGATCCTAATGTGCACAAATATGAAGGGAAATTTAGTGAAATATAACTCATTGAATTTGAATAGGAAGGCATTTTTATAGAACAGCAATTTGACACCACCGGGTACAAAGTTCACCAAATCCCAGCCTCCATATAGTATGGACCTAAACACATGTAGCAATTGCCTTTCATCCTCACTGAATTACAAGGTTTGAACCCTCAAAGCATCTAAACACTATATGTCCATTTGTATAGCAGTGATATGTACACATCCTGCACTGGAGCTGACCCTTAATGCCCTGGGTTGTTAAGCAAGTGTTTAAAGAAAAAGAGTGTGAAAATATCCTTTTAAGTTCAAGGTCAACCTCTAATAAGAGATCCAGCTCACCAGCCAAGCGTGCTGACGATTCCTGTAGTCCCCCTACCTGGAAGGGTGGTTCTTGATAAGTTAGCCCTTCATGAAGGAGAAGTGCTTATATAAACTATCAATCACAAAGGCAGCATTGTTTATTGCACAAAGAGCATGTGCACATCCATCAAAATAAACTATATGAGGACTAGAGTTACACAAAGCTGGGCAAGAAAAATAAACTGGAAGATAAAACAAGAGTATTGCAGGGCAAAGGGCAATGCCTGAACCACAAATGCATGGAAGCAGGTAACAAAAGTTGCAATGAAGCTTCATTCCCTCTTGGAATTGTTGAGGAACCGATGCAGTAGAAAGAAACTCTTGTGGCTACAGGCCAGCCCACAGAGCAGCAGTGCTGCACGCACGGCACTGAGCTCGATGTCATGCAGCCGCATTCAGCAACGGCAACAGAGTGCGCGATATTGTTGCCAGGCAGACGCTGAATGCAATAGTAGTAACAACAACGGCGGCGGCGGCGAGTCGGCGACGACAATAAGAATAACAAGAGATCCAGACACAAGTCATCCTACGATGAACAATGTCCTGCAAACCAATTTCTGTCCAAGAAATAACCAGAGCATTGGACAGTCACGACTCACAATGTCTACTTACAGGTAATTTCTCTTCTTGGGAAGACAATGCTCTGCTAGGGCGGTATGTCCCATTTTGCCGTCGAGCCCACAACCAGAGACGCTGAAATTGAACTTGAGTGCCAAATTCTCCAGCCAGCTGCTCCTGTGAAGCAATTTAACCTATCAGTTAGTAGCTATCATAAACCATAATTACAGAGACAAAACAGGGTCAGTGAGACCGAAAGTCAACACAAAAAAAAATTAGGAACATATCATCCATTAAGCTAGGGTGAACTCATGCATATGATGGAAAATGAACCATGGAGTGGATCATCTGTGGCAAAATTATAAAATATATAACTTTATTGCGTAGGCATAAATGTGATACCATCATAGACCTACAGGAAGAAGCATTGCGATCAGCTGAATAACAAAAATGTCCAGTGAAGCTGGAAAGCTAGGGTAAAGTCATACATATCATATGATCATTGGCCTTTTTATTTATAAACACGGTAGTAGATACAGACCACATCATATAGGCATACTTACAGTAAGAAGCACTGAAAGATGGAAACCGATGCAAGGACAAAGACAAAAAAACAATTAAAAAATAAACACAACTGAAGCTAACATAGCAAGGGCATGTCTTCAATCTTAATTCTCCTCAACGAGCTAAATCGAAGAGCGGCTCCTACAAATGGTTAGCGAACATCTTCGTCAATAGTGAATCCTACTATTTACATCATTCAGATAAAAAGGAATAAACAAGATTAATTACTACTCCCTCATTCCTTTTATATATGACGTTGCTTAGTTCAATTTTGAGCTAACCAATGTCATATATAAAAGGAAGGAGGGAGTATAAAGTAATTAATTTGTATTGTTTAAAAGCCAAAATCACACGAAACTAAGCCACAAATTAAGATTTAAGACCCTAAGCCAGTAATATAGAAACAATTTAGCCATGGCATTAGTACTCAGAATTTTCTAGTTGCATGGCTTACTTGTAATGGTTCCAATTCCAAGCAAGATAAGGGGCAATATTTCATGCAGAGGTATCGGACAGTGAACAAAGTTGCATTAGAATTAAGCAGTTTGATATGCTGGATAATGATTATGTTGTTATTGAGCATGATACTTTTTGTTAGCACTATTTTATACATAATGATATTTTCTGTTAGCACTATTATGGGCTATTACAAAATATGGGGATCAAGTATAAGTTGTAAGTGTACAGAATTGCACACTGGAAGAACAGCGCAAAACCAGAACCATGTCTGGTATGGCTCATCTCCAGGACAGGAACCTATTTTAAGCTAAGGCCTAGTGGCAATTAGGGCATAAGGCCACTTTGACTGCACCTTACATAAGCAGCGTTGTTAAGTTCATTCTTTATTCTCGCAATCCAATATTTGCAGGCCAGAGCTAATCTTACTTATATTAAATTAAAACTCCAGTAAGACAGTCTTAGAAAAAAGAACAAAAAATTGAGGGCTTTTGAACCCAGAACTGAAGAATTGAGGGCTTACGCTTTCGAATTGAACAAAGGGATAATCCACAACAAGAACACAGCAACTCAAGAGTAGCAGATGCAGCAGTGTAAGCTAAAGGACAGCTCCTTTATTCTCAGTAAAGGATACCTTGAAACTGAGGAGGGTCGTGGTGACCGGGATGTGGAACGTCCGGAGTCTGCTGAAATCCACAAGATCGAAGAAGTGTCCATCTTTCCCAATCTGCGAGAGCAGATCTTCCTCTCTCACCACCTGGAGTAAGCCAAGAAACTGAGCCGCAGCGACGCGATGTTCTTGGTGCCCCAACCCGAATAAGCCCAGTATTCTAATTAATTTTGCTCCTTTTATTGTGCCGAACTAGCGCAGAAAAAGAACAGTTAACTCAACGAGAGGGGAGGATCGCTGACCTTGATAGCCTGAAGCAGCGGCGGCATGGCGGCCGCAGGGAAGGACGACGGTCGCGTTCTTTTTTCTCGGAAAAAGTCTGTATACTATAACCCCCTACCTATAGATGGTAGTTCACATCACCCCTGGGTGGCTTTCATACATGGTTTTGCTTTGGTGGCATGACATGTTGGACAAAAATAACACCTATATGTTGTGAGACCCTCATGTCAGTTTCACATATTCATCTTATTCCTCTGTTCGCTTCCTCTTTTTGCGCCGCCGCCAGCCATCCTACTCCTCCCTTACCCGGGCTGCCGTTCGTCGTCCGCCCCTCGTCGACATCCACCATTCCCTCCTACTACGAGGCCCCTCCCGGGCTGGAGTGGAGCAGCGCAAGGCCTCGAGGGCGGCAACGGATGCGAGGCGCATGTTCACGGCGTGGGAGCCGCCGGCGCCGGGCAGCGCTGGGCCTCCGCGGCGGCGGCACATGTCCAGCCGCCCGCCCTTCCCCTGCACTTGCGGCCCCGCGTCGTCCCCTCTGCCCGCGACGCGCGCAGGTAGGCCCGCCCGCCCCTCCCTCCTTGCACCGCCTTGATGCTCCTCGACGGTGGCGGCGAGAGCTCGCCTCCAACACACGTCAGCGCTCCTGGCGACGGCAGCTAGGGCTGGAGCTCGCCCCAGGGACCCTCATGTTGTCACTCCCAACCGGGGCTTGAGCTCGCCCGGAGGCCGCGCGTTGCCGGGATAGGGAGTTCGGCGACGTGGGGAAGGGAGTTGGTCGAGCAGAGCACGACGGTGATGGGCGGCGACAAGCGAGTAGCAGCGGCTAGTGTCGTGCCGGTGGGATGGAGACGAGAGAGGATAAAAGGGGAGAAAAAACTGACCAATGGGCCCAAATCGGTAGGCCATGGTGGCAAAACCACCACAAGGAGTTATTTAAACGGTATTGCATAGTTTGGGATTAAACATCTGGTTTTGTAGTTGAGGGGGTGATGTGTACCACCATATATTTTTTCCTGCGCTCCTGTGGTAATCTTATTAATAATAGGGATGCCAATTAGGATGCAACAAAATATTTTTATTTTAATACATATAATGTGTAATTAGAAATAATAATGTGAAAATAAATATAGTGCCTGATGATTAAATAAAGTTTAGTATGTTAAGGTGGGTCCACGGTTTGGTATTTACCCGGAAAAAGTCTACTTCACCCCCAACCTATGAGGGTTGGAACTAATGAATTTTTTTACCCCTAAACTTTCTAAAACAAGAAAATTCACCCCTGAAGCAGTTTTGAAAAATCATAGTAAATCACAGAAAAATCATAAAATGAAAAATCAAATTGTGTTGGACTTCAAATTAGTAGTTCTACGCACTGAACATACAATATGGAATGCTTTAGTACTGTGGTACATATTTTTTTTATAACTTTAGATTGTGCTTTTCTTCATAACTGTAAAAAATGTACTAAATATACCATATTATATGTTTATTGTGTAGATGTACTCATTTAGAATCTAACATAATTAGATTTTCCATTTTATGATTTTTCTGTGATTTACTATGATGTTTCAAATCCGCTAGGGGTGATTTGTCCTGTTTTAGAAAGTTCAGGGGTAAAAAATCCATTTTCATAGGTTGGGGTGATGTGTTCCAACCCTCGTGTGTTGGGGTGAAGTAGACTTTTTCTGTATTTACCCCCTCGACAATCAATTGAGAGGGTTTTGGATCCATGGGTGACTAGAGACTAAATTTAGTCACCAATGTGACTAAACCTCCAAACACCGTTGACTAAAGGGTGACTAAAATTAGTTTAGTTTCTAGTCACCATTCACCCAACTTCTACAGTAGTGACTAAAATCCCCTCTCTCACCTAATTAATTGCACCTTCCTTTAATTCTATGGACCCAACAAAGATAGGAGAGGAGAGAGAAATGAGAGAACTAACAATTTAATGTAAAAAATTAACGCTGACTAATTTTAATCACCATTCAAATAGGGTCTAACCACCGTCTGATTCCACGGTTTTTCACCTGCGAAATTTTGACTCCTACTCGCGAAACCGGATATTTATCCCCCGGCGGTTTTCCTTAGCAACTGTTGGGCAGTCCCGCATGCCAGTGCCTTACCGTCTTCCTCTACCTCTGTTCCTCTCTGCTCGTTTCTTGGGCATCATTGAACTGTGTAGTTGTTCATCCAAAATATTCGGTAAATGGATCGGATTTGTGATGGAATCGTTGACTGAACTATGGTTTCATTTTTTCTTCCTATGGGGATTGGTTCGGTTAGTTATGCAAAAATTCAATGGATCGAGTGAAAACAGCTGGGATGCAGGGAGAGCCCAAGAGGCAGCGGTGGGCGCGGTCACCTTTCTTTCCGCGGGCGTTCCTAGTTAGCCACGGGTCGCTAGGTACCTTCGTAGGGACCGGTCCTCACCCTCCCCAACTTTCTTTTTTTTTAAGTTTTTTTCCTTCGAGTTTCTATTTTTGGAATACCATAATTTATACACAAAATTTTGGTGTATAACTTCGATTTATAAATTTTGTCAGATAATTTTTAAGTATAAGTTTGACTTGCGTAAAACTTGTTCGTACAACTTATATGCACAACTACTCAAAGAATAACTTATGCGTATATTTTTTTTCTTTAACGATAAGTTGTGTGCATAACTTTTTCTATAAACATCGATTTGTGTGCATAACTTATTCCATAAAACAAGTTGTGCGCCTGTCGTATGGACCTCCCCGGCCCACTACCTCGATGGGTACCGGGACCGACTACTCGGTGGGCCCGCTAGACTACCCCGCTTGCGCTACATGGCACCTTAAGGCGTGGAGCACAAGGACTACACGGAGTAGTACTCGGTTAGGGAGCCGTACACGTACTCGACTAGTACTCTCTCCCTACTCCGACTTGTAACCCCGCCTCCCGACTATATAAGGCGAGCGAGGGACCGATCTCTAGCATCCAATCTCATCTCATACAACTCACGGCGCACTATTGCACCATCTTGTAATCGTGCTCAATCAATCCCGAGCTACGCGGCATACGGGACGTAGGGTATTACGCGACTCGCGGCCCGAACCCGTCTAAATTGTGTGCCACGTGTCTCTTCCTTCAAGTAACCGATCTCGGCGTGTCACATTCATCTACTTCGAGTACTCCCCTTATTAGGTTGCCGAGTCTAAAACACCGACATGTACCTAACTTATGTATAAGAAAAATTGTTAAAAGAAGTAAACTAGAAAAAAAACAAAAAGAAAGAAAACCCCAAAACAAAAAGAAAGAAAACCCCCACGTGGGGGCGCGGGTGGACGGCGCGGCGCGCGGTCGCTCCAAGCGTGCTACGACGACGGCATGCCATATTGGTTTTGCGCCTTTCCGCGTGCTACGACGAGCGCTGCAAGAAGCCAGTCCTAACCATTCCCTCGCCGTCTCTATTTTTCTCAAATACGCAGAAGAATTGTGTGCATTATTGTATTAAGCAGAAGCAAAAATTTGTTACGGCACGTGTGCGTGCAAGGCTCCCTCATGCGGATTACTCGCAGGAAGACTACCTAATTTCGGAGCGTCTGCGGCAATCCACAAGTCGGCTTCCGTCCTAATCCTAGCTAGAATCATCAGCACCGGAGCTGTTTTGAATAAACACGCGTTCCGCTCCTTTCGTAAGTGTCAGCAGAGCAATACGAATGTTGGGGGTACCCGAAAAATTCGGAATACTACCCTAACACGAGAGATAGTTTCCAATACGTTCAATAACACAGTTAGGGCGCAAAGAGACTGTAATTCTCCTTGCAAGTAGCACAAGTCCCAAAAAAGTCTGAATCCGTTTACACGTGCCCTCGCGCCCCCTTTTATAGGGAGACGAAGGGACTTTTACATTCCGATAACACCCTCGGGCTCGGAGAATATTCCTAATGTGAACACACACCAGAACGTCTTTTCCCCCTTTACACATTTACAAGTCTGCCACTAGTTCACACTCTAAACCCGACTTTTTGGGACTACAACTTTGACTTTGCTTCTCCCGTGATTCGTGAACGTCTTCGCCCGAAATTCCCGAACTAGGTCTTCTACAGATTCCCGAATTGGCGGATCTCCGAAGTTCGGACCATCAACAGTCGAGACTCCGTGCTTCCGCATGTTCATGACTCCGCCTCTTCACCGAGTCAAGATTCCCGAACTCGCACATTCGCGACTCGGGGACTTCGCGAGTCCCGGACTTCCGAGAATCGCAAATTCCCTGCTCCTGAAAAACATACTTTGAGAACTTCATTAAACTCAACGTTTCGAGGGTGACGGGTTTTCTCCGAATTCCCCAACACTAGCCCCTCGGGGAAGCGGGTTGACTCCGACGATCCGATTCCACGAACTTTTCGGAAATTTAGTAAAAAACGTCACCCTCGGAACGTCGGAGGGGACACGCGTCGCCCGGAGAGCCAAAGGCGGTTAAATCGAGGCGTACTTCGCGAAACTGCCCCTCCCCGGCCCTATAAATAGCGGGCCGGCGCTGTTAAAAAATTTTTTACTGCTCTCGCGCCTTTCACGACTTTCACATTTTCCTTCCTTCGCGGAGCTAGCTTTCTCTGCTTTAAAATTTGCGAACTCCAGGCCTTGTTCGCGCTTTTCTAAGGTATTCCTTTTTGTTTGCTTTGTTGTTTCATTAGTTCGTTAAACTTTGGTGTAGTAATGTTACGATTTTCGTAGTTTATTTTCGACTATTAGTCTAAACTGTCTGAATGCTCATATTTGTTAGGTGGCTCGCATTAGAAATACAGCTAGACCCATGACTACTGAAGAGCTGATAGCTGCCGGTCTCCCACTCGATCAAGGCGCCGAAAGTGCGGATCGTTTGCCGCACCGCCGAAGATGTTGGTTCACCCAGCGGTTCCCGAAGTCGCGAAGACGGAGAGGTTGGGTCCGATGGCGGCGAAGACGTCGGGGATGTGGATGCTGGGGTAGACGATCTCGTCATGCTGAGGACTTCTGGCCCACTGCCGCCCTCGCTTGCGTTCGGAGAGTCGAAGGTGACGAGCAACATTATTCGTGAGTACGAGAAGGCCGGATTCTTCTCTCCTGGGGCCGGGCGCGCCCCGCTCGATGAAATAATTCCCACTCCCAAGACCGGAGAAATTGTGGTTTTTCGGGACTTCTTCATCTGTGGGCTGCGGTTCCCTTGTGACCCAGTCCTACCGGCAATTCTTGATGCATTCTCAGTGAAGATCCATCTGCTTACCCCAACGTCTTTCCTCGAAGTATCAAAGTTTATTTGGATTCTGAAGACCTTCGGGTGCAGTCCTACCATCGACGCCTTCACCAGGTTCTACGAACTGGTGATTATTCCAGAAGTTGTGAAAGGCGAAGACGGGCAGTTCTATCACGGCCCGGCACGCATGCCGTACCTTCAATACCCGACACCAGAACACCCGACAAGGGATTACCCGAATCCAGATTTCTCCCTGCTGCAAGACCAACCTTTCCGAAGATTGGAAGTCTTACTGGTTTTACTTGAAAGTCGATGTGCCGAAGCTGCCATGCCCGATCGCGCCCCTCACCGCAATGAATGTGGGGAAGTACAACCAGCGCGCCCTAGGAATTCGGAATTGCGAGAGTGCATTTCATTTGGCCAGCACGATACTTGGCGGTCGCGACATTATCGAAGAATTCGTCGCCGCGCGAATCTGGCCTATCTCGAACGGCTGGGCCCCTGCCGAAATCGTACACTACAACGTCAACTGGCGGATCGGCGGGTTCCTTTCCCGAAGTTCGGGATTAAACTTCGCGAGGGCCAGAACGCCAAGGACTTCATGGACGAAGTAGAGAAAAGGGTCAACGTCATGGTAGGCGAATATACCATGAACGAGTATAAAGCATACAAGGCCCTGGTGAAGCACAAGAAGAAGATCAACCGCGTCTTTTCGGAGATCTCGCGGTGACAAATTTTTCGGCTCTCGAGGCCCCGGGTCCTAAACCGAAACTTCTCCCGCCGTCGCCGTGGCCGGTGCTCGGCCCGCCCCCATCAACGCTCCCCGAATCAGATCGTCGAAGCGCGGCTCTTCGCCTGCCGCCGAGGGAACCTCTTCGGGAGTGAAGCCTTCAAAGACCAAATCTCTTGAGTCGTCGAAGCGGAAGCGAAAAACCTCCGAACCTCGGTCCTCGGAAGCTGAACTCCAAGCTGCTTCAGGGCTTGCCCAGATGAGCCACAAAAAATTAAAGAAAGCTGTGAGGAAAGTTTCCTCCACTGGGGTTCGTCGAGTCCCATCCGCCTTTGACGACGACACTCCCGCGAAGACAGATAGCGTCAAAGGTGTTTTCCTCTGGCCACTATTTAACTTTCGAGACAGTTGTCCTGTTGGTTCCGAAAATGAATTCGTGGACATTGACTCCTTTTCAGATGTTGCTCCTGAAGTCCGAAGGGAGCCGTCTCTCGCTGCTTCGCCGAGAAGCCCACTATTGCTTTGCCGAAGCTATTGTTCGCACTGAATCCCCTGCTGCTGCCAGTACCCCTGTTGCTGATGTTGCTGCTGCTGATCAAGTTTCCTCCGAATTCGCCCGGGACCTTGAGCGAACCATTCAAAGGGAGGCCCATTCTTCCGAAAATGTTCCTTTGGTAGAAGTTCGGGAGGTTGTTCCCGAAGACCAAGCGCCCTCTCCTTCCTTGGCCGCTTTTAACAAAAGCTTTGGTACGTCTCATCGCGGCAAACTATTGCGTGTTGGTTTCGAGACAAGTGGCGTCGGGGGCAAGGCGTCCAAGTTTTTAACTCTATGGAAATCGTCCGCCATTGTTGATGAAACAGGGGAGGAAGCGCTCGAACGACCCGAGGAGGCCGCTCAAGGCTCCGAGAGAAGGCCCCTCTCTGTCTCCGAAACCGCTCCTTCACCTCGGGAGAAAACTTCTCCGGGTTCGAGCAAACAGGTCACCATGCAGCATTTTAGCAAGCAAGGTTCGTTGATTCTCACTGCCCCTTTGTGTCATTCGCGATTATTGAATCTTCACCTGAGATTTATTCCTGAATTTTTCAGAATTCAAGAATCTGTTGCACTCCTACTCTCCTTCGAAGCTTGCTCGCTTCCACGAAGACTATACTCTGAAGTACTCTATGCTTGGGAAGGTTGCCATAGAGAGGCTTTCTAAGCAGGAGAAGATTAATGAAGAACTTTCTCTGAAGTCCAAGGAGCTAGAGCGTAACTTTGGCCTTGCGCAGTCCACGAACCTGGAGCTTGAGAATAAGGTCGCTGAGCTGGCTGAGGCTTTGAAAAAGAGTCACGACGAGAAAAAAGCCGCTGAAGCCGCACTCGAGGAGTCCAAAAAGGAACTTGAGAAAGTTCGGAAATCTCACGAAGATGACTTGAGTGTGATCGAGAAACTTCGGCAACAACAAGAGCGGGCTTCAAAGATTGCCGAAGATCTTCGTATCAACAACGCTAGCCTTGCCAAGTCACTGAGCTCGAAGGATCAGAAAATCGTGGATCTTGAGAAGGCACTGGCGGAAGGAAATGAAGCTTCAAAGAAACACACTTCAGAAATTCTGGGAAGGTTGAAATTGCTTTATGCTGAGTACCAGAAATCCCTGAATGAGTATGGTGTTCGTCCAGCTCCTCTCCCAGATGACATCGATATCCCCGATTTCATGGACTGGCTCGAGGAAGAATTCAAGGCTCTCCCCGAAGTCATCTCTGGTGCCGGCAACTTTGCCGTATCTTTTTCCGTGGAGAGCATTCTGAAGGTCCTTCACGATTACGGATGTGTGGACTTGGCAAAGTTTCGCGCGAACCTTTCTCAGTTCCCAGGCGTTACCAGCGATACGATACTTCAAGACAACCCTGACATTATTGCTATAAAGCTGAAATTCGCGAAGGAATTCTGGATGGTTGGCGGGGCGGATATGGCTAAGACTGTTGCGCGGGCAAAGCTTGACGAGGTAATTTCTTTTTGCTTGATTTCGTGACTTATGTTCGTCGCGGCTTGTTCCAGCTTTCTTAAGATTTCCTTACTCTTCTCTTCCTTTCACAACCGAGAGAAAAAGAGGAGCGAGAACGCGTCGCCGCGTCTCCCGAAGTATCGACTTCGGGGAGAGTTCGGGAGGATCCGGCGAGGACGGCTCGAGCAGCAGGCGGCGGCCAGCGGCGGTGACGGTGGCAACGACCGTGGACAAGTCCCCGAACCGAAGAAGACTCGCCGAAAGTGGATGTTATGAATTAAACGACATGTTTGAACTTTTGTGTGGATTGGAGATCGGCTGTACATTCGTGTAGATTCATCAAACTTTTCTGAACAGATGTTTTGTATATTTTAACCTGCGCAGTCCCGCAAGCCGGGCTCGCGCGAGACGTGCTACCACTACGAATTCATCGAGATAGAATGTTTGTTAGTGGTGAAGCATGGCGTCTATTCAAACAAGCACATCCTGAGCAAGATTTTTCCGATTTTTGGCTTGAGGCCTCACTTAAATTTTCTATAGGTTGTTTTGATCTCACTTCGTTTTTCTTGCTTCGTAAAAAGAGCCGTTCTGCATCCTCTACTTCGCGATCCACGAGAACTCGAAGGCGGAGCCCCTTAGCCCCTTAGCCGGTTCATCCGACTTCGCCTATGCTAGCGATGTGGCCGACAACAACGTTTGTAAACCAGGACATGTAATAGAACTTTCATTCTAAGTTTCGTATTGATTGTTGTAATTTCGAGGAACTATTCGGGAGTTGTTATGCGAATAAGGCAATGAATATGTTTTTTCTTTGAAAAAACGTCACCCTCCCCCAGCTTGCCGTTTCCGCATGAAAACTAGATTGAGGTTCACGAACTTTACTATTCTCGAATTTCTAGCATATCTTTCTAAGAGTAGTCTTCCTTAGTTTTTGCGAACCTCGATTGCTAATGCGCAAGTCGACAAAATTTGTTCCGAATTTTGTGGACTTGACCGGACTGGCAGACTTGCCTCGGTTGATACAGCAACCCTCGGTTGCTTCAACCAAGGTTTTTCTGCGATCGTCTGATGGAGCCCCTTGCCCTTTTCCTACAACGATGATACCTGAAAAAAATTTTAACAACCTATACCAAGTGAGAATACACAGGCAAATCCTTGGACATTCATTTTCTCGAAATCATCATGCGAATTTTCTGATGGGAATCCCCTCGTGTATGGGATTTTTCTAGGCCACAACTTGTTGTTGTCTCAGGCCTTTTCGATGGGAATCCCTCGATGGATGGGATTTTTCTAGGCCACAACTTGTTGTTGTCTCAGGCCTTTTCAGTGGGAATCCCTCGTGGATGGGATTTCGGCTATCAGGAAGCCTTTTCTCATGACATTTTTCTTTTTTCACGATGGAATTTCGGCTATCAGGAAGCCTCTTTCACGAACCACTTCTTTTTTCACGATGGAATTTCGGCTATCAGGAAGCCTCTTTCACGAACCACTTCTTTTTTCACGATGGAATTCTGGCTATCACGAAGCCTTTTTCACGAACCACTTCTTTTTTCACGATGGAATTCTGGCTATCACGAAGCCTTTTTCACGAACCACTTCTTTTTTCACGATGGAATTCTGGCTATCACGAAGCCTTTTTCACGAACCACTTCTTTTTTCACGATGGAATTCTCGAGACACAAGATACGAAACATGCAATTTGGGGGAAGACTCTTTTCATACATATATCGGAAAGAGTATTTACACGGGACCCGCCTCGTTAAAAACCTTGCCTCTTGATTTAGAGCCCCCTTTGCAAGGAAAAGAGTACGGTCCTTCTTATTCTAGAACTACGATTAAGACATAAATCTAATTCTTTTCCGAAGTCACTTATAGACACGTGACTCGGGCTTTTATTTTCTTACGTTGTAAACTTACGAAAATTGAAAAACTGTTATCTACTATACTTATGTACAACTAAGATCTTCATGGATAATACCTCTTTAGGTCAGTTTCGGCATTCCACGAATACGGCAACTCTTCGCCGCTTGCTCCATCGGGCGAAAAGCCCCCGGCATATTTGTTTCCTTAGCTATGTAAGGCCCTTCCCATGACTCATGAAGTTTTCCCCGGGTTCTCCCAATTTTTCTTTCTTTTCGGGACAAGATCACCGGTTTGATGTCCTTCCGGACCACCTTTTTATCTCTCCATGCTCTTGTCTCTCTCTGGTACTTCTCAATGTTTTCTGCTGCTTCGAGGATTGTCAGCTCTATCATATCTTTCTCCACCTTTTTATCAATTTCCTCTATCTCTTTTCCTTTCAAGACTCTCATGCTTTCATTCCTGATCTCCTCTGGTGTCATAGCCTCAGTCCCGAAGAGTAGGCGAAAAGGTGTGAAACCTGTTGCCCTTGAAACTGTGGTGTTGTGAGACCAGATCACCTTTGGAAGTTCATCCACCCACTTCCCTTCTTCTGATCAAATAAGCATTTCTTGATTCCCGAAAAAATCAGGCCATTGGCTCTTTCAACTGCTCCATTGGATTGTGGGTGGTATACTGACGAAAATTTCACTTGTGTGCCTAGGGTTCTGCAATACTCTTTGAAGGTGTAGCAGTCAAACTGTTTGCCGTTATCAACCGACAGTTCTCTAGGAACTCCGAACCTGCAGACTATGCTCTGCCAAAAGAATTTCGAACCGTTGTTTGTTGTGATGTTCGCGAGTGGTTTTGCTTCTACCCACTTGATGAAATAGTCGACCGCTACGGCCCGCAAATCGGCAATTACCCCGAGCCGTTGGCAACGGGCCTACTAGGTCCATGCCCCATCTCCGCAGAGGCCGGGTTGGAGGAATTAAATGAACTCGGCATTGAAGGCGGTCTCGCCGATTTCCCGTCTTCTGGCATGCTTCACATTGCCGAACTAACATCTTGGCGTCGATGTTAATGGTTGGCCAATAGAACCCTTGTTTTATCGCTTTGCCAGCTAAAGCCCTGGTTCCTATGTGTGCCCCGCAAAATCCACTGTGAATTTCTTTCAGGAGTTCGCGACCTTTTTCGGAGGTAATGCAGCATAGCCAAGGTTCAGTGACTCCAGATTTGTACAATTCTCCATTTACCACTGTATAGCCCCGAGCCCTTTGCTTCAACCTTTTCTCCTCCAGTTCATCCTGTGGTTCGTAATGTCCTCTTAGGTAGGCCATTATTTCGCTCTCCCGATCCGGAATTTCTACCATATTCACGATTTGAGTTCTTGAATCTTTGATGGAAGGTTCTCCGATGATTTCAAAGAACACATCCGGTGGTAGCTCTTGATTTCTCGCCGCCCGCCTTCGCCGCCTTGTCCGCCTCATTGTTGTCATCCCTTGGAATGTCTTTGGATCGAATACCCCCCCGAAGTGTCTTTCCATTTCTCCGACTTTTTCAAGATATTTCATGAGAACTCGGATTCCCGGCCTCGCTTTCCTTCTCGATGTGTTCCCGGATTACTTTCGAATCCGTTCGATTATGAAGGTCTGCTGCCCCAAAGCTTTCATTTTTCTCGGCCGCTAGCGATAGAGCTTCGTACTCCGTTGTATTGTTCGTGGAGTATTCATTGTTCGCGAATACGAGCCGTGCTTGCATATCTTATGACCACGCCCGTCGGTGATGTTACAACAGCCGAAATTCCAACCCCCTTGTAACACCATGCTCCATCACACTACACTACCCAAGGTTCGGGCATGTTTTCCTCCCGTATTCGAGTAGGTGAGGTCCAGTCTACGACGAAATCTGCCAGGACTTGCGATTTTATTGCACTTCTTCTTTCGAAATCCACCACATATTCGGAGAGTTCAGCACCCCACTTGATGATCCGGGTAGATGCCTCCCTGTTTGCGAACAGGTCACTCAACGGTTGATTGGTAATAACTCTTATTCTGTGGCCCTCGAAGTAGTGCCTTAGCTTTCTTGCTGCCATAATGACCGCATACGCGATCTTCTCCAGTTCGGAATAGAAAACCTTGGAACCAGACAATGCTTCAGAGGCGAAATATACAGGAATTTGTCTCAGCTTTCCTTCTTCTTCCTTTTCCTGTACTAGCACTGCGCTTACTGCCGAATTTGATGCGGACACATACAGCAGAAGCGACGATTTTGGCTCGGGAGGACGAGCTTGGTAATGCTTTGGACAAGTAGTCCTTCGCTTCGCGAAAAGCCCGCCTCGAGGTTCGGACCACCGGAATTTCTTGGCACTTCGAGAACTTGGAAGAATGGCAAACTTCTTCTGCAGCTACGGGGATGAATCCGTTAAGGGCGGCCCACTCTCCCTGTCAACTTCTGAACATCTTTTACTGAGGCCGGCTCTTGCATTTCTATCAGAGCCTTTATCTTGTCAGGGTTTGCTTCAATGCCTTTCGTTGAAACTAGACATCCAAGAACTTTCCCCTTGTGAATTCCGAACACACATTTTTCTGGGTTCAGCTTCAAGTTTGCTGTCCTCAAGTTCGCGAACGTTTCTGCCAAATCACTGATATGGTCTTTTCTCTGAATACTTTTGACGACTATGTCATCCACGTATGCCAAGATATTTCTCCGAATCTGCCCCGGTGCAGCACTATTGTTATCATTCTTGAAAACGTGCACCCCGCATTCTTCGGCCCCTCTCGGCATTCTTACGAAACAAAATGTTCCGAAAGGAGTGATGAAGCTTGTCTTCTCTTCGTCCTCTTTGCGAACTCGATTTGATGATACCCGCAGAACATGTCCAGGAGCGAAAGCATCTCACCGTTGGTCGCATCATCCACGATTTTGTCTACCCTTTCCAAGGGAAAATCGTCCTTCTTGCACGCCTTGTTCAAATCGGTGAAGTCGATACACATTCTCCATTTGCCATTTTTCTTCTTGACCGGCACGGTGTTGGCTAACCGCAGTGGGTACTTGACTTCTCCGATTACTTGGGCATCCCGTAATCTCTCGAACTTCTCGCTTCCACCGCCTTGACCTTTTCGTCGGACATTTTCCTAAGTTTTTGCTTCTTGGGCGGTATCTTGTCATCTCGTTTCGAGGACATGTTCGATTATGTCTCTGTCAACGCCTTGCAAATCTTTGGCCGACCATGCAAAAACATCTTTGTTTCTCGTTCGTAAATCGCATGAGTTCATCATCCTCTTCGGCGCCGAGGTTCGCCCCTATTATGACCGCTTGCTCGTCGGGCATGTCGTCCGGATACACTCTCTTTGTTTCATCTTCTCGTGGCTATGTTACTTTTCTCTTTGTCTCGCTTCGGCTCTTCATAGGTTCCCTTTCTTTCTTCACCGTTTGCTTTCGGGACACACGTTCGTTTGACCGGGCGTGTGGCCCTTTTCTATGTTTCCGGCCTCTTGTTGATTGCCGAATACCGTGATAACCCCTTTGGGCGCGAGCATCTTCATGCAAAGGAACTGTTGCCTTATGACAGCATCGAACTTGTTCATGAAACCCCTGCCGAAGATCGCAAGATACGGATGATATATGTCAACCACATCAAAGGTGAGGTTTTCAGTTCTGGCATTCTCAAGGTCTCCGAAAGAAACTGGGAGTGATATTTTTCCAACCGGCTTGATGGGCTTCCCGCCGAACCCCTGCAATGGGTACTCTGGTGGATCCAACATGTGCTGACTCAAATTCATTTTCTCGAATGTTTTCAGGAATAAAATGTCCGCCGAACTGCCGTTGTCCACAAAGATTTTTCCTATGACCCATCCAGCAATGTTGACTTCAATCACCATGGCATCATTGTGGATCGCGGATTTCAGCCTGAAATCTTCTTCTGTAAAGGTGATTGGCACCTTCGCCCACTCCGGCGGGCAAATGGACCATCATTGATGATGGTATTCACGAATCTGAAGTAGTTGCTTCGCCGCTTCTTTGTTTCAAACTCCATGGCGCATCCGCCCGTGATTGGCATGATTGTCCCGAACGATGGCAGTGCTTTGGAGTTCCGAGGTCCCGAACTTGACCGAGGCCTTGATGAGCTTTCGGTGGCGGTGGCAAGATTTCCCGAATGGGTTGCGGCCGCCGGATTGACCGTATCGCTTGCGACCGAGGGAAGAATTGCCGTGAAGGTCGCCATGCCGATTGTGGTTGTGGAAATTGCGCGAACCGGTACGTAGCCGGATCGCGGACTCGCGAACCGGCGGGCCGCCGTGGTCGGCCGAAACTGTGTTGGCATCGAGGATGCGATGCTCATGAGTGCTTTCTCTTGTTGGATTCGTGCCATGTTCTTCTTTGTCTCTGGGCACCCTTCGGTGCTGTGGCCTCTTCCGTGATATTGGCAGTAGAAGTGGGGGTCTCTTGGGTTGTGGTTCGGGAGGCTTGGGGTTCCTCTTCCTCTTCCCCTTCCTCTGTGAGTGAATCCTCCCCTGGCACTTGGCCTGCTTTCTTGTTGTTGCTGAGGATTTCCGACATTGTTTACATTTCGCGGATCTTTGTGGTGGTGCTCGCCGGGTCATATCTCTCCGCCACCCCGTCTTGCCTCGTTTCGTTCGGCTACTCTCTTGCGGTGGTCATCATCGGACGTAATGTAATCCTCCAATTCTCGAAATAGTTCTTCAACTTTCTCGTGCTTCTTCCTTGTGAGATGGGAGGTCGTTGGCCCCGGGGTGAGGCCTTTGATCAATGCCTTGATCGTTGTTTTGTCATCGGCGTCGGGGATCCGAGACCTCTGTTGCATGAATCTTCTCACGAAGTTTCGCGGTGGTTCCCCCGTCCTTCGCTTGCGCTTATACGGATCCGAGGCTTCGCCGTTGTGTCGTGAAACATCCGAAAAGCTTGCATGAACTTTGTCTTGAGATCTACCCGACTCGTAGATCGAGTGTGGAGGCGCAATGAGTACCAATTCGATGATCGGTCCTTCGCAAGCTATGATGAAGGATTTGGCGAGTGCAACATCATCTCGCTCCCCGCCGAATTCACAGCTGACTCGTATCTCATGAGAAATTGCCTGGAGTTTCCGAAACCGTTGTACTTGGGAAGAGAGACTGGCTTGAACTTCGGCGGCCAAGGTGCTGTTTGCAGCCCTATTGACAGTGGTGATTCAGAATCCACGAAGTGTGAGATTCCGTTTCCCGCGAAGAAGTTTTCCTTTGGGGATTCTCTTGCGGGCGCAGGGTTGTGCTGTGGTGTTTCTTGCCACAGGGAGCTGTTCTCTTGCTCTTTCATTTCGTCGATTTCTCTCTGTATTGCTTGTATCTGTTCCTTTGCTTTGTTCAGCTGCTCTAGCTTTTCAGAGATTTTCCTCTTCGCCTGTAGCTGAGCCGCGAACTTGTCTTTGTCTTTCTGCAGCTGTTGTATCTTTTGGTTGACCATGGCTAGCTCTCTGTCTATGGAATCATCATCAATTTCAGCATTCTCATGCTCCTGCTGTTCAGCAGGTTGTTCTTGGATGTGAGCTGTTTTTTCTGCTCTTGCCTTCATGAGGGCTTCGAGCTTCTCTCTTCGCTGCTGGTCTGTTACGTTCGAGGATTCAGGAACAAACGAATTTCCGTTCCCCTGGGTGAGATGGTGATCTTCCTGGTTGGTCTGCACTGGAGCAGTCTTCTTTGACTTCTTCTGAGGTGGCATCGTGAGTTGTTTTTTCGGCTGGAACACGGTGGGCGCCAATGTTGGGGGTACCCGAAAAATTCGGAATACTACCCTAACACGAGAGATAGTTTCCAATACGTTCAATAACACAGTTAGGGCGCAAAGAGACTGTAATTCTCCTTGCAAGTAGCACAAGTCCCAAAAAAGTCTGAATCCGTTTACACGTGCCCTCGCGCCCCCTTTTATAGGGAGACGAAGGGACTTTTACATTCCGATAACACCCTCGGGCTCAGAGAATATTCCTAATGTGAACACACACCAGAACGTCTTTTCCCCCTTTACACATTTACAAGTCTGCCACTAGTTCACACTCTAAACCCGGACTTTTTGGGACTACAACTTTGACTTTGCTTCTCCCGTGATTCGTGAACGTCTTCGCCCGAAATTCCCGAACTAGGTCTTCTACAGATACCCCGAATTGGCGGATCTCCGAAGTTCGGACCATCAACGATCGAGACTCCGTGCTTCCGCATGTTCATGACTCCGCCTCTTCACCGAGTCAAGATTCCCGAACTCTGCACATTCGCGAATTCGGGACTTCGCGAGTCCCGGACTTCCGAGAATCGCAAATTCCCTCGCTCCTGAAAAACATACTTTGAGAACTTCATTAAACTCAACGTTTCGAGGGTGACGGGTTTTCCCGAATTCCCCAACAACGAAGATTCTCCCACCACTCCTCGACAATTGTCACAGTGCCAAAGTTGCATAAGGTCATTATACTCTAACCCATTATTGGCGGGCGGATAGTACTTTTTTCATATATAACCAAATGATAAATAAGTGTAACCTTAGAAACTCTTACCATTGGTCATCAAATCGGAGATCTACCGTACATGGAAGCAACTTGGTACAACTTCTTTTGATATTTTCCATATAGAAAAAATCAAATCAAACTATAGGATTCGGAACTGAAATCCTATGCCCCATGACCAATTCGAGTTCAGTTTCTAATGCACATTTTTCCTGTGGTAAACCTCACCTTCACTATAAAACAATGCAATTATGCAACTAGTAAGGAAAATATTTGTCAGATAGGATTCAGGTGTATTATGCAAATTCAGTAGCATATGAAGTTATTTTTTGAAACAGATCAACATAAAACCCGTCGATTATAATCATATGAAGTTAATTAAGTTCACCAGCTTAAGACGAGATGTTGCAGCCGAAAGATAACTTTGTTCAAATGGATCAGAAACACATCATGATGGTGTACAGTGCATCCTGCTCAAAAAATTCAGAAAAAAAAATCTAAATTACTTTCCTCAAGTATAATATAAGTCCAGATAACTCCTTAAACTATGTTTTATTTCAATTTATCTCCTACATTTAGTTATTTGGTACAACTGACCCATAATACAATTTGTTATTTTTGTTTCTCCATATACTATCAAATATAAATATTAGAGATATATAATTAACCAGAATAAAAAGTGGCTAATGGAAAATATGCAAGTCAAAAGGCTCGAGGACACACCAAGGAGGTAGACCCACGAAAGGCCCGCGATGCGTGTGAGGACGGTCTTTAGCCTATTTGCGCCATTCGACCACCGAGTGATGCTTAGGAATGGAAACGACGCAGATACGGATGCCATTCGGATATTTTTAGTCGGATATCCACATTTTTTTGCCGGATACGAACTTGGATTCGAATATAATCGAATACGAATGCAAAATAAATAGTTCAAATTCGAATTCGCATTCGGATATCTACTCGATTTACGGATAGCAAGATTTTATTTCTTTAGTGATAATTTTAGAAGAACAAAATCATTAAAGGGATAAAAATTAAAGTACGAACCAATAAACAAAAGATAGCTTGTCAACCAATAACATATTTATCTATAGTATTCTAATAAATAAATATATAAATAATAAATTGAATTATAAATAGATAATATTACAAATAAATCTATTATTATTTAGAAGAAAGAAATAAAATTACAATACGTAAAATAATTTACATCAATGATTAAATAAAATATTGAAAATAATTTATTTTAACGGATACAACATTTTTTGACTAAATCAAAATAATATATTTATTTTAAAACTATATTATACATGAGTTCACCGGGGTGGAGCATGGTAGGATACGAATAATTGTCGGATACGCACAATTATTTCGAATACGGATATGGATTCGAATAGAGGAAAATAGTGAAAACGAATTCGGATACATCCATTTCAGTGTTCATATTAGCAATCGGGCGTGGATTCGGATAACCACATTTACACTTTAGCGGATACGAATTCGGATATTTCGGACAACCGCATACCACTTTCCATCCCGGTGATGGTTCTCCATCTCGTCCGACCCCAACGGAGGGGGGTCAAAAGCCCCCACCTCGCCCGACCCCGAGAATAGGGGCCGGATGGCCTAGTCTCGGTCAACATTGTCGCCTAGAGGTCGGAAAGTCCAGGATCCCACCGCCATTTGAGGAGGAGTTTAAGACCTTGTACGGGGGCTCCCTCTCATCTAGTGTTAAGACCATCCACACTCGTGGTCCTTGATATTCTCCTTCAAACGGTATATTCTCGTCCGGTCAATGAGATTATCTCCTTTATAAAACTTTAACCCGCACTCGTCATCCTTTATAACTCCCACTCTATCCCAACAACCGGCATGTGTGACCCACATGTCAACCTCTCTTCATCGCCCTCCTTTTATTTTATCCATCGCCGGCCGCCCCCCCACCCATCTCGTCCCCTCCATCCACGGCCCACCCTCCCGTGGTGCCGGCCCCTCCTCCCGTCGGCCACCACCCACGCCTCCCACACCGGCGGTGGCACCGGCACCGCGCCCGGCGAGCCGCTACTCCTCCCTCCCCCTTTCCCCTTCTATCCCGGCGCGGTGCGGCTCGCGCACGGGATCTTGGCCGGAGCGGCGGGTCAACGTCCACGCGGACCACGCCGGCCCGCCCGCGCCGGCGTCGACGCCGGACTCTTCTCCTTCCTCCTTCTCGGCCGGCGCCGCCCCTACCTCTCTCGTCGGCGGGTCCACCTCCTTCCTCGGTGGTGATGCGGGAGACGGCGATGCCGAGGCCGTCCCCTCCACTTCCGGGGAGCCCCGTGGTGGCAGAGAGCCCCGCCGGCCGTATCTTGGGTACCACAACCTCGACCGGGAGGAGGAGGAGCGCGGCGGCGGATCCGGCGCGACGCGCGACGTCCCGTCCTCTAACGGCGGGAGAAGCGAGGGGAGGGGCGTCCTCCTTTGCGCCGGCTCGGCAATGGCGGTGGTGACGGCCGGAGGTCCACGGTAGAGGCGGCGCATGCGCGCAGCGGCGTGGAGCTCCCGGCCGGCCGCGCGCATGCCTGCGGCGGCGGGCCTCCTCCCGCACCGGCGAAGGACGGCAAGCGCGGCGGCTTGAGGGCCTCGCGGTGCGCCCCCTCTTCCTCCACCGCTAGCACTACATCCGCCTCGGCCTTCTTTCTCGCCTCCCGTGGTGACGGCCGCCGACCCCCGCCGCGACCCCGTGAAGCTCGTGCACCGGGAGAGCATGGGCGAGTGCCTCGTCGGCGGCGATCGATGCGGATCCGCGTGACCATGGGCGAGTGAAGCGCGAGCTCCCCTCCGAGCAAGGAGTCAAGGACTCCATGGACGGTTCGAGGCGTGCATGACCGCGGCGGCCATCCCTCTCCCGCCGCCGCACTACCGTTCCGACGCCGGCGCGAGGTAGTTGGGAGCCGCGGCCGCGGGATGCTCGTGGGCCCCGGCGGAGGCCCTCCATCACGCCGGATCCGGAGGAGGCGGGGGCGACGCCATTTTCCCGGCCGCTTTTCCCGTCGCCCGTGCGGGGCTTTTTACCGCAAAAGGTGACGGGAAAAGGATGGTGTGGGGTTTCCAATTGCCCGGTGAGGGTGGTCTAAGGACGGTAGTGTTGCCTTCGCGGCCACCTTGTATGCGGAGAGCCGTGCCTCCATCACGATCATCCGTACATGGACACGCTCCGAGCATGTCTCAAGTACGCGCGTGCCGCCCGGTGGGGTTACGGCCTAGATCCCCACATATGTCGAATCTCGTTCCACAACGACAAGACACCGCATGGCATGCAACTATTACATGGTACTCCCTCCATCCCACAAAGATTGTTTATATAGCTTTCAAAATTTGTCCCACAAAGAGTGTTCTTTTAGCTTGTAGTAAGCTATTCTCATTAAACTAATACCAAGTACCAAGAAAATATTGCATTAAGAAACATATTGAGCCAATGAAATGCTTATTTGATGTCTTTTTCAAGTTCCAATGCATATTAATTAGGGGTAACAAGGTCATTTGTCACAACTACTAGCATGTCCTAAATTTTCTAAACGAACGGTCTTTGTGGGACGAGAGGGAGTACAATAGACTTTTTCACGAGTGTTGACGCACAACAACTTCTTTATGAGAGCCGATCGTTTGGGGTTCGAAAATCGGATGGAGTCCCCGAACACGAGAATCTCGAACCGAAGCACACAAGTCACGAAGAAGGAGATGATAAAGAATCTTCGAAAGCCCGTCCTTGCCTTAAAAGTTGTGAATCCCTTTACACGTGCCCTCACGCCCTCTTTTATAGGAAGATGAAGGGACTTTTACATTCCGAGAATACCCTAGAATCTAGATAATATTCCTAATGTGAACACGTACATGAATGTCTTTTATATCCCCGTGATCCGTGGGGCTGATTTCATACATTTACAAGCCTCGCCACTAGTTCACACTTCGACCCGGACTTTTGAAGTGACGTCTTTGACTTGGTCTCTTCCCGGGTTCTCGAAGCTTTTTCCCCGAAGTTCATCACCCACAGAGATTCCGAACCGATGTTCCCTCTCGTTTCATGAATTTCGCAGGTTCCTGATCTCCTGAATCTCACCAAATTCCAGTTGTCCTGAAACATACAGAAAACTTTCACGAACCGAAGCCAATTCGGCTGTTATTTTCGTGTATCATTAGAAGGTCAGCGAAATGTGTGATTTTCATCAGGATGTCTTCATGAATGTTACCCTTGTCACGAAACAGCATTTTTCATGTCGAGGATAATTTACGACATTTCTCACGAATTCGGCAAATCCGACGTTTCAAGGATGAAAGGTTTTTGCCCAATTCCCCAACACTAGCCCCTTGGGGAAGCGGGTTGACTCTGACGATCCGATTCCCCGAACAAAATCTCGAATTCTGGTAAAAAACGTCACCCTCGGAACGTCGGAGTAAACACGCACCCTAGAAAACTCGCAACAGTCATATCGAGGCAGTTTCTTGAAACTACCCCCTTACCCCTATAAATAGAGAGCATGTGCCGTAAGTTTTTTTACCGCTTCTGTTGCTTTCTTTGAAAACTTTCGAGCATTTTCGCCGAAGAGCTCCCTTCCTGAGAACATCAAAAGTTTGGCAGTTTCTTTCACTTTCTAAGGTACTGTCTTCTTCTTCTTGAGTTTTAGTTTATTCGATTTCGTAGATTTTGTCGTTTTATAGTTTTTTTATCTTACACCTTTATTTTTATTACTCTTAAGCGGGGTGGCTCATACTAAGAGTACTTGCTAGACCGATGACTTCGAAGAGTTGGTTGCCGCCTGGTCTTTCACCAAACAAAGAAGAATTTCATGATTCGGTAATCGTGAAGACGGGGAAATTAGATCTAAAGATAAGTCCGGTGCCGAAGAAGATCTTGGTGACGTTGATGCCGATCCTAGTGATCTTGTGACTGTGAAGAATTCAAAACCTTATCCCCCAACTTTTGTGTTTGGCGAATCTAAAGTCACCCCTAATCTTATCAAGGAGTATGAAGTTGTCGGGGTTTTCCCTATTGGTGACGTACGCGCTCCTGGCGACGAGAAAGTTCCTACTCCCGAAGCCAATGAAGTCATCGTGTTTCGTGACTTCTTCACGTGCGGACTTAGGTTCCCTTGCGATCCTATTCTACCTTCTATTTTGGAGAGATTTTCCGTGAAGATTCATCGAGTGCCGCCGAACTCGTTCTTGGAACTCTCGAAGTACTTTTGGATTATGAAGACCTTCGGTGTACCTTCGGTGCTTGATGTATTCGCTCGCTTGTTTGAGCTTGTCATCGAGAAAGATATTCTTAAGCTTGATGATGGTCAATATTATGCAGCACACTACGCATGTTGTACCTTCAACACTCGCGAGGCGAGAATTCACAAAAAGGTCTTACCCGAATTCAGCTCGCACCTTGCTGCAAGACCAACTTTCCCGAAAATTGGAGTTCTTATTGGTTTTATGTGAAGGTCGATATGTCCAAAATTCTTGGCTACAACGGGACCGGCCTATCCTCTCTACTCACCTATAGAGGCGGTGATCGCCACTTGCACCGCTCCCTACAACCATCGGGCGAGTTGGTTTCAAGAATTGCGAAGATGCATCCTTCTTGGCCAAGCACGATTCTTGGTGGTCGCGACGCCATTGAAGAATTCGTCGCTGCTGAAATTTGGCCGATATCTCATGGCCGGGCTCCTACCGAGATTGTTACTTTTAACGTAAACGGGCGACACAGCAAGTACCATTTCCCCGATTTGGTCTTCGGCGAAGGAGGGCCAAAGTGTTAAGAAGTTCATTGAGGAAGTGGAGAAGAAGGTGGACACTATGATTGGCGAATCTACTCGAATGAGTACAAGGCTTACAAGAATGCGGTGAAACACAAGAAGAGGATTAATCGTGTGTTTTCGAGAGGTTGGTGCCGAAATTGCTTTCCGCTCTCTCCCTCCGGCATTGATAAGAAGGCTCGGGCCGTCGCCGTGGCCGCTTGTTCGGTCCGCACCCCCAAAGCTCCTCGAAAAAAAGGAAAGAACAACACGGATGGCACTTCTTCTTCTCGCGGTTCATCCTAACAAGACGAAGTCTTTAGAGTCGAGCAAACGGAAGCGCAAAACATTTGAAGTCAAGTTTCGGATGTCGAAATTCGGGCGGCTTCGGGCCTTGCTCGGCTAGGCCGAAAAAGATCTAAACGGTCGTCAAGAAGATTGTTGCCGCCGAAGTTCGGCGCGTTCCTTCCGCTTTTGACGAGACATGATTGCCGAACCTCGCCCCAAAGGTTTTTCTTCTTGCTTTTGGTGTGACTTGAGATTCAATATTCGCCGTAGTTACTCTCCGGGTTTCGAAAATGAACTAGTTGATATTGAATCCTTTTTAGATGGTGTCACCGGGCCGAGAAAACTACCACCGGTCCAAATTTGTTATTGTTGATGTTGGCGGTGCCGCTCCTTATCCTTCTTCTCGCTCGGGATGAGACTTCTCCCGAATTTATCGGGGATTTGGAGGGGACTGTTCGAGAGGAGAAAATCTCGTTGAAACTCTTCCCGTAGTTGAAATGCATGAAGAACCTCCCGAAGGCCGGGATCCTTCTCCCTCGGTCGTCGCCTTCAATTTTGGTACGTCCTACGGGGGAGAACTACTAATTGTTAGCCATGAAATGGCTGTTGCGAGGGGGTGGTGCATCTAAGATTTTGCTTTGCTGTGGAACTTGTCTAAATTCGTGGATGACATAGGAGAGGAAGCTCCAACACGGACACTTCAATTTCCCAGCGGGACCATCCACGATCCGAGAAGCGACCTTCTTCTTCGAAGAAGAAGACTTCCGCAGTTTTTGAACGTGTTGCCCGACCTTCTCTCGAAACTCTTAACAGAAAAGGCTTGTGCACTACTCTTCTCACTTGGCTCCTGTCTTAACCTTTCTTGTTACTTTATATTTTCCTTACTTCTTTAGTATGATTTATTGTTGCGAACTTTCCAAACTTTGAAGAAGCCCTACGTAAACTTCCGTCATCCAAGCTTGATGGTTTTCGTAAGACCTATGCTTTGAAAACTTCGATCCTCGGAAGGGTTACTGTTGAGCGCTTGCAAGAGAAAGAAGAAGCGATCAAGAAGATGTCTAGTGCATGGAAAAAGTTAAAGCGCGAGTTCGACTTGGCTCAAGCTGCAAGTATAGATTTGGAGAAATTAGTTGTCGATCTTGCCGAAGCCCTAAAGAAATGCCAAGATGAGAAAAAGGTCACCGAAGATGAGAAGAAGGATGCCGAAGATGCCCTCGAGAGTTCAAAGAAAGACCTTGAAAAGCTACAAAAAAACTCATGACGAGGACTTAAAGTTAATTGAAAATCTTCGCAAGGATCATGACAAGTCTTCTAAAGCTGATGAAGATCTCTGTGTCAACAATGCTGATCTTGCAAAGACTTTGAGCAGTAAAGAGCGAAGAATTCAAGATCTTGAGAAGGCTTTAGTTGAGCGAGACGAAGCTTCGGGTCAAGAGGTTACAGAGATTATGACTAAGCTGAAGCTTTTGTTTGAGGAGTACAGAAAGGCTCTGAGAGACTTTGGCATTCACCCTGCTCCCTTTCCTGTTAGTGAAGAAGTCGCCGATTTCATGGGCTGGATCGATACTGAATTCAAGGCACTTCCTGGGGTTATATCAGGTGCAAGCGATTTTGTCACTGCTTTCTCAGTGGAGAGTATTATGAAGCTTCTTCACGACTTTGACTGTGCCGACCTTGCGAAATTTCATGAGAAACTTACGCACTTTCCCGACGCCTCAAGCACTTCGATCATCCATGCCAATGAAGACGTCTTGTCCATCAAGATCAAGTTCGCTAGGGAATTCTAGTTTGCAAGTGTGAAAGAGGTTGCGAAGAAGATTGCTCGCGCTAAGTTGGACCAGGTTAGTCTTTGGAAGTCGTCATTGGTTCATGAGTTTTCCTTCTTTGGTTTTCTTAAGTATTTTGTTTCCTTTTGGTGTTCCTTTAGATGATTCAAGAAGAAATGCGTCGTAAGGGCGTTGAAGTTTTGGGGTCTTCTTCCGAAGCTGAAGAAAATGATGATGCTGACAATGAAGAGGAGGATTCTGGTGAAGAAGGTGGTGAAGGCAGTAGTAGCAGTAATGGTGGTGACGATGATGGAGTTGAAGCTAATTCTGACTGCGACGACTCTTCCCCAAGGGTTGACATCACCGGCTGAAATGCTTGAACACCTATTTCTGAAGTTGTTGTAAAAACTTGTAAATTCATGGGTTGTGATCCCTTCTCTGAATGGTTTCTTTGTAAACTTTAACCTGCATAGGTCCTGCAAGGTGGGCCTGCGCAGGATGTGATACCTTTACGAATGCATCATGGAAATCATGTAGTTAGTGGTGAAGCTTGACACTTATTCAAGGAAGCTTATCCTGAGTGTGACTTTTTCGATTTTTGGCTTGAAGCTTGTCTGGATTTCTCGATACGTAGTTTTGATCTGTCCTAGTTCTTTCTTCAACGTGATGACTACGTTCCTGCTATTGAAGCTTCGAGCTCTCAAACTTTTGTGAAGACGGAGCCCCCTAGCCCCAAGACTAGCGATTACAATTTCACTTATGCTAGTGATATTGCTGAAAACGGTGGTCGCGACCCAAGCCATATTGTTGAACTTTCGTATTGAATTCTGGGCTCCTTGATGCTATGTAATGAACTTTCTACGAAATTTTGTATGTAACTGAGGCAATAATGACGTTTTTCTTGAGAAAAAACGTCACCCTCCCCCACCTTGCTGTTTTGCATGCAAAATTTCGTGGCCGTCTGAAAATCGAAAGCTCTCCTCTAGTGTTTTTGTTTCACGAACGCTCTGTAGATTGTTTCGCGAATTCTGAAATCACAAGGATTCTAGTGCAAGTTGACAAAATTTGTTTCACGAATTTTGTGGACTTTGCTAGCTTGGCACACCTGCCCGGGTTGATGTTACGAATATTAGCTTTCGGGGGGGGGGGACTATAGCCCCTTGGACTCTTGAAGGAGAATTTTCCTGATGGTGTTGGAATGAATCATCGTAAGTGTGATTCATAACTTTTACTTCACACCTTTTCATGCATAAAATTTCTTAGCAAAAAACATATATAGTTCATCGTCACAGTCCTCAATTGTTTTCGAACTTTTGGTAGGACATCCCTTCACGATGGGATATGGGCCACAACTTGTTGTTGTCTCAGGCCTTTTGGTGGGAATCCCTTTGACGGTGGGATTTAGGCCACAACTTGTTGTTGTCTCAGGCCTTTTGGTGGGAATCCCTTTGACGGTGGGATTTAGGCCACAACTTGTTGTTGTCTTAGGCCTTTCGGTGGGAATCCCTTTGACGGTGAGATTTTAGGCTTTCACGGAGCCTTCAGCTATCAAGGAGCCCCTTCACAAACTTTCCTTTCACATAATGGAATTTCGGCTATCAAGGAGCCTCTCACAAACTTTCCTTTCACACGATGAAATTTCGGCTATCACGGAGCCTTCTCACGAACTTTTCTTTCACACGATGGAATTTCGGCCATCACAGAGCCTTCTCACAAACTTTTCTTTCACACGATGGAATTTCGGCTATCACGGAGCCTTCTCAAACTTTCAAAAATTCTTTCTCATGGTAGAATTCATAAGACACATGATTGGGAAGACTCTTTTCATATATATCACAAAGAGTATTTACATAGGATCTGCCACGTTAAAAACCTTGCCTCTTGATTTAGAGCCCCTTTGCAAGGAAAAGAGTACAGTCCTCCTTATTCTAAAGTAATTGCGAAAAAAGTAAATGTTTTTGTTCTCGAAACCACTTATAGACTCATCATTCAGATTTTTGCATTTTAACAGAATGTAAACTTGTGAAAAGAAATACTGAAAAATAAATCTAACAAACTTCGAGATTCTCAAGGGTAATACCTCTTCAAGCTGTCGGCATTCCACGAATGTGGCAACTCTTCGCCAGTTTGATCTAGCAAACGAAAAGCCCCTGGCATGTTTGTTTTCTTTGCTATGTATGGCCCCTCCCATGATTCTTGAAGTTTCTCAGCATTCTCCCAATTCTTCTTTCTTTTTAGAACTAAATCACCAGTCTTGATGTCTTTTATGACCACTTTCCTATCCTTCTATGCCTTAGTTTCTTTATGATACTTCTCGATGTTTTCAGTAGCTTCGAGGATCGTTAGCTCAATCATATCTTTCTCTACTTTTATGTCAACTTCCTCGATTTCTTTTGCCTTCTGTACTCTTATGCTTTCATTCTTAATTTCTTCTGGTGTCATTGCTTCGGTGCCAGAGAGTAAGCGAAAAGGTGTGAAACTCATTGCTCTTGATATTGTGGTGTTATGAGACCAGATTACTTTCGGCAATTCATCAGTCCACTTGCCCTTCTTTTGGTAGAACAAACACTTCTTGATTCTTGAAAATATCAGCCCATTTGCTTTTTTGACAGCTCCATTAGACTGCGGGTGATATACTAACAAAAACTTCGCGTGAGTGCCCAAAGTCTTGCAGTATTCTTTGAAGGAGTAATAGTCGCATTGCTTCCCATTATCAGCGGTCAGTTCTCTTGGAACCCCGAATCTGCAGATTATGTTTTGCCAGAAGAATTTCTGGATTGTTGGTGCTGTGATATTCATCAATGCTTTCGCTTCCACCCATTTGGTGAAGTAATCCATGGCCACAGCTGTGAATTTGCAATTTCCTTGAGCTGTTGGCAGCGGTCCAACTAGATCCATTCCCCACCTTTGCAAAGTCCATGACGGAGGAATTAGGTGAACTGGAATGGATGGCAAGTTTTGATGGTTTGCTATTTTTTGACATGCTTCACATTCCCGAACTAGCTTCTTCGCATTAATGTTTATGGTAGGCCAGTAGAATCCTTGCTTTATTGCTTTGCCTGCTAGAGCCCTTGTGCCTATATGTGCCCCACAGAATCCGCTATGAATCTCCTTGAGAAGTTCAACACCTTTTTCGGAGGTAATGCACCTTAGCCATGGTTCGGTAACTCCTGATTTGTATAACTCCTTGTTTACCACCGCGTAGCCCCTTGCCCTTTGCTTCAATCTTTTTTCCTCCAATTCATCTTGTGGTTCGTAGTGACCCCTCAAGTACGCCATGATCTCGGCTCTCCAATCACGAATCTCCACAACATTCACGATTTTTGTCTTTGATTCTTTGATAGATGGTTCTTTGATGATTTCGAAGAACACGTCAGGCGGCATTGCTTGATTTCTAGCTAGTGCTTTGGCCAACTTGTCAGCCTTGTTGTTATCATCTCTTGGTATGTGTTGAGCTGAATAACTCTTGAAATGCCTTTCCATCTCTCTGACCTTCTCAAGGTACTTCATCAAAACAGGATTTCTTGCTTCGCTCTCTTTCTCAATATGTTCCTGAATAACTTTGGAGTCTGTCTTGATGATGAAGGTTTGCTGACCCAGAGCTTTCATTTTCCTTAAGGATAGAAGTAGAGCTTCATATTCGGTAGTGTTGTTTGTAGAATGCTTATCATTCGCGAAGATGAGTCGAGCAGCATATCTTATCACAATTCCTGTCGGAGATGTTACAACTGCAGATATTCCAACTCCTTTGTGGCACCAAGCTCCATCACACTGCACGACCCATGGTATGAGCATGTCTTCACCAGGGCTATGAGTTGGCGAAGTCCAATCTACAACGAAATCTGCCAAGACTTGCGATTTGATTGCACTTCTTCTCTCGAAGTCAACAGTGTATTCTGATAGTTCAGCACCCCACTTGATGATTCAGGTAGATGCTTCTTTATTCGCGAACAAGTCATTCAGTGGTTGATTCGTGATAACCCTTATCCTGTGACCCTCGAAGTAATGCCTTAGTTTTCTCGTAGCCATTACAACTGCATATGCTATCTTCTTTAACTCAGAATAGAAGAGTTTGGATCCTGAGAGAGCTTCTGAAGCGAAGTATACCGGGATCTACTTGAGTTTTCCTTCTTCTTTCTCTTGTACTAGCACGACACTTACAGTCAAATTTGAAGCAGACAAATATAACAGAAGTGGCGATTTTGGTTCTAGAGGGCACAACTTGGTCATGTTTGACAGATAGTCTGAGTTCTTGGAAAGCTTGTTTCTGAGCTTCGGACCACTGAAAATTCTTGGAACTTCGGAGAACTTGGAAGAAAGGCAAGCTTCTCTCTGCAGCTCTAGGAATGAATCTGTTGAGAGCAGCAACTCTTCCTATCAACTTTTGCACATCTTCCACTGAAACTGGGTCTTGCATTTCAACTAGCGCCTTGATTTTGTCAGGATTTGCTTCAATGCCTTTTGTCAAAACCAGACATCCAAGAACTTTTCCCTTGTGAATGCCGAAGACGCATTTCTCAGGATTCAATTGAGATTTGCTGCTCTGAGATTCACAAATGTTTCCGTTAAATCGCCAATGTGATCTCTTCTTTGGATGCTCTTGACTACTATGTCATCAACATATGCTAGAATGTTCCTTCGAAGTTGGGGATGGAGAACTATTGCTATCATTCTCAAAAATGTACACCCTGCATTCTTTAGTCTTTCTGGCATCCTAACGAAACAAAATGTTCCGAAAGGAGTGATGAAACTTGTTTTCTCCTCATCTTCTTTTCACACTCTTATTTGATGATATCCTGAGAACATATCCAGGAGTGAGAGCATCTCACTGTTAGCAGCATCATCCACGATCTTGTCTACCCTTTCCAAAGGAAAATCGTCCTTCTTACATGCCTTATTCAGATCCGTGAAGTCTACACACATTCTCCACTTCCCGTTTTTCTTCTTTACTGGTACAGTGTTGGACATCCAGAGAGGATACAAAACTTCTCTGATCACTTTCGCGTCTTGAAGCCTTTGAACCTCAGCTTCTACTGCCTTCACTTTTTCTTCTGACATTTTCCTGAGTTTCTGCTTTTTTGGGGGTATTTTCATCTGTTTCCAGAGTATGCTCGATGATGTCTCTGTCAACACCTTGCAGGTCTTTAGCTGACCAGGTGAAGACATCTTTGTTCTTGTTTAGGAATCACATGAGCTCGTTTTCTTCTTCGGGCTAAGTTGAGCCCCTATCGTGACTGCTCTATCGGGCATGTCATCCAAGTATACTTTCTTGGTCTCACCATCAGTGGCTATCTCAATCTTTTCTTTGTCTCGCTTGGCATCAATGTAAGGTTCTTTCTTTTCTTCGGCAGAATTCAGCTGATGCACATTGGTTTGCCCTGGGGTATGACCCTTTTCTGTGTTCTCGCCGAACACAGTGATAACTCCTTTGGGAGCTGGCATCTTCATGCACAAGAACTGCTACCTTATGACTGCATCGAATTTGTTCATGAAACCTCTGCCGAAAATCACGAGGTATGGATGGTACATATCAACCACGTCAAAAGTGAGAGTTTCTGTTCTAGCGTTGTCAAGATCTCCGAAAGATACAGGAATAGATATTTTTCCCACTGGCTTGATTCGTTTCCCTCCGAAGCCCAGCAGTGGGTATTCTGGTGGATGCAACATATGCTGACTCAAATTCATCTTCTTCAAGAATAAGATGTCTGCCGAACTTCCATTATCCACTAGAATCTTCCCGATGACCCTTTCAGCTATGTTCACTTCAATGACCATGGCATCATTGTGATTCGTGGACTTCAATCTAAAATCTTCTTCAGTGAATGTGATGGGAACTTTGGCCCACTTTGGCCGTGCGGCTGGGCCATCATTGATGATGGTGTTCACAGATCTGAAGTAATTGTTTCTCAGCCTTTTGTTTCGAACTCCATAGTCGATCCTCCTGTGATGGGCATGATAGTTCCAAAAGAGGGCAAAGCTTTTGGGGTTTGAGTTCTTGAACTCGATTTTGGCCTTGATGAATTGTCAGGTGGTGGCGGCAATATTTCTTGAATTGGCTGCGGTTGCTGAATTTATTGAATTGCCTGAGACTGAGGATAAAACTGCTGAGAAGGTTTCCAAGATGGCTGTGGTTGCTGGAACTGTTGCATTGTGACTGGATTTGGTTGAGAATTCATAAACTGTGGTTGCCAGAAGCTTGGGCGAAGTTGGTTCGACATTGTGGAGGCAATGCTCATCATGGCTTTCTCTTGTTGAATTCTAGTGATGTTCTTCTTGGTTTCTGGGCACCCTTCGGTACCGTGACCTCTTCCGTGATATTGGCAGTAGAAGTATGGATCTCTTTGGTTATGGTTTGTGAGTTTCGGGGGTCCACTTCCCCTTCCTCTTCCCCTAGGTGCAAGACCTCCTCTTGTGTTTGGTCTGTCGTTCTGATTGAACTATGGATTTTCCACGTTATTGATGTTTCATGGGTTTTGAAAGTGCGGTCTCCACGTCGTTCCTGTGTTGCCTTGCCTTGCCTTGCCCCATTTCTTTCAACAACTCTTCTGTGGTGATCTTCATCAGACATGATGTATTCTTCTAGTTCATGAAAAAGTTCATCAATGGTTTTGGGTTTTCTTCGGGTCAAATGTGAGGCTGTCGGTCCTGGAGTCAGACCCTTAATCAACGGCTGAATTGTTGTCTTATCATCTGCTTCAAGAATCTAGGATCTCTGGTGCATGAATCTTCTTACAAACTTCTGCAGTGGCTCTCTGTCTTTCTGCTTGCAGTTGTACAAATATGATGACTGAGATGTTGTTTCGTGAAATATCTGGAATGCTTGAATAAACTTTGTCTTGAGATCAACCCAGCTGCAAAATGAGTGTGGTTGTAGTAGAGAGTACCAATTCAGAACTGGGCCTTCGCATGCAATGATGAAGGATTTGGCCAGCGCGATATCATCTCCTCCTGCTGAATTCACAGCCGATTCATATCTCATGAGGAATTGTCTGGAGTTTCCGAAGTCATTATATTTCAGGAGAGAGACTGGCTTGAAACCCTACTGAGAGTGGTGATTCTGGATCCACGAATTGTTAGATTAAATTACCCACGAAGAAATTTTCTTTCGGGGTTCTTCTGTTCTGGCCAGAGTTCTGGTGTGGTGAGTCTTGCCACAATGAGCTGTTTTCTTGTTCTTTCATTTCTTCAATTTCTCTTTTCATTCTTTTGATTTGTTCTTTTACTTGATTGAGTTTCTCTAGCTTTTCTGAAACTCTTCTCTTTGTTTCCAGTTAGTTCGTGAATCTTTCTTTCTATTTCTGAAATTGCTGTATTTTCTGTTGTACTATCTCCAGTACTCTGTCGATAGCGTGGTCATCATCTTCATGAGCATCTTTTTCTGTGAATGGTTCTAGAGTATGTGTTGTCTTCTCAGCTCTTGCCTTTTGGAGAGCCTCAAGTTTTGCTCTTCGTTCTTGATATGTGGTATGTGAAGGTTCTGCAGTGAGAGAGATTGCATTGTCTTCGTCATTGTAGTGCTCTTCTTGGCCGATCTCAGTGAGAATATTCTTCTTGGACTTCTTCTGTGGCAGCATCGTGAGCTATTTTTCGACTGAAACCACCGTGGGTGCCAATGTTGGGGGTCCGAAAATCGGATGGAGTCCCCGAACACGAGAATCTCGAACTAAAGCACACAAGTCACGAAGGAGATGATTAAGAATCTCTGAAAGCCTGTCCTCACCTTAAAAGTTATGAATCCCTTTGCACGTGCCCTCGCACCCCTTTTATAGGAAGACGGTGGGACTTTTACATTCCGAGAATACCCTCAAATCTAGAGAATATTTCTAGTGTGAACACGTACATGAATGTCTTTTACATCCCGTGATTTGCGGGGCTGATTTCATACATTTACAAGTCTGCCACTAGTTCACACTTCTAACCCGGATTTTGAAGTGACGTCTTTGACTTGGCCTCTTCCCAGGTTCTCCAAGCTTTTTCCCCGAAGATCATCACCCACCGAGATTCCCGAACTGAGGCTCCCTCTGATTCCTGAATTTCGCAGGTTCCTAGTCTCCTGAATCTCACAAGGTTCCAGTTGTCCTGAAACGTACCGTAAACTCGTGAGCCGAAGCCATTTCGGCTGTTATTTCCTCGTATCATTAGAAGGTCAGCGAAATGTGTGATTTTCATCGGGATGTCTTCATGAATGTTTCCCTTGCCACGAAACAACATTTTTCATGTCGAGGATAATTCATGCATTTCTCACGCATTCGGCAAATCCGACGTTTCGAGGGTGAAAGGTTTTTGCCCATTTTTGCCCAATTCCCCAACACTGACACGTGGGGGCCAGGGTCACATGGTGTCCATGTCACAAAATCCACCCACGAAAAACGCTAGATGGCCAAATATAAACAGTTTTAAGAGTTGGATGGTCAAAAATTTCTGATTATGCGGTGCGATGGTCAAAACCAAACTTTGGTGATAATTGGATGGTCAAAAATGAACTTTTCCTAATACAATATGCATGTTAAGAATGGGAGCACCTTAAACCTAATGGCCTCCTATCTCCATTATTCATCTGGTTCAGATATGGCTAACACTTCCACGCCGAAACATGAGCATCTATATCAGATTCAGATATTGTATACTGTCCAGGACTTCAGGTTCATTTTGGAGCCAGTGGGCAAACATCTGGATGCCATGAAGCTGGATCCTGATGTATCAAGTTAAACTATTTGAGTTGCGATTTGAGATGAAAATTTTTACATGACGAACCAGCTGCGATATGTCGCGATATATATTGACCTCGACCATCTCTTCGATTATCATGATCTCGCATGCGCAGCGCACTAAAACAAAAATGCATTTAAAATGTCCACCAGTAATTTCCCATTTGCAGCCACCAGTTCCCTCCGATGAAGCATGCATGCATGCATGTAGTGGAGTAATCCTGTATTCCCGATCCGGTGGCACCTTGGATGAACTAATCCAGCGAAAGAATAAAGCAGTCAGAGACCACAGGTAATAAACAGCTAGCATTACGCTTACGATTAGGAGACTAAGGAGAGCGTGCATCATAACAGAAAGTGGGGTTGATGATAATAAGTGGATGCTCCATGCCTCCATCAATCGTAACTCTAGGTGCCCGAAGAACATTGGTAATAACATAAAGGAAACGGTCTCTTCATGCATGGTTCAAGCTTCCGAAGAAAAATCACTCCTCCTTTAGCCTTGCCAAGGAGCTGAAAGTGAAAAGCATACCTAATTTCTGAAAAACATTTCCCATGTGCTGCCGTTGTTGGTTTTATTTGGCTGCCGCCGCCGTGAGAGTGTTCAGGCTGTTGCTGCTGCTGCCACCGTACGTATTGTACACATACCGGACGGAGGCTATCAGTTATCACAGTCGAAGCCACCGTACGGATTGCCGCAACTCCTTCCTGCCTTATATAATCACAGTACAGGCGATCCGATCTTATTGGCACCTGTACTCACTGATCGATCAGCTTTCGTCGTCACACACTAAGAAATCAAATGGCGTGTGGGTCGGTATGGATGGTGAGGTCGTCGTCGTCGTACGCGCCGCACGCTCTGATGGTGCTGGCGCAGGTATTCTTCACCCTCCTCTACTTCATCATTCACCGAGGCCGCCTTCAGCCGGGGGCTCAACCCCTACGTCTACGTCACCTACCGCCACCTCTTTGCGACCTGTGTCCTCTCGCCGTTCGCCTACTTCCACGAGAAGTAAACAAGATCACTAGTTTTGATGGTTTATGACGGAATTAAGTCTGAACCCTGCTTCTCGCTATTCGGACCCAAATTATATGTGCGTGGTATATCTTACAAGGATTTTTAGAAAAAAAGAAGTTTACACGGTTTCTATTTCACCTTTAATTTGGGTCTTGCAGGGGGAGCTTAACTCTGAACATGTACTTCTCGAGCATGAAGTACACATCTCCAACGTTTGTCACCTCTATGGCGAACGCCGTCGCTTCAATCACGTTTGTCATCGCCATCATTCTCAGGTGCCGTCGTACGTACGTCCCGGAGAAACTTTCAACTGTTTATCCTGTCAGTGTTGACTGCAGTTTCACTGTGGGTTTATCTGGCTCGTGTCCAGGATGGAGATTGTAAACGTCAGGAGCCTGCGAGGAGTCGCGAAGATCGCAGGGGCCATGGTGTCGTTTGCCGGGGTGACCACCACAAGCATCTACAAAGGGGAGGCTATAAGAAGCTTGTGGAAGGCACCTGTTCACATACACGGCAGCGGCGTTGCAGCGGCGCATGAGAGCTGGGTGAAAGGATCACTCCTTGCGGTGGCCAGCTGCATATGCTGGTCAATCTGCTTCATCTTGCAGGTGCCTAAACAGGCTCTCTTTTTTTTCAGTTCCAGGTGAGAAAGTATATATGCGTGGTATAATTTGGACTACATGATTACATCAGCAGTGAAAGAAAAACATAAATTTGGTTGGAGATAGGAAATTTCCTCCGTATGATTACATGATTACACTGATTTCACTGCTGATTTGGTTGGAGATAGGAAATTTCCTCCGTAAAGATAAATTTGGTTGGAGATAGGTTTATTTAGATGCAACCAAATTTTTAAAATGGATTTCAATTCTCTAAATAAACCTTCATAAAATTTGGTCCAAAAATGGTGGCAGGCGTCGTCCGTAAAGAGAGGTACCCGGCCAAGCTCTCGTTGACGGCATGGATCTCGATGGTTGGAGGGATGCAGTCGGCAGTTTTCGCGGCGTTTATGCAGCGCAACCTGGAAGATTGGCTCATAGGCTTCGGCCTCAAGTTCTGGTGCATCGTGTACACGGTATGTGACTAGCAATAGCAAGCAGTATAGGGTCGTCCAAAAGCTCCCTCACAGAAACGGCCGGCCGGGTTTTCCCATTCCTGTGTTGAACTGCTGAATTCGATCTTCAGGGAATCGCCTGCAATGGCCTGACAGTTTTCATTCAGCTGTGGCGCAACAAGAAGAAAGGCCCCGTCTTCGTTACCATGTTCAACCCCCTATTGACGGTCTGGCCTACTTCATCTTTGGTGAAAATCTATACGTCGGGAGGTACGAGGATGCCACTCTCTTGATCCCGAAGTTTACGTTCCTGTCTACCATTGATCTTCCCGTTTTTTTGACATGTCCGCAGCATAATTGGAGGCGTCCTTGTGATTCTGGGGCTTTACATGTTTCTGTGGGGCAAGGACAGAGATCAAGAACACAAAGCCACAAAAGAGCAGGATTCAGAGTTGGACTGTGAGAAGCAGGAGACGATAGTAAGCGGTGTTTCTTCGCCATGGAATGGCAAAGCACCGAAAGATGATGAAGTGATCAAAAGGATTCAGAACTGAAAGCCTAAGCCCTATGCCCAATTATATTCGAGTCCAGTTTCTAATGTGCGGTTTTTTCTCTGGTAATTCTCACCTTCACTGTAAAACAACGCAACTAGTATCAGTAAGGAAAACGTTTGTCTGCCAGATAGGAAAACATTATTTTGTAAATGAAAATGACAGAAAAGATGTCGATTATATTAAAAAAACATATGAAGTTAATTGAGTACACCAGCTTAATCCCCTCCCCCCAAAAAAAAATTCTTTCCAAAAATGATAAATAAACCCGAACAATACTAGCCCATCACAAAATGCAATAGTAACACTTTATTCATCAAATATCATGTATGTGAAGTTTATACTTTATAGTAGGAGGAAAAGCCACATAGGTTGCAAGATATAAACATCTCTGTAACGGATACATACGCATGTTTTGTGGGCTAATACAGTCACTCTGTGCATCCACACACTTGAGCACTCCGCAGGACTCCTTCAGTGGATCGCTCAACTTGATCCCATCGTCGGAGCCACGGGAGCACAGCATGTGCACAGCTCAGCTGTAGCTCACTATTTGCTGATGAAACAAGTACAAAGTTTCTTAAGGTTCAGATGTCAGAAAAATTTGTCTTTTTAATGCACTGTAGTAAAAGGTAAATTTCGCATTTTTTTGATAAATATTGTCGTACCATGGCCTAACTAGACTTAAAAGATTCGTGTCGCAAAGGTCATCACAATCGTGTAATTAGTCTTTGATTTCATATACATTTAGTATTCCGAACATATGTCTTTTGATGTATTTAATGTGGTGGAGAGAGTGGAAAGGAGGAACTTTAGCAAACTAAACAACGCCGTAAGAAAAATTAATTGCCAGAATGATGAAGGGTGTATAAAAGCCTGACCAAAGGAGATACTTAAATCTAGGTACAATCATCGTGAAGATACGTTGGTACGTACTGTTTTGCAGCATGCATGAGTCTCAGAGTGAGAGTGATCGACTGAAAACAAGAAGCAGGCTGATCTGACTATTAGCCCGTTTGGCATGACTTCGAAACCGGCTCCACCCGAAGTCTTGCCAAACGGTGTGAAATCAGGCAGCTCCGGGTCAGGAGCCGCACCTGGAACTGTTTGCGGCTTCCACTTGGAATGTGGAGATAAAAAACGTAGCTTCACACAATTGAAATCAGGGCTCCATTCGATGAAGTCGTTTGTCAAACGTTTTATGAAATGACTTCAGCTCCACCAGAAAATCCACTCCACCAAAGGAGCTGGAGCCGGAGCTAAGAAGTCGAACCCTACCGTCTGCCGTATGTAGGTGCTCTGCCTCTGCCACTCCACCCTAGCCAGTGGGCCTGCAAAGTCTTGTTTTTGGGCCAAAGATCAGAGGGGTAGCGGACTTCGCTAGGGCTCCTATATGGCTTCTGGAATATGATAAGCCTACGAACTTCTAACCAACCAAAACTCATCTAAAAGATGTTTTTTTCCACCAGCCCACTTCATGATTATTTTTTTAGAATTACACAGTACAATGCTGACGAGGGGCCGGATTAGGGCCCCTTTGACGACGAAAAGATCTCCCTTAAGCACAAGGTAACCCAAAACCGTTGACAACGTGAAGGCCAAGATTCGAGATGAGAAGGACTGAGGGCCCTGGTCAAGACCCATACTGGCAAGACGTCAAGTCTCCGACCAGTTGGCAGCATCTCCGACCAGTTCCCTACAAGAGGGATCCCCACGACAAGTCTCCGCCGCGCACGACAAGTCTCCGCCTCGCACGACAAGTCTCCGCCTCGCACGATCTCCCCCCAGCTCCGACTGGTGCGTGGGCCATGACACGCGGCGCGAGCCCAGGGCGCGAGCGCCACCACTGAAACGCGTGGGGGAACGATTCCCCGCGCCATGCAAACACACCAGCTGGCGGTCATGCAAGCAACTGGTCCCGACAAGAGCCTTAATGCTGGTCAGTCCGGCGGCGCGGCCATCCCATCAGCATCATCTCCCACACTGCCACACGAAAGCTCAGCCCGAGGCACTCAAGCACCCTCTACGACGCGCTCAAGCCTAGGCTTAGGCCCAAGCGTGGCGGGGTAGTCAAGTACTCGGGCAGGCTAAGGCAACCACAAACTACTCGGAGGGGATGTCAAGCGTCCCGAGGTGAACAGCCACGCCCGGCCACGCGGCAGGTCCCACGACCTGGCTGCACGACTCCACTTCAATGCGTCCAAACGGACAGCGACGCGTGACGGGGCGTCCCAGCAACCAAGCATTGTGTTTCTTTTTACTTCCCCCTTTGTGCCCCTCCCCTTGTGACTATAAAAGGGAGAGGAGGGCAACCATTACAATGGTTAGACCTTCTACAGATCGAACACCACTTCAAGGGACTTGGGCTCGACATTCTCTCCCGACAAGCTTGTAACCCCTACTAAAGCACTCCTAGTTCGGGAACACGGCAACTCGACACTAGACGTAGGGTATTACTCCTCGGAGGCCCGAACCAATCTAAATCCCGTTGTCTCCTGTGCTAACCATCCGAGCCCAATGCACGATCGATACAAATTTACTACCGGTGGTAGAGAACCCCGACAGTTGGCGTGCCAGGTAGGGGCACATCGTGTGTCTCGATGAACTTCAACGGATCAGATGGACAGTCGTAGGATCTCGTTGACTCCTGAGGCCACTCTGCGCTTCGGTTCCCTCGGCTTCGTCTACACCAGGTCGGCGGAGTCCGTCGCCAGGCGTACCTTCGCCCGGCCGCCTTGTCCCAATGTCCTGACAGGGGCCGCGGGACGCGAGGCTTTCGTCCGAGGCTTCTCGGGCGAGACCATCATCTGCATGTTGGGGCCAAACCCAACGCAGGAGCGTTTTAGGCTCGCCGCCTACTACCTCACCGACCTTGCCTTCCAGGCTAGCGGGGACGAGACGCTGGCTTAGGGGGAGTTCATGGAGCGGTACATCGCGATGTACCCCCATGGACAGCCCGGCCTCCTGGACGACCCGGTGACGGCCTACGTCAACAACCTCCGCGCGACCGACGCCGCCCCTGGGTCCACGACGACTCGGGGCCACGGACCAGGCAACAACATGACTCCACGCAGGAATGCAACCTGCGTGGCCACAGCATCGAGGAGCTCCGAACCGGAGCTGGCTCCGTGCCACCTCGCCGCCGACGTCCAGCGGCGGGCGCGGCTCGACGAGCTCGTGGAGGCGAGGCACCAGCTTGACGAGGAGCCGGTCCTTCTTCACCAAGAGCTAGGCATGGATGCCGAGCCTCGCGACCGGCGACCTGCACAAGACATCCCTGTGCAGGAGGAGCAATGTGAGGGGAACAACGACCGACGTGAGCGCCGTCCAGCGGTCGGGCAGCCGCACGGCCGCGCACCGACACCACCGGCACGCGGGTCGGCATGCGACAACAACCGACGCGCCAATGAGGGCGCGAACGTCAACGCCAACGCCAATGCCGATGCCCTGCCACTCTTCCGGCGGGTGTCGCAGAACATTGCCGCTGCGGCCATGCTACTGCGCGGCTGCCCGGAGGCAGGGACCTCCGAGGAGCGGCGAGTACGCCAGCAACTGAAGGTGTTGCTTGAGGCGGCGGAGAGCTCAACATCACGCCAGCGCTCAGAGCGCGGGCGTGCAGGAGCGCCATCCCCGCACGACCCGAATCCGCCTCCTTCCCAGCATCGAGAGCGCGGGGAGGGAGGCGGAGCCGCAACATCAGCGGTCAGGAGCCACCTCGGGCCAAACCGCGATGTGCGGAACACCATCGAAGTCCGACGACGGGCCGAGAGCGTCGACAACCACCGCGACAACTGCTTGCGCTATCACGACGATCGTGGACGCGGGCAGCGCCATGACAGTGACGACGACCGCAATAGGAGCTGGTCGCCGAATCAAAGGGCTCCACGGGCCTTTGGCCAGAGCAACCGCGGTGCGAAGTTCCCTTCGCGCTTTCGCGCTCCGACCAACATGCCAAGGTACGACGGGGACACCAACCCCAGCGTGTGGCTCGAGGTCTACCGGCTCGCTTGCCATGCCGAGGGAGCGACGGATGATCTTTTCGTCATCAAGAACCTCCCGCTCTACCTCGGTGACTCTGCGCGGACATGGCTTGAGCACCTACCGCGGGATAAGATCAACGACTGGACCGACCTACGTCGGGTCTTCGTCGAGAATTTCCAAGGCACCTACATGCGCCCTGGCAAGCAGTGGAGCTGCGCAACTGCAAGCAGCAGCCGTGGGAGAGTCTTCGCGAGTACATACGATGCTTCTCCAAGCGCTGCACCGAGCTCCCCGGTGTGACCGACAACGACGCCATCTCGGCGTTCCAGAACGACACGACGTACACGTCCCTCATCCACCGACTCGGACAATGCATGCCACGCACAACTCGCGAGCTCCTGGACATCGCGAGCAACCACGCCGATGGTGAGGAAGCGGTCGCCGTGACGCTCAACACCCCTCAAGGCAAGGGGAAGCAAGTCGTGGATCACAGCGAGGGGACGTACTTGCGTTTCAAGAAGAAGAAGAAGAACGACAAGCACCGCCGCGATGACAACTTCGTCGCGGCGGTAGAGCACAAGACATCGCGCCCCAAGGGCAAACCCACCAAGCCCGCACCGTCCAAGGACCACTTCGAGAGGCTCCTAGATGTGTCGTGCCCGCACCACAAGGTCCCTGTCAAGCATTCGCTCTGGGAGTGCCGACTCATGAAGAACTATGTCAACGACACCCTCAAGCTGAGAGCGGCAGACCAGCCCAAGAAGGGAGGGTCGTCCCCCGACGACGACGGCGACGCGAGGGCAGCGTACCCAGGGGAAGACGACGAGGTGCATATGATCTTTGGGGGATCTCCGGCTAGACACTCGAGGCGACGCGAGAAGCTTATCCGGCGAGAAGTTTTCAACGTCGACGTCGCGAAGCCGTCCTACCTAAAGTGGTCGGAGGTTCCGATAACCTTCGACCGCGAGGACCATCCCGACCACGTGCCTCAGACTGGATCCTACCCACTAGTATCAGCGCGCATATGAGTGCAATGTTGAATGCTTTCAGTTCGCTGAGGCAATCATCTGATCCGAGAGGCTCCGCACCGAGCCTCGATCCGACGACCAGGATGTCCCCGAGTCGTCCAAGCGAGCGGCCTGCTCTTTCGAGCCCACTAAGAACGTCAAGGATGCGGTCATCTCCGACGACGGTCGTACGCTCCGTATCGGGATGGCGCTCGATCCAAAATAGGAAAGCGCGCTCGTCGACTTCCTCAAAGCGAACCTCGATGTGTTCGCATGGAAACCCTCCACATGAAGGGGATCCCGAGAGAGGTTGTCGAGCACAAGCTAAACATCAATCCGGGATCAAAACCGGTGAAACAGCGCCTTTGCCGCTTCAACGACGAGAAGTGCAAGGCGATTGGTGAAGAGATCATGAAGCTCCTTAGTGTAGGGTTCATCCGAGAAGTCTTCCACCCTGAGTGGCTAGCAAACCCTGTACTTGTAAAGAAGAAGACTAAGAAATGGAGGATGTATGTTGACTACACAGGCCTTAACAAGGCATGTCCCAAGGATCCATTTCCTTTGCCTCGCATAGATCAGGTAGTCGATTCAACGGCTGGGTGCGAAACCCTTTGTTTTCTTGATGCGTACTCCGGGTACCACCAGATAACGATGTGCATAGTGGACCAACTCGCGACTTCATTCATCACTCCGTTCGGCGCGTACTGCTACCAGACGACGCCCTTCGGGCTCAAGAACGCGGGTGCCACATTCTAGCGATTCATGCGATGTGTCGTTGGGGAATTTATAGGACGCATCATAGATGCGTATGTTGACGACATCGTTGTCAAGTCAAAAAAGACGGGGGCCTAGTCCCCGACCTCACCGAGGTCTTCGCGAAGCTACGACAACCCAGGGTAAAGCTAAACCCTGAGAAATGCGTTTTCGGGGTTCCGAGGGGCATGCTCCTCGGCTTTGTCGTGTTGGAACGCGACATTGAGGCGAACCCTGAGAAGATTTCAGCCATCATGAACATGGGACCGATCAAGAACCTGAAGGGTGTGCAGCGTGTCACGGGCTGCCTCGCGGCTTTAAGTTGCTTCATCGCGCTAATCGGAGAGTGCAGCCTGCCGCTGTACAAACTTATGAAGAAGTCCGACCACTTTACGCAGACCCCCGAGGCGCAAGAGGCTCGATTCTCTCAAGAATATGCTCAAGAGTCCTCCAATTTTGACTGCTCCGACCCCTGAGGAGCCGATGCTCCTGTACATTTCAGCGACAACTCTGGTGGTCAGTGCGGCGCTGGTGGTCGAGCGAGAAGAGCCCGGAAGATCGCAGAAAGTGCAACGGCCCGTGTACTTCGTCAGCGAGGTACTCTCCGACTCCAAGACGTGCTACTCCCAAATGCAGAAACTCGTGTATGCGATCTTGATGACTTAGCGCAAGTTCCGACACTACTTCGACGCGCACCCCATCACTGTGGTGTCCAAATACCCGCTCGGGCAGGTCATCCAGAACCCCGAGGCCGAAGGAAGGATCGCCAAGTGGGTGCTCGAGCTGATGGGACAAAACATCACCTATGCACCACGCAGTGCTATCAAGTCACAAGTACTCGTGGACTTTGTGGCCGAGTGGACGGAGATTCAAACTCCCGTGGCGTCGGTCGAGCACGAGACGTGGATCATGTATTTCGACGGCTCGGTCATGAAAAAAGGAGCCGGTGTAGGCCTTGTCTTCATCTCGCCTCTTGGCATGCGCATGGAGTACTTGGTATGACTACACTTCCCGACATCGAACAACGCCGCCGAGTACAAAGCCCTGATAAACGGTCTCCGAATCTCCGTCGAGCTCAGGATCAAGCGCCTCGAGATCAGGGGAGGCTCGGAGCTAGTCGTGGATCAAGTCATGAAGGACAAAAACTGTGTGGACCCGAAGGTGGTGGCGTACTGTCAAGCTGTACGCGATCTAGAGGACAAGTTCCCTGGCTTCGAGCTCCATCACATGCTACGTGACTACAACAAAGCGGCCGATGTACTCGCAAAGACTGCATCCAGTCACAGCCTGGTACCTCACGGGGTCTTTGAGAGTGATCAACATGCAACATCCGTACGAGCAGAGGGTGAGAAGCCACCCGAGGAGGCGGAGCTCGAGGTCATGGCGGTCGACTAGCCGCCCGAACTGAACCTTGAAGATCCCGACTGGCGGTTTCCAATCCTCGAATGGCTAGTCGAGGGGAAGCTCCCCTCCGACCAGACGGAGGCTCAACGCATCGCCCGCCGAGCGAAAGTGTTCGTCCTCATCAATGGCGAACTTTACAAGCTCGGGGCTGCCGACATACTCATGCGGTGCATCCTCAGGGATTAGGGCCGCGAGCTGTTGCAAGAGATACATGTCGGTGCCTGTGGTCACCACGCCGGTCCAAGAATGCTTGTCGGAAAGGTTTTCTGACAAGGTTTCTACTGGCCCACGGCAGTCGCGGACTCCAAGGACATCGTGTGGTGCTGGGAAGGGTGCCAGTTCTACACTCGACAAACTCACCTCCCAACGCAGGCACTTCAGACCATTCCCATCACATGGCCTTCTGCCGTCTGGTACCTCGACATGGTGGAGCCACTCCGACAAGCGCCCAGGGGCTTCACTCACTTTCTCGTGGCGGTCGACAAGTTCTCCAAATGGATCAAGGCTCGACCCATTGTCAACATCCGCTCCGAGGAGGCGGTATCATTCTTCACCGACATCATTTATCACTTCGGCATACCCAACACGATCATCACTGACAACAACACCTAGTTCATGGGGAAGAAATTCCTCAACTTCTGTGATGACAACAACTTCCGTATGGACCGGTCGGCTGTTGCCCAGCCGAAGACGAACAGACAAGTCGAGAGGGCGAACGGCATGATCCTACAATGATTGAGGCCACGAATCTTAGAGCATCTCGAGAGCGAGATGGGTGGCCGAGCTGCCATCCGTGCTGTGGAGTCTACGCACCACACCGTGCGGAGCCACGGGATTCACGCCTTTCTTCATGGTGCATGGCTCCGAAGCGGTCTTGCCCACGGACATCGACTATAGCAGCCCGCGAGTACGGGCTTACACTGAGGAAGGCAACCAATCCGCGCTCGAGGATGCAATCGACCAACTCGACGAGGTGCGCGACGTAGCGTTGCTGCGATGCGTCAAGTACCAACAAGCCCTGTGGTTCTACCACGAGCGCAACGTTCGCCCCCGCGAGTTCCACGTCGGAGATCTTGTGCTCCGACGAGTTCAAAGCGGCAAGGACAGGCACAAACTATCACTGCCTTGGGAGGGGCCGTTCATCATCCACGAGGTGCTCTGACCAGGGACATACAAGATCCAATACGAGGACGGGAGGGTCATCTCTAACACATGGAACATCAAACACCTACGCCCGTTTTATCCTTGAGTAAGTTCTCAAACCTCGTACATCAATAAATAGATGTTGCATGCCTTGTTCACATGTCATTGAGTTCAGAAACTTATCGTTGGCCGTGTTCATGTGTTTGCGACAATGTTTGGGGCTGAGCAGTAAACGTCTTTGCACTAGTGCAAAGACGCTCTCTGCTTGGGGGCTACCCAGGGCACGATGCCCTCCCCTATTTTTTTACAATTTTTTTCAAAAAATACCGACAACTGTGTCGAGACCGATCGCATGAGCGAAAGGTTTTTTGACGGAAACTCGATCTCGCGAAAAGTAAAGACGACGACCTGCATGGGACGAGGGGCTGCTGTTCGTTCAAAGCTCCTAGTGCTTACACCTCCGCGGCTACGGCACGAAGACTTGTGAACACTCTCCGAGTTCTCAGGTCTTCGTCCGACCTCTTTTCAAAAAGCATTTGAGTGACCTCCTGGACTCTGGTCCAAAAAACGATTTCACAAGCAAAACCACATCAAATTACCTCCCGAACTTTTTGAGTTCTCAGGGGCTGCCAACAAGTGGTTGAGCTTAGCGGACTGAGGAGGCCGAGCTTTCTGACTCCTGCGCCTCTGTGGCTCCAGAGTAAGGCTCGGTCGTCTCGGTTTTCTAAGATCGACTACGCGTTGCTGCAGTCGTCCTTAGGCGCTCGGAGGCGATCGGGATGTAATGCAACTTGAATAAAGTACATACCTACACGGCTTGTAGACTTACGAATTGTTTGGGTTGTTACATAAATCAAATTATGATAAAATTAACTTGAGGGCTCGGGGGCTTCCGGGTCCTCTAGTGCATCCTGTGGCAGCGACTCCATTCAAGGCGGCATCGGCCGTGTCGCGGGCGAAGTAGGTGCAGTCTTCTTCCAGCTCGTCGCACTGCGCATTGGAGATGCCAGGGGCCCAGCCGCTGCTCAGCGCCATGCGGTCCAGCCCTTGGTAGTGCGATTCGAACATAGCGAGGACTCGATGCACTACTTGTCGGGTCGTCGTCAACTCAAGCTCTCGGACCACGCCTGGGAGGCGCCCGACTTCTTCGACCAGCGTCTCAGGCATCAATGGCCCGAGCGACACGCCGAGTCCCACCATAGCTGTGCTCGTCGCCCTTCCAAGCTTGGCTAGGTCCTCGATGGTCTTCTGGCGGGTGGCCTCCGACTTGCGCTGGGCATCCCGGGCTTGGTTCAGGGTAGTCACATCCTGCTCCTGAGCCATCTGTGACCGCTCCAGCTCGGTCTTGACCTCTGAAACACGAACATGATGACAAGTTGCGGCGGGTCCGCAGAAAAGGGGAAGACAGAGCCAAGTCCGACACTTACTCTAAAGCTGCTCCGACAGTGGCCCGATTGCACCATCCTTCTCGATGACCTTGAGGAGGGTGGCGTTCAGCTCCTACTTCTGCTCTGCCAACTTCGCGGTCATCCCGGTGCGGTACACGCGCGCCCCCGCGACAACGACCAATGAGTCAGAACATGACAAGAAACGGGCAGCAAGAGAAGCGAAGAAAGAAAACAACCACACGACTCACCCTCGAGGTCCTCCAACAGCTTGGCATTGCTCTCGCGCAGCCGTGTCGCCTCCTCGGAGACCTCCTGAAGCTGGTTGGAGACCTGGGAGAACTGGCGGCCGGCCGTCGCCAGGTCCATCGTGGCAGTGCCCAGGTTGTGCTCCAGCTCCGACACCCTTGCCTAGAGCGTCGCCTTTTCACGAGTTGCAGCCTGGGCGGCGTCCCGGGCGGTAGTTTTGGTGGTGGCATCGGTGGTCCTGGCCCTCTCAGTGGCCTCCTCATCAGACGCCGCGGCCGCGCGGAGCTTCTCGACTGCAGCCTCGATGAGAGCCAGCCTCGACGCCAGCGAGTCCCGTTCGGTAGCGGCTGAAGCGGTGGCAGATTGGGCGGCGGTGGCGCGGTCCTCTGCAGGCTGTCATGTGGCTTCAAGGGACGTCCGCATCGACACCTCGCTCACCACCGCTGCGGCCGCTGCCACCCGAGCCACGACGCGGCCTCCTCGTCGTCTTTGGCATCGTCCTCCCTGGCCGGTGATGGCGCGGACATGACCACGGCCGACTCCGTGCCGGCCGAGCACTCCTCGAGAACCCCCTCTACCACCTCTGACGCGGCGGGGAGCGCTGAGCTGCCAGCACCCTCATCTTGACGCAGCGCCGACGCGACCGTCGCGATGGTGTCCAAGATCGACGGGTCGGCGAACATCCGCTTTGTCGCCACCTCCAGCATCTCCCAGTCGTTGCTCGGGAGTTCAGGGGCGTCGAGGTCAATGATCCCGGTGCTGGGGAAGTCCACGTACCAGCACGACACCAGGTCCGCCACGCCCTCGCCCGACGCAGCGCCCGCGGCCGGTGAGGGCTTGGGCACCGCTGACGCTGCGACATCATGATCCCCCAACAGCGGGGGTGGCGCTGAGTCATCATCCACGGGCACCATCAACACGTCCGCGCCGCTTGGGCCGGTCCGGGCCCGGTGTCTCCAATGCCCGCCTGGGGGCGGTCGTCTCTGTGACTGTCCTTCTCTCCTTAACGACGATGGCGGTCACCGGCGGAGGCGGCGCGCCCGACTCCTCCACCGCGGTGGCCACGGCTAACCCCTCCTCGTCCTGCACCGGGAGCGGCTTGGTGTATGGAGGCTGGGGATGGGGCTCAGAGGGCATGACCCGCGCGCTCAAGGCCAAGCGCTTCAAGGGTGCGAGGCTAAGCATGCTGTTGTCGGCATGCCTACGAGAAGACAATCAAGGTTAGCAAGCAAGACAAGTCGAAAAGTTTGCGTTAGAGGCTCCGAGGACGAGAACTTACATCTTGGAGCGCACCCGGGATTTCTTCACCAGGCGGCACGACGAGCCCTGCTCGGGGGCTGTGCGCTTGTCGCCCGCCAACTCGGGGGCTGCCCCAATTCGATCCGCCGCCTCGATGGCAGCGCTGCGCTCCCCCAACCGCTCGAGGGCTGATCCTCTGACCCCCGCCACGGCCAGGGTTGATCCTTGGCCCCCACCAGCAACGAGGGAAACATGAACATCTGGGGCCTCACCACCCTGGATAAGTAATGACTGCAGGTGCTGCAGGGCGGTGCCAGAATTCGCCTCCTGCGGCGCGCTCGATGTCGATGCTGAGTCTGTCGACCTCGCTCGCGACCGGTGCCTCTGCAGGGAGTCCGAGTCAGGGTGGTCGGAGCCGTCGAAGAGTTGGCGGACAGGAGCCGGTCGCTCCTCCGACCGTCTCGGAGGGTCCGCTTGGCGAGGCGGGGCCCTCTGCGACTCGGGGGCACCCGTCCCCTGGGCGCCACACGAGGACAGACCGTCTGCTGGCCCTCTCGGGCGGGGCGAGCTGCTGGTCGTGAGCTCAAGCCCACATTCTTGTCGCACGCGGCCGTCAGTGGCTGCCGTGATGATGAAACTTCTATGGCATGGCGAGGCGATGACGAGGACGACCCCGACATGTCGCTGCAATCCGTCGCCGCGCTGGCTACGTCGCCGCTCCACGACGGCTTCGGCGATAGATCTTCATTGGAGGAGACGCCACGCTCCCCTGCCTTCCGCCTCTTGATGCGATTGTCATTCCGATCGCGCTTGGCGATCTCGCGCTCTTTGTGCTGCGCCTTGCGCGAAGCACATCGCCTCTCTGCGGCCGCCTTATTCCGGTTGAAGATCGCCTCCTCTGGGAGGGGCGCTTTGGCCGGAACGAGATGTGCAAACTTCAACTGCAACGACAAGAAGGCAGAGAAGTCAATCGGAGCAGAAGGCCTCTGAGAAGATCGACACCACAACAATAAAACACAGAACAAACATAATGCATTGAGAAGACAGTGACTTACAAATTGCTCAGTCCCCTCGTGGGGAGCATCGGGAGCAGGCACACCGGCAGCCACGAGTAGAGCGACCTCCCGATCGCCTGTGCCACGCGGTGCTGGACCTCAAGGGGTGAGGTAGCCTCAGAGCAGTCACGGTCCCCGTCCAGGGGGCCCTGTCCGCCGTCATCTCGCAGAGCCGGAGCGGCCGCCTACGGAGCGACACGACTCCTCGGGCATGGTACTGCCCGAGAACTTCCGACAAGGTGACCTCGGCTCCTCAAAGGTGCCTCAGCACTGCCTAGTGATCCTTGAGGATCTTTTCCTGCTTCTTGTTCATGGGGTCGTCCGACCAGTTCCTCCGCGACTCGCTGATGGAGTTTCCGGTGAACGCCGGAAGCGTGAACTCGGGGTCGTTCCGCAGATAAAACCACCCCTTGTGCCAGCCACTATTCGAGCTGGTCAGGGACACCGGGATGTAGTCGTCGCCCCGGCCCAGCTTCATCTGAACATTGGCGCAGCTGATCGTCACCGCCCAGGAACCCTCCCTCGAGCACGTGAACTTGAAGAAATACCGGAAAAAGATGCCAATGGGCACTAATTCCCAGGTACCCCTCGCACATCGCCTCAAACGCCACCATCTGCTGGATGCAGTTCGGGTTGAGGTGCTGCAGTTGGAGCCCATACTCGAAGAGAACGCCGCGGATGAACCGCCCAGCGGGGACGAAGAAGCCGCACTCGTGGAAGGCCACGAACGAGACCACGAACCCCTTGGGGGCGCGACACGGACTCGTCACGGGGAACCTTCCACTCCACGGTGGCGGTGAGCGGAGGAAGCTGGCCCACCTCGACGAGATGCAGCAGCTACTCGCGGGACACGTTGGAGCACGTCAAGTTCAACATCGTGGCGGCGGGATCTCAGGTGGGCTGGAAGTCCAAGAGGTGACGGCGTTGCGGATGCGAAGGAGCGCAGGGAGCAGGATGTGAGCACGAAGGAAGAAGATAATGGGAAAGCAAAGCCCTGAACCCGTGCCCGACGTGCGGTTTTAAAGGGGCAAGCGCGGCCCCTCGCCTTCAACGTCGAGCTCGCCGTGTCAGCGAAACGCTCGCCCACGCGCGTGCACTTTGGCGAAACAGGCGTCCACTCACACGACGCATTGACCCGAGTACAATCCTGCAACGCCTTGCATGTGGTCATGATGGAACGGTCACGTCTGTCACGTCGGTCGAAATGCCCGCACCCACTACTGCGCCCGCATTTACCACAACGACCACAACTACCTGTTGACGGTGAAAATCCGTCAACCTAGCCATGAGTTTACCTTCGGTGTTGGCATAAGTTTTATACCTTATCCTTTGGTACTAACCCCCGTGGTATAACAAGTTCACGTGTGCATGTCGGTTTTGGAGTTTAGTGTTTATGCAGGGTTTTAGCGTTGAAAGCAAGACTTTCGGGATGAGTTCATCAAGCACCTTATGACAAGACCTTGAAGCCCCGTACAAGTCATGCAATGAAGCAAACTTAACTCCAAGAAGCCGGGGGACTTGATCCGAGAAGACGACAAACTCCGAGGACCCGACCGTAAAAGTGCTTCGAATCTTGCAAGACAAGGAGTTATGCCTAATTCGGACGAAACTAACGACATGGACCTACATGCGTAAGGGGGAAACATCCGGAAGCAAGGGAACCGACGTAGAGCAAAGGAGGCCTCGGGGGCCGGGCTCCGGATGGGCCCGGCCGGCCGGCCCGGGCGGTCGGCCCGGCCCCCGTCCGGGGCCCGGTGAGGCTCCCCTTTGCCGTAGCCGCCATTCAGGCTATTTATAGCCCCCTGACCGAGAGCCACGGAGAAGACAATTCGTCATCGGCCGTCGAGGAGCAGAGAAGAGAGGGACACCATCTCGGAGAGGAGAGGATCGAGCTAGTTGACTAGGGTTTTCCTAGCCGACGTGGGAACCTTGCACAGAAGACCACGTCGGAGTTCCCGGAGCTAGAAGCAAGATCAAGGAAGGATCCCGGTGGTGATCTTGTGTATGTATCATTGTCATAGTTGAATTATCAAGTTGAATCTATTCCTAGCGATCAAGTGTTTCCTCGAAGATTTCGTTTTACGATCGGCTTTGCTTATTCCAATTCTATTCTCGAGATAGATTACATAGGGTGTTCTTGTAGCCACGGTGGCTAGAGGTACACGCCGGATCTTCCGAAAGAATCTCGACTTGTCTTTTGACTCGCCCTAGACTCCCCGCATGAGTAGGGATATGTTGTGACAGAACGGGGGTTCCAAAAGGCGGATGTTTTCGGATTTGGACAGGAAACCACGATTTAAAGAGGCTTCTTATAAGATTCGATTTGCTACTTCTTCTCTTGCTTGGAACTTCAACAAAAGGCACCCCGATCTCTCTAGATCGGTTTATCTACCCAATCTTACTTTGTTTTCTCCGGTCTTTAGTAGATTAGATTAGTTTCGTGCCTTTTACTTAGATGCATTAGGGTTTTATCGAAGATTGAAGTTACTTGGTGTTACTAGATCAACTTTTGCGTCACACATTTGTTCCACGGATTCGATACCTTGGGTTCACCACTCAAGGGAAGAAGGGTCCCTTGACTACGACGGGAGACTTGTCCGCTTGCAAGTCATAAACGAAATTTGATACAACTATTAACTGTCAACAAGCCCCTTTTTCTGGCGCCGTTGCCGGGGAACAAGTGATCAAGATTTGATTTTTTATTGCCTTTTTGTAATTTTCAGTTTTCTTTTAGTTTTTCTTTTTGCATCTACTACACTTTGATCATCCTCAAATTACATCTAATCTAGTTTTTCTAACCCTAGTTTTTATATATTTGTTTTTACTTTCTAGTTTTTGCATACTTTGTTTATTGCTAACCCTAACAGGAGATGGACGGCTACCTCTCCAACAAACCCGATAATTTTGTGGATGATCCATAAAAACTTTACAGGCTAAGGAGATGCGAAGCACATCAAGCTAAAAAGCTGGATTTTGTAGATTCGGAGTCGGAAGACAAAAGATCGCAGGAATCTCCGAAGAATTCACCACCTCAAAGTCCTCGGGAGAATCGACTTCCACCGATGGGTGACCAACCACCGCAAGAACACAAGATTGGGGAGCTATGCACCCCAGACATCATCGACCTACCAATCTTGAACCTTGAGGAGATCGGAAGACCGTTCGAGATCAAGATCTCAACAATCCGCATGGTGCAACATTCACCCTCCACCGGTAAAGAGGATCCGAACCTTCACCTTCAAGCATTCATTCAACTATGTCAGACTTTCAACATGGATGGGGTGACTCAAGATCAAATGAGGGCAAGGCTTTTTCCGTTCTCACTACTCGGGAAGGCTTTGCAATGGTTCCACTCTCAACCGGCGGACACGGTGCAAAATTGGAACACGTTGATGAAGGCTTTGATGAAGGAATACTACTCACCGGGTAAAACTCAAAGTTTGCGTAATAAGATTGCCACCTTTGTTCAATATCCTACGGAAACTATCTCGGAGGCATTCGAGCGCTTCAACGAGTACACCCGGGCGGTTCCACATCACAAGTTCCCGAAGGAAGACCTCGTGCAAAAGTTCTATCAAGGACTCACCATGGCGTCAAGGACGATCATCGATGCATCGGCGGGAGGATCCATCATCGAACTTACACCGACGGAAACTTTCACTCTATTTGTTGACGGATAAAACTAGTATCCACCTACGATCCGCAAGCGTACGGACCTACACCTTTTTCACCACGGGATTCCCAAGGTTCTTGTCAATCCGCGGAGCAAGGGGATTACTAGCGCTTAACCAAGTACTAATCTAGTTGAATGGAAAACCTTTGAAAGAGAGTATTAATCTAAAAGTAAAGACAATCTAACCTAAGTTAATCTAAGTTAAGTTGATCAAACAAATCTAGGGTTAAACTAGATGGTAAAGGGGTGAACACAAGAGAGTGAGTAAGAAAGATAAGCGTTCCCTCCCTAGGATCTAGGATAACATGGTATGCATCTACTACACGAAAGCGGTAAACCAATCTACCGGGGGTTGTGACCACGGTTTCACCCTTTCCCTCCTCTCGTACTGTCACTACGCGAAGGTATTCGTGACTAGACCTATGATGGACACGGTATGTTGATGGAATCTATGGGAGTAGTGGATATCATACGCCCGAAAAACACGGTGGCCTACCTTAATCATCAAAGCATCATCAACATGAAAACAATAGATTGAAACCACGAATCAAGTAGCGATCACATAGCATGTATCCATCTAATCCTAGGGATGAACGGAGACATTACCCCATAATCTTACATGGATTGAAGCACATAGGGGTGATGGAGACTCCGGAGAACGTTGTCGATGAAGATGGCGGCGATGGAGCTTGGGAACACCCCTAGTCCAGCGGCTTGGAGTCCCCCTCTTGCTTCCTTCTCTCCACTGGCGTTGATCCTTGTGACGAGCTCATCTAACTCTCTCCCTCATCTTGCGGCGGCGGTTTTCTGGTGATTGGCGTCGGTAGGATGATTTGTTCGATGTGGCGGTCGACGGCGGCGGAGGCAATAAATAGACGAACACCTAGGGCAAAGGGGGGACCGAACCGACCCGGAGTGGGGCCGGGCCGGTCGGCCCCGGCCGGCCGGCCCAGCCCACTTCGGCCGGTTCGGCCCCCGGTTTCCTCCCCGGTTGCTTCTCGCGTGATCCCTTATTCGTGTGCACTTGCATGTGGGCCTTTGACGTCGTTTCCTTCACGGTTAAGGCTTGAATCCTTGCTATGCAAGCTTCGCTGTTTTCTGGTTGAGTCCCTGAAGATTTGCACGTTGACGCTTTGGTCCTCGGGTCATTTGGAGTCATGTTCATCGCGTGTCTTGACTCTTGTCGGGCTTCATGATCTTCTTCCAAAGTGCTTGGTGAACTTATCCCGAAAGTCTCCTCTTTAGCGTAGATTTCCTGTGTAAACAACAAACTCCAAAATCGACATGCAAGTGTGAACTTGTTATATCATTAGTATGCCTAGTGGCGGGTTAGTTGCAAATCATAATCGAAACCAATGTATAACAAGTACTCTAGGTTGACGGAAATTCACCGTCAACCTCTCCCCCATGCTTAAACCTTGCTCGTCCTCGAGTAAGTAATCCTTGCTTAAAAGGGAAATAAGTGTTGCCTTCCAATGTTGTCCCTGCACTTAGTCATTCATGACGAGACAAATTGCTCTCTCTTAAGAATTTAGTTTTAAAGTTCGAGTTATGACTGACTTCTTTTTCATTATGGAAGATAAACTAACAATAAAGAACAAGCCACATTTAATAAACACGATGCTCTCAAACTTAAGTGAACTTCAAGCTGTTACCTTGTTACATGGAAGAATTTTCAAAAATATGCATATCCAACATAAGTGAAAATCTCTTGCAAAAGCTCATGGAAACACTCATCTCATCAAGTCACTGAAGCCTATACTAGATTATTTTCAACCTACTCTACTCATATGTGATAGTGGAAGGCTTATGGAGCTTGGAAGGTTAAAAACAATCCTAGCAAAACATACATCCGAAATATTGTCAAATTAAGAGAGAGATCTATTGGAATTATCGAGACTCGTCAAAAAGGCCATGGAAAATAAATGTTGGAAAGAAAGAAGGATGAAACACACACATTTAGATAAGTGGACATGTGCAAGTGGCAAATGGATGATCCCGAGGCATGAGTGAAGTCCTCGTTATCGGATTGCACATGGTTGGAAGATTTGAGTATGGATTTGTCATCAAGGCACTTGAGAACTTATGAAGCAAAAAGATCCGAGGAGCATCTTTATTTTTTTCTTTATTTTATTTCCTTGTCATTTTTCTCTCTTTCTTTTTTCACTTTATTCTTCCTATTTTTTCTTACTTTTATTTTCTTCTTATCATTTTTTTTCATTTTTCATCTTTTTTTCTTTTGCTCCTCAAAACTTTTTGCAACATAATACTTACATAGCATTTGTGTCAGAGAATGACTCCTCCCCCATGCTTGAACGATGCTCGTCCTCGAGCATAAAAGAGAGGGGAAATGACTGCTAAAGTAAGTATAAATTCCATAATCTTGCGGAATATTTGAATCTCCATCGAGAATTTTACTCCATACTCAAATTGGGTTGTGGACAAGGAGGTGATCACAAAAAAATGTTTTTGGTTTAGGGTGGATGCCCAGCGAAGTTTGTGGAATTTTCGATGTAAAAACCCACAATGCATGGACAAAAAGGCTAGCATGAAAAAGTTACACAAAGGAATGACCAGCTTCTTAGTCTCTAACCATAGAAATCAATCCTAATCCAACTCATCAAAACATATGTTTGCAATCTACGGGTTTTGTTATCATGAAACATATATGTATATGGCTTTGGTAGGTAGAACCTTGCAAGAGCATCACAAATATGTAGATAGCATAAAAGTTAACTTTTATAAAAATAACAAGTTATCCGGCTATCCATAAACTTAAATCAAAGAGCAAAGATATGTATGTGGGTCTAGAGCATAGTCATTTCACCTCCACAAATAAAAGAGCCGGTATTTAAATTAATTTCAGATCATATTATAGAGAGCAATTAGCCAAGACATGTATAACTTCATGTAGCTAAAACAAAGCGGCAACTTTCATCATCTTTCCGTAAGCATAGGCAATATAGAACATCGAGGTGAACACATGGTCATGCTTATCTATTGAAAGTAAAAAGAAACCTAGGTTGTCCTCCTAGTAGCCATGTTATTGTTTGAAGAGAAAAACAAAAGGTTGCACCGGTTGAGGTTGAAGGCATACTTACAAGCATTTGTGTTTGGAAAAGAGAAGGTCCATGGAGATGTTACCATCCTTTGTAATTCTTCGTTGCCTTCTTCCGACATATCCATGTATCGATGTGGCTTTTGCTTTTGTCTTGATTTATTAATGCTCCTAAACTTCTGAATTTGATCTTGTATGCTTAATGGAGTCATTGGTCACCCTTCTCTTCAACGTTGTCATCACCATCTCCTCTTTCTTGTTCTCATCATCTCCTTGCTGTCTCTTTTTCATGGATTCCCCCCTCTGTCCATAACAGAACATATATTGAAATATAGCTCTACTGAAAAGTTTATGAAATTACCTTTCCAACGTGTGGTCATTCATCGAAAACGGAGTTCAAACAAGGGAGCTATGTCCGTTTTACTTCAGCGTTGTGTGCTGTCCAAAACTGATTTCAGGACGTATTGCACTCGGTGATTCGGGCATAACCGCTTGTAGGAACCTCCGATTGTCTTGATTCTTGATTTGTTGGAATCGTAACTTCATGGGGCTTCTAAATATCCAAAAATATCTAGTGTTTTCCCTTCGAGACCATGCAGAATTTTGATGAGATCGATAGCTTCTTGCGCATTGAACCGGAGATGTTAACGATCTGGATCATTCTATCTTCTAGAGTGTCATGTTGCACTTCCGTGTTGAAGATTCAGGGTCTCCCCCATGCTTAGCATTTTGCTAGTCATGGAAGAAGAATACAAAGCACTTCTTAGCCATCCTTCAATTTCCTTGTAGTGAGAGTCTTTATCTTGCCTGCAAGACATTTTAAACGCACATTCTACCCCCAAGGTGACGGTTGGGAGTAGATAGAATTGCCAACAATCCAACAATGTCTCCTAAGATTCTTAACTTGTGGCATAATTAGTCTAATGAGGAATAAAAACCTAATGAGTGTACGTGGTGCAAGGTGTGTATGCACATGATAGGAAAGCATATAAACAAAGACAATGTTTTCACCTAGTTCTAAACACCATGTTTACAACTAGGTTGCCGAATTTCTCCATAGCCATAAAGGTTTATTTATCAAGGGTTAAAACACCATGTCTATCCTTAAATCAATAACTCTTATAGCACAAGAAAAATTAAGCGCATTGCAAAGCTTATAAACTAACCAAAGCAACATGAAAACATATGAAAAGCTAGCTAGGTTTATCGAACTTAACGATGATGGTCCGCAATCATGTTTAAACAGCACGTTTACACAAGATCACAAAAGAAAAATACTCATAGGGCCCTATGAAGCATTAACATGGAAACTGAAGCATACATCATTAAGTATATAAAATAATCAAGCCAACTATGTGCAAAACATGTATACACAAAGAAACATCACGAGGACAACAAAATGCAATGCATGCAAATAAATAAATATGAGCATGAACATGATGGTGGTTCTAAAAAGGAAATCTAAACTTAGATTAATAACCACAAGTTGATCATCATAAGATAGTGACATTCTTTATTTTCTCTAAGAAAGTAGTAAAAATATAAAGAAACGGGTTGTCTCCCGAAAAGCGCTTCATTTAAAGTCATAGAGCTCGACTTTGTCACATACCTTCTTTTCGTTGCATAGCCATGGCCCTTCATGCAAGAAGAAAAGGTACCAATGCAGCTTTAATTTACTTCCCATGTTGTGCTTGATCACTTATAGAAGACTTGCCCAAAGCATCCTTTTGTTTCATCGTTATCTCCTTCTTTATCATCCTTCGGTGCTGCCTTCACTTCATGAATTTTTTTAATGTCCAGAACAGAAAGTATACTCAAGCTCTACTCCATTGCACAGTGCACAAAATTTCCTTTCCAACGAGTCTTCATTTGGTCAAATCAGACTCCGGACAAGAGAGTTACGTCCGTTTTACTTCGGCGATGAAATCTGTCCTGAAATTTCAGAACGCGCAACGCTCAATGTTTTCTCCATAACTCCTTGCACGGGTCTTCAAACTTGTTGGTTCTTGATGCGTTGGAATGGTAATTTGATGGAGCTTCTGAATATCTCATTTTCTTCATTTGTACACCTCTGAACAAGCTCTCAAATTGATGAAGACAGCAGCATCCATCGCGGGATTCGGAGAGGTTGATGATTTATCTTGCAACTCTTTTAGGCATGACTTATTTTTTCATTATTCAAGCCTAGTCTACATGGTTAGTGAAAATCGGGCCTTTCCCGACATATGATTCTTTAAGGTCATTAGCTTGACCAAGCGCAAAGCATGATCGAGATTTACAAAACTTATTGTAAACATACGCGTCCATAATTAACACCACATGTGAATTGTAGCAACAAGTCAAGGTGTAAATAAAAGAAACATATGTTTCATGCATAGCACATAGCTCATCATTAGGCAAAGGTTGTTTAGGTGTGAGATTAATTGGATCAAAAATAAATTTTTCCTCTTTTTCATTCTCAAGAAAATCTAGCCTATCAACATGATCACTATTGGAACAAGGCATAGACATTAAACTATCATTTATACTATTGGTTGAGCATGAGTATTTGAATTTATGAACATCAATACCAATAATATCTTGAGATTTCAGAGCGTACCTTGGCCTTAGAGATTTTTCAACAAGAGTGATATTTGGTTCATCAAGCGGTGTTGAAGGCGAATCGATCTCAACAAGTGTAGTTGCCTCTTCATCACCATCTTGCAATTTCTTCAACTCATCATGTGGAACATGTAATCCTTCAACTATGTACACATTCATCTCTTCTTTGAAGTCTTCTTTATCAACCAGATCTTCATCTTCAAAGACTTGTATGTTGCTTTCTTTATCTTCCATGTACCACATGTCGTCAAGATCGCTCATTGTTGATTCACTCTTTCCTTCATCCTTGAGTACTTCCATGTCTTGATTTGCTAGTGTGTAGGCTTCAATAGCACACAAGCTATCATCTAGCTTGAGTCCTATCTCCTCCCAGTTATCCTTTGAGTCACTAGGCTCATCACGGTTGTACTCTTCTCTTCCTTCATCATAAATCTTTGAGTTGTCAAACCGGTCGATCCATCCTTCATCTCCTTCTTCTCTTTCTTCTTCAAATATCTTTTGGATCGACTCTCCACTCATCTCTTGATCAAATATATATTCAACTAGTTTGGCAACGTGTCGGTGTTCCTCCTTCCTTCGGTAGTTAATTAGTGGGGCGAAATCAACTTGAACCCAACTGGATTGAATGAACTCCGCCAATGGTCTAGCATTCCACATACTTCGGCCTACATTCATGTTAGTTTCAACATTTTTAACATCCGAAATGACTTCTCTTACCTTGGGAAGTGGATCTTCACTTTCTTGTATGGTCGGTTCATCTTCCTTGACCTTCGGTTCATCTTTTTCAGAAATTTCAGCAAGCACCTTGGGCTTGCTTTTGTCATTTTTCTCCTCTCGACAACATCTTTGCCAATCTCGTATTGTTCTTTGTCCATTGCTTATCCTTTGTAAGATTTGTGCGGCTTCACTAATTGTTTTATCCATTATATAACCTCCTGCACACATGCTTACAAAACGAGACGAGTTAGGGGTTAGTGAAAAATAAAAGGTATGCAACATCAAGTCACCGGAAAATCCCAAGTTCGGGCCTCGCTCAAGTAGTTCATTAAAACGGTCCCATGCTTCATCAATTCCTTCATCCTCTCCTTGCTTGAAAGTGAGCACTTGCCTCCTTAAGTCTTGGACCTTGCTTATGGGAAAGAACTTCAAAAGAAATTTCTTCACTAGCTCATCCCAATTTCCTTTTGCTTCGACGGATGCAAGTGTGTACCATCTTCGCGCTTCATCTTCGAGAGAGAATGGAAAAAGATTCCACTTGAACCAAGCGGCTGGAACTCCTTTTTGTTGCACTGTGTTGCATAACATCGTGAATTCCTTAATGTGTCTATATGGGTTGTCATCCTCCAATCCTCTAAATGGTTTTGTCGCCACTAACTTGATGATTCCAGGCTTCACTTCATAGCGGGTTGTAGCAAATGTCAAATCTGATTTTTGCATCTCAATGTCTTCCATTGACGGCATTGCTAGCTCCCTTAGCGACATCTCTTCGTCTTCCAATGGTGAGGTGAACAAATCCATCTAGGCACAAGAAAAGTAGAAAGAAAAACAAAAAAGATTTTTTTTTCTTTTTTTTTAGAAAAATAAGGGTTAGATGTTAGTAATCAACAAAATTAATACTAGATTAAACGTAGCGAACTGGCTTGCTCCCCGGCAACGGCGCTAGAAAAAGGGGCTTGTTGACGGATAAAACTAGTATCCACCTACGATCCGCAAGCGTACGGACCTACACCTTTTTCACCATGGGATTCCCAAGGTTCTTGTCAATCCGCGGAGCAAGGGGATTACTAGCGCTTAACCAAGTACTAATCTAGTTGAATGGAAAACCTTTGAAAGAGAGTATTAATCTAAAAGTAAAGACAATCTAACCTAAGTTAATCTAAGTTAAGTTGATCAAACAAATCTAGGGTTAAACTAGATGGTAAAGGGGTGAACACAAGAGAGTGAGTAAGAAAGATAAGTGTTCCCTCCCTAGGATCTAGGATAACATGGTATGCATCTACTACACGAAAGCGGTAAACCAATCTACCGGGGGTTGTGACCACAGTTTCACCCTTTCCCTCCTCTCGTACTGTCACTACGCGAAGGTATTCGTGACTAGACCTATGATGGACACGGTATGTTGATGGAATCTATGGGAGTAGTGGATATCATACGCCCGAAAAACACGGTGGCCTACCTTAATCATCAAAGCATCATCAACATGAAAACAATAGATTGAAACCACGAATCAAGTAGCGATCACATAGCATGTATCCATCTAATCCTAGGGATGAACGGAGACATTACCCCATCATCTTACATGGATTAAAGCACATAGGGGTGATGGAGACTCCGGAGAACGTTGTCGATGAAGATGGCGGCGATGGAGCTTGGGAACACCCCTAGGCCAGCGGCTTGGAGTCCCCCTCTTGCTTCCTTCTCTCCGCCGGCGTTGATCCTTGCGACGAGCTCGTCTAACTCTCTCCCTCATCTTGCAGCGGCGGTTTTCTGGTGATTGGCGTCGGTAGGATGATTTGTTCGATGTGGCGGCCGACGGCGGCGGAGGCAATAAATAGACGAACACCTAGGGCAAAGGGGGGACCGAACAGACCCCGGAGTGGGCTGGGCCGGTCGGCCCAGCCGGCCGGCCCGAGCCCACTTCGGCCGGTTCGGCCCCGGTTTCCTCCTCGGTTGCTTCTCGCGTGATCCCTTATTCGTGTGCACTTGCATGTGGGCCTTTGACGTCGTTTCCTTCACGGTTAAGGCTTGAATCCTTGCTATGCAAGCTTCGCTGTTTTCTGGTTGAGTCCCTGAAGATTTGCACGTTGACACTTTGGTCCTCGGGTCATTTGGAGTCATGTTCATCGCGTGTCTTGACTCTTGTCGGGCTTCATGATCTTCTTCCAAAGTGCTTGGTGAACTTATCCCGAAAGTCTCCTCTTTAGCGTAGATTTCCTGCGTAAACAACAAACTCCAAAATCGACATGCAAGTGTGAACTTGTTATATCATTAGTATGCCTAGTGGCGGGTTAGTTGCAAATCATAATCGAAACCAATGTATAACAAGTACTCTAGGTTGACGGAAATTCACTGTCAACACTATTCAAGAAGGTCGCGGATAATGACATATGGGCGTCATCCGGGCGCCTACATCCGGTTCAACCCACGGGGAACGTCAAAGGAGTCTTGCAAGTGGAGAAGGAGAACATACTTGAAGGCAAGATCGACTCGCTCATGAGGAGGTTGGAGAAGATGGAGATGGAAAAGAAAGAGGCTCAAGGCTTGAAGGCCGCCGAAGCAAGGTCCACATGCGAAGAATGTGGAGAGTATGGCCATGTCCGCAAAGATTGTCCGGAGGAAGCCAAAACGCTCGACTACATGAGGAAGGGAGAATTGCCGAACTTCCGCTACGGGCAAGGTAGACCTCAATTTAACGCAAGTTCATCTATTCCTAATGCGGTTCCGCTTCGTATACAATTGAAGGAGTTCATGGATGAGAAAGCTAAGATCAACAAGGACACCGTCACCAAGTTCAAGACCATAGACAAGGTGTTGGAGAACATCGATAGCAAAGTGACGGAGGTCGGAAGTTCCAATCATCAAGTGCTCAACATGATGAAGATGCTCGAGACGCAAGTTGGACAACTTGCGGGGCGCCTCACTAATGATGAAGGGAAGCTTCCGGGACAACCCAAAAGTCCCGAATCGGCGAAGGCCATTCAAACACGTTCGGGGAAGGAGACCGAAGATCCAGAACGTTCCGCGGGAGCAAGGAAGCTTAAACCATCCGCCGAGGTGGAAGGAGTTGCTAAAGAGAAGGTTACGGGGATCGTCACCGAGGAACCCGAATTTGATATGCCGGAGGAAGACACGAGGATACCGCAATTCAAGCCACGCTACTTCCGAGGTAAACTTGACAACCACTTTGAGAAGTTTGTGGAAGTTGTGCGTAGACTTAGCATCAACATGCCATTACTAGATGCCCTACAAGTACCTACATATTCTCGTTACTTTAAAGACATACTTGCAAATAAATATGAGATAGCAACACTCGGGGTGGATCATGTTAAGATGTCCGAGGAGTGTAGTGCCGCTATTGCTAATGGGCTAGAGAAGCAAAAGGGCCCCGGATGCCCAACTATTCCATGTTCGGTTGGTTCTTTAAACTTCGAGAAGGCGTTATGCGACCTTTGAGCTAGTGTAAGCGTCATGCCGAGGGATGTGTTCGAGAAGCAACGCCTACCAATGGAGCCTACGGGTATATGTTTGGAGTTGGGAGATAACTCCATTCGCTATCCCTTGGGCATTGCTGAAGATGTACCCGTGAAGGTCGGACACCACTTCATCCCTGTCGACTTCGTTGTGCTCGAGATGGGAGAGAGAGAGAAGCCGCCGCTCATCCTAGGGAGGCCTTTCCTCAAGACCGTGGGAGCTACTATTGATGTTGGCAAGGGGGAGATCATGTTCGATATCAACGGAGAAAGGAGTTCCTTCAAGTTCCGTCCAAGAATCGAGGCATGCAACATGATTGGAGTGAAGGGAGAACCAAAGCAAAAGGAGGGGCTGAAAAAGAAGAAGGAGCCGAAAAAATGAACGTAAAGAAAATCAAAGAAGGTGTTGCATCCGTCAAGACAAAGGAAGAGAAGCCGCCTGTGAAGACCAAAAAAATGACTAAGCCAGAAGACAAACCCGTGCCCAAGATGGTGTGGAAGTGGGTACCCAAGATTGCAACGCCCGCAAAGAGCGTTGATCCGAAGTAATCAAGTGAAGAAGTCTAGCTATAGACTATAAACGAAGCGCTAGGCGGGAGGCAACTCGTTTCGTCAAGTCAAGAATAAGCTACCGGGAGGACAACCCGATTCCAGGTTTTTCGAGTCTTTTTAATAATTTAGTTTTGAGTTTTATTACGCAAAGACATTAGACTTAGAAGTGGTTTAACAATATTAGAGACATAATTCTTGATTGAATATTTTGCTTTATCATAAACCCTTTGCATGAACCCTCCTATGTGCTTGTTTGATTCTTTTCGAGAAACCTCAACCAAATAATTTCAGAACCTAAATCAACCTTTCACCCTCATTATGGTGCTGTGGTTGACTTATTTTTCATGCTAAAAACACACGAGTAGAGCCACGACTTATATCTATGTGTTAATAAAAATTCAGCACGTGGTAGGACTCGCGTGAACCTAGAAATCAAAACTTTTAGTTGGTTTAAAAATCTATATCCTTGGTTTCTCTAGGATTAGAATTTTTCTAAGCCTCATCTAATTTTGTTTTATTCAAAATCTTTCTCATTTAGCAAAAATTAGAACCTAAACCTATGCCCCCATGATCAAGCCGGGAAAAGTTTGCTCTCAACCGATGAAGGCAAACTATACCGGTGAGACCGATATCAACGTAGTCGGAAAATATTTTTGACTTACATTTGTTTTTAATGGTTTAAAAACTTCGCTAAATTATGTTTGAGCTCTTGCATGGCTCTGAAAAATATTTGAAGTTTCGAATTAGAGGAGTGCTTAACCTTAAACATACCTAAATGGAGGCAATCTAGTTTGAATTAATCATGCATGCACCATTGGATACACTTTCATCAACTTTCACCAAATCCACATGCAAAGGACAAGCATGGTGGGCAGCAAGCATCAACTTTGCAGGAATTTCATGGTGGCATGTGAAGCAAGTGGAGCTAGGGAGCATGGACATGACCCAAAGCATGAAGCATCAAGTGGAAGGACCAATAATGCAAGAAAAGGAGTGGACGAGAGCGTTTGGGCGGTGCAACTCGTGGAGCACGCGGGCAGGAAAGCTGCAGAGGCGAAATGATCGTGCTGGAAGAAAGCCGAGGCGGGGAGGAGCACCGAGCCACCCAAGCCGGTCGGCCCAGGCCGGCCGGCCTCCCCTACTTAAGGAGCCCCCCGGCTCCCGTTTTCTGCAGGCAAGCTTCCCTCTCCTTCCTTTGTTTGTGTGTTCAAGTTTGTGTGCCCAAAACCTCCGTAGACATAGCCAACCTTCCCAAGCTTGATAGATCAAAAAAAATCCACATCCTTAATCCACTCAAAGTCCACATCCGAAGTAAGAGTTTAAGTGCCTAGTTACCGGTTGCAACCCGGAGTTTTAGTAGAAGAGAAGAGTGCAGCAACCATGTGGAAGAAAACCACAAACCTCTTCTCCAAGAAGAAGGGTTCGTCGTCATCCAAGTCGTCATCAACGACGTCTTCGAGGAGGCACTCGGTTTCCGAGTCTCCTCGGAGCATGGAGACGGATACGGCGCCACCAAGGAGGAACGATGCTCTCCTCCTTGGTGGTATGAGGGCTGCAAGGAGCACGTCCATAAGGTTTACCGAACCTCAAGGGCACACAGAGGAGCAGCCCGCGCCACCACGACGATCGACCCGTTCGACCGCGCCACCTCCTTACACTCCGATATATTCTTCGTATGGCTTCATCATCTTGTCGTCGGAGGAGGAGGAGAGGCTCTCTCGTCTTGAGAAGAGGCTTGTGCCCAACGTCGAGTTCGACGACCAAGCACTCTACACCTTGGGTTTTTGCACCGACATATACTACATGTTGGGGCACCTTGGATGGGTGCAATTATCCAACGGAGTATCGGCGTACACCCACAAGGGGTTCGCCTTGGAAATCTTGATGACCATTGCACCTATCCTTGATGATGGGGTGCAAAGCTTATCATTCCGTTTGGAGGGAGTCCAACAAGTGGTTCCCTACGAGCATGTTAGGGAGCTACTTGGATTCCATAAGGGAGCTCCGGAGAAAGTTGACGTGCCACCCGGCATGTTAGCGGGATTTTGGAATTTAATCTTCGGAGAAGCCCATCAACAACGCAATTGCATCCACAACCCCATTATCTGGATATTTCACTCTTGGATGTGCAAGAGGGTATTGGGGAGGATGAAGGAGACGAAGGTGACCGACACAGAGTTGAATTGGCTCTACTCGGCTTTAATTGCCAGGCAGCCAATAGACCCCTCTTACCTTATGATCAACCGTTGGTGTTGCAAAGCAACATCGGGGGCAGGACATATTGGTTCGGGGTGCTACCTCTCCATGTTGGCCTTCTCCTTACGGCCGGGGATCGCAAGAAACCCTGACCATCTTTTGTGTGGTACCTGTCTCGGCATTGAATATTTGCGACAAGGCAAATACATTAGTGGGGATGAGAGAGGAGGTTTTCATTTGGCCATGGTGAACCTACCCCTCCCGGATGCGAGGCTTAGGCTTTTCATCGAAGGGAGGGAAGATTGGTTGGAAGAGGGACTCCTTGTCCCGGCAAGGAAGAACAAAAGAGGAAGAATCATAGAGGAGGAAACATCCTCCGCACAAGCGAGTGGAGCACAACCCAATGTGCCACCATTCGGCGGGATCCCTCCTCCGCCAAGTTATTACGGAGAACCACAAGAGCAAGCATGGGGGTGGTGCACCGGTACCCCCACCAAATTATGTGGTGCCCAACGCTAACTTCGCGGAGCCCTACGCACAATACCCCCAACCACAACAAAGCATGGCCATAATTGGAGGGTATGTTGCAAGAAACACCCAAAACATCGCAGCCATCCAAGCCAACGCGGCTCAACTTGGTGAGGGCAATGCAAATATTGCCTATGAGCTTGGATGCCTTCACCTAGTGGAGCCAAATCAATTCGTCGGAGGGAATGTCCAACCGTATTATGAGCAAGGGTATTACTATCAAGATCATCAACACCAACCACCGGCGGAGGACTAGAAGATTTAGGAACTTTAGTTTTCTTTTCTTTTCTCTTTCTCTGTAATTTTCAGCTTTTGTTTATGTGTGTTTGCGTAATATTTTCTGTTTTTATTTAAATTTCAGAAAGTGTGTTTGTTTATTTTTAGTTTGTATTTCAACTTGATTTCATCATTAATGAAGACACCACCTTGATTATATCATTGGAAAAGTTACAAAAATTTGTGCCATAATGATATATGATTATAATTGCCGCTTTATTTATCTTTGTAATTGATTTATGCATGTTAAAAGCTAGTGCTCTCTCAAAATACGAATCTGAATTTATTTAAATACTAGCTTAATCTTTAGCGGAGGTTATGATTAAAATAAAGACCCATAGTGTTTTATGTGCTCTCAAGTTATGAATAGATTGAAGATGGTTTTTATGCTCAAAAATATTGCTAACCTTGTCATAAATATCACTTGTGTGTTGCTCAACCTATCCAAAGCCTAATATATATTTGAGTGCATAAACCTTAGTGTACAAGATTTATTTTTGAGTGAGTTATTGCAGGCCATGATTTCTGGCCCGAGACTAAGAAGATTTGTTCATTTCATTTTTGCGTATCTATCTTTTTGCTAGCCTTTTATCCGTGCATTGTGTATCCCCGCATCGGAGATCTCACAAACCTCGCCGGATATCCACCCTTAAAACCAAATATCATTTTTTTGTGATTACCTCCTTGACCACAACCTGTCATTGAGAATGGATCATCAATTCAAGGAAGATCGCAAGACGGTGCCAACATTGAAGAATTCAAGTATCTCTCCAAGGAAAAATATTTCCGGTACCTACCTTATTTATCGCCTCCTTGCTCGAGGACGAGCAACATCTAAGCATGGGGGAGGAGGTAGGTACGATGCAATTCTAGAGTTCAAAGGGGGGTATATTTAAAAAAAATGAATGAAAGAAAAAAGGCGATGTACGGGATTTCCAAGGTGAAAGTCTCACAAGAAGAAAAAAAATAATATATAATGAATGAATGAATGAATGAATGAAAGAAAGAAAGAAAGAAAGAAAGAAAGAAAGAAAGAAAAGAAGGAGAAATATGAGAAAAAGAAAAAATATGAGTATGCGTAAAGTGAACTCCCTGGTTCTCTAAAAGTGCATTCAAGGCTTCAAGTTTAAAAGATCCGATAACGTGGACTTCCTTTGTGTCTCGGGATCGTTCTTTGCCATTTGCACATGTCCACTCATCTAAAGTGTGCGTATTTTTCTCTTTCCCCTCCTTGATATGACATTATTTTCCAATGACCTTTTTGACGAGTCTCGGTAAGACCATGAGAAGCTTGTCTTGTTTTGACAACACCTCATTTATAAAATCTTGTTAGGACTAAACTTTCCCAAAGCTCCATATAAAGCCTACCACACATATATGTTATGAGAGGGAAAGGAGTAGAATATATAGGCTTCAGATACAAGCGAGATAAGAGTTCATGAGCAATATACAAGATGATTTAAATTTGTGAACTTGGTTTAGCTTTTCTTTATCTCGTTCTTTATTTCAAAAATTCTGAGATCTATTTAAACTTTGTGAGCATGTTAATACTTGTGGGATAAGCTTAACTAAGAATCTACCCTCCGTAGAGATGAAGGCTAGTACACTATGGAACTTTAATGAATTAAAATTTTGAGAGCATTATGTTTTCTCATGTGTGATCAAGCGCAAGGTTTAAACATTGTTTGGCAATGATGATATCCATTGAAGGCTTACTCGAGGACGAGCAAGGTTTAAGCATGGGGGAGATGTTGACGGTGAAAATCCGTCAACCTAGCCATGAGTTTACCTTCGGTGTTGGCATAAGTTTTATACCTTATCCTTTGGTACTAACCCCTGTGGTATAACGAGCTCACGTGTGCCTGTCGGTTTTGGAGTTTAGTGTTTATGCAGGGTTTTAGCGTTGAAAGCAAGACTTTTGGGATGAGTTCATCAAGCACCTTATGACAAGACCTTGAAGCCCCGTACAAGTCATGCAATCAAGCAAACTTAACTCCAAGAAGCCACGGACTTGATCCGAGAAGACGACAAACTCCGAGGACTTGACCAGAAAAGTGCTGAATCTTGCAAGACAAGGAGTTATGCCTAATTCGGAGAGAAACTGACGACATGGACCTACATGCAGAAGGGGGAACATCCAGGAAGCAAGGAAACCGACGTAGAGCAAAGGAGGCCTCGGGATGGGCCTGGATGGGCCCAGGCCGGCCGGCCCAGGCCGGTCAGCCCAGCCCTGTCCAGGGCCCAGTGAGGCTCCCCTTTGCCCTAGCCGCCATTCAGGCTATTTATAGTCCCCTGACCGAGAGCCACGGAGAAGACAATTCGTCATCGGCCGCCGAGGAGCAGAGAAGAGAGGGACACCATCTCGGAGAGGAGAGGGTTGAGCTAGTTGACTAGGGTTTCCCTAGCCGACGTGGGAACCTTGCACGGAAGACCATGTTGGAGTTCCCGAAGCTAGAAGCAAGATAAAGGAAGGATCCCGGTGGTGATCTTGTGTATGTATCATTGTCATAGTAGAATTATCAAGTTGAATCTATTCCTAGCGATCAAGTGTTTCCTCGAAGATTTCGTTTTTCGATCGGCTTTGCTTATTCCAATTCTATTCTCGAGATAGATTACATAGGGTGTTCTTGTAGCCGCGGTGGCTAGAGGTACACGCCGGATCTTCCGAAAGAATCTCGACTTGTCTTTTGACTCGCCCTAAGCTCCCCGCATGAGTAGGGATACGTTGTGACAGAACGGGGGTTCCGAAAGGCGGATATTTTCGGATTTGGACAGGAAACCACGATTTAAAGAGGCTTCTTATAAGATTCGATTTGCTACTTCTTCTCTTGCTTGGAACTTCAACAAAAGGCTTACCCCGATCTCTCTAGATCGGTTTATCTACCCAATCTTACTTTGTTTTCTCCGGTCTTTAGTAGATTAGATTAGTTTCGTGCCTTTTACTTAGATGCATTAGGGTTTTATCGAAGATTGAAGTTACTTGGCTTTACTAGATCAACTTTTGCATCACACATTTGTTCCACGGATTCGATACCTTGGGTTCACCACTCAAGGGAAGAAGGGTCCCTTGACTACGACGGGAGACTTGTCCGCTTGCAAGTCATAAACGAAATTTGATACAACTATTAACCGTCAACACTACCCCAACAAGGCGTCCCCAGGCTACAACGGCTACAATCACACATAAAAGCTCGCGAGCGAGTCTTCAACTCACTCACAAGCTCGGGGACTACATGCAGTGGATGTGCTCGCGCGCACCCACCGAGAACACGAAAAACACCATCAACATCCGGATCGTCCAACTGAGCCTGAGCGTGACTCCTTGACTCCCTCTCAGGCTCAGGGGCTACTAACGAGGGCCCGAATTAGGCCCCCCTTTGACGGCGAAAAGATCTGCGTTAAGCACAAGGTAACCCAACATCGTTGACAATGTGAAGGCCAAGATTCGATATGAGGAGGACTGAGGGCCCTGGTCAAGACCCACACTGGCAAGACGTCAACTCTCTGACCAGTTGGCAGCATCTCCGACCAGTTCCCTACAAGAGGGATCCCCACGACAAGTCTCCGCCTCGAACAACAAGTCTCCGCCTCGCACGACCTCCCCCCAGCTCTGACTGGTGCGTGGGCCATGACACGCGGCGCGAGTGCCACCACTGAAACGCGTAGGGGAATGATTCCCTGCGCCATGCAAACACACCAGGTGGCAGTCATGCAAGCAGTTGGCCTCAATAAGAGCCTGAATAAAATAAACTTGACTCCAAGAAGCCTAGGGACCAAACCCAAGAAGATGACAAACTCCGAGGACCCAGTCTGAAAAGTGCCGAATCTTGCGGGACAAGGAGCTACATCCAATTCAGAGAGAAACTAACGACAAGGGCCCACATGCAGAAGGGGGAAGGATCTAGAAGACTCGGGAACCAACACCGGGTGAAGGAGGTAACTGGATGGGCCGAACTGGACCCAGGCCGGTCGGCTCAGGCCGGCCAGCCCAGCCCATTTCAGGCCCCAGCTAGCTCCCTTGACCTAGCCGCCATTCGGGCTATTTATAGCCCCGAGGACAAGAGCCACACATCAACTCATTCGTCATCGGCCGTCGAGGAGCAGAGAAGAGAGGGGCACCATCTCGGAGAGGAGAGGGTCGAGCTAGTTGACTAGGATCTTCCTAGCCGGCGTGGGAACCTTGCAAGGAAGACCACGCCGGAGTTCCCAGAGCTAGAAGCAAGATCAAGGTAGGATCCCGATGGTGATCTTGATTCATGTGTCATGTACTATGTTGAATTATCAAGTTGCAATCCGATTTCTAGCGATCAAGTGTTTTTCCTACGTCTTTGATTTTGATTGGCTTTTCGTATCTTAAGATCTATTCTCGAGATAGATCACCGAGGATGTTCTTGTAGCCGTGGTGGCTAGAGGTGTATGCCTGACATTCCGAAAGATTTCAACTTGTCCTTGGACTCGCCCTAGACTAACCCACATGAATAGGGGTGTGTTGTGACAAAACGGTGGCTCCAAAAGGCGGGCGTTTTCGGAGTCGGACGGGAAACCGTGGTTTAAAGAGGCTTTTAATGAGATTGAACTTGTTATTTCTTCCTTTGCTCAGAACTTCAACGAAGGCTAGATCCAATCTCTCTAGATTGGTTTATCTATCCCCCTCTATCTTTTGCTACCTCCGGTCTTTAGTAGATTAGATTGGTTCTTGTGATGTTCTTTGAGATTAGATGCATTAGACTCTCCTTTTGAAGATCTAAGTTTCTCACTTTAATAGATCAACTCTTGCATCACACATTTGTTCCATGGATTTGATACCTTGGGTTCACCACTCGAGGGAAGACGGGTCCCTTGACTACGACGGGAGACTTGTCCGCCTGCAAGTCTACTTGAAGTTTAATATGATTATACACCGTCAACAAGCCCCTTTTTCTGGCGCCGTTGCCGGGGAACAAGTGATCAAGATTCGATCTTTTATTGCTTTTTCTGTAATTTTTAGTTTTCTTTTGGTTTTTATTTTTACATCTACTAACTTTTGATCATCCTCAAAATCAATCTAATCTTGTTTGTCTAACCCTAGTTTTCTTAGATTTGTTTTTACTTTTCATTTTTTATATATTTTGTTTATCGCTAACCCTAACAGGAGATCGACGGCTACCTCTCCAACAAACCTGATAATTTTGTGGATGATCTAGAAAAATTTTACAGGCTAAGGAGATGCGAAGCACAACAAGCTAATAAGCTGGATTTTGTAGATTCGAAGTCGGAAGACGAAGGATCGTTGGAATCTTCGAAGAATTCACCACCTCGAAGTCCTCGGGAGAATCGACTTCCACCGATGGGAGAACAATCGCAAGAACGCAAGATCGGGGAGCTATGCACCCCGGACATCATCGACCTACCAATCTTGAACCTCATAGAGATCGGAAGGACGTTCGAGATCAAGACCTCAACAATCCGCATGGTGCAACATTCACCCTTCACCATGGACGGGGTGACTCAAGATCAAATGAGGGCAAGGCTCTTTCCGTTCTCGCTACTCGGGAAGGCTTTGCAATGGTTCTACTCTCAACCGGCGGAGACAGTGCATGATTGAAATGCATTGATGAGGGCCTTCAAAAAGAATTACTACTCACTGGGTAAAACTCAAAGCTTGCGTAATAAGATTGCCGCTTTTGCACAATATCCTACGGAAACTATCTCGGAGGCATTCGAGCACTTCAATGAGTACACTCGGGCGGTTCCACATCACAAGTTCTCGAAGGAGGACCTCGTTCAAGAATTCTACCAAGGACTCACCATGGCGTCAAGGATGGTCATCAATGCATCGGTGGGAGGATCTATAATCGAGCTTACATCGACTCAAGCTTTCACTCTATTCAAGAAGGTCACAGACAATGACACGTGGGCGTCGTCTGGACGCTTACTTCCGATTCAACCCGTGGGGAACATCAAAGAAGTCTTGCAAGTGGAGAAGGAAGACATACTCAAAGGCAAGATCGACTCGCTTATGCGGAGGTTGGAGAAGATGGAGATAGAAAAGAAAGAGGCTCAAGACTTAAAGGTTGTAGAAGCAAGATCCACATGTGAAGAGTGTGGAGAATATGGCCATGTCCACAAGGATTGCCCGGAGGAAGCCAAGGTGCTCGACTACATGAGGAAGGGAGATTTGTCGAACTTCCGCTACGGGCAAGGTAGACCTCAATTTAATGCAAGCTCATCCATTCCGAATTCGGTTCTATTTCGTATAAAATTGAAGGACTTCATGGACGAGCAAGCTAAGATCAACAAGGACACCGTCACCAAGTTCAAAGCCATAGACAAGGTGCTGGAGAACATCGATAGCAAAGTGACGGAGGTCGGAAGCTCCAACCATCAAGGGCTCAACATGATCAAGATGCTCGAGACGCAAGTGGGACAACTTGCCAGGCACCTAACCGCTAATGAAGGAAGCTTCCAGGACAACCTAAAGGTCCCGAAACGGCGAAGGCTATTCAAACACATTTGGGGAAGGAGACCGAAGATCCAAAACATTCCGTGGGAGCAAGGAAGCCTAAACCATCCGCCGAGGCGGAGGAATTTTCTAAGGAGGAAGTTACGGAGATCGTCACCGAAGAGCCCGAGTTTGAGATGCCGGGAGAAGACACGAAGATACCGCAACTCAAGCCACGCTACTTCCGAGGTAAACTTGACAACCATTTTGAGAAGTTTGTGGAGGTTGTGCATAGACTTAGCATCAACATGCCGTTATTGGATGCCCTTCAAGTTCCTATATATTCTCGTTACTTCAAAGATATCCTTGCAAATAAATATGAGATAGCAACACTCGGGGTAGATCATGTCAAGATGTCCGAGCAATGTAGTGCCGCTATTGCTAATGGACTAGAGAAGCAAAAAGACCCCGGATTGTCACACTCGGATTCGAGGGCAAATCCGAATGCAAGAATACATGTGCGCCAGGATCAAGTTACACACATGCATCGACTCAGTGAATACCAAAACACAGTGTAGAGCGTAAAGAGAGTATTAAACAGTTATTACATGACCGAATGTCTCAACTAAACAATCATTCGAGTAGCTAGCAGTGGAAAAGAAACACACGCAGAAGTCCTCCACAGGAAGCTGACTGGAGAACGAACGCCTAGAACCCATCGAACTCTTCATAGTAGTCCTCAAAACGTCCATCTGAGCAGCATCCGGGTAGTGTAGATGCAATAAAGGAACAACAAGCATGAGCACATGTCGTACTCAACAAGGGAAAAGTTCTATAACAACATGCAAGTCTTTATGGTGGAAGCTGATGGTTCATAAGCAAGTCAGCATTTTAGTTGGTCAAGTTTTATTAAGCAACTGTTACTAACAAGTGAAAGTATATACCGAACCTAGATAATAAAATGCAACAGATCCATAAAATGTAATGCACAAGTTTTAAAAGTTCCATCTTCCATAAAATTAATCATGTGAGGGTCCAGGCCGCCCTTGACCGTGGGCATGACTAACTAGTCAGTTTTACACTCTGCCGAGGTCGTACATCTTTACCCACAAGTCGCGTAAAAGTCCCGAAGAACTTTAGACCCAACCATGCGATGCTAGCTAGGCACCATACCACACTACTGAGGTGTGATTGCATAGGGACTCTACGAGGCCGTTACAAACATCCCCAGATGTAGGCTGCCCGCTAGGTTACCTGGTCAGTGCAACGTATAAAGCTCCCAAACGAGTACCGTGTCTTAGCTAAGCCCACACCTATGCCCGAGCAGGTCCATACACCACTACCCGCCAGCCCCCAACCCTTATCAGGTAAAGAATACCTAACACCTAGTTCACTAATTAATAAGCCAAGACAGAGCCATATGTCTTGTGGTTGCACTGTTTTCCTGAGTGGTTCTCCATGTTCCAATTAACAAGCATAAAGTGTTCTTGCATTATATGAATGATAGCATAAATAAATCCATATTAACAAGTGTTCATTAAACCACCCGAAACCACGTAAAGCGCTAGCATGTGCTACCCAACATGAAGTAAACCCAGGTTGATCAAGGCACAGAATAACAAAGCTAGTCGAACCTTAGCAATAGGACCCATCAATTTAATGCAAAGCAATAGTAAATAACAGTGTAATTAAAATGCATGTTGTAATAGGATTAACGGGAATGCAGCAAGGACTTGCCTTCTACCAGCACCGGAAACTGCTCAGGGTCTTGGTAATCTTCAACAGCAGCGAAGTCCCCGAACTGCTCGTACTCTACGCTCCACACATTCACATACAAGCATACAATGGAAACAAATAAGAAACAGTACACCAATCATCTCAAACAGAAGTAAAAACAATAGAAAACTATTCTACTCATCGAGACGATCGCGTGGACATAAAGAATGCTAAAAACGGAGCTAAAACGTCTAAGTTATGGCTAAAACAAGTTTTAGGGCTAAACCGAAGAAAAGAGGACCTAATCATAAAGGTTTCCTAAGGTGGAAGGACCGGGTTGCAATTTCAGCAAAACTCAAGGCTTTATTTGCAAAAATGTGCGGTTAACGTTAAGGGGATGGATCTGATCCATCGGATCCAGATCCAACAGCCGGGATCTAAGACCGCTGGTTGACTGGTATAGATGGCTTTGACCGGGGTGCTGACACGATCTGGGCCGCAAATGCAAGATCCGGCGGCTCCGGTCTAATGCAGGCGCGGCAGCGGCGGGCGTGACCGGCGGCGGCGGACGGCGAGCGGCGGCGCACCGCGGCACAGAGCCGGGGTGCACCAAACGCGGCGGGGACGCGCAACAGGACGCTCGGCGGCGAACGGCGAACACAACGGTGCCCTCCGGAGGCTACGACGGTCGCGTGAGACGGCGGGCGACGGGGAGGCGCGGTGACGGAGCTCCGGCGAGGTCGGCTCGTTGACGCGGTGCACGGGAAACCCAACAAGTTGCACCAGGAGGCCCCCTACCTCACGGCGAAGCTTCGAAGCGGCACCACGGAAATCGAGAGGCGGCGACGGCGCGGTTCCACGGCAGCGCAGCACGGGATTGGCGGCGGCGCGGGGAACTTAGGGTTTGCGACGTTAGGGTTTCGGAGCTCGCGAGGGGGGGTGCGGAACAGCCTTTAAATAGACTGGGCAGGGGACGCATCGGTGTGCGGCCTTGGGGGGGTCACGCGCGCGCGGGGAGGCCGGCTCGGGGTCGGGCTCGCCCCCGTCCGTCTCCGACTCGAGGTCGGGGATGACGGGTGGGGCCCGCACGTCGGCGGCGGCAGCGGCGGGCGGCCGCGGGAATGGGCCGCCGGCGGGCCGAGGTTAGCGGGAGTTGGGGCGGCGCGCGCGGCTTGAAAAGGAAAGTGGGGGAACAGCTGCCGTCTGTGGAGTTGGGCTGGAGTGCAGGGGTTGGGCTGAAAAGAAAAGAGAGAAGGGTGGAGGGAGAAAGGAAACCTTTTCAAATTTTCAAAAACCATTCAAACAAGTGAATTCAAACAAAGATTTGAATTCAAACACTCAAAACAATGCACCAACATGTATGCAGCAGGGAATCCCTATATTTCATTAATTAATTAAGAAAAATGATTAAATGCCTATAAAAACACAATATCCTTATATTCCTTAAACGAGAACGCATTGTTGCTAAGCAAATTTTAGTTAAACACAAGGAGTGGAATTTTAGGGTGTTACAAATCCTACCCCCCTTAAGATGAATCTCGTCCTCGAGATTCGGATGGATCAAAGAGATGTGGATATTCTGCTTTCAACTCCTCTTCTCTTTCCCAAGTTGCCTCATCCTCTGCATGATTGCTCCACTGCACCTTGCACATTGTGAAAGTCCGGTTTCTTGTAACCCGTGTCAACCTGTCCAAAATTCTGATAGGTCGTTCTATAATGGTGAGATATTCCTTCACATCCAACCCATCCATGGGCAATGGCTCCTTATCATGGGGCTTAAGACCCCTTTTTAACTGAGAGATATGGAACACATCATGCATATCTGAAAGCTGTTCCGGTAGATCAAGTTTGTATGCTACCTCTCCCACTCGTTGTAAGATCTAAAAAGGTCCAGTGTAGCGAGGGGACAACTTTCCCTTCACCTTAAACCTGCGTAAACCCCTGATGGGTGACACCTTCAAGTACACATAGTCACCTTCCTGGAAAGATACATCTCGTCTCTTCCCGTCTGCATAACTCTTCTGTCTAGACTAAGCAACCCTCAAGTTCTCTCTTATGATCTGAACTTGCCTTTCTGCCTCCTTGATGATGTCTGTCCCAAACAACTGACTCTCACCTGTCTGACCCTAGTACAACAGTGTCCTGCACTTTCTTCCATACAGTGCCTGGAAGGGTGCCATCTTCAGACTGGCTTGATAGCTGTTGTTGTAGGAGAACTCAGCATACGGCAAACTCTTATCCCAGCTCTCACCATGCTTAAGAGCACAAGCTCTTAACATATCCTCCAGAATCTGATTTGTCCTCTTAGTCTGTCCATCTGTCTGCGGATGATAGGCTGAGCTGAAGTTCAACTTCGTATCCATAGACTCATGAAGTTTCTCCCAGAAACGGGATGTAAACTGGGTACCTCTGTCAGACACTATCTTTTTAGGCACACCATGCAAGCATATGATCCTGGTCATGTACAACTCAGCTAGCTTTGCCCCTGTATAGGTAGTACGCACTGGTATGAAATGAGCAACCTTTGTCAAACCATCCACTATAACCCATATCGAATCATAGCCATCACGAGTACGGGGCAATCCAACTATGAAATCCATGCCTATCTCTTCCCACTTCCACTGTGGCACCTTCAATGGCTGAAGCAATCCCGCTGGTCTCTGATGTTCAGCTTTGACCTTGTGGCACGTGTCGCACAACGCAACGTGAGTGGCCACATCCCTCTTCATCCCATACCACCAATACCTCTGCTTAAAATCTTGATACATCTTTGTACTGCCAGGGTGGATAGAATAAGCTGAATCATGAGCCTCTCTCAAGATCGTCTTCCGAAGGTCTCCTACATCGGGCACACAGATCCTATTCTTGAACCATATCGTACCCTGATCATCCTCAGTGAAATCTGGGGCCTTGCCCCTCTCCATGGTGTCCCTGATCTCCCTGATCTCCTCATCCTCCAACTGCCCTTTACGTATCTGTTGCTCCAGACTAGATTCTACCTCCAAAGTGACTCCCTCAGTGTGAGCAGCCATCCCCAGATTGAGTCCCTCGAACTCCTTCATCAGCTCTTCAGGCAGCTGGAACACCAACACAGTATTGGCCTGTCCCTTCCGACTCAAAGCATCTGCCACCAGATTAGCCTTCCCAGGATGATACTGTATGTCCAGATCATAGTCCTTGATCAGCTCCAACCATCGGCGTTGTCTCAGATTAAGATCCTTCTGAGTGAAGATGTACTTTAAGCTCTTGTGGTCTGTGTAAATCTGGCACTTGGTTCCCATTATGTAATGCCTCCAGATCTTTAAGGCATGAACCACAGCTGCCAGTTCCAGATCATGTGTAGGATAGTTATGCTCATGCTTCCTCAACTGTCTCGATGAATAAGCTATGACGTGTCCCTCCTGCATAAGAATACATCCCAAACCTTGTCTAGATGCATCACAATAGATATCAAAACCCTTCTGCAAATCTGGCATCACAAGCACTGGAGCGGTTGTCAACCTCCGCTTCAACTCCTCAAAACTCTCCTGATAGGCATCAGTCCACTTGAACTCTCTATCCTTCTCCAGTAAGGTGGTGAGAGGCTTCACAATCTTAGAGCACCCCTCAATGAACCGTCGGTAGTACCCTGCAAGTCCAAGTAAACTCCTGATCTCTTTAACTGACCTCGGCGGTTCCCACTTCAACACATCCTCAACTTTAGCTGGGTCGACTGAGATACCTCCATCTGTGATAATATGCCCAAGAAAAGAGACTTCCTTCAGCCAGAAATCACACTTACTGAACTTGGCATACAACTGCTTCTCTCTCAACTTCTGCAAAACACATCTCAAATGCTCCTCATGTTCCTCCTCAGTCTTGGAGTAAACCAGAATATCATCAATAAACACCACAATGAACTTATCCAAGTACTCCATAAACACCTTGTTCATCAGATACATAAAGTAAGTAGGTGCATTTGTCAACCCAAAGGACATAACAGTATACTCATACAGCCCATACTTGGTGGTGAATGCAGTTTTAGGAACATCCGACCATCTGATCTTCATCTGATGATAACCAGAACGCAAATCAATCTTGGAGAACACCTTAGCACCTCTCATCTGATCAAACAAGTCTTCAATGCGAGGCAATGGATACTTATTCTTGATGGTAACCTCATTAAGCAATCGATAATCCACACACATCCTCTGAGTACCATCCTTCTTCTCAACAAAGATAACTGGCGCCCCCCAAGGTGATGAACTAGGACGGATAAACCCCTTTTCCAACAATTCTTTAATCTATTTCTTAAGTTCTATCAATTGTGTACTAGACATTCTATATGGACGTTTAGTTTTAGGAGCAGTACCAGGTAATAGATCAATAACAAACTCAACACTTCGGTCAGGTGGCATACCTGGTAACTCCTCTGGAAACACGTCTGGGTACTCATTGACCACCCTGATATCCTCCAAAGCTTTGCCATCCAACTACTGCACAGAACCTCCTGGACCTGAAGGTGGATCAGCCACAAGCTTAATCTTTTCTCCGTTAGGACCAGTGAGGAGAACTGTCCTCTTAGCACACTGTATCGTCGCATCATGTATGTCCAACCAATCCATACCCAGAATAACATCAAGATCCTTTGATTCCAGCACTATCAAGTTTGCCTAGAAGTCTGCTCCCATGATCTTTAGACTAACATTAGGACACATATATAAAGATTTCATTTCCCCCTGGTGATCTAACTATCATGGTTTGTTTCATGGGACACATGGGTATGCTATGCTTGGCCACAAATTGAGCAGATATAAACGAATGAGATGCTCCAGAATCAAATAAGACAGATGCGGGGATGGAGTTGACAAAGAACATACCAAGCACCACTTGTGGATTCTCTTGAGCGGTCTCAGTACTCACGTGGTTCACCCTGCCATGGCCCTGACTCTGTTGTCCCTTATTGCTCTGCGGGGTCTGGTTCCCGCTCCTCATCTACTGTATCTGCTGGTTCTGCACAGGAGTGCCTGGGAGGTGCCTCTTAGGACAAGCATTAGCATAATGCCCAGCCTCTCCACATTTAAAGCAAGTGTTGCCCGCGGGGGTGTGAGGTGCACCCGGCCTCACGGGCGTACCAAGTGGAGTCATCGGACGGTGCTGCGGGTATGCAGGGCGTGGAGTCTGCGGCCCAGGGCGCAGAAACTGCTGAGGAGTGCGCTGGAACTGCTGATACTGCTGTGGCTGATACTGATATGGCTGCTGACCATAGCCTCCTGTCGTCTGGACGAAACGGAACTCCCGGCGGTGAGGTGAAGCGGGGACGAGTATGGCTCCCGGACGGTCCTGGAGTGGAGGCCTTCCTCTTCAGTTCTCCCAGCTCTCTGCGCATGGACTCCAAGACAATAGCTTTGTCTAATAGCTGCTGGAAGGTCGGAAAGGTGTGAGACGTCAACTGGTAACGAAGCGGTCCAGCCAAACCCTCCAAGAAGCGCTCCTGCTTCTTAGGATCATCAGCTAGCTCCTCTGGTGCATAGCGAGACAGCTCGATGAACCTATCTCGGTACTCTGCCACTGACATCCCCCCTGCTTGAGAGAGAGGAACTCCTTCTTCTTCAGCCTCATCACCCCAGCAGGAATGTGGTGGTTCCTGAAGCTCTCTGTGAACTCCTGCCAGGTGATGGCGTCAGGTGTAGCATGGGCGGTAGTGTAAGCATCCCACCATGCTCCTGCAGATCCCTGGAATCTGCCTACAGCAAATAGGACCTTCTCCCTGTCATCACACTGAGCGGTGGTGAGCATCTTGCCCACAGTCTTCAGCCAATCATCAGCATCAAGTGGATCAGCAGCATGGGTGAAAACTTACGGACGGTGGATCATGAACTCCCTGTGCTTGTTTATGGGTGCTGGTTGCTGTGGCGGTGGCTGAGGTGGGTTGTTGGCTTGGGCCTGCATGTTGGCCACAGTGTTGGTCAGGTTCTCTAGTAGCTGCATCTGGTTCTGGAAGAACTGCTGCATGGGATCCATTGGTGGCGGTGGAGGTGGCAGTGCACTGCCTGAACTATTGCCTCGACCTTGACGTGCCACTGGAGGCTGATCAACCCCTGATCCGGACCTGGTGTTTACCATCTGAGCATTAGAAACATTGATTTAGACTATGACAGTGATAGAAAAGCCGAAATGATAAACAATGCAGAATTCCAGATTCTGACAGATTCTGATAGCTGTAAAGAAACAAAGATATCTCTCTGTACCAGTAACCAAAAACCACGATTTTTTCTAGATATATGGTGCATAAAATTACTGAACTAACCCAACTTGTTTTGCCTCAATCGGAGGTCTACAACTCGAGATATAAAATAATGAAGTCAGCTGTATCAGCAGGATTTGACAGATTCTGTTGGCTTAGTGTTTCGTCCATAACTCCCTGAATATACATTGGATAGTGCTGAATTTTTGATAGAAAATCATGTATAAAATTTGTGAACCAACCCAACTGGTTTTACTGAATTCGGAGTTCTGTAGCTAGAGATAAAAATAAAGCACTACTGCTGTGTCAGGAAGTGACGTGAACAGATTCTGCACTACGATATTCCTTATGATAGATAAAATATGATGGATAAAGAATTAGGAATTTGCAAGATAAAAGATGGATGGAACAGAACTTAAACCCACTAATCAAACTCTATTACTAAACCAATGTCATTGTGGTATTAATCCACAACACATTGCAATCACACAAAAATCCAACTCACAGATGTTCACAAACCAAGCACTCAAACCCACCACTAGCTAACACACTGATCCAACGTGTCGTTCTAACGATTACAGACTCGATAAATTAAAGATAAGAGACACCTAACACCTAAGGCCAAATGATCTGAGTGCGGGATCTAAGTGACCCATAGCTTGTCCTCTTGGGTCTTTGTGACATTGCAGGCCATCTTTCTCCATCTTCCTGCACTTCTTCCTCATCTTGTCCCGCGATTACTGCCTTGAGCCTTTTGATCTCCCTTCGGTCCTCATCTTGCTGGTCATAGAGATCTTGCAGCTCCATGATGGTGTCATCAAGGTTGGTGTTGAGAGCTGCTACGAGTCCCACTTGAGTTGCATAGCGTGGTCCCAAGGTTGCATTAGCCACTGGAATCACGCTGCCCACAGCTCCAGCACGTCGACGGGGAAAGTCACCCCACACAGTGTTAGTGAGATGGTGAGTCTACTCATAACACCATGCAGAAAGAGCCCTTCTAGTAGCATCATCTCTCCCTGTGGTGAAGGTAGCTCGGGTGGCTAGAGCTTGGTGAACAACAACCTCGAACGGTCCACCCTCCTGTGGATTATCCTCCAAGATGTGCACTGACACATCCCACTACGTTGGATAGCGAGGATGAGTCCTCCTTAGTCCAACATAGTCAATAGTCACTTGCAGGTGAAGACGCTGGAAGAGCCTCCTCAACTTGGACGGAAAGCGTGCATGCCCTCCATCATGGTGACAGACAATCACCTCCCACTCCTCAGGCGTTGGTTGCTCATCAGCACCTCTATCCTCCGGATCAGAGTCCTTAGGGTCTGAGTGGTCATCTGGATCACCTCCTTGTTCTTGATCTTCAGCTGGCTCCTCTTCTGGCTCATCATCGACAGCCTTAATGATCGAAGCGGGTGGTGAAGCTTGCCCCGAAGCGAGTTCGCTTCACTTCCCTCCTCGAAGCTTCATGGTGCTCATCACTATCCGTGGAGTAGCGGTGAGAAGTCTTGGTCCTCCACGTACTTTAGAAAGCGGTAAGCACCTCAACGAGTGGTCTTCAGTCGGCGAACCATCTAAGATAGATGAGACAAGTGCAGATTACTAGATGAGACAAGATCGAGCTTAGATAACAAAAGCAAACCAAGGATGAGATTAAACCAAGATTAGATATAATAAACAGAATAAAGCAAGCTAAACTATGTGTGGCTTCTATTATTATAAAATCCTTAGTTTTTGACCAGTTCTAACTAGGCTAACGTCCTACAGTCGACACGGCTCTGATACCACTTTGTCACACCCAGATTTAAGGGCAAATCCGAATGCAAGAATACATGTGCGCCAGGATCAAGTTACACACATGCATCGACTCAGTGAATACCAAAACACAGTGTAAAGCGTAAAGAGAGTATTAAACAGTTATTACATGACCGAATGTCTCAACTAAACAATCGTTCGAGTAGCTAGCAGCGGAAAAGAAACACACGCAGAGGTCCTCCACAGGCAGCTGACTGGAGAACGAACGCCTAGAACCCATCGAACTCTTCATAGTAGTCCTCAAAACGTACATCTGAGCAGCAGCCGGGTAGTGTAGATGCAATAAAGGAACAACAAGCATGAGCACATGTCGTACTCAACAAGGGAAAAGTTCTATAACAACATGCAAGGCTTTATGGTGGAAGCTGATGGTTCATAAGCAAGTCAACATTTTAGTTGATCAAGTTTTATTGAGCAACTGTTACTAACAAGTGAAAGTATATACCAAACCCAGATAATAAAATGCAACAGATCCATAAAATGTAATGCACAAGTTTAAAAGTTCCATCTTCCATAAAATTAATCATGTGCGGGTCCATGCCGCCCTTGACCGTGGGCACGGCTAACTAGTCAGTTTTACACTCTGCAGAGGTCGTACATCTTTACCCACAAGTCGCGCAAAAGTCCCGAAGAACTTTAGACCCAACCATGCGATGCTAGCTAGGCACCATACCACACTACCGAGGTGTGATTGCATAGGGACGCTATGAGGCCGTTACAAATATCCCCAGATGTAGGCTGCCCGCTAGGTTACCTGGTCAGTGCAACGTATAAAGCTCCCGGACGAGTACCGTGTCTGAGCTAAGCCCACACCTACGCCCGAGCAGGTCCATACGCCACTACCCGCCAGCCCCCAACCCTTATCAGGTAAAGCATACCTAACACCTAGTTCACTAATTAATAAGCCAAGACAGAGCCATATGTGTTGTGGTTGCACTGTTTTCCTGGGTGGTTCTCCATGTTCCGATTAACAGGCATAAAGTGTTCTTGCATTACATGAATGATAGCATAAATAAATCCATATTAACAAGTGTTCATTAAACCACCTGAAACCACGTAAAGCGCTAGCATGTGCTACCCAACATAACGTAAACCCCGGTTGATCAAGGCACAGGATAACAAAGCTAGTCGAACCTTAGCAATAGGACCCATCAATTTAATGCATAACAATAATAAATAACAGTGTAATTAAAATGCATGTTGTAATAGGATTAACGGGAATGCAGCAAGGACTTGCCTTCTACCAGCACCGGAAACTGCTTAGGGTCTTGGTAATCTTCAACAGCAGCGAAGTCCCCGAACTGCTCGTACTCTACGCTCCACACATCACATACAAGCATACAACGGAAACAAATAAGAAACAGTACACCAATCATCTCAAACAGAAGTAAAAACAATAGAAAACTATTCTTCTCGTCGAGACGACCACGTGGACATAAAGAACGCTAAAACGCAGCTAAAACGACTAAGTTATGGCTAAAACAAGTTTTAGGGCTAAACTGAAGAAAACAGGACCTAATCGTAAAGGTTTCCTAAGGTGGAAGGACCGGGTTGCAATTTCAAAAAAACTTAGGGCTTTATTTGCAAAAACACGTGGTTAAAATTAAGGGGATGGATCTTATCCATCGGATCCAGATCTAACGGCCGGGATCTAAGACCGCTGGTTGACCGGTATAGATGGCTTTGACCGGGGTGCTGACACGATCTGGGCCGCAGATACAAGATCCGGCGGCTCCGGTCTAATGCAGGCGTGGCAGCGGTGAGCGTGGCCGGCGGCGGCGCGGGACGCGGCGGCGGACGGCGAGCGGCGGCGCATCGCGCACACGTGCGCCGGGGTGCACCAAACGCGGCGGGGACGGCAACAGGACGCTCAACGGCGAACGGCGAACACAACCGTGCCCTCCGCAGGCCGCGACGATCGCGCGAGACGGCGGGCGACGGGAGGCGCGGCGACGGGGAGGCGCGGCGACGGAGCTCCGGCGAGATCGGCTCGTCGACGCGGTGCACAGGAAACCCAACAAGCCGCACCAGGAGGCCCCCTACCTCACGGCGAAGCTTCGAAGCGGCACCACGGAAACCGGGAGGCGGCGACGGCGCGGTTCCACGGCAGCGCAGCACGGGATTGGCGGCGACGCGGGGAACTTAGGGTTTGCGGCGCTAGGGTTTCGGAGCTCGCGAGGGGGGGTGCGGAACGGCCTTTAAATAGACCGGGCAGGGTATGCATCGGTGTGCGGGCCTGGGGGGGTCACGCGCGCACGGGGGAGGCCGGCTCGGGGTCGGGCTCGCCCCCGTCCGTCTCCGACTCGAGGTCGGGGATGACGGGCGGGGCCCGCCCGTCGGCGGCGACGCCCGGACGGCCGTGGGAATGGGCCGCTGCGGAGCCAGGTTAGCGGGAGTTGGGCTGAGCGCGCGCGGCTTGAAAAGGAAAGTGGGCTGCTGCTGCGGAGTTGGGCTGGAGTGCAGGGGTTGGGCTGAAAAGAAAAGAGAGAAGGGTGGAGGGAGAAAGGAAACCTTTTCAAATTTCCAAAAACCATTCAAACAAGTGAATTCAAACACTCAAAACAATGCACCAGCATGTATGCAGCAGGGAATCCCTATATTTCATTAATTAATTAAGAAAAATGATTAAATGCCTATAAAAACACAATATCCTTATATTCCTTAAAAGAGAACGCATTGTTGCTAAGCAAATTTTAGTTAAACGCAAGGAGTGGAATTTTAGGGTGTTACAAGGATGCCCGACAATTCCATGTTCCGTTGGTTCGTTCAAGTTTGAGAAGGCGTTATGCGACCTTGGGGCAAGTGTGAGCGTCATGCCAAGAGATGTGTTCGAGAATTTACGCCTACCATTGGAGCCTAAGGGTATGTGCTTGGAGTTAGGTGATAACTCCATTCGCTATCCCTTGGGCATCGCTGAAGATGTGCCCGTGAAGGTCGGACACAACTTCATCCCCGTCGACTTTGTGGTGCTCGAGATGAGAGAGAGGGAGAAGTCACCACTCATCCTTGGGAGGCCTTTCCTCAAGACCGTGGGAGCTACCATTGATGTTGGCAAGGGGGAGATCATGTTCGACATTAATGGAGAAAGGAGTTCCTTCAAGTTTCGACCACGCCTCGCGGTATGCAATATGATTGAAGTTAAATATGTTCCACCTCATCGTCATGTTGTTAAGGAAGAACCGAGGAAGAAGGAAGAGCCGAAGAAGAAGGACGTGAAGAAAATCAAGGAAGTTGTCGCATCCGTCAAGACAAAGGAACAAAAACCGCCTGTGAAGACCAAAAAGATGACTAAGCCGGAGAACAAGCACGTGCCCAAGATGGTGCGGAAGTGGATACCCAAGATGGGAACGCCCGCAAAGAGCATTTATTCGAAGTAATCAAGTGAAGAAGTCTAGCCATGGACTATAAACGAAGTGCTAGGCGGGAGGAAACCCGTTTCGTCGAGTCAAGAATAAGCTACCGGGAGGACAACCTGATTCCAGGTTTTTCGAGTCTATTCAAGTAATTTAGTTTTGAATTCTACTACGCAAAGACATTAGACTTAGAATAGTTGAACAATATCAGAGACATAATTCTTGGTTGAATATTTTGCTTGGATCATAAACCCCTTTACATGAACCATCCTATGTGTTGTTTGCTTCTTCTCGAGAAACCACAACCAAATAAATTCAGAACCTAACTCAACCATTCATCCTCTTTATTATGTTGTGGTTGACTTGTTTTTCATGTTAAAAACACACGAGTATAGCCACGACTTGTATCTAGATGTTATTTAATTTTCAGCACGTGGTAGGACTCGTGTGAACCTAGAAACTTAATTTTTGGTTGGTTTAAAAATCTATATCCTTGGTTTCTCTAAGATTAGAATTTTTCTAAGCATCATTTAGTTTTATTGCATTCAAAATCTCTCTCATTTAGCCAAAATTAGAACCTAAACCTATGCCCCCATGATCAAGCCGGGAAAAGTTTTCTCTTACTATTGAAGGCAAACAATACCGGTGAGACCGATATAAATGTAGTCAGAAAATATTTTCAACTTACATTTGTTTTTAATGGTTTAAAAACTTCTCTAAATTTATGCTTGAGCTATCCCATAGCTCTGAAATTATTTTTAATTTTCTAAATTAGAAGAGTGCTTAGCCTTAATACATGCTTAGAGGGAGGCAATCTAGTTAAACAAATCATGCATGCACCATGATGCATCATTGGATGCCCTTCATCAAGACCACATGCAAAGGACAAGCATGGGTGGGTAGCAAGCATTGTTTTGCAAGAAATTCATGGTGGCATGTGAAGCAAGGGAGCATGGACATGACTCAAAGCAAAGGCATCAAGTGGAAGGACCAATAATGCAAGCAATGGAGTGGATGAGAGATTTTGCGCGGTGCAACTAGTGGAGCACGCGGGCACGAAAGTCACAAAGGGAGATCATCACGCTGGAGAAAAGCCGAGCCAGGGGAGGCACGAGGCCACCCAGGCCGGTTGGCCCAGGCCGGCCGGCCTCCCCTATAAAAAGCACCTCCGGTGCTCGTCTTCAGCAGGCAAGCAGCTCTTCCCTTCCCCTATTTGTGTGCTCAAGTTTTTATTCTAGAACCACCATAGACTTATCCATCCTTCCTAACTTTGTTTGCTCCAACAATTCACACCCTTAATCCACTCAAAGTCCATACTCCGAAGTAATTCTTGAAGTGCTTTGTTACCAATTGAAACCCCGGAATTATATTAGAGAGAAGAGTGCTACAATCATGTGGAAGAAAACACAAGTCTCTTCACCAAGAAGAAGGGGTCGTCGTCATCCAAGCCATCTTCGACGACGTCTTCGAGGAGGCACTCGGTTACCGAGTCTCCTCGGAGCATGGAGGAGGACACGGCACCGCCGAGGAGGAATAACACTCTCCTCCTTGGTGGTATGAGGGCCACAAGGAGCTCGTCCATGAGGTTTACCGAACCTCAAGGGCGTACGGAGGAGCCGCCCGTCCCACCTCTTTGATCGACCAGATCATTCGCTCCACCTCCATACACTCTGCGGTATTCCGCATATGGCTTCATCATCTTGTCGGAGGAGGAGGAGAAGAAACTCTCTCGTCTTGAGAAAAGGCTTGTGGCAAATGTCGATTTCGACAATCAAGCTCTCAACTCATTGGGTTTTGGCACAGACAATTATTATATGTTGGGGCACCTTGGATGGGTGCAATTCTTCAATGGGGTGTCGGCAAATACCCACAAGGAATTTGCCTTGGAAATTTTGGTGACTATAAGTGCCTATCCTTGATGAGGGAGTGCCAAGTTTATCATTCCGATTGGAGGGAATTCAGCAAGTGGTTCCCTATGAGCATATTAGGGAGCTACTTGGTTTCCAAAAGGGAGCTCCAGAAAAAGTTGACATGCCGGAAGGCATGTTGAATGGATTTTGGAATTTAATCTCCGGGGAAGCCCACCAACAACGGAATTCCATCCGGAACCCCATCATCCAAGTATTCCACTCATGGATGTATAAAAGGATTTTGGGGAGGATGGAAGAGACGAAGGTGACCGACACGAAGTTGAATTGGCTTTACTCGGCCTTAATTGCCAGGCAGCCAACAGACCCCTCATACCTTATGATCAACTGATGGTGTTGCGAGGCAACATCGAGATCGGGAGATATTGGTTCGGGGTGCTACTTCTCCATCTTGGCCATCTCCTTAAGGCAGAGAATTTCAAGAAATCCCGAACATCTTCTACCTGGGACCTCTCTCGGATTTGAATATTTGAATACTTCAAGCAAGGGAAATATATAAGTGGAGATGAGAGAGGAGGTTTAATGTGGCCAAAGTGAACTTACCCCTTCCGGATCCAAGACTGAGACTCTTCATTCAAGGGAAGGAAGATTGGTTGGAGGAAGGACTCCTTGTGCTGGCAAAGAAGAATAAAAGAGGAAGAATTGTAGAGGAAGGATCCTCCTCGGCACAACAGGGTGGTGCACAACAAAACTATGTGCCAGCGTACGGAGGAATTCCTACACTACCAAGTTACTACGGAGGGCCACCGATGTAAGCATGGGGGAGTGGTGCAGCCATGCCCCCACAAAATTATGTGGTGCCCAACATAACCTTTGTGGAGCCCTATGCACAATACCCCCAACCACAACGAAGTATGGCCATAATTGGAGGATATGCTGCAAGAAACATGCAAAACATCACAACCATCCAATCCAACGCAGCTCAATTGGGTGAAGGCAATGAAAATATTGCTTATGACCTTGGGCGTCTTCACCTAGTACCGTCGGATCAATTCGTTGGAGGGGATCTCCAAACCTACTATGAGCAAGGGTACAACTAAAAAGATTATAAATACCAACCACCGGCGGAAGATTAGAAGAAGGAGGAGCTTTACTTTTCTTTTATTTTCCCTTTTTCTCTAATTTTCAGCTTGTGTTTGCTTTTGTATGCAGAGTGTTTTCATTTCATTTAAGTTTCAGCATGTGTATTTGTTTGTTTTCATCATGAATAAAGTCACCACCTTGTTTTTACCTTTGGTAAAGTTACAAAATTTATGCCATGATGATATATGATTATAATTGCCACTTTGTTTATCTTTGTATTTGTTTTATGCATAATTAAGCTTATGCTCTCTTAAAATACAAATCTGAAATTATCTAAATGCTAGCTTAATCTTTAGCGGAGGTTATGATAAAAATAAAGACCCATAGTGTTTTATGTGCTCTCAAGTTTTAGATGGATTAAAGATGATTTTTATTCCTAAAAGTAATGCTAACCTTGTCATAAATATCACTTGCGTGTTGCTCTACCTATCCAGAGCCTTATATATATTTGAGTGCATAAACCTTAGTGTACAAGATTTATTTTTGGGTGAGTTATTTCAGGCCATGATTTCTCTGGCCCGAGACTAAGAAGTTGGTCATTCCGTTTTTGCGTATCTATCTTATTGCTAGCCTCTTATCTGTGCATTGTGTATCCCCACATCGGAGATCTCACAAACCTCGCCGGATATCCACCCTTAAAACCAAAAATCATCTTTTGTGATTACCTCCTTGACCACAACATATCATTGAGTATGGATCATCAATTCAAGGAATATTGCAAGATGGTGGCAAGATTGAAGATTTCAAGTATCTCTCCAGAGGAAAAGTATTTCCGTTACCTACCTTATCTCTATCACCTCTTTGTCCGAGGACGAGCAAACGTCTAAGCATGGGGGAGGAGGTAGGTACAATGCAATTTTAGAGTTCAAAGGGGAGCAAATAAAAAAATATATGAGAAAGAAAAAATGAGTATAAAGAAAAAAGAAATACATAAATAAATAATATATGTATGAGAAAAAGAGGAAAAATATGAGTATGTGTAAAAATAAAATAAAGTGAGCTCCCCGATTCCTTAAAGTGCATTAGGAATTTCAAAGGTTCAAGATTAAAAGATCCATACTCATTCTCCAACCATGTGCAATCCGATAACGAGGACTTCCTTTGTGCCCCGGGATCGTTCTTTGCCATTTGCACATGTCCACCTATCTCAAGTGTGTATTTTTCTCTCCCCTCCTTGATATGACATTATTTTCCAATGACCTTTTTGACGAGTCTCGGTAAGACCATGAGAAGCTTGTCTTGTTTTGACAACACCTCATTTATAAAATCTTGTTAGGACTAAACTTTCCCAAAGCTCCATATAAAGCCTACCACACATATATGTTATGAGAGGGAAAGGAGTAGAATATATAGGCTTGAGAGACAAGCGAGTTGAGAGTTCATGAGCAATATACAAGATGATTTAAATTTGTGAACTTGGTTTAGCTTTTCTTTATCTCGTTCTTTATTTCAAAAATTCGAGATCTATTTAAACTTTGTGAGCATGTTAATACTTGTGGGATAAGCTTAACTAAGAATCTACCCTCCGTAGAGATGAAGGCTAGTACACTATGGAACTTTAATGAATTAAAATTTTGAGAGCATTATGTTTTCTCATGTGTGATCAAGCGCAAGGTTTAAACATTGTTTGGCAATGATGATATCCATTGAAGGCTTACTCGAGGACGAGCAAGGTTTAAGCATGGGAGAGATGTTGACGGTGAAAATCCGTCAACCTAGCCATGAGTTTACCTTCGGTGTTGGCATAAGTTTTATACCTTATCCTTTGGTACTAACCCCCGTGGTATAACAAGTTCACGTGTGCATGTCGGTTTTGGAGTTTAGTGTTTATGCAGGGTTTTAGCGTTGAAAGCAAGACTTTCAGGATGAGTTCATCAAGCACCTTATGACAAGACCTTGAAGCCCCGTACAAGTCATGCAATGAAGCAAACTTAACTCCAAGAAGCCAGGGACTTGATCCGAGAAGACGACAAACTCCGAGGACCTGACCAGAAAAGTGTTGAATCTTGCAAGACAAGGAGTTATGCCTAATTCGGAGAGAAAATGACGACGTGGACCTACATGCAGAAGGGGGAAACATCCAGGAAGCAAGGGAACCTCTTCAACCTCCACTCCTTCAACCTCCAGTCACACGGCGCAGGGGCGGCGGCGCGCGACCCCGCGGGTGTGGTGGGCGCGACCGGAAGGCACGACACGCGGGCGAGCATGGCCGGCGGGCGCGGCGGGCACAACACGCGGACCGGCAGGCGCAGGGTGCGGGGGCGCGCAGGCGGCGCACTGGAGGTATGAGAGACTGGAGGATTTGAATGGCCATGTTTGTTTCCTAGGGGCTAAATTTTAATCCCAAATAATCTTGATGCATGAAGCACTAAAAAGAATTTATTTGCAAAACCTTTTCACAGATGAGTGCAACTTTGCACGATGAATCTATTGAGCCTAATTAAATCATGATTTGCTACAATAATGATACCGTAAACATCCTCTAATTGTGCAGTCAAAACCCTCATTAGGCTCGTCTTGTGATTTAGCCCAGGGGTTACGAAGATAGTTTTGTACACTGACTTTATTTAATACATCTAATTTATGGTCAAACTTATAACTTTAGCCCGGCTAAAGTTTAGCACCCAAAACCAAACACGCCCAATAGCTAGAGTTGCTGATGTTGGGCTTATGTTGGGTTATAAATAGGTAAGAAAAAAATCTTCAGGTAAAGGTATATAGGATTTCGGGACTTCCTGAGGCAGTTGTGGCCAAGCGACGAGTTCCGTGTTTAGTGGAACTAAGAGGGTGCTTGATACCTTTTAGTCCCATGAGTAAAACTAGTCAGGTTAAAAGTTTCTAGTTTCACTTATGCTTGGATCCAAATCTTAAAAAAACTAAAATGTAGTAAATGAGCATTAATTATCTCTCTTCCTCTCTCTTTTTCTCCCTCTCGGCCAATAGATGGGGCATGCTACAAATTTCTATGCGGTTAAATGAAGAGAGAGAGCTACAACAAAGTTTAGTAAAGACTAGTTTTAGCCCCTCTTTGATCAGAGGTGCTTGGAGCTTTAGCCTCTCAAATAGACTAAAAGGGTGTTTAGATCCCTTTAGTCACTTGACTAGAGTTTAGTCAGACTAAAACTTTTTAGTCAGCCCTTGTTTGGATGGTGACTAAAAATTAGTCAGCATTAATCGTTCTTAACACTAAATTATTCTTTCTCCCTCCTTTCTTCCTACTCTCATATCTCTTGTTGGGTCCACAGAATTAATGGAATGAACAATTAATTAGGTAATAAAGGAGATTTTAGTCACTAGTTTTTTTGTGAGGGGTGACCGAGACTAAACTAGTTTTAGTCACCATTTAGTCGGGAGTGTTTGGAGGTTTAGTCACTTTGGTGATTAAAATTAGTCTCTAGTCACCCATAGATCCAAACACCCCTCTAATTTTAGCTGGACTACATTTAGGCCTCATTCGTTTCCACGGGATCAATTCCGATCGGAATGGATAAATACAACAAGAAAATCATGATAGTTACATCCGGATTTATTCCGGGTCGAAAATTAATTTGCTCATGATAGGTACACCAAAAGGCTCGGAATTAATCCACTAGTCAAGAGGTGTGGAACCAATCCGGCTCTACGGTCTCTTGTTCTATCATGATTGGTAAATTAATTTTTGATCCGGAATAAATCCGAATCTATATCATAATTTTCTTCATACATTTATTATTCCGGCCGGATTGAATCCCACGGAAGCGAACAAGGCCTTAGTCTCACGGATCAAACCATCCTCTACCTCCTCCAGCCGGACTTGCCGGAGACGATCGATCTGCCGACGTGCTCGCGCGTGTTTCGATCGGAGCCACCTGCCATGCCGACACCATGGACCTTTGACCCCAGAGACCGCATGCACGCATGATTAAGCGCCGCGCTGTCCGGTGCTTACCGCCCCACGTGGCGGCCGACCCTGACACGTACGCGGCATCCGAGTGAAATCAGCAGCGGCGGCATGCGTCTCGCGCGACTCGAATCCTCTGCCCGAGCCGCCAGCGCTGCTGCCCTGACCCTGCCCCTGCCCTCCCGCTCCCGGGTCCGCCGCCCGCGGCCTCGACGCGGATCGATCCCGTCTCGTTTAAGTAAAACGCAGGGTCGGTCGAGGGATTATCAGAAAGCTAGCTAGGTCGGCCGTCCTCAACCAAGCCGTCGTCGTCGCAGGCTCATCGCAGCTGCTGAACCATCTCCAATTCTCTTATCAGCAGCAGCCGGCCTGCAGCGCAGGTACGTAGCTGTAACCTGCGTCGCTATTTCTCATTCACCTCGATTCAAAAGGATTTGGAATTGGCATTCGCTTTTCCTGCATGTGGCTTGTAAAAATGTTTCCAAATCCCAAGCTGTGTGGTACTAGTTCGTGTATATTCTTTCTTTCCTTTGGCTCGCATTTCCACTGACGATGATCCTGAAGCCAAGCAATTACCACGTGCCTGAAGGGTCTTGCTGTACTCGTAAAGTGGAAGTGGCCGGAATCTTCTTTCGGTGTGAGCTTGACCCGAAAGATTCACGCCGTCGGCCAACGTGGGCGCATCCTCGCCGTCTGAGACGCCCGATCATCGGACCAACGGCTGCGATGCGGGCGGAATATGTTCCTGCTTTGATCGATCGCAATCTATTCCTTCCTTGCTTGTTCTTGGCCTTTTTGCCAAAGGAAAGACGCAACGCAACAGTACGGAGGCAGGACGGAGGAGAGCGAGGGAGTGAGAGCCGAGCTAGGTGATGCCCGTGTCGCCCTTTCCTCCTTCTGACCTCTCTGTTTCGTCATTTCCCTACCGATTTCTGGGCTCCATTTGGCCGGCCTTTGCTGCTGCTTTCCCCTCCCTCTTTCCGTTTTTTTTAAATTAATCTTCCCTTATAGAATTTATCTTGGAATTTTGCCGACATAAATAACTACTCCCCAAGCTAAATTTTAGTGGACGCATCCACTAAATTGGCTTAATTTTCCTTTTCCGGGAAACAACTAGCCTATACGTTTCAGTATGTCATTACTATTCACATCCTCCCAACTGTATGATACATCGATATGAGCAGCAAACAGATCAATATTGTGCTGTTCATGGCCACAAGCTCAAAGATTGTTTGCTTAGTAGTTATCGCCAGTCTTATATATTCACGATTGTGGATGAAAAATGACTATGTATGACTGCATGAGCACACTTTGATACGTATTTTCTGTTTCCCAAAAGCATATGAAGTATGGCTATTTCTCATTTATTATGTCTGGCTACTTGGCTAGTTGTAGGCGATAGTAGTCACCAGTCAATTCGATAGCTAGCTATCACGGTGAATGTGATTTTAGCTGATCGTCGATGAAAATTGGTTCACACCTGAAACGTACTGCATATGCCTTGGATGCAACATCACGGACTCACAGCCAAGCAAATGGCAGGAGCTAAGCCGGGTCTCAGCATAGTTGTTTTGTATGAAATTGGTATTCATTTCAATCTTTAACCAACATCAAGTGTAAGTGCAACTGAACCATCTTTTTTTTTACCTAAGCCCTGCAGTCGATTCATATGTAGGAACATACTGCTAAAATCTTGCATTTTCTTTTCCAGAAGAGCAAGGATTTTCTCAGTAGACTTCTCAAATTTAATAAACAAGCGGCAGTCAGTGACATGGTAAAAGAGATTCAGTTTTTGCAAATCAACTCTGGATATTTGAAAACTTCAATAGGAAAACAGTCCTGCGGGCTGCAACTATATGTGCGGTGATTTGTTCTTTAGACCTGCCATTCTTGATACTGATAAAAAAATGCAATCATCAGAAAGATGTCTCTTATTAGCCACAAAACATGTTCAGGGCAATAGCACTTGGTTTACAAATTTCTATTTTCTCAGTTCAGTTATGCATTTGTTCAGTATCTTTCCTTACGTACCCACTACCCAGCGGATATGTTCTTATGTATTTTGGTTGCAACTTATGTTTGTAATAAAATATTGCAACTGTTGTGTATTTGAAAGTTCCTCTCTACTGAATTTCAGTTTATGCATTTATGAATCGCCATACATGCTAGTTGACATATCTCTTACTGCAGTTGGTAACCTATAGGTCTATTTGATACTTACTCCGATAACACATGTTTATTAGATCTTCTAAAGTTTGACCGCTGACTCACTGGCTGATACAGAGCCTTCTGTCCAGTATAACCCATTCACCCAGTTGGTCGCATTGGTTACGTTTACGTCCGTCATATATGTGCCCTTTGTTGATTAATAACATGTTTTCTGATTGCAGCTCACTGTACCAGGGGGCTATTCAGCTTTCCCAGACATGTTGTTGATCCTACTGTTCTGATCTAGAGTGGTTTCATGGTTGGAAGGATGTAATTTCTTATTGTGCGTATCCAAGAATCAAGGCTATGTATTGTTTGGACCATCTGTTGTGAGAATGGCCTGGTTGCAAGACCGATTCGAAATGCATAAGCTCCACTGGAACAGCAGATCCCTTCTTCCATCACAGTTCTGGATACCAGTTACAGCCTGCTTCACTGTTGTTTTAGTTGGTCTTTGGACATTCTGGTACTTCTTTTCACTGTGGCGGCGCAAAATCAGTTTAAGCTGGATGAAAATAATTGCCCGATCAAAGAGAAAGAATTTTGAAAGAAAACACAAGGTTCCTACTTCTGAACATGTTTGGAATGCAGAATCTTTGATTCGTGCAAAAGGGATGAAGTGCTGTGTGTGCTTGGAATCTATTTCACCAGCTCAGCCCCTTGGGCAAATGATGACTTCGGAAAATATGGTTCACCGTTGCAATGTTTGTGGTGTAGCTGCACACATAATATGCTCTCCAAATTCTCAGAAAGACTGCAAATGTGTCTCAATGTTTGGGTCCAAACATGTGATTCATCAGTGGACTGTACTCTGGACAGATGTAGCTGATCAATCTGAAGAAGACCAGTATTGTTGTTACTGTGAAGAGCTATGCAGTGAATCTTTTCTTGGAGGTCCTCCCATATATTGCTGCATGTGGTGCCAACGATCGGTCCATGTTGATTGCCAGTCAGCCATGGCTGCTGAAACAGGTGACATTTGTGACCTCGGTCCATTCAAACGCCTTATTCTTTCACCACTTTTTGTCCGTACCATTAGCAAACCTGGCGGCATCTTAAGTTCCATAACTCAGGGAGCAAATGAGTTTGCATCCACTGTGCGGGTACATCTTGGGAGTCGAAGTAACAAGGTGGAGCATCACAAGAGATTGCCATCTGACTCTGTGCAAGGCGACAGTAATGATGACTCATCAAGTGACACCACACTGAACTCTAGCCAGAGGGCTATGGAATCAAAAGCAACTGGAGGAAGTGTTCAAAGAAGTCCTGAGAATGAGCATTACAGCAGTGAGAGTGATGGTAGGGAACTCACATCAGAGCCTACAAGACTAAATGATGAGACTGGTGGAGTTAAACTTAAGTACGCATTGTCTGACTTGCCTCCTGATGCCAGGCCTCTTTTAGTTTTTATCAACAAGAGAAGTGGGGCTCAGCGTGGAGATTCACTAAAGCACAAGCTACATTTCCTTTTGAATCCAGTGCAGGTCATGATACATCTCACTCTACTATTTCTGAAAGTCTTTATTGACCATTTTATAATGAAAATTACATTCTGACTCGTTGTGCTACCTAAGGCTTCATTGTAGATGCACCAAACACATTGTGGTTTGGGTGTACACATAAACTCTTCCATTTTACCCATATGATGTTGGATCATTTCATATTACAAAACTACTGTGATGGAACCAGCAGTCTCAATCTTCTCTCATTTTTCTAGTACCATGTACACTCAAAATAAAAAATAAACTTCTTTGTGATAGTCAGTAGTAACTGCTCGGCCATGAGGAGTGCTTGGAGCTTAGATTTGTACTTTAGGTAATTTAATTAGCACAAATATATTGCAACTGCAGTTGGATACAACAGTGTAAAATTTGGAAACACTGAACTCTCTAAAGAAACCTTATCTTGTGCTGTAGAATCATGTACAAAGAAGACTTATTTTCCACACCTGTGAATGGCACAGCCGAATTAGCAACTAGTTTGTCAGTTGTGAATGTGTATTTCAAAACTGAAGGCTGATATGTTCTGTTTTCAGCTGCAGTTCAGCACCCACATTAGCAATACTGTTTAAATCTTGAGGTCTTTTACAACGCATAATACCGCCATGCGGTGGTATGGTAGTATTACCGGTTTTTTACTATGGGTAAAATGGTAACTTCCTCAAAATATATTATTTGGAAAATTTCCCGTTGCTCATTCAACTGAGACGCACCCAATTCATATATTTCATTTTTTATATTACAACAATATCATTTTACATTCTGATAATACCCTTATACTACTCATACAACCTATGCATATTATCGTACTACAGCTAAAAAAACTGATAGTATAGAATTAATCTCAACCGTCGGATCCTTACATATAGGTCCATTCTATTACATACGAGTTATTTTTCAATCGGTAGTACACGTCGTATTGTGCGTCGTAAAAGACCTCTTAAATCTTTGTGGTTTTTGTTATGATAATGTGCCTTCTTATTATTTTAGGTTTTTGAATTGAGTTCTTCACAAGGACCAGAAACAGGATTGATTTTGTTCAGAAAGGTACCACATTTCAGAATACTTGTATGTGGCGGCGATGGTACTGTTGGTTGGGTTCTTGACGCGATAGATAAGCAAAATTATGAATCACCTCCACCTGTTGCAATTCTTCCAGCTGGCACTGGCAATGATCTTTCAAGAGTTTTATCATGGGGGGGTGGCCTGGGTGCTGTTGAGAAGCAAGGTGGTCTCTGCACAGTGTTACATGACATAGAGCATGCAGCAGTCACTATCCTGGATAGATGGAAGGTGACAGTAGAAGATAAGAAATCAAAGCATGTAAATGTAGTGAAGTACATGAACAACTATCTTGGTAGGTACACAGAATCTTCATTTACCAGTGCCCCTTATCCAAGAAAACTTATTTTGCCATGGTGACAGGTATTGGTTGTGACGCTAAGGTTGCACTTGACATTCATAATCTCCGTGAAGAAAATCCTGAAAAGTTTTACAGTCAGGTACTGTCACTCTGTCAGCACCTATCAAAAACAACGACAAGTGTTCACTTTTATAACTCGTTTATGTAGTTTACATCCATAAAGTGACAGGAAGGATTCTATATGTTAGGTGCTTTATTATGCAAATTAAGCTATGTGTTTGTCAGCATATCAATACTAATTTTCAAGTTTTATAGCTGCAGCCTGCATTGAGGAGAGATAAACGAGAAAAATAGTAGAGCTAAGCAACTTTTCAATCTCAATGAGATGAACACTTTGGACCTACTAATACTCCCCAAATCACTTTTTTGTTGAAGAATGAATTTTTCTTTTGTAGACTAGGGACATTTGAAAAATACATGCTGTCATGTTGTGAGCTCCATGTATGTTCTCATGTAAGTTGGGTACCGTGACCGAGGTATTGTTATTGAGAACATTAGGCTGTTGTGAGTGGAAGTCAAACAACTGACCTAGACCTGGGCTAACATTAAACTTTTGCAGCCTTTTGGTGTCTTTATTACTGTGATGCTTCCTTTCATTGCGTGGATGATTTATGTGATCTTCATAATGACTCTTTATGTTTTTTTTCTTTGGTCTCAGTTCTTAAATAAGGTGCTATATGCAAGGGAAGGTGCCAAGAGCATAATCGATAAGGCATTTGTGGACTTACCATGGCAAGTTCGATTAGAAGTTGATGGCACTGAGATTGATATACCAGAGGTTGTGTAAGATAATGTTTTGTGATTGTTACACATAGTCTGACTATTTTTGTCAGACATTCACATGTTTGGCTATGGATTCTTCAGGACTCAGAAGGTGTGCTTGTCACAAACATCCCAAGCTACATGGGAGGTGTTGATTTGTGGCAAAATGAGGATGAAGAGCCTGAAAACTTTGACCCGCAGTCCATCCATGACAAGATGCTCGAAGTGGTTAGCATTACCGGAACTTGGCATCTTGGAACACTCCAGGTAAGTGATCGCAGTTCAGTAATCTTTCGACGATCGGGTAAGAGAATGCTCGAGGCCTAAAGAAGTGAATTAAGCTGCACTCAGGTCGGGCTGTCTCGGGCACGGAAGATCGCGCAAGGCCAGTCGATCAAGATGCAAATGTTCGCTCCCTTCCCTGTTCAAGTGGATGGCGAACCCTGGGTCCAGCAGCCCTGCACGCTCAAGATATCCCACCACGGACAGGTTTCAGCCCCACGCATTTCTCTTTGCAGTGTGTTTAATTTGGCCTCTTGCAATGGTTGTCGTACATGACATGACATATGTGGTGATTATTAGCAGATAAGAGTGCTACAGTATATACTAATTTCCTTGTTTTCCTCACTCCGTGTTTTTTCAGGCTTTCATGTTGAGGAGGGCGATCGAAGAACCTCTTGGCCACGCTGCTGCGATCATCACGGACGTGCTTGAGCATGCCGAATCCAGCCACGTGATCAATGCTTCCCAGAAGAGAGCCCTCCTCCAAGAAATGGCTCTTAGGCTGGCATGAATCGCAAATGCATTGCCTCCCCTCCTGCTCAGTGCTCTGCCGATGTGTACATGTGTATCAGGTGTGCTGTATAGCATGTAGCTGTTGCACGCTTCATGGCCATGCCATCGAATCCTCCCCGTCTGGGCATTATTTGTGATCAGTTGGCCAGTACACGGGCACTTCAGTTTTGCCGCTCTAGCCGCTGTTTCAGTTCGGCTGGCGTCTTACTTGTAAATCAGATGGGATTTATGAAATACTTGAATGCAAATAATGTTGCGTTTGCGTCAAATTATTTTCTTCTCACGATTGGGCAGAGTGTTCGGCAGGTTTTAAATACATAAGCCGGCAGATTGGTTGTGAGAGAAAAGTAAAGTACTGTGAAAAAGTGGTCGTAAGAGAAAAATACTGTATAATAAACGGAGACAAGCCGCTCTCCGAATATCCTTTGCTCCCAGTTTCAATTGGAGTTCCATGAGCATTAGATCTGTTGCAGCATCAGAAAATTTGCTAATTTGGTAATGCCATGTTGAGACGGAGTCGAGTCACACCATATGGGAGAAGAGTTTCGTGAAAATTAATTGGCTTTCCTCTCATGATTTGCACGTTTCCAGCAGAGGCTAATGGCTGATAAACTAAGTGAACAGCCCCGTTTACCTCTGTCGCGGGAAGGCGTAGCCGCGCGAGTGTGGCGTGAGGCTGCTGATCAGGAGCAGAGAGGTTGAGCTGCTGCGTGTGAGTGTGACACGTGGCGGCCATGGCCCCACTCTCACCTCCCCTTCCTGATTTGCCCCTGGATGCTTCTAGAACGGACCTGCCGCTGCAGTTGCGGCCCACGCCGCAATTAAGCGAAGCAGCCAGGGGCTTTCAGGTATCTTCGCCTCTCCGGCAGCACGAGCTGCACTGGCGCCATAAAAAGGCAAAAGAGCACGAGGCCAACTCGCGATTCGCCCCCAAATTTCACGATTCCCCACCCGCTCCTGCCGAGATTCCGCCCCCCTCGAGCTCCCGCTCCCCGAATTGGCCGCGGATCCGAGCTGCCCGTGCCGCCCGCTTGCTATCGGTACCGATTCCCCCTCCCCCCGCTGCCTTAATCGGATTCTAGGGTTAGGGTTTGCGTGGTTCCTGAGCAGCGATGTGATTACGAAATTGACTTGGTTTCGAGCTGGAATGTTGCGAGCTAGGGGGTGCTGTTTGTTTGTTGTTCTTGCCTTCGGCGATGTAGTTCTAGCTGTCTGCGTTGCTGCCGCTGTGAGGACTGAGGAGTGTCCATGTGTTGCGCAGAAAGGACTAAGTTTTTTTGTCCCACGGTCATTTAATGTCAGTTGACTATCGAATTACATGTGTGAAAATAAGGAGAAATGGTGCGTTGAAGCTTTACTGAATGCTCTGTTTTTTAAGAATTATCCAAATGTTGTGTATATGTGTTTCCATTTGTGATGCAAGTTTGACAACTAATGAACTTCACCTTTCACTCTGATGATGATTTGTTACTATTCATTTTGTACATATCAGGACTTTAAAGTGCTAGTTGGAACAAACGTTCATGTATTATGTAATCGTACGTGTTTAATGTGTCAACCCAACTGCTGTGCTATTTATTTGTTTATTTTTGCTTTATTGTTGAAAGAGGGAGTGGCATTAATTTGTCTATATGGTGCATGGAATTGCAGTTGCAGGAACATGCATTTTTCTATATAGCTATAAAATAAATTGTACTATGTCATTAGCAGTTCCTTAGTTGAATAGTTCTGGATGCACATTTTTAAGTTTTTTCTTTTTGTTTTGTTTTTTGGCAGGATAATATGTTGTTCACACACGAGAAGAATGCTGACCATTTTGATCGTCTTTCTTATGGTAACCTGAGGGGGCTAGATGCTAGTGGAAATTCTGAGGAATGCAGTTTTGGAAATGGCTGCAAGGACAGTTCTTCAGTTCCCGCTGAGAAGTTCAGCTTTCCTTGGCTCCCTGTCGAGAATTGTCAATCTGCCACTCTAGATCTTGACAAGCGCCCTCTTTCTGATGTCAAACCATGCCAAGTTGCTTGCAAACGTCCAAAGCAAACAGACCATAATACCTTGTTATACTCCCTTGAGGAATATCCTTTCACAAGTGAGGCCAAGATATCTGCTTCAGGTTTTTTACTCCACTTGCCTTCTGGGTTTAGTTCTTTAAATATATCAATTGGTCCAGAAGATATCTAGAGATGTAACTATTATTTTTTTCTTTCAGCTTTAGCTGATGAATTAGTTGAGACCAAACAACCAGATCACATTCCTGGAAGTAATGGTGCCACAACCTGCAGTGTCAGTTCAGACGTCCCTTGCCCTAACCACGAACAATCAGTTGGAGTAGAGAACTTACAGTTGCCTGAGTGGGTGGCTTCTTTCCCTAGTTATTTTGAAGATTGTGGAACAGTTGCTGGATATGACCAGGTTGGGGACATTTATTCACCTGTTCATGAGTACCTACCTAGAAAGAGTGTGCCAATTGGACCTGACCACCAGGCTGACATTCCAGAATGCAGACCCCAAGTGTCTGTGAGTGCAACTGGTGTTTCTGGATTTTGTGCTGATCTGGATTGCAGTTCTGTTTCTACTTCAGGATCTGTTTCCAGTGGTTATGGCTTTGAGAGTGCCAAGTGGATCAGGGACTGTGTCATTTCAATGCCATCCTGCTCATCACCTGTTGATTGGGTTGGAGACAACAAAATAGATTGTGAATGCAGTGATGAAGGTTCTGTTAGGTGTGCAAGACAGCATATTATTGAAGCAAGAGAAAGTCTCGAAATGAGGTTGGGACATGACAAGTTTTGCGACTTAGGTCTTTGTGAAATGGGAGAGAATATTGCTCAAAGGTGGGCTGATGAGGAGGAGAAGCGATTTCAAAGAGTTGTTTTCTCAAATCCTGTCTCCCTGGGCAAAAATTTTTGGGATCACCTCCGACTTGCATTTCCTGATAAAACTAGCAAGGATCTTGTTAGCTACTATTTTAATGTCTTCATGCTCCGGAAGAGGGCTCAGCAAAACAGGTCAGACATGTTGTGTGTGGACAGTGATGATGATGAATTGCATGGTGAGCCTTCAGTAGTTGGCCATGAGGAAGATGATTCAGCAGTGGAGCGACATAAACATGAACATTTCATCGACAATTCTCTTCCCATAGAGGATGACCATAAAGAATATGGAGGAGAACATATCGCAGGGCCTTCTTTCCATGAGAATGTAAGCGAGTGTAGACATCCACCAAATCAGATGCATCTGTATTCAAATGCAGAGAGTATCTCAGAGAGCATCTATGACCAAGATGAGTTGCGAGCATCATTTGAGGGCTAACACAATGGAGTTAATACTCGTAAGGAGTTCAATGTGCTGAGTTTCATTGACTGATGCTCCAAGAAACCTCAGGAATCAAGGTGCATCTGTGTAGGAGATGTACAGAGAAGATGTGCCCAAGAATCTGAAGCTGTTTTCTCCAACAGAGATATTACATCGGAGTTTGCTTGTCACTAATGCGTAGCCAAGACGCAGGCAGAAGTCTGAATGTGACATCTAGTTCAGACTTGTGCTTGAAGCCTTGAACTGGATTCTGCTGTAATGTGCTGGGAGCTCATTGAGTGCCTTCTGGAGCTGTACATTCTTTCTTACTTGTTTTCGTAAAGTGTGTGGAGCTAAATTGAGCTTCCACGGGGTTTTTGAATCCCCCCCCCCCCCCACCCACCCCCCTGGTTCGTTGATGTACAATCTATTTTATTGTATTCTTATGAAAGCCTTTTGTCATGGTACTAGCCTGGAATCTCTGGTTTTGGAAAGCAGCCTATCGTTTCGTCTTTGTAGAAAGGTTTTTATGATGACACTATCCGATATCAGTCACAGGACAGATGAGACGAGGCTACGAGCCTACGCTAATGTGCACAACAGCACAAGACAGATGGATAAAAGAAGCTTGAAGCCTTTGTTCTCTGAAGAGTGTAACCCAAGCATAGATGTGTGAATGCCATCTTGCTCGCTAACCATTATTTTAATTTCTTCAGGAAAGCTTGTTCACTAACTACCGTCCCAATAAGTACACTCAAGAAACATCTATCATAGTGGGGGTACTCTTTAATCCCTTTTCTCCAATCCAAGGTAATGATGCACTGAATAATTGGCCAAAAGTAATATAGAAAACCAAGCTTGTCGGTCAACAGTTGTGGCTTGTGGTTACCAATTTGCTTGGTCAAACCTTCAGGAGTCTCTCTTGGCCAGTAACAAGCTTGAGCTGCACGTAGACGGTACAAGTGTAAAGGAGTGAATAGAGGTGATTTCTGAACGCACATTTGCTGCAGATCTGGATCTCTGCAAAAATAGACTAGCCATGCTGCTGCTCTGGCTCAATTGCTTCAGCTGGAGGCCGAGAGCATGCGTTCTTTTGGTGAGCAGAGGCATGTTGCAACCAGAAATAGGAAGTTCTGCGCACACCTCTCAAATCTCATAAATAGTTTCTTTCTCACTCTTCTTTTTTCGTTTTCTTTTTTCTAGAGACACCTACCATTCTGTGGAAGGTGCTCATTTCTTCCCGAATTGGTTCTGCTTATCCCAAGGAAGCCATGTGATGCTAGAACTTTGGAAGTTTTGAACATAAACTGCAGTATTGGCAATGGAATAGTGTGCATTTTCAATACAATGGAGGAATATTGTTGGACACCCCTAGTGTTTTGTAAAGCTAATTTGCCCAAGTTTACTACTGTATATTGTGGAGCCAGAAGCCGGCTTCACTGTGCCAGTCATATCTTTGTTTGCACCTTTTTTTTTAAAAATAAAACAAGGTTCTAACAACATGTAAAATCATCACAAACTACTAAACCGACGGGGTTACAGTTTTCATTAGAAGGGAACTGAATCCCGGCTCCCCAAACCCCGGCTCCACCGGCGGTGGAGGGTGGGGTGGCGGGGGATTTTTTTTAAAAAAAAAACAATCTCGTAATTTTACTCTAATGAGGAATCAAATCAACTCTTGGTTGCGACCATACCTCAACTCCTTTAGATGACCTTTGGTAAATTATCACAAACTTATAGTACTTATATGGGATAGAGTAATAGGACTAATCTCTTGGAAACATCTTGCTGCTGGTCGGTTCACTGCAGTTACAAACAAATTATTTCACCTCCATGGTTTTTGCTGCTGCTCCTGACTGAACTTCTCCATCAGTCTGTTTAGAAAATGTTCTTTCTTGATGCTCACTCCTTTTCTTATTCCCCCCATTGTTTCTGTTAGGGTGGGTCACAATTCATTCTTTGTGTCAGGTGTGTTACATAAAGAGAATGGGAGAAATAATGAGATGGAAAGGGAGGGGTCGATTCATCTGGTTGTTGCTTCGATCTTTGCCTAATTTAGCCAACCACTAGTATCAAGAGAATGCAGTCCTTTTGTTAGCTGGCTGCTACTGCTTCGTCTAAATTCTAGTTGTAGTCAGTAATAAGGCTAGCACAACTCATGAACACTCTTTTTCAAAAAAAAAAAACTCATGAACACTTGAAATCAGATACAGAGACAACAAAGCAAAGCAGAGTCCTCTGAAAAATGAAAAAAATCGACTGAACTCAAGTGAGCGAGATAATGATGAGTCAAATCGAAAGCTTTTCATTCTATCAGTTCCATTTCTCAAATTGCAGATGATGGAGTGCTTATTATTGGTTATTATTCTCTAAATATGTAGAAGAACAAACAATAGTTTGAAAAAGCTTTCTGAATCCAATAAAACTATGAAGTTTATTCCCTCATGTTCACTCCAATCTCCAAAGAATGAATTGAATAGTGTGTACATACCCAATCAACCAGCCATGCTTCAATCCTCAACTCCTGGAGCTGGAAGGTTGAGATCAAGAAACCCATCAGTGATCGTAGGCTGCTCCGTTTCATCAATGCCAGATCCTTCGTCAGCATGTGCTTGTTGGAAGAGTTCACCGGCGATTGAGTGCGACCGTTTGTGCCCGCCGAGCGCTTGTCCTGACCCAAATACCTTGAAGCATATCGGGCACTCGAACTTGATTGTCTTCGGTGTCTTTGCTTTCAAGGCCACCACGGCAGTGTTGTTCGTGATGTCTGTGGTGTAGTCGGTGTCCAGCGACGCCGTGCTGTAAGATGTGTTGGTCTCCACACTCTGCTCGGGATGATCCAGCGCGGCCTTGGCGATGCCACAGTTACTGTTGATGCGCTTATGACTAGCGCGGTGGCCGCCGAGCGCCTGGTAGGACTGGAACGCCCTGCCGCACCCGGGGCACTCGTACCGGCCCCGCTTCTCATCGCCAGCAAGGCTGCGATTAGGCTTCCTCTTACTGATCTTGGTGCCGACTTCGATGTCGGTGTACTGGAAGAGAGCAGATGTATCGTCGAAGTCAGCGTCGTCGTGGTGGTAGTCCCGACTCCTCTTGTCCTTCTCCGGCGAGTACTCGACCTCCATAGCCGTAGAGTCCCGACGGTCTACGATGTCGCGTGACAGCATGATGAGGCAGAGCGCAACGTCCTCTACCTCGTTGTCAAACGCGGGTGGTGGCGCGGGAGCCGGCACGCGCATCGAGCGCCGCCTTCGCCTCGGAGCCGGCATCAGCATGGCGTCCTCCTGCTCCCGCTCCGCTTTCGCGTCCATGCCAACTCCGAGGGCATTGCGGTGCTCGTGGTCCACCTTCGGAGCGCGTGGCCACAGCAGCTCGCCGCGGTCGCCATGGCCGCACTCGTCGTGGCGACCGCCGCTCTCGTCGCTGCCATCGAGTCCCGAGAGGCGCCGCGTCTTCTTGGGGTTCTCCCTCAGCCCGTAGCCTCCGGCGCCTGGAGCCATCACGCAATCCGAGCCCCACCGTTGCTCCTGCTCCACGCCATTGTCGTCTGCGTCGTACTCCACGGCCGTCTCCACTTCGGCCAGGGAATGCGAGCGCATGTGGCCGCCGAGCGATCGGCCGCAGGGGAAGCCCTTCCGGCACACCTTGCAGCTGTGCCGAGTGGCGCTGCTACTAAGCACAGCCACATCGCCCATGGTGTATGGTTGAGGATGGATCGATGGATCAACAAGGTATATGAGGAATTAATTAAGCACCTTGGGATCGCGTCGGATCAAGATCGATTAGCCAAGAAAGGTACAAGTAGGCCACAGTGAAGGAAGTTGGGTGTAAGGAGGAGAAGAAGTCAAGCGAAGAAGAAGATCAAGCTGGAGAGAGATCCATGCATTGCCCGGGAATGATCGAGCTTGCGAGAGGAAGCTGCTAGGTGAGGAGCAGCTAAAGTAGCAGTAGATGGGAGGAGGGGAAGGAAGCAGCTGAGGGTGGAGGAGGAGGTCATGCTTGGTATGCGCGGTTGGTTGGGCAGGAGAAATCTCTCCTCAGCATGCAACCAAGCAAGCAAAATTAGCAAACTGACAGGAGAGAGAAAACGAATCGCAAGCCCACGTAAACTAGCTGGCAATGCAAGCTACGGATGGGAACGAAGGGCGTGCCGTGTCTGGCAGGACCGCGAGCTTGGGTTTCCAATTTCCTTGCCGAGCCTCAAAAAAACAGCACGCAGAAAAGGGAGATGCTAACCGTCGGTCAGATTTGTCAAAACTTTGGGCTCATTGCAATATGGATCACTGCAAAGTGTGAGATCTCGATGGTGTTCTTTGTTGATATCCAAGTAGGAGGAAGCAAAACCAATCGGTTATACGGATGGCATGTGTCACAATTTAATTAATTACATATAAAATGGCTAGATTTTTTTAGAAAATAAAATATCTCACCACGCATAGAGTCGACTAATAGTCACATATAAAGCTAACCACAAAGTAGAAAGAAAAACGAGTTTATGCAATGAAAAGAAAATTTTTTATAGGGGATGTCTGGATCCTTGGACTAAAGTTAAGTTTTTGGCACATCGGATATTTTAATGCTAATTAGGATAACTAAATATGAGATAATTAATAATTACACGAATGGAAACTAATCACGACACAAATCTATTACATATAATCTACTAAATATGAGATAATTGCTACTTGAATCTAGGATGTTGAGGCTATGGTGGTCCAAAAATTGAAACAAATTTTAAAAGACTTTACCTCTAATCAGTAAGGCTTACCCGTCTAAAATGAAATACTTTACCTCTAATCATGCAAGTCTTTTGGCTAGTGGGTTTGTTTTGCCAAAAACCTGCTAAGAGCATCTCCAAGAGTTTGCCAAAATTTACTTGGCAAATCTATGTTTTGCCAACTTCTAAAAAGCTATGCAAAGTAAAAAAAAGTTGATCTCCAACAGTTTGGCATAATTCACTTGCCAAATCCAGATCTAACTTACATCAGGAATCCTGAGAGAAACAAAATTATGTTTGTGCCCTTCCACCTCTTGAAAAACTTACATCAGGAATCCTTCTCTATTCTTTATTTCTTTTTCACCCTCTCACCTAGAGGGAAACACCGATGGCAACCACGATCCGCGCGCGCATATATGCGCGTGGGGAGGTGAGTTTTGCCAAGTTTCTATTTTTACCAAGTTGGTTTGCCAAACTGTTGGAGGCTAATTTTTCTTGTTTTGCCAAAATTAGATGGATGCCAAGTTGATTTGCCAAACTATTGGAGTTGCTCTAAGTAGTGAATCCTTACTTTCACATTTTAGCTCAAGTTTTAGTAGAAGTAATCATTACTAGATAAGAAACTATTGCAACCATAAGTTGTAAAATACAATTAATCAAATAACAATATTCACAAAGTTCCATCATAAAGGGATATCATGACCACTAGATTAAGTAGTCTCGGATAATGGTGACAGGCTGACAATCAATTTATTTAAACCTTGCAAGGTAGACCTAAACACACGGGAGGTGCTCTCACTAAGAGTTCACCAACCAAGCGGTTTACCATCTTAAGTACAAGGTTTACTGGGCTACGCCACCGAGGTCATCCAGTCTCGCGCATGTACTCAGGGTGCGAGCCCGGGGCCGCAACCTTAAGATTAGTAGCGCAAAGTTCTCGCACCGCATCACTTACATACTAGGCTTACCGTGCCCATTTCCGACAAGTGCTTAGTACGTTCAAATACTTAACCCACGAAGCCACTAGATCGGAGCCTAAATCTCATGCTCTTACCACATGAGCAATCCATTAATAAATATGGTGATTCCATAAATGAGATTCTATTCTCGCGAGTGACGGACTTGTACCGGATCCTTAGAGCATAACAACTAGCGACCTAGCATACTAGTAAAAGATCATAGTTACTTAAGGATCATGCAACTAGGGTTTCAATTCAACTCTTGAACGTAAATGCACATAGATAATCAAAGATAAATTCAGAAGCTTAAAAAGAAACACATAGGTTAATGATAAATCGGGGCTTGCCTTCGTCAACACAAGCAGTCAAACAAACTTCCGAACTTTGGTCCGGGTCTTGATCTACGGACACATAGTGCAAGTCTCCTCCTGCTCCCTCGTCCTCGTCAGCCGGTACAAGCGTGCAACTACCGTCGGGAACTTCTACACAGAGGATGCATATGCAATAATTAGTGGTGAAATTAATTTAATTTAATTTAATTTAATTAAAAACAACAGCACACAACAACAAGAAGCACATGATTAACCATATTCACCTTGACAAAATATATTCATCATACTCTTCTTTTTAAAGCATTTTATGAAGTGTTCTATTATTTATTCTTCTCGTTATAGTGATTGTGTACAAATTTAAATTAATTAATTAATTAATTTGCACAAATAGTAAGGTGGTTTTCAGCTCCTAAACCACCTTCACAACACATCCATAGGGTTCATAAAGATAGTAGGGATGGTTTTCTAATTAAACTTATTATTAAGTGCAAAATGGCTTCTCCATTGTTATTCATCAAAATAATTTATAAAAAGCCATGGGTGGTGCTCACTAAGCTCAGTAACTCTACTTTAAGCCATTGACCACACATGCACACTCGCTTGAGCCATACAATAAATATACCACAAATAACATTTCTAGCTACCACAAATGAGATAAATGCATACAAAAAAAATAAATAAGCTACTTATGGATCTAAACTTTCTCCTACACCATCTCTGACCTAAAACAAGGATAGAAAACTAACAAACATATCAAGAGCCACTTTAGATCTTGAACTAAGCATTTATGATTCAAAATAAGCATAAATCAGGAACAAATATTTCTATCAGTCCAAAAATCATGACCAATTCAGAAAAGGTGCATCTAGGCATTATAAGACTGTACTCAGAAGTGGAGCTCAAAAATCTATTTAATTTTTGCTACAAAAAATCATTAAGACAGAAATAGCATAAATACAAGATAAATCATAATTCATAATAAAAGATTTACTTAGTAACTTTGTGCAAATATTTGTGCAAAGCTTACATATCGCATTACTCACAACATATCCAAAAATCAGTCCAAGATCACATACAGATTTTGAACTACAACAAAGGTAGGTTAAGTTGATTTCACTTTTTCATGCAAAAATATCACTCCAAAGCATGGTCACGCTTTGCAAAATATGTAGGCATACTCACAGGGAAGCCACGAAAATTAGTTTTACATTTTTCCGATTTTTCTGTGTTTTTATATGAATTTTCCAAGATTCAGGACTTAGATACAAAGGAACTAAGAATCCTTTTCTTCTCGGGTCCCTGGTTCAAGTTTCTTATTCACAACGATACCCTTCGTTATACACCTAGTTCCCTGGATTAACATACACAACCCTAGAAAGATCTCGGAGCCCGCAATTGGGTCCCTGGGGGCGGCCGGGACAGTCCTCGCCGGAATCCGGTGAGACCAGCAGCGGGACTGGCCGGGGAAGTGGTGGAGTGGGGTCTAGGGCTCACCAGGGCTTGATTTCGGTGGTTGGATGGGTTGGGGTAGTTGCCAGCGAGGGGGCTCGGCAGCGCCAAGTGGCGGCGACCGCTGGTAGCTCGGCTCCGGCGAGGTCGTGGCTCAGCCTGGGAAACAAGCAAGCGAGGGAGCTCTAGGGTCCTAGGTGAGGCGCTGGTGCGGTGCCTAGGTGGCGGAGCAGAGCAAGGAGGGAAACTCACCGAGGGGGCGGCAATGGCGGGCAACGGTAGCCATGCTCGCGCGAGAGGAGGGAAGATGGGGGGTTAAATAGAGGCTCGACGCACGGAGAGTGTTGACAGTGTATTTTGGTACACCTAGCATGTTCATTACACTTTGGCTTGGATTTGATTATGGAACTAGCCCGCCACTAGGCACACTAATAGTATAACAAGTTCGTGTTTGTGCATGCATTTGGAAGTGTTGTGTTTATGTAGGAAAACATGGACATAAAGGACGGATTCGCAACAAGTTCAAAGGAGCATTTACGGAGTCTTGTTCGTGTTCATGAGCTTGGTGAAATCACTTCCAATGGTGGCATGGACCTAAGTGCTACGAGGAACACCCCTGGGATTGAAGCGTAAAAGACCGAACTTCATGCGAGGAGAACCTCCATCTTGGACGCGAGGATGACATCGTCAAAATCATGCAAGTGGAGGGGGTAAAGAGCATAATTACATGAGGACCCACGGGAGCGAAGGAGCGACCGAACCGAGCCGAGGTGGGCCCGGGCCGGTCGGCCCGGGCCGGCCGGCCCCGGCCCACTTCGGTGGCCGGTTCGGCCCCCCTTTCCTTGCACCCGAAGGATTTTCAACCCTAAAACCCTAGAGGCGCCGCCATCAACAATGGAGAGAGCCATTCGCACCAGGAGGCCATCCACAAGCTAGAGAGAGAGGAGGAGGATCTCCGGAGGGAGATCAACCACCTCGAAGGAAGCACCCTCTCGTGGAGAAGAAGGAAGACACCGTCGGAAGGGAAACCATGATCAACGGTGCCATGATCAGCACCTTGATGGGGTAATCTCCTTGTTTGTTGATGGGTTGTAATCGATCGTAAGATGTAATCATACTTTGTCGGATTATCTATCTATCATCTTGTGTTGAATATATTTTAATGCTTAAGGTTTGCAACCTAGCCGTAAAGGGAGTAGGACCCCAATGCTTCCTTGGATCCATTCAATACACCGTGTCCATCATAGGTCTAGTCATGAATACCTTCGCGTAGTGACAGTACGAGAGGAGGGAAAGTGCGAAACTGTGGTCACAACCCCCGATAGATTAGATTGGTTTAATGTCTTTAATTGATTGCATGATCGTAGACCCATGGGCGAGTGTCTCCTACCTTGATCGTTTATCGTTCTCTCTAGTGTAATTTAGTTGTTTTCTAGTTTAATAGTAGTTAGGGTTTTAGTAGCTATTGCTTAGAAGTAGATTGAACGCTTGTAATCCCCTTGCTCCGCGGATTAACAAGAACCTTGGGAATCCCGTGGTGAAAAAGGTGTGGGGTTCGTACGCTTGCGGATCGTAGAGGGATACGTCTTTTATCCGTCAACAAGCCCCTTTTTCTAGCGCTGTTGCCGGGGAGCAAGTTAGTTTACATCGTTTGATTTGCATTTAACTTAGTTTTATATTTAGTTTATCTTTTATTTGTTTTGTCTAACACCTATTATCTAGAAAAACGCTTTGTTTTGTTTTTGTTTTTATCTTATTGTCTAGATGGCGTTCGTTAATCAACCCGTGGAAGAACTGGAGAAATCACTAAGGGATTACGCTAGCCCTCGATGTGAAGACATAAAAGTACAAGAGTCGGATTCGAAGCTTGAAGCGACCAAGTATGAGATTAAATCCAAGATCATCGAGATGGTGGCGGTAAACCCATTCGAAGGGATGGTTACAGAGAACCCATATAGACACATAAGGCATTTCACGACGATATGCAACACCGTGCGTCAAGAAGGAGTCCCCAATGAATGGTTCAAATGGAATCTCTTTCCCTACTCACTTGCCGGCAATGCAAAGACATGGTAATCATTTGCGTCCTTTGAAGTTGAAGGCAATTGGAACAAGTTGACAAAGAAGTTTTGCGAGAAGTTCTTTCCAATTAGCAAGGTTCAACATCTAAGGAGGCAAGTGATCAATTTCATGCAATGAGAAGAGGAAGGGATAGACCAAGCCTGGGATAGGTTTAATGGGTTGATCGAACGAGGACCAAGACTCGGCTTCACCGGTGACGTACTCTTGCATACATTTTTCTTTTCCCTAACCCCTAGTTGCATGCAACACGTCGAAATGTGTGCAGGTGGGGATCTCATGGAGAAAACACTCACGGAAGCCGCCCAACTTCTACAAAAAGTTAGTAAAGCGGCTGCCATGTGAAGAGATTGGGAAACAAGACTTGCGGAAGAGCCAGAATATAATTCGAGGAAGAAGAAGTGTGCTGAATTTTCTAAAGAGGCAACCCCGGAAGTCACAAAAGAGGAACCAATCACGTAAAAGCTTGAAGAGGAACACATCAAGTCAAGAACTACCCCGAGCATCGACTTCGCTGTACCAAATGAGACAAACAAGAGAAGCATGTCAAGAACGAAACCACTAAGGGAGTTCAAACCAATGGATTGGGTTCTGTCGGTGTTTTAGACCGGCAACCTACTACGGGGAGTACCCGAAGTAGATGAACGTGACTCGCCGAGATCGGTAACTCGAAGGAAGAGACACGTGGCACACAATTTAGACGAGGTTCGGGCCGCGAGGTGCGTAATACCCTACGTCTCGTATGCCGCGTAGCTCGGGATTGATAGGGCACGATTACACGATGGTGCGGTTATGCGCCGTGGGTTGTATGAGAGGAGATTGGATGAGGGAGATCGGTCCCCGCCTCGCCTTATATAGTCGGGAGGCGGGGTTACAAGTCGGAGTAGGAAGAGAGTACTAGTCGAGTACGTCTAGGAGTCCTCCGTACGGTGCGGAACATGCACGGCCTTCCTAACCGAGTACTACTCCCGTGTAGTCCTTGTGCTCCACGCCTTCGGATGCCGTGTAGCGCAAGCCGGTAGTCCCGGGGGCCCACCGAGTAGTCGGTCCTGGTACCCACCGAGGTAGTGGGCCCAGGGAGGTCCATACGACAAGCCCCCGAGTACTTTGTAGTCGAGAAGGATAGCTTCAAGTAGTCTTGACGGCCTCAACGAGTAGTCCTCAAGCGTCCCTGAGCGCTACAAGTCAAAAGTCCTCAAGAGTAGTCGAAGCATCCCGAGGGCCGGAATGTACTCCAGTGATGTTTGAGCAATCTTGAAGTCTTCTCGAGTAGTCCCAAGCGTCCTTGAAATCGCCTTCGAAGGTCTTCAAGAAATGCCAGTCTTGTCTTGAAGCCGGAGCCGTCATGGAGGTGCGACTTGCAGAACCGCACTCCACATGAAGTAGCCCCCGAGCCTCGAGCCACGGGCTCTGGCTCAGGGTCCACCTGGAATCTTGGCAAGATAATCCCGAAAAATCCGAGAGAAAAAACCGAAGGACACGTGTCACGGAGCCCCCGAGCCTTGAGTCGAGTACTTCCTCTCGAATTGAAGGGTCTTCTTGAAGAATGTGTCCCGAGATGCTCTTGAGACTAGCCGCTTCCCGGTAGTCGAGTAGAAGTAGCCGAGCCCCGAGGTGAGGCGCGTCGACTAGTAGAATACGAAGAGTCACGCGCGCCGCCGAGTCGGCCGCGCGTGGGCTTATCCGGCCGCCCGTTACGGAGGTGATTTGGCTTATAAATAAGAACCAAAACCCTTAGGGTTTTTCACCCAAATGAGCCGCAGACCATTCCCGTTTGAATCTTGAAGTAGATCCACTCCGGCGCCTGCGCCGCCGTAGTAGATCCGAGCGCATCGCCACCGGAGCCTTTTAGGGTAGCCCCCGAGCGGGTGCGAGTGAAAACTCCTTGCACTTGGAGAATGAAGCCGTCGCCGTCGAAGACGTCGAAGACCGGCGGGAAGAAGAGAGGCCGTGCGAGAGGCCGCCGCGGCCGCCACCGGTGCGGCGCCGCCTCTCGTCTCCATCGCGCGCCGATCCAAGCCGTGAGTGGAAGAAATCAAAGGTCAAGACGGAGGACTCGCCGACCCCTGTTGAACGGCGGGTTCATCAGGGAGAAGGAGATCGACATGTGGAGATCCGCCGCAGGAGACCCCTATCCAATGGAGAAAGCCGAAGACGAGATCCCGATGTTCTCGCGCTTCGTGGAGCGCGGGCTTGCGCTCCCGGCAAGAAGCGACTTCTTCAAAGGGTCGCTCGGGTACTACGACATCGAGTACCTCAATCCGAACCCCAACGGAATCTTCCATACGTCCGTCTTCGTACACTTCCCGCGAAGCCTTCTTGGGAATCAAGCCGCCCCGGGTGCTCTTCCGGAAATTCTTCCGCGTCAAGCCGCGACCCGGCGCCTCCAACCCTAGAGTAGTCGGAGGGGCCGGAATCCGGTCGAGGGAGGACGCCGCGGAGCGCACGGCGTACAAGCTCGTGGACTCCAACACCGACCGGAAGACGAGATGGTTCTACATCACGAACCACCATCCCGAGCTACCGAAGCCGAGCGGACGGCGGCCCGTGCATCAAGACCGGTGGAACACGGAACCCACCATGCAAGAGGGGATCCGGCTCCCCGAGCCGCTAGCGCGCATCAAGACGCTCGGGGATGCGGGACCGAGGGCCGAGCACGTGGCCTTCGCGTTTCATGAAGCGCGAGAATCCGGCCCGCCGATGGCGCGGGATACGATGGGCTTCGAGTACACCGGCGACAACGATACGTCGCGGATGCGGGGGCGAGCCGGGACGACAACGACATCGTCGAGAGGTTGTCGAGGATCTTCAAGGACATGCCGCCGTACACGGCGTGTCCGGTCGAGGAGTACTCCGCCGCGCGCCCGCCCAACGAGGTGAGTAGTCGTACCCCCTCGTCGAGTAGTGAGTACCCGTAGTGAAGTTTCTGACGCCTTGTGTCTTTTGCGCAGGATGATGTGAAGCGGTTCGTCTCCGAGCCGCAGCCGCCACCGAGCGGGATCGCGATCCCGGCGGCGGGGAAGGTGAAGGAGCGCCGCGAAGTTGGAGAAGGCGACGACACCGTCATCGTGGAGGATACCTCCGATGACGACGATGAAGACGAAGAGACTCTTCAGGACCGCTTCCAGCTGCGGTCGAGGTTTAGCCGTCCGGCTTGCCTCATGTGCCACTCGTTCAAGATCCTTCGGCTAGCACGGAGGCTAGCCTTGCCGCGCCGCCGAGGAAGCCGCGCAACCCCACCAAGAAGCGGGTGGCGAAGAAGATGAAGGTCTCGGAGACCACGCCTCCGCAGGTAAGTCATCTTGAGCGAGTAGTCGAGTACCCGCCGTTCGAGTACATTGCCGACGAGTAGAATTCCTTTGTGTGCGGGGAGGTGCCGCCGGCGGGCCCGTCGAAGAAGGCGACGAAGGCGTGTGGGACCCGGTGAGGGAACCGGCCGGAAGCCGAAGTCCGGCCCCCACTGTCGAAGAACTTCTGGCGCAACTGGAGCGCCAGCCCCCTGCTCCAGAGGAGAGCAGAGTACCCGCGGCCGCCGCCGTTGAAGAGGTGGAAGCCGCGGGGACGCAAGAGGTGTCCGCGCGCCGCCGCCGCCACCGTGGAGGAGGCGGTAGTCGAAGAGGCGGAGGAAGAAACGCCCGCCGAGGGTGGACTGGTTGACATTGCCAGTATCCTCGGTGCTCCGGCCGTGACTATCGTCCGGTCGAACTTGTAAGTACCACGCCCTCATGAGTAGTACTTGTTGCAGTAGTCGATTGTCTGACGACCCTCTGTGAATACTTCTGCAGAAAATCCACAGATCTGAGCTGGGACGGGGGAGGAGCCCATGACAAGCGGAGGCGGAGGAAACCGCGCCGCCGGCCGAGGAGGCCGCTCCCGAAGCCCAAACCGCGATCGAGCCCCGGCCACGACCGAAGTACCGCCGCCGAGAGGGCGGTCGTAGTTGAAGGTGAGTACCCGTCTTGAAGCTGTAGAACTCCAAGATGAGTAGTCATAGGCACTGATGCGCGTGTTCTGTGTTGACAGGCGCTGGAGGAGATGACATCCCTGCAGGGGTGCCTGTGCAGGAGTTGGCACCAGAGGCCCCGGAGGCCGCAGGAGGAGCCCCCGAGCCCGTGGGGGAAGTCGTCGAGAAGTCCGCCGAGGGGGAGGTGGCCACCACGTCGCCAGGGGTTGCCCTGGAGGTGGCAATCCGATCCCCCGAGATCCAGGACGCGGAGCCTATCCGCTCAGCGCCGATGACAGAGGCCACATCGAGTAGCCGCGGCGGGATTGAACTTCTGGCCGACGACCTCGTCGAGCCGGCGATGTTGGCGCAGCACCTGGAGGCGATGCGTCGAGCCGAGCAGTGGATGAAGGTACGTAGCCGTAGCCTCCCGAGTAGCCAATCCTTTGCGTTGAGTACTCTACTTGACTTGAGCTTGTCTTGTGCAGGACGTCGCGGAGCGATCCCGCGAGAAGTCGAGTCTCGTCGCAAGGTTACGGCGACACCGTGCTCCGAGCGAGAGGCCCCGGAGGAGCAGCTCGTGAAGTCGCGGAAGCACGCGGCGCCATGCGGTCGAAACTTGATGCCGCCTTCGCCAAGTATCACAACGACATGATTGAGTTGCGGTGCAAAGGGCGACGAGTTGGTGCGGAAGAACAAAGGTCTCCGCAACAAGAATAAAGGTATGTCTCTTGACTTGTCGGGTACTTGTTGGAAGTCGTCAAGGCTCGACCCGTTCTGTGTTTGCGAACTCGAGGGCCGGTGGAGCAGGTCGAAGGCCTCGGAGGTTAGCATGAAGAACCTCTTCTACCGGGAGCGAGAAGCCCGCCGTGTACTTGAGCTCGACTACAAGGAGCTCGCCTTCGAGTGCGAGAAGCACATGGAGCCGCGGATTGCATCCGACCGGATCTCGTCAATCGCTACAAATCTTTGCGAAGTTGAATGAAGATTGCGAGGCGCTCGGGCCCACCGAAGGACCTTGAAGAGGTCGCTCTCCCGATCGCGAGGCTTCGGTGCCGCACCCGGCGGCCCCAAGATCGCTCCTCTCGGCGGATCGACTTCGTGAGGCGCCAAGCCGCCGGCCGCTTACGTCAAGCACATGGCCAAGTCGATCCCGAAGCAAGTATCGGCCTTCATGAAGTCGTACTTCCCGAAGACTCCGGTGGAGGTGGTCGCCGGCGGGGTAGCCGCCAACTGCTCGGATGAGCAGTACGCGAGCCGCCGGAGCGAGATGGCTCCCATCGCGGAGCAGGTAGCCGAAAAGTTGAACCTCCAGTAGCTCTGCATAGATAGCTTAGTAGCCATAATTGTACAGGGAGCATTTGTAATGAACTGTTCATGTATTAATAAAGTGAAAATTTTCCATCAATGAGTACTCGTAACCGCGATCTCAGAGTGCGGAGCGCCCATCGTGGAGTAAGTGCGAGTAGTAGTGCTCGGCTTAGTAGTCCCGTCGTAGGGAGCAGAACAGTAAACAAGTTGATGAAAAATCAAGCTTTATTACTGAAGAAGTACACACGGGTGGCCGGGCCGTAGTTACAAGTAGTCGCCGGACCGGAGGCCGCTTACGCCTAAGTGGCGCCGGAGCGGGTAGCCGCTTGCGCCGAGTGATCCGTAGGTAGCCGTGTAGGCCGGATCGCGCATCCGTAGGTGGCCGAGCAGCCGGATCTTGGAGTGTGGTCTCTTGGTAGACCACCGCTAGAGTCCTTGACGCTCGTCGCAGCCCCCGTGGTCCGTAGGTAGCCGCGCGGGCCGGACCCCGGTGGAGAGTAGTCCGAGACTTGGAGCCGGGACCGGAGGGTCGCTTGCGGTAAGGGGTGTTGGTGTAGTCGTGTAGACTTGAACCCCGGAGTAGTCGTGTAGACTAGGCGTAGAATCGACAGAGTTGGTCGACGTTACACGAGTTGTTGACTTCTTCGCCTTCGAGTGTTTGGAGGCGGTAGGAGCCCGGCCCGATCACCTTGGCCACGGTGAAGGGGCCTTCCCGTGGGGAGCCGAGCTTGTGAAGTCCTTCCGTGTTCGGATACGGCGGAGGACAAGATCTCCAACGTTGAAGGAGCGTTCCTTGACGTTGCGATCGTGGTAGTGTCGGATACCCTCTAGGTACCTTGCCGATTGGACGAGGGCGGCGCGGCCGAGCTTCTTCGAGGCCGTCGATATCAACTCGTCTCGTCGTCTTCCGAGACGCCTTCGTCGTAGTGCTCCACCGCCGGCGAGTTCCATATGACGTCGGCAGGGAGGATGGCTTCGCAGCCGTAGACCGGAAGTAGGGGGATTGCCCCGTTGGCTTGGATGGTTGAGTCCGCGGCCCCCGCAGCGCGTTGGGTAGTTCCTTGATCCACTTGCCCCCTTTGGAGTTGGCGCGTCGTGTAGCCGCTTCTTGAGGGCGTCGAGCACCATCCCATTGGCGCGCTCGACTTGTCCGTTGGCCCGTGGATGGGCGACCGAGACGTATCCGACGTCGATTCCGCCGTTCTCGCGGTACTCCCGCAACCGGTGGTTGTTGAAATTGGACCCCGGTGTCCGTGATGATGCGGTGGGGTAGCCCATAGCGGTGTACGAGTTCATCCGGAAGTCGAGTACTCGCTCGGCCTTGGGGCATGTGACCGGCTTGACCTCGATCCACTTGGTGAACTTGTCGATAGCCACCGCACCCCGTTGAATCCTCCCCGGCGCGGTTGCGCGGGCCCAATCATGTCGAACCCCCGAGCGGGCAAAGGGCCGGGTTGGCGGTATGGTGACTAGCTTGTAGGCCGGGACGTGTTGCCGCTTGGCGAAGAACCGACATCCTTGGCACCTTCGACGAGTTCTTCGGCATCGCCCGTGGCCGTGGGCCGCAGAAGGCTCGCCGAAGGCCTTGCCGACTAGCGTGCGTGACGACACGTGGTTGCCGCATGCCCTTGTGGATCTCCTCCAAGATGTCCTTGCCTTCTTCGCGGGGGACGCACTTCATGAGTACTCCGGAAGATGCGCCCCGCTTGTAGAGTTTGTCTCCGACGAGGACGTAAGACTTGGCGCGGCGGACGAGTTGTTCGGCCGCGTTCTTGTCGGAGGGGACCCTCTCGCTCGCCGAGGTAGTCGATGAAGGGTTGCCTCCGGTCCACGTCGATCATCATGACCTCCTCGCCCGCCTGGTGGATGGGCCGGCACAAGGGTCGGTGGCGCCCGCTCCGGATGGATGGCGCGTGAAGCTCATGGACGAAGATGCCCGCGGGTACTTGGGCGCGGGTGGATCCGAGCTTCGAGAGGACGTCCGCCGCAATGTTGTTGTCGCGGACGATGTGATGGAACTCGAGACCATAGAATTTGTTCTCGAGCTTGCGGACTTCTAGGCGCAGGCGTCCATGTTCTCCTTGTTGCGGTCCCAGGACTTGTTGACTTGGTTGATGACCACTGCGGAGTCGCCGTAGACTAGTAGCCGCTTGATGCCAAGTGAGGCCGCGAGGCGGAGCCCATGTAGAAGGGCTTCGTACTCGACTTCGTTGTTTGAGACCTTCCAGAAGATCTGCAGGACGTACTTGAGTTGTTCGCCCGTTGGAGAGATCAGGAGTACCCCCGCGCCTGCGCCCTCGAGGTTGAGTGAGCCATCAAAGTACATCACCCAATGCTCGGTCGCACGGTTGGAGTAGGTAGTCGGTTCTCCCGCCACTCGCCATGAAGTCGACTAGTGCTTGCGACTTGATGGCCGTGCGTGGCTTGAAGTCGATGGTGAGGGCGCCGAGCTCGACAAAGACACTTGGAGATTCTTCCGGTGGCGTCTTGGTTCCTCGAGATGTCGCCGAGCGGGTAGTCGGTGACGACGGAGACCGAGTACTCCCGGAAGTAGTGTCGTAGCTTCCGCGAGGTGATGAGTAGAGCGTACAGGAGCTTCGTACGGCCGGGTAGCGAGCCTTGGACTCGATAGAACCTCGCTAACGAAGTAGACCGGGCGCCGGGACCGGTAGGCGTGGCCGTCTTCCCCGCCACTCGACAACGATGGCAAGATCGACCACGTGAGTAGTCGCGGCTAGGTAGAGCAAGAGGCCGGCGCCGCCCTTGTGAGGAGCCGTGAGGATTGGCGGCTTCGACAGGAAGTCCTTGAGCTGGGCAAGGGCTTGATCCGCCTCTGCAGTCCACACGAACTTCTCGTGATGCTTGAGTAGTTTGAAGAAGGGGAGGCCCCGTTCTCCTAGCCTCGAGATGAATCTGTTCAACGCCGCCATGCACCCCGTCAGCTTCTGGACGTCCTTGATGCTCGTGGGAGCTTTCATGCTGGTGATGGCGGAGATCTTCTCGGGGTTGGCTTCAATGCCGCGCTGGCTGATGATGAAGCCGAGTAGCTTGCCCGAAGGGACGCCGAAGACGCACTTGTTCGGGTTGAGCTTCCAGCGGTACTCGCGTAGCGATGCGAAGGTCTCTTCAAGGTCGTCGATGAGGGTACTGGAGTCCCTGGTTTTGACAACCACGTCATCCACGTAGGCCTCGACGTTCTTGTTGAGTTGCCGCTTGAAGCGGTGCCCGGATGGCCCGTTGATAGGTAGCACCGGCGTTCTTCAACCCGAATGACATGGTCGTGTAGCAAGACGCGCCAAACGGGGTGATGAACGCGGTCTTCTCCCGGTCTTCTTCCTTGATCGCGATCCGGTGGTACCCGGAGTAGCGCCGAGGAAGCAGAGGTGTCGCAGCCCCGCCGTGGAGTCGATGACTTGATCAATCCGCGGCAACCCGAAGGGGTCCTTGGGGCAAAGGCTTGTTGAGGCTCGGTGTAGTCGACGCACATCCTCCACTCGTTCGAGTTCTTCTTGCGGACGAGGACGGGGTTGGCGAGCCACTCGGGGTGGAAGACTTCTCGGATGAAGCCGGCCGCCGGAGCTTGGCGAGCTCCTTCTTGATGGCGTCCCGTCCGTCGTCGGCAAAGCGTCGGAGGTGTTGTCGCTTGGGGGTGGCCTTTGGATCGACGTTGAGGCGCGTGCTCAATCGGCCTCCCCGGGCACTCCCGGCATGTCCGCCGGCTTCCACGCGAAGATGTCGCGGTTAGCCCGAAGGAAGCCGATGAGCGCGTCTTCCTATTTGGGGTCGAGGCCAGCCCCGATGGTGGTGGTCTTGCCGGGGTCGCCCGTTCCAAGGTCGATCGCCCGACGAGTACCTCCTCGGTGGCCGAGGCTTATCGGGCGCCGTCGGACTTCTCCGGGATGTCGAGTTCGCTTGTGGCAAGCTTCTTCGACGCAACGTAGACCTCCATCATCGGGTTGGGTACTTGGTTTGTTGAAGCGATCACCACGGCCTCTCGTATCGCAGCTCGTGAGAGATCTTCAAGTCCCCCCGGAGGGAGAGTACACCGGCCGGGCTTGGCATCTTGAGCACCAAGTAGGTGTAGTGGGGCACCGCCATGAACTTGGCGATGGCCGGTCCGCCGAGGATGGCATGGTAGGAAGTCTCGAAATCCGCGACCTCGAACTTGATGTACTCGGTGCGTAGTTGTCCCGAGACGCCCCGAAGGTAATCGGCGCACCACTAAGCCCGGTGGGATAGCCGCGTTGCCCGGGACGATGCCATAGAAGGGCATGCTTCGCTCTTGTCGAGCATGGGGGTGACGTCGAGGTTCATCTTCTTCAATGTCTTGGTGAAGAGGATGTGGAGCCCGCTTCCACCGTCGATGAGCACCTTGTTGAGCTAAGAGCCCGCCACCGTTGGTTTCGGGACGAGAGGGAAGCGTCCCGGTTCGAGAAGCCGGTCCACCGGTCCGCGCGGGAGAAGGTGATGGGTACCTCCGACCACCTGAGAGGGGTCGAACCGCCGGTTCGATGGACATCACTTCACGACGAGTAGCCTTCGCTCCCGCCCGCCGGGCGCTCCGCCGAAGAGGACGTTGACGGTCTTCTCGGGTTCTTGGAAGTCGTTGTCGTCGCCGTCCTTCTTCTTGCCCTTTTGGTCGTGAGGGTGCGGTGGCTCCGGCGTATCCTTGAGTGCATGCCCGAGCCGGTAGCACCGCTTCCGTAGTGTGGTTGCCGTTTGGATGCCACGGGCACTTCTCCTTCGGCGGGTCCTTGAACCCGCCGAGTTCTTCTTCGAGTTCCCTTTCGAGAGGGCGCCGGATAGCCGCGACGGTGTTGTCGGCTTGCGCTTGCGGTTGGGACCCGAGAAGTTGTTGTTGTTGTTGTTGTTGTTGCGCCGCCTTGGTTTGCATTGCCGCCGCCGCCACCGCCCGGTTCTCGCTTGGACTTGGCGCGGATGGCGTCGTACTTGGCGTTGGCCTTGTCATCTTCATCCGCCCAGACGTGATCATGTCCTTGAGGTGGGGAATGGACTCGGGCCGGCGACGACCGAAGTCCTCGAAGGTGCGGCGATGGTAAAGGCCGTCCCCGGAAGAGGTCGATGACTTCCTTGTCGGTGACGTCGACGACGGTAGCGCGCTTGTCGAAGAAGCGGCGCATGTACTTGCGGAGGGTCTCGCCTTGTTCCTCGCTTGATCATGGCAAGGTCCATGCGAGTACTCGAACGGCCCATGGCGCCCGCGAAGTTGCTCGTGAACTCGTTCCTTCGGCTGGTCCCACTTGTCGATCGAGTGCTTGTCCAGCGACTCGAGCCATGTGAGTGGGGCTTGGTCCAGGCAGAAGGGGAAGTAGAGGCACTTGGTGTCGCTGTTGCCGCCAGCGTTCTCGATGGAGAGGGCGTAGCATCGGAGCCACTGGATGGGATCCCCGCTTTGCGTCGTACTTGGTGATCCCCAAAGGCTTGAACTTGTCGGGGAGGAGCAGGTTGCGAAGCCGGGGTGAGAAGGCGGGGAAGCCGTCGCCTTCACGCACGGCGGTGGTCGACTTCTTCTCGCCGCAACTCCTCGATCCTCCGGCGAGCATCGTACCCGCCATGAGAGGAACCGAGGCGTGGCTATGCGCGTGGCCGCGCCGCCGCGACCGCCGCCGCCTCCGGCCTTTCTTGTTGGCCCCGTGGTTGGAGCCGCCGCCGCGGCCGCCGCCGCCATCGGGGTCGTTGCCGCCGCCACCGGCCGGAGCACGGTGGGGAACGACTTCTCGGTTGCCTTGGTCTTGTCGTGAAGGTCCGCCAGCATTGGGAGCGGCGACGGTTTGGGTCGGCTGGGATGTCGCCTCGAGTACGGTTGGGGCCAGGATCAGCACTGCGACTAGTAGCTTCGTTGTCGAGGGGCTTAGGCCGGGAGAGGTTGGGCGACTTCGTTGTCGACCCGCATGAAGTAGGCTTCTTCGGCCGAGCTTGGCGATGACCTCTCCGCGCGTATGCCCCGAGCTCTGTCGTGCGATCGCTCGTGATCGACATGAGGCACTCGCTCGTGGGGTGGTGTGTACTCTGCTCTCGACCGCCTCGAGTGCCTCCGCGAGGTTGCGGATGGGAAGGTTGTCTCCGAGCCGCCGCGCCGTTCGCTACGCTTCTCGTTGCGCTCGCGTCGGGCGTCCCCCGTTGGCGACGGTCTCGTCCGGCGGGTGCGTTGGCGGACGCCTCGTACGCGGAGATGTCCTCCGTGCACCGTCTTCGGCCACTCTTGAGGGTCCCGGGGTGTTGTCGCCGGCGCCCATGAATACTTGGCGATCGGGGGTACCCAAGCCGGACTCGCAGGGTGCCACCTCGCTTGGTGTGTTTGAGTCGGCCCCGGGCTAGTGGTGTTCCCTCCTCGGAACGGTAGTGAGTCGATGTAGGCGACGTAGCGTGAGTCCTCCTTTGTCGGTTCGGCGGGCTTGCGGTCCGGCGCGCAGACGTATCTTCCGCCGGCGTCGATCTTATAACCGGCCCGCGAGGCCGGCCCCGACAAGGAAAGCTCGGAGGAGTCATCTTCGGACTCGGGCTCCTCGGGGGTCCGACCCAAAGTCGAATTCGTAGTCCGGGTTCGAGTAGAACTCGGAGAGAGGGCCGGAGTCCGATATGTGGTCGGGGACGGCGTCGGAGTCCGAGTTGTACTCGGTTACGGGCTCCTTGCCGGCCCGGCGTGGTGTAGGAGCCCTCCGTGCGGGCCCGACCGAGGATGCGAGGGCCACGCGCGAGCGCCGGCGTGGAGAAGGGGTCGCCTCGCGATGGCCGAGCGGCCCGGCTCGCAAGCGACGACCCATGGCGACGTCGGGTTCGAGTTGGAGACGCGACTCGAGCTCGAAGTCGGCCGTGATGGTTGAAGAGCGAAATTTCGCCGAACTTGCCGGCTAGTTCGCCCGTGACAACTTTGGGAAGCGTCACGAGGCCTCGTCTTCGGGTTGGGCCGCATGGTTAGGCGGCGCCGGGAAGGAGCCCGCGCCATCGGCGGTGCGGCACCCGTGCGCCGAAGACGAAGGTGTCGCCGCGATTGAAGGCGACGGTTGGCTTGATGTGAACGGAAGCCGTTGAGTTCGCCATGTGATCTCGAGCGAGAGCCCCTACCTGGCGCGCCGCCGCTGTCGGTGTTTTAGACCGGCAACCTACTACGGGGAGTACCCGAAGTAGATGAACGTGACTCGCCGAGATCGGTAACTCGAAGGAAGAGACACGTGGCACACAATTTAGACGAGTTCGGCCGCGAGGTGCGTAATACCCTACGTCCCGTATGCCGCGTAGCTCGGGATTGATAGGGCACGATTACACGATGGTGCGCTTATGCGCCGTGGGTTGTATGAGAGGAGATTGGATGAGGGAGATCGGTCCCCGCCTCGCCTTATATAGTCCGGGAGGCGGGGTTACAAGTCGGAGTAGGAAGAGAGTACTAGTCGAGTACGTCTAGGAGTCCTCTCGTACGGTGCGGAACATGCACGGCTTCCTAACCGAGTACTACTCCCGTGTAGTCCTTGTGCTCCACGCCTTCGGATGCCGTGTAGCGCAAGCCGGTAGTCCCGGGGCCCACCGAGTAGTCGGTCCCGGTACCCACCGAGGTAGTGGGCCCAGGGAGGTCCATACGACGCTTCCTATCGATTACGGAGAAGTATTTCGACAAGAGAAGACCGTTCCCTAATCAAAAGGGAATGGCGAGAGCATTGGAAGTGGATTTCCCATAGGAGAAGGAAGCGGAAAATTCATACGACCTTGAAACCACCGGTGAGATTTTTCAAAGGCTCTTTGGAGATGACATAGTGGATCCGGAACACATAGCCGAGGTGAAGAGGATCATGGGGATCAAGCCCGAAGCATCACCATACGCTTGCCTCGCCGAAGTCTACGCGATAGGATCCGAAGAAGAAGAGAAGATGACACCACACTTGAGTTGCGAGATCAACGGAGTTCAATGCAAAGCTTTATGCGACATCGGAGCCCAAGTAAGTGTCCTATCTTCTAAAATTTACGATAAAGTTCAAGACCACAACCTAGACTTAGCTCCAACATCAACGAAATTAATTATGGGTGATGGTAGAACTATCAAACCTCTAGGTATTTCTTGCAACATGAAAGTAAAAATCTCTAGAAACTATATACCAACCGATTTCTTTGTTATTGATGCTTACCATAGTAATCATGGTCACATAATCTTAGGTAGGCCCTTTCTTAAGTTGGTTGATGCCGTGTTAGATGCCGGAGAAGGCAAAGTAACAATGAACCTTAATGGAACAAAGCACACATATAACTTTCTTCGTGCTTCTAAACACCTTACACCATTTCCTCCCGAAGATGAAGAAGTAGAAGAGATAGATAGTCTTTGTTTTGTTGAAACTCTTAGAGACCCGCTGCAAAGAGCGATGGAAAATCAAATTAGTGATCAACAAGACGAAGAACTAGAAGAAGCAACAAAAGGTTTGGAACCACATGATGGAAGCGTGGAGGAAGAAAAATTTGAAGACATAGGAGAAATTAAACCCGAGGAGCCACAAGCGCCCGAGGTAGACCTTAAACCTTTGCCCAAAGGATTAAAGTATGAATTTTTGGGCCCCGACAAGACGTATCCAGTCATTGTGAGCGACGAGTTGAGCCCCGAAGAAAATGAGGCGTTGCTGATTTTATTGAAAAACATAGGAAGGTGATTGGATATTCGATTAATGATCTCAAGGGAATTAGCCCAGCCTTTGTCACACCTGATTTTCTGAAGAAAACCAAATGCATCTCATATGTGCGCCAGGATCAAGTTTACACACATATGATAGACGTCATGAGTGAAATATCAATAAACAGCAATAAAAACGTACAAGAATTAAACCGTTACATTATCTCTTTATTACACTCAGACGTTAGACTCGAAGGTCTTTACAACGATCAAACGATAACTATGAAGACGTAACTCCATCTTCATCTTCCACAGGCATCTGACTGGGGGCACGCAAGCCTCAAAACTCTTCGTAGCCGTTGAAGTACTCTTCTCCAGTGTTCTTCTCTGAACAGCGGGTAAGCAAGGGTGAGCACACTTATGGTTGGAGCTCAGCAAGTGGGGGAAGATGCAAGGCTATCAAGGATAGGCTAAGGTTTTGCGGCGGTTAGCATTTTAAGTTGGTCACATTTTATTAGCAAGCACCTATTTACTAAATGTAAGTTTATACCAACCCACTTAAGCATTTGGGAAAGCGTCTCATCTAAAAAACCCACAAGAAACCACGATTTAGTTCCATCTTCAAGTTTATTAATCATGTGATGGTCCGGCCACTCTTGACCGTGAGCACGGCCGATCGATCGCCTTTACACTCGCGAGGTTGTACACTTTACCCACAGTTCGTGTTTCCCCATGTTGCCCGGTTGATCGGACCCTTAAACACTTCCGAGGTGAGTGGCTAGGGGTCCACTACGAAGCCTTTACAAAGGAAAGAAGAGAAACCAACGACCCCCGCAACAAGCATACGGCGAATGAGCGGACCATAACCCTCCCTAATGGTCGCACCTTAGCCAAGGCCGCTACCCCAAAAGAACCGGGCTATACCCCTTCAACTCGGCCCCCCGTGCCCCTCTCGGAAAAGGGCTATCGGCTAACCCACTCTCCTAATTAATTGGCTAAGCCGCAGCCATGTGGACCGTGATTGCACCGTTTTCCTAGGTGGTTCTCCATGTTCCGATTAAACCATAAGATCTTGTTATTAACCATAAGCACACACATACATATATATATCACCCAAGGTTATCATGATCAACATTCATCATATTGTAAAAGATTCATTTTAACCATCCAAAGTTATAGCAACTAAGCTTTTCTACCCAAAACATTTATTTAAAAGGGTTGTCCAAGGTAATGAGGGTAAAAGTCTAGTCATGTCCTTAAAAAGGTGATTTCCCATCAAATTTATGCATAGCAACATTTAAATGTAAACTTAGTTATCATGCAAGTTGTGTGGGACAGGAATAGAATATGCAGGGGGAGAAGACCACTTGCCTTCCTTGCTTAAACACTGGAGTTCTTCTTCAAACACTTGCTCTTGATCTACTCCAACTGGCTGCTCACTTGAAACTGGCACGATGTCTACGAGCATACAAGAAAGCATACAATAAACAAAACAATACACCAAGCATGAAAAACTTAAAGAGAAGACAAGGGTTGGCTCTAGAAACGCGAACACAAAAGCACTAGGAACTATCGGAAGCTTTGGATGATCACAAACAAGAGCTAGCTACGTGCTTGGTATCTTTTAGTTAAGTAAAATCATGTGTATAGGTTATTTCAGAGAAATACCCTATTTATAATTAAGCAAGTTATATTTATATTTAAAAGACGATGTAAGTCCAGTTCAATTTTATTTATAAATATTCAAGTTTAACTTATGCAAATTAAACACTTTAATTCAAAAGAAGCATGTAAAAGCATCTAGGCGCTTATCTTTATATTTCGAGTTATTCTAATCAAATTATAGCTTAAAAACACATTTATATTCATATTAATCAAATTAACAATTTAATTAAGAAAACTCAAGATAAACCTATATTGCTTTTATTTAGGAAGCAAATTGCATAAACATTACTCAAATTAAGTTTGATTATAAAAACCGAGGTACACACCTAATTAGCTTTTAATTATAAGAAATATTTAACTAGTTTTAAGCATATTAACTTTCTTATGAAAACACGTGTTGAACTCTAGCTAGGTTTTAATTAGAAAAGCATGCACAATAAGATTTAATCATATTTATCATTTAAATATAGTTGTGAGATCGAGGGGCTAATTCTAGGATCTCGGGTGGGATTTCCGGAGAGATCGGGGGCTTAAACGAAGAAAACAGACCTAGCTGTAAGAGTTTTATAAGGTGGAAGGGCATAGTTGTGAAAAGGAGAAGGACAGGGGCCTTTTTGCAAAAATTACAGGGGCAGCCAGCGAAGGGGCTGATGGAGCGCCACGTGGCGGACTGCGGTTGGCTGGCGCTGACGCAGGCATGACGCGATGCTGACGCGCGGTGTGGACCGGTGCATGTGGACCTGGTCCACCGATCCACGGTGGACCGATCTAAGGGGTACGCCCCCCTTTAGATCTGGGCCGTCCGCGCCGATCGGACGGCCCTGTTCGCGTGCAAGCGACGGGCGGCGGGGAGACGGCCGGCGGTGCCCGGCGGCGCTTCGCCGGAGAACTCACCGGAGAAGGCGGCTCGGGGCTACGGTGCACTATTTGCGACGTGGTTTGGACCGGGAGCAAGAGGAGGAGATCCCGGAGCTCACCAGGGGCTCGTTGACGACGGTGGGGCGGTGTAGATGACGTGCGACTAAGAGGGGCGGACGGGATCACGGGCGCCCGTCGGGGAGGTGGTTGCGGCCTCGGCTGCGCGCCTTCGAGGGCGGGGACGGCGTCCTGGGGGTCCTGTGCGTGCAAGGGAGAGGAAGGAGGATGAGTTCGGGACCGACGGCGCCAGGACAACGACGGCGGTGGAGCGTTTTTACCTTGGCGGCGGCGGTGGGTGCTGCGGCTCGGTTGGCGGGGAGGAGAAGGGTTCGGGGGCGCCGGGTCCTCGTGTGGGCGGCGCACGCGACGAGCGAGGACGAGAGGAGCACGGGGAAACATTTGCCGGCGGCGGGAGAGCTTCGGCGGCCAACCGCAGCCGGCGGCCGCATTTAGATGGCGACGGCGCGAGCGTGTGAATGAAGGGTGTTGGGCGTGCACGAACGCGAAAAGGGAGCGCGAGGGGCTCAAGCACCACTTTTATAGCGCAAGGGAGGGAGAGGGAGCGGTGACCGGGCCAATTGGCCATCAATGGCCATGGCGGCGGCCCGCCTTGATGGCATTCAAGGAGGCGGCTCGTTTCGGGAGTTAGAGGAAGGGGAAGAGGGTGGGGCGGCGCGAGTGAATGCACGGCGCACTAATGCGCAAGAGGGAAGGGGAGGAAGCGCGGGCGGGGGCGGCGCCGAGTAGACGGTGGCCGCGGCGCGCCCGGGCCGTGATGCGGGGGAGGGAATCGGTGGAGGTGGAGGGTGACCCCGTGTAACGACCCGAATTTCCGCGAACGGAAATCCGACTCTTCGCACCTCCGTGATAGTCCCGTAAAGAGGCTATCACGTGCAATCCCCGTCTCAAGTGGTACAAATCCATACAACACGGGAATAGAAGAAGAATTACATAATATTATTACAACATCGTAGTACAACTCTTCGGCACAAGCCGGTACAAGTCCAACAGACCGAATCAAGTATGGTAAAACACCTACGCAGCGGATCTACATAAGCGAAGCGTCTCCAACTCCACAGCAAACTCGAGCATAGGACCGGCTCTAGTCTTCACACCTTCGTCACGAAGTTGTAGTCGTAGACGGTCACCGAGTCCGAAATGCCCCCGCATCTACCCGATAAGCGGGTAGGTCATGTCGCCTTCCCAACAAAGTGCAAAAGCGGTGGTTGAATCTAGTATGCATGGATAAAACCTATATTGGGCTATAGAAAGTTATGCATGCAAAGCAACGCGGTAGCAACAATCAAGGTATGCGAGAATAAGCGACGAGGTCCACACCTCCGGAGGTCCACACCCTCGAGGTCCACACCTCTCGAGGTCCACACCTCCGGGGTCCGCACCCCTCAACAAGGATGTCCACACCAAAGCACCGAATCACAACCACGATCCAGGCTCCCAACTCTCATCCGCGATGTGGGGCCCACCCGCTACTATCCCCACATCTCAACGGCCTCGGGCGGGCTCACTCACTCGGGGGAGAGAAGAAGCACAAGAAAAGAGTCTAGCCGGGTGAGAGATCATAGGACCGTCCATAACCAATGGACACGGACTATAGCTATAGGTTTAACACTCGCGAGAGGTTGTACAACCGTACCCGCCCGAATAGAGCCCGATGGTAGCGAACCACCCGAAACCCTACCATACGGCTGGAGTCCAAGTAAGTGGATAGTACCCTCCTGCGTCTCCGAGTCTGGCGCAGCCCCTGCTGTAGAGCTCATACTGCCAGCGAGGGGTCCCTCGAAGCTGTGGAACCCTTCCCCGGCCTCGCCGGGGCGAAGTCTTCTAAGGAGGAAAGCCGTCTCCCGACACGATCACACCGATCCGCCTACAGGAGGGGTGCTATCCACTACGAGTCTCACCCCGCACCCCCGCCCAATACAAGGCGGGCGGTTTGTACAGTAAAAGTCCACTGAAGCAAGGTCAACTGACGATCGGTCCTTAAGGGCCGAGAGCAAGCACTCACCATCTCCATCCCGTCCGACACGCCGCCGGCGAGAGGCCGCATCGCATCTCCCCGAGGTAGGCGTTCACAAGTAACCAAACGGCTCGCTCCCGCCGCAACACATCAAGGAAGAACACACCCGTAACTCACGCTAGAACACACCGAGATCTCCCACATCTCGGTCCAAACCCAGAGAACCATCCATAATCAAGCAACAAAAGTATGGATAGTTGGTTTATGGGACTAGCTAGAGGTCCGTAGCTAGTCCCGAGGTAGGTAAAGCAAGGAATCAGGATATATCAAATAACAAGGCAAGGCTAATCAAATGGCTATGCAATCCATCAAATCAAGTAACATAAATATAGCACTAGCAACTAATAGCATGCATGGGTTCTACATGGTTGGGAGTGACATGACACACGCGCGGTAGTCGTCGTAGAGTAGTAGAGGTTGAGCGTCCTCTCGGGCAAAGTCGGGGTAGTCGCGTCTCCTCGGACGTCGCGGCTCGGGTCCTCAACAAGAACACAAGCCTACACGAGATGCGACGTGGAAATAAATAGCGAGCATTCATCTAATGCAAAAACATCAATAAGAACCAATTTAGAAGATCCAAATAAACTCCGCAGTAAATGCAAGCAAAGACTGGTTTAATTAATGAATATACAAGAATTGATTTTAAAACAAAAGTAGTTTAAGCAACTAGTTTTATATACTAGTAAACGGTAGGATCAAGAGTTAGCTTACGGGTCTTACGGCTAAGATCTTAGGTAACCAAGCCTACAAGCGGGAAAGCGGAGAGGCCGAGATCAAGCACTTGTTAGGTTTTATCTCTTGGATGATTGAAGTGGTAGCACAAAGAATGATAATAGCGAGCGAGGCAAAGATAACTAGAGAAGTCGTTACCTTGCCAAGATATGCGGCGATAGCATAGAGAGGATGAGAGGATCGACTAGCATCGATAAAAGAGGATGATGCAGCAAGGCGTGCTCGAATGCGCCAAGGGGTGTGTACTAGTGATGCAGCAACGACCAATGCTAAGTAACTAGGTTGCAACGCGGGGTTGCCGAGCGTGAAGCAGAGGCCTCTGCTCACGGCACGGCCGTCCATCACGCGCGGCATCTTAGTTACGAGCACAAAGTGCGGAACACGCTTCGCGAGCACAAAGCAAGGTAGGGCGAGCGGGTTAAGCGCGAAGCAAGAAAAAGGGAAAGCAAAGGTGTAGAAAAGGTAGGCGATGAGATAATGGGGTAGGATTCCCCGTCCGCGGCACGCCAAAGGTTAGTTGCGGGGCTCCGGCGTCCCGGACCCACATTAGCACGGTGGCGGGCGGCGGCCACGAATTCTACTCCAAGAACGCGGGGCGAAAAGGGGCTTGGTTCAAGGGCAAGAGCGGGTAAGGATAGGGTAGCGAAGTGAGCGTCTCAAAATTATGAAACCAACGCAAGTGGTTTCATAATTTTCGGAGTTCCGGTAATTAGATAAGAATTTTTCAAAGATAAAAGGTTTTATAAATTAATTTCCAGAATTATTTATAAAAGAGAAAAGGATTTTTAATTTGAAAATAGGGATGACATCGGCATGACGTCATCGTGACGTCACCGTCACGGATGGTGGGCCGAAATTGGGTCCAAAGTGTTAGTGGCCCAATGGGCCGACCCGGCTTGGCCCAAGGTTCCAAAGTCCGTAAAAAGTCCTCGGACTTCGTTTGCTTCGGCCTTGATTAGTCTTTGGACCAAGATGGGCTCGTTGGGTCATAGCCCAAACAAGAGCCCGGTGGTTATGTTGAAGTCCGGATTTGCTCCCCGAGCTCTTCGGGGTTCGCTCGTCCCCGGCGGCCGCGGGATCTTTTGTGGCCGCGTGTGGCCGTGCGCGTGTGGGTCCGTGTGTGTGGCTCCTACCGGGTGGGGGTGAGGGGCGCACACAAGGTGTTCGATGGAATGCCGCAAAGAACGCGGCGGCGCGGCGGGAGCTGGGCCGGCGGCGAGGCTTGGCTACGGTGGTGGTGGCGACGCGTTCACCTGCGAGAGAGGTCATCACGGCGCGAAGGCCGGGACCACGGCGCGAGAGCGGTGTCGGGGCGACGCGAGCGGTGCGGCGCGAGGCGGTGGCACGGCGCAAGGCGGCGCGGCCGCGTTGAGCGACGGGACGGCGCGGTGCAGCGAGGCGGCAGAGCACCTGCAGATGGCCTCGTCACAAAAAGCCACGCAGAGATGGCTCAACGAAGAAAGGCGAGGCCGCCGCGCTCCGTCTGCGCAAAGGGTCGAACACCGGGCGGGCGCCACAAGATCAGCGAGCCGGCGGTCCCGTTCTTCAACGCTTGGCTCCGGGGAGCAAGAGCTCGACACGAAGGCCGTGATCACGGACAAATCCTTCGGGGACGAACGTGGAACGCGTTGGCGAGGCGCAACGGACGCGGAGCGACGTCGCCGGCGCGCGGTCCGGGGTGAACCGCGGCGGCGGCGCGAGGCATCCTGCGCGGCACGAAGACCGGGCCAGGAGCAACAACACGGAGAAGACAGCGAGGCGGCAAGCTCACCGAGGGGCGGAGATGTAGACGTGGCCGTGAAGTCCGCGGTGGTGATGTTCACGGCGACGGCGTTGATTCCTTGCTTGGCTCCCTCGGGTCCGCGGCGACATGGTACGCCTGGAGCTCGGTCCCCTGTCTTCGAGACCGTCGTCGTCCTTGATGATTCCGGCGGCCGGCTCTCGCTCGGTGTTGTCGTCCGTGCCGGTGCTTGGCGCGGCTCTCGTCGTCGGCGAAGACGGCACCCCGGGCATGGCGCGGCTCACGGTTGGAGGGATTGGTGGGGGGTGTGCGCGCCGGGCCGCGGAAGGACGCTATGGGGTGTGGGGCACCGCAGCACGCGACAACGGGGCGAGAGGAGGAGCAGGAGGTTGGGAAAGCGCAGCGGCTGCGGTGAATCGGAAGAAAGCAAGGGGGAAAGGGGGGGAGATCCCAATTGGTTTGGGGACAAGGAGCGAGATGGGGTTTTGGTCCCCGCTTGGGCGCTCGGTCAAAGGTGGGCGAGGGCAAGAGTTGGCCGGGGCTCCGATTGGGCGCCAAGGTGATGTTGGCGACGTGGCCGCGCACCAATGGCGAGCGGAGGCCTAAGGGCGTCACAGTGCAGGGGTAAAAGGGGTATTTCCCCGGGCGGAGCACACGAGGCGGAGGCCTAGGCGTGCGCGGCCGCTCGGCGTGCGCGCCGGCGTGACAAGGCCGGTGAGCTCGTCGCATCCCTTCGCGTACGCGCACGGCGTGAGAGGCGCACGGACGGGGGAAGGGAGGAAGACGGTGAACGCAGCGGGGCTTGTCGGTCGGGTCCCACCCCGGCGGTGAGAGAAGATGATGGGATAGGTTGGCGGGCCCTAGGCCGGGCCGTGATGCTTCGGGTCGGTCCGGGCCGGCGCAAAAGGGTGAAGGAAAAACGGCGGTTCATGGGCTAGAGGCAAGGGGGCTCCGGCGGACTTTGGTTGCGAGCTAAGGCCCGAATCGCTTGGTAGCTTTTGAAATTATATTTGAATATAGTTTGGTTTATAGTTTGAATTTGAATTACTTTCAAATTCAAACTCCACACCATTGAACACCAAATAATATCCAAGAAATCCAACTCACATTTATACCATAATTTGAAAATAATTTATATATGGTTTTATTTTATATTGAATTTAAGGTGAGAGGCTAGCAAATTGGGATCAAATTTGGTAGCACACAAGTTCAAACAAAAAGTTTTAAATTTTTGCGAAAAATCACGCATGGTAAATCATTCAAATTTCTGGGATGTTACACCCGACGGGTGGGGCCCCTCTGTCAGTGAGAGAGAGAGGGAGGGAGTGGAGGTGGGCGGCGTGGGCGAATTGGGCCGAGCGGGAGGCGGGCCGGGGGAGGAAGATGGGTTGGGTTTGTTTTTTCTTTTCTTTTCTTTTCAAATCCTTTTCAAATCTTTTTTCAAACCCTTTTTAAATTCAAATCTTTTACATCTTTTCAAATTCAAATTTTAACACAAATTTCTCCAACTATTTTAAAGGCTTTTCACAAACCATTTTTAACAACTTTTAAACATATTTTAAATTCAAACCTTTAAACAAGTTTTCACAAACTTTTCTCAATTATTTTTAAGCACTTTTTCACAAATATTTTAAGACTTTTAAAACCACACCACGCCAAAACTCATGCATTCAAATCATGATGCACAAGCACTTATTGCTTCTAAAATTATTATTAAAATGATATTAAAATATTTAGAGACCAAATTTATTTGATAATTTATTAATCCTTAGAAAATAAAAATCTAAAACACCTTGTTGCTTACATTAATTTAGTGATGGAATTTTAGGGTGTCACAAATCTACCCCCTTAAAAAGAATCTCGTCCCGAGATTCGGAGAGATTGGAAAAGAAACTAAGGGTACTCTTCTATAAGTCCATCTTGCATGCTGAGTTCTTCTGGCAGTCATAGCTTCTTCTTTTGCTTTTCTTCATCTTATTTCACTTTTCCTTCCTTCTTGGACGGGGCAGTCGTGGCAACTTCAATCCTATCTCCTTGTGGGCTGGTTAAGAGCACTGACTTCTTGGCACACAGAATTATTCCATCACATTCGCCTAACCAATCCATTCTAAGTATCACATCTATTCCACTAGATGTAAGAACTACTAGATCAGCTTGAAAATCTATTCCCTTGATTTTAAGATTGACTCATGGACATATATATGTAGATTTCATTTCACCATTCGGGGAACTAATCAGCAAATGTGTCTTCATAGAACTCATAGGTATATCATGTTTTGCCACGAATTGTTCAGTAACGAAAGAATGTGATGTTCCGGAATCAAATAAAATGGTTGCAGGCACAGAGTTGACAGGAAACGTATCCAGCACAATACCAGGAGCGTCTTGAGCTTGTTCAGCTGTCACGTGGTTCACTCTGCCACACACGTAATTCCGTTGACCCTTGTTGATTTGAGAATTTGCACTCCCATGGTGTATCTGAGATGTTGGTTGTCCGAGCCTGTGACCATTGTCTTTCTGGGAAGTCTAGATGTTACGATTTGGGTAGATGCTAGCATAATGTCCCAATTCACAACAATTGAAACAACCATCAGGGTGAACTGGAGAGTTGTTTCGTCCTGGTGCACCTGAGTGATCCTGATGATGACTTGCAACATGTGGTGTCTGTTGGCTAGAATGTTAGGACTGCTGGGTTGAACGCTGCAACTGAGAACTTTGCAAATAATTTCCACTTGATCTATCAAAACTAAACTGAGAACTCTGTGATGAGTTGAAGCGGGGGTGTGTGTTGCTAGATTGTCCACGAGATTGGAACTTGCGCTTCTGTTCACCAAGTTTCACACGTTTGTTCTCCAGACCTTTAGCTTTGTTAAGTAATGTAGTGAAGTCCGGGAAGCTGTGACTCTATAGTTGATAGTTGAGTGGCTCTATCAGACTATCTAGGAAGCGTTCTTGTCTCTTGGGGTTGGTATTAACTTGATCCGGTGCATAGAGGGACAATTGAGTAAACTTGTCTAGATACCTGTTAACAGACATATTGCCATGCTTTAGAGCGAGGAACTCTCTTTGCTTAAGCTTGACCACATCAGACGGAATGTGGTGCACGTGAAAACTATACCTGAACTCCTGCCAGGTGATGGTGCTAGGTACAACATGTGCGACAGTGTACGCATTCCACCATTCGATACCGTTAATCCTTACAAACGACACCGTTGTATACAAGACCATCTCTCGATCGCGCACCGTGTCGTCTCCAACTTCTTGGTGACGAGCTTTTAACCGATCATCAACATCCAATGTATCGGTTGTGTGGGAGTATGTGAGAGGGCGGTGACTCATGAATTCCTTATGCTTGTCCACCCAAGCCGGTGGTGCCGCTGGTGGTGACTGATTTTGCTAATCTTGAATGTTTTGAAATAGTGGCAGTCGGATTTTGGATTAGCTGCATCTGAGTGACAAGGAACTGCTGCATTACTGGATCCCTTGCTCGGTTGAGGGGTGGGGGTGGTGCTTGATTCTGCTGATTAGCAATATGAGCACAGACAACAGATGGAATGTCTTGACCTTCTCCTGACCTGGTGCTTACCATCTGATTGTTAGAGAAAGGTATTTCAGATAGGAATAGTGAACTAATGTATGAAGAAATGAACTCAAAAAGATGAAACAACATGAACTTCCAATTTAAGACAAATTCTCATCTGAGATTCACAAAGGCTAGCATGAAACAAGAGTTCGGGTGTTTAGCATCCAACACTGCTTATCTTGCTTCCATATAATTCGTCTTGCACAAGCTCCATAAACATAATTCTTTATTCTTCACAACTCACTCTATAAACATCACTGGAATACTCAACCTAACTCCCGCTTGTGACTGTCCATTCCTTTTGTCGACTCTATTGATTTGCCTTTGTAGGATTTTTCTTCTTTTCTTGATAAAGTGATTTGAATAGAGCTGGATCGACTCCATAATTGTTCCTTTTCCTAAGCTTAGCCATCTCGAATCATACTTCGGGTCCTCATACACAACTTTTAATATTCTTCTCCATTTGATCCAAAGGCTTCTTGGGTACTGACTTCTAAAATGTCCCTCTTTGTTACAATAGAAACATGCTTTTCTTGCTTTAGTATCCTGGCGATTGTATGTTTGACTAGAAGTAAGGGTATTGAGACTTCGATCCTGGGGTTGATTACTATCCTATTTTGCACACCAACAAGCAAGATATCCATTTTCTCCATGCTTGAGGCAATATAATCCATCGTGATTAGGCAAAATCCTCTAACAGTTTGTTGAACAATTATTAACATAGTGGCCTTCTTCACCACATTTGAAACATAGTCTTTTAATACTATTGCCTTGACTTTCTTCACTTACATGCTTCTTGAGTTGTTTGATTCCGTCAGGCTGAAATTCATTGAAAGTTATACTCCCATCCTCAAGGTTGATAATCTGATTACTATCTATAGCTTGAGCAACTTTTTTTGTAGGACTGGATTTTGGGTACATAACTTCCTCTTCTTATTGATATCCAAATGATAACATTGTCTAGCCTCATCTGTCATTAGGCTAGCTTCTTTTTGGAGACATGAACGACCATAATGCTCACAACATTGGCATGTTCTTGTAGTCTTCATATGTTCCTGTTGTTCATTCGTCCGCAACTCTAATGCTCTATGACTTCTCTGATTATTTTGATGATTCCATACTTCTACAACTTGCTTCATTACTGGTCTGGCGGGAACTCCAGCTTTGGTTATCTCTGTGTTATAAGAGGGTGACGTGCTAGTCTGCTTCCGTCCTTGTAAGACTTGAGCTTGCATGACTGATAGCTTTTCTTTGTCCAATGACAGTGGAACAGATGAAATCTGACGGTTATCACCCAAAGCAAGATTGGGGTTCTTAGGATTTGATGCTTGCTCTATAATATACTGATGGATATTAACCATGGTTTGAGTCATTGCTTGCAGAGTCTGAGTTTGTGTTGCCATATACTCCAACATCTTGCGTTCAATTGCTGAGGTTGTAGATGGAATATCGATGTTTCCTTTGTTGTCTTTATCTTCGTGATTTCCATTGGACTCGCCATCTGGTTGTGTGATAAAAGTAAGCTCAGAAGAGGTTGGAAATAAACAAATTGAGGAGCAAGGTAAAATTATTGATATCATATCCATCTTTTCTTGTTGTGATTGTAATCACACTGTGGTAGAGAGCAGAATAACAGCAGTGAAAGAAATTGACCATCTTTTTCTTTAACTTCTCTCATATGTTGATGTCTGTATTCGCTTGTAGATTTCTTGTTGTTGAGGTTGGTGTTACTTCTAGACTTTGATCTTCAAACATCCTTCAACCAACTTGTATGGCAGATAAGAATAACCCAGATTTGAACCCAATCTATCTCTATTAACCTAACAGTTTATTTCTTGTTGCATTTGTGGCCATCACTCCACAATACAACTCACTCAAACAAAGATCCAAATCAAACATGTGTTCAAACAACAAACATTAACTCAACGATCGTCCTTACAGAAACGTTTCTATCGAAGTTGATAAGGGGTAGGCAATCTAAGAACTTATATCAGACAACCTCGGTGGTGAAGATTCAGCTGATAGCACCGGAAACGAACTCAGAATAGATCAAAACAAAATGATGTGTTTTAACAAGAAGACAGAGATTAAACTAGATTTTATACGTAAAATAAGTCAATTTTGAAGGATGACAGGCTTTCTAGAACATGAATCCTTACTTTTCGACCATTTCTAACTTAAGGCTGCGTCCTACGGTCATCAACCGCTTCCGATACCACTCTGTCACACCTGATTTTCTGAAGAAAACCAAATGCATCTCATATGTGCGCCAGGATCAAGTTTACACACATATGATAGACGTCATGAGTGGAATATCAATAAACAGCAATAAAAACATACAAGAATTAAACCATTACATTATCTCTTTATTACACTCAGACGTTAGACTCGAAGGTCTTTACAACGATCAAACGATAACTATGAAGACGTAACTCCATCTTCATCTTCCACAGGCATCTGACTGGGGGCACGCAAGCCTCAAAACTCTTCGTAGACGCTGAAGTACTCTTCTCCAGTGTTCTTCTCTGAACAGCGGGTAAGCAAGGGTGAGCACACTTATGGTTGGAGCTCAGCAAGTGGGGGAAGATGCAAGGCTATCAAGGATAGGCTAAGGTTTTGCGGCGGTTAGCATTTTAAGTTGGTCACATTTTATTAGCAAGCACCTATTTACTAAATGTAAGTTTATACCAACCCACTTAAGCATTTGGGAAAGCGTCTCATCTCAAAAACCCACAAGAAACCACGATTTAGTTCCATCTTCAAGTTTATTAATCCTGTGAGGGTCTAGGCCACTCTTGACCTGAGCACGGCTGATCGATCAGTTTTACACTCTACAGAGGTTGTACAATTTACCCACAGTTCGTGTTTCCCCATGTTGCCCGTGTTGATCAGACCCTTAAACACTTGTGAGGTGAGTGGCTAGGGGTCCACTACGAAGCCTTTACAAAGGAAAGAAGAGAAACCAACAGCCCGCAACGAGTCATGACGGCGGAGCGGACCATAACCCTCCCTAATGGTCGGCACCTTAGCCAAGGTCGCTACCCCAAAAGAACCGGGCTATACCCCTTCAACTCCGCCCCCGTGCCCCTCTCGGAAAAGGGCTATCGCCTAACCCACTCTCCTAATTAATTGGCTAAGCCAGAGCCATGTGGACTGTGGTTGCACTGTTTTCCTGGGTGGTTCTCCATGTTCCGATTAAACCATAAGATCTTGTTATTAACCATAAGCACACACATACATATATATATATCACCCAAGGTTATCATGATCAACATTCATCATATTGTAAAAGATTCATTTTAACCATCCAAAGTTATAGCAACTAAGCTTTTCTACCCAAAACATTTATTTAAAAGGGTTGTCCAAGGTAATGAAGGTAAAAGTCTAGTCATGTCCTTAAAAAGGTGATTTCCCATCAAATTTATGCATAGCAACATTTAAATGTAAACTTAGTTATCATGCAAGTTGTGTGGGACAGAAATAGAATATGCAGGGGGAGAAGACCACTTGCCTTCCTTGCTTAAACACTGGAGTTCTTCTTCAGACACCTGCTCTTGATCTACTCCAATTGGTTGCTCACTTGAAACCGACACGATGTCTACGAGCACACAAGAAAGCATACAATAAACAAAACAATACACCAAGCATGAAAAGCTTAAAGAGAAGACAAGGGTTGGCTCTAGAAACGCGAACACAAAAGCACTAGGAACTATCGGAAGCTTTGGATGATCACAAACAAAAGCTAGCTATGTGCTTGGTATCTTTTGGTTAAGTAAAATCATGTGTATAGGTTATTTCGCAGAAATACCCTATTTATAATTAATCAAGTTATATTTATATTTAAAAGACGATGTAAGTCTAGTTCAATTTTATTTATAAATATTCAAGTTTAACTTATGCAAATTAAGCACTTTAATTCAAAAGAAGCATGTAAAAGCATCTAGGCGCTTATCTTTATATTTCGAGTTATTCTAATCAAATTATAGCTTAAAAACACATTTATATTCATATTAATCAAATTAACAATTCAATTAAGAAAACTCGAGATAAACCTATATTGCTTTTATTTAGGAAGCAAATTGCACAAACATTACTCAAATTAAGTTTGATTATAAAAACCGAGGTACACACCTAATTAGCTTTTAATTATAAGAAATATTTAACTAGTTTTAAGCATATTAACTTTCTTATGAAAACACGTGTTGAACTCTAGCTAGGTTTTAATTAGAAAAGCATGCACAATAAGATTTAATCATATTTATCATTTAAATAAATTATAAAACAAGGAACATGTACAACGTTGGTCCTATCACGTAGTTTTAGTTGATACGAGCCTAACGCAACTTGAAACGGTGGAACGGAGCTAAAACGCACAAGATAAGGACAAAACAAGGTTCTAAAACTGACGGGTTTGAAAAGACGGTCGCGTGGACACCAAGAACGCTTAAAACGGAGCTAGGACGGAAAAGATATGGCTAAAACAAGTTTCAGGGGCTTTTCTGCGAAGAAACTAGGCTTCCAGGGGCTTAACTGCAAAAAAACCAGGGGTTGAAACATAATTATGCATATAAACCTAAGGTCTATAGCACAAAAGGTTAATTCTAGGATCTCGGGTGGGATTTCCAGAGAGATCAGGGGCTTAAACGAAGAAAACAGGACCTAGCTGTAAGAGTTTTATAAGGTGGAAGGGCATAGTTGTGAAAAGGAGAAGGACAGGGGCCTTTTTGCAAAAATTACAGGGGCAGCCAGCGAAGGGGCTGATGGAGCGCCACGTGGCGGATCGCGGGTTGGGCGGCGCCGACGCAGGCATGACGCGATGCTGACGCGCGGTGTGGACCGGTGCATGTGGACCTGGTCCACCGGTCCACGGTGGACCGATCTAAGGGGTACGCCCCCCTTTAGATCTGGGCCGTCCGCGCCGATCGGACGGCCCTGGTCGCGTGCAAGCGACGGGCGGCGGGGAGACGGCCGGCCGCGGCGGTGCCCGCGGCGCTTTCGGAGAACTCACCGGAGAAGGCGGCTCGGGGCTACGGTGCACTATTTGCGATGTGGTTTGGACCGGGAGCAAGAGGAGGAGATCGCGGAGCTCACCAGAGGCTCGTTGACGGCGATGGGGCAGTGTAGATGACGTGCGACGAAGAGGGGCGGACGGGATCACGGGCGCCCGCCGGGGAGGTGGTTGCGGCCTCGGCTGCGCGCCTTCGAGGGTGGGGACGGCGTCCTGGGGGTCCTGTGCGTGCAAGGGAGAGGAAGGAGGATGAGTTCGGGACCGACGCGCCCGAGGACAACGGCGGCGGCGGAGCGTCTTTACCTTGGCGGCGGCGGTGGGTGCTGCGGCTCGGTTGGCGGGGAGGAGAAGGGTTTGGGGGCGCCGGGTCCTCGTGTGGGCGGCGCGCGCGACGAGCGAGGACAAGAGGAGCACGGGGAAACATTTGCCGGCGGCGGAGAGCTTCGGGCGGCCAACAGTAGCCGGCGGTCGGAATTAGATGGCGACGGCGCGAGCGTGTGAATGAAGGGTGTTGGGCGTGCACGGATGCGGAAAGGGAGCGCGAGGGGCTCAAGCACCACTTTTATAGCGCAAGGGAGGGAGAGGGAGCGGTGACCGGGCCAATTGGCCATCAAAGGCCATGGCGGCCGGCCCGGCCTTGATGGCATTCAAGGAGGCGGCTGTTTCGGGAGTTAGAGGAAGGGGAAGAGGGTGGGGCAGCGCGAGTGAATGCACGGCGCACTAATGCGCAAGAGGGAAGGGGAGGAAGCGCGGGCAGGGGGCGGCGCCGGAGTAGACGGTGGCCGACCGCGCGCCCGGGCCGTGATGCGGGGGGAGGGGATCAGCTGGAGGTGGAGGGTGACCCTGACGGGTGGGGCCCCTCTGTCAGTGAGAGAGAGAGGGAGGGAGTGGAGGTGGGCCGGCGTGGCTGAATTGGGCCAAAAGCGGGAGCTGGGCCGGGGGAGGAAGATGGGTTGGGTTTGTTTTTTTCTTTTCTTTTCAAATCCTTTTCAAATCTTTTTCAAACCCTTTTTAAATTCAAATCTTTTACATCTTTTCAAATTCAAATTTTAACACAAATTTCTCCAACTATTTTAAAGGCTTTTCACAAACCATTTTTAACAACTTTTAAACATATTTTAAATTCAAACCTTTAAACAAGTTTTCACAAACTTTTCTCAATTATTTTTAAGGACTTTTTCACAAATATTTTAAGACTTTTAAAACCACACCACAGCCAAAACTCATGCATTCAAATCATGATGCACAAGCACTTATTGCTTCTAAAATTATTATTAAAATGATATTAAAATATTTAGAGACCAAATTTATTTGATAATTTATTAATCCTTAGAAAATAAAAATCTAAAACACCTTGTTGCTTACATTAATTTAGTGATGGAATTTTAGGGTGTCAAAGCCTTTTGCACTCATCGTATACCAATGGAAGACCAATGTAAGCCCGAAGTGGACCACCAAAGGAGGCTAACTCATTCCATGTGAGAGGTAGTAAAGAAAGAAGTCATCAAGTTACTTGATGCCGGAATCATCTATCCGGTTTCGCATAGCGAATGGGTGAGCCCGGTGCATTGTGTACCAAAGAAAGGAGGTTTGACAGTGGTGAAGAATGAGAAAAATGAATTAATACCGCAAAGATCCATGACCGGGTGGTGGATGTGTATCGATTATCGTAAGCTTAACAAAGCGACGAAGAAAGATCACTTCCCCCTACCATTCATCGACGAGATGCTCGAGAGGTTAGCAAACCACGCTTATTTTTGCTTTCTCGATGGGTACTCGGGGTTCATGCAAATTCCCATTCACCCGGAAGATCAACACAAGACAACGTTTACATGCCCTTACGGAACGTTTGCATATAGAAGGATGCCCTTCGGTCTATGCAACGCTCCGGCCTCTTTTCAACGTTGCATGATGGCCGTATTTTCGGAATTCATCGAAGAAACTGTCGAGGTGTTCATGGATGATTTTTCCGTTTATGGGAAGACGTTCATGGATTGCTTGGCAAACTTGGAAAAGGTCCTCACGAGGTGTGCGGATGTAGACTTGGTGTTAAATTGGGAAAAGTGCCACTTCATGGTTAAGCAAGGCATAGTGCTCGGACATGTTATATCCGAGAGAGGAATTGAAGTGGACAATGCTAAGGTAGAGACGGTTGAGCAACTCCCACCTCCGACGGATGTTAAGTCCTTAAGGAGCTTTCTAGGCCATGCCGGATTCTATAGAAGATTTATTAAGGACTTCTCAAAGATCACTAAGCCTTTAACGCATCTTCTTCAAAAGGATGTGGCTTTCGACTTTGATGAGAAGTGCCTAGCAGCATTCCGAACCTTGAAAAGTGCATTGGTGAGTGCTCCCATCATCCAACCCCCGGATTGGAGCCAACCTTTCGAGATCATGTGTGACGCAAGTGACTACGCCGTAGGCGCGGTTTTGGGTCAAAGAAAGGAAGGCCGAGTTCACGCTGTTTACTATGCTAGCAAAACTCTTAGTGGGGAGCAATTAAATTATGCCACTATGGAAAAGGAGTTGCTAGCTGTGGTCTTCGCTTTCGAAAAATTCGGATCTTACATCGTGAACTCGAAGGTCATTGTTTACACCAATCACGCAGCCATCAAGTATCTCTTGGCTAAGAAGGAAGCTAAACCACGTTTGATTCGTTGGATCCTTCTTCTCCAAGAGTTTGATGTTGAAATTCGTGATAAAAAGGGGGTGGAAAATGTTGTGGCCGATCATTTGTCTAGGATGAACCGTGGACAAGATGATAAAGAGCCCATCTAAGATAAGATGAGAGATGACCACCTCTATCAAGTGCTTGATAAAGATACTTGGATGATCGATATCATTCAAGCAATTCGAAAGATGCCTCTCGATCATCTAGACAAAAACTCTCAAAAGAAGATAATCTCCAAAAGTAGGAAATACTTTTGGGATGCACCATACCTCTTCAAACTTGGCAATGATGGAGTGATGAGAAGATGTGTGCCAAGAGAAGAAAGGGTCGAGATTTTAAGAAAGTGCCACTCGGCGGAGTACGGTGGACACTATAGCCATTTTCGAACCCAAGCGAAAGTATGGTCGAGCGGATTCTTTTGGCCGGAGATGCATGAAGATACTAAAAGATATGTTGCATCATGCCCCGAATGCCAAAGAACCGGAAACATCTCTCAAAGGAATTCTATGCCTTTGAAATACAACCCACAAATCGACATATTCGATGTATGGGGTATAGACTTCATGGGGCCTTTCAAAAACTCATTTGGATTTGAGTATATCCTAGTCATGGTTGATTATGTATCCAAGTGGGTAGAGGCTATACCATGTCGTAAAGCTTCCACGGAGGAGTCCATTACTATGATCAAGAACGTGATTTTTCCTCGTTTCGGTACACCGAGAATCTTGATAAGTGATGGAGGAACTCACTTCACCGGGAAGAATTTCAAAAAGTGCTTGTCCAAGTTGGGAATTGAGCATATGGTCTCTACGGCCTATCACCCACAAACCAACGGACAAGCGGAAACGTCAAATAGACAATTAAAAGCATCCTCAACAAAACCATAGAGAAGGGAGGCAAAGATTGGTCAGAGAAATTAGACGGAGCTTTATGGGCTTATCGAACAGCGTTTAAGACACCGATAGGTATGACCCCTTATCAATTCGTCTATGGAAAAGCTTGCCACCTTCCGGTTGAGTTGGAACATAAAGCCTATTGGGCGATTAAAGAGATGAACCTCGATCTCGATGCTGCGGTGGTAAAACGAAGGATCCAAATAAGCGAGCTAAAGGAGTTGAGGTTGAAAGCATATGAAAATGCAAGCATATACAAGGAGAAAATCAAAAGGTGGTATGATAAAAGGTTGAAAAAGAAAGAGTTTAAAGAAGGAGATAAGGTCCTCCTCTACAATTCGAGGTTTAAAACCTTCGGAAAAGGGAAATTGCAAAGCAAGTGGGACAGACCTTATGTTGTGCATTCGGTGCTCTCCAACTGAGCGGTAACCATCATGGATATAAAAGGTGATCAATTTATGGTGAATGGTCAACGTCTTAAGGTTTACTACGAACCCGACGTTGTGCCCCTTCACCATGGAAGAAGAGCCCGAACGTCCCGCCTAGGACGAAAAACAAGGCATGAATTTCTGTAAATAGTTTTTCTTTTAATTTTCTAGAGTTTCTCGCGAAGATTTACAGGGCTAACTTTTTCCCATGGGCTAAGGAGGCGAAAAAAGGGCGGTGCGTGAAAGACCGGACCGGCCCGGCCCCCGAGACAGGGTGGGCGGCCGGCCCGTGCCGACCGGCCCAGGTGGGTCCCGGCGGCCGTCGTCCCTGATTTTTGCCCGAATTGCTCCTTTTCGACTTCCTTCTTCGGTCAGAAAATTTTAAGGGAAGTTTTAAAAAGGAAAATGAGGTTCTCAGGGTTTTTCTCTTCGGACTATTTATTTGGCCGAATTGGGAGCTCAGGAATCAACTCCTTCAAGCAATATTTTGCACCCTTGCAGCAGCCATTGTGTCCCGAGAAGCTTAGAGTTGAAGCTAGAAGCCAAGGAGCCATTGATGGAGGAGGCGATGTGATGCGAGCTCAAGCTTCCCGTCAAGAGGACCGCCCGCATCCGTTGCGGAGGGCGTGTCCCGACCGGAGCTCTTGCATCTCGCAACCCCGTCGAAGGAGAGAAGGTCCCTACGCCCGTTCGAAGGTCGGCACGCATCCAAGGCATGAAGCGCAAAGACTACAAGGAGGCATCACCCGAGCCTAAGGATTATGGGGGTAGCGACTACTCCGACGATCGTAGCCCGAGCTCATGGGCGGCCGCTGGAAGAGATGATAGCGACCTCTATATATGGGATGAGCAGCCCAAAGAGAGGACTCCCGAAGGCCCCAACGGCGACAGAAACGATGGCAATGAAGGCGGCAACGACAATGGCGGCGGCGACGACGGTGGCGACGACGGTGGAGACAATGGCGATGAAGACCCCTTCGGATTGCATCCGATGTATTGTCGAACTTGCCGTCAATCCATCGGGGATCTCTACGTGTCGATCGATGAATGTCTCTAAGCCATGGAAGCGATGAAGCATCGTATGGAGGATTTGGAGCACGTAGTTGAAGACAACTACAAGTTCCTTAACCGTAACGTGCACAAACTTTTTGGCATGGTTGGAAACATGAGAGGCAAGTGGTGCAACACTTGCTTGAAGTACCACTAGGTCTAGTTTTTCCCTTAGGAATTTTGTAAGATACGACGAGGACGTCGTATGTTTTTAGCATGGGGGAGAGCTAGCTAGCTAGCCTTAGCTTTTGAGCTTCAAGTTTAGGTTCGGTTTAATCTTCAAGCGAGAGTCTTAGAGTTTAATGAGTCTTAATTTTCGAGTGTGTTTTTAAATTTTTTGCAAGTTTGAAGTGTCTTAAATTAGTGTTGAGTCAAAGAAAATCAAATAAAAAGAGTATTTATATATTTTTTGTGTCTTGTGTGATGCTTATCTTTATTCACTTGTTTGTTTATCTTTGATTCTTGATATATGAACATAAGTGTGTGGTTTGAAAAATGTTTACCGTGGTGCTTAGTGGAATTGCTACTACTTAAAGTACCCATACCACACTTCGATCTTGAGCTTCACATGTTAGTTGTGCTATGTTCAATGCTAAAAGTTGGAGATTTCAATTCTGAAAATTATCTAAAAACCCTTGTAATAAAGGTTAGCAAAACCTCTTTTTCCAAGTTGAGAGTAAGAAAAAAAATCCTATACAAAGCCAATTTATTTTTTTTGCTCCACCATAAGTGTGTTTAGCACGATGAGTTAGGCTAGGATCCTTCTCTCTTGGGAGTTTTAATTTCGAGCAATGATCATGTTCTTGTGCTTATCTTTTGTTGCTAGCCTCGTCATACATTCGGTAATGTGACTTTCCCATTGGAAGTCTCGTACATCGCCGACTTCCATACCCAACCCTATACATCTCTTTTGTACATCGTATTCCTTGAACACAACCTATTCTCAAAGTTTCGTCTCGTCTCTAGCATGGTTTAATTAAAATTTCAGATTGTATGCATGTGAGAAAGAGAGGAGTTGAGAGCTTTGAAAAGTTGTCAAGAGAGGGAAAATAAAGAGAAAAGTATGAGTATGAAAAAGAAAGAAAGAACGAAAGAAAGAAATATGTGAATGAAAGAAGAAAGAAGAAAAAGAAAAAAAGAAAGAGGAGGTAGCAATAAAGGTATGAGAGGGATGAATCAAGTGAAAGAAAAGAAAAAAATGTAAGGAAGGATGTCACGTTGTTGAGAGATGAAACTTTCATTTTTTTTCCAACCATGTGCAATCCGACAACGAGGACGTCATCGGTGCCTTGTAATCATTAATTTTCTTTTGCCCTTGCACATGTCCACCATTCTAAATCTTCTCATCCTTGATATCCCAACATATGGTTAATTCTCATGATCATTGGCTTTGAAAGGTAAACAACCATTAGAGGAAGTTCTTAGTTTGACAATACTTGTGTTGATTGTGCTAGCCCTACCTATAGCTCCACTTTACATGTTATATGAGAGACTTATGGGAGGTGAGAGTTTTATAAAATTGGTTTAGGATAGCCACCTCATATGAGTGACTTGAGAGAGCTTGGAGAAAGGTTTTTGTCTAATACTTGTTGCAGGAATTTTGTTTTTAAAATCATAAAAACTCTCCGATGGAAGCAAAGAAGTAAGCATGGCTGAAATTGGAGACTTCGAGTGAAGAGTTTGAGTTGTGGGGTAAATCTTGACGTGGTAAAAATTCTAAACGCCCATGTTTATGTTTGATGATCACTACTTTGTGTTTATGTATTAACGATGAAAGGGTTGACTAACTTGTGAAGAAGGATTAGCGATACACGATTACAACACTTTGGACGAAGTTCTTTTACGGGTACTTGCTCGAGGACAAGCAAGAGCTAAGCGTGGGGGAGATGTTGACGGTGTATTTTGGTACACCTAGCATGTTCATTACACTTTGGTTTGGATTTGATTATGGAACTAACCCGCCACTTGGCACACTAATCATATAACAAGTTCATCTTTGTGCATGCATTTGGAAGTGTTGTGTTTATGTAGGAAAACATGGACATAAAGGACGGATTCGCAACAAGTTCAAAGGAGCATTTACGGAGTCTTGTTCGTGTTCATGAGCTTGGTGAAATCACTTCCAATGGTGGCAAGGACCGAAGTGCTACGAGGAACACCCCCGAGAATTGAAGCGTAAAAGACCGAACTTCATGCAAAGAGAACCTCCATCTTGGACGCGAGGATGACATCGTCAAAATCATGCAAGTGGAGGGGGTAAAGAGCATAATTACATGAGGACCCACGGGAGCGAAGGGGCGACTGAACCGGGCCGAGGTGGGCCCAGGCCGACCGACCCAACCCACTTCGGTGGCCGGTTCGGCCCCCCTTTCCTTGCACCCGAAGGATTTTCAACCCTAAAACCCTGGAGGCGCTGCCATCAACAGGGGAGAAGCCATTCGCACCAGGAGGCCATCCGCAAGATAGAGAGAGAGGAGGAGAATCTCCGGAGGGAGATCGACCACCTCGAAGGAAGCACCCTCTCGTGGAGAAGAAGGAAGACACCGTCGGAAGGGAAACCATGATCAACGGTGCCATGATTAGCACCTTGATGGGGTAATCTTCTTGTTCGTCGATGGGTTGTAATCGATCGTAAGATGTAATCATACTTTGTCGGATTATCTATCTATCATCTTGTGTTGAATATATTTTAATGCTTAAGGTTTGCAACCTAGCCGTAAAGGGAGTAGGGCCCCAATGCTTCCTTGGATCCATTCAATATGCCGTGTCCATGATTGGTCTAGTCATGAATACCTTCGCGTAGTGACAGTACGAGAGGAGGGAAAGGGCGAAACCGTGGTCACAACCCCCGATAGATTAGATTGGTTTAATGTATTTAATTGATTGCATGATCGTAGACCCATGGGCGAGTGTCTCCTACCTTGATCGTTTATCGTTCTCTCTAGTGTAATTTAGTTGTTTTCTAGTTTAATAGTAGTTAGGATTTTAGTAGCTATTGCTTAGAAGTAGATTGAACGCTTGTAATCCCCTTGCTTCGCGGATTGACAAGAACCTTGGGAATCCCGTGGTGAAAAAGGTGTGGGGTCCGTACGCTTGCGGATCGTAGAGGGATACGTCTTTTATCCGTCAACAGAGAGGCGATTGTGCACTCATCAAGTCGACGCATGGTCACGACATGGACACGGCGTGGCCGCAAGGGCGGTGGCGATGTGCGTGGCGCCGGGCGGCCAATGGCGCGTGATGGTGCAGTTGTCCAGCGTGTGAGGGCGCGACGCGTGGCACCGGCCAAGGTCCACCTGCATCACACATAGGAGCGCAAGGCACAGTGCAAGGACCGACGATCGCAGCCCTGCCTCGGCATGCGTACGATGACGTACGGCGGCGGCCGACGTGGCGTCGGGTGATGTCGTGCACGCGTGTTCGTGTTCCAGCGCCGACACCATTTGATTTAGCCTGGTTTGACTAAGGATATCTCCGAAAATTTGAACTAACGTGCATTAAGAGGTAATAAGCAAAGTTGTAGATCTCACTACCCTCTATAACTTTTACAAAGGCCCATAGGGGTTTTGAGCAACGAATTTCGCATGAATTGCACACCAACTTTGCAGTTTTCTCGGCGTCGGTGAATAGTAGCTGAAGGCGTTGACCGCAGTTTTACACTAATTTACACTTTGAATTTGAAATGCCACCCAACATGAAAGTTGTGTCCCATGAAAAACTACACAACTTTTGTATTGGGAGAAATTGAAGTGTTTAGGTGAAATTTGGAGAACACAGCAAAAGTTCTGGAAGGGCTATGGAGGTCAAAGGGTTAACTAGGGATTTTGACCATGCTTTGACCAAGGCTTGACCATTAGTGTGTGTTGACTTGATTAATATGGTCATTAGCGATTGTTGGCTAGGTTTTTGAGGTGATGACCAAGGTTTGACCAAAGTCAGCGTGTTTGACTTGGTTGACTAGGTCATTACCGTTAATTAACCCTAAATGAAAACCTAGGGTGTCACAGGTTGTCTTGCAAGTTATGAGACACAAGGGTTTCTCTGAGAAATGGATCTCCTAGGTTAAAGTTGTCCTCTCCTCTGGCTCATCTTCAATTCTTCTTAATGGCATCCCTGAGAAGCCATTTAAGTGCAAGAGAGGGCTAAGGCAGGGTGACCCTTTGTCACCTCTTCTTTTTGTTCTTGGTACTGACCTTCTCCAGTCTATCATCAATGCAGAAGCTCTACTTGGTAATTCCAAACATCCTCTTGGTGATAATTTTGGTGGAGACCACCCTATTATCTAATATGCTGATGATACACTCATTGTTTTGTCGGCTGATCCTGAATACTTGCAGTACCTGAAGTTTGTGCTTTAGACTTTTGCTTCTTCCACTGGTTTAAGAGTCAACTTTGACAAGTCCTTTTTGGTACCCATTAATGTAGATGAATCTCGTTGGGACACTTTAACCACTTCTCTTGGCTATCAACTTAGGAAGTTACCCTTCACTTATCTAGGTTTACCTTTGGGTACCACAAGACCTTCGGTTCAAGATTTATCTCCAATCTTAACTAGGATGGAAAAACACTTAATGGGCATAACTAGGCATCTGTCCTACAGTGGGAGACTCATCTTGGTGAATTCAATCTATTCAGCTCTACCAACTTATCATATGTGCACTCTAAAACTTCCAGTTGTGCTTCTTGATCAAATTGACTAATATAGAAAACATGTCCTATGGCATGGGGTGATTTGACAAAAAAAAGGGCTATCTTGTTGCTTGGAAATCTTCCTACCGTAGTAACGAAGATGGTGGCTTGGGTATTCTGATCTAAAAAATCACAATGCTACCCTGCTACTCAAGTTCCTTCAGAAATTCTATAATAATTTGGACCTGCATTGCAACTGACTTGGAGTGAAATGTATGCCAGTGGTAAACCTCCCCATGAAAGAAATTTTTTTGGCTCATTTTGGTGGAGAGACATCATGTCTCTAGCTTCAACTTTTCCCAAATGGCTTTTTGCAAGGTCAACAGAGGTGTCTCAGTTTCTTTTTGTCTGATCCTTGGGCTCCAGGAGTCCTGAAGGGCATTTATCCACAACTTTTTCTTGTTTGCTAGAAAGAAGAGTTGTTCAGTACTTCAATTCTTAACCTAGGAAGACATCAGGTCCTTCTTCTTGCCACTCTCTCACATTGCCTCAGATCAGCTTGCAGCTCTCAAAGCAGATATCCAAGGTTTGAACTTGGATTTTGTTTCAAATGATATCTGGTCCTATTCTTGGGTACTGATTCTTTTTCTAGTCACAAGGCTTATCTCTGTATTCAAGGTTCACACCCAGCCTCCCCTCTTTTCAAATGGCAATGGAAGTCACGAGCTCAAAATAAACACAAATTTTTCTTCTGACTTTTCCTCAGAGATAGATTGAACATCAGGGAGTTGTTTTTTGGAAGAACTTCAGGGAGTTGTTGCACATAAAGAATATGTTCTTATACTCTTACTCTTGCGTCATGTGTGCCAGCAGTGTGGAGGAAAATGTTAGGCATCTATTTTTCTCTTGTCCTTTTAGTGATGCTTGTTGGACCTATCTTGGTGTGATTTGGGATCTTTCATTGGACTTTCAGCCAATGGTGTTTCAAGAAAGACTCCATTTTGACGCGTCCTTTTTCAGGGAGGTTTTCATTATTGGGTGTTGGGCGCTTTGGTGTCATCAGAATGATATTATTTTTGATGGTTCCAGCCTTTCTTTCTCTTCTTGGAAATTCTTCTTTGTTAAGGAGTTGAGGGCGGTTACCCTGAGGGTAAAGCCGCAGTTAGGTGACCGTATAAACTTGTGGCTGAGTAATATCCATTAATTGTTTCTTTTTGCTTTGGGCCTTTGGCCTTGTAATCTGTAAATATCTTCTTTTATATAAAGAATAGGGGTAGGGGCCTCCCCTACTGATTCCCGTCAAAATATCTTCTTTTGTCAATATTTGTACAATACAATTATAACAAAGTTACAAATTCCAATATGGAATCCTTTCAACACAAGAAGCTACAACACTGTTGCAACGGACTCCTACTCGACAGTCACTTGTTGTTGTTGGTTGCTTGGCGCGCTAACCTATTGCACACTTGAGAAGGCAACTAAGCATGGCACCAGCTGGCGATGGGTTCATCTTCAATCGTATGCAACTTGCTCGCACACCTAGGCAAAGTATGTGCTCTCACCGCGTCGTCATGTGTCACTAGGTTGCTAGATTTTCGTGTGTGAGTTCACGAGACTGGAGAAGTAGGTGTTGCAATCTTACTTCTGTGTAAGTTGCACGGATTCTTACTATGAGGTGAGCCACGACAAGCTGGTCTAGCCACGTGCTCTGGAGGTGGACCATGAGCGTTGCAATGCGCCCATAGTTGGTGTGGAAGAGTAAGCGCGGTGGGAGCAGGAGGACATCATGCTAATGTCGGTGTCGTGGTAGAGACGACGCTCGATGTGTGTGCCCAGCCTCGCCACCACCTTCGTTCGACATTGACAACAAACCGAAGGATTTGACACTCTGTTTATTTGTTCTTAGCTTATGATTTTTATCATGCATGTATACTTGGTGTAAGCATTGCCCAAGATCCTCTCCATTGTTGTCATCTTGATCTCGTTGTCCTTTGAACGTAGCTTTAGCACCTGCAACTTGAACAAACAATTCTCCAATAAACATTAGTCTAAACAAAATCGATTGACACAATGGCATACCTTGTTTATCTCGATCTTGATTGTCTTCGTGGGTGTGAACTTGATAGCGGATGTTGGGCCACTATCATATCATTAGCACAAATCACTAAAGAGTGAATCTTCATGTTGTTGGAAGCGCATCTCGTGTTGCGGATGTAGAGAACTTCTCGAATGTCTTGTGTCTAGGGTTTTACGTGCTTTGAAGTAGACCTGAGCATTTTTCGGGCCGGGCCGGGTTCGGGCCGGGCTGGAAAAAAATTCTGTTATTGCGGGCCGAAAAAATCCTGCCCATGACCATCCCACTGGACGCATCGGGCCTCAATTTTCGGGTCGGGGCCGGGGCCGGCCCGGGCTTGGGCGGGCCGCCCGCGCATTTTATAGTGTAAAACAACTAAAAACATCATTTCGGGCCGGGCTCGGGCAAAAAAAATTTCGCGGGCTTCAAGATCTTTGCCCACGCCCGTCCAGTAAGGTTCGTGGGCGGGCTGGCGCGGGCCGGGCCTGCGGGCCAGGTCGGGCCAGGCTCAAAATGCTCAGGTATACTTTGAAGGACACTGTCAGATGGTGAGATCTAGACAGCCCACAGGGGTGTTAATCCCTGTGGTTTAGTTGTTCGGTAGGGAGATCGGGAGCTAAGAACGCAATGGTAATGCTAGCGTAGCACACGGAAATCACGACGAGACACAAGGACAAAGCGATTTTATACTGGTTCGGGCCTCCGAAGAGTAAAACCATACGTCTAGTTCTTGATTGTATTGATTTGATCGTAGCCTCTCCCTAGGAGGGCGCCCTTGCCCGCCTTATATTGGGTGACGGACAAGGTCGGTGGACCGGAGTCCAGGTCGGTTACAACAGGGAAACCTATCTACAGTTTGTTTACATCATGGAAGGCTTATCCGAGCTGCCTTAATCCGTCTGGACTGTCTTGTCTTGTACACCAAGTCTTGAGGTCACTCTGGATTAGGTCGTCTGGGGAATCTTCTAGAAGGTCTTCAAGAGGTCGTGTGGGCCGCCAACTAGGTCGGTTGGGCCCACTAATAGGTCGGCGAGTCTTCTGGTAGGCCGGACCTACTTGTCAGGGATGGCCGTGAGTCTGGTCGATGGGGACCCAGGGGTACCCATGTCTCACAAGCCCCCGAGCGATGTGTAGGCGCAGCGATCTTAGAAAGGTCATGACAAAGTCGTAGAGCTATCAACAGGTTGAATAGCGTGCACGTCTGTCCAAAAAAGAACAAATCAACTTAGCAACCGACTTGTTTGTAGTCTTGCCGATCGAAGGGGGGTCGAGTGACGACCTATAGGAAGCATACTTCCAATAGATCGAAACGACGATGAAAAAATTCATAGGGCGTCAAAGATGCACTCATAGAGTAGTATCCGAGCATCGTGGCAGACAAGATGGCTGGTACGATGATCCAAAAAAGAAAGAGAAGAAAAAAGCAGGTCGAGTAACGATGTGATGAGAAACAGGTTTCCCAACAGGTCGGTACGACGAGGAAAACAAGAGGGCGTCGAAGACGCACTCGTAGAGTAGTCCCCGAGCATTGAAGCAGACAACATGGCTGGTTTGATGCTAAAAAAGAGAAGAAAAACTGAGTTATGGTTTTGATCGAACGTAGTGTAGAGACACCCAGATCTCCTAGCATAGATGCAAGGAGTCTGGCAGGGCCAACCTCAAGGAGTCCTTGTAGGCGTGCCGACCTCGAAGAGGCCTCAAATCAACAATGTCCAGTATCCGAGGATACCCAGCAAGATCTTGAAAGGCACACCACATGAAGAAGTTGTTGATGATGTCGCAGCTGAAGTTGCAGTGTCCGGGGCCGGTCGACGATGAAACTGACGAAACAATGTTTGATCTTGAACGTATGGAGTGTAGAGACACCCAGATATCTTGCATAGCTGCAAGAGTCTGGCAGAGCCACCCGAGGCATGCCGACCTCAAGAAGGTCTCAAGTATGTAGCGCCCAAGCACCCGGAAGCACTTGGCAGGGCCATCAGGCATGCACCCCACAGAGAGGCCTTCATTCCCGACGTAAAATCCTGGGGAGATCTTCCAAACTAGCGAAGGCAACGACGGAGCTGGAGGAAGGTCTAACGACCTGACGAAGACGACGACGAAGCCGGAGGAAGGTCTAGCGACCTGACGAAGACGACGAAAAAGCCAGAGGAAGGTCTAGCGACCTAGCACCAGCGACGCCAGAGACACTAAGAAATCCACCGAAGATCACGCCAGAGATGCACAAAGATCTAGGAGCTGTACCTCCCCTGTCTCAGCCATGTAAAAAGAATACTTGATGAACTTTTCTTTTGATGCCGGTATGAGGTACTTGCTTTTGTGCCTGCGCGAACTTGGTAGTCTTTGAAGTAATGTCATCTTGTGTGCTGCCTCGTTGACCACCACTCACAGAGAGGCTGGCTTACCGATCTCCACAGCTCAGCAGGGAGGCTTACGTGAGATCAACGCATGAGAGGAGGGAGTCTAGGACTCAGGTTTAGCAACCTTATCGACCAAGCAGGCTCGCATCAACAAAAGGCAAGTACTCATGAGGGACAATGTCCTCAGGTTGAACGACCCCTAGGTTGGCTTTGAGCCAAGCCCCCGAGCATGTCGAGGGGGAGGAACAGAAGAACTGTAACCCTTAGGTCTTACAACCCATATATTAGCTTTAGCCAAGCCCCCGGGCATGTCGAGAGGGAGAGTTGATGGCATGAGAGAGGAGAAGGTAGGACCCCACAGGTCTGGCGACCCTTAGATTGGCAAGGCCAAGCCCCCGAGCGTGTCGAGGGGGAGGGATCGGAAAAGCAAGCAAAGCATGTAGAGCAGATCTTGTTTTCTTGTTGACCACTCGTAATGGACACGGGTCTGCCTTGCTTTCGTGCTATCCTAGGGTTGATTCGTCAGGGTTGATGACCATGAACATGACGTCCAACAATATGAACTACGCACGACACTCAGGAGCTCTGGAGGTCAGGCCTCGAGGAGCATAATGATGCGTCGGGTGGTGGGTTGACGAAAAAAATTCTGACGTGTCGCCTGTAGAACAAAGACGCCGACCTTGCGATTAGATCAGAGGGTTGCAGCGAGCAGGTCACTGTGGAGATATCCTTCATGTCGTCACCAAAGATGATCGCCGAAGCGAACTGCCATCGCGCTACACGAAGAGCTCGCGATCACCCCTACCTGGCACACCAACTGTCAGATGGTGAGATCTGGACAGCCCACGGGGGTGTTAATCCCTGTGGTTTAGTTGTTCGTCGGGGAGATCAGGAGCTAAGAACGCGATGGTTATGCTAGCGTAGCACACGAAAATCACGACGAGACACAAGGACAAAGCGATTTTATACTAGTTCAGGCCTCCGAAGAGTAAAACCCTACCTCCAGTTCTTGATTGTATTGATTTGATCGTAGCCTCTCCCTAGGAGGGTGCCCTTGCCCGCCTTATATTGGGCGACGGACAAGGTCGGTGGACCGGAGTCCAAGTCGGTTACAACAAGGAAACCTATCTATAGTTTGTTTACGTCATGGAAGGCTTATCCGAGTTGTCTTAATCCGTCTGGACTGTCTTGTCTTGTACACCAAGTCTTGAGGTCACTCTGGATTAGGTCGTCTGGGGAATCTTCTGGAAGGTCTTCAAGAGGTCGTGTGGGCCGCCAACTAGGTCGGCGAGTCTTTTGGTAGGCCAGACCTACTTGTTAGGGACGGCCGTGAGCCTGGTCGGTGGGGACCCAGGGGTACCCATGTCTCACAGACATAAACAAGAAAGACAGGATATATGCAATAATAAAATTAGGGTTAGTCAAAAAGGTAGATCGCCCAGGGTTCGAGTTGTCGATCCTCGGCAACAGCGCCAGAAAAGCTTGTTGATAGTTGAAACACGTAACAACCTTTGATCCACAAGCGTACGGATCTACTCCATTTTCACCATGGGGATTCCCTAGGTTATTGTCAATCTGCGGAGCAAGGATATTACAAGCGTTTGATCTAGCACTAATCTAGTTAACTAAACAAACATTAAACTAAATGTCGGGGACAGCCATAGGGGTCCCCTAACAACAGGGGAAATCACCCCTTCCTAAAAATAACAACTAAACACGTAACTGCAAATCACCCCCACACCGGCCGCAGCCCAAAGACAAATAAAGCCCTCAACCCAAAAGGTCTCTGTGGCCCACGAAAACTGCCACCCCCGGTACTCCTCGGGCAAACCTCCGTCTTGTTCGAGGGGCGGGAACCGTACCACGAAACTCCCCACCTCGCTCGAGGGCGTGGCGCCCCTTCAACGTGTCTCCACCTCGATCGAGGGCCTTGTCTCCTCGGACGAGTTTCCGCCTCGCTCGAGGGTTCCGGCCCCTCGAGCAAGCCTCCACCTCGCTCAAGGCCTCCCTCGGCCCGCGGCGCCCCGCCTGCTCCCCCGACCGGGGCATTAAATACTCTGATGCACTGCGGGTGCCCGGGTCAAAGGTGAATCCCCGCCACACTGATCTCCTGACACAGCCTGGGAATCAGATCCCGACACTGTTCGAACAACCCGTCGCTCTGCAACCATCCTCGACACTGTGCGGGTGTTGTGCGGGATGGCCGGTGTCACTCCGTGGCACTGTACTGCCCACTCTCGTCCTTCCTCCACGGCGCACCCCTCGAAATGGGACGGAGACACCCTTGAAAGGCGTGCGACCACCAACTCGGCGCTCGCCCAGGAGGACACCGTGACGTAAAGCTAGCGGGGCGCATCCCCTCCGTCACCTCCGGCCATGTACCACCATCCCGGGCACTGTGACGCCATCCCCGACACTGTGAGGGCCTGGGATGACGGGACACCGCCACGTCGGCCGCTGTGCAACTCAAGATCCCCCATCAGCCAGACCCTCAAGTCAGTGTACAGACGACGACGAGGCAAGAGCCCTAGCATGACCACCCTCGAAGCCACCCCTGGACAAGCACAGGAGCCACCACGACACGTGCAGCGACTGAGATTCGCCAGGACGACCATCAAATCACAAGTATTGTGCGCCATACCGCAACGCTACACCTAGGCCATGCGGCATAACTGTAACCGTCTCCCTTGGGAGGAGGCGACCCCCTAACCGCGGGGGCGGACACACACACAACCACTCGCCCATCTGCACTCACTCACGATATTGACACTTGCCTCAATCACTTCGCAGGGACTTGGAGGCTTCCCCTCCTTTCCCGCCTCGCCTGTAGCCCCCCTCTACGAGCACCATGGTGCCTTGCAATACAGCGCCACGAGCGCACACCTGCTGGACGTACGGCCCACGACCAGAACTAGGATAAACCTCATGTCCCATTGTTGCTTAGCACCGGCCATCGAGAGACCGATCTCAACGCATCTACTAGTTAGTGTCGGGACTACTTTCGGCACCGACACTAAAGACTAAAGACAAACTACTATACACTAGAGAGGGTTGTGAGGTGCACAAGATGTAAAAGACACTTGCATAGGGTCAATGATACTTGAACATGCAAACGCCAAGAGATACAAAACCAATCTAATCTATCGAGGGGTGTGACCATGGTTTCACCCTTTCCATCCCCTCGTACTGTCACTACACGGAGGTATTCATGACTAGATTTATGATGATCACAATGTATTGAAGGGTTCTAGGGAAGTAGTGAGATCTATACTCCAGAAAAGCACGGTAGCTAGCCTTAAACATCAAAGCATCATCAACACTAGATTGATAGATTGAAACCATAAAAGAATAGGCAATTACATAACAAGATTATTTACAACCCCAGTGACAAATCAGAAGTTTACCTCATCAAGGCGCTAAGTGTGGCGCCGTTGATCATGGTGACGCTTACAACGGTGTCTTCCTTCAGCTCCGAGGGTGTCGTGGTTAGGGTTCCCCAAACCGGCTCTGAGCGGTTCTTTCGAGAGGAAAAAACCGGCCCGGAAAACTGGCAAAATCGAGCAGTTAGTCGCTCGAAACCTCGGAAAATCGGTCTTTTTTGCTACTGAGCCGGAGAGGTAGGAGCGATTTTCGCGAAAACCGAGTGGTTTTTTGCGGTTTTGTGAACCCTAGTCGTGGTAGGGCCTCGACATCCTCCTTCGCTTGTGGTCACCTCCTTGGACTCCATGAATCTCTCTCACAAATGATCTGTTCCCAGTCCAACCTCTCTCTCTCTCTCTCTCTTGTGGACGACTTCTCGGGTGAATGGCTATGTTTTCTACTAATGGCGGCACCCACAATGACTTAGGGTTGCGTCATCTTCACGGTCAAGAAATAGGAGGGGAGGCGAACTGACGCAGGAATGGGTGGGCCGTCGAGGCTCACTTCGGCCCGATTCGGTCGCCCCTTCCTCCACGTGGGTCCTCTCATCATTTTGTACTTGAACCCCTTTAATTGCATCATTTTGGCGATGTCATCCCCGCGCTTAAGATAAGGGGGCTTCTCGCATGAAGTCCGACCTTTACACTTTAGTCCTTGGGGATGCTCCGTTACGTTGTAACATCTTGGTCCTTGCCACCTTTGGGAGCGATTTCACCTTGCACTTGAACACGAATGAGACTCCTCATTTGTTCCTTTGAACTTGTTATGACCCCGTCCTTTAGTCCACATTTTCTTGCAAAAAGCACAACACTTCCAAACACACATACAAAGTTGAAATTGTCATATCATTAGTGTGCCTAGTGGCAGGTTAGTTCCATAATCAAGCTCAAACCAAAGTGTAATGAACATGTTTGGGGTACCAAAATTCACTGTCAACACACTGCAATCTATCCTGAGCGAGTTCAGCACGTGGAACACCCAGTGTTTTTGCCATATCTTATTGTGCGGGCCTTTAAATTCGCTGACTCTGGATGCATTGGAACAAGGTCTTGATGGAGCTTTTGAATATCTATTTTTATTCCCATGTACATGTCCGACTATGTGCTCAAAATTTGACAAGAACAACGACATTGTTTGGAGATGGTGACGATCAAGTTTGCACCTCTTTTTGGGCACAACTTCCCTTCACATTTTTTTGTCTATGTCCTACATGGTTAGTAAACTTTGGGTTTGTCCCGACATGTGCTCTTTTAAGGTCACTAGCTTGACCAATCGCAAATCAAGATTCATATTTGCACAAGGAATTATTGACTTATGGATCCATAATTCCAATCATAATTACTATTGCATCAAGGTGGAATTAAATGTAGCATAACTTTCTTTCTTAGAAATGAGCTCTTCATTAGGCAAAGGTTATCTAGTCATGGATTTAACAAGGTTCACGCACGAACATAGCTTATTTACCATCCTTAAGAAATTCTATCAATATGATCTCCATTACAACAAAGCATAATATTAAAACATACTACTAGATTGACAGATGTTGACGGCGAATTTCCGTCAACCTAGCCATGAGTTTACCTTCAATGTTGGTATTGATTTAATATCCAAACTAATGATCCTAACCCTCATGATATGTCAAGTTCACCTTTGCATGTCGATTTTGGAGTATATTATTTACACAGGAAATCAACGATAAAGAGGAGACTTTCGGAATAAGTTCATCAAGCACTTTGGAAGAAGATTATGAAGCCCGACAAGAGTCAAGACACACGATGAACATGACTCCAAATGGATCAAGGACTGAAGCGTCAACGTGGAAAACATCAGGGACTCAAACAGAAGATGGGGAAGCTTGGATTGCAAACTTCATCAACTTAATCGCGAAGGAAACGACGTCAAAGGACCCACATGCAAGTGTACAAAAATAAGGAATGGGATAAGAAGCACCGGGACATAAGACGACGGCGAAGCGGGCCGAAATGGGCCCAGGCCGACCAACCCAGGCCGACCGGCCTGGCCCACTCCGGGCCCGTTTCGCCACCGCCTTTGGGTGACCTAATTCTCATGCCATAAATAGTTCCCATGCCTCGAGCCACGTAAGAATTCATTCGTCATCTACCGTCGAGGAGAAGAGAAGAGAGGGACATCATTCCAGAGAGGAGGGTCGAGATGGTTGACTAGGGCTTCCCTAGCGACGTGGGAACCTTGCATGGAAGACCATGTCGGAGTTCCCGGAGCTAGGATAAAGATCAACGTAGGATTCCGGTGGTGATGTTGTAAATGTATTATACTTTCATGTTGAATTTGCAAGATTTAATCTGATTTATAGCGATCAAGTGCTTTCTCTGCAACTTTGTCTTCGCTTGGGTTTTCTTATTCTCCAATCTATTCCAGATAGATTGCATAGGATGTTCTTGTAGACATGGTGGCTAGAGGTGCATATCTGACCTACCGAGTGTTTTCATCTTGTCCTTCGGACTCGCCCTAGGCTAACCCGCACGAATAGGGGTGCATCGTAACAGGACGGTGGCTCCAAAAGGTGGGCATCTTCGGAGTTGGAACGAAACCTGCGATTTAAAGAGGCTTTTTTTATGAGATTCAATTTGCTTTATTCATCTTTGCTTGGAACTTCAACAAAGAGCTTGATCCAATCTCTCTAGATTGGTTTACCTATCCCTTTTTATCTCTCACTACCTCTTTGTTTCTTAGATTAGATTGGTTTTCTTGGTGTTCCCTTAGATTAGATGCATTAGCTCTCCTTTTGATAATCAAAGTGTTCTTAGCTTTACTAGATTGGATCTTGCGTTACACATTGTTCCACAGATTCGATACCTTGGACTCACACTTAAGGGAAGAAGGGTCCCTTGACTACGACGGAGGACTTGTCCGCTTGCAAGTCCAACCGAAGTTTGATACACATATAGACCGTCAACAACAGAGATATATCAAAAGAATATCATCAATATCAATAGTAACTTGAGAGTTTAATGTGTACCTTAACCTCAGAGCTCTTCCATCACAAGTGGTCTCTTGGAAGCGAATCAACTTCACGGTGGCCCAAAGTAATCTTTGTAGCGTGTTCTTGCAATTCCTCCAACTCTTCTATGCACCATATGTCGTCAGGGTTGCATCGTGTGGACTCACTCGTTGCTTCATTTTTTGTCACTCACACATCTTGGTTATGTTCATGCAACACCTTGAAATATTTTTAGAATTTTTTCTTTTATTTTTTTATAATTCAAATTTGGAAAATGTCAAATTCTTCATTAATTCGCAACCGGCCAGCTAACATGTCTTTCCGGCCGGTTAACCATTTGAAACGTATTGAATTGCGCATTTTGGTTTGAAATTTGATTTTGACCGGTATTTACTGGTAATAGATCTTATCGGACCGGTTAACAATTACCGCCGGGTGGCGGTAACTGACCACCGGTCGATAAGAATAACCCTGCCCACCAGTGCCCCTGCATCATGGCCGCCATGGCCACCTCCACCTCTCCATCGAAATCCACACTCCCGACCTCCTCTTCACCGACCAACCACCAAAATCGAATGTGGGTGAGTTCCTGGCCCAAGCGCTCCTTGTATCATGGTTTTAGGTCCCTTTCTGTGCTCATTTTTGAGCATGTCGTCATGGATGCACCGGCCTTAGTCGCGGGCTAGGGTTTTGGGGGGAGAAAAGGAGGGGAGGAGGTGCGCCACGGTGAGGGGGAAGGTGTGGGGGGAGTCCACGGGGTGAGGGAAAGTGCCGCCGGGCCGGCGCGCCACTATGCCCTCCCGTGTGTGCGCACGATCTACCCTGAGGTGGAATAAGACCGAGAGTCGGAGAGTGTGGTTGTGAAGCAAACAACAAGTTTAGGGGTCATCCATAAAAGTGTGCAGTTATGTTTTAAAGTGGAAAAGTGTGCAGTTATGTTTTAAAGTGGAAAAAATCTAGGGGCTTAAGCGCTTGATCAGGGAGCCTGAATGTAATAGGGGGAGAGTTGATCTGAGAAGAAAAGTATCTTTTCAAGGGCTTGAACACTGATACGGTTAATGTCGGATAATCCAACGTTAACAAAAATACAAAATACGAGTATTCATATTGATATTTCTATTTTTTTAACGATTCTTAATACGAATTCAAAAATAGGATATGCAGACATCCAAATCCATCCGTATGCTCCGGTCGCGAGGTCCCACCCTGACGGCCAGTGCCGCGCTGTTCTCCGGTCTCCCGCACCCATCCCGCGACAAAACCGCGGTCTTGCCTCGGCAGCCAAGCCGAGGCGAGGGCCGAGGAGTAGAGTCCTCTACCTTTTGGCCTGCTTTCCATCCTGTTGCGCGGCGGAGGTGCGGTTGGCCACGGGCCAGACGAGACGCGACCCCCTTCTCCTTTCTTTTGACCCGCCACCGCCCCTCGTAGCTCTCCTCCCTCTCCACTGTCGCCGCTCCTCTCCTCGCCTCCCTCCCTCCTCCCCCGACTCTGCCTCTCCCTCCCTCGTCGATTGCGGCTCCTATGATCCGCCCTCGCTGCCCTACTCCGCCGGTCTGATCCGTCCCCCGGCCCGAGGAAACGGACCTGACCAAGATTCCACCGCGGTGCCAGCCTGACAGATTCGCCCGGCCGGCGCCTCGATTCAGGTAACGAACCAATCGGTTCCTCCGTGCCTCTTCTTTCCTTATTATCTGTTGCCGCGTTGACGGTAACCGGGGTGTGTTCGCGGCTACCTGCAGCATCTGGGGTCTCCGGCGCTCCGTCCCCGGAGATGTCCGCCGCCCAGGAGCAGTTCGAGATCAAGTTCCGGCTGCCCGACGGCACCGACATCGGGCCCAGGCGCTTCCCACCGGCGTCCACCGTCGCCACGCTCAAGGAGACCATCATCGCCCAGTGGCCCAAAGGTGAGTCCCCCTCGCACGCGCTTTCTTTCCTTCCCACACTTGCGGTTTCAGCGCCGTGGTAGAGGCGAGGAAAAAGACCGGTTCTTCTTAGCACTGGCGAGTGGTGCTGGAGCTGTGTGATTAGTATTGGCGCGCCGGTCGCTTTCTCCGGTCGGATTCTGCCCCTGGAGCGCCCACCGTCTAGTTTGGAATCTTGAGGTGTACTGCACTGGTGGCGTCGCCATCAGTGGCCAATCCGTCAGTTCAAGGACCAATAATTGACGCATTGTGTCTCCACCAAAATTTGAACATACTTTATCAAAGCAGTCTGCTGAGCTTGCTGCCAATGTCACATTAGCTTGGTGCTTGTGTTGCTGGAACTCTTAGTGCTCAAGGTTACTTAATGTACTGACGTGTTCGTATGGATATGTATCTTTTCTGTTTTCTGCTTAATGTGTGTATGTAGTACGGAGAAGTGATTGATCAAAGTTAACTTTTGAGTGACAGTGATTGGAACTTTAACAAAAGAAGAAGTTATTGCTGCAGAATGTAGGAGAGACCTTGTTTTAATTAAGTAGAGGAAGGAGTTGAGGAGGAGTTCCTTCCAGAGGAAGTATGAAGCCATGTGCCCAAGATAGCAGTTGTATCTTTCTTTGGATCAGCTGAGGAAGTACAGTTGACTTAAGCAACTGTACAGCTGTATCTTTCTTTGGATCAGCTGAGGAAGTATAGTCGACTTAAGCAACTGCTGCAATTTGGTTTGATTAGTTATTATTTTTCCGATTTGAACATCTTTTACTACTCTTTTGTATCTCTCCTAGTGTTAGCAGTTTGTACATGACTTATGTGATACAGAATACAGTTGAAACGAAAAGACGAAAGAAGCTAATGGGGCTGAACTATATATGTGATAATCTGCTCATATGGTTTCCAATTAAAAAATTACATGGGGAACAGGTAGTGGGTAAAACAATGAGAAAAAATTAGAGATAAAGGTGTGTACAAGAATAAAGTATTTTGGACTTTATTCCCTTTGCAGCCTATTATACAATTTTAATTAGAAATAGCAGCAGAATAATGGTGGTAACCTCAGCCTTGAAGTACACTACATTAGAAGGATCTTGTCAGGCTGGTTTGATTGGTGGCAACTTCCACTCAACTACTCTTGTTTTCTTTTAAAGAAATAAATAGATACTTGTGCATTAGGGCTAAGGTTAGGCTCTGCTTGAAACAAAAGGACATCACAATAAGCTGGTACAGGTTAGATTTCATGAGTGGTAGACTGCTTGTATGGTTTCTGATTAGAGAAATACATGGAGAATGGGTGGTATTTAAAACGGGAGCAAATTGCAGTGAAGGAAAAGGGTATATAAAAATCTGAGTGTTAGGGACTTTATTCCTTTTGTAGCAGGTATTCACCCTTTTTATGAAATATCACAGCTTAATGAGGGTGGTTGTAACCTCAACATTGAACTCCAACCACACCATATTGCAGTGTTAGTTCTATTCGATTGATGGCAACTCTTGCCTAACTGCTCTAGTTTTCTTTTGAAGAAATAAACATTCAGTTGTGCTTAAGGGCTAAGGCTACACTATTGGTTATCTGCTTGAGTATTTATAATTTTTTGGATCAGTAATGAGGCGCTTCAATCTAGCCAGGCACACATTTTTTGATGGTTTGGGATCAAGCTAATTAATGAGTAAAACCCCGACTGTTACACCAGGGTTTTAAAAAGAAGAATCATGATAATAGGTAAAAGACTAAAAGTGCTTAAGATCTCATGCACTTTTTTTTGAAAAACAAAATCTCATGCACTTACCGCTGAGTATTGCTGGTAATGCTCCAGTTGACATGTACTACAGCAACTTAAGCACTGATGTATACGAAACACTCCCTGCAAATGCTTATAGTGGCTTCAGTTTCCAATTGAAGGTTAGGATGTGTTGGCAACAATAATTACGTTTGTGAATCTTTCCAAAAAAAAATGCACTCTAAACTACTGATTGTATATGCACAAAAAGTACTTGCACTTCTAGTGTTTAAGCAGCACATGCAGCTACAAGAGCAGGTTCTGCTATTTCATTTCTATATTAACAAGTATGTTATTGTTACTATTTCTACCGACAATTTATACGTGCACAATCGACAATGAAAATGTGCTTGAAATTAAGCAATTTGTGTATGTCAATTGTCATCATTACTATTTCTACCAGCAAAACAGTTTATACGTGCACAATGATAATCTGCAAATTAAGCAATCTGTGTATGTATTTAACACATAATGTTCAACAGCTGCTTCAGATGTAACATGTGATACTGTCGCATGATCATTACACTGTAAGCCTGTTTGTAGACTTGTAGTTGTAAACCAACTTTTAACAGGTGATATCTGATTGATCCTGCCAAAACAGCTTATCCTGTAATGAACTTTGACTGGACTGCTTCACACTCACAGGGATGCTTTTTAAAATTAGTTGGTTTTTTCTTGGGGGATTGAGAAGTAGCTTATCATAAATTTGAATCTTGGTTCTTTTTTTATGGTTAGTGTTGGTTATTTTGTCTGTTTGCTATAACATTCCAAGTTGTAGAAGTGGGCTATTGTCAGTTCGTGTTCGGCATAAACATATCCATTTGCTAATAAACTCAGTTCTTGGTTTGTCATTGCTGATGTACATATTCTTGCAGGCCACAGCATCTTGCCTGCTAGGTAGTAGACATTTGATATTCTGCTTTTTAAATGCCTGACATAACCTCATGTAGCCATTTAAATGAACCTCAGTTCTGGTTCTTTATCTCATAGAGGGAAGAGATAACGGATTTTAAAATTCCATGGTTCTCATTGAAAAATGGCTTAGAGCAATTTATCATTCTACCAAGCTGTCAATACTATCAAGCCAGTGTGAACCTCTGGGAAAAATTTCCCAGTGCCATCCACCATCATGTCCTTATCATCTTTGGAACAATAAATACATAGGGGAACCCAATTTAGTGCTGCTTTGCTAAACTATCCTATTCTTTTTATCCTTTTGTCTTGTTGGATTTCTTCACTGTAAACTGTTTCAACTTGAATATATTCAATGCAGTGCTGTGTTTCTGCAAATCACCAAACCACAGTTGAATTTTCTTGAGTACTTTTTTGTCTCATTCTTCCAAGTAATTTTGTAGTGTTCTTACCTTTCCCTCTCAACTCAACAGATAAGGAAAAAGGTCCGAGGACCGTGAATGATCTCAAGCTTATTAATGCTGGGAAGATATTGGAGAACAACAAAACCCTTTCAGAATGCAAAAGTCCGATTTGCGACTTCTCTGGGATGACCACGATGCATGTCGTCGTCCGTGCACCAACTACAGGCAAACAGTCTGGTAATTATTCTACCTTTTGCAAAGGCGATGCAGCTTCTTTCTTGTCACATATCCTTGCATATAATTTGTATTGCATCTGCTGATAAACAGAGAAAAGAGCAGCAAAGAAAGCGAAAGATTTCAAGTGCGGCTGCGCCATCATGTGAGACAGCATTGTGAATAGTAGCAAAAAAGAATGTGGCTTTTGCAGTTCCTCCCCCCTTCCTCTTTTTCCGCTCTCGCTAGAGTGTTGTATTATGTCCGAGGCGCTTTCTTCTCCTAATTCCTTTTGATGTATCGCGGGCAAGCAGCAGCTGCAGCAGTTTAATTGTCCTCTAATCATGAGCTGCCTCAAGTACAAAATTTGAAGGCAGTAAGATGTTGACTACCCTTAATCATGAGTTATGCCGAGCACACAATTTGAAGGCAGTTACTGGTGTCTCATTTACAAAATCCATCTTGTGCAACTCTGCATGGTTCCGCATTCTCTTTTATAGACTTATGTTTAAGTATGCCTGGCATGCTAGATGACTCGGCAGGATTGTATTCAGTTGATCAATTATTCAATTTCAACCAATTTTGTTACTGCTAAAACAAACTGTAGTCTGGTAAGTGTTCTTCCAGATCCTTTTTTTTCTGGATATATCCTCAGATCCTCTCATTTACCATGACAATGTTCTGTGGTTTTTGTCCATATTTGAAACCAGTCATCAGCCATTGCCACTTGGCCAGTTGAACTGCTTCTGCTTCAATTACCACGAGGCAGAAAGCCCCAGGCTGCACCGAAATGTATCATCAGGTGACCAGATGATTTTTTTCCATTGGACATGCCGTAGTCTTCTGACAGTGCCAACTGTGTACCAGTTTATGAACGGTAGGAGTACTATACTGTGATAGCATTAGTTTGTCTTTTTTTTTTGTGGCCAGAAAACGTTGCTTTTGTTTGTGCAAACGTGTACAGTACTACTCTTCCCTAGCGAACGCAACAAAAACAGGCTCGAGCAACTCACCCCGCCGAGGCCCGAGGCCGAGGCGCCGAGCCCATCGGCGCAGATCCCGGCCGCCCAGCGCGAGATCCGACGGCGCCGCAACCACAGAGCGCGCGCCCCACTCCCCTCCCCTTCGCCCCCTTCCAGGCTTCCCCTATCATCATCTTCCTTGGCCTCGTCTCCACTCTCCACGGCCTCCTGGTTCCCACCTGAACCTCCCAGAACCCTCCGCCTCCGCGACGCCGCTCGCACCCCCGCGATTTTTATACCCTTCCGCCCCGCGGCATACCGTCGTCTGCTTCACTCCGCTACCCCAATCCAGAAGTTCCATCCAGTCTCGTCTTCCAGACTCCGAAATTGCTCCTCCGAGCCTCTGATAAGCCACCGTCGCGACTGTGTTGCCATCGCCGCCGCCGCAGGGCCCCGCCATGGCCGCCGCGCCGCCGATGTCCGCCGACGTACTCAGCTTCCTCCCGTCCGCCTCCGCCCCCGCCGCCGCTGCCGCCCCGACGCCGGTCGTCGCCGCGGCGTGGGGCGCGGCGAGGACGGCGGGGTCGGTGAGGGGCAAGGCGGCGCTCAGGATGGCGAGAGGGGGAAGTGGCCTGGCACCGGTGGTTGGTAGGAGGCCCCGCCGGCCGCCCCTCTCTGTGCGGTGCGACGCCACCAGCAGGGACGGAAGGGTACGGACAGGCTTGCTAGCCTGCCTTGATTTGGGCACCATTTGTTTTTCTTTTTTCATTTGAAAAGATGCTGACATGTTCACCTTTTAATTCCTCTGTCACATTCTTCTTTCTGTACACAATCAGTGCATTTATTTGCATCCTATTTTTGTTTATTAAATGCGAGTAGAAGTAATTTTCACAGCATTTATATACTGCGGATGGCCCTCTGACGAGCCACGAAGTTCTACAGCTAACTCATCGTTATATATTTTGTTAACAGATTACGCAACAAGAGTTTACAGAGATGGCATGGCAATCAATTGTCTCATCACCTGAGGTGGCCAAGGAGAGTAAACACCAGATTGTGGAGACTGAACATCTGATGAAATCTTTGCTGGAGCAAAGGAATGGGCTTGCCCGGAGGATCTTTTCTAAGGCGGGAGTCGATAATACAAAGCTTCTTGATGCTACGGAGAAGTTCATCCAGAGGCAGCCTAAGGTATTTTATCCTAAATGCAGATGGATGTTATTGATATACCAATGAAGTTTGCCTTCCAGAGGGCAGTACATCTTACTGACCACTGTATGTATGAGCTAGAACGAGTACTAATTTACAACTTGAAAAATGCATTTTAATCCGTCCCAAATTAAAGGTTGTTTTGGCTTTTCTAGATTTTTTCTATGCATCTAGATATACTCTATGCCTAGATTCATAGCAAAATCTACAAACTTAGAAAAGCCAAAATGACTGTATAATCTAGAATGGGGGAAGTATATCTAACTATATACTGCTTGAAACTAAAAATATATATATCTTGCAGCGGAAGTTTTCTAATTCTATTTGATGATTCAGGTGCTAGGTGAAGATCCTGGTTCAATGTTGGGGCGTGACTTGGAAGCCCTGATACAAAGAGCAAGGGACTTTAAAAAAGAGTATGGTGATTCGTATGTCTCAGTTGAACACCTAGTCCTTGGCTTTGCCGAAGATAAGCGGTTTGGTAAACAACTGTTCAAGGATTTTCAGATTACGGTGAAGACCTTGAAATCAGCCATTGAATCAATCAGAGGGAAACAAAATGTAATGGATCAAGGTATGGGCCTTCTGTTTTGCTTTAACTCCTGAAGATATTTTAAAAGGGCAGAATATGATTTATTCTCTCTGCAGCAACACTAACATTAGAATGCTTGGAATTAATTTGAATCCCTGTTTGTGCCCCAATAAAATTGTGTGATATATATCCTGTAAATTGCATGACGAAACATGGGAAGTGATGCATGTGTGCTGAATTAGGAGCAAACCTTTGCATATTACACTTATAACTTATTCACCTGAAATTTTGTATTTTCAATAGATCCTGAGGGAAAGTATGAAGCTTTGGAGAAGTATGGAAAGGATCTGACAGCTATGGCACGTCAAGGGAAGCTTGATCCAGTTATTGGAAGGGATGATGAAATTCGAAGATGTATACAAATTTTATCACGGAGAACAAAGAACAACCCGGTTTTGATTGGTGAACCTGGTGTAGGAAAAACAGCTATAGCTGAAGGGTAGGTCAGCACTACATTGAGCATCTCATCAAATTGGAAACAGTTCCCATAACTTCTTTTGTTTCTTGTTCAGGCTTGCTCAGAGGATTGTACAAGGAGATGTCCCACAAGCTCTGACAAACCGTCGAGTAAGTTATTCAACCATGGTTTTAATAATTATTAAAACCTTGTTTCGCGTAGTGTTTTCACACCGTGGTTCATGCCGCATAGAGTGGTGCGATGCCCCTCTTGTTGGCTGTCAAATAAAGATGCTTTATCAATTGAAATCTGTTAACAGACATTAAGTTTTATGTCACAACTGTATTAAATCTTGAATGGTTCATTTGTACATAGGTTGCCCAATTATTCTTTTTTTTTTTGCCCTTTTAGGGTATTCCTATTATGTTAGTGTTTGATTTCTGCAAGAGTCTACTCTACTTCTGTAGATGCTTTTTAGTTTTTACGTAGAGATCGAAATAAAGTTGCTGCCTGCTTTATCTCATGGACAATTTTTGGCGATGGGCTTTAGATGATTTTTATTAATTTCAGAAACACTGAATTATCAATAAACAACTGGTTTACAAACCTTTTTTTTGGTTTTTAGTGTACCATCTGACGTTATGGAAAGTATTAGTATTATCTAAACTGTAAACTATTGTGCACATTCGGTCAATCATTGTTAACTTCCTTTCTATAATATTTATTTTGTTTTCTTTTAAACAGCTGATTGCACTTGATATGGGTGCTTTGATTGCTGGTGCAAAATATCGTGGAGAATTTGAGGATAGGCTAAAGGCTGTTCTCAAAGAAGTTACAGATTCTGATGGACAGACCATTCTTTTTATTGATGAGATTCATACAGTCGTTGGAGCAGGTAACTATATGTAGGATGCTCTGCTATGATCATTACTCTGTAGATCTAATTAATTTCAATTAATAATATTTTATTTCATTATACCATTAATTATTTTAATAAAAGTATTATGCATAACAAATTTAACTTGATGATCCTAATTGTTGTTCCAGTATTTGACATCATTATTTTACTTAAAAATGGTATGCACAAGAAATTTCCTTTGCCCCTTGTAGGGTCCCAGTATTTGTCTATTTGACACATAGTTTTTAATTGCTCCGAGCTGAGACTGGGCTAGGCCATGCTGTCTGCATAATCCCATCATCATCACACTGGACATTGAACTCTTGCTAGTGCCACTTGGTCTGGCACTTGCACTCCTCAGATATCATTTATCTTCAGGGTGTTAGCATACATACTTCTCTTTTAAAAAAAATCAGAATTATATTCATAATGGGTTTATGCCCTCCGGTACAATGTGGTATAACTGGAAAAAAGTCTAAGGTTGGGTAGGTTGTACTCTGTGGGTGGAAAAGGTCGATGCTCTAGAGCAAACTTACTCTCTCCGATTCAAAGTCTTGTTGTTTTAACCTTCTTTACATTTTTCAAAATATTTCTTATTTTTCAACTTCTAGGCAACTTTTAGATGCCTTTTTCCGGTCTTATTCCTCGCATCATTAACTAGCTTCTTTTTCCATGCGTGCACACTTTAGAGAAGATTAATTGAGAGTAAGATGGTCATTTAATCTTCTTTTTTTATTCTTGTGTCCAACTTTGAAACAAATGTTAGTGTTAGGAAATTTATGAATGTTCATCTTATTCCAGGTGCCACAAATGGTGCAATGGATGCTGGAAATCTTCTCAAACCAATGCTTGGGAGAGGAGAGCTACGCTGTATTGGTGCAACAACACTTGATGAGTACCGGAAATATATTGAGAAAGATCCAGCCCTTGAGCGACGCTTCCAGCAAGTTTATGTTGATCAGCCTTCAGTTGAAGATACAATCTCAATACTACGAGGACTACGGGAGAGATATGAACTGCACCATGGTGTACGCATATCTGACAGTGCCCTTGTGGCTGCAGCTGTTCTTTCAGACCGTTATATCAGTGGACGATTCTTGCCTGACAAAGGTGATTTATTTGACTCACTATCATTCTTTCTTGAAGCTACTATTAACCGGCTAGATGCTGAGGAGCTATTACAGCCTCTACTGCAACATCTTATGTGGTCTTTCTAATAGGAGATTATGCTTTGTTGCAGCAATTGATCTGGTTGATGAATCTGCTGCCAAGTTGAAAATGGAGATAACATCAAAACCTACTGCTCTGGATGAGATTGATCGTTCTGTCCTGAAGCTTGAGATGGAGCGTCTCTCACTTACAAACGATACAGACAAAGCATCAAAGGGCAGACTATCACGCATTGAAGCAGAACTATCACTCTTGAAGGATAAACAACGTGAATTGACAGACCAGTGGGAGCATGAGAAATCAGTGATGACTAAAATTCAATCCATCAAAGAAGAGGTATAGTTCATCTTTCTACAAAGACTTGCTGTATGATAAAAACTAAGCCGGTGGGGGTAAGACCGCCCCCACGGTTTTCATTAAGAAGAAGAAACCTTCTCCCGGGTTAGAAAACCCCCGAACCCCGGTTTCACCGGCGAGAGGATTTTTTTTAAAATCAACCCCATAATTCGCTCCAACGAGTAATCGAACCTGGGTGGTTGCGACCATAGCTCAGCTCCACTAGCCAACCAGGACTAGTGGGCTTTGGTGACTTGCTGTATGATAGATCAACAGAATTGGTTTGCCAGACATCTGACTTACATTTTCTGTTGCGACAGATTGACAGGGTAAATGTGGAGATACAGCAGGCAGAACGTGAGTATGATCTCAATCGCGCTGCTGAACTGAAGTATGGAAGTCTGAATGCCTTGCAGCGTCAGCTTCAGATAACAGAGAAGGAGCTAGATGAATATCAGAATTCTGGGAAATCCATGCTAAGGGAAGAGGTGACTCAAGATGATATAGCAGAAATAGTGAGCAGGTGGACAGGCATTCCAGTCTCCAAACTAAAGCAATCCGACAGAGAGAAGTTGCTGTATCTGGAGGAAGAGTTGCACAAGCGTGTTGTTGGTCAAGATCCTGCAGTAAAAGCAGTCTCAGAGGCTATTCAGAGATCCAGAGCTGGTCTGTCTGACCCAAATCGTCCTATTGCAAGTTTCATGTTCATGGGACCTACAGGAGTTGGCAAAACTGAGCTAGCGAAAGCCCTTGCTGCTTTTATGTTCAACACTGAGGAAGCTGTTGTGAGGATCGACATGAGTGAGTACATGGAGAAGCATTCAGTCTCAAGATTGATTGGTGCTCCGCCAGGTTACGTTGGGTATGAGGAGGGTGGTCAGCTAACAGAGGCAGTTCGCCGGAGACCATATTCTGTTGTCTTGTTTGATGAGATTGAGAAGGCTCATTCAGATGTTTTCAACGTTTTTCTTCAAATATTAGACGATGGTAGAATTACTGACTCCCAAGGACGGAAAGTGAGCTTCACCAACACTATCATTATCATGACGTCCAACGTTGGGTCGCAGTACATACTAAACATGGATGAAGAAGGTGGACCATCTGATTCAGCCTATGAGAATATAAAGAAGAGGGTGATGGATGCTGCAAGATCAGTATTCCGCCCTGAATTCATGAATCGTGTAGATGAGTACATTGTTTTCAAGCCTCTGGAGAGAGAACAGATCAACAGCATCGTGAAATTACAGGTAAATTTTTGTACTTATGCAGGGATCAATTTTACAACCTTCCAGAACATTTTGCGTTTGTGAGAATAAATAAGTAAAAACAACCTTATTTGAAGATTGATGGTAGCATATGAGGCGTCAGTGGCAATTTATACTTTCTGCTGATCATACATTCTTAACCTTCTTTTCTTCTTCCTATGATTCAGCTGGCAAGAGTACAAAAGAGGATTGCAGATCGCAAGATCAAGCTTGATGTCTCACCAGCAGCAATCGAGTTCCTTGGAAGCCTTGGGTATGACCCGAACTACGGTGCAAGGCCAGTGAAGCGGGTGATTCAACAGTACGTGGAGAACGAACTCGCAAAAGGCATTCTCAGAGGTGATTTCAAGGATGAGGACAGCATCGTGGTGGACACCCAGGTCACAGTGCCATCTAATGGCCAGCTTCCGCAGCAAAAGCTTGTTTTCCGGAAGGTCAGTGAGGAAGCAAAAGCAGCTGCTGAAGGCGAGAAGTTCTTGCCGGCCGTCTGATGGAGTATGATCGCAGTTTACAGATTTGTAGCAATAAAATGTACATACAAGGGAGACGAAGTGTAGAGTTTTCCTTCTTGGGCATAGAAGAGTAAGAATTCCTGTTTGTCGTTCTACAGCATACTGAGTGAAAATCTATGCTGAGCAGCGAATTTTGTTCTGGTTCTGCCAAGCTATTTCCCCTGTGCTTTCTAGTGCACTCAACACTCACCATTGCGTGCTTACAAGAAAAGAGTTTAATAATCCCAGGGTTAATTGGATCCATGCCATTATAGTCTTCATGTTTTTTAAGAACGCAATTATCACTCAACTTAGTCAGTGCCATTACAATTCCGCACTTGCCGGCCGACGAGTTCCGCGCTGATTTTTTTTTATTTTTAACCTTTTTTAAAGTAAAATTCTAAAAATAACCCACCCCAATCTATATTTGCAAGAACTAGCCTTTTGGGTCGCGCCAAGCTCCGGGGCGCGACTAATAATTTGAGTCACGCAAATGACGTGGTGCGACTAGTGTACACGGTGGCATTTGAAAAAATCATACTAGTCACGCCACACGGCGTGGCGTGACTCACGAACCAGTCACGACTGGCAGCCACCGGTTCCCAACTAGGAGTTCCAGCTATCGTTTAGTCATGTTTTCTTCATCATTTTAATTAGCAAATAAGCTTCTAAATTTGTGAAATTCGAGGTGTACGATCTATAGAGTGTGTAAGTTCCATTTTAACTATTTGCACTCCAAATCAGGGTGGATACAATGAGAAATCTATGTTTGAAATAGGCTAAGTGATTGGACGAACGCATCAAATATGCTAAGTCCCAAAAATGAGCTAACTAGTCAAATTTGGACCTACCTTTTGATAAATTTTACATTAAGACCTTGGATATTTTTGGACTACAAGCGAATTTTGACATTCACAGAGTATTTTGGATAAGATGTTTGTCAAGAAAAAAAATCATAATTTAAAGGAGGTTTAAAGTTGGAAAGTTGTCTTTGTTTTGTATAAAACAACACAACTTTTCAACTTTAATCCTCCTTTAAATTATGAATTCTTCATTTTTCTTAACGAACAGCTTATCCAAAATACTCTACGAACATCAAAATTCACTTGTAGTCCAAAAATGTTCAAGATCTTAGTGTAAAATTTAGTGAACAGTAGGTCCAAAGTTGATTAGTTGACTCATTTTTGGGACTTAGCATATTTGATGTGTCGATGTAATTACACTTAGCCTATTTCAAAAATAGATTTCTCATTATATCTACCATGATTTGGAGTGCATATAGTCAAAAATGGAACGTATACACTCTATAGATCATACACCTCATCTCACAAATTTAGGAGCTTATTTGCTAATTAAAATGTTAAAGGAAACATGAGTAAACGATAGCTGGAACTCCCACTTGGAACCAGTGGCTGGCTAGTACTCGTTCGTGAGTCACGCCACGCCGTGTGGCGCGACTAGATCTGCCATGTCAGCTATGACTTTCTCAAATTCCACCGTGTACACTAGTCGCGCCACGTTATGTGGCGTGACTCAACTATTAGTCGCGCCACGGAGCTTGGCGCGATCAAAAGAGCTAGTTCTTGCAAATATAAATTGGGGTGAGTTATTTTTAAAATTTTACTTTTAAAAGGGTTAAAAAATAAAAAAAATCTTCCGCGCCGGTTGCCTCCATGGCCCGCCGGCGAGCTCCGCCCGAGCCGCCTCCATGGCCGCCAGGGAGTTCGATGGCGACGCGAGGGAAGCCGGGGGGATCTCGATGGTGGCGTGAGGGAAGCCAGGGGCGGTGGGAGGTGACAAGCGTAGGCGGCGGGGGGACTCGCCGGCGAGGGGAGGCACGACGCGGTGTGGGGCGACGGATGCGAGGGCCCGGGCAGGTGCGATGCGAATGGATAAGCCAGAGGGGGTGCGGTGGTGAATTGAAGGAGAGGAGAAATTATTAAAAAAATGACAAGGAAAAGTAAAAGGAAAATAGGAGAGAAAAGATAAGAAAAAAAGAAAAGTGAAGGGAAGGGTATTTTGGATATTTCACTCTTCACACAGCCAGGAGAAGCTGTTTTGCCAAACGTTTTCCCAAAACAGTTTCAGATTCAACGACGAATCTGCTTCACCAGCACAGCCGCAGCCGGAGCTGCCACAGCCACAGCTGCGGCAAACGCACCCTAAATTCCATAGGGACCCACCACCAGGGTGTGCCACCTTACCGTGTGTTGCAGCCGACTGCCGGCGTCATTAAACTTCTCATTCTGAGCAACTTCTATAATTTACTCCTGCAGATCACAAACCTTTGCGTCGTTTATCCAAAGGCGTAATCTGTTCAGGTCGAGACGCACCCGGATCTCGTTGGTCACCTCTCTATAAATGAACCAACTAAAATCACTTAATTTTCAGGACTCGCAAGGAACGCGGGGGCAAATCAAAATGCAACTCCCATGGCCTCACCTTCTCGCCCTGCTCCTACTACCCCTTATCTGCCTGTATCTGAAGAAGAAAACGAAGCCTTGCGCAGATGATCACCTCAGGGCCTACCCACTCCTCGGCACTTTCCCTCAATTCGTCAGGAACCAGCACCGCCTAGTCGAATGGTCCGTCGACGTCGCGAACCGAAGCCCAACGCATACCATGTCCTTCAAAGCCCCCGGCCTGCCCGGCGTCGTCATCACCGCCAACCCGGACAACGTCGAGCACATAGCCAAGACGAGCTTCGCCAACTACCCCAAGGGCGACCACATTGCGGACACGATCGCGGACTTCCTCGGCCACGGCATCTTCAACTCCGACGGCGAGCAGTGGCTGTGGCAGCGCAAGGCCGCCAGCTACGAGTTCAGCAAGCGCTCGCTAAGGAAGTTCATCGTCGACACCGTCTGGTCCGAGGTCGACGGGCGGCTCCTGCCGCTGCTCGAGGAGGCCGCCGCCGGGCGGCGCGCCATGGACATGCAGCACGTGTTCGAGAGCTTTGCGTTCGACAACATCTGCCACGTGACCTTCGGCGACGACCCGGGGTGCCTCGCCAAGGAGGGCATGGCGGCGCCCCGGGCCGTCGAGTTCGCGCGCGCCTTCGACTACGTCGAGAACGCCATCCTCCTCCGGTTCAGACCGCCGGAGATCTTCCTGTGGCGTCTGAAGAGGATGCTCAACGTGCAGCGCGAGAAGCGGATCCGCGAGGCGCTCGGCGTCGTCCATGGCTACGCTGACAGGATCGTCCGGAGGTGCCGGGAGAGCGAGATAGAGGAGGCGGCAGCCGGGACGACGGGCAGCAGCAGGGGCGACTTCCTAACGCACATCGCTGCCCGCGGTGATCTCACCGACGAGAGCCTCCGGGACGTCGTCACGAACCTCCTCATCGCCGGGCGCGACACGACGTCCTCCGCGCTGACGTGGTTCTTCTGGCTGGTCTCCCGCCGGCCCGACGTCGAGAGCAGGATCGTGGACCAGATCTGCTCGGTGCGCCGCGGGTCAAGATCAAGCAACGGCAGTGGTGCGACGACGACGACAACGACGACGTTCAGCCGGGACGAGCTCCGGGAGATGCACTACATCCACGCCGCCGTGACCGAGTCGATGCGGCTGTACCCGCCGGTGCCCCTGGGGATGCACTTCGGCAAGAGCGACGACGTCCTGCCGGACGGCACGTTCGTGGGGAGAGGGTGGGCGGTGAGCAACTCCGCGTACGCGACGGGGCGGCTGGAGGGCGTGTGGGGCGCGGACTGCGAGGAGTTCAGGCCGGAGCGGTGGCTCCGGGAGGACGGCACGTTCCAGCCGGAGAACCCGTTCAAGTACCCGGTGTTCCACGCGGGGCCGAGGATGTGCCTCGGCAAGGAGATGGCGTACATCCAGATGAAGTCCGTCGTGTCCTGCGCCTTGGAGAGGTTCAGCTTCCGCTTCCTAGGCGGCGAGGAGCACCCGGGGATAGACTTAACGTTCACGCTGCGGATGAACGGCGGCTTGCTGATGCAAGTGACGAAGCGGCAGGGACCAGAAGACAGTCTCGGCTAGATAGTGTCATACTACTATTGCAATATTTGTAATAATGCTGTCACATTTTGCCATTTCCCATTGTCAACCAAAGAGCATAAATGAGTACATGAGACAATATGTTTCAAAGGGGCAGGTTCAAGACGACACCCAGATTAGATTTTGGGTGGACCTCTGGGTTGGTAATCAACCGCTGATGAAGAGCTTCCATCCTTATATAACATCGCTAGGAAAAAGAGTGTTACAGTGGCTCAAGTTTTAAGTACGGTGCCACTTAACATTTCTTTTAGACGGGCGGTGGTGGGAGAGAATTGTGTTAAATGATTGGAGTTAGTTGGGTGTCATTTGGATAAACATCTTATTAGGAGAAAAGACACTTTTGTTTGGAATGGATGCAAGGCTTTCTCAGTGCGAGTTATGTACAATGATATTATGACTAGTGAAGGGCAGGGTTAACGGAACCGGCCGGAACCGGTCCGGATACCGCGGGAACCGGTGGAACCGGACCGGCCGGTACGGTCCGGCGGTTCGATACCACCCCGTTCAAAATTTTGAATTTGAATTCAAAAAAATAAAAAAATCTCCAAAAATCCCTAAAAATACTACTCCTCGCGACGGATGTAAGGGTGTAAAAATTTTCTAAATATTCATCCGTTAAGTATATTTTGCATAAATTGGAAGTTAAATCAAAAAAGAAAAAGAAAAAACGTCGGCCCATTACAGGCCTGGTCCGGCCCAAGACGGGGGAGGGCAAAATATCCCCTGTCCGCCACCCTGTGACCCTCTCCTCCACTCAAACGCCCCTGTCCGCCACCCGCAAGAGGCGTCTGCCACCCTGTCTGCCGCCGTCCGCCCCCGGCGCCGAGCCGCTCCCCGCCGCCGGTTAGCCGCCGGCCGCGGCGGTAAGCCGCCCGGGTATGGATCTACCGGCCGCCGGCGGTTAACCGCGCGGACGGCTCGGTATACCGCCGGGGAGCGGCGGTAGGCCGGCCGGTCTGGCGGGTGGCCGGAGCAACGACGGCGGGCGAAGCACAGGTTAGCACCTACAATTTCTTGATTTAGCTTACTTTTTCATGTAGATGTGAATGAGTTCAGTTAGGATTTAGGAAACCTATTATTTATTTGTATATATGCTTTAGGTACATTAGGTTTAGGTCGATAAGTCCTTTAGGAAAAAATTAGTTAGATCTGTAAATGGTTTTTAGGTATGTCTAGAACTCTAGATGGTTTAGATGTACATAATGTTTAGGTAGATTGCATATGTATCTATCTATATATATATGAGTATAAGACTTATGTAGGATTGTATGTATGACTTAGGTGTATTTAGGGAGGTTTAATTTACATAATTTTATTTATTTGGTTGATTTTTGGTCATTGTCTATGTATGCAGGTAGACAATGTCGGGAAGAGATAAAGATGTTGTATGGGAACATGGTGAAAAACTTTATCCGGTCGCGCGATGCAAGTATTGTAATACGACGAAAGGAGGAGGTGGTGCAACTAGATTGAAGCAGCATTTGGCTAACCGCGGGTCGGAGGTGATACATTGCAGACATGTACCACCAGATGTTCGGGAGTACTTTCAGCGTGACCTGGACCGTGCTAAGAATGCAACTAATGCCCGGGCTCGAGAGAGGTTGCTAAGGGAGGAGGCTGCAGGCCAGGGAAACAATGGGGGGTGATGCAGATGATGAGGAGGCTCACGTGCGGCGTGCCATGGAACTGTCGAGAGCGGAAGAAGAGTACTGACAGAGAGTGGAACATAGAGGGGGTGCTTATGAGCGTGGAGGGGGTAGTGGTTCTTCGGGGTTGAATCCCTTGTAGAGGATGCTTAGAAGAGGTGGTTCGCGGAGGGACAGTCCTGTGGTGGTGGAAGATTATAACTTGGCTGCAGGTGGGAGAAGAGGAATGACGCAACCAAGGATTGATACAAAGAATGCAAAGGAAGCTATTGGGAAAGCATGGTCAAAGTTTTTCCATATTGCGGGAGTACCTGGAAGACAGGCTGACAATCCATACTTTGTTAGTGCGGTCAGGGAGACACAGAAGTGGGGTAAGTTTTGTTTCATTGCAATGACTGTTGACGCAAAATGTGCACCTAGCGCCAAGCACACAGCAAGGGAAGAATGCAAAGGAAGCTATTGGGAAAGCATGGTCAAAGTTTTTCCATATTGCGGGAGTACCTGGAAGACAGGCTGACAATCCATACTTTGTTAGTGCGGTCAGGGAGACACAGAAGTGGGGTAAGTTTTGTTTCATTGCAATGACTGTTGACGCAAAACGTGCACCTAGCGCCAAGCACACAGCAGGCCGAACAAGCTGGCTTCACACGCGCAAAGAATCACGAGACGTGCCAGTCAATTTTCCCTGAAAATTAACAAAAGACAAAGTAGTTAGATACCAAAGCTTGGAACGTGCCGGGTGGTACCAGACAGTTCCATATTTACGGCTAAAAAGCCAAATGGGATGACACATAGCTATAAAAAGCTATCCGCAATAAACCGAAACCATTCGGGAGCTTTCAACGGGAAAAGTAACATAGCCGAATGGATGACGCAAGCATGACGGCTATCGGTTTTTGTTTAGAGTAAAATGCATGCGCACAAGATCACGACCGATCCCCATGGTGATTAACATTAAGTAAATAAAGTAAAATACGAGCATAAACATGTAATAAACAAGCATGCATAGATCCAAAGCACTAGCCTACCGTATGTCTAGATACTTTAAAACCCGTCGGGTACGATGCCAAAACAAATCTATCCACTGCATGATACAACTTGCATGAAAAATCGTACCACTTTCCACAAATAGATCTATCCACCGCATGATACAATCTAAATATGGAAAGCTAAAAGCATACACTATTTAAAGCATGAATTACGCACGTGTTCTACTCGTGAGAAACATAACCGAATGCAGCTGAACAGCCGATTCAGGGTCCATGAAGAAGGAACAAACATTACCAAGTGAAATAAATCTATCAGATTGATTTGAAATCTAATCCACCGGATGACTAGCTCCAAAGCAACCCAAAAACCGCATCTACTGCGTGATACTCAGTTCTTTCAAGATTTAAACGAACAATGGCAAGCTTGAACCCGCAACACGTGACAACCTAGATCGATTCGGTTTCGGCTATCAGAAAGCACAAGATCCACGTGTTAAAGCACGAATTCTACTCGCATAAGGATCAAAAGAAGGATAAAGCACGAATTCTCGGTGGCAAGATGCTTTCAAGAACGGCCTTTGCCTCCAATCGCGGGCTGGAAAAATTGGTACCGGAGGATTCTTGCAGACAAGAGTGTCAGGACCCAAAACTGGGATACCCTTCGTATTGCTCAATGCCTGGAGTTATCTTTGGCCGAAACCCCCAAGAATGAAGACCTCCTGATAGCAGCCTGTCATTTTTGGTCAAATGGCGTAAACGCTTTCCTCTTTGGCCACGGCCCGATGTCTCCAACTCTGGCCGATGTGTATATGATCACCGGCCTTGACATTACAGGATCCGTTCAACCCTGGGATTTCAGAAGTTCTTCACGCCAAACAGGGGTGAAACCAGGGAGCGGATACAAGAATTATATCTTGAGCCACATGAAAGACAGCACCCTTGGCGAAATTGAATACAGGGCATTTCTGAACATGTGGCTATGCAGGTTTATCTTCTGTGGTAAAGCTAATGAGCCTACCTTGAATCACATTGCAATGGCCTCTCAACTGGTCAGTGGCCACCGTCTCCCCCTTGGGAAATTTCTCCTAGGCAGTGTGTACCATATGCTTCATCAAACTGTCACCCAGATGTACACCAGCCGCAGAATAGCATGTGTCAACGGTCCTTGGTGGTATGTGCAAATGTGGGTGCGGTTACACATGCATCGGATAGTTGGCGTTGATCCGAACACTCGGCTCTTCCCTTCATCCAATCACCCCGAAGGGGAACCCCAAACCACCAGAGGATGCCGGACTTACGGAGAAGGCTGCTTCAACCGTTCTTGTTCAACAAGACATCAGCCAGCTTTTCGAGCTATTCTTCAAAGGTTTCCAAAATCCCCTCTGGCTCCCTTATCTGGACAATGACAATTTAACTTTCCCTTGTGAATTCTCTTTTGAAACCGGATGCCAAGATGGGAGATTCCTAGAAATCCTTAACATCATAATCCGTCCATGCATCCTGTCGGCTGAATTCAATGGAGGAAGGCTGAATCATAGCACCTATGAATATTACCAGCCCAATGTAATGGCTCGGCAGCTTGGATGTGGCCAGATGCCCCCAAGACTGTTCCTGCATGAATTCCTCAAGCCTAGAGAGGAAATCAAAGAGCTCATGCACAGTAGTGGAGTCTTTCATTATGTGTGCAGTCCCACTGTCTACACCTGGCCTTTTGTACCTACAACAATAGCTCGCCCCACCTTCAACTCATGGTGGCAAGAATTCCATGATCATATCTTCAGTGAGCCTGTACACTCATTCTGTGCAAAATTGATGCCTGATTTCCAGCCATCCTCAGAGGTAATACAATTATCCCTCGGATCAGGCATTTCTTCCTCTAATCATGATTCTGATCTTATTTCTCTTACCCACAGAACACAGTGCCTGCCCCTCGAGCCAGGAATATTACCTACAACGCCGTAGGTCCGATCTCGGCACTGGGATTTAGGTCCCCAACTCTGGCTCAGCTAATGGCCAGGTTTGCCACAACAGACCCAAGCCTTTCCAGCCCTGCTGCTGATAGGAGGCAAGGTTTGTCTCTAATAGCTCCTCCAAATGCCAAGAGGAGAAGAACTGTCAAGAAAATCCTTGTTGAGGTAAAAACCTTTTCCTTTCTTGATCACAAAATTACTCTGTTTCTGATAAATCATATCTTGTGTATTTTCAGACCAGAGCCCAACAACCTTCAGTTCCAGAACCTGCCAATGCCCCATCCACTGGTATGACTTTTACCGTCCTCTTCCTTGAGGATGAACACTGGCATTTACCTTTTAATTTGGCACTTGCAAAGAAACAATGGAAAAACAACTTGTGGACGTCCCGGTGTCACAACAAGCAAATTCACCCGGGGTCGAGTTATCCGTCCCGGTGGAAATTTCATCTTCATCAGGGACTCAATCACCCTCTGTAGGAGCAGTAAATTCTCCAGGGATGAATCTCCCAACCCAGCCAGAATCATCAAGTTCCCCACGGGCGCAATCACCTGCTGGTCATGCAGAGACACCAACCCCAACAAGGGCGAACCCATCTCCTCTTCGGCCAGAAGCCCCTGAGTTGCCAGTACCTTTTCACTTAGAAGCCTCAGCTCTACCTGGAGCACCTCCTTCACCAGTGGTTGCTTCGAACAAAGTCTGTCTCGGCTCAAGAAGTCGGACATGAGGTACCCATTTGCACTTAACTCGCTACCTTTACTTCCGGCCTCCTAACTCGGCAATACCGCCTTCTTAGAATCGAGCCCCCTCATCATCAAGTCCGTCAATGGGGAACAATCCGATTGCCGAGGCGATGGAAGAAATGCATCAAACCCCTGTCGGAGGAAGTGCTAGAAAAGCTCGGGGAGATCTTTGCCCTGGCCGGAAAAGGATGCACAAGATCAGTTCAAAGATCTCTATCACTTTGAAGAAATGCTCGAGTCTATTAGCCAAGAGCTTCCTGAGGACATCAATGCTTCTCTTGCATCTATCTGTGGCCTGGAGATCCATTATGCGCCCATAAGGCAGGCTTTGAGGAAGGTGCGCTCCCGCCCGGCTATTGAAAAGAAGAGAGCCGAGTCTTGAACAAGCCATGAACGGGGCACAATCTCAGACCGAGAGCCACAAAGATACATTGGCCAATCCGCAAGCCTCTCGTGATTTAAAAATTGCCGGGAAAGCCGCTTCTCGGAGGCGGAGAATTGAGAAGCCCGTCACCGAGATAGAGGCCAATAACGGGGAAAATAGCCGAGCTCCTTGAATTGATAGAGAAGACCCAAGAGGAGGCAAAATCGGCTATGGCCAAGATGAAACAATGCGATGCGAGCTTACCACCTTGTCTAGTGCCCGTAAAGATTATCGGGAGCGGTGGGATAATTTTCGCCGGACAACATCCAATGTCCGTAGTGTAATTGCAAAATACTTGAACATTTAAACGCTTCAATTGATGTATAACCGAATTGGTCGCTCTTGTAATATCTCGTTCTTGCAATTTTATTTCTTTTTCCTTCGCGCTCCTTCAAACGTAATGTTTGAACGACCCATTCGGCAAAGAAACGCCAACACCCGAATGGCACTTTGACTCCTCTCGGCACCGAGCCGGTCAACCGAACACGACTCGGCCTAGAACTCCAAGCGACCCATTGGCGGTCCGGTCAAGTAAACCTTTCCACCTTCCGATTTTCTTGGGATATGCGCCATGATCCCGAGCCACAACTTGAGGCCACGATCCGTCTTGCCGGGCCTATAAATGAAACCGTAGGTGCCCCTAGCTCTCCACCAAGCCTTTAGCTCTCGAATCTTTGCCAATCTCACCTCTTCTTTCCCAAACAAAGTGCACATCCCGCAACGAGCATGGTGCGCCGCCTCAGCGACGCCGCGCCTCGATGAGGCGGAGGGGAGCAGCGACGCTAATGCGCGCGGAGGCAATGATCGTCGATTCCTCTTCTTTGATTTAACTTTGATTTTTCTTTTGCTTTGACGATCATCTCCTTTTCGGGTTGATTCGGTGGAATCCGTCCCCTCGCGCCGGCCAATCGGCCCCTTCCGGATGACTCCTCAAAGTCCGACGGGCACTCCCCCCGTGCCCTACGGGGAACTCGACGCTCTCCGCTTCAAGGCGGAGCCGGAGACGGCCCGGCGCGAACCGGGAGGACGTCTCCACGAAGGCGGGTATAGCCGAGTTGGAGTGGGAAGACCGGCGCGGGCGATTCTTGGAAACCATCGATGGTACAGCTACGAAATCAATCCTTGACCCGGTCCGCTTTTGATGCTAATCTCCTTCCCTTTTGCACCTTGCGGCCCGCGACGCCGAGCTCAACCGCTTGAAGATGCCCGGTGGAGCGGTGGCCGACAAGGTGAACACCGCGGTGACACGCCGGCGGAGCGCCTTGCCGCGGTGGAGCACCGCGTTGATGAGGTGGCCACCCATGGCGTTCGCTTGGGCACCACCCTGGGCCTGGCTGCCATGGCGACGCACACGGACGTCGACTACTCCACCAGGCCGCGCGGCTTCCGGGGCGGCGCGCCAGAAGACATTGAGGAGATCGAGCTCATCTTGGAGCGCCTCGATGGCCATGGCGACGCCATTGCCGAAATCACTCATCCCCAATCTGTGCTGAACAGACTCTTTGACTAGATTGTATTAGGGATGTTTGAATATCGGCAATAATAAAGAGCTTTTGAATTCACGCGCTTGTACCGCGATGATCTTCTTTGCGTTTGCATCCGTGAATCTTGTCTTTCCTCAAACATACCCGGAACCGCCTTGAGCCGAATACGTAAGAACAAATGCCCCTTGGCGCAAAAATCCACGAAAGATCCCCGAATCGGCAATCCGAAAATACTTGTTCAAGTGAAAACCCCTCGCATTTGGGAAAAAACCCCGCCGCTTGGTATTCCAACATTGTACGCCGGCCGCTCATCACTCCCAATGCACCCCTTCGATCAATAAAATAGCCTGCCGGGATGCCACCGCAAATCCACTCGCACACTCATCCGTCACTTCTCATTTCCTCTTCTCGTCTCCGGAGGGAGAAAACCCCAAGGTCATGGACAAAGGCAAGCAACCCCGGGAGGGCGGCCCTCCAAAGAAACACACGATTCGAAGGTGAGTTTTCCCTTGATCTACTCCTCGTTCTCCATATGATCTTGCGCTTCATATTTTCTTCTTTTCCTCTTTCATCCTTGATTTGCTCCCCGAAGAAATCATCGGGACCGAAGATGTGCCTGAGTACATCTCCTCCGATTCCTCCCTCGAAGCAGAGGATGCCACGCCTGAACAGAGGACCAGCCATCAACTGCGTCGCCGCGTTCGGCACCTAGAGCATGGCCTCAGGGACATTACCGCTCGTTGCCAGGCCGAACGCGAGTGTCGCATGGCTCTGGAGGCACTAGTAGGGGGTAAATGTTTGACTTCTTCTTGACTTCGTGCCCACATCTGGATTTCTTGCCTCTAACACCCATACCTCTGTTACAGATGTCTCTGACAGGTACAACAACCTGAAAGCGGCTTGGGACAGCTTGGTGGAGGCCGCAAATCATGGTCACCCCCTCGCATTCCAAGTTGCCGTCACGGTGGTCTTGGAGCAACTGAAGAGGGAGAAGACGAAGAAGCAAAGAAAAGATTGAATCATACTTTCGCTTCTTTCTCCACGCCTTCTGCTTCCCACCTCCTCGTAGTCTAGATCACCAGGGTCGTTGGATGTAAACCTGCAAGAGGCAGTTGTAAAGTAGTTTGGTGCTAAGGGCAATGCATCTAGGCACTGGCCATTTCTCCTGTTCGTGTATTTATTCTGAAGGCGGCCTCGCTCTTGAGCGCCGGCTATCTCTTGCGTCGATGCTTGTAATCCCACCGCCGGTGATCATCGATCAATTTCAATACTAGGATAATATTTCTTCAAATATCTCCCATTTATTGCAGCGGAAAATTCCTCTCCTAGTAAAGTTTTCAATATGTATGCGTTACCAGGGACGCATCTGACCACGCGAAAGGGCCCTTCCCAGTTAGGAGACCATTTGCCGAATTCGCTATATTTAGTTCCAATCGGCAATAGCGCTTTCCAAACCAAATCTCCTTCCGCAAATTGCCTGACTTTTACTTTCTTGTTGTAGTACTTGGCAACCCACAGTTTGTTCTTCTCAATGTTTTCCAGGGCCCTAAGACGGATCATGTGTAAATCCTCTAGCTCGTCCATCATTAGGCCACTGTAATCCTTGGAGCTTAAATCTTTCTGTAACACAACCCTCCTTGAATCTGACTGCATTTCCTAAGGTAAGACCGCATGATGCCCGTAAACCAATTCGTAGGGAGAAGTCTTTGTAGCTCCATGAGGGGCCATTCGGTAAGCCCATAATGCTTCACTGAGTACCGAATGTCATCTCCTTGGCTTCTGATCGATCTTCTTCTGTATCAGCTTGATCATGATCTTATTAGAAGCCTCTGCTTGACCATTAGCTTGGGCATAATAGGGAGAAGAGTTAAACAATTTGATTCCCATGCTTTCGGCAAATTCTCTGAACTCCAGGGACACGAATTGAGCCCCCTGATCAGTTGTGATGGTTTGAGGGATTCCAAATCGATAGATGATGTGCTCCTTGACAAATTCAACCATGTTTTCCGACTTCACCTTTTTTAGTGGGATCGCCTCAACCCATTTAGTAAAATAGTCCGTAGCCAAAAGCACAAACTTATGCCCCTTGCTAGATGGTGGATTGATCTGGCCAATCAAGTCTATACCCCAGCCCCTGAATGGCCATGGCTTGATGATGGGGTTCAATGCTCGATGAAGGGACCCTTTGAATATTTCCAAACCTTTGGCAATCCCGACATCCTTTGTAATACTCAAAGCAATCCTCTAATATCGTCGGCCAAAAGCACCCGGCTTGCCTGACGACCCATTTCATGCGGTAGGACGATTGGTGTGCTCCACATATCCCATCATGCACTTCACTCATCATCTTTTTCGCTTCTTCTGGACCCAGGCATCGTAACAACACCCCATCTAATGATTTGTAAAATAAATTGTCATCCAGAAGAACGAATTTCATGGCCTTGTACCTGAGCTTCCTAAACACCTTTCGGGATGGATCCTTCAAATAGTCGACAATCTCTTTTCTCCAATCATCCTCCGTAAGATCCGTCCCTAGTGCACACACAACCGCGGCAAACGCTTCTTGGTTCTCTTTGTAACCCAAGGTGCTCTGAGCCAACCTGTTTGCTTCTTCGTTATGTTCTCTAGGAATATGATGCAGGGTCACCAACGGAAAGCTCCTCAAGATTTCCCTGCATTCTTCGTAGTAACTCCTCAGTGCTTCACTTTTGCATTCGTATTGGCCGTTCAATTGCTTGATCACCAGCTCCGAATCTCTATAAACCTCAACCGAAACGGCCCCGCTTCTCTCAAATAGTGAAGTCCTCGAAGCGATGCCTCGTACTCGGCCTGATTGTTTGTAACAGTGGGCTGTATAGGGATGGCAAATTCAAACATCTCACCCCTAGGCGAAATTAGTAGAATCCCTACCCCCCCCACCTTTACCACATGATGATACATCAAAAAATAAAGCCCAGGGGGTAATTTCAAGTAAATCAATTGACGGATCGCGATGTTCAGTTATAAAATCGGCAATGATCTGACCTTTGATAGCTTTTGCCGATTCGAACTTCAACTCGAATTCTGATAAAGCCAAAATCCACTTGCCAATCCTGCCGTTCAAAATTGGCATAGATAACATATGTTTTATTACATCAAACTTGGAATACACAGTGCATTCGGCATTCAACAAGTAGTGCCGAAACTTTGTACACGAGTAGTATACGCACAGACACAGCCTCTCTACAGCCGAATACCTGGTCTCAGGATCAAGTAATTTTCGGCTAAGATATGCTACTACCCGTTCCTTTCCTTCGAATTCTTGAATAAGGGCCGATCCAATGGTTTGGGTATCGGCCGCCACGTACAACTTGAAAGGCTTATCCAGTTGGGGAGGGACCAGCACTGGTGGCTCCTTCAGGTATTGCTTGATCTCATCGAAAGTCTTTTGTTGTTCGTCGCCCCATGTGAATTTCTGATCCTTCTTTAGCTTCAGCAGCGGAGAGAATGGCAAAACTTTTTGTGACAAATTTGAAATGAATCTTCTCACAAAATTAATTTTGCCGAGCAGTGATTGTAACTCCTTGAGATTAGTTGGAGGAATAACTTCATCAATGGCCTTCATGCTCTTCTTGCCAACTTCAATTCCCCCTTCGTGGACCAAAAATCCCAAGAACTCTCCAGCTGATACCCCAAAAGCGCACTTGTTTGGACTCATCTTTAAACCATGCTTCCGGGTGCACTCCAAGGTCTTTTTCACATCTTCCAAATGTGTGTCATGACTTAGGGACTTGATTACCACATCATCAATGTAGATTTCCACAACTTTGCCGATCAACTCGTGAAAAATGTAATTCATGGCTCGCTGATAAGTTGCACCGGCATTCTTCAATCCAAAAGTCATGACTATCCATTCAAATAGGCCTATATGACCAGGGCATCTGAAGGCTGTCTTCAATATATCTTCTACTGCCATGAAAATTTGGTTGTATCCCGCATTGCCATCCATGAAACTGATAACCTTGTGCCCGGCAGCGGCGTCAACCAACAAATCGGCAATAGGCATGGGGTAACCATCCATCGGAGTGGCTCTGTTCAAATCCCTGAAATCTATGCAAACCCTCATTTTTCCATTCTTCTTATAAATAGGGACAATGTTAGAAGTCCACTCCGCGTATCTGCATGGCCGAACGAAGTTTGCATCTAGTAATCTTTCAACTTCTTTCTTCACATCGGCCAATACCTCATCCTTGTAGATTTTCCGGGGCGGTTGCTTGTACGGTTTGAAACCAGCTTTGATGGGCAACCTATGCTCGACGATGGAACGATCCAGTCCAGGCATCTCCGAATAATCCCAGGCGAACCAATCTCTATATTCCTTGAGTAGCTTGATTAATTCTTCCCTGAAGTCTGGCTGCAAATCTGCACTGATGAACATCGGCCTTGGCTTATCACCGCTTCCAATGTCAACTTCTTCTAATTTGTCGGCCGACATAAATCCTCGCCCCAACTTGCCGTCAGTGCCATCAACGGGGTTCTCCATTAAAAATTACTATAAGAGCCGACTGCTTGAATCGGCTGTTGATCGCTGCTGACAGGTTCAACAGGACCTTCTCCCCAGTCTTTCCCTGAGAAACAATCAATGCCTTGGTATTCCCAGAAAGCTGGTTCCATGTTCGCAACACTCACGGAGTCATCTTCTTGGACAACCTCAATATCATCATCCACCCACTGGATGAGCTGCTGATGCATGGTGGATGGGACGCAGTAATTGGCATGAATCCAGTCCCGTCCGAGCAGTAAGCTGTAGGCTCCTTTACCTTTGATCACAAAGAAGGTCGTGAGAAATGTCTTAGACCCGATCATCAGATCCACGTGAGCGCATCCCTTGGTGTCTGAAGGATTCCCAGCGAAATCGTTCAGTATTATGCTTGTAGGCGTCAGATCGCTAGGGCCCATGCCAAGTTTCCTGAAGGTGGTGTACGGCATTACGTTGACTGCCGCTCCACCGTCGACAAACATCTTGGTCAATGGCTTGCCATTGACATATCCCCTCAAGTACAACGGCCTCATGTGTCGATTTTTGGCCGGTTTGTCGAAGATGGCCTGCTTGGCTAGCACCAACTGCGCCATCATCCCCTCGATCTGCTCATCAACCAGGGACGCCTCCTCCTGCACAACCTGGTTAGCAGGAGCCATGAACTCGTTCGGCAGAAAATATACCATGCATGTTGGAGCCGAACGCATTGACCCTTCGGCCGATCCTTTGGACGCCACACCCGCCTTGTCCGGATCCCGCCCCCGCCCTCGGCTCGCGGTTCCTCAAGCGCCGAACCCGTCTCTTCTGACTTCTCCTTAGGCCGGGAGGGCACCATTGCCCCTTTTGCCAGATGTACTCGTCCTCGTCTTCCTCTTGATCAGCCCACCTTGAATCAGCTTGCCTTTTCCTGGGATGATCAATGATTTTAATTTTTTGGCGCCGATCCCCGTTAGGATGGATCCTTCCAATTCTCTCGTGGACGAATTGGCGATTGGCAGTTTCTTGCCTGTACTCAACATGTCTGTCACTGCACTCAGGGTAGTTCCTCAGCGTGGGCAGCTTCAAACCCTCGTTCCAACAATGCCTGAAGAATGCACATCCCCAGTGCGCGCGCTCCTGCTCGCGCGTGTATTGCTCCAGGTCCCTTCTGTGTGCCTCCTCCTCGGCTCTACGCCTCTCCTCCTCGTATCTTCGCTTCTGGTAGCGCTCTTTTTCCAACTGGCGCTGCCACTTGTTGAGGAGGATGCGCGTGGTCACCTTGGGTTTGGTTCTGGATGATTCCCCGACTTCGATGTGACTTTTGAGAATGCGGGGGGCTTCACTATGCACTTGCTCCAAAGTTACTTGACGCTCCGGGTCCACGGTTCCATCCTGCCTAGCCCTGGCTGAGGTCAAGACCTTGACCTTGCCCCTCTCCTCAGCCGTCACCATGTTGACGGAAAAGCCCACCATGTTCTGAGGGAAGGGGTGGCCATCCAGCTTCATCTTGTCAAATTTGAGGTGTCCCTCCTGGATGGCCTTCTGGATCCTCATCCTGAAGACCCCGCCGGGTCGTTGATGGAGTGCGAGTCCCTATCATGGAAGCCACAGTAACGTTTCCCCTTGACTCCATCGGGCCGAAGCATGGAGTGCCCCTCAGGCAATCTGATTCGGCCTTCCTTCACTAGGAGCTCAAACAGCTTGTCAGCTTTCGTGATGTCGAAGTCGTAGGTACCCTTGGTCTGCTTGACCCAGCGCTGATTCATCGTTAATGGCTCTTTTCCCCACATAATTTCGGCTGCGGCCACGTCCAGTTTATCATCAGCGTCTTCTATCAGGTCAGCCTTGTCCAAGAACTGGTTGTAGATGTCCGCCACGTCATGCTGCTTGCCAAACCTGGCATCCTTCTTGAAGCCGTACGCTTGGTTGCTCATCAATGATAGCTTGTGGGACAGCTGCCCCAGGTTTTCAAACTCCATGCCAAACAGCTTCTCACGTACGACCGGCAGCATCCCAGCGACGGCCATGTCAGCTAGCTGGTCGTCTGGCAGGTTGAGCGAGAAGCACATGCCTTTCACCTCCCTAAACCTTCTGAGAAATTCCAACGGCGTCTCGCTGTGCCTCTGCTTCAGGGTGGCAAGGTCGATCAACTTCTTCTCCGAGCTGCCGCTGAAATAGTGGGCGTGGAATTTCCGTTCCAGGTCCTTCCATCTGCTAACTGACTCAGGGGGTAAGGACGAGAACCACTGGAACGCCGGGCCTGTCAGCGACGCGGGGAAGTATCTGACCCTGAACGCCTCCTCAGCTGAGCATTCTCCGAGCTGCATCAGGTAATGAGCAATGTGCTCCACCGTGCTTGTGTCGTCTTTCCCGGAAAATTTCGTGAACTCCGTTGGAGGTTTCACCCTTGGCGGGAGGAGCACGTTGAAGTACCACTCTGGGAACGGCGGCTTGTAGGCGGGTCCCTGCATCTTTGGCTTGAGGCCGAACCCGATTCTCGCATCAATTCGGTCATCTTCTCGCGCCGGGCGTCGTCCTCCTGTGTGCCTGCAGCTGGTGCGTAACCCGGATGCGGGAAGGCGTCTATGGCACCGTAGTTCCCCACTTCGTGGTAGCCTCTGCCGTAGAGATTTCTCTGTAGCCAGTTGCTTGCTGGGGCAATCCTGTGGCCGGAAGCGAGCGGGGCCCCAGGCGAGCCGAATGCCAAGTCCCCGTACGTGGGTTGGTACAGGTTCGACTGTTGCACAGGTTGACCCGTGCTGCCCTGTGGTGGTGGCTGAACTGGTCGTCCTCCCGCCGCTGCTGCGGCGGGGGTTGAGATGGTCGTCCTCCCGCACCTTGTGGAGGAGGATGGAAAGCTTGACTCCCAGCGCTCTGAGGAGGAGGCTGGACCGGCTGGCTCCGTAATGGTGGTTGAGAGCTTGACTCGCCCAATTCCATGGTGCCCCCTTGGATGGGTGCCTTACTGAATGCCTGCTCCATGCCCGGGCCAAAGACAGCCACCATCATTTGCTGGAACGCACCAAGAAAAGCTTTGTGGTGCTTGCTCAAAACGTGATCCGCAGCATCCCGGAACGCTTGCAGGCATTCCTCTCTCTCCTGCTGGGTCGTGGCGTCGCTCTCCCCTGGCAACAATATCCTGGGCATGTCATTCTTCAGGTAGGGGACGCCACTTCTGTTCTTCTTGAAGGACAGCAGACACTTCTGCTGGAATTGGTTCACGACGTCCTGGAGCTGCTGCCGCTGTTCAGGAGAGAGGTCCTCAATGTTGACATCCATGATGTCCGCGATTTCAAGCATCTTGATCTTTTCGGCTGTGTCCCACTGGGCGTGCCAAAAAGTGTGTTGACGCAAAACGTGCACCTAGCTCCAAGCACACAGCAAGCCAAACAAGCTGGCTTCACACGCGCAAAGAATCACGAGACGTGCCAGTCAATTTTTCCTGAAAATTAACAAAAGACAAAGTAGTTAGATACCAAAGCTTGGAACGTGCCGGGTGGTATCAGACAGTTCCATATTTACGGCTAAAAATCCAAATGGGATGACACATAGCTATAAAAAGCTATCTGCCAATAAACTGAAACCATTCGGGAGCTTTCAACGGGAAAAGTAACATAGCCGAATGGATGACGCAAGCATGACGGCTATCGGTTTTTGTTTAGAGTAAAAATGCATGCGCACAAGATCACGACCGATCCCCATGGTGATTAACATTAAGTAAATAAAGTAAAATACGAGCATAAACATGTAATAAACAAGCATGCATAGATCCAAAGCACTAGCCTACCGTATGTCTAGATACTTTAAAACCCGTCGGGTACGATGCCAAAACAAATCTATCCACCGCATGATACAACTTGCATGAAAAATCGTACCACTTTTCACAAATAGATCTATCCACCGCATGATACAATCTAAATATGGAAAGCTAAAAGCATACACTATTTAAAGCATGAATTACGCACGTGTTCTACTCGTGAGAAACATAACCGAATGCAATTTGAACAATACCGATTCGGGGTCCATGAAGAAGGAACAAACATTACCAAGTGAAATAAATCTATCGGATTGATTTGAAATCTAATCCACCGATGACTAGCTCCAAAGCAACCCAAAAACCTCGCATCTACCGCGTGATACTCAGTTCTTTCAAGATTTAAACGAACAATGGCAAGCTTGAACCCGCAACACGTGACAACCTAGATCGATTCGGTTTCGGCTATCAGAAAGCACAAGATCCACGTGTTAAAGCACGAATTCTACTCGCATAAGGATCAAAAGAAGGATAAAGCCGATCCAAACCCATCTAGATTGGGCAAAAGATGTTACATGAATTTAAACATAAAATTCAAAGCAACATGGGATAACTTAATGAATCTATTGGATCTTGCCAAAACCCAATAGAGCCGATAACTAGCTTCAAGCTAGATCTTAGCCTACCGCATGGCTCATGACCTTACAAGAAACCCTCTTGAACCAAGCTTGAAATCTACCGCATGACACGAAGCATGGTAACAAGACTACTTGCATCAGATCTAAATCCACCGCATGATACTAGATATGATACAAGGTTGCCGGTACTCACGGAGGTCGACGGATCGATGAACCCTCTCGAAGAACTCGACGACACGACAAATGGACTCTAGGGTTTGGCGTAAGGCCGGTTTGTATTGAAGAATGATTCTGTTCGTTACATACATTCAGGGCTCATATTTATACCCTGCCAAGTACAACCTCGAATGGATTCATTGCCTAACTTATCTCTAAGCTTGATCGCCCATCCATCCATTTGTTCTTCCTGCTTGAGCCACGTCACCGTCCAATCCCGCAAAATCAGCTCTACTGTTCCTTTGCCGAACGGAAGCAGATAGCCGACCGCAGATCTCTTTGCCGAATATATCTAAGAAAAACCTTCCTTCCGCTAGACGGACTCCTCATCGAGCTGGACCCACAAGTCAGACTCCTTACCAAATTTTGGTGTTAACAATGACACATATGAGATTACATTTCTGTTTCTCATGAATTTTATATGGTTGCAGGTGAAGGTATCGCATCACCCAGTGGTCGGGATATTGATGGGAAGTACCTTGATCAAAATGAAAAAGACTTGAAGGATCGGTACGCAAAGTTCCAGCGGGACTAGCCTATATTTGGTGTGACATTGATGTGTGATTCCTGGACTGGACCAACCAGGATGAGTGTGATCAACTTTTTGGTCTATTGTAATGGGATCACATGGTTCCACAAGTCTGTAGATGCAACTGGCAAAAGTCAAGATTCCACATTCCTATTGAAGGTACCCCCATAACTTATTTTTGCAAGTCGTGTATTCTTTTGGAAAAGTAACTAAAAATTGTTTCTATTTTTCCAGGAGATTGAAAAGGTGGTGGTGGAGATTGGACCAGAGCATATAGTGCATGTAGTCACGGACAACGGCGCCAACTACAAGAAAGCATGTCATCGACGTGGAGAGTTGTATGAGCACATCACTTGGACACCTTGTCTAGCTCACACTGTGAATTTGATGTTGAAGGATATCGCTGAAAGGTATGATCATTCTGCCACAATCAAGCAATGCAAGCGAATTTCATCTTGGTTACACAATCATGGCCAGTTGAATACAATGATGAGAAACACCATCGGTGGTGAGTTGGTGAAGTGGAATGCCACCCGTTTTGGGACGAACTACATGTTTCTGGATAGCATATATCGGAAACGTGAGCAGTTCCTACAGTGGGTTTCATCTCCTGGTTTCTTAAACAGCAAATGGGCGGACACCATGGATGGGAGATTTATGCAAACCCGGTTTTCTTGTATCGAGTGGTGGGAGGCGTTGAAATATATCATTGACACAGTTAAACCTGTATACAAATTCCTTCGTTTTGCTGATCAGGACAAGCGGCCCAATCTCTATGATGTGGTGATGGAATTCCAAAATATGAAAGCGGAGATGGAGTCTTTCTTCGGTCGTAATACTTCCACTTGGAATGAGTATAATAAGATTCTAGAAGCCAGGATTCGTGACGTCTACATAGGCACATATGTTGGTGCAGGTATGCATGTGCGATTGTATCAACTTTATGTTTTACATTTCAAAACAATTGACTTTGTGCTTAATTGACTCGATTTAAATTTTGCAGCTGCTGTCCTAAATCCTAAGCATGCATATACCATGGTACCAAGTCAAGAGATGTTTCGTGGACTGAAGGATACATTTGGGCGCATGACGGATGTCCAGACGACAGTGCAAGCATTGCAGGAGGCCGAGTTGTTTCGCACGCGAGTTGGCGAGTTTGGCACCGATATGGCTAGGAAAATGGCGATGGACCCAAAGACGTCGCCATGTAAGAATTATTCCCCCACAACATCTTCTTACTCCTGTATTGCAATATTTTGCTTACAAACTTGTTTTGCACATGCAGCGGCTTGGTGGATGTTGTTTGGATCAAGCACTCCGAACCTTACGAAGCTTGCTTTGCGGCTTGTTTCACAATGTTGTTCGTCCAGTGGATGCGAGCGCAACTGGAATACTTTTGCCTTGCTACATACAAAGGTCCGGAATCGCTTGTCCCACAAGAAACTTAACAAGCTAGTCTATGTCAACTACAACCTTCATTTGCGACTTGCGGAAGTTGATGGCCCTCCGGTTCATGACGAAGGTGATTTCATTGACCGATTTGCCCACCTTTCATTCTATGAGCACAATAATCCGCTGCGGGAATGGATGGAATATGGTAGGTCTAACCAGGGTCCAGTTCTGGATGAGGATGATGATGACGGAGACGTCCCTCTCCCGTCCCATATTGTCACAAATCATATAAATGACTCAGATCTACATGATACTACCGGGGATGCGTGCATCAGTGATTGGGCACGTCAAAATGTGGGCAACACTCACCTGGGGAAGAGGATGTTGCATAAGGGGGCTACTACGAGTGACCCGAAGCGTCAACGACAACAAATACAAACAAGAGGAAAAGGCAAAGCAGCTAGACCAGTGACTAGTGACACCTCCACTGATGACGGGGATGGTCAGCGTAGTCCACCATATCAGGAGTCTGCAGATAGCAGTTCAGCTGATGATGGTGATGACGATGACGGTGACGATGATGGTGATGGTGGTGGTGGTGGTGCTGGTGGTGCTGGTGGTAGTGGTGGTGGTGGTGCTATAGGTGTTCGTTTCACAGGTATACATTGCACCTGCATACATTTTTCATTACACACACATGTTTCTCACTCAAAGTACTAATTATGAATTTGTGATTTATGGTTGAATGCAGGGGAGACTCAGTTCACACATGCTACCCAGGATCAAGACCATGGAGCACCGCAATCGCAGAGGAGAACGAGCTTGGACCGACGGATTATGACACTCCACGGTACTCTTCTTCCTCCTACAGCGATACCTCCCGCCTTTTTCACTATCACATACCCGATCCGAGCGTGCGGCCACGGACGAGTTGGGTGTATGAATGGGAAGACCCCCATTTTTACGAGTATGTTAGTTCAAGAATGGCAGACAACAGCGTCGTGGACGAGCTACACTTGGCAAGACTACAAAGCTAACCTACTTCGAGAGCGAGGTATCAATGTGATGTCCATTGCAAAATACCAGATGGCGACCCAAATGGGGGTCTTCCCTTTCCAAGTTCAACGTTGAACTTTTATTGATGTGTAATTGTGTATGAGACTATGTCATTATCTATTTGGGTATGATACTCTGTAATGTATTTGGGTCTTGTGTGACCGTGTGAGACTACGTTATTGTGATTGTGTATGAGACATTTAGAGTTTGAGAGTTGAGACTATGTTATTGTAATTGTGTATGAGACTATGTCGTTTTTGCTTTGGTTTGGTCATTTACATTAATATATACATAACTCATGTCAAAATTCTCATTTATTTCACTCCGGAGAACCATTTTTTTCAATCGGATTTTTCATTTTTTGGACCGGTTTACCACCGAACCGGACCGGTATACCGCTCAAACCGGTCGGTATACCGGTTCGGACCGATTGTACTACGCGATTTGAATTCAAATTTGCGTTCGCCCGGTTTCCGACCGGTTCCCGACCGAACCGGACCGGTAAACCGGTACCGGACCTCGCCGGTTCGGTCCGGTCGGTCGGTTCGGTTAACCCTGGTGAAGGGGTTCCCTTTGATGTTTCTTCATGTAAAGTTAAATTGTCATTAAAATTAAGATTTTCTTGTGGTATTTAAGAAAATGAGTGGTCCTCACTAAAGATAATTTGGCTAAGAGGAATTGAAAAGGGGGCACCGAGTGTTGTGTTTGTGGTCAATATGAGACGATTCAACACCTTTTTTTTATTGCCCAATTGCTATGCAAGTTTGGGGCACGGTCAATATAACTTTGATATTAAAAAACCAAGAAATATAATATAAGTGATTATTTGGGGCATGGATCAAAAAGCTTTAGTGCTAAACAGAGAAAGCATGTATTGCTAGGGACAACAGCAGTGTGTTAGGCTATATGGCTTAGCAGGAATAATTCAGTCTTTCAAAGATCAAAACCTTATTCATGCTTGCAGGTAATTCTGACCAAGGAGGAAGAGCGGAGGCGCTTGCTTCTTGGTAGCCGTTGTTTGGAGACGACGACGTTGGAAATCTTCAACAAGTTTGGATGGAATTCTTTGAGAAGAATTACTAATTAGCAGTAGCGTATCGCTAGAGTGCGTGACAACAAACTTGTTGCATCTGTGTCTGTGTCTGTGTTTTGCTTTCGGTCTGTCTTTAGAGTCTGGTGAACATGTTGGTTTTGTGGTGTGGTGTCAGTCTAAGTACTGCATTTGTACCCTTTTGAACCTTGTATGGGTTGCATACACTACCCCGGGAATGTAGAGGCCGGGTTATTTTTAATCCAATTTCTAAAAAAAATATCATAGCAAATGTGTTGCGAACAATTTGTTCAGCCAAACTCAAAACTAAGTACCTCAAGCACATCAGCAGAGATTACATACACATGGAAATTTAGGTAGTAGCAGCATTGGTTAATATCTTCTTTTTTGTGCATAAAGGCATAAACCATTGCTGACAATAATTGACTCATCTTTACTTCTTTACCAAGCTTTACCTGCAAAGAACTCGGAAATATATCCCCTGGGCCGGTACATCAAACTTCTCTGCAAGATATAGGTGCGCACACATGCACATGTTTTAACATCCACCATTGATCCTTGGTCATTGGAATCATATGCAAAACAGTGAAGAGGTCTTGTGAATGAAATTCTAACCTCACTGAAGGTGTGTGAATGATAGTTGGTCAACCCATGCAAATGGCAACGGCTTAACAATGAATTAATTTTTATGAAGCAAATAATTTGATCCGTCACAGGATTTTAGTTCGGTACTCAACTCGAAACTGCATGCTGCAACGTGGGGAAGAAATAATCAGTCCACAGAAGGCGATGAAAGAAATATATAAATATTTACACAACCCATCTCTTCATGTTTTGAATGTATTAAAATGAAACTTGCCCATGTAGATCAGACTTAACCATTATATGTGCATGCAACAGTGGCAAAAGGTAAGCTTAAATTATAGCCACGACTATTTTTTCCTGTATTTTTCGCAACCTATAAATTTTGATACATGTGCAACTTATGAATAAGCAGTATCAATAGCATCCTCTATAATTATCATTGCCACGACCAATTATGAACTTTGTCATCTCAACCTAGAATTAAGAAGACATGTTTTTTTTAAGAATATCACTTGGAATACCTTCACGTTGTCTCCAATTCAAGCATTGTTGTCAATAATTACTTATTGTGAATTCTTCCCAATACCAATGTGAATGCCACCTTCTTCAGCAAGGAGTTCCTTGTCAGATTCAGTTTGCAAGGAAAAAACACTGAGTTTGAGTTCTTTTATTGTTCTCAACAGTACACACTTACAGATGTATATATTTTACCTCAAGTCGACCAACCAGCAAATACGGTTACTGAAGCAGTGACTAAAGTTGTTCAATTTAGAACTTTTTAGGAGCTTGCTGGCATTCGTCCTCCCTCCAAGAAAAGGACTAGGGTTGCTACTGCACTTCAGGTTCAGCAAATACAAGTTGGACTTGGTAATGAGAAGCAAGGGGGCACAACTGCGGTAGAAGATTCTTGAACAGGAGGTCGAGATGAGCGAACTGAGATTGAATGCTGAAGAACAAGAGACAACATTGAAGTCTCAAAAAGAAGAGCTTGAAGCTTTGAAAAAAAGCGCAAATGACATGCATAATCCGATCCAACACTTGATGAAACTCAAACAGGTTATCCTCCTCTCAACTGAAGTGTGATCATGATGAACTTATGTTGCTGATGACTTATTGATGATGCTCACTTAAATGTATGTCGCACAATTATACTACTATTCTCTACTTGTGATGTAAATTATATGGAAGTGAGAAATAAATTGCTTTTATGTCCGATTGTGTGATGGTGGTCAGCAGCCATATATCACGTGCTTCTTTGCTCCTGCTCTTGCTCGTGCTCACGCCATGGCAGGCGCGGTGCCGCCCGCGCTGCGCATGTCGCACACTCAATTCATCGAGCACCTCCGTCGCGCGGTCGCATCGGCCCGCGCCCCGCGCGCCGGCGAGGCCCTCCATGGTTGGGCGGTAAAGTCCGGCGCCGCCTCCCACGCACCCGTCTCCAACTCCCTGATCACCTTCTATTGCTCCCTCTCGCGCCCCGTCCTAGCGGCTGCCTTCGCCGTCTTTGAGGATATCCCCGCGGCCGTACGCGACGTCGCCTCCTGGAACTCCCTTCTCAACCCACTATCCCGTCACCACCCCCTCGCCGCGCTCTCCCAGTTCCGCCTGATGCTCTCCTCCTATGACCACGCCGTCCTCCCTACGCCACACTCCTTCGCCGCTGCGTTCACCGCCGCGGCCCGCGTGCCCTCCGCAACTGCAGGTGCTGCAGCCCACGCGCTCGCGTGCAAGCTTCCCTATTCCGCCGCCGGCTCTGACAATGTGTTTGTCTCTACTGCACTGCTGAACATGTATTGTAAACTCGGTCTTACTTCCGATGCCCGCAGGGTGTTTGATGGAATGCCACATCGGAATGCGGTGTCTTGGACTGCTATGGTGTCTGGATATGCTGTGGGGAAGTGTTCTCAGGAGGCGTTTGAGATCTTCCAGCTGATGCTTCAGGAGTGCCCTTTGGAGAAAAATGAATTTGTCACCACAGCAGTTCTTAGTGCAGTTAGTGTACCATCAGGTTTGCTTATGGGGGTGCAGGTGCACGGGTTGGTTGTGAAGGATGGGTTGGTGGGATATGTGTCTGTGGAGAATTCACTTGTCACATTGTATGCAAAAGCTCAGTGTATGGATGCAGCTCTGCAGGTGTTTGGGTCATCGAAGGAGAGGAACTCAATAACATGGTCAGCGATGATCACTGGGTATGCTCAGAATGGGGAGGCAGATAGTGCAGCTAGGATGTTCTTACAGATGCATGCTGCAGGATTCTCACCAACAGAATTCACCTTTGTTGGCGTACTGAATGCATGCAGTGACATGGGAGCTTTGGCTGTTGGGAAGCAGGCGCATGGTTTGATGGTGAAGCTTGGGTTTGAGATGCAGGTTTATGTGAAGAGCGCATTGGTGGACATGTATGCCAAGTGTGGTTGTATTGGTGATGCAAAAGGCGGGTTTCAGCAGTTATATGATGTTGATGACGTTGTCCTTTGGACAGCGATGATTGCTGGGCATGTGCAGAATGGGGAGCTTGAGGAAGCTTTGGTGTTGTATGCCAAGATGGACAAAGAGGGCATCATGCCCAGTAATTTGACTATCACTAGTGTTCTTAGAGCATGTGCATGCCTTGCAGCATTGGAGCCAGGGAAGCAACTGCATGCGCAAATCATTAAGTGTGGTTTTTGTTTGGGTGGTTCTGTTGGAAGTGCTCTGTCTACAATGTATTCAAAGTGTGGGAATCTTGAAGATGGCATGGCTGTCTTCAGAAGCATGCCTGATAAGGATGTTATTGCATGGAACTCAATCATTTCTGGCTTTTCACAAAACGGGTGTGGCAATGGTGCACTTGACCTATTCGAGGAGATGAAGCTAGAGGGCACTGCACCTGATCATATAACATTCATTAATGTATTGTGTGCTTGTAGCCACATGGGCTTAGTTGATAGAGGTTGGTTTTATTTTAGGGCAATGACTGAAGATTATGATTTAATTCCTAGGCTTGATCACTATGCTTGCATGGTTGATATTCTTAGCCGAGCAGGGCAGTTGAAAGAAGCAAAGGACTTCATAGAGTCAGTAACTATTGACCATGGAACATGCCTATGGCGTATAGTCCTAGGAGGATGTCGCAGTTTACGGGATTTCGATGTTGGAGCATATGCAGGTGAAAAACTGATGGAATTAGGTTCTGCGGATTCCTCTGCTTATATATTATTGTCAAACATTTATGCTGCCCAGAACAAGTGGACTGATGTTGAGCGGGTTAGATGTTTGATGAGACTCCGAGGAGTAACCAAGGATCTAGGGTGTAGCTGGGTTGAACTTAATAGCCAAGTTCATGTTTTTGTTGTTGGGGAGCAGCAGCATCCTGAAGCGGCAAATATAAATGTGGAGTTGATGAGGCTAGCCAAACACATGAAGGATGAAGGGTATCATCAAACTTGTAAATTTCCCTTTGTTGAAGAACTGGATGCACTTGGAGAATCTGATGAAGAAGATCAAGTGGAATTAATATCTGCAGTTGATAGTTGAGTTTGCAAGAGATAAGAAAGGTTAGTACTCTGGTTATTTATGTGCGCCTTAATGGGCACATCATTGGTTCATGCACTCTGATGCCCTACTCAGATTCTGAGGATAGTAGGAAGAGTGATCAAGACTTGGATCAGGTATTTGCATCCTTATGCTCTCTTTTCAGGTCACATGCTCGTGTTTCTTTTTTCAGTCGTAATCTGCAGTCAACCGATGTAATTCTCTCCCACTTGGTGTCAGTAATATACTTCTAGACATGCGTATATCTAAGTGCATAAAAATAATCTATGAATCTAAAAAACCCAAAATGACCTATTAGTTATGTGGCTTAAAGGACATGTTCTCCAACTGCATGCTTAAGGATCTAAAAAGATTGGTTCTGTACCTAGTAGTTATGTGCCTTTGTATTTCTTATTTATTGCTAATAAAGAAAGTAGGTTATGGCACGGCAACTAAACTGTTTTGTTGCTTTTTGCTTGCTAATACTAGGTTGCTTCAAAGAAAGAAATTCTAGGGGATGACGTTGCTGGCATTTGTGCACCATGTGTGCACCATGCTTTTCTTGCTTCTTCTTATTAAGTTATTTAGTGGCCTAAAGGAACCTGCTTTCCATGCAAGTGTGATCTTATTTTGTTGATAGTCAAAATTGCTGCAAGGTCCATAAGGTTAGAGCTCTTGTATGAAGCATTCAGGAAGAATTCCAGAGAACTGCAGCCGTTTTTACTTTTCTCTACTAATCAGATAAAAATGTCTGCACTCTGTAATTTTTTTAAAAAAAGTATTTTACTTTCAAGTGCGTTACAACTCACAACATATTTTGTTCCGTAACGTGAATACCTTCATTTAAGGGGAAAAAAAATTAAACGCCACACTCCTGATCGACAAAAGGCTCAGTTTTGCATATGGCTCCATAAGTTCTCATGTTTGTTAAGATCTACCACGTGTCAGCCCCTGCTAATTGTCAAGCAATACATATGCTATGGTAACAGTGGATTGCTGAATTGTTTATCATAGGCTTGGTTGAATAAGTTCCTAAAGTTGGTCTCGATATTTAAGAACTTAGTTCAATAGAAATCTTTTCATTCACAAAATGGAGGTACCTATGTTATAATGTCAATTTTATTGAACTGTCAGAAACGCTATTCCGTATTTATGCTACTTGATTTCAAATTATCAGAAATGAAGCAGAGTGCTGATGTTCCGTGATAAATAAAGATGCTGTTTGCATGTACAGCTTCCCTACAGTTCATCCTGGGTCCCTGTTTCTTATAGGTTGCCTGTGAATGATCTCATATTAGCTTTCAAGCTAAACAAGGAATCAGACATTTAAACCGTGTGACCCCACATACTAACCTATCGTCTTATAAAGTTCAGTTTTACAATTACGTTGCTAATTAAGTTCATATATCTACAAAGGGTGGAAGGTTTCTTCAAATTCCTTTGCTAGCAGCTGCCCATCTCTTGTCTTGCTTGGCAATGTGGCGGAATGTGTTGGTTAGATACAAAAACCACAAAATATCCCAAGTACTTGTTTTAGTATTTATTTTGTGACGTCAAAGCAAAAGAAACAAACTAGTGCTGCTAGCGTGCTTTCGTGAGCATCTGCTCATGTGGGCTACCTTTTCCCTGCGTAGTAACACAAGGCAAGCATTGACCCCTGTGTCTCTGACTTTATGCTGATCCCTGAGAACCAGACTGGTTAGATGTTTGTTATCTCCTGAAAAATGTGCTTCTGCTATGCATTTGAGTTTTCCTATGACCGTGTATGTTTGTGATCTTGGAATAGTGATTTGTTGCTCTACTATCTTTGAATGATGACGGGGTAAATGTGCTAATTAGCTGTTTGGCATCAGTGTCCTTGTTGTAAAGTCCTTTGATAATCGTATACATGGCAATCTTCTTCGATCTTCCATTTACACGCATTTTCCTGAATTCTGACTTCTTTCTATCTTCCCACTTAGTAAAATGCTAACATGATCAGCTATATATGTACTGTTTTTTCTTGTGGTATTTGGTTCTATTTTTAATTAGCATTGTTCTCATACATGATTCACTTGATTCTACCCCCCCAGGTGAAATTCTTATGCAAGTGAAATCAGGTCTTTAAGGTAGCTTACTGAAGTGGGGTTTTGCATCAAATGCTTGGACGTCTGGGCTGGGGAAGAGGAGTCCTCCAAATTTTGCCTCTTCCAGTGCGGCTTGATCTGATGACGGCATCCTCATGCGCAAGCAGGGAAGAAGGCCTGGAATGCCCAATATGTTGGGAGTCTTTCAACATAGTGGAAAACATGCCTTATGTGCTTTGGTGTGGCCACTCCATGTGCAAGAACTGCATCCTTGGCCTTCAATGGGCGGTCATCAAAGTTCCAACGGTGCCAATTCAGCTACCATTCTTCATCTGCTGTCCCTGGTGCAACCTCCTGTCACTGCGCATATTTTACAAAGGGAACTTCATATTCCCACGCAAGAACTACTTCCTCCTTTGGATGGTTGAGGGCATATGAATGGTGAGCATGCACGATCACGCTCTGGTATTTATACTGAGCAACATACTCCATCGCTCCCAAGTGTAGAGAGATAGGATTGGGGAAACACCACCTATATATGTCAAGCTCTATACATTTCCTAATACCAAGCAGCAGCAGAGCAAATGGAAATGCAAATGCAGGTTACTCAAACCCCACTAGACAGCCCCTCCAACCACAGGCTGACACATCCAATGCAAATCATGCCAACCATGGAACACCTCTCCTGAACTCTGAGAGGGTCCAAGCTTCGCTGCGCAAGTCGCTTTCATTCTTGGTTCACCTGACGGCCAAGTTTCCCCTGGTGTTCATGTTCCTCATAGTGATGTATGTGATCCCTGCCAGCGCAGGGGTCTTGTTATTGTACATCCTTATCACTGTGTTGTTTGCACTTCTCTCATTCTCGATACTGTATTTTGCCTATCCAAGCCTAGACTGGCTTGTTAGAGAAATATTTGCTTGAGATTTCCTTGTTAGGTGAATTCTCAGGGCTGCTATTGGATCTGTGTAACTGAACTGCGTAGTATGTGTTTTAAGTGCGAATGTTACCGACAAGTTTTGGGCTTGACTAGTCATGTGTTTGTCTCAAGTTTGCATGGAAAGGGTCCTCTATAATGCCACCGCAAACCATCACTGTGCTCTAATGCTGTTGCCATCTGTTTTGTTGAACATTGTTGCATAGAAAATTACCTGATAAATTTTCTTATTTATGTACATCCTAACAATCATCTATATTCTCTATTTGACAATAAGACAGTTGAGGGTGGTTGTCAAATGTGATGCTTGTCCTTCTCAACAAATATTATTTTATCAAGTCCATGGTTGAAGATCGCTTTGATTCAAATTTAGAGATGATTGTTTTGCTGGAGGCTGCTGATGACGGCGGCGGAAACCTGAAGGTCACTTGCAAGCTACACTACACACAGGCACGGGCACACGGCCATACTTTGAGGCAGCAGCTCTCTCTGTTCCATGCAAGACAATGGTCTACTACAACGGGCCTCTGTATGTGATGCCATTATGAGCACAAATCACATGTTCAGAGCACAACAGGATGTATTGAACACAAGCAGAAAACTGTACATTTCAAGCCACATGTGACATGCCTGAACAAATACCGGTAACAACATGTAGGTGCATTGCAAAGATACCTGTAATGGGGTACTCATTCATTAAAAAGTAAAGAGCACACAGCTACCTCTTCCTTTTCTACTACTACAAAGCGACTAGAACACCACTGGTACTGAAGTTAAATACCTTTGGCTACAACAGGCCATGGCGCCGCCTTGCCCTTGTCGCTGCTCATTACGCTTCTAGTCAAAAGCATGGGGATTCGACGCTGCAAACCTGTCAGCATAAAGGACCACAAATAAACATTGTTTAGTATCATGGGGAAATCTCATTCTAGATAAATATAAATATAACATATGTCTGTTACACTGGGTACTTCACCAAATTATATTAATCATCGCCAATAAGAATTATTTTGGTGTGAAGTGAAATTACAGCTACTTCTCTTGATTCTACAGGTTATTTTCTCTCAACAGTTGACTTGACCCACAGCACTGTTCATCTAATTAAAATTGTGCAAAGCATAAACTCAGTTCGCCAATGCATGAACAACCGCAATGAGGTATTGCAATAAACCATATCAAATCATCACATTCCATAAGAACCTAAGAGGCTAAGACTAACTGATAAACCATTCGGTAGTAACAAGTGTGTTAACCAAATAATTAGGACATCAGATCAACCTGTGGGTCTAAAGCATAACTGAAGATGCTCAATGTAATCCACCATCAGATAAAATTCTCATAAATGTGGAGTATACTGTTAGCAAAGAATAACTCGTTTAATTTGTTTATGGTTTGTCACACCTGTCAGATATTTCTCTTTCCTTTCTCTTTGCAGTGATTAGCCTAAACTAAAACCGGATTGGTGGTGTGGAAGAAAACAGGCTGATAAACGAGTCCTAACGCCAGGAATTAACAACAGGGGATCGAGTCCTAATGCAACACCTACTGCTAATCTATCTTTTTTTAGATGATTACAGGCTAGTTTATCAGGGACTGAACAGTTCAAAAGGCAAATGGCTGGTCTACTGAAGGAAAGCTTGAATGTCACTAATCTCCTAATAGAAACTTCAGAATCAAAAGTTTCAAGTACAAATTGTAGATAAAAAGGATAGTACATGAATTTTACAATCAGACACCTTAAAGGAAAGCGCTCTGTCTATCTGTCATGCATAACAATAATTTCAGTGTGCACTCTTTAATCAATATACTCAGGACAATATTTGACTCATTACTCATCAGTATAATCTATTAAACCATGAACACGTAAGGAATAAGTATCTGCAAGTTCTATATATTAGTTTGCTTGAAGGTGAACTGTCTTTGCCAACATGAAATGTTTGACTGAAATTAATATCCTCTTTTTTTGTAAATAATATCCTCTCAAATTACTTATCTATACAATAATCGCACTTATAGGCAAAACTGACACCAACGTGGAGGGAATTGCATTTGTAGGCAACAACTGAAATAATACAACATGCACAAAATCCTCAAAAACTACTTAAGTTAAGTATACATAAAGGCATTATGGGCTCTACTATCCATATTAACTACTCCCTCCATCCCAATAGATCATTTTGGTTTGTACATTCATAGATTATTTTTATGCACTTAGATATACGCATGTCTAGAAGTATTATTGACACCAAGTAAGAGAGTATTACATCGGTTGACTGCAAATTACGACTGAAAAAAGGAACATGAACATGTGACCTAAAGAAAATAGAGCATAAGGATGCAAATACCTGATCCAAGTCTCGATCACTCTTCCTTTGTATCCTCAGAATCTGAGTAGGGCATCAGCGTGCATGAACCAATGATGTGCCCATTAAGGCACACATAGTACTCAACAGAATCATCATCTGCATCCAACCTCACGGAGGCACTTCTTCGTATCATATTTGGTTGCATCAAGTGCCATAGCTTTGTTTTACAATAAGGACACACCTCATTTGGATGGAATGTTGCCTGCCTCTCAATCAACATCTTCTTCATATTTGACCCAGCAAACGACTTGAAGATACCCCGGAAGAGGCCCAAGTCACCTTCCTCACCCTGGTCAAGATGTTCACAAGAATCCGAGACGTACAAAACATCTGACTTGCATTGTGGCGGCAATAAGCTCTTCCCCAACGTCCTAGAAAAACGAGTCCTGTAGACAAAGTGCCCTGGTATTGGGACGTGGATGTTACTGAACAGGTCTTCCCTAGGGCATGCGGAGCAATAGATAAGAATCTTCCCTAGGGCCTTCCAGTTGCCATCAACGATATGGCTTCCATCCGAGTGCAAATCTTTCATCATCTTTGGCGCCCTGGCATGGCAGAATTCCTTCCAGAGCACCCTCTTCGCAAATTCATCAAACCATTTACATACGCTGGAGAAGATAGCGATCATCTTCGGGTTCCATTTCATGTGTTCAAACATGAGATACATTGCATCCTCACTGATGTGGCCCTTCAGGCAAGCACAGGTCGCAGAGTGTGTACAGCGGTGCCGCTTAACCACCAACTCCATTTCACACAATCGGGTCAATTGTGCCCAACTCTACATAGCCTTTCAATCCTTCTCCTGCAGCAGTTCAGTCCACAATTTGAGATGCTATTCATCATGGATTAACCAAACATTGAAATTAACAATTACTCAGATAATTAAACTAGCATTAGTCAACTAGATTGCCGAAATATTGGTTTAGATGTTGTTCACTGTGATGCCTACATTACGAGGCGAATTTTTAGAAACATAAAGAAATTCAGCAATATACGAGTAAAATTCCTGCCTCAAGCGTCCAATCATTAATACCACCAGTACACGAGGCAAAATATAAAACAACTGTACAGTAATATGAGAAGTTACCAGTCAGAAGATGTTTGGTGCGGATCTCACCGCAAGAAACGAATTGATCAAAGAACAAACCAGACTGCACAAGACAGACTATTCCATGCTGAATTGATCAAAGAACTAACCAGACGGCACAAGACACGACATACTATTCCATGCTGACACTCAATGCAGACGGGAAGGACGGCGCCCCACATACCAGAGGAAAAACGAGAAACGCATCGAAATATGCACATTTCCAGGCTGAATCGAGCCAAGAAAGCTACCTGAAAGCTCGGGAGACGACAAGATTTCTGCTTCCTACCGCCCCGCCCCCGCCCCCAAACCTCCCACCGGTGCTGCCGAAGCCGGACGCGAGAAATTAGATAAACACCTTCGGGTGCTGGCCGCCCTTGCGGTCTGCGCCAGCTGAGGTGGAGGAGGAGGGCAGTTTGGGTAGGAACTAGGAAGAGAGGCAGTTGGTTGATAGCTCGCTTGATTGACGCAACTCGCCTTCTTCCTCGCTCAGAGTTCTTGGAGGTATCCCCACCGCGGAACGGCGGAAGGAAGAGAGGCTGGAGAGGGAGAGTGGGAGGCACAAGCAGTTTTTTTTTTGGTTTTATATAGAGTATGCAATTTTTGGTTTGAACTTTGCAGTCAGGTGGAAACTAAAGCAGTAGAGCCTGCGTATAAATCACAGTACAAAAGTCATCTAAATTCATTAAAAAAAGGTAAAAGCTATCTTTTGTGGGAGGGGGCAGCGGTGGTGGCTGTAGGCGGGGCCGGCGCGGGGCCGGGCTAGGGTTCGGCGGACCTCCGCGCCGGCGAGCCGTAGGGGGCGGGGCCGGCGCGGGCCGGGCTAGGGTCCGGCGGAGCTCCGCGCCGGCGGCGGCGCGGCGCGGGGTCCGCCGAACCCCGCCGGCCCGCCGCGCCGACGAGGTGGGGGCGCGGCGGGGCGGCGGCGGTGGAAGCGGGCGCGGGAGACAGGGGAGGTCGGGAGGAGGAAGAAGGTAAGAAAGTGAGGGAGAGAGGAAAAATAGTAGGCTGAAAATGTAAATAATTGCAAAAATTCATGTGAGGAGAGGCCCAGAATTGCGTGGGTGAGCTATAGACACTCCTAAAAAAATCAAGATGATGTGATGATATACAATTTTTACAAAATATTTTGTCCAAATTTGACTTCGTTTGTGAGATATAAAAAAACACATTTCTAACAGACTTCTGAATTGAAACAGACGAAGTCGGTTTTGGAAAACATATTTTACAAGGACGTGTATCATCATATCATCTACATGTGTGATTTTTTAAAAAATTTAGACGACTTTTTGTCGTGGTTTGCACAGATTTTCACGAAGGTTGTGGTTTCCACCAGATATGTTCCCATCATGTGTAACACCCTAATTTTACTAAAAAAATTGGCTTTATTAAAATTTGCTAGAAACCATTTATTTGTTTAAGGAAAATAAGGTTGCTTTATTTATTTTTAGGCATTTAAAACTTTTCTAAAATAAAGTTAATGAAATATAGGAGTTAATTGTGGCATTCATGCTGGTGCATTGTTTTTGGTTGCTAGAGTTCAAATTCAAATTTGAATTCCATTGTTTGAATCCTTTTCAAACCCAAAACCAAATTCCTAAACCATCTACCTCTACCCATCCTACCTACCCTATCCTTTTTGGCCCGAGAACCCGGCCCCGCCGGCGCGCAGCCGCCGCGGCCGCTAACGGCTTCCGCCCGCCACCGCGCGGCCGCCGGCCGCTAGCGGCCGCCACCCCGCCTAGCGGCCCGCGCACCGCGTAGCCGGCCCGGCCCCGGGCGGCCCGGGCCAGCCGCGCCGGCCGCCCCCGTTGCTCCCCGCGCCGTCGCCGCCGCCGACCGGGGGGACCAACCGGTCATCCCCTACCGGCGCGCCGTTTCCGCCCGGACTCCGCCGCCGCCGCGCGAGTCCGAGCTCCGCACGCGCCCTTCGCGTGGCCCGCACGCCAAGGCGTCCGCCCGGACTATTTAAAGCGTGCCACCGCCCCCTGGACCTCCTATCCAAGCTAATCGCGCCGCCCTCTTGCCTAGCCGCGAGCCGTCGCGAACCCTAACTCGAGCTCGCCGCCGCCGCCGTCGTTGTCTTTCCGCCGCCGAGGAGTCGCTCCAGAGCTGCGCCAGGAGGTGAGCAGCACGTTGGTGTCGCACGTCGTCGTCCCCGTGCACCCTGTCGCCCTAGGAACCTCACCGGAGTTCGTGTTCCGCGCCGCCGCGTCGACCGCCCGCGCCGCCGCGTCTCCCGCCAAGGCCGCGCGCCCTAGATCGATCCGCCGTCCCGCGCGCGTCGTGTAGATGCCTCCCGCGCGTCGAACCGTGCCCCGAGCCCCGGATTGGGGTCTCACCGGCGAGTCCCGCCGCCGCCCGCCGCCGGTCGCCGCCGCCGGCCGACGCACCCCCGCCGCCCGCCGCTTGCATGCGTCCGTGGCCGCCGGATCGAAATCCAGTGGCCAGATCTAAGCCAGCCGCCCGCCTTTAGCCGCAGCCGTTAGATCCAGATCCAATGGATCTAAATCAACCCGGCCGGTCAACTAGGTCAACCCCATCGCCGGCCCTGGCAGTTTTACGGAAAACCCCCCAAGTTTTCCGATATTCACAGATATACCCATCCACCTTAGAAGATTCCCTGCAGTTTAGTCCTTTTTCCTTTATTTTAACCCAACACCTTTTCAAATCTTTACAGATTAGTCCCTACACCTTCCCTAAGCCATAACTTAGTCGTTTTAGCCTCGATTTTAGCGTTCTTTATGTCCACGCGTTCGTCTCGAAGCGTAGATTAGTTTTATGCTACTGTTTAGATCTGTTTGATCTGTTTGGTGACTGTTTCTTATTTATTCTTGTTGTATGCTTGTATGTGATGTTTGTGGACCGTAGAGAGCGATTCGTTCGAGGGATTTGAAGATCAAGTCGTGCAAGAGTTTGAGCAGCAAGGTTTTGTTGAAGGCAAGTATTCCTTGATGCATACCCGCTTGTCCTACATAATATGCATTTAAATTCACTGTCTTTACTTTTCTGCTTGCATTAATTTGATGGGAACCTATTAAGGATCATGCCTAGTCTTTTGCTACCTTTACCTTGATACCGGGTTTATCAAATTAATCTTGTGGTAGCTGTTGCTTAGCATGCTCAACTGGGAATTGGTATTAATCAAACTTGGTTACTTTTATTATTCTATGCTCCGTTTATGATCTTTACTTTACAAGACCACCTTTAATATGTTAATCAGAACATGGAGAACCACCCAGGAAAACAGTACAACCACAAGAACTAATAGGCAATGGTCTTGGCTGAATAATTAGGAACTTTAGCTTGAGATGGTCTTACCTGATAAGGACAAGGGATCGGCGGTACTGTGGGGTATAGACTCGCTCTAGCAGGGGGTTGGGTGAGTTATTCTTTTTATGGTGGGGTATTGACCTGCTAGGGGACTTTATACCTTGCTAACTGATCCGGACCTTGTGGGTCATAACTTGCTAGGGAACCTTTGTAAAGGCCATGTAGCGTCCCTATGCGATCACACCTCGGTAGTGTGATATGGTGCCTTGCAAACACCACATGGTTGGGTCCAAAGTTCTTCGGATCTTTTACGCCGCTTGTGGGTAAAGATGTACAACCTCTCGCAGTGTTAAACTAATCGATTAGCCGTGCTCACGGTCAAGAGCGGCCTGGACACTCACATGATTAAATTATGGAACTTTAATGTTTAATTGCTCTTTTATTCTTTATTTAGGATGCTTATATCTTATTAATTGGGTTGGTATGAACTTACACTCTTTTAGTAATCAGGTTGCTAACAAAACTTGACCAACTAAAATGCTAAAGTGCTTGAACCTTAGCCATCCACCATATGGCCTTGCATGTTATGTTGTTCTCTCTTGCTGAGTACGTTATGTGCTCACGCTTGTTTATTCTCTTGCATCTACAATACCCGAATTGCTTGCTCGGATCGGGAGAACTTTGAAGATATTCCAGGAGATTTCCGGGAGTTCTAGGTGTGCGTAGTTTTCGATCCGCCTACCCGTGGAGGCATTTTGTCCGCTGCGAGAACTCGTTGTTTAAGATTCGTTTAAGACTATAGTTTGTAATAACTCTTTATTCGTGTGGCACTGTTTTTGGTATTCATTATGTCTAAGCGTGTGTGTAACTTGATCCTGGCGCACACGTGATCAATGCATTCCGTTTTGCCTTTAAAACTGGGTGTGACATCATGATAAGCATTGCAACCTATTTATACGCTTTTTTTAAAAAAAATGTGGAAGTTCTCACCTCTTAATAAGTTTAAAAGGTTAAAAAAGAAAAAAATGGTGAGAGCAAACTTTATATTTATCATAGAACAGATATGCTGCTGGCTATTCATAGTGATGATATCTTCAAATATGCGACACGTGTAGAAGAGGTTCGATTATGTGTTGTCGCACATGATATATTTCTGAACCTTTTCCGCACATGTGTTTTTTTATGAAAACCTCTTTTACATCGGTGTGCTTGTTAGGTCTGTTGTGTTTCAATCAAAATTCAAGTGCACCATTATGTTCATGATTACGTGAAGTTGGGGACTATGCAAAAGTGGATCAACCAAAGATCGATTAACAAAAAACTTACCTATATAAAGTGTAGTACTTACTCAAGCATTACATTATATGGAGTTCTCCGATTGTATTTCTTAAATTGTCAACAAAAGCAAGAAAAAAAAACGTATTCAAAGGCTTGCAACTTGACGAGCAGATGTGGAGTGAACCAATACCACTTGCTATATGGACATGGCTAGTGTGCATAAATGTCCAGCTAGCATGGAAGTACACTCTACCTTGTCGAATGAGAATTTCAAACTCTATTTTTTAAAAAGAAAAATATAGGGGAGAACTCCGTAACGTAAATTTTAAAGAAATGGTGCCCGAGTCAGTAGCCTTTATCACTCCAAGTATAGGCCACTTGACAATTTCAACCTCTGTTGAGAGTAGAGTAGCAAACTAGCACGTGCCAAGTTGTCACTTTATCCAACTACTAATAGATGGTGGAACTGTCAAGGGCTGGTAGTGAGTGTGTACAATGTCTTATGAATGGCCCATCCATGGCGTTAGCGACGTGGACGTGCTCGCACGGTTGGGGGACAATGAGAGCTGTTGGATCCGAAACCAACGGTAACGATTTTCCTCCGAATGCCGCCCATGTCGCTCCATGGTTCCTTTTGCTTTCACGCTTGCGTGCGTCGTCCTTGGTCCATCGATGGATGTCAAGATCACCAAGTTGCGAGCCGAGCATGACCAGCGAGATGCCAAAGTCGATGGAACGCTTTGTGGATTGGGTTGCAGATGACGAGTATATTTGGGAAGATACCCATGCCGGCCAAGTTGTTGGTGGCTTGCTGCTTGCTGCTAATCACCAACCACTTGGCTCACCGCTTGCCAAGTTGCTCCTACGCATGTCGCAGAGAAAATCCGTGGATTGTTTTCATGGACACTTGCAGTGCTGGCAGCCTGGCACTCTGCTCCTTGCACCCTCTTGTCCTATGACTGATGATCCCATTTTATTAAGTTCAATTTCCTGCATTTTTCAGAATGCAATCATGTCCACATTTACTGTCAAAAAACTAGTTGTGAGACCAAGTGATTCGGCAGCTTGCCAAAAAAATTTTAAAAAAAAACTTCATCATGCGAAATTCCTGAACTTATTTCAGATACCCACGCTCGAAGGCATTGTGCAACGAAACAGGTGTCAACATCATTAGAGCACACCGATTGGTTTGCAACGCCATTAGAGGGCCTTTTCCATGCAAACTTGAGGCAAACACATGACATGCAGTCAAAGCCAAATCTTGGCGGTAACATTCGCACTTACAACACATACTACGCAGTTCAGTTACACAGATCCAACAGCAGCCCTGAGAATTCACCTAACAAGGAAATCTCAAGCAAATATTTCTCTAACAAGCCAGTCTAGGCTTGGGTAAGCAAAATACAGTATCAAGAACGAGGGAAGAGCAAACAACACAGTGATAAGGATGTACAATAACAAGACCGCTGCGCTGGCAGGGATCGCATACATCACTATGAGGAGGAACATGAACACCAGGGGAAATTTGGCTGTCAGGTGAACCAAGAATGAAAGCGACTTGCGCAGTGAAGCTTGGACCCTCTCAGAGTTCAGGAGAGGTATTCCATGGTTGGCATGATTTGCATTGGATGTGTCAGCCTGTGGTTGGAGGGGCCGTCTAGTGGGGTTCGAGTAACCTGCATTTGCATTTCCATTTGCTCTGCTGCTGCTTGGGAGCGATGAAGTATGTTGCTCAGTATAAATACCAGAGCGTGATCGTGCACGCTCACCATTCATCCCCTCAACCATCCAAAGAAGGAAGTAGTTCTTGCGTGGGAATATGAGGTTCCCTTTGTAAAATATGCGGAGTGACAAAAGGTTGCACCAGGGACAGCAGATGAAGAACGGTAGCTGGATTGGCACCGTTGGAACTTTGATGACAGCCCATTGAAGGCCTAGGATGCAGTTCTTGCACATGGAGTGGCCACACCAAAGCACATAAGGCACGTTCTCCACTATGTTGAAAGACTCCCAACATATTGGGCATTCCAAGCCTTCTTCCCTGCTTGCACATGAGGATGCCTCGTCATCAGAGCAAGCAGCACTGGAAGAGGCACAATTTGGAGGACTTCTCTTCCCCAGTCCAGACGTCCAAGCATTTGATGCAAAACCCCACATTTCAGTGATACCTTAAAGACCTGATTTCATTCGCATAAGAATTTCACTTGGGGGTAGACCTGTAGATCAAGTGAATAATGTGTGAGAACAATGGTAACTCAAAATAGAACCAAATACCAAAATAAAAAAACAATATGTTATAGCTGATCTTAGCATTTTACCAAGTGGGGAGATGGAAAGCTGTCAGAACTCACGAAAATGCAAGTAAATGGAAGATTGAAGCAGATTGCCATGTATATGATTATCAACAAGAACACTAATTCCAAACAGCTAAGTAGCCCATTTACCCTAACACCTCACTCCCTCATCATTGAAAGAGAGTAGTGCAACAAATCACTGTTTACATATCACAAACATACACGGTCATAAGAAAACTCAAATGCATAGCAGAAGTACATTTTTCGGAGACAACAAGCATCGCATCTCACTAGTCAGGGTCTTAGGGGGCATAAAGTCAGAGACACAGGGGTGAATGCATGCCTTGTGTTACTGTGTAGGGAAAAAAGTTGCCCATATGAGCAGGTGCTGACAGAAGCATGCTAGCAAGTACTTGGACATTACAAAATGTCAAAATAGATACTAAAACAAGTACTTGGAAAATTTTGTTGTTTTTGTATCTAACTAACACATTGCCAGGCAAGACAAGACGATCAGCTGCTGAAAAAGGAACTAGGCGTGACCAAGTTCACCTGCTCATCAGTAAGTAAGTTTTTACTAAAACAAAAGCATGACTGCACAGGATAATATCGACCATACATACCAGTATTGAAGAAACCAGGGACGGATTCAGCGTTGGGGCGGGGCTCGAGCCCCCCTACTGCTGGAAATTCAATGGAGCCCCCCCCCCCCCCCCCCCTAAAATTAATCCTAGATCCGTCCCTGCAAGAAACCTTCTGGCCTTCGTCGATATATGAACCTAATGCAACATGATTGTAAAACCGGAACTAAAAGTTCTAAGTACCTTCATTTTGCGAATAAAAAGTTTTCTATCCAACTAAAAGTTCTTAAATATCTAGACCAACTTTAGGAACCTATTCTACCAAGCCTATGACACGCAATTCAGCAATCCACTATTACTATAGCATATGTCTTGCTTGACAACTAGCAGGGGCTGATAAGCGGCAGATCTTAACAAGCACGAGAACTTATGAAGCCATATGCAAAACCAAACTTTTTTAAAAAAATCAGGGGTGCGGTGTTTTATTTTTCTTAAATGAAGGTATAACATTACAAAACAAAATATGTTGTGAGTTGTAACACACTTGAAAGTAAATACTTTAAACAAAAATTACAGAGTGCGGACATTTTATCTGATTAGTAGAGAAAGGTAAATAATGGCTGTGAATCTCTGGAATTCTTCCTGAATCACTTTATACAAGAGCTCTAACCTTATGGACCGTGAAGCAATTTTGACTGTCAACAAAATAAAGTCACACTTGCCTACAAAGCAGGTTCCTTTAGACCACTAATAACTTAATAAGAAGCAAGAAAAGTGTGGTGCGCAGATGCCAGCAACATCCTCCCCTAGAATTTCTTTCATTGAAGCAACCAAGTATTAGCCAGCAAAAGGCAGCAAAACATCTTAGTAGTTGTGCCATAACCTACTTTCATTTATTAGTAATAAATAAGAAATACAAAGCCACATAACTAGGTAGAGAACCAATATTTTTAGATCCTTTAAGCATGCAGTTGGAGAACATGTTCAAACCTGGACACCATAAGCAACGGTGCCCAGATACAGATGCCAAGGTAAGGTTAGTTACTTGGTTAACCTGTTATGCTTCAGGACACTTGATTAAGCTGTTAGCATAGAGAGGAAGGTACAAATCTAACTCCCTAATGCATATTTCCTACATACAGTGCAACTGATTGTTGCATAGGAAAATGTTTGACATTCAGTGGAAACCATACCAAGCCCAATTTGAAAAGTTGCTAGTCTGACCACAGCTAGTTCATATGTTTTAAATTGATCAAATCCAAGCAACCAAACAACCTGTTGGACGTGATGACAATCATTACAATTTAGTAGAAATATATGTGAAGTTCCTAATAGGGTTATTTGGTTCCAAGCCATTACTATTTTTCAGAGTTGGAGAAACGCCACTACTATTCACGTATTTTGAAATGTGCCATTACAATTTTTAATTTCCCTCAAATATGCCACAAAATACGTATGAAGACGAGTCGGGCCCAGCTGCAGGCGTATATGAAGACATATATCTCATTCTCCTCTCAATGGCATGCGGGTCCCATTTGTCAGCATCATCTTCTTCCTCCTCTCATCCTCTCTCTCCCATCTCTCCTTCTCTAACGTTGGCGCCCCTCCCATCCTCTCTCACACTCAGTAGCATCTGGGAGGGCGCGGCCTCGTCGGAGCGGGCGGGCGCGACGCGCCCTCGCCGGAGGGAGAGGGAGCTACGGGAGGAGCGAGGGCGACGTCCGGGGGCCCGACCGGGAGGCCCTCGTGTCGGCGGCTCGCCCGCGCCTTGCCCGGCCGTCGGAGGATGGGGAAGGGTGCGCGCCGCCGGAGGAGCTTCGGGCATTGGAGGCCGAGATGCAGGTATCAGTCGCCGTGCGCCTCCGGTTTCAGGGGAGGTGGCGGACGCACAATGGTCGACGAGCGGCGCCGCACCCAACGTCTGCCTTGGCGCAATGCTGCGGGCGACGTTGTCCCTGAAGACAGCGGCCATGAGCTCCGGCACGAAGCGGCGTCGAGGGCAGGGGTAGGCGGCAGTCGGGGGCGGTGCGTCGCCGCCCGGCACTCGTGAGGTTGTGCTCGTCGCCGCCCCGCCCTCGCACGCGCCATGCCGGATCCGGTCTTGAGGCGCGCGAGGTCGGGCCTGGCCGCCGCGTCCCCGCTCTGGCTCCGTGGGGGCAACAAAGGGAGGAGGGCCAACATCGGAGGTCCACCCGCCGTTCCCTTCCACCACGCCCCCTGGTTCACTCGTCGGCCGGGCGGGAGAGAAGGAGAGAGGGGGCGCCAGCGGGAGAAGGAGAGATGGGGGAGAGAGAGGATGAGAGGAGGAAGAAGATGATGCTGACAAATGGGACCCGCATGTCATTGAGAGGAGAATGAGATATACGTCTTCGTATACGCCTGCAGTTGGGCCTGACTCGTCTTCATACGTATTTTGTGGCATTTTTGAGGGAAGTTAAAAATTGTAATGGCAAATTTCAAAATACGTGAATAGTATTGGCGTTTCTCCAACTCAGAAAAATAGTAATGGCTTGGAACCAAATAACCCTTCCTAATACATGTGGCTACGAAAAGAAATTCAGTTTGCAGAGGCTACTTGGCAGAGCATCCCATGTTGGACGCAGTGCTATTGTATGTCAGACATTAGCAATTTGACCCCCTCCCTCACTTATCTGATATCTGATTCTTTATTAGTTACTGAATAAAAAGGAATGCACTGCCAGGACACACTTATGCAGACCAGGCTTCTTGATGAGCACATTCCAATCCTCTCAATGCCATCCGACGTGCAGGTAGCCTAAGAACACCTGACCATTACAGCATGAACACCTTTTTTTTCCTACATATTTCTACCCACAAATCCAAGCTTCCATACTCGAATTGGCAAAAAAATCTATCCGGCAGTCCACACCGAAATCCCGTTCTTCACATATTGGAAACGCAACTGCTTGGACATTAGATCGAACAGCCGAATCACATTTGGCGCAGCAACAATCAGACGACATATGCACGCATGAAAAGTAAGGAAGAAAGTAGAAAGGGACGACCATAATGTTTCTTTCCAGGATAGCAAGCGCACACATCCGCGGCGCCTAAACTGAACCGCAATAGCCCCTAGTCAAGCGCACACATCCATACCGACTCGGAGTGGGAGACGGGCGGGCGCAGGACGCGTACCTGTTTTCAGAGAGCCCTGCAGCACGAAAAACCTTGACCTTGGAACCGTCGACGGCGCCGCTGCCGGCCGGAGAAGAAGCGTTCGACCCAATCTGCTCGTCGTCGGAAGAAAAAGCAGAGAGCGGGGACAGAAACGTTGTAAGGGGAAGCGCTCGAATCACAGGAAAGGGGGAGCTCGCGCGTCGGTACTCACCTACGGCAGCGGGACGGAGGGAGAGGGAGACGCCGCGGCCGCCGTCGTCGCAGCTCGGCTCGCGGAGGGGTGGAAGCGAATTGGGGATCTGCGGTGGCTGGCGGGGGGCGGGGGTGGTGGATGGTCAGTGGCAAATGGAAGGCTGGGTTTGGAGGGTTGGGCGGCCGCCATGTGGATCCGGTCCACAGGTCCGCCCGGGTGTGGGGCCACAATGTCACGGCCCACGTGTCCGTGACGTGGGTGCCACTTTGATATTTTTCAAGGAGCTGTCAGCTGTCAGGTCATTGTCAAGCAAATTCTGAGAGTGTTCGGCTACCCTTTTATAAAGTAATTTATTTTTTTCACAATAATTTTCTCCAACAATAAATCGGCTTAATCTGCCGAACACTCTTTAACACGTTTACATGCTTCGTTCGGCAGATATTTAATGCTTCGTTCGGCAGATATTTAAGAGGAGAAGTCGACAGATTTGTTGTGAGGAGAAAATACTATGTACTGACTAAGCCGACTGATTTGTTGTGAGAAAAAAAGTTAAAAGAAGTCGAAATAATCAGTTAAAAAAAGAAGCTGAAATAATCAAGTCAAACGAAGTGGCACTTTCAGGGGTAGGAGCCTGTTCAGCTAGTTGGGGCTAGTTTCCAACTGGTTGGCCGGTGTTGGCTTTTTGTGAGAGAAAAGCACTACTCATTAGCTAAGTGATTCTTGGTTGCTGCTGATTTGGTGTGAGCGAAAATCACTGTAGTCCGTAGAACAAGCAGGTTGTACTAGCCGAACCGGCTCTAGTATAGTGGAGATGATGTGGTGGTTGGATGAGGTGATTCAAACTATGGATTTTATATAATTATTTAAACAAATGTTATTATATAAGAAAATATATTTGTTATTTGGAAGAGAAGAACATCTCTTAAACCATTGATCCAGTATGAAAATATATTAGTGGATAATGATATGAACAACTTAGATGTTAAGAGATACTCCCTCATCTACTTTTATAAGGCAACACACACAAATCAAATTTCAAAATTTGCAATCTTTAACTAATAATTTGACTATTATTTTTATAATATAAACTTTATATGGTTGGATTAATAATCAAATATACTTTACCATGATTATAAGTTTATAACTATAAGAGATATAGTATATGATGGTCAAATATTACATGGAAACTGTATCAAGTTACTTATAAAGATAGATGGAGGGAGTATACAATTAATGATTATTAGTGAGGTGCATATATATATATATATATAAGCTTATATAGATTTTATTTAACAGTATTATGTACAAGAAGGCTTGATCAAAGGATTTGTCTTGGACACATGCAACGCACGGCCAACCTCATCACCCGCGTCACCTCTTAGGCAACTCGGGCGGAACACGCCCCACGTTGTTGGTATTTGTTAATGTCGTCAGTAGGTTTGAGTGTTCCCAGCAACGGTGCAAGATATGCATGTTGACATTTCTTAACACAATCACTAAGAATAGACTTAGGATCCATTTTCGGTAACGATGCTAGGAATGTTCACCGATGGTATTCATAACGATCACAAATGAATCCTCAAGCGCATTTATATACCATTGTAACATTTCCCAAAGGAGTATTCTAAGGGTATCAAATCCAAGGAAGTCGGGTCATATAACAAGACGATTACTATTGCAAGGAGCATAAGACATGATAGGAAAGAAGCAATTATGCAATAAAGATAATGATAAGAGTAGTGTGACACACACTGATTCATCTCAAGAATTCTACTGCACATGGAGATTCACATACGAGTTAGCTTTAGGTTTTAATGTACTAAACATACAAAGTTAGAAGATACAAGAAATGTACACATGTATTACATGGACTATCGGTTTAGCACCCAGGTACAAACAAGGAGCTAGCCTCCCGCGCCGCTTCCGCATGACAATGGTTGCTAGATTTTAAACTCCTACAATGATACGTGAACGTGGAGGATTGCAAGGGACCTATCTCTATCTATCTGCGGGGCACGCTCATATCAACGAAGCTACACAACCCAAACAACATGCTTGCATTGTTAACTAGACTTCGACCGACTCAGGCTATTGTGACTCAGGATGAAGCCACTTGCACCGAGTACCGTAGCATAAACACTAACGCCATGCAACAATTCATGTACACAAACTAGATCAAACTGATTCTAATCACATAAACGGATACGAGAACCTATGAACCTATACCACAAGATCGAAGGGTTGTGTTCACGAAGAACACAAACTTCTAAATCAAGAACACACGAAGAACACATGGACATATCACACATACATGAAGGCACAACTTTATATGAAATAGCTAAATAACTTAGTATATCAAAGTCATATTAAGAAATAAAGATACAAGACTCGTACTTAGACTCCAAAGTAGACTTGAAATCTGAAGTGGAGCTACTCTAGCCTACTCCATTAGCATAGATACTAAAATGGAGAGAATGAACCAAGAGATGTGTCTCTCATAAGTGAGCCCCTGTTGACGGTGTATTTTGGTACACCAAACATGTTCATTACACTTTGGTTTGGATTTGATTATGGAACTAACCTGCCACTAGGCACACTAATCATATAACAAGTTCATCTTCGTGTGTGCATTTGGAAGTGTTATGTTTTTGTAGGAAAACATGGACATAAAGGACGAAGTCACAACAAATTCAAAGGAGCAATTTCGGAGTCTCGTTCGTGTTTAAGAGCTTGATGAAATCACTCCCAAAGGTGGCAAGGACCTAAGTGTTATAAGGAACATCCCCCAGGATTGAAGCGTAAAAGACCGGACTTCATGCAAGGAAAACCTCCATCTTGGACGCGAGGATGACATCGTCAAAATGGTGCAAGTGGAGGGTGCAAAGTGCATAAATACATGAGGACTCACGGGAGTGAAGGGGCGACCGAACCGAACTGAGATGGGCCTGGGCCAGTCGGCCCAAGCCGCCCGGCCTGGCCCATTCCGAGGGTCGGTTCGCCCCCCCCCCCTTTTCTTGCACCCGAAGATCCTTCAACCCTAAGTTGCTGGAGGTGCCGCCATTTGCAAGGGAGAGAGCCATTCGCCCGAGAGGCCATCCACAATCTAGAGAGAAGAGGAGGGAGATCGTTCGCGAGAAGGATCGCTCTACTCGAAGGAAGCACCCACAAGTGGAGGAGAAGGAAGACACCGTCGGAAGCGTCACCATGATCAACGGTGCTATGCCTAGCACCTTGATGGGGTAATCTTCTCATTTGTCCATGGGTTGTAATCGAACTTGAGATGTAATGCTACTTTGCTTGGTTATCTATCTATCATCTAGTATTGAAGAAGCTTTGATGTTTAAGGTTAGCTACCATGCCGTGAAGGGAGTAAGATCTCAATGCTCCCTTGGATCCATTTAATACGCCATGTCCATCATAGGTCTAGTCACGAATACCTCCGCGTAGTGACAGTACGGGGGGAGGGAAAGGGCGAAACCGTGGTCACAACCCCCGATAGATTAGATCGGTTTTCATATCTTAAGCGGTTGCATGTTCAAGTATTGTAGACCCTTGGGCACATGTCTTTTACATATCTTGTTGGTTTAATCGATATCTCTAGTGTAGCGTAGTTGTTCTTTAGATTAACCGTAGAAAGTTAGTGAGTCATGGTAGATCAAATGCGTGTAATTCCCTTGCTCTATGGATTGATAAGAACTTAGGGAATCCCCGTGGTGAAAAAGGTGTAGGTTTGTACGCTTGCGGATCGTAAGTGGATACGAGTTTTATCCGTCAACAAGCCTTTTTTTCTGGCGCCGTTGCCGAGGAGCAAGCCAGTTTACATCATTTGGTTTTGCGTCTAATTTTGTTTTAGATTTAGTTTATCATTTATTTGCTAACATCTAACCCCTAATACCTAGAAAACCACTTTGTTTTGTTTTGTTTTTGTTTTGTTTTGTTTTTGTTTTGTTTTGTTTTTGTTTTGTTTTGTTTTCTAGAAGGCGTTCGTCAACCACCCCGTGGAAGAACCGGAGAAATCGCTAAGGGATTACGCTAGTCCTCAATGTGAAGATATAAAAGTACAAGAGTTGAATTCAAAGCTCGAAGCGACCAAGTATGAAATCAAAGCTAAGATCATCGAGATGGCGGCAGCAACCCCATTTGAAGGGATGGATACAGAGAACCCATATAGACACATAAGGTATTTCACAACACTATGCAACACGGTGCGTCAAGGAGTACCCGATGAATGGATCAAATGGAATCTCTTTTCCTACTCACTTGCCGGTGAAGGAAAGATGCGGTACTCGTTTGCGTCCTTTGAAGTTGAAGGCAATTGGAACAAGTTGACAAAGAAATTTGTAAGAAGTTTTTTCCAATCAGCAAAGTTCAACATCTAAGGAGGCAAGTGATCACTTTCATGCATGGAGAAGAGGAAGGGATAGACCAAGCTTGGAATAGATTTAATGAGTTGATTGAACAAGGACTAAGACTCGGATTCTCCGGTGATGTACTCTTGCATACATTTTTCTTTTCCCTAACCCCTAGTTGCACGCAACACGTTCAAATGTGTACAGGTGGGGATCTCATGGAGAAAACACTCACGGAAGCCGCTAAACTTTTACAAAAGATTAGCAAAGCGGCGGCCATGAGAAGATATTGGGAAACAAGAATTGTGGGAGAGCCGGAACACAATTCAAGGATGAAGACATGTGCTGAAATTTCTAAAGAGGCAACCCCGGAAGTCAATAAAGAGGTGCCAATCCCGGTAAAGTTTGAAGAAGTGCACATCAAGACAAGAACTACCCCAAGCGTTGACTTCGCCGAGTCAAATGAAACAAACAAAAGGAGTATGTCAAGCGCGAAGCCACTAAGGGAGTTCGAATATATGGATTGGGTTCCAATCGATTACGAAGAAGTATTCAACAAGAGGGGATGGCAAGAGCATTAGAAGCGGACTTCCCACGGGAAAAGCAAGCGAAAGATTCATACGATATTGAAACCACCGGTGAGATCTTTCAAAAGCTCTTTGGTGATGATGAAGTGGATCCAGAACACATAGCTGAGGTGAAAAGAATCATGGGTATCAAGCCCGAAGCATCGCCATACACTCGCCTCGCCGAAGTTTATGCAATAAGATTTGAAGAAGAAGAGAAGATGACACCACACTTGAGTTGAGAGGTCAATGGAGTTCAATGCAAAGCTTTATGCGACATCGGAGCCCAAGTAAGTGTCTTATCTTCTAAAATTTACAATAAAGTTCAAGACCACAACCTAGACTTAGCTCCAACATCAACAAAGTTAATTATGGGAGATGGTAGAACTATTAGACCTCTAGGTATTGCTTGCAACATTAACGTAATGATCTCTGGAAAATGCATACCAATTGATTTCTTTGTTATGGATGCTTACCATAGTAATCATGATCATATAATCCTAGGTAGTCCCTTTCTTAAGTTGGTTGATGTCGTGTTGGATGCCGGAAAAGGCAAAGTAACAATGAACCTTAATGGAAAGAAGTACACATATAATTTTCTTCGCGTTTCTAAACACCCTTCACCTTTTCCTCCCGAAGACGAAGAAATAGAGGAGGTAGGTAGTCTTTGTTTTGTTGAAACCCTTAGAGACCCGCCGCAAAGAGCGATGGAGAATCAAACTAATGACCAACAAGACGAGGAACTAGAGGAAGCAACGAAGGAATTAGAACCACAAGATGGAAGTGTGGAGGAAGAAAAATTCGAAGACATAGGGGAAATTAAACCCGAAGAGCCACAAGTGCCCGAGGTGGGTCTTAAACCTTTGCCCAAAGGATTAAAGTATGAATTTTTGGGCCCAGACAAGACTTATCCAGTCATCGTGAGCAATGAATTGAGTACCGAAGAAAATGAGAAGTTGCTGAATTTATTGAAAAAGCATAGGAAGGTGATTGGATATTCAATCAATGATCTCAAAGGACTTAGCCCAGCCTTTTGCACTCATCGTATACATATGGAAGACCAATGTAAGCCCGTAGTGGACCATCAAAGGGGCTAACTCATGCCATGCGAGAGGTAGTAAAGAAAGAGGTCATCAAGTTACCTGATGTCGGAATCGTCTACCCAGTGTCGCATAGCGAGTGGGTGAGTCTGGTACATTGTGTATCGAAGAAAGGAGGTTTAACTGTGGTGAAGAATGAAAAGAATGAATTAATACCGCAAAGAACCGTGATCGAATGGCGGATGTGTATCAACTATCGAAAGCTCGCAACGAAGAAAGATCACTGCCCCTTACCGTTCATAGATGAGATGCTCGCGAGATTAGCAAACCAGACTTATTTTTGCTTTCTCGATGGGTACTCGAGGTTTATGCAAATTCCCATTTGCCCAGATGATCAACACAAGACAACGTTTACATGCCCTTATGGAACATTTTCATATAGAAGGATGCCCTTCGGTCTATGCAATGCTCCGGCCTCTTTTCAACGTTGCATGATGGTCGTATTCTCAAAATTCATCGAAGAAATTGTCGAGGTGTTCATGGATGATTTTTCTGTTTATGGGAAGACATTTGTGGATTGCTTGGCAAACTTAGATAAGGTCCTCACGAGGTGTGCGGAGGTAGACTTGGTGCTAAATTGGGAAAAGTGCCACTTCATGGTATAGTAAGGCATAGTGCTCGGACATGTTATATCCGAGAGAGGAATCGAAGTAGGCAAAGCTAAAGTGGAGACGGTTGAGCAACTCCCACCTCCAACGGATGTTAAGTCCTTGAGGAGCTTTCTAGGTCATGACGGATTCTATAGAAGATTTATTAAGGACTTCTCAAAGATCACTAAGCCTTTAACACAACTCCTTCAAAAGGGCGTGGCTTTTGACTTTGATGAGAAGTGCTTAGCGGCATTCCGGACCTTGAAAAGTGCTCTGGTGAGTGCTTCCATTATTTAACCTTCGGATTGGAGCCAACCTTTTGAGATCATGTGCGACGCTAGTGACTACGTCGTAGGAGCGGTTTTGGGTCAAAGAAAGGAAGAACGAGTTCATGCAGTTTACTATGCTAGTAAGACTCTTAGTGAGGCACAATTAAATTATGCCACTATGGAGAAAGAGTTGCTAGCGGTGGTGTTTGCCTTTGAAAAATTTAGATCTTACATCGTGAACTTGAAGGTCATTGTTTACAGCGATCACGCGGCCATCAAGTATCTCTTGGCTAAGAAGGATGCTAAACAAAGATTGATTCGTTGGATCCTTCTTCTTCAAGAGTTCGATGTTGAAATTCATGATAAAAAGGGGGTGGAAAATGTTGTGGTCGATCATTTGTCTAGGATGAACCGTGGACAAGATGATAAAGAGCCCATAGAAGACAAGATGAGAGATGACAACCTCTATCGAGTACTAGACAAAGATACTTGGATGATCGATATCATTCGAGCAATTCGGAAGATGCCTCTTCATCACCTAGATAAAAAACACTCAAAGGGGAATAATCTCCGAAAGCTGAAAATATTTTTGGGATTCACCTTACCTCTTGAAACTTGGCAATGACAGAATTATGACAAGATGTGTGCCAAGAGAAGAGAGGCTGGAAATTTTGAGAAAGTGCCACTCGGCGGAGTACGGTGGACACTATAGCAATTTTCGGACCCAAGCAAAAGTGTGGTCCAGCGGATTCTTTTGGCCGGAGATGTATGAAGATACTAAAAGATACGTTGCATCATGCTCCGAATGCCAAAGAACCGAAAGTATTTCTCAAAGGAATGCCATGCCCTCGAAATATAATCTACAAATTGACTTATTCGATGTGTGAGGAATAGACTTCATGGGGCCCTTCAAAAACTCACACGGATTTGAGCATATCCTAGTTATGGTTGATTATGTGTCCAAGTGGGTAGAGGCCATGCCATGTCATCAAGCTTCCACGTAGGAATCCATTGCAATGATCAAGAGCATGATTTTCCCTCACTTCGGTACTCCGAGAATCTTGATAAGTGATGGAGGAGCTCACTTCACCGGGAAGAATTTCAAAAAGTGCTTGTCCAAGTTGGGGATTGAACATAGAGTCTCTATGGCCTATTATCCACAAACCAGCGGACAAGCGAACACATCGAATAGGCAATTAAAGAGCATCCTTAATAAAACCATAAAGAAAGGGAAGCAAGGATTGGTCAAAGAAGTTAGACGGAGCTTTGTGGGCATATCGAACGACGTTCAAAACACCGATAGATATGACCCCTTATCAATTTGTCTATGGCAAAGTTTGTCACCTTCCGGTTGAGTTAGAACATAAAGCCTATTGGGCAATTAAAAAGATGAACCTCAATCTAGACGCCGCAGTGGTAAAGCGAAGAATCCAAATAAGCGAGCTAGATGAGATGAGGTTAAAAGCCTACGAAAATGTGAGCATATACAAACAGAGGATTAAAAGGTGGTATGACAAAAGATTGAAGAAAAAGGAATTCAAAGAAGAAGATATGGTCCTCCTCTACAATTCGAGGTTTAAAACCTTCAAAAAGGGGAAATTGCAAAGCAAGTGGGGCTGACCTTACATTGTTCATTCGGTGCTCTCCAATGGAGCGGTAACCATCATGGATGTGAAAGGTGATCAATTCATGGTGAATGGTCAACGACTTAAGGTTTATTATGAACCTGACGTTGTGCCCCTTCACCATATTTATGTCTTCACCATGGAGGAAGAGCTCGAACGTCAAGCCTAGGACGTAAAACAAGGTGAACATTTTGTAAATAGTTTTTCTTTTATTTTTCTAGAGTCTCTCGTGAAGTTTCACCGAGCCATCATTTTCTCATGGGCTAAAAATGCAAAATTAGTGGGGCACGCGAAAAACTGGACTGAATCGACCCGCGAACCGAGGTAGGCCGGCCGGCCCAGGGGGCCAGGCGGCGGTTCGCCCTCGGTTTCCTCTAGGACGCGCGTTTTTGACTTCCTTGTGTGATCAATTTTAAGGGAAGTCAAGAAAAGGAAAATATGGTTTCTAGAGTATTCCTTCCCGGACTATTTAAATGGACGAGATGGGAGCTCGAGAATCCATCCCAATTTGCATCTTTTTGCACCCAAGCAGTAGCCGTGACGTCTCCGAGGAGCATTGAGATGAAGCTAGGCGCAAAGGAGCCATGACGGAGGAGGCGAAGCGATGCGAGCTCAAGCTACCCATGGTGATCAAGAGGATCGCCCGCATCCGTTGCGGAGGGCGTGTCCCGAATGGGGCAATTGCATCTCGCCGCCACGTCAAGGAGGAGAGGGTCCCTACTCCCGTTCGAAGGTCGGAGCGCATCTGAGGCATGAAGAGGAAGGATTACAAGGAGGTGTCGCCCGAGCCTAAAGACTACGGGGGGAGTGACTACTCCGATGACCGTAGCCTGAGCTCGTGGGCAGCCGCCGGAAGGGAGGACAACGACCTATATTATTGGAAAGAGGTTCCCAAGGAGAAGACTCCCGAAGGCCCTCTCGGATTTGAGTATTTGAAGCAAGGAAAATATATTAGTGGAGATGAGAGAGGAGGCTTTCATGTGGCCAAGGTGAACTTACCCCTTCCGGACCCAAGACTTAGGCTTTTCATTCAAGGGAAGGAAGATTGGTTGGAGGAGGGACTCCTTGTCCCGGCAAGGAAGAATAAAAGAGGAAGAATTGTAGAGGAGGGATCTTCCTCCGCGCAAGCGGGTGGTGCACAACCAAACTATGTGCCACCATTCGGAGGAATCCCTACTCCGCCGAATTATTACGGAGGGCCAATAATGCAAGCATGGGGGAGTGGTCCAGCCATACCTCCACAAAATTATGTGGTGCCCAATGTAACCTTTGCGGAGCTCTACACACAATACCCCCAATCACAACAAAGCATGGCCATAATTGGAGGATACGCTGCAAGAAATATGCAAAACGTCGCAGCCATCCAATCCAACACGACTCAACTTGGTGAAGGGAATGCAAATATTGCCTATGAGCTTGGGCGTCTTCACCTAGTACCGCCGGAACAATTCGTTCGAGGGGATGTCCAAACCTACTATGAGCAAGGGTACAACTACCAAGATCATCAATACCAACCACCGGCGGAGGATTAAGAAGAAGGAGGAGCTTTAGTTTTCTTTTCTTTTACCTTTTTCTGTAATTTTCAACTTATGTTTGCTTGTGTTTGCGTAGTATTTTTCAGTTTTTATTTAAATTTCAGCAAGTGTGTTAGTTTATTTTCATCATGTACTTCAACTAGTTTTCATCATTAATAAAGACACCACCTTGTTTATACCTTTGGAAAAGTTATGAAATTTGTGTCATGGTGATATATGATTATAATTGCCACCTTGTTTATCTTTGTAATTAATTTATGCATGTTAAAGCTAGTGCTCTCTTAAAATACAGATCTGAATTTATCTAAATGCTAGCTTAATCTTTAGCGGAGGTTATGATTAAAATAAAGACCCATAGTGTTTTATGTGCTCTCAAGTTTTAGATAGATTAAAGATGGTTTTTCTTCTTAAAAGTAATGCTAACCTTGTCATGAATATCACTTGTGTGTTGCTCTACCAATCCAAAGCCTTATATATATTTGAGTGCATAAACCTTAGTGTACAAGATTTATTTTTGATTGAGTTATTGTAGGCCATGATTTCTCTGGCCCGAGACTAAGAAGTTGGTCATTCCGTTTTTGCGTATCTATCTTATTGCTAGCCTCTTATCCGTGCATTGTGTATCCCCACATTGGAGATCTCACAAACCTCGCCGGATATCCACCCTTAAAACCAAATATCATTTTTTGTGATTACCTCCTTGACCACAACCTATCGTTGAAGATGGATCATCAATTCAAGGAAGATTGTAAGACGGTGTCAACATTGAAAAATTCAAGTATCTCTCCAAAGGAAAAGTATTCCCGGTACCTACCTTATCTCTATCACCTCTTTGCCCGAGGACGAGCAAATGTCTAAGCATGGGGGAGGAGGTAGGTACAATGAAATTTTAGAGTTCAAGGGGAGCAAATAAAAAAAATTCGAGAAAGAAAAATAAAAAAATGAGAAAGGGAAAGGGAAAAGAAGAAAAAGAAAAATGATAAATATGAGAAAAAGAGGAAAAATATGAGTTGTGTAAAAAAAGAAAGTGAACTCCCTGGTTCTCTGAAGTGCATTAGGAATTTCAAGACTTCAAAATTAAAAGATCCATACTCATTTTCCAACCATGTGCAATCCGATAACGAGGACTTCCTTTGTGCCTCGGGATCACTCTTTGCCATTTGCACATGTCCACCTATCTCAAACTGTGTGTATTTTCTCTTTCCCCTCCTTGATATAACATTATTTTCCAATGACCTTTTTGACGAGTCTCGGTAAGACCATGAGAAGCTTGTCTTGTTTTGACAACATCTCATTTATAATATCTTGGTAGGACTAAACTTTCCCAAAAAGCTCCATATAAAGCCTACCACACATATATATATGTTATGAGAGGGAAAGGAGTAGAATAAATAGGCTTTAGAGACAAAGTGAGATGAGAGTTCATGAGCAATATGCAAGATGATTCAAATTTGTGAACATGGATTAGCCCTTTTTCATCCCGTTCTTTATTTCAAAATTTCTGAGATCTATTTAAACTTTGGAGCATGTTAATACTTGTGGGATAAGCTTAATTAAGAATCTACCCTTCATAGAGATGAAGGCTAGTACATTATGGAACTTTAACAAATTAAAATTTTTAGAGCATTATGTTTTTTTCATGTATGATCAAGTGCAAGGTTTAAACAATGAAGGGCGATGGTGATATTCATCGAAGGCTTACTCGAGGACGAGCAAGGTTTAAGCATGGGTGAGATGTTGACGGTGAAATTTCGTCAACCTAGCCATGAGTTTACCTTCGGTGTTGACATGAGTTTTGTACTTTATCCATTCGTACTAACCCCATTGGTATAACAAGTTCATTCGTGCATGTCGGTTTTGGAGTTTAGTGTTTATGCAGGGTTTTTACATAGAAAGCGAGACTTCCGGGATAAGTTCATCAAGCACCTTGTGACAAGACCTTGAAGCCCCGTACAAGTCATGCAATGAAGCAAACTTGACTCCAAGAAGCCCAGGGACCAAACCCGAGAAGATGACAAACTCCGAGGACCTATCCAGAAAAGTGTCAAATCTTGCAGGACAAGGAACTACGTCCAACTCGGAGAGAAACTGACGACAAGGACCCACATGCAGAAGGGGGAAGGATCTAGAAGACTCGGGAACCGACACCACGCGAAGAAGGCAGGCAACTGGGCTGGGGTGGGCCCAGGCCGGTCGGCCCGGCCCATTCCAGGGTCCAGTCGCCTCCCCCTTTAACCTAGCCGCCATTCGGGCTATTTATAGCCCCGGGGTCAAGAGCCACACATCGATCAATTCGTCATCGGCCGCCGAGGAGCAGAGAAGAGAGGGACACCATCCCGAAGAGGAGAGGGTCGAGCTAGTTGACTAGGGTCTCCCTAGCCGACGTGGGAACCTTGCAAGGAAGACCACTATCGGTGTTTTAGACCGGCAACCTACTACGGGGAGTACCCGAAGTAGATGATTGTGACTCACCGAGATCGGTAACTCGAAGGAAGAGACACGTGGCACACAATTTAGACAGGTTCAGGCCGCGAGGTGCGTAATACCCTACGTCCTGTATGCTGCGTAGCTCTGGATTGATAGGGCACGATTACAAGATGGTGCAATGGTGCGCCGTGAGTTGTATGAGAGGAGGTTGGATGAGGTGATCCTGAGATCGGTCCCTGCCTCGCCTTATATAGTCCGGGAGGCAGGGTTACAAGTCGGAGTAGGGAGAGAGTACTAGTCGAGTACGTCTAGGAGTCCTCTATACAGTGCGGAACATGTACGGCTCTCCCTAACCGAGTACTACTCTCGTGTAGTCCTTGTGCTCCACGCCTTCGGGTGCCGTGTAGCGCAAGCCGGTAGTCCCGGGGGCCCACCGAGTAGTCGGTCCCGGTACCCACCGAGGTAGTGGGCCCAGGGGAGGTCCATACGACAAGCCCCCGAGTACTTTGTAGTCGAGAAGGATAGCTTCAAGTAGTCTTGACGGCCTTAACGAGTAGTCCTCAAGCGTCCCCGAGTGCTACAAGTCAAAAGTCCTCAAGAGTAGTCGAAGCATCCCGAGGCTGGAATGTACTCCAGCTGATGTTTGAGCAATCTTGAAGTCTTCTCGAGTAGTCCCAAGCGTCCTCGAAAACTGCCTTCGAAGGTCTTCAAAAACTGCCTGTCTTGTCTTGAAGCCGGAGCTGACATGGAGGTGCGATTTGCAAAACCGCACTCCACACGGAGTAGCCCCCGAGCTTCGAGCCGCGGGCTCTAGCTGAGGGTCCATCTGAAATCTTGGCAAGAAAATCCCGAAAAATCCGGAGAGAAAAACCGAAGGACACGTGGCACGGAGCCCCCGAGCCTTGAGTCGAGTACTTCCTCTCGAATTGAAGGGTCTTCTTGGAGAATGTGTCCTGAGATGCTCTTGAGACTAGCCGCTTCCCAGGTAGTCGAGTAGAAGTAGCCGAGCCCCCGAGGTGAGGCGCGTCGACTAGTAGAATACGAAGAGTCACGCGCAGCCACTGAGTCAGCCGCGCGTGGACTTATGCGGCCGCCCATTGCGGAGCCGATTTGGCTTATAAATAGAAGCCAAAACCCTTAGGGTTTTTCACCCATTCGAGCCGCAGCCGTTCCATTTGCATCTTGAAGCAAATCCACTCCCAGCGCCTGCTGCCGCCGTAGTATATCCAAGCGCGCCGCCACCCGAAGCCTTTAGGGTTGCCCCCGAGCGGATGCGAGTGAAGACGCCTTGCACTTGGAGGATGAAGCCGTCGCCGTCCAAGACGTCCAAGGCCGCCGGGAAGAAGAGGGGCCGCGCAGAGGCCGCCGCGGCTGCCACCGGAGCGGCGCCGCCCATGTCTCCACCGCGAGCTGATCCGAGCCGCGAGTGGAAAAAATCCAAAGTGAAGACGGAGGACCTGCTGACCCTCCTGAACAGTGGGTTCATCAGGGAGAAGGAAGTTGACATGTGGAGATCCGCCGCTGGAGATCCATATCCGATGGAGAAAGCCGAAGATGAGATCCCGATGTTCTCGCGGTTCGTGGAGCGCGGTCTTGCGCTCCCAGCCAGCGACTTCTTCAAGGGGCTGCTCGGGTACTACGGGATCGAGTACCTGAACTTGAACCCCAACGGCATCTTCCACACGTCGGTCTTCGTCCACTTCTGCGAAGCCTTCCTCGGAATCAAGCCGCACTGGGTGCTTTTCCGGAAGTTCTTCCGCGTCAAGCCGCAACCAAGTGCTACCAATCCCAGGGTAGTCGGAGGAGCCGGCATCCAGCTGAGGGAAGACGCCGCGGAGCAGTACTTGGCGTACAAACTTGTCGACTCCAACGCGGATTGGAAGGCCAGGTGGTTCTACATCACGAACCACCACCCTGGCCTGCCGAAGCCGAGCGGGCGGCAGCCCAGGCACCGTGAGTGGTGGAACACGGAGCCCACCATGCAAGAAGGAATCCAGCTCCCCGAGCTGCTAGCACGCATCAAAGTGCTCAGGGAGGCAGGACTGAGGGCCGAGCACGTGGCCTTCAGTTTCATGAAGAGCAGGATCCAGCCGCTGATGGCTCGGGAGACCCTGGGCTTCGAGTACACCGGCGACGACGACACGTCGCGGATGCCAGGAGGCGAGCTGGATGACAACGACATCGTCGAGAGGTTGTCGCGGATCTTCAAGGACATGCCGCCATACACGGTGTGCCCAGTCGAGGAGTACTCCGCCGCGCGCCCGCCCAAGGAGGTGAGTAGTCGTACTCCCTTGATGAGTAGTGTTTGCTTGTAGTAGAGTTGCTAACGCCCCATGTCTTGCGCAGGATGATGTGAAGAGGTTCATCTCCGAGCCGCAGCCGCCACCGAGCGGGATCGAGATCCCGGTGGAGGGGAAGGTGAAGGAGCGCCGCGAAGTCGGTGAAGGCGACGACACCGTCATCGTGGAAGATACCTCCGACGACGACGACGAAGACGAAGAGACGCTGCAGGACCGCTTCCAGCTGCGGTCAAGGTTTAGCCGCCCGGGCTTGCCTCACGTTCCGCTGGTACAAGACCCTCCGGCTAGCCTGGAGGCTAGCCTTGCTGCGCCGCCACGGAAGCCGCGCAACCCCGCCAGGAAGCGGGTGACGAAGAAGCTGAAGGTCTCGGAGACCACGCCTCAGGAGGTAAGTTGTCTTGAGCAGAGTAGTCGAGTACCCGTTGTTCGAGTACGTTTGCTGACGAGTAGTCTTCCTTGTATGCAGGAGGTGCCGCCAGCGGAGCCCGTCGAAGAGGGCGACGAGGGCGTGTGGGAGACGGTGGGGGAACCGGGCCGGAAGTCGTAGTCCGGCCCCCAATGTTGAAGAACTCCCCGGCGCAACCGGAGCGCCGGCCCCTCGCTCCCGTAAGGGAGCACAGGACTCGTGGCCGCCGCCGTTGGAGAGGTGGTGGCCTCGGAGCGCAGAGATGTCCGCGCCGCCGCCGCCGCCGTGGAGGAGGGGGAGCCGCGGGGGCGGAGGAAGAGGCGCCCGCCGAGGGTGGACTGGTTGATATTGCCAGCATCCTCGGTGCTCCGGCCGTGACCATTGTCCGGTCGAACTTGTAAGTACCATATCCTCGCGAGTAGTACTTGCTGCAGTAGTCGATCTTGCCTGACGACCCTTTGTGAATGTTTCTGCAGAAAATCCACGGACCTGACCTGGGATGGGGATGAGCCCTCATCGGCGGTGGCGGAAGAAGTTGCGCCGCCCGCCGAGGAGACCACTCCCGCTGCCCAAGCCGTGACCGAGCCCCCGGCTACCGAAGCGCCGCTGTCGGAGGCCAGTGTAGTCGAAGGTGAGTACCCTTCGTGAAGCTGCGGAGCTCCAGGAGGAGTAGTCGTAGGCACTGATGCACATGTCGTTTTGTTGACAGGCGCTGAAGGTGGTGACATCCCTGCGGGGGTGCCAATGCAGGAGTTGACACCAGAGGCCCCGAGGGCTGCGAAGGAGCCCCCGAGCCTATGGCGGAGGTCGTCGAGAAGATCGCCGGGGGAGAGGCGGTCACCACGTCGCCAGAGATTGCTCTGGAGGTGGCTATCTGCTCCTCTGAGATCCAAGACGCAGAGCCCATCCGTTCTGCGCCGATGACGGAGGCCACCTCGAGTAGCCGCGGCGGGATAGAGCTCCTTGCGGACGATCTCGTCGAGCCGGCGACGGTAGCCAAGCACCTGGAGGCGATCCGTCGAGCCGAGCAATGGATGAAGGTAAGTAGTCGTAGCCTTCCGAGTAGTCAATCCTTTTGCCGTTGAGTACTCGTCATGACTTGAGTTGTCTTGTGCAGGACGTCGCGGAGCGGTCCCGCGACAAGTCGAACCTGCTGCAGGGTTATGGTGACACCGTGCTTCGAGCCGAGGCCCTGGAGGAGCAGCTGGTGAAGTCGCGGAAACACGCGGCTGCCATGCAATCAAAGCTTGACGCCGCCTTCGCCAAGTACCACAACGACGTCCTGGAGTTGCAGGCGAAGGGCGATGACTTGGTGCGGAAGAACAAGGGCCTCCGCAACAAGAATAAAGGTATACCCTTCGACTTGTCGAGTACTTGTTGGAAGTCGAGAAGCGTCTGAGCCGCTGTTGCATTTCTGTGTTGCAGAGCTTGAGGGCCAGGTGGAGCAGCTGAGGGCCTCGGAGACGAGCATGAAGAATCTCTTCTACCGGGAGCAAGAAGCCCGCCAGGTACTCGAGCTCGACTACAAGGAACTCGCCTTCGAGTGCGAGAAGCATATGGAGCTGCGGATTGCCTCTGACAGGGATCTCGTCAACTGCTACAAATCTTTGCGAAATTGAACGAAGACCGCGAGGCATTGCGGGCCCAGTTGAAGGAGTTGGAGGAGGCCGCTCTGCCGATCGCAAGGCTCCTGGTGCCGCACCCGGGCGGCCCCAAGATCGCTCCTCTGGCGGATCGCCTTCGTGAAGCTCCAAGCCGGCTGGCCGCCTACGTCAAGCATATGGCCAAGTCGATCCCAAGACAAGTTTTGGCCTTCATGAAGTCGTACTTCCCGAAGGCCCCAGTGGAGGTAGTCGCCGGCGGGGTAGCCGCCAACTGCTCCGATGAGCAAGATGCGTAGCGGCTCGGAGCGCAGATGGCTCCCATCGCGGAGCAGGTAGCCGAGAAGCTGAACCTCCAGTAGCCTTGTAATAAGTAGCTAGTAGCCATAGTTGTACAAGAAGACAATTGTAATGAATCGTTCAAGTATCAATGAAAGAAAATTTTCCAGCAATGAGTACTCGTAGTCGCGATCTCAGAGTGCGGAGCGCCCATCGTGGAGTGGGTGCGAGTAGTAGTACTCGACTTTAGTAGTCCCGTTGTAGGGAGTAGGCAGTAAATAAGTTGATGAACGATCAATCTTTATTACTGAAGAAGTACACCTGGGTGGCCAGGGCCGTAGTTACAAAGTAGTCGCCTGGACCCGGAGGCCGCTTACAGCTAAGTAGCGCTGGAGCGGGTAGCCGCTTACAGCAGGTGATCCGTAGGTAGCCGTGTAGGCTGGATCGTAGATCCGTAAGTAGCCGCGCAGGCTGGATCTTGGAGTGTGGTCTCTTGGTAGACCGCTGCTAGAGTCCTTGACGCTCGTCGCAGCCCAGGGTCCGTAGGTAGCCGCGCGGGTTGGATCCTGGAGAGGGGAAGTCCAGAGACTGGGGCCAGGACCCGGAGGGTCCCTTACGGCCAGGGGGCGTTGATGTAGTCGATTAGACTTGAACCCCGGAGTAGTCGTGTAGACTAGGCGTAGAATCGACAGAGTTGGTCGACGTTCCACGAGTTGTTGACGTCTTCGCCTTCAAGTGTTTGGAGGCGGTAGGAGCCCGGCCCGGTCACCTTGGCCACGGTGAAGGGGCCTTCCCAGGGGGAGCCGAGCTTGTGAAGTCCTTCCGTGTTCTCGGATACGGCGGAGGACAAGATCTCCAACGTTGAAGGAGCGTTCCTTGACGTTGCGATCATGGTAGCGTCGGATACCCTCCAGGTACCTTGCTGATTGGACGAGGGCGGCGCAACGAGCTTCTTCGAGGCCGTCGATGTCAACTCGTCCGTCGTCTTCCGAGACGCCTTCGTCGTAGTGCTCCACCGCCGGCGAGTTCCATATGACGTCGGCAGGGAGGATGGCTTCGGAGCCGTAGACCGGAAGTAGGGGGATTGCCCCGTTGGCTTGGATGGTTGAGTCCGCAGCCCCCGCAGTGCGTTGGGTAGTTCCTTGATCCACTTGCCCCCTTTGGAGTTAGCGGCGTCGTGTAGCCGCTTCTTGAGGGCGTCGAGCACCATCCCATTGGCGCGCTCGACTTGTCCGTTGGCCCGTGGATGGGCCACCGAGACGTATCGAACGTCGATCCCGCTCGTTCTCGCGCACTCCCGCAACTTGTGGTTGTTGAAGTTGGACCCCGTGTCCGTGATGATGCGGTGGGGTAGCCCATAGCGGTGTACGAGTTCATCCGGGAAGTCGAGTACTCGTCGGCCTTGGGGCATGTGACCGGCTTGACCTCGATCCACTTGGTGAACTTGTCGATAGCCACCGCACCCCGTTGAATCCTCCCCGGCGCGGTTGGCGGTGGCCCAATCATGTCGAGCCCCCGGCGAGGCAAAGGGCCGGGTTGGCGGTATGGTGACTAGCTTGTAGGCCGGGACGTGTTCTCGCTTGGCGAAGTACGACATCCTTGGCACCTTCGACGAGTTCTTCGGCATCGCCCGTGGCCGTGGGCCGCAGAATGCTCGCCGGAAGGCCTTGCTGACCAGCGTGCGTGAAGACGCGTGGTTGCCGCAGACGCCCTTATGGATCTCCTCCTAGATGTCCTTGCCTTCTTCACGAGGGACACACTTCATGAGTACTCCGGAAGATGCGCCCTGCTTGTAAAGCTTGTCTCCGACGAGGACGTAAGACTTGGCGCGGCGACGAGTTGTTCGGCCGCGTTCTTGTCGGAGGGGACCTTCTGCTCGCTGAGGTAGTCGATGAAGGGTTGCCTCCGGTCTACGTCGATCATCATGACCTCCCGCCCACCGGTGGATGGGCCGGGACAAGGGCTCGGTGGCGCCGCTCCGGATGGATGGCGCGTGAAGCTCATGGACGAAGACGCCCGCCGATACTTGGGCGCGGGTGGATCCAAGCTTCGAGAGGACGTCCGCCGCAACGTTGTTGTCGCGGACGATGTGATGGAACTCGAGACCATAGAATTTGTTCTCGAGCTTGCGGACTTCTAGGCGCAGGCGTCCATGTTCTCCTTGTTGCGGTCCCAGGACTTGTTGACTTGGTTGATGACCACTGCGGAGTCGCCGTAAACTAGTAGCCGCTTGATGCCCAGCGAAGCCGCGAGGCGGAGCCCGTGTAGGAGAGCTTCGTACTCGGCTTCGTTGTTTGAGACCTTCCAGAAGATCTGCAGGACGTACTTGAGTTGTTCACCCGTTGGAGAGATCGGGGAGTACCCCCGCGCCCTGCGCCCTCGAGGTTGAGTGAGCCATCAAAGTACATCACCCAATGCTCGGTCGCACGGTGGGAGTAGGTAGCCGGTTCTCCTGCCACTCGCCATGAAGTCGACTAGTGCTTGCGACTTGATGGCCGTGTGTGGCTTGAAGTCGATGGTGAGGGCGCCGAGCTCGACGGCCCACTTGGAGATTCTTCCGTGGCGTCTTGGTTCCTCGGGATGTCGCCGAGCGGGTAGTCGGTGACAACGGAGACCGAGTACTCCCCGGAAGTAGTGTCGTAGCTTCCGCGAGGTGATGAGTAGAGCGTACGGGAGCTTCGCACGGCCGGTAGCGAGCCTTGGACTCGATAGAACCTCGCCGACGAAGTAGACCGGGCGCCGGACCGGGTAGGCGTGGCCGTCTTCCCCGCCGCTCGACAACGATGGCGATGCGACCACGTGAGTAGTCGCGGCTAGGTAGAGCGATGAGGCCCGCTCGCCCTTGTGAGGAGCCGTGAGGATTGGTGGCTTTGACAGAAGTCCTTCGGTGGGCAAGGGCTTGATCCGCCTCTGGAGTCCACACGAACTTCTCGTGATGCTTGAGTAGTTTGAAGAAGGGGAGGCCCCGTTCTCCTAGCCTCGAGATGAATCTGTTCAATGCCGCCATGCACCCCGTCAGCTTCTGGACGTCTTTGATGCTCGTGGGAGCTTTCATGCTGGTGATGGCGGAGATCTTCTCGGGGTTGGCTTCAATGCCGCGCTGGCTGATGATGAAGCCGAGTAGTTTGCCCGAAGGGACGCCGAAAACGCACTTGTTCGGGTTGAGCTTCCAGCGGTACTCGCGTAGCGATGCGAAGGTCTCTTCAAGGTCGTCGATGAGGGTACTGGAAGTCCTGGTTTTGACAACCACGTCATCCACGTAAGCCTCGACGTTCTTGTTGAGTTGCCGCTTGAAGCAGGCCTGGATGGCCCGTTGATAGGTAGCGTCGGCGTTCTTCAACCCAAATGACATGGTCGTGTAGCAGTACGCGCCAAACGGGGTGATGAACGCGGTCTTTTCCTGGTCTTCTTCCTTGATTGCGATCTGGTGGTACCCGGAGTAGCGGTCGAGGAAGCAAAGCGAGTCGCGGCCCGCCGTGGAGTCGATGACTTGATCAATCCGCGGCAACCCGAAGGGGTCCTTGGGGCGCGTGCTTGTTGAGGTCGGTGTAGTCGACGCACATCCTCCACTCGTTCGAGTTCTTCTTGCGGACGAGGACGGGGTTGGCGAGCCACTCGGGATGGAAGACTTCTCCGATGAAGCCGGCCTGCGAGTAGCTTGGCAAGCTCCTTCTTGATGGCGTCCCGTCCGTCGTCGGCAAAACGTCGGAGGTGTTGTCGTTTGGGGGTGGCCTTTGGATCGACGTTGAGGCGCGTGCTCAATCGGCTCCCCGGGCACTCCCGGCATGTCCGTCGGCTTCCACGCGAAGATGTCGCGGTTAGCCCGAAGAAAGCTGATGAGTGCGTCTTCCTATTTGGGGTCGAGGCCGGCCCCGATGGTGGTGGTCTTGCTGGGGTCGCCTGTTCCAAGGTCGACCGTCTTGACGAGTACCTCCTCAGGTGGCTGAGGCTTGTTGGCGCTGTCAGACTTCTCTGGGATGTCGAGTTCGCTTGTAGCAAGCTTCTTCGACGCGGCGTAGACCTCCATCATCGCGTTGGGTACTTGGTTTGTGGAAGCGATCACCACGGCTTCTGTATCGCAGTCGTGGGAGATCTTCAAGTCCCCTTGGAGGGAGAGTACACCTACTGGACTTGGCATCTTGAGTACCAAGTAGGTGTAGTGGGGCACCGCCATGAACTTGGCGATGGCCGGTCCGCCGAGGATGGCGTGGTAAGAGGTCTCGAAATCCGCGACCTCGAATTTGATGTACTCGGTGCGGTAGTTGTCCCGAGACGCCCCGAAGGTAACCGGCGCACCACCGAGCCTAGTGGGATAGCCGCGTTGCCCCGGGACGATGCCGTAGAAGGGCGTCTTGCTCTTGGTGAGCATGGGGGTGACGTCGAGCTTCATTTTCTTCAAGGTTTTGGTGAAGAGGACGTTGAGCCGGCTTCCACCGTCGATGAGCACCTTGTTGAGCTTGGAGCCCGCCACCTTGTTGGCTTCGGGACGAGGGGGAACCGTCCCGGTTCGGAGAAGCCGGTCCATTGGTCTGCGCGGGAGAAGGTGATGGGTACCTCCGACCACCTGAGAGGGGTCGGGACCGCTGGCTCAATGGACATCACTTCACGACGGGTAGCTTTCTGCTCCCGCCTGCTGGGCAGTCCGCCGAAGAGGACATTGACGGTCTTCTCGGGTTCTTGGAAGTCGTTGTTGTCGCCGTCCTTCTTCTTGCCCTTTTGGTCGTGAGGGTGTGGTGGCTCCGGAGTATCCTTGAGTGCATGCCTGAGCTGGTAGCACTACTCGGTAGTGTGGTTGCCGTTTGGATGCCACGGGCACTTCTCCTTCAGCAGGTCTTTGAAACCGCCAGAGTTCTTCTTCGAGTTCCCTTTCGCAGGGCGCTGAATGGCCGCGACAGTGTTGTCTGGCTTGCGCTTGCGGTTGGGACCCGAGTAGTTGCTGTTGCTGTTGTTGTTGTTGTTGTTGCGGCCGCCTTGGTTTGGGTCGCCGCCGCTGCCGCCACCCTGGTTCTGCTTGGACTTGCCGCGGATGGCGTCGTACTTGGCGTTGGCCTTGTCCTGTTCATCCGCCCAGGACGTGATCATGTCCTTGAGGTGGGGGATGGACCTGGGGCGGCGACGACCGAAGTCCTCGGAGGTGCGGCGGTGGTAGAGGCCGTCCTGGAAGAGGTCGATGACCTCCTTGTCGGTGACGTCGACGACGAGCCAGCCGCGCTTGTCGAAAAAGCGACGCATGTACTTGCGGAGGGTCTCGCCCTGTTCTCGCTTGATCATGGCCGGGTCCATGCGAGTACCCGAACGGCCCATGGCGCCCGCGAAGTTGCTCGTGAACTCGCTCCTTGATCCGGTCCCACTTGTCGATCGAGTGCTTGTCGAGCGACTCGAGCCATGTGAGTGGTGCTTGGTCCAGACAGAAGGGGAAGTAGAGGCATTTGGTGTCGTTGTTGCCGCCAGCGTTCTCGATGGAGAGGGCGTAGCATCGGAGCCACTGGATAGGATCCTGCTTCGCGTCGTACTTGGTGATCCCCAAGGGCTTGAACTTGTCGTGGAGGAGCAGGTTGCGAAGTCGAGGTGAGAAGGCGGGGAAGCCGTCGCCCTCAGCGGCAGTGTTCGACTTCTTCCGCCGCAGCTCCTCGATCTTCTGGCGGGCGTCGTACCCGCCGTGCGAGGCGCCGGAGGCGTGGGCCGTTCGCGTGGCCTCGGCCGCCGTGGCCCCGCCGCCGCCTCCGGCTCTCTGTTGGCCCCATGGTTGGAGGCGCCGCCGTCGGCCGCCGCCGCCGTCGGGGGTCGTTGCCGCCGCCGTCGGGGTCGTTGCCGCCGCCACCGGCCGGAGCGCGGTGGGGAACAACTTCTCGGTTGCCTTGGTCTTGCTTTGTGAAGGTCCGCCGGCGTTGGAGCGGCGGCGGTTTGGCTCGGGCGGAAGGTCGGCTCGAGTACGGTTGGGGCCGGCGTTGGCGGCGCGACTAGTAGCTTCGTTGTCGCGGGGTTTAGGCCGGAGGAGGTTGGTTGACTCTCGTTGTCGACCCGCATGAAGTAGGCTTCTTCGGCGAGCTTGGCGATGACCTCTCCGGCGCGTATGCCCCCGAGCCCCGGCGTGCGATCGTTGTGATCGACATGAGGCACGCTCGTGGGGGTGGTGTGTACTCTGCTCTCGACCGCCTCGAGAGCTTCCGCAAGGTTGCGAATGGGGAGGTTGTCTCTGAGCCGCCGGCACCGTTCGTTGCGCTTCCTGTTGCGTTCGCGTCGAGCGTCCCTGTTGGCGACGGTCTCGTCTGCAGGTGCGTTGGCAGACAGCTCGTCTGCGGAGATGTCCTCCAGGTACTTGTCCTCAGCCGTGCCTGAAGGTCCTGGGGTGTCGCCGGCAGCCATGAAGACTTGGCGATCGGGGGTACCCAGGCTGGACTCAGAGGGTGCCACCTCAGTTGGTGTATTTGAGTCAGCTCGGGTTAGTGGTGTTCCCTCCTGGAACGGTAGCGAGTCGATGTAGGCGACGTAGCGTGAGTCTCCCTTTACCAGGTCAGCGGGCTTGCGGTCCGGCCGATGAGACGTATCTCCCGGCGGTGTTGATTTTATAACCGGCCCCCGAGGCCGGCCCCCGACAAGGGAAGCTCGGTGGAGTCGTCTCCCGGGACTCGGGCTCCTCGGGGGTCCGACCCGAAGTCGAACTCGTAGTCGGGTTCGAGTAGAACTCGGAGAGAGGGGCCGGAGTCCGAAGCGCGATCGGGGACGGCGTCGGAGTCCGAGTTGTACTCGGGTATGGGCTCCTTGCCGGCCCGGCGCGGAGTGGGAGCGCTCGTGCGGGCCCCGGCGCGGATGCATGGGCCACGCGCGGAGTGCCCGCGTGGTGAAGGGGCCGCCTGTGATGGCTGAGCAGCCGGCTCGCATGCGATGGCCCATGGCGACGTCGGGTTCGAGTTGGAGACGGACTCGAGCTTGAAGTCAGCGTGGTGGTTGAAGAGCGAAATTTCGCCGAACTTGCCGGCGAGTTCGCCCGTGACAACTTCGGGGAAGCGTCACGAGGCTCCGTCCTCGGGTTGGGCCGCACGGTTGGCGGCGGCCGGAAGGAGCCCGCGCCATCGGCGGTGCGACCCGGGCGCCGAAGACGAAGGTGTCGCCGCGGTTGAAGGCGGCCGGTTGGCTTGAAGTGGACGGAAGCCGTCGAGTTCGCCATGTGATCTCGAGCGAGAGCCCCTACCCGGCGCGCCGACCGTCGGTGTTTTAGACCGGCAACCTACTACGGGGAGTACCCGAAGTAGATGATTGTGACTCGCCGAGATCGGTAACTCGAAGGAAGAGACACGTGGCACACAATTTAGACAGGTTCGGGCCGCGAGGTGCGTAATACCCTACGTCCTGTATGCTGCGTAGCTCTGGATTGATAGGGCATGATTACAAGATGGTGCAATGGTGCGCCGTGAGTTGTATGAGAGGAGGTTGGATGAGGTGATCCTGAGATCGGTCCCTGCCTCGCCTTATATAGTCCGGGAGACAGGGTTACAAGTCGGAGTAGGGAGAGAGTACTAGTCGAGTACGTCTAGGAGTCCTCTATACAGTGCGGAACATGTACAGCTCCCTAACCGAGTACTACTCCTGTGTAGTCCTTGTGCTCCACACCTTCAGGTGCCGTGTAGCGCAAGCCGGGTAGTCCCAGGGGCCCACCGAGTAGTCGGTCCTGGTACCCACCGAGGTAGTGGGCCCAGGGAGGTCCATACGACAACCACGTCGGAGTTCCCGGAGCTAGAAGCAAGATCAAGGTAGGATCCCGGTGGTGATCTTGTTCATATATCATTGTACTAGTTGATGTATCAAGTTGAATCTGATTCTTAGCGACTAAGTGTTTCTCCGAAGTCTTCGTTTTCAATCGGCTTTGCTTATTTTAGATCTATTCTCGAGATAGATCACATAGGGTGTTCTTGTAGCCGCAGTGGCTAGAGGTGCACGCCTGATCTTCCGAAAGAACTCGGACTCACCCTAGACTACTCGCATGAATAGAAGTACGTTGTGACAGAACGGGAGCTCTGAAAGGCGGGCGTTTTCGGAGTCGGACGGGAAACCACGGTTTAAAGAGGCTTCTAATGAGATTTGATTTGCTACTTCTTATTTTGCTTGGAACTTCAACAAAAGGCTCAACCCGATCTCTCTAGATCGGTTTATCTACCCCCTCTATCTTTGTTACCTCTGGTCTTTAGTAGATTAGATTCGTTCTTGTGTTGATTCTTATGATTAGATGCATTAGGGTTTTATCTATCGAAGATTGAAGTTACTTGGCATTACTAATCATCTTTTGCGTCACACATTTGTTCCACGGATTCGATACCTTGGGTTCACCACTCGAGGGAAGAAGGGTCCCTTGACTACGACGGGAGATTTGTCCGCTTGCAAGTCTAAACAAACTTTGATACAACTATTAACCGTTAACAAAGAGCTGCGGAAAGTTCCACTAGGGAATAGAGTTTTCCCCTTAGGTTTTTTGTAAGATACGACGATGACGTCGTATGGTTTTAGCATGGGGGAGAGCTAGCTAGCTAGCCTTTTGCTTTAAGATTAGTTTGGTTTGGTTTAGTTTTCGCGAGAGTATGAGAGTGTGAGTCTTAAGTTTTAGGTGTGTGGTTTTTTAAATTTTGGAAAGTTTAAAGTGTCTTAAAGTTAGTGTTCATGTCAAGAAAATAAAAAAAGTGTCCTTTAAATTTTTGTTTCTTGTGATGCTTTTCTTGCTTTACTTGTTTGTTCGTCTTTAATTTTTGATAAATAAGCATAAGTATTTGGTTTGAAACGTTTACCGTGGTGCTTAGTGGAGTTTCTACCTCTAAAAGTACCCGCATCATGCTTTGATCTAGAACTTCGTTTTGGTTGTGCTAAGTTTGATGCTTAAATTTGGAGGAATTTAATTCTGAAAATTATTGAAAAACCCTTGTAATAAAGGTTAGTGAATTCTCTTTTTCTAAGTTGAGAGTAAGAAAAATCTTATACAAAGCCAAATTTAATTTTCGCTCCACCATAAGTGCGATTAGCATAATGATTTGGGTTAGGATCCTTATCTCTTGGAAGTTTTAATTTCGAGCAATGATCATGTGCTTGTGATTATCTTTTATTGCTAGCCGCGTCTGCATTCGGTAACATGACTCTCACATTGAAAGTCCCGTACATCACCTAATTCCATACTCAAACCATTATATCTCTTTTGTACATCGTATTCCTTGAACACAACCTATTTTCGAAGTTTCGTCTCGTCTCTAGCATAGTTTTTGTTTTAAATCCAGATTATGTTTATGCGGGAAAGAGATGAGTTGAGAGCTTTGAAAGAGAGATAAAGATGTCAAGAAGAAAAGTAAAGGAAAAAATGTGTATGGAAAAGAAGAAAAAAAGGAGAGAAAGGGAAAAGAAAGAAAGAAAGAAAAAAAAGAAAGAAAGAGGAATGGCAAGAAAGATATGAAGAGGATGAGTCAAGTGAAAGATAAATAAAGTGTAAGGAAGGATGTCACGTTGTTGTTTAGAGATGAAACTTCCATTCTTTTTCCAACCATGTGCAATCCGACAACGAGGACGTCATCGGTGCCTCATAGTCTTATTTTCTTTTTCCCTTGCACATGTCCACCATTCTATATTTTCTTACCCTTGATATCCCTACATTATGGTTTAATTATCATGATCATTGGCTTTGAAACGTAAAAAACCATTAGAGGAAGTTCTTAGCTTGACAATACTTGTGTTGATTGTACTAGCCATACATATAGCTCCACTTTACATATTATATGAGAGACTTATGGGAGGTGAGAGTTTTATGAAAATTGTTTAGGATGGCCACTTCATATGAGCGACATGTGAGAAGCAAAGAAGTAAGCATGGCTGAAAATGAAGACCTCGAGTGAAAGGTTTGAGTTGTGTGGTAAATATTGATTTGGTAAAAATTCTAAATGCCCATGTTTATGTATGATGATCATTGCTTTATGTTTATTATATTAAAAATAAAGGATTGACTAACTTGTGAAGAAAGAATTAGCGGAGCATGATTTCAACACCTTGGACAAAAGATCTTTTACGAGTACTTGCTCGAGGACGAGCAAGATCTTAGCATGGGGGAGATGTTGATGGTGTATTTTGGTGCACCAAACATGTTCATTACACTTTGGTTTGGATTTGATTATGGAACTAACCCACCACTAGGCACACTAATCATATAACAAGTTCATCTTTGTGCGTGCATTTGGAAGTGTTATGTTTTTGTAGGAAAACATGGACATAAAGGACATAGTCACAACAAGTTCAAAGGAGCAATTTAGGAGTCTCGTTCATGTTTAAGAGCTTGATGAAATCACTCCCAAAGGTGGCAAGGCCCGAAGTGTTACAAAGTAACATCCCCGAGGATTGAAGCGTAATAGACCGGATTTCATGCAAGGAGAACCTCCACCTTGGACGCGAGGATGACATCGTCAAAATGGTGCAAGTGGAAGGGGCAAAGTGCATAAATACATGAGGACCCACGGGAGTGAAGGGGCGATCGAACCGGGCTAGGATGGGCCTAGGTCGGTCGGCCCAAGACAGCTGGCCTGGCCCACTCTGGGGGTCGGTTGGTCCCCCCTTTTCTTGCACCCAAGATCCTTCAACCCTAAGTTGCTGGAGGTGGCGCCATTCGCAAGGGAGAGAGCCATTCGCCTGAGAGGCCATCCACAAGCTAGAGAGAAGAGGAGGGAGATCATTCGTGAGAAGGATCGCTCTACTCGAAGAAAGCACCCACAAGTGGAGGAGAAGGAAGACACCGTCAGAAGCATCACCATGATCAACGGTGCTATTCCTAGCACCTTGATGGGGTAATCTTCTCATTTGTCCATGGGTTGTAATCGAACTTGAGATGTAATTGCTACTTTGCTTGGTTATCTATCTATCATCTAGTATTGAACAAGCTTTGATGTTTAAGGTTAGCTACCATGCCGTGAAGGGAGTAAGATCTCAATGCTCCCTTGGATCATTCAATACGCCGTGTCCATCATAGGTATAGTCACGAATACCTCCGCATAGTGACAGTGGGGAGGGAAAGGGCGAAACCGTGGTCACAACCCCTGATAGATTAGATCGGTTTTCATATCTTAAGCGGATGCATGTTCAAGTATCATAGACCCTTGGGCAAGTGTCTTTTACATATCTTGTTGGTTTAATCGATCTCTCTAGTGTAGCGTAGTTGTTCTTTAGATTAACCGTAGATTAGGGTTGGATAAGTTAGTGAGTAGTGGTAGATCAAACGCGTGTAATCCGCTTGCTCCGTGGATTGACAAGAACCTAGGGAACCCCCGTGGTGAAAATGGTGTAGGTCCGTACACTTGCGGACTGTAGGTGGATACGAGTTTTATCAGTCAACAGCCCCCACCCCTTCTATTTATAGGCCTAGGGCACCCTTGCTCCAAGCCTTGGGGGACCAATCAGAGACCAACATGTGAATGGTGGAGATGATAGAGGGCTCAAAGGCGGTACGGACGATCCTAAGGATCGGTCGACCCCTTGTGGGCCCATCTCACATTCTCCTTTGACTGGGTGACCGATGTGTGGGCTTCTATGGCAGTTTGACATGTAAATGATGAAATAAGTTTATTTGGGTGGTCGTGTGCCCTTCAATCCATGGGTTGCATGCGTGGCGGATTCTGATTCGTCGAGCTTGCTTCACATGAATCAGTAGATGGTAGTTTTATCACTGATTTTGTGTTTTTTCACCTGCAACCAGAGGTAGAGCTAGGCTGGGCCAACGACTAGGGCCAACATTAGCTATAGTATAGGAAATGGGTTGAATTATGTGCAGCCGTGTTTGCTATAGTGTGCTACAGTATGCAAAAAATGGGCCGGTGACTGGGGCCTCAGCCTGGGAGGCCTGGGCTGCAGCTCCGCCACCGCCTGCAACCAAATAATCTCTAGGGTCAAGTGGAACTACATTATAACTAAAATGTGTGCAAGAAATGTCTTTTCTCCTTCATTCATGGGAATATTGATGTCTAAAATTGGTACTTAACTGTCATGCATACACCCTGGGTACCTGCAAGGAAGGAGGAAGGCAGTCTCCTCTTAGAATTCCCTTGTAATCCTACCAGGACACATACTGTGTAATCCTATTAGGGCTCCTACCTTGTAACCAACTAGGCACCCGCCCCTGGACTATATAAAGGAGGGTCGGGTACCTAGGAACACATCCACAATCCCTCTGAGGAAAACCCAAGCGCAGGGCACAATATACTACACCAAACAGGACATAGGGTACACTACTCTGGCTACCCGACCTGTATGAATCTCATGTCTTGTGTCCTCACGCATACCTTCGAGTTCCAAGTCAGGCGATCCCCCACTGTCTACTCTCTGATAGGTACCCCTATGGAGGTTGTTGGATATAAAACTCCGACATTGGCGTCCACCGTGGGGCGATCAACATGATCCTTGGGCGAATTTGAAGGACCTCATCTCATCAAGAATTCAAGATCAATCTACATGGCAAGGTCGTTGTTCTCTCATCCAATCGACGACTTTGTGCACAAATTACAACAGAGTCCAAGGCGGGCTCGACTTTGTTCTCGCCGAGTTGGAAGTCGAAGTGGAGACGAGTACACTGACTGAGACAAGGCGGAATCCATCCTGTGACCCTGTTTACACAGCAGAAAGACGCCAAATCTGAGAGCAGTTCGACGACGGTGAACTATACCAGTCCGCATCGAAGTCGTAGATCTCTGGTGGCTTCCCACGTGCATCAACTTGAATTTTGATGTTACGCATACAAGTCTTGGCCACATGTATCGGATCAAGTCAGCAACAAGGCGACGAATTCTGAGTTGTTGAGCCTGGTTACATGTTGATAGGTGTCGATTTGGATCAGCACAAGGATGGTCCGATCTTCACGACAGTAGGTTCAAGAACAAAGGATAAATTGTTGTAGAACAATGAGGATAAGTAGCTTTATACCTGACAAAGGTTGGATGCGACCACAAGTGAGTTTTCAAAGTGATGTAACTCAGCTCGAGAGAATGGTGGTTCTTTTCCTCTATGTCTACCACCACGAAAAATTGGATTGGATTCTGCCATGTTAGGATATTGCAAGAGAAAGTGGAATAGGAATATGTGGAATCTCACAACCTCAACTCTTGCTTACCCTAGTTCTTACTCGTTCTCAAGGACCGTGAGTGTGCTACTATGGCATAACCAAACCTGTGACTAAGCGGTTGAAAGGATACAAGACGAGAGGTCCGATTTCAGATTTTTGTGGAGCTATAGGTGGCTTGTAAAGGGAGGCTATGGTACCATAACCAAGTGCAACAAACTGTCCAAACAAGATGTAAATGTTCCTGTCCAGAATCAACACCAACATGAGATATGAACATGAAACTTTTGATAAAAGATCCGCAACACAACCCCTTGCAACCTTTCAATTCTCTTTTCTTTCTTTTTCTTCTTCTTTTTTCTCTTTCTTTCACACTTTTTTCTGATTTTTTACTAACAGCAAACACAAAACAATCTATTATGGGTGTAGATAAAAATTAAACAAGAGTGTCGCGGAAGAACAAAGGCGGTGAATAGCAACACGATGAACGGAATGAACACAAAGTAACAATACCAACAAAATGGCTATAGATTTTTTTGTATGGCTTTTAAGCGGACTATAAGACATGAACAAAAAGATATAACATATAAGGGTGGGAGGGTGGGTAAAAACAAAACCTACCGTGACAACGATAGCTTTGATTACCACTTGATAGGTGTCGATTTGGATGATTACAAGGAGGGTCGATCTTCACGACAGTAGGTTCAAGAACAAAGGATAAATTATTGTAGAACAACAGGGATAACTAGCTTTATACCTGACAAAGGTTGGATGCGACCAAGCGACGGGGAGAGAGGCACCGAAACCGTGAAGGACTTCAACTCGATCTCCGAACAACTGCAGAACTACAAGCCAGAACTAATCCACACAATACTGTGCATCCAAACGGAAGCCATAGAGCATGAAGTAGGGGACCTCAGAGAGATTTCTTCACAAGTCCTCGAAGAACAAGGAAGAACAGGGGTTGTGCAAGGCACTCAGCAGCATCGGCCGCGACAAACCATATGAGTCTATCAATTCATGATTATCGAAACTTAGTTTTTAGTAGTACATAGAGGGGTATTTATACTAGGAACAACCCTCTTATATGGGTGTGAATTTGAGATGGAAATGAAAAGGCTAAGCATGTGAAAAGACTCCACAAAAATCAACTCCCGACGTGGACTCGTGTGGCTATTGACCTTCTGTGCAACCTCAACTAAATCGGTCATAACTCTTTATTGTGAAGTCCAATGGACATGAAGTTTTTTGCATTGGAACGTTGACTTCAAGGCAGCTCCATCAAGTACTCACAGAGCTCGAGAGCTATCACGAGTGAAGAGTTATGCTCTATTCTTTAAGCAGGTCCGAACTGGCCCAAAGTGGAGATCCGAAGTGAACCTCCTGGATCCTTATTCCAAACGGGTGATTCTTGGTTTCCAAGCTTGTCCGAACAATTATCCCAACGGAATCCTCCTAGATCCTTGTTCCAAAGAGGTTATTTGGTTTTCCAAGATTGTTCGAACAGTCATTCGAACAAAATCCTCCTGGATCCTTGGTTTGAGCTGGTGATTCTTGGTCCGACTGTTTCTTGTTATTTACTTCTTCTCCATATTTAGTTGTACCATCCTCTTCATGTATATTCCAAAGGACAACCAAAGTATAACATTTAGGTAGTATAATATTCTCATATATTTTGGAATTAATTTTAGTAAGGAATGAATTCACCTTTTGTTGGAGTTTCTTAGTATGACTGCACATAATTGATCCTTGAAGCACAAGAGCTTGTGTATTCGATGCATGGTCTTGTGTAACTCGTGAGATGTCCACAATCACATGTTACACGTGAGTTCCATCAGTTGGTATTGGCTCCACAGTACATGGCAGCAGAAATCTAAGCGGCAAATACATCTGTACTCTATATGAAAAAGCAAATTTGAGGGAATTGTGCTACACGCAGACATGGCAGGCTACCACAAGACCTCAAGATCATTGCTTGACACACACAAGGGACGTACACAAGTACTACTACGGCCACACATCAAGCTGCATCGACTCGCCATGCGACTACTTTGACTACTCATCTCGATTAGTTTCAACTAGAAAACTAGTCGAGAACGACTTTCATGTCATCAACAACTAGTCGGATCCACCTCCGACTAGTCGACTTCAGCACCAACCGTTGCAGCTCCATCGCCGACCGCCACGGATTCGTTGACACTCGTCCACGAATCTAGCTAAGCCACTTATTTCAATAATTATTTTTTCTTTAGCTTGTTTTCCACATACAAGAACCAATGTCGAAGAGTACTTCATGTTGCACACAACACGCGCAATTTTGCTCTACACCATGCGGAACAACGAGCAATCGTGCTCTCTCTTATCGCCATGCTGACTACCATTATCTACCTCTTAATGGTCTCGCTTCAGTAGCACATGCCTCAATCTGTGCAAAGCCTCGACTCTCCAGTCATACCTTCACACCCACAACGACTATGGCTAAACAGAGACCTAACAGAGACCGTGTGCTTAACCGCATTAGGATAACTACTCGACGACTAACGACCGCAACAAGAGCATGTCACATGACATTTACATTTATATTCATATTTGTATTTGTCATTAGTAGACTCAGTTTCTACAAATATGCTACATAATGTACACATCTTTACTTTCAGGTCAAGCTCCGAGGACGACTTTCTAGTATGCTCCGCGTACCTCCACCGGCGCGGCTAGTTCCCAAACTCGGGGGGCTACACGCCAAATCACTACTCAACAACGACTTGAGTAGTCTCCGCTAGCTCTCTAGCTCAGGGGCTCAGCACCAACAACTACTCGATGTGGCTCCTACAGCTCACCTGACAACGAGCTCGGGGACTTAACACTACAAGAGTACTTGGATGATGACTTCCGCATACACTTAAGACCCTTGGATTGATTCTTCAATCGTTCTAAGGCTCGGGGGCTACTAGGCTACACTCATCAGTTGATTTTTTCAAGATGGAGGCAAAATCAAGATTGAACCTCAACCAGAGTCCACGACTCAACCTAAGGCTCAGGGCTACTCCATATGGAGTGCGATTTTGCAATCACACTTCCATATAATCTTCAACGGGAAGGATCTCGACTACAACACTGATGAGCTGGAGCACATTCCAGCCTCATAGCAGTTTAAGTACCATTGAAGACTTCAACAAGTAGTACTCGGGGACACTTAAAGACTACTCGGAGAAGCTTCAAGACTACTCGAACTAGCTACTCTCGCCTACAAAGTGCTCGGGGGCTTGTCGGACATACACCCCGGGTACCTGCAAGGAAGGAGGAAGGCAACCTCTTCAAATTCCCATGTAATCCTACTAGGACTCATACCTTGTAATCCTACTAGGACTCCTACCTTGTAACCGAATAGTCACCCGCCCCTAGACTATATAAAAGAGGACCGGGTACGTAGGAACACATCCACAATCCCTCCAGGGAACACCCAAGTGCAGGGCGCAATATACTACACGAAACAGGACGTAGGGTACGCTACTCTAGCTACCTAAACCTATATAAATCTCGTGTCTTGTGTCCTCACGCATACCTTCGAGTTCCAGGTCTAGCGTTTCCCCACCATCTACTCTCCGACGGGTACCCCTATGGAGGTTGTCGGATATAAAACTCCGACAATAACATCCGTCAACACACGTGAGTGTCGCCGCCAGTTCTAGACCCCATTTCCCCTCGTCTCCGGCCTCTTAGTTGGTGGCGAAGGGAGCTGGATCCATCCTTTAGTAGATCTGTTGCTAGTTTGTTAGTTTTTCCCAATAATTTTCCTTTCTTAGTTTGTTAAGTCTTAGGTCGTATTTTCGATGTTTTCAATAGGCTTTCTATTGCATTCTGAATCTTCTTCAGGGGATGCATCATTTTCTTCAGAGTTGTCATTTTCTTCATCAAGAGATCGAGGTACATTGACCTAATCCTCATTGGGAAGGGATTTGATATGTTTCCTCTCTAGTGAAATAGTCTTTCTGGTTGTTGGTGTTACTATTGGCAATGACGGATCTGTTGTTCCAACTGCCATTGGTGATGGCTAATGGCAATGTCGAATCTTATGTTTGGTTCAACCATCAGAAGATAAGGTCTATGTGCTTTCAACACCTTTTACTCCCTTCAATGGTTCATCATACAATGCCTCTTCCGCGGCCTCCACTTCTATGGAGTTTTCTGTTGGTTGGGGACTGTTGTTCTTGAGTTCAAATCTAGTGCTATTCCACATCTATGGAGTTTCCCAAAGTAGTTTACAGTGTTGGTTGCAAGGAAGATGAAGGGTAGACACCTAGTGGTGTGCTTCAATGTAACTTTACTTTATGTTGAGGTGTCAATTGTAAAAGGGTTTATGTTTTAATGAAATTTGATCTCTCTAAAAAGGATTTATCAGGGACACGACTAGTTTGGTCGGATGGAAGGGAGGTGGGTTGTTGTGATCCATGCCTTTTGTTTTCTTGATTTACCTTTAAAAATGTGATAATCTATATAACCTATATAATTAGTATCCACTACAGGATTTGACTCCGTCTTCGTGAAGCCACAACAATATCCACATCACTTAGATTTAATTTTCTCCACCTATATTTCCTTTCTTTGATTTCGTATCTTTAATTACTATCCACATCACTTAGATTTAATTTTCTCCACCTAGATTTCCTTTCTTTGATTTCCTTTCTTTAATTACTCCACACAACACAACAAGCAATTCGTCTCTTTAATTACTCCATGCAAGCAACTCAACCATCATGCATTCCTCCACCTAGCCTTCTTATTAGTATCGATGCACAAGCACCAATGCCGCTGAACATTCAAGAAACCATGATAATAACCTGCCATATACGTTATTGGCCACCATATTGAGAAGGCAAAAAGAAGAAGATTCAAGCATTCAGCCTTGCAAAAATTAAAACCTCTACATCTTTCACGTCGTTGCTGCCACTACAAAATAGACACCCCAAAGCATCAATTGTCTCGTCGTCCAAACACCTCATGTCCTCATCCTAATTCCCCACGAATAAGGAAGGATCAATTCACCGCTCATATATGGCTCCCAACAAGACCTCATAGAAGTTTTTAGTAGAGATAAAGTTGAAGTGAGTCCTCTTTGCGAAGGCTGGGAAGGACTTCGTAGACTTCATCTTCAACCTGCCGACACTCCCGATCAACATTTTGGCGAGGCTGGTGTCCGAACGTGCATGACCTGTTGCTACTCCTGCCGCCAAACAAGCTGGCCGAGGCCAGGAGGAGGCACCGTTGTGGGTTGTGTTTGTGCCCATGTTCAAGCTGTTTTCATGCGCGGTGATCAGGTGTGCATGACGACGAATGTATGAAAAATGAATAATATAAATTTATGCAAAATATCCTGCAGCAATGCATGGAGAATTCACCTATTTTTATCTGAAGTGGCAGATGTTCCAACAAAAGTTTGCATGAATTTTTTTCTTCACTGATGTGTTCACTCCATCTTGAAAAAGGTAGTGTTGGGGTGTAAATACCATATACATTATGGATAAGTAAATTATTGACAAAGAAGGATCAAGAGATGAGTCTAAAAACTTTTGTCCACTCAGTTATTGCCCCAATTCTTCTCAAAACTTTTGATTACAAAATTCTTCAAGTTTTTCTAATTGATCTTCAATAATGTATCTCTCTATGGATTTTGATTTGGAATTAATCTCGAATATATCACATCTGTTTGGTTTAAGCTTCGGGACTCGAAATCAAAAATTTTAGAATAATTATGTTACTAATGTGACTGTTTTCCAGTAACACCTCCTATGAGACGTAAAAGATTTTCCTTGTAAATATCTTGGTGTGACACTCTTTATCAAGAAGCCCAAAAAGGTTCAAATTGTATCAAGTTATGATCACATCTCTAACCAACTCCTTAGGTGGAAAGCAAATTCTAATGTCCACGACAAGCAAGTATGTGCTCACTTTGGTTGCACTGTATCTTCCAATTGGTATGGATAGCCTTATGCTCTTATAGTGGTTGACAAGATTCACTAGGGTTTCTTATGGAGAGGATGGAAAGAAGCTAACAAAGATCATCACTTGATTGAATGGCCTAACATTCTAAATGTTTCCATCCAAAATAACTGAAGAACTAGGTTCCAAATAGTCCCTCGGTTGAGCTTTGAGAATGAGATGGTCGTGGATTCATAAAACCAATCCTGATAAACCATGTCATCGTATTTGATCTTTTTTACATGTAAATGCCAGTAATAGTTTGTAACTTCTATTGTGTACAATAAATTCTTGTTTCGTTATAGCATGGGTATAGTTTTAGAAATCTTGTTTTTTAAACCACATCATGGGTATTTTTCTAGTTCTGGAAATAAAAATAGAGTTACATTTCAATTGGAATCATGTTGCGGTACCCATTATACTTGTTCAAAATGGAATACTGTAATGTTTTGTTGACATATGGATTGGTGTTTTCAAATCATGGTGAATGTTGATAGTAGTTATATGGAGGCAAAGATTCGTTTAGTGGTTATTTTGCGCAAAATTTTTTTTCTCTTTGCTCTTTTTTTCTAAGCTCGCGTGCTATTATGATGAAACTTTTTCCCTTTTGTAATAATGATACCTATATGCAACTTTTTATATTACCATTTCTAAAAAAATCACGGTGAATGTATTATGTAACTATGTTGTAGACGGCAAAGATAGGAATGTATTTGAAACTGTATGTATAGTGCAGCTAGATGATGTGGGGGGCATGGTAAAATGCCTCTCCCAATCAGCAAGGGCATGCCATTACAATTTCGCTAGATCGGAGATCTGCCATTACTATTCGTCATATTGGAACCATGCCATTACCAGTTCACTTTTATCGGGCTCCTGCCATTTTGTACACTCGCCACTACCTTGGGCCCACATGCAGGCCTGTGTACATCCGTATGTCCGCATTTACCAATGTCTCATGGATAAGACTGAGCTGCCCTCTCTCTTGGCCACCACATCTTGTTGCTCGTCGCCCCCGTCGATTTGTTGCTTAGGTGCTCTACCACCATCCCTGTCGATCTCTTGCTCATCTTGTCATTGTCGCCGCCCCCATCGATCTCTCTCTCGTCCACATCTTCCTACCACCGCTGCCACTGTCGATTCATAGCACAGCCATGCGGCCAGGTGGTAGTGCACTGAAGGTAGGGTCGAACTCAAGCGTGGGGGCAGAGGACCCGATATGGCAAGGTAGGGGGCTGCCATACCTTGATTTTTCAGCAAATACCCCCATGTAATCTCATCCCTACCATTCTGAAAATGAGAAGAGGCCACAAGGAGAAAGAAAAACAACGATTGGCCTGTATACGCGAGAATTGGGCCAACAGATCATGTATGGGCTATTTTTTAACAAGCATGTATCTATCTGTATACATGTAATGACGCACGTTCACCATGGTCCATCCATAGTCCATGGACTCCCTTCCTGGCCTCGATAGACCGACCCACGAAGTCACGATCGAATACGAAGCGACAGACGATGAACCCTAGCGCGACATCGAGCTGTAAAGACCTCGCGTCACGGCAGTGACGACCAGCAATGTACTGGTGATTGGTGATCGAATGGGAAAAGGCAAGGACAAGGCTGAAATGGAAGGTAAATAAATTAAATAAAGTGCAACATTGCAGATTGGAATAATTATTTTTTCAGTTCTCATTTGTTTCCTTCATGTCTTGAATTGATTTGTGCCCATATTGGAATGCAGATTTGAGAAGCTTTTAGTCTGATGGCAAAGACTCAAATCCAAGTACCCAAGTAGGTGGTACTGTTAACGCGAAGGTTGAACAACAAGAGGATTCAGATGATGAGTTTTTTATGCTGTCGCAGCGATGGAAGAGGAGATGAAAAATGTTGCCGCGATTGGACAAGTGGACAAGGAGTTTGAAAAAGCTGCTGATGCCACACAAGTTGAAGAGGATATTGAAAATGCCATGTCAGCTGAAATGGAAGAATATGAACCAGATGCACGAGTTGAAGGTATTATAACTCGGTTCAACCCGGATCACATTATTACTGATCCAGGACTACGCATTCCAGTTGATCAATTTTCTGTTGACATTAGAGCTGAAGTTAGGAGAGCTTTTATAGACAAGGGTCCAACTCAAGCAATTGCTTATAATTTCCCTCAAACAAAGGATAATAAGCGCTTTTAGGAAAAATGGTTTCAGAAACATCATTGACTTGAATATAGTGTGGAGAAGAATAAGGCTTATTGCTTCTATTGTTACCCCTTTAAGGAAGATCGAATGGATGACAAATTTGGTTATGATGCCTTCACAACATTGGGATTTGACACTTGGAAGAATGCATACTTGGCACTTCCAAAACATGATGGAAAGATGCATAACCAATGTAGGACAACATATGAAGATTTTGATAATCAAAAAACAAGTGTGAAACATAAAGTTACAAAGTATACTAAATATGCACTGATCAAGTATGAAACTCGTTTGGATACATCTTTGGGTATTGTGAGTTTTCTCACATTGCAAGGTGAACCATTCCGCGGACATGATGAATCACCTTCTTTGAATAAGGGCAATTTTCTAGAAATGCTTAAATGGTACAAAAAGAGAAGTGAAGAAGTGCAGCTTTCATTTGATGATGTGTCATGTCCCAAAAAATGCCAAAATGACTTCTGGAACAATTCAAAAAGAAATTGCAGAATGTTGTGCTACTGAGTTGACCAAGGCAATAAGGGAAGAGATGGCAGGTTGTCTCTTCTCCGTTCTTATTGATGAATCTCGTGATATATCAGTTAAGGAACAAATGGTTGTGGTTGTTAGGTAAGTATTTGACTATATGTGGTTTCCATTATTTTTCCTGAAACTTCATCTATTTATGAAACTAAACCTAAGGTACATCATTTGTGTTGTAGGTATGTCAACCGCAAAGGAAAAGTAATTAAAAGATTTTTGGGTATTAAGCATGTGAAGGAGACAACCTCAAAAGCACTAAAGAGATCTTTGGTTGAGGTGTTTGGTGAGCATGGGCTACATGTTTTAAATCTGCGTGGGCAAGGGTATGATGGAGCTTCAAATATGAGAGGAGAATTTAATGGCCTTCAGAAGCTTATTCGTGATGAGAACCCATGTGCTTTCTATATACATTGCTTTGCTCATTAGCTACAACTAGTAGTTGTTTCGGTGTCAAGATGTTGTTCATCTATTGAGGATTTCTTTGAATATGTGACCTTGATTGTTAACACTACCAGTTCGTCATGCAAAAGAGGACTTAATGGTGGATAAACAATGCAAAATTCTTTTGCGTAAGTTGAAAAGTGGAGAGATTTCTTTAGGAAGAGGGAAACATCAAGAAGTATCCTTAGTTAGACCTGGAGACACAAGATGGGGTTCTCACTATAGGACTTTGCTTCGTATTGAATCAATGTGGGGTTCAGTGATTGAAGTTCTAGAAATTGTACACCAAGATGTGCGTAATCCATGTAAAGCAGGAAGCTTAGTAAAAATCATGGAGTCTTTTAGCTTTGTGTTCATCATGAAGATGATGATACGAATCCTACACATCACAAATGAGCTATCTCTTGTCTTGCAAAGGAAGGATCAGAATTTAGTTCATGCCATGTCTTTAGTTATTGATGTGAAAACACATTTGATGAATTTAAGGGATCATGGTTGGGAGCCATTGTTGGAAGAAGCCACAACATTTTACAATAAAAATGATATTCCATTACGAAATATGAATGAATCAGTACCAAGATGGTGCAGATCAAGAAAAGGGGGGGACAACATCACTCAAGACCATCATTTTCGTATTGATACCTTCTATGCTGCTATTGATGCTATTACTACTGAGTTGGATCATTGATTTAATGAGGTGTCTTCAGAACTGTTGGTTTGTTTTTTCTTGCCTTGACCCAAGAGATTCCTTCTCTAAATTTGATGTGGACAAGCTTGCTAGGCTTACAGAAATATATTGTGATGATTTCTCTAATTCTGATAAGGACGATATAAAAGGTGAACTTGAAGGATTTATCATTCACGTGACCAGAATTGAGGAGTTTAGAACCTGTCATGATCTTGCAAGCCTAGCTGCAAAAATGGTTGAACTTGAGAGGCGTATTGTCTTCCCACTTGTGTATCGTCTAATTGAGTTGGTATTGTTGCTACCGATGGCGACGACATCAGTTGAAAGGGCCTTTTCAGCAATGAAGATTATTAAGATAGAATTGCGCAACAAGATGTCTGATGGTTGGCTTAATGCCTTAATGGTTTGCTACATTGAGAGAGAGAGAGATATTAAGAAAGCTTTTCAGAAAAGAAAGATAGGCAAAAGCAATTACCGAAGTCTCCTAGACGTAAACCCAATTAAGGCTTCATTATCACCTGGTCTGTCTCGTGACTTGCATATTTTGTGTACTCTATCCTAAATTTAGATCACTATATCTATATGTTAAATTGTTAATTTTCAGTTCACACGTCATTGCATTAATCATGTGTACAGACTACCATCAAATCACTAGAAATTTTTTAACATCTGTTCAAATTTGCCATACCTTAAAAATTTTTCGTCCTCCGCCACTACTCAAGCGAGTGGACAGGTAAGCAGCTCCCACTCATTGAGTGCCCTAGATGTGGTGTTCGTGTGGTCAAGATCAGGAGCAAGAAACCTAAATCATACGATGAGGTGTTTTATAAGTTCTCGAACAACATCAAGGTTAGTTGATGGGTAAATTTCTGCTTGTGTCTTCAGTTTGTGTTGAATGGAATTGCTTCTTGCAGGAAGATCCAACTACATGTAAGTTTATCAGGTCTAAGGAGCAGTACGAGGTATACTTGCTTGATCTTGATGCATGGCAAGCACGCTTGCAATAACAATTGTGCAATTTGTTGACGGTTAATAGTTGTATCAAAGTTCGTTTAGACTTGCAAGCGGACAAGTCTCCCGTCGTAGTCAAGGGACCATTCTTCCCTCGAGTGGTGAACCCAAGGTATCGAATCCGTGGAACAATGTGCAACGCAAGGATTCAATCTAGTAAAGCAAGGTAATCTATCTTATGAAGACAAGTTGCATCTAATCTACTAACTCATAAAGAAAACCACATCTAATCTAATCTACTAAAGAGGTAACAAGATAAAGCAAGAGATAACCAATCTAGAGAATCTAGATCATGCTTATGTTGTAGCTCCAAACAAGATAGATGAAGATAGAAAAGCGAATCTCATTAAAAGCATCTTTAAATCGTGGCCTTCCATCCGACTCCGAAAACACCCGCCTTTCGGAACCCCCGTTCTGTTACAACGTATCCCTACTCATGCGGGTAGTCTAGGGCGAGTTCGATAGAACAAGTTGAAATCACTTGGCCGGTCCGGTATGCACCTCTAGCCACCGCGGCTACAAGAGCACCCTAAGTAATCTAGCTGCAAACTAGATCGTGGAAGAAGCAAAACCAAGAAGAAAACAAAATCATCGAGAAGGCACTTGATCGCTAGAAATCGAATTCACTTACAAACTTCACCATGAATGATTACATGAACAAGATCACCACCGGGGCCCTCCCTCGATCTTGATCCTCGCTCCGGAGCTCCGGCGTGGTCTTCCATGCAAGGTTCCCACGTCGGCTAGGGAAACCCTAGACAACTAGCACGACCCTCATCTCCGAGATGGTGTCCCTCAAGCTTCTCGGCTCCTTGGCGGCGGATGACAAATTGATTGATGCGTGGCTCTCGGTCAGGGGGCTATAAATAGCCAGAGATGCAACTAGGTCAAAGGGGAGGCCGATTGGGCCCCGAAACGGGCTGGGCTGGCCGGCCTGGGCCGACCGACCTGGGCCCAATTCGGCCCAGCTCGTGTCCTCCTTCGCCCGGTGTTGCTTCTCTCGTCTTCTAGATGCTCTCCCCTTTTGCATGTGGGCCCTTGACGTCGGTTTCTTTCCGAATTGGACTCAACTCCTTGTCTTGCAAGATTCAGCACTTTTCTGGTTCGGTCCTCGGAGTTTATCATCTTCTCGGGCTTGGTCCTTGGGCTCTTGGGGTCATGTTCACTTCATTGCTTGACTTGTATCGGGCTTCAAGGTCTTGTCATGAGGTGCTTAATGAACTTATCCCGGAAGTCTTGCTTTCAACGTTAAAACCCTGTGTAAACACTTAACTCCAAAACCGACATGCACAAGTGAACTTGTTATACCACGGGGGTTAGTACCAATGGATAAGATACAAAAGTCATGCCAACACCGAAGGTAAACTCATGGCTAGGTTGACGGATTTTCACCGTCAACATCTCCCCCGAGCTTAAACCTTGCTCGTCCTCGAGTAAGCCTTCGATGGATATCATCGTTGCCCTTCATTGTTTAAACCTTGCACTTGATCATACATGAAAAAAAACATAATGCTCTCAAAAGTTTAATTCGTTAAAGTTCCATAATGTACTAGCCTTCATCCCTACGGAGAGGGTAGATATTTAATTAAGCTTATCCCACGAGTATTAACATGCTCCCAAAATTCAAATGGATCTCAGAAATTTTGAAATAAAGAACAAGATGAAAAAGAGCTAAACCAAGTTCACAAATTTAAACCACCTTGCATCTTGCTCATGAACTCTCATCTCATCATGTCTCTCAAGCCTATTTATTCTACTCCTTTCCCTCTCATAGCATTTATTTATGTGGTAGGCTTTATATGGAGCTTTTTGGGAAAGTTTAGTCCTACCAAGATTTTATAAATGAGATGTTGTCAAAACAAGACAAGCTTCTCATGGTCTTACCAAGACTCGTCGAAAGGTCATTGGAAAATGATGTTAAATCAAGGAGGGGAAAGAGAAAAATACACACGCTTGAGATAGGTGGACATGTGCAAATGGCAAAGAGTGATCCCGAGGCACAAAGGAAGTCCTCGTTATCGGATTGCACATGGTTGGAAAATTGAGTATGGATCTTTTAATCTTGAAGCCTTGAATTTCCTAATGCACTTTGGAGAACCGGGGAGTTCACTTTATTTTTGCACATACTCATATTCTTTTTTCTCTTTCTCATATTTCTCCTTCTTTTCTTTCTTTCTTTCTTTTTCTCATTCATTCATTTTTTTCTTGTCATTCACCTTGGAAGTCCCGTACATCGCCTTTGAACTTTCTTTCTCTTCCCTTTTTTTTAAAATACTCCCCTTCGAACTCTAAAATTGCCTCGTACCTACCTCCTCCCCCATGCTTAGACGTTGCTCGTCCTCGAGCAAAGAGGCGATAAATAAGGTAGGTACCGGAAATATTTTTCCTTGGAGAGATACTTGAAGTCTTCAATCTTGGCACCATCGATCTTCCTTGAATTGATGATCCATACTCAACGATAGGTTGTGGTCAAGGAGGTAAACACAAAAGATGATATTTGGTTTTAAGGGTGTATATCCGGCGAGGTTTGTGAGATCTCCGATGTGGGGATACACAATGCACGGATAAAAAGGCTAGCAAAAAGATAGATACGCAAAAACGGAATGACCAGCTTCTTAGTCTCGGGCCAGAGAAATCAAGGCCTGAAATAACTCACCCAAAAATAAATCTTGTATACTAAGTTTTTGCACTCAAATATTTATATGGCTCGGATAGGTAGAGCAACACGCAAGTGGTATTTATGACAAGGTTAGCTTTACATTTAAGAACAAAAATAAATCATCTTTAATCCATCTAAAACTTGAGAGCACATAAAACACTATGGGTCTTTATCTTTATCATAACCTCCGCTAAAGATTAAGCTAGCATTTAGATAATTTCAGATTTGTATTTTTAAGAGAGCACTAGGTTAAACATGCATAAATCAATTACAAAGATAAACAAAGAGGCAATTATAATCATATATCATCATGGCACAAACTTTGTAACTTTACTAATGGTAAAAACTTGGTGGTGACATTATTCATGATGAAAATAAAAACTAACACACACGCTGATAATTAAACTAAAAACTAAAATTAAAGTAAAGCTGAAAATACTACGCATACATAGGTGCAAACAAGCTGAAAATTAAAGAAAAGGGGGTAAAGGAAATATAACTAAAGCTCCTCCTCTCTCTAATCTTTCGCCGGTGGTTGATATTGATAGTCTTGGTTGTTGTACCCTTACTCATAATAAGATTGCGCCTCTCCTCATATGAATTGTCTGACGGTGCTAGGTGAAGGTGTCCAAGCACATAAACAATGTTTGCATTTCCTTCACCCATTTGGTTTGCATTGGTTTGGATGGCTGCAATAATTTTGCATGTTTCTTGCAGCGTATCCTCCAATGGTGGTCACATTTTGTTGTGGTTGAGGAAGATGTGCATATGGCTCCGCAAAGGCTACGTTGGGCACCGCAAAATGGTGGGGGCATGGCTGCACCACTCCCCCATGCTTGCATTGGTACACCACCGTAGTAATTTGGCGGCGCTGGAATTTCTTCAAATGGTGGCACATAATTTTGTTGTGCACCTTTTTCTTGGGCCATAGAACATCCTTCTCCTATAATCCTTCTCCTTTATTTTTTTTCTTCGCCGGCACAAGAAGTCCTTCCTCTATCCAATCTTCTTCCCCTCAAGAAAAAGTGTTAACCTTACTTCCGAAAGGGGCAAATTCACCTAGGCCACTTTGAAGCCTCCTCTCTCATCTTCACTTATATATTTTCCTTTCTTCATATATTCCTAGGGAAGTCCCGGGTAGGAGATTATTCGGGTTCCTTGTAATACCCGGTTTTAAAGAGATAGCCAATATGGAGAGGCAACACCCCGAACCAATATCTCCCGAACTCGATGTTGCTTAACAACACCACCGGTTGATCATAGGTGAGTGGGGTTGATTGGCTGCCTGGCAAAGCCGAGTAAAGCCAATTCAACTCCGTGTTGGTTATCTTTGTCTCTCTCATTCTCCCAAAAATCCACTTGCACAAAAGTGACACACTTGGATGATGGGGTTCCGGATAGTATTTCTTCGTTGATGGTCTCCTCCCATGATCATACTCCAAAAAACCTTCCCATGTGCCTTCATGCACATCCACTTGTTCCGGAGCTCCCTTTTGAAGATAGGAGACACTCGCCCATGGGTCTACGATACTAGAACATGTAATCGTTTCGAACATGAAAGCCAATCTAATCTATCAGGGATTGTGTTGAATGGATCCAAGGAAGCATTGAGCCCTTACTCCCTTTACGGCATGGTAGCTAACCTTAAGCATTAAAGTATTTTCAACACAAGATGATAGATAGATAATCCAAAAAAGTGTGATTACATCTCAAGATCGATTGCAACCCATGGATGAAAGGAGATTACCCCATCAAGGTGCTAGAAATAGCACCGTTGATCAAGGTTACCCTTCCAACGGTGTCTTCCTTCTTCTCCACTTGTGGGCTCCCTCCAAACGGAATGAGAGACTCAGCACTCCTTCATCAAGGGTATGCGCCATGGTCATGAAAATTTCCTAGGCGAATTCCTTGTGGGTGTTTGCCGACACTCCGTTAGAGAATTGCACCGGTGTTCCGTGTGAAACCCAATATGTGGAGAGCTTGGTCGTTGATGTCGACGTTCGCTACAAGCCTCTACTTAAGGCGAGCAAGCTTCTTCTCCTCCTCCTCCGTCATGATGACATACCCCTCGGAATACCGCGGAGCGTATGGAGGTGGAGCGGATGATCGTGTCAAGTGGCGAGGTTGGACGAGCGGCTCCTCCATATGTTATTGAAGTTTGGTAAACCTAATAAACGAGTTTCGTGTGGCCCTCATGCCACCAAGGAGAAGAGTGGTTCCTCCTCGGCGGTGCCGTGTCCTCCTCCATACTCCGAGGAGACTCGGAAACCGAGTGCCTCCTCGAAGAGGTTGTCGATGATGGCTTAGACGACGATGATCCCTTCCTTTTTTTGGTGAAAAGGCTTGTAGTTTTCTTCCATGATTGCAGCGCTCTCCCTCACAAATATATATCCGGGGTTTTCACCCGGTAACAAGGTACACAAATATTATTTTGGAGTCTGGACTTTGAGTGGATTAAGGATGTGATTTGTTGCACGAAACAAACGCGGTGGATGGCTAAGTCTAAGGTGATTCCGGCCTACAAACTAGAGCACACGAACAAAGAGTTGGATGAAAGACTTACCTCTCTCCTCCTCTTGGCTTGGTTCTTCTCTAGTGCATGTTGCTTCGTGACCGCGTACACCTTCCAAACGTTCCCGTCCACTCCTTCGCTTGCGTTATTGCTCCTTCCACTTGATGTTTTCGCTTGATTCACTTCCATATTCCCTTGCCTCACATGCATCCATGATATTCCTACAAAACAAGGCCTTGGCTGCCCCCAATGCTTGTACTTTGCATGTGGTTTGATAAAAGATGTTGGAGGGGCATCCCGTGATGTATCATGGTGCATGTATGGTTAGGTTAACTAGATTGCCTCCCTCTAAGCATGTTTTAAGGTTGAGCACTCCTCTAATTTCGAAATTTAAAAATATTTTTCAGAGCCATGCAAGAACTCAAACATAAATTTATAGAAGTTCTTAAACCATTAAAAACAAATGTAAGTCGAAAATATTTTCCGACTACGTTGATATCGGTCTCACCGGTATAGTTTACCTTCATTGGTTGAGAGCAAACTTTTCCCGGCTTGATCATGGGGGCATAAGTTTAGGTTGTAATTTTGATTAGATGAGAGAGACTTTGAATAAAATAAGATTAAATGAGGCTTAGAAAAATTCTAATCTTAGAGAAACCAAGGATAAGGATTTTTAAACCAACCAAAAGTTATAGTTTCTAGGTTCACGCGAGTCCTACCACGTGCTGAAATTTAATTAACACCTAGGTATAAGTCGTGGCTCTACTCGTGTGTTTTTAGCATGAAAAAGTAAGTCAACCACAGCACCATAATGAGGGTGAAGGGTTGAGTTAGGTTCTGAAATTATTTGGTTGTGATTTCTCGAAAAAGAACGAACAAACACATAGGAGGGTTCATGCAAAGGGTTTATGACAAAGCAAAATATTCAACCAAGAATTATGTCTCTAATATTGTTCAACCATTCTAAGTCTAATGTTTTGCGTAGTAAAATTCAAAACTGAATTACTTGAAAAGACTAAAAAAACCTGGAATCGGGTTGTCCTACCGGTAGCTTATTCTTGACTCGACGAAACGGGTTGCCTCCCGCCTAGCGCTTCGTTTATAGTCCATGGCTAGACTTCTTCACTTGATTACTCCGGATCAACGCTCTTTGCGGGCGTTGCAATCTTGGGTACCCACTTCCGCACCATCTTGGGCACGGGCTTCTTCTTTGGCTTAGTTAATTTTTTTGGTCTTCACAGGCTGGCTGTGTCCTTCGGTCTTGACGGATGCAACAACTTCCTTCATGTAGTGGCTCGGTATCTCAAACTCCGGTCTTTCGGTTGTGATCTTCATGGTCTCCTAGTGTGATCCTCCATCTCTCCCGAATGAGTTTGAGTAGCCTTCGCCGTCTTGGGACCTTGGATTTCTCTCGGATATTCTTCTTTGTTACCCATCGGGCGCCCGGCAAGTTGTCCCACTTGTGTCTAGCATTTTCATCACGATGAACACTTCACGTATAGAGCTTCCGACCTCCGTCACCTTGCCATCTAAATTCTTCAATATTTTCTCCATAGCCTCGAACTTAGTGACGACGTCCTTGGACATGGTCGTACTCCACACACTCCTTGCATGTGGATCTTGCTTCGGCGGCCTTTAGGTGTTGAGCTTCTTTTCTCCATCTCCATCTTCTCCATCCTCCTCTTAAGTAAACCGATATGCCACTCAAGGAATCCGGCTCGTATGCATTCAGCTCTCGCAATCGTCATGCGGATAGTTGAGACCTTGATCTTGAACGGCCTCCCGGCGTCTTGAAGGTTTATGATAGGTAGATCAACGATGTCCGGGGTGTATAGCTCTCGCGCTCCGGTTGTTGAGGTTGATCTTCCTTTGGACTTGGAGGTGGTGATTCCCTTGGAGATTTTGACGGTCCTTCAACTTTGGCTTTTGGATCTAGAGTTTCCAACCCTTTAGCTTGTGTTGCACGTCACCTTTGCCTGTAAAGTTTTCCTGGGTCATCCACAAAAAAAAGTTTGGGTTTCTTGGAGAGGTAGCCAACCATCTCCGGTTAGGGTTAGTGATAAAACAAAAATCTAACAAAAGAAAAATTAGGGTTAATCAAAACTAGATTAGATTGACTCTTTTTTTTCTTTTTGGGGATGATCAAACATAAGAAATGCAAAATAAAATCAAAAGAAAAACTGAAAGATAAGCGATACTAGATCGGATCTTAATTGCTTGTTCCCCGGCAACGGCGCCAGAAAAAGGGGCTTGTTGACGGTTAATAGTTGTATCAAAGTTCGTTTAGACTTGCAAGCGGGCAAGTCTCCTGTCGTAGTCAAGGGACCCTTCTTCCCTCGAGTGGTGAACCCAAGGTATCGAATCCGTGGAACAATGTGCAACGCAAGGATTCAATCTAGTAAAGCAAGGTAATCTATCTTATGAAGACAAGTTGCATCTAATCTACTAACTCATAAAGAAAACACATCTAATCTAATCTACTAAAGAGGTAACAAGAGAAAGCATGACATAACCAATCTAGAGAATCTAGATCATGCTTATGTTGTAGCTCCAAACAAGATAGATGAAGATAGAAAAGTGAATCTCATTAAAAGCATCTTTAAATCGTGGCCTTCCATCCGACTCCGAAAACGCCCGCCTTTCGGAACCCCCGTTCTGTCACAACGTATCCCTACTCAAGCGGGTAGTCTACGGCGAGTTCGATAGAACAAGTTGAAATCACTTGGCCGGTCCGGTATGCACCTTTAGCCACCGCGGCTACAAGAGCACCCTAAGTAATCTAGCTGCAAACTAGATCGTAGAAGAAGCAAAACCAAGAAGAAAACAAAATCATCGAGAAGGCACTTGATCGCTAGAAATCGAATTCACTTACAAACTTCACCATGAATAATTACATGAACAAGATCACCACCGGGGCCCTCCCTCGATCTTGATCCTCGCTCCGGAGCTCCGGCATGGTCTTCCATGTAAGGTTCCCACGTTGGCTAGGGACACCCTAGACAACTAGCACGACCCTCATCTCCGAGATGGTGTCCCTCAAGCTTCTCGGCTCCTTGGCGGCGGATGACGAATTGATTGATGCGTGGCTCTCGGTCAGGGGGCTATAAATAGCCAGAGATGCAACTAGGTCAATGGGGAGGCCGATTGGGCCCCGAAACAGGCTGGGCCGGCCGGCCTGGGCCGACCAGGGCCCAGCTCGTGTCCTCCTTCGCCCGGTGTTGCTTCTCTCGTCTTCTAGATGCTCTCCCCTTTTGCATGTGGGCCCTTGACGTCGCTTTCTTTCCGAATTGGACTCAACTCCTTGTCTTGCAAGATTCAGCACTTTTCTGGTTCGGTCCTCGGAGTTTATCATCTTCTCGGGCTTGGTCCTTGGGCTCTTGGGATCATGTTCACTTCATTGCTTGACTTGTATCAGGCTTCAAGGTCTTGTCATGAGGTGCTTAATGAACTTATCCCGAAAGTCTTGCTTTCAACGTTAAAACCCTGAATAAACACTTAACTCCAAAACCGACATGCACAAGTGAACTTGTTATACCACGGGGGTTAGTACCAATGGATAAGATACAAAAGTCATGCCAACACCGAAGGTAAACTCATGGCTAGGTTGACGGATTTTCACCGTCAACATCTCCCCCATGCTTAAACCTTGCTCGTCCTCAAGTAAGCCTTTGATGGATATCATCGTAGCCCTTCATTGTTTAAACCTTGCACTTGATCATACATGAAAAAAAACATAATGCTCTCAAAAGTTTAATTCGTTAAAGTTCCATAATGTACTAGCCTTCATCCCTACGGAGGGTAGATATTTAATTAAGCTTATCCCACAAGTATTAACATGCTCCCAAAATTCAAATGGATCTCAGAAATTTTGAAATAAAGAACAAGATGAAAAAGAGCTAAACCAAGTTCACAAATTTAAACCACCTTGCATCTTGCTCATGAACTCTCATCTCATCATGTCTCTCAAGCCTATTTATTCTAATCCTTTCCCTCTCATAGCATTTATTTATGTGGTAGTCTTTATATGGAGCTTTTTGGGAAAGTTTAGTCCTACCAAGATTTTATAAATGAGATGTTGTCAAAACAAGACAAGCTTCTCATGGTCTTACCAAGACTCGTCGAAAGGTCATTGGAAAATGATGTTAAATCAAGGAGGGGAAAGAGAAAAATACACACGCTTGAGATAGGTGGACATGTGCAAATGGCAAAGAGTGATCCCGAGGCACAAAGGAAGTCCTCGTTATCGGATTGCACATGGTTGGAAAATTGAGTATGGATCTTTTAATCTTGAAGCCTTGAATTTCCTAATGCACTTTGGAGAACCGGGGAGTTCACTTTATTTTTGCACATACTCATATTCTTTTGTTCTCTTTCTCATATTTCTCCTTCTTTTCTTTCTTTCTTTCTTTTTCTCATTCATTCATTTTTTTCTTGTCATTCACCTTGGAAGTCCCGTACATCGCCTTTGAACTTTCTTTCTCTTCCTTTTTTAAAAATACTCCCCTTCGAACTCTGAAATTGCATCGTACCTACCTCCTCCCCCATGCTTAGACGTTGCTCGTCCTCGAGCAAAGAGGCGATAAATAAGGTAGGTACCGGAAATATTTTTCCTTGGAGAGATACTTGAAGTCTTCAATCTTGGCACCATCGATCTTCCTTGAATTGATGATCCATACTCAACGATAGGTTGTGGTCAAGGAGGTAAACACAAAAGATGATATTTGGTTTTAAGGGTGGATATCCGGCGAGGTTTGTGAGATCTCCGATGTGGGGATACACAATGCACGGATAAAAAGGCTAGCAAAAAGATAGATACGCAAAAACGGAATGACTAGCTTCTTAGTCTCGGACCGCAGAAATCAAGGCCCGAAATAACTCACCCAAAAATAAATCTTGTATACTAAGTTTTTGCACTCAAATATTTATATGGCTCTGGATAGGTAGAGCAACACGCAAGTGGTATTTATGACAAGGTTAGCTTTACATTTAAGAACAAAAATAAATCATCTTTAATCCATCTAAAACTTGAGAACACATAAAACACTATGGGTCTTTATCTTTATCATAACCTCCGGTAAAGATTAAGCTAGCATTTAGATAATTTCAGATTTGTATTTTTAAGAGAGCACTAGGTTAAACATGCATAGATCAATTACAAAGATAAACAAAGTGGCAATTATAATCATATATCATCATGGCACAAACTTTGTAACTTTACTAATGGTAAAAACTTGATGGTGACATTATTCATGATGAAAATAAAAACTAACACACACGCTGATAATTAAACTAAAAACTAAAATTAAAGTAAAGCTGAAAATACTACGCATACATAGGTGCAAATAAGCTGAAAATTAAAGAAAAAGGGGTAAAGGAAAGATAACTAAAGCTCCTCCTCTCTCTAATCTTTCGCCGGTGGTTGATATTGATAGTCTTGGTTGTTGTACCCTTACTCATAATAATATTGCGCCTCTCCTCATATGAATTGTCTGACGATGCTAGGTGAAGGTGTCCAAGCACATAAACAATGTTTGCATTTCCTTCACCCATTTGGTTTGCATTGGTTTGGATGGCTGCAATAATTTTGCATGTTTCTTGCAGTGTATCCTCCAATGGTGGCCACATTTTGTTGTGGTTGAGGAATGTGTGCATATGGCTCCGCAAAGGCTATGTTGGGCACCACAAAATGGTGGGGGCATGGCTGCACCACTCCCCCATGCTTGCATTGGTACACCACCGTAGTAATTTGGCGGCGCCGGAATTTCTTCAAATGGTGGCACATAATTTTGTTGTGCACCTTCTTCTTGGGCCATAGAAGATCCTTCTCCTATAATCCTTCTCCTTTATTTTTGATTGATGCGTGGCTCTCGGTCAGGGGGCTATAAATAGCCAGAGATGCAACTAGGTCAAAGGATAGGCCGATTGGGCCCCGAAACGGGCTGGGTCGGCCGGCCTGGGCCGACCGGCCTGGGTCCAATTCGGCTCAGCTCGTGTCCTCCTTCGCCCGGTGTTGCTTCTCTCGTCTTCTAGATGCTCTCCCCTTTTGCATGTGGGTCCTTGACGTCGGTTTCTTTCTGATTTGGACTCAACTCCTTGTCTTGCAAGATTCAACACTTTTCTGGTTCGGTCCTCGGAGTTTATCATCTTCTCGGGCTTGGTCCTTGGGCTCTTGGGGTCATGTTCACTTCATTGCTTGACTTGTATCGGGCTTCAAGGTCTTGTCATGAGGTGCTTAATGAACTTATCCCGGAAGTCTTGCTTTCAACGTTAAAACCCTGTGTAAACACTTAACTCCAAAACCGAAATGCACAAGTGAACTTATTATACCACGGGGGTTAGTACCAATGGATAAGATACAAAAGTCATGCCAACACCGAAGGTAAACTCATGGCTAGGTTGACGGATTTTCACCGTCAACATCTCCCCCATGCTTAAACCTTGCTCGTCCTCGAGTAAGCCTTCGATGGATATCATCGTTGCCCTTCATTGTTTAAACCTTGCACTTGATCATACATGAAAAAAACATAATGCTCTCAAAAGTTTAATTCGTTAAAGTTCCATAATGTACTAGCCTTCATCCCTACGGAGGGTAGATATTTAATTAAGCTTATCCCACAAGTATTAACATGCTCCCAAAATTCAAATGGATCTCAGAAATTTTGAAATAAAGAACAAGATGAAAAAGAGCTAAACCAAGTTCACAAATTTAAACCACCTTGCATCTTGCTCATGAACTCTCATCTCATCATGTCTCTCAAGCCTATTTATTCTACTCCTTTCCCTCTCATAGCATTTATTTATGTGGTAGGCTTTATATGGAGCTTTTTGGCATTACAGGTTTAAAACAAAAGACAAGTGATCATGTCCTTAGTATCTGACATTCTAAAATGGCCCAGCCACAGAATTATTCAGCCAATCTCAAAGGTTTCTAACAACAGTTAGTGCTGGAGCAGCTTACGCCTTCTTTTGTTTGGTCTTTTCTGGTGTCTTCTTCTTATTAGGAGGCTTATTCCTTTTGGAGACTTCTTCTTCTTCTTAGATGGCTCGGCAATGTCTGTATCATCTTGCCTCTTTCTGCACCATTGACATTGATATTAGTATAGTAATTAAAGGAAATGAAAAAAGATAGAGAGCAGATGAGTACCTCTTTGTTGAAGTTGCAGTTTCTCCATCTTCTCCCACCTCTGGCATCTTACAGGTCTTGGCAAAGTGGCCAAATTCCTTACACCTGTGGCACCTCACCTCCCTTTTTGTTGCATTTTTCTCCATGCATCCTCTTATCCTCTGCACCCTCGGCCTACTTGCTGATCTACCCAACAAAGGGGGTGAACTTTGAAGCCAAGGTCAACAACTGGCCATTGTGATCTATCTGGTATAGCTTCCACTCTACCTTCATAAGCAACCATGAACTTAGCAACTGAGCAATACTCATGCACAAAATCTTCAATGCAGATACCTCTATTAGATAGTATCCAAGCCAAGGCATGCTTGCAAGGATTGCCAGTTATTTTCCATTCCTTGCATGAACACTTGTGGTTCTTCAAATCCACAAAATGCCTTCTAGTATCGTTCCATTGGTCAATTAGTGTCACCTCTGCAATATCATCATCACTTCTTGTGACCTTTACAACTTGGAGAGTTTTGCTTATTGCATTGAGTTCCTTTATGACACTTGGCATTATATGACCTTCCATCTTCCTTCCAATCACTTTCCTTAGGTACCACTTCTCCATGAATAATTCTCTCATCCCATCAACCAACTCATGAAGTAGCAGTCCCTTGTAGTGCCTCATTTGTGCATTTAAACTTGCAAAGACATTGTTGGTGTTTACTTGCTTTTGAGAAGCCATTTCTATACCAAATCCTATTGTGATGGTCCTCAAGGAAATCTATAGCATCTGGAGCAACCTCATGGATTTTCCTCATATGCCACTTAAACAGACCCTCAGTGTAGCTTCTTGCTGCTGGATATAAGTGATCAGTGAAAACATCATCTTGATAATACTTCATGAAGTTGCCATACAAATGCCTCATGCATTCTCTGTATTCAGCTGCTGGAAACACAGATCCCACTGCAGTCTCAAGCCCTTTACAAGCATATGTACATATGACCAATCCTTAAGGAAATCCAAAGCTCTTTGTAATTGTTGCATGAACCAAATCTAATTTTTCTTTGTCTCTGACTCAAAAATAGCAAATTCCAAGTGATACAACCGATTATGTCCATCTGCACCAGCTGCTGAAGCAAACTGTCCAGAATATTTACTAGTTAATTTCGTGGCATCTATCCCTACATATGGCCTACACCCAGCTATAAACCCATCTACACATGGCTTCAATGCAACAAAAATTCTCTTGAAGCGCATCTTCTTGTTCTTCTTCTTCACTAACTCTATTTCAATAGTGCTACTAGGTAAACTTAACTCCATTTGTGCTTTCCAGTTAAACAACAATTGAAACTTTCTTCATATGTACAATGAACCTGATCTAGGGCTAGTTTCAAACTTGACCATGCCTTTGAGTACTTCAATTAATCACGTAATCAGCTTCTACTTTATCCTTTGCATCCTTTGCCACCTTGTTTGGATTGTTCTTAACCCATTCAATCAACCTATTAGCAACCCACCCCTGAGTAGTCATCTAGCTTCCCCTCAGCTTGGTAGTAGGGCAATTATGGTTTGCAGGAAGTACTTTAATCTGCACATCACATCAAAGTAAACATTAGATAACAATGAGCCTAGGACATCACAATCCAGATTTGAATGTGCAAAATCAAGTAAAACAATCACTTTACCTCAATAGTTTTTTATCATATATTTAGAAGCATGTAGGCGCCACGGGCATCCCTTGTGGGCATACTTTGCAATGAATCTAGTCTTGTCTATCTTCAGGTCTTTGAACTCAAAAATTCTTTTCACAACATAATATCGAATAGCCTTTCTGAATGCTATGGTGTTAGGAAACAAGGACCCCACCTCAATTTTTGGATCCTCAGGATCATTAATCACATTCAACTCCTGCAGATCTGCATCATTAACCTCTGGCTCACCTTCAACATCATCAACAACATGTTCATGAGAATTAGTAGAATATTCATTTTCATGAGATGGGTCAGCTGGTTGTGCACTAGATGGGCATGTTAGTTGTGGTGGAGCTATGTCTATGTACAGGTGTTCGTCATCGACACCAACATATTCCTCCTCATTGTCAAACAGGTCAGGTTCTCTGTCAGGCTCTGGAGTGTTGTTGGTAACATCATCAGGTGGCAATGCACACAAAGGCTCTAAAGTATCGAAAACTTGTTGCGCAACTGGAGTTTTGTTGGTGTCGAACATAGTTACAATCACTTGGCAACACATCTCCGACTTATACATTTCAAACAAGTCGAACATTTGAATTTCATTACTTAGCTTAACATCCTCACCCAACCTCTTGTCAAAGAACCAAACTGTGGCAGACGGGTTGGATGCCCATTTCACTTCATTACACAAACCAGTCATCAACAAATCAATTGAAAACGAGCCAATCTCCACATCCCACTTAATCATTGAGCCCTTAGTGTACGCTTTCCTACCCATTGAATCAGTTGTCACAAAACCTTCCACTATAATCTCTCGTGCGAATAATTCAAGCCTATGAAATCAAGGACATTACTATGATGTTAGATTCGAACCCAATCACATAAGCCACGACGATTCTACACATGCTCAGATTGAGAAGGATCTTGCATACCCTCCATCTACATTGCCTCCAAGTGCCTGCCCTCCATCGTCACAACCATGTCGCGGCTCAGGTGTCCTCCATCGCCGGCACCCACCGGTGCTGCGGGTAGGATTGGACGCCCGTAGCCTGCCATCGTCACCTGCTGCTCGCTGTCATCGCCCGCCGTCGTCACCCGCCGCCCGCCATCGCCACCCTGACTAGGGTTCGTGTCTCGGTTTGAGGGGAGGTTGACGGCTCAATCTGAAATGTGAGTCAAACCCAACTGATAGTATCAAAGTGGCAGGGGCCATATCGTCCATACGAAATTGGTGTACGAGTACACAAGCTTGCATGTGGGCCCAAGGTCGTGGCGAGTGTACAAAACGGCAGGAGCACGGTAGAGGTGAAATAATAATGGCATAATTCCAATACGAATAGTAAATCCGGTGAAATTGTAATGACATGGCTCCCTTTCGGGAAACCCCAAAACAAGTCGAGGAGGTCTCGAGTCTCGGAGTCTCGCGAGTCGCGACCCCCCGCAACACGCGATTCCCCGAGCCGAAGCAGCAGCAGCAGCCGCCGCCGATGGCGTCCCCGTCGCCGGCTTCGGCGCGGCCGCAGCGCTCGCCCGACGAGGTGGAGGACATCATCCTCCGCAAGATCCTGCTCGTCGCCCTCACACCCCCGGCAAACCCCAGCCCCGCCGTCGCCTACCTCGAGCTCACCGCCGCCGAGCTCCTCTCCGAGTCGCGCCCGCTCCTCGCCCTGCGCGACGCCTCCGAGCGACTCCTCATCGACCGCCTCTCGCTCCCGGACCCGCCCGCCGCGTCCTCGCCCCCCTTCAACTTCCTCGCCACCGCCTTCGGCCGCGCCGCCGACGAGGCCCGCAAGATCTCCACCATCCGCGACGCCGGGCTCCGGGCGAGGCTCGCGGCCTCCATCGCGCACATCCGGGGCCTCATCCTCTCATACGCGCGCATCGTCGCCGGGAACCCCGACACCTTCCCCACGCCGCCCGGCGCGCCCCACCCCGCCGCCGAGCTCCTCGTCTTCCTACTCGCCGAGGCTGCCGACCCGCTGGACCCCACCCCGGCGCCCGGCGCCCCGCCGCCCCCGGGTTTCATCGATGAGTTCTTCGGCGGTGCGGACTATGACTCCATCGAGCCGGCCATGGGGGAGCTGTACGAGCGCCTCAGGCAGAGTGTTGAGAAAGTCTCGGCTCTCGGTGATTTCCAGCGCCCACTTCGGGTGCTTAGGCGCCTGGTTGGGATACCCAACTGCGCCAAGGCTCTGGTGAACCATCCAAAGTGGATACCCAAAAATCAGATCATGCTCATCGGTGAAGGAAGAGTTATGGAGCTCTCCAGCGTGCTTGGGGCCTTCTTTCACGTTAGCGCCATCCGTGATCGAGAGTTTGCCAGCAAGCCTGACGTTGGGTGAGTGCTCTTGCCCTCTCCCTTGATTGATCATTTTGTGTTTATTCAGATATGTCATGCTTGCATTTTGGATACTACACCTCGGTTTGTGTTCTGCTGACTATGACTAGAACTCAACTGCTGATATGCTCTTGTTGGTACCAAAGTTCAAATTTTGACTATTGCTTGTGTAGATAAACTTTGATTCTGAATTTTTGAAGTATGCTCTGCCTTCCTAACAACCTTTGTATAGTTCTATGCTTCACTTAAGCTGTGACCTGCCAGGGAAACTTCTAAGAGAGTTGGCCAAGAATGTTAGCTTTCTTTCTGCTAGTTTTTGTTGGCTAAGTTAGAATTTTTATTATTGAGTTTACTGATATGGAAGCTCAGTTTGGCATCTTGTGAGTTGATAGTATTTTTACATCCTTGATTCTGTCTTATGACCTAGGACCAGTAATTTTCAATTGGAAAATATCATATGAAGCGTGCTTTCAATTAAGGATTTATGCATATGCAAAGAATATTTCTTTATCTGCCACGACTATGTGGGTTAATCGGAGGGTATGGCAAACATTGGCTTCTAGATAATGAATTTCCCTATCAATCAACGTTCATCACTACAAGAATAAGGCTATCAATGGAAGTTATTATGTTCTCTTTGGATTCATTAACAAAATTTGTCCTTTGCTCATGGGTTTGTGTGGGTCCTTTTTTGCTGCAAAGGCATTTCTTGCGCAAAAGATATTTTGTCGTTTCCCTTTGTGTTTGGTCCCAAGTAGGTATGCACTAAGTTGGATCTTCATAATCAAAATTTTAATTTACCATGTCAAGGTTTTCTAATCTAGTACGACTTCAAGATGAGCTGTTTTTGATGCAAACCCACTAGGCCACTACTTAGTTTTTGTGCAGCTAATATATTGCCTTCTGTTTTTCTTTTCATTTCTTTTAAACTTTTGGTCAGGCAACAGTGTTTCTCGGAGGCATCTTCAAGACGGCCAGCTGATTTGTTGTCATCTTTCACAACAATCAAGAGTGTTATGAATGGCTTGTATGATGGCCTTAAGGATGTTCTTCTAATCCTCCTAAAAAATTTGGATACTCGAGAAAAGGTTCTTGATTATATAGCAGAAGTGATAAATAAAAATGCATCCAGATCTGGCATGCAGGTAATCAACTAAAGTTGTTCCTTTATACTATGCTGTGCCATATTTCATTTAAATCAGAGGCTTAAAGCATTCAACGCTAAAGGTTTGCATGATCAGATTTAGTTCACTGTAGTGTATTAAAGTATTAAACTGTTTATCGTCAAGGACCAGTTTGTAGTTGATGTACAAGGTGTTTTGCAAAGTGGGATCTATTTAGGAAAATTTTAACTAATAACTAACCAGTATGATTTTACTGTTATAGCTCCATAAAAGATGCTTTCAGTTTTCTGCTAAATACAAACTAGAAATAAACAATAAAGAATTGCTCTGTGTGATAAAGTGCTCTAATGAATCTCCTTAATGCAAAGCAGAGCATTGGCGTGGTACATTATTCACCTTATTGATTCTGTGTATATCATTGTTACACCTAACACGGGGAAATAATGCCTTTATATGTTTCACATCTTCAAAAAATTTCAACACATGCAAATCATGTAACGCTCAACAACCATAAAGCATAAGGTCCTTAGTTGTAGTGATCAACCATACCTATTTTAAATTATTTCTGTTCCACGCAACAGGTAGACCCTTTAAAATGCGCGAGTTCAGGTATGTTTGTGAATCTTAGTGCTGTGATGCTCCGTCTATGTGAGCCTTTTTTGGATAACATGGAGTCAAAGAAGGACAAGATTGATGTCAAATACATCTTCTGCAACAATAGAATTGATTTCAAGTGAGTTTCGTCAGAACAATGTGACTTTTGATGTTCAATGTTGCATATTCTGCATTATTTTACTAACTTATACGATGCATTGTTATTGTAGAGATTTGACAGCTATAAATGCTTCGTCAGATGAAGTCTCATCTTGGATAGAGAGCATAAACAGTGAGTGTGATCAAAATAATTCCAGTGGAGGGGCTCGCTTTGTGGAATCACAGGAAGCCACAAGCTCTGGCAAAGATAGCACAGCTTTAGTTAGGTGCTCAAAGAAAGAGAACTTCTCATTTATTTGTGAATGTTTCTTCATGACTGCGAGGGTACTTAATCTGGGGTTGATGAAAGCTATATCGGACTTTAAACATATTTCTCAGGTTTGGAGATATCTTCATTTCACATCTGTTTCTTCATACTTTAAATCTGTTCTTTTGTTATCTTCAATTTTAAATAACATTTTATTTTTAAAGATAATTTTAAATAACATTCGGGATGTTATCTGTTGAAAAATATAGGGCACATATTTTAAATATTTCAGTGCAGGGTACATTTCATATTCCAGTGCAAAATGTTTCCTTAAATATCCAGTTTTTTGCTCTAGTCATTTTGAATGTCTCCTTGGTCTATATGCTAGATAAAATGTGCTAATATTCTTGGGTAGAGGGTATACAACAATATGTTACACATCCCCAGTTCTGTTATGGTGAACACATATGTATTGCAAATTACATGTATTCAACTCTCTACTGAACATATACCATGTATGTTACAAATTCAGCAACTCGCAAGGTTTGAAGATGACTTGGAATCAAATAGAGCAATGAGAGATCAAGGAGGAGGCTCACCGCAGCTGGAGCAAGATATAAATCGCTTGGAGAAGATTGTTGAGATTCTGACACAGGACAAATTCTGTTATGAAGCTCAGATACTACGTGTATGATCACAAATCACAATCCAAGATCTGTTTTCTCTGCCTATTAATGCGAATCTTCTTTGATAGACAATTAGGAGTATACGACTTATTTCTAGTGCTTTTCCTGTTATACCATAGAGATGATGAGCACTTTAGGGTTTGAACTGCGCAATATGCATCCCTTTACTCTTTTGAGTTACTATTTACGATTATCTCTTGATCAAGCTCAGTATCATTACAAGAAAACGGAATTCATTCTATTCTCTTATCTCTTTATATATCGCAAGTATTGGCGAACACACATTTACTCGGTTTTGTTACCTGTTTATCATATTTGTCTATTTTTTTGTGGTGCTTAATGTTTCTTATCTAAGAGTAGGGTTTTGTGACAGTTCCTGATTGCATACATGATTACTCGTGGAGGTGTCAATATGCCTTGTGGAAAGTTTCTTAAGATGTTTTTTTTCTCAGAAGTCTTGTGGATCTTCTTGGGGTGTCACTGTTATGAAGTGCCTTTATTATCTTTAGCTTTGATTTCTCACTGTGCAATTTACTAATGGTTTATCTTTTATCAGGATGGTGCATTCCTTCAGCGTGCATTATCTTTCTACAGATTGATGATACTGTGGTCGGTAGGCCTAGTTGGCGGATTCAAGATGCCTTTGCCATCACAATCCCCCAAGGAATTTTCTTGCATTCCAGAGCACTTTCTTGATGATGCAATGGATTTACTTGTTCTGACCTCTAGAATTCCAAAAGCGCTGGAAAGCTTTGTATTGGTGTGTATCCTCCTTGTGCATTGTGCAATGCCTTAATCTTTGGCTGATTTTGTGATTGCCTGCCCTTAGTTATATAGCTGGTTATGATATTTCTTGCAATGTTCATGTTTTTTCGACAGGATGACTTTCTCAGTTTCATCATTATGTTTATGGGAAGCACATCTTATATTAAGAATCCTTACCTAAGAGCAAAGATGGTTGAAGTTTTGAATTGCTGGATGCCACAAAGAAGGTTATAATTTTTGCACACTTCATTATAAATGTATAACCTATGATTTATGACCATAAGGTTGCGTACTGAGTTCCTGCAATGTGATTCGTGCAGTGGCTTGAGTTCTACAGCCTCCCTATTTGAGGGGCACCAACTATGTCTTGATTACCTTGTCAGAAATCTTCTAAAGCTATATGTAGATATTGAATTCACTGGCTCCCATACACAAGTGAGTGGCATGCTTAGTTTGAAAGTTTCCATTGATTAATCTATGCTAATCTTTTCAAATCTTCTCAGACTCATGTGATTACATTGTTTTCTATTTTTGTAGTTTTTTGACAAGTTTAACATTCGACATAATATTGCTGAGCTTTTGGAGTACTTATGGGATGTTCCCAGTCATCGAAATGCATGGAGACAAGTGAGTGATTTCTCCTACACATATTTCTCCTGCAATCAGTTCGTACTGAAACATTGCCCATCTTGTAATGTGACAGATAGCTAAAGAGGAGGAGAAGGGTGTATACTTAAATTTTCTAAACTTCCTTATCAATGATAGCATCTATCTTCTTGATGAGAGCTTGAACAAAATTCTCGAGCTGAAAGAAATAGAGGCTGAAATGGCTAACACTGTTGAGTGGGAGCGCAGGCCTGCTCAAGAAAGAGAGGAGCGGCTGCGCATTTTTCATCAGTGGGAGAATGTTAGTCTTATTTACTAGCATTTGCAATTTATGTGTCTACTGAAACCTTTTTTTAATTGACCTTTTGACCTACCATGCAATTTTTCACTTTTCAGATTGTTCGATTTGACATGAAACTGGCAAATGAGGATGTTGGGATGCTTGCGTTCACTTCGGAACAAATTCCAGCACCTTTCCTTCTCCCTGAAATGGTACTAATGATATCTGTGTTTCCATATGTTATGATGCCCTGTTTTATTTTTGAACTTTGTTATAGCATTGCTTAAGCTTTGGATTTTTTCGTACTAATTACTATCATTTATCACCTGTGCAAAATTTCACTTGTAATGTCCAAAGGGAGTCATGTTAGACTATCCATTTATGTCGTATAGTTTGATAACCCTTTTTTCTTATTCAGGTCGAAAGGGTTGCGAGCATGCTTAATTACTTCCTCTTGCAACTAGCTGGTCCTCAGAGGAAATCTTTGACTGTAAAGGATCCAGAGAAGTATGAGTTCAAGCCAAAGCAGCTCTTGAAACAGGTCCCATATGAAGCTATATATTTTTTCTTGAGGCACTTCTTTTTCATCTGTTGTTGGCTTGTTGGACAGTTCCTTTCATTTTCTTACTGTCTTTCTATTGTAGATTGCCACCATCTATGTCCATATCTCAAGGGGTGATAAGGAAGCTGTCTTCCCTGCTGCAATCTCGAAAGATGGTAGAGCGTACAATGATCAGGTGTTTCTTTAATCCAGTTAGAGAGATGTTTCGAAAACAATCCAGTTAGAGTTTGCTCCTGTGCTTGTAGTCTGACATTTGTCCTGTCCATTGCAGTTGTTTGCTAGCGCAGCTAATATTCTGTGGAGGATTGGAGGTGATCCCCAAATTATAAATGAGTTTATGCAACTTGCTGTTAAGGCAAAAGCTGCTGCTTCTGAAGCTATGGATGCTGAGGCTATCCTTGGGGACATACCAGATGAATTTCTCGATCCAATTCAGGTACTAAGGTTTATATTGTGATAGAGTTCTTTAACTTGCTACTAATTGCTGATGAACTCCTGACATAGTGACATAGAATGCTAGTTACCTGCAACAAAATTTATTCACTCTTCCACATTATTTTTGTCTGGGCCATTCTAAATTTGCTGAAGTTCACATGATGTTAGTTGTCCATAAGATCTTGTATGCATTAACATCATCAGAGCTCCATCTGGAACATCAGAAATTTGCTACTTCTTCTAAACACGTGCAATTACGTCATGCAGTATACTCTGATGAAAGATCCTGTGATACTGCCATCATCAAAGGTCACAATCGATCGGCCCGTTATCATCAGGCATCTGCTGAGTGATTCCGTAAGTACTGGTTTCCTGAAACCATGGGTCTCCCACAACTGTTGATGCAAGGCATCTGACATGCATACTATTTTTATGCAGACGGATCCATTTAACCGATCCCACCTCACTCAAGACATGCTGATACCAAATACAGAGCTTAAGTTGCAAATTGAAGAGTTTGTCCGGTCCCAGCAATCGAGAAAACGAACAGCTGCTGAATCGGAGATTGGTGAAGCGGATGGTGCTGCTGATATGGTTGAATGAAGTTTACCAGGAGCAGGGGCCAGGGGATGGACAATTTTTTTGGGGGGAAAGGATGGTGATTAATTTACATGATGTTTTATCGGTACACATCTAGTTGATTTGTCAGCTTTTGCCCCCATTGTGTCGATTCTTTGTAAATGTTGTAAGTGCACACTGTGCAAGTCCAAGTTGATCCATACAGATCTAATTATATAGCGAACCTGCTCTCCAAAATTGTACACTAGCCCAGACGGTATGAGCATGTCCTTTAACAACGCCGCTAGAACGGATCGACGCCCATTACCACCTGTCATCGTTGGGTTACGGCAAATAGATGGCATTTCTAGTAACATTTAGTCACATGAGCAAGTGACGTCCTGTCAAATAGATGCTCAGCTCAGCTGCCGCCAAATAGACAGTTCATTTTGCTTACATTATCGAGTGCACCGACATCCTATCAAAAGGAGAAAAAAACAAGTGCGCTGCCAGATCCATGGAACTACCCGGCCATCACCGGCAGCTTCCATCAAACCATCACCTCCAAATTTGAATCAAAGATATCTTCAACTATTTCTCTTTTAAAAACACACTTAGGGCACTCCCAATGTAGACTTCACCATGGAGTCTAAGTGTATTATCTACCCTCTCATAGGTTTTGCTGATGTGACACTGTATTTATTGAAGAAAGAGAGGGAAAACAAAAGAAAAAGTATAACTAAGAAACCAAGTCTTCACGCAAACCAAGACCGATTGTGAGAAAGACAAGTGAGCCATGGGATACTAAAACATAAAATTACATTGTGAAAGATTGTTTCTTGACACGATGTCCAAAAATATAGAAACTATGATAGTTTCTAGCATTGTGAATGCCCTTGGTGATGAAAATGGTATTTGTTGAGATTTGAGAAGGACAAGCAGCACATTAATTTGATAATCACCTTCAATTTTCTTACTGTCACATAGATGATTGTAGGGATATACAACGAGAATAATAGGGAAAACATTTAAGACATAACTGTTTTACATATTGTAACAACTAGCACACAAATGTAAGAACAACATAGCATCAAGTCTTAACAACATCTGTAAGTCTTGAACAACAGTGAAGTTGAATAGTACAGTTTATTCTCTATTTAATAAGGTTTGACACCAAATTATAATCTCTTTTTTTTTGACCGGAAACACAACGAGGGAGGCACCCACGGTGAAGATTTTATTGAAACCGAGTGAAAAAAAGAGGAAAGATAAAAACTTACAGTAAAACAAAGAGGAAAAATAACAATATCTTCACCGTTGTTTCTTAAGATGCAACCGGCTAAAAGAGAATTGGTTCATCAAGCAGCATGTGTATCCATTTTTTTAGTATCTTTGAATCAGTGTATCCATCAATGTTCGTGTACATTGTCTCCATCATTCGTGCAAGGTTGATCACACGAATAAGCAGTGTAGATGGTATAGAAGTCAAGGAGAGGTATTCATGATTCATACTCTTCCATGCATTTTCAACTTCATTCCATAGCACCTCACTTGCCTCTTCCTTCGTTGTCTTATGCTCTTCCATGTAGCAAGTTACAGCAGTAGCGACATTGTTTCTTTCTGTTTCAAACTACAATTGGTGTGTTGTTAGTATCTTTGGGAAAGGGAAAATCCTGATTCTAAGTTTGTTCTTTCACAATTGAACATTCTTCAAACAATATTCAAGTGAAACATTTCAGAGTGACACATGCAATTATAAGACAAAATTTAAAACTATTGTATACTATTTTACAATAGAAACAGTTGAATATATTCCTATATAGTGCCGGGAAAATATTGATCAGTTATAGGTCGAAAATTACCGCGTGAGCAACAATGTCATCCATCAGCCGAGATACAATACATGAATCCTTGACAATTTGAGGAAAATTTGACATCCACTTTAAAGTTTCTTCCGGAATATTCTCTTCAAAGACAACAAAAGCGGTGCAATTTATCCCCCAGTAGAAACATGTAATGAGTGTGACATTTAGATGCTCCTCTAAAGAAGGAACATATTTGCTGTCTCTCCAACCAATTTCAATAACATAACCCTTGCAGACTTCATTGATCTGTTAAAAACAGATTAAAGCGTGGTAAGAAAAATGTAATGAAATTTCCTTTTAATAGTTGTATCACAGGAAGTAAACACTTTCTTTCTAAAGTTTTGTTATTAGTCAATGTTCTCTTTAAGATAATTTATTTATTTGTTAGATGATGAATGTGGCATAGCTCTGTTATGAGAAAGCAGTGGGCTTACTTTAATTTACATTTTCATTTTCAAATTTATTTTTGGATTTTATAAAATTTGAGCCATATCAGTCAATTGTACTTGGTTATGCATTGCAAGATTTTTAGCAGTGTAATATTCAACAAAAGTGCCTCACATTGCTATGTCATTTATCTGATCACTGCTTAGACAAGGAACTAGCAAAGTTATATGATAGAAAACCTTAAATCAGTTGGTAATTATGTCAGTTAATATTATAGTTCTTAACTTCCTCAAGCACACAAAGAAGCACATGTAAATTTAGTCGAACACCAAATTAAACAAATGCATGCAAGGAAATAAAATTTATGGAAAAAACAATTTGCTAAGGGAGAGTCGATTCTTACAATATCTCTGATGGTATCAACATTCCTCCTTGCTACGTCTTCTGGAAGTGCACTCTCGATTTCAATCATTGTACTGAACATAAAGTGGGCATAGTCCCTGTAGCATTCCCCGAGTTGTTCTACATCCTTCATATTCCATCTGCACTTATTATATATTCAAAGAATTCATGATACTGTTATGCTTCGTAGATTATTACACAAACACACTATTGGATTCTTTTAAGAACTGTAAGCCATTTGGGCATTCGGCATGGTTCATGCTGGTTGGAGCCGGTAAAGCCAAATAAACTGGCTTCACCAGCTCCTAGTTCATGCTAGGAGCCAGTTTTCAGGAATAGTTCACTACTACTGCTAGGCGAAGCTGAAGCCTATTCAAGGCTTCAAGCATTGATGAGCTAGCCCTAAGTTATCTGCTCCATGAGTACTTCCAGACAATGACATCAATCTACTTTGGGTATTGAAAAATATCAAACCTTTGCATCACATTAGCAAATGGCTGTAATTCTTCCCATATTCCGTAGTTGTCAAAAGTATCATCATACGGCGTAATTGTTGCTATAAATTTCGCTAGCAACTTTCTAGCCTTGGCATATTGTGGCTCATAGTACACTCCCAATGCCCAGAAATATGCTTCTGTGGGTCTATGTCTTGCATAGAATAATTTGCGCGGCGACTCCAACCCGTGGTACCACCTTCATGACAAGTAAAAACTTTCATTATTTCTTATCGTAATTCAACTTAGCAAATCAGATATGTGCAGCAGCTACATACTGAAGAAAAGAAAATCATTCAGCATTCTGTTCAATATTACAACATAAAGTATCTTTCAGCTCTTAAATGTGCCAGACAGTTTTAAACTAAGTTCATTCCAATGACATTCTACTTCACGGTGCACTTACTCGCATATTTCTCTCACTTCATCTCGGTGGATACGCTGGAGCAAATAAAAATCTATTTTTGCAAGCTCAAGTACCAATTCATTGCACTCCTCTTTATCTTCTTCATATAGAGGGATATATAGCCGAGCCTCCAATCTCTTCATTCTGCGGAAAGATGGTGTCTGAAGAGCATGTCGTACTTTTTTTGCAAGTGGCCTTTCGAGATGGTCAACCACTGATGTTAGAATACATGTAGTTTGCTTTTGAGCTTTTATGAGGAATTGTTCCTTTGGGGTGCCAAGATGAGCTGCCTCATAAAGTGCAAGCAACGCCTGAACATCAGCACGCAAGGTATCCTTTAAGTTTCCTTGGTTATCTGTAAAGCTTCGGAATACATCTGAAAACATTGGTTTGTTACATAATCAGTTCTGCATGTTTATCTCATATGTGTGTGTGTCAAACTAATCATTTGGTTAGATATGAAACGTAGCAGAAGATATAATTGTTTTAATTTAATACACATTGAGATATCAAATGTTAGTATTCTGTACCCTAAAAAACCTCTTCTAGTCGTAACATGTTAAACTAGTCTCACAAAGTCATCACGTTAGCAAGTTTAATACTTCGGCAAACTGAATTTAATTCAGCACATTATCATCACTTCTCACTGATGGACACTAGGAAAAATATAAAGGGCCACTTGGTACTTTGGTAGGGTTCCATGCTTCCAGCTTCTCATGCGGCTCAGCCTTTGGTGCTACTTCCGCTCACCCTCACACGCGCCGTGGAGGTTGCGGCTCCACGCACCGCCGCCGTGTGGGCGCGTCCGTCAGGAGCGCCGCCGCTGGCCCGGATGACAATTCGACCCCGCCGGACCTCGATTCGACCTCTATGGCGGACAGGCCAGCCGTGCCCTCACGCCTGGAGGAGTTCCAGGTCCAGCCTCGATTCCAAGGTGCTGACAAGTTGGAGGAGGAGGCGACGCAAGAGAGCTAGCACGTCGAGGCCCCGGCGAGCACCACAGGCGGAGGCCGCTGCGTCGGCATTGAGCTTCGTCCGTCAGCACCGCCCGGCCGTCGAGGTCGTGCCTCCACGTGCCGCCGCCATGGGCGCGTCGGTCAGGAGCATTGTCGTCGGTCCATATGTCGATTCGACCCCGCCGGACCTCGATTCGACCTCCATGGTGGACAGGTCGGCTGCCCCTCACGCCTGGAGGACTCCAGCCTCGATTCGAAGGTACCTCCACGCAGGCGCACGCTTGTGTTCATCCTTGGCGTTGGCGCCGCAAGCCCGCGTCGCGATTACCGCTGACGCTCGCTCAAGTCACGATGAAGCCGGCGTCGTGGTGCCTCAGCTCGCTTGGAAGCTGGAGGTGCGGGATGACGACCTCGATGCGGCCATGCCTGAATTCGCTCCAGATGGGAAATGGGAAAGGTTGGGAAGGGGATAGAAGGTTGGTAACTTCACCTTTAGCCAACACAGGGTTATTTCATTCTATTGTGCAGCTCAGGATTTTTTTTACCGGTGGTAACCGCGCGGTATACCGCGGTTACCGCTGCTACCGCTGGAGTACCCAGCGGTAGCAACCGGTGGAAAAATTCAAATTTGAATTCAAAAAATGGAAAAATCAATAAAAATCTCCAGAAAATAGTTTATGATTTGTAGAGTCTGATGGTGTTGAAATTTTTCAAATTTGAGTGCATTTGCTATTTATTTGGAGCTTTAGAAGTTGTAAAGAAAAAGAAAAAACATGGGCCGACCCGTTAAGGCCCATGAAGCCCAAGTCAACTAGATGACCTAGAAGCACCCCAAATGCGTGACCCCGTGACTCCATTCCACCCCGTGACTCCAGTCCGCAGCTCGCCCAGCTCTGTCCGCCGCCGCCCGCGCGCCGCCGGCGGTATACCGCGGCTAGGGCGCGGTATACCGCGCGGTAGGAGCGGTTAGGCCGCCCCGCGGCCGGATCCACCCGCTCCCGCTCGGCGGGGCGGCTAACCGCGCGGTTCTTGCGGTATACCGCGGCGAAAGCCGGCGGTATACCGCGGTCAGGTATGGAGTTTTTTCTAATTTGTGTAGCTTTAGGCTTTAGGATTTGTGTTAGGATTTAGGTTTATTTTCTTTTAGGATTTTAGGTAGGATTTAGGATGTGAGATAGAGGTAGAGGTAGAAATAGAATTGTTGCTTTATGTAGAAATAGAATTTTAGGTTTAGGTAGGATAATTTGTGGTAGGAATGTAGGATTTGTGGTAGGATTCAATTTTAGTTAGCATTTGTTTCAGATTTAGGTACATTTTCTTTAAGTGTAGTATTAAGGAAGTCTTTTGTTTATGTTGGCATTTATGCAAAAACACAATGTCAGGAAGACCTAAAGACCCCGTATGGGAACATGGTGTCAATCTAGCTCCCAGATGGCGATGCAATTACTGTGGTATGCAGAAAAGTGGTGGTGGTTCTACTAGGTTTAAACAACATTTAGCCGCGCGCGGATCATCGGTGCTCCATTGCGGCAGGGTTCCACCACCTGTGCAGGAGTACTTTCAGCGGGATATTGAGAGTACTAAGAAGGCAACTAGTGAACGGGCTCGATAGAGTGTGGCACGGGAGGATGCAGTAGCAGCGGGTAACAGTCCCGCTGGAGGATATGATGAGGAGGCTCAGATCCAGGATGCAATTAACTTGTCGAGAGCAGAAGCAGAGTTCCAACAGGGGGTGGAAGGGAGAGGAGGTACTTATGAGCGTGGAGGGGTAGTGGTTGGCGGGGTTGAATCCCTTCCAGAGGATGCTTAGAAGAGCTGGTGTCCTCAATCCCGCTCTTTCATATACGATGGATCCAACTCGGGAGATGTATCGAATGCTCAAGGATGCATTTGAGCGCATGACAGATGTCGAGTCCGCCGTGCAAGCATTGCAGGAGGCTGAAGTGTTTCGCATGAAGCATGGCGAGTATGGACCGGAAATGGCACAGCGGATGGCGACGGACCCGAAGACAACACCATGTAAGCGTTCTTCCCAAAGACACCTTATTCCATCTGCTACTCGAATATATTGCTTACACAATCAGTTGCACATGCAGCGGCCTGGTGGATGATGTTCGGTGGATCTACTCCACAGTTGCAGCGCCTTGCATTGTGGCTTGTTTCACAGTGTGTTTCCTCAAGTGGATGTGAGCGTAATTGGAGTACTTTTGCGTTGCTACATACCAAGGTTCGAAATCGGTTGACACACAAGAAACTTAACAAGCTTGTCTATGTCAACTACAACCTTCGGCTACGACTTGAGGATGCCACTCATGGGCGTGATGATGATGGTGATATTATTGAGCATCTTGGCCAACTTAGCTTCTATGATGAGAAAAATCCGGTGCGGGAATGGATGGAATATGGTAGATCAAACCGGGAGCCGGTTCTTGATGAGGAGGATGAAGACAGTGACATTCCTATCCCGTCCCAGCTTGTGAGGGATCAGATAGACCCCAAAGATCTCCAAACCGCTACGGGTGATGATTGCATTAGTGATTGGGCACGAAAAAATGTGGGTAGCAGTCACATTGGGAAGAGGTTGTTCTAGAGTGGGCCTAAGCAGAGTGACCCAAAACGTCAAAAAGGCAAGACAAAGGCAGCAGCAATACAAGTGACCAGCGACGCCTCCACTGATGATGATGATGATGATGATGGTCAGCGTAGTCCACCGTACCAGGAGTCTGGGGATAGCAGCTCAGCTGCAGATGACGGTGATGATGATGATGATGGTGATGGTGACGGTGGTGGTGGTGGTGATGGTGATGGTGATGGTGATGATGATGCTGCTGCTGCTGCTGCTGTGGTGGTGGTGGTGGTGGAATTCGTTTCACAGGTATACACATGTACATTTACACAAATGTATGATGTTTCTAACTATATGTACTAATTATGATCCATGGTTGACTGTAGGGGAGACTGAATTCACACATGCTACTCAGGATCGCGACCATAGAGCACCGGAGTCGCAGAGGAGAACGGTTGGAGTGTCGCAATACGACCCGACGTACTCTTCTTCCTCCTACAGTGATACCTCCCAGTCGCGGTCTTTTTATCCCATTCCTGACATCAACGCGCAGCCACAGACGACATGGGTGTATGAATGGGAAGACCCCAACTTTTACAACATGTTAGTTGGTGAATGGCAGACAACATCGGCGTGGACGGGCCTAACTTGGCAACAGTACATGGGTGAGTTGCTTAGGACGAGAGGCTTGAATGTCATATCCATCGCCGAGTACCACTCCGCGACCCAAATGGGGATATTTCCTTTCTACCATTGAACTTGTGTTGTATGAATTATTTGTATGAACTATTTGTATGAACTATTTGTGTTTGAACATGTATTTGAACTATTTGTGTTTGAACTATCAACTCACTTATGCACGGCTAATATTATTGTGTTTGGTGTCGTATTTCTATGTATAACTATAAATTATTAATTGGGGGTGGTATTTAACACTAATTTGTGCCAACATCATGCCGAAATTTTCATTTCTTCCAAGTCGGAGGGCCTTTTTCAGTGCACCGGTATAAATTATTTACCGCGCGGTAAAAACCCTTACCTCAGCGGTATAAACTATTTATACCGCGGTATACCCCTCGGTACCGTTTGTACAGGCGATTTTGATTTGGAATTTGAATTCGAGCGGTAAATAGCGGTATACCATTTATATCGCTGCGGTATACCCTTACCGCTCCGCAGCGGTATAAATCTACCGGTGGGTAAAAAAACCCTGGTGCAGCCTACCAAACACAAACAAACCATTGTAGGCTATCTCTATTCACCCTACCAAACATGAGAGGTTTGCACTGTATTAGACACTAATACAGGCTTAGGCTAGCCTGGCTCCAGATTCTAACCAAACTAGAGCTAGTCATGCTGCCAATCACACCCTAAACAGTTTGCACTAGAGGAGTCGGAGCCGTTTTACATAGAGAAGCTGGAGCTCAAAAACATACATGACTCCTACGGCCTACCAAAGGGGTTATATAATATCATTTGTGATGGAGTCTAATGTGTGATTCTTGTTTCTTGACCGATGTACTGCACAATAAGTCTTGGAGAATCGCGTAGAAACACAGGGGGACAAGGTGTGTTACCACAGGATATGTAGTGCCGCTCTTGCCTTAACAACCTGAATTGTAGGGAGATCTCGTGGAAGCTTTCCTCATTAAACTCCACTGAGCTAAGCTTTTCCAGTGATGCGTGGATCTCTTCTTGGAAGTGGTAAGAGATCCCGAGACGCTGAAGCGCGTCGATCAGCTTCATTTCGCATAGCACATCACGCGTGCCGACTAGCATCTTCCTTGCTTCGTCAATAAGCACATCGCGCCTTGCAGTCATCCACTCCAGCGATTTCTGTATTGATTAATCCGGAATCAAGAGAGAGTGAGATCATATTAGTGTACAAGTATAGTTTTAGCTAGTTTACTTGCATCTTATATTATATAAAAAGGTAAATCTGCATCATGTTCTTAAGTTCCTCTTGCTAGATGTCATATATATCAGGCAGTGTTACAGTGATATAAAGTTTCTATTCTATCAATTAAGGTCACAGCGTGTCGTAGTTCTTTGGCATAGTAATCTGTTATTACGCGGTATCTCGGAGTCTGCACTGTGTTTTGCAAAAAAAAAAACATATCTAGGAGTTTATGCTAAATGTCCCTACTAGACTAGAAATATGTATATAGGTCGACATATATATACGTACACACACCTCATGAGGGTGGGGGAGCGTAGGGTTCTTGATGAAGTAATCTCCCCAGACGCTGGGCCGGTAGTCCACCGCGTGCCGTTCCTCGTCAACCACCCTGTAACCCTGGGCGATCACCCTGCAGCTGCTACGGCCCTCTCCCTCTCTCCCAGTCCCAGCCATCCTCTCTCGCTCGTGTACGGGTGCACGCACACGAACCCTTTACCTGTGACTGTGATTTGTAGCTGCCGATGGGTGCTCTCTAAGGTAGTAGCTGCGTCTTATATAGACACAAGCCGAGGCATGTTGGAATACTGGCCAGAGAGAATTAGCGAGATACTACCTCCGTGTATATGACACTATTGGCTTTTTTCGTTCGTTTGACTATTCGTCTTTTCTATAATTTTTTTATCAAATCGATAAACCAAGAACTTAAATCTAAAATACATTTGATAGTAGACATAATAATATACATTTTACTTTAGTTAACTAATTTGTTCAATATATTGATGGTCAAAGTATGAGTACAAAGTCAATGGTGTCATATCTTTAAGGAGTACTATGTGCATCAAAAGAAGAAGAGAGATTGGTGATTCTACCCCTATGTTGAAGTTAAATGGTGATTTTACCCCTAGTTTTCTAACTTGGTGATTTTATCCCTATTTTTTTTACTTGAAGCAACCGTTTGCCCCTGGTTTGGATGTCGTTAGATGCAACTGGACTTAACAAATGAAAAAGAGAGAAAGAAAACATTTCCAGGATACGAAAAGACCGAAGTACCTCTCCCTTATCCAATCACTCCGGTCAATATCTATCCCATTCCGTTCCATGCCCATGAGTGGTTGAGCGACGACGGAGGACAAACCGAATACCGACAGAAATCGAGGGCAAATCGAGTTGAGGAGATAGAAATAGAGGCAGTGGAGGCAGAAATTGAGGCGGAGACGGCAAAAATCGGAGCAGCGGCAGCAGAAAATGAGGCGGCGGCGGAAATCGGAGCCATCTTCTCCGTGAACTCCGACCACCGCACCGGCTGCCCCTACCAATGCCGGTGCCCGCACTTCCTCTCCCGTGCTAGCGTCCTGGATGGAGGGGAAGCTTCATCACCCAGCGAGCAGAACCATGGTCTCTGGTTCGCTCACGGCCACGCCGCCAAGTCCTTGTCGCGCACGGAGGCCATGCCCGACAGGATCCTCGTGGCATCGTCGGGACAACGCCACCAAACGAGCTCCAAGTCGCGCCGTTGGGCACCGCCGCCGTCGCGTGGCCCGCGTGGACCACACCGCGCCGCTGGGCTGTTGGGCCCGCGAGAAGAGGCCGAGCGTGTGGTGGGGGCCGCTAATTTGTATGGGCAAAATTGTCATTTGATTTCAAAGTGAGGGCAAAGAACACCAAAACCCGAAGAAGGAATCTTACACGAGTCGAGGCATGATGTTTGGTTCGCTGGGAACCGAAAACGTGGAGATCATGTTTCTCAAAAAAGAAAAATGAAAAACAAAGACTTAGGAGACCGTGTGTCATCGTCAACGTCAATGGTGCGTTCAACATAGACATAAGCTACCCAATCCAAGCAATTATACTTGTTTCTTATTTAATTTATTCTGGTAACAACTTCAAACTGTGTTTCTCAAAAAAAAAAGAGACTTAGGAGACCGTGTCATCGTCGGCATCAATGGCGCGTTCAACATGGCCGGCCCTCTGCTGGATTATATTTATATATGCAACGAATTTTTAAATATTCTTAGCTTGATTCCATAGGTCTCACAACACCAATCGAATCAAACAGGCCAGGGAAGACAGAATCAAACAGGCCAAGACCCTCTGTTCGTCTAGTAATTTATCATAAAAATCTCTAATTTTAATTTAATGTTGTGCTATCGGGCGACGCAACTTGGCTTGAACAGTTGAACCAAAGCTCTGGATGAGCGAGGATGAGAGACCTCTCCGCTACTCGTCCTCCCTCCCCCCCCGCCTCTTCCACCCCTCTCCGGCACCATGAACGCGTCTAATCTCTCGCAATGGAGTTCGCGGCTGCCGGATGCCCGCATTGGTCGGGATTTTTCGAAGAGGATTCATGATCTTCTTGGCATTCCCGTGGCATTTGAGAGCTCGGGTCCCCGTCGAGCTTCTCTCTTCTAGTTTCTTTCAGCCGTTTCCGGTTCGGGTTGTCGATTGAAGCCGTAAGTACTTGCCTTGCTACAATCCTTGGAGGTACGTCTTCGAACTTTGTCTTCAAAGGCAAGCTGGATGAGCAAATCTTCCGCTTCGAAGTTTCTTGCACGAGTGGCTTTTACGGTCCCGCAATTGAAGTCTTTTGCCTTTGAGTCTTTTAAGCTGGGTTTTCACCTTTGCAATGACCGGGGTTTTCGTGAAGCTTTGGTCTTCTCCAAATCGGATTCCGGTACCTCTTACTCTTGGGTAGAGGTTTCGTCTAAAAAGAGGAAGAAATCTCTCGCCTTCTTATGCTTTGAAGTGACAAAGCCTAACCGGCCGCCGCTATCCGGTGCTAACACCACTCCTCTTGGTCATCAATCCTCTTGGTCGAATCCTCGTCGGTTTGATTCTTATGGTGCTCGGAGCTATCCTCGGATGAATCCAAATGGTGGACCTTCAAATTTTGATGCTAACTCCTCGCCTAGCGTGAGGCATTCTTCTCGCCGAACTTCGGTTTTTCATCGGATTTCTTGGCCTCGGCGATCGGTGTTTGAAAGGTTGACTTTCCGGTCAAAGCGATCAACGAAAGAAAGGATTCAAATTTTCATTTTTCAAATCCCCGCGCTAGCGGCCCATCTAGAGCCGAGGCCCTCTGCGGCCTACTCGGTCTTAATGGTATCTCGTAAAAGGTGCTTATCTCCCAACCACCGAGGTTTGACCGTCGGCGAGGAGATCAAGTGTTGGCGCCGTAAGCAAGATGGGCACGTTCGGAAAAATTGTGGTGCTTTTACTTGTCCCTCGTAAACCGATTGTCATTCATGGAGAGGATTTTACTGGCTGCTTTTCTTCCTATAACAGCCTAGCCTTTGGGAAATTCATAGGGGTTGACAATTGGTTCAAGAAGCCCAACACGCCGATTAGTGGGCACGAGGCTCTGGGCCATCGGCTTCCCAAAATCTTCAAGATTCGGAGCGGTCGAGATCACTCCAACGGTCGCACCGCCCCTTCGTCTTCTCCGTCCCCGCACGGTCCCCCAAAAAACCCCAACTCGCAGCTCCCCGAGCACTTACCTCACTCCGCTCCCGCCCCGGTCCCGGTGAGGCGCAAGAAATTGCCTCGATTCGCAAGATATGGCCTTCTTCAATGCCGACCCGCGGCCATTGATGCTCCCCGGATTCTCCGCAGTGGTGGCTCGGGGGAGGCGGCCCGTTCATCCGGATGGTCACGCCAAGAGCGGTGCCAAGGAATGAGGACCTCACTATCGTCACCGTCACCCCTCTCCCGAATGTTGAGGTACCCTTTGCTTGAAGTTCGTGATGTCATTTTAGGTCTTCTTGTTGAGGATTATGGCTTGCAAGTCGAGAGAGATTCGAAAATGCCCTCTCGGTCGGGGTCGAGCTTTTGTGCGTCTTGCTAGAGTTTCGACGAGAGATGGTCTTGTCGACGGTAGCCCCCATCTCCATCATGGATTTTCGCCGAGCTTTGTCAATCATAATAGAGGGTTTAATGCCGGGAGAGTTAATTTCAATAGAGAATGTTGGCTTATGTTGATTGGCTTCCCTCCGGATTACCGTTCCAATGAGCAAGATTGGGGATACCATAAAATCCTTTGGAAGGTTGCTTTTTTGGCGAGAGGGATAACAACCTTGCTCGTGTTATCATTAAAGCAAGAGTTACGGAGCTTGCTGATGTGCCTCACTATATTGTTATCTCCGAGGGAGACAACTTTGAGGGAGTGTCCCTCACGGTCCGGTGTGAGATCATTCGGCGAGAATTTGCTTGGAGGCATGTTGCGGGATGAAGACATTCCCCCGGGGAGGATTTGAGGAAGGTGATTTTGTTTTCCCCGGTTTGCCTCGGGAATCGGCGGTTTGGGCGGCGGCTCAATTGGCCTCTCCGGCCTCGGCCCTCGGCGGCTTCGGTTTGAGGACCCTAATGGTGCGATGCTTTGTCCGGCCCGGATCGGCTTTGTTTTGGGACCAAATGGGGGTCGGGTCCCCGATCGGATCATGGAAGATCCCGTGCTTGCGGTGCCGGAAGACCGGCCCCGAGTTGCCTCCGGCCCATCGGCACGGTGCACCTATTAGTCTCTCAAATGCTCAAGGTTCATCGCTTTTTCTTCCTCCGAAGTCTCTCGGTCCCCTTTTGCCCGATCTCAATGTGCCGGTTCGGGATGATGAAGGGGATCTTCGGTATCCGGATGTCCTTTTGCCCATGGCGGTGTGGAACTCCGCTCACTCCCCACCCAACTTCCTTGCCCCCGAGATTCAACCGAAGAACTTATGAACGATGAAGAGATAGAAGAGCAAGTAAGGCGGCTTAGTGTTCGGCGGTTTACGGGTGAGCAACGGAACCGATCCTTCCCGCCGAAGAACATCAATTTGAACCTTGAATGTGGGCTTTATCGAGTTCTTCATGAATCCTCTGTCGATTTTGGGCCCTTTGCTCCGGCCCATTCTAAGGCCCGTGCCCTCAAACCAAGTGCGACCTTTTCGGGCTGCGGGCCAAATACTTTTCTCCCGTTGGAAGACTTGAGCCCCCGGTGCGCATTCCAAAAGATTGGGCCCCCTTTTTTCTCAAGATGCTGTCTTTGTCTCTGAAAGCTTTGATCGGGCGAAATCTCTCCTGTTATCTCCTTCTTGGAAAGCTATGTCCGAATTACGGTCGGTGGGGATCATTTTCGGTTTGCTTTGCCAACGCATGCCCGGACAATGATAGAATTTCTTGTGTTCACCTTCTCGAACTGTCCGAACCAAGTGTGAAGTTTTTAGAGGAAAACCCTCGGTCTCCCCCCTCAAGTCAAGATCCTTTGGGCTCTCGGACCACCCCCGTCGCTAATCTCCTTGTGGAGACTTCTTTCGAAGAAGCCCTCGTATCGGGGAGAAAAATGGTGGTTTCAAGAAGCCAAGCCGCACCGACAGAGGTCGCCCGGCTTGCTCTTCCGGCCCACCCGCCATACCCCCGCCGTGTTAAGGTCAATTGGTGAGAAGGTTTGTTCGATCCCCGCCGAAAAGCTAAGTGACAAAGCCCTCGAAGCAAACCCAAAACGGCCGAAAGCGAGTTGGAGAAAAAAAGAGCTCTACCAAAGGGGCCAAGAACAAGAAGCCGAAGAAGAAGATTGCTGGGATTGCTTTGAGGCCGAAGATGAAGTTGAAGATGATCTTCTTGGAAATGAGGACGCCCGGAGTGATCGAAGCGGATGCTATCCCCCGCCCCGAAGTTTTGGCCGATGATTTTGTTTAGTTTAAAGCTCTTGTTGAAACCTCTTCTATTTGTCCGGATGGTCAAACTTTTCGCTGCTTACTTAATCCCTTTACGGTACTCTTTTCGATTTCCCGACGGTTGGCCCTTGGGACTCGCTTGTTCCTTGATGGGTATTTATGTCCCAATCCCTTTTGTTTTTTTCCCTTGCGTCTTGTGCACACAAGGATTTCCCTCTCTTCGATTGGTTTACTATGAATAACTCGAGTAGTAAAAGAGCTTTGAAAATTCTATCTTGGAATATCGGGGGATTAACTCGAGAGTAGATGGAATGCCATTCGAAGCAAAGTTACGAGAATCCAAGTGTGATATTATCTGTCTCCGGAAACAAAAAGAGAGTTTTTTGACTCCCAGTATATCAGAAATTTCTTACGCCCCCCGAGCTTTGACAGTTTTGAATTTACCCCGTCTCTAGGAGCTTCGGGTGGGAGTATTATATTATGGAACGGCTCAAAGTTTATAGGGTCTCCGGCTTTTCAAAATGAGTTTGGTCAATCGGTTGAATTTGTTTGCAAACTTACCGAGGAGCACTTTGGATCTTAACCAACATCTACGCCCCTTGTTCGGTGAAGGGAAAGCTAATTTCCTAGACCGGTTCCGAATATAGATGTTCCCGTGGATTCTAAGTGGATAATCTTGGGGGACTTCAATCTTATAAGGAGCCGGCTAACGAGAATAAGCCGGGGGAAATATTTCGGAAATGTTAGCCTTTAATGAGGCCATTAGTAAACTTGGTCTTATTGAAATCCCTCTTAAAGGTGTAAATTCACTTGGACCAACAAACAATTTGATCCTCTACTCGAAAGACTCGATTGGTTCTTCACTTCTTGCGCTTGGGCAAATTCTTTTCCCAACACTTGGGCCTCTGCTCCGTCCCGCAGATACCTCGAATCATACCCCTTGCCTAATCTCGACCTTCACCTCGGTTCCGAAGCCCCTCATCTTTAGATTTGAAAACTTTTGGCTAGAACACCGAGCAATTCTTTGAAGTCTTACAACATGGCCGGAACTTACCTTCTTTGTCTACGGATAAAGCTAAAGCATTAAGTTCCAAGTTTAAAAACTTAAGGAGAGTGTTAAAAGCCTGGAAAAATCAGTTGCCTAGTCTATCAAAGACAATTCAGAACTGTAAAGACTGCATTCTCCTCTTGGACAACTTGGAAGAGCATAGGGATCTAACTCTGGAGGAGTGGAACTTCAGAACGGCGGTTTCTCAGCAGTTGCATTCCCTTCTCAACCAGCAAAAAATTTATTGGAAGCAAAGGGGATCAATTAAATGGGTCAAATTTGGTGACGAATGTACTCGCTTCTTCCATACAAATGCCTCCATCAAGCACCGTAAAAATACCATCACCGTTCTCGGAGATGCAACCGGGAGGGACCTTGTTGACCATGAGGAAAAAGCTCGGCACATTTGGATCGCCTTCAAAGAAAGGTGGGAATCTCCGAATTCTTCGGAATGAATATAGATCTTGACTCACTTCTCACACCTTCGGGTGACTTGGGTCGGCTCCGGAGGATTTCCTAAAAGAAGAGATTGACGAAATTGTTATGAATCGCCCAACAACAAATCCCCGTGGCCCGATGGCTTCAATGGAGAATTCTTAAAGAAATGTTGGTCGGTTATTGCCCAAGACTTCTATGATCTTTGTAAAGACTTTTTCAATGGTCACAAATTTTCGAAAAGCATAAATTCCTCTTTTATCACCTTGATCCCTAAAAAGGATTGTCCTATTTATATTGGAGACTTCGGACCAATTTCCTTGCTTAATTCTTCCATCAAGCTTATCACCAAAATTCTGGCCGAGCGGCTTCAACGGAGTTATCATCTCCCTAGTTCATGCAAATCAATATGGTTTTATCAAGTCAAGAACAATCCAAGACTCGCCTTGCTTGGGCCTTCGAATATATTCACCTTTGTAAGTCATACGTAAAGGAGGTGGTGATCCTAAAGCTCGACTTTGAAAAAGCTTTTGATAAAATTGAGCATCAAGCAATCCTAGAAATTCTTAAGAGTAGGGGCTTTGGGATCAAATGGATTAACTGGATCAAAGAAATTAGAGGGACCGCCACTTCCTCGGTTTGCTCAATGGCACCCCTAGTAAAGTCTTCCATTGCAAAAGGGGTGTGAGACAGGGTGACCCCCCTCTCCCCTCTGCTCGTTTGTCTTGAGCCGACGGACCTTCTCCGATCTATGGTGAATAGAGCTAAAAGTCGTGGACTCATCGGATTACCAATCCCCGAGAGGGCTGGTTCGACTTTCCAATTGTTCAATATGCCGATGACACTCTCTTAATTATGGAAGCTTGCCCTCAACGGCTTCTAGTGCTCAAAGATATTTTGAACTCCTTTGCCTGTGTCACTGGTCTGAAGGTTAATTACAATAAGTCGGTGATTCTGCCAATTAATATCAGTGAGGAGAGGCTCCAATCATTGGCTAATACCTTTGATTGTCAGACGGGCAGCATGCCCTTCACTTACCTTGGCCTGCCTCTTGGCACAACTAAGCCTAAGATTGAAGATTTTTTACCCCTGGTTCATAAAGTGGAAAGGCGGCTTATCTCCACTTCCATCTTCTTATCCCAAGTCCGGCGAGGCTTGAAATGGTCAATTCTGTCCTCTCCTCCTCGGTAGTCTATCACCGTTGCACTCTTAAGCTTCATAAAGGGGTCATTGAACAACCGGACAAGTATAGAAAACATTGCCTCCGGAGGGGATCCGATCTTAATGCCAAACAGCCCCCAAAGCGGCTTCGGCTCGTTGTCCGCCCGCCCAAGAAAGAAGGTGGTCTTGGTGTCCTCAACCCGAGCATCCACAATGACTCCTTGCCGATGAAGTTTCTTCACAAATTTTATTCAAAGGCGGACATTCCTTGGGTGCACCTTGTCCGGGATAACTATTATGCAAATGGCGAGGCTTCTGGGCGACAAATTAAGGGATCCTTTTGGTGGAAGGATGTTGTCAAACTCATCCCCCGCTTCAAGAACATGGCTTCGGCGGTTGTCGGGGATGGCTCTTCGGTTCTCTTATGGCAAGACAAGTGGAATGGTCACACTCTTCAACGAGGATTTCCCCGAGCTTTTCTCTTTTGCTAAAAAGACCGATGTCACCGTTAAGGCAATCCTTCACAACAATCGGCTAGAATGCAATTTTCATCTTCCCCTTTCTCTTGAAGCCCACCAAAGCAATTTTTGATCTTTGAATCCTTGATAGCGGATATTGAGCACTCACTGAACATGATAGTTGGGCTTACTCTTGGGGAAATGCTTTGTTCTCTCGCCACAAAAGTATATAAGCTCCTGGTTGGGCATCGGCAAGTTCATCCGGTTTTTAATTGGCTTTGGCGCTCGAGATGTCAACTCAAGCATAAGGTGTTCTTCTCGTGTTTTTAATTGATAGGCTCGGCACAAGAGATATCTTGCGGCGTAAGAATATGGTCTTGGAATCCTACACATGTGACATGTGCATCCTTCAGCGGCTGGAAACTGCCGCCCATCTCTTCCTTAGATGTAACTTTGCCAAAGCTTGCTGGGCTTCAATTGGTATTTCAGTGGTCACTACTAGGCCTGTCCCCCAAATTCTTAATCGTATCAAGAGAAATTTGGGTGTTCCGTTCTTCATGGAGATAATTATCCTCATGGTTTGGAGCATCTGGAAGACGAGAAATGATTGGATTTTTAACAACATTGATCCAAGTGTTGAAGTCTGCAGGATAAGATTCATTTCAGAGTTCAAACTTCTCCTTCATAGAGTTAAACGAGTTCGGTTCCCCAATTAGAAATCGGCTAAATGCTCTAGGAACCTAGGCGTGTTTTTTTCTTTCTCCTTTTCTTCCTTTCCCCCCCTTTCTTTTGTACTTAACTAACCCTTTTAATTTATTCTCTTAGTAGGGGTCTTGACCCCTCCCGTTCATTTTCAAAAAAAAAATGTTGTGCTACCACGAGTTATTTAAATTTGAACAATCCTACAAGAATAATTGTGCATGCCTTTCATGTGCACCTATATGTTATTACCTCCAAAGTAAAAGAAAATCAATCTCTTGATTCAGCATATCAATATTCGACACATACGGTGAGTTAAACACATTTTATTTTTACTATAATTCAATTATATATGTGTAAAATTAAGTTTTTATCAATTTAATTTAATTGAGACTAGAAACCTGTGCGGCTTTGCCGCGCGGGAGGCAATATGGTGGAGCCATCATCTACTTGTGGTCCATTTGTAGAAGTTTTCATTAATATTTATTATATCATGAAAATATTGCTAAGCTTATAGATAGTGCAAGAGCTGATGCCCTTAGGCATTCAATAAGCTCTTGCTTAACCTAATATAAGTTGAGGTTCCATTTGCTTCCGCATTGTACAAGAGCTTCGAAGCATTCATACGAAGCTCTTGCTCAAAGTGGGATTTGGTCATATGTACAGCAACGGATCAGCCATGTTTTCACCAAAAGAGTAACCATGATCAAAAGATTGGCCATGTAATTAAGACATCCTTTGGTTTTGCGTGGGGGTAGGGGTGGGGTGGTGGGGGGGGGGGGGGTTCGATTGCTACGGGAAGAGGTGTTGTGTAGGAACTTCGAGTGTTTTGTAGGAACTTCGAGCTGAAAAGACTAGGCGCCGCTGCACGCCGGGTCCCGCAGTCCCCGCTGGTTACATGACACCCGTAGCGAAGAAGACCGGATTAAAAAACCCCAATGTCCGACGCCATGTTCGCTTGGCTTATCGGCCACCGAGGCGGCGGTATTTTTCTCTCGGAACAAATTAGCCACTAGCAACCGACCAACGATACTCTTCTCTCGGAACAAACCGACATCGGCCATCAACCACCGGCCAACCGAACAGACCGTGAATTCTAGAGCCCGCTAGGTCCTAAAGTCCTGCTGGTCTTTTCTACTCCTACGTAGATAACACCGATAGCCGAAGAGACCGGATTACAAAACCCCAATGTCTAAATTCTATATGACCGTTCGATCCAATTGGAACCCGATCTGACGGTTGGGAGTAGCGAGCGACGTGGTCTAATCTGGTGCCCGAGCTTGAACTCTAAATTCGTTCTATAGAGATGTCAATGCCTTTATAAAGTATATGGACCTAGATGATGGGAGTCAGAAATGCATTTTGAATGTACAGAGACCTAAATGACATAGCTAGACAAGCTTAAGGGCCGTCAGTGCATTTTACCCATTTATTTGTACGTCGCCTGATGTCATACTATATGATAACTAATTGATAATTTGGAAAACAGTCTTATTGCTGGGAGTGCATGCATGAAAGATTGCGCAAATATACCCACCGACGATTAGTGTGTTGGTGCGTATAATCGTCTCTGCTTGCTTCTTTGTGTTCCAATTACTGTACAAAATATACTCTTATAACATTTTATTTTTTTACATCATTTTAACATCACTGACATTTTGAAACCTTTTGAATTTCAACAAATCTAAAAAAATTCTTCTAAAATTAAACCTTACTTACAACCTCTGTGTGTTGCATTATTCTCAATTAGTAATTCTCAACGAATTGTGCAATAGCATGCAACACACATCAGTAGTTTGATTAATATCACAACTTCTCAACGAACAAAAGTAAATAAACAAGTTTGTGGCCTGCCATCGTGGCAAAATACCCTTCATAGTGTACATGTGACCGACCATACAAGTCATGCACATATTTAACAAGTTCATGAATTAGTTTGTGTGTTTTGCAATTTGTTGGACTAAAGTCATACAACCGTACAAGTTGTTGTAAGGTGGGTATAATTTTCTCCATCTTTAATGTCCGTACAGAAAAGCATTTACATGAACCTCCGCCCCACCTCTAGATCATTGCAAATCTTGTAGGTGGTATATGTAACTTTCAGCATAAGCTACCCAATCCAAGCAATTGTATCTTATTTCTTATTTAATTTATTCTGGTAATAACTTCAAACGGCAGGCTCATTTTGGAAGAAGGGGGCAATGGGCAAACAAGGAGTCAGACTTGAAAATATTACGAGATTCATTTATGTATAACAAATCAAGCAGTGGAAGATGCAACATTACATCCAGTTGGTGCCCGAGGTAAGCATTTTGCAGGTACAGCAGCCACCATGATCATGATTCATGAAAATAAATAAATAAATTCAGCAAAATTTATATCTAAAACGTAAAAGACGAATACATGGCCAAGTCGAAGGACAAGCTGAAGGATATCTTAAAGGTTAGCTTCACGCAAGAAGAACATTTGACATGCCATAATTATCATGAACTTGCTAAAGAACACCAGAAAATGGATCGATCAATTGAATGAATACTTGATAGAACAAGCCCTGTAAACAGCATCGCATACAAAAATGAATATGTTTCAAAGGTGATTCTGATCACTATAATCCAGTAGTGGGATCACTGATATTTTTTTATCGATCGAATTGCTTGCAAGGGCACATTAGCACATATATTAACATATATTACATAAAATTAGGCTAGTAGGAATGGAATATTAATGCAGAGTAAGATCTAAATGTACCCTTGAATACTTTAAATAAGTATCAGCTACTATATACAGTTGATGATTTTCCCACTATGGACAAAACTATACAGAACCACATAGTACATGACTAACTTCTGAGTCACAACTGATTAGGAAGTTGCATGTAAGTGCTTGAATTAGGTAGGCACCCTCCAACAATCATCCGACCATAGGCAGCATATGCACTCTCGGTACTACCAGAAACAGTGTAACCCCTGATAAGGGCATTATATGTGAAAACGTTAGGTTTCCATCCTTTCATCAGTAATTCTTCATACATCTGACCAGCTTCAGTAGCCTTCCCTGCTTTCCCTAAGTGGAGAATCAGTGAATTGTATGTATACAAGTTTGCAGCAACTCCTTTTGTCTTCATGTCATTGAAGAGAGAAATTGCTTCCTCTATTCTTCCAGATTTGCCAAGGCCATCAATTAGCAAATTATAGGTAATAAGATCAGGCTCAAGTCCTAATTCCACTAATTGTCTAAAATAAGACAAACCGTCATTTAATCTTCCTGCTGTACAGAGGGTGTCAATAAGAATTGTATAGGATTTTATGTCTGGGTTTATTCCCTGCTCGACCATCTTATCAAAGAGCTGACAAACATTTTCTGTGTTACCAGCTATTCGATGTCCATTCAGTAGAATATTGTAGATGGTGCAATTAGGTTTGCAACCATACTCTAGCATTTCACTGAAAATATTTTCTGCCTCTTCCATCTTCCCGGCTTTTAACAACCCATCAAGAAGAGGTCCATATGTACATGGTGTTGGGGAGAAGCCATCGCTCACCAGATTGTAGTACAAATCTATAGCCTGATCCAACCTCTTTGATTTTACAAGAGCTGAAATGATTGTATTATAAGTAACATAAGTTGATTCAAATCCCTTACGATGCATCTCCTCTTGGACTTTTAACATCTCCTCAATCCGTGTCGACTTTCCCATGGCATCAAGAATCAAATTGTAAGTGAACTCATCTGGGCCACATCCTAGTCTTTTCATTTCGGCGAACAAGCCCTCAGCGACATCAATCATATTTTCATCCACAAGGCCACGGATAAGAGAATTGTATGAGCCAGTTTGTAGTGAAACTCCGAGACTCTTAAACTTTTGGGAGAGTTCATGTGCTTCAAGAGCTTTCCTGTTCTTACAGAGATGCCTAATCAATGGGCATAAAAAGAAATCATTCAGGAGAATTCGCTTTGATGCTATATTTTCAGCAAACTCAATCGACTTTTCCACACCAGCCTTCTTCAGTATTCCTTCCATAAGTGAATGGAATGAAGACTTATCCATATTAGAATCAGCCTTAAAAATGTATTCCTTAACAGTATGCACAGCTTCCTTCATCAAGCCATTTTTCACAAAACTTGGGAGGATAGTACACAATGTTGCATAATCTGGAGCAAGAACCTTCTTCATTTGACAAAACATTCTGAATGCCTCTTCAAATCTGTCCTCTTTAACAAGGCCATACATGATTGTGTTATAAGATGAAAGGTCAGGTGCGCAACCTTTCGCAGTCATACTGTACAACATATCTATTGCAGAGTTCACCTCCCCATTTTTGCAGAGACAATCTAGAACTGTGTTGTGTGTAATTAAATTAGGCGGATAAATACTAGAGCTCATTTCTTCGAGCATATGCATTACCTCCTTAACCTTGCCTTCTCTTCCTAATCCTGACAAAAGTGTGTTGTACGTAGCATCAGTGGGCTCGATTTTCATTTCTTTTAATTGATGGAATAGTTGCCATGCTTCATTTCCCCTGCCTCCCTTGTAGAGTGTATCAATCAAAGAATTCACTGTGAGAACATCAGGAACACATCCATTTTCAACCATCTCAGAAAAAAACTTCACAGCTTCATCAGCTTTTGATGCCTTGCTGCAACATTTGATCATCATGGTGTACGTGATAGTGTCTGGAGAAACTCCCATGGATTTTAATTCATAGAAGACCCTTTTTGCCATTCCAAGCCTGCCAGATCTAGCAAGGCTATACAAAACAGCATTGCCAGCAACAACATCCGGAACAATCCCTTTGCTTTTCATGTGATCATATCTTTGAATCGCTTTTAGAGATTGACCAGATTTTCCGTAGTAATTTATGAAAAGCACATGAGTGTAGCCATTTGGACTAGGGCCATGAACATTCATATGGTTCAAGAGCTCCAGAGCGCAGTCAAACATATCAGCTTTCAGAAACCCAGATATCAAAGAGTTATATGAATACTGTTCAGGAGATATACCCTTTTGCTTCATCTCCTCAAAAACAGAAGAAGCTTCATCAACCATCCCAACTTGGCATAATGCATCCACAACTGCAGTATAAGCAACAATATTGTCATTATACCCATCAGTTTTCATTGCATTCCAGATTTCTATCACCGATTGGGGGTCGCCAGAGTCACCGCACTTGTCTAAGAGAGTAATGTAAGTGACACGATCAGGTTTCTGATCACTTGCTTTCATCTTCCAAAACACATCCTTGGCATCACTGAGCCGACCAGCATCACAGAGAACCTGTATCAGCACGGTATGTGTAACAACATCCGGTTTGCACCCTGCATCCTCCATCTTTCTAAGAATCCGATATGCCTCCTCAAACCTTGCAGCCTGCCCAAGAACCCGAATGCAGATGGTGTAGCTATAGACATTTGGCTTGACGCCGCGAGCCTCCATCTCACTCAACAGCCAGAGAACCGTGTCAACGTCCCTCTTCTTCCCGAACGCTACCATCAGCACGGAGTAGGTCCTCACACTCGGCACGATGTCGTCCCCCACCATCGCCTTATAAACCTCCATGGCCTCCCTGTCGTAGCCGGACTTGACGAGGAAGTAAATCAGACCGTTGTACGAGTAGGCGTTCAGGGACATCCCCGCCTCCCTCATCGCCGGCAGAGCTGCCGGCGCGCTTCGGAGCCCGCCCTCGACGCCGACGCCGCTGAAGATGGTGGCGAAGGTGCCGACGTTGGTCTTGACGATCTGCCTCTGCATTAGGTCGAACACCTGCGCCATGTCCCCGACACGGCCGTGGGCGCGCATAAGCTCCAGCATGTAGTTGCAGGACTCCGTGGTGTGGACCGCCGTGGGCTGCCGCGCCGCCGCCGTGAAGAGCTCCAGGGCCTCGGCGGGGCCGGGCGCCGACCGGAGCATGTGGACGACGCTCTCTGTCCCCGCGGCGCGGCGCTCGTCCCTGGGCGGCGCGGGCGGGGCCGACTGGCGGCAGCCGGCGCGGTCGCCCCGCCGCCGGTTCAGCGGGGCCACGAGGAGCCCGGTGGACGGGGCCCCCACGTTCCCGGGCCTTGGGTTCCTCGGCAGCAGCGGCGCCGCTCGCGTGGCGCCACCGCCGGCGCCGCTGAGGACGCCCGAGCAGCAGAGCTCCATGGTGGGCGTTCGATACGGCGGCAAATGGCGAGCGGAGCAAAGCCTGAAAATTTTCCAAGAAACGAGAGAGGGCGAGGAGCTCAGCTGCGAAATCCGGAATCGATTAGCCGCCCCTGCCTCGTCATTAGCCCACCTCACTCTCGCCGGCGGTGGTGGCTCAAGGATATGCGTTGCTGGTTTCTCGTGGGGATAACGTGGAGATACTTTTCGGCCGTGAGCCAGCCAGTGAACCCCTTGGGCAGGATCAGGGGTTTATCAGTTATGTCATCCGGGAAGTATCTTTTTTTCTGGATGAGTTATTCGACGACCACAATCAGATGGCTGGATTGGGCAAAACCGTCCAAAAAAATTAGAAAGAAATTGATTTGAGTGGTGGTAGTCTGGTAGGAAAAGGAAAATTTTCATTTTTGACATCCAATTCTTGCCTAGTTTGATGGTAGTCATCGAACTTCAAAACCGGGTATCTTTAACCATTTAACTCTAAAAATCGTCCACAATTGTCAATCGAGCGGTTTTGATGAGTGCTTTTAACTTTTTTATTTGCAATTTGGTCCTTACATCTTGAAATTATTATTACTTTTTTTTGCTACCTCCGACTTAGGTAGTTCTTGCGGCCACGTGTTCATAATAGTGATATTTGTCTTTAAAATGTTTTTTATAATATTTTGTCATTATTTGTTATATTATTCTTAGTTATTGTGTAAAAACAACGATATAAGAAAAGTGACACGGACAATTACAAAATAATATGAACACATTTTAAAAGATAAAATTCATTGTTATGAACATATGGGCACAAGAATCACTTAAATCGGAGAGACGAGAAAAAAATAGTAATCATTTTAATATCAAAGGAATAAACTATAAATAAATGATTAAAAATAGTCCTTCAACCTTAAATGATTACTATTTTTTCTCATATCTCCAATTGAAGTGATTCTCACAGTTATGCATTCATAATGATAAGCTTTATCGTTTAAAATGTTGCTCATATTATTTTGTAACGGTTTGTTTTACTTTTCTTATATTATTGTTTTTTACCCAACAACATAAGAATAATATGATAATACGATAAAGTTGTATACAAAACATTCTAAAATATAAAACTCACCATTATGAACACGCGACCGCAAGAATCACCGAAATCGGAGCTACGAGCAAAAATTAATGATCATTTCAATTTTAAGGACTAAATTGTACATAAAAAGGTAAAATCACCCATCAAAACCGCCTTATGACCAATTGTGAATGATTTTAAAAGTTTGATGGTCAAAGATAACCGGTTTGAAGTTCGATGCCTAAACCGAAGCCGAGGCAAGAGTTGGATGGTCAAAAATGACCTTTTCCGGTAGGAAACGGTGAGGAGGCACCACCATGCTCTGTTTGGTTTCAATAAGTGTGACTTATAAGTCGGTGAGCAAGAGAGGAAAAAAGATGACTCGTACAACTTTAAGTAGGGGTGGAGCAACTTATGAACTTATAAGTCAAGTGACTTATGAAGTACTCCCTCCTTTCTTGTTTCTAAGGCGGATGCTAAACTATTCCGAGAGACCAAGGCGGCTCTAGGAGCTTGAGCCGGCATTTACACCCTCCCATCTTTTTTTGCGCCATGGTCTTTCATTCTCCTTATTCTAGCGCATGTATGGTGCGATGCAAGATAGTTATTGGCCAACTCACTCCCCGGGAGTTAAATTCCTATCTAATTACCGAGGTTGGGGGAGTACCAATGTTGAGCGCCCTACATATCTTAGAAAAGTAGAAAATGGTGAAACGCCCTATAAACGGGAAAGAAGGGAGTAAATAAGTCAAGGTTGTTTGTTTCCACAAGTAACTTATTTACATTTTAAGTCAGATGACCAATGAGACAACAGGCTGGCCGAAGATCATTGATGAAAAGTCATATGGGTGACTAACTAGTAACTAGTTTACGTTTAATACTCTTGTAACATACCTTAACGGGACCTAAAAAATTCTAACAAAAATAGTTTACGTTTAATACTCTTGTAACATACCTTAACGGGACCTAAAAAATTCTACCAAACATTTTCTCAAACTAAACAGCTTTTCACAGTTATCTCTGTTAAAGATGCCATCGTGTTCGGTTAAAAAAAAAAGATGCCATCGTGTTCTCACATGGTTAGTTGGTTGTTGATTCCGTTGCTCGCGGTCTTGTCCTCTCCTCTTGCCACAATATATTCAGGTGATATGACGACGACAAGTGATGGATGGCTCGCGGGCTCGCGGCATTTTCCTTGGACTCCATGGGATCCAGCTAGGCGATGGAACACAATAGTCGCCAGCTGCCATGGACGAGCTCTACTTCGGCAGCTGCTTGACTCTGGCCACGATCCTCCTCCCATTGCTCTTGCTCGTCGTCAGCCGGCGGGCGTTGGCCGCCAAAGAAACGACCGGCGCCAGGCTTCCCCCGGGTCCATGGAACCTCCCCGTCATCGGCAGCCTCCACCACCTCGTCGGCGCGACCCCGCCGCACCGTGCGCTGCTCTGCCTGGCGCGCCGGCACGGCCCGCTGATGATGCTCCGGCTCGGCGAGGTGCCCACCGTCGTCGTGTCCTCCCCGGAGGCGGCCGCGGAGGTGATGAGGGCGAAAGACCCCGCCTTCGCCAGCCGGCCGCGGGGCGCGACGGCCGACGTCGTCGGCTTCGGTGGCAGGGGTCTCATCTTCGCGCCCTACGGGGAGTACTGGCGGCAGATGCGCAAGGTCTGTGTGCTCGAGCTGCTCAGCGCGCGGCAGGTGCGCCGCATGGAGCGCATCCGGCAGGCCGAGGTGTCGCGCCTCGTCGAGTCCGTCTCCGCGGCGTCCTCCTCGCTGGCCGTCGTCAACCTCAGCCAGGGGCTCACGGCGCTCACCAACAACGTCATCGGCAGGGCAGCGTTCGGCGGCGAATGCCGGCAGCGGGAGGCGTACCTCCGGGAGCTCGAGGTGGTGGCAACGCTGGCGGGAGGGTTCAGCCTGCCGGACCTGTTCCCGTCGTCGCGGCTGGCGAGGTGGCTGAGCGCCGCCGCGCGTGATCTGAGGAGGAGCCACGCCCGGGTCGAGCGCATTATAGATGGCATCGTCCATGAGCGCATGGCGAGGAGTGCCTCTCCCACCGGCGGTGCCGGCGTTGAAGACGAGGACCTGCTCGACGTGCTTCTCCGGCTGCAGGAGCAAGGATCCCTCACCTTCCCCCTCACGACAGAGATCATCGGCGCCATCATCTCCGTAAGTGCAATCAAAGACTGATTACCCACACTAATATCTTAGTACTTCCATGTCACGGCCGGACCGAATATTTTAGTAATTCGATTATAAGTGCACCATTTGTACAACAGTCAATCCAATAGTTTGAGTTATGTTTTATACCACAAAAGTTAATATCACTGGATTCATTTTTAAAATCGCTTAATAATAAGTATGGAGTACTACTGAAATATTATAAGAAAACTTTATGCACACTTATCCTATTACCTATTTGTACACTCAGACTAGTATCGAGCAAAATCAAACAGTACTGAATACAGAAGTGTGATTAGACGATTACCCATTTCCCAACAATCCATGCTCCTCCATGCACGCTTACAATTATTATAAACTTCTCATAATTCCAGGACATGTTTGGAGCAGCCACAGACACCACAGCCACAACACTGGAATGGGCCATGGCAGAGCTCATCAGGAATCCACAGGCAATGTCAAGGGCAACATCCGAAATTCGGCAAAAGCTAGGGCAGGGAAGAGTTACGATTACCAACACAGACCTTGGCGACCTCCACTACCTACAGATGGTCATTAAGGAGACTCTAAGGTTACATCCAGCTGCTCCGCTGATTCTTCGCGCAAGCCAAGACAATTGCCAGATCATGGGGTACAACATACCTAAGGGTTCGTCCGTCTTCATCAACGCGTTCGCAGTCGCGAGGGACCCAAGGTACTGGGACAATGCGGAGGAGTTCAGGCCAGAAAGGTTTGAGAGCAGCACACTGGACTACAAGTGGACAGACTTTGAGTTCATCCCTTTTGGAGCTGGGCGTAGGCAATGTCCAGGAGCTTTATTTGCAACCATGATAATTGAGCTTGCACTGACGAGTCTCCTGTACCACTTTGATTGGGCACTTCCTGATGGCACCGACCCGATGACGCTAGAAATGAGCGAGGTTTCCGGGATCACAGTGCGCCGAAGGTCCAACCTTTGTTTGCTGCCAGCCTTGCATTTGGGTCACTGATTATGACACTCATGTGAGACATTGAGCTGCAGGCATGCCCTACTTGGTTCAGTAGCACATATACCACAGGTTACTAATAGCAAATCTCTGCTGCAATTTGTCATGATAATCATCCAGTTAGTATTAACACATCCTTCAAACCAAAGCTTCATACAGGAGCTTGTCAGCTTGCCATCTAGGAGTACTTCGTTGCAGCGTAACAAATATATATAGGGACAGAAATTAGTAGAGCAGGACTCAGCAATGGAACGCAGTCTTGAGTTGCCAATCAAGACATTGCAAGACAATTATAAGATTCAGTGCTAGAAGGAAATGTTGTCCTGGAACCTGGACATGGTCATAAATGTGCAGGGACTGAGAGCCTCTAGCCAACAATGATTCTTATCACTGCATCACCTGCCTCTGAAGTGCCCCACCACCCGACCCCCGATCCCTAAACCTTGAGGCTTGAGGTCTTGTTGGAGAGCTCAGCAATGCCCGAACTCCGAATCCTAAGCCATCAGGGTTTCCCCCTTTTTTTGGGGTGTGGCAGGCGGCATACAAGAATTTGGTTTGACCAGCCTCTTATAAACAGAACATCTAGATAATGGATGACTGGTTTTGCCTTTGTCACTGTGATAGCTGGGCAGGGAAACAGTTGGTTGACAGAGATTATACGCTTCCTTATGTCAGAAACTATAGAAAGTATTGCTGGATTCTATTGCTCAGATAGTTGTCATTTCCTGTTTGAAGCAGACACCACACATAAGTCAGAAAATAAACTCTAATCCTATATGACTCTGCAGTCTCCACAATGGGACATTAATCAAGACATTGCAAGACAGTATAAGATCTAGTATTAGCAGGAAAAGTTGGCCTTGGCCCTAGGGCTTGGAAAAATAGCAGAAATGTGCAGGGATTGCATTATAAGACTAAACAAGAGATAAAAAAACAAGCCAAGCCTGTGCTATCATACCATTTTATGCAATTTGTGCTTCTCAAAATTCAAATATCCAGCCCGATTCTTGAAGGAATGAAACAACAAGCATGTCCAAGCATGATTATTCATCTCCATTTTCCTAGTAAGCAGATAGAGCACCTGTGTGTGTATTCAGCGAAGGAACTGCAAACCATACATTTTTCTACTAAAATGGTTTGACCTTTGAGCACATAACATAATTTTGCTTCATATCGAGATTGAATGGTGCTTTGAGTGAATGATAAAGGCACCATTTGTATGTGATTTTTAAGCACCTCTTTAATGCAGGTTATTAGCCTGCTCCACTGATTCAAATCAAACTTCCACTGATTCAATCAAGCTAGAACCAGGAAGTTTTCTCGGCCCACTTTCCTTTGCTCTATTCCTTATATTAGCTGATTTATTCCACAGTTCTTTCTGAGAAAATACTTCTGAAATCAAAGCATAAGTACCTGGAGTCTGTTGTTCAAGCTCAAGGAGCTCATCACTAATAATCTGCCCAAGCATTGTATTTCCATGAGTTCTGCATGAAGAGAGCAAAGCACAAAGTACACTATATCTGTCATTTAAGGTACATGACTTAATGAGCTTGTATCCTTCTTCGAGATGCCCTGCTCGACTCAATAAATCAACAATGCAACCATAATGCTCTTCCTGTGGAAGAACTGAATACATTGAGGTCATCGACTGAAAAATATGCAGACCCTCCTCAACTAAACCAGCATGACTGCATGCAGAAAGCACTGATGAAAATGTTAATCCATCAGGAGTAACGTTTCCTTCCTCCATTAGCTTGAACATTTCAAGCACCTTATGATAAAATCCATGCATCCCATAAGCACTGATCATAGAATTCCATGAATCTAGGTCGCTGTGTTTCAAACTTAAGAACAGATTCACAGATAAATCCAACCTTCCACATTTGGCATATGCGTTTATTAAAGAATTTATGGTCTTTGTATCTTTCTCCAATAAGGCACGGTAGACAAAACAATGAATTTGTTTTACGCCTTTCAAATGTCCAAGATCAGATGCAGCCTGAGCCGCAGTCATAACAGTGACAGAATCAGGCTTCTCGCCATGTTGTTGCATTAATTGAAATAACTGAACTGTTTCTCGTCCATGTCCACAGGATAAGCATCCCATCATCATGGCTGTCCATGAAACCAAATTTTTCTTTTCCAATGAAGCAAATACAATCCTTGCTGCTGCAATATTTCCACAATTGGAATACATACGTATAAATTGATTGGCAATGTCAACATCTGAACAAAAGCCATTTCTAATTGCAAATCCGTGAATCCACCTTCCTCTAACAAAATTTTTATCATCAGCAATAGCTACAATCAGACAAAGAACAGACACTGAATTTGGTGCAACACACTCGGCCACCATCTCTTTGAGTAATGCAACGGCTTCATTAACCATGCCACTTTGGAGATAACCATAGATCATTGTGTTATAGGAGACAACATCTTTAGTCATCATCTGATCAAAGAGACGCCTGGAGCTCATAATTCTAGTGCATCTGAAGTATACCTCAATAAGAGATGTGGCCAAAACTACATCTAGAGGGATAGATCTTCTAATTAGGTAGGCATGAATACTAGCAGCATAGCCAGAATTGCATAGCTCAGCACAAGCAGAAATTACATTTGCATAGGTTACAGAATCTGGAATTACCCTATACTCATGTAGCATGACAGAGAAATGACGGACAGCACTTCCACTCTGTCCAGTTCTAGCAAGACCGGCAAGCAGTGCATTCCAGGAAGCCACAGATTGCATCGAATTCTTCAAGACAGCATATGCTAATTGATAAGCTCCACATCGACTGTACATGTGGACAAGGCTGGTCTCTAGAACTTCATCTGAGACACCGATTCCTCTCCTTATGGAATAGCAATGTACCGATTTGCCTTCTCTAATTGCTCCAAAATTACCAGCAACTTGAAGTAAGCTAATCAGAGTCACACGGTTTACTTCCAAGTTGCTCCGTAGCATGTCTCTGGCAATTCCAAATGCATTCCACGAAGTAGAATCCATATTTTCAGAATAGCCAGTGATCATTGAGGTGTAAGAAATATTATCCTTGTCCAGAATCTCTTCAAACGCCTTCTCCGAATCATCCATCCTGTCGAGCTTAGAGTATAACCTGACAAGAGAAGAACCGACAAAATTATCCCTATTGAGGCCAAGCTTCAGTGAATCGGCATGAATTCCTTTGCCCAATAACAAATTTCGGAGCTCGGTGCAGCTTTTCAAGCCAAAAGTAACAGTTTTCTCACCCAAGCCAATCTGACGCAACTTCAATCCCCTGTACAAACGAATAGCCTCCTCTGGATAACCAGCTCTAAACAAGTCAACCATGGCCGAATTCCACTGGGCAAGATCATCATTTAGAAAGCCTTGGATCTTGGCCAGGACACCTAGCCTGGAGTAACAAATCAGAATTTCAGGTCCAATAGTAACATCCCTGCCAAGTCCTAGGACCAGAACGCGAGCATGGAACTTCTTGAGAGACCTCACATCTGCGCAGTTTTGGAACAACACAGCGAATTTATCAACATCGCATGGCCTGCCATATCCAGAATTCGCACCAGCAAGAGATCCCGATAGCCTCCTCCTCAGCTTCACCGCTGCAATCTTATCGGCCCTTGCAGCGACAGTCCTGGATAGAACTCTTATTGCTAGCATCCTCGTGATTGCACACAGAAGAGAAGCACACTGAATGAGGTAACTAGACAACTAGTAGTTGCCCTCAGATTGAACAGCATGATACGACTTACTGGTGCAGCTCCAGTGGGGGCGGACGCGCGCAGGAGCTTGCAGCGAGGCGGTGGGAGCTCGCGCGGTCCGCGGGAACGTCAAGCCCGGACCATGGCGAGGCGTACGGGCGGGCAGCCGCTTGCTGTGGGTGATGCAACCTGGGGATGCAGCGTCGCACGAGGATCGGCGGCGGTCAGAAGCCCCTGCGGGCTGCGGCGACGGCCGGCGGCGCCCTCGGCCCTCGCGCTTTACCCGGCAGGGCCGGCAGAACGGGCTTGAGGGCTTGATTGAGGCCTGCCTGAGTTGTTCCGAAATGGAGGGGTGGTGACCGAAATGGGAAGTGCGATGGGCCAAATTGGACCTCCACAGAGGCCTCTTCGATTTTCCGATTTTATTGTGTAGATCCATCCGGTAGACATAAAAGAATCATACTAGTATTAATTTGGACATTACATTACATACCCTCCATTTGAAAGCAAGAAACTTTGCACACTCAGACGCTTGTCGGTCCTTATTAAAAAATTTTTGTAACATATTCGATTGGTAAGTTTCGGAATGAAGATCTGTAACTGTAACTTAAGTGACGGTAAACGACTGCGATGGCTCTATTTTTTTTATGGCAGCAAGGATGCTGATGCCAATGATACTGTAACCTGGGTTGGCAAAAAAAAGTCAATGCTGATGACATTTCTGTAATGAAAAGATGGTTTTTCTGAATTATTTTCTTGCGATGTGAATTTTCTCGCTTTGGTCTAACACAAAAGTCTCGAAAAGAATTGTTATGTTGGAGGTTGGTTTTTAAGTGAATTATAGCTGTTCACTTTTTAACTCAAGTGAGAACAATTCATTACGTTCATTATCTTTCCTATGAGTGGAATAAAATCTAATTCATATGATTGATTTTAGAAACATATAGCCTTTTGGTTGTTTGATTTGTTTGTGGCCGTACCACTAGCATGAGCATTAGTATACTAGCTCAGAATTAGTATGGCAGTAATTCTAAAAAAAATTAGTATGGCAGTTGAGCTTCCCTAGACCCTAGCTAGTTTCTTTCTGCCTCATGGAAAATTCTAGAACCAAAGAACCCCTGGACCTCTCGTACCGTCCTTGTACACGAGGGCGCGCATGCGGAGAGCACGTGGAGCACGTGGAAGTTGATACTCCCTCTGTCCCGGTATACAAGGACCTGAAGGGTTCAAATTTTGTACAAAAATATAAGGTTCTGGAATGAATGAGGATGTTGGGTAGGTAGAGAGTTGGTTGGTAGTGTAAAATGAGGGGTATAGAGGTCATTTCCTCGTGCTGTTGTTTCTTGAGTTTGAACTCTTCAGTACCTTATATTTTGGGACGGAGGGAGTAGTAATGGAAACGGTGGGGGACGGGTGGGAAAACTACACTTAGATTTTCGTTAAACATTTCTCTATCTCTATCTCTATCTCTTCTCTAAAAAGAGTGAAAAGGAGAACAAATTTGGTCATATTTTTTTTTGAAAAAAGTCTACTTCACCCCCAATCTATGAGGGTTAGAACACATCACCACCAATCTATGAAAATCGATTTTTTACCCCCTGAACTTTCTAAAACAGGGCAAATCACCCCTGAAGCAGTTTTGAAAAATCATAGTAAATCACAGAAAAATCATGAAATGGAAAATCCAATTGTGTTGAATTCTAAATGAGTGTATCTACACAATGAACATATAATAAGGTATATGTTCAGAATTAGTATGGCAGTAATTCTAAAAAAATTAGTATGGCAGTTGAGGTTCCCTAGTTTCTTTCTACCTCATGGAAAATTCTAAGAACCAAGAACCCCTGGACCTCTCGTACCGTCCTTGTACACGAGGGCGCGCATGCGGAGATCACGTGGAGGTTGATAGTAATGGAAACGGCGGGGGACGGGCGGGAAAACTGCACTTAGGTTTTCGTTAACACATTTCTCTATCTTTATCTCTACCCTAAATAGAGTGAAAAAAGAACAAATCTGGTCATATTTTTTTTGGAAAAAAGTCTACTTCACCCCAATCCGTGAGGGTTAGAACACATCACCCCAACCTATGAAAATGGATTTTTACCCCTAAACTTTCTAAAACGGGGCAAATCACCCCCGAAGCAGTTTTGAAAAATCATAGTAAATCACAGAAAAATCATGAAATGGAAAATCCAATTGTGTTGAATTCTAAATGAGTGTATCTACACAATGAACATATAATAAGGTATATTTAGTACATTTTTTTCAGTTATGGAGAAAAGTATAGATCTAAAGTTACAACAAAAAAAAAATGTGCTAAAGCATTTCATATTGTATGTTCATTGCGTAAAACTACTAATTTGAAGTCCAACACAATTTGATTCTTCATTTTTATGATTTTTGTGTGATTTACTATGTTTTTCAAAACTGCTGCAGGGATGATTTGTCCTGTTTTAGAAAGTTCGAGGGGTAAAAAATCAATTTTCATAGGTTGGGGGTGATGTGTTCCAGCCCTCATAGATTGGGGTGTGAAGTAGACTTTTTCCTACTTTTTTCCTCTCCGCCACGCCTCCGCCCTCCTCGCGCGCCTCCGCTCCCCCAAATCTCGCGCCTCTATTTCTTGTCTCGTTAGAAAAAACATTGTTACCCCCGGGGCCCCACCCTCCCCTCACGTCGCGAAAAAAACATTGAGACCCCTAACCTCACCCGTAAAAACCCACCGCCCACAAACCCTGCCGCCCCAATTCCGCCACCCTATTCCTGCCGCCGCCACCCACCTGCCCAACCGCTAGGTACGTCGTCGTGGTCCATCTCCATCGCCCAGTGGTCGGCGTCCCTACCCGCTCCACCCTCCACCATCGGTCGAGCCGTTCGCCACCCCCGTTGACCTTGGACGCCATCGTAGTCGTCTCCCGTGGAGTCCAAGGGTGCCATCGCCCATGGCCGCCGCCGCCGTCTACAACGCCTATCCCGCCGTCATCGTCGTCGTCTACATCAACTGCTCATCTCGTGTGGCTACTCCACAACGCCTAAGGTGTCCCGACGGCAGTCCGGCAGCTCATCCAGATCGAGGTGCGCTCCCTTGCCAACTCCAACTCCATCTCTGTTTCCACCTACGCGCTCGCCAGCGTAGAACGGCTTACACCAACCAGCTTTTAGCACGTTGAGGTTTGCTCTCAACATTGTACTTATCCAATGGAGGCTAGAATTAGTGTGCAAGTTAGTGGTTGGTCATGTCTGATGGTCTCTGTGCTGCCCACACGGTGAGTATAGGTGGTGAAGAAGTTGTCTTTTTACTACTGACTGCCAATTTCTGATGATGACACTATCACACATTGACGTTGAGTTGCATCTGTTCAAGTCAGTGAGGAGTTCTACATTTCTGTCAAGGCATGAATTTCATGCCAGCTCTAGGCAACGAGGCATGTGGAGAACCCTTCAAGCAAGTGGAAAGTTTTGGGCAATATAATTATTTGCCATTCAATGGCACCTCTTCAAATGCCAACTTTAGATTTTTCAACTACAAATTTGCCACATGTGTTGCACATTGGTTACATTTTTGCCACTATATCGGACGTGGCGCTCCGACTAACTCGGTCCAGCGTGGATATGAAGGTGAAAAGACCAAAATACCCCTCTCGTACCACTATTAGAAAACTCCTTCCACTCTCTCCACCACTAACATGTGGGACCCATATGTCAGGGTCATCTTCAACCTGTAACACTCCGTGTTTTTGCTCAGTGGTGATTTGTGCTAATGACCCTCTTAACTACTCCTCTAACCACCCTTGAGTACCTTAAGTCAACTCATGGTCAAACCCCTTGCCTAAAACCCGTAACGCCCGCGTTCTTAGCTCCAAATAAATCACCTAATAAATTGTGCGTGTTTTCAAAACCGACCGACCGAGCTCAATTATCCCCCCTCAAACCCTAGTCATCGTCCCTCCCTCTCACCCCGCGCGCGTGCCGCGAATCCCGCCGGCACCGCCCGCACCGGGCCGGCACCCACGCGTGCCTTCCCAACGCCGCGGTCGGCCACCGTGCCGGGAATCCCGCGCACGCCGCGGTCCCGCCGGTCGGTCCGCCTCGCCATCACCGCCGTCCCGAAAATCACGCCAACACCGGAAATCGGAAAACCCCGCAAAACCTTCCCCTAATTTTCCCTAACAATTTCCCAATTTTCTAAATCTTTTCCCCTATTTCTTATCTTTTTCCTATTTTTCTTTTCCTTCCTTTCTCTTCTTCTCCTTTTCTTCCTTCCTTTTTCTTTTCTTTCTTTTCTTCCCTTCCTTTTCTTTTCTCCCTTTCTTCCCCCCCTCCTTCTTCCTCCCGCGGCCGGGCCGCGCGCCCCCGTCACCCCGCGCCCGGCGCCGTTGACGCCCGCGCCGCTGCGGGCCCGCGCGCCCGCGCCCGACCACACCGCCCCCTCTAGCACACCACCGCGCCTACCCTCGCCGCCCACCTCCGCGCCGCGCCGCGGGCGACCCCACGACACGACGCGTCGGCTGCCGCCGGCGCCATTAACTCCCCCCCCGCCGTCCGGTCACCTCCAAGCACCACCGCAAGCACCGCCGCACGCGCCGCGCCGGCCGGCACAAGTTGACCCGCCGCCGCCGCCCGAGCCGTCTTGTCGGCGGGCGCCGCCGAGAAGCCGCTCGAGCTCGCCGGAGTCGAGCTCGCCGAAAAATCTCCCCCCCCCCGAAAGTGCATCTTGGCCCCTAATTATTTTGGTGATAATGACAAGCACGATTTGAGGTATTTAATACTTTGACAAGATGTGTGCGGGACTTAAATGAATGAAATTCTTTTAGTTGATCAAAGGAAGGCCCCCAATTTCAAGACGATGCTTTCTACTCGAATCCAAGGCTTAATTTACTTTTTCTTTTGAATTTGAGAATAGGAAACACCGTACTATAAAGGGGGATGCAATTCGATAGCCAAGAGATGCTAAAAGTGCTCTAGAAGGTATTCTAAGTGAGTGAGAAGAGTTGAGAGTTGGCACGTGCACTTATGCTTATCTTTCCTAAAATTCTCGGGCTCGGCCGGTTGTACCGACCCCATGTCGGTACTACCGACCGAGCCCCTCGGTAGTGCGGCGCGGGGCCGGTATACCGATAAGGACTCTCTGTCAGGTTTTAGCCAGGGGGCGGTACTACCGACCCCGTGTCGGTACTACGGTGCCGTCTTGTTTTTCTTCGGAAAAAGCACCCCCTCGGTAGTACCGACACCATGTCGGTAGTACCGGGGTTACTCGACTTTGCATAGTAACGGCTAGTTTTCAGCAGCTACTATTTAACCCCTCTTCTCCCTCCTCACTCAATGCTGACCAACCACGGGACAAACACTTCCTTGAGCATTCACTCCACCTCCCTCTCCTCCTCTAGAGCTAATCCTTGGTTTCCTTGAGCTAGAGCTTGAGAAGAGAGGTGATTCCTAGTGAAGTGTGACCAAGCTTTGAGAGCCCCATCGTACTTCCCCTTCTCAAGAGCACTTGAAGCATCTCCGGTTATTGTGTTGCATTTGTTACTCTTGAAGCTTGCTTCTAGACGGTTAGGCGTCGCCCGCGAGTGCCCTCTTGGTGTGGTGCACCGGGATCGTTTGTATTGCCCTCTCCTTCGTGGAGAAATCTTAGTGAGCACCAATCTTTCTTTGTGGGGGTTGGAAGAGGAAAAGAGGCTCTCGGTGATAGCCCTCCCTTTGTGGGATCCTCAACGGAGACGTAGCATCCTTTGTGGGTGTGAACTTCGGATTAAATTCTCGTGTCTCCATTGCTTGCTTGTATTTCTTCGTTTCTAACTAACCCTAGAACTTGTTTTAGCCCGATCTATCATTTGGTTGCTATCCAACTCGTTTCGTGGTTGCGGTGTGGTTCTTAGCATCTAAACTTAAACTTTGATTCAAGTAGAATTGCTAGGAACCGCACGAATTCAAATTTCGTTTTAGGCTATTTCTACTGTCGGTAGTACCGACCGGTACCGTAGTACCGACCCCGTCGGTAGAACCGGCACCACGTCGGTAGTACCGACGGGGGGTATTTAATCCGCCGCTTTTGTTTCGTAAATTTGAAGTGATCCTATTCACCCCCCTCTAGGCATCACAAGGTCCTTTCAATTGGTATCGAGCCTAATCCCTTGATTTAGGCTTAACCGCTAAGGGATCAAGATGTCGGGGATTGGAAGCAACCCAACCGCCGAAGAAATTGCCGCAAAAGAAGCTCAAGAGAGAGAGCTCACAGCAGCTCAAGTCGGCGACCTCGTCGGCAGGGCCCCAAGCCGTACTCCATCCAACGTGGACAGCTCCGACGACTCCTCATCGGATTCCGACTCCGACTCGGATTCCGACTCAAGTGATGAAGATGCCAAGGACGATGATCTTGCGGCAAAGAAGGCGGCCAAGAAGAGAAGAAAGGCTAAGAAGAAGAAGAAGGCCAAGAAGATGGCCAAGAAGCTCCTCAAGAAGATGATCAAGAAGGAGCAAGCCAAGTACTCTCACTCCGGCTTCTACGAAGTGCCCCATCACTACGGGCAAATTCGGGCAACAACTCTAACGATAAATTCTATTCCGTGCATTTGGGAAAGCCTCCTCATTTCGATGGGAAGGACTATCCTAAATGGGCTTATGATATGCAAATGCACCTTTATGGGCTTCACCCCTCTCTTTGGAAGATTGTGGTTGTAGGTGTAACGATTCCCGCGAAGGAGAAGCCCTCACCATTGAGCATGAACAAGATCTTCACCGCAATGTACAAGCCACAAGAGTTATCACGGGATCCTTGTGTGCACAAGAATTCAACAAGGTTCGGAACATCCAAATTGCCAAGGTGATTTGGGACACACTCAAGGAAGCACATGAAGGAACCGAGCATGTGAGACAAGGCAAAATGGATCTAATCAATGGAGAACTTGAGCTTTTCTTCATGAAGGATGGAGAGACCGTTCAAGAGATGTATGATAGACTCATGGTGCTTGTCTCGGACATTAGAGCCCTTGGGAGCAAAGATTGGGATGACTCAAAGGTCACAAAGAAGTTGCTAAGAGCTTTTGCCCCCAAGGACAAGAACTTGACGCAAATGATAAGAAGAGATCCAAGATATCCAACAATGACACCCACTCAACTCCTTGGAGAGATATTGCACCAAGAACTTGTTGATCAAGATGTGGAGAAGTCTCTAACCTTGAAGATGGGCAAGAGTCTAGCTCTCAAAGCTAGCTCTAATGAAGTAGTTGAAGAAAAGCCCAAGGCATCCAAGAGCAAGAAGGAAGACACTAGCGATGAAGAAAGCACGGATGAAGAAACCGCCTTTGCCATAAGGAAGTACAAGAAATTCTTGAAGTCAAGAAACTCAAGAAAAGGTGGAGATGATAGAAGGAAGAAGTCACAAAGGAAGTGCTATGAGTGTGGAGAGTATGGACATTTCATTGCCGAGTGCCCCAAGAACAAGAACAAGAATGAGGAAGAAAAGAGGTTCAAGGAGAGAAGCAAGGAGTATAAGAACAAGTACCAAGGGCGTGCGCACGTGGGTCAACAATGAGACTCAAGTGATGAAGATGAAGAACCAAAGAAGCAAGGGATGGCAACAATTGCCATGGCACAAGGTTCATCCTCAACACGCCTCTTCAACAACCTCTCCGATGATGAAGACCACTCTCATTTTTGCCTTATGGCAAGGGGGAGCAAGGTACAAGAATTAACCATCTCATCCTCTATAACATCCTCTTCATCCACCTCTAGTAGCGACATAGAAAATCTAGATGAGGAAAAGGAACTAGAGAACAACATGATAAAGAAATTTGGTAAAAAAGGCCACAAGGAAATTAAAAGGCTATTGGACAAACTAGAGAAAAAGAAAGAGATCCTTCATGAGCAAGAAGACTTGCTTATCCTTGAAAAGGAAAGAAACCTTGCTTTAGAAAGATCTCTTGCCGAAGAGAAGGCTAAGGTGGAAAAGTTGACCATGGACTTGTCCTTGGTCGGCGACTCTAATAAGAAGATGTCAAAGGATCTCACCTTGGCAAATGAATCTTTAGCTTCCCTAAAAACTACTCATAGTGAGCTTCAATCAAGCTTCTCATGCTTGACGGAGAAATACAAATCTCTTGAAGCTAACTTTAGTAGTCTTTGGGAAAGCACCAAAGCAACTCCATCGGCAAACTTGGACTCTAGTGGCTCCACTAGCAAAACTTGCTCTTCTTGTGTTAATATTGATATGAATGCTATCAAGACTAACCTTGCAAGGCTTGAAGAGAAAATTAAGAGCAAGGACAAGGAAATTGCCCGATTGAACATGTTGTTTACACAAGGCAACATTAGTGCCAAGTCAATACCCAAGGTGGTGGACAAGCAAGGACTTGGACACCGCAAGAACAACAAGGCAAATGGTAGGGTGACCGTGAAAGGGCATGAGATTCCCTTATGGAACAAGGGAGGCTACCTCAACACAATTATGGATATCGCCCATGGAGTCACCACGTCTACCACAACCAAGGAAGCCCCAAAGATGGTGCAAACCACAAAGGAAATTGGTGGGAGTAACACTCCACCTAAGGCATCGAAGAATGTGGTTGAGCATAAACCAACACCCAACTATACTTGTGATTACATTGTAACCTTGGACCATAATGGTAAAATAGTGGTCAAGTATGTTGGGGCCTATGCCATGAAGGCCATGAGAAAGAGTGTGTGGGTTCCAAAAGTTTTTGCATCTAACCTCCAAGGACCCAAATCCTTTTGGGTACCTAAACCAAGAGCTTAAACTTGTTTTGTAGGCCTACTCCTCCGGTGGAAGTGCATGGTTGATTGATAGTGGTGCCACTAATCACATGACCGGAGATGAAGGCTTGTTTGCATCCCTTGACCGTTATGACAACCCTACGGAAACTATCATTTATGGAGATAATGGTCAAGGAGATGTCATTGGCTTAGGTAAAATTGCTATCTCAACAACGAATTCAATTGAAGATGTTTATCATGTGCAAGGGTTGGGATACAACTTGTTGTCGGTTTCACAACTTTGTGAGAAAGGCTACAATTGTCTCTTTACTCATGAGGGTGTGACCGTCTCTAGAAGGGAGGATTCCTCTATTGTCTTTGCGGGTCACTTACGGGGAAAACTTTACTATGTGGACTTCACAAAAGTAAAGGTGGATCCTAAGGCTTGCTTAGTGGCAAAATCCGACTTGGGTTGGCTATGGCATCGCCGACTAGCCCATGTTGGCATGAGGAACTTGGCCAAACTTCAAAAAGACGAGCACATCCTCGGACTAACAAATGTTGTTTTTGAGAAAGATAGGTTGTGTAGCGCATGTCAAGCCGGGAAGCAAGTTGGAGCTCACCATCCCGCCAAGAACATTCTATCCTCATCAAGACCATTGAAGTTGCCACACATGGATTTATTTGGACCAATTGCCTACATAAGCATCGGTGGTAATAAATATGGTTTAGTAATTGTTGATGACTTTTCCCGTTTCACTTGGGTATTCTTTTTGCAAGATAAAAGTGAGGCAAAGGGAATTGTGAAGAAGTTCATTAGAAGAGTTCAAAATGAGTTCGAGCTCAAGGTAAAGAACATAAGAAGTGACAACGGCTCGGAGTTTAGGAACACACAAGTTGAAGAGTTCCTAGATGAAGAAGGCATCAAGCATGAACTCTCCGCTCCTTATACACCTCAACAAAATGGCATCGTTGAGAGAAAGAACCGCACGTTGATAGAAGCGGCAAGGACAATGCTTGATGAGTACAAGACTCCGGACTCATTTTGGGCGGAAGCCATCAACACCGCATGCCACGCCGCCAACCGCCTCTACCTCCACAAGTACTTGAACAAGACTCCCTACGAAATCATCACCGGTAAGAAACCTAGTGTGCATTACTTTAGGGTCTTTGGGTGTAAGTGTTTCATACTTAACAAGAAACCCAAAGCCTCAAAGTTTGCATCCAAGGTTGATGAAGGTTTTCTACTTGGTTATGGAACTAACAAACATGCCTATCGTGTTTTCAACAAAACCACCGGTTGTGTTGAAACCACGGTAGACGTGAAATTTGATGAATCCAACGGCTCTCAACGAGAGCAAGTTAGTGAAAACCTTGTAGATGATGAAGAGCCCCCAAGAATATCCATCTTTAGAATGGGGACCGGTGAAGTAATGCCTCGGGAAGTTCAAGCACAAGCTCCGGTGACACAAGCACTCATGATCCATCATCATCAACAAGAGTGGAGCCACCTAGTTCTCAAGTTCAACAAGATGAGAGTCAAGTTCATGGTGACGATCATGAACGGGGCTTTGATCAAGGGGGAGAACCAAGTGATGAAGCCCAAGAGGATACACCGCAAGGTGAAGATGATGATGATGGACCTATTCAACGTCAATCTCAAGAGCCACATCCAAGAGTACATCAAATGGTTCAACGGGATCATCCCGTCGACAACATTCTTGGAAGTATTCAAAGAGGGGTAACAACTCGATCTAGATTGTCAAATTTTTGTGCATTTTACTCGTTTGTTTCCTCTTTGGAACCTCTTAGTGTGGAACAAGCTCTTGAGGATCCGGATTGGATTATTGCCATGGAGGAAGAATTGAACAACTTCAAGAGAAATGAAGTTTGGGAGTTGGTACCAAGACCCAAGCAAAATGTGATCGGCACCAAATGGGTTTTTAGGAACAAGCAAGATGAATTTGGTGTCGTCACAAAGAACAAGGCAAGGCTTGTTGGCAAGGGCTATACACAAGTTGAAGGCTTAGATTTTGGAGAGACGTATGCACCGGTAGCAAGGCTCGAGTCAATTCGTATTCTTTTAGCCTATGCTACTCATCATGATTTCAAGCTTCATCAAATGGATGTGAAGAGTGCGTTCTTGAATGGACCTCTCCAAGAAGAAGTGTATGTGGATCAACCACCGGGCTTTGAAGACTCAAGGTTTCCAAACCATGTGTACAAGCTCCATAAGGCGCTCTACGGGCTTAAGCAAGCTCCTAGAGCATGGTATGAATGTCTTAAGGATTTTCTTCTCAAGAACGGCTTTGAGATAGGCAAAGCCGATTCTACTCTCTTTATTCAAAGAAATGGAAAAGATATTTTCGTTTGTCAAATTTATGTCGATGATATCATTTTTGGGTCTACTAATGATAAATTCTGTGAGGAATTTAGTAGGATCATGACCAAGAGATTTGAGATGTCTATGATGGGAGAATTGAAGTTCTTTCTTGGGTTTCAAATCAAGCAAATGAAGGAAGGGACTTTCTTGTGTCAAACCAAGTATGTGAAGGATATGCTCAAGAGGTTTGACATGGTCGATTCCAAGCCCATCAAAACACCCATGGCATTAAATGGACATCTTGATCTCAATGAAGAAGGGAAGTCGGTCGACCAAAAGGTATTCCGTTCCATGATTGGCTCCCTCCTTTACCTTTGTGCATCTAGGCCCGATATAATGCTTAGTGTGTGCATGTGTGCAAGATTTCAAGCCAATCCTAAGGAGTGCCATCTAATGGCCGTTAAGAGGATCTTTAGATATTTAGTTCATACTCCTAACCTAGGCTTGTGGTATCCCAAAGGTTCCACTTTTGATCTACTTGGCTACTCCGATTCGGATTATGCCGGTTGCAAAGTAGATCGGAAGAGCACTACCGGGACTTGCCAATTTCTTGGTAGGTCTTTGGTGTCGTGGAGCTCAAAGAAGCAAAATTCGGTTGCTTTATCCACGACCGAAGCCGAATATGTGGCGGCGGTGCTTGTTGTGCACAACTATTGTGGATGAAGCAAACGTTGAGTGACTATGGTTGCAAGTTTAGCAAGATTCCACTCTTGTGTGACAACGAGAGTGCTATCAAGCTAGCGAACAATCTCGTCCAACACTCTAGAACAAAGCACATAGACATTAGACATCACTTCTTACGGGATCATGAGGCTAAGGGTGACATTGCTTTACGGCATGTTTGCACCGAAAAGCAACTTGCCGACATTTTCACTAAGCCTCTAGACGAGCAAAGGTTTTGTGCTTTGAGGAGTGAGCTAAACATCTTAGATTCTCGTAACTTGGCTTGATCTTTTGCACATAAACTTGCTTGTTGCCTAGTAGGAAGCAAAACTTTTTATTTTTTAACTTCTTTGTGTGTGTATTACAAAACATTGAATTTCACATAGTGGGTGGTGACTATAGCTTTGAGTGATTGCTTGTGAACTAGTCACCAACTCCTATGAGTTCTCTACATGTCCATATTCCTTTCTACCCAAGATCTCTCTCTAACTCCAAAATATTTCCAAAATCTGCTAAATCCACCGGTACAACCGACACAAGGTCGGTAGTACCGATATGAGCTCTCTGTCCGATTTTCCAGTGATCCCCGGTACAACCGACCCCGTGTCGGTACTACCGGACCCCCCCGTAGAACCGACCCAGGGGCGGTATACCGATAAGAGCTTTCTGTTTCAATTTTTAGGGAACCCCGTAGTACCGACGCCCCGTCGGTACTACCGATAAAACTCGCAGGGCTATATAAACCCCGCGACCGGGCTAGGGTTCAAGCCTCTCTTCCCAACCGTTGCGGCCCCCCCTACCTCTCCCTCCTTTCCAATCCGCAAAGGGATCTCAAAACCCAACCGTGGAAAGTGATTCTAGCCCACATCCTTAGATTCTCCACCCTCCGAACATCCGATCCTCGCCGGAAGTTCGTCGATTCGCGCGGGAAGCTTCTCAAGGTACTCATTCAAAATCTCCATGGATCGATCTCTCAATGTAGTTGTTTCTAGAGGCAATGCTTTAGGGAATCATCATCTTTACCTCCATAGAACTCGTGTTCATGATTTGGTAGCTTCTTGTTGGCTAAAACCTCGGATTCAAGCTTTTTCACCAAAACCCGAACCTCATCGGTAGTACCGACCCCATGTCGGTAGTACCGATGAGGGGCGGTTAAATCTGTTTCCCCATCTTAGGTTGAACCATTCCTTCTCATACTCAAAACTCCAATCTTATGCATTATTGCTAATCCTCCAGATGGGTCGAGCTGGCAAGCAAGTTGTGCGTGAAGGCTCCGATGAAGACGACGTTCCTCTCGCTCAAAGGAAGAGGAAAGGGGGAGCTAGTTCTCAAGCTCCTCGTGGTCGTGGACGTACCAACCCTCCCCGCCGCCCCTTGCCGGTCCACGGGACAAGGTCATCGTGCCCGTACCAAGCAAGCACACCAACCCGATGACCATTATGACGACTATGAGGACATCTCCTTGGAAACCCTTTCCTCGTTCATCCTTCGGCCATCAAGACCTCCTCGTCCTGCCACTCAGATGGGGGTTGTAAGGATGGTGGACTACACAAGAGGCTCCCACAATGTCTACAAGGAGAGGTACTCTGACCCCGCTCTTTGGCAAAAGGAGTTTGATTCCGACATCCGGTTTTGGCTCAAGTTCAATGCCGATTGGTATGAGTCAGTCATTCTAAGCAAGGATCACATGACTATCGATATGAAATCAATCAATTGGGATCTCCTTAGGTCACTTGACATTCCGGCCGTCAATGAAGCTATTGATATATGCCATGCCAAGGGGATGACCAATGTCATGTCAATCAACTGTGATTGGAATGAGGAAGTGGTTGCCCAATTCTATGCAAATCTCTATATCCGTCGTGAGACCCGGACCTTCCATTGGCTCCTTCAAGGCAAGCCTCTTTCCGTCTCTTACGAGCGCTTCGCTCACATTCTTGGCTTTGGTGAGGAGGATCTCGCACTTCCAAAGTTGCATGGTGGAGAATTCCCCCTTGACAGTGAGATGGCATTCATGTATGACTCAGCTTATGGCAAGGTGGAATTTGGTACCACTCACGGGATGAAGCCAGTCTATCGGATGTTAAACCAACTCTTTCGCTACACTCTCACTCCAAAGATAGGTGACAACACCAATATCTCCAATGTGGCAAAAGAGATCCTAGTGAGGATGGCACCGGCAAGGAAAGCTTTAGTATCTTCAACTTCATTTGGGAAGAGATCATTGTGTGCTCCGTGTCCGCTAACAAGAGCCGCCAATATGCCCCTTGGATATTTCGGATGATTTGTGAGGTGGCGGGAGTTGACATCCTTCCCGACAAGACTCACTCTTGGTACAAGCCCAACAAAGGAAACATCGAGCGGCTCCTCAAGTTGGGCAAGCATGCCCCTCCTCGTCCTTCTACCACGGTGGCTCCTCCTCCGGTGGCCCATCTTCTTTTGAGCCACCCTCCTCCTCTCGTGGGCCATCCGCATCTAGAGGCACCGTCCCCCCGAGCAAGAAAAAGAGCATCTTCAACTTCCTCTCTCAAGGTCTTTTTGCTTGCTTCAATGTGGGACGACACAATGCACAAGAAATTCGTGCCCATAGGCAGCACGTTGATGAGCAGCTCCTCAAGCTTGAGACACGTCAAAAGTCCTTGCTCGCTCAACACAACATTGAGCACTCTCCGGTCCGCGAGCCCATGGACTTTCCTCCTCCACCAAACTTCTACAACCCTTGGGAGATCTACGGCGACGCCTCCATGATGTATGGAGCTCCTCCGGCCGACATCGACGACGAGGACTTTGGTGGTGCTGAGGACGACGACGATGACGACGACTCTCCTCCGGCTGCCCACTCTCCACATGACTACGATGATTGAAGGGCCTCCTCTTTTTGGCGCTTGATGCCAAAGGGGGAGTGAGCTCACAATTTACTCATGTGTGGTGTGGGCTTGCATCTTCATTTATCTATCTATCTATCCTTGTATTTGTGGACATGTAAGGACTATGTGTGGTTTCATGTGGTGTAATGCTTGTTGCAGGTCTTAAGAACTTAGAACTCGTTTAAATTTGTAAGACTTAAGTTGTGCTTGTGATGTGAGAAACCTTGGTTATCTATTTGTGATGCTTGTTATTTCTCTCTTCTATTGTTTTGTATACCATGACATATGCATCACGGGTTATATATCACACTCATGCACTTGTGTATGTAATTTGAGAATGAAAAATCTTCTAAATGTGTGATGGGCATTTGAGGCCTTCATAAAAGTTGAAGCACACATTTAGGGGGAGTTTTATTTTCAAATCCTTCAAATACACACATCTTTTTATAATCAAATTGTGGTTGTCATCAATCACCAAAAAGGGGGAGATTGAAAGTGCATCTTGGCCCCTAATTATTTTGGTGATAATGACAAGCACGATTTGAGGTATTTAATGCTTTGACAAGATGTGTGCAGGACTTAAATGAATGAAATTCTTTTAGCTGATCAAAGGAAGGCCCCCAATTTCAAGACGATGCTTTCTACTCGAATCAAGGCTTAATTTACTTTTTCTTTTGAATTTGAGTATAGGAAACACCGTACTATAAAGGGGGATGCAATTCGATAGCCAAGAAATGCTAAAAGTGCTCTAGAAGGTATTCTAAGTGAGTGAGAAGAGTTGAGAGTTGGCACGTGCACTTATGCTTATCTTTCCTAAAATTCTCGGGCCTACCGACCCCATGTCGGTACTACCGACCAGAGCCCCTCGGTAGTACGGCGCAGGGCCGGTATACCGATAAGGACTCTCTGTCAGGTTTTAGCCAGGGGGCCGGTACTACCGACCCTGTGTCGGTACTACCGGTGTCGTACTGTTTTTCTTCAGAAAAAGCACCCCCTCGGTAGTACCGACACCATGTCGGTAGTACCGAGGTTATACGACTTTGCACAGTAACGGCTAGTTTTCAGCCCCTAGTATTTAACCCCTCTTCTCCCTCCTCACTCATTGCTGACCAACCACGGGACAAACACTTCCTTGAGCATTCACTCCACCTCCCTCTCCTCCTCTAGAGCTAATCCTTGGTTTCCTTGAGCTAGAGCTTGAGAAGAGAGGTGATTCCTAGTGAAGTGTGACCAAGCTTTGAGAGCCCCATCGTTCTTCCCCTTCTCAAGAGCACTTGAAGCATCTCCGGTTATTGTGTTGCATTTGTTACTCTTGAAGCTTGCTTCTAGACGGTTAGGCGTCGCCCGCGAGTGCCCTCTTGGTGTGGTGCACCCGGGATCGTTTGTATTGCCCTCTCCTTCGTGGAGAAATCTTAGTGAGCACCAATCTTCCTTTGTGGGGGTTGGAAGAGGAAAAGAGGCTCTCGGTGATAGCCCTTCCTTTGTGGGATCCTCAACGGAGACGTAGCATCCTTTGTGGGTGTGAACTTCGGATTAAATTCTCGTGTCTCCATTGCTTGCTTGTATTTCTTCGTTTCTAACTAACCCTAGAACTTGTTTTAGCCTCGATCTATCATTTGGTTGCTATCCAACTCATTTCGTGGTTGCGGGTGGTTCTTAGCATCTAAACTTAAACTTTGATTCAAGTAGAATTGCTAGGAACCGCACGAATTCAAATTTCGTTTTAGGCTATTTCTACTGTCGGTAGTACCGACACGGTACCGGTAGTACCGACCCCGTCGGTAGAACCGGCACCACGTCGGTAGTACCGACAGGGGTATTTAATCCGCGCTTTTGTTTCGAAATTTGAAGTGATCCTATTCACCCCCCTCTAGGCATCACAAGGTCCTTCCCCCCCCCCCCCCCGAACCGCCTTCCACCGCCTATAAAAGGGGCCGACCGCTCCCCGGCCCCGCCGCACCTCACCACCGCCCACTTCACGGCAACCCTCTCCCCTTTCCCCGAGCTCCACAAAGACCGCCGCCCCTAGCACCGCCGCGGCGCCGCCACCGCCCTCGCGCCGATCCACCGCTCGCGCCGCCTCGGTCCAAGGTGAGCACGGGGATGAGATCCCCCTCGTCCCCCCTCTCCGTGTTGCTCCATTCCCCGGCCGCCGTCGTGGCCGGGCCGCCGCGCCCCCCTCCCTCCCGGGTCGGCCGCCGCCCGATCCCCCCTTCTCCCGTTCGGGACCGAGGAATGGGAAGGAAAGGGCGCTTTGTCGAAAACCCCCTCTCCATTTCCTTTTCCCACTAAGCCTATACCCCTATTTCCTCTCTCTCTCCTTCTTTCCAAAATAGCCCCTAGGATAATAAATAATTGGAGGTTAAGTACGCTAACCCTAAAACAACTTACAACCAGGCCCTAACCAAGTTTATATTATCATAATCACCCTCCTTTCCCCATTAATAGAAATTACTAATAGGTCCTTAGCCTCTATAATCTCTCTTTAACCCAACATCTCATGCACAATTTTATTCCCGATTAAATCCAAATTTCACCACACCCTTCCCAATAGTACCCCCGCCGAACCACCCCCCTAGGGCTTATATATTTCTCCTCTCCATTCATTTCCCTTCCTCGAGCTCGGTCGGTAATATGTGTGCTTATATTGCTTGCTTGCCTATGTGTGCACTATAGCCGACGGAGTAGACGAAGGAAGGTACCCCGAGCCGAGATCGGAGCCGACTACCGCGAGCAGGAGCCCGAGATCCCGAACGCCGAGCCGCACTCCCCGAAGACTTCGAAGACGGCAAGTTCAATCTCATCCTTTGATGCATGCTTCAGTCCTAGTTTTATAAATACACCCCTAAACCCGTTTTATAAATTGCATATTGTTTTACTTGCAAAAACATGGTAGGATAGCCACCCATGATTGTTATGATTGAACCTTGTTTTGGCCTCGAATGTTTGCTTTAAAAATGCGTGAGTGCTTTCAAAATGTGTGAGTGCTTTAAAAATGGAATTGGGATATGTTTGGAAAATGAGTAAAGAACTGGGTAGACGGGATGGACGTGTGTGTCGGGAGTATGGGTGAGCTCGTACTGGTGTGGTTGAGCGTGTTGGGAGTTGTCCATCCCGTCGGTTAAGGACCGGGTTGCGTGACATCTCACCCGACCCAAATGATCGTACAACCACTCGACCGTTTTATGTGGCAACAAACTTAGCATAAACCCCACCGGTTAATCTACTTGCCATCCGGTGTGCGGGTGAGCGGCGGAAGACCAAGGAGTAGGGGTACGCTCGTGTGAGGTACGCCCCGGTTATGTGGGATAACCCCTTGAGTGCTTTCGTGGTGGCTCGTAGCGTTAGCTAAGGTGGGTAATGGCTTTGATAGGATCCGTGCCGGCACCGAGGTGTCCGTGCGACGGTACCCTACTTGTGGGTAAAGATGTACAACCTCTCGCAGTGTCAAACCTATTCGAATAGTCGTGTCCACGGTATTGGACGAGTCACGGTGTGGTCACAAAAGCCGTGTGCCCGGGCTACGACGGATGGGAAGTCCGGTAGTTCTACAATGGTTTTCCCGAAAACAATTAAGTCACTCGGGTTATGAAAATGTTTGCGAAAACCTTTTTGAAATGAACCCCCGCATGTGTAAGTTTGCAAAATGAACCGTAACCCTGATCCTTGTTATACTTTATGCATGATTCCGCTTATAAGCCCCTCCGTGGGTGGGGTTGGAATTCCTGAGTACGTTTGTGCTCACCCTTGTTGTACTAACTATTTTTCGAGAGGAGGATCCCGATTACATTCCCGAAGACGTTGAGTAGGTCGCTGCCCTACACCCAACCGTGCCTGTGTACCCAGGGCCTCCACGAAAGCTTCCATGGTGTGGTACTGCGAGGAGGCTATGGAAGCCTTTGCTATCGTAGTGTGGGCGTTAGCGTTTGTGTTGTTCCTTGTAGCGTTGGCACTTCCGTGCCCTCTCGTGTCGCCGTGATGTAAAAGACGATCCACCCGTTGTAATAAATGTGTTACCGGCCTCCCGGGACCGGTATTTGTGTCACATTTAGTCACCTCCGATGAGGGGACGCTTCAAAACCCTAGTTTCCCTTTTGACCCCCTTGTGTCATTCTAGAACTTTGGCACGTTCTCCAAAAATTCACTAAACACTTCAAAATCACCCAATGGGAAAAATGTGCAGTTTGCCAAGGCACACAACTTCTCTGTTGAGTGGCATTGCTAGTTTGGAGTGTCAGGTGGTGAAAAATGCAAAACAAGGTACTGGATCACTGTTCACTAGCGCCGAGTTTTCAGTCAAGTTTCTTTGCAAATTGTGCTCGATCTGTTGATCAAACCACCATAGAGCCTTTGGCATTTTTGTAGAGGGTAACTTGCTTGACAACTTTGTTGTTCAAAGTTTGGGCACCTCTGTTTGAAATTTTGGAGAAAATTCAATTTGAAGAGGGCTAAATGAAACGGTGTTTGAACACCAGCGCTCCCGCGCACGACGTCGCGTCGCGCACCCGTCACGTCGGCTCGCCGTACCGGGCCTCACGCGCATGCCGAGGCGCCGGAGTAACCAACGGTCCGAGGCACGCGCCGCCGCCACCGTGCACCTAAGGTCCGTGACGCGGGCGTGGAAGCTTAGGCCAGTTCCACGCGGCCGGTGCGCACTCGCCGGCGGGCGAACCGCCATTCCCCATTAGTCGTCGGCTCCGCCGCACGTCACCACCGCCTCCGCGCCCATTCCTTATCTCCTGTAGGCCACGACGCTACCGAGCAACCGCCTCGGCATGCTCCCCCGGGCCTATAAAAGCCCCCCTGCTCCTTTTCCTCGTGCGCCGGAGCCAACCGCCGCCGGCCGCCATTAGCGCCGCCGGTGAGCTCGCACTCACGCTTGCGCCCGTGACCAACCCGCGACTCTAAGCTCTTCCCCAGCCCACACGTGAGCCTCTAATCGCACTTCATGGCCTAGCATCGCTGGCATTTTCCAGGAATCCGAGCCGCGGCAGCCGTGCTGCCTCTGCCTTGCCGCCGGCCATCGCTGGACCCCTCTCCGCTCGAGCCACCACCATGAATAGGCCACACGTGAGTCCAATCGCCCATCCCTCTCGCTTGTTTGCCTCCTCGGGCCCTACCTCACCGCCGGCGAGCTTGCTCCGCCGCGGGAGAGTACAGTTGTGAAGGGGATTTGTCCCCGAGGGTCTGCGTGTTAAATGCAAGTGTTTGGTTGTGAAGTTTCAAAAGTCTTGGGGGCACGAGTGCAAATATATTCTTCAATATCAATTCGTAGAAAAATCCAAAAATTGCAAAACCAATTTTGTTGTGCTCTGTGTGACTAGAACTACAACTGTTGCAAAGTATGTATATACTTTTGAGCTTTAGTTTTTGCTTGAAAAATTGAAATGTGAATTACCTAGATCTGTGATTCTGCAAAATCCATGCATGATCTTGAGCTGGATTTTGGATATGTTGTGGATACTAGCATGTGTAGGTTCTGTGCCAAAATTTGCACAAAGTTACTGAAGTAATCTTTTTACATAAATTATCTTGTGATATTGACAAATCTGCCTAGATAATTTTTGTAGCTAATTATTTTTGAGCCCTACTTCTGGATATTGTTTTGTTATGCTAAAATGCATCTCTGGTGAATTTACCCTGATTTTATCTTTGTTAGAAATATTATTTCCTAATTTATGCTTGTTTTTATTCATAAATGTATAGATCAAGATCTATAATAGCTCCAGGTGTGTTTGTTGGATTCTTAGGCTTGTTTTAGGCCAGAGCATATGCAGGAGAATGGTGGGTTTCATTTCTGTTATATTTATGTTAATATGCATTAATCCTTTTTTTACTAACTAGAAATGTCTTTATTTGTGTGCATTTAATTTCAGTGGTTTGAACTTGATGCTTGCTGTCAAAATAAGTGTTCACACCGGTCAGTAGGACCAGTGGGCACTGTTTGGCTCATTTTGAGGCTTGTTGGTTGTTTAAAAGTAGGAAAGCTAGATTTATCTAGTGAGGGAAAATGGGGAAAACCATTCTTTTTGTGCATGAGTTATATAAATGGGTTAGAAAAGTAATTTGTGGCATAAAAGTAACTTTCCTTGCTGTTTTGCATTTAAAGTAAATATTCTTTTATAGATGTGTACACAATCACCATAAAAAGAGGGCTAATTAAGCTTTTTGATTATCTTGAAAGGGAAAATGTTTAGATACTTTTGTTAAGGTGAATATGGCCAATTGAGGGATTCTTGTGGCTGTTTGATAATGCTTGTTAAGTAAATTAAATCAAATTATTTGTATATTTATGTACACAGTCACCATTAAAAATTCTAGATAATAAAGCATCGCAAATTGTTCCTTTATAGGAAGAGTATGCTGAATGTATTATTATCTAGGTGAATGTGGTCAACCATGCACCCCATGGTTGTCCAAAGTTGTTTTGTGATGAATTAACTCAATCTGCCAATTAAGTCTTGCATTTGCATTCTCCGTGTAAAAGTCCCCGACGGTAGCTATACGCTCGTGCCGGTTGACGTGGACGAGGGAGCAGGAGGAGACGTGCACTACGTGACCGAAGAGCAAGACCCGGATCGAAGTCCGAAAGTTTGTGTGTCTACTTGTGCTGACGAAGGCAAGGCCCGGTTTAATCATTTAAACCCATGTGTTTACTTTCGAGTTTCTGAATTTATTATTGCTATCTTATGTGCATTTACGTTCAGGGGTTGATTGAGACCCTAGTTGCATGATTCCTTAAGTACCATGATCTTTTACTAGCATGTTAGGTCGCTAGCTGCTATGCTTTAAGGATCCGGTACAAGTCAAGTGATGTTTGTCACTCACGAGATTAGGATCTCCTTTATGGAATCACCATATTGATTAAATGGGTTGCTCATGTGGTAAGAGCATGGGATTTGGACTCCGGTCCAATGGCTTCATTGGTTAAGTGTTTGAAAGTACTAAACACTTGTCGGAAATGGGCACGGTAAGCCTAGTACCTAAATGAGACGGTGCGGGAACTTTGCGCTACTACTCTTAGGGTTGCGGCCCCGGGCTTGCTCCCCGAGTACTTGCGTGAGGCCGGGTGACCTTGGTGGCGTAGCCCATTAAACCTCGTACCTCGTGTCGTAGCATCCGATCCCAATCCGAGGAGTGACGGAACCGCCTAGTTGGTGAACTCTTAGTGAGGGCACCTCCCGTGTGTTTAGGTCCACCTTGCAAGGTTCGAATCAATCGATTGTCGGCCTCTCACCGTTATCCGAGACTACTTAATCTACGGCAATGATATCCCCTTATCATGGAACTTTGTGAAGATTATTACTTTGATTAATTGTTTGCACAACTTTGATTGCAATAGTTGCTTATCTAGAAATGATTACTTCTCCTAGAACATGAGCTAAAATGTGAAAGTAAGGATTCACTACTTAGCGAACTTTTTGGCAAACAAACCCACTAGCCAAAAGCCTTTCATGAATAGAGGTAAAGTCGTTCTTTTAGACGGGTAAGCCTTGCTTGAGTATTAGTATACTCGGCCCTTGATTTATAAATGTTGTTTCCAAGCAATGCATATGATGTGTGGCCCAGAGAACTTTCACCCGGCTGGGAGCTGGAATGGGTGGATGAAGACGAGTGATTGCATCATGGACCGGCCTCCTATGTGTGACCGTATCATTTAGTTATCTTCCGCTGGTTTCAAATAAACTCTGAACTAGTTACTTCATGTCAAAGAACTATGTTGTAATAATGGACCCTACGGGGCTTTGATGTTAATTTGTAAGGCACTCTGGACTCTCCTTCGTGGGAGTTTTAATGCATACGTTCGATCCTTTCTGTGTTGTCAAGTGATTTACCAGGCGTTAACCCGGCAACACTCAACAGGATGATTCTTTATTATCGCTGAATGACCAACTAGAGTGGTTTAGGCGATAGTACGGAATTATCTCGGTGGTGTTGTCACACAAGCTCTCCACATCTTTCTCCCCTCCTCCTCACTTCCTCTCCACCGACCATGGGAGAGCTCGTCGGGTCTGTCCATCGCCGCTTGTCGGCTCCCATGGGTAGAGCTCGTCGGGCTGGCCGACCCGTTCGGTGGCCACGAAGTGGAAGCGCCGACGGACGGGAGGTTGAAGGAATAACATTAAGAAGGAAAGGGTAGTATGGTCTTTTCACATGCCGTCGACACGCTGGCACAGTGAGGTAGCGTGCCACGTAGGACATAGTGGCAAAATTGTAACTAATGTGCAACGCATGTGGCAAATTTGTAGTTGCAAATCTAACGTTGGCATATGAGTAGGTGACATTGGCAAGGATGGCGAATAATTATATTGCTTGAAAATTTCGATTGCAGAGTCCTTGGAGCATAACAAAAGAATCTCATCTATCTCTGGAGATTTGTTGATGGTCCATTTGTTGCGGTTTGGATAAACAATGTGCAGGCGATGGTGCTGCAAGGGATGCCGGTGTTTTTGTTGAAAACTTCATAAGATGAAAGGAATTGTGCCTCATCTAAATTCGATATGAATATAAGTGTCAACTATATTTTTTTCAAAAATATGTGTGTGTCTCAAGTACAATATTTTGTTGCTATAAGATCAGGTTATTTGTTTCATTGATTTTTCCTATTGCAGCACAATAGCATAAACATAGATGTATTGCATATTTGTGTTATCACTTAAATCAGGTTATACTAAGATTAAAATGTTGCTTAGCAATAATTTGTATTGCCTGTAGCAACACACGAGCACTTTCCTATATGATCTTTAAGACTCAAGTATGTGGTTGTTATCATGAATAGAATGTCACAACATTCAATGGCTAATGCACTTTGAAGCTAATATTTCTTGGCCTTATTTAGTTTTGACGTTGTTTTTATGCCTTTCCATATGGAGGAGGGGGTGCAAGCATAGGAGAAACAGGTCTTGGACATGGCATGCTTGTATTTAACTTACAAAAATGGAGGATACAATGCATGACCTGAATAATTTGGCATGTGAGGCACCTCTTGGCTGTGCTGCTCCATTTTGATTAACGGGTGAGGCAGTGTAATGCATGTCATACCACTTTGTCAGTTAAAATAGTAATAAGGTCTCCTGAAAGCCTGTAGTTTAAGCTTTTGAATGCCATGGTCGGTGAGTCAGTAGAACTGTAGGAGATCTTCCCAAACTTTTACACAAGTCTTTGAATAATGCTTCACTTTGATTTGCAGGATGATATAATCTAACTATACTTACATGACAATGGCTTTTTCGAAAGATGGTTAATGAAACATAGTATGGTCAATTTTGTTCATTGGAAAATGAATGTCATGCTAGGATGAGTGCAAGCTCAATCTTTTAAATTACCCATAGTTAGGAGAATGCACACTGGGATGAATGTATATTGTTTTCTACTTTTCTACAGCTCATGTTGTCAGCAAAATTGCTTTTTGTTAGCATGTCAAGGAATCCTTGTAAATGCAATTTTCTTATCATTAATATAACATTGTTTGGATGGTGATATGTATTTTTGACAATATTGCTTAACATTTGGTATTTATATTTACTAATATTGTTTGCTCGTAGCAACGCACGGGCACATTCCTGAATATTATAATAAAACTCATTGCGACATGATTTATCTTGCACCATCAAAATATTGAGTCACTTAATTTTACTTTGTTCAAGGATATTGCCCGTAGCAATGCATTGACACCTTTCCTAGTTATCACTGAAAATGTGATTGGTTCCGAAATAGTCGGGAACGGGAGCAGGAACGGGAAGAACCCGTTTACAAAAACGGACGGGATATGTTACTTAAGCGGGAACTTAAACTTTGATACATATGCATGTGACATTGTTGATTTTTGCTACTTTGCTAGTTGCCAACAACGTTGTGGAACCTCTAAGGACTCTTAGATTAGTGGATGAAACACATGGCTAGCCTGATCTTTAGTCCATAAAAAACCTATAGATAATTAGATGCATACTAATACATATTAAGGGATAAAAACAGGTTCATCCCGACTAAAAATGGAATCATGCAAACAAAAACGGGTCTGATGGATGCTCAAACGCTTCCTATCCCATTACCGAATTTGTCCGTAAATATGAAAATAGGTAGGTCAAATATGAAAAAGAGGACGGGGTGGCATGGGATTCATCCCGGTCATTTTCAACCCTAGAGGTTGAGAAAGAGGTGATGTTGCGAGTGCGTGCGAGCCCGTGATAGAGCAAACTTGAGGGCGGCGCGTCGCACTACTGACCACAGTCGACGGTGATCGGAGCTATGTACACGGACAAGACTTTTTAAACAGTGACACGTAGTGTCCTAACTAGCAGTATACCTGAGCATTTTCATCTCGGGTTGGTCCGAACCCAGCCCACCCACGGACTTTACTGGCCGGCGCGTGAGCACAGATCTTGCAGCCCGAGAAAAAAATCTTAGTCCGAGTCCGACCTGAAATGCTGTTTTTAGCTATTTTACACTATAAAATGCGCGGGCGGCCCGCCCAAGCCCGAGCCCGGCCCGAAAATTGAGGTTGGACGTCCAATGGGACGGTCATGGGCAGAATTTTCTCGACCCGAAATAACATGATTTTTTCCGACCTGGCCATCTAATTCAGCTCTTTTAATATTTAATTACGTGGCAGGATATAGAATCTGCAACACAAGAGAGTCGTTCGTCCTGGTGAGGAGGGGAAGAGAAATGGAGTTCTTCACTTCATCAGCAACGCCAATGAATCGGCAAGCGATTTCACGTGGCCTATATATATGTGCGTGCAGCCTATATTTCCTTTTTCTCAACTCCATGTCAGCCATCTATGTCGCCCATCCTATCTATTAGACCGGTAGCACTGGGTGCGGGAAAGGGCACGCCACAGGACACGGTGGACCGTGGCGTACGCATTTTCCCCGTGAACCCCAAATCCAGCGTTTTCCAGTTGTGCGCTACGCTCGCAACAGCCCCACCGCGGCCCCACCTCGCGCTTGTCGTTGCTGCTGCGCGCCATGGCAGAGAGGAGAGCAGGGGCGCGGCTAGCTGGGGAGAAGAGAGGGGCGGCAGAGAGGATACTGTCGGTGCGGAATATGGTCCCGACACTAACCGGTAGATAACGCCTAGGTCTATCCCTCAATGGTCGATGTTAAGCAACAAATGACACAAGGTTTTATCCTGGTTCCCGCCGAGGGGGCCGTACGTCCGACGGGGGCGTGCTCGTGGCACTATATTGCTCGGCACCGGGGGTGCTTGTAGTGGGGCAAATACAAGCAAGGCGGGAGAGGAATCGTGGCTTCCAAGTCCCTGGGTGAGTGGCTGGAGATGTTGTGGGAGAATAAGAGAGTGAGTGCACGGTGCGCTGTGTTCCTCTGGATTCGTCCCCCCCGCGGCTGGGGGCTCGCCTCCCCTTTTATAGGCCAAGGGGGCGGCGAGTTACATGCACGCCGCGCTACCTAGCTACGTGTGGAAGCACGTCGTGCTACGGCGTAGAGTGGGCGGCCGTCCGGACGATCTTCGCTGCGATCCGGCCATGATGGCCTACCTCGTACCCGAACAAGGTGGCGGTTCGAGGGTAGGAGGCGGCGGATGGCGATGGCGTCCCCCCGATAGGCTTCGAGGGAGGTGCGATGATGGGCCGTTACGGAGTACGGGAGCGGGCGAACGGCGTTCCTTCCCAATGAGCTCGCGGTGGTGGAGTGGTTGCTTTGCGGTGCTCGGGCGTGCGCCTGCGGAGTCGGGCGTGCGCCCGCACGCGTGGGTACGGCGGCCGGCCGCGCGCGCGGTGGCGGGATGGCCGCCCACCGGCCTAGCGCCCCTCACCTAACCACCGCGGGGTCACGGGAAAGTGGAGTCGAGGGTGCGCCCCGGCCCCCTTTCGAGGGTCGGGCGCGTTAGCCGTACAAGAGCGGGCGCACGGTGTCACGGGACCGACACCGGCCGTACCGCACGGTCCATCCCACGCAGGGGCGGGGATGGGCTCCTCCCCGGGGAGTTGGTGCGGCGGCACGGGCGTGAGCCCCGGCGCATGATGACGCCGTCTCCGCGGCGTCGGGCGTTAAATGCCCAAGTACGGGGGCGGCGCACGCGCGCGGGCGCCCGTGAGCGTGGCGGGCCCCGGCCGAGGGTGGAGCGGACCCTCGAGCGAGGCGAGGCCCGCTCGAGGGGGATCGAGCCCTCGAGCGGGGCGGGACCGCTCGAGGGAAGGGTCGCCCCTCGAACGGGGCGGAGTCCGTTCGAGGAGGGGGTTGCCCCTCGAACGGGGCGGAGCCCGTCCGAGGAGGAGCGTACCCTCGGGCGAGGCGGAGCTCCGCTCGAGGGGTCTTACGAACGAGCCGTCTTGGTGGGCCTCCGAAGTCCCCGTCGCATGGGCCATGTCCCGCATGGTTAGTTTCCCGCATGGTTAGGCTTAGCTTATTTCGATGCAGGAATTTAAGTAAGGGTTCCCCCATTGTTTGAGGGGACCCCTAGGGCGGTCCCCGACGCAGCCCCCGAGCATCCGCGGGTTTGCCATTGAGGCTCCCGCGGATGCCGGAACCTACCGATAGGACGTTCTTCCCTCCTTGTTTGCGAACGCTTCCGTGGGGCCACGTCGGCGGACCCGCGGGTCTAGCCCCGAAGCCCCGCAGAGTGTGGGCTCTCTGCGCAGGGGTTAACCGCGAGCAATTCGGTCGAAAGGCGTGGCACATATGCCAACCGGCATCGGCGGTATTTCGGCCCGGCATCGGGGGTGCACGCTCCCCCCGTCCCCGTCTCCCGGCGGGGTGCAATTCCAAGGAGGTGTAGCCGTGCGTCAAGCCCCCGAGCCTTGGCCTGTTCGAGGCGATCGGGTCGAGCCTGACGACTTGTTTTTTATCGCGCCCTCGCCGTCCCTCCGCGGGACGGAGGGTGAGGTTTCCACGACTCCCATCGAGCGGGTCGCGAATCGCGGATTCCTCATCGAGCTGCTAGCGGGTGGTTCAAGTGGACGTCCATGCCCCGTTCGATAAGGGTAGGCTGCGCGGTCCGGAGACACGTCCATGGAAGCGCTTGCGTGGGTTTGCTAGGTGGGGCTCGGTCCCGTTCGCTAGGGACCGAGGGCGCGGAAGCTCTCCCTCGGTGGGATCCCCCCCGGCTAGCTGCCCTCGCTGGCTCTCGAACACGACATGTGGGGCACCCTCGAGCCGACGGGCTCGAGGAACGGCTCGAATGCGCGTGCCCTCGTCGTCCCTAACTCTGTGATCTGGGGCGCCTGTTCGAACCCGTCGAGGGTCAGGCTTCGAACCTCCGATCGCAAGGCCGTGCGGGGCCGTGCATGGACAACCCGTCTTTTCGCGTTTGCGGCCGTCGAGGGGTCTGGACGTGCCAGCCCTCGAGGTGCTTGTTGGCAGCACGGCGCGACATGAGTGCTTTCGGTGTCGCTCTATTTCAAGCGTGACCTGGGCGATCCTCTTACGCGCGTGCCTTCTTTTAGAGGGTTGACATTGTCTCGAGTTGGGGGTCATGCCGCTCGAGGGTCCTACGTGGCATGGGTGCCCGCGGTGGTCCGCTCTACGTCGAGCGGGGTCCCGGCGTCCTTCTCACGCCGATATCCCATCGAGGGTCGCCTTGTTTCGTGCCGAGGGTCACGCCACTCGAGGGCTTCACGTGGCATGGGTGCCGCGGCCGCGCCGCTCTACACCGAGCGGTCCCGGCGACCTTCTCACGCTGTCATCCCATCGAGGGTCGCCTTTGTCTCGAGCCGAGGATTCGCCTCGCTCGAGGGCTCTCCTTGCTTGGCAAGGGGCCCGGCATTTAATTGCCTTGCGGTCGTGGCCGCGGTTTTGCGCGGCGCGGGCGCGCCTTTTAGGCGCTCGCGCGCGCGCGCGCGCGTAGTGGGCGACGTGGCCGGCGGACGTGACGGTTTTGCCTCGGTCGGCGCCGGTCTTGCCGTAATGATGACCCGCCCGCAAGTGTTAGAGCCGCCGCGCCGTGGTGGGGCCCGCCCGTCGACGCGATGGAAAGATTCCCGCAAGCTAATGTTGGCGGGGCGTCCGCTCCGAGAATTCGCCCGTTGCCTATAAACCGCGGTGAGGAAGGGACGGCGGTTTTTTACCTTGGCTCCTCACCGTTTTCGGTCCCTCCGTCCCTTCGCCTTCGCCTCACTCTTGCCGTCGCGCGGGCTCGCTCGCTAGAGCTTTTTCCTCGTTTCCTTGTCCTCCGCCTTTGCACTCGTTCGTCCCCCCTTATGGCGCCGCCTCGCCTTCCGATCGGGGTCCCGGAGCCGTACGCCCCGGGAGAGGTCGACCGTGACCCGCTCGCCCGGGCGAGCCGGTCGCCGCCGGCCGACCGTCGGCCAACGAAGAAGGGCGCCCCGGCGGAGTGGATCGTGCCGCCGTCGACGCACCTCGAGCCCAATCCGCCGGAGGGTTACGTGGTGAGCTTCCTCCGCTATCACGAGCGCGGCTTCAACGCGCCGGGGAGCACGTTCATGCGGGCATTGTGCTACCACTATGGGGTGGAGCCGCACAATTTTGCCCCCGATGCGATCTCGCGGCGGCCACATTCGTGGGCGTCTCGCGAAGGGTACCCGGGGATCCCGCCAATTGGGAGCTCGGGTACACCTCTTCCGCGGGGAGCTCATCACGCAGCCCCCACGTCGGAGCCGAGGACCCGCGCGCGGTGCGCGCCGGCGGGATGTCGCTCGCCCGCGGGGGCGCGGCTCAAGGATTTCTACATCCCCCGCACCATGACGACGAACAACGCCGGCCGGGAGCGGGGATGGTTTTATCCGCGCAACGCCGAGCCCGGCCTCCCCTCCCTACACCGGCCGGGTGTTCAAGAAGAGGCCGGACTCCCGGGGCTACGGGTTGCCTACGGCCAATCACCGGCGCGCCGGGGATCCGTCCTTGCCGCCCGCGGCCGGGCCGGCGAAGGAGGGGCTCAACGCGATGGGCGTCCTCGCCTTCCTCCACCACCGGCGGGTCGTGCCGTTGATGGAGAGGCCCCTCTCGCATCTTCGAGATGACGGAGGCGGCCAACCCCGTCGACCGGCGAGGTCGCGGATGCTCCCGACGCCGCCGGAGCGGCCGTACGCGCTCACCCGGCGCGGAGCGCCGTCGACACCGGACGCCGGCGCCGCGGGCCTCGGACCCCGTGGGATATCGAGATGCTCCCCGTCGGCCCGTTGGTGAGTGTGGTTTTTGATTCTCGTTTTAGTTCTTGTTCTTGCTTCCGTCTCCCGATGCGCCATTGTCGCTCTCGCGCGCGACCGGTGCGCTTCAACGCCGCCAAGTCCGTTCCACCCACCCCCGACTCCCCGTGCGCTCGGCGGGCGGCGCAGCCGGGAGCGGCGGGGAGCGAGCGGCGCGCGAGAGGGAGCACGCAAGGCGGCGCCAAGCGCGCCGCGACGCACGGTCCGCGGAGTACGGCGGCGGGAGGAGCCGGGGCTCTCCTCCCCGGACATCGAGGAGCCCTCGTCCTCGGAGCGGACGAGGAGGAAGAGTCCGAGGGGGAGGGCCCCTCGCACGGTGGCGGCCGCGCCCCCCGTCGCCGAACCCGCGCCGGCGTCGGGCGCCTTTGCTCGGGGTGGGCGCACCGGCGCCCGTCGCCAGCAATCATCGTCGGGGGTGGCACGTGCCGCGGAGGTGCCGGCGCGCGCCACGGAGGCGTGCGCGGCGGACGTGCTGCGCGCGCGTCGCGCGCCGCGCGCGGCGGGAGCGCGTCCGCGCGCGCGGGCGTCATCGTCGAGGGGCGCGTCGGCGGGCGTGCCGCGCGCGCGGGCGAGCGTGCCCCCGCGCGCGGTGGCGTCATCGGGGGTACGGCATCGGGCGCGCCCACGCGTGAGGCGGGCGTGCCCGCGCGTGCGGCGGCCGCCGTCGGGGAGGCGCCGCGGCGGCGCGACCCCCCGCGCCGGCCTCGTCGGAGGCCTCGAGGAAAAGGAAGCGGGCCTTTTCCTCCGCGAGGTAAGGAACCCGTTCTTCCTTTGCTTGGCTTTAGTTTGCTTTGGTTATTAGATGCACTAACCCTCCGTTCGTGTTTGCGCGGGGCGGTGCCAACCGTCCCTCCTCTTGCACCGGCCAAGGTGCCGAGGGACGGACGCGTCGATCCCCACCGGCGGCGTTCGTCGAGGGGGTCGCGCCGCGGACGGGCGCGGCGGCGGGCACGAGCTCGCAAGGCCCGGCCGGGGCCTCGAGGCCCCCGGCCGGCGGATCGGCCCGCCGCGGCGCGCGCCCGGGAGGTCGCCGGGGGGCGGCCGGCGCGGCCGCCACGGAGGCGCAGCCGCGGCGGTGGCTACGGTGGAGGTGGCCGCCGCGGTGGCGGCCACCGCGGAGGAGGCGGAGCGGGCGCAACCGCGGGGGGCGCCCGCGGATGCGGCGGCACGGGCGGAGGTGGCGGCAACGGCGCCACGACGGGCGCCCATGGCCGCGGAGGCGCGGTGGAGGCGCCGGCGGGGCGGAGCGGGCGGCTCCTCCCGCCGGTGGTCTCCGAGGCGGAGGTGGTGGAGCTCTCGGATGACTCCCCGCCGCCCGGGTGGAACCAGTGGGCCAGCTGGCCCACGACCTCCCCCGAGCCCCAGGAGGGGGCCCTCGTGAGGCGGCGCGAGGGTCACCTGACGGTGGGGGGTCAAGGGCACGGTGCCGGGGCCTCGTCCTCCCACGTCGGCCGCCCCGCCCGGTGGGGGGGGCCGTGGAGGATCCCCCCCCGCGTTTGCCGACGCCGGGGGGAGGCAGGAGCTCGGGGCGAGCTCGGAGCCACGGCGCCACGCTCAACCGCGCGTTGAACGAGGCGCCGCGGGTCCCACGGCGGCCCGGCCCGGATCGTCTTCCGGTGTGAGCCACGGTGGCTCTTCTCCCTTCCTTTTTTCCTTTTCGCGTGCCGCATTCAAGACTTGACGCTTACGAGGTTCGATGTGTGGATGCCGGGAGCTCGAGCGCCGCGCCCACGAGAAGTACGGCGCGTTCGACCGGGTGAACGCCGAGGCCCGCCGGCTCGGGAGCGATGCGGCGCTTTCGACGCGCTTGCGGAAGCTCTCGGGACGCCGGACAGCGGGCCGGTGTGCCGGCGATGGCGTGGTGCGACGTGCTTCGGAGAGCTCGGGGCGGGACGCGGCGCGTCACTCGAGTCTCGAGCGGATCCGCGCGGCCCTCGTCGATCGCGACGAGGCGCCGTGGAACGCGCGCGAGGACTCGGACAAGACGCGGACGCCGGCCGCCAACCGGGAGGCGGAGGTGGCCACCGCTCGCGTCGAGACCCGGAGCTCCGCACGTCGCTCGAGGGGGCACGGGCGCGCCGGCCGCCGGGGCCGAGGAGCGGGCGCGCGGGCCGGGAGCGCGCGCGCCAAGGAGGCCGATGACCCGAGGGCAGCCCTCGACGCCAAGGCCGCGGCCCTCGTCGTCGGCCGAGGAGCGGCTCCGGCGGGGAGCACGTCGCCCGCCGGGGGCCGAGGGGCGGCTCCGAGCAAGAGCGAGGCCGCCCTCGGCGATGCCCGAACGGCGCCGGGAGCGGGAGCGCGTTGCTCGCAAAGCAGCGGAGAAGTCGCCGGGAGGAGCGGAACGTCGCATTCTCCAAGGTTGAGGATGAAGCGCTCTCGCTCGGCATCGACAACGCCGGCCCAGAGGCGGCCCTCCGCGAGCAAGGCGAGGCCGGGTCCCGCCGTCTCGAGCCGGCACTCGAGTCCGCGCGCCGCGACCTCAATCCGGAGAGGAAGCAAGTCGAGGGTGAGACTTTTCGACTCGTTTGTTGGTTTTTTGTTTTAGAGGGTTCGCTTCCCCTTTCGATTTCTTGTCGTCTTGTTGATTCCGTGGCTTGCGCCTTTGCCTTGGGGCACGCCGCCGGGCGGGCCGAGGCCTTGCGGGCCTCCTACAACTCCTCCGAGCAGGGAGGCTGCAGAGGCGCGTGACGCGGCCCTCGAGACCTCGCCGCGTCGTCGAGGAAGGCGAGGCCCGGGCCGGCGCTCGGCGGCCGCCGCCCGCGCGCCCTCGGCGGCCACGTCACGGAGCGGATGCGCCGGCGTTGCATCTAGGCGTGCGAGAGGCCCTCGGAGTGGTGCGATCCCACTACGAGGTCAACCTCGAGGCGGTGGCGGAAGGCTACATCGTGCCCGAGGGCGTCGAGGACGAGATGGCCATGGAGCGTGCGGACGCGCTTGTTGCCGACGCCGCCGGGTCGCTCGCCGAGGCCTTCGAAGAATTCCTCTTCCGACGCCGCCGATGCCGCTCGCTCCACCCGCCCCGAAAGCATCCGGGCGCCGGGCCCGTTTTTTGTTTTATGTGTATCGAATTCGGCCTCGTGGCCTTTTTGTAAATAAACAAGTTATTTCATGAACATGGGCGGTTGTTGTAAATGAAATCGTTTGCTTATTACGCTTTTTGTTTCTCCTTCTTCTCCGAGTAGATTCTAGTTAGGGGAGTTCGTTTTTCGTAAGGGGCCCGCTGGGTTGGAGGCGAGAGAGACGGGCCATAGCCACGCGGCGTAGGCTGTCTCTGGCTCGCGCGCTCCTTCCGCTGTGCCGCCTACGCCCGTTCGAATCGTGGCTCGTGGTTGAAGTAGGAAACAAACTTAGCGTGTGTTGTTACATTTTTTTGCGCGAAAAAAATGGGACCATTTGGGGGGGTGCCCCCCCGCAGTAGCCCCCGAGGGTAACTTGGGTTTCAGGGGAAAGCCGAGTTGCCCTTTTATTAGACTTGGAGTATTTACATAGGTGACACCAACTGGGGCGTTGGCCATGCGTTTTTACAACAGAAAATACTTGGAAATCCTAGTTAAGGGTAGAAGCGACGTAGCTGTTGGATATTCCAAGCGTTGGTGAGTTCTTCGCCGTCCTCGTTGGCCGCCTTGTATGTGCCGGTTGAGCACCTTCACCACGACGTAGGGTCCCTCCCATGGGGGCGATAGCTTGTGGCGCCCTCGATTGTCTTGGCGTAGCCTTAGGACCAAATCCCCCTCGCCGAAATCCCTCCGACGTATCTTGCGTGCTTGGTAGCGTCGTAGGGACTGTTGATACCTCGCGGAGTGCATCAACGCCACGAGGCGTACTTCGTCTAGCTGGTCCAGTGAGTCCTCGCGGGCTCGCTGGTTAGCATCTTCGTTGTAGCCTCTAACCTTGGGCGACCCGTATTCCGGATCCGTGGGGAGGATGGCCTCCGCGCCATGAACTAGGAAGAACGGTGTGAACCCGTGGCTCTCGCTTGGGGTGGTCCTTAGGCTCCACACGACCGCCGGGTAGTTCTTGGAGCCATTTCCGCCGCATTTGTTGAGTCGGTCAAAAATTCGGGGCTTGAGGCCCCGTAGAATCATGCCGTTGGCGCGCTCCACTTGGCCGTTGGTCCGTGGGTGTGCCACGGCTGCCCAATCCACGCGGATGTGGAACTTGTCGCGAGAACTCCAAGAACTTCCGGCCCGTGAACTGGGACCCGTTGTCCGTGATGATGGAGTTTGGCACTCCAAAGCGGTAGACGATGTCGGTGAAGAACGTGACCGCCTTTCTCGGCCTTCAAATTCGTGATGGGGCGCACCTCCACCCACTTGGAGAATTTGTCCATCGCGACAAGCGGTGGGTGAAGCCCCCGGGCGCCTTCCGCAGGGGCCCGACGATATCCAACCCCCACACGGCGAACGGCCATGTCACGGGGATCGTTTGCAGGGCGTGAGCGGGCAAATTGGTCTTGCGGGCGTAGAACTGGCACCCTTCGCAGGTGCGCACTATTTCGCTGGCATCCGCGACCGCGGTAGGCCAGTAGAAGCCTTGGCGGAACGCGTTGCCAACGAGGGTGCGCGGCGCGGCGTGGTGGCCACAGATCCCCGCGTGGATGTCCCGTAGGAGCTCGCGCCCCTCGGGAATGGGTATACACCGCTGGAGGATGCCTGACGCGGCGCGCTTGTACAGCTCGCCGTCGACGAGGGCGAATGACTTGGCCATCCTGGCGATGCGCCTGGCTGTGGCCCGTGCCCGCGGGGAGTTCCCCTCGAGCAATCCAGGCGATGTACTTCTCCCGCCAGTCCGCCTGGACGGGAGCCGCTCGATGTCCATCGCGACGCCCTCGTGGGAGCCGTACCCCTCGAGAAGGGAGAGCACGTACGCCTCGTTCGAGGGGTCCTCTTCCATGGGTTCCGCACCCGATGGGTTCAAGGGAGCCCCCGAGGGTCCGCCGTCGCTCGAGGGGTAAGGCTCGAAGGTGACCGAGGGCCGCGCGATGTCGCGCGTGAAAACGTTCGGGGGAACGGTGATCCGCCGGACGCGATCTTGGCAAGTTCATCCGCCTCCCCTCGTTGTATCGGCGGGGTACGTGATTAAGCTCGATGCCGTAGAACTTGTCTTCGAGGGCCCGCACGGCTTGGCGGAGGCCTCCATCTTGTCGCCGTGGCGGCTCGCGTTCTTCATGACTTGGTCGATCACGAGCCGCGAATCCCCCTCGCACGTCGAGGCGCTTGATGCCCAACTCAATGGCGATTTTGAGGCCGCGAGAGAAGGGCCTCGTATTCCGCCATATTGTTGGACGCGGGGAAGTGGAGACGCACTCGCGTAGCGCATGTGCTCCCCGAGGGGTGACACGAAGAGCAGGCCCGCGCCCGCTCCCCGTCTTCATCACCGAGCCGTCGAAGAACGCAGTCCGGCGACTCGCTGAATCCGAGGGGGCGGCGCGCGTGTCCGTCCACCTCGGGCCGACGAAATCGGCTAGGATTTGCGATTTGATGGCCTTGCGCGGAGCGTAGGCGAGCGTTTCGCCCATCAACTCCACCCGACCACTTGGCAATTCTCGCCCCCGCCGCGTCGGGGTTGCGAATGATCTCTCCTAACGGGAAGGAAGAGACCACCGTAATCGGGTGGGCCTCGAAGTAGTGGCGGAGCTTGCGCCGCGCGAGGACTACTAGCGCGTCTTCGTGTCCGACAGACTTCGCCGATGTAGTAGACCGGCCTCTCGCACGGGTAAGGCATGCCCTTGCTCCGTGCGCTCCACAACGATCACGGCGCCGACCACCCGGGGTGGTTGCGGCCACGTAGAGTTGGAGGGGTTCGCCGTCTCGCGGCGGCGTAAGGATTGGGGCGTGTGTCGAGACGCCTTCGCCTTGTCAAGCGCTTCCGGGCCTCGGCGGTCCAAGAGAAGCGTTCGTGCTTCTTGAGCAGCCGGTAGAGGGGCGTACCCTTCTCACCGAGCCTCGAGACGAAGCGGCTCAAGGCGGCAAGACACCCCAACACCTTCGCACCCCTTTGAGGTCCCGAATTGGACCCATTCGCTCGAGGGCCGCGACCTTTTCGGGGGTTGGCCTCGATTCCCCGCCGGGAGACGATGTATCCTAGGAGCATGCCCCGCGGCACTCCGAAGACACATTTTTCGGGGTTGAGCTTGACCCCCGTTGGCCCCGCAGTACCGAACGCGATGCCAAGATCGCTAACCGAGTCGTCCGCCTTCTCGGTCTTGACGACGATGTCGTCCACGTAAGCCTCGACCGTTCGCCCGATATGGTCCCCAAAAAACGTGCCGCATGCGCGCCGATATGTTGCGCCCGCGTTTCGAGGCCAAAAGGCATCGTGACGTAACAGAAAGTCCCGAACGGTGTGATGAACGAAGTCGCGAGCTGGTCGGAGTCCTTCATTTTTATTTGGTGATATCCCGAGTAGGCATCAAGGAAACGAGTAGTTCACACCCTAAGGTGGAATCAACGATCCGATCTATGCGTGGCAAAGGAAAAGGAACCTTTGGACATGCTTTATTGAGAGCCGGTGTAGTCAATACACATCCTCCACTTCCCATTTTTCTTTTTTACAAGCACAGGATTAGCTAGCCACGTAGGGTGGAACACTTCCTTGATGAATCCGGCCTCGAGGAGCTTCCGCAGCCTCCGCTCCGATCGCCCGTCGCCGCTCCTCGTCGAAGCGGCGCGCGCCCGCCGCCGAACGCCGCGAGCGTTAGGCGGGATATCAAGGGAGTGCTCGGCGACCTCCCTCGGGATGCCTGGCATGTCCGAGGGGCTCCACGCGAAGACGTCGGCGTTGGCGCGGAGGAAGTCGACGAGCACCGCTTCCTATTTAGGATCGAGGGTCGAGCCGACCCTCAACACCTTGCCCCTCGGGGGCGTCGGGTCGAGGGGGACCCCTTTGGTTTGTTCGGCGGCCTCGAAGGTGCCGATGTGTTTGGCGGCGGAGCCGAGGTCGTCGTTGACCATCTTCTCCGTGTGTTCACCGCCGCTTCATCCCGGCCGCTAGTGCCTCCGCATGTTCCACGCACTCGACATCGCGCTCGAATGCATGCTCGATCAATGACCCGACGGTGATGACGCCGTTTGGACCTCGGCATCTTCATCTTCGGTACGTGTAGTTGGGGACCGCCATGAACTTGGCATAGCATGGTCGCCCAAGGATGGCATGGTAGGCCCCTTTGAATCCCACCACCTCGAAGGTGAGGGTTTCCTTGCGGAAATTCTTGGGGGTCCCGAACCGGACGGGCGCGATCGATCCGCCCGAGGGGTTGAACCCGCTTGCCGGCGCGATGCCGTGAAACGGCTTCGTGCCGGGCCGCACCTGGTCCACCCCAATCCCCATCGGGCGCAATGTATGCGCGAAGAGGATATTGAGGCTACTCGCCTCCGTCCATAAGGACCTTCGAAAACCGGCGTTCCCAATGATGGGATCGACCACCGCGTGGCATCGGCCCGGTTCGGGATGGGATTTGGGTGATCATCCCGGCTAAAGGTGATGGCATCCTTCGACCGCTTGAGAAAGGCCGGAGGTGCCCTCTCTCGCGGCGAGGACTTCGTGCCGCTCCTTCTTGCGCCGCCGGTCGACATGTCGACGCTTGGTCCCCCCAAAGATGAGGAACACATTTTCGACGGCGGGGAAACCACCCGCGTCGCCATCGCCCCCATCCTTCTTGGCCTCTCGCCTCCTTCGCGGCGGCACGGCCATAGAACTTCTTGAGCATGTCGCACCTTGCTCAAGAGTGTGGTTTACGGGGGTCTTGTGGTAGGGGCATGGCTTCTTCATCATGTCGTCGAACACCCCCGGCCTCGAGGATCCGGTCGAGGGCCCCGTCGGGCGGGTCAACGGCCGAGGGCCTCGGCGTTGCCGCCGTTGCGCCCCTCGCTCGCGCGCCTCGCGGCGCGGCCTTCTTCCCCCCTTCTTGCCCCGCTTGTCGTTGCGGCGTGGCTCCTTGGACCCGCCGCCCTCCGCGGGCGTGTCCTCGGAGCGCTTGCCCTTCTTGCCGTCGAAGATTGCCCCCACGTCCTCCTCTCCCGGAGGCGAAGCCGGTGGCAATGTCGAACGGCTCGTTCGAGTCCGTGGGCGGGCCGCGTCCCGGCTCGCGCACAAGGTCCCGCACGAGGTGCCCTCGAGGAACGCGTGCACGATCTCGGATTGTGCCACGCCGGGGAGCTTCCGTGCGGCGCTTGGAGAAGCGCCGTATGAAGTCCCGTAGCGACTCGCCCGCCTCGCGTGCGGGAGCGCGGATCCCGGAGTTCCCGGGCGCACGTACGTGCCCCGGAAGTTGCCCACGAAGGTGTGGGCTAGATCGTCCCGGCTATGGATCCGGGCCGGCGGGCAAGTGCTCGAGCCATGTCCCGGCCGCGTCGCCCGCATGCGGGGGCAAGTTGCGGATGATTACTTCGTCGTTGGTGGCCCCGCCCAGCTGACAGGCCAGGCGGTAATCGTTGAGCCAGACACGAGGGTCCGTCTCCCCGTTGTATTTGACGATCGTCGAGGGCTGACGGAAGCGGCGGGGAACGCCGCCGTGCGGATCTCCCGGCCGAACACACGGGTGCCCGGGGCTCGGTGTCGGGGAGCGATCCTCACCGCTGTCGTAGCGTCCACCCCTTCGAGGGTGGTAGCCCCTAGCCGCTCGCGCGTCCGCCTTGCCGGTGCGCTGGCGTTGATGACGTTGCGGGCATCGCCATCCGGCGCCCCCGCGCGTGTCGAGGAGCCGTTCCTTGGCCGGCGTGCGTCCCCGGGTCGGCAGGTTGACCTACGTGCACCGAGGGTTCGCCTCCCGGTGCGGGATCATCGCCCCGTGCGTCCCCCCCGTTGGCGGATGCGTGAGGCCGAGCTCTCGGCCCGCCGGATGGCCGCTTGCTCAAGGAGAGTCTGCACCTCGCGGTGCATGTCTCGAGCCTCGGGGGTCGAGGGTGCCGGCATGGCGCGTAGCAACGTCGCGGCGGCGATGAGCTTTTGGCTCGCCCGTGGTGGCGTATCCGCGTTGTCGACGTTGGGGACGGGGTTGAGGCGGTCACGGACCTGTCGGCCCAGCTCCCGCGCGCGCTCGCCGCATGCGGAGGCCTCTCCCCGCCATCGAGGCGCGGAGTAGCCGCACCGTCCTGTACTCCTCTGCCAGCTTGGCCTCGAGCTCGCGAGCTTGGGCCGGCCCCGTGCGTCGACGTCGGCCCCGGCGAGAGCGCTCGGCCCCGCGGCCGGGCGCGTGGCGATCCCCCGGGCGGCGTGACTTCCCCGTCTCCGGCACCGCCGCACCGGCGGCGTTTGCCGGTCGTTGGTGATGACGGCGCAACACTCCCGCGTGGGGTCGTAGCTCCCGTGTCTTTGGGAGTCGTCGGAGCGACCAAACCCGGTGTCCGCGGCGTCGAGGAAACGCCCGAACGCGGCCGGGGTCCGGCACGCCGGAGAAGTCCCACTCCGCGTACCCGTGTCGGTTGGCGGGTGGCATCGCGTCGACGGAGCCCGGGGACGACTCGTCCGTGGCCGAAGTGCCGGGATCCCCGGCGACGAAGACGTGCGACCGGGCGGAACCCTCGCGCATTGTCGTGTTGACGTTGGCGTTGTAGGCCGTAGTGGCGCCACGCGGCCGATGGGGATGCGTGGTCGAGACCGCACGCGGTCTGCCGGGGCGGTGGCGGCCGTCGTGACGGTGGGTGCACCGCGGCCGAGCGGCGGCGCGCTCGGCCCCTCGCCGCCGCTCGGACCGCGCCCGACGCGAGCGTAGCCCGCAGCGACGACGGCGTCGCGGCGTCGACGGGCCGCGGCATCCGTGCTGCGGTGCCTCGCGCCGGTGTCGTGCGTGCGGCGGAGACCGCAGCGGACTCGGCCTCGCGGCCGCGCGCGGAGCTCCTCACGGTTGGTGAGGCGCATGAGATAGCCGTTCCCCGTGGCCTGGAAGTTCAAGTCCCCGAAGCGGATCTCGAACCCGGCCGGAAGAGGGTCCGAGCTACCCATGTTGTAGCGGGTGCTAAGGTACTCAGTGCGAATCACCATGGAGGGAGTTAGCGAAATGACCTTAGGCGCTCGTTTGCCCCACGGTGGGCGCCAACTGTCGGTGCGGAATATGGTCCCGACACTAACCGCAGAGATAACGCCTAGGTCTATCCCTCAATGGTCGATGCTAAGCAACAAATGACACAAGGTTTTATCCCGGTTCCCGCCGAGGGGGCCGTACGTCCACAGGGGCGTGCTCGTGGCACTATATTGCTCGGCACCGGGGGTGCTTGTAGTGGGGCAAATACAAGCGAGGCGGGAGAGGAATCGTGGCTTCCAAGTCCCCGGGTGAGTGGCCGGAGATGTTGTGGGAGAATAAGAGAGTGAGTGCACGGTGCGCGTGTTCCTCCGGATTCGTCCCCCCCCCCCCCCCCCCCCCGCGGCTGGGGGCTCGCCTCCCCTTTTATAGGCCAAGGGGGCGGCGAGTTACATGCACGCCGCGCTACCTAGCTACGTGTGGAAGCACGTCGTGCTACGGTGTAGAGTGGGCGGCCGTCCGGACGATCTTCGCCGCGATCCGGCCATGATGGCCTACCTCGCACCCGAACGGTGGCGGTTCGAGGGTAGGAGGCGGCGGATGGCGATGGCGTCCCCGATAGGCTTCGAGGGAGGTGCGATGATGGGCGGCACGGAGTACGGAGCGGGCGAACGGCGTTCCTTCCCAATGAGCTCGCGGTGGTGGAGTGGTTGCTGCCGTGCTCGGGGCGTGCGCCGCGGAGTCGGGCGTGCGCCCGCACGCGTGGGTACGGCGGCGCGCGCGCGTTACGGTGGCGGGATGGCCGCCCACCGCCTAGCGCCCCTCACCCAACTGCGGAGGTCACGGGAAAGTGGAGTCGAGGGTGCGCCCCGCCCCCTTTCGAGGGTCGGGCGCGTTAGCCGTGCGGTGCGCGGGCGCACGGTGTCACGGGACCGACACCGGCCGTACCGCACGGTCCATCCCACGGTAGCGGGGATGGGCTCCTCCCCGGGGAGTTGGTGCGGCGGCACGGGCGTGAGCCCCGGCGCATGATGACGCCGTCCCGCGGCGTCGTGGGCGTTAAATGCCCAAGTACGGGGGCGGCGCACGCGCGCGGGCGCCCGTGAGCGTGGCGGGCCCCGGCCGAGGGTGGAGCGGACCCTCGAGCGAGGCGAGGCCCGCTCGAGGGGGATCGAGCCCTCGAGCGGGGCGGGACCGCTCGAGGGAAGGGTCGCCCCTCGAACGGGGCGGAGTCCGTTCAAGGAGGGGGGGTTGCCCCTCGAACGGGGCGGAGCCCGTCCCGAGGAGGAGCGTACCCTCGGGCGAGGCGGAGCCTCGCTCGAGGGGTCTTACAAACGAGCCGTCTTGGTGGGCCTCCGAAGTCTCGCTTGCATGGGCCATGTCTCGCATGGTTAGTTTCTCGCATGGTTAGGCTTAGCTTATTTCGATGCGGGAATTTAAGTAAGGGTTCCCCCATTGTTTGAGGGGACCCCTAGGGCGGTCCCCGACGGATGCGCGAAGGCGCCGTCAGCTAGGACATTGCGGAGCTCGCCTGTCGCCATGGCGTGACTCGAGGAGAAGCTGCTGCTGGAGATGGAGCCGAACCACGCCGCCACCAGGTCGATCCAGCCATGGATTCGGCGGATCCGTCGTCGATTGGGTCGGGACGCTGTGCAGCAGTGGAGGGGCGGAGGGGGAGTAGCTCGGGGCTGGAGGTAGAGTAGCACGCACGAGATCCGCTGAGCCGCCGCCATCTGAGCTCCGCCTCCCTGCTCCACCACGCTCCACCTCCACCTCGTCGTCGAGCTCCACACCGTCTTCGCGCCGCCTGCGCACCACCACCTCCTCGGCCACCAACCGCCATGTCCGCGCTCTGCCGCCTCTCGGCCCACGCCGACGGGAAGCAGGGGGCTCCTCCGCCCGGCGTTGCTCGGTCCGAGAGCGCAGGTGACGAGGGCCCGGATTAGGGCCCCCTTCAACGACAAAATTATCCCTCTCTAAGGCGACAAAACCATTACCCTCAAGGTGGAGATTCCTGCCGGCTCGCAAGCAGCTTGAGGATGGTCGTACCCTCGCTGACTGCAACATCCAGAAGGAGAGCATTCTTCACTTGGAGTTGCGTCTCAGGGAAGGCATGCAGATCTTCGTCAAGACCCTCACTGGCAAGACGTCCAGTCTTCAGCCAGCTGGCTGCATCTCCGACCAGTTTCCCACTAGAGGAACCCGTCTCCGCCTCGCACGACAAGTCTGGCTCCGACTAGTGCGTGGGGCTCAGGCGCACAACTCGAGCGTGGCCACCGACGCACACGAAGGGGCGAATCTCCACATCACGCGGAAGCAACAACTGGCGGCCATGCAAGCAACCTGCCTCGGCAAGAGCCTTAATGCAGGTCTGACTAGCTGCACAGCCATCACATCGCCATCTACTTCCACTCTGCCACACGCAAGACTCAACCCGAGGCACTCAAGCACCCTCTACGACACGCACGAGCCTAGACTTAGGTTCGGGCGTGGCAAGCTAGGCAAGCACTTGGGTAGACTAAGACAAGCCCAAACTACTCGGGGAGAAGGCCAAGCGTCCGGAGGGAACAGTCCAACCCGGCCACGCGGCGGCTTCCCCGACAAGGCATCGCGACTCGGCTTCAATGCACCCCGACGGACGGCGACGTACGACGGGACGTGCCAACTGCCAAACACTGTAACTCTTTTTTACTTCCCCTTGTACCCCTCCCCTTGAGACTAGAAAAGGGAGAGGAGGGCAACAGACACAAGGGTTAGACTTTCATAAGACCGAACACCACCACCCGGGACCTGGGAACGAACTCCCTCTCCCGACTAGCTTGTAACCCCTACTACGAGCACACCTGGCTCGGGGAACACGGCGGCTACACACCGGACGTAGGGTATTACTCCTCGGAGGCCCGAACTAGTATAAATCTCGTTGTTTCTCGCGCTAACCATCCAAACCCGACGCACGATTGATAGAAATTTACTGGCCGGCGGTAAAGAACCCCGACGAGCGGGGAAGGGGGGTGTCGTGCGATCCGGAGAGGAGGCGTCGTGGGGGAAGGGGGTGCACGGCTCGCCGGCGGTGTGGGGAGGGGTCAAGGGACCGGGAGGGCCGGAGGGTGGCGGGGGAGGGAGGAGGCACGGCTCGCCGGCCGCGCGGCTTCCGTCGTCCGCCGTCGGTGAGGGAGGGGAGGGAAGCGGGGAGGTAGCAGGAACCGCTGGTGGTGGAGGAGGCACCGGGTTGGTAGGTGGAGATAGAATGGAAATGGAGAGGGAAGGGGGAGAGAGAGCGGGGGGTAAAAAGAGTATGACATGTGGGGCCCGCAGGTGTTGGTTGGTATGGAGTAGGAGGTTTTATTGGATGACGGGTGCGGCGAAATTGGTACTGGACTGCAAAAATTCGATGACCAGGAGGAATATTCTCTTTTAGGGAATGTATTTGGAGTATGACGAGTGCTACCAGTCTTAGGCCTATAGGGTGCCCTCGGAATCTCAGATTATCATATTGATGTGCAAGGGATTAGGTGAAAAATAAAAATGAAGCATTGCATGAAAGTTAAAGAATGACCAACTTAATTTTCATCTCTTTTTCCAAGGAAATTGATTTTCATCTGATACACTCCCCCCATATTTCAAATTATTGCTCCTTTTAATTTTTCAAGGTACATAATTTTTTTATATGCATCATGTTTATCATATTTAGTGGTATAAGTTATATTTTTTTAAAAAATATATAAAATGAATAGTATTTTGTTGGGACGGATGTAGTACCCATCCTGGTCATGGCATAATAATGGTATAAATGAATTTTGAAATACGAACTACACGTAGCTCGGCTGATAAGATTTCTTGCGGTGGAAAACCTACTCATCAGGTAGGGGTGGGCGCTTTGAATCTGAAATCCGAAAACCGAACTGAACCCAAATACCCGAATTGTCGGTATGTTCGGGGTTCGGGTTCGATCTAGATGATTTTTATAATTCGAAATTCGGTTTCGGTTTCTATGGTTTATAACCCGAATAGACCGAATAACCCGAAATTCAATATAATTACGTATTTTGATTCAGACTATCAATTTTACAACTTTGTGTTTTAAATTATTTTAATTTTTTCATGAACTTGTTAGTCACTTGCTTCTGTCGAATAGTCCTTAAATCCATAAACTTGAAATGAGTTGGGAATTTGAATTTCTACCATAGAGTTTTGAGAGGCCACAATGATACCTATGAAAATTCGGGTAATTCAGTGGACCGAATAGACCAAACCAAAATAATGGGTCTATTCGGATCGGTTCCTATTATGCATTTTTTAAATTTTTGGTCCTCACTTTTTAGAACCCGAAATTTCCAAACACCAAATAGACCGAACCAAAATAACCGAATAGACCGAATGTCCACCCCTACATCAGGGTTTGAGTCTTCAACTTGGTCCTGGTGCTCGTATTTTTCTAGATTTATTAGAGGATTTTAAGCGATGTTATTCTTTTAGTGGTAGGCAAGACCAATGGTTACTTTGTCAATCTCAAAGATTTGTTGGCTCAGTCTTTCGACGGTGCTAATAGAGGTATAATTGTGTGCAAGTGTTAATATAAGAGGTGCGCATGCTTATATGTGAGCGTATGCATCCGACATCTCCAGCTGCATCCATAATACTCGTATGTGATTTTAAAATAAAAATAAGTTGGCTTTGAAATGAACTTGGATTTAAAGTATGAGCAAATTCCCTATGTGCCATTGAAAAATATAACGCATTCCTTATGTGCCATCGAAAATTAGCTCATCCTCTTAGTGATATTGGTTATATAATCGCTCATTCCCTGTATCCCGTTGCATTCCCCCGTGTCATTAGTAAGTTATATTTTTCAATAACACATAAGGGATGTGTTATATTTTTCAATTGATGAAACATTCTACCAATAACATAGACGGGTGTAAGGAATCGGATGCCCGTTAGCCTAAGAGGGGGAGGGGGTGAATTAGGCAACTAAAAACCTTAACCTATGGCTTCACTAATTTTGCGCAAAGGTAAACTAGAACATACTATCTATATGTGCAACTACGGTTGTTCTAGTGTGAAACTCCCATCCCAAAAGAAGGTTTGCAACCTATAGCCAATCCTAGCATGATACTACTCTAGGAATGTAGAGGCAAGCAAAGATTGCAAGAGAGTAAATGCGGAAACGTAAAGGGGATGAGAGGAAGCAAACTCTTGACACGCGATTTATCCCGTGGTATCGGTAGGCACTAAGCCACCCCTAGTCCACGTTGTTGAAGCACTCACACAAGAGTATTGCTTCCCGGTCACCAAGTCTCTCCCAAGAGCACCACTTGACTCGCCACAAAGGCTAGCCACTTAAGCACTTGCCAAGATCCCTTGCTCACCTTGATGTCGCCTCCACAAGGAGCTTCTCCACCAAGGAAGGGGGTCTCCACGTCCCCCGCACAAAGTGTCCTCGCCGCTCCACACCAAGCCGGAGGGTCGATGACGATTGCCGGTGAGCCACTTAGTCCCCAAGGCTTCTGGCGAACCTTGTACAACTGGATTCACTCAAGAATCACCTCACAAGGTTGGCACAACCTTGCACTCACTCAGCTCTAAGTTAAGCCTAGCACTAAGCACATACACAAAGCATGCACTAAGGATGAGCAATTAAGCACTTGGATGGATTGGATATGATCTTCAATGTGTCTTGAACTCCTCTCGCACTTCCACACAATCCAGCCCACCTCAAATGAGTGAGTGGAGGGGGTATAAATAGCCCAAGGCATCAAACTAGCCGTTGGCTAACGTCCACCGAAAAAGGTACCGTCGGATGATCCGACGCTATGCTTTTCCAGGGCGTCGGTTCATCCGTGCCCCTCCCACGTCACGTAGCCGTTGAGGTTCTCCGACACAAGCTGCTCCGACGCTATGCTCCGACGCTACGTCGGATCATCCGCGTCTTGAAGGCCTCGCGTCCGGTGTCGCATCGTTAGCTTCTAACGGACCGTCGGATAGACCGACGCTATGCCTTGACCAAGGCGTCGGATCATCCGGTCTTTGAAGGCTTCGTCTTGGCGCGTCTCTGTCTTGATTCAAGCCGAGCGTCGGATAGACCGACGGGGTCCCCACTTAGACCGTCGGATCATCCGGTGCTACTGCCTTCCTTGCTCTTCCTCTGCAACTCGTCCGACGCTACTAAAAAACGGACCGTCGGTTCATCCGACGGTACCTAGGGTTTGACCCTGTGCACCAACTCGTCCGACAATTGCACCGACGCTTGTATTTGAGGGACCGTCGGTTCATCCGACGGTGTCTTTGCTTTTCCTTTTCTTGCTCGGTTTTGACCCTAGAAAAATAGACTATCTTCTCAATTTGGCATATGGTTTTCTTGCATCCTTGGGACCTAGAAGTGTCTACAAAGACATGCTAAAGAAATAGGGTTAGTCCCAATGATCATATTGTCATGAATCACAAAAATCAAACTCCGAACAAATGACATATGAGGCCATGTTCGCTACAACGGGATGGAATATTATAACCGATGTCATTGGGAGGATGAGTTAATTTCCAACGATACCTAAAGTTGAGTTAAATTTTTAATAGCACATAGCGAAATTGCTCGTAAAAGTATCTTCTTCACCGCGGCGCACCGGAGGGAGGAATCAGGATCAACCATTGGGCCTGCCAGTGAGTGAGCGAGCGAGCGACAAGTGTCTGCCCTGCCATTTGCCATTCGTCGACCCCACAACGGCCCGTTGGAGGAGTCCCCACAACCTGCACGGCTGCTGCTCCTTCATCACTCTTGCTCTCTGCCCAAAACGCTGGAAAAAGATTATCCGAAGACCGAAGAGGACCGTGAAAGCTGGCCGAATCACCACCGGCCGGCCACCGGAGACGGCTGCGATTGAAGGTCTGGCAGCAGATCTGGCCGCGATGCAGGCTTTGACCCGGCTTGATCCGTTGGCCAGGCTTTTTGGGTGTCTGCGAACTGGGTACTTTTGCGTTGCCACTGCAATCACGGGCCAGAAGGGGGCTCCACGTCCACGGTGGCCTTTTTGAAGAACAGCCGGTCGGTTAGTTCTAGCAGCTGGCCGATAATCATGCACAGTACTACTACTACTGTTTTTGTTGCCTGTTTGCTATATGTGCTTCACGTTTGCTATCTGCTCCAAGCTGATTCACACTCACTTCACGTTCGCTATCTGCTTCACGTTCTTGGACTGTTTTTGTTGCCTATAGATATCTGCAAGCACTGTAGCATTCTCACCAAAATAACATAAAAACATGCAGATACAATGGCCCCTGTTTGGATCCATAGTCTAGAGTTAGTTTTGGCTAGTTGGAGCTCAACTAATCACAAAGTATCCAAACATGTGAGGGTTAGATTGAAATTTACAGATCTAACCCACCCAAAAAACTATCCCACCCAAGAGGTGCTTATTGGGGTTAGTTCATGTTGGGTCCACAAAAAAGTGACTTTTCTCTCTCCCTCCACCCACACCTAATGATTGAAAAAGTACATTTAATGTCATTCTAAGCCTTTCATCCAAACACCTCTGAGTTAGAGTTAGTTTAGGAAATTTAGAAAGCTAGAGTTAGAAACTAGCTCTAACTCTAACCTCTTGGAGTATCCAAACAAGGGCCAATATGATATACTACAAGGAAAAGGTAACGCACGAAAGTCCACCAAAAGGTGGGAGAAATGGAATGCACAATGCAAAAAAGGGCAAAAACATGAATGGACTTTTATGGAAGATGGGCCCACACGCTTATTAGCCAGTCGAAAAGGAATGGATGGACAGTTACTACGTCTGTCATAATTTAGGGAATAAAACTTATTTCCAAGTTCGTGCACGAAAAGTTTAGGTACCATTTCTTTAACTATACATTTTCCAAAAATATAGCAGCATACATTTGGCAATTTGCTCCAATATATCGGTGTGACCCATGCTCATTAGGTTAGGTACATGATGCTCCGTAGTGGGATCATCATGTTCTAGCTAGAGCGTACTTTCTTGCGCGTAGGCTGGATGTCCTTCTTCAAAGCAAACAAACAATTAATTAAAGGGGACAACCAGGACTATAGTAGGCCCACCTTTAAGTGTGAATCTTCATATATAACAAGCAAATTGCTCATGGTATGACAATGTAAATGTGCATGTCAATATTTGTTGACCACACGGATTAAACCTCGTGTTTTTTCTTTCATGAAATGATACTACCTCTGTTCTTAAATATATGATGTTTAAGACAGGTAAATTAGTTCATTTTTGAACTAATTAGCTTGTTCTAAACGTCATATATTAATCGACGGAGGTAGTAATAGTTAATCAGCAACATCTTGCTAATAGAACCGTGAGTGTGATTATGATATATGCTCCTATCAGGGGTGCGAGAGTACGGTTGGCAGAAATGTTGGAGGTTTCGTGAGCCGACTCAGCTCGTTGATAGGCTGGCTCGACTCTGCACGACCTCTTAAACGAATTGGGTCAAATCTCTATTTCAACTTGTTTTCTCAGTGCGGCCACTCGTGAGGTGTTCGGTTGACTCGTTATTAGATTCGATAATTATGATGATATACCAACTTTTATTTTAGTAATACAATGGTATTATTATTATTTTACTAAAATAAACTTGCTATTTAAATTCCAATTAAAAAATACGGTACCTAGTAAACTCTATTTTTTAGTCTCCAAACATACGACATTCTAATTTATTGGATGGTGCTAATTATTTTCCGTGAACAATACTTTTATATATTATAAACATGATTAACTTATTATATATTGGTAATATCTCACTTGATCTTAACATCAATGGTGAATTATACTTAGCTCGTAAGCTAAACAAGTCAGTTCGGGCTTTGCTAATGGACCAAGCGAAATTTAACTTTAGCTCGTTAATCCATCCCTAGGTGCGAGTGGGAGGCGCCATGTACCTCGGTTGGGCTAGTTTAGTACTACAAATCAATTAGAACACCCAGCAAAAACTCATATTTTTGTTCAACAAGTACGTATAAATTAATATATCTATTTTAAATTGCAAGTCATTTATTTTTGTAAATGCATAGATATTATTATGCACACACTATATAGGTGCATAGAAATAAACATACACCTCTCTATAAAAGCTAAAACGATGATGACGATTAACAACATTCCTATCACAAGTCGTTCATGCCATGTTGTTTAGGTTCACATATCAAAAGCGCGGAAGACAACTGCTTGTACATGTTGTGGATTATTGAAAACGGAGGTCATGATTATCTCCTAATTAAGTTGGGGCTCGGGACGAGCTTGTGGGACTTCAGCTTTAGCTCACAATAACTTAATTAGGGTTGGTGTGTTTGTTAATAAAGCTGAATCACCGAACGATCCGGCCGGTGGACCAAACTTAGCCAGCTGCTCCATCAAGTTGTATACTCCGTGTACACATTATATTTAATGTTGTACGGAGCATTTACTCCCTCGTCTCGTAAAGAGTGTCTACTTTGGTTTCTTCTCAGTCAAACTACTTTAAGTTTGACGAGATTAAAAATTTTGGATGTGGTGTTCTCTTCCATGCCTACTTATTTCTTAACGGTCTTTGCTCTAAAAAAGTGGGTTATCAAGAGGATGGATAAACTTCGCCATGGCTTTCTCTGGAAGGGATCCGAAGTGGCTAGTGGTGGCCACTACTTGGTTCAGTGGAACAATGTACAGAAGCCCAAGTCCATGTGTGTGTGTGTGTGTGGGGGGGGGGGTCCTAGAACTGGAACGGTTCCACTGTGCTTCGAGGCTTCAATGGTTGTGGTTCCAATGGACGGAGCCTGATCGTCCATGGGTAGGAACAAACCCCTTGTGACGAGACCGAGCAAGCAAAGTTTTGGGAATCATCTTGGTCAGAGGGGAGAGCTCCAAGAGATCTCACACCTAATTTGTATAAATAGCTTGGAGAAAAAACAACACAATTGTCGTAGACCTGCACAATCAGAATTGGACGAGGGGCCTCTGGAGAATGGCGACAACAGAAGATATGGCTGAGTTTATTATGTCGTGGGGAAAACTACAGGAGGTGTATTTGGTGGATCAGCCGGATGGGATCAAGTGAAGATGGTCTGCTCAGGGGATATATTCGGCAAAATCGGCCTACTCTATCCAGTTCACTAGTTCATTTTGCTCTTTCTCGTTCCTTCGACCATCTGGAGTGCTAGGACTGAAGGCAAGCGCCGAACTTTGCTTGGCTACTGGTTCAGAGCAAAATACTCACAACCGACCGCTTAATTGCTCGAAATTGGCCATGCAATCCTTTGTGTGCTCTTTGGGACTAGCATTCGGAATCGGCTGAACATCTAGTACTTCACTGTGTTTTTGCGCGGGAAGTTTGGCTGCTCGTTTCTCATTAGACAGGGGCCTAGTGCAGATGGCGCAACAAGACGTTTCCTTAGAGGAATGGTGGAGGGCTTCTTTGATCGGACGAACAAAAGAAGAACGAAGGCGCCTGACTTCGGTACTACTATACACCCCATGGAATATTTGGAAGGAGCGTAACCGTCGTGTGTTCGATGGAATCTCTGCAGCAGCACCAAGAATTCTTGCACTTATTATAAAGGAGATGTGGCTGCGGGATCTGGCGTGTGGAGGAGTTGAGAGAGTAGTTTTTCCCCTATGTTAGTGTTTCTTGAGTTTTTGTCTTTCCATGTAATCCTTTCCTTGTATTTTGCAAACTTGCTCCCCCTACTTATTAAATGATATGACATTGCTCCCATTTTTCTTTAAAAAAATAAACTTACAATGAAGCGTATCAATATTTTAAACACCAAATAAGTAAGCTATAAAAATATATTTCATTAATTAATCTAATTATACTTTTGTTAGACATTGAAAGAATTAATATGTTTTCATATAAACCTAGTCAAATATAAGATAGTTTGACTTAGGACAAAAGACTTTTTGCGGGATGGAGGCGGTAAGACTATGCGCACTGTTGTGCGGTAAATATCCCTGGAGTATCGTTTGCAGTAAAAAGGAGCTGCACTGCTATGCGGTAAACGGTTCGCCGGCGTCCCATTCGAGCTCCCAAGCGCCAAATTCAGAGGATGTAGCGGGTGTTTAGGACACGCGTGCGGACGTGGCGCGGGATCCGTGCACCTGTGTGCAAAACCAACCACCCCGCGCAGGCCCGCTGCCGCCGCCGAAGCTCCGCTGCCGGGAGGGGGCAGGACGACCGTCTCCGAGAACGGAAGGGAGGGAGGCGGCGCCTGGGAGAGAGAAAACGAGAGAGGAGAGGGACGTCATCAGACGCCGGAACCGGAGTGCCGCCGCGCAGCCCCACCCCCGGTAGCGGTAGGAGTCGTACGTGTGTGCAATGACGACGTCGACGCTGCTGCCTGCAGTCTGCTGCGTGCGGTCCTCCTTTACGCACGTCACGTATGTACGTACTCCCACCATCGATGTATATATACGTACTGTGGACGTACGCGAGGGAAGAACGGGTGTAGTAGTCGAGCTCAACACGTCATGGACAACGACTCGCTTCTGCAGATAGACGACGTTTCCTTGACGGCGAATTGTGACGACAGGAACTAATTTTCAAAAAAAAAAACGTGAAACATCAAGGGTGGTGAACGTCCTCAGTCCTCACTCACCGTCAGAAATCGATTGAGTGTGCGTGCGTATTGTGAACTGTCTGCGTTCTATTGTAGAATTTAAAGAAAAAAGAACGGGGTCCTTCTTCCATGACGGATAACCCACCAGCGGTGGTAAAAAAATCATTTTTTATCTATTGCATTGATTTTAAATTATTTATTTGTGAGGTGCATCTATGCAAACTGTTAAGAAGATATGATGCAAATGTATATGTTGTTGTTACCCACACTAGCTAATAACAATAGGACCTACCCACAAATATCGCTCATGTAGAATAACTAAATGGAAACGTCGATCTCTCTAGCAATCTAGCATGTTGTTCATAAACTGACGAGGGTGTCCAAGCCGAATAGAGATGATCGGAGAGGCAAGCGAGACCAATCTCATCATGGAGAGTTAGCTCTTCTTCTCGATCCATTCTCTCCCCCCTCTCTGCTTCACACCACGAAGCACATTGATGATGTGGACAAACTATAAGAGTCATAGCCCACGTGGTCCCGACATTGACGTGCATCCCTCTTACCTCTTTACCTAGCAACGTACTGTTGAGGTTGCTATGGCTCCCTCGCATTCACGTCCACATCCTCCGTTTTGGAGATGTTACTCCCTCCGGTTTGGTAAATGGAGTTGTTTAGGATAGCTACACAGTCTCCAAAATATAACTTTGACATTTTATTTTTATAAAAAAATTTATTAAAAACTAACATATGTATACCTTTATGATTTACACTCCCGAAGTTTTGACTCAAACCTTGTCAAAAATGACCAAACCAAATTGAGTACGCGAGGAAATGACACACACAAATTTACGTGGTGTTACGCCCCGCACGTGGTTAATTAGGTCATATTCCCTTCCACGTCCAAAACGTCACCCGTGACTTTACAACGACACTCTTTTGCCCAACCAGCCCCAAGCGCTAAAACGTATACTCCTCCTTTACTGAGAGGGGGTAACACTACGTAACGTCGTGGATGAGTCTCGTTGTAAAGCAGGACTACGTACTGCAGAGGGACTACTCTCACTGACAAGTGGGACCGGACCCGGCAGTGAGTCGTGCTGAGGATTGGGTTCCGTCGGTTAAAGGAGTTTTACGGGATGGTAAAAAAAAGTTGTCCAAGACAGCGCCAGGCCGCCAATAGCCAAGCGCTCCAGCGAGAGAAAAAAACACAGGCCAAGAAGGGAGAAGGTAGGTGGAGCCGTGGAGGAGAGGTACCACTGGCGCGGCCGTAGAGAGAGCGCCAGAGCGGAGTAGCAGCGGACGCGAGCGAGAGAGACAAACCGGCGGCAGGCAGCCGGCCGCGGCGGCCACCCACCAGCTGCCGGCCTGCTGGTTATTTTACCTCCCGTGCCGCGCCGCCGCGCGCGGTGAATCCTTGCAAACCCTCCCGTTTTCCATTCCTGGCGGGGGCGGAGGCGGAGGCGGAGGGCCCCGCAAGTCAACGCGGCCTCCCACCCGCCCTTTTCACCGCCGCTCCCGATAGAGAGCAGAGGCCAGAGGGCGATACGGGCGGTCCCCCACCTCCGGCCGGCCTCCGCCCACGCCCCCACTCGCACTCGGGCACCCCGCAGCCGCAGCCAACTCCCCAGAAAAAGGAAGCGCTCCCCGAGAACACAGCAGCCTCCCTCCCTCCCCCTTCCTTCCTTCCTTCCCACCATGGCGGCCCACGAGGCCTCCGGCGCCCCCGCCGCCGGCGACGGGGCTGCGCGCCGCCCGCCGCGGCCCACGCTCGCGCTGCCCCCGCGCTCGGCCGTCCAGTCCTACTTCGCCGGCACCGGCGCCGGCTCCTCATCGGCCGGCGCAGCCGAGACCAGCCCCGGCCCGCTCACCCACGCCGCCGCGCTCTTCCCCGACGTGCCCTCCCCGGCCTTCCACGGCTCCTTCACCCAGCTCCTCGTCGGCGCCATAGGCTCGCCGGCCGCCGCCCCCTCGCCGCCGTCCCCGTTCTCCTTGCCGCCGGGGCTCAGCCCCACCGCGCTCCTCGGCTCGCCGGGCCTCTTCTCCCCAACGGTATTCCCCGACCAATCCCGCTAGTTCGCTCGCCATTGCTTTGCCTACCTCTTTGCTCGCTCGCTCGCTTATCCAGTCGTGCTTGGGTTTTGGCTGGTAATAAGGAGTACTAGTACTTCGTTAAATTCGCGGGGAATATGCTACTCATATTACTGCTTCCTAATAGTGTTACGGATTCGAGAGGGTGATGCAGTGTCTCGGATTCGTGAGGGTATACAGTGTGACGGTGCCTGCCTTGGTTTGACCCGCACCAGAAGATCTGCGTTCAGCGTGGAAAGGTCAAAGCATGATCGCTAATTAACTCGTGCCATCTCGTGGTCCAGTCGAGTACATTGCATTGCTGTAGGCTGCTGTACCCGATGTGAGGCTTGTTGTCAATATAAGGCTTATTGTCAAGGGTATCTCTGGACTTTAGCAATTTGTTTGCTGGGATTATGCTGAGATACTTCTGTTGCTGATGTTGTTAATGTCGGGGAAAAGTCCTGTTCTTTCCTCAAGTGCAGCATCGGTTACTCTGATTAACATAAAGTTATGACGTCTCATTCAATTGCATTTCGGGAAACAGGGCTCCATACCTTTTCTTCGTTATTTGCCTGCTCTTCCATGTATGCATAGTTCATGATCATGATGTGAGCTGCTTGTCCACAACCAGGTTATAGCATTCTAACATTCTTTCAGATAACAAATCAGTTAAAAGACTCGGACGCCTCAACAACTTAGGAAGTTAGGAATTTAGGATTCAGTTACAGGAATAGCTTCATCGATATCTAGATACTATGTTCTGTCTTCTGTTGATGTGATAAATGGTGTCATCTGTGGTGAGCGAATGGTCACCTCGCAAACTAAAGTAGAAAAAGCTCACCATTTTAGTGCGCAACTCTCAATCCATGGCATTTAATTGAAAAATATGTTTTTAAGTTTCTGTGATTGATCCACAGATGAAACATTGTAAGGTATTCTATATTTAGATGTAAATGCTTCAACTTAGTCCATTAAAGCAGGAAATAGAATGCAGATTGTCAAATGTTATTGGCACCATCAGACCAGCATATGCAGCCAACATCATTTTCCTTTACTACTTATGAGGCCAAAATAATTGTACTTAAATCCAACTTTTAGAATTAAATTGACAAAAAGAGCAGGCTTCTTAGTCTGGGGCTCTGGGCCAATGGGGTATACCGTGTACCAAATCATAGTGCAATTCTGGTTTTGCATACTGTAACAAATATAAACTTGTGTTACTCAGTACATACTGCATTTAAAACATGCCGTATGTAGGAGATAGGAAATCCAAATTGGAAATGTGTTTTTGCACACCCCAATTTTTTCCGTCCCAGAGAACTGTTATTGGACTTGAAGGAAAGAAGACATTTTGTGCATAAAACTGAAGGTGTCTACAACTCCAATGCTTTACGTACATTCTTTTTGTGCTGCCACAACACCATTTTATGTATGTATTTTAGAGTAGTGAAAGCAAACACAATGGTGACTCATAGTTTTGTTTTCTAATATGAATGAAATAATACTTGAGCTTTCAAGGTTTGTATAATGTTGCAACTGGGGACTTTAACAATCTTGAAGAAATGATATGTCATAATTAGAGCAGATACCGCATGAGACGTGCGGTCAGCAATCATCAATAATTAGAGCTGATAATTCCATTTGTTAGGTGTCATCACAGTATAGCATGACATTTACAACTGCAGTAAGTACTTTGTTACAGATGTGCAATCTCAATGAGCTGCTGCTTTTGCTAACTTACAGTTTAACAGGAGTGGGAAAAAGGAAAATTGGTATAATCTGTTGTGTCATACATTTCCATGTTCTTCGTGTCATTTGGATCTGGTTAACTATTTTTGTGTCCATTTCACTGTTTTATTGTGCTAATAGATGCTACACTTACAAATAGACATGTTTATGTTTTGGATAATAAGTGTTACTCTTTTTTTTTCCTGCAGGGGAGTTTTGAGATGTCCCATCAGCAAGCCTTGGCACAAGTAACAGCACAAGCAGTCCACTCTCAGTACAATATGATCAATAACTCAGATTACTCGATCCCTTTTTCATCGACAACAATACCAGTTGCCAATGTGAAATTACAGCATGTCGACCCTGCCAATGTGACATCAACAGAGGAGATATCAACTCTGCCATCACATACTGGTAACAACATCATTGAACCTATTGAGGTTTCACAACGACTTCAGAATTCTGCACCTACTTTTGATAAACCTGCTGACGATGGATACAACTGGCGGAAGTATGGCCAGAAGGCGGTTAAGGGTGGGGAGTATCCAAGGAGTTACTACAAATGTACCCATGCAAGTTGTCCAGTTAAGAAAAAAGTGGAGCGCTCAGGAGAAGGACACATCACTCAAATAATTTATAGAGGTCAGCACAACCACCATCGTCCACCAAAAAGGAGGTCCAAAGATGGTGGTGGTCTACTAAATGAAGCAGATGATTTCCATGAGAATGAAGATGCTTCAACTAGATCAGAACCAGGCTCTCAAGATCACTCTGGAAAACATGGGGGGTCAAATGATGGCACAGTAGGGCCATCAGTGTCAAGGAGGAGAGAAGGAGATGAACAATTGTCAGGCTCAAGTGATAGTGAGGAAGAGGCAGATGATGAACAGAGGGTAGGTAATGGAGACGCTGGTCGTGCAAATGCAAACAGAAGGTAGTTTCTATAATAGACATTTTTTTTCTATTTTTTCAAGCTTGGGTATATAATTGCTAGTTTTATTGGGCAGACATGTGCCGACTCCAGCTCAAAGGATAATTGTGCAAACAACTAGTGAGGTTGATCTTTTAGATGATGGTTACCGATGGCGCAAGTATGGACAGAAAGTAGTAAAAGGGAATCCACACCCGAGGTAACCCCCTGGCATTTTGACTTGTTCTCTATCTTCTTTGAATGCATCCACTCATCTGTATATGTGCATGTACCTCTGGAAACAACACGTTTAATTGGGATAACTCTGAATAACAGCATTTATCAAGTGGTACTAACTATCATGTATAAGGACTTGCCTCTTCTTGAAAAAAATGGAACATCTCAAAGTATTATTAGCTTGGTTAGTCAGTAGGTCTAATTTGAACTGTAGTTGGTGTATTGAACAACTCCTGTATATGACCCACAAGATATGAAATGTATAGCAGCCTTTTATGATGTTGAATCGCTGATCTACCTATCGTTTAAGTAGTGAGTATTATCTGTTACTCCAGCAAACCCGAAACATGTACCTCACTGGTCTATGCTGCGAGCTCTTAGGGTGCGCACATTATTGGATCAAGTCTGCATCTTTTGAGACTTAAGCTCAATAACCCTGGAAAGTAATATGCAATGCTGCTATTGCTGAAAAACCTCATGGTAGCGCCTGCACTCCGCCACGATCTCCATGTATCCCTTGTTCTTTGGTGTTGTGTTAGGATACTTCAGAAATTAGATGTGGAGTATTGATAGGTTTTAGTCCCTCTGATCCACATATGTCGTTATAGGATCCGTATTGTCTAAAAGTTTTAGCTTTGGCCATCAAGGCATGCAGGATTTTTGCAGATGACAACATAAACTTGGTGTTACAAGATCTATCTTAAATAAATACTTTTCAAAATGTATGCTTTTATAGTTTTATTTAAAGATATTTCTATCAAAATTGCCCGTTCGTGTAACTACCATTGCTTTGAGGTTTGTGAACCTTTTAGAAATGAGAGTGAAGAAGCAAAAGCCACCGGATATTAAGTGACAAGTTAGAACCTTTCTTTGATGTGGCCCTGCCGATGCTGCCTACATAGGAATTGATGTCATGTACTGCCAAGTTTTATTCTTACGAAATTTTCCGCAGGACCTGTTATTTTGCGCCATTTTATCGTGTACAGACCTTTCTTGGCTTTCCCTAATACTAATGACGGCAGCGCTCAAGAAATATTTATGTCATTTTCCCAAAGATACTGTTATATTGGAAATTTGACAGGTGACATTGTCTTTTTTGGGTGCTTTTGCTTCAGGACACAATTCAGTGTCTTATGGCAAATTACCATTTGCTGAACTGTGTCCTGCAGCAAATATATCCAAAAAGATAGCGTCCCTGGCAAATTTCTACTATTAGGTCTCATTCGGTTACATAGGATTCGTTCGTTCCGGGATTTATTCCAAGCCGGAAACTAATCTACTCACGAAAGGTACACTAAGAGACCGGGATAAATTCCACACCTCCCGACTCATGGATTGATTCCCGGGGTCATGTTGTATCTATTGTGAGTAAATTAGTTATCGACCCGGAATAAATCCTGATTGTTGATATATCATGATTTTTTTTGTTATATGTATCATTTCCGGCTGGAATTAATCCTATGTAACCGAACAAGCCCTTGCACTGTCCTGAAATAAACACCACAAAGTAACAATGCCCTGGAGCAAAATTCTCTTCAGCCATCTAACATGATTCCTGGTTAAGTTAGTTAATTCTGAAAGGATTTGGTGAATTGTTGCATGTCCGGTTACCTATTCTCATGTCGAAGATAACCTGGAAGTTTCTCTTTTTGTACTGTACTCCCTTGGTATAAGTGGGGCCAGATAAACAGGGACCAAATAAACTGTACTTGGTGACCTGCTCAAAGTGTTGATTTTAGCCATCTTAACAAGCACTGATCCCCATTTGGTGCTCCTATGTACACACTTTAAGTTTGTGTGTGTATTAAACAAGCATAAACAGTTCTGACAAGAATATTTGACTACTCTATTTAAGGATAAAAATTCATGTTGTTTCATCATTTGTTAATGCATTTTCCAACTTACCTGGAGTATCAATTTGAATTCTATTTACACTTGAGATACGTATTCTTCTTGATGCAGGAGTTACTACAAATGCACGTACCAAGGGTGTGACGTGAAGAAGCATATTGAAAGGTCATCACAAGACCCAAAGGCTGTTATAACAACATACGAAGGGAAGCACAGCCATGATGTGCCAGCAGCCAGGAACAGCAGCCATGCTGCTGCTGCTGCTGCTGCTGCTAATGCTAACGCATCATCCTCCAGCAGCTTACCACACAAGGGGCAGAATTCAGCATCCAGCAGTCGCAGAAGAGCAGACACGTCGTCAGTTTCTTCTATGCTACTAAAAGAGGAAAATGAAATAACTTAAAGTTTTGGAGTGTCTAGCAGTGTGAATTATTCTGTTCTCTCCGTCACTTCCCGGGTGTGCGGCCTCACGAGCTGTGCTGGAGCAAATTGGCGTTGTAAGTCAGCATGGTTTTAGCGAAGAGCGATATCCTTTTGTTTATGCACTTCCTGTTTTGCAGCTGTGTGTTATGTTACCCCATTGTTGTAAATTCCATTAGTCTTACCCATGGAGAACTACAGTAGTTGACAGCTTTCATCAGGCAATTGTATATGCTCAATTTGGAGCTCTTAACTGAGATGATTTTGTAGATACACGGCTCTATACTAGCCCCTGTAAGTGTTATTTCGACAGGATATATAAAGTTATAGTTGCTGATGATTGGTTGACGTGGGCCTGTGACCTCCCTTCCTATTTTCCAGGTATCCATTCTCGAATTAGTCGATGGTTTTGATCAGCAATGAAAATTATTAAGCGTGTAATCTTATGAGTATATTACGATAGGTCTTGTATTGTAATTCTCTTTTAACATTTTATGTGACAAGTGGTGGGCAACCCCAATGTACTGGTGATCAGTTTTACAAGTTTCAAACGAAAGATTAAATAAATATAAAAAACCTTCACAAAATTTTACAGAAATCCAAACATATTCACCAATAACAAGAATTATTTTCATCCTTTGCATGGCTATGAACATCTAGATATTGCCTTGGAGACGTTTGCCCGTACCAGATTTTTTTTGCACCTTTTATTTCACGCTTGTAGCCTTGTATGTCTTGTTTCCTGAGCACTTGCAGAATATTTTATTCCTCAAAGGCTCAAAGATTGCTGCCCCAGGGTGAGTGGGAATGACGCGCTTCGTTTTCGTTCCAGTCAACCGTCATGCTCGGCGTTTCGCACGGCGCCGGCCTCTTTCCGCCCACTTGTTCGACAAAATGCCGCCCCCAGGGCAGCGGCCTCCGCCTTGCCAGCCATCGCCGACCCGTCTGCCAGCTCCGCCCTGCGGTGGCGGCTCCCGTGATCTACCCGCTCGCCTCCCAGGCCTGAGTAGGTCCCCCCCCCCCCTCCGGCGCTGGCATGCTTGAATAGCGATGTCATTGCAAATTGCAGCGCTACCTAACTTACAGTACGCATTCATGTAGAAGATGATCGTCAGCCAATTTCTTGGAGGCTGAAGGCTATAGCTGGTTGACCTCCATGGTTTCACTGCATACAATTGCTCGGAGTGCAAGCAGACAAGTGGCTCAGAAAAAATATATCAAGAACCAGGTTTGACTATACATGATTTCTGTCAGCAACTCAGCACATCACGGAATGTTCATGTCGGTCTGATGGCCATTTAATCTTGCCAGGTTTAATGTTTATCTGCGTCTGAAAGTGACATGTTGCAAATGGCAACTCGGGTGGAAAAGGTTAGAATCATGACCAACACCTGAAGCAGGTCGTATCGGCTTTTATATACACTATTAGGGTTACAGGAAAACTTCCGTGCTTAAAAGCTGACAGAAGGGCCAGCACTTTAAGCACTAAGCAGAAACTAAGATGTGGGGTCATCAGTTTTTTTCCCATTTCTCATCTCTCCTTACCAATTGGAATGGGTCTAGCCTTCCAACAGCCCGCACATGCAATCGCTATGATCAAATGTGTCACTTTTCATCAACTGTGACTATTGTTGGAACTTGCCCATTGTTGACGAATTCAATCTTGTTCAGCCTGACGCAGCAGAGGACCTGCTCAGGGAGCTCCTCTTGCTTCTGGGCCTGCAAGGTAATAAATTAATTATAATTAGTACGGATTCAGTATCAAGAGCACTTCCAAATAAACTGCCATGTTAGTTAGTCATACTTATGCGTTAGTTATTCATGCCTATGATGTACTTTTTTTTTTGTAGAAATTGCATATGCAAAACAATGGTCTATGATTAACAAGTTAACAGCATTTAATAAGTCTAAAATTTGACTCACACCCAAAGAAACACATAAGTTGTCTGCAAATAAGTAGAAGAAGCTGAAGATTGATAGATGCATATTTGGTGGAGAATCTAAAGGGAAACTTACCTGAATTGTCAAACCCAAATCGAGGATGCCATTCTTTAGGCGTTCCCTAAATGAGTCCAGTCCCTTCCTAGCAATGTAGCTGAACCGGTGTATATCAAGGTCTACCTCAAAGTAATTTTCTCCCTGGTGACATAAGAGATGAAATATTAACTGGTGGTTTCTCAAAATACCAGGTACCTTTACAATCTTACCACCTAACAACATTGAGTGTGTTACTTTACAATTCAAACAAGGGCATCTCCTTACCTCGTAGAAATTATGTTGGGGCCGTGAAAGGACTGGCTTCTCATTGTATGCTTGGACAAGCTTCCTCTCTGTGGAACCCAACTGGAGGTCATCTGGGTTGACCAGTCCAGCCATGATTTTCAATCGATCTCTATACATGATGGTAGATTCTGATGTGAACCCTTTTACCTTTTCAGATTCATTCTCAAAAAATCTCTGTCGATAGAAAGATTCTGTTAGTTTCCAGAAAATACTTCTGTTTGGGAAGTTTCAGATGGTGAATTGGAAAAGGCTAACCATGATAGAATCCTTGAAATGTTCTGAAACCTCTTTCTCATAGTATTCGGATATCCTGAAGTACAAGACGAGGCTAAAGCCTTCTCCGTCACTGTCACCGAGGAACATAGAAGCAGGATAAGTAGGCATCTGTAATTGAAACAAAAAGAAAGCTTGTAATGTCACATGATAGTCAAGCTATACCGGTTTCCATGCAATATGCAGGGGGAATACCTGGATGTTCACAATCAAGAGTGTTGGGAGCTTGGGGTGTGTTTTGATCTGTGGAAGTTCAATGTGCTGAGCAATGTGATGAACCTTCTTGGGGCAGGCAAACAAGTCCACTCCTATTGGATAATAGGCAGCATAATTTGGAGCTGCACATTTCTTCTTATCTCTGAAAAGATTGAAATCAGATGTTCGGTTTGTACAGCTCATTTCATGCTTATAGATAGATAGACTTATTTAACAGCATTATTTCTGAGTTTCTCATCATACTTTAGGAAGGTCTCGCTCCTCAACTTGAAGAGGGATGGATCAATCCGTGACCAACATCCTGTTGTTGGCTTCTCTCCTCCACATGGGATTGTTTGCCCTACCTTTGGATGGACAACATATTTCTTAGATTTACCTACAGTGAGATTTTGAACATTAGCTAGATTGAGAGGGGTATCAAACCGAAACGGACACTGGACTTACCCAATTCGCTGCTGTCTTCGCAGTCATCGCATGCTGTTGTCTTGTATGAGAGCCGGATGACTGTTGACTTTTTCTTTGCTGGGCTTCCACCAGTCAACTGCTGCATCTTGTCATTGAAGCTGATAGAGTGCAGCAGTTTCCGTAAGCGGGATGGGGTGGGGCTCTCCTTATTATCATCATCTGTATCATTTTTATCCTTCAAACCCTGGAAGCTGAAAGAGGTTGGTAAGCACTTCGTGGCACACACGGACATGCTTTGGCTCCTACGTCCATGATCCTCACCTTTAACTGCAAGAATATCCGATAAAGCTGTAGATGTTGTTGAATATTTGCAATGCTTATTCTTTTGAGGTGCAATTATTCATACCGTTATCTCTTTTCAGGTATTGTTCTACAGATAATGTCATGGGCACACCACGGCATATCTCTCCAATACGAGAGAGTGTGTCGGCAAAACGGGAAGCACTCTCATATTGCATTTTTTGGTCCTCATCTTCATCTGAACTATCTGCAGGAGAATTCAAACCTTCAGCATTGCAGGTATGCCTCCCTGAGACATCAGTTCACACAGTGACCATTCCTAGTCCCTAGCTGTTAAGTTTCTAATGTTCTTACCTCCATTTACACTCTTGAATTCATCATCAGAATCATCTTCAAGAATGCTGACAGAGTCAAACCAGGCATCTTCATTGCTGTAACCTACAATGGTATGAGAAAATCTGGTTGATTTTTTGCTTTGTACTTATCACCTCAAATGAATTTTTACCTTTACAGTCCCTCTGGCTGTGGTGCCACTGCATCTGCGTAAGGTGGATTGTCTTGGAATGCTCTGATTTGCCATGGTTCGCCGTCTCGACATGGACAATCTCACTCACCGAGAAGCCGGTCATGCGTCCTCTGGGATCGCTCAATTGTTGTGACTGGGGTGCCTCTGGCATGATGGATCGCGAACGGCTGCGGACTCTTCGTCCTCTGGTGTAATACCTCGCCGGCCTCCTATGCTCTAGGGAAGCCTTGGAAGTACAGGAACCCATGGTGATGGATACTTGTGTATGTGTTTTCTGTTTCTCGTATCTTCAGTACTCTTTAAGGTAATTCACCTTCACTGATTGTAAGCAGTGTGAAGGTAGAGATGGTCTAACCTGCAACCAAAAGAAGATTAGTCTGATGTATGTTTAAGCAAGGTTCTAAAGATTCGCATATAGGCGGTGAGGAGTGGAGTGGTTTCTATGCACCAAAGGGGAGAACTACCAGAGTGAATCTAAGAAACACAGATGGTTTCGAAAAAGCAAGAGACTTGGAAAGAGAGAGTGAGGTTTGGAGAAACCTGCAGCCGTTCTGCTATATAATGTTGCAGCTTCATGATTGATGGACTAGTTTGTAGAGCGTGTGCTCAGTGGTAGGTCGGCGTTTTGCATTATAGGCATTATTCTACGCGACGAATTATATCAACTATTCCTAGACAAATAATTAGGCCAGGTTGAACTTCAGGGAAGGTTCTTGTTCAGTTTGCATAATGAAGAAAGATCTTGCAGTTGAACAGAAATATGTTGAAGCAGATTGCCCTGTACTGTCGGTAGGGGTATTGGATTATGCAATGATCAGATGGATGCCTCGTTTGCAGGGGTATCTGCATTTCTTGAAAGATTTTCAAGGTCAAAGGGAAGCGAATATTGGAGAATCATCAGTTGGACAACCAGCCATGAGCTGGGAAGAATTGATATCTGAACAAGAGCATTATATGCTCGGCAAATGAATTAGGGAATAATAGAGGAACAAATTCTTGGAACAGTACGTGCATCCTTAGAATAATTGTAGTTCTGGTTTGAGTAAAAGAAAAGGATATTCTTTTTTGTTTTGTTGCCATGGAGTGTAAAACATATTTTATTCTATGCACTAGCTTTCACACACTTGCAAACACGACCAACCTTTGAATGGGTATGGAAATCAAAATGTATTTCTCGGCTGAAATTCTTTGCCTTGGTGGAGAGATTAAACACTAAATCATCGTCAACATTTCTTAGTCCCGGAGAAGGTTCCTTCTTCTTAATTAAAACCCCCACACCTTCTTCTTTTCAATGAAAACCCCTGGGGGGTTTCTAGGTTCGGAGAAGGTTCCTTCTTAATGAAAACCCCTACATCTTCTTTTTAATGAAAACCCGTGGGGTGGGGGGGGGGGGGGGGGGTCTAGGCCCGGAGAAGGTTACTTCTTCTTAATGAAAGCCCTTGGGGGCAATCTTACCCCACCGGCCCTAGTTTTTGTTATAATTCAAAACGAAAATAGAGTAAAACATATTTTGTCTTTTTTTTTGCAAGTGCTCAACTTTGTTTTGAGAGAATTTATTTATGTATTCCAAAAAACTAAGCCGGTGGGGGTAAGGCTGCCCCACGGTTTTCATCAAGAAGAAGAAACCTTCTCCCGGCTTAGAAAACCGAAAATAGAGTAAAACATATTTTGTCTTTTTTTTTTGCAAGTGCTCAACTTTGTTTTGAGAGAATTTATTTATCTATTCAAAAAATTAAGCCGGTGGGGGTAAGACTGCCCCACGGTTTTCATTAAGAAGAAGAAACATTCTCTCGGCTTAGAGAACCCCCAAACCCCGATTTCATCGGCGAGGGGATTTTTTTTAAATCAAGCCCATAATTCGCCCCAATGAGGAATCGAACCTGGGTGGTTGCGATCATACCTCAGCTTCACTAGCCAACTAGGATTCCGGAAGACACCATCTGGGTGCAAAGAGAATGTATTCAAGAAAACCCTTATTTACTATTATCTTGGGTTTTGTAATAAGAACAGAAATATGCTGAAACATATTAGTACTTGGTAGAAATGAGTAAAAAACTGAGTGGTTATCAGACATGCGGATCAAATGTTGTGATAAAAAAAATCAATAGTGTCAAGTAATTTGGGACGGTGGGAGTAAATACCCCTACGAACTTCCCTCGCTCTTAACGAACGTAGATCCTCGTTTATATTATTGTAATTTTGTGCACATGCACGGCATAGTCTAGAAACTCATTTTCTCAGTTCAACATGTAAAGATTCATAGCAACAATTATTTAAAGGAGAGTAGCACGAATTTTCTCTAATGGAATATAGTACAAGAAACAAGCCCCTACTTAATTATGAGTATACATACAGTTAACAAAGAGTCAAGCGCATGATACAATACTAGCAATCTGGCATGCCCCCCCAACCCCAATCAAATTGAAGAAGTGATGCGTTCAGGTGGCACAACGCCGATTTTCTTAATTCATCCAAACAAAGTAACGCAACACACGATTTTATATTGTAGGGTGTAAAAGGAAAGAATTAGAGACGAACCTAAAATGTCGCGTTCATGCACTCGATCACCATATACTAGACCACGGTATCGACGGTGCGCGGGCCCCACGCCTCTCCCTTTCGCACGGTCGACGTCGAGCCGCCGGCCGGTGAGGGGAGGGGAGGGGAGCTAGGGGGGGAAGGGGGAGCGAAGAGGCCCCTTGTCTTCTGCGTAGCAGAGGCTGGATGGCAGCAGCAGCATCCCCGCAGGAAATAACCCATATGCATGCGCCCACCGCTTGTAAATTAGCAACGCCCATATATAGCGTTTTTCCCTCTTTGGTGGTGTCATCCTCGGTGATCTTCCTTCCCCTGCTCCGTCGTATGCTCCTTTTCGCTTTCATCCGTGCAAGAAAAGGAGAAGGCGGTAACTAGCAGTGGTCGTATATAAACGTGTGGTACATTCAAAAGCAGAGGGATTTTATGATGTTGTCCAAAAAAAAAACAGAGGGATTTACATGTACGACTATTTTCACCAGCGAGCAAAAGTGTAAAAGAACCAAATCAAAGCCCCAAATGCTAGTTACTGACGACGCATCAGATATGCGGACACATATTCCTGAGGTACCTCTCAGCAGCAATCGACATATATTAGCAAAATATCAAGGAAGCGTGAAATCGACTTTTGCTCTTTACAGTAACACACAGTACGGATTAATCTGCTGCTACTTGCCGGTGAAGTAATATTATAATCCTATTAACACAACAATAAACAGAGTCACTACGACATCTACATGCTAGCTCCATGTGTTTATAAAATTGGTTCCACGGGCTGTTCGCTTGCTGTTCATCATCTTTACTGCAACAACGGTGGCGAGAGCCGAGGCGCTAATAGTCTGGTATATTGATGCAAATGTGTACCCCGGTGCTCCCCGCCACGAGTAAGCAACTCGAGTCTCGTAAAAGCCTGCAGTAATGACAAAACCATGTAAGTGTTCCGCTTTCACGATCATAGCAAAAGCACATACTTTTTCAGATACTGCAAATGGATATGCACAGAAAAGTGTAACCAGATTCCTTTTCTACAATATTACTTGCAGTACCAGTTGACCATGAAGCCTACTGATTCCCTAGTTTCCGACAAATATCTATCAGTATCAGCAACGGTTACAGAATAAAAAATGTGCAGTGCCTTGTTTAGTATATGGAATATGAATTGTGTACGATAATAAAGTTCTCACTAAAGTAACAACATACAACCAAGAAAATAACTACACTAAGAGGTATTTCTAAAGAATAAACAAAAAGGAAAATATTCGACCTGGTTGAGGAAATAAATGCATAATAAGCCTTCAGTATTTTAAATTAGCATACCAGGAAGGAAGGCAAGGAAACCCAGGAACAAGAGACCATATGCCTGAGAACCATCACCCTCCATGTGACCACTGAATATGAAGTACGAAAGGAAGAGAAGTGAAGATCCTAGGAGGAGGAGGAACAATGCCAAGGCAATTGACTTCCAGGGTATCCTCCTGTAGGATTTTGGTGTGTAAGTGAACCGAAGATCAACATCTTCTTTAGTAAAATTGTTGTCATCCCCTTCCCCTGCAGGAAGAGGTGAGTAACGAACATTGCGTCTTGATGCCATACTTTAATACCTGCACAGGAAAGGTTTCCTACAAAATACAAATTCAAAGATGAGAAAACCATAAATACCATATGATTGAATTATGGTTATGGAAGAGTTCCCGTGCACCATATCATATACACAAAGCTGTCAGCCATCCACATTGGTCAATTAAATTGTTTTTTCCTGCACTGAAGTCAGCTGGTATGCTTGTCTTGGTTAGACTTCTACAGTGCATAATATAATGTGCAGTGCCTTGTAGTTATGTTTCTATATGGACTAGTGCTACAAGTCTATAAACACACTTATCTTTGGCAAGGTCATACCAAAAATATCCAACATCCCCCCCTGACCGATGATCAACAACTTAAACTAAAAACTTATTTCAAACTAAAATCCCTCCTTAGCAAATCAATAAGTACCAGACCAATGCGTCGTCAGCAGCACCTTGGCACACTGGGACAACATTACACATAGTCTTAACTCAAAAACTTCGTTAGGACACTTATTCTTATTTGGGGATATACTATTGGCCCTAAACCACACTACGCTGCCTTTAAGATTAACTACAACACCAACAAGATTATTTGGTCTATCAGCGATTTGATAAGCTACTGTGTTGAGGAAGAGGAGAGGCTTAAGACGGAGAAAATGAAGGATGTGATCAACATGGTTGGCAATCTCTCTCTCATTGGCACGCCTAAGAATCAGCATGAGTCAGGTAGCATTAAGCAAGACAACGCAAGCACCCTAAGAAGAATGGGAACAAGTCTTCTGGTCCCAGGAACGACACTAAGTTAAGCGTGGCCATCAGGAAAAGGATGGCAAAATGCTCTACTTCTTCTGCAAATCACCTCAGCACCTGCAGAAGGCATGTCCAGGTTTTAAGGAATGGTGCAAACTCAAAGGTAACATTCAGTGTGACGTTGTCTCCTTTACTGATGAATTATTCTTAGCTATTTTCCCACTAATACTTGGTGGATTGACTCAGGTGTCACTGTGCACATCTCTAATTCATTACATGTATTCAGTACGATCCAAACTATAAGAAGGGGAGAGCGAAATCTAAGAGTGACTGATGGAAACGACGTTGAAGTCGAAGGAGTTGGAAGCCTTCTCTTAGGGTTGCCGAGCGGCTTCCAGCTTAGTTTAGATGAAGTCCTTTATGTTCCTAGCCTTAAGAGAAATTTAATTTCGGTTTCAGCATTAGCAGATTCTGGACATGTTTGTTCGTTTTATAAAGACAAGTGTGTAATTCAGTACAATTCTATAAGTGTTGGTCTTGCTGAAAGGCAAGGCAAGCTTTATATGCTCTCTCTTAGTGATAATGTTGTCATGAATGTTACAAATGTTTCAAATAAGCGTAAGCGGTGGTTCAATGAGACTTCTTCGAAACTTTGGCATTATCGTCTAGGCCACATTTCGAGGGGGGGGGATGGATCGTCTCATTAAAGATGAGATAATCGAGAAATTAGATTTATCAGACTTAGAGCAGTGCATCGACTGCATTAAGGGGAAATACGCTAAGACGATTAAGAAAGGTGCAACTATAAGTACAGGCGTATTAGAAATTATTCACACAGATATTCGTGGCCCGCTCTCCGTCACGTCAGCAGATGGTTATGACTCGTTTATAACGTTTACTGATGATTATTCCCGTTATGGACACATTTATCTCATCCGTAAGCGTTCAGATGCATTAGAAATATTTAAGATTTATAAGAAGGAAGTTGAGAAACAACACAACAAGCCTATTATTAAGATAGTAAGATCGGATAGGGGAGGTGAGTACTATGGGAAACATGCTTAGTATGGTCAAATTAAGGGACCATTCGCTCGTTACTTTGAAGAAATGGCATAAGAGCTCAGTACGCCATGCCAGGCGAACCACAACAAAATGGAGTTGCTGAGCGTTGCAACCGTACACTTATGAACATGGGTTTGGTAAATTCCTTTGATAAGGTCCTGGTTCAGGGCCATTAGTATATCCCCAAATAAGAATAGGTGTCCTAACGGAGTTTCAGTTAAGATTATGGGTAATGTTGTCCTAGTGTCCCGAGGTGCTGCTAACAACGCATTGGTTTGGTACTTGCTGATTTGCTAAGGAGGGATTTTTGTTTGAAATAAGTTTTTAGTTTAAGTTGTTGACCTTCGGTCAGGGGAAAATGTTGGATATTTTTGGTATGACCTCGGTCAACCGACGAACCGAGGATGTGGGGGAGTGATCCGTTTTCCCTCAAACTCGGATTCGGCCCAACATGAATAAAGCTCGTTTGCCGTGATCAGGTGGCAAACCCTAAGTCTAATCGGGCTCGGCCCCGGGCCCTCAGCGCTGACTATATAAGTAGAGGGGACCCTCGCGGTTCCCCACGCTTTTCACGTGTTACACGCAAGTCTAGGGTTTACCTCAAACCCTAATCCACCCACTGATCGCTGAGAGCGCTGGAAGGCTTGGAAGGTCGTGCTCTACGTCCTGGGCAGTGTCGTTGGAGTCCTGAAGGCCATCGATACCCTCAGAAGACGCTCAAGGAACGTCTATGCTACAAGCCCGACGTCGCTCTCGTCGTCGACTTTCCGTCACCGCTGAATCGGCCTCCACCAACGCGATGGACAACACCGTCGTTGGTATAAGCCGAACCTATACTCTTTATTTCCGCATAAGTTTAAAGTGCTAGATGTGATCTACGGTAGACTAGTAGATCCTGATGATGTTTTATGATCTTAATATTGTTAGTTTTATCTAACAATAGTACCATACTTGCTGTAGATGTATAACTTTGGGCAGTTGGGCACCCATCTTAGGGCTTAGGCTAAAGAAAATGCATAGTGTAAGATACTTGCAGCGTATATTGGTTTTGTGCTTCACTCGTAATTTTTTAGGAAAGCTCAATTCAAATCTTTACTGCTTTGAATTGATCTAAGAAGACTATCACGCAAAGGCAACATAATTGAATCTTATTTCACATGCTGTTGTGTCCTATGCCAAATAAAAGTCAAACTATCACACCAAGATAAAAAATGCGCTTTGCTGGCCATATTTGTCATAAATGAACATTCATAAACAGAAAGAATAGAGTAAAACTTGATCAGGCATCAATAAGCAATGCTTGCCATAAGAAAGCAAAGCAAATCGAGACAAGCAGAAAAAGAACAAAAAATGAGCCTTTCATTTGTTATGGTCAATAAACAATACGCTCCGCAATATTCATTGGTCAAAGTTTCAAAAGTGTAACTATCATTTAGCATTCTATACAAATGTTGGACCCTAGCAAACAGTAGGTGACTCCCTATGACTGCCAACAGCTAGCCATCCAAGATGGTTAGTGACCTACAACTAGTTTCTACTACTTTTTAATCTTTCATGATTGGACCACACTTTATATAGAAATACGACATTGCCTCTTGCAACAAGGGAGAAGTTATCCCTCCGGGACCAAGGCCACAACTATAACTAATGTTCCACCCAGAAACATGACAATATTACAAAAATCATACTAAGTGCAGATCTGTATTAGTTAGAAGTTCATCACAAGAAAGCTCAACTTGTAGATGCACTGCAAAGCCTTAAGGAATCACCACATTTTCTGGATGGAAATGCACTGCAAGAGTCTAGTGAGGACTAAGGAGGCTCTGCAGGAGATGGCCAGAGTACAACATTGTTGTAGCGGCAATTAGCTCCAAACACTGTAGTGCCGCTATAGTCTGCTATTTTGAACATTGGACACACACATATGAAAGAAAGGAGAAACACACAACTCCATCATAAACAATAACTAATCCCGGGTGTAACAAATCATTGTTAGTATTACAAGAACACAAACACTGACTAACAAATACAATGTTAATGACCTCATCTTAGGCAGTAGAATAGTGGAGCAACTTCATATAAAGACTTAACGAAATCCTAAACAACATTTAGTTCTTATGCACAGTTCATTAGACAATAACATGTACATAATTTATATTGCTTGAATGATTACTGCAATATATGTACGCAATTAAGCAGTCCAGGCTTCACCCAAATAAACTTAGTTGTATAACAAGCATGGGGTAAACCACCACCAACCAGCATGAGATGCCAACCCACAATTCACTCAAAAATATGTATTTCCATTCCAATTTTCCAGCTATTTAATGCGCTAATCTTTACAGAAGGGGTGCATCTTTAAAGGGGAAGGAAACCTGTCAAAAATGCAGTAAGCTAGAAGCTAGATGCACCAGAATAAAACAAGTTGGTTGATTTAAGTTCAAAATGGCACAAGTACAACACTACAAATGTGAAGTGCATAGGGGTTCAGTCCGAGGTCCCAAATTAGTACTACCAAAAAACGTACAACGCAGTAAATGAATCTTAGGTTACCCAACACTACAAGGAAGATTGGGCTTTGCCCACAAACAATGAAGTTGTTGAAGATCCGGTAATCAGGATAATCCATCCAGGCAAACTAAGGCTGCCTTCTTTGCCAACAACAAAAATGAGAAATCGAATTCAAACCAGAATGGAGAGACGGTTTTGTCGAGATAAAAGGCCGGTGACTAGTGGGGATCAGGAGCTCCCTAGTGCTGGCCTCACCGCCGACAGGAACAGGGAAGCGGCCTCCAAATGGAGGGTAAAAAGAAAGGAAGTAGCAGGTTCACGTGATCAGGCCCCAACAAAAATTGTCCAGTCTGGGCGTCTATCGATCCTTGCTGTGGCAGAGGATCGAAAGATCCCAAAACCAACAAACCCACACGCCCATCTCACGCCCCCAAATGTGAGACGGATCAAGCATCGAGCGCGCGCACAACGGACGAAGTTGGCGGGAGAGGATCACGTACCCGAGACAGTTCCAGTGACCTTGCCGGAGATGGGGAAGCTGACGGCGGCGGTGGAGGAGAGGTTGAGGAGCCGAGGTTCGATCCGCCAGTTCGGTCGGGTCGACGGCCTTGAAGCAGGCCGTGGGCCGAAAGCTCTCGAAATTGGACCCGTTCAATGGATCACCCAAGTTTGATTTTCATCCATCATCCGCAATACCGCAGAACTGGGTAATTGACGTCCTTCATCTATCTAGTCCGTTACTTTTAGTCCCTAAGCTGTTCGCCTATTTTGAGTGGTTTTCACTGACACTGGGTCCAACATGTCATGCACATGTGGTGTTGGGCCCCCTTCTCTCTCCCTGGGCAGCTCTCCTCCGTCGCCGTCAAGGCCGCCGGTGGTGCTGCTGCCCTTCTCTCCCCTTCTCCCGACGTCGGGGAGGATGAGGGCGACCGCGGGCCTCCCTCCGCCGGTCCCTTCCTCCACCGATGGACGGCACAACAAGAAGCAAGCGAAGTTGCCTGCAACCATAGTTATTAGGACCGAACCAGACCAGCGGTTCGACCGCTAAAAGACCGAACCAGAACCTCCAGCGGTCCGGTTTGCTTAAAAGACCGTCCATGCAATTGGACCCGTAAAAACCGGTAGAACCGGCCGATTTTTAACGGAGCTGGAGAACCGGGCAGTTCCACATGAACCGGGCGGTTTTTGTTCCTACCCTCCGATCTGCTTAGTTTTCCCCGTGTTGGTCCAACAAAGGCATCACCTGCACTCCTTCCTCTTATTCGTCGGCCGTGGTCGCGACAAGGTTCGTCCTTCTCTGCTGGCAGCTGTCCACCTCGCCGGTTCGAGCTCGTCACCGTCTCTGCTTGTTCTTCTCCGGCGGCAGCCTCTAGACGGTGGCTCCTCAATCCTCATCCCTTCTTGCCTTCTCGTTTCCTTGTTTTTTGACAACAAACACATATATTAATATCACAACATCCGTTTTACATAAAGGTCCTCAGAAGAAGACCAAATTACATAAAAGGCCTTGAAATAGAGATCTGAAGACGGCGAAGCTCATGGCGTAGATGTCGAAGGAGCTGCCGGCGGGGGGAACGCAGAGGCGTCTAGGACGCGTGCACCCAGATGGAGATCGTGCGCAACGTCGGTTAGAGGCGGGCCAGTGAAGCCACGGTCGGAAGAGCGCACCGGCGACCTGAAGATGTGGTTGAAGCGTCGCCAGAGGTAGATGAAGTAGCTTGCACCGGGATCCCAGGGGAAAGCAGCTCTAACGAGCAGGTACTAGGGACGGAGCCAATCTACAGAAAAGGTGAGCTGCATGGCCGAGGGTTGCTGTGACGGGGAGGTGGAGTCGAAGATGGCAGAAGACACAACCAGAGAGGAGGCTCCTCCGAAAACAGACGCAAGGAGCAGATCAGCCCAAGAGGGCGCCTGATCCAAACTCAAAGGTCGCGGATCGACCTCAAAACCGATTGGATCTGAGGAGGGGCGGAAACTCCTGCAGCTGGGAAGGGATGGGGGCGGAGCGGGAGCTGCAAGAGGTTGCGGGGGAGGATATTTATTACGACTCACCCGGGGAGTGTCGACGCCGGCGACGAGGAGGCCCAAGCAAGACCCGACGACAAGGATGACGACAACCAGGCGACGAAGACCACAAGCGGGACAAGCCATATATGCACTAAGAAGGAAACAAACTACTAAAACTACTACTAGCTATAGCAGGCAACAGCGGGCTCCCCTCCCGACGCGCTCCGGCGAGAACGCCGGTGGCAGACGAGAGGAAGCCGGGTCCTTCTCGTTTCTCTGTTGTCCTACTCCTGTCGAGTGCCCGACGGCCCAGAAGAAAAAATTGGCATGTACCTCCCTGTTGTGAGTACTCTAGTCTGTAACACTCGGTACCCAATGTGCATGTTGTATACTTTAATGGTTCAATTTGTGTAATGATTAGGAATTTAGGATTGAGTGTTCACGGTTCTAGAGTTGTAGAGAGTAGAGAGACAAAATTGTCCGTGCAGTGAGAAACGTGCGAAACTGAGCATTGAACTCAATAGTCAATATAGGCTATTATTCATTGAATAATTGCAACTTCGCAATTTCTAGTAGATCTGCCTAATTGCTACTTGCTAGGTGTGCAAATTTATCATCTCACTCTTGACTTTTTTCATTACGTGTGATCCTAATTCGTAGTTATATATATAATGGTGTGTATGTACTTTAATAATAACCGATATAATGGACCGGTTCAAAGTATTTGTGGCCGGTTCGCTTCTCTGGTTCAAAGTTATCGAACCGGTGGTTCAATCGGTTCTTAACGGTTGAACCAGTGAACCATTGAACCGAAGCTCTCACCGGTTCGATTACCGGTCCGGTACTAATAACTATCCCCGCAACAGGGGCAGCCCTCCAGTGACGGAGAGGTGTGTTGGCCGCCACGCGCTGGATCTAGGACTGCAACACAGAGCTCCAGGCAATGGCACACACGGGCTCCAAGCAACGAGTGGTCAGGGTGCGGCGGCACGGAGGAGCATGGTGCCTGCCTCCCCGACGGTGGCGCGTAGTCCATGGCCTGTTTAGCAGGGCTGGACGCCGAGCCAACTCAACTCGGCTTGGTCTGGATCGTTAAGGTAACAAGCCAGCTCGGCTCAACTTATTAACAAAACGAGCAAAAAGGTTGTTGGCTCAGCTTGGCTCGTTAGTAGCTCGAGCTAGCTTGTTAGGCTTGCGAGCTGTATGTAAATTTGAAATTAACATTTGAGCATATGTAAACATTTTAAAAATAATAATTATAAAGTTGTAAATAATAAAATTAGTCACACATGGAGCACTTCTGAAAGTTTAGCATAGCTTCAATGGCTCAACTCAACTTTGATAGCTCGGTTTTCTATGTTGGAATTAGAACTTTCTAGCTCGTTTGGCTCGTGAGTGGCTTGCGAGCTAGTGTAAGTGCAATCAAGCCCCTAAGTGGGTTTTGGTGATGTTGACCACTTAATTAAAGGACTAATGAGCTTTTGAGTATGTGTGACAGGTTTAAATTTAAAGAAAGGTGAAAAGGAAAGAAAGGTGACCCCTCTTTGTTTGAAGTGGCTTCCTAGAGCTCAAGACAAGCTTTAATTTCATTTTCTATTTTGCATTTGAGTATAGGACAAGCTGTTCTATTAAGAGGGATACTAATAGTCGCATGGATGATACCAAGTGCTTAAAATCTCTCTAAAACCAAAATTATCCCAGCCACAAATGACCCATCAGCCAGCTGACTTAGCCTTGAAAACACCTCTCCGGAACCTTTGAGCTTTTCCCGGAAGTTCCGGGCTGTTCCCAAGTCAGCCTGCTGAAGTCACCAGTTCCCGGAGGTTCCGGGATCCAACCCGGAGGTTCTGGGGTTTCGTAAGTAACCGTTGCTGTTCCAGATCTGGGGGTATTTATACCACCTCATCTCCCAACGGTTATCGTCTTCTCTCCTGCGCCAAACAGTAGCTTTTGCTCCCCTTCTCTCCCAAGCATTGACTCCCACCAGCTTGAATCCAAATCTAACCCTAGCATTCAAGTGTGGAGTGATTCCTTGTGAGAAAAAGCAAATCCAAACCCCTTCTTGTGTTCTTGAGCACTTGGTGGACCCCTATCTCCTTGGTGGATCTTTTACTCTTGGAGCCTTGCTCCTAGACGGCTAGAGGTTGCTTGGAAGCTCTCCAATCGATTGTGGAAGCTCCAAGAAGTTTGTATTACCCTCGCTTGCTTAGTGGAAACCCTCCACATATTACTTTGGTGATAGGTAGAGAGAGGAGTGGATCTAGAGAGATTCCATAGCCTTTGTGGCTAACCTCAACAACGTGGATGTAGGCCAACCTTTGTGGTGAGCTGAACCACGGGATAAATTGTTGTCCCTTGTGCTTAATCTTTACTTGCTGTTGTTGGTTACTCTCTTTAGGTTGCTTGCTCTCTAGATCTATTAGGGTTTGCTTTGTTTCTTGCTATATCTCCAACCCTAAGGTTTCTAGTGTGCTTAGTATCTTTCCTTAAGCTCTTGTAACTTATTTTCTGCTATATTGTTGCTCTCTAATCTTGTTTCACACAGCAAATCGTCAGAGGAAAGAATTCCCTGAAGCTCCTGGAAAATACACCGAAGTGCATTTTCCCGGAGGTTCCAGGGAAAAGCCCGAGGTTCGGGGTGCAGGCGAAATTGGTCGAGTTTGTTTTGCAGGCCTATTCACCCCCCTCTAGGCCACTTGCATTGATCCTTTCAATTGGTATCAGAGCAGGTTATCCTCGTAAACACCTAACTGTGTGAGGATATGGCAAGTGATGATGACAAGCAAGAAGAAGAGGAGTTTGAGGACATACCAAGCGAGGTTGAAGGTGATGGCTCGGATGTGGGCAACACATCAGCCCAAGAGAAGTTCGAGAAGCTCAAAAAGGCTGTGAAGGAAAGCTCCAAGGAAGGAAGCAAGAAAAGCAAGAAAGAGAACAAGAAGAAAGAAGAAGAAGAGGAAAAGAAGAAAGAAGACAACAAGAAAGAAAAGAAGAAGAAAGGGAAGAAAGAAGAAAAGAAGAGAAGAAAGAGAACACCTTTACCATCTCCATCACCATCCTCATCATCCTCATCATCATCTTCATCTAGTGAGAATGGAGATGGGGATGACGAGTACTATGGCACAAGAATTCCCAAGAGAACACTCAAGCCCAAGCCAAAGCCCAAGGCTAAGTCCAAGAATGACTATAAAAGCGTATCCTTTAACTATGATTCTTTGGAAACAAAATCTAAGGATGATATCACTATACCCGTTGACAAGTTACCCCAATTTGATGGGACTAACTTTGCTAAATGGAAGCATATGATGAAAGCCTATCTAACCGGTTTGAGTTTGGAGTTGTGGAACATTGTGTGTGTAGGTTTTGATGATCCCGAAGACTTTGGAAACCTCACTCCACGTGATCGCCGCAACATCAAAAGAAATGCTCAAGCTACAAGCATACTTCTTAGTGCTTTGAGTGCTCAAGAGTACAATCGGGTTAATAGACTAGAGATTGCCAAAGAAATTTGGGACACCCTTCTCATTGCTGATGAAGGTGTTGACAAAGTGAAGAAGTCCAAGATCGACATTATGATGTCCGAGCTTAATAGGTTCACTATCTTTGATGGAGAAGGGCCGCAAGAGATGTTTGATAGACTGATGGTCATAGTTGGAAATATACGTGGTTTAGGTGGTGATGAGTTAGATGATCACTATGTTGTGAAAGTGATGTTGGAGGCCTTTGCTCCAAGGAATCCTACACTAGTCACATTGATTAGAGAGGAGAAGAGATTTGAGGAGTTCTCTCCAAATGATGTTCTTGGGAGAATTCTTACTCACGAGCTAATGGACAAAGAAACAGAACATAGAAAGAAAATTGGTGAACTAGAAGCTAAGTTGAACAATTTGAAGGTCAAAGAGGTTGCTCTCCACTCAAACAAGTCAAGCAAGCCCACTACCTCATCCAAGCACTCTACTCCACCCAAGCCCTCCAAGTCAAAATCCAAGAAAGTGGAAGTAGAGAGCTCTACAAGTGACTCAAGTGAAGATGAAGATGAAGGTTCTCATGTTGAGATTGGGGACATGGCCTTGTTCATGAAGACATACAAAATAGGATTGAAGAAACAAGGGTACAAATTTGCCAAGAGGAAGTTTCCCAACAAGAAAAAGAGAACTTGCTACAATTGTGGAAGCACCGAGCACTTCATTGCGGATTGCCCTAATGAGAAGAGAGAACATAGGAATGACAAGGGCAAAGGGAACTACAAGAAAGATCAAAAACCATATTACAAGAGAAGAAACTATAGTGGAGAAGCTCATATTGGTCATGAATGGAATTCCGGAGATGAGAGCTCTAGTGAAGAAGAAGGGAAGAAAGTTGCAACCGTGGCTATCAAGAAGCTTCCTTCTACCTCAAGGTTGTTCAACAACTTGACCGATGATAAAGAGAGCTCATCCATTCACTGCTTCATGGCCAAGGGTGAGAAGGTAAAAAACAACTCAAAACTCTCTCCTCAACCTAGTGATGAGTCGGAAATGGACTCTAGTGATGATTCTAGTGATGAGGAAGCAAACCAACTTGTTAGTGAGATGGATAAGCAATCTAGAGATTTTATGGCTAGGCTAATAGTAGAACTAGAGAAAAGCCAAGACACTCTTATCTCCGAAAGAAGTGAGCTTGAGGCTTCACGTTTGGAAGTTAACCAAGCGGAAAGTGTCATAGCTACTCTCAAGGAAGACCTTGCTACCTCTCAAGCTCAATGTAATTCTCTCAAGTTGAGGAATGAAGAGCTTGAGGAGCAATATAGTCTCCTTTGGAGTAGCACCTCACATCCTTCAAAGGTAAAAGGCGACTCTAGTGTTTCTACTAGCAAGGGCTGTGATAGATGTCATCATATTGATATTGAATCCTATGCTACTAGTCTTGGTAACATGGAAGCTATGAAGAAAGAAATTGCTAGGTTGAACTCAATCATAGCTAGTGGATGCATGAGTGAAGGTAACAAGAGAAGAAGGTTCACCAAGAAAGACAAGTTAGATAAAAGTCATAAGCCAGGTTTTGGATATGTTGAAGGGGGCAAGACAAATGGAAGGAAAATTATCAAAGAAAAAGAATGCCTTGAATTCAAGAGCACATAGTTTCTGTTTGCCCAGACCCCGGAGGTTCCGAGCTCGAAGCCCGGAGGTTCTGGAGTCTGGAAGCCTCGAACCTCACAGACAGGAGAACCCGGAGGTTCCGGGAAAATTCCCGGAGGTTCCGGGGTCTGTAAGGACAGAACTAAGAAGAAAGGCAAGGTTCAACACCAACATGTGTCCAAGACCCCTAACACTCGTCTGCAGGTCCAAAGCCATCCAATCATGCCTAGGAGGAACTTGTCTCCCAACAAGAACAAGGCTCATGCATCAAGCAACATACCCCCTAGCTATGTATTGAGACACAACAACCATGGTAAAGTTGTTGCCACGTATGTTGGAAATGAGTCCAACATATATGTGAAAAGATCTCTATGGGTTCCCAAGGTCTTGGTTGCTAACGTGGAAGGCCCCAAGTCAAATTAGGGACCTAAAAGAAGGAACTAAATTGTTTTGTAGGCATACTCCTCCGGTGGATCAAGTTGGGTGCTTGATAGCGGATGTACACATCATATGACCGGAGAAAAGAGTATGTTCTCATCCTACCTCCATTTGGAAGGACCAAAAGAAACTATTGCCTATGGAGGGGATACAAAAGGAGAAGTCATCGGTATAGGTGATATTTCTATTTCTTAAAACTATTCAATTACAAATGTCCTTCATGTTAATCCGTTAGGTTACAATCTATTATCGGTTTCACAACTTAGTGAGATTGGTTTTGATTGTCACTTCTCGGATAAGGGTGTGTCCATCATAAGAAGGGAGGATTCCTCTATTGTCCTTACGGGTCGTTTGAGGGGGAAGCTTTACCTAGCTGATCTCAACAAAAGTAAAGTTTTTCCCAAGACTTGCTTAGTGGCAAAATCTAGCATGGGTTGGCTATGGCATCACCGACTAGCACATGTTGGCACGAGGAACTTGGCCAAACTTTTAAAAGATGAACACATCCGTGGACTAACAAATGTACATTTTGAGAAAGATAGGATATGCAAAGCATGCCAAGCCGGAAAGCAAGTAGGAGCACCTCACCCACCAAATAACATCCTCACTACATCAAGCCCGTTGGAGCTCATTCACATGGATCTATTTTGACCAGTGGCCTACATAAGCATTGGTGGTAACAAATATGGTTTGGTTATTGTTGATGACTATTCTCTCTTCACGTGGGTGTTCTTTGTGTTTGATAAAAGTGAGGTAAAAGGGAAGGTGAAGACCTTCATAAGCAGAGCACAAAGGGAGTTCGAGCTACCTATCAAGAAAGTAAGAAGTGACAATGGCTCGGAGTTCCGGAACACCAATGTTGAAGAATTTCTTGATGAAGAGGGCATCAAGCATGAATTTTCAGCCCCTTATACCCCTCAACAAAATGTTGTGGTTGAGAGGAAGAATCGAACTCTTATTGAGATGGCAAGAACCATGTTGGACGAGTACAAGACTCAAGACATCTTTTGGGCCGAAGCTATCAACACGGCTTGCCATGCCATCAACCGCCTCTATCTTCACAAGTTTCACAAGAAGACTTCCTATGATCTTATCACCGGTAAAAAGCCTAAGGTGTCCTACTTTAGAGTGTTTGGGTGCAAATGTTTCATTCTCAACAAGAGGCCCCGAACATCTAAGTTTGCACCAAAGGTTGACGAAGGTTTCCTTCTTGGCTATGGTCCTAATGAGCATGCATATCGAGTCTTCAATCTAACCACCATAAGGATTGAAGTCACGGTAGATTTGACCTTTGATGAATCTAATGGCTCTCAAGTGGAGCAAGTTGATCTAAATGCTGTAGGTAATGAGAAGCCATCTTGTGAAGCAATCAAGCAATTGGCCATAGGTGATGTTAGATCAGTTGAAGCACAAGAGGAAGATGAAGAACAACATCAAGCTTCAACACCACTCGAAGGGCCAAAGGTCACTGGTTCTGCAGAAGAGCAGACCCCAGAGGTTCCGAGGAATTCCCCGGAGGTTTCGGGAAATGCTGCTGGAAGCCAACCTCCGGGAAACACTCCAGAGGTTCCGGGGTCTGGAAGTTCAGCACCTCAAGACACTGAGAACCAGCAAGAAGATCAGCAAAGGGATGCTAGGGCAAGTTCACTTGAACCTCAAGCTGATGAAAATGATGAAGACCAATCTCTACACCAACCTCTTGGACCATCTCACCCCCGTGTACATCAAGTTATACAACGGGATCACCCCGTTGACAATATCCTTGGGAGCATAAGGAGAGGGGTAACAACACGATCTCGTCTTAAGAATTTTTGTGCATTTTACTCGTTTGTTTCCTCTCTTGAACCCATCAAGGTAGAACAAGGTCTTGAGGATTCGGATTGGGTGATGACCATGCAAGAGGAGTTGAACAACTTTGAAAGAAATCAAGTGTGGGAGTTGGTGAAAAGACCAAAGACAAACATAATTGGCACCAAATGGGTCTTTCGAAACAAGCAAGATGAGTTTGGGGTTGTAATTAGGAACAAAGCAAGATTGGTTGCTCAAGGGTTCACTTAAGTTGAAGGACTAGACTTTGGGGAAACTTATGCACCCGTAGCTAGACTTGAAGCAATTCGGTTCTTACTCGCTTTCGCTGCCCATCATGACTTCAAGTTATATCAAATGGATGTCAAGAGTGCATTTCTCAATGGACCACTCTCCGAAGAAGTTTATGTTGAGCAACCACCGGGTTTTGAAGATCCCAAGCGTCCTAATCATGTGTATAAACTCCGTAAGGCGCTCTATGGTCTCAAGCAAGCACCAAGAGCATGGTATGAATGCCTTAAGGATTTCTTGCTCAAGCAAGGCTTTGAGATAGGCAAAGCTGATGCTACTCTCTTTACTAGAAAAATTGATGGTCATATCTTTGTGTGCCAAATATATGTTGATGACATAATATTTGGTAGTACTAATGAAACTTTTTGTGAAGAGTTTAGTAGGGTGATGACAAAGAGGTTTGAAATGTCCATGATGGGTGAGCTCAAGTTCTTTCTCGGATTTCAAATTAAACAAGCAAAGGAAGGGACGTTCATATGTCAAACCAAGTACACAAGGGATATGCTTAAGAAGTTTGATATGGACAAGGAAAAGCCCATCAAGACTCCAATGCCTACCAATGGACATTTGGACCTAAATGAAGAAGGGAAGTCCGTGGACCAAAAGGTATATCGCTCCATGATTGGCTCTCTTCTTTACTTATGTGCATCTAGGCCGAATATTATGCTTAGTGTGTGCATGTGTGCTAGATTTGAAGCTAACCCGAAAGAGTGCCATCTAATGGCCGTAAAGAGAATCTTGAGATATCTAGTGCATACCCCTAACCTTGGCTTGTGGTATCCTAAGGGCTCCACTTTCGATCTACTTGGCTATTCGGATTCCGATTATGCCGGTTGCAAGGTAGATAGAAAGAGTACATCGGGGACTTGCCAATTCCTTGGTAGGTCTCTTGTGTCTTGGAGTTCTAAAAAGCAAAACTCAGTAGCGCTTTCCACCGCCGAGACCGAGTATGTTGCAGCTGGCACTTGTTGTGCTCAACTACTTTAGATGAAGAAAACCTTAAAAGATTACAGATGTCATTATACCCATATCCCGCTTTTGTGTGACAATGAAAGTGCCATAAAGCTTGCAAACAACCCTGTTAGTCACTCTCGTACAAAACATATAGACATCCGTCATCACTTCTTGAGAGACCACGAAACCAAAGGAGATATCGTACTAAGACATGTGAGCACCGATAAACAACTAGCCGGTATCTTCACTAAGCCTCTTGACGAGTCAAGGTTTTGTAGTTTAAGGAATGAGCTAAATATTCTTGATTCTCGTTGTGTGGTTTGGGTTTTAGCACATGTTGTTTGGTTATTGCTTTGCTGAAAATCTTTTGAAAAATTTTAAATATATGTGCTTCAAAATGAATTATATTCCCCAACCTGTTCCAAAAGGCTATAGCTGTGTGTTGATTGTTGTTTTCTAGCCAATTGGAACAAGGAGTCCATGACCTAAGTGTCAAAATCTAGTAAGAGTACCTAAATCCTTGAAGAACAGCAAGCTCTCTGTCCTCTGGCATGAGCATCCGGAGGTTCCGGGTTTTCCCCGGAGGTTCCGGACCCATATCAGTTCAGACTGTCAGTTCTAGCATCGGTGAAGACAGCGCGGAGGTTCCAGGCTTTATCCGGAGGTTCCGGACTTGGGATAGTTAACATGCAAATCAATAGAGAATAGGGGATCTCAAAGGAATATTCCTGGATTCACATCTTTTACCCTCCTTAGGATAACTCCCCCGATCAACCCTATCCCTTTCACCACAGTAGATCGAGATTCACCATTCCCTTCCTCTCCTTCTTCAAATCTCAATTCCAAGGTAAACCCTAACCCAAGATCTGTCGGTCCTTCTTTCATTTCTTTGTTCTAGGATTCAAATCGTGTATAGAATCTCTTCTAGATGTGTCTCTTGTGCCCTAGGCTTAGATACAGAGTGATAGTACTCAATTGAAAGTTGAATCAAACTTCACAGCTCTGAAACTGTGTGCAGTCCGGAGGCTCTGGGGTTTCCCTAGAGGTTCCGGGCTCTGCAGCAACAGATGCTCTGAAACTGTGTGCAGTCCGGAGGTTCCGGGCTCTGCAGCATCAGTAACTGTGATCCTGATTCAAAATCCAAATGAGTAGTACCACAGTGCTAACTAAGCCATTTTCTCTGCGTCTCACAATCATTCCAATCCTTTCAACCCTCTGTGCCTTATTCAATCCATTTCCTTTGTTCAGATGTCTGGAGACTCATCCAGGAGAAGGGACAAAAGGCCTGTCCCCTTTGAGGACATAGAGGGTGAAGAAGCCCTCAATATTGCTGTCAGGTAGATTGCTCCCAAGAAAGCTACACCCAAAAGAGGAAGAGGAGCAGGAAGCATATCTGGGGGCAGAGGTTCCCTGACTGGACAACATGTTGATGACAATGGTGGTCAAGAAGGTAAGACAATTCCCATTGAGGTCAACACAACAGTGAGACTGGGTGAGATAGATTCTTCCTATCTAGTGCACTACCCTCTTTTTCCCAAGAAGAGGCCACCCACCAAGTATGACAGCTCTCTGCAATTGGAGTATCAAAGTTATGAAGGGACTTATGTTCAAGTTAAACTTGCTAGAGAAGAAAATCCATATTCTAAGGCCAAGCATGCTGGCATTGACAAGAGGTTTTGGTCCCTATTCTATTATTCCTTTTACTCATCTGTGTGCTTGAGCAAGCCTAGGATCAGGAAAATGCAATGGGTCGACTGGCAACATTTTGAAAACTTTGACAAGCCTGAGGTGGAAAAAGTTCTTGAGATAGTTGAAAAATTTCAGATGAATGATTTGATGGGTTTTAAGTATGACTGGAATGCTGAAATAATTGCACAGTTTCATGCCACCTTCTTCTTTGACACCTACACAAATCACATTCATTGGATGACAGAGTGTGTTCACTACAAGATCAGCTTTGTGACCTTTGCTAGACTGCTGGTCTTTGGGAAGACAGATAGGGAGAGGGACACAATCAACTTTGAGAACCATGAAGAACAATCAGATAGCAGATGCTTATTTCTTGGATGAGATGGCTTAAGGGACTACTTTGGGGCTCAAACCTGTTTATTATGTGCTGAATAATCTACTGAGACAGACCATATACCCCAAGGGAGGCAGTGACTCCACTTCTCTTAGAGGCCTTGCACCAAATATGATTGCTAGGATTCTTCCTGGTGCTGCTCCCTTTTCAGTTAGCAAATTCATTTGGCATGATCTGATCACAAGCATGGACAATGGTGTGGACAATTTTCCCTATGCACCTTATGTTATGTATATTATTGAGCTTGTGACTGGGTTCATCTTCAAGAAGGACTGTGAGCACTGCTCTTATCAGGTTAAATAGTGGCAGCACCAAAAGACTGAGGCAGCTGTACAAGACTGTGTTGATTCAGCCAAGAAGTCAGCCAAGAAGCCTGCTGTTCATGAGGAAGAAGCTAGTCCAAGTAGGCCCAAGAAGGAGTCCACTCTCAAGAAAATGAAGGAAATCATCAGACACTCTTTCTCCTTGTGCACCTATGCAGCCACTCAAGCTTATGATGCTAGGAAAGACATCAACAGGCTGCTGTCCCACCATGGCTTAACTACTCAGTCCATCTCTCCTCCTCCCATCTTCTTTGATGAATTCTCCTCCAGTGAAGAAGAGGCTCCAATAACCCCTCAGCACATACTCAGTGAAGATGAGGAGCCTCTCGGTGCTAAGCTTCAGAAAATGAAGGGCCAGGCCAAGCCCACACCCAGAGGCATCAGAAGGGGTGTTAAGGGGACTGCTGGCCGTGGCAAGCGCCCTCCATCAGATGAAGATGAAGATCTTGGCTCTGAGGATTCTAGTGAAGATTGGAGTGGATCAAGCTGATCAAGTCCAGATGACCTTCTTCCTCTCTTCTTCTTTCCTTTTTGTTAACATGTTGACAAAGGGGGAGAAGGAAGATTGAGATGTACTTGCTTAGGGGCTTAGCTTTTGTGAGTTGAGAGAAGCTGCTGCTGTGCCTTGCTTTAAAATTCTTTCAGCTGAACCCATTTTCTCTTGTCTGTAATATTTGTGGTACTCTGTTGGTGGTTGCCTATGTTGGCAATTTGGACCTGGTTATGGACAAGTAGGGGATCTTAAAACTTTAAAACTCTGTGATGCTGTAATAGGACTAGATGTGCATGCTTTAATATCTTATGTCTAGTTGCTATTTATGCTGTGTTATATCTTGCCTGTGTTGATTGTTAAGGCTGGCTGCTGCCAGAGTCCGGAGGTTCTGGGATTTTCCCGGAGGTTTCGGGGTTTGGACCAGAACCTGGAGGTTCCGGACTTGTTCCCGGAGGTTCCGGTGTCTGGGCACAACCAGTCTCCTACTTGATTCTGTTATGACATATGCATCACGTTTACATGCTACACCTTTCTTTGCACCCCACGATGAGTTGAATACACTGCAGTTTCTACACATGCTCAGGATTCTTACTCTCTATTCAAAGGAGAAAGGCATACATTAAGGGGGAGCTTTGTATTCAAGTCATCAAAAGCTCAATCTTTTTAATTAAATGTAAGCTTTAATTAGGTTGTCAACATTTACCAAAAAGGGGGAGATTGTAAGTGCAATCAAGCCCCTAAGTGGGTTTTGGTGATGTTGACCACTTAATTAAAGGACTAATGAGCTTTTGAGTATGTGTGACAGGTTTAAATTTAAAGAAAGGTGAAAAGGAAAGAAAGGTGACCCCTCTTTGTTTGAAGTGGCTCCCTAGAGCTCAAGACAAGCTTTAATTTCATTTTGTATTTTGAATTTGAGTATAGGACAAGCCGTACTATTAAGAGGGATACTAATAGTGGCATGGATGATACCAATTGCTTAAAATCTCTCTAAAACCAAAATTATCCCAGCCACAAATGACCCATCAGCCAGCTGACTTAGCCTTGAAAACACCTCTCCTGGAACCTCTGAGCTTTTCCCGGAAGTTTCGGGCTGTTCCCAAGTCAGCCTGCTGAAGTCACCAGTTCCCGGAGGTTCCGGGATCCAGCCCGGAGGTTTCGGGATTTCGTAAGTAACCGTTGCTGTTCTAGATCTGGGGGTATTTATACCACCTCATCTCCCAATGGTTATCTTCTTCTCTCTTGCGCCAAACAGTAGCTTTTGCTCCCCTTCTCTCCCAAGCATTGACTCTCACCAACTTGAATCCAAATCTAACCCTAGCATTCAAGTGTGGAGTGATTCCTTGTGAGAAAAAGCAAATCCAAACCCCTTCTTGTGTTCTTGAGCACTTGGTGGACCCCTAGCTCCTTGGTGGATCTTTTACTCTTGGAGCCTTGCTCCTAGACGGCTAGAGGTTGCTTGGAAGCTCTCCAATCGATTGTGGAAGCTCCAAGAAGTTTGTATTACCCTCACTTGCTTAGTGGAAACCCTCCACCTATTACTTTGGTGATAGGTGTGAGAGAGGAGTGGATCTAGAGAGATTCCATAGCCTTTGTGGCTAACCTCAACAACGTGGATGTAGGCCAACCTTTGTGGTGAGTTGAACCACGGGATAAATTGTTGTCCCTTGTGCTTAATCTTTACTTCCTATTGTTGGTTAATCTCTTTAGGTTGCTTGCTCTCTACATCTATTAGGGTTTGCTTTGTTTCTTGCTATATCTCCAACCCTAAGGTTGCTAGTGTGCTTAGTATCTTTCCTTAAGCTCTTGTAACCAATTTTCTGTTATATTGTTGCTTTCTAATCTTGTTTCACACAGCAAATCGTCAGAGGAAAGAATTCCCTGAAGCTCCTGGAAAATACACCGAAGTACATTTTCCCAGAGGTTCCAGGGTAAAGCTCGGAGGTTCCGGGGTCTGGGCAGAAGTTGGCAGAAATTGGTCGAGTTTGTTTTGCAGGCCTATTCACCCCCCTCTAGGCCACTTGCATTGATCCTTTCAGCTGGCTCGAGCCATCTCATTAACAAAACGAGCGAAAACAATTACTTGGCTTGTTAAAAAATTGATCGAGCCGAGTCGAGTCGAGCCAAGCTATGGACGAGTCGAGTCAGCTCACGAGTTTCTGGCTCACGGTCCTGCCCTCCCTCACTCCTCCGCGGACGGTCCCACGATGTGAGGGCTCCTCCCTCACTCCTCCGCGGACGGTCCCACGATGCGAGAGCGGGATGCTACGCACTGGGCCGTCGTGGAGTTCACGGGGATGCGACGAGGATCTCGTGTTGAAGATCATCGTCGAGCGGCCCTCCCTCTCCATGTGGCCATGCTGAGCGTAGGAGCTTCTCCGGCGACGGCAGACGGCAAAAAACACTCCCAAAATAGCTGAGGGGCCAAAAGTAAACTGATTAGATAGATGAGGACTCCAGTTACCTAGTTTCGCCGATGAGGGACGAAAACCAAACTCCAACAATAGTTGAGGGAAGTCAAAGGGACTTTTTTCATGGATCAAATTGTATTGGTATGTACTTGGGCAAGATACATGACCTTTGCCATATAGTTCTGTTTCATGCACTGAAAAATGATAATTCTCTCGAGTATCATTATAAGAAAAAGAAGCTTAATGTTACTGTCAGATGGTAAGATCTGGACAACCCACGGGGGTGTTAATCCCTGTGGTTTAGTTGTTCGGCGGGGAGATTGGGAGCTAAGAACGTGATGGTTATGCTAGTGTAGCACACGAAAATTACGACGAGACACAAGGACAAGGCGATTTTATACTGGTTCGAGCCTCCGGAGAGTAAAACCCTACGTCCAGTTCTTCGGTTTGTATTGCTGGTGAGGCGAGATTACATGATCGTGGCGTCGATGGAGGTGGTCTGCTGGTTGTATGTGTTGGCCTGTCCCCGGGAGGACGCCCTTGCCCGCCTTATATTGTGCGACGGACAAGGTCGGTGGACCGGAGTCCAAATCGGTTACAACAGGGAAACCTAAGTCTAGTTGATTACAACTCTTGCCATATCCTGTCGATCTGCTTTGGTCGAAATCCACCGAGGTCTTGTCTTGTCTTGTACGTCAAGTCTTGAGGTCGTGATGGATTAGGTCGTCTGGGGGAATCTTCTAGAAGGTCTTCAGGAGGTCGTATGGGCTACCAACTAGGTCGGTTGGGCCCACTGACAGGTCGGCGGGTCTTCTAGTAGGCCGTACCCACTTGTCGGGGACGGCCGTGAGCCTGGTCGGTGGGGACCCAGGGGTACCCATGTCTCACAAGCCCCCGAGCGAGGTGTATGCGCAGCGACCTTAGAAACGAATCAGCTTAGCAGCCGACCTGTTTGCAGTCTTGCCGAATGAAGAGAGGTCGAGTGGCGATCTATAGGAAGCAGGCTTCCAATAGATGGAAACGACGATGAAAAATTTAGAGGGCATAGAAGATGCACTCATGAGTAGTATCCGAGCATCGTGGGGGGGGGCAGGATTGCCGGTATGATGGTCCAAAAAGAAGAAGAGAAGAAAAAGTAAGTCAAGTAACGACGTGATGAGAAACAAATTTCCCAACAGGTCGGTACGACGAGCATAACAAGAGGGCGTCGAAGGCGCACTCGTAGAGTAGTCCCCGAGCATTGAAGCAGATAGCATGGCTGGTTTGATGCTCTAAAAAGAGAAGAAAACTGAGTCATGGTCTTGATCGAACGAAGTGTAGAGACACCCAGATCTCTAAGCATGGCTGCAAAGAGTCTGGCAGGGCCGACCTCAGGGAGGCTTTTGTAGGCGTGCCGACCTCAAAGAGGCCTTAAACAACAATGCCCAGTATCCGAGGATACCCAACAAGGTCTTGAAAGGTGCATTGAATGAAGAAATCGTTGATTACGTCATAGCTGAAATTACGATGTCTGGGTTTGGTCGACGATGAAGCCAAAAATCCGTTGATCTTGAACATATGGAGTGTAGAGACACCCAGATATCTTGCATAGCTGCAAAGAGTCTAGCGGAGTCACTCGAGGCATGCCGACCTCAGGAAGGTCTCAAGACAGAAGCGCCCAAGCATCCGGGGATACTTGGTAGGGCCACCAGGCGCGCACCCCACAGAGAGGCCTTCATTCCTATCATGAAATCTCCTAGGTGTCCAGAGCAGGCTGGCAGGGCTACTTGAGCACACCGACCTCAGAAGGTCACGTATCCGGGGCGCCCAACTAGGTTGGCAGGGCCGTAGTCATACCAAGATATTGCAAGACCAAGGTATTAAGGCACGCGGACCTCGAGGAGGTCGTTTTGGTGTCCAGACGACCAACATAGCTGCTATCCATCCAGCGGAGCCATGATACTAAGGTATTGGCGACCTTAACAACAATAGGCACACCGACCGTGGAGGCCCGACGAAAATTGTAGATCTCCTTAATGCTTCTGATCTCCATGGTGCTGTTGATCTCCAAGCGCCCAGAAGGATCTGGTAGAGCAGCGAGGCACGCCTACCTCGGGAGGTCTTCAATCGAACCTACGACCATTCTGCTTAGGAAACAAAAATATAGGCTGATTGAAACAGGTCCGTTTACATGCAGAGCCATAGCGGGTGCACCAGGACGCAGAGCCTAGCGAGTGCAAAATAATAGACATCAAGTCGTAGAAGAAGGTCGTGAAGTCATCGTCGAAGGGGGCTATCTTAGGCGCGGAGCCCTCTGACACGGGTCAGGTTTTGTCTTGTAGCGTAGACTACGGGGTCACGGGTCAACAGTGGTCGGAGATGCTCTTGCCACCCAGAAAATGACAAACTGCCCACTGATCAAGGAGTTACTGTAGCCATGTGACCTCTGCGGCGGGGTCATGCATCATTGATGCACTAGCGACAAAGATGTCGTGAGACAGGGGTAAAGTCATCGCTTTTAATCATGCACGTGTCTGCAGGCTCTCTTGACCACGTGGTGACAATGTCGGAGCTCATCCAGCCATAACCGGGTCTTGGCTCTCACTATAAATAGCACCATAAGACTGAAGGAGGCAAGCACCGAGCATTGCTGAGCTATGAAGCCGCAGATTAGAATTTTGGCTATGCCATGGGCATGCGACCGTCCACCAGAGCATAGGATGCAAAGTCGTAGAAGCTTGGAGCTAGAAGAACGAAGTCACTGAGGAGGTCTTCCGAAGAGCGATGACGGAGCCGTAAGGAGGTCTAGCGACCTGACGAAGAAAATGACAAAGCCGGAGGACGGTCTAGCGACCTGACAAGGACGACGAAGGAGCCGAAGGGAGGTCTAGCGACTTGACGATGACAGAGCAATGACCGGGAGGTCTAACGACCTAAAGTCGGCGACGACGAGCCGCAGGGAGGTCTAGCGACCTGACGATGATGATGACGAGACCGCAGCGAGGTCTAGCGACCTGACGCTGACGATGACGAAAACACCTAGACGAAGGCGACAACAGAGACACCAGGAGGCCCGCCGACTTGAAGACGACGACGATGGAGCCGGATGAAGGTCTAGCGACATGACGAGAGCGACGACGAAGCCGAAGGAAGGTCTAGCGACCTGACACCGCGCGACAATGGAGCTGCAGGGAGGGTTCACCGAAGGCGACGCCAGAGCGGGAGCTGGTCCTGTGAAATAAAATGAACACCATATCTGTGTATCAATCTGTCGAATATAAATATGATGAAAACTTAGCCTGAGCTAAACACATAGATGTTGAGTAATGCTAGCTGGAGCTGAACATTCTTGTGCTATGTCTTGTTTTTTAAAAAGGGCATTCCACTTATCGTGCCAAACACACATTATGCGGACCCGAAAGCTTTGAAGCTGCAATGTGTTTCACCCCTCTACAATGCTCAGCAGGGAGGCTTATATGTAGCCGACGCACGGTGAGGGGCCTAGGACCCAGGTTTTGCAACCACACATCATCGAATACTCATAACAAGAGTCAAGCAGTTAAAGGAAGAACACACAGAAGCAGTAGGACCCCACAGGTCTGGCGACCCTTAGTTTGGCGAGGCCAAGCCCCCGAGCATGTCGAGGGGAGGGGAACATAGCACAAGATAACAAATTTGAACCCTCAGGTCTGGCGACCTACGTGTTGGCAAGGCCAAGCCCCCGAGCATGTTGAGAGGGAGGGATTAGAAGAGCAGACACATGTAGAGCAGATCTACAAATTAAATTGAAGACGTAAAATATTTAATTAAAACTGTCACTTAGCTTTGCCGAAGTGGAAGATCGTTGATGTCGTCGGCTGCGACGCGAGGTGAAGTTGTGTCGATCTTGTGAGGTAACCGGGCGAACTGATCAGTGGTCGCATTGAGACGTCGAGCTGCACTTTCAACAGGTGCATAGTACATGTCAAGTTGCCATACGGGCAACATGCACATGATGCAGCTCACGTATTTGGCAAGTCGCATGGACAAAGGTCTCTTCACATAGCTTCCTGTAGTTGTCTTTTTTGGCCACCGTACTCCTGAACATGGCAGCATTGGCATAGACGGACACGGCATCATGCGGCTCCGATTGTGAACAAGATCCACACAATTAATCTTGATCGGACTCTCATCATGCGTATCGGGAACGGAATTCTGCAGGGTCCATGTTTTGCAGACTGTTCAACGCGCAAAAAAATTTCTTGGCGCGCCGCCCAGACAACGAAGACGTCGACCTCGCGATTAAATCGGAGGGTGGCGGCGAGCAGGTCGCTGCGGAGATATCCTTCGCCGCCGAAAATCCTCCGTGTCGTCGCGGAAGAGGTCACTGGAGCGAGCTGCCATCACGTTGTGCGAAGTGTCGGTGCGGAATATGGTCCCGACACTAACCAGTAGATAGCGCCTAGGTCTATCCCTCAATGGTCGATGCCAAGCAACAAATGACACAAGCTTTTATCCTGGTTCCGGCCGAGGGGGCCGTACGTCCAGCAGGGGCGTGCTCGTGGCACTATATTGCTCAGCACCGGGGGTGCTTGTAGTGGGGCAAGTACAAGCAAGGCGGGAGAGGAAGCGTGGCTTCCAAGTCCCTGGGAGTGTGGCTGAAGATGTTGTGGGAGAATAAGAGAGTGAGTGCACGATGTGTTGTGTTCAACTGAGCTTCCTCCCCCCGCGGCTGGGGGCTCGCCTCCCCTTTTATAGGCAAGGGGGCGGCGAGTTACATGCACGCCGCGCTACCTAGCTACGTGAGGGAGCACGTCGTGCTACGGTGTAGAGTGGGCGGCCGTCCGGACGATCTTCGCTGCGATCCGGCCATGATGGCCTACCCCGTACCGAACAGTGGCGGTCCGAGGGTAGGAGGGCGGCAGACGGCGGTGGCGTCCTCTGATAGGCTTCGAGGGAGGTGCTGATGATGGCTGGTACGGGGCACGGGGAGCGAGCGAACGGCGTTCCTTCCCAATGCGCTCCGCGGTAGCGGGGAGTGGTTCTTCGCGGTGCGGGCGTGCGCCTCGCGGTGCGGGCGTGCGCCCGCACGCGTGGGTACGGCGGCCCGCGCCGTTACGGTGGCCGGGATGGCCATCCACCGGCCTAGCGCCCCCTACCTAACCTGTAGGGTCACGGGAAAGTGAAATCGAGGGTGCGCCCGGCCCCCTTTCGAGGGTCGGGCGCGTTAGTCGTGCATCGTAGTGGGCGCACGGTGTCACGGGACCGACACCGGCCGTACGCACGGTCCATCCCACGGTGGCGGGGATGGGCTCCTCCCCGGGGAGTTGGTGCGGCGGCACGGGGCGTGAGCCCCGGCGCATGATGGCGCCGTCCCGCGCGGCGTCGGGCGTTAAATGCCCAAGTACGAGGCCGGCACGCGTGCGGGGCGCCCGTGAGCGTGGCGGGCCCCGGCCGAGGGCGGAGCGGACCCTCGAGCGGGGGCGAGACCCGCTCGAGGGGGGAGTGAGCCCTCGGGTGGGGCGGGATCACCCGAGGGGGGAGTTGCCCCTCGAACGGGGCGGAACCTGCCCGAGGGGGGCGCGCCCTCGAGCGAGGCGAGGCCTGCTCGAGGGGACTTCTAAGAGGGTTGTCTTGGTGGGCCGTCGGGGTCCCGTCGTGGGCCGTGTCCTGCACGGTTAGTCACCTGCATGGTTAGGCTTAGCGTGTTTTGATGCGGTTGCGGGATTAAGTGGGGGGTTTCCCCGTTGTTTAAGGGGACCCCTAGGGTCGTCCCCCGACGCAGCCCCCGAGCATCCGCGGGTTTGCCATTGAGGCTCCCGCGGATGCCGGAACCTACCGATAGGACGTTCTTCCCTCCTTGTTTGCGAACACTTTCCGTGGGGCCGCGTCGGCGGACCCGCGGGTCTAGCCCCCGAAGCCTCGCAGAGTGTGGGTTCTCCCCGCAGGGGGTTAACCGCGAGAACTTTGGTCGAAAGGCGTGGCACATATGCCAACCGGCATCGGCGGTATTTCGGCCGGCTTCGGGGGTGCACGCTCCCCTCGTCACCGTCTCCCGGCGGGTGCAATTTCAAGGAGGTGTAGCCGTGCGTCAAGCCCCCGAGCCTTGGCCCGTTCGAGGCGATCGGGTCGAGCCTGACGACTTGTTTTTTAACGCGCCCTCGCCGTCCCTCCGCGGGACGGAGGGTGAGGTTTCCGCGACTCCCATCGAGCGGGTCGCGAATCGCGGATTCCTCGTCGAGCCGCTAGCGGGTGGTTCAAGTGGACGTCCATGCCCCGTTCGATAAGGGTAGGCCGCGCGGTCCGAGACACGTCCATGGAAGCGCTTGCGTGGGTTTGCTAGGTGGGGCTCGGTCCCGTTCGCTAGGGACCGAGGGCGCGGAAGCTCTCCCTTGGTGGGATCCCCCGGCTAGGCCGCCCTCGGCCGGCTCTCGAACACGACATGTGGGGCACCCTCGAGCCGACGGGCTCGAGGAACGGCTCGAATGCGCGTGCCCTCGTCGTCCCTAACTTTGTGATCCGGAGGCGCCCGTTCGAACCCGTCGAGGGTCAGGCTTCGAACCTCTCGATCGCAAGGCCGTGCGGGGCCGTGCCTGGACAGCCCCGTCTTTTCGCGTTTGCGGCCGTTGAGGGGCCTGGGCGAGCCAGCCCTTGAGGCGCTTGTTGGCAGCACGGCGCGTCATGAGTGCTTTCGGTGCCGCTCTATTTCAAGCGTGACCTGGGCGACCCTCTCACGCGCGTGCCTTCTTTTAGAGGGTTGACATTGTCTCGAGCCGGGGGCTCGGGCCGCTCGAGGGTTTCACGTGGCATGGGTGCCCGCGGTTGACTGCTCTACATCGAGCAGGTCCCGGGCGACCTTCTCACGCTGACATCCCATCGAGGGACGCCTTTGTTTGGAGCCGAGGGTCATGCCGCTCGAGGGTTTCACGTGGCATGGGTGCCCGTGGTTGACTGCTCTACATCGAGCAGGTCCCGGGCGACCTTCTCACGCTGATATCCCATCGAGGGTCGCCTCTGTTTCGAGCCGGGGGTCCGCCCCGCTCGAGGGTTCTCCTTGCTTGGCAAGGGACCCGGGCATTTAAGTGCCTTGCGGTCGTGGCCGCGGTTTTGCAGCGCGGGCGCGCCTTTTTAGGCGTTGCGGCCGCGCGCGCGTGTATTGGGCGGCGCGGCAGGCGGACGTGACGGTTTTGCCTCGGTCGCTGCCGGTCTTCGCCGTAATGATGACCCGCCCGCAAAGTGTTATAGCCGCCGCGGTCGTGGTGGGGCCCACCCGTCGACGCGATGGAAAGATTCCCCGCAATGCACGTCGGCGGGGCGTCCGCTCCGGAGAGCTCGCCCGTCGGCCTATAAAACTGCGAGGAGGAGGGGACGGCGGTTTTTTACCTTAGCGTCTCACCGTCTTCAGTCCTCCGCCCCTTCGCCTTCGTCATGCTCTTGCTACCGCGCGGCGTCGTCGTTAGAGCTTTTTCTTCCGTCTCCTTGTCTTCCGTCCTCGCATTCCTTCGTCCTTCCCCATGGCGCCGCCCGAGCTTCCTCTCAGGGTCCTGGAGCCATATGCCTGGGAGAGGTCGACGGTGACGCGGCTGGCCCTTGGCGAGCTGGTCGCCGCCGCCGCCACCGGCGGCCAACGAAGACGGGCGTCCCGCGGGTGGATCGTGCCACCGGCGGCGCACCACGAGCCCAACCCGCCGAAGGGCTATGTGGTGAGCTTCGTCCGCTACCACGAGCGCGGCTTCACCGCGCCGGCGAGCACCTTCATGCGGGCGATGTGCTACTACTACGGGGTGGAGCTGCACAACTTCGCCCCCAACGCGATCTCGCAGGCGGCCACGTTCGTGGGCGTCTGCGAAGGGTACCTGGGGATCCCAGTCAATTGGGAGCTCTGGGTACACCTTTTCCGCGCGGAGCTCATCACGCAGCCCACGACGGAGCCAAGGACCCGCCGCGCGATGCGCGCCCGGCGGGATGTCGCTTGCCCCCGCGGGGGCAATTCAAGGACGTCTACATCCCCCGCACCATGACGACGAACAACGCCGGCCGGGAGCGGGGGTGGTTTTACCCCGCGCAACGCCGAGCCCGGCCTCCCCCCCTTACACCGGCCGAGTGTTCAAGGAGAGGCCTCGCCTCCCCGGGGCTACGGGGTGTCCACGGCCCAAAGACGGCGCGGCAGAGTCGGTCCCGGCCGCGTTGCGCCGCCCGGCGAAGATGGGGCCGAACGCGATGGGTGTCCTCGCCTTCCTTCATCACCGCGGATCGTGCCGTTGATGGAGAGGCCGCTCCGCATCTTCGAGATGACAGAGGCGGCCAACCCCGTCGACCCCGGCGAGGTCGCGGATGCTCCCCGACGCCCCTCGAGCGGCCGTATGCGCTCACCCCGGTCGCGGAGCGCCGTCGACACCCGGGTGCCGCTGCCTGCGGGTCGGACCCCGTGGGACATCGAGATGCTCCCCACCGGCCCGTTGGTGAGTGTGGTCCTTGATTTTGTTTTAGTTCTTGGTCTCACTTTTGTTTCCTGATGTGCCATTGTCGCTCCTGTGTGCAGCTGGTGAAATTCAACGCCGCCAAGTCCGTTCCACCCACCCCCGACTCCCGTGCGCTCGGCCGGGCGGCGCGCGCCGGGAGCAAAGCAGGAGCGGGCGGCGCGCAAGAGGGAGCAGCGAGGCGGGCGGCGCCAAGCGCGCCGCGACCAACGGTCCGCGGAGTACCGCGGCGCGAGGAGCCGGGGCTCTCCTCCCCGGATATCGAGGAGCCCTCGTCTTCGGACGAGGACGAGGAGGAGGAGGCCGAGGGGGAGGGCCCCTCCGACGTGTGGCGCCGCGCGCCCCCGTCGCCGAACCCGCGCGCGTCAAGGGCGGCTTCGCCCTCGGGGCGGGCGCACCGGCGCCCGCCGCCAGGCAATCGTCACCGGGGCGGCACGCGCCGCGAGGTGCCGGCGCGTGCCGCGGAGGCACGCGCGCGCGGACGCGCGCGCGCGCGCGTCGCGCGTGCCCGCGCGCGGGGGAGCGTGCCGCGCGCGCGGCGTCATCGTCAGAGGGCGCGACGGCGCGCGCGCGCGCGGGGCGAGCGTGCCCCCGCGCGCGGTGGCGCCTTCGGGGGGGTCCGCGCACGGGGGCGGGCGTGCCCGTGCGCGCGGCGGCGCCGTCGGAGGCGCTGCGGCAGGCGCAGCCGCTGCGCCGGCCTCGTCCGCAGAGGCCTCGAGGAAAAGGAAGCGGGCCTTTTCCTCCGCGAGGTAAGGAGCCTGTCCTCCTTCGTTTGGTTTGGTTTGCTGGTGATTAGGTGCTCTAACCCTCCGTTCGTGCCTGCGCAGGCGGTGCCAACCGTTCCTCCTCTTGCACCGGCCAAGGTGCCGAGGACGGACGCATCCATCCCCAACCCGGCGGCGCTCGTCGAGGGGGTCGCGCCCGGGGACAAGCGCGGCGGCGGGCACGAGCTCGCAAGGCCCGCCGGAGCCTCGAGGCCCCGGCCGGCGCATCAGCCCACCGCGGCGCGCGCCCGAAGGTCGCCGGGGGCGGCCGGCGCCGGTCGCCACGGAGATACGCCGAGGCGGCGGCCACGGTGGAGGCGCGGCCCGCGGTGGCGGCCACCGCGGAGGAGGTGGAGCGAGCGCAACCCTGCGGGAGCGCCCGTGGATGCGGCGGTACGGCCGGAGGCGGCGGCCACGGCGCCACGACGGCGCCCGTGGCCGCGGAGGCGCGAGGGAGGTGCGGCGGAGGCGGCGCAAGCGGCCGCACCCGCCGGCGATCTCCGGGCGGAGGTGGTGGAGCTCTCGGATGACTCCCCCGCCGCCCGGGTGGAATCGCGGGGCCCGGCCCACGAACTCCCCCGAGCCCCGGGAGGGGGCCCTCGTGAGGCGGCACGAGGGTCACATGGTGGTGGGGGGCCGAGGACATGGTGCCGAGGCCTCGCCCTCCCACGCCGGCCGCCCCCGCCCGTGGGGAGGGGGCCGTCGGTGATCCCCCCGGCGTTTGCCGACGCCCCCGGGGAGCAGAGCTCGGGGTGAGCTTCGGAGCCACGGCGCCACGCTCAACCGCGCGCTGAACGAGGCGCTGCAAGTTCACGGCGGCCGGTCCGGCTCGTCTTCCAGGTGAGCCGTGGTTACTCGCCCCTCTTCCTTTTTCGTTTTCGTGTGCTGCATTCAAGCCTTGGCGCTTACGGGATTTGATGTGTGGATGCCAGGAGCTCGAGCGCCGCGCCCACGACAAGTACGACGCGTTCGACCGGGTGAACGCCGAGGCCCAGCGGCTCCGGGAGCGATGCAATGCTTTCGACGCGCTTGCGGACGCTCTTAGGGCGCCGGACAGCTGGCTGGCGTACCGGGCGATGGCGTGGTGCGACGAGCTCCCCGAGAGCTCAAGGCAGGACACGGCGCGTCGCTCGAGCCTCGAGCGGATCCGCGCGGCCCTCACCGACCACGACGAGGCGTTATGGAACGCGCGCGCGGACACCGGAGAAGGCGCGGACGCCGGCCGCCAACCGGGAGGCGGAGGTGGCCACCGCTCGCGCCGAAACCCGGGAGCTCCGCACGTCGCTCGAGGGGGCGCGGGCGCGGCGCCGCCGGCCGAGGAGCGGGCGCGCGGGTTGGAGCAACAGCGCCAAGGCGGCCGACGACCCGAGGGCCGCCCTCGACGCCAAGGCCGCGGCCCCGGTCGCCGCCGAGGAGCAGCTCCGGCGAGGAGCGCATCGCCCGCCGTGGGGCCGAGGGGCGGCTCCAGTAGGAGCAGGCTGCCCTCGGCGACGCCCGAACGACACTGGAGCGGGAGCGCGTCACGCGCGAGGCGGCGGAGAAGTCGCTAGAGGAGCGGAACGCCGCGTTCTCCAAAGTTGAGGACGATGCGCTCGCGCTCAGCATCAGCAACGCCAACCAGGAGCTGGCCCTCCGCGAGCAAGGCGAGACCGTCCAGCATCTCGAGTTGGCGCTCGAGTCCGCGCGCCGCGACCTCGATCTGGAGAGGAAGCAAGTCGAGGGTGAGTCACTTTTTAACTCTGCTTGTTGGTTTTTTGCTTTAGAGGGTTCGTTTCCCCCTTTCTAATTTCTTTTCGTCTTGTTGATTCCAGGCTTGCGCACCGCCCTGGGGCACGCCGCTGGGCGGGCCGAGGCCCTGCGCAGCTTCCTACAACTCCTCCGAGCAGAGCCGCGGGAGCCGCGTGACGCGGCCCTCGAGACCTCGCCGCGTCATCGAGGAAGGCGAGGCCCAAGCCGGCGGCTCGGCCGGCCGGCCGCCCGCGCGCCCTCGGCGGCCATGTCACGGAGCGGATGCGCCGGGCGTTGCATCTAGGCGTCCAGAAGGCCCTCGGAGTGGTGCGCTCCCACTACGAGGTCAACTTCGAGGCGCTGGCGGAGGGCTACATCGTTCCCGAGGGCGTCGAGGACGAAGTGGCCATGGAAAGCGTAGACGCGCTTGCTGCCGACGCCGCCGGATCGCTCGCCGAGGCCTTCGAGGAGTTCCTCTTCCCCGACGTCGCGGATGCTGCTGCTCCTCCCGCCTGAAAGCAACCTGGGCGCTAGGCCCGTTTTTTATGTGTATCAGTACTCTGGCCTCGTGGCCTTTTGTAAATAAACAAGTCGTTTCATGAACACAAGCATTTGATGTAAATGAAATCGTTTGTTTATCACGCTTTTTTGTTTCTCCTTCTTCCTGAGTAGATTCTAGTTAGGGGAGTTCGATTTTCGCAGGGGGCCCGCTGGGTTGGAGGGGAGAGAGAAGGGCCATAGCCACGCGGCGTAGGCTATCTCTGGCTCGCACGCTCCTTCCGCTGTGCCACCTGCGCCCTGTTCGAATCGTGGCTCGAGGTTGAAGTAGGAAACAAACTTAGCGCGTGTGAGTCGTTTTTTATTTTTGCGCAAAAATGGGACCATTTTGGGGGGGGATGTCCCCCGTAGTAGCCCCCGAGGGTAACTTGGGTTTCAGGGGAAAGCCGAGTTGCCCTTTTATTAGACTTGGATTATTTACATAGTTGACACCAACTGGGGCGTTGGCCATGTGATTTTACAACAAAAAGTACTTGGAAATCCTAGCTAAGGGTAGAAGCGACGTAGCTGTTGGATGTTCCAAGCGTTGGTGAGTTCTTCACCGTCTTCGTTGGCCAGCTTGTACGTGCCCGGCTTGAGCACCTTCACCACGATGTAGGGTCCCTCCCATGGGGGCGATAGCTTGTGGCGCCCTCGGTTGTCTTGGCGTAGCCTTAGGACCAAATCCCCCTCGCTGAAATCCCTCCGACGTATCTTCCGTGCTTGGTAACGTCGTAGGGACTGTTGATACCTTGCAGGGTGCATCAACGCCACGAGGCGTACTTCATCTAGGCCGGTCCGGGCGAGTCCTCGCGGCTCGCCGGTTAGCATCCTCGTCGTAGCCTCGAACCTTGGGCGACCCATATTCCGTGTCCGTGGGGAGGACGGCCTCCGCGCCATGGACTAGGAAAAACGGGGTGAACCCGTGGCTCGCTTGGGGTGGTTCTTAGGCTCCACACGACCGCCGGTAGTTCTTGGAGCCATTTTCGGCCGCATTTGTTGAGCCGGTCGAAAATTCGGGCTTGAGGCCCCGTAGAATCATGCCGTTGGCACGCTCCACTTGGCCGTTGGTCCGTGGGTGTGCCACGCCCGCCCAATCCACGCGGATGTGGAACTTGTCACGAACTCCAAGAACTTCCGCCCGTGAACCGGGACCCATTGTTCGTGATGATGGAGTTTGGCACTCCAAAGCGGTAGACGATGTCGGTGAAGAATGTGACCGCCGCTCGCCCCTCAAATTCGTGATGGGGCGCACCTCCACCCACTTGGAGAACTTGTCAATTGCGACCGCAGGTGGGTGAAGCCCCCGGCGCCTTCCGCGGGGGCCGACGATGTCCAACCCCCACACGGCGAACGGCCATGTTACGGGGATCGTTTGCAGGGCGTGAGCGGGCAAGTTGGACTTGCGGGCGTAGAACTGGCACCCTTCGCAGGTGCGTACAATTTCGGCCGGCGTCCGCGACCGCGGTAGGCCAATAGAAGCCCCGGCGGAACGCGTTGCCGACGAGGGGTGCGCGGCGCGGCGTGGTGGCCACGCATTCCCGCGTGGATGTCCCGTAGGAGCTCGCGCCCCTCGGGAATGGGTATACACCGCTGGAGGATGCCTGACGCGGCGCGCTTGTACAGCTCGCCGTCGACGAGGGTGAAGGATTTGGCCATCCCGGCGATGCGCCGACCGCGGCCGGTCCGCGGGGGAGTTCCCCTCGAGCGATCCGGGCGATGTATTTTTCCCGCCAATCCGCTTGGACGGGGAGCCGGCTCTATGTCCATCGCATCGACCTCGTGGGAGCCGTACCCCTCGAGAAGGGAGAGCACGTACGCCTCGTTCGAGGGGTCCTCTTCCATGGGTTCCGCACCCGCTGGATTCGAGGGAGCCCCCGAGGGTCCGCCGTCGCTCGAGGGGTAGGGCTCGAAGGCGACCGAGGGCTGCGCGATGTCGCGCGCGAAAACGTTCGGGGGGAACGGTGATCCGCCCGACGCGATCTTCGCCGGCTCGTCTCGCTTCCTCGTTGTACCGGCGGGGTACATGATTAAGCTCGATGCCGTAGAACTTGTCTTCGAGGGCCCGCACGGCTTTACAGTAGGCCTCCATCTTGTCGTCGTGGCAGCTCGCGTTCTTCATGACTTGATCGATCACGAGCTGCGAGTCCCCTCGCACGTCGATGCGCTTGACGCCCAACTCAATGGCGATTTTGAGGCCGCATAGAAGGGCCTCGTATTCCGCCATATTGTTGGACGCGGGGAAGTGGAGGCGCACTGCGTAGCGCATGTGCTCCCCGAGGGGTGACACGAAGAGCAGGCCCACGCCCGCTCCCCCGTCTTCATCACTGAGCCGTCGAAGAACAGAGTCCAGCACTCTGCTTGGATTTGTGGGGGCGGCAGCTGCGTGTCCGTCCATTCGGCGACGAAATCGGCTAGGATTTGCGATTTGATGGCCTTGCGCGGGGCGTAGGCGAGCGTCTCGCCCATCAGCTCCACGGACCACTTGGCAATCCTGCCTGCCGCGTCGGGGTTGCGAATGATCTCTCCTAGCGGGAAGGAAGAGACCACCGTGACCGGGTGGGCCTCGAAGTAGTGGCGGAGCTTGCGCCGCGCGAGGACTACCGCGTACAACGCCTTCCCGGACACGGGGGTAGCGCGTCTTCGTGTCCGACAGACCTCGCCGATGTAGTAGACCGGCCTCTCGCACGGCAAGGCGTGCCCTTCCTCCGTGCGCTCCACGACGATCACGGCGCCGACCACCCGGGTGGTTGCGGCTACGTAGAGGCCGTAGGGGTTCGCCGTCTCGCGCGGCGTAAGGATTGGGGCGTGCGTCAGAGACGCCTTCAGCTTGTCGAGCGCTTCCTGGGCCTCGGCGGTCCAAGAGAAGCGCTCGTGCTTCTTGAGCAGCGGTAGAGGGGCGGTGCCCTTCTCACCGAGCCTCGAGATGAAGCGGCTTAAGGCGGCGAGGCACCCCAGCACCTTCTGTACCCCTTTGAGGTCCCGAATCGGACCCATTCGTTCGAGGGCCGCGACCTTTTCAGGGTTGGCCTCGATTCCCCGGCCCGGGAGACGATGTATCCTAGGAGCATGCCCCGCGGCACTCCAAAGACACATTTCTCGGGGTTTAGCTTGACCCCCGTTGGCCCGTAGGCGCCCGGAACGCGACGCCAAGGTCGTTAACCGTGTCGTCCGCCTTCTCGGTCTTGACGACGATGTCGTCCACGTAGGCCTCGACCGTCCGCCCGATATGGTCCCCAAAAACGTGCCGCATGCGGCGCCGATATGTTGCGCCCGCGTTTCGAGGCCAAAAGGCATCGTGACGTAACGAACGTCCCGAACGGTGTGATGAACGAAGTCGCGAGCTGGTCGGACTCCTTCATTTTTATTTGGTGATATCCCGAATAGGCATCAAGGAAACGGAAAGCGGTTCGCACCCGCTGCTGAATCAATGATTTGATCTATGCGTGGCAAAGGAAAAGGAACTTTCGGACATGCTTTATTGAGACTGGTATAGTCTATACACATCCTCCACTTCCCATTTTTCTTTTTTACAAGCACAGGATTAGCTAGCCACGTAGGGTGGAATACTTCCTTGATGAATCCGGCCTCGAGGAGCTTCCGCAGCTCCGCTCCGATCGCCCGTCGCCGCTCCTCGTCGAAGCGGCGCAGCCCGCCGCCGCACGGCGCGGGCGTTTGGCAGGATATCAAGGGAGTGCTCGGCGACCTCCCTCGGGATGCCTGGCATATCCGAGGGGCTCCACGCGAAGACGTCGGCGTTGGCGCGGAGGAAGTCGACGAGCACTGCTTCCTATTTAGGGTCGAGGGTCGAGCTGACCCTCAACGCCTTGCCCTCGGGGGCCGACGGGTCAAGGGGGACCCCTTTGGTTTGCTCGGCGGCTTCGAAAGTGCCGACGTGCTTGGCGGCGGAGCTGAGGTCGTCGTTGACCATCTTCTCCAGCGTGTTCACCAGCGCTTCATCCAGCGCTAGTGCCTCTGCATGTTCCACACACTCGACGTCGCAGTCGAATGCGTGCTCGATCGACGGCCCGACGGTGATGACGCCATTTGGACCCGGCATCTTCATCTTCAGGTACGTGTAGTTGGGGACCGCCATGAATTTGGCATAGCATGGTCGCCCAAGTATGGCATGGTAGGCCCCTTTGAATCCCACCACCTCGAAGGTGAGGGTTTCCTTGCGGAAATTCTTGGGGGTCCCAAACCAGACCGGCAGATCGATCTGCCCTAGGGGTTGAACCTGCTTGCCGGGCGCGATGCCGTGAAACGGCTTCGTGCTGGGCCGCAGCTGGTCCAGCCCGATCCCCATTAGGCGCAATGTATGCGCGAAGAGGATATTGAGGCTACTGCCTCCGTCCATAAGGACCTTCGAAAACCGGGCGTTCCCAATGATGGGATCGACCACCAGTGGGTACTGGCCCGGGTTCGGGATGCGGTTTGGGTGGTCGTCCCGGCTAAAGGTGATGGGATCCTTCAACCAGTTGAGGAAGGCCGGAGGCGCCCTCTCCGCGGCGAGGACTTCGTGCCGCTCCTTCTTGCGCTGCCGGGTCGACATGTCGACGGTAGGCCCCCCGAAGATGAGGAACACATTTTCGACAGCGGGGAAACCACCCGCGTCGCCATCGCCCCCATCTTTCTTGGCCTCTGCCTCCTTCGCGGCGGCACGGCCATAGAACTTCTTGAGCATGTCGCACTGCTCAAGAGTGTGGTTCACGGGAGTCTTGTGGTAGGGGCATGGCTTCTTCATCATGTCATCAAACACCCCCGGGCCTCGAGGAGCCGGTCGAGGGCCTCGTCGGGCCGGGTCAACAGCGAGGGCCTCGGCGTTGCCGCCGTTGCGCCCCGCTCGCGCGCCTCGCGGCGCGGCTTCTTCACCTTCTTGCCCCGCTTGTCGTTGCGGCGCGGCTCCTTGGACCCGCCGCCCTCCGCGGGCGTGTCCTCGGAGCGCTTGCCCTTCTTGCCGTCGAAGATTGCCCCCACGGCCTCCTCTCCGAGGAGGCGAAGGCGGTGGCGATGTCGAACGGCTCGTTTGAGTCCGCGGGCGGGCCGCGCTCCCGGCTCGCGCACAAGGTCCCGGCACGTGGTGCCCTCGAGGAACGCGTGCACGATCTCGGACCGTGCCATCGCCGGGGAGCTCCGTGCGCCGCTTGGAGAAACGCCGTATGAAGTCCCGCCGCCGACTCGCCGGCCTCGCGTGCGGGAGCGCGAGGGTCCCGGGGAGTTCCCGGGGCGCACGTACGTGCCCTGGAAGTTGCCCACGAACGTGTGGACTAGATCGTCCCAGTTATGGATCTGGCTGGCGGGCAAGTGCTCGAGCCATGTCCGCGCCGCATCGCCCAGATGCAGGGGCAAATTGCGGATGATCACTTCGTCGTTAGTGGCCCCGCCCAGCTGACAGGCTAGGTGGTAGTCATTGAGCCAGACGCGGGGGTCCGTCTCCCCGTTGTACTTGACGATCGTCGAGGGCTGACGGAAGCGTTGGGGGAACGCCGCCGTGCGGATCTCCCGGCTGAACACACGGGTGCCCGGGGGCTCCAGCGTCGGGGAGCGATCCTCACCGCTGTCGTAGCGTCCACCCCTTCGAGGGTGATAGCTTCCCGGCCGCTCGTGCGTCCGCCTTGCTCCGGTGCGCTCGGCGTTGATGACGTTGCGGGCATCTCCATCCGGCGCCCTGCGTGTGTCAAGGAGCCGCTCCTTGGCCGGCGTGCGTCCCTCGGTCGGCGGGTTGACCCGCGTGCACCGAGGGTTCGCCTCTCCGGTGCGGGATCATCACCCCCGCGCGTCCCCCCCGTTGGCGGATGCGTGAGGCCGAGCTCTCGGCCCGCCGGACGGCCGCTTGCTCAAGGAGGGTCCGCACCTCGCGGTGCATGTCTCGAGCCCTCGGGGGTCGAGGGTGCCGGCATGGCGCGTAGCAACGTCGCGGCGGCGATGACCTTTTGGCTCACCCGTGGCGGAGTGTCCGCGTTGTCGACGTTGGGGGCGGGGTTGAGGCGGTCACGGACCCGTGTCGGCCTAGCTCCCGCGCGCGTTCGCCGCGCGCGGAGGCCTCCCCCGCCATCGAGGCGCGGGAGCGGCCCGCACCGTCCGTATTCCTCCGCCGCCTTGGCCTCGAGCTCGCGGGCTTGGGCCGCCCGTGCGTCGACGTCGGCCCCGGTAGGAGCGCTTGGCCCCGCGGCCGTGGCGCGTGGTGATTCCCCGGGGCGGGCGTGACTTCTCCGTCTCCGCACCTGCCGCACGGCGGCGTTGGCCGGGTCGTTGGTGATGACGGCGCGGCACTCCCGCGCGGGGTCGTAGCTCCCGATCGTCGGAGTCGTCGGAGCGACCAAACCGCAGTCCGTGGCGTCGAGGAAGCGCCCCGAACGCGACCCCGGGTCCGCACGCGGAGAAGTCCCACTCCGCGTACCCGTGGCGGTTGGCGGGTGGCATCGTGTCGACGGAGCCCGTGGGACGACTCATCCGCCGCGGAGGTGCCGGGTCCCCGGCGACGAAGACGTGGCGGCCGGTGGAACCCCGCGCATCGTCGTGTTGACGTTGGCGTTGTAGGCCGTAGTGGCGCCACGCGGCCCGATGGGGATGCGCGGTCCGAGACCGCGCGCGGTCTCGGTGGCGGTCGTCGTGACGGTGGGCGCACCGCGTTGGGCGGCGGCGCGCTCGGCCCCGCCGCTCGGACCGCGCCCCGGCGCGAGCGTAGCCCGCAGCGACGACGGCGTCGTGGCGTCGATGGGCCCGCGGCATCCACGCCGCGGGCGCTCGCGCCGGTGTCGTGCGTGCGGCGGAGACCGGAGCGGACCGGCCTCGCGCGCGCGCGAAGCTCCTCACGATTGGTGAGGCGCATGAGATAGCCGTTCCCCGTGGCACGGAAGTTCGGATCCCCCGAAGCGGATCTCGAACCCGGCCGGGAGGGGGTCTGAGCTACCCATGTTGTAGCGGGTACCACGGTACTCAGTGCGGATCGCCATGGAGGGAGTTGGCGAAATGACCTTAAGCGCTCGTTCGCCCCACGGTGGGCGCCAACTGTCGGTGCGGAATATGGTCCCGACACTAACCAGTAGATAGCGCCTAGGTCTATCCCTCAATGGTCGATGCCAAGCAACAAATGACACAAGGTTTTATCCTGGTTCCGGCCGAGGGGGCCGTACGTCCAGCAGGGGCGTGCTCGTGGCACTGTATTGCTCAGCACCGGGGGTGCTTGTAGTGGGGCAAGTACAAGCAAGGCGGGAGAGGAAGCGTGGCTTCCAAGTCCCTGGGAGTGTGGCTGAAGATGTTGTGGGAGAATAAGAGAGTGAGTGCACGGTGTGTTGTGTTCAACTGAGCTTCCTCCCCCCGCGGCTGGGGGCTCGCCTCCCCTTTTATAGGCCAAGGGGGCGGCAAGTTACATGCACGCCGCGCTACCTAGCTACGTGAGGGAGCACGTCGTGCTACGGTGTAGAGTGGGCGGCCGTCCGGACGATCTTCGCTGCGATCCGGCCATGATGGCCTACCCCGTACCCGAACAGTGGCGGTCCGAGGGTAGGAGGGCGGCAGACGGCGGTGGCGTCCTCTGATAGGCTTCGAGGGGAGGTGCGATGATGGCCGGTACGGGGCACGGGAGCGGGCGAACGGCGTTCCTTCCCAATGCGCTCCGCGGTAGCGAGTGGTTGCTTCGCAGGTGCCGGCGTGCGCTCGCGGTGCCGGGCGTGCGCCCGCACGCGTGGGTACGGCGGCCCGCGCGTTACGATGTGACCGGGATGGCCATCCACCGGCCTAGCGCCCCCTACCTAACTCCGTAGGGTCACGGGAAAGTGAAATCGAGGGTGCGCCCGGCCCCCTTTCGAGGGTCGGGCGCGTTAGTCGTCTTCGTAGTGGGCGCACGATGTCACGGGACCGACACCGGCCGTACCGCACGGTCCATCCCACGGTGGCGGGGATGGGCTCCTCCCCCGGGGAGTTGGTGCGGCGGCACGGGCGTGAGCCCCGGCGCATGATGGCGCCGTCCCGCGGCGTCGGGCGTTAAATGCCCAAGTACGGGGCCGGCACGCGTGCGGGGCGCCCGTGAGCGTGGCGGGCCCCGGCCCGAGGGCGGAGCGGACCCTCGAGCGGGGCGAGACCCGCTCGAGGGGGGGAGTGAGCCCTCGGGTGGGGGCGGGATCACCCGAGGGGGGAGTTGCCCCTCGAACGGGCGGAACCCGCCCGAGGGGAGCGCGCGCCCTCGAGCGAGGCGAGGCCTCGCTCGAGGGGACTTCTAAGAGGGTTGTCTTGGTGGGCCGTCGGGGTCCCGTCGTGGGCCGTGTCCTGCACGGTTAGTCACCTGCATGGTTAGGCTTAGCGTGTTTTGATGCGGTTGCGGGATTAAGTGGGGGGTTTCCCCGTTGTTTAAGGGGACCCCTAGGGGCCGTCCCCCGACGCAGCCCCCGAGCATCCGCGGGTTTGCCATTGAGGCTCCCGCAGATGCTGGAACCTACTGATAGGACGTTCTTCCCTCCTTGTTTGCGAACGCTTTCCGTGGGGCCGCGTCGGCGGGCCCCGCGGGTCTAGCCCCCGAAGCCCCGCGGAGTGTGGGTTCTCCCCGAGGGGTTAACCGCGAGAACTTTGGTCGAAAGGCGTGGCACATATGCCAACCGACATCGGCGGTATTTCGGCCGGCTTCGGGGGTGCACGCTCCCCCCCGTCACCGTCTCCCGGCGGGTGCAATTTCAAGGAGGTGTAGCCGTGCGTCAAGCCCCCGAGCCTTGGCCCGTTCGAGGCGATCGGGTCGAGCCTGACGACTTGTTTTTTAACGCGCACTCGCCGTCCCTCCGCGGGACGGAGGGTGAGGTTTCCGCGACTCCCATCGAGCGGGTCGCGAATCGCGGATTCCTCGTCGAGCTGCTAGCGGGTGGTTCAAGTGGACGTCCATGCCCCGTTCGATAAGGGTAGGCTGCGCGGTCCGGAGACACGTCCATGGAAGCGCTTGCGTGGGTTTGCTAGGTGGGGCTCGGTCCCGTTCGCTAGGGACCGAGGGCGCGGAAGCTCTCCCTTGGTGGGATCCCCCCGGCTAGCTGCCCTCGCTGGCTCTCGAACACGACATGTGGGGCACCCTCGAGCCGACGGGCTCGAGGAACGGCTCGAATGCGCGTGCCCTCGTCGTCCCTAACTTTGTGATCTGAGGCGCCTGTTCGAACCCGTCGAGGGTCAGGCTTCGAACCTCTGATCAGTAAGGCCGTGCGGGGCCGTGCCTGGACAGCCCCGTCTTTTCGCGTTTGCGGCCGTTGAGGGGCCTGGGCGAGCCAGCCCTTGAGGCGCTTGTTGGCAGCACGGCGCGTCATGAGTGCTTTCGGTGCCGCTCTATTTCAAGCGTGACCTGGGCAACCCTCTCACGCGCGTGCCTTCTTTTAGAGGGTTGACATTGTCTCGAGCCGGGGGCTCGGGCCGCTCGAGGGTTTCACGTGGCATGGGTGCCCGCGGTTGACTGCTCTACATCGAGCAGGTCCCGGGCGACCTTCTCACGCTGACATCCCATCGAGGGTCGCCTTTGTTTGGAGCCGAGGGTCATGCCGCTCGAGGGTTTCACGTGGCATGGGTGCCCGTGGTTGACTGCTCTACATCGAGCAGGTCCCGGGCGACCTTCTCACGCTGATATCCCATCGAGGGTCGCCTCTGTTTCGAGCCGGGGGTCCGCCCCGCTCGAGGGTTCTCCTTGCTTGGCAAGGGACCCGGGCATTTAAGTGCCTTGCGGTCGTGGCCGTGGTTTTGCAGCGCGGGCGCGCCTTTTTAGGGCTACCAACTAGGTCGGTTGGGCCCACTGACAGGTCGGCGGGTCTTCTAGTAGGTCGGACCCACTTGTCGGGGATGGCCGTGAGCCTGGTCGGTGGAGACCCAGGGGTACCCATGTCTCACAGTTACTTTCACAATTCGTTTCATTATTTCAAAAAATAAAAAAGAGATAAATAAAATGGCTGATGTGCAGGTAAGACTGAATTATTAGTGTGCACGGCAAAAAAACCAACCACGATCCACACACACTCGTTCTTGTGCAAGAGCACATACTCCCTCCGTTCCGGAAAAACTGACGTTTAGGACAAGGTTTGGGTCAAACCTTGGAATATAAATCATCAATAACTTTTAAGATGTTAAGTTTGTAAATGTGAAAACTATATGAATAGATTTGTCTTCAAAAATACTTTCATAAAAGTATACATACATCACTATTTGATAAATATTTTTATATTAACAAGATGTCAAAGTTGTATTTTGGAGACCGTATCGCTGTCCTAAATGTCAGTTTTTTCGGAACGGAGGGAGTACATATTTGGCACTACAATACTGACACGGAAGAAAATGTAGCTCGTTACCATTCCTACACTGCTACGTGCTGCATGCGTGCGTGCCATAACCTGCAGGCGCATTCTGCATGCAATCTCTCCCGAATAGCCGATCTAGCCGTAGATCGTATCCCCACTTGACTCGACAGTGGCAAAAGACATGCCGTTTCGCTCCATGTATACTCCAACAACAAGATCACACTTCAGAAGCTACAAGGTACTAGCACGGTATATAAACACACATGCCAACCTGCATGCCCAAGGCACGAAGAAGCCCAAAAGAAAAAGACACTGCACGATCAGGAAGCGAGATCGGCGAGCATGGCGTCCTCGTCGGTCTTCGCGCTGATCCTCTTCACATGCTGCCTCGCATTGCTCGCCACCTCATCGGCGGCAGCGGGCGGCGGCGTGGATGCCGACGTCGACGCTGGCGGTGACAAGCTGATGATGGGTCGGTTCCTGCGGTGGCAGGCAGCGTACAACCGCTCCTACCCGACGGCGGAGGAGCGGCTGCGGCGGTTCGAGGTGTACCGCCGGAACATGGAGCACATAGAGGCCACCAACCGGGCGGGCAACCTCACGTACACGCTCGGCGAGAACCAGTTCGCCGACCTCACGGAGGAGGAGTTCCTGGACCTGTACACCATGAAGGGCATGCCGTCCGGACGCGGCGGCGTCCGCCGCGACGCCGGTAGGAAGCAGGCCAACATCTCCGCCGTCGACGGCCCGACCAGCGTCGACTGGAGGTCCAGGGGCGCCGTGACGCCCATCAAGAACCAGGGCCCTTCGTGCTGTACGTAACATAAAAATCCAGCATGTTGTTTTGTTTTGTTGTTGATCGTCCCATCCAATTCATTTCTATAATTTACATATATATATGTATATATACAAATATATATACGCATGCAGCTAGCTGCTGGGCGTTCGTGACGGCGGCCACGATCGAGAGCATCACCAAGATCAAGACGGGGAGGCTGCTGTCGCTGTCGGAGCAGGAGCTGATCGACTGCGACCCCTACGACGGCGGCTGCAACCTGGGCTACTTCGTGAACGGGTACCGGTGGGTGATCGAGAACGGCGGGCTCACCACGGAGGCCAACTACCCGTACCAGGCGCGGCGGAACTACTGCAGCCGCAACAGGGCGGCCCAGAGCGCCGCCCGGATCTCCGACTACGTGCAGGTGCCCTCCGGCGAGGCGCAGCTGCAGCAGGCGGTGGCGCAGCAGCCCGTGGCGGCGGCCATCGAGATGGGCGGCAGCCTCCAGTTCTACAACGGCGGCGTCTTCTCGGGGCAGTGCGGCACGCGGATGAACCACGCCATCACCGTCGTCGGCTACGGCGCCGACGCCAACACGGGGCTCAAGTACTGGCTCGTCAAGAACTCGTGGGGGACCAGCTGGGGAGAGCGCGGGTACCTGCGGATGCGCCGCGACGCCACCCGCTCGGGGCTCTGCGGCATCGCGCTCGACCTCGCCTACCCGGTCGTCTGATCTGATGATTAACTAGCTAATTGGATACGGGATGAGACGAGACGTACTTACTATACGTGCCGCCGTTATCATCCGTCGCCTACGTATAACGTATTGTATAGCTCTGCTGCCTGTGTGCGGTATACGCAATGATGAAGTACACAAGAAAGAAAATCACCCATACAGTACTATATACATACTTGTCTGTACTTGATAGATAGTACGGCCGTGTAAATGTAACGCGGTGACGTAAAAGCCTGCTTGGGCCGGTCAAAAGCCGAATTACCATGATTAATGTAAAAGATGGGCCTTCGCATGGTAAGAAATTGAAAATGTCCAACATCCCTCAACTAATCCTGTAGTCTGATATTAGTCCCTCATGAGTAAAAACAGGCATTAGATGTCCCTGAACTTCAATACCGTTTGTTCATGGTCCGGTTTTGGACGGTGGTTTAGTAGGAAGGTCCATTCAACGTACCTTAAATATTGTTGCAGTCCGAGGTTAGTACCTCAACTTCTAAATATGTTTAGGCTCTGTTTAGCATCTTTTATTCGCCTTTTTCTACAATATTTTTTCTCTCAAACAAATCTGTCGTAAAAATTTGCCTTTTTTAAGGTGCACCACACCACTTAAACATCAGTAAGGTTCGTACAAACTCCATTATCAAGAAACAAAAACCAAGCATGCCTTCCTTAGAGCATCTCCAAGACATTAGCAATAATCTTAACTAAATTTAAAAATTTAGAGCCGAGGTAAAAATAAAAAGCTGAACAAATTCAGAACTAAACTAACAACCTCTTTAAACTGATCTTTCCATAATAAGTAAACCTCATATGTCATTCTTCCTTCCTCCCAACATTATCCACCCCACGATGTTTTGCACTGTCAACCCGCGGCGACCTTCTCCGCCGGCAAGACACGCCGCCTTACATGCCTCATCTCGACTCGTTCCTCTCTAAGCCAAGAGCCAGTCGGGTCTCAAGTATCCCTTTGTCTCCCTTCCTTTTTTCTTCCTGCTTCTTTTTCTTTCTTCTTGGTGCTTCTTCACCAAACGGAGCAACCCATACACCTTTGTCGGCCAACCTCTGATGGTGTCCTTCAAATCGCCGCTATCAACGCCTTTTCTCACCTCCCAAGCTCCAGCCTCCACTACTCCTAGGCGTCGGGCATGATCCCTTGTACCGGGGGTCAAGATTCCCTGACCCCCCAATGTCGCTGATGCACGAAGCTCCGCCCTGCTGGTGAACTCCACCTTCCAGGCATCTTTGCACCAAGTGACCATCAAAATGAAATACTGGTCATACGCTAGTGCCCACGCCCTCGATCCCTCCCTCTCTACGCCATCGTGCGACGAGCCACCTATGGTGAAATAATTCGTGGGAAACTAATGGTGTGAGGACAACGACGAGCTGACGACGAGCGTGATGAGGGAGGGCGTGGGCGCGAGGCGAGATAGTGAGGAAGGAGCGCTCATCATATATGATGAGGGAAGAGGAGGAGATAACGCGCGAGATGGACAAGCGAGGAAGATGGCGAGTCCGTTGGAACTGGATTTTATCGTTGTTTGTTTTTTTACCAAGCCAAACGGGTTTTTCGAGCCTGTTGGAGTTTCTCTCTCATAAATAGAACTTCTCACTAGCATGTGTGCATCAAGGTTTGACGCCCGACCTTCATGCACCACTTATGCCCTGTTGAAGCTCGCCCTGCCCGCCTTCAACTCTCTAGTCACCTGGTCGTAGCGACCCATATCGGGTCCTTGAAAACTCTTCACAGCAGCGGCACATTTAGTTTCAATGTGAACTCTCCTCGTTAAAAGGTCGGTTGCAAGAGGCAGACCTTCTCTGCACGGCATCACCTCCGTCGTCTATGGGTTAGAGATGCCATTCACCACCAAAATGTTGGACATTGGGTTAAAAATTGTTGTTGTTGTTGTTGTTGTTAATAAATGTTGAGAAATGATACGTGTTGATAACTGATAAATGATCGAGAAAATGTGACAAATGTTGGGGCTTCATTTATTTAATCTATAAATGTTCTTGGTTGTGAAAAACAAAAATATTGTACATTTGGTTAAAAATTATTGTTATCCATATACAAATGTTAATTAAAAACATAAATGATTTAAAATTGTTGTGAAACTATTGACAAAAATATTGAATTATGTGAAATAATTGATGGTGTACAAAAATAAATGTTGGCTTGAACAAAAATGTTGAGCATTGGATTAGAAAATATTAGTCTCCTTACATAAAATTTGATTTAGAATACAAATATTTTAAAATTGTTGTAAAATTGTTGTTTGAAAAATGTTGAATTTTTAAATAAAGGTTGTTATAAGAAAATAAATGTTTGTCCAAGTCAAATAAATTATTAGATAGTATGTAAACATAAAAATGTTTATTTATGAATATAGAATAATTTTTTTAGAATGATACCATAATTCAACATCTCAATATTTTGAAAGTTTGCTCTATGTTTTGTTATTATCAGCTGCTCTAGTGTACAAGAAAATAGATTTGGATAAGAAGCCTTTGATCTTCCAATCTTCTCCTACTTGAAAGTGTAAATATTATATATTATTGTTGACACCTTTTTACAGGATCAACAAGCACGGGGCGGTTAGACCGCCTGCGGAGGGCGGGTAGACCGGGTAGGGCGGTCAGACCGCTTGTATGGAGCGGTTAGACCGGTTTGCCGGGATCAACCGGCGGTAGACCTACGAACGTCGACTCGGGAGGGACCCCGTCGGAGTTGATGAACGTAGGGTTGCTCTAGGATCGGCAGGCCACCTAGAACGCCTTCGGCCGTCGCGGAGACGAAGGAAGAACAACAGATCGAGGTTGGAAGAGATTGGGCAAAGAGATAAAAGTAAAGGCAAAACGATAAATAGTAAATTGTGTTTGATCGATTGGATGATGCTCAATCGGCCGTGGCCCTTTATATTTATAGGGAGGGGAGGTCTTGCCCCATTAGGAGTCGAAACCCTTACAAAATCGTGTCGAAATACAACTCCTAACCGGTTTTGGCAGGACGGGGCGGTCTAACCGCCTGCGCGGCGTGCGGATCTTCCGAAGCCACATCTCTTTCATCCGGACTCCAAATTGGACGTTCTATATATGGATCTTGATGTACTCGACGAGACCTATCCAATGGTGAAGTCTAAATTGCCTTCTGAGTACTTTGACCAGGGCGGTCTGACCGGGTGGGCCCACCGGTTAGACCGGCCTACCTAGTCCTGCCAATTTTGGGTGTCAACAATTATGAACCTAATATTTGTAATATAAGTTTAAGTTTGACTTCCAACATCAAAGTTTAAACTTCATCTTTGAGGTGTCCACCCGTAGATATCCCACTTATAACCACATGTCCAGCTACAAATTAAAGTGAAAGTAAGAAATATCTATGTGTAGCAATAAAAGAAAAGGAATGTCAATTTAGGGCTCCTAAGATCATAAAAAAGTTAAAAAATCAAAAGATTCTGGTTCTCAAAACAAGTCAAACGACCCGACTTCCCAGAAAAAAGTCATGTCTTCTTTTTTATTCCAATGTGTGCCATTTTTATTGCCTCGTGTCACCCTTTTTTTAACGCAATAGAAAAAACACAATTAGGCCTAAGCCTAAAAGAGCTTTATAGTTTCAAAAACTTAACTATGTTGCGGGAAGGCATATATGTGACGCCCAGGTTTTTAATTAGCGTCATTAACGCTAATGACAGAATCAACCGAGTCAAACACTGCTGACATTGGTCAAACCTTGGTCAATCTGAGTCATCACCTCGAAAACCTTGCCCACAATCCCCAATGACCTTCTTGATCAAGTTAACACACCCCTTTTGCTCAAACCCTGGTCAAAGGCATAGTCAAACCTAGTCAAAACCCCTATGTCTTTGGACCTCCTTAGGAACTTTTGCCACGTTCTCCAAATTTCACCTAAACACTTCAAAATCTCCCAATATAAAAGTTATCCAGTTTTTCGAGGGACACAACTTCTCTTTTGGGTGGCATTGCAAATTTTGATTGTAAAAGGGGAAAAAACTTGGTCAACACCTTCAATCACTATTCATAGGCGCTAAGAAAACTGCAAACTTGGCGTGCACTTTATGCAAAATCCATTGCTCAAAGACCCTATGAACCTTTGTAATAGTTTTAGAGGGACCTTGGATCTGCAACTTTTCTTATTTGCTCTTGGTGCACTTCAGTTCAAAAAATTGGAGATATTCGCGGTCAAATAGGGCTAAATCAAATGCAATAGTGGCGTCGCCAGCACCTGGCGATCCAGAGCACCGCAGAGCGCCGCGTCGCCGCCGCGTGGCGCCTGCGCAACCTCGGTGTCCGGGTCCCCAAGACCTCGAGCCTGATGCGGCTTGGAACCCACACGCTGCACGCCTTTCGACGCACGCGAACCCAGGGCTCTGGACCCCCCATTGACTGGCCCCCTCGGCGTGCCGCGCGTCGGTACTGGCCGCCGGCCCCTTCGCCACCCCACATTGCCACCGGCAGCCATCCTGGGGCCCTCTTCTCCCCCGGCCTCTCCTTTGCCTCAAGAACACCAAGCCTGACCTTCATAAGCGGGCAGTTCCGTCCACGCGGCGTAGTTCTCCCGCCGGCCACTCGATGCCGCAGTCGTCCGCCAGAGACGCCACCACGGTGAGCTCCCCACTCCAAGCCACAGGACAGTCGTTTGTGCACACCCTTGCCACCACGACCTCCCACTGCAGCCTCCAGCGCCGCGTGTTGCCCGTCGAGCCAACCTCCTCGTCGGGAACGCAGTTCCTACGACGGCTGCCGCCTGTCTCCGCCGCATAGGGGTTCGCGCCCCATTTCGGCCACAAATCGTTCCCTCTCGAGCATTTGCTCCTCCCCAGCTCCTTCCCCAGCCATCTCCGGCGAGGGCTCACCGGGAATTGGCCGGACCGCCGCCGGCTCGCATCGGAGGACCCAATTGCGAGGCCTTGAGTCTTTCCAGGGGTCGATTTGCAAAGCAAGGTCCTGTTTGTAAGGAATCAAAAATAGTGATTCCAGTTTGGCTGATTCTTGTAAATCCGTAGAAAATCATAGAAAATCAAAGAAATGCACACTCAATTTTGTTGGATTCCTTGTGAGAAACCCTACAACTTTTGTAAAGCATGACTATGCTTTTTCCTGATAGTTTTTGCATGAAAAATAGGAGACTGATAAACCTAGATCTGTATCTCAAAATCTACTGGGGCTCTGTAGCTGAATTTTGTATATGTTGCGTGCTATGCCATGCCTAGCTTCTGTACAAAAAATTGCACAAAGTTGCTGCACAAATTTTTTTATATGATTTATTTTGTATTTATTCTGAATCTGTCCAAATGATTTTTGTAGCCAAAAATAAATATATTTTTGTGCTCAACTTCTTCATGTGATCTTGTTATGCCAAAATGCACCTCTGTTGAGTTAATCACAATTTTATATTTGTCAAAAATATTTATCCTTAAAATATGCTTGATTTTCAATGTAATTGCATAACTCAAGATCTAGGGTAGCTCTAGGTGTACAGGTTGCATGTCTAGCTTGGTTTTGGACTAGAGGCCATGTGTGAGAAAGTTGGGATCCATTTGTTGCTTATTTATTTTTATGCGCATTTATCATGATTGGATAGCTAGATTTTGTTATTTTGTATATAATTAATTTTATGGCCTTTGTAAATGTGGAATATTGTGCAGTATATTTAGTTCAGTTTGAAGTGCTTCATAACACACCCCACTGAATTTTATTAAATTATTTTGTGAATAAAAGCAATAGTGACCAATTAAGGCTTAATATTAAAGTAAATTGGAAAAACACCACATCCACACCTAATGGCTTTATAAATGTGACGTAAATCCTGTTAAAAAGCTAAGTGTCACCACCCTTGCTGGTTTGTGTAATTAAATAGCTTTAATTGCTTAGATGTGTACACAATCACTATTAATAAAAAGATTAAAAGAATAAACCTTCACATATAATGACCTTAATGAAAAGAATTATTAAAATGTTTGCCAAGGTGAATGTGGCCAACAAGAGTTGGATGAAATAATTAATCCCTCACTCCACCTGAACCTTGCATTGCATTCCGTGAGGAACTCCCTGACGGTAACTACGCGCTCGTGCCGGAAGCCGAGGAAGGTGGAGCTGACGCGGACCTGCAGTACGTGGAAGTGAGCGAGGACACTGAGGACCCTCAAACTAACTATGCTGACGAAGGCAAGCCCCAGTGCATTAACCTAAGTGTTTTTGAACTCTTATGCAACTATCTATGGATGATTGTGCATTTACGTTCAGAAGTTGAAATGGAACCCTAGATGCATGATCCCTAGGTACCTAAGTCCTTAATAGTATGATAGGTCGGTAGTTGCTATGCTATAGGACCGTTACAAGTCGAGTGATGCTTGTCACTTGCGAGAATAGGTTCTTATGTTGGAATCATAAGATCTCCTTAAATGGATTGCTCATGTGGTAAGAGCATGGGACATGGGTGTCACGCCCCATGTTTTTATTTAACCCTAATAGTCGGTCAAATCTGCTGACAGTGGTCAAATCACGATCAACCTGGGTCCTCACCTCGAAAACCTCACCAACCAACCCTAAAGACCCTATTGATCAAGTTGTCGGTGTTTTAGACCGGCAACCTACCAAGGGGAGTACCCGAGGTAGATGAGTGTGGCCTCGTCGAGATCGGTAACTCGAAGGAAGAGACACGTGGCACACAATTTAGACAGGTTCGGGCCGGGAGGAGCGTAATACCCTATGTCCTGTATGTTGCGTAGCTCTAGATTGATTGGGTGTGTTTACAAGATGATGCGTATGAGATAGAGAGGTCCATGCCTCGCCATATATAGCCCGGGAGGCAGGGTTACAAGTCGGTTTGAGGAGAGAGTACTAGTCGGGTACGTCCAGGAGTTCTCTATATAGTACAGGACATGTATACCTTCCTATCAGAGTACTTCTCCACCAAATCCCTTGCGCCCCATGCCATCAGGTGTCGTGTGGCACAAGCCGAGTAGTCCCAGGGGCCCACCGAGTAGTCGGTCCTGGTATCCACTGAGGTAGTGGGCCCAGGGAGGTCCATACGACAAGCCCCCGAGTACTTTGTAGTCGAGCAGGATAGTTTTGAGTGGTCTTGACGGCCTTGACGAGTAGTCCTCAGGCGTCCCCGAGTACTACAAGCCAAAAGTCCTCAAGAGTACTTGAAGCATCCCGAGGCTGGAAGGTACTCCAGCTGATCCTTGAGTAGTCTTGAAGTCTTCTAGAGCAGTTCCCAAGTGTCGTCGAGTTCTTCTCTCGAAGGCCTTCAATAGTACTCGCATTGTCTTGAAGAAGAAACCATATGGAAAATGCGATTCAAAGAATCGCATTCCATATGGAATATAGCCCCCGAGCCTTAGGTCGAATCGTAGATTCAAGCTGAGGGTCAATTTGAAGTTCTGCCAAGATTATCCCGCAAAATTGAAGGGTCATCCTGACATGTGGCGCGGAGCCCCCGAGCCTTGAGTCAAGTACTTCCTCTCAAATTGAAGGGTCATCTTGATTGTAAATTGTGTCCCGAGTTGCTCTTGAATCTTGTCGCCACCCGGGGAGTTTAGTAAACGTAGTCGAGCCCCCGAGATGGAGTGCGTCGACTATTGGAAGATGAAAAGTCGGTCGGCCGCCGCTGAGTCAGCCGCCGATACTTATCCATCTGGCCGTTACACCACCGCCGGTTGGGTTATAAATAGAGGCCGTAACCCTTAGGGTTTTATCATTCCCCACAGTGGCAGCCATTGGAGTAGATCTAGCCAAGCGCCCTTCCGCTGCTGCATCTGCCGCCGCGCTGTAGACTGCCAGTCAACGCGTGTCGCCACTGCTCGCCACCAGGACAGCCCCCAAGCGGATGTGCGTGAAGACTCCATGCGTTTGGAGGATGAAGCCTTCCTCGTCAAAGAGCTCCAAGGCTGGTGCCGGGTAGAAAAGATCCCGCAGCGAGGCAGAGGGATCCGCCCAAGGATCGTCGCCGCCGACATCTCCTCTGCGCCCCAATCCGGCGAAGGAGTGGAAGAAGTCGAAGATGAAGACCAAAGATCTGCTGGCCCTGGTGAATAGCGGGTTCCTTCGGGAGAAGGAGATGGATATGTGGCGCGTCGCTACGGGCAACCCATACCCCATGGAGAAAAACCCCGACGAGGTCCCCATCTTCGCCAGATTCGCAGAGCGCGGACTGGCACTCCCGGCCTCCGACTTCTTCAAGGGTCTTCTCAAGTACTACAGTATCGAGTACTTGAACTTGAATCCCAATGGAATTTTTCACGTCTCCATCTTTGTTCATTTCTGTGAAGCCTTCTTGGGGATCAAGCCCCACTTGGTATTGTTCCGGAAATTCTTCCGCTTGAAGCCGCAGCCAAGCGCCAACGACCCAAGAGTAGTCGGTGGAGCTGGCATCCAGATGCGAGAAGACCCAGCCGACCAATACTTGGCGTACAAGCTCATTGACTCGAACCAAGATTGGAAGGCGAAGTGGGTTTACATCAGTAACCACCACCCAGAGTTGCCGAAGCCGAGCGAGCAGCAGCCGAAGCATTGGCCGTGGTGGAACACGGAACCGACCATGCAAGAGGGTATCCAACTACCCGAGCTGTTGCAAAAAATCAAGGCTTTGAGGGAAGCCGGGCGGAGGGCTGAGCATGTAGCCTTCAGCTTTATGAAGAGGAGGGTACAACCGCTGATGGCTCGCGACACCCTGGGCTACCAGTACACTGGCGACGAAGATACGTCCAGGATGCCCTGCAATGAAGTCGACGATGAAGACATTGTCGAGAGACTGGGTAGGATTTTCAAGGATATGCCACCATACACACCCTGCCCAGTCCCCGAGTACTCCGTGGCTCGTCCGCCAAACAAGGTTGGTAATCGAACTTTGTCTCCGAGTACTGATTGTATTTTAGTAGTCGTGCTCACCCAAACTGTTTGCTGCAGGATGACATTGCAAAGTTTGTCTCTGATCCTGCTTCTCCTCCTCGACTTGTGAATATTCCAGAGGAGGGCAATGGCAAAGCAAAAGAACGCTGTGAAATCGGTGAGGGTGACGACACTATAACCATTGAAGATACATCCGACGAGGAAGATGGGAGATGCTGCAGGAGCGGTTTCAGCTGCGGTCAGGTTCAGCCGACCTGGGCTGCCCCACATCCCCATTGTCGAGGACCCACCAACTAGCTTGGAGGCTAGTCTCCCTGCACCGCCAAGGAGGCCGTGCAATGTGGCGTGCAAACGTGTCGCCAAGAAGTTAAAGCTGACCGATACTACGTCTCAAGAGGTAATTTCCTCGAGTGGAGTAGTCGAGTACTTGTCTTGAAGTATTGTGTATGCTGGCAATTGAATTCTGAGTTGTCGCAGGAGATTCCATCGTCCGACCCTGTTGATCAAGGGGAAGGAGATGACTGGGACACGGTGGGCGAGCCGACTGAGAGGAGCCGCAGTCCAGCCCCCATCGTAGAAGAGCTTGTGGCGCAGCTCACGCAACAGACGACTAGAGTTGTCGAGCGACGGTGCGGCAAAAGAGAGCGGGCGGAGCCAAGCATGACTACTCGAGCCGAGAAGATCCGATGGCGGCACAAGCTGCAGAAGAGGCGCCCGCCGAAGTCGGGCTTGTAGACATCGCCATCATACTTGCGCTCCGACCGTGACTGTCGTCCGGTCTAGCTTGTAAGTGGAAACCTTTCCCGAGTAGTACTTATAACTTGGTAGTCTTACTTGATTGACCACCAATCTTGTCTTGTGCGGGAAGTCTGCGATTTGTCCGGGAAGGAGATGAACCCAGCACGGCGGCGGTCGAACAAATCCAACGCTCGCTGTCGAGGAGTCCGCTCCCCTCCCTCAGGCCGAGACCGTGGCGCCGGGCGCAAAAGCTACGGTGCCGGAAGCCACTATAGTAGAAAGTAAGTAGACTGCGGTGATGCGGCCTACCCCAAGTAGTAGTCATAGCCCCCGAGTACTGATACCATGTGTCTTGTGTTGTGAGGAGCACAAGTCGAGGGAACTGCAATCCCCGAAGCTGTGCCGGTTGCAGGCGTCGTGCCTGAAGCCGAGGTGATCACAGGAGCAGCGACCGAACCGGCGGAGACAACAGCCCCCGAGGTCACAGAAGAAGTGCATGACGATGCACTACCGGGTACAAACATAGACGTAGTCGTCCGGTCGCCAGAGATCCAAGACACGGAGCCGATCCGTTCGGTGCCGATGTCTGAGGCCGCAGCGACTAGTCGTGATGGGCTCGAACTTCTGGCTGTGACCTTATCAACCCGGCGACAGTGGCCCGCAACTTGGAGTCGATGCGCCGGGCTGAGCAATGGATGAAGGTACGTGACAGTACCCATTGAGTTGTTGATTTCCCACAAGAGTTGAGTACCCAAGTACTAATTGTTGCATTGTGCAGGATGTCGTGGAGAGATCCTGGCAAAAATCCGATATGCTCCAGGGGTATGGTGATACAATGCTCCAGGCAGAAACGTTGGAGAAAAAAGAACTCAATAAGGCCAGGAAGCACTTCGCCATGCTGCAGTCCAAGCTCGATGGCGCCTTCGCCCAATATCACAACGAGGTACAAGACATGCAAGCAAAGAGCGATGAATTGGTCCGCAAGAACAAGTCGCTGTGCCAAAAGAACAAAGGTATGCCGATGTCAGCCTGTCGGGTACTTATTGGGAGTACCTTGTAGTAGTCTGACAGCTCCCCTTGGGTTGTTTGTAGATCTTGAGGCCCGGGTGGAACAGCTGAAGGCATCGGAGACTGATATGAAGAACCTTTTCTACCGAGAGAAAGATGCTCGCGAGGTACTTGAGTATGATTATAAGCAGCTGGCCCATGAGTGCAATACGCACATGGAGCTTCGGATCGCCTCGGATCGTGACCTTGTCAACTGCTATAAATCTCTACAGAAGCTCAATCAAGACTGCGAGAAGTTGTGGGGACAGCTCAAGGAACTTGAAGAAGCCGCACTTCCCATCGCGAGGCTGCTGGTGCCACACCCGGGCGGGCCAAAGATAGCTCCTTTGGTTGACCGGCTGAAGGAAACTCCTGGTCATCTGCCGACTTATGTCAAGCATCTGCGAAGTCCATCCCGAACCAAGTCTTGGCGTTCATGAAGTCGTACTTTCCCAAGGCTCCGGTAGATTTAGTTGCGGGTGGACTAGCCGCCAATTGCACAGATGAGCAGTATAAGGAGCTTCTAGAGCAGATGGCGTCGATCGTGGAACAAGTCGCGGAGAAGTTGAACCTCCAGTAGTTATCTTGTAGGGTTAGCTTATAGCGGTAGTTGTAGTATAAACAAAGTTGTAATGAACTTGTGTAAGTTTGAATGAAAAGATCTTCCATAAATGAGTAATCGTTGTCGCGGTGTATATGTGCGGAGTGCCCATCATGGAGTTGTCGCGAGTAGTAGTACTCAGTAGTAGACCCAATGAGGGAGATACAGTAAATGAGTTGATCGAGAATCAAACTTTATTACTGAAAGAGTGCACCTGGATGGCCAGGGCCGTTTACAAGTGTAGTCGCCAGGACCCGGAGGCCGCCTACGGGTAGAGTAGTGCTAGGGCGCGTGTCCGCTTACAGCTGTAGATCCGTTAGTAGCCGTATAGGCTGGATCTAGAAGTACAAGGTCTCTTGATAGACCGCTGCTAGAGTCCTTGACGCCCTGAGCAGCCCGAGGTCTGTTAGTAGCCTTTAGCGCTGGATCTTGGAGTAGAGTAGTCCGAAGACTAGTGCCTGGACCTGGAGGCCGCTTACAGCAAGAGGCCCGGGAGTAGTCGTGTAGACGTGAGCCCCCAGAGTAGTCGAAAGACTATGTGTAGAATCGACAGAGCTGGTCGATATTCCACGAGTTGCTGATGTCTTCGCCTTCAAGTGTCTGGAGGCCATATGAACCTGGTCCGGTCACCCTTGCGACTATGAAGGGACCTTCCCATGGCGAGCTGAGCTTGTGTAGTCCTTCCGTGTTCTGGATGCGACGGAGGACGAGATCACCAACGTTGAAGGAGCGTTCCTGGACGTTGCGATCGTGGTGGCGTCTGATACCCTCAAGGTACCTTGCTGATTGGACGAGGGCGGCACAGCGAGCTTCTTCGAGTCCATCGATGTCAACTCGTCTGCTATCTTCAGATATGCCTTCGTCATATTGTTCTACTGCCAGCGAATCCCACATGATGTCGGCAGGTAGAATAGCTTCGGAGCCGTAGACCAGGAAATAGGGTGACTGTCCCGTCGGCTTGGTGGGTTGAGTACGCAGCCCCCAGAGTGCGTTGGGCAGTTCCTTGATCCACTTGCCCCCTTTGGTGTTAACAACGTCGTGTAGTCGCTTCTTGAGAGCATCGAGTACCATCCCATTGGCACGCTCAACTTGTCTGTTGGCCCGTGGATGGGCGACGGAGAAATACTGGACATCAATCTCGTTGTTCTCGCAGTACTCTCAGAATTGGTGGTTGTTGAAGTTAGAGCCTAGGTCTGTGATGATGTGATGGGGTAGTCCGTAGCGGTGCATGAGTTCATCCAAGAAGTCGAGTACCCTGTCGGCCTTGGGGAAGGTGACCGGCTTGACTTCGATCCACTTGGTAAACTTGTCGATAGACACCAGAACTCTGTTCAATCCTCCTGGCGCAGTCGGAAAAGGCCCAATCATATCGAGCCCCCAGCAGGCGAAAGACCAGGTTTGTGGTATGGTTACTAGCTTGTAGGCCGGGACGTGTTGTTGCTTGGCGAAGTACTAGCAACCTTGGCACCTTCTGACGAGTTCTTCAACATCGCCCAAAGCTGTGGGCGGGTAGAAAGCTCGCCAGAAGGCCTTGCCGACCAGCGTACGTGAAGATGCGTGGTTGCCGCAGACACCTTTATGGATCTCCTCTAAGATGTCCTTGCTTTCTTCTCGAGGAACGCACTTCATGAGTACTCCGGAAGTGGCACCCCGTCTGTAGAGCTTGTCCCCAACTAGGACGTAAGACATGGCCTGGCGGATGAGCTGCTCGGCCAAATTTTTGTCCGCGGTAACCTTCTGCTCGCGGATGTAGTCGATGAAGGGTTGTCGCCAGTCCATGTCAATCATCATGACCTCCTGGCCAGCTGGTGAAGGCGCTGGGTCAGTGGTTGTCGGCGCCAGCTCCGAGATGGATGGCGCATGAAGCTCGTGGACAAAGACACCCGCTGGTACTTGAGCGCGAGTAGAACCAAGCTTCGACAGGACATCCGCTGCAACGTTGTTGTCGCGGACGACGTGATGGAACTCGAGACTGTAGAATTTGTTCTCGAGCTTGCGAACTTCTAGGTAGTAGGCGTCCATGTTCTCCTTGTTGCGGTCCTAAGACTTGTTGACTTGGTTGATGACCACTGCAGAGTCGTCATAGACTAGTAGTCGCTTGATGCCCAGAGAAGCTACGAGGCGGAGCCCCTGTAGTAGAGCTTCGTATTCGGATTCGTTGTTTGAGACCTTCCAGAAGATCTGTAGGACGTACTTGATTTGTTCGCCCGTTGGAGAAATCAGGAGTACTCCTGCACCCGCGCCTTCAAGCTTGAGCGAGCCATCGAAGTTCATCACCCAATGCTCTGGCCGCTCAGTTGGAGTTGGTAGCTGATTTTCCCGCCACTTTGCCATGAAGTCGACTAGTGCTTGCGACTTGATGGCTTTTCGTGGCTTGAAGTCGATGTTGAGGGCACCGAGTTTGAATGCCCATTTGGATATTCTTCCAGTAGCATCTTGGTTCCGCAGGATGTCACCGAGCGGGTAGTCGATGACGACGAAGATCGAGTACTCCTGGAAGTAGTGTCGTAGCTTCTGCGAGGTAATGAGCACTGCATATAGTAGCTTCTGTACTTGGTTGGTGAAAGTGCATCTAGGCCCCTAAGTGGATTTTGGTGAATTGAATGACAAGGCGATTAAAGGACTAATGTTTTTGTCTAAGATTGTGAGCGAGTTTTTCTCTATATATTCATAAGCAACCATTGATGTACTTAACTCGTGGATGAATATTTCGGCTCACATTTTTAAAGACATGTATATGGTGCAAGACTTCATGAGTTTATTGAAAGAGAACAAGATGATGAGTGTACACACCATGGTTCTAAAAATGGAAGCTTGCATATCCGTTGTCAATCAAGATCAAGCATTTGAAGCGGGATTTTCAAATGAAGGTTAATTGCGTGAGAAGCAAAGTGGAACTCAAAGTGGATTGGATAAGTGATGAAGAGATCAACCGAGATGTCTAGGGTGAGGGACTAAGCAATCTTTGGGGCCATAGCTAAGCCGCCATTCATGTTTTGCTAGGGTGAAGGTCTAGCATCCGTGGGGTCTTCAAGTATCATATTCAAACCTTAACGAGGGAAGCTTTGCAAGTCATCAACTCGTTAAGATTGGCAACATGGAGTGACCATGGATCCAAGTGTGCATTCGTATGCTATATGGAAAGATCCTAAGTCACTAGCTCAAGTATGGACGTGCTCAAGTCAAAAGGCTATGTTGAAAGCCCTCAAGTGGTTATTGATCAAGTATGGCAAGAATTGAAGTTGTTCAAGCTCAAGAGGTCAACGAAGCTCTTTTATTCTTTTCTTGAGTATAGGTATGCCGTACTATCAAGAGGGATGCAACTTAGCGAGTTGACCAAGTCAAAGTGCTCTTTAGTTGACCTAAGTGAGATCTAGCCTTAGAGTGTGCTAACAAACCCTCCTAACCTAACCTGGGTCATTTCATCTTGGTGGTGAAGTGCTAGTTTCTTTAAAAGGGGTTTTGGGGTAACTCGGGCTTGACCGGTCGACCGGTCGAGGCACCGGTCCGAATAATGCTAATGATAATGCTTACAAGATTGAACTCCCTGATGACTATGGTGTTAGCACAACTTTCAATATTGTTGATTTAGCACCATACTTTGGACCTGAAGAATCAGAGTCGAGGACGACTCCTTTTCAAGAGGGGGAGGATGATGAGGTCATCTCAACAAGCTTTGCACAATCACAAGTAAACCAAGGACATGACATAAAAGATGTCACTCTAGAACAAGAACAATTGAACATTGAACAATTGAACAATTGAACAATTGAGCCAAAAAGCTACGAAGAACGGTGACTTCACTCCTTGTTGAATTTAAGATACACGCAAATGAGAATTGGTTACTACCTAAAAGTTGTACTTTTATTGTGTTAAGGTTTACACATAAAGATATGGATGACACTCAAGAGGATAAAGGTTACGTCCGGTCAAGGATGGGTTACACGAAGACCGAGCAAGATTGCTTTGTGCCAACCAAGACAAGTTACATGCACAAGACCTTAGGTTACCTTGCGAAGCTTCATCTTCACGTACAAGTCTGTACGAATCTGCCACGATTCATGGTGCATGATATACATGGTTGGAAGCTTCATCAAGTCAAGATTCCAACGCAACAAACCTCATGTCTTTTGTACTTTCCAATAAAGAGTTATGACCAATTTAGTGGAGACTGCGCGAGAAGCCAAACAGCCACGCGAGGCTCTTCGAGAGTTCGGTTCGTGGTGACCTTTGAGATGGCATAACTCCGAAACTCCAAGTCCATTTCACACCCAACTAGGAGGGATGTTCCTAGTATAAATAACCCATGTATCTCGAGAGATTAAACAAGACTTTGATAATGAAATTGAACCCCTTTTGTTCGGTCTGTGTGCTAACAAATTCGAGAGAGAGATCTCTACCCCTTTGCTCTTGTGATTTCCTTGAGGGTTTACGAAGCGGCCGCTTCATCGGCTCCCAATTGGTGCTCCTGGTCCATTGATTCCAGGTTGTGTTGGTTGGTTCTTTGAGAGTGTGGTTGGGCGAATCCTCGATTCGGGTTGCCGGTTAAAGACGGTGGTTGGCTTCGAGTTTTATTTGTCGGGTTGCACTAGTTATCGCCGCTTGCGGCAAGTTATCTTGGCTGTCCTACAACTAGTTATCGAGATCAATATCCTACGTCGTGAAGATCGGGACCGAGTCACATCATTTGGTATCGAGCTCTGCGTTGCCACGGTAGGATTCTTTACCCTTAGCTACATATTTTTTTGCCTTCGTCCTATCCACTAAAAAGCCATAAAAAGTTTATATCATAGCCTTTGTTTGATCTCGCTTATCTAGTGAGTTTGGTTAAGTTTCAGTCCATTAGAGTCTTTGTTTAGTTGCTGATCATATCATCCTTTGCGTACCTTTTGAGCCTTTCATATCTCTGAAAATCCCCACAAAAAAAGAAGATTAAACCAATTCTATCCTTTGCGTAAACTTTCGTCCTATCAAGATAGTTGCTGGTTATATTCAGTTCTAGCATCTTTAAATTGTGCAAGTGTTATATCCGGTCTCGTGATTAGTTCTAAAAAAAGAGTCAAGAAAAAAGTGAAAGAAAGTTGCAAAAAAAATAGTGTTGGAAAGTAAGGAGAAAGATCGGATTGTTTGTATGCACAAGTGTTGAACCATCATATCGGTTTGTGTAACCGCTTTACTATCCTTCTTTGGTGCAATTTTGCTAGGTGATTTAGTTTCATTCAATCATCCCTAGCATAATCCTTGTTTACATCAAATCTGAAATATCTTTTATGTGTGTGTTGCTTCGGTTACATCATTCATATCTTGTGATCAGCACTAAGCATTGGATCTCTAGTTTGGATTGTTACTTATCTTTACAACAACTAGAATTCAGATTGCTACTTGTGTTTTATACCCCACCGAGCTCCACAAATAAGCCACCGTAAACCGAACGCCGGTCGTGTATTCGCTTAACCATCACTCTTTTTACCACTACACATAGTACTTCGTAATCTACGGGGAACTCATAAGAGCTTTGGTTGGTAAGAGAAGGTGAGGTTGTGAGATCCACATAATTTTCCATTCCACATATAGTTGCTGTTTGTGTTTTCACTAACAATACGGGAAGATGTCCGAACAAGTCGACATTGAAGATTGTGTCACCATGATACAATTCAATGAAATGAGGCGAAGTATGGAGGAGAGACAAGATAGATTGTCCAATGATTTGCAAACCATTATGGAACAACCGCGACATATTCCTCGTGTTGCTGAAAATGTAAGTAATCATGAAGATGAAGTGGAAGAAACCGAAGAAGAAGGCTGTTAACGTCGTGCAAGAGAACACCAAGAACGTCGACAACGAGCTGCTTTCCATACTAGAAGACCTGCTGGTCCAGGGCGTGGAGATGGAGGTAGAGGAAGAGGTCGTGGAAATGAAGACAATGACCATGCTGATTTTGAGGATGAATACGAAGAAGAAGAGGTTGAACAACCCCCAAACTATGGTCGTCGTCATCGGGGTAATTATGAACGTGGTCAGCCTAATGAGGAGAGGTTTGGCAAGTTAAAATTCACTATTCCCAAGTTTGATGGAGGATCTGATCCAGAAACTTATCTCACATGGGAGTTGAAGGTTGATAAAATTTTTCGCTTGCATAATTACTCTGAAGAGAAGAAGATGGCAATGGCTGCACTTGAGTTTGAAGATTATGCTCTAATCTGGTGGGAGCAAATGCTCAATGATAGAGAAGAAGCTGGGCAAGGTGCTGTTCATACGTGGGCTGAAATGAAAAGAGAAATGAGAGCAAGATTTGTACCTAAACATCATCGTCGTGATCTTTTTGACAAACTGCAGAATTTAAAGCAAGGAAATCTCTCTGTTGATGAGTATTACAAAGAGATGGAAAAGGCAATGATCAGGGCTAATGTATTTGAAGATCAAGAGCAATCAATTGCAAGGTTCATGTCTGGTTTATATCGTAATATTCAGCGCATTGTTGAATTTCAGCCCTACCGCAATCTTATTGAGTTGGTACATCAAGCAAGCAAAGCTGAGCGTCAATTGCAGCAAGACATGAAGAGCAATAGAGGAGGCTCATTCAATACAAAGATTACCCCAAGTGGAAGCAAATTTACACCAAGAAGTAGTGCAAATCGAGGTGCAATCACCAACTCAAGTGGTGGTTCACGGTCTAGTTTCCATGGTGGTTCTAGTGGGAAAGAGATGGCTTCTCAAAGTGAGAAAAGCAAACATGCAATATCATCATCTACATCGATGGCTTCTACAAAGAAAAAGTAGTGGAATTCAATGTTTCAAGTGTGGAGGTCGTGGTCATGTTATTAGAGAGTGCCCAAACAACCGCACCATCCTTGTCAACGACAATGGAGAGTATGAATCAGCTAGTGACGATGAGAAGGAAGCTATTGATGAAGAACAACTTGAGGATGCTATTGAAAATGCGAGAGCTGCCCACATGTGAATTTGATAGAGGTACTGCTCTTGTTGTAACTCAAATTTTGAGTGTACAAATGAAGGAGGCTGAAAATGGACAGCGGCACAATTTATTCCAAACAAGAGCCAAAATTGAAGGCAAGGTATGCAAGGTAATTATTGATGGTGGAAGCTGCCATAATCTTGCTAGCCGTGAAATGGTTGATAAACTTGGTTTAAAACTGCTGCGACACCCTCATCCATATCATGTACGGTGGTTGAGTGATGCTTGGAGATATCAAGATTGGATATAGGGTGAAAGTTCCATTCAAAATAGGTGAATATGTTGACACCATAGAGTGTGATGTAGCACCAATGACAAGTGTGTCATCTGCCGTTGGGAAGGCCATGGCAATATGATCGCTCATCTCTACATTGTGGTCGCACAAATGAATAAACTATCAAGTGGAAGGGAAAGAGCTTGCTACTTAAGCCAATGACACCACAACAAATCCTAGCCGAGCACTTACAAAACATCTCCAAAGTGAAGGTTGAGAGTGAGAAAGAAAGAGAAAAAAATAAATTGAGTACCCTCCACAAACCGGTGAGTGAGAGCGACAAGCCAAATGAGGGAGATCTAAAGAAAAGAGAAGGAAATAATCTGGTCATGTTAGCCACCAAATCTGAAATGAGAGATGTGAGGCGTAATCCATACCAAGAATTCATTGTCTTGTTGTACAAAGACACATTGCTTTCAACTAATGACATAACATCTCTTCCTAGTGTTATTTCACATCTTTTGCGGGACTTTAAGGATGTCTTTCCGGAGGAAACCCCTACTTGGACTGCCACCTTTGCGAGGCATTGAACATCAAATTGATCTCATTCCGGGGCTGCCTTACCCAATCGTCCACCATATCACACGAATCCGGAAGAAACGAAAGAAATTCGAGGGCAAGTACAAGCACTTTTAGATAAAGGTTATGTGCGTGAAAGCTTAAGTCCTTGTCTTGTTCTCGTTATTTTGGTTCCAAAGAAAGATGGCACGTGGAGAATGTGTGTAGATTGTAGAGACATCAATAATATTATCTTGTTCGCTATCGTCATCCTATTCCTAGGCTAGATGATATGCTTGATGAATGGAGTGGTTCTATAATTTTTTCCAAGATTGATTTGCGTAGTGGTTACCATCAAATTCGAATGAAAATTGGAGATGAATGGAAAACTTCTTTCAAAACAAAGTTTAGGCTATATGAATGGTTAGTAATGCCTTTTGGTTTGACTAATGCTCCTAGTACTTTCATGAGATTGATGAACCATGTCCCGAGAGCTTTCATTGGAAAATTTGTTGTTGTCTACTTTGATGATATCCTTATTTACATCAAGACATTGGAAGAACATCTTGAACACATACAACAAGTTTTGAATGTGCTTAGAAAAGAAAGATTGTATGCTAACCTTGAGAAGTGCACCTTTTGCACGGATCAAGTTGTGTTTCTTGGTTTTGTTGTCTCCGGACGGGGAATTCAAGTGGATGAATCTAAGGTTGCGGCTATCAAGGAATGGCTAACACCCGAGAATGTGTCACACCTGATTTTCGAAGAGAAACCAAGTGCATCTCATATGTGTGCCGGGATCGGTTCGCACACATATGATAGACAAAAATGAGTGAAATATCATAAACGGTATTCAAACGTATTTCAGAGTTTAACCACTTATTACACTCATGCGGGAGACTCGAAGGTCTCTAACAACGAAAAACGATAACTACTCGTCAAGTCCTCGTCTTCCGCTCCCACAGGCACTTGACTGGGGGTCTGCAAGCCTCAGATCTCATCGAAGTCGTCATAGAACTCCCCTCCAAAGTTTTCCTCTGAACAGTGATAAGCAAGGCTAAGCACACTTATGGTTGGAGCTCAGCAAGTGGGGGAAAATGCAAGGCTATCAAGGATAGGCTAAGGTTTTGCGACATGGTTCAAGCATTTTAATGTTGGTCAAGTTTTAATTAAAGAACGCCTAATTACTATGTGTAAGTTCGTACCATCCCACTTAAGAAAACTTAAGTACAAAACGGCCCAAGCTCAACGAGCTTCACCAACCACGATTTATCTCGTCTTTAAGTTTATTAATCATGTGAGGGTCCAAGCCTCTCATGACCGTGAGCACGGCCGATCGATCGGTTTACACTCGCAGAGGTTTGCACACTTTACCCACGGTTCGCGTAAAAGCTCCAAAGAACTTTAAACCCAACCATGCGATGCGGCCAAGCACCATACCACACTTCCGAGGTGTGATTGCATAGGGACGCTACGAAGCCTTTACAAAGGCATGCAAAAGACTAACGACCCGCATAGTTACGGATCGGAGCGGACCATAACCCTCCCTAGTGGTCGGTACCTTAGCGAGAGGCTACTACCCCAAAAGGACCGGGCTATACCCCCGCAACCCGGATCCCCCTCTCGCTCCTTTCGGAAAAGGGCCACTAGTACGATCACACACCTAATTATTCGGCTAAGGTCGGATCCATGTAACAACCGTGGTTGCGCATGTTTTCTTGGGTGGTTCTCCATGTTCCGATTAAATCAAGTGTTCTTGCATTACCCAAAACATTAACTACTAAACATATATCATTTTCATAAAAGACCCATTTATCCAACCCATGTTAAGCAACTAGCGTTTTCTACCCAAAACTTTATTTAAAAGGGGCTAGGCCAAGGATCGGGGTAAAAGATCTAGGTAAGTCCTTAAAAAGGTTTTCCCGACAAGTTAATGCAATGAAATCATAAAAGTAAACATTAATTATAATGCAATTATATAGGACAAAAAGAGAACATGCACGGGGAGAAGACCACTTGCCTTCTTCGGCTACGACAAAATCTTCCTCTTCCTCAAACAAGCGTTCCCGATCGTCCCCGAGAGGTGGCTCGGTTGAAACGGACACGATATCTACGATTCACACATAAAGCATACAATAAATAAAACAGATCACCAATCAATCCTCAAGACTAAAAACAAGCTACTAAAGCGACGGGCTCACCGATACGATAGTAAGGACTGCTAGAACGCTAAAAACGGAGCTATAACGGAGAAGATATGCTAAAAACAAGGTATAAGGACTAATCTCGCGATAAACTAAACTTTACGGGGACCTAACAGCAAGAAAATAGGGGCTAAAACGTAATTATACTTAAAAACAGGAGGTTTAAACTATTAAAAGGGTGTTAAGGTCCTCCGGTAGGAAATTCTAATAAGACGGGGGCTTAAACATGAATTTTAGGACCGAATTGAAAGGGTCTTATGAGGTGGAAGGACCGGCTGCGAAAATAAAAGAACCGGGGGTCTCTTAAAGAAAACGCCCCCCGGTTGACCGGTACTTGCGGGTTTGACCCGCGGGTCCAAAGGATGCCGGGGCGTGGATGGCCGATCCGACGGCCGGCCATGCCCGCATGCGGCCGAGAGGCGGCGCTTGCGCGCGCGGCGGCGCGCGTGTCGGCGCGCGGTGGCGGGGGTCGCCGCCGACGGCCTAAATCGCGCTCCCGGCCACGAAAACGCGTGGGTAAAACTTCTACGCGCGGTCGGGGACCTTGCGAACCTAACCATGCGCTTGCACGGGTGAAAAGGACGGCGACCGAGGCACGGCGTCCATGGGGGCGGACGGCCGGCGGCCGACGAGTGGTGGTGCGCCCTACGGTTGGGTTTAAGCGAAAAGGAGGGCGGGGACATGGTCCTTACAGCGTGTAGGAGCTCCGGTGGGCGAAGATTTGATGGAAAAGGCGGCGGCGGCGGAGATCAATGCCGGCGGCCGAACCTCAACGGGCGGCGACGGCGAGCTGGATTGGGGCGCACGGGAGCCTGCGGATTCGAATGGGTACATGAATTAGTTCACAAATACGAAGAGGAAGCGATCGGGAGATGTTGAGGAGCTTCACCAACGATGAGGGAGCTCGGGGCGGCGGCAATGGCGCGGCGGCCGGCGCTCCAACTCGGTGGCAAGGGCGGTGGGGGCACGGGAAGGTGTGGGCGCTCGGGAGTGTGCAAAGGGGAGTACGGAGGTGCTCCGGGGCGCTTAAATAGGCTCGGGTCGCTCGGGAGGCGGTTCCCCGGCGGCCATGGCCATTAATGGCCGTCTTGAAGGAGTGTGAAGAGGGGGAGGGGGGTTAAAGGAGGGTAACAACCGAATTAAGGGAGGGGAAATGAAGAAGGGGCATCACTTGCGCTCGGTTAAGAGGTTTTGATGGCGGGGGAGCGGGCCGACCCGGCCGGAAACGGCCGGCGGCCTTGATGGGGGCGCGGGCCGACCCACGGCCGGAGGTAGGGGAAAGGCCGACGGTCGGGTCCCACCCGTCGGCCGACCGCCCGCAAAAAGAAAAAGGGGGAGGCGTGCTGGGCCGGCGGAGCGGCGATGCTTGGGCCGCCTTGAGCCGGCCTACGCGCGCGGAGAGAGAAACGGGCCGACGGCCCGGATGGTTCACGGGCCTAAAGAAAAAGAAAGGGAGAGGGAAAGGAGATGGGCCGGATGGAGGAAAAGAGAGAGAGGAGATGGGAAAGGGATTTTCTTTTTCTTTTAAATTTCTTTTCAAATTCATTTTTCAAACATTCAAACTTCAAACAAAAAGAAATCCATGCATTCGAATCATGATGCACAAACACTTATTATTTCTAAATTATTTTAGTGATGTTTAAATATTTAAAAGCCAATTTGTTTATTAATTTATTTATGTCCTTAAAGAAATTAAATCTAGCCGTTTGTTGCTAAGTTAATTTAGTGATGGAATTTTAGGGTGTTACAAATCCTACCCCCTTAAAGAGAATCTCGTCCCGAGATTCAGGAAGATTAGAGAACAAGTGAGGGAATTCTTCCTTAAGTTCGTCCTCTCTTTCCCAAGTAGCCTCATCCTCTGAATGGTGACTCCATTGCACCTTACACATCCTAATGACCTTGCTGCGAGTAGCCCTTTCTGAGGTATCCAAGATCTTGACTGGGTGTTCCTTGTAGGTTAGGTCATCTTTTACCTCAAGTTCTTCCAATGGTAGATGCTCTACTCTGACCTCACTTGAACACTTTTTCAATTGAGATACATGGAACACATCATGAACACCGGCTAAGCGTTCGGGTAACTCCAACCGATAAGCTACTTCGCCCCGTCTTTCCAAGACTTGAAAAGGTCCGATAAAGCGAGGTGATAACTTTCCTCCGATATTAAACCTTTGAAGACCTCGGATAGGTGACACTCTAAGATAGGCATAATCTCCGACTTCAAATATCACTTCTCTTCTCTTAGGGTTTGCATAACTCTTTTGCCTAGATTGAGCAATCTTGAGATTTTCCCGAATTATCTCTACTTGTCTTTCTCGCCTCCTTTATTATTTCGGACCAAAGAGTTGACTCTCTCCTGTCCGGTTCCGGAACAACGGTGTCTCGCACTTCCTTCCATACGGTGCTTCAAACGGTGCCATCTTGAGACTACTCTAGTAACTATTGTTGTACGCAAACTCCGCGTATGGCAAACTTTTATCCCAACTTCCACCATGTTTTAACGCGCATGCCCTTAACATATCCTCTAAGATTTGATTTGTCCTTTCGGTCTGTCCATCTATCTGTGGATGATATGCTGAGCTGAAATTTAACTTCGTATCCATAGACTCATGTAATTTCTTCTAGAATCGGGACGTGAACTGAGTGCCCCGGTCTGAAACTATCTTCTTTGGAACCCCATGCAAACATACTATCTTTGATACGTATAGTTCTGCTAACTTTGTTCCTAAGTAAGTGGTCTTTACTGGTATGAAATGTGCAACTTTGGTTAATCTGTCCACTATTACCCATATCGAGTCGTACCCATCACGTGTACGTGGTAATCCCACCGTAAAATCCATACCAATCTCTTCCCACTTCCACTCGGTACCTGCAGTGGTTGTAGTAACCCCCGCTGGTCTCTGATGCTCTGCTTTTACTCTTTGACATACATCACACAGTGCTACATGAGCTGCAACATCTTTCTTCATACCGTACCACCAATACTTCTGCTTTAAATCTTGGTACATTTTGGTACTTCCTGGATGTATAGAGAGGGCTGAATCGTGTGCTTCTTTCAATATAGACTCACGAAGACGTTTGATTTCCGGTACACATATCCTGTTCTTAAACCAAATGGTTCCCTATTCATCCTCTCTGAATTCCGGAACTTTGCCTTGTTCAATCAACTTCTTGTATCCCTTAATCTTTTCGTCATCCAATTGTCCTTTTCTAATCTCTTGTTCAAGAGTTGACTCAATTTCTAAGGTCATACTTTCACTGCGTGCGCCTATCCCTAGATTGAGTCGTGCCATTTCCCAACACAGGTTCCCGAGGCATTAATCGAGCTACTAACATGTTTGCTTGACTCTTATGACTCGGAGCATCCGCCACCACGTTGGCCTTTCCGAGGTGGTACCGTATATCCAAATCGTAGTCCTTAATCAGTTCTAACCACCTACGCTGCCCGAGATTGAGATCTCTTTGGGTGAAGATGTACTTCAAGCTTTTGTGGTCCGTGAATATCTGACACTTATTCCCAATCATATAGTGTCTCCAAATCTTCGCCGCGTGCACTATAGCGCTAACTCTAGGTCATGAGTAGGGTAGTTTTGTTCATGCTTCCTTAGTTGCCTAGAAGCATATGCTACCACTTTTCCTTCCTGCATCAGAACACATCCTAGACCTTGCCTGGATGCATCACAATAAACATCAAACCCTTTGTGTATATCAGGCATTATCAGTACCGGTGCGGTGGTTAGTTTCTTCTTTAATTCTTCAAAGCTAGTTTGGCACCTATCATCCCATTTAAACTCCTTTCCTTTCTCCAACAAAGAAGTGAGGGGTTTTACAATCCTCGAGAATCCTTCTATGAACCGTCGGTAATACCCTCGCCAAACCAAGAAAACTCCCCGATCTCTCGGTACATTTTTAGGTGGATTCCAATTCAGCACGTCCTGAACTTTACTCGGGTCAACAGCAATTCCTCCGTCAGTGATAATGTGCCCAAGAAAAGAGACCTCCTTCAACCAAAAATCACACTTGCTGAATTTGGCATATAACTGATGCTCTCGAAGTTTCTGCAATACCAATCTCAAGTGCTCCTCATGTTCCACTTCATTCTGAGAGAATACTAGGATGTCATCTATAAATACTACCACAAACCTATCAAGATATTCCATGAAAACCTTGTTCATCAGATACATAAAGTATGCTGGAGCGTTGGTCAATCCAAAAGACATCACTGTGAACTCATATAGACCATATCTTGATGTGAAAGCTGTTTTAGGAATATCCTCCATACGAATCTTCAGCTGATGGTAGCCAGATCGCAGATCTATCTTAGAGAAAACTTTCGCTCCTCTCATTTGATCGAACAGATCCTCGATCCGGGGTAAAGGATATTTATTTTTGATAGTGACCTCATTGAGAGATCGATAGTCTACACACATCCTCCTAGATCCATCCTTTTTATCTACGAAGAGTGTGGGGGCTCCCCATGGTGATGAACTAGGACGGATAAACCCTTTACTTAACAATTCCTCTATTTGTTTCTTTAATTACGCCAAATCCTTAACATCCATTCTATACGGTCTTTTGGATATAGGAGCGGTACTGGGTAAGAGTTCAATACCGAATTCAATGTCTCGGTCGGGTGGCATACCCGGTAGGTCATCGGGAAATACATCCGGTACTCATTCACCACTTTAATATCCTCCAAAACTTTTCCTTTCATTGAATTCACTATCTCCTTTCCGGTAGGTGACGGTGTCGCGATAAATTCTATTCTCGTCCCCTTGTGGACTAGTCAAGTGAACCGATTTCTCCCGCCCTTGGATAACCCCATCATACTTTCTTAACCAGTCCATCCCTAAGATTACATCTATACCCCAAGATTTTAGGACTACCGATTGGATGGAAAGTCTACCCCCATAATTTTAAGGTTTACTTGTGGGCACGGATGGTCAAGCTTTCATATCACCGCCTCGTGAACTAACAAGCGAGCGGTTTCTTCATTGGACTCATAGGCATATTATGCTTTGCTACAAACTGATCGCTAATAAATGAATGTGTTGCTCCCGAATCAAATAATACCGTAGCAGTACGGAGTCGATAGGGAACGTACCAAGCACAACCCCGAAGCATCTTGTGTCCGCTCCACAGTCATGTTGTGCACCCTGCCGCGCACATAATTTTGCCGTGCTTTGTTGCCCGGAGTACCCGCATTTCCGGGCGCGCCGGAGTTGATGACTGTCCAACTTTCGAATATTACCCCTCCGGGGAGTCCGCATTCCACGTTTAGGACAGCTTATTAGCATAATGTCCCAACTCGCCACACTTGAAGCATCCGTTAGGCCGCACAGAGTGGTGTTCCTTGCCGGTGCACCCGGTGTAAGAGCCGGGCGGTTCTGCCGGGAAGTTTGGGGTGCGAGGAGTTTGCGGGTTGAATCGTTGAGGCTACCGGAAAGAACGCTGCAGCTCGCATGTTCGTGGGTGCTTTCCACCATGTCCTCCGCAGCGGAATGGTGTATTCCGTTGGTAGCCGTAGCGTGGGCGGGTATGGCTGCCGGACTCGTCCTTGGGACCGAAACTTACGCTTCGCTCCCCAAGCTCTCTCGCGTTTGTTCTCTAGGCCAATTGCCTTGTTTAACGAGTGGGAAAATCCGGAAAGGTATGGCTCTAGAGCCGATAATTCAAAGTGGTCCTATCAACCCATCCAGGAAGCGTTCTTGCCTTTCCGGTCCGTGTTGACCTCGTCCGGAGCATAACGAGACAACTGAGTAAATTTGTCGAGGTATTCGTTTACAGACATATTGCCCTGTTTCAGAGCAAGGAACTCTCTCTGCTTTAGCTTCAGTACCCCATCAGGGATGTGGTGTGCGCGGAAAGCATCTCTGAACTGCTGCCATGTAATGGTGTTGGGCGCAGGGTGAGCGACTGTGTAAGCATCCCACCAATCCGATGCCTACCCTTCCGGACGTCCGTAAGCATAAAGGACCATTTCTCGGTCATTACACTGAGCTCTCTCCAACTTTTTGGTAACGGTTTTCAACCAATCGTCAGCATCTAGCGGATCGGTTGAGTGGGAGTAAGTGGGAGGGTGGTGGCTCATGAACTCCTTATGCTTGTCTCTTGGAGCGGGTGGTGGTGGTGGGGGTGGTGCCTGCGGCTGATTTTGCTTGGGCTTGTATGTTCCGCACCGCGGCGGTGAGGTTCGAATCGGCGCGCATGCGAGCAAGCGAAGAATTGCTGGGGTAGCGGGATCCATTGCGGGATTGAGTGGGGGGAGGTGGCACCGGGTTCTGCTGGTTGGCTATATGTGCCCGAACAACTGGTGGAACGTCCTGTCCTCCTCCCGACCTCACCGGTTTTCTCTCATTTGGAAATCCACAACTTGAGATAAAATTCGAACACCGCAGCTCGTGTTAGCATGGTTTTACAGATTCTGTTAGCCCCATTGTTCTATTTATAACTCACGGTGTATTAATCCTTTAGTGCTGAATTTTGGAAAGAGGTTGATCCACAAAATTTGTGAACCAACCCAACTGGATTTAGGTCCATCGGAGTTTCATAGCTTGAGTTATGATTAAAACATTGCTGTGCTGTCGTGAACCGCGCGAGCAGATTTTGTATGATTGATTTGATATAATAAGTAAGGTAGAAGACAACTTGGAATTGAACCCCAACTAACCATTAACTTAACATGATTTTTATTGTTGCATTTGTGTCCATCACTCCACAATACAACTCACTCACACAAAGATCCAAATCAAACATGGTTCAATCAACAATTTATTACAATCGTTCGTCCTCGTAGGAACGTCTATCGGAAAAACCAAAAAGAGGGTGGATATCCTAGTTCCTATTCCACCGAAGACTAGTGGTTGCCGCTGGAGTGCCGTATCGAAGTCTTTTGCGCGGAGGCGAACGGGAAGGGCAAGATGCTTCTGCTTCATCGGGTGGTTGCTGTCCTGCCAGCTGGGCTTCCAGCTGAGCTATTCTTGCCTGTGCATTCTGTAGCTCCCGATGTGTCCTATCCAACTCTGCTGTCGCTCCCTCCAAATCTGTGTTAAGAGCTGCCGTCACTCTAGCAAGTATATCAACACGGCTATCTCGGAAGTCCCCCATAGGTACCACGGTGTTTTCTGTACCACTGACTCTGCTAGGAACAAACCGGAAGTCTGTGCCTTCTATGCGATCACGGAATGTGTTGCTGATAAACCATAGTGCTCTTCTAGCGGCATCGTTGATAGCAGCTGCTTCTGAAGCAAAATGTGCTGTGCAGGGGTGGATTGTACGGGTCCTCCATCTACCTGCCTGTGCCATGGTAACCCTGACATGGACCTCTGTGGTATAATAATCCCTCATTCCAGGCTCTACATAGTGCCTGGTGATGTACAACGGTCTCACTGCATGCTCTATCTCCTGCAACAGTTCTTCCAATAGCTCACAGAACGGAGCGTCCAGGCCAACGTAGGTGTGCTCATGATACTCAGCTCTGTGATACCTATGCTCATCACCTTGCTCGTCTCCATCTTCATTGTTATTGTTGTTGTCATCATTCCGATTATCATTGTTGTCCTCTCCATTGCCCACAAATTCCGTTGTCATCCTCCAATCCTTCTATGTCCACATCTTCTTCTTCTTCACCTTCATCCTCATTTTCATCTTCTTTTTCACCGGAACTATCTTCAATGCTACTAGAATCATCTCCGGAGTCATCCGGATCATTACCGCAAGATTTTGTTCAAGCTCTTCTTCCTCTACCATATCTGGTTCTAGCACAGCTTCAACCTCTGGTGGAATTATTATGTCTCCATCTGCATCAAACTCCAGAAAAACTCCATCATACAGTTGTGGATGTTTCTCTGCCTCATCATCCTCAAACACGATTTCCTCTGGATCCTCCTCAACATTTTCCTGGTGCTGCACCGCCTGATATCCCTGCTCCACTGCCTCCGGCTGCAACTGTACCGGATAGTCTCCAACCTCCTGCTGCATCTCCTCCAGCTGTGCCTCCACCTGGACTGCTGGGTAGCGTGGAGCCAACTGCCCTGAAGGAAGGCGACCACCGGTGCTCTTGCGGGCGATCCGACGAGTCCCGGCCATCCGTTAAAAGAAAGTGAACTCGGCATAGAGGAAATCAAAATAATGCAAATTTTCAACAAAATAACAAGAACAAATTAGATTTTTATGCGAAAATAAAGTGGTTTTGAAAGATGACAGAATGATCTAGAACATGAATCCTTAAATTTCGTCCATTTCTAACTAAGGCTGCGTTCCTACAGTCAACACTGCTCTGATACCACTCTGTCACACCTGATTTCCGAAGAGGAACCAAGTGCATCTCATATGTGCGCCAGGATCAGTTCACACACATATGATAGACAAAAATTACTAAAATATCATAAACAGTATTCAAACGTATTTCAGAGTTTAACCACTTATTACACTCATGCGGGAGACTCGAAGGTCTCTAACAACGGAAAACGATAACTACTCGTCGAGTCCTCGTTTTCCGCTCCCACAGGCACTTGACTGGGGGGTCCGCAAGCCTCAGATCTCATTGAAGTCGTCATAGAACTCCCCTCCAAAGTTTTCCTCTGAACAGCGATAAGCAAGGCTGAGCACACTTATGGTTGGAGCTCAGCAAGTGGGGGGGGAAATGCAAGGCTATCAAGGATAGGCTAAGTTTTGCGAGCGGTTCAGCATTTTAGTGTTGGTCAAGTTTTAATTAAAGAACGCCTAATTACTATGTGTAAGTTCGTACCATCCCACTTAAGAAAACTTAAGTACAAAACAGCCCAAGCTCAACGAGCTTCACCAACCACGATTTATCTCGTCTTTAAGTTTATTAATCATGTGAGGGTCCAAGCCGCTCATGACCGTGAGCACGGCTGATCGATCAGTTTTACACTCTGCAGAGGTTTGCACACTTTACCCACAGTTCGCGTAAAAGCTCCGAAGAACATTAAACCCAACCATGCGATGCTGGCCAAGCACCATACCACACTTCCGAGGTGTGATTGCATAGGGACGCTACGAAGCCTTTACAAAGGCATGCAAAAGACTAACGACCCGCATAGTTACAGATCAGGGCGGACCATAACCCTCCCTAGTGGTCAGTACCTTAGCAAAGGCTACTACCCCAAAAGGACCGGGCTATACCCCTGCAACCCGGATCCCCCCTCTCGCTCCTTTCGGAAAAGGGCCACTAGTACGATCACACACCTAATTATTCGGCTAAGGTCGAGCCATGTAACACCGTAGTTGCGCATGTTTTCTTGGGTGGTTCTCCATGTTCCGATTAAATCAAGTGTTCTTGCATTACCCAAAACATTAACTACTAAACATATATCATTTTCATAAAAGACCCATTTATCCAACCCATGTTAAGCAACTATCGTTTTCTACCCAAAACTTTATTTAAAAGGGGCTAGGCCAAGGATCGGGGTAAAAGATCTAGGTAAGTCCTTAAAAAGGTTTTCCCGACAAGTTAATGCAATGAAATCATAAAAGTAAACATTAATTATAATGCAATTATATAGGACATAAGAGAACATGCGGGGGGAGAAGACCACTTGCCTTCTTCAGCCTACAAGAAAATATTCCTCTTCCTCAAACAACTGTTCTCGATCGTCCCCGAGAGGTGGCTCAGTTGAAACAGGCACGATATCTACGATTCACACATAAAGCATACAATAAATAAAACAGATCACCAATCAATCCTAAAGACTAAAAACAAGCTACTAAAGCGACAGGCTCGCTGAGACGATCGTAAGGACTGCTAGAACGCTAAAAACGGAGCTATAACGGAGAAGTTATGCTAAAAACAAGGTATAAGGACTAATCTACGATAAACTAAACTTTACAGGGACCTAACAGCAAGAAAACAGGGGCTAAAACGTAATTATACTTAAAAACAGAAGGTTTAAACTATTAAAAGGGTGTTAAGGTCCTCGAGTACGAAATTCTAATAAGACAGGGGCTTAAACATAAATTTTAGGACTGAATTGAAAGAGTCTTATGAGGTGGAAGGACCGGCCTGCGAATTTAAAAGAACCGGGGGTCTCTTTAAAGAAAACGCCCCCGGTTGACCGTTACTTGCGGGTTTGACCCGCGGGTCCAACGGATCGGGGCCGTGGATGGCCGATCCGACGGCCAGCCACGCCCGCATGCGGCTGGGAGGCGGCGCTTGCGCGCGCCGGCGGCGCGCGCGTGGCGGCGCGCGGCGGCGGGGTCGCCGACGACGGCCTAAATCGCGCTCCCGGCCACAAAATCGCGTGGGGAAAACTTCTACGCGCGGTCGGGGACCTTGCGAACCTAACCATGCACTTGCACGGGTGAAAAGGGCGGCGACCGAGGCACGACGTCCATGGGGGCGGACGGCCGGCGAGTGGCGGTGCTCCCTACGGTTGGGTTTAAGAGAAAAGGAGGGCGGGGATATGGTCCTTACGGCGTGTAGGAGCTCGGTGGGCGAAGATTTGATGGAAAAGGCGGCGGAGATCAATGCGGGCGGCCGAACCTCAACGGGCGGCGACGACGAGCTCGATTGGGGCGCACGGGAGCTTGCGGTTTCGAATGGGTACACGAATAAGTTCACAAATACGAAGAGGAAGCGAACGGGAGGAGTTGAGGAGCTTCACCGACGATGAGGTAGCTCGGGCGGCGGCAATGGCGCGGCGGCCGGCGCTCCAACTCGGTGGCAAGGGCGGCGAGGGCACGGGAAGGTGTGGGCGATCGGGAGTGTGCAAAGGGGAGTACGGAGGTGCTCCGGGGGCGCTTAAATAGGCTCGGGTCGCTCCGGAGGCGGTTCCCCGGCGGCCTTGGCCATTAATGGCCGTCTTGAAGGAGTGTGAAGAGGGGGAGGGGGTTAAAGGAGGGTAACGGCCGAATTAAGGGAGGGGAAATGAAGAAGGGGCATCACTGCGCTCGGTTAAGAGGTTTTGATGGCGGGGGAGCGGCTGATCCGGCCGGAAACGGCCGGCGGCCTTGATGGGGGCGCGGGCCGACCCGCGGGCCGGAAGTAGGGGAAAGGCACGACGGCCGGCTCCCACCGTCGGCCGATCGCCCGCAAAAAGAAAAAGGGGGGAGGCGTGCCGGGCCGGCGGAGCGCCGATCCGGGCCGGCCTTGGGCCGGCCTACGCGCGCGGGGGAGAAACAGCCGACGGCCCGGATGGTTCACGGGCCTAAAGAAAAAGAAAGGGAGAGGGAAAGGAGATGAACCGGACGGAGGAAAAGAGAGAGAGGAGAGGGGAAAGGGATTTTCTTTTTCTTTTAAATTTCTTTTCAAATTCATTTTTCAAACATTCAAACTTCAAACAAACAAAATCCATGCATTCGAATCATGATGCACAAACACTTATTATTTCTAAGTTATTTTAGTGATGTTTAAATATTTAAAAGCCAAATTGTTTATTATTTTATTTATGTCCTTAAAGAAATTAAATCTAGCCATTTGTTGCTAAGTTAATTTAGTGATGGAATTTTAGGGTGTTACAGAATGTAAGCCAAGTGAGAAGTTTTCGTGGCCTTGCTGGTTTTTATAGAAGGTTTGTTAAAGATTTCAGCACCATTGCTGCACCGCTGAATGAGTTAACAAAGAAAGGTGTTGCATTTGAGTGGAAAGAGCAACAAGAAAATGCTTTTCAAGAATTGAAGAAACGTTTGACCGAAGCACCCCTACTTGTGTTGCCGGATTTCACAAAGACCTTTGAGATTGAGTGTGATGCAAGTGGGATTGGAATTGGAGGTGTGCTAATGCAAGATGCAAAACATGTTGCTTATTTTAGTGAGAAGTCGGGAGGAGCACAACTGAACTACTCCGTGTATGACAAGGAGTTGTACGCCTTGGTAAGAGTACTTGAGACTTGGCAACATTATTTATGGCCAAAAGAATTTGTCATTCATTCAGATCATGAATCTTTGAAGTACTTGAAAGGCCAAGCTAAACTGAACCGACGTCATGCTAAGTGGGTTGAGTTCATTGAAACTTTTCCATATGTGGTGAAATACAAGAAAGGTAAAGACAATCTTGTTGCTGATGCTTTGTCCCGAAGAAATGTTTTGCTGAACCAACTAGAGGTAAAGGTGCCAGGATTAGAAAGCTTGAAAGATTTATATTCCACCGACCATGAATTTTCAGAACCATATGCAAAATGCACAACAGGAAAAGGATGGGAAAAATATCATGTTTCGATGGCTTTTTGTTTAGAGCTAATAAATTATGTGTGCCCAATTGTTCTCGTTAGACTCTTGTTGTTACGGGAAGCACATGCAGGTGGACTAATGGGTCATTTTGGTTGGAAAAAGACCTACGAGCTGCTGGCCGACCACTTCTATTGGCCCAAGATGAGGAGGGACGTTGAGAGACTTGTCCGGCGATGTGTCACATGCCACAAAGCTAAGTCAAAGCCGACCCCCCATGGTTTATATACTCCATTGCCTACCCCTAATGCTCGTTGGGAAGATATTAGTATGGACTTTGTTTTGGGTTTACCAAGAACTAAGAGGGGGAGTGATTCTATTTTTGTTGTTGATCGTTTCTCAAAAATGGCACATTTTATACCCCGTCATAAAAGCGATGATGCTTCCCACATAGCCTCTTTGTTTTTTTAGGGAAATTGCGAGGCTACACGGGATGCCTAGGACCATTGTTTCGGATCGAGATACGAAGTTTTTGAGCTACTTTTGGAAGACATTGTGGGCAAAACTTGGAGCAAAGCTGCTATTTTCTACAACTTGTCACCCGCAGACGGATGGACAAACAGAGGTGGTGAATAGAACACTTTCAATGTTGCTGCGTACCATGATCAAGAAGAACTTGAAGGAATGGGAAGAGTGCTTACCCCATGTGGAGTTTGCATATAACGGGGCAGTACATTATACCACACATTTCTGTCCATTTGAAGTTGTATATGGATTCAAACCACTTGCTCCGATCGATTTGTTGTCATTACCATTGCAGGAAAGGAGTAACATGGATGCCTCTAAGCGTGCAGCATATGTAAAGAAGATACATGAGCAGACGAAGGAAGCAATCGAGAAGAAAGCCAAGTACTATGCTGAGTGGGCGAACAAGCGTCGCAAGAAGGTGACATTTGAACCAGGAGATTTTGTTTGGGTACACCTTCGCAAAGAACGCTTTCCAGAGAAGCGTAAATCAAAGTTGATGCCAAGAGGAGATGGACCATTCAGAGTACTAGCAAAAATAAATGATAATGCTTACAAGATTGAACTCCCTGATGACTATGGTGTTAGCACAACTTTCAATGTTGCTGATTTAGCACCATACTTTGGACCTGAAGAATCAGAGTCGAGGACGACTCCTTTTCAAGAGGGGGGGTGATGAGGTCATATCAACAAGCTTTGCACAATCACAAGTAAACCAAGGACATGACATAAAAGATGTCACTCTAGAACAAGAACAATTGAACATTGAACAATTGAACAATTGAGCCAAAAAGCTACAGCAACAGGTGACTTCACTCCTTGCTGAATTTAAGATACACGCAAATGAGAATTGTTTACTACCTAAAAGTTGTACTTTTATTGTCTTAAGGTTTACACATAAAGATATGGATGACACTCAAGAGGAGAAAGGTTACGTCCAGTCAAGGATGGGTTACACGAAGACCAGCAAGATTGCTGTGCCAACCAAGACAAGTTACATGCACAAGACCTTGGGTTACACTTCAAAAGCTTCATCTTCACGTACAAGTCTGTACGAATTTGCCACGATTCATGGTGCACGATATACATGGTTGGAAGCTTCATCAAGTCAAGATTCCAACGCAACAAACCTCATGTCTTTTGGACTTTCCAATAAAGAGTTATGACCAATTTAGTGGAGACTGCGCAGAAGCCAAACAGCCACGCGAGGCTCTTCGGGAGTTCAGTTCGTGGTGACCTTTGAGATGGCATAACTCCAGAAACTCCAAGTCCATTTCACACCCAACTAGGAGGGATGTTCCTAGTATAAATAACCCATGTATCTCAGAGATTAAACAAGACTTTGATAATGAAATTGAACCCCTTTTGTTCAGCTGTGTGCTAACAAATTCGAGAGAGAGATCCGTACCCCTTTGCTCTTGTGATTTCCTTGAGGGATTACGAAGCGGACGCTTCATCGGCTCCCAATTGGTGCTCCTGGTCCATTGATTCCAGGTTGTGTTGGTTGGTTCTTTGAGAGTGTGGTTGGGCGAATCCTCGATTCGGGTTGCCGGTTAAAGACGGTGGTTGGCTTCGAGTTTTATTTGTCGGGTTGCACTAGTTATCGCCGCTTGCAGCAAGTTATCTTGGTTGTCCTACAGCTAGTTATCGAGATCAATATCCTACGTCGTGAAGATCGGGACCGAGTCACATCATTACTCGCTTGTGATCATCTACAAAGGCCACACCCCAAGTTTGGTTCGTGCTAGAAGCCAAGAGGTGCATGAAGTTGTTTTTGCAGGTTCTCTGTGCTACACCGGTCTGACTGGTGAGGAACACCGGTCTGACCGGTGTCACCTGTGAAGTCCAGTGCCTGACCGGTCAAACCGGTCACCACCACCGGTCTGACCGGTGGAGCACTGTCAGCTCAAGTGTTTGGGGGAGGGAAGAGTTTAAACTGGTCGTCTCGTCTATTCACCCCCCTCTAGGCGACATCTAGGTCCTTTCAATTGGTATCAGAGCTTGGTGCTCCGATTCGAGCTTAACCGCTTGGAGTTCCTCGATGTCGACAACTTGTGAGGTACTGTTTTGAGCCTCTAGCTCTAGATGGCTCAAACTATTCTTCTTGGTGCTCTAATGTTCTCATTGCACTTAAGGTTTTGGGCCCTACCGCTGAGAGCATTATGGTTGCGAGTATCCTTCCAAAGGATGAGACATGTGTCTCGCCAATGGACTTGGAGAAGAAGCAACTCAATGCCGTAATTACTAACCTTTGTGTAGCTGTGTATGTAGAGAACTAAAGTATATTATCTTGAAGAGCAAAAAGATTTCCGAAGATGCTCATCTCATTTCAAAATTACTACTTGAGTTGGTAAACACCAAATGGGATGAACTCGAGAGCGATGATGAAGATGAGTCAGTGAAGATGTGCCCTACCTCTACAACATCCACTGATCATCAAACATCAACCCCCAAGCAAAAAGAAGATCAAAGAAGCGAAGACGCTGTCCCTCTGCAGGGATCGGTCAGACCGGTGACACCCACCGGTCGACCGGTGCAGCGAGGGGCACACCAACTTGCTTGATGGCCAAGAAGGAAAAGAAGAGCAAGAAGAAGAGACAAGCCAAGGGCACTAAGAGCCAGAATATTGAAGCATCGAGCTCTCCGTCAAGAGAACTTGAACTTCTCAAATCCGAACTTGCATCCTTGGTTTGTAAGTATGAAACTTTGGCTAACAAATATGATCATGACATCAAATCCTTTGCTTGTAGGGCTAAAATAGAAGAAGATGCCAATGATGATCTAGAAGCCAAACTAGCGAAGCTCACTAGCGAGCATATGGTTATACAAGCTAATCACAATAAACTTGAACATTCCTATGAGAAGCTTGTTGATTCTTATGCAACACCAGAGATAGCCCATGAGGTTGTGCTTTCATCGGTAAAATCTATACAACCTCTATCTCACACATGCACATGCTCACAAGTTCAAGTTAATTTATCTTGCGCTAATGATTGTTTGTCTCAAGCAAGCCAATCTAGAATTGAGCATGTACTTGTAGAATCTTGTGATGACCTCATTGCTTTGAAGAAAATGATAAACTAAAGCAAGAGGTTGAAAAGCTCCAAAAGGACTTGTATATGTTGAAGGAGAAGAGCAAAGTGCAACCTTCTCAAGATAACCGTGAAAGCATGGTGAAGAAGCTTGAGAAGGGATCAACCGCCACTAGTTCAACCCCTCAACACCATACAATGTCCCACAAGAACAAGATTCAAGAAAAGAGCTAGATTGGGCAAATCAAACCCCAATATCGCCCGATCAAGCACAAGGCACAAGAGTCACTCTCCAAGAAGCCTAGAAGCTCCAACAAGTGGAGGGTGTGCTACAAGTGCACGAGAGAAGGGACACCTTGTCGACTCGTACCCAAAAGCAACAACGCGGTGGCTCGACCGTGACCGGTCGACCGGTGCATGCCACCGGCCGTACCGATGCCGGCCGTGGCGGTGCCCACTTCAAGCAAACAAGGCAAGGAAGCCATCTTCTCCAAGAACAAGACTCGAAGCAAGTGTAGAAAAGAAATTGCAAGGAATGGTGTGACCAACAAGAACAAAAGTCGCATTTGCTACGAATGCCGTCAAAAGGGTCACTTGGGCAAGGATTGCCCAAATGGTAACATTCCCAAATCAAACCTTGTCCATTATGATTTCCATAAGCTTAGGAACGATAAGAATAGAACTTGTGCTATGAGGGAGATTAGTTCACCTCATTGTAGCATGAGAGCTATTTGGGTTCCTAAGCACCTTGTGACTAACCCAATAGGACCCAACAAGTGTTGGGTACCAAGAAGTGCTTACTGAGCTTGCAGGTTGAAAGAGATGCATTGAGCACATGGTTGGAAGACTTGGAAATCTTGATGGATTCAATTGACCATGTGAAGAGCAAACTCATATAAATCGTGAAATCAATGTCATCTCGGTAACTAATGTGCTCAATTGAGTCTAAGTCACTTTTGGTCCTTGGTGAACACTCATGTGACGCTCTTCTTGCATGAGCAAAGCATGAGGTAGTGACTTTGACTATTTTTATGAAAATTTACTTTCTCATGCCGTTCGATGCTTTTAATGGCTCTCTAGTAGAGCAATGCCTTATCCTTGTTGCAGGATTTAAATTAGTGGTACATTCACTCACTCAAGGAAAAGGGAAGGAAAAATCACCAAAAAGGTGTCCATTGGTGGTCACCGGTCTGACCGGTGACAGGCACCGGTCTGACCGGTGCTAATGCAGCAAGTGCATTTGGGTGGGTGACCCGGCACGAGTGCCCGGGTGACCCGGTACGCCTCTGTATGCTGCAGGGTGACCCGGCACGAGTGCCCGGGTGACCCGGGGTTGTCCAAACCCTCAAGAAGAAGGGTGATTTGGCGTCAAAGGTTATGAGAGGCTAAACACATGTCAATTAACAAATCATTCATGTGTTGTGACCAAGTTTTGGAATGAGCCTCAACGAGTTCTTAATTGAACAAAGTGCCTTGGTCGAGAAAATCAAATTCTCTAGCACTACTTAAGGGGGAGCTCATTACAACACTTGAGTCACTTGTGGGACTAACAATTTCTTCTAAGTGATCTTGTAGTCTCATTCGTTTGTGCATCTCAAAGGAAGCTCTCGATAAGCGTAACTTCCAAAAGAACAAGTAAGAGCTAACACCAATCAAGATTTAATATATGCACAAATGAAATGGTCTTAAGGAAAAGGTATGGTTTCACGAAACTCATTGAAATACCGTAATGCATCTAGGCCATAACATCATGCTAGTGTGTCATCCTTAGCATGTAATTGCTTCAAGTGAACCTCTTGTGCTCCTCTCTAGATATTTGGTTGATATCTTTACTTCCACTCGTCTTTGTGTCTCGAGGATGAAGATATGAGCCAAATATGCTTGTTAGGGCATTCATTTGAAGTGGATGCATGCACTTTGTGACATAGGATAGTTTTTTCGAAAAATCATAGCATGTATAGGAAGTGTGCTCACTTTGAAAAATATTTGGTTCTTGGTCTTAGTGACCCAATCAACTTAGTTGTGACTATAGTTCTACTTGTTTGGTTTATGGCTAGTCAGAATTAAGAAGATTTTCTCAAGTCCCTAAAATCCATTCTTATTTATCTCTCTCTCTCTCTCTCGGAAGGATCAAGAATTCTCGAATAAATTGGTTAATCCTCCATTCTTCTAAGAGTTGATGGTTTTTGGATCAATATCATCTCTGTATCTCATATCCAAAACATCTCTAAAGGTTCGAATGAAATTCTATCCTTGTGGCTCAAAATCTGTTTCTCAAGGGAGCACCTGGTCGACCGGTGCGCACCATCGGTCCGACCGGTGGTGACCTTGAAGTCACATAATCATTTTTCTGTGACCTAAGTGGATGCAAAATGTCCTATAAAGTATTTGGAATAGGTTTAAGGAGCAAAATCTCAAAAAGGAGGAAAACGATCGGTACTACCGAGGTCGTGTCGGTTCTACCGATAAGAACTCTCTGTTGAATTTTATCAAGATCTTCAGTTCTATCGAGGGTGGGTCGGAAAAACCGATAAGGGCTCACTGGCTCGACCATGGGCGGTCACCGGTCTGACCGGTGCCCGTCACCGGTCTGACCGGTGACGCCCGGCGTCAACCCGTGGGGCCACTGTAAAAGGAATCCTCTTTTACCCCCTCCTTCTCTCTCCTCTATCATTCACCACCCCTGCAGCTTCAAACCGTGGAGCACCTCCCCTCCTTCTCTCCTTCACCTCTCTCAAAATCCATGGTGGTTTGAAGATTAAACCAAGGAAAGGCCTCAAGATTGGAAGCAAAAGAATCTCCCAAGGCCCCTCTTCACTTTCCCCTTCGAGTTCTTTGGATTCAACTCGAGTTCCTCAAAGGTATTCAAACCTCCTTCTTTTTGCCCGATCTCCTCACATGGTGCAAAGATTTGAATTTCCTTTGGTAGAACATCTTCTGAGATCACCTAGAAGACATATCTATAGATCCATAAGGTTTCGTTGGACACATTGTGAGAACCCACGATTTGGGGTCGGACGGCCTTCATCGGTCTGACCGGTGGCCGTCACCGGTCTGACCGGTGGATCATGTCCACCCCCAAATTGTGTTTTCTTCATGTTTTTCAACACTTATCTATTCTAGGATGTCTTTTGTTCATCTAGACCAAATCTTAGATTCCTAGCTGCTCAGATTGATTGTGGGAGCAATTGGCTCTGTTCTGGGTGGCACCGGTCTGACCGGTGCCCCTCACCGGTCTGACCGGTGTGGCCTAGAGCAGACCCAATTGTTCTGAACTTTCAAAAATCAATTCTATATCAATTCAATCTTTTTCCTAGAGTCTTATATATTCTTGTCATCCTATTTATGACTCAGGACAGCAGCCATGGTACGGGAAAAGGAAGGGGGAAAGAAAAGAAGAGAAGAGGTGCTCTCTCGCCGAGGAGCTATCCCCGGTGATTTTGGGGAAGGAGGCAGCACCGTCAACGTCAGCGGCAAGAGGTTGAGATGCCGCTCAGCTCAAGCAAGTGCAGAGGATCCCAACCTAGGAGGTGACACCGGCACTATCAGCGATGATAATGTTGAGGATGAGACCTTTCCGGTCGGTTTGAGCCGAGGAGGCACCGGAGGCCGGGTCGGACAACGATGAGGGCCGAGGATGAGGATGAGGAGGATGAGGAAGAGGATGTGGACGCCATGGACGAGGATGACGATGACCGAGTAGATTAAAAATCATGCCACCCACTTATATCTATCCCGACGGAGCCGGTGAAGTACCATGGGGCGGGAATGACCAAGGCCCTAAAGAAGTTGAGGGATAAGAACCCATATGAGGAGGGCAAGACCGCATCGGATCCGAGGTTTTGGGCTAAGTTTCAGCAGGATTACTATGCCACGGTGATCATAAAGAAGCAAAAAATCACACACAAGGCATAGTTTGTGGATTGGGAGCACATGGCTAGGAAAGGAGACCTAATATTTGATGAAGTCATTAGCAACCGTGAGAGGCAAAGGGTGAAGACACTTATGGGTTTCCGACAGGATTGGAACAAGGAGATCATAGCCCAGTTCTTTGCCACGGTGCACTTTGGTTACATTGAGACCGATAGGGCTATGACTTGGATGACCAATGGCCAGAAGTACTCCATCACATTCCATAGATTTTTGAGGTGCTTTGGGATCATGGCGGGAGATGGGGAGTTGAGGAAGCTCCATGATGAGGGAGAGCTGGAGAAGGATGCTTTGCATGTGATGTACCCTCGAGGTGAGCATGCCAACTATGGGAAGGTGAAGAATCTCTACACCTACTTTGCTGTCCTAAACAGGCTCCTTAGGGTGTCCATTACACCTAGAGATGGAAATCCCTCAGAGATCACAAAATTTCAGAAAAACTTGATGGTTGCTTTGAGGCCCGGAGCTCCAGAGTTTAGTGTTGGGGATTTTATTTGGCAAAAAATCAAGCACCTATCCGAGGACCCCAAGAAGATTTGCAGCTATAGTCCCTACATCATGTACATGATTGAAAAAGTTGCAAAGACGGAGTTTCCCAAAAACGTGACACACAAGCCTCCGAAGCTCAATCCTAGCAAGAATCCTCGGTTCCATCACCTAGAGTTGAGCATGCACCCGGACATGAGGAAGAAATATTTGAGGAGGGAGCAGCTCGGCCAGATCTGCCTCAGGCAGGGGCTCAGACCGTCACCGGTCCGACCGTGCCGAGAACCGTTCGACCGGTGGGGTGGCTGGCAGCACGACAGGCCACGCAGTCCACCTCCCCTTTGCGGAAGTTTCTCAACTTCATATTTGGGATGTGTAGGAGCCGCATGACATCCAAGTTGAGCAACGAGAGGTCAAGAAGGGCAAACAAGCAAATGAGGGACACGATGAAGTTGATGCACAATGCCCAAGGATTTCAACCACCTCGCTCTCCACCATCTCCAGAGTCTCCACAGGTTGAGATACCGTCCTTTGAGGAAAGGATGAGAGGATGGGCCAACTCCGACATGCTTAACCAATATGGGCCCATGTTCTTCGAGTCCGGGCAAGGACAAGGATCGTCCTCATCGGTTCCTCCTCCACCTCCACCATTTGTACCTCCTCCTCCGGATGTGGCGAGAATCGTCTCATTTCATGGAAGAAGAGCAAACACCCCCACCTCCTCCACCTCCCGAGCAAGTACAAGATTGGGGCGCTCGCTTCTCCGCCGAGATCTTTGGCTACAACCCTTATTACTACGGTAAACACAGCGCACCCATAGCTCATCCATCTCAAATCACCGTCTCGGAGTCTATTTACCTAAACTCTCCTTTACATTGGATTCTTGACAAATCTCAAATAGGAGGGAGCTCTCACCCGGAGACGGATCTCAAGGGCGGTGATCGGCAGTGCTTCTTCTCCGGGCCCTTCTTGGATGCTTGATGACAAAGGGGGAGAAGATTCGTGATTAAAGCCACAAGTCCGTGTTGTCCGGGTTCTTTGTCCGGGTTGCACCGGTCCGACCGGTGCCCCGCACCGTCCGACCGGTGCCTCGCCGGGCTTGTTGAGAGAAGCCTTGTAATAAGTTAGAACTTTATCTTAGTGGACTTGAGAACATTTGTGTGAGTGCTACCGTGTGTTTGAATCTTATTGTAATATTTAAGCGACTTTATTGCTAGATTGTGATGCATGAATTAAATGATGCTTGTTTGTGTTGGCTAAATGGAGCAAAGTGATCTAAACCAGCTTGCAACCCCGGCCCGATCACTTTGGACCAATTAGCATGCACTTTTGTTGCTTTGTGCGCGACCGGACTCGACCGGTCCGACCGGTCGGGGCACCGGTCCGACCGTGCCGCCCGGCCGTGTGTGTGTTGGCCGGACTCCGACCGGTCCGACCGGTCGGTCAGGGGCACCGGTCCGACCGGTGCTACCTAGTCGGCTTACTTCCCTTTGCTTTGTGCATATCTTATCATACGCATCACGAGTTTTAATTTGTTGTTCACACATGTTGCACTCCACCGATTCTAAGATATAGGGAGAGCTCACACGTCTTTTCTTCCAAATTTGTGCTAATGGCATTTAAGGCCAACTTTTTGAAATACAACTCAAAGCACAAATTAAGGGGGAGCTCTAGCTATATCTAAGAATCTAAATGAGTTTTATTGTTTTATTTGTAAGCTTTAATTGAACTGTCATCAATCACCAAAAAGGGAGAGATTGAAAGTGCATCTAGGCCCCTAAGTGGATTTTGGTGAATTGAATGACAAGGCGATTAAAGGACTAATGTTTTTGTCTAAGATTGTGAGCAGGTTTTCTCTATATATTCATAAGCAACCATTGATGTACTTAATTGTGGATGAATATTTCGGCTCACATTTTTAAAGACATGTATATGGTGCAAGACTCCATGAGTTTATTGAAAGAGAACAAGATGATGAGTATACACACTATGGTTCTAAAAATGGAAGCTTGCACATTCGTTGTCAATCAAGATCAAACATTTGAAGCGGGATTTTCAAATGAAGGTTAATTGCGTGTGAAGCAAAGTGGAACTCAAAGTGGATTGGATAAGTGATGAAGAGATCAACCGAGATGTTTAGGGTGAGGGACTAAGCAATCTTTGGGGCCGTAGCTAAGCCGCCATTCGTGTTTTGCTAGGGTGAAGGTCTAGCATCCGTGGGGTCTTCAAGTATCATATTCAAACCTTAACCGAGGGAAGCTTTGGAAGTCATCAACTCGTTAAGATTGGCAACATGGAGTGACCATGGATCCAAGTGTGCATTCTTATGCTATATGGAAAGATCCTAAGTCACTAGCTCAAGTATGGACGTGCTCAAGTCAAAAGGCTATGTTGAAAGCCCTCAAATGGTTATTGATCAAGTATGGCAAGAATTGAAGTTGTTCAAGCTCAAGAGGTCATCGAAGCTCTTTTATTCTTTTCTTGAGTATAGGTATGCCGTACTATCAAGAGGGATGCAACTTAGCAAGTTGACCAAGTCAAAGTGCTCTTTAGTTGACCTAAGTGAGATCTAGCCTTAGAGTGTGCTAACAAACCCTCCTAACCTAACCTGGGTCATTTCATCTTGGTGGTGAAGTGCCAGTTTCTTTAAAAGGGGTTTTGGGGGTAACTCGGGCCTGACCGGTCTGGCCGGTCAGAGGCACCGGTCTGACCGGTGCCGCTGGCCCAACGGCTAGTTTTTCGAACACCGGTCTGACCGGTGTGAAGCACCGGTCTGACCGGCAGTCTTTGCCCGGACTAACGGCTAGTTTTCTCCTTTGAGGGGTATAAATACCCCAAGCCTTCTTCAAGTGAGGGTTGCTTGTTTCTAGTGAGTTTGCTTTGAGGTCCCAAGCCATTTCTAACTAGCTCTAAGCCTTAGTGGCTCTCCCTAACCATCTCTTTGTGATTTTTGTAGATTCAAGCCATCATCTTTGTGTTGGGTTGAGAAAATGAGCTTAAGAGTGACCTTGTGAGCTAACAAGAGCATTTCCATAGCTTGAGCACTTTGGTTTCGCGTCTACAAACTTTGAAGCATTTGTTACTCTTGGAGGTTTGCCTCCTAGACGGCTAGGTGTCGCCGGCTAGCTCCCAAGGTTGTGGTGAGCAGCGGGAAGTTTGTAAGGGCTGCGATCTTGCCTCTTCGTGGAAAAGATCACCTTAGTGGAAAGGAGGAAAGTGGTTGAAAGAGACCCGACTTGTTGTGGGAATTGTCCCTTACAAGCTCCTCAACGGAGACGTAGCCATTCCTCAGTGGGTGGTGAACTTCGGGAAACAAATCCTTGCTTCTTCGTGTGGTTCGTCTCTCTAAGTTGTTTTTCTAGCATATTTCATTTGCTTCCGCTTCAATCTACTTGAGTGTGTTACTTGTGTGTGCAGGGCTCATTACTCGGTTATGATCATCTACAAAAGCCACACCCTAAGTTTGGTTCGTGCTAGAAGCCAAGAGGTGCTTGAAGTTGTTTTTGCGGGTTCGTCGTGCTACACCGGTCGACCGTGAGGAGCACCGGTCGACCGATATCACTCCGTGAAGTCCGGTTCGACCGGCTCGACCGGTCACCGGTCCGACCGGTGAAGCACTGTCAGCTCAAGTGTTTGGGGAGAAAAAGTTTAAATTGGTCATCTCGCCTATTCACCCCCCTCTAGGCGACATCAAGGTCCTTTCGGTTGGTAGCGTGCCTTAGATTCCGATAAGACCTCGGCGACGAAGTAGACCGGTCACCGGACCGGGTAGGCGTGGCCGTCTTCCCGCCACTCGACAACGATGGCCGTACCGACGACATGGGTAGTCGCGGCGAGGTGGAGCGATGTTGCTCCTTTTTGCGAGGAGCTGTGAGGACTGGTGGTTTGGATAAGAAATCCTTGAGCTGAGCGAGAGCTTGATTTGCCTCTAGAGTCCACACGAACTTCTCTTGATGTTTGAGTAGTTTGAAGAAGGGTAGCCCCCGTTCTCCAAGCTTCGAGATGAATCTGTTCAAGGCCGCCATGCATCCAGTAAGATTCTGCACGTCTTTGATGCAGGTGGGAGCTTTCATCTTGGTGATGGCGGAGATCTTTTCAGGGTTGGCTTCGATGCCACGATGGCTGATGATGAAGCCGAGTAGTTTTCCCGACGGTACGCCGAAGACGCACTTGTTCGGGTTGAGCTTCCAGCGGTACTCTTGCAAGGATGCGAAAGTCTCTTCAAGATCGGCGATAAGCGTGTCGGAGTTTGTGGTCTTGATGACCATGTCATCCACGTAGGCTTCGATGTTCTTGTTGAGCTGTCTCTTGAAACAGGACTGGATAGCTCGCTGGTAGGTAGCGTCGGCGTTCTTCAACCCGAAAGACATGGTCGTGTAGCAGTAGGCGCCAAACGGAGTGATGAACGCGGTCTTCTCCTGGTCTTATTCCTTGGTAGCAATTCGGTGGTACCCGGAGTAGTAGTTGAGGAAGCAGAGCAGGTCGCAGCCCGCCGTGGAGTCGATGAATTGATCTATCCGCGGCAACCCGAAGGGGTCCTTGGGGCAGTGCTTGTTGAGGTCGGTGTAGTCGACGCACATCCTCCACTCGTTTGTGTTCTTCTTGCGGACGAGGACGGGGTTGGTGAGCCACTCAGGATGGAAGACTTCTCTGATGAAGCCAGCCACGAGTAGTTTGGCGAGTTCCTTCTTGATGGCATCCCGTCGGTCGTCTGCGAAACGGCGGAGGTGTTGTCATTTTGGGGTAGCTTTAGGATCGACGTTGAGTGAGTGCTCGATCAGATTCCTGGGCACCCCTGGCATGTCCGCTGGTTTCCAAGCGAAGATGTCTCGGTTAGCCCGAAGGAAGCTGATGAGCGCGTCATCCTATTTCGGGTCAAGGCCAGCCCCGATCATGGTAGTCTTGCTGCTGTCGCCTGTCCCAAGATAAATCGCCTTGACTTGCACTTCCTCAGATGGCTAGTGGGATACCCTCGTTCCCAGGGACGATGCCGTAGAAAGGCGATATGCTCTTGGTGAGCATGTGGGTAATGTCGAGCTTCATCTTCTTCAAGGTCTTGGTGAAGAGGACATTGAGCCCACTCCCACCATCGATGAGTACCTTGTTGAGTCTGGAGCCCGCGACTACTGGCTTCAGGACGAGAGGAAACCGCCCTGGTTCAGAGAAGCTTGTCCACTAATTCGCGCGAGAGAAGGTAATGGGTACCTCTGACCACCTGAGAGGGGTCGGAACCGTTGGTTCGATGTTCAAGACCTCCCGTCGAGTGGCCTTCTGAGACCGTTTGGTGGGTAGTCCGCCGAAGAGGACATTCACCGTCTTGTCGGGTTCTTGGAAGTCGTTGTTGCCTTCGTCAGCTTTTTTCTTGCCTTTCTTGTCGTGAGGAGGTCGTGGGTCTGGAGAGTCCTTGAGTGCTCACCGGAGTTGGTAGCACTGCTCGGTGGTGTGGTTGCCCTCCAGATGCCACGTGCACTTCTCTTTCAGCAAGTCCTTGAAGCCGCCGGAGGTCTTCTTCGAGTTGTCTTTCGCAGGGCGCTGGATAGCCGCGACTGTGTTGTCTGGCTTGCACTTGCGATTAGGACCCGAGTAGTTGTTGTTGTGACCGCCTTGATCCCTATTGTTATTGTTGCTGCCGCCCGCGTTTTGCTTGTTCTTGCCGCGAATAGCATCGTACTTAGCGTTCAACTTGTCTTCTTCGTCGGCCATGAAGTGATCATGTCTTTGAGCTTGGTTATGGAGCTCGGGCGGCGGCGACCGAAGTCTTCGAAGGTGCAACGATGGTAAAGACCGTCTTGGAAAAGGTCAATGACCTCCTTGTTGGTGACATCGACTACTGTGGCGCGCTTGTCGAAGAAGCGCTGCATGTACTTGCGTAAGGTCTCGCCCTGTTCCTGCTTCACCATGGCCAGGTCCATGAGAGTACCCAAGCGTCCCATGGCTCCCGCGAAGTTGCTGGTGAACTATTCCTTGAGCTGGTCCCACTTGTCGATCGAGTACTTCTCGAGTGACTCGAGCCATGTAAGTGGAGCTTGGTCCAGACAGAAAGGGAAGTATAGGCACTTCGTGTCGTTGTTGCCACCAGCATTTTCGATGGAGAGAGCGTAGCATCTGAGCCATTGGACTGGATCTTGCTTCGCATCGTACTTGGTGATCCCCAGAGGCTTGAATTTTTCTGGGAGAAGTAGGTTGCGAAGTCGAGCAGAGAAGGCGGGGAAGCCATCGTTCTCGCTTGCCGTGGAGGACTTCTTGCGTCGAATTTCTTCAATTCTGCGGCGGGCATCGTAGCCACCACGTGAGACACCAGTGACATGGTTGTCTGCGTGGCCTAGGCCTCCGCGATCGCCTCTGCCATCGGCTCTCCTTCCCGCCCCCCGTGTGAGGAGTTCCCGCCGCCGCTGCCTCCGCCGCCAGCATCACCATGAGCCGCCGCGCCACGACTACCACCGGCCGCCGCCGCACCGTTGCCGCCCTGAGAAGGTCCACCAGCTGATGCCCTAGTGCGGTTGGGGTTCTGTGGTAGTTCTCCTCGAGTACGGTTGCGTCCATTGTCAGCTGGGCTGCGACTTGTGGCTTCATGGTCGGCTTCGCGAGTTCTGAGGGGAGGCACTTGAGTGACTCTGTTGTCGGCTCTCATGAAGTAGGCATCCTCTGCGAGCTTGGCGATGACTTCTCCCGCGCGCATCCCCTGAGCCTGACGTGCTATCGTGGTGATAGACATGAGGCATTGTTCAGGGGTAGTATGCACCCGATTTTCGACTTGGTCAAGTGCCTCTCTGAGGTTCCGTATGGGGAGGCTCTCACGGAGACATCTACGCCGTTCGTTCCGCTTCCTGTTGCGCTATCATCGGGCGTTCTTGTCGTCGCTGGTTTCGTCCGCGGGTGCATTGGCAGACAACTCGTCTACTGAGATATCTTCAAAGTAGCGGTCAGGGCATGTCCCTGAGGGTCCCGGCGTCACGTTGGCAGCCATGAAGACTTGGCGATCAGGAGAGCCGAGACTGGATTCAGTAGTCGCCACCTCTGTTGGAGTGTGCTCCTCCGCTGGAGCTAGTGATGTTCCCTCCTGGAAGAGAAGCGAGTCGAGGTAGGCAACGCAGCGTGAGTTCCCGTCTGTCAGGTCTGCAGGCTTGCGGTCTGGCCAGTAGACAAATCTCCCGGCGGGTGTGGATGTTATAAGACGAGAGGTTGCTCGGTTGTGGAGTTCTTGGACTCGGGATCGTCGGGGTCCGATCCGAAGTTGAACTCGTAGGAGGAGTTCGAGTAGTAGCCGGAGACGGGGTCGGAGTCCGAGGTGTAGTCGGAGACGATCTCCTTGCCGGCCCGGCGCGCAGTGAGAGCCTTCGCATGGGCCTTGCTAGCGTTGTAGAGGCCATATGGGAAGTGCTCATGGAGTGGGAAGTCCGCACACGATTGCTCAGTAGCCGGCTCGCATGCGATGGCCCACGAGGACGTCGAGTTTGAGTTGGAGGCAGATCCAAAATCGAGGTGTGTTGGTTGTAGAGCGAAATTTCGCCGAATTTTCCAGCGAGTTCACCATGACTACTTCGGGAAGCGTCACGAGCCCAGTGCTCGGGTTGGGAGTCATGGTGAGGCGGCGTTGGAAGGATCCGGCACCGTCAGCAGTACACACCCACGACCCAAAGACGAAGGTGTCGCCGCGGTTGAAAGCGACGGTTGGCTTGATGGAGATTGAAGCCGTCGAGTTCGGCATGAGATATTCGGCGAGATCCCCTACCTGGCGCGCCAGCTGTTGGTGTTTTAGACCGGCAACCTACCAAGGGGAGTACCCAAGGTAGATGAGTGTGGCATCGCCGAGATCGGTAACTCGAAGGAAGAGACACGCGGCACACAATTTAGACAGGTTCAGGCCGCGAGGAGCGTAATACCCTACGTCCTGTAAGCTGCGTAGCTCTGGATTGATTGGGTGTGTTTTCAAGATGATGCGTATGAGAGAGAGAGGTCCCTGCCTCGCCTTTTATAGCCCGGGAGGCAGGGTTACAAGTCGGTTTTAGGAGAGAGTACTAGTCGGGTACGTCTAGGAGTACTTCTCCACCGAAGCCCTTGCGCCCCACGCCATCAGGTGCCGTGTGGCACAAGCCGAGTAGTCCCAGGGGTCCACCGAGTAGTCGGTCCTGGTATCCACCGAGGTAGTGGGCCCAGGGAGGTCCATACGACACAAGTCAACACACATGTGTGGTCAAACTTTGGTCAAATACACGGTCAAACCCTACCCAAACCCTAATGCCCTTGAATGCCTTCCGGAACTTTTGCCGCATTCTCCAAATTTCACCTAAACACTTCAAAATCTACCAATACGAAAGTTGTCCAGTTTGTTGAGGGACACAACTTTCATGTAGGATGGCATTTCCGATTTTGAGGGGAAAAGGGTGGAAATCTTGGTCAATTGTCAGTAACTCCTGTTCACTGACACAGGTTGGCATTCCAACTTTGGCTGCAAATTATGCAAAAATTGTTGAGAAAAATACCATAGAGCCTTTGTGAAAGTTGTAGGGGGTAGTTAGATCTACAACTTTCCTATTAATTGCTTTGTGCACTTTAGTGCAAATTTTTGGAGAAAAACGGGCTCAAAGTCGCTTAGTCTGAATTGGGTGTCGGCCAAAGCGTCGGCCGCGCCGCGACGTCGCGCGCACCGCGCCCGTGCGCCCGTCGCCTCAACGTCAACGCTCGCACGCCGCCCAAGCCATGCGTGTTCCTCGGGGCCGACGCCGCGCCCCAAGACGCCTCGTTTTTATCCCGCGCCACGCGTCGCTCCTCGCCGTCCGCGCCGTACGCGCGCGCGCCGTGCACCGGCGGACCGCCGGTCCGTCCCGCACCCCACCGTACGTGCGCCGGTCGAGGCTCCGCCATACCACGACGGAAGCAACGTCGTCACCCCGTCGTCACCACCAGCCGAGCACTCTATTTAAGGTCGTCGTTTTTCCCCCTCGCACCCGTCACCACCGCTCCTGCCCGCACCACCGCGCCATCATGGCCGTCGCCGCCAAACTCTCCTTTCCACGCCTCTCTAGTGCTGAGTGAACCCCCTAGGAGTTGCCCCATCGTCCCTTGGACCTAACCGCACGACACTTTGTCCTGGATGTGCGCCCCCTCGCCGGCATCACCACTCGCCCTGGCCGCCACCGCCTGTCCCCGCTGTGCGCCCACGCCGGCGACCCCTCCGCCCAAACTTCGGCCACAACAGGGCCCTAGGTGAGCACGTGGTCGAGTCCCACCACCTCCCCGGCCGGGAACGCCTCCGGTTCGCCGGAATTTGGCCGAAGCCGCGCCGCCCCCATGGCCAAGGGTCGCATTGCGAGAGACCATATGTCTCCAGGATGTTTTGTGCAATCTAGGGGCATATCTATGAGGGTTGGGAAAGTTCTAGAGACCTCGATGCAAAAGGGAAACTTCGATAGTAAAGAGTTTTGCTGATTTTTGTAAAATCTCTAGAAAATCGTAGAAAAATCAGAAAAATGCAAACTCAATTTTGTTAGACTCCTGGTGAAGAGAACTACAACTTTTGTTAAACTTGTCCAGGCTGTTTCCTGATAAGTTTTGCATGAAAAATATAAATGTGAAAAACCTAGATCTGTGATTTTCAAAATCCCTAATTCCCCTGCTAAGTTTTGGATATGTTGTTTGTTATGTTATGACTAGATTCTGTACCAAAAATTGCGAAAAGTTATGTTGTAAATCTTTTTATATGAATTGTTTTCCATTTATGCAGAATGTGTCTAGATGATTTTTGTAGCTAAACAAAATTATGTTCTTGTGCCCAACTTCTGCATGTTATCTTTTTCTGACAAATTACACCTCTGGTGAATTAATCACAATTTTATAATTATCAGAAGTATTTATTCTTGATACATGCTTGATTTTCTTCGTAAATTAATAATGCAAGATCAGTGATAGTTCTAGATGTACTTGCTGCATTGCTAGGATAGTTTTGGACCAGAGAACATGTGTAAGAAAGTTTGGATCATTTGGATGCTTATTTATTTTTGTATGCATTTATCTTGGTTAGGTGACTAGCTTTTGTTATTTTCGGTGTAATTATTTTTCTAACTTTTCCAAGCATACATGTGTGTTCAGTGGCTTGATATAGGTGTTTTGGTGCTTAAGAAACCCCCACTGAATTTTAATGATTTATTGTTTGAATAAAAGCTTGGAGGCAAGTATAGGTTTAATGTTTTGCTAAATAGGAAAATGTCCTCTTATTCCTTGTGACCCTTTCCAAAATGGTTGCATAGCTTGTTTAGGATCTAAGAGTACACCCCTTGCCGTTTAAGAAATTAAATGTAATTAATTACATTTTGTGCACATCTTAGTTGTTGAAAGGTGGAATAATAAATCCCCACATGAAATAAAATTTATAAAACAAAACATTAATTAAGTATTTATTAAAAGAATAAACCCATGCCTATAGTAACCTTAATGAAAAAGAATTAATAATTAATTATTTGTTAAGATGAATATGGCCAACAAAAGTTGGATAAAATATTTAATCCATCACATCACCTGAAACCTACATTGCATTTCGTGTAGATCTTCCTGACGGTGACTACTCGCTCGTGCCGAAGCCGACGAAGGAGCTAAAGCGGAACTGCAAGTACGTGGAAGTGATCGAAGACACCGAGGGTACTCGTGCTAACCCCGCCGACGAAGGCAAGCCCCGGTGCAATTAACCCAGTATTTTAAAATTCTTATGCAACTATCTATGGATGATTGTGCATTTACATTTAGGAGTTGATATGAAACCCTAGATGCATGATCCCTCGGTACCTTTGTCCTTTACTAGTATGACAGGTCGATAGCTGCTATGCTATAGGACCGTTACAAGTCGAGTGATGCTTGTCACTCGTGAGAATAGGTTCTTATATATGTTGGAATCATAAGATCTCCTTAAATGGATTGCTCATGTGGTAAGTGCATGGAATGTGGGCTCCGGTCCAATGGCTTTCGTGGGTTAAGTGTTTGAACGTACTAAGCACTTGTCGGGAATGGGACTGGTAAGTCTAGTACCTTAATGAGGCGGTGAGGGATTTCACTGTCACTACTCTTGGGATGTGTCTCACGGTTAGCTACCGGTGGTGCACGTGTGAGTCTGGGTGCCTTGCGGGGTATGCCAGATAACCGGTACCAAAGACTGTGACCTTTTATCCCGACCCGCGGATTTTTGGGAACTGCTTGGTGGTTGTCCTCGCGGGGGCATCCCACCATGTGTTTAGGTCTACCATGCAAGGTTATAAATTAATCGGTTGTCGGCCTCTCACCGTTATTTGAGACTACTTACTCCACTGGCCATGAGATCCCTAATGATGGAAGTTGATGAATATTATGCTTGATTAATTGTATTGCTCAACTTATGCTTGCAATAGATGGCTAATTTAGAAAAGAATAAATCAACTAGAACTTGTCCTAAAATCTTGAAAGTAAGGACATACTCTTTGTTACTTTTCAGCAAAAGAAACCCCAGTGGCCAAAAAGCCTATCATGTCTAAGGTTGGTGAAGTAGTTATCACCGACGGGTAAGTCTTGCTGAGTATTAGTATACTCAGCCTTGTTGTAATCTGTTGTTCCAGGTAATGCCTTTGGTGATGTGTGGCCCGGAGAGATCCCGCCCGGATGGGAGCTGGAGTGGGTGCAGGACGATGAATGAAGGCATCATGGCTGGCCTCTCGTGGTGTTTTCGTGTTCCACTTAGTTTAATTCCGCTGTTTTAAAAACTCTAAACTTCGTGTCATGTCAAAGACTTCGGTTTGTAATAACTAAACCCTCCGGGGTAAATTTCGTATGTTAATTATGTTTATCTCTGGACTCGCCTTCGTGTGAGTTTTAATGCATATATGTCGATCCTTGTTGCTGTATAAGTGATTTACCGGGCGTTAACCCGGCGACTAACGACAGGATGATACTTTATTATTGCTTAATGACCAAAGTGGATTGGTTTAGGTGATAGTACGGTATTTTCCTGGGCGGGTTGTCACAGTTGGCATCAGAGCAATTATATGCACCAATGATTAATTAATAACCTCAATCACTGGTTTTTGAATAAAATTTGCCAAGATTATTTGGATTTGTAAAACATATTGATCCGTTAAGGATAAACTAGACAGAGAGGCCCTAGACAGGATTTTTGGGTTCTTTTAGGTGGCTTATTAACCTATAGTTTATTTTGCTAACTTCCAGCACATTTACTTTATGTCAGACTTACTTTCTTGCACAACCAAAACTAGATGAGCCACGTGTTTTATATGTGTGCTGTGCCGCATCACGGGAATTGTGAGGGTTGATGGAGTGATCCATTCCACGGATCCCATCTTCGCGTCTGGTCATGAGTTGTGTTGTCGCCACGTGTTTTATACGTGTGCATTCCACATGTCGAGTATGCGAGGAAAGGATACACTCCATTCAAATGGAGGGTGTCCGGGGTTGGACGCTGTCCATGCAGCGGCTTGACGCGTGGATGCCGTTTCTATAGTGAACGGTAATGTATGTGGACGCTTCCGTGACGTGCTGGCACATAAGGTTCTTTTCTGCAGGTACATAACAGCGCTTCGTTAGTCGCTATGATAGGATTTCAGATCCTACCGGGAACTTCCCTCAACGAGTAGGGATGTGACGCTGGCGGCGGGCGGCGACAAGGACGACGCAGGGGCGCCGTCGGGCTGGTGGCGCGTGTGAGGGAGAGAGAGAGAGAGAAGGGCAGCTAGGGTTTGGGAATCTCCCGGCTCCCTTAGGGAAGCCGGAAACAATTGATATGTTTCTGCTTGATTAAAACCAAGAGTTTACATGAGTATTTATGAACGCACAAATTGCTAACGAACCCCCTAAGATCTCCTGAAAATTAAAAGACTGGGCCCTTGGCCCCTGCCCTAGCCGCGCGCGCCCCCTAGCCACGTCTAGGGTGCCGCCCAAAGGTTTTGCCGACCATAACATCTCTCCCCGCTCGCGCAAACGCCTCGTCCTCGAGCCGGAAATTGGGGTAGTGGTCGCGAAACTCCTCCGACCGCTCCCATGTGGCGTCCTCATCGGGCAGCCCGCGCCACTTGATACGAAGATGCCACACGCCACGCCGCGGCTCGCGCGCGCACGGCCCCTCCTCCGCTCGGGAAGAATGCGGCCATGGAGCGAGGGCGGCATGACCCCGAGCGCAGCCGGCGGCTCTCCGCGGTGGGGCTTGAGCAACCCCACATGGAAAACGTCATGGATCCTGGCGCCCTCTGGAAGTCGTAGGCGGTAGGAGACCTGGCCGACACGTTCCAACACCTGGAACGGGCCAGCATATCGGGGACCCAGCTTGCGCCGAGCCTGCGGGTCGAGCGACTGTGCGGTCCGGTGGAGGAGGCGCAGCCAGACCCAGGCGCCGACGTCAAACTCCATGTCGCGATGGCTTGCGTCGTAGTACTTCTTGGAGAGCTGCTGAGCTTGGAGAAGTCACTGGTGCACCTCCGCCAACATCTCGTCTCGGCTGCGGAGGAGCGCATCTGTCGCCTCTGTCTTGGCCGAGCCCACCGTGTAAGGCAAGATCGGCGGTGGCGGGCGCCCGTAGACGACCTCGAACGGGGTAGCGTGGAGCGCAGTGTGGAACGAGGTGTTGCAGTAGTACTCCGCCCATGAGAGCCAATCCACCCACGAACGCGGCCGATCACCTATAACACAGTGCAAATACATAGCAATCACCTTGTTCACCACCTCAGACTGCCCATCCGTCTGTGGGTGAAACGCCGTGCTCATGCGGAGCTTAACTCCCACCAAGCCAAACAAAGTCGCGCCGTACGTGGCCGCGGAAGACGGGGTCCCGCCGCTCACGATGGACGAGGGAAAACCGTGCAGTCGAATGATGCCATCGAAGAACGCCTGGGCCACCGATGCTGCAGTGTACGGGTAGCCAAGCGGGATGAAGTGGGCGTACTTGGAGAAGCGATCAACCACCGTCAGGATCACCGATTTGCCTGCCACCTTTGGCAGACCTTCGATGAAGTCAATGGCAATGTCCACCCACACCTGGGAGGGAACCTCGAGGGGCTGTAGGAGGCCGGCCGGCGGGCGCGTTTTGGTCTTGTTACGCTGGCATGTGGTGCACGTACGAACCCAGTCCCTGACCAGGGCCCGATCGCCGGGGATGTAGAAATCAGAGCGCAGGCGATGCAGGGTTTTCTGAACCCCTTCATGGCCTGCGGAGTGAGCCAGCTGGAGCGCCTGGTGGTGCAGGTCGTCGTGGTCGGGGAGGAACACGCGACTGCCGTGAAGGAGGAGGCCGTTGTCGAAATGCCAGGGTGCCTGGAGCTCACCGGCACCCAGGCGCCACAGCATCTCCTGTGCGTCAGGCGCCCGTGCTGTCGCCTGGCGCACTACGTCGAGGAAGGCGAAAGTCGGGCTCGAGCGGATGCACATGGGGCCTAGCTCGGCAGCGGCATCCTGGGCGTGCTCCGCGTCGCGGCGAGAGAGAGCGCCGGCCACCGTGTTAAGCCGTCCCAGGCGGTACTCCACGGTGAAGTCGAAGCCGAACAACTTGCTGATCCACTAGTGCTGCGGCACTGTGGACAAGCGCTGGTCCAGCAGGTACTTAAGACTGAAGTGGTCGGTGCGGATGAGAAATTGGCGTCCCCACATGTAGGGGCGCCAGTGGTGCACAGCCTGCACCAGGCCGATGAGCTCCCGCTCATAACCGCCAGCTTCAGATGTCGAGCGGCGAACGGGCGGCTGAAGAACGAGACGGGGCCGACGCCCTGGTGTGGCACCGCACCAAACCCAACGTCGGACGCGTCGCAGTCGACGATGAAGAGCTTGTCGAAGTCCGGCATCTGTAAAACGGGTCCCGTCGTGAGGGCGTGGTTAAGCGCCTGGAACGCGTCCTCCGCCTCCTTGTCCCAGGAGAAGGCGTCTCGGTGCAAGAGACGGGTGAGTGGTGCCACGATCAGTCCGAAGTCGCGGATGAACTTCCTGTAGTATCCTGCAAGCCCCAGGAAGCCGCGAAGACCTCGAGCGGATCGAGGTTGCGGCCAAGCGGAGACCACCACGACCTTGTCCGCATCCATGGTGACGCCCGCCTCGGAGATAACGTGGCCCAGGTAGGCCACCGAAGGCGCCCCGAACGAGCACTTCAAGCGCTTAAGATGTAGCTGGTGCGCCCGAAGTTCGTTGAGAACGATGCTGATGTGCTGGAGATGCTCTGCCCACGACGAACTGTAGATGAGAATATCATCGAAAAATACCAGGACGAACCTCTGTAGGTATGGGCGCAGAACGTCGTTCATCAGAGCCTGGAACGTGGCTGGGGCGTTGGAGAGACCAAACGGCATGACGAGGAACTCATAGTGGTCGTGATGGGTGCGAAACGCCGTCTTGTCGATGTGTCCTGTGAACATGCGCACCTGATGGTAGCCCGAGCGCAGGTCGAGCTTGGTGAAGTAGCGGGCGCCATGCAGCTCGTCGACCACCGGAATGGGGAACTTGTCCTTAGACGTTCGAGCGTTGAGGGCTCGGTAGTCGATGCAAAAACGCCAGGAGCTGTCTGGCTTACGAACGAGGAGAACCGGAGCGGAGAACAGGGACGTGCTCAGGCGAATGATGCCCTGCGCGAGCATGCTCGCGACCTGGCGCTCCAGCTCGTCCATCTGCAGCTGGGGGTAGTGGTACAGCCTGACGGCGACAGGTGCAGTACCCGGCAGTAGGTGGATACGGTGGTCGTACGGTCGGGCTGGTGGCAGTCCCTGCGACTCCTCGAAGATGGTGGCGTGGTGCTGGAGAAGCCTGTCGAGCATGGGCCGCTCGGCGTCGGTGGCCACGACCGCCGCCGCGGCCGAGGCGCGCCGGCCTCGGGCCGCGGGCCGAGGCGCGCCCGGCCTCGGGGCCGCGTGCCACACGACTGGTCGTCCGTCGCGCTGGAAGGCGAGTGTCCGTGCGTCGAAGTCCCAGGTGATGGGGCCCAACGTGTGCAGGAAGTCGACGCCGAGGATGAAGTCGAAGCAGCCCAGGTCGATCCCGACGCATGTGATGGTGTAGGGCGAGCCCGCGATGGAGACCTCCACGCCCTGGGCGACCTCGGCGCATGGCAGGCGGTCGCCATTGGCCACCGTGACCTGAAGCTGGTCGCCTCCCGACAACGGAAGACCAAGCCGTCGTAACGTAGCCCCCTGGATGAAGTTATGCGTCGAGCCAGTGTCCAGCAGGGCGAGTAAGCGTTCGCCCTTGATGGTGACGTATATCACCATACTGTTCTCCATCTGTAAGCCTGCTACAACATGTAGGGAGACCACCAATGCATTGGCTGAGCGTCCAAGAGGGCCCCGTGTCGTCTTCGGTTGCCTCATGGTCTGGGGGTGTCATCGTCGTCCGTGTAGTTGCCCGACTCGAGGTAAAATAGCCGCTTGCACTGGTGCTGCAAACGAAAGGCTCGTCACGGTTGTAGCACAAGCCCTGGCGTCTGTGCTCCAATTGTTCCGCCAGCGTGAGGCGGTGGAACTGTCGTATCGGCGGCGACGGAATGGCAGCGGCTGGGGCCTGTGGGGCGCCCCCTGCGGTGCCCCTCGCCGGCGGTGGCGCGCGCGGGGCAAGCGGCCGGCGCCTGCCGGAAACGCCGCTGGCGCACCGGCGTGGGAGCTCGGGTGGGCGCGGTGACTCCACGCGCCGAGGCGCGGAGCTCAAAGACGCGGGCCGGGTGCATCGCCGTCGGCAAGTCTTGCGGTGTGCGCGGCTCGACGTCCTCCCCGATGTCATCCGTGAGGGCCGCCCACAAACAACTCGGCTTTACGGACGGCGTCGAGGTTCCGTGCATGGCACAGCACTGCGTTGAAGCGGTCGGCGTAGTCCTGGACAGTCGACGTGAACTGGAGCCGTCCGAGCTCCGCCAGGCGAGAGCCACGCACGACTGGACCAAACTGGAGATGGCACAACTCCTTGAACCGATCCCAGTGCCGCATCCCCTCGTCCCGCTCGATGGCGAAATACCATGTCTGGGCCGCCCCAGTGAGGTGGTACGATGCCAGCCATGTCCTGTCGGAGGCGAGGGTGCGCTGGCCGCGAAAGAACTGCTCGCACTGATTGAGCCAGTTCAGCGGGTCGACCGTGCCGTCGTACGTCGAGAACTCCAACTTGTGGAACCGTGGGGTACTTGGCCCAGAGGAACCTCAAATGCCGCCCCTCTGGCGGGCGACTCCGTGCCTTCCCTAGTGGCGGCGGAGGCCGACGAGAAAAGGGTCCCGTCGACCCCGCCGTACAGGACGCCCGGGGGGGTCGCGGCCCCGCGGGACCCCATGGGGGCGGGATGTGGTCGCAGCTGCCGCTCCGGGGTGGTGCGCGGTGGCGGCGAGGAGAAAGTGGCGGCCGTTGTCGACCCTTACACCAACGGAGGGAGTTGCGAGGGCGAGGACGGGAACGACAGGTAGTGAATCGGCACCCCGGAGGATGTCGGCGCCATGGCAAGGACGCCCCCCCCCCCCCCCCCCCCCCCGGCCGGCGCCGTGACCGGCGGCGTCGGGGGAGGTAGGGCCGGCGGCGGTGGGGGACCCAGGAGGAAGGCACGAACTTCCGTGAGGTCGCGACCTAGGGCATCCATGCCCTGGCACAGCTTGAGGACGGCGGCCGTCAGTTGTTCGTTCGTCATGGTGGGCATGGCAAACGGGTTGGAGATCGCGGTCGAGACGGTGGTGGAGGCCGCCAGGGGTGTGGAGGTGGGCGGCGGCGCCGTCGTGGACGGCGGCGGCGCCTGCGATGAGGGCAACAACGGAGCGGTGGGAGGAGCGCCTGACATCACTGATACCAGGTTGATAGGATTTCGGATCCTACCGGGAACTTCCCTCAACGAGTAGGGATGTGACGCTGGCAGCGGGCGGCGACGAGGACGGCGCAGGGGCGCCGTCAGGCTGGTGGCGTGCGTGAGGGAGAGAGAGAGAAGGGCGGCTAGGGTTTGGGAATCTCCCGGCTCCCTTAGGGAAGCCGGAAACAATTGATATATTTCTGCCTGATTAAAACCAAGCATTTACATGAGTATTTATGAACACACAAATTGCTAACGAACCCCCTAAGATCTCCTGAAAATTAAAAGACTGGGCCCTTGGCCCCTGCTCTAGCCGCGCGCGCGCCCTAGCCATGTCTAGGGCGCCGCCCAAAGGTCTTGCCGACCATAACACGCTAAGTGAGTACCGAGTAGCTCTCGACTAGATATTATAGGGAGAGACGAATAAGAGTCTTGCCACCGGCACTAACTTCGATTTTTGGCTTGATTGCCATGTGAGGTCGAATAGGACGTCTTGCATCATGTTAAAAATCGACAACAACTTAAAATGGACCCAAAAACAGAACTTTTGTATGCTCTCTAAGGAAGATTTGCTAGTTTGTGCTTTCTATAAACTAGAATACCTCTCATGCATAGGTGTTGTGCTGCCCAAATTTTGTAAAAGTTTGTTCGTCTTGCCTTTGCACCATGTTCTAAGAGTAATTAGAATAGGTGTTCTAAACCAAAGTTGCTCCATATCTAATCTAGTTTTTGCTCGCAAAAATTCTTGATCATAGCTTCTTTCAATCTTGAGTTGCACCTTTCTAGCGAACCTAGGTCTTGCTGTTTTTCAAAATCAGCACCCTAAACTTTGCATCTTTTCACCTTGTTCCTTTTTGATCTAGCTCAACCTTTGAATACCAAAAGTGTGTATAAAAACCATGCGGAGTAGCCTGTAAAATTTGGGAATTTATGGGGTTCTGGATTTGTAGTTATAAATTTTTATTCACAGCTGCCAGAATTCACCATTTGACTTGTTGTTCTCTTTAAGACCTGACATGTGTTACATCTTTTGTACAGATGGCTTTTTCTGTGTTTCACGAGTACGGCGCCGACGGTACGATCCGTACCAACGGGTTGCACTGAGAGGGTTTTCCACTGTTGTCAAAACTCTGAACCTCGTTATCATGTCAAAGACTTCAGTTTGTGATAATTAAACCCTTCGGGGTAGATTTGGATGTTAATCATGTGTTGTACTCTGGACTCGCCTTCACGTGAGTTTTAATGCATATATGTCGATCCTTGTTGCTATGTAAAGTGATTTCACTGGGTGTTAACCTGACAACTAACGACAGGATGATACTTTATTATTGCTTAATGACCAAAGTGGGTTGGTTTAGGCGATAGTACAGTATTTTCCTGGGCAGGTTGTCACAATATAGGAGCCCCCGTTTCTTCCCCTTATTATTATTCATTTTGCATCACTTTGTCCGATCCATCCGTCAAGACAGTCTCTGTGGAAGGGGTCACAGGGGAGTTTCCAAGAGTGACACATCATCTATCACACCTTAATTTGAAGGCAAACTTGAATGCATTGAATACATGTGTGTTTGGATCAAAGTTCACACACATGCATTGACTTAGTGAATACCAAAATATAGTGCCTAATGAAAATAAAGTAGTAACATTATTACATGACTGAATGTCTTTAATCTAACACACGTTTCGAGTAGCTATAGCGGAAAATAAACACGGACGTCCACCACAGGTAGCCGACTGAGGGAGTGCGCGCCTAGAACTCGTCGAACTCTCCAGGAAAGTCTTCAAAATGTCCGTCTGAGCGGCAGCCGGGTTGTGTAGATGCAATATATAAAGACAAGCATGAGTACATATCATACTCAACAAGGGAATGAGCTACAACAACTTGCAAGGCTTGATGGTGGAAGGCTGATAAGGTTAAAGTGATCAACACTTTTAGTTGGTCAAAATTTTATTAAGCAGCTATTTATAAGTATGTACCAAACCCTATTAACATGTACATCAATATAAAATGAAGTGCACAAGTTTAAAGTTCCATCTTCCATAAAATTACTCATGTGAGGATCCAAGCCGCCCTTGACTGTGGGCACGACTAACCGGTCAGTTTTACACTCTGTAGAGGTTGTACATCTTTACCCACAAGTCATATAAAAGTTCTATGAACTTTAGACCCAACCATGTGATGTCGGCCAAGCAATATACCACACTATCGAGGTGTGGCTGCATAGGGACGCTAGAGCCATTTACAAAGATCCCCTGATGCAGGCTACTCGCTAGGTTACATGCTCTGTGCAGCGCATAAACCACACTCAAACTGCGAAGCTACCATTGAGCAAATCAGCCTGAGAGCCGGTCTATACACTATCTACCGCCATCCCCAACCCCTTTCATGTAAAGCATACCTAACACCAAGATTTCTAATTAATTGGCCAAGACAGAGTCATATGTTTTGTGCTAGTACGGTTTTCTTGGGTGGTCTCTCCATGTTCCGATTAACAAATAAAGTGTTCTTGCATTAAATGGAGGTATAACAAACAATATTAACATTGTTGTTCATTAGTACCACTGTAATCCCAAATTTAGCAACTAAGCAAGGTCTACCCAACATAAACGTAAACCCAAGCTGATGAAGGCATAGGGGTAAACAAAACTAGTCGGACCTTAATCACATAGGACCCATCAAATTGATGCAAAGCAATAAATAAATAAATAACAATGTAATTAAAATGCATGTTGTATTGAGTAAACGGGGATGTATCAAGGACTTGCGTTCCACAAACTCTGGCTGCTCAAACTCTTCTCCTTGAGGAAAACCTTCGAATGTCTCTTTCTCTACGCATCACACATTCACATGCAAAGGAACAATACAATAAAATAAGAAACAATACACCAATCATTCCAAATAGAAACAAAAACATCACAAAACTAATGTACTCATCAAGATAAACACGTGGATATAAAGAACACAAAAAATGGACTTCACACGTGTATTCTATGGCTAAAAGAAGATACATGGGCTTAACTGCGAGAAAACTAAACTAATAGGGGATAAACTGGAAGAAACCGAGGGCTAAAAATATATTATGTATAAAAACTAAAGGTCCGCGGTGCAAAAGTCTAAGGCTGGACCTCGGTCGCTAAAACGAGAAAGACTAGGGTCTAAAACAAAAGGAAAAAGACTTAGATCTAAAGATCTTTGAACCACGGTGGGTCTAATCGTGAAAAGGAAAAACAGGGGGGTTATATGGGAAAGGTGTTATGCAATGCTGGGTTGACAGGTACGGCTCCGATTGACTAGGGTCAAATGCGATTTGGACCATCGATCTTGGGGTGAACGGCTGGCAGCGGCGCATGTCGGCAGACCTCGCCGACGTTGCTCGATAACGAGCTTCCAACCACGATTCGACACGCTAACTGGCCTGGGACGAAGCTTGCGACGCGAGGGATCGATCTAGGGCGGTGAAGATGGTGGAAACACGGCAACGGCGGCGCGCGGCTCGGCGAGGCGGACGGCCTCAGCGGTGCAACTCCGGCGAACTCTGACGTGCATCGTAGGGCACGAGAACGAGAACAAACAACTCCGACATCTTGCTCACCTCCTGGCGGTGCTCCTGGGGGCCTCCTCGGTGATGGACAGACGACGGTGAAGGAGATCGAAATGGTGGCGGCGATAGAGCTCGAGGCGGCTAGGGCTTCGGGGAAAGGCCGAGGCGTGGCAGCGGCTTCCTTTATATAGGCCAGGGGAGGCCTTCTTAGCGCGCGGGCCAAGGGAGTGAAGGGTGCAGGTGGTCGAGATGGGGGTCTGGGCGTCGGGCTCGTGCCACATTACGGTTCGGCGGGAGCTCAGGGATGACGAGCGGGGCCCGCTCGTCAACAACTGTGGAAGGGGGAGGCGAAGCGGGCTGCTGACGGGCTGGCATTCTGGGTTGCTGCAAATTAAGCTGAGGGGCGCCACGGGTAGAGCCGGAGAGTATAGGGAGCTTCACCGAACTTCCGGCTCTTGGGCCACACGCTGGAGCTGGGCCAAAAGAGGGAAAGGGGAGGGAGGAAAAGAAGAGCTTTTACTATTTTTCAAGAGAGGTCAAACATATGAATTCAAATGCAAATTTGAATCATTTGAATTCTACCAATAAAAAATAATGCACCAGCATGTATGCAACAAACATCATGCCATTTATTTAATTTAGAAAAACAAATAATGGTTTTTTCCAATGCCATATTCCCTGTAAAGAAACTAAATGTCGAGAAAATTGTAAACTTAAGAGAAAATCGCTGTTAAATTTTTTTTTTCTTCCCATTCACATCCTAAAATTGAAAATTTCAGGGTGCGACGTCATCTTTACAGTATTAGTTTGTGGGATAACACATCCTCTCTTAATGCACATGTTCATATCACAATTTCATAGGTTCCTGTAAATAGTTAAGCACTGCATGTTGGTTGGTCAATTATGCTATACACATTGTGTCAACTTGTCTCAGTGGGAGGGTCATGGGGTGTCATTCCTAGTACTACGCGCCGACCCGGTGTCACGAGGATGACTCTTGTTTTCTCATTCCTATTAAATATCATGTCATGTCATCTATTTTTGCACACGTGACACATATTTAATGGCTTTGACCATTTTATTGAGACCGGCCTCAGCGACGTCATGGATAAATTCGAGTACAGTTGCCGTCACGTGTTGGACTACCGTCACCATGTCCACGCATCTGGTTGCCGGCTGGGGCTTCACCAACATTCCTCTTCTCCTCCCGTCTCTAAATAATTGACGTGGTTTGTGTGCGTATCATAAGTTTCATTAGAATTGTAGTACAATATTTGTATCTTCAAATAATTTTGTTAAAAACTAAATTGAAATGTACTTTTAATGAAATTAAATATGTATAATAGTTGTTTCTTAGAAGCGCAAACAAACATTTATTTAAAGATGGAGAGATCGAGTACTAGTTGCTAGCAATCATCATTCCAAGTCAGCACCTTGCACTGACACCTCCATGCTCCGGGTCACCAAGCTAATAAAAAACACAATTAATTGCTAAAAAAACACAATAGAAAAAATTGAACACTACCGGCCATCCTATGAAGAAAACAAATAGGAGTCCCTGATCCCACCTTACAGTGCACACACCCAATATTTTCAGTTAGTATGGACGTAACGGGGTCAGATTGTGTCAAACATAAGCCTGCCGTCCCCAGTTATATCCGTATATGATGATTGATGATGCACATCACACTGGCCGTAGCCGGCGACGCCATGGAAGATCCAGACTCGATGCTGCTGAGTATCCTCTCACCTCTCAGGCCCTCAGCTGGTGAGGGGGGAGGGGGTGGGGGGACACTGGCGCCCGCTGTGACAACTCAATGCCGCACTGTGGCGCAGGCCGCGCGCGGTGCCCCCACGCCACAGCTCGTCTCTCGAGCTGTTGCCTCGCTGCCACTCTCATTTCAACTCCTTTCTGTCTCCCTCATCCCTCCGTCCATCCTGCATGCAGCAGTACTGCACCGAGCTGTCCAGGCAATGTGCAACTGTGCAGTAGTGTGGCCTAGTACTATCCGTCCGGCTCTCCCTCTCCCTGCGACCCTGCCGACGCAGAAAAGAATTGAAGTCCGGTCGCCTTTGCAATTTTGCAGGCCTCCTTTCGGAATGCATGCATATGCAGGGCGACAAAAGGGAGAAGAGTGAATGGATATAAAGATAGCGTTGTTGCACGCGCACTTTACTATAATCTGTAAATGTAACAAGATCGATGTATGGAATGGATGGAGACTGTTTTTCAAAAAAAAATGGATGGAGACGATACGGAGAAGCCGGTTGCACAGTACAAGCTGCAGTCTCTACTGCTCCTCCATCTCCATGCACCACAAGCTCGTGGACGTGACACCTAGCTACCATGACCTGCTAATGCAAGCAAGGGTCCCCTAGCCATTTGTGCACATGTGTAATGTTACGTAACGTGCTCCAAACCACAAAAAGGCATCTGATGCGGCATGCCCGAGATCACGAGCCGTGACCGCGAGAACACAGCCAGGATCACATAAAATCACATGCCCGCGCCGGCAGCGGGCAGCCACCGGCAGCAGCTATTTCAGCCCGATCGATGGAGCACCGCAGCGCCTGCTGGGAGGCATGCATGTCCCGCTGGATATAGCCACGCTCGTGGTTATGCAACTCCTGTTCTACCACTGCCATGGCTCGTGTTTGCGCACAGCGAGATGCCAATGCGAGGCGTACGACGGCCGCACACAGTGCGTACTAGTATGTGATATGCGTGTGTCCTGTGTGTCCATGGTCTTTCAGGCAGATCGATCGAGTCACCAGGAGCATTTGCAGGTCGCAGCTAGTAGTACGCAGCTGTGCAGGAAGGCCAACCCAACCTTCAATGCCGTGCCTCCTTCCTTGCCTGGCCGTTCAATGCACATTTATATTCAATTTGAAATGTTTGGTTTTGGTGCGTTCCTCTATGTCGATTTGCCATAATCGGGAGATCCTGGCGTCGGATTTTGTTCTATTAAACAAGTAGTAGTGGAGAAGCGAGATGCGGCTAGCGCTAGAGAGACTGTCTAGCGCTGCTACCGGCGACAGGACGCAGTAAATTTCCGTCTGGCCGCCGTAAACTTTGGAGTTGCAGTGCAGGGGGCCGCCAGCAGGGTAACATGCATGGAGCTAGGTTAATGCAGGGCGGACGGGCGATGGTACAGGAAGGAGGAGTCTGTAGCTACGAGCACCGGGCCTCCTGGGCTACACCGCCATGTGGCTCCTGCTCCCCATCTTTTGAGCTGAGCTTCTCACGTACGTTTTGGCCCCCGGCCGGCGATGTGAAACTCCATCTGCAATTTTGCAGCTTGCAGGCATGTGTATTCATGCGGTTGCGTGTGGGCGTCAGTTTCACATGTCAACGCTGCCCTCGCTTTAAATTTTCAGGAGCAAGGGTGGAAGTGGAACTTCTTCTTTTGAAGGAAGGGTGCAAACTTTGCGGTAATTTTTGCAAAGAACGTAACATCAGTGACAAACTAAACCTCTCCGTCACCAATTAATGACGATCGTAAAAGATTAGCCACTCCATCATTCTTTCATTTATTCATGCTTGTTGGAGTGACAAACTAAACCACTCTATTCATGCTTGTTGGAGGGGGTAAGAGTGGGTGATGGAGTTCACGAGGCCTTTATCTCTCTAGAGGAGGCCGGACAATGGGATGAGTTACTAGACAGCCTCCAACACATCCAAATAAACGAACAACAAGACATGGTGAAATGGAATGGAGCCTGGAGAAGTCAGGGGTGTATTCCACTAGGTCTATGTACAGATTCCTTTTACACGGAGGAGTGGTGAATAAAAGAATGGAACGGATATGGAAATGCAAGCTGCGAATGAAAAAAGTGTTCCTTTGGCTGGTTAGCCAAAATAAGATCCAAGCAGGGGAGGTGTTGGGAGGATGAAATGGAAAGGAAACATCAACTGTGTAGTTTGTGGGGCAGTAGAAACAACTGACCACATCTTTTTTGAATGTCACATTGCTAAACTAGTGTGGGCTGGCCTGCGGGAGGCCCTCGGGTGGGATAATCAACCAAGAAGCCCGCAAGACTTCTTGAACTGTTGGCTGACAATGGGGTGCAAAAATTATAGCTTGAAACTTTTTTCTTGCGCAACTGTCCTTTGGTCTCTTTGGACCACGAGGAACAAAATGGCTACAGAGGGGGTGTACATAAGTAAGCCTGCTGACATATTCTACAAAATTCTTGCTAACTTGCATAGGTGGCGGACGAGGCTACAGTGCGCTGACCAAGATCAGCAGGCGGAGTGGGTGTCTCTGGTGAAGGCATGGGTGGAAGAATTTAGAGAAAAGTTGAAAGACCGACCACCGGAAGAAGATTTTATTTAGCTGCTTAGTATATTTTGTTCCTCTTGTCAGTAGCTAATATGTCTCTGTTTGTGGGGTTAAATATATTTGGATGCTCATGACATCCTCGTTCTGTGCCAAGCAATTGTAAAGTTGGAAACCCCAGCACATTAGATTCTGTACCAAACTTATGTTGCTTTCTATAAAAGCTGGGTAAACCCTTTCTAAAAAAATGAACTTTTTTTGTTTGTACAAGCTTGACTTAAGAGACAGCGTGCTTATTATATATATGATTTGTTTTATATATTGTAATCGATCCATAGTATGGTTAAACATAGAGTAAATTGTTTTTAATCTTTACTCCTCGCAATAACATGAGCTGATAATAATATGCTAGGAGAATGGGGAGGATTTTTTTTTGTTATTACGCTTCAAAGGTATAGAAAATTAGGCTCTTTAGAGAAAATAAGTTAGCTACTCTCTCCGATCCAAATTATATGTCATTTTGACTTTATTAAATTCATAGATGACGTTACGCATTTAGATATACACTATGTTTAGATGCATAATAATATATGTGAACCTAAAAAAACATAAAACGACTTATAATTTAGAACACACATAATACTTTTTCCTCCTTTCGTATATTGTTGTTATGCTTTATTTTTAACACACATTAAGTTAATTTTTAGAATGAGCTAGGGTGACATATGAAGAAAAATTTTATTTATACAAGTTTTTTAGATATAATTTGAGGGATAGCGCGCTTGTTATGTATGATTCGTATTATGTATTATATTTGATCAATATTATGTGTGGAAAAATAGAGAAATATGTTTCTAATTTTTGGTCTTTGCAATAAACGTGAGCACTAATGATGTTGAATGATATAAATGAATAGAGGTTTTTTGACGGTACTCAATACGACTCAACGGTCGTACGGTCGTATTATCGGTTTTTCTCTATAGGTAAAATGGTAATTCGACAGATATATATTATTTGGAAAAAAATCCTCGCTGCCCCTTTACTATCTAACACATTTCATATATTTCATTTCCTATATTACAACAATACCATTTACATTTTCGATAATACCCTTATACCACACATACGACCTTTGAATACAACCGTACGACAGCTAACAAACCAGTCGTATAGAATTAATCTCAACCGTCGGATCCTTAAATATAGGTCCTTTTCTATTACATACGAGTCCTTTTTCAACTGGCCGTACAGGTCGTATTGTGTACCGTAAAAATCTCGAATGAATAACACAATATTTTTCTGTTAGAAGAACTGCCAAGGAAGAATTGTTTCGGTGTCTATAGTATTTGGTCCTTCATAAGTTACTAATATATTATGTCCAATTTTAAAAATAAAGTGTTGTCGAATCAATATGGATACTACTACCGCTAGAAGGAGTGAAGATGGTGGGGGTAATTCTAGATCCTCTGCCGGCAAGGAGAAAATAAGTTGACCCTCAACTCAAGCCATAGGGGAAAAAAAGAGCATTGGAGAGAGCAGTATTTTAATATTTACAAATATGGCATGAAGATCTTCCCCCGTCTCTTTTACGAGATGTTTGATCCAGAGCTATAGTTTAATAAATGTCACATCCAATCTTCGGATGTTTATTAGCAAGACTAAACAAGAGCTAATTATAGTATTAATTACACAGCTAGATGCTGATTCATGGGATTAATCTATTAAGCCTAATTAATCCATCATTAGTACATATTTAGTGTAGTATCACACTAATTATAGACTAATTAAGTTTAATAGATTGGTCTCTCCATTTAGTTTGGAGTTTATGGAATGAGTTTTGTCCCCGTTTAATCCTAGTGTTGTTGGCTCATGCAGGCTGCTACTTGCTCCTCCGCGGTCCTTGCTCACGCCGGTGAGAGGGTAAAAGGTTTAGGGTTTCAGTAGTGAGCATTGGGGTCTCTGGTTAAAAAAAACCCAATTTAAAAATTGATCTACTCAGAAAAAATATCCACAGCTAGTTGAATTTGTAAATGTTTCCGTCAAGAAAATGTGTTTCGCCGTTTGAATTTATAAATCTTCAACTAAAGAAGAGTAATATTCTGCTCAAGAAAGAAAATGAAATATAAATTGGCAAGAAAAAAATATGGATAGTTGGATCAATGACTAATGGTTGGAGAATGAGACAGAAGGATCATCTAATTATCGTCAAGGAGATTGGCCCTATGGCGTTCTAGCAATCCACTTGAATAAGAAAAGAATTTCTAGTTTAAGAAGGTTTCCACATCAACTAGATTTTTATATTAAATAGGGAAGGAATCTATGGACTAACCAATTTTTCACACAATACTCTTGGTGTGTGTTCGTCACGCATCTTCAACAGTTTGCCAAATTTTACTTGGCAAATCTTGTGTTTTCCCAACTTTTAAAAAGATATGCCGAGTAAAAAAAAAGCTCATCTCCAACTGTTTGACATAATTCACTTGCCCAATCCAGATTTAACTTACATCAGGAACTTGAGAGAAACGAAACTCTTCCACATCATGAAAACCTGCATCAGGAACCCTTCTCTGTTATTTATTTCTTTTTCACCCTCATCAGGAACCTGAGAGAGAAACGAAACTCTTCCACCTCTTAAAAACTTGCATGAGGAACTCTTCTCTGTTATTTATTTCTTTTTCACCCTCCCACCTATCTAAAAACAACAATGTCAACTGCGAGCCGCGCATATATTTATGCGCTGGAGGCTGGTTTTTCCCAAGTTGTCAAAAACGGTCAAGTTTTTTGCCAAACTATTGGAGGAGTATTTTTAATGGTTTTTTTGCCAAAAATCAAAGATTACAACTTGATTTAGCAAATCAAGAGTTTGCCCAATTTTATTTGGCAAACCTTGTGTTTTACCAACTCTTAAAAAGATATATCAAATAAAAAAAGAGTCCATCTCCAACAACTTGGCACAATTAACTTGACAAATCTAGATCTAACTTACATCAGGAACCCTGAGAGAGTAACAAAGTTATGTTTATACCCTTCTACCTCTTGAAAACTTGCATCAGGAATCCTTCTCTATTCTTTATTTCTTTTTTCACCCTCCCACACGACTTGGCCACACTGATGCCAACCACTCACATGTATTCCGCGCGTGGGAAGGTGAGTTTTGCCAAGTTTCTATTTTTGACTAGTTGGTTTGCAAAACTATTAGAGGCCAATTTTTCTTATTGACAAAATTAGATAGATGCCAAGTTAGTTTGCCAAATAGCTGGAGATGCTCTTAGCAATGACCGAAGAGCTGGGATCCCTGTTCTTCTCCCTCCCTGTGTTCTTTTTTTTTCTTTCTTCTTCTAAGAGCAACTCCAAGAGCCTTTTTAAAAATCACTAGCTAAAATCCTGATTTAGCTAGTATGTAAAATGAAATAGCTGGCAAAAAATTGTTGACATCCAACAGCCTCTCTAAAACGAACTCTCTATAAGCTCCACCCCCTGTGGGTCCCGCCTGCCATACTCATGAAAATCAGGATAGCTAGTCACTAGCCGCTAGCCAAAGATAGCTAGCGGGACAACAAATTTAGCTAGTTAGGATAGCTAGTTTGGTAGATAGCTAGTCTGTTGGAAGAGTGTTTTTGAGATTTTTCCCAAAATTTAGCTAGTCAAGTGATTTTAACTAGTCTCTTGGAGTTGCTCTAAGGATACACAACATTATGTCTGGCCATCCCGTCACCGCCGACCTCCCACCACTACTAGCGACCAATGACACGGGTCATCACAATGGCACGGTGGCACTACCGAGCTAGTGTCGGGCCAGGCACAAGCAAGCAAGAGATCCATATTCGAATCAAGATGCAAGAATAGAAAAACATCACATGAATCATCAAAGTTCATGAATACATCACAAAAATATACACACATATTAAATTCAACACATAAGTTGACAAAGAAATTCTCGCGGATGGTGGTTGGTGTGCCTCTCAACCATGGTCTCCAGCGGTGATGAAGGTCGGCGCAGCCGCTTGCCATACCCCCGCACGGTGGTAGCGGTAGTTGGCGCACCTCTCGACCACGGTCTCCAGCCGTGACGAAGGTCGGCGCGGCCGCCTGCCATACCCCGCACGGTAGCGGTGGCTCAGTGGGGCTTCTGAGCTGGTCCCTAGTGGGGGTCAGCATTGCCCCACGACGGCACCAGGATTCCTCTTGTGACCCTTGGAGGCGGCGACTGGCATATGTCCCACTACCTAAGTGTTTAGTGGGGATCCCGACTGAAGAATAAGGAGAAAGGAGGGAGGGGATGCCAGTGGTGGAGGTGCCAATGGGGGAGTGGGAGGAAGCTATGGAAGTAAGGGGATGCATGGTGGGTAAGCGTAGAAAATGAGGGAATGGCTAGGGTTTCCCGTATTTATATCATATTGGTGATAGTGGTAGCATGCTAACATTGGATCAGTTCGAAATTGTCCGAGCCCGAGCTGTTACTACGAGCCTAGGTGGTGGCCCAGGCACTACATAACACATAGTGCCAGACCGGTCTAAGCACTGTCCATTTCAAGACGGGTTGGGTTAGTGCCAGACATTTTAGTGTTGAGCCATGAGGCACTTTCTGGACTTGGCCCATCTATAGTCGGTCCCCATGATGGAGAGAAACTCCATCGGTTTCAAGTACCTATTACCATATCCTGCATATTCACCCTAATCACATGAGTCATGAGCAAATGTGTGTGTGAGAGAGCTAGCAAATCTTAAAATTGGCTAGGTTTTGTTCAGGAGGGCTTATTTTAGCTTCACCTATTTTAAGTTGGGCGAATTCACAATTTTTTTATTTCATGGACTTTAGCTTCACCAGTGAAGCCATTTAGGAGAAGCTCTCCCAAACGTCAAGTCGATGAACATCAAATGAGAAGTTGTTAATGTTTATAATAATTTAGAAAAGTATAAATGCTCGTGACCAATCGACAATTCAAACACAAGTGAATCGTTCCCAATACTACAACCTAACTAATCTTCGCTAGATTTGCCGTATTATGTGGAAGGCAAAATAACCACTTTGGTCCTTGAACTTTACGCGAAGGGTCAACTTGGTCCTTCAACATTCGAAATGGTCAATTTAGTCCCTCAACTTTTATTTTTGGATCAAATTTTCCTTGTGTTGGTGTGGTGCTTTATTTTAGCAATAAAAGTGATGCCAAAAGTTCATTTTACCCTTTGCTCATCTAGGTGAGTAGGTCAAACTAGACATGCTCATATATACTCCCATAATACATACACATTACAATATATGTTTATTAAAACTAACACAAAATATGGTTTCTAAAAAGTTCATCTACTTAGCTTGTACTATTTATAGTCATTCATGTGCTCATACAAATTTGATAGGCAAAATATATGTACTCAGACAAGATTTCTTTTGGTATATATACAACTCTATATATGTGTAGCAGTGTAAGTATGTTCTGAAATCAACATGATAAATTATACATGCTCCATGCATATATTCATAGTCCCTCAATAAATATGGTATACTCGTATTTATTTTTTTCTAACGGTGAAAATTGATGATAGAAAAGAGCCAAGGGTAGAATAGACATTTTGTATTAGTTTCATATCACTATGGAGTCATATATCAGTACAAGGACAATTTTGACTAAAAAATAAAAATTGAGAGACTAAATTAGCCATTTCGAAAGTTGGAGAAGTTGACCTTCAGTGCAAAGCCGAGAGACCAAGTTTATTTTGCCAGTGTGGAACAGAATACACCGAGCTCAGATTCTCACATTCGCCGTATCTTTGGGACCACGAGAAAACAAAATGGTGGGGAAGTTGACACATGCAGTGAATTGATATTGGCCCCTCTGCCTGCAGTGGAGGCCAAATAGAGAGCTGTACTCTGCCCCACGACGCTGCGTTTGAAAGTACAGGTCATGCCCATCAAACCACATCTTTTCCGCGACAAACAGCTTTGTCCCCCTCGTTTGGCTTTAAACTTATTGTCATCCTACTCCAGCCTAGGATGCCAACATGCTGTGACGTTTTGATTCTATTCTCTTCTGCTCTACCTGGCGTGAAAGGGAGGGACAATCATTCCCTCTCCTTCATGAATTTGACCAGCTGGTCTCTAATGTTTTCCCCTGCGTAATGCTATTCATTGTTGCAGGGTTAAGGAGAGTCGTGGGTTTGGCCAACATCAATTCATGGGCCAGGCAGAGAGGGCACCAGTTGCAGATCAGAATGTGGTCTTTACTGACACTACACAACGATGAGTCGATGAAGACAGGAATTGCAAGAAGACGGCAAACAGTATCTTCAATTCCAGGCAGGACCAGTGTCACCGTCCAGGCGGTACGGGATGCGAAGCCCCACCCTACCAACGCCGTGCATACCGCTAGCAGTTATGCATCAGAGCTTTGCACACTATTACATGTTTCCAAAATAATACATGGCGCTACATAAAACCTGGGCAATGTACGGCCAAGGAAAATGAGAGAAATACTACTGTAGTTATAACCGCGGCACACCAGAAAAGATCAGCAGTAGAACATGAGCCCCTTCACACTATCTCGGAGCTTGGGGAGCGGGGCGGTCTGCAATGGCGTGGATCTGTACAGGGTTGTCCGGCTGCTGGCGTCAGAGGAGTCCGATCTCTCGAGATACAGCCTTCCTCTGTATGCGGCGAGATGGGCGTAGTAGGCCGGCGGAACGAGAGAGACAGGCTTGGTGCACCGTGCAAAGGTGTAGCAAAGGTTGTGTATCAGCTGCTGCATCTCGTCGGACTTGAAGTTGTTCTCATCCCACAGAACTCGGTAGTGCGTCGGCCTGCTCGTCCCCTTTGTGCCCCAATGGCTGCACAGGTAGAAATCGAACTCCCTCGGGTGTGTGATCACGGTGTCGACCACTGTCCCCGGTGGCACGTTCTGGTCGGAGTAGTGTGTCGAGCCGCCATTCTTCTCCCGGTGGAAGAGCCTGGTGTGATGCCTCTTCTGAACCACGACGAATGTGATCGACGGCTTGTAACCTGGGTACCTTGAACATGTCAACCGCACTGCCTGCAACTCCTCTGACAGCACCTTGTAAAACTGCGTCTCACTCACACCGTCTCTGAAGAATATGATTCTATTTGGGAGCTTGCCGACTTCTTTCACAAACTCCTCAAGCAGCTCACCAGCCATCACATCAAGGTGCTCGATGATCTCTTTGCGGTGCGTCTGCGACCTCATCCTGGAGGTGTACTTGTTTGCTGAAGGCCAATTCATGCTTGCAACTACGGCGACGACTGATGGACTTGAGTCATCTAGGGGATGCGGGTGTGTCACATCCGCACCCATGAACATCACTGGCTCCTTGTCAGAAAATATTCTAGGAATTTGGCATGGCAAGCTGTTGTAGAGGGCAACATTGCATCCCCCAAGCTTCGCATTTATCTTCAGTGCTAGATTGGCCAAGAACTGAAAGCTCAACTTGCTTAAGTTGGAGTACAGGCAACACTGTGTCACAACACCAATGGATGTTTCTGCAATGCGCTTCAAATCAGCATAGCCTCGATGCTTCCGCTCCATGACACAGATTAGCAGCTGTAAATTTCCGGAGGCAGCTTCCTGAATTTTCTTCAGCTTGTTCTCCAAAATACCAACATTGTTCAGGAGATGAATCCGCTCAAACAAAGGGCTAAGGATAGTTTTCTTGTTGAGTAGAATCCCAAGTTGCTCACATCGGTTTGATAGCTGGTTAATAAACTTTGGAATAAATGATTGATGCTCTGGGCTGCCACCAAAGCTTATCAAAGCCCAGCTCTTGATCTTGGAACCCTCAGCAACATGGCTGTCCGTCAAATTCCACTGCCGATCATATCTGTCTGGTGTTATGTCCTTGATGCGCCCTCCATTGCCGAGCTTCAGTTTTGGCGGCAAGAGAACCCTTCCGGAGAGCTGCGTCATGTCCTTGGACACGTGCAGGCTGAATTGATCAGCATATGAATTGCTGAAAGAAAATAATGTAGCTATGATCACACATGTATGATCCAACTAATTTTGAATTGAATCAGGCAAACAAGCTAGAAAGCTTACAACTACTACAACACATAAATATGACAAGTAAATCATACCTTCCTGCAGCAAATGCACCTTCAACAACATCATTTATGAGTCCCTTTCTTTCACTTGGTCTTTGGCAACCCATCTTGAGCATCTTGGAGGTCTGTTCATCTGAGAGCTTGCCAAGAAACTTCTGGCCCTCACAAACCATGCAAAGCTCCATTGGCACATAGCACGGCTTGCTCTTACCGATCTGCAAGCAGGGCAGCTTCCTGAATTCAATATCATGGTTGTAGTGCTCCTTGAAGTAATCCAGCACTGTATAATCCTTCCCGCTGCGATCTCGAAACTTGAGGTTCTCTGTTGTCTCCTCAGTCAAGCCATGCACATGGTATCTTTGGTCAGTTTCACGGTGGCACACAAAAACTCGAATATTCTTTAGTGCTTTCTCCACCTCCCTCCTCTCTTCTTCTGCCAAAGCCCTAGTCTTCATCTGTGAAAGATCCTTCATGAAGTCACAGCACTTCTGCAAGTAGGCAAGTATGCCAATGTTTTCATGGAAAGCTTTAAGGGAGAGGTCAACATTGAGGGCGAGACCTTGCTTTGTTGGCCTCAAGCTCTGAAAGAAACCTCGTAATACAACAGCCCCACCACCAATGTCCTTTGCTTCTCCCATGGAGCGTGAATACAAAGACCGGCCTATGGGAATAGAATTTTCCATAGCACCTTCCCGAAGGATGACATCCAATGCATGAAGGTAATCTTGAGGAAGAGGAATACCACCCTTCTGTTCATTCAAGTACTTGCTCAAGTCCTCACCACTTAGCTTCGAGACCAAACGAAGGTTCACCCTGAAAACCTTATGATTCTGCTTCCCAAGCATGAGGCCATTCTGTTTAGCTGCTATAAATCGTGTCGATGCTGCAGCTGCAAGACTAACAAAGAACTCAAGCCTGTCCTGTTTAAACTCAATGGGACTAAACAGATTCTTGCGGCCATCAAAGGCTGGCAGGACCCCTGAGAGGACACTTGAATTTTCTTCAACTAGCTTGTTCTTGATAATTCTTGCTGTTTCTTTCGACGGGTGTGGGGATATTTCAACATCATAATGAAAAATCTTCTTTCCAGGATCAAAACGCACAAGGAAATGGTTTGCGTAGAGAGGAATTACAGTCCCCTTAACTCCACCACCGTCAGGTCTGGGTGCAATGGTAACTCCATGCATGGTGATGGATGAATCCTGATGGGTGCTCACACGATTTGCTTTCATGTCAGATGTTTGGTTCTCACGAATGAAGCACCTTTTATGCTGAAGCAGCTCGGTATCTGTTAATAAATTTATACTGTAAGCCATGTAAAGAAAAGGACAAATCTAAACAGCTACTATGTCAATAGTGATGACTACCGTGTAAATAAAAACAATGCAAGTCAAAATTGGTCAAAATGAAGGTACATGTTTTCCCTGAAATTTATCAGGCTTTAGAACAAGTGAGGTAATGCAGAAAGTATATAGCACAAACATCAAGATTATGGAACATCATTGTCCCAAAGACAGAAGAAGAAAAAGATCCCACTGACTGGCGCATTAGTTGAACACAAATCCTCCCAAAAAGATAGCCATATGGCCCCTTTTTGAGGTTGGGGAAAGGGGACTAACCGTCAAAACAAGAAAGGCGTCATCCACAGTACCACAAATAGAACTTTGTCTATGTCTCATACTAAACATTCTTGCACCAATTCGAAAAAAAAAACAATCTTGTACCAACTTTCCTCAAGAACAGCCGATCAGTCCAAATTCACGGCCAAAAAAAAAGTAGTGGAAGAGAAAAAAGTACACAATCCTAAGCATCAATCCATGAAATCACAAGCCTCGGTACTTAAACAGGGAACAAAATGACAGAGAACCATGAACTTGTTTGCCCATCCGGTACAGTAGAATTGCACCGAAAGATACTGTAACACATTATCTTGGCATTGACAAGCCATTAGGCACCAAACATAGAGCCAAAACTATATTCTTTGATAGTATCTAAGTACATCACCATCAGAAGGGGGGAAAAGATATGAGAGCTACAGACATTAGCACACATTGATCAAGAAAGCAACAGCACTAACAAGTAGTAGCATGTAGTGGCATTAAGCATATAAAAACACACGTTGAGACTGGTGCAGCCAGGACGGGAGAGGAAGCAATCAAGCAAGGAAAGGAGGAAAGGAGAGCGCTTTACCGTGCGGGAGCGGCAGCAGAGCGGCGGTGACGGCGTGCGGCGGCGGCGGTGGCTTCCTCGATCTCCACGAGGCGCTCCTCTGCGGCGGCGGGGCGGCGATTGGCTTCCCGTACCCGTAGCACGCCGCCGCCTTGGGGAACAGCAGCGGCGGCGGCGGCTGGTGCAGGTAGACCAACACGGGCGGCGGCAGTGGCAGCGGCAGCGCGACGGCGCCGTTGCGGCGCGCGTGTATCGGCAGCGGCAGGAGCGCCGGGTAGGCCTGGACGATCGGGTGGTTCCTGCCGCCGCCGCCCTGCCACCTCCTCCTCCCGTTCGCGCCGCCGCCGCCATTGCTAACCCCGCCGCCGCCATTGCTAACCCCGCCGCCGCCTCCCACGTTCCCCTCGTTCTTGGCCACCGCCTCCCCCTCCATGGCCAAGGTAGCACCACCGCAGGGCAGCAGACGCGAGCACCACAATCAAATTTGTTCGTACTCTCAGTACTGGTACGCAGCTTCTTCCGGGGGCAGCAGGATCGCAGCTTCTTGGGTTCCTTTTGGCGTGGCGCGGCGTGGGCTGGCTTTGTGGGGGTTTCTTGGATGGTTGGAAGGTAGGGGGGCAAAAAGGAGGAAGCTGGGGAGGGGAAGAGTGGGGCGGAACCGCGGAAGGGGATGGCTGCCTCCTCTGCCTCTGGAGAGAGAGAGTGTGTGAGGAGAGAGAGAGAGCGGGGGTATTAATGGGGTGGCAGACGCAGAGGTTGGGGGGACAGGAGAGAAGCCGAGAGGAGAGGGGAGGAGGAGCATGAGCATCCACGCCAACGCTGTGGCCTGTGGCCGTGGCTGCGGCTGTGGCTGTGGGCTGTGCGTGCCATGCCATATGCCCATATGGCCATATCCATGCTCCTCTTCCTCTCCCTCTTCCTGGCTTACTGCTGGCGCCCTGCTGCCCCGTCTTCCCAAATTCTCAATGCGGGAGAGGGGATATAATTATGGCTGCACTAAAGACAGGGCTCTACCGCTCCACACTACCCTCTCCTCGTATTGGTTTCTCTTCAGGCTCGATGATACAGGATTTATAGGGGGTCTTCCTATTGTTTCGATCATACTTAGACTTATTTAATTCGACAAATTTTCACTAATTACATGTCACATATAAAAAACAGAGCTTCTAGCGCTGGACGTCCGATCCGGACGCTAGCATCGGACACTTCCGCGACCGTCGGATGGTAATCAAATCAAACTTCAGTCGTCCGATTCAAAGACTGGGAGCAAATGTTGTGAGCACGTTGCGAGCCGTTGTGAGCAATGTTGCGAGAAGGTTGCGTGCAACATTCAGACAACAGTAGGCCTCCTCCCTCCTCCCTCATGTTGCGACTATATTGCGATCATGTTGCGACCCGTGTTGCGTGCAACATCCAACATCAGGAGCTCTCCCCCCTCCTCAACACAAAAACTAACATCGTATGTCTGCAACATCGAAACTCAACATCCGCAACATTAAAATTTAATGTTTGCAACACCCAACAATATGTGTCTGCAACATCGAAACTCGACATCTGCAACATCGAAATTAATGTTTGCTACATCGAAAAATTTATATCTAATTTTGAAACATTCACATGAGACACTTGCAACATCTCAAGAACACAAATGCAACATGTGTACAACGTTTTGCAAACATAAACGAGAAATGATTACATCTTGAAGACGAACGATTGCAACATGTCAAGAACACTATTACAACACTGATATACAACAATTGTAACATAAAAAAATCCCAAAAAAATAGGAGGCAGGTCCTTCGCGTCCAACATGCCTTGGCCATGGGTGGAGCGGCGGCTCGCTGCTGGCGAGCTCCGCGGCCCACGCCGTCGCCCTGGGATGCGGCATCCGGGGAGGTCCGCATCCCGTCGGCTTGGGATGCGGCCGCCGCCGGAGGAGAGGCTACCCGCACCCGGCCGCTTCTGCCCTGCCCATCGTGAGCTCCGTGCGGTGGAGGCCTGCACGCGCTCGCGCTCGGTCACCTCCGCCCTGGCCGTCGGGAGCTCCGCACGGAGGCAGCCACCCCCGCATGGCCGGTATGACTCTTCCCCGAGCCACAAGGGAGTGGCGGTCCTTTGCGGCTTGCTCCTTGGAGGCCTAGACGCCGGATTTAGGCTGTCGAGATGCAACGGCGGCGGGGTGCTGCGGGGAGGAAAAAAAGAGCCGCGCGCGTGCTTCTGCGGTGGGGAAGAGATAATGGTCAGGGAGGCCGCGTCTTGCGCTGGGAACAGCGATAACCAGGGGAGGTGGTGGGTCCGTCCGATTTTATTTGTCACTCCGGACGACCGACCCTGACCATTACCGTATAAAAAATAGCTCTTGACATCATTATTTTGCCCCTTGTCAAGAGATAAAGTGAAGAGTCACAACGAATCTTAAAAAGGGCTTGCTTGAGAAGAAAGCATGGCGACCGTCCGAGTCAGAACCAGCCGATGGTCAGCAAGCGGATTGGTCGATCAAGGGAAGAAACGGCAAGCAAAGAACCTGGCGGAGACAGGTCGATGTCCCGATCAAACACCGGGTGCAAGGTTTAGGATGGAGTCCGACTCATGCGTGAGTTTGTCTTATGGTTTATTTTTTATGTAAGTAAACATTATCGTAATCGACTAGAAGTCTGTTTAAATCCAGGGTATAAGTAGTGATCCTGCGCAGTCAAAAAAGTTTGTACACATCATAATCAAACAAAGCTACACATCTTTCAAACCATTTACTTACTTTCTGGTGTTACTTTTTGGCGACTTCGTTTTTCCTTTTCCTTCGATGTCGTTCTTCGAGTTCGTCGGACTGCACCGATCGATCTCCGATTAACTTCTAAATACTATTTTACCGAGTAATCCCAGGCTTTAACCTCCGGGCGTATGACTGTACTTTCATCTAGTTCTTCTATTCACAATTTATCGATGATAATTAGATCTTCAAGTTTTTCAGACTAAATCTCGTAGTTTTAGCTTTATCACTGATTTATCCAGCTCGAACAAAGTTTCGTCGGCTTTTACTATTCTTATTTTATTAACCTATCTGAATAGCCGATCTAAACTTGTTTCAAGCGTTGTATCTGCGTAAGTTGCTTCTGGTAGCTTACGTATTGCTCACATCATCCAAATCGGCTGATATAGTCGATTTCTACATACTTGCACTTCGGTTGCTTCCGAGCCCGCCGATCTACTCTATCCTGTATCGGCTGATTGGGCTGGTACACGTGCTTTGTGACCACATCGGTTCTCTAGCTGATCTACTCGAATTTAACAACTTCTCTGTCCTCCTTGACAATCAACAGGTCAGATTGCCTGGCACGCCTCGCACACACCATGGACGAATAGTGGGTTAGTACGTGAAGGCCATCGTCCGGTTTTGCGTCAACACCAGCCACACTAATTACAAGTATTAATTATAGATTAATGACAAAACTCATTTCATAACCTTGGCTAATTCGCGACATGAATCTCTAATGAGTCTAATTAGGTCATGTTTAAACAATGTCGTGCTACAGGAAATAATCTCTAATGTTAGATTAATTAGGTTTAATTGATTCATCTCATGAGATTTTGTGTATTGTTTTCTAATCATGATATAATTAATTATCTAATCATGACATAATTAAGTTTATTAGATTCATCTCATGACATATTGTTTACTGTTGTCTTATCATGACATAATTAACTATCTAATCACGACACAATTGTTTACCATTGTCTAGACATAATTAATTGTTTAATCATGAAATGATATGTTTATTAGATTTGTCTCACCATTTAAGTCGGGATTATTGTAACACCCCGTGTTTTTCAGTGGTGAATAGTGCTAATGACCCTATTAATCCCTTCTCTAACCACCCTTGGTCAACCTAGGTCAACCCTTGGTCAAAACCCTAGCTTAACCCCCCCCCCTTCCTTTTGACCCCTTATGCCATCCTAGAACTTTGGCACGTTCTCCAAAATTTCACTAAACACTTCAAAACCGCCCAATAGGAAAAATGTGCAGTTTTGTAAGGCACACAACTTTCCTGTTGAGTGTCATTGCTAGTTTGGAGTGTAAGGTTGTAAAAAATGCAAAACAATGTGCTGGATCACTGTTCACCGGCGCCGAGATTTTTGTCAAGTTCCCTTGCGAATTGTGGACGATCTGTTGATCAAACCACCCTAGAGCTTTTGTAAGTTTGGTAGAGGGTGAGTTGCTGAGCAACTTTCGTATTCAACGATTGATGCACTTTGGTTTCGAAAACTGGAGAAAAGTTGAATCAAAGATGGTTAAGTCGAACTGTGTTTGAACTCGGGCGCACCCGCGCACGACGTCGCCGCGCGCGCCGCCACGTCGGCTCGCCGTGCCGGTCTGCGCGCGCACATCGAGGCGCCGGAGAACCCCGGCGGTCCGAGGCCCGCGCGCGTCGACCTTTGTGCGGCTAGGGCCCATGATGCGCACGCGAAGCCTAGGCCGGTGCCACGCGGCCTGCGCGCACTCGCCGGCGGGGCGAACCGCCATCCGCCATTGGCCGCCAGTGCGCCGCACGTCGCCACCGCCTCCGCACCCATGCTTAAGCTCCTGTAGGCCACGAAGGTACGTAGCAACCGCCTCTACACGCCCCGGGGCTATAAAACCCCCTGCCTCCTTTTCCTCGCGCTCCCGAGCCACCCGCCGCCGCCCGCCATTAGCACCGCTGGTGACCTCGTTGCTCCGCTCACGCAGTGGCAAACAGTGACCCAAATCTTGTCCCTAGCATCCACTTGAGCCTCCAATCGCACGTGATGGCCTAGCCTCGCCGGCATTTCCCCGGAATCCAAGCCGCAGCGGTCGCGCCATCCCTGTCTCGTCGTCGGCCATCGTCGGACTTCTCTCCGATCGAGCCACCACTGCGAATCGGTCACACGTGAGCCCAATCACTTCCCCCCTTGCTTGTTTTCCTTCTCCGGCCCTACCTCGCTGTCGGCGAGCTTGCCCCGCCGCGGGAGGGTATAAATGTGAAGGGATTTTCCCCCGAGGGCTTGTGTGCAAGAACCGAGGGTATTTGTGTGAAGATTTAAAAGTTCCAGGGGCCAGAGTAGAAGTAAATTTTTAAGGTATTTACCCTTTGAGCCAGTGACTTGTAAAATTGATATAAAATCGTAGAAAATCCAAAAATTGCAAATCTAATTTTGTTGTGCCGTGTGTGACTAGAAATACAACTTTTACAAAGCATGTACATACTTTTGGGCTTTAGTTTTTGCATGAAAAATAGAAAATCATCTTTACCTAGATCTGTTGTGCTGTAAAATCCATACATGATCAGAAGCTGGATTTTGGATATGTTGTGGATACTAGCATGTGTAGGTCTTGTGCCAAAATATGCATAAAGTTACTAAAGGAATCTTTAGTTATGATTTATCTTGTATTTATCCCTTTCCTGCTTGTATGATTTTTTTAGCAAATAGTAAATAGAGTTTTGAGCTACACTTCTGGGGATTGTCATGTTATGCCTAAATGTACCTTTACTGAATTAATCATGATTTTTGGACTGCTAGAAATATTTATTCCTAGTTTATGCTTGTTTTTAATCATAAATGTATAGATCAAGTTCTATAATAGCTCTAGGTGTGTTTGTTGGTTTTCTAGGCTTGTTTTAGACCATAGAATGTGTAGGAGAAAGTTTGGCTCCAGTATTGCTATATATATTTTTATACACATTAATCATTTTATTGCTAGCTAGAAATGCTTTTATTTGTGTGCATTATTTTCAGTGGCTCAAACTTGATTGCTTGCTGTCCAAATAAGTGTTCCCTGGTCAGTAGGACCGGTGGGTACTGTTTGGCTAATTTGAGGCTTGTTGATTGTTTAAAAGTTGGAAAAACTATATTAGGCTAGTGAAGGAAAAATAGGGAAAAATCATCCTTGTTGTGCTTGCACCCTATAAATGAGTTAGGAGAATAATTTGTGGAATGAAAGCACTTTTCCCTACTGTTTTGCATTTGAATTAAGCATTTCCTTTATATGTACACAATCACCACAAGGAGAAGAATATATATAAGCCTTTGTGTTTAGCTTTAAATGAGAAAATGTTTAATGCTCTTGTTAAGGTGAATATGGCCAACCATGTGATCCTTGTGGCTGTTTGCTACTGTTTGTTAATTAAATAATCACTGCATTGCATCCTCCGTGTAGAAGTCCCCGACGGTAGCTATACGCTCGTGCCGGCTGACGAGGACGAAGGAGCGGGAGGAGACGTGCACTATGTGACCGTAGAGCAAGACCCGGGCCAAAGTCTGGAAGTTGGTGTGTCTACCTGTGCTGACGAAGGCAAGCCCCGGTTTAATCATTAACCCATGTGTTTACTTTCAAGTTTCTGAACTTACCATTGCTATTTTATGTGCATTTACGTTCAGGAGTTGAATTGAAACCCTAGTTGCATGATACTTAAGTACCAATGATCTTTTACTAGCATGTTAGGTCGCTAGTGGCTATGCTCTAAGGATCCAGTACAAGTGGAGTGATGTTCGTCACTCGCGAGAATAGGATCTCCTTTATGGAATCACCATATGTTTAAATGGATTGCTCACATGGTAAGAGCATGGGATTTGGGCTCCGGTCCAATGGCTTCGTTGGTTAAGTGTTTGAAAGTACTAAACACTTATCGGAAATGGGCACGGTAAGCCTAGTACCTAGATGAGACGGTACGGGGTTTTACTATCACTACTCTTAGGGTTGCGGCCCGGGCTCGCCACCTGAGTGCATGCGTGAGACTGGGTGACCTTAGTGGCGTAGCCCAGTAAACCTTGTACTTAAGACTGTGAGCTATTATCCCCGAACCGAAGAATGACGGGAACCGCCTGGTTGGTGAACTCTTAGTGAGGGCACCTCCCGTGTGTTTAGGTCCACCTTGCAAGGTTTGAATCAATCGACTATCGGCCTCTCACCGTGATCTGAGACTACTTAATCTACTGGCCATGATATCCCTTTATGATGGAACTTTGTGAAGATTATTACTTTGATTAATTGTTTGTACAACTATGATTGCAATAGTTGCTTGCCTAGTAATGATTACTTCTACTAGAACACGAGCTAAAATGTGAAAGTAAGGATTCACTACTTAGTAGCTTTTTGGCAAACAAACCCACTAGCCAAAAGCCTTGCATGATTAGAGGTAAAGTCTTTCTTTTAGACGGGTAAGCCTTGCTGAGTATTAGTATACTCAGCCTTGCTATTTAAATGTTGTTTCCAGGTAATGCATGTGATGTGTGGCCCGGAGAACTTCCACCCGACTGGGAGCTGGAATGGGTGGATGACGATGAGTGATTGCATCATGGACATGCCTCCTATGATGTTGATCGAACCGCTTAGTTATCTTCCGTTGTTTTAATAAACTCTGAACCGTTTACTTTCATGCCAAAAAACAATGCTTGTAATAAGGGACCCTACGGGGAATTTGATGTTAATTTGTAAGGCACTATGGATTCTCCTTCGTGGGAGTTTTAATGCATACGTTCGATCCTCTCTGTGTTTTCAAGTAATTTACCGGGCGTTAACCCGACAACACTCAACGGGATGATTCTTTATTATCGCTTAATGACCAAATGGAGTGGTTTAGGTGATAGTACGAAATTATCTCGGATGGGGTTATCACAATTATGGAATAAATTTTACCATTAATTCATATTTAATACTCTAATTAGTATGCTAGTTTCGATGTGTAAGTTTGTAACCATAAGTAGTACTCTCTCTCAATCCTACAAAGAGTGTCACTTTGATTTCTTCTTAGTTAAACTATTTGACATTTGACAAAATTTCTAATGAGAAGTAGCAATGTTTATAACACTAAATATGTATGTTACCAAAATATATTTCATAAGAATTTATTGAAATTTGTTACACATCAAAAGTATTGATATATTTTTATATAAACTTGGTACAGTTTGACTTATGACAAGACCAAAGAGATACTCTCAAGGCCTAGAGAGTATAATATATTATATGTGAATAGTCAAAGGGTTATTTGGAAGACCGAGCCAAATTGTATTATGCTTTATAGAAAATGGAAGGGGAGTATGAAACATCCCAACTCAATGTGGGTTCATCACCTCATCGTGACAATCAGCTCATAAAAAGTGAAGTTTAGATTTATATGTCTTCCAATAGTACTTTTAAAAGGTTCATTTTTCACTAGGAAAATATATTTTTCCGTAAGTCATAACTTTGAATCTTTCGATCTATTTCAACATTTTTTAAAAAAAATGTCATGTCACTTTTGTAATGTGTGAACTAACTTTCTAGATTAGCTACTTCACTCGATCATATATATAGAAAAAATGTAGTGAATCCATATAGAGTTTTGCATATTGGTAGAGTTGATAGCCTTCAATGCTTGATTTTTTAAAAAAGGGATAAAATGTTTATTGCAGTTGCAGTCACATTCTAGAACAGACTAAAATGGAGATGTGGAGGTAAATTTTCGGTGCGAAAACGACGTCTCCTTTTGCTTGCCTCCTCCGAACCTTTTACAGAGAAAAGGAAAGGTGTATGCCGTTCGAATGATGAAATCCTCTTTGGTAGGTTTCTTGCTTGTCACTTTCTTGAGCTTGCCCCCTGCTTTCTTGCTTGTCACTTTCTTTGTTCTGATGCGGCGGCCCCCCTTCTACTGCCTTGCCTCTTGGTAGCCTTAGAGTCAGCTCATAGATTAGCCCATCTCCATCAACGTACTGAAGCCACCTAGGGATTTGCTGAGAATCTTTTCACTCTCTCGGGGCAAACCTTGCAATAAAATGAGGACAAATGCAGTGCATGTAAAAAGGTGTACTCTCTCGTGGCTGCCTATTTTGCTTGCCACATGCCACAAGCCGTCAGTGTGGTGTTGACTGTCTTTTTTTTCTGTTGGGGTCAACAAATGGTGGTAAGCTGCTTAAGGGCATGTACAATTCACAAATAGGAGTTTGTCTTTAAGCATTTTGAATCTCCAACCTATAGACATGTATACAGCATGCTAAACAATTCATAGTTTATCTTATCGTTTACAAACTATTTAATACTTTGGATGTATCTTAGGATTAACTATAAATAAATTTTCATATTTCATTGTGTGGCTATTTGATAGACATTGTACGAAGGATAAATGAGAGCAGCATGATTGTGTACATTGCTGGCAAATCAAGTTAGCACATTTTAATATAATTAATACATACATCATGGAAAATCAAAAGTTCACTTTCTTAACAAATGGTAGCCATGTAGTAGGTCACATTCAGAGAATCAATTTATGTCGGACGAAACTGAGGCTCCGTTCGGCTTCTTTTGCAATACTTTTCTCACATAACAAATCTATTGTATAAATCAGTGTGTAGTATTTTTTGTTTTAGAATAAACTTATTGTGCAAATCAGCAAAAGATCCGCCAAACAGAGCCCAAATCGAAGAAGTCATTCATGTTCCGCTTCGCAAGTGCAGTGTTGCCTTGTAGGTTGAAAACAGACGGTTTGTATACTGTTTCGTTCCGACCATTTTCTACATTATGATTTTGTTTCCGTTTTTACCGTTCAATTAGTTTTAATGTCATTCTTCATTATTTTTGTACTCCCTCCGTATTGCAAATAGAAGATGTTTTGGACAAGGTTTGGGTCAAACATTGGGAATATAAATCATTAATAACTTTTAAGTTATTGAGTTTTAAAATGTGAAAATTATATCAATAGATTTGTCTTGAAAAATATTTTCATAATAATATACATATATAACTTTTCAATAAATATTTTTATAGAAAAAATAAGTCAAAGTTATATTTTGGAGACCGTGTCGCTATTCTAAACATCATCTAATACCAATATGGAGTGAGTAGTAGTTTACTTTCATAAATGTAGAAAAATGTTGCAACGATTTTTCTACATTTATGATTCGTGTTCGACCTTTTTCAACTGTTTTCATCCCGTCGAAGGTACGCAGCTCGCGGTGGCCAAAGCTGAGCAGCTGCATTGAGGCTCGCCGCGGTCGCTGCGCGCGGGATATCAGGCCGTACAACGGAGCCGAGCTCGTCTCTTTCGCCTCGTTGGAGCAATAGTTCTTTCTTTTGTGAACATATCTTCCATTGATTAACCAGATGGGTTACAATCACTTTGTAGTGTTGCAAAAAGAAAGCTAGGTGGCTCATTTTGCCACAAGAGACTATCTCGTAGAGAGGGTTACATGTGTTGGCACAAAAATGAGCAGCAACGTTGGCCGAGCAACACCGAAGGAGGCCAGTGACGACACCATCTCCTGCATCTCTGCCAGAATTACAGCAACCTCCGATTGTTGCCCTTGCCCCAAGTTAGTTTTCCATAATGACACAAGTTGCAAAGAATCTGATTCCATCAACACCCTCCCCGTTTCACCTATCACACGAGTGCCAATCGCAGGCTATCCCTGCATGCTTCTGCTTCGGTCACTAGAACAGATGAAACTGATGGGATCCATCTAGCAGAAGGTCCTAGGAAGGAGCCATTTGAGGTCCGAATCACCACACCAGAGGAGCCCGTGCCCGTCATTCCTTCCTCTTGAAAGCCACCGTCGCAGTTGATCTTGATCACACCTTCAGGAGAGGGCAGCTCCAACTTTCCGGCTGACGTCGCAGTTGTAAAATTATTTTTGTAGACCAACATTTCAGTCACTAATAGTCTCTCCTTTTACAAAGACACCAATGGCCTGCACAGTGTACAGACCAAAACGTCCTAAAATTCTCCCACCTGTCTGGTCCTTGACCAGCAAAGAAAAGTCACGAAGGTTGCACCGAAAGGTGAAATTCACATTGTTTACTTTTACTGAGATGATGATGATGTGTGTGTATTGTGTATAGAGAGAGAGACCGAGAGAGTCAGAAGAGGAGAAGTGAGGGACCATTGTCCATTGGTGAGCATAGAAAAACCAATTCTGCATTGAATGGAATGGTTGCCCCCTACAGTAGCATAGGAGCAGCTGCTCGCAGCTTTGCCTTCCCCAAACTGCCCATACAGACCAGATGAAGGAAAAAAAGCTCTCATCTCCACCCTGATTAGAGATATGCAAAAGAGAAGCAAAAGTGGCATTATTCATCCATCACACTCATCACATTATCTCTCACAGAAAGAATTATTTCAACACTATTCTAGCACCATTCAAACACACAAATTTATCCATCTAAACATATTTCTCCAACCCCCCACAGGATTAGGCAAATAATTATGAGTATTTGTGAGTTTCTCGGAAGTCAAACTTTTAAACTTTGAACGTTTAAAAAGTTAAAAGAATAACTAATATTTAAAAAGCCTCGGATGTATTTGCCATGAAGAACAGAGAGAAATGGTGAGACTGAGAGGATGAGGACGGGAGGGGGTGACGGCCACATAAATAGCGGTCAGCAGCTAAAGGAATTGGGATGGGTAAATTTGACATTTTGCATGCCCAGCTAGCCACAAAGGGCAAGATTGAGTTGTAAATTGAAAGATTAAGAGCTAAATCAGACGTTTTGATCGTTCAGAGTCAATTTGAGCCTCGTGTAATAGTTTAAGGATCTGAATAGCTATTCCGCCAATGTATAAATAATGTAACATCGAAAATAGTAGTACAAAGATGCATTGAAGCAGGGAATTCTCGCTCTGGCGCATGCTGCAGTTGCAACATCTTACAATGTCTCATATAGTCCATTCCCAATATGACTAAATTATGAGATCTAAGCGACATTCAACACATTAATAAATTATTAATGTTGTTGTTGTTGTTGTTGGTGGTGGTGGTGGAATACATCTCTCTTTTAATAAAAATTGGTCCGCGTGCAGAAATGAAGATAATAAGTTGGAACTGCCGAGGGTTGGGGAATGCCTCGGCAGTTCGTGGGCTTCTGGACCTCCAGAAGCGTGAATCCCCAGATATTCTCTTCCTGTCTGGAACTAAGATGGACCGGAGGAGGATAGAAAGGTTTCGTTGGAATTTACAAATGCCAAACTTTGTGGTTAAGCACTGTATGGGTTATAGTGGTGGTCTGGCTCTGTTCTGGAAAAGGGATGTGGATGTTACAATTAAGAGTATTTCAAAGTATCACATTGATGCATTAGTGAAGGAGGAAGATGGATGTGTATGGCGTCTTACTGGGATATATGGAGAACCAAAAGCAGAAGGAAAGGCAAACATGGCGGATTCTTCGAACACTAAATAATCTGTACAAAAATTGTGGTTGTGTTTGGGAGACTTTAATGAAATTCTTTTTGGGCATGAGAAAGATGGGGGGCAGCCTAGGCCTGAATCATGTATGGAGCCCTTCAGAAGCACTTTGGAATATTGTGGACTTGAGGATCTAGGTTTTATGGGGGACATTTGTTAACACCAAAAACTGGTACAGGGAAGAGACTGACCTGTGGGCCGAGTTTGGTAGAAAAGCACCATTCGGCAAGAGGTTTTCCTCAAAGCATTCGGTAAAGGCGTCTACGGTCGGCAGTATGTCATCATTCGGCAGAAGAACTGTTCCACGGTTGAAAGAGAAAGGGATTCGGGAACACGTGATGACGTGGATTGAATATAAAGAAAGGAGACGAATTGATGATGGGTGCGAGACGGACATGACACCATTGGGCAATAAATGTTGTACTCGTGGTCGACTAGGAATCATGTTAGAACAAGGGTATAAATATGAACCCTTAGTGTTTGTAATAGGCATTTCACAACAAACCGGCCCCATGCCAACTTTCGAGTCCTTTAGTCGAGTCGTCGAGTTCTTCGAGAGGAGCCATCGATCCGTCGACCTCCGTAAGTACCGGCAACCTTGTATCATGTCTAGTATCATGCGGTGGATTTAGACCGTGATGCAAGTAGTCTTGTTACCATGCTTAGTATCATGCGGTGGATTTAAGTTTGGTTCAAGAAGGTTTCCTTGTTGGATCATGAGTCATGCGGTAGGCTAAGATCTAGCTTGGAGCTAGTTATCGGCTCTATTAGATTTGGCAAGATCTAATAGATTCATCAAGTTATCATGTGTAGCTTTGAATTTTGCTCTTATGTTTAATTCACGTAACACTCTTTTTCCCAATTTAGATTGACTAGATTCGGCTCTATCTTGCTTGCGATCTACGTGTTGCATGTTCAAACCTTTGGTTCGATGTGGCGAACGGCTCACGTGTTCTTTAATAGCCGAATTCGAATCAATCTAGATTGTCACGTGTTGCGGGTTCAAGCTTGTTAATCTAGCATAGTTTGTTCCTTCTCCGCGGAACCCGAATCGGCTGTACAGCTGTATTCGGCAGTCCCTTCACAAGTGAAACATTTTCATGAACTTGTTTTAAATAATGTATGCTTTTAGCCTTCCATGTTAAGATTGTATCATTCGGTGGATTGATCTTTTCTTGGTCGGTCGTGTGATTTCAAACAAGTTGTATCATGTGGTGGATTAACTTGTTTGGTGTCATGCTCGACGGGTTTAAAAGTACCTAGACATGCGGTAGACTAGTGCTTTTGGTCTATGCATGCATGTTTACTGTAAATTTATGATCATGCTTCGCTTTTTATTTACTTTATTGATCCTTTGATAATCGGTCATGGTTACGTGCTGCAACGTTGTTTAAATAAAGACCGATTTTCATCATGCTTACGTCATACATTCGGCTATACCCTGTTTACATGTTTTATCAGCTCCCGAATGATGTTCGAATTGCTGACAGATAGCTTGTTGTAGCTATATGTCGTTCTGATTGGCTTTATAGCCGTAAATACGGAACTGTCTGGTACCACCCGGCAAGTTTCAGGATTTATCTAACCATTTTCATCCTTTGTCAGTTTCAGGGAAAATTGACTGGCACGCTTCCGGATTCGGCCACGTGTGTTAAGCCAGCTGATTCGGCTTGCTGTGTGCTTGGCGTGAGGTGCTGATTTTACGTCAACACACTTTTTGGCACGCCCGGTGGGACATTCAAGTTGATCAAGATGCCTGACATCCAAGATGTCATGGATGTCACCTTCAATGAACAACAATTACAACTGAAAGAAGCTATTGACCAATTCCAGCAGAAGTGTTTGATGTCGTTTTCCAAAAATAGGAGTGGTGTGCCATTCCTCAAGTAAGAAATGCCAAGAGTTCTGATGCCAGGAGAAACTGATGCCATAATTGCTGCAGAGAAACAAGAAGTTTTTTAAATAGCTAGGCACAATACTGCATTTTTAAATAGCTTCCCACAGATGATGGTTGGTATCTTTGGCCCAAGCGTGGACAAACATTTTGAACAAGGTGAATCAAGTGCTACTGCCGCTGGCCAACCACTTCGTCAAGATGCAAGTGTTCAACCACCTCCGCAGAGTATGAGTGTTCAGCCAACTCAACACGTGGATAGTCAACCAATTCGGCAGAACCCTCATCAAGCAATACCAAATCCACATACATATGGAGAAATGGCATTCGGCACTCCTGGAGTTCAACCTGTCTCTACTTACAGGATAGCCCCAACAAATAACAGGTTGCAAAGGAACATGTACGACAACGGGTATTCGGAGTTCATGGATTACAGTGCTGTTGATGCTCTCCCGAATCCTGGATATGGTGGTGCTACAGGGATGCCTGCTGGAGGGCTAGTGAATCTGGATGCCAATGTTGATTTCCTGGTGCATAGAATGACCGATGTGCTACAAAATCAATTCAGTCTAAAACCCAAGAGCTAAGGAAACGTGTATACACCTCCTTTCCCAGAATGGTACCACAGGGTGGCATTACCAAATAGGGTTAAAGTCCCCTCAGAGTTCACCGAGTTTTTAGGACAAGATGATACCAGCACTGTGGAGCATATAGCTCGGTACCTGATGCAGCTTGGGGAAGCTTCTGCTGAAGAGGTCTTCAGAATTAGATATTTCCCTTTATCATTGACGGGCCCGGCGTTTACATGGTTTACTTCTCTACCTGCTCACTCAATCTGCTCTTGGAAGGATTTGGAGAAAAAGTTTCATGTTCATTATTTCACTGGCAGTAATGAGAAAAAGCTAATTGATCTAACTACCCTGAGGCAGAGGAACAATGAAACACCAATGGAGTTCCTCAGGAGGTTCAGAGAGACAAAAAGCATGTGCTTCTCTTTGAACATACCAGATGATCAATTGGCTGATATGGTTGTAGCAGGGATGTTGCCAGCTATTCGGGAGAAGCTATTCGGCATGGAGTTCGATGATCTTGGCCAACTGTCAAACCGACTGTCGTTGATGAGCAATCAAGCATATGGCTTCAAGAAATACTCCAGATTTGTCAAACACAATGACATAGCTGACATTTACAATCAATTCCTCAAAAGGGCAGATCAAGGAGATAAATATGATGATGAAGAGGAAATAGCTACAACTGAGATAGTATGGGGCAAAGAGCCATTGACAGTAAATCAGAGATGGATCAAGCAAGCTAAAGGCACCTATAATTTTGATGTGAATAAGGCAGATAAGCTCTTTGAATTCCTCGTGAAAGAAGGCCGAATCAAGTTGCTAGAAGGGCATTCTATGCTTCGGCCTGATGGAGTGAAAGAAAAGAGGTATTGTGGATTTCATGATAGAAATTCTCATTCCATCAATGAGTGTAGTCTTTAGAATGAGAATTCAAAAAGCTATCCAAGAAGGTCATCTGAAGTTTGATAATAAGATGAAATTGGATGGTAATCCTTTTCCTCAGAACATGATTGGGTTCTCAACCAACATGGTGAATGTTGTTGAAGAGAAAGAAAAAGTGAAAGTTTTGACTTCAACAAAGGCAAAGCAGGATGGCTCAGTTGATCCCGCTCGACAAGTAACATTTGAACAAATCCACAAGGGAGAGCCCCGCTTTATGAAAAGTCAAATTGAAGTGGATGAATTCTCTAAACCCAGAGTGACTTCGCGTATTCTCCTCAACAAGTGGCAGCGTCAGCAAGAAAAGGAGCGCTACTAGAAGCGTAAATACGAAGAGGAGAAGCGGAGATATGAAGAAGAGATGTGCAGGAAGGAACAAGAAGAATATATGCGAGAGCAAGAGCGTGCACATTGGGGATGTGCCTTCTTCAGACACTGTTGGAATGAGGGTTTGAAACCTCCCACGCAAAATAATTGCCCCTGATGCAGCGACAAGTATACCGAATACAGGCAAGACATTGCCAATCACCGATCCGTCCATGAAAGAATTGGAAGGGTGCATCCAAGTGATGGTCGGCATTTAAAAATAAACAGGATGGATGATCAACCGAAGAAAAGATATGCTCATTACAGGTGGGTTGATCATGAAGAAGAGGAAGATCAAGGGTATGTATGGCAAAAAGGATAGTGGTGCCCACCTGGTTTGAGAAGAAGCCAAAAGAGAAGGGTTCAGCGCTTGAGGAATCAAGAACTGAAGCAGGCAAGAATCAAGAGAAAGCAAGTGTGGCGCCCAAAAGACAAGCCTGATGAATCTGGTCGTTCAGCTCCTACGTGCATGGTATGCTTCTTGCCGAATGAATTCATGGCTCCAGCTAATCAGATTGTGCAGGAGGAGGTGTCGCTAGACATGGATGAGGCCGAGAAATTTGGGCTGATGGCACAGTTGGTGTTAGCCAAGCAGGCTACTTTTGATAAGCCAGCCAAGAATTGGCACATGAGATCGTTGTACTTGAGAGGGTATGTCAACGGGAAGCCATTGACCAAGATGTTTGTTGATGGAGGAGCTACTGTCAATGTGATGCCGTACACTACATTCATGAAGCTTGGCATGGGCCCTGGAGATTTGATGCCAACAAGAATAGTTCTGAATGATTTTGCTGGAAATCCTTCAGATACCAGGGGCTGTGTGCATGTGGATTTGATGATTGGATCTAAAACTCTGCTTACAACCTTCTTTGTCATTGAAGGCAAAGGGGCATATAGCTTGCTGCTTGGAAGAGATTGGATCCATGTGAACTTCTGCATTCCATCTACTATGCATCAACAACTTGTTCAATGGGTAGATGATGACGTAGAAGTCATCCAAGCAGATGATTCGGTAAGTGTGGCTAACGTGGAACCAGCCTTCTGGGAGTATCAAGGCATAGATTGTTTCTCAGGCAAGGACTGGGGTGAAGGTCCTGTTGAACCAGTCAGTAGTGATCAACAGTCGATTCAAGCAGTCAGCTCTTATAGTAATTTTTACTGGAGAATCCAATTGATGGAACTGATGGGAAGTTAGGACGTGGAGTTATGTCGGCTGACAAACTGGAAGAAATAGACATTGGAGATGGTGACAAGGCAAAGCTGACATTTATCAGTGCTAACTTGGATTCAAGTTTCAGAGAAGAGTTGATTAAGCTACTAAAAGAATATAAAGATTGCTTCGCTTGGGATTATTCAGAAATGCCTGGTTTGGATCGTTCCATTGTTGAGCATTGGTTGCCAATCAAGCCTGGTTTTAGACCTTACAAGCAACCTCCCCGAAAGATTTACAAGGATGAAGTATTGGACGACGTGAAGAAAGAAGTGGAGAGATTAATAGAAGCAAATTTCATTCGGCCATGCAGATATGCAGAATGGATCTCTAATATTGTTCTTGTTTACAAGAAGAACGGAAAGATGAGGGTTTGCATAGACTTTAGAGATCTAAACAGGGCTACACCCATGGATGGATATCCAATGCCTGTTGCTGATTTATTGGTTGATGCTGCTGCTGGACATCAAGTTATTAGTTTCATGGATGGCAATGCAGGGTATAATCAAATTTTTATGGCAGTGGAGGATGTAGCAAAGACAGCCTTTAGATCGATGTCCTGGACATATAGGCTTGTTTGAGTGGATTGTCATGACATTTGGGTTGAAAAATGCTGGTGCAACTTATCAAAGAGCCATGAATTATATTTTTCACGAGTTGATTGGCAAAATTGTGGAGATATACATTGATGATGTCGTGATCAAGTCATTGGATCATGAATCACATTTGGATGATGTGAGGAAAACTTTAGAATGCACTAGAAAACATGGGCTTAAGATGAACCCGAACAAGTGTGTTTTTGGAGTTTCGGCTGGAGAGCTCCTGGGATTTTTGGTACATGAAGGAGGAATAGAAGTTGGCAAGAAGAGCATGAAAGCTATTGATGAAGTTGTTCCTCCAACCAATCTTAAGGAATTGCAGTCATTGCTTGGCAAAATCAATTTTGTGAGAAGATTCATTTCAAACTTGTCACAAAAGGTGTTGCCTTTTTCTCCACTGTTAAGGATAAAAAAGGATTAGAAGTTTGTATGGGGTGACGAACAACAGAAGGCTTTCAATGAGATCAAGGAATACATGAAGGAACCACCAGTATTGGTACCTCCACAATTGAACAAGCCTTTTAAGTTGTACGTGGCGGCCGATACCCAAACCATTGGATCAGCCCTCATACAAGAATTTGAAGGAAAAGAAAGAGTAGTTGTGTACCTTAGCCGAAAATTGCTTGATCCCGAAACAAGATATTCGGCTGCAGAGGAGCTTTGCTTATGTGTTTATTATTCATGTACAAAGTATCGACACTATTTGTTGAATATCGAATGCATTGTATATTCAAAATTTGATGTAATAAACACATGATGTCTATGCCAATTTTGAATGGAAGGATTGGCAAGTGGATTTTATCATTGTCTGAGTTTGAATTAAGGTTTGAGTCGGCAAAAGCTGTTAAAGGACAGATTATTGCTGATTTCATTACCGAACATCGTGATTCATCAATTAATTTACTTGAGATTACTCCTTGGGCTTTATTTTTTGATGGATCTTCATGTGGCAAAGGTGGTGAAGTAGGAATTTTATTAATTTCACCCAGGGGAGAAATATTTGAGTTTGCTATTCCTATTCAACCTACTGTCACAAATAATCAAGCTGAGTATGAAGCATTGCTCAGAGGGCTTCAGTATTTGAAAGAGGCAAACGCTATTTCAGTTGAGATTTTTGGAGATTCAGAACTAGTTATAAAACAATTGAATGGCCAATATGAATGCAGAAATGATATCCTGAGGAATTACTACGAGGAGTGCAAGGAAATCCTGAAGAGTTTTCAGTTAGTGATTCTGCAACATATTCCTAGGGAAAACAATGGAGAGGCAAACAGGTTAGCTCAAAGTGCTTCGGGTTATGGAGAGAGTCAAGAAGTGTTTGCCATCGATGTATATTCTTTTGGGAATGATCTAGCAGAAGATGATTGGAGAAAAGAAATTGCTGATTATTTGGAGAATCCATCCCGAAAGGTCTCTAGGAAGTTCAGGTATAAAGCTATAAAGTTTGTTCTTCTTGATGGACGTTTGTATTACAAATCATTGGATGGGGTGTTGCTACAATGCCTAGGTCAAGAAGAAGCAAAGAGGATGATGAGTGAAGTGCATGATGGGCTGTGTGGAGCACATCAGTCGGCTTACCGAATGAAGTGGGTCATTAGGCAAACTGGATGTTATTGGCCGACAATGCTGGAAGATTGCTTTGAATATTACAAGGGATGCCAAGATTGTCAGAAGTTTGTAAATATTCAGAGAGTTCCAGCATCAGCTTTAAATCCTATTATCAAGCCATGGCCATTCAGAGGATGGGGAATAGACTGGATTGGCCAAATAAATCCTCCATCTAGCAAGGGGCATAAGTTTGTGATTTTAGCAAAAAATTATTTCACTAAATGGGTTGAGGCAATTCCATTGAAGAAGGTGACCTCAGAAAATATGGTTGAGTTTGTCAAAGAGCACATCATTTACAGATTTGGAATTCCTGAGACAATTACAACAGATCAGGGAACTCAGTTTACATCTTCGCAGTTCGAGATTTTCTTTGAAAGTATGGGGATCAAATTGTTAAATTCTTCTCCTTATTATGCTCAAGCTAATGGTCAGGCAGAAGCTTCTAACAAGATCATGATCGAGATTATACAGAAAAAGATTGATCAGAAGCCAAAAAGGTGGCATTCGGTACTCAATGAAGCCTTATGGGCTTACCGAATGGCTCCTCATGGAGCTACACAGACATCTCCTTATGAGTTGGTTTACGGGCATCATGCTGTCTTCCATGGGAAATGCAATCAGAGTCAAGGAGAGTAGTATTGCAAAAGGATTTAAGTTCCAAAGATTACAATGACTTAATGATGGACGAATTAGAAGATTTGCATATGATTCGTCTTAGGGCCTTGGAGAATATTGAGAAAAACAAAATGCGAGTTGCTAAGTATTATAACAAGGTAAAGGTAAAGCAATTTGCAGAAGGAGATTTGGTTTGGAAAGCGTTATTGTCAATTGGAACTAAGTACAGTAAATTCGGCAAGTGGTCCCCGAATTGGGAAGGTTCCTTTCGGGTAGTTAGGTGCACGCCTGGAAATGCGTACATCTTGAAAACTTTACTAGGAGAAGAAATCACTACTGCTATAAACGGGAGATACTTGAAGAAATATTATCCTAGTATTGAAGTTGATCGTTGATTGCCGTTTCAAGTATCAGAGAAACGAAAGTAGCCTGCATTCGGGAAGAAGCCGCCTTCAGAACAAAAATCCTGACAAAGGGAAAATGGCCAATACTAAAGTGTATTGCCTTATCACGAAAAATATTTTGCATTACAAACGTTCTTGCAGGTTCCTTTATTGACAACACAGTTGCCTAAGATTACAAAAGAAGGCTTGCATGAAGCAGAGTGTCTGGAGGAAGAAGCGAAAGTAGCTTCATTTCTTTGGTTCAACGCTTTTCCTCTTGAGCTCTTCCCTCTTCAGCCGCTCCAAGACCACCGTGACGGCGACGTAGAAACCTCGGGGGCTGGCGTGTTCTGCAGCTTCCATCAAGTTGTCCCAGGCGGCCTTCAGGTTGTTGTACCTGTCAGACACATCTGAAGAAGGAGAACAGATTCTTGTCAAACAAGGGATCTGAACTTGAACGTGAGATTCAGATGAGGATGAAGATCTTACCGCCTATCAACGCCTCCAAGCTCATGCAGCATTCGTGTTCGGCACTACAATGAGCGGTGATGTCCCGCAGATCATGTTCTAGATGCCGAATGCGGCGGCGCAGTTGATGATTGGTCCTCTGTTCAGGCGTGGCGTCTTCATCTTCAGTCGAGGAGTCGGATAGGATGTACTCAGGGATTTCTTCAGTACTGAAGATTTCCTCTGGCAGCAGATCGAGGCTGAAATCAAAGAAAGATGAATCACAAGATGGCAATCAAAATTAAGAGAAAGGGATGAGAAGAGAAAGATTACTCTTGAATGGTTCGCTTCTTTGATGCGAAGCTATTCTCCTTGAGTGGTTTTTTCCCCTTGTCTACTATTGACGGTGAAAATCCGTCAACCTAGCCATGAGTTACCTTCGGTGTTGGCATAAGTTTTATACATTATCCATTGGTACTAACCCCCGTGGTATAACAAGTTCACTTGTGCATGTCGGTTTTCGAGTTTAGTGTTTATGTAGGGTTTTAGCGTTGAAAGCAAGACTTCCGGGATAAGTTCGTCAAGCACCTTGTGACAAGACCTTGAAGCCCCGTACAAGTCATGCAATGAAGCAAACTTGACTCCAAGAAGCCAGGGACTCAATCCGAGAAGATGACAAATTCCGAGGACCTAACCAGAAAAGTGCCGAATCTTGTGGGACAAGGAGCTACGTGCAATTCGGAGAGAAACTGATGATAAGGGCCTACATGCAGAAGGGGGAAGGATCTAGAAGACTCGGGAACCAACACCACGCGAAGGAGGCTGGGAACTGGGCCTGGATGGGCCCAGGCCGGTCGGCCCAGGCCGGCCGGCCCAGCCCAGTCCAGGGCCCATTTGCCCCCTCCTTTGATCTAGCCGCCATTCGGGCTATTTATAGCCCCGGGGTCGAGAGCCACGCATCATCGAATTCGTCATCGGCCGCCGAGGAGCAGAGAAGAGAGGGACACCATCCCGGAGAGGAGAGGGTCGAGCTAGTTGACTAGGGTCTCCCTAGCCGACGTGGGAACCTTGCACGGAAGACCACGTCGGAGTTCCCGGAGCTAGAAGCAAGATCAAGGTAGGATCCCGGTGGTGATCTTGTTTATGTATCATTGTACTAGTTGAATTATCAAGTTGAATCGATTTCTAGCGATCAAGCGTTTCTTCGATGATTTCGTTTTTCGATCGGCTTTGCTTATTCTAGATCTATTCTCGAGATAGATCACATAGGGTGTTCTTGTAGCCGCGGTGGCTAGAGGTACACGCCGGATCTTCCGAAAGAACTCGACTTGTCCTTGGACTCGCCCTAGACTACCCGCATGAGTAGGGATACGTTGTGACAGAACGGGGGTTCCGAAAGGCGGGCATTTTCGGAGTCGGACGGGAAACCACGATTTAAAGAGGCTTCTAATAAGATTCGATTTGCTACTTCTTCTCTTGCTTGGAAGTTCAAAAAAAGGCTTAACCTGATCTCTCTAGATCGGTTTATCTACCCTATCTATCTTTGTTATCTCTGGTCTTTAGTAGATTAGATTAGTTTTGTGTTCTTTACCTAGATGCATTAGGGTTTCTCTTTATCGAAGATTGAAGTTACTTGGCTTTACTAGATCATCTTTTGCGTCACACATTTGTTCCACAGATTCTATACCTTGGGTTCACCACTCGAGGGAAGAAGGGTCCCTTGACTACGACGGGAGACTTGTCCGCTTGCAAGTCTAAATGAACTTTGATACAACTATTAACCGTCAACAAGCCCCTTTTTCAGGTGCCGTTACCGGGGAACAAGTGATCAAGATTTGATTTTTTATTGCCTTTTTGTGATTTTCAGTTTTCTTTTAGTTTTACTTTTTGCATCTACTAAACTTTGATCATCCTCAAAATAAATCTAATCTAGTTTGTCTAACCCTAGTTTTCTTAGATTTGTTTTTACTTTCTAGTTTTTTTTGTTTGTTGCTAACCCTAACAGGAGATGGACGGCTACCTCTCCAACAAACCCGATAATTTTGTGGATGATCCAGAAAAACTTTACAGGCTAAGGAGACGCGAAGCACATCAAGCTAAAAAGCTGGATTTTGTAGATTTGAAGTCCGAAGACAAAGGATCGAAGGAATCTCCGAAGAATTCACCACCTCAAAGTCCTCGGGAGAATCGACTTCCACCGATGGGTGACCAACCGCAAGAGCACAAGATTGGGGAGCTATGCACCCCGAACATCATCGACCTACCAATCTTGAACCTTGAGGAGATCGGAAGACCGTTCGAGATCAAGACCTCAACAATCCGCATGGTGCAACATTCACCCTTCACCAGTAAAGAGGATCCGAACCTTCACCTCCAAGCATTCATTCAACTATGTCAGACTTTCAACATGGATGGGGTGACTCAAGATCAAATGAAGGCAAGGCTTTTTCCGTTCTCACTACTCGGGAAGGCTTTGCAATGGTTCCACTCTCAACCGGCGGAGACGGTGCAAAATTGGAACACGTTGATGAAGGCTTTCATGAAGGAATACTACTCACCGGGTAAAACTCAAAGTTTGCGTAATAAGATTGCCACCTTTGTTTAATATCCTACGGAAACTATCTCGGAGGCATTCGAGCGCTTCAACGAGTACACTCGGGTGGTTCCACATCACAAGTTCCCGAAGGAAGACCTCGTGCAAAAGTTCTATCAAGGACTCACCATGGCGTCAAGGACGATCATCGATGCATCGGCGGGAGGATCTATCATCGAGCTTACACTGACGAAAGCTTTCACTCTATTCAAGAAGGTCGCAGATAATGACACATGGGCGTCATCCGGGCGCCTACATCCGGTTCAACCCACAGGGAATGTCAAGGGAGTCTTGCCAGTGGAGAAGGAGAACATACTTGAAGGCAAGATTGATTCACTCATGAGGAGGCTGGAGAAGATGGAGATAGAAAAGAAAGAGGCTCAAGACTTGAAGGCCGCCGAAGCAAGATCCACATGCGAAGAATGCGGAGAGTATGGCCATGTCCACAAAGATTGTCCGGAGGAAGCCAAAGTGCTCGACTACATGAGGAAGGGATAATTGCCGAACTTCCGCGATGGGCAAGGTAGACCTCAATTTAATGCAAGCTCATCCATTCCGAATTCGGTTCCACTTCGTATACATTTGAAGGATTTCATGGACGAGCAAGCCAAGATCAACAAGGACACCGTCACCAAGTTCAAGAGCATAGACAAGGTGTTGGAGAACATCGATAGCAAAGTGACGGAGGTCGGGAGCTCCAACCATCAAGTGCTCAACATGATGAAGATGCTCGAAACACAAGTGGGACAACTTGCCGGGCGCCTCACTAATGATGAAGGGAAGCTTCCGGGACAACCTAAAGGTCCCGAATCGGCGAAGGCCATTCAAACACGTTCGGGAAAGGAGACCAAAGATCCGGAATGTTCCGCGGGAGCAAGGAAGCCTAAACCATCCGCCGAGACGAAAGGAATTTCTAAAGAGAAGGTTACGAGGATCGTCACCGAAGAGCCCGAATTTGAGATGCCGGAAGAAGACATGAGGATACCACAACTCAAGCCACGCTACTTTCGAGGTAAACTTGACAACCACTTTGAGAAGTTTGTGGAGGTTGTGCGTAGACTTAGCATCAACATGTCATTGTTAGATGCCCTACAAGTACCTACATATTCTCGTTACTTTAAAGACATACTTGCAAATAAATATGAGATAGCAACACTCGGGGTAGATCACGTCAAGATGTCCGAGGAGTGTAGTGTCGCTATTGCTAATGGGCTAGAGAAGCAAAAGGACCCCGGATGCCCTACAATTCCATGTTCCGTTGGTTCATTCAATTTCGAGAAGGCGTTGTGCGACCTTGGAGCTAGTGTGAGCGTCAGGCCAAGAGATGTGTTCAAGAAGCTACGCCTACCATTGGAGCCTACGGGTATGTGTTTGGAGTTGGGAGATAACTCCATTCGCTATCCCTTGGGCATTGCCGAAGATGTACCCGTGAAGATCGGACACCACTTCATCCCCGTCGACTTCGTGGTGCTCGAGATGGGAGAGAGGGAGAAGCCGTCGCTCATCCTTGGGAGGCCTTTCCTCCAGACCGTGGGGGCCACTATTGATGTTGGAAAGGGGGAGATCATTAACGGAGAAAGGAGTTCTTTCAAGTTCCGACCACGACTCGAGGCATGCAATATGATTGAAGTTAAAGATGTTCCACCTCGTCGTCGCATTGTTAAGGAAGAGCCAAGGAAGAAGGAAGGGCTGAAAAAGAAGAAAGAGCCAAAGAAGAAGGATGTAAAGAAAATCAAGGAAGGTGTTGCATCCGTCAAGACAAAGGAAGAAAAGCCGCCTGTGAAGACCAAAAAAATGACTAAGCCGGAAGATAAGCCCGGGCCCAAGATGGTGCAGAAGTGGGTACCCAAGATTGCAACGCCCGCAAAGAGCGTTGATCCTAAGTAATCAAGTGAAGAAGTCTAGCTATGGACTATAAACGAAGCGCTAGGCGGGAGGCAACCCGTTTTGTCGAGTCAAGAATAAGCTACCGGGAGGACAACCCGATTCTAGGTTTTTCGAGTCTTTTTTAATAATTCAGTTTTGAATTTTATTACGCAAAGACATTAGACTTAGAAGTGGTTGAACAATATTAGAGACATAATTCTTGGTTGAATATTTTTCTTGATCATAAACCCTTTACTTGAACCCTCCTATGTGTTTGTTTGTTTCTTTTCGAGAAACCACAACCACATAAATTCAGAACCTAACTCAACCCTTCATCCTTATTATGGTGTTGTGGTTGACTTATTTTTCATGCTAAAAACACACGAGTAGAGCCACATATTATACCTAGGTGTTAATTAAATTTCAGCACGTGGTAGGACGCGCGTGAACCTAGAAACTAAACTTTTGGTTGGTTTAAAAATCTATATCCTTGGTTTCTCTAAGATTAGAATTTTTCTAAGCCTCATTTAATTTTGTTTTATTCAAAATCTCTCTCATTTAGCCAAAATTAGAACCTAAACCTATGCCCCCATGATCAAGCCGGGTAAAGTTTGCTCTCAACCAATGAAGGCAAACTATACCGGTGAGACCGATATCAACGTAGTCGGAAAATATTTTCGACTTACATTTGTTTTTAATGGTTTAAAAACTTCTCTAAATTTATGCTTGAGCTCTTCCATAGCTCTGAAAATATTTTTAATTTTTGAAATTAGAGGAGTGCTTAGCCTTAAACATACTTGGAGGGAGGCATTCTAGTTCAAGTTAATCATGCATGCACCATTGGATGCTCTTTCATCAACTCTCATCAAGACCACATGCAAAGGAAAAGCATGGGTGGGCAGCAAGCATAACTTTGCAAGAAATTCATGGTGACATGTGAAGCAAGTGGAGCAAGGGAGCATGGACATGACTCAAAGCATGAAGCATAAAGTGGAAGGACCAATAATGCAAGAAAAGGAGTGGACGAGAGCGTTTGGGCGGTGCAAATCGTGGAGCACGCGGGCAAGAAAGTCATGGAGGAGAAATGATCACGCTGGGAGAAAACGGAGCCCTGGGGAGGCACGCGGCCACCCAGGCCGGTCGGCCCAGGCCGGCCGGCCTCCCCTACAAAAGGAGCCCCCCGGCTCCCGTCTTCTGCAGGCAAGCATCCCTCTCCTTCCTCAATTTGTGTGCTCAAGTTCTTGTGCCCAGAACCACCGTAGACATAGCCAACCTTCCCAAGCTTGATAGCTCAAACAATTCACACCCTTAATCCTCTCAAAGTCCACATTTCGAAGTAAGTTTTTAAGTGCCTAGTTACCGGTTGCAACCCGGAATTTTAGTGGAGAGAAGAGTGCTGCAATCATGTGGAAGAAAACCACAAGTCTCTTCACCAAGAAGAAGGGGTCATCGTCATCCAAGCCGTCTTCAACGACGTCTTTGAGGAGGCACTCGGTTTCCGAGTCTCCTCGGAGCATGGAGGACACAACACCGCCAAGGAGGAACGACGCTCTCCTCCTCGGTGGCATGAGGGCAACAAGGAGCACGTCCATGAGGTTTACCGAACCTCAAGGGCGCACGGAGGAGCCGCCCGTCCCACCTCGACGATCGACCCGTTCATCCACGCCACCTTCATACACTCCGCGGTATTCCACATATGGCGTCATCATATTGTCGAAGGAGGAGAAGAAACTCTCTCGTCTTGAGAAGAGGCTTGTGGCCAACATCGACTTCGACGATCAAGCACTCAACTACTTGGGTTTCAGCACGGACATATATTATATGTTGGGGCACCTTGGATGGGTGCAATTCTCCAACGGGCTGTCGGCAAACACCCACAAAGAGTTTGCCTTGAAAATCTTGATGACTATTGTGCCTATCCTTGATGATGGGGTGCAAAGTTTATCATTCCGTTTGGAGGGAATCCAACAAGTGGTTCCCTACGAGTATGTTAGGGAGCTACTTGGGTTCCAAAAGGGAGCTCCGGAGAAAGTTGATGTGCCGGACGGCTTGTTAGATGGATTTTGGAACTTAATCTCCGGAGAAGCCCACCAACAACGCAATTGCATCCGTAACCTCATTATCCAAGTATTTCACTCTTGGATGTGCAAGAGGATATTGGGGAGGATGAGGGAGACGAAGGTGACCGACACGGAGTTGAATTGGCTCTACTCGGCTTTAATTGCCAAGCAGCCAATAGACCCCTCGTACGTTATGATCAACCGATGGTGTTGCGAGGCAACATCGGGATCGGGAGATATTGGTTCGAGGTGCTACCTCTCTATGTTGGCCATCTCCCTAAGGCCGGGGATCACAAGAAACCCCGAACATCTTTTACGTGGGACCTCTCTCGGCCTTGAGTATTTGAAACAAGGTAAATATATTAGTGGAGATGAGAGAGGAGGCTTTCATGTGGCCAAGGTGAACCTACCCTTTCCAGACGCAAGGCTTAAGCTTTTCATTCAAGGGAAGGAAGATTGGTTGGAAGAGGGACTCCTTGTCCCGGCAAAGAAAAATAAAAGAGGAAGAATCGTAGAGGAGGGATCCTCCTCCGCACAAGCGGGTGGTGCACAACCCAACTATGTACCACCGTTTGGCGGGATTCCTACTCCGCCAAGTTATTACGGAGGGCCACAAGTGCAAGCATGGGGGGTGGTGCACCGGTACCCCCACCAAATTATGTGGTGCCCAACGTAACCTTCGCGGAGCCCTACGCACAATATACCCAACCACAACAAAGCATGGCCATAATTGGAGGGTATGTTGCGAAAATATGCAAAACGTCGCAGCCATGCAAACCAACGCGGCTCAACTTGGTGAGGGCAATGCAAATATTGCCTATGAGCTTGGGCGCCTTCACCTAGTGCAGCCGGATCAATTCGTTGGAGGGGATGTCCAACCCTACTACGAGCAAGGGTACAACTATCAAGGTTATCAACACCAACCACCGGCGGAGGATTAGGAAGAAGGAGGAACTTTAGTTTTCTTTTCTTTTCCCTTTCTCTGTAATTTTTAGCTTGTGTTTGCTTGTGTTTACGTAATATTTTAAATTTTCATTTAAATTTCAGCAAGTGTGTTAGTTTATTTTTAGCATGTATTTCAGTTTGTTTTCATCATTAATAAAGGCACTACCTTGTTTACATCATTGGGAAAGTTACAAAATTTGTGTCATGATGATATATGATTATAATTGCCGCTTTGTTTATCTTTGTAATTGATTTATGCATGTTAAAGCTAGTGCTCTCTTAAAACATGAATCTGAATTTATCTAAATGCTAGCTTAATCTTTAGCAGAGGTTATGATTAAAATAAAGACCCATAGTGTTTTATGTGCTCTCAAGTTATGAATAGATTGAAGATGGTTTTTATGCCCAAAAATATCGCTAACCTTGTCATGATTATCACTTGTGTGTTGCTCAACCTATCCAGAGCCTAATATATATTTGAGTGCATAAACCTTAGTGCATAAACTTATCCATTGGTACTAACCCCCGTGGTATAACAAGTTCACTTGTGCATGTCGGTTTTGGAGTTTAGTGTTTATGTAGTGTTTTAGTGTTGAAAGCAAGACTTCCGGGATAAGTTCGTCAAGCACCTCGTGACAAGACCTTGAAGCCCCGTACAAGTCATGCAATGAAGCAAACTTGACTCCAAGAAGCCAGGGACTCAATCCGAGAAGATGACAAATTCCGAGGACCTAACCAGAAAAGTGCCGAATCTTGTGGGACAAGAAGCTACATCCAATTCGGAGAGAAACTGACGACAAGGGCCTACATGCAGAAGGGGGAGGATCTAGAAGACTCGGGAACCGACACCACGCGAAGGAGGCCGGGAACTGGGCCTGGATGGGCCCAGGCCGGTCGGCCCAGGCCGGCCGGCCCAGCCCAGTCCAGGGCCCATTTGCCCCCTCCTTTGACCTAGCCACCATTCGGGCTATTTATAGCCCCGGGGTCGAGAGCCACGCATCATCCAATTCGTCATCGGCCGCCGAGGAGCAGAGAAGAGAGGGACACCATCCCGGAGAGGAGAGGGTCGAGCTAATTGACTAGGGTCTCCCTAGCCGACGTGGGAACCTTGCACGGAAGACCACGTCGGAGTTCCCGGAGCTAGAAGCAAGATCAAGGTAGGATCCCGGTGGTGATCTTGTTTATGTATCATTGTACTAGTTGAATTATCACGTTGAATCGATTTCTAGCGATCAAGCGTTTCTTTGATGATTTCGTTTTTCGATCGGCTTTGCTTATTGTAGATCTATTCTCGAGATAGATCACATAGGGTGTTCTTGTAGCCGTTGTTGCTAGAGGTACATGCTGGATCTTCCGAAAGAACTCGACACTTCCTTGGACTCGCCCTAGACTACCCGCATGAGTAGGGATACATTGTGACAGAACGGGGGTTCCGAAAGGTGGGCGTTTTCGGAGTCGAACGGGAAACCACGATTTAAAGAGACTTCTAATAAGATTCGATTTGCTACTTCTTCTCTTTCTTGGAACTTCAACAAAAGGCTTAACCTGATCTCTCTAGATCGGTTTATCTACCCTATCTATCTTTGTTATCTCCGGTCTTTAGTAGATTAGATTATTTTTGTGTTCTTTACCGAGATGCATTAGGGTTTCTCTTTATCGAAGATTGAAGTTACTTGGCTTTACTAGATCATCTTTTGCGTCACACATTTGTTCCACGGGTTTGATACCTTGGGTTCACCACTCGAGGGAAGAAGGGTCCCTTGACTACGACGGGAGACTTGTTTGCTTGCAAGTCTAAACGAACTTTGATACAACTATTAACCGTCAACATCTGCCATAGCCTTGGGGGTTTTTTGGAGGAGGGGGAAGATGAGAAGGAGTGAAATGATGCAAGTGTGCGCGAGTGGATTTGCAGAGCGCCGGAGAGGCTATATTATTGGAAGTGGAAGTGCATCGGGAGTATTGAATGGCTGGCGTGTATTGATGAGAATACCAAACAGCGGGGGTTTTTCCTTGGATGCGAAGGGTTTTTTCATTGAAACAGTGTTCATGGTTCCCGAATGAGGATTTTCTGTGGATTCTACGCCAAGGAGTAAGAGTTTGTGTGTATTCGGCTAGAGGAAAAGTTACCGAGTGCGCTCGAAGCAGTGAAGATTCGTATGCACAAATTAAAGAAGTCATCACAAGACGAATACAGAAGATAAAATTTCATTTTTTATTGCCGAAATTCCATAACCCCTAGTACAAACTAATCAAACAGCCTGTTCAGAACAGACTGGGGATGGATGGAATCGGCAATGGCGACGCCGTGGCCGTCGAGGCGCTCTATAGTGGCCTCAATGTCGTCGACATTTTCCGGCGCGCCACCGTAGAAGTCGCGCGGCCGCGTGGAGTAGTCGACACCGGTGTGCGTCGACATGGCGGCCAGGCCCAAGGTGGTGCCTAGGCGGACGCCACGAAGGGCCACTTCATCGACGCGGTCTTCCACCGTGCCAAGGCGAGCTTCTGGTGTGTCTCCAGGAGCGTTCACCTTGTTCGCTAGCTTCTCAACCAACGCCTTCAGCCGATTGAGCTCGGCATCGCGATCTGTGGGGATCATAAAGCAACGGCAGTTAGTTCAAGATTAAGTTGAGATTAAGTAGGTTACAGGATTCACCGTCGATGGCCTCAAGCAGCTGCTTGCATTGGTGCTCCCACTCGAGCTCGGCGATCCTGGCCTGTTTGGAGATGATCTCCAACTCGTGCCGGGTTGCGTCATGTTCCTCCTTGAATCTGCAGGTGTCGCGATCGATAGCGCGAGCTGGAGGAGTGGGAACGGCTAGATGGCCCCAAGGAATCGCTCGCCATGGTCGGAGTCGTGGCTGGAGCGGGGGCAGGATTCCACTGGATGAGCCTGAAAACACAAAGAAGATCGTCAGGGATGAAAAAGGATCTAAAAGTGAAGAAGTCGGTGATCCCCACCTCCGACGAGCGACGGCACGGCTTCCTTCGGCCTCGTCATTGGCCGGACGCTTGTTGCTGCTGTTTGCCATGGAGTTCTTGGGAGTACTATTACTGGAGGCAGAGAGCTTGGGTTGGCAAAAGCTTGGAAGGCAGAGGATTTAGTGAAAGGCTAGGGCACTCGAGGTTCTTATTTATGGGGCTGGCAAAGAGATCGTGGCCGGAGATTGTGGCGCATATCCCAAGAAATTTGGGAAGTGGAGAGACTCTCTTGACCGAACCGTCGCTGAGTCATTTGGGATTCATGCTGAATCATATTCGCTTTGACTGGTTGAGATTCAGCTGTGTTGCGGTCGGTTGTTTTTCGGGTCTGATACTATTATGATCAGAATTGCCGAATGAATCATCCAGAAGATACTCGTCAAAGATAAGGCAAGGCGAAAAATGGAAAATAAAAGATTGACAGAGAAACAAACTATGGAATTGATGATGCATTCGGCTACAAATTGTTTGTTACAATTATACACCCAAGTATTTTGAGATTACATTGGAGGCATCTGATATCATCTTGTTGATATTCTCCAGTAATCTTTGATCAGCTTCTTGGGTCTTAGACAGAGCAGAGAGCTTTGTCTTGAGCTGCTTTGCTGCATTCATGGCTATTGAAGCTTCCTTTCGTATTTTCTCCATTGATTCAGTAAGTTCAGCCATCCTCTTTTCATCAGCCTCGATCTCAGTTGCCAGGGTTCTCAGCTCGGCCTCTAATGCAGCTTTTCTGGCTTTCTTCAGCTCGAGTGCAGGCTGCAATTTGGTTAGAAATTCTTTATGGTTCTACATTTGGATATGCAAATCTTTCACAGATTGCTTGGCTGCAGCTTTCCTTTGTTCCAGAGATGGTTGGGAGGATAGATTCTTCAAAGCCTGTTTTACTTCTACAAAGTGATCATCCAGCTTGGAAACAGGTTCTAGGGAAGCCTTGATGTCAGCCGGAAGATCTTGATCGATGAGTTCAAGTGCTTCTCTTAGAAGATCAGCATCCCTGACTTGGTCTTGAACATCCCTTTGCAGCAAGGAGAAGATCTTCTTCAGCTTTGCTTGATTTTCCTCTGATAAAGCCTGGCTAGAAGATGCTTCGTCCCCTTTTTTGGCAACCAAAGTAACTTGGTGATGATATAGTTTCCTCCTGAAAAGAGTTTCTTGCCGAATTAGTGGTGATTTATTGAATGAAAATAGAAGGATGGGTGTTCATGCCTACATCATCTCTGGCTTCCCGAGTTGGGGAAGGAAGTTTTTCAGGCTCGAGGAAGGGCTCTTGGATATATGGTTGAGGAGAAGCTGGATGAGTCCTTGGTGAGGCTGAGGCTTCTGGTTGAGGAGAAGCTGGATGAGTCCTTGGTGAGGCTGAGGCTTCTGGTTGAGGAGAAGATGGCTGGATCCTTGGTGAGGCTGGATTTGAATCATGTTGAAGAGAAGAACTCCCCACAGTTTGGCTCACCAAGGTTTCCTCTGCAACTAACAAGTAAGGGATAAATGCCAATGAGGAAAAAATAATTAAAGAATGAGATGGTGAAATTTTACCAGTGGGTGAAGCATTGGCAGGGTCTGTGATGACCAATGGTTTTTGACTTCTGGTCTGGAATCATGCAAAGATAAAGATGGTCAAAATAATAAATGACACTGTGTTCAGGAGGGGAAGATGTTCTGACCTGAATAAGTAGTTTTTTGCTTGTTCTTTTCTTCTTGACAGCTGGAGAAGCAATTAGAGATGGAGCTTTCCTTTTGTCAGAGACTGAACTGATGAGAGTTGGATCTAGTGTGGCATACCTGGACATCAGTTGAACCAGAGTAGGAGATCGATAACACAAAGCAGAGATTGGGCCTTAAATATTATAGGAGATTGTTCTGGCAAGTGGGGAAGGTACTATATCCTGCAAAAAATGACAGAATTATAATCAGTAAAGAGGAATATGATTGAAAACAGATGTAAGAAAGGTAGATGAACGTATTACCTCTGAAGTTGGTTGAAAGTCAGGCATTAGTTCAAGACAGGATGTACTGGCACATTAAAGATATGATCATGAAGTTCTTGCCACCAAGGAATGAAAGAAGGATGAGCGACTGTTATTGGCACAAAAGGCTTGGGTGCATAAAAGGTTGTGCTGCACTTGTACTCAAAAACCCTTCTTGCTTGTATGGATTCCTTGATATCCTCTCTGGACTTGAGGAATTCATGGGGGAATAGCCTTGTGGGCACTTGGCCACATCCTAATTGCCTGGCCATCATGTTTGGCTGGTAGTACTCAAAGGTACTTTGAACTTTCCTTACTCCACAAAATTCTGCTGGCAGGATGCAGAGATGAATGAAAGCATTGAAGATTGCTATAGAATGCACATCATTGCATCCAGTTTCAAAACTGAATTCACAAGGAAGGGTCAAGTTGTCATTGTCTAGATATGGGAACCAGAGAGGGTTGACAAAACCTCTGAAGAAGAGCTCAAAAAGTTGGACAATGCCTTTGTTGATGGACACAGTGGAAGCAGCTTCTCCATAGGTTTGGCAGCCTTTGGTACTCTGGGTTTCTCCTTCCTTGTAGTTGGTTGAAGGGAAGTGTCGATTGTTGAGGTCAATGGCAACAATCTGGTGCATATATAATTGCATCCACATCTGAACAAACCACCAAGGGCCATTAACACAGGAAATCTTGTGGCTGGTGTGCATCAGATAGGTGGTCTGATGAAGCATATGGTAGACACTTCCTAGAAGGTACTTCCCAAGGGGAATAGAGGTACCAGCAGCCAGATCCTCGGCCATCACAATGTGGTTCAGGGTTGGCTCATTGGCTTTGCCACAGAAGATGAATCTGCATAACCACATATTCAGAAAAGCTCTGTATTCAACATCAGACAAAGGGTCATTAGACATATAGTTTTGGATATATGTCTTATATCCAACCCCTATTTTTACTCCTGTTTGCCTGGAGGAGCCCTTGTACTTGTGTGGATACACAGTTCCTGTGACTCTCAGGCCGGTTATCATGTATACATCGGCCAAAGTGGGGGACATTGGGCCATGGCCGAAAAGGAAAGCATTTGCGCCATTTGACCAAAAATGAAAGGCTGCAATCAGAAGGTTCTCATTTTTGGGTGTTTCGGCCAAAGACAATTCTAAGCAATGAGCAATTCGAAGTTTGTCCCAATTTCTTGTCTTGGCGCTGTCATCATCAAGCATCCTCTTGTACCAGTTTCTCCAGCCTGCAATTGGGGGCAGGGGCCAGTTCTTGAAAGCATCCTGCCACTCATGGGGTTTTGACAGTGATGTCTTGAAGGGAATCCTTTGGGATTCGGCTGCAATGAACTCAGAAGGGTTGGAGATTCCTACGGGCCCGAGGAAATAAGACGCTGATTGATCCTCAACAGGAATCAAGATTTCGGCAGCTAGAGCCTATCAAGAACAAGAGAGGGTAAAAGAAAAATTTAAGATGAGATTCGAGAAAAGTAATACCGAATGAGCCTGAGGAGGATAAGATTTACCTGAAGAGCTTGGTCTTGGTTCTCCATTTGGAGATTGAAGCTTGAAAGGTTGATGAACTAGGGTTTGGATCTCGGCGAAAACTCCAACGGTTTGAAGGAGGAAAGAATGGGTGTTGAACGGATTCGGCCTGAGGACGTTGAGCATTTATGGTCAATTCCGGAATAAAATCATCTTTTATCTCGTAATTGAAGGGGAATATGTTAACACCAAAAATTGGTACACGGAAGAGACTGACCTGTGGGCTGATTTTGGTAGAAAAGCACCATTCGACAAGAGGTTTTCCTCAAAGCATTCGGTAAAGGCGTCTGCGGTCGGGAGTATGTCATCATTCGGCAGGAGAAATGTTCCATGATTGAAAGAGAAAGGGATTCGGGAACGCGTGATGACGTGGATTGAATATAAAAAAAGGAGACGAATTGATGATGGGTGCGAGACGGACATGACGCCATTGGGCAATAAATGTTGTAATCGTGGTCGACTAGGAATCATGTTAGAACAAGGGTATAAATATGAACCCTTAGTGTTTGTAATAGGCATCGAACAACATTTTTACTTGGAGGAATAACCACCATGATGCTGCAAGATACATAAGAGAAAGACTTGATAGAGCTGTTGCATGTAATGAATGGAGAAGTGTCTTCCCACTGGTGCGTGTTATTAATGGAGACCCACGACATTCAGACCATCGGCCAATAATTGTGGAATGTGGAGACAAGGATAATTGCAATAATTATTTTATATGTGACGTCTCTCTCAAATTTGAGGCCAAATGGTTAGAGGAAGAGGGTTGATGGGAACAGGAGCATAATGCATGGGCTGAAGCTATGGAGGCTGGAGATGTTCATATGGTCCATATACAAAAGAAAATCTTGGAGAAATTGCATGACTGGGATAGGAATGTTCTTGGTGAGTTGGAGAAGAGAATCAATAAAGCAAAGGGGGAACTCGAAAGATGTAGAAGGGGGCAGGTGGATCAAGAAAATGTGAATCGAGAGCACATGTTGAGGTACAAATTGGAGAGACTACAAGATCAGCTGCATATTTATTGGAAACAAAGAGCTCATAAGGTGTGGCTTACAAAGGGAGATCGTAACACAAGGTTTTTTCATGCAAGTGCTTTTGAGCGGAGGAGGAGGAACTATATAAAGAGCCTAAAAGGAGATAGTGGCGAGGTGGTGGCTGGAGCGAAATTAAAACCTTTTATTGCTGACCACTACAAGAATCTCTTCTCTTCTTGTGCAGGTCAAAGAACTGAAGAAGTTCTCAGTTGTGTAGAGAGGAGGGTCTCAAGACTCATGAATGAGATCTTACTTGAAACATTCACGGGGGAGGACGTTGAAGAGGCCCTAAGGAGTATTGGGGACCTGAAAGCTCCAGGACTGGACGGGATACCTTCTGTGTTCTACAAAAGGTTTTGGTCCTTGGTGGGCAATCAAGTTAAAAAAGAAGTCCTAGTTGTGTTGAACAGAGGTCCTATGCCACAAGGTTGGAACGACACCATCATTGTGCTCATCCCTAAGGTAAAGAATCTGAATAAACTTAAATATTTACACCCCATTAGCTTGTGCAATGTTTTATACAAATTAATTTTTAAAGTCCTGGCCAACCGTTTGAAGAAAATTCTAACACATATTATCTCTCCTTCACAAAGTGCTTTTGTGCCAGGACGATTAATAACTAATAATGTTCTCCTTGCTTATGAGATGGCTCATTATCTTAGAAACAAAAGAAGAGGCAAAATAGGTTGTGCAGCTATCAAACTTGACATGAGTAAAGCTTATGACCGAGTTGAGTGGCTTTTCCTGGAGAAAATGATGAGGAAGATGGGATTTGCGCAGAGGTGGATACAACTGATTATGAAGTGTGTTACCTCTGTATGCTATAGGATCAAAATAAATGGGGAGTACACTGAACCTTTTAAGCCACAACGTGGACTGGCAGGGAGACCCTCTATTTCCATACCTTTTCATCATATGTGCAGAGGCTCTCTCTGCTGTAATTAAAGATGCAGAAGAGAATGGCAAAATTCATGGGATTCGTATTTGTCGGGGTGCACCTAGAATCAGCCATTTATTTTTTTTGCAGATGATACTTTGATGCTCATCAATGCAACAGCCTCCAGTGCTACTTGCCTGCAACATATTTTGAATATGTATGAGCATGTGTCGGAACAAATGATTAACAAGGAGAAAACCTCTATAATGTTCAGCCCGAATACATCGGCACATGTGAAGGATCAGGTACTAGCAACATTTGGAGTTGAACATACTGCCAACAATGAGAAGTACATGGGTCTGCCGATTTACATCGGCAAGTCAAAGAAGCGCACGTTTGAATAATCAAGCAAAGAATTTGGACCAGAATCCGGGGTTGGCAGGAAAAACTCCTCTCAAAAGCGGGAAAGGAGATTATGATTAAAGCTGTTGCACAAGCCATACCAACCTATGCCATGTCTTGTTTTGATCTAACCAAGGGATTGTGTGAGGAAATATCATCAATGATTGGGCAGTATTGGTGGAGTCGACAGGATAAGTTAACAAGATTCATTGGGTAAGCTGGGAGAAAATTACAAGAACAAAGAGAAATGGTGGTTTGGGACCTATATGTGTTTAACATAGCCATGTTGGCTAGGCAAGCATGGCGACTATTAGTGTGTCCTGATACCTTGTGTGCTCAAGTCCTTTGTGCTAAATATTGTCCACAAGGTGGCATACTGGAAGCCAGGCCAGGAGGAGGTATATCCTACACATGGCGAAGCATCCTGAAGGGGGTGAAACTACTGAAGAAAGGTTTGATCTGGAGGATTAGGGATGAAAACTTTATTAATATTTGGAGGGATCCATGGATCCCTCGAGGAGATACAAGAAGGGTTATCACTCCAAAGGGTGCATCCATACTCTAGAACGTGTCAGAACTTATCAATTTGCTTACTGGAGATTGGGACGAACATCTTGTCTGTTGACGGTGTATATTCATATTAAACTTCAAGTGGACTTGCAAGCGGACAAATTCTCCGTCGTAGTCAAGGGACCTTTCTTCCCTCAAGTGTGAACCCAAGGCATCGAATCCGTGGAACAATGTGTGTGCAAGAATCAATCTAATAAAGTCGAGAACTTTGATCTTCAATCTTCAAGAGGTGAAAGCTATGCATCTAATCTCAAAGAACATCACAAAAACGAATCTAATCTATGAAAGCCGGAGGTAGCGAGAGATAGAGTGGGATAGATAAACCAATCTAGAGAGATTGGATCAAGCCTTCGTTGAAGTTCTGAGCAAAAGAGAAGTAAGCAAGTTCAATCTCATAAAAAGCTTCTTTAAACCATGGTTTCCCGTCCGACTCCGAAAACGCCCGTCTTTTGGAGCCACCGTTCTGTCACAACACACCCCTATTTGTGCGGGTTAGTCTAGGGCGAGTCCAAAGACAAGTTGAAATCCCTCGGAAGGTCAGGCATGCACCTCTAGCCACCACAGCTACAAGAACATCCTCGGTGATCTATCTCGAGAATAGATCTTAAGATACGAAAAGCCGATCGAAATCAAAGACGTAGGAGAAACACTCGATCACTAGAAATCAGATTGCAACTTGATAATTCAACATTACATGATACATGAATCAAGATCACCACCGGGATCCTACCTTGATCTTGCTTCAAGCTCCTGGAACTCCAGCGTGGTCTTCCTTGCAAGGTTCCCACGCCGGCTAGAGAGATCCTAGTCAACTAGCTCGACCCTCTCCTCTCTGAGATGGTGTCCGTCTCTTCTCTGCTCCTCGACGGCCGATGACGAATGAGTTGATGCATGGCTCCTAGCCTCGGGGCTATAAATAGTCCGAATGACGGCTAGGTCAAAGGGGGGTCGACTGGGCCCCGAAACCGGCCGGCTTGGGCCCACTTCGGCCCAGCCGACGGCCTCCTTCGCCCGGTGTTACTTCTCAAGTCTTCTAGAGTCTTCCCCCTTCTGCATGTGGGCCCTTGTCGTCAGTTTCTCTTTGGATTGGATGAAGCTCCTTGTCCCTCAAGATTCGGTAGTTTTCTGACTAGGTCCTTGAAGTTTATCATCTTCTCGGGTTTGGTCCCTGGGCTTCTTGGAGTCATGTTTACTTCATTGCTTGACTTGTACCGGGCTTCAAGGTCTTGTCATGAGGTGCTTGATGAACTTATCCCGGAAGTCTTGCTTTCAACACTAAAATCCTGCATAAACACTAAACTCCAAAACCGACATGCATGAACGAACTTATTATACCAAGGGGGTTAGTACCAATGGATAAGATATAAAAGTCATGCCAACACCGAAGGTAAACACATGGCTAGGTTGACGGAATTTCACCATCAACATCTCCCCAATGCTTAAAACTTGCTCGTCCTCGAGTAAGCCTTCGATGGATATCATCGTTGCCCTTCATTGTTTAAACCTTGCACTTGATTATACACAAGAAAACATAACGCTCTCAAAAATTTAATTCGATAAAGTTTCATAATGTACTAGCCTTCATCCCTACGGAGGGTAGATTAAGCTTATCCCACAAGTATTAACATGCTCCCAAAATTTAAATAGATCTCAGAAATTTTGAAATAAAGAATGAGATGAAAAAGAGCTAAACCAAGTTCAGAAATTTAAATCATCTTGCATAATGCTCATGAACTCTCATCTCATCTTGTCTCTCAAGCCAATTTAGTCTACTCCTTTCCCTCTCATAACATTCATATAAGTGGTAGGCTTTATATGGAGCTCTTTGGGAAAGTTTACTCCTACCAAGATATTATAAATGAGATGTTGTCAAAACAAGACAAGCTTCTCTTGGTCTTATCGAGACTCGTCAAAAAGGTCATTGCTAAATAATGTTATATCAAGGAGAGGGAGAGAAAAATATACACACTTGAGATAGGTGGACATGTGCAAATGGCAAAGAGTGATCCCGAGGCACAAAGAAAGTCCTCGTTATCGGATTGCACATGGTTGGAAAAATGAGTTTGGATCTTTTAATCTTGAAACTTTGAAATTCCTAATGCACTTTAGAGAACCGGGGAGTTCACTTTATTTTATTTTTACACATACTCATATTTTTTTCTTTTTCTCATACATATAATTTTTCTATTCTTATTTTTTCTCATTTTTTTATTTGCTCCCCTTTGAACTCTAAAATTGCATTGTACCTACCTCCCCCCCATGCTTAGATGTTTGCTCGTCCTTGGGAAAAGAGGTGATAGAGATAAGGTAGGTACGGGGAATACTTTTTATTTGGAGAGATACTTGAAATCTTCAATCTTGGCACCATCTTGCAATCTTCCTTTAATTGATGATCCATTCTCAACGATAGGTTGTGGTCAAGTAGGTAATCACAAAAGATGATATTTGGTTTTAAGGGCGGATATCCGGCGAGGTTTGTGAGATCTCCGATGTGGGGATACACAATGCACGGATAAAGGATAGCAATAAGATAGATACGCAAAAACGGAATGACCAGCTTCTTAGTCTCGGGCCAGAGAAATCATGGCCTGCAATAACTCACTCAAAAATAAATCTTGTACACTAAGGTTTATACACTCAAATATATATAAGGCTCTGGATAGGTAGAGCAACACGCAAGTGATATTTATGACAAGGTTAGCGTTACTTTTAGGAATAAAAATCATCTTTAATCCATCTAAAACTTGAGAGCATATATAACAATATGGGTCTTTATTTTTATCATAACCTCCGCTAAATATTAAGCTAGCATTTAGGTAATTTCAGATTTGTATTTTAAGAGAGCATTAGCTTAATCATGCATAAAACAAATACAAAGATAAACAAAGCGGCAATTATCATATATCATCATGGCATAAATTTTGTAACTTTACCAAAGGTAAAAACAAGGTGTTGACTTTATTCATGATGAAAACAAGTTAACACATGTGCTGGAAATTTAAATAAAAACTAAAAACACTACGCATACAAAGCAAACACAAGCTGAAAATTAAAGAAAAAGGGAAAAGAAAAGAAAAGAAAACTAATGCTCCTCCTTCTTCTAATCTTCCGCCGGTGGTTGGTATTGATAATCTTGGTGGTTGTACCCTTACTCATAATAGGATTGGACATCCCCTCCAACGAATTGATCCAGCGGTGTTGGGTGAAGGCGCCCAAACTCATAGGCAATATTTGCATTGCCTTCACCTAATTGAGCCGTGTTATATTGGATGGTTGCGATGTTTTTCATGTTTCTTGCAGCATATCCTCCAATTATGGCCACACTTTGTTGTGGTTTAGGAAATTATGCATAGGGCTCCGCAAAGGTTACGTTGGGCACCATATAATTTTGTGGGGGCATGGCTGCACCACTCCCCTATGCTTGCATTGGTGGCCCTCCGTAGTAACTTGGCGGTGTAGGAATTCCTCCATACGGTGGCACATAGTTTTGTTGTGCACCTCCCTCTTGTGCCGAGGAGGATCCTTCTTCTATAATTTTTCCTCTTTTATTCTTCCTTGCCGGCACAAGGAGTCCTTCCTCCAACCAATCTTCCTTCCCTTGAAGAAAGAGTCTTAGTCTTGGATCCGGAAGGGGTAAGTTCACTTTGGCCACATTGAAGAAAGAGTCTTAGTCTTGCCTCCTCAAAGATGTTGTCGAAAATGGCTTGGACGACGACGACCCCTTCTTCTTGGTGAAGACACTTGTGGTTTTCTTCCACATGATTGTAGCACTCTTCTCTCTAATATAATCCCAGGGTTTTAACTGGTAACAAAGCACACAAGAATTATTTCGGAGTATGGAGTTTGAGTGGATTAAGGGTGTGATTTGTTGGGAAAAACAAACTTGGGAAGGATGGCTAAGTCTAAGGTGGTTCTGAACTAAAACTTCGAGCACACAATCAGAGAGATGGGAGAGTTGCTTGCCTGCCAAAGAAGAGCACTGGGGGGTGTATTTATAGGGGAGGCCGGCCTGGGCCGACCAGCCTGGGTGATCTCGTGCCCCTCCCTAGCTCGGTTTTCTCCATCTTGATCATCTTCACTTTGTGACTTTAGTGCCCGCGTGCTCCGCAAGTTGCACCGCCCAAACTCTCTCATCCACTCCTTTGCTTGCATTATTGGTCCTTCCACTTGATGTATTTGCTTTGAGTCATGTCCATGCTCCTTTGCTTCACATGCCACCATGAATTTCCTGCAAAACAATACTTGCTGCCCACCCATGCTTGTCCTATGCATGTGACCTTGATGAAAGTTGTTGTAAGGGCATCCCGTGATGCATCATGGTGCATGCATCATTTGCTTAACTAGATTGCCTCCCTCTAAGCATGTCTTAAGGCTAAGCACTCCTCTAGTTTCAAAAATTAAAAATAAATTCAGAGCTATGGGAGAGCTCAAGCATAAATTTAGAGAAGTTTTTAAAGCATTAAAAACAAGATGTAAGTCAAAAATATTTTCCGACTACATTTATATCGGTCTCACCGGTATTGTTTGCCTTCATTAATTGAGAGCAAACTTTTCCCGGCTTTATCATGGGGGCATAGGTTTAGGTTCTAATTTTGGCTAAATGAGAGAGATTTTGAATGAAATAAAATTAAATGAGGCTTAGAAAAATTTTAACCTTGGAGAAACCAAGGATATAGATTTTTAAACCAACCAAAAGTTAAGTTTCTAGGTTCACGCAAGTCCTACCACGTGCTGAAATTTAAATAACATATAGGTACAAGTCGTGGCTCTACTCGTGTGTTTTTACCATGTAAAACAAGTCAACCATAGCATCATAAAAAGGATGAAAGGTTGAGTTAGGTTCTGAATTTATTTGGTTTTTGGTTTCTCGAAAAGAAGCAAACAACACATAGGATGGTTCATGTAGAGGGTTTATGATCCAAACAAAATATCCAACCAAGAATTATGTCTCTAATATTTTTCAACCACTCTAAGTCTAATATCTTGCGTAGTAAATTTCAAAACTAACTTACTTGAAGAGACTCGAAAAACCTTGAATCGGGTTGTCTTCCCGGTAGCTTATTCTTAACTCGACGAAACGGGTTGCCTCCCGCCTAGCGCTTCGTTTATAGTCCATGGCTAGAATTCTTCACTTGATTACTTCGGATCAATGCTCTTTGCGGGCGTTGCAATCTTAGGTACCCACTTCCGCACCATCATGGGCACGGGCTTATTCTCCGGCTTAGTCATCTTTTTGGTATTCACAGGCGGCTTTTGTTCTTTTGTCTTGACAGATGCAACAACTTCCTTGATTTTCTTCACTTCCTTCTTCTTTGGCTCTTCCTTATTCCTTGGTTCTTCCTTAACAACGCGACGATGAGGTGGAACATATTTAACTTCAATCATATTGCATACCTCGAGGCGTGGTCGAAACTTGAAGGAACTCCTTTCGCCGTTAATGTCGAACTTGATCTCCCCCTTGCCAACATCAATGGTAGCTCCCACGGTCTTAAGGAAAGGCCTCCCAAGGATGAGTTGTGGCTTCTCCCTCTCTCCCATCTCAAGTACCACGAAGTCGACGGGGATGAAGTGGTGTTCGACCTTCATGGGCACATCTTCGGCGATGCCCAAGGGGCGAATGGAGTTATCACCCAACTCCAAGCACATACCCGTAGGCTTCAATGGTAGGCGTAGCTTCTCGAACACATCTCTTGGCATGACGCTCACACTTGCTCCAAGGTCGCATAATGCCTTCTCGAACTTGAATGAACCAACAGAACATGGAATTGTCAGGCATTCGGGGTCTTTCTGCTTCTCTAGTCCATTTGCAATAGCGGCACTACATTGCTCGGACATCTTGACATGATCTACCTCGAGTGTTGCTATCTCATATTTATTTGCAATGATATCTTTGAAGTAACGAGAATATGTAGGAACTTGAAGGGCATCCAATAACGGCATGTTGATGCTAAGTCTACGCACAACCTCCACAAACTTCTCAAAGTGATTATCAAGTTTACCTTGGAAGTAGCGTGGCTTGAGTTGTGGTATCTTCGTGTCTTCTCCCGGCATCTCAAACTCGGGCTCTTCAGTGACGATCTACGTGACTTCCTCCTTAGCAAATTCTTCCGTCTCGGTGGATGGTTTAGGCTTCCTTGCTCCCGCGGAACGTTCTGGATCTTCGGTCTCCTTCCCCGAACGAGTTTGAATGGCCTTTGTCGTTTCGGGACCTTTGGGTTGTCTCGGAAGCTTCCCTCCATTAGCAGATAGGCGCCTGCCAAGTTGTCCCACTTCTGTCTCGAGCATCTTCATCATGTTGAGCACTTGATGGTTGGAGCTTCCGACCTCCGTCACCTTGCTATCGATGTTCTCCAACACCTTGTCTATGGATTTGAACTTGGTGATGGTATCCTTGTTGATCTTAGCTTGCTCGTCCATGAAGTCCTTCAATTGTATACGAAGCGGAACCGAATTCAGAATGGATGAGCTTGCATTAAATTGAGGTCTACCTTGCCTGTAGCGGAAGTTCGGCAAATCTCCCTTCCTCATGTAGTCGAGCACCTTGGCTTCCTCCGGACAATTCTTATGAACATGGCCATATTATTCGCACTCTTCACATGTGGATCTTGCTTCAGTAGCCTTTAAGTCTTGAGCCTCCTTCTTTTCTATCTCAATCTTCTCCAACCTCCGCATAAGCGAATCGATCTTGCCTTTGAGTATGTCTTCCTTCTCTACTTGCAAGACTCCTTTATTCCCCGTGGGTTTAACCGGAAGTAAGCGTCTGAACGACGCCCACGTGTCATTGCCCACGACCTTCTTGAATAGATTGAAAGCTTGAGTCGGCGTAAGCTCGATGATAGATCCTCCTGCCGATGCATCGATGATCGTCCTTAACGCCATGGTGAGTCCTTGGTAAAACTTTTGAACGAGGTCCTCCTTCGGGAACTTGTGATACAGAACCGCCCGAGTGTACTCATTGGAGCGCTCGAATGCCTCCGAGATAGTTTCCGTAGGATATTGAGCAAAAGTAGCAATCTTATTACGCAAGCTTTGAGTTTTACCCGGTGAGTAGTATTCCTTCATGAAGGCCCTCATCAATGCATCTCAATTTTGCACCGTCTCTGTCGGTTGAGAGTAGAACCATTACAAAGCCTTCCCGAGTAGCGAGAACGGGAAGAGCCTTGCGCTCATTTGATCTTGACTCACCCCGTCCATGTTGAATGTTTGACATAGCTGAATGAACGCTTGGAGGTGAAGGTTCGGATCTTCTTTATCGGTGAAGGGTGAATATTGCACCATGAGGATTGTTGAGGTCTTGATCTCGAACGGCCTTCCGATATCCGCGAGGTTCAAGATTGGTAGGTCGATGATGTCCGGGGTGCATAGCTCCCCGATCTTGCGTTCTTGTGGTTGTTCTCCCATCGGTGGAAGTCGATTCTCCCGAGAACTTTGAGGTGGTGATTTCTTCAGAGATTCCAACGATCCTTCGTCTTCCAACTTCGAATCTACAAAATCCATCTTCATAGCTTGTTGTGCTTTGCGTCTCCTTAGCCTGTAAAGTTTTCGTGCGGGTTAGTCTAGGGTGAGTCCAAAGACAAGTTGAAATCTCTAAGAAGGTCAGGCATGCACCTCTAGCTACCACAGCTACAAGAACATCCTCGGTGATCTATCTCGAGAATAGATCTTAAGATATGAAAAGCCGATCGAAATCAAAGACGTAGGAGAAACACTCGATCGCTAAAAATCGGATTGCAACTTGATAATTCAACATTACATGATACATGAATCAAGATCACCACCGGGATCCTACCTTGATCTTGCTTCTAGCTCCGGGAACTCCGACGTGGTCTTCCTTGCAAGGTTCCCACGCCGGCTAGGGAGATCCTAATCAACTAGCTCGATCCTCTCCTCTCCGAGATGGTGTCCCTCTCTTCTCTGCTCCTCGGCGGCTGATGACGAATGAGTTGATTCGTGGCTCTTGGCCTCGGAGCTATAAATAGTCTGAATGGCAGCTAGGTCAAAGGGGGGTCGACTGGGCCCCGAAATGGGCTGGGCCGGCCGGCCTGGGCCCACTTCGGTCCAGCCGACGGCCTCCTTCGCCCGGTGTTGCTTCCCGAGTCTTCTAGAGTCTCCCCGCTTCTGCATGTGGGCCCTTGTTGTCAGTTTCTCTTCGGATTGGATGAAGCTCCTTGTCTCCCAAGATTCGGCGGTTTTCTGAATAGGTCATTGGAGTTTTTCATCTTTTCGGGTTTGGTCCCTGGGCTTCTTGGAGTCATGTTTACTTCATTGCTTGACTTGTACCGGACTTCAAGGTCTTGTCATGAGGTGCTTGATGAGCTTATCCTGGAAGTCTTGCTTTCAACACTAAAATCCTACATGAACATTAAACTCCAAAACCGACATGCACGAACGAACTTATTATACCAAGGGGGTTAGTACCAATGAATAAGATATAAAAGTCATGCCAACACCGAAGGTAAACACATGGCTAGGTTGACGGAATTTCACCGTCAACATTGTCCGAGATACTTCTATCCAGAAGCTGTAGATATCATTTTGTCTCTTCCGATCTCTTATCAGAGGGGAGATTTCCCTGCATGGCATCAAGATCCTAAAGGAAATTTCTCCGTTAAATCTGCTTATGCTCTAGGCATAAAGATAAGGGATCACCACAATAATTGTGATGCATCAACCTCGTATGCACAAGGAAGTGATTTTGGTTGGAATAAGATATGGAATCTGAATTTACAGAACAAAATCAAAATGTTTGTATGCCGTGTGGCTCATAATGCGTTGCAGGTGAAGTTAAATATTTCTAGAAGGGGGGGGTGCGCCTCGATACATTATGTCCAATGTGCTCAAGGTTTGACGAATATTTAGGTCATTTCTTTTTTAAATGCAAGGAGGCTAAACTTTGCTGGCTAATGCTAGGTATGGAGGACAAGAGAGTTATGCTAATGGCTGAAAATTCACTGAGGGTAATGTTGGAGAAAATTTTGAGTTTTGATAACTGCCAATGTAAAATAGTATTATTTATGTGGTGTTGGTGGTCTGCACGCAATAAGGCAAATTCAGGTGAAAGAAAAAGAAATGCACAAGAGGTGATTAATGAAATTTTGTTCCATTTTCAGGTATGGGAAGATACAATACATTCTGGAAGGCCAACTAAGACCTCAGCTTGCAGACCAAAATGGAGAGCTCCACCAGAAGATGTCTACAAGATCAATTGTGATGGGTCTTTTATTCCTGGATCAAACAAGGCTGGTTGGGGTTTTATTATTAGATATCACTATGGCAATGTTGCTGCTGCAGGTGTTGGCTCAGCAAATTTTCTATTGTCTGCTCAACATGCTGAAACAATTGCCTTTATGAAAGGGATTGAGCATGTTGCTGAACTAGGGATGAGCCGCGTCATTCTGGAGATTGATGCAATTTCAATTGCAAAGGCTTTATCCGAACCGGGCATTGACAGATCGGGCATAGGCCCTGTGTTGTGCGACATCAAAACTATTATGTATAATGAATTTGCTGAATGTATTATTTCTCATGTGTCCAGAGAATGTAATGTGATTGCTGATACTCTGGCGGCTATGGGCCTGAACTGTAGAAATGGTCCTCTGCTGTGGCAAGACCGTCTACCAGACTCTGTAGCTTTGTTAGTGTCCAGCGATTTGTCTGTGACACATATCTAATGGAACTCTGTTTCCTCTAAAAAAAAAGGTGGTGATGGTCAAAGTTGCCAACACAAACAAACAGTCAATAAGGTATCACTCATTTGTCTCGGCCTGGCTTCAACTTGGTTGGATCGACCAGGTCTCAGATGGGCCGCAGCCCACTAGAATGAGTATGTGTGGTCCCTAATTCCTACCCTCCGTTCCAAATTACAATATGTTTAACTTTTCTGACCTCAAATTTAACTGTTTGTTTTATTCAAAAGATTGTACGAAGTAGTGAAGTTTAAGTCATTCTTGAAGACCTCTGCATATTTTTTTAATAAAACGAGCGATCAAACTTGGGATAAAAAAATCAAACGAACTATGATATTTGGAACTGATGGAGTAAATGTTTTAAGGTAAGCTGTTTAATTTTGACTATCGAATATTTAAAAGATCATATGGACGACATATAGGATTGATCTAATTCCAAAAAGAAGAAAGACATAGTAACTTTTACTGCCTCCATCTTTAAATGTATGATGTTTAGAACAAGTTAAACGTCATATAGTATTCAAGAATGGAGAAAGTAATTTATATTTGTAGATAAAGGAGAAAGTTTAAATATCTCGGCGTCAGAGTTATAAATAAATAAGCATATGGAGACGTAATTTCCTCTCCATGATAGAGCAGAGCAAGAAGCTGACAATCTGCCTCGTCCATTTCGATGCAACAACTATTTGCATACAGCGACTCTCTGTGCACCTCTAGCGCCCAAATGATAAGATACAGCAACTACTTTTGGCCGCAACGGACCGAAATCAAGACATGCATCACATGTAAGATGAACCAGGCAAAATGCATTCTCGGTGAAAGCCTGGCAAAAAATACCGACAGGCAACAGCAGCACACACAAGAGCCCTATAGCAGTGTCGCCAGTCCCCAAGTTCCACTCACAAAGTGACAAGAACACACCAACCCGATACAGTACCCTTTTGCAACCTAAATTTTTTAAATGGCATTAAGCGAAAAGGATTGACACATAGAGCAAGGACAATGATACAGGAATAAGGAAGTTTATGATATATCTTTTCCATTGACAGTTCTTTACATGAGGAAATTATACCGCCCAGAATCAATTAAATAACAATGTGAGAAATCTATACTGTGAAACGATATACATAGGAGCTGCTCAGTATATACGTATACCCCTAGATGAATAAATTGGCCTCTGGAAACAATTCTTGTGCTATAAATAGTTCTGTTACTGTACACGGCAACCTTGTTCAGCGGCATCACTCAGCAACCTCATGCTACTAGAAATTCTCTGCGGAGGCAACAATAATGCAAACTTAAAACCAAGTCCCTGCCAAAAAAAACATAAGCTGGTCCTATGAGCTTACCTCCCGAGTGTCACGGAGGCGTAAGAGATCTAATCTATCTGAGGGCCTCAAACTTATCAAGTTGACTAACTGCAAAAAAAGTAACGATAAATTTAATATAGCACCAACGACATTGTTTTGAATTTAGCAAAAGCGGACATGCTGCATACCCAGAAGCTAAATTTTTCAGGATCCTGTGGTCCAGGCATGCTCTCAAGATCCAAATGTCTTGTTCGCCTTGCTGCATTCAATGAATGTTAATATGAAATGCTATGCTGAAGCATATAATCCCCCAAAAATTAGCAACCCGGACAGTCATTGTTCAGGTCCTGAACTGATGCACACCAACCGTTAAGGGCTTGATTGGTTCATTTCTAGATTTTACGTGTCCAAATACAGTTGACATGACCAAACTTTGGCAGCGCAAGACTTCAAATCAAACTAAACCATACTATGTTCCTGTGTAATTTGAGTTTTTTTTACTACGTTGTTCCTGAATCAATTTACAGGGCCAATACATGCATCATACTGAAAATATGCATACGAGATTTAACTTTTCTATAACCATTTCTAAAACTGATTTTTACTATACGTAATAGCAAATTCAATACATGAAGTATTTGAAAATTGAAAATGAGCATACCAGTCCGTACAGATTCTCTAGCACGCCTAATATATGCCCTGGCCAGTTCTGAAGCTCCATTGGCAAGGTCAGTTAGCTGCAAAGAATTAAACCAACAGACATACAGATTTAATAAAGGCAAGTGACGCAGATGCATTGCAATGCTGATGTGACTTATCCAATATAACACAGCATGGATGAAAGCATAAGCAAGGAGATGTGCATAATTTGCTATAAGCATTTCAACTGGATCTACTAAAGGTATGAAGATGTGCATAAAAATATTTGATGCATATGTAGATAACTATTATCAGAGTTCAAAAACATAAAAAGGTGTGAAGACTTTACTTCTCTTCTCTCTTGTGATCCTTCTGGCAGAGGTATATCTTGCAACCATTCAACTTCAGCAACTCTATACCTACAATTTATAAAAAAAAACAAAAGAATTTTACGACAATACTGCTCTGACATTCTCGCCCAGATAGATTTTATAATGAAGCATGCAAGACTCACCCATCTTGATCCCATGATCGTAAGATACGAAACCGACGAGAGCCTTCCACCTATGACGAAAAGTATTATTTTTGTCATCTGAAAATAACTCCAGAATTTAACAATTTAATTCATATACTGGTTCAATATAAAAACAAAAAAGGCACCAAATCTATGCATAATTTGGGAGTACACTCCTTTGCACCTAGCAATGGTGGTTCTAGGAAAAAGGAAAAGAAAAGATGGACAAAACTATGAGAGGACTGATACTATGCCTATTGCCACAACTGACCAATAAGATACTATCTTTAAGTCCTGTCGTCATCTGTAGATGAAATTGCATTCAGCATAACAAGAATTAAGGACTCAGTTCGTGAAACAAACAAAAATAGTCCAAAACATTTGCAAAGAAAAAACTTGACCGGCGAGGGAAAGACCGGCCCCCACGGCATTGCACTAAGAAGAAATCTCAGACAATCTGAAAACAGCACTTATAATCTTCTAAGTTCCAATACAATGTTGAATCTAAAAGCATAAACGACAATCAGTTTAGACAGGTCAATACTAAGAAATAAAATATTTGATTTCTGCAGCAACACACTCAAGGATCGCTAGGCTCACAGCCCCACAGGGATGCATATCTTGCAGTTGCTCAAACAGAAAGCAGTTTGAAAATTAATACAGAATGTAAATACACTGTTATTTAAAAATCTGGTAATAGACAATTTACCTCTAAATAAAAACGTCCATCGGGAAGTGGTTCACACCTAGAAATAAAGATTTGAAAAATAAAACTCAAAAACACTGTCAGAAATTTTAAAGGCAAATAATTAAAGACTGAACTCACTCCAAAATTTCCACCTCACAGCCACAATCAGCTACAGTACCCGTTTCCGAATCAATAGCAACCTACAATATTCAAGCCAATAATGAACGAAATAACTCTTTCACAATAAACAAAAAATAATAATTTGGTATGAGTTCCTAACCATTCCCATTCGATGGTTCCCTTCCATTATCCTCCTTACCTATTTCAAATGAAAAGCATCAAAAGATAATGCAGAAATAAATAGGGCAAACAAACATTAATTACACGACTTTATTTCCTCAAAGCAAAAAAAAGGATGATGCATGTGTTCTTCCTAGAGTTATCAAGGTGCATGAAAAATGAATGCAGAATACAACAGAAAAATAAATTTCAGACTGGTCATTCATAAAAAGAAAGGCCTTACACGGTTTTCTATTCACTATAACCAAGATGATACTTGACTTTCCATGCTTTGAAGTAAAACGTCGAAGTAATTTTAGGACTTATACAAATATTTAAAGATGGAAATACTGCTTGAACATGTTTAGATTGATGTACTAACGCATCATTTGAGAAAAGAATTTAGTTTAGCAAAAAAATCATAGAAACTTGCAAGGTTATACTATCTGCAAACTGGATATGAATGTGTTTGTGATCTTCTTGATGCAGAGAAGATATATTATCAACATATGTGTCTGACAAAACATATCTAAATTCTGTGATAGTTGTACCATCAATCTGTAGCGAGGCTCAAATATGTTCAGTGCCATCTTTTGGCATGGAAGTACAACATCCATAACAAAGAGAGGCATCAAATCAACACCAGCATATGTCATAGTCTCATGTTCTGACCTCCTCTCAGCATATTCTTCTGGGAAATTTCTCTGAATTATGTTGCTCAATGTGACACTGCATCATTTTAACATTTGCCATAAGAGGTGTCAAATATGAACGTTTGGATGAAATGATAATTCAAACTAGATAAATTTAGCTTTTCAGCATCTTCATTTACCTTATAGGATATGTTCTTGCACCAATAAATAGAACTGTCCGACACATGGGGCACTTGTTTCCTGTTGGAAATAGCATATAGCAGGAGGTTTAAATTTAAACAAAAACAGATAATTGTGCATGTGATATTTTTAACGCTCACCATGATCCATTGACTGATGTAGACAAGAACGACAAAATGAATGCCCACATGGTGTAGTGACAGGTTCGTACAATAGCTTAAAGCATAATGTGCACTCAAAATCATCAGTCCTTTCTAACCTTCCACGCCTTGCCCCAGCTGCAATATTTGTATTCCTATCCAGATCACTCAGACAGGTTTGCAAGACATGGCTGTATAACAGCAAATTGGTGTTATAAAATGTGCCAAGAGGATCATTATTAGTGTAACAGATATCTGCAAGCAATGAAATCAATTCTGAATATCATCATGGACCAGTAATTATACCTGAGGGGATCAACTTGAAGACCAGCAAGAAGGGCCTCACGTGCCTCGTGATAATGCTCGAGCTTCATATCAAGGAGTTATTCCAATTAGATAAACAAGCATTCGAGGGAAAGTGAACTCCAATACAACATGTACACAGTACATGATGATCCCAATAGATTCTAGTAAAGGAGCAGCTTGTGAATGGTTTTCTTGATGGTGTAAACAGACCATAATAATAAAAGAAGGATAAGAAAAATGACAATAGTAGGAAGGCTTATTGCTGAGAAGGGTACTAGTAATTACATGTAGCCTTATGAACACAAGCAAAATGTTGTGCTCCAATTCAATCATGTGGAACGGCGAAACAAATGACAAGCAGTGTACAAACAACTACTTGCCTTTTTTCTGTGCCCACGGAAATTTGCAAAAGTACAGATATTATTGTTGGTGATATGCCCAAGAGCCCATCATCGCAATACGGTTTAAAGGCCCAAGAGGATATTGATCCAAGAGGGATTAGGGTTACTAATGGGCCTATGAGATAGAAGCCCATTAGTACGCCCTATATATACGTAGCAGGGGCAAAGGGGGCGCCCCTGACCAGTCAGCCGCGCCTCCCCTTTGCCGCCGCCCTCCTCTTGCCGCCGCCCTAGCCGAACGTGCGGTGCTAGCACACCGACGTCCGGCGTTCCATCCCCGTACGTGTGGACTCCGTAGAGGCGCTGCTACTACTGCTGCGCTGATCGGCTGCTGGGATCAAGGACGAGGAGCTCGGTTCGTGGGACGTGATCGACTACTTCCTCTACACCGACGCGCGACTTCTTCCGCTGCGCTGCGCGTCTAGTGGTAACGATCTATGATCTCCTACTCGCAAGTATCTTGGGTGTACGCGGTAGATTAGCTAGCGTAGCCTACCCGTTTACCTACAATTATTAACCCTATATTCTCAAAGTTTAAATGTGACAAGACCACAGTTAATAAAAAAGTCTACCAAACATTAATCCTAGCGTCTAAATTGGGTGTAATCATATCGAAGGAAAATATTTAAAATATTTGCCCTAATAAAATAATGTTGGATCTGAGATCTTCTAATGTGCTCAAGATACAAAATTTTACCAGAATTAGCGCATATGCCTTGAGAAGATAAGGTCTTGGGGAATTACTGTTGATAGATACAATCTTCTCTGCATCCTTCAGAGCTAACTGTAATAATGAATCAAATATCAGAAGTTTTTTTCTTGGAAAGAAAGATTAATGTGATGCAAATTCACTTGATTAACATCATAATCCAACAATTGGTAAAATACTCATACCTCCGCATGTGTTGTAGGATCAAGGCCATTCAAGGGCTGATATTCAGAGTCAGCTGCTGATCTCTCCCTCAACAGTTGACTTATCCTGTCATAATGGTAGCCACACCATAGTGTAAATCCAGAACAAACATTATATTTGTACAATACAAATGAGATCCGTATAGCTAAATTATGCAAAAACTAATACCAGGAAACTCACCGACAGAAAGCCAAACTTCGGTTGCTAAGAATAATTTGATCTCCTGGTCTCAAATTTAGAGCTTTAGAGTAAAATGATATTGCCTGAAAAAAGAATCATGCCAAGTATCGCATGTATTAAGGTCAACAAAATACATTTGTACATGTGACGATCACCTAAAAGAACAACTAAACAAACATTACAAAGTGGTAAAATTAGCACCAATGCGACATAAGTAAAGAATAGTTGGATGGTGCCTGCATAAGTAGGCTCACACAGCGCTATATTACACTGTTTCTGGCAGGCCCATCTTGTTAACTAGTTTGGGCGTTCCTTTCGGTGAGAATCGGAATCACTAGGAGAATAAACCATGTGTTACGCCCACAAAGTACTTAGGGAGGATGTAAAAAATTCGACAGAGACAAGAAAATACTTATGAATAATTAAGATGCATACTGAAAGATTCCAAAAAATCTATAAATCAGTAAGTTGTACAACATAGATAGAATGAAAAAAACAGCAACTTTGAACACAAAGAGAAGAAATTATTCCAACTGTAAAACTAATACACAATGTATCTTCTCCAAAGCATTTCACAGCAGTTTGATATTAAATAAAATAAGCATTTGGTGGTTTGTGAAAAATAGAAAGCCATCAACATCAAATGCATTAGACTATCAATGTATGAGTATTGAAGAGTTAATGCTGAAACTGAATAAACAGGACATGCTAGACCATAAATGATTTTTTTCTTCCTGTTTGTCCAAACGATACAGCACATTTGGGATTAAAGAATATCTCGCAATATCAGCAAGCATTGTTGAGGTAAAATTCCAATCACAGGAGTGTTAAACAAAAACCTTTTTTCCTTTGCAAAAGACATGAAAGGGGAAAAAACTCTGAAACTGCATGTGAGAAGGTACTCGGCATGCCACATTGTCTGCGACTCTGCGTCATATTATCAGAGGTAGAACCAGAGAAAGCAATGTCAATGGCTGATAAGTTGATACAATCATGCAATGTCTGGTTTCCTCACTTCTGAAAACTGTCTGCAAAATTGCAGTGGCTGGTACCAGTGTTCTACTGCATATGCTGGAGAATTCTTCAGGAATGAGTTCCCGTTGATCACAGGAACCAATTCAACTCCAATGTGCCAATTCAGCCTATTTTTCTATATTGGCACTAACCCTATCTCATGGAGTAATAAAAAAACAAAAGGCAGTCACTACATCAGCTACCGAAGCCGATTATTAGGCTGCCCAGGGTACACTGACTCGCATCGCATCTACGCCTCAAGGGGGCTGCCCGCCTGTGTTACCCAACTCGGAGCCAATCCCCATCCTTCTCCGACTACTGAAGTATATCCGATCAAACGCCCAAATGGTTCGCAAGCTCAACGCGAGCACCCCCGCTCGCTCGGAATACAGTCATACACTGGCACCGCCACGAACGTAACACGGTGGAGTAAGAGGGGCGAACTCAAGGCGTACCTCGTCGAACCGGCGGTCCCGGAAGGCACCCGTGCCGCGCTGCGCGAGGTCGAACACCTCGCGGTACTTGCCCGGTGCCATCCCCATCTCCTCCTGGCTCTCCACCTGCACGACAAAACCGTACCACGGCGGCAGGAGGTCAGTAGCAGCTGTTAGCAGCAACAAAATTCAGCCCGCAGCCGGGCCGGCACCAGCTACGCACCCACGGGAAGTCCTCGGAGGCGAGCGCGGCGGAGAAGGCGGCGCCCGGCGACGCCATTGGAGGTGCGGCGAGGGAGTCGGAGTAGGATTCGGATTGGGGGGTCGGAGCGGAGGCTGCGCCGAGCAACGAGAGGGGATTGGTTGGGGGACTGGGGTTTGGAGGGGGGGGGAGGGTGGTGGTGGTGGGGGAGCGCGCGGCGTTCGTGCGCCGGTGCCCAGTAGTTTTTGCGCGGCTGCGGCCGCGCCGACGTGTCCCCCCGCGGACTCGGCTCGCCTCGCCTACCCACCCGGTTCCGAGACGACGACGACCAGTCAGTCACCAGTGTGAACGAGGCTGGGTAGTTTCACCACATTTCAATGCAGGCCGTGCCTCGTCAACGAATGCAGGCCTTTTCCATGTAGCACGCCATATTTTCACCTTTTCCCCGTGTGTTGATCCTAAAACCTCAGGTGGTGTTTAGTTGCTCGAATTTGCACGAATGAATAGTGCATCAAGAAGAAAAGTTGTGAAAAATAGTGAATTGGAGTTTTGACTCTTGCTGATATTTCTATCGTGTGTTTTACATCTTTGCCTACGCACGTACATCATGTTTCCATCCAACACGTTATGCTCCCATAGTCCCATCCGTCAGCATCATTCCTCGTCAATGTTTGACATTGAAACGTAAATTACAGTGTAGTATTTAATTACTCAGCATCATGCCATCTTCTCTACTGTAATCATATTAAGCTACTCCGTATGACATACTTTACCAGAGTGGAATCCACTCAGGTAAATATGTTATATGATTATAGTAGAGAAGAGTAACAAACTTGTATATATATTATTTGAGTAAGATATTCCATTTACAGTAGCAAAGTGATTACACGTTATTTCAACAAAATATATGTAATGTGATTCGTTATCTTCTGTAGTCAGATTACATTACATCTGAGCTAACCAAAAACATCATCCATCCCTGATTGTAATTGAAAAAATTGTCAACATCTAAAATCAAGTGCATTGTCCTGATTGTAATTTAAGATCCAATCACGCCATGTGAAAAACTATCCTACCTAAGATCTCGGTCGCGACAGTGTGACTGGTGGTAACACTTGGCGCCTTCCCTAACAATGTGACTACCTAAACTAAGAGCTCGCAAAGTACAGAACTGTTCATTTTGGGCAAATCGCAAGGGGCTTTCTTCCTCGCGGCGTGCGCCGGCGATCCGCGACGGCCGACGGCGACGCGCTTATGCTTAGCAAACCTGTCTCAATTCCAGGGCCCAGGATGCGTGCTGGCATTTCGCCGTGCCCGTGCTCCCCAGCCGAACGCCAACTGCCCGTGGCATTTAGCCCCGTCGCACTGCTTGCTTCAGGTTTGGATCTGCCCCTTGCCGATCTGCCAAAAATAAGATCGGCACTTGTCTCTGTTCACCCTTTTGTCTCTGTTCATCCGTAGGATGGATGGGGTTAAGGATCGTGCTATAGAAAAATGAGCGATGGATGGCAGTTGCCCGAGCGGCATCCTGGTGCTGCCAAATGTTGCGAGCGCACCGCTTCCATGTAAGCAAATGCTGTCAAGCTCGCCGCTGGCGCACCTCGGCTCAATTGAGTCCCCCGCCCAGTATTTGAGCAGGGTGCGGAACACAGACAACTGGATTTCACTGTTTTTTTAGAGAATACCCCAGTTCACTAGAACAGTAATGATAGGGTATAATAAAATTCTGGGATCGGCTTAGATGGGCCTACAACTAGGTTATGGGGCTATGGACCCATTAACGACAAAGGGGCTAATTTGAAAACGGCCCAACAAGCCTTGTCCAGCAATCCTCAACGAAGTGCAGCAGGAAGGAGCTAAGGAGAGCTTAAGTCATTATTTTTTTCATGGGGGATAATTTGAACCATGCCATTATGATTCTGCTAAATTGGAGATATGCCATCCTGACCCACATGTCAGTGACTGTGGTGGCACCCACCTGTCAGTGAGATACCAATGGCATATTTCCAAACTGTGAAAATTATAATGGCATATTTCCATCTAACCCTTTTTTCATTTTTGCAGTCTTAGAACCCTTTTTTTAAAAATACACAATATGGATATGGACGCTCACATAGACGCACGCACACCCATCCCTACGAAAGTATAGACACAACTTAAATACTTTTTTCCCGAAATACACAATGTAGATCTAGATGCTCACGCACACACACGCACACTCATCCCTATGAGCATATAAACACAACCTAAATGTTTTTTTTTCGAAATGCATAATATAGACATAGATGCTCACATGCACACACACTCATCTCTACGAATATATGAACACAACCTAAATGCTGAGTCGCTCGAACCTTAGTGACAGGTTTCACCACAAGAAAGTTTACCAACTGAGGTACGCTTAGCTTGCAATTTTTGCAGCTCCTAAAATGGATTTGCGAGAGCTGGAGTACATTCTAAGTCTTATGTGATCCTTTACATTCCATATGTTACAAGCGGCCGGAGAGGTGAAAGTGGCGGCAACTATATCCTCAGCTCTGGTCGCCATTGATGGGGACAAGCGGCAGCTCCACCTCATGCGCCCACTCGACGCACCTGGTCTCGAAGTGGCGGCTCCTCACCTCGTTGGGCAGGTAGCTCACCCACGCCTTGAGCCCGAGGCGCCACCGCAGCGTCCTGCCTTCCTCCTCCCTCCCCACCCTCCACGTCATCTCCTCCGGCAGCTCGTCGCCGGCCACCACCAGCCCCCGCATCTTGCTGAACGCCCGTCCGGGCCCGCCGTACCGCCGCCGCATGCCGTTCCTCGGGTCGGCTGCTCCGGCGCCGCCGCCAATGCCTGGGCGCCACGCCGACACCTCCGTCCCCGTGACCGGGTCGTACAGCACGCCCTCGAACACGCCGGCGCTGCCCTCGGCCTCCTGCTCCCACCGCCAGCTCCGGCTGTGCGTCCGCGCCGACGATCGCATCTTGGCCTTCATTCTCGGCGCGTTCATGTTGCCGTTGGCGAGTTTGGTGGCGCCGGAGAAAGCGCCCTTGACGGTGCGCGTCATCTCGACGTCGCGTTCCGGGTTCCCCGTGGAGCGGCCGAGGCTCGGGCCGGTGGCGTAGGACGCGCCGAACCGCGGGCCAACCCAGAGCCGGATGCGCGACGGGAAATGGCGCTCGCCGTATATGACGTCGTCGCCGGCGTCCTCGTCGTCGTCCTTCCCGAACGCGAGCCGCGCGACGCGCACCCGGACGTTGTCGACACGCACGGATACAGCCAGGAATCTACCGTCGCGTACCCGCACCGCGTACTCCAGCTGCACCACGGCCTCCAGCTGCTGGTGCACGAGGCCGTACCGCAGCGCCGGCTCCTCGGGCGCCTCGTGCGGCGAGGCGGTCATGGACGTGGACGCAGCAGCCGTGACGCGCGCCATGGCGAGCACGGGCGCGTAGCCCCTGAGGACCCAGAGCCCGTGCGCCTCAGCGGCGTAGGACAGGCACGCGGCGGGGATCGCGCGACGGCGGCGCGGCACCTCCGACCCGGCGGCGGCTCGCATCTCCCGCAGCAGGCACCACTTGGCGAGCATGTAGCCGAGCGAGCGCATGAACCGCTCCTCGACGTCGGGACCGACGAAGCGCAGGAACGCGGCGAGCGCCGGGCGGCACGCGCCGAGGGAGCGCTCGATCCCCGTTCCGAGGTCCCGGAAGAAGAGGTAGCCGGCGTCCGCGGGGGCGTCGAGCGCGCACAGCCAGAAGAGGCGCAGCAGGAGAGACAGCGAGAAGAAGGCCGCGAAGGCGTCGGTGCCCGCCGCCCCCATGACGCCGGAGACGACCTCCGCGTCCACCGTTACCTCGGACGGCCCGTCCACGACGGCGAAGTCAACGGCGTTCGCGCTCGCGCCCAGGCAAGGCATGTACGGCGAGCGATCGAGCACCTCGTTGAGCAGCTGGACCAGAAGCTGCAGGCGCAGCGGCACCGGCGACGACTCCGGGAAGCCGTCGGACGTCCACAGCGCGCTCGGCACGCCGGCGGTGCCGTCGATGGCGAGGGAGAAAGAGACGAGCAGCGCGGGCCCGCGGCCGTCATCATCGCCGTCGGCAGTAGTAGCAGCGTCCGCCTGCAGGACGACGGAGGAGGCGCCGTCGGGAGAAGCGGCGAGCGGGAGTCTCCAGGACGCGGGCGGAGGCGGCGCGTCGCCTGCGGGAGGAAGAGGGGGCAGGGATGCCAGCCACGGCCACACGTCGTCCATGGACCGTAGGTAGCGCGCGCTGGGCGGGTTCCCGGCGGTGCACCGCGCGCGTACGTGGTTGTGATTTTGTGGAGGCAATGGCGAGACCGAGAGGGGCGAGTATGGCCTTGGCCCGTGTCGTAGTCTCTGCCGTGTTTTGGTTTGGTGCCGTTTATGGCGCGGAACTGAGGTTTGGATTGTGGAGGGCTGGAGGCGTGAGGGCCACAGAGCAGGGGGCGGCTAGGAGACGCGACTCGTCAACGTGACAACGTCCACAACCAAGGGCCGGGCTATTTCAGAGTTCAGACTTCAGAGGACTGGAGAGCAGTAGTGACTTGGAGTGACAGGGATTTGCAGTCTAGCGCAAGAAAATAAGCAATGAACCGGACCTAGGAGCTAGAGGCTGGTTTGTGTTTGTTGCTGCAACAGTGTTGGGACTACCTGTTACTAATATAAACTGGGGCGACAGGGTTGAGTCTCGCCTGCTGTTGCTGAGCCAATGCCTTGTGGGACTGGCTCCATGTGACAGGGACTCGACGGCAGAGGGATGAACGGCAGAGGATTTACTTCCGAGCGACGGGGTAGTGAGGATAGCTACATGCTCCGATCTCCAGTGAGCAATTGTCACAAGCCCATGAGTGCTTAGAACAGATTGTTACAAGGGAGATGGTGGAGAGAGAAGGCGATGGAGTAGAGGGAGAGACAAGAACGACGGCGACGACGGAGAGGATGCGCCGGTGTCAGCGATGTCGAGGAATGAGTGCGAGAGAGGATGAGGTAGGCGCCCGTGAGTACAGTACACGGCATAGTGTAGAGCAATAGTATACGGTGAGTATTCAAGAGCGGATATTGAAAACCGGGTGGGAATACAATGTCGGCTCCACATCTCGAGACGCTGAGTCAGCAGTCGCGGACGGCCGGATAAGCAAGCCTGAGGACTCATGATCCAAAATTCGGCTTTGATTGAAAACCATGAGCAGTGCCGCATGAATCCCTATTTTCATCTTGTATCCTCTCCTTTCTTTCCACCACGGTATGAAAATCTACTGGGACGGAGGTGGTAGCGGATGTTGATTTGCACCGTTGGAAGTTGGAACACAGAACAAGCGCCTGTTCGTTTGGCTTACTGCCACCGGCCAAGGCCAGATTTTCTCTCGAAACAAATCGGCCACCGAGAACCGGTCGGCGGTTCTTTTCTCTCGTAACAAACCAAAGACCACCCATCGACCACCGGCCAAATGAACGAAAGTTGAATAAAAGGATACGATGGACGTCGTACACGATCACATGCGTTGCACAATTTTTCCATAAAAATATAAAATATTTTTGTTTGTTTTTAAGTCAAAATATTAAAATTTAACAAAATTAATAGAGAAGGGTAGTAACATGAACTACATTATAAAATGTAATTTATAAATATTACTATAGCACTTATCTATAAACAAGATCAAATTTACAATAGTTTGATTTAAACCAAACCAAAATAGCGTATATGTATTGTCAATAATCACTAGGGATGCAAGTTATATATATGTTTCGGGTCATTAGGTTGATCCAAAAAGGTGATAAAATGAACTGAAATGACATTCTACGTAAATATATTAGAGTGACATGTCATCACAATTAATAAGGTAACCTAGAAAATACTATTGGGTACCCATTTGCATCCCTACCATGAGCAGTGGCACATGAATCCCTATTTTCTCCTAAAGGTGCTTTTCTCTGATTTAAAATTGTCATTTTCTCTTGAGGTCAGTGTCGCATGCCATCGCAAATAGGATTGTAGCGTTAGGAGAAAATTAGCATCGATGTTGGGATTGGTTAATCTATATTACTATATATTACTAGATGATACTCGTGCATTGCTGTGAGAATTTTTAAATAAAGTTGTACTTGAGATGAAAATTTGAAGGTATAAATTAAGGTTATTGCTATGCAACATTCTTTTACAAAGGACACTATATATGAAAATACTTTCATTTTGTTGAGGAAAAATGATTGTTAAATGATTGATCTCCTGTATTTTTATTGTTGGAGTTTATGGTGCTATAGTCACAGAAAAGGTGGGTCCTATATCGATTTGATATGTGTTGTTATAAATCATCTAATGTTTGGGACCAGGGGTGACTCCATCTGTAGGAACCATGAGAAAAAACAATTACCATCTGCCTAGCCTCCTACTTCTCGGCCACTTCGATACATGGCCAAACGCGCCGTGCCGGCCCGGCACGGCACTAGCACTATCCGGCACGGCACTAAGCAGCACGACACTATGTTGTGCTCGTGCCTAGCCGTGCCGTGCCAAGGTTGAGGCACTAACACGGCCCTACGAGATCTCAGGCGTGCCGTGCCGTGCCGTGCCGACGGCACTACGAGACACTATCGTGCTACAAGAGAATCGAGCGAATCAAGATGCAAATGTCAAAAAAAAAACATCACACAAATCATAAAAAACTCAACATATAAATCAAATCGATTATAAATCCATCAAAAATGCCATCTCGAGGGTGGACGGGATGCTCTGGTCCCGGCGACGACGTCATGCGCTGCTAAAAATATCAAGTTTATAGGAATTATCACGCCACCATCGTGCCAGCTCATTAGTCGTGTCCTGCCCGTGCTAGTGCCGCGGGCCAGACCTGCGCCCCAGGCACTATCTAGATCGTGCCTCGTGCCGGCACTAGCACTATGGTGTCGTGCTCGTGCCAGGGTCGTGCTTTTTGAAAACACGTCACCCTCGAAACGTTGAGCTTAACGAAGTCTTCAAAGCATGTTTTTCAGGAGCAGGGAATTCGCGATTCTTGGAAATCTGGGACCTGCGAAGTCTCGAATTCGCGAATGTGCGGAGTTCGGGGATCCTGATTCGGCGAGAAGGAGGAGTCACGAACGTGCGGGAGCCCGGAATCTCAACTGTTGATAGTCCGAACTTCGGAAGAATTGATGATTCGGGAACCTGATGAAGACTCTGTTCGGGACTCAAGTGCATGGACACGCTCGAACCGGCTGGGAAGCGAGGGTCGCTTCGGGAATCTGTTGAAGACCTAGTTCGGGAGTTTCGTGCGAAGACATTCGCGAACCAGGGGAGAAGCAAAGTCAAAGTTGTAGTCTCAAAAAGTCCGGGTTTAGAGTGTGAACTAGTGGCAGATTTGTAAATATGTTAGGTAGAAAAGACAATCATGTATGCGTTCACACCAGGAATATTCTCTGAGGCCAGGGGTGTTATCGGTATGTAAAAGTCCCTTCATCTCCCTATAAAAGGGGGCGCGAGGGCACGTGTAAACGGATTCAGACTTTTTTGGAACTTGTGCTTCTTACGGAGAGAATCTCGGTCTCTTTGCGCCCTGACTTTGTACTTGAACGTATTGAGAACCCATACTCGTGTTAGGGTTGTTATCCGAATTTTTCGGGTATCCCCCAACATTGGCGCCTACCGTGTTCCAGCCGAAAAGAAACTCACGATGCCACCTCAGAAGAAGTCAAAGAAGACTGCTCCAACCCAGGCAAATCAGGAAGATCGCCATCTCACCCAGGGGAATGAAAACTCGTTTGTTCCTGAGTCCTCGAACGTAACAGACCAACAACGAAGAGAGAAGCTCGAGGCCCTCATGAAGGCAAGAGCAGAAAAGACAGCTCACATCCAAGAACAACATACTGAACAGCAAGAGCACGAGAATGTTGATGCTGACGATGATTCCATAGACAGAGAACTAGCCATGGTCCACCAAAAGATACAACAGCTACAGAAAGACAAAGAAAAGTTCGCGGCTCAGTTGCAGGCGAAGAGAAAAATCTCGGAAAAGCTAGAGCAACTGAACAAAGCAAAAGAGCAGATACAGGCAATACAAAGAGAAATTGACGAAATGAAAGAACAAGAGAACAGCTCTCTGTGGCAAGAAACACCGCGAGCGAGAACCACCGCGCTGCAAAAGAATCCCCGAAAGAAAACTTTTTCGCGGGAAACGGAGTCTCACACTTCGTGGATTCCGAATCGCCGTCGTCAATAGGGGCCGCAAACGGCACCGTGGCCGCCGAAGTTCAAGCCTGTCTCTCTTCCCAAGTACAATGGCTTCGGAAACTCCAGGCAGTTTCTCATGAGATACGAGTCAGCTGTGAACTCGGCAGGAGGAGATGATGTTGCACTCGCCAAATCCTTCATCATAGCTTGCGAAGGACCAATACTGAATTGGTACTCACTGCTGCCTCCACACTCGATCTACAGCTGGGTAGATCTCAAAACAAAGTTCATGCAAGCGTTTCAGATGTTCCGTGACACAACGGCGAAGCCTCGGATCCGTACAACGCAAGCGGAAGAACGAGGGAACCACTTGCGGAACTTCGTGAGAAGGTTCATGCAACGAGAGGTCTCGGATCCCCGACGGCGATAACAAGACAACGATCAAGGCACGCGATCAAAGGTCTCACCCCGGGGCCAACGGCTTCCCACCTCACAAGAAAGAAGCCCGAGACAGGTTGAAGAACTATTTCGGGAATTGGAGGATTACATTACGTCGATGATGACCACCGCAAGAGAGTAGCCGAACGAAACGAGGCAAGACAGGGCGGCAGAGATATGACCTGGCGGGCACCACCCCAGCATCCACGAAACGTAAACAGTGTTGGAAATTCTCAGCCGCAACAAGACAGCAGGCCAAGTGCCAGGGGAGGATTCAGTCCCAGAGGAAGGGGGAGAGGAAGAGGAACCCCAAGCCTCCCGAACCACAACCCAAGAGATCCCCACTTCTACTGCCAGTATCATGGAAGAGGCCACAACACCGAAGGGTGCCCAGAGACAAAGAAGAACATGGCACGAATCCAGCAAGAGAAAGCACTGATGAGCATTGCATCCTCGATGCCAACCCAGTTTCGGCCAAACTTCTGGCAACCGCAGTTCGCAAGTCCGCAGTCAAGCTCGTACCGGTTCGGCGAATTTCCACAATCGCAATCGGCATGGCGACCATCACGGCAATTCTTCCCTCAGTCGCAAGCGATACAGTCGATCCAGCAGCCACAGCCCATTCGGGAAATCTTGCCACCGCCTCCAGAAAGCTCATCAAGGCCTCAGTCAAGTTCGGGACAACAGAACTCCAAAGCATTGCCATCATTCGGGACTATCATGCCAATCACATGCGGATCTGCTATGGAATTCGAAACAAAGAAGCAGCGAAACAACTACTTCAGATCTGTGAATACCATCATCAATGATGGCCCAGCTGCCCGCCCGGAGTGGGCGAAGGTGCCAATTACCTTTACAGAAGAAGATTTCAGGTTGAAATCCGCGATCCACAATGACGCCATGGTGATCGAAGTCAATATTGTTGGGTGGGTCATAGAAAAAATCTTGGTGGACAACGGGAGTTCGGCGGACATCCTGTTCCTGAAAACATTCGAGAAAATGAATGCGAGCCGGCACATGTTGGATCCACCGGAGTACCCATTGCGGGGGTTCGGAGGAAAGCCCATCAAGCCGGTGGGAAAAATATCACTCCCAGTTTCTTTCGGAGATCTTGAGAATGCCAGAACGGAGAACCTAACCTTTGATGTAGTTGACATATATCACCCGTACCTTGCGATCTTCGACAGAGGTTTCATGAACAAGTTTGATCTTTGTCATAAGGCAACGGTTCCTATGCATGAAGATGCACACGCGCCAAAGGGGTTATCACGGTATTCGGCAATCGGCGGGAGGCCGGGAACATAGAAAAGGGCCACACGCCCGGCCAAACGAATGTGTACCGGTGAAAGCAGTCGAAGAGAGGAAGGAAACCTATGAAGAGCCTAAGCGGGACAAAGAGAAAAATAACATAGCCGCAGAAGATGAAACAAAGAGAGTGTATTTGGATGACATGCCCGACAGAGCAGTCATAATAGGGGCGAACCTCAGCGCCGAAGAAGATGATGAACTCATACGCTTCCTGAACGGAAACAAGGATGTTTTCGCATGGTCAGCTAAGGGCTTGCAAGGTGTTGACAGAGACATAATCGAACATGCCCTCGAAACGGATGACAAGATACCACCCAAGAAGCAAAAACTTCGGAAAATGTCTGACGAAAAGGTCAAGGCAGTGGAAGCAGAAGTTCAGAGGTTGCAGGATGCCCAAGTGATCAGAGAGGTCAAGTACCCAGTCTGGTTAGCCAACACTGTGCCAGTCAAGAAGAAAAATGGCAAATGGAGAATGTGTGTGGATTTCACCGATTTGAACAAGGCCTGCAAGAAGGACAATTTCCCCCTGGAAAAGGTAGACAAAATCGTGGATGATGCAGCCAACAGTGAGATGCTTTCGCTCCTGGACATGTTCTCTGAGTATCATCAGATCAGAGTTCGCAAAGAGGACGAAGAGAAGACAAGTTTCATCACTCCTTTCGGAACATTTTGTTTCGTAAGAATGCCAGAGGGGCTGAAGAATGCAGGATGCACGTTCTCAAGAATGATAGCAATAGTGCTGCACCAGCAGATTCGGAGAAACATTTTGGCATATGTGGATGACATAGTTGTCAAAAGTGTTCAGAGGAGAGACCATATCAGTGATTTGGCAGAAACATTCGCGAATTTGAGGGCAACAAACTTGAAGCTAAATCCAGAAAAATGTGTGTTCGGCATTCACAAGGGGAAAGTTCTTGGATGCCTAGTTTCAACGAAAGGCATTGAAGCAAACCCTAACAAGATAAAGGCTCTGATGGAAATGCAAGAGCCAATCTCAGTGAAATATGTTCAGAAGTTGACAGGGAGAGTGGCGCCCTCAACAGTTTATCCCCGCAGCCGCGAAAAGAAGTTTGCCATTCTTCCAAGTTCTCAGAAGTGCCAAGAAATTCCAGTGGTCCGAACCTCAGAAGCAGGCCTTTCGCGAACTGAAGAACTACTTGTCCAACATGACCAAGCTCTGTCCTCCCGAGCCAAAATCGCCACTTCTACTGTATGTGTCTGCATCAAATTCGGCAGTAAGTGCAGTGCTGGTACAGGAAAAGGAAGAAGAAGGAAAGCTTAGGCAAATTCCTGCATACTTCGCCTCTGAAGCATTGTCTGGTTCCAAGGTTTTCTATTCCGAACTGGAGAAGATCGCGTATGCGGTCATCATGGCAGCAAGAAAGCTAAGACACTACTTCGAGGGCCACAGAATAAGAGTTATCACCAACCAACCGTTAAGTGACTTGTTCGCAAACAGGGAGGCATCCACCCGAATCATCAAGTGGGGTGCTGAACTCTCCGAATATGTGGTGGATTTTGAGAGAAGAAGTGCAATAAAATCGCAAGTTCTGGCAGATTTTGTCGTGGACTGGACCTCACCTACTCAGAATCTTGAGGAAAATATGCCCGAACCTTGGATAGTGCAGTGTGATGGAGCATGGTGTTACAAGGGGGTCGGAATTTCGGTACGTTGTAACGTCCCCAACGGGCGTGGTCATAAGATATGCGGCGCGGCTCGTATTCGCGAACAATGAACACTCCACGAACAACACAACGGAGTACGAAGCTCTCTGCCGGCATTGAGAAAAATGAAAGCCTTGGGGCGACGGAGACCTTCATAATCGAACGATTCGAAAGTGATGCGGGAACATATCGAGAAGGAAAGCGAGGCCGGAATCCGAGTTCTCATGAAATATCTTGAAAAAGTCGAGAGAAATGGAAAGACACTTCAAAGGGTATTCGAGTCCAACACATCCCAAGGGATGATAACAATGAGGCGGATAAGGCGGCGAAGGCGGCGGCCGGAAATCAAGAGCTACCACCGGACGTGTTCTTTGAAATCATCAGAGAACCCTCCATCAGAGATTCAAGAACTCAAATCGTGAATATGGTGGAAATTCCAGACTGGAGAGCAGAAATAATGGCCTATCTGAGGGGACATTACGAACCAAAAGATGAATTGGAGGAGAAAAGATTGAAGCAAAGGGCTCAGGGCTATACAGTGGTAAATGGAGAATTATACAAATCAGGAGTCACGGAGCCTTGGCTGCGCTGCATCACCTCCGAAAAAGGTCGCGAACTTCTGAAAGAAATTCACAGTGGATTTTGTGGGGCACACATAGGCACCAGGGCTTTGGCTGGCAAGGCGATAAAGCAGGGATTCTATTGGCCCACCATAAACATCGACGCCAAGATGTTGGTTCGGCAATGTGAAGCATGCCAGAAAACGGGAAATCAGCAGAATCTACCTTCAATGCCAGTTCATTTAATTCCTCCAACCTGGCCTCTGCAAAGATGGGGAATGGACCTAGTAGGCCCGTTGCCAGCAGCTCAGGGTAATTGCCGATTTGCCGCTGTAGCAGTCGACTATTTCACGAAGTGGGTAGAGGCAAAACCACTCGCGAACATCACAGCGGCAACAATTCAGAAATTCTTTTGGCAGAACATAGTCTGCAGGTTCGGAGTTCCTAGAGAACTGACGGTTGACAATGGCAAACAGTTTGACTGCTACACCTTCAAAGAATACTGCAGAACCTTAGGCACACAAGCGAAATTTTCATCAGTATATCATCCACAGTCTAATGGTGCAGTTGAAAGAGCCAATGGCCTGATTTTTTCGGGAATCAAGAGATGTTTGTTCGATCAGAAAAAGGGAAAGTGAGTGGATGAACTTCCGAAGGTAATCTGGTCTCACAACACCACAGTTTCAAGGGCAACAGGTTTCACGCCTTTTCGCCTACTCTTCCGGACTGAGGCTATGACACCGGAGGAGATCAAGAACGAAAGCATGAGAGTCTTGAAAGGAAAAGAGATAGAGGAAATTGATAAGAAAGTGGAGAAAGACATGATAGAGCTGACAATCCTTGAAGCAGCAGAAAACATTGAGAAGTACCAGAGAGAAACAAGGGCATGGAGAGACAAAAAGGTGGTCCGGAAGGACATCAAAACTGGTGATCTCGTCTTGAAAAGAAAGAAAAATTGGGAAAACCCAGGAAAACTTCATGAGTCATGGGAAGGGCCTTACATAGCCAGGGAAACAGATACGCCAGGGGCTTTTCGCCTGATGGAGAAGACTGGCGAAGAGTTGCCGTATTCGTGGAATGCCGATAGCCTAAAGAGGTATTATCCATGAAGACCCTAGTTGTAGATAAATGTAGTAGGTAGCAGTTTTTCAATTTTCGTAAGTTTACACTTTAGGAAGATAAAAGCCCGAATCACGTGTCTATAAGTGACTTCGGGGAAAAAACTAGTTTTATTTCTTAATCGTTGTACTAGAATAAGAAGGACCGTACTCTTTTCCTTGCAAAGGGGGCTCTAAATCAAGAGGCAAGGTTTTTAACGAGGCGGATCCCATGTAATACTCTTTCTGATATATATATGAAAAGAGTCTTCCCCCAAGTTTCGTGTTTCGTATTTTGCGTTTTGAAATTCCATCGTGAAAAAAGAAAAAGTTCGTGAGAAAGGCTCCGTGATAGCCGAAATTCCATCGTGAAAAAAGAAAAAGTTCGTGAGAAAGGCTCCGTGATAGCCGAAATTCCATCGTGAAAAAAGAAAAAGTTCGTGAGAAAGGCTCCGTGATAGCCGAAATTCCATCGTGAAAAAAGAAAAAGTTCGTGAGAAAGGCTCCGTGATAGCCGAAATTCCATCGTGAAAAAGGAAAAAGTTCGTGAGAAAGGCTCCGTGATAGCCGAAATTCCATCGTGAAAAAAGAAAAAGTTCGTGAGAAAGACTCCGTGATAGCCGAAATTCCATTGTGAAAAAAGAAAAGTTCGTGAGAAAGGCTCCGTGATAGCCGAAATTCCATCGTGAAAAAAGAAAAAGTTCGTGAGAAAGGCTCCGTGATAGCCGAAATTCCATCGTGAAAAAAGAAAAAGTTCGTGAGAAAGGCTTTGCGATAGCCAGAATTTCGTCAATGAAAAAGAGGCCTGAGACAACAACAAGTTGTGGCCTAGAAAAATCCCATCCATCGAGGGATTCCCACCGAAAAGGCCCGAGACAACAACAAGTTGTGGCCTAGAAAAATCCCATCCATTGAGGGACTCACACCGAAAAGGCCCGAGACAACAACAAGTTGTGGCCTAGAAAAATCCCATCCATTGAGGGATTCCCACCGAAAAGGCCCGAGACAACAACAAGTTGTAGCCTAGAAAAATCCCATCCACGAAGGGATTCCCACCAGAAAGTTCGCATGATGATTTCGAGAAAACAAATGTCTAAGGGTTCTGTGTATTCTCACTTAGTTCAGATTGTTGAAAACTTTTTCAGGTATCATCATTGTAAGAAAAGGGCAAGGGGCTCCATCGGACGTTCGCAGAAAAATCTTGGTTGAAGCAACTGAGGGTTGCAATTTCAACCGAGGCAAGTCTGCCGATCAGGCCAAGTCCACAAAATTCGAAAAACAAATTTTGTCGACTTGCACAACGACAGTCGAAATTTTCAAAAATTGACGAAGACTTCTCCTAAAGATGCGCTAAAGAAGTTCGTGAATAGTAAGATTCGTGAATCTGCAATCTAGTTTTCATGCGAAACGGCAAGGTGGGGGAGGGTGACGTTTTTTCAAAGAAAAAACATATTCATTGCCTTATTCGCATAAAAACTTCCGAACAGTTCTTCGATAATTACAACACTTGGCGTAAAACTCAAAACGAAAGCTCAACAACATGTCCTGGTTTACAAACATCGCCTTCAGCCGTATCGCTGGCATAGGCGAAGTCAGGTGCATCGGCTAAGGGGCTAAGGGGCTCCATCTTGGGAACCTTCGCGGACGGCGGAGTAGGCGATGCGGAACGAACCTTCTTACGACGTAAGAAAAACGAGGAAAGATCAAAACAACCTATAGAAAACTTAAGCGAAGCCTCAAGCCAAAAATCGGAAAAATCTTGTTCGGGATGCGCTCGCTTGAACAGACGCCACACTTCACCACTAACGAACATATTATCCCGATGAATTCGCAGTGGTACCACGTCCTGCGCAGGCCCAGCTTGCAGGACCTGCGCAGGTTAAAATTTACAAAACATCTGTTCAGAAAAGTTTAATGAATCTACGTGAATGTACAGCCAGTCTCGAATTCAACCAAAAAGTCCAGACATATCGCTCAGTTCGTAATATCCACCTTCGGCGAGTCCTCCTCGCGTTCGGCGACTTGTTCACCGTCGTTGCCACCATCGCTGCTGCTACTGCTGCTGTCGCCCGAGCCGTCTTCGCCGGACCCACTCAAACTCTCGCCGGAAGTTGATCCTTCGGGAGGCGCGGCGGCATCTTCTTGGTTCTCCTTTTCCCTCAGCTGCGAAAGGAAGAAAAGAGTGAGGAAGGTTTAAGAAACTGGAACACCTGCGACGAACATAAGTCACGAAATCGAGCAAAAGAAACTACCTCGACAAGCTTTGCCTGCACAATAGTCTTAACGATGTCCGCCCCGCCAGCCAGCCAAAACTCCTTCGCGAATTTCGCCTTGATAGCCACAACGTCGGGGTTTGCTCGAAGTATCGCGTCGCTGGTAACGCTGGGGAATTGAGAGAGGTTCGCGTGAAACTTCGCCAGGTCCACACAGTCGTAATCGTGAAGGATCTTCAGGATACTCTCCACAGAGAAAGCAACGGCGAAGTCGCTGGCACCAGAGATCACTTCGGTAAGAGCCTTGAACTCATCCTCCAGCCAATCCATGAAATCGGGAATATTAATGTCATCCGGGAGAGGGGCTGGGCGAACACCGTACTCATTCAAGGATTTCTGGTACTCAGCATAGAGCAATTTCAGCCCTCCCAGAATTTCCGAAGTGTTTTTCTTTGAAGCTTCACCTTGTTCTGCCAGCGCCTTCTCAAGATCCACGATCTTCCGATACTTTGTGCTCAGCGACTTGGCGAGGCTGGCGTTGTTGATGCGAAGATCCTCGACGATTTTCGTAGCCCGCTCTTGTTTTTGCCGAAGCTTTTCGATCACACTCAGATCATCTTCGTGAGATTTCTGAACTTTCTCCAGTTCTTTCTTGGATTCCTCGAGCGCGGCCTCTGCGACTTTCTTCTCATCATGACTCCTTTTCAAAGCCTCCGCCAGCTCAGCCACCTTCCTCTCGAGTTCCAGGTTCGTGGATTGCGCTAGAGAAAAGTTACATTCCAGCTCCTTGGACTTCTGAGCAAGTTGTTCGTTAATCTTCTCCTGTTTGGAGAGCCGCTCTATGGCAACTTTTCCAAGCATAGAATGCTTGAGGGTATAATCTTCGTGGAAGCGTGCAAGCTTGGAGGGAGAGTAAGAATGCAACAGATCCTTGAATTCTGAAAAATTCAGGAATAAATCTCAGACAAAGATTCAATAAGCGTGAATGACACGAAGAGGCAGCGAGGATGAATGAACCTTGCTTGCTAAAATGCTGCATGGCGACTTGTTTAGTCGAACCCGAAGAGGCCTTCCCTTGAGGTGAAGGAGTAGTTTCGGAGATGTAGAGAGGCCTTTTTTCGGAGCTTTGAGCGGCTTCTTCGGGTCGTTCCGACGCCTCCTCTCCTGTTTCATCAACAATTGTGGACAATTTCCATAGAGTTAAAAACTTGGACGTCTTGCCCCCGACGCCACTTGTCTCGAAACCAACACGCAATAGCTTGCCGCAATAAGACGTACCAAAGCTTTTGTTAAAAGCGGCTAAGGAAGGAGAGGGCGCCTGGTCTTCGGGGGCGACCTCCCAAACTTCGACCAAAGGAACATTTTCGGCAGGATGGCCCTCCCTTTGAATAGTGCGCTCAAGGTCCCGGGCGAATTCGGAGGAGACTTGATCAGCGGCGGCGACCTCAACAACAGGGGTTTCGGCAGCAGCAGGGGACTCAGTGTGAACAACAACTTCAGCAGCAACAACTGACTTCTCGGCAACAGCAGGGGATGCCTCTTTTTGGACTTCGGGGGCAGCATCTGAAAAGGAATCAACATCCACGAATTCATTTTCGGAACCAGCAGGACAACTATCTCGAAAACTAGGTAATGGCCAGAAGAAAAAACCTTTAAGGCTATCTGTCTCTGTCAGACCGTCGTCGTCGAAGGCGGATGGAACCCGCCGAACTCCAGTGGAAGAAACCTTCCTCACAGCTTTCTTCAATCTCTTGCGGCTCATCTCGGCAAGCCCCGAAGCAGCCTGGAGTTCAGCTCCCGAGGTCCGAGGTTCGGAGGTTTTTCGCTTCCGCTTCGACGATTCAAGCGATCTGGTCCTTGAAGGCTTCACTCCCGAAGATGTTCCCTCGGTGGCAGGAGACGAGCTTCGCTTTGATGACTTGCTTCGGGGAGCGTTGATGGGGGCGGCTGAGCAGCTGGCCACGGCGACGGCGGGAACTTTCAATTTGGGACCAGGACCTCGAGAGTCGAAAAATTATCACCGCTGACTTCCGAAAAGACGCGATTGATCTTTTTCCTATGCTTCACCAGGGCCTTGTATGCCTTGTACTCGTTCATGGTATATTCGCCTAGCATGACGTTCACCCTTTTCTCTACTTCATCCATGAAGTCTGCGGCGCTCTGGCCTTCGCGAAGTTTAATCCCGAACTTCGGGAAAGGCACCTTCTGGTCCGCCTAATTGACATTGTAGTACACAAGTTCAGCAGGGGACCAACCGTTCGAGATAGGCCAGATTCGCGCGGCGACGAATTCTTCGATAATATCACGGCCTCCAAGTATCGTGCTGGCCATGTGAAATGCACTCTCGCAACTTCTGATTCCTAAGGCCCGCTGGTTGTATCTCCCTACGTTCACTGCGGCGAGAGGTGCGATCGGGCTCGACATCTTCGGCTCGTCAACCTTCAAGTAAAACCAATAAGATCTCCAATCGTCCGTAAGGTTGGTCTTGCAGCAAGGAGCGGTCTGGATTCGAGTGATTCCCTGTCGGGTGTTCTGGCGTCGTGTGTTGAAGGTGCAGCACGCGTGCTGACTATGGTAGAACTGCCCATCGTCGCCCTTGATAACTTCGGGGATGATCACCAGCTCGTAGAACCGAGTGAAACCGTCGACGATAGGATTGCAGCCGAAGGTTTTCAAGATCCAAATAAACTTCGACACTTCGAGGAAGGATGTCGGAGTGAGCTGGTGGATCTTCACCGAAAAAGCATCAAGAATCGCCGGTAGAACGGGATCACAAGGGAACCTCAGTCCATAGATGAAAAAGTCCCGAAACACCACAATCTCTCCCTCCTTGGGAGTGGGAATCAGCTCATCAAGAGGAGCGCGCCCAGCGCCAGGGGAGAAGAATCCGGCCTTCTCGTACTCGCGAACCATGTTGCTTGTGACCTTCGATTCTCCGAAGGCAAGCGAAGGCGGCAGTGGGCCGGAGGTCCTTAACATAATGAGATCGTCGACACCAGCGTCTACATCCCCGACTTCTTCGCCTCCGTCAGACCCAACCACCCCATCTTCGCGACTTCGGGAGCCGCTGGGCGAACCAGAATCTTCGCCTGGTGCAGCGCGGTCCGCGCTTTCGGCAGCTGGGTCAAGTGGGAGACCGGCGGCGATGAGCTCTTCGGAAGTCATGGGCCTAGCTGTACTTTTAACGCGAGCCACCTAACCAAAAGATACGAACATTCAGACAGGTAACAATAATGTTCGAGAATAAAACTCGTGAAATTGCGACATCATTACACCAAAGTTTAACGAGCTAACGAATCGACAAAGCAAAGATAAAGGAATACCTTAGAGGAGCGTGAACAAGACCTGTAGTTCGTAAGTTTTCTAGCAGAAAACCAGATTCCGCGAAGAAAGAGAGATACGCGAATCGTGAAAAGCTCGAGAGCAGTAAAAATTTTTTAACAGCAGCAGCCCGCTATTTATAGGGTCGGGGAGGGGTAGTTCCGCGAAGTGCGCCTCGATTTAACCGCCTTTGGCTCCCCGGGCGACGCGTGTCCCCTCCGACGTTCCGAGGGTGACGTTTTTTACTAAATTTCCGAAAGGTTCGTGGAATCGGATCGTCGGAGTCAACCCGCTTCCCCGAGGGGCTAGTGTTGGGGAATTCAGGAAAACACGTCACCCTCGAAACGTTGAACTTAACGAAGTCTTCAAAGCATGTTTTTCAGGAGCAGGGAATTCGCGATTCTTGGAAACACGGGACTGCGAAGTCTCGAGTTCGCGAATGTGCGGAGTTCGGGGATCTCGATTCGGCGAGAAGGCGGAGTCACGAACGTGCGGGAGCCGGAATCTCAGCGGTGATAGTCCGAACTTCGGAAGAATTGCTGATTCGGGAACCTGATGAAGACTCTGTTTGGGACTCAGGTGCATGGACACGCTCGAACCGGCTGGGAAGCGAGGGTCACTTCGGGAATCTGTTGAAGACCTAGTTCGGGAGTTTCGTGCGAAGACATTCGCGAACCAGGGGAGAAGCAAAGTCAAAGTTGTAGTCCCAAAAAAGTCGGGTTTAGAGTGTGAACTAGTGGCGAGATTTGTAAATATGTTAGGTAGAAAAGACAATCATGTATGCGTTCACACCAGGAATATTCTCTGAGGCCAGGGGTGTTATCGGTATGTAAAAGTCCCTTCATCTCCCTATAAAAGGTGGCGCGAGGGCACGTGTAAACGGATTCAGACTTTTTTGGAACTTGTGCTTCTTACGGAGAGAATCTCGGTCTCTTTGCGCCCTGACTTTGTACTTGAACGTATTGAACGTATTGAGAACTCATACTCGTGTTAGGGTTGTTATCCGAATTTTTCGGGTATCCCCCAACACCGTGCCCGTGTTGGCTCATCAGGCCTGGCCCATTTGGCCTTCTATAGTCACTTCTCCGGCAAGAGAGAGAGAGAGTAGAGTGTTGTTGTTAGACCATCTGCACTGCTCTACGGCATGGGTTGCGGTAAACTACTTGCTGTAAAACTTAGAGCAAAATATGTTGCAGCGCTGAACGGCAAGACCCACGGCATGCAACCGTAAATCCAATTTCACGGCACAGCTAGAGCAATCCAGGCGTTACGCCACAGCTGCCATAGTCCAGCTACTCATTCCGTCCCGCGCACGGACGGAAGAGAGGGAGACGGCCCGAGTTGGATCCGGTCGGATCCCCGTTGATGCACGAGCGGCAGTGTTCCACTCCGCCTCCATCGGAGAGAGAGAGAGAGAGGAAGCCGCCACCGCTGGGAGCCGACCGCCTCCGCGAGGCTCGTCCGCTCCTCCGCCCAGCGTCGACCGCCGAAGAGGGAGACGGGGAGGGAGGCACCGCCGGGGAGCGGAGAGGAGAAGGAGAGAGGGCGTGCTGGTGCGGGGAAGAGCGACTCAGGGAAGCAGGGAGGCGCCACCAGGGATGCCCCGCCGAAGGGAGGTGGCGGCGACGGTGTGCGGTATGAAAGGTCCCGAGAGAGAACGAGAGATTGGGAGGCCGAGAGAGTTCGGCTCTCTCCAGGAGGAGGAAGAGATAAGATTAGTTTTTTTTGTTTTGGTCCTTTTATTTTGTAATAATTATATTTTAGTCTTTATAACTTCTATTTTCTCATATTCTAGTCCCTAGACCTTATAGGTCCTCGCATTTTAGTCCCTGCAGAGGTAACAAATCAAATTTTAATTGGAGATGGTAGTTGGAGATGGATGAATAAAATATATGGTAATGCTCATGATCGGACGTCCGAGCGGGGGAAAAGAATCGGACGCCCTCCCAACCGCCCACCAACTTTGCATCTGATGTTTGGATGGTGATTGCAACATGCTCGTCATAAGCTCGCAACATGCTCGCCACAAGCTCGTAACATCGCTCGCAATATGTACACTATGTCGGGGGAGGAGGGAGGGCGCGCAACATGGAAAAAGTATTTGCAACATGGGAAAAGTTGTTCGCAACATAGGAAAAGTTGTTCGTAACATGGAAAAAGTGTTCGCAACACGATGTTTGGACGTTGGTCGCAACATGCTCGCCACAAGCTCGCAACATGTTCGCCACAAACTCGTAACATCACTCGCAACATGTACACTATGTCAGGGGAGGAGGGAGGGGGCGCAACATGGGAAAAGGTGTTCGCAACATGGGAAAAGGTGTTCGCAACATAGGAAAAGTTGTTCGCAACATTCGCGACACGCTTCGCAACGTCATGATCCAACGGGCGATATGTTTCCTAATTCGAATCGTGTGGCCGAGAAGGTGTCCGATCCTAGCGCCCGGATCGGACGTCCGGCGCTAGCGATTCCGTAAAATATATGGTATTTGGTATAGAGTAACTATATAGGATAACATGAGTGCGGGAGATGATGATGTAGAGTAATGATTCTTGTTGATGTGGCTAAAATATTCCTTTTAGAGCAAACATGTAGAGCAATATGAGTGCGGCTGGTCTTATAAACCATCTAATGTTTGGGACCAGGGGTGACTCCATAATGACTCCATACCCATGAGATAAAAACAATTACCTCTCGGTCACTTCTCTGGCAACAGAGAGAGCAGAGTGCGGGGGAGAGGAAGACATTTTTTATTTCCTGGAATCAGGTCTTTTGCATGGAGTCGGTCGCTAAAATTTCTTTTATAGGCCGACAAATGCTTAAGATTGACGAAGTCCACTGACATCTTGCTGTCAATGGGAAAGTCGTCTACCACTGAAAGCACAAACGACATTAAATCCTGAGAAATTCACTCCTACAGCGAGTCGAACCCAGGACCTGAGATGCTACCAGGGCTCTTGTAACCACTAGGCTACATGCCCTTTCACAGAGATGTAAATAAGTTTGAAGCAAACCTTAGAGAAATTAAAAAAGGATTTGTGATCACTGGGTTGAAAAGAAACCATGAAAAATATTTTAAAAAACTACACACAAATGCTACTGAATCCATGTTATCTCTCCATGTTATCTCTCCATGTTATCTCGCGTTATGATCGACATAAGCTATTTTAAAACTAGTTCAGTGAAAATGGTACTAAGACCCATCCATCTTTATATAGAAGGCAATGTCTACTAAACCTACATTTTCTGCAATTTGTTCCCGTCATTGCTTTTGAGGGTCTCTACACTTGAGCAGACTGATTTCCTCATTGCTTCATCCCTAGAAAATTGACGGCAAGTTTGCTTTAGATAGTTAGATGAGTAAAATAGCTTATAAAATTTCTCCCCCCTTTTCTCTCTTTTTCTTTTAAGCCTTTGAGTTTTGTATTTCTATGTAGGTATCCCATTTTAAGACCGGCAATATTACCAACATTTTGCGCTCTGCAAGAGATAAAGTCCAGCATTAAATGAATAGCTACAAAGTAGGGAGGAGGAGGGGTGGCGCCGGCGGTGCACGGGGGACGGGAGGGCAGCGATGGAAGACGTCGGTGGTGCGTCAGGAAGCCGACCGACAGCCCGTCGGTGAGGAACTGAAAAAACTAAGTCAGTGATGATAAGACCGCCCCACCGGTTTTCATAAGAAAAGGAAAGCTAACTCCCGACTTAGAAAACCTTTTATTCCTGACTTCACCGACGAGGGGTTTTTTCGCAGAATAATGGCATGTTTGGCTGCCTGCCACCACCTGCCACGCCACTGTTCTGCCCGCCACAGCCTGCGGCAGATGAATCACCCGCCACACTCATTTCACTGTACCGTGGCCAAGGGACGCGTATCGAGGCGTGGTGTGTGGCCTGCAACCAAGCAGACCCTAAATCCCGCTGAGGCAACCTGTGCCGGTTGTGATTGGAATGCGAGCGACTGGGCAGCTCATCTGTCGCACCAACCAACCGGGCTAGCGCCCGTTCTCGTGAGGAACTGAAGGAGGAGGAGGAACAAGATGGAGATGGGGGCAGTATGGCTATTTCACCGAGGGCTGAGGAGAGAAATAGAGGTGAGTCACAAACGGCAGTATGGCTATTACAGATGTTGGGTTATCAGAAGTGGTTAGAGTGGTTCGCTCGTCTCCCCCGCGTGGGCGGCTGGCGACCCCTGTCAAACCCTAGCCGCCGCCGCCTCTAGCCCCCTCTCTCGCCGCGCCGCCGGCCGGAGCGAGCCGCCGGGATCCCGCGCGGCCGCGAGGATGGTGGCGGCGGGGCCTCTCGCTCCTCCTCTCGCCGGAAGTTCGGGGCGGATGTGGCCGCCGGGCGTGACGGCGAGGCTCGCCGGGCGGGACGTCCCCGCCGGCGGCGAGTGGTGGAGCCTTGGCGGATCCGTAGGGCCGCGCGGAGGAGGTGTCGGGTTTGGTGGGGTCGGGCCCCGGCGGTGGGTTTGGAGCTCCCGCGGTGCGGCGGCGGCGCGCCGGGCGCGGGGTGTTGCCGGTGGACGGCGGGCGGCGGTGACGCGTCCCCGCGGTGGTGGCTCGTCGGGGCGGCGTGTGGCCCCTACGTGGGCTGCGGCGGGCGGGCGGCGCCCGCCGGAGGTGGACGGCGTCCGGCGTCTCTGTTCCTCAATGGGGACTTTAGGCGGCGGTGCTGGCTGCCTCCGGCGTCTGGCGTGTCTGCTCCATGGGTGGTGATGGCGGTGATTGAGCTTCTCAGATCTGCAGGGTGTGGCGGTGGCTCGTTGTTGGGTGTCTGTTCCGGGCTACCACTCTGTTCGGACTAAGTGCCGGGGAGGGTTTTCGTCGCACGTGACCGCACCCGATGCGAGTTTGGCGGTTGTTTGTGGTAGTTGGCGACCTCGGTCGGCCTGGCGCTCAAGTTTGGCGGACCTATCTCGTGACCTAAGTGCATCGGAGGTCGTCGGTGGGCGGGGCGGTGTCGGTGGGGGTTGGCGGCTGCTGCGGATGACTTCCGTCCTTCGACGCGCTTGGGTGTGGATTCAGGCTCTTCCAGTCGACGTCGGTGTTCCTATTGTGTTGGGCAAGGTGTCACCACTTCTGTGTCGTTGGTTGGTTGAGGGGAGCCTAAGTGCTAGTCCTCCCGCTGATGGTTTGGGCCGGTGTGGTGGTTCATCTCCCCCGACGACATCGGGTCTGCGTCGACGAAGCATCGGGCGAAAGCCTTCCCGGTTGTGGTGCCGGTGTCAACATCGGTGGCGTCTTCGGGCGTCGCGGCCCTCCTTGGAGGCGGTGTGTTAGGATGCTTCCTGCTTTGGTTGGTGTCCTCCAGGTGGAAACATTTCTCTGAATCTTCGGAGGAGCGACGACGGCGGCATCGGCGCTGTTTCCTTCTTGAGGGCGTCGCTTTGGAGGTCATGGACCTTCGCCGCTTGTGGTGCTTTGACGTCCTGGGCGTTGGGAGTTTGGTCGGCGAATGAGTTGGAAGCGTAATCTTCTTTTCTTTTTCGTAGTGGTTGTTTTTTCTTGTTTGCTTCTGTACCTCGGTGCGAGGTTTGAGCCTAGGCACTCTATTGTAATCGTTGGTCATATATATCCACTTGTGGATATAGAGGCCGGATTTATATCCTTAATAAAAAAATTTCGCCGAGGGCTGAGGAGAGAAATAGAGGTGAGTCCCAAATTCACGTTTGTGATGCCAGTTTTAGAAAAACGAATTAGATGTATTGATGTCAAATTTCCAAATGTGTCCGTTCCATTTGGGGTTCCACGACCCAGTGCGGTACTGCGGACAGTTGCGCGGTGCGGATAGCCTCATCCCCAACCCACACGAGTACACGACGCACTGCGCCGCCGCCCGCCGGCCCCTTGCCGGCTTGCCCATCCGCAGGACGCCGCCCGCCGGAGGACGCTCGGCGGCTCCTTTCCTGCCCACGAAGCTGCTTTGCAGCTCTGCCATGCTTGCGGCGGCCATCTCAGGTGAGATTCTCCCCCCTTCAGCTTATTCAGAGACGTTCCCTTTCTCACTTGGGCTCTTCGCCGGCGACGAACATCCGACGGGGCTATGCTTTCCTATTCCCCTCCCTTCCCATGACTTTACCTACTTAATTCGACCCTCTTTTGCAACAGTTATTGGGTGTACATGTGTACACCCATGTCGTATGCTGGGTCCGCCCCTGTTCAGCAGGCGCTCCAGAGCCGGTGCCCCTCTGTTTGCCAGCCCCGCCGCGTGCCGCACGGGAGAGCGGCGCAGGGGGTGGGCGCAAATATGCCGGGACTCCTCGCTCCAAGGACCTCCCGGCGCCGACTCTCCTGTGCAGGACCAGGAGGATAAGAAGAAGAGCGAGGCGGTGGCGGCTGCTGCCGCACAGATTGCGAGTGGCGGCGACGGCGGTGGGAAGCTGAGCGACTGGACCACGTCAGTGCTCATCTTCGGCATCTGGGCGGGGTTCATGTACTACATCTTCCAGCTCGCGCCCAACCAGACCCCGGTGAGGGATTCAATTCCTTCCTTGCTTCTTTGCTTGCTTCATGGTACGCGCTGTCGTGAAATGCGAATTGGAATATCCTTGCTACTACGGAGTACTTGAAACTTGTCAGTGATGTTAATATGCCTAGTTTCACGCATTCACAAGATTCTGTCCTCAGAAATTGATGCTCATTAGCGTAGCTTAGTATCACTTGCTATTTTTTTTATGAGTAGTATTACTTTCTCTTGAGCACCCTATCTGGCAATAATACTGTAGGAAGGAATAATTCTATGTATTCCCTCAACCCTAGAAGGGTGGGCTATATTGTAGCTGTACACATAGGCCTAGATGGGCGTACTCTAACAAATACTCGGACCTTGTTTTATCCTATCATTTCGTTGCCCTGCCAGTGCAGTTCCCTACATTGAATCTCCATTCCCCACCCAGTGTTTTGCTTGGATTAATTATCAAGGAAACAAGCCTTGGTTAATTTAATACTCCCTCCATCATTTAATATATGATGTTGTTTAGCTAAAAGAATGAACTAACCAACGTCATATAAAAATGAACGGAGGTAGTATGTCCTTAATCTGTACCTATCCATCCAAACACGACACACTAAGCTGCATTACATGAGTAAATCTACAACACACACAAAAAAGTATTAATTGATCAGTTATTGGGCTGTTTTCATCTGTTCTGCAGTATCTTAATCTTTTGCTATTTCATATCTGATGTAATTGGCCAGGACCACGACAAACTAAGACATTTGCAATCAACTGATTGTTTTATTAAACTTAAATTCAAATACACTCTAGATATTTCTCAATGCCTGTTCTTCATCAAACGCCCATTGTTTCTTCAATCCTCAAAATACTGATTGTACTGTGATGCTTGTATTTTTTGGTGTCCAAAAAAATAGTGCTAATTTGTGACTCCACTCTGGCTGCAGTACAGGGACACATACTTCTTGCAGAAACTTTTAAATCTGAAAGGTGATGACGGCTTTCGAATGAATGATGTTCTTGTTGCTCTGTGGTATATTATGGGCATCTGGCCACTAGTCTACAGTATGTTGCTCCTTCCTACTGGTAGAAGGTAAGAACAATATTGTGTTTAGTCTATACTGTAACATTGTTTGAAGTGTGTTTTGACATGTGGATTCAGCTCGTGCTGTATGTATGCATGACCTGCAGTAAAATAGTGATGAAGGCTGTGGTATACTTGCTTGCCATTTTTTAATCTTACTGGGTCGCTCTTAAAGCATACAGCAATTACCAAGTTGTAAAACAAAAGGTTATTAACAGTGACAACACAGAAATGGTCCTTTTGTGTCTTAAAAAATGATCAACAGCAACACTACTGCCTTCCCAAGCTAGCTGGGGTAGGCTGTCCGACCGAAGATGATTTAACCATAATATGATTTATTAGTTAATTTCTTTTGCATGCCGTCACAATAACACGTTGTACTGTAACTCTGTAAGATTCTTCAAAATGCTTGGTATGCCGGTATAGTGGTTGTTAAATGCTGCATGACTTGTTAAATCTTTATTTTGTAGAATTAAGCTAGCTACAAACAAATTGAACTATTATACAGTGTGCTGTTTTTTCCTACTAGGAGATGATTTATGAATCTGTGAATTAGATTATATGAAATTCCCCTTTAGTTGATTACTAAAGTTGTTCACACATCACATTCATTTATAGTCTAGCTTTTTTAGTGTGTCTGGATCATGTATTCACTATTCAGTTCAGTTCTTACCGAACAATTCATGCTATTTTCTATAACAAATCAGTTCCTGATTATCTTTATTCTTCTCATGGGGCACACTTATTTTCAGATGGTAGTGCATGTGGAATAGTATTTGAGATAATTGGTTTGAGTCCCACCCCCCTTGTTGAACCAATGATTTATTGTTTATCCACGTTGCATAGGGCACCAACCACCCTTTTGCCAAATGTCTTATAAAAAAAACAACAGCAAGAATCATGTTCATGTGCATATGTGTACTCATGAACGCACATGCATATGTACACATGCACATGAATGTGCCTGTTAACATTCCAGTCTTCCAGAAAAAAAATACATTGGCATGTTTTTGGATCTTTATACAAGGAAACAAAAAGGTTTCATGTCCATTTGATAGTAGAGGCCTTTGTGTTAGATTTTTGCTATCTTGATATGGATTTACATATGGACGTAAATGTAATATATCCTCAATTCTCACTAGCATGTATAGGAGAGTCCATATCTTTGCAAAAGAGAAGTGAGATTATCATGAATATTTAATTCACTACAAATGAATGGCCATAACTTAAAAACTGGACATACACATGTTCAAAATTTGGAGAAACTAGTTATTTCATTTATTGTTCTCATTCCTGGTCATATGATTTCATTTCTTTGACACTATTTTTTTTGGTAATACAAATCAAAACAAAAAATATTGTTGTAGCGTCAATTTTTTTCTATGGTACTCTATTACTGTTCTAACAGTAAAATTGTATTGCAGTTCCAAAAGCAAGATCCCTGTATGGCCATTCCTGGTTCTGTCATGCATCGGAGGAGCATATGCTTTGATTCCTTACTTTGTTCTATGGAAGCCTCCACCTCCTCCTATTGATGAAGATGAAATTGAACAATGGCCATTGAAATTTCTTGAGTCAAAGTTAACTGCAGGAGTATGTTTTGGTTTTACTACATTAGGTTTCAAATTCATTTCGTCATTATTGACTATATTTCTTTCATATCATGCTGCAGGTGGTATTTGCCCTGGGCATTGGACTGATTATCTATGCAGGCAAAGCTGGTGGTGATGATTGGAAGGAATTCATTCGATACTTTAGGGAGAGCAAGTTTGTAAGTTCTGCAGCATGATTCAGTCCCGAGTAGAAGAGTAATAAAAATAAAATTATGGCATTTACTGAATTGTTGCACTATTGAGTATTGACTTTTATGTATTTACACATATCCTAGATATTCTTCAGTTACAGTTAGATATTTCTTTGACACCTCCAAACAATCGTGGTATTCCGTGGCACCGTGGTAAACACAAAGATAAACATGTCCAAAGTTTTAGAAGTTAAAATATTCATTGATCCAGTTTCCTATCTGTTGGCCATGCCATAATTTGATTCTGTCACTGCTATGCATTTTATCAAAATTGGATTTAGTCACTACAAGGGTGGAATTAACTAAAAATTTCTTTCATGTCATGTATCAGATTCATGCCACCTGTCTTGATTTCAGTTTGCTCTCAGCCTTTTCTCCATTTTGGGTTTACAATGACATGACAGCGAGACGATGGTAAGCACAAAAGCACTCATGCTTAATGTTGTGTAGAGAAGGGTTGCATGTTTATTTTTTAAAGCAAAGATTGTGTAGAGAAGTTGCATGATAGACTTTGCAGTGGCTGAATTAATTGTAGCAGTAAAAACATACATCAGGAGACTAAATTAACATTTAACTTTATCCTTTGTTTAACAGGAAAAATGGTTCATGGATTCTGCCGCTTGCGCTGATACCTTTCGTGGGCCCCTCACTGTATCTTCTACTACGTCCATCACTTTCATCTCTGCTGGCAGCATCTGCTTCATCATCTGATGAAATTGAGAAATAACTGGTGTCTAACTTAGAACCAATGAAGATTTTGGTTGTGAGGCTATGACGTGTAAAAAGATTCTTCTGGCAAATGGATTTGCTAGCCCAAATGCTATGTCACTTGGTGATTCGGAGAAAATCCACAGTTTTGCATATCACTGTTGCAGTGCTCAAACTGGAAAGCAGGTCTGGACACTGAAGTCATGTTCAACATTATCCGCATCTGGGCGCCTAACAGATTATCAAGGTTATACTCATGGAATGATCAGCGATGTTTCAAACAATGATGAACAACAATGTATGGTAGTATGCAGCAAAGTTCACTCAAAAATTTCTCTTTAGGATATTATACTGCTATATTCTGTTGTAAGAAGCCAGATCAGAGGTACATAATGGACATGGTCGATGCTCACTGCTGATTGCTGGTGGCATCCAAAGAACATGCTGGCAAAAAATACTTGACCATTGCAACACAACTGGGCAAGTGGCCTGGTTGTCCCGCTTGACGGTACATACGTTCGTGAGTTGGGTTTCCATTTCAACTAGTCTTTCTGTTGCCTTTCCATTTGTTGAGTACAAGTTCATGTGGACTCCTGAAGTGAACTCGTTTTCTGAACCGCTCAAGGTTACTAATAGCAGGGAAAAACTATATCTTTCAATTAGCCTGTTCTTGACTTGTAATTGTTTGAAAAAATAAATTAAGCAGCTCAGTTGCCGATAATTAAGATAAATCAACATATAGTGGACAACATCATATAGTGTCATATAGTGGACAACATCATTTTTGCTAATCAATTTCAGCAGTCAAGCTCAACCACAACAGCCTTTTTCTAATCTTGTGCGACAGCTAGCGTGGCAGCAGTCCATGAAAAACTGAAAACCTTTTCGCGGGGAGATCAACACTCTCTTCCTCAAGTCCTTGTGCACAACCTTTGAAAGAAACTAACAAACTGGAATGGCACCGTTGCATAATTCATTATCAAATTTCGATCTAGGATTAAATTGCACCCTACTTAGCAGGCATGAAGGTACGAATGTTGTTATCTGTTTGTTTATTCGGTCGAAGGAGTTTAGACATTCGAATTGATAGTTCGTGTCCGAATCCACATATTCAATATCCATACCATATAACTTCAGTGTTGTGCAAGCGAAAATTCTACTGCAACAAAGGATTTAACAGCAAACATGTCAGACTTATATTTACATAAATGCATGCTAACAAGTTACAACCACAGCTGCCCATACCAATAGTACTTATTAATTAATTACATGACTAATAACCTGAAAATAAGCGCACTGAAACAAGCCTTATTCAGTAGCTGAGACCGAGAAGCAATCTACACAAGGAGATAGGAGACGACAAACATATGACGGAGCCAGTAGCATCCTATTATTAATTACCATCCTTAGCTTCCACAACTTTCCCCTGCTTCTTCCCATCTTCTCCTTCAGCTGCCGCCTCCGGCTTCGCAGCTTCCTCCTTGGCCTTCTCTAAAGCCGTCACCAGCCTCGCGAGGCACGTTCCGGCGTCGTCATCGGCGCTCTTCCGCGTGAGGTGCTCGCCGACGTCGACGGGCACCATGTTCACCTCCTCTAGCAACGCCCCGGCGGCGCCGAACAGCCTGTGGCCCTCGACGTCCTCGTCGAGGTGCATCTTCGCCAGGAACCTGAAGGACTCGAGGTCGCAGTAGGACATCTCGATCCTCTTGTCCATCCGCCCCGTCCGGATCAGCGCCGGGTCCAGCTTGTCGACGTGGTTGGTGGTGAAGACGATGAGCCGCTCCTCGCCGCACGCCGACCAGAGCCCGTCGATGAAGTTGAGCAGGCCGGACAGGGTGACCTTGCTCCTGGCGTCCTTCTTGTTCTGGCGGCGCGGATCGGTATCGTCTTTGTCCTCGTCGTCGTCCTTGTCCTCTTCCTCCTTGCTCTTGCGCCTGCCGGTGACGGCGAGCGAGCAGTCGATGTCCTCGAACACCATGATGGACTTGCTCTTGGTCTCGATGAGCAGCTTCCGGAGCTCCGTGTTGGTCTTGACGGACGTGAGCTCGAAGTCGTAGACGTCGTAGTCGAGGTAGTTGGCCATGGCGGCGACCATGGTGGACTTACCGGTGCCGGGTGGGCCGTAGAGGAGGTAGCCCCGCTTCCAGGGCTTGCCGACGCGGTTGTGGTACTCCTTGCCGTTCCTGAACATGTCGAGGTCGTCGATGATCTCCTTCTTCTTGGCCGGGTCCATGGCGAGCTTGTCGAACGTCTTGGGGTGGTCGAAGGGGACGTGGGTCCAGACGTCCTCGTACCAACCTTCGTCGTAGCCCTCGCGGTGGATGTTGGTGTAGAGGCGGCGCTGGCGGTTCTGGACCATGATGTCGCGGCCCCGGCTGCGGACGTGCGGGATGTAGTCGTTGAGGACGAGGTCGCGGTGGCTCTCGTGGAACTCGAGGCGGTAGAAGCGGCGCTCGGCGCGGGACGCGCGGCTCCAGTAGGGTACGGCGTCACGCGGCGGCGGGACGGAGTCGGCGGACCACCAGACCGTGGCGCCGCGGAAGGTGTCGGCGACCTCCTCGCCCTTGGCCATGCTGAGCACGAGCTTCTTGTTGTCCTTGTCGCCGCCGCCGCCGCACTCGGCGCGGAGGTGGCGCACGTCGCGGGTGCTGGCGGTGGTGAGGAAGGACCGGACCTCCTTGAAGGCGTCGCTGCTCTTGATGCGGCCGCCCTCGTACTCGTCGAAGGTGACGGAGAGGTAGGGGTCGACGATGGCGGCGAGCCGCCGCGCGCGGCGGCTGAAGTTGCGCGCGAAGAACTGCTGCAGGCGGATGTGCTCCAGGTTCTGCCACACCATGGTCCAGCACACGGCCACCACGCTGATCACCACCGACACCTGCCCGAACCACGAGTACGCCGCGAGGGCGTCCATCATCTCCGACGCCGATCGATCTCGATCTCCCAGTTCTTGGCACTTGCTCGTGTACTCGTGTGTGCTCCTGCACTTGCTACTGCGTCTTTGCGGTCGGCACGTATCCCGGGCCTTATATAGTGGAGGGCAACGCACGCGTGCACACGTGGTTGTGACGTACTTAGTACTAGTAGTGATGGTTCTCTCAGGCACAGTTGGAAGGAAGGACGAAGAAGTGTCAGAGTTGCCGTCCATTGCTTGCCAACGAGGGTCGGTCATTTTCTATGGGCATGTTTGGATGGGGGTGTTAGTGTTAGTTTGAAACTAACACCAAAACTAACACTTTTCATCCAAACACATGTGTTAGTTTGGTGTTAGTTGGAACTAACACCCCCAAAAAACTAACACCTCCAAGAGGTGGTAATTGGTGTTAGTTTGGTGGACCCCACCACTTTTCTCTCTCCCTCTCCTTTTTCAAATGATTAGAAAAGTTACTTTAAATGCAAACTAACACCTCCATTCAAACATCCAAGGTGCTAGTTTTTTATGTGTTAATTTGGAGGTGTTAAAAACTACCACTACCACTAACACTAACATATACCATCCAAACATGGCCTATATCAACTTGATCTCACGCGTCAACAAGACTACGGGGAAAAGGGGCACAGAAATTCTCCGGTTCTCCCAAATAATAAGGAGCAGATGGTTATTGGCGACTACCAAATCTTGTGAAGATTAGCGTGTTTCTAAATTTCCGTCACAAATCTGATTGCGAACTTGCACTTTGCTTCACCTCCCGATCCACGAAAGTAGATTCACCTTGACTCAACAGTTTACTGCATCCCGGCCGGCCGTTTCGCGGTAGCTGGTGTAGTCACTGTCATGTGTTCACCATGTCCTTTGAGAGTCACGCTCACGAGAGACGTTTCCAAAATTTCCTCCGTCCAACACTAAAGTATATACATGTCAAATTTTACTTGTCAAATCTTGTGTTTTACCAACTTATAAAAGATATGATAAGTAAAAAAAAGTCCATCTCCAACCATTTTACATAATAAACTTGCCATCAGAAACCTCGAGAGAGAAACAAAATTATGTTTCTACCCTTCTACCTCTTGAAAACTTAAATCAAGAATCACGAGAAAAAACAAAAAAAAATTATACCCTTCCACCTCTTCTAATAAGGAAGGATCGCAGATCGCTGCGCTCATATATGTGCGCGCGGAGTCGGTTTTTCCCAACTTGGGATAAATGACAACCTGAGATGGGGAACTATAGGAGAAGGTTTTTTTCTGTTTTTGCCAAAAAAATAACAATGACAACTTGGGATGGGGAACTGTTAGAGTTGCTTAAGTGCGTGTTTGGCAAAGCTGCACTCAACTCCAGATTAAAAAACCAACTCTGCTCCAAATTTTTTCAGCCAAACACACCCAACTCCAGCAGGTCCACCGGATCTACTAAAAAAAGGTGGAGCAGCCCCTAACTCCATTGTTTTCGTCGGAGTAAAATGACCGCCAAACACACCCTAAACAAGTATTAACGACAAAATTCATAACATAACCTCCACCTCAATTTCGAGACCAATATAATAAGCCTAATTATACCATGATTAGACAATGTTATGCTACCGTGAACAATATCTAATGATAGATTACTTAGAGTTCTTCAAGAGTTTGACAAATTTTACTTAGCAAATCTTGTGTTTTACCAATTTTTAAAAATATGTGTCAAGTAAAAAAAAAGAGTTCATCTCCAACAGTTTGGCATAATACACTTGTCAAATTCAGATATATCTTACATCAGAAACCCTGAGAGGGAAACAAAATTATGTTTCTACCCTTCCACCTCTTGAAAACTTAAATGAGGGATCATGAGAAAAAATAAAAAATTTCTTATACCCTTCCACCTCTTCTAATAAGGAAGGATCGCGGATCGCTGCGCTTATATATGTGCGCGCGGAGTCGGTTTTTCCCAACTTGGGATAAATGGCAACCTGAGATGGGGAACTATAGGAGAAGTTTTTTTATGTTTTCGCCAAAAAAATAACAATGACAACTTGGGATGGGGAACTGTTAGAGTTGCTTAAGTGCGTGTTTGGCAAAGCTCTACTCAGCTCCGGATAAAAAAACCAACTCTGCTCCAAATTTTTTCAGCCAAACACACCCAGCTCCAGCAGGTCCACTGCGGATCTGCTCAAAAAAAAGGTGGAGCAACCCCTAACTCCATGGTTTTCGTTGGAGTAAAATGCCTCTGCCAAACACACCCTAAACAAGTATTAACGACAAAATTCATAACATAACCTCCACCTCAATTTCGAGACCAATCTAATGAGTCTAATAATACCATGATTAGACAATGTTATGCTACCGTGAACAATATCTGTCGGTGCGGAATGTGGTCCCGACACTAACCAGTAATAAGTGCCAAGGTCTGTCCCTCAATGGTCGATGCCAAGCAATCAAAGACAGAGTTTTATCCTGGTTCCGGCCGAGGGGCCGTACGTCCAGCAGTGGTGTGCTCGGGGCACTATATTGCTCAGCACCGGGGTGCCTGTAGTGGGGCTGCTACAAGCAAGGCGGGAGAGGAAGCGTGGCCTCCAAGTCCCTGGTGAAGTGGCTGAAGATGTCGTGGGAGAATTGGAAAGCGAGTGTGTGGTGTGTCGTATGTTGTCTGCGGTTGTTCCTTGTCGTTCTCCTCCTCTGTCTCCCGCGGCGGGGGAGTTCGCCTTCCTTTTATAGGCCAAGGAGAGAGCGAATTACATGTATGCCGCACTATTCAGCTACATGGGGAAGTGTGGTGCGCTGCGCCGTAGAGTAGGCGGCCGCCTTGACGGTCCTTGTCGCGATCTGGCCATCATGACGTATCTTGTACCCGAACAGTAGCAGCTTCGAGGGTAGGAGCGCAGTGGATGGCCGTGATGTCCCCAGGCGGGCTCGAGGGGGTTGCTGACGTCGATCCGTACGGGATACAGTGGCAGGCATGGCGACGTCCCGTTCCCGCATGCTTCACAGCGCCGGAGCTGTTACCACAGTGCCCAGCGTGGGGTTGTACGTCCGGGGCGGCCGCCTACCGTTAACAGTGGCAGGGATGGCGCCCTGCCGGCCTAACATTACGACCTAACCCTGCAAAGTCACGGAAAGGCAAATCGAGGGTGCGGCCGGCCCCCCTTCGAGGGCTCGGCGCGTTAGCCGTACAGGAGTAGGCGGCGCGGCGTCACGGGGCTGGCACCGGCCACGTCGCACAGTCCCCCACAGTGGCAGGGATGGGTTCCCTCCTAGGCAGTTGGTGCAACAGGACCGGGGCGTGAGTCCCAGGCGCATGATGGCGCCGTCCCGCCGTCGTCAGAGCATTAAATTCCCGTACCCGCGTATGGGAATGGGCGTGCGCGTACGGAGCGCCCTCGAGCGAGGCGGAGCCCGCTCGAGGTAAGCGTACGCCCTTCGAACGGGGCGGAGCCCACTCGAGGGAGGCTTGTGCCCTCGAGCGAGGCGGGGCCTGCTCGAGGGGATATTTGAGTGGGCCGCCTTGGTGGGCCGCCGGGGCCACCACGGCGTGGACCATGCCCCGTGTGCGTGTTTGAGCAAGACGTGTTTGGCCTTGGCTTTTTGCAGGTTTTAAGTGGGATTTCCCTATTCGTTTAAGGGGACCCCCAGGGCTGTCCCCGACAGTAGCCCCCAAGCATCTGCGGGTTCGCCGGCCAGGCTCCCGCAGATGCTGGAGCCTACTGATAGGACGTCCTTCCCCCTGGTTTGCGAGTGCTTTCCGTGGGGCCACGTCAGCGGACCCGCGGGTCTAGCCCCAGAAGCCCTGTAGGAGCGTGAGTTATCCTGCAGGGGTTTTACCGCGAGATTTGGTCAGAGGGCGTGGTACATATTTCAACCGGCGTCGGCAATGTTTCAGCCGGCTTCGGTGACGCACGCGCAGCTGGCACTATCCGCGGTCGGTGCAATCCAGGAGGTGTAGCCGTGCGTCGAGCCCCCGAGCCTGGGCCCGTTCGAGGCGATCGGGTAGAGCTCTACGACTTGTTTTTAACGCGCCCTCGCCGTCCCTCCGCGGGACGGAGGGTGAGGTTTCCGCAACCCCCATCGATCGGGTCGCGGATTGCGGATTCCTCATTGAGCTGTTAGTGGGTGGTTCGAGTGGACGCCCATGCCCCGTTCGATAAGGGTAGGCTGCGTGGTCCAGAGACACGTCCATCAAAGCGCTTGCGCGGGTTTGCCAGGTGGGGCTCGGTCCCGTTCGCTAGGGACCGAGGGCGCGGAAGCTCTCCCTCGGTGGGATCCCCCCGGCTAGCTGCCCTCGCTGGCTCCCGAACACGACATGTGGGGCACCCTCGAGCCGGCGGGCTTGAGGAACGGCTCGAGTGCGCGTGCCCTCGTCGTCCCTGACTCGGTGATCCGGGCGCGCCGTTCGAACCCGTCGAGGGTCGGGCTTCGAACCTCTCGATCGCAGGGCCGTGCGGGGGTGGCGGCTAGGGCGCTCCCCGTCTTTGCATCCGCGAGTCCTCAAGGGTCCCCGACCGTGTCGGCCCCTCGAGGCGCCGATCGCAAAATAGCGCGGGGTGGCGGCTAGGCACCCCCGTCTTTGCATCTGCGAATCCTCGAGGGTCCCTGACCGTGTCAGCCCTCGAGGCGCTGATCAGTAAAATAGCGCGGGGTGGCAGCTAGGCGCCCTCGTCTTTGCATCTGCGAATCCTCGAGGGTCCCTGACCGTGTCAGCCCTCGAGGCACTGATCAGTAAAATAGCGCATCGAAGGTACCTGTGGTGCCTGTTTTACTTCAAACGGGCCCCGAGGTGACCGTCCGATGCTTGCACCCTTTGAGGGTCGAATTTTTCTGAGCCAGGGGCTCGCGCCGCTCGAGGGTCTTCCTTACTTGGTAAGGGACCGGGCCATTTAATGCTTCGCAGTCGTGGCTGCGGTTTCGCGCCGCGGGCATGCCTTTTTAGGCGCTGCAGCCGCGCGCGTAGTGGGCGGCGTGGGCAGGCGGACGTGACCGCTTGCCATGGCCCTCCCGCTTCTACACCGTGATGATGGCCCGTCAGCGGTGGCGTGGCCGCCGCGGTCGTGGTGGGGCCCGCCCGCCAGCGAGAGAAGATTCCTCCTGCAGTTAATGCGCGTGGGACGCACGCTCCGGAGAGCACGCCCGCGGCTTATAAATCCGACGAGAGGGGAAAACGACGGTTTTTTACCTTAGCATTCGCCATTCTCGCTCCTTGCGCTCCAGCCCCCGAGCCGTTCTTGCCACAGCGCCTTTCCGCCTTTGGAGCTCTTCTCCTCCTTCCTGTTCTTCGTTCCTCGTCCCTTTGTCTTTCCTCATGGCGCCTCTACCGCCTCTCGTTATCGTCAACCCGTATGCGTGGGAGCGCTCGACGGTGACGCGGCTGGCCTTGAACGAGCTGGTGTCCGCCGGCCAGCTGGCGGCGAACGAGGAGGGCCGGCCGGCCGACCGAATCGTGCCGCCGGCCGGGGACCACGCGCCCAACCCGCCGAGTGGCTATGTGGTTAGCTTCACCCGCTTCCACGAGCGCGGCTTCGCGGCGCCGGCGAGCCGCTTCATGCGGGCGCTCTGCCACCACTACAACGTGGAGCTACACAACTTCGTGCCGAACGCAATTTCGCAGGCGGCCACGTTCGTGGGCGTTTGCGAGGGATATCTAGGGATCCCGGTGAATTGGGATCTCTGGATTCACCTCTTCCGCGTGGAGCTGTTCACGCAGCCGACGTCGGAGCAGAGGACCCGCCGCGCGGTGCGCGCCGACGGCATGTCGCTCGCCTTGCGGGGTTAGCACAAGGACGACTACATCCCCTGCACCATGACGACCAACAACGCAGGCTGGGAGCGGGGGTGGTTCTACCTTCGCAACGACGTGCCCGGTCTCCCCCCTACACTGGTCTGGTGCTCCGGTAGAGGCCCGACTCCTGGAGCCACGGGGTGTCCCCCGGTCCCGGCATCGGAATCGGCCGGGACTCGCTTCTCGGCCGTGCCGAGGAACCCCGGCGGGCCGCGGCCGACCGCGGGGGGCCGTCCTCGCCTTCCTCCACCACCGGCGGGTCGTCCCCCCGATGGAGAGGCCGCTCCGCATCTTCGAGATGACAGAGACGGCGGACCCCGTCGCGCCGGCGAGGTCGCGGATGCTGCAGAGCCCCCTCCTGCGGGAGTACGCGGCTACCCGGGCGCGGAGCACCATCGACACCCAGTCCCTGCGCAGCGACCGATCCCTGTAGGATCTCGAGATGCTCCCCACCGGCCCGCTGGTGAGTGGAATTCTTGGTTCCATTTTCGATTTTGCTGATACTTCAGGTTGTTGACGCGCTTCGATGTTTCGCTCGCAGCTGGTGAGCCTGAGTGCCGCGAAGTCCGATCCGCCCACTCCCCGCCCTCGCGCGCTCGGTCGAGCGGCGCAGCAACGGGAGCGGGAGCGGGCGGCACGCAAGAAGGAGCGCGCGAAGCGACATCGCGAGTGTCGCGAATGGAGGAACGAGGAGTACCGGCTGCGCGAGCAGCAGGGGCTCTCTTCTTCGGGGACCAAGGAGTACTCGTCCTCGGAGGAGGAAGAGGAGGAAGAGGCCGGGGGCAGGGCCTCCCCGATAGGTGGGAGCCTGCGCCCCCGCCGCCGGAGCCAGCTGCGGCGGCAAGAGTAGCATCGCCTGGGGCGGGTGCGCAGGCGCCCGCCGCCGTGCAATCGACGACGAGGAGCGGCGCGGGCGGCGGAGGTGCCGCGCGCGCCCCGCAGATGCGCGCGGCGGGCGCGCCCGCGCGCGGGGCGGGGTCCGTGCGCGCGGCGGAGACGGCCGGAGGCGTGGCGGCGACCGCGCCGGCGTTGTCGGCTGGGACCTCGAGGAAGAGGAAGCGCGCCTTCTCTTCTTCGAGGTGAGGGGCTTGTTCTTTCGCGGTGTTGTGTATCTGACAACCAGAGACCTGACTGTTTGTTCGTGTTTGCGCAGGGTGGTGCCAACCGTGCCTCCCCTCGCACCGGCCAAGGTGTTGAGGGCGGACGTATCCGTTCCCACCCGACGACGCTCGTCGAGGGCGCCGCGGGCGGGGGCGAGCGCGGCGGGCGAGAGCTCGCAGGCGCGCGGGCGAGGCCCCCGAGGCCACGGCCGGCGGATCCGCCCGCCGCACCGCGGCCGGCGACCGTCAAGGAGCGGCGGACGCCGGTCGTGGTGGAGGCGCGGCCCGGCGGCGCCGGCCATAGTGGCACCGCCGGCGCCGTTGCCGCGGAGGGCGAGCCGGCGCTCGTGGTCGCGGAGACGCGGGCCGGAGGCGGCGGCCGCGGCGCGCGCGGGCGAGAGCCCGCGGCCGCGGAGGCACCCGGCGGAGGCGTCGACGCAGGCGCAGCGAGGGGCGGCACCCGCCGGCGGCTCCCGGGCGGCGGTGGTGGAGATCCCGGACGACGACTCCCCGCCGCCCGGGTGGGACCAGTGGGTGAGTTTCCCCACGCCGTCCTCCGAGTCCCAGGAGGGGGCTCTTGTGAGGCGGCGGGACGGCCACATGGTGGCAGGAGGCCGAGGGCACGGTGCCGAGGCCTCTTCTTCCCGCGCCGGCCGCTCCGCCCCGGGAGAGGGGCGCGTTGGCGATCCGCCCGCCTTCGCCGACGCCCAGGAGGAGCAGGAGCTGTGGGGAGAGCTCCACAACCACGGCGCCGCGCTCGACCGAGCGTTGAATGAGGCGCTGCGGATTCATGGCGGCCGCGCGTGGCGCGTCTTCCAGGTGAGGCGCCGTCGTCTGCTTTCTTTGGTTTTTTAGTCTTCGCGTGCGATCCTTGCAGCGTGACACTCACAGGTCTTGGCTTGTCGGTGGCAGGAGCTCGAGCACCGCGCCCGCAACAAATACGGCGCCTTCGATCAGATGAGCGCCGAGCTCCGCCAGCTCCGGGAGCGGTGCGACGCCTTCGACGCGCTCGCCGACGCCTTGAGGACTCGGACGGTTGGTCGTCGTACGGCCGTGGCCCCCGCGCGATCGGCTCCAGGAGTGCGAAAGGCAGGATGCGGCACACCCCTCCACCCTCGAGCGGGTTTGCACGGCCCTCATCGACCGGGATGAGGCGCTGCGGCAGGCGCGAGCGGACCTGGAGAGGACACGCACCCTGGCGGTCAACTGGGAGGCGGAGGTGGTCGCCGTCCGCAACGACAACCTGGAGCTCCATTCGTTGCTCCGGGGGCGCAGCCCCGGCGAGCCGGGGCCGAGGAGAGGGCGCGCGCGGCCGAGCAGAAGGCCAAGGAGGCCGACGAACTGAAGGCCGCCCTCGATGCCAAGGTTGCGGCGCTCGCCATCGCGGAGGACCGGCTCCTGCAGGAACGTACCGCCCGCCGGGGGCCGAGGGGCGGCTCCGGCGAGAGAGCGGCCGCTCTTGCCGACGCCGGCCGGCGCTCGAGCAGAGCGCGTCGCTCGCGAGGCGGCGCGTGTCGCCGGAGGGGCGGAACGCGGAGTTCTCGAAGCTCGAGGGCGAACTGGTGGTGCTCAGCATCACGAGCGCGAGCCAGGAGCTGGCCCTCCAGGAGCAGAGCGAGACCATCAGCGGCCTTCAGCAGGCGGTTGAGGCCGAGCGCCGCGCCCTTGAGGTGGAGAAGAAGCAGGTCGAGGGTAAGTCGCTGTTTTGTCTTTTGTTTTGCTGATTTTCCCTTAGAGGGTTCGCCCCCTTTTCTGATCCTCCTCTTGCTTGGCAACTTCACGCCTGCGCACCGCGCTGGGGCACGCCGCCGAGCGGGCCGAGGGCGCCTGCGGACCTCCTACAACTCCTCCGGGCAGAGCCGCCGGAGCCGCGCTCCGCGCCCCTCGAGACCCGCCGGGCCGTGGAGGAGGGCGAGGCGCGGCCGGGAGCTCGCCGGCCGCCCGCCCGCGCGCCCTTGGGGGGCACGTCACCGGGCTCATGCGCCGGGCGCTGCACCTCGGCGTCCAGAAGGCCCTCGGGGTGGTGCGATCTTATTACGAGACCAACTTCGAGGCGGTGGCGGAGGGTTACATCGTCCCCGAGGGCATCGAGGACGAGGTGGCGATGGAGCGTGTGGACGCGTTAGCTGCCGACGCAGCCGGGGCGCTCGCCGAGGCCTTCGAGGAGTTTCTGTTCCCGGATGCCGCTGACGCTGCCGCTCCGCCAGCCTGAAGATTGCCGGGCGCCAGGCCCTTTTTTTATGTGTTAGTGTGCGGGCCATGCGGCCGTGTAAATAAACAGATCACTTTGCTTTAATCGTTTGTGAAAGTGAAATGATGTCCTTTACTTTATTGCGCTTTTTTGTTTCTCCTTCTTCCTGAGTAAATTCTAGTTAGGGGAGTTCGATTTTCGCGAGCGGCCTGCTGGGTCGGAGGCAAGAGAGAAGGGTCGTATCCTCGCGGAGGTGTAGGCTATCTCTGACTCGCGCGTCCTTTCCGCTAGGCTGCCTGCGCCCTGTTCGAATCTTGCTCGAGGCCGAAGTGGAAACATGCTCAGCGCGCGTGAGTTTTTTCTTTTTTTGCGAAAAAATGGGACCATTTTTTTTGGGGGGGGGGATGCCCCCCGTAGTAGCCCCCGAGGGTAACTTGGGTTTCAGGGGAAAGCCGAGTTGCCCTTTTTATTGAACTAGTGATGTTTACATGGTTGTTGCCAATTGGGGTGTTGGGCACGTGATTTACAACAAAAGACTTGGAAATCCTAGCTAGGGGTAGAAGCGACGTAGCTGTTGGATGTTCCAAGCGTTAGTGAGTTCTTCGTCGTCCTCGTTGGCTAGCTTGTATGTGCCGGGCTTGAGCACCTTCACTACGACGTAGGGTCCCTCCCACGGAGGTGATAGCTTGTGGCGTCCTCGGTTGTCTTGGCATAGCCTTAGGACCAAATCCCCTTCGCTGAAGTCCCGCCGGCGTATCTTCCGTGTCTGGTAGCGCCTGAGGGACTATTGGTATCTTGCGGAGTGCATCAAGGCCACGATACGCGCTTCGTCCAGCTGGTCCAGTGAGTCCTCGCGGGCTCGCTGGTTGGCATCCTCGTCATAGCCTCGTACCCTGGGTGACCCATACTCTAAGTCCGTGGGGAGGACGGCCTCCACGCCATGGACTAGAAAAAACGGGGTGAACCCCGTGGTTCTGCTTGGGGTGGTCCTTAGGCTCCACACGACCGCAGGCAATTCCTGGAGCCATTTTCGACCGGACTTATTCAGCTGGTCGAAACTTCTGGGCTTAAGGCCTTGTAGGATCATGCCATTGGCACGTTCTACTTGGCCGTTGGTCTGTGGGTGCGCCACAGCTGCCCAATCCACACGGATGTGGAATTTGTCGCAGAATTCCAGGAATCTCCTGCCCGTGAACTGGGACCCGTTGTCGGTGATGATGGAGTTTGGCACTCCAAAACAATGGACGATGTCGGTGAAGAACGTCACCGCTTGCTCTGCCCTGAGATTCGTAATGGGGCGTACTTCTACCCACTTGGAAAATTTGTCGATCGCAACCAACAAGTGGGTGAAGCCCCCGGGCACCTTTCGCAAGGGCCCGACGATGTCTAGTCCCCACACGGCAAAAGGCCATGTGATGGGGATGGTCTGCAGGACGTGAGTAGGGAGGTTGGTTTTGCGGGCATAGAATTGGCACCCTTCGCAGGTGCGCACGATCTCGCTGGCATCCGCGACCGCGGTGGGCCAGTAAAAGCCTTGTCGGAACGCGTTGCCTACGAGGGTGCGGGGTGCGGCGTGATGGCAGCAGATCCCCGCGTGAATGTCCCGGAGGAGCTCGCGCCCCTCGGGGATGGGCACGCATCGCTGCAGGATGCCGGAAGCGGCACATTTGTATAGCTCACCGTCGACGAGGGCAAAGAACTTGGCCATCCTGGCGATGCGCCTGGCCTCGGCCCGGTCCGAGGGGAGTTCCCCTCGAGCCATCCAGGCGATATACTTGTCGCGCCAATCTGCCCTGATGGGGGCTGGCTCGACATCCATCACATCAGCCTCGTCGGTGCCGTACCCCTCGAGGAGGGAGAGCACATACGCCTCGTTCGAGGGGTCCTCATCCATGGGCTCCGCACCTGCTGGATTCGAGGGAGCCCCCGAGGGTTCCGCGTGGTTCGAGGGGTGCGGCTCGAGGGTGACGGAGGGCTGGGCGATATCTCGGGCAAAAACATTCGGGGGGACGGTGATCCGCCGGACGCGATCTTGGCCAGCTCGTCCGCCTCCTCGTTGTTCCGGCGGGGCACGTGATTGAGCTCGATGCCGTAGAACTTGTCCTTGAGGGTTCGCACGGCCTTGCAGTACGCTTCCATCTTGTCGTCGTGGCAGCTCGCATTTTTCATGACTTGTTTAATCACTAGCTGTGAGTCCCCCCGTACGTCGAGGCGCTTGACGCCTATCTCGATGGCGATCTTGAGGCCGCAAAGGAGGGCCTCGTACTCGGCCATGTTGTTTGACGCGGGGAAGTGGAGACGTACTGCGTACCGCATGTGCTCCCCGAGGGGTGACATGAAGAGCAGGCCCGCGCCCGCCCCGGTCTTCATCACCGAGCCGTCGAAATACAAAGTCCATCACTCTGCCTAGATCTGTGGCGGTGGCAGTTGTGTGTCCGTCCACTCAGCGACGAAATCCGCCAGGATCTGGGACTTGATAGCCTTGCGCGGGGCGTAGGCGAGCGTCTCGCCCATCAGCTCCACCGACCACTTGGCGATCCTGCCCGCGGCGTCCGGATTGCGGATGATCTCCCCCAGCGGGAAAGAGGAGACCACCGTGACAGGGTGGGCCTCGAAGTAGTGGTGAAGCTTGCGCCGCGCGAGGACCACCGCGTGCAGCAGCTTCTGGACTTGAGGGTAGCGTGTCTTGGTGTCGGACAAGACTTCGCTGATGTAGTACACCGGCCGCTGGACCGGCAGGGCGTGCCCTTCCTCCGTGCGCTCTACCACGATTACGGCGCTGACCACCTGGGTGGTAGCGGCCACGTAGAGTTGCAGAGGTTCGCCGTCCTGCGGTGGTGTGAGGATTGGGGCGCGCGTCAAGGACGCCTTAAGCTTGTCGAGCGCATCCTGGGCCTCGGTGGTCCAGGAGAAGCGCTCGTGCTTTTTGAGGAGGCGGTAGAGGGGCAAGCCTTTTTCGCCGAGCCGCGAGATGAAGCGGCTCAAGGCGGCGAGGCACCCCAACACCTTTTGGACCCCTTTGAGGTCCCGAATTGGACCCATTCGCTCGAGGGCCGCAACCTTCTCGGGGTTGGCCTCGATGCCTCGCTGGGAGACTATGTATCCTAGGAGCATGCCCCGCGGCACGCCAAAGACACATTTTTCGGGGTTCAATTTTACCCCGTTGGCCCGTAGGCAGCCGAACGCGATGTTGAGGTCGCCAACCAGGTCGTCCGCCTTCCTAGTTTTTACGACGATGTCGTCTATGTACGCCTCGACCGTTCGCCCGATGTGATCTCCGAAAACATGTTGCATGCAGCGTTGGTACGTTGCACCCGTGTTCCGGAGGCCGAACGGCATTGTGACGTAGCAAAACATCCCGAACGGCGTGATGAAGGAAGTCGCGAGCTGGTCGGACTCCTTCATCTTGATTTGGTGATACCCGGAGTAGGCATCAAGGAAGCAAAGTAGCTCACACCCGGCTGTTGAATCAACAATTTGATCGATACGCGGTAAAGGAAAAGGAACTTTAGGGCATGCTTTATTAAGACTAGTGTAGTCTATACACATCCGCCATTTCCCGTTCTTTTTCTTTACTAGTACAGGATTGGCTAGCCACGTAGGGTGGAACACTTCCTTGATGAACCCGGCCTCGAGAAGCTTCCGCAGCTCCGCTCCGATCGCCCGCCGCCGCTCCTCGTCGAAGCGGCGGAGCCGTTGCTGCACGGCGCGCAGAATGAGGGGGATGTCAAGGGAGTGCTCGGCGACCTCCCTCGGGATGCCTGGCATATCCGAGGGGCTCCACACGAAGATGTCGGCATTGGCGCGGAGGAAGTCGACGAGCACCACTTCCTATTTCGGGTCGAGGGTGGAGCTGACCCTCAGCGCCTTGCCCTCGGGGGCAGCAGGGTCGAGGGGCACCTCCTTGGTCTGCTCCGCGGCCTCGAAATTGCCGGCGTGCTTGGTGGTGGAGTCGAGGTCTTCGTTGACCATCTTCTCCAAGGTGGTCACCAGCGCTTCGTCCAGCGCTAGTGCTTCTGCGTGCTCCACGCATTCGACGTCGCAGTCGAACGCGTGCTCGATGGACGAGCCCACAGTGATGACACCGTTTGGTCCCGGCATCTTCATTTTGAGGTAGGTGTAGTTGGGGACGGCCATGAACTTGGCGTAGCAGGGCCGCCCAAGTATGGCGTGATAGGCGCCCCGGAACCCCACCACCTCGAAGGTGAGCATTTCTTTGCGGAAATTGCTCGGAGTGCCGAACCAAACCGGCAGGTCGATCTGCCCGAGGGGCTGGACGCGCTTTCCCGGCGCGACGCCATAGAACGGCGTCGTGCTGGGCCGCAGCTGGTCCAACCCGATCCCTAGCAGGCGCAGCGTGTGTGCGTAGAGGATGTCGAGGCTGCTGCCTTCGTCCATCAGGACCTTTGAGAACCGCGCGTTCCCAATGACCGGGTCGACCACCAGTGGGTACTGGCCCGAGTTAGGGATGCGGTTCGGGTGGTCTTCAAGGCTGAAGGTGATGGCGTCCTTCGACCAGTCGAGGAAGGAGGGAGGCGCCTTCTCCGCGGCGAGGACCTCGTGCCGCTCCCGCTTGCGCTGGCGGCTCGACATGTCGACGGTTGGTCCCCCGAAGATGAGGAACACGTTCTCTACGGCAGGGAAGCCGCCGGCGTCGCCATCCCCTCCGTCCTTCTTGGCCTCCGCGTCCTTTGCGACGGCGCGGCCGTAGAACTTCTTGAGCATATCGCATTGCTCGAGGGTGTGGTACACCGGGGTCTTGTGGTATGGACACGGCTTTTTCAGCATGTCGTCGAACACCCCCGGACCTCGAGGGGCCGGTCGAGGGCCCCGTCGAGCCGGGTCAACAGCAAGGGCCTCGGCGTCATCGCCGTCGCGTCTCTGCTCGCGCGCCTCGCGGCGCGGCTTCTTCCCTTTCTTGCCCCGCTTGTCCTTCCGGTGGGGCTCCCTGGACTTGCTGCCCTCCGCGGGCGCATCGTCCGAGCGCTTGCTCTTCTTGCCGTTGAAGATCGCCCCCACGGCCTCTTCACCTGAGGCGAAGCTGGTGGCGATGTCGAACAGCTCGTTTGAGTCCGCAGGCGGGCTGCGCCCCAACTCTCGCACGAGATCCCGGCACGTGGTGCCCTCGAGGAAGGCGTGCACAATCTCATATTGCGCCACGCTTGGGAGCTCCGTGCAGCGCTTGGAGAAGCGCCGTATGAAGTCCCGGAGCGACTCGCCGGGATTCTGGTGCAGGAGCGCAGGTCCCAGGAATTCCCAGGGCGTACGTACGTGCCCTGGAAGTTGCCCACGAACGTGCGGACCAAATCATCCCAGTTATGGATCTGACTGGCCGGCAGATGCTCGAGCCACGTCCGGGCTGAATCGCCGAGGTGCAGGGGGAGGTTGCGAATGATGACCTCGTCGCTGGTGGCCCCGCCCAGCTGGCATGCTAAGCGGTAATCGTTGAGCCGCACGCGGGGATCCGTTTCCCCGTTATACTTGATGATGGTCGTGGGCTGGCGGAAGCGCTGGGGGAAGGTCGCCGCGCGGATCTCCCGGCTGAACACACGGGTCCCCGGGGGTTCCGGCGTTGGAGAGCGGTCTTCATCGCTATCGTAGCGTCCACCCCGCCGAGGGTGGTAGCCTGCCGCCGCTCGCGCATCCGCCTTGCTCGTCCGCCGAGCATTGATGACGTTGCGTGCGTCGCTGTCCCGCGCCCTGCGCGTGTCGAGGAGCCGTTCTTTGGCTGGTGTGCGTCCTGGGTTGGCGGGTCACTCCGCTGCTTCACCTGCGTGGACCGAGGGTTCACCCCCCTGCGCGCCCCCGTCGCCTCGTGCGTCCCCCTGTTGGCGGATGCGTGACGCCGAGCTCTCGGCCTGTTGGACGGCTGCCTGCTCGATGAGTGCCTGCACCTCACGGTGTAGGTTTCGCGCCTCAGGCGTCGAGGGGGCCGGCATGGCCCACAGCAGCGTCGCGGCGGCGATAAGCTTTTGGCTTGCTCGCGGAGGCGTGTCCGGGTTGTCAACGTTGAAGTCGGCGTTGATGCGGTCGCGGGCCTGTATGCCCAACTCCCGCACGCGTTCGCCGCGCGCGGAGGCTTCCCCCGCCATGGAGGCGCGGAGTAACCACACCGTCCGATACTTCTCCTCCAGCTTGGCTTCGAGTTGGGCTAGCTGCGCGTCAATGTCGGCCCCAGCAGGGGTGCTCGGTCCCGCCGCCAGGCGCGGAGCGATCCCTGGAGCGGGCGTAACTTCCCCGTCGCCGGGGCCCGCTGCACCTGTGGCGTTTGCTGGGTCGTTGGCGATGACGACGCAGCATTCCCGCGCGGGGTCGTAGCTCCCGGTGCTGGAGTCGTCGGAGCAACCGAACCAGTAGTCCGTGGCGTCAAGAAAACGCCTGAACATTACTGGGTCCGACACGCCGGAAAAGTCCCACTCTGCGTATCCGTGCAGGTTGGCGGGTGGCAATGCGTCGAGGGAGCCTAGGGACGACTCGTCGCCGACGGAGGCGCTAGGGTCCCTGGCGACGAAGACATGACGGCCGGGAGGAACCCTGCGCATCGTGGTGTTGACGTTGGCGTTGTAGGCTGTCGTGGCGCCGCGCAGACCAATGGGAAGCGCGGCCGAGACCGCGCGCTCCCCGCCGGGGGTGGCGGTCGTCGTGCCGATGGGTGCGCCGCGTTGGGGAGGCGGCGCGTTCGGCTTGCCGCCGCTCCGACCGCGCCCGGCGTGAACGCCGACCGGAGCGGCGGCGACGCCGTGACGCCGACGGGCCCGCGGCATCCGCGCCGCGGGTGTCCGCGTCGTGGCGACGCGCGCGGCGGCGACCGGGCGGACCCGGGCTGGGCGCCGCGCACGGAGCTCCTCACGGTTTGTGAGGCGCATCAGGTAGTCGTTCCCCGTGGCCTGAAAATTCAGGCTCCCGAACCGGATTTCAAACCCGGCGGGGAGGGGGTCCGAGCTGCCCATGGAGTAGCGCGTACCGCGGTACTCGGTGCGGATCACCGTGGAGGGAGTTGACGGTGGATTGACCTTAGGCGCTCGATTGCCCCGCGGTGGGCGCCAACTGTCGGTGCGGAATGTGGTCCCGACACTAACTAGTAATAACCGCTAAGGTCTGTCCCTCAATGGTCGATGCCAAGCAATCAGAGACAGAGTTTTATCCTGGTTCCGGCCGAGGGGCCGTACGTCCAGCAGTGGTGTGCTCGGGGCACTCTATTGCTCAGCACCGGGGTGCCTGTAGTGGGGCTGCTACAAGCAAGGCGGGAGAGGAAGCGTGGCCTCCAAGTCCCTGGTGAAGTGGCTGAAGATGTCGTGGGAGAATTGGAAAGCGAGTGTGTGGTGTGTCGTATGTTGTCTGCGGTTGTTCCTTGTCGTTCTCCTCCTCTGTCTCCCGCGGCGGGGGAGTTCGCCTTCCTTTTATAGGCCAAGGAGAGAGCGTACATGTATGCCGCACTATTCAGCTACATGGGGAAGTGTGGTGCGCTGCGCCGTAGAGTAGGCGGCCGCCTTAACGGTCCTTGCCGCGATCTGTCCATCATGGCGTATCTTGTACCCGAACAGTAGCAGCTTCGAGGGTAGGAGCGCAGTGGATGGCCGTGATGTCCCCAGGCGGGCTCGAGGGGGTTGCTGACGTCGATCCGTACAGGATACAGTGGCAGGCATGGCGACGTCCCGTTCTCGCATGCTTCACAGCGCCGGAGCTGTTACCACAGTGCCCGGCGTGGGGTTGTACGTCCGGGGGCGGCCGCCTGCCGTTAACAGTGGCAGGGATGGCGCCCCGCCGGCCTAACATTACGACCTAACCCTGCAAAGTCACGGGAAGGCAAATCGAGGGTGCGGTCGGCCCCCTTCGAGGGCTCGGCGCGTTAGCCGTACAGGAGTAGGTGGCGCGGCGTCACGGGGCTGGCACCGGCCACGTCGCACAGTCCCCCACAGTGGCGGGGATGGGTTCCCTCCTAGGGAGTTGGTGCAACAGGACCGGGGCGTGAGTCCGAGGCGCATGATGGCGCCGCCCCGCCGTCGTCAGAGCATTAAATGCCCGTACCCGCGTATGGGAACAGGCGTGCGCGTGCGGAGCGCCCTCGAACGAGGCGGAGCCCGCTCGAGGGCGGCGTGGACCCTCGAGCGAGGCGGAGCCCGCTCGAGGTAAGCGTACGCCCTTCGAACGGGGCGGAGCCCACTCGAGGGAGGCGTGTGCCCTCGAGCGAGGCGGGGCCTGCTCGAGGGGATCTTTGAGTGGGCCGCCTTGGTGGGCCGCCGGGGCCACCGCGGCGTGGGCCATGCCCCGTGTGCGTGTTTGAGCAAGACGTGTTTGGCCTTGGCTTTTTGCAGGTTTTAAGTGGGATTTCCCTATTCGTTTAAGGGGACCCCCAGGGCTCTCCCCGACAATATCTAATGATAGATTACTTAGAGTTCTTCAAGAGTTTGCCAAATTTTACTTAGCAAACCTTGTGTTTTACCAATTTTTAAAAATATGTGTCAAGTAAAAAAAAGAGCATCTCCAACAGTTTAGCATAATACACTTGCCAGATTCAGATCTATCTTACATCAAAAACCCTGAGAGAGAAACAAAATTATGTTTCTACCCTTCCACCTCTTGAAAACTTAAATCAGGAATCATGAGAGAAAACAAAATTATTCTTATACCCTTCCACCTCTTCTAATAAGAAAGGATCGCGGATCGCTGCGCTCATATATGTGCGCGCGGAGTCGGTTTTTCCCAACTTGGGATAAATGGCAACCTGAGATGGGGAACTATAGGAGAAGGTTTTTTTCTATTTTTTGCCAAAAAAATAACAATGCTTGGGATGGGGAACTGTTAGAGTTGCTTAAGTGCGTGTTTGGCGAAGCTCCACTCAGCTCCAGATAAAAAAAGCCAACTCTGCTCCAAATTTTTTCAGCCAAACACACCCAGCTCCAGCAGGTCCACCGCAGATCTACTAAAAAAAAGGTGGAGCAGCTCCTAACTCCATGGTTTTCGTTGGAGTAAAATGCCTCTGCCAAACACACCCTAAACAAGTATTAACAACAAAATTCATAACATAATCTCCACCTCAATTTCGAGACAAATCTAATGAGCCTAATAATACCATGATTAGACAATGTTATGCTACCGTGAACAATATCTAATGATAGATTACTTAGAGTTCTTCAAGAGTTTGCCAAATTTTACTTAGCAAACCTTGTGTTTTACCAATTTTTATAATATGTGTCAAGTAAAAAAAAAGAGTTCATCTCCAACAGTTTGGCATAATTCACTTGCCAAATCCAGATCTACCTTACATCGGGAACCTTGGGAGAGAAACAAAATTATGTTTATCCCTTTCCACCTCTTGAAAACTTACATCACGAACTCTTCTCTGTTATTATTTCTTTTTTCACCCTCCCACCTGTCTGGAAAACTAAGATGCCAAGCACGCTCCGCGCGAGTATATTTACGCATTGGAGGCTGATTTTTCTCAGTTTGCCAAAAATTGTCAAGTCTTTTGCCAAACCGTTAGAGGAATATTTTTAACGTTTTTGCCAAGAAAAAAATCAAAGATGGCAACTCGATTTGGCAAACAGTTGGAGTTGTTCTTAGACTTAATGGATTCGTCTCGCGTTTTTTTGCTGTGTAAATTAGTCTACATTTAGTTCTTATAATAAAGCTTGTTTTAGGACCAAAAATTTTCGTCCAAAAGTTTCTCCGAATTAAATAGGCTCTCAAGTGTGCTTGTTCTTGTGCTATTCCATCTTCTATCCATGAATTATTAATTACCATTATACTTTTTAGCTTATTTCAATTTGATCATCGTGCTAGTTTTCCTTTCTTTAAAAAGTACATATGTATATTTATGAATTGCTTCCTCTAATTTGATTTATTAACGCGTGTATATTTAGGCTCAATCAGAAATGGTCCAGATGTTACCGAAGTCGTCCCACCAATCAAAGTCGCAAAATGTTCTGATCTTATGAGCAATATCAATTATTCTTATTCTATTAAATCCTGTGCGAAACTAATGTCAGTGAAGTCATCTAAACAGGCACAAGACTGTCGTATCCACCCACGTAACATGCTAGGGCACTGTCAGCGAATATAGGATCGTGGCCACCAAGATCCAGATCGAAGACGCTTGCATACCTCGTATAGCTCGCGCGTATATGTTCTACGGAGTAGGTGCTTCTCTCGCGTCAGCGAGAGCAGACCATGAGGGTGACGGCGTGACGCATGCATGTGCACGACGAGTGCTGACGGTCGAGACGTACGTGGTTCTGCCACTATTAGTAACCAGTAACCAATTATTATTCCAGGCTCAAGATCACATCAGCAACCAGTTTTTTTTTCTCTGAATCGGATCACACTCTGTCTTCTCTTATTTCTCCTGTCTCCAGTGTCGTCGGCGCGCGGTGCTGTAGTCTGGGGCTGGTGGCGCGGCGGCCTGGGGAGGGGCGGTGCGTGGGCGTAGACCTCCCCGGCACGCGGACCAGACCGCCGGCGCGGGGGACGTGACCGCCGGAGTGTGGGGCTCGCGGCGGCCTCCCCCGGCCTCCCGATGCATGGGGCTATAGGGACCAGGCGGCGGGGCAAGGGCTAGGGTTCTTCTTCTTCCAGCTTTCTTCACTTCTCTTTGCATAGATTCTTGATGTGCAGTGATTCTTTCTTTTCCTCACTTCTCTTTACACAGATTCTTTGTGTATATGAATTTGACTGTGAATGTAATTTTGAATCGGTTGAGTAGTATGAGATGTATTTTGTATGAATGTGATGTTGAATATGTTGAGTTGTATGAGATGATATTATTGAGTTGCATGCACTATACTCCAACACTCTCCCTCACGTGCAGGCTCCCCCAGGCCGCATACGTGGAATATTGGAGTGGGCTGTAATTATTTTAATTAACGCGCCCGCCAGGATTCGAACTCGAGACTTCTGACTCTGATACCATATTGAGTTGCATGCACCAACCAGTTCAACCCAAAAGCTCAAGCTGATGAGGAAAGGTGGGCAATTCACTTATACTCCAACAGATATGAGATGAGAAAAATGAAAAATAAAAGAAAAGGAAAGGGAAAGAGGGCTACGGACCCCTGGTATAAATATACTACCACATTAGTACCGGATGATATAAATTGACACTCGGTACTAATGGGACTAGAACAATCGGCGCGCGATGCGCGCCCTATCGAAAACGCACTCCATGATGATCAAAACTATAAGAATCATAAAAACACCAGAACAGAAACTACAGGCACAATCCTAAACAAAACAAACTATGCCAGGTGATGATATGAAAACATCACTATATAAAACTATATGAAAAGAAGAAACAAATCACTCCAGAATATCTTAATAGGACAATCTCTGGTTCACAGAACGCCTCAGCTTAATCCCTTAAAGCAAATTCCCTCAAGGTTAAGTAGATTACATAGTATGAAATATAGCAACATATAGCTGTTTGAAACAAGCTCTGAACAGCCTTGTATTATATGCTCTGGTTTGCTAGTAATTCTTCCTTAACATACACCTGTTTTGCAGTATCAATAGTCAACAACTCCACTGCAACATAAACAACAATGTATAAATTATGAGAAATGAAGTGACAATGACACACCTCTGTACAAGCAAAGAACTATGGAGCTTATACAAATACAGTTTTCTGTAAATACAGTTCCATGCATGGCATACAAAAATATATATAGTGTAATAACAAAAAACATATAAGTTAAATTTTGATGAGTATTCTATCATTCATTTATATTAAATGCCAAGTTATCATGCACTCATATCTCATTTATTTCATCGAGAACATCACTACCAAAGTACAGGTTTAGCTTTGAGATAAAAAAGGCCTGCAACCATGGGTTATATCCTTCAAACACATTATATGTTGATATGCAAGCTGCAAGCGGTGTTAAGGTGCAGTGGGCAATAAAAAACTCTGTCGTATCCATTCTAAAAGGTTTTCAAAAATTGTAACATGATGCAGACAATCAAGACAGTTGAGCAAACTTCACTCTCTTACCATATGGTTTTCTATAACACTCATCTTTCTTCTTTGTCTCTTGATAACACTTACCAAAATAACACTTATAAGAATAACATTTATCGGGCCATGACAATGGTTATAGCTTCTTACCTTATTGGGGATGTGGTACGCTATGCGCACCCTATCAACGTGCTATTGAAAGGGCAAAGTCATGTAAAATGCCAAGTTAGGAAGATAGCAAAAAAAAATCAAACCATCACATTGGATCAGGGGGAAAACACGAGAACTCAACGATCGCCTAAAACCATCAAATCATTGGAATAACAAGCTCTTCAAATACATTATGCAGGAAGTAGGCAAACAAAGCCGATTAAAAACCCATATTTCTCAAATAGAGGCATGCCATTTTGTACAGTATGCCTGCATTGTGATGACATTTGTTCGGCAACATATTACATGTTACGGTCGGAATTCGTAGCTACCAAACATTTCACCCAATAGTTCGGAATAGTAATCCAAATAGCATATATACACACAACAATTCTTAAATAGTCTAATCAGTTCCATACTATATATACACACAAATTCTGGTATATGCTCACATGATTTTGATACTATGTCACAACTTAAGTTGTGTGCATTGTCTCCAGGGAGCACGGGGACAATAGTTATTTATTTCATCGACGGACAGACTGTTAGGTTAAACAATGGCGTGTGAGGCTAGATACACAGTATTTTGAGAATTTGGCAAGATATACTACTAATTATCCATGTGTGTACATTCAGAGTGTTAAGGTAGACAATTCACAAATGCAACACCCTAAATAAAAATATGTAAAAGTACCAGGTATGAAGTATAGAACCATCACACAAATAGAATGATGTACCAGGCAGAGAAACCAAACTTACCCTTGCAACATGGTGCAGCAACAACTACAGACTACCCAGAAGCAGACAGTGCCAATAGATCCTTTTCCTTGCAGCTAAAAGTGACCTGAAAAGTTATAGATCAGTGTTGCAAGCCAAGAAGGCCAACCAGAACCCACTTTTCATTGTCTTATTATAGACCAGCAGTAAATCTCTAGGCAAAATCAAGTACAGGTTCTAGCGAAGCTCAAACAAGAAAACTCATTCACGCATAGAGAGGGAGAAAATGCAAGCCTTAGGATGAGAATTATTTACCATGGAGCTCCCATATCCAGTTGACCTGCAATGGCAAGAAGAGACATTCATCAGAGGGGCAGGGCGCAAGGCAGGCAACGAAAGGAAGAGAGAGGAAGCATCGTCCTTGGCTCCTCGCCCACACATGTGCACACAACGCATAAGCTGCTGCAAGAATCGAAGGGGTGAAGCTCAACGAAAGAGATAAGAAAAAAATGGGGCAACAGAGGAGCTGCTTTGGGACGCCTCTCCAGCACTACTCCGCGCGTCACAGCCCGCTGTCGCCGCCTGCCATCTAGCGACGCCTCCACTTGAACGCCCACTGTCGAGAGGGAGGGCCGTTGGTGAGCTGGAAGGGCGAGCAGGATCTGAGGAGGCCGTTGCTGCCAGTGCCTCCTCCGGCTTCAGATCCGCCTCCTCCTCAGGCCACGAGGAGCCGAGGGAGGCGGAGTTGCTGTAGCGCTGAGGAGCTCCTCCATGGCCCTGTGCTCGACCTCGTCCACCATGGGAGATTCCCAAGCTCACTCCGGCCTCTTCCCCCTGCGTCGCTTGGAGCTGGAGCTCCTCCGCCCCGAGGAGGCCGTTGCGCAGTGAATCGAACGCCACCGCTGAATCAAGACTTCCCTCGAGCATGTCCTGGGGTCCGACCACAAATATCAGGAGGGGGCGTGGGGGAGCTTGGGAGGAGGGGGAGTTCAGGGGTCATCGGAGGTCGGCGCGGCGGCGGCGGAGGGGGGCGTGGAGTCAGAGCAAGGAGAGAGGTTGGGGGAGACAGAGATGGACGGGGAGATCGAGGGAGCCGGGGAAGAAAGGAGAGAGGAGGTCGACACGGAACGTGGGCGCGGGGGACGATGCATCGGACTCGCTCGGTGGTGCCGCACGATCACCATGCTCTCACAGTCTGTATCGCTGACCCATGGGGTCGTGTTTAGATGTAGCCCACCATTCAGCGTACCGAACCCCACAGAGAGAAGTGAGGTAGGCAGTGCATTTGTTTTCCTCGGGTCAGTGGCGGGGACCACAAGCACATTTTCACAACCCGTGAGCTCGCTCCACGCCACATCGATGAACTCAGTCCACGCCACAGCTATAAGCATGGTGCGATTTGGCCTCATATACTGTGTCTGTTTCATCGTGGATTGGTTTCACGTATCTTTGAAAAGTTCCCACGGGTCCGCTTCCTGCCGCCCTCTCGCGCGTTAAGCTCGCGCCAAGGACGACGTGGCGAGCAGCGGAAGAGCCACCGATGCCTCAATTGCTGAGGAGCCGAGAATGGGGTTGGGTCTTTCATATCTCCGATTCCATAACATGTTAGATCCACCGTACCTTTCGCTTTTGATTTTATGACTTGTGATGTCGTTGAAGTCGTCTCCAGAATTGTATTGTTAGCTTCGCTTGACCTTGGCCTCCAAGTTTCTCTAGTAATCCATCACGTGTAGTATATATGTTATTGGGGAAACAGAATCGAAGTTGGAGTCCAGCTCCTGAATCTTTTTCTTTTTCAGTTACTGAATGTCAAGCTAGCACGACCGAGACGTAAGACAGAACCACTTAGCATGCAGAGGAAGCTGCTGCTGGCTGGCGTACGTACACGCGACAAGGACAGAAAATAATTAAAGAGCGTTGTTATAAGATCCTTCCGATGGATGATCAACGTCGTCCATCTTGCCCTTGTCCTTACGTCCGGCGTATATACATGGCATATACACACCCTACTGGCTGCTAGTGCATCGCGCTCGTTAAGCGTGGATCAGTTTGCTATTGATGAAGAGCCGGGTCATTCTTGACAAAAGACTAAGGAATGATAAAACAAAACAAAAAACACCTGAACAATACTCTGTTTTAAATTGTAAGTTATATTGTATATTATATGCTACCTTTGTCTCAAATTATCTGTTGTTTTGACTTTTTTAGATATATTTTTTTTTGTTACATATCTAGACATGAATATGTATATCTTGATGTATAACAAAAGGAATGTACCTAGAAAAGTCAAAGCGATATGTAATATGAATCTAAGTGTGTAACAAAAGTTGTGTATATAAAAAATCAAAGCATTTCATAATAAAATGGATCACAATTTGAGACAGGGAGTACCGCAGCAATTTGAACCCACCAGCAAGCGGTTGCTCGCTCGCTAGTCTTTTTTCTAAAAAAGAATTTGCTCGCTCGCTAGTTAGGATTTTTTTCTTTAGAGCAAACGCTAGCTATAGATTTCTTTTTTTAGGATATAGCTATAGATGCTAGTGCTGCTCAGGCAACACCAAACCTGCTGTCCTGGGCGAACATGGGCCTTAGTTGCCAAATCACGGCCCAAATTTTGATTTGGGCTCTGATTTCTTCGGCGGACATGCAAAAGGTCCAAATCACTTGCATGTCCACAAGGTTCTTGGAATTTTGATCGGTTGTCAACTTACTGATCCAAATCACTTGCATGTCCACAATTGTGGATCAGTGATGCTAGTGATCGGTTGTCAACTTACTGATCCACAAGGTTCTCGAATTTTTTTATATATTCTTTTACTTTGATTTTCGAAAAATAAATGATCGAAGTAAAAATTTCGAGAAATATACATATGGCGTCGTGCCCCACGGCGGCCTGCCGCCCAGCATCATCCCCTGTACAAGGGGCCGACCCCTGCCGCCGCCAGCCATCACTCCCTCCCCTCCCTCCTCTAAATCTACGACTTTCAACCTTCGGAGCACTTTTGAGGTATGTTTCTAAATTTAGTTTAGTGTAGTTAGTTTAGTTAATTTGATTTAGTTTAGAAATTTAGTTTAGTTTAGTTTAGAAATTTAGTTTAGTTAACTTAGGTTAGTTTGGTTTAGTTAAATTGATATAAAATTCGTAGCAAATGGTTTAAATTTGCATAATTTGTTTTTAATCCATTTAAAATTTCTAGAAAATGATTATAATTGACATAATTAGATTAAATTGATACGAAATTTAGAAAATTATTTAAATTCACATAATTCGTTTAAATTGGTTTTCAACTTCTAAGAAACGGTTATAATTGACATAGTTAGATTAAATTGATATAAAATTCGTAGAAAATAGTTTAAATTGACATAATTTGTTTTAATTCATTTAAAAGTTCTAGATAAAAGACATAATTAGATTAAATTGATATGAAATTCGTAGAAAGTGGTTTAAATTCACATAATTCGTTTAAATTAGTTTTAATCTTCCAGGAAATGGTTGTAATTCACATAACTAGATTTAAATTGATTTAAAATTCGTAGAAAATTATTTAAATTAACATAATTTGTTTAAATTAATTTTAAACTTCTAGGAAATAGTTATAATTGGCATAATTAGATTAAATTGATATAAAATTAATATAAAATGGTTTAAATTCACATAATTCATTTAAATTGGTTTTAAACTTCTAGTAATGGTTATAATTCACATAGTTAGATTAAATTGATGTAAAACTAGCAGGAAATGGTTTAAGTTCACATAATTCGCTTTAAATCATTAAAAATGGTTTAAATTCACATTATTTGTTTCAATTCATTTACATTTCCTAGAAAATGGTTATGATTCACATTAAATTGAAATAAAAATCGTAGAGAATGGTTTAAATTCACAAAATTATGTTATTTTTTGCAGTTATGATTCAATTATGTTTTTTGCAATTATGGTTGCACCGCTGGAGTACGTACGGCCGGAGTTGTTCGATGAGGCGGTGGACTGGCACCACCACTTGTACGTGTCGGCTGTTCTCAGACGTTCGCCCGACACCATACGTTGCCGGACGACCCGCACGTTGATGCCGATACACTAGCGGTGGATTCCGAAGTACGTAAATCATATTTATTATTTATTTTTGTTTCTTTACAATAGTAATTGTGTTAAGTAAATTGATATTTTTCAGGCTACGTGCTGCAGGACTTCTCCCTGTTGTGCGGTTGGTCGAGGGGGACAGGCTACGAGCTGAGGTTCCCCGAGCACAGCGGTTGACGCGGTTCAGCTATGACGCCCCGCTGATCGCCGCGTTCATGGACCGGTGGCGACCAGAGACACATGTTCCACTTCCCCGTCGGCGAGATGACTCTCAGTCTAGAGGACGACGCGATGTTGGGAGAACTTTCGTGTGTTGGCCAAGCGATGGGGCCGATCGACATCCCCGCGACGTGGCACGCCGACTTCCTTGCTCGGTTCGCGAACGTTCCTCAGAACGATCGCACACCGGCGCCGTACGTGCCCTTCGCCGACACCCACGGGCCCACCTAGACTTGGATCCAGTAGTTCAGCGTACGTGAATCTAACTCTTATTTTCAACGTTTGTATGCATTTTAAACGAATGTGACGATGGACCTTTCTGTGTGTGCAGGCTGACTACATGGTGGACGATGCTAATGACCCGACGTCAGAAAGGTTTTTGGAGGTCTACTTGCTCTGGCTGTTCGGTGGGTGCTGTTCTGCGAGTCAGCGGGAAGCTCCTTGTCGCGGTACCTGATCCCCTGGGCTCAGAGGATCGCCGACGCACCCCTCCAGCAGATGCCCTAGATTAGCTAGGGCAACGCTGTTCTGGTAGCTACCTACAAGGGGCTGTGTTCGGTAGTGACGAGGCCGGCGAGTAGGGAGGTGATCTCTCGGGTCCCCTCGCACATCGCCTCGAACGCAACCATCTGCTGGATGCTGTTCGGGTTGAGGTGCTGGAGCTGCAGCCCATACTCGAACAACACCCCGCGGATGAACCGACCGGCAGGGACGGAGAAGCCACGCTCGTGGAAGGCCACGAACGACACCACGTACCCCTTGGGGCGCGGCACGGACTCGTCGCTGGAGACCTTCCACTCGAAGGTGGTGGTGGGCGGAGGAAGCTGTCCCGCCTCGATAAGACGGAGGAGCTGCTCGCGGGAAACGTTGGAGCGCGTTCAGTTCGACATTTGCAGCAGTGGGGTCTTGGACGGGCTGGAAGCACAAGGAACAGCGGCGTTGCGGATGCGGAAGAACTCGGAGCGCGGAGGGCAAGCGCGAGAGGAAGAAGAGGATGGGAAGGCAAAGTCCCGAACCAGCACCCAACACGCGGTTTTAAAGGGGGCAGACCAACCCCTCACCTTCGACACCAGGCCCGCCGTGTTAGCGGGACTTTCGCCCACACGCGCGCGTGCCTCGGCGAAACAACCGCCCACTCGCGCGACGCCTCGGTTCCCGTGAAATACGGACCTACCGAGTCTGCGTGTGGTCATGATGGAACGGTCACGTCCTTCATGTCGGCCGAGATGCCCGCGCCCATAAATGCGCCCACATTCACCACGACGGCCATAACTGCCCCGATGAAACACCCCCAAGCTACAATGGCTACAATTACGAATAAAAGCTCGCGAGCGAGTCTCCAACTCACTCATGAGCTCGGGGGCTACATCCGGCGGATGCGCTCGCGCGCACTCACCGAGAACGTGAAGAACACCACCAACACCAAGATCATCCGGCTGAGCCTGAGCACGACTCCTTGACTCCCTCTCAGGCTTGGGGGCTACTGACGAGGGCCCGGATTACGACCCCCTTTGACGGCGAGATTATCTCCCCTAAAACAACAAGGCATTCCAACACAATTGACAATGTGAAGGCCAAGGTCGACAACGTCAAGGCAAAGATTCAGAACAAGGAGGAGAGAAGACCCTGGTGAAGACCCACACTGGCAAGACGTCCAGTCTCTGGCCAGTTGGCTGCATCTCTGACCAGTTCCCCACTAGAGGGACCCCCACGACAAGTCTCTGCCTCGCACGACAAGTCTCCGCCTCGCACGAGAAGTCCGGTCCCGGCTGGCACGTGGGCCCAGACGCACAACGCGAGCACCACCACCAACGCGCGAGGAGGAACGATTCCCCACGTCATGCAGGTACAACAGCTGGCAGCCATGCAAGCAGCTCACCCCAACAAGAGCCTTAATGCTGGTCTGACCGGCTGCACGGCCATCACATCGCCATAATCTCCCACTCTGCCACACGCTAGCTCGGCCCGAGGCACTCGAGCACCCTCTACAAAGCGCACAAGCCTATACTTTGGTTTGGGCGTGGCAAGCTAGGCAAGTACTCGGGCAGACCAAGACAAGCCCGCTCCTCGGTGCGACCGACAACGACGCCATCTCGGCATTTCAGAACGGCACGACGTGCACGTCCCTTATCCACCGACTCGGGCACCGCATGCCACGCACGACCCGTGAGCTCCTTGACATCGCGACGCTGAACACCCCTCAGGGCAAGGGGAAGCAAGTCGTGGACCACGGTGAGGCGATGTCCGCACGCTTCAAAAAGAAGAAGAAGAAGAATGACAAGCGTTGTCATGACGACAACTTTGTCGCGGCGGTGGAGCGCAAGGCGTCGTGCCCCAAGGGCAACCCGACCAAGCCCGCACCGACCAGGGAACACTTCGAGAGGCTCTTGGATGCACCGTACCCGCACCACGAGGCCCCCCATCAAACATACATTTAGGGAGTGCCAGCTCATGAAGAACTACGTCAAGGGCACCCTCAAGCCAAGAACGGCGGACCAACCCGAGAAGCAAGGCCCCTCCCACGACAACGATGACGGCGTGGGGGTTGTGTTCCCTGGTGAAGACGGCGCGGTGCACATGATCTTTGGGGGATCTCCGGCAAGACCCTCGAGATGGCGCGAGAAGCTCATCTGGCGAGAAGTCTTCAACGCTAACGTCGTGAAGCCGTCCTACCTAAAGTGGTCGGAGGTTCCGATAACCTTCGACCGCAAGGACCATCCCGACAATGTGCCTCCGCATGGATCCTACCCACTAGTGGTAGCACCCCTATTCAAGTCCAGAAGGATCCACAAGGTCCTAATGGATGGGGGAAGCGGGATCAACGTGCTCTACGCGTCAACTCTTGACGAGATGGGAATCTCGCGGTCCGCACTGAGGCTGTCGACTGCGCCATTCCACGGGGTCGTACCTTGAATCGAGGCGCCCCCCTCGGGCAGATCGATCTGCCCGTCACATTCGGGGACGTGTGGAATTTCCGCACAGAAACCCTCACCTTTGAAGTGGTGGGGTTCTCGGGGACGTACCATGCGATCCTTGGGAGGCCAGCATACGCGAAGTTTATGGTCGTGCCCAACTATACGTACCTGAAGCTGAAGATTCCCGGACCGTAGGGAATCATCACAGTAGGGCCAACATATCAGCGCGTGTACGGATGCAATGCTGAATGCTGAATGCTTTCTGTTCGCTGAGGCAACCATCCGGTGTGAGAGGCTCCACGCCGAGCCTCGATCCGAGGACTAGGATGTCCCCGAGTCATCCAAGTGTGCGGTCTACTCTTTCGAGCCCGCCAAGGACGTCAAGGATGCGGTCATCTTCGACGACGGCCGTACGCTCCGTATCGGGACGGTGCTCGATCCTAAATAGGAAAGCGCGCTCGTTGACTTCCTCAAAATGAACCTCGATGTGTTTGCATGGAAACCCTCTTACATGAAGGGGATCCCGAGAGAGGTTGCCGAGCACAAGTTAAACATCAGGCCGAGATCGAACCCGGTGAAACAACGCCTTCGTCGCTGCAACGACGAGAAGTGCAAGGCGATTGGCGAGGAGGTCATGAAGCTCCTTAGTGCAGGGTTCATCCGTGAAGTCTTCCACCCCGAGTGGTTAGCAAACCCTGTACTTGTAAAGAAGAAGAATAAGAAATGGAGGATGTGTGTTGACTATACGAGCCTTAACAAGGCATGTCCCAAGGATTCGTTTCCTTTGCCTCGCATAGATCAGGTAGTCGATTCAACGGAAGGGTGCGAGACCCTCTGTTTTCTCGATGTGTACTCCGAGTACCACCAAATAGCGATGTGCATAGCGGACCAACTCTCAACCTCGTTCATTACTTTGTTCGGCGCGTACTGCTATCAAACGATGCCATTTGGGCTCAAAAATGCGGGTGCAACTTTCCAACGATGCATGCGACGCGTCTTCGGGGAGTTGATAGGCCGCATCATAGAAGCATACGTCAACGACATCGTAGTCATGTCGAAAAAGATGGGGGATCTGGTCCCCAACCTCACTAAGGTCTTCGCGAAGCTCCGACAACATGGGGTGAAGCTAAACCCCGAGAAGTGCGTTTTCGGGGTTCAGAGGGGTATGCTCCTCGGCTTTGTCGTGTCAGAACGCGGCATAGAAGCTAATCCCGAGAAGATCTCGGCCATCATGGACATGGGGCCGATCAAAAACCTTAAGGGTGTACAGTGTGTCACAAGCTGTCTCGCAGCTCTAAGTTGTTTCATAGCACGACTCGGAGAGCGCAGCCTGTCGCTGTACAAGCTGATGAAGAAATCCGACCACTTCACGTGGATTCCCGAGGCGCAAAAGGCACTCGATTCTTTGAAGAATATGCTCAAGAGTCCTCTGATACTGACCGCTCCAACCACGGAAGAGCCAATGCTCATGTATATCTCAGCGACAACCCAAGTGGTCGGCACAGCATTGGTGGTCGAGCGAGAAGAGATCGGGAGGTCTCAAAAGGTGCAGCAACCAGTGTACTTCGTCAGCGAGGTACTCTCTGACTCCAAGACGCGCTACTCACAAATGCAGAAGCAAAACTCGTACGTCAATAAATAGATGTTGCATGCCTTGTTCACATGTCTCTGAGTTCCGAACTTATCTTTGGTTGTGTTCACGTGTTTGCGACAACGTTTGAGGCTGAGCAGAGAGCGTCTTTGCACCAAGGCAAAGACGCTCCCTGCTCGGGGGCTACCTAGGGCACGATGCCCTCCTCGTTTTTTTACAAAATTTTTCAAAAATCCTGACAACTGTGTCGAGACCGATCACATGAGCGAAAGGTTTTTTGGCAGAAACTAAATCTCGCGAAAAGTAAAGATGACGGGCTGCATGGAATGACGGGTCGCTACTCGTTCAAAGCTCCTAGTGCTTATGCCCCAGCGGCTACAACATGAAGACTTGCGAGTACACCTCGAGTTCCCAGGTCTTCATCTGACCTCTTTGCAATAGTACTCGAGTAACCGCTAGGACTCCGGTCTAAAAAAATGTTTTCACGAGCAAAATCTCGACAAGTTATCTCCCGAACCTTGGGTTCTCGGGGGCTGCGAACAGACGGTTGTGCTTAGCGGATCAAAGAGGCCAAGCCTTCCGACTCTTACACCTCCGTGGCTCCAGAGTACGGCTTGACCCTTTCGGTTCTCTAAGTCCGATTGCGCATTGCTGCAACCGTCCTCGAGCGCTCGGAAGTAATCGGGGGATAACACAAGATAAAATGCTTAGCTACACACTTGGTAGCCATACAACTTGTTCGGGTTATTACAATAAAATAGTTCATGGCGCATTAATTTGAGGCCCCGAGAACTTCTGGGTCCTCTGGTTCATCTCGTGGTAGCAGCTCTGTTGGGGGAGTGGCCCAGCCCATGTAAGGGTTAGTTGGCCTTTGTGTGGTCTCAAGGCGCTTCTTGTAAATGCCGCGTCCACCAGGGGCTCGGTAGAAAATAACCACTAGGGGCTTGGGGGAAAATTGGCATCTACCCCCATCCCTATATATAGGAGGATCATTGTAATTGATGGGACGGGAAATAAATGAGGAGAGAGCTCCAAAGTAGCAACTTACTATCTCTGCTGCCTATTTTACTTTCTGCTTTGTAGTAGTAGAAGTAGAAGAGCTAGCTGCAATAGTAGTAGAGGTAGCAGTAGTAATGGAAGAAGTAGAGCAGTCCTTCGAAGGGGCCTTACGGTCCTTTGCCTCTTTGGAGGACTAGAATATTGTGGTGTTGGTGCCCCCTTCGGTACCAATTTACACCAACAAGCTCCAGGTCCTTCAAAGCGGCGTCGGCCATGTCGCGAGTGAAGGCGGCGCAATCTTCCTCTAGTTCATCACATTGGTCGTCGGAGATACCCGGGGCCCAGCTGCCGCTCAGCGCCGTGCGGTCCAGCACTTGGTAATGCGACTCGATCATGCCGAGGACCTGGTGCACCGTACAAGGGACTGTCGACAACTCGAGTTCTCGCACCACGCCGGGAAGGTGCCCGACCTCTTCAATCAGCATCTCGGGCGTCCTTGGTCCAAGCGACATGCCGAGCCCGGCCATGGCCGAACTCATCACCCTCCTAAGCTTGGTGATATCCCCAATGACCTTCTCGCTGATGGCCTCCGACTTGCACTGAGCGTCGCGGGCCTGTCTCGGGGCGGCTGCGTCCTGCTCCCGGGACGCTCGAGATTTCTCTAGTTCGGTCTGAACCTCCGAAAAATGAACATGGACGAGAAGTCATGGTGGGCTCGCAAAGAAGAAGAAGACGGAACCAAAGCTTGACACTCACTCTGAAGCTGCTCCGACAAGCGCCCGACGGCACCCTCCTTCTCGATGATCTTGAGGAGAGCAACGTTTCGCTCATGCTTGACCTCCGCCAGCTTCGTGACCATCCCGACGCGGATCAGGCGCGCCCTTGCAAACCACAACCAACGGATCAGGGTGCGATGCATAGCAATCAATGAGCCAAGCGAAGAAGAGAAGGGACCTCACGACTCACCTTCAAGATCCTGTGACAACTTCGCATTGTTGTCGCGCAACTGCACCGCCTCCTCGGTGACCACCTGGAGTTGGTTCGTAACCTGGGAGAATTCGCGGCCTATCGTCTCCAAGTCCGTCGTCGCTGTGCCCAGATCACGCTCCAGCTCTGACACCCTCGCCTCGAGCGCCGCCTTCTTGCGAGCGGCGGCCTGGGCGGCGGTCTCAGTCTTGGCCCTCTCGGCGGCCTCCTCAGCAGACGACGCGGCCGCTCGGAGCTTCTCAACCATGGCCTCGGCGAGTGCCAGCCTCGAAGCCAGCGAGTCCCACTCAGTGGCAGCGGTGGCGGCAGCGGTCTCGGTGGTGGTCGCGCGATCCTCTGCCGACTGGCGGGTGGCTTCAAGGGACGTCCACGCGAGACGCCTCGCTCGCCACGGCAGCGGCCGCCGCCACCCGGGCTACGATGAGCTACATCTCCAGCTGGGTCCATTTCGCACGGAGCTGGCGCGCCGCACGGGCTCATCTCCAACCTGATGACGCAAGGGACTGCCTCCGACAAAGCAAAGATAAGTGGCGCTCCTCGAGAAGACCAGGGAATTAAAGACACAACTGTAAAACGAGAAAGCTTACTGAAGTCGCAGGGAGGATCAACTCATCAAAGGCACGGCGTGCCCAGTTCAATCCATGCTCCAAGGTGTTGCGCACCGCAACCTCCTCGTCATCCTCGACGTCGTCACCGGACTCAGAAGTGGCCGCCCACGAGGTGCAGGTGAGCTCGAGGGCCTGGGATTCGTCGCTTGCCGCACCCTGCAACAAAGCCACCCCTGTCTCCTCGGCCTCTTGGATCTCCGGGGAGGCTGCCCTTGTCGTATGCTTGGGGGTGACTCGCTCGTGCAGGGTAGCAGCGGGCTCATCCGGCACGCGAACCTCGTCGGCACCGGCGGCGACCGAGTGGGACAGCGAAGATCTCGCCTCTCCGACAACACCCTCTGCCACGCTAGTCACTGCGGCGGCGGCTGTGGTTCCAGCTACTTCTGCCGGCTGGGGGAGGGACGCTTCCTGGCTCTCGCTAGTCGGCGGTGGCGTGGACGCATCTGCAACCGACTTCGTGCCAGCCGCGGACTCCTCGGGGACCGTTTCCGCCGCCTCCGGCGCGGCGGAACGAGCGAAGCCACCGGCACGCTCGTACTGTTGCAGTGCCTGCGAGACCGACGCGATCATCTCCAGGATTGACGGCTCGGCGAACATCCGTTCCGTCGCCACGTCCAGCACCTTGCCCGGGAGCTGGGGGACTTCAAGGTCAATAACCCCGACATCGGGGAAGTCTATGTACCGGCTCGTCGCCAGTTCCACCACCTCCTCGACAATGATGGTGCCCACGGCTAAAGAAGTCTCTGCCGCTCCCGCGGTCGAGGAAGGATCCGGCACCTCGGCGACCGGGGAAGGCTCCGGCACCTCTGCGGCCGGAGAAGGATTCGCCATCACCGCCGCCGGGATAGGCTCCGACACCGGGGTCATCACAACATCACGACCCCTCGACGATGGGGGAGGCGCCGAATCTTCGTCCAAAACCACCACCACATCTCCACCGCTTGGGCCGGCCTCGGCCGGTGGCTCCAGGGCCACTTGAGGGGCAGTCGCCCCCGCGGCCGTCTGTCCCTCCTCGATGGCGGTGCCAGGAACTGGTGGGGGAGGCGCGTTCGATTCCTCTGCCGCGGCAACCACAGCCGGCTCCTCTTCAGCTCGCGCCGGCAACAACTCGACGCCCGGGGGCTGGGGATGGGGCTCGGAAGTCACCACTCGCGTGCTCAGCGCCAAGCTCTTCAAGGGCGCAAGGCTGAGCACGCCGGTGTCGGCGTGCCTTCAAGAAAGCAGAAAGCAGCATCAATAAACGAAACAAGTCGGAAGATCTACGATAATAAGTTTGAAGTCGAGAACTCACATCTTGGAGCGCACCCGGTGTTTCTTCGCCGGGCGGCCCGACAAGCTCTGCTCAGGGGCTGCGCGCTTCGAGCCCGCCGACTCGGGGGCTATTCCGCTTCGGTCCGCTGCCTCAACGGCAGCAACTCGCTCCCCCGCTCGCTCGGGGGCTGACCCCCGGCCTCTGCGACGGCAAGATTGGACCGTGGCCATCGCCGGTGATGAGGGACACGTGAACATCCGGGGCTCCGCCGCCACGGATAAGCAATGACTGCAGAAGCTGCGGGGTGGCGCCTGGCTTCGCCGCCTGCGGCGCGCTCGGCGTCGACACCGAGTCCGACGAATTCCCCCACGATCGGCGCCTCTGCATGGAGTCAGAGTCGGGACGGTCGAAGCCATTGTAAAGCTAGTGGGCAGACGTCGGCTGCTCCTCCCATATTCTCGGGGGGTCGGCTTGGTGGGGGTGAGGATCTCTGCGACTTGGAGGCGCCCGTCCCGCTGGGCGCCACACGAGGTCGGACCGTCCGCTGGTCCTCTCGGGCATGGCGAGCTTCTTGACGTGAGCTCGAGCCCACTGTCTTGTCGCGCGCAGCCGCCTGCGCCTGTCGCGACGATGACATTTCGGTGCCGTGAGGAGGTGATGACGAGGACGACCCCGACATGTCACTCCAGTCGACCGCCGCGTTGGCGACATCGCCGCTCCACGACGGCTCGGACGATGGGTCTTCATCGGAGGAGACGCCAAGCTCCCCCGCCTTCCGCCTCTTGATGAGGTTCTCGTTTCAATCGCGCTTGTCAATCTGGCGCTTCTTGTGTTGTGCCTTGCGCGCGGTGCGCCGCTTCTTCGTCGTGGCCTTGTTCTGGTTAAAAATCGCCTCCTCCGGGAGAGGCGCCTTGGCCGGTACGAGGTGGGCACACTTCAACTACAATGGCAAGAAGGCGTGAAAGTCAGCATCGAAAGACAAGCTCCGAGAAGATCGAAGTTACGACAAAAGCAAATAAGATGCATCGAGAAGACGAGCAACTCACAACTTTTTATGTCCCCGCGTTGGGAAGCATCGGGAGCACCCGCGACGGCGGCCACGAGTATGTCGACCTCCCAATCGACTGCACCACGTGGTGCTGGACCTCGAGAGATGACGGGAACGACGGTGCGGTCACGGTCCCCTCCCAGGGGGGTAGATCGGCCATCATCTCGCAGAGGCGAAGCGGCCACCTCCAGAGCAGCACGACTCCTCGGGCATGATATTGCTCGATCACTCCCGCCAGGGTGACTCCGGCTCCTCGGAGACGCCCCAGTACGGCCCAGTGGTGCTTGAGAATTTTCTCCTGCTCTTTCTTGGTGGGGCCATCCGCCCAACTCCTCCGTGACTCCGCGATGGAGTTCCCGATGTACGACGGGAGCGCAATCTCGGGGTCGTTCCGCAGGCAGAACCAGCCCTTGTGCCAGCCACTATTTGAGCTAGTCAGGGACACCGGGATGTAGTCATCGCCGGAGGTTGGCACAGCCGATCGTCGCCGTGTGGGAGACATCCTTCAAGAACGTGAACTTGAAGAAGTTTTGGAGGAGGTGCCAGTAGGCACTGATTCCAAGGTACCCCTCACACATCGCCTCGAACGCAGTCATCTGCTGGATGTTGTTCGGGTTGAGGTGCTGGAGCTACAGCCCATACTCGAACAACACCCCGCGGATGAACCGACCGGCGGGAATGGAGAAGCCGCGCTCTTGGAAGGTCACGAACGACACCACGTACCCCTTGGGGGTGCAGCACAGACTCGTCGCCGGGGACCTTCCACTCGACGGTGGCAGTGAGCAGAGGAAGCTGTCCCACCTCGACAAGACGGAGTAGCTGCTCGTGGGAAACGTTGGAGCGCGTCCAGTTCGACATTGTAGCAGCGGGGTCTTGGGCGGTGTGACGCCCCAGGTTTTTAATTAGTGTCATTAGCGCTAATGACCGAATCAGCCGAGTCAAACCGGCCGACAATGGTCAAACCTAGGTCAACCTGGGTCATCACCTCGAAAACCGAGCCGACAACCCCTATTGACCCCTTGACCAAGTCAACACCCTTGTGGTCAACCCTTGGTTAAAGACACGGTCAAACCCCGCTTAAACCCTGACGTCGGTGAGTGTCTTCCGGAACTTTTGCCGCGTTCTCCAAATTTCACCTAAATACTTCAAAATATACCTTTATGAAAGTTGTCCAGCTTGTTGAGGGACACAACTTTCATGTAGATTGGCATTTCAAATTTTGAGCGGAAAAGGGTGAAAAACTTGGTCAACTGGCAGTACCTCCTGTTCACCGAGACATGGCAGCATTCAATGTTGGCATGCCGATTCTGCAAAATCCGTTAAGAAAAACACCATACGGCTTTTGTGGAAGTGGTAGAGGATAGTGAGATCTACAACTTTCCTATTCATCTCTTGGTGCACTTTAGTTGCAAAAATTCGAGTTATTGTCAGTCAAACAGTGCCAGTCCAACATTTTCAGGAGGCCGCGACGCGCCCACGCGACACGCCGCGCGCGAGCGCCGGCGCCGCGTCGCCGCGCGCGCGCGCGCCCCGCGCGCACGCGCCGGCCGCGCCTCGGGCCGCCGCGCGCCTCGGCGCCCGCGCCGGCGTGCGCCTTCCCTAGGTCGTTGCACGCTCCGAGGCCGCCTCGAAGTTGCCCCCCTCGCGTCGTGCGCCGGGCCGTGCGTCGCGTCGGACCGGCGGACGGGCGCCCGACGGACCGCCGGTCCGTTCGGCCGGCCGTGCGAGCCGCGTACGGCGTGCTGCGCGGTCAGGACCCCGTCCCTCCCCTTCACTCCTCTCGGCGTCGCAAGGAGGACCGCACAGCCGCTATAAAAGGGTGGCACCGCGGGCATCCCCGCGGGTCTGCCGCCCACGGCCCGAGCCGGCCGCTGGCACCATTAGAGGCTACCGCGGGGAGCTCCGAGTTTCGGCCGGCGGCACACCCAACCGAGCTCTCCTCCACCTCCCCGTGCATCTGCTACAGCTTCCCAAGCCACCCATTCGCGTGCCCCGGCCGTGAACTCGCCGAAGCAGGAGGCACGACGGCCGGTGTCGGTCGCTGCTGCTGCACGCCATCGCTGGCAGCGCCTCCACCCCGACCCAACCCTCAAACCGATGCATGGTGAGCCCCTAGCCATCCTCCTCCCTTTCCCCGGCCGATTCCGGCGCCGGAGCACCGGAATTTGGGCCGGCGCCGCCGGTAACCACGCCCAAGGACCCAATTGCAGATGGCCAGCTCTTTTCAGGGAGTTTTACGCAAACCAGGGGCCTATCTGCGAGAGTCTAAATCTTTCCGAGGGCCTAGTCACAAAGTTGTATCTTCAATAGTGTACTCCTTTTGCCGAAATTTGTAAAATGCGTAGAAAATCATAGAAAGTTCAGAAGCTTGCAAACTAAATTTTGTTGGAACCATGGTGAAGAGTACTACAACTTTTGTTATACTTACATGGTCTGATTCTGGATATTTTTAGCATGAAAAATAGAAATGTGAAAAGCCTAAATCTGCAATATCTCAAAATTTATAAATCCTCTGTATCCAATTTTTGGATATGTTGTATATCATGTCATTACTAGCTCCTGTGCCAAAAATTGCACAAAGTTATGAAGTAAATCTTTTTATATAAATTGTTTACCTATTATACAGAATCTGCCTAGATGATTTTTGTAGCTAAAAATAATTATGTTTTTGTGCCCAACTTTTGCATGCTGTCTTTTTATGCCAAGACACACCTCCGGTGAATTAATCATAATTTTTGGATGATCAAAAATATTTATTTTTTTGTGCATGTTTTCCTTTGTAAATTAATGAAGCAAGATCAGTAGAGCTTCTAGGTGTGCTTGCTGGTTCTTTAGGCTTGTTTAGGATCAGAGAGCATGTATGAGAAAGATTGGAGCATTTTGATGCTTATTTATTTTTGTATGCATTTTTTTTGATCGCTAGCTAATCTTTTGTTCTTTTCCAAAGTAATTTATTTTCTAGCTTCCAAGCTTTGCATGTGAGTCCAGTGGTTCAGTATGGGTGTTATGATGCTTAAGAAACCCTTCTTTAAATTTTAGTGAATTATTGATGATAAAAACTTTAAAGGTCCTTATGGAGTAATGCTTTAATTAAATTAGAAAAATGCCTTTTAGTTCTTTTTCTCCTTTTTGTGAAGTGATGTCAAACTTAATTAAAGGCTAAAAACACCACCTTACTGATAAGGGATTAATTTATAAATAAATATCTTTGTACACACCCTTACTAGTGAGAAGTAAAAGGAATAAACCTTCACATGAAATATCAAGTATAAATGGAACATTAATTCAAATGGGTAATAAAAGAATGAAACATACATCAATAATAACCTTCATCAAAAGAAATTAATAGTTAATTATATGTCAAGGTGAATCTAACCAACAAGAGTTGGTTAAGATGAGCAGATTGTCACATCACCTGAACCCTGCATTGCATTCCGTGTAGATCTTCCTGACGGTGACTACTCACTCGTCCCGGAATCCGAGGAAGGAGAAGCAGAAGCTTCGCTGCAGTACGTGGAAGTACTCGACGACACCGAGGGTGCTCAAGCTAACTTAGCTGACGAAGGCAAGCCCCAGTGCATCTAACCCAGTTTTCAAATTCATTATTCAATTATCTATGGATGCTTGTGCATATAAGTTCAGGAGTTGTATGGAACCTTAGATGCATGATCCCTAGGTACCTTTGTCCTTACTTGTATGATAGGTCGATAGCTTCTAAGCTATAGGACCGTTACAAGTCGGGTGATGATGTCACTCGCGAGAATAGGTTCCTAGATAGGAATCATAAGATCTCCTTAAAAGGATTGCTCATGTGATAAGAGCATGGGATTCGGGCTCCGGTACAATGGCTATTGTGGGTTAAGTGTTTGAACATACTAATCACTTGTCGGGAATGGGACCGGTAAGCCTAGTACCTCAATGAGACGGCTAGGGATTTAACTGTCACTACTCTTGGGATGTCTCACGGCTAGCTACCGGTGGTGTATGGTGAGTCCGGGTGCTTCGCGGAGTATTCCGGATAGCCTGCACCAAAGATTGTGGCCTTTTATCCCGACCCGAGGATTTTTGTTGGTGATTGTTCGCGCGAGGGGCATCCCACCGTGTGTTTAGGTCTACCTTGCAAGGTTTAAATCAATCGATTGTCAGCCTCTCACCTGTCGGTGCGGAATGTGGTCCCGACACTAACCAGTAATAAGCGCCAAGGTCTATCCCTCAATGGTCGATGCTAAGCAACTAAAGACACAAGGTTTATCCTGGTTCCGGCCGGGGGCCGTACGTCCAGCAGTGGTGTGCTTGGGGCACTATGTTGCTCAGCACCGGGGTGCCTGTAGTGGGGCGGCTACAAGCAAGGCGGGAGAGGGAGCATGGCCCCCAAGTCTCTGGTGAAGTGAACGGAGTGAGTTCAGATGTTGTGGGAGAATTGGGGAATGTGTGTGTGTGTTGTGACGTGTCTTGTCCCCTGTGGCGGGGGAGTTCACCTTCCTTTTATAGGCCAAGGAGAGGGCGAACTACAAGTATGCCGCACTATTCAGCTACATGGGGAAGTATGGTGTGCAACGCCGCACAGTAGGCGGCCGCCTTAATGGTCCTTGCCACGATCTGGCCATCATGGCGTATCTTGTACCCGAACAGTGGCAGCTTTGAGGGTAGGGGCGCAGTGGTTGGCCGTGGCGTCCCCAGGCGGGCTTGAGGGGGTTGCTGATGATGATCCGTACGGGATACAGTGGCAGGCGTGGTGACGTCCCGTTCCCGCGTGCCTTATGGCGCCGGAGTGGTTGTAACAGCGCCCGACGTGGTGCTGCGAGCACGGGGGTGGCCGTACAGGGCCAACAGTGGCGGGGATGGCGTCCCGCCGGCCTAGCGTCATGACCTGGCCCTGCAAGGTCACGAGAAAGTAGTTCGAGGGTGTGGCCGGCCCCCCTTCGAGGGCGCGGCGCGTTAGCCGTACGGGAGTAGGCGGCGTGGTGTCACGGGGCTGACACCGGCCACGCCGCACAGTCTCCCACAGTGGCGGGGATGGGTTTCCCCTAGGGAGTTGGTGCGACAGGGCCGGGGCATGATTCCCAGGCGCATGATGGCGCCGCCCTGCCGTGCCAGAGCATTAAATGCCCGTACCCGCGTGCGGGAACGGGCGTACGCGTGAGGAACCCTCGAGCGAGGCGGAGCCCGCTCGAGGGGGATGTGAACCCTCGAGCGAGGCGGAACCCGCTCGAGGGAGGCGTGTACCCTCGAGCGAGGCGGAGCTTGCTCGAGGGGACCTTTGAGCGGACCGCTTTGGTGGGCCGTGGGGACCACTGCAGCGTGGGCCGCGGGGACCACCGCAGCGTGGGCTGTGCCCCGTGTGTGCGCTTAAGTGAGATGCGTTTAGCTTTGGTTTTTTGCAGGTTTTAAGCAGGGTTTCCCTGGTTGTTTTAGTGGACCCTCAGGGCTGTCCCCGACAGTAGCCCCCGAGCATCTGCGGGTTTGCCGGCCAGGCTCCCGCAGATGCTGAAGCCTACTGATAAGACATTCTTCCCCCCTGGTTGCTAATGCTTTCCGTGGGGCCGCGTCAGCGGACCCGCGGGTCTAGCCCCCGAAGCCCTGCAGGAGCGTGAGTGCTCCTGCAGGGGTTTTACCGCAGAGTCTGGTCAGTGGGCGTGGTGCCTATTTCAACCGGCGTCGGCGATGTTCCAGCCGGCTTCGGTGACGCACGCGCAACTGGCACTATCCGCGACCGGTGCAACTCAGGAGGTGTAGCCGTGCGTCGAGCCCCCGAGCCTGGGCCCGTTCAAGGCGATCGGGGCGAGCTCTACGACTTGTTTTTAACGCGCCCTCGCCATCCTTCCGCGGGACGGAGGGTGAGGTTTCCGCAACCCCCATCGATCGGGTCACGGATTGCGGATTCCTCGTTGAGCTGTTAGTGGGTGATTCGAGTGGACGCCTATGCCCCGTTCGATAAGGGTAGGCTGCGCGGTCCGGAGACGCGTCCATTAAAGCGCTTGCGTGGGTTTGCTAGGTGGGGCTCGGTCCCATTCGCTAGGGACCGAGGGCGCGGAAGCTCTCCCTCGGTGGGATCCCCCGCCAGCCGCCCTCGCCGGCTCTCGAACACGACATGTGGGGCACCCTCGAGCTGGTGGGCTCGAGGAAAGGCTCGAATGCGCGTGCCCTCGTCGTCCCTGACTCTGGTGATCTGGGGCGCCTGTTCGAACCTGTTGAAGGTCAGGCTACGAACCCCTGATCAGTAGGGCCGTGCGGGGTGGCGCTGGCCGCCCCCGTCTTTCGCATCTGCAGGTTTCGAGGGCCCATGATCGCGTTAGCCCTAGAACCGCTGATCAGTAGGGTCGTGCGGGGTGACGGCTGGCCGCCCCCGTCTTTCGCATCTGCAGGTTTCGAGGGTCCATGGGTGTGCCAGCCCCCGAGCTGCTGATCAGTAGCTTTTTGTGAATCGAGGGTACCTGTAGCGCTCGTTTACTTCAAACGGGCTTCGAGGCCACCGGTCGATGTTTGCACCTGTCGAGGGTCGTGTTAATTTGAGCCAGGGGTTCGGGCCGCTTCGAGGGTCTACCTTACTCAGTAAGGTACAGGGCCATTAAATGCTCGCAGTTGCGACTGAAATCCCGTGCCGCGGGCGCGCCTTTTCAGGCGCTGCGTCCGCGCGCGTAGTGGGCGACGTGGGCAGGCGGATGTGACCGCCTGCCACGGCCCCGTGGTTACCGCGCCGTGATGATGGCCTGCGGGCGGTTGCGTGGCCGCCGCGGTCGTGGTGGGCCCGTCCGTCCGTGAAGGAATATTCCGGCTGCAATTAATGCGCGCGGGGCGAGTGCTCCGGAGAGCACGCATGCGGCCTATAAATCCAATGGAAGGGGAACAGGCGGTTTTTACCTTTGCCTTTAGCACTCGCCGTTCTTGCCTCTCGCACTGTAGCCTCCGAGCTGTTCTCGCCATTGCATCTCTTTCCTCTCGGAGCTCTTCTCGTTCCTTGTCCTTCGCCTCTTCGCCCACTCGCATGGCGCCCCAGCAGCTTCTCGTCGTCGTCAACCCGTTGACGTGGGAGCGCTCGATGGTGTCACGGCTGGCCCCCGAACCGGTCCGGGTAACCGCCCGGCCGGTCGGCGGCGAACGAGGATGGACGGCCGGCCGCATGGATCGTGCCGTCGGGAAGGGAGCAAGCGCCCAACCCTCCGAGCGGCTACGTGGTCAGCTTCGTCCGCTTCCACGAGCGGGGTTTTATGGCGCCGGCGAGCCGTTTTATGCGGGCTCTCTGCCACCACTATGGCGTGGAGCTCCATAACTTCGCGCCGAACGCGATCTCGCAGGCGGCCACATTCGTTGGCGTCTGCGAGGGCTTCCTAGGGATCCCGGTGAATTGGGATCTCTGGGTCCATCTTTTCCGCGCGGAGCTGTTCACGCTGCCGACGACGGAGCCGAGGACCCGCCGCGCGGTGCGTGCCGGCGGCATGTCGCTCGCCGTGCGGGGCCAGCGCAAGGACGACTACATCCCCTGCACGATGACGACCAACAACGCAGGCTGGGAGCGGGGATGGTTCTATCTCCGCAACGACGAGCCCGGCCTCCCCCCTACACCGGCCTAGTGCTCCGGGAGAAGCCCGCCTCCTGGCACCACAGGGTGTCTCCGCCCCAACACCAGGCGTGGTTGGACTCGCTTCTGGCCGCGCTGAGGAATCTGGCGGGCCGTGGGCTGACTACGGAAGTCGTCCTCGCCCACCTCCACCATCGGCGGATCGTCCCTTTGATGGAGAGGCCGCTCTGCATCTTCGAGATGACCGAGGAGGCAGACCCCATCGCGTTGGCGAGGTCACGGTTGCTGCAGAGCCCCCTCCTGCGGGAATACGCGGCTACCCGGGCGTGGTGCGCTATCGACCCCAAGACCGGGCGCAACGACGGGACTCTGTGGGATCTTGAGATGCTGCCCACCGGCAAACTGGTGACTGGGGTTCTTGATTTCACTCTTGATTTTGCCAGTTCTCCGAGTTGTTGACGCATTCTAATGTTTCGCCTGCAGTTGGTGAGCGTGAGCGTCACGAAGTCCGAGCCGCCCACCCCCCGCTCTCGTGCGCTCGGGCGCGCGGCGCAGCAGCGAGAGCGGGAGCGAGCGGCGCGCAAGAAGGAGCGCGTGACGCGGCATCGGAAGCGTCGCAAGCGGAGGAGTGAGGAGTACCGGGTGCGCGAGCAGCAGGGGCTCTCCTCGCCGAGGACCGAGGAGTACTCGTCATCGGACGTGGAGGAGGAAGAAGAGGAAGAGGCCAGGGGGCAGGCCCTCCCCGATAGGTGGGAGCCTGCACCCCCGTCACCGGAGCCGGCTCCGGTGGCAAGGGCGGCATTGCCTGGGGCGGGTGCGGAGGCGTCTGCTCCCAAGCAATCGACGACAGAGGCGGCGCGGGCCGCGGAGGCGCCGGGCGCGCGCCTCGGGGGCGTCCGCACGCACGACGAGGCGCTCGCGCGCGCGGTGGAGATGGAGGGAGGCGCGGCAGCCGCTCCCACAACGTCTGCGGGGACCTCGAAGAAAAGGAAGTGCGCCTTCTCCTCCTCGAGGTAAGGGACCGTCTTTCGGGGGGTCGCGTGCCCGTCAGGCGGGAATCTGACAATTTGTTTGCATCTCCGCAGGGTGGTGCCAACTGTGCCTCCCCTCGCATCGGCCAAGGTGTGTTGACGGTGAAAATCCGTCAACCTAGCCATGAGTTTACCTTCGGTGTTGGCATGACTTTTGTATCTTATTCATTGGTACTAACCCCCGTGGTATAACAAGTTCACTTGTGCATGTCGGTTTTGGAGTTAAGTGTTTACGCGGGGTTTTAACGTTGAAAGCAAGACTTCCGGGATAAGTTCATTAAGCACCTCATGACAAGACCTTGAAGCCCGATACAAGTCAAGCAATGAAGTGAACATGACTCCAAGAGCCCAAGGACCAAGCCCGAGAAGATGATAAACTCCGAGGACCGAACCGGAAAAGTGCGTGAATCTTGCAAGACAAGGAGTTGAGTCCAATTCGGAGAGAAACCGACGTCAAGGGCCCACATGCAAAAGGGGAGAACATCTAGAAGACGTGGGAAGCAACACGGCGAAGCAGCCGCGGGATGGGCCGAATTGGGCCCAGGCCGGCCAGCCCAAGCCGGCCGGCCCAGCCCAATTCGGGGCCCAATCGGCCTCTCCTTTGACCTAATTGCTTCTCAGGCTATAAATAGCCCCCTGACCGAGAGCCACGAAGAACCGAAGTCGTAATCCGCCGCCGAGGAGCAGAGAAGCTTGAGGGACACCATCTTGGAGATGAGGGTCGTGCTAGTTGTCTAGGGTCTCCCTAGCCGACGTGGGAACCTTGCATGGAAGACCACGTCGGAGCTCCGGAGAGAGGATCAAGATCGAGGTAGGATCCCAGTGGTGATCTTGTTCATTGTTGACGGTTAATAATTGTATCAAAGTTCGTTCGTGACTCGCAAGCGTACAAGTCTCCCGTCGTAGTCAAGGGACCCTTCTTCCCTCGAGTGGTGAACCCAAGGTATCGAATCCGTGGAACAAATGTGTGACGCAAGACTTAATCTATTAAAGCCAAGTAATCTTCAATATTCGATAAAAGACCTAATGCATCTAAGTAAAAGACACAAAACGAATCTAATCTACTAAAAACCGGAGAAAACAAAGTAAGATTGGGTAGATAAACCGATCTAGAGGGATCGGGGTAAGCTTTTTGTTGAAGTTCCAAGCAAAAGAAGAAATAGCAAATCGAATCTTAATAAAAGCCTCTTTAAATCGTGGTTTCCCGTCCAAATCCGAAAACATCCGCCTTTCGAGACCCCCGTTCTGTCACAACGTATCCCTATTCATGCGGGGAGTTTAGGGCGAGTCAAAAGACAAGTCGAGATTCTTTCGGAAGATCCGGCGTGTACCTCTAGCCACCGCGGCTACAAGAACACCCTATGTAATCTATCTCGAGAATAGAATTGGAATAAGCAAAGCCGATCGAAAAACGAAATCTTCGAGGAAACACTTGATCGGCCGAGAAAAGATTCAACTTGATAATTCAACTATAACAATGATACATACACAAGATCACCACCGGATCCTTCCTTGATCTTGCTTCTAGCTCGGAACTCCGACGTGGTCTTCCTTGCAAGGTTCCCACGTCGGCTAGGGGAACCCTAGTCAACTAGCTCGACCCTCTCCTCTCCTAGATGGTGTCCCTCTCTTCTCTCGCTTCTCGGCGGCCGAAGACGAAATCTTCTCTCGCGTGGCTCTCGGTCGGGGGACTATAAATAGCCCGATTGGCGGCTAGGGCAAAGGACGACGCGTTTGGGCCCTAAATGGGCTCGGGCCGACCGGACCGGGCCGGCCGGCCCGGGCCCATTTAGGCCCGCCCCGCGGGCTCCTTTGCCCGAGGTCGGTTCCCTTGCTTCTCGGATGCTTCCCCCTTCGCATACGGGTCCATGTCGTCGGTTTCTCTCCGAATTGGACTCAACTCCTTGTCTTGGAAGATTCGACGCAGACTTTTCCGGTCGGTCCCCGGAGTATGTCGTCTTCTCGGATCAAGTCCCCGGCTTTTTGGAGTTAATTTTACTTCATTGCATGACTTGTTCGGGGCTTCAAAGTCTTGTCATGAGGTGCTTGATGAACTTACCCCGAAAGTCTTGCATTCAACACTAAATCCCTGCATAAACATTAAACTCCAAAAACGACATGCACACGTGAACTTGTTATACCACGAGGGTTAGTACCAATGGATAAAGTATAAAACTCATGCCAACACCGAAGGTAAACTCATGGCTAGGTTGACGGATTTTCACCGTCAACATCTCCCCCATGCTTAAACCTTGCTCGTCCTCGAGTAAGCCTTCGATGGATATCATCATTGCTAAACAATGTTTAAACCTTGCATTTGATCATACATGAGAAAACATAATGCTCTCAAAATTTAATTCATTAAAGTTCCATAATGTGCTAGCCTTCATCTCTACGGAGGGTAGATTCTTATTAAGCTTATCCCACAAGTATTAACATGCTCACAAAGTTTTAAATAGATCTCGAAATTTTTGAAATAAAGAACGAGATAGAGAAAAGCTAAACCAAATTCACAAATTTAAATCATCTCATGTATTGCTCATAAACTCTCATCTCACTTGTCTCTCAAGCCTATATATTCTACTCCTTTCCCTCTCATATATATGTGGTAGGCTTTATATGGAGCTTTTGGGAAAGTTTAGTCCTAACAAGAATTTATAAATGAGGTGTTGTCAAAACAAGACAAGCTTCTCATGGTCTTACCGAGACTCGTCAAAAAGGTCATTGGAAAATAATGTTAAATCAAGGAGGGGAAAGAAAAAAATAGACACACTTTAGATGAGTGGACATGTGCAAATGGCAAAGAGTGATCCCGAGGCACAAAGAAAGTCCTCGTTATCGGATTGCACATGGTTGGAAAATTGAGAATGGATCTTTTTATCTTGAAGCCTTGAATGCACTCTTAGAGAACCGGGGAGTTCACTTTACGCACAAATATATTTTTTTCTTTCTCATTCTTTTCTTTCTTTCATTCATTCATTTTTTTCTTGCCTCGTCATATATTCAGTCCATGACTTTCACAACGAAGTTTTGATTTTTTTATACCTTGAAAGTCATGAATATCACTGGATTTTTTTTTCTTTCATCATTATATATATATATATATTTTTTTTAATACTCCCTTTTGAACTCTAAAACTGCACCGTACCTACCTCCTCCCCCATGCTTAGACGTTGCTCGTCCTCGAGCAAAGAGGCGAAAAATAAGGTAGGTACCGGATATTTTTCCTTGGAGAGATACTTGAAATCTTCAACGTTGGCACCGTCTTGCGATCTTCCTTGAATTGATGATCCATCCTCAATGATAGGTTGTGGTCAAGGAGGTAGTCACAAAAAGATGATATTTGGTTTAAGAGTGGATATCCGGCGAAGTTTGTGAGATCACCGATGCGGGGATACACAATGCACGGATAAAAGGCTAGCAAAAAGATAGATACGCAAAAACGGAATGACCAGCTTCTTAGTCTCGGGCCAGAGAATTCATGGCCTGCAAAAACTCACTCAAAAATAAATCTTGTACACTAAGGTTTATGCACTCAAATATATATAAGGCTTTGGATAGGTTGAGCAACACACAAGTGATATTTGTGACAAGGTTAGCAATATTTTTGAGCATAAAAGACATCTTCAATCCATTCATAACTCGAGAGCACATAAAACACTATGGGTCTTTATTTTAATCATAACCTCCGCTGAAAATTAAGCTAGCATTTAAATAAATTCAGATCTGTATTTTTAGGAGAGCACTAGCTTAAACATGCATAAATCAATTACAAAGATGAACAAAGCTGCAATTTTAATCATATATCAACATGGCACGAATTTTGTAACTTTTCCAATGATATAATCAAGGTGGTGACTTTATTAATGGTGATATCAAGTTGAAATACACACTGAAAATAAACGTACATGCTTGCTGAAAATTAAATAAAAACAGAAAAATACTACGCAAACACACATAAGAAAAAGCTGAAAATTACAGAGAAATAGAAAAGAAAAGAAAACTAAAGTTCCTAAATCTTCTAGTCCTCCGCCGGTGGTTGATGTTGGTAGTCTTGATAATAATACCCTTGCTCATAATATGAATGAACACTTCCTCCGTCGAATTGATTTGGCTCCACAAGGTGAAGGCGTCCAAGTTCAAAGGCAATATTTGCGTTGCCTTCACCGAGTTGAGCTGCGTTGGATTGGATGGCTGCGATATTTTGAGCATTTCTTGCAGCATATCCTCCAATAATAGCCATGCTTTGTTGTGGTTGGGGATGATGAGCGTAGGACTCCGCGAAGTTAGCGTTGGGCACAACATAATTTTGTGGGGGTACCGGTGCACCACCCCCCCATGCTTGTTGTTGAGACCCTCCGTAATAACTTGGCGGAGGAGGAACTCCGCCGAATGGTTGCACATTGGGTTGTGCTCCACTCGCTTGTGCGGAGGATGTTCCCTCCTCTACGATTCTTCCTCTTTTGTTCTTCCTTGCAGGGACAAGTAGTCCCTCTTCCAACCAATCTTCCCTTCCTTCGGTGAAAAGCCTAAGCCTCTCATCCGGAAGAGGGAGGTTCACAATGGCCAATCGGTAACCTCTTCTCTCATCTCCACTAATGTACTTGCCTTGCCGCAAGTACTCAAAACCGAGAGAGGTACCGCGCAAAAGGTGAGCGGGGTTTCTTGCGATCCCCGGTCGCAAGGAAAAGGCCAACATGGAGAGATAACACCCCGAACCAATATCACTAGCCCCCGATGTTGCTTCACAACACCAACGGTTGATCATGAGGTAAGAGGGGTCAATTGGCTGCCTGGCAATTAAAGCCGAGTATAGCCAATTTAACTCCGTGTCGGTCACCTTTGTTTCCCTCATCCTCCCCAATACCCTCTTGCACATCCAAGAGTGAAATATCCGGATAATGGGGTTGCGGATGCTTTTGCGTTGTTGATGGGCATCTCCGGAGATCATGCCCCAAAATTCCGCCAACATGCCGGGAGGCACGTCAACTTTCTCCGGAGCGCCCTTGTGGAATCCAAGCAGCTCCCTTACGTGCTCGTAAGGAACCACTTGTTGGATCCCCTCCAAACGGAATGACAAGCTTTGCACCCCATCATCATCAACGATGGGTGCAATAGTCATTAAAATTTCCAAGGTGTAACCCAAGTGGGTGTCCACCGAGATTCCGTTGGAGAACTGAACCCACCCGAGGTGCCCCAACATGTAGTTTATGTCGGTGCGAAAACCCAAGGTGTGGAGTGCTTGGTCGTCGAGCTCGACGTTTGGCACAAGCCTCTTCTCAAGATTGGCGAGCCTATCCTCCTCCTCCGCCGACAAGATGATGAAGCCGTACGAAGATTGTGTCGGGGTGTAAGGAGGTGGTGCGGTTGAGCGAGTCGATCGTCGTGGTGGCGCGGGCTGCTCCTCCGTGTGCCCACGAGGTTCGGTGAACCTCATGGAAGTGCTTCTCGCAGCCCTCATACCACCAAGGAGGAGAGCGTCGTTCCTCCTCGGTGGTGCCGTATCCGTCTCCATGCTCCGGGGAGACTCGGAAACCGAGTGCCTCCTTGAAGACGTGGTTGATGACGGTTTGGACGACGACGAACTCTTCTTCTTAGAGAAGAGACTTGTGGTCTTCTTCCACATGTTTGCTGCACTCTCTCTTCAACTAAAAATCCGGGTTGCAACCGGTAAACTAGGCACTTAAACTCTTTGCTTCGGATGTGGACTTTGAGTGGATTAAGGATGTGGATTTTTCTTGAGCTTTCAAGCTTGGGATGGTTGGCTAAGTCTACGGAGGTTCCGAGCGCACAAACTTGAACACACAAACAAGGGAAGGAGAGGGAAGCTTGCTCGCAGAAGACGGGCGCCGGGGGACGCCATTTATAGGGCGGGCCGGCCGGCCTAGGCCGGCCGGCCCAGGGGTGCTCCGGCTCCTCCTCGGCGCGTCTTTCTCCCGAGCACGATCATTTCGCCTCCCGCAACTTTCCCCGCCCGCGTGCTCCACGAGTTGCACCGCCCAAACGCTCTCGTCCACTCCTTTTCTTGAATCATTGGTCCTCCCACTTGATGCTCCATGCTTTGGGTCATGTCCATGCTCCCTAGCTCCACTTGCTTCACATGCCACCATTGAAATCCTGCAAAGTTGATGCTTGCTGTCCACCATGCTTGTCCTTTGCATGTGGAATTGGTGAAAGTTGATAAAAGGGAATCCAATGGTGCATGCATGATTAATTCAAACTTGATTGCCTCCATTTAGGTGTGTTTAGGGTTAAGCACTCCTCTAATTCGAATTTTAAAATATTTTTCAGAGCCATGCAAGAGCTTGAGCATAATTTTAGAGAAGTTTTTAAACCATTAAAAACAAATGTAAGTCGAAAATATTTTTCGACTACGTCGATTTTGGTCTTACCGGTAAAGTCTGCTTTCATCGGTTGAGAGCGAACGTTTTCCCGGCTTGATCATGGGGGCATAGGTTTAGGTTCTAATTTTGGCTAAATAAGAAAGATTTTGAATAGAACAAAATTAGAATAGGCTTAGAAAAATTCTAATCCTAGAGAAACCAAGGATAAAAAATTTTTAAAACCAACCAAAAGCTGATTTCTAGGTTCACGCGAGTCCTACCACGTGCTGAAATTTTATAACACTTGAATATAAATCGTGGCTCTACTCGTGTGGTTTTAGCATGAAAAATAAGTCAACCTCAGCACCATCATGAGGGTGAAAGGTTGAGTTAAGGTTCTGAAATTATTTGGTTGAGGGGTTTCTCGAAAAGAAAAGAATTAAACAAGCACATAGGAGGGTTCATGCAAAGGGTTTATGATAAAGCAAACATTCAATCAAGAGTTATGTCTCTAATATTGTTCAACCACTTCTAAGTCTAATGTCTTTGCGTAGTAAAACTCAAAAACTAAATTATTAAAAATACTCGAAAAACCTGGAATCGGGTTGTCCTCCCGGTAGCTTATTCTTGACTTGACTTGACGAAACGGGTTGCCTCCCGCCTAGCGCTTCGTTTATAGTTTATAGCTAGACTTCTTCACTTGATTACTCCGGATCAACGCTCTTTGCGGGCGTTGCAATCTTGGGTACCCACTTCCGCACCATCTTGGGCGCGGGCTTGTCTTTTGGCTTGGCTGGCTTAGTCATTTTTTTGGTCTTCACGGCGGCTTCTCTTCCTTTGTCTTGACGGATGCAACACCTTCTTTAATTTTCGTTACGTTCACTTTTTTCGGCTCCTTCTTCTTTTTCAGCCCCTCCGTTTGTTTTGGTTCTATCTTCACTCCAATCATGTTGCATGCCTCAATCCTTGGACGGAACTTGAAGGAACTCCTTTCTCCGTTGATATCGAACATGATCTCCCCCTTGACAACATCAATAGTTGCTCCCACGGTCTTGAGGAACGGCCTCCCTAGGATGAGCGGCGGCTTCTCCCTCTCTCCCATCTCGAGCACAACGAAGTCGACGGGGATGAAGTGGTGTCCAATCTTCACGGGTACATCTTCGGCAATGCCCAAGGGGTAGCGAATGGAGTTGTCACCCGACTCCAAACATATTCCCGTAGGCTCCATCGGTAGGCGTAACTTCTCGAACACATCCCTCGGCATGACACTCACACTAGCTCCAAGGTCGCATAACGCCTTCTCGAAGTTGAAAGAACCAACTGAACATGGAATTGTAGGGCACCCGGGGTCTTTTTGCTTCTCTAGCCCATAAGCAATAGCTGCACTACACTCCTCGGACATTTTGACATGATCTACCCCGAGTGTTGCTATCTCATATTTATTTGCAAGTATGTCTTTAAAGTAACGAGAATATGTAGGTACTTGAAGGGCATCTCGGAAGTAGCGTGGCTTGAGTTGCGGTATCCTCGTGTCATCTTCCGGCATCTCGAATTCGGGTTCCTCGGTGACGATCCCCGTAACCTTCTCTTTAGCAGCTCCTTCCACCTCGGTGGACGGTTTCGGCTTCCTTGCTCCCGCGGTACGTTCCGGATCTTCGGTCTCCTTCCCCGAACGTGTTTGAATGGCCTTCGCCGATTCGGGACATTTGGGTTGTCCCGAAGCTTCCCTTCATCATTAGTGAGGCACCCCGCAAGTTGTCCAACTTGCGTCTCGAGCATCTTCATCATGTTGAGCACTTGATGATTGGAACTTCCGACCTCCGTCACTTTGCTATCGATGTTCTCCAACACCTTGTCTATGGTCTTGAACTTGGTGACGGTGTCCTTGTTGATCTTAGCTTGCTCATCCATGAACTCCTTCAATTGTATCCGAAGTGGAACCGCGTTAGGAATAGATGAGCTTGCATTAAATTGAGGCCTACCTTGCCCGTAGCGGAAGTTCGGCAATTCTCCCTTCCTCATGTAGTCGAGCACTTTGGCTTCCTCCGGACAATCTTTGCGGACATGGCCATACTCTCCACATTCTTCGCATGTGGACCTTGCTTCGGCGGCCTTCAAGTCTTGAGCCTCTTTCTTTTCTATCTCCATCTTCTCCAACCTCCTCATGAGCGAGTCGATCTTGCCTTCGAGTATGTCTTCCTTCTCCACTTGCAAGATTCCTTTGACGTTCCCCATAGGTTGAGCCGGGTGTAGGCGCCGGATGACGCCCACGTGTCATTATCCGCGACCTTCTTGAATAGCGTGAAAGCTTCCGTCGGTGTAAGCTCGATGATAGATCCTCCCGCTCGATGCATCGATGATCGTCCTTGACGCCATGGTGAGTCCTTGATAGAACTTTTGCACGAGGTCTTCTTTCGGGAACTTGTGATGTGGAACCGCCCGAGTGTACTCGTTGAAGCGCTCGAATGCCTCCGAGATAGTTTCGTAGGATATTGAACAAAGGTGGCAATCTTATTACGCAAGCTTTGAGTTTTACCCGGCGAGTAGTATTCCTTCATGAAAGCCTTCATCAACGTGTTCCAATTTTGCACCGTCTCCGCCGGTTGAGAGTGGAACCATTGCAACGCCTTCCCGAGTAGTGAAAACGGAAAAAGCCTTGCCCTCATTTGATCTTGAGTCACCCCCTCCATGTTGAAAGTCTGACATAGTTGAATGAATGCTTGGAGGTGAAGGTTCGGATCCTCTTTGCCGGTGAAGGGTGAATGTTGCACCATGCGGATTGTTGAGGTCTTGATCTCAAACGGTCTTCCGATCTCGTCGAGGTTCAAGATTGGTAGGTCGATGATGTCTGGGGTGCATAGCTCCCCAATCTTGCGTTCTTCCGGTGGTTGGTCACCCATCGGTGGACGTCGGTTCTCCCGCGGACTTTGAGGTGGTGAATTCTCCGGAGATTCCTGCGATCCTTCGTCTTCCGACTCCGAATCTACAAAATCCAGCTTTTTAGCTTGATGTGCTTCGCGTCTCCTTAGCTCGTAAAGTTTTTCCGGATCATCCACAAAATTATTGGGTTTGTTGGAGAGGCGGCCGTCCATCTCCTGTTAGGGTTAGCAATAAACAAAGTATGCAAAAGAAACTAGAAAACAAAACAAATCTATAAAGACTAGAGTTAGACAAACTAGATTAGATGTATTTTGAGGATGATTGAAGCTTATTAGATGCAAAAATAAAATAAAATCAGTACTGAAAATTACAAAAAAAAAGCAATAAAAAATCAAATCTTGATCACTTGTTCCCCGGCAACGGCGCCAGAAAAAGGGGCTTGTTGACGGTTAATAATTGTATCAAAGTTCGTTCGTGACTCGCAAGCGTACAAGTCTCCCGTCGTAGTCAAGGGACCCTTCTTCCCTCGAGTGGTGAACCCAAGGTATCGAATCCGTGGAACAAATGTGTGACGCAAGACTTAATCTATTAAAGCCAAGTAATCTTCAATATTCGATAAAAGACCTAATGCATCTAAGTAAAAGACACAAAACGAATCTAATCTACTAAAAACCGGAGAAAACAAAGTAAGATTGGGTAGATAAACCGATCTAGAGGGATCGGGGTAAGCTTTTTGTTGAAGTTCCAAGCAAAAGAAGAAATAGCAAATCGAATCTTAATAAAAGCCTCTTTAAATCGTGGTTTCCCGTCCAAATCCGAAAACATCCGCCTTTCGAGACCCCCGTTCTGTCACAACGTATCCCTATTCATGCGGGGAGTTTAGGGCGAGTCAAAAGACAAGTCGAGATTCTTTCGGAAGATCCGGCGTGTACCTCTAGCCACCGCGGCTACAAGAACACCCTATGTAATCTATCTCGAGAATAGAATTGGAATAAGCAAAGCCGATCGAAAAACGAAATCTTCGAGGAAACACTTGATCGGCGAGAAAAGATTCAACTTGATAATTCAACTATAACAATGATACATACACAAGATCACCACCGGATCCCTACTTGATCTTGCTTCTAGCTCCGGGAACTCCGACGTGGTCTTCCTTGCAAGGTTCCCACGTCGGCTAGGGGAACCCTAGTCAACTAGCTCGACCCTCTCCTCTCCTAGATGGTGTCCCTCTCTTCTCTCGCTTCTCGGCGGCCGAAGACGAAATCTTCTCTCGCGTGGCTCTCGGTCGGGGGACTATAAATAGCCCGATTGGCGGCTAGGGCAAAGGACGACGCGTTTGGGCCCTAAATGGGCTCGGGCCGGCCGGGCCGGGCCGGCCGGCCGGGGCCCATTTAGGCCCGGCCCCGCGGGCTCCTTTGCCCGAGGTCGGTTCCCTTGCTTCCGGATGCTTCCCCCTTCGCATACGGGTCCATGTTGTCGGTTTCTCTCCGAATTGGACTCAACTCCTTGTCTTGGAAGATTCGACGCACTTTTCCGGTCAGGTCCCTGGAGTATGTCGTCTTCTCGGATCAAGTCCCCGGCTTTTTGGAGTTAATTTTACTTCATTGCATGACTTGTTCAGGGCTTCAAAGTCTTGTCATGAGGTGCTTGATGAACTTACCCCGAAAGTCTTGCATTCAACACTAAATCCCTGCATAAACATTAAACTCCAAAAACGACATGCACACGTGAACTTGTTATACCACGGGGGTTAGTACCAATGGATAAAGTATAAAACTCATGCCAACACCGAAGGTAAACTCATGGCTAGGTTGACGGATTTTCACCGTCAACATTCATGTAATCATTCATGGTGAAGTTTGTAAGCGAATCCGATTTCTAGCGATCAAGTGCCTTCTCGATGATTTTGATTTCTTCTTGGTTTTGCTTCTTCTACGATCTAGTCTATAGCTAGATTACATAGGGTGCTCTTGTAGCCGCGGTGGCTAGAGGTGCATACCGGACCGGCCAAGTGATTTCAACTGAATAGGGATACATTGTGACAGAATAGGGGTTCCGAAAGGCGGGCGTTTTCGGAGTCGGATGGAAGGCCACGATTTAAAGATGCTTTTAATGAGATTTGCTTTTCTATCTTCATCTATCTTGTTTGGAGCTACAACATAAGCATGATCTAGATGCTCTAGATTGGTTATCTCCTATTTTCTCTTGCTACCTCTTTAGTAGATTAGATTAGATTCGTTTTCTTTATGATATCTTAGGTTAGATGCAATTTGATTCTTCAATAGATAGCTTTACCTTGCTTTACTAGATTGAATCCTTGCGTTGCACATTGTTCCACGGATTCGATACCTTGGGTTCACCACTCGAGGGAAGAAGGGTCCCTTGACTACGACGGGAGACTTGTCCGCTTGCAAGTCACAAACGAACTTTGATACAAATATTAACCGTCAACAAGCCCCTTTTTCTGGCGCCGTTGCCAGGGAACAAGCAATCAAGATTCGATCTAGTATCGCTTATCTTTCAGTTTTTCTTTTGATTTTCTTTTGCATCTCTTAAGTTTGATCATCCTCAAAAAGAAAAAAAAGAGTCAATCTAATCTAGTTTTGATTAACCCTAATTTTTTCTTTTGTTAGATTTTTGTTTTATCACTAACCCTAACCGGAGATGGTTGGCTACCTCTCCAAGAAACCCAAACTTTTTTTGTGGATGATGCAGGAAAACTTTACAGGCAAAGGTGACGTGCAACACAAGCTAAAGGGTTGGAAACCCTAGATCCAAAGTCGAAGGACCGTCAAAATCTCCAAGGGAATCACCACCTCCAAGTCAAGACGCCGGAAGGCCGTTCAAGATCAAGAGGAGGATGGAGAAGATGGAGATGGAGAAAGAAGCTCAACACCTAAAGGCTGCCAAGGCAAGATCCACATGTGAAGTGTTCATCATGATGAAGATGCTAGAGACGCAAGTGGGACAACTTGCCAGGCGCCCGATGGGTAACAAAGAAGAATATCCGAGACAACTCCAAGGTGCCAAGACGGCGAAGGCTACTCAAGCTCATTCCGGAGAGATGAAGGATCACACTAGAGACCATGAAGATCACAACCGAGGACCGGAGTTCGAGATGCCGAGCCACAAGGAAGTTGTTGCATCCGTCAAGACCAAAGGACAAAGCCAGCCTGTGAAGACCAAAAAAATGACTAAGCCAAAGTGGGTACCCAAGATTGCAACGCCCGCAAAGAGCGTTGATTCGGAGTAATCAAGTGAAGAAGTCTAGCCATGGATTATAAACGAAGCGCTAGGCGGGAGGCAACCCGTTTCGTCGAGTCAAGAATAAGCTACCGGGAGGACAACCCGATTCCAGGTTTTTCGAGTCTTTATAATTTAGTTTTGAATTTTACTACGCAAAACATTAGACTTAGAATGGTTGAACAATATTAGAGACATAATTCTTGGTTGAATATTTTGCTTGATCATAAACCCTTTACATGAACCATCCTATGCGATTGTTTGCTTCTTTTTCGAGAAACCACAACCAAAAAAAATTCAGAACCTAACTCAACCCTTCACCCTCATTATGGTGCTGTGGTTGACTTGTTTTTCATGCTAAAAACACACGAGTAGAGCCACGACTTGTATCTAGATGTTATTTAAATTTCAGCATGTGGTAGGACTCGCGTGAACCTAGAAACTTGATTTTTGGTTGGTTTAAAAAATCCATATCCTTGGTTTCTCTAAGATTAGAATTTTTCTAAGCCTCACTTAATTTTATTTCATTCAAAATCTCTCTCATCTAATCAAAATTAGGACCTAAACCTATGCCCCCATGATCAAGCCGGAAAAAGCTTGCTCTAAACTAATGAAGGCAAACTATACCGGTGAGACCGAAATCGACGTAGTCGAAAAATATTTTCGACTTACATTTGTTTTTAATGGTTTAAAAACTTCTCTAAATTTATGCTTGAGCTCTTGCATGGCTCTGAAAAATATTTTTAAATTTTGAAATTAGAGGAGTGCTTAGCCTTAAACACACTTAAAGGGAGGCAATCTAGTTAACCTAACCATGCATGCACCATGATACATCACGGGATGCCCCTCCAACATATTTAAACCACATGCAAAGTACAAGCATGGGGGGCATCCAAGGCGTCATTTTGTAGGAATATCATGGATGCATGTGAGGCAATGGAGTATGGAAGTGAATCAAGCGAAAACATCAAGTGGAAGGAGCAATAATGCAAGCGAAGGAGTGGACGGGAACGTTTGGAAGGTGTACGCGGTCACGAAGCAACATGCACTAGAGAAGAACCGAGCCAAGAGGAGGAGAGAGGTAGTCTTTCATCCAACTCTTTGTTCGTGTGCTCTAGTTTGTAGGCCGGAATCACCTTAGACTTAGCCATCCACTGCGTTTGTTTCGTGCAACAAATCACATCCTTAATCCACTCAAAGTCCAGACTCCAAAATAATATTTGTGTACCTTGTTACCGGGTGAAAACCCCGGATATATATATTTGTGAGGGAGAGTGCTGCAATCATGGAAGAAAACTACAAGCCTTTTCACCAAAGAAGAAGGGATCATCGTCGTCTAAGCCATCATCGACAACCTCTTCGAGGAGGCGCTCGGCTTCCGAGTATCCTCGGAGTGTGGAGGAGGACACGGCACCGCCAAGGAGGAATCGCACTCTTCTCCTTGGTGGCACGAGGGCCACACGAAACTCGTTTATGAGGTTTACCAAACTTCAATAACATATGGAGGAGCCGCTCGTCCAACCTCGCCACTTGACATGATCATCCGCTCCACCTCCATATGCTCCGCGGTATTCCGAGGGGTATGTCATCATGACGGAGGAGGAGAAGAAGCTCGCTCGCCTTGAGTAGAGGCTTGTAGCGAACGTCAATTTCGACAATCAGGCTCTCCACATATTGGGTTTCACACGGGACACCGGTGCAATTCTCTAACGGAGTGTCGGCAAACACCCACAAGGAAATCGCCTAGGAAATTTTCATGACCAAGGCGCATACCCTTGATGAAGGAGTGCCGAGTCTCTCATTCCGTTGGAGGGAGCCCACAAGTGGAGAAGAAGGAAGACACCGTCGGAAGGGTAACCTTGATCAACGATGCTATTTCTAGCACCTTGATGGGGTAATCTCCTTTCATCCATGGGTTGCAATCGATCTTGAGATGTGATCATACTTTGTTGGATTATCTATCTATCATCTTTCACCGTGACCATCATAGGTCTAGTCATGAATACCTTCGCGTAGTGAGAGTGCGAGAGGAGGGAAAGGGCGAAACCGTGGTCACAACCCCCGATAGATTAGATTGGTTTTCATGTTCGAAATGATTGCATGTTCTAGTATCGTAGACCCATGGGCGAGTGTCTCCTATTTTTAAAAGGGAGCTTTGGAACAAGTGAATATGCATGAGGCACATGGGAAGGTTTTTGGAGTATGATCACGGGAAGAGACCATCAACGAAGAAATACTATCCGAAACCCCATCATCCAAGTGTGTCGCTTTTGTGCAAGTGGATTTTTGGGAGAACAAGAGAGACAAAGATAACCAACACGGAGTTGAATTGGCTTTACTTGGGTTTGATTGCCAAGTGGCCAATAGACCCCACTCACCTATGATCAACCGGTGGTGTTGTTGCAACATCGAGTTCGGAAGATATTGGTTCGGGGTGTTACCTCTCCATATTGGCCTACCCAGGTATTACAAGGAACCCGAATCATCTCCTACCCAGGACTTCCCTAGGAATATATGAAGAAAGGAAAATATAAGAGTGAAGATGAGAGAGGAGGCTTCCGAGTGGCCTAGGTGAATTTGCCCCTTCCGGATTGAAGATTAAGATTTTTCTACCGGGTGTCGAGGGCGCCGCGGGCGGGGGCGAGCGAGGCGGCGACGGCGAGCGCGAGTTCGCGGCGCGGCCGAAGCCTCGAGGCCACGGTCGGCGGCCTCGCCTGCCGAGCCGCGGCCGGCGGTTGCCGAGGAGCGGCGGGTGCCGGTCGCGGAGGAGGCGCGGCGGACGGCGGCGCGCGGCGGAGGTAAGGTCGGAGGCGACGCGCGGTGGCGGCGCCGGTTGCGGCGGCATTGCCGGCGGCGTCCGCCATGGAGGGCCGCCCGGCGCCCGCGGTCGTAGGGACGCGGCCCGGAGGCAACGGCCGCGGCGCGCGCGCGGGAGATCGCGGCCGCGGAGGCGCGGTCGGAGGCGGCGGTGGAGGCGCGGCGAGAGCCCGCACTCGCCGGCGGCTCCCGGCGGTGGTGGTGGAGATTCCGTACGACGACTCCCCGCCGCCGGGTGGGGACCGGTGGGTGAGCTTCCCCACGCCGTCCCCCCGAGTCCCAGGAGGGGGCACTTGTGAGGCGGCGGGACGACCACATGGTGGCAGGAGGCCAAGGGCGCAGCGCCGAGGCTTCTTCTTCCCGCGCCGGCCGCTCTGCTCCGGGAGAGGGGCGCGTTGACGAGCCGCCCGCCTTCACCGACGCTCAAGAGGAGCAGCAGTTGGGGGGGGACTTCGTGACCACGGCGCCGCGCTCAACCGGGTGTTGAACAAGGCGCTGCGGATCCACGGCGGCCCGGCGTGGCGTGTCTTCCAGGTGAGGCACTGTTGCCCCTTTTCTTCGATTTTGTCGTCTTCATGCTTGTTCCTCGCGGCGCGACGCTCACCGGTTTCAGTCTGTTGGCAGCAGGAGCTCGAGGATCGCGCCCGCGATAAATATGGCGCCTTTGACCGGATGAGTGCTGAGCTCCGCCAGCTCTGGGAGCGGTGTGATGCCTTCGACGCGCTCGCCGACGCCCTGAGGACCCCAGACAGCTGGCTGTCGTACCGGGCCGAGGCCCTACGCGACCAGCTCCAGGAGTGCGAAAGGCAGGCCGCGGCGCGCCCCTCCACCCTGGAGCGGATTTGCACAGCCCTCATCGATCGGGATGAGGCGCTGCAGCAGGCGCGGGGGGATATGGAGAGGATGCGCACGTTGGCATCCAACTGGGAGGCGGAGGTGAGCACCGTCCGGGCCGACAATCAGGAGGTCCGCGCGTGGCTTCGGGAGGCGCAGGCCCAGCAGAGCCAGGCCGAGGAGAGGGCGCGCGCGGCTGAGCAGAAGGCCAAGGAGGCCGACGAGCTGAAGGCCGCCCTCGACGCCAAGGTCGCCGCGCTCGCCACCGCGGAGGGACCGGCTCTCGCAAGAGCGTACCGCCCGCCGCGGGGCGAGGGTCGGCTCCGGCGGGGAGCGGGCCGCTCTTGCCGACACCCGGTCGGCGCTCGAGCGGGAGCGTACCGCTCGCGAGGTGGCGCAGAAGTCGCTGGAGGAGCGGAACGTTGAGTTCTCGAAGCTCGAGGGCGAACTGGTGGTTCTCAGCATCACAAGTGCGGGCCAGGAGCAGTCCCTCAAGGAGCAGAGCGACACCGTCGTCAGCCTGCAGCAGGCGGTCGAGGCCGAGCGCCGCGCCCTCGAGGTGGAGAGGAAGCAGGTTGAAGGTAGGTCACTGTTTTGTCTCTTGTTTTGCTGATCTTCCCTTGAGGGTTCGCTCCCCCTTCTGATTTCCTTCGCTGGTAACGTTCGGGCCTGCGCACCGCGCTGGGGCACGCGACCGACCGCGCCGAGGCGTTGCAGGCCTCCTACAACTCCTCCGAGCGGGAGCTGCTGGAGCTGCGTTCCACGGCCCTCGAGACCTGCCAGGCCGTGGAAGAGGGCGAGGCGCAGGCTGGAAGCTCGCTGGCTAGCCTCCTGCGCGCCCTCGGCGGGCACGTCTCCGGGAGCATGCACCGGGCTTTGCATCTTGGCGTCCAAAAGGCTCTCGGAGTGGTGCGATCTCACTACGAGATCAACTTCGAAGCCGTGGCAGAGGGCTACATCGTCCTAGAGGGCGTCGAGGACGAGGTGGCGATGGAGCGCGTGGACGCGTTAGCTGCTGACGCCGCCGAGGCGCTCGCCGAAGCCTTCGAGGAGTTCCTGTTCCCGGACGCCGCCGATGCCGATGCTCCTCAGGCCTGAAGATTGCTGGGCGCCAGGCCCTTTTTTGTTTGTGTGTTAGTATGTGGGCCATATGGCCATGTAAATGAAAAATCATTTCGTTTCAAACACTTGTGGGAGCAAATGATGTCTGTTATTTTTATGGCGTTGTTTTGTTTCTTCCTTTTCCTGAGTAAATTCAAGTTAGGGGAGTTCGATTTTGGCGAGCAGCTCGCTGGTCTGGAGGCAAGAGAGAAGGGCCGTATCCTCATGGAGGTGTAGGCTATCTCTGGCTCGCGCATCATTTCCGCTAGGCCGTCCGCGCCCCATTTGAACTTTGCTCGAGGCAAAGGTTGAGCCAGACTTAGCGCACGTGAGTTTTTTGCCAAAAATGGGACCATTTTTTTTGGGGGGTGCCCCCCGTAGTAGCCCCCGAGGGTGACTTGGGTTTCAGGGGAAAGCCGAGTTGCCTTTTTTTATTGAACTGGTGCTGTTTACATGTTCGTTGCCAACCAGGGTGTTGGGCATGTGATTTACAACAAAAGACTTGGAAATCCTAGCTAGGGGTAGAAGCGATGTAGCTGTTGGATGTTCCAAGCGTTGGTGAGTTCTTCGCCGTCCTTGTTAGCTAGCTTGTATGTGCTGGGCTTGAGCACCTTCACCACGACGTAGGGTCCCTCCCACAGAGGTGATAGCTTGTGGCGTCCTCGGTTGTCTTGGCGTAGCCTTAGGACCAAATCCCCCTCGCTAAAGTCCCGCCGGCGTATCTTCCGTGCCTGGTAGCGCCTTAGGGACTGCTGGTATCTTGCGGAGTGCATCAAGGCTACGAGGCGCGCTTCATCCAGCTAGTCTAGTGAGTCCTCGCGGGCCCGCTGGTTGGTGTTCTCGTCATAGCCTCGCACCGTGGGTGACCCATACTCTAAGTCCGTGGGGAGGACGGCCTCCGCGCCATGGACTAGAAAGAACGGGGTGAACCCAGTGGCTCTGCTCGGGGTGGTCCTTAGGCTCCACACGACCGCAGGTAGTTCCTGGAGCCATTTCCGACCGGACTTGTTCAGCTGGTCGAAAATTCTGGGCTTGAGGCCTTGTAGGATCATGCCGTTGGCACGCTCTACTTGGCCGTTAGTCTGTGGGTGCGCCACAGCTGCCCAGTCCACACGGATGTGGAATTTATTGCAAAACTCCAGGAATTTTCTGCCTGTGAACTGGGATCCGTTGTCGGTGATGGAGTTCGGCACTCCAAAACGATGGACGATGTCCGTAAAAAACGTCACCGCCTGTTCTGCCCTGAGATTCGTAATGGGGCGCACCTCTACCCACTTGGAAAATTTGTCGATCGCGACCAACAAGTGGGTGAAGCCCTCGGGCGCCTTTCGCAAGGGCCCGACGATGTCCAACCCCCACACGGCGAAAGGCCATGTAATGGGGATGGTCTGCAGGACATGCACAGGGAGGTTGGATTTTCGGGCATAGAATTGGCACCCTTCGCAGGTGCGCACGATCTCGCTGGCGTCGGCGACCGCAGTGGGCAAGTAAAAACCTTGGCAGAAGGCGTTGCCTACGAGGGTGCGGGGCGCGGCGTGGTGGCCGCAGATTCCCGCATGTATGTCCCGGAGGAGTTCGCGCCCCTCGGGGATGGGCACGCATCGCTGCAGGATGCCGGAGGCGGCGCGCTTGTACAGCTCGCCGTCGACGAGGGCAAATGATTTGGCCATCCTGGCGATGCGCCTGGCCTCGGATCGGTCAGAGGGGAGTTCCCCTCGGTCCATCCAGGCGATGTATTTGTCGCGCCAATCCGCCCTACTGGGGGTCGGCTCGACGTCCATGACCTCGGCCTCGCTGGCGCCGTACCCCTCGAGGAGGGAGAGCACATACGCCTCGTTCGAGGGGTCCTCGTCCATGGGCTCTGCGCCTGTTGGACTTGAGGGAGCCCCCGAGGGGTCCGTGTGGTTCGAGGGGTGCGGCTCGAGGGTAACGGATGGTTGGGCGATATCTCGGGTGAAAACGTTCGGGGGGACAGTGATCCGCCCCGACGCGATCTTCGCGAGCTCGTCCGCCTCCTCGTTGTATCGGCGGGGCACGTGGTTCAGCTCGATGCCGTAGAACTTGTCCTGGAGGGCTCGCACGGCTTTGCAGTATGCTTCCATCTTGTCATCGTGGCAACCCGCGTTTTTCATGACTTGGTCAATCACGAGCTGCGAATCTCCCCGCACGTCGAGGCGTTTGACGCCTATCTCGATGGCGATCTTGAGGCCGCAGAGCAGGGCCTCGTACTCAGCCATGTTGTTTGACGCGGGGAAATGGAGGCGTACTGCGTACCGCATGTGCTCCCCGAGGGTTGACACGAAGAGCAGGCCCGCGCCCGCCCCGATCTTCATCACCGAGTTGTCGAAGTACAGAGTCCAGCACTCTGCCTGGATCTGCGGCGGCGGCAACTGCGTGTCCGTCCACTCGGCAACGAAATCTGCCAAGATTTCGGACTTGACGGCCTTGCGCGGGGCGTAGGCGAGCGTTTCGCCCATTAGCTCCACTGACCACTTGGCGATCCTGCCGCTGCGTCTGGATTGCGGATGATCTCTCCTAGCGGGAAGGAGGAAACCACCGTGACGGGGTGGGCCTCGAAGTAATGGAGAACCTTACGCCGCGCGAGGACTACCGCGTAGAGCAGCTTTTGGACTTGAGGGTAGCGTGCCTTGGTGTCGGACAAGACCTCGCTGATGTAGTACACCGGCCGCTGAACCGGCAAGGCGTGCCCCTCCTCCGTGCGCTCTACCACGATCACGGCGCTGACCACCTGGGTAGTCGCAGCCACGTAGAGTTGCAGAGGTTCGCCGTCTCGCGGTGGTGTGAGGATTGGGGCGTGGGTCAAGGACGCCTTCAGCTTGTCAAGCGCCTCTTGGGCCTCGGTGGTCCAGGAGAAGCGCTCGTGCTTTTTGAGAAGGCGGTAGAGGGGCAGGCCTTTCTCGCCGAGCCGCGAGATGAAACGGCTCAAGGCGGCAAGGCACCCCAGCACCCTTTGTACCCCTTTGAGGTCCCGAATCGGACCCATTCGCTCGAGGGCAGCAACCTTTTCGGGGTTGGCCTCGATGCCTCACTCGAAGACTATGTATCCTAGAAGCATGCCCCGCGGCACGCCAAAGACACATTTTTCGGGGTTCAATTTTACCCTGTTGGCCCGTAGGCAGCTGAACGCGATGCTGAGGTCGCCAACCAGGTCGTCCGCCTTCCTGGTTTTCACGACTATGTCGTCTACGTACGCCTCAACGGTCCGGCCGATGTGGTCTCCGAAAACGTGCTGCATGCACCGTTGGTACGTTGCACTCGCGTTCCGGAGGCCGAACGGCATCGTGACGTAGCAAAACATCCCGAACGGCGTGATGAATGAAGTCGCGAGCTGGTCGGACTCCTTCATTTTGATTTGGTGGTACTCGGAATAGGCATCAAGGAAACAAAGTAGCTCACACCCAGCGGTCGAATCAACAATTTGATCGATGCGTGGCAAAGGAAAAGGAACTTTAGAACATGCTTTATTAAGACTGGTGTAGTCTATACACATCCGCCACTTCCCGTTCTTTTTCTTTACTAGTACAGGATTGGCTAGCCACGTAGGGTGGAACACTTCCTTGATGAACCCGGCCTCGAGAAGCTTCCGCAGCTCCGCTCCAATCGCCCGCCGCCGCTCCTTGTCGAAGCGGCGGAGCCGTTGCTGCACGCGCGGGAGTGAGGTAGGATATCAAGGGAGTGCTCGGCGACCTCCCTCGGGATGCCTGGCATGTCCGAGGGACTCCACGCGAAGATGTCGGCGTTGGCGCGGAGGAAGTCGTTGAGCACCACTTCCTATTTCGGGTCGAGGGTAGAACTGACCCTCAACACCTTGCCCTTGGGGGCAGCATGGTCGAGGGGCACTTCCTTGGTTTGCTCCGCGGCCTCGAAGCTGCCGGCGTGCTTGGTGGTGGAGTTGAGGTCCTCGTTGACCATCTTCTCCAAGGTGGTCACCAGCGCTTCATCCAGCGCCAGCGCTTCCGCGTGCTCTACGCATTCGACGTCGCAGTCGAATGCGTGCTCGATGGACGAGCCCACGGTGATGACGCCGTTCGGCCCCGGCATCTTCATCTTGAGGTAGGTGTAGTTGGGGACAGCCATAAACTTGGCGTAACAAGGCCGCCCAAGTATGGCGTGATACGCGCCCCTGAACCCCACCACCTCGAAGGTGAGCATCTCCTTGCGGTAGTTGCTCGGAGTGCTGAACCAAACGGGCAGGTCGATCTGCCCGAGGGGCTGGACGCGCTTGCCCGGCGCGACGCCATGGAACGGCGTCGTGCTGGGCCACAGCTGGTCCAACCCGATCCCCAGCAGGCGCAGCGTGTGCGCGTAGAGGATGTTGAGGCTGCTGCCTCCGTCCATCAGGACCTTTGAGAACCGCGCGTTCCCGATGACCGGGTCAACCACCAGCGGGTACTGGCCCGGATTGGGGATGCGGTTCGGGTGATCCTCACGACTGAAGGTGATGGCATCCTCCGACCAGTCAAGGAAGGAGGGAGGTGCCTTCTCCGCGGCGAGAACCTCGTGCCGCTCCCGCTTGCGCTGGCGGCTCGACATGTCGACGGTTGGCCCCCCGAAGATGAGGAACACGTTCTCTACGGCGGGGAAGCCGCCGGCGTCGCCATCACCCCCGTCCTTCTTGGCTTCAGCGTCCTTTGCGGCGGCGCGGCCATAGAACCGCTTGAGCAAGTCACATTGCTCGAGGGTGTGATTCACCGGTGTCTTGTGGTAGGGACATGGCTTCTTCAGCATGTCGTCGAACACCCCCGGACCTCGAGGGGCCGGTCGAGGGCCCCGTCGAGCCGGGTCAACAGCAAGGGCCTCGGTGTCGTTGCCGTCGCGCCCCTGCTCACGCGCCTCACGGCGCGGCTTCTTCCCCTTCTTGCCCCGCTTGTCCTTCCGGTGGAGCTCCTTGGACTTGCTGCCCTTCGCCGGCGCGTCGTCCGTGCGCTTGCCCTTCTTGCCGTCGAAGATCGCCCCCACGGCCTCTTCGCCTGAGGCAAAACTGGTGGCGATATCGAACAGCTCGTTCGAGTCGACCGGCGGGCTGCGCCCCAGCTCGCGCACGAGGTCCCGGCACGTGGTGCCCTCGAGGAAGGCGTGCACAATCTCGGATTGCGCCACGCTTGGGAGCTCCGTGCAGCGCTTGGAGAAGCGCCGTATGAAGTCCCGGAGCGACTCTCCGGGCTTCTGGGTGCAGGAGCGCAAGTCCCGGAGTTCCCCGTGGCGCACGTACGTGCCCTGGAAGTTGCCGACGAACGTGCGGACCAAGTCATCCCAGTTGTGGATCGGCGCGGCAGGTGCTCGAGCCACGTCCGGGCCGAGTCGGCGAGGTGCAGGGGGAGGTTGCGGATGATGACCTCGTCACTGGTGGCTCCGCCCAGCTGGCTTGCTAGGCGGTAGTCGTTGAGCCACACGTGGGGATCCGTCTCCCCGTTGTACTTGACGATGGTCGTGGGCTGGCGGAAGCACTGGGGGAAGGCCGCCGCGCGGATCTCCCAGCTGAACACGCGGGTCCCCAGGGGTTCCGGCGTTGGCGAGCGGTCTTCATCGCTGTCGTAGCGTCCACCCCGTCGGGGGTGGTAGCCCGCGGCCGCCCGCGCCTCTGCTTTGCTCGTCCGCTGGGCGTTGATGACATTGCAGGCGTCGCTGTCCCGCGCCTGCCCACGTGTCGAGGAGTCGCTCCTTGGCCGGCGTGCGCCCCGGGTTGGCGGGGTGCTCCGTTGCTCCACCTGCATGTACCGAGGGTTCGGGCCCCTGCGCACCCCCATCGTCCCGCGCGTCCCCCCTGCCGGCGGATGCGGGACGCCAAGCTCTCGGCCTACTGGACGGCCGCTTGCTCGATGAGCGCCTGCGCCTCGCGGTGCAGGTTTCGCGCTTCGGGTGTCGAGGGGGCGGGCATTGCCCGCAGCAGCGTCGCGGCGGCGATGAGCTTTTGGCTTGCTCGCGGAGGCGTATCTGGGTTGTCAATGTTGAAGTCGGCGTTAATGCGGTCGCGGGCCTGTATGCCCAGCTCCCGAGCGCGTTCGCCGCGCGCAAAGGCTTCCCCCACCATAGAGGCGCGAAGCAACCGCACCATCCGATACTCCTCTGCCATCTTAGCCTCGAGCTCGCGGGCTTGGGCTAGCTGCGTGTTGATGTCGGCCCCTGTTGGGGGTGAAGGAGCAGGGGCGCTTGATCCCGCTGCCAGGCGCGAAGCGGTCCCAAGAGCGGGCGGAACCTCCCCGTCGCCGGCACCCGTTGCGCCGGTGGCGTTTGCTGGGTCGTTGGCGATGACGACGCAGCACTCCCGCGCGGGGTCATAGCTTCCGGTGCTGGAGTCGTCGGAGCAGCCGAACCAGTACTCCGTGGCGTCAAGAAATCGCCTGAACATTACTGGGTCCGGCATGCCGGAGAAGTCCCATTCCGCGTACCCATGCGAGGTAGCGGGTGGCAACGCGTCGAGAGAGCCTAGGGACGACTCGTCGCCGGCGGAGGCGCTAGGATCCCTGGCGACGTAGACGTGACGGCCGGGGGGAACCCTGCGCATCATGGTGTTGGCGTTGGCGTTGTAGGCCGTCGTGGCGCCGCGCAGGCCGATGGGAAAGCGCGGCCGGAGACCATGCGCTCCCCCGCCGGGGACGGCGGTCGTCATGGCGACGGGCGCGCCGCGTTGTGAGGCGACGCGCTCGGCTTGCCGTCGCTCGACCGCGCTTGGCGCGAACGCCGGTCGGAGCGACGGCGGCGCCGAGACGCCGACGGGCCCGCGGCGTCCGTGCTTGGCGGGCGTTTGCGTCGCGGCGACGCGTGCGGCGGCGACCGGGCGCGGACCGGCTTGGCGCCGCGCACGGAGCTCCTCACGGTTGGTGAGGCGCATCAGGTAGCCGTTCCCCATAGCCTGGAAATTCAGGCCCCCGAACCGGATTTCAAACCTGGCGGGGAGGGGGTCCGAGCTGCCCATGGAGTAATGCGTGCCGCGGTACTCGGTGCGAATCACCATGGGGGGAGTTGATAGCGGATTTGACCTTCAGCGCTCGCGTGCCCCACGGTGGGCGCCAACTGTCGGTGCGGAATGTGGTCCCGACACTAACCAGTAATAAGCGCCAAGGTCTATCCCTCAATGGTCGATGCTAAGCAACTAAAGACACAAGGTTTATCCTGGTTCCGGCCGGGGGCCGTACGTCCAGCAGTGGTGTGCTCGGGGCACTATTTTGCTCAGCACCGGGGTGCCTGTAGTGGGGCGGCTACAAGCAAGGTGGGAGAGGGAGCGTGGCCCCCAAGTCCCTGGTGAAGTGAACGGAGTGAGTTCAGATGTTGTGGGAGAATTGGGGAATGTGTGTGTGTTGTGTCGTGTCTTGTCCCCTGCGGCGGGGGAGTTCACCTTCCTTTTATAGGCCAAGGAGAGGGCGAACTACAAGTATGCCGCACTATTCAGCTACATGGGGAAGTATGGTGTGCAACGCCGCACAGTAGGCGGCTGCCTTGACGGTCCTTGCCACGATCTGGCCATCATGGCGTATCTTGTACCCGAACAGTGGCAGCTTCGAGGGTAGGGGCGCAGTGGTTGGCCGTGGCGTCCCAGGCGGGCTTGAGGGGGTTGCTGACGACGATCCGTACGGGATACAGTGGTAGGCGTGGCGACGTCCCGTTCCCGCGTGCCTTACGGCGCCGGAGTGGTTGTAACAGCGCCCGGCGTGGTGCTGCGAGCACGGGGGTGGCCGTACAGGGCCAACAGTGGCGGGAATGGCGTCCCGACGGCCTAGCGTCACGACCTGGCCCTGCAAGGTCACGAGAAAGTAGTTCGAGGGTGTGGCCGGCCCCCCTTCGAGGGCGCGGCGCGTTAGCCGTACGGGAGTAGGCGGCGTGGTGTCACGGGGCTGACACCGGCCACGCCGCACAGTCTCCCACAGTGGCGGAGATGGGTTTCCCCTAGGGAGTTGGTGCGACAGGGCCGGGGCATGATTCCCAGGCGCATGATGGCGCCGCCCCTCCGTGCCAGAGCATTAAATGCCCGTACCCGCGTGCGGGAACGGGCGTGCGCGTGAGGAACCCTCGAGCGAGGCGGAGCCCGCTCGAGGGGGCTGTGAACCCTCGAGCGAGGCGGAACCCGCTCGAGGGAGGCGTGTACCCTCGAGCGAGGCGGAGCTTGCTCGAGGGGACCTTTGAGCGGACCGCTTTGGTGGGCCGCGGGGACCACTGCAGCGTGGGCCGCGGGGACCACCGCAGCGTGGGTCGTGCCCCGTGTATGCGCTTAAGTGAGATGCGTTTAGCTTTGGTTTTTTGCAGGTTTTAAGCAGGGTTTCCCCGGTTGTTTTAGGGGACCCTCAGGGCTGTCCCCGACATCACCGTTATCCGAGACTGCTTAATCAACTGGCCATGATATCCCGTAACGATGGAATTTGGTGAATATGGTTGTATGAATTAATTTCTTGACCAAATTCTTGATTGAATTAGTTGGCACACTTAGAAATGGTAATCCACCAGAACTTGTGCTAAAATATTGAAAGTAAGGACATACTCCTTGTTGCCTTGCAGCAAAAGAACTCCACCGGCCAAAAGCCTTCCATGTCTAGAGTTGGTGATGTAGTTATCACCCGACGGTTAAGTCTTGCTGAGTATTAGTATACTCAGCCTTGCTTTAAAACTGTTGTGCGGTGCGGCGTTGGATCGGGTGGATGACGACAAGTGATGACATCACGGATGGCCTCCTGTGATGTTTACCGTTGCGCTAGTTTATTTTATTTCCGCTGTTTTCAAACTCTCAACCTTTATTTATTGTCTCGAGCAATGGTTTGTAATCATTTCGGATGTTAATGATGTTGTATCCCTGGACTCGCCTTCGTGTGAGTTTTAATGCATATATTTCGATTCTTGTTGCTATATAAGTGATTTACCGGGCGTTAACCCGGCGACTAACGACAGGATGATACTTTATTACTACTTAATGACCAAAGTGGATTGGTTTAGGTGGTAGTACGGTATTTTCCTGGGCGGGTTGTCACAGGTGGGCTGGAAGCACAAGGAATGGCGGCGTTGCGGATGCGTAAGAATTCAGAGCGCAGAGGGCAAGCACGAGAGGAAGAAGAGGATGGGAAGGCAAAGTCCCGAACCAGCGCCCAACACACGATTTTAAAGGGGGCAAACGCGACCCCTCACCTTCGACGTCGGGCCCGCCGTGTCAGTGGGACTTTCGCCCACTCGCGTGCATGCCCCGGCGAAACAACTGCCCACTCGCACGACGCCTCGGTTCCCACGGAATACGGACCTGCAGAATTTGCACACGGTCATGATGGAACGGTCACATCCGTCACGTCGGCCGAGATGCCCGCGCCCATAACTGCGCCCACATTCACCACGACGGCCATAACTTCCCCGACGAAACACCCCCAAGCTACAACGACTACGATCACGAATAAAAGCTCACGAGCGAGTCTCCAACTCACTCACAAGCTCGGGGGCTACATCCGGCGGATGCGCTCATGCGCACCCACTGAGAATGTGAAGAACACCACCAACACCAAGATCATCCGGCTGAGCCTGAGCGCGACTCCTTGACTCCATCTTAGGCTCGGGGCTACTGACGAGGGCCCGGATTAGGGCCCCCTTTGACGGCGAGATTATCTCCTCTAAAACAACAAGACATTCCAACACCATTGACAATGTGAAGGCCAAGATCGACAAAGTCAAGGCAAAGATTCAGGACAAGGAGGAGAGAAGAGCCTGGTCAAGACCCACACTGCAAGACGTCCAGTCTCCGGCCAGTTGGCTGCATCTCCAACCAGTTCCCCACTAGAGGGACCCCCACGACAAGTCTCCGCCTCGCACGACAAGTCTCCGCCTCGCACGACAAGTCTCCGCCTCGCACGACAAGTCCGGCCCCGGCTGGCACGTGGGCCCAGACACATAGTGCGAGCACCACCACCGACGTGCGAGGAGGAACGATTCCCCACGTCATGCAGGTACAATAGCTGGCAGCCATGCAAGCAGCTCACCCCAACAAGAGCCTCAATGTTGGTCTGATCGGCTGCACGGACATCACATCGCCATATTCTCCCAAACTGCCACACGCTAGCTCGGCCCGAGGCACTCGAGCACCCTCTACGACGCGCACAAGCCCAGACTTAGGCTCGGGCGTGGCAAGCTAGGCAAGTACTCGGGCAGACCAAGACAAGCCAAACTACTCGGGGAGGAGGCCAAGCGTCCTGGAATGAACAGTCCAGCCCGGCCGCGCGGCGGCTCCCCCGACAAGGCATCACGACTCAGCTTCAATGCGTCCCGACGGACAACGACGTACGACGGGACGGCAGCACCTACAGCGTCGTCGCCGCTGTCGTCGATCTTTACGCTTGGAGGTTCCAAACCAACGGCCTTTCAGTTACCAGCGGCAGATATTTCTTCCTCGTCCACTCGGCCTATCTTCCAGCCTACTTTCGGCACGACCACCGAGGACCAGCTGGGCTGGGATCAGATGGAGTTCGGCGACATTCTCGCGACCCTAGATGCCCCGCAGCAGGCCGAGGAGGTTGGCCAGTCGCAGTTGACATAAGCACCGGTTTGGACTCAGCCGACACAGCCACAGGGCGGAGCGACCTTGGCGGCCGGCAGAGCGACACCGGCGGCCGGCGGAGCGACCCCCGGCCGCCGAGGGACACCGGATGCTGCAGGCTCGTCGCAGGTGGCCATGGCGACACCGTCTCCCGACCAGCTAGGACCGCGGGTGGTCAGGGCACCTGACCTCGGGACATATGACCGGGACCACACTTTGGCTGGCGCTAGAGATGTTAGGCCGAAGAGGGGCCGACGCATTTAGATGTAGTACTACTTTTACCATGATTTTGTATAAACTATTTGCATCTACTCATTGATTATGATATTCCCTTGTGATTATGCTTACACTTATCAGTTTGTTGTTTTTAAAAAGGTTAAAAGTGTTTTAAAAGTGAAAAACTAAAAAAATAAAAAAGATCTAATGCTACGTGGCACGGCGCCAGAACTCTACCGCCCAGGCGCTGGGTGGCAGGGTCTGCGCGCGCGTGCTGCGCGGCCCCGCCGCCAGGGGTGTTCTCCTGCCGCCGTGCCCCGCGGCGGCAAGGACTAAACGCCGTGGGGCACGGCGGTAGGAACCTGCCGCCGTGGGGTACGGCGCTAGAGGTATATTTCTCGAAATTTTTGTTTCGACCATTTATTTTTTGAAAATCAAATTAAAAAGAATATAAAAACAGCACTCAGGTTCTTGTTGCTAGGGGACTAGTCAAGGCCCAAGGACCAACTTGACACCAGGTTCTTGTCCCATCTTGGCATCTCGTAATGAGGCCTAAGTATTCCTTCCGTTTGGGAAATCGTCCATTTTTACCTATAGTTTTTTTTCGAATTACACGGGACAACACAAACACTCACAACACATGTACACACCTGTATGAACGCGTATGCGCAAACTCTTTCCTAGGAGCATGCATCTTGGAAGCCAAAGACAATACATTTTAGGCGTTGAGCATCAGGTAGGGAAAAATAATTTTACACACACCGCTTCGCGTATGTGTAGGAACTACACCAGGGCACAGCAATGCCTCGATCTTCCACAGGCCATCTGTGGCTCCAAAGGCGGGCATCTTGTTGCACAAGACCCGAAACCTGGAGATGGACGGTGGCGCCTGGTTGAACACGACATCCTTGCGGTGCTTCCGTAGTTTCCATTTTCCACAACAGTCGAAATGTTTCGACGGCATCGAAACGGGTCTTGGGACTTCACACAGGGTGGCTGACGGCCGGAACAGCTCGCACTGGTCGGGTCAGGGGTTTTAGTCTGAAAAACAAAAAAAGCCTGCTGCACCTGTCCACGTACCCATCCCCCGTTCCCTATCCCCTAAACTCCATTTCTCATCTCACTGGGCTCAAGCTCAAATCAGGAACAAGAATGGAACTTCACAAATTGAGTTAAATTACATTCACAATATACTCAAATCTAATCAAATTGTGGCACTATCACAAATGCTCATCTCATTCTCATCTTCATACAACTCGATTCATCACAAGAAAATTAACACCATCATACAACTCAAATTCATCACCAGGGAAATCACAAGAAAATTAGAAAAAACAAGATCTTGCCTCTACTGTGCCACCGACCTACTAGCGTCCCCGCCGGCCAAGCCGCCAGGAGCCCCGCGCCGCGCCGCCGTCCGCGCCCCTGCCGAGAGTCCCTGGACAAGAAGAGAAGGAAGAGATAAGGATGAAGAAAGTAGATAGAAAAGAAAAGAAAGAAATAATGACCGCGGGGACTTTGGGAGATGAGTGGAAAAAGATAAGGGGGTGTCGGTGAGATGGTGGGTGAGAGAGGGCTTTAGTCTCGAGTGGTGTTTTCACCCGATACTAAAGACTCCCCTTTATTCTCGAGTGGAAACACCAAGCCAGACTAAATGTTTTAATGTTGTACTGGTTGGTGGACACAAAGCTATTAGTCTCGGTTGGTATTAGCAACCGAGAATAAAGGGATTGGGTGTTTTGTGGGCATTTAAGGCTACGTCGACAAGAAGCCTTTAGCCCCGGCTCTAAAGTTCAACTGGGATAAAGGTCCGGACACTATCAGTGTTGTGACATCAATCCCAGGGACGACCACATAGCTGCGGTAGCAAAAGAGCATAGAAAAAACTTACCATACGCTGATCATGCCAGCTGTAGCAGGATTAATTTCTGGTAGACACACAGCACTGATAGTGACCAGTAACCAGACGTACACTCGTCGTTGCTTTTGCCAGAGATCGTCGACCAGCAGCCAGGCCGTCTCTGCGATACTACTCGTGATCCTCCAAGAACGAAGAACTCCCAAAAGTCGTCGTAGGACCCCGGCCGGCCAGCCGGCAACTTGGCATATGAGAATATATACCGTGGTGTCGGGAATTGAACGAAGACGGAAGACCTGACCTGACCGAGAAGTGATGATGAGCGGCGAGAATGAAGCACCCTAACGCATGCAGGACCAGTACGTGATGGCAGACAGCGTACGTTGCCGCATGTGGCGTGTCTGGTTTTCTTTTGTTTCCCCAGTATAGATCGAACTCGTTGCTGCGCATGGCTAGTAGATTTCCCAGTTAACCTATATATCTTAGCTTTATGCATGCATGCACGCACGCACACGATGTCACATTGTACGTGTGGCCTGCGTCGTTGTTGTTCTTTTTCTCTCTTTTTCACGTGGCGAGCCACGATAGAAAAGCTGCGTCTCCTTTCACACCACTCGATCGCTCCGATCCTTGCATCGGCTTCAAGAAGCCAGCAAAGCGCGCGGTAGGGATCGATCGAACTATAATGCTAAAGACACGTGCATGGCGAGGGGAATTAGTCCCGGTTGGTAGAGGTCTTAGGTCTATGAAGTCTAACCGAGACTAATAATGAGAGACAAAAAAACCCCTCTTTTAGTCTTAATGTACGAACCGAGACTAAAGGGGTCCTTTAGTCCCGGTACTAATACAACCCGGGAATAAAGAGTTTTTTAAAAAAAGCAGGAGTGCATCCGCGCCCCCACCTGCCTGCATGTTCTTGAGCTCAATTCAGTTTCACCTTCTCGAACACGAACTCAATTTGCACATATCAAAAATCATGCAAGTTCTTCACCACAAAAATCATACAAGTTCTTCACCGTAAGTTACAATATCTTTCAAACTCATACAAATCAATTCACACAAGATTTACATAACACGAGTTTGATTTCATTCACACAAAAGATTCAAAACATAACACATGTCCGATTTCACATTCGCGGACAAGATTCACAACACAAAATATTGGAAGAAAAAATCAACAAAGTCTTACACCTCACCGCGCACCACGAGCTCCGGCCCTGGCCGCATGCCGCCGGGCGCCGGAGGCGTCGTGCCTCGCGCCGGCCGGAGCAGGCCACCAGGCCGTGCGTGCCCCTCCGCGCCCGCTCTCGCGGCCCGCGCGTGCCCTGACCGATCGCGCCCGCTCCTGTCGGCCGCCGCTCTGTCTCCTCCCCTGCCAAGAACCAAGGAGAAGATAAGGTAAAGAAGATAGAAGAAGAAAGAGATGAATGGCTCACGACGGAGGAGAGGAGAAAAATATAAGGAAGACGCGGTGGGTGTGGACATCTAATCTCAAGTGGGAACACCACCCGGGACTAAAGTTTGCTGCCAATAATTGAAGTCAGTAGCTGTTGGGTGTGTGGCTTTAGTCTCGGTTGGTACTAGTACTAAGCGAGACTAAAGGGTAGGAGGCGTCCAAGGTCATTTGAGGCCACGTCGACGAAACGCCTTTAGTCCGGACTCCAAAATTGATCGGGGACTAATATGGCGTAACAAAGCCTCCGACTCGATCCGTGAGATCACGAGCGTGACCATGCATATGCACGCAACATGCCTGCATGCATCTTACCACATCGCGAGGGTCATCACCGATCGAGAGCACAAGCAAAAGCAAGGAGATCGAGGTATCTAGCTAGGTAGTAGCACCGCAGCTGGAAAAATCGTCGTCCATTTCACGCGATATGCGTTGCATGACTCGCTGGGATAGACCAGTAGTGCTTCATTCAATTGTGTCCGTATCATTTCAAACTTCTGCTCTTACGCCCTCCGATTTTCTCTCTCTAGAGGATCGCGGGGGTTTTCGTTCTCAGCTCATCCAAAGGATCTCAATGTTAATCCTGCACTACTACGCTGCAGATCTGAAGGAGGTACAACAAAGCTGACTGAAGAAGACCCGTGTGCATCTTCGTCAGCTGAACTAATTAAGAGCACACCCAAAGCAACTGACAGTTAATAAAAACATCCAATAATAATGCAAGCGGTTGAAAAGTTATATGCAAGTAGCTAGTAGGTAGGAGTAGCTCTCGATTCCAATAATCCCTTTGTAGGACCATGTATACCAACAGTACATCTATCTCCGACCATATCCACACATTATTCCAAGTGATTCCCAGGTCTAAATAAAGGTAAGGTGGTCGGCATCAAATCACCTTTTCTTTGTGTTCAGTGTTCACCAATATTCACTGCCACCGATCCAACGGGCCAGCATGCGTATATACTATGTATATATGTATATGATCAGCCAGTTACATCGGTGAGATAGCAAAGCAAATTAGAGGAGAGCCTGCTGTCGACCGACACGGTGGCAGGCAGGCATGGCCACTCGTGCATCGTTTTCACTTTTCACCGCACGGGAAACAAAACTTATTACTAGTATATAACAAAAGTAAAAAAAAAGTAAAAGGTGATAAAAAGTTAGTGCGCGCCCATGATGAGATGGCTGGTATAGCATCTCCCGGATGAAGTAGGTGGGACGAAGCAGCAAAAATAGCTACATCCACATGCAATGCACCGATGATCATCGATCCATCGAGGAGTAGTCATAAACGGCCGGTTCGGTGAAGCTAGAGCGATACGTCCATTTCAGATGAGCATATTGCTTTGTTGTGCAGAATAATTGACCGCACCACTTGCATGCATACTGGGCCGGGCGAGCACACAGCCGATCGAGGGCAATGTTCTGTACTGCGAGCATAGATCTATCGATCGTGCAACGGATTTCCATTCCATATCATCATGTGTGTGTGTGTGTCACTGTCACTTCGAACAAGTGATCGGTGTGCAGTGCTTCCGTCGACGCATGCTCCACAACACATGCATGCATGATGCATGCTGCGGCCGTCGTCGTCAATAACTGCATGCTAGCTTAGCTGCTGCACCAATATTCATCTTTCAAGCTAGCTATCTTGTCGACTGATGACGATGCCATCAAAAAGTATATGATATCTTGTTTATGCATGGTGAACTGTGGTTACTTAGTTGTTGTCCTTGTAGAATATATGAATTAACCATGCATGTTGCCATCAAAGTATATGTTGACGAGCAGTACTGTCGGTCGACCTAAGATATATGTTATCCACGCGAGGCCACCCGCCCTCAGACTGACCGCAGCAGTCAACTGTAAAGCATCCGGAACCGGAAAAATAGAGGGTCGGACCTCCCCGCACCAGCTGCGGCGATGTCCGGTAAAAGACCCTCGATGGTCCGGGACCGGGGGTCGGGCCGGCCAATCTCGCGCGTGCCCGCTCCTCCGCCAAATCCGTCGTCGCCTTCCTCGCGCCTCCTCGCTGCCGTCGCCGCGTCCTCCGCTTCCCCCCTCGCCGTTGCTCGTACGCCGCCGCCCCCTCCTCTCCTCGCCGTCGCCGCTGCACCCTCGCCCCTTTGCCTGGTAGAGGTCGTTCGAGACTTCTTCCCCTGGCTATCCTCTTCCTCCTTGGAGCCAGTGGTGGCGGTCTTCGCTCGGCCGTAGGCACCACGAGCAGTGGCAGGGGCGGCAGTTGGGCGGCAATGTGCATGCGCGCTGGCGGAGGCGGACCAACGGCGTCGACGTGCCGACCGACGACTTCATCCTTCTCTCCCTCCATCCCCGGGAGAGGCGCCCGGCGACATGCACCGGCCGCGGAGCTCCGACGCGGGACCGCCCGCGGCCACGGCCATGCGCGCCGGCCGCGGAGCTCCCACGCGGGGACCGGCGGCGGCCCCGGCCATGCGCGCCGGCCGCGGCCGACCCCGGCCATGCGCGCCGCCCGCCCGGTGTGCTCCACCGTGCCGTTCTTCCGGGGAGGAGAAGCGCCGGGGAAGGGCCGAAGGAGGAGGTGCCGACGCCGTTTGGCCGCGGGAGGAGTCGGGAGAAGGGGGCCGGCGCCGTCGGGCCGGGGGAAGGAGCCGGGAGGAGGGGCCGTCGGGAGAAACTCGGGGAAGGAGGAGGTGCCGGATCGCCGGCGCCGTCGGGCCGAGGAGTGGGCGGGTTGGGTTGCTTGAATGGATAGGATCCGGAATATTCTTTTCGGGGTGAAAGATAGAGTGTCTTTATTTGCATTACAATCTCATTTAGAGGGTAGATTTTTTTAAAGGAGCCTGTAATACTGTTTTAGAGGGTGAAAAATAAAGGACCTTGTTGCGGTCGGTCTCAACCCCCCCAAATATCACGTTTTTCTTAAGAAGGGGAAAATTACAAAGATATAATTTTAGAATAAAAGTATAGAGATAACATAAAAATATAACACATATACATTTTTCATGAACAACATAAACTCGACGACTGAGAAGAAGAGAGAACCAACTCACCACTACCACACGGGGCTAGAGGTGGTAATGAGCCGTGGCCCTATGTATGTTTCACAGTCCTACTACTTTTTAATCCAAAAAACTGTATAGAATTATGGTTCAACCTTTATATGATCCGATCATTAGATTTGTTAGGTCAAATTGGAAGCCCGTTACCGCCCATACACAGAGCAGGACCTAATTAAGCACCACTACCGCTCTCCACGCAAGGCCTGTATGTCGACGAGTGAATTTTGAAGAATATCGGCGACCTAAACAAGGAGAGAACACGTACTAAAAAAACCCCGGTACATACCTAACTCTTGTCTTGCACGTAGTAGGCACACGCGACGTTATGACATACGATCGAACGAACCGGCCAGACGACGACATCGATCGATTCGATCACCATCTCCGATCCTCTCTACTACTTGCTGGCACGCCCAAAGTAAAATACCATGCTGGTGTCAGGCTTTTGCTTGCCAAATTGGCATTTTCAAGTGCAAAGCTCGCGTGTCGTTTATGCGTGGTACTTACACAGCTAGATGTAACGTTACTTCTTCTGTGGGCTATCGGCCACATTAACAACAGCCGTACACATTGTAGTCGGTGATTGATTAAGGATTTCACCACTTTCCTCTCCGCTTTCCACCTAATGCACGATTCATCGTCATGTCAAGAGTCACATTTTCTCTCACAACACGCGTGTTTCAATACGCACTTTTCCACAGCTTTCCACCTCAATAAACTATTCATTCGCACAACTAAATAGGCTCGAACGCAGAGTCATGTTTTCTCTCACAGCATGTGCGTTCCAATACACATTTTTTTTCACAGCTTCCACCTCAATATATTATTCATTCGCACAACTAAACAGGCTCGGACGTCGTCGAACATCTCTCCATTTTCTTTATCGAGTGGAGATGATGCCAGTAGTTGGGCTTTCGCTACAAGCAGTGGCGAATCTACCAGGGGGGCTGGTGGGGCTCTAGCCCCCCTACTGCCCAATAACACCATTAAATCAAGGGAGAAAGATAGAAAGAAGAAGGAAAATTATGAAGAAAATAGTTAAGAAAGAGTGAAAATGGAGTTGGAAGAAGAACTAAACCCCTCTAACTTCTATCTTGGCTCCGCCACTGGCTATAAGTGGAAAAGATTGAGCCAGAAAAAAAGACGCACGGTAAAGAATCTTTGTTGTGCGCTTTATCTCAGACGCACGGCAAAGAGCCGAAATAAAGCGCACGACAAAGACAGCTTTTCCCGTAGTGACTACCATGCATGCAGATGCTAATTAAGATGTTAATTTCTCCGATCCTCTGAAAATTAATCTCTCTATAAGCAGATATGTAATGCTAAGATGCTTATTAGCAGCAATCCGCAATGCAGTGTGCTAGGTATATAACGCACTACAAAGTTCTCCGAAGAGTCAAATAATCAAATCTACAACGGGGGGACCGATACATTAGCTGGCTCACAGTATCGACAACTACAGTAGCGGGAAAGCGAGAAGGTCCAGAAGATTAAAGCTGATATGATCCGATGCGTCATTGTAATTCTAAACGTTAGAATCCTGATGCTATAAGCATGAAAATGTATGAGAGAAACATTATAGGAAAATCTCTTCATTTGTGCTTATATAGTTGTACTATAGTTGGAGTGATTGTAAAAAAATATGTTGAAATTTTAAATGACACTTTTGTTAACAGATTCCAGGCTGTTTTTGTTAACCATTTTAAACGACGATAATTTACAAGCTGTACAGAAATTGTAAAACATATTCTAGACAGAAATAACCATTTTAATTACTACTATATTTTAAAATTGTAAAACATATATATTGTAGACAGTTTATGTTAACCGTTTTAAATGGCGATTCAAAAGAATTTGAGAGTTGGTTTTTAAGATGGTACATTGAAGTGCTCTTTTACGGTGGACCATGTCACCCTATCCCACTGTTGGAGAAGGACTAGTATGGAAGGATCTGACGGTTGAGATTAATTGTACACGACCACAGTTTAACATGTGGTATAGAGTGGTATGCATAGGTGGTATATGTGGTATAGAGGTATTATTGGTAGTTTTTCTTGGTGGCATAAACGAAGTATATGATTTATTTATTTCAATTTTTTTATTTCCCTATATGGCCAAATCTTTCAAATTTCAAAAATGAAAATTTTCATTGTTTTTTTCCTTTTTTTTCATTTCAAAATTTTCTGGACGCACAACGGAATACTTCAATTTTTTCATTTCTCTCTAGTGGTATGACTGATTCTTTTCAAATTTCAAAAATGAAAATTCTAATTTTTTTCATTTCGCTGTGGTGGCATGGCCAATTGTTTTTCCAAATTTCAAAAACAAAAATTTTCATTTCAAATTTCAAAAACGATATTTTTTTCAAAATTTTCATGGTGGTATAAACGAAAAATCTGATCCAAGGTTGTCAAATTTATTTACAATTTACAAGAATTACCTATTTACCCTTACCCAAAATAATCATATAATGCATACCACCCCGTGGTAGTATGGTCCACCGTTAAGGAGCCCACGTTGAAGTTGTTCTTCAGTCGAAATCCTTTGCCACCTCTATTCAAACTATGCTTTATATATACTCCCTCCGTCTCATATAAAAGTGCAATCCTACCTTTTGAAAAAAAAATCTCACAAAGAATGCAATTCTAGAAAATAGATCTAATCGCCTTCCTAATTAAGCGGTCAGATTGCATGGCAAAACTTACTGCGTTTGGCAAACAAACGAGAGTACTAGAGTCTTGTTATTTCTCTACTAATCCGTCTTAAAAAACGAAAACTGCACTCTTTTATGAAACTGAGGGAGTATATATTTACGTACTTCCTTATACTATCTGATCTGGCTTCCCACTACACGTGTGGTCCTCCATCGTGTTGAAATTTGATCGATAGCAGGGGAGAAAACAAGTAATTAAGTGTGGTCCTCAACTTAATAAGCGACAAAATAATGACAGTCATACACATGATGCTGCAAATCAGGGAATGGATAACACATAAAGTATTCGATCAGTAACTGAAAAGCGATGTAATCCTCTTCGGACGCGTCCTTTTGGTTCACGTGGTGGCCCGAACTCCCAAGGCCAGACTTTGTGTCCCAAAATGTTTACCGGCCGCAAGGGGTGAAGCTTCCTGGTAGGGGGCCGCAGCATGGTACTAGTCCATGCATGTCTCTCACGTCGGAGCACTACTACTTGCACGTATAACAATGTTGGGGAATGGACCATAATTCGGAGTGCCAGCAGGTCACAAACTCCATGTTTGTGAACTGTGTAGCACGTAAAATATTGTACCACAACGATGGCGCGGTATATATGCGGTGTGATGGACACGACGACTAGCCAAAATGTGTTTGGTTTGGGTACCTTATTGAAGTGTCTAAGATTGACACTTTGACAGACCGGCTAATATTTTGGTGTTTTGACAATTTTTGTCTATGCTTAAACTTTGGCCTGGAAGCTAATTAAGGCCTTCCCAGTTCGTCCCAGTGTCCCACTGGCCGTCGTTGCTGACATATTCCACATGTGACAATTTTAACTTATTAGCATTAGTACTTAATTGTTTGTGTTTTATTATTAATAACTACACATATTATTAAAAGGCAAACAAGTGTGCTTAATAAGTGGATTATTTGTGCATATGCGACAAAAAGTGGCTGAAATGGTAGTGGTACACTGAATCTTTCAGGTTGGATGCATATATGGAGGGGAGGCAAACAAACATGCGTGCTAAAATGGATTTGCATATATTATTAGTCACCGGCGAAACATGTCTCAAGCTACAGCACAATTAATCTGACGGTGGCAGGACAGATTAACCTAGTGTAGCCCTGATGTGTCTAATCTAATCTGCATTTCTTTCCATGTGCAATTTTGGGTGCGCAACCACTATTACCGACACTTCTTCACAAGCGCCTACAGTCCATTTGGCAGCGATAACTGATAAGTCTAGACACATACTGTAAAGTTGCAGCACTCTGCTCTAGCTAATGTGTTAGTTTGGTTGGTGGTTTGTGCTAATTTATTCTCAGATAAAAGTACTGTTGGTTGGTTTATTAGAAAAGTAATATGCTAGCTTGTGGCTGATAAACCATGTGAACACGGCTGCAACTTTACTGTGTACTCGTACAATTTATTCGCTTCCCAAGAGTTCACTAGGGGTGCGTTTGGTTCGCTGTTTATGGGTCAACCAGACCCACGGGGTGCAGGCGAGCGACGTTTGATTGACTACACACCGCCCCGAGAGCCAGGCTCTCCAGATGCATTGCCCCCTCCCCCCTCTTGACTACTCGGCTCATGCAGCTGTTTCTCTCACTAATGGTATATTAGTGTATAATTAGTAAATATCAAGTGATATTAATGTATTTTATGTATAATTAAGACATGGTTAGATAAAATAAGTCTTTTAAAACTGTATTTGTACAAAATAAAAATTATAATCGTATTTTTAAATATTTTTTATCTCATGCGACTTATCTCGTACGAGCAACCAAACGTCTACTCTCTGGCCTCGCTCTGGAGGTTCTGGCAACCAAACAACAACACTCTGCATGCTCAAAGTCTGAAGGAACCTGACTGGAGGGGGATGCAAGGTAGGAACACAGAAGGGAGACCGTAGTCGTAGCTACACGTACCATGTCCATGCAAATGCATCCATCACCAGCGGTTCAATGGTAAAATGATTGGTCGTGCCGACACAGGAAATGATGGCGGCAAAACTGCAGTAGTGTACGTGCAGGCAATGCCGATGCAGCAGCATGCAGCTGCTGCTGTGCGGCAACAGTGGGACAGTTTGACGAGCCGGCGGTAGGGATGGGGCGAAATGATGCGTGCGAGCGGCAGCGGCAGACGAGACGATGATGAGCAGACAGACCGCCGGTCCGGTGCCGGGGGCGGCCGCGGCCGGCGTCGTGGCCGCCGTAGTAGTAGGCCCGGCCGTAGTAGCGGTAGGGTGGGGCGGTGGGCACTGGCATTGCGCCATTGCCCGACGACCCGCCGGACGGTCAGGGGTTGCCCCCCTTTGTTCAGTGTCGGACAGACTAGCTAGCTGCACCAATCATATATGCGCGTATGGATATGGGATCATGAGGCACCTCGCCGCGCCTCTTTGAGTTCGAAACTTTTTAGCTACATATGCGTACATAGGGCGCACTTCGATTAGTTTCATGTCTCCCTCTGTGATCTACTACTATGGTACATTGTAGGTGTAAAAAGAAAAACTGTTACATCAAGCATGTTCCTTTGGTTTGTTGGCGGTCTTGATTTGTTACGATGAAAAAAAATCTTCTTTGTTGTTCTTCTTTGGTTGGTTTGTTCCAATAGAAAATCTTCTTTGGCTGGTGGTGATAAAGATGCAAAGTGGGAGGGTAATGAATGATTGTACAACAAATCATGTAACACGTGACATCCAAATTTCATTACGGTCTACTAAAAAACTGTAAAAAAGTCCTAAATAAGCAAATCAGAGTCAGTGACAGATCTAGGGTGCTCATTCTCCTTCCCCTTCCTTCAGCCACCCCCTCCTTCCTCATTCTCCATTTTTCTTCTCTTTCCCCTCCTTTCTTCTTTTTAATGAAACCCACCACCACCATTTGCTTGCTTGGCTTATCGACCACCAACAAGATTTTTCTCTTAGAACAAACCAAAGAACCAACAAGTAAAAGTAATTTTCTCTCGTAACAAACTAAAGATCGCCCATCGCCCATCAACCAAACGAACAGACTGCACGACATTAGGGGGATAGAGACTGGAGCCCCCTTCGCCCCACCTGTTACCTCCGTCCTTGAGAAGAGTGTTGTGCGATAATGGTTCAACTCAACTAAAATGTGGACTACATATCCATTTAGAGGTCGAGAATTATCCTTTATCTAGAAAACAAAAACTCGAATGTTGAAGGTTGCAAAGCAAAAAAAACGAGGTGCTCATTTGGATTGAGAACGGATGAACATGGCGTGTGTGCAACTCGATCTCACGTATCTAGATCCAGATATTTGTGCCACGAAAAGACAATGAGACGAGTTGAAGAGCAAAAATATCTCGTAGTACAAGAGATTTGCATGGCAGAATGGAACGAACTCAGCACCTCCGGCTAATCAATGCGAGCTTGGGTAGGGGGGGCACAAGCGCCCATGGAGTCGACAGGTATGCACTTGAAGGTGGCCCTCCTCCACCGATCGATGATCCATCTGCGCATCACACATTCATGAACCGCCCGGCCGGTCGGCGGCACCTCATGACATATATATAGCCTACAACTGGTCACCATTTATAATGCGTCGCCACACTATGCTGGATGCCACGCCATGCGCCCCAAAAATACTATTCAGCACACACATGGAACGGACAGGTCGATCGATCGATGGAGCCAGCGTTCAAGAACTTGATCGAACAAACTGCAGCACGACGCGTCGTGGATGCAGGCAGGCAGGCAGGCAGGCGCCGGCCGGCCGCGCGTGGGGCGGTGCGGGCCGGCGCAGGCCGTGCAACGTGCCGGATCTCGCTCGCCTCCCGCGCGCGCCACGAACGGGAACGAACTGAGGAATCCGGCACCTGCCACAGCGCAGCAGCCGCCGCCGCCGCGCGCGCGCGGATGGGAGAGCAGAACTCGATCGGGAGGCGGCCGGCCGGCCGGCCAGCCAGCTAGCGGTTTGAAAAACTAACCAAAACAACCCGTCCCCCCCTGCAGCATGTTGCAATATACAAGCCGGCGCCGTCGGTGATTCGAAGCTTCCTTCCGGTGGCGACGGAGCAGAATCGAATCTCTGGCGGAGCCAGCCAGCCAGTCCAGACCAAGCAAATTCCCCCGGATCGATCTCGCCATGGGAGCCAAGCCTTTGACTCGGATTATCTTTCTGACCGGGGCAGAGCGGGAATATCTGCCATGCATCCGTATAGCCCCGTCGTCCCGCCGTCCGTGCATGTTAACCGCAACTTGGGCACATGCGGCCGGCCTGGGCGACCGGCGAGGTAGCAGCCTAGCACGCAGCAGGGGTTTTCTTCAATTCGATCGATTCAGCGGCGGCGGCGGCGGCGACGACGACGCTGTCATGTCAGTCTCTGCTCGCGCACCGCCGTCACATGGGCCAGGCTGCGTAAACCTGAGCTTAATCTTATCTAACCGCGCGCGCCGCCCACCGTACCTAATCGCCGAATCTAATCTAACACACAGGCCTCCACAATTAATGACCCGGCCAAGCAAATAAGCAAGCGCACACACGGCGGCGGTCGTTGTGTGTTTTCTGTACTGCTCCGTATAGCCGGCGGCGACTCCACGCCACCATGTGCCGGCGGCGGCACGGCTGCCGCCCAACGCGTGGGGAAATAAGGGCGGGCGGCCGGCCGGGACGGAGGACGCATGACCTGTACGGAGACGCCGTCCGGTACGTGTGGTGTAAATCCGCCGAACATGGCAACGGCGACGAGCAGCTGTGTGCGTGCCGCTGCCCCCACACGCAACGATGCATGCCACTGTGTCCCTCACTCACTCTCGGTGCTCCTCCGTCATCCGATCCGATCCTGCCGGCCGTTGCCTTTTGTCGCGCTAAGTACGGCCGGGCAGAGCGAAGCGCATCGCCGGGGAAAAGAAAAGCGGAACAGGAAGACAAAGGCGGCAGTGGCAGTGGTGCCGAGCGCCGCCGCGGTGGTCGTGCAGGGGCCAAGGCTGCTCGTGTCGTGTCGGGACCCGAACAAGCGAGCGACAGGGGGTAAATCAGCAGGCGGCGTACGCTTCGCCGCGCCAGGGCTTGTCCGTCCCACTCCCACCCACCCTCGTGTCCGGCGGCTTTCTCGCCGCGCTCCGACCGCGCGCGCGTCTTTTCCTTCCCTAAACCCTTTCCGTGCGGCGACGCGCGCGCGCGCGCGCGCGTCTTCTCTGTCCGCCGCTGCGCTGCGCTCCACCACGCACTGGCACTAGCACCGAGCTGGTGAGATCCGTGTCACGGATGGGCGTTCATCGGCTGCAAAGTGGACGACATGTATTCTGATGCGCGCCGTGTCGACCGCTTTTGAGAGACCGCGACGGGGGGTGCCTGTCGATCCGTGCTCGCCGTAGTGCGTATACAACTTGGTAGCAGTAGCCTCGCGATCGGGAGCAAAAGCCGGAGGAATGAAATTGAAGGCCGTGGCCACTGCCCATTCACGCGCATACTGGATGAGACGAGACGACCTCCAGCCGTTGATTGTGCTATATATGCGCGAAATAACACAATAATTGTGTCCAGAGCAACATGGACGACGGCCATGCGAGATTCGGCTCGTCTACTGCTACTGCTAAAATAATACTCCCTCGATCGATCGACCTGTCCGTTCCATGTGTGTACTGCTCTACTGCTGCGAAAAACCGCGCCTTTGGATTTTGGTAGGAGATTTTAATGAGGAGGCGTCTCTCTGGGTCAGTTGACCGGAGTAGAGCTTCGTGTAGGGCAGCAGCACGCGAAGAGACAGAGGGGCTGTGTCTCCTGTTCACTGGCATTCCAAATGTCGCACTACCTCGCCACCACCACCAGCAGCATAAGCCTCTAATGTAATCCTAGATTGTAAATGGTACTACCACCATCTCTCCACATGAGCCGGCGGCAGAGGATGCAATTGCGCATACTTGCCATTCCCAGCAAACAGGCAAAAATCTTCAGCTAGCCCCTGCACTGCACGAGAATCTGCATGCCACTGCTGCTTCTCCTCATCTGGAACGCCTGCGCCGGGACATCTCTGCTCGGCTGTACTCCACTCGCCGGCACTTACTCCTGAACGCTCGGCCACGTCCCACGTTATCCGGCACGAGATAAACGCCGAGGAGCAGGGCACCAGGGAAGGGGAAGGGAGCCCCTGCTGGCCGCCACCGAGGAGGAGATCGCGCGCGCTGCCGTGGCGAGGCGCGCCGTGAAGCAAGCGCGCCGCATCGCCGGCCGGGCCTGGCGGGGATGCGCGAGGGCGAGCGGAGGGCCGCGCCGTGAGTGACCTGTCCGGGTCCGACGTGGGCGGGGTTGCCGGGCCGCTGCCCACCTCCCGACGCGACACGGGTCCCCACCCTTGCCGCCCCCGGCCCCGACACCCCTCGCCGTCGCCCTCGTGCCCGCCCGCTCCGCCCACCTATATAAACCCCGCCTCCTCCGCTCCACCCTCCTCCACACCCCATCGGCCGATCTCACAGCTAGCGTGCCACTTACAACTAAACAAACGAGGCATTTCTTTGATCCATCCATCGCCACCTATTTCTTCCTTCCGGCGCCCAACCAACTCCCTCTCCCTTCTTCCTCTGCTCCTGTTCCATTCCATCCATCAGCCTAGCCGCGCACCAGTAACTAACGAGAAAGAAACCAGCTAGTAGCTAGGGATGGCGGTGATGACGGACATGCCCGCGGCGACGGCGCTGCGCGCGCCGGCTCCGGCCGCCGCCGCCGCCGCCGCGGCCAGCGACAAGGACGCCGAGAGGCTGAGGTTCATCGAGGAGATGACCTCCAACGTAGATGCCGTGCAGGAGCGCATCCTCGCCGAGATCCTCGCCAGGAACGCCGGGACCGAGTACCTGGCGCGCTGCGGCCTCGCCGGCGCCACCGACCGCGCCGCCTTCCGCGCCAGGGTGCCCGTCGTCACCTACGAGGACCTGCAGCCGGACATCCAGCGCATCGCCAACGGCGACCGCTCGCCCATCCTCTCCGCGCACCCCATCTCCGAGTTCCTCACCAGCTCCGGCACCTCGGCCGGCGAGCGCAAGCTCATGCCCACCATCAAGGAGGAGCTCGACCGCCGCCAGCTGCTCTACAGCCTCCTCATGCCGGTCATGAACCTGTAAGTGCACGTCACGCACCGCTGCACTATCGAGTACTCCTGATCGATGATTAGACGAACACAACAGTTGTTGATTGCAACCTCCTGCTGCTGCTGCTGCTGCTGACAACAGGTACGTGCCTGGGCTGGACAAGGGCAAGGCGCTCTACTTCCTCTTCGTCAAGTCGGAGACGACGACCCCCGGCGGTCTCACGGCGCGCCCCGTGCTGACGAGCTACTACAAGAGCGAGCACTTCAAGAACCGGCCCTACGACCCGTACCACGACTACACCAGCCCGACGGCCGCCATCCTCTGCGCCGACGCGTTCCAGAGCATGTACGCGCAGATGGCCTGCGGCCTGTGCCAGCGCCACGACGTGCTCCGCGTGGGCGCCGTCTTCGCGTCGGGGCTCCTCCGCGCCATCCGGTTCCTGCAGCTCCACTGGGAGCAGCTCGCTGACGACATCGAGGCCGGGTCGCTGACCCCGCGCGTCACCGACCCGTCCGTCCGCGACGCCGTGGCGGGCATCCTCCGCCCGGACCCGGAGCTCGCCCGGTTCCTCCGCGCCGAGTGCTCCCGCGGCGACTGGGCGGGCATCGTCACCCGCGTGTGGCCCAACACCAAGTACCTGGACGTAATCGTCACCGGCGCGATGCAGCAGTACATCCCCACCCTGGAGTACTACAGCGGCGGCCTCCCCATGGCGTGCACCATGTACGCCTCCTCCGAGTGCTACTTCGGCCTCAACCTCCGCCCCATGTGCCCCCCGTCGGAGGTGTCCTACACCATCATGCCCAACATGGGCTACTTCGAGTTCCTCCCCGTGGACGAGGCGAGCGGCGTGGCGTCCGGGGACGCGGCGCACCTGGTGGACCTCGCCCGCGTGGAGCTCGGGCGCGAGTACGAGCTCGTCATCACCACCTACGCCGGGCTCAACCGGTACCGCGTCGGCGACATCCTCCGCGTGACCGGGTTCCACAACGCGGCGCCGCAGTTCCGGTTCGTGCGCCGCAAGAACGTGCTGCTGTCCATCGAGTCCGACAAGACCGACGAGGCGGAACTGCAGCGCGCCGTGGACCGCGCGTCGGCGCTGCTCCGGGAGCGGCGGCGCGGGGCGGCGGTGGTGGAGTACACGAGCCACGCGTGCACCCGGAGCATCCCGGGCCACTACGTGGTGTACTGGGAGCTGATGCCGGCCGCCGCGGCGCAGGAGGTGGATGGGGAGACCATGGGGCGGTGTTGCCTGGAGATGGAGGAGGCGCTCAACTCGGTGTACCGGCAGAGCCGGGTGGCGGACGGCTCCATCGGGCCGCTGGAGATCCGGGTGGTGCGGTCGGGCACGTTCGAGGAGCTCATGGACTACGCCATCTCGCGGGGCGCCTCCATCAACCAGTACAAGGTGCCCCGCTGCGTGTCCTTCCCGCCCATCGTCGAGCTGCTCGACTCCCGCGTCGTGTCGCGCCACTTCAGCCCATCGCCGCCGCACTGGGAGCCGGCGGCGCCGACGGCGCCACGGGCCGACGACTAGGCCAAACCGGCGGGCAGCTGAGCGTAGACCGGGTCGCCGTAGTAGCACTAGTATTAGTTGGTTTGTTTCTGCAATTTTTTTTGGTCGTGTCAGGCCAGGCAGTAGTAGTACGTGGTATGTAATGTGGGTGTGTGAGAACGCTCTCCTGCAGGGGCTAAAAAGCTAGCAGAATTTAGCTGCTGCTCCTGCTGCTGATGGGTGTTGTTGATTGCTAGTAGTGCTTAGCGAGTGATGCCGTTGCTAGTACCAGTGGCTAGAGTTGATGTGAGTACTGACGTGCCGAAAAAAATGGCGTGCTCCACCGTTGGGTCTTTTAGATGTTGGTGAAACATTTAGCACTTGGCAGCTTTGGGCTCATCTAGCACCCCCCAGCCAGCATTTCCATATTTGGAGGATCACTAAAATTTGTAAATTGTCATGGCTTTGGACGAGTCATGAACTCATGATGCACCTGCTAGCATGATTAGCCGCTAATCAGGATAGGGGCAGCGTAGACCGGAAAGTACACGATCGAGCCCTATCGACTCGAGCGGGTAGTCAAAAAGGCCGCCTGCAACTCTGCAAGCTGCTGCTTTGTACCCCCTAGACCAGTGCTGCAGAAGACTGCAGAGAAACAGCTCCGCAGCCGGCAAGTCTTAAAAGCCTTTTCGCCATTCCTTTTTTAGCACGACGATTAGTGCGTAATCATTGGTATATCACGGAGACAAGGGACGGAGGAGTAGCCTTGATTGGTGCATCGTCGCATTGCTGATGATGATTACGGGGTACGGCAGGGACGACGGGAGGTCAAGTCCGTTGCTGAGTGCCCAGCCCAAGCCTCACGGCTGTTTTGGTTGGGTTCCGCTTCCGCTGAGGCTGAGCCCAAAGCCAAAGCCGAATCCCCCTCGTCCCCCTCGGCCAAAAAGCATGGGTCGTTTTTCGAGCCGCAGGGGCACGCCGCTTGCTGCCACGCCGAGGACGAGGAGGATATTATAGTATTCCAAATGGGCCAGACACGATTGGCGGCACGAGGCACGACCCTAAAAAGTATGACCCTAGCCCGGCCCGAGGCACGATCGATAGTGCTCAGTGCCGGCCCGGCCCGATGGCCTTTTAGTGCCTGGGCCGTTACCCCGGCACGGCGGGCCGGCCCGAGGCACGGCCTGATTTTTGGCGGCCCGATAAGCGGCCCGATTACTCTGTCTCATCTCATATAAATACCTGTGAAACCCTAAATTTTTTCCTCCCTCTCCAACTCAGCCTCCCCTCCTCCCAATCCCAATCGAGATCCTGGATCCCGCCGCTCGCCCCAGCCTCGCCCCCCGGCCGTCCGCGGGGCGAGCCCCCGACCGCGCCGGCGTGCGCCGCCCGCCACCACCGCCCGGCCGTCCGCCGGGGGCCGAAGCCTCGGTCGTACGGCGTGCGCCGCCTAGGCCGTGGGGCGGAGTCTCGGCCGCGCCCGCGTGTGCCGCCCCCTCCCTCGGTCTCCGCCGCCGCCTATGGAGCTCTGGTCGCCGCCCCTCCCTGTCTAGGCCACCGGCCATGGAGACGTCGACGAGCTACACCGCCGCCTCCGCCGAGATCTCTCCCTCCCTCTCTCCAAGCCACTGCTAGCCCGCCTAGCCGGGATTTGGCCGCCGCCCCACCGTGAACCCTAGTAGTCGGTCGCCGCCCCTGACAGCGTATCAGAGCTGGGAACGGGCCGGCCGAGCCCGATAGCCCGACACCAGCCCGATGGGCCAGTCGGGCCGTCGTGCCGGCCCGGCCCGAAAAAGAGGCCATAGGGCCGTGCCTGGGCCACCAGATCGGCACGAGGCCCAACACGCCCCGGCACGAAGTTGCCATCGGGCCTAATAGTGTCGGGCTGCATCGGGTCGGGCCAAATCGTGCTCGGGCCGGGCTAGGGCCGTGCGGCCCGTTTGGAATACTATATAGATGGCAACTAGCAAGCGCGGCGACCCCGACCGCTCCCCGTCGTTTCCCGCATTGGCGTGTACGAGTAGCTTTTGTTGCGGCGGACACGCGGTGGTGGAGAGCGGATGGGATGGGGTGCAATCGCGCTCGGCACGCGCGGTGGGCATTGGCACGTACATTCTATGTTACACGAGTACGGGTACGGGTATCCGATACAATACGTATCGGATACGCGGATACACACTTTCTCAAAAGAAAACCCACTAAAATGGTGTATCCGAGTATCCGTATCCGCGTATCCGGCGAGGATCAGATACAGATACGTCACCCTCTTTGGAGTATCCGTGTAACATAGCGTACAGTACCCGGAGCGGCGCCGGGCACAATCTGTCGCGTTGCGGAACATGCTTTAGCAATGTTTTTTTTTTGAAGGAACAGGAGGAGCCGGAGCTCCTACTGAAAAAGAATTAATAAAAACATGGGAAAAGTAGAAAAATACAAGGGTTTAGAGGGCGAAATAAAGAGAAAAAAACAAAAGAAAGCGAAGAAAGGATCAAACAAAAACAGAAGAGGATCAAAGGGAACTAAGCCAGGATTCCATGGCTGGGAGGTATCTAGCCTTGGATCTATGCCTAAGAAGAGAAAATTCATGCAAGAATTTATCTCTACAGCTATCAATGGAGGGATCGGTTTGGTTGAAAATCCAGTCATTTCTGGTCTTCCAAATACTCCAGGTCATAAGGATAATGATTTCCATGAAGAACGGAGCAGCAAGATGTCGTCTTATTTGATTGATGATGGCTGGGACGCTTCTGGTGGAAGTATAAGAAATGCCGATTGAATTCCAGCACGCCCGTGCAAAATTACACCGCAAGAAGAGATGGGCACTCGTTTCCAGCCTCTGAAGGATACACATGTCACATGTATAGGAGTCCAGAACCATATTCTTTTTCTGGAGGAGATCCCTGGTGTTAATCCGGTCTTTCAAAAGAAGCCAGAAAAAGACTTTATGTTTCATCTGACAGCTGGATTTCCAGATCCATCTGAACGCCGGATGAGCGTGTCTGCTCCCAATCAGAAGTTTATAAGCCTTGGCAGAAGAGAAGGAGCTTCCCCAAGAAAAGGCCCAGAGGTCAGGGCCTATAGGATGTTGAAGTTCAGGGATCAAACCTTGGAGCAAAAGGAGTTGATTATGTGCTTCCAAGGAGAGGGGAAGATGAAAACTTTGAACCAGCTGGGTATTAGAGAGAACTCCTTTAACAGTGGCATTGGGATTTAAAGCAAAGGAAAATAACTCAGGGAACTGCTGCTGCAGGATCTGTTCACCCCAGTGATCTTGCCAGAAGAGAATAGTGGATCCCTCTTGAACTTTCGGAGTTGCCACCCTTTTGAACAAATTAGTAAGCTTAACTATATCTCTCCATCAAAAAGATCCTTTCTTTTGCTGTCCAGGAAGTTTCCCATTTTGATAGTAATTGTTCCAAACTAGATTGACCCAGTGAATGTCTGCTTTGTTGTAAAACTTGCTAAGGAATTTCAAGAGTAAGGCATCATTATGGACCGAAATGTTGATAACCCCAAGACCTCCTTCTGCTTTTGGGAGGCAAACACTAGACCAGGCAGCCTTGCAGGGATTTTTGGCATTAAGATCTGAACCCCTCCAGAGACAGTGCTTTCTATATTTGTCTATTTGTTTGACAACTCCTTTGTGCAGCTTCAGGGAGCAGCAGTGATAAACCAAGGAGGAGGATAAGATTGAATTTACCATTTCGAGTCTCCCAGCCTGGGACAAGAAGCAAGCAGTCGAAACAAGCCTTCTTTCAACTTTTTTGACTAGAGGTAAGAAATCAATTATCTTTGGTTTAGTTGATCCCAAAGGGAGTCCAAGGTAGGTGAAAGGCATGGAACCCGTCTGACAGAGGAAAGTGTTAGCCAGGGATTGCAATTTTTCTTGGGAAATATTGATGGGCAGCATCACAGTCTTATTGTAATTTACTCTGAGGCTAGTGGCAGAGGCAAAAGAAGCTAACAGGTCTTTTAAGACCAGCAGCTGGTTGGGACAGGCCTCAATGAAAAGGAGGGTGTCATCTGCATATTGCACCACTGGGAAATCAGATCCAGCCCCAAGGGGGATGGGGAGATTCAGAGAGCCTTGATTCTTTGCATGATTGATCATAGATTGGAGGAGATCTGCTGTCAGCACAAACAGGAGAGGGGAAAGGGGGTCTCCTTGCCTGACCCCCCTTTTGCAGTGAAAGACTTTCCCAGGCACCCCATTTAGCAAGACAGAGGAGGTCCCAGAATCTAGAATGTTTTTAATCCAATTAATCCATCTCTGACCAAAACCTTTGCTTTGGAGGATCTGTATAATGGTTTGGTGCTCAATTTTATCAAAGGCCTTCTCAAAGTCCAGCTTAAGGATTAACACCTCCTTTTTTTTGCTTTGCACCGGTGAATATATTCAAAAGCCCAAGCAAGACAATCTTGTATAGTTCTGGACTTAATGAATCCATATTGGTTGGCATGAACTAGGGGGATTATAACCTGTTGAAGTCTATCAGCTAGGATCTTGGTGATTAACTTGATGGAGGAGTTCAGAAGAGAGATTGGCCTGAAATCACTAATGGAGATGGGGCAATCCTTTTTGGGGCAATCCTATTGAAGAATGGAACTTCAGAACTATTATTGCCCAACATCTTCAGGACCTCCTTCATCAGCAAAAGATCTACTGGAAGCAAAGGGGTTCAATCAAATGGGTTAAATTTGGAGATGAATGCACTAGGTTCTTCCATGCTAATGCTTCCATCAAGCATAGTAGGAATACCATCTCCATCCTCAGAGATGAGTCTGGGAAAGATCTTGCAGAACATGAAGAGAAAGCCCATTTCATCTGGTCCTCCTTCAAGGAAAGATTGGGAATTTCTGAATTTTCTGGTTTGAACTCTGAGCTCACCTCCTTTATTACTCCTGCTGAGGGTATTGATTGGCTCCAAAGAGAATTCCTCAAAGAAGAAATTGACAAAATTGTCTTAAACTTGCCTAACAATAAGTCCCCTGGACCAGATGGCTTCAATGGGGAATTCCTCAAAAAGTGTTGGCCAATTATTACTCAGGACTTTTATGACTTGTTCAATGCCTTCTATGTGGGTGACATTTGTCTGAGAAGCATTAATTCTTCATGCTTTAGCAATGTTACCCGACCAAAGGAAAAAAGTTGTTGACACACATGTTTCACATGTTTCTGTCGACTCACCGGTTGTTGACACGCACGTTTCACATGTTTATGTCGACTCACCGGTTCCTCCTCATTCTAGCTGATTCCGATCAAGTACCGTAACATTCCTCGTTTCTGTGGAATAATTTCATAACTTTTGATAAATGGAGACAAGATCAAAATTGTAGCATACTGCATACATATCCACTGCTCCAAAAAGGATGTCAACTAACATAAGAAGTCGGGAAATCTAAGAAAACAATCAGAGGGCAAACAATAGGCGAAGTGTGTTGCTGACTTTAGGATCGCTAATAGCGAGTAATGCCGTACTAGTAGTCTAGTAATGACTTATTGTAGAAGCTTCCAAAAAGTTTCACAGGGTCGCCTACTCGCACGTGATCAATTGCTCCCAACGCAAGGAGACACGCTGCACGATCGTCGTGTCGTTGATTATTCCGGTGATACATGATGTAGGGACAATCATGCACCTAGTCACGGTGGATCGAACGAAATCTTTTCAATATGAAAGGCTAGAAATTATATGTTGCGATTTGCCCCGGGCCAGAAAAGGACCCGAAGAGAAGTTGTGGTGGCCGTCGAAGCAGGCACGGAGCGCTCGCGGACCACTCGAGCGAAGCAGCCAATGAGAGACTGTGCAGCCGTCGGCATCCGTCCGTGTAGATCCCTGAAGTCTGCTCTCGCATCATCAACGTCAGTGGACCGGACTGCAGCGAATGGCAGAATGGGCACAACTACCGATTAGAGTAGTAGCTTATACTATCCGCATCAAGCACACCCATCTTCACCTTCATATACCCCTGTTGAGTAGAGGACAGAGAAGGAGAACCACACGCAAAACACAGCGGTTCGCAGCAAGCACGCCCAACCCTTCGCGCATCCGGCCGTTGCAGTTTGTTCCCGCTGCAGTCGGAGCCAAGCAGCTCGCCACCGCCACCTCCGGCCATGCCTCCTGCTCCGCTTGTTGCCGCCGAGCCGCTGCTCCTCCTCGCCTCAAGCAGCTGCTCCGCGTCGGCAAGGAAGCGGGTGCTGCGTGGGCGAGGCCACGGTGGCGGAGGAGATGAAGGTCGCCGCCATGGAAGACGGAGGTCCTCCGGGCTTCGAGGCGGGCATGGACACCGGCCGCGGGAGCGGGAGCTCGACCACCGCCCATCGACGCCAGCGCTTGAGGAGGTCCACCCACCACCCTCTCTTGCCGACGACGACAAATCGGGGCAGGGCACCCAGTCGGTGTGAAGGGATCTGCTCCGCCTCCACGCCATTGAGGTTTCCCCCTACTCCGCCTCCATGCCGGCCCCTAATCCGCCTTCGCGTCGTTGCGCGGGCCAGGGCAGTGGCCCGGTGGCATCCCGCCTCGCCGGAGCAAATCCAGGAAGCGGAGGAGGACCCGCGGATGGAGCGTGACCCCGGCCTGCTCCTTGCTCCTTTCGCACCGCGTAGCGGCGTCGCGCGCCAGCTCTTGCAGCTCCACACCGGGGAGAGAGGGAGCACGGGAGGGGCGGCGCACAGATGAAGGGAGGCGGGGCCGATAATTGGAGCAGTGGGATGAGAGAGAGGAGAGAGATACTCAGGACTGAGGGACGCGAGGCCAGCGTGCTCAAAATGAGGGAAGGTATGGGGGAGTTGCTAGAGGTGCTACAATGCACCTGGCTCACTCATTTTGGGGATTTTGGGGATGAAGGAAGGGATGGGGGAGTTGTTGGAGATAGTCTTAGACTGTCCACAACAATTTACTCATATGCACACCAATCCTCAAAATGAGGGAGAAATTGCTACTGTAGCTCGTCCAACAGATCACTCATCTCCACCTTCATTATGCAAACGGTAGCCTCCCCACGCTCAAACCTAGGTACCTCTCTCCTCTCCCTCATCTTTTTTTCCCAACTGTTTCTTCTGCTGCGAACGGCGCCTGCGGGAGGTGGTCGCCTCGCAGGCCGCGGAGGAGGAGGGCGCGGGGGCCGGCGGCGACGGCGGAGGTGGTGGGCTGGTGGCTGTGCGGACCGGCGACAATAAAAGAAGAGGTGGCCGCGTAGGAAGTCGGAGGAGACGAAGGAGATGGTGGACGAATAGGGCGGAGCCGGCGGAGGATGTGGTGGAGCAGGTCGGAGACGGAGGAGGAGGTGGTGATTGAGCGGGTCGACGGCAGCAGAGAGAGTTGGTGGCTACGCGGGCCGACAGAGGAGGAAGAGGTGGTGATTGCGTAGGTCGGCATCGGCGGAGGAGTTGCTGTCCGCGCGTGCCGACCGAGGAATTGGTGGCCGCGCGGGCCGGCGGAGGAGGAAGAGGTGGTTTCTTGCGGGGCTGGCCGGCGAGGGAGGGGAAGAAGAGAGGCGGCAAGCCCCGCCCGTCGGATCTGCATCGCCGCCACTCGAATCAAATCTGCGTCGCGCGGGCCGCCGGCGAGCTCCCACTCCGTTCCCCAGCGGCGTGAGGTGGAGTGACAGCCTTCCTCCCCTGCTCCCTCCCTCCCTCCCCTGCGAGATGTGTCCCTGCGGCATCGAGCTCGTCGACATGACCGGCCGCAGCCCTCTCCCGGTCTCCCCCCCTCTCCATCTTCCTCTTCACGGGAGCCAGCGGCAGCACAGGGATGCGCGAAGGGTTGGGTGTGACTGCTGGAAGCCTTGTTTTTGCAGGAGGATTTCCTCTCTCTCCTTTGCCCATAAGGGCTATTTGCCTTTGGAGATGAGTAGTATTGATGTGGACAGTCTTAGGCCGTCAAATCGTCGTTGTGCACCAAGCACTATGGGAATCCACATTTTGGGCCTGGTTTAGATGGCAATTTTTTTGCCAAAAATTTGCTACCTTTTCAACTCTCTCCATCACTTCACATTAATTACACCAAAAGACATATGTTCGGAGCAGTAAATGTAGGTAAAAAAATTACTAATCACACAATTCTGTTGTACATCACGAGCCGAATCTTTTGAGCTTAATTACCCCATGGTAGGATAATATTTACCACAAACAAACGAAACGTGCTACAGGAGTGCTATAGGAGTTGGAGCAGTTACTTTTGATAGTTTTTTGGTCGTGTGCCTCAAATACTCCACGAAGGTTGTCGGCCGGTCATGACGAAGTCAGCATGACAGTCAGAGACTCAGAGTGACCGTGAAGAGAACTCCACTGTGTGATTCTTTTAAAAAAGAACTTCACAGTGTGCAATTTATGGGGCACACGGCAAAAATCTTTGTCGAGTGTTTCATGAGACATATGATGAAAAACCAGAAAAAGGAGGCTTCGTTGTGTGCCTGTCAGGCCACATACAACGAGGTTTTAGATAACGCGGTGACAAAGATGATACGAAGGGGCGCCTTTGTCATGTGCCGGGCAAGGGGCACATAACAAAGTTTGGCAGTCGTGTGTGTCGTGTGCTTTTTACCATGATCTAGAGGAGCACACGACAATGTTTAATGGTCATCGTAGGCTGTCGCTTGGTCTGACGAGTGACGTACACGTCACACACGTGGCACGTCTTTGCCGTGTACCAGATCCAAAGCGCACGAAGAGCACACTGCAAAGCTTAAAAACTGTCATCGTTGATGGTCATTCAGTGTGACGGTCAACACATGTATCACACATATGTAGAAGCTTTGTGTGTGCTACAAGGAGAGCCAACAACAAAGTCACTCTTTGTCGCTGTTGACGGTGAATTTCCGTCAACCTAGAGTACTTGTTATACATTGGTTTCGATTATGATTTGCAACTAACCCGCCACTAGGCATACTAATGATGTAACAAGTTCACACTTGCATGTCGATTTTGGAGTTTGTTGTTTATGCAGGAAATTAACGTTAAAGAGGAGACTTTCGGGATAAGTTCATCAAGCACTTCAAGAGAAGATCATGAAGCCCGTCACAAGTCAAGACACGCGATGAACATGACTCCAAATGACCCGAGGACCGAAGTGTCAATGTGCAAGTCTTCAGGGACTCAACCAGAAAACGGAGAAGCTTGCATAGCAAGGATTCAAGCCTTAACCGTGAAGGAAACGACGTCAAAGGCCCACATGCAAGTGCACACAAATAATGGATCACACGAGAAGCAACCGGGGGGGGGGGGGGAACAGAGGCCGAACTGGGCCGAAATGGGTCTGGACCATCCAGTCTGGGCTGGCCGGCCCAGCCCACTCCGGGCCCGGTTCGGCGCCCCCTTTGCCCTAGGTGTTTGTCTATTTATTGCCTCTTCCTTCGTCCGCTGCCACATCGAACAAATCATTCTACCGACGCCATTCACCAGAACACCTCCACCGCAAGATGAGGGAGAGAGTTGGATGAGCTCGTCGCAAGGATCAACGCCGGCGGAGGGAAGGAAGCAAGAGGAGGACTCCAAGCCGCTGGCCTAGGGGTGTTCCCAAGCTTCATCGCCGCCATCTTCATCGACGACGTTCTCCGGAGTCTCCATCACCCCTATGTGCTTCAATCCATGTAAGATGATGGGGTAATGTCTCCGTTCGTCCCTAGGGTTAGATGGATGCATGATATGTAATCTATACATGAACCTTATGCTAATCAATGCTTTATGGTCTATGTCTTCGCGTATGCTTTGTTTACATATGTTTGCGCAACATGTGGTCATAGTAGGGTTTGTGGTAATCATGGTGATTAACTTAACCATATGGATGCTTGGGCATAGATGCGGTTATACATGAAATTGTTTGATTACCTCGCATAGTGACAGTATGATTTAGGGAAAAGGCTTAGCGGCCGCATAACCATCATGAAGCTAGTGTAGGCAACACCCTTTTCATGTAGTAGATGCATGTTCATGTGATCCTAAACCCTAGGGAGGGAATGCTTATCTATCTTAATCTCTCTCTCTCTTGTGTCCACCCTTTACCATCTAGTTTAACCCTAGATTTGTTTGATCAACTTAGGTTAGATTGTCTTTATCTTTAGATTAATACCCCTTGTCGGTGTTTTGGACCGGCAACCTACTAAGGGGAGTACCTGAAGTAGATGAATGTGGCCTCGCCGAGATCGGTAACTCCAAGGAAGAGACACATGGCACACAATTTAGACAGGTTCGGGCCGCGAGGTGCGTAATACCCTACGTATTGTATGCTGTGTAGCTCTGAATTAATTGGGTACGATTACAAGATGGTGCAATTGTACGCCGTGAGATAAGATCCTCTAGAGAGGGGCCCCTGCCTCGCCATATATAGTCCGGGAGGCAGGGTTACAAGTCAGTTCAGGGAGAGAGTACTAGTTGAGTACGTCTGGGAGTCTTCCATACAGTGCGGGACATGTACAGCTTCCTAACCGAGTACTTCTCCTCTGTAGTCCTTGTGCTTCACGCCATCAGGAACTGTGCAGCGCAAGTCGGGTAGTCCCAGGGGCCCACCGAGTAGTCGGTCCTGGTACCCACCGAGGTAGCGAGCCCAGGGAGGTCCATACGACAAGCCCCCGAGTACTTTGTAGTCGAGAAGGATAGCTTTAAGTAGTCTTGACGGCCTTAACAAGTAGTCCTCAGGCGTCCCAGAGTGCTACAAGTCAAAAGTCCTCAAGAGTAGTCGAAGCATCCCGAGGCTGGAATGTACTCCAGTTGATGTTTGAGCAATCCGGAAGTCTTCTCGAGTAGTCCCAAGCGTCCTCGAGTGCTGCCTTTGAAGGTCTTCAAAAGTGCCCGTGCTGTCTTGAAGCCGAAGATAATATGGAAGTGCGATTGCAAAATCGCACTCCATATGGAGTGCCCCCGAGCCTTAGGTTGAGTTGTAGACTCTGGCTGAGGGTCCATCTGAAGTTTTGGCAAGAATATCCCAAAAAATCCGGAGAAAAAACCGAAGGCACGTGGCACGGAGCCCCCGAGCCTTGAGTCGAGTACTTCCTCTCGAATTGAAGGGTCATCTTGTAGAATGTGTTCTGGGATACTCCTGAGTCTTGTCGCTTCCCAGGTAGTCGAATAGAGGTAGCCGAGCCCCAGAGGTGAGGCGCGTCGACTAGTAGAAGTTGAAAGGTCGCGCGCGGCCGCTGAGTCAGCCAAGCACAGACTTATCCATCCGACCGTTGGAGGGCCGCGTTGACTTATAAATAGAAGCCGAAACCCTTAGGGTTTTTCACCCTACGCATCCGTAGCCATTCCCAACAGATCTTGGCCAGAAATCGCCATCAGTGCACGCCGCCGCCCGCTGAGTGAAGTGTAGATCTGCGTGCGCCGCCGTAGAGAGCCAGTGCTGAAGACCCCCGAGCGAATGCGCGTGAAGACACCGTGCACTTGGAGGATGAAGCCGTCACCGTCGAAGACTGCCAAAGCCGCCGGTGGGAAGAAGAGGGGACGTGAAGAGGCGACCGGATCTGCCGCAGGGACATCACCGCCGGTGTCTTCGCCGTGGCCAGATCCAAACCGCGAGTGGAAGAAGTCCAAGGCGAAGACCGAAGACTTGCTCGCCCTGCTGAACAGTGGACTCCTTCGCGAGAAGGAAGTGGACATGTGGAGGGCCGCCGCCGGGGATCCGTACCCCATGGAGAAGAATGCAGGTGAGATCCCGATGTTCGCGCGGTTCGTGGAGCGCGGACTATCTCTCTCGGCGAGCGACTTCTTCAAGGGGCTCATGAGGTACTACGACATCGAGTACCTCAACCTCAACCCCAACGGTATCTTCCACACTGCTGTCTTCGTATATTTCTGCGAAGCCTTTCTGGGGATCAAGCCCCATTGGATTTTGTTCCGAAAATTCTTCTGGGTGAAGCCGCAACCCAGCGCCAACAACCCATGGGTAGTCAGAGGAGCGGGGATCCAGATGTGGGAGGACGCCGCCGAGCAGCACCTCTCGTACAAACTCATAGACTCCAACCAGGACTGGAAGGCCAAATGGTTCTACATCACGAACCACCATCCGGAGCTGCCGAAGCCGAGCGGGAAGCAGCCCAAGCATCGCCCTTGGTGGAACACAGAGCCGACGATGCAGGAAGGCATCCAGCTGCCCGAGTTGTTGGCGTAGATCAAGGCGCCGAGGGAAGCCGGGCTGAGGGCCGAGCACGTGGCCTTCAGCTTCATGAAGCGCAGCGTGCAGCCGCTGATGGCTCGCGACACCCTGGGGTTCGAGTACATTGGCGACGGCGATACGTCGCGAATGCCTGGAGGCGAAGTCGACGACGACGGCATTGTCGACAGGCTGGCTCGGATCTTCAAGGACATGCCGCCGTACACGGCGTGCCCCGTACCGGAGTACTCCGCCGCGCGCCCACCGAAGGAAGTAAGTAGCCGCGTCCATGGTCGAGTACCCCATTCCATGAGTAATCGCACTAATGAGTTGTGTCTTGCAGGATGACTTGAAGAAGTTTGTCTCCGAGCCGCCGCCGCCTCCTCAGCTAGTCGAGGTCCCAGAGGAGGGAAAAGCCACGGTCAAGGAGCGACGTGAAGTCGAGGAAGGAGACGACACCGTTGTCATTGAAGACTCATCCGACGAGGACGGCGACGAGGAGACACTGCAGGACCGCTTCCAGTTGCGGTCGAGGTTCAGCCGTCCCGGCTTGCCTCATGTGCCTCTTGTACAAGATCCGCCGGCTAGCCTAGAGGCTAGTCTGGCCGCGCCGCCGCGGAGGCCGCGCAACCTGGCCCGCAAGCGCGTGGCGAAGAAATTGAAGGTCACTGAGACCACGCCCCAAGAGGTAAACCGTCTTGAGTAGTGTAGACGAGTATTGGTGTCTCGAGTTCACTTGTTGATGAAGATGTTTTCTTGCTTGCAGGAGTTGCCACCTACGGAGCCCGTTGATCAGGGCGACGAAGGCGAGTGGGACACGGTGGGGGAGGCCGCTGGGAGTCGCAGCCCAGCCCCCACTGTCGAAGAACTCTTGGCGCAGCTGGAGCGCCAGCCCCCTGCTGCGCAGGAGAGCACGAGACCCGCCGCTGTTGCTGCGGAGGAGGCAACAGCCGCGGAGGTGCAGGAGGAGGCGCCTGCCGAGGGGGGCTGATTGATATTACCAGCATCCTCGGCGCCCCAACCATGACGGTAGTCCGGTCGAGCCTGTAAGTATTGGATTTCTCCCCAGTAGTACTTGATATGGTAATCGTACTTGGTTGACAACCGGCTTGTGTACTCTGCAGGAAATCGACGGACTTGTCCTGGGAGGGAGACGAGCCCGCTGCAGCGGTGGCGGAAGAAGAAGCCGCACCATCCACTAAGGAGTCCGCTCCCGCCCCTCAGGCGGAGCTCGAGGTGCCGGCCGCTGAGGCTACGTTGCCTGAAGCCAGCGTAGTAGGAGGTGAGTGCTCTGCTGAGGTTGTAGTATCCCCGAAGAGTAGTCGTAGTCGTCAGATATGACTGATGCACTTGTCTTCTCGTTGACAGGCGCTGAGGCCGAAAGGAGCGATATCCCAGCGGTGGTGCCCATGGAGAACTTGACACTAGAGACTCAGGAGGCTGCCGGAGGAGCCCCCGAGCCGATGGAGGTGGCCGCCGGAGAAGCCACCGCGACGACTGGAGGAGAGGAGGCTGCCGCGCTGCCAGAACCTGCTCTGGAGGTGGTCGTTCGCTCGCCGGAGATCCAAGACGCGGAGCCAATCCGCTCGGCACCGATGACCGAAGCCGCCACGAGTAGTCGCGACGGGATCGAGTTGCTGGCAGACGACTTGGTCGATCCGGCAACGGTGGCTCGGCATCTGGAGGCGGTCCGCCAAGCCGAGCAGTGGATGAAGGTGAGTAGTCGTAACTCTTGGAGTAGTCAATCCTTTAGCATTGAGTACCCATCTGACACATGTTGTCTGTGCAGGACGTCGCAGAGAGGCCCCGCGAGAAGTCCAGCATGCTTCAAGGCTTCGGCGACGCAGTGCTTCGGGCCGAAGCGCTGGAGGACCAACTCGCGAAGTCCCGAAAGCACGCCGCCGCGATGCAGTCAAAGCTAGACACAGCCTTCGCCAAGTACCATAACGACATCCAGGAGATGCAGGCGAAGGGTGACAACTTGGCGCGGAAGAACAAGTCGCTTCGCAACAAGAACAAATGTACACCACTTGACTTGTTGAGTACTTGTTGGAGGTCGAGAGGTAGTCTGAACCGCTGTGCGTTGTTGTTTGCAGAGCTTGAGACTCGGGTAGAGCAGTTGAAGACTTCAAAGATGGATCTGAAGAATCTCTTCTACCGGGAGCAGGAGGCCCGCCAGGTACTCGAGTTAGATTATAAGGAGCTTGCCTATGAGTGCGACAAGCACATGGAGCTCTGTATTGCATCTGACCGCGACCTCGCAACTGCTACAAATCATTGCAGAAGCTGAACGAGGATTGCGAGAAGCTGTGGGCCCAGCTCAAGGAACTCGAAGAGGCCGCGCTCCCCATCGTGAGGCTGTTGGTGCCTCATCCCGGCGGTCCCAAGATAGCGCCGCTGGTGGATCGGTTGAAGGAAGCCCCCAGCCGGCTGGCGGCCTACGTGAAGCACTTGGCGAGATCCATCCTGAACCAAGTGCTAGCCTTCATGAAGTCTTACTTCCCGAAGGCGCCCGTAGATGTAGTCGCTGGTGGACTAGCCGCCAACTGCACCGACGAGCAGTATGCGGAGCTGCTGGAGCAGATGGCACCCATTGCGGAACAAGTCGACGACAAGCTTAATCTCCAGTAGCCCTGTAACAGTTAGCTCGTAGCAGTAGATGTACAAAAACAATTGTAATTGTTTAAGTATGAATGAAGAAAAGTTTCCATCAATGAGTACTCGTTGCCGCGATCTTGGAGTGCGGAGTCCCATCGTGGAGTTTCGCGAGTAGTTGTACTCGGCAGTAGTCCCGTTGAGGGAAGTAGACAGTAAAGCAGTTGATAAACAATCAAACTCTATTACTGAAGAAGTACACCTGGATGGCCGGGGCCGTAGTTACAAAGTAGTCGCCAGGACCCGGAGGCCGCTTACGGTTAAGTAGTGCTAGGGCGAGTGGCCGCTTACAACAATAGATCCGTAAGTAGTCGTGTAGGCTGGATCTAGAAGTACATGGTCTCTCAGTAGACCGCTGCTAGAGTCCTTTGTTGCTCGTCGCAGCCAAGGATCCGTAGGTAGCCGCGTGGGCTGGATTCTGGGGAAGAGTAGTCCGGAGACAGGTGCCTGGACCTGGAGGCCGCTTACAACGAAGAAGTAGTCCGGAGACTGGCGCCTGGACCCGGAGGCCGCTTACAGCGAAGGGGTCTTGATGTAGTCGCGCAGACTTGAGCCCCAGGGTAGTCGTGTAGACTAGGCGTAGAACCGACATAGCCGGTCGACGTTCCACGAGTTGTTGACGTCTTCGCCTTCAAGTGTCTGGAGGCGGTAGGAACCCGGTCCGGTCACCTTTGCGATTGTGAAGGGACCTTCCCAGGGGGAGCTGAGCTTGTGTAGTCCTTCCGTGTTCTGTATACGACGGAGGATGAGATCGCCAACGTTGAAGGAGCGTTCCTTGACATTGCAGTCGTGGTAGCGTCGGATACCCTCCAGGTACCTTGCTGATTGGACGAGGGCGGCGCAGCGAGCTTCTTCGAGCCCGTTGATGTCAACTCATCTGCTGTCTTCCGAGATGCCTTCGTCGTAGTGCTCCATTGCTGGTTAATCCCATATGACATCAGCAGGGAGGATTGCTTCGGAGTCGTAGACTAGGAAGTAAGGGGATTGCCCCGTTGGCTTGGAGGGCTAAGTACGTAGCCCCCAGAGTGCATTGGGTAGTTCCTTGATCCACTTGCTTCCTTTAGAATTAGCAGCGTCGTGTAGCCGCTTCTTGAGAGCGTCGAGCACCATCCCGTTGGCGCGCTCGACTTGTCCGTTGGCCCGAGGGTGGGCAACTGAAACATATCGGACGTCGATCCCGCTGTTCTCGCAGTACTCCCAGAACTGGTGATTGTTGAAGTTGGAGCCCAGGTCTGTGATTATGCGATGGGGTAGTCCGTAGCGGTGCACAAGTTCATCCAGGAAGTCGAGTACTCTGTCAGCCTTGGGGCATGTGACCGGCTTGACCTCGATCCACTTGGTGAACTTGTCGATGTCCACCAATACTCTGTTGAATCCACCTGGCGCAGTTGGCAGTGGCCCAATCACGTCGAGCCCCCAGCAAGCGAAGGGCCAGGTTGGTAGTATGGTGACTAGCTTGTAGGCTGGGACGTGTTGCTGCTTGGCGAAGTATTGACATCCTTGGCACCTTCTGATGAGTTCTTCGGCGTCGCCTAGAGCTGTGGGCCAGTAGAAAGCTCACCGGAAGGCCTTGCTGACCAGCGTTCGAGAAGACACGTGGTTGCCGCAGACGCCCTTGTAAATCTTCTCCAAGATGTCCTTGCCTTCTTGCCTGGGGACGCACTTCATGAGTACTCCAGAAGATGCGCCCCTCTTGTAAAGCTTGTCTCCGACGAGGACGTAGGACTTGGCGCGGCGGATGAGCTGCTCGGCCAAGTTTTTGTCCGAGGGGATCTTCTGCTCGCTGAGGTAGTCGATGAAGGGTTGCCTCCAGTCCATGTCGATCATCATGACCTCCTGGCCAGCGATCGGAAGCGCTGGGATAGTGGTCGGTGGCGCCGGCTCTGGGATGGATGGCGCGTGAAGCTCGTGGACGAAGACACCCGCTGGTACTTGAGCGCGAGTAGAGCCAAGCTTCGACAGGACGTCCGCTGCAACGTTGTTGTCGCGGACGATGTGGTGGAACTCGAGACCATAGAACTTGTTCTCGAGCTTGCGGACTTCTAGGCAGTAGGCGTCCATGTTCTCCTTGTTGCGGTCCCAGGACTTGTTGACTTGGTTGATGACCACTGCGGAGTCACCGTAGACTAGTAGCCGCTTGATGCCCAGTGAAGCCGCGAGGCGGAGCCCATGTAGGAGAGCTTCGTACTCGGCTTCATTGTTTGAGACCTTCCAGAAGATCTGCAGGACGTACTTGAGTTGTTCGCCCGTTGGAGAGATCAGGAGTACCCCTGCACCTGCGCCCTCGAGGTTGAGTGAGCCGTCGAAGTACATCACCCAATGCTCTGGTCGCACGGTTGGAGTAGGCAGCTGATTCTCCCGCCACTCCGCCATGAAGTCGACTAGCGCCTGCGACTTGATGGCTGTGCGTGGCTTGAAGTCGATGGTGAGGGCGCCGAGTTCGACTGCCCACTTGGAGATTCTTCCAGTAGCATCTTGGTTCCGCAGGATGTCGCCGAGCGGGTAGTCAGTGACGACGGAGATCGAGTACTCCTGGAAGTAGTGTCGTAGCTTCCGTGAGGTGATGAGTACTACGTACAGAAGCTTCTGTACAGGCTGGTAGCGTGCCTTGGACTCTGACAGGACTTCGCTGACGAAGTAGACTGGGTGCTGGACTGGATAAGTGTGGCCGTCTTCCTGCTCTTCGACGATGATGGCAGTACTGACCACATGGGTAGTCGTAGCGAGGTAGAGCAGTAGCTGCTCGCCTTTACGAGGAGCCGTGAGGACTGGTGGCTTCGATAGGAAGCCCTTGCTCTGAGCAAGGGCTTGGTCCGCCTCTGGGGTCCATACGAACTTCTCTTGGTGCTTGAGTAGTTTGAAGAAGGGGAGCCCCCGTTCTCCAAGCTTCGAGATGAATCTGTTCAAGGCCGCCATGCACCCGGTCAGCTTCTGGACGTCTTTGATGCACGTGGGAGCTTTCATGCTGGTAATGGCGGAGATCTTCTCAGGATTGGCTTCGATGCCGCGTTGGATGATGATGAAGCCGAGTAGTTTGCCCGAAGGTACGCCGAAGACGCACTTGTTTGGGTTGAGTTTCCAGCGGTACTCACGCAGGGATGCGAAAGTCTCTTCAAGGTCGTCGATGAGGGTACTGGAGTTTCTGGTCTTGACGACCATGTCATCCACGTAGGCTTCGACGTTCTTGTTGAGCTGCCTCTTGAAGCAGGCCTGGATAGCTCGTTGATAGGTGGCGCCGGTGTTCTTCAACCCGAAGGACATGGTCGTGTAGCAGTACGCGCCAAACGGGGTGATGAACGCGGTCTTCTCCCGGTCTTCTTCCTTAATCGCGATCCGGTGGTACCGGAGTAGCGATCGAGGAAGCGAGAGCAGGTCACAGCCCGCCATGGAGTCGATGACTTGATCAATCCGCGGCAACCCGAAGGGGTCCTTGGGGCAGTGTTTGTTGAGATCGGTGTAGTCGACGCACATCCTCCACTCATTTGAGTTCTTCTTGCGGACGAGGACGGGGTTGGCAAGCCACTCAGGATGGAAGACTTCTCTGATGAAGCCAGCCGCGAGTAGTTTTGCGAGTTCCTTCTTGATGGCATCCCGTCTGTCGTCGGCGAAACGACGGAGGTGTTGTCGCTTGGGGTGGCCTTAGGATCAACGTTGAGGCAGTGCTCAATCAACTCCTTGGGCACTCCTGGTATGTCCGCTGGCTTCCACGCGAAGATGTCGCGGTTAGCCCGGAGGAAGTTGATGAGCGTGTCTTCCTATTTGGGGTCGAGGCTGGCCCCGATGGTGGTGGTCTTGCTGCTGTCGCCTGTCCCGAGGTCGATTGTCTTGACCAGGACCTCCTCAGCTGGCTGAGGCTTTTGGCTTTGTCAGACTTCTCAGGGATGTCGAGTTCACTTGTGGCAAGCTTCTTCGACGCAGCGTAGACCTCCGTCATAGCGTTGGGTACTTGATTTGTGGAGGTGATCTCCACAGCTTCCGTGTCGCAGTCGTGCGAGATCTTCAAGTCCCCTTGGAGAGAGAGTACACCTGTTGGGCTTGGCATCTTGAGTACCAAGTAGGTGTAGTGGGGCACCGCCATGAACTTGGCGATGGCCGGTCTGCCGACGATGGCATGGTAGGATGTCTCGAAGTCTGCGACCTCGAACTTGACGTACTCGGTATGATAGTTGTCCCGAGATTCCCCGAAGGTAACTGGCAGGACCACTGAGCCCAGTGGGATAGCCGCGTTACCGGGGACGATGCCGTAGAAAGGCGTGTTGCTCTTGGTGAGCATGTGAGTGATGTCGAGCTTCATCTTCTTCAAGGTCTTGGTAAAAAGGACATTGAGCCCGCTTCCGCCATCGATGAGGACCTTGTTGAGCCTGGAGCCCGCGACCACAGGCTTCAGGACGAGAGGAAAACACCCTGGTTCGGAGAAGCTGGTCCATTGATCCGCGTGGGAAAAGGTAATGGGTACCTCCGACCACCTGAGAGGGGTCGGGACCGCTAGTTCAATGCTCATGACTTCTCGACAAGTAGCCTTTTGCTCCTGTCTGCTGGGTAATCCGCCGAAGAGGACGTTGACAGTCTTGTCGGGTTCCTGGAAGTCGTTGTTGTCTCCGTTGTTATTCTTCTTGCCTTTCTTGTCGTGAGGGTGCGGTGGCTCTGGAGTACTCTTGAGTGCTCGCCTGAGTTGGTAGCACTGCTCGGTGGTGTGGTTGCCGTCCAGATGCCACGGGCACTTCTCCTTCAGCAGGTCTTTGAAGCCGTCAGAGTTCTTTTTCGAGTTCTTCGCAGGGCGCTGGATAGCCGCGACAGTGTTGTCTGGCTTGCGCTTGCGGTTGGGTCCCGAGTAGTAGTTGTTGTTGCGACCGCCTTGGTTCCCGTTGTTGCCGCTGCCGCCGCCCGTGTTCTGCTTGTTCTTGCCACGGATGGCGTCGTACTTGGCGTTGGCCTTGTCTTCTTCATCCGCCCAGGACGTGATCATGTCCTTGAGGTGGGGGATGGACTTGGGACGGCGGCGACCGAAGTCTTCGAAGGTGCGGCGGTGGTAGAGGCCGTCTTGGAAGAGGTCGATGACCTCCTTGTCAGTGACGTCGACTACTGTGGCGCGCTTGTCGAAGAAGCAGCACATGTACTTGCGGAGGGTCTCGCCTTGTTCCTGCTTGACCATGGCCAGGTCCATGCGAGTACCCGAGTGGCCCATGGCGCCCGCGAAGTTGCTGAACTGCTCCTTCAACTGGTCCCACTTGTCGATCGAGTGCTTGTCCAGCGACTCGAGCCATGTGAGTGGGGCTTGGTCCAGGCAGAAGGGGAAGTAGAGGCACTCGGTGTCGTTGTTGCCGCCAGCGTTCTCGATGGAGAGGGCGTAGCACCTGATCCACTGGATGGGGTCTTGCTTCGCGTCGTACTTGGTGATCCCCAAAGGCTTGAACTTGTCGGGGAGGAGCAAGTTGCGAAGTCGAGGTGAGAAGGCGGGGAAGCCGTCGTTGTCGCCCACAGTGGAGGACTTCTTCCGCCGCAACACTTCAATCTTCTGGCGGGCGTCGTAGCCGCCCTGTGAGGCTACGGAGGCGTGGTTGTTCGCGTGGTCTCGACCGCCGCGACTGCCCCCGCCGCCGGCCCTCCTGTTGGCCCCGTGGTTGGAGCTTCCATCGTCGCTGACGCTGCCGCCGGGGACGCGGTGAGGGATGACCTCACGGTTGCTGTTGCCACCACCCTGTTAGGGTCCGCCTGCATTTGCGCGAGTACGGTTGGGCTGAGCCGGGAGCTCAGCTCGAGTACGGTTGCGGCCAAGGTCAGCGCTGCTACTTGTAGCTTCGTTGTCGCGGTTCCTGGCGGGGGGAGGCTGGTTGACCCTGTTGTCGACCCGCATGAAGTAAGCGTCTTCAGCGAGCTTGGCGATGACTTCTCCAGCACGTATCCCCTGAGCCTGGTGTGCGATCGTTGTGATCGACATGAGGCATTGCTCTGGGGTAGTGTGTACTCTGCTCTCGACCGCCTCGAGAGCTTCCGCGAGGTTGCGGATGGGGAGGTTGTCTTGGAGACGCCGGCGCCGTTCGTTGCGCTTCCTGTTACGCTCACGTCGAGCGTCCCTGTTGGCGGCGGTCTCGTCTGCAGGTGCATCAGTAGACAGCTCGTCTACGGAGATGTCTTCAAGGTACTTGTCTTGAGCCGTCCCTGAAGGTCTTGGCATGTCGCCGGCAGCCATGAAGACTTGGCGATCGGGGTTGCCAAGACTGGATTCAGAGCTCGCCACCTCAGTTGGAGTGTACGAGTCAGCTCGGGCAAGTGGCGTTCCCTCCTGGAACGGGAGCGAGTCGAGGTAGGCGACGTAGCGTGAGTCTCCACTTATCAGGTCTGCGGGCTTGCGATTTGGCCAGTAGACGAATCTCCCGGCGGGCGTGGACGTTATGACCAGCCCAGAAGCTGCCCCGATAAGGGGTGCTCTGTAGTGTTGTCCTCGGACTCGGGATCCTCTGGGTCCGACCGGAAGTCGAACTCGTATGCAGAGTCCGAGTAGAAGCCGGAGAGGGGGTTGGAGTCCGAAGCGTGGCCGGGGGCGGTGTCGGAGTCCGAGTTGTACTCGGGTACGGGCTCCTTGCCGGCCTGGCGCGAGGAGGGGGCCTCCGTGCGGGCCCTGCTGAGGTTGCGAGGGCCACGCGTGGAGCGCTCACGAGGTGGTGACACCACATGTGATGGCTGAGCAGACGGCTCGCATGCGATAGCACACGGAGACGTCGAGTTCGAGTTGGAAGCGGACCCGAGCTCGAAGTCAGCATGATGGTTGAAGAGCGAAATTTCGCCGAACTTGCCGTCGAGTTCGCCTGTGACAACTTCAGGAAGCGTCACGAAGCCGGTCTCCGGGTTGGGCGGCATGGTGAGGCGGCGCTGGAAGGATCCGGCGCCGTCAGCAGTGCAGACCCAAGCGCCGAAGACGAAGGTGTCGTCGCGGTTGAAGGCGACGGTTGGCTTGAAGTAGACAGGAGCCGTCGAGTTCGCCATGTGATCTCGGGCGAGCATCCCTACCTGGTGCGCCAGCTGTCGGTGTTTTGGACCAGCAACCTACTAAGGGGAGTACCCGAAGTAGATGAATGTGGCCTCGCCGAGATCAGTAACTCGAAGGAAGAGACACGTGGCACACAATTTAGACAGGTTCGGGCCGCGAGGTGCGTAATACCCTACGTCCTGTATGCTGCGTAGCTCTGGATTGATTGGGTACGATTACAAGATGGTGCAATTGTACGCCGTGAGATAAGATCCTCCAGAGAGGGGCCCCTACCTCGCCTTATATAGTCCAGGAGGCAGGGTTACAAGTCGGTTCAGGGAGAGAGTACTAGTCGAGTACGTCTGGGAGTCTTCCATACAGTGCGGGACATGTACATCTTCCTAACCGAGTACTTCTCCTCTGTAGTCCTTGTGCTTCACGCCATCAGGAACCGTGCAGTGCAAGTCGGGTAGTCCCAGGGGCCCACCGAGTAGTCGGTCCTGGTACCCACCGAGGTAGCGGGCCCAGGGAGGTCCATACGACACACCTTTCAAAGGTTTCACTTCAACTAGATTAGTACTTGGTTAAGCACTAGCAATCCCCTTGCTTCGCGGATTGACAAGAACCTAGGGAATCCCCGTGGTGAAAAAGGTGTAGGTCCATATGCTTGCGGATCGTAGGTGGATACGAGTTTTATCCGTCAACAAGCCCCTTTTTCTGGCGCCGTTGCCGGGGAGCAAGCCAGTTTGCCACGTTTAATATTGTATTAGTTTTGTTGATTACTAACATCTAACCCTTATTTTCTAGAAAAAAATCTTTTTTTGTTTTTCTTTTTTACTTTTCTTGTGCCTAGATGGATTTGTTCACCTCACCATTGGAAGACGAAGGGATGTCGCTAAGGGAGCTAGCAATGCCGTCAATGGAAGACATTGAGATGCAAAAATCAGGTTTGGCGCTTGCTACTACCCACTATGAAGTGAAGCCTAGAATCATCAAGTTAGTGGCGACAAAACCATTTAGAGGATTGGAGGATGACAACCCATATAGACACATTAAGGAATTCACAATGATATGCAACACGGTGCAACAAGAAGGAGTTCCGGCCGCTTGGTTCAAGTGGAATATTTTTCCATTCTCTCTCGAAGATGAAGCGCAAAGATGGTACACACTTGCGTCCATTGAAGTAAAAGGAAATTGGGATGAGTTAGTGAATAAGTTTCTTTTGAAGTTCTTTCCCATAAGCAAGGTCCAAGACTTAAGGAGGCAAGTGCTCACTTTCAAGCAAGGAGAGGATGAAGGAATTGATGAAGCATGGGACCGTTTTAATGAACTACTTGAGCGAGACCCGAACTTGGGATTTTCCGGTGACTTGATGTTGCATACCTTTTATTTTTCACTAACCCCTAACTCGTCTCGTTTTGTAAGCATGTGTGCAGGTGGTGATATGATGGATAAAACAATTAGTGAAGCCGCACAAATCTTACAAAGGATAAGCAATGGACAAAGAATGCAACGAGGTTGGCAAAGACGTTGTCGAGAGGAGCAAAATGACAAAAGCAAGCCCAAGGTGCTTGCTGAAATTTTTGAAAAAGATGAACCAGAGGTCAAGGAAGATGAACCGACCATACAAGAAATTGAAGATCCACTTCCCAAGGTAAGAGAAGTCATTTCGGATGTTAAAAATATTGAAACTAACATGAATGTAGGCCGAAGTATGTGGAATGCTAGACCATAAACGGAGTTCAATCAATCCGGTTGGATTCAAGTTGATTTTGCCCCACTAATCAACTACCGAAGGAAGGAGGAACGCCGACACGTTGCCAAACTAGTTGAAGATATATTTGATCAAGAGATGAGTGGAGAGTCGATCCAAAAGATATTTGAAGAAGAAAGAGAAGAAGGAGATGAAGGATGGATCGACCGGTTTGACAACTCAAAGGATTTATGATGAAGAAAGAGAAGAGTACAACCGTGACGAGCCTAGTGACTCAAAGGATAAATGGGAGGAGATAGGACTCAAGCTAGAAGATGAATGGGAAGGAGTTGACATAGAGAAAGTACTCCAAGAAGGCCCCTCCCCACAAGGTGATAGCTTGTGTGCTATTGAAGCCCACACACTAGCAAAGCAAGACATGGAAGAACTCAAGGATGAAGAAAAGAGTGAATCAACAATGAGCGATCTTGACGACACGTGGTACACATGAGATAAAGAAAGTAACATACAAGACTTTGAAGACGAATATTGGGATGACAATGAAGACTTCAAAGAAGAGACAAATGCAAATGTAGTTGATGGATTACACGTTCCACATGATGATATGGAGGGGGTGCAAAAAGGTAACAAAGAGACACCTTCACTTGTTGAGATTGATTCGCCTTCAACACTGCTAGATGAACCAAATATCACACTTGTTGAAAAAGCTCTAAGGACAAGGTACGTGCTGAAATATCAGGATATTATTGGTATTGATGTTGATAAATTCAAATACTCATGCTCAACCAATAGTATAAATGATAGTTTAAATTCTATGCCTTGTTCCAATAATGATCATGTTGATAGGCTAGATTTTCTTGAGAATGAAAAAGAGGAAACATTTATGTTCGAACCAATCAATCTCACACCTAAAGAACCTTTTCCTAATGATGAGCTGAGTGCTATGCATTAAACATATGCTTCTTTTATTTAGACCTTGACTTGTTGCTACAATTCACATGTGGTGTTAATTATGGACACGTATGTTTACAATAAGTTTTGTAAATCTCGATCATGCTTTGCGCTTGGTCAAGCTAATGACCTTAGAGAAGCACATGTCGGGAGAAGGCCCAATTTTCACTAACCATGTAGACAAGGCTCGAATAATTAAAAAGAGAAGTCATGCTTAAAGAGTTGCAAGATAAATCATCAACCTCTCCAAATCCCACGATGGATGCTGCTGTCTTCATCAATTTGAGAGCTTGTTCAGAGGTGTACAAATGAAGAAAATGAGATATCCAGAAGCTCCATCAAGTTACCATTCCAACGCATCAAGAACCAACGAATTTGAAGACCCGTGCAAGGAGTTATGGAGAAAACATTGAGCGTTGCGCGTTCTGAAATTTCAGGACAGATTTCATCGCCGAAATAAAACGGACGTAACTCTCTTGTCCGAAGTTCGATTTGGGCGAATAAAGACTAGTTGGAAAGGAAATTTTGTGCACTGTGCAATGGAGTAGAGCTTGGGTATACTTTCTGTTCTGGACATTAAATAAAAATTCATGTAGTGAAGGCAGCACCGAAGGATGATGAAGAAGGAGATAGCGATGAAACAAAAGGATGCCTTGGACAGGTCTTCTATAAGTGATCAAGCACAACATGGGAAGTAAATTAAAGCTGCATTGGTACCTTTTCTTCTTGCATGAAGGGCCATGGCTATGCGACGAAAAGAAGGTATGTGAAAAAGTCGAGCTCTATGACTTTAAATGAAGCGATTTTCGGGAGGCAACTCGTTTCTTTATATTTTTACTACTTTCTTAGAGAAAAAAAGAATGGTACTATCTTATGATGATCAACTTGTGGCTATTAATCTAAGTTTAGTTTTCTCTTTAGAACCACCATCATGTTCATGCTCAGATTTATTTATTTGCATGCATTGCATTTTGTTATCAACGTGATGTTTCTTTGCATGTACATGTTTTGCATATAGTTGGCTCGGTTGTTTTAAGGCTCAATGATGTATGCTTTCATATCCATGTTAATGCTCCAGCTGGGCATCTTCCTTTTGTGATCTTGTGTAAACGTACGTGGTGTTTAAACATGATTGCGGACCATCATCATTAAGTTCGATAAACCTTGCTAGCTTTTCATATGTTTTCATGTTGCATTGGTTAGTTTATAGCTCTGCAATACGCTTAATTTTTCGTGTGCTATAAGAGTTATTGATTTAGGGATAGACATGGTGTTTTAACCCTTGATAAATAAACCTTTATGGCTATGGAGAAATTTGGCGACCTAGTTGTAAACATGGTGTTTAGAACTAGGTGAAAACATTATCTTTGTATATATGCTATCCTCTCATGTGCATACACACCTTGCACCACGTACACTTATTGTGTTTTTATTCCTCATTAGACTAAATATGCCACAAGCTAAGAATCTTAGGAGACATTGTTGGATTATTGGCAATTCTATCTACTCCCAACCGTCACCTTGGTGGTAGAATGTGCGCTTAAAACGTCTCGCAGGCAAGATAAAGCTCTCACTACAAGGAAATTGAAGGATGGCTAAGATAAAAAATGCTTTGTCTTCTTCTTCCGTGACTAGCAAAATGCTAAGAAGGGGGAGACCCTGAATCTTCAACACGGAAGTGCAACATGACGCTCTAGAAGATAGAATGATCAAGATCATTAACGTCTCCGGATCAATGCACAAGAAGCCACCGATCTCATCAAAATTCTGCGTGGTCTGAAAGGGAAAACACTGAATATTTTTGGATATTTAGAAGCCTCATGAAGTTACGATTCCAACAAATCAAGAATCAAGACAATTGGAGGTTCCTACAAGCGGTTATGCCCGAATCACCGAGTGCAATACGTCCTGAAATCAGTTTTGGACAACACGCAACGCTGAAGTAAAACGGACATAGCTACCTTGTTGGAACTCCGTTTTCGATGAATGACCACACGTTGGAAAGTTAATTTCATAAAATTTTCAATAGAGCTATATTTCTATATATGTTCTGTTCTGGACAGAGGGGGAAATCCATGAAAAAGAGACAACAAGGAGATGATGAGAACAAGAAAGAGGAGATGGTGATGACAACATTGAAGAGAAGGGCGGCCAATGACTCCATTAAGCATACAAGATCAAATTCAGAAGTTTAGGAGCATTGATAAATCAAGACAAAAGCAAAAGCCACATCGATACATGGAGATGTCGGGAGAAGGCAACGAAGAACTACAAAGGATGGTAACACCTCCATAGACCTTCTCTTTTCCAAACACAAATGCTTGTAAGTATGCCTTCAACCTCAACTAGGTGCAACCTTTTGTTTTTCTCTTCCAACAATAACATGGATACTAGGAGGACAACTTAGGTTTCTTTTTACTTTCAATAGATAGGCATGACTATGTGTTCACCTCGATGTTTTATATTGCCTATGCTTACGGAAAGATGATGAAAGTTGCCGCTTTGTTTTACCTACATGAAGTTATACATGTCTTGTCTAATTGATCTCTATAATATGATCTAAAATTAATTTAAATACCAGCTCTTTTATTTGTGGAGGTGAAATGACTATGCTCTAGACCCACATACATATCTTTGCTCTTTAATTTAAGTTTATGGATAGCCCGATAACTTGTTGTTTTTATGAAAACTTAACTTCTATGCTATCTAAATATTTGTGATGCTCTTGCAAAGTTCTACCTACCAAAGCCGCATACACATATGTTTTATGATAACAAAACCCGTAGATTGCAAACATATGTTTTGATGAGTTGGGTTAGGATTGATTTCTATGGTTCGAGACTAAGAAGCTGGTCATTCCTTTGTGTAACTTTTTCATGCTAGCCTTTTTGTCCATGCATTGTGGGTTTTCACATCGAAAATTTCACAAACTTCGCTGGGCATCCACCTTAAACCAAAAAAACATCTTTTTGTGATCACCTCCTTGTCCACAACCCAATTTGAGTATGAAGTAAAATTCTCGATGGAGATTCAAGAATTCCACAAGATTTTGGAATTTGTACTTACTTTAGCAGTCATTTCCCCTCTCTTTTATGCTCGAGGACGAGCATTGTTCAAGCATGGCGGAGGAGTCATCTCTGACAAATGCTATGTAAGTATTATGTTGCAAAAAGTTCTGAGGAGGAAAAAATGAAAAAAAATATGATGAGAAGAAAAGAAAAGGAAGAAAAAAGGAAGAAGAAAGAAAAAAAAGAAAGAGAAAAAAATGAGAAGGGAATAAAATAAAAGTAAGAAAAATAATAAAGATGCTCCTCGGTTCTTTTTGCTTCATAAGTTCTCAAGTGCCTTGATGACAAATCCATATTCAAATCTTCCAACCATGTGCAATCCAATAATGAGGACTTCACTCGTGCCTCGGGATCTTCCATTTGTCACTTGCACATGTCCACCTATCTAAATGTGTGTGTTTCATCCCTCTCTCTTTCCAACATTTATTTTCCATAGCCTTTTTGACGAGTCTCAGTAATTCCAATAGACCTCTCTCTTAATTTGACAATATTTCGGATGTATGTTTTGCTAGGATTGTTTTTAACCTTCCAAGCTCCACATAAGCCTTCCACTATCACATATGAGCAGAGTAGGTTGAAAATAATCTAGTATAGGCTTGAGTGACTTGATGAGATGAGTGTTTCCATAAGCTTTTTCAAGAGATTTTCACTCATGTTGGATATGCATCTTTTTGAAAATTCTTCCATGTGACAAGGTAATGGTTTGAAGTTCACTTAAGTTTGAGAGCATCGTGTTTATGAAATGTGGCTTGTTCTTTATTGTTAGTCTATCTTCCATAATGAAAAAGAGGTCGGTCACAACTTGAACTTTAAAAATAAATTCTTAAGAGAGAGCAATTTGCCTCGTCATGAATGACTAAGTGTAGGGACAACATTGGAAAGCAACATTGATTTCCCTTTTAAGCAAGGATTACTTACTCAAGGACGAGCAAGGTTTAAGCATGGGGGAGATGTTGACGGTGAATTTCCGTCAACCTAGAGTACTTGTTATACATTGGTTTCGATTATGATTTGCAACTAACCCGCCACTAGGCATACTAATGATGTAACAAGTTCACACTTGCATGTCGATTTTGGAGTTTGTTGTTTACGCAGGAAATTAACGTTAAAGAGGAGACTTACGGGATAAGTTCATCAAGCACTTCAAGAGAAGATCATGAAGCCCATCACAAGTCAAGACACGCGATGAACATGAATCCAAATGACCTGAGGACCGAAGCGTCAATGTGCAAGTCTTCAGGGACTCAACCAGAAAACGGCAAAGCTTGCATAGCAAGGATTCAAGCCTTAACCGTGAAGGAAACGACGTCAAAGGCCCACATGCAAGTGCACACAAATAAGGGATTACGCGAGAAGCAACCGGGGACAAAACTGGGGCCTAACTGGGCCGAAATGGGCCTGGGCCGGCCAGCCTGGGCCGACCGGCCCAGCCCACTTCGGGCCCGGTTCGGTGCCCCCTTTGCCCTAGGTGTTTGTCTATTTATTACCTCTTCCTCCGTCTGCCGCCACATCGAACAAATCATTCTACTGACGCCATTCACCAGAACACCGCCACCGCAAGATGAGGGAGAGAGTTGGATGAGCTCGTCGCAAGGATCAACGCCGGCGAAGGGAAGGAAGCAAGAGGAGGACTCCAAGCCGCTGGCCTAGGGGTGTTCCCAAGCTTCATCGCCGCCATCTTCATCGACGACGTTCTCCGGAGTATCCATCACCCCTATGTGCTTCAATCCGTGTAAGATGATGGGGTAATGTCTCTGTTCATCCCTAGGGTTAGATGGATGCATGATATATAATCTATACATGAACCTTATGCCAATCAATGCTTTATGGTCTATGTCTTCGCGTATGCTTTGTTTACATATGTTTGCACAACATGTGGTCTTAGTAGGGTTTGTGGTAATCGTGGTGATTAGCTTAACCCTATGGATGCTTGGGCATAGATGCGGTTATACGTGAAAGTGTTTGATTACCTTGCGTAGCGACAGTATGACTTAGGGAAAAGTCTTAGCGGCCGCATAACCATCATGAAGCTAGTGTAGGCAACACCCTTTTCATGTAGTAGATGCATGTTCATGTAATCCTAAACCCTAGGGAGGGAACGCTTATCTATCTTAACCTCTCTCTCTCTCTCTTGTGTCCACCCTTTACCATCTAGTTTAACCCTAGATTTGTTTGATCAACTTAGGTTAGATTGTCTTTATCTTTAGATTAATACCCCTTTCAAAGGTTTCCCTTCAACTAGATTAGGACTTGGTTAAGCGCTAGCAATCCCCTTGCTCCGCGGATTGACAAGAACCTAGGGAATCCCCGTGGTGAAAAAGGTGTAGGTCCGTACGCTTGCGGATCGTAGGTGGATACGAGTTTTATCCATCAACAGTCGCGTGTCAGAACTTTACCGTGCACTTTCTTTGCGACGCACAACAAAACACCTCTTTGCCTCGTGCTTAATAGAATGCACACAGTAAGCTTTCAGACACACGACGAAGTACGAGTTTTCGACAGCGAGATAGTTCAAAATAGGTTGCATCGTCATCAACATATCTTTTTTGGCGTCAAAATCTTTGAATTTAGGGAAAGTTATATCTTACCTGAGTGGAGCTCCTCCTCACACAAATTTTTCTTCATCCCATCTCCACCATCTTTACCTTTTTCTCCAACTCCGGCGACACTTCGGCGAGGTTAGGGGGTTGCGGGGGGCTGCTGCTCGCCGCTGGCCATAGAGGGAGGGCCGGCGGCGGCAGGCCGACCGGACGGAGGTGGCGAGGCCGAGCGGCGAGGGCGCCGCCGGCCGTGCGGTGGAGGCCGACGGTTGGGGCTAGGGTCGGGCGGGGGCGTGACGCTGACGACTGCCCGCGGCGGTGGTGGGTAGGAGCGGTGGTGAGAGAGGCAGCGGGAGGGGTTGGACCCTAGTCCGTCGGCGCCACCTGAGGTGGCGGTGGGGGGTGTGTGAAGAAGAAGATGCCAAGGGGGGCAGGGGGCGGGATGCAAGCAGCGGGAGGAAATAAGGTGGAGAGATAAAATGAGAGGAAAGATATGAACTATTGATATGTGATCTGATGGTCCAAAAATTCGTGTAAGAAGGAGCTATGTTTCACCGTGTGAGCTATAGACGCTCCCACAACTTGAATTTTCGCCTGGTGTAGCACGTATACCGGTATACGACAGGGATCGAGTGCGGGGCAAAACATGAGCTCCCACTGTCCCTCTGTCCGTCTGTCCAACCATGAGGGCAAGTACATTGGTGTGGTCTGATAGGCTGTCTCGTGCATTTACACGTAATTTTGGGTTGACTCAAGAGACAACCTATACAATGTGTTGTCTAGTAAGTCGTCTGGTAGATCTATATAATTCCTTAATTTGTGCACATTAAAAAAGAATATTATGAGTTGCATGGCAATAACATCTCATACAATGGTTGTGGAGTTGTCTCATAAGGTAGTTGTTTCGTTCATGACGTGGTTGTTTCGCGAGGCAACGACCTCTTCTCTTTCCTTGCTCTCTCTCCTCCGCATCATCAAAAATCTCATATGGCACTGCATGGGACGACTTATGGTGCTGATGTGTACCAATGTACTGGCTCTAAGGACTTACCCTCCATATCCAAAACATGCTTGTACTGCTAGCTTCTCGAGACGTACGTGCCGACCGATGCCCGCGAAACGTGGCGAGATGACCCGATCGGCACTGCGGGAGCCATGAGGGGCTATGCAGCTAGCTACGTGACCGGTGACCCGGATGTGCGTGCTGGATTGCTTGGCAAACTCGGCGTCAGTTCATGTCCCTCTTCGTACGAGCCTAACTATATACTCACTCCAGTTTGGTAAATGAAGTCTTTTTGGACATGATTTGAGTCAAACATTGGGAATATAAATCATGAATAATTTTCAAGTCATTGAGTTTGGAAATGTGAAAACTACATGAATAGATTTGTCTTGCAAAATAGTTTCATAAAAGTATACATATGCTAGTTTTTAACAAATTTTCTTATAAAAATAAGAAGTCAAAGTTGTACTTTGGAGACCGTGTCGCTGTCCTAAACGACTTCATTTACCAAACCGGAGGGAGTATGCCCTAACTATATATGCACTTTTCGGATCCACAAGTCGTTCCGATCAAAGTTCCAACTTGCCACACTGATGACTCGTACGAGTATTTGACATCTCTTCAGATCTGTAGTGAACTGCGAGAGATCCAAGCTAGCCAGCCACCAGCTAGAGCACGCGCGTGACATGGATCCGTGCGGTGCTCGACCCGTCGACTACATCGAGCTGCTAGCTGCTCATCTCCGTCGCAAAGGCTGCAATGCTGCATCATGCTCCCAAGTCCCAACCAGCTGTCGCGTGCCAACTACCACCACCGATCAACTGCATGCTACCGTGATGTGATCATGTGACTGGATCGATGTTGTAGAATCGCCCAAGACTCGTGTGCCGAATTCATCTCCTTTCTCCTGGCATTCGATGATGAACAGAAGTTTTCTCATTCCTTCGGAGCTACACAACTTACTAACGCACGTACGTGTGCCGTTGTTTCAAGCACCAGCATTCGTGTTCCAACTTGCCACACTGATGACTCGTACGAGTATTTGACATCTCTTCAGATCTGTAGTGAACTGCGAGAGATCCAAGCTAGCCAGCCACCAGCTAGAGCACGCGCGTGACATGGATCCGTGCGGTGCTCGACCCGTCGACTACATCGAGCTGCTAGCTGCTCATCTCCGTCGCAAAGGCTGCAATGCTGCATCATGCTCCCAAGTCCCAACCAGCTGTCGCGTGCCAACTACCACCACCGATCAACTGCATGCTACCGTGATGTGATCATGTGACTGGATCGATGTTGTAGAATCGCCCAAGACTCGTGTGCCGAATTCATCTCCTTTCTCCTGGCATTCGATGATGAACAGAAGTTTTCTCATTCCTTCGGAGCTACACAACTTACTAACGCACGTACGTGTGCCGTTGTTTCAAGCACCAGCATTCGCGTTAAGCCTGCCATTGGGAGGGTATGAACAAATCCCCTCTTGTTTATACCCAAATCCAAATAATTACTATCCACTTCTTACCCTCCTCAATTCTATCTATACCCAATGGATAATTATTTTTTACTAGATTCTATACATAACCAATCAATTATTTGTATTGTAGCGAACATGACCTCATATGCCATTAGTTCGAGTTTGATTTTGATGATTCATGACAACATGATCAATGAGACTAACCATATTGTTTAGCATGTCTTTGTAGACATTTCCAGATCCCAAGGATGCAAAAATACCACATGCCAAATTGAGAAGAAAAGAAAGAAAAGGACACCGTCGAATGAACCGACGGTACCTAGATAGCAAAAACAAGAAAGAAAAGAAAAAGAAATGACATCGTCGGATGAACCGACGGTACCTAGATAGCAAGCGTCGGTGCAATGGTCGGACGAGTTGGTACACTGGTGAAAACCAAGGCACCATCGGATGAATCGACGGTCTATTTTCTAGTAACGTCGGACGAGTTGCAGAGAAGAAGAGAAGACAGTAGCGTCGGATGAACCGATGGTCCATTGGAAGGAACCGTCGGTCTATCTGATGATCAAGTTCAAACAAGACAGAGACGCGCCAAGATTCATGCAGTAGCATCGGATGAACCGACGGGTCTGCAACGGTTCATCCGACGATCGCGTGGAAGCTACCTGAGAGGTTTTGGCCGCGGGGTCTTCAGCACCGGATGATCCGACGGTGCGTTGGAGCATAGCGTCGAAACAGTTGTGTCAACGATCATGTGTGGTGGAGGCAACGGCTAGTAGCACCGGATGAACCGACGCTCGGAAAAACGTAGCGTCAGATCATCCGACGGTTTTACTTTCAGCAGCTTTTAGCCAACGATTAGTTTGATGCCTTGGGATATTTATACCTCCACCCGCCCATTTGAGGTTGCTGAATTGTGTGGAAGTGCAGAATAGTGCAAGACACCTAGAAGATCATATCCAATCCATCCAAGTGCTTAATTGCTCATCCATAGACTTGCATATGCTTAGTGTATGTGCTTAGTGCTAGGCTTAGCTTAGAGCTGAGTGAGTGCAAGGTGGTGCCAACCTTGTGATGTGATTCTTGAGTGAATCAAGGTGTACAAGGTTCATCGGACGCCTTGGGGCCTAAGTGGCTCACCGGAATCGTCATCGACCCTCCGGCTTGGTGTGGAGTAGCGAGGACACTTTGTGCGGGGGGGCGTGGTGACCCCCTTCCTTGGTGGAGAAGCTCCTTAGTGGAGGCGGCATCAAGATGACCAAGGAGCTTAGCAAGTGCCTCAGTGGCTAGCCTTTGTGGCGAGTCAAGTGGTGCTCTTGGGAGAGACTTGATGACCGAGAAGCAATACTCTTGTGTGAGTGCTTCAACAATGTGGACTAGGGGTGGCTTAGTGCCACAACGGGATAAATCGTGTGTCAAGAGTTTGCTTCCCCTCATCCCCTTTACGTTTCCGCATTTACTCTATTGCAATCTTTGCTTGCCTTTACTTTCCTAGAGTAGTATCATGTTGGAATGCCCATAGGTTGCAAACCTTGTTTTGGGATGGGAGTTTCACACTAGAACAACTTTAGTTGCACATCTAGATAGTATGTTCTAGTTTATCTTTGTGCAAAAATAGTGAAGTCACAGGTTAATGTTTTTTAGATTGTCTAATTCACCCCCTCCCCCTCTTAAACTACGAGTATCCGATTCCTTACAGTACTCTCCCTACACCCTACCCTCATCATTTCTTTAATAGATAATTATTTTCTACTCATACTCTCCTTATTTGAGGTGCGTGTGAATTTGAATAAAGATAATAGATAAAAACAACAGTGTGTGTGGCTAAGGCTAACCAAGGGACAAGCTAGATATCCAGCGGGCTCTAGTAAAGCCCTAGTCGAGCGTTCTGTGTCCTCCTGCCGACTCACAACAAACTCCAGCCATACTATCCGAAGCAGAAGCAGTATCTACAGTACTGCCAGGCGATATCATATCAGGTGTTACGGCTCATTTGGGTCTAACCGTGTTACCAAATGAAAAATACAAGTGTACAATGATTGAAAAATTCTAATAAAAATATGAATGGGCAACTCATGTCATCTTCTACCCAAAAAAATTGATGCAATGGAAATTTGTACGAGATCGATGAGAAAAAGTGAAGTCTGCAAAACTAAATGCTCTATCTCAATGGCAATGTCATGGGCCTTAAGGCCAGTCTCAGTGAAAGGGGTCCTGTGGGAGTTTTCAAAAATGACATATCATCTTTATTGTATTGATTTGTGGGATGAAACACCCTCCCTCAATGCACAAGGTCATAGCACAATTTCATAGGTTCCTGTATATCTAATTGCTGCATGTTGGTTGGTCAATTGTGTTATAAAAATGTATCAATTTGTCTCAGTGTGAGGGTCATGAGGTGTCATTTCTAGGACTCTGTGCCAACCCGAGGTCATAAGGATGACTCTGACTTCCTCTCTACTATTAAATATCAAACCATGTCATCTTTTTTGCATGTGTGACATCTTATTTAACGTCTATGACCCTCCTATTGAGACTAACCTGATGGTAGTGTCATGGGCACAATTACCAAGTCTGTCACGTCAGCTTTTCGGTATGATGATCATGTCACCCTCAATGCCCAGGTTCATAGACATAATTTCGCAGATAGCATTGCAACATTTAAACCTTGCATTTGTCATCATCATGACCATATAATATTCTCTCAATGCAGGGTGATGAGTGAGTATGATAACATATCCGTATAGGGTCATCATCATGACCTTCTGATCATCTCCCCTTATTAATTTAGTAATGCAACAGTCTATTAATTGCTGTCGACCCCGCCAATAAAACGAGCCTAGCACCGGATAATTCTGGGCCAGTTTGTCCAAATTAAAGTGTGTCCACTGTCCACCCACAAGCACGCAGATTTAGGCACGTTTCTCACGTCCCCTCTGTCAGACACCACACACCAGCCATACACACACCTGGAGAGGTGTCCGTACGCGCGTGCAAGTGTGCCCGGAAACTCGGCGCAACCGACAAACTCCGGGAACGGCCGGGCGGGCACATGCGTCCGTGCGTGTTCGTACACACAAGTGACAAGCAGCTTGTTTCTGCCCGCCTTGTCCTCCCGTTGGAGCGCGGCTTTGCGGCCGAGACACAGAGGCAGGTTTCCCGTTCCCGTGCACTACGCCAATTTCTTTGGGACCCGAATCATCAATCAATCAATCCACATGTGTTAGTTTAACAATTGTTTCATGTAGGTCGTCGCCGTCGTGCAAGAAACCCTTCTTTTTTTCGGGGGCCATGCATGAGATCGAGAGCGTCCGTGCTTGGCATCAGCTTGGCAAGAGCTGACCGGCGGCGATTAAGTTAGGGGATGTTTGGTTTGCTGCCATAGTTTGCCACGCCATGGTGTGGCGGGCCACGCCGTGCTGTGGCGGAGGCGAGTTGGAGGCGGAAGAAAGCGTCGCCACGGTTGCCACAGCTCTGCCACCGAAAACGACATCAAATAGCAGAGGGGATAAAAATTGTGGTTGACAAAAGTAAATTGAAGACCAAACAACTGCCTTTGTTGGTGTGGCGGACAAATGTTAGGCGTGGCAACCTGTGGCGGTAAACCAAACACCCCCTTGTTGTCGCATCCGCACGCATGGTGTGCCTCGAGGACTCAGTTCCGCACTTGTTTTTTCAATTCTTCGGTTGCATGCAACTACAGTATATGCTATGCAGCGACCTAACTACGTTAATTGCAAATGTCATGAATACGGTTACCTAAAGTGACACATCATCTCAAAATATTTGAAACAATAATGAAACATCTCACTCTCAATGCATAATTTCATCTATTGTTGTTTTCTACTCCATTCGTTTTTCAGCTTCGCATTACACCCAGAAAAGTTTTCTGACTTTGATCTACACATTACGCGCGTGCCGCCGATTTTTCTCGAGACCGCGGCCACGCCCGTTCGCATGCCAACGTTCTGAGTTAATGCGATGCCCCGCTCATTGGCTTCTCCAAGCGATGGTCGAGTAGTATATGTTTTTTTTGTCTTGGACAGTGGCGTAGGAATAACGAAGCAACGTTGCGGTGATAAACCTTACTGACTTAAATGCACTACCAGCTGCTACCGAGGCAATATTTAACCTATTGTCATCATATGGGGTGGGTGGCAACAAATTTGCCACCCATGAGAGAGGAGTGAATGTGAGAGGGATTAATTGACCCTAGCTAAGTGGCAAATAGTTAAATATCCCGCTACCGAGAGAGTAACTCACTGTCTTGGTCTCGGTGCAGTGACCAAATGTGAAGCTGATAATAGGTTGCATGCAAGACACAAGTTTTCTGCATAATTGTGTATTGGGGGTGTCATCCCATGAAATTTATTTTATCTCTCTCTTCATTAATACACTGTCACATCATTAAAAGTGCTCACATAGCAATCTAGTATTTACTATCTATGAAACCTCACTAAGACTGGACTAAACTGTGGCATAATGCTCGATCTGGTGTCTGCAGCAGCATGCAGCCGCTGGAAAGCGGGAATGAACCTCCCAAGCAACTAGTATCTGATTATACTTTGTTTTTAATAAACAAGTAGGAGTAATTAAAACGTTGTTGACTCCTCAGGTACGGGAGACAAGCGACACTTGGAGTGTGTTCCCTCCAGGAAGCTGCTTCCTACAGTATCATGCATCCCACTCTGCATGTGCAGGCTGTGACTGGTCTAGTGTGCCAGGCCTATATATACTCCACTGCTGATGAATGAGAATAAGGCCAGTCGCAATGGCCATTTCACACGTGTGTCATGCACATTTAATAAGGTGACACATCAGCCAAAAGAGAATCTTTGGATGAAATAGGGAGGAAAGAGAAAAAAATGTTTCACCATGGTGAAACGACCTAGCGTCGTTACCCAGACCTCGGTAACTCTGTGAAACCCTCGTTGAGGGGGATCTTCGTTTCAGCTCAGATCCCGTGCGACCGGCGGCAGGGCGAGCTCGCCCTTCCCGCACGCGCGCTCAATCCTTCAACCGCGCGCCTCTTCCCGCCCGTTCCTCCTCCCAATCCCGCCCGGCCACCATTTCTCCGGCGCACTGCTGCTCACAGAGGCCGCTCCATCACCTAGGGTTACGACCCCAGATCCACCAGCCATGGAATCGCCGCCGGCAGTCGATTCATTGCGGCGCGGAGGCGGCAGAGGAGGCAAGCCGCGCGGGGGGAGCAGCTAGGCCTGAAGAGACCGGCGGCGCCTTCACGGAGTTCAGGTTCGCCTTCACCATCGGCCCCCCCCGCCACCACCGATTTCCGCCGGCGATGCGTCGATGTTGTCCACTTCTCCGACCCCTGCTTCTGCGTCTTCATCTCCTGCTGGCCCGATGTTCAACGTGCCCCCACGGCCACCGCAAGGAGGTGGATGGGGCGCAATCCCCCCCAGTTTTCCGTTCTGTGGTGACCAGCAACTGCAAGGCTCAAACTCATGGTACGCAATATCAGTTCTGTCCATAATCCTCTCTTCACAAACAATGCAATATAAATCTTTACCCATTATTTTGTTGTTTGTAATTGTTTGCTTCTGGTAAGTCTGTAATTGGAGTATAATTTGGTAATTCCCTAGTGGTAGCATCGTTGAATGCTTGCATGTAAATCAATGGCTTTTAAGGCTTGGTGAGGAATTGGGGGTTTAAAACAGTGGTATCTTTTTATGACACAAAATGAATGGGTGCCCAAATGCCAGTAAACTTCAGTCTAGTTGCACATGTTGAATTTTGCTTGTTTGATTTGAGGAGTAATGTTCAGGACATGACTCTTGGCATTAATATTGGAGTGTTTGAATTGGTAAAAATGAGGCAGTGGAGAAAGAAGGGAGAATATGATGATTTAAGGTCCCTGAGTTTCATGTTTCGCTGTTTGCAGTCTTGCTTGCTTCCCTTAACCCTGTTGAACCAATTGTTCTTATTGTTTTGATAATCTGTAGTTGCCATCAATTCTGGAAATGTACTTATCTATGCTTAGGCTTTATTCAACCATATGTTCTTGCATTAGGAATTTCATGTTTCTTAATTGCATAGAAATACTTGTGACAGAATAGCATAGATGATGGTCGAATTCCCTGATAAATGAAACACACCTTGAACCATATAGGCAAGGAAGGTCAAGTCATAGACATGAATGTGTTACAACAATAATAAGGCTTGCTCCCAGATTATTTTAACCATATAACTAATCTCTAGTATTGTTTGTAATTATCAGGATGTATCCTCCAGGAGGGTTTTACAATTTGATTCAACAAAACTATCAGTCGCTGCCACAACAACAAGGAGAATTTCCATTTGGTTGGTCAGAGCATGTCATTCAACCCGATGTCTCCACCAGCACCCCAAGCCGCGAAAGAAGGCACTGCGAACAACATAGTGAACATTGATGGTGAAGAACCTGAGAACAATGACACAAACAAATCAAGAAGGCAAATACAATTTTGGACTCATGAAGAGGAAGAAAGACTGGTATTTTGTTCTATCTCAACCTTCTGTTGGAAATTAATTTGATAGTGTTTAGTGCTTGCTGATATCTGCCCTTTTACTATATTAAATTGTACTATCTCACTTTTTGACTATATAAGAATGCATGGTGATTTTTGAGAAGACATCATGCTGACTATATAAAGAATGCATGCGGACTATATTAAATTGACACAGTCTACCCTTTCATGTTTTAGAAGACACAGTCTACCCTTTAATGTTACTGTATGTATGTATGTTTGTTGCCGAATAATTAATTACTTGAACCCTTTTCTATTTGTGTATGCTGTTGAATAATTAATTACTTGAACCCTTTTCTATTTGTGTATGCTGTTGGAAACCTGTCATGCTGCCCTGTGAATTTAAAAAACTAAAATTTAGGTTGTGCCTGATTACCTAATCTTGCTAACATGATGCATCTATTAGTCACTTTAGCTAGCTCATGTTTTCAACAATTTGTCATGTATGTTGTGCAGGCCAGTGCTTGGTTGAATGCATCTAAAGACCCAATTCATGGGAATGACAAGAAAGGTGATACATTTTGGAAGGAAGTCACTGACACGTTTAACATTAAAGGGGAAGGGAAGCGTAGAAGAGAAATAAACCAATTGAAGGTTCACTGGTCACGGCTAAAGTCAATTATCTGTGATTTCAATGGTTGTTGGACTCAAGTATGTCAAATGCATACAAGTGGATATTCAGATGACATGTTAGAGAAAGAGGCACAGAAGATGTATGTCAACAGGTTTGGAAAACCATTTACATTGGTGCATTGGTGGAAGATACTAAAAGAAGAGCCCAAATGGTTAGCGTTGTTTGATACAGAGAAAGATAAAGCTGAAGCATTTGATGTTCCAGAAGAACAGAAGCGCCCCCCTGGTAGAGAAAGTGCAAAGGCAGAGCGCAATGGAAAGCACAAGAAGGCAAAGGTTAAAGATGAAATAGTCAACCTTGGAGACACTGTTGAAAAACTTGTCAAGGTAACTGAAGATAGGAAGATGGAGCTTCAGAAGGCCGCTGATGCATAGATTGAGATTTCAAATGCAAACTTGAAGGTAGCCAAAGAAGAAAAGGAAGCAAAAATGTTTCAAGTCTACAATACCCTGCTGAATAAAGATACAAGCAACATGTCTGAGGCTCAGAAGGCCCAACATGAGAAGGCAATACAAAAGTTACAAGATATGCTACTTGGGGATTAAGGTCAGTGCTGAACATCATCTTATTTTGTATAAGATTAGTATGTATGCATGCTGTATTTCAAAATTTCTATACTTCAGTGCTATATATGCATGCTTTTATATATATGCATGCTTATATATATGCAAGCTTCTGTATATGTATGCTTGTATTTGGTATGTATGTATGCATGCTTGTATTTGCATTGAAAACTGTTGACATTGAAAACTCTTGGCATTGAATAAAATGAATGAAAATTATGAACTGTTGCTGACCAGTAAAATTGTTGGCATGAAAAATTGTTGCTGACAATTGAAAATTGATGGCATTGAAATACCAGTAAAATTGTTTGCATGGAAAATTGTTGCTGACAATTGAAAATTGATGGCATTGAAAATTAATGTCATTGAAAAATGTTGCTGACCATGTCATTTAAATTGTTGTTGATCATTGGAAATTGTGAATGCTAGTGTGAATGCAATTTGAACACAGCATGCTGCACCTATATATATCCACACAAAGTCTTCTTGCTCTCTATCCCCCTCTTCCAGCTCTCTATTCCCTCTCTCTTTTCCTGGTGGAAATCGAGGGCCTTCTCTTCTTTGAGGTGACCATGCTGCACCTATATATCTTATGCTTCTATTTTCTTACCTTCTATTCCTCACCTTCTTTTCTTTTCCATTTTTCTTATGCAAAGATGTCGAGGAAAATGACTACCTTGATGGTATTCATAAACCTTTGAATCTGTTGGATGAGTTCCTTGATCAGGATCAGATCGTAGGTGATGTTCTCAGTCAAGCCACGAAGGTCTTGCAGTTCACCATTGAAGGTCTTGCAACTGAGGCTTCAGACCACCGATCCAATCCAAGGAAACACATCAAGAGGCCACGAGAGGAATCACATCAGCAACTAGTGAATGATTATTTCTCAGAAAATCCTCTGTACCCTTCCACCATTTTTCGTCGAAGGTTTCGTATGTCTAGGCCACTTTTTCTACGCATCGTTCATGCCTTGAGCCAATGGTCTGATTATTTTACTCAGAGGGTTGATGCTGCTAATAGGCAAGGGCTCAGTCCACTACAGAAGTGTACTGCAGCAATCTGCCAATTGGCTACTGGTAGTGCTGCAGATGAACTAGATGAATACTTGAAGATAGGAGAGACTACTGCATTGGAGGCAATGAAGAACTTTGTGAAAGGTGTTAGAGAAGTATTTGGCGAGAGATATCTGAGGTGCCCAACAGTGCAAGACACTGAGTGTCTACTTAAACTTGGTGAGAATAGAGGGTTTCCTGGTATGTTTGGCAGCATTGACTGCATGCATTGGCATTGGGAGAGATGCCCAGTATGCTAGAAGGGTCAGTTCACTAGAGGTGATCAGAAAGTACCAACACTGATTCTTGAGGCTGTGGCATCACATGATCTTTGGATTTGGCATGCATTCTTTGGAGCAGCTGGATCTAACAATGATATCAATGTATTAACTAGTCCACTGTTTTCATCAATGAGTTAAAAGGGCAAGCTCCTAGAGTCCAGTACAAGGTAAATGGAAATCAATACAACTTGGGGTATTTTCTTGCTGATGGGATATACCCTGAATGGGCGGTGTTTGTTAAGTCAATTCGACTCCCTATCACTGAGAAGGATAAACTGTATGCCCAGGAACAAGAAGGGTCAAGAAAAGATATTGAGAGAGCCTTTGGTGTCTTGAGGCGTCGATGGTCTGTCCTAAAACAACCAGCTCGACCGCATGACAGAGCTGTACTCCGTGATGTTGTGCTAGCTTGCATCATACTTCACAACATGATAGTTGAAGATGAGAAAGACTTAGATATGATCGACGAAGAATTAGATCTGAATATGCCTCCTAGTTCATCAACAGTTCGAGCACCGGAATTCTCTCCGGACCAGGATGTTCCCTTAGAAACAGCTTTAGAAAAGGATACTAGTCTTCGTGATTGATCAGCTCATCATCGACTTAAGAATGATCTGGTGGAACATATATGGAACAAGTTTGGTGCCCGTAGAAATAGAACGGGTACACTAGTTAGTTATCTATCTTAAGAATTTAATTACTTGTTTGATCATGTACTATTTTTTTGTCAAGCTCATGTTGATTTGTTTTTTGTCAATTCTGAGAGCTCATGTTGAATTGTTTGTTTATTTATGCAGCATGAAACCAAGGTGATCTGAAACAGTGGCCGAAGGCAATATGATCCTTTGCAAGGCTGAAGTCTATTTGGTGTTGGCTAAAGTTTGGCAATCTATTTGAATTTTGTTACTCTACTCATTTTTTTATCTATTTGATTCTGTCATTCTGGATGAAAAATGTGGAGGGAACTCTGTCACTTTGGAAGAACTTTTTCAATCTGGTCCAGTATACCAGATTTCTGTCACTTTAGTTTATCTATTTGAATTCTGTCAATCTGGATGGAAAATCTAGAAGGAACTCTGTCAGTTTGGAAGGCATGTTTATCTGTATGCTTGTTACTACTGCTAAATTGTGTGTTGGATGGATATACCTTGAATTGCATTCCTACTATCTGTTGTATGCTTGTTTATCTATCCGCTTGTTTCCATTTTTTGTAAACTTGTGTGCTTGTTCCAAAATCTATGTGCACGGCCAGAGGTTGCAATTGTGTGATGTATGCTTGTCACTATGTGCATGGCTACAAAATGACCTGGTACATATGATACGGCAGCCAAATGCAATTAGTTGTTTCATTTTGTTTCGGAAACCGTGTAAATGAAATGCTCCATTGTGAAGGTTTGTTTCAGTCATTGTTTCATCTCTCTATACATTATGTGGCGCATGGGAAATAGTGTAGTGAAACACCTCATTGTGACTGGCCTAATGCAGCAGTGGTTCATGTGTGTTTCTACAATATAATTATATTTGGTTTAGATGGCTAAAGTTTCTAACTTTTTTTCGACTCTCTCCATCACATCACATTAAATACGCCAAATGACATATGTTCGGAGTATTAAATATAGGTAAAAAAACATAACTAATTACACAGTTTGGATGTCCTTTGCGACACGAATCTTTTGAGCCTAATTAGGCAATGGTAGCATAATATTTACCACAAACAAACGAAACAGGCTACAATGTGCTACAGGAGTTCCAACAGTTAAATTTGCAAATTTTTCATCCAACTAAACAAGGCCATTTTGGAAAATGGAACCGGTATTACTATGGGAAACACATACTTTGCCGGGCCGCGGCCGCCGTTCCTCACCCGTCGCTCCTCCTCAACGGTCAATCTCTATTCCGGTGAGGGGCGAGTGGAGGGGGAGGAGAAGAGCTGCAAGATGTAGGAGGAGGGAGATGGTCGGGGGAAGGAGGAGGTAGCCGTCCTTGTCGCGGTGAGGGAGATGAATGTGGAGGGAGGTGAGACGACAGGGGCGAGGGAGGGGAGGCGGGCCGCACGCGTGATGGGAGGGGAGAGGGGAGGGACCTAGGGTTTAGGGGAGGGGTGGGGGTTAAATACTAGGGGCGGAGTTAATGGGCCGGTGGGGATTAATAGACCGCGGTCGGCCTAATTTTGAAATTATCGTGAGCCTAATAACCGGCTCACAACAAAGATTTTTTTCTTAAAAATTGTTGCAAATGCATTAAATTAGTTAAATATAGTAAATATATACAAAATTGTGCTAAATTCTAACATAGAGTACCACATGTTGTTGTGAAAAGTAGAAAATGTTTTCAGTTCAAATTCAAATTTGAATGCCACTTTGCATACAAACATAGCCGCTTCCTTCATAACTCTACGAAACTTCTTCGGAGATGTTGTGTTTCTAAGCATCGTTCGTGAAAAAATGTGTAGAACAAACTCAATTTTTTTACCACAACCTTCATGTGCGATATCATGAGACATCGACAAATTTCATGATTTTGCAGACTTTATTTGCGTTTCTAGAATTTGAAATCATTCTGTGCATTTCTGCGATCGTGTTTCCTAGACAAGATTGAAAATTTCTTTTCATTTTTTGGTTAATGTCTCAAATTTGGCTAAATAACATGAATATCATTTTTCTACTTATTTTGTTATATTATATTAAACACTTGCAGTTCCAATATGACTTGACTAAAAAATGCCTTGGAATGCAATTACTTAGCTAAATATAGACAACAAATACAAACATAAACCAAAATTTAACATGGAGTAAGAAATGTTGTATTGGAAAACCAAAAAAAAGAAGTTTAGGCCTTTAGGGTATATAAGATAACCATGGCTATAGGCTGCTTCACAAGCGACCCCTTCCAGATTCAATTGAAAAAAAGAAAACACATTTGAATTTAAATTTTAGAAAATTCATTACTAAAGTAGATGTTTTGAGATGCACAGTTGTGATGTAAAGTTTTTCATTCGAAGTTGTATGAAATAGGTATAGAAACATTTTGATGTGGAAAGATGATTTTTTTTCTTTTTGCGGTGAGTATTCGTCGTGGCCATCGGCAAAATAGCCCGACAAAAAGCTCTCGGTGAAAAACTGGGCTCACAGCAAAGCCAATGTCCGATAGTGTATATTGGTACTGGCTAATATTAATTCATTGACCCGTCACCACGCGTGCTCCTCACCAGCGCGCGGAGTCAGGGATGTCGTACTAGCTAAATCTTAAGCCTCCTACCGCTGGTTGCGCCATGGAGCCCCTCCTTGAGCCCTGGCCTCCTCCATTTTTGAGAAGAAAGGAGGACAAAGAAGAGGAGAAAGGGAAAGTAAGAGGGAGAAAAGAGAAAGAGAAGAGGAAGAGCCTCGTAGCTGCTGAGGCTGGCTTCGCAACAACTCCTCACAATAAATAGTACACCTTGAGTAAAGTTTTTTTACAAATCACAATAACAATATCAAAAGTTGGTAGTTTCTGAAGGACGTATAGAGTACTTTAAGATGTTTTCAATAACGACATATGTAATTAATTTAGATGTAAATTTAGACAACTTTTAGGTTATCTAAATGGCACAGGTGGATATTTAATATATTCTTAGAGGGTTATTTAAAATTGTATTCATAATGGCTAAGATAAATATTTCTTATCAATAAAATCGACCGATATTTATTTGTTGTCATTGATGGTTAGTTGGTTACTAGAGTATACCGAACATATGGCTAAAAAAGAGTGTGCTTATGTCGTTAAGAATTAATAGGTTTCTTTATTTTTAGTGAACATCTAATTAATAATAGAGAAGATCCTACAAACAAAGAGTTAAGGGTGCTACCAAAACCTACACACACTTTCGCTTCGTCTCGAAGTCTCCTTCCCTCTCTCGAACCCTCCGCCTCACCTCTCTGGACCCTCCCTTCCTCCCTGCCGGCGGCGAGAGGGGTAGGGGTCCCCGCAAGCTCTCCTAGTAGCATGTAGATTACCCTAGTAGTCGTAGCTCTTGCCTTTATGGCTTTTGCCCTACGTGGATCGTCCTCCTTGGCCGCCGCCGCCGCCATCGCCATCGTCTTCCTCGCTGGTGTTGTCGTCGTCGACTACAAGGTATGGTTAAATAAAATAAACCCACCACCTCATGCTTCTTTGCCTTCGCCATTTCCGCCTTTCTGAAGCTTGAGGTCCCTCACTATCGGCCCAGATCCACAGGGATTCGGGATCGATTTGGTGGTCGCACCTACCGATTAGCCTTTTGTTGGGGTGGATCTGCTTCTCGGTGTGTGTTCTCATCTCTTCCCCTTTCTTCGGTGGTTGTTCCGGCATCTCTGCCATCTTGTGGCAAGATTGATGTTGTTGAACGCACCGAGCAATCCCTGCCGCCCTGGTTCCGCACTTCGATGGTTGTTCTGATGGCCTCGCCTATGGTGAGCCTGCTGTTGTCGAACGTGTCTTGGTGCTACTGGCCCCGCCTCCGCCTACGCCCATCTCCAAAAGCAGCTTTGCAATAAGTTCAACCTCAACATGCAGCAACATCTCCTGATGGTGACCTGACAAACTCGTTTGCCCAGGTTTCGACTCCGACTTAGTACTTCCGGCGACGAGTTCTCTATCGCTCGGTGTGGATTCCAACGACGGCTTCGTCGACCCTTCAACTAACGTCTGACGCACGACGCGGTCCCCCCATCCAGCTGTACTCGCCTCCGGCAAAACATCAGCTTTTCGTCGGCGAGTAGGGATGGCAATGGGTGCCCGCAACCTGCAAACCCATGGGTTTTTGCTCCATTAGGGTGCGGGCATGGGTCAATTTCTAGACCCATGGGTTTATCATTGTGTAAAATATTGGACCCAGCGGGTTTATGGGCATGGGTCTGGGATTAAGGTACCCATGCCCGCAAACCCATGGGTTTTTCAAACCCAGTCCAATATACAAATACAGTCCACCAGCCCATATATTATTCCAAAATTTATCCCAAACTTGGCCCATTTAACATCATATAAATAGCATGAACAAGTCAAGAGCAAGGATCAATTGATGAAATATGCCCCTGCTATGCTTTATTTTTATTGTATATTGTGAACTTGTAATAATGCTTGTATGGTGATGGTTGGCTGAGACACTTTATTTAGCATCATTAGGCAGTGACCTGTGATCATTAAGACATTGAAATTGTGGTTGGATCTTGCTCATCATGAGCTGAACATTTAATGTGATGGCTTTAGTACTATTTTAAGCTATTATTTGTACCAATGGTCATATTAGTTGTATATTTTGTTGTGACGATGATAGTTGATTGTTTATGTTATTCGCGGGCACGGGCGACCCGCAAAAACCCGCAAACCCGATGGGCATGGGTTTGGGTCAAATTTTGAACCCATCGCGGGTCATGGGTTTTTTCGTGGGCAACATTTATATTCGCGGGCATGGGTTTGGGATGGCAAAACCCAGTGGTTTTAAACCCATTGCCATCCCTATCGGCGAGCTTTTCTCCGTCGCTGCTGCTTTTTCTGTTGCTATCTGGTCAATGGACCAAAATGTATTACAACCTTTTTTGAGGGGCTGTTTTGTAATATGACTGCTTAATATATAAAGTTGTCTGTTGTAAAAAAAATCGTGCTACCATTTTCTGTGTGAATCTGAATTATGAAAAAGCTGAGCTGAATAACTCGTGTTTTGTCTCTAGAGGTCATTGCCTTTTTTACTGTGGAACTGTGGGCTTCATGTGGATTGGGCTAGTATTCGGCCCATGCAAATAGGCCCTTAGAGATGCTAGTACGGCCACTCTAAATTCTAGCCAAAGATTTTGAAGTATGTCTGCATTTCACAACTGAAGCCAGGAAAAGGCGAAGCGCCGAAGCCGTCCGTTGTACAGGCAAATATTTGCTGGTTGTGCCTGGGTGTTGCGCATATTCGTATAGCTGGACATTTGCATAACGTTTTTCTTGCGAACTTATTACACATGCCCATACAAGGAATATACTTGTGATACGATCATCCCTAGTATTATCCTTTGTTTCTTGTCCTCATCTTCTAGAAAGCACTCTCCCCAACTTTTTTTTTTTTTGCTTGCACTGAGCTCCCTCCATCAGCTAAGAATTTTGGCTTCCGTTGAGTTTGCTTCCATCAGCTACGAGGAACTCTCCTTTTCGGACATGGACACCTCGTACTTGGGGTGACACTATCGCCATCAGTCTCGATCTCACAGTCCTGTACTTCATTCCCTCCCCCTGCCCAGGTAGAAAATCCCACCATTACCTTCACTCCTAAGCGACCTGCCGATGATGTGAAACTCGAGGTGTTTTGCACCGTTGCTCTGCACCGCAGGTGGTGGTGACAGCGGGGGGACATGCCGTTGTGGGCATCTCTGCTCCTTCAGCTGGGGTGACATGTGGCCGGGTACAAACGAAACTACTGTAGACATCCTGTCCTCGCGCCTGCACCAGGCAGGTAAGAAACCATCACTGTCGTTTCGTATGGTGGATGCGTGCAAGTGCAAGGAACTCATGTAGCCGATCGAGGAGCCATGTGTTTGTGCTGCTGTGCCATATGGCTGATGACCAGATAGATGTTGAGCTTCCCTGTTTCATGTCATTTACGTGTGCATCTTTTGTGCTTGCGCCGAAAAAGTATTCAAAGTTAGCCCAATTTTTAAGTGTAGTCCAACAACTTCGTTCCAGCCCAAGAGACAAAAGGCCTGAATCTGCAAGACTGAGATGGCAAATGGACTCCTCCTTTGGTAGAAAAAACATAGTCCAATGGTAGGACGGTCCGGTGGACGCTACCCACAAGGGTTCAGATCCTGGTGCTCGCACCTTTTTCAGCATTTTCCGTCGTTATGCGTTAAGTGGTAAGCGACGTTCCCGTCGATGACGAGGCGCCATTGATGACTTCGGGAATCTCCAGATCTGCCGGTGCTCAGTCCTTCAGAGGTGCTCATAGCGGTTGGGTTTGCGTACGTGTATTCATAGGGGTGAGTGTGTACGTGTTGTGAGCGTCTGCATTGTACTGTGTAATTAAAAAAAAAAGAAGAAAACTAAAACCATCTTTAGTAAGACGAAGCTCTACAAATGCCCAATAATGTATTCAACTGTGTTACCCAATTAGAGACGTTCAAACTGCATGTCGTGCATTTGTTAGCATCTGGCATACATTAGGAGCTGCACTGTCCTTGGTCATGGGGAGAACATAAATAATGGAACTGAAAATAATTGTTTTGATAATTAACTGAAAATGAATAGAAAAAGGGAAGACGGCAAAGAAGAAATAGCTGATCTAAATGGGCCGTCATCTGTGCGAGTTCCATCCCGCCAAGGCCCTGATAATCCATGCTGTTTGTTTTTCCGACGGTCCACGGTGGCCCGTCTTCCCAGATCACTCTCCCATCAGCAGCCCACCCAACCCACCCCCATTCCCCCAAAGCACTTGCAGTCTGCTGCCGCAGGCAGATCGACGACGAGCACCATGGGAGCGGCGGGGCGGCGGCTGCTGCTACTGTAGCCGCCGGGATCAGAACGGCAAAGTACTCGCACGTGCAGGCTCATCATTCGAAACAGAAGCAGCTGACAGGGCAAGGCCCCGCAGGTAGTAAAACCCATGCCCGTGCCATGAGATTGAGAGACGGCGCAGCGTTTCAAACCCCACCGGAAAAAAAAACCATTCCCGGCGCGGGTAGTATCTGCCCGATCCATCTCGCACTGAATCAGATCAGATGGTCACTCACACAGTCACACAACACATGCCAAAGGCTGGCTACTGACCAGAGCTTCCATTCCTTTTGGGATCTCGGGCTCCTCCCTTCTGCTACTTTATCGCTTTTGCACCCCCTCCTCGATCGCCTCCGGATCTTTACCGCATTCCAAAGGGAATTTTGGGTCAAAGGTCAGCCGCCGCAGCGGTGGCAAATCGAAGGGCAAGTCTCTACACGCTAAGCGCGCTCTTCTCTGCTTGTGTTCATCGAATTCGTTGTTTGTTCATCGTTGTCCTCAGGTGGTGGCGTGGTGTGGATAAACTAATAATTGTTATTATGTATCTAGTGGATGTATAACAAAAAAAAAATTTGAACTTTGAAATTTCAAAATGACATACAATTCGAAACAAAAGGAGGAGTACTCCTAGAGTCCTAATTGAGATCTTCATATAACAGTATGCGCTGTGTACCTCAATCCGCTCATTTGTTTTCGTGTCTATTTTGCAGGTACAAGACTACAAGAGAGACCAGTAGCGTGCGTAGAGAGACGGGACGATCGGACGGTGACGGAGACTCTTGGAGGCAGGCACTGGAGAAATTAAGCGCGAGGACGAGCTTGCAAGAGACGGCCCGCATCCGGCGCCACGTTCGGCGGCGGAGCCATGTGGAATTAACGCACGACAGGCACACGCGAACGCTATCTATCCCCGTCTCCTCCTCCTCCTCCGCGCCTCCCCTTCCACTGGATGGAGGAGCTCTATCTACTAATCATGGCGCGCGTCTGACCCGGACGCGCGCCCATCCATCCCGCCGAATCCGAACGACCCGGCATGCTGAAAGGGACTCTGATCGCTATGCACTCACTGCCACGACCGACCGCTTCGATCCTTACCCCATCGATGGATGGCTCTCTGTGCTGCGGCGTCGGCCAATATATGTTCTCTTCTCTCCGCCTCCGGACAGACAGTACGTAGTAGCAGCACGGGTTACCGCGTGCTTCCGACCATCCACACTTGTCTTTCTTTATTTCCTCCTTCAAAACAGAATATTCCACCTTCACCATCGAGGTTCTCTCCTTTATAATTACTACTCCCGCATCCATCATCCTTTATATCACTCCTTCATCTCAACTACCCACGTGTGGGACCCACTCGTCATCCCAACCCCACCCTCTTTTTACCCGACCCGGACACCTTCCCACCGGTCAACGGGCGGAGGAGTCGAGGATGCGGCTCCTCTCCCCGTCTGCGACGCCGGCGGGGCACGGGGGAGGGGCGCGGCGGCGGAGGCCTCCCCGCGCCGGCGGCCTCCTCACTACAAGCAAGGAGCGGGACGACGGCGAGCTCGAGGATCGGGGCGACGATGAGCTTGAGGAGGAGCGGAGGACGAGGCGCCGGTGGACCTCGCGGCGCCGGCGGACCTCCACGGCGTCGGCCGCCCTCTCGCTCCACCGCTCTCGCCGCCGCCGGCATCCCCGCGGCCGCGCAACCCGGACGTGCTAGGAGATCCACGACGGGCGGGCGACGCCGACCGCGCGCCGCCTCGGCTTCTCCTCTTCTCCCTCCTCTCGCGCCCTCTCCGGCAAGCTCGAGCCATGGAGCGCGTGGAGCTCGTCACGGCGGCGCGTGGAGGCCGGGCACCCCCCGCCTGCTCCGGCGGCGGAGCTCGAGGTGCGGGCCGGGACGCGCGGGGATGCGGCGCGGCGCGGACGGCCTCGCCTCCTCCGCCGCACCGGCGCCCCATGGATTCGGCGGCTCCTGGAGAAGATGGCACGGGCGAGTTCGTTGGGGTCGGTGGCGGTCCCGGACTCGCGGTGGGGCCTCGAGAGGGATCGAGGAGCTCCTCGACTCCTCCGAATCTCGAGGAACCGGGGGGCGACGGGGAAAATCCCGTGAGCGTTCCCGTAGCCCACTGCGGCTCGTTTTCTGGAAAAGCTCACGGGAAACGAATCGAGGGAGTTTTCCCGTGCCCGGTGTGGGTGGTCTCGGTGATGGACGATGAAGTTGCTGTTGCAGCAGGCTCGCAGCAAGAAACATCAAGGCGCGCTCACATGACGCCCGTGGGCCGTGGCGGCGCGGCCGGAGGGGAGCGGCACGGGAAGACGAACCGGAGGTACAGTACAGAGCTGGCATATGCACGCATCGTCCCTGCGATGCGATGGGGGGTGGCATGGCCCCCGGCGGCGGCCGGCCGGTGGGGACCCGGCCGTCGTCCGTCTCACACGGGGGCCGGGCCTGGGCGCCGAGGCGGCGACGAGACGAGGCACTATTGCGATCCAGGGGATAAGAGCACGCGTCGGCGTGTTCGTTTGGGCCGGTGGGCGATGGGCTGGTCTTCGCACCATTTTGAGAGAAAGTACTTGCCTGGCCTGGTTCTTTGGTGACTCGTTTGTTCGAGAGAAAATCTTTATGGCTGGTGCTGATAACGCAAGCGAACAGACCTGGCAACGCAGGAACAGCAGGGCTCGATCGATCGAGATCCATCCGCAGCAGCAGATGCAGAGCATGTCCCGGCCCGAGCATGTGCGCACGTACGTACATGTCAGAGTCAGAGCATCATGCGTGCATCATCCGCACATCATACATACCCATACGATCCTCTCCCTCTATCGCAGCTTCAAAGTTCAAAGAGCAGATCTTTATAGAGTCTGAATTCTTAAATTTGATAATACCACTCCTCTCCGTTACATCATAATAAATATACCAAAAGACATATACTCATATTATTAAATATAGGTAAAAAAATAATTAACTACACGATTTTTTTCGACACGAATCTTTTGAGCCTAATTAGATTATGATAGGATAATATTTGACACAAACAAACGAAACGTGCTTCACACCACACAGTGTGAGACAAATTTTTCCGCCATCTATTAGTCGCGGGCGCGGGGCAGCAGCGACACTGACGCCCACGTTAAAAGATCACGTCAGCGCGAACGCTACTAGCAGTCGCGGCTGCCTTTCTGCACGCGGCGGGGAAACGGACGTCGTCCGGGGGTCCTCACTCCTCAGCACTGGCACGGCACTGATCCATCTGCTGCTGGTCCAGGCCAGGCATTCGGGGCTGCTGCTCGGTAGCCAAATGCTCGCATCGCGATCGTCCACCAGGGGTCAATCTGCATGCGTGCCGTGCATGCAATGGACGATCCATCAGGAATCAGGATCAGGATCGCTGTAGCGAATTGATCCCCCGGGCGAATTGATCTCCCCACACCCAATAATCACAGGCGGACGCCTCATTCTCCGGCCGTGATCGGCCACCCACCGCCCCCGAGCCGGCGATGACGGCCGACCTTCACTCCACTGCAGGCCTTCTGTTGCAGCAGAGCTCGGATCGGAGCATTCGGCCGTGAGCGACTGAGAATGTGTGCAGCTCGCTCGCTGCACAGATTGAGGAGCCATATCCATCGCCTTTCCTGTTAGACGACCCACCAGTGTCAGGGGTCAAAAAAAAGATAGGAAATAGCGTGCACATTGACACACTCACGAGCTCGCCCTTTACCGTGCAGTCGTGCACACGGCTGGTGTGGTGTGTGTTCATCGCATCACAATGTACACCTACCCCTGATACACTTTACTTTCAGGTAAGTCGTCCTTGCCAGCAACTTTGCAACTTGCATTGAACGACACCGTGCGTCGTCGACCGGCCGAGCGAGTACGTGCTGCACAGCAGCACAGCGCGTTGATCAAAAAGCCAACCCCGTGCGAGAACAAAGGTCAACTAGCAGATGCGGTCGAATCCGCCGATTACTACTACTACTACCATCGGGCGATCGAATCGACCCACCACGCCACGCCACGCACGCAGAGATCGCGCGACGCCCGGCCGGTCGGGGCCCCTCGCGCCGCGAGATGGCGTGTCGTCCGGCCCGGCGCCGAGGCCGCGAGGCGCGGACCACACACGACGGCAGGGCCACGACGGCGCGGCCAATGCAATTTGGTCGTGTCCTCAGCCCAGGGCAGGGGCGCAGGGCCCCTATCTAATCTAGCTACACGGAACCGAAGAGCGTGCACGTTCAGCTGTCCCGGCCCGTCACCCACCCCTGCCCCCGCCTGCGCCGGCGTTTTCGCTCCTTTCCTCCGACCCCGGCCGACGCCGATCCGATCAAGTGCGCGCGCGCGTTGGCAAGGGAGTGCCAAGTGCCGAGGGAGGCGTGGCCGCGTGGCTCCGGCTCCGGCCGGCGGGCCTGGCGAGTAGGGGAGGACAACGACGCGCGACAGGCTAGACGCGCGCGCCCTCAACCACCAGCCGTGTCTCCGACGGACTGACGGGGCTCCCATTACCGGAATGCGGGCTTTTCAGGCTTCAAAGCCACCGCCGCCGCCGCTTCCCCCTCCCTTGAGCAAGCATGGCAACAAAGGGCCAAGTCTAATAATGAGATTCCACACCACTTTTATTTGTATATATATACACATCGGACCGAATAATAATAATAGCCTAGTTTTGGCACGAGGAGTCAAACGTTAGCTAGAAGCATGCATATGGTGTGATGAGTGGCCGGCTTTAACAGTCACGGAGGGGAATGTAGGGTGTGATCGGTAGGAGGCTGCATATGGGAATAGACGGCTCAACAAAACCCATGCTACACATATTTGATCGTCAAATCTAACATTCTTAACAGGATTACCACTCACCATATGGGATTATGGGTGGAGCCCCGTTGGGGCCATATATAGAGGACGATCTTGCAAATTTTTCAAGAGACTTGTGTGCTGATCACAGCCTACCTAGTTGGTCCAAGTTCAAGCCAGTGCCTAGCCACAAGCCATGAGCCGCGTGACCATTCACGTACGTGCAAAAAAAATTGCGGGGAACAAATATTGCGAGGACGCTGCTCAACATATTTCACCAAAGAAAAGAAGGCTTAGATATATTAGACATAAGTTGACTAGTTGAAACATTTTGTTGGTGATGCTTCCAACAATGAAGAGCTGAACAATACTTTTGCTTCCAACAATGAAGAGCTAGAAAATAATGTGACCATAGGCCTTTAAGAAAAGATTAAAGAATAAAATAGATGACAAATTTCCTGCCAATAAAATGATAGCATTAATAGAAGTAAAAATCGCAAGAGACGATTATGAAGATACTCACTCCAGTTTGGTAAATGAAGTCGTTTTGGACATGATTTGAGTCAAACATTGGAATATAAATCATGAACAACTTTTAAGTCATTGAGTTTGAAAATATGAAAACAACGTGAATAGATTTGTCTTGCAAAATACTTTCATAAAAGTATACATATGTTAGTTTTTAACAAATATTTTTATAAAAATAAGAAGTTAAAGTTGTACTTTGGAGACCGTGTCGCTGTCCTAAACGACTTCATTTACCAAACCAGAGGGAGTATATATGAAGAAAGGAAGAGTGAACTTTTAACAAGTGCTAGTTCTATGGAGTTTTTGTCTCTTGGCACACGCACTAGTATTAACAGTGGTGCCACCTAGGGATGAAAGTGAAAACGAAAATTCTCATTTACCGGGGCTCGTTTTCGAGTTTTTCTCATATTTGTGGCTACAACTATAATGAAAGTCAAATACGGTAATGATATCATTAAAAAATACGAAAATGATAACGAAAATGATTTGACCTCCTTCTGATTGTTTTCGCATTTTACCATATTTGGTCGGTAATTTCCGCCGGTATTGTACCGTATACAACAGCCCATCTTCCTGCACCCTAAACGCAACTAACCCAAGCAAGCTCATGTCATAGTCCGCCAAACTTCTCACGTTTCCAAGCTAGGGTTAGGGGTGGTAGATGGCAATGTGGAGATGCAGTGTTGAGCATAATGTAACTTCAGAGCGTGTCATAACAAGATTAGCAAAGGTAGATGCAAGAGCAGATTTGAAACTGCAAGTTTCTGGACTCACTTAAGACGTTTCGTGTGAACTAGATACTTTGGTTAAAGACATGACTTTCCTTCATGGACGTATGATCATTTGTGTTATTTTTAGTTGTTATGTGTTATCGTTTTTTACTAGGAATTATCGATTCTCGACTGATACATATTTTCCATCCTATAGTTTCGTTTCTGATGTTATCATAATACCGGTGTGGTTTTCGTTTTCGACAATATTGTTTTCAATTTCGTTTCCACCTTAAAATCTGAACCTGAAAACATTTAGGCCTCTTTTCAGATCGTTTCCAACCCTAGTGATACCTCTCCACAGACAATAGATCACGGTCAATTGGTAATCCTTTGGTTCCTCAGGAAATCAATTTTGTTTAGCCGTGGACCCAAAAGTTATTCACCAACTTCTTATACTTGTAACCTTCTTTGTTTGTAGGAATAATTCAGAGAGTCAGAGACAACCATGTGGAGAGGACCATTATCCATTCACATACCAACAGATCGCAGAGGGTTCTCTGGTCCCTCTGGGTAAAGGGAGAATGCTTTCCCTTTAGTTTTGATTTTTTGAAGTACTATGTGTTTTATTGCAAGCTCTCTATGCATAAGAATGGGGAGATGAAGTACTGCTAGAGTCCCAGTTGTTTCGTCATTAACGTAAAAAAAAAGATGTCTAATTCCATCTCCTCCAAATTGCACTCAGGTTTTCTCCCATAACAGTCCACAAGTAAACACAAGCCTGATTCCTCTGGTAGGGTAGATTTCCATCGAAATCCTACTGGAAGCAGCCATTTGCCTTGGCCGCTCGTCCCGGCATCCCGACATCCCACCTCGCCGCTTTCCCTTTCGCTTTCGGCCTGCGATCTCACTGCCCGCTCGCCCCCAAACGGCTTCCTCTGCGCCCCAACGCCCTCCTCCTTTATCTTTTGTTCTCTTCTCGCACTCCCAGGCTCCCAAGCAAGTCCCACTCACAAACCCCAAACCCCTCGCTTTGCTTCAGCTCCTTCTTCCTAGCCCCCTTGCACTGCAACTCCGCTCTCTTGATGCAAATCTCCCCTCACTGCTAACTAATCGCCATTTCTTTCGGGATCCGGGAGCGATGGAGAAGGAGAGGAGGCAGGGGTTCTTTTCGGCGCTCAAGGGGGAGGTGGTGCGGGGGCTCTCACCGGCGAGGTCGCGGGGGAAGTCGCTGCTTCCGCGCACCCGCAAGACGGCTGCGGCGGCGGAGGAGGCCCCTACGCCCGAGGAGCTCGCCCACCAGTACGCGCCGGAGCAATTTGTCGCCCACTCCGGCAGCCTCCGGCCGGGCGGCGAGGTCCTGGCGCCGCTCATGGAGGGCCCGGAGGTGTCCGAGGACGAAGCGTTCGGCGAGGAGTCCGGACGGCGAGACGGGTTCGGGCAGTGGGTGCGCGGCCACCTGGCCCGTGCCCCGCTGATGGTCGGCGGCGGCGACGGCGGCAGCGGGTCGTTCCGCCGCTCCGACCTCCGCCTCCTCCTCGGCGTCATGGGCGCGCCGCTCGCGCCCGTCTCGGCCTCCGCCGCGGAGCCGCTGCCGCATCTCTCCGTCAAGGGCGCCCCCATTGTACGTACACATCTCGGCTTCTTGGATTGGATCTCCCCGGTTTGCGAACTTCGCCTCCGCAAATGCGACAGCTTTTTTTGGTTTCTGACGCCGCCGCGGGCGCTCGATCTGTTGTTGGTTGACGCAGGAGTCCTCGTCGGCGCAGTACATCCTGCAGCAGTACCTGGCGGCGTCGGGCGGCGCGAAGGTGCTGCGGTCGGTGCGGAACGCGTACGCGATGGGGAAGGTGCGGATGGTGGCGTCGGAGTTCGAGACGGCCACCCGGGTGGTGAAGAACCGCGGCTCCGGCGGCGCCGCGTCCGCCGTGGAGCAGGGCGGGTTCGTGCTCTGGCAGATGTCCCCGGACATGTGGTACGTGGAGCTCGCCGTGGGCGGCAGCAAGGTCCGCGCCGGCTGCAACGGGCGCCTCGTCTGGCGCCACACGCCGTGGCTCGGCGCCCACGCCGCCAAGGGCCCCGTCCGCCCCCTCCGCCGCGCCCTCCAGGTCAGTCGCATTTCCGATCCGCCGAGCCGTCTCGCGACGCGCATTGCTTCCGCCGCCAGTGCCAGCTGAACAAACCGGCTGCGTGTGTTGCAGGGGCTGGACCCGCTGTCGACGGCGAGGCTGTTCGCGGAGGCGCGGTGCGTGGGCGAGAAGAAGGTCGGCGACGAGGACTGCTTCATCCTGAAGCTCTCGGCGGACGCGGAGACGCTGCGGCAGCGGAGCGAGGGCCCGGCGGAGATCATCCGGCACGTGCTCTTCGGCTACTTCAGCCAGCGCACGGGCCTGCTTGCGCAGGTGGAGGACTCGCACCTGACGCGCATCCAGCCGCACGCCGGCGGCGACGCCGTGTACTGGGAGACGACCATCAGCTCGTTCCTGGAGGACTACCGCCCCGTAGACGGTGTGGCGATCGCGCACGCTGGGCGTTCCGCCGTGACGCTGTTCCGGTTCGGCGAGACGGCCATGAGCCACACCAAGACGCGCATGGAGGAGGCCTGGACCATCCAGGAGGCCGCGTTCGACGTGCCGGGCCTCTCGACCGACTGCTTCATCCCGCCCGCCGACATCCGCCGCGGCTCCGCCGGCGAGCCCCACTGCGAGCTCCCGCCGCGCGGCGGCAAGGCCGGCGCCGTGCACCCCGCGCGCGTCGCCGCGGCGGAGCGCGCGGTGCACCCGCGGCGCGACGCGGCGGCCGCCGGGGACAGGATCCACTGGACGGTGGAAATGTGAGGAGCCGTGGGAGAAGAGATCATTCGACTCCATTGCATTGGTTGGCTGGATCCATGAAGAGTGAAGATTTAGCTAAGCAGATAAGTAGCTAGGAAGATAAACAAATTCAGCAAATCCAATTTGTTCATAGTACTAGAACCTCGAATCTTTCTTCTCAAAATACTAACTTCATCTCCTAGTGGCTTGTATTCTGTACAGATGAGCAGCAAAAGAGTCCCAAACTCCCGATGTCGAATTGTACCGTAACATTTTGCAAGAATTTAAGAAGAATTGACACAAGAACTGAACTGGTCATTCTTGCTCTTGTACTACGCCAACGCCACACAGTATGTGTAGGTGCCTAGAGGCGGTTTTCAAGCCGGTTGGTATGTATTGCTATCGATCTTTTGCTTCCTTGGCTTGGTGGCACGGGAAGGAAACCAGTACACATGTAGTCATGTACAGCAGCAGCCGGTTGCCATGGTTTTGCTTAGAAACTAACCAAGTATCTTCACCTTCCCTTTTTCCAAGTACTTTTGAGAGTTAGAGCATCTCCAGCGGGGGCCTCCACATGGCGCCTCTACTCCAAAATTTGGAGGTTTGGTCAAAAATCAATCTCCAAAGCGGCCTCTAAACAAGCCTCCATTTCGCATACCCCTCCAAATTCCCCCCTCCCACCCTCCATTTCGGAGGCCCTCCATTTCCCCCTCCAAAAGTGGCCCCCACCATTTCTTTCGTTTTTCCCCATCCCCCCCGCCACCTTGTTCCCCCTCCTCCCCGTCGTACCCGCCGGCGGTGATGAAGGTGCCCGTGAACGCCTCCCCGTACGGCCGGAGCCGGTGCGGGATGCGGCGGCGCCCGGTCCACCGGCGCCATCCGCGCCTCGATCATGTGGCGATAGAGCACGCCGGCGGCGCTCGGCTCGCGGACGAGGTGCGCGCGGGGCCTCCGGTTGGAGTCGTGGCGGTCCATGTAGTCCAAGAACGGCGAGAGGCGGACTCCCACGCGGCCCGCGCCGATCTCGCCGGCGACGGCGCGGACCACCTCCGGCGCGAAGCGGCGGCGGTTCTCGATGGAGCCGCCGTACTCGTCGTCCCCGGTCGTTGGCGGCCGTCCTTGAGGAACCGCTCGATGATGTAGCCGTTGGCGCGCGTGGACCTCAACGCCGTCAAACCCGGCGTCGATCGCGTTCGCGCGGCCTTGCGGAAGTCGTCGACGATGGCGGGGATCTCGTCCGCCTCGAGCCGCCGCGGCGGGGAGAACTCCTTGTGGCCGTCGTGGCCGATTTGGGGAGACACGCGCGGTCGGTCTTGCCGGAGATTGGAGCGGTGCCGCCGGGGCCGGAAGGCGGTGGTGGAGACGCGGCCGACGTGCTAGAGCCGGAAGAAGAAGACGGCGCCCTTGGCGTGGACGGCGTCGACGATGGGCCGCCACGCGGCCACCGCTTCGGGCCGTGCGGACCCCCGGGGTGTCGGTGTAGCCCCGCGCCGTGTCGGAGACGCCGGTGGCCTCGGTGATCGGGGAGGCCGCCCTTGGTGGCGCGCCGCGAGTAGGTGGAGGCCATCGCCATTTCGCGTTGCCGCCGCCGCCGCGACGAGGAAGAAAGGGGGGACAGGGAAGGGAGCGAGTGGATGGGGGGTAGTGGACGGGAGTTATTGGAATCTTTGGATGACGGATGGGGTCCACTTCAAAATAGAGGTCCGAATAGATATCCCCGCTTCGAGTTGGGTAACATTTTGGCCTCATATTTTGAAGTTGGGCGCAAAGATTTGGCGGCCTCAATTTGGAGCCCCCACTGGAGTTGCTCTTACTCGCCACATTCCTTGTAGTGGCTACAGAGGGAGGATTGCTTGCAACAAGGTTCTCGTGGCAGAACAAACCTTTTGGACCGTAGCCAGGCCAGGGCAATGCCACTACCAACCAAGCTACTCCATCACTCACCCCCAGCTAGCACTCATCACAGTAGGCTGCCTGTAGCTAGCATTGGATGCTGAGGTCACGAGACAGTGGTAGATCAGGTGCCCTCCTACTGTATCTGTTTCGTCCCTGGCTCCCTACCTGGTGCTTGCTCATTGCCATGGATGCATCATCACACTTGACGCTGTGGAAGAGCATGACCTTTTACGTGTCTGCCTTTATTGACCAACGACCTCCAGAGAGCGAGCGGCCTTGCTATGCTAGGGGAGGGCAGGGGCATGGCGGTCTTCTTGAAGATATTAAAAGCCTGCCGGGTCGCGCAGTGCCTTCATCCCATGCTCACGAGTCATTGCCCATTTCGTTTGGCTTATCAGCCAACAACCAGCAGTAATTTTCTCTCAAAACAAATCGGATCATCGACAATGGCCAACAAAAGATTTTTCTCTCGGAATAAATCGCACTAATCATCAACCACCAAATGCCAAACGAACAGTACTGCATGACTCGCGATCTCTCCGCTTCAGCATTGCATCAGAAGAAAACTTCAGCGTTGCAGCTTGAGGGTGATACTCCTGTGGTTGAGGAGTCCTCTCCCACGCAGTGGTGTAGAGTTATGTCTATGTACGTTTGTTTGTGGGGGTGTGGCTCGTGAGGTTGTTCGGTTGGTAGAATGAATAATGTTCGACTGTTAGAATAAATAGTATTATGTGAGAATAAATGAGCCAAAACAAGCCAGCCAAGCATTGTTCACTTAACCAGCCGAACATCCTCAAATGATATGATAGTGCTTATGCCTTTAATTTTTTTTTAAAAAAGTCGTGACTCGCGACGATGAACCGTGTAGGTGTAGTAGATCGATCCTACGACTGCCGCAAAGACTCCGTAGGGCGTGAGCCATTTCTGTAGAAAACACCAACAGAAACGACACCTTCCCCTTCACGTGTCTGATGCTAGTGTTGGACACACGAAACAGTGAAACACTGCCGCCTTGGAGCAGGGACGAGATTCGGTGACATTGCCGATGCTCGGTGCCGGTGAGTCACCGACGTGTGGGGCCACTTACATGTGGGTCCCATACGTCGGTGACTCAATGGCACCGAGAATGGCACCGAGCAATGTCACCGAATCCGAGTCCTTGGAGCGAGGGACAGACGAGCGCGAGCCGTCCGACCGGCATCTCCATCTGCCGTCACGCAGACGTGGGCGGAACAGGGGCAGCGTGGAGCCGTGCTCCAGTTCCTCCTCGCACTTATGCCAGTGCAGACGTCCGCGTTCCTTTATTTTTTCCTTCAAAAGTAAATTCCCCGTCCTGATAACTAATTTTCTCTGTTTCATATTCACTTCCCGCACACCTAACATCCTTTATATCTCGGGCACCGCTAGTTAGCGATCGGTCGTCGGGCCCCTTCCCAACTTTCCTTTTACGGAAAGTTTTTTCTTCCCGTGAATTTCTATTTCGTAATATCATAACTTATGCACACAACTTTGGTGCATAATTTTGACTTATAAATTTTGTCGGATAATTTTTAAGCATGAAGTTTGATTCGAGCAAAATTTATGCGTACAACTTGTGTGCATAACTACTTGAAGAATAACTTGTGTGTATATTTTTTCACTAACAACAACTTGTGTGCATAATTTTTCTGTAAAACTTCGATTTGTGTGCATAACTTTTTCCATAAAGATGAGTTGTACACATAACTTATATATAAGAAAAATTGTTGAAAGAAGAAATTTAAAAAGAAAACAAAAAAAGGAAACCGGCGCGGGGGACGAGCGGCGCGGTCGCTTGGAGCGACCGCCCGCCAAACTAGTTTTGCGTTTATATCTCATCCTTCATCATATTTTATTCAACTATCTCCAACTACACTCTTTCCCATCACCTTTTCTTCTCTCATCCTTTTCTTTTCTTTTCTTTTCTTTTCTTTTCTTTTTTCCTTCCCCTTTTCCGCCGCTCCTTTGTTCCTACGCCTCCCCTTCTTCTTCCCCACTGCGCCGCCGCAGCACATGTGATCGGCGTGGTGACCGGCGCGCGGGTGAACCAACCTCCCCACCCTGCCCCCACTCCCCAAGCGCGCTGCCCCTCTACCCTTCTCCATCCCGTGCGGCAGCCGCCATGCGTCTCCAGCTCGGGCACCGCTGGTGGAGCAACAACGGCAGGGATCTGGTGGTGGGTCGTCCAGCTCGGGCACCGCCAGCCGGAGCAACGGCGTCTACGGCGCTCGACGGAGGACGCCATGGCGGCGCTCGACTGACACGGTGGCGCGAAATCGAGGAGCGTGGGAGGATCTGCGGCAGAGGAGGGGTACAACGGCGGGCGTGGGTCCTCCCCTGCCTACTCCTCCGCCGGGTCCTGCGCCTCCGGCTGATGGAGGTGTTGTCGCGAGGACGCGCAACCGTGGGACAACCCTTGACGCCATCGCCTCCTTCTCCCCTCCCCACACGCGCTCGATGAGGGAGGTGAATCCCGTCCGACGGCGGCCGTCGCGAAGCGGTATCTAGGAGGTTGGGGCTCACGTGCCGGTGGCGGTGGAGCTCCAGTTCGCACGCCGACTGCAGCAGAGCTCGTGCCCCGTCCTCTCCGTCGGCGGGCCTGCCTCATCCCTCCCCACGCTCTGGCGTCGGATGCACGAGGAGATCCAGCGGCGGCGAGATCCGTACGCGTCGCTCCTCTTGGACACCGATGGTGTGGCTCCCCGGGCACTGCTCTTCCCGGTGACGGCGACGAGATGGCCGTGGTGGAGCTCTCCTTCCGTTCCGAGTTCGGGCGCGAAGACCATGGTCCGGCTGCGTGAGCGAGGAGCAGAGGTGGGGACCGCGGGATAAAGGGAGTCCTGCACTCCGCGGGATATGAAGGAATGTGGAGCATTCCTTGTTTTTGCCGTGATCCTCCGGTGTGCTGCTGCAGCTCCATTTCCTTTATCCCCTACCTCCGGAGGTTTTCCAGTCTGCCGGTGTAGATGATCTTATTTTTTCTAACAGAAATGGCTAGCTTTTACTACGACGGAAATGTTCAATAGAACAAGAAAAAAAACAGAACGCAGAAATTGCTACTCTTTGGTAGCACGGCTAGCTATGCAGATTCCTGAACCGAACTGATGCCATACTGGTGCCGTACGGCCACTATTTTCCTGGTCGGATGTACTAGTACGGTGCCTATGATCATATCGTTGTCGGATGGATCATTCCGGATGCATGACTTCAGAAGTGTAATTTTGTTTTAAAAAAAACTTTTACAATGTTGTGCCTCAAAATCTCATATGAATTCATAAGTGTAATAAAATCCATACCTTTCGCTGTCATTGTGTGGATTCGTACAATGTTGTGCTAATGTTAAGTGAGAGTCATGTTGCTATGGTAGGCGACGTGGCTCTCAACATCGAGATGCACTGGCGATTTCGTCAAGTTTAAGAATTTGCCGACTCAAACATTCTAAGGTGCTCATAGGTGGTCTGTGTGTTCGGAGGAACGAGTATGCATGCATATATATGAGCATCTCCGTACGGTGTGATTTGAAAAGTTCCTACACAAATGATGAAAGTTCGTAGGAGACAATTTGATTTCCATACGAATAGAAAAAAAGGGTTCGTCTTAACAATGATGTCTATATAACCTTCGATAGCTCCACAATAACCTTTAGGCCTCGTTCGTTTAGTCGGGAATGAGCCCAATCCACGGGGAACACTTTGGGCCGATTTCAAGTCGGGCGTGCAAGGAAAACGTCGTTCGGTTTGGCCCGTATCAGAAGCAAAACCAAAAAGGATTTCGTTCCCGAACCTTAACCCACAGCTAACTCCGTTCCCCGTCTCCTACCCTCCGGATTGAAGCTGAGGAGGAGAGGCGACGCGCACAACACCGGGGGCCGGCGGGGCGAAGGTGACAAGGCGCCGGCGCGGGAGGTCACAAGGCGAAGGCCAAGACGCGAGGAGGCAATGCGGGAGGCGGCAAAGCGACGGCGCGACACATCTTCCACGGGCCACGGCCACCACGACTGCGACCGCGACCTCTGCCTTCTCGCTGGTAAGCACTGGCCTCTCTTCCTTCCTCTCTCTCCCGGCCGTTTCTTGGTGATCCGTTTCCGTAAGTTGGAGCACTCCGGATAGGTAGTTTTATTGATCCGTTTCGTTATCGGGTGGTACCGAAATCCTAATCTTGTGATGGGTCGAGATGATGCGCAACGATATTTGGCTTACCGAGTAGTCTAGGGTTTGCTCCACCTCCGATTATAGACCGAAACCAAAAATTGACAACATAATCTTGTGATGTGACGAGATGATGTGCGATGAGTATCACGATACTTTGTAAATAATCGCGGATTAATTTCGTTTCAATCGATACATGCTATTATCACAACTACTGTGACCTGACAATCTAATACCAACATGTATTGTGACCGGACAATTTCTTTAGTTCGAGGTAACCAGATCCTTGCAGAACCAGATTAAAATGATGAGTAACGGAGCTTCTTGTCATGATAGTCTAAAAGTATTGAGTATTATGCACGGCACAAAGGGAATGCAGATACATGCATTTTAACTTGTCAAAAGATTCTCTGCAATGTTGAATGTTTTCTTTCGGTTATTTTCGATCCCGAATGCCTCGTCGTTGTTGAACACACAACTCTTGTTTTCCATCTTTCTTTACAAGTGGGGTCTGTTCTCTCCGCCATTCTCGCTTGGTGAAGGCCGAATGTGCTAGCAAATTTCCTCATATGGTTTATCCTTGATATGGCTTGGTATGATTCCTAATGAATTTCGGTTGAACTGGCCAAGATCAATTGCTGATTTGAAAAAAAGAAAAGAAAAGGAGAGATGGTAATGACGTTGTGGTGGAATGGGATGTACATCATGGGTGTGGGCTGAAGCGGCATTGGAAACTTGGGATTGTTTTTCTCGTTGTGAAATATATACGTTCTTTTGATTTGGAGAATTGGCTTGCTTCACTTATAAATAAGAGAATCGGCCTATTTATGTATTTGATTCGGTACAACATCTCGATCGGTGGGTTACGTGTGCATTCTTGATGCTCTAATAACCAAGTATTCCAAGGAAGAAAAAGAAATATTGCTCATAGCTCCTGTGGATAGGCATAATAACACAATAAGAAAATTTATGTTTTTCAAAGCATGGACGAATCCCTTCGTGGATGATTTTTGGCATTTAAATGAATACTTGCCTACCTTTCATCCGGCCATCTTCCGGCAATTTAAATTTGGAAAATCGAAAGCGTGTATGCATTTGCTTGTTCCTTCCATGTCCGTAAGAATCATTCTATTTAAGAATTATTCGACGTAATTATTCTTGATTCATCTTCATTCACTAAATAATAAACTGCTAGTCCACTACTCGGCACGTTGCTGCCAAAAATAAATTAGAGAGAAGAGGTTTTCCTTAATATGAGGTGCTTGCATCAACAAGAATGCTTTCATAGAGCCGTAAATGACAAACCTAACGTTACGGCGGAAGATGTGGACTTGATGAAGGACATTTGCATGGATGCGTACCGCTTCTCGATCGAGATCACGTATCTTTCCCAAGTATGAAATAAGTAAGTTATTTAAGAACATTTATTTTCAGTTTGCACCAAGTACTAACTAGTTTTTTTCTCACTAGATGGGACTCGATGAACCTAATGAAGAAGGATTGAATAATAATGAACAGCCTCATAGATGTCATATTAGACAAAGGTAATTCTTTTAAATTCTAGTGCCTCTAATGCGAATCGATCGACCATCAACCATTTCTTCGGACTTGTTATGATTACGGTTTTCATCTTCTAGTCATCAAATATTTGATTGACAACTGTGTTTACCAACTTCCAGACTGCGGGCGGTGCCAAGATGGATGCACATAGTTCCCTGGGGCATGTTCAAGCTGATGAGGCACATCGAATAAAAGTATGGAAATCCACCTGTGATCGATGCTGAAAACTCGTGATAGTAACCAACTAAACGACCTCATAGATGTCATATTAGACAAAGGTAACTCTTTTAAATTCCAGTGCCTCTAATGCGAATCGGTCGCGATCATCGGCCATTTCATCGACTTGTTATGATTACAGTTTTCATCTTCTAGTCATCAAATATTTGATTGACAACTGTGTTTACCAACTTCCAGACTGCGGGCGGTGCCAAGATGGATGCACATAGTTCCCTGGGGCATGTTCAAGCTGATGAGGCACATCGAATAAAAGTATGGAAATCCACCTGTGATCGATGCTGAAAACTATGATAGTAACCAACTACAACTACCTGACGAGGATACATAAATTCCTTTGCACTCGTGCGACAACCAACTATTTTTTAGCTCTTGTATAAAATGAGCTTGTGTTGTACTTGTACCAGCGACAGGTTCTAGTACATACATTGGAGACTTCCGATCCGACTTGAATCCATGCCCAACGGAACAACAAAAGATCATAGGGATTAAGAAAAATTAAAAGTGGAATGAGAACGGGGGGTTTGAGTGAAACAGGTGGTTCCACTTGATCCCGGCTATGAACGAATCCCGAGCGAACGAAACACGAAGAACCGAACGAGGCCTTACGTGGATCGTGCGTATCCTCCTCTGCAATCAGCAAGCATCTCGCTCATTTAGAGATCCGGCTTACCGTTCGGTCTCTGTATTAACATCTTATTGATACATAACCACCTTTTCATCATAGGAAGGTCTGTAGGATGAGGATTCCACTAAAAATAAAATTTTTTCTCTAGTTTCTGCAAAGGGAGGTTGTTCTAACAAAGACAATCTGGCTAGTAAAAATTGGAAAGGTAGACAGAAATGTATCAGCTATAATAGGAATGAGACTATCCAACACCTCTTCTTTGACTGTCCCTTTACTAAAACGATTTGGAGAATCATTCTTTCCGCAACTAATCTGAACCAACCTAGGTCTATCACCCATTTGTTTGGTACATGGCTGAATAATCTGTTGGAATTTGGTCCATGTGGCCCATTTAGTAAATTCTAAAGCATGCACAATAATAGTCCCGTATTGCCAAGACAAGGAGAGGTTGCCTTGCTTAAATATGGGAGTCTCCTATCATAGCAAAATAGATGCATGTGAGAGAAAAGGAGACTGTTGATACACGCACGCGCAGCCCGCGCATCTTCGCGTAAATTATCGCGTGACTTGTGACTTGCGTACGTGTACAACTGGCTGTTACAAGTGCATTTTTATTTTTGTGCTACGTCAATGACGTTTCAGTTTCGACTGATTAATGGTGACAGATTTACTGCAATCAAATAGACAGTTTCAGCCTGCTTGACAAAGGTGGCGCTTCGCTTGAATCAATTGAGCGATTATCGGTCCGATTGATGAGAGGAATATGAAACGTTGGCCGGAGCCTATAAACACCGAGGAGACGTCTTGGTGGGCGGGATACGAGTAGACATACACCTCATCTCCCACGCGTTCGCCGTTCGACCGCTAGGCCGCCGCGCTTCGTCGATCTTCGACCTCGGCGTGCACCGGGCTTGGAGGAAGCGGGATCTCCGAAACCACTACCGCAACATTCCCGCACAGGGTGGTAATCGGGTTTTTGGCAGCATCACACGCGACCGCTTGGTTGATCCGCAACTACTTCTTCGACGCGTTCGTCAACTCACCACGCAAGAACGCGTGAGTAATTTCTTAATATGTGGCTTGTTCATTTGTGCTGTGTGATTGTATCGTTTTTAGTCAATATGCTTTTCCTCAAGATTAAAACTGGATTATTCATAATTAGGTTGTTTTTTCCTACATAATCAACCTAAAAAGATGAAAGGTTTGATCTGGGTGGGTACAACTGCGTTGTGTTGAGCTATCTGGCGCTGACGGAATTAAAAACTAACTCTATTATGCAGGTTATTTTCAGGGAGCATACTGGCTACGCTCCTGGGCCCAACTACATCGTGATGAGCAGGCCAATGATGCCCTCACTCTGATGAGTAAGAAATTAGAGATTATTGCTTTAGAGACATCAAATGGAGGGTGGAAGCACTTATATCATTTGCTTTAGTTTGTTTATCTTTTAAAGACTTTGGTTTACTTACTTATCACAAGAACGGTTTAAATTGGCTGTATACATTTCTCGATGTAGAGGCCGGATTTTGTAACGCCCTTGTTAAAAAAAATCTCGCTCATTTAGAGGAGCGATGGCCAGCTTCCTTTCTGGCTTTTCCCGCTCAAAATCATCACCACCCTCCCTCAGGCATTATTCTAGCCTCACCCTCCTCTTCCTCCTCTTTATCCATCTCACGTTGCTGTTCTCCTTTTGATACCCTCGTGCATCGTTTCAAATCGATCGCGCACTTTACCCTTCTTTACCATCTTGTATACTTTTAATCGCTCCTCTCGAAAAAGGAAAAGGGAGAGAACACAAGTGTGCTCGATCCTATGCGTATCATTGCTTACGATGAGGAAAAACATACAGTGCAGTGCAGTGCAGCCGTTTGATTAGTTCGCCTGTCAGAACACGGAAAATGTAAATACCAACAAGCTAGCTCCAACAAATTGATCAGTACCACAAGAGATCAACAGATAGCTCACTGCAAATTGGATGTGAGAATGAGATGCCATTGTCATGCGACAGTTTGAACTCTGAACCCTTGTGCTAAGCCAAAGAACACGGTATCTGCACAGCACAATTTGGTCCAGAGAAAATATCATGTGACCTCTGAACTCTGAATGGCATCAGAACTAGGAAGGTATTAAGAATCCTTAGATAGTTTTTCCATGGTGGGCAGCCGGGACAAACCCTTTGCTGACTTAAGTAACTCTTCCTGCTGAACCGGATCCAAATTTCATCATGGCAAGTGCCCAATTCTCCAATTGAATATCACGGTTTGCGGCTTTCGAAGTGTCGGTACGAAGATCCGATCGATCCATTCCCTTTGATGCGTCTGCTCTTTTTCACGCTCCTTTGTTTCTTATAACAAAGAAGAGAGGAGGTAGATCTTGATCTTCTTGGCTTTAGTTAACTATCCCCCCCTGTCGGATTGCAGAGTTCCTTTTGGCAGTCTTTGCTTTAGATTGGCATCTGGGGTATCTTGATCTTTGCTTTAGTTAACTATCCAACTCTAATGGATCACACTTGAGATTTGTTTGTGTCTTGCATTGTATTCTACTGATGATGAGAAAGTGAGAAACAAAATGGGGTGGTGAAGACAATGTGGCTCTGAGAACACATCGGCTATGGCACTGCCAAGCTTCGAGCTGGAGGTGCCTGTTGTTTTATGCATTGGGGACCAGCTCTAATTTATGCAGCAGTGTTACCACCATCCATCAAATATGTTAAACCTCTGGCTGGATTCCCTTACGGATTCGCAGCTTGTGTCAGGCCGTTTACTGATGGACCCTGCCTTCACCAAATGTTTCTTGCACAGTGATGAGGCGGGGGACCAAAACATTTAGGAAGCGTGCATGCTCTGTACTAGAGGTACTCTATGTTTTTCTCATGCTTGGACATTTTAATATGCAAATCAGATCAATACACAGTATGTTACAGTGTCAAGCCAAAATCAACAATCAGTACGTGCTGCATACTGTATCCTTCCCGCACCATGCAAAAGAAGGATCAGTTGGTGAGTTTGTTAATCCGTGATAGCATGCATAGGTGTCTCTCTTCATGTTTATTAGTTTGAAAAAAATGACACTATTTGCGAATGTCTGTTTTTCTTTCTGCTCTATCTTCAATAGCTAAAAACAGAGTTTTTTCCCCAGATGACCTCAATAAGTTATTTTTCAAGAAAAATTAATCATTTGCGTACCAGCATCACTGGACTACCTAGTTTGCGAACCAGAGTTTTTTATGGTCCCCAAAGTAGAAATCATATTTTTTGCCTGGCTTTGCAGTCAACTAGGCTGAGCTACCAAGCCCAAACCCAGCCTAGTTGGGCCGACTAGTTGACACATCTCTAAATCTCTCTAGCCCAAATTAGTTTGTTTTTCACTTAAAGATGGGCTGAGATTTTCTTTTTCTCCAGCCTAAAGTTTACTACTAAGTCGAGACTTGAGGGTTTTTTCAAAAAAAAAAAATCGAGACTTAAGGGCCCACTATTTTCTGTGCAATACACAGGAGAGCTGTATCTTTGTATTAAGAAATAATATTGAGGGCCCACTAAGAAAAGTATGAGGGGTTTTTACAACGTAACATATAGCTTACAGATCTGGAAGCATTTCTCTTCTCGAATATGCAAGTTAATGGCTCATGTTTGATGAGAAAGAAGCCATCGAGGCTTTGCCTTATTGGGGGTTGGTTGAAATATCTGAACCTGCTTTTCTTCCACCAAAAAGATATCTATATCTGCTTTAGTAGTGTTTCGCACTTGCCTGTGGTCTTACTACTGAACTTCTCTTCAATTACGCAAGCAGTACCAAAGATCAAAACAGCGAACCGGAAAGGAGGAGTGAATGGGAGCTGATAAAAATTCTTCTCGAAGGAGATGGAGACTCCAACAAGACGAACACGCCTTCCAACACACATCTCCGACTCACTACCCAAGTTGGCCAAGCCCACGCAGCCACTGGAGTGCTACTGGACCTATGAACCAACAAACAACCTTCCGAGTCAAAACTCACTCACGCACACAGCGGAAACTTGCACGGCTTGCTGCCTGTGCTGCACCGGTCAGACCGATGGTCTGCGCTGGTCAGACTGATAACACCGGTCAGACCGATGGACAAAGTCGGTCAGGCCGGTGGCTAAAGCAGCCGCACAACAAGTGTTCCAGAGAGCCTTAGTGACTTCTCTAGGTCCTGGAACAAGAACACTCCCAAACACAACCTGCACAGAAGGAAAACCCTACACAAAGCCAAGTAAAACAACTCCAAACAGACCAAAAACTGACCAGCAGCACCACGACCCAAAGACACACGAGTCAAGCAATTCACCCAAGGCAAATCCCACAAGTGATTCGCACCGGTCAGACCGGTCAAGAGCACCGGTCAGACCGGTGTAACCTGGGCAGCTCGGGATGAACAACACCCGCGGGTCAACTCCTCCAAATCCAACACTCGATCTCCCGAATCGCTCCACGGATTTGCACAAGACTTTGAGGATAGTAGGAACACCTCATGAGGAGTCCATAGCCAAGTTTATGCATACCAAATCTTGTCAAATCAAGAGGAATCGAAGAAATCCCGCCAAGAACTCCTCTAACCCTAGAACACCGAAAACCCCAAAATCGAGCCCCTTAACTCACGGATTTGGGAGGAGAATCAAAGGCAAAAGAACCACGACGGGTTCACACAAATTTCCCCCATCAAATCCCCAATAGCAAGGTCCCGAAAGCACACCGAGAAAAACACCAAGAGAGGGCTCCGGAAATCACCACCAAGAACAACTGGGAACAACACAACAAAACCTTGAGGAACCACGCCGAATCATCTATACATACGAAGGAGGTTCATACAAGGTCTATCTTGCTGCCCGATCATCCAACCCTCTCACAAAATCTCACCATGAAGCTCTCAAGCTAGTCCTATGGAAATCCTAAGAAAATAGGAAGGGAAAAATAATAAAGCAAATGAACTAGGGTTCCAAGAGATGGTTGCCATCCTCTCACCACTTGGGTTATATGGAGGCAAGACAAAAGTCTAAAATACCCTTACTTAATAACTAGGGATACAAGCCCCTCAAAGACGGTTTTGGAAGTCTTCAGATTTTCTTTATCAGACGGATGCCCGGCAATCGCACCATGCTTAGCCTCGACGCAAGCCATGCGATCCCGACGCCTGTCCTCCGCTTCGAAGTTTCCGGACTGCGTCGTCGCACACCGGTCAGACCGGTACCCACCGGTCAGACCGGTCTGGAGCAGTTTCAGCTCCGTATTCGGTTCTTCGGTCTTGACTTTGTGGATCAACCAAGGAACCTAGTGGTTTTCTGGTGAACCACTGGAAACCCCGCGAACTCGGTGTAGCCTCCGCCAATCGCCACTCATGACTTGGCTCCCACACAGTCCTGGCTCGACCTTGGTTTTGAGGCTCGACCAAGAAACCGTCCATGACTTCATCTTGCTGTTCATGCCACCATGTAGCCCGCACTTGACCCCGCTAGCCACCGGGTCGCTCGAACGAAGCCTACTTGTCTTCTCCACACCTGGAGGCCTCACCGGTGACAACCTTTCGCGCTTGTTCTTCACCTGCACCAACACCAGTCAAGCCGCAACCTGCACCTGCAATACTTAGCCAAGAATCAGTCCACACAACGTTGTCAATCACTCATCACACCAGGAAGCGACCATCCACCGGTCCTCGAACCACACATGGTCCTCACAGTCTGGTGGTGACAGTGCGTCACAAAGAATCAACAGCGCTACCAAAACTTTGGTATGTATTCCTGAAGACGTTCCAACATTCTTCTAGAACAAATTGGTTGGTATCCTTACTTTTCAAAATGTTCCATGTTGAACACTTGAACCTGACAATGGAGAGGCATCCTCTCTGCCTGCTTTCTGTCGTTTTGGCTTTAGAGTTTAGATTGAGACCCTGGAGATTTGATCGAATGCACCAAACATCCTCCTATCATTGCACATGCTTTCCCACTGACCCATTCACAATCATAAGACAACCTTTCCGCGTGTTACACGGTTTCGGCTGTTATGTTATCAAGTGTCTCATTCTGAAAGTGACGCTCCATCATGCGTGCGTGCTTTGCCCCTTGTTGCTTGACAGACTAGCTTGCTGTAAATTATCGTGGGGTGGCACCGTGGTAGAGACAAGCTCAAGGAGAGAAATGTTGGAATAGTGTGAGTGTTTGGTGCATGTGCCATGAATATATATGTCACTTGTTGTTTCAGTTCCACTTTCCATGGAATTGTAAACTCTTCAGTTTAGTTGGTGTGAGTAATTTTAATTTCTGAAGGCAAAAGTTTTGCACAGAGAGAACAGTGTGGTTCATGGGGTTGATTGTACAACTTGTCACAATAAGAACATGCAGAGAAAAGAGAAAATAGAAGAACAGGAAACAAGACCATCCTGTCTTTTCCTGTTGCAGACAGGCCAGCTACTGTATTTATCAAGGAATTAACATTGCAAAGCTGTCAATTGCTTCTCGTTTGCCTTTCGCAACCATTCCACCATCGACCACCGCACCGCATCAGGTGCGCGCGCGACCCACAATTTCAGAAAGCTCATGAGGACATGCGTCCACCTCTCCAGCTTCGGGTCCTGATGATGACGATGATACCGCTGCTGCATCAGCGACCTCCTCCTGCTGTTGTCTCCCCCCGGCATCGTCTTCTTCACCTGCAGGTACGCCGCGCCATGCCTGGATTTCCAGAGCATCTGGTACGCCGTCGCCTCCTCCTTGTGATAGAGACACTCCAGCGCCTTCGGGAGCATCGTCTCGTCCAGCTGCTGCAGGGTGAGGTTCGTGTGCGTGCCGTGCTGCTCCTCGCCATCGATCACCTCCAGCGCGGCGGACTCGGCCTTCGGCATCACGCCTCCTAGAGAGCCATGGGGTGTGAACAGGAGCCCGAGCTTCAGGTGTGGCTTGCCCTTCGAAGAAGAAGCTGCCGTTGGACCTGCAGCTGCAGGAATCGCCCTCCTCTGCATGTTGTACTCGGACAGTGGGATCTGGCACTGCCAGTACACCTCGATCACTGACTCCAGAGACACTTCCGGTAGCCTCATTGTGCCCGTGCTGCCTTCTTGGCAGTGCATGCTGCAGATGGGCTCGTGCTGATGATGGTTGTTGCAGCAGAACGGGTCCGGGCGAAACCACTGGCTCATGTCCCTTTGGATGCTGTTCCAATGCTCCTTGTGAGTGGTTTCAGCGTAGGGAACCCAGGCGAAGTCCTGCGTCGGGAGGTTGGCAAGCTCCCTGGTCGCGGCCTCGGCTGTGGACCTGAAGTGGGGCGTGACGAGCAGCTGCAGGCACCTGATGGTGACCCCGACGATGTCGGTGCTCTCCGAGAGCCGCAGCATGGAGCCGATGCACAGGTTCTTCTCCGGCGCGTCGTCGTCCTCGTAGATGAAGATGAGCTTCGCCTCTACCCCGCGGCCTTCCAGGAATATGGGACGGACGCAGAAGAGGTAGTACTGGCCGCCCCGGACGAGCCTGTACCGGAGCTCGTCGCCGGCGAGCAGGCGCGCGATGAGAGGGTCGAAGAACGTGTAACGCCGCCGCGGCGTGCCGCCGAGCTCCACGAACCTCAGGAACTCGGAGGCGCCGTCCGCGAGCCACTCGAACCTCCGCACGGCGGCGGCGGCGGCGGGGCTACCGCTCCAGCCGTACCCGTCGTCGTCGTCGTTGTCGCCGCCGCCGCTGCTGCTGCGGCCGCCGACGAGGAAGAACGACCGGGCGGCGTGGGCGAGACGTGCAGGGAAGGACGAGCTCCGCACCGCCCGCTGCCGCCGCCTCCCCTCGTCGTCCATGGCGCGGCGCTTGCACCGGCGCAGCGCGTCGTCGCACTCCCGGGCAGCGCGCTTCAGCTTCCCGCGCCACCGGAGCAGCGACGCGTCGCTGATCCGCCACCTGTCGGCGGTCTCGAGCGCCGCCTCCAGCTTGATGTGTGCCATCTCCAGGCGCTCCAGGCTCTCCTTCTCGCTCGGTTCCTCCCGTCCCCGCTTCCGTTTGTCGAGGACGGTGGATACGATTTGGGTCACTATCTCCTCGGCAACCACAGAACTCACAATCCTCCCCGCCATTAGCTAGCTTGGAGCCTTAGACGGAAACTGAACTAGCGATGATCGATCGTAAAGAATGCACGAGAGGGACTGACTTTATGGAAGATCTTGCATATAGGGAGATTTCAGAGGAAACGCCAAGGAATATCAAGGAAATGACATGAGGTGGGGATAACGCACACAAAAGAGATGGAATATTAGGATATATATGCATTGACATGCATAGACCAGAGACCAGAGTCCAGGACTACGAGACAAGTGACGGTGACTTGAATAACAATTGGTCTCATATCTTTTGTCAGCAACTATATTTGACAGAATAGCTGACTTGACGAAGAACATCGAGTGAGAGCCGGCGGAGACAGACGTGTCACCTGCTCCCTCCGTCTCCGAAAGAGTGTCTCTGCAATTTTCATGTCAAGTTTGATCGGATTTGTAAAAAATATAATTTATAAAAAAACTTGATTCAAATATCTATACTAATATTGATTGTGTAACATAAATATCAATATATATTTTACATATTTAGTTAAAGTAGTTTCTCCGGAAGCGAAAGTAGCACCGAGACGGGAGGGGGTATCTTTCTATATTTGCCGAACAGCCCTCCTTTTCCTTTGCTACTATCTTCGATCCAAGAATATTGACCAAAGACATGAAGCATCAGTAGTGATTTAAGTTAGGTAGCTACAGTAGCATTCGATTAAGAATTTATGGTATTTCTTAGTTAAAAACAGGGACCGTGGATTCATTATGATATAGTTAGGGGACTTTTCCGTAAAATTTTCGAGTTGTCGTTAGATCTGTAGAAAGTTTATGGTCTTTTCCATAAAAGTCTATGGACCATGTATTAGTTTATGTAAAGTTCAAGTTTATTGGAGATGCATGGATCGCGGGTTAATTATTATAATAAAATTACATGAGAGGTGGCTTGATCGAGGTAGATGTTGTCAAATTTTCTGAAAGGTGGCTTAAAGAAATGTTAGTTTTTTTAAACTTGAGGGGGCTTAATTAAAATATCGGAGGAGTGGTTGGACTACTATTTATTTTCGATAAAGTTTGAGTGGGTTCTATATAAATGGCAGCCCTCTTGGCATTCCTTCAAAGCCCTAGGGTTTTCGTAAAGCTGTCTAAGAGGAGGTTGGAATGAAAATATTTGTTTTGCAAAGTTTGAGGGGTTTTATAAAATTATCTTTGTGGGTTGGACTACATATTAATTTTGATAAAGTTTTAAGGTGATTTTGTAAAAGTGGCAAACCCTGTATGCATTCCTTCAAAACTCGAGGTGCTTAACCTGAGAGGTGATTTGATCAAATACTATTTTCACAAAGTTCGAGGGGATCTTTGTAAAATTACCTAAGTTATGGCTGGATTACATACTATATAGGCTGATACACACGCTACACCGCGCCAGTCATAATGATTTACATCATAATTTTTTTAAATAAAAAGAAGTTTGTAAAATGCTATATATAATTTATGGAAATATATAGTTTTGAGAGCATTTTTTTGAAGAAGTTAGAACACAAATTTAATGGAAAATATTGAATAATATAATTTGAGAAGTCGATTGTAACCGAACAAAATCTGAGGAAAAATATTGAATATTATAATTTAGAAATGAAATTAGGAATACATAATTTTAAAAATCGTTGTTAAGTTATTTTCCGCATACAAGATGAGAAAACATAATTTTTTAATCATGAATCCCAGATAGAATTGTGGGTCCCACAAACAAAAAATGTGTGGGTCCCACCTAATGTGGGTCCCTCACGTGGGTTCCACCTAAACATAGTGCGAGTTCCACATGAACAATATCTGTGGATGATCTGAGCCATCCACGAGCGATCATACGACTCTACTCCCTTTCTTGATGATGTGGCTCAATGGGGTGACAAAAATCCTCCCATTTTAAGTCTTGTAAAGATCTGTGGTTCCATGTATTGATAGATATGCTACCCCATTCGCTTAATTATAAAACTTAAAGTGACAACATGTGCAGCATGTGATTTTCGGCTAGAAGGTTTTTTTAGAACAATTTTCGGCTAGAAGGTTGCCTGGAAGCTGCCTGACGCCTTTGGAACCTGCTAATCTTTTCCTTACAAAAAAGAACCTGCCAATCTTTTCCTGCAAAAAAAAAGAACATGCCAATCTGCGTGATGTAGGCTGCAGATTGCATGCCCTACCTTTCCAGCAGCTCAGGTTGCCTGCTCTAAATCTCTAATGACATGCTATTAAAAGTTTTTTAATTATTGCTAGGTGATACTTAACTATAGTGAGCTGAAGTATGATTTATTTTTCGTTTTCTTTTCTATAGCATTTACAGTATATGAAGCATGAAATATTAGAATTTTCCAATATGTTTTTTCAAAATATTATTAATCAAGAAAAGAATAATTTTATGTGTGTATGTGCGTGCGCGTGTGTGTATGTATGTATGTATGTATGTATGTATGTATGTATGTATGTATGTATGTATGTATGTATGTATGTATGTATGTATGTATGTATGTATGTATGTATGTATGTATTGAGAGACATGGGTACTCATGGGTCCCCACCGGTCAGGGTCCCAGAGGTCCCTGTCAAGTGTACCCGACCTGCCATAAGCCCCGCCGACCAGCAAGTGGGCCCAGAGACTTTATCCACAACCCCGGCGATCTTGGAAGACTCCAGAAGACCTTATCCAGATCCCAGCACAAAACTCTTCCCCAGGTCGCGGCGTGGCGCCGCCAGTAGGTCCGTAGATCGCGGGATTCACACTGTAATCATGGAAGATGACCTTCCTAATTTGTAACCGACCCCAATGAGGGTCCACAGACCTCGAATGGAAGTCCTAGCCCGTTGACTAGAGATGGGACTTGGGCCGTTCTATTTATGGGCCGCACGAAGCACGACGTTTTGGCACGACCCGAAGCACGACGCGACACGATAAATTTTGGGTCGTGCTGGCACGACATGAATGCGAGGGCCGTGCCGTGCCTAGGATCTCAGCACGATGAGCGGCACGGCACGACACGTATTCTGGGTCGTGCTTGGGCCGGCACGACACGAAAATGATAAATTTGCAAATCTGTAGGTTATTCCCTCCTTATAGCATGCGTTATATGCATTATATAGCCTAATATAACTAATAACATAAAAATATATCACAAACTCAACCTTACATGTATGAAATTGTGTTAATCATCATTCATATCGTAATAAGATTGTGTTCTCGTATGGTCAGAAGTAGTCACATCGCGAGGCCGTGCTTGGGCCGGCACGACACGAAGACGTGCCGCCGTGCCACGGGCCGTGTTTAGGCCTAGTAAAAAATTTGTCGTGCCATGCTGGCACGGCACGACGTGCCTCGCGTGCCTAGAAGTCTAAGCACGGGGCAGCACGAGGCACGAGAGTGCCGGGCCGGGCCGGGCCAGCACAGCACAACCCAAATCCCAGCTCTACCGTTGACTATGTAAGGCAGCCTAGAGCTCCATTCGAGGTGACCCCCATTCACGTATAATCCCACTGCATACTGGACGTAGAGTTTTACTCTTCGGAGGCCTGAACCAGTCTAAACCCTTGTGTCTCTCGCCGTTCTCGCCGTGTTCCGAGTTCCATCTGAGAACTACCACCTACGCTCTTAGTTCCTAATCCCCTCCATTAACCTACAATCGCTTAGGTCACCCCTAGCGGATCTGTACGTACGTACGTACGTACGTGCGTGCGTATTACAACACATTGATGATATGTTCTTTTCTTTTATCTTTAAATGACCTAAAATGGGGGGATTTTTGTCACCCCATTGAGCCACATCATCAAGAAAGAGAGAGTCGTCTGATCGCCCGTGGATGGCTCGTATCATCCACAAATACTATTTATGCGGGATCCACAATATGTTTAGGTGGGACCCACGTGCGGGACCCACGTGGATTCATGAGATATTTGTATGGGACCCACATGTGGGATCAACACATTTATGGTTTGTGGGATTCACAATTCCATTGTGGGATTCATGATTAAAAATTTATGTTTGCTATTTTGTAAGCGGTAAAAGATCCTAACAACTATTTTTAAAATTATGCATTCCTAATTTCATTTCTTAAATCAATATGTTTAGGTGGGACCCACGTGCGGGACCCACGTGGATTCATGAGATATTTGTATGGGACCCACATGTGGGATCAACACATTTATGGTTTGTGGGATTCACAATTCCATTGTGGGATTCATGATTAAAAATTTATGTTTGCTATTTTGTAAGCGGAAAAGATCCTAACAACTATTTTTAAAATTATGCATTCCTAATTTCATTTCTTAAATCATATTATTCAATATTGCCCCTAAGATTTTGCTCAGTTACATACCACTTCTCAAACTATATTATTCAATAGTTTCTATCAAATTTGTGTTCTAACTTCTTCAAAACTATATATTTATATAAATTATTAATATTTTACAAACTTCTTATTTATTTTATTTATAGAAAATTACTAGAAACAACGCGCGGCGTTGCCGTGGTGGCCAATTTGTGGTTGTTGTTCCGTTTTAGTTCATACGGTTGCACCTTCCTTTTTCTTACTTTTTATTCAATATTTTTTTATATTATGATACAACTAACATTCAGTTTTCATTATAGGGTTGTGCTTGTTCCATTGAAATCAGGTTTATTGGTTGTTTTCGTGTAACAAAATTCTTAGTTTGCAGCATGGTTTATAGGTTGCTTTCTTGTAACACAATTATTTCATCTTATTTTGTTTCATTTGCTGATCAATTACTTGCCCATACTCTTTCGTTTTTTCTACACTATTATTAGTTGGGTGACAAACCTACAGATACCATCGTGTATGGTTGCATTATTTGGAACAAATTTCTGAAGTCGAGAGCCTTGCATGCTCAGACTTCGCACAACTTGCTTATACTAAGTATATTTCGGTCATGGAGTAGATCATCATATTAATGCCTTTTTATAATAAATAGTGGTCATATTACAGAAACGTATGAACTGGGTCCAGTGTCCAAACCCCAAACTAAATACCTTTAAAGAGTGGTCAAGTATCAGGTTCACTGGTATTATCTCTTTCTTGTTAGGGACATGATGCTATTAAAGTTCTTTTCATTTCATTATTTGACATCAATCCTGAAACATATTTACATATCCATTGTGGAATTTTTGCAGCACAAACAATTATATCATAAAAGAAGTTGACATGGCATTGCGCCATTGATATTACATTCTCGAGGCCTTCAACTTTCATGCATCGACATAATGCTTGCATAAAATTCTTATTATCCTTTTATTTGTGTGGTTTGCTTTGAACTTTCTGAGCGTGTGATACCATAGAACTATCATTTGTGTAAAAAATTGAATTTATGTCTAAGCATTGGACGAGGATAATAGCCTGAATTTCCATGATTCCTATTTGCTTCTTTTGTCAGGTAGATGCTGTCAGCTACATACATGTTCCTTCAATTCCATTTTTTTGTCTATACAGAAACCTGCGCCTTGTTCGTTTCACTTATCAACCACCACATAACAACAAGATTTTCTCTCGTGAACAAATCACATCCGTCATTAACTAGCCAACAAGATTTTCTCTCAAAAACAAATCAAGACTAAAGAACTGCTACCACCAAAGTAACGAACGGGCTGTTGAACATATTATTTGTTCAGTAACAGGAACAACTACAAAGGCAAAAGGCAAATCATCTGGGTGGTGCATCGCTGATTGACTGGCGTGGTGTACTGGTGGCGTGCACGGGGCGGCAGCAGCCGCCGTTGTTGTGATGGCACCGGAATCAAGGCATACGCAGCGGACAATATAGTGAATAAATTCATGTTCAGTACTTCAGTTGAGCACACAAACAAAATAGTTACATGTGAATTATTAAATCAAAGGAACCTTTCGCTGCCAACATATATACAACAACCCCCAGCTTAATTGAATAGCATATGAACATACAAGGTGATGCTGCGCTGCGTGCTAATTATCGGCAAAAAAAAAAGCAAAAGCGCGCGCGTACCAATCTGTAGAGTAAACGGGTGATGGGAGTGGTATTTTATCAAGCAGGAAATCGACGACGACTATGGCCTTGGCTGACGATCAGCCTCTGTTGTGGCTCGCCACCAGTGCTACTCTAGCTCCTCGCTCGTCTTCCTGCGCCACCGCGGCCATGAGAGCCGTGGACTCCTCATCTCCGAGGCCACGAGGCCGGCGACGCGGGGATCTATGTGATACCTCGATTCGATTCTCCGTGGAAGAAGAGGAGGGGGATGGAGAGTGGTGGGCCCAGATTAGGTGGACACGGGAAGGAGAGGCCCGTGATGTGGGCGACGAGGCGGAAGCCGCGGCAGGGCAGGCGCCAGGCAGAGGACGACGACGCTCGGGGGTGAGGTGCTTGCTCCGGCGGGTCCGCGAGGATTCGCGAGCGCCCGACTCGTGGCTTAACATGGGCGACCCTACATACCCAGATCGAACAGTTGACGTCGCGAGTTCGCCATATCGAATGACTAGCGGGTTAGCAGGCTACATGGAGCCGCTGCCCGCTCGGGAAAGACCCAGCTTTCGTACCGTTGAGATGATGCAAATCATTATGACCGAGACTGTGTAGCGTGTGTATCAGCCTATGTATTATGTAATCCATCCATCACTCAGGTAATTTTACAAAGACTGCCTCAAATTTTGTGAAAATAGTATTTGATCAAACCACATCTCAGGTTTTGTGGAAAGCACCTCGAGTTTGAAGGAATGCCAACAGACTTCCACTATTGCAACGTCACCCTGAAAATTTATCAAAATTAATATCTAGTCCAACCCACAAAGATAATTTTGTGGAAACGCCCTCAAACTTCACAAAAAAATATTTTCATTCTAACCGCATCTCAGACAGTTTTACAAAAACCCCATAGAGCTTTGAAGGAATGCCAAGAGGGCTGCCAATTATATAGAACCCACTCAAACATTATCAAAAAATAAATAGTATAGTCCAACAATTGCTTTAACATTTTAATTAAGCCCCCCTCAAGTTTAAAAAACTAACATTTTTTAAGACACCTCTTAGAAAATCTGACGACATCTATCTCGATCAAGCCACCTCTCGTGTAATTTTATTATAGACTGAACTTGCAGCGCTGTGTCAAATAGGTCTATGGACTTAGAAACCAGACATCTAGCCCCTCGAACTTGCGAACCGTTCACCCCAGGTCCAGCCCAGTTTTGCATGGAGGTTTTGCATGTGCACTGTAGCGATGTTGACGTCAGCGATGACATCAACACTCCTTAATTTGCGAAATTGGTATCTTTTTATTCGGACCTCCAAATATACCAAATAATATATCAATTTTGATCGTCTGGACGAGCTTTGTGCAATGGTGTACTCCATTTTGTTATTTGAGATAATTTTGTTTTGTATAAAATTAAATATTTCTATAAAACAAGTGATATAACTTGTTTTGTGTAAAATTAAATATTTCTATAAAAACGACGTACCAGAAAGGCATTGTTGTTTGATGAAAAACGCGCAACAGCGTGGTCTTAAAAAAGTTACATGGCGAAGCAACTGTATGTATGCTACGAAAGCTCAGAAACAGCCAATCTATAACTTCAAAAAGAAAGAAAGGAAGAAATGCGAGCCTTGGCTAGGGTTACCATTTGTGCGTCCGTCCTTTTTTCTTGGTACTACAGGAGTGGAAGCATGGATGCATGGGCACTGATCTGGCTGGACAGCATCGCGGTTGCGAGTAAAGGCTCCTCGAGAGCTTGCCGCTAAGGCAGGAGCTAGCGTTGGAGAAAGTGCAATGTTCGGCTAATCATGCCATGCATTATTCGGGGTCCCGTGGAATCCCTGCAGAATCGTGTGCAAAGTGCCTGTTCCTGTTCTTGGTTCCGGCCTTACGGGCTGGGTACGTCGTTTTATAGAATAATAGCATATCACTTATTTTATAGAAATATTTAATTTTACACTAAATAAAATGATCTCAAATAACAAAACAGAGTACACCATTGCAAAGAGCTTGCCGAGATGATCAAAATTGATATATTATTTGCAATATTTGGACCTCCGAATGAAAAGATATCAATTGCGCAAATTAAGGAGTGCTGACTTCATCGCTGACGTCAGCATCGCTACGTTGCCCATGCAAAACTGGGTTGGACCTGGGGTGAACAGGTTCGCAAGTTCGAGGGGCGGGATGTGTGGTTTCTAAGTTCATGAACTTGTTTGACACAATGCTGCAAGTTCAGGTGCCCACAGTGCATTTCACTCTTTATTATAATAATTTTACAGGAACTAATACACGGTCAACAAATTTTTATGGAAAAGACCATACACTTTCTACAAATCTAACCACAACTCGAAAATTTTGCAGAAAAGTCCCCTAACTCTATCATAATGAATCCACGGTCCCAACATTTTAACTAAGAAATATCATAAACTCTTAAGGAATTATTGCACAACCTAAAATCATGTATAATATCCACAATCTTTCTACTAATCACTGGGCTACATGTCATGGCGCGACAACGCCGCGCCTGTCTTTCTAGTCTTTATAAGACCTAAAAGGGGGCAACTTTTGCCCTCCCATTGCGCTACATCACCTGTAAATCGTGGGTTGTTCAATCGCGTGTTGATGGCTAGGATGCATCGAAGAAGCTCAACCGTTTTACAAAAAAAAACCCTCACATTTTATTGAAATGAAAATGTAACGTAGCCCACACATAAGTAATTTTATGAAAACCACCTTGAACTTTGTAGAAATAGCATTTGCACAAGCCGCCTCTCAGGAAGTTATTGGAAACCCCTCGAGTTTCGAAAAAAATACCAAGATGACTGTCAATTTTAGGAAATCCCCCTCCAACTTTGTCAAAATTAAATTATACTCCAACCACTGCTCCGATAATTTGATGAAGCCCCCTCAAGATTTATATAACTACCATTTATTTAAGTCACCTCTCGGACAATTTGACGTCATCTCCCTCGATCGAGGCATCAAATTTTAAGATAATCAACTCACGATGCATGCATCGCCCACAAACCAAAAAATAACTCACTGGTCCACAAACTTCTAAGAAAAAGACCCTAAAATTTTCTGCAAAATAACTTACTGACCAAAATTTTGTAGAAAAGTCCCCCAGCGGCCAGCTTTGTCATGAGCAATCCATGGTCCCTGCATTCAAATGAAAAATTCCCTAAAGTTTTAAGAAACTAATCCACAACCTAAAATTCTGCAAAAAATCTCAAGTATTATTCTCGGACATGCTTCTAACCAGATGAACTATTTAATCAACTTGACTGGTTAGGCTAATCTTAAGAAAAACATAGGCAACTTTCTCAGGTAGCACTTTCACCATGCAGATTGTTGCCTCCAATCAAACAAGCCCGTAATCAAACACCTGCAACATCCATAATTAGATTGTCATGCATTTTGAGATATTTCCTTTTAAAACAATTAGCTTAATTAGTCATGTGGTCTAGAATAATCTAGAATGTATGCATCCGGACAAGAAGATGAGTAACAACAACAAATGGGTTCATAGAAGGGTAAAATCATACAGAGGGGCCATTGTCAATTTCATTTTAGGAAAACCTCCATTTTACTCCCCACACCAATTTACTTTGACCACTTAACCCCTTAAACAAAATTTAGGCCTGCTTAACTTCCTGAAAATATTTCATTTGGTCCAATATACCCCTAAATCAGATTTATAAGCTCTGACCCCTCCCCCCACACAAAAGAACATCCCATAATATATAGAGGTTCATATCTGATTAAATATCTCTTGCACAATCATTACCTGTATATTTTTTGCAAATTATCTTGTAAATCAGTCATCTGCTTCCACTTAAAAGAAGCAATCTCTTATTGGTCTTGAAAGGATCAAGATGTCGACTAGAGGGGGGGGGGGTGAATAGTCGAACCCGAAAATCACGGACTTTTTCGCAAATTGTCGGACCCGAGTCCGAGACTCCGGATATTTTTCCGGATACTCCGGAAATCCGAGAGAATCCGGGAAAATGTCCGGATAGTCCGGCTCGCTAAGGGAGAATTAAATCGACGGAATTTAAACTTGCTCAAAAGTAAATCCGTGAAAATAGGTTATGCACCGAGGTGAGACAAGCCCGTTTATCCACTCAAAACCCGTAGGAACCTCAACACGAAGTAGATCGGCACCAAACCCTAGATAAGTGTTCGAGCAAGAAACAAGCATGCAACAAGATGAACAAGCTCAAGAGACACAGGGATTTGTTACCGGAGTTCAACCTCACACCTTGAGGTCTACGTCTCCGTTGAGGTACCCACGAAGGGTGGACCTTTACACCTAGGTCACTTTCCTCCCTCTAGCGACCACGAAGATCAAGCTAGAGTTACTTACTCAATGTCGGGGTGATACAAACTTCCTTGGGCAGCCACAACCTTTGGATGCTCCAAGGCAAAGCCTAGCCGGCTAGGAGCTCAAAGCTCCAAGAGTAACAAACACGAATTTTGCAAACCAAGCGAAGAACGAGGTGCTCTAGAGATGGGAAATCAGCTCACTAGCACTCTCCAAGCCCTTGCTCTCAAATTCTCTTAACTCCCACAACAAATCTCACCAACTTTGAGCCAAAGGGAGAGAGGAGAGGAGTAAATGAAGTTTGCAACAGTTCAGGACAAAAATGGCAGGGGGAAGTAAATGAAGGGGTGGAGGGGGCTTTTATACCCCCTCACCAGAATATAGCCGTTGAGGCTTTATGACCCGGAGTATCCGGGGAAAAACCCGACACTCCGGCCTTCCAAGGCCAGCACCCAAGAAAAGATCCCCGTGTATGTGTTGGTGCAAAGGTGTCTCTCATAGGTTTTGTTTTAGCAACTAGAGCACCTGTTCGACTCTTGGAAGACATAATTCATGTCCCTCTTGATAGTACGGCATTCCTAGGACTCAAATTCAAAAGTAAAATTAAATAAGTCTTCTTAGGAATCCTTTTAGAGCACCACTTTCTTTTTGTGTAGTCAACGAGCCGTGCTTGATGCCATACATAATTTTAATACCTCGCTCATAGACTAGGTAAATTCATTAGGCACTTAGGTGTACGTCATTATATCACCAAAACCCACTTAGGGGGCTAAGATACTCTTCAATCACCTCCTTTTTGGTGATTGATGACAACACACTTAAGTCATATAAGAGATAAACAATGAATATTAAAAACTTTTGTAATACTCCCCCTTAATGTGTGCATTTTGATCTTGAATATCAAAGGTCCCGTTAGGGTCAAATTTTGCACAACAAGAGAGACAAGAGAGTATTACGGTAGAGGGGGTGCTTGTGACGTGCAACGGTTAAAAGGTGAAATGCTCATGACAGGTTATGCATTCAACAAAAGAGAAAAGAATTTCACAGGTGCCGAGAAGTCCGGATTCTCCGGCCAGTCGGAGTGTCCGAAAAATCCGGATACTCCAGGGAAAAAGTCCGGGCTCTCCGGCTTCAACACAAGCAGCAAAAAACGGACAACACACAGTTTTGCAATCTAGCATAAGCTGTCCTTAGTAGATAAAAAGCAGAGAAAAACATCACAAGCACACAACCAAATTTCTCAAGCTCACATAGTCTCACACGAACGAAATTTAAGTTATTACAAGCCAAGTTCCGAATTCAAATTATTACAAACCAAGTTCATTGTTCCACAAGCACATAAAGAGATAACTTCACTCCCCCTTTGGCATCAAGCGCCAAAAAGGAAGTGTGGAGCAGCGGAGTCACTCGGAGTCGTCGTCTTCCTCCTCTTCTTCTTCTTCATTGCCCTCTTCTTCTTCTTCTTCTTGGGCACCTTGGGCGTCCCACTCCGCAAACGGATCATCAAACTCGGGAAGCTCGCGGTAGGGATCGGTGGGAAGGCCAAGGTGAGATGTGATCTCGATGATGTTGCGCCGGTTCTCATTTGTCTCCGTGGCAATGGTCTTGCACATGCTGAAAATGCTTTTAAGCACTCTCTTGATCATTGAGCCACGGTGCCGACGGGGAGGTGGAGGAGAGGAACGAGCAGCGGGCAAGTCATCATGGGAAGGAGCTGCACTTGACGATCCAACATACTTACGGCCTTTGGGAGGCCTCTTTGCACGATCTCGGAGGTGGCGAAGTGTCTCATGGACAACATCCTTGGGGTAGCGGACATTTGTCACTCTCTCAATCATATACATGAGATAGGGGGCATACGGAAGATGCTTCATGGGATCATTCATGGCCCTCCTCAACTCATTCCAAATGAAGTCAAAGACACAACAGCCTTCTTCATCCGGTGCCATCCTATGGAGAAGATTTGGAGCATAATATCTCAAAGCTATGACATCTCCAATCTTAGGGTCAATAGTGGCACGAAAGAATTGATTGAGATAGTAGTAGTAGGGGTTAAGTTGGTCCGCCTTGCCCTCAATGGCCAAATCTCGGCTAGGAAACATAAAGGGAAGCTCCTTGGGCTTGTACTTGTTCTCATTGTGCACGGGGGAGCGCCTCTCATCCTTAGAGCCAAGACCCAAAAGCCTAGAGAAGGTCATGTAGTCAATGGTGCACTTTTGGCCTTGAGTTGTCCATGCGATGGTGTTGTCATGGGGATTGAAGTAGTAAGAACAATGGAATTGAGCAAGGATTTCTTTGTTCCAATTGTACCTAAAACCCATGATGTCATAGAGCCCAACCTCCTTGCACTTGTCAATCACCGAGTTGAACACGGTATTGTTAAGCTCTTCATAATACTTCCAATCAATATACTTCATTGGCACAATGTGGGCCATGTTCTTGGAAGCTAGCTTGGGATTGCGGATCACGGATTGATAGAAATCCCTATGAAAGTCACACCAAAACCTTGCCTCAAGTCCCTCTCCCTTGAGATACAAGTAGACATTCTCCTCCCTTTGCTCCCTCACTGCTAGAGAGTTCCTTGAGTAGTCCCTAATCATGTGTTCAGCAAATCCAAGGACTGAGCCGGGGTCCCTTAGCTTGATAGGAGTCTCAACCACTCGGACATTTGGTGGAAGGGTAGGAATAAGCCTAGGAGGGGTTTTGGGACAGATGTGAGCAGCTACTCCTTGTTTATGTTTAGGAGGAACTCGAGTAGGCGGGCGGCTTTGGTGGACATTGTCGGTGTTTTAGACCGGCAACCTACTACGCGGGAGTACCCGAAGTAGATGAATGTGACTCGCCGAGATCGGTAACTTGAAGGAAGAGACACGTGGCACACAATTTAGACAAAGTTCGGGCCGCGAGGTGCATAATACCCTACGTCCCGTATGCCGCGTAGCTCGGTGATAGGGCACAATTACAAGATGGTGCAATAGTGCGCCGTAAGTTGTAGGGTATTGGATGAGATGATCCCGAGATCGGTCCCTCGCCTCGCCTTATATAGTCCGGAGGCGGGGGTTACAAGTCGGAGTAGGGAGAGAGTACTAGTCGAGTACGTCTAGGAGTCCTCTATACGGTGCGGAACATGTACAACTCCCTAACCGAGTACTACTCTGTGTAGTCCTTGTGCTCCATGCCTTCGGATGCGGTGTAGCACAAGCCGGTAGTCCCGTGGGGCCCACCGAGTAGTCGGTCCTAGTACCCACCGAGGTAGTGGGCCCGGGGAGGTCCATACGACAAGCCCCCGAGTACTTTGTAGTCGAGAAGGATAGCGCAAGTAGTCTTAACGGCCTTAACGAGTAGTCCTCAAGCGTCCCCGAGTGCTACAAGTCAAAAGTCCTCAAGAGTAGTCGAAGCATCCCGAGGCCGGAATGTACTCCACCGATGTTTGAGCAATCTTGAAGTCTTCTCGAGTAGTCCCAAGCGTCCCCGAAAACCCGCTTTCGAAGGTCTTCACAAAATGCTCGTCTTGTCTTGAAGCCGGAGCCGATATGGAGGTGCGACTTGCAAAACCGCACTCCACATGGAGTAGCCCCCGAGCCTTGAGTCGCGGGCTCGGGCCGAGGGTCCATCCGAAGTCTTGGCAAGAAAATCCCGAAAAATCCGGAGAGAAAAACCGAAGGACACGTGGCACGGAGCCCCCAAGCCTTGAGTCGAGTACTTCTTCTCGAATTGAAGGGTCTTCTTGAAGAATGTGTCCTGAGATGCTCTTGAGACTAGCCGCTTCCCAGGTAGTCGAGTAGAAGTAGCCGAGCCCCCGAGGTGAGGCGCGTCGACTAGTAGAATACGAAGGGTCGTGCGCGGCCGGCCGAGTCGCCCGCACGTGGACTTATCCAGCGCCCGTTGCGGAGCCGGTTTGGCTTATAAATAGAAGCCAAAAGCCTTAGGGTTTTTCACCCATTCGAGCTGCGACCATTCCCTTTGCATCCGAAGCGAATCCACTCCCGGCGCTTGCTCCCCGCCGTAGTAGATCCAAGTGCGCCGCCACCCAAGTCCTTTAGGGTAGCCCCCGAGCGGATGCGAGTGAAGACGCCCTGCACTTGGAGGATGAAGCCGTCGCCGTCCAAGACGTCCAAGGCCGCCGGGAAGAAGAGGGGCCGCGAAGAGGCCGCCGCGGCTGCCACCGGAGCGGGGCCGTCAATGTCTCCACCGCGGGCCGATCCGAGCCGCGAGTGGAAGAAATCCAAAGTGAAGACGGAGGATCGCGACCCTCCCGAACGAGTGGGTTCATCGGGGAGAAAGAAGTCGACATGTGGAGATCCGCCGCGGGAGATCCATATGCGATGGAGAAAGCCGAAGACGAGAACCGATGTTCTCGCGGTTCGTGGAGCGCGGTCTTGCGCTCCCGGCCGGCCGATTTCTTCAAGGGGCTGCTCGGGTACTACGGGATCGAGTACCGAACCTTTACCCTAATGGCATCTTCCGCACGTCGGTCTTCGTCCACTTCTCGCGAAGCTTTCCTCGGGATCAAGCCGCATTGGGCGCTTTTCCGGAAGTTCTTCCGCGTCAAGCCGCGACCCGGTGCCACCAATCCCCGCAGTAGTCGGAGGATCCGGCATCCGGCTTAGGGAGGACGCCGCGGAGCGCACACGGCGTACAAGCTCGTTGACTCCAACACCGATTGGAAGACCGGTGGTTCTACATCACGAACCACCATGCAAGAAGGGATCCGGCTCCCCGAGGGCGCTAGCACGCATCAAGGTGCTCGGGGAGGCGGGACCGAGGGCCGAGCACGTGGCCTTCGGCTTCATGAAGCGCGGGATCCGGCCGTTGATGGCTCGGGGAGACCCCGGGCTTCGAGTACACCGGCGACGACGACGCGTCGTGGATGCCGGGGAGAGGCGAGTCGGGACGACAACGACATCATCGAGAGGTTGTCGCGGATCTTCAAGGACATGCCGTCGTACACGGCGTGCCCCGTCGAGGAGTACTCCGCCGCGCGCCCACCGAAAGAAGTGAGTAGTCGAACCACCCTAGTCGAGTAGCGACTACTTGAAGTAGAGTTGCGCGACGTCTTGTGTCTTGCGCGGATGATGTGAAGAGGTTTATCTCCGAGCCGCAACCACCTCCGAGCGGAATCCGGGTCCCGAAGGAAGGCAAGGCGAAGGAGCGGCGTGGAGTCGGTGAAGGCGACGACACCGTCGTCGTGGAGGATACCTCCGACGACGACGACGAAGACGAGGAGACGCCGCAAGACCGCTTCCGGTGCGGTCGAGGTTTAGCCGCCGGGCTTGCCTCATGTTCCTGCGGTACAAGACCCTCGCGGCTGGCCCGGAGGCTAGCCTTGCCGCGCCGCCGCGGAGGCCGCGCAACCCCGCCGAGGAAGCGGGTGGCGAAGAAGGCCGAAGGTCTCGGAGACCACGCCTCGGGAGGTAAATTGTCTTGAGCGAGTAGTCGAGTACCCTTTGTTCGAGTACGTTTGCCGACGAGTAGTCTTCAATGTGTGCGGGGAGGTGCCGCCGGCGGGCCGTCGACGAGGGCGACGAGGGCGTGTGGGACCCGGTGGGGGAGGCGGTGGAAGTCGTAGTCCGGCCCCCACCGTCGAAGAGATCCCGGCGCAACCGGAGCGCCGGCCCCCGCCTCCGCAAGGGAGTGTGGGACCCGTGGCCGCCGCCGTTGAAGAGGTGGCGGCCTCGGGAGCGCGGGATACCGCCGCACCGCCGCCGCCGCCGTGGAGGAGGCGGTAGCCGCAGGAGCGCAGGAGGAGGAGGCGCCCGCCGAGGGTGGACTGGTTGATATCGCCAGCATCCTCGGTGCTCCGGCCGTGACCATTGTCCGGTCGAACTTGTAAGTACCATATCCTTGCGAGTAGTACTTGATGTAGTAGTCGATGTTTGCCTGACGACCATCTGCGTGTGTGCTTCGCGAGAAAATCCACAGATCTGACCTGGGATGGGGATGAGCCCTCATCAGCGGTGGCGGAAGAAGTCGCGCCGCCCGCCGAGGAAGCCGTGCCCGCTACCCAAGCTGCGGTTGAGCCACCCCACAGCTGCCGGGCGCCGCCGCCGGAGGCCGCCGTAGTCGAAGGTGAGTACCCTTCTTGAAGCTACGGGGCTTCACGAGGAGTAGTCATAGGCACGGATGCACTTGTCTCTCTTTGACAAGGCGGCGGGAGGTGGTGACATCCCCGCGGGGGTGCCCATGCGAGATTGACGCCGAGGGTCCGGAGGGCGCGAGGGGAGCCCCCGAGCCCGTGGAGGAGGTCGTCGAGAAGACCGCCGGGGGAGAGGCGGTCACCACGTCGCCGAGAGATTGCTGCGGGAGGTGGCTATCCGCTCCCCGAGATCCAAGACGCAGAGCCCATCCGCGCTGCGCTGATGACGGAGGCCACCGCGAGTAGTCGCGGCGGTATAGAGCTGCTCGCGGACGATCTCATCGAGCCGGCGACGGTGGCCAAGCATCTGGAGGCGATCCGTCAAGCCGAGCAGTGGATGAAGGTGAGTAGCCGTAGCCTTTGAGTAGTCAATTCTTTGTCGTTGAGTACTCTTCTTGACTTGAGTTGTCTTGTGCGGGACGTTGCGAGTGGTCCCGCGACAAGTCGAACATCTTTGCAAGGCTATGGCGACACGGTGCTCCGAGCCGAGGCGCTAGAGGAGCAACTTGTGAAGTCACGCGAGGCATCTTCGCTGCCATGCGATCTAAGCTCGACGCCGCCTTCGCCAAGTACCACAACGACGTCATGGAGTTGCGGGCGAAGGGCGACGACTTGGTGCGAAGAACAAAGGCCTCCGCAACAAGAACAAAGGTATACCCCCGAACTTGTCGTGTACTTGTTGGAAGTCGAGAAGCATCCGACCCGTTGTTGCCTTTACGTGTTGCGAGCTCGAAGGCCGGTGGAGCGGTGAAGGCCTCGGAGACGAGCATGAAGAACCTCTTCTACGGGAGCGGAAGCCCGCCGGTACTTGAGCTCGACTAGAAGGAACTCGCCTTCGAGTGCGAGAAGCATATGGAGCTTCGGATTGCTTCGACAGGGATCTCGTCAATCGCTACAAATCCTTGCGTAGTTGAACGAAGACCGCGAGGCATTGCGGGCCCGCTTGAAGGAGTTGGAAGAAGCCGCGTTGCCGATCGCGAGACTCTCGGTGCCGCACCGGACGGCCCCAAGATAGCTCCTCGGTGGATCGCCTTCGTGAAGCTCCAAGCCGGGCCGGCCGCCTACGTGAAGCACATGGCCGGGTCGATCCCAAGACAAGTCTTGGCCTTCATGAAGTCATACTTCCCGAAGGCCCCGGTGGAGGTAGTCGCCGGCGGGGTAGCCGCCAACCGCTTTGATGAGCAAGATGCGCAGCCGCCGGGAGCGAGATGGCTCCCATCGCGGAGCGAGTAGCCGAGAAGCCGAACCTCCGAGTAGCCTCGTAATAGGTAGCTAGTAGCCATAGTTGTACAAGAAAACAATTGTAATGAATTGTATCAAGTATCAATAAAAAGAAAATTTTCCGGCAATGAGTACTCGTAGTCGCGATCTCGCAGTGCGGAGCGCCCATCGTGGAGTAGATGCGAGTAGTAGTACTCGGCTTTGGTAGTCCCGTTGTAGGGAGTAGACGAAAGAAAGAAGTTGACGAACAATCAAACTTTATTACCGAAGAAGTACACACGGGTGGCCGTGGCCGTAGTTACAAAGTAGTCGCTTGGACCCGAAGGCCGCTTCACCGAGTAGAGCCGGAGCGGGTAGCCGCTTACGGCCGTCGATCCGTAGGTAGCCGTGTAGGCCGGATCGTAGATCCGTAGGTAGCCGTGCGGTGCCGGATCTTGGATTGTGGTCTCTTAATAGACCGCTGCTAGAGTCCTTGACGCTCGTCGCAGCCCAGGGTCCGTAGGTAGCCGCACGGGGCCGGACCCCCGGAGAGGAGTAGTCCGCAGACTGGAGCCAGGACCCGGGGGGTGGCTTGCGGCGAGGGGTGTTGGCGTAGTCGTGTAGACTTGAACCCCGCAGTAGTCGTGTAGACTAAGCGTAGAATCACCGTAGCCGGTCGACGTTCCACGAGTTGTTGATGTCTTCGCCTTCAAGTGTTTGGAGGCGATAGGAGCCCGGCTCGGTCACCTTTGCGACGGTGAAGGGACCTTCCCGTGGGGAGCCGAGCTTGTGAAGTCCCTCCGGTGTTCGGATACGGCGGAGGACGAGATCGCCAACGTTGAAGGAGCGTTCCTTGACGTTGCGATCATGGTAGCGTAGGATACCCTCCGGTACCTTGCCGATTGGACGAGGGCGGCGCGGCGAGCTTCTTCGAGGCCGTCGATATCAACTCGTCTGTCTGTCTTCCGAGACGCCTTCGTCGTAGTGCTCCACCGCCGGCGAGTTCCATATGACGTCGGCGGGGAGGATTGCTTCGGAGCCGTAGACCGAAGTAGGGGGGATTGCCCCGTTGGCTTGGAGGGTTGAGTCCGTAGCCCCCAGAGTGCGTTGGGTAGTTCCTTGATCCACTTGCCCCCTTTAGAGTTCGCGGCGTCGTGTAGCCGCTTCTTGAGAGCGTCAAGCACCATCCCATTGGTGCGCTCGACTTGTCCGTTGGCCCATGGATGGGCTACTGAGACGTATCTGACGTCGATCCTGCTGTTCTCGCAGTACTCCCAGAACTGGTGGTTGTTGAAATTGGATCCCAGGTCTGTGATGATGCGGTGGGGTAGCCCATAGCGGTGTACGAGTTCATCCGGAAGTCGAGTACTCGTCGGCCTTGGGGCATGTGGCCGGCTTGACCTCGATCCACTTGGTGAACTTGTCGATAGCCACCGGTACCCCCGTTGAATCCTCCCCGGCGCAGTTGGCGGGGGCCCAATCATGTCGAGCCCCCGGCGAGGGCAAAGGGCCGGGTTGGCGGTATGGTGACTAGCTTGTAGGCCGGGACGTGTTGTCGCTTGGCGAAGTGCGACATCCTTGGCACCTTCGACGAGTTCTTCGGCGTCGCCCAAGGCCGTGGGCCGCAGAAAGCTCGCCGGAAGGCCTTGGCGACCGGCGTGCGTGAGGACGCATGGTTGCCGCGGACGCCCTTGTGGATCTCCTCCAAGATGTCCTTGCCTTCTTCGCGAGGGACACACTTCATAAGTACTCCGAAGATGCGCCCCGCTTGTAAAGCTTGTCTCCGACGAGGACGTAAGACTTGGCGCGGCGGACGAGTTGTTCGGCTGCGTTCTTGTCGGAGGGGACCTTCTGCTCGTTGAGGTAGTCGATGAAGGGTTGCCTCCAGTCCACGTCGATCATCATGACCTCTCCGCCCGGCCGTTGGATGGGGCCGGGGCGGTGGTCGGTGGCGCCGGCTCCGGGATGGATGGCGCGTGAAGCTCGTGAACAAAGACACCCGCTGGCACTTGGGCGCGGGTGGATCCGAGCTTGAAGAGGACGTCTGCTGCAACGTTGTTGTCGCGGACGATGTGATGGAACTCGAGACCGTAGAACTTGTTCTCGAGCTTGCGGACTTCTAGGCAGTAGGCGTCCATGTTCTCCTTGTTGCGGTCCCAGGACTTGTTGACTTGGTTGATGACCACTGCGGAGTCGCCGTAGACTAGTAGCCGCTTGATGCCCGGTGAAGCCGCGAGGCGGAGCCCGTGTAGGAGGGCTTCGTGCTCGGCTTCGTTGTTTGAGACCTTCCGGAAGATGCGGGACGTACTTGAGTTGTTCGCCCGTTGGAGAGATCGGGGAGTACTCCTGCACCTCGCGCCCTCGAGGTTGAGTGAGCCATCGAAGTACATCACCCAATGCTCGGTCGCACGGTGGGGGGTAGGTAGCCGGTTCTCCCGCCACTGCGCCATGAAGTCGACTAGTGCCCCGCGACTTGATGGTCGTGCGTGGCTTGAAGTCGATAGTGAGGGCGCCGAGCTCGACGACCCACTTGGAGATTCTTCCGGTAGCATCTTGGTTCCGTAGGATGTCGCCAAGCGGGTAGTCGGTGACGACGGAGACCGAGTACCGCCGGAAGTAGTGTCGTAGCTTCCGCGAGGTGATGAGTAGAGCGTACGGGGAGCTTCGCACGGGGCCGATAGCGGGCCTTGGACCGTGATAGAACCTCGCCGACGAAGTAGACCGGACGCCGGGCCCGGGTAGGCGTGGCCGTCTTCCCTGCCGCTCGACAACGATGGCGATGCGACCACGTGGGTAGTCGCGGCGAGGTAGAGCGGCGTGCTCTCCCTTGTGAGGAGCCGTAAGGATCGGTGGCTTTGATAGGAAGTCCTTGAGCCGGGCAAGGGCTTGATCCGCCTCTGGAGTCCACACGAACTTCTCTTGATGCTTGAGCAGTTTGAATAAGGGGAGGCCCCGTTCTCCTAGCCTCGAGATGAATGCGGTCGGCGCCGCCATGCACCCCGTCGGCTTACGGACGTCCTTGATGCTCGTGGGAGCTTTCATGCGTCGGTGATGGCGGAGATCTTCTCGGGTTTGGCTTCGATGCCGCGCCGGGCCGATGATGAAGCCGAGTAGTTTGCCCGAAGGGACGCCGAAGACGCACTTGTTCGGGTTGAGCTTCCGGCGGTACTTGCGTAGTGATGCGAAGGTCTCTTCAAGGTCGTTGATGAGGGTACGGGAGTCCCCTCGGTTTTGACAACCACGTCATCCACGTAGGCCTCGACGTTCTTGTTGAGTTGCCGCTTGAAGCGAGCCCGGATGGCCCGTTGGTAGGTAGCGCCGGCGTTCTTCAACCCGAATGACATTGTCGTGTAGCAGACGCGCCAAACGGGGTGATGAACGCGGTCTTCTCCTCGGTCTTCTTCCTTGATCGCGATCCGGTGGTACCGGAGTAGCGCTCGAGGAAGCGAGAGCGGGTCGCGCCCGCCGTGGAATCGATGACTTGATCGATCCGCGGCAACCCGAACGGGTCCTTGGGGCGTGCTTGTTGAGGTCGGTGTAGTCGACGCACATCCTCCACTCGTTCGAGTTCTTCTTGCGGACGAGGACGGGGTTGGCGAGTCACTCGGGATGGAAGACTTCTCCGATGAAGCCGTTGCGAGTAGCTTGGCGAGTTCCTTCTTGATGGCATCCCGCCCGTCGTCGGCGAAGCGTCGGAGGTGTTGTCGCTTGGGGGTGGCCTTAGGATCGACGTTGAGGGCGTGCTCGATCGGCTCCCACGGGCACTCCCGGCATGTCCGTCGGCTTCCACGCGAAGATGTCGCGGTTAGCCCGAAGAAAGCCGATGAGCGCGTCTTCCTATTTGGGGTCGAGGCCGGCCCCGATGGTGGTGGTCTTGCCTGGGGTCGCCCGTGCCAAGGTCGACCGGCTTGACGAGTACCTCCTCGGGTGGGCGAGGCTTGTTGGTGTCGTCGACTTCTCTCGGGATGTCGAGTTCACTTGTAGCAAGCTTCTTCGACGCGGCGTAGACCTCCATCATTGCGTTGGGTACTTGGTTTGTAGAAGCGATCTCCACGGCTTCGTGTCGCGATCGTGGGAGATCTTCAAGTCCCCCCGGAGGGGAGAGTACACCGCCTGGACTTGGCATTTTGAGTACCAAGTAGGTGTAGTGGGGCACCGCCATGAACTTGGCGATGGCCGGTCCGCCGAGGATGGCGTGGTAAGAGGTCTCAAAGTCCGCGACCTCGAACTTGATGTACTCGGTACGGTAGTTGTCCCAAGTTGCTCCGAAGGTAACCGGCGGACCACCGAGCCTAGTGGAATAGCCGCGTTGCGGGGACGATGCCGTAGAAGGGCGTGCGCCCTTGGTGAGCATGGGGGTGATGTCGAGCTTCATCTTCTTCAAGGTCTTGGTGAAGAGGACATTAAGCCCGCTTCCACCGTCGATGAGTACCTTGTTGAGCTTGGAGCCCGCCACCATTGGCTTCGGGACGAGAGGGAACCGTCCCGGTTCGGAGAAGCCGGTCCATTGATCCGCGCGGGAGAAGGTGATGGGTACCTCCGACCACCGGAGAGGGGTCGGGACCGCCGGTTCAATGGACATCACTTCACGACGGGTAGCCTTCTCCCCGCTTGCCGGGGCACCCCACCGAAGAGGACGTTGACGGTCTTGTCCGGCTCCCCGGAAGTCGTTGTTGTCGCCGTCCTTCTTCCCCGGCCTTCGATCGTGAGAATGCGGTGGCTGCGGCGTGTCCTTGAGTGCATGCCCGAGCCGGTAGCACTTGCTCGGTGGTGTGATTGCCATTCGGATGCCACGGGCACTTCTCCTTCGCAGGGTCCTTGAAGCCACCGGAGTTCTTCTTCGAGTTCCCTTTCGCGGGGCACTTTGGATAGCCGCGACAGGTGTTGTCCGCTTGCGCTTGCGGTTGGGACCCGAGTAGTAGTAGTTGTTGTTGTTGTTGCGGGTGCCTTGGTTTGTATTGCCGCCGCCGTCGCCGCCCGGTTCTCGCTTGGACTTGCGCGGATGGCGTCGTATTTGGCGTTGGCCTTGTCCTCTTCATCCGCCCGGACGTGATCATATCCTTAAGGTGGGGGATGGACTCGGGACGGCGACGACCGAAGTCTTCGAAGGTGCGGGATGGTAGAGACCGTCCCGGAAGAGGTCGATGACCTCCTTGTCGGTGACGTCGACGACGGTGGCGTGCTTGTCGAAAAAAGCGGCGCATGTACTTGCGGAGGGTCTCGCCTTGTTCTCGCTTGATCATGGCCGGGTCCATGCGAGTACCCGATCGGCCCATGGCGCCCGCGAAGTTGCTTGTGAATCGCTCCTTCACCGGGTCCCACTTGTCAATCGAGTGCTTGTCCGGCGACTCGAGCCATGTGAGCGGTGCTTGGTCCCGGACGAAGGGGAAGTAGAGGCACTTGGTGTCGGCTGCTGCCGCCGCCGTTCTCGATGGAGAGGGCGTAGCATCGGAGCCACTGGATAGGATCCTGCTTCGCGTCGTACTTGGTGGTCCCCAAAGGCTTGAACTTGTCGGGGAGGAGCAAGTTGCGAAGTCGAGGTGAGAAGGCGGGGAAGCCGTCGCCCTCAGCGGCAGTGGTCGACTTCTTCCGCCGCAGTTCCTCAATCTTCTGGCGAGCGTCGTACTCGCCTTGTGAGGCACCGAGGCGTGGTCGTTTGCGTGGCCTCGGCCGCCGCGGCGCCGCCGCCTCCCGGCTCTCTCGTTGGCCCCATGGTTGGAGGCGCCGCCGCCGCGCCGCCGCCGTCGGGGTTGTTGCCGCCGCCACCGCCGAGCGCGGTGGGGGACAACATCCCGGTTGCCGCGGTCTTGTAGTGAAGGTCCGCCGCGCCGTTGGAGCGGCGACGGTTTGGCTCGGCCGGGAGGTCGGCTCGAGTACGGTTGGGGCCGTTGTTGGCGCCGCGACTAGTAGCTTCGTTGTCGTGGGGCTTAGGCCGGAAGAGGCCGGTTGACTCTGTTGTCGACCCGCATGAAGTAGGCTTCTTCGGCGAGCTTGGCGATGACCTCTCCGGTGCGTATACCCCGAGCCCGGCGTGCGATCGCCGTGATCGACATGAGGCATTGCTCGGGGGTGGTGTGCACTCGCTCTCGACCGCCTCGAGAGCTTCCGCAAGGTTGCGGATGGGGAGGTTGTCGCGGATGCGTCGACGACGTTCGTTGCGCTTCCGGTTGCGTTCACGTCGAGCGTCTCTCCGTCCGCCGAGTCTCGTTGGGTGGAGCATTAGCGAGAGAGCTCGTCGGCGGAGATGTCCTCCGAGTGCCCGGTCCCGAGCCGTGCCTCGAAGGCCCCGGGGTGTCGCCGGCAGCCATGAAGACTTGGCGATCGGGGGTGCCAAGGCCGGACTCGCAGGGTGCCACCTCGCTTGGTGTGTTTGAGTCGGCCCCGGCTAGCGGTGTTCCCTCCTGGAACGGTAGCGAGTCGATGTAGGCGACGTATCGTGAGTCTCCCTTTGCCGGGTCGGCGAGCTTGCGGTCCGGCCGCAGACGTATCTCCCGGCCGGTGTGGATTTTATAACCGGCCCCGCAGGCCGGCCCCCGACAAGGGAAGCTCGGTGGAGTCATCTTCGGACTCGGGCTCCTCGTGTCCGACCCGAAGTCGAACTCGTAGTCCGGGTTCGAGTAGAACTCGGAGAGAGGGGCCGGAGTCCGGAGCATGATCGGGGGCGGCGTCGGAGTCCGAGTTGTACTCGGCTACGGGCTCCTTGTCGGCCCGGCGCGGAGGAGAGCCCCCGTGCGGGCCCGACCGAGGATGCGGGGGCCGCGCGCGGAGGGCTCGAGTGGTGAGGGGACCGCCTGCGATGGCTGAGCAGCCGGCTCGCATGCGATGGCCCATGGCGACGTCGAGTTCGAGTTGGAGACGGACTCGAGCTCGAAGTCAGTGTGGTGGTTGAAGAGCGAAACTTCGCCGAACTTGCCGGCGAGTTCGCCCGTGACGGCTTTGGGAAACGTCACGAGGCCTGTCTTCGGGTTGGGCCGCATGGTCGGGCGGCGTTGGGAGGAGCCCGCGCCATCGACCGTGCGGACCCATGCGCCAAAGATGAAGGTGTCGCCGCGGTTGAAGGCGACGGTTGGCTTGAAGAGGACGGAAGCCGTCGAGTTCGCCATGTGATCTCGGGCGAGATCCCCTACACGGCGCGCCGGCTGTCGGTGTTTTAGACCGACAACCTACTACGGGGGAGTACCCGAAGTAGATGAATGTGACTCGCCGAGATCGGTAACTCGAAGGAAGAGACACGTGGCACACAATTTAGACAGGTTCGGGCCGCGAGGTGCGTAATACCCTACGTCCTGTATGCTGTGTAGCTCTGGATTGATAGGGCACAATTACAAGATGGTGCAATAGTGCGCCGTAAGTTGTAGGAGATTGGATGAGATGATCCTGAGATCGGTCCCTGCCTCGCCTTATATAGTCCGGGAGGCAGGGTTACAAGTCGGAGTAGGGAGAGAGTACTAGTCGAGTACGTCTAGGAGTCCTCTATACAGTGCGGAACATGTACGCCTCCCTAACCGAGTACTACTCCCGTGTAGTCCTTGTGCTCCATGCCTTCGCATGCCGTGTAGCACAAGCCGAGTAGTCCCGTGGGCCCACCGAGTAGTCGGTCCCGGTACCCACCGAGGTAGTGGGCGGGGTCCCTTAGCTTGATAGGAGTCTCAACCACTCGGACATTTGGTGGAAGGGTAGGAATAAGCCTAGGAGGGGTTTTGGGACGGATGTGAGCGACTACTCCTTGTTTATGTTTAGGAGGAACTCGAGTAGGCCGGGCGGCTTTGGTGGACATAGGGGGTTTGATGGCTCTTTTTGGGATGGGGCTTGTAGCGAGATTTTTCTTTAGCTGGCCCCTTTCCATGGCGACGAGGAGGCTCAGGGGACTGCTCATATGTTTCATCTTCAACTTCATCATCATCACTTTCGGTCCTCTCCTCCTCCTCCTCCTCCACTATTTCTTCTTCACTCCCTTCGTCATAGGAGGGAGGAAGGTCACCCCATCTTGGTCTTGAGCTGCGCTGTGAGCTTTCTTGCCCCAAGGCTTCTTGCACGCCCCGAAGAGCGGCGGGGTCATGCCTAGCCTTGGTCCTCCTTTGGGTGGAGGGCTCCTCATTTCCACGGCTGACCTTCAACCTCACCATCTGGATAGGTAAAATGATATGGAAGTGAGAGATTGTCAAAGGTGGAGACACGCTACACTTGTGGTTTAGGGTTGCGGTGCGAACCTCGAATACTACGGGAAAAAGTCCGAGACTCCGGATACTCGAGAGTCCGGTTCTTCGACCCCGGAGAGTCCGGGTTTCGCAGCCGAAACCCTAAATCACAATGTAGCAAGATATATCTATCCAAACTGGGGGGAAACGCAGATCTAGAGACCAAAGAGTGTTTCCTACCTATTCCCTACTAGGATAATACAAGAACTACGCTAGGGAAGTAGATCGAGAAAGATTCTTTTGAAAATACCTTGGGGAGAGAGGGAAGAAGATTTGAATCCTTTGAAACTTGAGTAGATCCTTGATCTCCACGCCTTGAAGCCTTCAAATCCTCACTTTCACGAGATTTGGGAGGTTGGATGTGGAAATCGCCCAAGAGGGTGAGAAGGAGGCGACGGGAGAGAGGGGGCGCAGCTTAAAGGGCGAGTGGGGGTGAAACAAGGGTTTTCACCGCAATCAAAGTCTTTTATACCTTAAAGACCCGGAGTCTCCGGCTAGGTCCGGAGAGTCCGAAAGCCCGAGTGTCCGGCCCCAACCCCGGATACTCCGCTCCCCCCCGAATCCGGCGAAAGCTTTTCAAGGAATTTGATTTTGAAAGGATTTGGAAGGTTGCTTATGTGATAAATGTGAGCCTCGAGTAAATCAACACCTTGGACTAGCCACAAGCAAGCAAAGAGAACAATAGTCCAAGTGTTGTACTCTAAAGATCCAAATTTTTCAAAACAAATGCAATATAAGTTTTTTCACAAATCTTTTGTTTTCAAACATCCTATACTAGGTCACTCAAATGTGTGCATGATCTCAAGCCAACTTACGAGAATCCAAGATATTTAGCTCACTCCTCAAAGCACAAAACCTTAGTTCATCAAGAGGCTTTGTGAAGATATCGGCTAGTTGCTTATCGGTACTCACATGACTTAAAGCGATATCTCCTTTGGCTTCGTGGTCTCTCAATAAATGGTGTCTTATGTCTATGTGCTTTTTTCTTGAGTGGTTTACGGGGTTGTTAGCTAGCTTAATGGCACTCTCGTTGTCACACAAGAGTGGCACCTTGCTAAACTTGCAACCAAAGTCTCTCAAAGTGAGCCTCATCCAAAGTAGTTGAGCACAACAAGCGCGCTGCAACATACTCGGCCTCGGCGGTGGAAAGGGCAACGGAGTTTTGTTTCTTGGAACTCCAAGACACCAAGGACCTTCCAAGGAATTGGCAAGTCCCGGATGTACTCTTTCTATCTACTTTGCAACCGGCATAATCCGAATCGGAGTAGCCAAGTAGATCGAAAGTGGAGCCCTTAGGATACCACAAACCAAGGTTAGGAGTATGAACCAAGTATCTAAAAATTCTCTTAACGGCCATTAGATGGCACTCCTTAGGATTAGCTTGAAACCTTGCACACATGCACACATTAAGCATAATATCGAGGCCTAGATGCACAAAGATAAAGCAAAGAGCCAATCATGGAACGATATACCTTTTGATCAATGCTTTTGCCTTCTTCATTTAGATCAAGATGTCCATTTGATGGCATAGGTGTTTTGATGGGCTTGGCGTTGTTCATGTCAAACTTCTTAAGCATGTCGTGGGTGTACTTGGTTTGACTTATGAAAGTGCCATCCTTGAGTTGCTTGATTTGAAAACCGAGAAAGAACTTCAACTCGCCCATCATAGACATCTCGAATCTTTTAGTCATGATCCTACTAAACTCATCAACCCAAATTTGATTAGTAGAGCCAAATATGATGTCATCAACATAAATTTGACACACAGACAAATCGTTGCCTTGTTTATGAGTGAAGAGAGTAGGATCGTCTTTGCCTATTTCAAAGCCTTTCTTTAAGAGAAATTCCTTAAGGCATTCATACCATGCTCTAGGGGCTTGCTTGAGCCCATAGAGCGCCCTATGGAGCTTGTAGACGTGGTTTGGAAGTTGAGGATCTTCAAAGCCCGGTGGTTGCTCAACATAGACTTCTTCGGAGATTGGACCATTTAAGAAGGCACTCTTGATGTAGCTTGAAGTTGTGATGGGTGGCAAAGGCTAAGAGTATACGAATTGCTTCAAGTCTTGCCACCGGTGCATAAGTTTCTCCAAAGTCTAGGCCTTCTACTTGAGTATAACCCTTCGCAACCAATCTAGCTTTGTTCTTGGTCACCACGCCGTCTTCATCTTGTTTGTTGAGAAACACCCACTTGGTTCCAATCACATTTTGTTTGGGGCGTTCCACTAAGGACAAGACTTCATTCCTAGTGAAGTTGTTGAGCTCTTCTTGCATGGCCATCACCCAATCAGCATCTCCAAGAGCATCTTCAACCTTAAGAGGTTCTAACATGGAAACAAACGAGTAATGTTCACAAGAATTTTCTAATCTTGAACGAGTTGTTACCCCTCTACGGATGCTTCCAAGTATGTTATCAACGGGATGATCTCGTTGAACACTTTGTCGAACTCTTGGATGTGGGTCAGACACTTCTTGTTGAATCAAGTCCTCATTTTCTTGACTGCATTGTGAAGCTTCGAGCGACGGGTCCGAGTCTCCGGACTTATCTCCGAGTCTCGGAAAATCCGGAGTCTCCGGGTTTTTGTCCGGACTCTCGGGTTGCGCAACGAGGGCGAGTTGTTGTATCTTCAATAATGCGGTCCTCATCATCTTCTTCTTGAGGCTTGATTTCTCCAATGACCATTCTCTTTATAGCCTTTTCAGCGGGTACTTCCTTGCCTACACACAATTCATCAACTTGCTCCTCTTGAGAGCCATTAGATTCATCAAACGTCAAGTCACACGTGACTTCAACACAATCGGTGGTTTTGTTGAGGACACGATAACCATGAGCGTTTGAGGCGTAACCAAGAAAGATACCTTCATCAACTTTAGATGCAAACTTAGAGCTTTTGGGCTTTATGTTGAGAATGAAGCACTTACAACCAAAAACTCTAAAGTAAGAGACATTAGGCTTTTTACCAATTAGGAGCTCATAGGCGGTCTTGTGGCGAAGCTTGTGAAGATACAAACGGTTGATAGCATGACACGCCGTGTTGATTGCTTCCGCCCAAAAACTATCTGAAGTCTTGTACTCGTCAAGCATGGTTCTTGCGGCTTCAATGAGAGTTCTATTCTTCCTCTCAACTATCCCATTTTGTTGTGGAGTGTATGGGACGGAGAGCTCATGACCAATGCCTTCTTCATCAAGATACTCTTCAATGTTGGTGTTCTTGAATTCGGTGCCATTGTCACTTCTTACTCTCTTGATCTTCACTTCAAACTCATTTTGGGCTCTTGTTGCAAATTTCTTGAATATTTCATGAACTTTGCTCTTGTCTTTCATAAAGAATACCCAAGTGTACCTAGAGTAATCATCAACAATGACAAATCCATACTTGTTTCCCCCAATGCTAACATAGGCTACCGGACCAAAGATATCCATGTGAAGTAGTTCCAATGGCCTTGTGGTAGATACAACATTCTTGGCGGGATGAGGAGCACCAACTTGCTTTCCGGCTTGACAAGCACTACAAATTCTATTTTTCTCAAAATGAACGTTTGTTAGTCCTAGGATATGTTCCCCCTTTAGAAGCTTATTGAGATTGTTCATCCCAACGTGAGCTAGTCGGCGATGCCAAAGCCAACTCAAGCTAAACTTTGCCAATAAGCATGTATCAAGTTGGGCTTTATCCAATGAAAAATCCACCAAGTAAAGCCTTCCCTTGAGTTCACCCTTAAAGGCAACGGAGTCATCGTCCCTTCTAAAGATGGTCACACCCTCATTGGTGAACAAACAATTGTAGCCCATCTCACAAAGTTGTGAGATGGACAACAAGTTGTAGTCCAAAGATTCAACCAAATAAACATCAGAAATTGAATGATTGATTGAGATAGCAATTTTACCAAGACCAATAACCGTCCCTCTACCATTTCCTCCAAAGGCAATGCTTTCTGTAGGATTTTCAATCATGTCACAAGATGTAAACATTTTCTTCTCCCCGGTCATATGATTTGTGCATCCACTATCAATCACCCATTTTGTTCCACCGGAGGAGTATGCCTACAAAACAAATTATGCTTGTGTTTTAGGTACCCAAGTGGATTTGGGTCCTAGAGTGTTAGTCACAAGAATCTTGGGCACCCACACACTCCTTTTTATCATTGTCCCTTTTGTGCGAGGCCCTACATACTTGGCAACCACCTTACCCTTGTGGTTCCAAGTCAACACATAATCGGCATAAAAATTATCTTGTGATGTATGAGGTTTGGGCTTCTTGTTTGACTTGTTTGGCCTTGAAGGTGGTGCTTGTGTTGTCACTTGGGTGCTTTTGAACTCAATCGGAGTGTTGTATCTAACTTGGTTGTCATGCTTCTTGACACCCATTTGCTTCATGCCGTGCACCACATTTCTTGTTCCCATACCTTTGGTGTGGTGGTTCTTGATGAATGGGATGGGGTCTTTTGTACCTTGTTCTTGCTTACCAAGCCCCTTCCCATCCTCAAAGCCAAACTTCTTCATGTAGCTTGACCCAAACCCTTTGGTGTGGTTTTCAAACTCACCTCTCTTGGGTTCTTTCTTCTTTTCAATTATGAGGGAGTTTGACAACCTAGCAATTCCCTTTTTCATGGCATTCATCTCGGCAACATTAGTAGCACAAGCATTTATATCAAACTTATAACATCTAGAACAACATTTGCTTGTTGATGTTTGAGAGTTTGAGAAAGCATCATTAAATGAAGTTGTAGCATTGTTCTTGAGGTTGTCAAGTTGAACTTCTAATGTTATGTGACTAGTCTTTAATCTATCAAAGCTCTTTTGAAGTTCAAGCTTTTCACCCTCAAGTTTCTTGCAAGCATCCTTAGCTAGGAAAGATTCCCTAGTTAATTCATCTACCAACAACTTATCTTTAGCTAGGGATTTCTTGAGGCTAAGAATTTCTATTTCCTTTTCCTTGAGCGAGTCCTCTAGCACCTTGAAATCCTTCTTTTCAATTACAAGGGCATCCTTATAGGCAATGGTTTTCTCCCGCTCAAGTCTATAAAGTTCTTCTTGCACCTATAGAGTCCCATCTCTATTCTCAATTTCTTTCATTAAAAACATGATTTTCTTAGTTGCCTTTTTACCAAAGCTAGTGATCATTTTTTCAAAGTCGAAATCATTTTCACTATCATCATCTAGGGGCGGGGTGGGGGAGTGTCTACCTTGCAGCCCCTAGCCATGAGGCAAGTGTGGGTGAAGTCATCTTCATCATCGGTGAGATCTTCAAATAGTGATGACTTGTTGATTGATTCCTTAATGGTTATGGTAGCAAGACCGGCTTCTATGTCGGAGTCGGAGCTATCATCATTTGAATCCCATTCTTCACCCAAATGAGCTTCACCAACTTCCTTTCTCTTGTTCTTGTCAAACTTGTTGGTGTCTCTTCTTCTTACTTTTATGTTAGGGCACTCCGCGATGAAATGTCCCTCCTTGCCACACCCAAAGCATGGTCTCTTTGAAGTTCTCTTGGTCTTGATCTTGTCCTTGTCCTTGTTCTTGTTGAAGAAGCCACTCTTCTTGAACATTTTGTTGAACTTCCTTACAAAGAGAGCCATTTGTTCGGGAGTCATGTCCATGTCACTATCTTCATCATCATCTTCCTCGGCCATGGTTCTTGAGGTTGATGAGCTTGACCTTTTCTCCTTGCTAGATGCCTTGAGGGCCACTCCCTTGTTCTTCTCAAGTTGTTCATGCATCTTTGACATTTCTTGTGAGAGCTTGGACTCCTTGACGGTGATAAGGTGTTCTTCCATTCCGCCAATCACATCCGCCGAGTGAACTTGTTGAATCCTCTCTTTTCCCTTATGAGAGTAGGGAGTTGAACATCCCTTGCCATGTAAGTGGAGAGGATCTTGTCAACCACTTCTCTTCTTCCCCATCTTGTACTTCCAAGTGATTTGATCTTGTTGATAATCTTATTCAACCTAGGTTGTACATGTCTTGAGGTGATTCATCATCCTTGATGACAAATCGGTTGAGCTCACTTTCCAAGGCTCGAATCCGTCCTTCCCTAACTTGCTTTGTCCCTTCATGGTTGATGAACAAGGTGTCCCACACTTCCTTGGCGGACTTCAAACCATCTACCTTGTCATATTCTTCGGACGTGAGTGAACTCTTGATGATGCGTATTGCTTGATAGTTTCTTTGTATCTCGTTTGCTTGATCTTGAGATAGTGTCGCATCACCACTTGGAAAGGTAATACCCCTGTTCACAATAGTCCAAAGTGCGGGATTCACCGCCATCAAATACTCCTCCATCGAGTTCTTCCACTTGGAATAGCCGGTTCCATCAAATTGGGGTATCTTCCCAATGTGGCTAGAACCCGATGGATGGTTAAAGGATAAGCGAGAATAATCGAAAGAGGTTCGAGTATAATCCCTTGATGGTCGTCGAGCGGAGCGGTTGGACCTTGCATCATCGAACTCTTCGTCCTCACTATCGGAGGACTCATCACCACGTCCATGCGCTTGATGACTCGTGCTTGCGGCATGAGTGTTGCCTCCTTGAGGAATGGGAGGTGTGCCAACAACATTGTTGACGGGATCACCTCCGGCAAGAGGTGGGACTTGATCACTTGGGTTCGACATCTTAACTCCAAGCGGTTAAGCTTCACGAGGAGCACTTGGCTCGATACCAATTGAAAGGATCAAGATGTCGACTAGAGGGGGGGGTGAATAGTCAAACCCGAAAATCACGGACTTTTTCGCGAAATTGTCGGACCTAGGTCCGGAGACTCGGATATTTTTCCGGATACTCGGAAATCCGGAGAATCCGGAAAATGTCCGGATAGTCCGGCTCGCTAAGGGAGAATTAAATCGACGAGAATTTAAACTTGCTCAAAAGTAAATCGTGAAAATAGGTTATGCACCGAGGTGAGACAAGCCTCGTTTATCCACTCAAAACCCGTAGGAACCTCAACACGAAGTAGATCGGCACCAAACCCTAGATAAGTGTTCGAGCAAGAAACAAGCATGCAACAAGATGAACAAGCACAAGAGACACGGGATTTGTTACCGGAGTTCAACCTCACACCTTGAGGTCTACGTCTCCGTTGAGGTACCCACGAAGGGTGGACCTTTACACCTAGGTCACTTTCCTCCCTCTAGCGACCACGAAGATCAAGCTAGAGTTACTTATTCAATGTCGGGGTGATACAAACTTCCTTGGGCAGCCACAACCTTTGGATGCTCCAAGGCAACGCCTAGCCGGCTAGGAGCTCAAAGCTCCAAGAGTAATAAACACGAATTTTGCCAACCAAGCGAAGAACGAGGTGCTCTAGAGATGGGAAATCGGCTCACTAGCACTCTCCAAGCCCTTGCTCTCAAATCCTCTTAACTCTCACAACAAATCTCACTAACTTTGAGCCAAAGGGAGAGAGGAGAGGAGTAAATGAGGTTTGCAACAGTTCGGGACGAAAATGACGGGAGAGGAGTAAATGAAGGGGTGGAGGGGGCTTTTATACCCCCTCACCCGAATATAGCCGTTGAGGCTTTATGATCCGAGTATCCGAGATAAACTCGGAGTCTCCGGAAGTCCGAGTCTCCGGGGAAAAACCCGACGCTCCGGCCTTCCCGTGCCGCACCCAAGAAAAGATCCCCGTGTATGTGTTGGTGCAAAGGTGTCTCTCATAGGTTTTGTTTTAGCAACTAGAGCACCCGTTCGACTCTTGGAAGACATAATTCCTGCCCCTCTTGATAGTACGGCATTCCTAGGACTCAAATTCAAAAGTAAAATTAAATAAGTCTTCTTAGGAATCCTCTTTTAGAGCACCACTTTCTTTTTGTGTAGTCAACGAGTTGTGCTTGATGCCATACATAATTTTAATACCTGCTCATAGACTAGGTAAATTCATTAGCCACTTAGGTGTACGTCATTATATCACCAAAACCCACTTAGGGGGCCAAGATACTCTTCGGTGTGCTTGTGGAAACCATTCGTCATTGCTTAACTGCAACCGAAGCTCTATTGCAATCAGTGGTTCTCAGTCTTTAGGATCATCACATCAGCTCGTATAGCCGGTGCATGCTAGATTGCAAGAGGTGTAATTCTTATCTATAAGGTCAATGTGCTCTCCATCGTGTCTTGGACATCGTCATCAATTAGGATCTTCTACCTTGAAGCACTAGAGTAAGGTGTTTATTCTCTTGTTAGGTGCGTGGAAAGATGGACACTCTGTTGGTCCTACAAGTCTTACGCCATCTTTATCTTTTCCCAGACCTAGCAAGTCACATTTTTTATCTAAATTGTAAATTTAGATGATTTTTATATGAGTTCCAACATGCATGCATGGCTTTGATTTTCTTGTCTTGATGCATGGCTTTGGGTTCTAGCAGCATGCTTTCTACATGGCTTTGGATTTTGGCAACATGCTCCTTGAATGGTAGCCATCTTTATCTTTTCCAAGACCTAGCAAGTCACATCTTTTCTCATCTAAATTGTAAATTTAGATGATTTTCATAGGAGTTCCAACATGCATGCATGGCTTTGATTTTCTTGTCTTTATGCATGGCTTTGGGTTTTGGCAGCATGCTTTCTACATGGCTTTGGATTTTGGCAACATGCTCCTAGAACGGTAGCACCACATAGTGGCTTTGTGTTTTAGAGTTTCCTGGAAGTGAGTGATTTGGTCGAATGCAGTCTCATCCATTATACTCCACCCGTCCCATGAAAAGTGCAATTCTAGTTTTGTTAGGACAAATTAGTGGTGTCGCAAAAAGACTCTAGAACCCACATTTTTAAGCCACACACAGTAAGTTTTGAATGCAGGTCACATTTGATTACTTAATTAGGTAGGTAATTAGATCTATTTTATAGAATTACACTCTTTGTGGGATCTTTTGTTTTCAAATGATAGGATTGCATTCTTCACGAGGCAGAGGGAGTACCACATATATCGATCTATCTATTGGAGAACTTGTTGGGTCTATATATGTCAAATTTCAGACCAATGAGCATATGACAGAATTCAGTAGCAAAAACCTACCAAATTCGATAACATGCTAACAACAATTAAGAGGTCAAATAATAACCCATAATCCGATAAGAAACACTTGGAGTCAACACGAAGCCCAAATAATTTGATTATTGTCCTTTCTACCAACTCATTTACACATTGGTAGAACTCCAGAGGTCCAAGTGCTAGCTAGAAATTAAACTAAGAACATGTAAAAAGAGTTGAAAACCATAAGCACAACAATTGCAAAATATCTAAGAAATTATATTGAGCGAAGGTGAATTGATAGCAAGTTTGAAGAATTTATTACTAAGCAAATATAATAGTAGAAAACACTAATGAACTTCCACAAAATTCGAAACAAAAAAAAGAGAATTTGAAATAAATATGGTAACCTAGGTAAGAGAAATGACATATAGTATATGTAGATGTATTGCCAAAATAAAGCATACAATTGGACTATCAGATCATTATAAGACACAACTCAATCAAAGCTTATTTACTAGACAAACAGATAATATTTTAGTACTTGACGACAATAAGAAAAATCAATCAATTGATAAAAATGTGAATGTACATGGTACAAATAGGGAATGACAAACAATTTGTAAAAAAACATCATCAGACTTAGAAACATAAAAAAGAAACAAATAGGTAAATAAAAATAAATCTGGTCATTTGGCGGTGACAACACTTGTTTAGAAACATAGCACTGGATTATTGATTCAACCAAAGTTTTTTGATGTGTATGAAAAATTTGTTGCATCACAAAAAAGATATGCATTCAAACGATCCAACATATTCACTCCAACATATCGCTAAAGAATTTTTTTCACTATTTTTAATAAATTAGTACCTTTAATTTATTAAAAAAATTAAAGCTAGACAATGGATGTGTATTTCCCGACAACCTAACAATTCAGTCCTACAAAGCACTAGATAAATAAAACTCACAATATTGATATCTCGCATTCTTAAAAAGAGAGAAAACACTTAGTGAACTCTAATTTTTTTATGAGTAGGAAAATTCAGTTGCAGCAAAAAAAAGCTATCATTCAAACGATCTAACATATTTCACCCCACCATATCGCTAAAAAATTATTTCACTTTTGTTTGGTATGAATAACTTAGTATCCTTATTTTATTAAAAAATATTTAGTCATACAAGGCACTAGAGAAATAAAAGTCACAATATTGATCTCTAGCATTCTTAAAAAGAGACAAAGCACTTGGTGAACTCTACATATTATAGAAAATGTGAACTATTCATATTTTGTTGCATCCAAATGATAGCAAAATTTAATCAATGCGTACGAAGACAATAAAACATCACAACTGCGTGTGAATAGATAACACAATATATAATCAAATATAATAAACAATCTAATATTTTTGTTACAGCACAAACACACATCTACAAACCATAAATCAAAACACATCATGAAAAAGAACATCAAATACAATATTCAACCTGTATCTATGGCCAACACCACTTTTAAATTTGATATTTTGTCGGGAGGAACCGTGATGTACTGTCATTTTGTCGTGGCGGCCTCGTGGTGACCTTCTCTTCTTGAAGTGGAACGATGAATTTTTCTTTTTGAAGTGGAACGATGACCTTCTCTTTTGGAAGTAGAATTTCGGATTTATTAATAGAGAAGAATGACCAGAAAAATAATGTGTGATGACAAATATTTTTTGGTTTTAAAAACGTAGATTCTAATGAATTAATATATCATAAAAATCTTGAAGAACACCCAATCTGTTCAGAATTGATACATTTTGTAGATAAAAATATGTTGACAGACATATAACAAAACTTATCATTTCTTTGATCTTAATTAATTTCTTAATTTATATTGTGTAAATTATCAAGGAGATTATCAACCAAAAATTGTACATTTATACATTTCTATTATCCATATTAAATTAAACATTCTTAACACGTACAAGATCCATCGAAGCAATAAATGAGTATAACATCCATGCACATCCTTTACTTTTGTATCCATACTTTGTTCTTGGAAAGTTTGTTGAAAGAGGTACGTTCTTGCCACTATAAATACAAGGTGGTGATTCCAAGAGAAACATAATTCAAAGCACAACTTACTTTTGTTCCCTATTTAGTGGAACATTTAAGAGCATACTCTGCCATGTGAATATAAGAACCAGAAATCCCTAATCAAGTCTTAGGATTTTTTGGCATCAATTTTCAAAAGAAAAAAATCGTAAGATCTCTAGCTTAAATTATCTTGTCGCAAAAGAACATAATAGAAATTGACTTGATTATTAATATTTTTAATGTTACAAGATTGAGCCAATTCGGTGCAAAGTGTGTACAATTCTCCTCTGTGGTTGCATGGGCGCACCTACCCACCCACCTACACATTGCAATAATGATGGTATAGCTAGTGATTCCCTACAATAAATAGTTTTTTTCCCCTTTGTACAAATGTGCTAAGAGCCTAAGTGGGAATAAGAGCACATCTTTTGAATAACTAGAGATGTCATTGAAGGTGGGCTAAATCAATTTAGGAGACATGTTTTAGCCAAGTGATTTATTCCAATAGTGAAATTATGAGATTATATTATAGATCCAAAGTGGTAAAGAAACATAGTGCATGCAGCTCTAAGAATCCTTTTGTTCTAATGACAATTGATGAGGATAAAAAGGTCCTCTTGCGTGTTGCATCCAATGCATCATCTAAAATTATGTTTATGGACACGGAACGGAATGACAAATGTTATGAGAAAACATAATACCAAGTTGATTGTGTAAATGGCATTTGAACATGGAGTTACTTATGCAAAAAGCCTTCGGAAATGGTTTAATTTCCTTTTAAGTGTTTTGTAACTTACTTAAATAACTTGAATTTAGCAATGAAAATTCACAATCAGATAGTTGATGTCAATTCCCGTCTCTTAAAGTTAACAAATCCTCTTTCCGTATTCTGAAAATGGAACATACACTGCGGTGGCATCTCCTTCATTTAGATGCCACCAACATGTAGATATCTCAATGTATACTTCCTCTATTCTTAAACATAAGATGTTTAGGACGGAGGTAGTACTATTTTCACATGTACTCAGGGTCACCACAGCTTATTTGAAAACACACACCGTTGCGATTTGCAAAGAACCACAATTCCATCATAGAGCCAGGATGAACATTACGGATGACTTGAATATGTGCATATTGGCAGGGGCGAAGCTGCCTTATGTTGTAGGGGTCTTCGGACCTCAACGATTTTTTTAAAAATTCCATGCAAATCTACTGTTCACAAGCCCATGACCCCATTGATTAATGAAGCAGGCCCCGATGGCCATTTTTTTGGGCTTCGCCCTGCATATTGGTTACACCAAAAGGGCCAGCCGGACTTTTGACTTTCCCTCCCAACCGAGCCAGAGTGAGACAGCACGCTACATCCTACATACACAACCCGACGAATTTGACCACAGACTCGCTCAACTACCCATGTTCTACAAGTTGGTCCTAAAATTGTCTCCTTTCGTGCACATCCGATCGTCAAATGGAGTGACTGACAAGGGCTCCGGGCTGAACCTCCTGTGATCTGATTCTGATGACTTGACTGATGAATTTGGTGCTCCAATGTTCATACCAGCAGCAAATTTTCCCCTGACGCCCTGCGCTTGCCGTAAGCACGGCAAGACTTGCTGCTTTCGATCCAAACCTCTCCAGGACCTTGTGATCCAGCCTCCAGGAAACACTGCCGTGCTCCCTGCAGCACGCCGTACTCGACGCCACCGCCGAGGCTCCCGACGGCGGGGCCGCCGAACAACCTCACGCGCTTCCGCGGCGCGCTGTTGAGCTCCACGTACCGGAGGAACTCGGCGGCGCCGTCGGCGAGCCTCTCGAACCTTCGTACCACGGCGCGGGCGCGGGAGGCCTCGCCGCCGCCGCCGCCGCGGGCGAGCACGAGGAGCGCCGAGACGAAGCACAGGACGGCGTGCGCGACGCGGGTCGGGAGCGGCGCGCGCGCCAGGCGGTCCCGGTCCTCCTCCTCCTGGAGCTCCCGGAGCTTCCACCGGTGCAGCACGGCGTCGCACTCGTCCGCGGCGCGGCGCAGCCGCCGGCGCCACCGGAGCAGGGGCGCATCGGCGGCGCCCGGCCACCGGGCGGAGACCTCCAGCGCGGCCTCCATCTTGATGTGCGCCATCTCCAGGCGCTCGACGCCCTCCCGCGTGCTCAGACGGTCCCGGTGCCGGCCGATGAGGTAGGAGGAGGCCCGGTTGACCACCTCGCCGACGACGATGGACCCGACCATCTCCGCCATTGCTGCGAACTGCGATGGTGACTGCCCGTCGACTGGACCCTCGCCGGCGACGGGTGTAATCACATCAGTAGTCGAGTATGATTGCACAGCAAAGGAGGGGGTGATCGGAGGTGATGAGGACAGGAGCGTCAAGCTACGGGGGAGGTGAATGGAAGAGAAAGGTTGGATGTGTTCTCCTGGTCAGAGCAGAGAGCGCAGGCCCTGGATTGGGATGCAAAAAATGAGCGAGAGCAAAGTAGACGGCGACCGGTCGGTCCATGTCCATTGCACGAATGCATATGCATCCAGCAGCGGGGGTTTTTTTTTTGGTAATAAAGAAGAAAAGGCTGACCAAGTCGCGTCGATGCCGCGTTAATTTGACCAATCCTTTCTTGTTCCAAAAGGGTACACCTACCCTCCTCTGGGCTGCTGCTTTATTTCTGGTCATGGGCCCTTGGGTCCAAGTCAGTCAGTGTCACTTCCAACTTCTAATTCTTTTTTACACAGGCTAGGCTGGAAAAAAAATAAGCCCGCCGAGATGGGCCCAAGTGAGCAAAATGGAGATGGAAGTAAGCCCATTAGGTGGTCAGCCCACATTCTGGATGGTGATGATGGGGAAATCCTCATGTTTGATTCACTGGTGTTGATTTGTTTTAGGAGACTGTTGCTGATGCTGCTGATTTGTTCTTAGAACAAACTATTGTGCCACTTAATACGATGGGTCATATATGTGGTTGTATGCTAGATGGAACACTTTGTATTGGAAGCTTATAAAATGAAAGTATTATGGCTGTGAGACTAACCATGGAACCGAATTTTGGTGGACCTAGTAAGGAAAATGTAATTAAATTATAGATTGATGTTCCGATATTTTTGGGAAAATCAAAGTTTTTTTAAAAAATAATTAGGTCATGGAGTTGTTTTTTTAAGTATAGGGTGATTTTAGTAAGACCCCAAACTCATAAGTATAAGTATAGGGGTTACATACAGTGAACATGAGACGCGAATAGGTAAAAATGAGGGGTTAGTTCTGTCAGATAAATAAGGCAGTCGTGGATCGCAAGGAGGAATCTTCACAGAGTATTTTGTGGTAGATTTTCAAGAGACAAGTTTTTCGATGAGATTTCTTTGTTCTCAAAGGGGTTTTAACAAAACACCCCATCTTTATCTTTTTAGGTTTGTTGGAGTGTTTTATATATTTTGGACGCTAAGTTTTGGTATGTGTATTGTTTAAGTAATATGTTATTTGTGGTATGTAAACGGAGATATCGATTTTTTTCACGATATTTATTTTGAAGAAAGGAGGTGTTGATTTTATTTTTGAGTTGGGAGGACCGTAACTATGCAATAGTTTAATGTAATTCTGAGATGAGGTGAGTTTAATATGGAGTCGTGTAATTTGTCCGTCCTTAGATCTGATAGGTTTTTTAATTAAGAAAGTTGGGGGACTATGAAGTGTGTCGTGTATATTTTTTTTTTCAAATGGTGTGTTGCTGTTTTTTTAAAGGCGAGGTATGGGAAAATTGGAGGCATTTTTCGTTGGAGATGAGGTGTGTGTGAATGAGTTTTCTCAAAATTTTAGAGGTGTTTGTGTAAAAAATGAAGTTCGATATGTTTCTTTTTTTTTTCGAAGTAGAAAGTTGTTTGTGAAAAAAGAGAGTCACACGGGCTTCGGTTCCCGAGCCGAGACGGTTTTGATCGGGCCCATACGGTGTTTTGCTTCCCCGGCGGGCTATAGGCCAAAAACTTGCACCTGTGCTACAGATGACGGTGCTCCGTCGTTCTGTTGCGGTCGACTGAATCCAAATGCCCACTCCGCCGCAACCGCTCGAGCCTTAGCTCTCATTTTCTTCAATCAAATAGCATAGTTCATTTTGAATTAAAATAAATGTCCTAAACGTTATGTTTTTAAGGAATATTTGAGGAGGGAGGGAGTAATTTAATGATTTAAGCATAACAGAAATGACTTTCAACTCAGGCCATTTGATTACTTTGTACCCCCTCAGGCCATCACTATGCGCAACAAGGATGCTTTTGCCTGCGTGACTGGCAGCTGGCGCTTTCTGTGTGTGTGGCACCACCACCTGCGCTGCAACATCCAACCTCATCCTGTCTCTCTCTCTCACGCAGCAGCACCTGGAGGATGGTGCCAGCCTGATGACCGTAGCAGCTTCCCTTCCGGCTTCCGCGCAGGCTTTGCACGGACTTCTGGGTCCCATGCGGCGGCGGCAGGTGCTGGTCCTCGCCGCGGATGGCTCAAGCCCCCACGTGCGGGCGACCGCAGTTGCGCGGGGGGTGTTGACGCGGCGGCGAGGCGGCGATGGTGCGGCGGCGGCGGTAGGCGCTAGTGCCGACCATCTCCATTTGATTGAGCTGTGTGCCGCCCTTGCAAACGCGCACCTCAGTCGAGCGCGCTCGGCGGCCCGTTCACTCATTTTTTGTCGCGGATCTGCTGCGAGGCAAGCTCGCCGGCTGTCGGCTGCCACAAACGGTGACGACAGGGTGGCCTACGCGTCTTTGGAGGCGGCGTACCCGTCCTCCGGCGGCGCTCCGCCCTCTCGCCGTGGGCGGTGCGGCCAAGGCGGCGTGATGTGAAGGCGACACGCGCCGGGGAAAGTCCATGGCGGCCACGGCGAGGGGCGGCGAAGATTAGTGGTGACGCCGCCGCGAGACCCCACGGCCTCGCCTCCCGGACGGCGCCGTGTCGAGGTCAACGCGGAGGTCCCGCTCTTCGCCACCGCCCTTTCTCGTCCCTCCTCCCCTCGTCTAGGGCCTCTCGCTCGGCGCCCGTGCCCTTTCCTCGGATTGCAAAATGATTTCGAGAAAGGTTGGGAACTTCTTTGTAAAAAGGCCGCTATTGGCCCGGTCCCGACCATCCATGGGTTCGATCTGACGGCCGGGAGCTGTGCGCGACGTGGCCTGGCCTCGGTATTAGCCAAGTTTCCTATGTAAGAGATACCGATGATTGATAATCCATCTATCGCAAGATAAATAACTAAACATCTATAACCTAACAATAGTTCAATAACTAAACATCTATAACCTAACAATAGTTCCGTTATGCCATTTAAGCCACTACAAAAACATGTAAATTACACTGAGAATAATAAGCGAATAGTGATGTATTTCGTCATCAGAAAGCAAGGGTTTCACGCAGGAAATCAGTCAAATGAGAACAGAACATCACACCTTCAAAACCTGACACTTCAGGGTTCCGTGAAGAACACGTGTAGCTGTATCCCATACATTAAGCTGCCCATCAAAACTTCCACAGGCCAACAAATGTCCATCTGAACTAAAAGCTACGGTGCTAATGGCATCGCTGTGTCCTGTATTTAGAAACAATACTGTAAGTTTCCTCAATGCAACCCTTAGCACGCATCGACAGTGTAAAAAATACTCATGAGCAGAGGATAACCGATATATGCAAAAGACGAAAAAACATAGAAATTAGCTAAACAAACTACGGACCCGTTTGACACAGCTCAGCTTCACATGTAGAGCTGTTTTTTAGAAAACAACTCCATGAGCAACTTCATGAGCGGGGGAGAGAGCCATGTTTTTGCAGCTTCACCATGTGCTTAACTGTGTGAGAGTGAGTTTTCAGAGAAGCTGACCAGAGAGTTGGGCAGAGAGTTGGTTGCTTGGCTATTGAAGTTGTGAAGCTGCTCGTGAAGCTGCTCATGAAGCTGTACCAAACGGGCCCTACATCCATGCAAAAGTGTAGATGTCATGAACTAGTATAGAAATATTCCAATAAATAACTGATATCCAACAAATCAATAAGATAACAAAGCAAAATATACCAGTCAGCTCCAAAGCACCCTCAGTACCACAAAAATTTTAACATATGACTTCTATATTGTTCCGTCCATTTTACCATCCATGCGTTGTTAAGTATGCCAGGAAAAGACTTTTGAGACATATTTAAAAAATAATTGTACACAAGTTAAAAGGTAAATTCCCAATACATCGAAAAACATTTTTTTAATAATGGATAATTAAATCCGGCCTCTATATCGTAGATATACGCAACCAATTATTACAAAGTTCAAACAAGTGTCGGAAAGAGGAGACAGGTAGCAACGAGCAACATGCCCCCAACTAAAGTAAACAATAAATATTATTCCATCCTCCATTGGCAAACTGTTGAGCAATGACTTCTAATTTTCTGCTCATAGCGATGAGGATGTCCTTAGCCTGCTCCTCACGCTACAACTGGGCCCAAAAGCATAACCGGTAAGCTCCCCTGAAATTAACATGCAAAATTGAGTTAAACTTCGTCTACAATATCTTTTCTGCATTTCCAAATAGCCCAGCAAATGGCAGCGACACCGACCCAAATCAATTGCTTAACATCCTTATGTTGATTATTAAGCCAATTACCAAACATATGGTTAATGGATCTAGGTTGGTTCAAATTAGTAGCATAGAAGATAAACCTCCAAATCATCTTTGCTAAAGGGCAATCTATAAAGAGGTGTTGTATTGTTTCATTCATATTACAATAGACACACTTCTGGCACCCTTTCCAATTTTTCTTCGTCAGGTTGTCTTTTGTCAAAATGACACCCTTCTGAAGAAACCAAAGAAAAATTTTGATTTTTAGAGGTAATTTCCATTTCCAAATCTTCTTATGCTGAAAAGGTGGATGTGTATCTATAAATTCGAAAAAACATAACTATTTCATATAAATTTAGATTAAGATAGGTTTATATAAAAATTTAGATATTGACAAGATCTACAATTTTGTAGTTCAAACATTTTTTGGAATATTTTCAAGCTCAAATAATCGATACAATGTTATCTAATTAATCAGGTGAAGTTTTCTATGGACAACATATTTTCAAAAATTATAATAAAATTACAACTTTTTCGAATGAAATTGAATGAAGATAAACTATATACAATAAATGTTGATGTCAATGAGACCTACAATTTTGTTGTTTAAAAAATTTTCTTTTGAAATCGACTTGGTACACAAATAATCGACACAATGTTGGAGATTACAAATAGGGCACAAATTGTTGGTGGGCATCTGCATGGTGCGATAATAAAAAATAGATCAACATGTGTAGGAGAAGCTAAACGATTTTTTTTTACAGAAATATGCACCTATGTTCGAGCTAGGTGGTTCGAGACTTCGAGTGAACGAGCATACTTCCCATCCTAACGATTGCGCGACAAGAAAAAGAAGGTTTCATACCCCCAAATACAGTGGTTGCATCTAGCTTTTTTTTAAGTTAAAAAACCCACCAAATCGAGCACTTAAAAAAAGCACCTGGATCACCACCATTTTTCTACTGTCCGGCGAGAGATGAGACCACCGGGTGTGTCTTCATCTCTTTCTTCATCTTTTCTAAATTTGCTCCGATAGTTCTCATCCGATGGTCTTGCAATTTTCCAAGTCATTTAGTAAATTATATATCGGATCATCCGATGGTCTCAACTTTATTTTCATTGCAGCATGGCCACCGATCAATTTGTTGGTACCCCCAATTTGCGTCGGTGCAATGCGACACTTTTCTTGATTTTTTTACATGGCTTAATTTTTTTTATGCATCCTTGGGATGTAAAATACCTTTAGACCTTATTTGTTTCCACCGGATTGGATTCCGACCGGAATCGATAAATACAAATAGAAAAATCATGATAACTACTATAAGAGATCCGGATTTACTCCGGATCGAAAATTGATTTACTTATGATATATACACCAAGAGACTCGGAATCAATCTACTATTCAAGAGGTGTGGAATCAATCCGGCTCTTCGGTTTCTTGTTCTACCTATCACGATGACTAAATTAATTCTCGATCCAGAATAAATCCAAGACTCTATCATAATTTTCTTGATATATTTATTATTCCGGCCGGATTGAATCCGATGGAAGCGAACGAGCTCTTAAGGTTATTGTAAACACTTTATTAATCCTAATAATTACATTGTCATTGAATCATCAAAATCTATGAATAAATGGCTAATTAAGGCCATGTCGCTACAGTAAGCTTGGCTAGATATACTAATCCGGATGAGTTTTTTTTTTCAGATTGCGTGAATATTTCTTGTTTTTTCGTAGGCATTGTAAACCTCAATACGTGTTTGATCAATGATCAACAACTGCCCTAGATTGTAACTTTGTATCCCATATCTCGTAAATTTCACTAATAAATCGTCCCGTAAAACTTCGATTGGAGCTAGACATAACTTTAAACTACACAATTCTTAATCTGAATTAAACTTCGTCTGAATTACATATGCTACTGCTAGAGGGAAAGCGACATCCCTGCTACCGTTGTGTTTGTTGCAACTCACCGATCTGAACGTATGTATATTCGTCAAGCCCATCATGTGTCCATGTCGAATTGGCATTGGACGTCTAGAGGTAAGGTAGCTGATTGGGCTGTTGGAGCCAGCCCTTGGAGCCTTGGAGGTACAGGCCAGTTTCATCATCCCTGCTTAGCTGTGCAACACTGCAGGCCCCGATCCGCCGTCCCTTCTCAACGATCGATTTATGCATGCATGCATTCATTCATTCATTCTTGCTTGCTTGTCTTGTCACCATAATCGAGCGTTAGGTAACAGCTTTGTGTGCCCTTCCTGATTAACATTTTCCCCTCTTTTCAGTTTCTTTTCGTGGAGAATGATTTTGAGTATGGAGTTTTTATCCAAAAGATGGAAGGGGGGAGTCCTTAGGTGTCCCCTCAAGTTAAGAATCAGGGCTTAGCCAGCATTTCGTTCTCTCATGCCTTCTTCTCATTCGTCGTTCGATATTTTGGTGTCCTAAGCATAGAGGAATCATACCAATCTATTCCAAAATTGGTGGTTAAAACTCTATTGTGGTAGCGATATGGTAGGGGAGGTCATGCGAAAAAATAGCTCGATGTCAAAATGATAGGAAAAAAAACTTAAGACCGCCTCTTATTTGATTTTTCACTATTTTGGGGTTATGTTGAATTTCAAGTATTCAGTTTCACAAACAAGATACGGAATCTTACTTCACATTTAGAATTACACACAAAAAATTTCATCGAAAAGAGGTCTGCAAAAAATATATTGTGAAACTAACAGGGACATATATCAGCTTGCCTGTTGCCATCAGACGATCCGATCGTCGTGTTCTCTCTTCTGCTTTGCCTCTCTACCAAACATGCTACCGTGTAGCTAGAATTATAACTTTTCAGCGAGCCCTCTCAAAACGAGTTGCTGCATTTTGCCGTTCCTTTTTTTTTAAAAAAAACGAGTTGCTGCATCAAGATACACAAAAATAGAAGGGGAAAAATTATCACAAGCGGACTCGTCTGAATATACAAACGTCTACGTATCGGTGGCCTATGTCCTTATTACATACACAGGACAGAGGTCTAAGCCTGGGTTAATTTCCACTTGAACAACTTCCAAGACACCGATGTTAGAACGGATCATGAACCCGGACTTTGGTTGGAAGTGACCCCATGACCATGAGCGCGCGAGCCATTCAAAAAGAAGGGGGAAAAAGAGAGGGTTCTCTATCATTGCAACAACAATGACCGACTTATGAATAATGTGTGGACACAGCACAAGCGATGGGTCATTCTTTCCTTGAGCTCCTAGCAACAGCAAATTCCGATTCTGTCAACATATTCCTCTCTCACTCTAAGTTGACAGTAACGGTTCAACCGCCGCCGATCATTCTAGCTAGCTTCTTTTTTGCCCTTACTCGTTTGTGTTCTTTCACTTTTGGTCCACAACACATGGTAATGATGCATTGCATCCCATGCATAGCAGCGAATTTGGGTAGCTTATCACTAGCTTTCAATTCATACGGCCTAACTAATACACGGATTATTACTCCTATAATTAGAGTTCTCTGTACAGTGACATTGCAGCAACCAGCAAGCGCATGCGGTTGACTGCGGCGTACATGCATGCCTCCGCCTAATCATCTCTTAAAAATCAGATCAGCACGGAGCACCGACTACAGTCGAGTCAGTCGACAGAAAAAAATGCGGCGTCTGGAGCAGTCTTCAGTGCGCATGCATATTCAGGTTGGTATTGTGGAAGGGAAACAATTCGCAACCTGATCGAGTAGGCGTGAAAGTGCAGTGAAGAAGAGAGATGGGCTTGTGCGAAGGAAAGGATGCATTGCTTGTGGAGTTCAGTCGGTATATCGGACAAGTTAAAAGCTTAGTACGCGTGATGGACCTCATGCACTGACCAGTAACCACACCGACACAGGCGAGTATCACGCCTACTCCTTGTACACCAGCCGCCAGGATGCGACGCCGTACCCGCCCCAGAAAACTCGGCGAACGCGTCAGCACGCCGGCAAACCCAACCCACCGCCACCACCATCCTTGGCAAGCCAAGCAACAAGTGATCCCGCGGCACGGTAACGCCACGAGTTACTACTTGGCAAGTAGTACTAACCACCAGCCACACGCGGCAACGGCACCGGTCGTCCGGCGCCGGGGCTGCCGTCTGGTCTGACGACGGCCGGGTTTGGCGATGGCGACGGTCCGACGGCAGAGCCTGGTCGCGTCAAGGCAGCCGTGTCATTATTCCGGCCCGGAAACCCCGCCGACACTCGCAGCCGGCCGCAACGGCTCCCGACACCCCCCGGACCCCAGCAGCGCGCGGGCGCGGCCTCACCCGCCTGGCTCGTTCCTCCTCCTCCACGTCCGCCCGCTCCAACGGCACGCTACAGCGCCCACCCAGGCCTACGCGCGACGAGACGTGACAGGTGACACACCCACCCCACCCCCACCGTGCGCCGCGCTCCTTCGAGTCTCCGCCTATTTATCCCGCGCGCCACCGCCACCCTCTCTCCCTGCCAGCCACCCGTCACTCCCAGCCTCCCAGTCATCTCCCCTGCCGTTGCCACTCCACTCGCAGCCAAGCCATCCCCGCAATGGCGCGGGCCACCAGCGCCGCCGTCCTCTGCGTCCTCCTCCTCCTGGCCGCCACGGGCGCCCTCGCGCAGTCCCCCGCGGCCGCTCCCGCCAAGTCGCCGCCCAAGTCCTCCAAGTCCACCCCGGCGCCGGCCGCCGCGCCGTCCACCACCACCACCCCGTCCGCTCCCGCGCCCAAGTCCGCCTCCAAGGCCAGCCCGGCACCGGCCGCCGCGCCGACCACCACCACCACTCCGGCCCCCGCTGCGGCGCCGACCACCACCACCAAGCCAAAATCCAAGGCCCCGGCGCCCGCGCCACCCGCCCCGGCACCGTCCACCCCCGCGCCGGTCGCCACTCCCCCCGCGGCCGAGGCGCCCGCGTCCGCGCCCCCCGCGCCCGTCCCCGAGGTCCCGTCCGCCGCGCCGGCGCCGGAGACCAAGCCCACCGAGGCGCCCGCCCCCGCTCCCGCCAAGAAGAAGAAGCCGTCGTCCCCGTCCAAGAGCAAGAAGAAGAAGAAGGATGCGTCCGCCCCGGCACCGGCCGCCGAGGCGCCCCTCGCCAAGAAGAAGCCCAAGACCGCCGACGCGCCCACGTCTGAGGCCGAGGCTCCCGGGCCCAGCGGCGACGCCGCCGCCGCCGACACCGCGGTACGCTTAGCTTTGCCAGTGCCACGTTTACCATTCCGCGTGCTCGATTAGTCAATTGCGTCATTTTTTTACCGCTACGCACGGCAGATTAGTACTGTAATTGCGCCGAACCCAAGAACCGTCGTGCTTCTGTCCACCGTCGGTGGCAGGATGTAGCCGTTGGCTCGCCGACAGCGACAGACGGACAGCCCAGCGCGACTGCTTGTCTGCTTCTGCCTATGGCCTATGCGGCTCTGCCATTTCACTCTGCTTGGGAACAAACTTTTACTGAATTGGAGTTAAAAGCAAAAGTTATCGCGCCAGAGTGGAGCGATCTAATAATCAAGAAAGTAACTTGCCCAACACAATCAATCCAGTTTTATGATCAGTACCAAACCAAGGCATCCTATGCAGTGCCTAAACTGCACCACCATGCATATGTTTGGTCAGCCGTAATACACGAGCTCGAGCTCCTCGCCGTAATACACCATTAATACTTTTTGTTTATAGCAGAAGTTTGTCACTGATGTGCCAACATTGTCAATCTTTTTGCAGAGCGCCGCTGGGAGGACGACGTGCGCCACCGTTTCGGCCGTGGTGGTGGCGCTGGCAGCGGCGGCTCTGCTCGCTTAGATCCCGGAGGCCGGATGCTCTGCCTGTGAATTGCTTCGTCCCGTTCCGTCCCATTCGCCGTGCCCTTCCCTTTTCCGGCTTTGCCTTTTTGTGTATTTTGTGAAAGGGGGGATTCGAGCTTGGCTGGCTGTGTTTGTGCCTTTGTAGTGTGTAGTGGCCTCAGATTGCATTGATTCACATTGTGCGGATGCATTCTTTTGTGCTTTAGGTCAGAGAAGATTGGTAGAGGAGACACTGCCTGTGTAATGTTCAGATTTATATTTATATATCTATATATATCATTGCTATTCCTTGCTTCTTTAGTTCCCAGAGATTTCACGAACAACCCGTCACATCAATCTTCTTTTCACTAATTTGGAGTATTAAATGTAGATTAATGACAAAACTCTATTTCACAACCCCTGCCTTAGACGAATCTAACGAGCCTAATTATGTCATCATTAGACAAGTTACAGTAAACAATCTCTAATGTCGGATTAATTAGACTTAATGGATTCATCTCATAATTTCCGGTCAATTCGTGTAATTATTTTTGAAATAATATATGTTTAATACTCCTAATAGAGCTTAAAGGGATCCAAAAGTTTCAGTTGGTGAACTAAACGGGCCGTTAGTCTCCACCGGTGGTAGGCCTCTCAAGGGTAACAACCTTGACGAGTATACAATGCATTATACGACTTCCGTTGTACTGGCCTACTGGGTTAATACAGAAACAAAACTAGTAGCATCTTTTATTTTTGATGAGACAGGATTATATGTACAGTATATATTAAAAGAAACGTTTACAAAAGGAAGTTTGTACAAGAAGGGAGAGGAAGAAAGGAGTAGCATCTATTTCGAGCAAAGGAACAAAGCTCTCTTGTCTCTGAGCTCTCTCGCACAGCTGATTCCATGGACCACCCCGAAAACGGCAGTGACAGCAGCTGGGCACACGAACGCTGGATCTGCACCATCAAGGAACCTCGTGACACCTACGGACACAGGATTTTAAAATCTTGTTGCATTCCTGCAGGTTTGTACCCGACCCGTGACAGGGGACCCCTGCTGATTTGCTAGTTCTCCGTTAGTAAATACCTAGCTGGACGTTTACATTTAGTACTGCTAATTGCTGTCGCAGGTTTACAGCTGTTCGGTTGGTGGTGGTATTACGACGTCTACGTGCTTGATTTCTTCCGAGAAGAAAATCTTCTTTGGTTAGTTCTTTGGCTGGTACTTTGTTCGTTCCGAGAGAAAAAATCTTCTTGTTACCGATGGTCAATATAAAGCCGAACAGGGCTGTGTTGCGTCGATGGAGAAATTTTGAGAACTAAACATAGTTGTACTCCTATACTTACCGTTTTCCACCATAACCACTACAATGCCGACAGGATCAGGCCTAGAGATTGACTTGTTATTACTAGGTTGTTATTACTCTTTTAGTGGTATGATTGCGCCGAGAAGCTAGACTGCGTGTGCCCATCTAACATAACAAATGCATAGGCACCTAGGGGGTTGGTAAATAACCCTCTACTTTAGCCTAGCAAATTGATCCAATAAAAGTCAGAGTCATAATACGTATTATACAATTTAAAGCTAAAAGTAATTATAACTAAGTTGGATTGTAAAAGAATAAATGAGAGCCGGACCGTCTCCAGCAGTATTTTGTATCTGCATCCCATATGAAGAAGAGAAAGAGAAGAAAGAGGACCTACAAAAGGTAGAGGTGTCTAGCAATTCCCCCCAAACCCCATGCGCATCCGGCGACAGTTGGTTCCCGCAAGGAGACGAAGAGGATTGAGCCACACTCATTTCGCGGCGCCCCGCTTCCTCCTCCTCTTCCACCTCCGGATCGAGGGCGGCGGCCGCCGCCGACCTCCAGCTCCGTCGCGGGCTCTCGGCGAGGAGGAGCACCGGGGCTCGCCGCCGCGCTCCGGGGGCCGCCGGGATCCGTCCATAGAAGCACCTCGGGGCCCGCTGCAGGAGGCGGCCGCGCGGGGGATGGAGGAGGGTGTCTCGCGCCGCCGCTAGAATAGTCAAGGTAGATCACCGTCGGTCGATCTGTTGCTTTTCCTAGCGGTCAACGCCTGGCGCGTCGCCCGATCTGCTACTTTCGGGTGTGGTGGAGGCAGCGGGGGTGGTAGAGGTGGCGGGGGATAGAGATCAAGGCCGACCGCCGCACAGCTTCCTCGAGGAGATGTCCGAGGGGGGGGGGCGACCTCCACGGCCACGCCGCGACTGAGCCGAGGCCGTGCGGGGGTGGAGGCGAGGGAGGGAGGCGGTGGATGTGTACCACAGGAAAGTCCTGTGAGGGATGGATGGGACCTATTCAAATGGGCACCACGCCGCGTCTGTGTCTCATCACGTTTTGCTATACGTGGTGGTACCGCATGGAAGTCATGCGAGGGATGGATGGGACCTATTCCAAAGGGAACCCACCGTCGCATCTGTGTCTCACCACGTGTTGCCATACGTGGACATTTCGCATTTTGTATATGCGAGGTAAGGGTATGCTTCATTCCAAAAGTAGCGTATCCGAGGTTGGACACTGTCCATGCAGCGGCTTGACGTATGGATACCGTTTCTATAGTGAACGGTAATGTATACAGACGCTTCCGTGACGTGCTGGCACGGAAGGTTCTTTTCTGCAGGTACATAACAACGCTTCGTTAGACGCTGAGTGAGTACCGAGTAGCTCTCGACTAGCTATTATAAGGAGAGATGAATAAAAGTCTTGCCACCGGCACTAACTTTGATTTTTGGCTTGAATGCCGTGTGAGGTCGAATAGGACGTCTTGTATGCATACTAAAAATCTAAACAAATTAAAAATGGACCCAAAACAGAAAGTATATGCTCTCTAAGGAAGAATTGCTAGTGTGTTGTTTCTATGAACTAGATTACCTCTCATGCATGGGTGTTGTGCACCATGTTCTAGGAGTAATTAGAATAGTTAATCTAAACCAAAGTTGCTCCATATCTAATCTAGTTTTTGCTCACAAATCTTGAGTTGTACCCTTTTTAGTGAACTTAGGTCATGCTGATTTTCAGAAAGGCAGAAACTGAAACCTTGCAACTTTGCCTTGTTCCTAAATGATCTAACTCAACCTTTGAATACCAAAAGTGTGTATAAAAACCTTACGGAGTAGCCTGTAAAAGTGGAGAAATTTTGGGGTTTTGGATTTTTAGTTATGAATCTTTATTCACGGCTGCCAGAATTTGCACCATTTGACATGTTGCTCTCTTTTGAGTCCTGACATGTGTTACATCTTTTGTACAGATGGCTGCCCCTGTGCTCCACGAGTACGATGCCGACGGTACGATCCGTACCAATGGATTACACTAGGAGGGTTTTCCACGCCTTGCGTGGGAAGAGCTCAGCACTGCTGGCTACACCACTCCACCTACCTACGAGGTGGCCGAGTTTGAGCGCTAAGGAGTTCCACGTTGCAGGGTGACCGTTACTGTGCCACTTCACTCGGACCACCCCAACTGGTTCGACCTAAGTTTCGTGTACTAGGGTTTTCATTGGCACGAGTCTGTCGAGTCAGCCGCCTTCGGGTATTAATAGACTTTTGCGATCACAACCCTACAGTGGTGTCTCTCTCTCCGTTTGGGTTGTTTCTGGCTATGTGCCCGCACGACCCAGCGTGGATAGACCGTATGGACCACCTTCAGGAGTTGCTTTTGCTAGCTAAGCCGCTGGACGTCACACGGACGCTGACTGGTTGCCTTAATGTCTTGTTCACACTTCAGGGGCTGCGCTACACCACCGCTTCGGTGATCGGCCAGCGTTTGGAGTCGGCTAGACTGGATTGGCACAATCACTCGGCAGCATACCAGCAGCTGAGTTTCACACTCACCCAGACTCAGCAGGAGAATGACCGGCTACGTGCCAGGAGGTTCCAGTTGGAGTTAGAGAGAGGTGACCGCCTACAAAGGATCGTGGACCTGGAGGCAGAGGTTACTACACTGCAGGAGGATGTGGATGCTGGCAACATCGAGAGGTTGACACTGTTACAGAACATCACCGAGATGCATCAACAAGTTGAGGAAGCAGAGGTACAGATAGCAGCTCTGCGGACCGTTGTGGCTCTACAGCCACTACCTCCGGTAGCGGCACCTCCGGAGGAGCAGTAGAGTCAGTCTGGTCTTGACCAGACGAGTCAGGCTGTAGCCACCACTACCGACCCCACCGGCTTCACCTGCGGACAGCGGTGCTTCGGTAGACAACTAGGTTGTCATAGTATTGCAATAAGAAGAATTGTATTCTTATGTGTAACCTTTAGGTTGGTTTGTGGTAGGCGAGCATAGGGGTATGCTTTTGTGTAGCGTGATTGCAATGTAACCATGTTGTAAGGTGGTAATTTCAACCTTGAACCTTTGTAATGTTCCGAGAACACCTTTATCCGTAATGTTTGTTGTAAGGAATGCTTAAGCATGTGTTGGTATTTGTTAAGACTACAGAAATATTATGATGGATAATCCACAAGCGCACGGATACCTGTGAGCACTTCACCTGGGAAGAGGGTTTTAAATATCGAATCCACAGGGAGAAAGGTAGAGAGAAAGATCTGAGGAAAAAGACTAATCCCTTAGAGGCTATCAAGGACTTGACAGAAAGAGAGATAAGGAAAACTTAAGGATGTCTAGTTCTTATTCTCACAAGATATATCTATATTGTTCTTATGGGGTGATTGTCTGAAAGCACACTTAGGAAAGGGAACCTCCTGAGAATCTATGGGGGAGTCCTACAGTTTCTATAGACAGGAGGTGGACTGCAAAGGACAGACGGGAACAAGATCACTTCCCACTTCTACCACACGATCTGGAATATAGAAGACATTCATAAGCTAGCTAGTCTAAGCACCACATTTACACTAAACATGCAACTTTAATTCAAGAGTGACAAGAATTAAAGTACTCAAAGAGTTATAAACTGTAAGAACAATAAAAAACAATGTTTCTCACTTGAATAATAAGTCGATCTTTCCACAGGCTCCAATGGAGTTGATCCCAGAGGTAGAAGATGAAGAGGAGACACCGACATGTCCGGGCCTTCCTTCAGCTTCGCCTCTACCGCTCTCTAATCCTCTTGAACAAGATTAGCTAGATCTAATTAGACCATGTCTCTAATCTCTCAACTTGATACAATTCTCCAACTCTAATTCTAATCTAGAGCTTCTATCTCATGTAGGCATTGGTGATAAGAATGAATTTGATGCCTGCCCTGGGGTCAGAGGGGCTGCTTATATAGTCCTGAGGGGGTACCGTGCGCCGTAGGATCAAACCGACCTAAACAAGTGGTTTAGATTGATCCTAGGAGGCAGTGGAGGAAGCTTCCAGAAGATGGACCGAAACGGGCCCGGGGGGAGCCCGACCAGGCACCTCCTAGGGCCGGTCAGTCCCTGGTGGTGGAATTCCAGGTCCATATTTGGTGGGTGCGTGCGCGTCATCTTGCCCTTTCCGAAAAGCTATAATTTGCATCAAACGGAGTCCAGATGAGGAAGTTATGCCCGTTTTACCGAACCCCGCTCTGCGACTGATATCTTCTGATTCCGAACTCCGAATATGGCAAATGATATATCTGTTTCGATCACCTCGACGAGGTCTTCACAATGTTGCACTTTAATTCTTCATTTAAGATACTTCTAGGTTGTTCTTTTGTAGAAGTTGGATCGGAGTACGATTGGGACATGTCTTGGAGTCGTATGACTTGATAATTCTCGTTGTTTTCCTGTTTAGTCCCTGTAAATCATAACTTTACCAAAACTCATGGAACTCATTAGTATAAAACCCCTAAGTCTATACTGATATTCATTTTATGCCCTTTTCTTTATTTAGTTGACAAGTAAAAGCATACGTTAATATGTGTCAACAACATGTTGTGATCAGAATCGAGTTCGGTGTTGTCTACCAAACTTGTTTGGAATTTTGTGACGATTGTGCTCTAAAAATCTCAGCAATCGTGCACTTTCTTATTGAAAGTTAGGCAATTTCTAACCAAATCCTATATGCTGTCCAAACAGCAAGACAAGGCTTAGGAACGGGAGTTTTCAAGCAATTAAACGTTGGGGTCTTATCATGCGTTGAATACCAAAGTTGTGCGGAATGTTGCAATGACCACACTCGCCAAAATTCAGCATTTTTGCATAAAGGTAGATAGAAATACAGAGTTTTCGGTGAGTGTCGGCCTGCTGCCAGGACAGCTAGGTAGCTTTCCGCAAATTGCATTCTGCGGGCGTGTGAAGTGGAAATTCGCTGCAGTGTTGAATGCCAACTTTGAGGCGTATGAAATCCGCATCTACTAACTAATTTGGATAATATTTTGGTGACTGGGCTGTTGGATGTGAACTATTCTATGACTGTGTTGCTGCCATTTTCGAGTGAATGCACGAATGAGCTTTTGTCATGCATGTTTACACTTGTCATTCTTTCTAAGCAAGATTATGGCTATGTGTGTAATAAAGGCTCACATTTCAGATGGTGGGATCCACATGCAGCTCGCCCAACGGGTTTGGAGCATCCGGTGGTGGTGAACTACCACCACCGCCACCCATGACGCCGTCGGAGGCCTTCATGGCCACGCAAACCGAGGTGTTGCGCCAAATCCTGCAGGCGCAGCAACAGATCGCCCAACAGCTGAACCAAAGGCCGCCGCATGGGGCGAATCATGAGGGGCCAAATCAGGTCACCATCCACGCTCAGTTCATGGGATGAAGCCTCCGACCTTTTCCAAGGCGGAAGACCCCCTGGAAGCTGAGGCATGGATCAAGGCAATCAAGGCCAAATTCTATGCCTTTGTACTGCCTTGCTCAGAGGAAAACAAGGCTAACTTCGTAGCTCTACAACTGCGTGGCGAAGCCTTAATGTGGTGGGATCATTTCAAGACTATGCAGCAGGGGCATGCGGTCACGTGGGACGAATTCAAGCAAGCTTTCAAGAGCCATCACATTCCGAAGGGATTAATGGATAGGAAGATGAGGGAGTTACTGGCCCTCAAGCAAGGATCTGACACTGTATCAATATGCACAGAAGTTTAATAGCCTTTGTCAGTATGGTGGACATCACGTGGATACCGATGCAAAGAAGATTGAAAGGTTCCGTGATGGTCTGGATGGCAAGTTGTACGAGCGTCTGAACTTGCTCGAGCCCAACAACTTCCATGAGCTCGTGAACAAGGCTATATCCCAAGAGGATGCTATGAAAAAGGCTCATAGAGACAAGAAGAGGCTGGCTGGTGTTGCTTCGGGCAGCGGAACTAACAAAAAGTTTCGCTTTGTGAAAAAGAATGTTCCTAACTCATCCCAGTAATCTTCAACTGGACGCTGGACAATGAAGCCTTCTCAGGGCAAGCCTTCAGGGAACTTCCAGTTCCGCAACGCTTAGCAGCAGGCTCCCAAGCCTAACACACCCCCACATAACACCGGTGATCACCGCTGTTACAATTGTGGCCAGGCTGGGCACTATATGAGTGATTGCCCCAAGCTCAAGCAGAACAAGCCCAACCCATAGAATCAAGGTGCAGGGACAAAGCCAGCCAATTAGGCTAAGAAGCCAATGGTGCAAGTCCGCCAAGGCAAGCTGAACTTCACCACCATGAGTGACATCCCAGAGGGAGCTTCAGTGCTTATGGGTACATTCTCTATCAATGACACCCCTGTTAAGATTTTGTTTGATTCTGGAGCTACCCACAGTTTCATAAGTGAAAAGCTAGTAGGCAAATTGGGTTTGATGGGTTCTCACACCAATTCGGCTTATAAATTGTCACTCCGGGTGGGCAAATCTCCTCTAGTACCTTAATCCGTGGAGTATTTTTGGGTTTGGGTAGTAAAATAATTCCGACACATCGTATAGCCATAAGTTTGGAAGGCATGGATGTTATCTTTGGTATGGACTGGATGACCCGACATAAGGTGGTTCTAGATATCTCGGGTCGAGTTGTAGTGATCAATTCACCTACGGTCGATGTTGACGGTTAATAGTTGTATCAAAGTTTGTTTAGACTTGCAAGTGGACAAGTCTCCTGTCGTAGTCAAGGGACCCTTCTTCCCTCGAGTGGTGAACCCAAGGTATCAAATCCGTGGAACAAATGTGTGACACAAAAGATGATCTAGTAAAGCCAAGTAACTTCAATCTTTGGTAAAGTGAAACCCTAATGCATTTAGATAAAGAACACAAAACGAATCTAATCTACCAAAGACCGGAGGTAATAAAGATAGATTGGGTAGATAAACCGATCTAGAGAGATCGGGTTAAGCCTTTTGTTGAAGTTCCAAGCAAAAGAAGAAGTAGCAAATTGAATCTTATTAGAAGCTTTTTTAAATTGTGGTTTCCGTCCGACTCGAAAACGCCCCGCCTTTCGAGCCCCCGTTCGTCACAACGTACTCCTATTCATGCGGGTAGTCTAGGGCGAGTCCAAGGACAAGTCGAGTTCTTTCGAAGATCCGCGTGTACCTCTAGCCACCGCGGCTACAAGAACACCCTATGTGATCTATCTTGAGAATAGATCTAGAATAAGCAAAGCCGACCGAAAAACGAAGACATCGAAGAAACGCTTGATCGCTAGAAATCGATTCAACTTGATAATTCAACTAGTACAATGATACATAAACAAGATCACCACCGGGATCCTACCTTGATCTTGCTTCTAGCTCCGGAACTCCGACGTGGTCTTCCTTGCAAGGTTCCCGCGTCGGCTACGGGAACCCTAGTCAACTAGCTCGACCCTCTCCTCTCCGGGATGGTGTCCCTCTCTTCTCTCGCTCCTCGGCGGCCGATGACGAATGGATTGATGCGTGGCTCTCGACCCCGGGGCTATAAATAGCTCGAATGGAGGCTAGATCAAAGGAGGGGGGAATGGGCCCCCGGATCGGGCCGGGCCGGCCGGCCTCGGGCCGACCGGCCGGGCCCATCCGGAGCCCGGGTCCCGGCCTCCTTCGCGCGGTGTCGGTTCCCGAGTCTTCTTGATCCTTCCCGCTTCTGCATGTGGGCCCTTGTCATCAGTTTCTCTCCGAGTTGGACGTAGCTCCTTGTCCCACAAGGTTTAGCACTTTTCTGGTTAGGTCCTCGGAGTTTGTCATCTTCTCGGGTTAGGTCCCTGGGCTTCTTGGAGTCAAGTTTGCTTCATTACATGACTTGTACGGGGCTTCAAGGTCTTGTCACAAGGTGCTTGATGAACTTATCCCGGAAGTCTTGCTTTCAACGCTAAAACCCTGCATAAACACTAAACTCCAAAACCGACATGCACACGTGAACTTGTTATACCACGGGGGTTAGTACCAATGGATAAGGTATAAAACTTATGCCAACACCGAAGGTAAACTCATGGCTAGGTTGATGGATTTTCACCGTTCATAGTCGGGCACACCACATTGTACCTACCTTTTAAAGACGGTGCAGACCCTTGCGCCTATGTGACCATTATCTCCCGTCTTGAAGAAATTCTAGTAGTTTGTGAGTATCCAGATGTTTTTCCAGATGAATTGCCTAGTATGCCACCAGACCGGGATGTCGAGTTTGTAATTGAACTCTAACCGGGCACTGCGCCCATTTCCAAACGACCTTATCGTATGCCTCCCAAAGCACTAGCTGAACTGAAAAACCAACTCCAGGAATTGTTAGATAAGGGCTACATTCGCCAAAGTTCTTCTCCTTAGGGTTGTCCAGCACTCTTTGTCAAGAAAAAGGATGGTAGTTTGCGGCTATGTGTTGACTACAAACCGCTCAATGTGGTAACCATCAAAAACAAATATCCTCTTCCCCGAATTGATGTTCTTTTTGATTAGTTGGCTGGAGCCAAAGTCTTCTCTAAGATCGATCTTCATTCTGGCTATCACCAAATCAAAATTCGACCTTGTGACATTCCTAAAACTGCTTTCTCCACTCGTTATGGTCTCTACGAGTTATTTGTAATGTCTTTTGGTCTCACAAATGCCCTAGCCTACTTCATGTATCTCATGAACTCCGTGTTTATGACGGAGCTTGATAAGTTCGTAGTGGTCTTGATCGATGATATCCTAATCTATTCCAAAAATGAGAAAGAGCATGCCAAACATCTTCGAATTGTTCCACAGCGTTTGAGAGATCATAAGCTTTATGCTAAATTCTCCAAATGCGAATTCTGGTTAGATAGTGTGAAATTCTTGGGGTACACTATTTCCAAAGATGGCATATCCGTAGACCCTAGCAAAGTACAAGTGGTGATGGATTGGAAACCACCCAAGTCCGTACACCAAATTCGCAGTTTTCTAGGTTTGGTGGGTTATTACCGCCGATTCATTCCGGACTTCTCCAGGATCGCTAAACCTATGACTGAACTGCTCAAGAAGGGAGTGAAATTTGTGTGGAGTGAAGCATGTGAGAAAGCCTTCCACACACTGAGATAGCATTTAACTTCAGCCCCAGTGTCAGTACAACCAGATAATTCCAAACCTTTTGAAGTTTTCTGTGATGTGTCAGGCATTGGTCTCGGTTGTGTCCTTATGCAAGAGGGTCGAGTCATTGCCTATGCCTCACGGGTGTTTCAACCTCATGAGATCAATTATCCCACCCATGATCTAGAGCTAGCAGTAATTGTTCATGCTCTTAAGATTTGGAGACACTATCTGATGGGTAATCATTGCAATATCTTCACTGATCACAAGAGTCTCAAATATATCTTCACTCAATCGGATCTAAACATGAGACAAAGGAGATGGCTTGAGCTGATTAAGGATTATGATCTAGAAGTGCACTATCACCCCGGGAAGGCCAATGTTGTTGCGGACGCTCTTAGCCGCAAAGTTCACTGCAACCATCTAGAAGTGGAGCCGTATAGTGACACCTTATGTGAAGGTATGAGGAAGCTTAACTTGGAAGTGGTATAGCAAGGAAATCTATATGCTCTAGCTGCCGAATCTAATCTTTATGATAGAATTGTCACTTTTCAACGCAATGACGAGGGCATACAGCTAATCAGCAAACAGAAATTAGCAGAAGGAGATCCCAAGTACCACTGTTTCTGGAAGGATTCAAATGATGTGATATGGTCTGGGAAACGTCTTGTGGTTCCCGCTAATCAAGAGATTCAGAAAACAATCTTTGATGAAGCTCATTTGTCCAAATTCTCCATTCACCCCAGAAGCACCAAGATGTATCAAGATTTGAGAAAATTTCTGGTGGTCCAATATGAAAGTCGATATAGCAAAATATGTGTCAGAGTGTGATACTTGCCACAAAATAAAAGCAAGCCATTTGAAATCGGCAGGAGTACTCCAACCCTTGTCAATACCTATGTGGAAATGGGATGACATTAGTATGGACGTTATTGTGGGTTTACGCCTAACTGCAAGAAAGAAGGATTCTATTTGGGTTATCGTGGACAGGCTCACCAATACTGCCCATTTCATTGCAGTTCATACTACTTATTTAGTGCAGCAATATGCAGAGTTATATATGGATCAAATAGTTCGTTTGCATGGAATTCCAAAGACCATAATCTTTGATAGAGGAACTCAATTTATAGCTCGTTTCTGGGAGCAATTGCATGAATGTTTAGGAACCAAGTTGATCTATAGTTCCAGCTACACCCACAGACCGATGGTCAGACAGAAAGGGTAAATCAGATTTTGGAAGACATGCTACGAGCCAGTATCCTACATTTTGATAAAAGTTGGGACAAGTGTTTATCCTTGGCAGAATTCTCATATAACAATAGCTACCAAGCTAGTTTGAAGATGGCACCGTTCGATGCTCTTTACGGACGGAGATGTCGTACCCCTTTGAACTAGTTAGAAGCCGGAGAAAGGACACTCTTTGGTCCGGACTTAGTCAAAGATGCCGAAGAGAAGGTGCAAGTGATAAGGGAGAACTTGAAGTTAGCTCAGATGAGGCAAAAGAGCTATCATGATAGAGGAATGGCACCCCACCAGTTTGAAGCTGGAAATTATGTCTACCTAAAGGTTTCACCGACCAAAGGTGTACATAGGTTCGGTGTTAAAGGAAAGTTAGCTCCGCGCTATATCGGACCTTATGAAATCATTGAAGTATGTGGGATAATGGCTTATCGCATCCGACTTCCGGAGTGGTTCTCCGCAGTCCACAATGTGTTTCATGTGACCCAATTAAAGAAAGGTGTGCCTCTGCCTGAAACCGAAGTGATCACGGAAGCAAATGCTTGGATTGATCCAGATTTCTCGCTCATCGAGCATCCTATGAGGGTGTTGGACAGAATGGAGAGGAAGACTCGAAGACCGACCGTAAGAATGTACAAGATACAATGGAGTCATCATACGGAAGAAGAGGCAACTTGGGAGACGGAAGAGTATCTCAACACCAAGTACCCGGGTTTTCTGCAATCTCGAATTCGTGAGTTCTACTACCTACCTTGTTTTTCTTGAATCGAATCTCGGGGCGATATTCCGCTTAACGGGGGTAGGTTGTGACGCCCCAGGTTTTTAATTAACCTTAATTGTCGGTCAAACTTGTTTACTAAGGTCAAAGCATGGTCAACCTGGGTCATCACATTGGAAACCTCACCAACACTCACCCATTAGCATCTTAAGCAAGTTTAACACACTCTCCTTAGTAAAGACCCCAGCTAAGGGGGACAAACCCCTTGATGTCAATGTGTCATTCTGGAAATTTGGCCACGTTCTTCAAATTTTGTCTAAACACTCAAAAGTCTACCAATATAAAAGTTGTGTAGAACTTTCAGGAACACATTTCATCTTTAGGGTAGCATTTCAAATTTTGAGTGGAAAAGGTTCAAATTTTCCAATCAAACTCAGATCCACTGTTCACCCGAGGCTAAAAAATTCTCAAATTGGCATTCAATTTTCTCTTTCGATTTGAATCCAATTCAAAATCGGTTTTAGCCATGTTTTAGAGGATCAACTCATCTACAACTTTACTATCTACAAGTTTTAGAGTTTACATGCAACTTTTTGAGAATCGTGCAAGCAAACAGGGGCACTTGGGATGGACCGGGCCAGGGACGTGCTCGGCGCGACGTCACGCGCGCGCGTCCACGCATCGTTGCCGCGCCGCCGCCGTGCGCCGGCCGTATCACGGACCGCCTGGGAGTCAATGCATGAGCGTGGATGACGCCTGCCTCATGCGCGCGCTCCAAGACGTGGCCTTAGCTGGGGTGTGCGCCCGCCGCACACGCACGCCGAGGGTCGCCGTACCCCGCACATTAACGCGCTGGACGCTTAACCGCGAAGCAAGGTAACCTCTGCATGCACCTCGACTATAAAAGACCGCCATCGCAGCTCCAGCGCGTGAGCCCGCCGCCCGCCATTGCCGCCGCCGCAGGCGAGCACCCCCCTCCGCTCGCTCCCACCGCCGGCCAAGGTTTCCGAGCTCTTCCCTAGACCTCACTCGAGCTCCCACCGCAGCTTGTTGCCTTGCATTTCCCTCACACTCACCGGAACCCGAGCCGCGGCGGGCGCGCCGCGGTGACCTCACCGCCGCCGCCGCTCGCCGGAGCCACCTCCGGCCATGCCACCACCACCAATCGACTCCTGGTGAGCCCAATCACACACCGGTGTCATTTGTTTGCCAGGCCCGGCCGTCGTTCACCACTGGCGAGCCCTCCCCCACCTCCAAGGGCACGGTTGTGAATTCCCTAGGGCATATGTGTAATCCAGGGGCCTAGTTGTAATGAAAGTAATCTTAGTTTCCTTGCAAGTTGGTCCAGCACCTTAGAAAAAGCCTAGTAATTCACAGAAAATACAAAAAAATGCAAACTCAATTTTGCTAATCTAAGTGGGAGTAGATCTACAACTTTTGCAAAGCATTATTATAGTTTTGACTAATAGATTTTGAATGAAAATTCAAATTCAGTTTGACACCTTTTTATTGTAATTCAAAATATAGAAAAGCAATGGATCTGAATTTTGGATATGTTGCTAGACATGTCATGATTAGACTCTGGACCAAAATTTGAACAAATTTGTTGAACAGATCTTTTATTATGAATTACTTTGCTTCTATGCTATTTCTGCTTAACTGATTTTTGTAGCAAGATATAAACTGATTTTTGTGCTCAACTTGTGGCTACGCTCATGTTATGCCTAGAAGTAACTTTCCAGAATTTATCTTGATTTTATCTTTATTAGAATTATTTAATCCTGATTTATGCTTAGATTCACATTTAAATGCATAGTTCAACTTTCAAAAATGTTTGTGACGAACCTGTTGGTGTTCTGGTCTTGTTTTAGGCCAGAGTAGCTGTAGGGTTGAGTTTGGGTGCATAAGCTCTTTATTTATTTATGTTTTGCCTTTAATATTAAATAGCTAGGAAATGTATCCTTGCATATATAGGTTGTGTAGCTCTTTTAATGTTCAAGCTTGAATCCAGTGGATGCTTAGTAGTAATTAGGCCAGCAAGGACCCATGTCCTTGTTTGTATAATTTGTTTGTGCTTTTAAAAGTTAGGGTGCACATGAGCTTGTTAGTAGGAATTAATTAAGAAAATAGATCCTTTGACCTTGTGACCTTGTAAATGGTTACCTAGCTTAAATTTTTAGGATTTCCAAACCCATCTTGCTGTGGTGAGTTTTTAATTGGTTTATGTACATATATGTGCACACAATTTATATTAAAAGATTAAACAATAAATCTTCACATGAAATAACCAAAATGAAGTCAACAATAATTAATTGTTTGTTAAAAGAATAAACCTTTGTCTATAATGACCTTAATGAAAAAGAAATTAGTGATTAAATATTTATCTAGGTGAATATGGCCAACAAGAGTTGGATAAAATAATTCCTCACTCCACCTGAACCTTGCATTGCATTCCGTGTAGAACTTCCTGACGGTAACTATGCACTCGTGCCGGAAGCCGAGGAAGGAGCTGAAGCGGAGCTGCAGTACGTGGAGGTGATCGAAGACACCGAGGGCACTCAGGCTAACCCTGCTGACGAAGGCAAGCCCCGGTGCATTAACCTAAGTGTTTTGAAATCTTATGCAACTATCTATGGATGATTGTGCATTTACGTTCGGGAATTGATATGAAAACTTAGATGCATGATCCTTAGGTACCTTGTTCTTTACTAGAAATATAGGTCGATAGCTGCTATGCTATAGGACCGTTACAAGTTGAGTGATGCTTGTCACTTGCGAGAATAGGTTCTTATGTTGGAATGATAAGATCTCCTTAAATGGATTGCTCATGTGGTAAGAGCATGGGATGTGGGCAATGACTTTCGTGGGTTAAGTGTTTGAACGTACTAAGCACTTGTCGGGAATGGGACCGATAAGCCTAGTACCTTAATGAGGCAGTAAGGGATTTTACCGTCACTAATCTTGGGATGCGTCTCACGGCTAGCTACCGGTGGTGCACGTGTGATTCTGGGTGCCTCGCGGGTATGCCAGATAACCGGTACCAAAGACTATGGCCTTTTATCCCGAACCGAAGATTTTTGGGAATTGCTTGGTAGTTGTCCTCGCGGGGGCATCCCATCGTGTGTTTAGGTCTACCTTGCAAGGTTTAAATCAACTAGTTGTCAGCCTCTCACCGTTATCTGAGACTACTTACTCCACTGGCCATGAGATCCCTAATGATGGAAGTTGAGGAATATTATACTTGATTAATTGTATTGCACAACTTATGCTTGCAATAGTTTACTAATCTAGAAAAGAATATTCAACTAGAACTTGTGCTAAAATCTTGAAAGTAAGGACATAATCTTTGTTGCTTTTCAGCAGAAGAACCCAGTGGCCAAAAAGCCTTTCATGTCTAGAGTTGGTGAAGTAGTTATCACCGACGGGTAAGTCTTGCTGAGTATTAGTATACTCAGCCTTGCTATAATCTGTGGTTCCAGGTAATGCCTTTGTTGATGTGTGGCTTGGAGAGATCCCGCCCGGCTGGGAGCTGGAGTGGGTGGAAGACGAAGAATGAAGGCATCATGGCTGGCCTCCCGTGGTGTTTCCTCGCTCCGTTTAGTTTATTTTCGCTGTTTTAAAAACTCTAAACTGCGTTGTCATTCAAAGACCTCGGTTTATAATAATTAAGCCCTTCGGGGTAAATCTCAGATGTTAACCATATGTTGTCTCTGGACTCGCCTTCGCGTGAGTTATAATGCATATATGTCGATCCTTGTTGCTATGTAAGTGATTTACCGGGCGTTAACCCGGTAACTAATGACATGATGATACTTTATTATTGCTTAATGACCAAAGTGGATTGGTTTAGGCGATAGTACGGTATTTTCCTGGGCGGGTTGTCGCAGGTAGCCTCCTATAATGCTACCTTTCCTCATTTAGTTTTACTTCCGCTGCATTTATAAACTCTAAATCATTTATTTTTATGCAAAAGACTCAGTTTGTAATTAAATAACCATTTATGGGAATTGATTTAATAAATTGTGACTTGTTTATCTCTGGACTCACCTTCGTGTGAGTTTTGATGTACGGTTGTCGATCCTTTGTTATAAGTGATTTACCGGGCTTGACCCGACAGAGACGACAAGTTAACTCGGTGTTATTGCGTAATGACCAAAAGGAGTGGTTTATGCGATAATATGGAGTTAATTTGGGTGGTTCTGTCACAATAGGGGAAGACCAGAAGTTGGTTTTCATCATGTCAATGTGTGTGCGAGTAAAGATTGCTACATGGGAACCAAGGAAGAGAGATAGAAACAAAGCAAATATCAGAGGATTGATCTAGAAACAATAGGTATCCAGAATCACTCTCGCATGTCAAGGGTTAATTTGTTTGGATGCATCCAATTATTTTGCTAAAGAATAGATCACATTCGGCATGAATTCTACATTTCTCGTTACAAAAAGGCGACCATTTTCCCATCGCATCTTGAAGCACAAGCCACCTGCACACTGATGATTGTCGTGCGCCACTGGCGGCGCCAGCGTTGCACGTCGGCGCCACGTCACTCGCTGGATCACCTCTGAGGCTGCCTCACAACACCGCAGGCAACCCTTGTTCGTCCGCATTATCATCGCTGTCGCAGCCGCCGATACTTCCTCAGCCTCGACCTGTCTGATATACCACCTCGCAGTGTCATCATCAACGGCGCCTCCATTGGCCCTGTAGAGGACCATGGCGGCTACGTAGGCAGCCACAGTGCCCGACCTGCACCGCCTCCTTGAGCTTGGCGATGGATGACCGAGAGCTGTAGGTTTTCCTGAACAGGTGTCCATCCTAGAGAGGAAACATGCCTCCGGGTTTCTTATGTGGGTCAGCCAATCGAGGAGGGCGTCGTAGCCTGTTGACGGTTGATTTGGTACACCTAGATATAAATTTATCGTCAACATTGGCACTAATTTAATATCTAAACTAATGGTACCAACCCTGGTATTAACCTCCTAGATATATCAAGTTCACTCTTGCATGTCGATTTTTGGAGTTTATTGTTTACAAAGGAAATTAAAATAAAAATGAGACTTCCCGGATAAGTTCATCAAGCACTTCAGCAGAAGATCATGAAGCCCGGCACAAGTCAAGACACATGATGAACATGACACCAAGTGGCCAAAGGACCAAAGCATCAACACGTAAAACTTCGTGGACTTGGAGATTTACCAACGAAATAAACTCAGCTGAAGAAATATTCTCGCAGCCCAGAACAACATGATATTTCGGTGCAGATTCAGAGACTTAAATGGCCGCTAGTGGCAAAATGTTTGAATACCAAAGTTGTGGGCCTTGACGATAGCTTCGATTTGGACGTATGGAAGGCCCAATTCGGGTTATGGATCTAGGAGATATGACCCCCGAAATAGTTGTTGCACATACAAGACTAAAATCGGACATATTATCTTCTGAGGCTGTTTCGGGGATAGTATCTTCATTTACAAGGAAAGAAATGAATACCAAAGTTGGAGATAATTTTGTGGCACACAATCTGGACACCGAATTTTCATTATTTGGAGTACAGACGCAGGAGATATAGTACCTGCAAGAAAGGGCTGCGAATCAAGAAAATCTGGGCGCGACTGATTTTTTGGAAACTAAGTTTGCTTCCCTCTCAAGGAAGATCTCGTGCAAGGTAAGGTGGAGCACACCCCAAGGCTCCCCAAGGGTATAAATACAACCCCCTAGGCACCCCAAGATGGTTACCCATTCAGATCCATTCACCACTGAGCCGCCAAATCGAAGGAGACACGCCGAAGGAAGCCGACGGCTGCTGCAAGTCCTCAAGTTGCCCAGGAGATGGTCTAGGCTATGCCCTAGCCACCATGGTTGGCCCTGTGTGGTGCAGTCATGGTGGAGTTCCGGAGCCATGACTTGCATTCATCAAGGCAATTGTACACTCTACAATCGATGGTGATACAAATCATGTCTTTTCCCTACTTTGATATACTTCGATGCATGCTTATTCATATGTGTAGCTAGCATATACCCTTAGTAGGAATAGGTCTAATCGTGGTGGTTAGTCTATATCTTGCAGATACATCATAGTAGTGCATGGACCGGTGAATACACCTACTGTCATTCGGTGATGAATAACTTCGTATATATAGTGACAGTACGAGGGAGGAGAAAGCATCGAGCAAATGTGTAATGTTGAGTAGGATCGATGGCAAGTACCATGGGAGCCCTTGCTCGGCCTACCAAGAGGAGGAGCTATGAGTAAGAGCGCTTGGTAGGGCGTTTGAGGTAAAGCTTTGGGGAACCTTAGCTGTCAACACGCACCTTGCAAGAGCGTCCATGAGAAAGTTTTTAGAGATGACTTTTTATCATGGTAGGAGTTTAGATTGGTTTGTCACCTTGACTGGAGTGGCAACAAGAAGACGATAGGCTAGGGTTACCTTTGGTTCTTTACCTTTATGGCTAGGTGGATGTGATCCATGTTTACCTTCATGTTTGTATGATCTCTATGCAATCAATGCTTCGTGAAGGGTTAGACCGGTAGGTTAGATGGAGAACCCTAGGTAGTTTGCTTCCGATCCACAGAGTGACACCTTGGGTCACCCCCGAGAGAAGAAGGGCGACACGTGATTCATACGCTTGCAGATCAAACACGACACGTGTTTTAACCGTCAACATAGCGCTTGCAGTCGTTCCATTGCAACTCGACGGCAAATCGCTATAGCACCACTCGTTGACCAACAGTCATGTTCTTGCACACACGACGCAGGTCGCCCGTAGGCTGCGAAGGTTGTCCATGGCCCGCGAGATGGCCGGCGATGTCAATGTTCACCTCGGTAGGGAGCACCACCAGCGATGACAGCAACCACCTCGACGTCATGATTACTGACCTACTGGCGTCCTGAAAATAGTTTGATCAAACCTCAGAGTATCAGGTCAAATGCACATTCAAATTGATACAAAGACTTGGAAAAGAGCATTCTACTCTCACGGATCTTCCTGCCGAGAGGAGGAGATGCAATTGCAAAAAGGTTTTTTGTACCCCAGGCGGAAGAAGTTGATGAATGCCCCATTTACAACAAATCAACCGCTCCTTTCTCCGCATTTACAATAAATTCACCGCTCCTTTGCCACCCAAAACAATTGTCGTTGCCGCTCCATTGATTTCGGGATAACAATAATAATTTGTTATGATTGTTGGTGAACCTAACGGAAATGACGTTCTTGGAAATGTTAACAGGTCGGATTAAATCTTCATTATAATGTGGTGGATACTAACAGCTGCACATTTCTTGGTAGATTTTGGCAATACATCATCAGTACAATGCTCAAAAGCATAATGCACAATGTTCAGAATACATGATCAACACAATAATCACAATACTAAAGTGACACTTAAAGAATACATGTTCAGATATCGACTTAGATCTTCATACTAGCAACCAAACAAAGCCCACCTTTATATGTTGGGTCTGTCTCTACTCAGCCTGCATGCTAGATGTGATACAGGCCCAACTGGAAAGGGAACCAAACACAGTCCAATATATAAATCCATTTGATGCTTCACATTTATCTCTTTGCATAAGGATCACACGCTTGCTTCCCTTTAATCAATGTGAGCTAAATAATATTCATTCAAATATTCAACAATCATAGCTCATGAATAATTAATAAAAACTAGCTCACAATCTTTAGACAAGCAAGTTAGTTCTTTAATCACTTTGTCGTTCAATTCACCAAAATCCACTTAGGGGCCTAGATGCACTTTCAGTCATTGTCTTCCCTTCTCGCGTCGCAACAGGTGGATGATGAAGGAGAGACTGAGGGAAGAGGGAGTGACAGAGTGGCGGCACTCGCCGGGATGAAGAGGGAGCTGTGACCGAGCTAGATGGCGCTAGTGGGCGGCAGGGTGGATGGTCGTTCACAGGCCGACGGGAAAGGGCGGTTGAGAGTGCGTGGGTCGAGGCTGCTGGGGGTGCTGGCGCCAGGCGAGACGGTGGGAGGAGATAGATGCGGGCGGCGAGGTGGTTGCGGACGGTGGGGGCTGGCTCAATGTGGCGACTGACAATTGGGTGGGGAGAGCGGTCGGCCTGCCTGCTGGGGGTGTTGGAGTCTAGCGCCTAGGGTTTGCACTTGGGCTTTCGGCTTTCGCCAAGTTGGGTGTCACACCTGATTTTATAAACAAAATCGAATGCACATCACATACATGCCATGATCTATTTATACATATTAGGTGAGTCCCCGCGCGTTGTTGCCGGATTTGAGAAAAAATCAATAAATTATGAACCGGTTTGCTACCACAACCAATTTATGCAATAACCCTTAGTTGGTGGCGGATGATGTGGGTAGTTTGTACGAAGAAAGAATTGGTGTAAGATGACATGGATAGTTATGAAGAGAAAAGGAGATAAAGTTAATAACCCTTAGTTTGGTGGGAGATGATGTGAGTGGCTTGCATGAAGAGAGAAATGAAGTTAATGAGAGTTAGTGGGTACCAATTATATAAGTTATACATATATCTGACATTTACAAGAGTGAATATCAAATATTCATACCAACGTGATTACTAAATGACATCAATACAAAATGACCCGAGGTCTGAAAGAAAATTACACATATCGAGCCTTCAGCGGAACGAGACTCCATCTCCACAGGCAGTGGACCGGGGATACACAAACCTAGAATGGAGCACTGAAGCTGCCGTCTTCAGGAGCTGCACATCATCTGTGGGGGGATAGCAAGGGACAAAGGAGGGGTGAGTACAACGAATTGTACTCTGCAAGTGTGGGAAATAATTATGACATGAGACTTAAATAAGAGGGCTTTATAAGGTTGACACATGCTTAAGCAACAATTCTATTTTTATCCTAAGTCCTTAGCACCTATTTACTAGATGTGAAACCACCGGCACAACCTGAACTAACCCTTCGGAAATCCATCCGATCAAGTAAGCCACCATCAAAACAATTGTCCAACTGAGCACCACTAATCATGAAGAAGTTCAAACCGCTCTTGACCGTGAGCACGACTGGTATATCAGTTTTACACTGCAGAGGTTGCACACTTTACCCACGAGTCGTGTTTCCCGTTACACCTCACACTTTCAAGGTGATCAACTAAGGTCCCACTACATGGTCTTTCAAAAGTCGTGACTTCTCACCAGTAAACACCCACTAAAGCTTATAAAATGGGCAAAATGGAACAGAGGGAATACCCAAGCCTGCAGCGATGAGCGCAAGCTGGTGGTGGGCAGGCGCGGCCAGGAAGCGCGCGGACGACCGCGCCGCGCCCGCGGTGTCCCAGTCGCAGCAGGATTTCCAGAGCGTGGCGCTCGTCGTCGGCGCCACCGGCATCGTGGGCGCTTCCCTCGTTGACATCCTCCCACTTCCGGACACCCCCGGCGGACCATGGAAGGTATACGCGCTCTCCCGCCGCCCGCTCCCGCCTTGGTGGCCGCCACCATCTCCCTCCGTGACTCACATACAGGTGGACCTCACTGACTCCGCCACCGCCGCCGCGGCCCTCGCGCCGCTCACGGACATCACCCACGTCTTCTACGTCGCCTGGACCTGGCGGGACACCGAGGAGGAGAACTGCGAGGCCAACTGCGCCATGCTCCGCAACGTGCTCTCCGCCGTCGTCCCCGGCTGCCCGCGGCTCGTTCACGTCACCCTCCAGACCGGGACCAGGCACTACTTCGGCACTTACTCCGGGAACCCCAGCGTGGTGCATGACCCTCCCTACACCGAGGACATGCCGAGGCTCGACATGCGCGTCTTCTACTACGACCAGGAGGACGTCCTCCCCGACGCCGTCGCGCGGCGCGGCGCCGTCAGCTGGTCTGTGCACCGCCCCAACACGATATTTGGTTTCTCCCCGCGCTGCGCCATCAACGTCGTGGGCAGCCTCTGCGTCTACGCCGCCATCTGCCGCAAGGAGGGAGCCCCGCTGCGGTGGCCGGGGTCCCGTGGCGGCTGGGAGGGCTTCATCACCCCATCCGACGCGGACCTCGTCGCAGAGCATCATATCTGGGCGGCCGTGGACCCCATGGCCAAGAACGAGGCGTTCAACTGCAGCAATGGGGATGTGTGCACGTGGAAGAAGCTGTGGCCGGTTCTCGCGGGGCGTTTTGGGCTGGAGTGGGTGGGGTACGAGGGCGAGGAGAACCGGTTCAAGCTTGTGGAGGCCATGGCCGGCAAGGAGGTGTTGTGGGCAGAGATCGTCAAGGAGAACGAGCTTGTGGAGACACACGTCTCCGAGGTCGCCAATTGGTGGGCTATCGACGTAACCGCCGATCAGCATGGCCTTAATTCGGTCATCATCGACAGCATGACCAAGAGCAAGGAGCATGGATTCCTTGGCTTCCGGAACACCTTCACGTCCTTCAACACTTGCATCGACAGGTTGAAGGCTCACAAGATTGTCCCTTGAAGCATACTTATATTGACCTACTATCTCTTTATTTAGTGTATCGTAATCTGTAATCTTGTTTGAGATTCTGGGTCATCCTCGTGAATTTCCTTTTAGGTACCAGCTGCAGTTCTTGTTGAGTTGTTCGGCAGTTGGGCGCTGTCGTTCTTCAATAATGTACAATCCAGAGGTATGTCAATGCAGATAGCAAGACTGCAAACTCAGTAACAGTAAGTATTTGTGCGAAATATATCCGGTAATGTGGTTGTAGCTCGGAAAGCTCAGCAAGTAGTTTCTTCACTGCTCGACACGAGAGCCATTCAAGCCTCGTAGTTTCTTCACTCTGGCCTCGTCAGTATCGGGGAAAGGAAAACGCACGAGAGCCATTCAAGCCTCGTAGTTTCTTCACTGCTCGACACGTCGCGCCAGGCGGAGCCCGCGCGGGCGCTCCGTGCGTGAGAGCGCAGCGAGTGGTGCTCCTTCTCCATGTCGATGGACCACACGTCTGCTTCGGCGCGTACGTTTTCAACGTGGAACAAGCAGCCTAGCCTAGCGAGGCACGTGGAGGGAACGTCCGAACGTGTGAGCCCCGCCAGTTGGAGAGGCACCGGCTAACCACGTTTTCCCGTGCACCATACTCCACCTGACCATCCTCCCCAGACTTGCCAGGCTCATGGTGGCTGACAGTAGGCGTGGGTGTCAAAGCCGATGCAGACAAATCAAGACAATGTTTAGTTGGGACGTGAAAAAGTGCGTCATAGGGAATCTTATATACATGAAGTTATCTCTACATGTAAAAAAAAATGAAGTCGTTTTTGGACATGATCGTGCTTACTAAAGAGTCATTAGTTAGGGTCAAGTTTTCCTTGTTTGCGCTCATTAAATAGTGTCACGGGTACTCTTGAACAACAACCGAATACAACTTCAACTGGCTAGCATAACCAGTCACGAGAGGAGACGTCATGGGTTCGAATGTGCCATAGTCGTGCGGAGCGCGCTGGATCGTTCGTGCGCGCGCTGTTTTTTCCCGGCAATGATTTTGTTGGCACGCCCGCGCGTGTGTGCTGCCGTTGGCTTTTTTCCCTCGTGCGTGCGCGTGCCGACGGTAATTTTTTGCTCGTGCGTGCTCTGCTACTGAGTTTCATTGCCGCGCGCTGCCAGGCCAAGGGTCCCGCTCCCGTTTTGCTTGCTTATTTAACCGTGCACCACCGAGTCACTGAGTCAGTTAGAACTTCTGTTCCACAACTTGTGCAACACATGGATCTCAACATTCCTTTTAAGAACATGACAGCAGCAGTGGTGGCTTCGATCTCAACATTCCTTTATTAGAGGAAGATGGCACCTGCAATGGCACATTGGACCTAAACCAGGCTCTAGAGGAAGAAGAGTTGGGCAATGGGAAGATTGCATTTCTTCTATTTTTTCTTAGAAGATTGCATTTCTTTTTCGTATCATTGTTTCTTTTTTTAAATCGTATCATTGTTTCTTTGGACCTCAACCTTTGTCGTCTCTTGTATTGAGCATTTGAGCATGTGTTTTTTTTTGCACGCAGCACATGGTGTGGAGGCTCCCGCTTATCCTGTAGAGGAAAAAGGCGCCGACAGCCGACGCTAATGATGATGGCGGTGACGCCGACGATGGAAACACTGATGACAACGCTGATGACGATGATGACACCGACAGTGACGTCAGCGACCACGACGATGACGATGGCGATGAGCATCTCAACGAGCCTGATCATGGCAACGGTAATAATGCAATGCAAAGGCAATATGACCGGAGACCTCTGAGTAGCACCTTACCTCTTGTCTATACAATTCCAAATGAGCCGGGCACGATTGGCGACACGAGGCACGACCCTAGCCCGGCCCTAGGCACGATCAATAGTGCTTAGTGCCGGCCCGGCCCGACGACCTTTTAGTGCCTGGGTCGCTACCCCGGCACGTCGGGCCAGCCCGAAGCACGACCCGATATAAGGCGGTCCGATGGCAGCCCGACCTTAGGCACTAAAGTGGCCCGGCCTGCCAACAACCTAGCCCCTGATACATAAAAAACCCTAACTCATCCCCACTCCCTCCCCCTGTCCAACAGTCGCCGCCCCCTTCTCCCCGATCCCCTCGGCGCATTCGCCCCTTCTCCCGCGGCAACCGATCCCGTGCCCCTTCTCCTCTCCGCGAAGTGGTGCTTGTGACCGTGGGCGCCTGGGCGGGTAGCTGCGGCGGCAACTGGCGCTTCCCAATCCGCCGCCCCTGGCTCCCAATTCCGCCGTCGTCGGCCCTCCCTTTTCCTCCCGGTTCCGGCTCCATATCCCGTCGTCGCCCTGGAGCTCGACGCCGCCCCTCCCTTCTCCTTTGAGCTCCTGATCATGCTGCCACCCTGAAGCACATCGACGAGCTCCAGACCACCACCTCCCACCGGCATCTCCCTCCCTCTCTCTATGCCGCCGCCCCCGCGGACCAGGCGTGGTGTGTGTCAGTGTTTTAGACCGGCAAACCTACCAAGGGGGTACCCGAGGTAGTAGATTGTGCGGTGAGGATCGTGATCGGGAGACCGAGAACTCGAAGGTACACGCAAGGGACACGGGACACAAGATTTATACAGGTTCGGGTTGCCAAGGTGGCGAACCCTACGTCTTGTTTGGGGGATCAAGTATGGTGCCCTGCGCTTGGTGTTGGTTGAGATCAGGTGCTCGGCTAGGTACCCGACCCTCCTTTATATAGTCCAGGGGGCGGGTTCCTAGTCGGTTACAAGGCAGTAGTCCTAGTAGGATTACAAGGAACGAGTCCTAGTAGGATTACATGGGAATTCTAGTAGGAGTACGTCTTCATCCTTCCTTGCATGGGTACCCGAGAAGTATGCCCGACAAGCCCCCGAGCACATTGTAGTCGAGATTAGTAGTTCGAGTAGTCTTGAAGCCTCTGCGAGTAGTTCTTGAGCGTCCTCGAGTACTGCTTGGAGAAGTCTTCAATAGTACTTGAACTGCCACGAGGCTGGAAGGTGGTCCAGCTCATCAGTCTTGAAGTCGAGATTATATGGAAGTGCGGTTGCAAAATCACACTCCGTATGGAGTAGCCCCTGAGCCTTAGTTTGAGTCGCGGACTCTAGCTGAGGTTCAATATTGATTTCGAATCTTCCGTCTTGAAAAAATTGAATGATGGGTGTAGCATAGCAGCCCCCGAGCCTTGAAATGATTAGGTAATCAATCCAATGGTCTTCAGTGTCTGCAAAAGCCATCATCCGAGTACTCTTGCAGCGTGTAGCCCCCGAGATAAGAGAGCCATATGAGCCATGTTGAGTAGTTCTTGGTGCGGAGCCCCCGAGCTTGAGAGCGAGCGAAGCCTGCTGAAGTTATCCTCGAGTAGTAATTTGAGTGCAGCCCTCGAGCTGGAGAGATTCTGAATAGTAGTTTGGCATCGAGCCATGGAGCTTGAGAAGTAGTCGTGCCATCAGAGCGGACTTTAGATGCGACCGAAGTCGACTTTAGATGCTGACAGAGCGGACTTTAGAATGCGACTTGAAAACAGAAGTCGACTTTGTGCCGCTCGGATGTAAGGAATCGTATGCTCGTTAGCCTAAGAGGGGGAGGGGGTGAATTAGGCAACTAAAAAACTTAACCTATGGCTTCACTAATTTTACACAAAAATAAACTAGAACATACTATCTAGATGTGCAACTAAGGTTGTTCTAGTGTGAAACTCCCATCCCAAAACAAGGTTTGCAACCTATAGCCATTCCTAGCATGATACTACTGCGGGAAAGTAAAGGCAAGCAAAGAATAGAGTAAATGCGGAAACGTAAAGGGGGTGAGAGGAAGCAAACTCTTGACACGCGATTTATCTCGTGGTATCGGTAGGCACTAAGCCACCCCTAGTCCACGTTGTTGAAGCACTCACACAAGAGTATTGCTTCCCGGTCACCAAGTCTCTCCCAAGAGCACCACTTGACTCGCCACAAAAGCTAGCCACTTTGGCACTTGTCAAGCTCCCTTGGTCACCTTGATACTGCCTCCACTAAGGAGCTTCTCCACCAAGGAAGGGGGTCTCCACGTCCCCCGCACAAAGTGTCCTCGCCACTCCACACCAAGCCGGAGGGTCGATGACGATTGCCGGTGAGCCACTTAGGCCCCAAGGCTTTCGGCGAACCTTGTACAACTTGATTCACTCAAAAATCACCTCACAAGGTTGTCACAACCTTGCACTCACTCAGCTCTAAGCTAAGCCTAGCACTAAGCACATACACTAAGCATGTACAAGTCTAAGGATGAGCAATTAAGCACTTGGATGGATTGGATATGATCTTCAATGTCTTGAACTCCTCTGCACTTCCACACAATCCAGCAACCTCAAATGGGTGAGTGGAGGGGGTATAAATAGCCCAAGGCATCAAACTAGCCGTTGGCTAACGGCCACTGAAAAAGGTAGCGTCGGATGAACCGATGCTAGATTTTCTAGGGTGTCGGTTCATCCGTGCCCCTCCCACGTCACTTAGCCATTGAGATTCTGCGACACAAGCCGCTCCGACGCTATACACCGATGCACCGTCGGTTCATCCGTGCCGAAGACCCCCGCGGCCAAGTCGCCTCTCGTTAGCTTCCACGCGGCCGTCGGATAGACCGACGCTACCCTTTGACCAAGGCGTCGGATCATCGGTGTTGAAGGCATCGTCTTGGCGCATCTCCGTCCGAATTCAAACCGAGCGTCGGATAGACCGACAGTGTCCTCACTCGGACCGTCGGATAATGCGGTGCTACCGTCTTCGCTGCTCTTCCTCTGCAACTCGTCCGACGCTCCTAGAAAATGGACCGTCGGTTCATCCGACGGTGCCTAGGGTTTCACCAGTGTACCAACTCATCCGACGATTGCACCGACGCTTATTATTTGGGTACCATCGGTTCATCCGACGGTGTCTTTTCCCTTCTTTTTCTTCGTGTCTTCAACTTGGATCTCAAATTTGTTGTAAGTCCTCAAATACTTAACATACTTAACATGCCATTACTTATAGCCTCCAAATATATATTAAGTCCTCAAATTTGCTGTAAGTAACCTAACATGTCCATGGAATGTTAACTTGTGGTAAGACATGTTAGCTTGGGCATGGTATGTTAACTTGTCCATGGTATGTTAACATGTGGTAACATCCATGATACATAGGAATGCCTACAAAGACATGCTATACAATGTGGTTAGTCCCATTACTTGTGTTAACATGAATCACCAAAATCAACTCGAACAAATGGCAAATGGAGCCATGTTCGCTACATCGGAGCGGACTTTGAGATGCAACTTGAAAACCGAAGTCGACTTTAGTTGCCGCGCGAAGCGGACTTTGACATGCGACTTTGGAAGTCGACTTTAGATTGTCGTGTGAAACGGACTTTAGATGCGACTACAGTAGTCGACTTTGCGCCACACGGGGTGGACTTAAGATGCAAAAAACGAAAAGCACTTTCCGGAAAGCCAAAGCGAATGAAAAATCAGAGAAAACAAATAGTTTTGCCGCCGGAGCGGGCTTAAAATTGCGACCAAAGTCAGCTTGTGCCACCGGAGTGGGCTTGGGTGCGACTGTTAGCATCGACTTATGTATTTGGGCCATGGATTTCAGACCCAAAGTACGGTTGCCACCGTAGTGGACTTGAAGGTGCGACCGGAGTCGACTTGTGTACCTGGGCCATGGATTTCAGACCCAAGGTACAGAGCGCGAGTACTTAGGGTACTTGAACCCATGGTACAGAGCGTGAAGACCATGTGCGGCTAGGTTCCATCGTCACCGAGACCCGAGGCCTCTTACAGCTAGGTTCCATCGAAGCTTACACACGAAGTACGCCACCGAAGCAGGCGAAGATGCGACCGGAGTCGACTTTAAGTTGCCACACGGAGCGGACTTTAGAATGCGACTTTAGAAGTCGACTTTTGATTGCCGCGCGTAGCGGACTTTAGAAGCTGCCTCCGTGGGATAGCCCCCGAGTTGATGAAGTAGGCTCGTGGTGACTTGATTGATATACCCCAAGAGTAGTCAGCAGAGTGTAGCTCCCGTGAAAACCCGCCGAGAAGCGTACACGAGGGCATGTTGTCCTGCATGATGAGGAAAACAAGCCAAGAAAAGAAAAGGTATTCATTTAAATAAATGACTTAGCTGTTGCCGCCAGTGCGGACTTGTAGATGAAGCCGAGTCAGCAATGGAACCGCGACGGGTTGTTGCTGAATTTGACTAGTCAGAGTTGATTCCGACTAGTTGTTGGGGGTGTGACTGCCGTTCTCAACTAGTTTGGAAAACTAGTCGAGATGATGGTCGACGCGATGCGACCAGAAGACAATGTCGCGATGGCGCGTGGCATACTCGAAGTAGAGTCGGTGTTGCCGCGAGACAAGTAGTCGTGATGCACGGCGTGGCTGAAGTAGAGCCAGTGTGACCGGACAACAAGTCGAGTGGCGGCACGGAGTAGTCGAGCCGCGAGAAGGAGCGATCGGGCGCACGACGAGGGCCAGTGCGACCGACCGACGAGAAGTCGAGTGGAGAGATGACGTGTGGTCGACGACGAGCCGCGCGATGTGCTGAGGCACCCGGATGCGAGGTGTAGGCAAAGTAGTCGATGACGAGCAGCGCGACAAGCCGCGCGACGTGCCGAGGCACCCAGACACGTGGCGTAGTCGAAGTCGACGACGAACGACACGACGAGCCACATGGCGCGACGAGCCGCGTGACATGCTGAGGCACCCGGACGCGCGGCGTAGTCGAAGTAGTCGACGATGAGCCGCGTGACGAGACGCACGGCGTGCCGAGGCACCCGGACGCGCGGCGTAGGCGAAGTAGTCAACAACGAGCGGTGCGACGAGCCGCGTGACAAGCCGCGTGACGGGCCGTGCGATGTGCCGAGGCACCGGGACGTGCGGCGTAGTCGAAGTAGTCGACGACGAGCCGTGCGAGGTGTCGAGGCACCCGGTCGCGCGGCGTAGGTGAAGTATATCCATTGCGGCCGCGAGACGGGTAGTCACGACGCACAACGGAATGACCGGGCACACGGCGAGAGCCAATGCGACCGAGTGACGAGAAGTCGAGCATCGAGACGTCGCGTCCGGATGCACGACATAGGCATAGTAGAGCCGGTGCAATCCGGACGACGAGTAGTCGCGCAGTGAGACGCAGTGACCGGACGCGCGGCGAGAGCCAGTGCGACTGACCAACGAGAAGTCGAGCGGCGAGACGGCACGTCCGGATGCACGGCATAAGCGCAGTAGAGCTGGTGCAGCCGGAGGGAAACTAGCCGTGGCACACGGTGTAATTGAAGTAGTCGAGGGCAGTTGTGTTGCCGAGTGTAGTTGTACCCGAGTAGCAGTACTCATGTATTCTGTTTGTGTGCTTCAAGCATTGATCATGGAGCCCTTGGTCCCCCTTGGTGTGTGAGTAGCAAAAAGGCAAAATTCCTTTGGTGCTTGCATGATATTAAGAGAAGACTTTGATCCAAGTGCAGACTGCTAGTAGCTTTTACCTTGACGAAAGCTTGACTCGGATTTTGGCTCTTGTGTTTGAGCAATGCAGTAGATCGGTTTGACCAAGGAACTCAGCAACGTAACCGAGTAGTACTCTGTTTTGAGTACTGTTTGAGTACCGAAGCCAATTCCAGATAGAAGTTGAACTTGACATAACTGTGTTGATCTTGACATGTGTTTGCAGCTGCTCTTCTGTCCCGACTAGGTCACTGAGACCGCTCCTGATTCGATTTCGTCGAGGACAGAAGCGAGCTTCCCGTCGAACGTTGTTGTTATGGCAAAGGACTGAATTATCATGAATCAGAGTCTGTAGCAGCTACGGCAAGTTGTTGATTAGCTGCCAAACAGTTGACTGTCGCCGAGTAGATTGATCTAGAATTGGTCATTCGAATTCATCCGGTGGTGATGATCACCCCTACCTGGCGCGCCAGCTGTCGGTGTTTTAGACCGGCAAACCTACCAAGGGGGTACCCGAGGTAGTAGATTGTGCGGTGAGGATCGTGATCGGGAGATCGAGAACTTGAAGGTACGCGCAAGGGACACGGGGCACAAAATATACAAGTTCGGGTTGCCAAGGTGGCGAACCCTACGTCCTGTTTGGGGGATCAAGTATGGCGCCCTGAGCTTGGTGTTGGTTGAGATCAGGTGCTCGGCTAGATACCCAACCCTCCTTTATATAGTCCAGGGTGCGGGTTCTAATCAGTTACAAGGCAGGAGTCCTAGTAGGATTACACGGAACGAGTCCTAGTAGGATTACATGGGAATTCTAGTAGAAGTCCGTCTTCATCCTTCCTTGCATGGGTACCCGGGGAGTATGCCCGACAGTGTGTGCCAGCCGCAACCCTAGCCGCCGCTGCTTGACGACGTGTAGGGCAGGAGACGGGCCGCTGGAGCCCAATGGGCTAGTCGGGCCGCCGTGCCGACCCGACACGAAAAAGAGGCCATAGGGCTGTGCAGGGCCACCAGTCCGGCCCGACACCCCGACACGGCTCGACACGAAGATTCCATCGGGCCGGGCCAGATCGGGCAAGGGCCGGGCTAGGCACGGACGACCCCTTTGGAATTATATGCTCCTGTCAGTGCATATCGGTAGGACGGCAGGCAACTCCTCCACCGTCCGGTTGGGGCGTTGGGCGGCAGGCAGGTCAGGTGCGTCGTGCGCATGTAGCGCCACCGATGCGGGGAAATTGAAGAGATGAGTCGGGAACTTCCTCCTCCTAGCTATAGATGTTCAAATGGGCTCAACCCCGTTGGGCCAGCACGGACACAGCCCGTTTAAACACGATCCACGAACGACACGACACGACCTGCCCCATGCTCGTGCCTGGCACGACCCGGCCCCCGTGCCTGTGTTGGGTTGGAATCCCAGCACGCAAACATGACACGGGCACGGCCCGCTCCAACGGCCGACACGGGGCAGGCACGATAGCCGTTGGATCCCGGCTGCCCCTCCCTCGTAACCGTTGGATCCCGGACTCTCCTCCCTTCCTATATAAAGGCCAGCGGCGCTCGGACATTCCCCGAACCCTAACCCTAGTTCATTTCCATGCCCCCTCGTCTCTCTCCTCTCTCGCGGTGGCTGCTATCTCCACTCTCTCCCTCATCCTCCACCGCCGGCACCAGCGTGGATTGGCATCTTGAACCACTCATCATCGCTCCTCACCGGCGATGTAGCCTCATCCTCTCTACCTTTCCCTCATCCTCCTCGTCTCTGCTCATCGATGTGCTCACCAGGATCCTGGAACCTTGGGGCTCCGTGACTGTGACCACGCGTTGAGGTACCAGGGTGCCAGATCTGGGCATCGATGCTATCGCTGATGTCGCTGGCATCTCTGGTGCTCCGGTGAAAGAGGTAAGTTGTAAACCCAACCCTAACCCTAAACCTAACCCTACTGCTTCTTCTTGAACCCTATCCCCTAGATCTGGAACTAACTCGAGCTTCTGTGCAGCCATTGAGGGACAGGAGGCTGGCGACAGCGAGATGTCGGACGACGAGGTGGAGGAGATCGGTCATTCTATGACCGTGAACGACAAGCTCCGCCTCTTTGGGATGCGCGGAGATGACGAGGAGGATCTTCTTGGGATGCTGAGGCTCTCCTTGGCCGCTCTGCAACAAAGGAGATCTTGGGCCAGACGGGCGCCGCCGGTGAGGCTGCTACTTCTGCCGGCGCGGCCGCTGCTACCGCCACCGGTGGTGGTTCCATCAAGCCTTCTTCTAACCGCCCTACTACCTCTGCTTGCTGGGACGATTTCGAGAAGCTCTTCAAAATGATAAACGGTCACCAGGTCAGGTATGGTGCTCGTTGTATTCATTGAGGTAAGGAGTACTCTGCATACTCCAAATGTGGCACTGGAACTCTCCTCCGTCACCAGGAAGCGTGCCCCAAAAAGCGTGAGAAAACTCGCTTGTCTCAGTCTCACATTACTTTCACTAAGGATGGTATTGTTCGTAATTGGGAGTACTCTGCTGAGGTAGCTCGTGTTCAGCTTGTTCGTTTGCTTGCTAGGCTAAAGCTCCCTCTGATTCTTGGTGAAACTGAGGCTTGGTAGGAATACATTAAAACTACTCATAACCCTAGGTATAAAATTGTTTCTAGGCAAACTACAACTAGAGATCTGCTTAAGTACTTCACTGATAAGCGTGATAACCTGATAGAGTCTGTCAAGAGCAATGTAATTACCTCTGTTGTTGTTAATTCTGATATTTGGTCTGGAAATGCTAAAGAAGATTACTTGAGTGTTGTTGGTCATTACATTAATGCTGATTAGCAACTTGAAAGTGGGTGCTTGGGTTAAGGCTTATTGATGTGTCACATAATGCTGAGAACATTGCTGAACGTGTTGGTAATGTGCTTAATGATAATGGAATACTTCATAAGGTTTTTTTCTGTAACTTTGGATAATGCTTCTGGTAATAACAAAGCCATGGATGCTCTAAAACTTGTACTTAAGCAGTATTTGGGTGCTGATATGTTTTTGCATCAACGTTGTGCTTGTCATATCATAAACCTGATAGTTAAAGAATCTCTTGTTGGTGTTAAACCTATGATTGATGCTTTTTGAACTGCAATATCATTTATGAACTCATCCAATCAAAGAATTGATGCATATAAAAGTTGTTGCATGGCATCTGGTATTAGACCTAGGAAATTTGGATTGGACATGGATGTTAGGCGGAACTCTACATATCTGATGCTTAAGCATATGCTACCCACAAGGAAACTTTCCATACTTTTATTGAATCTAATTATCCTAGACCAAGAGGTGCTCCCTTTCTATTGACTCATGATCATTGGGCTATGGCAACTAAAATTCTTGCATTCCTTGAATATGATTGATAAGTATAATAAATACTGGAGAACAATACCTGAACTTTATTGCATTGCATTTATCTTGGATCCAAGAGCTAAAATTAAAGGGTTTAACAAAGTGATTAGGAAGTTACAACTGGTTACTGATGTTGATTATTCTAATAAGTTGTTGGAAACTAGAACTCTTCTTTTGAAGTTGTATCATAAATTTGATGATCTGTATGGCTCTGTTAGGGAGAAAAGGGTTGTTCCACCAAGCCTATCAAGTAAGAAAAGAACAGCTTGGGATGAAATATATGATGATGATGATGATGTCCTTCCTCCTAATCTTGATTTGTCTAAGAGTATACCTGCTACTGCCTTGCTACATGCACCTTCTAACACTAACAAGGGTTCTGAACTGATTTCCTACCTTGACTGTGACACAGTCAGTCAATTACATGATGACTTCAACATCTTGAACTGGTGGCATCAGCATAAACTAACTTATCCAGTTCTTTCTACCCTTGCTAAAGATGTTTTTAGTGTGCTTGTTTCAACCATTTCTTCAGAAGCTACTTTCAGTACCACTGGCAGGATCATTGAAGAACGATGACGGAGGCTCAACCCTGAGACTGTGGAGGCTCTCACATGCATCAAAGACTGGGAAGCTGCAGAGTAATGGTGGAGGACAAGGAGCTGGTGGAGTCCTTTGAACATCTCTGGATTGATTAGTCATTTATGTAATGGATCTGTAATCTTAATTAGAACTTTTAGAGACTTAGATGGTGATGGACCTTGGATGTAATGTAATGAACTCATGAACAATTTATCTTATGGAGCTGGCTGTACTCTTTTTCTCTCTATAGGGTTTCTCACAAGGGTGAGTTTTACCTAGAGAGGGTTTTAATGAGGCAACCATTGCACATCACCTATCTTTTGTCATCTCTGTGTCTATTTTGTGTTTTCTTTATGTGTTTTGACTTTGAATGGTTGAACACTTAGTCAATCTTGTGTGTTGTGTTTTAATGTGGGCGACTGGGCACCTGCATCATGCCTGTGCTGGCACGAACACTGCTGGGCTGCCGTGCCGAGTAACACGACACGACACGCTCCAGCTTTCTTAGTGTCGTGCCTGAGCTGTAATGCCGACACGCCAGCACGTCTAGGCACAGCACACGTGCCTGATAGTGTTGTGTCGCGTCGTGTTCGTGCCCGTGTCGGCACGGCACACATGTTTCGCCATCTATACTCCTAACGCGGCGGCGGCGACAGGAGAGAGCGGGACCTTCCATGCATGGCCCGCCGAGGGGGTGTCCGACAGGAAGAGGTGTCCACGATACCGGTGGAGTCAACGACGAGCACCACGCTCTTGAAGGCCTGCTCGGACTGGGACACAGCGGCAGCGCGGTCGTCCTGGCGCTTAGTACTGGCCTCGCCGACCACGCCCGCCCACCACGAGCTCATTTTTGTTAGAAAATGGAACCACCACCACCACGAGCTCATGATCCTTAGTCACAATTCACAAACTCGATCGATGCAATAAAGCATTCAACCAACGGGTAAGCAGGAACTGTTTGCGCGCGCGCCTAGAGGGAGAGAGAAAGAGTAGTTGATCTGTTTGCTTTTGCTTGTGTGTGTGCTTTCTGGATGGGACTGAATTTGTTGGCTTACCTATTTTTTTGAAAGAAATTGATTTGGTTGCTTATAATGGTTTAGATAGGTTCGCTCAGAAGTCTCACTCCATACGGGGGTGACCTTTCAATTCAGCACATAATTTGAAAAATGAGGGAAAAAGAAAGAATTCTGCCATCATGTAGCGGGAACCTTTGCAAAAGAAAAAGGAACCGTGTCAGTTCATATACACAGTTCATGATACACTTTGCGGTGGCTCTGATTGAGACTATGTGGCCCGGAAGCAAGACCACTTTGCAGTGGTTCAGATTGAGCCTGAAAACACACACGACACGACAATTCAAAGAGTTTTGGTTTTTCCACGGAAAATTGTTTCCATTTGAGCACCATGACACATGAGTGTATCTGTAGCTGCAATTCCTCTTCCCGAATAAATTAAAGGGAAACAATTGCGATGGCAAAAAGAATCAGGATTGGTCATCCATCTCCATCCAGAATTCCAGACTCCAGAAGGATAGAAAAAAGAGATGCAAAGCAGGCAACATGAGTTTCTATTGCAGAATACGGAGTAAGAGTTTTTTAATAAAGGGCAGGAACACTGCCATCTCACATAAGAAGGAGAGAAATTGTAACCATACAATTCTCAAAAAATTGTAACCATACAAGATGCGCCGAAGCACCACACCACACAACCACAACGCACAAGGAAACCACACCACCACAAACCCGGGAGAGGAACCGACAAGTAAACGCCAACGACTGTGTCGTCGTTACCGACGATGAACCACGACAAAAGTCGTAGCCCGCTACGAGCCTGAGCTGCTACCACAACTCCTCCACCATGTGACTGTCACCCTCCAATCGCCCACACGGTCATGAGCCCCGAGCCACCGTCTTGCATCTACATCACCTCCCACCGCAGCATCGATGCCACCGCTAACACCACGAAGACACAACCTCAGATTCTGATCCTCCTTGGCGAGGCACTTGCATTTGACACGGCAAAATCGGGCTTCTTCGAGAGTTTCTCTTCGCAAAGCTGCCACCGAACCCCCCCACCATGCGTGATGATCCAAGACCTTGAGCACACATGGATCCGCATCTCACACAACCTCGGCCCATCTTCCGGAGTTGATTCTTCCAAAGGCAGAGCTAAGAATGGAGCTTCAATAACGATACCTCCAATGAGGAGCACGACGCCACAGACGCCGCTATCACCTAACATGAGAGGTTAAGGTTTTCACCTTGGAAGAATCACACAACAACAACCAACACCAAGAGAGTGCTCGGTCGCCGCCAACCACACCACCACGATGCAAAAGGTGCGCATCTGAACAAGCCATCGCCGGCCACGCCACCGTGGCGCCACCGACGAACCTCTAGGTAGACCGACCCTTAGGTCCGAGCCGCCGAACCTTTGGTGACAGGATTGGGTGTCCCGGCTGCAACCAACAGCCTCGACACGCGAAGCAGGCATCCCCGATGCACGCACCGACGCTACAGACCAGGCGGCTGTGAAGCGAGGCCGACCGGTGGGCACCCAACCGACCAAGTAGAGCAATCACACCATCCGCGACCTGCCAAGGAAGAAGCGGAAGGAAAAAAGAGAAAAGAAGGGAGAGGAGAAGGGGAGGTGAGAAAGGAGACATGGAGGAAAGGGACCGTAACCACCGGATTCGGCGGTGGAGACACTAGATCCGGCCTCGCCGGCGCCGCTGAGGCCCACCCTGAGGCGGCTCCGTCCACTGCCTCCGGCAACCGCGCCCACCAGACGAAGGTAGAGGAGAAGAAGCTGCCCCGCCACCGTCGTCCTTGCGAGCCGCGCAGGCATCCGACGGCCCGCTCCAGCGGTGGTGCAGTGATGGGAGAGGAAGGGGTGGCTCCTTAAAAGGGTGGGTGTTGTCCGCCCGTGTCGCCCTACGCGGGGGCTCAGGGGGGAACCGCCTACTATCATGCCATATTGAATTGGAGAGAGCAAATCACAGATAGATCAGCCTACCGTGTTTCTTTCTACTTTGTTTGATGCGGAACTCGACTGTTCAATGCTAATCAGTTGAGATGTTCAATGCTACCAACCACTAATTAATTTGAATGTTTGGTTAAACTTCCCGCCACCACCCTCTCACTCACTTCTCTCTAGCCCTTCGCCGCCACCTTCCCTTCCTAGTCCCCTTCTCACTCCCTGTCGCTGATGCCCCTCCCGCGCCCACGGGATCTAGATGCACATCTGACACGGGGGTGCTCGCGGGTTGCGGATGACCCTAACTTGCGGGGCCCACGCACCGGTCACACGAGAAATATGTGAAGAGATGGTTTGTGAGAAGGGTAGGGGCATCTTGGTCTTTTCACGTGTTTGGTCCACGCCGGAGGGAGGTGGAGGCGTACCACGTCAACAAAAATGACAAATGTGTTGCTTCATCCCTCTTCTTCCTCTCCCTCATCCTATTTCGTGGTACTTCGCCTCTACTTCGATTTTGGTTAATGCACCGCACTACGAGCATTGCTGCCTTGATGAAATCCATGTAGACTAGGCCTTGTGTAGTTCACTAGTTCGTAGCAAAACTTGCACAAATTTACTTTAGCAATTGTAAATCAAAGATTAGAAGGATTAAATATAATTTAATTATAAAACTAATTACATGGATGAACGAGAAACCGGACAAATCTATTAAATCTATTAAGTATAATTAATTCATCATTAGAGATTGTTCATTGTAGCACAACGTTGTCTAATCATGACCTAGTTAGGCTCAATAGATCGTTCTCGCAATTTCACACGTGGTTATGGAATGAATTTTATCATTATAGTAAAGTGTATGGCCGGTCCCTAAACTATCACGGGTGTATCATCCCGATCCATGAACTCTTAGATTGATCGTTTAGGTTCTCAAACTTGTTGAGTTGTGTCATCTCGGTCCCTAAACTTGCAAGTCCCCCATTTAGGTCCTCAAACTTCTTCGGTTGTATCACTCTGGTCCTCAAATTTGGTACTGAGTCTGAACCAAAACATGGCGATCTAAAACTATTATATCGATAAAATAATACATAATTTCTTCATACGAACTCGAATGAAGATGAACTTCATCTCAAAATTGTAGCGCTCAATGTGATTTACAATTTTGTAGTTGAAAATTTTTTGAACTAAAACTATTTATGGTCCCGAAATATTGTTGTATGTTTATAGATTTTGAAATTCGAAATTTGAAATTAAAGTATAAGACATTAAACGACTTCAAATAAAAAACTTTATTTGATAATTTAAAATTTCAAAATTCAAAATTCATAAACATACAACAATATTTGAGGACTCTAAATAGTTTTAATTTAGAAGCTTTTCAACTACAAAGTTGTAGATCACTCCGAGGGCTAAAATTTTGATATAAAGTTTGTATTTATTCGAGTTCGTATGAAAAAATTATGAACCAATTGTTATACAATGTTTTTAGATTGCCTTGATTTGACCCATATGAGATTCAAACTAAGTTTGGGGACCGAGATGACACAACGAAATAAGTTTGACGATATAAACGGATGACTTGCAACTTTAGGGATCGAGATGACACAACCAAATAAATTTGAGGAATCTGAGAGTTCACGGACCGGGATGACACACGGTCAGTAGTGTAAGGACCGATCAGATACTTTACTCTTATCATTAATTCACATTTCATACTCTCTTATTAGTGTTTGTTAATTCGCTGTGACAATTGAATAGTGAAAAGTTGTGAAACTTGCCGCGACTAAATAAGGTCTAAAGCTAATGTTGCTATCCAACCAGCTTTTGTCAAGACAACGTAGGAACTATGGTAGCACAAACCTTGGTGCACTATGGTGAGATCAATCCCTTTGTAATGTTCTTAGCTGCAGCAGGTTACCTATTTTCCCAATCTTAGTGTTGATGCAATTTTTTTGTTTTCCGTTTCAGTGCAGGGTAAAAGAGAAGCAAGTAAGAAACGAACAATTGCTCCACGGGACCACTGCAATCACATTGAGGTGCTATCCTTATCTTTCTACTTGGGGCAAATGCAACATTTATGTTTGAATCGTTGTCGCTGTGCTTTTAGATTCAGCAATGGTTAATATTGGCATGTACGAATATGTGATATATAGTTATGTTGATTTTCCAAAGGCACAGATAATATACTCTCTTCGTTTCAAATCAGTATCACGGCTGACTTTTGATCGCAACATTTACCATTTGTTTTATTAAAAAAATGTGTGCAAATATGCAAAACTTATGTTATACTTAAAATTCTTTTGATGATGAAGTCACAAAGAAAATAAACGATGGAGTATGTAATATTTTTAATAAGACCAATGGTCAAACGTTCTAATCAAAATCGACAATGATTACTAATTTGGAACGGTGGGATTTGGTAAATTTTGAACGCCCATTAATGTAGGATGATGGAGCCTGGAAATCATACGACAATCAAACATCATTAGACCCAGCTCAGTTGTCTTTCTGGCCCGGAAAGTCCAGTTTCCGCCTACTGTATTTATCTGGCTGGGCCTGGTGGTTCAGATTGAACACGACACGGCAATTCAAAGCACACACGAGTGTATCTGTCGCTGCAATTCCTCCTCCAAGAGGCAACTTTATTTAGGATTGAGTAGGAGAGAGACAGCAGCACTTCCCGGAAGCCACCCTCCATCATGATTGGTCATCCATCTCCATCCAAACGGGTAGAAAAACTAAGGCAAAATAGCCATACTGTAGTCCTTAAACTTTACAACAAGAGTCAACTTCGCCCCTTAACTTTCAGATTGGTCAGTTGAGTCCATGAACTTTCAATTTTGGGCCAAACTCGTCCTTATGCTTACATGAGGCTTCATATTAACATGAAACTAATATAAAAAACTCTATTTTACCCTTGAAGGTTTATATATACTAAAAGTAAATATATGTTTGAATACATACAATTTATCAATTTTGAACGGATTGCTTTAAAAAGCTAGTACAAGTGAATACACTTTTTAGAAACTATATTTTGTGTTAGTTAAAAAATATATTTTTGTATGTATATATTAAGGGAGTATGAGCACATATATGTTTGACCTACATGAGCTGAAGGCAAAGGGGGCATTTTGCATTTATCTTATGCTAATATAGAGCACCATATCAACAAAAGGATGGATTTGACCCAAAAATAAAAGTATGAGGACTAAATTGACCAATTTAAAAGTTCACGGATGAAGTTGACCCTCAATGCAAAATTCAGGGACTAAAATGACTATTTTGTCAAAAACTAAAGAAATGCAAACCAGGCAACGTGAGTTTCTGTTGCAGAATAGAATACTTGATCAGCAACAGACCGATGTCGATGATTGAATTGGAGAGAGCAGATCACAGATCAGCCTAGCTGTTCCGTGTTTCTTTCTACATCTGACGTAGAACTCAGGCAGCAAATCAGATTTCCAATCAAGAGCCAATCAGTTGAGCTGTCCAATGCTAGCAACCACCAATGAGAATTAAGCACACAGGGAACAGAGAAGACGTGTCGTCCTTGAGCTCGAGCTAACACAACCGGATCTCTCCACAGAGTAAGCCGAAGCCCACAAAAAAATCGAACCATGGCCAAAATAGCTGAAATAACCAAAGGTTTTCCCATCCTGGCAAAGGAAAAGAAGCACCAAAAAGATGGAGCTTCCGATGCTATGTTGGCCTTGTATGACTCTCATCAGAAAAAGATGCATTGTTGCTTGAATAGGCCAAATTCCTGGAAATGTGTGGCAGAAAAAGACTTGCTGCCACCAGTGTCATGAGATAACTCCCATATTCCCCAAAAAAAGCATAAAGATATGAAAGCAAGCAAGGCATTGGTTAATGCTCATTTGAAATTTCTGTGACTTCCCATCATGCAGAAATAGAACCATCTCTAGCATGATATCACTGACGAAAGGAACAGATATTCAATACCAGAAACAAATCACTATGATTTCAGAGTTCAAAGAATGTACATATGGGGGGCAAAATTGATTGTTAACTTATTTCAGTTGGCAAAATTGATAGTTAACAGCCATTTCAAAGATGGAACAATGATATTTCAGTAGGCAATTCAATGCCAACACGGTTTCAGGGAAATGACTGCTTAGTGCTAGCAAAGAATAGCTTATCAGCAATGTGCTGACCTCTAATATCTTATTTACTGACAAAAGGGGCACATCGACAGTCACAAACAAAGAACTAGCAATTCAGGACTACAAGATTGTGATGCATGTAAAAACTGATGTGTCTATCAACAGATTCACAGATAAAGCACTGCTCATTTTTTTTTAAAACAAAACAGTCGGCAATTCAGTACCCACAGAATTTCAATGAAATTAATTGTGAACAAGAATAACTTATGTGCAATGTGTTGATCTTTATTTGGTCCTAGTTTACAATTTCAACATGCAAACTTGCCATAGATAGCAAAATGTATGAAACAGAACTAAATCACAAGAACGCACAACAACCATAAAACTGATGTCTCTAAACCAATTCACAGATAAAGCAGAGCTCATAATGAAAACTAAGGCTGAACTAGAATAAACTTATTTGCAATATGTTCATCTTTATTTGGTCCTAGTATACAACAGTATACAACATGCAACCTGGTATAGATAGCAGAATGTATGAAATGGAACTATAAATTACAAATGAATCGGAACTTGATAAACAAGGAAGATAATAAGATGCTGATTGCTGAATGGTATGAAACAACAGTATAGAGACCTAAATTGCAGTGAAGCATCACGGAACAATCTTGAAGACCTTGAGCTTCTCGATCCATGTATTGAAGGAGTTGACCGTGTTCCTGAAGCCGAGGAAGCCATGCTCCTTGCTCTTGTTCATGCTGTCCAAATGCTCGAATTCGACACCAAGCATAGCATCAACGAACCACCAATTGGTGATCTCGTCAAGCTCCGTAGATATAAGCTCATTCTCACTAACAATCTCCGCCCAGAGCGCCTCCTTCCCGGCCATGGCCTCCACGAGCTTGAACCTGTGCTCCTCCCCTTCATAGCCAGCCCAATCCACCCCGAAATGGTCCGCCAGTATCGGCCACAGGTTCTTCCACTTGTACAGATCCCCGTTGCTGCAATTGAATGCCTCGTTCTTGGCGAAGGGATCCACGGCGGCCCAGATCTCGTGCTCGGCGATAAGGTCAGCGTCGGAGGCGTCGCTGAAGCCCTCCCAGGCGATCCGCGACCCGGGCCACCGAAACGTGGCGCCCTCCTTCCTGCAGATGGCGGCGTAGACGCAGAGGCTGCCGACGACGTTCATGGCGCTCCGCGGGGAGTAGCCGAAGACGGTGGTGGGTCGGTGCACGGACCAGCTGACGGCCCCCTCACGGCGACTGATCTCGTCGAAGAGGAGGTCCTCCATGTCGTAGTAGAAGTTGGGGCAGTCGAGGCGGGGCATGTCCTCGGTGAAGGGCGGGTCCGGGAAGGAGACCCGGCCGAGGGCCTCGAAGGGCCCGACGTAGTGCTTGCGGCCGGTCTGGAGGCAGACGTGGACGAGCGCGGGGCAGTTGGGGACGACGACGGAGAGGACGTTGCGGAGCATGGCGGCGTTGGCCTCGCGGTTCTCCGCCTCGGTGGGGCGGGCGGTCCATGCGACGTAGAAGACGTGGGTGATGTCGGTGAGGGGCTTGAGGGCCTCCTCGACGGCGGGGGCGTCGGCGAGGTCGAGGTGGATGTGGGTGACGGCGAGGGAAGGGGGAGGGGACCAGGGCGGGAGCGGGCGGCGCGAGAGCGCGTAGACCTTCCAGGGGCCCCCCGGTGTGTCGGCGAGAGGGAGGATGTCGAGGAGGGAGGTGCCGACGATGCCCGTGGATCCGACGACGAGGGCCACGCTCTGGTAGGTGGGCTCGGCCGCCGCCGCCTGCTCGTCCTGCCGCTTCTTGACGGCGCCGATCGCGCCCGTCCACCACCAGCTCATCGCGGGGAGGCGGATGGATTCGGACGGCGGCGGCCGCGGGCGGAGGGGATCGGGGGTGGGGAGGGGAGGAGACGAGCAGGAGCAGAGCCGAGCGGGGAGGAGGTGCGTGCCGGTTCTGCTCTCGCCTGCGATCGATATGTGCTGTGGTGGTGTGCTTGTCTCGCTGGCAGCTGGTGCCGGGTGAATAATTGGGTCCGGGTGTCCGCGTGTTGCTGGCGTGGGTTCGTGGCGCGCCGCCCCCTGCCATGCCGCGGCCGGATGCGTGCGTGGCGTGCGCGGCGGCCGGCGGTGGGGCGTTTGTTTTGTGTGCGCCGATTCGGATCTGACGCGGCTCCCTCTCTGTCGTCTCAAGTTCTCATCAGCTCAGCCACATCGGCATCGCGTTCCGGTGATCTCCGGGCACAGCAACCATGTGCCCCGCGTGGGGTGCTGATTCCGCGCGATCGCTAGACGCCAGGGCAAATCTCCCACACTGCCACACACAAGTCCGGAGGTGGCAGCGTTCATCTACGATACGGGGTAGTTGTCTAGTTGAATACAGGTTATCAGAGCCATCAGGAGAAAAAAGGCAAATAAGTTTTCCTGCTGTCTGGAATCCCTCACCGTCACCGGCCGGCTGGACAAAGGTGAATGCCACTGCATCGATCGATCCTTTGTCGAGCGAACCAAGGCAGTGAGAAGTAGTAGTACGTTGTTGCACGGGATAGCAACGGGGGGGACGGCGTCATTCAAAGTTCTCGACCTGCCGGGCTCTATTCAGGTGTCACCGTGTCAGGTGTGCGGGCGCAGCGGAAGCTATGGCTGGTAGCACTCGTCATACTTCGGGTGCCTTTGGCATAGCACCACGAGCAGCCTCAGTTGTTTCGTACGAAGTTGTGCCAAACGGCCTCCCAAGACAGCTGCACCCCAAATCGACCGGGAAACACGCTCTCTGGCGCGGTTCCGCCGAGGAGAAGCTGCAAAAACGCAGCTTAGCCCACTGCGCCTCCCGCTCCGCGCGTCCTTTGCCTGCTCTACCCCCGGTGGGGCGGTTGGGGCACGTCGCACGGGGAAGATGGTCAGAGCGGTGGCGCGACGCGAGGGAGGTCGGAGCAGCCGTAGCGCACTCGCCGGTGGAGAGCGAGTCGGCGAGCTCGCCGGCGGCACGGTGCAGATCTGCACGGGGCTTGATGGCGGCATGGCGCAGAGGAGAGCGAGCTACGCCCGGGCCGCCTCCATGGCCGGCCAGGGAACTTCGCGTCGGCCGCCTCCATGACCGGCTGGGGAAACTCGACGGCGGAGCAAGGGAGGCAAGGATGAGGTGGGAGGCGGCGGGCGCAGGCGACGGAGCAGAGCGCCGACGAGGGGAGGTGTGGCGAGGGGAGAGCGCCGGCAGGAGGAGGGCTGCGCCGACGTGTGCAATGCACGTCGTGGAGTCCCTGCGAATGGATGAGGATAAGGGAGGAAGGAGGTGCGGTGGAGGATAAAGGAAGGGATAGGAGAAATTTTAAAAAAAAGAAAAATGAGAAGGACAATGTAAAAGGTTAAAAAGAAATAATAAAGAAAAGCGAAGGGTAATATGGACATTTCACTCTCTCACCCACCTTTCACAGCCAGGAGAAGCTGTTTTGCCAAACGTTTCTCCAAAACAGTTTTGGCTTCACCAGCGAATCCGCGTCACCAGCACAGCCGCTGCTGGAGCTGCCACAACCACTGTCGTGCCAACAGAACCTTCAAATTCATCCAAAAAACAATATTCCGCTTGATCATCGAGATTTTGCAGTACAGTATCAGTTTTCTCGCACCGTCATCCTCTATATCTCCTACTCCACACCAACCAACACCTACGGGGCCCACTTATCTAATTTTTTTAACCCCTCCGGACCCTCCCCGGTTCCCCGCCCACCCCCTCTCTCTCTCTCCTTCCTCCCACCTCGCTACCTCCGCCCACCCCATCCCCTCCCCCACCGGCGACGACTTCCACGAGCCCGCCGGCGCGCGCGGCCGGGCGAGGAGCGGAGCAGCGGTCCTGCTTGATTTCGCCCCAACACCACTGCCTCGAGCGCCCGCCTCGGCTGCTCCGACCTTTAGGTCGGCCCCCTCAATTTCGCTACGCGGAGGCGACTATGGAGGAGGGGGGTTTCCTGGATCTGTGACGCCCCAGGTTTTTAATTAACCATAAAAGTCGGTCAACTCTGCTGACAGTGGTCAAATCACGGTCAACCTGGGTCTTCACCTTGAAAACCTCACCAACCAACCCTAATGTCCCTATTGATCAGCCCATACACATGTGTGGTCAAACTTTGGTCAAATCCACGGTCAAACCCTAGTGACCTTCAATGTCTTCCGGAACTTTTGCCGCGTTCTCCAAATTTCACCTAAACACTTCAAAATCTATCAATATGAAAGTTGTCCAGTTTGTTGAGTGCCACAACTTTCATGAAGGATGGCATTTCCAATTTTGAGTGGAAGGGGGTGGAAATCTTCGTCAACTGACAACACCTCCTGTTCCTTGACACTTGGCATTCAAACTTTGGGTGCATGTTATGCAAAATCTATTGAGAAAAATATCATATGGCCTTTGTGAAAGTTTAGAGGATAGTTAGATCTACAACTTTCCTATTCATCGTTTGGTGCACTTCCATTCCAAATTTTGGAGTTATTCGTGCTCAAACAGGGGCTCAGCAAAACGAACTCGAGCCAACCGTGCCGCGCCGCCTCGGCGTTCGGGCCGCCGCGCCTTCCCGAAGTTGCGTGCTGACCGAGGAGCGTCCCTTCCCCAGGTTCCCGCGCCCCACGACGCATTGAATCCCGCGCGCCACGCGCCTCCCCGTCGTCGTGCCGTACCTTTGCCGTGCGCGCGGCGGATCGCCGGTCCGTCCGCGGCCACGGCCATACGCGCGCCCGCCGAGGAGCGCCATGCTACGGTGACATCTTCGCCGTCACAACGACGTCACGCGCGAGCCGTCCCTATTTAAGGCCGCCCGCCTTTCCTCCTCGCGCCCGCCATCGCCGCTCCCGCAGTCCACCGCGCCCGCCATGGTCGGCCGCCGGTGAACCTCCCCTCCGTGTTTCCCCAGCACGTTCCAACCTTCTTAAACCCCTCCCTAGGACCTGTAGAAGCTTGCGTCGTCGCGCGTTGCCCAGCATTGCCCTCCCTCGCCGGAGCCGCAACCCGCCGCGGCCACCACCGCCGCCGCCGCCGCGCGCCCTCGCCGGAGCCGCCTCCGCGCCGACCAACCCCTCCAATCGCCTCTAGGTGAGCTCCTAGGGGGTCCCGCGCCGTTTGTTGGGCAAGGCCGGCCGGCCCTCGCCGCCAGCGAGCCCACCCGACGGCAGGAGGGCATATGTGTGAGGATTGGAATCTTCTCGAGGGCCCGAGTGCAAAGGAAGGGTATATATGTGAGACTTTGAAAAAATTTAGGGGTCTCTGCGGAAAAGTGGAACTTCAATAGTAGAGTCATTTTGCTGATTATTGTAAAATCTCTAGAAAATCGTAGAAAAATCGGAAACATGCAAACTCAATTTTGCTAGACTCTTGGTGAAGAACACTACAACATTTGTTAAACTTGTATAGGCTTTTTCCTAACAATGTTTGCATGAAAAATAGAAACTTGAAAAACCTAGATCTGTGATATCTCAAAATCCATGAGTCCTCTGCAGCTAATTTTTCGATATGTTGTGTATTATATGATATCTAGCTCCTGTACCAAAAAAATGCACAAAGTTATGTTGTCAATATTTTTATATGAATTGTTTTCCATTTATGCAGAATCTATCTAGATGATTTTTTTAGCTAAAAATAATTATGTTTTTGTGCCCAACTTCTGCATGTGGTCTCTTTATGCCAAGATGCACCTCTGGTGAATTAATCACAATTTTATAGTGATCAGAAGTATTTATTCTTGATATATGCTTGATTTCCTTTGTAAATCCATAATGCAAGATCAGTGGTAGTTCTAGGTGTGCTTGCTGCATTCCTAGAATGGTTTTGGACCAGAGAGCATGTGTGAGAAAGTTTGGAGCAATTGGATGCTTATTTATTTTTGTATGCATTTATCTTGCCTAAGTGAATAGCTTTTGTTATTTTTGGTGAAATTAATTTTCTAACTTTTTCAAGCATGCATGTGTGTTCAGTGGCTTGATGTAGGTGTGTTGGTGCTTAAGAAACCCTCCACTGAATCCTTATGATTTATTGTTTAAAAGCTTTGGAGGCGAGTATGCTTAATGTTTTGATAAATCGGAAAATGTCCCCCTTTTCCTTGTAACCTTTTTACTCTGGTTGCATAGCTTATTTAGGAAATATAAGTACATCCTCTTGTTGTTTAAGAAATTAAATGGAGTTAATTATCTTTTGTGCACACCTTCACTAGTGAAAGGTGGAATAATAAATCTTCACAGGAAATAGCAATAATAAAAGAAAACATTAATTAAGTGTTATAAAAAGAATACACCCATGCTTATAATAACCTTAAAGAAAAAGAATTAATAATTAATTTGTTAAGGTGAATGTGGCCAACAAGAGTTGGATTAAATAATTAATCTATCACATCACCTGAACCCCGCATTGCATTCCGTGTAGATCTTCCTGACGGTGACTACTCGCTCGTGCCAGAAGCCGAGGAAGTCGGAGCTGACGCGGATCTGCAGTACGTGGAAGTAATTGAAGACACCGAGGGTACTCAGGCTAACCCTGCTGACGAAGGCAAGCCCTGGTGCAATTAACTCAATATTTCAAAAGTATTATGCAACTATCTATGGATGCTTGTGCATTTACGTTCAGGAGTTGATATGAAACCCTAGATGCATGACCCCTAGGTACCTTTGTCCTTTACTAGAATGATAGGTCGATGGCTGCTATGCTATAGGACCGTTACAAATCGAGTGATGCTTGTCACTCGCGAGAATAGGTTCTTATGTTGGAATCATAAGATCTCCTTAAATGGATTGCTCATGTGGTAAGAACATGGGATGTGGGCTCCGGTCCAATGGCTTTCGTGGGTTAAGTGTTTGAACGTACTAAGCACTTGTCGGGAATGGGACCGGTAAGCCTAGTACCTTAATGAGGCGATGAGAGATTTCACTGCCACTACTCTTGGGATGCGTCTCACGGCTAGCTACCGGTGGTGCACGTGTGAGTCTAGGTGCCTTGCCGGGTATGCCAGATAACCGGTACCAAAGACTGTGGCCTTTTATCCCGACCCGCGGATTTTTGGGAACCGCTTGGTGGTTGTCCTCGCGGAGGCATCCCACAGTGTGTTTAGGTCTCTTGCAAGGTTATAAACCAATCGATTGTCACCCTCTCACCGTTATCTGAGACTACTTACTCCACTGGCCGTGAGATCCCTAGTGATGGAAGTTGATCAATATTATGTTTGATTAATTGTATTGCTCAACTTATGCTTGCAATAGATGGCTAATTTAGAAAAGAATAAATCAACTATAAATTGTGCTAAAATCTTGAAAGTAAGGACATACTCTTTGTTACTTTTCAGCAAAAGAAACCTCAGTGGCCAAAAAGCCTATCATGTCTAGAGTTGGTGAAGTAGATATCACCGACGGGTAAGTCTTGTTGAGTATTAGTATACTCAGCCTTGCTATAATCTGTTGCTCCAGGTAATGCCTTTGGTGATGTATGGCCCGGAGAGATCCCGCCCGGCTGGGAGCTGGAATGGGTGGAGGACGATGAATGAAGGCATCATGGCTGGCCTCCCGTGGTGTTCTCGCTTTCCGTTTAGTTCAATTCCGCTGTTCTAAAAACTTTGAATTGCGTTGTCATGTCAAAGACTTTGTTTTGTAATAATTAAACCCTTCGGGGACAATTTCGGATATTAATTATGTTGTATCTCTAGACTGGCCTTCGCGTGGGTTTTAATGCATATATGTCGATCCATGTTGCTATATAAGTGATTTACCGGGCATTAACCCGGCGACTAACGACAGGATGATACTTTATTATTGCTTAATGACCAAAGTGGATTGGTCTAGGCGATAGTACGGTATTTTCCTGGGCGGGTTGTCACAGGATCCGACGGAGTAGAGGGATCTGGTGCTAGTGGTGCGTAGCAGGCCAGCCGCCCCTCCCCGTGTGAGGTGGAGGAGCAGGGCGGCCAGTGCGAGGTGGAGGAGCAGGGCAGGCGGTGCGAGGTGGAGGAGCAGGGGCAGCCACGACGACACACGCGTGTCGCACCTCCGCTTTGATCTGACGACCATAGTCGCTCCCCTTCTCGAGCTCTGGTGGGCGGGCGAGCCCGAGGACGGATGCGGATCAGTGCGTGCATGGGGCGGCCTCGAGCTAGGGCTAGGCGGCTATTGACGGTGAATTTTGGTGCTCCAAACATATTCATTACACTTTGGTTTGAGCTCAATTATGGAACTAACCCGTCACTAGGCACACTAATGATATAACAAGTTCAACTTTGTATGTGCATTTGTAAGTGTTGTATTTTTGCAAGAAAACATGGACAAAAGGGATGGAGTCACAACGAGTTCAAATGAGCAAATGAGGAGTTCCATTCGTGTTCAAGTGCAAGGTGAAATCACTTCCAAAGGTGGCAAGGACCAAGGTGCTACGATGGATCATCCCTGAAGACTAAGACGTAAAGTTTGGACTTCATGTGAGAAGATCCCCTATCTTGACCACGGGGATGACGACGCCAAAATGACACAATTAAAGGGGTTTAAGTCCAAAATGTCAAGATGAGCTGCGGGGAGGAAGACGAGCCCAAACCAGGCCAGAAAAGGCCCAGGTCGGTCGGCCCATGCCGACTAGCCCAGGCCCTTTTCGCCTCGGTTCGCGGTAGCTCCTGCCTCTGACGGCAGCCGCACCCAATCATTCTACCGACACCCATTCACCAGAAAGCCACCGCCACAAGATGAGGGAGAGAGTTGGATGAGTTCATTGCAAGGATCAACAGCAGCAGAGGGAAGAGATCAAGAGGAGGACTCCAAGCTGTTGGCCTAGGGGTGTTCCCAATCTTCATCACCGCCATCTTCATCGACAACGTTTTCCGGAGGCTCCATCACCCATATGTGGCTCAATCCTTGTAAGATGATGGGGTAATGTCTCTATTCATCTCTAGGGTTAGATGGACCTTTGATATGTAATTCTTACGTGAATCTTATGCTATCGATGCTTCATGGTCTATGTCTTTGCAAATGCTTTGTTTACATATATTTGCACAACATGTGGTCTTAGTAGAGTTTGTGGTAATCGTGGTGATTAGCTTAACCCTATGGATGCTTAGGTATAGATGCGGTTATACCTGAAAGTGATTTATTACCTTGCGTAGTGACAGTACGATTTAGGGAAAAGGCTTAGCGGCCGCATAACCGCCATGAAGGTAGTGAAGACAACACCTCTTTCATGTGGTAGATGCATGTTCATGAGACCCTAGACCCTAGGGAGAGAACACTTAACTATCTAAATCTCTCTCTTGTATCAACTCTTGCCAGCTAGTTTAGTCTAAGATTAACACATGTTATATTGTCTTTACTTTAGATCAATCTCTCTTAATTTTAAAGGTTTTCCAATTGGGTAAATTAGTACTTGGTTAAGCGCTAGCAATCCCCTTGCTCCGCGGATTGACAAGAACCTTGGGGGTCACCCCGTGGTGAAAAAGACTATAGGTGGTCCGTACAGTTGCGTACGCTTGCGCTACAATGTTGTCTTGCTTTGATTCTGGGTAAAATTGGCATTAAAGGCTCCCATCGCACAATGTTGATGGAAAGGTGGTTGTTTAGCTGTACTTTGTAAGGTTGCTTGGTGGCAAGTTAGTCAGGTTCATTGGATTTGGACCACACAAAGCTGAAGCATGCTGAATTTGTGTTCCTTATTTTCTTTAAACTATACATTGTCTTTACTCACTCCTGGAAGACCACATGATGTTGAAGCATCCTGTATTTTTGTTCCTAATTCTATTTAAGTTGTACTATGCCTTGCTCTCCCCCAAAATTTGGAATTTAATTCTAATAGAGGATATACTACAATTCTTTGCAAGGTTGCTGAAATCCCGTGAGGGCTTGCATTGTTGCAGGTTGGGGATGATTGATAAGGCCTGGAGGAACTTCACTTAGGAAGATCATCTTCAGTAGTTTGACCCCACTGAGTGGCAGAAACTGCAGGAGGTAGAGATGCATTTGGGAAGGAGCACCGATGCACAGAAAATTGGGGATTTAAGAGTGCACTGAGGGAAGCTAATGATGCCATTGTTGATGGCGTTGACTGCTCTCAGTTGGTAATAACTTATCCATGGTTTATGTTTTTTTGTTTCTAATGTTTGCTGTTCTCATGCCAATTATTTGTTGCCACTACTTGAATCTCATAGAGCTTTTCTTAACACATTCCAAATAAACAAAATTAACAGATTTTTGGTTCTCATGATGTTGTTGTTCTCATGCCACTTATTTTCATTTGTCTCTCTCTCTCACACACACACATGAACTACTTGTGCTTTGGGTTACAATATAAAAGTTGAACCTGACTGTAACTGCATCACGTCTTTAAATGTCCATAAGCCACGTGAACTTCTGCTATACACTCTTCACCCAAATTCATTTGGGATATGTACATTGTGCGCAATTTGGAATTGTATACTTCAACCTTGTATTATACAAAGCTTATTATTATTATTTTGTAAGATTTTGAAATTTCTTTTATTTTATCTTTGAGGTCAGTTTCGAGGTCACCTTTTGTGATCAGTGTATCTTCTACATATGTTTTTTTTCTGGTGATTAATATATTGTCTACATGACCTTGATATGCCATTCCATTTTGTGTGAGACCACTTTCTGAACTAAGCATTGTACTGCAGTTGTACTGCAGGCATGTTTTCAAGAATTCATTGCAGTGCTGGAGTTTGGGTTACCTTTTTTGCATAGCCATAGCACTGCATTGTGCATACCATTATTAATATGTGCTTTGTGCATCGATCAAGTAGCCACATGGTAATCTGCAAAGAATGGTGTATCTGTATATAGTGTTGGACGTTTTTTATGTATATGGTGCAAAGAATGGAGCATCATATATGTGGTGTTTGGTTAACTTGAGTTCAATTTTTAGCTCGGTTTAACATCATTTATTTTTCTTTGTGCAGTTAGCTTTAGTTCAATTCGGATGGACTTGTTCTTTGATGTTGAAATTTATGGTGGTGGTAGTGGGGGGTGTTCATGTGACCTGTTCAATGGCATGTGGTACCCAAACGACAATTAACATTGCTCCAGTTCCGGACTTGAGAAGAAAATGGGCGCTGAACTTGAGAATTAGCTTGTCTTCATTTGTTCAGATGTCTACTCGACAACTTGATGTTTTGTTATTGAGGTCATTGTTCTACTATGTTGGTCTAAATTATCTACTAGTTTAAATTATGCTACTGCTATATCTATATGACAACATGATGATAGACTTGTATCTGGTGTTAAGAGACTTCTTGCGTTTAGTGCTCTATTTCTATCCTACCATTAGATTCAAGAATGGTTCTTGTGTAAATGAACACATTTTGTAGGATAAGGAATGATTTCCTGAATAGGATTTGAAACTGGACAATCTAGTGAAACATGGGATCCACTTGATCTCGGTCCTGATGCATTCTGGGCAGAAAGGGATCTGCACGAAATGAACAAGGCCTCAGTCAGATGGTGCGAGAATTAGAAAGGCATTATATAGCAAAGAGGAGGGCAAATCACAACTCAACTTTGACATTGCCGAAGCAAGGGATCAAGCCAAATTTGCATAGTTAACTTGACAAAATGTTTGCTCAGCAGTGCGATTGAGGCGAGCATCTGCATTCCTTCCTTCCTTATTGACATCATGGACAATGATTGTAATATGATTATGTATCTTTTACCAAAAAAAGCTTGGTCCAATCGATAATAGGCCGTTGTTTGAGCAGTTGAGCCTTTTCAGCCCATATATCTCCATGGACTCAAAAGTCAGGGCCTGTATGAGTCCGGTTGGACCATACGAATGGGCCTAAAACATAAAAGTTATATCATGATTTTTTTGGGGTGGGGGATCAAGTTATATCATGTTTGATATTGGCAGAATAGCCATTTTGATTCTTGAACTTTGCATCGAGAGTCAAGTTTGTTCCACAATTTTAGATTGATCAATTTAATCTCTCAACTTTTATTTTTGAGTCAAATTCTCCCTTGTGTTGATGTGGTGCTCTATATTAGAATAAGACTAATGCACAAAGACTCTTTTACCCTTGGCTCATGTAGGTCAAACATATATAGGGTTATAGGGTCCGTCTGGTAGAGTTGTGGCTGCGGCTGTGGTTGTGCTGGTGGAGCGGATTCTGTGGTGAAGCTGGAACCAAACGTTTGGCAAAACAGCTTCTCCCGGCTATGTAAAGTGGATAAGAGAGTGAAATGTCTAGAATACCCTTGCTTTTGTATTTCCCCTTTTCTATTTTCTTTTTCATTCTAATTATTTTTCTCTCTTTTCTCCTTAGTTTTTCCTCTCTCCCTTCTGTTCCTTTTCTCTTCTCTCCTTTTCCTCTTCTCCATCCTTATCCACGCACTGCCCCTGCCCCCACGCTCGCCCTCGCGGTCCGGGAGAAGCTCGCCGGCGGCTGCCTCCGGCCTCCTCCTCGCGCCCCTCGCCATAGAGGCTGTTGATGGTGCAAAACCGTGCTCAAGTTCACCGCAAGCCTACGGGTGACTTGGTGCCTTTTTCACCAAGGAGGGTCCTCCCTAGATTTGTCAATCCAAGGACCGGAAGCAAACTCCTAAGGTTATCCATCTAATCCAATGATCTAACCTATCATGAAGTGTTGATTGCATAAAGATTAAACATACACGAGGATGTATGGATCACATCCACGTAACCATTTAGGTAAACATCAAAAGGTAACCCTAGCCTATCGTCTTCTTGTTGCCGTTCCGGCCAAGGTGATAAACCAATCTAAACTTATACTATGATAAGGAGTACACTCGATATGGAGTGGTCCGATACACATTCACTCGCCGCTTTCTCCTCCACCGTACTGTCACTACGCAAGGATATTCATCACCGAGCGATAAACCTCGGTCCGTGCACTACTTCAATGTATCCGCAAGACATAGATTAGATATATTCCTACTAAGGTCATATGCTAGCTTGTAGGATCAATGACCCGTATAAGGGGGGTTGAATATGGGCCTTCTTTTGAGTTTCTAAAGCATTAAGAAAACCTTAGCCTATCAACTAGTGTTGCCCATCTAAAAAGGTTTTTCTCTACTATTAAGCACACTAGCAAGAGTTTCCTTAGCAAATATCACACTAAGAGATATGGAACACCCTAGTCAAGATATGAAGCAAACAAGCAACTTAACAAGAACAAGGGCAAGGAAACTTAAGTGCGGAAATTAGGTGCTGAAATTAAATGCAAGAAAGTAGAGAGAGAGGCACAAGAGACGGCCGAATTTTTTCCCGTGGTATCGAGAAGTTGACACTTCCCCCTAATCCACGTTGGAGCACTCACTTAGAGTATTGCTCCCCCTTGAGTCACCAAGACTCAAGTGCTCACTAAGAGTACCCGTTCTCCATCTCCGGAATGGTGGGTCTCAAACTGTGCACACCAAGCTTTTCTTGAGCCCCCACAATCTCCAAGAGCTCACCAAGAACCCCCAAAGCACCAAGACCGTCTAGGAGCCGTCAAACTCCAAGAGTAATAAGCCCGCACACTTTCACTTGACCTGAGCACTCAGCTAAGCCATGTATGCACCTTGAAAACCCTTGATCACTAAGAAAGAGCTCCTCAATGAAGAGGAAGAGAATCCCAAATGGCAAGAACACACTCTCCTTCTCTCCTTGGCTGCAGTAGATCTTCAGAATGGCAAAAGCATCTCAAGAGAGGCAGGGGGTCATATTTATAGGCCTGGAAAAGTTTCCTTGAAAAGTAGTACTGTCGGATGAACCGATGGTTCCCCCCGCGCTAGCGTCGGATCATCCGGTCACTCACAGACGCTGAAATAGTCGTTGAACCAAGTGACTCAGTCAATGCACTGACGCTATGCACCGACGCCACGTCGGATCATCTGGTGCTAAAGAGCATCCACTCGGTGTAGTACTGTGTAGTTTAAACGCAGGCGTCGGATGAACCGCTGGGTTGGATCTGAAGCGTCGATTCATCCGGTGCTGAAGCAAATGTTTTGGCGCGTCTCTGTATGATTTAAATACAACCGTCGGATAGACCGCTGGTCAGAGCATCGGATCATCCGGTGCTGAAGAGGATGAGCTCTGACCCTTCCTGTTGTCAAACCCTAAGGCATCAGATGAACCGCTACCTATACCGTCGGTTCATCCGACGGTCTCTTTTGAAAACTTTGGCCGCTGAAGTCATCCAACGAATGTAGAAATGGTGGCGTCGGTTCATCTGACGCTATGACTTGAATTCCAACTCATCCAATTCAAACGCCTTTGAGTTTTCCGTCGATTCTTTTGCTTCTACTTTGCTTCCATGAACTCTTTGAGCTTAATAACATCCAAGGAACTTGAGTGTGCATATTTTCATGGCTTTTGGTGCATGGTCAAGCTACTAGTGCATGAACCCCTCTTAATAGTACGGTCAAACACTACAAACTAGCAATCCAAGTGTCCTTCATCTCCTTGTGACACTTGGAACTATCAAAGTCCTTAGCCTTGTAGTATTTTCCATTTATCGTCCATAAATTCAAATTGAGGGGTCTCTTTTCATTCGATACTTGTAACACCCAAAAATTTTAATTATTGTTTTAATAAAATTTTCTTAGCAACCAATGCTTGTTTAAGGATTTTTTAAGGTTCATTTAATTTTTATAGGCATTTAATTATCTCTCTTAATTAAATCAATGAACCATAGGAGTTTATTGTTGCATTCATGCTGGAGCACAATTTTTGGTTGGCTGAATTCAAACCTGTGTTTGAATTTAATTGTTTGTATTCTTTTGAAAAAAAAAAAAAATTGCAAAGTTTCCTTTACCTCCCCAGGCTTTGGCCCGACCCAGCCCAGCTAACCCCCTCCCGCGGCCCGGCTCGCGGCTCGACCCGTGGCCCGGCTCGCGCGCGGCCCGGCCCGCGGCCCACCCCGCGGCCGGCGCTTCGAAGCCCGGTTGGCCGGCCGGCCCACTCCACCGCCCTCCCTCTCGTCTCGGCCGCCGGTGGGGCCCGTCGGTCATCACCTACATCTCGCCCGAACCGGCCGTGCGCCCGCACGAGCCGCACCCCGCCTCCCCTTGCCGGCCGCGCGCCCGCGCCTCCTCCCCTTGGGCCCGCACGCCCCGGGCGACCCGTGACGCCTATAAGAGCCGCCGCCACCGCCTACCCCTACCCCTTTCGCCCCTACCCGCGTAACCCTAGCTTCGCCGCGCCGTCTCAAACCCTAGACCGCCGCCGCCGCTTTGATTTCCCTCGGTCTTTGCCTCTCCGCCGACGAGGAGTAGTGCCGGAGCTTCGCGTGGAGGTGAGGAAGCCGCACGAGTGGCTTGTGTACGCTCCCATGCCTTGAACCGCCGGCGCGGGCTCGCCGGAGTCGCATCCGCGCCGCCGGCCGCCCTATTGCGATGCGCGCCGCCGTCGTCGCCTTCTGTCGGAGTGGATGCGTTGGTTGAGTTAGCTGCGTCGAGCTCCGCATCTTGGACCTAGTCCCGTGACCAATCGCGCCCGGGAGCTCGGGATCGAGTTCGCCGGCGTCCCCCGCCGCCGCCGCCGCCGTTCGGCCGCCGCCGCCGCCGCCGAGCGCCCGCCCGCGACCCCCGCCGTCCGATCACGATCCTGCGGCCCGGATCGGGTGTGCCCGGGTCAAACCGGCGTACCGGTCAACACGGCCATGCGCCGCTTCGCTTTTGCAAAAGAGACCTTTGCCTTTTTCAATTTTCCGGGCCGGTCCCCCCCCACCTTAGAGGAGCCCTTACAAATAGGTCCGGATCTTTACGGTTTGAACCCTAATTTTTCTAAGATTTGTGCCCGCAATCCAGCCCCCGAAGTTTTGTGCTTTAGACCCTGTGTTTATAAGCATAATTCTGTTTTAGCCCCCGAGTTTTTGCGGTTAGGCCCCCGTAAGCCTAGTTTTCCCTGCGAATAGCCCCGTACCTTGTTTTGGCCGTAGATTACGCGTTCTAACTCCGTTTTTAGCGTTCTTTATATCCATTTGTTCGTCTCGACGAGTAGATCAGTTTAGTGAAGCTTTTGCTCCTGTTTGAAGTGATTGGTGAATTGTTTTCTTATTTTATTGTTTTGTCTCTTGCATGTGAATGTGTGATGCGTAGAGAACGAGCCGTCCGAGGATTTTTCTGTGGTGAAGACTTGAAGACTCTGAGCAAATCCGGATCTTGTGAGAGGCAAGTGTCCTTGGTCATACCCGCTTTATCCTATATGAACATGCATTTAATCACTGTATTTACTTTCTTGCTTGCATTAATTTTGACGGGTTCCTACTAAGGACTATGCCTAGATTCTTTTGACCGTTGCCTTGTAACTGGGTTACTTAATTAATCTAGATGGTAGATGCTGCTTAGTTGCTCAACTGGGTTGGTAACAAACAACATGGTATCCGTTTATACTCTATGTTCTTTGATGGTAACTTAATTGCAAGACCATATGCTTAATTGGAACATGGAGAACCACCCAGGACAACAGTACAACCACAAGGCTATATGGCTCGGCTTGGCTGATTAATTAGAGACCTTGGTGTTGTGGTGATCTTACCCGAAAGGGACAAATGGGGAGGCGTTGACGGAGTATAGACCCTGCTCTAGCGGGGAGTTGGGCTTTGCTAAGACACGGTACCCGCTAGGGAGCTTTATGCCCCGCTTCGTCCCGAAACCTAGTGGGTTGCTACACATTAGGGAATCTTTGTAAAGGCCTCGTAGCGTCCCTATGCAATCACACCTCGGCGGTGTGGTATGATGCCCGATCGGCATCGCGTGGTTGGGTCTAAAGCTCTTCGGAGTTTTTACGCGACTTGTGGGTAAAGATGTACAACCTCTCGCAGTGTTTAAAACTAATCGATTAGCCGTGCTCACGGTCAAGAGCGGCCCGGACCCTCACATGATTAATCTATCGGAAGATGAATTTAATTTATTCTTTACTTTATGTTCGTGGTTATGGTGTTATACATTAATTGTGGGATGGTATACATTTACATTTGCTAGTAAGTAAGTTGCTTAATAAAATTTGATCAACTAAAATGCTAACTTCGCTTAAACCCCTTGGCCATCCACTTATACAGCCTTGCATGTTTATTATGATATTCCTCTCTTGCTGAGTACGACATGTGCTCACGCTTGTTTATTTATTGCATCTACACAAACCCGGATTGTCGCTCGGACGTGAAGATGATGATGAGTGCTAGGCGTGCGTGCCTCCCGGTCGGTTGCGCTCGTGGAGTTCCTTTCGAAGATCCGCTGCTAGTTGCTCGCTCGATGATACGTTGTTGAGACTCTCGGTCATGTAATGGTTTTAATACTCTCTTTTACGCTTTGGCACCGTATCCGATATTCACCGAGTCATTACGTGTGTGTAACTTGATCCCGGCGCACATGTAATTTATGCATTCGAGTTTGCCTTCAAATTCGGGTGTGACAAAGTGGTATCGAGCCGTGTTGATCGTAGGACGTTAGCCTAGTTGGAAAATGGTCGAATTTAAGGATTATAATACCATAGAAGCCATTCCTACTTCAGGCTATGCTTTAATTCTATTTTAATACACTTATCCTTGCTTTTAACCTCATCCTTGAAAATCTACTTATTCTCTACCTCATCTTGATCAATCTTTTCACTCTAAACTTCCTTGATCTTGCCTTAAGGAACCTTTAGCATCTGCGGTACTCCTCTCCAATCTTTCATTATCCTACCCTACACGTGTCCCTGATCGTTCCCAGTAATCAAGTGACCCCATCCTGTTCATCTCAATGATCTTCTCCAATAGGATGTAGGAGCTTTAAGATCTATCTTAGTAAAATCGATAGATGCGACGTCTTAACGTGTGCTTAGTTTAGAAGTGTGTTTGAATGTTTGATTTTGTGATAAATGCTTGATTTGGATCTTTGTTTGAGTGCGGTGTGTTGTGGAGTGATGACCACAATGACATCGAGTTTAGTAGCTAGTTTGTTAGTGGGGGGTGTAATTCTTTCCCAATCCTCGCAACCTTGAGTAATCTTTGCTTGATCTATCCCTTCCTTTATCCGACTTTCTTTTTCTCTCCAACAAATCATGTGGATACAAAATCTGTTCCCGCAGCTCTCTGACATAGCAGTCATGTTTTGGTTATATCTCAAGCTACAGAATTCCAAACGACATGAAACCAGTTGGGTTAGTTCACAAATTTCACATATGATTTTCTGTCAAAAATTCAACACCATCCAATGCATATTTTGGGAGTTAGGAACGAAACATTGGAGCTACCAGAATCTGGAAACTCTGCTGACCCAGTCGACTTGTTTATTTTGTATCTGAACTTCTAGACCTCCGATTGAGTTGATTCCAGTTGGACTAGTTTCATAATTACATACCCCCTGTTCTGGAGAAATTTCATAATTTATGGATATCAATAATGATAGTTGCACTTGATTTATTGGGGCAAGCATAATCTGTCTTAATCTGGAAGTTCGTGTTGCTTCATCTTTCGGAGTCATCTCTTTACTCTAGTATTTAAATCTCATGATCCTAACCCTCAGATGGTGAACACCAGGTTTGGATCCACATCGAAGGACGAGTGGCCGTTTTAGTATCACTCAACAAAGCAAAGTCAAATGGATCCGGCGATGCGGCGGTTTCGGCGTCGCACGGATGCGGCTTCTACGGGACATGTCCACCAACATGACAAGCATGCGGGCTCGGATAAATCAGAACCAGCCCCATAAGGACAAGCATCGCAGTTCATGAGCCATTGCCCGCCGGTGTTTTCTCATGCGGTTGATCCATTGGAGGCCGACGATTGGGCGAAGACAAGTGGAGAAGATGCTCACCATCGCACAGTGCGACGATAGAGAGAAGGTCTTGTATGCTTCAGGTCGACTTCAGGGGACAGCGTCAGCTTGGTGGGATGCCTACGTTGCAGCTCATGCCACCCCTGATGCTATCACTTGGCAGGAGTTCACCACCAACTTCGGAGCTATCATATACCCCGGCCTTATGAAGTTAAAGAAGAAGGAGTTCCCGGCACTCAAGCAAGGAGAGATGTCCCGTGATAGAGTACGGGGACAAGTTCGTTGAGTTGTCTCGTTATGCTCTCGAGGAGGTTGTTGATGATGTGAAGAAGCAAGAGTTGTTCTTGGAGGGATTGGCCGAACCACTCCGGTACCACTCATATCCCACACCTTCCCATCCTTCCGGATGTTGATAGACAAGGCCATTGGTTTAGAGTATGTTCGCAAGGAGTTGGAAGACCTAAAGAGGAAAGCCACCACCCCCGCACGATCCGGAAGTAACACTCGCCCCCGCTTTAATCCACCTCAAGAGACTCCTTTTCAGTTTGGAAGCCCCATTGAGGACTTTGGTCAACAACAATTTCAGGGTCCAGTGCAGCAGACTTCACGACCCCGTTCTCTACGGAGTCGTCAGATGGCGCCAGTTGTCACCCCAGTGAAGACTAGCAACCCTAGAGGTAGCGCCCCGCTTGAGGTGTGGAAAGGTTGGGCATTATGTAAATGCACGCCCTAAGAGGAATGCCCCCAACACTCCCGAGCCACGAGTCGGCACGGCCCGGCGGATGAGGAACAAGAGCCGGATTTCGAAGGGCGGCAAGGGAAAACGAGAATTTTGCACGTGGCGAGTCAACCATGTGAGTGCGAGAGATCGCTCAAGAGAACCCCCGAGTAGTGTTCGGCATGTGTCTTGTCAACTCCGCCCTCGCTTCGCTTTTGTTTGATGCCGGAGCAACTCATTCTTTCATTACTTCTCACTTTGCGCGGCTAGACTTAACATCCCCATGAGCACCATGCCACGTCCCATGCTAGTTAGTTCGGCCCGCAGGAGACATGAAGGCAATATACGGGTGTAACGGGGTTAACCTTCGCATTTTGGGGAAGGATTTTCAAGCGGACCCCATAGTATTGGATTCTAATGGCATTGACGTTGTACTTGGAATGGGATGGTTGGGTAAGTTCAAAGGAGAAATCCGGTATGCCACGAAGTCGGTTCTCCTCACCGGTTTAGACGGGGAACGATTGAATTTGCGGTTGCGCTACCTTCGGTGGAAGGGTGTTCGATAGAAACCGGATGGATGGTAAATCTTTAGAGGACATTAAGGTGGTGTGTGATTACCCGGATGTGTTCCCGGATGAGCCGCCGTGTATGCCGCCCGATCGAGAAGTTGAGTTTGTTATCGATCTTTTACACCGTATCGCTCCTATCTCTAAGCGCCCCTACGGAATGTCCGGTGATCAATTACTCGAGCTAAAGAAGCAGATTAAGGAGCTATTGGAGAAGGGATTCATTCGTCCTAGTTCATCACCTTGGGGAGCACCGGTTATCTTTGTGGAGAAGAAGGATGGCACTCGGCGGATGTGTGTGGATTACCGATCGCTCAACGATGTTACTATCAAGAATAAGTATCCACCGCCCCGTATTGACGATTTGTTTGATCGGATGAGAGGTGCTAAGGTGTTCTCAAAGATTGATTTACGTTCTGGGTATCATCAGATGAAGATCAGATTATCAGATATTCCTAAGACTGCGTTCACTACTAGGTATGGACTCTATGAGTACACAGTCATGTCTTTTGGATTAACCAATGCACCTGCCTACTTCATGTATCTGATGAACAAAGTTTTTATGGAGTATCTGGATAAGTTTGTTGTGGTGTTCATTGATGACATCTTGATTTACTCCAAGAATGAGAAGGAGCATGAAGAACATCTGAGGCTTGTGTTGCAGAAGCTGAGAGAGCATCAGTTGTATGCCAAGTTTAGCAAGTGTGATTTTTGGTTGAAGGAAGTCTCTTTCCTTGGGCATATCATCACAGATGGTGGTATTTCGATGGATCCAGCGAAGGTCAGTGACGTATTGAAATGGGAGCCGCCACGGACTGTCAAGGAGATCAGGAGTTTCCTTGGCCTTGCAGGGTATTATCGTCGGTTCATTGAAGGGTTCTCTAAAGTAGCAAAGCCCCTTACATCACTACTAGAGAAGGATAAAGAGTTCAAGTGGACCGAGGCCTGTCAAGCCGCTTTTGAGGAATTGAAGAAGAGGTTGACTTCGGCTCCAATTCTAGTGATGCCGGACACCGCAAAAGAGTTTTGATATCTACTGCGATGCGTCCCGACAAGGTTTAGGGTGTGTTCTCATGCAGGAAGGACATGTCATAGCCTATGCATCTCGACAGTTGAGAAAACATGAGCTAAATTATCCTACCCATGATCTGGAGTTAGCAGCAGTGGTTCACGCGTTGAAGATTTGGAGACACTACGTTATGGGAACCAAGTGCCGTATTTATACGGATCATAAGAGTTTAAAGTATATCTTCACTCGTAAAGATTTGAATATGAGACAACGTCGCCGGTTAGAGCCGATCAAGGATTATGATGCGGAGATACACTATCATCCCGGGAAGGCAAACTTGGTGGCGGATGCTTTGAGTCGGAAGGGACATGCCAACATGGCTTTGACATTCCGGTTGCTCGAAGAGCGATGAAGGAGTTTGAGAAACTCAATCCGGGAATAGTTGCTCAAACCGAAGGAGTTACCCCGGAGGTAGAGTCCGTCTTGGAGCAGGGAGATACGCAAAGGACAACCTGGAAGATATAGAGATAAAAGAAATCAGAGAGACTATGGAAAAGGGTAAAGCCACAGATTTCACAGAGGATGATCAGGGAACTATATGGTTTAGGAACAGGATTTGTGTGCCTGATGTGGGAGATCTCCGAAAGACCATCTTAAGAGAGGCTCATGATTCAGCTTATTCCATTCACCCAGGAAGCACCAAGATGTATCAAGATCTCAAGCAGAGGTATTGGTGGTATGGGATGAAGAGGGATGTAGCAGCCCATGTGGCCTTGTGCGACACTTGTCATAGGGTTAAAGCTGAGCATCAAAAGCCAGCGGGATTGCTTCAGCCGTTGAAGGTGCCAGAGTGGAAGTGGGAAGAGATTGGTATGGATTTCATTGTTGGGTTGCCCCGTACTCGTGATGGGTATGATTCAATATGGGTTATAGTGGATCGTTTAACAAAGGTTGCTCACTTCATACCAGTGCGAACCACCTATACAGGGGCAAAGCTAGCTGAGTTGTACATGTCCAGGATCGTGTGCTTGCATGGTGTACCTAAGAAGATAGTGTCCGATAGAGGTACTCAGTTCACATCTCGTTTCTGGGAAAAGCTTCATGAATCCTTGGATACGAAGTTAACTTTCAGCTCAGCCTATCACCCACAGACTGATGGACAGACTGAGAGGACTAACCAAATTCTGGAGGACATGTTGAGAGCTTGTGCTCTTAAGCATGGAGGTAGCTGGGATAAGAGTTTGCCCTACGCTGAGTTTTCTTACAACAACGGCTACCGTGCTAGCCTCAAGATGGCACCCTTCGAGGCATTGTATGGGAGAAAGTGTAGAACACCTTTGTATTGGAGCCAAACAGAGAGAGAGTCGGTTGTTTGGAACCGATATCATTAAGGAAGCGAAAGACAAGTTCGGATCATAAGAGAAAACTTGAGGGCTGCTCAATCAAGACGAAAAGTTATGCGGATGGAAAGAGGAGAGATGTGGTTCTCCAAGAAGGTGACTATGTGTACCTAAAAGTGTCACCGATCGAGGGTTTGCGCGAGTTTAAAGTAAAGGGAAAGTTGTCACCTCGCTTTATCGGGCCTTTCAAGATCTTAGAGAGAGTGGGAGAAGTAGCGTACAGGCTGGAATTACCAAATCAGCTCTCGGATGTGCATGATGTGTTCCATATCTCTCAGTTGAAAAAGGGTCTCCAACCTCATGATAAAGAGCCACTATCTATGGATGGTTTGACTGTCGAGGGGGATCTCACTTACACTGAACGTCCCATTAGGATCTTGGAAACTTTAGCACGTGTTACAAGGAATCGGGTGATCAGGATGTGCAAGGTGCAGTGGAGTAATCATGCGAGAGGATGAGGCAACCTGGGAAAGAGAGGATGAGCTGAAGGAAGACTATCCAGATCTTTTTGTTGATCCTTCCGAATCTCGAGGACGAGATTCACCTTAAGGGGGTAGGATTTGTAACACCCAAAAATTTTAATTGTTTTAATAAAATTTTCTTAGCAACCAATGCTTGTTTAAGGATTTTTTAAGGTTCATTTAATTTTTATAGGCATTTAATTATCTCTCTTAATTAAATCAATGAACCATAGGAGTTTATTGTTGCATTCATGCTGGAGCACAATTTTTGGTTGGCTGAATTCAAACCTGTGTTTGAATTTAATTGTTTGTATTCTTTTGAAAAAAAAAAAAATTTGCAAAGTTTCCTTTACCTCCCCAAGCTTTGGCCCGACCCGGCCCGCCTAACCCCCCCTCCCCGCGGCCCGGCTCGCGGCTCGAGACTCGTGGCCCGGCTCGCGCGCGGCCCGGCTTCGCGGCCCACCCCCGCGGCCGGCGCTTCGAAGCCCGGTTGGCCGGCCCGGCCCACTCCACCGCCCTCCCTCTGTCTCGCCGCGGGGGGGGCCCGTCGGTCATCACCTACATCTCGCCCGAACCGGCCGTGCGCCCGCACGAGCCGCACCCCGCCTCCTTGCCGGCCGCGCGCCGCGCGCCTCCTCCCTTGGGCCCGCACGCCCGGGCGACCCGTGGACGCCTATAAGAGCCGCCGCCACCGCCTACCCTACCCCTTTCGCCCCTACCCGCGTAACCCTAGCTTCGCCGCGCCGTCTCAAACCCTAGACCGCCGCCGCCGCTTTGATTTCCCTCGGTCTTTGCCTCTCCGCCGACGAGGAGTAGTGCTGGAGCTTCGCGTGGAGGTGAGGAAGCCGCACGAGTGGCTTGTGTACGCTCCCATGCCTTGAACCGCCGGCGCGAGCTCGCCGGAGTCGCATCCGCGCCGCCGGCCGCCCTATTGCGATGCGCGCCGCCGTCGTCGCCTTCCCTCGGAGTGGATGCGTTGGTTGAGTTAGGCGCGTCGAGCTCCGCATCTTGGACCTAGTCCCGTGACCAATCGCGCCCGGGAGCTCGGGATCGAGTTCGCCGGCGTCCCTCGCCGCCGCCGCCGCCGTTCGGCCGCCGCTCGCCGCCGCCGAGCGCCCCGCCCGCGACCCCCGCCGTCCGATCACGATCCCGCGGCCCGGATCGGGTGTGCCCCGGTCAAACCGGCGTACCGGTCAACACGGCCATGCGCCGGTTCTGCTTTTGCAAAAGAGACCTTTGCCTTTTTCAATTTTCCGGGCCTGGTCCCCCCCACCTTAGAGGAGCCCTTACAAATAGGTCCGGATCTTTACGGTTTGAACCCTAATTTTTCTAAGATTTGTGCCCGCAATCCAGCCCCCGAAGTTTTGTGCTTTAGACCCCGTGTTTATAAGCATAATTCTGTTTTAGCCCCCGAGTTTTTGCAGTTAGGCCCCTGTAAGCCTAGTTTTTCCGCAGAATAGCCCCTGTACCTTGTTTTGGCCGTAGATTACGCGTTCTAACTCCGTTTTTAGCGTTCTTTATATCCATTTGTTCGTCTCGACGAGTAGATCAGTTTAGTGAAGCTTTTGCTCCTGTTTGAAGTGATTGGTGAATTGTTTTCTTATTTTATTGTTTTGTCTCTTGCATGTGAATGTGTGATGCGTAGAGAACGAGCCGTCCGAGGATTTTTCTGTGGTGAAGACTTGAAGACTACGAGCAAATCCGGATCTTGTGAGAGGCAAGTGTCCTTGGTCATACCCGCTTTATCCTATATGAACATGCATTTAATCACCGTATTTACTTTCTTGCTTGCATTAATTTTGACGGGTTCCTATTAAGGACCATGCCTAGATTCTTTTGGCCGTTGCCTTGTAACCGGGTTACTTAATTAATATTGTTGGTAGATGTTGCTTAGTTGCTCAACCGGGTTGGTAATAAACAACATGGTATCCGTTTATACTCTATGTTCTTTGATGGTAACTTAATTGCAAGACCCTATGCTTAATTGGAACATGGAGAACCACCCGGGACAACGAGTACAACCACAAGGCTATATGGCTCTGGCTTGGCTGATTAATTAGAGACCTTGGTGTTGTGGTGATCTTACCTGAAAGGGACAAATGGGGAGGCGTTGACGGAGTATAGACCTGCTCTAGCGGGGAGTTGGGCTTTGCTAAGACACGGTACCCGCTAGGGAGCTTTATGCCCCGCTTCGTCCTGAAACCTAGTGGGTTGCTACACATTAGGGAATCTTTGTAAAGGCCTCGTAGCGTCCCTATGCAATCACACCTCGGCAGTGTGGTATGATGCCTGATCAGCATCGCGTGGTTGGGTCTAAAGCTCTTCGGAGTTTTTACGCGACTTGTGGGTAAAGATGTACAACCTCTCGCAGTGTTTAAAACTAATCGATTAGCCGTGCTCACGGTCAAGAGCGGCCTGGACCCTCACATGATTAATCTATCGGAAGATGAATTTAATTTATTCTTTACTTTATGTTCGTGGTTATGGTGTTATACATTAATTGTGGGATGGTATACACTTACATTTGCTAGTAAGTAAGTTGCTTAATAACATTTGATCAACTAAAATGCTAACCTGCTTAAACCCCTTGGCCATCCACTTATACAGCCTTGCATGTTTATTATGATATTCCTCCCTTGCTGAGTACGGCATGTGCTCACGCTTGTTTATTTATTGCATCTACACAAACCCGGATTGTTTGCTCGGACGTGAAGATGATGATGAGTGCTAGGCGTGCGTGCCTCCCGGTCGGTGCTCGTGGAGTTCCTTTACGAAGATCCGCCGCTTGCTAGTTGCTCGCTACGATGATACGTTGTTGAGACTCTCGGTCATGTAATGGTTTTAATACTCTCTTTTACGCTTTGGCACCGTATCGATATTCACCGAGTCATTACGTGTGTGTAACTTGATCCCGGCGCACATGTAATTTATGCATTCGAGTTTGCCTTCAAATTCGGGTGTGACACTCATGACAATAACCCAATATATAATCTGCTACAAAATAAAGGTTAGTCACAAGTATATGGTTGTCATTTATCATCAAAACACACCCTTACCAAAGGTGAGAAAGGGCCTAGATGGTTACAGTCTCCCCCTTTTTGGTGATAGATGACAACACGAGTAGGGACATACGAAAATTTGAATTTAAAAGCATATAAACTCTACTTCTAATGCATGAAACAAGATATAAGCGATAACACACATGCATTAAGGTAAACAAGCACCACAATCATGATTAGACATGTAAACCAACGACATACACAAGATCCAAATACATGTCTCATCATGAAACTCCACAACAGCGAGAGAGGCAACAAAAACAACTCCTGCACTCTCCCCTAACTCCCCCTATCTCTACTCCCGCTATCTATCTCCCTCTTTGGCAACGAGCACCAAAAAGGTATCTAATCCTGCTGAGGTGAAGAGGAGGGATCCGGCGGCGAGGTAGAGATAGCCTTCAAAGGCTCAACTGAGAAACCAGAGACGTCGTCCTCATCAGAGTCATCACACAGACCTGACCAAGCTGAAGAAGAGGGACCTCACGGAGGTGGAGGAGGTGGAGCCGTACTCGTCCATGTGCATGAAGTAGGAGCATGAGTGGCCTATGGACCTGGAAGCTCTTGGTCGGAGGCGGTCGCTGAAGAGATCTGCTCAGTGACAACTCGAAGATAGTGATCCTCCTGACCCGAACCCTGTGTCTGCGGTGTAGTGAAGCTCAGAAGAGGAGAAGACATCCGCGGACTGGGTAGCGAAGTGCGGGCTAGCGTCTCAAAAATGAGTGGTCCTGTGGTAAGTGGAGACGACAGCTGTGAGGACGTCAGAGTGTGTTGACGGTGTATATTCGTATTAAACTTCAAGTGGACTTGCAAGCGGACAAATCCCCCGTTGTAGTCAAGGGACCCTTCTTCCCTCGAGTGATGAACCCAAGGTATCGAATCCGTGGAACAAATGTGTGATGCAAGAGTTGATCTAATAAAGTCGAGAACCTTTGATCTTCCAGAGGTGAAACCTATGCATCTAATCTCAAAGAACATATTAAAAACGAATCTAATCTATTGAAAGCCGGAGGTAGCAAGAGATAGAGGGGGATAGATAAACCAATCTAGAGAGATTGGATCAAGCCTTCATTGAAGTTCCGAGCAAAGGAGAAGTAAACAAGTTCAATCTCACAAAAAGCCTCATTAAACCACGGTTTCCTGTCCGACTCCGAAAATGCCCGCCTTTTGGAACCACCGTTGTCACAACACACCCCTATTCATGCGGGTTAGTATAGGGTGAGTCCAAAGACAAGTTGAAATCTCTCAGAAGTTCAGGCATGTACCTCTAGCCACCACGGCTACAAGAACATCCTCAGTGATCTATCTCGAGAATAGATATTAAGATACGAAAAGCCGATCGAAATCAAAGACGTAGGAGAAACACTTGATCGCTAGAAATCGGATTGCAACTTGATAATTCAACATTACATGATACATGAATAAAGATCACCACTGGGATCCTACCTTGATCTTGCTTCGAGCTCCTAGAACTCCAACGTGGTCTTCCTTGCAAGGTTCCCACATTGGCTAGGGAGACCCTAGTCAACTAGCTCGACCCTCTCCTCTCTAAGATGGTGTCCCTCGGCGACTGATGACGAATGAATTGATGTGTGGCTCTTGGCCTCGGGGCTATAAATAGTTTGAATGGCGGCTAGGTCAAAGGGGGGTCGACTGGGCCCTGAAACAGGCTGGGTCAGCCGGCCTGGGCCGGCCGGCTTGGGCTCACTTCGGCACAGCCGACGGCCTGCTTTGCCTGGTGTCGGTTCCCGAGTCTTCTAGATCCTTCCCCGGGGCCCTTATCGTCAGTTTCTCTTCGGATTGGATGAAGCTCCTTGTTCCGCAAGATTCAGCACTTTTCTGACTGGGTCCTCAGAGTTTTTCATCTTCTCGGATTTAGTCCTTGGGCTCTTGGAGTCATGTTCACTTCGTCGCTTGACTTGTACCGAGCTTCAAGGTCTTGTCATGATGTGCCTAATGAACTTATCCCAGAAGTCTTTCTTTCAACACTAAAACCCTGCATAAACACTAAACTCCCTAACCGACATGCACGAACAAACTTTTTATACCAAGGGGGTTAATACCAATGGATAAGATATAAAAGTCATGCCAACACCGAAGGTAAACTCATGGCTAGGTTGACGGAATTTCACCATCAACATCTCCCCCATACTTAAACCTTGCTCGTCCTCGAGTAAGCCTTCGATGGATATCATCGTTGCCCTTCGTTGTTTAAACCTTGCACTTGATCATACATGAGAAAACATAATGCTCTCAAAAGTTTAATTCATTAAAGTTTCATAATGCACTGGCCTTCATCCCTACAGAGGGTAGATTATCAATTAAGCTTATCCCTCAAGTATTAACATGCTTCCAAAATTTAAAAAGATCTCAGAAATTTTGAAATAAAGAACGAGATGAAAAAGAGCTAAACCAAGTTCACAAATCATCTTGCATCTTGCTCATGATCTCTCATCTCATCTTGGCTCTCAAGCCTATTTATTCTACTCCTTTCCCTCTCATAACATATATATGTGGTGGGCTTTATATGGAGCTTTTTGGGAAAGTTTAGTCCTACCAAGATATTATAAATGAGATATTGTCAAAACAAGACAAGCTTCTCATGGTCTTACCGAGACTCATCAAAACGGTCATTGGAAAAAATGTTATATCAAGGAGGGGAAAAGAAAAATACACACACTTGAGATAGGTGGACATGTGCAAATGGCAAAAGAGTGATCCCGAGGCACAAAGGAAGTCCTCGTTATCGGATTGCACATGGTTGGAAAATGAGTTTGGATCTTTTAATCTTGAAGCCTTGAAATTTCTAATGCACTTCAGAGAACCGGGGAGTTCACTTTATTTATTTTTACACATACTCATATTTTTTTCTCTTTTCTCATACATATATTTTTTCTTTTTCTTTATACTCATTTTTTTCTTTTTCATCAAAATTTTTATTCGCACCACTTTGAACTCTAAAATTGCATTGTACCTACCTCCTCCCCCATGCTTAGACATTTGCTTGTCCTCGGGCAAAGAGGTGATAGAGATAAGGTAGGTAGTGGAAATACTTTTCCTTTGGAGAGATACTTGAAATCTTCAATCATGTCACCATCTTGCAATCTTCCTTGAATTGATGATCCATACTCAACGATAGGTTGTGGTCAAGGAGGTAATCACAATAGATGATATTTGGTTTTAAGGGTGGATATCCGACGAGGTTTGTGAGATCTCCGATGTGGGGATACACAATGCACAGATAAAAGGCTAGCAATAATATAGATACACAAAAATGGAATGACCAGCTTCTTAGTCTCAGGCCAGAGAAATCATGGCCTGAAATAACTCACCCAAAAATAAACCTTGTACACTAAGGTTTATGCACTCAAATATAAATATGGCTCTGGATAGGTAGAGCAACACACAAGTGATATTTATGACAAGGTTAGCATTACTTTTAGGAATAAAAATCATCTTTAATCCATCTAAAACTTGAGAGCACATAAAACACTATGGGTCTTTATTTTTATCATAACCTCCGCTAAAGATTAAGCTCGCATTTAGATAATTTCAGATTTGTATTTTAAGAGAGCACTAGCTTAAACATGCATAAAACAAATACAAAGATAAACAAAGCCGCAATTATAATAATATATCATCATGGCATAAATTTTGTAACTTTACTAAAGGTAAAAACAAGGTGGTGACTTTATTCATGACGAAAACAAACTAACACACATGCTGGAATTAAATTAAAAACTGAAAACACTACGCATACAAAAGCAAACACAAGCTGAAAATTAAGGGAAAAGGGAAAAGAAAAGAAAACTAAAGCTCCTCCTTCTTCTAATCTTCCGCTGGTGGTTGACATTGATAATCTTGGTGGTTGAACCCTTGCTCATAGTAGGATTGGACATCCCCTCCAACGAATTGATCCGGCGGTACTAGGTGAAGGCGCCCAAGCTCATAGGCAATATTTGCATTGCCTTCACCTAATTGAGCCGCGTTGGATTGGATGGCTGCGATGTTTTGCATGTTCCTCACATCATATCCACCAATTATGTCCATACTTTGTTGTGGTTGAGGAAATTGTGCATAGGGCTCCGCAAAGGTTACGTTGGGCACCACATAATTTTGTGGGGGCATGGCTGCACCACTCCCCCATGCTTGCATTGGTGGCCCTCTGTAATAACTTGGCGGTGTAGGAATTCCTCCGTACAGTGGCGCATAGTTTTGTTGTGCACCTTCCTCTTGTGCCGAGGAGGATCCCTCCTCTACAATTCTTCCTCTTTTATTCTTCCTTGCCGGCACAAGGAGTCCTTCCTCCAATCAATCTTCCTTCCCTTGAATGAAGAGTCTTAGTCTTGGATCCAGAAGGGGTAAGTTCACTTTGGCCACTTTAAAGCCTCCTCTCTCATCTCCACTTATATATTTTCCTTGCTTCATGTGCTCAAATCCGAGAGAGGTCCCCGGTAGAAGGTGTTCGGGGTTTCTTGGAATACTCGGTCTTAAGGAGATGGCCAACATGGAGAGGTAGCACCCCGAACAAATATCTCCTGACCCCGATGTTGCTTCACAACACCATCGGTTGATCATGAGGTAGGAGGGGTCTATTGGCTGCCTGGCAATTAAAGCCGAGTAAAGCCAATGCAACTCCACGTCGGTCATCTTCGTTTCCCTCATCCTCCCCAAAATCCTTTTACACATCCATAAGTGAAATACTTGGATGATGGGATTCCGGATATAATTTCTTTGTTGATGGGCTTCCCCCGAGATTAAATTCCAAAATCCATCCAACATGTCTTCCGACACGTCTACTTTCTCCGGAGCTCCCTTTTGGAAACCAAGTAGCTCCCTAATATTTTCATAGGGAGCTCCCTTTTGGAAACCAAGTAGCTCCCTTATATTTTCATAGGAAACCACTTGCTGAATTCCCTCTAACCGAAATGATAAACTCGGCACCCCCTCATCAAGGATAGGTGCCATGGTCATAAGAATTTCCAAGGCAAATTCCTTGTGGGTATTTGCCAACACCCCGTTGGAGAATTGCACCCATCCTAGGTGCCCCAACATATAATAAATGTCCGTGCCAAACCCAATGAGTTGAGAGCTTGATCGTTGAAATCGACATTCGCCACAAGCCTCTTCTCAAGGCGAGCAAATTTCCTCTCCTCCTCCTCCGACATGATGATGAAGCCATATGCAGAGTACCACGGAGTGTACGGAGGTGGAGCGGATGATCGGGTCGATCGACGAGGTGGGACGGGCGGCTCCTCCATACACCCTTGAGGTTCGGTAAACCTTATGGACGAGCTCCTTGTTGCCCTCATGCCACCGAGAAGGAGAGTGTCGTTCCTTCTCAGCGGTGCCGTGTCCTCCTCCATGCTTCGAGGAGACTCAAAAACCGAGTGCCTCCTCGAAGACGTCGTCGAAGATGGCTTGGACGATGACGACCCCTTCTTCTTGGTGAAGAGACTTGTGGTTTTCTTCCACATGATTGCAGCACTCTTCTCTCTAATATAATTTCGGGCTTTTAACCGGTAACAAAGCACACAAGAATTATTTCGGAGTATGGACTTTGAGTGGATTAAGGGTGTGATTTTGTTGGGCAAAACTAACTTGGGAAGGATGGCTAATTCTAAGGCAGTTCTGGACTAAAAACTCGAGCACACAAACAGAGAGATGGGAGAGTTGCTTGCCTGCCGAAGACGAGCACTGGGGGTGCATTTTATAGGGGAGGCCGGCCGGCCTAGGCCGACCGGCCTGGGTGGTCTCATGCCTCCCCTGGCTCAGTTTTCCTCCAGCATGATGATCTCCACTTTGTGACTTCCGTGCCCGCGTGCTCCACAAGTTGCACCGCCCAAGCTCTCATCCACTCCTTTGCCTGCATTATTGGTCCTTCCACTTGATGCCTTTGCTTTGAGTCATGTCCATGCTCCTTTGCTTCACATGCCACCATGAATTTCTTGCAAAACAATGCTTGCTGCCCCCCATGCTTGTCCTTTGCATGTGACCTTGATGAAAGTTGTTGGAAGGGCATCTCGTGATGCATCATGGTGCATGCATGATTTGCTTAGCTAGATTGCCTCCCTCTAAGCATGTCTTAAGGCTAAGCACTTCTCTAATTTCGAAAATTAAAAATAAATTCAGAGCTATGGAAGAGCTCAAGCATAAATTTAGAGAAGTTTTTAAACCATTAAATACAAATGTAAGTCAAAAATATTTTCCGACTACATTTATATCGATCTCACAGGTATTGTTTGCCTTCATTAGTTGAGAGCAAACTTTTCCCGGCTTGATCATGGGGGCATAGGTTTAGGTTCTAATTTTGGCTAAATGAGAGAGGTTTTGAATGAAATAAAATTAAATGAGGCTTAGAAAAATTCTAATCTTAGAGAAACCAAGGATATAGATTTTCAAACCAACCAAAATTAAATTTCTAGGTTCACATGAGTTCTATCACGTGCTGAAATTTAAATAACATCTAGGTACAAGTCGTGGCTCTACTCGTGTGTTTTTAGCATGTAAAACAAGTCAATCATAACATCATAAAGAGGATGAAAGGTTGAGATAGGTTCTGAATTTATTTGGTTTTGGTTTCTTGAAAAGAAGCAAACAACACATAGGATGGTTCATGTAAAGGGTTTATGATCCAAACAAAATATTCAACCAAGAATTATGTCTCTAATATTGTTCAACTACTCTAAGTCTAATGTCTTGCGTAGTAAATTTCAAAACTAACTTACTTGAAAAGATTCAAAAAATCTTGAATCGGGTTGTCCTCCCGGTAGCTTATTCTTGACTTGACGAAACGGGCTGTCTCCCGCTTAGCGCTTCGTTTATAGTCCATGGCTAGACTTCTTCACTTGATTACTTCAGATCAACGCTCTTTGTGGGCGTTGCAATCTTGGGTACCCACTTCCGCACCATCTTGGGCACGGGCTTATTCTCCGGCTTAGTCATCTTTTTGGTCTTCACAGGCGGCTTTTGTTCTTTTGTCTTGACGGATGCAACAACTACCTTGATTTTCTTCACATCCTTCTTCTTCGGCTATTCCTTCTTCTTCAGCTCTTCCTTCTTCCTTGGTTCTTCCTTAACAACACGACGTTGAGGTGGAACATATTTAACTTCAATCATATTGCATACATCGAGGCGTTGTCGAAACTTGAAAGAACTCTTCTCGCCATTAATGTCGAAGTTGATCTCCCTCTTGCCAACATCAATAGTAGCTCCCACGGTCTTGAGGAAAGGCGTCCCAAGGATGAGTGGTGGCTTCTCCCTCTATCCCATCTTGAGTACCACGAATTCGACGGGGATGAAGTGGTGTTCGACCTTCACAGACACATCTTCAGCGATGCCCAAGGGATAGCAAATGGAGTTATCACCCAACTCCAAGCACATACCCGTAGGCTCCAATAGTAGCCGTAGCTTCTCGAACACATCCCTTGGCATGACGCTCACACTAGCTCCAAGGTCGCATAATGCCTTCTCAAACTTGAATGAACCAACGGAACATGGAATTGTCGGGCATCCAGGGTCTTTTTGCTTCTCTAGTCCATTTGCAATAGCGGCACTACATTGCTCGGACATCTTGACATGATCTACCCCGAGTGTTTCTATCTCATATTTATTTGCAAGTCTTTGAAGTAACGAGAATATGTAGGAACTTGAAGGGCATCCAATAACAGCATGTTGATGCTAAGTCTATGCACAACCTCCACAAACTTCTAAAAGTGATTATCAAGTTTACCTCGGAAGTAGCGTGGCTTTAGTTGTGGTATCTTCGTGTCTTCTCCCGGCATCTCAAACTCGAGCTCTTCCGTGATGATCTCCGTAACTTCCTCCTTAGCAAATTCCTCCGTCTCGGCGGATGGTTTAGGCTTCCTTGCTCCCGCGGAACGTTCCGGATCTTCGGTCTCCTTCCCTGGACGTGTCTGAATAGCCTTCACCGTTTCGGGACCTTTAGGTTGTCCCGGAATCTTACCTTCATTAGCGGATAGGCGCCCGACAAGTTGTCCCACTTGCGTCTCGAGCATCTTCATCATGTTGAGCACTTGATGGTTGGAGCTTCCGACCTCTGTCACCTTGCTATCGATGTTCTCCAACACCTTGTCTATGGCTTTGATCTTGGTGATGGTGTCCTTGTTGATCTTAGCTTGCTCGTCCATGAAGTCCTTCAATGGTATACGAAGCGGATCGAATTCGGAATGGATGAGCTTGCATTAAATTGAGGTCTACCTTACCCGTAGCGAAAGTTCGGCAAATCTCCCTTCCTCATATAATCGAGCACCTTGGCTTCCTTCGGACAATCCTTGTGGACATGTCCATATTCTCCGCACTCTTCACATGTGGATCTTGCTTCAGCAGATTTTAAGTCTTGAGCCTCTTTCTTTTTTGTCTCCATCTTCTCCAACCTCTGCATACGCGAATCAATATTGCCTTCGAGTATGTCTTCCTTCTCCACTTGCAAGACTCCTTTGACGTTCCCCGTGGGTTGAACCGGAAGTAAGCGTCCGGACGACGCCCACGTGTCATTGTCCGCGACCTTCTTGAATAGAGTGAAAGCTTCGGTCGGCGTAAGCTCGATGATAGATCCTCCCGCCAATGCATCGATGATCGTCCTTGACACCATGGTGAGTCCTTGGTAAAACTTTTGAACGAGGTCCTTCGGGAACTTGTGATGTGGAACCGCCCGAGTGTGCTCATTGAAGCGCTTGAATGCCTCCGAGATAGTCTCTGTAGGATATTGAGCAAAAGTAGCAATCTTAGCAATCTTATTATGCAAGCTTCGAGTTTTACCCGATGAGTAGTATTCCTTCATGAAGGCCCTCATTAATGCATTCCAATCTTGCACTGTCACCGCCGGTTGAGAGTAGAACCATTGCAAAGCCTTCCCAAGTAGCGAGAACGGAAAGAGCCTTGCCCTCATTTGATCTTGAGTCACCCCGTCCCTGTTGAACGTTTGAGATAGTTTATTGAACGCTTTGAGGTGAAGGTCTAGATCTTCTTTACCGATAAAGGGTGAATGTTGCACCATGCAGATTGTTGAGGTCTTGATCTCGAACGGCCTTCTAATCTCCGTGAGGTTCAAGATTGGTAGGTTGATAATGTTCGGGGTGCATAGCTCCCCGATCTTGTGTTCTTGCGGTTGATCTCCCATCGGTGGAAGTCGATTATCCTGAGGACTTTGAGGTGGTGATTTCTTCGGAGATTCCAACGATCCTTCGTCTTCTGACTTCGAATATACAAAATCCAGCTTTTTAGCTTGTTGTGCGTCGCGTCTCCTTAGCCTGTAAAGTTTTTCTGAATCATCCACAAAATTATCGGGTTTGTTGGAGAGGTAGCCGTCCATCTCCTGTTAGGGTTAGCGATAAACAAAATATACAAAAACAAAAAATAAAAACAAATCTAAGAAAACTAGGGTTAGACAAACTAGATTAGATTGATTTTGAGGATGATCAAAAGTTAGTAGATGCAAAAAGAAAAAACAAAAGAAAACTTGCTTCATTGGAGTCAAGTTTGCTTCGTTGCATGACTTGTACCAAGCTTCAACGTCTTGTCAAGGTGCTTGATGAACTTATCCCGGAAGTCTTGCTTTCAACATTAAAACCCTACATAAACACTAAACTCCAAAACCGACATGCACAAACGAACTTGTTATACCAAGGGGGTTAGTACCAATGGATAAGATATAAAAGTCATGCCAACACCGAAGGTAAACTCATGGCTAGGTTGACGGAATTTCACCGTCAACAGAGTGGCCATCTGAAGCTGCTCAAGGAAGGTGGTAGCTGCCACTGACTGAGGTGTCGTCGTCTGTGGTACCGCGAACATCCATGTCTGAAGTAGTGGTGACTGAGGAAAGGACACTAGAGGGATGTTCACGAACCCACCGGCAGCTGGTAGAGGTGCAGTCGGGTCGGTCTGGAGTTGCTGAGTGGTAGGAAGCTGAGGTAGCTACATCCCTGACTGTTGAAAGGGCTGACCGAGGCAACCAGACATGAAGGTGAACATCTGAGTAGTCAACATCTGGTGCTGCTACAGCTGATGCCTCTATGCCTCCTACTGCTTGTGAATCCCCTCAAGCACCTGTTGGGCCTCCTGGTGCTGCTGGAACTATGCCTGCATCTGCTGCTAGACCTGGAGGGTGGCTTGAGTCTGAGCTGCTAAAGTCTGGATCAAGGCCTGGAGCTGATCCGGCTACGTCACCTGAGCACTGGTGATATGTGGAGGAATAGGTGGCTCAGCCTCTCTCTAACCGGGCAAGGAAGAACCTCCAGCCTCGTCGTCGCGAGCACGGCGAACTCTGAACACAGGCTCAGGAGCAGGTACGAAGTCGTCGCCGTCGCTGGAGGACTCGTCGTCGGTAGCAAAGTATTGGGGAAGAGGTGCCTCTACTGCTGCAAGAGTAGCATCCTGTCAAGCTACCTCATCCATCACTGCCTCAGCTGCTGCTCGTGCCTGGATAGTCTCCTCGGCTCTCCTCAAACCTCTCGGACCCCACCTCCTGTCATCGGGCATCAGAGGCTGGTAGGTCAGGAAGATGAACTTCGACTGCTCTAGCATCCCCACGTACCTTTGAGCCTTAAGACGGGACAACAACCAGCTAATCCAGTGTGCAAATGGCTGCTGTCGTGTCATCCCCATGCCATCCAAGCGTCCTCAACCTTGCTGATCAAGATGTCCACTATGTCAAATGGGTGCTTCGCCATCACATACATCAATAGCCACTGCTGCACCCCTGTGAGCGACTTGGTGTTCCCCATCCTGTAGAGAACGGACCTCCGGAGCACGTAGTGAACAAAGTACACCTCACGAGTTAGACGATCCGGAGTCCTGGGAGTAACGGGGAGTAACGGCTGGAGGAACAAGAAACTGATCTCGTCGTCAGAGAATAGCACTGGAGAGTGAGCACGACGAGGAGCCTCGATGTCAGGGTAGGCAAGGTAGTGGGTCGAGTCGTCATGAAGGTCTACCCCAAGTAACTCTGCTATCCCCTCTCTGGTGAGCCGCTACTGCTGACCCATGAACATGAAGTGGAGTGACAGTCGATCAGCCTCAATGTACACGGTCGCGTAGAACACTCGAACCCAGTCGGGAACGTACCGAGACCTCATGCTCACCAAGTCAGCCAGACCCCGAAGGTAGTCAAAGAAAGGGAGTATGGGCTCCCCGGCTGCTGCTGCTCTGAGTGCTGTGAAGCATCCTGTGCTGACTCAGCTGTGAACCCCGGTGAACGTAGGAGGCATAGAAGCTCTCCTGCAGGATAGTCCAGAACCTGGGGTCAGACTCCTCATGCCCACGAGGAAACCACTGATCCTCTGGCACACTCCTCAACCTCCGAATCTTCGGTCCAGGCAAGTTCCGCAAGTCATGGAGGTAAACACCAAAAGCCTCTGCTCGTGGACCTCTGGGAACCTGAGGCTCATGAGCCTGATGCTCATGCTCGACTATCTCCTCAACGGCAGCTCTCCTCTGTCTCGGAGTCGGCTGTGGTTGTGTGTGTGCTCCACGAGTTCGAGGACTAGACCTGGCAAGTGAAGGAGGTGTCTCTGTTGGCTCTAGCTACTAACTCCGGCCTGAACGTTGTAACTGCTACTGTAGCTGCTGCTGCTCACCCTGGGGCTGCTCCCTCTGCCTCTGTGCACTCTCTCCAATCCTAATCCCCTGCTGAGACTGACCCTGAGTGTCTGGCACTGAAAGAACACGGTCCCACTCCTCCTGTCGGGTCTTCTTCTCTTTGGCTCAGCTGCCACCTTACCCTTCCTCTTGTCGCCTGCCATCTGTCAAAAATGGTAGAAGATTATAGAATGGCGAGATACGAGGATAAACATGATATGTAACTACGGATAAGGGGTCCTTAAGCATAGCAAGTGAATAGATATGAGCCTAATGACGAGACATCTAGTAGAAGATCAAAGCCACAATATAAGGACATGAAACTCTAGGCAGTCCTTAGGTGAACAAGATGTGAGTGTGCGTGGACAATCTGAAGGCATGTTACTATTTGAAGAGCAACAGGTGAAACACAGTAACTACAAATGCTCAAATGTATAAAAGGTAGCACAGACTAGGATTTTGAGCATACAGGGTGATGATAATAAGCAGCTAAGAGAATTAAGATGCAACATGCTCGGAATCAACAAGTAATTCCTCAGAAAACAGTTCAATTTTGTACCCTAGAGTAATCACACAGTGAAGCACAGGAGGGTGACAAAGGGCAATTGCTCAACACAGCAAAGGAGGTGCACGAGGGGTAGCTGTGGTGGAGGAAAAGGTCCTTGCGCACCCTGGGACGGTCGCCGATGAGCTCCCACGGTGGCGCTAGGCCGGAATTCACCGGCGGGCGCCAACCCTAGGCTAGGGCAACGGCGGAGGCGTGCGCAAAATTCGCACGGAGGGGCGGCGCGGCCGGCCGACATTGAGCACGGAGGACCAGCGGAGAGCCGCGGGGGAGCGCGCGTGCGCGGAGGTGGCCGCAGATGGCGATCGAGGCAGCACACAGGCGGCGGACGCGACAGCGGGCGGTTAGGGTTAGATTGAGGACAAGCCCGCGCCGAAAGGTTATGACAGACGGGACCCACGCATCATAGAGGTGTCGGATGAACCGACGGCGCAAAAACGTGAGCGTCGGAATGGTTCTGCTCCGCTGTGAAGGTGAGCATCGGATGATCCGATGGCCTCGAAAATAGATGCGTCCGGGCAGTTGAGTGAGAGTCTCTGTAATAGTTAGTTTTCCTTCAGCACCGGATGAACCGCTGGTAAGAAACGCGTTAGCGTTGGTTCATCCGACGGTAGGAACATTAATAACAGAGACGCACTGAGTGCACAGACCCCTTCACCGGATGAACCGACGCTGGAACCTACTAGGCAGTGGTTCATCCGACGTTGACATTTTCGATGTGTTGAACTAAATCTCTTTTTGATCCGACAAATGTCACATACAAGCCAACACAAATACATTCTTGGATCTATTCTGAGTGACAACCTCACCCCTCAAGCACTCCTTCATAAAATACTTATAGATACGCAATTAGCTCCCTAAAAGGGATAAACCATAGATAAAATAGGCAAATTAAGAATCAAAGGAGAGGAGGGAACTCCAAAAAGGGAATGTATGAGTTAATTGCCTTTGAACTTAAAGATAGACACCTTAAGCTCATTAGGACTTAACTCAATAGGCATTAAGCAAAATCATTTGTCTCATCACACCTTAAGAGTTGTTGATTTGCATTGAGCGCTAAGCAACTTTCTCATAGTGTGAGTTTCCTTTGTGACTTCTCTCACGCAATGCTATGCAAGAACAAATGCATGAAATTGAACATGAGTGCAACCTACATGACAAGCATAAATGCAAAGCGAAAGGTAAACTATCTTGCCAAGTTTGAACCCTTGATAAGCTTATTCATGGTGAGCCTTCCAACATGCCTTGAGCGAAACAAGAGAACCACCGGCTCAAGCAAGACACATACTCACCACTATCTCATCAAGGTTAGACAAGCCCCTAATCATGTACATATGCAAATGCAAACTATATGACAAGCATTACATGATGTTGGACGCATCAAGCACATTTAATTCACTCCGAAGCCTACAAAAGGTGTTTTCATCAAGAGGTTTGGTGAATATATCCGCTAATTGCTCCTCGGAGCGAACACCACAAAGGACAATGTCCCCTTTAGCAACATGGTCTCGCAAGAAGTGATGACATATATCAATGTGCTTGGTGCGCGAGTGTTGAACCGGGTTGTTAGCAATTTTTAAGGCACTTTATTGCCACAAAGGAGGGGAACCCTATCTAGAACCACACCATAATCCAAGAGGCTTTGCTTCATATAGAGGATTTGAGCACAACAAGCCCCCTCAGAAATGTATTTCGCCTCCGCGGTGGATAAGGCAACAGAGTTTTGCTTCTTAGAGGACCAAGCAACCAAAGAGCGACCTAGCAAATGGCACCCACCCAAAGTACTCTTACGATCTACTCGACATCCGGCAAAGTCCGAATCCGAATAACCCAAGAGCTCAAAACAAGCACCATGGGGGTACCACAAGCCAATGCTAGGTGTGTATTTTAAATATCTAAGGATCCTTTTCAAAGCACTTAGGTGAGATTCTTTAGGGTTGGCTTGAAACCGAGCACACATACAAACACTAAACATGATATCGGGCCTAGATGTGGTAAGATAAAGAAGAGAACCGATCATAGAGCGGTAAAGCTTTTGGTCAATCGATTTACCTCCCTCATCTAGGTCGAGATGTCCATTGGTAGGCATTGGAGTCTTGATCGGCTTATAATCATCCATCTTGAACTTCTTGAGAATATCGTTAGTGTACTTCTCTTGATCGATGAAGGTCCCTTCCTTCAATTGCTTGCTTTGAAACCCAAGGAAGAAGTTGAGCTCTCCGATCATTGACATCTCGAATTCCCTAGTCATGAGATCACTAAAATCCTTGCACACTTTGAGGTTAGTAGAGCCAAAGATAATATCATCAACATAAATTTGACAAATGAAAAGCTCATTGTTGATTATCTTTGTGAATAGCGTGTTGTCCACTCTACCAATCTTGAATCCCGCTTCAATGAGAAAATCCCGGAGCCTCTCATACCATGCCCTAAGAGCTTGCTTGAGTCCATACAAAGCCTTGTGCAACCTATAGACATGGTTAGGATATGTAGTATCTTTAAAACCGGGAGGTTGCTCCACATAGACTTCTTCATTGATGAAGCCATTCAAGAAAGCACTCTTAACATCCATTTGAAATAATTTCATTTTATGACTAGATGCACATGCAAGGAGGATACGGATAGCTTCAAGACGCGCCACCGGAGCGAAGGTCTCTCCATAGTCCAAGCCTTCTACTTGAGAGTACCCTTTGGCGACAAGTCTTGCCTTGTTCTTCACCACAATGCCATGTTCATCTTGCTTGTTCCGGTAGACCCACTTAGTGCCAATCACATTTCTTGTTCTTGGGGCGCTCTACCAACTCCCACTTGATTTCTTGTGAAGTTGTTAAGCTCATCTTGCATAGCTAAGATCCAATCCGGTTCCTCAAGAGCTTCATCTATAGTTGTGGGTTCTTCAAAAGAGATAAAAACATGATGTTTACAAAATGAGGCATATTCCTTGTGGCGAGTCCTTGTACCCCCCTTGGGATCACCCAAGACAAGATCAATTGGATGGTTTGTTGAAGTCCTTGTACACCTTCCAAATGTTGTAGAGGTGGGATCATCTTGAGATTGAACTTCACCTGTTTCCTCTACTTGATCTTGAGTGCCTTGTGATATAGGAGGTGGTTCTTGTGAGGAAGATGGACTATCTTGTCTTGTGGGGGATGATGTTGCATGCCTTGGTTGATCATCATTGTCATCATCATCGGAGGAGGAATCTTCATGAATGGAGTGAGAATCATCATCCACCTTTGGTTTGATGTCACCAATAGCCATCTTCTTCATTGCTTCTCGAAGAGGTTCTTTTCCTACATCATCACAACAAAAACCATCTCCTTGGGAGCCATTAGATTCATCAAACTCCACGTCACATGTTTATTCAATCACTCGTGTAGAGTTATTGAATACTCTATATGCCTTGGAGTTAGATGCATAACCAACAAGCATGCCCTCATATACTCTACTCTCAAACTTCCCTAGATGCTTCCTCTTCTTGAATATGAAACACTTACAACCAAACACCCGGAAGTAGGAGATCTTGGGCTTTCTCCCAATGAGTAGCTCATATGGTGTTTTCATCAATAGTCGGTGGAGATACACTCTATTTGAAGCATGACATGTCGTGTTGATAGCTTCCACCCAAAACCTTTGTGAAACCCCATAGTCATCCAACATAGCTCTTGCAAGAGTGATGAGTGTCTTGTTCTTTCTCTCTACCACACCGTTTTGTTGTGGTGTATAGGTTGAAGAGAAGTCATGCTTTATGCCTTCACCATCACAATACTCTTCCACTCTTGTGTTGCGAAATTCTGATCCATTGTCACTTCTAATCTTCACCATGGATGACCCAAACTCATTTTGGGCCCTAGTAGCAAACTTCTTGAAGATGTCAAATGTCTTGCCCTTGTCCTCCAAAAAGAATGTCCAAGTATAATGTGAGTAATCATCAACAATGACAAGACAATAGAGATTACCACAAAGACTCTTGTATGTAGTTGGTCCAAAGAGGTCCATGTGCATGAGCTCTAATGGTCTTGTGGTAGATACATAAGCCTTCATAGGATGATGACTTGCAACTTGCTTGTCGGCTTGACATGCACTACATAACTTGTCCTTCTCAAATGTGACATTCTTCACACCAAGTACCATACCCTTCTTGAAAGCTTTCTTGAGTTGGCTCATGCCTATATGGGCAATGCGTTGATGTCATAGCCAACCCTTGGATGTCTTGGAGACCAGGCAAGTAGTCAAATTTGCTTCATGGGATGCAAAGTCTACAAGATAAAGATTGCCATAGTGGAATCCCTTGAAAACAACTTCATTAGTTTTCTTGTTAGTGATTGTGACCCCTTCATCATCAAAAGTGCATGAAAGACCAAGGTCACAAAATTGTGCAATGGAAAGCAAGTTATAACTACAAGAATCCACAAAGAGAACATTGGAGAGGGATAGATCATTTGTTAGAAGGATTTCACCCAATCCGGAGATCCTTCCTTTAGAGTTATCACCAAATGAAATTTGTTCATGATCTCCTGCATCATCCACTAGAGAGGTGAACATTTTTACTTGGCCAGTCATGTGTTGAGTGCAACCACTATCAAGTATCCAATGACTCCCTCCGACCTTGTAGTTCACCTACACACAAGAAATTAGGATTGAGATTTAGGAACCCAAGCTAGTTTGGGCCCCTTGATGTGAGTGACAAGAGCTTTCGGAATCCATAAGCTTCTAGGCGGCTTAAGACTTTTGGTTTGGCACCAATGAACTTGACCGCAATCTTGCCATTGTTTTTCTTCATCAACAAGAAATGGTTATCATTGTACATGGACTTGAAATTGTTAGGGGCAAAGGGAGAGTAGGTGTTGGGCACTCCCTCGTGTGATGACCGGTGACCTTGCAATGTTGACAATAAGACCCAATCTCATTGATGAAACACCCATATAACTCCTTAGGCCTAGGAGTTTCCTTGATGGGATTTGGGAAAGAACCAAGTCCCTTGTCCCATAGTCTCTTGCATTGTAGTAGAGGATTTCCTTGTGTAACTCCTCACCCTTGGCTAAAGTCTTCACACAAGACCTTAGGCTTCTCACTTCTTCAAGAGCTTTCACCCTAGCATGGTTAGTTTTGGAGGAAGATGCAATATTTTCATCATTAAGCAAGACCTTAGGTTCTTCAATTAGATCATCACATGAAGTAGAGGCATTGGTTTTAGTGACTTCTCTAGCATTTTCATGCCCACTAGAGCCAATGTCCTCATTTGCAAGCTCAAGCTCTTAATACTTCATCTCTAAGATCACATGTTCTTTCTTAAGCTTCATATGATTTGACTCAAGAGACTTGTTAAGCACGGTTATGTCGTCATGCTTGACGATTAGCTCATTGTGCTTATCAAGCAACTTGTTGTGGTCATCTTTAAGTGACTTGTTAGACACTACCAAAGCATCATGTTTTTTCTAAGGTCATTGTGCTTCACAAGCAACTCATCATTTGATAGCTTAAGTTTCTCATGGGTCTCTTCAAGTGCTTTGAGCTCACTCTTTTGTTTCTTAATCATGGAAGTGTATTCATCAAGAAGACCCTTAAGAGCAAGAGGTGAGAGATCATCATCACTACTAGAAGAATCACTAATATCGCTATCACTCACCTTGGAGTGCTTTGCCATGAAGCACATAGGTGGAGGTGGGAGTGCAGGCTCTTCATCATCCATGATAGCGATACCGGTGATCTTCTTGTTCTTTTCTTCTTCACTTTCACTTGATTCACTTGAAGTTTCACCACCGGTTACCCATTCATTGGCCAAGAGAGAACGATGTTCGCCATTCTTCTTGTGGTAGGGCTTGTTTGATGACTTCTTCTTGAATGAGCTCTTCTTGTAGTACTTGGCATCTTTCTCATCCTCATCGTTCTTTTTGCTTGAGCTTGATACTCGCTTGTCGGGCTTAGGGCAATCATAGGATAGATGATCATAGCTTCCACAATTATAGCACTTCATATTGCTTCCTTCACCATTTCTTTTTGATGCCCGAAACTTTTGCTTTTTAGGATCATAGTTGTAACCCTTGTTGTCAATCTTGGAGAGCATTCTTGTAGTTCTCTTCATGAGGAGAGCAAGCTTTGCATCACGCTCTCCACTTCACTTGAATCACTTTTTCCTTCGCTCTCACTTGAGGAAAAAGGAGGCTTTGCATTGGTCTTCTTGGACTTGATCTTCTCACTAGCCTTGAGTGCAAGATCTTTCTTTGCTCTTGAGTTAGAGGAAGATGATTCCATGTCTTCCATCATGAACATCTCGTGGGAGCGGATCTTGTTCACAACCTCGGTGATGGTGAGGGTAGAGAAATCCTTCTCAAAGAGAGGTGCCTTGACGATGTTGTACCTAGGCTTGGGGAGCGTTTGAAGGATTTTCCGGATGATTTCCTGCTCAGAAAGGTTAGCAACATCGAGAGCATTGATACTTTGAATGAGCACACACATCCTAGAATACATTTGCTCTACACCCTCATCATTCATTCATTTTGAACTCATTGAGTTCCACCTTAAGCAACTCATATTTTTCCTCACGGATCTTTTTGTTACCCACATGGATTTCTTTGAGTTGCATCCACACTTCATGGGCGGTTTCCAAAGCAAAGAACCGATCAAACAACTCCTCATATAGTGCCTCAAAAATATGGTTTCTAGCACGCGCATTCCACTTAGCCTCACTCTCGGTGGGAACTTTAGGCAACAGATACATGGTAGTGCGCCACACATCATGGTGTTGTGCTTGAAGGTAGCTAGCCATTCTACGTTCCCAAAAGGTAAATTGTTTCCCCGCCAACTTGGGAGGGCCATTGCCACTACCTTTCCCCATCTCCCTAGGCGGTTAAGCCAAGCAAAAGGGAGACTAGATCTGATACCACTTGTAGGATCAATGGCCCGTAGAGGGGGGTGAATATGGGCCTTGTTTTGAGTTTCTGAAGCATTAAAAAAAACCTTAGCCTATCAACTAGTGTTGCCCATTTAAAACGGTTTTTCTCTACTACTAAGCACACTAGCAAGAGTTTCCTTAGCAAATATCACACTAAGAGATATGGAACACCCTAGTCAAGATATGAAGCAAACAAGAAAGTAAAAAGAACAAGGGCAAGGAAATTTAAGTGCGGAAATTTAAGGGCCGGCCACTGTTGACGGTAAAAATCCGTCAACCTATCCATGAGTTTACCTTCGGTGTTGGCATAAGTTTTTTACCTTATCCATTGGTACTAACCCTTGTGATATAACAAGTTCACTTGTGCATGCCAGTTTTGGAGTTTAGTGTTTATGCAGGGTTTTAGCGTTGAAAGCAAGACTTTCGGGATAAGTTCATCAAGCACCTTGTGACAAGACCTTGAAGCCCGTAAAGTCATGCAATGAAGCAAACTTGACTCCAAGAAGCCAGGGACTCAACTCGAGAAGATGACAAACTCCGAGGACCTAACCAGAAAAGTGCCGAATCTTGTGGGAAAAGGAGCTACGTCCAACTCGGAGAGAAACTGATGACAAGGGCCTACATGCAGAAGGGGGAAGCATCTAGAAGACTCGGGAACCGACACCACGCGAAGGAGGCCGGACCCGGGCTGGATGGGCCCAGGCCGGCCGGCCCAGCCCAGTCCAGGGCCCAATCCCCCCTCCTTTGACCTAGCCGCCATTCGGGCTATTTATAGCCCCGGGGTCGAGAGCCACGCATCATCCAATTTGTCATCGGCCGCCAAGGAGCAGAGAAGAGAGGGACACCATCCCGGAGAGGAGAGGGTCGAGCTAACTGACTAGGGTCTCCCTAGCCGACGTGGGAACTTTGCAAGGAAGACCACGTCGGAGTTCCCGGAGCTAGAATCAAGATCCAGGTAGGATCCCGGTGGTGATCTTTTTTATGTATCATTGTATTAGTTGAATTATCAAGTTGAATCTATTTCTAGCGATCAAGAGTTTCTTCGATGATTTCGTTTTTCGATCGGCTTTGCTTATTCTAGATCTATTCTCGAGATAGATCACATAGGGTGTTCTTGTAGCCGCGGTGGCTAGAGGTACACGCCGGATCTTCCGAAAGAACTCGACTTGTCCTTGGACTCACCCTAGACTACCCGCATGAGTAGGGATACGTTGTGACGAACGGGGGTTCCGAAAGGCGGGCGTTTTCGAGTCGGATGGGAAACCACGATTTAAAGAGGCTTCTAATAAGATTCGATTTGCTACTTCTTCTCTTGCTTGGAACTTCAAAAAAGGCTTAGCCCGATCTCTCTAGATCGGTTTATCTACCCTATCTATCTTTGTTATCTCCGGTCTTTAGTATTAGATTAGTTTTGTGTTCTTTATCTAGATGCATTAGGGTTTCACTTTACCGAAGATTGAAGTTGCTTGGCTTTACTAGATCATCTTTTGCGTCACACATTTGTTCCACGGATTCGATACCTTGGGTTCACCACTCGAGGGAAGAAGGGTCCCTTGACTACGACGGGAGACTTGTCCGCTTGCAAGTCTAAACGAACTTTGATACAACTATTAACCGTCAACAAGCTCCTTTTTCTGGCGCCGTTGCCGGGGAGCAAGTGATCAAGATTTGATCTTTTATTGCCTTTTTGTGATTTTAAGTTTTCTTTTAGTTTTTCTTTTTGCATCTACTAAACTTTGATCATCCTCAAAATAAATCTAATCTAGTTTGTCTAACCCTAGTTTTCATAGATTTATTTTTACTTTCTAGTTTTTGCATATTTTGTTTATTGCTAACCCTAACAGGAGATGGACGGCTACCTCTCCAACAAACCCGATAATTTTGTGGATGATCCAGAAAAACTTTACAAGCTAAGGAGACGCGAAACACATCAAGCTAAAAAGCTGGATTTTGTAGATTCGAAGTTGGAAGACAAAGGATCGAAGAATCTCTGAAAAATTCACCACCTCAAAGTCCTCGGGAAAATCGACTTCCACCGATGGGTGACCAACCGCAAAAGCACAAGATTGGGGAGCTATGCACCCCGGACATCATCGACCTACCAATCTTGAATCTTGAGGAGATCGGAAGACCGTTCGAGATCAAGACCTCAACAATCCGCATGGTGCAACATTCACCCTTCACCGGTAAAGAGGATCCGAACCTTCACCTCCAAGCATTCATTCAACTATGTCAGACTTTCAACATGGATGGGGTGACTCAAGATCAAATGAGGGCAAGGCTTTTTTCGTTCTCACTACTCGGGAAGGCTTTGCAATGGTTCCACTCTCAACCGGCGGAGATGGTGCAAAATTGGAACACGTTGATGAAGGCTTTCATGAAGGAATACTATTCGCCGGGTAAAACTCAAATTTTGCGTAATAAGATTGCCACCTTTGTTCAATATCCTACGGAAACTATCTCGGAGGCATTCGAGTGCTTCAACGAGTACACTCGGTGGTTCCACATCACAAGTTCCCGAAGGAAGACCTCATGCAAAAGTTCTATCAAGGACTCACCATGGCGTCAAGGACGATCATCGATGCACCGGCGGGAGGATCTATCATCGAGCTTACACCGACGGAAGCTTTCACTCTATTCAAGAAGGTCGCGGATAATGACACATGGGCATCATCCGGGCGCCTACATCCGGTTCAACCCACGGGGAATGTCAAGGGAGTCTTGCAAGTGGAGAAGGAGAACATACTTGAATGCAAGATTGATTCACTCATGAGGAGGTTGGAGAAGATGGAGATAGAAAAGAAAGAGGCTCAAGACTTGAAGGCCGCCGAAGCAAGATCCACATGAGAAGAATGCGAAGAGTATGGCCATGTCCACAAAGATTGTCCGGAGGAAGCCAAAGTGCTCGACTACATGAGGAAGGGAGAATTGCCGAACTTCCGCTACGGTCAAGGTAGACCCCAATTCAATGCAAGCTCATCCATTCCGAATTCGGTTCCGCTTGGTATACAATTGAAGGAATTCATGGACGAGCAAGCCAAGATCAACAAGGACACCGTCACCAAGTTCAAGACCATAGACAAGGTGGTGGAGAACATCGATAGCAAAGTGACGGAGGTCGGGAGCTCCAACCATCAAGTGCTCAACATGATGAAGATGATCGAGACGCAAGTGGGACAACTTGCCGGGCGCCTCACTAATGATGAAGGGAAGCTTCCGGGACAACCAAAAGGTCCCGAATCGGCGAAGGCCATTCAAACACATTCGGGAAAGGAGACCGAATATCCAGAACGTCCCGCGGGAGCAAGGAAGCTAAAACCATCCGCCGAGGCGAAGGAAGTTGCTAAGGAGAAGGTTACGGGGATCGTCACCGAAGAGCCCGAATTTGAGATACCGGAAGAAGACACGAGGATACCACAACTAAAGCCACGCTACTTCCGAGGTAAACTTGACAACCACTTTGAGAAGTTTGTGGAGGTTGTGCGTAGACTTAACATCAACATGCCATTATTATATGCCCTACAAGTACCTACTTATTCTCGTTACTTTAAAGACATACTTGCAAATAAATATGAGATAGAAACACTTGGGGTAGATCATGTCAAGATGTCCGAGGAGTGTAGTGCCGCTATTGCTAATGGGCTAGAGAAGTAGAAGGACTCCAGATGCCCTACAATTCCATGTTCCGTTGGTTCATTCAATTTCGAGAAGGCATTGTGTGACCTTGGAGCAAGTGTGAGCGTCATGCCAAGGGATGTGTTCGAGAAGCTACGCCTACCATTGGAGCCTACAGGTATGTGTTTAGAGTTGGGAGATAACTCCATTCGCTATCCCTTGGGCATTACCGAAGAGGTACCCGTGAAGATTGGACACCACTTCATCCCCGTCGACTTCGTGGTGCTCGAGATGGGAGAGAGGGAGAAGCCGCCGCTCATCCTTGGGAGGCCTTTCCTCAAGACCGTGGGAGCTACTATTGATGTTGGCAAGGGGGAGATCATGTTCGATATTAACGGAGAACAGAGTTCTTTCAAGTTCCGACCACAACTCGAGGCATGCAATATGATTGAAGTTAAAGATGCTCCACCTCATCGTCGCGCTGTTAAGAAAGAACCAAGGAAGAAGGAAGGGCTGAAAAAGTATAAAGAGCCGAAGAAGAAGGACGTGAAGAAAATCAAGGAAGATGTTGCATCCGTCAAGACAAAGGAAGAAAAGCCGCCTGTGAAGACCAAAAAATGACTAAGCCGGAAGATAAGCCCATGCCCAAGATGGTGCGGAAGCGGGTACCCAAGATTGCAACGCCCACAAAGAGCGTTGATCCGAATTAATCAAGTGAAGAAGTCTAGCTATGGACTATAAACGAAGCGCTAGGCGGGAGGCAACCCGTTTCGTCGAGTCAAGAATAAGCTGCCAGGAGGACAACCCGATTCCAGGTTTTTCGAGTCTTTTTAAATAATTCAGTTTAAAATTTTATGTCGCAAAGACATTAGACTTAGAAGTGGTTGAACAATATTAGAGGCATAATTCTTGGTTGAATATTTTGCTTGATCATAAACCCTTTACTTGAACCCTCCTATGTGTTTGTTTGTTTCTTTTCGAGAAACCACAACCAAATAAATTCAGAACCTAACTCAACCCTTCATCCTTATTATGGTGTTGTGGTTGACTTATTTTTCATGCTAAAAACACACGAGTAGAGCCACGGCTTATACCTAGGTGTTAATTAAATTTCAGCACGTGGTAGGACTCGCGTGAACCTAGAAACTAAACTTTTGGTTGGTTTAAAAATCTATATCCTTGGTTTCTCTAAGATTAGAATTTTTCTAAGCCTCATTTAATTTTGTTTTATTCAAAATCTCTCTCATTTAGCCAAAATTAGAACCTAAACCTATGCCCCCATGATCAAGCCGGGAAAAGTTTGCTCTCAACCAATGAAGGCAAACTATACCGGTGAGACCGATATCAACGTAGTCGGAAAATATTTTTGACTTACGTTTGTTTTTAATGGTTTAAAAACTTCTCTAAATTTATGCTTGAGCTCTTCTATAGCTCTGAAAATATTTTTAATTTTCGAAATTAGAGGAGTGCTTAGCCTTAAACATACTTAGAGGGAGGCATTCTAGTTTAAGTTAATCATGCATGCACCATTGGATGCTCTTTCATCAACTCTCATCAAGACCACATGCAAAGGACAAGCATGGGTGGGAAGCAAGCATAACTTTGCAGGAAATTCATGGTGACATGTGAAGCAAGTGGAGCAAGGGAGCATGGACATGACTCAAAGCATGAAGCATCAAGTGGAAGGACCAATAATGCAAGAAAAGGAGTGGACGAGAGCATTTGGGCAGTGCAACTCATGGAGCACGCGGGCAAGAAAGTCACGGAGGAGAAATGATCGTGTTGGAGGAAAACGGAGCCCTGGGGAGGCACGCGGCCACCCAGGCCGGTCGGCCCAGGCCGGTCGGCCTCCCCTACAAAAGGAGACCCCCGGCTCCCGTTTTCTGCAGGCAAGCATCCCTCTCCTTCCTCAGTTTGTGTGCTCAAGTTTTCGTGCCCAGAACCACCGTAGACATAGCCAACCTCCCAAGCTTGATAGCTCAAACAATACACACCCTTAATCCACTCGAAGTCCACATTCCGAAGTAACTTTTTAAGTGCCTAGCTACCGGTTGCAACCCGAAATTTTAGTGGAGAGAAGAGTGCTGCAATCATGTGGAAGAATACCACAAGTCTCTTCACCAAGAAGAAGGGGTCGTCGTCATCCAAGCCATCTTCGACGATGTCTTCGAGGAGGCACTCGGTTTTCGAGTCTCCTCGAAGCAGGAGGACACGGCACCGCCAAGGAGGAACGACGCTCTCCTCCTCGGTGGCATGAGGGCAACAAGGAGCACGTCCATGAGGTTTACTGAACCTCAAGAGCGTACGGAGGAGTCGCCCGTCCCACCTCGACGATCGACCCGTTCATCCCCGCCACCTCCATACACTCTGCGGTATTCCACATATGGCTTCATAATATTGTCGGAGGAGGAGGAGAAGAAACTCTCTCGTCTTGAGAAGAGGCTTGTGGCCAACGTCGACTTCGACGATCAAGCACTCAACTATTTGGGTTTCGGCACGGACATATATTATATGTTGGGGCACCTTGGATGGGTGCAATTCTCTAACGGGGTGTCGGCAAACACCCACAAGGAGTTTGCCTTGGAAATCTTAATGGCTATTGCGCCTATCCTTGATGATGGGGTGCAAAGTTTATCATTCCGTTTGGAGGGAATCCAACAAGTGGTTCCCTACGAGTATGTTAGGGAGCTACTTGGGTTCCAAAAGGGAGCTCCGGAGAAAGTTGACGTGTCGGATGGCATGTTAGATGGATTTTGGAATTTAATCTCCAGAGAAGCCCACCAACAATGCAACTGCATCTGTAACCCCATTATCCAAGTATTCCATTCTTGGATGAGCAAGAGGATATTGGGGTCGGGAGATATTGGTTCGGGGTGCTACCTCTCTATGTTGGCCATCTCCCTAAGGCCGGGGATCACAAGAAACCCCGAACATCTTTTACGTGGGACCTCTCTCGACCTTGAGTATTTGAAACAAGGTAAATATATTAGTGGAGATGAGAGAGTAGGCTTTCATGTGGCCAAGGTGAACTTACCCCTTCCGGACGCAAGGCTTAGGCTTTTCATTCGAGGGAAGATTGGTTGGAAGAGGGACTCCTTGTCCCGGCGAAGAAAACAAAAGAGGAAGAATCGTAGAGGATGGATCCTCCTCCGCACAAGCGGGTGGTGCACAACCTAACTATGTACCACCATTTGGCGGGATTTCTACTCCGCCAAGTTATTACGGAGGGCCACAAACGCAAGCATGGGGGTGGTGCACCGGTACCCCCACCAAATTATGTGGTGCCCAACGTAATCTTTTCGGAGCCCTACGCACAATATCCCCAACCACAACAAAGCATGGCCATAATTGGAGGGTATGTTGCGAGAAATATGCAAAACGTCGCAGCCATCCAAACCAACGCGGCTCAACTTGGTGAGGGCAATGCAAATATTGCCTATGAGCTTGGACGCCTTCACCTAGTGCAGTCGGATAATTTCGTTGGAGGGGATGTCCAACCCTACTATGAGCAAGGGTACAACTATCAAGATTATCAACACCAACCACCAGTGGAGGATTAGGAAGAAGGAGGAACTTTAGTTTTCTTTTCTTTTCCCTTTTTCTGTAATTTTTAGCTTGTGTTTGCGTAGTATTTTCAGTTTTCATTAAATTTCAGCAAGTGTGTTAGTTTATTTTCAGCATGTATTTCAGTTTGTTTTCATCATTAATAAAGACACCACCTTGTTTACACCATTGGGAATGTTACAAAATTTGTGCCATGATGATATATGATAATAATTACCGCTTTGTTAATCTTTATAATTGATTTATGCATGTTAAAGCTAGTGCTCTCTTAAAATACAAATATGAATTTATCTAAATGCTATCTTAATCTTTAGCGGAGGTTATGATTAAAATAAAGACCCATAGTGTTTTATGTGCTCTCAAGTTATGAATAGATTGAAGATGGTTTTTATGCCCAAAAATATTGCTAACCTTGTCATGAATATCACTTGTGTGTTGCTCAACCTATCCAGAGCCTAATATATATATATGAGTGCATAAACCTTAGTGTACAAGATTTATTTTTGAGTGAGTTATTGCAGGCCATGATTTCTCTGGCCCGAGACTAAGAAGCTGGTCATTTCGTTTTTGCGTATCTATCTTTTTGCTAGCCTTTTATCCGTGCATTGTGTATCTCCACATTGGAGATTTCACAAACCTCGCCGGATATCCACCCTTAAAACCAAATATCATCCTTCGTGATTACCTCCTTGACCACAACCTATCGTTGAGAATGGATCATCAATTCAAGGAAGATCGCAAGACGGCACCAACATTGAAGAATTCAAGTATCTCTCCAAGGAAAAATATTTCCGGTACCTACCTTATTTATCACCTCTTTGCCCGAGGACGAGCAACGTCTAAGCATGGGGGAGGAGGTAGGTACGATGCAATTTTAGAGTTCAAAGGGGAGCAAATAAAATTTTTATGAGAAAGAAAAAGAAAAAAATGAGAAAAAGAAAGAAAGAGATATATGAGAAAAAGAGAAAAAATGAGTATGTGTAAAAATAAAAATAAAGTGAACTCTCCGGTTCTCTAAAGTGCATTAGGAATTTCAAGGCTTCAAGATTAAAAGATCCATACTCACTTTCCAACCATGTGCAATCCGATGACGAGGGCTTCCTTTGCGCCTCAGGATCACTCTTTGTCATTTGCACATGTCCACCTATCTCAAGCGTGTGTATTTTTCTCTTTCCCCTCCTTGATAACATCATTTTCCAATGACCTTTTTGACGAGTCTCGGTAAGACCATGAGAAGCTTGTCTTGTTTTGACAACATCTCATTTATAATATCTTGGTAGGACTAAACTTTCCCAAAAGCTCATAAAGCTTACCACACATATATGTTATGAGAGGGAAAGGAGTAGAATATATAGGCTTCAGAGACAAGATGAGATGAGAGTTCATGAGCAATATGCAAGATGATTTAAATTTGTGAATTTGGTTTATCTCTTTTTCATCTAGTTCTTAAATTTCAAAATTTTTGAGATCTATTTAAATTTTGGGAGCATGTTATTACTTGTGGGATAAGCTTAATTAAGAATCTACCCTCCGTAGAGATAAAGGCTAGTACATTATGGAACTTTAACGAATTAAAATTTCGAGAGCATTATGTTTTCCCATGTATGATCAAGTGCAAGGTTTAAACATTGATGGGCAACGATGATATCCATCGAAGGCTTACTCGAGGACGAGAAAGGTTTAAGCATGGGGGAGATGTTGACGGTGAAAATCCGTCAACCTAGCCATGAGTTTACCTTCGGTGTTGGCATAAGTTTTTTACCTTATCCATTGGTACTAACCCCTGTGGTATAACAAGTTCACTTGTGCATGTCAGTTTTGGAGTTTAGTGTTTATGCAGGGTTTTAGCGTTGAAAGCAAGACTTCCGGGATAAGTTCATCAAGCACCTTGTGACAAGACCTTGAAGCCCGTACAAGTCATGCAATGAAGCAAACTTGACTCCAAGAAGCCAGGGACTCAACCCGAGAAGATGACAAACTCCGAGGACCTAACCAGAAAAGTGCCGAATCTTGTGAGACAAGGAGCTACGTCCAACTCGGAGAGAACCGACGACAAGGGCCTACATGCAGAAGGGGGAAGCATCTAGAAGACTCGGGAACCGACACCACGCGAAGGAGGCGGGAACCGGGCTCCGGATGGGCCCGGGCCGGCCGGCCCCCCGGGCCCGGGGCCCAATCCCCCCTCCTTTGACCTAGCCACCATTCGGGCTATTTATAGCCCCGGGGTCGAGAGCCACGCATCATCCAATTCGTCATCGGCCGCCGAGGAGCAGAGAAGAGAGGGACACCATCCCGGAGAGGAGAGGGTCGAGCTAGTTGACTAGGGTCTCCCTAGCCGACGTGGGAACCTTGCAAGGAAGACCACGTCGGAGTTCCCAGAGCTAGAAGCAAGATCAAGGTAGGATCCCGGTGGTGATCTTGTTTATGTATCATTGTATTAGTTGAATTATCAAGTTGAATCTATTTCTAGCGATCAAGAGTTTCTTCGATGATTTCGTTTTTCGATCGGCTTTGCTTATTCTAGATCTATTCTCGAGATAGATCACATAGGGTGTTCTTGTAGCCGTGGTGGCTAGAGGTACACGCCGGATCTTCCGAAAGAACTCGACTTGTCCTTGGACTCGCCCTAGACTACCCGCATGAGTAGGGATACGTTGTGACAGAACGGGGGTTCCGAAAGGCGGACGTTTTTGGAGTCGAACGGGAAAACACGATTTAAAGAGGTTTCTAATAAGATTTGATTTGCTACTTCTCTTGCTTGGAACTTCAACAAAAGGCTTAACCCAATCTCTCTAGATCGGTTTATCTACCCTATCTATCTTTGTTATCTCCGGTCTTTAGTAGATTAGATTAGTTTTGTGTTCTTTATCTAGATGCATTAGGGTTTCACTTTACCGAAGATCGAAGTTGCTTGGCTTTACTAGATCATCTTTTGCGTCACACATTTGTTCCACGGATTCGATACCTTGGGTTCACCACTCGAGGGAAGAAGGGTCCCTTGACTACGATGGGATACTTGTCCGCTTGCAAGTCTAAACGAACTTTGATACAACTATTAACCGTCAACAGCCACCTCCACCCACGTCGCCCGTCCGTGGGCCCCTCTCGAGGGCAAAGGATGGAAACGGGGATGCGAAGCAGCGAGCGGAGCGACATTTTTCAGCTCCGTCTCCTGCAATTCGCTCTAGAGAGCACGATTTCAAGGTGCTTCTCCTCCGGAGTGGTTTTTTTACCGCGTTTGTTACAGCTTCACCAAAAACGGCTCCGGGAGCCGCAAGAGAAGCTATAACAAACAGACCCATATGCTCATACTTCCTTAATACATATTACATACACATAAAAATATTTTTTAACTAATACAAAATATATTAAAAGTGCATCTACTCCTACTCTTTAAAGTCATTCATACGAATTTGATAGAAAAATTATGTACTCAAGCAAATATTTACTCATCATATTCTTTTATTGTATATATAAAACTTTGTTAGGCCATATCGGTGAGCTTTTGTTTAGACACAAGGTCTTGCGCTGCATCTAAATGCATGCATGATGGCTCACCTGCACGATTTCTTCTAAATGGGAGCCCCGGCATTTGTCCAGGGTTGCGGGGGTCCAGTGTGTTATACTCCGTCCATCCCATATTATTTGTCATTTTGACTTCCTGAATACATCCCTTTTGTGCCGGCAAGGAAGAATAAAAGAGGAAGAATTGTAGAGGAGGGATCCTCCTCGGCGCAAGAGGGTGGTGCACAACAAAATTATGTGCCACCGTTCAGAGGAATCTCTACACCGCCAAGTTATTACAGAGGGCCAACAATGCAAGCATGGGGGAGTGGTCCAGCCATGCCCCCACAAAATTATGTGGTGCCCAACGTAACCTTTGCATAGCCCTATGCACAGTACCCCCAACCACAACAAAGCATGGCCATAATTGGAGGGTATGCTGCGAGAAATATGCAAAATGTCGGAACCATCCAATCCAACGCGCCTCAACTTGGTGAAGGCAATGCAAATATTGCCTATGAGCTTGGGCATCTTCACCTAGTACCGCCGACTCAATTCGTTGTAGGGGATGTCCAAACCTACCATGAGCAGGGGTACAACTACCAAGATTATCAACACCAACCACCGGCGGAAGATTAGGAAGGAGGAGCTTTAGTTTTCTTTTCTTTTCCCTTTTTCTGTAATTTTCAGCTTGTGTTTGCGTAGTGTTTTCAATTTTCATTTAAATTTAAGCAAGTGTGTTAGTTTATTTTCAGCATGTGTGTTAGTTTTTTTTCATCATGAATAAAGACACCACCTTGTTTTTATCTTTGGTAAAGTTATGAAATTTATGCCATGATGATATATGATTATAATTGCCGCTTTGTTTATCTTTGTATTCGATTTATGCATGTCAAAGCTAGTGCTCTCTTAAAATACAAATCTGAATTTATCTAAGTACTAGCTTAATCTTTAGCAAAGGTTTTGATTAAAATAAAGACCCATAGTGTTTTATGTGCTCTCAAGTTTTACATGGATTAAAGATGGTTTTTATTCTTAAAAGTAATGCTAACCTTGTCATGAATATCACTTGTGTGTTGCTCCACCTATACTAAGCCATATTTGAGTGGTTAAACCTTAGTGTACAAGATTTATTTTTGAGTGAGTTATTGCAGACCATGATTTCTCTGGCCCGAGACTAAGAAGCTGGTCATTCTGTTTTTGCGTATCTATCTTATTGCTAGCCTCTTCTCCGTGCATTGTGTATCCCCGCATCGGAGATCTCACAAACCTCGCCAGATATCCACCCTTAAAACCAAATATCATCTTTTGTGATTACCTCCTTGACCACAACCTATCGTTGAGGATGGATCATCAATTCAAGATTGCAAGATGGTGCCAACATTGAAGACTTCAAGTATCTCTCCAAAGGAAAAGTATTTCCGGTACCTACCTTATCTTTATCACCTCTTTGCACGAGGACGAGCAACGTCTAAGCATGGGGGATGACGTAGGTACATTGCAATTTTAGAGTTCAAGGGGAGCAAATAAAATTTTGAGAAAGAAAAAATGAGAAAGAGAAAGAAAGAAAAAAGATAAAGAAAGATGTGAGTATGTGTAAAAATAAAATAAGTGAACTCCCCGGGTTCTCCACAGTGCATTAGGAATTTCAAGGCTTCAAGATCAAAAGATCCATACTCATTTTCCAACCATGTGCAATCCGATAACGAGGACTTCCTTTGTGCCTCGGGACCACTCTTTGCCATTTGCACATGTTCACCTATCTCAAGTGTGTGTATTTTTTTCTTGCCCCTCCTTGACATAACATTATTTTCCAATGGCCTTTTTGACGAGTCTCGGTAAGACCATGAGAAGCTTCTCTTGTTTTGACAACATCTCCTTTATAATATCTTCGTAGGACTAAACTTTCCCAAAAGCTCCATATAAAGCCTACCACATATATATGTTATGAGAGGGAAGGAGTAGAATGAATAGGCTTGAGAGACAAGTGAGATGAGACTTCATGAGCAATATGCAAGGTGATTTAAATTTGTGAACTTGGTTTAGCTCTTTTTCATCTCGTTCTTTATTTCAAAATTTCTGAGATCTATTTAAACTTTGGAACATGTTAATACTTGTGGGATAAGCTTAATTGATAATCTACCCTCCGTAGAGATGAAGGCTAGTACCTTATGAAACTTTAACAAATTAAATTTTGGGAGTATTATGTTTTCTCATGTATGATCAAGTGCAAGGTTTAAATAATGAAGGACAATGATGATATCCATCGAAGGCTTACTCGAGGACGAGCAAGGTTTAAGCATGGGGGAGATGTTGACGGTGAAATTCCGTCAACCTAGCTATGAGTTTACTTTTGGTGTTGGCATGAGTTTTATATCTTATCCATTGGTACTAACCCCCTTTATATAACAAGTTCATTCGTGCATGTCATTTTGGAGTTTAGTGTTTATGCAGGGTTTTGACGTTGAAAGCAAGACTTCCGGGATAAGTTCATCAAGCACCTTGACAAGACCTTGAAGCCCGGCACAAGTCATGCAATGAAGCAAACTTGACTCCAAGAAGCCCAGGGACCAAACCTGAGAAGATGACAAACTCTGAGGACCTAGCCAGAAAAGTGTTGAATATTGCGGGACAAGGAGCTTCGTCCAACTCTGAGAGAAACTGACAACAGGGGCCCACATGCAGAAGGGGGAAGGATATAGAAGACTCGGGAACCGACGCCACGCGAAGGAGGTAGGCAACTGGGCCGTGGTGGGCCCAGGCCGGTCGGCCCAGGCCGGCCGGCCCGACCCATTCTGGGGCCCAGTCGCCTCCCCCTTTGACCTAGCCACCATTCAGGCTATTTATAGCCCCAGGGTCGAGAGCCACACATCAATCCATTCGTTATTGGCCGCCGAGGAGCAGAGAAGAGAGGGACACCATCTCGGAGATGAGAGGGTCGAGCTAGTTGACTAGGGTCTCCCTAGCCGACGTGGGAACCTTGCAAGGAAGACCACGTCGGAGTTCCCGGAGCTAGAAGCAAGATCGAGGTAGGATCCCGGTGGTGATCTTGGTTCATTTATCATGTACTAGTTGATGTAACAAGTTGAATCCGATTTTCGAGCGATCAAGTGTTTCTCTGAAGTCTTCGTTTTCGCTTATCTTAGATCTATACTCGAGATAGATCACATAGGGTGTTCTTGTAGCCGTGGTAGCTAGAGGTGCATGTCCGACCTTCCGAAAGATCTCGACTTGTCCTCAGACTCATCCTAGACTAACCCTCACGAATAGAGGTGTGTTGTGACAGAACGGTGACTCCAAAAGGCGGGCGTTTTCGGAGTCGGACGGGAAACCATGGTTTAAAGAGGCTTCTAATGAGATTAAACTTGCTACTTCTTCTTTTGCGTGGAACTTCAACAAAAGGCTTAATCTGATCTCTCTAGATCGGTTCATCTATCCCCCTGTATCTCTTGCTACCTCTGGTCTTTAATAGATTAGATTCGTTTTTGATGTTCTTTGATTAGATGCATTAGGGTTTCACCTTTCGAAGATTGAAGTTTCTTGGCATTACTAGATTAACTCTTGCATCACACATTTGTTCCACGGATTCGATACCTTGGGTTCACCACTCGAGGGAAGAAGGGTCCCTTGGCTACGGCGGGAGACTTGTCCGCTTGCAAGTCTAAACGAACTTTGATACAACTATTAACCGTCAACAGCTGGACTACTCCGTCGCCCTCACTAGAGTCGGCGCCGTCGCCTCCTCTCCGCCAACTGTCGGTGCCAAGCAGCGCGGAGGTGCGGTTGGGAAGGCCAACAAAGGAAAGTGTGGCTACGGTGTGGAAGGGGAGCAACAGCGTGAGGGCCAGTGCGGGCGAGCCGGTGAAGATGGGCGATAGGGACAAGGAGCTCAATTTCCTCAGTGGTCGCGGTGGCGGTGCAGAGAAGCCAACAACCGGCGGTGGAGAAGGTTACGGTGGCCATGGCTGTGAGGTGTGGAGCAAGATAAGAGGAGCTTGGGAGGTAGAGATTTATTTTGAAATTTAACTCTAAGTTCGCATGCCTCTCTTCATATGACCCTCGGTTCGCAAGCCAGTTGAAATATAACCTTGTGCACGCGAACTTCTTCTATTTGGGGTTTTCTACCATTATCAATGTGGGGATTTTTTTCTTCCTTTTTCTTCTCCAACTCAAGTGAATGGACTCTTTTGCCTCTGCCTCCATCCCTTAGTCTAGTGCCTCCCTCCCGTCCGGCGCCTCCTCTCTCAGCCGCAGCCCTCGTTAGGATCCTCACCACTGCCCATGGGGGACGCCGGTGTCTCTCCCGCAGCAGAGCCCATGGGGCTCGACGATGTCTCTCCGTACAACATGAGCAAGCAGGACGTGAGGGAAGGTGAGGTGGGGTGCGCAACTGCTTGAGCGGACTGGTGCTCTACTGGCCTGAGCTCAAGCTCCGCCGTGGGGCGCATGGCCGTCTGAGATGGCATGGCTGGTGTGGTCGAGATCCGACCGGGCCGTAGCCATGGCTGTCAGGCCAACCTTTGCTCGCGCCGTCGGCCAGGGGCAGCACCGGTGGGCTAGGCACGGGAGGCGTCGGCAGGAGCCAATGGATCCGCACGCCGCCACTTCGGGAGCCAGCCCCCGAGGTTGAAGAAGACCTCGGCTTGGGGTCCCACATGCCAGTGGTGGAGGAAGGAAATGAATGGGATAAGGTGTTGACGGTGTATTTTGGTACACCAAACGTGTTCATTACACTTTGGTTTGGATTTGTTTATGGAACTAACCCGCCACTAGGCACACTAATCATGTAACAAGTTCATCTATGTGCATGCATTTGGAAGTGTTGTGTTTATGCAAGAAAACATGGACATAAAGGACGGATTCACAACAAGTTCAAAGGAGCATTTACGGAGTCTTGTTCGTGTTCATGAGCTTGATGAAATCACTTCCAATGGTGGCGAGGACCGAAGTGCTACGAAGGAACACCCCCAGGGATTGAAGCGTAAAAGACCGAACTTCATGCACGGAGAACCTCCATCTTGACGCGAGGATGACATCGTCAAAATCATGCAAATGGAAGGGGCAAAGTGCATAATCACCTGAGGACCCACGGGTGCGAAGGGGCGACCGAGCCGGGCTGGTCGGCCCAAGCCGGCCGGGCTGGCCCATTCCCGACGTCGGTTCGGCCCCCCTTTCCTTGCACCCTAAGGATCTTCAACCCTAAGTCCCTGGAGGCGCCGCCATTCGCACCGAGAGGCCATCCACAAGCTAGAGAGAGAGAAGGGAGATCTCCGGAGGAGGATCGACCATCTCGAAGGAAGCACCCACAAGTGGAGAAGAAGCAAGACACCGTCGGAAGGATGACCATGATCAACGGTGCCATGTCTAGCACCTTGATGGGGTAATCTCCTTATCCGTCCATGGGTTGTAATCGGTCTTGACATGTAATCATACTTTATTGGAATATCTATCTATCATCTTGTGTTGAATGTGCTTAGATGCTTAAGGTTAGCTACCGTGCCGTAAAGGAAGTATGGATCCCAATGCTCCCTTGGATCAATTCAATACGCCATGTCCATCATAGATCTAGTCACGAATACCTCCGCGTAGTGACAGTACGGGGGGAGGGAAAGGGCGAAACCGTGGTCACAACCCCCGATAGATTAGATTGGTTTTCGTGTTTAAAGTGGTTGCATGTTCAAGTATCGTAGACCCATGGGCGAGTGTTTCCTATCTTGATAGCTTAGTCGTTCTCTCTAGTGTAGTGTAGTCATTTTCTAGCTTAACCTTAGATAGGGTTGGAGTAGTTAGTGAGTAGAAGTAGATCAAACGCTTGTAATCCCCTTGCTCCGCGGATTGACAAGAACCTTGGGAATCCCGTGGTGAAAAAGGTGTAGGTTCGTACGCTTGCGGATCGTAGGTGGATACGTCTTTTATCCGTCAACATAAGGCAGGGGCAAATTTGTCCTTTCACTTGAGCTGGAGAAGAAATGGGTAAAAGAAAATTATGAAATGTTGAAAATGGGTCGAAATCCTTCAAATTGAAGAAGTTCGCGTGCACAGGGTTATATTTTGAAAGCCTTGGGAATCGAGGGTCATATGAAGTGAGACATGCGAACATAGGGTTATATTTCAAAATCTCTCCTCGGGGGGGGGGGGGGGGGGTTGAAGAAGACCATGACTTCTGAGTCCCATACGCCAGGGGCATTTTTATCAGTTCAGTTGGGATTGGAGGAAGAAACGAGACGGAAAAGAAGGGTGTGTTTGGTAGGGCTTCGACTCCGGCTGTGGCAGCTCTGGCTGCGGCTGCGCTGGTGAGCGGGTTCCGTGGGAGAGTTGAATCAATTTTAGGAAAATGTTTGACAAAACAGCTTCTCCTGACTGTGTAATGTGGATAGGAGGATGAATTGTCCATAATACCCTTCCTTTTTTCTTTTTCCCTCTATTTCTATCCTTTCTTTTTTATTTTTATTTTTTCCTTCTTTTTTCCATTACCTCCACCGACACACCCTCCCTTATCCATTCATCCTGCATCCCCAGCCAACCACCGACGCTCCCTGCATAAAAAAAACACCGACGCTCCCCTTCTTCCTTCCTGCATCGCCGCCGCCCCAGCGCATGCGCCTCCATGCGCCGGCCCGCGCCGCCACCCTCTGCCTCGCCGCCTTCTCCCACGCTACGGTAGGAGCCCATGCGGAGCTCCCCCGCCGGCGAGCATGGCGGCCCGCGGGGAGATCCCTGGCCGGCATGGAGGCGGCCTCCGCCTCTGCGCTTGTCGGCCTCCCGCCAAGCTTCTCTACCGCGACCATGGAGGTGGCCCGGTCAGAGCTCCTCCACCGCCAGCCATGCTCGTCGGCACGGTGGTGCTCGTCTGTGGACCATGGTGGCATTTTGCTTGGTATTGCGCCAAACTGCACGGGCGTTTTGGTACAGGTGAGTGCAGGTGCCAGACGGAGCCGAGGGGGCTACGATTTCCGACTCCGGCGCCTCTTTTTTTTCTCCAGAGAGCGCAAATCCCGAGCGCTCCCGTCTGGGAGCCATTTTTTAGGCCTTTGGCAGGGCTCTGGCCAAAACGGCTCCCGGAGCCGCTGGAGAAGCCGTGCCAAACGGACCCAAAGAGAGTCCCTCGTTTTGAAATAATTGGCTTCTCCGGTGTAAGTTTTTGAAAGGCCTGTGAATTAGACGTCAAATGGCTTGAGTCGCTTTTGGGTGATTTTTTGAAATTTCTCGTCTTCTCCACGCCCCGCATCCCGCATCTTCTTCGCGTCGCGCTCGCGCCCGCCACCACCGCCCACGGCCGGCGACGACCTCGCCGCCGTGCCGTCCGCCCACCTCTCTGCCGCGGCCCCCCTTCCTAACCCCTCGAGCCGCTTGCCCCCGTAACTACCCGTCCCTACCGGCTCTGGCGGCGCCTCCGCCGCCGACGACCTTCACCGATGAGTCTGCACATCTCCTCCTTCTCTCCCTCGCTTTCCTTCTACCAATCCCCATCCTATTTTCACCTTCTTTTCCGCACATCCCCTCCTTGTCGCCGCCTCCACCACCAGCCACGGCCGGCGGCGACCTCGCCGTCGCGCCGCCGCCCACCAACCTCCCCCTCCCCTTCAACCCGCCCTTCCTAACCACCGTGGCCCCATGCCCCCGCCACGAACCCGGCTCAACCGGCCTCCTCCACCACCCCGCGCGGCGGCGCCACCGCCCGCCGTTCCGCCCACACCCCACCACTACCACAGGTCCGGCAGCCGCCCCCATCCTCTAGGTCCGGTGGCCATGAAAGATCTCAACCCCGAAACCCTAAACCCTAATCCTAACCTGAACCCTAAGGCCGCCTCCCTCCGGTGTCGGCCGCCCCGCCCACAACCCGCCGAAGTTGGAGCATGACTTCAGCTGTTACTTTCTCATGTGTTTTTCTCTTTGCAGTTACCTTCGCGGTAGCAAAAAAGTGACAAGAGGGCTCGATTTAACGCTAAATCGAGAGGGCTCTCTGTTTAGCTTTTGCGTTGGAATATTTATTGTTACTAGAAATGACGCACGTGCGACACGCACGTGTGTCCAAATTTTTTTATAAATGTAAAATTATAGATTAATATTGAAATTTGCAAGGGATTACTCGACCTGTTCGTTTGGCTGGTGGCTGGTGCTGATTTGTTCTGAGAGCAAAGTATTGCTGGTTGATTGTTGGTGGATGGTTTGTTCTGAGAGAAAAATACTGTTGACCGGTGGTTGTTAAACCAAACGAACAAGACGACTTTACTACAATGCAAGATACATATTTTTTAATAAGGTCGGTCGCAATGGAAGTTTCATGGAGAGTCTCACAACATTAAATATCATCAATTTTAACGTGACGATGATGAAGTTTCATGGGATGTAAAGAGGAGTTTCATCCCCACCTAGTTTCCAGTCTAGATAATTGTACCATAAAATTGTGCACTGAGACTAATCTATATAGTTAATAAAATGCAAATAAGAAAGGATATGTGAAGATTGAACCTAGAAGAGACATTCTATTCATACATGATGTGACGGAAAAGAAATACGTGAATTTATGGTTAAAAATTCAGATAATACTAACCCATGTCGATGCCCAAATCACATAAATAGTATTCCTTCTGTCTCCAAATATAGCTACGTTTAGCTTTCTGAAAAGTCAGGTATTTTCAAATTTAATCAACAATAGCTCTAAACATATTTCACTTCAAATTGACATGATCATGCTGCCGCGGCCAATGCCTTTCTCTTCTCGTCAACCTGTTGTGTTTAACAAAACAGATGTACATTATCTTTTGTCTCAAAGTGGTAGCATGAACAAACTAAAATGATTTTGTACGAACTTGTTTTTCAATCAAGTTGAGATGATTATCCAACCCATCGCTTGCAATTCAGAGTGCTTTTTCAGATGGCCCTGAAGGGCAATGCCGACGCTAGCAGTAGCACGCAGATAAAGACTTACAAAGAGAGGAGAAGGCGACACAGCACATGTAGCGGGCAGACCACAAAGTCGAAGGTGGAGAGGTGTGCTGGATCCTCTCGGAGCAGCCCTGGCAGGGTTTGTTTTACCGACCGCCGTATTTTTACCGCTCGGGAGCGGTAAGGGTAGCTACCGCGGTTACCGCGGTATACTTGCTAAATACCGCTCGAATTCAAATTTCAAACCAAAACCGCTAAAAACCGCTAGTTCAAACGGTATCCAGGGGGTATACCGCGGTATAAACTATTTATACCGCGGTATAAACTATTTATACCGCGCGGTAACGAGTTTATACCGGTGCAAAGAAAAAGACCATCCGGCTTCGTATAAATGAAAATTTTGGCATGGTGTTGGCACAAATTAGTGTTAAATAGCACCCCCAATCAATGATTTATAGTTATACATAGAAATACTACACCAAACACAATAATACTAGCCGTGTATAAGTGAGTTGGTAGTTCAAATACAAATAGTTCATACAAATAGTTCATACAACACAAGTTCAATAGTAGAAAGGAAAGTCCCCACCTGGGTCGCGGAGTGGTACTCGGTGATGGACATGACATTCAAGCCTCTCGCATCCTAAATTCCATTTCTACCTAAAGCAACAATTCTATTTCTACATCTACCTCACATCCTAAATCCTACCAAAAATCCTAAAGCAAAGTAAACCTAAATCCTAACACAAATCATAAATCCTAACACAATTCCTAAAGCCTAAATCTACTCAAAAGTAAAAAAATTACCTAACCGCGGTATACCGCGCGTCGCCCGCGGTATACCGCTGCTCCCGCGCGGCTAACCGCGCGCGCCCGCGCGGTAGGGAGTAGATCCGCCCGCGCGCGCGCCTTACCGCCGCTACCGCGCGGTAAACCGCGGTCGGGGCGCGGTAAACCGCCGGCGGCGGCGCGGTAGGGGCGAAGCGGCGGCGGACGGCGCTTGGAAGCTTGCGGGCGGGGAAGAAGCAAGGCTCGGATGCTCGGGGGAACGTGGTTTGGCACGAGCTAGGTCATCTAGTTCATTTGGGCTTCATGGGCCTTAACGGGCCGGCCCATGTTTTTTTCTTTTTTTTTTCAACTTCTAAAGCTCCAAATAAATACCAAATGCACTCAAATTTGAAAACTTTCAACACCATAAGACTCTACAAATCATGAACTATTTTTTGGTGATTTTTATTGATTTTTTCATTTTTTTTAATTCAAATTCAAATTTGAATTTTGGGACCGATTGCTACCGTTGGGTACCGTCACCGTACCCAGCGGTAGCAGCGGTAACCGCGGAAAAAAACCCTGCCCTGCAACCATGGCCTCGATGGATTCGATCGGCGTGGAAGGGAGAAAGACGACGGCGTCACAGGCCTATGTAAAAAGCCATCAAGCCAGCTAGCAGTTACAGGATCGTTTCGAAAAATCGAGTCGAGCCGAGGCCCACTGCTGGCTCGTCCGAAATTGACGCGCTCGCGTTGGGCGTCCGTCATCTTATGTCGTCCTGCAGCGTTCGGAGTCTACAGGAGCCGTGAACGGATGGGACTCGGCACAGGTGATGTGCGGGTATGGTCGGTGGGTAAACAAAACATAAGGTGACAAAAGAATTATGTTTTTGGCAGAAACGCTCTCCAAATTACGATTTTTTGGTACTTCATAGTCCTTCCACCTTATCCACATTCAAAAACATATGACGGGTGGGTCCGTCGTGAGGGGTAAGATGGACCCATTTTGGGTGAGAAAAATTTCCAATTGTCTTCGCTCCTTATAGTATAGACAGACTAGGTGATAGAGAGGGTATGGTACGACTATACAAGTGGATGTTTGCTATTCTTGGATAAAATGTTGTATCATACTACTGTCTGCAGTTCACCCATGCCCGTCTATGCATTTTGCATTCGTGTTCAATTTAGTTTGGAGCACATAACTTACGTCCCATGACTGTAGTGATTGGATCTGAAAATGAACGAGGGGAATACTACTCAGCTTGACCTTGCGAAAGGATCGCCTCAGATGTCTGCTGATAGTGATTCTAGTAGTCCTGCAACAATACACAAGATAAATGCTGACACACAAGACTCTGGAAGGAAAATAGAATCACCACTCCAGAGAAGCTTGAAACTAGAAGCAAAGGGGTCATTGTGAATTCACTAGCCAGGAATTTGCTTGCAGAGAGGTACAAAGACAGATTTGCAAATTTGCTGGAGGAAGATGAGGATGACACAGATGATGATGATAATGACAGTGTTTCACCTAGTGTCAGCCGATCTCTGATTTTAGGAAGCATTGAACTCCTTGAGAAGTGAGCCATTTTAATTTTATCTCAGCATATCATGCATCTCGTATCTCAAGCATCTGATTTTCCACTATGTTTTTTCTTATTTGCAATGGCAGGCACAAGGATTTGCTGAATCTTTTCAATAGAATGGAGAGCTCTATAAGGTTGCTACACTTACGGAAAAAGATGACTACATTTAAGAATATTGCCACACAGGTGGAAGTGCTCACAAAGAGGTATTAATGACGATGAAACTATCTATATGGATTATTACCTTTTTTTTATTTGTTTGTTTGTTGCAGTTGGATGATAGTCTTTCTGCATTACAGGACGTTCTCATATAGTCACTTGACCCAGATGAAGCATTTGTTTCCAGAAGCAATTCAGATAAAGAGGATACTCTTACATGCATAGGCTATTCTCATCATGTATGGAGATCACACTTTTTTTTTCGAATTACACAATACATCGGAGACACTCACAACGCACACACACTCATCCCTATGAATAGACGCACGCAAACCCTACCCCTAGGAGCATCTTCGAAGATTGTGCCGGCAAATCCTCAAGATTGACGAAGTCACCACAGGCGCCTCGCTGTCGACGGAAACGTCGCCTACCACTGAAAGCACAAACGCCGTTAAATCCTGAGAAATTCGCTCCCACAGGGAGTCGAACCCAGGACCTGAGGTGCTACCGAGACTCTTGTAACCACTAGGCTACAAGCCCTTTCGCGATATGGAGATCACATCACACTTGTCATGGATGTTGTGGAATGCACAAGTCCTGATCAGTCTCCATCAATGGCAATTTGCGAGGCTTTTTACTCAAAGCTTTTGAGCTTTTTGGATGCTCATCATAAGGTACTAAGCCTAATTTACTAGTCGTTACATAATTAGTTGTAATTAAAATAGTTTCACTGTACAATATTAATCCTTTAATTTGCTCAGAGCACCTCAGTGAATTCTCTCTTTTCATCCCTAGTGAACCTATATGAGCCTTTTTTTGGGTGACACATATGCACTGTACAATATTTCCTTTAATTTGCTCAGAGCATCTCAGTGAATTCTCTCTTTTCATCCCTAGTTAACCTATATGAGCCTTTATTTTGGGCGACACATGCAATTTGGATTGCATTAGTCTTCATTCTTGTTTCAACTGTTTGCAGGGTACAGACATTCCTGAGGCAATTCTACCAGAACCCTTTGATTCAAGGTCAAGGGAGAAGTTATATCTTGAGGCGCCTAATGGATATGCTGCTGAACCAGCTTTGCAGGGCACCACTGAGGATGGATTGTTATATGCTTCCCACTTCCCACAATCTTTTCAAAAACTCATGTCACAGAAAATCGTTGCTGATGGAACTGAAAAGACTCAGTTGCTATCTGATCCATCAGAACTGAGCTCTGTTGGTGCTTATGCTACAGAAGGGATAGACAGAAGCCCTAGAAAGCAAGATACACAGGCTCCAGTTTCAGTCAACTACGAAATTTCTGCTACCCCCAACCGCCATTTGGTCTCTTGTCAAGAGAGCACGCCAAAGCAAGCTGCAACACCAGCAATGCAGACACCAAAAAGGCCGTTGCTGACTCCACTTGGGAAACTTGAGGCCACATGTGGCCACATTTCTGAACCACGTTCAGCCAGTTCAGCACGCAGATCACTGAAAACATCGTTGAAATTTGAAGGAGGAAGCCTGTCTTATGATGATGGAATGGAATATGAGGCTACAGCTAAAAGGGACATGTTTTCAGAAGACTCATCTAGTTCCAACAAGTCATTAGAGGTACTAATCTGTTTTCTACCCATCCGTAGCATTGTACTTTTCATATGGATTAGCACATAACTACGTTCTGGAGATCACAGATGCCATAGTCAATAGTTTAAATTAGATAACAAATGGCTGCTTTTGGATTCTGATTTCTAGAGAAACCTAATGTGCAATGAAACTACTGCTGGTGGCTGTCCCTGCATTTAACTTTGTAATTTGTTTATCATAGGATTGGCAAACAGCTCTATTGTGGGTTGTGTTAAATAGACTTCTTAACTACCTTCATCTAATAAAAAAATAAGGAAACAGGTATAAGCAACATACCTAGAATGTTGGCAGTGAATTTTTATACCCTGAGGCGAAGAATTAGCGTTTCTTTTATTTACAAGCTATTTAAAATAATGTACTCTTAAATTTCTAGGTTATGATATGATGTATACTGTATAGTCAATAGATGTCTTGTTTCCTGCTCTTTTCATTTCTTCTGTCACACAGTTGGAAAGACTTGGAAGTTTTACCTATCAAATAAAGAAAGACTTGAAGAATTCTAAGCTAATTCAGTTGTTTGACGTGACTTTTTCCTTGCAGGAAAAGGAACCTGTATCCTTTACTGATAAAGACAAAACCAATCAAGACCCAGTTGATACCCAGGAAAAGATAGCTTCGCTTCGTACCACATTTGACATAGTCTGTGATATTTCACGGTCTACCAAGAATTCCATAATCACAAAACAAGAACTTTTCCACAATATTCTTGCCAATAATTTAGAGATAGAAGAGTCTGGTGATGATTATCAGTGTAACAACTCCAAATTATAGTTGATATTTCCTGAGCTATGCTGACGTGTGTTATCTTATTTACTCTTAACTTAAATAGGGGAGATAGAAGAACAGCTGCATATTTTAGAGGATCTGGCTCCTAATTGGATATCTAAGAAGGTGATGAACGGAGGAGAAATACTTTACAGGCAAGTTGCATGAGCGCCCCTTTTTGTTTCCATATGTCCTTGCGTGTATTATTTGATATTACTGCTCCCTCCGTCTCAAATTACGATCTGTTTTGATTTTTCTACAAATAGCTTTGATGTGCACCTAGATATATACTTATGTCTAGATAAATATCAAAAGCCAAAACGAACTAGTATTTTGGGACGGATGAAGTATTTACTAGCAACCATCCTCTTTTATTTTGTGGGATTTTTGAGGGAATACTAACAGTTAATTTTCTTTTACTTAGCAGCGTTGAACCTATAACAGATCAGAATTCTGTTCGGGCAAGGCTTGTAGAACCCGTATGAGAGTAGCTGCCATCAGTTCAAAGTTGAAGAGTGCACCTGATACTACTATGTATGTACGGAGTACCACAAAAAACCCATGAATCAGCCACGTTAGCTAATTTGCCATCATAGAATCCTCTGGATTGCCCTTCCCCTTCTCTGATTCGACTTCAAATATTGAGTGGTGCCTGCTCGGTTTCTCAGTGCAATCTGTGTCCTTGTTGACCTGCTCAATGCTAAAATTGTTATGAAACTTCAATTCAGACCTGGGTGTAATTTGTCACTCAGATTTCATGCATCCCAGTTCCCACTTAGCTTAATTTAATTGCCCTTTGGCATCTCTGGTATTTTCTCAGTAAAATGCTGTGCTTGCCGCTGTCAGGTTCTTACTGGGCATGCACATGCACATGATTTTAAGCTCTGTAATACTGGTGTAAAGCGCGTCGCTAACTTCATTAGTGCTCACTATATGCTGTCATTTATTCCATATATGCAGTAATGACATGGCATACAGTGCACTAATGTGGGGCAATGAGCCCACGACCTGTACCCCCTACATACACAGCATGTTCCAACTGACACCAGATGGAGCAGACAACCCCATCAGGGCATCACAGTTACAGCCTTATTACAGGCTCACTCTTCAGACCAGGTGATGTCCACCATGCCGATGCTCTGGTCGAGCCCAAGGGCGTTCCAGACCGCCGGCGAGGCGTCGACGATGTTGTTGTCGCACGGCGGCTCGAAGTTGTGCTCGTCGTCGCAGCCGTGCACGGAGTCGCACTCGTCCACCACCTTGGCGTACACGGAGTTGCCGTTGGCGGAGATCTTGATGCGGTGCCCGCAGCGCGCCATGTTGCTGAACCACCCGGTGGAGAGCGCCACCACCTTCTCCTCGTCGCTGTGGTAGGCGTTGTCGCACTCCGACGGGCCGCCGCCGTCTTTGCCCTTCTCGAAGCTGTTGAGCGTCAGCACGGCCTTGGTGCTGGCTGTCACCGGCGGCGAGCAGCGGTATTGCGGGTACTGCTTGCCGTCCTCGCAGCAGTCCGGGTCGTTGCTCTTCTCGCAGTTGCCGGACCGGCCGGGGAGGTAGCCGCTGGCCCGGCACACGCCGAGGCCGGCGCCAGGGCGGAGGGAGGAAACTACTGGGGAAGTGGAGAGAGCAGCCAGGAAGAAGATCACCATTGAGGTTACAACCCTGGCAATGGCCATTTTTGCGTATGTGAAAAGGAAATGCAAGCTCACTCTGTTCTCTCTTATGTCCCGTGCTCTGGACTCTCGACTCTAGTTTGCTTGATGCTCCGAGGTCAGTCGTGCATGGGATTATATAGGTGTCTTTCCCCTTGCTGCAGTAGTATGAACTTTGCGCTAATAGTCATGACGTACCGAACGGTTTGATTGATGTGCATGATTGCCCGATCGAGACGGCAATCCGGTTACCCCCACTAGTTTCGCGCCGTGCCGTATGGAATGGTTCGAACTCGTTCAATGTGATTCTAAAAAAAATCGTTCAATGTGAACATGTCGAGAAGATGGTGTCCCACAAACTATTCATTTAGAAACTAAGAAGCCCATTCGAAATTCACTATAGGCCAATTCGCAAAAAAAAATCACTATAGACCAATTCTGATTTTTTTAACACTACCAAAATATATTTCACTTTTAAACCATCAATTTACTCTAATGAGTAAATTGCAGTTACCATACAACAACTTGTCAGGTGTGTGCAGATTAGTACAATAACTTGTAATAGCTTAATCTAATACATCAACATATCAAGTGGGTAAAGATTGGTCTAACAAGTTGCAAAGTGCTCAATTTAGTACAATAACTTGGTACGTGGGTGCAAATTGGTCAAAGAACTTGTAAAATGCTTAACTTAGTGTCCAAATTGTGCATATGCAGTCTAAATGTTATCACAGACAATATTTTTTTTTTAATATCAGACTAGGGTATATTCGTGTCAAAACAAGTTAGTGTGCACTATTTGACAATTGATATTCATGTTGTGATGGTAATACATTCGCTAAGGACTAGAACCTTCGGTGTTTAAAAATTATTATTATATCTTTGTTAACTATTTATATACAAAGATTAAAATTTTATTAGGAATATTTTTTAATTTCATATTCAATTTTGATTTCAAGTTTTATTATATGCATTTTTGTTGAGATACAAATAGAATATGGTAATACCTAATAACAATTAATACCTTTTAGAAGTTTGACATTAATTTTTTTTAAGTCACATGCACTAGTTTAAAGAAAATGAGCTAAAATAACAGGCATGCTTCTCTAAAATTATTGAATACATAAAAAATATGTAGAAAAAAGCTAAGGTCCTAAATCTGCTTCTTATGAAATTTAATCTCTCGGAATTTAATGGTGTGATTCTAAAATTTGATTCAATATTAACTAATGACCAAATAAGTATTGTACACAGTTGATTAACGATCAACAACTTTGATTGATAAAAAATTATTACTTGGAAGAAAGTTGGAATGTTATCTAATTTGTTCAATACATTGTCATCTGGAATTTGAACTATATGTGCACCAATTTGTCAAGTTACATTTAATTGAATTTTACATATGTTCTTAGATCAATATACATCCGCCTATAAAATTGTTGTACTAAATTAATTATTTTATATGATTTGGGACCAATTTGCACCCATCGGACAATTTGTTGCATTGAATTGAGCATTTTTGCAACTTATTGGACTAATCTGCACTCACGTGACAAGTTCTTATAGTAAATTAAGCATATTGTAAGTAGTTAGACCAATCTGCCCCCACTTAACAAGTTGTTGTATGGTGGGTGCAATTTACTCATTATGAAAATTACCTTTTCAACACTAACTCAGATTAGGGTTGTTTGATGCTATGGTATTGATGTGGCGAAATGATCAACAACTAAAATGTATTTGAATTTTTAAAATGTATTTGATGTGGTGATGGGTTCTGTAAAAAGAGAGATGAGTGGCGTGCCCCTTCACAATATCATGCCACATGTGGCGATGGAGATGCCTTAGCCTGTTCGTTTGGCTGGTTGCCGGTGGCTGGTGTTGATATGTTCTGAGAGAAAAGTAGTGCTGGCTGCTTGCTAATTGCTGATTTGTTATGAGAGAAAAATACTACTGCCTGGTGATTGATAAGTGTAAGTGCAATCAAGCCCCTAAGTGGGTTTTGGTGATGTTGACCACTTAATTAAAGGACTAATGAGCTTTTGAGTATGTGTGACAGGTTTAAATTTAAAGAAAGGTGAAAAGGAAAGAAAGGTGACCCCTCGTTGTTTGAAGTGGCTTCCTAGAGCTCAAGACAAGCTTTAATTTCATTTTCTATTTTTGAATTTGAGTATAGGACAAGCTGTACTATTAAGAGGGATACTAATAGTGGCATGGATGATACCAAGTGCTTAAAGTCTACTCTAAAACCAAAATTATCCCAGCCACAAATGACCCATCAGTCAGCTGACTTAGCCTTGAAAACACCTTTCCCGGAACCTCTGAGCTTTTCCCGGAAGTTCCGGGCTGTTCCCAAGCCAGCCTGCTGAAGTCACTAGTTCCCGGAGGTTCCGGGATCCGGCCCGGAGGTTCCGGGGTTTCGAAAGTAACCGTTGTTGTTCCAGATCTGAGGGTATTTATACCACCTCATCTCCCAACGGTTATCTTCTTCTCTCCTGCGCCAAACAGTAGCTTTTGCTCCCATTCTCTCCCAAGCATTGACTCCCACCAACTTGAATCCAAATCTAACTCTAGCATTCAGGTGTGGAGTGATTCCTTGTGAGAAAAAGCAAATCCAAGCCCCTTCTTGTGTTCTTGAGCACTTGGTGGACCCCTAGCTCCTTGGTGGATCTTTTACTCTTGGAGCCTTACTCCTAGACGGCTAGAGGTTGCTTGGAAAGCTCTCCAATCGATTGTGGAAGCTCCAAGAAGTTTGTATTACCCTCACTTGCTTAGTGGAAACCTTCCATCTATTACTTTGGTGATAGGTGTGAGAGAGGAGTGGATCTAGAGAGATTCCATAGCCTTTGTGGCTAACCTCAACAACGTGGATGTAGGCCAACCTTTGTGGTGAGCTGAACCACGGGATAAATTGTTGTCCCTTGTGCTTAATCTTTACTTGCTGTTGTTGGTTAATCTCTTTAGGTTGCTTGCTCACTAGATCTATTAGGGTTTGCTTTGTTTCTTGTTATATCTCTAACCCTAAGGTTGCTAGTGTGCTTAGTATCTTTCCTTAAGCTCTTGTAACCAATTTTATGCTATATTGTTGCTCTCTAATCTTGTTTCACACAGCAAATCGTCAGAGGAAAGAATTCCCTGAAGCTTCTGGAAAATACACCGAAGTGCATTTTCCCGGAAGTTCCAGGGAAAAGCCCGGAGGTTCCGGGGTCTGGGCAGAAGTTGGCAGAAATTGGTCGAATTTGTTTTGCAAGCCTATTCATCCCCCTCTAGGCCACTTGCATTGATCCTTTCAACAAGCCAAACGAACACGATCATGTTTATGCTATGGTAGTATGCCACCTCCGTGTATTCTGAGTTCTCCGTCTATTTGAATCCCGTCAACTCCAGTTTATCTCCATGGCATTAGTTTCAAATTTCGGTAGAAAGATCATTTAAAGCTAATTTGAGGAGCCGAGGACTTCGAATACGTTTAGGCCACGCGTAGGACAAACAAAATAGCAAAATAATCATGGGTGATACTCCCTCCGTCACAAAATATTATAAGGACTCATTGACTTTTGTTGACCACGTTTGACCGCTCGTCTTATTCAAAAATGTAAAAACAATTATGATATAATTAAAATATGTATCATGAAAAGATTATGTCATAACAAAATAAATAATATTTTCACAATTTTTTGAATAAGACGAGCGATCAAATCGTGATCAACAGAAGTCAACAAATCCTTATATTTTGGGACGGAATGAGTACGCTATAAATATTATAAATATTACATATATAAATATTACATAGTATTGCTGTAGTACTACGTGTATACGAAGAAAATAATTGTAATCTCCAACACTGTGGGTGGCATGCCATAGGCACAGCGCTTAAAAAAGAAAAGAAAACAAAACGAAACGAAAAGACACCACGCACGCTTTTGGTGATAGCCACATCCATACGGCACCTTCGTCATCCCACGCCCAAAACCCAGAACCCCCCACCGCCAGCTAGCTGCTCCTCCCTCTTCTTCTCTGCCGATCCCCAAACCACCACACCACTGCCCCCGCCGACGGCCAACTCAAAACAGGCCATCATGATGCGGTGGATGTGGACTGGGGAGTTCGGCTCGGTCCAGCGCCACCGCCAGGAGGGCGCGGCCGCGGCGGCGCCCGCGTTCGCGAACGTGGCCCTCGTCGCCGGCTCCACGGGCATCGTCGGCGCCGCCCTCCTCAACATCCTCCGGAGCCAGTTCACCCCCGGGGGGCCATGGAAGGTCTACGCGCTCTCCCGCGGCCCGCTCCCGCTCGGGACCGGGGCCGCGCCCGCGCCCGGGGAGGCCTCCTCCAACCCCAATCCCGTCGTCGTCCACCTCGACGTCGACCTCGCCGACACCGCCGCCGTGGCCGCGGCCCTCGCGCCCATCACCGACATCACCCACGTCTTCTACACCGCCTGGTCCCCTTGCCTCGGTGAGACCCCAGCGTCGATCCGCCAGGCCAACTGTGACATGCTCCGCAGCGTCCTCTCCGCCGCCGTCCCCAACTGCCCGGCGCTCGTCCACGTCTGCCTCCAGAGCGGCCGCAATCACTTCGTGGACCCGTCGGCGGACTTCCCCGCTTCCATGCTCCCCTACTCCGAGGACCCACCCGACCTCGAGAACGCCCTCGCTGAGAAGCTCGACGCCTCCCGCGAGTCCCGCCCCGACGGCGCCGCCATCACCTGGTCCGTGCACCGCCCCGCCACCATCTTCGGGTTCTCCCCGCGCAGCGCCAGGAATGTCGTCGCCAGCCTCTGCGTCTACGCTGCCATCTGCTGCAAGGAGGGCGTCACGCTCCGTTGGCCCGGGTCCTTCGTCGCCTGGCACGGATTCAGTGAAGCCTCCGACTCGGACCTCGTCGCAGAGCACTTGCTCTGGGCGGCCCTTGAGCCCAGCGGCAAGAACAACCTGTTCAGCTGTACCAACGGGGACGTCTTCAAGTGGAAGCAGCTGTGGCCGACGCTGGCCGAGCATTTCCAGGTGGAGTGGTCCGGGTACGAGGGGGAGGACAAGCGATTCGAACTTCAGAGGGCTATGGCTGGGAAGGAGGCCGTGTGGGCACAGATCGTCGAGGAGAAGGAGCTCGTGGAGACAGAGCTCAACCGCATCACCTCGTGGTGGTATGTGGATGCCGTGATCAACTCCGAGGTGGAACAACTGGGCACCATGAACAAGAGCAAGGAGCATGGATTCCTCGGCTTTCGGAACACGGTGAGATCCTTCAGTGCATGGATCGTGAAGTTGAAGCTTGATAGGATTGTCCCCTGATGCCTTTGCTTTGGTTGTGACTGATAGAGTGCATCTTTCTCCTGATTACCTTGCTCAGTAGTCCAGTTTGAGTTCATCAAACTTGGTTTCACTGGATGTACTGTTATGTTTTGGCATGGTGGGAAGTGATCACTGATGAAAGCATTTTAAGCATGGAATCATTAACTAATCGATGTTTTGGGCAATGTTAGCTCCTCTATGAAATTGGCTGTTTGACAGTTAGCCATCAATATTTTCCTGTGTCGTCTGTATTATTCTCACATAGTTTCATATCATTGATTGTGGTATCTTGCTTGAGTAAAATTTTCCTCTCACGCATCTCATAGTTCTATCGAGTAGCAGGGTGCCAGGATAGCAATTAGTTGAGTCAACTTGGCATGTGTGTGTTATAAATAGTAGAAGGTGAAGTTGCTAGGATTTATGGATGCAGTTTTCACTCTACTGATTGTTGATCCAAGTATAACAGGATTTACCACACATATATACAGATAATATTCTTAGTTGTTATCGATGGCACAAATAATCTTATTTTCTGGAACAAATATTAGGAGATATGATAGTTCCGGTCCTGTGTCAGTATTGAGAAATTATTCAGCTAACCTTCAAGGACAGAAGGTATTTAGCTCTATAAACTGTACCTTGTTCCTACAAGTCCTCATGCAGCTAGTCTTTGTTAGTTCAATTGATCGAACTCTTATACAAAGAAAGAGGAGTATGAATGCCTACACTGAAGTTTAGGCAACACTTGGCACATTTCTTTCTCTCACATGCATGTTCTTCATCGCCGTCTTTGTGATGCCGTTTGCATGAAAAGTTATAGGGGAAAACAGAGCAGCTAAATAGCTAACCTATTCCTGAATCAGAAACAATTTATTCTAATTGTGATCATGAAGTATGCCCTGCAGGATGGAATCCTTCCTCAACAATTCATGCAAACTCTTTTTTTAAATAATGGTATCCTGATTTGCTACATACTTCATGGTTCTGAATGAATGAGTGGTGTGGGAGGTTCTGTACTTCTGTCTACATGTATATGCTATACTCAATGCTAATGCTACAGTCTGATGCACTTTCTTGTGATGCGATCTTCAAGTGGAAGTAATATTTTTGTTTAGAACAACAAGCACAACGATTTATCTTTTTTTATTCTTATTTGAGAAATAGCATTGCGTTATGCATCGGTCCAATTCCTTCTTAAGTTTTCTGCACGAGATTTTTGAAGTTTTCTGAATGATTGGTGTTTGATTGGCTTGTTGGAGTATGAAATAGGGAAATAAAGTGCTATTACCAACAATATTTGTGCGTTGAGACTTGAGACATTGCAAACATACTCAACTTCAAAATGCTGTGAGAAATTACCTACATTTATATGGACTAATCCGTGTGGCATGTACTTCTCACTCTACTGATTGTTAACCTGGCATGCTACTTATTAATATGTTAGTTGTTTACCATGACAGTGATTACTTGTTTCCTAGCACCGAATTAGAGATAGGGTGCCAATATTTGCACCGAATTCATTATAATTTATAGAGCACTGGGTAAACATATCTTATCTATTTTCATGGATAGAAAGTATTTAGCACCAGGAAAACTAATTAGCCTTTGTTTGACTTGAAATTAACTAAAAATTCAGAATGTTTTAGAGAGTTCAATTGAGACTGAAACAAGATGTCTGAATGTTTATCCTGAATTATTTGATGGCACTCAATATCATGTTTTATCATGTTGGTTTTTTATCTCTCCTTTTGGATGCTTGCATCATAGGTTCAAAGTAGAAAGGGAAACATCTTGACCTATTCCTAAATAATTAACTCTGAATTTTTGTTACTTAAATTAATGTTTATGGATACTTTCATCGCTCTGCACCTTATTTGACAGAAATGTTATCATGATGCGATTTACTTCTAGTAGTCTTGATGACTTCATGTGTCGGATGCTCTGTATTTTGTAGTAATCATATGAAGCTTCTGATGTTTCAAGTATTAAAGCACAAGGTTTTGCCTCTCTGTCTCCTGTTTAAGCTCATATGTTGCATTGTGCATTCTTGGCTTCCAAAGTCCTTGTATGAGTTTCAGTGGGGCTTTGATCTAAATTAGGTTTGAGCGTGTAAAATAATGTCTCTGATAGAATTCTAACTGAAACAAGATGTATGCATGCATTGTTTGGTCTGGTGCTTCTAGATATGTCTGCATACCAAATCCCAAAATTTGATCATGAAAGTGCACACATGGATTGTTTGACATATGACTATGTTTCTGTTCGATGATCTACATCTTGTTAAATGGCAATACCTTGTGTTGCATCTGTTACTTCTGTTGTGGCCTGTCTGTGAGTGCACTTGCATTTTTTTTTTTTTGCACTAGTCCTATTTGTTCACATTGAATTTAGTTTCATAGAATGCACCGGAATGGTAGCAAATGAACTTGTGAGAAGTGTTAAGTGATGAAAGAGTCTTAAGCATGGAATACTGTAATGACCAATTGCTTCTTTTTGAGCATTATTAGTGCTATAGTTGACTGTTGATGTTACCATCAATGTTTTTCCCCTACTGATTGTTGATCGAAGTAGAACCTGACTACTAAATATCCATATGCAAATAGTGTTCTAAGCTGTTATCCATGGCATTAATAAGATGCTTTTTCTTGTACAAATATTAGAAAAGTTGATAGGCTCCAATCTTGTATCAACATCATAGAGACAACATTGACAAATGTATACAGCTATCATTCAAGGATAGAAGATCATTAGCACCAGAAAAATGCACACAAGTCATATACAATTCTCGAACGATTTGGAGTGTTCGATTTCGAACAACTGACATCATTTTTTTCTCTCTTGTTGGTTCTTATCTCTATTTCTGGATGTTGGTTGCCTAAAAAAGTATGGAAGTAGGAAAAGGAAACAAAACTAGTAGCCATTGATTCTTCAGTGAGCTAGTAGCCATTGATTCTAGTCATTCCTCAGTGAGCTAGTAGCCATTGATTCTTATGAATTGCTACAATGTTCGTGCAGCTTGCCATTTGTTAGAATAATAGCGCGCGAAAGCAATAATTGATCTACCGAGATAATGTATGCGAGAATCACAGACGACACCGGAGGCACGATATTTGGTAACGAGGTTCAGCCAAAGCCTACATCCGGGGCATGACTACGGGCGCTCCTCCCCAAATCGCAACATCGACCTCTCCGGATCCCGGCAATACGCCGTCTTCCCCTGCGAGCCTGTCGCTATGTCGTCGTGGTTACAACAACGGTCCTCCTCTCATATTTATGAGGAGCCCAGGTTACAAGAGTTCGACACGTACTCTACACCCTACCGCTAATACAACTCCAAATCCAAACGTAACCAACTAGTACACAATATTCGACACAATTCCAACAAACTCCACCTTGGCGAATATTCACCATCTTGAAGTCGTCATGCGCGAACCTCCGTGTACACCGAACTTGGGTTGTTGACTTTGTAGCTCAAGGCGAGCCACCCGACGTCGCCTTCAGAAAACACTGCAACCCCTGCAACTCCATCTTCCATTACTCCACGTGCAACGGTGCACCCTTGCAACTTATACGATCTCTCCTATCATCACAGTCTTGTCTCCCTTCATGATCTTCATGGTCTTCAAATCCGGCTCAGCCCAGAATAACATACCATCACCATGTAGAGTTCCAAGCGAAATTAGATTTCTACGCAGCCCTGGCACATGCCTAACACCCCGAAGCACCTGTTCAACTCCACCTCGCATCTTGATCTTGATGTCGCCTACTCCGATAGCACGGTAACTCGTGTCATCACCCAAATAAGCTAAGCCAAAATCACCAGACTTGTATGAAGTGAACCACTACCTCTTGTGTGTTGCATGAAAAGAGCTGGCTGAATCTAACATTCATGCTTCAGTTGACTACACGCTGTCTGATACTGAGAGAACATCACCATCGTTGTCCGAGACACTCTTAGACATTGCAACATTAGCACTTGACTTCTTATACCTTTCTGGACAATCCCTCCTCACATGTCCTAACTCACCGCAATCATAGCACCGCACTTTCTTCTTCTTCTTTTCCTTCACCTTCTCCTTTCTTTGCTCACCTCTGACCAGCAACGCATCACCCAGAGGACCATCCACTGCATCGTTCTTTATCCTCAGCTCTCGAGCCAATAACGCTGCAATAATATTCTCAACTTTGATGATTTCCTTGTCGTACGTCAAAGTCGTGACCACATGCTCATAAGATGATGGAAGTGAACACAGAAGAATAATCACCTTGTCTCCTGTTTCAATCTTCACACCCAGTTGCTCTAGGTGTGTGACCATCTGACTGAAAACATTGATGTGCCCAGCTAGATCTGACCCCTCTCATCTTCAGCCCATATAACTTCTGCTTCAGATACAACTTGGTCGTCACAGTCTTCGACATGAATTGAGTTTCCAGGTTGTCCTAGATTTCCTTCGGTGTTTTTAGTCTGATCACATGGTGCATGACCTGGTCTGACAGACATAGTCGTATGGTTGCGGCCGCTAGCGTCTGCTTCTCCTCCCAGTCATCTGCCTCCATCTTCTCTGGCATCTTCTCGGCCAGACCCGCCATGTTCCCTTGTTGCGTCAACAGATCCTTGACTCTTATCTACCATAATCCGAAGTTACTAGAACCATCGAACTTCACCACCTCAAATCTGCTAATTGTCGACATCTTGTCCATAGACATCCTGTCGACACGCGGTTTGACCGACCCTTTGCCGCCGGTAACACCGCTCGATCCACCTAACTTGTCGATTGATCCAATAGCGTCTGTTGCTACCTCGCCGTTGTCTGACCCCGTCAGACTACCTAGAAGCCTTTACTTGCCAATAGCTGCACACTGAGACTCCTTGGCTCACAATCAAGCAGCCTTGAACAACTCCTGCGCAAACTGCAGAGAATCTCTTTGCGATCTCCTTTCTGCTCGTCTCGATTGCTTTTCCTCCAAGGGTACCACACCTCAGGTTTTATTCCACGCGTGAACACCTTATCCGACTCTACTTGCAACATAGTAGCGCTCCGATTCGTGACCCAATCTTTCCAAACCTGAACTGCTTCTGTCACGTTACCTCCAAGCATAAAAAAAACGAGTCCACCTCGAAATCATCATCCTTGCAAAACTGATTAGCAATTGGGCAGCAGTGTGAACAAAACCAAACGTGCAGAAATAGAACGACTCATGGCAATAATACTCATTTGGATATAAGGTTTGAGTAAGACTAGAAATCTCTACTAAGACCAGCATTGTTATAATCAGCAGCAACTGCAAGCTGGTGATTCATTAGCATAAAACACATCCTTCAAATAGGGTGGTTAATAATTTATAATAACACGAGAGTCAGAGGTGGCTAGGTGTAAATTATGACAGTAGCATAAGGATATGATAAATAACATGGTCATGATAACACCAAGATGATTGTTTACACCATGGTAATGAGCAGACACTAGTGGATCACAATCACACACGAATGGTACTCAAACTTAGGTTTGGGCACAGCTGAATCTTGCACAGACACACAGATCACTTGCCGAAAAGCGAAAATTAGCCCCCTTTGCTTCCTGCACTCTAGTTATCGTCGTCGGTGACCTCCGAATGGTCGTAGGCGTAGCCCTTGGTACGGAACTGCTTGATGATGGCCTGCTGGTACTCGAGGTCCTTGTTCCAAATAGCCACCCGTTCCACGTAAAATTCTTGGAACTTGTTAGAACGTTTGCCCAGCTCAAGGCCATCGCAGATACCTTTGAAGGGATTGCCGTGTTGAATCAGTACATAACAATCGACGAGCTCCGGCGGCACCAGCCTCTTGACCACCTTCTTCCTCTTCTTCTTTCCGGCGGCAGCCACTGCTGCCGATGGGGGAACCACCTCAGACGCCGCCTTGCCATCCTCGACGGGCTCTGCCGGCGGAAGTGCCTCAGTAGCCGCCATGAATTTGCGATACGCATCCATGAAATCATCGAGAAGACCCTCACGGGCCAACCTCTCCAGCTTGAGAGCGTTGAGAGCTTTGGCCTCCTCCTTCAGCTTCAGGATTAGATCCTGGTCCGAAGCGCACGCGCGCTCAGCTCCTTCTTCCTGATCAGCCGCGTGTTGAGTTATGATCCAAATTTCGTCTCCCAAGAGAAAGGCCGACTTCGACGGAGCGAAGCGGAGGCCCGTCGCCGGTAGGCTTGGGCCAAAGCGTTTATCATCCAAAGAGAAAATTTTGGACTTAAGTCGACCGGGGTAGTGTTAATCGATATATCACAGAAATGCCAAATCGGTTGCTCGCGTACCGAAGAGTTGGAACCCTTGCATTAGGAATGAAATCCATATATCTAGCAACACCCGAATCAACAATGGAAATAACGTTTAAAGAAGAGCTTCGTAAAAATTAAGGGTCAAACAATATAAAAATATGTGCAGATGCTCCATTTGCTATAAGCGCTTGCTTTTAGAAACCACTTTACTTTTATTAGTTTCGAATGTTATGATTGGTTCACATTCCAGGAATAAACAAATGTTCCCACAGCTAAGTTTCACACCGCAACTAAGCAGACCACGGCAACCAATCATAAATTGGGTAGCCATAAAATAGGATTAAGTTTTGAATAACTCAATAAAAACATGTGTTAAATTTATTGTTTTACAAAAGCCTACCTTTTTTCCAAAAATACAACAGTCACAATAGATTACAATCGTAACTTCCCTAATAAGGGTGGGGAGACCAGTTACATACCGAAAATGCAAACAAAAAGTAGAGAACAAAAAGTTTACCTCTAATTTGTAAATCTCATCAGTTCTCTCAAAGCATTTTGCTTATTTATCTTGCTTATAGGCCTTGAGCTACTCCGCAGATTAACCGAAACATCCAAATCACCCGACTTTGCACAAAGGTTTGATATAAAGGATCCAAAAGGTTTGACAATAACACCTGTTTATTAAGTAGAAAAAGATCAAATAAGTAATATTCAAATTGTACGGTCTTAGCTTTTCTCTAACTTCTATTTACCATAACAGAATTTTCTTAAATAGCACAATAAGATGGAAAAAATGATTATCAAAAGTCCTGTTGTACACTAATAGAGCAATAGTTCCCCATTTCGAGCAGCTTCTATGGTACAGATAGCCCCATCAATAACTATTTCAATACAACTTTGTGTTATATATATATATAGGCCGGCGCTATTCCATACCCCGGGTACGGAATAATATTCCATACCCGAGTGCACGCACACACCCCCCCGCCATCACGCGCGCGGCCCTCCTCCCACGGTCCAACTTCGGTTTTTCCGGCGCTCGTGCGGTGCGGTTTGACGGTTCCACAAATACTCCTCGCAGCTTTCTTTTTCTCGTGGCGCGTGCGGACGTGTGTGTGGTATGAGTTCCACCGAGCGCACCATTTGTTATTTTATTCGCACATGCGGACAAGGTCTTTGCAGGGTCCACCGGTGCATCGTTGCTTGCACTCTGCGGTGCATGGAACATGAATGTCCGGTTTTCATTTTTTAACATCCACCGCTATCGTATATCGTTGATTGACTTATTAAAAACAAATAATTTACAATTTTAGTCGGAAGTAGTTTGTCACCCGAGGTCCATTTAATTGTTTCTTTTTCCTCAAAATACGGTACAACATAAGCATTCACGTATTGCTTTGCGTCAACCAAAATTTCGGTGTTTAGGATATTCGACTACTGTATATTTTTAGTTCTTATATCAACGAGTGCTACGTCATCTAGTGCTAGTTGAGCACAATGCATGATTTTGTATCCTACATTTTATTTGAGTAGTGGTCAATACACTACTTTGGAATATGAGAAAAAATGACTTTTTGTGACAAATGTTCTATCATCCGTTCTTTGTTAGTAGTAATTAAAAAACGACACATCAATGTATAAAACATTATTATCTTACAAGTTACAAACACGGCAAAATATTGTGACACGCATATGCCAACGGACATGACTTGAGCTTAGGGGCACTCTACATACCCCACAAGCATGACATGAACACAATGGAGTTGCAGGAGAGGAGGCCGTGCTCCACAAGCAAACGAACCTAGTAGCAAAGCTCGGGAAGCTCTTTGCGAGCCGGGCGCCGATGATGACGAGCAACTGGATATCGGGATGAGCCTATATATATATCCGAAACAAAAAGAACAATCAAAAGTCGGTCGGCAATTAGTCATGGGCGATGTCCTCTCGAAACGACTCGGATTTCCGCGAACGGAACCCCGAATCTTAGCACTTCGGTGGTAGTCCCAGGAGGCTACCACGTGCAATCCCCGTCTCGGCGATTCCAAAAATCCATACGAGAAAAGTAAAAACAAAGAAATAGAGTACAACATTTATTTTATTACATTAATCGAGTACATCTCTTCGGCACATGCCGGTACAAGTCCATCGGGACCGAATCAAACAGAAATAAAACGTCTAGCGGCGGCTCCATGAAAGCGCGGGAAACTCCATATCCGCAGGGCGGCTCAAGTGTAGGAAGAGCTCTAGTCCACCCAACCGTCGTTGTCGAAGTCGTAGTCCGGCTGCGTCGAGTCACCGGGGTCTACCCGATAAGCGGGTAGGTCATGTCAGCTTCCCAACAAAGAGGCAAAAGCGGTGTATATTCTACTATGCATGAGTTACCCCTAATCCGGTCGTAGAAAGCTTAAGCAAAGCAAAGGTGCAACATTCAAGGTAAGCAGAGTAGCGAGGAGGTCCACACCTCGGGGAAGCTTCCGCTTCCGAGGCCCACACCTCAGGGGTCCACACCCCGCTCAAGGAATTCCACACCAAAGCACCGGATCTCAACCACGATCCAGAACCCAACTCTCATCTGCGATGTGGGGCCCACCGGCTCCTATCCCCACATCTCAACGGCCGCAGCCGGGCTCACACACTCAGGGGAGAGAAGAAGCACAAGAAAAGTGTATCTAGTCAGGTGAGAGATCGAAAGATCGTCCATAACCAAAGTGGACACGGACTATAGCTATAGGTTTAACACTGCGCAGGTTGTACAACCGTACCCGCCCGAATAGGTCCGAACCGGCCGTCACCGGTGTCCGACCCTACCATACGGGCGAAGCCCAAGTAAGTGGATAGTACCCTTCGCATCTCCGAGCCGGCCCCGGCCTCCGCGGCGAGCTCATACTACCGGCGAGAGGTCCCTCGAAGCGGTGGAACCCTTCCCCGGCCTCGCCGGGGCAAAGTCTACTAAGGAGGGAAAGACCACTCCCGACACGATCACACCGATCCTCCAGCAGGAGGGGTGCTATCCACTACAAGTCTCACCCCGCACCCCCGCCCAATACAAGGCGGGCGGTCTGTACGAAAGTAGTCATTCGAAACAAGGTCAACTGACGATCGGTCCTTAAGGGGCCGAGAGCGAGCACTCAACATCTCCATCCCACACGACACGACCCTTGGGTAAGAGGCCAGATCGCATCTTCCCTCGGCAGCCGTTCACAAGTAACCAGCGGCTCGCTCCCGCCAAAACACAGCAAGGGGTACACAACCCAGAACGCACGCTAGAATCACACCGAGATACCCACATCTCAGCTCAAACCCAGAGCACCATCCATAATCAAACAACAAAAGTATGGATAGTTGAAGTAAGGGACTAGCTAGGGGTCTGTAGCTAGTCCCGCGAGTAGCGTAACAAGGAACAGGATATATCAAAACATCAAGGCATGGCTAATAAACGGGTTATGCAATCCAACAATTCCATGCATTAAAGTAAAGCACTAGCAGCTAAATGTCAACATAGGTTCTATATGGTTGGGAGTGACATGACACCTTCGTTGCCGGCGAAGCAGTCGCTGTCCGGAGCAGTGTACTCGGGGTCCTCCACGTCCTCCTGGTCGAAGCTCGGGTCTGCGGCACGAGATTCGACGCAAAAATATAAATACGGTGCACATCTAAGCATTAACTCCAAATAAAATCCCATTTAGAAGATCCAAAAGAGCCCGAACTACCTACAATCAGCAAGGTTTTGCAAATACGGATTTATAGAAATTAGTTTTGTATTTTTCGGAGCTCCCTAGAATTTATTACGAATTTTTAGAGGTCAAAATCATTTTCCGGAAATTAAAACAGAAAAGATAAGGGTTTTCTCGCTCCATGGGCCGAAAATGGGCTGGAAGGCTAACCGGGGCGAAAACGCCCTTTGGGCTCGGTCCAACGAACCCGAGCGAGGGAAGTCCGGAAAACCCCCCTGGGTTTTCTGGCTGGGGTTTAACACTTCACGATGGGCCTCCCTATTAACGTGCTGGGCCCCTAGCGGCCCGACGGGCCGGATGGCCCTCGCGGTCCAGCTAGCGCCGATGGCCCAGCGGCCTTTCCCTTTTCCGCAGCCAAGGATGACAGGGTCCCGTCCCCCTCTTCCTCAGCGGCCGCCGCGCCTGGCGGCGCCCTCGCCGGCGCGCGCATCGGCGGCGGCGCGTCGGGTTGAATCCTCGGGCTCGGCGGCCGGGGTGCGCCTCGGCCTCCCCCACTCTCTTCCGGCGCTCACGCACGCTCGCGCGGCTCGAAGGCCGGCTACCGCCTACTCGCCACGGCGCGCGGCGCGACGTCGTCGCCCGCGCGCGCGTCTCCCCGTGCGGCGGCGAAACCCCGGGCGCGCCGGGGGTGCGGCCGGTAGGGTTTCCGGCGCACGCTCACCCGCAAGACCCGCTCCCACAACACGGAACTAGGCGTGGAACGCCCACACGCGAGCTCCACCGGCGGCGGGGCCACGGCCATGGCGCGCTGGGGTGCGGCCGGCCGGCGCCCGCGCTCACCTCCTCTTGCAACAGAACGACCCACGGCTCGAAGGCCGGGTCACAACAACGCGTCTCAAGCCCCCCTGCGACAGAACGCCCAGAAACACGCTGCGGCGGAAGGACAAACCAGTTCACCGGGCTGGCGGCGCGACGCGCGTTCGGCGCGGCGCACGACGGCGCGCGGCGCACAACGACGCGGCACGGGGGTGTTCCCCGGCCCTACTGCGGATGCAACAGGACCCCAAAACGGCGACGCACCGGGACGTCACGGCTTGGGGTAGCCATGACCCCGAGGCCGCCGCTTGCACGGCGCGACGCGACGCGACGCGGCGTCACCCATGGGGGGGAAACGGCGGCGCGACGCGCTCGGGAAAGGCGGCACGACGGCACGCGCACAGGCAGAACAACCAGCGCAACCGGCGCAAGAAGAGCAGAGGGAGAACCACGGTGCTCACCGTGGGTCGGCGATGTAGGTGTAGCAGTCGTGGCGCGGGTGGCGGCGCGACGTCGGTGCCCACGGCGTGCTCCGGTCCGGCTCCCTCTCAATCACGAACGGCGCCTCCCCCTTGAACACGAACGGCGCCTCCCCCTCGTCCGGCTCCCCACGAACACGTCCCGCCTCCGCGCCGACGCGCGCGGCGGCGGCGCGCGTCGCTCTTCCCCTCGGCTCCTCTTCCCCTCTTCTCGCCTCCTTCTTCCCCCCCCCCCTCCGATGGTCGCACCGAGTTGGGGCAAAAACCCCAATGCGGGTTGGTTGCGAGGCCAACTCGCTCCCCTCGCTCTCCCTTTTGAATCCGGAGCGATGCGAGGCCCAGGCGAAATCCCGGCGGTGCCCTTCCCCGGCTTGGACCGCTTGGCATCCGAGGCGGCGGCGCTCGCCCCTTTCTCCTCGCTCTCGCGGTCAAAGGGAAAAGGCACAGGGGTAAAATGGGGGTTTCTCCTTCCCGGCCCAGGCTCGGTTCGCGCGCGGCGTCTGGCCCCCCTCGGCGTGCGCGCCGGCCCGGCGGCTCGGCCGCGCCCGCGCCGCGCGCGCGTGCGACGGGACCGGCGGCGGCGGCGCGGTTGGGCCGGGCCGGTTGGCTTGGCGGGTTGGTGGAAAGGGATAAGGGACGGCCGACAAGCGGGGCCCACGCGCCGCGGGGGTGAAAGGGAGAGTGAAGGAGGGCCGCGGTGCGGGCTAGCCGGGCCGGAAGGCTACGCGGGGCCGGGCCGGCCGCATCGCGAAGGAAAGGAAATGTCGGCCCAAGAACTTAGCTGCTCTTTGCCTTTGTAAATAAGTTTGTTCTAGGGTTTGAAAAGGGAGTTTGAATTTGATTCCCTATCAAATTCAAACTTCACTCAATTGAACTCCAAATAAACCAAAGAAAAGCCAACTCACTTATTATACCATATTTTTAAATATAAGATTTATAAAAAGGATAAATTAGTGGAGAATTTGGTGAGAGGTTAGCAATTTCGGCTCAAAAATTGATAGCACTCCAAAGCAAACAAAAAGTTTTAAATTTTCGCAAAATTCACACACCTAGATTCCTGGGTTGTTACATTCTCCCCCACCACCGAGAATCTCGTCCTCGAGATTTAGTCCTCGACCTCCTCCGTGAACAAGTGAGGGTACTCTTTCCTGAGATCAGCTTCCTTCTCCCATGTTGCCTCTCGCTCTGTATGGTTGCTCCACAGCACTTTACAGAAAGGAATGGTAGTTCTCCTTGTTTCCTTGACAGCTACGTCCAAGATTTTCTCGGGGTATTCGTATACTCCAGGTTGTCTTGCAAGTCAAGCAACTCCATGGGCACTTGCTTTGCCTCCACCGCCTTCTCACTCTTCTTCGACCGTGACACGTGGAACACTGGGTGAACTCCTGCCATTGTCTCGGGTAGTGCAAGCTGGTAGGCCAAACTCCCAATCCTACGGGTGATAAGGTACGGTCCCACGTACCTCGGTGCAAGCTTTCCTTTCACCAAGAACCTCTTAGTTCCTCGGAGCGGTGAGACTTTCAAGTACACTCTGTCGCCAACTGCAAAGGTCAACTCTCTCCTTCTCTTGTCGCGCATAGCTCTTCCGACGACTGCGAGCGATTTTCGTGTTCTCCCGAACTTTCTCAACTTTCTCCTCTGCTTCCTCAATGATTGCTGGACCAAACAGAGCTCGCTCTCCAACCTCTGACCAAGCTAGCGGGGTTCTGCACTTTCGACCGTAAAGTGCCTCGAAGGGTGCCATCCGGAGACTTGCTTGAAAGCTGTTGTTGTACGAGAACTCTGCAAACGGCAAACTGCCCTCCCAATCAGTACCATAGGTGAGTGCACACGCTCGTAGCATGTCCTCCAGGACCTGGTTGACTCTCTCTGTCTGCCCGTCGGTCTGTGGGTGAAAAGCTGTGCTGTAGCTGAGAGTGGTGCCCATAAGCTTGTGGAAGCTCTGCCAAAACTTGGAGACAAACTGTGGCCCTCGATCAGACACGATACTTCTGGGTGCCCCGTGTAGCCTGAGTATGTGTTCTACGAACACTACGCCAACTTCTCGGTTGCATACCTCGTCTTCACCGGCACAAAGTGAGCCACTTTAGTCACCTGTCCACTATGACCCAAAGCCGAGTCGTTTCCTTTTGGTGTTCTAGGAAGTCCCACCACAAAGTCCATGGAGATGTCCTCCCACTTCCACACTGGAATATCCAACGGCTTCAACAAACCAGCAGGTTTCTGATGTTCAATCTTTACTCTGCTACAGGTATCGCAACAGGCCACGTAGTGTGCAATATCCTTCTTCATGTCCTTCCACCAGTACCTGATCTTCAGATCTCTGTACATCTTGGTGCTGCCTGGGTGAATCGAGTACCTCGAGTCGTGAGCTTCTCTCATGATCTGCTCTCGGAGTGCCTTGTCTTGTGGTACACAGATCCGTTCTTTCAACCACACAGTGCCCTGTTCATCAACCCGATAGTCCTCTGCTTTGCCCTGCTTCATTAGTTCTCGCAGCACTTTGATTTCTGCACACTCTTTCTGGGCTGTACGGACTCGCTCCTCCAGGTCATAGGTCACTTGCATCACGTTGACTTGGCCTTGATCCACAATCTCGATTCTCAGCTTCTCTAGCTCTTCATGCAAAGCAGGTTGCTCTTCTTTTACCATGAGGTTGTTGCAATATGTTTTCCGGCTCAGTGCATCTGCCACGACGTTAGCTTTGCCTGGGTGGTAGTTGATCTCGACGTCGTAGTCCTTGATCAGCTCTAACCACCGTCTCTGCCTCATGTTCAGCTCGGTCTGTGTAAAGAAGTACTTCAGGCTCTTGTGGTCGGAAAACAGTTCACACTTGTTCCCTATCAGGTAGTGTCTCCAGATTTTGAGCGCATGCACAACAGCTGCCAACTCCAAGTCGTGTGTCGGGTAGTTTTCCTCATGTTTCTTCATGCGTCCGGAAGCATAAGCCACAACTTTCCCTTCCCGCATCAAGCACACAACCAAGTCCTTGCTTTGAAGCGTCACAAGAGACCACAAAGTCTTTCTTGATATCCGGCAAGGTAAGCACCGGGGCCGTGGTGAGTCTCTTTTTTCGGCTCTTGAAAACTCTTCTCACACGCTTCGACCACTCGAACTTTGTGTTGTTCTTGAGCAACTCTGTCATTGGCTTTGCGATCTTGGAAAAGTTCTCAATGAATCTCCGGTAGTAACCCGCCAACCCAAGGAAGCTTCGACATCCGTCACGTTTAATGGTTGCTCCCACTTGGTCACCGACTCAACCTTGGACGGATCCACGGCTATCCCCTCCGCCGACAACACGTGTCCCAAGAACGCGACCTTCTCCATCCGGAACTCGCACTTGCCGAACTTGGCGTACGGTTCGCCGCCTCGGCCTCTCTAGCACAACTCTCGTGTGCTCCTCGTGCTCCTCGGTGGTCTCGCAGTAGATCAAGATATCATCGATAAACACCACTACAAACCTGTCCAACTCTTCCATGAAGACCTTGTTCATCAAGTTCATGAAGTAGGCAGGGGCGTTGGTCAGCCCAAAAGAAACCACCACGAACTCGTACAAGCCGTAGCGTGTGGTGAAGGCTGTCTTAGGTATATCCTGCTCTCGGATCTTCATCTGGTGGTAGCCTGACCTCAAGTCGATCTTGGAGAAGAACCTTGCCTTTTTGAGTCTATCCAGCAAATCCTCGATTCTGGGCAGAGGGTACTTGTTCTTGATCGTCATCGAGTTGAGCGTGCGGTAGTCAATGCACATCCTCTTGGTACCGTCTTTCTTCTCCACGAAGAGCACTGGTGAACCCCACGGTGAGGCACTCGGCCGAACAAACCCTTGCTCGAGCAACTTCTTGAGCTGTTTCTTCAACTCGTCCGGCTCGTCGACGACATCCCGTACGGACTCTTTGCAACGGGCCCCGCCCCCGGCATCAGCTCAATCACAAACTCCACGTCCCGGTCTGGGGGTAACTCCGTAAGCTCCTCTGGGAACACGTCCGGAAACTCACGGACCACCGGGATTTCTTCAATCTCTTTCCCACTCATGTTGCACATCATCGTAGCAACCTTCGGACTCGTGGCTCAATCCGCACCGTAGTTCCGCCGGGGTGTTCAAGCCGAATCACTGCGGGGTTGCAAGAAACTATCCCGTTGTGCTTTGCCAACCAATCCATCCCTAAGATCACGTCTATCCCGGTAGACTCCAAAACCGTCAAGTCTGCCGTGAACGGTAGACCCTCAAACACCATCCTCACTCCCCTGCACTCTAACGTACTCCTCTTCTCTCCTAGCGGAGAGCTAGTCAAGATTGGCCTTGGTCGAGGCTTAGTTGGTAAAAACCTTTCTTTAGCAAACTTGGTAGAAATATACGAAAACTGAGCTCCAGTATCGAACAAAACAGTAGACAAAACTGAGTCAACAAGGAACTCACCAAGTGTGACGTCGGGTGCAGCTGCTGCCTCCTCAGCGGTGAGGTGGTGCAAACGGCCTCGAGTAGCTGGCGGCTGAGCAGTCCTCTGCTGTGTACGGGGTGGCTGTCCTCCTGGTGCTGGTGGCTTGGCTGGAGTCTGGAACTGAGTGCTGCGGCTCTGACTCCCTGGTGGTACCTGCTGGGGACACTCAAACGACTTATGCCCAACCCGACGGCGGTTGAAGCATGTCACCTTGGATGCCGTCCGTCGCCCGCGGTGGTGGCCTCGGCTTCCACCGCTCTCGACCTCCACTCCCACCCGGGGGTGGGCTCTCGCTCGGCGGCCGAGACCGAGAGGCGTGGTGCCTCTGTCGCGACCGGTGGCCATGTGCGTAGCCTGTCCTCTGCCTCTGAGGTGGTCCTGAACGTCCTGCCTGGTCCGAGCGCTTGGACTTGCTTCCACGAACCTCCATGTACTCAAGCCTTGACCTCTCCACTATCAGGGCCTTGTCGATAATGGAGCGAAGTGTCGGGCAGTCGTGCGCGGACAAGTGGTGTGCCATCCCCTTGTGCAGCCCCTTTCGAACCGCAGACCTTCTTCTTCTCTCGTGTCGGTGTCTTCCGGCACGTACCTCATCGGCTCCTCGGTAGCGGTTGGCGTACTCCCGTACGGACATGTTTCCCATCTTGAGGTGCCTGAACTCGTCAGCCTTCCTATCCATCACTGCGTCTGGGATGTGGTGACTCCTGAAGGCCTCCACGAACTCGTCCCACCCGATGTGCAACGGGTCCCGGTGCGAGTCACAGTAGCTGTCCCACCACGCACTGGCTGTGCCGATCAGCTGGTGCGCCGCCACAGTCACACACTCCTCCTCGGTAAGCTCGGTCAGCTCCAGCTTCTTCTCGATCTCACGCAACCAGTTATCCGCATCCATCGGGTCCGCTGAGTGGTCGAAGGTAGGCGGTCGCAGCTTGTTGAAGTTCTCAACCTTCTTCTGGAAACCCTCTGGCGCGTAGCGGTTCTGGCCCCTAGGGTTGTTGTTGTTGTTGTTCTGGGCTAGCATCTGAGTGATCGTCTGCATCGCTGTGTTTGCACTGCCATCACGTCGGCCAAGTTCGGGGGAGGTGGCGGTGGTGGCACCTCGTGTCCCTGAGCCTGGCCTGCTCCTCCCTCGGCTGGGGTACTGCTCGTGCTCGAGCTCCTGCTCCTGAGCTCCCTCGTCGTCACGCGCGGCTCCTCGACCGCCGACTCGGCCTACTCGGCCTCCGCGGAGCCCGCCTCGTGGCGCGTGACCTCCACGACGTCCGCGGCCTCTCGCTCCCCGCCGGGTTAGGGGCATCCTCCCCTCCGTCGTCCCCGGCCGACCTCCTCGAAACGGGCCGAGTCGCCGGACCTCCTTGCTCCCGACATCCGTTCCGGCTTGCAATAGTTAGTAGAGGTAGGGAGAATGTATTAATCGGGTTATTAACTATAACGGAGTAATCCTGCTAACAGTCACAAAATTTCAGACAGACATTAAGAAGCATGAAATCCGAAAGAAACCATGAAGATCCATGTCACTCAATCAATGCCACCATACAAAAGGGGTGCACCTCGAGGTTTACTCCAACGACCTTCGAGGGTACACGGCAACACATCCTGCTAACGCATGGTACATCATGGGGTAGCTACTACAGGCATGTCACATGAACGGTAGCATTACATCTAACTCATTACATCTACTCAGAATCTGCTACAAGATCTCTACTCCCATCACTGAATACTCTGAGGTGTCTCGGAGCCGGTGTCCTGTGGAACTGAGTAGAACGGCGGTGAGTGGACTCCTGGGTAACCCGGCACCCTGATCGCCGGTCCCCCGTAGTAGTCACGAGTGTCCTGTAGAGCACGATCCATCTCCGCTGTGTCCTGCGAACCGCTCGGGTACGGCCGCACTCGTGGTAGGAGCGTCGGGGAAAGCTCGAAAGTCTCCATCCTCAGTCTGGGCCTCTTCTTGGGTGGTAGGCCGTGCGCAGAGCGCCTCCGGCTCCGCCGGCCTCTCGCCGGTCGGAACGCTCCTAGGCCGCACGGGTCCCGTCTGCTCGGTCCCTCTCCTCGTAGACCAGTCCTCCCAGGTAACACATGTGGTGGTAGTTGTGTCGGCTCGCCTCCTGTAGGTCCCACACCTTGACCTGGTAGTCGACTGCTGCGGCTCCGATCGACTCCACCTGGTCTCGAGCCTCTGCCAGCCTCACTCGATCCTCTCGCGCGGCCTCCACCGAAGCCCGGTGAGCCTCCCGCTCTGCCCTCAACCGTGCCTCCAAAGTAGCGATCCTCCAGGAGTCTCTCTCAGTCTTTGGCCGCGGCCGCCGCTGCCGGTCCCCAGTGTACTAGCTCTCCATTCCTCTCGTGCGCCGCCTCCAGCTCGTCGAGCATATCCTCTCTCTCCTCCTCCAAGTCCCGAACCTGCCGCAGGGCAGCGTCGCACCTCCACCGAAGGTACAGTACCTCCCCCGTCCGCCCCGAACGCGTGCACGGTCCCGGGCCAGGATGCACCGCCCGGCCGCGAGCATCGCCTGGTCCTCCCCGTCCACTGGAGTCACCTCCGGGTACCGTGCTCGGTCACTCGAGTCCCGGCCGACCGTGGTCGAAGATCTCTGCGGAAGTACTGCGAACGGTGTGTCCTTCGGCCTCTCCCCGAGCGGGTCACAAACCTTCTTGAGAGCCTTGCGTGCGCCGGTCCGGTGCGCCTCCGTGACCGAACTCTCGAAGCAAAGGCACCTCTACCTCCTCAAACTCGGCACCCTCGGGTCTCGCCGGCACCTTGACGGTCGGTAGGTGGGGGTCTCGCTCCAAGTGCCCCATGGCCCTCCCCTTGTAGCCGACACCGTCGGTCTCCACTCCCCGCCGCCTCCGTGCACTCCCCTCGGCGGGTGGCGAAGCCTCCGTAGCTCTTGCCGTCCGACTCCAAGGGGACCCACGTCGTCTCCGCCATCCGCACAACGTTGTTAGAGCGTAGTTAGTAAGGCGGTTAGTGAAAGTTAATCAAGGTAATGCATATATATAAGTATAGTTATATACATACGGAAGCCAAGGAGTTTATATAAAGTTTCAAGGTTCGAAACGGCTTCTGTACTATCGACCATTCCCCGGGGCTCGTCCCGCAGTCAAGCATGGCTCGGTACCAACCGAAACGACCCGGATTTCCGCGAACGGAACCCCCGAATCTTAGCACTTCGGTGGTAGTCCCGTGAGGCTACCACGTGCAATCCCCGTCTCGGCGATTCCAAAAATCCATACGAGAAAAGTAAAAACAAAGAAATAGAGTACAACATTTATTTTATTACATTAATCGAGTACATCTCTTCGGCACATGCCGGTACAAGTCCATCGGGACCGAATCAAACGAAATAAAACGTCTAGCGGCGGCTCCATGAAAGCGCGGGAAACTCCATATCCGCAGTGCGGCTCAAGTGTAGGAAGAGCTCTAGTCCACCCAACCGTCGTTGTCGAAGTCGTAGTCCGGCTCCGCGTCGAGTCACCGGGGTCTACCCGATAAGCGGGTAGGTCATGTCGCCTTCCCAACAAAGAGGCAAAAGCGGTGTATATTCTACTATGCATGAGTTACCCCTAATGCGGCCGTAGAAAGCTTAAGCAAAGCGAGCGGTGCAACATTCAAGGTAAGCGAGTAGCGAGGAGGTCCACACCTCGGGGAAGCTTCCGCTTCCGAGGTCCACACCTCGGGGGTCCACACCCCCGCTCAAGGAATTCCACACCAAAGCACCGGATCTCAACCACGATCCGGATCCCAACTCTCATCCGCGATGTGGGGCCCACCGGCTCCTATCCCCACATCTCAACGGCCGCGGCCCGGCTCACACACTCGGGGAGAGAAGAAGCACAAGAGAAGTGTAACTAGTCGGGTGAGAGATCGAAAGACCGTCCATAACCGGTGGACACGGACTATAGCTATAGGTTTAACACTGCGCGAGGTTGTACAACCGTACCCGCCCGAATAGGTCCGGAACCGGCCGTCACCGTGTCCGACCCTACCATACGGCCGAAGCCCAAGTAAGTGGATAGTACCCTTCGCATCTCCGAGCCCGGCCCGGCCTCCGCGGCGAGCTCATACTACCGGCGAGAGGTCCCTCGAAGCCGTGGAACCCTTCCCCGGCCTCGCCGGGGCAAAGTCTACTAAGGAGGGAAAGACCACTCCCGACACGATCACACCGATCCTCCGGCGGGAGGGGTGCTATCCACTACAAGTCTCACCCCGCACCCCCCGCCCAATACCGAAAGTGCATCTAGGCCCCTAAGTGGATTTTGGTGAATTGAATGACAAGGCGATTAAAGGACTAACGTTTTTGTTTAAGATCGTGAGCGGGTTTTCATTATATATTCATGAGCTACTTTTGAAGTATTTTATATATGGATGTATTTTATGGCTCACATCTACAAAGATGAGTATTTGGTGCAAGGCTTCATGAGTTTATTAAAAGAGAACAAGATGATGAGTACACATTTCATGGTTCTAAAAATGGAAGCTTGCATATCCGTTGTCAATCAAGATCAAGCATTTGAAGCGGGACTTTCAAATGAGGGTTAATTGCGTGTGAAGCAAAGTGGAACTCAAAGTGGATTGGATAAGTGATGAAGAGATCAACCGAGATGTCTAGGGTGAGGGACTAAGCAATCTTTGGGGCCGTAGCTAAGCCACCATAAGTGTTTTGCTAGGGTGAAGGTCTAGCATCCGTGGGGTCTTCAAGTATCATATTCAAACCTTAATCGAGGGAAGCTTTGCAAGTCATCAACTCGTTAAGATTGGCAACATGGAGTGGCCATGGATCCAAGTGTGCATTCTTATGCTATATGGAAAGATCCTAAGTCACTAGCTCAAGTATGGACATGCTCAAGTCAAAGGCTATGTTGAAAGCCCTCAAGTGGTTATCGATCAAGTATGGCAAGAATTGAAGTTGTTCAAGCTCAAGGGGTCATCAAAGCTCTTTTACTCTTTTCTTGAGTATAGGTATGCCGTACTATCAAGAGGGATGCAACTTAGCAAGTTGACCAAGTCAAAGTGCTCATTAGTTGACCTAAGTGAGATCTAGCCCTTGAGTGTGCTAACCAACCCTCCTAACCTAACCCTGGGTCATTTCATCTTGATGGTGAAGTGCTAGTTTCTCTAAAAAAGGTTTTGGGGCAACTCGGGGCCGACGGCCCGAGTCGGCCGAGGCGACCGGCCCGACGGCCGGTGCCGCTAGCCCAACGGCTAGTTTTTCATACACCGGTCCGACCGGTGTAGGGCTCCGGCTCGACCGGTGCCACCCGGGGTCTAACGGCTAGTTTTCTTCTTTGAGGGGTATAAATACCCCAAGCCCTCTTCGGTGTGTGGGCCGCTGCTTCTAGTGTTGTTGCCTTGAGATCCCAAGCCATTTCTAACTAGCTCTAAGCCTTAGTGGCTCTCCCCAACCATCTCTTTGTGAGATTTGTGGATTCAAGCCATCATCTTTGTGTTGGGTTGAGAAAGTGAGCCTAGGAGTGACTTTGTGAGCTAACAAGAGCAGGTTTCCATAGCTTGAGCACTTTGGTTACGAGTCTACAAACTTTGGTGCATTTGTTTCTCTTGGAGGTTTGCCTCCTAGACGGCTAGGTGTCGCCGGCTAGCTCCCAAGGTTGTGGTGAGCAGCGGGAAGTTTGTAAGGGCTGCGATCTTGCCTCTTCGTGGAAAAGATCACCTTAGTGGAAAGGAGGAAAGTGGTTGAAAGAGACCCGCTTGTTGTGGGAATCGTCCCTTACAAGCTCCTCAACGGAGACGTAGCCATTCCTCAGTGGGTGGTGAACTTCGGGAAACAAATCCTTGCTTCCTCGTGTGGTTCTTCTCTCTAAGTTGTTTTTCTAGCATATATCATTTGCTTCCGCTTCGATCTACTTGGGTGTGTTACTTGTGTGTGCGGGGGCTCATTACTCGCTTGTGATCATCTACAAGAGCCACACCCCGAGTTTGGTTCGTGCTAGAAGCCAAGAGGCGCTTGAAGTTGTTTTTGCGGAGTTCTCTGTGCTACACCGGTCTGACCGGTGAGGTGCACCGGTCTGACCGGTGTCATCTGTGAAGACCGATCTGACCGGTCTGACCGGTCACCACCACCGGTCTGACCGGTGGAGCACTGTCAGCTCAAGTGATTTGGGGGAAAAAGTTTAATTCGGTCGTCACGCCTATTCACCCCCCCCCCCCTCTAGGCGACATCAAGGTCCTTTCAATTGGTATCAGAGCTTGGTGCTCCGATTCGAGCTTAACCGCTTGGAGTTCTTCGATGTCGACAACTTGTGAGGTACCGTTTGAGCCTCTAGCTCTAGATGGCTCAAACTATTCTTCTTGGTGCTCTAATGTTCACATTGCACTTAAGGTTTTGGGCCCTACCGCTGAGAGCATTATGGTTGCGAGTATCCTTCCAAAGGATGAGACATGTGTCTCGCCAATGGACTTGGAGAAGAAGCAGCTTAATGCTCTTGTTACTAACCTTTTGTGTAGTTGTGTATGTAGCGAACTAAAGTACATTATCCTGAAGAGCAAAAAGATTTCCGAAGATGCTCATCTCATTTGGAAATTACTACTTGAGTTGGTAAACACCAAATGGGATGAACTCGAGAGTGATGATGAAGATGAGTCAGTGGAGATGTGCCCTACCTCTACAACATCCACTGAGCCTCAAGCATCAAACCTCAAGCAAGAAGAAGAGCAAAGAAGCGAAGACGCTGTCTCTCTGCAGGGACCGGTCAGACCGGTGACACCCACCGGTCGACCGGTGCCGCAGAGGCACACCAACTTGCTTGATGGCCAAGAAGGAGAAGAGAAGCAAGAAGAAGAGACAAGCCAAAGGGGCTAAGGACCAAAAGATTGAAGCCTCAAGCTCTTCGTCAAGAGAACTTGAGCTTCTCAAATCCGAACTTGCATCCTTGGTTTGTAAGTATGAAACATTGGCTAACAAATATGATCATGACATCAAATCCTTTGCTTGTAGAACTAAATTAGAAGAAGATGCCAATGATGATCTAGAAGCCAAACTAGCGAAGCTCACTAGCGAGCATATGGTCCTACAAGCTAATCACAATGAACTTGAACTTTCCTTTGAGAAGCTTGTTGATTCTTATGCAACACTAGAGATAGCCCATAAGGTTGTGCTTTCATCGGTAAAATCTCTACAACCTCTATCTCACACATGCACTTGCTCACAAGTTCAAGTTGTTTTATCTAGCGCTAATGATTGTTTGTCTCAAGCAAGCCAATCTAGCATTGAGCATGTACTTGTAGAATCTTGTGAAGACCTCATTGCTGCTGAAAATGACAAACTAAAGCAAGAGGTCGAAAAGCTCCAAAAGGACTTGTGTGTGTTGAAGGAGAAGAGCAAAGTGCAACCTTCTCAAGATAACCGTGAAAGCACGGTGAAGAAGCTTGGGAAGGGATCAACCGCCACTAGTTCAACCCCTCAACAAGCTACAAGGTTCCACAAGCACAAGATTCAAGAAAAGAGCGAGGTTGGGCAAATCAAACCCCAATATCGCCCGATCAAGCACAAGGCACAAGAGTCACTCTCCAAGAAGCCTAGAAGCTCCAAAAAATGGAGGGTGTGCTACAAGTGCAGAGAGAAGGGACACCTTGCCAACTCATGCCCAAAAGCAACAACGGGCGGTGGCTCGACCGTGACCGGTCGACCGGTGCATGCCACGAGTCGGACCGGTGCCGGCCAGACAGCCTCACTTCAAGCAAACAAGGCAAGGAAGCCACCTTCTCCAAGAACAAGTCTCGAAGCAAATGTAGAAAAGAAATTGTAAGGAATGGGGTGACCAACAAGAACAAAAGTCGCATTTGTTACGAATGCCGTCAAAAGGGTCACATGGGCAAGGATTGCCCAAATGGTAACGTTCCTAAATCAAACCTTGTCCATTATGATTTCCATAAGCTTAGGAACGATAAGAATAGAACTTGTGCTATGAGGGAGATTAGTTCACCTCATTGTAGCATGAGAACTATTTGGGTTCCTAAGCACCTTGTGACTAACCCAATAGGACCCAACAAGTGTTGGGCACCGAGGAATGCTTACTGAGCTTGCGGGTTGAAAGAGATGCATTGAGCACATGGTTGGAGGACTTAGAAATCTTGATGAATTCAATTGACCATGTGAAGAGCAAACTCATATATTTTGTGAAATCAATGACATCTCGGTAACTAATGTGCCCGATTGAGTCTAAGTCACTTTGGTTCTTGGTGAACACTCATGTGAAGCTCTTCTTGCATGAGCAAAGCATGAGGTGGTGACTTTGACTATTTTTTATGAAGATTTACTTTCTCATGCCATTCGATACCTTTAATGGCTCTCTAGTAGAGCAATACCTTATCCTTGGATGCAGGTCTGAAATTAGTGATACATTCACTCACTCAAGGAAAAGGGAAGGAAAAATCACCAAAATGGGTCGAGGGGTGGTCACCGGTCGACCGTGGACAGCACCGGTCGGCCGGTGCCAACGCAGCCGAAACTTGAGCGGGTGACCCGCACAAGTGCCGGGTGACCCGTACGCCTCCGAATGCTTTGCGGGTGACCCGGCATGAGTGCCCGGGTGACCCGGGGTTGTCCAAACCCTCAAGATGAAGGGTGATTTGGCGTCAAAGGTTATGAGAAGCTGAACACATGTCAATTATCAAATCATTTGTGTGTTTTGACCAAGTTTTGGAATGAGCCTCAACATGTTCTTGATTGAGCAAAGTGCCTTGGTCGAGAAATTCAAATTCTCTAGCACTACTTAAGGGGGAGCTCATTACAAAACTTGAGTCATTTATGGGACTAACAACTTCTTCTAAGTGATATTGTAGTCTCATTCGTTTATGCATATCAAAGGAAGCTCTCGATAAGCGTAACCTCCTAAAGAACAAGTAAGAGCTAACATTGTTTGAAAGTTAGTATATGCACAAATGAAATGGTCTTAAGGCAAAGGTATGTTTTCACGAAACTCATTGAAATACCGTAATGCATCTAGGCCATAACAACATGCTAGTGTGCCATCCTTGGCATGTAATTGCTTCAAATGGACCTCTTGCGCTCCTCTCTAGATATTTGGTTGATATCTTTTCTTCTACTCGTCTTTGTGTCTCGAGGATGGAGATATGAGCCAAATATGCTTGTTAGGGCATTCATTTGAAGTGGATGCATGCATTTTGTGATATAGGATAGATGTTTTCGAAAAATCAACTAGCATGAACAGAAGTGTGCTTTCTTTGAAAAATATTTGGTTCTTGGTCTTAGTGACCCAATCAACTTAGTCGTGACTATAGTTCTCCTTGTTTGATTGATGGCTAGTCACGAGTTAAGAAGATTTTCTCAAGTCCCTAAAAATCCATTCTTTTTATCTCTCTCAATCTTGGAAGAATCAAGAATTCGCAAATTAGATTGGTAATCCTCATTCTTCTAAGAATTGATGGTTTTTGGATCAATATCAACTTAATATCTCTTATCCAAGACTTCCCTAAAGGTTGAAATAAAAAATTCTGTGTTGTGGCTCAATTTTTGTTTCTCAAGGCCGCACCGGTCTGACCGGTGCAAGCCACCGGTCTGACCGGTGGTGAACTTGAAGTCACATAATCGTGTTTATGCAACCTAAGTGGATGAGAATTGGTCTATAACATATCTGGAGAAGTTTTAAGGAGCAAAATCTCAAAAAGGAGGAAAAGGGACGGTAATACCGAGGGAATGTCGGTTCTACCGATAAGGACTCTCTCGTTGAATTTTATCGGGATCTTCGGTTCTACCGATGGGGGCGGAAAAACCGATATGGCCTCTACGGCTTGACTGCGGCCGGCCACCGGCTCGGCCGGTGGCCGTCACCGGCTCGACCGGTGGACGCCGGCGTCGGCCGTGGGGCCACAGTAAAAGGAATCCTTTTACCCCCCCTTCCTTCTCTCTCCTCCATCATTCACCATCCCACCACTGCCTCCAAACCGTGAACACCTTCCCCCATCTCCTCTCTTTCACCTCTCTCACAATCCATGGTGATTTGAAGTTTCAACCAAGGAAAAGCCTCAAGGTTGGAAGCAAAAGGATCTCCCAAGGCCCCTCTTCACATTCCCCTTCGTGTTTCTCGGATCCAACTCGAGTTCATCTCTCCAAAGGACAGCAGCTATGGTGCGGGAAAAGGAAGGGGCTAAGAAAAGAAGAGAAGAAGTCCTCACTCGCCGAGGAGCCATCCCCGGTGATTTTGGGGAAGGGGGCAGCACTGTAAACATCAGCGGCAAGAGATTGAGACGCCGCTCAACTCAAGCTAGTGCTGAGGATCCCGATCTAGGAGGTGACACCGGAACAAGCAGCGATGACAATGTTGAAGATGAGACTTATCCGGGTCAGTTTGAGTTGAGAAGACACCAGAGGACTGGGTCAGACAGCGATGGTGCTGGGGATGAGGATGAGGAGGAGGATGAGGAGGAAGAAGAAGAGGATGTGGATGCCATGGAAGAGGACGACGACGATCAGGGTAGGCTGAGGATCATGCCACCTACCTACATTTATCCTGATCGGCCGGTTAAGTACCACGGGTCAGGGATGACCAAGGCCCTGAAGAAGCTAAGGGACAAGAACCCTTATGAGGAGGGCAAGACCGCTTCGGATCCCACATTTTGGGCTAAATTTCAGCAAGACTACTATGCTACGGTGATTATAAAGAAGCCCAAGATCACACACAAGGCTCGGTTGTGGATTGGGGGCACATGGCAAGGAAAGGAGACCCTATTTTTGATGAAGTAATCAGCAAGCGTGAGAGGCAAAGGGTCGGGTCACTTATGGGGTTCCGACACGATTGGAACAAAGAGATCATTGCCCAGTTCTTTGCCACGGTGCACTTTGGTCACATTGAGGCCGACGGGGCCATGATTTGGATGACTAACGGCCAAAGGTACTCCATTACATTCCACAGATTCTTGAGATGCTTTGGGATCATGGCAGGAGATGGGGAGTTGAGGAAGCTCCATGATGAGGGGGAGCTAGAGAAGGATGCTTTGCACGTGATGTACCCTCGCGGTGAGCATGCCAACTTTGGGAAAGTGAAGAACCTCTATACCTACTTCGCTGTCCTAAATAGGCTACTTAGGGTATCTATCACACCTAGAGATGGAAACCCCTCGGAAATCACTAAGTTTCAGAAAAATTTGATGGTGGCTTTGAGGCCGGGAGCTCCGAGTTCAGTGTCGGGGACTTCATTTGGCAAGAGATTAAGCATCTATCCGAGGACCCCAAGAAAATGCAGACTACGGCCCTTACATCATGTATATGATCGAAAAGGTTGCAAAGACCAAGTTTCCGAAGAATGTCACTCACAAGCCTCTAAAGCTCAATCCAAGCAAGAATCCACGGGTTCCATCTCCTAGAGTTGAGCATGCACCAGAACAGGAGGAAGAAATTTTTGAGGAGGGTGCAGGTCGGCCAGTTTCGCCTCTGGCTGGTGCTCAGGCCAGCACCGGTCGGCCGGTGCGAGCACCGGTCCGACCGGTGGGGAGGCCGGCAGCCGGGCGGACCCCGCGATCCACCTCTCCTTTGAAGAAGTTTCTCAACTTCATTTTTGGGATGTGTCGGAGCCAGCATGACATCCAGGTGGAGCAGCAAAGGTCAAGACGGGCAAATAAGCAAATGCGGGATACGATGAAGCTCATGCACAATGCCCAAGGTTTTCAACCACCTCGCTCTCCTCCATCTCCAGAATCTCCTCCGGTTGAGATACCTTCCTTTGAAGAAAGGATGAGAGGATGGGCCAACTCGGAATTGCTTAACCAATATGGCCCTATGTTCTTCGAGTCCGAGCAAGGACAAGGATCATCCTCATCGATTCCTCCTCCACCTCCACCCTTTGTACCTCCTCCTCCGGACGTAGCAGGATCGTCTCACTTCATGGAACAGGAGCAAGCACCCCCACCTCCTCCACCTCCCGAGCAAGTACACGATTGGGGCGCTCGCTTCTCCGCCGAGATCTTTGGCTACGACCCGTACTTCTATGGTAAAAACTGTGCTCCCATAGCTCATCCATCTCAGATCAACGTCTCGGAATCGATTTACCTAAACTCTCCTTTGCATTGGATTCTTGACGACTTTCAAATAGGAGGGAGCTCTCACCCAGGAGACGGATCACAAGGACGGTGATCGACCTTGCTTCTTCTCCAGGCCCTTCTTGGATGCTTGATGACAAAGGGGGAGAAGAATTGCGATTAAAGCCTCAAGTTTGTGCTGTCAGGGCTGCTGTCTGTGTTGCACCGGTCTGACCGGTGCCCTGCACCGGTCTGACCGGTGCCTACTGGAAATTGAGAGAAATTGTGTAATAAGTTAGAATTTTAACTTAGTGGACTTGAGAACTTTTGTATGAGTGCCACTGTGTGTTTTAATCCTTATTGTAATATTTAAGCGACCTTATTGTTAGATTGTGATGCATGTTTTAAATGATGATTGTTTGTGTTGGCTAAATGGAGCAAGGTGATCTAAACCAGCTTGCAACCCTGGCATGACCACCTTGGACCAAATAGCACACACTTCTGTTGCTTTGTCTGTGCGCCCGGACCTGGACCGGTCTCGACCGGTCGGGGCACCGGGTCCGACCGGTGCCGCCCGCTTGAGCGAGCCGGCCGGCCGGACCGGCTCGACCGGCCGTCGGGCACCGGCTCGACCGGCGTCTTGCCCAATCAGCTCATTTTTCTTTGCTTTGTGCATATCTTGTCATACGCATCACGGATTTTATTTTGTCGCTCACACATGTTGCACTCCACGATTCTAAGATATAGGGGGAGCTCACACGTCTTTTCTTCCAAATTTGTGCTAATGGCATTTAAGGCCATTTTCTTGAAATCAAACTCAAAGCACAAATTAAGGGGGAGCTCTAGCTATATCTGAGAATCTAAATGCGCTTTATTGTTTTATTTGTAAGCTTTAATCGAGTTGTCATCAATCACCAAAAAGGGGGAGATTGAAAGTGCATCTAGGCCCCTAAGTGGATTTTGGTGAATTGAATGACAAGGCGATTAAAGGACTAACGTTTTTGTTTAAGATCGTGAGCAGGTTTTCATTATATATTCATGAGCTACTTTTGAAGTATTTTATATATGGATGTATTTTATGGCTCACATCTACAAAGATGAGTATTTGGTGCAAGGCTTCATGAGTTTATTAAAAGAGAACAAGATGATGAGTACACATTTCATGGTTCTAAAAATGGAAGCTTGCATATCCGTTGTCAATCAAGATCAAGCATTTGAAGCGGGACTTTCAAATGAGGGTTAATTGCGTGTGAAGCAAAGTGGAACTCAAAGTGGATTGGATAAGTGATGAAGAGATCAACCGAGATGTCTAGGGTGAGGGACTAAGCAATCTTTGGGGCCGTAGCTAAGCCACCATAAGTGTTTTGCTAGGGTGAAGGTCTAGCATCCGTGGGGTCTTCAAGTATCATATTCAAACCTTAATCGAGGGAAGCTTTGCAAGTCATCAACTCGTTAAGATTGGCAACATGGAGTGGCCATGGATCCAAGTGTGCATTCTTATGCTATATGGAAAGATCCTAAGTCACTAGCTCAAGTATGGACATGCTCAAGTCAAAGGCTATGTTGAAAGCCCTCAAGTGGTTATCGATCAAGTATGGCAAGAATTGAAGTTGTTCAAGCTCAAGGGGTCATCAAAGCTCTTTTACTCTTTTCTTGAGTATAGGTATGCCGTACTATCAAGAGGGATGCAACTTAGCAAGTTGACCAAGTCAAAGTGCTCATTAGTTGACCTAAGTGAGATCTAGCCCTTGAGTGTGCTAACCAACCCTCCTAACCTAACCTGGGTCATTTCATCTTGATGGTGAAGTGCTAGTTTCTCTAAAAAAGGTTTTGGGGCAACTCGGGGCCTGACCGGTCCCCGGCGGTCGAGGCACCGGTCTGACCGGTGCCGCTAGCCCAACGGCTAGTTTTTCATACACCGGTCGACGGGTGTAGGGCTCCGTCCGACCGGTGCCACCGGGGGTCTAACGGCTAGTTTTCTTCTTTGAGGGGTATAAATACCCCAAGCCCTCTTCGGTGTGGGCCGCCGCTTCTAGTGTTGTTGCTTTGAGATCCCAAGCCATTTCTAACTAGCTCTAAGCCTTAGTGGCTCTCCCCAACCATCTCTTTGTGAGATTTGTGGATTCAAGCCATCATCTTTGTGTTGGGTTGAGAAAGTGAGCCTAGGAGTGACTTTGTGAGCTAACAAGAGCGAGGTTCCATAGCTTGAGCACTTTGGTTACGAGTCTACAAACTTTGGTGCATTTGTTTCTCTTGGAGGTTTGCCTCCTAGACGGCTAGGTGTCGCCGGCTAGCTCCCAAGGTTGTGGTGAGCAGCGGGAAGTTTGTAAGGGCCGCGATCTTGCCTCTTCGTGGAAAAGATCACCTTAGTGGAAAGGAGGAAAGTGGTTGAAAGAGACCCGGCTTGTTGTGGGAATCGTCCCTTACAAGCTCCTCAACGGAGACGTAGCCATTCCTCAGTGGGTGGTGAACTTCGGGAAACAAATCCTTGCTTCCTCGTGTGGTTCTTCTCCCTAAGTTGTTTTTCTAGCATATATCATTTGCTTCCGCTTCGATCTACTTGGGTGTGTTACTTGTGTGTGCGGGGCTCATTACTGCGCTTGTGATCATCTACAAGAGCCACACCCCGAGTTTGGTTCGTGCTAGAAGCCAAGAGGCGCTTGAAGTTGTTTTTGCAGGTTCTTCGTGCTACACCGGTCGACCGGTGAGGTGCCCGGTCCGACCGGTGTCATTCGTGAAGACCGAGTGCTTGACCGGTCCGACCGGTCACCACCACCGGCTCGACCGGTGGAGCACTTGTCGGCTCAAGTGATTTGGGGGGAAAAAGTTTAATTCGGTCGTCACGCCTATTCACCCCCCCCCCCCCCTCTAGGCGACATCAAGGTCCTTTCAAATACAAGGCGGGCGGTCCGTACGAAAGTAGTCATTCGAAACAAGGTCAACGACGATCGGTCCTTAAGGGGCCGAGAGCGAGCACTCAACATCTCCATCCCACACGACACGACCCTTGGGTAAGAGGCCAGATCGCATCTTCCCTCGGCAGCCGTTCACAAGTAACCAGCGGCTCGCTCCCGCCAAAACACAGCAAGGGGTACACAACCCATAACGCACGCTAGAATCACACCGAGATCCCCACATCTCAGCTCCAACCCAGAGCACCATCCATAATCAAACAACAAAAGTATGGATAGTTGATGTAAGGGACTAGCTAGGGGTTTGTAGCTAGTCCCGCAGGTAGCAGAACAAGGAACAGGATATATCAAAATATCAAGGCATGGCTAATAAACGGGTCATGCAATTCAACATTCCCATGCATTAAAGTAAAGCACTAGCGACTAAATATCAACATGGGATCTATATGGTTGGGAGTGACATGACACCTTCGTTGCCGGCGAAGCGATCGGCCGCCGTCCGGAGCAAGCGTGTACTCGGGGGTCCTCCACGTCCTCCCCGGTCGAAGCTCGGGTCCGCGGCACGAGATTCGACGCGAAAATATAAATACGGTGCACATCTAAGCAATAACTCCAAATAAAATCCAACTTAGAAAATCCAAAAGAGCCCGAACTACCTACAATCAGCAAGGTTTTGCAAATACGGATTTATAGAAATTAGTTTTGTATTTTTCTGAGCACCCTAGAATTTCTTATGAATTTTTAAAGGTCAGAAACATTTTCTGGAAATTACAACAGAAAAGATAAGGGTTTTCTCGCTCCATGGGCCGAAAATGGGCTGGAAGGCTAACTGGGCTGAAATCAGCCCCTTGGGCTCGGTCCAACGAACCCGAGCGAGGGAAGTCCGTAAAACCTCCCCGGTTTTCTCGGGCCGGGGTCTAACACTACACGATGGGCCTCTCTATTAACGTGCTGGGCCCCTAGCGGCCCGACGGGCCGGATGGCTCTTGAGGTCCGGGCCTAGCGCCGATGGCCCGGCGGCCTTTCCCCTTTCCGCGCCCAAGGAAGACGGGGTCCCGCCCCCCCTCTTCCTCGGCGGCCGCCGCGCCGGCGGCGCCCTCCGCCGCGCGCGCGCATCGGCGGCGGCGCGTCGGGTTGAATCTCGGGCTCGGCGGCCCGGGGTGCGCCTCGGCCTCCCCACTCTCTTCCCGGCGCTCACGCACGCTCGCGCGGCTCGAAGGCCGGCTAACGCCCTACTCGCCACGGCGCGCGGCGCGGCGTCGTCGCCGCCCGCGCACGCGTCTCCCCGTGCGGGCGAAACCCCGGGCGCGCCGGGGTGCGGCCGTAGGGGTTTCGGCGCACGCTCACCCGCAAGACCCGCTCCCACAACACGGAACTAGGCGTGGAACGCCCACACGCGGAGCTCCCGCGGCGGCGGGGCCACGGCCATGGCGCGCCGGGGGTGCGGCCGGCCGGCGCCCGCGCTCACCTCCTCTTGCAACCGAACGCCCCCACGGCTCGAAGGCCGGGTCACAACAACGCGTCTCCAAGCCCTCCCCGCGACGAACGCCCGGGGAACACGCCGCGGCGGAAGGACAAACCGGATCACCGGCCGGGCGGCGCGACGCGCGTTCGGCGCGGCGCACGACGGCGCGCCGCACAACGACGCGGCACGGGGGTGTTCCCCGCCCCTACTGCGGATGCAACAGGACCCCAAAACGGCGACGCACCGGGACGTCACGGCTTGGGGTAGCCATGACCCCAGGCCGCCGCTTGCACGGCGCGACGCGACGCGACGCGGCGTCACCCATGGGGGGGGGAAACGGCGGCGCGACGCGCTCGGGAAAGGCGGCTCGACGGCACGCGCACGGGCGAACAACCGGCCGCAACCGGCGCAAGGAGAGCGGGGGAAAACCACGGTGCTCACCGTGGGTCGGCGATGTAGGCGTAGCGCGCGTGGCGCGGGTGGCGGCGCGACGTCGGTGTCCACGGCGTGCTCCGGTCCGGCTTCCCCTCAATCACGAACGGCGCCTCCCCCTTGAACACGAACGGCGCCTCCCCCTCGTCCGGCTCCTCACGTACACGTCCCGCCTCCGCGCCGACGCGCCGGCGGCGCGCGCGCGTCGCTCTTCCCCTCGGCTCCTCTTCCCCTCTTCCGCCTCCTTCTTCCCCCCCCCCCTCCGATGGCCGCACCGAGTTGGGGCAAAAACCCCAATGCGGGTTGGTTGCGAGGCCAACCGCTCCCCTCGCTCTCCCTTTTGAATCCGGAGCGATGCGAGGCCTAGGCGAAATCCCGGCGGTGCCCTTCCCCGGCTTGGACCGCTTGGCATTCGAGGCGGCGGCGCTCGCCCCTTTCTCCTCGCTCTCGCAATCAAAGGGAAAAGGCACGGGGGTAAAATGGGGTTTCTCCTTCCCGGCCCGAGGGCTCGGTTCGCGCGCGCGCGTCCGGCCCCCCTCGGCGTGCGCGCCCGGCCGGCGGCTCGGCCGCGCCCGCGCCGCGCGAGCGGGTGCGACGGGACCGGCGGCGGCGGCGCGGTTGGGCCGGGCCGGTTGGCTTGGCGAGTTGGTGGAAAGGGATAAGGGACGGCCGACAAGCGGGGCCCACGCGCCGGCGGGTGAAAGGGAGAGTGAAGGAGGGGCTGCGGTGCGGGCTAGGCCGGGCCGGAAGGCTACGCGGGGCCGGGCCGCCGCATCGCGAAGGAAAGGAAATGTCGGCCCAAGAACTTAGCTGCTCTTTGCCTTTGTAAATAAGTTTGTTCTAGGGTTTGAAAAGGGAGTTTGAATTTGATTCCCTATCAAATTCAAACTTCACTCAATTGAACTCCAAATAAACCAAAGAAAAGCCAACTCACTTATTATACCATATTTTTAAATATAAGATTTATAAATAGGATAAATTAGTGGAGAATTTGGTGAGAGGCTAGCAATTTCGGCTCAAAAATTGATAGCACTCCAAAGCAAACAAAAGTTTTAAATTTTCGCAAAATTCACACACCTAGATTCCCGGGTTGTTACATCCTCCGGTTGTGCTTTGCTACTCCACATCTTTCTCGGTTCACATGCAGCTCAATGGCGCAGCGGCTCCGATGTCCCGGACTGTGAGCATGAGGTAAACCGAGAGCAAATAAATGGAGCGAGTCCCATTCAAGTATCAATGCATCCAAATAACCATGACGGACTATGAAGTAGTGCATTGGTCTTGCCCGGAAGCCGAGCAAAAATATCAAGCTCCAAGGCCAAATTGCATACAAACAAGATCAAGTGGTCAAAGGAGCACATATAACAAGTTGGAGCCTTCGATCAATATTTCAACAAAGTTAATCCATCGAAGCAATAGCTAGAAAAATAGAACTACATGTATAGCGCAACGAGAATCTTAGGACAAACAATAAAAGAAAAAATGCTCTTGAGAATGTCTACTCTAGCGTTAGGTCCCGAACTTCAAATGTGGTGAGCCATTATTATTTTCTAAGTTACTTGTGGCCCTAGTAATAAATCCTAATCAGTTTTAGTTGAACTAAACAATAATAAAATCAACCACATCAAGGTTTCGGATCATAATCCGATCACGCACATGCTTCAAGTTCGGTAAATGTAGAACTACATGTGAAAGGCAATCTACTGCAGAATCCCTCGAACATGAATATAAGTTCCACCGAACCATGGAATTTACAATCAAAACTTGGTAATCAAGCAAACAAAATTAATGCCAAGAAAAAATGGTTCAACAGGTTTTGCACCATCATGCCATGGCGAGGTCGAATAAAAATTTTGGTATAATGGATGTAAAAGATGGATAACTTACTTAACAACAAGACATTGATGTGAGGCGTGGTCTCCACCCCAATATGCACGAACCAAGAAATTAGACGTGGATGGAACTAGAAAACTACTTGTAGACTCAAAAAAAAGGAAGAAAAGGGAAATTTAATGTGAAGGAAAAATCTTGAAGTGCTTTATTATGACGTCTCTATAATTAGTCTAGCACAGGATGACGCGCCACCAGCCTTCCTTGATCCCTACCGGTGAGAACATCGGCTTTGTGCCCCCTACTCAATTTAATTATTTAACCTAATCATTATCACGAATCGTCGCCACTAACATGGGAAATTAAGCAAGAGCGAGAGGGGATCGAATGAAATTGAGAAAAGTGGGCGGGGCAACCGCAAGGCGGCGATGATGCCACCACAACTTTGCAAGGTGATTTGAAGGGAAAAGATGACTTGGTAGGGAGTACCTTCAATGACTTATTCATACCTTGTCCGAGGGGAGAACAGAGTAGGATTGGCTACGCACCAACGAAAAGGCAAACAGATTTTTGGGTATGATGTGCATGGTAGCATCACATACTAAAACAATGAAAATGCTCACATATGGAGTAATCCTAATCGGTACCTAAATGGAACATATTTTCTAATCCGCAGATAGAAGATAGCAGATATTGTTTCTCTCAATGGCGAAGGAAACATCACACTCCTATCACCGTTGAAAGAAACAATATAATTTCAAATTAATGATAGATATCACTCGGTTATTAATCCGAAATAATTATCATCGGTCCAACTATACATGATCACTTTGCTTGTTTACTCATGCATATTAGCAGCTATTCTATTAGTGTAAGTGATTGACGACGGAATTTGCTAGCATGACATTCACTTTGAATAAACATGAGGTAGATATAAATGGCATGCGAATGATGTGTAGGGAGTTATATGCATCAAACAAAATCTGATTGTCGGTAGTTCATGCCCATCTACCTACAGAACCCGAAAACCAAAATATTGCGGTCTCTAGGCGTAATGTTGTATCTTATATTCAAGCTTTGTCGTTACAAGGATTTTGAAAGGGTAGTAAATCAATAATTAATTGTAAAAAAATCTTGTATCATGACATATACCATTTGTAGGCTACTGAGTTATCCTCATGGTCATGCATATTGTGGTTGAAAGACCTTCTAATTAAGCAATCAACATGGTCATGCTCGCCGAACATGCTCTGACAGAGAGGGTCAATATGCACACACATGGAAATTAGTACTTGCTAATAGACTTAGAAAAAGTACTTTGTAATCCTCATGTCAATAATTTTGGGAAACGGGAACAAAGCCGAACCGCATCGGCACCTAGCCGTGACTAAGATTGAGACCGCTAATAAATTGAGAACACCAACGAACAGTACGCCCATCACTCGAATTATGTGAACACACATCAACGTAGTTTGAGCAAGTGCCACCAACCGAGCAAGTACGCCCATCACACGAATTATATGAATGCACATCAAAAGGAGTTTGAGCGAGTGCCATCTAGATGTCATTTTCATTTTGCGGCGATCGAATGAAATTGAGAAAAGAGGGGCTTTTCTCTCGCCTCTACTAGCCTACTTTTTGATTAGTGCATCAAATGATTGTCTATCCTAAAAATACGTGAACCGGTGCATGGATATCACCTCCCCAGAACCCACTGGATAAGTGAATTATCATCAGCACCATGCACCATATTAATGTCAAATGCTGAGGGAATATTCCAGCTTCACTACTGTATAGCATAATCAGAAAAGAAACAACATCACCATTAACAAATAGCCATATCGGACCGGATCTTTTATTGGTTAACATTTAACTATATCCTACTAGCATTCCTACAATCAAAAGAGAATCTTATTAGAAGCGGTAATCACAAACAAAAGTTGTAAAACAATATGGTACCGAACATTAATGGAAATGAGTAATAAAAATACATAAACAATTTTTGTTCCACTAGTAAGATCCGAACTCAAACGGAGGTACCGTACTTGATCTCTTATATTAAGTTGTCAATTGAAAATGATAGTCAAGAAAAAATCAACGAATATAATCGGTAAAAACAATATGAGAAGGAGTGAAACATGCACAATATATGTTTTGGGTATGTCAAGCTTGCAATCCCATGCTCGCAGTTGCCATTGCCGGATGTACCTAGAACATGGGATTTACATAAAACATAGTACAATGTATTTCAAATATCAAAAGTTACTTGACCATATTAATCGGGAATAGTGTCTTATTTCGGCAAGGTTGTGCTTGCAAAGATATTAGAGAGGTATGTGTACCGCCTTGAGGCCATATCATGTCAAATGAAATTTCGGTAGAATAGGGGCAGATTTGCGACGGTGAGGAGTGCCCGCAACCGAATTCATCGGAAACAAACATTAGGAGATCCATGAGCTGTTTGCACTATTGTATGCGGATTTAATTATAGGAAGTTGACCTTTGGCTACCGGAAATCGAGGACGGAGGGGCAAACCAAAGGAACTGATTAATTCGAGCAATATACGGGCAGCTAATTGGAAAATCTTTGGATTCTTGGTCAATGTAAGATCGAGCTACAACGGAGAGGAATAAAGGAAAGGAGATCGTAGCACGGACTCCGCCCGCCCTCGCCGGATCGAACCAGGCTCGATGGAGCATCGCCGTGCGCGAGGAGTGATGCGGTCGCCCAGGATCTAGGGAGTTCCGGACGCCACCGAGTCGTGGCGCCGCCACGACGCCCCGCCGTCAACCAATCGCCATCGTGCCGCCACCTAGAGGTGCAGGTGCTCCGGGTCAGAGCAGGAAGAGCTGATGCAATGAGGAGGCTGGATCTGGCAATGTGAAACAACCTCCAGGCGACTGCCGTCGTGCTGGATCCACTCGCGGAGTCTTATTCGTCAGGTGACCGTAGGTCGGGGGTGGCGACGAGGACACGAGGTCGCGAGCGGGCGAGGTTCGAGGGAGGAGACGACGTGGGCGGCGGCGACGGGGTCGCAGGCCGACGGATGAGGCACTAGGTAGCAGCGATTAGCGAAGGACGGGGGCGTGTGCGGCGGCGGAGGAACGGGGTGGCTCGGGGAAAACGGACATGGATTTCGGGATCCACCATGCGGGATGTGAGAGAGGACCGGAGGAAGAAAAATCGTAAAAAAACCGGACCGGTTGTGCGGGGTGTGGCCCGAGCGAGAGAAAAAGGAGTGCGGGAAGAGTCTCGGGTATTAATATTATTTCATATATATATATATATATATATATATATATATATATATATATATAAGCAATAAACCAAACGAGTTGGTGGCGGCCTCGGATCCGCCATTGACTTGTTAGTTCAAAGTAGCCTTTACTCATTAAATTAAGTGAAAGAAGGGCCTTCCTCCTTCCATCTACAGCAATCACACTAACAACCATCGAACTTATCCTTTTTTTTCTAAAATCATGAATTCTATAAGCTCTGTCACCTCTCATGTCTTCATAAAGCTACCACCCAGGAGAATCACAAACAAAACTTAACATATGCTTAATCACAAATACCTCCCAAGGCCCCAATTGAGTAAATGGAATCTTCCGGCTCCTCAATTGCACGCAATCGTTTCTTTCGATCATCTTCCCTTGGTTTTATTGTAGAGAGTATGTCTTCAATACATGCCTTCGGTAACTCAAAGCTATGAACGTGATAAATCATGCCGAAAACCTACGGCAAAAATGTTACAAAGATCAAGTCAAGTATGTACAAAATGGCACTACAAGGTAGTTTGCGGCCTTGAAGTACCAAAGAAATCTAAAGCGAACAAGCGGCGAGGAATGCCGAAAGGAGGGAAAACGCTGATATTGATAGTTCTACTGGAAAGACTGCTCCTGAGGCTGCATCTGATGCATTAAACATGTGTGCTGACAAAGAGAGCAGAGAATTTAAAAAGAAAAAAAGCATGACAAAACAATCACTTGCTAGACCATAACGAATTTGTGCATGGCAAGCCTGATAAGCAGTTGAGTAGAAAATCGTCTACTGCAAATAATTGTTGCTCTTGCATTGCCTCCCAGAGAAGGCTGTAATATGTGTGTGAGCATTGAATCTCGGTACGGTATGTGATCATTTCTTACCTTGCCACATAAGAGAAAATAGGTAAATAATGACAATGCTATGGTGCAAAAAAAAGTTTCCATCCTATGACCATACTAAACTGGAACTCAATACTACGCAAAATACCAAGTTAAGGTTGTAACCTTAGTTTCCGTATGACAGTTCCAAGGGTAAGTAGACTTCTATTAATATGACAACCTTCCTTCAGCCTAGTACCACTGATAATGCTTGAGATGCACGTTCACTTCCGACCAAATCAACAAAGTTACGCACGGTCGGCAAACATTCTTACACTTCTCATTTTATTTTATGACATGAAGGAAATATGTGCAAAGCATTAGTTCTTACCACACCGGCAACAAGTGTAGTTGACTTGTCCTTACCCAAGAACTCACGAGCAAAACTTTCAATAGTCCGAAAGAATCAAAACAAGTCATAAATGATGAAATTAGGCGAAGAAATGTTTCAATGCAAATCTGTCAAGGCCAAACCGGCTTAAGTATCGATGTGATCCGGAGCTGTTTTCATTCGGTATGTCTCCCCGCCTCGCCTTTGAGCCGGTACAACCACACAAAGTGCACCGAGACGACGGTAATCACCAATTAGATATTAAGTACAAGCGGTACTCACCTTCACACACGAAATAAGTTCTTTAAGGTGATCGAGTCCCTCAAGACAACCTCGGTAAGGTTTTCTACATATGTTCCCTTCGTACAATAAGCAAAATCAAACTATTATCAGTTCATGGGCATAACGGATGCCTTTACTTCCGTCTTAAATAAAGGTAAGTATTGCTCGACCTCTCGCATCATCCCAAAGCCTAAGAGATGTGCTTTACGCACTAAGAACAACAACACAAGTCATAAAGTATTTAACCATGAAGTCATGGATGCTTCGGAAGCAATCAAACATCAATCACGGAAAGGAAATATTTCTCGACTTGTAACAAAATACGGGGCATCACAACGCTTACCAAATGTAGGTCATCACCGGAAATATTTTGTTTTTGTCCACTATATACATCATGCAAGTGGCAAACTACAGAATCATGATAGAAAAAATAAATAATTGTTATATATTTAGTTTTCCACCAATACCATTTGGACATGTAATTATAAAATCTAATGCCGTTGAGGAGAGAGCTCACGGCGGCGGCGGCCGAGTTCGGGCTACGGTGGCGCTTACCATGAAATCAAATCAAGTGTTTCTTCTCAAAAAAAGAAACAATACTTAAGTCAAAGCATGTTCTTAGGAAAGGAGATGCCACCATAGTTGGATCCGCATAGTCTAGGAGGTTTCATGGTTGGACTCGAAAAGCTTGCACGGGAGAAAAGCAAAGCAAATAATGATCCCTCACTTATCTAAGCATGCAAAAAATAATTTAAACCGAATTGTTGTAATACTAAAAATAACAACCAAGCAAACAAAGAGAGATTCACCGCACTCTCACCGAAAAGTCTGTAGAAAAGAAATTTGCAAAGTTGCCGGACCAATATGCTATGAGCTTAAACGCGGGATCTCTAGTAACGCATGAGCTCTAGTTCATTCGGTGAATAAGGTAATTAGGTACCGACAACATGTGACGGATTTTTAATTGCTAATGTAAGGTTAGTCAATATTAAGATGCATTAACATGTAGTTAGGTGATGACTGATGACAGAAGTATGTGGCAAGTTGACATTTAAAATACAGGTGCTTTTAGTTTTGCTCCATTTCTGCTTATATATAGTAAGCATCAAACCATCCTTTTAAAGTTCTCTCTCTTCCCATCAGATGGCTTAATGATCATCCATCACCAATTCCTAAACGAACCCATATCAAGTGAAACAATGTTAGTGCTTCCGAATAAACATGAACCTTCTACTGACTATTGTACCTCTTGTGGTCACCCCTTCAGAACACATTAACTTGCTAAGAAACATCCTTGGAAACTCTAATGCTCATCTCAAAGACTGAAAAAGTATGGGTCATATACACCTACCTCAAGGCCCTCTCCATCAATCAAAAATTAATATTTTGTGATGCTTAAGAGAAATACACTCAGGCTGATTAATCACATATTCACATCCCATCACAAATAGGTGGGCACACTTTGATAATTTACCGAAGCTATTAGCTATGACTCAATCACAGACGCCAAATAGAGTCAGTTCATCACAAGGTGCCACAAAACAAAGCCTTCATCTGAGGAAGGATTAAGAATTAGCTAAGCTCCCCCAAACCAGTTTTGGAAATCACCAAATGAAGTTTACAACAATTGGGTTAACCATAACATTAGTATTATAATGTTCCCCTTTTTAAAATCTTAATCAAGGTTCCAATTTCTGGACTTTTTAGCTCGTGAAGCTGCGACACAAGAAACAAGCAGCGCCTTATCCAATCAAAAGAGCGCAGTCCTTTCGGGGGAAAAGGGAAAAAATCCAGGATCACAGCAAGGGGAAGGCATCACTCACGTTGAAGATGCGGTTCTTGTTGGTGGCCTCGATGGCGAGCCTGCCGCGGAAGTGGTAGGGCAGCACCGCCGTCGACACCGACGCCTAGGTAGCGCCAGCGAGGGGGGTTCGGCAAGCGCGGGCTCGAGCGCGCGGACGGACCGCAGAGTCGACTTCGCGAGCTGCGATGCGTGCCGCCGCTATTGCCTTGCTGGGCAGTGGGTGCGGCTGGCGATAGAGATAGAGGACGAGGGTTCAGGGGCAGCGTGGGGGAGGAGGGACGGCCGGTGGGGGATGGGTGGATCTGGGACCACCGGACCGGTGGGAAACGGGTGCGGCGGTGGCTCAAATCCGGCAGAGGTTGGCGACGGTGAGGATGGGGAGGTGGTGTTGGGCGCGAAGGGCGGGAGGCGAGGAGTTGTGATGGCTCCTCTGCGGAGTAGAGGTTGCAACGCAGACGTGAAGCAGAGGCCCTCCTCGTCGTTCTGGAGCTCGAGCTCAGGCCGGTGGTGGCGGATCTGCGAGGTCACGGTGGCGTGGAGCTCGTGGATGGCGATAACGACGGCGTCCGGGAAGTGGAGCGGCGCCGCCTCCCTCTCATCCACATCCCCATCCTCTTCCTCCTCCAACGACTTCGGGGTGCGACGGCGGGGGGGGGGGGGGGGCGGCGAGCTCCGCGGGCCGGATTGCAGCAGCCTCATGGTGCGGCGGCGAGTTTGCGGGTGTGACGGCGCTGGGTCGTGGACTTGTGGTTAGGTGAGCACTGGCGCTGGGTTGTCCCGTGCGGCGGGCGGCGGGTGGGGGAGGGTGTGGCGCATCGCCGTCTTTTTCATCGGACGGTGCGCGACACGCCGATGGTTCTGCCAGGCAGAACAGGCGGAACCAAGGGGGCGACGTTGCCCTTACGGGCTTTTTAGGGGTAGAGAGGTGGAACCCCAACAACTTATCCCATCCGATCCCCCGATGCTATTCTTGCGGACTTGATCTGGTCGTGGCGGCCTTCCCGCTGCCGGTAGGCCGTAGGCCATCCAGCTCCGCCGACATCATGGCCCCCCGCCTGGCATAGGACTGCAGCACCAGCACGGACGCCCATGGTCTGGAAGTCCCTTGACGCCAGCAGGTCCCCGATCGGCCCCAACTCCGGGCACTCGCTCCACTCTGCCATCCCCGCCGTCAACCCCGGCAACCCCGACGTCTTCCCCACCACAAACAGGTCCTTCCCCAGCGCCTCCACCTCCCTCACCCGCGCCACCATCTCGCTCGCTTTGAACACGCCGCGCTCCCTGTACTCCACCCCGCGCCGCCACCGCCGGAGGAACTCATGCCGTTGGCCCGGTCCAGGAACTCCCGCAGGCACGCATCGTCGGCCTTGCGCTCCTTGAGCGCGTCGCACTCGCTCCCCGCGAAGCTCCCTCCCTTCTGGACACCATGCGTGTCGCCAGCGCCACCACCTCGCGGTCGTCGTCGCGCCCGCCAAAGAAGAGCGCCGCCACGCGGCTCGTGCCCCCGGCGCCGCCCAGGCCTCGGTCCACGAACACCCGGCCCCCACCGTGCACGGGCGAGAACCGCTGGATGCTCTGGTTCAGCGGCTGGATCGCCGGGTTGAACACCTCCAGCCCGCCGTCCACCGACCGGTGCTTGTGGAACGGCAGCAGGATCAGCGCCGCGTGCCGGCGTCGTGCATGATCACGTACAGCGACACAGCTGCCACCGCGTGCGCCGTGACGCCCGCCGCGTTCTCCTCGTACGCCATGAAGGCGTGGGAGATGTGCTTGAACTGCAGCTCCGGTCCACCTGGCTGCGCCTGTGTGCGCCGAGTGCTCGAACGACGACGACGGCGCCGACGCGTTGATCAGGAGCAGCGCCGACGACCGCCCTGCGAACTCAATCAGGTGCAGCACCTGCACCGCCACCGGTGACAGGTCCGAGGGCAGGCCAGCACGTGGAATTCGGCGTCGGGCTGCGGCCACGCGATGGTCCGTCGCTTGTAGAACACGAGAGTCGCCGTGCCGGCTTCACCATTATGCCAGCAGTGGCGTCACCAGCGCCGTGATCAGCACCGACATGAACACTAGCACCGTGAACACGACACTGGTCGCTCATGATCTTCTTGTTCTTCCCCATGTTGAGGATGACGAGCTCGATGATTCACTTTGTGTTGAGCAGTAGTCCGATTGAAATGCCGTCGTGCAGCGGCATGCCAAACACGCCGGGCACGGTCACCACGGAAGCAACCTTAGCTTGACTCCTTGAGGGTCGTCGTCGTGTCCAGCACTCCAGCGTCGCCGCTAGCGTGCTGGTGATCTTGCTTGCGCGAAGGGGGAAGGAGACAATGAAGCGCGTGTGGGGTGAGGAGTGATCCGTGGCCATGGGAGGGAAGGAGCTGCTATTTTTGTGTGCAGTGGGAAATATGGAAACGGCTATGGAGCATGTAAGTGCGTGTAACGCTCGCTTCAGAACCCACACACTGCAGCTGTTCAGCAGCCTGCAACAATAGATGATGCACTTCTGATGGTGTTCCATCTATTGTCTCGACTCAGGACGGCGAGGCGACCGCAGAAACAGCAACAAGGAGGACAGGTTTAATTTTTTCAGTTTCAAAACACACCTTTTTATTTACATTTTTCTCAGGCAAATGTCACACAGGCCATCCCCCGGGGAACTTGTCCATGATCTCAACCAAAGCCTTCAAAATAGTGCCATATCTGCTTGAAGTTAGCTAAGGAAATCAGGTGGAAGAGAGGCGGGCAGGTGGTTATTAAGGCAGTTCTTGTGCCTCCAGACCGTCCTGCTCCACCTCAAGCTCATCCTGTTTCTAAGACAAAAATGACTCGCAAGACTTTACAAAATTTACCATGCATCATGTTCTATCTGCCTCGTATCCTCTTTGTTCGTTCTCCTCATCGATGGCATTGAAAATTTGCATTCTGCAGAGTTCATTCTGCACAAGACCTACAACAGCCAGTTCATCCAAAAGTGCCCATTAGCATTTTTATATAATATATAAATATAAGGTCCAAAGGAAACTTAACAACACAAGGTCCTGAGCTAAAAATATAAGTTGATAATAATTTAAAAGAAGTGTAGAAAATGACAACAGCCGTATAATCAGCCTAATAATCCTTTTTGCAGTGGGGAAAGAAAATGACAAATCGAATCTGGCAATGACTGATGAATAGCGTTGACAAAAGAGTATCCAGAGAGTGCATAAAGCTTTAAAAGTCTGCCTTTGTGTTTCAAGAATATATTATACTAATTAAACCGAACCAACACCTTATCAGTTTAGCGTAACCTTTTAAGAGCTGGGATGTGTGGTCAAGACTCAGTGATATCACTATCTTCGGTACAAGCACCATGTTTCAGAGTTCGTCTACTTGTAACTACTTTTTTAGCAACAAGTGCTGGTTTTCAAAATTAAGTTTTCGACGATAAATAGAAGTTTTGTTGGTACAAGTATAGACCACTGACATTAAAATCCAAATTGTGGAAAATAGTGTCTTTGTGCTCCTTCAAGCAATCAAGTCTTGATAATTGAAATCATGCATATCTCTATACAGTACCAAGAGCTCCTTCAATCCATTGGCTGAATCACATATAAAAGTGAACAAAAGAACCTTGAGCAGGGTATTGATGATAGCATTTCACTCAAGTTATGAACTTCGTTTAAAAAGTGGAAAATCTAACAGACACACAAGACTTCTAGCTACTGATGACAGATACAACAAAATCAGCACATAAAAAAAATTGTTGCAACTTGCAAGTATGTTTGATTAGCTTGGACTGGCAACACCCCCAGTTCACAATTGCAAATCATTTATGTTTTTTACTTGAGTCAGTGAGGTAAAACCTAGACCATCTTATTTTCCCTTTAGGATAAGTGTGCTGCCATGCATTTTTTTTGGGGTAAACCGCACCAACAGATCTCCCATACGCAGCTGTTCCTAAGAGACGTCAACAGCACAAAGCAACAGAGCAATGGATGCATGAGAGAATCATGACCATATCAGCCAGTTGGAGCAGAAGTGCAGGACACGAATGCAATTGCTGTTGGCTTGCTGTGCAGATAGAAACAAATGCAAATCTTGTGATGGGCTGGATCAGCAAAATTTTAGCAGAGATAAAAGGTCCATCATTCTCCCCACTGGCTCGACCAATATTTCCACATAATATCAGCAAGCAACGAGGTTCTGCAACCAGATATACCAACAAATATGCTGTAATCAATTTGTTCATTACTGCATCTAAATTCATTTGGCAGATAATCTGTATAGTACTCGTAGAAATTAATATAAGAAACACTAAAAATGTTTGCCTTGGTGATGAAATAGTGAATAAATCTCACCCTTCAGTGGCTTGAATGGTTGGTAGGTTCCAATTAAATTAGCATGAACTGAGAACCGACAGATTCCAACACACAACAATTGGGCAGCAGTGTGAACAAAACCAAACATACAGAAATAGAATAACTCATGGCAATACTCATTTGGGTAAGGTGTGTGTAAGACTAGAAATCTCTACTAAGACTAGAATTGTTATAATCAGCAGCTACTGCAAACTGGTAACTCATTAGCATAAAACACATCCATTAGTTTAGCTGGTTTAATACAAGAGTCACAGGTGGCAAGGTGTAAATTATGACAGTAATTAACATAAGGATGATAAATAACATGGTCATGATAACACCAAGACGATTGTTACACCATGGTAATGAGCAGACACTAGTGGTTAGTGGATCACACACGAATGGTACTCAAACTTAGGTTTGGGCAGCTGAATCTTGCACAGACACACAGATCACTTGCCGAAAAATTAGCCTCCTTTGCTTCCTGCTCTAGTTATCGTCGTCGTCGCTGGTGTCGGTGACCTCTGTATAGTCGTAGGCGTAGCCCTTGGTACGGAACTGCTTGATGAGGGCCTGCTGGTACTCGAGATCCTTGTTCCAAATAGCCACCCGTTCCGCATAAAGTTGGCGGAACCTCTTAGAACGTTTGCCCAGCTCAAGGTCATCACAGATGCCTTTGAAGGGATTACTGTGTTGATGGAGTATATACCAGTCCATGAGCTCCTGCGGCACCGTGCTCTTGACCACTTTCTTCCTCTTCTTTCCGGCCGCTGCCGGCTGGGGAGCATCAGCCGCCGCTGCCATGCGACCGAGGTACCGTTCCGCTGCTTGCTGCCTGCCCTCCATGTAGGAATCGAGAAGACCATCGCGAGCCAACCTCTCCCTCTGGAGAGCCTTGAGAGCTTTGGCCTCCTTCTTCAGCTTCAGGATTAGATCCTGCTCCGAGGCGCACGCGCTGAGATCCTTCATCCTGATCAGCCGCGGCGACCTCCTGAGGTGACGGCCGCCGCAGGCCATAGCCCGCGAGTGAGACCCAACTTCTTCCATCTTGCTCATCGCCGGCGTTGGAGGCGCAACCACATCTCTCACCGACGCTGGCTTTTTGGCTTGGACACGGAAGGAGAGGATAGGAATATGTAGCCCCGCGACCCTACTCCGAATCGGATCCAAATGGACCAGCCCAGCCCAACTTGGTTTTGTTTTTTTTTTGAGAGAAGAATAGGAAATGTAGCCCCTCAACCCTACTCGAATCGGATCCAAATGGACCAGGCCAGCCCAACTTGTTTGAGTGTGTGGATGCAGTATTGCAGTTGGCCCAACGACCCACTTGTTTTTTTTAATTCCAAATACGGGAATATGTATTGCATATTATATATACAAGTATAATTCATAACGTTTTACGTTCCAAAGCTTGCAAAGAACCCCTTTTCTTTATAATAATAAGAAAATAGAAAGGTACACCTCAGTGCTTGGAGGATCATATGGTCCTCCCGATTGCCAGCGAACCGAGCTGGAGTCATATCCCATGCCCGGATAGTAGAATTGAGCTCGAGCTTGAGGCAGCAGAATTTCAAAGTTTGACCCTAAGTTTGCCCGCTTTCGAAATATAATGTTACGCACGCGAATTCTTTCTATCTGAGGGTTTTCAACTCTTTTACTGGATTTCGAGATTTTATTTTTGCTTTGCTTCGCAAACCATGTGAACCGACAATCTTGCCCCTACCCTTATCCTTGCCCTCCAACACTAACATGTGGGGCCCACATGTTGCCTCATCTTCAACGTCCGTGCACCGTCACGCCCGCCACGTTCTCCTCATATCAAAAATCTTAAAACCTGCCCCCCTTTGCTGCCCTCTCCGCGCTCCACGGCTGACGTGGCGTGCAGCCGTGCATTTGACCATTTTGCGAAAAAGTCCTCCGTTTACTACAAATCGCGGATAGGCCCAACACGTCCAGCCTGCACAGTAACCGTGTTCAAAACATTTTCACTTTGACCCTTGTACTAAAATGTATTTCTACGCGAAGAAGCAGCTGGTGTCGTTTTACAAACACCCCCGAACCACATTTGCGAACACCCCCTCCCACCACCCTACCCCTGCATAATACCCCCCACCCCCATCCCCGTGTGGAACCCTAACCTCACTCCCCCTCTTCCCCTCGCCGTCCCCTCTCTCTGGTCTCCTCCTCTGCCGCCGCCACCCTCCCTCCCTGCTCTCCGCCGCCGTCGTCGCCTCCCCTCCATTTCTCTGCGGGAGGCACCGGCACGCCTCGTCCCTGGCGGAGGGGATGGTGGCGGCGCTGGCGCCGACGGCGGGAGGGCAGGGCGGCGGGGGCATGGACACCCCGCTCCTCGACGACATCATCCGCGGCCTGCTCGAGGTGCGGACCGCGCGTCCAAGAAAGCAGGTGCAGCTCTCAGAGGTGGAGATCCACCAGCTCGGCACCGTCTCCTGCGAAATCTTCCTCAGACAGCACAACCTCCTCGAGCTCGAGGCGCCCATCAAGATCTGCGGTGAGCACCCTTCGTCTCCTTCTTCCCCCTACCTCTTCCTTGCCTACGGCCTTCAGTGGCGGTAGATCTGGTTTGGTCGACCCGCCAGTGGGGGTTCCCCTCTCTGTCTCCCCACTTCGCCCTCCGTGCCGCCGCGCTCTCTCTGTCCCTCATCTACGCCACCACCTCCCCTCACCTTCTCCCTCTCCGGCTGCTCTTCGTCGCCTCTCCCTACGCTCCTCCGCCGCCGCCGACGCCGCCCTCCCTACGCTCCGCCGCCGTCGCCTCCGCCCCCGCCTACTCCCACAGATCCGGATCCGACGCGAGGCGAGGCTCGGAGTGGGAGCGACGGCGCCACCGGCTCGAGCAAGGCCCACATGCGCTTCCCCTCACCGCGCGCGCACGCCATGGCCCCCGCCGGCCGTGGCCCGCCCCCGTACCCTCCCCCCCCCCGTGCTCACCTCGCCTCGACCTCTTGCCCGCCGGTCCTCCCGTGCGAGAGGGTGCGGCCGCGGGGAACGGCCGCGCGGTGGCGGCGGTGAGGGCGCGCGAGCAAGGCGCGGTGCCGGCCGACCCGCGGCCATCTTGCGGCGACCGGATTTGGCCTCGACGACGCCGGCGATGGCGGAGGACGAGGAGGAGAGGGGGAGCGACGCGGGCTCTTCTTTTGATGGCACGGTGGAGGCCGAGGAGGCGCTCGAGGTGGAAGTGGAGCGAATTCAGGGCAGGAGGAAGGCGCCGGGGAGGGAGTGGATCGACTGGGAGGACCTTATCCTCGAGGACACTGTGCCGCTCGTTGGCTTCGTCCGGATGATCCTCCACTCCGGTAAGTACACAACGTTTCCTCTTTCTCCACCATGTGCTTCCACGACTAGCACCAGGAATTCATCACGAAGTTTTACATTCCGCCTAAATTTTTTGGTAGGTAGATCAATGTGGGTCGTCGGCCATTTGGACAGCTTTTTATTTTACCAATGTGTTCCTTCGGATAACTCGCCTTTAGTTCTAATTGTGCTTACCGCAGAGGATGTTGACTAATGCCATATCTCTTTGTTGTGGCTGTAGTGAAAGTTGCGGGTTCGGTCATTAAGATTTCAGGGTGAGCTTTCCACATTCTTTACTCTTTTCAAAAATATAGATGAACCTTGCTTGTTATCATGATTTAGGGTCACAAAATGTGTTGATGCTTTGTGTTGATGCAATTCGAAGCTTGCCATTTCACAGTAGTAGGCTAATGCAAACAGATTACTTTAATGAATAGTTATGAGTCTGAAATGTTTTTTCCTTCCCTCCCCTAAAGGCAATGCAACCTTAAAATTCATTTGGCGAGAGCCGAAACTCGATCGGTTTAGTCGAACCAATTAATATTGCTTCATATTTTTTGTAGGAAATGAAAAAAGTTCCCCTCCCAAGTTGACTCAGGCCAGCGGCCCTACCTTCGTGTGACAGCGGCAGCCGAGAAGGTGAGACTTTCCTTTAGCAAACTTTATGAAGCAAACCGTCGTGCATAGTCGCATTTCAACATTATGTAGAACATATACATCGAAATATGTTTGCATTATGTAGTATGCTGCCGATGTCCGTGTTTTGATGGTTAGAAATATCTTCCGTCCGTGTTCTTCATTTTGTATTGTCAAATGTAAAAAACAATTGATTTGCATGTGTATATTTTGTATTTGCAGGGAAAACTCCCAATTGAACAACTAATCGACGAAATGTTCCATATGATGAGCCCGTAAAGCCACCTCGCTTTGGATGATACTCCTTTTACATTTGTTGAAGACCCGAAAACCTTGGAGGTGCTAGCCACAAAGTCGAAGAATGCAACGAGTTTGTTTGTAAGAGCAACTCCAACGGTCTCTTTAAAAGGAACTTGCTAGCTAAATTTTGGAAAAAATCTCAGAAACATCCTTCCAACAGACTCGGTATTTTTGACATCGCTATCTCGGCTCGCGAAATCGCCCTCCCCACTCGTCATCTATGACGAGCGGCCTTCGCTCGTCAAACTCCTGGACCGGCACTGCCGCATCCTCCGGCGACCCCCTCTTGTTCACGCACACCCGCAAAAAGACGTCGCCGCCGTGAGCAGAAGCGGGGCCGAGGCGACGCCGGAGGACGGAATCGACGTCGTTGGCGTCGGATTGGCGACCGAGGTGACGATGGAGGCTATGGCGCGGTGGAATCGGTGGCAACCGCGGTGAATCGGCTCGCGGCGGCACATTGACGGAGGTCTCCGGGGGAGAGCAACTCGGGGGAGCTTGGGGGATAGAGCCGAGCTCCGCCGTGGCCTTGGACGCGTTGATGCCGGCGGGGTGTGGCCTCCGAGTATTTGTCGGTGAGCTCATCCTAGCTGCCCCGTCCACGGATAAATTCCTATCCGAGTAGGCGGACGGGCGGTGGAGCGCGACCGCTCGTGCGGGCAAGGACGCTCGTGGCCGGCGAGGACGGGTGGAGATCCCCGCCGGCGCGGCGGCGGAGGTCCCGCGCGCCGGAGCTCTTGCGCGTCCTCTACGCCTCCCCCTACCGCTCCAGGGGTCCGCTTCATCGTCTCCTCCCTTTCCCATCTCCGGGATCCGGCAGCTGCTTGCCTCTCAGGGCTAGCGCTGGCGGCCTCGTCTACTTGGTTGCAGGCTTGCGGCCGGCACAGGGAGGTGCGGGGTGAGTGTCGTGGGAAGCGAGGGGTAGAGGAGAAAGAAAGAAGAGGATAAGTATCTGACACATGGGGCCCACCAGATAGAGATTTTCAATTTAAAGAGGCTGTTGGATTACTCAATAGAATTGTGAAGTTTTCTATTTTTACAAAGGCTTAGAACTTCAAATTTAGCTAGCAAAATTAAAGAGGTCGTTGGAGTTGCTCTAAGTGTGCTTATTTCTTGGCGATGCCACCGCACCTTTTTTTGGCATATTGGCATGTTAGTTCATATTTTTCAATTGATTTTGTTGGTTTCTTGGTTATTTTCTTATCCCAGTAACCTGGTTGGGGGGTTATTTGCAGAGGTTGATTGGCAGCAGGAATGTGCGGGGGTCTTAAGACTAAGGCCGGTTGAAGATAAGTATCCCCCTCTATTTTAAGTAAATTTGCTTCTAATTTGCTGATACGATACTCTTTTTTTATACTGAGTGTTGAAAATGACAAAATATAAAAATTCGAGTGTTCAAAAGGATGCTATTATGTTGTGTGTCAGATCCGAGAGTAGATGTTGTGCAAGAATCTTTTCGTTGCCTGATCTGTGAATGTCGCTAGGTTTCTGCTGCTAGAGTGGCTTCGTTGCGGTACTAGCATCAGATGCTCCTACAGCAGGGCACACACCTTTTTTTGTTTACTAGTTTATTTGCCTATGAATTAGAAGTTTCACTGGGATTGATATTGAGTGGTTGCTCATAATAATTTCTGTATGGAAAATGTTGGTTGATATTATGCTTTTGTCTTTCCATGAAAGATGATCATGACAACGATCTTGGATAGAGGTAGAATCTGACACTAGCTAACAGCTAACCTTGACATGCGGTGGGAATATGCTCATCTTAGTCATCTACTGTTAATTGCTTGTCATTACATCTTGTGTATTTTCTTGTGGCTGTAGCAGGCTTTGTGGGCTTGAACATCATCTCATAGTGCGTTGGTCCCTCCGGTGGTTTCCATGTGTTTGCATTTGCCTAGCAAACATTACATGACAAGTCTATGGAAGAACCTGGAGGTGACAATGTTGGCAGTGATGGCAGTGCAGAGTCTGTGGAAGAAAAAGGCACAACATTGCTTCCCAACCGATCGTAAGATGAAACCTAGAGACTTGGAACTAATTTAGATTTTGCATCATTAAATAAAGGCTAGCCTGAACTATAAAGAAATTAAATGAATGATCCTAATTGCTTATGTGATGATGCTACTGCTACAATTTGACATTTTTTCTAGGCATCTTTTTTTCTAATGGCTGTGCGTGATTTGTTCATCATTTTATTGAAGTGGCAAAATGAATACGTATATATGTGGTGCTTAGTGTTCACAGTATACATTGTTTGCGTATTGCAAGTTCTATACGACATTGATTATAAATGGAGTTTGATTGTATCTCATATGTTTTTTAATGGTACTCATGCTTTTATCTGCATTAATTCTATACAATTTACCTATACACACTCGTAGGCGCGCAACGCGCGCCATCGTTCTAGTGCCATGAACGCATGGGAGGTGTGATTGAACTGTAGCTCCACCTGGCTACGCATGCACGACTACAAAACGAAGATACTGTAACACACTCTTGTAACACATACATCTATGTGTTCCAAAGCAATCTCATGGTAACACAAAACCATGTGTTACAGATGACCATGGTAACACACAATATTTGGTTTTGTTAAATTGTGTTACAAACAACAATTATGGTAACACAAAATTAATGTTCGTGATAAATATTACAAAAATAGTAGTATGTTGTAACACATAAATGATAATGTTACAATTAAAGTGTTACAAAGTGAGCCCTACTTTGCTTGTTGATGAAACTAGCTATACTTGAGCGCTCACACACAATATTTATCTTGTTTCCTAATAAGAAACAAATCACTTGCTTGCGCTGATCAAGATTGACTTGAAAATTTTCCCAAATTAAATTAACTCCCTCATCTTGGTAATATTCCAGAGTTAGTAGAGGATGATTTATAAAAAAATCACAAAAGAGATTACTGCTCTTAAATGACGCAATACAAGGATAACACAATAGTAGTGTAATATGACATATGGCACGACATCAATGACACAAACAAAAATGATTTCAGCTAAAAAATTTTAAAACTTCGAATAACAGTATCAATAGATATTTAATTCCACATGATTTTCATTAAACAACTTTTTCAATAATATATATTTAAGAATTGGAATGGTTTTATGCTGTTTTTTACCTCCTTAATGTGAAAATCTATCAAAACTTTAGTTCATAATAATTTTTAGTTGTGAGTTTTGCGATTAGTTTTTATTGGGAGTTTTATCCAAATGGATTCAATATCAATATTCAATTGACCAAATCTTTTTTGCCCCATCCCATCCGGGGCCCTCTCGCCCTCGGGCGGTTCCATCGAGGTCAAGTCGTCCACCCGGTGCCCGTCCCGCCGCAAAATCGCTCGTGCTCCCGGTTGGGCGGCGGTGGCGCTCGGGTTAGGCATCCCCCCGCGGCGAGGGAGCCCGTGTTTGCTTGCCGGCGATGAACTAGGAGCGGAAGGAGCGGGAGCCGTGTTGCCCGCTCGACTTCGCGCCTTCATGTCTTCAACCGCGCCATCGTCTCCATCCCGACGCCGTGTGTCAACCAGCTCGACGCCTCGATATTGTGACGCCCCGGGTTTTTAATTACCGTCTTTAACGCTAATGACACGATTAGCGGCCAAATGGTCAACCCTAGGTCAACCCGGGCCCTCACCCATGAAAACTCCTTAACACACCCCTAGTGACCCTAGTGAATAGTTAAAACATTTGTGGGGCCAACCCATGGTCAAAGGGTGGGTCAAACCCCCTTCCCATCCGGTGTCCACAGGTGTCTGCCGGAACTTTTGTCGCGTTCCCCAAATTTCACCTAAACACTTAAAATTCTACCTTTAGGAAAGTTGTAGATCTTGTTGAGGGACACAACTTTCATGTAGAGTGGCATTGCTGATTTGAAGGGGAAAATTTTGAAAAAGCCCTTGCAAGCCAGATTCTACTGTTGAAAGAATCATGCTGACATTCAAAGTTGACATTCCTCTAGATTCAAATCTAGACAAGAAAACCCCATACAACCTTCGGGAAAGTTGTAGCCGGTACTTAGATCTACAACTTTGGTATTCGGTGTTTGGTCAAGTTGTATTCAAAATTTTGGAGAAAAAGTGGCTTGAATACAGGCACCGGTGTCACCGCCGAGGACCGCAGCGCGTCGCGCCGCGACGCCGCGCGCGCCGTGCGCCGCCGTCGCCGCCCGCCTCCGGCCTTGCCCCGCGCCCGTGCCCGCGCCGCCCGAGGTCTCGACGTCCGCGCCACGCCCCGTCCCGATGCCCCGCGCCCCTAGGTGCTCCGTCCCGAGGTGCCCCGAGGCACGCGCCGCCGTACGCGCGCACGCGCCACGGACCGGCGGTCCGCGGCGGCGTCGCCGCCGTACGCGCGCGCGCCTCGACACGCCGTAGCACGGAGAGCATCCCCGCGCCGTCACCCGCCGCCGCACGGTGCCCGCGCGCCTACGTAATCCCCCCCCCCCCCCGCGCCCCTCCGCGCGCCACCCGTGCGGCCGCCGCCATTGCCGCCGCCATCCCGCCGCCGCCGTGCTAGCCCACCTTGCTTGTGCTCGCCGCCGTCCAAGCACGTCATTAGGTCCCTTAGCACTCGGGCAAGCTCGCAAGCGCTCTCATTCGCGTCAATTTGGCCTCCACACCGCAAGTACACCGAGCCGCCCCGAGCGCCGCCGCCGGCCGCCGCCGTGCGCCGTCGCCGGAGCACGTTCCGCCCTCGCCACCACCGCCAATAGGACTGTGGTGAGCTCAATTGCAACCTCGTGCTGCTTGTTGTCATGGCCGGGCCCCACATCGCCGCCGGCGAGCCCTCCCGCCACCGCCGAGGGCATGGATGTGAATCCAGGGGCCTATTTGCAAGGAACCGTAACTTAGTTTATTTGCGGATCGGTCCACGGTCTTAGAAAATCCATAGAAATTCACAGAAAATTCCAAAAATTCTCAAACAAATTTTGAAGGTCTCGGGATGTTAAATCCCACCTACTTGATGTACACTTGTGGCTAGATTCAAAATAGTTTTGGCAGAAAAATTATAAATGTGTTATGCTTGAATCTGTCATAACTTGAATGTATAGCTTCTCTGTAGCTGAGCTTTGGATATGTTGTGAATTAGGATAAGGCTAGATTCTGTGCCAAAAATTGCACAAAGTTATCATGTGAATCTTTTTATAAAAATGTTTTTACATCTCTGGCGTAACCGCATAGATGAATTTGCATGTTAAATATATTCATGTTCTTGAGCCCAACTTGTGCACACTGTCTTGTGATGTCAAAAGGCACATCTTGTGAATTAATCATGAATTTAGGAGTAATAGAAATAATTATTATTGATTTATGCATGTTTTCCTTTGTAAATTAATAACCCAAGTTCAGTAGAGGTTCCATGTGAACATGCTGGCTTTTTAGGCTTGTTTAGGATCAGAGAACATGCACAAGAAAGGTTGGATCATTTTGATGCTTAATTATTTTTATGTGCATTTAAGTTGAATCACTAGCTAGCCTTTGTTATTTTCAATAATATTATTTTTCCTAGCATCCAACACTTGCATGTGGGTCCAATGGACCAGGATAGGTGCTAGTAGGCCTAAGAAACACTCATGTAATTTTTGGTAATTTAATGGGTTAAATAAATGGCTTAAATGCCCTTTTAATATTAAAGGGAAATTAATAAAGAAAATCCTTAATTAAATCTTTTTCCTTTTTGAAGGCATTATTTAATGTAAATAAAAATAAAGTTAATTACCAAGCACTAATAAGGAATTAATTCATTAATATAATTATTAATTACACCATGTGGGTAAAGATAAAATAAAATAAAGCTTTCCCATGGAATGATAGGCTTAAATAAAAATCTTTATTCAAATATGGAATAAAAGAGTAACCCATGTACATTCCCTAACCTTCCTAAAAGAGAAACCTTAATTGAATGCTTGTCAAGGTGGATATGACCAACTAAAGTTGGATAAGACAACAAACTATCACATCACCTAAAGTGCATTGCATTCCGTGTAGATCTTCCGGACGGAGACTACTCCCCGGTCCCGAAACCGAGGAAGGCGGAGCGAAGGTTCTCTCGCAAGACGTGGACGGACTCGACACCGAGGGTGCCCAAGTTAACCTAGTCGACGAAGGCAAGCTCGGTGCATCTAACCCGCTTTAAAATTCTTTATTCAATTATTTATGAATGATTGTGCATTTACGTTCGGGAGTTGAATGAAACCCTAGATGCATGATCCATAGGTACCTTTGGTCTCTACTAGTGTGATAGGTCGATAGCCGCTAAGCTATAGGACCGTTACAAGTCGAGTGATGACCTCACTCGCGAGAATAGGTTCCTAGATAGGAATCATACTATATCCTTAAATGGATTGCTCACGTGGTAAGAGCATGGATGCGGGCTCCGGTCCGGTGGTTATGTGGGTTAAGTTTTTGAACGTACCAAGCATATGCGGGTATGGGACCGGTAAGCCTAGTACCATAATGAGGCGGTGAGGGATCTTACTATTACTACTCTTGGGATTCTCTCTCACGGCTAGCTACCGGTGGTGTATGGTGACTCCGGGTATCTCGCGGGGGTATGCCGGATAGCCTGCACCAAAGACGTAAGATTCGATCCCAACCCGAGGATTTATGGGGACGGCCCGGGGAGTTGTCCTCGCGGGGGCGGCCGACCGTGTGTTTGGGTCTCCCTTGCAAGGTTTTAATTAATCGATTGTCGGCCTCTCACCGTTATCCGAGACTACTTACTCCACTAGTCATGTGATCCCTAATGATGGAAGTTGATGAAGATGATGTTTGATTAATTGTATTGTACAACTTTGTTTGTACTAGTTGGCTAATGTAGTAAAGATTAAACTACTAGAACTTGTGCTAAAATCTTGAAAGTAAGGACCTACTCTTTGTTACTTTTTAGCAAAGGCAACCCAAAGAGCCAAAAAGCCTTTCATGGTCTAGAATTGGTGAAGTAGATATCACCGACGGGTAAGACTTGCTTGAGTATTAGTATACTCGACCTTGCTATAATGTGTTGATCCGGTAATGCCTTCGGTGATGTGTGGCCCGGTGAGATCCCGCCGGCCGGGAGCCGGAGTGGGTGGAGGACGACTACCGAAGCATCATGGATGGCCTCCCGTGGTGACTTCGCCGCCGCTAGTTAAATTCCGCTTGTCTTTTCAAAACTCGAACTATTTCGTCATGGCAAAAACTATGGTTTGTAATAATTAAACCCCTTCGGGGTACGAATTTGAATGTGGATGTTGTTGTATCTCCGGACTCGCCTTCGAGCGAGTTTTAATGCATATATCGATCCTTGTGCTATTCAAGTGATTTACGGGCGTTAACCCGGCGACTTACAACAGGATGGTACTTTATTATCGCTTAATGGCCAAAGTGGATCGGTCTTAGGCGATAGTACGATACTTTCCCCGGGCGGGTTGTCACAGCTTGGCATCGTAGCTTATATGCACCGAGAGATTAATTAATAAACCTTAATCACCGATTTTTGAATAAAATATGCCAAGATTTTCTGATTTTCTAAAATACGTTGGTCCGCTAAGGATAAACTAGACCGAGAGGCCCTAGAGGGAATTTTGGGTTCTTTCAGGTGGCTTATATAACTTATGGTTTATTTTGCTAACTCCCAGCACATTTCTTTCTGTCAGACTTACTTTATTGCACAACCAAACTAGGAGCCACGTGTTTTATACGTGTGATGTTCCGCATCACGGGAATTGCGAGGGTTGATGGAGTGATCCATTCCACGGATCCCATCTTCGCGTCTGTTTATGAGTTGTGTGTCGCCACGTGTTTTATACGTGTGCATTCCGCATGTCGCTCATGCGAGGCGAGGGATACACTCCATTCAAACGGAGGGTGTCCGAGGTTGGACGCTGTCCATGCGGCGGCTTAACGCATGGATACCGTTTCTATAGTGAACGGTAATGTATGTGGACGCTTTCGTGACGTGCCGGCACGAAAGGTTCGTTTTCGTGTACATAACGCGCTTCGTTAGTTGTTAAGCGAGTACCGTATAGCTCTCGACTAGATATTATAGGGAGAGACGAATATGAGCCTTGCCACCGCACTAACTTCGATTTTTGGCTTGATTGCCATGTGAGGTCGGATAGGACGTCTTGCATGCATGTTAAAAATCGAAATAACTAAAATGGACCCAAAAATCGGAATTCCATGTGTTCTCTAAGGAAGTTTATGCTAGTGTGTGCTTTTTATAAACTAGAATACCTCCCATACCTAGCCGTCATGCTGCCGAAATTTTGTGAAAAATTTTGTTTATCATGTGCTAGGTTAACTAAACCAAATTGTTAAAAACAATTGTTCCTCAACTAGTTACCGTGTAATAGCAAGTCTCAAATCTAGTTTGTTGGGTTGGTTCACTTTTTCCCCTAGGCACATCCAAGTTAAGGACCATCCATCTTGTTTCCTTGATCGTTGTTCAACCTTAAAATCCCAATTAAGAGTATTAAAGGATTAATTTAAAAAAATTTTGTGGTTTACGGGCTTTTGGTTATGAAATTTTCATTCACAACTCGCCGAACTTCACCCTTTGTCATGCCGTTCTCTTTTGAGATCCGACATGGGTTACCTTTGTGTACGGATGGATTTCCCCGTGTTTCACCGGTTCGACGGCGACGGTACGATCCGTACCAACGGGTTGCACCGGGAGGGTTTTCCGCGCTTGGCGTGGGAAGCACTCGGTGCCGCAGCTACCTTACCCCACCGACGTACGAGGTGAAGGAGTTTGAGCGCTTTGGTGTTCCCCTGTTGCGGGGTGATCGTTCCTTGTCTGCCGCACCCGCATCACGCCGACCGGTTTGACCCGAGTTTTATTTATCGGGGATTTATCACGCACGAGTCCGTGGAGTCGGCCCGCCCTCGGAGTGCCGACGGACTTTTGTGACCACAACCCTACCGTGGTAGCTCTTTCACCGTTTGGATCGTTTCGGTCCGTGAGTCCTCACGACCCGGCTTGGTTGGATCGTATGGACCATCTACGGGAGCTACCGACCCTAGCGAGCCGTTGGATGTTACTCGGACACTTGCCCGATGTCCGAACGTGGTTTTCACACTCCGGGGGCTGCGTTTTAACACCGCAAAGAATTATTGCACGGCGCTTGGAGGCATCTAGGCGCGATTGGGAGCGACTTTCGAAGGCACACCGGCGGCTGAACTTTACGCTTACCCGGTGCGGCGGGAGAACGACAAAGTTGCGTACTAGGAGGTTCCGGTTGGAGCTTGAGCGAGGTGACCGCCTCCAGAGGATCGTGGACCTAGAGGCGGAGAACAATGCACTAAAGGAGGATGCCGACGCACACGAGATAGAGAGGCCGACCTCGCCGCGGAACATTGCCCGATATGCGGCGAGCGGGTGCAGGAGGCCGAGGTACGGTGGCAGCCTTGCGGCTATAGTGGCCTTACGACCCATCGCCCCCGTAGCGAGCACACCGGAGGAGCGCAGGGCGTGTCCGGTGCGGGATCGACGAGCCGGGCGGGACCACCGCTACCGACTCCCCCGGCTTCGCCTTCGTACGGTGGTGCTTCGGTGGGCAACTAGGTTGCCGACGGCGGGAGCGACGCAGGATATCGATCTTATCGAGTTGTATTAGAGATGTTGGAGTAGTGGCTTGACAACGACGTCTTCGTGCCAAGCAACTATTGTATCATGTGTTGTCTAGATGTTTCGAAATCGAGTTGTAATGACGTTGAACCTTGTTCGTCATGTTGTAATAAGAATGTTTAAGCTTGTATGCTTTAAGTGAATTTCGTTGTCTTTCAAATTGAATTTTCTTGTGCTAAATACCGTGTCCTTGGATAATTCGTTGCGAGTGATCACGCTTGTCAAAGAATGCATTGTTTATCTCCTAAGAACGTAGGTAAAACAAAGCATCTTTACGAACGTCACTCGTTGCCAGCATATAAGTGCTCGTTCGTATACCATCTTCTTTGGTATTCGGGATAACGATGATCGTTCGGAAGTAATTAGGAGCCGCGCAATTGAGCAATCACCGTCCTGACCATATTAAGAGAAACGATTCTATGAATCTTGGTGGCTATAGAATGTGGTGCTTGTTGCTTTATTACTCATTATTTATTATTAATGAGATGTGGTAATGCATGATCGTGCTTGTCATCATTTGTAAGTAAGCTTTCGGTTATCTCACTAATAACGCTCACTTTTCGGATGGTGGGAACCACGCGCGGCCTCTCCCAACGGTTTTGGAGCGAGTGGTAGTGGTGACTTGCCGCCACCCCCGCCCATGAACCCGACGGAGGCTTTCATGGCCACCCGGACCGAGGTGCTTCGCGCCGGATCTTACGGACACAACGACGGATCGCCCGGCAAATGAACCGAGGGCCGCCACATGGGGCCAACCACGAGGGACCTAACCGGTCACCACGTATGCCCATTTCATCGCCATGAAGCCGCCAACTTTCGCGAAAGCGAAGACCCTCCGGAAGCCGAGGCTTGGGTCAAGGCCATAGAGGCGAAATTCTCTCGCCTTTGTGCTTTGCCTTGCTCGGAGGAGAACAAAGCGAACTTCGCAGCCCTACAACCGCGAGGTGAAGCTTTGATGTGGTGGGACCATTTCAAGTCCATGCGGCGAAATCACGCCGTGACTTGGGAAGAATTCAAGCAAGCCTTCAAGAGTCACCACATCCCCAAGGGTCCGATGGACCGGAAGATGAGGAGGCTCGTTAGCCCTTCGTCAAGGATCCGACTCCGTGTACCGCTATGCTCAGAAGTTCAATAGCTTATGCCAATACGGTGGGCATCATGTTGATACTGATGCCAAGAAGATGGAGAGGTTCCGCGACGGATTTGATGGCAAGTTGTATGAGCGCCTAAATCTGCTCGAGCCCGCAAACTTCCATGAGCTCGTGAATAAAGCTATCTCGCAAGAGGATGCTATGAAGAAAGCCCATGGGGACAACAAGAGGATGTCCGGATTCACCCCGAGCAAGGGGAACACACAAGAAGTTTCGCTTTGTGAAGAAGGAAGCTCCGTGCCCATCCCGGCAATCTTCAACCGGACGGCCGGACGATGAAGCCATTCCGGGGCAAACCCGCCGAGAACTTCCCGCTTCCGCCGTGCCCGACAGCGAGGCTCCAAAGCCCAATGCACCCCCTAGTGATGTTGGAGATCGCCGTTGCTACAACGTGGCCGCCCAGGGCACTATATCAATGAGTGTCCCAAGCCCGGGCGGATCAAGCCAAACCCACGGAACCGCAGTGCGGGAAGCAAACCTCGCCACTCCGCCAAGAAACCCGTGGTGCAAGTGCGCCGGGGCAAGTTGAACTTCACCACCCCGAGTGACATTCCCGCGGAGCTCCGGTACTCACGGGTACATTCTCTATCAATAACACTCCCGTCAAGGTCTTATTTGATTCGGGAGCCACCCATAGTTTCATAAATGAGAGTCTACTAGACAAATTGGGTCTAAGAGGGGTACCAACCAAAGCTACTTATAAAATTACTACACCCGGTGGAAACATCGCGTCTCAGTTAGTAATTTTTGGAGTTCCCCTAAGACTAGGAAGTCGGGTCATTCAATCTAATCTGATAGTCATCAAATTGGGGAGCATGGATGTTATTTTGGGTATGGAATGGATGAATCAACATAAGGTGGTTCTAGATATATCAGATAGGGTCGTAGAGATCCACTCTCCTACGGTCGGGCACACTACCTTGTACCGCCTTTCGGGACCCGGTACCGACTCTTGTGCCTATGCGACCATTATCTCCTCCCTTGATGAGATTCCGGTAGTGTGTGAGTACCGGATGTATTTCCTAACGAGTTGCCTAGTATGCCACCGGACGCGAGATGTCGAGTTTGTGATCGAACTCCAACCCGGTACCGCACCCATTTCCAAAAGACCTTATCGCATGCCGCCCAAAGAGTTAGCCGAGCTAAAAACCCAACTCCAAGAATTGTTAGATAAGGGTTACATTCGCCCGAGCTCTTCTCCTTGGGGTTGCCCCCGCTCTCTTTGTCAAAAAGAAAGATGGTAGCTTGAGGATGTGCGTAGATTATCGACCGCTCAATGCGGTCACTATCAAAAACAAATACCCACTTCCTCGAATTGATGTTCGTTTGATCAATTGGCGTCGGTGCCAAAGTCTTCTCTAAGATCGACCTTCGTTCTGGCTACCACCAAATCAAGATTCGACCGTGCGACATTCCTAAAACCGCTTTTTCCACTCGTTATGGTCTTTACGAGTTCTTGGTCATGTCCTTCGGACTCACTAATGCACCTGCCTACTTCATGTACCTCATGAACTCTGTATTCATGACAGGAGCTCGATAAATTTGTCGTAGTCTTCATCGATGATATCCTCATCTATTCTAAGAGTGAGGAAGAACACGCCAACCATCTCCGAGTTGTCCTTCAGCGTTTGCGAGATCATCAGCTTTATGCTAAGTTCTCCAAATGCGAATTCTAGTTGAAAAGTGTCAAATTCTTGGGGCACACCATTTCCCACGATGGTATCTCCGTAGATCCTAACAAAGTTCAGGAGGTGATGGATTGGAAACCACCCAAATCCGTACATCAAATCCGCAGTTTTCTAGAATTGGCGGGATATTACCGTCGATTCATTCCTGACTTTTCTCGAATCGCAAAACCCATGACCGAATTACTCAAGAAGGGAGTGAAATTCGTGTGGAGTGAAGCATGTGAGAAAGCTTTTCACACCCTCAGACAACATCTAACTTCAGCCCCAGTGCTAGCTCAACCCGATAATTCCAAACCGTTCAAAGTCTTCTATGACGCATCAGGCACCGGTCTTGGTTGTGTCCTTATGCAAGAAGGCCGAGTCATTGCCTATGCTTCACGAGCCCTTAGACCCCATGAGCTCAACTATCCTACTCATGATCTTGAATTAGCTGGCGTTGTTCATGCCCTCAAGATATGGAGACATTATCTAATGGGCAATCATTGCAATATCTTCACTGATCACAAGAGCCTCAAATATATCTTCACCCAGTCGAATTGAATATGAGACAGAGAAGATGGCTTGAGTTGATCAAGGATTATGACCTAGAAGTGCACTATCACCCCGGCAAGGCAAACGTTGTTGCGGATGCCCTTAGCCGCAAGGATCATTGCAACCACCTAGAGTTAGAGCCGCTCGGTGAACCCCCGTGTGAATAAATGAGAAAACTCGGCCTAAAAGTGGTACCGCAGGGAATTCTTTATGCCTTGACGGCGAGAGTCAAGCCTTTATGACAGGATTGTCACCGCCCGCCGCAATGATGCGGATATCCACACTATCGAGCGAAACTAGTGGAAGGAGACCCAAAGTACACTTGTTTTCAGCAAGATCACCAAGGTGTGGTCCGGTTTGGAAAACGTCTAGTCGTCCCCGTTGACCCGGAAATCAAGAAGATCATTCTAGATGAAGCTCACAAGTCCAAGTTCTCTATCCATCCCGGTAGTACCAAGATGTACCAAGATCTAAAGCGAACTTTTGGTGGTCTAACATGAAGGTGGATGTAGCCAAGTATGTAGCCGAGTGCGATACTTGCCACCGGATGAAAGCAAGTCATCCGAAATCGGCAGGAGTACTCCAGCCTCTGTCGATACCTATGTGGAAATGGGACGACATTAGTATGGATTTTATTGTGGGTTTACCCCTGACCCCTAGGAAGAAAGATTCTATTTGGGTAATCGTGGATAGACTCACCAAGACTGCTCACTTCATTGCTGTGCACACCACTTACTCCGTGCAACAGTATGCAGAGTTGTACGTGGACCATGTAGTTCGTCTGCATGGGATCCCAAAGACTATAATCTCTGATAGAGGAACTCAGTTTGTAGCCCGTTTTTGGGAGCAGTTGCATGAGTGTTTGGGAACCCAGCTACTCCGTAGTTCCAGTTATCACCCACAGACAGATGGTCAGACGGAGAGGATAAACCAAATTCTAGAGGACATGTTAAGAGCAAGCATCTTGCACTTTGACAAGAGTTGGGACAAGTGCTTGTCTTTGGCAGAGTTCTCCTACAACAACAGCTATCAGGCCAGTTTGAAAATGGCACCGTTCGATGCTTTATACGGACGCAGATGCCGCACCCCACTGAATTGGTCAGAAGCAGGAGAAAGAACACTCTTTGGACCAGAGTTAGTTAAAGAGGCCGAAGAGAAGGTACAAGTGATAAGAGAAAATTTGAAGATGGCCCGGATGAGACAAAAGAGTTACCATGATAAGGGAACCGCACCTCGACACTTTGAAGTGGGAGATCATGTATATTTGAAAGTATCCCCCACCAAAGGTGTGCAAAGGTTCGGAGTCAAAGGGAAGTTAGCCCCGCGCTACATTGGACCCTACGAAGTAATAGAAGTATGTGGACCCGTGGCCTACCGTATCCAATTTCCCGGAACGGTTTTCCGCGGTTCACAATGTGTTCCATGTAACTCAGTTGAAGAAAGGAATGCCTGTTCCGGAGAACGAGATCATCACAGAAGCTAATGCTTGGATCGAGCCGGATTTCTCGCTCGTCGAGCATCCCTTAAAGGTACTAGATCAAAAAGAGCGAAAGACCCGAGGCAAACCGTGCGAATGTACAAGATCCAATGGAGCCATCACACAGAAGAAGAAGCTACATGGGAGACGGAGGATTATCTTAACACCAAGTACCCGGGCTTCCTCCAATCCCGAAACAGTGAGTCTTTTTCCCCATCTGTTCGCTGTCAAGTCGAATCTCGGGACGAGATTCCTTTAAGGGGGGTAGGCTGTGACGCCCCAGGTTTTTAATTACCGTCTTTAACGCTAATGACACGATTAGCCGGTCAAATGGTCAACCCTAGGTCAACCTGGGCCCTCACCCATGAAAACTCCTTAACACACCCCTAGTGACCCTAGTGAATAGTTAAAACACTTGTGGGGCCAACCCATGGTCAAAGGGTGGGTCAAACCCCCTTGCCATCCAGTGTCCACAGTGTCCGCCGGGAACTTTTGCCGCGTTCCCCAAATTTCACCTAAACACTTAAAATTCTACCTTTAGGAAAGTTGTATATCTTGTTGAGGGACACAACTTTCATGTAGAGTGGCATTGCTGATTTGGAGGGGAAAATTTTAAAAAAGCCCTTGCAAGCCGGATTCTACCTGTTGACGAGAATCATGCCGACATTCAAAGTTGACATTCCTCTAGATTCAAATCTAGACAAGAAAACCCCATACAACCTTTGGGAAATTTGTAGCCGGTACTTAGATCTACAACTTTGGTTTTAAGTGTTTGGTCAAGTTGTATTCAAAATTTTGGAGAAAAAGTGGCTTGAATACGGCACCGGTGTCACCGCCGAGGACCGAGAGCGCGTCGCGCGCGCGACGCCGCGCGCGCCGTGCGCCGCCGTCGCCGCCCGCCGCCGGCCTTGCCCCGCGCGCCCGTGCCCGCGCCGCCCGAGGTCTCGACGTCCGCGCCACGCCCCCGTCCCGATGCCCCGCGCCCCTAGGTGCTCCGTCCCGAGGTGCCCCGAGGCACGCGCCGCCGCACGCGCGCACGCGCCACGGACCGACGGTCCGTCGGCGGCGTCGCCGTCGTACGCGCGCGCCTCGACGCGCCGTAGCACGGAGAGCATCCCCGCGCCGTCACCCGCTCGTCGCCGGTGCCCGCGCGCCTACTTAAACCCCCCCCCCCCCCCCCCCGCCCCTCCGCGCGCCACCCGTGCGCCCCCCGCCGCCATCCCGCCGCCGCCGGTGCTAGCCCACCTTGCTTGTGCTCGCCGCCGTCCAAGCACGTCGCTAGGTCCCTTAGCACTCAGGCAAGCTCGCAAGCGCGCTCGTTCGCGTCAATTTGGCCTCCACACCGCAGTACACCGAGCCGCCCCGAGCGCCGCCGCCGGTCGCCGCCGTGCGCGCGTCGCCGAGCACGTTCCGCCCTCGCCACCACCGCCAATAGGACCGTGGTGAGCTCAATTGCAACCTTGTGCCGCTTGTTGTCGTGGCCGGGCCCCACATCGCCGCCGGCGAGCCCTCCCGCCGCCGCCGAGGGCATGGATGTGAATCCAGGGGCCTATTTGCAAGGAACCGTAACTTAGTTTATTTGCTGATCAGTCCACAGTCTTAGAAAATCCATAGAAATTCACAGAAAATTCCAAAAATTCTCAAACAAATTTTGAAGGTCTCAGGATGTTAAATCCCACCTACTTGATGTACACTTGTGGCAAGATTCAAAGTAGTTTTGGCAGAAAAATTACAAATGTGTTATGCTTGAATCTGTCATAACTTGAAATGTATAGCTTCTCTGTAGATGAGCTTTGGATATGTTCTGAGTTAGGATAAGACTAGATGCTGTGCCAAAAATTGCACAAAGTTATCCTGTGAATCTTTTTATAAAAATGTTTTTCCATCTCTGGCAGAACTCAATAGATGAATTTTCATGTTAAATATATTCATGTTCTTGAGCCCAACGTGTGCACACTGTCTTGTGATGTCAAAAGGCACATCTTGTGAATTAATCATGAATTTAGGAGTAACAGAAATTATTATTATTGATTTATGCATGTTTTCCTTTGTAAATTAATAAACCAAGTTCAGTAGAGGTTCCATGTGAACATGCTGGTTCTTTAGGCTTGTTTAGGATCAAAGAACATGCACAAGAAAGTTTGGATCATTTTGGTGCTTAATTATTTTTGTATGCATTTAAGTTGAATCACTAGCTAGCCCTTTGTTATTTTCAATAATATTATTTTTCCTAGCATCCAACACTTGCATGTGGGTCCAATGGACCAGGATAGGTGCTAGTAGGCTTAAGAAACACTCATTTAATTTTTGGTAATTTAATGGGTTAAATAAATGGCTTAAATGCCCTTTTTATATTAAAGGGAAATTAATAAAGAAAATCCTTAATTAAATCTTTTTCCTTTTTGAAGGCATTATTTAATGTAAATAAAAATAAAGTTAATTACCAAGCACTAATAAGGAATTAATTCATGAATATAATTATTAATTACACCATGTGGGTAAAGATAAAATAAAATAAAGCTTTCCCATGGAATGATAGGCTTAAATAAAAATCTTTATTCAAATATGGAATAAAAGAGTAACCCATGTACATTCCCTAACCTTCCTAAAAGAGAAACCTTAATTGAATGCTTGTCAAGGTGGATATGACCAACTAAAGTTGGATAAGACAACAAACTATCACATCACCTAAAGTGCATTGCATTCCGTGTAGATCTTCCGGACGGAGACTACTCCCCGGTCCCGAAACCGAGGAAGGCGGAGCGAAGGTTCTCTGCAAGTACGTGGACGGACTCGACACCGAGGGTGCCCAAGTTAACCTAGTCGACGAAGGCAAGCTCGGTGCATCTAACCCGGTTTTAAAATTCTTTATTCAATTATCTATGAATGATTGTGCATTTACGTTCAGGAGTTGAATGAAACCCTAGATGCATGATCCATAGGTACCTTTGGTCTCTACTAGTATGATAGGTCGATAGCTGCTAAGCTATAGGACCGTTACAAGTCGAGTGATGACCTCACTCGCGAGAATAGGTTCCTAGATAGGAATCATACTATATCCTTAAATGGATTGCTCACGTGGTAAGAGCATGGGATCTGGGCTCCGGTCCAGTGGTTATGTGGGTTAAGTTTTTGAACGTACCAAGCATATGCGGGTATGGGACCGGTAAGCCTAGTACCATAATGAGGCGGTGAGGGATCTTACTATTATTACTCTTGGGATTCGCTCTCACGGCTAGCTACGGTGGTGTATGGTGACTCCGGGTATCTCGCGGGGTATGCCGGATAGCCTCGCACCAAAGACCGTAAGATTCGATCCCAACCCGAGGATTTATGGGGACAGCTCCGGGGAGTTGTCCTCGCGGGGGCGGCCCGACCGTGTGTTTGGGTCTCCCTTGCAAGGTTTTAATCAATCGATTGTCGGCCTCTCACCGTTATCCGAGACTACTTACTCCACTAGTCATGTGATCCCTAATGATGGAAGTTGATGAAGATGATGTTTGATTAATTGTATTGTACAACTTTGTTTGTACTAGTTGGCTAATGTAGTAAAGATTAAACTACTAGAACTTGTGCTAAAATCTTGAAAGTAAGGACCTACTCTTTGTTACTTTTTAGCAAAGGCAACCCGGTAGCCAAAAAGCCTTTCATGGTCTAGAATTGGTGAAGTAGATATCACCGACGGGTAAGACTTGCTGAGTATTAGTATACTCAGCCTTGCTATAATGTGTTGATCCAGGTAATGCCTTCAGTGATGTGTGGCCCGGTGAGATCCCGCCCGGCTGGGAGCTGGAGTGGGTGGAGGACGACTACTGAAGCATCATGGATGGCCTCCCGTGGTGACTTCGCTGCCGCTAGTTAAATTCCGCTGTCTTTCAAAAACTCTGAACTGTTTCGTCATGTCAAAAAACTATGGTTGTAATAATTAAACCCCTTCGGGGTACGAATTTGAATGTGGATGTTATTGTATCTCTGGACTCGCCTTCGAGCGAGTTTTAATGCATATATCGATCCTTGTGCTATTCAAGTGATTTACCGGGCGTTAACCCGGCGACTTACGACAGGAGGGTACTTTATTATCACTTAATGGCCAAAGTGGATCGGTCTTGGCGATAAGTACGGTCTTTCCCCGGCGGGTTGTCACAGATATCTCCTAACTTCCCCTAACAAAAACTGATCTCCATCACAACTATGTCACTAGTCATGTTCTCATCTCAGATGTCCCTGGACTCTTCCATTTTTTCGGATTACATTTGGATTGCTGCATTAGTGGTTGCCATCCATGACTCTGCTGTCGCGACGATCGCCATCCATGACTTCGACCTGTCCTGCTGGAAAATCAACCACATCATGATGGTTGCCGCAGAGGGGGACGATGCTGATCATTCTCATGTAGGCAGGTTGGCCGTTCCTGGCAGCCGAAGGTGACCCTTGCTCCCTGCCGCGTGGGTGTGATCTGTAGTTATTTTCCATTCTATTGGCAGATTGAATTTTTATAATTAATCTTGAATACATTTTGTTTGTTTGCGACAGAAAAACAATCGAAAAGAAAGCAACAAGATGGAGGAGTGACAATTACAAAGCAAGAGGTAAGATTAGATTTGAATTTCCTCCTATTTAAAATGAGATCTGCAAATAAAGTGAGGGAGGTCTGCAAATCTTGTTTTGGAAAAAAATGTTTTGCATCAGGGGAGGAAAAGAGGATCCGAATCTAATCTACTTCACATTCTCTGAAACTCCTGTACAGTTCTGCACTTTAGCACCAACCTGATTCGTGTAATTTCTACAAAGTATATTGACAGTGAGAACCACAAACTCATGTTTGTTTTTGGTTTATGAAATTTAAATTGTTGCAATGCAAACTAGAACTTGGTTAAAGATCATTCATAATTTCTGGCTTTTCCTTTCTGAAACTCATGTTCAGAATAATTAATGTTATCAGTACTCTAGTGTTGAACTTCTTTGGACAAATATTCTAAGATATCATTCTGCAACTTTTATGCTTTTTCATTCTTACTTTAGTGTCAGATTTGAAACCCAATCATTTTTCTGTAATCTTCTACTCTTCTAGAACATTAGCTAAATGACACTGCAATAACTTTGGTTGAGTTGTTTGTTCCCATCTGAGCATATATATGTAAAGCAACTTTCTCAAGCTACCTTGTATATAACTTGACTTGTTTGTCTTTTACAAAAATATAAAGGTCAAAGGGGAAAAATGACAAGTTAGAAAGAAGTAGAGGCTGACACAAAGTCAAGGTGAGATTACATAAGGATTTCTCTAATTTACATTTTGCTCATATATCTTTGTACTCTGCGAGAGAGGGATACTATTGCTCTTATATGTGTTCATTCAGCATATAAAATAAGAACCACATTTTTTAGAGGTATTAGAATAACACTGTTCAAATAATATGCTCATGTACCTGTTGAGCCACAGTAAATTACATTTTCTAGAATCCCCGTGTTCTGACAACATTTAGAGTGCCTCATTTCCGCACATCAGCGTTTTCTTTGGTAAACAGTAAGCCTATCCTGTTCCTCTATTACTTATCTGATATTATTCATGTCAATTCCTAAGATTTGGTAAATGGAATCATACATTGTATTAAAACTAGCTTTCTCTATGCATGTTGCTATCATCAACACGAATTGGTATATCTGGATCTGCATACGGATGGATCAAGAAGCAATGGATTTCAAGAATATTTTGCACTTTATTTCTAGTAGTCTAAACTTAGTATCCATTGTTATGTACATGTGTTCTCTAGAATTATTTCACTATGTATATATAATATCAAAACTCATGTGAATAACTATTACACATGTTTCTTTCCTAATCAATGCAGTTTTATTTGATTTCTTAATTTGTGGATTGCGTGATTGTGGAATGATCCATGTTCCCTTATCAAAGTTCATGTCAATATAAATATATGACGTATACAATTGTATAACAATTATTTATTTTAAATTTCAAATGTGTTACAATAGGTAAGAATGTGTTACAAGCTATATGTTCTTGAAACTCCAAATCATGTTTTCACAAAGTGTTACCAACATGATGTAAAAGTGTTCCAAAAACTTAAAAAATATGTTACGAATGAAAATTATAGTAACACTTATAAATGTTACAATAGACTAGTAATTGTGTTAGTGAGTAGTAACACTTTTATCGAGTTAAAGGGACACATGTGTTTTGTTACGGTAGATCAGACCGTAGTAACATCGCAAATAAGAACACAAATAAGATGTGTTACTAGGAGACCTAGTAACACATTTATTAAGCTAGAGTAACACATATTGGCGTTACGAAAGCTATGTTTTGTAATAGTGATGTGCGCTGAGTGCTTGAACGACGACGACAGTGCTGAAGTGTTGATCAGGAGCAGCGCCGACGACCGCCCTGTGAACACGATCAGGCGCAGCACTTGCACCACCACTGGTGACTCCGAGGGTGACGCCACTTACAGGAGTGCCGGCACGTCGCGAGGAATATGGATATGTAGGCCAACGTGCGGAATTCGACGTCGGGTTGCGGCCACGCGATGATCCGTCGCTTGTAGAACACGAGCCGTCGTGCCGGCTTCACCAGCCGATCAGCCGATTATTGTCTGTTCTTGCTCCTCGCCAGCCGATTGTTAATTCGACGCTGCAGATGACGATCACTGCTCTATTCTTGTGCCAAAGGGGATGAAGCGTGTACGTGTGGGGCGAGGAGTGATCCATGGCCACTGGAGGAAAGGAGCAGCTATTTTTGTCTGCAGTGGGAATAGGACACTGCATGCATTCATGCACTTGTGAATGCTTTGAGCAGCCCGTTGTGGGACCCACGCTTAAGGACATTGCTGGTGCCCTAGGGTCACTCCCAACCCAGACTCTATCATAGAGTCCAAGACACTATTTATTGCATTTTCTGACGTGGCACCCTATTTATTGAATAGAGGAGGAAATCCAATACTTCGTTTCTTATCAAGATGTCGTGTCTACGTTTTTCTCGAGGCCGCAAGACTTGCGCTGGGGAGAGCTGTGTCGAGTCTCCGGATCCCGTACACTGGCCGTCGTGCGCCTCCATACCGCCGCTGCACTCGCTTCCCCGGCTTGTTGCTTCTCCGACCTCCTCGCTTCCATCCCCCCGCGGCCTCCTCGCCGTCACCACCAATGGCCGCCACGGTAGCAGCCATCGCCCGTTGCCGGTGGTGTCCCTCCCCCCTTCCCTATTGCCCGCATCCGGGGCCTACGGCACCACCGCGTCGACCTTTGCCTCTTCGCATCCCCAAAAGGCCACCCCGTCTTGCTCCCACCCGCCCGTCGTGGCAGCCGGCGAGGCCTTCTCGTCGCACGGGGATAAGGGGGAGAGCGAGCGGAGGTCTCCCTCTCGGGAGATCCGGGCGGGGCGGGGTGGCGGCGCGCTCCCCCGGTGAGCTCCCCCGGTCATGGTGGCGCGCCGGAGTGCGCGGATCTCAGATTTTTTTTCCTTTTTTGATTTTAATTTGTACTCCGTGGTCGATTTGTGCATCCGGTGATGCTTCGGTGAAATTGGCTGTCGGTGAGATATGCTATTGTGCTCAAACAAAATATCCGTTGGTTTGATGATTTTGTGGGGAAGAGGTGTAGAGTGGATCACTTGGTGAGATGCCACAGTCGATCATATGTTTTTGTGGTGGGTAATAAATGTCTTTATCTATATAAACTACTATTACAAATTCTGCAAGTATAATATCTTGTGTGAGAGTCTTCCAACTTATAAACTATATGGGTAGAGTCCGGGTTGGGAGTGCCATTATGACGCCCCGGTTTTTAATTGACCCTAACCGTCGGTCAACCCGGGCCGACAAAGGTCAAATCACGGTCAACCCGGGTCCTCACCTCGAAAAACTCACCAACCTACTCTATTGAACCCTTTTTACTAGTAGACACACTTGTGGGGCCAACCCATGGTCACGGACTTGGTCAAACCCCACTTAAACCCTAGTGTCCATGGTCCGTCTGTCGGAACTTTTGCCGCGTTCTCTAAAATTCACCTAAACACTTAAAATTCTACCTTTAGGAAAGTTGTCCATCTTGTTGAGGGACACAACTTTCATGTAGATTGGCATTTCAAATTTGGAGAGGAAAAGCATGAAAAACTTGCTCCAAGGTCGGCATCTACTTGTTCAAGAGCACGGTGGCATTCAATGTTGGCAATCGTTTCTTGCAAAATCGCTTGAGAAAAACCCCATAGAGCCTTTTTTTAAAATGATAGAGGGTAGTTAGATCTACAACTTTCGTATTCAAAATTGGGTCAACTTTTATTCAAATTTTTGGAGTTTTCCATGTCCAAAGTAGCACTCGAAGCAAAACGTCTCAAGTCCGAGCGCCGCGCGCCGCCGCCCTCGGTGTCCGCGCCACGCGGCGCCCCGAGCCGCGCGCGCGGTCGAGGCGTGCGCTTCCCCACGCACCCGCGCCCCTAGGCATGCGGGAGTCCGCCGGCCGCGCGCGCCGTCGTGTCCACGCCGTACCGGCCGGCGCGCGCGCCACGGACCGCCGGTCCGACGGCGGCGTCCCCGCCGTACGCGCGTCGGCCGAGGAGGCCGGGACTACGGCCGCATCTCCGGCGTCACGACAACGTCACCGGAACTCCTCGCCTATAAAAGTCGGGCCAACCACGCCATCCCCGCCGCCTTTCCCCGTCCGTCGCCGGTCACCATTAGAGCCGCCGCCGAAACCTTTGCTCCGCTCATCCCCGCGCCGTGCGAGCTACTCAAGCACCTCCCCTAGCAATCACTTGACACCCCCGACTCGCGCATTGTCCACCCCCGAGCCGCATCCTCGCCGGAGTCCGCGCCGCCGCGGCAACCGCCGCCGCCGCCGTCGATTCCCCATGCCGGCAGCCCCTCCACCCCAACCTCGGCCACCGGTCGCTCCTAAGTGAGCATGTGCTCGACCCCACGCCGTTCCTCGGCGGGGAGCGCCGCCGGAGCCGCCGGAATCCCGACGAGCCCGCCGCCTCCCATGGCCAAGGGCTCAATTGCAAGCCCCGACTTTCCCGGGGTGTTTTGTGCGGATTAGGGGCCTATCCGTAAGACTAGGAACATTTCTAGGGACCCGGTGTAAAATGGATCTTCAATAGTGAACACCCTTTTGCGTAAACTTGTAAAATGCGCAGAAAATCCTAGAAAACTCGGAAAATTGCAAAACCAATTTTGTTGGATTCATGGTGAGAAATACTATAACTTTTGTTATACTCACATGGTCCGATTCCGGATATTTTTAGCATGAAAAATAGGAATGTGAAAAACCTATATCTACCATAACTCAAAATCTATAAGTCCCCTGCATCCAATTTTTGGATATGTTGTGTATAATGTCATGACTAGTTCCTGTGCCAAAAATTGAACAAAGTTATGAAGTAAATATTTTTATATAAATTGTTTTCTAATTATGCGAATCTGCCTAGATGATGTTTGTAGCTAAAAATATTTATGTTTTTGTGTCCGACTTGTGCATGATGTCTTGTTGTGCCAAAACGCACCTATGGTGAATTAATCATGATTTTTTGTTTATCGAAATATTTATTCTTAATTTGTGCATGTTTTCCTTTGTAAATTAATAAAGCAAGATCAGTAGGGCTTCTAGGTGTGCTTGGTGGTTCTTTAGGCTTGTTTAGGACCAGAGAACATGCATGAGGAAGATTGGAGCATTTTTATGCTTATTTATTTTTGTATGCATTTAATTTGATTGCTAGCTAGTCTTTTGTTATTTCCAAAATATTTTATTTTCTAGCTTCCAAGCTTTGCATGTGGGTCCAGTGGTTCAGTATGGGTGTTTGTGATGCTTAAAAACCCTTCTTTAAATTTTTAGTGATTTATTGCTTAATAAAAAGCTTTAAAGGCCTTTTAAAGATTAAAAAATGTTTAATTAAGGAAAACGTTTTTTAATTCTTTTCCCTTTTTGGGAAGTGTTTCCTAATTTAATTAAAGGCTAGGAACACACCCTTGCTGATAAGGGATTAATTTATAAATAAATATCTTGTACACACCTTTGCTAGTGAGAGGTAAAAGTGTTACACCTCCACATGAAATAACAAGTATAAAAGAAACATTAATTCAAGTGTGCAATAAAAGAATAAACCACATGTCAATAATAACCTTCCTCAAAGGAATTTATTAGTTAAATAATTGTTAAGGTGAATATGACCAACAAGAGTTGGATCGGTTAAACAAACTATCACATCACCCGAACGCCGCATTGCATTCCGTGTAGATCTCCCCGACGGTGACTACTCGCTCGTCCCGAAACCGAGGAAGGAGAAGCGGAAGTCGCTCCGCGCACGTGGAAGTACTCGACGACACCGAGGGTGCTCGAGCTAACTTAGCGACAAAGGCAAGCCCCGGTGCATCTAACCCGATTTTCAAATTTAATATTCAATTATCTATGGATGCTTGTGCATTTAAGTTCGGGAGTGGTATGGAACTTAGATGCATAATCCCTAGGTACCTTTGTCCTTACTAGTATGATAGGTCGATAGTCGCTAAGCCATAGGACCGTTACAAGTCGGGTGATCATGTCACTCACGAGAATAGGTTCCTAGATAGGAATCATAAGATCTCCTTAAATGGACTTGCTCATGTGGTAAGAGCATGAGATTTGGGCTCATGGAGTGGGAGTGGGTGGAGGATGACGACTGAAGGCATCATGGCTGGCCTCCCGTGGTGTTTCCGCTTTCCGCTAGTTTAATTCAGCTGTTTCGAAAACTCTGAACTACGTCGTGATGACAAAAACTTCGGTTTGTAATAATTAAACCCTTCGGGGTAGAATTTCGGATGTTAATTATGTTGTATCTCTGGACTCGCCTTCGAGTGAGTTTTAATGCATATATGTCGATCCTTGTTGCTATTCAAGTGATTTACCGGGCGTTAACTCGGCGACTAACGACAGGATGATACTTTATTATTGCTTAATGACCAAAGTAGATTGGTTTAGGCGATAGTACGGTATTTTCCGGGCGGGTTGTCACAGTTGGCATCAGAGCAATTATATGCACCAGAGATTAATTAATAACCTTAATCACTGGTTTTTGAATAAAATTTGCCAAGATTGTCTGATTTTCCAAAACACGTTGGTCCACTAATGGTAAACTAGACCGAGAGGCCCTAGAGGAAATTTTGGGTTCTTTCAGGTGGATTATTTAACCTATGGTTTATTTTGCTAACTCCCAGCACATTTACTTTATGTCGGACTTACTTTCTTGCACAACCAAACTAGACGAGCCACGTGTTTTATACGTGTGTTGTACCACATCACGAGAATTGCGAGGGTTGATGGAGTGATCCATTCCACGGATCCCATCTTCGCGTCCGTTTATGAGTTGTCTTGTCGCCACGTTTTGCCATACGTGTGCATTCCGCATGTTGAGCATGCGAGGCAAGGATACACTCCATTCAAATGGAGAGTGTCCGAGGTTGGACGCCGTCCATGCGGCGGCTTAACGCATGAATGCCTAATGTATGTGGACGCTTTCGTGACGTGCCTGGCACGGAAGGTTCATTTTCTCGCGGTACATAACGATTGCTTCGTTAGTCGTTAAGCGAGTACCGTATAGCCCTCGACTAGATATTATAGGGAGAGACGAATAAAAGCCTTGCCACCGGCACTAACTTCGATTTTGGCCTCGATCGCCATGTGAGGTCGGATAGGACGCCTTGCATGCATAATAAAAATCGAAATATACTAAAATGGATTCAAAACAAGAACTTCTATGTGCTCTCTAAGGAAGATTTTGCTAGTGTGTGCTTTTTATAAACTAGCGTACCTCTTATGCGTAGGTGTCTTGCTGCCAAAAGTTTTGAAAAAGTTTGTTCACCTTGTTTTGTGCCATGTGCTAGGAATTAATTAAACAAGTATGCTAAAAACCATTGCTCCTTGCTCAGGCTAGCTCTTAGTCGCCGTTTCCGATCACAGCTTCTTTCGGCCTGGTTTACACCTTTCTAGGCACATCTGAACTTGCATCCTTCCATCTGTTTCCTTGATCTAGCTCAACCTTTGAAAACCAAAAGTGTGTAAAAGAACCATTGCAGTAGCCGGAAAACTGGGGAAAAGTTTTTGGGTTCTGGATTTTTTGTTATGAAATGTTATTCACAGCTGCCGGAACTTCGCCATTTGACATGTCGTTCTCCTTGAGACCTGACATGTGTTACATTTTTTGTACAAATGGTTTTCCCCGTGTTTCACGAGTTTGATGCTGACGGTACGATCCGTACCAACGGGTTACACTGTGAGGGTTTTCCACGCCTTGCGTGGGAAGCACTCGACGCGCCGCCGGCTACACCACTCCACCGACTTACGAGGTGTCCGAGTTCGAGCGTTATGGCGTTCCCCATTGCAGAGTGATCGTCACTGTACTGCCACACCCGGACCACGCTGACTGGTTCGACTTGAGTTTTGTCTATTGGGGTTTCATTACCCACGAGACTATCAAGTCAGCCACCCTCAGAGTGCCGACGGACTTCTGTGACCACAACCCCACTATTGTAGCTCTCTCTCAGTTCGGGCTGTTTCCCGTTGTGAGTCCCCACGACCCAACCTGGTTGAACCGTATGGATCACCTACGGGAGCTGTTGATGTTAGCTGAGCCGCTGGATGTCACTCAGATGTTGGCTCGTTGCCTTAACGTCGTTTTCACACTTCAGGGGCTGCGTTATAATACCGCAGCGATTATCGGGCAGCGTCTGGAGGCATCTAGGCGGGATTGGCAGCAGCTATCGGCGGCCCACCGGCCGGAACTTTACACTTACCCGGATGCGGCAGGGAGAATGACAGGCTACGTGCCAGGAGATTCCAGTTAGAGCTAGAGAGAGGCGACCGCCTACAAAGGATTGTAGATCCGGAGGCGGAGAATCAAACCCGGAGGAGAATGCCGATGCGTATGAGATTGAGAGGTTGACGCCGCCGAACATTGCTGATATGCGGCGAGCGGTCGAGGAGGCCGAGGTGCGGGTTGCGGCCTTGCGAGCCATAGTGGCCTTACGGCCACTACCTCTCGTTCGAGCACCTCCCGAGGACCCGGCGGGGTCGGTCCGGCCCTAGTCCGGGCAAGTCGGGCGGGACCACCGCTACCGACACCCCCAGCTTCGCCTGCGGGAAGTGGTGCTTCGGTGGGCAACTAGGTTGCCCGGCAACGATAATAAGAAGGATTGCGATCCTATGGTGTTATCTTCAAGATGATTGGAGTAGTTAGCTTTTGAGCATGTCTTCGTGCAAAGTAACTGCCTGGTAACACCGTCGTGCTGTGGTGTTTTCAAATTTGAGTCTTGTAATGTCCTTGGACCCTTGTTCCACCGTGTTGTAATAATGAATGCTTAAGCTTGTTGTGTTTGGAATTGAAATTCGAGTTGATCAACCCAGATGTTGGAATCTTATTGCGTATGGTTAACGAAAATTGAGCGAATAGTTACAATGACCATGCTTGCCAAAACTTGCATTTCACATAAGCATTGGAAAACCAAAGTATTTTTAGGGGCGTCAATCGTCCGTCAAACGACCAGTGCTCTTTCGCACGTCACCTTCGCTGGCACCCGAAATGGCAGGAATTTCCCCGAGATTGAAGGTTGGCTCGAGTTACTCGAGTGGTCGCATTTCCTAAATATGTCGAAGAACGATTCTACGAATCTAATTAGTGGTTATGCGATATCTTACGACTGTTACTGCCATCATCGTGTGGATGCTAATGCGCTATGGACATACATATGGTGGGACCTACGCGCAGCTCTCCCAACGGTTTCGAAACGGCCGGTAGCAGTGACCTGCCACCGCCACCACCCATGACACCGTCGGAGGCTTTCATGGCCACGCAAACCGAGGTGCTGCGCCGGATCCTCGCGGACGCGATGAGCGGATCGCTCGGCGGATGAACCGAGGGCCTCCACATGGGGCCAACCACGAGGGGCCTAATCGGTCACCACATACGCTCGCTTCATCGGGGTGAAGCCACCAACCTTTTCCAAGGCGGAAGACCCCCCCGGAAGCCGAAGCTTGGATCAAGGCCATCAAGGCAAAGTTCTCTCGCCTTTGTGTTGCCTTGCTCCGAGGAGAACAAAGCCAACTTCGCGGCTCCGCAACTACGGGGGAAGCTTTGATGTGGTGTGATCATTTCAAGTCGATGCGGCGAGGGCGTGCCGTAACTTGGGATGATTTCAAGCAAGCCTTCAAGAGCCATCACATCCCCAAGGGATTAATGGATAGGAAGATGAGGGAGTTGTTGGCCCTTAGGCGGGGGTCGACACGGTGTACCATTACGCCCGAAGTTTAACGGCTTGCGCCGGTATGGTGGGCATCATGTGGACACCGATGCGAAGGAGATGGAAAGATTTCGTGATGCGCTAGATGGCAAGTTGCCCGCAAATTTCCATGAGCTTGTGAACAAGGCTATATCCCAAGAGGATGCCATGAAAACGGCCCACGGGGACAAGAAGAGGCCGTCCGGTTTTGCTCCGGGGAAGCGAACTAATAAGAAGTTTCTCCTTGTGAAGAAGAATGTCCCAAACTCATCTCGCAATCTTCTACTCGACGCTGGACGATGAAGCCATCCCGCAGCAAACCCTAAGGAAACTTCCGGTTCCGAAATGCTCGACGAGCGAGGCTCCTAAGCCTAATGCACCTCCTCGCAACGTTGGTGATCGTCATTGCTTCAACCGTGGTCGGCCGGGGCATTATATCGGTGATTGTCCCAAACCCGGGCGGATCAAGCCCAACCCGCGAGAATGAAGGTGCGGGGAACAAGCTCGCCACTCCGGCTAAGAAGCCTATGGTGCAAGTACGCCAAGGCAAGCCGAACTTCACCACCATGAGTGACATTCGGAGGGAGCTTCGGTGCTCACGGTACATTCTCTATCAACGATACTCCCGTTAAGATCTTATTTGATTCGGGAGCTACCCATAGTTTCATCGGTGAAAAACTATTAGGCAAAATGGGTGTGAAGGGTTCTCATACCAATTCCGCTTATAAGATAATTACTCCGGGAGGGCAAATCACTTCAAATATCTTAATCCGTGGAGTATGTTTGAGATTAGGTAGTAAAATCTTTCCAACAAACCTTATCGCCATAAGTTTGGCAGGTATGGATGTCATCTTGGGTATGGATTGGATGACCTTACATAAGGTGGTTCTAGATATATCGATAGGGTTGTAGAGATCAATTCACCTACGGTCGGGCACACTACCATGTACCTACCTTTCACGGACGACGTACCGACTCTTGTACCTATGTGACCATTATCTCCCCTCTTGATGAAATTACGATAGTGTGTGAGTATCCGGATGTCTTTCCCGATGAGTTGCCCGGTATGCCACCGGACGCAGATGTTGAGTTTGTAATTGAACTCCAACCGGGTGCCGCACCCATCTCCAAAAGACCTTATCGTATGCCACCCAAAGAATTAGTCGAACTCGAAGCATCAACTCCGGGAGTTGTTAGATAAGGGTTATATTCGCCCGAGCTCTTCTCCTTGGGGTTGTTCTCGCTCTTTTCGTCAAAAAAAAAAGATGGTAGCTTGAGATCGTGTGTGGATTACCGACCGCTCAATGCGGTCACCATCAAGAACAAATATCCCTTCCCCGAATCGATGTTCTTCTTGATCAACCGGCCGGAGCCAAAGTTTTCTCAAAGATCGACCTTCGTTGGTTATCACCAAATTAAAATTCGACCTTGTGACATTCCTAAAACCGCTTTCTCCACTCGTTATGGTCTTTACGAGTTCTTGGTAATGTCTTTTGGTCTCACGAATGCCCCAGCCTACTTCATGTACCTCATGAACTCGGTGTTTATGACGGAGCTCGATAAATTCGTAGTGGTCTTTATCGATGATATCTATTCCAAAAATGAGAAAGAACATGCCAAACATCTCGCGAATTGTCCTTCGGCGTTTGCGAGGTCATAAGCTTTATGCTAAGTTCTCCAAGTGCGAATTTTGGTTGAAGAGTGTGAAATTCTTGGGGCACACCATTTCCCAAGATGGCATCTCCATAGATCCTAGCAAAGTTCAAGAGGTGATGGATTGGAAACCACCCAAGTCCGTACACCAGATCTGCAGCTTTCTTAGGATTGGCGGGATATTACCGTCGATTCATTCCCGACTTCTCTAGCATCGCGAAACCTATGACCGAACTGCTCAAGAAAGGAGTGAAGTTTGTGTGGAGCGAAGCATGTGAGAAAGCCTTCCACACCTTGAGACAACATTTAACCTCAGCCCCAGTGCTAGTGCAACCAGAAAATTCCAAACCTTTTGAAGTCTTCTGTGACGCATCAGGCACGGGTCTCGGCTGTGTTCTTATGCAAGAAGGCCGCGTCATTGCCTATGCTTCACGGGCACTTCGACCTCATGAGATCAATTATCCTACCCACGATCTTGAGTTAGCAACTTGTTGTCCATGCTCTCAAGATATGGAGGCATTTTCTGATGGGTAATCGTTGTAACATCTTCACTGATCACAAGAGCCTCAAATACATCTTTACTCAGTCAGAGTTGAATATGAGGCAAAGAAGATGGCTTGAGCTGATTAAAGATTATGATCTAGAAGTGCACTATCACCCCGAAAAAGTGAATGTTGTTGCGGATGCTCTTAGCCACAAAGTTCACTGCAACCATCTAGAGTTAGAGCAAGTTAGTGACCCAATATGTGAAGAAATGAGAAGGCTCAACTTAGAAGTGGTACAACAAGGAAATCTCTATGCCGTAGCTGCAGAATCCAATCTTTATGATAGAATTGTCACTGCTCAGCGCAATGATGAAGACATACAAACCATCATACGAGAAAATAGCAGAGGGAGATCCCAAGTATACTTGTTTCCGTAAAGATCACCAGGATGTGATCCGGTTTGGGAAACGCCTTGTGGTTCCAGCTGATCCGGAAATTAAGAAGATCATCCTCGATGAGGCTCACAAGTCCAAATTTTCTATCCATCCCTAGCACCAAAATGTACCAAGACTTGAAGCAGAATTTCGGTGGTCCAATATGAAAGTTGATATAGCCAAGTATGTAGCCGAGTGCGATACTTGCCACCGGATGAAAGCAAGCCATTTGAAATCGGCAGGAGTACTCCAACCAATGTCGATACCCATGTGGAAGTGGGATGACATTAGTATGGATTTCATTGTGGGTTTACCCCCCGACAGCCTAGAAAGAAAGATTCTATTTGGGTGATCGTAGACCGACTCACCAAGACCGCTCATTTCATTGTCGTGCATACCACGTATTCGGTTCAGCAATATGCGAGTTGTACATGGACCAAATAGTTCGTTTGCATGGAATTCGAAGACTATAATCTCCGACAAAGGAACTCGGTTTGTAGCTTGCTTCGTGGAGCGATTGCATGAGTGCTTAGGAACCAAGTTAATTCGCGAGCTCCGGTTATCATCCGCAGATCGATGGTCGGACGGAAAGAATAAATCGGATTTTGGAAGACATGCCACGAGCAAGCATCTTGCGCTTTGACAAGAGCCGGGACAAGTGTTTGTCCTTGGCGAATTCTCCTACAACAATAGTTATCAAGCCGGTTTGAAGATGGCACCGTTCGATGCTCTTTACGGACGAAGATGCCGCACTCTGTTGAACCGGTCGAAGCCGGAGAAAGGACAATCTTTGGTCCGGATCTAGTTAAGGATGCCGAAGAAAATGTGCAAGTAATAAGAGAGAATATGAAAATGGCTTAGATGAGACAAAAGAGTTACCATGACAAGGGAACCGCACCCCGACACTTTGAAGTGGGAGATTACGTGTATTTGAAGGTGTCCCCCACCAGGGTGTGCAAAGGTTCGGTGTCAAAGGAAAGCTAGCTCCGCACTACATTGGACCCTATGAAGTCATAGAAGTATGTGGGCCAGTAGCTTATCGTATCCAGTTGCCAGAACGGTTTTCCGCAGTCCACAATGTGTTTCATGTAACTCAATTGAAGAAGGGAATGCTCCGTGCCGGAGAACGAAGTCATCACGAAGCTAATGCTTGGATTGAGCCGGATTTTTCGCTCATCGAGCACCCATTGAGAGTACTAGACCAAAAAGAGCGAAAGACCCGAAGACAAACAAGACGAATGTACAAAATCCAATGGAGTCATCACACGAAGAGGAAGCAACTTGGGAGACGGAAGAATATCTCAACACTAAGTATCCGAGATTCCTACAATCTCGAAACCGTGAGTTCTCCTCCCCATCTTATTGTTCTCAAGTCGAATCTCGGAACGAGATTCCGTTTAAGGGGGTAGGCCGTGACGCCCCGGGTTTTTAATTGACCCTAATCGTCGGTCAACCCGGCCGACAAGGGTCACATCACGGTCAACTCCGGGTCCTCACCTCGAAAAACTCACCAACCTACTCTATTGAACCCTTTTTACTAGTAGACACACTTGTGGGGCCAACCCATGGTCAAAGACTTGGTCAAACCCCACTTAAACCCTAGTGTCCATGGTCGTCTGTCGGAACTTTTGCCGCGTTCTTCAAAATTCACCTAAACACTTAAAATTCTACCTTTAGGAAAATTGTCCATCTTGTTGAGGGACACAACTTTCATGTAGATTGGCATTTCAAATTTGGAGAGGAAAAGCATGAAAAACTTGCTCCAAGGTCGGCATCTACTTGTTCAAGAACACAGTCGGCATTCAATGTTGGCAAGCTCGTTTCTTGCAAAATCCGTTGAGAAAACCCCCATAGAGCCTTTTTTAAAATGATAGAGGGTAGTTAGATCTAAAACTTTCGTATTCAAAATTGGATCAACTTTTATTCAAATTTTTGGAGTTTTCCATGTTCAAAGTAGCACTCAACAGAAACGTCTCAAGTCCGAGCGCCGCGCGCCCGTACGCCGCGCGTCGCCGCCGCGCGTCGCCGGCCCCTCGGCGTCCGCGCCACACGACGCCCCGGCCGCGCGTCGGCCGAGGCGTGCGCTTCCCCACGCACACGCGCCCCTAGGCGTCCGGGGAGTCCGCCCCCGGCCGCGCGCCGTCATGTCCGCGCCGCACGGCCGGACGCGCGCCACGGACCGCCGGTCCGACGGCGGCGTCCCCCGCCGTACGCGCGCGCCGGCCGAGGAGGCCCGACTACGGCCGCATCTCCGGCGTCACGGCAACGTCCACCGGAACTCCTCGCCTATAAAAGCCGGGCCAACCACGCCATCCCCGCCGCCTTTCCCCCGTCCGTCGCCGGTCACCATTAGAGTCGCCGCCGAAACCTTTGCTCCGCTCATCCCCCGCGCCGTGCGAGCTACTCAAGACCTCCCCCTAGCAATCACTTGACACCCCCGGCTCGCGCATTGTCCACCCCGAGTCGCATCCTCGCCGGAGTCCGCAACGCCGCGGCAATCGCCGTCGGCCGCCGTCGATTCCCCATGCCGGCAGCCCCTCCGCCCCAACCTCGGCCACCAGTCGCTCCTAGGTGAGCATGTGCTCGACTCCACGCCGTTCCCCGGCAGGGAGCGCCGCCGGAGCAGCCGGAATCCCGGCGAGCCCGCTGCCTCCCATGGCCAAGGGCTCAATTGCAAGCCCCGACCTTCTTGCAGGGTGTTTTGTGTAGATTAGGGGCCTATCTGTAAGACTGGGAAGATTTCTAGGGACCCGGGTGTAAAATGGATCTGCAATAGTAAACACCTTTTGCGTAAAACTTGTAAAATGTGTAGAAAATCGTAGAAAATACAGAAAATTGCAAAACCAATTTTGTTGGATTCATTGTAAAGAATACTACAACATTTGTTATTCTCACATGGTCTGATTCTGGATAGTTTTAGCATGAAAAATAGAAATGTGAAAAACCTAGATCTGCCTGAACTCAAAAGCTATAAATCCTCTGTATCCAATTTTTGGATATGTTGTGTATCATGTCATGACTAGCTCTTGTGCCAAAACTTGCACAAAGTTATGCAGTAAATCTTTTTATATAAATTGTTTTCCAATTATGCAGAATCTGCCTAGATGATTTTTGTAGCTAACAATATTTATGTTTTTGTGCCCAACTTGTGCATGTTGTCTTGTGATGCCAAAACACACCTCTGTTGGATTAATCATGATTTTTGGTTTAACAAAAATATTTATTCTTAATTTGTGCATGTTTTCCTTTGTAAATTAGTAAAACAAGTTCAGTAGAGCTTCTAGGTGTGCTTGCTGGTTCTTTACGCTTGTTTAGGACCAGAGAACATGCATGAAGAAGATTGGAGCATTTTGATGCTTATTTATTTTTGTATGCATTTAATTTGATTGCTAGATAGTCTTTTGTTATTTCCAAAATATTTTATTTTCTAGCTTCCAAGCTTTGCATGTGGGTGCAGTGGTTTAGTATGGGTGGTTGTGATGCTTAAGAAACCCTTCTTTAAATTGTTAGTGATTTATTGCTTAATAAAAAGCTTTAAAGGTATTTTAAAGATTAAAAAATGTTTAATTAAGGAAAACGCTTTTTAATTCTTTTCCCTTTTTGGGAAGTGTTACCTAATTTAATTAAAGTCTAGGAACACACCCTTGCTGATAAGGGATTTATTTATAAATAAATATCTTGTACACACATTTGCTAGTGAGAGGTAAAAGTGTTACACCTCCACATGAAATAACAAGTATAAAAGAAACATTAATTCAAGTGTGCAATAAAAGAATAAACCACATGTCAATAATAACCTTCCTAAAAGGAATTTATTAGTTAACTAATTGTTAAGGTGAATATGACCAACAAGAGTTGGATCAGTTAAACAAACTATCACATCACCCGAACCCCGCATTGCATTCCGTGTAGATCTCCCCGACGGTGACTACTCGCTCGTCCCGAAACCGAGGAAGGAGAAGCGGAAGCGCGCTCTGCAAGACGTGGAAGTACTCGACGACACCGAGGGTGCTCGAGCTAACTTAGCCGACGAAGGCAAGCCCCGGTGCATCTAACCCGCTTTTCAAATTTAATATTCACTTATCTATGGATGCTTGTGCATTTAAGTTCAAGAGTTGTATGGAACCTTAGATGCATAATCCCTAGGTAACTTTGTCCTTACTAGTATGATAGGTCGATAGTCGCTAAGCTATAGGACCGTTACAAGTCGGTGATCATGTCACTCGCGAGAATAGGTTCCTAGATAAGAATCATAAGATCTCCTTAAATGGACTGCTCATGTGGTAAGAGCATGAGATTTAGGCTCCGGTCCAATGGCTATTGTGGGTTAAGTGTTTGAACGTACTAAGCACTTGTCGGGAATGGGACCGGTAAGCCTAGTTCCTTAATGAGACGGCTAGGGATTTAACTCGTCACTACTCTTGAGATGTCTCACGGCTAGCTACCGGTGGTGTATGGTGAGTCCGGGTGCTTTGCGGGGTATCCGGATAGCTCGCACCAAAGACTGTGGCATTTTATCCCGACCCGAGGATTTTTGGGAACCGCTTGGTGGTTGTCCTCGCGAGGGTCATCCCACCGTGTGTTTAGGTCTACCTTGCAAGGTTTGAATCAATCGATTGTCGGCCTCTCACCGTTATCCGAGACTACTTACTCCACTAGCCATGAGATCCCTAATGATGGAAGTTGATGAATTGTATGCTTGATGAATTGTATGGTACAACTTTGTCCGTACTATATGGATAATTTAGTAAAGATTAAACTCACTAGAACTTGTGCTAAAATCTTGAACGTAAGGACATACTCTTTGTTACTTTTTAGCAAAAGCAACCCAGTGGCCAAAAAGCCTTTCATGTCTAGAGTTGGTGAAGTAGTTATCACCGACGGGTAAGTCTTGCTGAGTATTAGTATACTCAGCCTTGCTATAATATGTTGATCCAGGTAATGCTTTCGGTGATGTGTGGCCCGGAGAGATCCCGCCCAGCTGGGAGCTGGAGTGGGTGGAAGATAACGACTGAAGGCATCATGGCTGGCCTCCCGTGGTCTTTCCGCTTTCCGCTAGTTTAATTCCACTGTTTCGAAAACTCTGAACTTCGTCGTGATGACAAAAACTTTGGTTTGTAATAATTAAACCCTTTGGGGTAAAATTTCGGATGTTAATTATGTTGTATCTCTGGACTCGCCTTCGAGTGAGTTTTAATGCATATATGTCGATCCTTGTTGCTATTCAAGTGATTTACCGGGCGTTAACCCGGCGACTAACGACAGGATGATACTTTATTATTGCTTAATGACCAAAGTCGATTGGTTTATGCAATAGTACGGTATTTTCCTGTGCGGGTTGTTACAGCCATGATATCTGCATGGACGGTGGACCCATGTACATCGTGGTGTGGCTCAAAGCCCATTCATCAGCCACGACGCTCGATTGAGTGCCCACTCATAAGACTGACCGAAGCCGGTAGCTTCTAGAGGAGTTGAAGTCTCTCATGGATCACCGGAGGCAAGTGTGGGTCCCATCCCATATGCATGGAACCAGGTCAAATATATTTCCTATCGATACCGATGTGGCTTAGGGTTGCCGGTTGCGCCATTGCGGGTATAGATGTCCAGATGGGCTAGCCCCGATGGATCGGTAAAGGGACAACCTGAAAAAACACGTCACTAGAACGGCTCGTACGGAGGGGGGGCGTGCCTCGGACCGGTCCGACACTATGGTCGGATCGGGCTTAGGCCGCACCCCTCGGTACGGTGTGGTCCGGCACGGGCATGACTCGAAAGGGTTAGGCCCGACGCAAGCACGATATGTGTCCGATGACATTTAATTTGTAACACTTATATTACTCTATAATCTCTTAGTATAAGTGTTGAGGGGGAAAAAGGCAAAACCGCCGCTACATCTAGTTCGAGATGTAGGCTTGGGGTCGGGACCAAGGTGGTGAGGATGATGCTTGGCGTTCTTGGAGGAGCTGGCCACACGCTCCTAGGTCCGCGAAATTTATGCCTGAGAAGAAGGCCATCACCGTCGAGCTCTTTTACGGTGGACCATAATACTGATATAAAGCTACAACCAAAGTGTGTATTCTTTTTGTTGATGCAATGAATTGCTTCCTTTTGCCTGCTTGTTCTACTAATTAATTATCCTTACTTTCATGTTAACCGACCTGGCTTTCTGTTGACGTTTTTCATGCATAATGAATATTAAATATCAAATATACTCAATGTCATATACTCGTATGATTTTCTTTTCATCACCAAAGCATACACACATATCTATTGTTTTTATCATGCATAAATGATAAATCTTTCATTGATTTCTTCGAGTGCACAAATAACATGATGGGCTGCAAGTTACTCGTCCGTCCCTTTTTCATGGTGGATCAGGCCCGCCGTCCCATGGAGGATTTGCTTCACCTGCCCGTGCACTCGGCAGCAACCACCGCTCAGGGGTAGGCAAAAAGGCCGGCAAAAGGACACCGGGGCGCTAGATTCCATTGGTTCCACCGGCGCCATGATTCGGCCGTGATTAGATTAGACGCGCCCCGCGCCCCGCCGTGGTGTGGCCGTGGTGGCGAGACCGAACGAAAGCTCCGCGACGCAGCAGCGCCCGCGGCCCCCTGCAGCCCTGCAGGCCGTGGCCCGGCCGCCCGGGGGGTGATTGATGACATGTGCCTGCCGACGGAGGAGAGGAGAAGCGAAGCGGCGCGCGTCCGTGTCAAGCAAGTGTCAACCACCGTTGCCTTTGCCGCTCGACCCCGGGGGGCGGTGATTATTGCATGCGCGGGCCATCCCTGCCGTGACGCTGGGCACGCTGGGCACCAACAACGTCGCATGCGCTCTGCCGTGAGCTCCGCCTTGCGTTGATTCACACACCAGCCCTGCTACAACAGTTGCGCCTTCATGCACCACTTGTGCACGAGTGTGTCGCACCATGGCCACCCGTATCGTCAACACAATCTGCTCGTCGTGCCACAATACAGCATTTGTACAACACCGGTTACATCACCGTAGTCCGTAGTCGTGATGCTCCCACGCTCCAATCTCTCCAGCCGTCACCTGCGTCTGGTCGTCGGTCTGATCCTGAGCCGAAGTCGTCGCCCTGATCGCGTCGTCTTCAACGACCACCATGTTGGTCCGATCACCACGCCTGGTCGATCCTCACCAATCGCAGCCCGTCGAACGGTCCAATCCTCCTGCTCAGAGTGTCCGACACCACCGATCGAATCGTCGATCGCCGCCATGCCTCACCTTGCGCCGCATGGAGCAGTTCCGCAGAACCCGTCGAGCATGATCCTCGCGCCTCCATGGTGATCTCCGTACTTGTTAGAATAATAGCGCGCGGAAGCAAAAATTGATCTACCGAGATAATGTATGCGAGAATCACGACGACACCGGAGGCCCGATATTTGGTAATGAGGTTCGGCCAAAGCCATCCCCGGGTATGACTACGGGCGCTCCTCCCCAAATCGCAACACCGGCCGCTCCGGATCCCGGCAATAAGCCGCCTTCCCCGCGAGCTCCGTCGCTATGTCGTCGTGACTACAACAGCGGTCCTCCTCTCATATTTATGAGGAGCCCGGGTTAGAAGAGTCCGACACGTACTCTACACCCTACCGCTAATACAACTCCAAATCCAAACGTAACCAACTAGTACACAATATTCGACACAATTCCAACACCATTGCATTGGGAGATGGAACATTTCCTCTGCGTCTTTGCTCGAATTCGTTTTGTTACAAATGTGACCCTGATATATGCGCCATAATTACACGTGTTGGTGTGCAAAACTCTGGTCACTTCCATTACTTATACACAGAGCCTTGCTACAGACCTCTTTCTTCTGAAGTTTGCCGCTCAACCCTTTTTAGATAGATAATACTAAGTGCAAAGGTTCCATCATGTACCACAGCATGCAATAAATCTTGGTAATCCCTTCAAAAAAATAATAAATCTTGGTAATGCATCGTTCTAAGTAGTTAATTTGGATTTTGGATCAAGCAGTTCCGACAGAAATGGCTCTCCCACAAGTCCCAACACGGACTCAGCTGTGCTTTTGTACTATAGATGCCACGTACGGTGTACAAAGACATGTAACCATTTTCATCGTGGTGATATTTATTTTGTACTTTGTGGCTGAGACGTTGCATCCAGTTGTATAGAAATGTTCATGGATGAAATTCCAAACATAACACACTATTTCGAATTCGAACCTCGTAGGTAAACGAAGTCACCCAAATAGGATCCACGTCTGGCTAGCATGATAAACCACCAATTCACCACCATCTGGCGTTGTTTCCAAGACTATTGATTTTGAATTCTCTCATATCCTAAATTACATAAATCTCGTTTCACATTTCTTGTTTCATGATGCTAGGTTTCATAATTTATTGAAAAATGTCACTGATGACTTATCTCGGCTGCCTTGCTTGAGGAAGAGTGTCACTAAAACGGAGACGAACCGGAATCACATCCAATCTTGTTTCTTGATTGAGTAAAAAAGCGATATATGAAGTTTGTTTTCTTCCTCTGTGCAACTCAGTAAATCCCCATCTATCAATGTGTGGAAAAAATTACAAAAGTCCAGAGACATTGGGACCTACTCCACATGTGGTATAATGCATAAAATTAAAGAAATAAGCAGTAGCATACATTTTGCTTCGTCGTCAGTCCTCACTTGAAAGAAAAACAAAATAATGTTATATTTGAGAGAAGAGCATGGATGTCGGGGGGAAGCTGATTAGGCACGGCACTACAGCTACGAAGATCCCAGCGGTTATAAAAGCCAGCAGCGCACGATTCCTTCGCCACCTGGCACAGAATCCCAACACCACCTGCTCCTCTCTTGCGCGCGCGGCTGCCAATCCCCTTCCCCACCAGGACACCATCCCCGCGCTCTCCGCCGGCGGCTCCCTCCTCTCGCCCCTCCGGGAACCATGATCCAGTGGTGCTGGACCGGAGAGCACGGCGCGCTCGAGATGCGCCGCCCGGAGCGCGAGGCGGCGGCCACCGAGCCCGCGCAGGCCGACGCCGACCCGGGCGCGGAGCGCGTGTTCGCGAACGTGGCCTTCGTCGTCGGGGCCGACGACAACGTCGGCGCCGCCATCGTCGACATGCTCCGGGGCTCCGGCACCCCCTCGGGGCCATGGAAGGTCTACGAGTTCTTCGTCACCAAGCCGGGTTCCGCCTCTACCTCCACCTCCGACGGCTACGTCGCCATGTTCCTGCCCGAGTCCGCTCACCCCGGCACCACACGCGAGGTGCTCACGAACCTCACCACTGTCACCCACGTCTTCTACGCCGCGTGGTTTCCGCGGCCCGGTTCGACCGACGCCGACGCTCACGACGCCAACCGCGCCATGCTCCGCCGGATCCTCTCCGTCGTCGTCTCCAACTGCCCGGGGCTCGTCCACGTCGGCCTCCTCAGCGGCCGCGACCAGTTCGTGGATCCGTACGACCCCGTGACGGGAACCGCCTCCGCGATGCGCCCCTGCTTCTCCGAGGACCTCCCGCGCCTCGAGTACCCCGACCTCGAGGATGTCCTCCGCACCGAGCTCCCCGGCATCGTCGCCAACGAGAACGGCGCCGCCCGCTTCACCTGGTCCGTGCACCGCCCCGCCACCGTGTTCGGCTTCTCCCTCGGACGCGCCAGCAGGAACGTCGTCGCCAGCCTCTGCGTCTACGCCGCCATCTGCCGCAAGGAGGGTGCCACGCTGCGCTGGCCCGGATCCCAAGACGCCTGGGATGCATTCAGCGAAGCCTCTGACGCGGACCTCGTCGCCGAGCACACGCTCTGGGCGGCCCTGGAGCTCACAGGCAAGAACGAGGTGTTCAACTGCACCAACGGGGACGTCTTCCAGTGGAAGCTGCTGTGGCCAGTCCTGGCCAAGCACTTCGAGGTGGAGTGGTCCGGGTACGAGGAGGAGGACAGGCGCTTCAAGCTCGAGGACGCCATGGCCGGGAAGGAGGCCCTGTGGGCGGAGATCGTCAGTGAGAAGGGTCTCGTCAAGACAGAGCTCGCCGACATTACCGCCTGGCCGTTCGTGGACGCCGTGATCAACGCCGGCGGCGCGCAACAAGTGGACAACATGAACAAGAGCAAGGAGCGTGGATTCTTCGGCTTCCGGGACACGGTGAGGTCCTTCGATGCACGGATCGGGAAGTTGAAGGCCGGCAGAATTGTCCCCTGATCTTTGCTTTTGCTGTGACTGATGATAGCGTGCGTCATTCTCCTTCTGATTACCTTGCTCAGTAGTCCAGTTTGAATCTGCTTGTTAGTTTAACATAATGCATCATTGCGTTTTTGCACGGCAGTAGATGCACGTGGGAACCCCTAACAGAATGTTCATAGGTATGAAAGTTGTTAAGCAGGGAATAATCATCAACAGATCAATGTTCCCCTCATGGGCGATGTTAACTCTTCTTTGAATCTGCATTTGCCTGTTCATTGCGCTTTCTTCCGACCTTATAGTTCACATTTCTCAAAACCTATTTTAGCTAACCTAAACCGAGAAGAGTGTACAATACATTATGTGGTGTGCCACAATCATTATAGCAGAACCTATTCCCACAGCTCCTGCAACGCGTATAGTTGCAGCCTGACACCCGTGAGATGGCGATACAACAATGTAGACATTGACCAACATCACGAAGTGCTTCCCTGAGGTTGGCAAGTTCATCGACAAATTCACTGACCAAATCAACACTTTTGTGAATCTTACCACTTGCCACTGCTTTGTGCCTTTCCAGGATCCGGTACATAAATAAATAGTGCACTCAGCATGTGTCTTTGCATTCGTCGAATATAAAAATAGTCAATCAAACAGTTTTATTAGTACAATAAAGTTGTCCTATGGTGCACTTGCCTTCTCACTTGAGAAAAAATGGCATTGAGAAGTAGTCAGGCGACAGGGGCACAAGCAAAACTGCACAGAAGGAAATTTTACTTTGTTTTGTGACGCTTCACATTTATATAAGACGGAATTAGTATTCACTGTTTCTAGTTACAAAATTATCATGTATAACATAAGGTGTTGAGCTAAAGGTTAAAAACAGGAATGTACTTTGCTCAAAGCAAAAGATGGTATATAGAAGATTATCTAAATATGCATTGTCACCAATTTTATGTGCGAGACAGTAAACATAGAAACACAAGGCAAAGGTAAAATGATAATTATATGTAGAGGAAATGGCTTGGCTCCGGCTGCCCGGACCAGTCCTAGATGTAATCACACAACAGAATTTCAGAAAAGTATCAAAATATATGGAATCCATGCAAGTTCTTCAAAATTAGCATACCTTGAATATTATGGCTTTTGCTGAAATTGTGAGGGAAGTGAACATTGCATGATAGATGGGATAAACAACTTCAGTATTGAAAGGCTTTATGTAGCAACCAAGTTTGTTCAGGTAAACTAACTGAATAATTATGCATGTTGCTGAAACAGTCACAAAAATGGCGCCGAAACAACCAAGTTTGGAAATATCCAGATCGGTTTATACCCTCAATTGTAAGCCCGATGGCGGTGCCCTCTTCGCCTTTGATGCTCATTACCTAGCAAAAGAAAAAGGAAACACTCCGTGAAACCCAAAACAAAGTCGGTAATAATTATTGAAGGTGTACACCACCATTATATGCATCTTATATTCCAAAGCTCGGCCAACTAAAGTACCGATTTCTAATCTCGGCCCTTTATAGAACATTTGCGCATGTTACCAAGAGAATATTTTAATATATGGATTTCTTTGCCATACCCGGAATGGCATAAAAAATGGTATTGTACGGTGTGTCATTCATCTGCATTTGTCTTTTAACATTGTAGTTGCGAATGTTGCTTTGAAAAAGATAAGCAATTGGTAGAGATGCTTCTCGTTCGTTCTTGGAAGTTCTCTCGGTACAAATTTCTTCATCCTATAGATGGAAAAAATGCCACATAAATAAGATGCAAATATATAGTTTTGATGTGCCATAGTATTGATATGTCGGTAGAGAGGGAATCTTACGGGTCAAAAACACAAAAGTTCACAGCGACATAAGGTGCAATACCTATAAGAGATGGACCCAACCCTCCATAGAAAGAGACCAATCCTTCTTTTTTGTGTTCAGAGACCAATCCTTCTTCTCTCAGCATGTTCAGAGCAACCAATTACCCTCTGTGCAACCACATGAACATGTCTCTAGTATGTAACCAATTACCCTCATCGATAGATCACAGATGCATCACAAGGCTAGCATAAAACATCAGACATTTTCTGGAGCACCTAGCAGTGTCAGGCAATGAAGGCAAAGACATAGCCTTCAATTTCTCTCTAGGCTCCCTCCCATCCTGCATATTCGTGCAAGTTTAGAACATCAAATCGAATTAAAAAGATAATGCAAGTATAAGTTAATGGTGGTGAATGACAGAGCACCTGACGAACTTGGGAAACGAGTACTCTAGGGATGCGAGAGGAATATGAGAGAGGATCTGAGATATGAGAGTGTATGTGAATGGGAGAGATAGGAGGAAGGGGTAAACGAACATACCCACCTCACCGGTGATACTATGCCGCCACCACCGGCTACCTTCACAAGATTCGAATGAAACCTAGACGGATGCGAGAGAGAGAGGTGAGCGAGTTGTGTATGGATGGATGAGAATGGGAGAGGAAGAGGATAAGACTACCCGCATTGGGGGAGGGAGAGAGAAGCGAAGCTCATTGTCGAAGCCGTCTCGCGGCTCGTCACCGTCGTCGGGAGGACAGGCCGCCTTGCGCCGGATCCGGCCTCTGCTACCGGAGAAGGAGCCGCCTCTGCTCCTGCAGAGGGAGAGCCTCGGGGCCCCAGCTCCTCCGCCGCCGTGAGGCTGCGCTCGGCACTGCTGGCTGCCGGATCTGCAGTGAGAGGGAGGAGGCGGGGAACTCCGCCTTGCTCGCCCCGCCTCGCAGCCGGTGGAGAAGGTGGGGAGCTCCGGCGCAAGGAGATCCTCCCGCCGCCGCGGAGCGAAGCGAGGAGCGAGGGCGCGGGTGCATCCTCGCCGTCGTCGCCGCCGGGGAGCGGGGGTCCCAAGCACGTCCTTGCCGCCGCCGCAGCACCACGGACGCCGGCCCCGTCCTCGTCCAAATCCGCCGCGGGGGAGGAGGAAGACGGGGAGGGCGATGCGGCGGTGGGGTAAAGAGTGACCGAGTGAGGTTAGGGTTCGAGGCGCGCGCGGGGTATTAGGTAGGTGTAGGGGTGGTGGGAGGGGGGTTTGCAAAAGTGGTCGGGAGGTGTTCGAAAAAATGACATCAACATCGAATTTGCGCTCCTTCGCGTAGAAATAAAATTTAGTTTAAGGGCTTATGTGCAAAATATATGAACGTGGTTTATGCGCGCTCTCGGCGTTCCGGACCAATTCGGGATTTGTATCAAAGCGGAGGGGTTTATTGCAAAACATCCGGCGTGCTTTGCGGGAGTCTCATACGGGCGATGTGGCGCGCGGTGGAGAGGCCACCGATGCCTCAATTGCCGAGGAGCCGAGAATGGGGTTGGATCTTTGATCTTTAATAGACGAATGCTTGGGTTCATTCCCCGGGCGGGCGAGATATCCACGTCGTCCGTTAACCTTCCAGTCGTTCGATCCGACCAACTCGCAATATCAATCGTTCGATTGTGGTCCGACGTGGGTCTTGCCCGATAAGCCACGAAGTGGGTGTTAGCGACTCCTCGCGAACCCGCTTGACATCTCTTCTCCGTCGCCCTCCGCCCTCTCGAACGATTTCTGATTGGTCGCGTTCCGCCGCCGGCTTCATCGCTGCCGATGATCCTGTTGGCCGGCCACCACCAGGCCTCCCGCCATCGCAGTCGCATTTGCTCAATCCAACGATCCCCTGTGGCCCCTCCTGCCGAAGCTCGAGGAGATCTCATGCTCCTCATACGCCTCACGCTCGCTAGATGAGTCGTCGCTGCCGCATCTCTGCCTCCTGGCACCTGCAGAGCACGTTCACGATGGCGATGGACCGAGCACACGGTGCTCTGTTGTCCTCTGGTGCCAAAAGGTGAGGATCGATTTTCCTTCTCACGAGTCAGAACTTCTTGAGTACTTTAATCGATTTTCCTTAGCTGTGCGTTTAACCTATGTTTTCGAATTTTGATTCTTGCTAGATTATCACCGGCACAGAATATCTTGTTGTGGCTTTAGGCAGTTGACTGTGAGAGCATTGATGCTCTTCCGGGCTTCCGGCAGGTACGAGCCATGTCCGTGCATCTAACATGTAAGATGAAATGCTACTGAAGATAAGACGCAACAATTATCTCTTAAGCAGAGAGCATGGCATTGTTTGTCCCTAAATTTCCAATCTTAAATTAATCTATGCCTTTTCCAGTCTCAAATCAATATGTGGTTCTTTCATTCTCCATCCAACGCCTAACCTCTAATTTTCTTTACTGTTGTTAGCTACTTTCCAATCTCATCTCAAATTATTCCTATTTGGCAATTTCATTCAAGACCCCAAGCACTAGCCACAACCACCATGATGAGCTAGTCAGTCTGCCTCACCAAAAAAAAGCCAGTCTCTATGCATGCAGAGTAACGAAAGGAGCTTCTGAATACTTGGGAGATTTATGCCTTCCTCTGGAAGTGTGGATGCCTGTCAGGTATTCCACCTTTTGCTTCTACCATAGTTGATACCAATACTAGCAATATACCTCACCCGTTCCATGTGGAAGATTTTTGCAGTGAACTGTGATATTTGTCAAACTAAAAGAAATAAAGAAGATTTCTTTAATATGTGTTGTTTGATAAAATCTGGCTCAATGACATGCCCGGGAATAACCCAGGTTTCGTATGCTAGGGTGCTACCTATTTTGTCCCTTTATAGCATCAGCAACAAAGCTGAAGGCCATGAACATGGTGCATGGACGAAGAGCTACACCACTCCGCTTCAGAAGAAGTAAGTTGTCGGTACGAGTCCTGATAGTTTTCATTGCATTTGTATGTTTCAGTAGCTTCAAGTACAGGAAAATGCTTTAGCAAAATTCATGTGAACTGAGGGAACTGTGGTCGGTGAAATCTTGACATCTCTCATTTTAGTATGTTGTGTTATTATTATGAAATGCTTAGAAATGTTCTTACTAACAAGAACTAACAAAAAGAGCTGCAACAGCATAATATGACATTCCAAAAAAATTTCACTCTGTTAGCCTTGTTTACATCAATCCGAACTTATGATATGTTAATCTTAATTAAAGAGAGTTTTTAATATTGTTTGAGATATTTTTCCATTGTTGTTGATTCGCAAAGCGATCAGGGGGTGTTTCGTTGGAGGGGTAAATGAGATAAACTGGTCAGATTTACCCCAAAGTTGCCAAACATGTGGGGGTAAATGTAGTGGGCCAAACATGTAGTCCCTTCTAATTTTCATTTGACTCTCAAAAGTGTAAAATTGAGATAAATTTACGGTAAATTTACCCTCAACAATCCAAACATGCCCCGGATTGGGAGCATTTCTTTTGTTGCACAATTTAAATGTGCATGGATGTCAACATACTGTCACTACATCATCAGATCAATTTTTTCTGTCAAGATCAGGTGAACATGCATCTGCTCAGGTTACAATAGCCTCGGGTTACAATAGCAGAGGTCTGAAAAGTAGCCACTGTTTGAATTCTTACTTTAAGTTGTGCAACTCAGAGTTTGGGGAGTAACAAAGTACTCTGCATTCATTCAGATCTCGCATTGTTTCATAGAAAGTAAACAAGCTTCATAAGTTAGATAATTTTTCACAATTAGACAATCCATGATTCGTACATTTAAGCATTAAATATAAACATTTTGTTGCACATTAATTTACTACATTAATCAAAATTACTTCGCTCAAGTCTCGTTTCTTTGAAAATGCCCCTTCACTGACAAGTTGTATTTGCCTTTTGACAAAAAAAAATTGCAGGCATTGACACTTCACCATCTTAGAAGCTCTCTGAGAAAGCCCCCTTAAAAACATTTAATCTTAATGTAATGTTCTTATAACCTAATGTTCATATGCAGCTGGAAGAAGTTATATGATCTCAGATTCTCAGCTGCATCCATATGCAACTTGCCCAGGGAAGGCCTTTTTTGCACAAATACAAAGGAATGAAAACAAAAATTTCCTTCCGCTTTACACGGCTTCAGGTGAAGGTACCGCACACCGACACTGGTTGACAGTTATTCAAGCAAACTATTTATTTACTGTATTCACATGTACAATTCAAATTGAGATCGAGTCATAGTGAACGCCCTCGGGGCCTCACCCATTGCAACAAAAACAATACTATACATATATACCATACCAAATGCCCTTATATAAGTTCTAATAACTAGTAATAGCTCCTAATTATACTGGTCGATGCGATCTACTATGGCACTACAAGAAGAGAGCGGCAAAGCCGCTCGTTTTTCTAGTATCTCCGATAGCACAGGTGCAAAAGCGATGCAAATTTATGTTTCTATTATTCGATCTGATTAGGAATTTCAGTCCTTCAGCGCATCAACATGGCCTCAAGGATGACACCTTTGATATGTTGACAATTCCGCAACCCAATGATATGTTGCCAATCTAAGTACTTTTTTTACATAAAAAAATCTTGACACGACTGACATAAGCAAATAAGAGGGAGTAACTAGTTGCAACAAATTTTAGGGCAGGAAATAAATATCGAAAGTTTGTTCCTTAGTTCGATTTCCTCATGTTGACACGGTTCAGATCATTTGTTTAGAACATGTAGTATACTTGAACCACACAGTCTACTTGTTGCCATGTTGTGTGATGAGCAGAGCGTGTCACATTTCGTTTAGCACACATTGCGTGTTAAGATGTGGGCCCTGGATTGCAACTGTGTTCAAGAGAATCGCCATTTGCCCATTTGGCCAACATGTCCCAGTGGTCGTGGATGTCGGCTCCGTAAGCATTTAACTATGAAACTGCCATGAAAGCGCACGCTGTGTTCAAGAGAAAAGCGCACGCTGGTGCCATCGCGCCGGAAATGGTGTGGTCCACGATTCGACCAGTCCACAACGTACAGCTAGCTCTTTCCCCACATAGATAGCTTCGCCCTCCAAATCTGCCATGAAAGCAAGACACCAAGCAACCGAGAAGATCGATGACGCTGTGGGCTGGGTGCGCACCTCGCCATCCGTAGCGTGCTCCAACAAGATGGCTAATTTCGGCGAAATTTCTTGAACTTTTGTGGTGATCGCTACTACTGCATTTGTGCATATTTTTTTAGTGTAAATATGGTACTCTATCGGTGGTGATCGCTACTACATTTGTGCATATATTTTAGTGTAAATATGGTACTCTACACTCATATTTGTTTGTTTGTGTTGTATATCCTTCAGTTCAATATTTGTGCAGACATAAATCATACTCCCTCCGTTTCAAAATGCTTGTGAATTTTCTACATACATCCCTTTTATTATGTGTGTGTGGATATAATATATATTTAGGTGCATAACAAAGGGATTGCATCTATAAAAGTCAGAACGATAAGATTTCGAAACGGAGGGGTGCTAATCATTTGTTTAGATAAGAAAATTTCAAAAGTCTTATAATTTGGTAACAACTCTAAAAAATGGTGAAATTCACCGAAATTTCATGATTTTCGGTAATTTTAGTGGTGACCAAAAAATACAAAAATGAAATTGTAAACGGTGAAATGGACTTTTTCTATTTTATAATGTGTGTATATATAGGGAACTCTTGTGTGAATCATCACTAGTTTACTTGTTGAAAATTTAAACTTGTGGGTCCTCGTTACGAGGATGTCGGCTCAGGGCGACTTTAATGGTGTTTCATAAAGAGTTTTATGTATTAAATTTTGTTAACATGTCAATGAAAGAAAATGATGGAGTTTCATCCCATAAAAGTCCATTGACACTATTACATCTTATTCGACTTCTTCCGTAGTATTTTCCTCTCATAACAAATCTACGAACGGAACATAATCTCCAGTATAAGTAACCGTACAGTGAAACTATGGACTGAGACCTGCCTATAGGGTGCCATCTGGCCGGGCATGGCCCAAGTTTTGGACGGGGCTTGCTAATCACAGCGTGCGTTGAGCGCAAATCGGGTTTCCGACGTGCCTGCTGCGGCCACAAATAAAAAGTGTAGCGTAGTGTATCCTTTGTTTTTTTATTAGTCTAGTTCTTGCTTGCTTTCAGACAGTAGAGTATGCATTCTTTTTTTAATAGTAATTTTATAGCGCACGACACGACTCTTGCAAGACGATTTAGGTGCCTAACTTTTTATTAAGGGCCCGTTTGGTACGAACTTCATGAGCAGCCTTCACGAGCGACCTTCACAACTTCAATAGCCAAACAACCAACTCTCTACACAACTCTCTGGTCAGCTCCTCTGAAAACTCACTCTCACAAAGTTAAGCACATGGTGAAGCTGCAAAAGCATGGCTCTCTCACCCACTCATGAAGTTGCTCATGGAGTTGTTTTCTAAAAAACAGCTCTACAGGTGAAGTTGAGCTGTGTCAAACGGGCCCTAAGATAAATTATACTGATATATTTTTGTAACAACAATTTAGACATATAAATTGTTTCGTAACAACAAGTTATGCGCATAATTTTTAAGCATCACTTTGACACTAGTTCGCGTGCAGAACTTATACATACAACCTGTATACACAACTTTTTGAAAATATTATATGCTTAACTTTTTCAAACATCACATTTATCTTTCGTTTTTGGAACTTATTCACACAACTTTGACGCATAACTGTGAAGTATACATTTTTGTCAAATAATTTTTAAACATAAATTTGATAGCGCGCACAGCTTATGCATAAAACTTGTATGCATAATTGTTTGAATGATAATTTGTGTGTATAATTTTTCTCTAACGACGAGTTGTGTGCATAACTTTTCTGTAACGACGAGTTATGCTAATAACTTATGCAAAATAAAATTTGTTGAATTAAGAAAAAATGAAAAAGAAAAAATGGAAGAAAAGGGGGGAAACACGAGGATCCACGTACACGTATGTGGGGGAGCGCGGGAACCTCGGATCGCCCGCGCGGAGCGAACGACCCCGTGGAATTGGTTTTGCGGATTTGCACCAGTCAACGATGCACAGGTAGGCAGGTAGGTCCCTTCCTACATAGTAACTTGGTCCTCGAAACAGATCACGATGCCAAGCCAAGCGATCCCAAACGAGACAGCAACACCATCCATCATGGAGTTCACCAATCCTCGCCATGTCGTGACGACAGCGCTCCTCGCCGTCCTCGTGCTCGCGGCCGCGGCGCGCACCGACGCTGCCCTCTGCGACAAGTCCGACAAGGCAGCCCTGCTCGCCGTCAAGTCGGCCCTGGGAAACCCCCCGGCCCTCTCCGGCTGGAACTCCACCACCGCCTGCTGCTCCTGGACCGGCATCTCCTGCAACGCCACCACCGGCCGCGTCACCGAGCTCACCGTCTTCGCGCTCAACATCTCGGCGCCGGCGGCCCCCGCCGCCATCGCCAACCTCACCGCGCTGCAGACCGTCAACCTCGCCTACAACCGCCTCCGCGGCAGCATCCCGGCGTTCCTGGGCCCGCACGCGCTCCCGGACATCACCTTCCTCCGCCTCGACGGCAACCGCCTCACCGGCACCATCCCGCCCACGGCCACCGTCTTCGACCTCAGCCTCGTCGGCAACCTCCTCACCGGCCCGCTCCCGGCCTCCTTCGGCGGCGCCAACTTCGGCGACGTCGACCTCGCCGACAACCAGCTCACCGGCGACGCGTCGATGCTGTTCGGGGCGAAGAAGCAGCTGAACGCGCTGCGCCTGTCGCGCAACCGGTTCAAGTTCGACGTCGGCCGCGTGGAGCTGCCGGAGGTGATGGACATCCTGGAGATCGACCACAACATGGTGTACGGGAGCATCCCGGCGGCCGCGGCGGCGAGGAAGTGGCTGGCGTTCGACGTCAGCGACAACCAGCTGTGCGGGCCCATACCGCAGGGGAAGTACACGCATCGGTTCGGCCCCAAGCACTTCGCCGGCAACAAGTGCCTCTGCGGCCGCCCGCTGCCGCCGTGCAGCTAGACGGTCGGCCGGCCACCGTGCCAGTCGTTTATTGTACTTATCTCAACAATAATCCTGCGTGTTATGCGCTTAATTATCTGCACTCGTGTGAACGTGTTGTAAACTGCACTTCATTTCTGAATGGAATAATCCAACATTCAGTGTCAGTGTAAACTTGTGACAAGACAAACGGCATCACTGTCAGTGTCACAAGTTTGCTGTTTGGCCGGCGCATGGACATTCAGATTCAGACGGCTCTATCATTCGTTGCCATTTCAAGCCGGCAGGGGCCGGCTACTAGCCCAAACACGTAGCCTTGCCACCGACGACACTATAATTGCAATTTGCATCAATTTGAACTTGAAGTGAAAAAACTGAGGCTTACTACGGCTTTCAACTCAAAGTTGCTACCGTGGCAGGCTTAGTTATACATGATCAAACGGGGGCTCTTATATGGGTACTGGGAGGCATCGAAACTTCCAACTCTTATTTTCTAACCATCCCACCTCACGATTATTAATTACAAAATGTTACAACATTTTTTTGAAATGTTACAATGTTTTAAAGAAAATGTTGAACCAACATTTTTCATAAAAAGTTGAATAAATTTTATTAGAAACATTTACTTAGAGAGCACGTTGAATCCAGCATTTTTTAAAAGTAGTTGCTTCAACATTTTTCTAGAAATGTTGATCAACATTTTCTAAAAATGTTGGAAATATTACATCTCCTTGGATCTGGCGGCCTTCTTCCCGGGGTGGCAGCCGACCAACGACGCACCGGCGACCGCGCAGGGACCACAGCGACTGGCGGGCTTGCACGCAAGGTGGGAGCGCGGCGGCACGGCCGAGGTTTGCACGGGGCCGTGGCGATTGCGGGCGTGTGGGGCCAGCGCCACAGCCAGGTTTGCGCACGAAGCCGACGGCGGTCATGGGCGGACGTGGTAGGGCAGACTTCGGCGGTAGGGTACGTGAGAGAGAAGGAGGCTAGGGTTAGCACGTGAGATCCAAAGGTTGTGGTTGGTTGCACGAATCTCAAACATTGAAAGTTTCAACTTTTGTTTGATATATAGGATTTCCTTGGTCAAACGGATGGTCCGATCTCGCATGGGCCCATCTTGGCCCGCTCGACCCGACCTGCATTTGCCCGGTCATAGCGGCAGACCGAGCTGTGCCGCTGCCGCCATGCCATCTCATAACAGGCAAAGGCCTGGCCCGTGTAGGATTTGTATGCGCTGTGTCAGCCCGACGTGCTAGGTGGGTTAGGCCACTCATCACCCCACTCAAAAATCCTTCAAATTGATGATACATATAACGTGTCCACATATTTAAGGTCTGTTTGCAACGAAGGAATAGAAAAGGTAGGAACGGAAGGAAACACAAGAATGACATATAGCGTTTTGTGACAAAACACAGGAATAAAAAACAAAAGAAAGAGATGAAGATGCATGTTTGGAATGTAGGATTTGAAAACATAGGAAAACAAAGGAAATACTTACTTTGACTTGATTGTACAAATAGGTTTTATGTTTAGCCCTCATTATAAAATGCAATTTTATATAAATAAATTATAAAGATATATTCAATTCTAAATTAACAACTAATTATTTAACAGACTTTAGATGTGAATTATGGGCTTTAGGCCCAAAAGAACAGAGTGACCTTTCTCTGTTTTCCCTTTTCCCCTCTTCTTTCTTTTCTCCATCTTATCTATTCATGCTTTTGCGTGCAATGCCGATGCAGCACTAGCGACGGCCCAACCTAATCCGTTTAGATGGTGTGACAAAACCACCCAAAATAATTCCATATTATCACCTAAGTCGGTCCACATGGTCATTAAGCAATAATAAAGAACTATTCTGTCGCTTCCGCCGGGTAAAGCCCGGTAAATCGCATACAACTGGATCGCTGATATGCGCTAAGCCCACACGAAGGCGGGACCAGATACAACATTACATCACATTAAAGTCCACAAGTTTAACATTATTACAAACCAGGTTTTTCGTACATAAAAGTAAACATGGTTCAGAGTTTAAACTGCGGAAAGTAAACTACACGCATGATACACATAGGAGGCCATCCATGCATATCACTCATCATCATCGTTCTCCCATTCAAGCTCTCAACCATCTGGGATAGAGCCAGGCCAGATGGGGTTACCTGAAAACCACAAAGTAAGCAAGGCTGAGTACTAATACTCAGCAAGACTTACCCGATAAAAGAAAATACAACTAGACATGCAAGGCTTTTTGGCTGCTGGGTTTGTTTTGCCAAAAGCGAACAAGAGTTTATCCTTATTTTCAGATTCTAGCTCAAGTTCTAGTATGTTAACCATTCTAGGTGAGCACCTGCACTAAACAAGCATGTTGTGCAAACAATATTAAACGAGTAACAATATTAATCCAAAATGTTCCATAAATAAACATGGGGTAGCCGGTGGTCAAGCCGACTCAAATAAACATGATGTAGAGATAACTGAATAAACTTATCCCCGTACTCAGTTACCGTCATCTGTCCTTGCTTTAAGTTAAGGAACTCCTTCCTCTTGAGCTTCATCGCACTCACAGGAGTATGGTGTAAGATAAAGTTGTCTTTGAATTCCTTCCACACAATACTCTCAGGTTGTTGATGTCCATTGATGTAAGAATTCCACCACTCTGAAGCTGCTCCTGTAAGTTGCCAAGATGCATACAAAGCTTTCTCTCCATCATTGCATTGTACCATATCTAGCTTCTCTTCAATTGTCTTGATCCAGTCTTCAGCTTCTAAGGGATATGTGGTACTGGAGAACATTGGCGGCTCAGTCTTCATGAACTCTGCATACTTATCATCGAGGGTGGAAATGATTACCCATCTTGATTGTATCCATAGTCACCACTTGTCCTCATAGCTTTCTCCTTGGTTACCTCCTTCTTGGTTTTCCATCTGGTTGGTAGGTAAAGATATGATCAGAAGGGAACAAGAGTAGTGCAAAACGAGTGGGGGAGAACAAGGAGGTGGGAGGTACAAAAGAAGAACCCAACTAAGCAACTGATGTTATTGCGGATGTAAGACCCACAATACACCAACACTCACTTCAAAGAACCAACACAAGCAATATCATAAAACCAAGCATCATCATGCAAACACACAATTCCACCAATCAAGGCATAGCTAAGGGAACGACACTACCCGTTGTTAAATAAGTCAGGGGGTATCCTCCTAATAGATCAGATGTAGCTCCTAGCAAGGATATCCATAAATAATGGATTTTTCCCAGATCAAGGAGTACGAAATTATGAGTTCAACCCAACTGGAATCACCTCAATCGGAGGTTTAGAACTCGAGATATGAATTAGACAAGATGGCTATGTCAGCAGTGTTGGCAGATTCTGAATGCTCCACTAATTCGTATGTATCTCCATGAATACAAAACGAATACTTCTGAATTTTGGTCAGAGAGATGCTGATGAAATTCCTGAACTACTCCAATTGGATTTAACTTAATCGGAGGTCTATAGCCTGAGATATAAAATATTGAAGGTAACTAGGTCAGCAGAGTTTACAGATTCTGATAGCTCCAATGTTTCGAGCATAGCTTCTGGAACATGTACTGGATAGGGCTGAATTGTTGATATAAATCCACTTATGAAATTTAGGAACTAACCCAACTGGTTTCATGTCGATCGGAGTTCTGTAGCTCGAGATAAAATTGAAACGGCGATGTGTCGGACGGTACACGCGCGAACGGATAGAATGTTAAGGGTAACGGTTCTACCCATGAATCAAGGGGGTGTTATTGCTTGAGAGAAAGGACGGACGAGATCAAAGAAATGTTCAAGGAGAGTGAAGATAAATATACAAGAACTCATGGTATGGAGAAAAGGAGATGGCTAAAATGTGAGATCCTTCTTTAGAGAGGTCAAGGATAAGGTAAGGAGGGATTGTAGAACAAAAGAGGCATTAAGAAACGACCAATACTAACTAGGCTTACGTCCTACAGTCGATACGGCTACGATACCACTCGACACACCCGACTTTCCGAAGAAAACCAAGTGCACACCTATATGCATGCCGGGATCAAGTTTCATGCATATAGTGACATATAAGTGAATACGAAAACGGTATCACGTATGAAAAAGAAAGATTATCGAGAGATTTACGGCGAATCCACGGAAACGAAGGCACCGGACATCACGGGCAATCGGCGGGGGTTGCGTACGCCTAGCACCGGCAACATCTTCGCGTCATCTTCATATAACTTCCTCCTTCGAGCAACAATGGTTATAGCAAGGGTGAGCACTTGTCGTACTCGGCAAGTGTGGAGAAAAGAATGAATGCAAAGGCTTTATAGTGGACTGGGCTATAAGCATTTAAGCAATTTTAGTTGGTCAAATTTTATTAGCACTCGATTACTAATAAAGTATAAGTTTATACCAACCCACATTAAGCATAAGGTAAGAAATACGCCACAAGCACATGGCAAGCATAACCGAGAGAGAGCGATTTAAGTCCATCTTCAAGTTCAATTATCATGTGAGGGTCCGGGCCGCCCGTGACCGTGGGCACGGCTAATCGATTAGTTTTACACTCTGCGAGGGTTGTACATCTTTACCCACAAGTCGCGTAAAAGTCCCGAAGAACTTTAAACCCAACCATGCGATGCCGGCCAAGCATCATACCACACTACCGAGGTGTGATTGCATAGGGACGCTACGAGGCCTTTACAAAGAGTCCTCCCGTGCGTATTAGTCCATAGTAGTATGTCATAGAGGCTATCTTTCGTACCACACTTCTATTACGGACGGTAAGCCATAGAGTCTTCCGTTCCATCACCGCTCCGGAATAGAAGTAGCCATAAAAGCATTCCTCCGTCCCAACCTACTATGCGAGTAATAACCACACAAAGACTTCCCTAATTAATCGGCCAAGACCAGAGCCATATAGTCCTTGTGGTTGCACTGTTGTCCTGGGTGGTCGCTCCATGTTCCGATTAATCATATGGTCTTGTATTAACATCCACAGATATAGCATAAAGGTAAAACAAGTTCATCATTAATGTTCATTAAAACCACCATAACCCAGGTATAGCAACTAAGCATAGCTACCCAACATAAATGTAAACCCAGGTTAACAAGGAACGACAATCAAAGACTAGGTAATCCTTAATAGGAACCCATCAAAATTAATGCAAGCAATGCAATGTGTGATTAAATATAATTCTTAGGACAAAAGATCAAGGACACACTTGCCTTTAACCAAAGAGTAGTTGCTCAGAATATCTTCACCTTCACACTCTTCCAAACTTCTCGAACGGCGTTCACTCTAAGCGCATCAATCATCGGGCACAACATACAAAGCAGACAAACAAACAGACATACTAAGAACAAAACACCAATCAAAAGAAAACTTTAAAAGAACGCACTAAAGGATATGATCGATTTGATGGATCACTAAAGAACACAAAGGGTGCTTGGAAAGGCTTGGTTAACTTTGAAGAGACGGTTGTGAAAGATTGAGCAAGAACCGGAAAGATTACACTCAGATTGAGCTGAGAAAAGGACGTCTAACGAACGTTTTGCATATATGAGAGAGCAAGGCTATGAGCTAGGTTCATTTTAATTAACAAAACAAATATAAAGGATATTTTAGAAATAAAATACCCTATGTTGACATTAATGCAGTATTAAACTTTATTTACGAAACCGGTGTAAAGAACTAGTCAAGTTTTATTAATAAAGATTCATATATGAATTAAACCGATTAAACATTTAATTTAGAAAAACTAAACTATATGAACAATCTAAACGAAACTTTGTAAATCGAGTAGATCATATTATTATCAAAAACAGTATTAAATTGGCATTAATCAAATTAATATTTATTATAAAAGCGATGTAACGACCTAATCAAATTTTAATTCGAAAAGATTAATTAACCATTAAACAAATTAACATTTAGTTTACGAAAAGCGAGATAAAGATCTAATTAACTTTTATGTACAAAAATATGTGATAGAAACATTAATCAAATTAAATTTGCTTGTGAAAACGACATATAGATCTATATAGCTTTTATTTATAAAAGAATGCATAGCGAGTCATTAAACAAAATTAATATTAATTTTATTTTCAGAAACAAAACATGGTGAAAACACACCACTAACGCGTGCTTTACACTATTATGGACCTAACGCAACTTGAACGGATTAAATCGGAGCTAAAACGAAAAGATACGAGAAAAACAAGATTGTAAGGACACATTTCGCGATTAACTATAGATTTCGGGGAGCAGCTGAAAAGAATCGCAAGACACATTAAATAGTGCTCGCGAAAAGAACAAAGGACAGGGTTAGATCTATAAAAGAGTCGGGTGGGATTTATGTGCGAATGGTGGGATTATTCTAGGGGGTTATCTATAGATTTGCATAGAAACAAGGTTGGATCTAAACATTATGGGATCTCACAAGGACCTAAACAGAAAACAACCTTATCTTTCTTCTTCCTTGGGTTCGAGACGGACTGCAGGTTGCATCGGCAGGCTCCTGGCCGTTCCGGTCGCAGGGCGGTGGGGGCAGCCTAGCGCTCGGCTGAGGCTCTGAACGGAACAGAGAGGAGCAGAGCACAGGCTAGGGACACACACATGAGGGGAGGGCAGCCTTGGCAGCAGGCATCGGGTGAACAGGAACGGTGGAGCAAAGAGGATCGACTCGAAACAGTATAGACAGAGAAAGGGAGCGCAAAGGGGATTAGATGGAAACGACCACGAAACGTGCACGGGAACGGCAAAACGGAAAGGAAACGACGAGACGAACACGATGGTGTGCTCACCTTAGGCCAAAGATGAACGACGGCGACGGAAGAGCTCGCCGGAGTTGGAGAGGAGTCGCCGGAGTTAGGGAAGACGACGGAGTCGACGTCGGAATCGAGCGATCCACCACACCAAGGCGTAGAGCTCGACGAGAGAACCTTCCTGGTGGTGTTCGTTCGCACCTGAAGTCCACGGTTTTGCCGGAAAAGCTCGCCGGAGTTTAGTAGATGCGAAAGTTCGGCGGCGGTTTGCGCGAGCTAGGGTTATCAAAACGAGATAAGGTTGGTGGCATTGGAAAGAGGACGCCAAGGAGATCGCCGGCAACTATTTATTGGCCAAGAAAGAGTCCGGTTTTATTTCACTTCTTTTTCTAATTTCGGAATTAATTTCAGATTAAGAAAACAATTTCAGAAAATCCTGAAATTGTAAATAAACCACGAAAAATACTCCAAAAATTGCAAAAATTCCAGAAAAATTCCCAGAGATAGATTAAGACACGAACAACCCAAATAAAGCATTTGGTGCCCATGAAAAAGATTTTAGAGCCTTCTAATAAATAGAAAAATGCTCGGAGAAAATGAGAATGAATTCCAGAAAAATCCGGAAAATTCTCGGGAGAGTTTGGACGGCTCCTAAACGCATTTTTGAAACCTTTTGCACTCAAGAAGCATCAAGATGCATCGGCATGAATGCAACACACATAACTCTTTATTTAATTTAGAAAATCAATCAAAGGATTTTTCCTATACTATATTCCCCGTAAAGAAAATAAATGTTGGAAAAATTTTAAAATTATGAGAAAATCGTTATTTAATTATTCTTTCTATTCACATCCCGAAATTGGAAATTTCGGGGTGTGACAACACTTGCACTACGGGAGCAAACGGGAGACGCATCTCAAGAGTAGTAGCGATAAAATTCCCGCACCGGTTCATTAGGTACTAGGCTTACTTGTAACAAACCGGGTTTTTCGGTGAGGAAAACCCGACTCACTGTACCATTGTGATAGTCCCTGGATCGGTAAGCTATAACGTACGAACTCATTACGAGAATAATATCATTTCCATACAACGAAATCGCAGTACAAATCATAATATTTACATCCGAAACAACTCGGTATACGAATTTAGTACAAGCCCCTTGGGCTAAGCGACAAGTAGAAATCTGTGTAGCGGTAGCTAGGGCTTCAAGTATTCATCTTCGGTCTTCACCACGGGCATCCTTGAGCGAAGCATCGCAACTCTTCCTTCATGGATTCCCCGAACTCGGACTCTCAAGCCAAGTCCAATCACGCACACTCACAAAACTATCCCCAAGGAACGGGATAGGTTCACGTCACCGATTGTATGCGGCTTTAGGTGGCCTATCTCTAAAGGGTAAGAAAAGTGACAAGGTAGAAGCTCGGGTTGCCTATGCGGCGAGCGGCAAAGCATAATTAGAAAACATCTCTATATCGGTCCCAAACCATACTCTCAAACACGGCTCGGAACCACACGGTACCCCGGGGCCCCGTCTCCACAACCTATCTCCATCTAGGGTCGATGCGAGAACTTCCTCTCCTCGCACCTCAATGATTGCAATCGGATTGACGAGGTAGAGGGAGCCACTCTCCTCTAACCGACTGCAACCACGACTCACCACACTCTCATCTACAGGGGGAGGTAGAAATCCCAAAACATGAGGAACAAACATGTCTTCAAGGTTTGTCCATGACCGAGGACGCGGCTATACGTATAGATCGAACAACTCGCGAGCGTGTACACCCGTACCCAACTCGGAATGGAACCGGTCGGTGGCCGATCGCCGAGCCCATCCTACCATGTGAACTCTCGGTAGTTACGGTCCCATCCTGCATCCGGCCCTCAAAGCGAATCCCCCCTCGGAAGGAATCGCCTTTGGGCTGTGAAATGCCCCGTGTGGCCACACGGGAGTCGCTACGAGAGGGTGGTCTCACCTCCACCGCTCCCCCACGATACCCCGCTATCCATCCTAAGCGAGTATGGTTCCGCACTAGCCGAGCTCAACTCGGCCCTATCCCCACTCTCGGTGAGGTGGTGTGTACGAAAGTCCTATCGACAAGTTGATCCACTCGGTTTCAGACCGGGGCAAGCTCATGTCCTCCATCCGCAAGTAAAACCCCAACACCTAGGCTCCGAAAATCGTCAAAGTAGGGATACACTGAGGAGTGCACCCCTATCCCTGATCCCGGATCGGTTGTTTCGAGCTCACCCCCGCCAAAGTACCCAAAATGCGTTCTCCTACCGGTTTTACCCCACTCACGCCAAGAACCACTATTCCCATCCCAAACACATGCATCGCAAAGCTCAGCACATATACACGCTTACATAAACATATAAAGTGGTAGGACAATCAAGGACAAGATAATTAAAGAAGGCCTTGCAAGGTTCATCATCATGCATATAAAGTAAAGCGCTAGCAATTCTACATAGCAATGCCTAATAGGTATTTCAGAATCAGTCGGGCGTGAACACCTGTGTGCAAGTAGTCGTCGGAGTTTCCGTAGTTGTACTCGATCTTCTGACTTGACTCCTCGGCTCCGGGAATTCCTAGATTCGCAAATATAAATAAACACGGTTTCTAGATGCAAATAACTCCAAAGAGAAGCAATAAAGAACCAAATAAACTCCAAACGCTAGTCCAACGGGTGCTTCATGATTTTAGAAGAATACAAACTGATTTCATATTTTTCTAAGGTAGAAACAATTTATTATTGATTTTCAAATAAATAAATATTTTATTCATTTAATTTATTGTGACGAAGCACATAAAACACAAGTCAGCAAGTTAGAGAACCATACGCTGGGTTTTGGGTAAGTTTGCATGGTTTGTTGACTAGTCAACGATCTTTGTTGACCAAGTCAAAGGGAAAGATCAAAGGTCAACCGGAACCCCACAAGTCACCCTGTGGGTCCCGTGTGCCGGATGAGATCAGGTTGGGCAGTTAGCGGCCTCACATGTTAGTGGGACCCAACGGTAAGTTCGTGGGCCCCTTTGGTCAGACTAGAGGGATTGACCAGTATAGATTAGCTAGAGATGATGTGGTGATTGAAAACCTTGGCTCAAGGCGATCTTTGGACAAAGATGTGGCGAGGTTGGATTTATCCAAGGTATGGCTCATGGTTTAGTTAGTGCACGCATTGTCCACGACGAAGACGTGGCACGGTCGTGGCGAAAAGTGTGGCCGGGACTTGAAAGATTGAGAACCAGCACTCGGTACTAGGATGAGGCTCGGCAGACAACGGGTCAAGTGTTGCTGCTAGCAAGCAACACTCAAGCAAGGAGGATAAGAGCTAAGGCTAGATTAGCACTTACACGACTTAGATTTACAAGCAGCAGCTACTACTTGTATGGGTTGTGGCCGAGAACGAGCGGCGTGCCCGGGACGGCGGCCGTTCGGTGGATGGTAGCAGCAAGCCCGATGCTTGATGTTTGCTTTGACAATTGAGAACAATTGTAGCAGCCGGGATCAAGGGCGTAGATGGCGGCGGGGTTGGTGGTGCATGCTTTGGCTGATTGCTTTAGTTGGAGAAAAACGAGAGAGAGGTGCTCGCTTGCTTGTTGCCTTGGAGAGGAAAAAAGGAAAGGGGCTACTTGGCGAATTGACTTGTTTGGGAAAAAGGAAAGAAATTACTTGCAGCTTGCTTATTGCTGCTCGATGGGAGAAAAGAGGAGGCCCAAAATTATGTGGGTGGCTTGCTCGTGCGGATCATAGCCGGGAAAAGGTTGCTGGTTGGGGGAGAGGAGCAAAAGAAGAAAACGGTTGGTTGCTGCAGCTTGCTTGATCGAGAGAGAAGCACTAGTGGGATCTTGTGATTCGAAAGGAAAGAAAAATGCAAGGATGGAGCTGCGGATTAGATTTTGTGCCCTCGCTTGCTAGCGAGGGAGCAGCAAAGGTACGAGCTCCTACTTGGTGGCTGCGGTGCAGCCGTGCGGGTAAGAGGAAAAATGGGACGACAACTTGATTTGGTGGGGTGAAGGGGAAAGAAGAGCCCGACTGCTCCGTCGGCTGTTCGGATTAGAGGGGAGAGGAACGTGGGAGGATGGCGTGTGGGATTGGTACGGGAAACGCAGCAAAGAAAATTACGGCGTTGGTTGCTCGACTCAATTCTTGAGAGAAATTGAGCGAGGGAGTGGAGTGGGAGGTTGCGGCTGCTAGCGATTCGAGCTTGGGCTGTCGTTTCAACCGGCCAAAGCAATAAATCGGAAACCATGCGCTAGGAGTAGAAGAAAAATAGATGAGGAGGATTTGCTACTCATGGCTTGGATCTAAGCTCCCACTTTGCTAGCTCTTGCAAAAATCGCGGGGAGTTAAAGAGCACTTGCGGCTTGCATTGGAGAGGCCTACGGAAGATTCTTTGCTTTGGCCGTGGATTGGGCACAATTAGGAAGCTTGCTTTGCTTTGATTTGCTTTGGCTTGAGAGAGAAAGGTGGTTGCTGGCTACTTTGCATCTTGCGTGGGAGGGAAAGGAGCTCACCCAACGGCTTGCCTCGAGTGGAAGAAAGAAATATCAGAGGGAGGGATCGAAGCGCAGAGAAGTAGCTTGCTGCTTCGATGAACAGAGAACAGGCTGAGAGAGAAGAGTGGTGGCGGCTTACTGGTGCACCCTCCTGTACTTGCAGCTGTAGCTGGTGTTTGCTTTAAGGGAGGAGCAGAGGAGAGAGGATTGAGAGGGGTCGTGGCTGCTGTGCGGCTCTAGTGGAAGAAGAAAATGGAATCGCTGGCGTGTTACTTGGGATATGGAGAAAAGAGAGAAGGGTTGCTGGTGCTTTGCTTGGAATTCAGCTCCTACTTCTGGTTCTTGCAGGAATCGCAGAAGATAGGAAGGCAGCAAGTTGCTAGTCCTTGCGATGCAAGATCGGAGCGACAAGTCCGTTGTTTGCTTGCCGATCGAGAGAGGGGGGGAAAAGCGGTTGCTTTGCTACACTTTGGATTTTGCGATGGGGGAAAACCAAAGGGAAGAGAGCGAGAAGCAAGGAGAGGTTGGTGGCGGTGGAACGGAAAGCGGTTCGGTGTCGAAGTTGGGGTGGCCGGCTCAAGGAACGGCGCGTGTGCGAGGGTGGTCGGCACTCACACGCCTAGGCGGAGAGGGTAGGTCGGGACGGCGCGGACGTGTTCTCCTGGCTCTAGAAAGGTGCACAAAGGCGACGGCTGATCGAGCACACGCGCATGCGCTCGTCCGTGAGGCGAAGCTCCCGGGCTAGCACGACGACGCGGCGGGGACGCCTTCTTGCGAACGGAGGAGCACGGTCGGGAACGGCTTGCCCGGCGGTGGTTTGGTTGGCTCCCGAGTGTGTATGCCGAAGGGAGACCCTTGACGTCGAGCTCCCGGACGGGACGGAAAAGGCGGCAGCTCGACCTTGCGCGAACTTGACGAGAGGATAGCACGGTTAAAGGTGGAGCCCTGGTCGGTTTCTGGGCGCAGCTCACACGACGGTGAAACACCAGAGCGGTGGTGCTTTGCGTTCGAGGTTGCGGCGTGCTCGCACCGGCGCATAAGCGCGCCAAGAGGTGCACGGGTGTGGCTAAGAGCCCCTAAAGGCGATGTCTTGCCTCCTAGCGTGTGCGTGTGCGCAAGCCAACGGCTTGACCTCGGCGGCAAGGCCGGGCAACGGCGAGTGTACCAAGCACACGACGACACCTCAACCCGGCGAGTGCACGACGGCAAGACACGGAAGGAACTTCGGTTCATGCGGGTACGACGAGCCAAAGGCAAAACCTTCCGCCTCCCTACGCGTGCGTGCACGCGTGTGCAAGCCGGCGGTTTGACCGCGGCGGCGACACAAGCAGGGCGGCGCACTCGACGACGATAAGGACATAAAGGTCAAGCGGGAAGTGCACGCGGATCGTCGGCAGCGGCACGCGGGCGTAAGGCTCGACTCGATGGTCGGCACACAAGCGACGGCGTACGCGCGGCGGCGCAAAGCGACAACCGAGAGAGGCACACGAGTTCAAGGGCCGATTTTCCGGCCACGATGCATCACTTCGGCACGAAGGCCGACACAACTAGGGACGGCAAGATAGAGGGGGGTAGGAAGCTCACCTATGGGCTCGACGAGACGTTCGGCATTCGTCGAACGGGTTGAAGGCGAGGCGGATGAAGGTGGGCTGCTCTATTGTGGTAGAAGAAAGGCGGCCCCCTGGTGGCTTCGTCCCGGTGGCGGTAGCGACGGTGTCCTCGGGCTCACGGTGCGCTCGCGGTTCGGCTCGAGGTCATCCCCCCTCCTTTGCTTGCGGCACCGCCCCATGGTGAAGAATGGGGTAGAACGACAACGACTCGCGGTTCGGCAAAGCATCGAACGAGGTTGTGAGCGAGGTGGACGGGGGCTGTGTTCCCAAAGGCGAAGACGAAAAGTTGGATGGATACCTCACCTATGGCTCCATCGGCGACTTGACGAGGCGCTCAACGCAAGGTACGGGCATTTGGTCGAACACTTCGTGGGCGAGGCGGACGACGAGCTGCGTTCGGCGGGAGCGGCGCCTTGTTGTTGAGGAACCACGCTCCTGGTAGTGGTAGTAGCATGGAGTAGTGGTGCTTCGATCCTCCGGGTTCACGGCGTCGGCGTCCTTGCGCGGCGGCGCGGCTTCCACGGCGCCGCGGCGGCTCCCGGCTCCGGGTCGGCGACGACGTCTATGGCTCGGCGTGGCCTCCTAGAGCCGCGGCCGACGGCTCTGGACGGGGCCTCGGTGCGGCGGCAAGGGGCGGCTTCGGGCTCCTCCACGGGTGCCCCCCTCTTCCTCCCTTCCTTCTCCCCCCTCCTTCCTCCCTTCTCCGGCGGCGGCGGGTTTGGGGGGAAATCCATGAGTGGCGCGGTACGGGGAGTTGCGGGCGGGGTTCGAGCTTTTATAGGTGACCGGCTAGGGTTTGGAGCTCCGGATGAATGGCGGGGATCCTCGGCGTTTGTGCCCGGGGGGCACGCGGCGCGCATCCGGTGGTGGGGGCGGCGGCCATGGGGCCGGCGCGGTGCCCTGCCCCACGGCGCGTCACGGGAGAAGGCTGAGGAAGGGGAAAAGGAAACAGGGAAGGGGGGCTGACGTGAGGGCCCCACTTGGCAGCGAGACAAGGAGATGGGTAGGTGATAGACGGGCTTCGGTGGGGCCGAACGGATGGGTAGGGCGGCGGTGAGAGGCGGGGGTGTGCTTGCGGTGGACTTCGACGGTTGGGTCATGGCCCAAGTGCACGGATAGATTTTTCCTATTTTCTATTCTCCTTAAACTTTAATTACACACCATCCAAACTCGAATTTAAGATTCAAATTTGAATCACAACCAAGTAAAACCCAAATAAATCCATTTAACTTCAAAGTTCTCACACTAGCATTTTATATTTCCTAAATTTTATTATTTTGCTCAAAATAAATCTAGGATGTTAGGAAAGGTTCAAAGAAGACGTCCTTATAATTTAGGTAAGCATTCAAATTCAAACAAAAATTTTGAAATTCACATTTTCGCATTGCTAACATTCGGAGAAAACTCCGGATGTTACATTACCGGTCCCATTCCCGACAAGCACTTGGTACGTTCAATAGCTTAAATCGGCACGATGCTACTCGGTCGAGACCGAACCCATTGCTCTTACCACATGAGCGAGTCAATTTAACCAACTTACGATTCCAACATAAGCATCCTATATCTCGCGAGCAATGAGTCATTACTCGACTTCTACCGTAACCTTAGAGCATGGCACTAGCATTCCTAACATACTAGTATAAGAGCATAGGAGTCCTAAGGATCATGCATCTAGGTTTCAAAGCAACTCCTGAAACTTAAATGCACAAAGTAAAGCATAAAGTACTGAAAAGTAAAGGACATGATTTTAATTTATAAAATGGGTTAGATGAAACCGGTGCTTGCCTTCCTCAGACTCAACACCAACACAAGCCTTGGGCTCTTCGGACTTTGGTCCGAGGTCTTCTTGCACACTAACTTGATTCAACTCTCCGATGCTTGCTCCCTCCTCCTCCTCGGGTGAGCGTGTATGTCCCGTCGGGAAGATCTACACGTTTACATGCACATGCATTAGATTATGGTGAAGGTGGGAGAATTACCACAAAACCAACTCTTGTTGGACACATGCATCCAAACATTATTATTTCCTCACGAAATTATTATGGTGTGTGATAATAAACAAAACACTACTTTGATGGTGATTGTGTGCACATCTAAGTAATTTAAGTTACTTAACTTCAACAAGCAGCAAGGGGGTGTGTCTAAAATAATAAAAACAAAAACAAACATGAGTTCACCATTTAGCACTTTTAATTTCCATTTCTTTCTTTAATTTGTTAAAACAAGCCTTTCAACCATAAATCCAAATTAAATCAAAAACACTTCCAAAGAGCCTAATCTTTTGCACACAACAACATATGCTTAATTTAAGCTCTCAAACCGAAATTTGGCTTAAGATCATTTTTAATTTAATTTATACGAAAAAGACAAATTTCAGCCTAGTAAATCAACATTAACTCATATAAAAAGATTTACTAAACTTTTTTATCTCAACTTTCTCCTGCAGGTCATGTATGCCAAGAATGAGTTTCTGACCAAAGCATGGTTGCATATTCAAATTATTTTTCAGATTTTGAATTTAAACTCCTACACAAGATTAAATCCAAAACACCTATTAAATAATTTCCTAAAATCGCATCCACTCCACCAGAGGTACTAATCAACAAGGTAAAGCTCTAGGGTGCACTTGTGCTCGAAGACAAGTTCATTAAAGAGGCTATAAAAAGCATCAAACTTATTCTAGCATAAAGCTTAAATAAATCATAACTGAAAATATATACATCAAAATCATGCAAATTTCTGTCACAGATCTATACATGCCATAAAGAGAAACATATCCAAAAATCAAATCCATAGCATGTGTATATTTTAAATCACACTAAAAACACTTCAAACTTAGTTTGAATTTTTAATTTAAAAACTGTACGAGAAAAACCCTATACATGTTTTCTAGAAAAAATATATTTCTTCACCACGAATCCAACAAAATTGGTTTTGCATTTTTCTGATTTTTCTATGATTTTAATGATTTTTCATAGTTCTTTGTTGTAACCCTAAAACACATTTGCGGGGGGCCCTCGAAGTATTTTCTCGAAATTACGCAAAGGTCCCCGGTTTTACAAAAATCTCCGTGGAAATACCTTCACTCTTGCAATGTCACCCTTGGGGCGGGTTGCGCGCCGGCGGCGGGATCGCGGCCGCGGCGGCAAGGCCTCGGCCGGTGAAGGTGTCGGGGCCTACCACTAGCCGTGCTAGGGGAGGCGGCCTTGGCCGGCCGGGAACGGCGGCGCGGCCCGGCCGCGGCGTGTCGCGGCACGGGCGCCGCTGCGCCCGGCGGTGGCCGGCGACGGTGCGGCCGGCGGGCCGGCGGCGGCTCGGTTGAGTGGAGGGGTGCACGGGATCACGCGGAGGAGGATGAGGCGTGGAGCGGCGGGGCGGGAGAAGGGACGGGGCACCGGACGTCGGCGGCGTTCGCGAGACACGGCCGACGGCGGCTGCGGTCTTGATTTTTGGCCGCGCGAGACACCGCCGTGATGGACGAGGGACACGACGGATGCGAGTTAACACCGGCCCGGCCGGGCCGGTTTCTCCCCGCATGCACGAGCCGGCGCGGCACGGCGCGCGCGCGCGCACGTGGCCCTACCGGGCCGTTGCCGGCCGTTCGGCGTTCTGGGCGCGGAGCATAGTGCGGAGAGAGAGAGCGGAGGGAACCGGGCGCGGGGGGAGGTGCATAGCGGAGCCATCGGGGCGTCCGTACGCGGACCGCGGTGCGTGCGACACGTGGCGGCGCGGCCGGACGCTGCGCGCAAGGGCGCGGCGTCGCCGGCGCTCGGCTGTCCCAATTTTAATCGGTTTAGCCCTCTTCGAAAAAGCGAAACTCCTATAAAAAAAAAACTTGAAAATCTCCAAAAAGCGAAGTTGAAGAGGAGCTATAGACCTACAACTTTCCCAAAGGGCGACATATGTTTTGATCAACGGTTTGCCGGGAACGTCGGCCAAATTTGCGGTTTTCCACGGCTCGAGTTCTTGTTCACGGCGCGGCCAACTCGATTTTTGGCCAATTTGCACTCAAAATTGGAATGTCCGCCAATTACGAAAAATGTATTCCCGAAATAACGAACAACTTTTGTATTGGCCGATTTTGAACTTCTATAGTGAAATTTGGAAAACGCGCAAGAAAACCAAATCGGCATTAAAGGAGATCTAGGGTTTGGCCGTGGTTTGAGATTTTGACCAAGGTCTTTTGTGCAAATTCGTGACAAAACATGTCAAACATGCTTAGAAGTTAATTAACCTTGATTAACTCATGTAATTAATGTCATTAGCGCAATTAAACATCGGGGATGTTACGGATGGGTGGAAAGAGGTGGAATGAATAGTGGATGAATAGTGAAAATTGGATCAAAAGTGTTACGATGAGTGGAAAGTGGTGGGATGTGATGGGATGAATAGTAACAATTGGATGGAGGTGTTTGTATGAGTGAAAAGTGGTGGGGATGTAATGAGATAATAGTGTTTTTTAAGAAGATGTGATGAATGTGATGGGTTCAATAGTGAAGGGTGAGAGAAGGTATGTAGATGTGACGGGTGAAATGATTGTGAATAGTGAAAATTGAAATAAGGTGTTTGGATTGGTGAAAAGTGGTGGGATGTGATGGAATGAATAGTGAAATGGAGTGGAAATGAAGTGAAGAGAATGTGCCTCTCTGGTTCCGCAGCCTTCTCTTCCATCGCGACATCGTCCCACCCCCCGCCCACCCCACTGTTGTTCGTGCTATGCTTCATCACTGCCTTCTACCATCTTGCCGTCCCCGCGCTTGGTGCCAGCACGCTCTGGTGGCCACTCGCGACCTCGCGCACGCCACCCAGGCACCCACTGCCTGGCGTAGCGAGGGGATCCCGAGCTCCACACCAACCCTCTTCGTTGGGGGGCCCGAGCTCTAGGCCGGTCCTCTCCATCAAAGGGTCCAAGCTCCGTGCTGGTTCTCTCTGCTGAGGGGTCCCAACTCCACCTCAGCCTTCACCGCCAAAGGCCCAAGCTCCGCGCCTAGCCATGGCGAGAGGGAGGAGAAGCCGAGTGGGAAAGAGCAAGAGGGCGGCAAGATTCATTCCCTTGGGTCTGTGTGGATTTTTTGGTTCCTCCATTTTGCGTAGTGGCGGGATCCTTTCCTCCAGAACGGAAGGTTTCGTTCCTTCGTTTCAGACGCTTTTCTACAATATCGTTCCTCCGGAATTGGTTCCTACACTATTCCTGTGAAATTCCACCTTCCAGACGGGTCTTAGATTTTTGTCACTTTTCAAACACATATAGTTATATACACATATTACTATATGCCATTTGTCCAAGTATAATATCACAAACATGATTATTTTTAATGAATGAGAGAAGATATAGCAGATTGTGTCATTCAATCAAACGGATTGTGCATGTGCCGGTCTGTGTGCCCCAATAGCAGCCCAAGCCTAGCCCGATATATCGGGTCGAGATTGTGCTAGGCCCCGTGCCGCCCTTTATGCCTAGCCCTAAACCCTAACCCGTTTGGCAACGCATATGTTTTAGTAACGATAACTTGGCCCATCATTTTGTTGTCCACGGCACCCCCACCCCCACCCGAGAATCCCATCCATCTTCCGAAAAGGTGGATAAGGATCAAATCTTCCATTGATGGAGATTCGTGCAAACAATACACACCATTGCATTCCCACTCCAAGCCCTGGCCAGAAAAGAAGCTTCATAAAAATGTTGAAAGTTTTTTTAAAAAATATTGAAATACTTTTGAAAATATTGATTGACATTTATATGAAAAAGGTTGGTGCAACCATTTTGAAAAATGTTGGATCCAACCCTTTTCTCTAAAGAAGTGTTGGTTCAACTCTTTTTCAAAAATTTTAGTATAATATTTATGAAAAATGTTGGTCCAACTTTTTTTCAAATGTTGACAATATTTTTTTAAAAAATATTGTAACATTATTTTAAGCTGCCATCATCAGGTGGGAGGTTTCCTAGTTATCAGGAGAGAAGACATGGAAGGTTAGTGAAGAAGATAAAATTTAGTGGGTTGAAGTTTCAACTCTTATCCTCTTTTAGTTCTTCATCTTGCGCCTCATTTATTCGCTCATCAATGACGGACCATACTTATGTTTGAATGACATGTGCTAAAGTTTAGCATCAGTCACATCAAATGTTTAAACGCGAATTTGGATTATTAAATGTAGATTAACAACAAAACTCATCTCACAACCTCAGATTAATTCGCGAGACGAATTTATTAAGCCGAATTATGTAATGATTAGATAATATGGTGCTACAATAAATATGTGTTAATGATAATTAGACTTAATAGATTCATCTTGTGAAGTAGCCTCCACCTGTATAATTAGTTTTATAATTAGCTCATGTTTGGTTCTCCTAATTAGCATATGAATACTCGATGTGACAAGCTAAGTGCTAAACTTTACCACCTGTCATCCAAACACCCCCTAAGTAAGGGGGAGGCACTCCATAGAAATACTACAGGATGTAAAAACAGTATTTCTAACAACTTTTGTCCTGATCAATCATTAGGACTACAATCAAGTGGAAGATAGTGTAGGAAGTGAACGGTCTGAGATTTGGGAACTACGTTGAAGAAAAATGTTAGCAATAATGAATTCCGGGGGAAACCCCTTTTCCAAAACTTGCAATGAAAAGTCTTGAAACCACCATCTAAAACCACCATCTATGGCTCACTGGCAACTTGCATTACATTACATATACATTAAAACTAAGCACAAACGCCATTTATGCAGGGCGCATTATTTTCTGCTACTGCACTAATTAACCAGATTGCGATTGGTGACCAATTTAGTAGTTACTCCCTCCGTATCAAAAATATTTGTCGCCGTTAACTTTTTTTTTACAAATTTGATCATTCGTCCTATTCAAAAAACTATTGCAAATATGTAAAAGGGTAAGTTAAGCTTAAAATACCTACAATAATAAAACATGTAGCAAACAAAATTGTTGATACCTATATAATTTTTGAATAAAACGAACAGTCAAAGTTGTAGAAAAAATGCTATAGCGACAAATATTTTGATACAGGTCGAAGGGAGTACAAAATTTAGAGAGAACTTTAAGGTCAACAAAAGTCTAAAATTACATCTCTGAAGACTTTAAAAAACATGTAAAAATCAGTACAATACAGGATAAAAAATGAAGTAACGAGGACAAAACAAGTACATTACAAGTTTATTCGATTCGGCGCACGACACTAATCTATACTAAATAAACAAACCAACGAATGAAGTTATCACAAACTCTATAAAGCCAAGTTAAAAGAAAACTCAACATTAAATCGTTACAAGCTAAGCTCCAAGGACGGCCCCGAACACGATAGCCGCCTCTTCTTTAGCGGCAAGGGGCTCTGCACCTCCTCCTCCTCTCCCCACCTCCTCGCTGATCCGATGGCCGCCGCCGGCGGCGGAAGCGGCATCAAGTTGAGATCAAAATCCTTGACGCTGGACCCGGACCCCGACGCCGACGCCGTGGCGGCGGACACCGACAGCCCGTCCCAGTAGTGGCACCTCTTGTGCCCGCCGAGCGCCTGCCCCGTCGCGAAGCTTCGGTGGCACACCGAGCACTGGTGCCTCCCCGGCTGCCGCCCGCTGCCGCTGCCGCTGGCTGACGACGACGATGCCGCGCCTCCGGCAGACGACGACGAGGACGACGCGTGCAGGTGCAGGGGCGGCGGGACGGTCGCCGGCGGCTTCCGGTGGCTGGCCTTGTGTCCGCCCAGCGCCTGGTGCGAGGCGAACGCCTTGCCGCAGACGGAGCACCGGAAGCGGAGCGGCTCGTCGCGCTCTCCTCGCGCCGCCGCCGCCGTCCAGCAGGCGGCGGCCGTGTCGTTGTTCTGCGGCCGCTGCGTCGTCAACGTCGTCATGCCGCCGCCTTCTCCCGCGGCTGCGGCGAGCGCCATGAGGCAGAGGGAGACGTAGTCGTCGTGGGTGATGGCCATATCGATCACAGGCGCGCGTGATTGCAATTCGCGAAAGCTAATGATTCTGCTGGAGTGCTAGCTGCTGGCAGGATTCTTGTTCGGTCAGCTGCAAGTCCGCTAGATATGATGATGAGCATGAGCTAACCACAGAAGCGTCTGCGTGTATATATAGAGACAGGAGAAGCCAAGTGTACGTGTTTTCTATGACGGGTTGGGATGGGTGGTCGAAAAGGTGTGGAGGCATGATGGGGTCATGGGTCAAAGAAGCACGAGGGCGGACGACGCTCCTTGGTGAAACCGTGCAGGAATGATCTATGCGGAATTGCGGATGCTGGATGCATGCATCCGTACTTTACTGAACATACAATATATATTTATATATATAGCGTGCAAGATCATCGGCGAAAGCTTGCAAGCATCGTCTCCCTTCCTGAAGGCATTGCGGAGGTGTTCTTGCATTGCATACCATGCCCTTGCTGCAGCACCTCACGAAGGAAGGGTCGAGGAGGAGATGATGGGGTCGCAAATCAGTGGCGACTACCCGTCTTCATCGCCACGACGATGACAGCAGTTTCTCACGCATTCTAACAGTGAGGAACGACCTCTCTTTTGCTGAGGGCATATACTTTTTCATTGGCGACAATATTTCGCGTCGTGATGCAACCCGGCGACCCAGCAACGCACAAAGTTGGTGCATGGATCGAAGGTGGCTATTCAGAATGCCACCGATACATCAAGGTGGAGGGGCAACGATGACGGCACATGATTTCAAGCGGGAGCCGATTTGCCAGTTGTAGTGGGGGTTGTCTACATCCATTGAGTTTCTTTCAAGTTCATTTTGGTGCACGCTGTTTAAGTCATGGTGGCTGTTTTGAAGATCGTCATGAAGCGAAATCGATATCTTTAGCACAGTCTTGAGAAGTAGACTCAATTCTTTTTTGGATGTAGTATATCTTTAGTACATATATCATCATGTACTAAAGTTTTTTTATTTTTCTTAGTTTTTTAAATAAGTTTGGCTTTGTGTGGTCACGCAGAGGCTTTAGGCTGTATGCGTTACCGCAGAGGCCGGAATGTTAATTCCATTATCGAATATATATATATATATATATATATATATATATATATATATATATATATATATATATATATATATATATATATTCTCCAATTTACTATTAGAAGTCATTTTGATGAGGTTTGAGTTAAATCATTAGCATCTAAATCATAAATAAGTTTAAGTCATTAAATTCGAAAATGTGAAATTCATATAAATAGATTTATCTTAAATTACTTTCATATATATATATATATGTGTGTGTGTGTGTATTTAATACATAGTTTATAGAAAAGAAAAGTTAAAGTTGTGATTTAGTAATGGTGTGGCATTACTCAACGACTTCTAATACCAAACGTTGAGGGAGTAAGGGGCAAAGGGTGCAAGTGCAATAGGCACACGTGCATGCTTGGCAGATAAAAGTTGAGTTGAGCTTATTGGCCATGCATGCATGCATTTTTCATGTGTGATTTGGTCCAAACTTAACTATCCTTGTTCCGAAGCGATAGGAAACTGCAAATTAGTTTCCCTTGGCAACAAGTTGCAGGTTTACTATTGTAAGAGCAGCCGCACCATATCAAGGACGATATATATAACGCAGGTTGGCGGCGAACGATGGAGACGTGTATGTGAGAGAGGAATAGAGGATGCGATCCGACCGCTGGCGGAAGCTGGTAATGAGTTTGTTTTTTTAAAAAAAAAATATACCATTGTGCATACAGTATATGCTATGCATGCAGGGTAGTACGGTGTCGGTAGTAAATTAAAGATCGTGGTGGCTAAGCAGCCTCATCAGTTTATTATTGTGTTGTTTAATGTTTCTTTTCGCCCAGATCGATCGTGGGTGGTTTGATTAGTCCACTTTTTCTTAAATAAACTGATCTTGCGATCCAAGGAGATATATGCTATTTGATCGAATAGTTAAATTGTAAAAAGAAAGTAAATGACGACAATTATTTCGATACAGAAGGAGTATAAAATTTAAAGAGTTCTTTGAGGTCAACATAAGTCTAAAATTACATCTCTAGTGACTTCATAAACACATGTAAAAATCAGTATAATACAAGATAAAAATGAAGTAATGAGGACAAAACAAGTACAGTACAATCCATTCGGCGCTAGGGATGGCAGCGAGTTGGGTATGTGCGGGTAGGATATTTACACGCCCGCGAGCATATCGGCGACGCCGGTCATTACCCGCCCGCAAATGTGCTCGTGGGTAAAAACCCTACTCGTGCCTGCACCCGACGGGTACCCGCGGGTATCGGTTTTACCCATCCCGTGCTGCAGTTGGACTTGGACGGCGACGCAGGGGCGCTGGTTGAGGTTGGGGTCAGGGCGTCAAGCGGTGAGGGGCTGACAGCGCGACGCATGGGTGAAGTGGCGGTCGACCCAAGCGCCTAGCGGCTGGTGGCGCGGCGGCGAAGGCGGCGGGGCGCGGGCGGCGTGGGGGGCCGAGACTGGGAGTCGCGAGGTGCCTTGCGTGTGGTGTGCCGACGGTCCTGAGAGAGTCGCGAGATGCGCCACCGCATGTGGTCCACCCGAGCCCGGCCAAGACCTAGATGTGCCGCCGCCTAGAGCCCGGACTGGAGAGATTGAGAGAAAATGAGAGGGCGGCCGAGTGGGGGTGGGGGTAGAGGTGGGGGTGTAACGCCCGCGTTTTTAGCACCAAATAAATCACCTAATAAATCGTGTGTATTTTCAAAACTGTCCAGCCGAGCTCAATTACCCCCTTCAAACCCTAGTCACTGTCCCTCCCTCTCACCCCCGCACGCATGCCGCGAATCCCGCCGGCACCGCCCGCACCGGACCGGCACCACGCGTGCCTTCCCAACGCCGCGGTCGGCCACCGCGCCGGGAGAATCCCGCGCACGCCGCGGTCCCCGCCGGCCGGTCCGCCATCACCGTCGTCCCGTAAATCACGCCGACGCCCGGAAATCGGAAAAGCCCACAAAAACCCTTCCCCTATTTTCCTAACAATTTTCTCTAATTTTTCTAAACTTTTTCCCAATTTCTTTCCTCTCTTTTTCCATTTTTTCTTTTCTTTTCCTTCCCTTTTTCCTTTTCCCTCTTTTCTTTTTCCCCTTCCCTTTCTTTCTTCTCTCTTCCTCCCTTTCTCCTTCCTCCTCCCGCGGCCAGGACCGCGCCCCCCCCGACCCGGCGCACGGCGCCGTTGACTCCGGGCCCGCGCGCGCGCACGCCGCCCCCCTCGGCACGCCTCCAAGTCGGCAAGCACACCCTCCTCCTCACGCCACCGCGGGCCCGCGCCCCGGCCGGGTCGCCGGTGCCCGGCCGGCCACCGAACGCGGCCGGCCGCCATTACTCCGAGCCGTCGCGTCGGGCGAACACCGACGGGTTGACGCCCGCCGCCACCACGGCGGCCTAACCCTCCCCTCGCACGTATTGACTGCCGCCGGCTGCCGAGTCGTCGTGTCACCGGGCGCCGTCGAGAAGCCGCCGAGCTCGCCGGAGTCGAGCTCGCCGGAGAAAAATCTCCCCTCCCCGAACCGCCTTAGGCCACCTATAAATAGACCCCGGGTCTCCTCGCCGCCCCACACCGCACCACGAGCTCACACAAGTCTTCCCCAAGCTCCACCGCGCCGCCGCCCCTAGCATCGCCGCCTCCCTCTGTCCGCCGCCGCCGATCCACTTCCTCGCGCCGTCCTAGCCTAAGGTGAGCACGGGGATGAGAAGCCCTCGCCCTCCGCCTCCTTTTTTCCCCTGCCCCCGGCCGCCGTCGGCCCCGGAGGCCGCCGCCCGCTGCCGGACCGGGGCGTCCAGCCCCCCTCCCCTGTCTGGATCGGGGAGGAAGAAGGGCATGTTTGCCCAAATCCCCCCATGTTTCCTTCTTTTTCCAAAATAGCCCCTGCCCTATTCCCCCTCTCTCTCCTTCTTTCCAAAACAGCCCCTAGGTTAAGGTTTAATTGAAAAATAAATTCTGTCAAGCCCTAAACAACTTACAACCAGGCCCTAACCAAATTTATATTACCATAAACACCCCTGTCTCCATTAATAGAAATTACTAGTAGGTCCCTTGCCCCTTTAACCTCTCTTTAACTCGACGTTTCATGCACGATTTTATTCCCGATTAAATCCAAATTTCACCACACCTTTCCCAGTAGTACCCCCCGCCGAACCAACCCCCTAGGACTTATATATACCCCCTCTCCGCTCATTTCCCCTCCTCGAGCTCGGCCGGAAATATGTGTGCTAATATTGCTTGCTTGCCCATGTGTGCACTATAGCCGACGGAGTAGACGGAGGAAGGTACCCCGAGCCGGAGATCGAAGCCGACTACTGCGAGCAGGAGCCCGAAGTCCCGAACACCGAGCCGGCACTCCCCGAAGACTTCGAAGACAGCAAGTTCAATCTCACCCTTTGATGCATGCTTTTGTCCTAGTTTTATAAATATAACCCTATACCCGTTTTATAAATTGCATATTGTTTTACCGCAAAACATGGTAGGATAGCCACCCTTGATTGCCATGATTGAACCTTGTTTTGGCCTGAATGTTTGCTTTAAAATGTGTGAGTGCTTTCAAAATGTGTGAGTGCTTTAAAAACAAAAAGGGGATATGTTTGGAAAGTGAGTAAAGAACGGGTAGACGGGATGGACGTGTGTGTCGGGAGTATGGGTGAGATCGTACTGTGTGGTTGAGCGTGTTGGGAGTTGTCCATCTTGTCGGTTAAGGACCGGGTTGCGTGACATCTCACCTGACCCAAATCATCGTACAACCACTCGACCGTTGTATGTGGCAACGGCTTAGCATAAATCCCACTAGTTAATCTACTTGCCATCTGGTGTGCGGGTGAGCAGTGGGAGACCAAGGAGTAGGGGTACGCTCTGTGTGAGGTACGCCCTGGTTATGTGGTATAACCCCTTGGGTGCTTCCGTGGTGGCTCGTAGTGTTAGATAAGGTGGGTAATGGCTTTGATAGGATCCGTACCGGCACTGAGGTGTCCGTGTGATGGTACCCTACTTGTGGGTAAAGATGTACAACCTCTGCAGAGTGTCAAACCTATTCGAATAGCCGTGTCCACGGTATTGGACGAGTCACGGTGTGGTCACAAAAACTAGTGTTTGGGATGGGATGTTTTCTGGTGTGAGTTGTTTTCCGGGTGAAGTGTGTGGCTGTGTGCCTGGGCTACGACGGACGGGAAGTCCGGTAGTTCCACAGTGGTTTTTCCTAAAACAGTTGAGTCACTTTGGTTATGAAAATGTTTGTGAAAACCTTTTTGAAATGAACCCCTACATGTGTAAGTTTGCAAAATGAACCTTAACCTGATCCTTGTTTCACTTTATGCATGATTCTGCTTATAAGCCCCTCCGTGGGTGGGGTTGGATTTGCTGAGTACGTATGTGCTCACCCTTGCTTTACTAACTATTTTTCAGAGGAGGATCCCGATTACATTCCCCGAAGACGTCGAGTAGGTCGTGCCCTACACCCAACCGTGCTTGTGTACCCGGGGCCCCTACCGAAAGCTTCCATGGTGTGGTACTGCGAGGAGGCTATGGAAGCCTTTGCTATCGTAGTATGGTCGTTAGCGTTTGTGTTGTTCCTTGTAGCGTTGGCACTACCGTGCCCTTTTTGTAACCGTAATGTAAAAGGCGATTCCACCTGTTGTAATAAATGTGCTACCGGCCTCACGGGACCGGTATTTGTGTCACATTTAGTCACCTCTGATGAGGGGACGCTTCAGGTGGTATCAGAGCCGTAGGTTGGCCGTAGGACACGACTCCTAGGATGCGGGACCTCCTCTGGCCCTCTCTAATCTTTCCTTTGCTAAGCTCACCTTTTCCCAAATCCTTACCTTGATTCTTGCCTGTTTCCAGATGGCTAACCCCGAATGGAACGGAGGAATCGCCCGTCCGGCCCCGGCCTCCCTAACTTTGTTGCTACTCGGCCTAGAGCGCGTCGGAGTAAGGGATCCGCCGGAGTTCGTCTACGGGAGTACGAATGCTACGGCACCCTTCGGTGTAAGCTGGCGATCATTGTGGGAAGAAGCACGCTTTACCCCGACATAGAACCATGGTTCGTCTCCGCCACGGTTTTCGCTTCGCCGACACCTACCCCAAGGTGCTCGGAAGGCCTGCGGCGCTACGAGTGGTTTATAGACGGCACCTCCGAAGGACTCCAATGGGATTCTTTCCACCCTCCCGGAGGAAGAGGACGCTCGTGGATTGATCGCATGAGGGGACTAGAACGAGAGGAAGAGGACTTAGAAGAGGCGGTTTCCCACCTATCCATCTACCTCGAGAGGCCTAGACCACCTTTATCGGGAGCAAGCCCGATGGATCGAAGCGGCGGATTGACGGAGCGGAAAGAGCGGAGCAGAGGATAGAACTGGAGAGGATAAAGACAACCATGGCGGTTGAGTTACACAACATGGAGCAAGACTACCTCAGGGAAAAAGAACGTTCGGAGATGTTCCACAAACAGCTATGGGATGAGCTCCACAGGGAATGTAGAGACGAAGAGAAGAAGCCGACTTGGATGAGGAAGAACCCGAAGAAACTCACTGGGACAAAGGGACCCAGATTGAGGATGAGATACTGGAGAAAGACCTCCCGCTGAAGAAGCGTCGTATCCAGCTAGAGGAAGAATCACCATGAGGATAAGCCTAGGGTGTTTAGGCTAGAAGCTGAGTCCTAGTAATAATAAGTGTACCCCGAAGAATGTACCCCAACCTTGCTACTAAATAAAGTTATCCATCTCTTGTACCCCACCACAACCTATTCAACTCTACCTTTGTTTTCAGATGGCGGAAGATGGATGGACCCAAGGCGTGTGCCAGGAGGAGCCTGGTTTTGCTCGCCTTCTTATCAACTCCCTGGAGCGCCTCGGTATCCCCGAGCGCCCTAGGTACTACGGCGAGAGAGTACGAGCAACTCGGCACTCTTCGCTGTAGAGTGGTCCTCTCCGTCGCTAGAAGCAGCCGCCACACCAACATCGAGCCGTGGAGCGTGACCGCCACGGGGTTTCGACACCGAGACACCTATCCTTTGGCCCTCAGAAAAGCCCTCCGCTACCTGTGCCGGATCTACGAAGAACACCTCGTCCCCACACCAATGAGGTACTTCCCTCCCGTCATCAGAACCCCAGTTTGGCAGGCCCGCATGAGGAACCTGGAACGACGCCGCCACCAAGAAGACCTGCTTCACCACGTAGTCGCCTACCTTGTCTCCCTGGATAAGCTCTTTGATGACCAAGCCAGGCACTTGAGGGAACAAATCAGTCGGGCCAAGCAAGCTGATGTCACAGTGAGGATGCACCAAGTCCGAGTGGCTCAAGCTGAAGCAAGGACCGCAGCCGCCATAAGCAGTGAGGCCGTTGCCCAGGAAAGCCTCAGGAGAATCCAGGACCAACGCATGCAAGAATGGACCAACGGCGGAACACCCGTTCCAGCCATTGGAGAAGCTCAAGTCCTGCTGGGAACACCCCTTGTAGGATGGGGGGAACTATCGAAGTCCCGCCAGCACCACCAGCAGTCGCCGAACCCCCAACAGCGACCGCTGAAGCCGCAGCACAGCCTCAGGAAAACGGAAACCCCGAAGGCGGGAATGATGACGAGTTGCTTATTCCGCTGGAAGAACACTCGACCCCAGAAGATGGCTCTCCTCGCGAGTAGCGTGCCCCAGTGACCCTGACCCAGGGAATGAAGTTGTACTGGTCCAAGTCGCACTCTTAGTCCTTAGTCGTGTAGTGTGTCCGCGTAGTCGGGATGTATCCTCCTCGCTGGTTTGTAATAAAAACTTGTCTGTGCTTGCTTGTTGCTATGTGCTTGTTGTGTGCTAACCGGCAGGAGTAGACCCTGCCTTTTCAAAAAGAAATCCGATATAATCCACTTAAACATCACATAAAACTAGACCTCTTAGAAAACCCGCTTCTTTACAGATGGTTTCCAGGCGCCCTGTCAGGACCCACCGATCGGACGCTGAAGGATCACAAGCCGATCGGAGGGAGCGTCTCCACAACCAGGAAGTTAACCAAAATGAAGATGGAGGAGAGAACGTGGTCCTGCCACCGCCACCCCCTCCCGTTGACTTGGCACAAGTCTTGGCCAACCAGGCTCGTCCCGATGGAGGCCATTTTCAACGCCGTCAACCGCCTAAGACCACGGGTTACGGGCATGAACGAGAAGCCGATTGAGTTTCTCGGGACTAAGCCGCCCACCTTTGGCGGGTCGGTGAATCCTTTGGATGCGACGATTGGTGAGAGCCATTCCGAGAGAGCTAGAGCCCTTCAACCGTGAGGACCACGACAAGGTTCTCTGGCGGCTCACCGGCTCACGGGACGACCCCTAGCCTCGGTGGGAGAATTACTTGCGCGGTAGACAAGGACCCCTCCGCCATCACGTGGGATGAATTTGTGGAAGAGTTCCGTCGCTACCACATTCCGGAGGCCACCCTGAAGCGGAAGGCAGATGAGTTCCGTGAACTCCGCTAAGGTAACATGTCTGTGGAGGAGTACATGTACCAGTTCATAGAGCTGGCGCGCTATCCCCTGAGGAAGTGGACAAAGATTCCAAAAAGCAAGAAATGTTCAAGAAGGGGCTGACTCCGGAACTGAGGACACTGCTGACTCCTCAGATCTACCCGGACTTTAACACCCTCATGAACATGGCAATACTCACGGAGAGAGCAAGGGCTGAAGAGAAGAAGGAAAACAAGCGCAAGTTTATGGAGCACAAGGCCAAGCAGCAAGAGCGGTCCCAGAGGCCGAGAAACTTTGGACACCCCATGTCCAGGTTCCAAGCTCCCATGCAGTACAGAACCCAATCCCAAGCCACAAGCTCGCAAGCCCCCAGAACCCAGTTCAAGCCCTACAACAACCAAAGTGCCATGAAACCCCCACAGAACAACACCAGCCAGATCACTGCCAACAACAATAACAGCTCCCGAGTGTGTTTCAACTGCCGAGAAACCGGGCACTTCATCGCCAACTGCCCGTATGCCAAAAAGCCAACCACCACCACCTACTCCAACTCGGTGAACGGGCCAAGGCCACTTGTGTCTGGAGCCAACCGCATGCCGGTGCGCAACAACAATAACTTCGACAACAACAATGGCAACCAGCAGATGAGGCAGCCCCAGCAGTCGTATGGACGAGCCCGGGTCAACCACATCAATGCGCAGGAGGCACAGGAAGCACAAGGCGTAGTGCTCGGTGAGTTCCTGGTCAGCTCAGTCTTGGCTACCATACTATTCGATTCGGGAGCATCGCACTCATTCATATCCTCAAGCTTTGTGGAAAAGCATAGCATACCCACAATACTACTAAAAGCACCCGTAATAACTCGGACGCACGGAGGTGACATTAAGTGTCAACTGGGATGCCCCCAGGTAAGGATTATTTTAAGTGGGGGTAGAGTTCCTAGCAAACCTGGTAGTACTGAAGTCCAAAGGGATAGATGTGATCCTTGGGATGGACTGGTTAATCCAACACCATGGCCTCATAAGTTGTGCCGATAAAGTAGTGCACCTGACCAACCCAGACGGGATACAAGTGACCTGCCACACCCGAGGACACAGGCCAGACATAATAGTTTTCAACATAGAAGCCAAGTCCATAGAGGATGTCCCAGTAGTGCGAGAATACCCAGATGTGTTCCCAGAAGAACTCCCCGGAATGCCACCAGATAGGGACATAGAGTTCGTCATCGACCTTATCCCCGAACCTCTCCCATAGCCAAGAGACCCTATAGGATGGCAGCACCGAGTTGGCGAGAATTGAAGAAGCGGCTAGCGAACTCCCGGCGAAGTGGGTTCATCCGACCAAGCTCATCACCATGGGGAGCCCCAGTGCTTTTCGTGGAAAAGAAGGATAAGAGCATGAGGATGTGCGTGGACTATCGCTCGCTGAACGAGGTCACTATCAAAAACAAGTACCCTCTCCCCAGAATGATGACCTGTTTGACCAGCTGAAGGGAGCCAAGTATTTCTCAAAGGTGGATCTAAGGTCAGGGTACCACCAGCTCAAGATTAGGGAAAGTTACATTCCCAAGACTGCCTTTGTCACTCGCTACGGGCAGTATGAGTTCACGGTGATGACCTTTGGGCTAACCAATGCACCAGCATACTTCATGAACCTCATGAATAAGGTGTTCATGGAAGAGCTGGACAAGTTTGTCGTAGTCTTCATTGATGACATACTTGTTTACTCCAAGAGCGTGGAGGAGCATGAACAGCATCTTCGAGTAGTGCTGGGGAAATTGAGGGCGCACAAGCTATACGCCAAGTTCAGCAAGTGTGAATTCTGGCTAGAGAAAATATCTTTCCTTGGGCATATTCGACCGAAGGAGTAGGCCGTAGACCCCCGGAAAGTTGAAACAGTCTCCAACTGGCAGCAACCGACCAACGTGAGCGAGATCAGGAGTTTCCTTGGTTTAGCAGGGTACTACCGGAGATTTATCGAGGGATTTTCAAAGATTGCTCGGCCCATGACAGAGCTGCTCAAGAAGGAAAAGAAGTTCAACTGGACCGAGTCCTGCGAGAGAAGTTTCCAAGAGTTGAAGAAGAGGTTGACCACAGCCCCGGTGCTGACTCTACCAGACATTCAACGGGACTTTGTCGTGTATTGCGACGCCTCTCGACAAGGGTTGGGATGTGTTCTCATGCAAGATGGGAAGGTGGTGGCATATGCTTCCCGTCAGCTCAAACCCCATGAGCAGAATTATCCCACCCATGATCTGGAGTTTGCCGCCGTAGTGCATGCCCTGAAGATCTGAAGACACTATCTGATTGGGAACAAGTGTGAAATCTACACAGACCACAAGAGTCTAAAGTACATCTTCACCCAGCCCGACCTGAACCTAAGGCAAAGAAGGTGGCTAGAGCTAGTCAAAGACTATAACCTAGAGATTCACTACCACCCAGGGAAGGCCAATGTAGTAGCAGATGCCCTAAGCCGGAAAACCTACGAGAAGGCAGCCCCCAAGAGTGCCCAGTTGCAAGAGGAGATGGTGCGGCTCAACGTACACATTGTCCCACAAGGCTATGTCCGCCAGCTGAGTGTTCAGCCTACCCTGGAGGAGAAAATCCGGAAGGCCCAAGAGACCGATGAGAATCTGATGAAGATTCGCAAGCATACCGGAGAGAACAAGGCCCCTGACTTTAGAGTGGATGATCAGGGTACCCTGTGGTACAAAAATAGGATATGCGTGCCTGTAGGCGGAGATTTCTGACAAACCATCATGGATGAGGCACACAACTCAGCATACTCCATTCACCCGGGATCCACCAAGATGTACATGGACTTAAAACAGAAGTATTGGTGGAATGGGATGAAAGCGGACATTGCCCGATTCGTCGCCCACTGTGATACTTGTCAGAGGATCAAAGCCGAACACCAGAAGCCCGCAGGAGCTGATGTTGCGGCCTTTACCAATCCCGGTATGGAAGTGGGACGAGATAGGTATGGATTTCGTAGTAGGGTTGCCAAGGACTCAGAAGGGACATGACTCCATATGGGTGATCGTGGACCGACTCACTAAAGTCGCTCACTTTCTACCCGTACGGACCACTTATGGTGGAGAGAAGTTGGCGAAACTCTACATAGAAAATATAGTAAAGCTGCATGGAGTGCCTAGCAGAATAGTCTCAGATAGAGGGACCCAGTTCACCTCTAGGTTCTGGAAAAGCCTGCACAAAGCCATGGGTGCCAAGCTAGATTTTAGCTCAGCGTACCACCCGCAGACAGACGGACAGACCGAAAGGGTGAATCAAATTTTGGAAGATATGTTGAGAGCATGCGTCCTCACCTATGGCAAAGATTGGGAGCAGAGCCTGCCATATGCAGAATTTTCTTACAACAACGGCTACCAAGCAAGTCTGGGAATGTCACCATTCGAAGCATTATACGGGAGAAAATGTAGGACACCCCTGATGTGGTCCGAAGTAGGAGAGCGTGCCCTGGTCGGGCCCGCACTTATAAAGGAAGCCGAAGAGCGAGTAGCCGATATCCGAGAAAAGTTGAGAGCCGCCCAGTCCCGACAGAAGAGCTACGCAGACAAGAAGAGGCGTGAAGCAAGCTTCAATCCAGGAGATTTCGTCTACCTCAAGGTTTCACCTATCCGGGGGACTCGGAGATTTCAAGTAAACGGGAAGTTGGCCCCTCGGTACATCGGACCGTATAAAGTGCTAAAGAGAGTCGGAGCAGTAGCATACCGGTTGTAGCTACCCGAAGAGATGTCGGATATACACCCAGTGTTCCATATCTCCCAGCTACGCCGATGTTTGAAGATTCTTGAAGAGAAGTGAGTACCGGTGGAGACCATCGATCTACAGCCAGACCTTAGGTACCAGGAGGTGCCCGTCAAGATTTTGGACACAGTGGTCAAGCGGACAAGGACGACAGAAGTACGGGTGTGCAGAGTCCAATGGAGCAGACACGGAGTGGAAGAAGCCACGTGGGAGCGAGAGGACGCATTGAAGAAGGAGTTTCCCCACCTATTCGAAACCTAGCCGAATCTCGAGGACGAGATTCATTTTAAGTGGGGTAGGTTTGTAACGCCCGCGTTTTTAGCACCAAATAAATCACCTAATAAATCGTGCGTATTTTCAAAACTGTCCAGCCGAGCTCAATTACCCCCTTCAAACCCTAGTCACTGTCCCTCCCTCTCACCCCGGCGCGCGTGCCGCGAATCCCGCCGGCACCACCCGCACCCGGACTAGCACCACGCGTGCCTTCCCAACGCCGCGGTCGGCCACCGTGCGGGAATCCCGCGCACACCGCGGTCCCCGCCGGCCGGTCCGCCATCACCGCCGTCCCGTAAATCACGCCGACGCCCGGAAATCGGAAAAGCCCACAAAAACCCTTCCCCTATTTTCCTAACAATTTTCTCTAATTTTTCTAAACTTTTTCCCAATTTCTTTCCTCTCTTTTTCCATTTTTTCTTTTCTTTTCCTTCCCTTTTTCCTTTTTCCTCTTTTCTTGTCCCCCTTCCCTTTCTTTCTTCTCTCTTCCTCCCTTTCTCCTTCCTCCTTCCGCGGCCAGGACCGGGCCCCCCCGACCAGCGCCTGGCGCCGTTGACTCCGGCCCGCGCGCACGCCGCGCACGCCCCCCCCTCGGCACGCCTCCAAGCCGGCAAGCACACCCTCCTCCTCACGCCACCGCGGGCCGCGCCCCCGGCGGGTCGCCGGTGCCGGCCGGCCACCGAACGCGGCCGGCCGCCATTACTCCGAGCCGTCGCGTCGGGCGAACACCGACGGGTTGACGCCGCCGCGACCACGGCCGCCCAACCCTCCCCGCGCCTATTGACCCGCCGCCGCCGCCGAGTCGTCGTGTCACCGGCGCCGTCGAGAAGCTGCCCGAGCTCGCCGGAGTCGAGCTCGCCGGAGAAAAATCTCCCCTCCCCCGAACCGCCTTAGGCCACCTATAAATAGACCCCGGTCTCCTCGCCGCCCCACACCGCACCACGAGCTCACACAAGTCTTCCCCAAGCTCCACCGCGCCGCCGCCCCTAGCACCGCCGCCTCCCTCTCGTCCGCCGCCGCCGATCCACTTCCTCGCACCGTCCTAGCCTAAGGTGAGCACGGGGATGAGAAGCCCTCGCCCTCCGCCTCCTTTTTTCCCCCGCCCCCCGCCGCCGTCGGCCCCGGAGGCCGCCGCCCGCCACCGGACCGGGGCGTCCAGCCCCCCCTCCCCTGTCTGGATCAGTGAGGAAGAAGGGCATGTTTGCCCAAATCCCCCCTGTTTCCTTCTTTTTCCAAAATAGCCCCTGCCCTATTCCCCCTCTCTCTCCTTCTTTCCAAAACAACCCCTAGGTTAAGGTTTAATTGTAAAATAAATTCTGTCAAGCCCTAAACAACTTACAACCTGGCCCTAACCAAATTTATATTACCATAAACACCCCTGTCTCCATTAATAGAAATTACTAGTAGGTCCCTTGCCCCTTTAACCTCTCTTTAACTCGACGTTTCATGCACGATTTTATTCCCGATTAAATCCAAATTTCACCACACCTTTCCCAGTAGTACCCCCGCCGAACCAACCCCCTAGGACTTATATATACCCCCTCTCCGCTCATTTCCCCTCCTCGAGCTCGGCCGGAAATATGTGTGCTAATATTGCTTGCTTGCCTATGTGTGCACTATAGCCGACGGAGTAGACGGAGGAAGGTACCCCGAGCCGGAGATCGAAGCCGACTACTGCGAGCAGGAGCCCGAGGTCCCGAACGCCGAGCCGGCACTCCCCGAAGACTTCGAAGACGGCAAGTTCAATCTCACCCTTTGATGCATGCTTTTGTCCTAGTTTTATAAATATAACCCTATACCCGTTTTATAAATTGCATATTGTTTTACCGCAAAACATGGTAGGATAGCCACCCTTGATTGCCATGATTGAACCTTGTTTTGGCCTGAATGTTTGCTTTAAAATGTGTGAGTGCTTTCAAAATGTGTGAGTGCTTTAAAAACAAAAAGGGGATATGTTTGGAAAGTGAGTAAAGAACTGGGTAGACGGGATGGTCGTGTGTGTCAGGAGTATGGGTGAGCTCGTACCTGTGTGGTTGAGCGTGTTGGGAGTTGTCCATCTTGTCGGTTAAGGACCGGGTTGCGTGACATCTCACCTGACCCAAATCATCGTACAACCACTCGACCGTTGTATGTGGCAACGGCTTCGCATAAATCCCACTAGTTAATCTACTTGCCATCTGGTGTGCGGGTGAGCAGCGGGAGACCAAGGAGTAGGGGTACGCTCTGTGTGAGGTATGCCCCAGTTATGTGGTATAACCCTGGGTGCTTCCGTGGTGTCTCGTAGTGTTAGCTAAGGTGGGTAATGGCTTTGACAGGATCCGTACCGGCACTGAGGTGTCCGTGTGACGGTACCCTACTTGTGGGTAAAGATGTACAACCTCTCGCAGTGTCAAACCTATTCGAATAGCCGTGTCCACGGTATTGGACAAGTCATGGTGTGGTCACAAAAACTAGTGTTTGGGATGGGATGTTTTCTGGCGTGAGTTGTTTTCCGGGTGAAGTGTGTGGCTGTGTGCCTGGGCTACGACGGACGGGAAGTCCGGTAGTTCCACAGTGGTTTTTCCTAAAACAGTTGAGTCACTTTGGTTATGAAAATGTTTGTGAAAACCTTTTTGAAATGAACCCCTGCATGTGTAAGTTTGCAAAATGAACCTTAACCTGATCCTTGTTATACTTTATGCATGATTCTACTTATAAGCCCCTCCGCGGGTGGGGTTGGATTTGCTGAGTACGTATGTGCTCACCCTTGCTTTCCTAACTATTTTTCAGAGGAGGATCCCGATTACATTCCCGAAGACGTCGAGTAGGTTGCTGCCCTACACCCAACCGTGCCTGTGTACCCAGGGCCCCTACCGAAAGCTTCCATGGTGTGGTACTCTGAGGAGGCTATGGAAGCCTTTGCTATCGTAGTATGGTCGTTAGCATTTGTGTTGTTCCTTGTAGCGTTGGCACTACCGTGCCCTCTGTGTCGCCGTGATGTAAAAGACTGATCCACCTATTGTAATAAATGTGTTACCAGCCTCCTGGGACTGGTATTTGTATCACATTTAGTCACCTCTGATGAGGGGACGCTTCAGAGGGACGGACGGGGTCACGTGGGTGAAGGGGGCGGTGGGGACGTGGGGTAAGTGTGTTAGGGTTTGTTAATGGGCTAGGCTGTTGTAACACCCCGTGTTTTTGCTCAATGACAAATTGTGCTAATGACCCACTTAATCAGTCCTCTAACTAACCTTGAGGACCTTAGGTCAACCCTCGGCAAAGCCCTAGCTCAAAACCCCTTTTATTCCCTTAACCCCCTTATGCCATTCTGGAACTTTGGCACGTTCTCCAAAATTTCCCTAAACACTTCAAAACCACCCAAAGAGAAAAATGTGCAGAATGTTGAGGCACACAACTTTGCTGTTGAGTGACATTTGAAATTTGGAGGAATTCTTGGTGAAACATGCCTTGGAAGGTGCTCTGTTCCTATTCACAGGCGCCGAGTTTTTAGCCATGTTGGCATGGCGTTCCTGCTTCATTTCTTGGACAAAACCCCTACAAGCCTTTGTGAAAGTTGTAGAGGGATCCCTAATCTCCAACTTTGCTTCAGATGCTAAGGTACAGTTTCGTTTGGAAAATTGGAGAAAAACAATTTTGAAAACAGAATCATGAAATACATTTGCACCGAGAGCGCCGGAACGCGTCCAGGGCGCGACGTCGCGCGCGGCCACGTCGGCCACCACCTACGTGCCGTACCCGCTTCGGGTGCGCACGCCGAGGCGCCGGTGTGACCGCCGGTCACCGCGCGCGCGGCCGGCGAGCACCCGTGCGTGCCGTCCGTGGCAAGTGGCGGGGCCGGGGTGGCGCGGATCCGCCGGCCGGCGCACCGCCCGCGGCGTGCCATTGGCCACCGGAGCGGCGCACATCGCCGGCCATGCCCTCGACCTCTCTACGTGTCCTAGTGGCACCAGCACATTCCTACCTACCCCAACCGACCTTCCCGCGCGCTTATAAGCCAGCCCTCGCCGTCCCTCGCGCGCATGCGTCCCTGCCCGAGCCGCCGCCGTCCACCATTGCCACCGCTCGGTGAGCACTGTGTCCCATTCGTTTTCCTCATGCACCCAAGAGCCTCAGCCCTTCCCTGTGAACCACAACACCTCCTCGAGCCACGTGTTGATCAAGCTAAGCCACCCATTCGCCGGAGTCCGAGCCTCCGCGGTCGCCGCCGGACCGCCGCCGTCGAGCTCGCTCCTTCGCCGCTTCTCCAAGCCCGTGACCTGTCTGGTACCTTCTCTGGGTCTCATGGAAGCTCCCCGTGCAGCACGTGGTTGAGCCCATGCCCTTCCCTCACCGCCGTCGAGCTTTCCGCGGGCGCGCCGCCGCTGTTCCGCCACCGCCGCTCGCCGGAGTCATCACCCGTCGATCCACCGCCACCAATCGGTCGCAGGTGAGCCTAATCGACGATCCCCCTAGCGTGTTTGCGTGGCCGAGCCCTACCTCGCCGCCGGCGAGCCGGTCCCCGCCGTCGGGCCCGAGGGGGGTGAACCGAGGGTAGATTTGTAAGGATTTTAAAAGTTTCAGGGTCCCCGATGCAAAAAGATTCTTCCTGGTTTTGTAGATTAGTCCAGCACCTTGTAAAATCGATTAAAAATCGTAGTAAAATCCAAAAATAGCAAACCCAATTTTTCTGTGTTCAGTGTGACAAGAACTACAACTTTGTCCAAATATGTATATACCTTTGAGATATAGTTTTTGCTTGAAAAATAGGAATGTGAAGTACTTAGATTGGTGTTTCTACAAAATCCACCCAAGCTCTTGAGCTGGATTTTGGATATGTTGTGGTAACTAGTATGCCTAGCCTCTGTGCCAAAAATTTGCACAAAGTTGATGAAGGGATCATCCTGAATAAATTATTTTGTGATATTGATAAATCTGCCTAGATGATTTTTGTAGATGGTTACATAATTATTTTTGAGCCCAACTTCTGGATATAGTCTTGTTATGTTAAAAAGCATCTTTGGTGAATTTACCATGATTTTATCTCTGTTAGAAATAATATTTACTCATTTATGCATGTTTTTAATCATAAATATGAGTAGCATGTTTCATGAAGGCTATAGGTGTGTTTGTTAGTTCTTTAAGCTTGTTTTGGACCAGAGTATGGGTAGGAGAAAGATGAGACTCAATACTGTCCTAATTGTTTTGTTATGCATTATTTCCTTTTATGCTAAATAGGAATGCTCCTGTATTGGTGTATTACATTCAACGGTGAAAAACCTTTTGCTTGCTGTCCAGGAGTATGCTTTCTTGGTCAATAGGACCAATGAGTGATGCTAGATCATCTGGTTATGTTTGGTTATGCATGAGAAGCTCAAACTAGAATAATCTAGAAAAGGGAAATAGGAAAAAGTCACCCTCTCTAGTGCATGCCTTAAGAAGTGTTAGGAAAAGTAAAATGGTGCTAGGAAAATAATGGCCTTGCTGTTTGTTTTTAAATTAATTATTTCTTTAATAGATGTGCACACAATCACCTTAAAGAGAAGGATAAATAGGCCTTTGCTTATTTCTTTAAAAGGAAAGATGTGTAAATACTTTTGTTAAGGTGAATATGGCCAACCATATACTCCTTGCAGCTCTTTGTTACTGTTTTTGAATTAATTTAAAATAATTACACTCCTAATCCCTGCATTGCATTCCCCGTGTAGAAGTCCCCGACGGTAGCTATACGCTTGTGCCGCCTGACGAGGACGAGGGAGCTGGAGGAGACGTGCACTACGTGACCGTAGAGCAAGACCCGGGCCAAAGTCCGGAAGTTTGTGTGTCTGCTTGTGCTGACGAAGGCAAGCCCCGGTTTACTCATTAACTCCTGTGTTTCTTTAAAACTTCTGACTTTACTTCTTGTTATTGTATGTGCATTTACGTTCAGGAGTTGAATTGAAACCCTAGTTGCATGATCCATAAGTACCTATGATCTTGTACTAGCATGTTAGGTCGCTAGTTGCTATGCTTAAGGATCCAGTACAAGTTGAGTGATGTTCGCCACTCGCGAGAATAGGATCTCCTTTATGGAATCACCATATGTTTAAATGGATTGCTCATGTGGTAAGAGCATGGGATTTGAGCTCCGGTCCAATGGCTTTGTGGGCTAAGTGTTTGAAAGTACTAAACACTTGTCGGAAATGGGTACGGTAAGCCTAGTACCTAAATGAGGCGGTACGGGGTTTTACTATCACTACTCTTAGGGTTGTGGCCCGGGGCTTGCCACCCGAGTGCATGCGTGAGGCTGGGTGACCTTGGTGGCGTAACCCAGATAAACCTTGTACTTAAGACTGTGAGCTATTATCCCCAAACCGAGGAATGACGGGAACCACCTGGTTGGTGAACTCGTAGTGAGGGCACCTCCCGTGTGTTTAGGTCCACCTTGCAAGGTTTGAATCAATCGATTGTCGGCCTCTCACCGTCATCTGAGACTGCTTACCCGACTGGCCATGATATCCCTTTTACGATGGAACTTTGTGAAGATTATTACTTTGATTAATTGTTTGTACAACTTTGGTTGTAATAGTTGCTTATCTAGTAATGATTACTTCACTAGAACATGAGCTAAAATGTGAAAGTAAGGATTCACTACTTAGTAGCGTTTGGCAAATAAACCCACAAGCCAAAAGCCTTGCATACTAAAAGTAAGGTCTTTTCTTTTGGACGGGTAAGTCTTGCTGAGTATTAGTATACTCAGCCTTGCTTTATAAATGTCGTTCCAGGTAATGCATATGATGTGTGGCCCGGAGAACTTCCACCCGGCTGGGAGCTGGAATGGGTGGATGACGAAGAGTGATTGCATCATGGACAGGCCTCCTATGATGTGATCAGATCGTTTAGCTATCTTCCGCTGTTTTCAGTAAACTCTGAACCATTTACTTTCATGTCAAGAACTATGTTTGTAATAATGATCCCCTACGGGGATGTGACGGATAATTTGTAAGGCACTCTGGACTCTCCTTCGTGGGAGTTTTAATGCATTCATTCGATCCTCTCTGTGTTTCCAAGTGATTTACCGGGTGTAAACCCGCAATACCCAACGGGATGCTTCTTTATTATCGCTTAATGACCAAATGGAGTGGTTTAGACGATAGTACGGAATTATCTCGGGTGGGGTTTGAAAGTGCATCTAGGCCCCTAAGTGGATTTTGGTGAATTGAATGACAAGGCGATTAAAGTACTAATGTTTTTGTCTAAGATTGTGAGCAGGTTTTCTTTCTAGATTCATTAGCAACCATTGAAGTATTTTAATTATGGATGTATTTTATGGCTCACATCTACAAAGAAAAGTATATGGTGCAAGACTTCATGAGTTTATCGAAAGAGAACAAGATGATGAGTGTACACACCATGGTTCTAAAAATTGGAAGCTTGCATATCCGTTGTCAATCAAGATCAAGCATTTGAAGCGGGATTTTCAAATGAAGGTTAATTGCGTGTGAAGCAAAGTGGAACTCAAAGTGGATTGGATAAGTGATGAAGAGATCAACCGAGATGGCTAGGGTGAGGGACTAAGCAATCTTTGGGGCCGTAGCTAAGCCGCCATTTGTGTTTTGCTAGGGTGAAGGTCTAGCATCCGTAGGGGTCTTCAAGTATCATATTCAAACCTTAACCGAGGGAAGATTTGCAAGTCATCAACTCGTTAAGAGTGGCAACATGGAGTGACCATGGATCCAAGTGTGCATTCCTATGCTATATGAAAAGATCCTAAGTCATTAGCTCAAGTATGGGCGTGCTCAAGTCAAAGGCTAGGATGAAAGCCCTCAAGTGGATATTGTTCAAGTATGGCAGGATTTGAAGTTGTTCAAGCTCAAGAGGTTAACAAAGCTCATTTATTCTTTTCTTGAGTATAGGTATGCCGTACTATCAAGGGGGATGCATCTTAGCGAGTTGACCAAGTCAAAGTGCTCTTTAGTTGACCTAAGTGAGAATTAGCCTTAGAGTGTGCTAACAAACCCTCCTAACCTATCCTGGGTCATTTCATCCTGGTGGTGAAGTGCTAGTTTCTTTAAAAGAGGTTTTGGGGGTAACTCGGGCACAGGCCGGTCCCGACGGTCGAGGCACCGGTCGACCGGTGCCGCTAGCCCAACAAACTAGTTTTTCGAACACCGGTCGGCCGGTGTAGGGCACCGGTCTGACCGGTGCCACCCGGGGACTAACGGCTAGTTTTCTCCTTTGAGGGGTATGTCGGGCATACACCCCGGGTACTCATGCAAGGAAGGAGGAAGAGTAGAAGATGGACTCCTACTAGAATTCCCCTGTACTCCTACTAGGACTCGCTCTGTGTAATCCTACTAGGACTCCGGCCTTGTAACCGACTAGGTTCCCGCCCCCTAGACTATATAAAGGAGGGCCGGGTACCTAGCCGATCATCCACAATCCCTCCGGGGAACAACACCAAGCGCAGGGCGCAATACTACCCCAAACAGGACGTAGGGTAGCTACTCCGGCTACCCGAACCTGTATAAATCTTGTGTCTTGTGTCCTCGCGCGTACCTTCGGGTTCCAGATCATGGCGATCCCCACCTTCTACCTTGCTGCGGGTACCTCCCATGGAGGTCGAGTGGTTTAAACACCGACAGCTGGCGCCCACCGTGGGGCCATCGTCACGATCATCGGGTGAATTCGAAGGACCTTCTCATCAATCTACCGTAGCAATTGCTCTGTCTCGAACCAGGCGACTCGTCGGACTTCTCTGCACTCAGTTCGAGACAGAATTGACCTCAAAGCTTTTGCAATGAGCAAGTTATCTAGCGTTCGACCAACGTCAGTCCGATTCCAGTGCAACTCGGTCGAGATGTATTGTGAAGCAGATCATCAAGATCGATGTTCTTTCCGCTCGGAGCCAATGGCGGCTATCAGCACGCAGTCGTGGCCTTTCGGGAGTTATTCACAGGCACGTGCTGTTCTCCGAGTCGAAATCAATCTAATCCCATGCTGTTGTCCTTGCCATGTGCGGAGGTACAGAAAAAATATATAGCACCGAAGCGAGAGCCCGAGTCCGGTCCGGAGAAGTCATGGATTCAATAATTTCGATCAAGACTAAGTGCTCTGGCTAAGTACACACAAAGGCTACCAACAAGGCTCAAGGATCTTTGCTACATACACACGCAAGCCGTACGCGAGTACATCCACTTCAACTACTCGAGTACATCCACTTTAACTACTCGAGTACAATTGCATCAGCGCTCGGCAACGTTGACTTGTCGTCAGACCGCAAGCCCTCTACTTCGATCACGGCGTGCGGCTGCGACTACTCGTTACCCGGCCGCACGGGCTCTACGTCAACCTTACCGTGCGCCGCGAGTACTCGTCTCTCGACCGCAGCGGCTCTACATCGACTACGCCGTACGCTGCCGCGACGTCGTCTTCTGGGCGTACGACTACCTCGACTACTTATCTCGACTAGTTTCAACTAGAAAACTAGTCGAGGACGGCTCCCGCGGCATCAACAACTAGTTCGGATCCACCTCCAACTAGTCGACTTCAGCTCCAACCGTCGCGGCTCCATCACCGACCGCCACGGCTTCGTCGACACTCGTCCACGAATTAAGCTAAGTCACTTATTTCAATAATTATTTTTTCTTTGGCTTGTTCTCCACATACAGGAACCAACGCCAAAGACTACTTCGTGTACGCCTCTCAACGGCTACCTGCCAGCAGAGCTACACCGTGCCAGCTATTCCTTGGGGATGTTGACTGCTGCCACAGGCTTGGTGCACCAAATTAGGAGGCTCTTGCCACGACGTTTCGTGTGCCGAGTGCCGGAGGCGCACAACTACACCCCGAGGAGGCACTTGCGCAATCCTTTCTCCGCCATGCGGAACAACGAGCAATCGTGCTCTCTCTTGTCGCCATGTCGACTACCTTCGTCTACCTCTTAATGGTCTCGCTACAGTAGCACACGCCTTGATCCGCGCAAAGCCTCGGCTCTCCTGTCATGCCTCCACGTCCCCAGCGACTACGGCTAAACAGGCTCCTCAGAGACCAGGCGCTTAAACCAGCTCTCCTGTCATGCCTCCACGCCCCCAACGGCTATGGCTAAACAGCGATCACAGAGACTGGGCGCTAAACCGCATCAGGCTAACTACTCGACGCCTAACGACACAACAAGAGCATGACACATGACATTTACATCTATATTCATATTTGTATTTGTCACTTGTAGATTCAATTTCTACAAAAATGCTACATAATGTACGCATCTCTACTTTCAGGTCAAGCTCCCGGCGACGATTTCCGAGTACGCTCCGCGTACCTCCACCGCGCGGCTAGTTCCCAACTCGGGGGCTACGCACCAAATCACTACTCGACAACAACTCGAGTAGTCTCTCGCTAGCTCTCTAGCTCGGGGGCTCGAGCACCAACAACTACTCGACATGGCTCCTACGGCTCTCTTGGCGACGAGCTCGGGGGCCGAACGCTACAAGAGTACTCGGATGATGGCTTTCGCGAACACCGAAGACCCTTGGATTGATTACCTAATCATTTCAAGGCTCGGGGCGCTATGCTACACCCATCATTCAAATTTTTCAAGACGGAAGATTTGGAATCAAGATTGACCCTCGGCTAGAGTCTACAACCGAACCTAAGGCTCGGGGGCTACTCCATATGGAGTGCGATTTTGCAATCGCACTTCCATATAATCTCGACTTCAAGATCGATGAGCCGGACCACCTTCCGGCCTCGCGGCGGTTCAAGTACTACCGAAGACTTCTCCAAGAAGTACTCGAGGACGCTCAAGAACTACTCGAAGAGGCTTCAAGACTACTCGAACTACTACTCTCGACTCCAACGTGCTCGGGGGCTTGTCGGGCATACACCCCGGGTACTCATGCAAGGAAGGAGGAAGAGTAGAAGATGGACTCCTACTAGAATTCCCCTGTACTCCTACTAGGACTCGCTCTGTGTAATCCTACTAGGACTCCGGCCTTGTAACCGACTAGGTTCCCGCCCCCTAGACTATATAAAGGAGGGCCGGGTACCTAGCCGATCATCCCCAATCCCTCCGGGAACAACACCAAGCGCAGGGCGCAATACTACCCCAAACAGGACGTAGGGTAACTACTCCGGCTACCCGAACCTGTATAAATCTTGTGTCTTGTGTCCTCGCGCGTACCTTCAGGTTCCAGATCATGGCGATCCCCACCTTCTACCTTGCTGCGGGTACCTCCCATGGAGGTCGAGTGGTTTAAACACCGACAGGGTATAAATACCCCAAGCCTTCTTCAAGTGAGGGTTGTTGTTTCTAGTGAATTTGCTGAGGTCCCAAGCCATTTCTAACTAGCTCTAAGCCTTAGTGGCTCTCCCCAACCATCTCTTTGTGAGATTTGTGGATTCAAGCCATCTTCTTTGTGTTGGGTTGAGGAAGTGAGCTTAAGAGTGACCTTGTGAGCTAACAAGAGCTTTTTCCATAGCTTGAGCACTTTGGTTTCGAGTCTACAAACTTTGGAGCATTTGTTACTCTTGGAGGTTTGCCTCCTAGACGGGTAGGTGTCGCCGGCTAGCTCCCAAGGTTGTGGTGAGCAGCGGGAAGTTTGTAAGGGCTGCGATCTTGCCTCTTCGTGGAAAAGATCACCTTAGTGGAAAGGAGGAAAGTGGTTGAAAGAGACCCGGCTTGTTGTGGGAATTGTCCCTTACAAGCTCCTCAACGGAGACGTAGCCATTCCTCAGTGGGTGGTGAACTTCGGGAAACAAATCCTTGCTTCTTCGTGTGGTTCGACTCTCTAAGTTGTTTATTCTAGCATATTACATTTGCTTCCGCTTCGATCTACTTGGGTGTGTTACTTGTGTGTGCAGGGCTCATTACTCTGCTTGTGATCATCTACAAAGGCCACACCCTGAGTTTCGTTCGTGCTAGAAGCCAAGAGGTGCTTGAAGTTGTTTTTGCAGGTTCTCTGTGGTACACCGGTCTAACCGGTGAGGCACACCGGTTTGACCGGTGTCACCTGTGAAGTTCAGTGCCTGACCGATCTGACCGGTCACCACCATCGGTCTGACCGGTGGAGCACCGTCAACTCAAGTGTTTGGGGAGAAAGAGTTTAAACTGGTCGTCTCGCCTATTCACCCCCCTCTAGGCGACATCAAGGTCCTTTCAATTGGTATCAGAGCTTGGTGCTCCGATTCGAGCTTAACCGCTTGGAGTTCTTCGATGTCGACAACTTGTGAGGTACCGTTTGAGCCTCTAGCTCTAGATGGCTCAAACTATTCTTCTTGGTGCTCTAATGTTCTCATTGCACTTAAGGTTTTGGGCCCTACCGCTGAGAGCATTATGGTTGCGAGTATCCTTCCAAAGGATGAGACATGTGTCTCGCCAATGGACTTGGAGAAGAAGCAACTCAATGCCGTTATTACTAACCTTTTGTGTAGTTGTGTATGTAGAGAACTAAAGTATATTATCTTGAAGAGCAAAAAGATTTCCGAAGATGCTCATCTCATTTGGAAATTACTACTTGAGTTGGTAAACACCAAATGGGATGAACTCGAGAGCGATGATGAAGATGAGTCAGTGAAGATGTGCTCTACCTCTACAACATCCACTGATCATCAAGCATCAAACCCCAAGCAAGAAGAAGAGCAAAGAAGCGAAGACGCTGTCCCTCTGCAGGGACCGGTCAGACCGGTGACACCCACCGGTCAGACCGGTGCCAGCAGGGGCACACCAACTTGCTTGATGGCCAAGAAGGAAAAGAGAAGCAAGAAGAAGAGACAAGCCAAAGGGGCTAAGGAGTAGAAGATTGAAGCTTCAAGCTCTTCGTCAAAAGAACTTGAACTTCTCAAATCCGAACTTGCATCTTTGGTTTGTAAGTATGAAACTTTGGCTAACAAATATGATCATGACATCAAATCCTTTGCTTGTGGAGCTAAAATAGAAGAAGATGCCAATGATGTTCTAGAGGCCAAATTAGTGAAGCTCACTAGCGAGCATATGGTCCTACAAGCTAATCACAATGAACTTGAACTTTCCTATGAGAAGCTTGTTGATTCTTATGCAACACTAGAGATAGCCCATGAGGTTGTGCTTTCATCGGTAAAATCTCTACAACCTCTATCTCACACATGCACATGCTCACAAGTTCAAGTTGTTTTATCTAGCGCTAATGATTGTTTGTGTCAAGCAAGCCAATCTAGCATTGAGCATGTACTTGTAGAATCTTGTGATGACCTCATTGCTGAAGAAAATGATAAACTAAAGCAAGAGGTTGAAAAGCTCCAAAAGGACTTGTATGTGTTGAAGGAGAAGAGCAAAGTGCAACCTTCTCAAGATAACCGTGAAAGCATGGTGAAGAAGCTTGGGAAGGGATCAACCGCCACTAGCTCAACCCCTCAACAACATACAACATCCCACAAGAACAAGATTCAAGAAAAGAGCGAGATTGGGCAAATCAAACCCCAATATCACCCGATCAAGCATAAGGCACAAGAGTCACTCTCCAAGAAGCCTAGAAGCTCCAACAAGTGGAGGGTGTGCTACAAGTGCAGAGAGAAGGGACACCTTGCCGACTCGTGCCCAAAAGCAACAACGGGCAGTGGCTCTGACCGTGACCGGTCAGACCGATGCATGCCACCGGTCAGACCGGTGCTGGCCAGGGCAGCCCCACTTCAAGCAAACAAGGCAAGGAAGCCACCCTCTCCAAGAACAAGACTCAGAAGCAAGTGTAGAAAAGAAATTGCAAGAAATGGTGTGACCAACAAGAACAAAAGTCGCATTTTCTATAAATGCCGTCAAAAGGGTCACATGGGCAAGGATTGCCCAAATGGTAACATTCCTAAATCAAACCTTGTCCATTGTGATTTCCATAAGCTTAGGAACGATAAGAAAAGAACTTGTTCTATGAGGGAGATTAGTTCACCTCATTGTAGCATGAGAGCTATTTGGGTTCCTAAGCACCTTGTGACTAACCCAATAGGACCCAACAAGTGTTGGGTACCAAGAAATGCTTACTGAGCTTGCAGGTTAAAAGAGATGCATTGAGCACATGGTTGGAAGACTTGGAAATCTTGATGGATTCAATTAACCATGTGAAGATCAAACTCATACAAATCGTGAAATCAATGTCATCTCGGTAACTAATGCGCTCGATTGAGTCTAAGTCACTTTTGGTTCTTGGTGAACACTCATGTGACGCTCCTCTTGGATGAGCAAAGCATGAAGTAGTGACTTTGACTATTTTTATGAAAATTTACTTTCTCATGCCATTCAATGCTTTTAATGGCTCTCTAGTAGAGCAATGCCTTATCCTTGTTGCAGGATTCAAATTAGTGATACATTCACTCACTCAAGGAAAAGGGGAGGAAAAATCATCAAAATGGTGTCAGGCAGTGGTCACCGGTCTGACCGGTGACAGGCACCAGTCTGACCGGTGCCAACGCAGCCTGCACATTTTGGTGGGTGACCCGGCACGGGTGCCCGGGTGACCCGGGTGACCCGGTGCGGCTCTGTATGCTGCAGGGTGACCCGACAAGAGTGCCCGGGTGACCCGGGGTTGTCCAAACCATCAAGGAGAAGGGTGATTTGGCGTCGAAGGTTATGAGAGGCTAAACACATTTCAATTAAAAAATCATTCATGTGTTGTAACCAAGTTTGGAATGAGCCTCACCAAGTTCTCAACTGAACAAAGTGCCTTGATCGAGAAATTCAAAATCTCTAGCACTACTTAAGGGGGAGCTCATTACAACACTTGAGTCACTTGTGGGACTAACAACTTCTTCTAAGTGATCTTGTAGTCTCATTCGTTTGTGCATCTCAAAGAAAGCTCTCAATAAGCGTAACTTCCAAAATAACAAGTAAGAGCTAACACCGTTTGAAATTTAATATATGCACAAATGAAATGGTCTTAAGGCAAAGGTATGTTTTCACGAAACTCCTTGAAATACCGTAATGCATCTAGGCCATAACATCATGCTAGTGTGCCATCCTTAGCATGTAATTGCTTCAAATGAACCTCTTGTGCTCCTCTCTAGATATTTGGTTGATATCTTTACTTCAACTCGTCTTTGTGTCTCGAGGATGAAGATATGAGCCAAATATGCTTGTTAGGGCATTCATTTGAAGTGGATGCATGCACTTTGTGACATAGGATAGATTTTTCGAAAAATCAACTAGCATGTATAGGTAGTGTGCTTACTTTGAAAAATATTTGGTTCTTGGTCTTAGTGACCCAATCAACTTAGTTGTGACTATAGTTCTCCTTGTTTGATTGTTGGCTAGTCACAATTAAGAAGATTTTCTCAAGTCCCTAAAATCCATCTTTATTTATCTCTCTCTCAGAAGGATCAAGAATTCATGAATAAATTGGTTAATCCTCCTTTCTTCTAAGAATTGATGGTTTTTTGGATCAATATCATCTTTCTATCTCATATCCAAAACATCTCAAAAGGTTAAAATGGAAATCTATTGTTGTGGCTCAAAATCTATTTCTCAAGGGCGCACCGGTCTGACCGGTGCTAGCCACCGGTCTGACCGGTGGTGACCTTGAAGTCACATAATCCTTTTTCTGCGACCTAAGTGGATGCAAATTGTCCTATAACATATTTGGAGAAGTTTTAAGGAGCAAAATCTCAAAAAGGAGAAAAAGGGACGGTACTACCGAGGGAGTGTCGGTTCTACCGATAAGGACTCTCTGTTGAATTTTATCACGATATTCGGTTCTACCGAGGGTGGGTCGGAAAAACCGATAAGGGCTCTCTGGCTCGACCAGCGGCGGTCACCGGTCTGACCGGTGCCTGTCACCGGTCTGACCGATGACGCCCGGCGTCAACCCGTGGGGCCACAGTAAAAGGAATCCTCTTTTACCCCCTCCTTTCTCTCTCCTCTATCATGCACCACCCCTGCAGCTTCAAACCGTGGAGCACCTCCCCTCCCTCTTCTCTCCTTCACCTCTCTCAAAATCCATGGTGGTTTGAAGATTGAACCAAGGAAAGCACTCAAAATTGGAAGCAAAAGGATCTCCAAAGGCCCTTCTTCACTTTCCCCTTCGAGTTTCTTGGATTCAACTCGAGTTCCACTCTCCAAAGGTATTCAAACCTTTCTTTTTCCCGATCTCCTCACATGGTGCAAAGTTTTGAATTTCCTTTGGTAGAACATCTTCTGAGATCACCTAGAGGACATACCTATAGATCCATAAGGTTTTGTCGAACACATTATGAGAACCCACGAATTGGGGTCGGACGGCCTTCACCGGTCTGACCGGTGGCCGTCACCGGTCTGACCGGTGGCGCATGTCCACCCCCAAATTGTGTTTTCTTCATGTTATTCAACACATATCTATTCTAGGATGTCTTTTGTTCATCTAGACCAAATCTTAGATTGATAGCTGCTCACATTGATTGTGAGAGCAATTGGCTACGATGCAGGTGGCACCGGTCGGCGTAGGTGCCCTCACCCGTCCGAAGGTGTGGCCCCGAAATAGACCCAATTGTTCTGAACTTTCAAGAATCAATTCCATATCAATTCAATCTTTTTCCTAGAGTCTTATGCAATCTTGTCATCCTATTTGTGACTCAGGACAGCAGCTATGGTACGGGAAAAGGAAGGGGCAAAGAAAAGAAGAGAAGAAGTGCTCACTCGCCGAGGAGCTATCCCCGGTGATTTTGGGGAAGGGGGCAGCACCGTCAACATCAGCGGCAAGAGGTTGAGATGCCGCTCAGCTCAAGCAAGTGCTGAGGATCCCGACTTAGGAGGTGACACCGGAACTAGCAGCGATGACAATGTCGAGGATGAGACCTTTCGGGTCGGTTGAGCCGAGGAGGCACCAGGAGGCTAGGTCGGACAGCGATGAGGATGAGGATGAGGAGGATGAGGAAGAGGATGTGGATGCCATGGACGAGGATGACGATGACCAGGGTAGATTGAGGATCATGTCACCCACTTACATTTACCCTGACAGGCCGGTGAAGTACCACGGGGCTGGCATGACCAAGGCCCTAAAGAAACGGAGGACAAGAACCCATATGAGGAGGGAAAGACCGCGTTGGATCCAAGGTTTTGGGCTAAGTTTAAGTAGGATTACTATACCACCGTGATCATAAAGAAGCCCAAAATCACTCACAAGGCACAATATGTGGATTGGGAGCACATGGCAAGAAAAGGTGACCCTATATTTGATGAAGTCATTAGCAATTGTGAGAGGCAAAGGGTCAAAACACTCATGGGGTTCCGACAGGATTGGAACAAGGAGATCATCGCCCAGTTCTTTGCTATAGTGCACTTTGGTCACATTGAGACCGATAGGGCTATGACTTGGATGACCAATGGCCAGAAGTACTCCATCACGTTTCACAGATTTTTGAGGTGCTTTGGGATCATGGCGGGAGATGGGGAGTTGAGGAAGCTCCATGATGAGGGAGAGCTCGAGAAGGATGCTTTGCATGTGATGTACCCTCGTGTTGAGCATGCCAACTTTGGGAAGGTGAAGAATCTCTACACCTACTTTGCTGTCCTAAATAGGCTCCTTAGGGTGTCTATTACACCTAGAGATGGAAACCCCTCTGAGATCACAAAGTTTCAGAAAAACTTGATGGTTGCTTTGAGGCCGGGAGCTCCAGAGTTTAGTGTTGGGGATTTTATTTGGCAAGAGATCAAGCACTTATCCGAGGATCCCAAGAAAATTTGCAGCTATAGTGCGTATATCATGTATATGATTGAAAAGGTTGCAAAGACGGAGTTTCCCAAAAATGTGACACACAAGCCTCTAAAGCTCAATCCTAGCAAGAATCCTCGGTTTCCATCTCCTAGACTTGAGCATGCACCGGGTCATGAGGAACAAATATTTGAGGAGGGAGCAGCTCGGCCAGATCTGCCTCAGGCAGGGGCTCAAACCGTCACCGGTCTGACGGTGCTGAGCACCGGTCTGACCGGTGGGGTGGGCCGGCGGGCCGGACGGGCCTCGCGGTCCACCTCCCCTTTGCGGAAGTTTCTCAACTTCATATTTGGGATGTGTAGGAGCCAGCATGACATCCAAGTTGAGCAACAAAGGTCGAGAAGGGCTAATAAGCAAATGAGGGACACGATGAAATTGATGCACAATGCCCAAGGATTTCAACCTCCTCGCTCTCCACCATCTCCAGAGTGTCCACAGGTTGAGATACCGTCCTTTGAGGAAAGGATGAGAGGATGGGCCAACTCCGACTTGCTTAATCAATATGGGCCCATGTTCTTCGAGTCCGGGCAAGGACAAGGATCGTCCTCATCGGTTCCTCCTCCACCATTTGTACCTACTCCTCCGGATGTGGCAGGATCGTCTCACTTCATGGAAGAAGAGCAATCACCCCCACCTCCTCCACCTCCCGAGCAAGTACAAGATTGGGGCGCTCGCTTCTCCGTCAAGATCTTTGGCTACAACCCTTACTTCTATGGTAAAAACTGCGCTCCCATAGCTCATCCATCTCAAATCACCGTCTCGGAGTCGATTTACCTAAACTCTCCTTTGCATTGGATTCTTGACGAATCTCAAATAGGAGAGAGCTCTCACCCGGGAGACAGATCTCAAGGACAGTGATCGGCAGCTGCTTCTTCTCCAGGCCCTTCTTGGTTGCTTGATGACAAAGGGGAGAAGAATCGAGATTAAAGCCACAAGTCTGCGCCGCACCGCCCGGGTTGTTGTGTCATGTTGCACCGGTCCGGGACGGTGCCTTGCACCGGTCTGACCGGTGCCTGCTGGCTGTTGAGAGAAGCCTTGTAAAAAGTTAGAACTTTATCTTAGTGGACTTGAGAACATTTGTGTGAGTGCTACTGTGTGTTTAAAACCTTATTGTAATATCTAAGCGACTTTATTGCTAGTTTGTGATGCATGAATTGAGTGGTGTTTGTTTGTGTTGGCTAAATGGAGCAAAGTGATCTAAACCAGCTTGCAACCCTGGCATGATCACCTTGGACCAAATAGCACGCACTTCGTTGCTTTGTGCGGCGACCGGACTCCGACCGGCCGACCGGCCGTGGGCACCGATCCGACCGTCTTTGCCCGCTTGTGTGGGTTGGTCGGACTCCGACCGGCTCGACCGGTCGTAGCACCGGTCTGACCGGTGCTGCCTAGTCAGCACACTTCTCTTTGCTTTGTGCATATCTTATCATACGCATCACGGTTTTAATTTTGTCGTTCACACATGTTGCACTCCACTGATTCTAAGATATAGGGGGAGCTCACACGCGTTTTCTTCCAAATTTGTGCTATTGGCATTTGAGGCCAACTTTTTGAAATTCAACTCAAAGCACAAATTAAGGGGGAGCTCTAGCTATATCTAAGAATCTAAATGCGCTTTAATGCTTTATTTGTAAGCTTTAATGGAGTTGTCATCAATCACCAAAAAGGGGGAGATTGAAAGTGCATCTAGGCCCCTAAGTGGATTTTGGTGAATTGAATGACAAGGCGATTAAAGGACTAATGTTTTTGTCTAAGATTGTGAGCAGGTTTTCTTTCTAGATTCATGAGCAACCATTGAAGTATTTTAATTATGGATGTATTTTATGGCTCACATCTACAAAGACAAGTATATGGTGCAAGACTTCATGAGTTTATCGAAAGAGAACAAGATGATGAGTGTACACACCATGGTTCTAAAAATTGGAAGCTTGCATATCCGTTGTCAATCAAGATCAAGCATTTGAAGCGGGATTTTCAAATGAAGGTTAATTGCGTGTGAAGCAAAGTGGAACTCAAAGTGGATTGGATAAGTGATGAAGAGATCAACCTAGATGGCTAGGGTGAGGGACTAAGCAATCTTTGGGGCCGTAGCTAAGCTGCCATTCGTGTTTTGCTAGGGTGAAGGTCTAGCATCCGTGGGGTCTTCAAGTATCATATTCAAACCTTAACCGAGGGAAGCTTTGCAAGTCATCAACTCGTTAAGAGTGGCAACATGGAGTGACCATGGATCCAAGCGTGCATTCCTATGCTATATGGAAAGATCCTAAGTCATTAGCTCAAGTATGGGCGTGCTCAAGTCAAAGGCTAGGATGAAAGCCCTCAAGTGGATATTGTTCAAGTATGGCAGGATTTGAAGTTGTTCAAGCTCAAGAGGTTAACAAAGCTCATTTATTCTTTTCTTGAGTATAGGTATGCCGTACTATCAAGGGGGATGCATCTTAGCGAGTTGACCAAGTCAAAGTGCTCTTTAGTTGACCTAAGTGAGAATTAGCCTTAGAGTGTGCTAACAAACCCTCCTAACCTATCCTGGGTCATTTCATCCTGGTGGTGAAGTGCTAGTTTCTTTAAAAGAGGTTTTGGGGGTAACTCGGGCCTGACCGGTCTGACCGGTCAGAGGCACCGGTCTGACCGGTGCTAGCCCAACGGCTAGTTTTTCGAACACCGGTCTGACCGGTGTAGGGCACCGGTCTGACCGGTGCCACCCGGGGACTAACGGCTAGTTTTCTCCTTTGAGGGGTATAAATACCCCAAGCCTTCTTCAAGTGAGGGTTGTTGTTTCTAGTGAATTTGCTGAGGTCCCAAGCCATTTCTAACTAGCTCTAAGCCTTAGTGGCTCTCCCCAACCATCTCTTTGTGAGATTTGTGGATTCAAGCCATCTTCTTTGTGTTGGGTTGAGGAAGTGAGCTTAAGAGTGACCTTGTGAGCTAACAAGAGCTTTTTCCATAGCTTGAGCACTTTGGTTTCGAGTGTACAAACTTTGGAGCATTTGTTACTCTTGGAGGTTTGCCTCCTAGACGGGTAGGTGTCGCCGGCTAGCTCCCAAGGTTGTGGTGAGCGACGGGAAGTTTGTAAGGGCTGTGATCTTGCCTCTTCGTGGAAAAGATCACCTTAGTGGAAAGGAGGAAAGTGGTTGAAAGAGACCCGACTTGTGGTGGGAATTGTCCCTTACAAGCTCCTCAACGGAGACGTAGCCATTCCTCAGTGGGTGGTGAACTTCGGGAAACAAATCCTTGCTTCTTCGTGTGGTTCGACTCTCTAAGTTGTTTATTCTAGCATATTACATTTGCTTCCGCTTCGATCTACTTGGGTGTGTTACTTGTGTGTGCAGGGCTCATTACTCTGCTTGTGATCATCTACAAAGGCCACACCCTGAGTTTCGTTCGTGCTAGAAGCCAAGAGGTGCTTGAAGTTGTTTTTGCAGGTTCTCTGTGGTACACCGGTCTGACCGGTGAGGCGCACCGGTCTGACCGGTGTCACCTGTGAAGTTCAGTGCCTGACCGATCTGACCGGTCACCACCACCGGTCTGACCGGTGGAGCACCGTCAACTCAAGTGTTTGGGGAGAAAGAGTTTAAACTGGTCGTCTCGCCTATTCACCCCCCTCTAGGCGACATCAAGGTCCTTTCAGGGTTGTCACAGCTGTAGTCAAGTGCATAGGGAAAATGGAGTTTTTTATTTAGATGCGGGTAGCAAGTATACCCGTGGATGAGAGTTGATGCCACTACCCACGCCCGTTGGGTCGGGTATCCGTGGATACCCGCGCCCGCACGCAAAACTGCCATCCCTATTCGACGCACTACACTAATCTATACTAAACAAACCAACGAATCTTCACAAACTCTATCAAGCCGAGTTAAAAAAACACTCAACATTAAATCATCACAAGCTAAGCTCCAAGGACGGCCCCGAACATGACAGTCGCCTCTTCTTTAGCGGCAAGGGTCTCTGCACCTCCTCCTCCTCCTCCTCTCCCTACCTCTTCGCTGATCTGATCGTCGTCGCCGCCGGCACACCGAGCACCGGTGCCTCCCCGCCTCCTGCCCGCCGCCGTTGCCGGCCGGGCCGACTACGATGCCACGCCTCCGGCGACGACAACGAGGACGACGCGTGCGGGTGAAGGGGCGGCGGGACGGTCGCCGACGACTTCCGGTGGCTGGCCTGTGTCCGCCCAGCGCCTGGTGCGATGCGAACGCCTTGCCGCAGACGGAGCACCGGAAGCGGAGCAAATGTGCTTATCAACATTTCCTAATCAGTAAAGGAAAACCACTCAAGTCCATATGATCAAAGCTAAGTAAAACAGTGCGTTTTTTAGATAACCATAACAAAGACGAATGTATCTCATGAATCAAAATTGGAAAAATAAAAGAGGGTATGAGTATGAAGGTAACACTACCAGATTCGAAGGCTTTGCCGAGAGCACATTACTCTCGGCAGAGGACATATTCCTCTCGGCACAGGCTGTGCCGAGAGGGAACTCTCAGCACAATGCACTCGGCACTGCTGGGCCGGCAAAGAGCCCTTTGCCGAGAGCCACATCAGATCCACTCGTTACACGTGTGCTGGGAGTGGAAAAGCTCTCGGCAAATGAATTTTCATAAAACAAAAAAACAATTCCAAGGCAGCGGGTCCACCAGCCGGCTGCCCTGGCCCCACCACCGCCGCCGCCCACCACCACCAGATTCGCCACCACCACTACCAGCGCCGCCCACCACCACCACCGCCCGCCCGCTGGCCGCCGCCACGGCCACCACCACCACCACCACCAAAACTGCTGACACCACCATCCGGCAGCTGCACACCACTACCACCGCGCAAACAAAACACAAGAGAGAGGGAGGGAGGTAGAACTCGGGAAGGAGCTACCCGCCGCCGTGCCGGGATGAGCCGCCTGCCGTCGCGCCGGGGAAGGAGTCATAGCCGCGCTGGGGAAGGAGCCGCCGCCGCGCCGGGGGAAGGAGCCACCGTCACCGGGAGAAGAGGCCGGGGCCGCCGCGCCTCCTTATGCGCCACCGCCGTACCTCACCCCACCGTGCCTCCTTATGCGCCACCTGCACCTCGCCCGCCCGCCCCCGCCCCCACCGCCGGTGAGGGGTGAACGGAGGGGGGAGGGGAGGGGAGGGCGGGGGCCGCCGGCGGGCCTACCCGGTGAAGGAGGAGGAGGAGCGAGGGAGGCGGCCGGTCGGCCGGCGGATGCGCGCGCGCGGTGGGAGGGGGCCGACGGCGGAGGGAGTGCAGGAGGGCGGCGGATCTGCGCGCGGGTGAGGGAAAAAGAGGAGGCGGCGGCGGAGGGAGGATGAGGAGGCGGCGGGGGAGGATGAGGAGGCAGGAGAGGAGGAGGGCGGTTTTAATAAGTAGGGTTGGTTGTTGGGCCGGCCGGTAGGATGGGCCGGCATTCGAGCATGGGCCGGCTGGTAGGAACGACCCAATAAGGCTTTGCCGAGAGGATTACTCCAGGCAAAGAAAATATTAGTTCGATTAATTATTAAAATAGCAAAAATGGAAGAAAATTCTAAAATTTAACATAACACCAATTACGCTGTATACTACTTCTAGAAAATTTTTTTAGACAAACTCAAATTTAGATTTCTCTAAGACTTCAAACCTAGTGACATTGGTTCAATTCTTTGAAACTTCTCGTGAGATGTTCCGGATTCTAAACAACATATGTGTTAAAGTGTTCAAAACATCCTCAACTTTTTGTCACAACCTCCACATATGATATCATGAGCACTTGACAAATTTCGTGATTTTCAAACTTTATTTGAATTTTATACAATTTTAAATCCATTCTACCTCATGATCTTCATCATGCACAGAGAACCAAATGCTAGAAATTTAGGTTCATTTTGTGTAAATGGTCTTAGAGATGTCTCATGGACATGAAAATCATTTTTCCAACAACTTTACTCTATGACCTCATGCACTTGCAGTTCATATCGGAAAAAATACCTAGAAAGAAGTAAATTTTTTAAATATAGCAAATGGAGTTGAAATTTGCCAAATTTGAGCATAAGTTTTGTATAAGTGTATGTTGAGGATAGAAAAAAATTGGAGCAAAAAAGTGATTTTTTAAATTTCCTTTGCCAAGAGTCAGAAAATTGCACTTGGCAAAGAAATTCTTTGCCGAGAGCCAGTCTGTTGGCTCTTGGTAAAGAAATCTTTGCGAGTGTTTTTTCTGTGCGGAGAGCTTTTTGTTTGGCTCTCGGCAAAGAAGCCTGTTTGCCAAGTGTTTTTTTTTGTGCCGAGAGCCAAATAAAAATCTCTCGGCGAAGATGTATTTTTATCTCATTTTCATATGTAGAATACTGACTTAAAAAATTGATAAACAGATGCGGAGCTTTGAGCCATTGCTAATCTGAAGCTTGTATATTCTATTACACTACCGGAATTTCAGTTTTTACCTAGAGTCTGGTTCTGTGCCGAGAGCCAAATAAAAAACTCTCGGCGAAAACTGAAATATCAATTTTTTAAGTCAGTATTCTACATATGAAAGTGAGATAAAAATACATTTCCCTTTAAAACATTCTCGGATAGAAGTTGAGCGGTCTCCAGCTTTACCACAACTTGGGAGACATTGAAGATCATCAAAATTTCAATACAGGTAGCTGTGCATCTAGTGCTAATAAGAGAACACTCCATTTAGCTAGTACAAAATTTTCATCGGCTCCGGGTCCTGGGTTCTACCGGGTGCCGTTGCAACCCGTCCAGGGGCTCGGACCCGCTAATTTTACCGGTTGAGGGTGGGATACCGGGTGTCGTTGCGGACAGCCCTAAAGCCAGGCCGCCGCCGCTCGCATCCTCCCACTGCCGCCGCCGCGCCTCGCGCCTCCCGGCGGCAGCCGCTCGCATCTCCCACTGCCGCCGCCGCGTCCTCCGCCTCCGCCCCCCGTCGCCTTCGCCGCGTACGCCGCCTCCCCATCTTCCTCGCCGTCGCCGAGTTCGCTGCCTCCCCGTCGTCCTGGCCATCGCTGCACGCACTCTTCCACCTACTCGCGCCGGTGAACCTGGAGAGCGCTGGATCTACATACACTGCCAGTTCAAGGTTCGATTTTCCTGCACTTGATTGCGACCTACATCTGTAGGGTTCGTTTTTTTTTCGAACTAGACGCTAGGGTTCCAGTGGGGGGCACTAGTAGCATGCTGCTTCGTCAGTGCTTTCAGTTATCTCTGGGTGTCATTCTCACGATTTAGTTCTTTTTAATATCTGAATGATTTGATGATTTAGTCCACTTGCTAATTGAACACTCTGGTTAGTAATATGCCTTGAGCATCAGTGCTGATGCTTGGTTACGGATAGGAGGAGTTGTTTAGTTGTGGTGGTTAATCAAACAAATTAAAACTACCTGATGATGCTACTAGTGGAACATCTTAGATGCAGCAGGGCAGCAGGCAGAATGGTAGCTAGTAATTGTACTTGTGCTCTCCATTTGTTGTGTGCATCTTAAATTAAAACTACCTGATGATGCAAAATGCTTTCCCTTTTTTGTACTATATGGTGATAATTTTATTCAATGTCTCACTTTTTATTCAAGATTTGTGGCTTTTGGCTGTTAAAATAGAATAGTGATGTTGCATGTGTAGCTAGTGTGCTCAGGGGGCTTGTTGGGCTCTGCAGATACATGTGTACCTATTGGATGCTTTTGCATAGATGTGCTAATTTAAAAATGCTCAAGTGCCTATTTTATGAGCTGAACATTTCTATTATGCCCAGATCATTTAATCTGAAGTAGTTTGTGACTGAGAAGTATGGCCTACTGAAATTACTACAGACTGTTGTTCTTTTTGTTCACTAGAGTACTAGACAATGACATTGAGTCATTTTCAGAGGAGCAGCAACCTTCTATTTGCACATATTGCCTAAATTAATGAAAATGACCTACGAAAGTACTCTTTCCAGTTATAAATACTTGTCATTTTGGACGAGGCTCTAGTAAATTTTAAACTTTTTAGTATCAGTAACTTTTAAAATAAGATTCAGCTCACACATGTAGATTTGTCTTGAAAATTACTCTCATAAGGTCAACAAATTGTTAAATTTATTAAAAAAATACTATACACTATATCGTTGTCGAAAACATCAAGTATTTGTAACTGGAGGGAGTATCCTGGCAACATGTATACAGACAGTGTTCTTGAGTATTCAGGAGCTCCCTTGCTACATCAACATGGGAAAAAAGCGTGCCGGCGGAGGCAGAGATGGGCGCGGTGGGGGTATGAACGGGCGGCGGAGGAAAGGGTAGGGGTCAGTCGTCGCGGAGGAGGCAGGGGACGGCGGTCGCCGCGGAGGAGGCAGGGGACAACCGCTCGCGAAGGAGGAGGCAAGGGATGTGTGTGCCGGTGGAGGAGAATCAGGGGACGTGCGCCGGCTTCAAGCGACGGCGGAGAAATGGATAAATGGGAACCGGATAGGAATAGGATAGGGTTGGTTGCTGGGATGGGCTTTGCTGGGCTTATTTGTCTGACTATATGCCCACTTTTAGTTGGACCTGATAAAAGGAAGGGATAGAGGTCAGGAGGAGCCAAGCGAGGACTCGCCCATTGCCACCGCCAATCGAGCTCGTCCTGCGCCTCGCTGATCTCCTCCCGTCACCGGTCGACCTCGCCAAGCACCTCCTCAGTCTGCTCCCGTCGCCGGTCGGGCAAGCCCCGGCCTCCCTGATCTGCTCCTGCCGCCGGTCGGGCAAGCCCCCGCGCCTCCCTCCTCCGTTCTTCTCTCGTCTGCTCCACGCCTCCTTCCTTTCTCTGTCCTCCTCTCTTCTGCCCAGGTATTTGTATGGCCTCGCCTCGCCAAACACCATACTCGCCTAGGCGTCTGGAAGGTGGTGAGTCGCACACCTCACCTTACCGCCATACGAACCATGATTGTGGACTTCACTATTCTATTATGATCTGACTATGCTAGATGGAAATCCAGTTTACAATACCAATTCTGACTATCCTGGTAATAGAGGCTATGTGTGGTTTGGGACCTTCTGCCTACAGCAATCTAAGAATAGTTTAATATAATAAATACTGCCTGTCCCATGATATAGATACTTGTAGCATTCAAGTTTTGTCCCATAATGTAGCCCTTTTTGAGTTCCCAAGTGGATTATTCAGCATAAGAGGTCTAAAGTACCCTCCACGTATGCAAATCAATTATGCCATGCAGATGTGCATGCAAGCCTGCCACCAATTAAATAGGAAAGGTACAATTATTCTTTGAGGGGTAATATGGACTTCTAATCTACATCCTTAATCTGTTTGAAAAACTCTACACGTAGCTATATTTTTGGGATGGAGGGAGTATTGTGTAGTGCATTTTGTGATACATGATAGGACCAAATATTTATGCTGCAATCTGCTCCTTGTTTAGTGTTTACAATATTTCCATTTTATGGGAAATGTGTATTTCACATCAATTGTTGTTGATTGGAGGTGCTTCTTGCATGGTTTTGTCTTTTTGATCTTACTTCATGAAACGACATTAACCATGCAATTTGTTTGGTGATAACATACTTTTTGTTTGTCCATCAACAACTTGCAGGACCTCACATTGCCAGACTCTATTTGCACCTGAGAGAAGTGACCGATTCAAGGTGTTGATATACTTTTGGGATTGTTTAAGAAAGGGCCTGGAAACCTTGTGGGGATAGACATTTTGTGTTGAAGCCATTGATTTTGGGGACTGATTTGGTAATCAGTGTAATGGAGTGCAACAGAGAAGAGGCCTTGAAGGCCAGGGAGATTGCTATTAAGAAGTTGGAAAGCAAAGATTTTGCTGGTGCTAAAAGGATTGCCCTTAAAGCACAGAGAATTTTTCCAGAGATTGAAAACATACCCCAGCTGTTAACTGTCTGTGAAGTACAGTGTGCAGCTGAAGCAAAGTTAAATGGAATGTTGGACTTTTATGGAATTCTCCAAGTGGAAGGATCAGCAGATGAAATAGCCATAAAGAAGCAATATCGTAAGCTTGTCCTCTCACTTCACCCCGATAAAAACAGTTATGCTGGTGCAGAATCTGCCTTTAAGCTTGTTGCAGAAGCATATGCAACATTGTCTGATCGGGCAAAACGATATGCATATGACATCAAATGGAGGGTTGCTTCTAAAGCTGCACCAAAGCTGGCTACACAACAGGCGCAAGCTGCAGGACCAACACGGGCTACACAATCGAATCAGGCTGCAAAACCAAAACAGCCTGCAAAACCAAAGCAGGCTGCAAAACCGAAGCAGGCTACAGAAACAAAGCAGACCAATAAACCAAAGCAGGCTACAGAAACAATGAAGAGTGCAGAGCCAGTTAACAAAACTGATGCAAATAGAAGTAGTGCGGCAGGATATGTACAATCAGGTTCACCAGCCACTGATGAGGGTACATTCTGGACTGTGTGCATTCACTGTAAAACAAAATACAAGTACCATGGTGACATACTAAATCGTCAGATCCGCTGTCAGAACTGCAAGCAAAACTTCTATGCATTCAACATAAGTAAAGAGGATGTGCCTCCTGTGTCAAAAGCAGCCAATGGTGCTGGGCCACAGGGCTGTGTTCCCACTCAACAAGGCTGTTCTGCAAATTTTGCTTCTAGAGAGAACATACAGGCAAGGCCTGGGATGGACGGAGCACAATATGGTGAACAAACGAAGAGGGGTTCAAAACCAAGTGGTGAGGGTATGATTAATCATAAGGAAACAAATGGAAAAGGGGGAGTTGAATTTTCTGCAAGGAATCCATCCAAAGCATCTGCACCAAATGGCAATGGTACGGCAGATGGAAGTATGGCATCTGACACTACTGTGCCAGATTTTGGTGATGGGCAAAACCTAGGTAGTGGGGTGGATACATCAGCAGAGCCAGGTGCTGCAGGGATCCCTAGTCCACGGAGGTCTTCTAGGAGAAAGTCATGTGCTGATGCCAACATCCTGAATCCTCAAAAGAAAAAGAGTCGGACACTCAAAGATTGGTTCTCAAATGCTGCCTCCAGTTCTAAAAAAGTGTTTGATGATAGTGCTACTCATGCTGATGGGCAGACTAGTCAACCTCATGTCTCCAGCAAAACAAATCACCAAGAGGAAGGTTGTACTGTCAATGAAGGGAATCAAATGAACAAAGAAGCTCATGATACAACTGCTGAGAAGCCTTGCAATGCTGGGAGCTTCACATACCCTGACCCAGAATTTTGTAACTTTGATCAGTTCAGGGATGTCAATCTATTTGCAGTTGATCAGATATGGGCACTTTATGATGACCATGATGCCATGCCGAGATTTTATGCTAGAATAAAACATGTTTATACTAACAACTTCAGAGTGCGCTTCACTTGGCTGGAGCATGATGCAGTGAATGATGAGGAAGACAAATGGACTGATAATAAACTGCCTGTGGCTTGTGGGAACTTTACCCTAGGAAACACAGAGGTGTCAGAAGACCCCCTCATGTTTTCTCACATTGTTTCATCATGGGCGAAAGGCCGAAAAAGGGGTTCTTATGTTATACATCCAAGCAAGGGTGAGGTATGGGCTCTTTATAAGGGCTGGAGTATGCAGTGGATCTCAGATGCAGATAACCATAGATCCTATGAGTACGAGGTTGTGGAAGTTCTTTCAAACTTCACGATGGAAGCTGGTGCCACTGTTATCCCTTTGGTCAAGGTTGAAGGTTTTGTAAGTCTTTTTGCAAAAGCAAAGGACAAGTCGTCATTTGTTATACCGCAAAGCGAACTACTTCGGTTTTCCCACAGCATTCCATTTTTCAGAACAAAGGGAAATGAGAAGGTTGGTGTCCCATGTGGATTTCTTGAACTAGATGCTGTATCGCTTCCTAGTAACCTGGATGCAGCATTTCCACCAGTTACTCTTGATTCTTTGAAGAACAGTGGGTTTGTTGATTTAACTGGCGATGCTACACCTGTCCCTGGTAATGAACAAAGTGCTCAAAAGGGAAATCAGAGAAATGGAAGAAAGCGGAAAAATTATTCCCTTGGAACTCCTGTTCAGGAAGGCTGCCCCTCCCCCACTCTGTACACATATCCAGAAACAGTATTCTACAACTTTGAAGAAGACCGGTCATATAATAAGTTTGAACGCGGCCAGATATGGGCCCTTTACAGTGATTTTGATAAACTTCCCAAGTACTATGGCTGGGTTACCAAAGTTGATCTAGATCCATTCGGAGTCCATCTGACATGGCTGGAAGCTAGCCCTCAATCAGAACAGGAGAACATGTGGCTAGAGCATGAGCTACCTGTGAGCTGTGGGACATTTAAAATCCATAACTGGAGGATCAGGTACAACACAAATGATCCATTCTCTCATGTTGTAGAAAACCAAGTTGGTTCGAAACGGCTTTTTGAAATTCATCCACGAGCAGGGGAGATTTGGGCGATCTACTACAATTGGTCGCCTGGTTGGGTTCCTTCCAGCAAGGATGCTTGTGAATATGCCATCGTTGAGATTATTGAGCGTTCTGAAGCTAGCACCAAAGTCATCTTTCTCACTCAGGTCAGTGGCTATATTACTGTATTCAAGCCAGACAACGAGAGGAGTATCCTTGACGTGCCTACAAAAGATGACATGAAGTTTTCTCACCGCATACCTTATTTCCGTCTGACAAAAGAAAAGGGTGGCAAACTATGTGGCTTGTATGAGCTGGATCCCGCTTCTATTCCTGACACTTTCCTCTCTGGCGGTACGCTCTGATTTGCAGAAGCTCAATTCGGCTGCTCAGATGAAACAAAGACTAAGTAACTTCCCTTTAACTGAAGTGGCCGATCAGTTATATTGTAAATGTTTCTGGATGTTCACGCACCAGGCATCTGGGGGAATCTTGCTGTATGTTCCAGTTCTACGACTCTGCCCTTTATCTTATTCCCAGCCGAGCTTCAAATTCTAACTAAAGTTGATGCCTGTGATTCCGTGAAACTGTAATCAGTCTGTTTGGTAGAGTTGCATGCAGGCGAGGGCAGCCGGCCTCTCTATTATGTACTGCAAAACATATCCGCATGATTTATTATGAGCTCCAGATTCATGCTAATTCTCAAACCTGTTAATGTAAATTTAGCACTATCATTGTTTTTAAAAGAAAACTGTAGGGGGTTTCCCAGCCCTTCGCTACTCCAAATGTCAGCCTCTTGGCAGCACTATCAATTTTATTTGCCCTTGTTGCTGTTGACCTGATTTCAGTGCTGTGGGTAGGGCCGTAGGGAGCTAGTTGCAATGATGCATTCTGGCTCAGGGCTTGTTTGGTTACATAGGACGGGCTTGTTTGGTTACACAGAATTCAATCGGGTTAGAAATGATACACATAAGAGCAACTCCAGCAGAGCTCCTACTGCCCCTCCTCGAAAAGTATGAGCTTTGAGAAAAAACGCACTCCAACAGAGTCCCAATACTAGACCTATCATTGTTCACCCCCTACTTTCCCCCTTCGACCCCTTCTCCTGTGGGTGAAGGGAGCCCCTACTCCACGGTTGGAAGCCGTTCTTCCCTCCTGCCACCGCTCGGACCCACCTCCCTGGCCATGCCGCTGCCGCCCGTGCTTCTTCCCCACCGCTGGTCCCTCCCACCGTGGCCGCCCGGAGCTCCTGCCGCCGCTCAATTTTGACCGGACTTGCCCCTTGCTGCGCCGCCGCACAGGTCGCGCAGCGAGATCCAGCAAGGCCCCGCTCGAGCAGAGGAGAAGAAGCGGCCGGAGGTAGAGAGAGATGAGCTCTCCGCCGGAGCAGACCGCGGCCCGACTTCGGTGACCTATGTCTCGCCGGCGGTAGCGAGGAGCGGCGCCGCCGGTACTAGACCGCGGCTCGCTCCCACTTTCTTTCCTTATTTTATCTTTCCCTCCCCCACTTCTTTAGCCTCGTCCATGCGAGATCCAGAGTGGCCATTGCGGCCGGTGAAGAGGTGGTGGTGCCGCTGCGAGATCCCTCGCCGGCGTGCGCGTTCCCCGCGAGGGAGAGCGCGCCGCCGTCGAGCGGCCTCGTTACGGCGCCCGTGGGCCTTGTCCCATATGTCGGCTCGATCCTTTCCCGCATGGCGGCGGTGGTGACGGCGACGAGGTAGGTCCCACAGGTTGGTCCTCCTCCGCCGTCCTTTGCTTTTCTTCCCCTAATCCCAAACAAATCTAGGGTTAGGGTTAGGGGTGATTTTTCTTTGATTTCTTTTTCGATTGCATCGAATTTCTTCCTGAATCACGGTTCCGCCGTCACGGTGACCTTCTTCTCCCCCCTCGCGCGTGGCGGCGAAGAAGGTGGCCGCACCGCCCCTGTGGTGGCGCCTTTCTTCCCCAAACCTCGATCTACACACTAGATCGAGGCGTCTGATACCATTGTTGAATCCAGAGATCCATCTAGGTGTAGATCAGTGGGTGGTAACCTTTAACAGTGTAGATAAAACATGTTGTTCGAGCTCTAACAGAGAGGAAAACAGAGATAGAGAGGAGGAGAGTCAGTGACCGGGGCTAGGGAAGTAGAGGTAGATCTTCATCGGTGTAGATGTAGTCCGGCGACGCTCTGCAGTGCAGTGGCGACAGTCGGTGGAGCGCAGTGGCAGCCGGCGGCGGCGGAGCTTCCCGTCGCTCACAGCTCCCCCTGATCGCTGGGCAAGGAGGTGGGGCGAGTGGACTCTTACAGAGTATTGTTCCTCGTGGCCCCCACCTCCCTTATATGGTGCTGCACGACAGGGGCCCGCAACCCCAGTGGGTGGGCTCCCCCGATCAGGGAGCTCCGTCAAGAGCCCAGTTGGCCCACCCTCTTGTGCCAACTGGTGGAGATCAATACTAACAGCCCAATCCAGGGACGAGACGGCGACATAGGTGCTAGGTGGCTTGCACGGCTTCCCGCGGTTGAGCGCTCTGCTCTGGTCGAGAAGAGGAGATGGCGGCGGGGAAGAAGTCGATGACGTCACCGGAGTCGGCGCAGAACGCCAGCTCACCGGCCAGGGGGAGGAAGACCGCGAGCGTGGCGGCGAGGGAGGACCGCAGCGCGCTCACGACGGACAGGAACGGCGGGAGGTCAGGCCGTCGAAGAAGAACAGGCGCTGGATTATCTTGGAGATCTGCTGATCTGCAGCAGGACCAGGAAGGACAGCTCCTCCTCGCCTTGGCACTGCGGCGACAGGCCAGCCGTTTGGACGGGACGGACATGGCTGATGCTGAGAACTCGCACCTGAGAGCTCATGGTGGAAACTGGGACTGGGATCAATGTTCCAGAACGACACGCTTGGATTGGTCACTGTGGGCCTGATTGGTAGCCGTGCACACCCTTGGTAAAACCGTGAAGGAATGATCTATGCGGATGCTGGAAGCATGCATCCGTACTTCACTGAACATATAATATATTTATTTATAGGAGCATGCCACACGGATAGCGCTCTCGCTTTTGCCTTAACGCGAGACCCCTCCAGCAACACATCCCGACGTGGCGTCCTTATCTTGAAGCCGCGCGGGACGTCTTCCTCGTCATACGCGCGGGCACGCGCGACCGTCTTCCTCCTCGCGCCCCTTCTTCCCCACCACCGCCGCCCCGGCCGGCGGCTACCTCGCCGCCGCGCCGTCCACCCACCCACCCACCGCCACCGCCTACTCCCTCGCCCTTCCTAATCCCATGGGGATACTCGCCCCCCGCCGCCGGTCACCAACCCGACCGCCGTCCGACCCGCCGGCCGACGGCGCTACCGCGCCGCCTCGCCTCCGCCGGCGACCGCACGCCACCACTGCCGGTCCTCCGACGTCTCCACCTCCTCCTCTTCATGTCCGGTAATCATTCCCAACCATAGGAACCCCAAAACCCGAAGCCCGCCCCCGGAAACCCAGATCCATAAAACCGCCGCCTCCACCACCGCCCATGGCTGGCGGCGACCTCGCCGCCGGCCGCGCAACCCCAACCCCGAAATCCCTAACCTCTCTTCTATGCAACAAGTTCTATCAAAGTTACTTTCTTCTTGAAGTAACAAAGAGTTCATGAAGTAACAAAGAGTTCTTCTGGTGGGCTCACGAAGTAACAAGAGGGGCTCTCGGTTTAAGACTAAACCGAGAGGCCTCTCAGTTTAGTTTTTGCGTTATTTATATAATCCCTTTGATTTGGTATCAGAAGTCGTTTTGGACAAGTTTGAGTCAAACCTGAGTAGGTATTAGAAGTCGTTTTGACAAGGTTTGAGTCAAACATTGAGAATCTAAATTATGAATAATTTTTAAGTCATTGAGTTTGGAAATGTGAAATTCATATAAATATATTTGCCTTAAATTGCTTTCATCAAAAAATACATACATAATTTTTAATAGGTATTTTTATAGAAAAAAGAAGTTAAAGTTGTGCTTTAGTGAGACTGAGTCCAACATAAGATGCAATTGCAAATATGGCTCACCAGTTATCACTGTGCATCACTGAAACCGCTTCCAACAGAGAATGCAAAAGGCGGATGCAATTTGCATCTTAAACACAAATCTTCCAAGGCCAACGACCGGAAGCCGGAAGGTGTATGTGCGCGGGAGAGGGCCGGCTACGCGCGGAAGAAGGAGCGCTCCGCGCGAGTGATTGCTAAATTGACTTTTCGCGACGACGACCCTTCGTCTTCCTCACCGCTGCGGTCGTCGATGCACGCCGCCTCGTCAGGTCCGGCGGAGGAGCGTGGCTAGCGGAGAAGTGGGGGAGGCGGAGGAGGAAGGGACACAAAGGAGCAGGGGAGGACATGCCTTCTTCCTCTACGGCGGATCTCGCCGACCGACCTCCTTCGATCCCGGCGACCGGCCACATACCCCTTCTGTCCCTCCTCTCCGGCGGTCCCCGGCGACCGGCCTCATTCCCCTTCTTCTCCCTCCTCTCTGGTGGATCCCGGGCGCGACCTAGCGAAGTGGGTGGAGCTGCTACGCCGACGTTGGAGCTTGCATGCGTGGCCCGAGATCCGGCTGCCCGTCGCTGCCCCTCCTCCCGTGTCTCAACAGGAGCAGGGGAGGGACCAAGGAGGGGTTGGCTTTTTTTTGTGCAACCGCCGTCTGCGTCCACTGTTGGAGATCGACTTTTTTGCGTGGTGGAGGCATCTCCTGTGCAGGATGCAAATCACCGAATGCCTCTCTTATTTTGCACTTCATTGTTGGAGTCAGTCTGACCATGTCGCTGTTCGCAACGATTTCTAATACCAAACCGGAGGGAGTAAGAGCAACTTCAAGAGCCTCTTTAAAAATCACTAGTTAAAATCTTGATTTAGCTAGTATGTAAAATGAAATAGCTAGTAAAAAAATGTTCACATCCAACAGCCTCTCTAAACCGAACTCTCTATATGCTCCACTGCCTGTGGGTCACGTCTGTCGTACTCATGAAAATTAGAATAGTTAGTCACTAGTCACTAGCTAAAGATAGCTAGCGGGACAACGAATTTAGCTAGTCAGGATAGCTAGTTGGGTAGATAGCTAGTTTGTTGGAAGAGTGTTTTTGAGTTTTTTTCCAAAAATTAGCTAGCTAAGTCATTTTAGCTAGTCTCTCGGAGTTGCTCTAAGGGGGGCAAAGGTGCAAGTGCAATAATAGGCACACGTGCATGCTTGGCAGATAAAAGTTGAGTTGAGCTTATTGGCCATGCATGCATGCATTTTTCATGTGTGATTTGGTCCAAACTTAACTACCTTGTTCCGGAGCCATAGGAAACTGCAAATTAGTTTCCCTTGGCAACAAGTTGCAGGTTTACTATTGTAAGAGCAACCACATCATATCAAGGATGCTATATATACAACGCAGGTTGGGGGCGAACGACGGAGACGTGTGTGAGAGAGAGAGGATGCGATCCGATGACCGCTGGTGGAAGCTGGTAATATTGGTTTTAAAAAATATACCATTGTGCATAAGTATATGATATGCGTGCAGGGTAGTACGGTGTCAGTAGTAAACGAAAGATCGTCGTGGCTAAGCAGCCTAATCAGTTTATTATTGTGTTGTTTCATAATGTTTCTTTTCGCCCAGAGTGATCGTAGGTGGTTAGTCCACTTTTTCTTAAACAAACTGATCTTGCGATTCAAGGAGATATATGCTATTTGATCGAGTAAGTATTGAGCACAACTTTCTCTGCCCAAACAAAAGGCAGAAGTTGTAAAGCTCAATCGAAATAGGAGCAACTAGAAGCTTTAATTTTGAAAACATCAAACAAAAGAAAACATGAGAGTGTTCATCTCGACCGACCGAGAATCACGCCCTTGACTCAACTCTCAGACGGGGGAGCCCAACCCAATAGGACCACAAGGGAACGCACGCCACGACAGGGAGCTAGGTTCCAAACTCGCCCACTTGCCCTAAGCCTCTAACCACCTATCAAGAGTTGTTGTGAGCCAAGCAACTGTCACTGTTGTCACTGCGCTTCACCGGCGATTGCCACGACACTACACAACGATGACGGGCTTCATCTACGGTCTCTCTCTCTCTCTCAGCCTCAAGAACACCATGTTTTGCAACACTGTCACATCCCACTGATCTACACTGGTTGATCCCAAGAGTTTAACACCTATATGATAAATGAGGTCATTAATTAAAAGAATATAAAACAACTTTTAGTTCAAAGTTAAGTAGTTCCGTTAATAAGATATGAAAATGTCCAACGGCAACAAGAGGTAATAAGGAGATCATATATGCACGACACAGAGAGAACTGTGATATCAGAATCAAGATTTGGTATCATACCACTCGAACAGATTCGAACCTCCATCTGTGTCCTCCCTCCTTCCCACCAACATACTCCGGTTTTTGAGTATCTAGATTTACGTATCACAAGTTTTTGTTGCAGATCGCGAAGTGTGAAGTTAAAATTAAGGAGGAGATCTAGCTAGTGTAAGAAGTTGAAACAAGTATATGAAGCTCCAACTTTTTTGACATAGCGAGTTTCAACTTTTATTAATGTTTCAAACTTCTCAAAATCTCAATAGGTTTTAGTATGATTTTCAAAGTTTTAATTTCCCCAAGTTTTTCATAGCATTGATCCAAATGAAGTGGACTTTCGAACAAGCACTTCAAAGAATCTCCCAGACAATATTTTAAATAGTGAAAGGCCATTGAAAATTCTATCGAGTTTGAGATATACCAAGTTATTTCCGAAACATTTTCTACTGTACTTAGTTCGAACATACCTCAAAGGCCAAATACCCTTTCAGGACAAAAAAATGTATTAACAAACATTTTTACAATACACAGCACACCATGTCGCAACATCAGTGGTGCCACAACATACAAATGAACCAAAGAATTGGACAGATCTATGTTCAAAAAAATGAATGAATCGAACAGATTTCTGTTAAAAAATGAATCGAACAAATTAACGATTCAATGATTTGCTTAGATCATCCCTTTTTTCATGAACTGGTCGACACGTGCGAGACGGATCAGTCAATCAACATCCTGCGCTTCTTGATCGGCAGTGGACTCTGCACCTCCTCCTCCTCCTCCTCCTCGGCCCACCTCTTCATCCCGGCGTAGGTCTCCGGCAGCGGCGCGAGGTTGAGGTCGAAGTCCCTCACGGTGACGCCCGACGACCCCGTCGTCCCGGTCGCGGACGCGGACACGGAGACGGACACCGACACGCCGTCCCAGTAGTGGCAGCGCTTGTGGCCGCCGAGCGCCTGGCCCGTGGCGAAGCCCCGCCGGCAGATGGTGCACCGGTGCGGCCCCGACGAGGCCGTCTCGTCGTCGAGCGCGCCCGCGGAGGCGGCGGCAAGGGCGGCGGCGGCGCGCTGCTCCTCCGTGGGCGGCTTGCGGTGGCTGGACTTGTGGCCGCCGAGCGCCTGGTACGACGCGAAGGCCTTCCCGCAGACCGCGCACCGGAACCGGAGCTCCTCCTCCTCCACCACTCCCCGCGCGGGCGGCGGCGGGCACCACGTCCCGTGCCGATGCCCGAACCCGGCCGCCTTGGTGAGACCCGTCCCTCGCGTGCCGGCGAGCGCGGCGAGGCAGATGGCGAGGTAGTCCTCCTTGTTGAGCGCCGGCGCCGGCGCCGGGAGCCCGAGGGAGAGCGCGGTCGGGTCGACCACGAGAGCTTCCACGCCGGCAATGTAAAACCCCGGATTTTCATAGAAAACCCGGATCCTCGTACCATCGCGATAGTCCCTGATCCGCTGGCTATCGCGTACGTAACGTCTCACGTAATGATACACAAAGTCATACCTCGCATCACATAAAGATATTAGTACAATAATTTATTACAAGTCCATTATGGAGTACATCATTACAAGCCTCTTGGCGAATCAGAGTGAAAATTCTACGCAACGGTAGCTATCTTCTCGTAAGGGACTCCATCTTTATTCTTCCCACCACGGCAACTCGAGCGAAGCGACGCATCCCTCGCGGTCGTACCATCCGTCGGCGTTGCGGTCGAAGTCGGACTCGTACCCCGCACACCCAAAGTCTATCCCCAAGGAGTGGGATAGGTCCACGTCACCAACCGTATGCGGCTTTAAGTGGCCTAACATCTAAAGGGAAAAGAGAGTAGACAAGGAATCGGCTGTGGTTTCCTAAGCAGCAGCAGAGTGTAAACAAGGTATCTCCGTCAACATCCCAAAACCCAAGTCTCTCAACACAACCCGGATCCAACTGGTTACCCAGAAGACCCGTCCCAACTCCTACTCCTGTCTAGGGGCGATGCGAGAACTTCCTCTCCTCGCATCTCAATGATTACAACCGGATCGACGAGGTAGATGGAGCCTCTCTCCTCTAGCCGGCTGTAACCACGGCTCACCACACTCTCACCTATAGGGGGGAGGTAGAAATCCCAAAACATGAGGATCAAGTACGTCTTCTAGGCAGTGTCCATGACCGAGGACGCGGCTATAGCTATAGATCGAACGACTGCGCAGAGCGTGTACACACCGTACCCATCCCGAATGGTACCCGACCGGTGTACGGCCGACCGAGCCCATCCTACGGCGAACTCTCGGTAGTTACGAACCCATCCTGCATCCGGCCCTCAAAGTTGTCCCCCCCTCGGAAGGGACTACACCGGAACTGTGACATGCTCCCGTGTGGCCACACGGGAGTCGCTCTGAGAGGGTGGTCTCACCTCCACCGCTCCCCCACTGATACCCCGCTATCCATCCTAAGCAGGTATGGTTCCGCACTTGCCGAGCTCAACACGGCCCTATCCCCACTCTCGGCGGGGTGGTGTGTACGATGTCCTATAAACAAGTTGATCCACTCGATTTCGGACGGGGCGAGCTCATGTCCTCCAAACGCACGAAAACCCCAACACCTAGGCTCCGAAAACCGTAACGGAGAGATGCACCGAGGAGTGCACCCCTATCCCCGATCCCGGATCGGTTCTTTGCGAGCTCACCCCGCCAAAGTTCCCAAAACGCCTTCTCCTGCCGGTTTTTACCCCACACACACGCCAAGATCCACTACTCCCATCCCAACACATGCATCGCGAAGCTCGGCGCACATACACGCCCATATAAACATATATAGTAGTAGTAGGACAATCAAGGACAGGGTAAATAAAGAGGCAGTGCAAGGTTCATCAACATGCATATATAAAGTAAAGCGCTAGCAATTCTACTCAGCAATGCCTAATGGGTAGTCAGAATCGGTCGGGCGTGAACCTGGGGTCGGGTAGTCCTCCGCGGCGAAGTCGTCGGCGTAGTCGTACTCCTGACTCAGCTCTCCGGCTCCCCCTGCTCCTAGTAGCGCGAAAAGGAAAATAAACAGCGGTCCTATGGCAACTTAAATCCAAATTAAGAGCAATTAAGATCCAAAACGGGAGCAAATAGTATCCCAACCCGTGGTTTAAGTTTTTAGAAATTTACTGGAAAAGGTTTCATAATTTTCGGAGTTAAAATGGATTTTCTAGGATTTTTAGAAGGGAAAAGGAATTTTCTGGAATTTTTATTTAAAAGAAAACCCTTCCCAGCTGACCGGCCGCACGGGATCCCCGGATCCCGGCCGCGGCCGGGGTCCCCCGTGGTCCGCGGTGGGGCTTGGCTCTCCACGGCCGGCCCGCGGCCCGATCCGGCGGGCCGCCGTGCGGGCCCGGCCGCGGTGTGGGCTCCCGTGCGGCCGTGGCCGTGAGAGGCGGGCCGCACCGGCATCCCACGGATCTACCGCGGCCGCGCGCGTGTGTAGGCGCTCGTGCGCACGCAGCCTAGGGCCTTTTCCCCCCCCCCCCCCCGCGCGAGAAGTGCTCGACGGAATGCCCGAGACGGCGGCGGCGCGGCGACGGCTTTCCGGCGGCGAGGTGCGCCGGCCCCGGACCCACAAGAGACCGCAGTGAGGGTGAGGCGGAGCGGGATTTGGGACACCCCTTAGCCGTGCGTCGCTCTGGCCAAGGATGGGTAGCGGCGCGGCATGGCAAGGAGAGGCGGCGGCGGTGTGGGTGGCGGCGCGGCGAGGGTCGCCGGCGACGGCGCCATACCGAAGTCCGGCGCTCGGTTGGCGGTCGATACGGGTCCTATGGGTGCGCAAACGCTTAAAGCCGGGTTTTTCCTCCCCCCCGGGTTGTCCGAACGGCTCTTGCCCTCCGCGGCGAGCTCTTGCCGGCGGCGCGGTACGGTGCGGGCACGGCCTCGGCCCGGGGTGGCCCCGCGTGCGTGCGCACGGTGGTCGGTGCATCGAGGCGATCGCGGCGCCGGGCTGCGGTGAGTGGAACGTGCACGGGTGCGGGCAGAACGTAACCGAGCAGAGGCGGCGACGCGCGCGCTCCGGAGCTCGACGGCGGCGCGACGCGCGTCGGCCGCGCGAGGACGGTGCGCACGCGAAGGAAAAGGGACGGCGGCGAGAGCGCGCGCTTGCGGCGACGGCGGCGGTGGCACCTCGCAGAGACACGCTTCCCGGCCGGCACGATGGCCGGCATCACCGGCGGCGGCGCGCGCGGCGGCGAGGTCGGCACGGCGTGTGTAAGAGGGCCGCGGCTCGAAGGCCGGGTCAACCACAGAGGGCGAGGGGGTTTGCCTCACCTTGGTGGCCACGGGCCGACGTGCAGACGGCGGTGAAGATCGGTGGCGCAGAGATGAGGACGGAGGCGGCGCTGGTAGAGGTGGCGGCGTGGCACGGCGGCGCGGGGCAGAGGAAGCAGGGGCGTCGCGGTTCTTGGCTTCGCGGCGTCCTCGGGCTTCCTCGAGTGGGCCTCCGGCTCCGCGCGGTCGACGGCGAGCCGGCGGCGAGCTCCGGGTTCCTCCCTCTCCTCCTCCTCCTCCTTCTCCTCCGGCGGGCGCAGGCGGTGTGGAACGGGTGGTCTCCCCGCGGCGGCTAGGGTTGCGGCTACGCCGTGGTGCGGCGGCGGCCATCTTATAGCGCAGGGCGGAATGTGGGACGCGTGGACGGCGTGGATCACTCCGGTGGGCGTGAACGGCTGGCGGCGAGCGGGGCGGCGCTGAGCTCGGGCGACGTCGCAAAGTGCAAAAGGGGGAAAGCAAAAGGAAGGGTGACGGGAGGAAGACGGCTGACGCCGGGGGTGACGTCACCTGGGCCCCGCCTGTCAGTGTCCCGGGCGGCCGCGGTAGGTGGGAGGCGGGCCGGCGCCGGCCGGGCCGCGGTGGGCTGAAATGAGGAAGGAGCGCGGGTGGTGCGGCGTGCGGAGAAAGATAGATGGGGGTGGCCCGACGGACTTCGGGAGCTTGGGCTCGCGGCCCGAAACGTCCCCCTTCCCCTTTTCTATTTTCCCACCAAACCTTTTTTTAAATTAGATTCAAATTTGAAAGCGATTCAAGTTTGAAACCCCACTCAAACAAATTCCAAATAAAACCAAATAAAACCATTAGAATCTCCAAGTTTCTCACACTATCATTTTTATATCTCCTAGGAATTTTCATTTAGCTCAATGTAAATCTAGGAATTAAGGGAGAGAAGAAGAAGACATCCTTATTCGATTTACGAGCACTCCAATTCAATCCAAGTTTGTTTTTGAAATTCGACATTTGAAAGCAAGTCAAAACTAGGGATGTTACAGAACTCCCCCCCTCACAAGAATCTCGTCCCCGAGATTAGAAAGTTACCTCCGTTTCGAAGAGATGAGGGTATTTTTCCCTCAATGCTGACTCCTTCTCCCACGTGGCTTCGCGCTCGGAGTGATTACTCCAGAGCACCTTGCAGAAGCGCGTGGTGGTGTTCCTGGTCGACTTCTCCGCCCGGTCCGGGATCCGAACCGGGTACTCCAAGTACTCCGGGGTTTCTCGGACGTCTAGCGCCCGAGCGAGGCACTCTCTTCTCGACGACCACACACTTCCGAAGTTGGGAAACATGGAACACCGGGTGAACGCTCGCGAGCTCCGGAGGTAGCTCGAGTTTGTACGCCACCTTCCCGACCTTACTCACAATAGGGTAGGGACCAACGTATCTAGGGGATAGCTTCCCCCGACGTGGAACCTCTTCGTACCTCGGAGGGGTGACACCTTCAAGTAGACGTGATCCCCCACCTCGAACGAGACGTCCTTCCGTTTTGCGTCGGCATAGCTCTTCTCGCTCGCTTCCGAGCTATCTTCGGTTCTCTCGTACCTTGGCGACATTTTCCTCGGCCTCAACAATAGTGGCGGGACCGAAAAAGGTTCGCTCCCCCACCTCGGACCACATCAGCGGTGTCCGACACTTTCTGCCATACAGGGCTTCGAACGGAGCCATCTTCAAGCTGGCCTGGTAGCCGTTGTTGTAAGAGAACTCGGCATAAGACAGGCTCTTTTCCCAATCCGATCCGTAGGTCAACACACAAGCTCTCAGCAAGTCTTCTAGCACCTGATTTACCCTTTCTGTCTGTCCGTCGGTCTGTGGGTGGAACGCTGTGCTGTAGTTCGGCTTGGGTGCCCATAGAAGCGTGTAAGCTCTTCCCGGAACCGAGCGGTGAACGGGGCCCTCGGTCCGACACAATACTCCTCGGAGCCCCATGAAGCTTCGGATGTTGTCTACATACGATTCCGCAAGTCGGCTCACGCGGTAGTCCGCCCTAACGGTAAGAAATGTGCTACCTTGGTCAACCGGTCAACAATCACCCATATGGAGTCATGCCCTTTCTGCGTGCGCGGCAACCCCACGATGAAGTCCATACTGATATCATCCCACTTCCACGTGGGTATCTCGAGCGGTTGCAGCAGTCCGGCAGGCCTCTGGTGTTCGGCCTTTACTCGCTGGCACGTGTCGCACGGCGACGTATTCGCCGATGTCCTCTCTCATCCTTTCCCACCAAAACCGTACTTTCGGTCTTTGTACATCTTGGTACGACCGGGGTGGATCGAGTATCGAGAATCGTGGGCCTCTTTAAGGATCGAGCCCCGAATCTCCTTGTCCTGAGGCACGCAGATGCGGTCCTTCGGCCCACGGTGTACCCCGCTCGTCGAGGCGATAGTCGCCGTCTTTGCCATTCTCCATCGGTGCTTCACCTCTTGGATCTCTGGACATTCCTCCTGTGCTTGGCGGATCTGATCTTCGAGTGTATATTTTACCCTCAACTGATTCAACTGCCCCTCCTCCACAATCTCTAAGCTCAGCTTTTCTAGCTCTTCATGTAAGGCGGGTTGTTCCTCTCGCACCATCAAGTTGCTGCAGTAGTGCTTGCGGCTTAGAGCGTCGGCCACAACGTTTGCCTTACCAGGGTGGTAGTGAATGCTCAAGTCGTAGTCCTTGATCAGCTCTAGCCATCTCCTTTGCCTCAGATTCAACTCCGACTGGGTGAAGATATACTTCAGACTCTTGTGATCCGTGTAGATGTCGCACTTGTTCCCCATCAGATAGTGTCTCCATATCTTCAACGCATGAATGACAGCGGCTAGCTCGAGGTCGTGTGTCGGGTAGTTCTCCTCATGCTTCCTTAACTGTCGTGAAGCGTATGCCACTACCTTGCCCCCTTGCATCAACACGCAGCCAAGTCCTTGCCTTGACGCGTCACAGTACACCACGAAATCCTTGCTAGCGTCGGGCAGGGTCAGGACCGGGGTAGTGGTGAGACGAGTTTTGAGCTCCTGGAAACTGGCTTCACACTTGTCCGACCACACATACGGCGTGTTGCTCTTCAACAGCTCTGTCATGGGCTTGGCGATCTTGGAGAAATTCTCGATAAACTGGCGGTAGTACCCGACCAAACCGAGAAAACTGCGGATCTCCGTCACGGACTTCGGTGATCGCCACTTCGATACGACCTCAATCTTGCTCGGATCTCCGACAACTCCCTTAGCCGACAACACATGTCCCGTAAACGCGACTTCTTCCATCCGAACTCACACTTGCTGAACTTGGCGTACAACCGATGCTTTGCCCGAGCTTTCCCCGGTACGATCCTCGGTGCCCCTCGTGTTCCTCTCGTCGTGCGGGAGTAGACCAAGATATCGTCTATGAAGACGACGACACACTTGTCCAACTCGTCCATGAAGACCTTGTTCATCATGTTCATGAAGTATGCCGGGGCATTTGTGAGGCCAAACGACACGACTGTGTACTCATACCGCCCATATCCGGTCACGAATGCCGTCTTGTGGATGTCCTCCGGGCGGATCTTCATCTGGTGATAACCCGACCGGAGATCAATCTTGCTGAAGTACTTGGCTTGCCTCAGCTGATCCATCAAATCATCAATCCTGGGCAGTGGGTACTTGTTCTTGATGGTCACCGCGTTCAGGGCGCGGTAGTCGACGCACAGACGTTGCGTCCCATCCTTCTTTGGTACGAATAGTGCCGGTGAACCCCAGGGTGAGGCACTCGGCCGAATGAACCCTTTCTCGAGTAACGAGTCCAGCTCTGCCTTCAGCAGTTTCAGCTCAACCTCTGCCATACGGTACGGACTCTGGGCTATCGGCGCCGTTCCCGCACACCGGGTTAATCACGAACTCCACATCACGATCAGGAGGCAACCCGGGCAACTCCTCTGGAAACACATCCTCATACTCACATACTACCGCACGTCCGATATGGCCTTCGTGTGAAGGCCGTATACGGCCGGTACGTCTCGAGACTTCATTGGCTCGAAGGTCACCCTTGTCCCGTCGGGGGGTGCGGTAGTGTCACCAGCCTCGGTGAAGTGGAGATGACACCCTTGTGGGCGGTGATCCAATCCATTCCTAGTATCACGTCGATACCATGGGAAGGCGAAGACGGTGAGATCCCCATAGAAGGTGTGTCCTTGGATGACCACTTCTACTCCTTTGCACAGCAGGGTGCATCGGATATCCCCGAGCGGAGAGCTCGTGATGATGGGCATCGATCGGGTGGTTGTAGGGAGGGACAGTTTACTCACGAACCGGGAGGTGATGTAAGACCCGGTTGCACCGTGTCAAAGAGAACCGAGCGAAGTACCACAAACCAAAAACTTACCGATCACGACGTCGGGGGCATCGGCGACCTCCTCCTCGGTGAGGTGGTTCGGCCTACCACGGCCGGCGGCGGGGCGCGGTGCGGCCGAGGAGGTCGGCTCCCCGGAGCGAGTGCCCTCGCGGGAGTGGCGGCCGTCTTCTTGTCGGGGCGGTCGTAGGACTTGTGGCCCGGCTTGCCACACGCGAAGCGGTGACGGTGAAGCCTCTGCGGCGGGTCGCGCGGTGCTCGGTGGAGCACGGGTGTAGCCTCCGGTCTGCGCCGGGGTAGCCGGGGGTTCCTCCCTCGGGGAACGGGCTACGTCCACCACCTCCGAAGCCACGCCCGGCCGGTTGTGCCCCGGCGGTAGCTCCCCCTCAGCATGTTGCTCTGTCCGCTTCTCGGCTTCTGGAAAGATCGGTCAGGCTGATCCCGATCTCCCATTCTCTTCTTGCCCCTCATGCGTTCCTCGTGGCCCCTCCTCTCGTCCTCGACCGCGATGGCGCGGTTGACGAGATGGCGCAGGGACTTGTGCTCACTAGCCTTCAGCGCCTGGCGAAGGCCGTGGTGAAGGCCCCGCAGGAACCAGAACTGCTTCTTCTGGTCGGTGTTGGTGTCGTCGGGGGCGTACCGCATCATCTTCATGAAGTGACGCTCGTACTCCTCGACCCTCATCGCACCCTGAGTCATGGTGCGGAACTCCTGCGCCTTCTGGACCAGCAGCTCGTCGGGAAGGTACTGCTCGCGGAACGCCTCGCAGAACTCCAGCCAGGTGATGAACGCCGGGCTCGGGTGGGTGGCGGTGTAGTTGTCCCACCACGCCTTGGCGAGACCCTCCGGTCCGGTGCGCGGCGATAGCGACACACTCCTCGTCGGAGCAGACGGTGAGGTCGAGCTTGGTCTCGATCACCCTCAGCCAGTCGTCGGCCTCGAGTGGGTCATCCGAGTAGCTGAAGGTGGGGGCCTTCAGGCGGATGAACCTCTCGATCTTCCGCGTGAGGTCCTCGTCCTGCGGAGCGACGCGGTTCCCACCGTTGCCACGGTGCTCCATGGCCTCCGCCATCCTCTGCATCAGCTGAGTCTGGAGCGCCATCACTTCCACCAAGTTAGGCGGGGGTGGTGGTGGGCCGTTCCGGCTCGGGGGGCGGCCTTGCGCGGCCGCTCCTTGCTCAACCTCGGCCTCGGGGTTCTCGGGCGGCGGTGGCGGTGCTCCGTCACCTCGGCCCCCTAGCCCCCAAGGCTCCCCCACGCGAGGGGTGGACGGCCACGGCCACGGCCGCGTCCACGCCCCCCGGGGCTTCTTCCTCAGCAGCTGCCTCCTCGAGGCGAGCTATCAGCCGGTTGGAGCGGCGGATCGACATCCTTACGAAATCATGAGGGAAAAGAAAGGCGTTTATGCACGTCACTCACCAACTCACACATGAGTCTTAAGCAATCAAGAAAATAGTTCTAATTATAACCTACACTCAAGCGAAGAAGCATTAAGACACCAATAACACCATTAAGATCCAAGCATACATCAAACATGATTATTACACTTGCTCCCCCGAGGCCGACTCGGACCTTGGGGTAGCGACAACAAGTCAACGATCTAATACATCGGTACAATCTCAAAAGGGTAGTGTCTACATGGTGTGGCATGACTCTCTTCATGCACCGGAACATGCTCGCGGCTGCATGGAACAACTCATGGAAACTACTAGCATGGAACACTACTCTAGGTCATGCCTCTCGCTCGCCTCTCTACTCCGTGCGTGCCCGCTGGTACGTGACGGGGTAGCGGTCCTCGGTGGGGTAGTCCGGCGGGAAGATCCGGGACACCAAGGCGTGAGCCTCTCGAACCTCCTCGGTCTCGACGGGGGTCGGCAGACGGGCCATCGGGCACAGGTGGAGCTTGAGGCGTGACTGGTGCAGCTCGAAGGTCTCAGTGCGGATCTCACGCTGAGACTCGGGGGGTAGCTCTCCGTTGAGCTCGAAGAGCTCGTCCACGCGAAGCGAGTCGGCGTCCTCCCAAGTCCTCCTCAGTCTCTCGGCCTTGTCCCTCAGGTAGACGGCCGTGCGCGTGAGCCACGCGATGTTGGCGACGTTGTCCGCTCGGCTCTTCTCCGGCCTTCTCCACCTTGAGCCGCTCACACCCGAGCGGTGAGCGCGCACCGTGAGCGAGGTCGTCCTTGCGCTCGAGCTTGTCCTTCGGCCTGTTCGACTCGCGGTCGGCCGCGTAGGTCCTCCTTGGCGTGCGACATCTCCTCCCCGGGTGTCCACCCTCTCCCTCTCGGACCGCGGCGGGACGGCGGTCGTGCGGTCGAGGCTCAACTCGAGCCGGCGAACACGGTGGCGTAGAGCGGTGTTCTCCCTCTCCCGGCTCGGCGCGGCGTGGCCGGTACCGGGAGCGCGTCGATGGTGGCGTCCCCGACCCGGCCGTAGAGGGTACGTGACTCGTCCTCCGGTCGGCGCGTGTACTTGTCGAGGTCGACCAAGTAGGCCGGCGGTCTCCACCGCAGTCTCGTCGGTCTCGCGGAAGGGAGCGGCGTCGACGTCGTCCCGGATCCCCTCGTACGAAGGAACTCCGTCCACGAGCGGTGCGAGGCGCCGGTAGTCCCGGGGTAGCGGCCCGAAGAGTCCCGGTCTCGAAGGAGGCGCGGTGCGTGCGAGTAGGCGGCCCGGGGCCCGGCGGCGGGCGACGTCGAGCGCGGTCGCGACGGTGAGTGCGGCGGCGCGCGCGTCCCTCTCCCTTAAACCCGGGGAGACTCGGGTGAGGGAGCACGGCCGACCGTGCGAGCACCATCCGCCCGATCACGGCGGGGACGTACTCGGCGCGGTACGTGACGTAGGTCGGAGGGACTCCAAGCCCGAGAAGGGCCCTCTCCATCCGGTGGCGGATCGCCCCGCAGTCTCGGGGGGTGATCTCCGCGACCCGGTGCTCCATCTCTGTGAAACGCAAGAAATTTACGTCGGCGCGGTGAGTAAGAAATTTTCAAAGAGGGAACGAGTTTTATAATATAGCTCAAGGGTATAACTATAAAGATAGAGCGTATAGAGTCCTATTTCTATCGACCTTTCCTAGGGATACGTGCTACGGTCAAGCATGGCTCGGTACCACACAGTAAAACCCCGGATTTTCATAGAAAACCCGGATCCTGTACCATCGCGATAGTCCCCGGATCGGTGGCTATCGCGTACGTAACGTCTCACGAGAATGATACACAAAGTCATACATCGCATCACATAAAGTTATTAGTACAATAATTTATTACAAGTCCATTATGGAGTACATCATTACAAGCCTCTGGGCTGAATCAGAGTGAAAATTCTACGCAACGGTAGCTATCTTCTCAGAAGGGACTCCATCTTTATTCTTCCCACCACAGGCAACTCGAGCGAAGCGACGCATCCCTCAGTCGTACCATCTGTCGGCGTTGCAGTCGAAGTCGGACTCGTACCCTGCACACCCAAAGTCTATCCCCAAGGAGTGGGATAGGTCCACGTCACCAACCGTATGCAGCTTTAAGTGGCCTAACATCTAAAGGGAAAAGAGAGTAGACAAGGAATCGGCCGTGGTTTCCTAAGCGACGACGACGAGAGAGCGTAAACAAGGTATCTCCGTCAACATCCCAAAACCCAAGTCTCTCAACACAACCGGATCCAACTGGTTACCCAGAAGACCCGTCCCAACTCCTACTCCTGTCTAGGGGCGATGCGAGAACTTCCTCTCCTCGCATCTCAATGATTACAACCGGATCGACGAGGTAGATGGAGCCTCTCTCCTCTAGCCGGCTGTAACCACGGCTCACCACACTCTCACCTATAGGGGGGAGGTAGAAATCCCAAAACATGAGGATCAAGTACGTCTTCTAGGCAGTGTCCATGACCGAGGACGCGGCTATAGCTATAGATCGAACGACTGCGGAGCGTGTACACCCGTACCCATCCCGAATGGTACCCGACCGGTGTACGGCCGACCGAGCCCATCCTACCGGCGAACTCTCGGTAGTTACGAACCCATCCCCGCATCCGGCCCTCAAAGTTGTCCCCCCCTCGGAAGGGACTACACCGAACCGTGACATGCTCCCGCGTGGCCACACGGGAGTCGCTCCGAGAGGGTGGTCTCACCTCCACCGCTCCCCCACCGATACCCCGCTATCCATCCTAAGCGGGTATGGTTCCGCACTTGCCGAGCTCAACACGGCCCTATCCCCACTCTCGGCGGGGTGGTGTGTACGATGTCCTATAAACAAGTTGATCCACTCGATTTCAGACCGGGGCGAGCTCATGTCCTCCAAACGCACGAAAACCCCAACACCTAGGCTCCGAAAACCGTAACGGGAGAGATGCACCGAGGAGTGCACCCCTATCCCCGATCCCGGATCGGTTCTTTGCGAGCTCACCCCGCCAAAGTTCCCAAAACGCCTTCTCTCGCCGGTTTTTACCCCACTCACGCCAAGATCCACTACTCCCATCCCAACACATGCATCGCGAAGCTCGGCGCACATACACGCCCATATAAACATATATAGTAGTAGTAGGACAATCAAGGACGGGGTAAATAAAGAGGCGGTGCAAGGTTCATCAACATGCATATATAAAGTAAAGCGCTAGCAATTCTACTCGGCAATGCCTAATGGGTAGTCGAGAATCGGTCGGGCGTGAACCCGGGGTCGGGTAGTCCTCCGCGGCGAAGTCGTCGGCGTAGTCGTACTCCCGACTCGGCTCTCCCGGCTCCCCCTTGCTCCTAGTAGCGCGAAAAGGAAAATAAACGGCGGTCCTATGGCAACTTAAATCCAAATTAAGAGCAATTAAGATCCAAAACGGGAGCAAATAGTATCCCAACCCGTGGTTTAAGTTTTTAGAAATTTACTTGGAAAAGGTTTCATAATTTTCGGAGTTAAAATGGATTTTCTAGGATTTTTAGAAGGGAAAAGGAATTTTACGGAATTTTTATTTAAAAAGAAAACCCTTCCCGGCTCGACCGGCCGCACGGGATCCCCGATCCCGAGTGGCGGCCGGGGTCCCCCGTGGTCCGCGGTGGGGCTTGGCTCTCCACGGCCGGCCCGCGGCCGTCCGGCGGCCGCCGGCGGCGGCCGGCCGCGGTGTGGGCTCTCGTGCGGCCGTGGCCGTGAGAGGCGGGCCGCACCGGATCCCACGGATCTACCCGCGGCCGCGCGCGTGTGTGGCGCTCGTGCGCACGCAGCCTAGGGCCTTTTCCCCCCCCCCCCCCCCGCGAGAAGTGCTCGACGGAATGCCCGAGACGGCGGCGGCGCGGCGACGGCTTTCGGCGGCGAGGTGCGCCGGGCCGGACCCACAAGAGACCGCGGTGAGGGTGAGGCGGAGCGGGATTTGGGACACCCCTTAGCCGTGCGTCGCTTTGGCCAAGGATGGGTAGCGGCGCGGCATGGCAAGGAGAGGCGGCGGCGGTGTGGGTGGCGGCGCGGCGAGGGTCGCCGGCGACGGCGCCATACCGAAGTCCAGCGCTCGGTTGGCGGTCGATACGGGTCCTATGGGTGCGCAAACGCTTAAAGCTGGGTTTTTCCTCCCCCTGGGTTGTCCGGAACGGCTCTTGCCCTCCGCGGCAGAGCTCTTGCCGGCGGCGCGGTACGGTGCGGGCACGGCCTCGGCCCCGGGGTGGCCCCCGCGTGCGTGCGCACGGTGGTCGGTGCATCGAGGCGATCGCGGCGCCGGGCTGCGGTGAGTGGAACGTGCACGGGTGCGGGCGAACGTAACCGAAGCGGGCGGCGACGCGGCGCTCCGGAGCTCGACGGCGGCGCGACGCGCGTCGGCCGCGCGAGGACGGTGCGATGCGAAGGAAAAGGGACGGCGGCGAGAGCGCGCGCTTGCGGCGACCGGCGGCGGTGGCACCGCGGAGACACGCTTCCCGGCCCGGCACGATGGCCGGCATCACCGGCGGCGGCGGCGCGCGCGGCGGCGAGGTCGGCACGGCGTGTGTAAGAGGGCCGCGGCTCGAAGGCCGGGTCAACCACAGAGGGCGAGGGGGTTTGCCTCACCTTGGTGGCCACGGGCCGACGTGCAGACGGCGGTGAAGATCGGTGGCGCAGAGATGAGGACGGAGGCGGCGCTGGTAGAGGTGGCGGCGTGGCACGGCGGCGCGGGCGAGAGGAAGCGAGGGCGTCGCGGTTCTTGGCTTCGCGGCGTCCTCGGGCTTCCTCGAGTGGGCCTCCCGGCTCCGCGCGGTCGACGGCGAGCCGGCCGGCGAGCTCCGGGGTTCCTCCTCTCCTCCTCCTCCTCCTTCTCCTCCCGGCGGGCCGGAGGCGGTGTGGAACGGGTGGTCTCCCCGCGGCGGCTAGGGTTGCGGCTACGCCGTGGTGCGGCGGCGGCCATCTTATAGCGCGGGGCGGAATGTGGGACGCGTGGACGGCGTGGATCACTCGGTGGGCGTGAACGGCCGGCGGCGAGCGGGGCGGCGCCGAGCTCGGGCGACGTCGCAAAGTGCAAAAGGGGGAAAGCAAAAGGAAGGGTGACGGGAGGAAGACGGCCGACGCCGGGGGTGACGTCACACCGGGCCCCGCCTGTCGGTGTCCCGGCGGCCGCGGTAGGTGGGAGGCGGGCGGCGGCGGCCGGGCCCCGGGCCGCGGTGGGGGCTGAAATGAGGAAGGAGCGCGGGTGGTGCGGCGTGCGGAGAAAGATAGATGGGGGTGGCCCGACGGACTTCGGGAGCTTGGGCTCGCGGCCCGAGAAACAGTCCCCCTTCCCCTTTTCTATTTTCCCACCAAACCTTTTTTTAAATTAGATTCAAATTTGAATGCAGATTCAAGTTTGAAACCCCACTCAAACAAATTCCAAATAAAACCAAATAAAACCATTAGAATCTCCAAGTTTCTCACACTATCATTTTTATATCTCCTAGGAATTTTCATTTAGCTCAATGTAAATCTAGGAATTAAGGGAGAGAAGAAGAAGACATCCTTATTCGATTTACGAGCACTCCAATTCAATCCAAGTTTGTTTTTGAAATTCGACATTTGAAAGCAAGTCAAAACTAGGGATGTTACAGGCAACCATGGCTAGCTAGCTTGAGCAGCAGACGCAGCTGGTGAAAAAGCACGTGCTCCGAGGATGAAGACTTTTAGCTCGATCTTTGCTTGCGTTGTTCGTCGTAGCAGCCGCCAATAATCTGTTCGAGAGCTAGCTGGGGAGTTGTAGAACGAAGACGTACGAAGGGAGACGGTGTGGCTCGTGTGGATATATAGGCCGGGACAGCGAGCGGACAGGGTGAGAAAACGAGATGGAGTCCGAGGATTTGTTTGGTGAATGGGGAATGAAGTAATGAAGAGGCCGCACGCAATCTAATCGCAAGTGCGGGTCAAGCATGCGGGCGGTAATTGGCCGTTGCTGCGTTGGTTCCCCGCGCAGCCAAGTTGCCAGTAGGATATAGTACTACCAGGGAACGCGCGCATGCATCACTTCGCTGATTGATCCAGCAGCCTACTGCTAGCTTGTAGTGCTACGATTTGTATGCATCCAGTGAACCATTTGGTCAACACCGTCCGGGAAGATATAGTACTAACTTCTTTCGCTGTCCTACGGCACCCTTTGCAACTTCCCGGAAACGGCAAATCGGGAGAAAGTAATCCCATGAGAGCGTGCATGGAGTAGACAATGGCGGCACACTCCGTTCTCTGTAACCATGGGCATGTAACACGTGTTTTTTACATTTCTGCGTGCGCGTTTTCGGCCAAAATCGGATGAATTGGAACACAGCTGACATGGAAATTAAAGCACCGGCGGTCAATGGAACGGACCAGCTTTTGACTGCGTACTTGACCGGCGGATTATATTGCACTGCGTGCACTTTGCAGAAGCCGGCCGGCGCTCCACGGTTTCGATAATTCGATCGAGTAATGTCTCCATGCATTTCGTCCTCCATCTGCTGATGCGCATGATTCGTACGTCATCGTAACTGTCACCCCACATCCATATTATCTTTTCCTCAAAATCTAGCTACAAGCTAGCTCCATGGCATGACACTATGTTCAAATGAGGCCGGATTGCATTGCTTATCCTAGTTATAAAGACGCAACATTAATCCTTTCTGGTTGCTTCCATTTCCTTTCCGAGGCTAAGAAAACGGAAAGGATTAATGTTGCATCTTTATAACTAGGATATGACAGCTAACTTTGTATATATAGAGCTAATTTCCTCGTTAGATTCGACCAGGCAACCAATTTCGTCATTACATATAACTGAGTTTTTGTACAAGAAAACACAACCAACCCCTCACCACCGTCATTAGCTGCTCTAATCCACTCGGTGAAACTATATATACAGAAAGGGAGATGACGGTCTTTTTTTCACTATAAGGTATTTACTAGTGTAGTAGTAAGTTTGTTAGTATTACTAAAATAAAAATGAATGTCATTAACTATATAGTGTTTTCTCTTTGAGTACAAAGACTAGAGACTATAAATTAAGGGGAGTCCATTTTACTCTCTTCACAAATCCACTTGCTTTTGTCCGATTAACCCCTCGAACAAAATTTAGTCTCACTTTACTTTACTTTCCCGAACTATTTCAATCAGCTAGTCCAATCTACCCTCTAATCTGTTTTTCCTTTTTTATTTCTTCCATATAAGTGGAGTTTTAATCTTAGTTTTTGTTAGTTGAATTATAACATGATTCATTATGGTCGAAGTATAATTAGAAATGTTTCATAATTACTTTTGACCGTTTTACTCTCGCCCGCGTCTCTTGTGTTATCTGTTGCTATTTCGGCAGCACAAAAAGCTATGCAGAAGCAATACAATGACCGTTTTTCATCATAATCAAAATTTGGTAAGACTAGAAGGCTTAAACCATACCCTTATTAACACCACATCTCCCTTAGCCACTTTTGCTTTATCCGATTAGAAACCCCACATAGTTCGTGTTTACTTTTATAAATTGTATTTTGCATACCAAATCAATATGATTGATTGTATACATCTCTGATGATATATTGATAAAGTTTGTATCCCTTGGATACTTATTCGATTTGATGAGTGCTTTAATTTGAGATAACATACCCTTATTATTTGAATACAAGATTTATTAGATTCGAGGAGTGCTTTGAAAAAAATAGTTGTGATATGTATATGTAATGCCCATGGTAATGACTAGCTTGTACAAAATGCCATATGCGGCCGGTTTGAAATGTTTGGCGTGAGATCATCTGGAAAGCATCCAACTAAAGAATATATTGATAGAGGTTGAAAGTTTGAATTTTTAGTTATCAAATCGGTTCTTCATCTTTATCAAAGGGGTAAACATGTAAATCAATGCTATAATTGTTGGTCTATCTTGTCATTAGGTAACTTTTTCCTTGACTGTAATCACCATTATTTACTGTCGTGAAATGCTTATGTAAGGTCCCAAGATTACCCTCATTAGGTACCACATGATAAATATATCGTGACAAATTTCCATTATGAACCCATTTAGGCTACCACTGGGATGAAGAATTCTAGGCTTTATATACTTTTCACCAAATTACAACTAACTCACTATTTAAAAGTTATGTACCAATTGATTTCATGTATTATGCTAATATGGTTAACTAAAATATATATACTATGACAAATATTTGAAAACCTGGGAAATGAACAAAATCATACCACTACAAACATGTCTTGCTGAAGCCACACACCTCAAATACTATCAAATCCAACTAATGGCGACGACAAAAAATAGGCAAATAACACTAATAGGTAGACCCAATTACATAGATTACATATGAATCAATCTTCTAATTAATCCAAAATCTCATGCTCGACATAATTGTTTTATACCAAGCCAGTCATTGCTAAGAAATATTATAATTTTTATAGGGTAATTTTCCTCTAGGACATTGCTCAATATCGATATTTGCTAATGAACATTGATCTTGTATTTGCTCATGGACACCACTTCTATGTGGGTATTTGTTCATAGGCATCGGATAGACCATATTTACAGTTTTGGAAAAGAGATGAATACTATGAAATAATCTCAATTTTGCCCTTACTAAATTTGGTTTGCTTGTTAGTTTTTCCCATCTTCATCATGTTTCTGGTCCGTTGCTGCTCCTTATCCTCGTGTTTCTCGTTCGTTGCTACTTGCTGGTTAGTGGTCACTCCCACCGTCCAAATGCCCGCAGCACGCGACGATCGAGCTCACGCCACCCCCGGCCCCACCTCTTCTTGCGATGACAGCCATGCTCCAGCGACCCAGCCCGCGGAGCTTAGTTGCACGTGAAGCCCCATCCATCGGTGTTGGCACCCCTCTTAACAAACACCACCTCTATTCACATTGCCCTCGATGACCTTGCATTTGCCTTTGCTTGCATGACGGCGAATGATCTCACGTGCGACCCGACCCACCTGCATCATCCATGTTAGGCGAGGAGGCACGTGCGGTGCTGTGTGCTGGTGATGAGATCATGGATGTCCTAGCCCATCACATTGGTGGAGGAGAATATAAGTAGTCAAACGTGTGTGTTGTGCACATGAGAATGTTCGTATTCTGTGTGGCCAACGAGCTGGAAAGTGTGATGGCCATAGAGCACTACGCAATGGCGCACGCAACACCGGGATCAGGGGTGGATCCGCAACGCTAATGGCACACACCATATCAGGTCATGTGTTGAGTTTGGTAATTGGCTCAACCTCAATTTGGGAAAACTAACTAGTAGCCCCAAAATTGACTTTTCAGACCATTTCTCTTCCTTCACAAGCAGGAAAAGAATATTTTTATTTTCTTTGATTTCTACCACGAAATAATTGCAAGTGAATCGAGTCTATCAGCAAAAATCAATATCCCTTAGAAAATATTGTCTTTTTATGATGTCTCGTGGCAAATTTACCCTTGTTTATAGTAGCTTTTAATGTTGTATTGTATATATGATCATATTTTTATTTGTCAACATACACATTTTAACAATAATTTGCATCCATAAATACGAAACTAGCACTCACAAATTAGTGTACTTGTTCATCTATTTGTATATAATATCTAGTTAGGTCAATAATCTTGTGTTTATAACAAAAAAATTGATCTTTCTCAAAAATACAAAAACATACTTTTTTAATTTCATACAGTGCGTAAAAAACATAATTTTTTAAGTATCCAAAAACTATAACACCCAAAAAGAACCTTAGCCACTTTATCAAATTTTAGTATGAATCGAGACAGTTTCCTCGTACAATGCTCACATTTTTCTCTATATAAAGAGTAAAGTAGTGTTTATTTGTTATGTGTGTGTGTGTGGGGGGGGGGGGGGTTGGAGATGCAATTGGTACAAAGAGAAGGCAAGTTGTTCCTCTTTCAAAATGTACCCCTAGATTGTTGCCATAATCAATAATCATGAAGATCATGACACATGGAGGAATTTGGTGTCATATATAAATCAACATGCCTCTATGTCCAACAAGACTATAGATGCACTAGCGCCTCTCCACATGCTATTGATCTCATTAAATTAAAGAAAATCATCTTATGTTTGTGCTATTGATCGACTCGCATTTGTCAAGGTGTAAGACACTATACAGAACATGGTTCTCCTTAGTTCTCATGATTAGAAATGTTATATGTAACAATTGTTGTAGATACTTTGAACACTTCATTGATTGATATAGAGTAATATTTAAAAGTATTATTGTGCTACACCATGTCTAAAAAGCTTCATCTTGTTGATCAAAAGAAACCTGAGTAATTATACTAAAACTTGTGAGAATAAAATTAAACTTGTTCATACCAAAATGTACCTCATCTAATTTGTCCAGTGGAACTTACGTTAGTAAGAAGTATGAGATCCTAAAAAATGGAGTGGTTCATTTTAGTTCACATATGAATACGTGCAACATTCTGAAATCAATCTGTGAGTACATTCAGTCCATTATCACTTCTAAGTGGTTTGCTAAGTAAATCAATTACACTACTCAAGGACGATTATCTAACTCTGCTATCAAAAGTAGGTTGACTGTTCAAAAGCTTGTGTGTGTGCGCGCGCGCGCGCTCACACACATGGTTTGGAGCATCCTCATACATCCTAACCCCACATAGAACCCACTTATTGTTCAGGTAAGATCCACTGCACTAATCAATCAGGATGCATGTGGGAGTCACACAATGTTATGTGGGACCCACAATACTATTGAGTGGGTCTCATTCTTTTTATAAATATCGATGTGATTTTTTATTACTACATTGTTTATTTTTCTATGCAACTAAAACTTTTGTATATATACTACGTTATAGGCTTATAGCCCTACTACCTTTTGGACTTTACTTTCAAATCATAAACTCACAAAATATAATTGAATTATTCATTCATTACTAACTTCATCTTTTATTACTACCAAAACCAAGAATTAGTGTAACATAGCAGATCGATCTGTTAGTTATATCAACTAACGCCTCAAAGTCAGTGAATTTCTAAACAAAAGAATTATAGATGCTCAAATGATAATTATGAAAAAAAATGAATTCAGTATTGATGTGATCAATTTGATGTTAGGTTTATTTTATATTTTATTGAGCCTGGTAATATAAAAAAATCATATGAAATATTAGCATGTTTAGTATAGGTACGCATCATGCGCCAACCTAACTAGTATTTTACTAAAAATTAGTCGACAATTTGAATGGAGCATCTTTCAGGTTTTGTGTTTGATTTTTCAATTTTTCCTGTTTACACCAACTCTGCAAAGCTTCAAATATGGTAAAATGCCTTACCATCGATACTTTGTGGTTTGTTCCATACTGTAACTTTTTTCTGTTAATTTCTTCAATCAATGAACGAAAGTTTAGAGACATATGAGAGGAAATAAACATAAAAAAATTGACACCCATTGGATTGGCTAGTGGTTGATGGCTGTGAGAAAAATACTGTTAGTTGGTTGGGTACTAATGGCTAGTTTTGATCTGTTGTGAAAGAAAAGTAGTGATGGCTCGTATACTAGACGAACAAAGCAGAAAATCGAATAATTTATTAGTGTCAATAAATGAATCAATGAATCAAACGATTTACATGAACCACCGGTGAACACACACGTGGTCAGCAGCTTGTGATTTAATGCGACATCCTGCGCTTCTTGATCGGCAGCGGACTCTGGACCTCTTCCTCCTCAACCCACCTCTTCATCCCGGCGTTCTCCAGCACGGGCATCAGGTTCAGGTCGAAGTTCCTCACGGTCACAGCCGATGACCCAGTCCCGGACGCCGATGCCGATGCCGCGGACAGGGAGACCGACACCGACGAGCCGTCCCAGTAGTGGCAGCGCTTGTGCCCGCCGAGCGCCTGGCCCGTGGCGAAGCCCCTCCGGCAGATGGTGCAGCGGTGCGGCCCGCCGGCAGTGCCAGCGGCGGCTCCTACCGACGACGACGTCGTCGTCTCCTCGGAGTCCGCCGTGGACGCCGCCGCCGCCTGCTGTGCAGCCGCGACGGCGGCGGCTCGCTGCTCCTCCGTGGGCGGCTTGCGGTGGCTGGACTTGTGGCCGCCGAGCGCCTGGTACGACGCGAAGGCCTTCCCGCAGACCGCGCACCGGAACCGGAGCTCCTCCGCCTCCGGCGCTGGCGGCGGCGCCGCGGCGACGGGCAGCGGGCACCACGTCCCGCCGGGCGGCGGCACGAACCCGGCCGCCTTGAGGCCGGTCCCTCGCGTGCCGGCGAGCGCGGCGAGGCAGATGGCGAGGTAGTCCTCCTTCTTGAGCCCTCCCGGCGCGGCCGTCGGCAGGGCCAGGGAGAGCGCGGTCGGGTCAAGAAGAGCTTCGAAGCCGGCGGCGACCATGGCTGGCAGCAGCTGATCGATGAGGAGAACCCTGCAGGTAGTGGTGGTGGCGCGGCGGTGTTGGACGACTTTTAGGTCTTGGATTGACTCTTACGCGGACACGCGGTGGCAGCTGGAGATGGGTGGACCGTACGTGCTGGAGGTGGAAGATGAGGGTGGACCGGTGGAGTGGCTGATCCGTGTATATATAGGGAGCGGGGGAAGCGAGCCGATCGACGACATATGTTCGGTGGAAGAAGAAAGGCGAGTGAGGAGGTCTAGTCAAACATGCGGGCGGTGGCCGTTGCTGCGTTGGTTCGCGGGGCAGCCAATGCAATGCAAGTTGCGAATAGTATATTGAGCTCACCGGCGAGCGAGCGGCGGCGACTCGATCGGCGGACGTGAGCGGTTGGGTCGCGGGTCGCCACCTGAGCCGGTGGAAAGGCATATGTGGTCGGGCCGCACTGGAGGCGGCGTGTGTACACGTACTGGAACAAGCGCAGCTCACTTTCCGGCCACAAGCAAAGCTGAAAGGCCAAAAAAAGGAAAAAAGAAGTGCACTGGGATTTGGTCTTTAGATCGACCGACGAACCTGAAGTAGTCTTGTGTGTATATCTACACGCATGGAATGGATCATGCGTTCATGCACGTGTTGATTTAACTACGAACCTGGTCCACATACCGGCCACACAGCTAGGCCCGATTTGCAGCTCCGCGGCAACACTCGACGACCTCTCGTCTCTCGAGCGAATTAAGATGAAAATTTCGCTGCCGCGTTTTTATTTGTGAACATGCACGTTATGATATGAAACAATGAAACATCTGATTTTGGAATTTATTGGCTGCTAGCATTAGATTAAACATTGATTTTTTTCTAGAAATTAAGCAACATGTATTTCAGGCTCTGACATGTCAATCTGGTAATACCATGCATGCACTTTATTTCTCCGAAGAACATAGCCATCACATACTGTATATAGCATGGAAGTTTTTATACACACTTTGTCAGTGTTAAATGTAGACTCGTTTCTCAGCAATGTCACAATCTAGGTGAACAGCTGATATCTGCTGGGGAGCACGATCAACGAAACAGCAAGTATTTACTAAAAACTCCCTGAAAAGAAATTGATGTCGACTGTAGACTGGAGCCGGGCGCCCGAGCGGCCGGGCCCAGCATCTAGATGTGACATACTACTACTTCTACCGGCAGTAGCAACTTCCCGGAAATGGCAAACCGATCGGAAGAAAATTACTCCAAAACAGATCATTCACGCACGTGTTTTTTGCCGCATGTTTAGGCTTGGCTTTCCCACTGCTGATAAAGACAGCACACGTACACATGCCATCAGAGACCAGACCAGTTTTCGACTGCGTACTTACTTGACCTCTTGCCTAAATACTCCACGTTTTAGACTTTCACCATACAAATTCCACGTACTATATATTTTATATTCGTGTATTCCCTCAATAAAATATTCATTGAAATGGACTTTTCTTACAATTTTAACCATTCGTCTTATTTAGAAAATTATGTAAACATTGTCGACTTTGTTTGTACCTGCTTTACTATTAGATATTTTAAACATGACTTATCTTTGTGTATATTTGCAATAAATTTTTGAATAAAATAAATGGACAAAGGTATAAGAAAAACAATGACGATCACTGTCAGTTAAAAATTTGTAAAATACAAGTTGCACACGTAAGAAGAAATTTAAGCGACGATCCAAAACTCGCATCCTACCACTACCGGAGGATGTGCCTTTGCCGTGCGCCGTCAAAGACGAAAAAACACACGACAACCTCTTTGTTTGTGCGTTTTCCACCATTATGCACGGCAAACGGCGCTCGACAACAATTTACATGGTAAAGGCTCTTTGTCGTGCGCCGTTTATCGTGGCGCACGACATAGAGGCTTTGCTATGCGTTTCGCATGGCACATGGCAACAAAAAGCGATAGACGGAGACGGATGCGTTCACGGTAGGGGGGTCCTGCTTCGTCATGCGCCATATTCACACACACGACTAACATTTTCATAAAGAAAACACAAGGATCACTGGCACTAGCACCACCGGCCTGCCGTCCTCCGGCACCACCAGCACTGTCAAGCGCCGCCGCCGCACCCACCCGCCGCTGCCACTGTAGGTCTGCCCCATGGAGAGAGAGAGAGAGAGAGAGAGAGAGAGAGAGAGAGAGAGAGAGAGAGAGAGAGAGAGAGAGAGAGAGAAATGGCCGCCGTCGAATCTCGTTGTCGTGAAAGAAGGGGAGGAGCGCCCACCGCTGTCGGATCTTGTCTTCGAGAGAGGAGGAGCGCCTGCCGCCGCCAGATCTCGTCACCATGCCCGCCGTTGCGCCCTCGGCGCCGGATCTCGTCCTCGTGACCGCCACACCCACCATCGTTGTTGCTGCACCTATCCTCACAACTGCTCCCTACTACTACCAGTGAGGGGTGAACGAAGGGGGAAGGGGAGAAGCAGCAATGCAGAGCACGACGAGTGGAGAGGAGGCGGCGTGTCGCGCGCGACTGTGGGAGGAGAGGACAGAGGGAGGTGAATGAGGGAGGCGGCGGGTATGGTGGCAGCGGCAGGGAGGGTTTGTAGAGGGGACGAGGTGAACGAGGGAGGCGGCGGGTATGGTGGCTGAAGCAAAAACGCACGGCAAAACTGTTTTAATAAAATCCAAATTTTAAACAGAAAACACCAAAAGTATCAAATAGTTTTAAAAAACATCCAAATTTATATAGAACAACTTATGTTGGCTATTGAGTATAGAAAATAATTTGAATTCAAATTCAAATTTGATGGTCGCCTTTATATGTATTCAAAGTGGTTTAGCTCGCGGGGCGTGATACTTGTGATTTGAAAACTAGAGCTTGGCAGCCTTCACGTAATCACGTGATACTTGTGTGTTTTCTGTGGTCACAGAAACTGCAGCAGCTTGAAGGCGTTCCCACGTACGTATGGCTCTTCGTTCTTGTTAGCAGTCTACTAGTAATGCCAATTGACCAAACTTGGAGTTCGCAGCAACGAAAGTTCTTCACGCTTAATTTGTTAGAAAACATAAATGAAGAAAATTTGTTCATTTTCATTGTAGTTTAGAACAGTGTAATTGCGGCATATACATATCATTTCTGGAATATGCATGTGCCAAATACCATCGCTTGTGTGTGTGTGAGTGTGTGACTATTGTATTTATCATCTAGTTCTACGTACGATTAGGGCATTAGGGTTTAGGACATGGACATGGTTTATAATACGACAATTTGGCAAGTGATAATAATACCTATGAAAATATATTATTTTAGATATAATATTTTTTATTATGAAAGTGATCCTCTCATAAAGATTAGTAACGTCATTGATCTTTTATTATCAAGCTATTTGTTTTTTAAATTTTTTACTTTTTAGTAAAAGTTATTGGCCAGGAAAAATAATGCTGGATTGGCTGGTGCCAGGTGGCTAGTGCCATCCCCTCTGATGGCTCAACAAGAGGGGGGGGGCGAACTTGTTTAATGCAATTCGGTGAACGGGCATCATAGAGAAACAACGGCATAAGGTTCCCTGATATTAGTAGCTACTACATAAAATAGGAAAAGGTTAAATAGCAGCCTGCTGTTAGGCACACCTAAATCAACATGAAAATTGTGTAGTGAGTAGATTTGTATATATGAAATCACTACGGGAGCCGCCCCCCTTCCCCGAGTGTCAAATGCACTCGGGAAGACCCCAAAACACTCGGGGAAGGCTTCCCCGAGTGCAACACTCGGGGAAGGCCTACCGGGGAAGCTGTTCACGGGAAAGAGGCCTTCCCCGAGTGCCAAATCTCGTGCACTCGGGGAAGCCTTCCCCGAGTGTCGTCCTAGCACTCGGGGAAGATTTGACGCCGTCGGTGCCATCCACCGTTTTTTTTTTTTTTTGAAAAAACCTCTTCCCCGAGTGCAACACTCGGGGAAGAAATTTTATTTTTTTTAAAAAAAACTCTTCCCCGAGTGCAACTCTCGGGGAAGGCATTTCATTTTTTTTTAAAAAAAACTCTTCCCCGAGTGCTTGTTCTAGGCACTCGGGGAAGAATGGCGACGTTATTTTTTAAAAGCCTCTTCCCCGAGTGCCGCCGCCCGTGCACTCGGGGAAGCCACCTCTTTCTTTTAAAAAAAAATCCATTTCCATGTGAACAACAAAATAATTAAAGTGCAACATATATTGAATTCAACGGATAGTAAAAATATGAAAACAATTATTAAAAAATATGGATTACATGTATCATTAAAATTGTAGTTACACACTTATTTCATATACAAAGAATACAATAAAGAAGATGAATTGTGCAAGGATTATTAGCTCATCGGGGATCGAATCATCGGTTTTCTTACCCCATGGATCGGATTCGCCTCCAGCGAACTTTTCTTACACCATGGATCACTTTCCGATTCTCCACCCGAAAATGCAAACATTCACACTCGGCAAAGCGTAATAACCTCAACACGGATAAATGAACAAACCGATATCATAACCACAAATAAGGATAGTAACATCTCTTGTGCCGGCTAAAAAAATATATTTCACAAATATTATCATCACAAGAGCCATATTCCATCACCATCTTTTCTAATTAATGTGGCTCTTGCTTGGCTTTCATCTCCAACCTACATAACTTGTCCGGGATTCAAGCCTTGTTGTTGTTTACTAGAAACTCGTCTTGTCGGTGCAAGATAGGAAACTACGAACACGTCATAGCATGTGGAAATGAGAAGATGCAATAACCAGCTATTCAACACTGCATGCAAAAAAAAAAGAGAAAAGATGCAACAACCCCGCAAAAAACAGAAAAAAATTTATATACCACATAAGAGATGCACCATTTAGAAAACAAAATAAAAGGCATGTGATAAATGTTGATTATATGCCATGAGCCCATGACCCATTTCATCCTCCCACGACAGTCCAACTCTCACTAAATCAATGGGCTTGTTGCACTGCTCCTAGTGGTACACAGTCAACTAAAGCTACCATTTGCAGAATTCACATCTGCATTTAATGTGGAACTTAACAGTCAAACACCATTGTTTAAGAAAGCATACAAATAGATGGAGATAGATGCAATTCGTCAGTAATAAAGACACCAGCAAGAAATATGACGATGGAAAATTCCAGTAAGAGCACACGCAAGTCAGTGCAAAGCAGGTGAAAGTTGTTGGGCGGGTAGGTACTATTTTGATTATATCTGAGGGTAACTGGCATAATTTGAAATTTGGAGTATATTTTCAGCTGTTAGCATGTATATAGCAGTATAACAACTCAAGCGAAATAGCTAAAATGACAAAAAGAGTAATGGTATTTGACACCATGGCATAAGCTATCACCAATGCATGAATTACTGGAAACTTCTGAACATTTGTATGATATTGCATCAATCAGAGATATGCATTTGAACACAGATTGTCTAGACGCTAGAGAAAGGAAACACAAATATGAAGTTTATGGACCATAAATGCACTGACTCCATAAGCATCCTGTGATCAAACTAAGGAATTTCTTTTACTTATGCTTGCTTGGACATCATAACATACACAATAATTCTTATTTCGGACAAAGTAAATGGCAAAGCACTATTAAAAGAGATTAAATAATAGCATATCACAAGATATCTAGAATAAGATTAGCAAAAAGTGAAAAAAAATTGAAACCAATCAATGCCGGTATATCATAAGCCCTCCCTTCACACCAGGAAAAGACAATAATGCGTAAGCATCCCATCCACGTGTTGCACAATTCCGGGTTCCTAACTAAGATGATTATGACCACCATAGGAGAATATGCATAGGTCCAATCTATTTAATTTTGTCCAATCTTTCATGGACCCCAACATCACAACTAACACCGATTCATTTACCTAATCCCCAAAGTCGGATGGCAAATGAACGACAATTTTAATGTGCATTTTGACGAGCAACATATAAACAAATTTGAGGATCATTGCAGAATCTAGAATCCTGATCAATTATTCCTAATGGCATGCTTGTACAATGAAAAATTCAGTACTTTATCTACAAGTTGGGGACATTGTAGCTTCAAGTTGGTAAGTATTCATGGAAGGACTTGGGGATATTGTAGCTTCAAGTTGGTAAGTATTTTGTTTTTCTTAGACACAATGTTTAACATCTTGCACTTCAAAAAACAACATGTGTCATGTTGATCATCAATCAAATCAATATTGAAATGGCAAGTTTAGTTTAAACATTTATATTGCGAATAGATCAGAACACAGATATCACACCTTAACTTAAGGTAAGGCTAGAATTTTCAATATTTTGGCTGCTACTGCACAAGAGCTTAAGAAGCACTAATGTAATAATGAATCACTTGGTGGATATGCTAAGAGCTTGAGAAATTTTGAGTAGTACCTAATTAGTAGCATAATTAGTAGCTTAAGAAGCACAAATTAGTAGCTTTGAGTAGTACCTAATTAGTACCCCAAATTTGAACAAGAAGTTTCAAAAAATGTTTGAAGGCCTCACAAAAAAATTGGGGCAGAAAAAACAAAAAAACAAAAATATTTCCCCGAGTGCCAGGGACAAGGCACTCGGGGAAGAGGCGACCTTCCCCCGAGTGCCGGTGACTAGGCACTCGGGGAAGAGGCCCTTCCCCGAGTGCCAGGGACAAGGCACTCGGGGAAATGTATTTGTTTTTTTTGTTTTTTTTGCCTCAATTTTTTTGTGAGGCCTTCAAATATTATTTAAAACTCCTTGCCCAAATTTGGCTTACTTTTGAATTTTTTTGTTATATTTCGTTAGTTTTTTCTTTTTCTTGAATGTTTAGGCACACTTCAAATTTGAACTACATTTACATGAAATCATATAATTCAGCGATTCAAAAAATGATATTGATAATATTTGGTGTATATTGAGGCCTTATCCACCAACTCACATGAAATATCGGGCATCTTGTTGTCGTGACATGACTAACACCATACGGAAAAAGTGTTTCTAAATTACAAAAAATCCGGACGAAGTCCGAAAATCACGAAACTTGTCGGGGAGTTGTGTTATCACATGTATAGGTTGTGTGCAAGACTAGAGAAGATTTTGAGCAAGTCTGCGACGTTTGATGCCTACAACTCACACATCTCCCGATGTGTTATCACATGGATCATGTGTGGAGATGTCTGGGTTTCAGGCATCACACATCGCAACTTGCTCGAAATCTTCTCAACTGTTGCACACAACCTCTACATGTGATAACACGGTGTCCCGACAAGTTACGTGTTTTTCGGACTTCGTCCGGATTTTCTGTAATTCATAAACACTTTTCCCGTATGTTGTTAGTCATGTCACGGCAACAAGATGCTCGATATTTCATGTGAGTGGTTGGATAAGGCCTCAATATACACCAAATATCATGAATATCATTTTTCGAATCGCCAAATTATATGATTTCATGTACTGCGGTTCAAATTTGAACTTTTCCTAAAAATTCAAGAAAAAGAAAAAACTAACGAAATATAACAAAAAACTTCAAATGTAAGCCAAAGTTGGGCAAGGAGTCTTAAATAAAGTTTGAAGGCCTCACAAAAAAATTGGGGCAAAAAAAACAAAAAAAAATAAATATTTCCCCGAGTGCCAGAAACTAGGCACTCGGGGAAGAGGCCTTCCCCGAGTGCCAGGGACAAGGCACTCGGGGAAGAAGAGGTAGCCTTCCCCGAGTGCCAGTGACTAGGCACTCGGGGAAGAGGCCCTTCCCCGAGTGCCAGGGACAAGGCACTCGGGGAAATGTATTTGTTTTTTTTGTTTTTTTTTGCCTCAATTTTTTTGTGAGGCCTTCAAATATTATTTAAAACTCCTTGCCCAAATTTGGCTTACTTTTGAATTTTTTTGTTATATTTCGTTAGTTTTTTCTTTTTCTTGAATTTTTAGGCACACTTCAAATTTGAACTACATTTACATGAAATCATATAATTCGACGATTCAAAAAATGATATTGATAATATTTGGTGTATATTGAGGCCTTATCCACCAACTCACATGAAATATCGGGCATCTTGTTGTCGTGACATGACTAACACCATACGGAAAAAGTGTTTCTAAATTACAAAAAATCCGGACGAAGTCCGAAAATCACGAAACTTGTCGGGGAGTTGTGTTATCACATGTATAGGTTGTGTGCAAGACTAGAGAAGATTTTGAGCAAGTCTGCGACGTTTGATGCCTACAACTCACACATCTCCCGATGTGTTATCACATGGATCATGTGTGGAGATGTCTGGGTTTCAGGCATCACACATCGCAACTTGCTTGAAATCTTCTCAACCGTTGCACACAACCTCTACATGTGATAACACGGTGTCCCGACAAGTTACGTGTTTTTCGGACTTCGTCCGGATTTTCCGTAATTCATAAACACTTTTCCCGTATGTTGTTAGTCATGTCACGGCAACAAGATGCTCGATATTTCATGTGAGTGGTTGGATAAGGCCTCAATATACACCAAATATCATGAATATCATTTTTCGAATCGCCAAATTATATGATTTCATGTACCGCAGCTTCAAATTTGAACTTTTCCTAAAAATTCAAGAAAAAGAAAAAACTAACGAAATATAACAAAAAACTTCAAATGTAAGCCAAAGTTGGGCAAGGAGTCTTAAATAAAGTTTGAAGGCCTCACAAAAAAATTGGGGCAAAAAAAACAAAAAAAAAATAAATATTTCCCCCGAGTGCCGAAACTAGGCACTCGGGAAGAGGCCTTCCCCCGAGTGCCGGGGACAAGGCACTCGGGGAAGAGGTAGCCTTCCCCGAGTGCCAGTGACTAGGCACTCGGGGAAGAGCTTTTCCAATTTTTTTTAAACGGTTCCGTCAACTTGCGCCGTCAAATGCAACTTTTTTTTTCCGTGTGCTTGTCTTCCCCGAGTGTTGCGCTCGGGGAAGATGGCCTTCCCCGAGTGCCTTTCTTCCCCGAGTGCTTTGCCCTTTCAGGCACTCGGGGAAGGCCATCTTCCCCGAGTGCTTTTCTTCCCCGAGTGCAACACTCGGGGAAGATTGTCTTCCCCGAGTGCCCGATTTTTGGCACTCGGGGAAGCACGTGGCACTCGGGGAATTTTGCTTCTCCCGTAGTGAATGCACCGTATCCTTCACATAGAAATAGTGGTCAAACCTAGTTTCGTGGACTGGATCTGTGTAGCTGGAAGAAGCATACAGAAGTCATAATAATCTTCATTTTTTATGTTGGCTCAGCGAGAATATACTGCTACAGTTATTTAGGCCTCCATGATGTGTAGAACAAAAATCTGTTCGAAGCCTAACTGTTCAATATTCTGGCTATGCGAAAAAAACATCACTGCATACTTAATTATGGGTGATGAGGCTGGCTGAGTCTCAACGACAATATTTCTTACCTGTCATCTGCATCTAACATCTCTAATGATTGTTGTACGGAGGCTTACATCAGATGAGGCGGCGTCGTCTTACCGAGAGTCCAACACCATGTGCTCTTGATGATACTGACGCCGTCTCTAACAAGTTGCTGATGTTGACGCTTCAAATCAAACTAATCAAGCGACCAAAAAGTACACGTAAATTATCATAAAACTATTGCTAGACCCGTTTCCTAAGAAGCTTCATTTCGTTCATTAGGTGCTCGAAAATCAACTACTACAAGTAGTGCTTTTCCAAAATGGAAAGGATCATTTTCAGGTCATACATGCCTGAATATTTCCACACGCACGCATGGATCATTTTCACTTTTTGATCAACATCTAGTCACCTACCATGGGGAACAGCAGCGCTGACCTTGGGCTTGCATACTAATCATGCTCGATTTGTCAAGAACTCAAATGGAATCAGTTATGATCCATACTTCACTGCAGCAGGTCGCTTTGCTGACACATGCACTCTGCTTGGTAGCATATCTTGTTCTTCCTACACAGGTCGCTTTTCGGGGAAGCTTCTTGCTTACATGCCTGGTTCACAGACGAAATTGTGGAAGTTTGAACTCATCCTGCACTGAAATTCATCCGTGAAAATTAGCCATATCTGCCGACAAGTTTATGCCAGATGTGCAAGCTGTCTGGTGCGTCCAAGACATTATACTAGTATTCCTATCGCCATTTGAATGGAATATCTCTGAGATTTCGTGTTTGAATTTAGTTTACACCTTGCATATAGCTACAACTATGTTGTTCAAACACATTACGCTCTAATCCTGACTCTTGGTCCGTGATGCACAAATTCTCAAGATGTTCCGCTCACAAGTTAGTTGCTGCTGAATTTTGTTCATTTGAGCAGAATATCTTGAGAATTTGTGTTTGGCCTTTTCCCTCTCCCTGGTGCTCTGACGCTTCCTCTTGGTCCATTTGTGCGGTGGTTTGGCAATGGATGGCCTTCTTTTTGTTTGTTCTTATATTACTTTTTGTGGCCGTTTCATATTACCGAATTACTACTTTATTTTGATTAAGGAAAACTCGAGTTGTAATGAGGTTTACAGATGAACGAATAATCGAAGTATGGCAGGACCCATTTCCTGCTGAGAGCATTCATTCTGTTCATCAGGAGCTAGCAAATAAAATTTACAAGAAGATAGACACAGCCAAATGCAGGGGTACCGAACCACAAGTGGTATGAATTGATCATGCGTCTTGTTTTCACTGGGGTTTACGAATAGAAACAAGCCCATGATGGTCCACAACGCACAGGAGAAGTTTTCAGTTCTTATTTAGGGCATGTTTGGCACAACTCAGCTTCACCAGTAGAGCTGTTTTTAGAAAACAACTTCATGAGCAACTTTATGAGCAGGAGAGAGCTATGTTTTTGCAGCTTCACCGTGTGCTTAACTCTGTGAGAGAGAGTTTTCAAAGAAGCTGACCAGAGAGCTGGGTAGAGAGCTGGTCGTTTGGCTATTGAAGTTGTGAAATTGCTCGTGAAGCCGCACATGAAGCTGTACCAAACGGCCCTTAGATCATCAAGATGAGTTCCACACGGCTAGGTGTGCTTTTCAGCAGCAGGAATGTCGACATCCACATGGCATGGGAACAGCAGCCACCATCAGTTGCATACTAATCATGCAATCTTGATGTGTCAAGCACAAGCAGGATCATGTACGAACTAGTAAAAAACCATTCTACATCAGTGTAGTAAGGGTCGTCATGCTGACCTGTGCGCTCATGCATATGCATGCTTCGTGTTCTTACAGATAATTCGTGGAAGCTTCTTGTACGGGGAAAACTTTGCCCAGGTCAGGACTCAGGACTGAGAACAGTATGGCAGTTTGAACTTATCCGACACGGCGACACTGAAATCATGTCCACACACATGATGCTTTCTCGGTTTCCCTGCTAAGATTGTTTCATATCAGAGCCCTCTAGTCCTAGTTGGCTAGTGGAGCTGAGATATGGTCGCAACCACCCAGGTTCGAATCTTCGTTGTAGCGAATTATGGGGTTGATTTTAAAAAAAACCGAGATTCGGGGGTTACCCCCGGTCCCCACCGGCTTAGTTCTAAGTTTGTTTCATTCTGTGCAGTGTTTCCTTTCTCCCGAGGACTTGTTTGGTAGGAGAGTATTGAAGTGGAATGAAGTGGATTGATATTAAATAAACTAATTTTCCCTCATATACCTTATACCTCCATTTCACTCCAATCCAATTAGAGGGGAATGGAGGGTATCAGGGTGAAAAAAGTCCAGTATAAATCAAAATTTCCTAAAATCCCCTTCAATCCCTTCCATTCACTTCAGTCCTCTATTTACCAAACAAGCTCTAATTAGACAATTTTTCCCTCACAGTAATATGTACTAACTATTTTGATGTAATTTCCTGATATCATTAAGAATAGTTGACGCAATAATACTTACTTTATTCTAGTTCAGAATATGGTTAATGGTTTCCCAGCAAATGTTGATGGCCTTTCGGCCAGCTGTAGCCGACGGGCCTACGGCCCATAATATGGGGCCAAATGTCTTGGGCTAACCAACATTGACGCAGGCATACGGGCCGTGGTCTAGCGGTGGGTTCAGTCAGCTAGGTTTTTTTTTGGGCTAAAAGGGGCTCAAAGATGTTCTTCGGATTTGAAGGTGGCTTCTACTCGCTCCTTTGGTCCCAAAATAAGTGTCCACTTTGTTTTTTCCTAAGTCAGACTGTTTTAACTTTGATCAAATTTACAATGAAGAGTATAAATATTTGTAACTCTAAATAGGTATGCTATGAAACTATATTTCATAATGAATCAAATAAAATTTGTTAGACATCAAAAGCATTGATATATTTTTTTATATAAAGTTGGTCAAACATAAGATGATTTGACTTTTAAAAATCAAAATGGACACTTATTTTGAGACAGAGGGAGCAGTTCAAACAGAAGTGCAGTGAACATTTTTGCCTTATGCTGAACCGATCACAAATGAATCGAATGAAATTTGTTAGACATTAAAAGCATTGATATATTTTTATATATAATTGGTCAAAAATAATATTTGACTTTTAAAATTCAAAATAGACACTTATTTTGAGACAGAGGGTGCAATTCAAACAGAAGTACCGTGAACATTTTTGCCTTACATTTGTCTTCCGATAAAGTAATCCGTTCAATAAAAATAACATATCTGTTGTTAAATATATGACGTTTAGGAGGAACTAGCTAGTTTAAAAATGAACTAGTTTGTTTGTGTTTTAAGAACGGAGGAAATAGGTCTTATAAACTGATTTTTTTGGGGGTGGGGGTGGCAACTTGAAAGAATGAAAATAGTTTCATTTGGGTAAACAATATAAACAAGTTTATCTCAACATTATCTTTCAACAGTGATCCGTGACCGCACATGTAGTAGGACCAAAACGATGGTACAGCTTGGAAATAAAATAGGCCACAGAAAGAGAATTGGATTCTTGTAGAACTTCAGCTTTAACGGTAGCGACCTAAACGAGCACAGCGACCGATAACAACCAGTTGCAACCAAGTTCGGTATACAACACAGTTTAATAATTTGCATTTACATTGTGTTTATTGGAGGCCTGGAAGGAGTCCCTTCGTATCTTGATCCAATCCATCTACTTCACAAAGAAGCATAGAACTACAGAATCATACGTATCCTTCAGTCTAAACTGGTCATAGACGCCAACACATACAACAGGCCAGCAGCTTCAGTTCATGGGGAAACAACAAAATGACATGAAGAGTTTCTGAAGGACTTGAAGATGTCAGAGCATCCAACATGGTAACCTACATTTTTTTGAACCGAAATGGTAACCTACATTAGACGGCAAATGGATTACACAGACATATATACTACAATTTCCACCGCCAACACTTCATAACATCATGGAAATCTTATTAGAACATCAAACAGATGCAAATCCTACGTTGAACAATTAAGTGGGGTACAAATAGACGGCAGACAGTTTCGGATGCTCGTCGTCTTGAGGAATTGCTGTCCAACCTAGACTGCAATATCATGCTGAATGTGTCGAAGCAAGACAGGAATGACGATGTCCGGAGAGCTGAGCTGAGGGAGGTGGCCTTCAGATGGCATCACCTCAACAATAGAATCACTGCCAAGGTGCTTGTGCAGGTACTCAGACACAACGACTGGCACTGCAAGATCCTTGGTGCTCTGAACGATGTGGCATGGGACACTAACGAGTGGGAGGAGGCTGCGCACATCGCTCTGGAAGATCGTCTGGGCAACGCTAAGTGCAATATCTGGACGTATGTTGAAGAGTGTCCGGCTGAACTCCTGCACTGCCACCGATTCCATGTCTCCTCCAACACAAAGTGGTGCAAACCCTGAGCACCAGGCCTTGTAGTTTGATCGCATGGCCTCAAAGAGCTCATCAAGCTCATCTTGCTCAAAGCCTCCATAATAGTCCACATCATTCAGGTACCTATTTCGTCAAAGACAGAATGGAATTGATGAAAATAAACAAAGACGCAATTAATACAAAAGCAAAACGAGAAAAGGAATAGAAAGTAGATATTTAATCGAGGAATGAAGTGACTCTAAATATATAGGCATGTCCCATTTAGCAGATATTCAGCATGCAAACATGGTCCTCAATTGCTTTTTTTTTAAATGTCCTCAATTGCATTTTTAATGGAACATACAAAAGCAAAACGAGAAAAGGAATAGAAAGTAGATATTTAATCGAGGAATGAAGTGACTCTAAATATATAGGCATGTCCCATTTAGCAGATATGCAGCATGCAAACATTGTCCTCAATTGTTTTTTTTTGAAATGTCCTCAATTGCATTTTTAATGGAACATGAACTGCAGAATTCAGGTGATGTTTGCTACACTGACATCTTATTGAACAGGATGCATCATTTAATCAAAGATATTTGTTAACTAGTAGATCAAAGCATAATTGATTTCCACATTTTACAAGGAAGGTTTAGATGAAGTTGTGACTTTTACCAAGAAAAAAAGAATTTTAATGCCACTCAATCCTAACTTTGTTCCACAGAACATCAGCATCAGATTATATTCATATGGAGGGATGATTGTGATATTAAGCTAATTTATGGATCAAGTACCCATGCTTCACCACAATCTGAATTATTGCTCCAAGAATTCTACATGATCAGATCTGAGTTACTTTAGAAAATGACACCATATGGAGGATTGGGTAGAAGGCCATAAAAAAACTATCATAAATTTATAAAAGTTTATTTCAGATGTATCCATATGCACCATGACTCACAGATCAGCTGGAAATAACAAGCTAAGATTGTAAATTCATTGGCCTCTGTTCATCCCATGTTGCTTATATCTCTTCTCTCAACAAACCCACTTCCTATATTCGAGGAAATAATAATTAAAATTATTAGTGAATCGATGGGTGTATTTGGAGCAATGCATGTCAAGAATATACAATAAAAATATATCCTTAACACTTACTTTTTCATTATCTTTACAATGATGTGTTGTGATCTAATTAACTCCCTAGCTCCCTTCAAAAGCCCTACTCCACCAATCTTATACAGTGTGGCACCAAACAACAGTTCTGCTTCCGTAGGTATCTAGCAATATCTCGTGCTTACACTAGAAACGACCGAATATCAACTACAATCAAGTGTACCCCACAATTCTACACATATGTGCCACTTGGGTGATAACATTTTCACCATATTAAGACAAAAAAAACATTAATGATTCTTAGCTGCGAAAAAATTCGAAATGGGACTCTGAAGGGCCAGATACACATCACATGACATTTTCCTTGAACTTCCTTTGTTAATTTGTTATTTGATTCAATTCTTCGCTTGGAAATTATAACACAACAATATGATACTAAGATGCCCTCTACAGTTTAAGATGAGCAATAAAGCCAAAAAAGGGTCAATTGCGCATATGTAATTCACTTGCTGCACCTTATAATGGGATTAGCTTTCATAGTACTAGTTACAGTAGGAACACAGATTTTTATTCTTATCCAAAGCTTTGCTTTTCTCTACATTAGCATACGTGACCTCAACGGCTCATCCAGGTTGATTTTGCAGGGAAATCAGGTATCTAAAAACTGTGTTCCCCATAGCCTGTGTAAAGGCATGACTCTGGTTACAAGCTAATGGCTGGAGGACTGCTAGTTTCTCATATTAACTCCACCATAAACACTACTGGTCTACAATCTCTACTGCACTGATAAGTTTGTAGTTTTTGCTGCCTAGTACAAATCATGGTAAGCACCAATTACCCACTAGTTTAACATCCCATCAAAAAATGGAACTAGCATAGCATTTAGTTTCTGTAAATTCTTGTGACAAGATCAATATTAAGCAAGTGGATAAGAAAACATGCAGTAAGTAGCCACATACAACAACAACCTTGCATAATATGAGTACAGCCCATTATCATGATCATTAGTTATGGTGGCATGGCCTATATATTTCCTTCTCAAATAGACTGTTTAATTTTAGATCCAACAGTACAACACTCAACTGCTTTCCGTAACCAAATTAAAGTGGTATGGGTCATGTTACGGGTACTTGTCCATGACTGATCACCATCATCCATAAAGGTTCCACCGTTTAGGCAAGGCAGTTATGCATATCAGAGTAACCGGACCACCTGATCTTCAAGGTGAGTGCAATATGCAATCCAATTGAGTAAATCGTTCCATACGGATGCTCACATGATATTCTAGTGACCGACTCGCAGTGAACCACAAGCCATGCATGCTGACAAGCATATACTATAGATTTTCCGTTTCAAGTCGTCCCCAAAAGGGGGGCTAATTTCGCCATAGAAGGCATGTTTGGATCACCTTTAGTCTCATGACTAAAATTAGTCAGGCTAAAAAGTTTTAGTCATCCCCTAGTTTGGAAGCAAGAGCTAAAGTGTATTAAAAGAGCATTAAAGTCTCTATTTCTCTCTCCCTTTCTCTTCTCTCTCCTCTCCCAAGGTGGGCATGGCTTGGAGCTATTGGCAGTATGCATGTGGTCATTAATGAGGAAAGAGGAAGAAGAGATTTTAGTCCCTTTTAGCTCCCCCACCCCCTACTAGCAAAGTTTAGCCTCAAGACTAATTTTAGCCTCACTTTAGCCTCACCTGTTTGGAAGTTTAGCTCCTGCTAGAGGCTAAGAGCATGTTTGGATCACCTTTAGTCCCATGACTAAAATTAGTCAGACTAAAAAACTTTAGTCACCCCCTCTGTTTGGAAGCAAAGGCTAAAGTGGTATTAAAATAGCATTAAAGTCTAGATTTCTCCCTCCTTCTCCCTTCTCTCTCCTCTCCCTCTCTCTTCTCTCACCTCTCTCATGGTGGGATTAGCATGGGGACTATGCAGCATGCACAAGTTCATTAATGAGGAGAGAACAAGAAGAGATTTTAGTCCCTTTTAGCTCCCCCACCCCCTACTAGCAAATTTTAGCCTCAAGACTAATTTTAGCCTTTCTTTAGCCTCATCTGTTTGGAAGTTTAGCTCCTGCTAGAGGCTAAAATTAGTCAGACTAATTTTAGTCCATGTGATCCAAACATACTCTAATTTTAGTCAGGCTAATTTTAGTCTCTATGATCCAAACATGCTCAGAGACAAACCCAAATCCAACAGTTTCCTACAGGGGGGTAGGGGGTCCGTACTGCTAGTCTGCTACTGCTAGCATGTACGGAGTAGTACCTAGAGAGGTTGTTGCTCAATTCACCGAAATTAAAGCACATGAGCTAAATTTGGCCCTCGATGATTCGCAATCAAGAGAGATGTAGACACTGAACAAGGGGAAGGAATGAATTAAGGCACGGAAGCAGGGGAGGGGGAGATGATTACCTCGGGGAGGCGGAGAGTAGCACGAGCTTGGTGAAGAGGTCGGGCCTGGAGATGGAGGCGAGCGCGCCGATGACGGCGGACACGGAGTGTCCGACGTAGATGCAGGACTGGACGCCGAGCTCCTGGAGGATGGCGAGGAGGTCGAGCGCGTAGCCCTCGAGCGTGGCGTAGCGGCCGAAGTCGAAGTAGTCCGGGTTGGTGGGCCCCGCGCCCATGGTGTCGAAGAGCACGACGCGGTAGTCGGCGACGAGGTGTGGCACCAGGTGCTTCCACACGGACTGGTCCGTGCCGAAGCCGTGCGCGAGCACGATGACGCCCCGCTTCCCCTCCCCCACCACCCGCAGGTTGTGCGCCTCCTCCACGATCCCCATGCTTGCCGCCGCCGCCTCCTCCGCCGCCGCCGCCGGGATGCCCCCCTCTCAACTTCTCTCTCTCTCTCTCTCTCTCGCGCGCGCGCTCCTCCTCGAGGCACGGGGAGCAGGGGAGGTCAGAGCGAGATGATACGGGGAGCAGAGCGCACGGGGACAGTGCGAAACGGATGAATGGTGGGCGTTTTAAGGCGGGGGGCGTGGACCGGATTCTGCCGGTCGGGGAGGGGAACGCGGGGGCGGGGGCGCTGCCTCCTTGGGGCTTCGGCGACACGGGGGGGCGCGGCGGGGAGCGTCGCTGACGGGCGGGGTCGCCGGGGGGCGGTGGTTTGGTGGGGGGCGGGCGGCGGTGGCGGATTGCTGCCAGTTGGTTGGCTTTGCTCTGCGCCTCTCTCTGGCTGGCTCTGCCCAGGTCGCCCCCGGTCCCGCTTCAATTGGATAAAATTGTCCGATACATCCTCCAAGAGATTGGGAAATTGCAGATGCGTGCTTGTGGTCGGGAGAGGAATAGAATAGAGAGAGAAATGGTTCAATTTGCAAGCGAACAGCCGAGATCAGATGCTGGCAATCGCGTTCATAATTGCTCTTGATTTGGATCTGATCATGATCTCTCTCCCTCTCTGTCTCTCTTTGCGCTCCTTTGACCTTGAGGGAGCATGCACCTTGGCTGTTGCTACTATAGTGCTACATTTTTTTTTCCAAATGCCCACCTCCTATGGATACGAATAGACTATAGTAGTAGCAAGTCACTCTTTTTCACTGTTGTAGTTTCAAAATCTAGATTCCTCTTCTTGTCTGAGTTTTGAGTTAACCCGATAATTTTGACAAAAACAAAGAAAACCTATAACTCTTGGGCATCACACATGCAACAGTATTTTTTCCCCTAATTTGAAAATTTATTTTAGTTTTTTTTAAACTAGATCGGTGGGGTAAGACCACACCACGAGTTTCATTAAGAAGAATTAATCTTCTCCCAACCTAGAAAAATCTTCAAACCACAACTTCGATGGCGAGTATATTTGTTTTTAAAAAACCAACCTAATGCTCGTAAATTTGTTCATGTGAGAATTCGAACTCGGATATACTAAATACTACTGTAACATTTAGGCCAGGACTCTTCCACTCATTGTAGTACTAGGTGTGTTTGATAGAGCTCCATGTGATTCTGATTCTCTATGGGAGCTGTAATTCTCTGATGGAAATGATTATGTGACCGAAAGTGATTCTATTTGATCCTCTAACATAAATAAACTCTTTAAATCAGGATGTATTTGTTTTTTAGTTCCCGACTTCTTAGTATGTCACTTCGCAGAATCAGCATAGAATCACTTCTCTGAAAAACTGTTTAGCAGAGTTCATGCTGGAATCAGAAGAGAAATCAGCTCTGAGAACCCTACCAAACATTCCTCAATTGAAACATATCTGTAGAGAGAGAACAGATTAGTTGAGCGCGGACAGGTGCTTACTAGCCCTTTAAAATCACAATCACTCCCCGTGCCTGTGCGGCTGTGGGCCCACGTGGATGGGTGACGTGTTCGCTTGGGCCTTAATAACACCTTGACCGCGACGTGTAATCGGTAGACCGCCGCTAGGTAGCTGTGCCTGTGCAGTTCGTACTTCGTAGATGATTCAACTGTTTGGTAACTTCCCCTTCTTCACCCTTGTCTTCTTGTCCACCAATTGTGCAGCCAGGAGTAGCTCCTATGTGTGGGTGGAGGGAGAGAGAAAAATCACTTTTTGGTGGGCCCAATACGTAACCCAGCCTCAATAAGCACCTCTTGGGTGGGATAGTTTTTGGGAGTGAGTTAGATCTGTGCCAATCTAACCCTCATGTTTGGATACTTTGTGGCTAGTTGAGCTCCAACTAGCCAAAACTAACTCTAGCCCATGGATCAAACAGGGCCATTGGCCTGTTTGATACTCAACAGGCTAGAGTTAGAGCTAATTTCTAACTCTAGCTCTAGCCTTAAACTAACTCTAGCTCTGGAGGTGTTTGGATGAAAGGGTTAGAATGACATTAAATATATTTTTTCAATCATTATATGTGTGGGTGGAGGGAGAGAGAAAAATCACTTTTTGGTGGACCCAACATGAACTAGCCTCAATAAGCACCTCTTGGGTGGGATAGTTTTTTGGGGTGGGTTAGATGCAAACTAGCTCAATCTAACCCTCATGTTTGGATACTTTGTGGCTAGTTGAGCTCCAACTAGCCAAAACTAACTCTAGCCCATGGATCCAAACAGGGCCATTGTTTAATTAGCAAAAGAGATGCGGACATGGTTGAAATTATTGTCACTTTGTCCGCCCAACCCCCCCCCCCCCCCCCCCCCACAGAAAAAAACTTTTCATGCTTCCTTTGAGATAGGAATATAGGATAGAGAGCAGCAATAATATTCGCATGTCGCTGTATCTTTTTTATTTGTCGGTAAAGGAGATGGCTATACTTGTGTGGTTGCTCGCTCCTCGTCAAAACATATACACTACGCGTACTGCAGCAAAGCACTCTAAACCAGAAAACCCAGACAGTACGTACTGCATGATGCGGAGCACTCTGTATGTTGTCTTGTTAGTTATTGTTATTATTTCTCGTTGTTTTTTACCTTTTAACTTTAGTGCTTTATGTTTTGACAGTATGCTAGATTATGGTTCGGAGGAATATTATTGTTGAACTATACGAGAATATGACCGTAAACTTTTTTTTTCTAAATCAAATACAAGAATAACATGCTGGACAAAAAAAATGTAACAGATGATAGAGGGATAATGGATATCATCATACTATGACAATAGGAGCTGAATATTGAGCTTGATAGTTCTTTTACAGGCAAACATATAGTTCCATATTTGGGATTTTATGTCAATCATTATGTATGTGTTGATAGGTACACTTAAACTATCCATCGATATGTGTAGTTTTTTTTTCCTTTTAAGCTTTCTTAATAATTACTCCCTCCGTCTCAAAATAAATGCAATTCTAGGACCAATCACGCAAACCAAGGTGGGATGTAAAATGACTAAATTGCCCCTTGTCTTTTATGAGAATGATTAAACATTTGCTTGTCTTTTGTGTGGGAAACTTCTAGATCCTCTTGTCTTTTCTAGTTGGTTAGCCAAAATTGCATTCTTTGTGGGACAAAATTCAAATGCTAGAATTGCGTTTATTTTGGGACGGAGGGAGTAGGCAGTAGGATATATACTAAAAGACCTTTTGAAGGATTATATTATTAGAAATGGAAAGGCATATATCTATGTGTGTGTTGTGATGGGGGGAGAGAGAGCATGTGTACTATACACCCAAACGGGAGGTCTACAACTTGTTGCACAGTAGCACCCTTCTATTCTTAACGTGAAGCCGTGAGCACATATTCGTCACTGGCGGCTCAAAACGCAGCATCAAACAAAAAAAAGGAGACCCCCCATCTCGATCCACGGCTGGAATCCAAAGGTACACGACGCATTGATCATTGCAGCACTGTGTGCGGGTGTTTTCTTATCGAGTGGATGACGGGTGATTGGGAGGGAACCTCTGGCCCTGATGTCCGGTAGCTAGCTAGCGAGAAGGCATCCTCTTCGGTTGAGGGGGTACATTTCACCTGAGCTTAGCTTGGACTCGGAGCCGATAATCGCTGGACACTTTGTCCTTCCTTCCGTCTTGCATGTCTTGATGCATGCCAACTTGTTCAATTTTCTTTGCCTCACTTGCGTTGTTGTGTTCTTGCCTGCCAACAACCTGCCTTTGTCGATCTCAAGTGGAAGGTGAGGTCGACGGAACACAACTGTATGCGGGCATGGAAATGTGACGCAAGTAAAACAAACCGATTGTTTTGGTTTGTTTCTTAATGGAGACCAGCTAGAGCTGGTAGTATTTTCCTTTCACAGCAAATCAACATCAATCACCTAGTACAAATTAGCCAATGATATTTTTCTCTCGCAGTAAATCAGCACCAGCCAAAGCACTAGCCAACCGAACATAGAAGCAGGCCCCGCCCCTTGGTACTTTGGTGCCTCCTATTCGCCCCTTTGTTGTATGGTTTATGGTGTTTCACACACCTCACACGGGTAACTCTTATTCATGACTAGGAGTGTCCTAATATATAATTTCTTGTTCAAAACCTCCATTCTTTGATGTTTTAGCACAATGAAAGAACCATGATCTATGTCGATCTCTTTTTTGCGGGTATCACTACCATGTCTACTACATACAAACTTGTTAATTTTGGTGGCACGCTTAGTGTGGGAAATACAAATAACGCAAGATATCATATGCAGTCTTCACGAAATAAGACCGTGATGATATAGTATATATGTGAACATGTAGTAGTGATGAATTAAACACACTATGGGGTATACCCAAATTTGCTTAATTTGCGAACTCTATGAACAGATACCAACAGTAGTTGACATTGAAAGTGTAGTATAGCCAAGCTTGCTGAATTTGCGAACCTCTACAAGAACAGAACATGTACTACTACAGTTGTACTCCAGTAGAGAGGCATAAAAAATAGTGAAAATCTTTGTATCCTGAACTGGTGGCCAAGTCCCATCTCCAGTTCTATAATTAATCCTTTTACCTTTATTTATGGTGCTCTACAGTACAGTGGTGATATCACAGCCACTTGAGCACGCCACTTTGCTTCCTCCTGTGTGATAAGCTCCCAAACAAATCGCAGCTTGTAGTGAAGTTTGTGATTAGTGAATTGGCTAATTTTTCTGGCGGCGAGTGGTGGAAGAACCGAAGAAGGGCAGCAAGTTGACGGTATCCTAACAAAGTAGCAAGCGGCAACAGGGAAAAGCTGATAGGGACCGGTGGTACTGCTGAGCAACAGATATATGCAAGTAGTGGTGTAATAAAATTTACCAGATGATGCTGATCACTTCATCATGCGATGCTAAGCTTTGACAAGATTATTTAGTGTTCGAGGAGTATCTTTTATTTTTAATTGGATAAGTTCATTTTGCTCCCTCAACTTGTTTCGGTTTTGTAAATAGCCCCTTAAACCCTTTCGTTCCCCTGCTTTATTATATATCCCATGAAAGAGTGAAAACAGGTCACTCTAATAATATGAATTTCATGAAATTCGGATTCCATACCTGTGTTGGATTAAAAAAAAGCATTGAGAGCTTTTCATATTTGCTTGGGCTAGAAAGCAACTAACAGCATTTTAACCCCCAAAATAAGAAATATGTGCAAATAGTCTTCAAAATACACTGAAGCCTGAAGGTAGTATTTATAATACTTTAGGATGTCTATCACTGCACAAAAGATCAACTTTAAAATGTTTAGGGGATTATTTGACAACTTTCAAATATTATTGTTTCATTTTTCTTGTGCAAGCGCGCCAATCAAACAACAAAGATCGAATCTGACCGAGTTGTTGGGAGATGTAGTAAACACGCCCATTGGGTAAACACACGCTGGTCCCTCTTTTGTAAATGTAGAGAGAGAAAAGAAACTTTACTCCTCCTAAACATACTCCCTCCGTGATAGTATGAAATTTTGTAAATCATAGCCAATTGTGACTAGTGTAGGTAGCTCAATCAAGCATATACTCCCTCCGTATCAAAACATATGTCACTATTGACTTTGTTCACAACTTTGAACATTCGTCTTATTTAAAAATTATGCATGTATCATTTACTTTGTTCGCTACATGCTTTACTATTGTATTGTAGTCATTTTAAACTTGAGTTATCCTTTTACACATTTGCGACAAATTTAAATGAAGGGTCAAAGTTGTAAGGAAAAGTCAAAGACAACAAGTATTTCGATACGAAGGAATTACATCACACATCTCTGTGCAGAATTCACGTTAGTGACACACAGAGTGGCATGGCGCGTGGTTGATTGTACACATCGATGCGAATGTCAACTGGCGATCATCAAATCAAAGCATATGCATGATGCCATCTCGGTTTCTTCTATTCCATCTCTCTAATCTCGATCTGCATTATCGTATGATAAACGAGCCTGTATGAATTTGAACTCCAAGGTGCCTTGGGTCAACAGCTAGCGCGCTTGGAGTCAACTAGCACACGATTTGCTGCAATTGTTTGTTAATTATTTCTCAGAATTATAAATCCTTGTAAATCTCGGTCCTCATCCAATGCACCAGTAGTAAAAGGAGGCTTGCTCACGCAGTGCATTTGAGATGGGACAACCAACTGTTTGTTTTTTTTAGCAGAACCACCAACTGTTAGTGTACCATTTATTTATTTGTTATACAAAACTAGTATGTAGTAGTTTTTTTGGGTACCACCTAAAGCCCATGAAACGACCCAGCCTCGTCATAATCTCAGGACTGGGCCGGACCATACACCTTGATGGCAGTTGCTAATTTTTTCCTAGGTGACGGGCGACTGGAATAGTGTTATGCTGCTCGGATGCTGGTAGATTGAATGGTGTTATATGAAGGTAGATAAGGCGAAATAAGCGGAGATAAGCCCAGAAAAGGCCAGCCGAACAGCCTTACTCATCCCCGTCGATCACAAGGCCACATGCATGTTCGTGAGGCACTGTGGTGCGAGAGGAGGACAGGAGGTGCACGAGGATGAGCAGCTGAGGAGATTGTTGGGGGAGTGGCCCACCCCATGTAAGAGTTAGTGGGCGCTTTGTGCGGGCTCGAGGAGTTTCTTGTGAAAACCGCGTCCACCGGGGGCTCGGAAGAAAATAAGCACTAGGGGCCTGGGGGAAAATCGTCATCTACCCCATCCCTATATATAGGAGGGTCTTTGTAATAAAAGAGAGAGAGCAATAAATGAGTAGAGAGCTCCGAAGTTGTCACTTACTATTTCTGCTACCTATCTTACTTTCTGCTTCGTAGTGGTAGGAGTAGTAGAGCTAGCCGCAATAGTAGTAGAGGTAGAAGTGGAGATAACGGTAGTGATGGAAGAAGGTGTAGTCCTCCGAAGGGGCTCTCTGGTTCTTGCCCCTTCGGAGGAGAAGATTACTGTGGTGTTGGTGCCCCCCTTCGGTACCAATTTTACACCAACAGTTTGGCGCCCACCTCGTGGAAAGACTCATGACCATGTGAGGCAACCTTCGGAGGGGGGAGTGCCCGATCGCTTTAAGAGGCCCACCCTCATCGAGGTGACGTGATCTCCGAGCAGTTCTTTCTGGCCGTCGACGGCACGCCTCATCCTCGTCATCAATGTGTTACCTCATATGGACTCCGAAGCCCCCTTCGGAGCTCATCGACCCAGACAGTACACAGCGTACGCCTGGCCAGTATGCAACGTTGTGCAGCAAAAGCTAAGTTCCTATCCTCCGAGTATTTGATTTTGCAACGTGTGCTACGAAGGGTAATAATCCAACCCACGATCCGTTGATGCTAGCATTTCGGTGTCCGATCACCGAGCACCACACGCATCTCACACCTTATTATGGCATGGAATCATTTAAAGTTTTTATTATCTTCGTTGGTTTTTTTAGAGACTATTATTGGTTGTTCATGAAAAGGAAATGAACGAAGATAACTCGGGCACTCATTTTACCCGGCCACTCCACTTCGTCGCCGAAGCACAAGTGCACAACCAATCCTCATAACTCGTTGAGGTGGGGAGGCTCATTCCGTCCGACCGGAGCTAATGGCCACCAACCACATCGGTCCCATCGACCATCATAGTCTTGTGCCCCTTCGGCACCGAAGCCCGCTTGTTGTTATTGGCCCGTGTAACGCCCGCGTTTTTAGCCATAAATAAATCACCCAATAAAGCATGCGTAATTTCAAAACCGATCCGCCGAGCTCAAATATCAATCAAACCCTAGCCACCGTTTTTCCTCTCTCTCTCTCTCTCTCTTCCCCGACGCGCGTGCCGCGATTCCCGCCGGCACCGCGCCTCGGTCACGCCCCGCGCACCTTCCCAACGCCGCGGTCGGCCACCGGCCGGAATCCCGCGCCCGCCGCGGTCCCGCCGCCCGGTCCGCCTCGCCGTCACCGCCGGCCCGAAAATCACGCCGACGCCCGGAAATTGGAAAAACCCCACAAAACCCTTCCCCTAATTTTTCTAGGAATTCTCCTAATTTTCTAAAATCCCTTTTCTATTTTCCCTGATTTTTCCTTTTTCCTATTTTCCTTTTCTTTTCTTCTTTTTCTTTCCCTTTTCTCCTTTTCTTTTTCTTTTTCTTTTTCCTTCTTTTCTTTTTCCACCGCCCCCTTCTTCCTCCCGCGGCCAGGCCGAAGCCTGACCGCGGCTTCTCCCCGCGCGGCCCCTGTCCCCCTCGCGCGTGAACACCAGGGGCCGGGCCCCTTCCTCCTGCGTGCCCTGGCCGGGTGCCCCCCCCCTCCGGACGGCGCCCCCCCCCGGGTCGGCCCCGTGTTCGCAAGCAGGGAGCGGCAAGCACGCCTCCCCCGGCAACCGGCGACCGCCATTAAGGCTTGCTCGCCCGGACACGCCACCGTGCCGCCTCCCCCCTCCGCGAGCGCCTGCACGAAGTGTCCAATCACACGACGCGGCCCCCACCGCGGTCGTCGTCCACAGCCCCGCCGGAAATCGTCAACGGTGAGATTTTTTCCCCACCACCATTGTTGGACCTCGAAGCTTCACGAGCTCGGAAGAAATCCCGGCCATGCCGCCTTACCCGCGCCTATAAATGGAGGCCGGCAGTCCCTCGTCGCTCCACACCCCGCAACCAAACCTCAATAGCCCCCCTTTGCTCCACCACTGCCTCCAATCGCGCCGCCACCATTAGCTCCCGCCGCCGCCCGAACCGAGCCGCGGAGCCCCCTCCCCGAGCGGCCTCAACCCAAGGTGAGCACGGGAATGAGATCCCCTCGGTCTCCTCTCCGTTTTGCCCCATCTCCCGGCCGCGACCCATGGCCGAGGTCGCCGGCGGGCACCCCCCCCCCCGCCGGCCTTCTCGTACGAACCGCGCCCCCCCCCCCCTTTTCTTTCTCGTCTCGATTCCGATTCGCAAGGGAGAAGAAGGCCGTTTAGCCAAAAAAAACCCCCCCCGCCCCTTTCCTTTTTCCCCAGGACCCCCGTCACTATTCCCTCTCTCTCCCTTTCCTTTTATTTAGCCCCTACCCTTTAAACAAATCCACCAAAACTCCCCGCCCTTTTACAAATAAATCCCTAGGGCTAATTTTAGTTAACCCTCACCATACTTAAGTATTATATTTAGGCCCTTTTATTTAAAACTAAATTACTAACCGGCCCCAATTAACCCCAAACATCGCGTTAACCCGACATTTCATGCGCGGGTTTAATCCCAATCACGCCTAACCCCCCCCCCCCCCAAACATGGAAAATTCCCAATAGGTCCTTAATATCTATAGCCCCCTTAACCTATCCCCTTTTCATACACGCCTTTCCTTCTCGGTTAAGACCAAACCCTACCGCGCCTATATATACCCCTCCTCCGCTCACTTTCACCTCCCCGAGCTCGGTCGGAAACATGTGTGCTAATACTGCTTGCTTGCTTGTGTGTGCGCTATAGCCGACGGAGTAGACGGAGGAAGGTACCCCGAGCCGGAGATCGAAGCCGACTACGCGAGCAGGAGCCCGAGGTCCCGAACGCCGAGCCGCACTCCCCGAAGACTACGAAGACGCGCAAGTTCAACCTCCCCCTTTGATGCATGCTTCTCGTCCTAGTTCTATAAATATACCCTATACCCGTTTTATAAATTGCATATTGTTTTACTGCAAAACATGGTAGGATAGCCACCCTTGATTGCTATGATTGAACCTTGTTTTGGCCTAAATGAGTGCTTTAAAAATGTGTGAGTGCTTTCAAAATGTGTGAGTGCTTTAAAAACAAAAGGGGATATGTTCGGAAAATGAGTAAAGGACCGGGTAGACGGGATGGACGTGTGTGTCGGGAGTATGGGTGAGCTCGTACCGTGTGGTTGAGCGTGTTGGGAGTTGTCCATCTTGTCGGTTAAGGACCGGGTTGCGTGACATCTCACCCGACCCAAATCATCGTACAACCACTCGACCGTTGTATGTGGCAACGGCTTAGCATAAACCCCACTAGTTAATCTACTTGCCATCCGGGTGTGCGGGTGAGCGACGGGAGACCAAGGAGTCGGGGTACGCTCCGTGTGAGGTACGCCCCGGTTATGTGGGATAACCCCTTGTGTGCTTCCGTGGTGGCTCGTAGTGTTAGCTAAGGTGGGTAATGGCTTTGATAGGATCCGTACCGGCACCGAGGTGTCCGTGTGACGGTACCCTACTTGTGGGTAAAGATGTACAACCTCTCGCAGTGTCAAACCTATTCGAATAGCCGTGTCCACGGTATTGGACGAGTCACGGTGTGGTCACAAAAACTAGTGTTTTGGGGATGGGATGTTTTCTGGCGTGAGTTGTTTTCTGGGTGAAGTGTGTGGCTGTGTGCCTGGGCTACGACGGACGGGAAGTCCGGTAGTTCCACAGTGGTTTTCCTAAAACATTTGAGTTACTCGGGTTATGGAAGTGATTTGTGAAAACCTTTTGAAATAAACCCCTGCGTGTGTAAGTTTGCAAAATAAACCTTAACCTGATCCTTGTTATGCCTTATGCATGGTTCTGCTTATAAGCCCCTCCTTGGGTGGGGTTGGAATTGCTGAGTACGTATGTGCTCACCCTTGTTTTACTAACTATTTTACAGAGGAGGATCCCGATTACATCCCAGAGGACGTTGAGTAGGTCATTGCCCTACACCCAACCGTGCCTGTGTACCAGGGCCCTACCTAAAGCTTCCATGGTGTGGTACTGCGAGGAGGCTATGGAAGCCTTTGCTATCGTAGTGTGGTCGCTAGCGTTTGTGTTGTTCATTGTAGCGTTGGCACTACCGTGCCCTTTTCGTAACCGTAATGTAAAAGACGGATTCCACTCGTTGTAATAAATGTGCTACCAACCTCCCGGGACCGGTATTTGTGTCACATTTAGTCACCTCTCGATGAGGGGACGCTTCAGCCGGGACGAAGCTAAGTTCGCAACTACATCGGCTCGGGCGAACGGAATTTTAACACCGACAGATGATCAAATCGGAGGCATCTTTGGAGCAGCTGCCGTTCTTTCACCCGACACAAAGTCCAAGTCATGCACCGAAGGAGATCCGCTCGCTCTTTCGGTAGTCAGCGGCGTCAGGTTGCCTCAGCAGAACGTCGAACGACCTCGTATGATTACGACGAAGCCACTTCAGTCAGTGGCGGACCTAGGTGTGGGCAAGCCTGGGCACTTGCCCAGGCTCCGCGACGTTGCTTCTAGAGCGACCGCTTGTTCAAATTAGTCCCGGTGGTTGCGGCCTTCTCTTATTAGAGATAAGAAGATCATTTTTTCGGTTTTGCCGTGGCTCCATTTAATTTCCCGCGTCCGCCACCGACTTCAGTGGACAATCACGCACGTGTCGACGGACGACCCCTTCGGAGGCCTCCTCTCTCTCGGTCACCATGCCTCCAAAAGCGCGTACTTGCGGCGCTAATAAAATACTAATCCTAACAAACCCAACCCCCTGAATCTTTTGCTCCCCAGTACGCAACCGCAGGGACAACCGGAGAAGAGAGAGAGAGAGGGGGAGCGAAACGGGACGCAGATCACCAACCATCGTCGGCGACGGCGACGACGACGACGACGGAGGGCGAAGCGTCTTTGCGGCAACCCCCCGCCCGCCCGCCTTAATGGGGGCCGAGCTCTTGGTTGGTTTCGTGGGTTCTCGCGCTCGGCGTTGCGCCGCCGCCTCGGTGACGCGAGTAGGCGTATGGCCGGGCGATAGAGTGGCAGGGGCTATAAGCTAGAGGGGAGTAGCTTCCTAGCAGGCTAGTACAAGCTTGGAGTTTTTTCTTCTTTCAAAAAAAGAAAGCTTGGGTTTTTCTTAGAGAGAGATAGGAGAGGAGTTTCGCACTAGAGATAGTGAGAGAGTGGTTTCTTGCGACCAGAGAGAGGGGGAGAGAGAAGGACACTGAGAGGTCACATCGGCCAGTACAGTGTTTATCTCTGTCTATCTGGTTGGCCTAGAGCGGTAAAACTCGAGTCGCAAGATTTTTGGAATCATTTCGAATCATCTCGGTGGGTTTTTCACAAGATTGATCTTTCACCTTCGGAATTAACTCAGTACATTTTCGTACTTGGACCAATCTCGGTGGGACTTCACGAGATCAATTTTTTCAATCTCGGTGGGATTTCACGAGATCAATTTTTTTCACCTTCGGAATCATCTCAGTGCAATTTTATTACCCTTCGGATTCATATTTGGCCGAGCTGCTCAGTGTCTCGTCCCAGCTCCGTCGCATAAGAAATCTAGTTATATCCAAGCAACAGTTGCTTCGGTGCAATGACTGCAGCTACGAAGTCCAATCAACACACCATATCCAAGCAGTATGATTCATCAAAGTTCCCAAGTTGAAAATTAAACTCCCGCGTACCGAAGTAGGCTTTGTCCATGCCTTTTTCTAGCATACTGTAGCTTAATAAACAGCCCAGGCCGCATGGTAGTTTAAGCCCTTCGGGATGTGTCCGAGCCCATTTTTTTTAGACAACCCAAGTACGCTGATGCTTTTTAGTCCACTATTTTTTATTGGCAACAGCTGAACGGCCTAGAGAGCTCGGGCTGGTTTCCGTATGTTTGACATTAGTAAGAGGTAGCTTCGGAGCCGAAAGGTCAAGTTCTTTAGTTTTTGTTATGGCTTTGCACCTGATTATTCTGATTTCATCACCCAAGCAAACTCCGTCCTTTGTGACATCTTTGGTGTGTTGTTATCATCTTCAGTATGCTGTTGTCAGCTTAAACCATTAGTTCAAGGCATTAGCTTGCTATATCCTCGCTTTTATTTGGGCAAAGTTGGCTTCGACACCGAAGGGTTGCACCACCGTTTTTTTTATTTGCTTTTAAGCATGTCAATAAATCTTTTTGATAAATGAGCTAACTAGTTAGTACATCATGGCATCAAGATTAATTTATCTTTTATTAAGTAAAGTTAACATACGAAGGGGATGGTGCAATTTCTTGGTGCACACTTCGGTGGTCTCATAGCCGGAGATTTTTTGTTTATTTTCTCTAGTAAAACTTGCAGCAAGTCATGTCTCCAGTATCATAATCTTATTTCGTTGTTTATGGATTGCTTGTCCACCTTTCGTTTCGCAGCCACCGGAAAGACTTTATGTTGTCTTTTTATTATACAACTTTACCACCGCCTTGAGGTAGTGCTTCGTGTGGTTGACGGTTTGTTCTTTGGCTGCTCATAAAACCGTTTTCAGTACAGTGACGAAGAACCCTTCGTCTCTGGTTTTAGCGGAACCACTCCTCACGTTTAAAGCAGCGAGTGCTTAGCGTTAGCCATTTGTTGATGCCTTTTGTTGGGTGTTTTTTCCCGAAAGTTTCGTGTATTTTTCGTTCACACGTTTCGAAGCAACATCCCCCCTCCATGGTGCGGGGGGTGTAGTCTTCGGAGTTTACATTTTGTGGGTAAGTAACGAGCGCCCCTCGGAGGCCGTTGGATGCATCCAAGGGCCGCCCGTCACTTACATCGTATAACGAAATCGTGTCGGTCCCGTTATGACCGAAGCTCGGCTTCACAAAAGTGATTGTGTCAAATTGACCGAAGTTTGCTTCGCCTTCTTAATCTAACCCTTCATATGAAGTATTTATATCTCTTGAGTGCAGGGTCAACTACCATATGCAAGTATGTGCCCTCCTCTCTCATAACCTGCGTTCCATTTTTAACGGGCACTCTAACCCTTCGTACACCACATGTTGCCGCACCTTCATCTCAAATATGCTAAGCGCATGTTCTCAGTCATGCTTCGTACCCTGTTCATAATGATTGGTTGTATGCAGCTATTATGTTTTGTGTGGCCACTTCGCCACGTCTATTGCAGGTTATGGCCTTTGAGTTCTCGGTTTTCACCCCGAAGATAGTGACTCTATTATTGATTTGGGAATGGCTAGGCCATATCAATTGGTATCAATGTCTACTTAACTTCATCAGGGGGTTGCTGGAACTTCCATATGGACCTCGGTTTTATCGGATTTCAGTCATCTCATGGTTTCACCACTGAAGGTGAGAATTTGACCAATAGACGCATTGTGCGTTATTTTGGCTAACACTTTCGTCCTAGCCTTCATGCAAAAGCATACTTTCATACATATATGCATGCATAACACCAAAGCATGGAGCCCGCAGCGCTCACGACGAAGGCCCAAGTGGGGTCGGATGCTCCGTTTGCATGAGGCAAACGACCGGTCCCGTGATGACCGGAGTTGAACTTGCAAGGTCAAGTATCCGGCTCGTTATAGCCAAGGTTCCGTTTGCAGGAAGCAAACGACCGGTCGTGTGATGACCGGAGTTGAGCTGAGATACCCCGAAGGCCATTGACTGGCTTCGGATCTGAGATACCCCGAAGGCCCGTGAGTGGCTTCGGATCTGAGATACCCCGAAGGCCATTGGCTGGCTTCGGATCTGAGATACCCCGAAGGCCATTGACTGGCTTCGGATCTGAGATACCCCGAAGGCCCGTGAGTGGCTTCGGATCTGAGATACCCCGAAGGCCATTGACTGGCTTCGGATCTGAGATACTCCGAAGGCCCGAGAGTGGCTTCGGATCTGAGACACACCGAAGGCCCGAGAGTGGCTTCGGATTCCGTTTGCAGGAGGCAAACGACCGGTCGTGTGATGACCGGAGTTGAGCTGAGACACCCCGAAGGCCTGAGAGTGGCTTCGGATTTGTTTGTGCGATGCAAATTGAGATAGATTGTTTCTTGTCTAACAAGTTCTTGAGTTTCTTGAATAAAAATGGTTCGCCTCGAATGGAGTGTTGAACAGGAAGTGGACTTCGTCTATATTGTCTACTTCGTCACCGACAGGTTCGGCATGGGGGACTTCTTCAACTACATCTTCGTCGACATGTGTTCGGCTCGAGGGGCTTCCTCATCTACCTCGGCGACATCAATATCGACTTGGTCGACATCGACTTCCGACTTCGTTTTCGGCGTCCACTACACGACGACGACGGGACTCGGCTCATGGGGCTTCGTCGTCTACCTTGTCGACATTGACTTTCGACTTCGTCTTCGGCGTCTACTACACCGACGCCGACTGGGCTGTGGCTCAAGGGGCTTCATCGTCTACCTCACCGACGTCGACTCCAGCATCGTCTTCATCAACACGTACTTCGTCGCATGCGTTGCACAGACCAGGGCCTTCGTCACAATCACCGGACAAGAGGGGCTAGTGGCATCGGGATGAGCGACGTCACCCCGAAGCATGAAGTCTTGCCCGGTGATCGTGACCGAAGGGGAAGAGGCGGCTAATCATCATTCGACAGCGTCTGAAAGAACAAGAGCGAAAATGCATGAAGGCCCCGAAGGCAAGGCCAAAGCAAATGGAGGAGAAGCATTGAGGAAAAAAGCCATCTTAGTGACAACGCCGAAGCTGACATCATCACCGAAGGCGCCCTTCACCGTCGAAGCGAGTCCGAAGATGACCATTAGCAAGGTCGGTGTGTGTAAATCCGCTAGGCGTACGTGCTCTTTTCTCCACTCCGGTTTTTCCCACAGGGTTTTTCGGAATGGAGTTTTTAGTGAGGCGTACGAGCGGAGGGTCCTGAGGGAGTTCCTCATGGCCGAAGGTGTAGGAAGGTCTGGGCCATTCCGTATGTATTCAGCTACTCCGCCTTGTTGTGCCAGCCAAGCCGAAGTAGCTGAGGGGCTACTGTTGGGGGAGTGGCCCAGCCCATGTAAGAGTTAGTGGGCCTTTGTGCGGGCTCGAGGAGTTTCTTGTGAAAACCGCGTCCACCAGGGGCTCGGAAGAAAATAACCACTAGGGGCTTGGGGGAAAAGCGCCATCTACCCCCATCCCTATATATAGGAGGGTCTTTGTAATTGATAGAGAGAGAGCAATAAATGAGTAGAGAGCTCCGAAGTTGCCACTTACTATTTCTGCTACCTATCTTGCTTTCTGCTTCGTAGTGGTAGGAGTAGAAGAGCTAGCTGCTATAGTAGTAGAGGTAGAAGTGGAGATAACGGTAGTGATGGAAGAAGGTGTAGTCCTCCGAAGGGGCTCTCTGGTTCTTGCCCCTCCGGAGGAGAAGAGTACTGTGGTGTTGGTGCCCCCCCTTCGGTACCAATTTTACACCAACAGAGATCAAAACGCCTCGGGGGAGATCGAGGAGGAAGCGGTGAGAGAGGATGTGCGCGGGATGAACGGGCGTGGTTGCTCCATGGAGCGAACCGCAATCGACCCACCAACCCGGTTAAGTAGCAATGGAGCACCGATTTATCCATTTTATTCCTAAGCTAAACACTCGTTCTCCGCAGGTTCGCGTGGTTCGAAACTAGCGCAGTAGTCCGCCTAGCTAGGCGCTCGCCGTGACCCGACGAGTGACAACCGACTCCCCGCAATTAAGAAGCGCTTGCCACCGTGATGTGCCGGTCGAAGTATGGTGCTTGCCGCCGATGGAGAGGTGCCCGTGCATGAGGTCGGCCGGCGCCACAAGGAGCTTCCCGGCGTACACACAATACGAGGCCATCGCGGCCGGCCCGGCGCCGCCGTACGTACGTGCGGCCGTCGTCGGCACGGATGTCGTCGGACATGAGCTTGCGGTAGTTGGTCGGCGTGTGGCCACCGCCGAGAACCCCCGCGGCTCGGCCCCGCCATGCATGCCGCGCCGCGACGGTGGCTAGCCACCCCCGCGCCGCCGAGGCCATGGCGCCGAGTCTTAGCTTTCTTCCCCGTGTCGCGCGCGCCCCAATGATCCCGGCCGGCGCTCCGCCGCCTCGAGCACCGACGGAGATGCTTTGCCGGGAGGACATTGCCGCCGCCGCCGTCACCTCGGTGACCGGATCCCGAGGCGGACGGCGAGTTTGTCCGACCAAGTAACATGCCGGGATTAATGTGTGCGAGTGTGACATCGATGAGTAGAGGAGCTCCTTGATGCGTGGGCACTAGCTCAAATACGACCGCGCGCACCGCTAGCTCACCGTGCGGAAGCCGATCGAGAAGATCCCTCGCCAAGGGAGTGTACGAGAGCCCCGCGGACGTTCACGATCTCCTCAACCCTCACCGCGGCGCAACACCGCCGCGAGTTGATGGGGTGGGTCGAACCCGTCGACCCATTGGTTTGATGGTTTCTAATCCACGAAACCTAAAGCTTTTTACGGGTTACATTGTTGGATCGTTTTTGTGGGTCGGATCGACGAACCGTTGGTTCGACCCGCACCATCCCCATCTTTAGCGTCGAGGATTGCACTTGTGGCGGGAGGCGGCTACTTTAACAGGGACGGGGACGACGGATCGAGATCCGGAATCCTCGTCCCGATACGCTTGACTGACGCACTCCATTCCAATGAAACGCCACACCGTGACACCCACATTTTTGCCGATTCATACATAGCACCAAGCAAACGCAACCGGCCTGTGATGATGTATCGTGGCACCGACGAGGGACGAGCGGTGGCCGTGCGTCATGACTCCTGAGGGGAGGGAGGATCGTGGCCGTTCGTCCTGTCCTGGGATTTGTCTCGTCGCCGGACACGACCACCACAGCTTGCAACATCCCTCGCGCACAGAGACAGAGCAGAGCAGTTGCCATTCTTGCACACAGACAGAGCCAGTCAGCCAAGTGAGGTGAGCCAGGTGCCCGGTGGCTACGCAACGCAGACGCGTAGCCCAGCCGAACATGGAACATCCTAAGGACCGACCTAAAGGCTGCTACGCAGGGGGGGTCGTCTGGATACGAATACGACGACATGCTGTACTGATGTTGCTCTGTCATGCGTTTGGAATCTTCTTCCTCTACCTGCGTCAGTGCGTCACTGAGTGCCTGGTCATGTCTCTGTCGTTCTCCCTCGGCCACAGCCAGCCAACACGGCTTGAACCCCCAACAACCTGGTAGTAGCCAGTAGGCCGCTACTATTACAGCATTGCAGCTCGCAACGCATCGTGTCAAGATTCCCAATTCCCATCCGGCATCCACCCAACAATTCATCATTTATAGTTGCCCATCACCATCACCCGATCTCTAACAATACGCAAGAAATATCTCATCTCGATCACAAGGCCGGCGGCAGACGACCATTAACGGTACTAATCCATCAGCCCTTTTTTTTTTGTTCTAGGACGGGCTGCTGCAATGCAAATCGATCACAATCAGGAGGAGTGAAGCGGAAGAGCACAGCTCGCATTCTCTTATTCCTACCACCACGAATCATCCAAGAAACTAGCCACAAACACAGTTTACACGCACGCGCGCGCACACCGATCCTGACAGCGACGGGGGGACACTGCCGGTCGCCGCTAGCTACACGACGACGACGACGACGGCGTCGATCCGGCCGATTCTCCGATCAGTTGGTGAAGTTCTTGACGCAGGCGTGCGGCTCAGCTGCCTTGGCGGCGGGCGTGGCCTCGACGGTGGGGGACGGCGGGACGGGGGTGCCGAGCAGCTCCCGCGGCAGGTCCGGGATGCCCTTGAGGTAGAAGGTGTAGAAGATCTTGAAGGGGAACACGATCTGGTTCAGCTTCACCTGCCCGTAGGCGCCCTCGAACACGCCGGAGCCGCCCGTGACGGCCAGGTACGACTCCTCGTAGGTCAGGTACGGCCCCTGCACCGAGATGTGGCCGTAGTCGCCGAAGTAGAAGCTGAAGATGGCCTCGTACCGGTCGCCGTTGCGCTCCGGGACGTGCTGGATCAGGATGCAGATGCCCGCCGTGATGCCCAGACGCTTGTCCAGGCTCCCGCTGTACACCTGCGAAGAAGAAGGATCGAGAGGGGGACGTCCGTCCGGTGAGCAGGGATCGAGGATCAAGCAGGCTAGGGAGCGGAGCGGATCAAGCAGAGAAGACGACGGACCTTGTTGGTGAAGGGGACGAGGTCGCCGAGCGCGTTCTCCGTCTGCTTGGCGCTGAGGCGGAGGTAGGCGGGGCTCTCCCGGTCCCGCTCGTTGAGCTCGTACACGTAGAGCTCCTGCACCTTGGTGGGGCGCGCGTCCTTGGCCGCCGCGGGCTTGGGCGAGAACAGCGATGCCCGGACGGCGCCACCCCGGCCCCGGCGCGCCGTGCTCCCGGCAGAACCAACCGCGACCCTCGACGGCGCCTTCTGCGTGGCGGCGAAGCCCGCGGCGCCGGAGGCCTTGACGGGCACCACCGGGGACCGGGCAGCGGCTCTCAGCGCGGCGGCGGCGGCCATGATTGCGCGCTGGGGGAACTGGATTTGGTGGCAGGGCAAGTTGTGGTGGCCTGGTGGGGGTGGGGGCGGTCAGTGCCAGCAGCGGCTCCGTGTCTCTCTATTTAAGCAGGAGGGATACACATACACTGGCGACCGACCGGGGTTAGGTGCGGTGAGGACGTGCGGTGAGGCGGCGTGCGTGGTCATCGGTGACGGGTCCTCGTCGTTCTTTTCCTGGCCGGAGCACCGCACCGGCGAGCGGCCAGCGGCCACCGGCCAGTGTGGCTCCATAATTGGCACGAGTACAACATGCGCCGCTGGTCGTGCGTTGCAGCGCACCACCAGACCACCGCGCCGCTGGAGCCGGTCGGGTGGGGTCGCCGTCTCACTCTCTGATCTGATCTGGAAGCGGTTTTTCTTTCTTTGGGACTTTGCACGCAGCGTGCGCGCGTGGTCCATCGCTCAGTGATCCTCTCTGATTACTTGCATGTTTCTTACCAAAAAAAAAGGGGTCTCTGAATATTCGTTTTGATTATTACAGGGAGTGGCGAGAGGGTTCGTTCCGGGGCCCTGACGTTGTCGCCGATTGTTTTGTTTGTTTAATCGTCGGTCGTTGCACGCCATGTGGTAATATTCAGCACGAAATCCATGTGGGGGCTCTTGTTTCCTGGACGTCGAGCTGTGCTGAAAAGAAAACTAGTACTCCCGGAAAGCATCTCGCGCTCGTCGCGTGCGTCTCCGGATGAGACTTGTGGGAGGGGGGAGCATATCACGAATGCAGTTTCGCAACTGCTTGCGGCCGCATGCACTGTCCAGGCCGTCCATAAATGCTTTGTGATTCGTGCTGGGTCAACCCTACGGTATTCCCGCGTTCCATTCCCCGCCGGTGCCGCGCGTGTGCTTCTTTTCCCATTCTCATTTGTGCCATTCCAGCCTTCCTCTCGGCCGCTTCGCTCTCCATTCTCCCTCCGCCTCCGCTTCGCTCGTAGCCCAACTCCGACGCTGCGCTCGTGTTCCAACGCCGCCGCCTCCAGGACCGCCGCCAGCTCCTAGACCGCCGCCGCCGCCTCCAAGACCGCCGCCAGCTCCGACGCCGCTCTTCAATACCGCCGCCTCCAAGACCGCCGCCAGCTCCGACGCCGCTCTTCAATATTGGATCGACATCCAGCCTCCTCGCCATCCATTACCGAGACGGTGCTTTCCTCTCCGATGCGGCCAGATCTGTATCATGCCGTTTTGCTCCTCGCCATCCATTACCGAGACGGTGCTTTCCTCTCCGATGTGGTGATGCAGGACGCCGCTTCCACCATCTTGTAGGTTGCAGCAGGCTTTATCGTCTCCGGCGCATCGATTAAACATCCAGGTTACCCAATCCTTCAACGTCAATGCATTTCTCTGAACAATATTGACCATTGAATCTAGTATTAGTAGTAATCCTGTAAGTTCAATGATACCTTCATACCTGACTAGCCCGGCGGTCAATTTCTGTTTAGATTTTCAGTTGTCACATCTTTTATTTTTCCACAAAAGGAATGCTCATTAATCCATCTGTTGGTGTACTTGCTTTTAGGGTTAATATTGAAATATTTATCTTGATCCACAGATTTAGGTTGCTTATCTGCTAGCACTATCAAGTGCACTTTTCTGTATTAATGGGGAAGTTGTCTCGCAAACGCTTCCATGACTGGAAATGGCCTGAAGGTCAAGATGCTGTCGTAAGTTTTCGTTCGCCACTTCTCCTGCTCTGTCCTTCAATTTTGCGGCATTTCCTTTCTGAGTGGATATTATTTTTAAATGCAGCGTGGAAAGAAATCTGTCTTTTTAGAGATGAGTTATTTGGTCAATACAGTCATGCGACAATTCAAAGGTCCAGAGGTCAAGCGTCATATATATCCTTCTGATGGTGTCATGAGAACGGTCACAGTTAGTTTAGAAGTCAGGAAATTACCCTTCCAGAGGAAGTCTGGAACTCCCGATTTGGAAGTTGCATTTGTTGGCTCAAAAAATATTAGTGTTGAGAAATCTGAACATGACGCTGTCATGAAGCTTGGTAGTTACCTCATTGAAAATTACCGTGTTCAGATTGCAGACTCGAACTATGAGAAGTTATCCCTTACAGAAGAGAAGCTCTTACAGATAGATAACAATGTCAAGTTAATTGTTGTAAATATAAATGACATGGTGGGGAAATTGAAAGTTTCAGTTTCGATGCTAAGCAACCTGCAATCTGCCTTCTGAGTTAGTGAAAATGTACTCAAGAATGCTGTTTCTGGGAAGTTGAACACTATTAAGTGCATGGTGGAAGCTGATCTTGAACATATCTCACACTGGATGGCGGATACTCGGACTGAGTATGTTCAATGTTCTGAATCCATCAATTCAACTCACATTGCTGAGGTGTAAAGCGCTTTAAATTTGTTATTTTAGTCATGTATAAGTTCAAGAAATTTTGTTTTCATTTCCCCTTTAACACTTAAGTGCAAATTTATGCAGGATCTTACTACCATCAAGATACCTGAGACTGAGATGTTTAGTGACATACTCCTAGCTCTTGGTTTTGAAGAAGCCAAGTTCACCCATACATTGAAGGATAATGAAATGTTCAAAGGGCGCTGTATCTTCCACATGGCTGGCACTGGTACATCAAACGTAGTTGGGAAAACAATTATTTGTGGAGAATTGAAAATGACAGCTTCTGAAGCTGAGTGCAGTGCTGCTGCTAAATCAATTAGGTACTTAGAGAGGGTGATTGGTTTAGAAGTAGTAGATCTCAGTTATCCTACTCTTATAGTGAAAGATGAGTTGGTTCATCACTTGCTATCCATACGTGGAAAATTTCAGAGCATTGAGCAGCACATTCTTGAGAAATGGAAGTCAATGGTCTCTGAATTAAAAGGACTGGTCAATCAAGAATATGCATATTGCCAAGAAATGGGATTCGATGTTGATGAGCATGACAGGATCAATTGTTCTGATATTATACAGGACACAATTGGTGACATAAACATGTTGTTTAACTTGAGCACCATGGCTTTATAGCTGCCTGTAACTTAAAATGTTGTATCAGATCTTTAACTCCATGTTGTATCTGTTGTTTTTTTACTGTATTGAAGGTCCAGACTCCAGCACTTGTTTAATTTGGTGTTTACTGCATTTAATATTCCTCCCAGCGATTGAAAAATGCATTTATTAACTGTTGTCATGTTGTTTTCCCCGTTTTTTTCGTTATTGATTTTCTTTTTTGGCTTTGTGTTAGCGATGCAATACTCCATAGAATATTCAGAATTTTATGGAACATGTGTCAGCACTTGCTGTAACCTTCTCTCGTAGTGGTCGAACAATTTTCCTATCATATTTTAATTTTTGTTCTTCCTTTTTCCTTGTACTTTTGCACTGTATACATAAACATTTTATAGAAGACACTACACAGTTCATATAGTACTGATAAAGTAGTCACGGGGCTTATAATTTTCAGCCTTCCACGCCCCTTGCAGCACCCGTGAACGCAGTACGCTATCCCTGCCGCCCACGCCTGACTATACAGGCATTGTGTTGTTGAATCTTGCCAAAAAAATAGAGTAAAAAACAATAACTGCATCACCTTTGTACAGGGTACTAGCTTCGTTGACTGGATGGCGAGAAGTCACATTTCCTTCTAAAATGTTGTTCCAGTAGTCATCAGGAACTGTAGGATCTTCTTGCCTCCATATTTTAGTACCATTAAATGAATTAGTAGTACCGTCTGTACCATGAAATTCTATTGTTTTTTTTGGTCCGTTCATCTCTTTTGCTTGCTAGATCCTGCTGTTGAGGTTACAAAAAAAACCATATTTTAAAACTCAATCTTATAAATATCACCTGTAAACACCACCACGGGATCTACTTATGTCCTAACTTATACATGAACAACATCACAATTGGATATTTATTGAAAGCAAGTTTGAACTCATACACAATAAAACATCCTATTGCCTAATTAGTTAGACCCAAAAAAATGCTCATATGCAATGATATTGTTTGCAAAAGTTACCTTCGTCATAGGATAGGCTACTATTTTTCAATTAACATGTGTCACTAATTTCTTCAACTGAAATAAGTACCCCATTAAGAACATCTTATATTGGTTCCACTGCGTTTTGCTAGTGTATTGTACTCATCATTTGAGATCAAGCAGTATGACCATCATAGCAATTAGCAAACAACATCACACATATACACATCAGATATTAATATTATTCATAATATGCATGAGCATATTGGAAAAATATGATGATCAAAGCGAACAATATTGGTGGCAATAGATAAGATGCTTGGCCATATACTAGGATACTATGTCTCAAGAAAGCAATAAATGTGTACCTAATAACTTGAACTGAAATAAGTACCCATTTAAGAACCTCTTATATTGGTTTCCCCTCAATTGTCTAGTGTCCTTAAACTGATCATCAGTTCACATCGTAGCCAACAACTTCAGACACAGCTTCATGGATCTGTTGATATTGTTTGAGCAACCGAGAAAACGTGAGTAAAGAAACATAGCACTCATTCATATCTTGGAAATCAATTAAGTATTTCTACATTTCTCTTGTATTTGTACACAGGTGATATAATATAAAAATTCAGAAAATTCACATGTCTAAATGGACTGGGGGGACAATATTTCTTGGTTAAAAAATTTGTGAAAGCTCAGCTAATAAACAATATTACAGGTGTTGTTGTAAACAGATTCATAGTAATAAAACATTTATGCAGTACAAAATCTTAAATTGCTAGAACTAAATGCATGTTAAAATAATTAATTGCATATTCTTTACCTACTTATACATAACCTAAAATAAATCCCGACATAACAGCTTTACAATTTGTGAATCGACTGGTTAAAACCAAAAGAAGCACAAACCTATCTGAACAACATTTACTACAGCTTGCGCCTATGAATAAATCCTGCTGCAACAGCAGCAAGACAGCAATCTAATGGTAAGCAATTTTTAAAGTTCAATCTACTCCAGCAAAGAAAAAATAAAAAGCCTTCCAGGAGTACATCGTTTACATTGCTATTTCAGAGTTATAGACTTTAATTTAAAAACAAATCAGAAACAAGGGATCTATGGTTCGCACCTTGGTCAACATTGTAGAAATGTTTTGTTGTTCGTCCACCTGGTGCTCCCGTTTAGACTGTCGTTGTTGTGGTAGGGGTGCTCCAGAGCTGCCGCCCTCTGATTCTACTGGACCAGGACGTTCGTCCCCAGAACCTACCACGGCGGCGAATGGCGACGGTCGAGCTTATGGTCGATTCATCGGAGGAACTTTGTAGATCGGCTTGTCAATGGAGGATTAGGGCTACAGGGATATTGACAGGACTACAATTCTAGAAGCAAGTGGATGCCGGATAAGCGCAGCTCCTCAATGCCTCGATTGCTTGGGCGGGCGGACGGAGACAGAGAGCTTGCCGGCGGCGCGACAAGTGATTGCAAAGGCACGCGTGGTTAGGGTAGGGATTGGTATTCGTCGCGCCGGCGGGATTTGGGAATCGAGAGCGGACGCCAGTTCCGTTGACCCGCACGGATCTTAACGCAACAACCACCGTCGGATAGCACATGCGGCCGCAAGCCGTTTTGGGAAAACCGGGTTGGGGAGCATATGGACGGCGACTACTCTCCGGGGAACGAGCTGGAGCGCGTGCCCTTTTGGAGCTGGGTGAGGCGTGTTCCCTCGGCGCGTTGCACACAATAGGATCGCGCACGATCGGCATCGGTTACCGGCAGATCGCTGGCCTAATTCAGCGGTTTCAATACAACCGGAAATGAGTAAAAAGCTACCTATATTAATGCCTATAATATGCAGAGAAGAGGAGCGCGCGGTGCGGTCCATTTTTTTCTACCAGATTCATCTCCCCACACGGCCACACCTCTTATATTTTTACCAGATTCATCGCAACAGGACACCATGGATGACGGCCGCGGCATCGACGCCCTCTTCACCAAGTTGGACGCGCCGCTTCTGTCGGCTCGACGCACCCGTCAACGACACACTTTTGACATGACGAAAGTGTGCCAAAGCGCCCGACTGGCCAAGAAGCCGGCGATTCCGGCGGTGGAACGCGCGCAAAGGAACATGTGCCCCCAAGCTGGGTTACTCCGCCGACGAGTTGACTCCCATCGTGTAGGTGTTGCGTGAGTTCATCGTCACTTTCCACGACCCGCTACCGGCTCACGTCACCGATGCCATGTCAGTAGTCTTCAACCTCGACGAGGACAATTTCACCCTTCTCGATGATGCCCTCCTCCAGCATGTTGGGACAGTGGTGAGCGGTGGCGGACCTAGACCCCCTTAACGGGGCGGTTTGATGCCTATAGCATCTCTAGTCTAGAGAAGAAAGTTTGGAGTACGAGCAAATTCTTTATAAAAATACCAATGCACACGACATTTATGATTGAAATTTGATCGTTTGGGTCGGTGCTTCGAGATGGAATGAAACGTTAGACTTTGTTTGTAATTAAGTTTAAGTTTTAGTGCGTAAGAATAATGTGTTACGACGGGAGAGTTTGTCGAAGCCGAGCACATGAGTGTAGACTTATACAACCGGCCGCCTGTTGTTTTTTCTTTATCAATGTAATAGTCACCCGTTCGTAAAAAAAAAAAAAAAACAGGTTGGCTCTGGGTGTTTACTACGGGCAACAGCCAAGCCAGCAGCGGCACCGTGGCAGGGACTCGTCTCGTTGACTTTTCTCGCATTTGCGAGGAGGCTTGGACACGCGCCACTTGTTGCTGCCGATCCGCCGCTAGTACCCACCCTCCGGTTCAGCTGTTGGACATACTCCCAGCCCGAAATGAGAGTTCGGTCCGAACGGTTTTTTCACTTGCTTTTGTAAACTTTTATTCTGTTCATCAGAACGCGCCACGATTTTTAGAACCGTGCTGCCGTCGGTGAACGGTCGCCGGTCACGATTTCATATCTCTTCGATGTATGCCACGCGCTTGTAATAATAAGTGGAATGGGTCGCCGTGCCGCCGGCCACAGGTCGGCGTCCCAGCCAGCCGAGCCCGAGTAGTAGCAGCATGTGGAACCATGCGCCGAGGTGCCGCGCCGCGCCACACCACGCTGCTCGCTGCATCGCTTTGTGGCCGAGCGTGCGGCACGCGCGCCCAGTTGGGTTCGCCGTTGACGGCCTAGCCCGCGCACGGACGGAAAGCCGGGAACGAAGACTAGTACGAGTTTTTACTCATTTCCGCTGTTTCACCCCAACCGGAAATGAGTAAAAACTAGTAGTATACTAACTTCTACAGTAGTTTTTTTATTTTTTGGTTAATGCTAAATACGTTGGCTAGCAGCAGCAGCACGACGTCTCTAGAGAGTCTGGTGTCTTGGGCCTACTTGGCCAGGTGGGCCTTATCCTAATACAGAGAGGCTGGTTTGCTTGGGTGGGTATTGATCTCACAGATGTGGGCTATTGTAATGGCCCTAAGCCTTCAACCGGGAATCCTATATGTCTTCCTGAAATAAGTTTTAACAGCCCAACAAAGCCCAACATCTTTTAACCTAGGTTTACACCCGTCCTCCTCTCTCTCTCTCTCCACTGCCTACCGCCGGCCGCCGCCACTCGGGACCGGGCCGCGTGGCCGCGCCGCCGCTGGTCGGCACCTTCGCGGTCGCACCCTCCCCACCCACGCGCCGCCGGCTGGACCTCCCGCGTCGTTGCGGTCTCTCTCACGGCCTCCTCCGTGCCGCCATGGCCCCCGCCGGCGCGCCACCAGCCGGCGGGAGCCCGTTCCTCGGCGCCGCTGCCCACACCCCTCCCTCCCGTGCCACGACCGAGCTGAGCGTGGTTTCGTTGCCCGCCCGCCGGCCGCACTCGCCCGCCGGCCGCGCCGTGCACCGCGCCCGTCGGCCCTGCGGGCCGCCGCCCCCGCATGCCACGCGCTGCCGGCTGGGGCTTGAAGAAGGAGGAAATTGTTGTCCCCACATTTCTAAAAAATTGTTTCAACATTTTGCAAAATATTGACCAAAAGTAGTTCACGAAACAAACATTTCTTAAAAAAATGTTCAACATTCTAAAAAAATGTTGGAAGAACCTAAAATAATAGAGAAAAATGTCGTCCAACATTTAAAAAAATGTCGATAAAAATAGTTGATGAAACCAACATTTGTTAAAAATGTTGAAACATTTCTGTAAATGTTGAAGAAGCAAAGAAATGTTGAATAAAAAATGTTGGTCCCGCAAAATGTTGACAGGAAAAAATGTTGGCAACACTTCCGAAAAATTTTGACGAGAAAAAATGTTGCCAACACTTCTGAAAAATGTTAACAAAAAAATGTTGGTAACACTTCCGAAAAATGTTGATGAGAAAAAATGTTGGCAAACTTCCGAAAAAATGTTGTCAACACTTCGAAAAATATTGACGAAAAAATGTTGGTAACACTTCCAGAAAAATGTTGATGGAAAAAATATCGGCAAACTTCCGAGAAATGTTGACGAGAAAAAAATGTCGGTAACACCTCCGAAAAATGTTGACAAAAATGTGGGCAACACTCCTAAAAATGTTGACAACACTTCAAAAAATGTTGACGAAAAAATATTCGCAAGAAAAATATTGATGAAAAAATATTGACAATAGTTCAGAAAATAATTAACAAAAAATAGAAAAAGTCAAAGCGTGTTTGGGGGACTTGAATCACCTAAGTGGGCTGTTTGAACCTCATGGCTTTATAGTTCACACACTTATGTAACTTTCGGAAGGTAGATAGGAGCTCACGCCTTCAACTTGGAATTCGGTGCGAGGCCTAGGCCTACAAAGGTCTGTTTCAAGTAGGGATGGCAGCGGGTCGGGTTAGGTGCGGGTAGAGCAAAAACCCGCCCGCGACCCTACCCGCGCCTCCAACCTAAACCCGCCCGCGAGGCTGCCCGCGGGTACAAAATCATGCCCGCACCCGCGCCCGACGGATATCCGCGGATATCGGGTTACCCGTTACCCGCGAGCAAATAACATATCACCATGTTCAGTTCTCCTCTTGCCGTCTTGCCCGTCGCGCCCCCTCGCCGCCCTCGCCGTCCGCCGCCGCCCGCGCCGCGCGCGCGCGCGCGCGCGCCGGGCCCGGGAGCCGTGGGGGCCGCGCATGTGCGCGCGCGCGCCGCCGTGCCGTGCGCGCGCGCGCGCGCCCGCGCGCGCGCGCGCGCGCGCGCGCCGCCGCCGCCGGGGATGGGGTGGGATTGGCCGATTGGGGAGAGAGACTGAGAGAGAGGGAGCGGATTGGGGGCGGCTGCGCCGGGGGTTGGGGTTGTCTGAGAGAGAGAGGGAGAGTTGTTGGGCTAGGGTTAGGATGTGGGCTGAAAAGCCTGAGATGGGCTGAATTCTATGGGCTAATAAGACTAAGCGGGTAGCGGATATATCCGCGGGTGAAAATATCCACCCGCTAACTACCCGCGGGTAAAAATGTTCGCCCGAATCCGCGCCCGCGGGTGAAAATATCCGCCCGAATCCGTGCCCGTCGGGTCGGGTATCCGCGGATACCCGCACCCGCGGGCAGGATTGCCATCCCTAGTTTCAAGCAGATGGTGAGTTCAAGGGCCTGCATGTGAACCAAAAGTTCCGAACCGAAATTCTCTCCTTGAAATCGCCCATAAGGTCATAATCACTGAATCTGCAAGACCCATGAAACATCTGCAGAATATGTTTGGAAAAAACACAACGTTGTACTACAAGATTATGGCCTTATGGGCGATTTCAAGGAGAGAATTTCGGAAATGCTTGTTCAGTTGTACTGTGTTTTTTCCAAGACGTTGTTCATGTTTTCTTTGGTGGCAACCTACTCTGCCATTACGGCATTACCTGCTCAGAAAGGTACACAAGACAATCTTAACTAACCAGCATGTTTGCAGACCTAAAAGGAATGTGCCACGCTGGTTGAAGTTGAACTACACCTGGCTAAAGTCCAATTTTTACTTGTTGGATATACACGCGGTTTGTATTTGCTTTGGTGGGAAAAAAGGTCGCTTCATTCAGTCACTGATGTTTGCTCATGTACAATAAATATTATCTGAAGAAAAATGCGTACGAACAGGGGAATAACTGTGAAAAATGGTCCTCCCGATTTCTTCTAGAAAACAGGCATTCATCGTGATAGTGAACTGCGGAGCAATCGCAACTAGTCCAGACTCCAGAGATCTTCGTTGTCCTTGTGTGTGGTCTCCGATAGACCGCAGGTGTCACTGTGTCAGTCAGCCCAACAATCTTGGAATCCTGTAAGTGATGAAAATCTTATTCTAGATGAACCGACGGGACTTTACTTGTTGGGTTCAGATTAGCAAAAGCGACAGTGGGACACACGCCAGCTGATGGCTGATGGGGCGTTTCTTCAACGAAAGATTCAGTCATTGAGGCCGTCGTCTAGATTAACTTTTCAGGGCGGCAAGAGGTTGCAGGCTTAATTTGAGTATGAAGCTAATAAATGCTCGTCTCTAGAACTCCTGATGGGTGATGGAAGGATGAACGAGTTCCTTCTCAAGTTGTCACAGTCAATCTACGTGACTCAGTGACTGTTGTTTATTCCCAGTTTGCCGTCAATACTACGTGCACACCAAGTGCAAGCTACGCTCAACTTGTCGTACTGATGAGTAGCTAGCTCCAGACCTCCAGTACAGGCTAACCGACCGCAGCAACAGCCCCAGTTTCCCTACTGCCCGGCACACTTTTCAGGACCTTGCTGTTCTTGTTGGCCCGTGCTTAATTTCCAGTTCTTCAGGTTATGCATGATGCCAGGTACAGTAGTTGGCGATAGATCTTTTAACAAAATGTCCAACGGCAACGATGCAATATTATAATGCAACTAGACAAGTAGCACGGTGCCTGTACGGCTGGTGTACCCCATTTGAGATGGTCCATTCGGACCTCGGCGCCTTCCTCTTCCAAACCAGGCAGCAGCCAGCGGCAAGAGAACCCCAACATGGCAACATCCCAGCGTCCTCATCTTCGACGACGAGACATGCCACGGCGGCAGGCCGGCGGTGGAGCCCCCCCGGGCCCGGCACGGTAGGGTAGGGACACACACGGACAGCCGAGATGAGGTCGCGCACCGGCTCATTGCGACGGGGGACCACGGACACCGCCGGGACACGGCGCATCATCATCATCACGTATTCACGCACACGGAGCCCTTTTCCCCTCGCTTTGCAGTGCATGCCAATGCGGCATCATCTATCAGCACAGCAGAGAAGCTATAGAGAGCAATTGATCGAGGGCGCGCCACCGCAGCCGTGTCCCGCTTTCCGTCGGAAAAGAGCCGAAAGAGGCGACGGCCACCCTTGCTCCCCACGAGACGGCGACGCAGGCAGGCAGGCCGCGCGACCAGGGGGGGAAAGGTGGCGCGCCTCGTGCCCGTGCTCTCCCACCTCCAACTCCAACTCCAACACTGCGCGAGCGGCAAAGGTCGCCGGCATTCTCATGGCGCCTGGCCGGTATCATTCGCTCCGTCGGCTTCAACAGTAGTGGCCAACATTATCAGTGGTACCCCACCACGCACATGCGTGTCGCCGGAGAAGTTCAACTGCACCTGAGGCGGCATGAATTCAGTTCAGCAGCCTCGTGCATGCTCTCACGTCAAACAAAGGTCTCTTCCCCTTTTGTTCAGATAATTAAAAGGTAATGTATATGATCGGTCACTACAGGTGCGACTGTGCATAACTTCGGTGGTGGATAGCAAACCATCACTGAAGGCGACCCACGACGCACGCCATCGTCTTCTACTTCCAAACATCACTTCCGTCGCTCCCACACCGTCCACCTCCTCCGTCTCGAGCAGCTACTGTCGTCGGATTCACTCGTGTCGGCCGCCGCCGCCCTAACCCGGCTCGCCAAGGAGCTCACTGTGACTCCCTTGCCTCTTCCACTACCCACCTGTGCATGTCTCCTACCACCCGTGATCGGCAGTTCCCGCCCCCCCCCCCCCCCCTCCCACCCCACCCCCACCCACAATCCGCCGCCACTGCCCAAGGTCCTCCCTCTACAGCCGGCCTGAACCTCGAGAACCCTAACCCTAACGGCCAGAGGCAAATCCAGCCTGAGGACTGGGGGGGAGCTCCCCTACGCGCACTCCATTCCAGCCATGGAGGAAGAAGAGAAACACGGAAGAGAGGAGGAAGAAGGGAAACTCAAACACCCTACCCCCTCCTTAGGCTAGTCTCAATGCATGATTTCATCGCACTATTACCAAAATTGTCATGTCATCTTTTGAAGTGAATGAAACTCTCACTCTCATTGCACAATTTCATAGACAGCTTGCAACATTTGATTTTTGCATGAAGTTAATGATCATATGTGTGATGTGGTGAAACTATGACACCCACAATGCAAGTTTCATTGGGTCTAATGGGACTAGGTAAGTGATGAAACTCTCATCACCTCTCTCTTCATAATTACAGTGTCAAGTCGTCAAATCTGCTTATGTGGCATATGATTTAATGTTCATGAAATCTCTCATGACACTCCACTGAGACTGGCCTTAGAAATCCTAGATCCGCCCCTACGGCGGAGAGCTCCCTCCGCGCTGCCTTCCTCCTCCGATCGTGGCGTCTCCCGCCGCCACCACACCCTCTGCCCTCACACCGCTAGCATGTGGGCCCCGCCTACAGCGTGACGGATGGTGATTCTGTTACTGAAGCGACATATATATAGTCGCGACGGGTCACTAAACTTGTCTACATCTAGTCTCTTTAAAGATCTTACAAATTTGATAGCAGAAGACACTCGGATATTGGTGCTCCTGGGACAAGTTTGGGGGACAAGAAGAACATTTCAGTTCATTTCTTCTATTTCGGTCATTAAACTTGTGCATGTGGCGCTTGCACCGTTCTTTTTCGATCTTTATTATGTTTCTACAGCGAGCAAACCCGAAAGACAAATGTACACACACCGCCGGAAACCTATAAAATAGCACGAACTACTCTTACCTGGCTAACACATGCACGCCGTCCTGCGTCACGTTTGTCCGCTACTAACTCGATCAAATCATTGGGCGAGAACAAAGTGGATTGACGGCTCCAGCTTTAGTCCCCTAAAAACAAATTCAAGTTGGATTTGCCGCTGGACGCAGCCACCAGTTCGAGTCAGTTTGATTAAAGCTGTCCCAAATCTTTGTCGTGCCGCCTCAGATCGATCCGATCCGGGTTAGTTTTGTTGTCATGTAGTATGTGCAAACTGCAAGCGCGGAACTTCAAGCCATCGACAAATGTGCTTCCAGGGCTACATCGTACACTGTAAATTATTTCAATAATTAGATTCAGCAGGATCGTGCAAGAATTGACCGCAAGATTATGTCATGCTGTCCCAGCTGATGACTATGATTGTTCCAAATGGCCGCGATATAACAGTGATCATTGTGTGCGAGTATGATTACAGTCTGTGGGAGAGATCTCTCGGTAAGCCCACTGGATTCTCTGTAATCCCTGCCGCATAATCATGCCACATGTTTGCTTTAGTTTGCTTCGTCTGAAATCTGAGCTGCGGATTGTCTCCTTGTCTCGGCTTCTCGAGACTCTGGTCAGTTCAGGATATATGCTGTCAAACATTTCTAGTAAAAAAGCTCCAATTAAGTAAAAGGTGTAGCATGATCAATAGATCCATCATCTAATTCGTTACTGATGATGAATTAAAATATACTCCGTGAAACGTCTTGTAGGGACTTATATAATGCACTGTATGCAGAGCAAGAACCCTATGAAAAATGCTTTCCACACGGCTCCTCGTAAAAAAATTCTGCGATTTATTTATATGCCAACAAAGACGGGATAGGGGTCGAGAGTTGAAATTTCTTCCATTTTGTTCCCCGTAGAAGGCCGTCACATCACATTATACGGATATTATTATTGACATGTGGAGTAAAAGTATTGATGATCATATGCGTGTGGTACTACTGATACGTGATTCATGAGGGGGGCATCCTCTTCTCTTCGAGAGCCATTTTTCTTTATCGTTGAAACAGTTTAAAAATTATCTACTACCATGTGCAGTGATCAGAAAATTAAAATGTCAGTAAAATAATAGAAAGGAAACTGCGTTAGTATGTAGTAGACATACTACGACAATACGTTTCCCTTTCTCAAAAATACAAAATGTCTAATCATTTCCCGTCATCTTGTATGGAGATACTCCATACGGTTTGGTAAATGAAGTCGTTTAGGACAGCGACTATTTTTCTAAAAATAATTATTAAAAACTAACATACGTATACTTTTATGAAAGTATTTTACAAGACAAATCTATTCATGTAGTTTTCACATTTCCAAACTCAATGACTTAAAAGTTATTCATGATTTATAATCACAATGTTTGACTCAAACCTTGTCCGAAACGACTTCTTTTTTTTAAAAAAATAGGGAGACTCTTTCTCGAGATTTTTGGTCCATGCTGCCCTAGCTAGTAATAGGGCAGAACTTTTCAAAAATGATACTGCCTTGAAGTGTTCAAGTGGAAATGGAAATAGATTAGTTTTCAAGGAAATGGAAATAGGTAGAATACTTGCAGGTGGAAATTAATGGAGAGATCTTTTCTTAGAATTAATTAATAGAGAGATCTCAATTTGCGCAGATCACCAAAATCAACTGTCTTGGGATACTATGCAACTTGTCGCCACCATTTATATTTGAATCCTCTTCGGCTGTGCCTAAATTCTAAATTTCGTCATTTATTTAGCAAAATACATGACGGCTCTAGGATATCACGCCTCCAAAAATCCCTCTCTTTTTTTTTTCATATCACCTACTAAAGATAGGGTTATTTTCATGCGGTTGATGTTTGTGGAAGTACAGAACAAACGATTTGAAATTCCTGTCTCGCATCATATGTCTTATGTCATGCTTATGCTTGTATTGTACCTGTGCATTATTTAATCCATTGTCCAATAAAACGATCCACAAACACGTATAAATAGAGCATTGCATCGACCTGAGCAGTGAGCACCAACACGCATCACCTCTCTTCGTCTTCGGTTTCGCTCTCTGCCCAAACCAGAAGAAGAAATGCAGAGGCAAGACCACCACCACCACCGCATCTCTTGCTCTCTTCCGCCATCAAATCAAAACAACAAGAAAACATCCATGGCGAGTGATGCCGACGCCGGAAATGATCCAGTGTCATCGGCGCCCGAGGACTTTGAATTCTGCATCCTCTCTTCCGGGGGCCTGGCGCTGGCCGGCGAGGACGCGGCCGACATGTGCGCCGCCGACGAGGTCTTCTCCGGTGGCAAGCTCCTCCCTTTCCGCCTCTCCTCGGCGACCTCGGCCGATGCGCCTTCCGCGCCCCTGCTGCTCCGCTCGGACTCTCTCGACGGTGCCGCGACGGCGGCGGCGTCCACCAGCGGTTTCAGCTCGCGCTCCGTCAGCCGCAGCGCGAGCTCCAGCAGCAGCAGCAGCAGCAGTTGCGTCAGCCGGAGCACGTCGTCCAAGAGCGCGTCCTCGGACCCCGCCAGCGTCGCGAGCTGCCCTCCTCCTCCTCCCAGCAAGGGCGCGTCCTCCGCCGACTGCGCCGCAGTGCCGCCGCGGCGGTCGCTGTCGAGCAGCGTGTTCTACGCGCACCCGAGCCCGTCGCCGCGGCCGCCGCGCCGGAGCGCGCGCCCCGCTCCCGCGGCCGCGTCCACGGCGCGCCGCAGCACCGGCTCGGCGCCTCCAGCGTCGTGGGGCATCATACGCCTGGGCGTCGTCGGCGCCCCCGAGGTGTACGCACCGCGGCCGGCCGGAGCGAGGGGCGGGAGCCGGAGCGCGAGGTTCGATCAGCCAAGGACCGCCGCCAAGGATGACAAGAAGCTCGCGCTGGGGCTGCTGGGAGCCGGCCTGGTGTGCTCGTGCTCGCCTGACGCCGTCGTCGCGCCGGTGGGCTCCGCGGAGGTGGCCGCGGCGGAGGCGAGGCGGAGGAGGAAGAAGGCCGAGGAGAAGAAGAGAGCGGCGAAGCAGAGCGGGCAGGGCACTGCTCGCAGGAGCAGGATCCTCGAGTGGCTGGAGGAGCTCTCCATTTCCAAGGAGAAGAGCGTCGTGTAGATACAGATCGTCTCCTGACTGAAATTGATTTCAACATTTCTTCGTTCTTTGATGGATCGGATCACTCTTGGAAATATTTTCATTTTAAACATTCAACCAGTTGATCAATCAATAATCATACTCAGGCTCATCAGGGCATAGATCGATGTCATTACGCAAAGCTCATCATGTTTGTGAAGCTGACTATCATTGCCTCGAGTACAGTGTTACAATCCTTAATTCCCACCTTGTCTTTTCAAATTATTTGCAAACTTGATCGAAGTCATAGGATTTGAAATTTGCATGCTTTGGGGTGGCGTCATGATAGCGGAATGAGGCTGGGACGAAAAAAAATACAGCATTGCCTTAGTAGCGGGACAACGCGAGACGCAAAAAGGTCGCTTTCCAGGAAGATAGGGCATGGGGCGCAAACAAAAGTTTGGTCTGCCTTTTCTCGAGCTACCAAGCCAAGAATGGAGCTAAAAAATTTTCAATTTTCCTTTCGTGAGCAAAGACCCATTCTCGAGCTCGGATCGGGAACTATAGCCACGTCAACATGACGATCTTGGCCCAATTGTCATCCACTCGGAGTGGCAAAGTTTGTATAGCTTCATAATGGTTGTATAGATGGTGGATTAAAGCAAAATATGCATTGTACGAGTAAACATGATCATTTGTCAGGTTGATTTTTTGCTCACACCTGATTGGGTTAGACCGAGTTCGGATTTTTGTGTACGTATGATTTTCAGGTTAGATCGGGATTTAGGGTTCTGTGTCAAAAAAAAAAAGTTTGCGTCAGACCCGTTACATGGTCATGTCAGGTTTTTTTTGGATGTATTGGGTCGGGCAGTCTATGATCAAATCTATGTACGAGTAGGATTTTTTCAGAAGTTTTTTTATTGAGATTGATGAAGCAAAAGTTTGATAATAGTACATATGAACCCATTTGTCAAATAATCAATCTTTGCAGTTCCAACATTGCAATTATTTGTTGTGAAGTCACAGTGGTAACTAAGTTTTCGACGGATACTCGAAGTTCTTAAAAAATCATTTTCTTTGTGAAATGCATAATAATATATGGCTAGTAGCTGATCTAACTTCTAAAGACAAGAACATGGATAAGATGGGACCTCATCTTGAGTTTTGGAGCTCAATGCAACCAACTATATATACTTTTTCAGAAGTGGTCTTTTGACTTTCTTTTGCTGGCTGAGTTCCACTTTTCTCATTTCGAGTAAAGGTGCTGTAGGTTCGCGTTGGCCATCTATATCTGTCCTAGATTTAGGGTGATATATTACTCTGACATAAGGTGTTAGGGTTTTACTAGTTCGTGATATTTGGTGGCTATCACCTTGAAGGTCCCAACTACTGTGAGAACGATAACTACGAGAAAGGTGTTTCCTTGTGTGCTACACTCAGTGGAAATAGTTTAGGTGTGTGTTACAGTTATAGAATTCCAAGGTGTGTGTTGCAGAAGCAAACTCGCGATGGCAAATTAAAATCTTGAGTCTATAGTAAAACAGATTACGTGTGTGCACGTACGTACAATTTGTCAAACATTAAATATGCTATATCTGAATTGCACTGGAAAACTTGTGACAGAAAAGAGAACTAACTGACCAAGAAATGCACACGAAAGATATTCCTATTTTTTAAAAGAAAAGATCGTGTCAGATTGTTTTTACATAGTATTAACCTTAAAAAAATTGGCACCCTCTTATATTATTGAATGCTGTAAATGTCGTTCGGTATATAACAATCAGACATTGTTCTTCGGTGCTTGCAGACGCGTTGCTCATCGATGTTGTAGATGAATGGAGCATGATTGAAACATAATGTTGCAGCTGACACATATATGCTGAAGGCTTTGATCTTAATTTCTTTCAAACATTTTTTTATGTCGGTTGACTAAAAAAGGTTAAGATCAGTTTCGCATGTTACTCTCCCATTTGTCTTGGTTACATTAGAATTAACGTTAGGATCTTTTTCAAAACTCAAATTATGACTTTATTATTAAAAAATGATCAAATGAAGCATTTCGAAGTAATTTAGCTGGACCTAATCTAGTTTTTAAGGCCCCGATGAAAAATATGTGCGTGGCTCTCGTGATTTAGGAGGACATAGGGACCATATGGAAAATTTCCAAGGTGGTGTTGTTGCTGGGGAAGCAAACTCGAGGGACGGCAAATAAAAATCTTGATTCTACGGGAAATAAAGCACAACGAGGTGTACGTTTGCGGTATCGATCGTATCGTCTGTCAACACACATATGTCATCGTCAGATACGCAAAAGATTTGTTTATCTGAACTAGTACGCGTGGAAAACAGGCCAGAAAGTTAACGGATTTGTTTAGCTAATCAACGCAAGGCGGCTGAAGTATGTACAATGCAGCTAGCGTGCGACCTGTCGAGGGATTACGTGGTGCTAGCTCAAAGTCTGAAACCATATCCAGCCGCCGCGCCCGGCCGGTCCTGACCTTGACGGCCTCCGATCCCTGGTGTCTCGATCTCGATGGCGACGCCGATATATATCCCCGTCGACCTGGGAGGGGGGTCGAGCTCGAGCACCGATCGATCGCTCGATCGGCGGCGAACACAACACGCGACAGGCCGCGTTGTACGTCGTGAGGAAATAAAACCTGAAGAATACTAGCAACGCTGCAGTGTGCAGACGAGACTGGGCTGACTGGCGGCTGCCGAACAAGTCCGGCGCCCGGTGGATTACCTGTATATATGCATGCATGCACCGAGTACTTGTTGCGTCCATCTACACACATGCACGATGCATGCATATGCCAGCAAGACTATTCAAATTTCGGACAGGGGAACGAAAGCTCCGTTCTTATTTTATTTTTTTTAGTATAAAAACGAGAGCTCAGTTTGTGCATCATGCGGGTCGGGGTAGGGTTTGTGAAAAGACCAAGCTACAAAGGGCGCTGCGAATTCTTTTGTACACGCGCACGGCACTGCACCTTGTGATAATAAGAAAAGTAAAGGTCCAAACTCCAAAGGATGGAGAGACAGCCGGGTAAAGCTTCCACCACCATGCGTCTAGAGTCTAATTAACCTCCCTGACAGTCTAGCATCATGCATGCTAAGGTCACACCGTCGTACCATTATCCATGGTATAGCCAGGACGATTTTATTTAGGACAAGCACTGTTCGGCTAATACTCCCACCATACCAAATTATTTACGTTGTGTTATTATCTTTTCTGAATTTATAAATTTTGCTACACGTCTAGATACCGTCGATAATTTGCGATGTAGGGGAGTAGGTAATGGCAGCTAATTTGGGATGTAGCGGAGCTATTTGAATCCATCTATACCAAGGCAGGCAGGTTCAGTGCATAATTTCATTCCACATTTACTCAGTTTGGAAACATGTGCCACAGGAGTTTCACGGATAAAACTTCTATCTCATATAATGAAACTCTTCCTTATCTATTAAACCAGCAAAAATAGTGATGTGATTTTAAAATTAATGCTCATGAAATTCTTCATTAAACTTTCATTGAGACTGACATAATACGTCATTGATGATTGTTTTTATTACGAAATATGTATATTTACACCTATTATTAGCACCCTCAATATGCCCGTTAGGATCTCCGAGTGCTATTTTCAGCAGCAAATTATTAGAACAAATCAATATATTTGAACGAGTTGTTTTCTAAACTTATTTCTGAAAACTATTTTCCTTGAACGAGTGAACAATGGTAAGTGTGTAGTAAGTTTACATAAAAGTTTCCAAAAACAGAGCTACCAAAGTTATCATAAAAGTTATTTCAAAAAGTTTCAAACTTTGCAAAAATTGAAAGCTATGTGAAGGAAAATTTTCTAAAAATGACAAGGCAGCTGACAGCCTGCTGCTCCTACTCCTGCTTTATCAATTTAAATGTTAGTATTTTCTTCTGTGCACGTTCGTTACGAAAATACTCTATTTCTATATCAACCAAACCAATCGGCTGGTTAATTTAATCTGTAAATATCCTAAAATAAGTCTTTAAATGCAACTGTACCATGCACATACTGTGATTCGACTGTTTTTTTTTTACTAAAATGATTCGACTGTTTGGAAGGAAGATCGAACTATCTATTAGTACACACATCCAGCAAGTTCGTCACAAAATTTCATCCTGACGATGACGAGATGTCGAGATACATTGTCTTTTAAGCATATACCAAAGTGGCAAACTGCGGACATATCCCAACGGTGTTGTACTGTTGTGCTACTGGCCATCGATCAGTTGAGCAGGTCATCCCACTTGCAGTACTGCCCGCCGGCGAGGGCCCGGTAGTAACGGTCTCGGCAGTAGACCGGCCGCCCGTCGGCGGCCTCCGCCGCCGCTGCGGCGAGGTCGTCGTCTTGCATCACCTCCACAGGCAACCGCAGCAGCTCCTCCCTCCTGCGTAGTAAGATGATGCAAGCATGAAGCGAAGTTGTAGTGAAGTTGTGTAGCCACGCTCAAACTCAACATCGATATGACGACCGGCACCTCAAGCTCGGCTTAGACGACGCAGCGGAGGGAGGTTGGTTCAAGGAGTGGATGAAGTCCTCGACGGGCGCGGCGAACGCGAAGAGCGACACCGCCCCGACGAGCAGCGCGCCGGTGCCCACCAGCGTCTGCTTCAGCAGGTTGATCACCGGCTTTACCTGCATGCAGAGTGAGTTCGTCGTCGGTGAGAAATGAGAGGGGCAAGCGACTCTTCGTCCAGTGTTTCGGGAATTATGTTTGTCATTAGGCTTATGGAAATGGAATGTAACCCCTGACAAAAAAAGGTTATAGTACTGACCTTGTAAGATCCCAAGAGCCTGTCCCGAGCCAACACCTGCAGCGAAATGGAAATGCAGACATGTAAACCTGTTGAACTGGACTATTTCGTTGCATTGCTGGCAATGGGATGTACTATAGAACTTTACAGACATGTAGAGCTTGCACGTTTTGTACAATTTGTAGGGAATGCGGAAACGAAGGAATAGAAAACAGAGCTATGGGGAAAGAACAGTAGGAACAGGGAAGTGAATCTTCAATCAGGCAGTTTAAGAGAAGCCTATTCGTACCACAACATGTGGTGTTTGTCTTACCACATATTCGATCCATTCTAGTATTTGTTTGTTTTTTCATTTCGGTCTTTTAGAATTGTGACACGGAATTATGTCTTAAAAATGATGGTCTGAGAATCATGTTCGTTCACCTCCGGTGGCTTTACCCACATTTGGCCGTCGTACCATCCAGTTTCTTCATACGGCACGACTGCTGACAGCAGCCTATCACCAACATAGCTCCATCCCTGCACGCAGTGGCAACAAAAACTTCATCAGCAGCTTCAGTCTATTATTATCACTATGAAATGCGCATGCACACTCTCTTGATCCTGCTGCAGCCTTTGCTGAACTTACTACCAGAAGAATAGATCCTTTCCTCTTTGTGGATGAACTTACCAGATATATCCTGAGAACCACCAATGACACCAAGAGCAGAGTTCCAATCCCAGCTGCCAGCACAAACTTGAGTGGATCCTGCATAGTTTTGCTACAACAACTTCAGAGATGTGCAGAAATGGCCAAGGTGATTGTAAGGATGCACACAGAGGACACAATCCCAACTGAACTGACACACAGTTTTGTCTGGGTTGTAGATTTTGTCTTTTTTTTTTGCGAATTGTAGATTTTGTCTTTTTTTTTTTGCGGATTGTAGATTTTGTCAATTGGTGCGTTCATTTCTGCAGTTCTGTTCAGGACTTCTGCAACCGCTGCACGGCATCCCCACGTTCTGTCAGAGAAGCCGGAAGAATCTGTCCGTGCGTACTTTGCTGGGATTGAAGCTCGCGGCAGCAATCGGGGCCGCGAGCACAGTGAAGGTGATCAGCCACAGGCCGCCCAGGCGCAGGAAGAAGGACCCTGGGCTCAGCTCCGCCCACGAGTACAGGACGCTATCCTTGAGAGCAGAGTACTCATTCACCTGCAGCAACCATCTGATTTGAGCCACCAATTCATTATCTGATAATAAAGCACATGGAGGATTTTCATCTAATCCAGCACGAAAAGATTGTTGGCGACTAAACAGCAGAGAGTTACCGGCCGTTGCTCGAAGGGGACTCCAATCTCCATCCCGGGGTCCCAGCTCGGGCCGCCGCCGGTGAAGCCGCTGCGGCTGCTCTCGGGCTCCTCCTTCAGCGCCATGGTCGTCACCGCCACCCTCCTCAGGCGCCTCGCCACGCCGGCCGCCGTGCTCCGGCCGTGCCGCCGTGGCGCCGCGGCCCAGGCGCCAGCATGATCGTGGCCGACCGGGACCACCACCGAGTGGACGCCGACGATCTTCAGCCGGAGCAGCATGGATTAAACTCCTCCTTCCTGCGTGGGAGAGCCTGCCAATTAATTATCTGCTCTGCTGCTGCTGGCCTGCTCTAGCTCTGTGCTCGCCCCCCGTGTGGATTACTTGGAAGAGCGCCGCGTAAAAACATGCGGCGGCGGCCAGGCGGCGAGGCGTGTGCATCTTTTACGTGGCGCGGAGCTTTCGTTGGGGCGACGGGTTTGTGTGGCTGGCGCGGCGGGAGGGGTCGTCGCTCTCGCGTCGGCCGCGCGAGTCTGGAGACGATGCCTACACGTGGCTGGGCGGGCCGTGGCACGTTGCCTGCTCGTTTCGGCGCGCGCCGGCACATGCACAAGCATGGAGGAGATCACTCGCTTGTTTCCGGTTTGTTTTGGGATTGGGGCTACAACAGGTTCCTGGGCCGCGTTACACATGATCAATTAATCAAGCGATCGACCATTGATCATTGACCATCATTGATCATTGGCTAACAATTAGTATTATTTTGCTAGAGTGAGGTATTTTTGCTCCTTTTTCCTTTTAAGTTTGTTGCATAATTGCATTGACCATCCTGTTTGTTTCATCGGGAAGTGATTTTAACGAGCAATAGTGCGCATCTTTTGTTTTTGTTTTTTGATAAACCGTTCGCTCGTATCACAAATTCGACTCTGAGGTGGAATATTCCCACACAATATGGTATAGATTTCACTGCCTTCCACTGTACACCACGAACAAGAACACTATCACTACCGGATTAGCAGCCTCTGCCGATACCCTCGGTACAAGATGGTTTCCTCTCGGCATAGGCTCCGCCGCGGAAGCTCTCGGCACAAGGTACTTGGCACGTCCAGTCAGCAAAGAGCTCTGTGTCGAGAACCCAACCACCTTTCGGCACATCTGTGTCGAGACAACGGATATGTCGCTTCAACTACAAATTCCCTCCGTGTCGCTCAAGGAAAGATGGCTCAGGGGTTGGAGTGCATGCATGCAAAAGAAAACAAAATTGATGACATGAGCCACATGCAACATTGATTGAAACTAAAAAAATCTATAAATCACAAACCAAATATAAAAATTAAATTCCGATCGCACTATTGGATTTCTGACAATAAAACTTCGAAACAAGATCCCACTTGACTAAATTTTAACACTTTATTTTATTCATATTTTTAATTACGGTTATATATTCTGTTATCGCTAGAACAAAATGAATAAAGTGCCAAAACAAACGAGAACAACTGTCAGAACAAGTTTATATGTCATCCCGACGACAAAATGTGGCGTCAGAACAAATCAGAACAAGGGTCACACACATGTTATTATTATAGACAGAACAAGATATTACTATAGCCAGAAAAAGATATTATTATAGTAAGAACAAGTTTTGTATGTCATCTCGAAAAAAGTGTCAAAACAAATGAGAAAAACAGTTAGAACAAAATCTTATTATGGCCGGAAAAACTTTGTGTGTCATCTCGAACAAAAACACATGTATTCAGAACAAATCAGAATAAGGGTCACAATAAGTTGTTATTATAGCTTGAACAAAATACTTATAGCCAGAACAACTTATTATTCTAGCGAGAAAAATTTACATCTCATCTCAAAAACTAAAAATATTAATGGAGGGAAAAATATTTAAAAAAGAATATAAAATTGGAAATAGAAACAAAAAAATAAAGTAGTAAGTAAAAATAAATAAATAAAAAGTAAAGAGAAATAAAAGTGAAATAATAAAAATAAAAGAAATAGTATAAAAAGAAACAAGAATAAAAGAACTAAAGAAAAAATTAAATAGAAAAAATAAGGAAATATAAATAAAAAATTAAAACAAGAAGAAAAAAGGAAAAAGAAAAATAGAAAAATAGAAATAGAAATAAATAAAGAAACAAGAAATAAAAAAGAAACAAGAAAAATAGAAAAAGGAAAAAGGAAAAAAGAAAAGAAGGGGAAAAAAGAAAGAAAATCGGCTCCACCCGCGCCCCCACGCCGCTTCAGCGACAGGCAGCGAATCTATCGCTGAAGCGACGTATAAGATTCCCGAAATGAGGGGGCCGCCGCCGCCGAGGCCCACCTGCGTGATGCAAGAGCCGGGGAGGGATGAGGAGGCCGAAAGCGCCGGATCTCCTCGCTCCTGCCGCCTCCACACTCAGATCCGCGAATCTCGAGGTCGCGTCGGGGGAGGAGAGCTCCAGGCCACGCGGGGGTGAAAGGATCTTGATGTCGTCTAGAGGGGGGTAAATAGATGAATCTGCACTTTATAAAAACTTCAACCCTGTGTCAGCACTGAAACCGGTCAGACCGGTTTTACCACACAGAAACCTAACAAATATGAAATGCCCTATACAAGTTCTAGCACAAACCAAACTTGGTGTAGGACTTCCACAGGTGTTTCCAAGAGTGTCTATGAAGTTCCTGCACACAGCACAAGCACACCAAGTAGATCAAAGCGGAAGCACAAAGATCAAGCTAGAAACAACTTAAGGTAAAGCAAGCGAATGTAAAGGAAGTAAGAACACAAAGACACCGGATTTATCCCGTGGTTCAGCTCGCCACTAAGGCTGGCCTACATCCACATTGTTGAGGTAAGCAACAAGGGCATTGAGATATCTTTCAATCCGCTCCTCTCTCGCACATATCCCCAAGGCAATAGATGGAGTATTCCATTATCTGTGATTTGCAATTACAAACTTCTTGGAGCTGCCACACAATAATCAGGAGCTTCCAAGCGACTTCTAGCCGTCTAGGAGCCAAGGGCTCCAAGAGTAAAAGATGCTTCACACGATATTCAACAAGATCAGCGGGTTATCAAGTGTGGGAATGCTCACTAGGCTTCACAAAACTCTCTAAACTCTCACACAAGTCACTCTCTCAACCCAACTCAAGGATAGGACACTAATATAAAGGCTTGAATCTCACTTAGAGAGGTTGGGGAGACCTCAGCTGGGGTTTTGGAAGGTGTTAGATGCGTGGAGAACCAGCAGCCCCTCAAACAGGAGCTCATGGGTATAAATACCCAACTCCCACAAAACTAGTCGTTAGTCTGTCAGACAAAACCAGTCAGATCGGTTTTCAAACCAACTAGCTGTTGGACGGTGTCAGTGCCAAACCGGTCAGACCGGTTTGGGATAGAGAACCCTAACAAGGTTTAGATCTCATGGGTTAGTCTCTCATGGGTTCACTTGAGCACTTTTTGATGTTTGTTGCCCAACCAATGATTCATCCCTCTTGATAGTATGGTATACCTAAACTCAAGATAAAAGATAAACCCAAATTAATCTTCTTGAGCTTGAATCCACCAAAGCATGCCGGTATTTGATCTTCAATATTTGAGGGCTTCCAATAGCGTATACCAACTGAGCACATGTTATGAATGAGTAAATATATGCATGTGCTTGAGCATATCCAACTTGAGCTAGTGACTTAGAATTCATCCATAGAGTAGAGCATCATCCACTTGAATTCTAAAGCCATTCCAATTTATCGATCGTGACACTAGATGCAATTCATTGCTTTCCCCGATAGGCTTGGATATGATCTCTGAAATCCCTTAACGCTATCAACTTCATCTTAGGAACTATGCTCAATGTTGCTATCCATAGCTTTGTCTTAGTTCCTCGTTTTAGTCGTCTTGACTTCTTCATCACCTATCCTTGCCACAATTGAGTCAAGTCTTGCACCATAGAGAGAGTTCCATTTGAGATGCCACTCAAACAAATGTCCTTTGATTGATAAAAGATATCTTTGCCTTGCAAACTTCCATTTATAGGTTCATCACAATAGAGGTAACCACACGACCTTTCTCAAAGCTCTACTTGAAATCTTGCAAATTAGCTTCTTTGTATGAGTTGATATCCTTTGTTTGATATAGGAGTGAAATCCACTTGATATCACATTAACCAACTCATGACATTCATCTTTAGTATGCTTGCATACTCTCAACGTATAATGTCATGATCCACACTTGTCTTCTTTGCAATATGAGCCAAATGCATGATCTTACACACGAATATCATTTATCAACAATCAATAACCTGCTCATATGCTTTACAAGAGTGTTAGTTATTTAATCAAGTTGTCACTCAACTCACCAAAACCCACTTAGGGCTTGATTGCCCTTACACAGGAAGGAGCTCCAAGCTGTCGCGGTCACATCCGTCGTCGCTGCGCCGAGGAAGCGCCGCCGCCCTCGGATCCGCCACCACCGCGCCTCGCCCCGCTACCGCTCCTCGCCATGAGGTGAGGGGCGAGCGCAGGGGGAGGAGGGGGACGACGAGGGTGGGGCACAGAGGCCGGAGTGGGAGAGAGGAAGGAGGTTCTACTAGCGTTGAAGGAGAGGAGGGAGGTTTGCGGGCCATGGGAGCAGGCAGTGTGGTGGGAGGCGGTGGCATGGAGGGAATGGAGGAGGCAGACGCAGTGGGGGTGGTGGGGGGCTTTATGTAACTAGGGTTTAGCGGGGGTATAGTGGGTCGGCTGGGCCAGAGGGGGCGCTGGTGGGAGCCACGTCAGTCTGCTCTCGGCAAAAACAATTTTACTAAAAATAATTACTAAAATAGCAAATAGATTTGAAAATCTTATAAAAACGTAACAAGACACTAATTATGTTGTATATTACATATATAAAAGTTTTTATAGTCAAACTCAATTTTGAATTTCTCTAATACTCCAAACCTAATCACATCAGTTCAAATCTTACAAACTTCTCGTGAGATGTTACAGTTTCTAAATAGTGTACGTGTTCATGTGTTCAAAACATAGTCAATGTTTTTTCACAACCTCCTCATATGATATCATGAGTACTTGACAAATTTCGTGATTTTCAAACTTCATTTGAATTTTATGCAATTTTTTTTAATTGTTCTACCTTACGATCTTCATCAGGATCAGAGAACCAAATGTCAGAAATTTAGCTTCATTTCATGCACATGGTCTTAGAGATGTCTCGTGAACATGAATATTATTTTTTCACCAACTTTACTCTACGATTTAATGCACTTGCAGTTCAAATCAGACATATGAAAATATTGCCTAGAACAATGTAAAATTGTTAAATGTAGTAAACAAAGGTAAAATTGTGCCAAATTTGAGCATAAGTTTTGTATATGTGTATGTTGATGATACAAGAAGTTTGGACTTAAGAAAGTGATTTTTTTTTAAAAAATACCGGGAGCCCGTGGCTTTGCCGAGAGTTTTTTTATTGGCTCTCGACAAAGAAGCCTCTTTTGTCGAGTGTTTTTTCTTTGCCGAGAGTTTTTTATTTTGCTCTCGGCAAAGAAGCCTCTTTGCCGAGTGTTTTTTCCTTTACCGAGAGTTTTTTTATTTTGCTCTCAGCAAAGACTTCTTTGCCGAGAGTTTTCTATTTAGCTCTCGGCAAAGACCCAAACTTTAGGCAAATCCTGCGATTCTGGTAGTGTATACACGATTCACTGTCAGTCTCACATGATTTAGGGATGCATGCATCAGATTTTTCTCTTCAACAAGAGATAGTTCTTCTTTCTCTACCTTCCATAAAAAGGGCAAGTCCGGTGCACATAGCTCCCACTTGCACGCAGGGTCTGGGGAAGGACCCGACCTCTTACCGTGTGTTTCGTTGAGGGATGAGTGGGTTAGGTTGGAGCCAACCAAGTTGTTTGGGATGGGTTGAACCCATTTCAGTGTTTGGTTGCACTTGTGATTTTGGGGACGGATTTAACCTATCTCGTGTTTGGTTGAAGAATTAGGAATATGGGTTGGATGACGAGATAACACCGTTAGCGAGGCATTTTTGCATCAGGACCCCTCAACTATTCACAAATCAGTGAAGTATGTACCAGACAAGCTTTCTCTCTTGCATTTTTACATTAGGAACCCCGCAGGGGAAGCTAAATTGAATTTTCGTCCTTCGGCTTCCTTGGAGCGCCGCCGCCCCCGACCTCCTCTCCGTCGTCCTCACCTCCACGAGACGCGAGATCCCCCGCCTCGGCCGCAAGATCCGTCGCCGCGGCCCTTCCCCGCCGAGGTCGATCGGCCCGTGCGCGATCGTTCTTGCCCGACGTTGTCGCGGGCGCAAGCCGCGGGCGAGACACCGCATCGAGCGCGAGCGAGCCGCCGCGCGGGCGAGCCGCCGTCACCGTGGCCTGCCGTGTCGCTATGGCCATGACCGCTCGCCCTCGTTGCTCGCTTGCCCCTCGCTGCTTGCCTCGCTCCTCCTCCGTTTTCAAGCGCGACAAAAGCCGCGTGGGCCAGCTCCGTCCGAGCGAACCCGCATCTTCACCAAATATACCCCTTCCGGGTTCGCTCCATCCCTTGCTCCTTCCATCCAAACACTTCAAAAGGAGGTCGGACCCATTCGGGTTGGACTTGTTCCTCCAACCAAACACATGGTTAGGGTCCTTTTGTAGGCAACATTTTCCTGCATTTCTGCGAGAGGCTGTTTATCAAATCTCGAACATGTGACCTCATGGAGCATATGTGAAAATCTGATGGAGCATATGCGAGAGGCCTAAGTATTAGAGATTCACCTAGAGAAGTACCACATAAAAGTGAGAGTTCAGGGTACCATTTTACCTTTTCTTTGCAACCAATTAGACCTTGTGTTGAGCAACTTCAAATTTTAGGCAAGGATTTAAAGTAGCGGTTATATGTGTTTGACACCTTCATCGTCTACTTGGCACGGTGTTCGGAAAAATTCAGTGCCGAGGCACCAAATGATATTGTTGTAGTAGCTAGGACATTCTCTGGTTATAAATGGAAGGACTTGGTGTGTGCATCGGTTTGACTCTTGATCTTTGTCGCCATCCCAGCCACCGGTTAATTTAATTGTATGAGATCAGCATGTGACCTTTTCTCACAGTAATCTGATGCCGTTCCATTACCATGTCAAACTGCATTTAAAATGAATGGACCCAAAACCATTAAGTGACAAGTGATAAAACCAAAGAGTGCATCAGGGCACCACAGAATCCCTAGTAGTTACTATTTTGTTCTTAAATATATGATGTTTAAGCTAGATAATCAAATTAGTAGCGTGGCTACATTGGGGTGAGCTGGGGCGGCCGCCCAGCTAATCTACGCTAACTCCAGTATGTTCCTTCTCCGACGATATTTTCAAGCTCCAGTAGCACTTGTAGATGGCGTCGTGGTTAGTAGGTTCTTAGTACTCGCTAATTTGTGTCTTTATTTTTCAAACTTGAGACTACATTTTTAAACTTTGCATTAAATTTAAGTAATTGCAGTATATGAATGTGTGAATTGGTATGTGTTTTATTTTGATTTGGTCCGTCGTTTGGTGTCGCCCAGGCTAAATTTTTTCACGGTTCCTCTACTGGTTCAAATGAACTAATTTGTTTGTCCTAAACGTCAACAGAGGGAGTAATACGTTGCATGCGCATTCTTTTGCATTTTTATTAACTGTCGCTAGTATGGCTGTCAGCAATGACAAATTGACAATGCCGTCCTACTACCGCCGCGAAGACCGACCGGCGTGGACGGCTGAAATATTCAAACAACAAATGAGTCCGAATTCTTATCTAGTCCGAGGTACTTCAAATTCTTTTGAATTATTACTTCCGCAGTAAATAAACCGCTGAGCAAATTCACTGGATGTTCTTGTGACTGTCTGCTGGCTGCATTAAGAAATCAACCGGGGTTTCTTCTCCCTGTTAGTCAAAAATACTGCAATTATCAGTGCCTGATGGATTTCTCATCGATCGCCTGTGCCACCGCCCTTCTGATCCTCCTCCTGCTGCCGCCACCGCCATGTGCATCCGACGACAGGATCGTCCCCGGCAAGCCGCTCTCTCCTGGCGCCACCATCGTGTCGGAGGACGGCAGCTTCGCCTTGGGCTTCTTCTCCACTTCCAACTCAACTCCGGCCAAGCTATACCTCGGCATCTGGTACAACGACATAGCCTGTTCGGTTGGTTGGCTGGTGACCACATAGTCTTGGCTTGTTCACGAGAGAAAATCTTCGGCCACGGTTCTTTGGTGGGTCGGTTGCTTCGGCAGAAAAAATCTTTCAGGTGGTGGGCGATAAGCCGAGCGAACAGGCTGTCGTTGTACCAGATGTCTGGGTCGCCAACCGAGACGCCCCCGTCACGAACGCCACGTCCCCTGCTGCGCCAACGCTTTCCCTGGCGGCTGACAACTCGGATCTCGTATTGTCCGACGCCGACGGCCGCGCTGTCTGGACCACGAACCTCACCGGCGCGCCAAGCACCCCTGCACCACCGCCCAGTGGCCTCGCCGCGGTGCTTCTCAACAACGGCGACCTCGTCATCAGGTCCCCCAACGGCACCGCCCTGTGGCAGAGCTTCGAGCACCCGGCCGACACGCTCCTCCCCGGCATGAAGATCCGGGTTCGGTACAAGACGCACACCGGCGAGCGTCTGTTGTCGTGGAAGGGCGCCGGCGACCCATCGCCGGGGAGCTTCAGCTTCGGCGCCGATCCGGAGAGGATCCTCCAGCTCTTCCTCTGGAACGGGACGCGCCCCGTGATGCGGAGCGCGCCATGGACGGGGTACATGGTCGCCAGCCAGTACCAGGCCAACACCAGTCTCGTCTACGTCGTGTTCGTCGGCACAGAGGAGGAGATGTACCTGACCTACAGCCTCGCCGACGGCGCGCCGTACACCCGGTACGTGCTGGCATACTCCGGCGAGTACCAGCTACAGAGCTGGAACAGGAGCGCGGTGGCGTGGTCCGTTCTCGGGCAGTGGCCGACGGCCGAACGGTGCAGCCGCTACGGCCGTTGCGGCGCCAACGGCTACTGCGACGGCACCGGCGCAGTCCCAGAGTGCAGGTGCCTCGATGGCTTCGAGCCGGCCAGCGCGGAGGAGTGGAGCGGCGGCGTGTTCTCGCAGGGCTGTCGGCGGAAGGAGGCGCTGTGGTGCGGCGGTGACGACTTCTTGGCCTTGACGGGAATGAAGTCGCCCGACGGGTTCCTGCGCGTCGGGAACAGGACCCCGGAGGAGTGCGCGGCGGAGTGCCGCCGGAACTGCTCCTGCGTGGCGTACGCTTACGCCGACCTGCGGCTGAGCAGCAGCGCGACGACGGGGGACACGACGAGGTGTCTGGTGTGGGCCGGGGACCTGATGGACACGGTGATGATGGGTAACCTGACCGGCAGCGACACTCTCTACCTCCGGAACACAGGCCTGCGTGCTGGTTTGTGGCACCGAAATTTACCATTGGAATGATTTGCCATTCAAATGTGTTAAGTAGAATTTGGAGCATTTTGTTTTGTGGGTTCTGCATGTGTGATGTGTGAAAGAGAATTACGTTCACTTTGGACAGGTGGAAGGGCAAAGGCCAATGCACTGAAGATTGCACTGCCTTCAGTTCTGACGAGCATTGTTTTGCTGGCGGGCATTTCATTCGCATGGTTCAAGTTCAAAGGTACTGACTGCAGCTCTACACCTGTCTTCACTCGTCCAATGGAGAATCACTGCTGATCACTAGGACACCGTAATATTTTGGATGAAGGTAAAAGAAGAAATGGGAAAAGGCTCAACAAGTTCATTTTGGGAGGCATGAGCACTACCTCTGATCCACTAGGGGGGAGAAACCCTGACCAAGATTTTGTGTTGCCCTTCGTCAGATTTTATGATATTGTGGCAGCAACGCGCAATTTCTCCGAAGCGTATAAGATTGGACAGGGAGGTTTCGGCAAAGTTTATATGGTAGCTCCTTCATTATTTTTGTTGTTGTTTCATAGTCCATTTTAGTTTATACACATTTAACTGACTGTATGGCAAATGACAAACTCCTATATTTGAGTAACATTTCCTGTAGGGAATGCTAGGTGGTCAGGAAGTTGCTATCAAAAGGCTAAGTAAGGACTCTGAGCAAGGAACTGAGGAATTTAGGAATGAAGTTATTCTAATAGCCAAATTGCAACATCGAAATCTAGTTCGACTTCTAGGATGCACTGTTGAGGGCGACGAAAAGATCCTGATTTATGAGTACTTGCCCAACAAAAGCTTAGATGCCATCATTTTTGGTATGATCTCTGACACATCAGAACTCTTGAGAGCATCAAAAGGAATTCAAATATACATTACCTTTTATTTTCTTTCATATGCAGACCATTCTAGAAAAATGTTACTAGACTGGCCAACACGATTTAACATAATCAAAGGAGTTGCAAGAGGACTGCTTTATCTCCATCACGATTCAAGATTGACCGTAATTCATAGAGATCTCAAAGCCGCCAACGTTTTACTAGATGCAGAAATGAGACCCAAGATAGCAGATTTTGGCATGGCACGGATCTTTAGTGATTGCCAAATAAAAGCAAATACCCGACGTGTCGTTGGAACATAGTGAGTGAAATATGAACTTAATTCATCAAACTAACAACTAAGTTCAACTATATTCAATAATTTCAAGTAGTGAAATGATCAAACAGTGGTTACATGGCTCCCGAGTATGCAATGGAAGGTGTCTTCTCTATCAAGTCTGATGTCTATAGCTTTGGTGTGCTACTCTTGGAGGTTATTACGGGTACAAGGAGAAGCTCCATGGATGGCATCATGGGGTTTCCAAACCTTATAGCCTACGTGAGTGCACGCCTTTTGCAAAGTAATCGACTAAATTCTATGTCTAGACTCTAGACATCATGATACTATTATAATGACCACAATCTATTAATTTTTTTGCTTATTTCAGGTATGGAACATGTGGATGGAGGGGAACATAAAAGATTTGGCAGATTCATCTATTACAAATTCTTGTTTGCTAGATGAAGTTTTGCTATGTAGTCATATAGCACTCTTGTGTGTTCAAGAAAAACCAGATGATAGGCCAGTCATGTCAAAGGTTGTTTATGCTTTGGACAATGGAAGCAATACCCTTCCATCCCCCAATCGCCCCGCATACTTTGTACATAAGAGCGATGAAATAGAACAAGCAAGGGACGATATCCAGAACTCTGTAGGTAGTTTTACTCTTACAAGCATAGAGGGAAGGTAAATAATAATATTTCTTCTTTATGTGTTTAGTGTTTGTAAAAGAAATGCCTTGTACATATTCTTTTTCATATGTATATATAAAAAAAAAGAAAGGTAGGGGCCTTCCCCTGCTGTTTCGGTCAAAAAAAAGTATTGGTAAAAGAAAGGCTTAACAAAGGTCCTTGCATCATGTGCTGGTTCAATTAATAGTATCGATTTACCTTTCATAAATTTTGACATTTTGCGATATAATTGCTTTATCTTCCTTTATATTGTCCTAAATTATGTGGTAAATATCTTGTTACAACCATCGGTTTTGGTGTTATTTACATTGATTGGAGCCTTCTCGTATATTTATGCATTTGATGTGCTTCTCGTATATTTAGTTAAAGCAACTATAGGTCGTCTCTCATCTGAAATCCAAAAGACATGCACTTTGATAGAAAAAACAAACAGAATAATGGAAAGTAAATGAAACAAACTTTGATAGGGAAAAGGTAAGTAATAGAGGACATAATATTTGAAACAATGTACACCCTCCAATCAGAAATATAAGTTGTTTCCAACATATGATGTTCTATGAATGTTCTAAGTTAAACATTAGTAGCTTTGACCAACACACATAACAACCTAAATACAGAAATTGGTAGTTACTGTCACCTTAAAGAATGTTGATGCCCTAAGGGTGCATTTGATTTCAAGGACAAAAGTGGGACGGGATGGGATTGGACAAGATGATCCCAGTTCATCCCCCATATTTGGTCGGAAGACAGGTGGGACATAGACATCACTAGGATAGAATATACCCTCCAGATGATGCCCCTGTCCCACCAAAATTGGTGGACAGGGCCATCCCCATGCACAGTGTGTCATGTCGTCTCCACTCGGTCGATCGAAGCTGGCAATCACGGAGGAGGAAGGAGGAAAAGCTTAAGTGGGAGGGCGAGTTTGAACTCCACGTAGGGAGCCTGCTCAAACTTTCCTTTCTTGGTAACTTTGGCTATTTTGAACACAAAGCATGCATGGTTATTAGCAATATGGTTGGGTAAGTAAAACATTATGTAACACATCTTAACACATCAATTATGACATGGTAAAAGTGGGATTTGATGCCTAGGCTTGATTAGTGTGGCTTTGCATGTTCAGGTATGTCATGTTTTGACACCAAGTTGGTCATGTGGTGTTGTCATTTATTTTAGTAACTTGTTAGATGACCTCTATGTACTTTGGAGGAATTTGAAGTCTTTAAAGATGCAATTCATCATTATAAAACAAGATATAATTCAATGATGATTCTTTATGTGTGTATAAGGTTAGACACTAGATATGACACATCCTTTTTGAAATGGAGATTCCACAAATTTTCTTTGAATTCAGCGATATTGAACTGTCATACATTTCATCGATGATTTGGATCAACGGTCAAAATCACTATGTGCTTCATACACATAATAAGCAACCCTAACCATGTACCTACTCACCTTTGCTCATTATCAATCGTTGTGTTGCCCTTTTGCCTTGCAACCACACCCCTTTGCCTCACTTCCACCATTATTGATGCATGTGTGGCCATATTCGCACCACACTACCACCCATCTCCGCACCCCTTTCCTTAGGTCGAGGAAGATCTTGCTACCGCCAACAACTCTTCCATCTTCAGTTGAACCATCGCTGCCAAAGTTTCCCTACTCCAAGTGCTTATATCATTGGCATCTACAAATTGGATGTCCCTGTTGGTGGAAATCAGGCCCGAAGGTGGACTCCGACACAACAGCCCCCTGAACTGCTTTGCCCTCCTCCGAAGGGGACACAGCCGAAGGCTCCCCTTCGAAGACGGACCGAAATAACCTACCAGGAACTCCTCCCTTAGCTACTCTACACTACTTACTTCTAAGTCTACTTCTACTTCTACTTCTACTTCTACTGGACTTCGCTATAGAAAAAAGAAACTTAGACCGCAAGAATAGAGAACTAGTAGGAGCCTTCGGAGCTCTCTTCTCATTAATGTGTGTGTGTGTTCAATTACAAGGAAACCTCTATTTATAGGAGGCTCTGGGGGCACTCAACTACCCCAATTACACATTTTCCATCCCTAACAATTTGCTTTACACGCTTTTCGAGGGTATAATAGTAACTTCTGGCTTCATACGGGTCTCCAGCATGTCTTCGCACGGTCGAGCACCTTTACACGCCACGCCTTTTGTCTCCTCTTCGTACGGCGCCCTTTACACGTCCGACGTGCTTACATGTGGCGCGACCTTTTGATGAAGTCGGGGCCACCGAGCGCGTCGTACCTTCGGTGCCGAAGCGCTTCACGAGGTCGCTTCAGCCATGAGAAGGTTCCGGAACCTCCCACATGGCCCCTCCGCCCGACGCTTGTACCTTCTCGACTAATGGGGCCACCGGTCTATCCGGAACCAAGTCGGCCGTGGGCAAGTCAACACCCACGTAAACAAGACACATGCGATCCAAGCAAGGTTAGCGCCCCTGTTAAATCCTTTCGCACACACCAAAGCCCCTTCGTACAAACAAGTTCGAAGTCGGCAACCCCAACCGGCCGTGAGGAAACGCTTTCGAAGGCCATGTTCCCCAACAATCCCCACCACCGATCGAGGTGGGTGGTAGGTGGCGTCCCCGTCATAGGCCCTTGCTATCATCAATGATCTTTTTTAACATTTCATCCGTGGTTGAAAGCCACAAAACCTACACAAACTAAGTACACCCAAGAAGGCTATCGGGGAGGAGGAAGGTGCGGCCCCCTCTTCCGGCCAACCGTCCATGGAGGCCACATGTAACACCCTAACAATTCCATCACTAGATTAATATAAGCAACAAGCAATTAGATTTAATTTTTTTCTAAGGACCTATTAAAATTATAAAATAAATTTGGCCTTTAAAATATTAAAATATCATTTCAATAATGTTAGAAACAATAAGTGCTTGTGCATCATGATTTGAATGCATGGTTTTATTGTTTTAGTGAAGTTTGCAAAGTTCGAAAAAGAGTTTTAAAAAAGAAGACCCCAAACCCCTCTCCTTCCCCTTCTCTCATTCCAGCCCAGCCAACCCACCTTCTCCTTTCTTCTTTTCTCCCCAGCACGCAAAGCCGCAGGCCACTGGCCTTCTCTCCCTCGCGCGCGCTTCCAGCTCAGCGCCCGCACGCGCGGCCCACCGAGCGATCCGCCGGCCCAGCTCTCCCTTCCCTTTTTTCTTTTTCTCCCGGTCACTGACGGGTGGGGGCCGGCCATCAGGCCTTCCCTCTACCTCCCGCAGCGGGTCGCTCGCGCTCGTTTGATGGCTGCCTGCCGTTACCGGCCACATCAACCGCACCCCGCCTTCAAGCCTCCCTCCAATCACTCCGCGGTGAAGCCGACCCTCATTTCTCCTCCTTCAAACCGCCTGTTTCCCCCTCCTTAACCCACCCCTCTTGATTGCTAATCAAGGCCAATCGCCATTGATGGCCATTGCCGCCGAGGCGCCCCTCCCCCTCCCCTCTCGGGCCTATTTAAGCTCGACCATAGCACCCGCCACCTCTCCCTTTGCAAACATCGAGCTCCCATGCCTCCTTGCACTCGCACTGGCGTTGCCGCTGTTGAGAAGCCCTAGCCGCCGCGCCATTGCCGCCGCCTGAGCTCCTCGCCGTCGGTGAAGTGCCCTCGACCCTCCTATCTTGTTCCTTCTTCGCGCACGATGCTCAATCGAGCTTCAATTTGCTTCGCAGGGTCTTCTTCCTCGCCAACCGAGCGTCGCCGCCGTCGTCTCCAAATTCCGACCGGTGGCGTCGATCTCCACCGTCTCTGCCTCCCTGCCGCCCAAACCTTCGTCAACGCACATTTGTGTGGTAAGCAAGCCGTCCCCAGTCTCCTTTTCGCTTTTCCTGAGCCGTAACTAGCGCCGCCGCTCACCGACCGCTCGCCGTTCGCCCCCATGGATGTAGTGCCTCGGTTGTCGGTGTTTTAGACCGGCAACCTACTAAGGGGAGTACCCAAAGTAGATGAATGTGGTCTCGCCGAGATCGGTAACTTGAAGGAAGAGATACGTGGCACACAATTTAGACAGGTTCGGGCCGCGAGGTGCGTAATACCATACGTCCTGTATGCTCCGTAGCTCTGGATTGATTGGGTACGATTACAAGATGATGCAATTGTACGCCGTGAGATGAGGTGATCAGAGAGGGGTCCCTGCCTCGCCTTATATAGTCCGGGAGGCAGGGTTACAAGTCGGAGTAGGGAGAGAGTACTAGTCGAGTACGTCTAGGAGTCTTCCATACAGTGCGGGACATGTACAGCTTCCTAACTGAGTACTTCTCCTCTGTGGTCCTTGTGCTTCACGCCATCAGGTGCCGTGTAGCGCAAGCCGGGTAGTCCCAGGGGCCCACCGAGTAGTCGGTCCTGGTACCCACCGAGGTAGTGGGCCTAGAGAGGTACATACGACAAGCCCTCGAGTACTTTGTAGTCGAGAAGGATAGCTTCAAGTAGTCTTAACGGCCTTAACGAGTAGCCCCCAAGCGTCCCCGAGTACTACAAGTCAAAAGTCCTCAAGAGTAGTCGAAGCATCCCGAGGCTGGAATGTACTCCAGCTGATGTTTGAGCAATCCTGAAGTCTTCTCGAGTAGTCCCAAGCGTCCTCGAGTGCTGCCCTCGAAGGTCTTCAAAAATGCCCACGTTGTCTTGAAGCCGAAGCTGATATGGAAGTGCGATTGCAAAATCGCACTCCATATGGAGTAGCCCCCGAGCCTTAGGTAGAGTCGTAGGCTCTGGCTGAGGGTCCATCTGAAGTTTTGGCAAGAATATCCCGAAAAATCCGGAGAAAAAACCGAAGGACACGTGGCACGGAGTCCCCGAGCCTTGAGTCGAGTACTTCTCTCGAATTGAAGGGTCATCTTGTAGAATGTGTCCTGAGATGCTCCTGAGTCTTGTCGATTCCCAGGTAGTCGAGTAGAAGTAGCCGAGCCCCCGAGATGAGGCGCGTCGACTAGTTGAAGTTGAAGAGTCACGCACGGCCGCTGAGTCAGTCGAGCGCGAACTTATCCATTCGACCGTTGGAGGGCTGCGTTGACTTATAAATAGAAGCCAAAACCCTTAGGGTTTTTCATCCCACGCAGTCGCAGCCATTCCAAACACATCTTGGTCAAAAATCACAACCAGCGTGCGCCGCCTCCGCCACCGCGATAGCCCCCAAGCGAATGCGCGTGAAGACCCCGTGCACTTGGAGGATGAAGCCATCTCCGTCCAAGACCGCGAAGGCCACCGGCGGGAAGAAGAGGAGCCGCGACGAAGCCACCGGATCTGCCGTAGGGGCAGCACCGTCGATGTCTCCACCGCGGCCAGATCCGAACCGCGAGTGGAAGAAGTCGAAGGCGAAGACCGAAGACCTGCTAGCCCTCCTCAACAGCGGATTCATCCGGGAGAAGGAGGTGGACATGTGGAGGGCCGCCGCCGGGGATCCGTACCCGATGGAGAAGAGCGAAGACGAGATCCCGATGTTCGCGCGCTTCGCGGAGCGCGGGCTCGCGCTCCCGGCGAGCAACTTCTTCAAGGGGCTCATGGGGTACTACGGCATCGAGTACCTCAACCTCAACCCCAACAGTATTTTCCACACCGCTGTCTTCGTCCACTTCTGTGAAGCTTTTCTGGGGATCAAGACCCATTGGATCTTATTCGGAAGTTCTTCCGGTGAAGCCGCAACCAAGCGCCAAGCAACCCGCGGGTAGTCGGAGGAGCGGGGAATCCGGATGCGGGAGGACGCCGCCGAGCGCACCTCTCGTACAAGCTCATCGACTCCAACCAAGATCGGAAGGCCAAGTGGTTCTACATCACGAACCACCATCCCGGGTTGCCGAAGCCGAGCGGGAAGCAGCCCAAGCATCGCCCGTGGTGGAACACGGAGCCGACGATGCAGGAGGGGATCCAGCTCCCCGAGTTGTTGGCGCGGATCAAGGCGCTGAGAGAAGCCGGGCTGAGGGCTGAGCACGTGGCCTTCAGCTTCATGAAGCGCAGGGTGCGGCCACTGATGGCTCGCGACACCCTTGGGTTCGAGTACACCGGCGACGACGACACGTCGCGGATGCCTGGAGACGAAGTCGATGACGATGACATTGTTGACAGGCTGGCGCAGATCTTCTAGGACATGCCACCGTACACGGCGTGCCCCGTCCCGGAGTATTCCGCCGCGCGCCCGCCAAAGGAGGTAAGTAGCCATACCCCATGCCGAGTACCCGTTCCGTGTGAGTAGTCGTGCTGATGAGTTGTGTCTTGCAGGACGACTTGAAGAAGTTCGTCTCCGAGCCGCCGCTGCCCCCTCAGGAAGTCGAGATCCCAGAGGAGGGGAAGACCAAGGCCAAGGAGCGGTGGGAGGTCGGCGAAGGAGACGACACCGTTGTCGTGGAGGACACGTCCGACGAGGACGACGACGAGGAAACGCTGCAGGACCGCTTTCAGCTGCGGTCGAGGTTCAGCCGCCCTGGCCTACCTCACGTTCCCCTCGTGCAGGATCCACCGGCTAGCCTAGAGGCTAGTCTGGCCGCGCCGCCGCGGAAGCCACGCAATGCGTCCCGCAAGCGCGTGTCGAAGAAGTTAAAGGTTACTGAGACCACGTCCCCAGAGGTGAGCCGTCTTGAGAAGTGTAGTCGAGTACTAGTGTCTTGAGTTGATGTATTGATGACTGAGCTTCCTTTCTTGCAGGAGGTGCCGCCTACGAAGCCCGTTGACCAGGGCAACGAAGGCGAGTGGGACACGGTGGGGGACGTCACTGGGAGTCGTAGCCCAGCCCCCACTGTCGAAGAACTCTTGTCGTAGATGGAGCGCCAGCCCCCTGCTCCTCAGGAGAGCACGGGGCCCGCAGCTGCGGCTGCGGAAGAAGTTGTGGCCGCAGAAGCGCAGGAGAGCGCTGCACCCGCCGCTGTTGCTGCAGAGGAGGTAGCGGCCGTAGAGGCGCGAGAGGAGGCGCCCGCCGAGGCTGGACTGGTGGACATTGCCAGCATCCTTGGCGCTCCGACCGTGACGGTAGTCCGGTCAAGCTTGTGAGTGTTGGATCTTCCTGAGTAGTACTTGATGTGGTAGTCTTGCTTGACTGACAATCGACTTGTGTACTCTGCAGGAAGTCGACGGATCTGTCCTGGGAGGGGGATGAACCTTCTGCAGCGGTGGCGGAAGAGGAAGCCGCGCCGCCCGCCGAGGAGTCCGCTCCCACCCCTCAGGCGGAGCCCGAAGCGCCGGCTGCTGAGGCTACGTTGCCTGAAGCCAGCGTAGTCGAAGGTGAGTACTCTACTGAGGCTGTAGTATCCCCGAAGAGTAGTCGTAGTCGTCAGATGACGCTGATGCGCTTGTCTTCTTGTTGACAGGCGCTGAGGCCGAGGGGAACGACATCCCATCGGCGGTGGCCGTGGAAAACTTGACACCAGGAACTCAGGAGGCTACTGGAGGAGCCCCCGAGGTGATGGAGGTGGCCGTCGGAGAGGCCGCCACAACGACCGGAGGAGAGGAGGCCACCGCGCCGCCAGAACCCGCTCTGGAGGTGGTCGTCCGCTCCCCGGAGATCCAAGACGTGGAGCCCATCTGCTCTGCGCTGATGGCCGAAGCCGCCACGAGTAGTCATGGTGGGGTAGAGTTGCTGGCGGATGACTTGGTCGATCCGTCAACGGTGGCTCGGCATCTGGAGGCGGTCCGCCAAGCCGTGCAGTGGATGAAGGTGAGTAGTCGTAACTCTTGAGTAGTCAATCCTTTAGCGTTGAGTACCCATCTGACATGTTTTGTCTGTGCAGGATGTCGTGGAGAGGTCCCGCGAGAAGTCCAACATGCTTCAAGGCTTCGACGACGCGGTGCTTCGTGCGGAGGCGCTGGAGGACCAACTCGTGAAGTCCCGGAAGATTGCGGCCGCCATGCAGTCCAAGCTTGATACCGCCTTCGCCAAGTACCACAACGACATCCAGGAGATGCAGGCGAAGAGCGACGACTTGGTGCGGAAGAACAAGTCGCTCCGCAACAAGAACAAAGGTACACCACTTGTCTTGTTGAGTACTTGTTGGAGGTCTAGAGGTAGTCTAACCCTCTGTGCCTTGTTGTTTGCAGAGCTTGAGACCCGGGTTGAACAGTTGAAGACTTCAGAGACGGATCTGAAGAATCTCTTCTACCGGGAGCAGGAGGCCCGCCAGGTACTCGAGTTAGATTATAAGGATCTTGCCTACGAGTGCGACAAGCACATGGAGCTTCGTATTGCCTCCGATCGTGACCTCGTCAACTGCTACAAATCGTTGCGAGCCGAACGAGGACCGTGAGGGGCCGCGGGCCCACCGAAGGAGCTTGAAGAAGCCGCGCTCCCCATTGCAAGACTCCCCGGTGCCTCATCCCGGCGGCCCCAAGATAGCACCACTCGTGGATCGACTGAAGGAAGCCCCGGCCGGCTGGCGGCCTACGTGAAGCATCTGGCGAAGTCGATCCCGAACCAGGTGCTGGCCTTCATGAAGTCCTACTTCCCGAAGGCGCCCGTGGATGTAGTCGCTGGCGGGCTAGCCGCCAACTGTACCGACGAGCAGTATGCGGAGCTGCTGGAGCAGATGGCGCCCATTGCGGAGCAAGTCGCCGACAAGCTTAATCTCCAGTAGTCCTATAATAGTTAGCTCGTAGCAATTGATGTACAAAAACAATTGTAAAGAAATTGTTTAAGTATTAATGAAGAAAAGTTCCATCAATGAGTACTCGTAGTCACGATCTCAGAGTGCGGAGTCCCATCGTGGAGTTGTGGCGAGTAGTCGTACTTGACAGTAGTCCCGTTGAGGGAAGTAGACAGTAAAGAAGTTGATGATCAATCAAACTTTATTACTGAATAAGTACACCTGGATGGTCAGGGCCGTAGTTATAGAGTAGTCGCAAGGACCCGGAGGCCGCCTACGGCTAAGTGATGCTAGGGCGAGTAGCCGCTTACAGCAGTAGATCCGTAGGTAGCCGTATAGGCTGGATCTAGAGGTACATGGTCTCTCAGTAGACTGCTGCTAGAGTCCTTGTCACTCGTCGCAGCCCAGGATCCGTAGGTAGCCGCATGGGCTGGATTCTGGAGGAGGGTAGTCCAGAGACTAGTGCCTGGACCCGGAGGGCGCTTACAACGGAGGAGTAGTCCGGAGACTGGAGCCAGGACCCGAAGGCCGCTTACGGCGGAGGGGTCTTGATGTAGTCGCGTAGACTTGAGCCCCGGGGTAGTCGTGTAGACTAGGCGTAGAATCGACAGAGCTGGTCGACGTTCCACGAGTTGTTGACATCTTCGCCTTCAAGTGCCTGGAGGCGGTAGGAGCCCGACCCGGTTGTCGTATGGACCTCCCTGGGCCCACTACCTCGGTGGGTACCAGGACCGACTACTCGGTGGGCCCCTAGGACTACCCGGCTTGCGCTACACAGCACCTGATGGCGTGGAGCACAAGGACTACGGAGGAGAAGTACTCAGTTAGGAAGCTGTACATGTCCTGCACTGTATGGAAGACTCCTAGACGTACTCGACTAGTACTCTTTCCCTACTCCGACTTGTAACCCTGCCTCCCGGTCTATATAAGGCGAGGCAGGGACCCTTCTCTAGCATCTCATCCAATCCACGGTGCACTATTACACCATCTTGTAATCGTGCCCAATCAATCCAGAGCTACACAGCATACAGGACGTAGGGTATTACGCACCTCGCGGCCCGAACCTGTCTAAATTGTGTGCCACGTGTCTCTTCCTTCGAGTTACCGATCTCGGCGAGGCCACATTCATCTACTTCGGGTACTCCCCTTAGTAGGTTGCCGCCCATAACACCGACACCGGCGCGGCGGTAGGGGATCTCGCCCGAGATCACATGACGAACTCGACGACTCCGGTCTACTTCAAGCCAACCGTCGCCTTCAACCGCGGCGACACCTTCGTGTTCGGCGCCTGGGTCTGCACTGCAGACGGCGCGGGCTCCTTCCAGCGCCGCCTAACCATGACACCCAACCCGAAGAACGGCTTCGTGACGCTTCCTGAAGTTGTCACAGGCGAACTCGCCGGCAAGTTCGGCGAAATTTCGCTCTTCAACCATCACGCTGACTTCGAGCTCGAGTCCGCTTCCAACTCGAACTCGACGTCCCCATGGGCTATCGCATGAGAGTCGGCTGCTCAGCCATCGCCTGTGGTCCCACCACTCCGCAAGCGCTCCACACGTGGCCCCCGCATCCTCAGCTGGGCCCGCACGGGGGCTCCCTCTTCGCGCCGGGCCGGCACGGATCCCGTACCCGAGTACAACTCGGACTCCGACACCGCCCCCGGTCACGCTTCGGACTCCAATCCTCTCTCCGAGTTCTACTCGAACCCCGCATACGAGTTCGACTTCGGGTCGGACCCTGAGGATCCCGAGTCCGAGGACAACTCCACTGAGCATCCCTTGTCAGGGCCGGCCTCTGGGCTGGTTATAACATCCACACCGGCCGGGAGATTCGTCTACTGGCCAGACCGCAAGCCTGCTGACCTGATAAGTGGAGACTCATGCTACGTCGCCTACATCGACTCGCTACCGTTCCAGGAGGGAACACCACTTGCCCGAGCTGACTCGAACACCCCAACTGAGGTGGCGGTTTCTGAGTCCAGCCTTGGCACCCCTGATCGCCAAGTCTTCATGGCTGCCGCGACACCCCGGGACCTTCAGGGACGGCCCAAGACAAGTACCTTGAAGACATCTCTTCGACGAGCTCTCTCGCCGATGCTCCGGCCGAACGAGACCCCCGCGGCAGAGACGCTCGACGTGAGCGTAACCGAAGCGTAGCGAACGTCGCCGACGCCTCCGCGACACCCCCCCCGTCCGCAACCTTGCGGAAGCTCTCGAGGCGGTCGAGAGCAGAGTACACACTACCCCTGAGCAATGCCTCATGTCGATCACAACGATCGCACGCCAGGCTCAGGGCATACGCGCTGGAGAGGTCATCGCCAAGCTCGCCGAAGATGCTTACTTCATGCGGGTCGACAACAGGGTCAACCAACCCCCCTCCCCGCCGCACACCGCGACAACGAAGCCGCGAGTCGCGGCGCCAACAACAGCCCCAACCGTACTCGAGCTGAGCTTCCCGCTCAGCCCAACCACACTCGCTCCAACGCCGGCGGACCTCCACGGGTGGCAACAGCAACCGCGAGGTCGTCCCTCACCGTGCTCCAGCCGGTGGCGGCGGCCATGACCCTGACGGCGGCGGCAGCGACGGCGGATGCTCCAACCATGGAGCCAACAGGAGGGCTGGCGGCGGCGGCAGTCGCGGCGGCCGAGGCCACGCGAACAGCCACGCCTCCGGTGCCTCACAGGGTGGCTACGACGCTCGCCGAAGATTGAGGAGTTGCGGCGGAAGAAGTCGACAACCGCAGCGACAACGACGGCTTCCCCACCTTCTCACCTCGACTTCGCAACTTGCTCCTCCCGCACAAGTTCAAGCCTTTGGGGATCACCAAGTACGACGCGAGCAGACCCCATCCAAGTGGCTCGGTGCTACACCCTCTCCATCGAGAATGCGGCGGCAACAACGACACCAAGTGCCTCTACTTCCCCTTCCGCCTAGACCAAGCTCCACTCACATGGCTCGAGTCGCCGGACAAGCACTCGATCGACAAGTGGGACTAGGCGAAGGAGCAAGCTTCACCAAAGAACTTCACGGGCGCCATGGGCCGATCGGGTACTCGCATGGACCTGGCCATGGTCAAGCAGGAACAAGGCGAGACCCTCCGCAAGTACATGCGCCGCTTCTTCGACAAGCCCGCTACCGTGGTCGACGTCACCGTCAAGGAGGTCATCGACCTCTTCCAAGACGGTCTCTACCATCATCGCACCTTTGAAGACTTCGGTCATCGCCGCCCCAAGTCCATCCCGCACCTCAAGGACATGATCACGTCCTGGGCGGATGAAGAAGACAAGGCCAATGCCAAGTACGACGCCATCCGTGGCAAGAGCAAGCAGAACACGGGCGGCGGCGGCGGCAACAACGGAAACCAAGGTGGTCGCAACAGCAACAACAACAACTACTCAGGTCCCAACCGCAAGCGCAAGCCAGACAACACTATCGCGGCTATACAACGCCCTGCGAAGGAGAACTCAAAAAAGAACTCCGGTGGCTTCAAAGACCTATTGAAGGAGAAGTGCCCGTGGCATCTGAACGGCAACCACACCACCGAGCAGTGCTATCAGCTCAGGCATGCACTCAAGGGTACACCAGAGCCACCGCACCCTCACGACAAAAAGGGCAAGAAGAAGAACGACGGAGACAACAACGACTTCCAGGAACCCGACAAGACCGTCAACGTCCTCTTCGGCGGACTACCCAGCAGGCGGGAGCAGAAGGCTACCCGTCGAGAAGTCATGAGCATTGAGCCAGCGGTTCCGACCCCTCTCAGGTGGTCGGAGGTACCCATCACCTTCTCCCGCGCGGATCAATGGACCAGCTTCTCCGAACCAGGACGCTTCCCCCTCGTCCTGAAGCCAGTGGTCGCGGGCTCCAAGCTCAACAAGGTCCTCATCGACGGTGGAAGCGGGCTCAACGTCCTTTTCACCAAGACCTTGAAGAAGATGAAGCTCGACATCACCCACATGCTCACCAAGAGCAACACGCCCTTCTACGGCATCGTCCCCGGTAACGCGGCTATCCCACTGGGCTCAGTGGTCCCGCCGCTACCTTCGGGGAATCTCGGGACAACTACCGTACCGAGTACATCAAGTTCGAGGTCGCGGACTTCGACACTTCCTACCACGCCATCCTCGGTAGACCGGCCATCGCCAAGTTCATGGCGGTGCCCCACTACACCTACTTGGTACTCAAGATGCCAAGCCCGGCGAGTGTACTCTCTCTTCAAGGGGACTTGAAGATCTCCCACGACCGCGACACGAAGCCGTGGAGATCGCTTCTACGAATCAAGTACCCAACGCTATGATGGAGGTCTACGCTGCGTCGAAGAAGCTTGCTACAAGTGAACTCGACATCCCGGAGAAGTATGACAGCCCCCAACAAGCCTCGCCCACCCGAGGAGGTTCTTGTCAAGACGATCGACCTCGGAATATGCGACCCCGAAGAAGACCACCACCATTGGGGCCGGCCTCGACCCCAAATAGGAAGACGCGCTCATCAACTTCCTCCGGCTAACCGCGACATCTTCGCGTGGAAGCCGCCGGACATGCCGGAGTGCCCGTGGAGTTGATCAAGCACCGCCTCAACGTCGATCCTAAGGCCACCCCCAAGAGACAACACCTCCGACGCTTTGCCGACGATAGACGGGACGCCATCAAGAAGGAACTCGCCAAACTACTCGCGGGCCGGCTTCATCGGAGAAGTCTTCCATCCCGAGTGGCTCGCCAACCCCGTCCTCGTCCGCAAGAACTCGAACGAGTGGAGGATGTGCGTCGACTACACCGACCTCAACAAGCACTCGCCCCAAGGACCCCTTTGGGTTGCCGCGGATTGATGAAGTCATCGACTCCACGGCGGCGCCGCGACTCGCTCTCGCTTCCTCGATCGCTACTCCGGGTACCACCGGATCGCGATCAAGGAAGAAGACCGAGGAGAAGACCGCGTTCATCACCCCTGTTTGGCGCGTACGCTACACGACCATGTCCTTCGGGTTGAAGAACGCCGGCGCCACCTACCAACGAGCTATCCGGGCCCCGCTTCAAGAGGCAACTCAACAAGAACGTCGAAGCCTACGTGGATGACGTGGTTGTCAAGACCGTAAACTCCCGCACCCTCATCGACGACCTTGAAGAGACTTTCGCGTCTCTCGCGCGAGTACCGCGCGAGTACCGCCGGAAGCTCAACCCGAACAAGTGCGTCTTCGGCGTACCTTCGGGAAAACTACTCGGCTTCATCATCGCCCAACACGGCATCGAAGCCAACCCCGAGAAGATCTCCGCCATCACCAACGATGAAAGCTCCCACGAGCATCAAAGACGTCCGTAAGCGACCGGTGCATGGCGGCACCGAACATATTCATCTCGAAGCTCGGAGAACGGGGCCTCCCCTTCTTCAAACTACTCAAGCACCAGGGAGAAGTTCGTGTGGACTCCGCAGGCGGATTAAGCTCTTGCCCAGCTCAAGAACTTCCTATCGAAGCCGCCGGTCCTCACGGCTCCTCGCAAGGGTGAGCGCCATCTTGCTCTACCTCGCCGCGACTACTCATGTGGTCGCATCGCCATCGTCGTCGAGCGGTAGGAAGACGCGCCACGCCTACCCGGGGCCGGGCGCCCGGTCTACTTCGTCGGTGAGGTCCTATCGTAGTCCAAGGCACGCTATCGGTCCGTGCGAAGCTCCCCGTACGCAATACTCATCACCTCGCGGAAGCTACGACACTACTTCCGGAGTACTCGATCTCCGTTGTCACCGACTACCCGCTCGGCGACATCCTCGCGGAACCAAGACGCTACCGGAAGAATCTCTAAGTGGGCGGTCGAGCTCGGCGCCCTCACCATCGACTTCAAGCCACGTACAACCATCAAGTCGCGGTGCGCTTGTCGACTTCATGGCGGAGTGGCGGGAGAATCGGCTACCTACTCCAACCGTGCGACCGCAGCATTGGGTGATGTACTTCGACGACTCACTCAACCTCGAGGGCGCGAGTGCGGGGGTACTCCCGATCTCTCCAACGGGTGAACAACTCAAGTACGTCCTACGGATCTTCCGGAAGGTCTCAAACAACGAAGCCGAGTACGAAGCTCTCCTACATGGGATCCGCCTCGCGGCTTCACCGGGCATCAAGCGGCTACTAGTTTACGACGACTCCCGCCGTGGTCATCAACCAAGTCAACAAGTCCCGGGACCGCAACAAGGAGAACATGGACGCCTACTGCCTAGAAGTCCGCAAGCTCGAGGACAAGTTTTACGGTCTCGAGTTCCACCACATCATCCGCGACAACAATGTTGCAGCGGACGTTCTCTTGAAGCTCGGATCTACCCGCACTCAAGTACCAGCGAGTGTCTTCATTCACGAGCTTCACGCGCCATCCATCCTGGAGCCGGCGCCACCGACCACTGTCCCAGCGCACCCACCAGCTGGACAGGAGGTCATGATGATCGACGTGGACTGGAGGCAACCCTTCATCGACTACCTCGGCCGAGCGAAGGTTCCCTCGGACAAGAACTCGGCCGAGCGGCCTCATCCGCCGTGCCAAGTCCTACGTCCTCGTCGGAGACAAGCTTTACAAGCGGGGCACATCTTCTCGGAGTACTCATGAAGTGCGTCCCTCGACAAGAAAGCAAGGACATCTTGGAGGAGATCCACAAGGGCGTCCGCGGCAACCACGCGTCCTCCCGCACGCCGGTCGGCAAGGCCTTCCCGGCGAGCTTTCTCGGCCCTCTGCTCGGGCGACGCCGAAGAACTCGTCGAAGGTGCCAAGGATGCCGCACTTCGCCAAGCAAAGAACACGTCCCGGCCTACAAGCTAGTCACCATACCGCCAACCCGGCCCTTCGCCCGCCGGGGGATCGACATGATTGGGCCACCGCCAACCGCGCCGAGGTGGTTTCAATAGAGTATTGGTGGCCATCGACAAGTTCACCAAGTGGATCGAGGTCAAGCCTGGTCACATGCCCTAAGGCCGATAGAGTACTCGACTTCTTGGATGAACTCGTGCATCGCTACGGACTACCCCACCGCATCATCACGGATCCGGGCTCCAACGTCAACAACCACCGCCCGGGAGTACCGCGAGAACGGCGGGATCGACGTCCGATACGTCTCAGTTGCCCATCCTCGGGCCAACGGACAAGTCGAGCGCGCCAATGGGATGGTGCTTGACGCTCTCAAGAAGCGGCTACACGATGCTGCTAACTCCAAAAGAGGCAAGTGGATCAAGGAACTACCCAACGCACTCTAGGGGCTATGGACTCAACCCTCCAAGCCAACGGGGCAATCCCCTTACTTCCTGGTCTACGGCTCCGAAGCAATCCTCCCTGCCGATGTCATATGGAACTCGCCAGCAGTGGAGCATTACGACGAAGGCGTCTCAGAAGACAACAGACGAGTTGACATCGACAGCCTCGAAGAAGCTCGCTGCGCTGCCCTCGTCCAATCAGCAAGGTACCTGGAGGGTATCCGACGCTACCACGATCGCAACGTCAAGGAACGCTCCTTCAACGTTGGTGATCTCGTCCTCCGTCGTATCCAGAACACGGAAGGACTACACAAGCTCAGCTCCCCCTGGGAAGGTCCCTTCACCGTGGCAAAGGTGACCGGGCCGGGCTCCTACCGCCTCCAGACACTTGAAGGCGAAGACATCAACAACTCGTGGAACGTCGACCAGCTCTGTCGGTTCTACGCCTAGTCTACACGACTACTCCGGGGTTCAAGTCTACACGACTACATCAACACCCCTCTACCGTAAGCGGCCTCCGGGTCCTGGCCCCAGTCTCCGGACTGCTCCTCTCCGGGATCCAACCCGCGCGGCTACCTACAGATCCTGGGCTGCGACGAGCGACAAAGGACTCTAGCAGCGGTCTACTAAGAGACCATGTACTCCAAGATCCGGCCTACACGGCTACTTACGGATCTCTTTGCTGTAAGCGGCTACTCGCCCTATGAAGGATCGGATGGCGACTAGAGAGGGGGGGGGGGGAGTGAATAGGAGCGGTAAAAATTCTTCCCAAAGAACCCGGCCTATACCCTAGTCAAACCCCGGTCACACACGAGCGATGGATCGAATCACACACCAATCGCCAAGACTACGAGGTTATGGATCAACCTCTAGTCCTAGGAACGATTCCTTGAAGCACACGCGGAAGCACTAGAAAAAGGAAGGGAGGAATCGAACCAAGAGGCAAAGCGCACGGCTCGGCGGACCGTCCCGGCCGGGAGGGGCGGACCGTCCGCGCGAGCCTCGCGGACCGTCCGGCCTGCTCTCGCGGACCGTCCGTGCCAACCCCGCGGACTGTCCGGCCGTACACCGCGGACCGTCCGTTAAAGCACACGAGAACACCGAAGCGACCCGAGAAAAACGGACCGTCCGCCGAGGGCGGGCGGACCGTCCGCGCCACCCGCGGACCGTCCGCTACTCGAGCTCGGACCGTCCGCAAACCGGGCCGCAACCAAAACCAAAAGCCAAACCAGATCGAAAGCAAGGACGCGCAAGAACACGACGAACACGCGACGAACGGGCTCCTCGCGGACCGTCCGCGACCCCCCCGCGGACCGTCCGCGCCGCGCGTGTCGGTGCGGAATATGGTCCCGACACTAACCCGGTAGATAACGCCTAGGTCTATCCCTCGATGGTCGATGCTAAGCAACAAATGACACAAGGTTTTATCCCGGTTCCGCCGAGGGGGCCGTACGTCCAGCAGTGGTGTGCTCGTGGCACTATATTGCTCAGCACCGGGGGTGCTTGTAGTGGGGCTAATACAAGCAAGGCGGGAGAGGAAGCGTGGCTTCCAAGTCCCTGGTGAGTGGCTGGAGATGTTATGGGAGAATGAGAGAGTGAGTGCACGGTGTGTTGTGTTCGTCTGTGCTTGTTCCTCTGAACTCGTCCCCCGCGGGCGGGGGCTCGCCTCCCCTTTTATAGGCCAAGGGGGCGGCGAGTTACATGCACGCCGCGCTACCTAGCTACGTGTGGGAGCACGTCGTGCTACGGTGTAGAGCGGGCGGCCGTCCGGACGGTCTTCGCTACGATCCGGCCATGATGGCCTACCTCGTACCCGAGCAGGTGGCGGTTCGAGGGTAGGAGGCGGCGGATGGCGATGGCGTTCTCTCGATAGGCTTCGAGGGAGGTGCGATGATGGGCGGTACGGGGTACGGGAGCGGGCGAACGGCGTTCCTTCCCAATGAGCTGCGGTGGTGGAGTGGTTGCTTGCGGTGCCGGGCGTGCGCCCGCGGAGTCACGCGTGCGCCGGGCGCGTGGGTACGGCGGCCGCGCCGTTACGGTGGCCGGGATGGCCGCCCACCCGCCTAGCGCCCCTCACCCTAACCCGCAGGGGTCACGGGAAAGTGGAGTCGAGGGTGCGCCGGCCCCCTTTCGAGGGTCGGGCGCGTTAGCCGTACGATGGCGTGCGCGCGGTGTCACGGGACCGACACCGGCCATACCGCACGGTCCACCCCACGGTGGCGGGGATGGGCTCCTCCCTCGGGGAGTTGGTGCGGCGGCACGGGCGTGAGCCCCGGCGCATGATGGCGCGGGTCCCCGGGCGTCGGGGCGTTAATGCCCGAGTACGGGGCCGGCGCACGCGTGCGGGGCGCCCGTGAGCGTGGCGGGCCCCGGCCGAGGGCGGAGCGGACCCTCGAGCGAGACGGGACTCGCTTCGAGGGGGAGCGCGCCCTCGAGCGGGGCGGGCCCGCTCGAGGGAAGGGTCGCCCCTCGAACGGGGCGGAGCCGTTCGAGGAGGGGGGTTGCCCCTCGAACGGGGCGGAGCCTCGCTCGAGGGGTCTTCCCGACGGGCCGTCTTGGTGGGCCTCCGTGTCTGCCGCATGGGCCATGTCCTCGCATGGTTAGTTTCTCGCATGGTTAGGCTTAGCTTATTTTGATGCGGGGATTTAAGTGAGGGTTCTCCCATTGTTTAAGGGGACCCTTAGGGCGGTCCCCGACGGTAGCCCCCGAGCATCTACGGGTTTGCCATTGAGGCTCCCGCGGATGCCGGAACCTGCGATAGGACGTTCTTCCCTCCTTGTTTGCGAACGCTTTCCGTGGGGCCGCGTCAGCGGACCCGCGGGTCTAGCCCCGAAGCCTGCGGGGGTGTGGGCTCTCTGCCGGGGGTTAACCGCGAGCAATTCGGTCAGAAAGGCGTGGCACATATGCCAACCGGCATCGGCGGTATTTCAGCCGGCATCGGGGGTGCACGCTCCCCTGTCACTGTCTCCGGCGGGTGCAATTTCAAGGAGGTGTAGCCGTGCGTCAAGCCCCCCCGAGCCTTGGCTCGTTCGAGGCGATCGGGTCGAGCCTGACGACTTGTTTTTTAACGCGCCCTCGCCGTCCCTCCGCGGGACGGAGGGTGAGGTTTCCACGACTCCCATCGAGCGGGTCGCGAATCGCGGATTCCTCATCGAGGCGCTAGCGGGTGGTTCAAGTGGACGTCCATGCCCCGTTCGATAAGGGTAGGCTGCGCGGTCGGAGACACGTCCATGGAAGCGCTTGCGTGGGTTTGCTAGGTGGGGCTCGGTCCCGTTCGCTAGGGGCCGAGGGCACGGAAGCTCTCCCTCGGTGGGATCCCCCCGGCTAGGCCGCCCTCGGCGGCTCTCGAACACGACATGTGGGGCACCCTCGAGCCGACGGGCTCGAGGAATGGCTCGAATGCGCGTGCCCTCGTCGTCCCTAACTGCGCGTGATGCGGGGCGCTCGTTCGGACCCGTCGAGGGTCAGGCTTCGAACCTCTGATCAGTAAGGCCGTGCGGGGCCGTGCCTTGGCTAGCCCCGTCTTTTCACGTTTGCGGCCGTCGAGGGGTCTGGACGTGCCAGCCCTCGAGGTGCTTGTTGGCAGCTCGGCGCGGTATGAGTGCTTTCGGTGTCGCTCTATTTCAAGCGTGACCTGGGCGATCCTCTTACGCGCGTGCCTTCTTTTAGGGGGTTGACATCGTCTCGAGTTGGGGGTCATGCCGCTCGAGGGTTCTACGTGGCATGGGTGCCCGCGGTGGCCTGCTCTACGTCAAGCAGGTCCCGGACGACCTTCTCACGCTGATATCCCATCGAGGGTCGCCTTGTTTCGAGTTGAGGGTCATGCCGCTCGAGGGTTCTACGTGGCATGGGTGCCGCGGTGGTACGCTCTACATCGAGCGAGGTCCCGGCGGCCTTCTCACGCCGAAATCCCATCGAGGGTCGCCTTTGTTTCGAGCCGAGGGTTCGCCTCGCTCGAGGGCTCTCCTTGCTTGGCAAGGGGCCGGGGCATTTAATTGCCTTGCGGTCGTGGCCGCGGTTTTGCGGCGCGGGCGCGCCTTTTTGGCGCGCGCGCGCGCGCGCGCGTAGTGGGCGGCGTGGCCGGCGGACGTGACGGTTTTGCCTCGGCCGCCGCCGGTCTCGCCGTAATGATGACCCGCTGCGGTGTTAGAGCTGCTGCGGTCGTGGTGGGGCCCGCCGGTCGATGCGATGGAAAGATTCTGCCGGTTAATGCGGCGGGGCGTCCGCTCCGGAGAACTCGCCCGTGTGCCTATAAAGCGCGGGGAGGAAGGGACGGCGGTTTTTTACCTTGGCTTCTCACCGTTTTCAGTCCTCCGTCCCTTCGCCTTCGCCTCACTCTTGCCGTCGCGTGGGCTCGCCGCTTAGAGCTTTTTTCCTCGTTTCCTTGTCCTCCGCCTTCGCACTCGTTCGTCCCCCCTTATGGCGCCGCCTCGGCTTCCGATCGGGGTCCCGGAGCCGTACGCACGGGAGAGGTCGGCCGTGACCCGGCTCGCGGCCGGGCGGCCCCGGTCGTCGCCGGCCGGTCGTCGGCCAACGAAGAAGGGCGCCGGCGGAGTGGATCGTGCCGCCGTCGACGCACCTCGAGCCCAACCCGCCGGAGGGTTACGTGGTGAGCTTCCTCCGCTACCACGAGCGCGGCTTCAACGCGCCGGCGAGCACATTCATGCGGGCATTGTGCTACCACTATGGGGTGGAGGCTGCACAACTTTGCCCCCAACGCGATCTCGCGAGCGGCCACGTTCGTCGGCGTCCGCGAGGGGTACCCGGGGATCCCGATCAATTGGGAGCTCGGGTACACCTCTTCCGCGGGGAGCTCATCACGCGGCCCACGTCGGAGCGGGGACCCGCCGCGCGGTGCGTGCCGGCGGGATGTCGCTTGCCTCGCGGGGGCGGCTCAAGGATTTTTACATCCCCCGCACCATGACGACGAACAACGCCGGCCGGGAGCGGGGATGGTTTTATCTCGCGCAACGCGAGCCCGGCCTCCCCTCCCTACACCGACCGGGGTGTTCAAGAAGAGGCGGGACTCCTGGGGCTACGGGTTGCCTACGGCCAATCATCGGGCGCGCCAGGAGTCCGTCCTTGCCGCCCGCGGCGCACGGCGAAGGAGGGGCTCAACGCGATGGGCGTCCTCGCCTTCCTCCACCACCGGCGGGTCGTGCCGTTGATGGAGAGGCCCCTCTGCATCTTCGAGATGACGGAGGCGGCCAACCCCGTCGACCTGGCGAGGTCGCGGATGCTCCCGACGCCGCTGGAGCGGCCGTACGCGCTCACCGGGCGCGGAGCGCCGTCGACACCCGGACGCCGGCGCTGCGGGTCGGACCCCGTGGGATATCGAGATGCTCCCCCGTCGGCCCGTTGGTGAGTGTGGTTTTTGATTCCGTTTTAGTCCTTGTTCTTGCTTCCGTTTCCCCGATGCGCCATTGTCGCTCTCGCGCGCGGTGGTGCGGTTCAACGCCGCCAAGTCCGTTCCACCCACCCCCGACTCCCGTGCGCTCGGCCGGGCGGCGCGGCGCGGAGCGGCGGGGAGCGGGCGGCGCGCGAGGAGGGAGCACGCAAGGCGGCGCCAAGCGCGCCGCGACGCACGGTCCGCGGAGTACCGGCGGCGGGAGGAGGCGGGGCTCTCCTCCCCGGACATCGAGGAGCCCTCGTCCTCGGAGCGAGGACGAGGAGGAAGAGTACGAAGGGGAGGGCCCCTCGGACGGTGGCGGCCCGCGCCCCCGTCGCGGAACCCGCGCGGCGTCGGGGGGGCTTTTGCCCGGGGCGGGCGCACGCCGCCCGCCGCCGGCAATCATCGTCGAGGGCGGCACGCGCGCGCGCGGTGCCGGCGCGTGCCGCGGAGGCACGCGCGGCGGACGTGCTGCGCGCGCGTCCGGCGTGCCCGCGCGCGGCGGGAGCGCGTCCGCGCGAGCGGCGTCGTCGTCGAGGGGCGCGTCGGGAGGCGTGCCGCGCGCGCGGGCGCGCGTGCCCCCGCGCTGCGCGGCGTCGTCGGGGGGTGCGGCATCGGGCGCGCGCCGCGCGCGCGGGGCGGGCGTGCCCGTGCATGCGGCGGCGCCATCGGGGAGGCGGCTTGCGGCGAGGGCGCGGCCGCGCGCGCCGGCCTCGTCGAGGCCTCGAGGAAAAGGAAGCGGGCCTTTTCCTCCGCGAGGTAAGGAGCCCGCCTTCCTTCGTTTGGATTTAGTTTGCTAGTGACTAGATGCTCGACCCCCGTTCGTGTTTGCGCGGGCGGGTGCCAACCGTCCCTCCTCTTGCACCGCCAAGGTGCGAGGACGGACGCGTCAATCCCCACCCGGCGGCGCTCGTCGAGGGGGTCGCGCCGAGGGACGAGGGCGCGGCGGCGGGCACTAGCTCGCAAGGCCGGCCGGGGCCTCGAGGCCCGGGCGGCGGATCGGCCGTTGTGGCGCGGCCCGCAGGTCGCCGGGGGCGGCCGGCGCGGTCGCCACGGAGGCGCGAGCGCGGCGGTGGCTACGGTGGAGGTGCCGCCCGCGGTGGCGGCCCCCGCGGAGGGGCGGAGCGGGCGCAACCTGCGGGGGCGCCGCGGATGCGGCGGCACGGGCGGAGGTGGCGGCGACGGCGCCACGACGGGCGCCCGTGGCCGCGGAGGCGCGGGTGGAGGCGCCGGCGGAGGGCGGAGCGGGCGGCTCCTCCCCGCCGGCGGTCTCCGGGCGGAGGTGGTGGAGCTCTCGGATGACTCCCCGCCGCACCGGGTGGAACCGGTGGGCCGGGCGGCCCGCGAACTCCCCGAGCCCCGGGAGGGGGCCCTCGTGAGGCGGCACGAGGGTCACATGATAGTGGGGGGCCGAGGGCACGATGCGAGGCCTCGTCCTCCCACGCCGGCCACCCCGCTCGGGCGGGGGGGGGGGGGGGGCGTGGAGGATCCCCGGCGTTTGCGCGCCCGAGAGGGAGCGGGGAGCTGCGGGGCGAGCTTCGGAGCCACGGCGCCACGCTCAACCGCGCGTTGAACGAGGCGGCGCGGGTCCCCCGGCGGCCGGCTCGGATCGTCTTCCAGGTGAGCCACGGTTGCTCGTCTCTCTTCTTTTTTCGTTTCCGTGTGCTGCATTCGAGCCTTGACACTTACGAGATTCGATGTGTGGATGCCAGGAGCTCGAGCGCCGCGCTCGTGACAAGTACAGCGCGTTCGACCAGGTGAACGCCGAGGCCCGCCAGCTCCGGGAGCGATGCAGCGCTTTCGACGCGCTTGCGGATGCTCTCGGACGGCGGACGGTTGGGCGGTGTGCGGGCGATGGCATGGTGCGACGTGCTCCCCGAGAGCTCGGGGCGGGGGCACGGCGCGTCACTCGAGTCTCGGCGGATCCGCGCGGCCCTCGTCGATCGCGACGAGGCGCCGTGGAACGCGCGCGTGAGGACACGGACAAGACGCGGACGCCGGCCGCCACCGGGAGGCGGAGGTGGCCACCGCTCGCGCCGAGACCGGGAGCTCCGCACGTCGCTCGAGGGGCGCGGGCGCGGCGGCGCGCGGGGCGAGGAGCGGGCGCGCGGGTTGGAGCGAGCGCGCCAAGGAGGGCGATGACCCGAGGGCGGCCCTCGACGCCAAGGCCGCGGCCCTCGTCGCCGGCCGAGGAGCGGCTCCGGCGAGGAGCGCATCGCCCGCCGGGGGGCGAGGGGCGGCTCCGGCGGGGAGCGAGCTGCCCTCGGCGATGCCGGACGGCGGCCCCGGAGCGGGAACGCATTGCTCGCGAGGCGGCGGAGAAGTCGTTGGAGGAGCGGAACGCCGCATTCTCCGAGGTTGAGGACGAGGCGCTCGCGCTCGGCATCGGCAACGCCGGCCGGGAGGGCGGCCCTCCGCGAGCAAGGCGAGGCCGTTCAGCGTCTCGAGTTGGAGCTCGAGTCCGCGCGCCGCGACCTCGATCTGGAGAAGAAACAAGTCGAGGGTGAGTCACTTTCTGACTTGTTTGTTGGTTTTCTGCTTCAGAGGGTTTGCTTCCCCTTTCTGATTTCTTGTTGTCTTGTTGGTTCCAGGCTTGCGCACCGCCTTGGGGCACGGCCGGCGGGCGGGCGAGGCCCCGCAAGCTTCCTACAACTCCTGCGAGCGAGGAGGCTGCGGGGAGAGGCGCGGGACGCGGCCCTCGAGACTGCCGCGTCGTCGAGGAAGGCGAGGCCCGGGCCGGCGGCTCGGCGGCCGGCCGCTGCGCGCCCTCGGCGGCCACGTCACGGAGCGGATGCGTCGGGCGTTGCACACAGGCGTGCGAGAAGGCCCTCGGAGTGGTGCGATCCCACTACGAGGTCAACCTCGAGGCGGTGGCGGAGGGCTACATCGTGCCCGAGGGCGTCGAGGACGAGGTGGCCATGGAGCGCGCGGACGCGCTTGTTGCCGCCGCCGCCGGGTCGCTCGCCGAGGCCTTCGAAGAATTCCTCTTCCGGACGCGCGCCGATGTGCCGCTCCATCCGCACAGCTTGCACCGGGCGGCGGGCCCGTTTTTTGTTTATGTGTATCGAAATTCGGCCTCGTGGCCTCTTGTAAATAAACAAGTCGTTTCATGAACATGGGCGGTTGTTTGTAAATGAAATCGTTTGCTTATTGCGCTTTTTGCTTCTTCTTCTTCCCGAGTAGATTCTAGTTAGGGGGAGTTCGCTTTTCGCGGGGGCCCGTGGGTTGGAGGCGAGAGAGACGGGCCATAGCCACGCGGCGTAGGGCGTTCTCTCGGCTCGCACGCTCCTTCCCCCGTGCCGCTGCGCCCGTTCGAATCATGGCTCGAGGTTGAAGTGGGAAACAAACTTAGCGCGTGTTGTTACGTTTTTTGCGCGAAAAAATGGGACCATTTGGGGGGGGGGGGGCCCCCCGCAGTAGCCCCCGAGGGTAACTTGGGTTTCAGGGGAAAGCCGAGTTGCCCTTTTATTAGATTTGGAGTATTTACATAGGTGGCACCAACTGGGGCGTTGGCCGTGCGTTTTTACAACAGAAAATACTTGGAAATCCTAGCTAAGGGTAGAAGCGACGTAGGCGTTGGATGTTCCAAGCGTTGGTGAGTTCTTCGCCGTCCTCGTTGGCAAGCTTGTACGTGCCGGTTTGAGCACCTTCACCACGACGTAGGGTCCCTCCCATGGGGGCGATAGCTTGTGGCGCCCTCGGTTGTCTTGGCGTAGCCTTAGGACCGAGCCCCCCTCGGCCGAAATCCCTCCGACGTATCTTGCGTGCTTGGTAGCGCCGTAAGGGCTGGTGATATCTTGCGGAGTGCATCAACGCCACGAGGCGTACTTCGTCCCGGCCGATCCGGCGAGTCCTCGCGGGCTCGGCCGGTTAGCATCCTCGTTGTAGCCTCGAACCTTGGGCGACCCGTATTCCGGATCCGTGGGGAGGACGGCCTCGCGCCATGGACTAGGAAAAACGGGGTGAACCGGTGGCTCGCTTGGGGTGGTCCTTAGGCTCCACACGCGCTTGGTAGTTCTTGGAGCCATTTTCGGCCGCATTTGTTGAGTGGGTCGAAAATTCGGGTTTGAGGCCCCGTAGAATCATGCCGTTGGCACGTTCCACTTGGCCGTTGGTACGTGGGTGTGCCACGGTCCCGCCCAATCCACGCGGATGTGGAACTTGTCGCGAACTCCAAGAACTTCCGGCCGTGAACCGGGACCCGTTGTACGTGATGATGGAGTTTGGCACTCCAAAGCGGTAGACGATGTCGGTGAAGAACGTGACCGCCCGCTCGGCCCTCAAATTCGTGATGGGGCGCACCTCCACCCACTTGGAGAACTTGTCAATTGCAACCGGCGGGTGGGTGAAGCCCCCGGCGCCTTCGCGGGGGCCCGACGATGTCCAACCCCCACACGGCGAATGGCCATGTTACGGGGATCGTTTGCGGGCGTGAGCGGGCAAGTTGGTCTTGCGGGCGTAGAACGGCACCCTTCGCAAGTGCGCACGATTTCGTTGGCGTCCGCGACCGCGGTAGGCCAATAGAAGCCCTGGCGGAACGCGTTGCCAACGAGGGTGCGTGGCGCGGCGTGGTGGCCACAGATTCCCGCGTGGATGTCCCGTAGGAGCTCGCGCCCCTCGGGAATGGGTATGCACCGCTGGAGGATGCCTGACGCGGCGCGCTTGTACAGCTCGCCGTCGACGAGGGTGAAGGATTTGGCCATCCTGGCGATGCGCCTGGCTGCGGCCCGGTCTTCGGGGAGTTCCCCTCGAGCGATCCGGCGGTGTACTTTTCACGCCAATCCGCTTGGACGGAGCCGGCTCGTATCCATCGCATCGACCTCGTGGGAGCCGTACCCCTCGAGAAGGGAGAGTACGTACGCCTCGTTCGAGGGGTCCTCTTCCATGGGTTCCGCACCCGCCCGGATTCGAGGGAGCCCCCGAGGGTCCGCCGTCGCTCGAGGGGTAGGGCTCGAAGGTGACCGAGGGCTGCGCGATGTCGCGCGCAAAAACGTTCGGGGGGAACGGTGATCCGCCGGACGCTATTTTTGCCGGCTCGTACGCTTCCTCGTTGTACCGGCGGGGTACATGATTAAGCTCGATGCCGTCGAATTTGTCCTCGAGGGCTCGCACGGCTTTACAGTAGGCCTCCATCTTGTCGTCGTGGCAGCTCGCGTTCTTCATGACTTGGTCGATCACGAGCTGCGAATCCCCTCGCACGTCGAGGCGCTTGATGCCTAACTCAATGGCGATTTTGAGGCCGCAGAGAAGGGCCTCGTATTCCGCCATATTGTTGGACGCGGGGAAGTGGAGACGCACTTGCGTAGCGCATGTGCTCCCCGTGGGGTGACACGAAGAGCGAGGCCCGCGCCCGCTCTCCGTCTTCATCACCGAGCCGTCGAAGAATAGAGTCCGGCCTCGCTTGAATACGAGGGGCGGCGGCTGCGTGTCCGTCCACTCAGCGACGAAATCGGCTAGGATTTGCGATTTGATGGCCTTGCGCGGAGCGTAGGCAAGCGTCTCGCCCATCAACTCCACGGACCACTTGGCAATTCTGCCTGCCGCGTCGGGGTTGCGAATGATCTCTCCCAGCGGGAAGGAAGAGACCACCGTAACTCGGGTGGGCCTCGAAGTAGTGGCGGAGCTTGCGCCGCGCGAGGACCACCGCGTACAACGGCGACACGGACACGGGGTAGCGCGTCTTCGTGTCCGACAAGACTTCGCTGATGTAGTAGACCGGCCTCTGCACAGGCAAGGCATGCCCTTCCTCCGTGCGCTCCACGACGATCACGGCGCTGACCACCTGGGTGGTTGCGGCCACGTAGAGTTGGAGGGGTTCGCCGTCTCGCGGCGGCGTAAGGATTGGGGCGTGCGTCAGAGACGCCTTCAGCTTGTCGAGCGCTTCCTGGGCCTCGACGGTCCAAGAGAAGCGCTCGTGCTTCTTGAGCAGCGGTAGAGGGCGAGGCCCTTCTCACCGAGCCTCGAGACGAAGCGGCTCAAGGCGGCAAGACACCCCAACGCCTTCGCACCCCTTTGAGGTCCCGAATTGGACCCATTCGCTCGAGGGCCGCGACCTTTTCGGGGGTTGGCCTCGATTCCCCGGCGGGAGACGATGTATCCTAGGAGCATGCCCCCGCGGCACTCCAAAGACACATTTTTCGGGGTTGAGCTTGACCCCGATTGGCCCGCAGAGCGGTGAACGCGATGCCAAGATCGCTAACCGGTCGTCCGCCTTCTCGGTTTTGACGACGATGTCGTCTACGTAAGCCTCGACCGTCCGCCCGATATGGTCCCCAAAAACGTGCTGCATGCAACGCTGATATGTTGCGCCGCGTTTCTGAGGCCAAAAGGCATCGTGACGTAACGAACGTCCCGAACGGTGTGATGAACGAAGTCGCGAGCTGGTCGGACTCCTTCATTTTTATTTGGTGATATCCCGAATAGGCATCAAGGAAACGAGTAGCTCACACCCGCCGTGGAATCAACGATCCGATCTATGCGTGGCAAAGGAAAAGAAACTTTTGGACATGCTTTATTGAGACCGGTGTAGTCAATGCACATCCTCCACTTCCCGTTTTCTTTTTTTACAAGCACGGATTAGCTAGCCACGTAGGGTGGAACACTTCCTTGATGAATCCGGCCTCGAGGAGCTTCCGCGGCTCCGCTCCGATCGCCCGTCGCCGCTCCTCGTCGAAGCGGCGCAGCCGCTGCTGCACAGCGCGAGCGTTAGGCAGGATATCAAGGGAGTGCTCGGCGACCTCCCTCGGGATGCCTGGCATGTCCGAGGGGCTCCACGCGAAGACGTCGGCGTTGGCGCGGAGGAAGTCGACGAGCACTGCTTCCTATTTAGGATCGAGGGTCGAGCTGACCCTCAACGCTTTGCCCTCGGGGGCCGACGGGTCGAGGGGGACCCCTTTGGTTTGCTCGGCGGCCTCGAACGTGCCGACGTGCTTGGCGGCGGAGCTGAGGTCGTTGACCATCTTCTCCGGTGTGTTTACCAACGCTTCATCCGGCGCTAGCGCCTCTCGCATGTTCCACGCACTCGACATCGCGATCGAATGCATGCTCGATCGACGACCCGACGGTGATGACGCCGTTTGGACCCGGCATCTTCATCTTCAGGTACGTGTAGTTGGGGACCGCCATGAACTTGGCATAGCATGGTCGCCCAAGGATGGCATGGTAGGCCCCTTTGAATCCCACCACTTCGAATGTGAGGGTTTCCTTGCGGAAATTCTTGGGGGTCCCAAACCAGACGGGCAGATCGATCTGCCCGAGGGGTTGAACCCCTTGCCGGGCGCGATGCGGTGAAACGGCTTCGTCTTCCCCGGGCCGCGGCTGGTCCAGCCTAATCCCCATCAGGCGCAATGTATGCGCGAAGAGGATGTTGAGGCTACTGCCTCCGTCCATAAGGACCTTCGAAAACCGGCGTTCCCAATGATGGGATCGACTACCGGTGGGTACCGGCCGGGTTCGGGATGCGATTTGGGTGATCATCCCGGCTAAAGGTGATGGCATCCTTCGACCGGTTGAGAAAGGCCGGAGGTGCCCTCTCCGCGGCGAGGACTTCGTGCCGCTCCTTCTTGCGCCGCCGGGTTGACATGTCGACGATAGGGTCCCCCAAAGATGAGGAACACGTTTTCGACGAGCGGGGTAACCACCCGCGTCGCCATCGCCCCCATCCTTCTTGGCCTCTCGCCTCCTTCGCGGCGGCACGGCCATAGAACTTCTTGAGCATGTCGCCCTTGCTCGAGAGTGTGATTCACGGGGGTCTTGTGGTAGGGGCATGGCTTCTTCATCATGTCGTCGAACACCCCCGGCCTCGAGGAGCGGTCGAGGGCCCCGTCGGGCGGGGTCAACGGCGAGGGCCTCGGCGTTGCCGCCGTTGCGCCCCTGCTCGCGCGCCTCGCGGCGCGGCTTCTTCCCCTTCTTGCCCCGCTTGTCGTTGCGGCGCGGCTCCTTGGACCCGCTGCCCTCGCGGGCGTGTCCTCGGAGCGCTTGCCCTTCTTGCCGTCGAAGATTGCCCCCACGGCCTCCTCTCCGGAGGCGAAGGCGGGTGGCAATGTCGAACGGCTCGTTCGAGTCCGCGGGCGGGCTGCGTCCCAGCTCGCGCACAAGGTCCCGACACGTGGTGCCCTCGAGGAACGCGTGCACGATCTCGGATTGTGCCATGCGGGGGGGAGCTCGTGCGGCGCTTGGAGAAGCGCCGTATGAAGTCCCGCGGCGACTCGCCGGCTTCGCGTGCGGGAGCGCGGATCCCGAGGAGTTCCCCGTGGCGCACGTATGTGCCCCGGAAGTTGCCCACGAAGGTGTGGACTAGATCGTCCCGAGTTATGGATGCGGGTGGCGGGCAAGTGCTCGAGCCATGTCCGGCCGCATCGCCCGGATGCAAGGGCAAGTTGCGGATGATCACTTCGTCGTTGGTGGCCCCGCCCAGCTGACAGGCCAGGCGGTAATCGTTGAGCCAGACACGAGGGTCCGTCTCCCCGTTGTACTTGACGATTGTCGAGGGCTGACGGAAGCGCTGGGGGAACGCTGCCGCGCGGATCTCCCGGCTGAACACACGGGTGCCCGGGGGCTCCGGCGTTGGGGAGCGATCCTCACCGCTGTCGTAGCGTCCACCCCTTCGAGGGTGGTAGCCCCTGGCCGCTCGCGCGTCCGCCTTGCTGGTGCGCCTGGCGTTGATGACGTTGCGGGCGTCTCCATCCGGCGCCTGCGTGTGTCAAGGAGCCGCTCCTTGGCCGGCGTGCGTCCCTGGTCAGCAGGTTGACCCACGTGCACCGAGGGTTCGCCCCCTGGCGCCGGATCATCACCCCGCGCGTCCCCCTGTTGGCGGATGCGTGAGGCCGAGCTCTCAGCCTGCTGGACGGCCGCTTGCTCAAGGAGGGTCTGCACCTCGCGGTGCATGTCCCGAGCCTCGGGGGTCGAGGGTGCCGGCATGGCGCGCGGCGGTGTCGCGGCGGCGATGAGCTTTTGGCTCGCCGCGCGGCGGAGTATCCGCGTTGTCGACGTTGGGGACGGGGTTGAGGCGGTCACGGACTTGTCGGCCCGGCTCCCGCGCGCGTTCGCCGCGCGCGGAGGCCTCCCCCCGCCATCGAAGCGCGGAGTAGCCGCACGGTCCGGTACTCCTCTCGCGGCTTGGCCTCGAGCTCGCGAGCTTGGGCCGCCGCGCGTCGACGTCGGCCCCGGCGGGGAGCGCTCGGCCCCCGCGGCCGGGCGCGTGGCGGCTCTGGGGGCGGCGTGACTTCCCCATCTCCCGGCGCCCGCCGCGCCGGCGGCGTTGGCCGGGTCGTTGGTGATGACGGCGCAACATTCCCGCGTGGGGTCGTAGCTCCCGGTCTTTGAGTCGTCGGAGCGACCAAACCAATAGTCCGTGGCGTCGAGGAAGCGCCCGAACGCGGCCGGGTCGGCACGCCGGAGAAGTCCCACTCCGCGTACCCATGGCGGTTGGCGGGTGGCATCGTGTCGACGGAGCCTAGGGACGACTCGTCCGTGGCCGAAGTGCCGGGATCCCGGCGACGAAGACGTGCGCGACCGGGCGGAACCCCGCGCATTGTCGAGTTGACGTTGGCGTTGTAGGCCGTAGTGGCGCCACGCGGCCGATGGGGATGCGCGGTCCCGAGACCGCACGCGGTCCCGGCGGGGGCGGTGGCGGTCGTCGTGACGGTGGGCGCACCGCGTTGGGCGGCGGCGCGCTCGGCCCGCCGCCGCTCGGACCGCGCCCGACGCGCGCGTAGCCCGGAGCGACGACGGCGTCGCGGCGTCGACGGGCCCGCGGCATCCGTGCTGCGGGCGCTGCGCGCGTGTCGTGCGTGCGGCGGAGACCGCAGCGGACCCCGGCCTCGCGGCCGCGCGCGGAGCTCCTCACGGTTGGTGAGGCGCATGAGATAGCCGTTCCCCGTGGCACGGAAGTTCAAGTCCCCGAAGCGGATCTCGAACCCCGGCGAAGAGGGTCCGAGCTACCCATGTTGTAGCGGGTGCTACGGTACTCAGTACGGATCACCATGGAGGGAGTTAGCGAAATGACCTTAGGCGCTCGTTTGCCCCACGGTGGGCGCCAACCGCTCGGTGCGGAATATGGTCCCGACACTAACCAGTAGATAACGCCTAGGTCTATCCCTCGATGGTCGATGCTAAGCAACAAATGACACAAGGTTTTATCCCGGTTCCCGCCGAGGGGGCCGTACGTCCGGCCGCAGTGGTGTGCTCGTGGCACTATATTGCTCGGCACCGGGGTGCTTGTAGTGGGGCAAGTACAAGCAAGGCGGGAGAGGAAGCGTGGCTTCCAAGTCCCTGGTGAGTGGCTGGAGATGTTATGGGAGAATAAGAGAGTGAGTGCACGGTGTGTTGTGTTCGTCTGTGCTTGTTCCTCTGAACTCGTCCCCCCGCGGCTGGGGGCTCGCCTCCCCTTTTATAGGCCAAGGGGGCGGCGAGTTACATGCACGCCGCGCTACCTAGCTACGTGTGGGAGCACGTCGTGCTACGGTGTAGAGCGGGCGGCCGTCCGGACGGTCTTCGCTGCGATCCGGCCATGATGGCCTACCTCGTACCCGAACAGTGGCGGTTCGAGGGTAGGAGGCGGCAGATGGCGATGGCGTTCTCTGATAGGCTTCGAGGGAGGTGCGATGATGGGCGGTACGGGGGTACGGGGAGCGGGCGAACGGCGTTCCTTCCCAATGAGCTCGCGGTGGTGGAGTGGTTGCCTGCCGGTGCCGGGCGTGCGCTCGCGGAGTCACGCGTGCGCCCGGGCGCGTGGGTACGGCGGCCGCGCGCCGTTACGGTGGCCGGGATGGCCGCCCACCGGCCTAGCGCCCCTCACCTAACCTGCAGGGTCACGGGGAAAGTGGAGTCGAGGGTGCGCCCCGCCCCCTTTCGAGGGTCGGGCGCGTTAGCCGTACGAGTAGCGTGCGCGCGGTGTCACGGGACTGACACCGGCCATACCGCACAGTCCACCCCACAGTGGCGGGGATGGGCTCCTCCCCGGGGGAGTTGGTGCGGCGGCACGGGCGTGAGCCCCGGCGCATGATGGCGCCGTCCCGCGGCGTCGGGGCGTTAAATGCCCGAGTACGGGGCCGGCGCACGCGTGCGGGGCGCCCGTGAGCGTGGCGGGCCCCGGCCGAGGGCGGAGCGGACCCTCGAGCGAGACGGGACTCGCTTCGAGGGGGAGCGCGCCCTCGAGCGGGGCGGGCCCGCTCGAGGGAAGGGTCGCCCCTCGAACGGGGCGGAGCCCGTTCGAGGAGGGGGTTGCCCCTCGAACGGGGCGGAGCCTGCTCGAGGGGTCTTCCAGACGGGCCGTCTTGGTGGGCCTCCGTGTCTGCCGCATGGGCCATGTCCTGCATGGTTAGTTTCCTGCATGGTTAGGCTTAGCTTATTTTGATGCAGGGATTTAAGTGAGGGTTCTCCCATTGTTTAAGGGGACCCTTAGGGCGGTCCCCGACGGCGCGGACGAACGAAAACGGCCCGACCCCCGAAAGTCAACTCCCCCAAATCATCATCGGATTTCCCAAACGGTTGAAGCTATGGAGACAAGGGTTTGGGGACTTGAAAAAGCGTCACACAAGGATGCTATAGCCCAAAAATCTTGCCTCCTAACTCCCTAAATCACCGGGAATCGCGAATCCTTTGAGCACCACCAAAAACTAGAGCACCGAACGAAAAACTCACGAATCGAAGTGGTTTCCGGCGTTTGAGGGCACAAGGTCAAGCACAAAGATGCACAAGACATCTATCCATGTTTCCCTCAAAGAAATCCGGAAGAAACCCACTCAAATCCGCGGAATCACACCGGGAACAAAGGCACCAAAAACAAGCACGAAAATAGCACAAAAAGAGCTCCGATAAAGCAATAAAAGAAATTCGGGAATAGAAAGATTGGCACAAGATTTAGAGGATGAAATCACTATGAATATCTTGTCCAAACGATTACAAGCCACTCCTAGAAACCAAATCTAAGATGGCAAAAAGCTCCAATCAAAGAGCCACTCTCCCCTCTCTCCCTCTCTCCCAAAGCACTCCAAAATGAAAGAGTACAACGGCCTCTAGCCCAAGAGTTGGCTGAAAATTTAGCCCCCTCCTCCTATATATAGGCCCTCCGAAAAGACCGAAGTGCCCCTACACTAGGAGTACAACACAAGCCCTCACGGGGGCATTTTGGTCAACACATGAAGTTCACCATCGGACGGGCCGCGCATCCATCGAGCCTTCACGTCCTCCCGACGCAAGCACCTCGATCATGCCGCGTGTCGCCCGCCTCGAAGCTTCCCGACGCACCCGGATACCGTCTCCGTCACGTCAGGCCCTCGGGCTCGGTTTTGAGGCCCAAACCGAGAAACCCTCCTCCGATGGTTTTGTGGCCAAACCACCAAACCCCGCGTACACGGCCCGGCCTCACCACGCCAAACGTCGAGCCCGCCAAGCCTTTCACCTCCGTCACCGGACGGTCTACTCGATCTTGCCTCGTTCCTTGACTTGGCCACCACCGATGCACCGGCTCCATGTCCACGACTTCGTCTTGCTCTTCTTGCACCATGCGGCTCGCACTTGATCCCGTCGGCCACCGGTCCCTCGAACCAAGCCTACTTGTCTCTCCACTCCTCGGAGGCCCCGCAAGGCTAAGACCTTTCTCGCTCGTTCTTCACCCGCACCAATGCAAACCAAGCCGCAACCAACACACCGCAATACTAGGCCAAGAGTCGGTCCACACAACGTTGTCAACCACTCCTCACGAGTGCATTGACAACACACCACATAAACAATAAGGTAAATACACAAAATAAAACGCACACAACACAACTCAACACTACACACACAAAGCTTCAAACCATCCGGTCAATCACTCATCACACACGGACCAAGGTACTTCTCAACTTGGTTCCTCACCCTAGCACCACTTAGCTGTAAGCGGCCTCCGGGTCCAGGCGACTACTCTGTAACTACGGCCTTGGCCATCCATGTGTACTTCTTCAGTAATAAAGCTTGATCGATTATCAACTTCTTTACTGTCTACTTCCCTCAATGGGACTACTACCGAGTACGACTACTCGCACCAACTCCACGATGGGGCTCCGCACTCCAAGATCGCGACTACGAGGCTACTGGAGGTTAAGCTTCTCGGCAACCTGCTCCGTGATGGGCGCCATCTGCTCCAGAAGCTCTGCGTACTGCTCATCTGTACAGTTGGCGGCTACCCCGCCAGCGACTACCTCCACGGGCGCCTTCGGGGAGTAAGACTTCATGAAGGCCAACACTTGCTTCGGGATCGACCTCGCCATATGCTTCACATAAGCCACCAGTCGGTTGGGGGCTTCCCTGAGGCGATCCACGAGCGGAGCAATCTTGGGGCCGCCCGGATGAGGCACCAAGAGCCTTGAAATCGGCAGCGCGGCTTCCTCAAGATCCTTCAACTGGGCCCGCAGCGCCTCGCAATCTTCATTCAACATCTGCAACGATTTGTAGCAGTTAACGAGATCACAGTCAGAAGCGATCCGAAGCTCCATGTGCTTCTCGCACTCGAAGGCAAGTTCCTTATAGTCAAGCTCGAGTACCTGGCGGGCCTCCTGCTCCCGGTAGAAGAGGTTCTTCATGTCTGTCTCTGAGATCCTCAACTGCTCCACCCGGGTCTCAAGCTCTGCAAAACAACAAGGCGCAACGGGTTAGACTACCTCTCGACCTCCAACAACTACCCAACAAGTCAAGCGGCGTACCTTTGTTCTTGTTGCGGAGTGTCTTGTTCTTCCACACCAAGTCGTCGCCCTTTGCCTGCAACTCCTGGATGTCATTATGATACTTGGCAAAAGCGGCATCGAGCTTGGACTACATGGCGGCCGCGTGCTTCCGCGACTTCAAAAGCTGATCTTCCAGTGCCTCAGCCCGGAGCACCGCGTCGCCGAAGCCTTGCAACATGCTGGACTTCTCGCGGGACCTCTCCACGACGTCCTGCACAGACAACACATGTCAATGAGTACTCAACAACAAAGGATTGACTACTCATCCATTGTTCTGCCTGGCGGACCACCTCCAGATGCCTTGCTACCGTCGCCGGGTCCACCAAGTTGTCAGCAAGCAGCTCCACCCCGCCACGACTACTCGCGGCCTCTGTCATCGGCGCAGAGCGGATGGGCTCTACGTCCTGGATTTCCGGAGAACGGACCACTACTTCCGCGGAGCGGCCTGCGGCGGCACGGAGGCTTCCTCTCCTGTCGGCGGCCACGGCGATCCCCTCGGCGGCCTTCTCCATTGGCTCGGGGGCTCTTTCTGCCGGCCTCCGCACTTCGGTGTCAACCCCTGCATGGGTACCGCTGCGGGGATATCGCTCCCTTCGGCCTCAGCACCTGTCAAGAAGAAGACAAGTGCATTAGCAACTACGACTACTCTATGGGGAAGGCTAAAACCTCAGTAGAGTACTCACCCTCGACCACGCTGGCCTCGGGCAATGCAGCCCCAGCAGCTGGCGCTTCTGACTCCGCCTGAGGGGCTGGGGTAGACTCCTCGGCGGGCGGCGCGACTTCTTCCTCCGCCACCGTCGTGGAGGGCTCATCTCCCTCCCAGGATAAGTCTGTTGATTTCCTGCAGAAGTACACAAAACTGGTTGTCATTCAAGCTCGACTACTACACCAAGTACTACTCGGGAAGGCTCAACACTTACAAACTTGACCGGATTATCGTCACGGCTGGGGCACCGAGGATGCTGGCAATGTCTACCAGTCCACCCTCGGCGGGCGCCTCCTCTTGTGCCTCTGTAGCCGCTGCCTCCTCTGCAGCGACGGTAGCCGGTGCAGCGCCCTCCTGTGCTCCTGCAGCCACCACCTCTTCGACGGTGGGGGCTGCGAGTTCCGCGCTCTCTTGATGAGCAAGGGGCTGGCGCTCCAACTGCGCTATGAGCTCTTCAACAGTGGGGGCTGGGCTACGACTCCCAGCCGGCTCCCCCACTGTGTCCCACTCGCCTTCATCGCCCTCCTCGACGGGCTCCGTCGGCGGCACCTCCTGCATACATGGAAAGATCAGTCATCAGCAAGTGAACTCGTACGACGGATACTCGACTACACTAGTCAAGACATCTAACCTCTTGAGGCGTGGTCTCTGAGACCCTCAGCTTCTTCGTCACCCACCTGCGGGCGGGGTTGCGCGGCCCCGTGGCGGCGCGGCCGGACCCAGCCTCCGGGCTAGCTGGCGGATCTTGCACGAGGGGTACATGAGGCAAGCCGGGACGGCTGAACCTCGACCGCAGCTGGAAGCGGTCCTGTAGCGTCTCCTCCTCCTCCTCGTCGTCGTCGGACGTGTTTTCTACGATGACAGTGTCATCTCCTTCGCCGATCTCTCGCCGCTCCTTGGCCTTGGTCTTTCCTCCCTCCGGAATCTCGATTCCCTGAGGGGGCGGCTGCGGCTCGGAGACGAACCTCTTCAAGTCGTCCTACAAGACACAAGACATCAGCGCGACTACTCGCAAGCAATGACTACTCTACTAGGGGGTACGGCTACTTACCTCCTTTGGCGGGCGTGCGACGGAGTACTCCTGGACTGGGCACGCTGTGTACGGTGGCATGTCCTCGAAGATGCGCGTCAACCTGTCGATGATGTCGTCGTCGTCGATCTCCCCTCCGGGCATCCGTGACGTGTCGTCGTCGCCGGCGTACTCGAAGCCCAAGGTGTCGCGGGCCATCAGTGGCTGCACCCTTCGCTTCATAAAACTGAAGGCCACGTGCTCGGCCCTCAGTCCAGCTTCTCTGAGCACCTTGATGCATGCCAGCAGCTCGGGGAGCTGGATCCCCTCCTGCATCGTGGGCTCCGTGTTCCACCAGTCCCGGTGCCCGAGCCGCCTTCCGCTCGGCCGGCAAGCCGGGGTGGTGGTTCGTGACGTAGAACCACCTCGCCTTCCAATCCTGGTTGGAGTCGATGAGCTTGTACGCGAGGTACTGCTCGGCGGCGTCCTCCCACATCTGGATGCCAGCTCCGCCTACTACTCGAGGGTTGCTGGCGCTCGGCTGTGGCTTCACCCGGAAAAACTTCCGGAACAGGATCCAGTGGGGCTTGATCCCCAGGAACGCTTCACAAAAGTGAATGAAGATGGCGGTATGGAATATACCGTTGGGGTTGAGATTGACGTACTCGACGCCGTAGTACCCGAGAAGACCCTTGAAGAAGTTGCTTGCAGGCGGAGCGAGTCCGCGCTCCGCGAAGCGCACGAACATCGAAATTTCATCCCCGCTCTTCTCCATGGGGTACGGGTCCCCGGCGGCGGCCCTCCAACTGTCCATCTCCTTCTCACGGATGAACCCACTGTTGAGGAGGGCCAGCAGATCCTCCGTCTTCGTCTTCGACTTTTTCCACTCGTGGCTTGGATCTGGCCGCGGTGGAGACATTGGCGGCGCTGCCCCCGTGGCAGCTGCGGCGGCCTCGTCACGGCCCCTCTTCTTCCCAGCGGTCTTCGCGGACTTGGACGGTCAAGGCTTCATTCTCCAAGTACACGGCGTCTTCACGCGCATTCGCTCGGGGGATACTCTGGATGCTCTGGGTGGCGGCGCGCTTGGATCTACTGCGGCGGCGGCGTGCGCTGGAAGTGGATCTAGCCCAGATCTATTCGAAATGGCTACAACAGTGATGGGTGGAAAACCCTAAGGGTTTTGGTTTCTATTTATAAGCCAAAACGGCCCTCCAACGGCCGAACGGGTGAGTCCGCGCCCGGCTGACTCAGCGGCCGCGCGTGACCCTTCGTATTCTACTAGTCGACGTGCCTCACCTCGGGGGCTCGGTTACCTCTATTCGACTACCTGGGAAGCGACAAGACTCAGGAGCATCTCAGGACACATTCTTCAAGATGACCCTTCAATTCGAGAGGAAGTACTCGACTCAAGGCTCGGGGGCTTCGTGCCACGTGTCCTTCGGTTTTTTCTCTCCGTATTTTTTGGGACTTTCTTGCCAAGACTTCAGATGGACCCTCAGCCAGAGCCTGCGGCTCAACCTAAGGCTCGGGGGCTACTCCAAATGGAGTGCGATTTTGCAATCGCACTTCCATATCAGCTTCGGCTTCAAGACAAGGCGGGCATTCTCTGAAGACCTTCAAAGGCAGCGCTCGAGGACGCTTGGGGCTACTCGAGAAGACTTCAAGATTGCTCAAACATCAGCTGGAGTACATTCCAGCCTCGGGATGCTTCGATTACTCTTAAGGACTTCTGACTTGTAGTACTCAAGGACGCTTGAGGACTACTCGTTAAGGCCATCAAGACTACTTGAAGCTATCCTTCTCGACTACAAAGTACTCGGGGGCTTGTCGTATGGACCTCCCTGGGCCCACTACCTCGGTGGGTACCAGGACCAACTACTCAGTGGGCCCCTGGGACTACCCGGCTTGCGCTACACGACACCTGATGGCGTGGAGCACAAGGACTACGGAGGAGAAGTACTCGGTTAGGAAGCTGTACATGTCCTGCACCGTATGGAAGACTCCTAGACGTACTCGACTAGTACTCTCTCCCTACTCCGACTTGTAACCCCGCTCTCCCGGTCTATATAAGGCGAGGCGGGACCCTTCTCTAGCATCTCATCCAATCCACGGTGCACTATTACACCATCTTGTAATCGTGCCCAATCAATCCAGAGCTACACGAGATACGGGACGTAGGGTATTACGCACCTCGCGGCCCGAACCTGTCTAAATTGTGTGCCACGTGTCTCTTCCTTCGAGTTACCGATCGTAGCGAGGCCACATTCATCTACTTCGGGTACTCCCCTTAGTAGGTTGCCGGTCTAAAACACCGACACCGGTCACCTTTGCCACGGTGAAGGGGCCTTCCCAGGGGGAACTGAGCTTGTGTAGTCCTTCCGTGTTCTAAATACGAAGGAGGACGAGATCACCAACGTTGAAGGAGCGTTCCTTGACGTTGCGGTCGTGGTAGCGTCGGATACCCTCCAGGTACCTTGCTGATTGGACGAGGGCAGCGCAGCGAGCTTCTTCGAGTCCATCAATGTCCACTTGTCTGCTGTCTTCAGAGACACCTTCGTCGTAGTGCTCCACTGTTGGTGAATTCCATATGACATCAGCAGGGAGGATTGCTTCGGAGCCGTAGACCAGGAAGTAGGGGGATTGCCCCGTTGGCTTGGAAGGCTGAGTACGTAGCCCCCAGAGTGCGTTGGGTAGTTTCTTGATCCACTTGCCTCCCTTAGAGTTAGCAGCGTCGTGTAGCCGCTTCTTGAGAGCGTCGAGCACCATCCCGTTGGCACGCTCGACTTGTCCGTTGGCCCTAGGATGGGCAACTGAGACATATCGGACGTCGATCCCGCTGTTCTCGCGGTACTCCCCGGAACTCGGTGGTTGTTGAAGTTGGAGCCCAGGTCTGTGATGATGCGGTGGGGTAGTCCGTAGTGATGCACGAGTTCATCCGGGAAGTCGAGTACTCGTCGGCCTTGGGGCATGTGACCGGCTTGACCTCGATCCACTTGGTGAACTTTTCGATGGCCACCGCACTCCGTTGAATCCACCCGGCGTAGTTGGCAGTGGCCCAATCATGTCGATCCCCCAGCAAGCGAAGGGCCAGGTTAGCGGTATGGTGACTAGCTTGTAGGCTGGGACGTGTTCCTGCTTGGCGAAGTATTGGCATCCTTGGCACCTTCTGACGAGTTCTTCAGCGTCGCCCAGAGCTGTGGGTCAGTAGAAAGCTCGCCGGAAGGCCTTGCTGACCAGCGTAAGAGAGGACGCGTGGTTGCCGCAGACGCCCTTGTGGATCTCCTCCAAGATGTCCTTGCCTTCTTGTCTGGGGACGCACTTCATGAGTACTCCGGAAGATGCGCCCCGCTTGTAGAGCTTGTCTCCGACGAAGATGTAGGACTTGGCGGATGAGCTGCTCAGCCAAGTTCTTGTTCAAGGGAACCTTCTGCTCGCTGAGGTAGTCGATGAAGGGTTGCCTCCATTCCACGTCGATCATCATGACCTCCTGGCCAGCGAACGGATGCGCTGGGACAGTGGTCGGTGGCGTCGGCTCTAGGATGGATGGCACGTGAAGCTCGTGGACGAAGACGCCCGCTGGTACTTGAGCGCGAGTAGAACCGAGCTTCGACAGGACGTCCGTTGCAATGTTGTTGTCGCGAACGATGTGGTGGAACTTGAGACCGTAGAACTTGTTCTCGAGCTTGTGGACTTCTAGGCAGTAGGCGTCCATGTTCTCCTTGTTGCGGTCCCAGGACTTGTTGACTTGGTTGATGACCACTGCGGAGTCGCCGTAGACTAGTAGCCGCTTGATGCCTAGCGAAGCCGCGAGGCGGAGCCCGTGTAGGAGAGCTTCGTACCCGGATTCGTTGTTTGAGACCTTCCAGAAGATCTGCAGGACGTACTTGAGTTGTTCGCCCGTTGGAGAAATCAGGAGTACCCCTGCACCTGCGCCCTCGAGGTTGAGTGAGCCGTCAAAGTACATCACCCAATGCTCTGGTCGCACGGTTGGACTAGATAGCTGATTCTCTGAGGACCAGGAGCGTCCCAATGGTCGATGGATGACCGCTCCTCAGTGATGAGTGATTGACAACGGGTGTTAGACTAACTCTTGGCTTAGTGCGCAGGTGTAGGCTGCGGCCTAGTTCGTGTTGTTGCAGGTGAAGAACGGGCGCGAAAGGTCTTCAGCCTTGAGGGGCCTCTAGGAGATGGAGAGACAAGTAGGCTCGGTTCGAGGGACCCGGTGGACAGCGGGACTGGGTGCGGGCCACATGGTGGCGACACGAGCAAGACGAAGTCATGGACAATCGAGCCGGTGCACGGTGGCGGTCGAGTCAAGTGGTTTGGCGGGAGGCCGGACCGAGCATGCGGGGTTTGGTGGTTTGCCCACAAAACCATCGGAGGACGGTTTCTTAGTTTGGGCCTCAAAACCAAGTCCGAGGGCCCAACACGACAGAGACGGGATCCGGCGTGTTGGGAAGCTTCGAGGCGGAGGACATGCGGCGGGATCGCATGGCTTGCGTTGGGAGGATGCGGGGTGCGGCAAAGGCGTGGCCATCCGATGGCAAGACCCACAAACATTACCTAAATGCCCCTGCGTGGGTTGTATCGCCAGTAGTTAAGTTAGGGGTAGTCGAGTCATTTACCACTCCGGCGGGACCCGATATATAAGCCATAAGGGTGTGTGAGTGGCTCCCTCTCTCCGCGACTTAGGGTTTCATTTCCTCCCTCCCATTTCTCATTTTCGTAGCTATTTTTCTTCCATTTTCTCTAGGCTAGCATGAGAGCTTCATGAGAGATTTGTTGAGAGGGATGGATGCTAGGGCGGCATGCTAGACCTTGTGAATCTTTCCGGTTTGTATAGAAGATTCGAGTTGTGTTTTTCGTGGTCTTTTGTGCTTGTTTTCGTTCCTTTGTTCTCGGTGTGATTCCGCGGATTTGAGTGGGTTTCTCCCCGGATTTCTTTGAGGGAAACATGGATAGATGTCTCGTGCATCTTTGTGATTGATCTTGTGCCCTCAAACGCCGGAAACCACTTCAATTCGAGGATTTTCGTTCGGTGATCTAGCTTTTGGTGGCGCTCAAAGGATTCGTGATTCCCGCTTATTTAGGGAGTTAGGAGGCAAGATTTTTGGGCTATAGCATCCTTGTGTGACGCTTTTCAAGTCCCCAAACCCTTGTCTTCACAGCTTCTACCGTTTGGGAAATCCGATGATGATTTGGGGGAGTTGACCTTCGAGGTCGGGCGTTTTTCTGCTCTAACCGTGCCTCGCGGACGGTCCGCGCCCTCCTGGCGGACGGTCCGCACCGCATGTGTTCGTCCCGTGTTCTTCGAGTTCTTGCTCGCCTTTCATTTCGATCCGTCATGGTTTTGAGTTTTGGTTGGACGAAGTTTCGGACGGTCCGCGTGTGTTGGGCGGACGGTCCGCGGGTGCCTGGCGGACAGTCCGCGTGCTCCCCGCGGACGGTCCGTGGTTCGCGGTGTGCCACTGGAGGTTCTGTTTGATTTAACGGACGGTCCGCGGCTCAGGCCGGACAGTCCGCGGCAAGGGTGCGGACAGTCCGCGGTACCTGCCGGACGGTCCGCGCGGCTCATCGCGGACGGTCCGCCCGTCTAGCGGACGGTCCGCCGCAGGCCGTGTGCTTTGCTTCTTGGTTCGATTCCTCCCTTCTTTCTTTCGTGCTTCCGCGTGTGCTTCAAGTAATCGTTCCTAAGGCTAGAGGTTGATCCATAACCTCGTTGTCTTGGCGATTGGTGTGTGATTCGATCCATCGCTTCGTGTGACCGGGATTTGACTAGGGTATAAGCCGGGTTCTTTGGGGAAGAATTTTTACCGGCTCCTATTTACTCCCCCCCCTCTCTAGTCGCCATCCGATCCTTCAATTGGTATCGAGCTTGGTGCCCGGATTCTTTGCGACTTTGACAAGTCTCGAATCCTAAGATGGCGTACGTTGAGCGGGGCGGTCCGCCGCACTTCGATGGCAAGGGTTACCACAAGTGGGCGGCCCGAATGATGATCTTTCTTCGTGGGAAGCTGTTGGATTTCATTGTGCTTGACAAGACCTATGCTATTTCGGTCAACATCCATACTCTTATGGTGACCGATGTCGGTGCTAAGGCCAAGTATGAGGCTAATGCAAAAGCCGTCGATCACTTGGTCCGAAGCTTGTGTGACCCAGAGTTCGAGCGTGTTCGCCATTTGAATCTTGCTTGGCAAATTTGGGAAAAGTTGTTGGTTGCTCACGGTGGTGATAACCATGTGAAGGCTCGCCTCTTTGTCTCTTACCGGATGCAATATGAGAATTTCACTCCACTTCCCGCTGAGGACATTGATGCGATGTTTCAGAGGTTTACCGCCATCGTGAACAACATGAAAGCTAATGTTGAGGATTTTCCTTACACCGAGCATGATCGGGCTTTGAAGCTCTTGCATGTCTTGGACCCAAATGTTTGGGGTGCTAAGGTTGAGGCCATCAAGGAGTCTGGGCAATATTTGACTATTGAGTTGGATGACCTCTTTTCTAAGCTCAAGTCGGCCGAGGTTGACGGGAAGTTGCATTCCAAGCATGAGGGCTCGACCGACCATAATCTTGCTCTTGTGGGCGGATCAAAGGGCAAATCTAATCCTTACTGTCGACGCGTTTTCCTTGTCTTCTCTTATGTCTATTCCGGATGAGGAGTTTGATGTCTTTGGGCGAGGAGGAGCCGGCCTTGCTCTCAAAAAGGTTTGATCGACTACACGAGAGTCGGAGGAATGCAAGGCGGAGCTCAGGGACGTGCTACAAGTGTGGCAAGCGTGGCCACTTCATCGCCGAGTGACCGAAGCGGAGGAGAACAAGTACAAGGTGAACGAGTACAAGGCGCACCCGAGGCGTGAAGACAAGTACTCTTCCAAGGGAAAGCACTTCAACAAGTCCAAGAGCAAGGACAAGGACAAGCGGCGACCGAGCAAGAGCGGCTACAAGAAGAACAAGGCAAGAGCGATGGTGGCCGGTGCGAGCGACGTCGACTCAAGCTCAAGCGACGAGCGATCAAGCTCAAGCGGCCGAAGATGAAGACGCCGGGAGGCGCAAGGGCAAGAAGAGTGCAAGCCGGAACCTCAGCGGGTTGAGCTGTGTGGCGCTTGAGGGCTTTTGTGGCTTGGCCCATAGCTCAAGCATCAAGAAGAGCGAGAAGGAAGACAGCGACTCCGACTCGGAGGATGAGGTAAATCGTGACCCCGACTCTTTGCTTGCTGAGATCGCTAGGTTGAATGGCTTGATTGACAACCGTGATAGTGTGCTAAGAGATGCCAAAAAGATGAGGAAAGATCTTAGGGCTCAACTTGAGAATGCTAGTGAGAAAGTAGGAGAGTTAGAGTCCAAATTGCTTGAATTGAAACTTGAGAATGACTCGTTGAAACTTGCTCCTACTACTCCTGATGATGTTGAATGTCTTGAGTGTGATGCATGGTTGAATGAGATCAAGTTGCTTAATGAGAAGAATGCTTCCACTTTGGCTAAACTAGATGCTCTTAGGATCGAATATGATGAGCTTAAGGCTAGACCTACTTTGCTTGGTGCTTGTAAATCATGTCCTACTATGCATGCTAAGCTTGTTGATTCTCGTTCTACCATTAGTTCTTTGGAAGCATCTTTGAAATCTCCTGTTGCAAATGCATGTTCTAGTTGTGATGAAGTTACTTTGCGCAATCTTGAACTTACTTCCCGTTTGGATGTCATCTATGAGGAGAATGACTATTTGAGGAAGGTGTTGGGTTGGTTGTCTGGGCAGGAACCTCAATTGAAAATCATGATTGAGGAGTTCAAGAGAGCTGATGGTCGTGGTTTGGGTTTTGAGAAGTTGGGTGAGAAAGTGGGAGAGAACAGTGGGGAGAGTGTGTATGAGAAGTGTGTTGAGTCTAACCCCGAGTTTGAGGTGATCGGAGACATCCAAGTCCCACTTCCAAAAGCACCCAAGAACTCTTTCACACCAAACCCAACTACCTTTGCAACAAGCTTGACACAACCCAAGATCCACCCAAATTCCCACCTAAGACAAATGACTTCAAGAAACTGGTGAGGTTTGTGAGTGAGAAGGGTGAGAAGCCTAGAGAGAAGCCAGAGCCAAAATCAAAACCCATCCCCTTCAGGTGTGAGTATTGTGGCAAGGAGAGGCATCTTGCAGAGTTTTGCTACAAGAGGAAGAGGGATGAGAGGCTTGCTAGGGAGCAAGCAAACCAGGACAGGTATCGCCAGCCTCATGGTATTCCTGAGCCTAGAGTGCCACTTTCACGGGGTGTGGGAAGTGTGAGGAGTGTTGGCAGGTTCCCACAGAGAGGTGGTGGTGAGAGGTTTGCTAGGAGAGATGATGGTGTGCGTGCTGGTGAGAGATTTGGTCGGGCTCGTGGCGGTTTTGCTGGACGTCCCCCTACTCGTTTTCAATACGGGTTTAGGGGAGATGATCGCAGCTTTGGGTTCCAGAGGAACTACGGACCACGTTTTCCCCCTCGTGGTGCTCGTACTCCTTCCATGGGACATGGGAAGCTTGGTGGCAAGGGAATGATGTTTGCTAACCCCTCCTTTGAGCAGATGGCTCGACACTGGTTCAACTTTCTTTGTGCTAACCCCCGGTGTCGAGTCGTTAGCTCATTCTCGTTCTTGTTTCGACTACGGGCGGGGAGGCTTGGAGGACATTTGGTTGATCGACTCCGGGTGTTCTCGACACATGACCGGAGATAAGAAGTGGTTCTCCAGGCCTCACCCCGGTGAAGGAAAAGTTGTACATCACATTTGGGGACAATGGACGAGGAAGGGTGATTTACGAGGGTGTTGTGCATGTGAGTGACAAGGTAACGTTGAAGAGAGTGGCTCTTGTGAAGTCTTTGGGTTTCAATTTGCTTTCGGTTTCTCAGTTGCTTGATGAGGGTTTTGAGGTGCATTTCAAGTCTAGCGAGTCTCGTTTGCTTGATTCTCGAGGTGATCTTGTACGTATGATCATCCCCGAGGGTCGGATTTTCGTGTTTGGTTTCTCTCGTTCTTTGGGTCCTGCTCGCTGTTTGATGGCTGGTCCTTCTGATTTGTGGAAATGGCATAGGCGGTTGGGACACTTGAGCTTTGATTTGGTTTCCCGCTTGAGTGGTCTTGACCTTGTCTGAGGATTGCCGAGGTTGAAGCTTGAGAAGGATTTGGTTTGTGCTCCGTGTAGACATGGCAAGATGGTAGCCACTCCCCATCCACCCCTAACCGATGTCATGACCGAGCGTCCGACAGAGCTGTTGCACATGGACCTTGTTGGGCCAGCTCGAGTTCGCTCGGTGGGTGGGAAGTGGTATGTCCTTGTTGTGGTGGACGATTACTCTCGCTATGCCTTTGTGTTTTTCTTGGAGGATAAGAGTGAGACATTTGGCTTTGTTCGAGATCTGATCGTGAGGTTGAAAAACGAGAGGCATGGGAATGCTATTCGAGCTATCCGAAGTGATAATGGCTCAGAGTTCAAGAACTCTCGTTTTGATGCCTTGTGTCGTGATCTAGGTCTTGAACATCAGTATTCGACCCCTTATGTGCCCCCTCAAAATGGAGTCGTGGAAAGGAAAAATCGGACTCTTTGTGAGATGGCTAGGACGATGCCCGATGAGCACGGGACTCCTAGGAGGTATTGGGGTGAGGCGGTCAATACGGCTTGTCATGTCTCTAACGGGATTTTATTGCGAGCTTTCAAGAAGAAGACTGTTATGAGTGATGCATGGTCGGGCACCCAAGGTGAGTCATTTCCGAGTTTTTGGCTGCAAGTGCTTTATTCTTAAGAAGGGAAAACTCGACAAGTTTGAGGCTAGGTCTAGTGATGGTATTTTCTTTGGATATGCTAACCACTCTAGAGCCTATAGGGTGCTTAACCTTGAGACTAACAAAATCATGGAGACTTGCGAGGTAACCTTCGACGAGACAATGCCATGTACCTCTCTTGGCTTTGAATGTGCAGGTGAAGAGGAGATGGCCGAGGACCTCTTTGAAGAGGAGAAGGATGAAGCTAGAGATGATGATGGGGATAACCATGCGCCTGAAGCTGAGTGTGTACCCACTACTTCCCCTACGACCACTACGGAGCGTGGACCGTCTACTTCATGGACAACGACGGTGCGACAAGAGGACCAGGCAAGAGAAGGCTGAAGTTGAGGGGGAGGTAGTCTCGAGGCGTGAGGCTCCCCGGCGGATTCAAGAAGTGCACCCCCTGTCGAAGATCATTGGGGACATCGACGAACGTACTACACGGTCAAGGTCCAGGAATTCCTCTCATTTCGCTCATCTTGCATTTGTTGCCACATTTGAGCCCAAGGACATTGGACACGCTTTATCGATGCAAACCGGGTCAATTCTATGCATGAGGAGTTGGAAAACTTTGAGAGGAACCGGTGTGTGGGAGTTAGTTGAACCTCCTCTAAATTGCCATCCCATAGGAACCAAGTGGGTTTGGAAGAACAAAGAGGGAGAGAATGGGATGGTTGTGAGGAACAAGTCCAGACTTGTTGCTCAGGGGTTTAGTCAGAAGGAGGGGATCGACTATGAGGAGACCTTTGCTCCTGTGGCCGTCTTGAGGCAATTCGGATCCTTCTAGCCTTTGCCGTGGCTAAAGGGTTCAAGTTGTTTCGGATGGATGTGAAGAGTGCCTTTACGAATGGGGTCATAGAGGAGGAGGTGTATGTGAAGCGACCACACCGGGTTTGAGAGCGAGCTTGTACCCACACGGGGTGTACATGTTGAAAAGGGCTCGTATGGTTCGAAATAGGCGCCTCGTGCTTGGTATGGGAGATTGAGTGGTTTTCCGTTGAGCGAGAGGGTTTGTGATGGGTACCATGGATAGGAGCTTGTTTCTCCTCAAGCATGGAAATGACTTGTTGATTGTTCGGATATACGTGGATGATATTGTCTTTGGTGGCTCGTCACATAACCTTGTTGCCAAGTTTGCGGATGAGATGAGCGGGGAGTTCGAGATGAGCATGATGGGCGAGTTGCGGTACTTTCTCGGTGCGAGATCAAGCAAGTAAAGGACGGTACATTCGTGCACCGGACCAAGTACACGAAAGACATGCGAGGAAGTTCCGGATGCAAGATGTGAAGCCGAAGTCGACTCCCATGGGGAGTGCGACCACTTTGGATGCGGACGAGGACGGAGAACCAGTGGACCAGCGGGAGTACGGGAGCATGATCGGCTCCCTCCTCTACTTGACGGCGACAAGGCCGGACATACGGTTCGGCGTGTGTACGTGCGCTCGTTTTCGAGGCTTCGCCGAGAACATCACATCGACGGGCCGTCAAGAGGATTTTCGGTACCTACGGTCCGCCCCCTGGTCTTGGCCTTTGGTATTCTTCCTCCTCGACTCTCTCTCTTCATGGTTTTTCCGATGCGGATTTTGCTTTGGTTGTTGAGTCGAGAGGAAGTCTACTTCGGTACTTGCCGGTTTCTTGGGTCTTCGTTGGTTTCATGGTCTTCCCTTAAGCGAGTCTAGTGTAGCTCGGTCTACCACCGAGGCGGAGTATGTTGCGGCCGCGAGTTGTTGTTCCCGACTTGTTGTGGATTTCATACACTTTGAGAGACTTTGGTGAGGAGTGCACCCGATCCCACTTCTTTGTGATAGCACCGGTGCCATAAGCGTAGCCAAAAACCCGGTGCTTCACTCCGGAACCAAACACATAGAAGTGAGGTATCATTTCTTGAGGGACAATGTGGAAAAAGGAACCATTGTGTTGAGCCATGTCCCTACCCAAGATCAGCTAGCCGACATCTTTACAAAGCCTCTCGATCAAGCTACATTTGTGCGCTTGCGGGGGGAACTTGGGGTTTGTTGCCCTTTCTAGTTGATTCTTGGGGGATTTTCTCTTGTACCATATGTATCATATCATGTTTTACTTTGATGTATATACATGCTTTGCTTGATGTATAAACCATGGTAGGATAGCCATCTTGTCATATATCATGTTGCATTTGTATCATATTGCATTTTAGGATGATGAGCTTCTTTCATATGCCTTATTTGAGTCTCTTTGGCTATTTGTGAGATATTGGTCATATGTGTGGAGAAATGGTGATGTGAGGCTATGCTCTTGGAATATTTGAGATATATGTGTGGTGAGATAGCCCTTTGTGAAATAAATGCCAATCTTGACTAATTTTTGATGAAATATGCTCCACTCGTGTGTAGTTGTGTATCCATGTCACAGTTTGGTCTAAATGTGCTTTTCATGCTTAGATTGTGCTTGGATGTCTTTTTCTTGCATTTGGGCCAAAGGCCGTATATCATTGTGAATGTTTAGCCTATGTTGCATTCATGGGGGAGCATAAGTTTCTTTTTGCCGCAAAGGCACTTCATGTACAATGAAATGAATTAATCTTGAAAAGAAGTGTGTAATGCTTGAAAAATGCTCCATCCATCATGTCTATGCTTAAAATGTCTTATCTTTCACATATGGGTGCAAAACATGTTGCATGATGTTCACCAGTGGAGAAGTCTCCCCGAAGTGGACACATGGCTCATGAGCTTTGACATGACATGCTTTGCTTTATGGGTGTTTTCCATGATCTTTTGCTGAGAATTTGATATCCTTGTATGATCTTTGAATGGTATGCATGTTCGTGGCTCAAGTGTGACATGGATAGGCTTTTACATGTGAAGCGAGCCTTCTTTTGGTAAAACTGCTTAAATCTGAAAATTTTGCTTTGTCACATGCTTGTATTCTCATATATTACTTGTGGCAATGCTTTGACTATGCTATGATTCATATGTGTGATCTTTGTCTCATTTTTAGCCTTTTGACACTAGATTTGGCCTATTTGAGAAGCTCATGTAGATATTTATATGCTTTGTTTTGCTTTTCTGCATTTTCACCTTGATTCATACATTGTCAACAAGGGGGAGAAGAGGTGAGCTTAATGAAAATTCAGAAGAGGTGAGCTAAAATTTGGAAGTTTGCATCCACATGTTCAGGGGGAGCTTGCATTTGTTCGGGGGGAGCTTTCTTCTTGTTTTCGGTGTGGAGTTTGTGCTTTGCTTGGCTTGTGACCTTTCTTCGCCTTTCTTCGGTTTTGGTCATGAGTTGAGTTTCTTTGTTTTCTTTCTTCTTCCTTTCTTTCTTTCTCCGAATTTCATTTCGCGTTGTGTGTTGTCAATGCACTCATCAAGGGGGAGATTGAGGACCGGAGCGTCCCGGTGGTCGATGGATGACCGCTCCTCGGTGATGAGTGATTGACAACGGGTGTTGGACCGACTCTTGGCTTAGTGCGCGGGTGTAGGCCGCGGCCTAGTTCGTGTTGTTGCGGGTGAAGAACGGGCGCGAAAGGTCTTCGGCCTTGAGGGGCCTCGGGAGATGGAGAGACAAGTAGGCTCGGTTCGAGGGACCGGTGGACGGCGGGACTGGGTGCGGGCCACATGGTGGCGACACGAGCAAGACGAAGTCATGGACAATCGAGCCGGTGCACGGTGGCGGTCGAGTCAAGTGGTTTGGCGGGGAGGCCGGACCGAGCACGCGGGGTTTGGTGGTTTGCCCACAAAACCATCGGAGGACAGTTTCTTGGTTTGGGCCTCAAAACCAAGTCTGAGGGCCCAACACGACGGAGACGGGATCCGGGCATGTCGGGAAGCTTCGAGGCGGAGGACACGCGGCGGGATCGCATGGCTTGCGTCGGGAGGACGTGGGGTGCGGCAAAGGCGTGGCCGTCCGATGGCAAGACCCACAAACATTACCTAAATGCCCCTGCGTGGGTTGTATCGCCAGTAGTTAAGTTAGGGGTAGTCGAGTCATTTACCACTCCGGCGGGACCCGATATATAAGCCATAAGGGTGTGTGAGTGGCTCCCTCTCTCCGCGACTTAGGGTTTCATTTCCTCCCTCCCATTTCTCATTTTCGTAGCTATTTTTCTTCCATTTTCTCTAGGCTAGCATGAGAGCTTCATGAGAGATTTGTTGAGAGGGATGGATGCTAGGGCGGCATGCTAGACCTTGTGAATCTTTCCTGGTTTGTATAGAAGATTCGGAGTTGTGTTTTTCGTGGTCTTTTGTGCTTGTTTTCGTTCCTTTGTTCTCGGTGTGATTCTGCGGATTTGAGTGGGTTTCTCCCCGGATTTCTTTGATGGAAACATGGATAGATGTCTCGTGCATCTTTGTGATTGATCTTGTGCCCTCAAACGCCGGGAAACCACTTCGATTCGAGGATTTTCGTTCGGTGCTCTAGCTTTTGGTGGTGCTCAAAGGATTCGCGATTCCCAGTGATTTAGGGAGTTAGGAGGCAAGATTTTTGGGCTATAGCATCCTTGTGTGACGCTTTTCAAGTCCCCAAACCCTTGTCTTCACAGCTTCTACCGTTTGGGAAATCCGATGATGATTTGGGGGAGTTGACCTTCGAGGTCGGGCGTTTTTTACGCTCTGTCCGTGCCTCGCGGACGGTCCGCGCCCTCTCCGGCGGACGGTCCGCGCCGCACGTGTTCGTTCCGTGTTCTTCGAGTTATTGCTCGCCTTTCGTTTCGATCCGTCACGGTTTTGAGTTTTGGTTGGACGAAGTTTCGGACGGTCCGCGTGTGTTGGGCGGACGGTCGCGGGTGCCCCGGCGGACGGTCCACGTGCTCCCCGCGGACGGTCCGTGGTTCGCGGTGTGCCACCGGAGGTTACGTTTAATTTAACGGACGGTCCGCGTCTCGGGCGGACGGCCCCGCGGCAAGGGTGCGGACGGTCCGCGGTACCTGCCGGACGGTCCGCGCGGCCCATCGCGGACGGTCCGCCCTGTCTAGCCGGACGGTCCGCCAGAGGCTGTGTGCTTTGCTTCTTGGTTCGATTCCTCCCTTCTTTCTTTCGTGCTTCCGCGTGTGCTTCAAGGAATCGTTCCTAAGGCTAGAGGTTGATCCATAACCTCGTTGTCTTGGCGATTGGTGTGTGATTAGATCCATCGCTTGTGTGTGACCGAGATTTGACTAGGGTATAGGCCAGGTTGTTTGGGAAGAATTTTTACCGGCTCCTATTCACTCCCCCCTCTCTAGTCGCCAGCTGATCCTTCATTCTCCCGCCACTCCGCCATGAAGTCGACTAGCGCCTGCGACTTGATGGCTGTACGTGGCTTGAAGTTGATGGTGTGGGCGCCGAGTTCGACTGCCCACTTGGAGATTCTTCCAGTAGCATCTTGGTTCCGCAGGATGTCGCCGAGCGGGTAGTCGGTGACGACGGAGATCGAGTACTCCTGGAAGTAGTGTCGTAGCTTCCGCGAGGTGATGAGTACTGCGTACGAAAGCTTCGCATAGGGCGATAGCGTGCCTTGGACTACGACGAGGACCTCGGCCGATGAAGTAGACGGGCGCTAGGCCGGATAGGCGTGGCCGTCTTCTGCCCGCTCGACGACGATGGCGATGCGACCACGTGAGTAGTCGCGGCGAGGTAGAGCGATGGGCGCGCTCGCCTTTGCGAGGAGCCGTGAGGGCGGTGGCTTCGATAGGAAGTCCTTGAGCTCGGCAAGGGCTTGGTCCGCCTCCGGAGTCCACACGAACTTCTCTTGGTGCTTGAGTAGTTTGAAGAAGGGGAGCCCTCGTTCTCCAAGCTTCGAGATGAATACGTTCAAGGCCGCCATGCACCGGTCGGCTTACGGACGTCTTTGATGCACGTGGGAGCTTTCATGCTGGTGATGGCGGAGATCTTCTCGGGGTTGGCTTCGATGCCGCGTTGGCTGATGATGAAATCGAGTAGTTTGCCCGAAGGTACGCCGAAGACGCACTTGTTCGGGTTGAGCTTCCAGCGGTACTCGCGCAGAGATGCGAAAGTCTCTTCAAGGTCGTCGATGAGGGTGCTTTGAGGTTTCGGTCTTGACAACCACGTCATCCACGTAGGCTTTGACGTTCTTGTTGAGTTGCCTCTTGAAGCGAGCCCGGATAGCTTGTTGATAGGTAGTGCGGCGTTCTTCGGCCGAAGGACATGGTCGTGTAGCGATACGCGCCAAACGGGGTGATGAATATGGTCTTCTCGGGTCTTCTTCCTTGATCGCGATGCGGTGGTACCGGAGTAGCGATCGAGGAAGCGAGCGAGGTCGCGGCCCGTCGTAGAGTCGATGACTTGATCAATCCGCGGCAACCCGAAGGGGTCCTTGGGGCAGTGCTTGTTGAGATCAGTGTAGTTGACGCACATCCTCCACTCGTTCGAGTTCTTCTTGCGGACAAGGACGGGGTTGGCAAGCCACTCAGGATGGAAGACTTCTCTGATGAAGCCAGCCGCGAGTAGTTTGGCGAGTTCCTTCTTGATGGCATCCCGTCTGTCGTCGGCGAAGCGTCGGAGGTGTTGTCGCTTGGGGGTGGCCTTAGGATCGACGTTGAGGCAGTGCTCAATCAACTCCCTGGGCACTCCTGGCATGTCCGCTGGCTTCCACGCGAAGATGTCGCGGTTAGCTCGGAGGAAGTTGATGAGCGCGTCTTCCTATTTGGAGTCAAGGTCGGCCCCGATGGTGGTGGTCTTGCTGCTGTCGCCTGTCCCGAGGTCGATCGTCTTGACTAGAACCTCCTCAGCTGGTTGAGGCTTTTTGCCTTTGTCAGACTTCTCAGGGATGTCGAGTTCACTTGTAGCAAGCTTCTTCGACGCGGCGTAGACCTCCATCATCGCGTTGGGTACTTGATTTGTTGAGGCGATCTCCACGACTTCGGTGTCGCAGTCGTGCGAGATCTTCAAGTCCCCTTGGAGAGAGAGTACACCTGCTGGACTTGGCATCTTGAGTACCAAGTAGGTGTAGTGGGGCACCGCCATGAATTTGGCGATGGCCGGTCTACCAAGGATGGCATGGTAGGATGTTTCGAAGTCCGCGACCTCGAACTTGATGTACTCGGTACGATAGTTGTCCCGAGATTCCCCGAGGGTAACTGGCTGGACCACTAAGCCCAGTGGGATAGCCGCGTTACCGGGGACGATGCCGTAGAAAGGCGTGTTGATCTTAGTGAGCATGTGGGTGATGTCGAGCTTCATCTTCTTCAAGGTTTTGGTGAAAAGGACGTTGAGCCCTCTTCCACCGTCGATGAGGACCTTGTTGAGCTTGGAGCCCGCGACCACCGGCTTCAGGACGATAGGGAACCGCCCTGGTTCGGAGAAGCTGGTCCATTGATCCGCGCGGGAGAAGGTAATGGGTACCTCCGACCACCTGAGAGGGGTTGGGACCGGCGGCTCAATGCTCATGACTTCTCGACGGGTAGCCTTTTGCTCCCGCGTGCTGGGTAGTCCGCCGAAGAGGACGTTGACAGTCTTGTCGGGTTCCTGGAAGTCGCCGTTGTCTCTGTCGTTCTTCTTCTTGCCTTTCTTGTCGTGAGGGTGCGGTGGCTCTGGAGTACTCTTGAGTGCTTGCCTGAGTTGGTAGCACTGCTCGGTAGTGTGGTTGCCGTCCAGATGCCACGGGCACTTCTCCTTTAGCAAGTCTTTGAAGCCGCCGGAGTTCTTCTTCGAGTTCTCCTTCGCAGGGGCGGCGGACGGCCGCGACGGTGTTGTCTGGCTTGCGCTTGCGGTTTGGACCCGAGTAGTTGTTGTTATTGCTGCGACCGTCTTGGTTCCCGTTGTTGCCGCTGCCGCCGCCCGCGTTTTGCTTGTTCTTGCCACGGATGGCATCGTACTTGGCGTTGGCCTTGTCTTCTTCATCCGCCCAGGACATGATCATGTCCTTAAGGTGGGGGATGGACTTGGGACGGCGAAGACCGAAGTCTTCAAAGGTGCGGCGGTGGTAGAGGCCGTCTTGGAAGAGGTCGATGACCTTGTCGGTGACGTCGACTACGGTAGCGCGCTTGTCAAAGAAGCAGCGCATGTACTTGCGAAGGGTTTCGCCTTGTTCCTGCTTCACCATGGCCAGGTCCATGCGAGTACCCGATCGGCCCATGGCGCCCGCGAAGTTGCTGGTGAACTGCTCCTTCAGCTGGTCCCACTTGTCGATCGAGTGCTTGTCTAGCGACTCGAGCCATGTGAGTGGAGCCTGGTCCAGACAGAGGGGGAAGTAGAGGCACTTGGTGTCGTTGTTGCCGCCAGCGTTCTTGATGGAGAGGGCGTAGCACCTGAGCCACTGGATGGGGTCTTGCTTCGCGTCGTACTTGGTGATTCCCAAAGGCTTGAACTTTTCGGGGAGGAGCAAGTTGCGAAGTCGAGGTGCGAAGGCGGGGAAGCCGTCGTTGTTGCCTGCAGTGGCTGACTTCTTCCGCCGCAGCTCCTCAATCTTCTGGCGGGCGTCATAGGCGCCCTGTGAGGCACCGGAGGCGTGGCTGTTTGCGTGGTCACAACCGCCGCGATTGCCGCCTCCGCCGGCCCTCCTGTTGGCTCCGTGGTTGGAGCTTCCGTCGTCGCTGCCGCCGCCGTCGGGGGTCACGGCCGCCGCCGTCAGGAGCGCGGTGAGGGACGACCTCGCGGTTGTTGTTGCCACCCTGTGAGGGTCCGCCGGCGTTTGCGCGAGTACGGTTGGGCTGAGCCGGCAGCTCGGCTCGGGTACGGTTGCGGCCAAGGTCAGCACTACGACTTGTAGCTTTGTTGTCGCGGTTCCTGGCGGGAAGAGGTTGGTTGACCCAGTTGTCAACCCGCATGAAGTAGGCATCTTCAGCGAGCTCGGCGATGACTTCTCCGGCGCGTATTCCCTTAGCCCAGCGTGCGATCGCTGTGGTCAACATGAGGCACTGCTCGGGGGTAGTGTGTACTCTGCTCTCGACCGCCTCGAGAGCTTCCGCAAGGTTGCAGATGGGGAGGTTGTCTCTGAGATGCCGGCGCCGTTCGCTGCGCTTCCTGTTACTCTCACGTCGAGCGTCCCTGTTGGCGGCGGTCTCATCTGCAGGTGCATCAGCAGACAGCTCGTCCGCGAGAGATGTCCTCAAGGTACTTGTGCGGAGCCGTCCCGGATGGTCGGGGGTGTCGCCGGCGGCCATGAAGACTTGGCGATCGGGGTTGCCAAGGGCCGGACTCGAGCTCGCCACTTCGGTTGGAGTGTACGAGTCAGCCCGGGCAAGTGGTGTTCCCTCCTGGAACGGGAGCGAGTCGAGGTAGGTGACGTAGCGTGAGTCTCCGCTTATCAGGTCCGCGGGCTTGCGGTCTGGCCAGTAGACGAATCTTCCGGCAGGCGTGGACGTTATAACCAGCCCAGAGGCCGGCCGTGATAAGGGATGCTCAGTAGTGTTGTCCTCGGACTCGGGGTCCGACCCGAAGTCGAACTCGTATGCGGAATCCGAGTAGAACCTTGTTGACGGTGAAAATCCGTCAACCTAGCCATGAGTTTACCTTCGGTGTTGGCATGAATTTTATACCTTATCCATTGGTACTAACCCCCGTGGTATAACAAGTTCACGTGTGCATGTCGTTTTTGGAGTTTAATGTTTATGCGGGGATTTAGTGTTGAATGCAAGACTTTCGGGATAAGTTCATCAAGCACCTCATGACAAGACCTTGAAACCCCGAACAAGTCATGCAATGAAGCAAAACTAACTCCAAGAAGCGGGGGACTCGATCCGAGAAGACAACAAACTCCGGGGACACGACCGGAAAAGTGCTTTGAAGCTTGCAAGACAAGGAGTTGAGTCCAATTCGGAGAGAAACCGACGACATGGACCTACATGCGAAGGGGGAAGCATCCGGGAAGCAAGGGAACCGACCTCGGGCAAAGGAGCCGCGCGGGCCGGGCCTAAATGGGCCCGGGCGGCCGGCCCCGATCCGGTCGGCCCGAGGCCCATTTAGGGCCCAAATGCGACGTCCTTTGCCCTAGCCGCCGATCGGGCTATTTATAGTCCCCCGACCGAGAGCCACGGAGAGAAGATTTCGTCTTCGGCCGCCGAGAAGCGAGAGAAGAGAGGGACATCATCTAGGAGAGGAGAGGGTCGAGCTAGTTGACTAGGGTTTCCCTAGCCGACGTGGGAACCTTGCAAGGAAGACCACGTCGGAGTTCCCGAGCTAGAAGCAAGATCAAGGAAGGATCCGGTGGTGATCTTGTGTATGTATCATTGTTATAGTTGAATTATCAAGTTGAATCTTTTCCCAGCGATCAAGTGTTTCCTCGAAGATTTCGTTTTTCGATCGGCTTTGCTTATTCCAATTCTATTCTCGAGATAGATTACATAGGGTGTTCTTGTAGCCGCGGTGGCTAGAGGTACACGCCGGATCTTCCGAAAGAATCTCGACTTGTCTTTTGACTCGCCCTAAGCTCCCCGCATGAATAGGGATACGTTGTGACGAACGGGGGTCTCGAAAGGCGGATGTTTTCGGATTTGGACGGGAAACCACGATTTAAAGAGGCTTTTATTAAGATTCGATTTGCTATTTCTTCTTTTGCTTGGAACTTCAACAAAAGGCTTACCCCGATCCCTCTAGATCGGTTTATCTACCCAATCTTACTTTGTTTTCTCCGGTTTTTAGTAGATTAGATTCGTTTTGTGTCTTTTACTTAGATGCATTAGGTCTTTTATCGATTATTGAAGATTACTTGGCTTTAATAGATTAATTCTTGCGTCACACATTTGTTCCACGGATTCGATACCTTGGGTTCACCACTCGAGGGAAGAAGGGTCCCTTGACTACGACGGGAGACTTGTACGCTTGCGAGTCACGAACGAACTTTGATACAATTATTAACCGTCAACAAGCCCCTTTTTTACGGCGCCGTTGCCGGGGAACAAGTGATCAAGATTTGATTTTTTATTGCTTTTTTTTGTAATTTTCAGTACTGATTTTGTTTTATTTTTGCATCTAATAAGCTTCAATCATCCTCAAAATATATCTAATCTAGTTTGTCTAACTCTAGTCTTTATAGATTTGTTTTGTTTTCTAGTTTCTTTTGCATATTTTGTTTATTGCTAACCCTAACGGGAGATGGACGGCTACCTCTCCAACAAACCCAATAATTTTGTGGATGATCCGAGAAAAACTTTACGAGGCTAAGGAGACGCGAAGCACATCAAGCTAAAAAGCTGGATTTTGTAGATTCGGAGTCGGAAGACGAAGGATCGCGAGAATCTCCGGAGAATTCACCACCTCAAAGTCCGCGGGAGAACCGACGTCCACCAATGGGTGACCAACCACCGGAAGAACGCAAGATTGGGGAGCTATGCACCCCAGACATCATCGACCTACCAATCTTGAACCTCGACGAGATCGGAAGACCGTTCGAGATCAAGACCTCAACAATCCGCATGGTGCAACATTCACCCTTCACCGGCAAAGAGGATCCGAACCTTCACCTCCAAGCATTCATTCAACTATGTCAGACTTTCAATATGGATGGGGTGACTCAAGATCAAATGAGGGCAAGGCTTTTTCCGTTTTCACTACTCGGGAAGGCGTTGCAATGGTTCCACTCTCAACCGGCGGAGACGGTGCAAAATTGGAACACGTTGATGAAGGCTTTCATGAAGGAATACTACTCACCGGGTAAAACTCAAAGCTTGCGTAATAAGATTGCCACCTTTGTTCAATATCCTACGAAACTATCTCGGAGGCATTCGAGCGCTTCAACGAGTACACCGGGCGGTTCCACATCACAAGTTCCCGAAAGAAGACCTCGTGCAAAAGTTCTATCAAGGACTCACCATGGCGTCAAGGACGATCATCGATGCATCGGCGGGAGGATCTATCATCGAGCTTACACCGACGGAAGCTTTCACGCTATTCAAGAAGGTCGCGGATAATGACACGTGGGCGTCATCCGGGCGCCTACACCGGCTCAACCTATGGGGAACGTCAAAGGAGTCTTGCAAGTGGAGAAGGAAGACATACTTGAAGGCAAGATCGACTCGCTCATGAGGAGGTTGGAGAAGATGGAGATAGAAAAGAAAGAGGCTCAAGACTTGAAGGCCGCCGAAGCAAGGTCCACATGCGAAGAATGTGGAGAGTATGGCCATGTCCGCAAAGATTGTCGGAGGAAGCCAAAGTGCTCGACTACGTGAGGAAGGGAGAATTGCCGAACTTCCGCTACGGGCAAGGTAGGCCTCAATTTAATGCAAGCTCATCTATTCCTAACGCGGTTCCACTTCGGATACAATTGAAGGAGTTCATGGATGAGCAAGCTAAGATCAACAAGGACACCGTCACCAAGTTCAAGACCATAGACAAGGTGTTGGAGAACATCGATAGCAAAGTGACGGAGGTCGGAAGTTCCAATCATCAAGTACTCAACATGATGAAGATGCTCGAGACGCAAGTTGGACAACTTGCGGGGCGCCTCACTAATGATGAAGGGAAGCTTCCGGGACAACCCAAATGTCCCGAATCGGCGAAGGCCATTCAAACACGTTCGGGGAAGGAGACCGAAGATCCGGAACGTTCCGCGGGAGCAAGGAAGCTTAAACCGTCCACCGAGGTGGAAGGAGGCTGCTAAAGAGAAGGTTACGGGGATCGTCACCGAGGAACCCGAATTTGAGATGCCGGAAGATGACACGAGGATACCGCAACTCAAGCCACGCTACTTCCGAGGTAAACTTGACAACCACTTTGAGAAGTTTGTGGAAGTTGTGCGTAGACTTAGCATCAACATGCCGTTACTAGATGCCCTACAAGTACCTACATATTCTCGTTACTTTAAAGACATTCTTGCAAATAAATATGAGATAGCAACACTCGGGGTAGATCATGTCAAGATGTCCGAGGAGTGTAGTGCGGCTATTGCTTATGGGCGGGAGAAGCAAAAAGACCCGGGTGCCCTACAATTCCATGTTCAGTTGGTTCTTTCAACTTCGAGAAGGCGTTATGCGACCTTGGAGCTAGTGTGAGTGTCATGCCGAGGGATGTGTTCGAGAAGTTACGCCTACCGATGGAGCCTACGGGAATATGTTTGGAGCTGGGTGACAACTCCATTCGCTATCCCTTGGGCATTGCTGAAGATGTACCCGTGAAGATTGGACACCACTTCATCCCCGTCGACTTCATTGTGCTCGAGATGGGAGAGAGGGAGAAGCCGCCGCTCATCCTAGGGAGGCCGTTCCTCAAGACCGTGGGAGCAACTATTGATGTTGGCAAGGGGGAGATCATGTTCGATATCAACGGAGAAAGGAGTTCCTTCAAGTTCCGTCCAAGGATTGAGGCATGCAACATGATTGGAGTGAAGATAGAACCAAAACAAACGGAGGGGCTGAAAAAGAAGAAGGAGCCGAAAAAAGTGAACGTAACGAAAATTAAAGAAGGTGTTGCATCCGTCAAGACAAAGGAAGAGAAGCCGCTGTGAAGACCAAAAAAATGACTAAGCCGGCCAAGCCAAAAGACAAGCCCGCGCCCAAGATGGTGCGGAAGTGGGTACCCAAGATTGCAACGCCCGCAAAGAGCGTTGATCCGGAGTAATCAAGTGAAGAAGTCTAGCTATAGACTATAAACGAAGCGCTAGGCGGGAGGCAACCCGTTTCGTCAAGTCAAGTCAAGAATAAGCTACGGGAGGACAACCCGATTCCGGGTTTTTCGAGTATTTTTAATAATTTAGTTTTTGAGTTTTACTACGCAAAGACATTAGACTTAGAAGTTGTTGAACAATATTAGAGACATAATTCTTGATTGAATGTTTGCTTTATCATAAACCCTTTGCATGAACCCTCCTATGTGCTTGTTTGATTCTTTTCTTTTCGAGAAACCCCTCAACCAAATAATTTCAGAACCTTAGCTCAACCTTTCACCCTCATTATGGTGCTGAGGTTGGCTTATTTTTCATGCTAAAACCACACGAGTAGAGCCACGATTTATATTCAAGTGTTATAAAAATTCAGCACGTGGTAGGACTCGCGTGAACCTAGAAATCAAAGCTTTTGGTTGGTCTCAAAAATCTTTATCCTTGGTTTCTCTAGGATTAGAATTTTTCTAAGCCCATTCTAATTTTGTTCTATTCAAAATCTTTCTTATTTAGCCAAAATTAGAACCTAAACCTATGCCCCCATGATCAAGCCGGGAAAACGTTCGCTCTCAACCGATGAAAGCGAGACTTTACCGGTAAGACCAAAATCGACGTAGTCGAAAAATATTTTCGACTTACATCTGTTTTTAATGGTTTAAAAACTTCTCTAAAATTATGTTCAAGCTCTTGCATGGCTCTGAAAAATATTTTAAAATTCGAATTAGAGGAGTGCTTAACCTTAAACACACCTAAATGGAGGCAATCAAGTTTGAATTAATCATGCATGTGCCATTGGATTCTCTTTTATCAACTTTCACCCACTCCACATGCAAAGGACAAGCATGGTGGGCAGCAAGCATCAACTTTGCAGGATTTCAATGGTGGCATGTGAAGCAAGTGGAGCTAGGGAGCATGGACATGACCCAAAGCATGGAGCATCAAGTGGGAGGACCAATAATTCAAGAAAAGGAGTGGACGAGAGCGTTTGGGCGGTGCAACTCGTGGAGCACGCGGGCGGGGAAAGTTGCGAGAGGCGAAATGATCGTGCTTTGGGAGAAAGATGCACCGAGGAGGAGCCGTTGGAGCCACGGGCCGGCCGGCCTAGGCCGGCCGGCCTGCCCTATAAATGGTGCCCCCGGCGCCCGTCTTCTGCAGGCAAGCTTCCCTCTCCTTCCCTTGTTTGTGTGTTCAAGTTTGTGTGCTCAGAACCTCCGTAGACTTAGCCAACCACCCAAGCTTGAGAGCTCAAGAAAAAATCCACCTCCCTAATCCACTCAAAGTCCACATCCGAAGCAAAGAGTTTAAGTGTCTAGTTTACCGGTTGCAACCCGGATTTTTAGTTGAAGAGAGAGTGCAGCAAGCATGTGGAAGAAGACCACAAGTCTCTTCTCTAAGAAGAAGAGTTCGTCGTCGTCGAAGCCGTCATCAACCACGTCTTCGAGGAGGCACTCGGTTTCCGAGTCTCCCCGGAGCATGGAGACGGACACGGCACCACCGAGGAGGAACGACGCTCTCCTCCTTGGTGGGATGAGGGGCTGCGAGAAGCACTTCCATGAGGTTCACCGAACCTCGTGGGCGCACGGAGGAGCAACCCGCGCCACCACGACGATCGACTCGCTCAACCGCACCACCTCCTTACACCCCGACACAATCTTCGTACGGCTTCATCATCATGTCGGCGGAGGAGGAGGATAGGCTCGCCAATCTTGAGAAGAGGCTTGTGCCAAACGTCGAGATCGACGACCAAGCACTCCACACCTTGGGTTTTCGCACCGACATAAACTACATGTTGGGGCACCTCGGGTGGATTCAATTCTCCAACGGAATCTCGGTGGACACCCACTTGGGTTACACCTTGAAAATTTTAATGACTATGGCACCCATCGTTGATGATGATGGGGTGCAATGCTTGTCATTCCGTTTGGAGGGAATCCAACAAGTGGTTCCCTACGAGCACGTAAGGGAGCTGCTTGGATTCCACAAGGGCGCTCGGAGAAAGTCGACGTGCCTCCCGGCATGTTGGCGGAATTTTGGGGCATGATCTCCGGAGATGCCCATCAACAACGCAAAAGCATCCGCAACCCCATTATCCGGATATTTCACTCTTGGATGTGCAAGAGGGTATTGGGGAGGATGAGGGAAACAAAGGTGACCGACACGGAGTTAAATTGGCTATACTCGGCTTTGATTGCCGGGCAGCCAATTGACCCCTCTTACCTCATGATCAACCGTTGGTGTTGTGAAGCAACATCGGGGGCTAGTGATATTGGTTCGGGGTGTTACCTCTCCATGTTGGCCTTTTCCTTGCGGCCGGGGATCGCAAGAAACCCCGCTCACCTTTTGCGCGGTACCTCTCTCGGTTTTGAGTACTTGCGGCAAGGCAAGTACATTAGTGGAGATGAGAGAAGAGGTTACCGATTGGCCATTGTGAACCTCCCTCTTCCGGATGAGAGGCTTAGGCTTTTCACCGAAGGAAGGGAAGATTGGTTGGAAGAGGGAATACTTGTCCCTGCAAGGAAGAACAAAAGAGGAAGGATCGTAGAAGAGGGAACATCCTCCGCACAAGAGGGTGGAGCACAACCCAATGTGCAACCATCCGGCGGGGGTTCCTCCTCCGCCAAGTTATTACGGAGGGTCTCAACAACAAGCATGGGGGGGTGGTGCACCGGTACCCCCTCAAAATTATGTTGTTCCCAACGTTAACTTCGCGGAGTCCTACGCTCATCATCCCCAACCACAACAAAGCATGGCTATCATTGGAGGATACGCTGCAAGAAATGCTCAAAATATCGCAGCCATCCAATCCAACGCAGCTCAACTCGGTGAAGGCAACGCAAATATTGCCTTTGAACTTGGTCGCCTTCACCTTGTAGAGCCAAATCAATTCGACGGAGGAAGCGTTCATTCATATTATGAGCAAGGCTATTATTATCAAGACTATCAACATCAACCACCGGCGGAGGATTAGAAGACTTAAGGAACTTTAGTTTTCTCTTCTTTTCTTTTTCTCTGTAATTTTCAGCTTTTGCTCTTATGTGTTTGCGTAGTATTTTTCTGTTTTTATTTAAATTTCAGCAAGCTTGTTATGTTTATTTTCAGTGTGTATTTCAGCTTGATATCACCTTTAATAAAGTCACCACCTTGATTTTTATCATTGGAAAAGTTACAAAATTTGTGCCATGTTGATATATGATTAAAATTGCAGCTTTGTTCATCTTTGTAGTTGATTTATGCATGTTTAAGCCGTGCTCTCTTAAAAATACAGATCTGAATTTATTTAAATGCTAGCTTAATTTTCAGCGGAGGTTATGATTAAAATAAAGACCCATAGTGTTTTACGTGCTCTCAAGTTATGAATGGATTGAAGATGTCTTTTATGCTCAAAAATATTGCTAACCTTGTCACAAATATCACTTGTGTGTTGCTCAACCTATCCAAAGCCTTATATATATTTGAGTGCGTAAACCTTAGTGTACAAGATTTATTTTTGAGTGAGTTATTGCAGGCCATGATTTCTCGGCCCGAGACTAAGAAGCTTTGGTCATTCCGTTTTTGCGTATCTATCTTTTTGCTAGCCTTTTATCCGTGCATTGTGTATCCCCGCATCGGTGGTCTCACAAACTTCGCCGGATATCCACCCTTAAACCAAATATCATTTTTTGTGATTACCTCCTTGACCACAACCTATCATTGAGAATGGATCATCAATTCAAGGAAGATCGCAAGACGGTGCCAACGTTGAAGATTTCAAGTATCTCTCCAAGGAAAATATCTCCGGTACCTACCTTATTTTTCGCCTCTTTGCTCGAGGACGAGCAACGTCTAAGCATGGGGGAGGAGGTAGGTACGGTGCTGCCTTAGAGTTCAAAAGGGAGTATTTTAAAAAAAAATATATATAATGATGAAAGAAAAAAAAAATTCGGCGATGTACATGACTTCCAAGGTGAAGAAAGAAAAAAAAAATATATATATATATAAGAAAGAAAGAAAAGAATGAGAAATATAAGAAAGAGAAGAAAAAAAAAATATATATTTGTGCGTAAAGTGAACTCCCCGGTTCTCTAAGAGTGCATTCAAGGCTTCAAGATAAAAAGATCCATTCTCAATTTTCCAACCATGTGCAATCCGATAACGAGGACTTTCTTTGTGCCTCGGGATCACTCTTTGCCATTTGCACATGTCCACTCATCTAAAGTGTGTGTATTTTTCTCTTTCCCCTCCTTGATTTAACATTATTTTCCAATGACCTTTTTGACGAGTCTCGGTAAGACCATGAGAAGCTTGTCTTGTTTTGACAACACCTCATTTATAAATTCTTGTTAGGACTAAACTTTCCCAAAAGCTCCATATAAAGCCTACCACATACATATGAGAGGGAAAGGAGTAGAATATATAGGCTTGAGAGACAAGTGAGATGAGAGTTTATGAGCAATACATGAGATGATTTAAATTTGTGAATTTGGTTTAGCTTTTCTTATCTCGTTCTTCATTTCAAAAATTACGAGATCCATTTAAAACTTTGTGAGCATGTTAATACTTGTGGGATAAGCTTAATAAGAATCCACCCTCCGTGGAGATGAAGGCTAGTACATTATGGAACTTTAATGAATTAAAATTTTGAGAGCATTATGTTTTCTCATGTGTAATCAAATGCAAAGTTTAAACATCGTTTAGCAATGATGATATTCATCGAAGGCTTACTCGAGGACGAGCAAGGTTTAAGCATGGGGGAGATGTTGACGGTGAAAATCCGTCAACCTAGCCATGAGTTTACCTTCGGTGTTGGCATGAATTTTATACCTTATCCATTGGTACTAACCCCCGTGGTATAACAAGTTCACGTGTGCATGTCGTTTTTGGAGTTTAATGTTTATGCAGGGATTTAGTGTTGAATGCAAGACTTTCGGGATAAGTTCATCAAGCACCTCATGACAAGACCTTGAAACCCTGAACAAGTCATGCAATGAAGCAAAACTAACTCCAAGAAGCGGGGACTCGATCCGAGAAGACAACAAACTCCGGGGACACGACCGGAGAAAGTCTTTGAAGCTTGCAAGACAAGGAGTTGAGTCCAATTCGGAGAGAAACCGACGACATGGACCTACATGCGAGAAGGGGGAAGCATCCGGGAAGCAAGGGAACCGACCTCGGGCAAAGGAGCCCGCGGGGGCTGGGCCTAAATGGGCCCGGGCCGGCCGGCCCCGGTCCGGTCGGCCCGAGCCCATTTAGGGCCCAAATGCGACGTCCTTTGCCCTAGGCGCCGATCGGGCTATTTATAGTCCCCCGACCGAGAGCCACGGAGAGAAGATTTCGTCTTCGGCCGCCGAGAAGCGAGAGAAGAGAGGGACATCATCTAGGAGAGGAGAGGGTCGAGCTAGTTGACTAGGGTTTCCCTAGCCGACGTGGGAACCTTGCAAGGAAGACCACGTCGGAGTTCCCGAGCTAGAAGCAAGATCAAGGAAGGATCCCGGTGGTGATCTTGTGTATGTATCATTGTTATAGTTGAATTATCAAGTTGAATCTTTTCCCAGCGATCAAGTGTTTCCTCGAAGATTTCGTTTTTCGATCGGCTTTGCTTATTCCAATTCTATTCTCGAGATAGATTACATAGGGTGTTCTTGTAGCCGCGGTGGCTAGAGGTACACGCCGGATCTTCCGAAAGAATCTCGACTTGTCTTTTGACTCGCCCTAAGCTCCCCGCATGAATAGGGATACGTTGTGACGAACGGGGGTCTCGAAAGGCGGATGTTTTCGGATTTGGACGGGAAACCACGATTTAAAGAGGCTTTTATTAAGATTCGATTTGCTATTTCTTCTTTTGCTTGGAACTTCAACAAAAGGCTTACCCCGATCCCTCTAGATCGGTTTATCTACCCAATCTTACTTTGTTTTCTCCGGTTTTTAGTAGATTAGATTCGTTTTGTGTCTTTTACTTAGATGCATTAGGTCTTTTATCGATTATTGAAGATTACTTGGCTTTAATAGATTAATTCTTGCGTCACACATTTGTTCCACGGATTCGATACCTTGGGTTCACCACTCGAGGGAAGAAGGGTCCCTTGACTACGACGGGAGACTTGTACGCTTGCGAGTCACGAACGAACTTTGATACAATTATTAACCGTCAACAAACCTGGAGAGGGGGTTGGAGTCCGAAGCATGTCCGGGGGCGGTGTCGGAGTCTGAGTTTTACTCGGGTACGGGCTCCTTGCCGGCCCGGCGCGAAGAGGGAGCCCACGTGCGGGCCTTGCAGGGGTTGCGGGGGCCACGCATGGAGCGCTCGCGGGATGGGGGGACCACATGTGATGGCTGAGCAGCCGGCTCGCATGCGATAGCCCATGGAGACGTCGAGTTCGAGTTGGAAGCGGACTCGAGCTCAAAGTCAGCGTGATGGTTGAAGAGCGAAATTTCGCCGAACTTGCCGGCGAGTTCGCCTGTGACAACTTCAGGAAGCGTCACGAAGCCGGTCTCGGGTTGGGCGGCATGGTGAGGCGGCGGCCGGAAAGATCCCGGGCCGTCGGCGGTGCGGACCCAAGCGCCGAAAACGAAGGTGTCGCCGCGGTTGAAGGCGACGGTTGGCTTGAAGTAGACGGGAGCCGTCGAGTTCGCCATGTGATCTCGGGCGAGATCCCCTACAGTGCGCCGAGTGTCGGTGTTTTAGACCGGCAACCTACTAAGGGGAGTACCCGAAGTAGATGAATGTGGCCTCGCCGAGATCGGTAACTCGAAGGAAGAGATACGTGGCACACAATTTAGACGAGGTTCGGGCCGTGAGGTGCGTAATACCCTACGTCTCGTATGCTGCGTAGCTCTGGATTGATTGGGTACGATTACAAGATGATGCAATTGTACGCCGTGAGATGAGGTGATAAGAGAGGGGTCCCTGCCTCGCCTTATATAGTCCGGGAGGCAGGGTTACAAGTCGGAGTAGGGAGAGAGTACTAGTCGAGTACGTCTAGGAGTCTTCCATACAGTGCGGGACATGTACAGCTTCCTAACCGAGTACTTCTCCTCTGTGGTCCTTGTGCTTCACGCCATCAGGTGCCGTGTAGCGCAAGCCGAGTAGTCCCAGGGGCCCACCGAGTAGTCGGTCCTGGTACCCACCGAGGTAGTGGGCCCAGGGAGGTCCATACGACATCGGTCGCCACCCGAACCACCCCTGTAAGCCCTTGTTTAGGTTCGCCATCTCCCAGAGTGTGTAGGTGCTTTTCTTGCACATTTTCATGGCCAGGAGCCCTATTCCGGTCAACGCCGGTGATCCCTCCGCCGTGCGCCGCCGCGCTCCGCCGGGTGTCGGCCACCGTTGGATCGGGCGCGGATGGCCCCAATCTTTTCGGCCGTGGGTCAAACCCGGCCGCGTACCGATCAGTCAGGTGATTTTTATTTAAGAGCCCCTCGGCTTTTTTATTTGCAAGCCGGTCCTCCCACCATCAAAAAATCCTTACAATCAGATCATTTATTTCATGTTTTAGCCCCTGTCTTTATTAAATTTAGTACCTGGGGTCCAGTTAAGCCTTTTATGTTTTAAACCTTCTGTTTTTAAATGTAATTAGTTCTAGGCCCCTGGTTTCTAGCTGTTAGGCTCCTGGAAAGTTTAGTTTCTTCGCAGATTAGCCCCTGAACCTTGTTTTTAGCATATCTTAGTCGTCATAGCTTCGTTTTTAGCGTTTTAGCTGTCTATGCGATCGTCTCAGCGAGCCTGTTGCTTTAGTAGCATGTTTATAACCTTTATACTTGATTGGTGAACTGTTTTATTTATTGTATGCATTATGTGTGTGATCGTAGATATCGTGCCTGTTTTGACTGAGCAACCCCTTGGAGTCGATCAGAAACAACTGTTTGAAGAAGAAGAGGATTTTCTTGTAGTTGAAGAAGGCAAGTGGTCTCCCCCCTGCATAATTCTTTTTATCCTATATAACTACATGCTTATTAAGTTTACTTTTATTATGTTATTGCATTAACTTGATGGGAACACCTTTTTAAGGACATACCTAGCTTTTTACCCTTGACCCTTGGCACAACCCGGTTTAAATAAATGTTTTTGGGTAGATAACACTAGTAGCTCAACTTGGGTTGGATAAAATGGTCTTTTAATGGAAAGGCTTAATGTTTAATGATCATCATTTTGGGTTAATACAAGAATACATGATTTAATCGGAACATGGAGAACACCCAAGAAAACATGTGCAACCACAGTGTCACATGGCTCTGACCTTAGCCAATTAATTAGGTGTGCGATTGAACTGGTGGCCCTTTTCCGAAAGGAGCAAAGGGGGGTCCGGGTTGCAGGGGTATAGCTCGGTCCTCTTGGGGTAGTAGCCTTTGCTAAGGTGCTGACCACTAGGGAGGGTTATGGTCCGCCCTAATCCGTAACTATGTGGGTTGTTAGTCTTTTGCATGCCTTTGTAAAGCCTTCGTAGCATCCCTATGCAATCACACCTCGAAAGTGTGGTATGGTGCTTGGCCAGCATCGCATGGTTGGGTTTAAAGTTCTTCGGAGCTTTTACGCGAGTTGTGGGTAAAGTGTGCAAACCTCTGCAGAGTGTAAAACTGATCGATCAACCGTGCTCACAGTTATGAGCGGCTTGGACCCTCACATGATTAATAAACTTAAAGATGAGATTAAATCATGGTTCGATGAGTTTTGAGTTGTTTTGTTTACAAGTTTCTTAAGTGGGTTGGTATAAACTTACACCTAGTAATTAGGCATTCTTTAATTAAAACTTGACCAATATTAAAATACTAACCACTGCAAAACCTTAGCCTACCCTTGATAGCCTTGCATCTTCCCCCACTTGTTGAGTACCAACCATAAGTGTACCCATCCTTGCTTACCGCTGTTCAGAAGAGAACAATGGTGACGAGTACTTCAATGACTATGGGGAGTTTTGAGGCTCGCGGTCCCCTAGTCAAGTGCTTGTGGGAGCGGAAGACGAAGACTCTTCGAGTAGTTATCGTTTTCCGTGTTAGAGACCTTCGTGTCACACGCATGAGTGTAATAAGTGGTTAAACTCTATGATACCCTTTTAAATATTGTTTATGATATTACACTCTTTTGTCTATCGTATGTGTGTAACTTGATCTTGGCGCACATATGAGATGCATTTGGTTTCTCTCCGAAAATCAGGTGACACCACAACATTGTCCAGCAACTTAAACTGCCAAATGATGGTGTTTACCACCTCTAATCGTGATTTTACTTTGACTCAACCCCCCTAAAACACTGGTCTGGCTCCACCACTGAATATGATGGCCATTTCCAAATAGAGAAAAAGACATTCAATGCATTGCCATCATTAATGGTTAATAATTCCCCGGATTGGATGGGTAGGCGAGCATATGAGATCTTCTAAGGATTTTCGAGCACAAGTAGCTATTTTTGCAAAATACTAGCACTCTCCACCCTCACTCCTCAGTGCCAACGGTCCAAAATATTCCCGTAGATATCACTAACGAATTGGATGTTCCACAACCTTTCTTCAACAACATGATGACCAATGTATCATCAATCATAATATATTACTTGCCTGATCTTCCGGTTATTTCTTTTAAATTTAAAAGTTGCAAAACTTTGAAAACGCTCACCGGAGAAGTAGGCTGCAAAAACTTCCAAATGAAATGTCGAATTGCAATGAATATCCAAAAGAAATGTCAATCTGCTAATAATCCAAGAAACCTCACATGAGAAGTTTGTTCGACAAGTTTTAAAGCGATTTTTGTTGATTTGTACAACCGATTCATTGTGAAAGGAAAACATTGCACAAAGAAGTAAAAACACTGCAAAAATAGAATCAGATGATACGCCTTGTTTGGCACTGCACCTCAGAGTATTGCCGGAAACCTTGTCTATAAGACAAACTAGTCCATGAATACATAATGATTTTTTGCTCTAAATCTATTATTTATTCATGTGTGGCGAGGCTGCGAGCGGTTGGCCTAGGCATCCGTGTTGCGCTCGACGTCAAACCCGGTGACGAGCTGCCCTCTCTCTCTCTCCTTCCTTCTCCCATTCGCCTCACTTTTTAGCCGATGTGTTAGACCGTCTCCGGCGGATCCCCCATACCACCCCACTAGCGCAAAATGCGGATCCGAGCACACCGTAGCGGCTCCGGCGGGAGCCGCAATAGCCGCCGCATTTTGTAGCAAGGCCGCCCGCAACCGCATTCTCGGGGGATCCGCGGCTTCCCCCATCCCAACCGCCCGCGGGCCCCACCGGTCGCCGCGGCCCCGCTCCGCCCGTCGCCGTCTTTGCTCCGCCGCCCTCTCGCGCCGCTCCGCCGGTCACCGCTCCGCCGGTCGCCGCGCCGCTCCGCCGCCCACCGCCCGTCGCCGCGTTGGGCTCGCCGCCACGCCGCTCCGCCGCCCTCTCTCCGGTCACCGCGCCGGGCCCCGCCGCCACGCCGCTCGACCGCCGTCGTCGCGGCGGCCTCGGGCCCCGACGGCGCGAGCCGCGGCTCCTCCCGGGTCGGCACGGAGCGGAGGAGGTGCGGGTGGAGGAGGAGCTCCACGGCCTCGTGCTCCGCCGGCCGGATCCCGCGCGCGTTGACTCCCCCGTGGTCGATTCGGCGGCGGGGGGACTCGATTTGGACGGCGCAACGGTGAGGGCCCGGAGCCGGAGGCGGGGTAGCGCGAGGCGGAGCTCCACGGTTGAGGTCGACGTCGCCGTGTCCTCCACCGCGCCGCCGCAGAGGAGCTCCCGGCCCCCTTCCCTCCTCCCTCTCCTCGCGGGAAGCAACGGACGCGGGGGATGCGCGAGGGATGCACGAGGCTGCCGGGAGCGCCCCTCGCGCTTCTTCTCTCTCCCTTCTTCAAGAGCGTCTATTTGCGCGGCCGCGACGCCCCGTGTTTTTAATCAACCTTAATAGCCGGTCAAATAGTCAACCGTGGTCGAACCTAGGTCAACTCCGGGCCCTCACCTCGGAAAACTCACTAACCCACCCTAGTGACCCTAATTGAATAGTAAACACACTTGTGGGGCCAACCCATGGTCAAAAGTTGGGTCAAACCCATTGCCACCCTAGTGTCCACAGGTGTCTGCCGGAACTTTTGCCGCGTTCTCCAAAATTCACCTAAACACTTAAAATTCTACCTTTATGAAAGTTGTAGATCTTGATGAGGGACACAACTTTCATGTAGATTGGCATTTCAAATTTTGAGGGGAAAAACTTGAAAAATCCATTGCAAGCCAGGATTCACTGTTTGCCAAACCCTGCTGACATTCAAAGTTGGCATTCAAATAACTTTTGATCTGGGCGAAAAAAACCCTATATGGCCTTTGTAGAAATTGTTCTTGGTAGCTAGATCTACAACTTTGGTATTCATCACTTGGTCCGGTTCTATTCAAAATTTTAGAGAAAAATCGGTTGGAACGGGGCACGAGCAACGAGGTTTGAGCCGGAGCGCCGCCACGCGCGACGTCGTGCGCGCCCGCGCGCCGCCGTCGCCGCCCGCCGCCGGCCGTGCCCCGGCGTCCACGCCCGCGCCGCCCGAGGCCACGCCGACCGAGGCACACTCCACCCCGTGGTCCCCGCGCCCCAACGCGCCCCGTCCCGAGGCACCCCGGCGTCGGCGCCGCCGTGCGCGCGCGCACGCCGCGGACCGCCGGTCCGTCGGCCGTGCCGCCGCCGTACGCGCGCCCCCCCGAGCGCCGTAGTACGGCGGAGCATCTCCGCCGTCATGCCTCGTCACCCACGGACGCGCCGGGCCGCCTATAAAAGCACCCCGCGCCCTCCCGCGCGCCCGCCCCGAGCCGCCGCCGCCATTGCCGCCGCCGCCCGGTGCCGGAGCTCGCCGCCGGTGCTCACCGCCGACCGGCCGCTCTAGTAGCTTCCCTAGGTCCTAGTGAAGCTCACACGGCCGCTTGTTTGCCGGCCCTTTGCCTCTACGCCGCCGTTCACCGAGCCGCCGCGGTCGCCGCCACCGGCCGCCGCCAAACCTCGCCGCCGGCCAACTCCCCGCCTCCACACCCGAGCCCTACCGCTTCTAGGTGAGCCACATGGCCCCCTGAGCCGCTTGCCCGGCGGGCGCAGCCGCCGCCTCGCCGGCGATCGACCTTGCCCGCGCCGCCGGCCGGCCGGGGACCCGATTGCATCGATTGCATTAATTCTAGGGTGCATCGCGTAAAATGCAGGGCTTAGTTGTAAAGATCTTTATCTAACTTTTCTTGCAGACTAGTCTAGTGCCTTGTAAAATGCCTAGAAATTCGTAGAAAAATCAGAAAAATCCCAAACCAATTTTGTAGGGTTCAGGAAAGGAAATCCCACCTCTTTTGTTATTTGAACATGGCTAGATTCTAAATAGTTTTTAGCACGAAAAATACAAATGTGTTAAACCTAGATCTGTCATAACTTGAAATCCATAACTCCTCTGTGGCACAATTTTGGATATGTTGTGTGTTAGGATATGACTAGATGCGGTGCCAAAATTTGCACAAAGTTATGCAGTAGATCTTGCTGAATAAATTCTTTTCCATTCTTGCGTAAAACTGCCTATGTGATTTTTCTTGTTAAATATAATTATGTTCTTGAGCTCAACTTGTGCACCCTGTATTGTTATTCCAAAATACACATCTTGTGAATTAATCATGGTTTTTGGATCAACAGAAATAATTATTCTTGATTTATGCATGTTTCCCTTTGTAAATTAATAAACCAAGTTCAGTGAAGCTCCTAGATATATATGCTGGTTTTTGATACTTGTTTAGGACCAGAGGGCATGCATAAGAAAGCTTGGATCAATTTGACACTTCTTTATTTTTGTATGCATTTAATTTGAATCACTAGCTAGCATTTGTTATTTTCATTAGCATTTAATTTCCTAGCATCCAAGCATCACATGTGGGTCCAATGGACCAGGATAGGTGCTAGTAGGCTTAAGAAACACTTTCTTAATTTCCGGAAATTTAATTGTTTAATAAAAAGCTTAAAAGCCCTTTTATTATTAAAAGGAATTTAAATAAAGAAAACCCCCCAATTAATCCTTTTTCCTTTTTGAAAAGTATTATTTAATATCATTAAAAACTAATTAAATATCATCAACGATAAGAAATTAATTCATAAATAAAAATCTTAATCCCACCTTTGTTGGTGAAGATAAAAGGGATTAAAGCTTTCACATGAAATGACAAGTATAATAAAAACCTTTATTCAATGTTCAATAAAAGAATAACTCATGTACAACTAATAACCTTCCTAAAAGAGAAACACTTGCTAGATGCTTGTTAAGGTGAATATGAGCAACCCGGGGTTGGATAAGACAACGAACTATCACATCACCTAAACTTGCATTGCATTCCGTGTAGATCTTCCGGACGGAGATTACTCCCTTGTCCCGAAAACCGAGGAAGGAGGAGCGGAAGCATCGGCTCGCAAGACGTGGAAGTACTCGACACCGAGGGTGCCCATGCTAACCTAGCTCATGAAGGAAAGCTCCGGTGCATCTAACCCGATTTTCAAATTCCTTATTGAATTATCTATGGATGATTGTGCATTTACGTTCGGGAGTTGAATGAAACCCTAGATGCATGATCCTAGGTACCTTTGTCCTTACTAGAATGATAGGTCGATAGGTTGCTAAGCTATAGGACCGTTACAAGTCGGGTGATGACCTCACTCGCGAGAATAGGTTCCTAGATAGGAATCATACTATATCCTTAAATGGATTGCTCACGTGGTAAGAGCATGGGATGCGGGCTCCGGTCCGGTGGTTATGTGGGTTAAGTTTTTGAACGTACTAAGAACATGTCGGGTATGGGATCGGTAAGCCTAGTACCTTAATGAGACGGCTAGGGATGGAACTTGTCACTACCCTTGGGATTCGCTCTCACGGCTAGCTACCGGTGGTGTATGGTGACTCCGGGTATCTCGCGGGGTATGCCGGATAGCCTGCACCAAAGACTGTGGCCTTTCATCCCGACCCGGGGATTTTTGGGGACGGCCTGGGAAAGTTGTCCTTGCGGGGGCAGCCTACCGTGTGTTTGGGTCTACCTTGCAAGGTTTAAATCAATCGATTGTCGGCCTCTCACCGTTATCCGAGACTACTTACTCCACTAGTCATGAGATCCCTAATGATGGAAGTTGATGAAGATGATGTTTGATTAATTGTATTGTACAACCTTGTTTGATCTAGTTGGCTGATGTAGTAAAGAATAAACCCACTAGAACTTGTGCTAAAATCTTGAAAATAAGGACCTACTCTTTGTTACTTTTTAGCAAAAGCAACCCATTAGCCAAAAAGCCTTTCATGGTCTAGAATTGGTGAAGTAGATATCACCGACGGGTAAGTGTTGCTTTGAGTATTAGTATACTCGGCCTTGCTATAATGTGTTGATCCGGGTAATGCCTTAAGTGATGTGTGGCCCGGGAGAGATCCCGCCGACGGGAGCCGGAGTGGGTGGAGGACGACTACCGAAAGCATCATGGATGGCCACCCGTGGTGTCTTCGCTTCCGTTAGCTTATTTCCGCTGCTTTTCGAAAACTACGAACTATTTCATCGTTGCAAAAACTATGGTTTATAATAAATAAACCCCTCGGGGTACGAATTTTGATATGAATGTTGTTGTATCTCTGGACTCGCCTTCGAGTGAGTTTTAATGCATATATTCGATCCTTGTGCTCTTCAAGTGATTTACCGGGCGTTAACCCGGCAACTAACGACAGGATGATACTTTATTATTGCTTAATGGCCAAAGTGGATCGGTCTTAGGCGATAATACAGTATTTTCCTGGGCGGGTTGTCACAGTTGGCATCAGAGCTTATATGCACCAGATATTAATTAATAAAACTTAATCAAGGGTTTTTGAATAAAATATGCCAAGATTTTCTGATTTTCCAAAATACGTTGGTCCGCTAAGGATAAACTAGACCGAGAGGCCCTAGAGGGAATTTTAGGTTCTTTCGGGTGGCATAAATAACCTATGGTTTATTTTCCTAACTCCCAACACATTACTTTATGTCGGACTTACCTTCTCGCACAACCATACTAGTTCATCACGTTTTGCCATACGTGGTGGTACCACGAGGGAAGTCCCGTGAGGGACTAGTGGGACCTATTCCAATGGGTGTCACGTCGCGTCCGAGTCTCGTCATGTTTTGCCATACGTGATGGTACCACGGGAAAGTCCGTGAGGGATGAGTGAGGCCTATTCCAATGGGCACTCACGTCGCGTCGAGTCTTAAATAGGACGCCGTCCATGTAGGGGCTTAACGCATGGATACCGTTTCTATAGTGAACGGTAATGTATGTGGACGCTTTCGTGACGTGCCGGCACGAAAGGTTCGTTTTACGCGGTACATAACAGCGCTTCGTTAGTTGTTAAGCGAGTACCGTATAGCTCTCGACTAGATATTATAGGGAGAGACGAATAACAGCCTTGCCACCGGCACTAACTTCGATTTTTGGCTTGATTGCCATGTGAGGTCGAATAGGACGTCTTGCATGCATACTAAAAATCGAAACAACAAAAACGGACCCAAAAATCGAAACTCCATATGTTCTCTAAGGAAGTTTATGCTAGTGTGTGCTTTTTATAAACTAAAGTACCTTTCATACCTAGCCGTCATGCTGCCGAAATTTTGAAAAAAAAATTGTTTCCCTTGTGCTAGGTTTAATTAAACCAAATTGCTAAAACAAATGCTCCTTAACTAGCTATCTTGTAATAGCAAGTCTCAATCCTAGTTCTTTTTGGGTTGGCTACGCTTTCCTAGGCACATCCAGGTTCTGACTATTCATCTTGTTTCCTTGATTGATGCTCAACCTTAAAATTTTAATTAAAAGTATTAAAGGTTTAATTTAAAACTTGGGGAAATTTTTGAGGTTTCTGGATTTTTGGTTATGAATTTTTATTCACAGCTGCCAGAACTTCACCATTTGACATGTCGTTCTCTTTGAGATCTGACATGAGTTACATTTGTGTACAGATGGATTTCCCCGTGTTCCACCAGTTCGACGCTGACGGTACGATCCGTACCAACGGGTTGCACTGGGAGGGTTTTCCGCGCCTGGCGTGGGAAGCACTCAGTGCCGCAGGCTACCTCACCCCACCGACTTACGAGGTGAAGGAGTTTGAGCGCTTTGGCGTTCCCCGCCGTAGAGTGATCGTTACCGTTCGCCACACCCGGACCACACCGACCGGTTTGACTTGAGCTTTATCTGCGGGGATTTATCACTCACGAGTCCGTGGAGTCGGCCGCCCTCGAGTGTTGACGGACTTCGTGACCACAACCCCACCGTGGTAGCTCTTTCTCCGTTTGGACCGTTTCTCGCCGTGAGTCCTCACGACCCGGCATGGTTGGACCGTATGGACCACCTACGGGAGCTACCGACCCTAGCGAGTCGTTGGATGTTACTCGGACACTTGCCCGTTGTCCGAACGTGGTCTTCATACTTCGGGGGGCTGCGTTATAACACCGCGGCGATTATTGGGCGGCGCTTGGAGGCATCTAGGCGTGATTGGGAGCGAGCTTTCGGCGGCACACCGGTAGCGAACTTCACTCTTACTCAGGTGCAGCAGGAGAATGACAGGTTGCGTGCTAGGAGGTTTCAGTTAGAGCTTGAGAGGGGTGATCGCCTACAGAGGATCGTAGATCTGGAGGAGGAGAACCATGCACTAGAGGAGGATGCCGATGCGCACGAGATTGAGAGGCTGACGCTGCTGCAGAACATTGCTGATATGCAGCAGCAGGTGCAGGAGGCCGAGGTACAGGTGGCAGCCTTGCAGGCTATAGTGGCCTTACAGCCACTACCCCCGCTACGAGCACACCGGAGGAGCGAGCGGGCCTTGTCCGGTCCCGGATCGACGAGCCGAGCAGGACCACGGCTACCGACTTCCCCAGCTTCGCCTACGTACAGTGGTGCTTCAGTGGGCAACTAGGTTGCCGACAGCAGGGATAAGAAGGATGTCGATCCAATCGAGTTGTCTTTGAGATGTTAGAGTAGTTGGCTTGACAACACGTCTTTGTGCCAAGTAACTGCTTGTATCGTGTCATGTCATGTTGTTTCAACTTGGAGTTGTAATGTCTTTGAACTTGTTCTATCGGGTTGTAATAAAGAATGCTTAAGCATGTGTGCCTTAAGAGAAAATTTCTTTGTCATTCAAATTTGAAATCTTCTTGCGTATGAATACCAGATCCTTGGATAAACCGTTGCAAATGACCACGCTTGTCAATTTTGCATTCTCACCTAAAAACGTTGGTAAACCAAAGCATTTTTAGGGACATCACTCGTTGCCAGCAAATAAGTGCCCGTTCGTATACCACTTTCGTTGGTATCCGAAATGACAATGATCGTTCGAGGGTATTTATGAGCCGTGCAATTGAGTAATCGCAGTCCTAACCGTGTTGAGGAGAACGATTCTATGAATCTTAGTGGCTATGGAATATTGTTGATTGTTGCTATCCTCATTGTTTAAGTGCTAATGAGATGTGATTATGCATGATCGTGCTTGTCATCATTTGGATTAAGATTTTGGTTATCTCACTAATAAAGCTCACTTTTCAGATGGTGGGAACCACGCGCAGCTCTCCCAACGGTTTCGGAGCAAGTGGTAGTGGTGACTTGCCACCACCCCCGCCCATGACACCGACGGAGGCCTTCATGGCCACCCAAACTGAAGTGCTGCGCCAGATCCTGCGTACGCAAGCGAGCGGATCGCCCGGCAGATGAACCGAGGGCCGCCACACGGGGCCAACCACGAGGGGCCTAACCAGGTCACTACGTATGCCCAGTTCATCGCTATGAAGCCGCCAACCTTCGCTAAAGCAGAAGACCCCCTGGAAGCTGAGGCTTGGGTCAAGGCCATAGAGGCAAAATTCTCTGCCTTTGTGTTGCCTTGCTCCGAGGAGAACAAAGCCAACTTCGCAGCGCTGCAACTGCGAGGGGAAGCTTTGATGTGGTGGGACCACTTCAAGTCAATGCAGCGAGGACACGCTGTGACTTGGGATGAGTTCAAGCAGGCTTTCAAGAGCCACCACATCCCCAGGGGTCTGATGGATAGGAAGATGAGGGAGTTGTTGGCCCTCCGTCGGGGATCGACTCGGTACCGCTATGCTCGAAGTTTAATAGCTTGTGCCAATATGGTGGGCATCACGTTGATACTGATGCAAAGAAGATGGAAAGGTTCCGTGATGGGCTTGATGGCAAGGCTGTATGAGCGTCCGAATCGCTCGAGCCCGCAAACTTCCATGAGCTAGTAAACAAGGCTATCTCACAAGAGGATGCTATGAAGAAAGCCCACGGGGACAACAAGATGATGTCCGGTTTCACCCCCGAAGCGGCGGAACGGGCAAGAAGTTTCGCTTTGTGAAGAAGGAAGCTCCAGGCCCATCCCAGCAATCATCAACTGGACGCCGGACGATGAAGCCACCTCAGGGCAAACCCGCCGGGAACTTCCCGGTTCCGCGGTGCCCGACAGCGAGGCTCCAAAGCCTAATGCACCTCCTCGCGATGTTGGAGATCGTCATTGCTACAACTGTGGCCAGCCAGGGCACTACATTAGTGAGTGTCCCAAGCCCGAGCGCGATCAAGCCCAACCCGAGAATCGGGGTGCAGGAAGCAAGCCTACCACTCCGGCTAAGAAGCCTATGGTGCAAGTGCGCCGAGGCAAGCTGAACTTCACTACCATGAATGACATCCCGGCAGGAGCTCCAGTACTCACGGGTACATTCTTTATCGGCGACACTCCTGTTAAGATTTTGTTCGATTCGGGAGCTACCCATAGTTTCATCAGTGAAAGGCTAATAAACAAACTGGGTTTGAAGGGTTCTCATACCACTTCCGCTTACAAGATAACTACTCCCGGAGGCCAAATCACCTCCAATATCTTAATCCGAGGAGTAAATTTTGGTTTAGGTAGTAAAATCATTCCAACAAACCTTATAGTCATAAACTTGGTTGGAATGGATGTTATCTTGGGTATGGAATGGATGAATCAACATAAGGTGATTCTAGATATATCAGATAGGGTCGTAGAGATCAATTCTCCTACGGTCGGGCACACTACCTTGTACCTACCTTTCAGGGACGGTACCGACTCTTGTGCCTATGTGACCATTATCTCCTCTCTTGATGAAATTCCCGTAGTGTGCGAGTACCCGGACGTCTTTCCCGACGAGTTACCCGGTATGCCACCGGACGACAGAGATGTCGAGTTTGTGATCGAACTCCGGCCCGTACCGCACCCATTTCCAAAAGACCTTATTGCATGCCGCCCATAGAGTTAGCTGAACTAAAAACCCAACTCCAAGAATTGTTAGATAAGGGTTATATTCGCCCGAGCTCTTCTCCTTGGGGATGCCCCTCGCTCTCTTTGTCAAAAAGAAAGATGGTAGTTTGAGAATGTGCGTAGATTACCGACCACTCAATGCGGTCACCATCAAAAACAAATACCCGCTTCCCCGAATTGATGTTCTTTTTTGATCAATTGGGCGGTGCCAAAGTCTTCTCTAAGATCGACCTTCGTTCGGCTACCACCAAATCAAGATTCGACCTTGCGACATTCCTAAAACCGCTTTTTCCACTCGTTATGGTCTTTATGAGTTCTTGGTTATGTCTTTTGGACTCACTAATGCTCCCGCCTACTTCATGTACCTCATGAACTCCGTGTTCATGACGGAGCTCGATAAATTTGTCGTGGTCTTTATGGATGATATTCTCATCTATTCTAAGAGCGAGAAAGATCACGCCAAACATCTCCGAGTTGTCCTTCAGCGTTTGCGAGATCACAAGCTCTATGCTAAGTTCTCCAAATGCGAATTCTGGTTGAAAAGTGTGAAATTCTTAGGGCACACCATTTCTCAAGATGGTATCTCCGTAGATCCTAGCAAAGTTCAAGAGGTGATGGATTGGAAACCACCCAAGTCCGTGCATCAAATCCGCGAGTTTCCTAGGATTGGCGGGATATTACCGTCGATTCATTCCGGACTTTTCTAGAATCGCAAAACCCATGACCCAATTACTCAAGAAAGGAGTGAAATTCGTGTGGAGCGAAGCATGTGAGAAAGCTTTTCACACCCTCGGGCAACATCTAACTTCAGCCCCGAGTGCTAGCTCAACCCGATAATTCCAAACCGTTTGAAGTCTTCGTGACGCATCGGGCACGGGTCTCGGCTGTGTCCTTATGCAAGAAGGCCGAGTCATTGCCTATGCTTCACGGGCACTTCGACCCCATGAGCTCAATTATCCTACCCATGATCTTGAGTTAGCCGCTGTTGTTCATGCCCTCAAGATATGGAGACATTATCTAATGGGTAATCGTTGCAATATCTTCACTGATCACAAGAGCCTCAAATACATCTTCACCCAGTCAGAGTTGAATATGAGACAGAGAAGATGGCTTGAGTTGATTAAAGATTATGATCTAGAAGTGCACTATCATCCCGGCAAAGCAAATGTTGTTGCGGATGCTCTTAGCCGCAAAGATCATTGCAACCACCTAGAGTTGGAGCCAGTCAGTGAACCCTTGTGTGAAGAAATGAGAAGGCTCAACTTAGAAGTGGTACCGCAGTGGAATTCTTTGTGCCTTGACGGCGAGTCAAATCTTTATGAAAGAATTGTCGCCGCCCGCCGCGACGATGCGGATATTCAAACCATCCCAGCAGAAACTAGCGAAGGAGACCCCAAGTACACTTGTTTCCGGAAGGATCACCGGGATGTGGTCCGGTTTGGGAAACGTCTAGTGGTCCCCGTTGACCCGTAAATTAAGAAAATCATTCTAGATGAAGCTCACGGGTCCAAATTGACCTCAAAAAAAGCTCACGGTGTCCAAATTCTCTATTCATCCCGGTAGTACCAAAATGTACCAAGATCGAAGTAGAACTTTTGGTGGTCCAATATGAAGGTGGATGTAGCCAAGTATGTAGCCGAGTGCGATACTTGCCACCGGATGAAAGCAAGTCATTTGAAGTCGGCGGGGAGTACTCCAACCCCCGCCGATACCTATGTGGAAGTGGGATGATATTAGTATGGACTTCATTGTGGGTTTACCCCTAACCGCTAGAAAGATAGAATCTATTTGGGTAATTGTGGATAGACTCACCAAGACCGCTCACTTCATTGTCGTGCACACCACTTACTCTCCGTACAACAATATGCGAGTTGTACGTGGACCACATAGTTCGTCCGCATGGAATCCCAAAGACTATAATCTCCGATAGAGGGACTCGGTTCGTAGCTCGTTTTTGGGAACGATTGCATGAGTGTTTGGGAACTCAGCTGATCCACAGTTCCGGTTATCATCCGCGGACCGATGGTCGGACGGAGAGGATAAATCAGATTTTGGAGGACATGTTGAGAGCAAGCATCTTGCACTTTGACAAGAGTTGGGACAAGTGTTTGTCCTTGGCGAGTTCTCTTACAATAACGACTACCAAGCCGGCTTGAAAATGGCACGGTTCGATGCTCTATACGGACGTATATGCCGCACTCCGCCGAATTGGTCGGAGGCCGGAGAGAGAACACTCTTTGGACTAGAATTAGTTAAAGATCGCATGGTTGGGTTTAAAGTTCTTCGGAGCTTTTACGCGAGTTGTGGGTAAAGTGTGCAAACCTCTGCAGAGTGTAAAACTGATCGATCAACCGTGCTCACAGTTATGAGCGGCTTGGACCCTCACATGATTAATAAACTTAAAGATGAGATTAAATCATGGTTCGATGAGTTTTGAGTTGTTTTGTTTACAAGTTTCTTAAGTGGGTTGGTATAAACTTACACCTAGTAATTAGGCATTCTTTAATTAAAACTTGACCAATATTAAAATACTAACCACTGCAAAACCTTAGCCTACCCTTGATAGCCTTGCATCTTCCCCCACTTGTTGAGTACCAACCATAAGTGTACCCATCCTTGCTTACCGCCATTCAGAGGAGAATAATGGTGACGAGTACTTCGACGACTATGAGGAGTTTTGAGGCTCGCGGTCCCCCAGTCAAGTGCTTGTAGGAGCGGAAGATGAAGACTCTTCGAGTAGTTATTGTTTTCCGTTATTAGAGACCTTCGTGTCTCACACTTGAGTGTAATAAGTGGTTGAACTCCATGATACGCTTTTAAATACTGTTAATGATATTACACTCTTTTGTCTATCGTATGTGTGTAACTTGATCTTGGCGCACATATGAGATGCATTTGGTTTCTCTCCGAAAATCAGGTGACACCACAACATTGTCCAGCAACTTAAACTGCCAAATGATGGTGTTTACCACCTCTAATCGTGATTTTACTTTGACTCAACCCCCCTAAAACACTGGTCTGGCTCCACCACTGAATATGATGGCCATTTCCAAATAGAGAAAAAGACATTCAATGCATTGCCATCATTAATGGTTAATAATTCCCCGGGATTGAATGGGTAGCTGAGCATATGAGATCTTCTAAGGATTTTCGAGCACAAGTAGCTATTTTTGCAAAATACTAGCACTCTCCACCCTCACTCCTCAGTGCCAACGGTCCAAAATATTCCCGTAGATATCACTAACGAATTGGATGTTCCACAACCTTTCTTCAACAACATGATGACCAATGTATCATCAATCATAATATATTACTTGCCTGATCTTCCGGTTATTTCTTTTAAATTTAAAAGTTGCAAAACTTTGAAAACGCTCACCGGAGAAGTAGGCTGCAAAAACTTCCAAATGAAATGTCGAATTGCAATGAATATCCAAAAGAAATGTCAATCTGCTAATAATCCAAGAAACCTCACATGAGAAGTTTGTTCGACAAGTTTTAAAGCGATTTTTGTTGATTTGTACAACCGATTCATTGTGAAAGGAAAACATTGCACAAAGAAGTAAAAACACTGCAAAAATAGAATCAGATGATACGCCTTGTTTGGCACTGCACCTCAGAGTATTGCCGGAAACCTTGTCTATAAGACAAACTAGTCCATGAATACATAATGATTTTTTGCTCTAAATCTATTATTTATTCATGTGTGGCAGAGGCTCTGCGCGACGCTTGGCCTAGGCATCCATGTTGTGCTCGACGTCAAACCCGGTGACGAGCTGCCCTCTCTCTCTCTCCTTCCTTCTCCCCTTCGCCTCACTTTTTAGCCGATGTGTTAGACCATCTCCGGCGGATCCCCCCATACCACCCCACTAGCGCAAAATGCGGATCCGAGCACACCGTAGCGGCTCCGGCGGGAGCCGCAATAGCCGCCGCATTTTGCGGCAAGGCCGCCCGCAACCACATTCTCGGGGGATCCGCGAGCTTCCCCCATCCCAACCGCCCGCGGGCCCACCGGTCGCCGCGCCGCTCCGCCCGTCGCCGTGCCTGCTCGCCGCCCTCTCGCGCCGCTCCGCCGGTCGCCGCTCCGCCGGCCGCCGCGCCGATCCGCCGCCCGCCGCCGGCCGCCGTGCTCGCTCCGCCACCCGCCGCCGGTCGCCGCGCCGCTCCGCCACCCGCCGTCGGTCGCCGCGTTGGGCTCGCCGCCACGCCGCTCCGCCGCCCTCTCGCCGGTCCACCGTGCCGGGCCCGCCGCCACGCCGCTCGACCGCCCGTCGTCGCGGCGGCCTCGGCCCCGACGGCGTAGAGCCGCGCTCCTCCCGGTCAACACGGAGCGGGAGGAGGTGCGGGTGGAGGAGGAGCTCCACGGCCTCGTGCTCCGCCGGCCGCATCCCGCGCACGTTGACGCCCTTGTGGTCGATTCGGTGGCGGGGGGACTCGATTTGGACGGCGCAATGGCGAGGGCCCGGAGCCGGAGGCGGGGTAGCGCGAGGCGGAGCTCCACGGTCCGAGGTCGACGTCGCCGTGTCCTCCATCGCGCGCGCCGCAGGAGCTCCCGGCCCCCTTCCCTCCTCCCTCTCCTCGCGGGAAGCAACAGAAGCGGGGGATGCGCGAGGGATGCGCGAGGCTGCTGGGAGCGCCCCTCGCGCTTCTTCTCTCTCCCTTCTTCAAGAGCGTCTATTTGCGCGACCGCGACGCCCCGGGTTTTTAATTAACCTTAATAGCCGGTCAAATAGTCAACCGTGGTCGAACCTAGGTCAACTCCGGGCCCTCACCTCGGAAAACTCACTAACCCACCCTAGTGACCCTAATTTAATAGTAAACACACTTGTGGGGCCAACCCATGGTCAAAAGTTGGGTCAAACCCATTGCCACCCTAGTGTCCACGAGTGTCCGCCGGAACTTTTGCCGCGTTCTCCAAAATTCACCTAAACACTTAAAATTCTACCTTTATGAAAGTTGTAGATCTTGATGAGGAACACAACTTTCATGTAGATTGGCATTTCAAATTTTGAGGGGAAAAACTTGAAAAATCCATTGCAAGCCGGGATTCACCGTTTGCCAAACCCCGCCGACATTCAAAGTTGGCATTCAAATAACTTTTGATCCCGGCGAGAAAAACTCTATATGGCCTTTGTAGAAATTGTTGCTTGGTAGCTAGATCTACAACTTTGGTATTCATCACTTGGTCCAGCTTCTATTCAAAATTTTAGAGAAAAATCGGTTGGAACAGGGCACCGAGCAACGGGTTTTAGCCGGAGCGCCGCCACGCGCGACGTCGTGCGCGCCCGCGCGCGCGCCTTCGCCGCCCGCCGCCGGTCGTGCCCCGGCGTCCACGCCCACGCCGCCCGAGGCCACGCCGACCGAGGCACACTCCACCCCGTGATCCCCTCGCCCCAACGCGCCCCGTCCCGAGGCACCCCGGCGTCGCCGCCGCCGTACGCGCGCGCACGCCGCGGACCTCCGGTCCATCGGCCGTGTCGCCGCCGTACGCGCGCCCCCGAGCGCCGTAGTACGGAGGAGCATCTCCGCCGTCACGCCTCGTCACCCGCGGACGCGCCGGGCCGCCTATAAAAGTGCCCCCGCGCCCTCCCGCGCGCCGCCCCGAGCCGCCGCCGCCGGTGCCGGAGCTCGCCGCCGGTGCTCACCGCCGACCGGCCGCTCTAGTAGCTTCCCTAGGTCCTAGTGAAGCTCACACGGCCGCTTGTTTGCCAGCCCTTCGCCTCTACGCCGCCGTTAACCGAGCCGCCGCGGTCGGCGCCACCGGCCGCCGCCAAACCTCGCCGCCGGCCAACTCCCCGCCTCCACACCCGAGCCCTACCGCTTCTAGGTGAGCCACATGGCCCCCTGAGCCGCTTGCCTGGCAGGCAGAGCCGCCAGCTCGCTGGCGATCGACCTTGCCCGCGCCGCCCGGCCGGCCAGGGACCCGATTGCATCGATTGCATTAATTCTAGGGTGTATCGCGTAAAATGCAGGGCTTAGTTGTAAAGATCTTTATCTAACTTTTCTTGCAGGCTAGTCCGGTGCCTTGTAAAATGCCTAGAAATTCGTAGAAAAATCAAAAATATTCCAAACCAATTTTTTAGGGTTCAGGAAAGGAAATCCCACCTCTTTTGTTATTTGCACATGGCTAGATTCTGAATAGTTTTAACATGAAAAATACAAATGTGTTAAACCTAGATCCGTCATAACCTGAAATCCATAACTGCTTTATTCACATGAAATGACAAGTATAATAAAAACCTTTATTCAATGTTCAACAAAAGAATAACTCATGTACAACTAATAACCTTCCTAAAAGAGAAACACTTGCTAGATGCTTGTTAAGGTGAATATGACCAACCCGGGGTTGGATAAGACAACGAACTATCACATTACCTAAACTTGCATTGCATTCCGTGTAGATCTTCCGGACGGAGATTACTCCCTTGTCCCGAAACCGAGGAAGGAGGAGCGGAAGCATCGCCGCAAGTACGTGGAAGTACTCGACACCGAGGGTGCCCGTGCTAACCTAGGCGACGAAGGGAAGCTCGGTGCATCTAACCCAGTTTTCAAATTCCTTATTGAATTATCTATGGATGATTGTGCATTTACGTTCAGGAGTTGAATGAAACCCTAGATGCATGATCCTAGGTACCTTTGTCCTTACTAGAATGATAGGTCGATAGCTGCTAAGCTATAGGACCGTTACAAGTCGGGTGATGACCTCACTCGCGAGAATAGGTTCCTAGATAGGAATCATACTATATCCTTAAATGGATTGCTCACGTGGTAAGAGCATGGGATCTGGGCTCCGGTCCAGTGGTTATGTGGGTTAAGTTTTTGAACGTACTAAGCACATGTCGGGTATGGGACCGGTAAGCCTAGTACCTTAATGAGACGGCTAGGGATGGAACTGTCACTACCCTTGGGATTCACTCTCACGGCTAGCTACCGGTGGTGTATGGTGACTCCGGGTATCTCGCGGGGTATGCCGGATAGCCTGCACCAAAGACTGTGGCCTTTCATCCCGACCCGGGGATTTTTGGGGACGGCCTGGGAAAGTTGTCCTTGCGGGGGCAGCCTACCGTGTGTTTGGGTCTACCTTGCAAGGTTTAAATCAATCGATTGTCGGCCTCTCACCGTTATCCGAGACTACTTACTCCACTAGTCATGAGATCCCTAATGATGGAAGTTGATGAAGATGATGTTTGATTAATTGTATTGTACAACATTGTTTGTTCTAGTTGGCTGATATAGTAAAGAATAAACCCACTAGAACTTGTGCTAAAATCTTGAAAATAAGGACCTACTCTTTGTTACTTTTTAGCAAAAGCAACCCGGTAGCCAAAAAGCCTTTCATGGTCTAGAATTGGTGAAGTAGATATCACCGACGGGTAAGTCTTGCCGAGTATTAGTATACTCAACCTTGCTATAATGTGTCGATCCAGGTAATGCCTTCAGTGATGTGTGGCCGGAGAGATCCCGCCCGGCTGGGAGCTGGAGTGGGTGGAGGACGACTACTGAAAGCATCATGGATGGCCTCCCGTGGTGTCTTCGCTTCCGTTAGCTTATTTCCGCTGCTTTTCGAAAACTCTGAACTATTTCATCGTTGCAAAAACTATGGTTTGTAATAATTAAACCCCTCAGGGTACGAATTTGGATATTAATGTTGTTGTATCTCTGGACTCGCCTTCGAGTGAGTTTTAATGCATATATTCGATCCTTGTGCTCTTCAAGTGATTTACGGGCGTTAACCCGGCAACTAACGACAGGATGATACTTTATTATTGCTTAATGACCAAAGTGGATCGGTCTTAGGCGATAGTACGGTATTTTCCTGGGCGGGTTGTCACGGCGACGGGGACGGCGACGTTGCTGGAGACGGTCTTAGTCACCAACAACGATCGGCCGGGATTACTCCTACGGCTTCCGGCTCCCACACACCCCGTAGCACCTTATTAGGCTTGCCAAACCGGACCGAAAGTACCCAATCCGTAGCTCCCCCGACTCCTCCGCTAGATGCGAGAGGGTGAGAGAAAACACACCCCGTAGCACCTCGATAGGCGTGTCAAAACCTGACCGGAAGTACCTAATTTGTAAGTACTCCGACTCCTCCGTTAGATGGGAGAAGGGGAGAGAAAAGGGAGAAGATAAATTTAACTCTTATGAAATGAACAGAGATCTCGAAAGCAACACCTCTTGTGTCCGCCCGAGCGTTGCTAAGGCCGGTCTCGGTGGAGTGCTATGAACATGATTACCTAGAGTGATACATCATCTAAAAATATTTGAAACTATAATGAAACACCTCCCTCTCAATGCATACTCCCCCCCTTCTCATTTATAAGGAGCGCACGTATAACAAGATTCAAACTTTACAATCTTTGGCTACTAATTTACTCATCATATTTTTTGTTTTGTAATGTAAATTTGACATGGTCGAATTTGTATTCAAATGTAGTTTCTAATGATTATACATTCATAACCACAAATAAAATAATATAAGAGGAATTAGTGGTTGTCGATGGTGAGATCCGAACAGCCCATGGGGGTGTTAATCCCCGTGGTTTATTTGTTTAGCGGGGGAGGAGTCTAACGCTAAGAACTCGAAGGTTGCACACGAGTACGCGGAACACGAGAGAACACGGTGAGTTTATACTGGTTCGGGCCTCCGGAGAGTAATACCCTATTCCAATTGTTGGTGTAGATTGCTTGGGGATTGGTCGAGGTTATGTTACACAAGGGATCGCCCCCACTACTAGATTTTGAGGTTATGGCAACAGTCACAAAATAGTAGCAATAAGGCCAATTTAGTTGCAATTGTTACAACTTGCAACTAAATGCATTTGGTTGCAACCTGATGCAATATGTTCTGATGCAATAGGTTCATTGCAACCATCTTTGTAGCATGTTGCAATACAAGTAATTGCAATGGCATGAATCATTGCTTTAGAAAGGTATTGCAACTGCCAATGTTGTTGTAGGAACTTGTATTGCAACTCTTCTAGGCGATACAATAGTTTGTAGTTGCAATGGTCGGGTGTTGTGGCAATAAGTTGTATTGCCACGCCCAACATCATTGCAAATATGTATATTGCTACGTAGATAGTTTGTTGAGATTGATTGTATGGCAACGCAGTGAGATTCGTTGTACCTTACTATATTGCAACGACAACTTAATTGTGGCAAAAGATAAGTATAGCAACGCAACATTTTTGTTAGCAACCATATCGCAACAACATATTAATTGAGGTTACTAACCATTGTAGCAACACTCAATATTTGTTGCAAAAAGTTTTGTGGAAACTAAACTTTACTTTGTTGCAAGAGTGTATGGCTGCAATTAGGGTATTGCAATAGGGAGATCACGGTCGCATTTCTTATTGCAATTTATATATTTGGATAGTACTTTATTTCTGAAAATAAACAAGTAACCAAAATGAAAGAATTGATGAACAATGAAACTGAAACAATATTTCCAAAACCAAATCTGCAAATGAGTTGATAATAGTATCATACATTTTCCGAAATGAGAGTAGTTCAAACATAGCTTGCTAGATAGTGTTTGGGATCAACTACATCTATATCTTATGTAGACACTATATAAAACATTGTTTTGACATCATTGGAGATTTTCCTTGTGTTGACCATGGATGGCATCCGAGTCCGAGTGATCCATTATGCAACATCAACTATCCCGTTGAACAAAAAATAATTCATATGCATCGGTGTTTAATGTATATATGGTATTAACAAGGTAATCAAAGAAATGGTAATGTAGTAAGGTCATGCTCCATATATGTCGAAACTGAAACATGATATAATTACAAATTCATCTAAAACTTGTTAGAGGTGAAGATCTTGCACTCGGTGAAGAACCGAAGATATCATTTGTAGGTGCATTTATTATATTTCTCTTGATTAGCAGACCAAATAGTTTCATGGTTGAGAATTGCAATGTGCCTAGAGTAGGGCCTGAACCTTTCATTTTTTTTATCTCGGGAGGAGTATTTTGAGACAACCAGCAGTAAAGGGACATAACATTGCTTTGAACTACGGCCCGTAATGCATTTTTTTTAGCTACGGAACTAAAAAAGCCATTTTACTAGCTAAAGATTAAGCATAATGAAGCACTTTTAGCCTCCACGAGATACGATGCTAGGGTATAGCCATGAATTAAGTATAAAGTGACATGGTCCATAATGTAGCAAAAAAAGGTGTATGGAAACAAGAATCGAAAATTCATTTGAGCAACAATCGAGAGCTTGCCATCCATAGTCCAGCAAGAAAACACATGTCAATTATTTGGTAAGTTTAGGTGCTACAAGAAAAATATATAGCTTGTTTAAGCAGTAGACTACAATTCATTCGTAGTTGAACATGTCCGTTGCCTTTGGATTTGCATTTCATACCTGTTGGCTTCTTGTCCTTACACGTTTGATAGCAGCATTGAACACTAGTTGTTGTCGAGTTGCATAACTCTTGTTTTGATGAACACCTGCAACCTTGCTATTCTTTTTTGCCCTCACTGGTGTAGATTCAGTTGGGTCGAGTCTTTTTCGGGCAGTCTACAAAGGACACAATAGGAGACAGTAATAACTTAAATAATATTCCAATATTACCAAATTTTGAGGATATATATACCTGCACTACTTGGGTTTCAGTTGCATCCAAAACTGGACTATTTGCTGCACTTTTGTCAACTGATGGCGTATCTTCCCGGCGATGATGTCTGGAATATTTGGGCCAGTCTACATATGAAAGAAATGAGCAAGTTAACTAACACATTATTGAAAAATTGACATTTATCAAGACTTTTGTACCTGGGCTGCTGTGGTTTGATTCGCATTAGACAAGGAACTATTAGCAGCAGTTTTGTGTACATGTTCCTCTTGGTTGGCTGGATTCTTTGGGGAACTCTGTGTAGGCAACAGCTGAAAAATTAATTATTAGTTCACAATCATGAACATCATTGCGAGTTAACATCATTGACATCCAATTTTTTTTACCTAAGCTGTTGGGGTTTGTCTTCCTCCTTGCACTGCTGCCATGAGTTCATCTTTAAACGCTTGGAGTTTCAAGCTCTCTTCCTCTTTAAACCGCTGCATTTTTTCCTCCAATTTCCTATCACTCTCAGCTTCTTGATTCACAAGTTTTTCCTTTAACTTCACAATCTCATCTTCAAGTTCTTTATTTTTCCCCGTTGGCTACGAGTGTAGCACCGGCTTGGCGTTCGATTTGATCCTGCATTAATTCCTTCTCGCTTGGACGTGTACACATGTACCCATGACCATATGTAGTTGATGTTTTGCATCCCGTGCTTTGCTTGTAGGTTGACCGGAAAATAATATTTTGCTCTAAGTTCGGAAGTGCAAATCGTCGATTCGACACATTTTTCTTGGACTTTCATGACAAGATCATCCTAATTTATAAAACAACAATTAAGTTACTATTCCATAGAAAAAAATTAAAACTATAGGATGAATCATGATGTGATTAGGGAACTAAGTCAAGTACTCACATAGACAGCCTTAGCAACTTCATTTGACCACCTTCCATTCGTCGAGTGCGTATTCATCCAAAGGTCTATATCGATGGTTCTTCACCTTTTTCGGGGTCCCTCTACCAACCAGCTTTGTAATGCATGAGTTGACAGGTTGTGGAGACAGATATATACATAATGCCATAGCAAAAATGTGTTGATCAAATGGTATGTCGAGAGTTACCTGCTCATAGCTAATTTTGGAAAATGGTTGGGATCCCACGCAATGATTGATCCTTCTCTCGCCACGCTTGCTAGAGTTCGACTTGCTTAGTTTCGAAAAAAAATGTTCAAGTACGTAAATGCATAAGTAGTGAACGGGAGAAATTCACATGTATATTACAAGAAGATACAAATCAAATGTTAGAAGACTTGGAAATCATTAGTTCCAAAATACATAATCAAATAGTGCCACTCAACAAGATCTAGGTCCTCGGGCACGTTCTCTAGTCTTTTAGCATAACTACCGTATGCCTTGTATGTAGCACTATATGTTGCACGCCATCCTTTGTACCGTTCCTTGGCGACGGCCCATATTTTTTCCTTTGCATTAGCGAGTGTCTTGTAGGTCCCGGCGATCCCGCATATTTGAAATTCATTGAAAAACTTTAGTATTTGCCTACATGACAGTTCATATAGCCGTTAGTCATCAAAAATAAATATGGTGTGTACCATTATATCCGATGCTATAGAATTTTTCACATTTTGCCCTATGTCACTCCACTTCTTGACTCCAATGAGCGGAGCCCTTTTTCTCATAAACGGTACCACTTCATCCACAAATGTGCGAGTGTTAGGGCTCGTTGGACCTCCGAGCTTCGAAGCGAATTCTATCTTTAGTTTCGTGAGCCATTCTTTATCCTCTTCATAGTTGCCGAAAAACCCTTGAGGGCACCACGCCCATTCTTTTGGGAGCCTTCACCGGAACTTCCTATGAAACCAAAAAAAAAAAAGAATGAAAAAATAATTGCAGCAGCCAAGATGCATGTCTTGGTAAAAAATAGTAGGATGCATGCACACCTTTCATTGTCTTTTTGTTACGCCTAGCATGAGATGGCCGATCTTCACGTTCATCATCGGAATCTATATGACCATCACTTTCATCGTCTTGTACATACGCCACCGCATTCAATGTAGGAGATTGAGATCAATTTCTATAATAATTGTTGTGTCTAGCGGATTCAGATTTGCTACAACATCAAACAAGAAAGTGAGGCCTTAAAAATAATATTCGCCGCACGTTATGCGAGAAGAACAAAGAAGCAAGTGAGACACCGCGAGGACTATACAGCAGATTTCACTTAAAAAATAAAGGTTTAGATTAGACATGACATGAGTAATTGAAATATTTTGTTGCTGAGGCTTCCAAGTTCGAACGACGAAGAGCTAAAAAAATACAGAAACCATAGATGAGCTCTAAGGTCATTAATTGAAGGTTGCACAATACAAACAACAAATTTCTTGCCAATAAATTGGTAGTATACATAGAAGGTAAAATGGCACCGCCACTGGTACAACGGATAATATATCTGACACTAGAATGATACAGTAGCACTTACAAATTTCTGTTAGGAATCCTTTACGCCTTAACCATTCTTTATATGTCTTGACAGTGTCGACCCTGTAATCATCTCTAAATTCTGCACAGCGCATAGTGTAATAATTAAGGAAAAAGTTACTTTTCACAGGTACCATATATTACTGCTAATATGGGAAGGACCTTTACTTACCCGGGTCTAATTGATCTTGTTCCAAGTTTGAAAGCCATTCCTTGTATGCATCAATTGCTTCTTCTCCAGCAGGTACATCTTCATGTGTTGCTTGAGTTTTAGCCCTTGGTCTCTTCAAGGGTGTTATGGAGCTATTTAACTGGGTGGGTTGCTCTATAGATAGCACTAGTCTGAGTTTCCTCTCTCGCGCACAGGCATCAAGCATAGGTTCTATTTTGTGTTCGTAATCAACCGAGATGAGAGTGGCTGTGTTGTTGCTAGTTCGCTTCATATAGTACAAGTAGTCCTGAGCACTGTACCCCATCTTTGATTTTAATAAAATGACATTTGAATATGATATATAGGACCTATCACATTCAAACTCAACATAATCTGATTCCTCTTCTGCCCCATGGCGATGAATAGCCACATCCCACATCTCACCAGAGAGTCTGAAACAAGAGTACATGTTCAGTGCAGTCCATAATTAATCATTAATATAAATTTGAAATGTTAAAAAACCATAATAAAGCTACTAAGTGTAAAGGCAAGTCATCATAGGTGTATAATTATTAGCTTTAGAACTAAAAAAAACAGAAGGATAATTGATCCGGTTCAAACTTCATTTGAAACTTTAAAAAAGTAGAAAAGAATTTGAGATTCATGAACTAATTATTTATCACCACCTAAATTTGCGATTGTTGCATCGTCTCTGTCCATACATCCAAGTAAAACATGAACAACATAGGCATTATGTTCACCAAGGGACGAATGAGTTTTCACATGGCACATCCTAGATAGGTGATTGAAATAAACCGTAGGCGATTTTGCACGGATATTCCATAGGCCAAGATAAGCGATTGAATTAAATAAACCCTAGCCGATTTTGCACAGAGATTCCATAGGAGATTAATCATAGATGAAATTATAAACCATAGGACATGAGAGATGGGAATAACAAGGACTCGCTCCATGCCCACGATGTCATAAACCCCATGGAAAATGAGATGGAAATCGCGTACCTGCTTGTTGGGGCTGGCCAAAATGGCGCGTCGTTGTCCTCGATGTTGAGTGGAGCAGGAGCACGCCGGGACTTTGGTTCGGCGGCCTCTCCTTCAGCAGACCCTTGATCGGCGCCGCCGACAGCAGTTCCAGGAGTCGCCATGAGCACGTCGTCGCGCCTCCCCTCTGCAGGAGCCCACGATTAGATGGGGGATCACGAGCGGGATTTATGGGGAACACATGCCGGTCTTTCTCAGATGTAGTTAGTGGTTGGAAAAAACAATCGTGGGGGGTGCACGGTCGGGGGGTGTATCCGACCGATTACGTGGAATCGGAGCAAAATCGGCCTCCAAGTCGTACCGGAGTCAAATAGGACCCACGAATTCGGTTTTCCGTCTCGGTCCCGACCGAACTAAACTAGCAACCGCCGAACGCACTCAAGAAATTTGGTATATATCACCCAATTGGAGACAAATCACCCAAGAAATACAGATCGGAGCAAATGGAGCATAGAGCCGAGAACCGTCTTGTAACAACAAAAAAAAATCCCAAAATCAATGGCATATTCATCGACACAAATAAACACTTTCGGATCGACACGAGACCAAACTAAAATCGAAGCACCGAGATTTAGTTATGAGCCGTCGGTCGTCACCCTTCTCCATTGCGGTCCCAATTCCCCAAGAAGTTTAGCACGCACGCACGCAGACATCGGGTTGTGGCCCGCCGCCGACATCGCCGCATCAATACCGGACACGAGAGTGCCCTTCAACGAAGACGACCGCCGGGGCTCGGAATCTTGGAGTTGTAGTAGCTCGCAGCCCGGCAGAGTGGAGGGACGTCGGGCGTCGGGGATCGGGGCCGGAGGCCGAACAACCAAGTGCCGCCGAGCCGGAGATAGGGACGGGGGGCCGGCGCCTAGGCGCCGTCGTGCCGAGGGTCGGAGTGACAGGCGCCGCTATGCCGGGAGCTCAAGGTCCGGGGAAGTGGGGCGTCGCGCCGTCCGTCGTCCGCGTGCCGAGCGGACGAGAAGTTGGGCGCAAGCGAGCAGGGAAGAAGAGCGGCACCGCAACGGATAAGGTGGGAGCCGGGAGGAAGTGGATCAAATGAGCCGTCATAGTATTGGGCGGTGTCTTATGTGTCGTAGTTGTTGGGCCATATAATATGAATGCATGATGCACAAATTTGCACCAATACATAGTTGTGCAAAATGTGTGTTTTAAGACCCATGTTGTAGGAAAAGATGTCACTCGGATATGTGCATAGTTCGATGTAATAGATTTGCGGTGCAAATCATGTGAATCTAAACAAGGCCTAAACTCGGTTACATAGATCATTTTCCGTTAATTGTGGACCTCGGTCAATAGTTTCCATGCTTTGCCATGCCCACCGGCACGAATGACCGTGAGTGAGGTCGGGTTGATGCGTGTGCGATGGGGACGACAATACGGCCGGGGAAGGTGAGGTCGGGTAGATGACGGCGAAACCGTGGCAAATGATGGTTAGGTTTAGGAGATGTGGTGTGGTCGGTCGAGAAGCCGCCGAATGACGGGATGATGGCACGACCGCAACGGATGATGGCAAAATGAGTAATATTTTTCTCCGTTGCAACGCACGGGCATAGTTGCTAGTTAATATCAATTTGTCTATGGTTGGTTAGAATAAAAACACTTGTGACTCCAAAGATCACCTGGTTTGATTCCTTTTTTAAAACATTATTCAACTTTTTTGTTAACTATGGGGCATCATTGTATTAATCATTTTTTAAATTTATCATATGACTTTCAAGGGGACTAACCAAACTGTTTGCGGGTTAATGGAGATCTATAGACTAAGAGCGGAGATGGTTGCACAAGATTGCACACGAAACTCGGCGAGACACAGGGGACACGTGGGTTTATATTGGTTCGGACCTCCAAAGAGTAAAACTGTTATGACCGGCCGCACATTTAGTTGGCGCCCTCGACGTGGCTAGGGTGCGTGCCGGCATAGGGGGGCCAAGGGCCCGCCATTAATTTTTAGCAAGTCTTAGGGGGTTAATTAGAAAGTTGTGTGCTCATAAATACTCGTGCAAACTCTTGGTTTTGATTAAGCGAAAACAATCAATTGTTTCCGCTTCCCTCGGGGAGCCGGGAGATTCAACTGCGCCCCAAACCCTAGCCGCGTCTCCTCCTCCCTCCCCGTCGCGCGCGCCCCGCTCCCACGGCACCCCGGCACCACCCTCGCTCTCACCCTCCGAACCCTAACCACCCGTACTCGCTCGCTGCGAGAGATCTCCGGTAGGATCCGTAATCCTATATCAAAATCTCTACGTCCAGTTGTAGGTGTTGTATTGATTGTATGCGGGAGATTAGATGAACATGTCTCGGAAGGGCGCCATAGGCCGCCTTATATTGCCCGACGTACTAGGGTTTCTGAGGTCGGTGGACCTAGAGTCCTGGTCGGTTACAACAGGGAAAGCTATCTCTATGGATTACAATAGATATCCGGACTGGCTATATATTTTTTATATATGTAGATATGAACTTGCCTATCTATGTGACTATGTGAGACTACGGGAAACAGGGACAATGTTGTGAGCTCCGTACTCACTGCAAAGGCCGAATTCCTCTCGGCAAAGTGTTTGGCGAGAGTAGCTCTTGGCAAAAACCTCACGGCAAACTATCTTACAACAAAGGTGTGTCATGAGTGTACTTTGGCTCTCGGCAAACAAATTTTGACAAAATAGATAGGGTTTGAGGGAGGAGCCAGGGGAGGAGGTGGGCCAGATTTGAGTCGGCTTTGGCTTTTTTTCTCAGATTCGGTCCACTGTAAAAGTTCTAAAAGTTGACTGAAATGCATAAAATTAGTTAAATATAGAAAACAAATGCAAAAAGCGGGGCTCAGGGCAACGCCACGGTTTCCCGTGGTGTGAGTGATGTCATAAGGTTGTTAAACGAAATAACAAGTATCGTACATCGTTTTATTAATCAACTTTTTTTTGCACATGACTCGTGCTTTCAACTTAACTTTCCTTTATTTCAAAATAAAATTATATAGTCGTTTGGGCCAAAACATTATCTTACGTCGCGCATGATATGAACTCAAGGAAAAAAATAAAAGGTGACATTGAACATGACACACACTTGGCTAGCTATATACCATACTGTTTTAGATATGATCACCACATAATTGAACTTGCTTATCTATGTGAGTGATGTCATATGGTCGTTCAGCAAAATATTGGAATGGATTAATTTCAACATAGAATAATTTTGTATAAGACATCTGAAAATTAGAAAGAAAAAATGAAACAGTGACGACGTCGGTGGTTTTTGTAGTGCATCCTATACACAAAAGGATGCAGGTTCGATTCCTAAGGTGCACCTCCATTTATTTTTATTTTTCGCCATATAAAACATGTCTGAAATTTTTAAACCTCACTTTATTCAACTTCACAAACAATATAATATATAAGTCATAAATACTTTAAGGCCATTTGTTTACCCATTAGCGTCAAACACAGAGTCTTATCTCCCACATAATATGACCTTTTGAGCTGACTTCTTTTGTATAAGAAAGCTGAAAATCAAAAAGACAAATGAAATTGTGATGACCTCAAATGGTTTCTGCAGTGCATCCTACACTGGAAAGGTTGAAGGTTCGACTCCTAGGTGCGCCTTCTTTCTCTTTTTTTTTTTTTGCCATAGAAAAGACAGTCGAATTAGATTACTTGCTGAGACAATTTCCAATCAGCTACTACCTTTTTCTTTCTCCATCGAAAGGAAAGCATTTAACCTGCTCAAAAAATAAATATCTTGAACTTGAATGTGCTATATATCTTAAACTTAATAAAACACAGTGCACTCATATGTGAGAAATAAAAATGTCGAACCACTAGAATCACAACAAGCGTCTACTTGTATGGTTATACAAATTGGTCAAACAATGTCAGGACCCAAATAATTTCCAAACTAAATGAAAAATGCATCCTCCATAGCCTCCACGGTGGAATTCAGAGGTGCTACATAGCCATCATCAACCTTTTTCCTTCTCCATCTAAAGGAAAGCATTTAACCTGCTCAAAAAATAAATATCTTGAACTTGAATGTGCTATATATCTTAAACTTAATAAAACACAGTGCACTCATATGTGAGAAATAAAAATGTCGAACCACTAGAATCACAACAAGCGTCTACTTGTATGGTTATACAAATTGGTCAAACAATGTCAGGACCCAAATAATTTCCAAACTAAATGAAAAATGCATCCTCCATAGCCTCCACGGTGGAATTCAGAGGTGCTACATAGCCATCATCAACATAATTGTCGGTGGTGTCATCTTCTTCATCATCAACCAATTCCATTGTTGTTGGTTCAGGTTTGGATTCAGCATGTGCTTTTTTAATAACAGACTCATCGACAATAACACCTTCAATGTCAGGCCTAGTCCAATGTGTCAATTCATCTTGTGGTTGAGAATCTTTCATGTCTTTTACACCAACATCCAGTGAATCAACATCAATTTCTTCATCATTATCTTCCGGCATGGAAAATACATTTCTGGGCTTCATTCTGATAACAGTCCACCAATCTGGTTTCTTGAAACTCACACCTTTGTTATTTGTTTTCTTGCTTCCTTTGACATCTGCTTTTTTTGAAGCTTGGACATAAAAAACCTGCTCAGCTTGTGTCCCCAAAATGAAAGGATCATTTAGATATAGCTTTCGACTTGCATCTATGTCTATAATCCCATACTGATCTCTTTTGAATCCTTGAGCTTTGCTTTTACTAGCAGGAGGCACATCATACCAGTCACATTCAAACAGTACAACTTCCTTTTGCATTGGAAAATCAAGTGCATAAATCTTTTTCACAACACCATACCAGTCGATGCCGCCAGCACTAGCATCACCTTTGACAACAACACCACTATTTTGTGTACTTAGATTCTTCTCTATTTGAGCAGTTCGGAACAAGTATCCATTGATGAAGCATCTACATAAAACACGTGCACGATGGTCTGGACCTTGAGCAAGAGCATGAATCTCATCAGTAACTTTCCCTTCTGCATGGAGTTTGTTGATCTGCATGAAGTGTAGAAAATTACAATTGTCATGAGAATTGAATGCTTAAAATAGCACATGTGCAGTACAAAAGCATACTCAAATATTTTTGAAACTTCTCACCTCTCTCTCAAACCAGCCCACAAATTGATCCCTGTGACGTCGCTCCACATTTTTGGGTGACATTTTTTAGTAGGTCCATATGCTCGCTACAGTGAATATAAAACTTATCATGCTTAGTACTCAGGTAGGAAAAAATAATTTTTATAATCATTCTGCCAAGATAATAAATTAAATTTATCACTTACTTGACCCATGGCATCACCTCATCGCAATTTGTTAATATCCAGTGCCTCATTTACTTCATTTGCACTTGAGGAATTGGCTCCAATGTAAATCCTTTCTTACTATAATCAATGTTGCCAAATATACTTAAACTAGATGGTGGTTCATTTACAGCAGCACTTTCATGACGCTCTTGACGATTCATCTTGGTGTTAACATCATCCAAGAAGCGGGAGAAAAAAGTCATGCACTCCTCTAAGATATATCCCTCAGCTATTGAACCTTCATGATACGCTTTGTTCCTCACGTAGCCTTTAAGCGTGCGTAAGTACCTCTCTATGGGTTACATCCATCTATAGCATGCTGGTCCTCCTAGCATGGCCTCATCAGCAAGATGAACCGGTAGATGCATCATAATATCAAAGAAAGCTGGAGGGAAAACCATCTCAAGACGACAAAGAGTTTCTCTAATTGAAATGCTAAATCTCTTCAATTCTTTCGTACTCAACTCCTTTGAACATATTGCATTGAAGAACCTACTAAGCTCAATTAGTGGGATAACAACCGTGTCTGGCAGTATGTTTCGTACTGCAATGGGTAATAGTTTCTGGAATATAATGTGACAATCATGAGTTTTGAGTCCAGAAACCTTGCGCCTCGTCATGTCCACACATCTCTTGATATTAGAGGCGTAACCATCAGACATCTTAACATCTTGCAGAAATTGGCATAAATATGACTTGTCGTCCGAACCCAAAGTGTACAATGCTGGTGGCATACTGTACTTGTCATTCTTCAATAGAGGATGTTGATCCTTTCTCATGCCCCATGTCTAGCCGAGCCTTCTCGCTGTCCTTTGTTTTACCTGGCATGTGAAGCAAATCAGTTTGGTTATATATAGTTTTTTCTTAGTATTTTTCTCTCACTAGAAAAACTAGGGCACTTACAAAAAAGGCCATGATGTGTTTTACGTTGCATATCAAGCAAAGTTCCCAGAATGCTCTCACAAATATTTTTCTCTACGTGCATGACATCCAAATTATGCCTTATAAGCAAATGTTTCCAGTAAGGCAGCTCAAAGAAAATACTCTTCTTCCTCCAATTGTGCCACCTGGTTTCCTCCTCACGCTGCTACCTTTTCTTTGATGTGCTCCAAATGTCACTTGCTCAAAACTTTGATACTACTGCAACACCTGCTCACCAGTAAGCGGAACCGGAGCCTCCCTGGTTTCCAACTGATTGTTGAAGCTAACCTTGTTGTGTCGCCACTTGTGGTTCATTGGCAAAGAGCGGCGATGACCCATGTAACAGTGCTTCGATCCAAATTTCAACCACAAATGGTCTGTATCCTTGTTGCAGTAAGGACAAGCAAACTTGCCTTTTGTGCTCCAACCGGATAGCATGCCATATGCTGGAAAATCATTAATTGTCCATAGCAAAATAGCATGCAGATTGAAATTCTTCTTCTCCTTTTCATCCCATGTTTCAACACCTTTTTCCCAAAGATCTTTTAGCTCATCGATCAATGGCTCTAAGTAAACGTCAATGTTATTTCCTGGAGACTTTGGCCCTGGCATCAACATTGTCATCATCCAAAATGGTTGTTTCGAGCACAACCAAGGTGGTAAATTGTAGGGTATTAGTATCACAGGACATGTGGTGTATGTCACGTTGAACATCCCAAATGGATTAAACCCATCTGATGCAAGACCCAACCTTACATTACGAGAATCATCATCAAAATCCTTGAAAGTATCATTCACATGCTGCCATACCTTGGAGTTAGGAGGGTGACGCATTTTCCCATCTTTGACCACACTCTTATGCCAACACATATATTCAGATGTGGTCGCTCTCATGTACAACCTTTGCAGCCGAGGAGTTACTGGAAAGTACCTTAAGATTTTCTGTGGACACGCTTCTTTCCAGCACCATTTCTGCTCACAACTTCATCACTTGAACCATATGGTTTCCATCTTGACTCACCACATTTTGGACATTCATCCATGTCAGCATATTTCTTCCTAAATAAAACACAATCATTGATGCATGCATGTATCTTCTGGTAGTCCAAGCAAAGATCGCGAACTACCTTTCGCACTTTGTCTAAAGTGTCGGGAACACAATGACCTTCAGGGAGCACAAAAGAGAACAACTGAAGAACGGCCTCTAGTGCGCTATTACTAAGACCAAACATGCACTTAATTTGAAATAGTCTGACAATGAAAGACACCTTAGTAGCCTCCTTGCAACCTGGATATAATTTCCTCTGCGCCTCTTTTAACAAGTTAAAGAATTTCTTAGCACTTTCATTTGGTTCTTCTGTTTCACAAACCATGATGTCTCCATGTACCGCACCTTTTATTAGAGAGGAAACCAATTCCCTCATCGAACCACGGTCACATGTAGCCTCATCATCATTGTCAGCCCCTTCACTTATGTCATTGAATGAGTCCTTCTCCTCCCCTTCCCCTTCGATGAAACTATCACAAAACCCTTTCAAAACCAGATGAGTTCTAATATCTTTAATTTGTCTGTAGGATACACAGCGACATTTCTTACATGGACAGGGAGCTGTTTCTCCTTTAGATGTGCCCGCATATGTAATATCTGAAAATTTCTTAAATTCTTTCTGCCACTGTTCTGCATGTTGTGGCAATCGCATCCAAGACCTATCGACACAATAGGTCATGATTCACAATCTTTTACAATGAAAAGTGACGCACAAAGTGAACAATGGCCTGCATATATAACAAAGAAAAGGGTTCAACTTTTTTTGCACAATGCAGACATGTACAGGTAGACTAAGCATGTATAATTTACTTCCTATTCATCTCAAGTTGCAGGGACAATAACTCAGTTTCTACTTTCCAAATAAAAAGTCATCATTACTACAAATAGCAGTCAAGTTATCAAAAAGTGTTCCGAACAGTGATATAAATCTGCAGTCATCATGCACACCATGTCTCCTAAATCAGGATAACTACAATTGCAAATCTTGATCCTAAAGAAAACTTAAGAAGTCATATAAGCATCAATATGGTTTCTCCTCTAATTTTCAGGGTGTGAAAAAACTAAAAAAATTATCCCTTCATCTGTACCTCTACTTTATCCACACCTCCGGAATCCCCTGATCTCCTGCCGACCCTTTTTCTGCAGCCCTTTCCCTCTATTTACTATGATTCACAATCATTTACAATGAAAGTTTCGCACAAAGTGATCAATGGCCTGCATATATAAAACAAAGAAAAGGGTTCTACTTTTTTCACACAATGCTGACAAGTATAGCTAGACTAAGCATATATAATTTACTTCCTATTCATCTCAAGTTGCAGCGATGATAACTCAGTTTCTACTTGCCAAATAAAATTAAAGTTCATCATTACTCCAAATAACGATCAAGTAATTAAAAACTATTTTGAATATTGATAGACATCTGCAATCACCACATGCACACCTCTGAATCCCTTGATCTCCTGCCAACACTTTTGCTGCTGCCCTTCCCCTCTCTTCAATTTTCAGGCTGAATTGACAGGTTTTAAATTTCAACATATTAAGCAAAGAATATGCATAAATAATCTTACAGTGCTTCAGGTCTACGCTTTCTTACAGTTCAAATAAGATTATCATGTTGCTTCAGGTCTACGCTTTTTAAAGACCATAAAAAATACATGTTTTGTTTGGACAAGAGATGAAATACCCATTCATAATTCAATAATAATACAGATAGTTTGCATCAATAATTATTTCAATTACGAGACAAAATATATTTATTTCCACCATCATGCTGAACCATTGTACTGGAGTAGAAGTCTAGGAATAGTTGCACACCTTTGGGCGCTGTCTCCAGTAGAAAATTGATAAGTAAACCAAGAACCAACAATATCACTTCATCTGTACATCTGCTTTCTCTGATCCAAACCTCCAAATCCCCTGATCTCCTGCCAACCGTTTTGCTGCTGCCCTTCCCTCTTCAATTTCTTCTTGGAGGCGTGGCGATTCCTGGAGGGTGCCGGCGGCCTTCACCTACGCCAGGAGCCACGACGAGCTGCGCGGAGACGCAAGCAGCCGCCAGCAATGTGCATATTTTGTAAGAAATTAGTATTCAGATGCATAGATTTTGAAATGAAACAGTGTTATTGCATTTACTGATAAAATGATGTACACCTGCAGGACCAATAGCCATTTAAAAAGAAGACATATAACTTCATACCTTTCTGAAAGAGCTAAGCATTAGCTGGATAGGTTGTCAAAAAAAAAGCAATAGCTGGATGTTTCCACTTTCTATCAACGCAAAGACCCTGGAATTATCAAGTTCAATAGCTCGTCCATATGACTGACTGCCGGCAAAAACTGAATTAAGCGCATTCAGTTTTCTCAATACAGCAGGCGTAGGGAGCTGAGCAGGAGAAAAAATGGACTCGATGTGCATAAATAATCTCAGTACTCAGTATGGAATTGGGGATTGCGGATTGGCCGATTTGGGGATTAAAAAACAAAACTGACCTGCTAATTATGCCTGTTGTTGGAGAACGGAGATGGCCAGATGAGGTGAACTGTCGTCGCCGCCTTCGGGCTCTCCGCTTGACGGCGGGAGGCCGTGCTCGTCCCCCAGCCACCTCCCTTGCCGCTGGGTGCTGGGATGCTTGGTGACCGTTGACCGGTGATTCAATGAAGATGGGGATTGTTGGCCAGCGCCGAGCGCCCCGCCTGCGCTGCCTGCCTGTCACGTCGCCGCCGCACGTCGGAGCCGGTGAGCTGCCGCCATCCAGCCGCTACTGCTACCGCGAGCACGACCGCGAGAGCGAGAAAATTGGGAGGCAGCGACGGCGCAGTCGCCCGAGCTAGAGGGGAAGCGAGAGAGAAGCAGGCCGTCGAGGCAGAAGAACCAGCAAAGTTTGTGGGGCCGCGGATTAACTTAGTCCCAGCCAAATCCAGGGGTATAAGTGATTTATCGGCCCAGGCCCAGCTCTGCCCCTGCCGTACTTAGTGGCAATACCATCTTGTTTTATGCAACCACATGTACTTGGTGGCAATGACTTCTTTTATCTTGCAACCACTAATTTATTTTGATGCAATATAGCTACATGTATTGCAACACAAACCATTCGTGGCAATAACGGATACCAATCGCAATGACTTTAAATTTGGTTGCAATATCACGTTCTTATTGCAACTACTACAAAATTTGTGACAACCAATACCCACTGGTTGCAAAAATAACCTATTTTTGCAACCACAATTAAGATGGTGGTGAAAGCATCGATGTTTTGCAACCAAATGACATAGTAGTTGCAATACCACCCATCTAATGCAACTATGTTGTTCTAGTTGCAAAGATTTCAGTGGAATTAGCCCCAAAATCTAGTAGTGCTCGTCCGTTTATATTGGCCGGCGGATGAGGTCGGTTCCCGGACTCCCGATCGGTTACGATCGGGAGACCTAAGTCTATGTTACACATCTTGCCATATCCCGTCGATCCGTTTTGGGCGAAGTCCGCCGAGGACTTTGTCTTGTCTTGTACGCCAAGTCTTGAGGTCGTGATGAACTAGGTCATCCGGGTAATCTTCCGAAAGGTCTTCGGGAGGTCGTGTGGGCCACCAACCGGGTCGGTTGGGCCCACTAACGAGTCGACGGGTCTTCTAGTAGGCCGGACCCACTTGTCGGGGACGATCGTGAGCACCTGGTCGGTGGGGACCCGGGGGTACCCATGTCTCACAAGCCCCCGAGCGAGGTGTAGGCGCGGCGACCTTAGACGAGTCATGACGAAGTTGTAGAGCTATCGACGGGTCGAATAGCATGCACGTCGGTCCAAAAGAAAAAAAGAACAAATCAACTTTGCGGTAGCGACTTTGTTTGTAGTCTTGCCGAACAAAGAGAGGTCGAGCGACAACCTATAATAAGCGGACTTCCAATAGATCGGAACGACGATGAAAAGATTTAGAGGGCATCGAAGATACACTCATGAGTAGTATCCGAGCATCGTGGCGTGCGGGACGGCCGGTATGATGGTCCAAAAAAGAAGAAGAAGAAAAAAAGTAGGTCGAGTAACGAAAGTAGGTCGAGTAACGACGTGATGAGAAACGGGTTCCTCAACGAGGTCGGTACAACGAGGAAAACAAGAGGGCGTCGAAGACGCACTTGTAGAGTAGTCCCCGAGCATTGAAGCGAGACAACATGGCCGGTTTGATGCTCCAAAAAGAAGAAAAGCCGAGTCATAGTTTTGATCAAACGAAGTGTAGAGACACCCGGATCTCCGAGCATAGGCTGCAAGGAGTACGGCGGGGGCCGACCTCGAAGAGGTCTCAAATCGTCAATGACCGATCCGAGGATACCCGGTAGGATCTTGAAAGGTACGTCGAATGAAGAACGTTGTCCATCACGTCGTAGCCGAAGTTGCGGTGTCCATAGCCGGTCAACGATGAAGTTGGCGAAATAACGTCGATCTTGAACATATGGAGTGTAGAGACATCCGGATATCTTGCATAGCCGCAAATAGTCCGCACCGAGGCATGCCGACCTCAAGAAGGTCTCAAATCTATAGCGCCTAAGCACTCGGAAGTACTTGGCGGGGCCATCGGGCGCGCACCCCACAAAGAGGCCTTCGGTCCGACGTAAAAATCCTTGGTGTCCACGAGCGGTCGGCCGAGGACTACAATCGCACACCGACCTCGAAGGTCACGCATCCGGGGCGCCCAACTAGGTTGGCGGAGCCGTAGATATACCAATGTATTGCAAGACCTAGATATTTAAGGCACGCCGACCTCAATAAGGTCATTTTGGTGTCCGGATGACCAACATAGCTATTAGCCATCCGGCGGAGCCATGATACTAAGGTATTGGTGACCTTAGCAACAACGAGCACACCGACCACGGAGGCCCGACGAAAATTGTAGATCTCTTTGAGTGCTTCGATCTCCATGGTGTTGTTGATCTCTAGGTGCCCAAAAGGATCCGGTAGAGCGAGCGAGGCACGCCTACCTCGGAAGGTCTTCAATCGAACCTACGACCATTCTCGCTCGCGAAACGAAATATAGGGCCGATTGGAACGGGTCCGTTTACATGCGAGCCATAGCGGGTGCACCATGACGCGAGCCTAGCGGGTGCAAAATAATAGACATCGGGTCGTAGAAGAAGGTCGTGAAGTTGTCATCGAAGGGGGGGCTAAGTTAGGCGCGGAGCCCTCGACACGGGGTCGGGTTTTGTCTTGCGGCGTAGAATGCGGGGTCACGGGTCAACAGTGGTCGGAGATTCCCTTGCCACCCGAAAAACGACAAGCTGACCACTGATCGAGGGGGGTTTCTGTAGCCATGTGACCTCTGCGGCGGGGCTCAGGCATCATTGATGCACAAACGACAAAGACATTGTGAGGCGGGAAAAGTAATGTCATTGTGGCACCCCGGGTTTTTAATTAACGTCATTAACGCTAATGATCGGATCGCCCGAGTCAAATCGGCCGACCCCGGTCAAACCTAGGTCAACCTGGGTCATCACCTCAAAAAACCTCGCCAATGGACCCTAATGAACCCCTTGACCAAGTCTATACACACCTATGGTCAACCTTGGTCAAAGACACGGTCAAGCCCCACTTAAACAAGGTGACGTCGGCGAATGTCGTCCAGAACTTTTGCCTCGTTCTCCAAATTTCACCTAAACACTTAAAAAACTACCTTTATGAAAGTTGTCCAGCTTTTTGAGGGACACAACTTTCATGTAGATTGGCATTTCAAATTTTGAGTGGAAATTGGTGAAAAACGTGGTCAACCGACAAGGTACCTCCCTGTTTCCCGAAACGGGCGACATTCAAAGTTTGACAAGAATTTATGTAAAATCCGTGGGGAAAACACTAGACGGCCTTTGTGAAAGTTGTAGAGGGTAGTGAGATCTAAAACTTTCCTATTCACCACTTGGAGCACTTCGTACATTTTTTTGGAGTTTCACTCGTTCAAAGTAGGGCACTCGCGAAGCGGCCCGCGGCCGACCGACGCCGCGCCGCGCCGCGCCGCGACGCCTCGGTGCCCGCACGCGCACGCCGCCCGAGGACCCGCCCTTCGAGGTCACCCCTTCCCCATGCCCGCGCGCATGCCGAGGGTGCCTCACGCTCCGCGTCGCCTTACCACCGCGCCACGACCGGCGGTCCGACCGGTGTCGTCCGACCGCGCGTTTCCCGAGGCGCCAATGCCGTCCGTCCGCCGGTCAAGAGGGAGCTCTCGCGTCGACTATAAAGGCGTTGCCGCCCCTTGCTCGGGTGCGCAAGACACCCGACCCCGGTCCGAGCCGCCGCCGGCGCCGGGGAGGCCGCCACGGCGAGCATAGGGTCCGATCGGTCGTCTTCCCCATCTAAAACGCCTACCACCCTCTCTTGCACGTGTTGTTGCTCGCCGCCTCGCTCACGTGTCCCACCGAGCCGCCACCTCGCCGGACCGGCGGCCGCGGCGGCCACCGCCGTCGGACGCCGGTGCGCCCAACCGCCGGCAGCTCCTCACCCCCAACCACGCCCCCAAAGCGAACCCTAGTAGGCCCTAGGCCACTCCCCTGCTGTCCCCCGGCCAGAATCCGGCGAACCCCGGCTGGAATTTCCACCGGACCGCCACTGCCCAACCCGAGGACCCAATTGCAAGGATTCAAGTTTTTCTGAGGGCCAATCCGCAAAGCAAGGGTATATCCGTAAGAATCGAAACTTCCCGGGGACCCCGTGCAAAAGTGATTCTCACATAGTAAAGCCATTTTGCTTGATTCTTGTAAATTGCGTAGAACATTGTAGAAAAAACAGAAAAATGCGGACCCAATTTTGTTGGATTCGTGGTGAAAAATCTCACAATTTTTGTTATTCTTTCTTGAGCTAGTTCCGGATAGTTTTTGCATGAAAAATAGAAATGTGAAAAACCTAGATCCGCAATATCTCAAAATCTATAAAACTCCGTGTAGCTAAGTTTTGGATATGTTGTGTGTTTTGTTGTAACACCCGAAAATTCCATCACAATAAAATATTGTTAGCAACATGGTTTAGTTTTATTTTCTAAGGATTTAATAAATTTGAATAAATAAATTTGCCTTTAATTAAATTAAACATCATTTAATAATTAGAAACAATCAAGTGTTTGTGCATCATGTTGAAATGCATGAGTTTTGTTTGTGGTGTGATTTTAAAAAGTCTTAAAAAAATGTTGTGAAAAAGTCTTTAAAATAATTGGTGTAAAAGTTTGAATTAAAAAAATGAAAAGAGGTTGAAAGTTTGAGTTTAAAAAAAAATGTTTGAAAAAGTTTTCTAAAAATCTTAGATTATTCGAATAAATTTGTGTTAAAATTTCAATTTGAAAAGATGAAAAAGTTTTGAATTTAAAAGATTTGAAATAGGTTTGAAATTGGATTTGAAAAGAAAAGAAAAGAAAAAGGAAAAAAAACAAAAACGACCACCCAACCCAACCCAACCCGCCGGCCCATCTAAGGTTTTGGCCCAAACCGCCCGCTCCGCCGCCTCTCTCTCTCTCTCTCTCCCTCTCCCTCTCTCACCCGCCGACGTGTGGGGCCCACACGTCGGGGGCTTCTTCTTCCTCCGGCCGCCTCGCCCCCCTTTCTTCCCCGCGCCGCCGCCGGCCATCCCCTCCCTCCGCGCCGCCCCTCCCTTTTCTCCGCGCCCGACCGCCTCCTCCACTCGCCATCAAGGCGCCGCGCACTCACCCACCGCCGTCCCCGCCTCTTCCCCTCCCCCGTAACGGACGCCGCACCGAACCGACCGCCGCCGCCATTAATGGCCGGCGGCGAGCTTCCACGCCACCGCCTCACCGCACCCCCTCGGCTCCCCTCTCAGCCCTATATAAGAAGCGCAGGACTCCCTCTCCAAACCGCACCTCTCCCCTCTCCTCCTCCCTCACCGCGGCACGGTCCCCGCCGGAGCCGGAGCGCCGCCGCCGGAGCCGCCGCTCGATCTCCTCCGCCGGCGCACTTCCCTTCCCTCCGAGCCTCCGGTAATCTTCCCCTTCTTCCCCTCGTCGCGTAGAGGCATTTCGCGTTCAAATGCGAGGCGGGAGCCCCGTATGGCCTTCTCCCGCGAGCCGCCGCCGCCGTCGCCGCTAGCGCCGCCGCCGCCGTCCGGCCGCCGCCGCCCGTCGCCTACGGCCACCACGGCCCGCCCGATCCGGCGGGACGGCCCGGATTAAAACCAATCCGTAACCCTTGGAGTGGTCCACCGTGGGCCGGCGGGACCGGGTCCACCAGCCGGCCCACACGCCGACGTCATCGCCACGTCATCGCTTGCGTCATCACGTCCAACCGCAGCCCGCCACGTGTCGCTCCCATGGCTCACCCGCCGGCCGTCTTGACAATTTTGCAAATAAACCCTTCCATTTCCGGAATTCACAAATAAACCCTTCCACCTATATAAAAGCCTTTCAATCGGGTCCTTTTCTTTATGCTTAGGCCCCTATGCATCCTTAGTTTTCATGTTCTTTAATCCATCCTTAGTCTTTTACATATTAGACCTCCTAGTTTCACACATATTTATGTTTAGGTCCCCGAAATCTTGCGAAAAACCCCTAAAACTTTCGGATATTCACAATTTAGCCCCCGAACCTTGTTTCGGCCATAACTTTTTCATCCTAGCTCCGTTTTACGCGTTCTTGGTATCCACGCGATCGTATCTCCGAGCCCGTCATTTCTAAAAGCTTGTTTTAGTCTTTTGGTAATGTTTGATGTATTGTTTTATTTATTGTATGTTTTCTTGCATGATCGTAGCCAACGCGCCGTTCGAGGAAGTTCAAGTGCAGAGCTTTGCAGATAAGGAAAGTAGCTTATCGTTGGAGAAAGGCAAGTGACCCTAACCACCCTTCTACCTATGCTTTAATCAAGATCACTATAAGTTAATCGGAACATGGAGAACCACCCAGGAAAACAGTGCAACCACAGTCCATATGGCTCTGGCTTAGCCAATTAATTAGGTGTGCGATTGATCTGATGGCCCTTTTCCGAAAGGAGCGAGGGGGATCCGGGTTGCGGGGGTATAGCCCGGTCCTTTTGGGGTAGCAAGCATTTGCTAAGGTGCCGACCACTAGGGAGGGTTATGGTCCGCCCCGATCCGTAACTATGCGGGTCGTTAGTCTTTTGTATACCTTTGTAAAGGCTTCGTAGCGTCCCTATGCAATCACACCTCGGAAGTGTGGTATTGTGCCCGATCGGCACATGCGTGGTTGGGTTCAAAGTTCTTTGGAACTTTTACGCGAACCGTGGGAAAAGTGTGCAACCTCTCGCAGTGTAAAACCGATCGATCGGCCGTGCTCACGGTCAAGAGCGGCTGGACCCTCACATGATTAATTGAACTTAAAGATGGATTAATATTGCTTTCCGGTTATTCCCCGTGGCCTTGCCGAGTACCAACCATAAGTGTACTCATCCTTGCTTACGCCGTTCGCAGAAGAACCCCGGGTGGAGTACTTCACCGACTACGAGGAGTTCTGAGGATGCGATCAACCGCCAGATGCCTGTGGAAGATGAAGATGGAGTCGCGTCTTCATAGTTATCGTTGTTCGTGTAAAGACCTTCGTGTCTACTATCGTGAGTGTAATAAAAGTTAATAAATCTTTTCTGTACGTTTTGAGCAATGTCTTGTGATATTACACTCATGAGTCTATCATATGTGTGAAATTGTGATCCTGGCACACATATGAGATGCATTCGGTTTTCTACGGAAAATCGGGTGTGACAGAGTGGTATCGAGTGTAAAACGATCGATCGGCCGTGCTCACGGTCAAGAGCGGCTCGGACCCTCACATGATTAATTGAACTTAAAGATGGATTAATATTGCTTTCCGGTTATTCCCGTGGCCTTGCCGAGTACCAACCATAAGTGTACTCATCCTTGCTTACGCCGTTCGCAGAAGAACCCCGGAGTGGAGTACTTCACCGACTACGAGGAGTTCGAGGATGCGATCAACCGATCGGATGCCCGTGGAAGATGAAGATGGAGTCGCGTCTTCATAGTTATCGTTGTTCGTGTAAAGACCTTCGTGTCTACTATCGTGAGTGTAATAAAAGTTAATAAATCTTTTCCGGTACGTTTTGAGCAATGTCTTGTGATATTACACTCATGAGTCTATCATATGTGTGAAATTGTGATCCCGGCACACATATGAGATGCATTCGGTTTTCTACGGAAAATCGGGTGTGACAGAGTGGTATCGAGCATTGCGATCGTAGGACGCAACCCCTCGGATAAAAATGGTCGATATTAAGGACTCTCTTTCTAGGAAGCCCTTCTAACATTCAAAATATCTTATTTACGCTTAAAAAATATTTTATTCTTTATTCTCTAAACAAAATCAAATCTTTTGTTTTCTTCTACACCGAATCCGATTCTTGTTCTTCCACCTTGAACTACCACACGTGTTTTATAGGATAGATTCATAAGTTGCCTACCCCTTCTATCAGTTTCATTTCGATAGAGCCGTTCTTGTGAGGACGTGCGATGTTAATGCTTGTTGATTGTAAACATGCATGATTTGGATCTTTGACATGATTGAAATGTTTTTGTGGAGTGATGGCCACAAATACATCAATAAAATAATTAAAGTTAAAATTTGAATCTTAGCCCCTTTTTCTCTGATTCACCTTTATCAATTCAACTTCCTATCGGAAAAACTTCTCTCTAACAATCAAATGATAAACGTCAGGTCAGGAGTTGGACAGGATATTCCGTTCGTCATCAATCAGCTGAATCAAGTTCCCTCCTCCACCACAAGAATTAGCAATGGATCCCGCGATGCAGCAGTTCTTTACGGAACAGATGCGTTGATTCGTAACCTCACCGCCACCGGCCCGTAATCTACAGCACGGCGAGAACCGCCCACCACCACAAGGACCCCCACCACCTCCACCACCAGTGAACAAGCATAGAGAATTCATGAGCCACAACCCGCCCACTTACTCTCATTCTGTAGATCCCCTCGATGCTGATGATTGGCTCAAGACCATCAACAAGATGCTGAATATCACCCAATGTAATGATCGTGAGAAGGTTTTGTATGCCTCGGGACGTCTGGAAGGTGCAGCCTCTGATTGGTGGGATGCTTACACCGTCGCACATGCTGCTGCCGACACCATTACCTGGCAGGAGTTCCAGGAGAGTTTTCGTACACATCACATCCCAGCTGGTGTGAAGAAGCCGAAGAAGAAGGAATTTCTAGCTCTAAAGCAAGGCAACATGACAGTTAGTGAGTATCTGGATCAGTTTACTCATTTGTCCCGCTATGCACCAGATGAAGTCAACACGGATGCCAAGAGACAAGAACGTTTTCTCGATGGATTGATAGGGCCACTTAACTATCAGTTGCAGAGCCACACATTTCTTAACTTTCAGATGTTACTCAATAAGGCTATAGGCTTGGAGAATAAACGCAAGGAACTTCGTGAACAGAAGCGCAAGTTTCAACCTCAAGGTCAATCTAGCAAGAACACCCGCCCTCGTTACAACTCATCGCAAGACTCTCAGTTTCGTTCTAGCACACAAGGTAGAAGCCATGGACGAATCAACCGTTCTATCGTTCGTTTGATGAACCCGAAGAATCCAACCCAATGACACCTCGGCTCCAAATCCTCATCGAATCGCTCGGGTGCACCAAGAAGGGAACACTACTCCGGTTCACCCCGAGTGGATGCTTCAACCGCGGAGAATTGGGACACTATGCCGCATTTGCCCTCGGCGCAATATGCGGACACCCCGCAGAGATAACGAGAGGTCAACGAGAACAATATGCATGGTAGGGTGAACCATGTGACGAGTACCAAGAAGCTCAAGGAGACAAAGATGTTGTGCTTGGTCAATCTTAAGATCGGAGAAATAGATTTTGAAGCAGACTTAGTGATTCTAACATCCAGTGGAATAGATGTGATCCTTGGTATGGATTGGTTAAGCAAGCATGATGGAATCATTTTGTGTGCCAAGAAGTCGGTGCTCTTAACTACACCGCAAGGAGATAGGATTGAGTTTGCCGCTACAAGCCCGAAGAAGAAGGAGAAGTGAATAAGCTCGTAGTAGTAAACCGTCATCTTTCAAGATCGTCTTGTATCCCCTCCTCTTGTTTTCCGATCCCTCCGAATCTCGGGACGAGATTCTTTTTAAGGGGGTAGGATTTGTAACACCCGAAAATTCCATCACAATAAAATATTGTTAGCAACATGGTTTAGTTTTATTTTCTAAGGATTTAATAAATTTGAATAAATAAATTTGCCTTTAATTAAATTAAACATCATTTAATAATTAGAAACAATCAAGTGTTTGTGCATCATGTTGAAATGCATGAGTTTTGTTTGTGGTGTGATTTTAAAAAGTCTTAAAAAAATGTTGTGAAAAAGTCTTTAAAATAATTGGTGTAAAAGTTTGAATTAAAAAAAATGAAAAGAGGTTGAAAGTTTGAGTTTAAAAATGTTTGAAAAAGTTTTCTAAAAGTCTTAAAATATTTGAATAAATTTGTGTTAAAATTTCAATTTGAAAAGATGAAAAAGATTTGAATTTAAAAGATTTGAAATAGGTTTGAAATTGGATTTGAAAAGAAAAGAAAAGAAAAAGGAAAAAAAAAAAAAAAAGAAAAACGACCACCCAACCCAACCCAACCCGCCGGCCCATCTAAGGTTTTGGCCCAAACCGGCCCGCTCCGCCGCCTCTCTCTCTCCTCTCTCCCTCTCCCTCTCTCACCCGCCGACGTGTGGGGCCCACACGTCGGGGGCTTCTTCTTCCTCCGCCGCCGCGCCCCCTTTCTTCCCCGCGCGCCGCCGGCCATCCCCTCCCTCCGCGCCGCCCCTCCCTTTTCCCCGCGCCCGACCGCCTCCTCCACTCGCCATCAAGGCGCCGCGCACTCACCCACCGCCGTCCCCGCCTCTTCCCCTCCCCGTAACGGACGCCGCACCGAACCGACCGCCGCCGCCATTAATGGCCGGGGCGGCGAGCTTCCACGCCACCGCCTCACCGCACCCCCCTCGGCTCCCCTCTCGCCCCTATATAAGAAGCGCGGGACTCCCTCTCCAAACCGCACCTCTCCCCTCTCCTCCTCCCTCACCGCGGCACGGTCCCCCGCCGGAGCCGGAGCGCCGCCGCCGGAGCCGCCGCTCGATCTCCTCCGCCGGCGCACTTCCCTTCCCTCCGAGCCCCTGGTAATCTTCCCCTTCTTCCCCTCGTCGCGTAGAGGCATTTCGCGTTCAAATGTGAGGCCGGGAGCCCCGTATGGCCTTCTCCGGCGAGCCGCCGCCGCCGCCGCCGCTTAGCGCCGCCGCCGCCGTCTGGCCGCCGCCGCCCGTCGCCTACAGGCCACCACAGCCGCCCGATCCGGCAGACGGCCCAGATTAAAACCAATCCGTAACCCTTGGAGTGGTCCACGGTGGACCAGTGGACCAGGTCCACCAGGCCGGTCCACACGCTGACGTCATCGCCACGTCATCGCTTGCGTCATCACGTCCAACCGCAGCCCGCCACGTGTCGCTCCCATGGCTCACCCGCCGGCTGTCTTGACAATTTTGCAAATAAACCCTTCCATTTCCAGAATTCACAAATAAACCCTTCCACCTATATAAAAGCCTTTCAATCAGGTCCTTTTCTTTATGCTTAGGCCCCCGCAAATCCTTAGTTTTCATGTTCTTTAGTCCATCCTTAGTCTTTTACATATTAGACCTCCTAGTTTCACACATATTTATGTTTAGGTCCCCGAAATCTTGCAGAAAACCCCTAAAACTTTCGATATTCACAATTTAGCCCCCGAACCTTGTTTCGGCCATAACTTTTTCATCCTAGCTCCGTTTTACGCGTTCTTGGTATCCACGCGATCGTATCTCCGAGCCCGTCATTTCTAAAAGCTTGTTTTAGTCTTTTGGTAATGTTTGATGTATTGTTTTATTTATTGTATGTTTTCTTGCATGATCGTAGCCAACGCGCCGTTCGAGGAAGTTCAAGTGCAGAGCTTTGCAGATAAGGAAAGTAGCTTATCGTTGGAGAAAGGCAAGTGACCCTAACCACCCTTCTACCTATGCTTTAATCAAGATCACTATAAGTTAATCGGAACATGGAGAACCACCCAGGAAAACAGTGCAACCACAGTCCATATGGCTCTGGCTTAGCCAATTAATTAGGTGTGCGATTGATCTGATGGCCCTTTTCCGAAAGGAGCAGAGGGGGATCCGGGTTGCAGGGGTATAGCCCGGTCCTTTTGGGGTAGCAGCCTTTGCTAAGGTGCTGACCACTAGGGAGGGTTATGGTCCGCCCTGATCTGTAACTATGCGGGTCGTTAGTCTTTTGTATACCTTTGTAAAGGCTTCGTAGCGTCCCTATGCAATCACACCTCGGAAGTGTGGTATTGTGCTCGATCGGCACATGCGTGGTTGGGTTCAAAGTTCTTTGGAACTTTTACGCGAACCGTGGGAAAAGTGTGCAACCTCTCGCAGTGTAAACCCGATCGATCGGCCGTGCTCACGGTCAAGAGCGGCCCGGACCCTCACATGATTAATTGAACTTAAAGATGGATTAATATTGCTTTCCGGTTATTCCTCGTGGCCTTGCCGAGTACCAACCATAAGTGTACTCATCCTTGCTTACGCTGTTCAGAGAAGAACCCTGGAGTGGAGTACTTCACCGACTACGAGGAGTTCTGAGGATGCGATCAACCGATCGGATACTTCGTGGAAGATGAAGATGGAGTCGCGTCTTCATAGTTATCGTTGTTCGTGTAAAGACCTTCGTGTCTACTATCGTGAGTGTAATAAAAGTTAATAAATCTTTTATCGTACGTTTTGAGCAATGTCTTGTGATATTACACTCATGAGTCTATCATATGTGTGAAATTGTGATCCCGGCACACATATGAGATGCATTCGGTTTTCTACGGAAAATCGGGTGACTAGATCCCGTACCAACAATTGCACAAAGTTATTTTGTAAATCTTTTTATAAAAAAATGTTTTCTATTTCTTCAAAATCTGCATAAATGATTTTTGTAGCTAAAAATAGTAAGATTTTTGCAACCAACTTTTGCATACTCGTCTTTTATTTTAAAACACACCTCCGGTGAATTAATCAAAATTTTATAATTACCAGAAATATTATTTCTTGAATTATGATTGTTTTTCTTTAAAAATGCATAACTCAAGTTTCACAATAGTTCTAGGTGTATGTCTTGCACCTCTAGGCTAGTTTTGGACCATATAACATGTGTGAGGAAGTTTGGATCATTTTGATGAGTAATTATTTTTGTGTGCATTTACCTTGTCCATCTAGCTAGCTTTTGTCATTTTCAAAAAGAATTAATTTGTAGCTATCCAAGGCACTCATGTTTGTCCAGTGGCTTGTTATAGGTGTCTAGTGTGTAGCACACTCTTCCACCGAATTTTATTAATTAATTTTATGAATAAAGGCTATAGAAGCAATTTAAAGCTTAATAGTCATTTAAATGGGAAAAATCACCAACCCATCTTTAATAACCTTGTGTGTGGTTGTAAATTGTTTTAAAAGGCTAAATATACCCACCCACTACTGTTTGTGAAGTTAAATTAAATTGCTTGCATATATATGTACACAATCACTATCAAAAAGAATATTTAATAAAGAGCCGCATATTGCTCCTTTTCGTAAAGAGTATCCTGAATGTATTCTTATCTAGGTGAATGTGCCCAACCAATGCATCCCATGGTTGTCATTTATGGTTTGTGGTTAATTAATTAAAAACCGACCAATAAACCCCCGCATTTGCATCTTCGTGTAGAGCCTTCCGCCGTAGACGTACGCTCGTGCCGGAAGGAGGAGACGATGGTGCCGACGAAAAGCTGCAGACGTGGACGTAGCTCAAGACCCGGACCCAAGTCCGGAAGGGCCCAAGGCCAACCTTGCCGACAAAGGCAAGCCCCGGATCATTAACCCCGTCTCTCGAAAAATTATGCAATTATGTTTGCTATGATTGCGCATTTACGTTCCGGGAGTTGAATTGAAAACCTAGATGCATGATCCCTAGGTACCTATGCTCTATCACTAGTATGCTAGGTCGATAGCCGCTATGCTATAGGACCCGATAGAAGTTGAGTGATGTTCGTCACTCCGAGAATAGGTTCTTATGTTGGAATCATAAGATCTTTATAAATGGATTGCTCATGTGGTAAGAGCATGGGATTTGGGCTCGGGTCCGGTGGCTTTCGTGGGATAAGCTTTTGAACGTACTAAGCACTTGCCGGAATGGGACCGGTAAGCCTAGTACCTTAATGAGACGGCGCGGGAACTTTTCCCTACTACTCTTGAGTATTCACCTAACCGGCTAGCTACGGGAAGGGGGGGGTGCATGTGTGACGGCGGGTATCCGGTGACGGTGAAAATCCGTCAACCTAGCCATGAGTTTACCTTCGGTGTTGGCATGAGTTTTATACCTTATCCATTGGTACTAACCCCCGTGGTATAACAAGTTCACGTGTGCATGTCGGTTTTGGAGTTTAGTGTTTATGCGGGGTTTTAGTGTTGAATGCAAGACTTTCGGGATAAGTTCATCAAGCACCTCATGACAAGACCTTGAAGCCCCCGTACAAGTCATGCAATGAAGCAAAATTAACTCCAAGAAGCCGGGGACTTGATCCGAGAAGACGACGGACTCCGAGGACCCGACCGAGAAAAGTCTTCGAATCTTGCAAGACAAGGAGTTGAGTCCAATTCGGAGACAAGCCGACGACATGGACCTACATGCGAAAGGGGGAAACAACCGAGAAGCAAGGGAACCGACGTGGAGCGAAGGAGCCCTCGGGGCCGGGCCTAGATGGGCCCGGGCCGGCCGTCCCGGGCCCGGTCGGCCCGGGCCCATCCGGGGCCCAAATGCCCCCTCCTTTGCCCTAGCCGCCAATCGGGCTATTTATAGCCCCACGACCGAGAGCCTCGCGAGAAAGATTTCGTGATCGGCCGCCGAGGAGCGAGAGAAGAGAGGGACACCATCTCGGAGAGGAGAGGGTCGAGCTAGTTGACTAGGGTTCCCCTAGCCGACGTGGGAACCTTGCACGGAAGACCACGTCGGAGTTCCCGAGCTAGAAGCAAGATCAAGGAAGGATCCCGGTGGTGATCTTGTGTATGTATCATTGTTATAGTTGAATTATCAAGTTGAATCTTTTCCTAGCGATCAAGTGTTTCCTCGAAGATTTTGTTTTTCGATCGGCTTTGCTTATTCCAATTCTATTCTCGAGATAGATTACATAGGGCGTTCTTGTAGCCACGGTGGCTAGAGGTACACGCGGATCTTCCGAAAGAATCTCGACTTGTCTTTTGACTCGCCCTAAACTCCCCGCATGAATAGGGATACGTTGTGATAGAATAGGGGTCTCGAAAGGCGGATGTTTTCGGATTTGGACGGAAACCACGATTTAAAGAGGCTTATATTAAGATTCGATTTGCTACTTCTTCTCTTGCTTGGAACTTCAACAAAAGGCTTACCCCGATCCCTCTAGATCGGTTTATCTACCCAATCTTACTTTGTTTTCTCCGGTCTTTAGTAGATTAGATTTGTTTCATGTCTTTTACTTAGATGCACTAGGGTTTCTTTTATCGAAGATTGAAGTTACTTGGCTTTAATAGATTAAGTTTTGCGTCACACATTTGTTCCACGGATTCGATACCTTGGGTTCACCACTCGAGGGAAGAAGGGTCCCTTGACTATGACGGGAGACTTGTACGCTTGCGAGTCACAAACGAACTTTGATACAATTATTAACCGTCAACAAGCCCCTTTTTCCGGCGCGCGTTGCCGGGGAACAAGTGATCAAGATTTGATTTTTTATTGCCTTTTTGTAATTTCCAGTTTTCTCTTTGTTTTTATTTTTGCATCTACTAAATTTTGATCATCCTCAAAATACATCTAATCTAGTTTGTCTAACCCTAGTTTTTATAGATTTGTTTTTACTTTCTAGTTTTTTGCATACTTTGTTTATTGCTAACCCTAACGAGATGGACGGCTACCTCTCCAACAAACCCAATAATTTTGTGGATGATCCGGAAAAAACTTTACGAGGCTAAGGAGACGCGAAGCACATCAAGCTAAAAAGCCGGATTTTGTAGATTCGGAGTCGGAAGACAAAGGATCGCGGAGAATCTCCGAAGAATTCACCACCTCAAAGTCCTCGGGAGAGTCGACTTCCACCAATGGGTGACCAACCACCGCAAGAACGCAAGATTAGGGAGCTATGCACCCCAGACATCATCGACCTACCAATCTTGAACCTTGAGGATATCGGAAGACCGTTCGAGATCAAGACCTCAACAATCCGCATGGTGCAACATTCACCCTTCACCGGTAAAGAGGATCCGAACCTTCACCTCCAAGCATTCATTCAACTATGTCAGACTTTCAACATGGATGGGGTGACTCAAGACCAAATGAGGGCAAGGCTTTTTCCGTTTTCACTACTCGAGAAGGCTTTGCAATGGTTCCACTCTCAACCGGCGGAGACGGTGCAAAATTGGAACACGTTGATGAAGGCTTTCATGAAGGAATACTACTCACCGGGTAAAACTCAAAGCTTGCATAATAAGATTGCCACCTTTGTTCAATATCCTACGGAAACTATCTCGGAGGCATTCGAGCGCTTCAACGAGTACACTCGGGCGGTTCCACATCACAAGTTCCCGAAAGAAGACCTCGTGCAAAAGTTCTATCAAGGACTCACCATGGCGTCAAGGACGATCATCGATGCATCGGCGGGGAGGATCCAACATCGAACTTACACCGACGGAAGCTTTCACTCTATTCAAGAAGGTCGCGGATAATGACACGTGGGCGTCGTCCGGCGCCTACATCCGGTTCAACCCACGGGAAACATCAAAGGAGTCTTGCAAGTGGAGAAGGAGAACATACTTGAAGGCAAGATCGACTCGCTCATGAGGAGGTTGGAGAAGATGGAGATGGAAAAGAAAGAGGCTCAAGACTTGAAGGCCGCCGAAGCAAGGTCCACATGTGAAGAATGTGGAGAGTATGGCCATGTCCGCAAAGATTGTCCGGAGGAAGCCAAAGTGCTCGACTACATGAGGAAGGGAGAATTGCCGAACTTCCGCTACGGGCAAGGTAGGCCTCAATTTAATGTAAGCTCATCTATTCCTAACGCGGTTCCGCTTCGTATACAATTGAAGGAGTTCATGGATGAGCAAGCTAAGATCAACAAGGACACCGTCACCAAGTTCAAGACCATAGACAAGGTTTTGGAGAACATCGATAGCAAAGTGACGGAGGTCGGAAGTTCCAATCATCAAGTGCTCAACATGATGAAGATGCTCGAGACGCAAGTTGGACAACTTGCGGGGCGCCTCACCAATGATGAAGGGAAGCTTCCGGGACAACCCAAATGTCCTGAATCGGCGAAAGCCATTCAAACACGTTCGGGGAAGGAGACCGAAGATCCGGAACGTTCCGCGGGAGCAAGGAAGCTTAAACCATCCACCGAGGTGGAAGGAGTTGCTAGAGAGAAGGTTACGGGGATCGTCACCGAGGAACCTGAATACGAGATGCCGGAGGAAGACACGAGGATACCGCAACTCAAGCCACGCTACTTCCGAGGTAAACTTGACAACCACTTTGAGAAGTTTGTGGAAGTTGTGCGTAGACTTAGCATCAACATGCCATTACTAGATGCCCTACAAGTACCTACATATTCTCGTTACTTTAAAGACATACTTGCAAATAAATATGAGATAGCAACACTCGGGGTAAATCATGTCAAGATGTCCGAGGAGTGTAGTGCAGCTATTGCTAATGGGCTAGAGAAGCAAAAAGACCCGGGTGCCCCACAATTCTATGTTCGGTTGGTTCTTTCAACTTCGAGAAGGCGTTATGCGACCTTGGAGCTAGTGTAAGCGTCATGCCGAGGGATGTGTTCGAGAAGCTACGCCTACCAATGGAGCCTACGGGAATATGTTTGGAGTTGGGAGACAACTCCATTCGCTATCCCTTGGGCATTGCTGAAGATGTACCCGTGAAGATTGGACACCACTTCATCCCCATCGACTTCGTTGTGCTCGAGATGGGAGCAAGGGAGAAGCCGCCGCTCATCCTAGGGAGGCCGTTCCTCAAAACCGTGGGAGCTACCATTGATGTTGGCAAGGGGGAGATCATGTTCGATATCAACGGAGAAAGGAGTTCCTTCAAGTTCCGTCCAAGAATCGAGGCATGCAACATGATTGGAGTGAAGGGAGAACCAAAACAAACGGAGGGGCTGAAAAAGAAGAAGGAGCCGAAAAAAATGAACGTAAAGAAAATCAAAGAAGGTGTTGCATCCGTCAAGACAAAGTAAGAGAAGCCGCTCGTGAAGACCAAAAAAATGACAAAGCCAACTAAGCCCGAAGACAAGCCCGCGCCCAAGATGGTGCGGAAGTGGGTACCCAAGATTGCAACGCCCGCAAAGAGCGTTGATCCGGAGTAATCAAGTGAAGAAGTCTAGCTATAGACTATAAACGAAGCGCTAGGCGGGGGCAACCCGTTTCGTCGAGTCAAGAATAAGCTACGGGAGGACAACCCGATTCCGGGTTTTTCGAGTATTTTTAATAATTTAGTTTTTGAGTTTTATTATGCAAAGACATTAGACTTAGAAGTGGTTGAACAATATTAGAGACATAATTCTTGATTGAATGTTTGCTTTATCATAAACCCTTTGCATGAACCCTCCTATGTGCTTGTTTGTTCTTTTCTTTTCGAGAAACCTCAACCAAATAATTTCAGAACCTAACTCAACCTTTCACCCTCATTATGGTGCTGAGGTTGTCTTATTTTTCATGCTAAAACCACACGAGTAGAGCCACGATTTATATTTAAGTGTTAATAAAATTCAGCACGTGGTAGAACTCGCGTGAACCTAGAAATCAAAACTTTTGGTTGGTTTTAAAAATCTATATCCTTGGTTTCTCTAGGATTAGAATTTTTCTAAGCCTATTCTAATTTTTTTTATTCAAAATCTTTCTTATTTAGCCAAAATTAGAACCTAAACCTATGCCCCCATGATCAAGCCGGGAAAAAGTCTGCTCTCAACCGATGAAGGCAAACTATACCGGTGAGACCGAAATCGACGTAGTCGAAAAATATTTTCGACTTACATTTGTTTTTAATGGTTTAAAAACTTCTCTAAAATTGTGTTTGAGCTCTTGCATGGCTCTGAAAAATATTTTAAATTTCGAATTAGAGGAGTGCTTAACCTTAAACACACCTAAATGGAGGCAATCTAGTTTGAATTAATCATGCATGCACCATTGGATTCCCTTTTATCAACTTTCACCAATTCCACATGCAAAGGACAAGCATGGTGGGTAGCAAGCATCAACTTTGCAGGAATTTCATGGTGGCATGTGAAGCAAGTGGAGCTAGGGAGCATGGACATGACCCAAAGCATGGAGCATCAAGTGGAAGGACCAATAATGCAAGAAAAGGAGTGGACGAGAGCGTTTGGGCGGTGCAACTCGTGGAGCACGCGGGCAGAAAAGTTGCAGAGGCGAAATGATCGTGCTGGAAGAAAGACGAGGCGGGGAGGAGCCGGGATGACCCCGGAGGCCGGCCGGCCCGGCCGGCCGGCCTCACCTACTTAAGGAGCCCCCCCGGCTCCCGTTTTACTGCAGGCAAGCTTCCCTCTCCTTTCCTTGTTTGTGTGTTCAAGTTTGTGTGCTCAAAACCTCCGTAGACATAGCCAACCATCCCAAGCTTGATAGCTCAAGAAAAAATCCACATCCTTAATCCACTCAAAGTCCACATCCGAAGCAGGAAGTTTAAGTGCCTAGTTACCGATTGCAACCCGGAGTTTTAGTTGAAGAAAAGAGTGCAGCAACCATGTGGAAGAAGACCACAAGTCTCTTCTCCAAGAAGAAGAGTTCGTCGTCGTCCAAGCCGTCATCAACCACGTCTTCGAGGAGGCACTCGGTTTCTGAGTCTCCCCGGAGCATGGAGACAGATACGGCACCACCGAGGAGGAACGATGCTCTCCTCCTTGGTGGTATGAGGGCTGCGAGAAGCACTTCCATGAGGTTTCACCCGAACCTCGTGGGCACACGGAGGAGCAGCCCGCGCCACCACGACGATCGACCCGCTCAACCGCGCCACCTCCTTACACCCCCGACATACTCTTCGTACGGCTTCATCATCTTGTCGGCGGAGGAGGAGGAGAGGCTCTCTAATCTTGAGAAGAGGCTTGTGCCGAACGTCGAGTTCGACGACCAAACACTCTACACCTTGGGTTTTGGTACCGACATATACTATATGTTGGGGCACCTTGGATGGGTGCAGTTCTCCAACGGAGTATCGGTGGACACCCATTTGGGGTTCGCCTTGGAAATTTTGATGACTATTGCACCCATCATTGATGATGATGGGGTGCAAAGCTTGTCATTCCGTTTGGAGGGAGTCCAACAAGTGGTTCCCTACGAGCACGTTAGGGAGCTACTTGGATTCCACAAGGGAGCTCCGGAGAAAGTTGACGTGCCACCCGGCATGTTAGCGGGATTTTGGAATATGATCTCCGGAGAAGCCCATCAACAACGCAATTGCATCCGCAACCCCATTATCCGAATATTTCACTCTTGGATGTGCAAGAGGGTATTGGGGAGGATGAAGGAGACAAAGGTGACCGACACGGAGTTGAATTGTCTATACTCGACTTTAATTGCCGGGCAGCCAATAGACCCCTCTTACCTCATGATCAACCGTTGGTGTTGTGAAGCAACATCGGGGGCGGGTAATATTGGTTCGGGGTGCTACCTCTCCATGTTGGCCTTTTCCTTGCGGCGGGGATCGCAAGAAACCCCGCTCACCTTTTGCGTGGTACCTCTCTCGGCATTGAGTATTTGCGGCAAGGCAAATACATTAGTGGAGATGAGAGAGGAGGTTATCGGTTGGCCATAGTGAACCTACCCCTTCCCAATGAGAGGCTTAGGCTTTTCAACGAAGGAAGAGAAGATTGGTTGGAAGAGGGACTACTTGTCCCTGCAAGGAAGAACAAAAGAGGAAGAATCATAGAGGAGGGAACATCCTCCGCACAAGCGAGTGCAGCACAACCCAATGTGCAACCATTCGGCGGGATCCCTCCTCCGCCAAGTTACTACGGAGGGCCACAAGAGCAAGCATGGGGGGTGGTGCACCGGTACCCCCACCAAATTATGTTGTGCCCAACGCTAACTTCCGCGGATTCCTACGCTCATCATCCCCAACCACAACAAAGCATGGCCATAATTGGAGGGTATGCTGCAAGAAACGCCCAAAACATCGCAGCCATCCAAGCTAATGCGGCTCAACTTGGTGAAGGAAATGCAAATATTGCCTTCGAGCTCGGACGCCTTCACCTCGTGGAGCCAAATCAATTCGTCGGAGGGAATGTCCAATCATATTATGAGCAAGGGTATTATTATCAAGATCATCAACATCAACCACCGGCGGAGGACTAGAAGATTTAGGAACTTTAGTTTTCTTTTCTTTTCTTTTTCTCTGTAATTTTCAGCTTTTGCTTATGTGTGTTTGCGTAGTATTTTCTGTTTTATTTAAATTTCAGCAAGCATGTTTGTTTATTTTCAGTTTGTATTTCAACTTGATGTCATCATTAATAAAGACACCACCTTGATTATATCATTGGAAAAGTTACAAAATTCGTGCCATGATGATATATGATTATAATTGCAGCTTTGTTCATCTTTGTAATTGATTTATGCATGTTTAAGCTAGTGCTCTCTTAAAAATACAAATCTGAATTTATTTAAATGCTAGATTAATTCTCAGCGGAGGTTATGATTAAAATAAAGACCCATAGTGTTTTATGTGCTCTCAAGTTATGAATAGATTAAAGATGTTTTTTATGCTCAAAAATATCGCTAACCTTGTCACAAATATCGCTTGTGTGTTGCTCAACCTATCCAAAGCCTTATATATATTTGAGTGCGTAAACCTTAGTGTACAAGATTTATTTTTGAGTGAGTTATTGCAGGCCATGATTTCTGCGGCCCGAGACTAAGAAGCTAGTCATTCCGTTTTTGCGTATCTATCGTTTTGCTAGCCTTTTATCCGTGCATTGTGTATCCCCGCATTGGAGATCTCACAAACTTCGCCGGATATCCACCCTTAAACCAAATACCATCTTTTGTGATTACCTCCTTGACCACAAACTATCGTTGAGAATGGATCATCAATTCAAGGAAGATCGCAAGACGATGCCGACATTGAAGATTTCAAGTATCTCTCCAAGGAAAAATATTTTCGGTACCTACCTTATTTTTTTCACCTCTTTGCTCGAGGATGAGCAACGTCTAAGCATGGGGGAGGAGGTAGGTACGCTGCAGTTTTAGAGTTCAAAAGGGAGTATTTTAAAAAAAAAATAATATAAGGATGAAAGAAAAAATTCGGCGATATACGTGACTTCCAAGGTGAAGGTCTCACAAGAAGAAAATATATATATATATAATGAATGAAAGAAAGAAAGAAAGAAGGAAAAGAATGAGAAATATGAGAAAGAGAAAAAATATATGTGCGTAAAGTGAACTCCCCGGTTTTCTAAAAGTGCATTCAAGGCTTCAAGTTAAAAAGATCCATTCTCATTTTCCAACCATGTGAAATCCGATAACGAGGACTTCCTTTGTGCCTCGGGATCACTCTTTGCCATTTGCACATGTCCACTCATCTAAAAGTGTGTGTATTTTTCTCTTTCCCCTCCTTGATTTAACATTATTTTCCAATGACCTTTTTGACGAGTCTCGGTAAGACCATGAGAAGCTTGTCTTGTTTTGACAACACCTCATTTATAAAATCTTGTTAGGACTAAACTTTCCCAAAGCTCCATATAAAGCCTACCACATATATATGAGAGGGAAAGGAGTAGAATATATAGGCTTGAGAGTCGAGTGAGATGAGAGTTCATGAGCAATATACAAGATGATTTAAATTTGTGAACTTGGTTTAGCTTTTCTTTATCTCGTTCTTTATTTCAAAAAATTCGAGATCTATTTAAACTTTGTGAGCGTGTTAATACTCGTGGGATAAGCTTAATAAGAATCTACCCTCCGTAGAGATGAAGTCTAGTACATTATGGAACTTTAATGAATTAAAATTTTGAGAGCATTATGTTTTCTCATGTGTGATCAATTGCAAAGTTTAAACATTGTTTGGCAATGATGATATCCATCGAAGGCTTACTCGAGGACGAGCAAGGTTTAAGCATGGGGGAGATGTTGACGGTGAAAATCCGTCAACCTAGCCATGAGTTTACCTTCGGTGTTGGCATGAGTTTTATACCTTATCCATTGGTACTAACCCCCGTGGTATAACAAGTTCACGTGTGCATGTCGGTTTTGGAGTTTAGTGTTTATGCAGGGTTTTAGTGTTGAATGCAAGACTTTCGGGATAAGTTCATCAAGCACCTCATGACAAGACCTTGAAGCCCCGTACAAGTCATGCAATGAAGCAAAATTAACTCCAAGAAGCCAGGGACTTGATCCGAGAAGACGACGGACTCGAGGACACGACCGTAAAAGTGCTTCGAATCTTGCAAGACAAGGAGTTGAGTCCAATTCGGAGACAAGCCGACGACATGGACCTACATGCGAAGGGGGAAACAACCGGGAAGCAAGGGAACCGACGTGGAGCGAAGGAGCCCTCGGGCCGGGCCTAGATGGGCCCGGGGCCGGCCGTCCCCGATCCCGGTCGGCCCGGGCCCATCCGGGGCCCAAATGCCCCCTCCTTTGCCCTAGCCGCCAATCGGGCTATTTATAGCCCCCCGACCGAGAGCCTCGCGAGAAGATTTCGTGATCGGCCGCCGAGGAGCGAGAGAAGAGAGGGACACCATCTCGGAGAGGAGAGGGTCGAGCTAGTTGACTAGGGTTCCCCTAGCCGACGTGGGAACCTTGCACGGAAGACCACGTCGGAGTTCCGGAGCTAGAAGCAAGATCAAGGAAGGATCCCGGTGGTGATCTTGTGTATGTATCATTGTTATAGTTGAATTATCAAGTTGAATCTTTTCCCGGCGATCAAGTGTTTCCTCGAAGATTTTGTTTTTCGATCGGCTTTGCTTATTCCAATTCTATTCTCGAGATAGATTACATAGGGTGTTCTTGTAGCCGCGGTGGCTAGAGGTACATGCGGATCTTCCGAAAGAATCTCGACTTGTCTTTTGACTCGCCCTAAACTCCCGCATGAATAGGGATACGTTGTGACAGAACGGGGGTCTCGAAAGGCGGATGTTTTCGGATTTGGACGGGAAACCACGATTTAAAGAGGCTTCTATTAAGATTCAATTTGCTACTTCTTCTTTTGCTTGGAACTTCAACAAAAGGCTTACCCTGATCCCTCTAGATCGGTTTATCTACCCAATATTACTTTGTTTTCTCCGGTCTTTAGTAGATTAGATTCGTTTCATGTATTTTACATAGATGCACTAGGGTTTCTTTTATCGAAGATTGAAGTTACTTGGCTTTAGTAGATTAAGTTTTGCGTCACACATTTGTTCCACGGATTCGATACCTTGGGTTCACCACTCGAGGGAAGAAGGGTCCCTTGACTACGACGGGAGACTTGTACACTTGCGAGTCACAAACGAACTTTGATACAATTATTAACCGTCAACGGTATCTTGCGGGGTATGCCGGCTAACCTTGTACCCGGGATCGTAGGCTCTATTCCCAACACGAGGACTTTTGGGAACTGCCCTGGGAAGTTGTCCTTGCGGGGGCAGCCTACCGTGTGTTTAGGTTTACCTTGCAAGGTTTAAATCAATCGATTGTCGGCCTCTCACCATTATCCGAGATCGCTTAATCAGCTCGTCCATGATATCCCGTAATGATGGAACTCGGTGAATACCTTGTATGAATTAATTGCTTGTCCAATTCTTGATTGAATTAGTTGGCACACTTAGAAAAGGTAAGCAATTAGAACTCTTGCTAAAATATTGAAAGTAAGGACCTACTCTTAGTAGCTGTTCAGCAAAAGAAACTCCACCGGCCAAAAACCTTCATGTCTAGAGTTTGGTGATGTAGTTATCACCCGACGGTTAAGTCTTGCTGAGTATTAGTATACTCGGCTTTGCTTTAAAGCTGTTGTTGCGGGTGTTGTTGACCGGAAGGGTGACGACAAGTGATGACATCACGGATGGCCTCCGTGATGTTTACCGTTGCGCTAGCCTAATTTATTTCCGCCGTTTTCGAACTACGAACCTTTACTCCATGTCATGAACAATGGTTTGTAATAAATTGTTTTTAATCCGTGTTGTACTCTGGACTCGCCTTCATGTGAGTTAATGCATATGTCGATCCTCTCGTTTGAATTCCAAGTGATTTACCGGGCGTTAACCGGCAACTAACGACGGGATGATACTTTACTATTGCTTAACGACCAAAGTGGATCGGTCTTAGGCGATAGTACGGTATTTTCCTAGGCGGGTTGTCACGATCATCGCCTTTAATGATGCACGGCTACATGCCCCATTATCACGTGGTAACGAGTCATTACCTCGCCGGCTACCGGGGCGCGGCGTCGGCTATAAATAGCACTTTTGAGGCTTGAAGGGGGGCAAGCTCCGAGCGCCATTGAGCTATGAGGCCACGGTGTAGTATTTCCATCATGCCGCTAGCATGTGTTCGTCCACCGAGTGTACAGTGTGTTCTTGTAGATTCTTGGAGCTAGGAGAATTTTTTGCGAAGCGTAGGCAACATCTCCATCCTCCGAGCCCGGCCTGCGTGGTACCGGGCGAGTTTGGAGGTGCTGCTGTTCGAGCTGGAGGTATGGCAGGACGTCTCTGGTGAGCACCGGGAGCTCACTAGGGCTTGGATTTCAACACCGAAGAGCAAGCTCTTGTCTGCATTCCAATAGTTTGAGCCGAGTGTGCCTTAGATTACGTGCCTCCCTGCAGCTGTCTCCTGCAAGGCCGCCATCAAGGTCCTAGTGCTAGGAGAAGTCTCGCGATGTGCTCTGCTTCGGTAGAGTAGGTCGTGATAACCGCTCTGGGTAGCTCAGGCCTTGTAGTATGTTTATCTTGTGTGCCGGGTTCTGGATCCAATGAGGTCATAGGTGGCCTATACCTTCGGATTACGGATGCGATAAGGTCGTAGGCCGCTATGTACCCTTGGATTCTTGATCCGGTGAGGTCATAGGTAGCTTGTGTAGTCTTGGGTGGTCCATGTAATGTTCGCTATTTTCTCGTCATGTATTTGGTCGATTCGGCAAAATGATTCGCCAAAGACCTGATTTTATATGATGTGGGGGCTTGCAAATCGTGTTTGCCATCAGGATGACATGATGTTATCTTCTGGTTTGGCTGATGCCCTAAACTCAGATTTAGGTCGTAGCGCTTAGTCTATTAGCGAAAAATCCACCTCAATATTCTCGCGAACTTCTCGTGATAGAGCCGTTGGGGCGTGTTGTACGGAGCAAGGAGCTGCAACGGATAGATTTGGTGGACCCCTCTATAAATAGAGTGGGCGGGGCGGGGGTTGACCCCCATTCCCTTCGTCTTCTTCCCCTCGTTCCCGTCGCCTTCGCTCTCTTTTGCGCTACGGCGATCTTGCGACCGCCGTGCTCCCGCGCCCGCACGCCCAACTTCCACCTCGGCTAGGCTCGTGCTAGCGCCACCACTTCGCGTCGTGCTCCTCCGGCATATGCGCGTCAAATCCCTATGCCATATTAGATCCACCGCAAACCCTAACCGTGAGATGGCAACGGAGACGACTTGCATCCGGACCCCCGGTGGTGTGGGTCCGGTCGACGATGAATGAGGCCAAGATCCGGGCGTTGGTGGACCGGGGTCGCTCCTCGCCGAAGACGGAGGTGGAGTGGAAGGCCGTCGGCCGGGGAAGAGTTCCCGAGCGAGGACGTCAAGGAGCGGGTCGTCTTCGCTTCTTTCTTCAAGCGCGGCTTCAACCTCCCGGCGGGAGACTTCTTCCGTGGCCTCTGTACTACTACGGTGGCCGGAGCCGGTACACCTCGTTCCAAACTCCATCACCGTAGTGTTGACTTTCATCCATTTTTGTTAGGTGTATCGGGGATACCGCCTCACTTCACGTTGTGGAGGTATTTTTTCGCATCAAAAGTACCGGCAAGAGGTCGGGGCCAATGGGGGGCTGTAATGTTCAATTTGAGGTCGGGCCTCAAGGCGAGTGGATAGACACCGACCTCCCCGACAACACCGCCGGTTGGAGGTCGGTGTGGTTCTACATTGCGGACCGGATTCCGGGTCTTCGCGGCGGGCGGCCATAGGCCGGTGAAGATTAGCGAGTGGGATCTAGGACTCCCCACCCGCGACCTCGAGGACCTCAAAGGGGTCCCGGAGCTTGTCGGCGACATGAAGAAATGAGGAGTGACGGGAGTGGCGGTGGCGAGGTTTTTCGCCGGCGGATGATCCGGCCGATCAAGGATCGGGTCCACCGGCGTATGAGTAATGTGGGCAATCGGATCCCACACGTGAGGTGAACCGAAAGGTCTCCAAGGAGGAGATGGCGGCTAGAGTTTCCCGGATGTACTGCGGGAAAGTGAAGGTGAAGAAGTGCCGAAGGCACACTCGTTGAAGAGGCGGGCGATCCGGTAAGATCCCGAGATCTGTCTTTAGGTCATTGTACTTTGCTTTCTTGATTCGCTTAGGTCGTTTAACATCCATGTCATCCGTTTTGTAGATGCACGAGCTCCGGATGTGGTGCCCGACGCCTCTCCCCGAGGGGGGAGATACATCGGAGGAAGCCGAGGGTCGGACAAGTACAAACCTCCGGCGGGTCGTTTGCTTTGGAGAATTATGAGTACGACTCGTCGGTGGAGGCCGACGAAGACACCGATGCGAGAGGATGGGGCGGACCCGCTTCTTTGGCGTCGCGAAGTCTCGGCGCGGGACCGGGTCAACGGTTGCGAAGAAGTCTGCTTCGGCCATTGCCGCCGCAATCTCTCGCGGTGAAGGCCGCGAGAGCGAAGAAGAAGAGGAAGAGGAGGACCGCATGCCCTCCACCACTACCCCGCCACGAGGAATAGTGGAGGGGGTGGTGACTTCACAGCCCGTGGCTGACACGAGGGCGGGTTCTCCCCCGCACACCGCTGAGGGTGTCGGGACCTCAGCTGGCGACATTGGGGCGACGACCTCCCCAACAATCATAGACATCGACCCCATCTGGACAGTTCCTGGTGGGGCTGAGGACGTGGTCGGGGACCAGCCTCGAATCGACTCCGGCGCCGGGAGGTCCGAAACATCTGGTGCACAGGTACCTCCATCTTCATCTTCAAGTCCAAGGTTGCGGCGGTGATCAATTAATTGGAATCACACCCCTTGGCAGGAGGATTGGTTCGAAGATAATGAGGACATGCAAGCCTTGCGGACCAGCATCGTCACCATCAACAACGCGCTCACGGTGAGTTGCCCATGATGAGTTACTATCACTTACTTGTTTGCTGCTGAAATGTTGCTGACGGCCTGGTTGCTTTGTAACGGTCGCTAGCGAGAGAGGGCCAAGGGCCGGTGTGACGAACCGCCCAAAATAATTCCGTATTATCGCCTAAGCCGGTCCACGTGGCCATTAAGCAATAATAAAGAATTATTAAGTCGCTTCCGCCAGGTAAAGCCCGGTAAATCACATACAACAGGATCGCTGATATGCGCTAAGCCCACACGAAGGCGGGACCAGAGTACAACATTACATTACATAAAAGGTTCACAAGTTCGACATTATTACAAACCAGGTTTTTCATACATAAAAGTAAACATGAACGAGTTTAAACGGCGGAAATAAAACTAGCACATGATACACACGGGAGGCCATCCATGCATATCACTCCTCATCGTCGTTCTCCCATTCAAGCTCCCAACCATCTAGGATAGAACCGGGCCGGATGGGATTACCCGAAAACCACAAATTAAGCAAGGCCGAGTACTAATACTCGACAAGACTTACCCGACAAAAATAAAGTACGACTAGACATGCAAGGCTTTTTGGGCTGCCGGGTTTGTTTTGCCAAAAGCGACTAAGGGTGGATCCTTATTTTCAAGTTTTAGCTCATATTCTAGTATGTTAATCGGTCTAGGTGAGCACACCGTACTAATCAAGCATGTTGTGCAAACAATATTAAACATGTAACAATATTGATCCAAAATATTCCATAAATAAACATGGGGTAGCCGGTGGTCAAGCCGACTCGGATAACGGCGAGTGACCGACGATCGATCGATTTATATCCTTGCAAGGTAAACCCAAGATACACGGAAGAAGTAGACCCCAAGAATTCAAATAAAAGCAAATCCAAGGTCTACCCCGACCGAGCAGCTTCCCAACATCCCACGCTTGGGATCGTACGCTACAAACTGCGGTACACGGTTATCCGAGGGTCTAACCCGACCGGTCCGACTCACACACTATACCACGGGTAGCTAGCCCGGAGACACATCCCAAGCGGGTAGCTAGAAAGATCCCGCCCGGTTCGGAAGGTACTAGGCTTACGGTCCCATTCCCGACAAGCACTTGGTACGTTCAATAGCTTAGGACCAAGGCACCATGCTACTCGGTCGAGACCGAACCCATTGCTCTTACCACATGAGCGAGTCAATTTAACCAACTTATGATTCCAACATAAGCATCCTATATCTCGCGAGCAATGAGTTATTACTCGACTTCTACCGTATCCTTAGATCATGGCACTAGCGTTCCTAACATACTAGTAAAAGAGCATAGGAGTCCTAAGGATCATGCATCTAGGTTTCAAAGCAACTCCCGAAACTTAAATGCACAAAGTAAAGCATAAAGTCTTGAAAAGTAAAGGACATGATTTTCATTTATAAAAGATGGGTTAGATGAAACCCGGTGCTTGCCTTCCTCGGACTCTACACCAACACAAGCCTTGGGCCCTTCGGACTTTGGTCCAAGTCTTGCTGCACACCAAGCTAGTTCATCTCACCATCAACGGTCCCGTCTCCCTCCCGGGCGAGTGTGTACGTACCGTCCGTAAATCTACACGTATACATGCATATGCATTAATTAAAGTTAATCTTGATGGTGATTGTGCACATATAAGCAAATTAACTTATTTAGCTTCACCAAATAGCAAGGGGGTGGGTTTAAATTAATAAAAACGAAACAAACATGACTTCACAATTTAGCACTTTTAATTTCCATTTCTTTCTTTAATTACTTAAAACGAGCCTTTCAACCATAAATCCAAATTAAATCAAAAACACTTTAAAATGAGCCTAATCTTTTGCACACAACAACATATGCTTAATTTAAGCTCTCAAACCTAATTTGGCATAAAATCATTTATAAATTAATTTATACGAAAAAAGACAAATTTCAGCCTAGTAAACCACCATTAATTCATATAAAAAGATTTAATAAACTTTTTGATCTCAACTTTCTCCTACAGGTCATGTATGCCAAAAATGAGTTTCTGACCAAAGCATGGTTGCAGATTCAAATTATTTTTCAGATTTTGAATTTAAACTCCTACACAAGATTAAATCCAAAACATCAATTAAACAATTCCCTAAAATTACATACATCACACCAGGGATACTCATCATCAAGTCAAAGCCCAAGGGTGCATTTGTGCTCAAAGAAAAGTTCATTAAAGGGGCTATAAAAAGCATCAAACTTAATCTAGCATAAAGCTTAGATAAATCATAACTGAAAATATATACATCAAAATCATGCAAACGTTTGCCACAGATCTAGACATGACATAAAGAGAAACATATCCAAAATTCAAGTTCATAGCATGTGTATTTTTCAAACTACACTAAAAACACTCCAAACTGAGTTTTAATTTTTAATTTAAAAACTGTACAGAAAAACCCTATACATGTTTTCTAGAAAAGATAGATTTCTTCACCAGGAAACCAACAAAATTGGTTTTGCATTTTTCTGATTTTTCTATGATTTGTAGTGAGTTTTCGAAGTTGCTGCAAAAACCCTAATAACACATTTGCGGGGGGTCCTCGAAAGAATTTCTAGAAATTACACATACGTCATTGGTTTACATAAATCACCCCGGGAAGATTGCAATCAATGCAATGTAGTCTGCCCGGCGCGGTGGAAGCCGCCGCCCGGCGATGTGGGGCCGACCCCGGCGGGTGGGTGGCCGGCACCCAATCGGGGGCCTACCCCGCACCCGTGGGTCGCGCCGGCGGGCCGGTTGACGCGCCGGCGGCGCCTCCCGCGGCGCGCGAGCGGCGGCGTCCGCCGGGACGCGTCGCTCCGGCGACGGCGGTCTCGTTGCGCGGGCCGCGGCGCGGGAGGGAGGTGCGGGGAGGCCTAGAGGAAGGAGTAGCGAGGGTGGACGGCGGCCGGTCTCGTGCGGGAGATGGATTTCACGGCGGCTCGCCGCGGCGGCGGCGGCGAGCTCTTGCGACGCGTTCGGGGGGACGAGGGTACGGCGGCCTCGATGCACTGCGGCTGCCGGCCTTCGCGCGTGGGCGTGCACGGGGGGGTAAGAGCGGGCGCGTCGGCCATTAGGCGGCCATGTGTCGTTGCGCATGCGCCGGACGTGCGTCGGGGCGCACCCGAGCACGGCCCGTGGCTCGCCCGCGTCCCCCGGCCGGGTGGGCTCGGCGCACGGTGGAAACGGCGAGGCGGCGACCCCACGGCGCGGACGGGTCCCACCACGGATACGCCGAGGCGTCCGTACGCCGGCGCGAGGCGCGGGCGACGCGTGGCACGCGGCGCGCCGCGCGCGCGGCCGGCGCGAGAGCGCGCCGACCGGCCCCCGCTCGTTTCCATTTACCCTTCTTCGAAATTGCATAACTCCCAAAAGTGACAACTAAGTTGAAAATCTCCAAAAACGAAAGTTGTAGAGGAGCTATAGATCTACAACTTTCCCAAAGGGTGTCATATGTTTTGATCAACCATTTGCCCGGGAACGTCGGCCGAAGTTGCGGTTTTCCACGGCTCGAGTTCTTGTTCACGAGCGCGATCAAACCGATTTTTGGCCAATTTGCTCTCAAAATTGGAATGTCCGCCAATTACAAAAAATGTGTTCCCGAAACAACGAACAACTTTCGTATTGGCCGATTTTGAACTTCTATAGTGAAATTTGGAGAACGCGCAAGAAAACCATTTCGACCTTTAAAGGAGATCTAGGGTTTGGCCGTGATTTAGGATTTTGACCAAGGTCTTTTGTGCAAATAGGTGACAATACATGTCAAACATGCTTAGAAGGTAATTAACCTTGATTAACTCATGTAATTAATGTCATTAGCGCAATTAAACATCCGGGATGTTACGGCGGGGCCGACCTGCTTGAAGCATGCGGAGGAGAAAGAACAACGGATTGTCGACCTTGAGCGAGAGCTCAAGGGGATCCGTGAGGCAGCAGCCACCGATAAGAAGAGGCTCGAGGATGAGCTCACCGAGGAGAGGCACAAGGCCATGGAGGCCACTACGCAATTTAACACTGCAGCTACTGGTAGGTTTTAGTCTTTATCCGTTTTGAAAAAGAGGTCATTAGCTGTCAGCTAACTGATGTGTGCACAGATTTCCGTAACCGCGAGGAGCTGAAGAACGCTCTGGCGACCTCCAGGAGCAAGGTTCGGGACCTGGAGGTCAAGGTCCGGGAGATCGAGGATGGGGGCCTGGAACTCAAACGGGCAATGAAAGAAGCCACCGATAGTGAGTACGCCATATCTCAAAAGCTGGCTTATGAGACCGCAGCTCGTTGGGGCCTTGAAGTCGAGTTCGAGGTTGTTTTGAAGTCATTGCGAGTGACCAAATTACCATTGCGGGGTATGAGGTCGAGCCGAACGACCTCAAGGGTGCGCCAATTATGCAATGGCTTGCATACTGTTCCCGGAAGAAGGGGAGCAAGCAGCGGTCCATCGTTGATCGCCGGTAGATACTCCTAACGAGGCTTTTACTTTTGCCGAGGGCGGCGGCTTGGCGGCCGCGACCAATGCGTTGGTGAGAGTCAAGTCTCACTATCCCGAGGTCGACATGACCAAGATTTAGGGCCGTGCGTGCGGACACCACGAAGGACCTTCAAGCCCGGAGCTCGAAGTTGATGAGGCCGCCACCGAGGTGGCGAGAGAGCATGGACTTTGAAGGCAATGGTGGAGCCGGCGGCGAAGGTGGCAACGGCGGCAACCGGTAGTGGCTTGGAGCCGTACCTCCCCCCCCTCATGACTTGTAAAAACTTCGGAGACATGTTGAAGAAAACTTTAATGAAGTACTTGCCTTTTGCCCGCACTTGGTTGGTCTTGTAGATGACGACGTATTATGTTCTTGACTCGCTAACCACTACTCACAGAGAGGCTGGCCTACCGACCTCTACGGCTCAGCGTGGAGGCTTACGAGAGATCGACGCGTGAGGGAGGAGCCCAGGGCTCAGGTCTAGCGACCTTCTTGACCAAGCATACTCATGGCAGCAGGAGGCTTCATACTTGTTTGCGATGGTGTCCTTAGGTCGGGCGACCCTTAGGTTGGCTTTTTTGCCAAGCCTTCGAGCATATCGAGGGGAAGGAGTAAGGAAGACTTGGAACCCCCGGGTCTTGCGACCCGGATGTTGGTTTTAGCCAAGCCCCCGAGCATGTTCACTCGGACACAAAGTCCGCGAGGATGCGCGACTTGATCACTTGCACTGGGGCAAAACTCGATTTCAAACTCTCCAAGGTCGACCGACCACTTGACGATGCGGCCGTTGGCGTCGCGGTTGCGGATGATCTATCCCAAGGGGAACGAAGACGGAACCACGATATTGTGAGCTTGGAAGTAGTGTTGAAGCTTTCTCGACGTGATCGGGAGCGCATAGAGCAGCTTCGAGGTTGTGCGTAACGTGTTCTAGCGTCGGCCCAGGACCTCGCTCACGTAATACACGGGTCGTTGAACGGGGTAGGCTGCCCTTCTTCTTCTCGCTCGGTGACGAGAACTGTGCTAACCATATTGGTGGTGGCGAGAGATGTAGAGTAGAAGTGTTTCCTTCGGTATTGGAGGTGTCATAACGGGTGGTGTTGTCAAGGACTCTTTGAGAGCCTCGAAAGCTTCTCGGGCTTCGTCGTCCCATACGAACTTGTTAGCCTTCTTCAATAGCTTGAAGAAAGGTAGTCCTTTTTCACCGAGCTTGCTGATGAAACGACCTAGAGCCGCCATCATACTGGTGAGCTTCATGAAGTCTTTCTTATTGGATGGCTTGGCCATCTTGCGTATAGCGTCGATCTTCGCTGGGTTGGTTTCAATACCTCGGTGCCAAACCATGAAGCCCAGGAGCAAGTCGGAGGGGACACCGTAGACGCACTTCGTTGGATTGAGCTTCCACTGGAACTCTTGTAGATTGGCAAAGGTTTCGGTGAGGTTGGCGATGAGGTCGGAGGGGACACCACATCTTCTACATAAGCTTCGACGTTCTTCCCAATTTGGGTCTTCAAGCACTTCGGATTGCCTTCGGTAGGTTGCTGCGGCGTTTTTCGGGCCAAAAGTAATGACCTTGTAGGCGCCGGATGACATCCATGTGTCATTATCCGTGACCTTCTTGAATAGAGTGAAAGCCTCCGTCGGTGTAAGCTCGATGATGGATCCTCCCGCCGATGCATCGATGATTGTCCTTGACGCCATGGCGAGTCCTTGATAGAACTTTTGCACGAGGTCTTCCTTCGGGAACTTGTGATGTGGAACCGCCCGAGTGTACTCGTTGAAGTGCTCGAATGGCTCCGAGATAGTTTCCGTAGGATATTGAACAAAGGTGTCAATCTTATTACGCAAGCTTTGAGTTTTACCCGGCGAGTAGTATTCCTTCATGAAAGCCTTCATCAACGTGTTCCAATTTTGCACCGTCTCTACCGGTTGAGAGTGAAACCATTGCAAAGCCTTCCTGAGTAGTGAGAACGAAAAAAGCCTTGCCCTCATTTGATCTTGAGTCACCCCATCCATGTTGAAAGTCTGACATAGTTGAATGAACGCTTGGAAGTGAAGGTTCAGATCCTCTTTAAGGGTGAATGTTGCACCATGTAGATTGTTGAAGTCTTGATCTCGAATGGTCCTCCGATCTCCTCAAGGTTCAATATTGGTAGCTCGATGATATCCGGGTGCATAGCTCTCCGATCTTGCGTTCTTGCGGTGGTTGTTCTCCCATCGGTGGAAGTCGATTCTCCCGAGGACTTTAAGGTGGTGAATTCTCCGGAGATTCCTGCGATCCTTCGTCTTCCGACTCCGAATCTACAAAATCCGGCTTTTTAGCTTGATGTGCTTCGCGTCTCCTTAGCTCGTAAAGTTTTTACTCGGATCATCCACAAAATTATCGGGTTTGTTGGAGAGGTAGCCGTCCATCTCCTGTTAGGGTTAGCAATAAACAAAATATGCAAAAACTAGAAAGTAAAAATAAATCTATGAAAACTAGGGTTAGACAAACTAGATTAGATTTATTTTGAGGATGATCAAAGTTTAGTAGATGCAAAAAGAAAAACTAAAAGAAAACTGAAAATCACAAAAAGGCAATAAAAAATCAAATCTTGATCACTTGTTCCCCGGCAACGACGTCAGAAAAAGGGGCTTGTTGACGGTTAATAGTTGTATCGAAATTCGTTTAGACTTGCAAGCGGACAAGTCTCCCGTCGTAGTCAAGGGACCCTTCTTCCCTCGAGTGGTGAACCCAAGGTATCGAATCTGTGGAACAAATGTGTGACACGAAGTTGATCTAGTAAAGCCAAGCAACTTCAATCTTCGATAAAAGAGAAACCCTAATGCATTTAGATAAAAGACACGAAACTAATCTAATCTACTAAAGACCGAGAGATAGCAAAGTAAGATTGGGTAGATAAACCGATCTAGAGAGATCGGGTTAAGCCTTTTGTTGAAGTTCCAAGCAAGAGAAGAAGTAGCAAATCGAATCTTATAAGAAGCCTCTTTAAACCGTGGTTTCCCGTCCAAATCCGAAAACATCCGCCTTCCCGAACCCCCGTTCGTCACAACGTATCCCTACTCATGCGGGGAGTCTAGGGCGAGTCAAAAGACAAGTCGAGATTCTTTCGGAGGATCCGCGTGTACCTCTAGCCACCGTGGCTACAAGAACACCCTATTTGATCTATCCCGAGAATAGATCTAGAATAAGCAAACCGATCGAAAAACGAAATTTTCGAGGAAACACTTGATCGCTAAGAATAGATTCAACTTGATAATTCAACTATGACAATGATACATACACAAGATCACACCGGATCCTTCCTTGATCTTGCTTCTAGCTCCGGAACTCCGACGTGGTATTCCGTGCAAGGTTCCCACGCCGGCTAGGGAAACCCTAGTCAACTAGCTCGACCCTCTCCTCTCCGGGATGGTGTCCCTCTCTTCTCTCGCTCCTCGGCGGCCGATGACGAATTGGATGATGTGTGGCTCTCGACCCCGTGCTATAAATAGCCCGAATGGCGGCTAGGGCAAAGGAGGGGACGAGCCGGCACCGGACGAGGGCGGGCGGCCGGCCTGGGCCCATCCGAGCCCGGCCCCGCGGCCTCCTTTGCTCTATGTCGGTTCCCGTGTCTTCTAGATGTTTCCCCCTTCTGCATGTAGGTCCGTGTTGCCGCTTTCTTTCCGAATTGGACATAAGTCCTTATCTTGCAAGATTCGACACTTTTCTGGTTTGGTCCTCGGAGTTTGTCATCTTCTCGGGTTGAGTCCCTGGCTTCTTGGAGTCAAGTTTGCTTCATTGCATGACTTGTACGGGCTTCAAGGTCTTGTCATAAGGTGCTTGATGAACTTATCCCTAAAGTCTTGTATTCAACACTAAAATCCTGCATAAACACTAAACTCCGAAACCGACATGCACACTTGAACTTGTTATACCACGGGGGTTAGTACCAATGGATAAGGTGTAAAACTTATGCCAACACCGAAGGTAAACTCATGGCTAGGTTGATGGATTTTAACCGTCAACATCTCCCCCATGCTTAATCCTTGCTTGTCCTCGAGTAAGCCTTCGATGGATATCATCGTTGCCCATCAATGTTTAAACCTTGCACTTGATCATACATGAGAAAACATAATGCTCTCAAAATTTTATTCATTAAAGTTCCATAATTTACTAGCCTTCATCTCTACGGAGGGTAGATTCTTAATTAAGCTTATCCCACGAGTATTAACATGCTCACAAAGTTTAAATAGATCTCGAATTTTTTTTTGAAATAAACAACGAGATGAAGAAAAGCTAAATTAACAAATTTAAATCATCTTGTATATTGCTCATGAACTCTCAACTCGCTTGTCTCTCAAGCCTATATATTCTACTCCTTTCCCTCTCATCACATATATGTGGTAGGCTTTATATGGAGCTTTTTGGGAAAGTTTAGCCCTACCAAGATTTTATAAATGAGGTGTTGTCAAAACAAGACAAGCTTCTCATGGTCTTACCGAGACTCGTCAAAAAGGTCATTGGAAAATAATGTTAAATCAAGGAGGGGAAAGAGAAAAATACACACACTTGAGATGGGTGGACATGTGCAAATTGCAAAGAATGATCCCGAGGCACAAACGAAGTCCTCGTTATCGGATTGCACATGGTTGGAAATTGAGTATGGATCTTTTAATCTTGAAGCCTCGAATTTCCTATTGCACTTTTAGAGAACCGGGGAGTTCACTTTATTTTTGCACATACTCATATTTTTCTCTTTTTTCTTTCTTTCTTTTTCTCATCATTTTTTCTGTCATACATTCGGTAAAGTGACTTTCACATCGGAGTTTTGATTTTTTATTTTGCTCCCCTTTGAACTTTTTTTATTTGCTCCCCTTTGAACTTTTTTATTTGCTCCCCTTTGAACTCTAAAAATTGCATCGTACCTACCTCCTCCCCCATGCTTAGATGTTGCTCGTCCTCGGGCAAAGAGGCGATAAAGAAGGTAGGTACCGGAAATATTTTTCCTTGGAGAGATACTTGAATTCTTCAAAGTTGGCACCGTCTTGCGATCTTCCTTGAATTGATGATCCATTCTCAACGATAGGTTGTGGTCAAGGAGGTAATCACAAAATATGATATTTGGTTTAAGGGTGGATATCCGGCGAGGTTTGTGAGATCTCCGATGTGGGGATACACAATGCACGGATAAAAGGCTAGCAAAAAAGATAGATACGCAAAAATGGAATGACCAACTTCTTAGTCTCGAGCCGGAGAAATCATGGCCTGCAATAACTCACTCAAAAATAAATCTTGTACACTAAGGTTTATGCACTCAAATATATATAAGGCTCTGGATAGGTTGAGCAACACACAAGTGATATTTATGACACGGTTAGCGATATTTTTGAGTATAAAAACCATCTTTAATCTATTCATTACTTGAGAGCACATAAAACACTATGGGTCTTTATTTTAATCATAACCTCCGCTAAATATTAAGCTAGCATTTAAATAAATTCAGATTCGTATTTTAAGAGAGCACTAGCTTTAACATGCATAAATCAATTACAAAGATAAACAAAGCGGCAATTATAATCATATATCATTATGGCACAGATTTTTGTAACTTTTCCAATGGTATAAACAAGGTGGTGTCTTTATTAATGATGAAACAAAACTGAAATACAAACTGAAAATAAACAAACACACTTTCTGAAATTTAAATAAAAACAGGAAATATTACGCAAACACACACAAACAAAAGCTGAAAATTATAGAGAAAGGGAAAAGAAAAGAAACTAAAGTTCCTTAATCTTCCTAGTCCTCCGCCGGTGGTTGGTGTTGATAATCTTGATAGTAGTACCCTTGCTCGTAGTAAGGTTGGACATTGTTGACGGTTAATAGTTGTATCAAAGTTCGTTTATGACTTGCAAGCGGACAAGTCTCCCGTCGTAGTCAAGGGACCCTTCTTCCCTCGAGTGGTGAACCCAAGGTATCGAATCCGTGGAACAATGTGCAACGCAAGGATTCAATCTAGTAAAGCAAGGTAAAGCTATCTAATGAAGACAAGTTGCATCTAATCTACTAACTCATAAAGAAAACGAATCTAATCTAATCTACTAAAGAGGTAACAAGAGAAAGCAAGAGATAACCAATCTAGAGAATCTAGATCATGATTATGTTGTAGCTCCAAACAAGATAGATGAAGATAGAAAAGCGAATCTCATTAAAAGCATCTTTAAATCGTGGCCTTCCATCCGACTCCGAAAACGCCCGCCTTTCGGAACCCCCGTTCGTCACAACGTATCCCTATTCATGCGGGTAGTCTAGGGCGAGTTTGATAGAACAAGTTGAAATCACTTGGCCGGTCCCGTATGCACCTCTAGCCACCGCGGCTACAAGAGCACCCTATGTAATCTAGCTGCAAACTAGATCGTAGAAGAAGCAAAACCAAGAAGAAAACAAAATCATCGAGAAGGCACTTGATCGCTAGAAATCGGATTCACTTACAAACTTCACCATGAATGATTACATGAACAAGATCACCACCGGGCCCTCCCTCGATCTTGATCCTCGCTCCGGAGCTCCGACGTGGTCTTCCATGCAAGGTTCCCACGTCGGCTAGGGAAACCCTAGACAACTAGCACGACCCTCATCTCCGAGATGGTGTCCCTCAAGCTTCTCTCGCTCCTCGGCGGCGGATTACGACTTCGGTTCGCGTGGCTCTCGGTCGGGGGGCTATTTATAGCCCGAGAAGCAATTAGGTCAAAGGGGAGGCCGATTGGGCCCCGAATTGGGCCGGGCCGGGCGGCTCCGGGCCGGCCGGCCTGGGCCCACTTCGGCCCATCTCGTGGCTGCTTCGCCCGTGTTGCTTCCCGCGTCTTCTAGATGTTCTCCCCTTTTGCATGTGGGCCCTTGACGTCGGTTTCTCTCCGAATTGGACTCAACTCCTTGTCTTGCAAGATTCAGCACTTTTCTGGTTCAGTCCTCGGAGTTTATCATCTTCTCGGGCTTGGTCCTTGGGCTCTTGGAGTCATGTTCACTTCATTGCTTGACTTGTATCGGGCTTCAAGGTCTTGTCATGAGGTGCTTAATGAACTTATCCCGGAAGTCTTGCTTTCAACGTTAAAACCCTGCGTAAACACTTAACTCCAAAACCGACATGCACAAGTGAACTTGTTATACCACGGGGGTTAGTACCAATGGATAAGATACAAAAGTCATGCCAACACCGAAGGTAAACTCATGGCTAGGTTGACGGATTTTCACCGTCAACGGACATCTCCCCCATGCTTAAACCTTGCTCGTCCTCGAGTAAGCCTTCGATGGATATCATCGTTGCCCATCAATGTTTAAACCTTGCACTTGATCATACATGAAAAAAAACATAATGCTCTCAAAAGTTTAATTCGTTAAAGTTCCATAATGTACTAGCCTTCATCCCTACGGAGGGTAGACATTTAATTAAGCTCATCCCACAAGTATTAACATGCTCACAAAGTTTAAATAGATCTCGAATTTTTGAAATAAAGAGCGAGATAAAGAAAAGAGCTAAACCAAATTCACAAATTTAAATCACCTTGCATATTGCTCATGAACTCTCATCTCGCTTTTCTCTCAAGCCTATATATTCTACTCCTTTCCCTCTCATCACATATGTGGTAGGCTTTATATGGAGCTTTGGGAAAGTTTAGTCCTACCAAGATTTTATAAATGAGGTGTTGTCAAAACAAGACAAGCTTCTCATGGTCTTACCGAGACTCGTCAAAAAGGTCATTGGAAAATAATGTTCAATCAAGGAGGGGAAAGAGAAAAATACACACACTTTTAGATGAGTGGACATGTGCAAATGGCAAAGAGTGATCCCGAGACACAAAGGAAGTCCTTGTTATCGGATTGCACATGGTTGGAAAATGAGAATGGATCTTTTTAACTTGAAGCCTTAAATGCACTCTTAGAGAACCGGGAGTTCACTTTACGCATACTCATTTATTTTTTTTCTTTCTCATATTTCTCATTCTTTTGTTTCTTTCTTTCTTTCTTTCTTTCTTTATTTTTTTCTGTCATATATTCGGTACATGACTTTCACAACGGAGTTTTGATTTTTTTTTATTTGCTCGCTCCTCTTTTGAACTTCTCTTTTTTTTAAATTGCTCCCCTTTGAACTCTAAAACGCACCGTACCTATCTCCTCCCCCATGCTTAGACGTTGCTCGTCCTCGAGCAAAGAGGTGATAAATAAGGTAGGTACCGGAAATATTTTTCCTTGGAGAGATACTTGAAATCTTCAATGTTGGCACCGTCTTGCGATCTTCCTTGAATTGATGATCCATTCTCAACGATAGGTTGTGGTCAAGGAGGTAAACACAAAAGATGATATTTGGTTTTAAGGGTGGATATCCGGCGAGGTTTGTGAGATCTCCGATGCGGGGATACACAATGCACGGATAAAAGGCTAGCAAAAAGATAGATACGCAAAAACGAAATGACCAACTTCTTAGTCTCGGGCCAGAGAAATCATGGCCTGCAATAACTCACTCAAAAATAAATCTTGTACACTAAGGTTTATGCACTCAAATATATATAAGGCTCTAGATAGGTTGAGCAACACACAAGTGATATTTGTGACAAGATTAGCAATATTTTTGAGCATAAAAGACATCTTCAATTTATTCATAACTTGAGAGCACATAAAACACTATGGGTCTTTATTTTAATCATAACCTCCGCTGAAGACTAAGCTAGCATTTAGATAATTTCAGATTTGTATTTTTAAGAGAGCACTAGTTCAAACATGCATAAATCAATTACAAAGACAAACAAAGCGGCAATTATAATCATATATCATCATGGCACAAACTTTGTAACTTTACCAAAGGTAAAAACTTGGTGGCCACATTATTCATGATGAAAATAAACACTAAGATACACGCTGAAAAATTAAACTAAAACTGAAAATTAAAGCAAAGCTGAAAATACTACGCAAACATAGGCGCATACAAGCTGAAAATTAAAGAAAAGGGGGTAAAGGAAAGATAACTAAAGCTCCTCCTCTCTCTAATCTTCCGCCGGTGGTTGATATTGATATTCTTGGTTGTCGTACCCTTACTTGTAATAGGAATGCGCCTCTCCTCCTATGAATTGTCCGATGGTGCTAGGTGAAGGTGTCCAAGCATATAAGCGACGTTTGCATTTCCTTCACCCATTTGGTTTGCATTGGTTAGAATGGCTGCAATAATTTGCACGTTCCTTGCAGCATATCCTCCAATGGTGGCCACATTTTGTTGTGGTTGAGGAAGGTGTGCATAGGGCTCCGCAAAGGCTACGTTGGGCACCGCAAAAATGGTGGGGGTATGGCTGCACCACTCCCCCATGCTTGCATTGGTACACCACCGTAGTAATTCGGCGGCGCCGGGGTTCCTCCCAATGGTGGGACATAATTTTGTTGTGCACCTCCTTCTTGGGTCGTGGAAAAACCTTCTCCTAATCCTTCTCTATTATATATTTTTTTTCTCTTCGCCGGCACAAGAAGTCCTTCCTCTAACCGATCTTCTTCCCCTCAAGAAAAGTCTTAATCTTCAATCCGGAAGGGGCAAATTCACCTAGGCCACTTGGAAGCCTCCTCTCTCATCTTCACTCTTATATTTTCCTTTCTTCATATAGATGATTTGGGTTCCTTGTAATACCCGGTTTTAAAGAGATAGCCAATATGGAGAGGCAACACCCCGAACCAATATCTTCCGAACTCGATGTTGCTAACAACACCACCGGTTGATCATAGGTGAGTGGGGTCTATTGGCCACTTGGCAATCAAAGCCGAGTAAAGCCAATTCAACTCGTGTTGGTTATCTTTGTCTCTCTTGTTCTCCCAAAAATCCATTTGCACAAAAGTGACACACTTGGATAATCGGTTCCGGATAGTATTTCTTTGTTGATGGTCTCTTCCCGTGATCATACTCCAAAAACCTTCCCATGTGCCTTCATGCACATCCACTTGTTCCGGAGCTCCCTTTTGAGAATAGGAGACAATCTCCCATGGGTCTACGATACTATAACATGCAATCATTTCGAACATGAAAGCCAATCTAATCTATCGGGGATTGTGTTGAATGGATCCAAGGAAGGATAGAGCCCTTACTCCCTTTATGGCATGGTAGCTAACCTTAAGCATTAAAGTATTTCCAACACAAGATGATAGATAGATAATCCAACAAAGTTCGATTACATCTCAAGATCGATTGCAACCCATGGATGAAAGGAGATTACCCCATCAAGGTGCTAGAAATAGCATCATTGATCAAGGTTACCCTTCCGACGGTGTCTTCCTTCTTCTCCTTTTGTGGGCTCCCTCCAACGGAATGAGAGACTCGGCACTCCTTCATCAAGGGTATGCGCCATGGTCATGAAAATTTCCTAGGCGAATTCCTTGTGGGTGTTTGCCGACACTCCGCTAGAGAATTGCACCGGTGTCCCGTGTGAAACCCAATATGTGGATAGCTTGGTCGTCGATGTCGACGTTCACTACAAGCCTCTACTTAAGGAGAGCGAGCTTCTTCTCCTCCTCCGTCATGATGACATACCCCTCGGAATACCGCGGAGCGTATGGAGGTGGAGCGGATGATCGTTTCAAGTGGCGAGGTTGGACGAGCGGCTCCTCCATATGTTATTGAAGTTTGGTAAACCTAATAAACGAGTTTCATGTGGCCCTCATGCCACCGAGGAGAAGAGTGTGGTTCCTCCTTGGCGGTGCCGTGTCCTCCTCCATACTCCGAGGAAACTCGGAAACCGAGTGCCTCCTCGAAGAGGTTGTCGATGATGGCTTAGACGACGATGATCCCTTCTTCTTCGGTGAAAAGGCTTGTAGTTTTCTTCCATGATTGCGAGCTCTCCCTCGCAAATAAATATCCGGGGTTTTCACCCGGTAACAAGGTACACAAATATTATTTTGGAGTCTGGACTTCGAGTGGATTAAGGATGTGATTTGTTGCACGAAACAAACGCGGTGGATGGCTAAGTCTAAGGTGGTTCCGGCCTACAAACTAGAGCACACGAACAATGAGTTGGATGAAAGACTTACCTCTCTCCTCCTCTTGGCTCGGTTCTTCTCTAGTGCATGTTGCTTCGTGACCGCGTACACCTTCCAAACGTTCCCGTCCACTCCTTCGCTTGCATTATTGCTCCTTCCACTTGATGTTTTCGCTTGATTCACTTCCATACTCCATTGCCTCACATGCATCCATGATATTCCTACAAAACAAGGCCTTGGCTGCCCCCCCATGCTTGTACTTTGCATGTGGTTTAAATATGTTGGAGGGGCATCCCGTGATGTATCATGGTGCATGCATGGTTAGGTTAACTAGATTGCCTCCCTTTAAGCATGTTTTAAGGCTAAGCACTACTCTAGTTTCGAAATTTAAAAATATTTTCCAGAGCCATGCAAGAGCTCAAGCATAAATTTAGAGAAGTTTTTAAACCATTAAAAACAAATGTAAGTCGAAAATATTTTTCGACTACGTCGATTTCGGTCTCACCGGTATAGTTTGCCTTCATTAGTTGAGAGCAAGCTTTTCCCGGCTTGATCATGGGGGCATAGGTTTAGGTCCTAATTTTGATTAGATGAGAGAGATTTTGAATGAAATAAAATTAAGTGAGGCTTAGAAAAATTCTAATCTTAGAGAAACCAAGGATATGGATTTTTAAACCAACCAAAAATCAAGTTTCTAGGTTCACGCGAGTCCCGCCACATGCTGAAATTTAAATAACATCTAGATACAAGTCGTGGCTCTACTCGTGTGTTTTTAGCATGAAAAACAAGTCAACCACAGCACCATAATGAGGGTGAAGGGTTGAGTTAGGTTCCGAAAAAAAATTTTTTGTGGTTTCTCGAAAAAGAAGCAAACAATCACATAGGATGGTTCATGTAAAGGGTTTATGATCAATCAAAATAATCAACCAAGAATTATGTCTCTATATTGTTCAACCATTCTAAGTCTAAGGTTTTGCGTAGTAAAATTCAAAACTGAATTATTAAAAAGACTCGAAAAACCTGGAATCGGGTTGTCCTCCCGGTAGCTTATTCTTGACTCGACGAAACGGGTTGCCTCCCGCCTAGCGCTTCGTTTATAGTCCATGGCTAGACTTCTTCACTTGATTACTCCGGATCAACGCTCTTTGCGGGCGTTGCAATCTTGGGTACCCACTTTGGCTTAGTCATTTTTTTTGGTCTTCACAGTGGCTTTGTCCTTTGGTCTTGACGGATGCAACAACTTCCTTGTGGCTCGGCATCTCGAACTCCGGTCCTTCGGTCGTGATATTCATGGTCTCTAGTGTGATCCTTCATCTCTCCGAATGAGTTTGAGTAGCATTCGCTGTCTTGGGACCTTGGAGTTGTCTCGGATATCCTTCTTTGTTACCCATCGGGCGCCCAGCAAGTTGTCCCACTTGCGTCTAGCATCTTCATCACGATGAACACTCTCCTTGCATGTGGATCTTGCTTCGGCGGCCTTTAGGTGTTGAGCTTCTTTCTCCATCTACATCTTCTCCATCCTCGTTGATCTTGAACGGCCTTCCGGTGTCTTGACTTGGAGGTGGTGATTCCCTTGGAGATTTTGATGGTCCTTCGACTTCAACTTTTGAATCTAGGGTTTCCACCCCTTTAGCTTGTGTTGCACGTCACCTTTGTCCGTAAAGTTTTCTGGATCATCCACAAAAAAGTTTGGGTTTCTTGGAGAGGTAGCCAACCATCTCCGGTTAGGGTTAGCAATAAAACAAAAATCTAACAAAAGAAAAATTAGGGTTAATCAAAACTAGATTAGATTGACTCCTTTTTTTTCTTTTTGGGGATGATAAAACATAAGAGATGCAAAAGAAAATCAAAAGAAAAACTGAAAGATAAGCGATACTAGATCGGATCTTGATTGTTCGATCCCCGGCAACGGCGCCAGAAAAAGGGGCTTGTTGACGGTTAATAGTTGTATCAAAGTTCGTTTATGACTTGCAAGCGGACAAGTCTCCCGTCGTAGTCAAGGGACCCTTCTTCCCTCGAGTGGTGAACCCAAGGTATCGAATCCGTGGAACAATGTGCAACGCAAGGATTCAATCTAGTAAAGCAAGGTAAAGCTATCTAATGAAGACAAGTTGCATCTAATCTACTAACTCATAAAGAAAACGAATCTAATCTAATCTACTAAAGAGGTAACAAGAGAAAGCAAGAGATAACCAATCTAGAGAATCTAGATCATGCTTATGTTGTAGCTCCAAACAAGATAGATGAAGATAGAAAAGCGAATCTCATTAAAAGCATCTTTAAATCGTGGCCTTCCATCCGACTCTGAAAACGCCCGCCTTTCGGAACCCCCGTTCTGTCACAACGTATCCCTATTCATGCGGGTAGTCTAGGGCGAGTTTGATAGAACAAGTTGAAATCACTTGGCCGGTCCGGTATGCACCTCTAGCCACCGCGGCTACAAGAGCACCCTATGTAATCTAGCTGCAAACTAGATCGTAGAAGAAGCAAAACCAAGAAGAAAACAAAATCATCGAGAAGGCACTTGATCGCTAGAAATCGGATTCACTTACAAACTTCACCATGAATGATTACATGAACAAGATCACCACCGGGCCCTCCCTCGATCTTGATCCTCGCTCCGAGCTCCGACGTGGTCTTCCATGCAAGGTTCCCACGTCGGCTAGGGAAACCCTAGACAACTAGCACGACCCTCATCTCCGAGATGGTGTCCATCAAGCTTCTCTGCTCCTCGGCGGCGGATTACGACTTCGGTTCTGCGTGGCTCTCGGTCGGGGGGCTATTTATAGCCCGAGAAGAAATTAGGTCAAAGGGGAGGCCGATTGGGCCCCGAATTGGGCCGGGCCGGCCGGCTCGGGCCGGCCGGCCGTGGCCCAATTCGGCCCATCTCGTGGCCTCGCTTCACCGGTGTTGCTTCCCGCGTCTTCTAGATGTTCTCCCCTTTTGCATGTGGGCCCTTGACGTCGGTTTCTCTCCGAATTGGACTCAACTCCTTGTCTTGCAAGATTCAAGCACTTTTCTCGGTTCGGTCCTCGGAGTTTATCATCTTCTCGGGCTTGGTCCTTGGGCTCTTGGAGTCATGTTCACTTCATTGCTTGACTTGTATCGGGCTTCAAGGTCTTGTCATGAGGTGCTTAATGAACTTATCCCGGAAGTCTTGCTTTCAACGTTAAAACCCAGCGTAAACACTTAACTCCAAAACCGACATGCACAAATGAACTTGTTATACCACGGGGGTTAGTACCAATGGATAAGATACAAAAGTCATGCCAACACGGAAGGTAAACTCATGGCTAGGTTGACGGATTTTCACCGTCAACGGACATCCCCTCCAATGAATTGATCCGGCTCCACTATGTGAAGGCGTCCAAGCTCATAGGCAATATTTGCATTGCCCTCACCAAGTTCAGCCGTGTTGGCTTGGATGGCTGCAACATTTTGTGCATTTCTTGCAACATACCCTCCAATTATGGCCACGCTTTCTTGTGGTTGGGGATATTGTGCGTAGGGCTCCGCGAAGTTTACGTTGGGCACCACATAATTTGGTGGGGGTACCAGTGCACCACCCCCCATGCTTGCTCTTGTGGCCCTCCGTAATAACTTGGCGGAGGAGGAATCCCGCCAAAAGGTGGCAAAACATTGGGTTGTGCACTACCCGCTTGTGCGGAGGTGGATTCCTCTACGATTCTTCCTCTTTTATTTTTCCTTGCCGGGACAAGGAGTCCCTCTTCCAACCAATCTTCCCTCCCTTGGATGAAAAGCCTAAGCCTTGCATCCGGAAGGGGTAGGTTCACCGTGGCCAAACGAAAACCTCCTCTCTCATCTCCACTAATATATTTGCCTTGTCGCAAATACTCAATGCCGAGAGAGGTCCCACGCAAAAGATGTTCGGGGTTTCTTGTGATCCCCGGCCGTAGGGAGATGGCCAACATAGAGAGGTAGCACCCCGAACCAATATGTCCCGCTCCCGATGTTGCCTCGCAACACCAACGGTTGATCATAAGGTATGAGGGGTCTATTGGCTGCTTGGCAATTAAAGCCGAGTAGAGCCAATTCCACTCCGTGTCGGTCACCTTCGTCTCCCTCATCCTCCCCAATACCCTCTTGCACATCCAAGAGTGGAATACTCGGATAATGGGGTTGCGGATGCAATTGCGTTGTTGGTGGGCTTCTCCGGAGATTAAATTCCAAAATCCATCTAACATGCGGGTGGCACGTCAACTTTCTCCGAGCTCCCTTATGGAACCCAAGTAGCTCCCTAACATGCTCGTAGGGAACCACTTGTTGGACTCCCTCCAAACGGAATGATAAACTTTGCACCCCATCATCAAGGATAGGTGCAATGGTCATCAAGATTTCCAAGGCGAACTCCTTGTGGGTGTCCGCCGATACTCCGTTGGAGAATTGCACCCATCCAAGGTGCCCCAACATGTAATATATGTCGGTGCCAAAACCCAAATAGCTGAGTGCTTGGTCATCGAACTCGACGTTGGGCACAAGTCTCTTCTCAAGACGAGAGAGCTTCTTCTCCTCCTCCTCCGACAATATGATGAAGCCATACGAGGAATATATCGGAGTGTATGGAGGTGGTGCGGTTGAACGGGTCGATCGTCGAGATGGAACGGGCGGCTCCTCCGTGTGCTCTTGAGGTTCGGTAATCCTCATGGACATGCTCCTTGTTGCCCTCATGCCACCAAGGAGGAGAGCGTCGTTCCCCCTTAGTGGTGTCGTCTCCTCCTCCATGCTCCGAGGAGACTCGGAAACCGAGTGCCTCCTCGAAGACGTCGTTGACGACGGCTTGGATGACGATGAACCCTTCTTCTTGGAGAAGAGACTTGTGGTTTTCTTCCACATGGTTGCTGCACTCTTCTCTCCGCTAAAACTCCGGGTTGCAACCAAGTAACTAGGCACTTAAAATCTTACTTCGGGATGTGGACTTTGAGTGGATTAAGGTTGTGGATTTTTTTGAGCTATCAAGCTTGGGAAGGTTGGCTATGTCTACGGAGGTTCCGGGCACACAAACTTGAACACACAAACCGAGGAAGGAGAGGGAAACTTGCTGCAGAAAACGGGAGCCGGGGGGCTCCTTAAGTAGGGGGAGGCCGGCCGGCTCCGGGCCGACCGGCCCGGGTGGCCCGGTGCTCCTCCCCTCCTCGGCTTTCTTCCGGCACGATCATTTCACCTCTACAACTTTCCCCGCCCGCGTGCTCCACGAGTTGCACCGCCCAAACACTCTCGTCCACTCCTTTTCTTGCATTATTGGTCCTTCCACTTGATGCTTCATGCTCCCTTGCTCCACTTGCTTCACATGCCACCATGAAATTCCTGCAAAGTTCATGCTTGCTGCCCACCATGCTTGTCCTTTGCATGTGGACTTGGTGAAAGTTGATGAAAGAGTATCCAATGGTGCATGCATGATTAATTCAAACTAGATTGCCTCCCTTTAAGTGTGTTTAAGGTTAAGCACTCCTCTAATTTCGAAATTTAAAAATATTTTTAGAGCCATGCAAGAGCTCAAGCATAAACTTAGATAAGTTTTTAAACCATTAAAAACAAATGTAAGTCAAAAATATTTTCCGACTACGTTGATATCGGTCTCACCTAGTATAGCTTGCCTTCATTGGTTGAGAGCAAACTTTTCCCGGCTTGATCACGGGGGCATAGGTTTAGGCTCTAATTTTGGCTAAATGAGAGAGACTTTGAATAAAACAAAATTAAATGAGGCTTAGAAAAATTCTAATCTTAGAGAAACCAAGGATAAGGATTTTTAAACCAACCAAAAGTTTAGTTTCTAGGTTCACGCGAGTCCTACCACGTGCTGAAATTTAATTAACACCTAGGTATAAGTCGTGGCTCTACTCATGCGTTTTTAGCATGAAAAATAAGTCAACCACAACAGCATAATGAGGGTGAAAGGTTGAGTTAGGTTCTGAAATTATTTGGTTGTGGTTTCTCGAAAAAGAACAAACAAACACATAGGAGGGTTCATGCAAAGGGTTATGATAAAGCAAAATATTCAACCAAGAATTATGTCTCTAATATTGTTCAACCACTTCTAAGTCTAATGTCTTTGCGTAATAAAATTCAAAACTAACTTATTATTAAAAAGACTCGAAAAACCCGGAATCGGGTTGTCCTCCCGTACCTTATTCTTGACTCGACGAAACGGGTTGCCTCCCGCCTAGCGCTTCGTTTATAGTCCATGGCTAGACTTCTTCACTTGATTACTTCGGATCAACGCTCTTTGCGGGCGTTGCAATCTTGGGTACCCACTTCCGCACCATCTTGGGCGCGGGCTTGTCTTCCGGCTTAGTCATTTTTTTGGTTTTCACAGACGTCTTTTCTTCCTTTGTCTTGACGGATGCAACACCTTCTTTGATTTTCTTTACGTTCATCTTTTTCGGCTCTTTCTTCTTTTTTAGACCCTCCTTTTCCTTTGGTTCTTCCTTCACTCCAATCATGTTGCATGCCTCGATTCTTGGACGGAACTTGAAGGAACTCCTTTCTCCGTTGATATCGAACATGATCTCCCCCTTGCCAACATCAATGGTAGTTCCCACGGTCTTGAGGAAAGGCCTCCCAAGGATGAGCGGCGGCTTCTCCCTCTCTCCCATCTCGAGCACCACGAAATCGACGGGGATGTACTGGTGTCCGACCTTCACGGGTACATCTTCGGCAATGCCCAAGGGATAGCGAATGGAGTTATCTCCCAACACCAAACATATACCCGTAGGATCCAATGGTAGGCGTAGCTTCTCGAACACATCTCTCGGCATGACGCTCACACTAGCTCCAACGTCGCATAACACCTTCTCGAAGTTGAAAGAACCAACGGAACAAGGTATTGTAGGGCACCCGGGGTCCTTTTGCTTTTCTAGCCCACTAGCAATAGCGGCACTACACTCCTCGGACATCTTGACATGATCTACCTCGAGTGTTGCTATCTCATATTTATTTGCAAGTATGTCTTTAAAGTAACGAGAATATGTAGGTACTTGTAGGGCATCTAGTAATGGCACATACCCGTAGGCTCCAATGGTAGCCGTAGCTTCTCGAACACATCCCTTGGCATGACGCTCACACTAGCTCCAAGGTCGCATAATGCCTTCTCAAACTTGAATGAACCAACGGAACATGGAATTGTCGAGCATCCGGGGTCTTTTTACTTCTCTAGTCCATTGACAATAGCGGCACTACATTGCTCGGACATCTTGACATGATATACCCTGAGTGTTGCTATCTCATATTTATTTGCAAGGATATCTTTGAAGTAACGACAATATGTAGGAACTTGAAGGGAATCTAATAACAGAATGTTGATGCTAAGTCTACGCACAACCTCCACAAACTTCTCAAAGTGGTTGTCAAGTTTACCTCGGAAGTAGCGTGGCTTGAGTTGTGGTATCCTCGTGTCTTCTCCCGGCATCTCAAATTTGGGTTCTTCGGTGACGATCCCCGTAACCTTTTCCTTTGCAATTTCCTCCGCCTCGTCAGATGGTTTAAGCTTCCTTGCTCCCGCGGAATGCTCCGGATCTTCGGTCTCCTTTCTCGAACGTGTTTGAATAGCCTTCGCCGATTCGGGACCTTTGGGTTGTCCTGGAAGTTTCCCTTCATCATTAGTGAGGCACCCCGCAAGTTGTCCAACTTGCGTCTCGAGCATCTTCATCATGTTGAGCACTTGATGATTGAAGCTTCCGACCTTCGTCACTTTGCTATCGATGTTCTCCAACACCTTGTCTATGGTCTTGAACTTGGCGACGGTGTCCTTGTTGATCTTGGCTTGCTCGTCCATGAATTCCTTCAATTGTATACGAAGCAGAACCGAATTCGGAATGGATGAGCTTGCATTAAATTGAGGTCTACCTTGCCCGTAGCGGAAGTTCGGCAATTCTCCCTTCCTCATGTAGTCGAGCGTTTTGGCTTCCTCCGGACAATCTTTGCGGACATGGCCATACTCTCCACATTCTTCACATGTGGATCTTGCTTCGACGACCTTCAAGTCTCGAGCCTCTTTCTCTTCTATCTCCATCTTCTCCAACCTCCTCATGAGCGAGTCGATCTTGCCTTCAAGTATGTTCTCCTTCTCCACTTGCAAGACTCCTTTAACGTTCCCCGTGGGTTGAACTGGATGTAGGCGCCGGATGACGCCCATGTGTCATTATCCGCGACCTTCTTGAATAGAGTGAAAGCCTCCGTTGTTGTAAGCTCGATGATGGATCCTCCGGTCGATGCATCGATGATTGTCCTTGACGCCACGGTGAGTCCTTGATAGAACTTTTGCACGAGGTCTTCCTTCGGGAACTTGTGATGTGGAACCGCCCGAGTGTACTCGTTGAAGCGCTCGAATGCCTCCGAGATAGTTTCCGTAGGATATTGAACAAAGGTGGCAATCTTATTATGCAAGCTTTGAGTTTTACCCGGCGAGTAGTATTCCTTCATGAAAGCCTTCATCAACGTGTTCCAATTTTGCACCGTCTCCGCCGGTTGAGAGTGGAACCATTGCAAAGCCTTCCCGAGTAGTGAGAACAGAAAAAGCCTTGCCCTCATTTGATCTTGAGTCACCCCATCCATGTTGAAAGTCTGACATAGTTGAATGAACGCTTGGAGGTGAAGGTTCGGATCCTCTTTACCGGTGAAGGGTGAATGTTGCACCATGCGGATTGTTGAGGTCTTGATCTCGAACGGTCTTCCGATCTCCTCAAGGTTCAAGATTGGTAGGTTGATGATATCCGGGTGCATAGCTCTCCGATCTTGCGTTCTTGCGGTGGTTGTTCTCCCATCGGTGGAAGTCGATTCTCCCGAGGACTTTAAGGTGGTGAATTCTCCGGAGATTCCTCGCGATCCTTCGTCTTCCGACTCCGAATCTACAAAATCCAGCTTTTTAGCTTGATGTGCTTCGCGTCTCCTTAGCTTCGTAAAGTTTTTCTCGGATCATCCACAAAATTATCGGGTTTGTTGGAGAGGTAGCCGTCCATCTCCTCGTTAGGGTTAGCAATAAACAAAATATGCAAAAACTAGAAAGTAAAAATAAATCTATGAAAACTAGGGTTAGACAAACTAGATTAGATTTATTTTGAGGATGATCAAAGTTTAGTAGATGCAAAAAGAAAAACTAAAAGAAAACTGAAAATCACAAAAAGGCAATAAAAAATCAAATCTTGATCACTTGTTCCCCGCAACGGCGCCGGAAAAAGGGGCTTGTTGACGGTTAATAGTTGTATCGTATTTCGTTTAGACTTGCAAGCGGACAAGTCTCCCGTCGTAGTCAAGGGACCCTTCTTCCCCCGAGTGGTGAACCCAAGGTATCGAATCCGTGGAACAAATGTGTGATGCGAAAGTTGATCTAGTAAAGCCAAGCAACTTCAATCTTCGATAAAAGAGAAACCCTAATGCATCTAGATAAAAGACATGAAACTAATCTAATCTACTAAAGTCCGGAGATAACAAAGTAAGATTGGGTAGATAAACCGATCTAGAGAGATCGGGTTAAGCCTTTTGTTGAAGTTCCAAGCAAGAGAAGAAGTAGCAAATCGAATCTTATAAGAAGCCTCTATAAACCGTGGTTTCCCGTCCAAATCCGAAAACATCCGCCTTTCGGAACCCCCGTTCTGTCACAACGTATCCCTACTCATGCGGGGAGTCTAGGGCAAGTCAAAAGACAAGTCGAGATTCTTTCGGAGGATCCGGCGTGTACCTCTAGCCACCGCGGCTACAAGAACACCCTATGTGATCTATCTCGAGAATAGATCTAGAATAAGCAAACCGATCGAAAAACAAAAGCTTCGAGGAAATACTTGATCGCTAAGAATAGATTCAACTTGATAATTCAACTATGACAATGATGCATACACAAGATCACCATCGGGATCCTTCCTTGATCTTGCTTCTAACTCCGGAACTCGACGTGGTATTCCGTGCAAGGTTCCCACGTCGGCTAGGGAAACCCTAGTAAACTAGCTCGACCCTCTCCTCTCCGGATGGTGTCCCTCTCTTCTCTCGCTCCTCGGCGGCCGATGACGAATTGGATGATGCATGGCTCTCGACCTCGGGGCTATAAATAGCCCGAATGGCGGCTAGGGCAAAGGAGGGGACGAACGGGCACCGGACAGGCCGAGCCGGCCGGCTCGGGGCCCATCCGAGCCTAACCCGCGGCCTCCTTTGCTCTATGTCGGTTCCGGTGTCTTCTAGATGTCTCCTCTTCGCATGTAGGTCCATGTCATCGCTTTCTCTCCGAATTGGACATAACTCCTTGTCTTGCAAGATTCAGCACTTTTCTGGTTAGGTCCTCGGAGTTTGTCATCTTCTCGGGTTGAGTCCCTGGCTTCTTGGTGTCAAGTTTGCTTCATTGCATGACTTGTGCGGGCTTCAAGATCTTGTCATAAGGTGCTTGATGAACTTATCCCTAAAGTCTTGCATTCAACGCTAAAATCCTGCATAAACACTAAACTCCAAAACCGACATGCACACGTGAACTTGTTATACCACGGGGGTTAGTACCAATGGATAAGTTGTAAAACTTATGCCAACACCAAAGGTAAACTCATGGCTAGGTTGACGGATTTTCACCGTCGACACGATGATACCCCGAGTAGCGATCGAGGAAGCGAGTAGGACGGTACCGGCCGTGGAGTCCACAACCCGATCAATACGAAGAAGAGGGAACGGATCCTTCGGGCGTGCTTGTTAAGGTTGGTGTAATCGTTACACATCCTTAATCCACCGGTTTTCTTTGGTACAAGAACCGGGTTTGTGAGCTAAACCGGTGTTAACATTCTCTAATAAAACATGCGGCTAAGAGCTTACGTACTTCTACTTCTATAGCTTGTTTTCTATCTTTCGCAAATCGCGGAGCTTTTGCTTGATAGGTCGAGCGGTCTTGTTGACTTCAAGTACGTGCTCGGCCGGCTCCCTAGGAACTTCGGCATATCGGATGGACTCCATGCGAAGATATCGCTGTTGTCCCCGAGGAAGCCGGTGAGCGCGAGTTCCTATCTCGGGGTCGAAGTCGGCCCCGATGACGACTTCCTTGGATGCGTCGGGCGGCCGAGGCAAACCTTCTTGATGGCCGGACTTGGGTCCAAGGTCGTGCTTGTACGCTTCTACTCCGCACTCGAAGAGTAGTTTGGTCGATCTTGGTCGCCCGAGCGACCATGACCGTTGCTTCGCGGCTTTGATTGCTAAATCTTTGGAGAGCTCGACAAAGGGCGCTTTCACAATTGTAGGAGACCATGATGTCCCCGCGGACGGAAAGGATTTCGTTTGGCGCCGACATCTTCATGATGAGGTAAGTGTGATGTGGTATATCCATGAATTTGGCGAGCATAGGTCGGCCAAAGATGGCATGATAGGATGAGCGAAAGTCCGTGACCTCGAACGTCGGTACTCCGTTCGGAAGTTCTCCTCTCGTGTTGAACGTGACCGCGGGCATACACGACCTATGGGGTACGCAGCCTTGCGGGCACAACCCCATAGAAGGGTTCATCTCAAGCGGTCATCTTGGTGAAGTTGAACTCCAACTTGCGCGAGCGTCTCCGTGAAGATGATGTTTAGGCCGTTGCCTCCGTCGATGAGGGTCTTAGGCAACCGAGCCCCATTGACTATGGGGTTGAACGACCAGCGGATAGGTTCCGGGTTAGGGATGTGAACTCAATGATCTTTCCTAGAGAAAGTGATTGGAAATTCAGACCACCGCAGGTCGCGGGTTTTCAATGTTGACGTGCCCGATCTCCCCGGCGTTCGATCGAGTCCGTCGGTTGGTTTGATCACTTGGCGACCTACGACGATGAAGTTGATCTCGCGATTAGCCTTATAAAACGCACCATTGGGGTTGCCCCCTTTGGGTGGTGGCGGAGGTGTCCGCTCTTTACGGTTGTTGTCTTGGCGGTTGTGGTCGTCCTGGCAACGTCGATCATCGTGTCGATCGTTGTGACGATCATCATGGCGATCGTCACGACGATCACTTCTGTCGCGCCTGTCGGTGCGGACATCACGACTGTAGTCGTCCCATCTGTCGTCGCGGCGATAGTCGCAGCGATAATCACATCGATCCCTATCGTCATTGTGAGGATAGGGTCTGTGGTCACGGTAATCTCGTCGATCAGGTCGACGGTTACGATCGTCGAAGCGTTGACCACCATTGCGGTCATCGTTGTCGTTGCTTCGGTCTTCTTGGAAGTAGATGATACCCCAAGAGCACGCTTTAGCCGCTCGCACTCCCTCATGGTGTGCTTGGTGTCATGGTGGAACTGGCACTGGTCGTCCATGACCATGTTGAAGTCACCTTCGAGGAAGGTGGAAGGTCTTGGTGGATCTGCTACATAAGCTTCGCCGGATCGCTTACGCGACCTGGTGCCTCTATCATCGTGGTCTTCTCCGTTGAAGTCATGCATTACCGCATCTTGAGTGTCGACCAGTTTGTCGACGTAGGCCATGAGGTCGCCAATGGTTTTTGCATCGGCTTCGTGGATCTTCTCGAACAACTTGATATTAGTGATTCCCTTTTTTAGTAGGCAATGACGTCGTCGTCTTTGACACTTGCAAGGGTGTTGCGGTTCTCGAAGTAGCGGTTAGTGTACTCACTGAGAGTTTCGTCACTTCTCATCCGTACTCTGGCGAGGTGGTGAGTATTGCTAGGACGATTGTAGGTCGCCTGGTAGTTGGTCGTGAATAGGCGAGACAGAGTCGCCCAGGAGGTGATGCACTCTGCTGGGAGATTGTCGAGCCACAGGAGTTACTGGTCGTGCATGATCCGGAGATCTGTAGCTTGGATAGGGTTGTTGGCGTCAAGGGGGTCAGGGACCTCATGCTCGCGATCGTAGTTAGCACGTCGAGCTATCTCGACTTCATCTCTTACGCGGTGGCGCTGGTTTCCTTCAACACGATTGACTTGGATCAGAGGAGGCGGGGATCCTGTGTTGTGTCTTGGGTTCGGAGCGACGTTTGCCTGAACATTAGCAACATTGGTTGTGTTGTTGGCGACGTTACCAGCGGCGTTGGCCTGGTCGTTTGCAGGGGCATTAGCCACAGGATTGGCTGGAGCGTTAGCTGCAGCGTTGGCAGCGGGGTTGACCGGCTGTGCTACTTCGTTTTCATCTCGTCCTTCATCAGCCACCGAGTCGAGGGGACCCTGGCTACGACGTCGCTGGCGAGGACGCTCCGATCTGCTTCTGGAGTAGGAACTTGCTGCGGATCTGCTGTATCTGGGACCTCTTTCCTCGATCTGAGCGGCTGCAACACGGACGTTGGCTTGGAGGCACCGGATCATTGGAGAATCTTCGAGGTGATTTAGGGCAGAGAGAGCGACTCACAAGTTGGTTTGCGGTGAGTTGTAAACATCGAGTCCGTCGCTCTCAAAGTCCCTGAGGAGGTCTCGTGCGCGCAGTCTATTGGCACGAGGTGAATCATCTTGGCGTCGCTATTGTGGGGCAGCTGGTGCCACAAGTGCTTGTTGCACGGGATTGGGGTTGGCTTGTCAGGCATTGGGATTGACCTGCCCAACATTGACGTTGACCTGTCCGGCATTGACCTGTCCGGCGTTAGCCGGTTGAAGGCCTGCACCTGGGGCAGCAGCTGCGATCTCTTGTTGTCGTCGGACAGCTCGGGCGTCGTAGGCTTTTTCACGCTCTTGACGCTGCGTGTCTGTTTCTCCATCTTGCGGTGGTACATCTGCAGAGACGACCAAGATCTGGCGATCTAAAGTCTCGAGCTCTTCTCCCGGATAGTTCGGGGAGATCGTTGTGTGGGCGACCTGGAACGCAAGGCGGTCCGGAGACGACTCTTGGTTCAACCGGCGGCGGTGAGCCGAGAGGTCGGCGAAGCTTCTTGAGGACACGACAACAGTGTGCGGTGTGCTTAGAGTTCTCGTGGATAGGATAGGGCTCGTCGAGGTGATTCCCGCAGCTTCCACGATCTTGAGGGTAGAGTCCAGCTTGGATCTGGATCTTGCGCTTCATGTAGCGTGATGCTACGCGAGTGGCATTGAGCAAGCCAAGAGGCATGCTGGAGGTCGAAGGAGTCGTGCGAGGATGCTTGACGCGCTCACAGACTTTGATTGTGTCAGAGACATACCCTCGACAAGATCAATTCCGGTGATCAGGTCGCTAGGAATGGGTGGGTGGTGTCGTATGGACCTCCCTGGGCCCACTGCCTTGGTGGGTACCAGGACCGACTACTCAGTGGGCCCCTTGGACTACCCGACTTGCGCTGCACGGCACCTGATGGCGTGAAGCACAAGGACTGCGGAGGAGAAGTACTCGGTTAGGAAGCTGTACATGTCCCGCACTGTATGGAAGACTCCTAGATGTACTCGACTAGTACTCTCTCCCTACTCCGACTTGTAACCCTGCCTCCCGGACTATATAAGGCGAGGCGGGGACCTTTCTCTCGATCATCTCATCTCACGGCGTACAATTGCACCATCTTGTAATCGTACCCAATCAATCCCGTAGCTACGCGGCATACGGACGTAGGGTATTACACACCTCGCGGCCCGAACCCTCGTCTAAATTGTGTGCTACGTGTCTCTTCCTTCGAGTTACCGATCTCGGCGAGGCCACATTCATCTACTTCGGGTACTCCCCTTAGTAGGTTGCCGGTCTAAAAACCGACAGGCGGCACGCCAGGTAGGGGCTCTCGCCCGAGATCACATGGCGAACTCGACGGCTCCTGTCTACTTCAAGCCAACCGTCGCCTTCAACTGCGGCGACACCTTCGTTTTCGGCGCTTGGGTCTGCACTGCTAACAGCGCGGGATCTTTCCAGCGCCGCCTCACCATGCCGCCCAACCCGGAAACCGGCTTCGTGACGCTTCCTGAAGTTGTCACGGCGAACTCGCCGGCAAGTTCGGTGAAATTTCGCTCTTCAACCATCACGCTGACTTCGGGCTCGAGTCCGCTTCCAACTCGAACTCAACGTCTCCATGGGCTATCGCATGCGAGCCGGCTGCTCAGCCATCGCATGTGGTCCCCCCATCCCGCGAGCACTCCACGTGTGGCCCCCGCAACCCCTGCAGGGCCCGCACGGGAGCTCCCTCTTCGCGCGGGCCGGCAAGGAGCCCGTGCCCGAGTACAACTCGGACTCCGACACCGCCCGGCCACGCTTCGGACTCCAACCCCCTCTCCCCGGGTTCTACTTGGATTCCGCATACGAGTTCGACTTCGGGTCGGACCCGGAGGATCCCGAGTCCGAGGACAACTCTCTGCCGAGCATCCCTTATCGGGGCCGGCCTCCGGGGCGGTTATAACGTCCACGCCGGCGGGAAGATTCGTCTGCGGCCGGACCGCAAGCCCGCGGACCCGATAAGTGGAGACTCACGCTACGTCGCCTACCTCGACTCGCTCCCGTTCCGGGAGGGAACACCACTTGCCCGGCCGACTCGTACACTCCAACCGAGGTGGCGAGCTGCGAGTCCGGCCTTGGCAACCCCGATCGCCAAGTCTTCATGGCCGCCGACGACACCCCCGAACCATCCGGGCGGCTCCCGGACAAGTACCTTGAAGACATCTCCGCAGACGAGCCGCGTCGCCGACGCACCTGCAGACGAGACAGCCGCCAACAGGGACGCTCGACGTGAGCGTAACAGGAAGTGCAATGAACGGCGCCGGCGGCTCAGAGACAACCTCCCCATCTGCAACCTTGCGGAAGCTCTCGAGGCGGTCGAGGGCAGAGTACACACTACCCCCGAGCAATGCCTCATGTTGATCACAGCGATCGCACGCCAGGCTCAGGGAATTCGCGCCGGAGAAGTCATCGCCAAGCTCGCTGAAGACGCTTACTTCATGCAGATCGTGTTAACACCAAAATTTGGTAAGGAGTCTGACTTGTGGGTCCAGCTCGATGAGGAGTCCGTCTAGCGGAAGGAAGGTTTTTTTAGATATATTCGGCAAAGAGATCTGCGGTCGGCTATCTGCTTCCGTTCGGCAAAGGAACGTAGAGAGCGATTTTGCGGGATTGGACGGTGACGTGGCTCAAGCAGGAAGAACGAATGGATGGATAGGCGATCAAGCTTAGAGATAAGTTAGGCAATGAATCCATTCGAGGTTGTACTTGGCAGGGTATAAATATGAGCCTTGAATGTATGTAAACAACACAATCATTCTTCAATACAAACCGGCCTTACGCCAAACCCTAGAGTCCATTTGTCGTGTCGTCGAGTTCTTCGAGAGGGTTCATCGATCCGTCGACCTCCGTGAGTACCGGCAACCTTGTATCATATCTAGTATCATGCGGTGGATTTAGATCTGATGCAAGTAGTCTTGTTACCATGCTTCGTGTCATGCGGTAGATTCAAGCTTGGTTCAAGAGGGTTTCTTGTTAGGTCATGAGCCATGCGGTAGGCTAAGATCTAGCTTGAAGCTAGTTATCGGCTCTACTGGATTTTGGCAAGATCCAATAGATTCATTACGTTATCCCGTGTTGCTTTGAGTTTTTACTTTATGTTTAAATTCATGTAACATCTTTTGCCCAATCTAGATGGGTTTGGATCGGCTTTATCCTTCTTTTGATCCTTATGTGAGTAGAATTCGTGCTTTAACACGTGGATCTTGTGCTTTCTGATAGCCAAAACCGAATTGATCTAGGTTGTCACGTGTTGCGGGTTCAAGCTTGCCAATGTTCGTTTAAATCTTGAAAGAACTGAGTATCACGCGGTAGATGCAGGTTTTTGGGTTGCTTTGGAGCTAGTCATCCGGTGGATTAGATTTCGAATCAACCTGATAGATTTATTTCACTTGGTAATGTTTGTTCCTTCTTCATGGACCTCGAATCGGTACATTCGGCCGTATTCGGTTATGTTTCTCACGAGTAGAACACGTGCGTAATTCATGCTTTAAATAGTGTAAGCTTTTAGCTTTCCATATTTAGATTGTATCATGCGGTGGATAGATCTATTTGTGGAAAGTGGTATGATTTTTCATGCAAGTTGTATCATGCTGTGGATAGATTTGTTTTGGCATCGTACCCGACGGGTTTTAAAGTATCTAGACATACGGTAGACTAGTGCTTTGGATCTATGCATGCTTGTTTATTACATGTTTATGCTCATGCTTTACTTTATTTACTTATTTAATGTTAATCACCATGGGGATCGGTCGTGATCTTGTGCGCATGCATCTTTACTCTAAACAAAGACCGATAGCCGTCATGCTTGCATCATCCATTCGGCTATGTTACTTTTCTCGTTGAAAGCTCCTGAATGGTTTCAGTTTATTGGCAGATAGCTTTCTATAGCTATGTGTCATCCCATTTGGCTTTTTAGCCGTAAATATGGAACTGTATGCGGTACCACCCGGCACGTTCCAAGCTTTGGTATCTAACTATTTTGTCTTTTGTTAATTTTCAGGGAAAAATTGACTGGCACGTCTCGTGATTCTTTGCGCGTGTGAAGCCAGCTTGTTCGGCTTGCTGTGTGCTTGGCGCTAGGTGCACGTTTTGCGTCAACACACTTTTTGGCACGCCCAGTGGGACCCAGCCGAAAAGGTCAAGATGCCTGAAATCGCGGACATCATGGATGTCAACATTGAGGACCTCTCTCCCCGAGCAACGGCGGCCTCCGGGGACGCCGGTGGACCGGTTCCGGCGAGGCGTGCTCGCCGTCCTTTAAGAAGAACAAAAGTGGCGTAGCCTACCTGAAGAATGACATGCCCAGGGTGTTGCTGCCAGGGGAGAGCGACGCCACGACCATGCAGGAGAGAGAGGAATGCCTGCAAGCGTTCCGGGATTCTGCGGATCACGTTTTGAGCAAGCACCACAAAGCTTTCCTTGGTGCGTTCCAAGAAATGATGGTGGATGTCTTTGGCCCGGGCATGGAGCAGGCATTCAGTAAGGCACCCATCCAAGGGGGCACCGTGGAATTGGGCGAGTCAAGCTCTCAACCACCATTACGGAGCCAGCCGGTCCAGCCTCCTCCCCAGAGCACTGGGAGTCAAGCTTTCCATCCTCCTCCGCAAGGTGCGGGAGGTCAGCCATCTCAACCCCCGCTGCAGGCAGCAGGAGGACGACCAGTTCAGCCACCGCCACAGGGCAGCACAGGCCAACCTGTGCAACAGCCGAACCCGTACCAACCCACGTACGGGGACTTGGCATTCGACTCACCTGGGGCCCCGCTCGCTTCCGGCCACAGGATTGCTCCAGCTAGCAACTGGCTACAAAGGAATCTCTACGGCGGGGGCTACCACGAAGTGGGGAACTACGGTGCCATAGACGCCTTCCCGCATCCGGGTTATGCACCAGCTGCAGGCACACAGGAGGACGACGCCCTGGCGCAGAAGATGGCCGAGTTGATGCAGAATCAGTTCGGCCTCAAGCCAAAGATGCAGGGACCCGCCTACAAGCCGTCGTTCACAGAGTGGTACTTCAACGTTCTCCTTCCGCCAAGGGTGAAACCGCCGACGGAATTCACGAAATTCTCCGGGCAAGACAACACAAGCACGGTGGAGCACATTGCTCGTTACCTGATGCAGCTCGGAGAATGCTCAGCTGAGGAGGCGTTCAGGGTCAGATACTTCCCCGCGTCACTGACGGGCCCGGCATTCCAGTGGTTCTCATCCTTGCCCCCTGAGTCAGTTAGCAGATGGAAGGACCTGGAACGGAAATTCCACGCCCACTATTTCAACGGCAGCTCGGAGAAGAAGCTGATCGACCTTTCCACTCTGAAGCAGAGGCACAGCGAGACGCCGTTGGAATTTCTCAGGAGGTTTAGGGAGGTGAAAGGCATGTGCTTCTCGCTCAACCTGCCAGACGACCAGCTAGCTGACATGGCCGTCGCCGGATGCGCCGGCCGTGCGTGAGAAGGCTGTTTGGCATGGAGTTTGAAAACACTGGGCCGGTGTCTCAAAAGCTATCGTTGATGAGCAACCAAGCGTACGGCTTCAAGAAGGATGCCGATTTGGCAAGCGGCATGACGTGGCGGACATTTACAACCGGTTCTGGACAAGGCCGACTTCGTTGGAAGATTCTCATGATGAATGGATGTGGCCGCGGCCGAAATCATGTGGGGGAAGGAGCCATTAACGATGAATCGGCGGCGTCAAACGGACCAAGGGCACCTACGACTTCGACATCACAAAAGGCGACAAGTTGTTTGAGCTCTTGGTAAAGGAAGGCCGAATCGGGTTGCTCCGAAGGGCATTCCATGCTTCGGCCCGATGGAGTCAAGGGGAAACGTTCTGTGGCTTCCACGACGGGGACTCGCACTCCATCAACGACGGGGTCTTCGGGATGAGGATCCGAAGGCCATCCGGGAGGGACACCTCAAATTTGACAACAAGATGAAGGCTGGATGGCCACCCCTTCCCTCGAACATGGTGGGCTTTTCCGTCAACATGGTGACGGCCGAAGAGAAGGTCAAGGTCTTGACCTCGGCCCGGCTAGGCGGGGATGGAACCGTGGACCCGGAGCGTCAAGTAACTTTAGAGCAGGTGGATGGTGAAGCCCCCTGCATTCTCAAGAGTCACATCGAAGTCGGGGAATCATCCAGAACCAAGCCCAGGGTGACCATGCGCATCCTCCTCAACAAGTGGCAGCACCAGTTGGAAAAAGAGCGTTACCAGAAGCGAAGATACAAGGAGGAGGGGCGCAGAGCTGAAGAAGAGGCACACAGAAGGGATCTGGAGCAATACACGCGCGAGCGGAGCGTGCGCACTGGGGATGTGCGTTCTTCGAGCCCTTGTTGGAACGAGGGTTTGAAGCCGCCCACGCCGAGGAACCGCACGAGTGCGTGTGACGGATATGTTGAGTACAGGCAGGAGACTGCCAATCGCCGATCCGTCCATTAGAGACTTGGAAGGATCCATCCTAGCGAGGATCGGCGCCAAAAAATTGAAATCATTGATCATCCCAGGAAAAGGCAAGCTGATTCAAGGTGGGCTGATCAAGAGGAGGACGAGGATGAATACATCTGGCAAAAGGGGCAATGGTGCCCGCCCGGCCTAAGGAGGAGCCAGAAGAGACGGGTCCAGCGCTTGAGGAACCATGAACTAAGGCAGGCTGGGATCCAAACGAAGCAGGTGTGGCGTCCAAAAGATCAACCTGAAGGGTCAAAGCGTTCGGCTCCAACATGCATGGTATATTTTCTGCCGAACGAGTTCATGGCTCTTGCTACCAGGTTGTGCAGGAGGAAGCGTCCCTGGATGATGAGCAGATCGAAGGGATGATGGCGCAGTTGGTGCTAGCCAAGCAGGCCATCTTCGACAAACCGGCCAAAAATCGACACATGAGGCCGCTGTACTAGAGGGGATATGTCAATGGCAAGCCATTGACCAAGATGTTTGTCGACGGTGGAGCGGCAGTCAACGTAATGTCGTACACCACCTTCAGAAAACTTGGCATGGGCCCTAGCGATCTGACGCCCACAAGCATAATACTGAACGATTTCACGGGGAATCCTTCAGACACCAAGGGATGCACTCACGTGGATCTGATGATCGGGTCTAAGACGCTGCTCACGACCTTCTTTGTGATCGAAGGTAAAGGAGCCTACAGCCTACTCCTTGGACGGGACTGGATTCATGCCAATTGCTACGTCCCGTCCACCATGCATCAGCAGCTCATCCAGAGGGTGGATGATGATATTGAGGTGGTCCAAGCAGATGACTCTGTGAGTGTTGCAAACATGGAACCAGCTTTCTGGGAGTATCAAGGCATTGACTGTTTCTCAGGGAAAGACTGGGGAGAAGGTCCTGTTGAACCTGTCAGCAGCGATCAACAGCCGATTCAAGCAGTCGACTCTTATAGTAATTTTTAATGGAGAACCCTGTTGATGGCACTGACGGCAAGTTGGGGCGAGGATTTATGTCGGCCGACAAATTAGAAGAAGTTGACATTGGAAGCGGTGATAAGCCAAGGCCGACGTTCATCGGTGCGGATTTGCGGCCCGGACTTCGGGGAAGAATTAATCAAGTCGCTCAAGGAATATAAAGATTGCTTCGCCCGGGATTATTCGGAGATGCCCGGATCGGATCGTTCCATCGTTGAGCATAGGTTGCCCATCAAAGGCGGCTTCAAACCGTACAAGCAACCACCCCGGAAAATCTACAAGAGTGAGGTATTGGCCGATGTGAAGAAAGAAGTTGAAAGATTACTTGATGCAAACTTCGTTCGGCCATGCGGATACGCGGAGTGGATTTCTAACATTGTCCTGTTTACAAGAAGAATGGAAAAATGAGGGTTTGCATAGATTTCGGGGATTTGAACGAGCTACTCCGATGGATGGTTACCCCATGCCTATTGCCGATTTGTTGGTTGACGCCGCTGCTGGGCACAAGGTTATCAGTTTCATGGACGGCAATGCGGGATACAACCAAATTTTCATGGTGGTAGAGGATGTATCTAAGACGGCCTTCAGATGCCCTGGTCATATAGGCCTATTTGAATGGATAGTCATGACTTTCGGATTGAAGAATGCCGGTGCAACTTATCAGCGAGCCATGAATTACATTTTTCACGAGTTGATCGGCAAAGTTGTGGAAATCTACATTGATGATGTGGTAATCAAGTCCCTAAGTCACGACACACATTTGGAAGATGTGAAAAAGACCTTGAAGTGCACCTGGAAGCATGGTTTAAAGATGAATCCAAACAAGTGCGCTTTTGGGGTATCAGCTGGAGAGTTCTTGGGATTTTTGGTCCACGAAGGGGGAATTGAAGTTGGCAAGAAGAGCATGAAGGCCATCGATGAAGTTGTTCCTCCAACTAATCTCAAGGAGTTACAATCAACGCTCGGCAAAATTAATTTCGTGAGACGATTCATTTCAAATTTGTCACAAAAAGTTTTGCCATTCTCTCCACTCGAAGCTAAAGAAAGATCGAAGTTCACATGGGGAGACGAACAACAAAAGGCTTTCGATGAGATCAAGCAATACATGAAGGAGCCACCAGTGCTGGTCCCTCCCCAACTGGATAAGCCTTTCAAGTTGTACGTGGCGGCCGATACCCAAACCATTGGATCGGCCCTTATTCAAGAATTCGAAGCAAAGGAACGGGTAGTAGCATATCTTAGCCGAAAATTACTTGATCCTGAGACCGGAGTATTCGGCCGTAGAGAAGGCGTGTACCGTGCGTATACTACTCGTGTACAAAGTTTCGGCACTACTTGTTGAATGTCGAATGCCTTGTGTATTCCAAGTTTGATGTAATAAAACATATGTTATCTATGCCAATTTTGAACGGCGGGATTGGCAAATGGATTTTGGCTTTATCAGAATTCGAGTTGAAGTTCGAATCGGCAAAAGCTATCAAAGGTCAGATCATTGCCGATTTTATAACCGAACATCGCAATCCGTCAATTGATTTACTTGAAATTACCCCTTGGGCTTTATTTTTTGATGGATCATCATGTGGTAAAGGTGGGGGAGTAGGGATTCTACTAATTTCGCCTAGGGGTGAGATGTTTGAATTTGCCATCCCTATACGACCCAACCACCGTTACAAACAATCGAGCCGAGTAGGAGGCAACGCCGAGGACTTCAATATTTGAGAGAAGTCGGGGCCGTTTCGGTTGAGGTTTATGGAGATTCGGAAGTTGGTGATCAAGCAATTGAACGGCCAATACGAATGCAAAAGTGAAGCACCGAGGAGTTACTACGAAGAATGCGAGGGAAATCTTGAAGAGCTTTCCGTTGGTAACCCTACGACATATTCCTAGAGAACATAACGAAGAAGCAAACGAGGTTGGCTCGGAGCGCCTCGGGTTACAAAGAGAACCAAGAAGCGTTTGCCGCGGATGTGCGTGCACTAGGGACGGATCTTACGGAGGATGATTGGAGAAAAGAGATCGTCGACTATTTGAAGGATCCATCCCGAAAGATCTCTAGGAAGCTCAGGTACAAGGCCATAAAATTCGTTCTTCTGTATGACAATTTATTTTACAAATCATTAGATGGGGTGTTGTTACGATGCCTGGGTCCAGAAGAAGCGAAAAAGATGATGAGTGAAGTGCATGATGGGATATGCGGAGCACACCAATCGGCCTACCGATGGGTCGTCGAGCAAGCCGAGTGCTTTTGGCCAACGATATTAGAGGATTGCTTTGAGTATTACAAAGGATGTCAGGATTGCCAAAGGTTTGGAAATATTCAAAGGGTCCCTGCATCAGCATTGAACCCCATCATCAAGCCATGGCCATTCGGGGGTGGGGTATAGACTTGATTGGCCAGATCAATCCACCATCTAGCAAGGGGCATAAGTTTGTGCTTTTGGCTACGGACTATTTTACTAAATGGGTTGAGGCGATCCCACTGAAAAAGGTGACGTCGGAAAACATGGTTGAATTTGTCAAGGAGCACATCATCTATCGATTTGGAATCCCTCAAACCATCACAACTGATCAGGGGGCTCAATTCGTGTCCCTGGAGTTCAGAGAATTTGCCGAAAGCATGGGAATCAAATTGTTTAACTCTTCTCCCTATTATGCCCAAGCTAATGGTCAAGCAGAGGCATCTAATAAGATCATGATCAAGCTAATACAGAAGAAGATCGATCAGAAGCCAAGGAGATGGCATTCGGTACTCAGTGAAGCATTGTGGGCTTACCGAATGGCCCCTCATGGAGCTACGAAGACTTCTCCTTACGAATTGGTTTACGGGCATCATGTGGTTTTACCTTAGGAAATGCAATCAGATTCAAGGAGGGTTGTGTTACAGAAAGATTTGAGCTCCAAGGATTACAGTGGCCTAATGATGGACGAGCTAGAGGATTTACACATGATCCGTCTTAAGGCCCTGGAAAACATTGAGAAGAACAAACTGCGGGTTGCCAAGTACTACAACAAGAAAGTAAAAGTCAGGCAATTTGCGGAAGGCGATTTGGTTTGGAAAGCGCTATTACCGATTGGAACTAAATATAGTGAGTTCGGCAAATGGTCTCCTAACTGGGAAGGGCCCTTTCGCGTGGTCAGATGCGTCCCTGGTAATGCATACATATTGAAAACTTTACTAGAAGAGGAATTTTCCGCTGCAATAAATGGGAGATATTTGAAGAAATATTATCCTAGTATTGAAATTGATCGATGATCACCAGCAGTGGGATTACAAGCATCTGACACAAGAGATAGCCGGCGCTCAAGAGCGAGGCCGCCTTCAGAACAAATACACAAACAGGAGAAATGGCCAGTGCCTAGATGCATTGCCCTTAGCACCAAACTACTTTACAACTGCCTCTTGCAGGTTTACATCCAACGACCCTGGTGATCTAGACTACGAGGAGGTGGGAAGCAGGAGGCGTGGAGGAAGAAGCGAAAGTATGATTCAATCTTTTCTTTGCTTCTTCGTCTGCTCCCTCTTCAGTTGCTCCAAGACCACCGTGACGGCAACTTGGAACGCACGGGGGTGACCATGATTTGCGGCCTCCACCAAGCTGTCCCAAGCCGCTTTCAGGTTGTTGTACCTGTCAGAGACCTCTGAAACAGAGGTATGGGTGTTAGGGGGAAGAAATCCAGATGTGGGCACGAAGTCAAGAAGACGTCAGAAACATTTACCCTCTACTAGTGCCTCCAGAGCCATGCAACGCTCGCGTTCGGCCTGGCAACGAGCGGTGATGTCCCTGAGACCGTGCTCCAGGTGCCGAACGCGGCGGCGCAGTTGATGGGCGGTCCCTTTGTTCGGGCGTGGCGGCCTCGCTTCGAGGGAGGAATCGGAGGAGATGTACTCAGGCACATCTTCGGTCCTGATGACTTCTTCAGGGAGAAAATCAAGGCTGAAAGAGGAAAAGAAGAAAGATGAAGCGCAAGATCATATGGAGAACGAGGAGTAGATCAAGGGAAAACTCACCTTCGAATCGTGCGTTTCTTTGGAGGGCTGCCCTCCTGGGGTTGCTTGCCTTTGTCCATGACCTTGGGGTTTTCTCCTCTGGAGACAGAAGAGGAAATGAGAAGTGATGGATGAGTGTGCGAATGGATTTGCAGGGCATCCCGGCAGGCTATTTTATTGACCGAAGGGGTGCATTAGGAGTGATGAGCGGCCGGCGTACACTTGTTGGAATACCAAGCGGCAGGGTTTTCTCCCCAAATGCGAAGGGTTTTCACTTGAACAGTACTTATGGATTGCCGATTCAGGGATCTTCTGTGGATTTTTTGCGCCAAGGGGCATCTGTTCTTACGAATTCGGCTCAAGGCAGTTCCCGGGTACGTTTGAGGAAAAAACAAGATTCACAGATGCAAACACAAAGAAGATCATCGCAGTACAAGCACAGAATTCAAAAGCTCTTTATTTATTGCCGATATTCAAACATCCCTAATACAATCTAGTCAAAAAGTCTGTTCAGCACAGATTGGGGATGAGTGATTTCGGCAATGGCGTCGCCATGGCCATCGAGGCGCTCCAAGATGAGCTCAATCTCCTCAATGTCTTCTAGCACGCCGCCCCGGAAGCCACGCGGCCTGGTGGAGTAGTCGACTTCCGTGTGCGTCGCCATGGCAGCCAGGCCCAGGGTGGTGCCCAAGCGAACGCCATGGGTGGCCACCTCATCAACGCGGTGCTCCACCGCGGCAAGGCGCTCCGCCGGCGTGTCACCGCGGGCGTTCACCTTATCGTCCAGCTGCTCCACCAGCGTCTTCAGCTGGTTGAGCTCGGCGTCGCGGGCTGCAAGGTGCAAGAGGGAAGGAGATTAGCATCAAAAGCCGGATTGGGTCAAGGATTGATTTCAGAGCTGTACCGTCGATGGTTTCCAGCAGCTGCTTGCGCTGGTCTTCCCACTCCAACTCGGCTATGCCCGCCTTCTTGGAGATGTCCTCCAGCTCGCGCTGGACCGTCTCTAGTTCCGCCTTGAAGCGGAGAGCGTCGAGCTCCCCGTAGGGCACGGGGGAGTGGCCGTCAGACTCCGAGGAGTCGTCTGGAAGGGGCTGATTGGCCGGCGCAGGAGACGGATTCCACTGAATCAACCTGAAAAGGAGATGATCGTCAAAACAAAAGAAGATCAAAGTTAAATCAAAGAAGAGGAATCGACGATCATTGCCTCCGGCGCGCATTGGCGCTGCTCCCCTCCGCCTCATCAGAGGCGCGGCGTCGGTTGAGGCGGCGCACCATGTTGCTCTGGGATATGCACTGTTTGGAAAGAAGAAGAGTTGAGATTGGCAAAGATTCGAGAGCTAAAGGCTTGGTGGAGAGCTAGGGGCACCTACGGTTTCATTTATAGGCCTGGCAAAACAGATCGTGGCCTCAAGTCGTGGCTCTGGATCGTGGCACATATCCCAAGAAAATCGGAAGGTGGAAAGGTTTCCTTGACCAATCCGCCAATGGGTCGTTTGGAGTTCTAGGCTGAGTCGTATTCGGTTGACTGGCTCGGCTAAGGAGAGTCAAAGTGCCATTCGAGTATTGGCATTTCTTTGCCGAATGGGTCGTTCTGCATCACATTTAAGAATGCGTAGAAGGAGAAAAGGAAATGAAATTGCGGAGAATAAATATTACAAGAGCGACCAATTCGGTTATACATCAATTGAAGCATCTAAATGTTCAAGTATTTCGCAATCACATTACGGACATTTGATGTTGCTTGGCGGAAATTATCCAACCGCTCCTGACAATCTTTCTGGGCGCTAGACAAGGTGGTAAGCTCTGCATCGCATTGTTTCATCTTGGCCATAGCCGATTTTGCTTCCTCTTGGGTCTTCTCTATCAATTCAGGGAGCTCGGCTATTTTCCTGTTATCGGCCTCTATCTCAGCTGACAGGCTTCTCAGTTCTGCCTCCAGAGCAGCTTTCCTGGCAATTTTTAAATCACAAGAAGCTTGCAGATTGGCCAATGTATCTTTGTGGCTCTCGGTCTGAGATTGTGCCCCGTTCATGGCTTGTTCGACGCGGCTCTCTTCTTTTCAATAGCCGGGCGGGAGCGCACCTTCCTCAAAGCCTGCCTTATGGGCACATAATGGATCTCCAGGCCAAAGATAGACGCAAGAGAAGCACTGATGTCCTCAGGAAGCTCTTGGCTAATAGACTCGAGCATTTCTTCAAAGTGATCGAGATCTTTGAACTGATCTTGTGCGTCCTTTTCCAGCCAGGCAAAGATCTCCCTGAGCTTTTCTAGCACTTCCTCTGACAGGGTTTGATGCATTTCTTCCATCGCCTCGGCAACTGGAGTGTTCCCCATTGACAGACTTGATGATGATGGGGCCTCGATCTTAGGAAGGAGGTATTGTCGAGTTGGGAGGCTTGGAAGAAAAGTAGGAGAGTTAAGTGCAAATGAGTACCTCATGTCTGATTTCTTGAGCTGGGACAGGACTTTGTTCAGAAGCAACCACTGGTGAAGGAGGTGTTCCAGGTAGAGCTGAAGCTTCTAAGTGAGAAGGTGCTGATGCAGTTGCTGGCAACTCAGGGGCTTCTGGCTGAATAGGAGATGGGTTCACCTCTTTTGGGGTCGGTGTCTCTGCATGACCAGCAGGTGATTGCGCCCGTGGAGAACTTAATGATTCTGGCTAGATTGGGAGATTCATCCCTGGAGAATTTATTGCTTCTGCAGAGGGTGATTGAGTCCCTGATGAAGATGAAATTTCCACTGGGACAGGTAACTCAGCCGTGGGTGAACTTGCTTGTTGTGACACTGGGACGTCCACAAGTTGTTCTTCCATTGTTTCTTCTACAAGTGTCAAATTAAAACATAAATGCCAGTGTTCATCCTCAAGGAAGAGGATGGTAAAAGTCATACCAGTGGATGGGGCATTGGCAGGTTCTGGAACTGAAGGTTGTTGGGCTCTGGTCTGAAAATACACAAAATACGATTTATCAGAAACAGAGTAATTTTGTGATCAAGAAAGAAAAAGGTTTTTACCTCAACAAGGATTTTCTTGACAGTTCTTCTCCCCTTGGCATTTGGGGGAGCTATTAGAGACAAACCTTGCCTCCTATCGACGGCAAAGTTGGAAAGGCTTGGGTCCGTTGTGGCAAACCCGGCCATTAGGCGAGCCGAGTTGGGGACTCGAATCCCGGTCTTTGAGATCGGACCTACGGCATTGTAGGTAATATTCTGGCTCGAGGGGCGAGGCAACGTGTTCGTGGGTAAGAGAAATAAGATCGAGAATCATGATTAGAGAAAGAGATGTCGATCCAAAGGATTAATTATATTACCTCTCGAGGATGGTCGGAAATCGGGCATCAATTCTGCACAGAACGAGTGTACAGGCTCACTGAAGATATGATCATGGAATTCTTGCCACCAGGAGTTGAAGGTGGGGTGAGCTATTGTTGTAGGTACAAAAGGCCAGGTGTAGACAGTGGGACTGCACACATAATGGAAGACTCTGCTACTGTGCATGAGTTCTTTGATTTCCTCTCTAGGCTTGAGGAATTCATGCAGAAACAGTCTTGGGGGCATCTGGCCACACCCAAGTTGCCGGGCCATTACATTGGGCTGATAATATTCATAAGTACTATAGGTCAGCCTTCCTCCATTGAATTCAGCCGGCAGCATGCATGGGCGGATTATGATATTGAGAATCTCTAGGAATCTCCCATCTTGGCGTTCGGTTTCAAAAGAGAATTCACAGGGGAAAATCAAAGTATCATTGTCCGGATAAGGGAGCCGGAGAGGGTTTTGGAAACCTTTGAAGAATAACTCAAAAAGGCCGGGCCGATATCTGTGGACAAGAACGGTTGAAGCGGCTTCTCCGTAATTCGGCATCCTCTAATGGCTTGGGGTTCCCCTTCGGGGTGATTGGATGAAGAGAAGAGCGGGTGTTCGGATCAACACCAACGATTTGATGCATGTGTAGTTGCGGCCACATTTGAACAAACCACCAAGGACCGTTGACACATGATATCCTCTAGGCTGGTGTACATGCGGGTGACGGTTTGATGAAGCATATGATACACCCTTGCCTAGGAGGAATTTCCCAAGGGGGAGGCGGTTGCCACTGACCAAGTGAGAAGCCATGGCAATGTGATTCAGGGTAGGCTCATTGGCTTTACCACAGAAGACGAACCTGCATAGCCACATGTTCAGAAATGCCCTGTATTCAATTTCACCAAGGGGATTGTCCTTCATATGGTTCAAGATGTAGTTCTTGTATCTGCTCCCTGGTTTCACCCCTGTTTGCCGTGAAGAACTTCTGAAATCCCAGGGTTGAATGGATCATGTAATATCAAGGCCGGTGATCATATATACATCGGCCAGAGTTGGAGATACATCGGGCCGTGGCCAAAGAGGAAAGCGTTGACGCCATTTGACCAAAAATGACAGGCTGCTATTAGGAGGTCTTCATTCTTGGGGGTTTCGGCCAAAGATAACTCCAGGCATTGAGCAATACGAAGGGTATCCCAGTTTTGGGTCCTGGCACTCTTATCTGCAAGAATCCTCCGGTACCAATTTTTCCAGCCCGCGATTGGAGGCAAAGACCAGTTCTTGAAAGCATCTTGTCACCGAGAAGGTGGGGACAGAGCCGCCTTGAAGGGGATCCTTTGAGATTCGTACGCGATGAAATCTCGAGGATCGAGTTTCCCACGGGACCAAGGTAATAAGATCTTGAATTGGCATCGGTGCGAATCAAAAGCTCGGTGGAAGGCTCTGAAGGAAAGCGAGAAAAGAAATCTCGGGTAAAATTGAAAACCTAAATGCCGAATGAAGCTTACGGGAAGGGAATTTACCGAGCGACTTGGTTTTGAGCCGCCATTGGGGATGCGAGCTTAGAACAAGGGGATCTAGGGTTTGGATCTAGACGAGGATTCGGCGGATTGCGAAGAGAGAAGAACGGTGTTGACAGTTCGATTTGAAAGTGTTTGTGGTGGAGTCAATTCGGGAACAAAATTACTTTTATCCCGCAATTGAAGGGGCATGTGTTAACACCAAAATTTGGTAAGGAGTCGACTTGTGGGTCCGGCTCGATGAGGAGTCCGTCTAGCGGAAGGAAGGTTTTTCTTAGATATATTCGGCAAAGAGATCGCGGTCGGCTATACGCTTCCGTTCGGCAAAGGAACGATAGAGCCGATTTTGCGGGATTGGACGGTGACGTGGCTCAAGCGGGGAAGAACGAATGGATGGATAGGCGATCAAGCTTAGAGATAAGTTAGGCAATGAATCCATTTGAGGTTGTACTTGGCGGGGGTATAAATATGAGCCACTGAATGTATGTAAACAACACAATCATTCTTCAATACAAACCGGCCTTACGCCAAACCCTAGAGTCCATTTGTCGTTTCGTCGAGTTCTTCGAGAGGGTTCATCGATCCGTCGACCTTCGTGAGTACGTTAGCAACCTTGTATCATATCTAGAATCATGCGTTGGATTTAGATCTGATGCAAGTAGTCTTGTTACCATGCTTCGTGTCATGCGGTAGATTCAAGCTTGGTTCAAGAGGGTTTCTTGTTAGGTCATGAGCCATGCGGTAGGCTAAGATCTAGCTTGAAGCTAGTTATCGGCTCTATTGGGTTTTGGCAAGATCCAATAGATTCATTAAGTTATCCCATGTTGCTTTGAGTTTTTACTTTATGTTTAAATTCATGTAACATCTTTTGCCCAATCTAGATGGGTTTGGATCGGCTTTATCCTTCTTTTGATCCTTATGAGAGTAGAATTCGTGCTTTAACACGTGGATCTTGTGCTTTCCGATAGCCGAAACCGAATCGATCTATGTTGTCACGTGTTGCGGGTTCAAGCTTGCCATTGTTCGTTTAAATCTTGAAAGAACTGAGTATCACGCGGTAGATGCGGGTTTTTGGGTTGCTTTGGAGCTAGTCATCCGGTGGATTAGATTTCGAATCAACTTTGATAGATTTATTTCACTTGGTAATGTTTGTTCCTTCTTCATGGACCACCGAATCGGGCATTCGTTCGGCCGTATTCGGTTATGTTTCTCACGAGTAGAACACGTGCGTAATTCATGCTTTAAATAATGTATGCTTTTAGCTTTCCATATTTAGATTGTATCATGCGGTGGATAGATCTATTTGTGGAAAGTGGTACGATTTTTCATGCAAGTTGTATCATGCGGTGGATAGATTTGTTTTGGCATCGTACCCGACGGGTTTTAAAGTATCTAGACATGCGGTAGACTAGTGCTTTGGATCTATGCATGCTTGTTTATTACATGTTTATGCTCGTGCTTTACTTTATTTACTTATTTAATGTTAATCACCATGGGGATCGGTCGTGATCTTGTGCGCATGCATCTTTACTCTAAACAAAGACCGATAGCCGTCATGCTTGCGTCATCCATTCGGCTATGTTACTTTTCCTGTTGAAAGCTCCCGAATGGTTTCAGTTTATTGGCAGATAGCTTTCTATAGCTATGTGTCATCCCACTTGGCTTCTTAGCCGTAAATATGGACCATGTCTGGTACCACCGGCACGTTCCAAGCTTTGGTATCTAACTATTTTGTCTTTTGTTAATTTTCAGGGAAAAATTGAATGGCACGTCTCGTGATTCTTTGCGCGTGTGAAGCTGGGCTTGTTCGGCTTCTTTGTGTGCTTGGCGCTAGGTGCACGTTTTGCGTCAACAGGTCGACAACAGGGTCAACCAGCCTCCTCCCGCGGGAACCACGACAACGAAGCTACAAGTCGCAACGCCGACCTCGGGAAGCAACCGTACTCGAGCCGAGCTCCCGGCTCGGCCCAGCGTACTCGCGCAAATGCCGGCGGACCCTCACAGGGTGGCAACAGCAACCGTGAGGTCGTTCCTCACCGCAACCCTAGGGGCGGCGGCCATGACCCTGACGGTGGTGCAAGCGACGACAGAAGCTCCAACCACGGAGCCAACAGGAGGGCCGGCGGCGGCGGTAGTCGCGGTGGTCGAGACCACGCAAACAGCCACGCCTCCGGAGCCTCACAGGGCGGCTACGACGCCGCCGAGAGGATTGAAGGGGGGCTGCGGCGGAAGAAGTCGACCCCTTGCGGGCGACAACGACGGCTTCCCCGCCTTCTCACCTCGACTTCGCAACTTGCTCCTCCCCGACAAGTTCAAGCCTTTGGGGATCACCAAGTAAGACGTGAAGCGAGGACCCCATCCGGTGGCTCGGGTGCTACGCCCTCTCCATCGAGAACGGCGGCGGCAACAACGACACCAAGTGCCTCTACTTCCTCTTCGCTGGACCAAGCTCCAATCACATGGCTCGAGTCGCTAGACAAGAACTCGATCGACAAGTGGGACCGAGTGAAGGAGCGAGTTCACCGGCAACTTCGCGGGCGCCATGGGCCGCTCGGGTACTCGCATGGACCTGGCCATGGTCAAGCAGGAACAAGGCGAGACCCTCCGCAAGTACATGCGCCGCTTCTTCGACAAGCACGCTACCGTAGTCGATGTCACCGACAAGGAGGTCATCGACCTCTTCCAAGACGGCCTCTACCATCGCCGCACCTTTGAAGACTTCGGTCGTCGCCGCCCCAAGTCCATCCCCCACCTCAAGGACATGATTACGTCCTGGGCAGATGAAGAAGACAAGGCCAACGCCAAGTATGACGCCATCCGTGGCAAGAACAAGCGAACACGGGCGGCGGCGGTGGCAACAACGAGAACCAAGGCGGTCGCAACAACAACAATTTCTCGGGTCCCAACCGCAAGCGCAAGCCGGACAACACCTTGTCGCGGCTATCCAACGCCTGCGAAGGAGAACTCGAAGAAGAACTGCGGCGACTTCAAAGACTTGCCGGAAGGAGAAGTGCTCGTGGCATACGGACGGCAACCACACTACCGAGCAGTGCTACCAACTCAGGCGAGCACTCAAGAGTACTCCAAAGCCACCGCACCCTCACGACAAGAAAGGCAAGAAGAATAACGACGGAGACAACGGCGATTTCCAAGAACCCGACAAGACTGTCAACGTCCTCTTCGGTGGACTACCCAGCAGGCGGGAGCAAAAGGCTACCCGTCGAGAAGTCATGAGCATTGAACCAGCGATCCCGACCCCTCTCAGGTGGTTGGAGGTACCCATTACCTTCTCCCGCGCGGATCAATGGACCAGCTTCTCTGAACCAGGGCGGTTCCCTCTCGTCCTGAAGCCGGTGGTCGCGGGCTCCAAGCTCAACAAGGTCCTCATCGACGGTGGAAGCGGGCTCAACGTCCTTTTCACCAAGACCTTGAAAAAGATGAAGCTCGACATCACCCACATGCTCACCAAGAGAAACACGCCTTTCTACGGCATCGTCCCCGGTAACGCGGCTATCCCACTGGGCTCAGTGGTCCCCCCGATTACCTTCGGGAATCTCGGGACAACTATCGTACCGAGTACATCAAGTTCAAGGTCGCGGACTTCAAGACATCCTACCATGCCATCCTCGGCGGACCGGCCATCGCCAAGTTCATGGCGGTGCCCCACTACACCTACTTGGTGCGAAGATGCCAAGCCCGGCGGTGTACTCTCTATCCAACGGGACTTGAAGATCTCGCACGGCGTGATACGGAAGCCGTGGAGATCGCCTCTACAAATCAAGTACCCAACGCGATGATGGAAGTCTACGCCGCGTCGAAGAAGCTTGCTACAAGTGAACTCGACATCCCTGAGAAGTCTGACAAAACCAACAAGCCTCGACCCGGTCGAGGAGGTTCTAGTCAAGACGATCGACCTCAGGACAGGCGACAGCAGCAAGACCACCACCATCGGGGCCGGCCTCGACCCCAAATAGGAAGACGCGCTCATCAACTTCCTCCGGGCTAACTGCGACATCTTCGCGTGGAAGCCAGCGGACATGCCAGGAGTGCCCAGGGAGTTGATTGAGCACTGCCTCAACGTCGATCCTAAGGCCACCCCCAAGCGACAACATCTCCGACGTTTCGCCGACGACAGACGGGATGCCATCAAGAAGGAACTCGCCAAACTACTCGCGGCTGGCTTCATCAGAGAAGTCTTCCATCCTGAGTGGCTTGCCAACCCCGTCCTCGTCCACAAGAAGAACTCGAACGAGTGGAGGATGTGCGTCGACTACACCAATCTCAACAAGCACTGCCCCAAGGACCCTTTCGGGTTGCCGCGGATTGATCAAGTCATCAACTCTACGGCGGGCTGCGACCTGCTCTGCTTCCTCGACTGCTACTCCGGGTACCACCAGATCGCGATCAAGGAAGAAGACCAGGAGAAGACCGCGTTCATCACCCCGTTTAGTGCGTACTGCTACACGACCATGTCCTTCGGGTTGAAGAACGCCGGCGCTACCTACCAACGAGCTATCCAGGCCTGCTTCAAGAGGCAACTCAACAAGAACATCGAAGCCTATGTGGATGATGTGGTCGTCAAGGCCAGAAACTCCAGTACCCTCATCGACGACCTTGAAGAGACTTTCACATCTCTGCGCGAGTACCGCTGGAAGCTCAACCCGAACAAGTGCATCTTCGGCATACCTTCGGGCAAACTACTCGGCTTCATCATCAGCCAACGCGGCATCGAAGCCAACCCTAAGAAGATCTCCGCCATCACCAGCATGAAAGCTCCCACGTGCATCAAAGACGTCCAGAAGCTGACCGGGTGCATGGCGGCCTTGAACAGATTCATCTCGAAGCTTGGAGAACAGGGTCTCCCTTCTTCAAACTACTCAAGCACCAAGAGAAGTTCGTGTGGACTCCAGAGGCGGACCAAGCCCTTGCTCAGCTCAAGGACTTCCTATCGAAGCCACCAGTCCTCACGGCTCCTCGCAAAGGCGAGCAGCTACTGCTCTACCTCGCTGCGACTACTCACGTGGTCGCATCTTGCCATCGTCGTCGAGCGGCGGGAAGACGGCCACGCCTATCCAGTCCAGCGCCCAGTCTACTTCGTCAGCGAGGTCATGTCAGAGTCCAAGGCACGTTATCGGCCGTGCGAGAAGCTTCGTACGCAGTACTCATCACCTCGCGGAAGCTACGACACTACTTCCAGGAGTACTCGATCTCCGTCGTCACCGACTACCCGCTCGGCGACATCCTGCGGAACCAAGATGCTAGTGGAAGAATCTCCAAATGGGCAGTCGAGCTCGGCGCCCTCACCATCGACTTCAAGCCATGTACAGCCATCAAATCGCAAGCTCTAGTCGACTTCATGGCAGAATGGCGGGAGAATCAGCTACCTACTCCAACAGTGCGACCAGAGCATTGGGTGATGTACTTCGACGGCTCACTCAACCTCGAGGGCGCAGGTGCAGGGGTACTCCTGATCTCTCCAACGGGCGAACAACTCAAGTACGTCCTGCAGATCTTCTGTAAGGTCTCAAACAACGAAGCCGAGTATGAAGCTCTCCAACACGGGCTCCGCCTCGCGGCTTCACTAGGCATCAAGCGGCTACTAGTCTACGGCGACTCCGCAGTGGTCATCAACCAAGTCAACAAGTCCTGGGACTGCAACAAGGAGAACATGGACGCCTACTGCCTAGAAGTCCGCAAGCTCGAGAACAAGTTCTACGGTCTCGAGTTCCACCACATCGTCCTCGACAACAACGTTGCAGCGGATGTCTTGTCAAAGCTTGGTTCTACTCGCGCTCAAGTACCAGCGGGTGTCTTTGTCCACGAACTTCACACGCCATCCATCCCGGAGCCGGCACCACCGACCACTGTCCCAGCGCATCCGCCAGCTGGCCAGGTGGTCATGATGATCAACGTGGACTAGAGGCAACCCTTCATCGACTACCTCAGTGAGCAGAAGGTTCCCTCGGACAAGAACTTGGCTGAGCAGCTCATCCGCCACGCCAAGTCCTACGTCCTCGTCGGAGACAAGCTTTACAAGCGGGGCACATCTTCTGGAGTACTCATGAAGTGCGTCCCCAGACAAGAAGGCAAGGACATCTTGGAGGAGATCCACAAGGGCGTCTGCGGCAACGACGTGTCTTCTCGCACGCTGGTCAGCAAGGCCTTCCGGCGAGCCTTCTACTGGCCCACAGCTCTGGGCGACGCTGAAGAACTCGCCAGAAGGTGCCAAGGATGTCAATACTTCGCCAAGCAGCAACACGTCCCAACCTACAAGCTAGTCACCATACCGCCAACTTGGCCCTTCGCTTGCTGGGGGCTCGACATGATTGGGCCACTGCCAACTGCGCGAGGTGGATTCAACAGAGTACTGGTGGCCATCGACAAGTTCACCAAGTGGATCGAGGTCAAGCCGGTGACATGCCCCAAGGCTGTCAGAGTACTCGACTTCCTGGATGAACTCGTACATCGCTACGGACTACCCCACCGCATCATCATAGACCTGGGCTCCAACTTCAACAACCACCAGTTCTGGGAGTACTGCGAGAACAGCGGGATCGACGTCCGATATGTCTCCGTTGCCCATCCTCGGGCCAACGGACAAGTCGAGCGCGCCAACGGGATGGTGCTCGACGCTCTCAAGAAGCGGCTACACGACGCTGCTAATTCCAAAGGAGGCAAGTGGATCAAGGAACTACCCAATGCACTCGGGGGCTACGTACTCGGCCCTTCCAAGCCAACGGGGCAATCCTCTTAATTCCCCGGTCTACGGCTCCGAAGCAATCCTCCTTGCCGATGTCATATGGAACTCACCGAGCGGTGGAGCACTACGACGAAGGCGTCTCGAAGACGATGTAGACGAGTCGACATCGATGGACTCGAAGAAGCTCGGCTGCGCCGCCCTCGTCCAATCGGCAAGGTACCCGGAGGGTATCCGACGCTACCACGACCGCAACGTCAAGGAACGCTCCTTCAACGTTGGCGATCTCGTCCTCCATCGTATTCGAGAACACGGAAAGGACTACACAAGCTCGGCCTCCCCACGGGAAGGCCCCTTCGCCGTGGCAAAGGTGACCGGGCCGGGCTCCTACCGCCTCCAGACACTTGAAGGCGAAGATGTCAACAACTCGTGGAACGTCGACCAGCTCTGTCGGTTCCACGCCTAAGTCTACACAACTACCCTGGGGGCTCAAGTCTACACGACTACATCAAGACCCCTCCGGCGTAAGCGGCCTCCGGGTCCTGGCTCCAGTCTCCAGACTACTCCTTCGCTGTTAGCGGCCTCCGGGTCCAGGCACTAGTCTCCGGACTACTATTCTCCAGAATCCAGCCCATGTGGCTACCTACGGATCCTGTGCTGTGACGAGCGACAAAGGACTCTAGCAGCGGTCTACTGAGAGACCATGTACTTCTAGATCTAGCCTATACGGCTACCTACGGATCTACTGCTGTAAGCGGTTACTCACCCTAGCACCACTTAGCCGTAGGCGGCCTCCGGGTCCTGGCGACTACTCTGTAACTACGGCCCTGGCCATCTAGGTGTACTTCTTCAGTAATAAAGTTTGATTGTTCATCAACTTCTTTACTGTCTACTTCCCTCAACGGGACTATTGCCGAGTACGACTACTCGCGACAACTCCACGATGGGACTCCGCACTCCGAGATCGCGACTACGAGTACTCATTGATGGAACTTCTCTTCATTAATACTTAAACAATTTCATTGCAATTGGTTTTGTACATCTACTGCTACGAGCTAACTATTACAGGACTACTGGAGGTTAAGCTTATCGGCGACTTGTTCCGCAATGGGCGCCATCTGCTCCATCAGCTCTGCATACTGCTCGTCTGTACAGTTGGCGGCCAGTCCGCCAGCGACTACATCCACGGCGCCTTCGGGAAGTAGGACTTCATGAAGGCCAGCACCTGGTTCGGGATCGACTTCTCCAGATGCTTCACGTAGGCCGCCAGCCGGCTGGGGGCTTCCTTCAGTCAATCCACCAGCGGTGCTATCTTGGGGCCGCCAGGGTTTGGCACCAAGAGCCTCGCGATGGGGAGCGCGGCTTCTTCAAGCTCCTTCAGGTGGGCCCGCAGCCTCTCGCAGTCCTCGTTCAGCTTCTTCAATGATTTGTAGCAGTTGACGAGGTAATCGGAGGCAATACGAAGCTCCATGTGCTTATCGCACTCGTAGGCAACCTCCTTATAATCTAACTCGAGTACCTGGCGGGCCTCCTGCTCCCGGTAGAAGAGATTCTTCAGATCCATCTCTGAAGTCTTCAATTGCTCTACCCGGGTTTCAAGCTCTGCAAACAACAAGGAAAAGAAGGTCAGACTACCTCTCGACCTCCAACAAGTACTCAACCAGACAAGTGGCGTACCTTTGTTCTTGTTGCGGAGCGACTTGTTCTTCCGCACCAAGTCGTCGCTCTTCGCCTGCATCTCCTGGATGTCGTTGTGGTACTTGGCGAAGGCGGTGTCAAGCTTGGACTGCATGGCGGCCGCGTGCTTCCGGGATTTTACAAGTTGGTCCTCCAGAACTTCGGCCCGAAGCAAAGCGTCGCCGTACCCCTGAAGCATCTCCGACTTCAGGCGGGACCTCTCAGCGACGTCCTGCACAGACAACTCACATCAAATGGGTACTCAAAGTTACAAGATTGACTACTCAAGAGCTACGGCTACTCACCTTCATCCACTGCTCGTCTTGGCGGACTGCCTCCAGATGCCGAGCCACCGTTGCCGGGTCGACCAAGTCATCCGCCAGCAACTCTACCCCGCCATGACTACTTGTGGCGGCTTCGGTCATCGGCGCAGAGCAGATGGGCTCCGCGTCTTGAATCTCCGGGGAGCGGACAACCACCTCCAGAGCGGGTTCTGGCTGCGCGGTGGCCTCCTCTCCTCCGGTCGCTGTGGCGGCCTCTCTGGCGGCCACCTCCATCAGCTCGGGGGCTCCTCCAGTAGCCTCCTGCACCTCTGGTGTCAAATTCTCCATGGGCACCGCCGCTGAGATTTTGCTGCCTTCGGCCTCAACGCCTGTCAACGAGAAGACAAGTGCATCAGCGTCATCTGACGACTACGACTACTCTTTGGGGGTACTACAGCCTCAGCAGAGTACTCACCTTAGACCACGCTGGCTTCAAGCAATGTAGCCTCAGCAGCCGGCGCTACGGGCTCCGCCTGAGGGGTGGGAGCGGACTCCTCGGCGGGCGGCGCGGCTTCTTCTTCCGCCACCGCTGCAGAGGGTTCATCCCCCTCCCAGGACAGATCCGTCGACTTCCTGCAGAGTACACAAGTCGATTGTTAGTCAAGCAAGACTACCACATCAAGTACTACTCGGAAGATCCAACACTAACGAGCTTGGACCGACTATCGTCACGGTCGAGGCGCCGAGGATGCTGGCGATGTCCACCGGTCCCGGCCTCGGCGGGCGCCTCCTCTTGCGCCTCTGCGGCCGGCCCCCCCGCAAGCACGGTACCGGCGGTCGGTGCGGCGCTCTCCTACGCTTCTGCGGCCACCACTTCTTCCGCAGCAGTAGCTCTCTCTTGACGAGCAGAGGGCTGGCGCTCCATCTGCGCCAGAAGTTCTTTAACAGTGGGGGCTGGGCTACGACTCCCAATGACCTCCCCCACCGTGTCCCACTCGCCTTCGTCGCCCTGATCAACGGGCTCCGTAGGCAGCACCTCCTGCAAGCAAGGAAGCTCAGTCGTCAACACATCAACTCGAGACACTAGTATTCGACTACACTACTCAAGACGGCTTACCTCTAGGGACGTGGTCTCGGTGACCTTCCACTTCTTCGACACGCGCTTGCGGGACGCATTGCGCGGCTTCCGTGGCAGCGCGGCCAGACTAGCCTATAGGCTAGCCGGTGGATCCTGCACGAGGGGAACGTGAGGTAGGCCAGGGCGGCTGAACCTCGTCCGCAGCTGGAAGCGGTCCTGCAGCGTCTCCTCGTCGTCGTCCTCGTCGGACGTGTCCTCCACGACAACGGTGTCGTCTCCTTCGCCGACCTCCCGCCGCTCCTTGGTCTTGGTCCTCCCCTCTTCTGGGATCTCGACTTCCTGAGGGGGCGGCGGCGGCTCGGAGACAAACTTCTTCAAGTCGTCCTGCAAGACTCAACTCATCAGCGCGACTACTCAGACGGAATGGGTACTCAACACGGGGTACGGCTACTTACCTTCTTTGGCGGGCGCGCGGTGGAGTACTCCGGGATGGGGCACGCCGTGTATGGTGGCATGTCCTTGAAGATCCGCGCCAGCCTGTCGACAATGTCGTCATCGTCGACTTCGTCTCCAGGCATCCGCGACGTGTCGTCGTCGCCGGTATACTCGAACCCAAGGGTGTCGCGAGCCATCAGTGGCCGCACCCTGCGCTTCATGAAGCTGAAGGCCACGTGCTCGGCCCTCAGCCCAACTTTCCTCAGCGCCTTGATCCACGCCAACAACTCCGGGAGCTGGATCCCCTCCTGCATCGTCGGCTCCATGTTCCACCACGGGCGATGCTTGGGCTACTTCCCGCTCGGCTTCGGCAACCCGGGATGATGGTTCGTGATGTAGAACCATTTGGCCTTCCAGTCTTGGTTGGAGTTGATGAGCTTGTACGAGAGGTACTGCTCGGCGGCGTGCTCCCGCATCTGGATCCCCGCTCCTCCGACTACTCGCGGGTTCTTTGGCGCTTGGTTGCGGCTTCACCCGAAAGAACTTCCGGAACAGGATCCAATGGGGCTTGATCCCCAGAAAAGCTTCGCGGAAATGAACGAAGACGGCGGTGTGGAAAATACCGTTGGGGTTGAGGTTGAGGTACTCGATGTCGTAGTACCCCATGAGCCCCTTGAAGAAGTTGCTCGCCGGGAGTGAGAGTCCGCACTCCGCGAATCGCGCGAACATTGGGATCTCGTCTTCATTTTTCTCCATCGGATATGGATCTCCGACGGCGGCCCTCCACATGTCCACCTCCTTCTCCCGGATGAATCCGCTGTTGAGGAGGGCTAGCAGATCTTCGGTCTTCGCCTTCGACTTCTTCCATTCGCGGTTCGGATCTGGCCGCGGTGGAGACATCGGCGGTGCTGCCCCTGCGGCAGATCCGGCGGCTTCGTCGCGACTCCTCTTCTTCCCGCCGGCGGCCTTCGCGGTCTTGGACAGAGATGGCTTCATCCTCCAAGTGCACGGGGTCTTCACGCGCATTCGCTCGGGGGCTACCGCTGTGGTTCTCTCTGGCGGCGCGCTCGGATCTACACTTCTCTCAGCGGAGGCGGCGCGCACTGGTGGCGATTTTCTGGCCAAGATGTGTTTGAATAGCTACAGCTGCGTAGGGTGAAAAACCCTAAGGGATTTGGCTTCTATTTATAAGTCAATGCGGCCCTCCAACGGCCGGATGGATAAGTTCACGCTCAGCTAGCTGACTCAGCGGCCGCGCGTGACTCTTCAACTTCAACTAGTCGACGCGCCTCAGCTCGGGGCTCAGCTACTTCTACTCGACTACCTGGGAAGCGACAAGTCTCAGGAGCATCTCAGGACACATTCTACAAGATGACCCTTCAATTCGAGAGGAAGTACTCGACTCAAGGCTCGGAGGCTCCGTGCCACGTGTCCTTCGGTTTTTTCTCCGGATTTTTCGGGATATTCTTGCCAAGACTTCAGATGGACCCTCAGCCAGAGCCTACGACTCAACCTAAGGCTCGGGGGCTACTCCATATGGAGTGCGATTTTGCAATCGCACTTCCATATCAGCTTCGGCTTCAAGACAATACGGGCATTTTTTGAAGACCTTCAAGGGCAGCACTCGAGGACGCTTGGGACTACTCGAGAAGACTCCAGGATTGCTCAAACATTAGCCGGAGTACATTCCAGCCTCGGGATGCTTTGACTACTCTTGAGGACTTTTGACTTGTAGTGCTCGGGGACGCTTGAGGACTACTCGTTAAGGCCGTCGAGACTACTTGAAGCTATCCTTCTCGACTACAAAGTACTCGGGGTCTTGTCGTATGGACCTCCCTGGGCCCACTGCCTTGGTGGGTACCAGGACCGACTACTCGGTGGGCCCCTGGGACTACCCGACTTGCGCTGCACGGCACCTCATGGCGTGAAGCACAAGGACTGCGGAGGAGAAGTACTCGGTTAGGAAGCTGTACATGTCCCACACTGTATGGAAGACTCCTAGACGTACTCAACTAGTACTCTCTCCCTACTCCGACTTGTAACCCTGCCTCCCGGAGTATATAAGGCGAGGCGGGGACCTCTCTCCGATCATCTCATCTCACGGCGTACAATTGCACCATCTTGTAATCGTACCCAATCAATCCAGAGCTACGCAGCATACAGGTCGTAGGGTATTACGCACCTCACGGCCCGAACCTGTCTAAATTGTGTGCCACGTGTCTCTTCCTTCGAGTTACCGATCTCGGCGAGGCCACATTCATCTACTTCGGGTACTCCCCTTAGTAGGTTGCCGGTCTAAAACACCGACAGGTGGGTTTCCTCCGACAGATCTGTTTCGATCTGTTGGTTGGTGGTGACCGCGTTGCCTTCGATGACGAGGCAGGCGGCTGGAGCGGTTGATGTCATCGGCATCGAGCTAAAGCAGGTGTCGACGGGGTTGGCGAGGAAGTCTGCCATGCTCTCCGGGAAGATGACGTCGTTGGTCGAAGCCATCGAGTTGCACGAAGAACCTTGACTCATCCCCTACCTGTCGTGCCAACTGTCAGATGGTGAGATCTGAACAGCCCACGGGGGTGTTAATCCCTGTGGTTTATTTGTTCGGCGGGGACGAGTTAAGGCTAAGAACTCGAAGGTCGCACACGAGTACGCGGAACACAGAGAACACGGCAAGTTTATATTGGTTCGGGCCTCCGGAGAGTAATACCCTACGTCCAGTTGTCGGTGTAGATTGCTTGGGATTGGTCGAGGTTATGTTACACAAGGGATCGCCTCGTCCGCCTTATATTGGCCAGCGGATGAGGTCGGTTCCCAGACTCCTGATCGGTTACGATCATGAGACCTAAGTCTACGTTACACATCTTGCCATATCCCGTCGATCTGCTTTGGGCGAAGTCCACCGAGGTCTTTGTCTTGTCTTGTACGCCAAGTTTTGAGGTCGTGATGAACTAGGTCGTCTGGGGAATCTTCCGGAAGGTCTTCAGGAGGTCGTGTGGACCGCCAACCAGGTCGGTTGGGCCCACTAACAGGTCGGCAGGTCTTCTAGTAGGCCGGACCCACTTGTCGGGGACGGTCGTGAGCCTGGTCGGTGGGGACCCAGGGGTACCCAAGTCTCACAGTGGTCAAAGTATAGGTTGGAAGACCGTGTTGTGTCTGTCCGCGCCTTATAAACGAGAAAGGAGGGAGTAGTTTCATATATTGTTATTTTCTAGGTTGCAGCAAGACACAAGTTGTCCAGATAGTAACTGTGTAGGGAGAATTTCATTCTCATGAAACTCATTTTACCTCTATCTAATACACTGCCACATTAACAAACATGCTTACATGACAATTCATTTAATGTCTATGTAACTCATTGAGACGGGCCAAAGAAGGCTTGGGCTGCAAAGATCTCATTTCTAGCTGCCAATTTCCTCCGTTAGAAAAAGATTTTCGGTACATTGCCACTATTGACGGCTGATAATTCCTCGCTATTGGATGGGCGGCCGAGATGTCCCGAAGGGTCCCTTTCGGGCACCGACGAGCACGGCTTTCCAATTAAAAACCCCCTTCTGTCGACTCCGCGTCGCCCACAGATCCATCGGAGAGATCTGCCATCCCATCTTCCCGTGAGCCACAAACCTAGCGCGGAGCGGCGCGGGGGCGACCGCCGGGCGAAGCAGGGCAGCGCACGCGCGCGCAGCGGCCACCGTCGTCGGCGGATCCAACCACCATGGGTGGCGGCAACGGCCAGAAGTCGAAGACGGCCCGCGAGAGGAACGCCGAGAAGAACAAGCCCGCCAAGGGTGCGCCCTCTTTAGCTAATATTTTGCTCCCCTTGCCTTCGGGTTCGTGGACTTTTTCTCGCGTGGCTGCTCTGGGAGTGCTACGATTTGATGAATCTGCGTGTTTCTGATGTGCAGGGAGCCAGCTTGATACCAACAAGAAGGCCATGAGCATCCAGGTACCATATCTAGATCTGCGCTTGAGGTTTTATGTTTTGATTGATGCTTTCTAGTGGAATTTCTGTATAGATTGGTAGATTGGTAGGCTAGAGCGTGCTCATAGGATCAGTCTGATGGTTTAGCGGCTGTTATTGTGATTTGTGACCTATGTTGCCCCTTTCCTACAATCCTTAGCATTAGGTACTAGGAAGGTGAATTTGATGTGGTGATGCTACAACTGGTAAAGTTTATATGATTGGATCTGTCTTATGCGACTATTAGGTGTACACCCTGCAAATCAGTGACTAAAAACAAGATGAATTGTCGATTTATGACTTAGAACACTGATAATTTAATTTCCTCGGTTATTTGTTAGTAGTAACTTGTTATTTGATTGATTGAAAAAGGCTACATATCTGACTTTGTTATGACACCAGCCTAAACTACCACTGGTGTTTGGACTCAGCTGCTTTCCCTGCAGCAGAGTTGGATGTATCGGTTGTGTATACTGTATAGAAGTAGAACTATGCTATCTGATTTGGGCCAATGCTAGCTGCCACCCTACGAGTAAAGGGGAATGGATGTGCATCATGACCTTTCCCTAATGAGTGGTCACATCCTTCCATTTCATAGTTTTTCTCTAACTTTAAAGTAGGACCAATGAGCAAGCCAGTCTTATGGCTGGTTATATTTTTAACAAGTTAACAGAAGTTGTTCGAAAGAAAAAAAAAGGTCAGGTGTTTCTAGCTGCATTTGGCTTCAGATATAACTTTATATAGCCTTATCCCAACTATTTGCCAAATAAAACAACTTAGTCTAGTTATTTTACCTGTGCTTGGATCCCAGCCAGTGCTCTAAACTGGAATCGGAACTGAACCTGGCTTGAGCTCTTTTTTTTTTGCTGGGACAAAATGCCAATTGTGTCTGGTCTCCAGAACTATGCCGTGTTGTGATTATCATTTGGCTTAAAAGTTGTCATTATCACTTTATCAGTTTGTAATTATCAGTTGGGGTAACTCTATACATCTATTAACACTGCTCTTGTTTCTGATATAGTATTAGTTAGTTTCATGCAACCTTCATTAGTTTCGTTGTGGGTAACTTCTTGTTGGAGTACACAGTGCACTGGTTAGAATAGAGGGTTTTAAAAATGTGTCGGTGCACTGACTGTAGGCAACTTTTGGTTATAATTAATTGCATATTTTCACAAGCTGTTATCATCAATTACTTTACTGATATATTCTTTTGGTGAACATGAACACAGTGCAAAGTATGTATGCAAACATTCATGTGTACCACGACTGAAGTGAAGTGCCGGGAGCATGCTGAGGCTAAGCATCCAAAGTCAGACGTGTACCAGTGCTTCCCCCATCTGAAGAAGTGAAAGCCTGCACTAGCAGCCAGGGTGCCATGGCCATAAAGTTCAGAAAACATGTCTGTCAGCTGTGCGGTTTGATCCTCCATCAGTATAGGGGCTCCCCTTTACTGAGGGAGTTCATCCTTTGGTATCTGTCGTGTATCATGCGTCCTGTCCTATGTTAACCTGCATAAGAAAGTGATGTGGTGTCAAATGAAACTACTGTCTGCTGGTAAAACCTGGTTTTGGAATGATGAGTTTCATGTGCAAGCTTATTTGTGCCTCACCCTGCCCAAGAATTCTTTTGCAACTACAATTTATCCGGATTTTTACTGCAAAATATAGTGTACCTGCCCATACTTAGCAACACTTTTAGTATTGTGCTGTTCACGTGTCTTAGTTACTGTGGGTTGTTTTCGCATCGAACTAATCGTGCAACTTAATAATTGCATAGGCAAAATAGGCAAGTTCGTCCCTGAACCTTTCGCAAAGGCTTGAGTTCGTTCCTGAACTTTTGAAAAGGTCAGTTAAGGTATGACGGACACAAGAAAATGACCCTTTTGCCCTTCTGGCCTTCTACATGCGTCCTGCCTTCCTTCTTATCCGCAGACTGCAGCAGTGCTGCACCGCCCGCTGAGGCCGCTCCGGCACCGCCCGACCTAGACGCCGCTCCAGCACCGCCCGGTCTAGAGGTCGCTCTAGCGCCAGCAGGCCGCTCCAGCACCGCGGCGAGCGCCGTAGACCTGCCGTTGGCCACCCTAGGTGCTGCTCCCGCTGGCCGCCCAAGACCTGCCCACCCAGTGCCGCCGCTGCATAGGAGTGCGCGCTGCCTCTGAATCGGCCGGCCCATGGCTCGTGGTAGCACGAAGAGGAGCACTTCAAGGCTGGGGATGGAAGGAAGAACAAACGATGAAGAGGAATCAGATTACATGCTTCGGGAGATGGAGGTGAGTAATGCAATTTCCCCAATTTTGGTGTTCAAATCAATTCCTCTCTTGTCTTGTTCTCATGTCGAATCACCGAAATAGCAACATTCAATCTCAATCAGCATCTATTCTAATTTATCTGCAATTTTCTTACCTACTGCAGGTAGTCCTCGTCCTCTCTTCACGAGCTCGCAGTGACGGCCGGTGGCCGGCGCAGGGGGCAGGGGCCGTGCAGGTGGTCAGCGCCGGTGGGTGACGCAGGTGGGCGGCGCCAACAAGCCGCGCCGGTGGTGGGAGGCGCCGGTGGTGGGAGGCGCCGGTGGCCGGCGACCCAAATCGCCCTCCCCTGCTCGATGTGGCGGCGACGACGGCAGATAGATGCAAGGTTCAGCCTGTGGAGGCCTAGAGGGGTACGGATTGCAAAGACAGATGGGCAAACAGAGCTTCATCTGCTAAGCCGTGACGACATGAACGGCAAAGGGTCAAGGATGCAACTGACCTGAAGAACAAAAGTTCATGGACCAAACTGGCCTGACGAACTTACCTGTTTTGCCAATTGCATAATACTACCTCCGGAATAGATGTCAACTAGTATGTTTCTTATGTCTGAAACGTCAAATAAATAAGATCGGAGGGAGTAGCAGTTTGCATGGCATCGTTTCGTTACGTGCATTTCGGGCCGACTGTCGCAATGGAAGCGGTGCACCATTGGGTTCTGGCACTGTTGCATCAAGCTGGTATCGCAAACCAAGTTTTGCCACAAATATATAGGCATATTTGACCAGATGGTGATACACGGCCATCCATGGATTTCTGGCAGATGGTTACTGGTGTGTGAACGTGTTGGTGAGATTGTTTTTTTTTAAGTAAAAGTGGGTGAGATTGTGAGAGGCAGGGAAAGACATCAAGTTCAACACTTTTTTCGTTTAGTTTAGGCCTGAGGGAAGGCCAGCAGCAAACAAATGCTGAAATGCAAGGGAAAGTCAAGAACTCATGGCCCATAGTGCCTAGTGAAATAAAAGTGGCCCGTATAAGGTATACTACTCCTTGGCCCAAAGAAATACACTCGGCTGCTTGGTGTGCTTGCGAATTTTTTTATATTTAATTTGTCACGATTTTCGAAAAATAATAGGTCGTACCAAAATTTTCGACAAATGTAAATCTATTCCTGCCGTCGTGTGCTTGCGAATTTTTTTATATTTAATTTGTCATGATTTTCGAAAAATAATAGGTCGTACCAAAATTTTCGACAAATGTACATCTATTCCTGCCGCCGTGGGCCGGCGGCTACAGGGGAGCCGCCAACGGTTAGCGCATCGGCCGGTGGGGCCAGGACCTGACGCCGCGGCCCAAGACGTCAGGAAATCCTAGCGCCGTGGGCCGCGGCGGCAGCGCCGGCCTATATAAGGGGTCGTGCCCCTGCCGCCAGCCCTCACTCTCCCTCACTCCTCCCTCCAAATCTTCGGCTTTCAACCTCTTCAGAGCGCTTCTGAGGTATGTTTTCTAAATTTAGTCCGGCTTAGTTAGTTTAGTTACCTAGTTTAGTTAGTTATATTAGTTAGTTAGTTTAGTTAACTTAGATTGGTTAGTTAGTTTAGTTAAATTATTTTAGTTTAGAAATTTAATTTAGTTAACCTAGTTTAGTTTAGTTTAGAAATTTAGTTTAATTAACTTAGTTATGTTTAAATTTACATAGTTTGTTTTAAATCATTTTAAACTTCTAGGTAATGGTTATAGTTGATATAATTTGATTAAATTGCTATAAAATTCGTAGAAAATTATTTAAATTCACATAATTCGTTTAAATTCGTTTTAAATTTGTAGTAAATGGTTATAGTTGACATAATTTGATTACCTGGAAAATTACTTAAATTCACATAATTTGTTTACATTCGTTTTAAACTTCTAGGAAATGGTTATAGTTGATATAATTTTGATTAAATTGCTATAAAATTTGTAGAAAATTATTTAAATTCATATAATTTGTTTAAATTCGTTTTAAATTTCTAGGAAATGGTTATAGTTGACATAATCTGATTACATTGCTATAAAATTTGTAGAAAATTATTTAAATTCACATAATTCGTTTAAATTTGTTTTAAACTTCTAGGAAATGGTTATAGTTGACATAATTTGATTACATTGCTATAAAATTCGTAGAAAATTATTTAAATTCACATAATTCTTTTAAATTCATTTTAAACTTCCAGGAAAAGGTTATAGTTGACATAATTTGATTAGATTGGTTAAATTATGTTTTTGCACCGTTGGACTACGTACGTCTGGAGTTGTTCGACGAGGCGGTGGGTCGGCACCACCGCTCGTACGTGTCGGCTGTTCTCGACCGTCCGCTCGGCACAATACATTGCCGGACGACTCGCACGTTGCTGCCGATACACTCGCGGTGGATTCCGAAGTACGTAATCATTTTTATATTTATTCCCCTTTCTTTACAATTGTGTTAAGTAAATTAATATTTTTTCAGGCTACGCGCTACAGGACTTCTCCCTGTTGCGCGATTGGTCGAGGGGGACAGACTACGAGCTGAGGTTACCCGGGCGGAGCGGTTGACACGGTTCAACTTCGACGCCCCGCCGATCGCCGCGGTTATGGACCGATGGCGACCAGAGAAGCACACGTTCCACCTCCTCGTCAGCGAGATGACTCTCAGTCTGGAGGACGCCACGATGTTGGGAGGACTGTCGTGTGCTGGTGAGGCGACGTCGTTCTTTGACAGACTGCAGCCGTACGTGGCAGAGTGGGCGTCCGCGGTGCACGAGCAGAACGTCGTCACCGAGCACCACCTTCACGCCGCTGCCACCTGGGTAGCGTACCTTCAGCGGTACCTACCGAGGACGCGGACGCGGGTGACGTACGTGCCTGCAACCCCGCCACCGCCACCTGTCCCGGATACGACAGGGTCCTGCCGGACGCGACCTACCCGGTGCGTCGAGACCAAACCGCCGACACAGCGGTAAGCTACGATACTGCAAACATATTACATTTATATGACTTTCATTAAAACATGTGTTTCTACTTTTGTGTGCATCACGACACGTTGGTTGAGGTCGTGCAGCTCACATCAACTGCGATCGGGCAGTGCTCGACCTGGGGGCCTCAGGAGCACCGGGGCACGTACGAGAGGATCCTCGCTGCGGCCATGAGGTACTCCGCAGTCGTGAACTACACCAGGGCGGTAGAGATTCCTCTCGTTCCGCGCCACCCAGTGTCATCCTCGAGCTCCGCCTTGACAGCGGCTTCACAGCCGACACCTGCTACCTTTGCCAGCGGGTTCACGGCTCCGAGGGCACAGCAGCTCCCACAGGCGCAGGGCCCGCACGCCTACGTGCAGCGACCGTTTGCTCCACCCGGCGCAGGTACTTTCAGTAGACCTTATTTTCAACTAATGGACGCAATTATTGTGGGTTTGTGATTATACTGTATTCTAATCGTACAGGGCGACCGTCGCCTATTCCGACAGCCGGGCCTCGACAGCAGCCGCCGCCGCTGATGTATAGACAGCCGGCGTTTCAGTCTCAGGCGAAAGATATTCCTTCGTCGTCCACTCCGCCTATGTTCCAGGCTCAGCCCGGTGGTTTCGACACAGGCGCTGAGGACCAGCTACCCTGGTACGAGATGAGGGTAGACGACATTTTTCGCGACCATGGAGGAGGGCGCCGAGCAGCAGGCCGACGAGGTTGGCACATCACAGTGGGCGCAGCCACCACCGGTTTTGACTCAGCCGTCACAGTTGGCGGCCGGCGGAGCGACCACGGGCGGCACGGCCGACACCGGCCGGCGGTGGAGCGTCACTGGCCGGCAGATCGACACCGAATGCTCCAGGCTCGTCGCAGGCGGTGACACCGTCTCTCGACCAGCTAGGACCGCGGGTCGTCAGGGGCACCGGACCCCCCGGGCGTACGACCGAGGACCGGACACTGGCCGGCGCTAGAGCTGTTAGGGGGAAGAGGGGTCGGCGCATTTAGATGTAGTACTATGATTTTGTATAAACTTTTCCCTTTGTGATTATATATATTCCCTTGTGACTAATCCTTCATCGTTGATTACGATATTCTCTTGTGATTGTGCAGCTTATTAATTTGTCGTTTTGCAAAAGTAAAAAGTGTTTTAAAATTCAAAAAATAAAAAAAGACCCTGCCACCGCGTCACCCCGCCCTGCCGCCGGAGCCAGGCTCCTGTCACCGTGCCCCGCGGCGGCAGGAGCCAACCGCCGTGGGCCACGACACCAGATGTACATTTGTAGAAATTTTTGATTTAATCATTTATTTTTGGGGTGGTGGTCTTTCCCAATCCCCAGTTCCCTCCTAGGCTAAAAAAACTCAAAATAAAAATCCAAGGCAAAGCTCGAACGCAGAGAATGGCGGCCGCGGCGGACTACGAGGCGCAGCGACGGCGGCAGATCGAGGAGAACAAGCGCAGGATTGAGGAGCTGGGGCTGCGCCACCTCGCCGCCGCTACAATGCCCCCTAAGGTCCCTAAGGTGCGTCCTGGTTTCTCGGTCGAGCTGCCGGCGTAGCCTCCGGCGTATCCTCTTTCTGACCCCAGTCCATTGGGGTTTTCGCAGGCCAAGCAGCTGAAGCTGAAGCACAATGCGCGGGCGCCGGGGGCAGCCGCCCCGCCTCGGTGGTCCGGCCGCGTGGCCAATCTCCCCGACCATCCCGATTACCGCGAGGTACGTTCTGGAAGATAAACGTGAACATTGATTCCTTCGTCTCTGAAAGAATGCGATTATGCGAGCGGAAGTGAGTGTGCTGCCTGTGCTGGCTATCTCACCACAGGGGATCCTCGATTTCATCATCTCTGGTGTTGCTTTATCGATTCGAATCATAGTTGCAACTTGCAAGTGTTCAACTAACATGAAAAGCATTTTGGTTGGTGTGTTTCTTCAGAATGTCAAGAAAAAGATAATTGGTCCGACTGCCGCAGAAAGAAGGTACGCCATCGCCAAGGCCGAGGCCAAGGCTAAGGCTAAGGCCGAGGCCGAGGCCATGGCCAAGGCCGAGGCCGAGGCCGAGGCGAAGGCCGAGGCAAAGGCCAAGGCCGAGGCCGAGGCCAAGGAGCTGGAGGGCGAGCTGAGTGCCGACTACCCCACCTTTCTGAAGACCATGAGCCAGAGGTCTCCCACTGCATTCTCACTGGTAATCTGGCACGTCAATTGAACCCCCATGAATGATGCTATGAATTGGGTTATCAGCTACCCCTTTAATTGCTGATGGGTGGGCTGGTGAAATGGCAGACACTCCCGCCACTGTTCTGCAGGGAGCATTTGTCAGAGAACGTTGGGGTGATCACGCTGGTGGATGAGGAGGATGACGAGTTTGACATGCCATACTATAAGGAGCCAAATGGCCATTACCGCTGCCGCATTAACAGATGGAAAGGGTTTGCCATGGACCACGAGCTGGATGATGGTGACTGTCTGGTGTTCCAGCTTATTCAGCAGAGAAAGTTCAAGGTGAGATGCTAACTTGTTTTGTGCAGTGTTTTAAAATTAATTGGGTCCTAGTTGGGCAGCCAATTGTTGAATCGTTGGGTTTGCTACGATGACACTTTTTTAATAGGCCTGGTGCGGGATGGGGGCTCGACCCCCGGCTGGCCAGCTGCTCCCTTGCAGCTTTTACCACTGGGCTACAAGCCCATCTTCTACGATGTCACTTGCAGCTCACAATTAACAGAAATACTCCATAATTTCGATACCAAACAACCTGATTATGAATGGGAAGATAAGGTATATAGGGAGCAAAAGCATGGATGACTACCAGGTAGGAGTCAGGAAGAGGCCAATTGATGTTTAATCTGATGGATAACCACCTTTCAGGTGCTTGATGAAGCTTGAACATCACTGCTATCCTAGTTCCCTTAATATTTTTACCAGAGATCTAATGAAAAATTTAGTCCTTACTCAATGGCCCAAGCTCCTCGAAAATGCCAGTCCAACTCCATGACCAATTACCTCGAAAATGCCAGTTCAACTCCATGACCAATTATCCCAAGTCTATGTGTAGTGATCTCTCCAGGCCTCAAAAAATTGAAACACCAGCTGGTCAGTCGCAAAACATTTCTTACATGAATACTCAACATAAACGCTCCTGTGAGAATACCTTCTGAATTTAGTCAAGTCCCAAGTATTTATGACATTTTCCAGCTGATTGAGTAGATATATTTCAAGTTGACAACCTAAGTTGTTCTGCAAAATGCTTTGAATCTAGGTTCTGGTGGGCCAGTATGGTGGCATTTAGGACCTAGGCTGAGATGGTTGTGGTTGGAGGGTGACACCTACTGGCCTAGTGTTTTGGTGGGATAGGCAACTGATTTCTTAAGCATGGGTTCTGCTTAATATAAATTTATTGAAGGAATTATGTAGCATGGTTCATGGCTTATTTTTTAGGATGACACCTAGCTACCTGTCGAATCTATATGCAAAATGTCAAAAGTTCAAGGCTTACTGTTGAACTTAGTTTTTGCAAGACAGTTCACATTGCTGTAAAGTGACTTCATTTGAAACTATATTAGAAGAATCTCCGCAATGTCATATTTCCTTGTAGCCTGCTGTCTATTATATGCCTTTCATTACAATTTGCGTTATTTAATGACTAACTAGGAAAAAGACTGTATTTACCTAATCATGCAATCTCTGCTGTGCAAATGGTGCAGGTATACATCATAAGAGCACGTTCTTACTTGAAAATGATGAGCTGAGAGCTTCTAACATCTTATTGGAGCAGGTAAATTATTAATTTCACTACTTTCCCTTGGTTGAATTGTGTACCAAATAGGTGCCTATTACATGTATCTTACGGAATCATAAAAGATATAGGATATTCTACAAGTAATTTTTGTTCCTAGTAACCAATACTTGTTACCTAAGTGTGATTGTTTGAATAATGTGGTGAGTATTAGACAGTGGATGATCGTGTTTTGGCCTTCTACGTAAACATATCTGCATAGAGCTGAAACCCATCCCCCCTCCAACGTGCGGGAGAACTGTGTATTTCCCTTCCCCAGCCCCAGACCCCACCCTTGTGTGGGAGCTTAGAACGCCGGGTACACACCAGAAGATTTTTTTGAAATAACACACCGGGTTCCATTATATTAAGTAAGAAGAGAGGGTTAGATTGTTAGAAATCCTGGTTACATACCCACACACACTTTTAGTTAATCAGTGCTAAACTTCATGCTTATGCTACTGGCTATAAGGGCAAAAAAGGTGCAAAAAACAATCAATGTATGACTTCATGATGCAGCCAAGAATGGAGCAGATTGCTCCACATATCTGATCTGGACCACTTTTCAGCAGCTTTCACCTTTTTTTCGTCCCCATGTGTATTCCTCCTAGTGCTTCACTGCTAGCCTCCGTGTATTGATTACGCGTAGTAAGGATTAATGGAATGTCAGATCAGAAGGCATTTTATCCCTGATGAAGTGTTGATTATGTTTTCGTTTCATCCAAAATTAGGACCTAATATTCTTTGGCAGTAAGATTTCATTTGATAACTACATCTTTGAGCAATTGAGCTTAAGTAGTCAATTAATACTGGACAACAGAACAGAAGTAGTTGTTTGAACTTGTTTTTGCTAAACCCGTTTAGTTCATTATAGCATTGTTCATGAATTTGGTTTGCTTCGAACCTTGATATTCAGCATTCCAGCTTCTAAATTCTAGTATATGCATCTGATGAGAGATGATGTTCGCAGATCATAATTATCTTTTTGTGATGTTGCAGACTTCTTTTAAATTCCTATGCACCTCAAACAGCGTCATGCCAACTTGTTCCATGAGCAGTCGCATGGTTTTTCCCTATGTTGCTATTATTAGCTGACGTTTGTGCATTTTTTATTAGTTTCAGAAAAAAATGAGGAGCTAGTTGCGCAAATGGAGGCTCCACAATTTTGCTGTCTTTTGCCCATCGGGATCATCCACTGGTCCTGTTCAGGACTCAGCAGAGGTGTATTGAGTCTACCAGGGCTTCTACTAACGTGTGCATATGGATTGCCATGTACTGCTACAATGTTAGTCTGGCCAGCATGTTTCAGCCTGACTTTACTCTAGCTGCAACAGCACTGAAATTCAGATCATTACCATTTCCCTGCTCCTGCAGCCTTGCTGAAGAGTATACATGGGTTACATGTAAGGATGCAGGTTGGGTCATTGTCCCATTGCAACTCACTCGTTTGAGCTAACTTGATGGTTGCAAATGAACTAAAGTAGTGATCTAAAAGTACCTATTTATTGGTGCCGATGCTTGCATACCTTGTTGCCTGCGCGTCGTCTGATTTGTTAATGTTGAGAAACACACAGCCAGATGGATATCCATATCCTCGATGTGATCCCAAAGATGTAAACAAAGTAATCTGAGTAAGTGAGCATCTATTTACTAGACCATTGTAATACAGATGGACAATTGGCGGCTCGGCCCAGGCTCCGATTCCATCACTTTTTGCAACCATAGCCACCGGCATTGCCGCATTGGTGGGTGCAGCCAACGACCTTCAGATTGGGCACGCCAAGACCGCACGAGTCAACAGCTGGACCACCAAATGGATCGGTAGTGCAAACTGAGATACACCGAATTAGTCGGTGACTACAGTTTTTTAACGTTGGAGCAATGGTTAGTTCCTGAACTTGAAGCTATACAGCTCACTGCTTACTCATTTGAAACGTGTTAGAGTTTAGATAAGCTATAGGTTTGTCTCACATATACAAAATGTCGTATCGATCCCTCAAAGTGCTAAAGAGAATATTAAGATAGTATAAAAACCTTAAGTTGTGCTAATTTAGCGCCATGTTCGTCTGACTTGTTAGCCAGCAGTACTTTTTTCTTAAAACAAACCAACTACTTGCCACCACCAATCAGTACTTTTCTCTCGTAACAAATCAAGACTACCACCAATCAAACGAACATGTTGTAGACGCTCCTAGACATCACTTCAGCGACAAAAAAAAAAGAGACATGTTGTCGTTGAAGAAAACCAGCACGCTGGGAAAGAGAGGCCCAACATGCAGTATGAGCGGGGGTAAATACATGCATGTAAAAAGTCAAAGTTAATAATGTCATCATCATCTAAAGTTATTTGAAATTTAAAAAATCTATAAATCACAAACCAAACGTCAAAATTAAATTCCGATTGCACCATTAGATTTCTGACAATAAAAACTTTGAAACAAGATCCCGCTTGACTATATTTTGACAAAAAATTATTCGTCTTTTTTAATTAGGGTTATATATTCCATTATCGCTAGAGCAAAATAAATGAAGTGTTAGAGCAAATGAGAACAACTGACATAATACGTTTGTATGTCATCCCGAAAAAAATAATAATGTCAGAACAAATCAGAATAAGAGTCAGAACAAGTAATTATTGTATGAAACAAGTTATTATTGTAGCCAGAACAACTTATTATTATAATCAGAATAAGTTTGTATGTCATCTCGATTAAACAAAATAAAGTGTCAGAACAGATAAGAACAACTGTCAAAACAATATCCTATTATAGCCAGAACAAGTTTGCATATCATCTCGAACAAAAACAAATATAGTGTCAGAACAAGAGTCGGAACAAGTTATCATTATAGAGAGAACAAGTTATTATATAGCCCGAACAAAATATTATTATAGCAAAAACAACTTATTATTATAGCCGGAACAAGTTTGCATGTCGTCTTGAACGAACAAAATAAAGTGTTAGAACAAATAAGAACAACTATCATAACACGGATCCTATTACAACGAGAACAAACTTACCGTGAAGAACAAGTATTTACAAAAGATGAACAAATATGTAAAAGAAAAAAATCATAAAGAATAGGAAAAATAACAAAATGAAAAAGATAAAGGGATGAAATTAAATAACTAAATAAATAAGTAAATGAATAAAGACAGGAAAGAGAAAATAAAATGGATAGAGAAAAATAATAAGAAAGAGGAAACATAAAAATAGAGAAGGACAAAAACGGAATATATGAACTAACATGAAAGAAAACATCACGAAAAAGGGAAATTCGTAAATAATAGGGGAAAACATGGAAGAAAATAATGAAAAAAAAAATATAAAACCAACTAAATTATGGAAGACGAAAAAATAATAAAAATAAAATAAAATAGAGAAACAAACAAATATTTACTCAATGGAAAAATTTATTAAAATGAAACAAATATTCACCAAGAAAAAATATAAAAAATAAACGTAACCAGAAATAAAAAAGATGACAATGGAAAATAAAATAGAAATAGAAATAAATTAGAAAACAAGAAGTAAAAAAACAAGGAAAATAAAAAAGGAAAAGAAATAGAAAAGTAAAAGAAAAGAATAATAAAAAGAAAGAAAGAAAAGAATAATAAAAAGAAAGGATAGAAAAAAGAAAGAAAAAAACACCCCCGAACCCCCCCCCCCCCCCCCACTCGCGGCGTGACGCTTGGCCAATTTATCGCTGAAGCGACGTATAGTATTGACGCATGTTGTAGGCCTATCAGCGCACCGATTTAGGGTCCGTTTGATACGGGTCAAAAAAGGCGGCCGGGCCGTAGGGCCATTTCCACCGTTTGATATGGAAACCCTAGCGGGGAGCCGGCCGTCGGCGACCATTTCTCCCTCTCTCTCTCCCGGCTCGCGCGCGCGCACCCCCTCCCCCTCGTTCCTCCCTCGGCCCGGCTCGACGGCGCGCGTGCGGGCGAATCTTGGGCGACGGCGGGAGCCGAGGCGGGCTCGCGCGGGGAAGGTGAAACTTCCGCGCGCGCTTCTTGCCGGCGACATCCATGGCCTACATATACCACCCCTCCTCACTCCCTCGGTTTCTTCTCCTCCTCTCCACAGTCCACTCCCCGTAGAAGCTCCGTCGTCGAGGTAAGCTCCGCCGGCCGCGCGGCCGTGGTGTTCCCCGGCTTCCCGTCCGTCTCCCCCGCGTGGATCCGCGTCCGGGCGGCGCGGCTCTCCGACGGACTCCGGCGAGGCGGTCTTCTTCCTCTTCTTCTCCGTCTAGGTGGTGTTGCTGGTCGTAGATCTGTGGGCTGTTGTGCTTCCCCGTCCAGGTCTGCTACCTCCTTCCCATCTCCTTCTGTTCCCCTGCTGGCCTTACCGAGGTAAATCCACATCCCCCCCTTTCGTTACACCGTTTAATGTTTTGCTCAGATCTATGTGTTGTTTGTTGTTCCTTCCTTTTGTGCTGATAAATCTTGGACGTATTTGTTCCTGTATCGTTGTTATTGCTCTGTTACAGTGTTCATTTCAGTTATTTTGTTACTGTTTTTGCCTTTGCGATATAAATGGTCGATGATGACTAGCCAATGCGCACTGGGAGGCAATATTTGCGTTGCAGCCGTGCCTTTTGATGATGTTTGAATGCTTGCACTTACATTCGAGAGGCCGGCCAGGGTATACTTAATTTGCTTATACATTTGTGAATGCATTGTAGATGGTCGAAAATGCGGAACATGATCCGATGGCTAGGCAAGCGACCGCCATGGTTGTTGTAATGGTTTCCTTTGTGCTTAATAGGCTTAGACGTGTTAGAAGACATGAGCCAATTCCTTATGGCCCTAGGACCGAAGCCGAGAGGCATAGACGAGAGGACACTCGAGATGTTGTACAACTACAATGATATAGAATGCATTGCCATGTTACGCATGAAAAGAGTCCCCTTTTTTACTTTGTGCAACCTTCTTAGGAGCGAGAAAACTTGTTCCCGAGACATTAGGTTGTCCCGTGGAGGAGCAGTGGCAATGTTTGTTTTTGTGGTTGGACACAATGTGAAGTTTAGGGTAGTTCATCAATAGAAAATAAAGTGTTACAACAAATAAGAACAACTATCATAACACGGATCCTATTACAACGAGAACAAACTTACCGTGAAGAACAAGTATTTACAAAAGATGAACAAATATGTAAAAGAAAAAAATCATAAAGAATAGGAAAAATAACAAAATGAAAAAGATAAAGGGATGAAATTAAATAACTAAATAAATAAGTAAATAAATAAATAAGTAAATGAATAAAGACAGGAAAGAGAAAATAAAATGGATAGAGAAAAATAATAAGAAAGAGGAAACATAAAAATAGAGAAGGACAAAAACGGAATATATGAACTAACATGAAAGAAAACATCACGAAAAAGGGAAATTCGTAAATAATAGGGGAAAACATGGAAGAAAATAATGAAAAAAAAAATATAAAACCAACTAAATTATGGAAAGCGAAAAAATAATAATAATAAAATAAAATAGAGAAACAAACAAATATTTACTCAATGGAAAAATTTATTAAAATGAAACAAATATTCACCAAGAAAAAATATAAAAAATAAAAGTAACCGTAAATAAAAAGATGACAATGGAAAATAAAATAGAAATAGAAATAAATTAGAAAACAAGAAGTAAAAAAACAAGGAAAATAAAAAAGGAAAAGAAATAGAAAAGTAAAAGAAAAGAATAATAAAAAGAAAGAAAGAAAAGAATAATAAAAAGAAAGGATAGAAAAAAAGAAAGAAAAAAACACCCCCGAACCCCCCCCGCCCCCACTCGCGTGACGCTTGGCCGATTTGTCGGCCGAAGCGACGTATAGTATTGACGCATGTTGTAGGCCTATCAGCGCACCGATTTAGGGTCCGTTTGATACGGGTCCAAAAAGGCCGGCCGGGCCCGTAGGGCCATTTCCACCTCGTTTGATATGGAAACCCTAGCGGGGAGCCGGGGCCGTCGGCGACCATTTCTCCCTCTCTCTCTCTCTCCCGGCTCGCGCCGCACGCCCCCCTCCCCTCGTTCCTCCTCGGCCCGGCTCGACGGCGCGCGTGCGGGCGAATCTTGGGCGACGGCGGGGCCGAGGGGCGGGCTCGCGCGGGAAGGTGAAACTTCCGCGCGCGCTTCTTGCCGGCGACATCCATGGCCTACATATACCACCCCTCCTCACTCCCTCGGTTTCTTCTCCTCCTCTCCACGGTCCACTCCCCGTAGAAGCTCCGTCGTCGAGGTAAGCTCCGCCGCCGCGCGGCCGTGGTGTTCCCCGGGCTTCCCGTCCGTCTCCCCCGCGTGGATCCGCGTCCGGGCGGCGCGGCTCTCCGACGGACTCCGCGAGGCGGTCTTCTTCCTCTTCTTCTCCGGCTAGGTGGTGTTGCCGGTCGTAGATCCGTGGGCCGTTGTGCTTCCCCGCTCCGGATCCGCTACCTCCTTCCCATCTCCTTCGTTCCCTTTCCGGCCTTACCGAGGTAAATCCACACCCCCCCTTTCGTTACACCGTTTAATGTTTTGCTCGGATCTATGTGTTGTTTGTTGTTCCTTCCTTTTGTGATGATAAATCTTGGACGTATTTGTTCTCGTATCGTTGTTATTGCTCCTGTTACGTTGTTCATTTCGAGTTATCTTGTTACTTGTTTTTGCCTTTGCGATATAAATGGTCGATGATGACTAGCCAATGCGCCCTTGGGAGGCAATATTTGCGTTGCGGCCGTGCCTTTTGATGATGTTTGAATGCTTGCACTTACATTCGAGAGGCCAGCCAGGGGTATACTTAATTTGCTTATACATTTGTGAATGCATTGTAGATGGCCGAAAATGCGAACATGATCCGATGGCTAGGCAAGCACTGCCATGGTTGTTGTAATGGTTTCCTTTGTGCTTAATAGGCTTAGACGTGTTAGAAGACATGAGCCAATTCCTTATGGCCCTAGGACCGAAGCCGAGAGGCATAGACGAGAGGACACTCGAGATGTTGTACAACTACAATGATATAGAATGCATTGCCATGTTACGCATGAAAAGAGTCCCCTTTTTTACTTTGTGCAACCTTCTTAGGAGCGAGAAAACTTGTTCCCGAGACATTAGGTTGTCCCGTGGAGGAGCAGGTGGCAATGTTTGTTTTTGTGGTTGGACACAATGTGAAGTTTAGGGTAGTTCATCAATTCTTTAGGAGGTCCATTGAGAGTGTGAGCGAGAATCTTCCACCAAGTGTTGTTTGCCATTGGTGAATTAAGGGCCGACATGATCAAGCCTCGAAGCACCGTCACACACCCTAAGATTGTAGGCGGCCACGGATGGTTCCCTTATTTAAAGGTAAAGTCATATCTATGTGATTCAAACACATGCACATCCGTCCTTAAGCTTGACACACATGTTCATCCGTTCATGTTAATCTCTCGTAGAAATGCATTGGTGCCATTGATGGCACACATGTGTTGGCGAGGGTGCCTAGACGCATGCAACAAGCTTTCGGGGGTAGGAAGTCCAACCCCACACGTAATGTTATGCCCGTTGTGAACTTTGATCTAAAGTTCACTTATGTTCTAGCCGGGCCGGGAAGGGTCGACCCATGATGCACTAATTTTGGTTGATGCCATTGCCGTAAATGATGGGTTCACGGTCCCGGAGTAACTACATTAGCTAGTACATGCACTTATGGTCACTTTGACACATTGCACACTTGCACACTAATCCTCCACTAATTGTAGGTCATTACTACCTGGTAGATGCTGTGGATATTCATGCGAAATGGCTTCTTACCTCCATTTAGGGGGGTTAGGTATCACTTGAGTGAGTTTTCAAGCACAAACCAACCCACCAATGCAATAGAGCTATTCAACCTTAGAGACTCTTCACTAAGGGTGACAAAGTGGAGAGGGCCTTTGGTGCACTTAAAGGGAGGTTCGTAATTATAGATAACAAATCTTTCCACACTTACCGGACACAAGTTAAACTTGTGCAAGCTTGCCGCATATTACACAACCGGGTTATTGGTTTTGGGTTGGACTCTGTTGTTCCGGTTGAGGAAGGATTCCGGTGCCGAGCCGGATGATGATCCCGGTGAACCGCCTCTAGAGGAACCCGCAATGGTGTCTCGTTAGGGATGACATTTGCAATGCTATGTGGGTCGCTAGGGGTTCTTCTAAGACTTGATTTCTTTGCATTTTATGGATGTGTAAAATAATTTTGTAGACCCTGGACATGGAACTAATGTAGTGTAACATTTATGTATTTCTGCATGCTATGTCTGAGACCAAACATTTCTTATTCAGTAATTGATTGATTTATTGAGCCGCAATTATTGTTCATTCCCTAATTTTTATAATGATAGGATGTCCGCAATTGACCTTGATTCCCAAGAGGGGTTTGTAGGCTGCTCGTCAACATGGCTACCCCCGCCGTTGTAGACCCGGTAGATGCCGAGGGCGCCCCCGCCGCAGGGCGGTGCGGTGCCCTATGAGGTGGAATAACAACACTTCGGGGTTTGTCCTCGGGAGGATGGCCCGGATTGTTAGTAATGGGTCTAAGACCGACAAGACCTACAAGGATAAAGATGTTAATGCGGTAGCTAGGTTAGTTACCGAGTACGGTGGGGTGCCTATTAGTGCAACTCGTGTGTACAATCACTTGAGGAAGTGGAAGCGAAAGTGGTCTAAGATAGCTAGGGTCAAGAAACTTAGTGGGGCATCATTTGATTAAGATACTTGTGCCATAATGCTAGAACAAGACCACTACCTAGGTCATTGCAAGGTACCTACCCATGTCCGAAGAATCTCTTTCTCGTGCCCCTCTTATTAACTCGTGTGCTTCTCTCTTCTAAACCGTGTGCCCTCTCTTCAGACCACCCTAAGGATGCCGAGTACCTTAACACTCCAATTAGGTTCTACTTTGAGTTGGAGACTCTCTTTGGTAGTACCTTGGCAAATCGGTAGGTTTGCCTTAGGTTCTAATGAACCTTTGGGTGTCAACAAGGCAGATATTCTGACCGTAAAGTCGGAGGAAGATAGTGTGGGGCTTAAGCGGGAGGTCGATAGGGATAAAACTACCTTTGAGTGTGGCAAGACCACCTGTTCCGGTGTCCGAAAGTGTGTGTGGTAAGAGGAAGAGGGGCACTTTCACCGAAGAAGAGATCCTAATGATGACCAACATGAATGATGCTATCAACAATGTTGCCAATGCTATGATCAAGACAAAGCCGCACATGTTGACCCGGACCTCTATCTTGTCTTGTCATGGAAATGACCGAGTTCAAGACCGATGCCTTGATTGTTGCCTACACCTTCCTACTTGAGCACAAGGCCACTGCTATCGGTTTTGTGCAGATGTCAAGCCCACACAGGGCCATATGGTTGAGGACCTATCTTGCCAAGAACTACTGCATGTAGTTCTGTGGTAGCCTCTCTCTTTTCTGATGTATATTTTGGCTAGAATCTGTGCATGGTTAGTGGCTGACCAAAGACCGTCTAGATGGTGATGTATATTTTGGGTAGAACCTTTGCATGGTGGAGGGCTGACCTTTTGGTTTAGTTAGTGGGATTGTGCCTAACTAAAGAAACTACATTTTGGCTCACTTTATGTGAGTAAAAACTATATTTGGCTCACTCAATGTGAGCAAAACTATGTAATTGGAGCCTCTGTTGGCTTACTCGGTACCGAATGTGTTGATGCTTCGTTATTTTTGTTGCCTTTTGCCATTTTTGCTACCTTGTCTGTTTCATGGCGTAATTGATTGATTCAGATTATATACCGTGCTTGTTATCTCGTTTACCTTTTTGGTCAAGGGTTATTAATTTTGCCTATGATGATTTCATATATCCCATAAATGATGACATGGCCTTGTGAGGAACTTGTTCTTTGTTATTTGTTTTAGTGTACCAGGTAGCCCTACTCTTGTCTCCCATCTGACCATGCGACACATCGATTCCCATGTTTCCAAACTTGGGATCGATGTGTCCCATGGTCACATGGTTGACAAGATTCTGTGCTTGTTATCTGTTCACCTTTTGGGCTTGTTATCCCTACTCTTGTCTCCCATCTGACCGTGGGACACATCGATTCCCATGTTTCCAAACTTGGGATCGATGTGTCCCCCCGTGATATGGTAGACAAAAACTCGTGTCGTACTCTTCTTCTTATACTTATGTTTCCTACTTGTACACCGCCTTGCCATTATGCTCCAAGTCCATGTCATATGATTGAAAAACATATAATCCGAGGCAAATATTTTCTGTTCTTTCATTTTTTTGGCCTATGATGACCGGAGCTTATATATTACTCATGTCTCTCATCAAACCGTGAGACACATCCATGCCCATGTTTCCAAACTTGGGATGGATGTGTCCCCGGCTCAATGACTCGCCATGAAAGTTCTGTTTCACTTTTGCTCCAAGTTCAAGTAGTCTGAGGCCACTTTTGCATGTTCCAGTTCCACTGTCAGGCCGATGATGATCCTGTTCACCATTTATCTATCATGACATCCATCAAACCATGTGAGACGTCCATGCCCATGTTTCTCAAACTGGGGGCCGGACCTCTCACATGGTTTCATAGCCGCCATGAAACATTTGCTACTCATTTATTTACCCGAGGCCACGCTTTCCTATCTTTTAGCCTATGATGATATGATCTATGATTATTGCTTGTCATGCATTCCATCAAAACGTCAAATTCATCCATGGTCCAAGTTTTCAACTATGGACCATGTGAATTTGACGTTTCCATGTTTCACATGTACCCATTGATCTACTATATCCGAGGCAATATTTTTATCTCCATTATGCTTCTAAACTCTTTGTTGCTTTGGTTTTGAAGGAGCAATGACATGGTATGTAGTGTACAGAGGTCGGAAGCCCGGGGTTTATCAAAACTGGGTAGCATGTCATCAACAGTTCTTGCCTTCCACAATCGTCGCTACAAGAGCTTCAACCGCAAAGAAGAGGCAATTGCTTCTTATCTAGAGTTCACCGGTGAACCCGTTGTTTCGTTGAAGGAGATGTTCCTAAAATCGGTCCGCATTTGCCTAGTAGTGGTAAATTGTGCCTCGCTCTTCATAGCAATTATCGAGTTTATTATTATTTTAGGGTTGCTTATGTTCATTTATGTCACCTTTACGTAATTATTTGGCTGCTTGTAATGTTGTTTTGTAATTAGTAATGTAAGCACATTGAGGGAAACTCGCTACCTTCTCCTCTTCCTATGAAATGCAAAGTTGCACGAACCGAGCTCGGCCCGAATCAAACACAATCACGCATTGGTAGTTGCGGTTAGTTGCCCTTTGGCCGGGCTCCACACTCCGAATCAAACAAAAAAAAGGCTTCACCCGGAGCTCGCTTGGTGCAAAAACATCAAACAAGGCCTCCGGCCTTTCCGACCGAGCTCCGACGGCGGCCGCAGCCCGGTTCGCCGGCCGTGCCTTCCGAGTCGGCATATCAAACACGCTCTTAGATATTAGTCTAGAGTTGGATGGAGTTTGCACACTTTCTTGTTATCGACACTTGCGCACACCAAAAGTTGTAAATCTCATGCTTGTAATTCTTGCAAGATCCACTAGCTGCGTTTCTAGAGTTGTGAGCCGGTGCATGTGAAAATGAGAAGAGTTGAATACTTGGCATTTTGCCGAAGCTCTACTGACAGGAGAGTGGTGATGAACATTCGAGAGGGGCTAAGTGCCAGGTGGAGAACTACTATTCTATGAAGTTATTTGCTCGGAAGCTTTAAAAATTATCATGTCGCGGTACTATAAGTTTGTCTTCTTCATCTTACATACGTTTTCCATGTCTCAGGAAATTTCTAGTGTGGACGATGACACGATGCGTATACATCATTTGGTTTAGTAGTTTTTGATAAACTGAGAATTTAAATACGAATTTGTTCCAGAATTCTCATGGTCAACCCGACGAGAATAAGAGAAGGTAAACCAGCAAACAATTTTTCTAAGAATTACACAAGACAACGCAGACGCTCATAACACGTACGCAGACTCACCCCTATGAATACACGTACGCAAATCCTACCCCTATGAGCACCTCAGAAGGATTGAGCAGCGACAGATCTGGAGATTCCCGAAGTCACCAATGGTCGCTTACCACTTAACGCATAACGCTGATAAATCCTGGAAAATGCATGAATATGTGCGAGCATAGCGTCCCACTGAACTAACATTGACTACAGGCCCGATCGCAAACCAGCAAACAAATTTTGAAATGCAAAAGGAAATGTGAAGAACTCATGGCCCACACCCCAGTGTGAAAAAAGTGGCCCATGTAAGATACGCGGCGGCCCAAAGAAAGACACTCGGCTATTCCTCGGCTTGCTTCTGTTTTGGCTCACACTGAGAGCCCCCGCGGCCGTGCCCTTTCCAATTTCCAAAGCAGCCGCGAACGCCGTTAGAGACAAATCGATGGAGAAAATGGCGGCCGCGGCGGACTACGAGGCGCAGCGACGGCGGCAGATCGAGGAGAACAAGCGCAGGATTGAGGAGCTGGGGCTGCGCCACCTCGCCGCCGCTGCCATGCCCCCTAAGGTCCCTAAGGTGCGTCCTGGTTTCTCGGTCGAGCTGCCGGCGTAGCCTCCGGCGTATCCTCTTTCTGACCCCAGTCGATTGGGGTTTTCGCAGGCCAAGCAGCTGAAGCTGAAGCACAATGCGCGGGCGCCGGGGGCAGCCGCCCCGCCTCGGCGGTCCGGCCGCGTGGCCAATCTCCCCGACCATCCCGATTACCGCGAGGTACGTTCTGGAAGATAAACGTGAACATTGATTCCTTCGTCTCTGAAAGAATGCGATTATGCGAGCGGAAGTGAGTGTGCTGCCTGTGCTGGCTATCTCACCACAGGGGATCCTCGATTTCATCATCTCTGGTGTTGCTTTATCGATTCAAATCATAGTTGCAACTTGCAAGTGTCAACTAACATGAAAAGCATTTTGGTTGGTGTGTTTCTTCAGAATGTCAAGAAAAAGATAATTGGCCCGACTGCCGCAGAAAGAAGGTACGCCATGGCCATGGCCATGGCCGAGGCCGAGGCCAAGGCTAAGGCTAAGGCCGAGGCAAAGGCCAAGGCCGAGGCCGAGGCCAAGGAGCTGGAGGGCGAGCTGAGTGCCGACTACCCCACCTTTCTGAAGACCATGAGCCAGAGGTCTCCCACTGCATTCTCACTGGTAATCTGGCACGTCAATTGAACCCCCATGAATGATGCTATGAATTGGGTTATCAGCTACCCCTTTAATTGCTGATGGGTGGGCTGGTGAAATGGCAGACACTCCCGCCACAGTTCTGCAGGGAGCATTTGCCAGAGCACGGTGAGGTGATCACGCTGGTGGATGAGGAGGATGACGAGTTTGACGTGCAATACTATAAGAACCCAAATGTCCATTCCTTCTACTCCATTAGCAGATGGAGAAGATTTGCCATCGACCACAAGCTGGATGAGGGTGACTGTCTGGTGTTCCAGCTTATTCAGCAGAGAAAGTTGAAGGTGAGACGCTAACTTGTTTTGTGCAGTGTTTTCAAATTAATCGGGTCCTAGTTGGGCAGTGGGTGGTTCCTAGGACCTAGATGAAGGTAAGTTAGGCTAGGCAGTCTTAGGCTGTGTTTAGTTATGTGAGAAACTTGCTGAAAATGTCACATCGAAATTATTGTGTTGTACCATGATCGAAATTTTACACAAGGTACCATGGATCAAAATGTTCCAGTGGGACCACATGTCGAATCTATATGCACAATATGACTTGAATTTGGTTAAGTGTCAAAGGTTCTTATTGTTGAACTTGGTTTTTGAATGACTCCATTTGAAACTGTATCAGAAGAATCTCCGCAATGTCATATTTCTTTGTAGCATGCTATCTATTATAGGCTTTCCATTACAATCTGTGTTACTTGAGGACTACCGGGAAAATGACTATGTAATTTAACTTACCATGCAGCCTCTGCTGTGCAAATGGTGCAGGTATATATCATAAGAGCACGTTCTTACTTGAAAATGACGAACTGAGGGATTCTAACATCTTACTGGAGCAGGTAAATTTTCATTTTCACTATTTTGTATTGGTTGAATTGAGTGTCACTCACACTATTTCTTAAGGTGCCTATTTCATATATCTTACACAATCACTCACACGCAACTTTGACCAAACTTCTAATGATATATTGGTAAAATCATAAAAGATATAGAGAATTAGAGATACTCTAAAGGTAATTTTGGTTTCTAGTGACCAATACTTATCAGTTGTCACCTAAGTGTGATTGTTTGGATGATGTGGCGAGTAGATAGTAGATGGACGTGTTTTGGCCTTCTACGTAAACATGTCTGCACATTGCTAAAAGCCATTTTTCCTCTAACATGTAGGAGAACTGCGTATTTCCCTTCCCCATACGACCATACCCCACCTTGTGTGGGAGCTTAGAACACTGGGTACGCGCCGGAGAACTGCGTTTCATTTTATTAAGAAGAGAGGGTTAGAAACCCTGGTTACACAGCCACACAGTTTTAGTTAATCAGTTCCAAAATTCATGCTCATGCCACTGGCTATAAGGGGGCAAAAGCTGCAAAAACAATCAAGGTATGGCTTCACAATGCAGCCAAGAATGGAGCAGATTGCTCCACATGTCTGATCTGGACTAGTCTTGCCAGCTTTCACCTTTTTTTTTGTCCCCATGTGTATTCCTCCTAATGCTTCACTGCTAGCCTCCAAGTCTTTTGATAATGCGTAGTATTAGTCAAATGTCAGATCAGAATTCATTTTATCCTTGTTGATTATGTTTTCTCTTCATCCAAAATAATGGTATAATATTCTTTCAACTGTTTCATAATTGGGTATGATTCTACGGCATTCTTGCAGGGGGTAGGCAGTAAGATTTAATTTGAGAACTACATCTTTGAGCTTAAGTAGTCAGTAAATACTGGACAGCAGAACACTAGTTGTTTGAACTTGTTTTTGCTAAACCCATTGAGTTGTTCATCATGTGTTCCTCAAAAAAAAAAAGTTTATCATAAACTTGGTTTCCTTCTAACCTCTATATTCAGCATTCCAGCTTCTAAATTCTAGTATATGCATCTGATGAGAGACGATGTTCGCAGATCGTAATTTGTTTTTCATGATATTGCGATTTCTTTTAACTTCCTGTGCAAACCTCAAACAGTGTCATGCCAACCTGTTCGATGCGCCTCAAACAGTGTCATGCCAACCTCAAACAGTCACATGGTTTCCCCTATGTTGTGCTTTCTGCTAACATTGATATTAGCTGATGTTTGGACTTTTTTTTATTATTTTCAGAAAAATGAGGGGCTAGTTTTGCTTCTGCAAATGGAGGGTCCACAATTTTGCTGTCTTTTGCCCATCAGGATCATTCAGGTCTCATCAGAGGTGCATTTTGTCTACCATGGGACCAGGGTTTCTAGTTTCTACTAACGAGTGCATATGGTTTACCATGTACTGATGCAATATTTGTCTGGCCAGCATGTTTTAGCGTGACTCTAGCTGCAACAGTGCTGAAATTCAGTTCCTCGCTACTTCCTTATGCTCCCGCTGAAGAAGAGTACATGGGTTACATATTAGGATGCAAGTTTTTTTTCTTCGGTGCCAACTTTTGCATACCTACTCCCTCTGGTTCCATATTAGAAGTCGTTTAGCACAACGATACGGTCACCAAAGCACAACTTTGACTTCTCTTTTCTATAAAAAATCTTTATTTGAAAGTTATATATGTATATTCTTATGAAAGTAATTTTCAAGACAAATCTATTTATATTATTTTCACATTTTCAAACTCAATGACTTAAAAGTTATTCATGATTTATATTCCTAATGTTTGACTCAAACCTTGTCAAAACGACTTCTGATAGGGAACCGGAGGGAGTAGTTGCATGGTTTCGGTTCGATAGTTAATGGGCAACACAGCCACGCTCCATCTGATCTGTGAATGCTGATAAACCATAAGCCAAATCCTAGTTTGGCATCAGGCGTGGAGTATTTCAGTCTAGGTCTTTCTTGAAAACATAAGGCCAATCTCAGTGGCGAGGGTGGAGTATTTCAGTCTAGGTCTTTCTTGAAAACATAAGGCCAATCTCAGTGGCACGGTCACGAGCACAGTTACCAAGTTTGTCACATCAATTTTCAGCATGATGACCCTGTCACTCTCAATGAACAGGGTCATAGGCACAATTTCATAGATAAAATGTAGCATTTAAATCTGCATGTGTTGTGATCAAATGCAGGGTCATGGGCTCTCAGTGGAGGGTCGTAGGCATTGGTACCTTTGTCGACATGGGGTCATCACCATGACCCTGAGATCTTCTCTTTCTTCATTTATTTGGTGTTGAAAGAGAAGATAGGACCAATCACACCTGTATTGATCTCTGATGCCAGTATTTATACATGTACAACAGGGTCTAACTAAATCCTAATCCTGCGGTGCGGCGTGGCAGCGGACGCATGCGTGGAGTGCGTCGTGCGCGTTGTGCGCGTGAGCAGTGCAGCGCGTGCGTGAGCTGCGGCGCCGTTAGACTAGGATTCTGTTTTACAACACCCCCCCCCCCCCCCGGCTCTCGGCGGTCGGCTCCTCGGATGCGAGACCGACGGATCTCGTTGAACATGGATGTAGGCAAGCCCTTCGTGAATACGTCGGCAAACTGTTGAGCACTTGGGATCTGCATGACGCGGAGCTCGCTGAGAGCGACCTTCTCCCGAACGAAATGAATGTCCAGCTTGATGTGCTTCGTGCGCTTGTGATTGACCGGATTCCGGGACATGTAGACGCTTGAAACATTGTCGCAGTAAGCAATCGTTGCTGTGGAGACTGGGTTCTGGAGCTCGGCGAGCAGCTGTCGCAGCCATGTGCACTCGGCCACCGCGTTAGCGACACCGCGGTATTCTGCTTCCGCACTGGAACGAGACACCGTCGTCTGGCGCTTCGAGGACCACGAGATGAGCGAGTCCCCGAGGAAGACGCAGAAGCCTGAAGTAGATCGCCGAGTGTCTGGGCATCCGGCCCAATCGGCGTCAGAATATGCTGTGAGGGACGGCGATGGCGTCGCGGCGCGGTAGGGGTGGAGCCCGTGTGCCGCTGTGCCCTTGAGGTAGCGCAGACACGCTTGATCATGGCCGAGTGAGTATCGCGTGGGGCGTGCATATGTAAACACACCTGTTGCACGGCGTAGGCGATATCCGGTCTTGTCAGGGTGAGATATTGTAGAGCGCCGGCGATGGCGCGGTACCAGCTCGCGTCGCGATTGGGTGTGCCGTCGTTGCTGGATGCCTTGGACTTGGTGTCGGCCGGAGTGCTCACAAGCTTGCATTTATCCATCCTGGCGCGCTGGAGGACGTCTGTCGTGTATTTGCGTTGGGACAAGAAGAAGCCTTGCGACGTGCGTTCCACTTCGATGCCAAGGAAATACTTCAGGGGTCCCATATCCTTGACCGCGAACGAGGAGCGTAGCTGGCCGACGATCTGACGGAGCAGGGCTGGCGACGAGGCTGACAAGATCATGTCGTCGACGTACAGAAGGAGGTACGCCATGTCGCGGCCGCGGCGTAGGACGAACAACGACGCGTCGGAGCGAGACTGGACGAACCCGATCGTCGTTACATGGCCGACGAAGCGTGTGAACCATGCCCTTGGCGCCTGGCGTAGGCCGTATAGGGATTTGGACAGCAGACATACGTGATCCGGTCGATCGGGGTTCTCGAAACCAGGCAGCTGCCGACAGAACACGCGTTCGTCGAGGTTGCCGTGCAGGAACGCGTTGGAAACGTCGAGCTGATGTGCCGGCCAGTCCTTCATGGCGATGAGCGTGAGCACGGTCCGAATCGTCGCCGGTTTGACGACCGGGGAGAACGTTTCGCCGAAGTCCAGGCCCGGGCGCTGCGTGTCACCGCGCAAGACCCACCGTGCCTTGTACTTGTCGAGTGTGTTGTCGGGGTTGAGCTTGGTCTTGAAGACCCACTTGCAGGAGATGACGCGTGCACCGGGAGGACGTGGGACAAGAGTCCACGTACGGTTGGCCTGGAGTGCATTGAACTCCTGTTGCATCGCCGCCTTCCAATTTGCGTCCCGAGTGCCGCGTCAACGGATGAAGGGGTGGGCGACGGGGCGTTGGTGTAGCCGGTCGGCCGCGTACTTGGGATTGGGGCCGACGGATGCCGTCCTTGGCGCGTGTGAACATGTGGTGGCGAGGCGGCGGGGGTGCAAGCGTAGGGGAGCCGTGAGTGGGCGGCGCGAGAGCATGGGGGCGCCTCGTGCGCCGGTGGCGAGCGTGACCGGTGGTCGGAGGAGGACGTGGTAGGCGCTGTTGCAGGCGGCGTGCGCGTCGTGGCGTGCTCGACAAGACGAGGCGAAGACGATGTAGGGGGCGTCGAGCGACATGGATGGCGTGCATGGCATGCGGGCCGGGGCGCAAGGATGATGATCGGGTCGTCGCAGAGACACGGACGTTGCGGCGGCTCGGGTGGTGTTGTCGTGACGTTCCGGAAAGGGAACGGGTCCTCGACGAAGATGACGTGGCGGGACGTATGAACGCGCCGCGTGCTGATGTCGTAGTCGTAGCACCGGTAGCCGCGGTGGTCGCCGGGTACCCAAGAAACACGCAAGCGACGGATCGTGGACTGAGCTTGTGAGCTGCCGTCGACGCCGTGTTCGGATAGCACAGGCAGCCGAACACACGCAGGTTGTCGTAGCAGGGTGGAGCACCCAAAAGGAGCTGATGCGGCGTCGTGGGCTCAGTGGCGCGACATGGGCGTCGATTCAGCAGGTACGCAGCAGTCTGAAGCGCCTCACCCCAAAAGGACAGGGGAGCAGCACTGTGCACGAGCATCGTGCGCATGGAGTCGTTCAGCGTCCGGAGAACACGCTCGGCCTTCCCGTTCTGTTGGGAGGTATAGGGGCAAAAGAGCCGAAACACCGTCCCCTGAAGAGCAAGAAAGGCATGCATGGCGGTGGAGTCGTACTCTTTGCCATTGTCGGTCTGGAGAGCTAAAACAGAGACCAAATTGTGTTTGCACATAAGAGAAAAAGGATCTAATAATGGGCAGCACCTCCGATTTTTGGCGAATTGGAAAGGTCCAAACATAATGTGTGTAATCATCAAGAAGCACAACATAATATTTGTATCCAGAAGTGCTGTAAATGGGAGATGTCCAAACATCTGAATGCACAATTTGAAAAGAGAAAAATGTGCGATGATCTGAAGACTGAAAAGGTAGCCTAACATGCTTGCCAACCTTACAAGAATGACAAGAATGTGTGGCGGACTTATTACAGTGGAACTGAAAAGTGTTTAACACATGATGAAGAGAGTTGGAGCCTGGGTGACCCAGCCGTTGGTGCCACAGCTCCACTGCCGAGGTTGAAGAGGCATGGAGTGCAGAGTGGTGAGGCAGCCGCAACGGATAGAGATCGCCGGAGGTGTCACATCGGAGCTTCACCGTTTGGGTTGGAATATCCTTGATGGAAAATCCATTAGGGTCAAACTCAACAGAAACATTGTTATCACGTGTCATTTTTTTTAACAGAAATCAGATTCTTGACTAGAGGTGGGGAAACAAGAACATTGTCAAGGCGAAGTGGTGTGGAGGATGTAGGAATGAGGGCACGAGCTGTATGCGTGACAGGCAGCTGAGCACCATTTCCAACCGTGATAGAAGCCGGAAGGAAGAGAGGTTGAGGGCAATGAAGATTACCAGGAGAAGAAGACATGTGCGCGGAGGCGCCGGTGTCGAAGTACCAATCGGAGGCGCTGGGAGGAGTTTGGGTGTGGACGCCAGCGGACTGCAGAGCGGCGGTGAGGGCACTGTGATCCCAGACGCCGGCGGTGGAATGATCAGCTGGTGCAGGGAGTTGCTGAAGATGTTGCGTCGTCATGGCCTGCTGGGCCTGAAAAAGTGGACGGGGGCCCAAGACACCGGATGCAGGGGGGCTGAAGGGCACGCTCCAAGCCTGCACAAGACCCGTCCACGGGTTGTAGGCGGCAGTCCAGGGAGCGCCTGGTCGTGACGGCGCAGCCGCCGCCGGCACGCCGCCGGCGGGAGTGCCCCGAGAGCCACCGGATGCGGCGCCCCCCGCGGATCCCTTCCCGCACTTCTTGGATTTATCCTTGGAGCGCTGGTTGGAGTTCCCGAAGCCGCCAGAGCCGTCGTCCGTGGGTCGAGAGTTGGAGGCGCCGTCGTCAGTGAAGTTGGAGGCGTACAGTGCGGTGCCCGCCTCCATCTTGGCGTCATGCTGCATCTGAATCTCCTCGAGAAGCAGGTACGAACGAGCACTCATGAATGTGTGAGGCGGGGTCTTGGAGTTGATCACCGGTTTGACATGGCGGAACCGGGGATTGAGCCCGCGCAGGAGATTAAGCACCTGGCTGGGCTCAGACACCGGGTAGCCGACGTCGCGCAGGCTGTCCGCGAGCTGCTTCAGGCGCATGGTGTACTCAGTGATGCTCAGGTCACCTTGCTGGAGAGAACGAAACTCGGCCTCGTAGTAGGTGGCACGCATGAGCTCGTTGTCGCGGAAGACGCCTTCGATGTCGCCCGGACGGTGAATACCGTGGCATGCGGCTTGTAGATGATGTCGAAGACTGGCTTGGCAATGGTGGTGTGGAGCCAATTTACGATGCAACAGCCGGTCATCCGCCAATCAGCGTCGCGCTGGGCGATGGGCGGGGGCGCGCGGATGTGCTCGTCGAGGAGGCCGAACTTGCCGAAGACCGAATCGAAGAGGCAGCGCTATTGGCCGTAGTTCGATTGATCGAGATCCAGAACGACGGGGACGTGGTTTCGAATGTTAATGGTTTGAAGTGTGGATGCTGCTGCAGGAACAAGAGGTGGCTCATCGTCGGAGCTGGAGGTGGCTGAGTGAACTGGCGAGAGCGCCATGGGAGCAGCCGGCAGAGACGATGCGGAAGAATAGGATCGAAGGGTACCTGATACCATGAAAGAGAAGATAGGATCAACCACACCTGTATTGATCTCTGATGCCAGTATTTATACATGTACAACAGGGTCTAACTAAATCCTAATACTGCGGTGCGGCAGCGGACGCATGCGTGGAGCGCGGCGTGCGGCGGTGCGTCGTGCGCGTGAGCAGTGCAGAGCATGCGTGAGTTGCGGCGCCGTTAGACTAGGATTCTGTTTTACGACAGGTGTCATGTCATTAAAAATGCCTATGTGGCAGTCCATTAAATGTCGAAGGCATTTCTTCATTTATTTGGTGTCATGTCATTAGAAATGACTATGTGGCAGTCCATTAAATGTCGATGACCCTGCCACTGGCAAGCTTCACTGAAAGATGGAATGGCTCACTAGCTTCCTTCACCTAAAGATTGAACAGTTGGGCCACTTCGAACTATGTGCACAGCCAAAAGCCCAAAATTTGTGCCTTTTTCTCACGACTGATTTCCCATATTCTCATTTGTGAACCTCACCAGCGATTCTCCCATGGAAAACAGGCCGTGCAAGTCAATCCTAATGTGCTCCCAGGTCCTTTTTGCGCTTTTTTGGGTGAGATTATCTGCCATTCTGCCTGCCGTGATGTTTGGTCTCTTCGCTTTGCAGGCTCGCAGCACGCTGCCAGACCCGAGTACAATACGGTGGCTCAGTTCAGTGGAGGGGAATAAAGCTGTGGCTGCGCGAAAATGGATTCGCTCACTGGAGGACTCGAATATAAAGGATCGCAGCAAAGACTTTGAATGGTCGAAGTGGGCCCCGCCGTAGCGCCAACTCCACGGCGAGCACCGACCGACCCCGTTCGCAGGAAAAATGTATTGTGCACCCGGCCAATATCAGGCTAACATGATATCCAAAGGATTCAATATGGCAAATTTTTGCATAAATGACCCAATAAAACACAGACAACCAAACAAACACACATGTCAAATTCTATTTATGACGAATCCATGAGCAAACATGGAGCAATGAAAGCTACTGTATTTGTCACCAGTGCAGTGAATACATATCCATGGCACTGTAGCGTGAGAAATGGAAACCCCCAAAAGAATGGAAAAAATGGATTTCATGGAACATATCCAACTACGAAATGATTTTCAGAAATGGAAGAAGTAGCTATGGCCGAGCTGCAGAAATAGAGGGTGTTCAAGCAGCTTCTTGCTCAGTAGCACTCGCAGCATTCAAATCCACTGAAAGATCAAGCTCCTGCATCGCATCAGAGTAGGGCCGTTAAATTGCTAACTGCAATACTGAAAAGTGTGATTTTTTATGCCAATGATATATTTACCTTTCCAGTGATCTTGTTGTACAATGAGAGTACATCCTTAACCGTTGTCTCAAAATGAGTGGTAGCATCGTAGCTCTGCAAAAACGAAGGCGTACTTATCAACACTCAAAAGAAAAGTGCGGCATCTTTGTTGTAGAGACTGTAGTTGTTTGTACTTACATTTGTCAAGAAACAACTATCCTCCTCAGGATTGTTAATTGGTTCATATCTGTCATAGATGTCGAAGAATGTCTCCTCCACAGGGCCGAGCAGGTCGATCCCGGGCTTCAGCTCGATCTCGGGCTTGTCAGTCTCAGCTTCCGTCGAGACGAAAGCGATGAACTTGCCTTTCGGTGCAACATTGTGAGCGTAAGAGCAACAGAACACGTACCTGCAATTGGAACAACAAAATTCAGATCATCTGAGAATAGACACCCATATATGAATTGGTCTGTTTTATATATTTGTGCGTTGTATGATGTTGTCACTGTCTTATCACAGCAAGAATCAATTAGATGGTAGCACATGCATGTTACACCGTCAGTTATTGCTCCAGTCATGGCTTGCAACTTACATGTCTGATTTGCGCTTTAGCTGTTTCTTTGGGAGGATGATCTGCACGGAGTGTGAATCCTTAGTGTCTGGGATAGGATGCTTCATGATGCATATGGCACGCGCCACCCTTCCAACCTTCTTCACCTGTTCATTTGCTTTGAATCATATTAGAAACTCAAAACATGTGGAAAGTGACTTGTCATTACATGTATATCTTTTAGCTCCGACATGAACCAACATGTTTACCTTTTCAGGCAAGTAGGATGGATCGCAGACAACCTTCTTGCATTTTGCAGTCTCTCCTTCAGAAGTCACACCGTATGCTTTTCCACTCTCATCAAACTCAACCTGCAAAAAAGTTGGCAAGTTGCTGAAGTTTGGAAACCCACCATTTGATTTTGGGCATTCTCAAGTTGCGAGGTGACTGAAATTCTTCAGTTTACCTTGCATTCTGGCTTGTTCAGCATGTACGTACCACCGTAAACAGCGCTCAGACGGGCAAATGCCTTTCACAGCATGCAGATTTTCAGTTTATCTTACGTGAAGCTTAAACAGCGTGTTAATTAGTTGATTCGTTGTAGCATTCTAGGGCTGACCTGAGGGAGTTCTCCCAAACCATACAGAGGGTAGATGTATGGGGACCCACCCTGGAAGCGAGCCAGCGATTCTGCATAAAGCTATGGAAACAGAGGGCCAACATTAGACTTTGTTGATTTCCTTTTCCTATGGGATAACATGTCAAAAACTGACTTAAAAGGCAATATAAAACTAGATGTCCTTTTGAAATCCATTCAAATGTCAAATGTGAATGCTCTTAACTTGATCTTGGTTTGTGTAATCGTGCATTGAGTGGTGATGAAGTGGATCACACAAAATGGGAGGGAAACAGAGACCAGCAGGCATCAGTAACAAAGGCCGGGAATGACCTTCATCCGCTTGACAGTGTCAAGTGCAGGCTCATCCAGATAGCTGTCATCTCGATGAAGCGCTAATGCGTGCCCAATAAAATCTACTGTGTCATCCTCCAATCCGTATTTACTGATCCAAAGAAAACATTAAATCTTTGGATTAGGAAATTTTGAAGGAGAAAAAAATATAAGTACTGTTACCTTTTCAACTTAATTCTAGTAAAGTGGATCGACAAGAAGTGAAAGCGACTTACGAGATAACTTCCCTTGTGGTGACCTTGGTCAAATCCAGGCCCTCGTGGGATTTGGGGTCCTCCTCCTCGTAATCCTGCACGTAAATGAAGAACTTCCTAGCGCGGCGCTTCTCGAACAGGCCCATCAGGTTAGACTTCAAGGCCTCAACATCGGTTGCAGGGACTTTGTGGATCTATCAGCATCACCAGGCCAAAGAAGGATGGGATCAGCATCCATTTCTTACATGCTGCACAGCACAATTGGATGATGTGTTGATGCAATGCAAGACCCATATATACCTTCCCATTGTTGTACACGAAGCTGCCGTCGACGGCCTTGAAGTTCAGGTACTTTGTCACGCTCGTGTGGATCAGGACACGAACCAGTGCACCGTTTGCCATCATGAACTGCAGATTCAGATTTTTTTTTTTATCTGTGCAATACCAAAAATTCTATAGGAGAGTGTCGAACAAGAACAGATCTCAGGTGGTAGCCAACCTTGGGTACCATGTCGACATTGTATTCCTTGCTGACGCCCAGATGTTCAGGAGGGCTGTCATTGCCTTTGAATCTCTTCCAGAGCTAAATGTACCATAAGATGGGGGAAGAAATTAAAGTTAGAACTCAGAAGGGATAAATATGTGATTGCAAACGGGAACAATTAACTTGCACGGAATTTCTCCCCATGCTAATTAACTGGACACAGCAGAAATGCATGGCAGGATCACGACGCTCATGTGTCTGTCAAACCTTGGTCAGGTTCAGGGATGAAGATTCTCCTCCATAGTAGTCGTTCCTATCCATGTGGAGAACCTGCACATGTGCGCATAAGAAACACCAAACATTCACGGTTTTTTATGTTCTTGTTCATCTCGCTAGCTAGCAAGACGATTGAATTGAATTGGAGCAATGCATGATGGGATCGCGCCGTACCTTGAGGCCGTCGACGGAGAGGAGGCCGCTGATGATGCATTCCTTGAGCCCCGTCCCCAGCACGATCACGTCGTACTCCTCATCCATCTTGCTAGCTCTTCCTTGATCTCCGATCCTCTGCTTATCGATCGATCCCAGGCCGCTCTCTCTGGACTCTGGCTCATCTCTTCTTGGCCTACCGTATATAGGGCAAGGACCCGGAGGAACGGCCGGGCAGGCGTGCGTGCGTGCGTGCATGTCGGAGGAGGACATAAGAACCAGTCGCTACGTCCCACGGGGCATGTCGGCGGAGGCGGTCGCGCGCGACCCCCCACACCCCAGCGCTTTTGCCGGCCGGACGCGCGCGTGCCGCGGCCACTGGCCACGACGTTTCCTCGACCGACCACGGACACGCACGCCACGGCGCGCGACTCGGCGACAGCAAAACCGCAGGCATCCAGCAGGGATCGATCGCGGCGTGCCTAATGAAAGACGGTATATAGTATGCTGATTTGGTTGGACACTACTGATAAATCCATCAGCGGATTAAATTCACAACGTTTATTTATTTATTTATTTTAGAAGGGGCTAGAGACTGAGCAGCCTCATTGTGTCACCTGTATTTAATTAGGCCGACGCTAGGTACCGAGGTCCAGGCTCAATCAGACCATTTTCTACCCTAGTGAAGATATATATGTGAATCAAATCCAAATTTGTCGGTCCACTCTAACTGAGCTGCTCAAACCAACTGGTCCTCGCACCCAACACGGAAACTGAGACGCGTGCGCACACCCTAATGCACGCACACCACCCACCCCACTCACGCTTCAACACCCCAGGTGGTGTGACACGGACACACCCCAATGCACGCACACCCACCCACTCACACCTCAACACCCCAAGTGGTGCGACATCTGCGTCTGTCCTAGTCGGGAATCGAACGTGGGGGAGGGGTGTGGCCGCACCAATACGTGAGCACACCACTGGGCTACGAGCCCGTTCAGGTACAAGGTAAAAGTTCCTAGCTAAGTTAGTTATGAAGACTTCTCCTTGATTCACTTTACTAGAATTAAGTTGAAAAACTAATAGTACACGAACAACTCAAGTCCGATTTTATGAAATTGGTCCTTAATTGAACACAAAACATGGAGCGGATGTAGGAGGGCAGGGGGTGGTGGGGGGGGGGCAGATGCCCCCTAGGCAAGCACCGCTAAGTGATGGTTAGGGGTCCGTTCACTTGGGTGAAACGGGTTAGTGAAGTTGCAAACGAATAGTACTGGAAAAGTGTTTCTTGGTAGAGAAGATGTGATAGAGTGATGGTTAGGGGGTCGTTCACTTGGGTGAAAAGGATTAGTGAAGTTGCAAATGAATAGTACTGGAATAGTGTTTCTTGGGAGAGAAGATGTGATGGAAGGGCAGGCACCGCTAAGTGATCATTTTCACTATTTTTTTTCAACAAAGGATCACAAAATTGTTGTGAGTTTCATTAAGGTGGACTTTTCTAATGAAACAATCTTTGCTTACAGTGTTGTTCTCAGTAGGGATGAAATCGATCGGAAACGATCGAAAATATACATTATCATTTCCTATCATGTTTTTTACTTGGAAACGATACGCTTGAAAACGATACCGATAACGAAAAATCGATACATCAGAAACGAAACCATCAGGTCGAAAATATGCTGATATCGATCGATAACGGTACCTCAAATCGAAAACACTGAAAACATGAATGGACATATATGCAACATGTTCACAACCAAATGAGTGACCAACAATCCAACATGAATATTAGTGCATCATATGCTCATACTATAACCACCTATGACTCACAACTACTAGATTTTGCAGCCAACAAGTTTTTATCAAAGCAGCCAACCTGCCGGCTAGGTTGCTGGCGACGGTCGTGTCCGCGAGCTGGGGGGTGCGAGTGGAGACTGAAGTTATATACTTTGGGTTGTATTATTGGGCCATGTTGGGCCTTGGTGTTACCTGGACTTATGGTCCATCCGTTGACAATTCGGAATTCCGACGGAATTTTCCAAGAAAAAATGGTTGATACATGTATTCGGCGAAACAAAGCTACTATCATTTCCATTTCCACCAATGTTTTCTTATTTCCATACCATTTCCGGTCCCTACCATTTCCATTTCATTGTTTCTCATATTTTTTGGAAACGAAGCTCGGTTGATCGGGAATTTCCGTTACTATTTTCACCCCAGTTTCCCACAATATAGTTGAAAACAATGCTCAACTAATGAACCTTGTGAATGCCTGCTTTGTTCTGTTTCTCATTAGAGCTTTAACATACAATCTTTGCTTTATTTACACTCTTTAGCAGAAACAATTAAACTATGCTATGTCATGCTAAAAATAGCATAGGGATATATGGCTACAACATTTAGTTTGTGTGGGTACATTATATAGCTTTGGCACAACCTTACAAGAAAAATGCCCCTATATGAAATATTATTTGAATGCATTTCATTGGAGAAAAAAAATTATGGCTTAGTGTTATGCTTGTTGAAATAAATAAACCTCAAACATGATCTATAGAAGCTTGAAGCTTTGTTAATTCTTCCCATAGCCAAGGTTTTTTTTATCGTGATAACTGGTCCGGGCCAAACTGGTGTAACCGGTCGGTAACCGACCGGTGTAACGGTTGACCGGTTTGGCCGTGGTAACTGGTCCGGGCCAAACCGGTGTAACCGGTCGGTAACCGGCTGGTGTAACGGTTGACCGGTTTGGCCGGGTCGGTAACCGCACCCGGACCGGTTACTGGTAAAAAAACATGCCCATAGCAACCGCTAGTGTTGAGAGGATATTCGCCTCAATAAATTATGCAAAAAATAAGCTATAAGACATTTTAAAGATATAAATACATATTTATTGTACTGTAATTTTTCAAATATCAGTACCTTTTAATTTTACTCATCAATTTGTCAGTGAATAATGTAGTACTACCTCCGTTATTAAAAATATGGCATTTAGGACAATCAAATTAGCTCAAAATGAAGTAACTAGTTTGTCCTAAACGTTATATATCTTATGGACAGAGCAGTGGCGAATCTAGGGATGGGCTGGGTGGGCCACGGCCCACCCTAAGATTCAGCCCAAACTACCTAATGCCTTCTCCATTTCATGCCATCTGCATTGCAACTTTGCAATTTGCTTATTTGTGAACGCCAAACAACAAGAAAGCAAGACTGATTTAGTATTTCACGTTGCAATTTGCTATCATGCAGATTCATAGCCACATTAAGAATGTAGGATTGAGCACAAATTTTTTTTTTGGACCACCCTAAGTTGAAGTTCTAGATTCGCCACGGGGACAGAGAGAGTATAACTTATTTCATGCTACCACAGTCCACATACTTTTTTTCGCTTCCAGGTTTAACTATTTTTTTTCATCAGCCACTTAGAAACACGCACAGCAGTTGAAAAGGATGCACAACTAATCTCCTTAATTCATGTTTTATCTTTTTTTTTTGTCATTAATTGCCTAGTTTTCCCCATGGTGACGAGACAGGTGAGCTGGTTGATCCTTCGCGTTTGTCACACCCTTTTGATGTGACTATGCTGTCTTGCTAAAAATAGCATAGGAATAAATAACGTGACGGGTAACATAAAAAACTAAAATAATACTCCTATTGTTGAGCATAGTCCTACCCAGGAAAAAAAACATGTGAGGGGGTGATTCTCAAGCGCATCCCGATTTGGAAAAAAGAAATGAGGTGTGCGTGCCTTGTGTGGTTGTGCCATTGATTTCCATCGCGTCCCTCTGCTGATTTGCATGGCAGCACCCCGCAGACCAGGAGGCCCGCATGGCAGAGAACAGGGCAGGGGTGCGCACCCCGCGCACTTGATCCTCCCCTGATTTTGTGCCTACGCTCTTCAGAGAATGTTGCCTCACAATTTCCGACTCACGTTCATAAGGTGTTTTTTTTGGCAAATCCTAAAGGGAAAGGCTTCTCGATTTAGGATTAAATCAAGAGCTTTCCTATTTGGCAAAACAAAGTAAAAGGAGGGTATTAAAGGAATTCAAACAAGGAGTGATAGAAAAAAGTAACAAATCCAAAAGACAAGTAACAAATATGCAATGTAGCTCTGACGACCACCTCTTCTTCTCTGACGAGCACTTCAGCTACCTCCAGACCGGGTTAGGGTTCAGGGTTTCAGATTGTGAAGGGGAGGTGGTCGGACAAGTCGTGGTGGTGGAATGACAGGCAGTGGTGATGTCGCCCGCCACGATAGCGGAGGAGGCCGGTTGGGCTAGGTCGGTGGTGGGAACGTCGGGGTCGCAGTGGTTAGCGGCAACGACAATTGCATGGGTGGTGAATCCGTCGATGATTACGCTACCGGAGCCGAGAGGGGCGGTGAAGGAAGCTAGGGAGCTGGAGGGAGAAAAGGACGAGGAGGAGTTGAGGTTAGGGCAACTACAATGGACCTCTTATCTCACCCCTCACCCTTCTTTTATGGTCCCAAAGTCAAAAAACCTCCTCCAACCCAACTCTTATCTGCCCCCCTCGAGTGATGAGGGGCTCTTATTTTCCTCCCCTCGACCCTCACCCGCGCGCCCGTGGAAATTTCCGGCGGCGGCGGCACGTCTCGAGGCCGCGGCGGTGACCCGTTCGAGCCGCGGCCGCCATGGGGACCGCCCCGCGCCGAGAGCTCCGTCCCGCCTCGCGTTGAAGAGCCACGCGCGCGCAAGAGATCCGCCCCGCCCTCGCGTCGGAGAGCCGCCCCGCCCGATGGCCGCGCCCAAGGGGGGCGACGGTAGCCCATCCCCGGGCCGCGCCCGAGGGGCGACGACGCGCCGTCCCGAGCCGCGCGACGATCTTGCCGTGCGATATGGAGAGGAGCGAGCGAGAGGGATCGAGAGAGAGATAGGGAATCAGGGTCAACAGGAGAGGGGTGGTTGGAACGAGAGGGGGGGTGGGGTTAAAATATATATAGCAAGTGGGGTCCACGTGTGATAAGGAGGTGTATAAGAGTTGGGTTGGAGTTAGAAGGAAAAGAAAACTCTCAAATGGAGATAAGAGGTCCTTATATGGTTGTATAAGGGCTCAAATATAAGGGATCGATTGGAGTTGCCCTTAGACTGTGGTTGGCACGAAGGTGGTGGAGTGGTGCGTGGTGGAAGAAGAACGTGACACGTGGAAGAATAGAACAGCTCGTTCGGCTGGCACATGAACAGTGCTCGGCTGGCTTCTCTCTACCTCTTTCCTCTCACATAATACTATTCATTCTACTAGCCGAATACTCCCGAAGTCCGCAGTGCTAATGGGCAAGGCGAGCGGGTGACGAAGTTGGGACGGCGGGAGGAGGACTCTCACCAAAACTTACTCGGAGAGTCGTCAATTGAGGCAGGCAGTAGCTGGTGAGTGGTGTGGTAGGCTCCCGGAGTGCGCGTTGCATTTGCTTTTCCCGCTGCGCCCGGTCCACATTTGGTTGGACCGTGGACTTGCAGTGCCGGTCCTCGCTGGCTCGCCGTGACGCTGTAGCTCTGTTGACCTGAAGACTGCCCCCCTAGCTTCGTGCCCTTTTCCTTTTCCACTAGCAGGAGCAGGAGCAGAGCAGAGCACCACTACAAGCTGAACCGTCTCCGCTTCACCACCTCCTCGCCTTCCTCCCACTGTCCCACACCACTTGCGCGCCCCCCTTCCTCGTATTCACACCGGAGAGCACGGCGAGACGCGGAAACGCTTGCGCCCTCCCGATCCTCCTCCTCCTCCTCCCTCGTCCCCTCTCCCCCGGCGGCGGTCCCCGCCTCCGATGGCGGCTCGCGCCGGGGCCCTCCTCGCGGCGCTCATCGCCGTCGCCGCCAGCGGCGTCACCTTCGCGTCCAACGACGAGGGGGACGCGCTCTACGCGCTGCGGCAGCGCCTCAGGGACCCCAACGGCGTGCTGCAGAGCTGGGACCCCACGCTCGTCAACCCCTGCACCTGGTTCCACGTCACCTGCAACCAGGCCAGCCGCGTCGAACGCCTGTGAGTGCCGTGCCGCCGGCGATCTCCGTCCCCCCCGCCTTTCCTTTCCCTGCTCCGTCCAAGATTCCGTCTTTTGCTCCTCCTCTGCCACCGCCTGAATCTTAACAGCGCCGCTCCGTGGCCTTGGTTCTTGATCGAAAGAATTCGGCGGTTGATTCTTCTTCGGTTCCTTCCTCTGTTTGAGTTGATCACACGGTTGCCCGCGTAGATATCAAATCTCTGGTTTCGAGATCTAGGCGACCCAGCTGTTAACAATAGATGATCTAGTCCTTGTGCTATTTGTTCTTCTGGAATTCTAGGTCTGTTGGACCCAAATCGCGCTCTTTACATTCGGGGATTCCTTTTCCCCCCAAATATCTCTAGGGGATTGCATCGTCTAACATTTCGATGCTTGTGTTTTCTGACTCTTCCTTCGACAAATGTTTCAGGGATTTGGGCAACTCCAACATCTCCGGCTCCCTTGGCCCTGAGCTTGGCCGCCTTGTGAACCTCAAATACCTGTATGCGCCCATGTCAATTCTCAATTCTAGAATCTTTTTCCCTATGGGGGTACAGCTTGATTGAATTAACGGGGATCTTTTTATTTGCAGGGAATTGTACAGGAACAATTTTGATGGTGAGATCCCGAAGGAATTGGGTAATCTGAAGAATCTGATCAGCTTGGATTTGTATGGCAACAAGCTCACTGGAGGAATCCCCAAGTCACTTTCCAAGCTCGAGTCACTCAGATTCATGTATGTTGCCATCTTTAGTACAGTCAGTTTGGAAACAGCAAAACCGTGTTTTTTTTCTTTCCTTACTAGAAGCATCAGTGCTCTCAATTCAGTATGTGGTAGAAATGGTTGGGGTGATAATTTCAGTCAAAAGGATCAAAAGGAATTCACCTTTGGATCTTTAGCTCATAATTTTTGTGAGTATTCTTAGCCAATAACTGAAACTTGGTTGTATCTCTTGATAGGCGCTTGAATAACAACCAGCTTACAGGATCAATTCCAAGGGAGCTTGCCAAGCTTTCCAACCTCAAAGTCATGTGAGTGTAGACCTTCATATTCGGTGTTTTCTAAAAAATTTTCTATGTTCACTCATTGTTGGTATACCTGTGACTTGCAGTGACCTGTCTAACAATGACCTATGTGGAACTATTCCTGTTGATGGGCCTTTCTCAACCTTCCCTCTTCGAAGGTATGCTTCAGAGCTCACTTGATAGCAGTTACTGTTTGATATAATTCACATGTATCTTCAGCCACAAAAGCTTCCACATGAATTGCAGCTAGTGTGATACACATCTCTTTTTTTCAGCTTTGAGAACAACAGCAGGCTCAACGGTCCAGAGCTGCAAGGGTTGGTTGCCTATGACTCCGGATGTTAAATGTTGCTGGACAAGAACAATCGACAACGCATCCAGTCCCTAGTTGAAACTTGAAAGGAGTAAAAACAAGATAGTAGTACAAACAGAAGCCTGGCTTGGAGAATGTGGTGATAGTGTGTATTCAGTCAGAGAATATTTGAGGACGTCATAGGAGGTCCTGATATATACAGTATATGCGTATTCAGATATAACAGCATAAAGAAAGAATGTATTCAGACAAGTTTTGTTTGGCTAATACTATAATGTCATTCATCTATTACCGCGACTGTTGACAGTGCACCCAGATGATCCATTTGGAAAGATGGTACACGGTAGACACAAAGCCTTGATCATAAATAAAACTGAGCAAAAAATACATACATTTCAAGTTTTATATACAATGGCTTAAATTCTGTTATGGACTGGTTCAATGGCATGGTAAAATGATTAAAGACTAAAGACTTGCCAAAGCATATCAACGAACATCCTACTCCAGTTTAAGCTATACAAAAATGAGCATGATGTTCATGCTAGCTCAAGTCGGCTGGGCATTGATACCAACAGACAATTATACAGAAAAAAAAATAAAAGAAACACATTTGCAGATTGTTCCCTTGAAAAACAAAAATGGCTCCAGGGAAACGTAGGATTGCTAGTAACTGCCAAATGCCCACAAAATTGATTGTCAACCGATCAGCCCCAGCCCCATTGCTTGATGATTGGGCCCTCATGTTGACCAAAATCCTCTGTAGATGGCTAAGAAACTATGAACAGCCAGAGTAACAAAACTTGATATGCAACACGAATTGCAATTATTTTACTGCAAATTACTTTGCAGCAGGTTCTGTCAATGGCCTCCCGTATAACCGGAAAAGTAAAGAGGACTTTGACATCTGAGGCTCTCGCTCCAGTGCTGCTATCACATCTTTTACTGAAACACTCCGTGCCACTTTTGTTAGCGGTGACCTTCTAATACCACCTAGAGAGAAGGTGCAAAAAAATTGCATTAAGAAAAATGCAGGCATGGTAAATACTCAGTTTGATCTAACCTAGAAATTCAATATCTTCAATATTTAAAATGTATTCTTGTAGAAAATACTGTTATGTATTGCGATGCGAGGGGAAGATGATTGGAGGATTTTGGGGTTGATTTGTGGAGAATTAGGGCTGGGAGCTACAGTCCCCACAGGTACTGTTCACACCTAGGATTGTGGCGGCCGCTAGGGTTGGAGGGGCGCAGGGAACGCCGGCCGCGGGGCTTCGCCCACGGCCGGCAAGAGAGAAGGGTTTTCCTTCTAATCTCTTGATTAAATTGATACATCTCCTCTCTTTAAATAGAGTGGATTACTTAACCCCTAAGCAAGGACTCGATCTTGTCTCTAAACCTAACCCTAACGGGCCTCCCGGCCCATTAGACCCTTGACACCTGACATTACCCCTCCCTTCTCCGAGCAGCTCGTCCTCGAGCTGCAGCATGGGCAGCTTGACAATGACTCGACTCCACACAAACCTATGACCTAAAAATAAGCCTTTTACATCTCGGCTTATTTGATTATTCTTAATCAGAAATAGACTCGAACTTTTTATTGTGCGACTCCCCGACAATAGGCGCCATCTCCATGACGAAGTTGCATGTGTACGCCCACCTGGATCCCATGGAGACCATATGAACGAGAGGGGTGCAGGGGCACAACCACCTGGAAGCAGTCGCGACGAAGACCAACGGAAACATCCTCGCGGTGCTCGGAGACGGAAAGCTGAGGCGCTAGGTAGCGCATCCCCGCTGGTGACAAGGAGGAACACACCTCCCCTACCGCCATCCCCGCAGAGTAGTACGTTGTCTGCGGGAAAGACACCATGCACACCCTTGGACACAGCAGCGGGTCGACACAATTGCTGGTAGCCATCGAGCGAGTCGAGGTTGCATCCCTCTGCATCGAAGGCGAAGGCGACCGCCGCCAAGGCTGCCTCCCGATTCCGCATCTGCTTGTGCGCCTTTTGTAGCCGCCGTCACGCTAGGAAGCCACACGTCGCCGCCTGTAGCCGCAACACCGCCTGAAGTTGCACTGCCGTGGTCGCCGCCTTTGCGCGACGACGAACTGCTTGCAGGAACTGCGACGGGGTGCGGGGCTGAATCAGCTGCAGATCGAGTAGCCGCCCCACCCACCGACGCGCAAGGACGCGCGCTGCAGCCTGCAACCGCACTGTCGTGAACACCTGTCGGGTAAGCATCTTCTCCGCCGTCTCCACTGCGAATGTGAATGGTCCTGTAGACGGCGTCGGGAGTGCTGCCACTGACGAGGCAAGGAGGGACGCACGCGGCGGCGGCGGCCTGCCCGTCAAGAGCTCGCACAACAGCGCCAACTCCTCGTGAATCCCGCGGATGGCAGCACCGTGGTCGAGGAGCATCCGCATCACCTCCTCGGGTGAGAGGGCATGGGGGAGCGGAGGAGGGACCGGCGACGCTGCGGAGAACAAGGCCGACGCAGCCCAAGGATGTGCGCCGTCAGCGTAGAATCCAGCCATGGTCTCTGATACCAAATTGTTATGTATTGCGATGCGAGGGAAAGGTGATTGGAGGATTTGGGGGTTGATTTGTGGAGAATTAGGGCTGGAGCTACAGTACCCGCGGGTACTGTTCACGCCCAGGATTGTGGCGGCGGCTAGGGTTGGAGGGGCGCAGGGAACGCCGGCCGCGGGGCTTCGCCCACGGCCGGCAAGAGAGAAGGGTTTTCCTTCTAATACTTGATTAAATTGATACATCTCATCTCTTTAAATAGAGAGGATTACTAGACCCCTAAGCAAGGACTCGATCTTATCCCTAAACCTAACCCTAACGGGCCTCCCGGCCCATTAGACCCTTGACACCTGACAAATACATGATGCTAGTAATTCTTTTTCACAGAATTAGCTTTTTTTCTCATCTATCAGGTTCAATCCCAAAATTGCGAACATGAGCACAGCTCCACATCACTAGAACATTTAAAAATTTATAACTGGTTCCTACTTGGAAACATAAATACTGTGGCAGGTTAGGTTTCCATATCAAAGTAACAGGTTAGGTTTCCATTTAGGGCCTCTTTGGTGCGGCTCCTCAGCAAGGCAGAGCGGGAGTCGGAGCAGGTGAAGTGGGTTTTTTTAGCCGCCCGCTCCGCCGTTTGCAGTGCAAAAACAGTTCTTGCTCTCTCATCTGACCAACCAGAAGCACTCCGCGGATGCAGGTCTTTGGTACCGCTTCAGCCAAAATAGCTCCAGGAGCTGTTCGTGGAGCCGCACCAAAGAGGCCCTTAGTATAACAACTGAGTATTCCGGAAAGGAACATTGAGCTGACCCACACCATAGCACACTTCTAACAGCAATAAATGAACATAGAAAAATAAAAAGCATGCTGTGCAATGCATTTGTCCTGTTACTGGGAAAGTGTATATTTCAAGTTTGAAGCTTCAGCATGTAAATAAATAGTAGGATTAGCATCTTACTGTTGAGGAATGCCTCGACTTCTAATATCATTGTACCATCTGAATATAAAAGGTAAACTTAGCCTTTTAATGACTTGACATACACATTACAACCCATGGTTGCGTACACCAAGGTTTTCTTAGGCGTTGAGGGTATGCCAGGACGCCTAGGCAACGCCTCATAAAACATGACGCACACACACTTGGAACCCCACTACCCTTGAACTATATCAAGCAACTAAATTCAGTGTCAAATTTAGCATTTACATAAACTGCAGAAAATAACAATTTTATAAGCATAAATAATTATTTGTAGATTTTTTTTTGCTGTGCCTCAGATGTGCAGTGCACTCTTGTTTAACAGCACAAATACAGGAGAAACAGGGAGATTAGGCTTACCAGATCCAAGCATTGTGGAGTAGCCTCTCTTTTCAATTCCCTGCTCCTCCATCGATTCTTTCCCAGATTTTAGTGATGACTTGTGTTGCAACATGCTACCTGGTACAGGGCCAGAAGAACCATCACCTCCCTCACTTCTCTGTTTATTTCGTTCAGCTAGCAATTGCCACTTTGACAGCATGTCATCTCCACCGGCCGCAACTCGTGCAGCAACATTTGCAGCTGTAGTTCTCATCTTATCATCGTCCTCCTTGTAAGTCTAAACAGAATCATCATCTCTATAACATATATTATTGTACAAGTATCCCATGAATACTGATAGAGACTAACCTTTGCATGCTTTGACGAGGTACGGGTCTCGTTCTTGTCTTTTTCTAGATCAATATTTGCATTGCCATCTCCCTGCATGTACTAATATGCTCATTACTAATAACTACACAGTCCTGAAAAGTACAACATGAACACTAATTTGGAAGACATTTGATAATTGTGGCAGTATCATCCACAAGATGCACTGAAAAAGCATAAGGCCATCACTTAAGGCAGTATGAGTGAAGGAATCTCAGTACATTAAGTGCTACACTACATATAGCCACAGTTCTTAATGCAACAAAGCGTCTTGTGGGGACTTGGGTATGCTTAGTAACCTAGGTGATGCCTAGGAGACAAGAAGCCCTTTGGCGACCTAGATACTGTTTGTCGAGCAGGCAATACCTTAAGACCCTTGCATATAATAAACTATATATTGGCAAATGAATATTATGAATAGTAAAATTGTTGTTCCAGTAGAAGATGCAATAATTCCTTATTTCAAGAAGTTCGATAATTTTGAATCATGATTTATGCCATCGAAGATTGAAAAACTGGAACATCATGCAAAACTAACATCATTTTGTTTCCTTATTCTCTCGGCATCTTCAGCTTGCTTCTTTTCCCATTGTTCTTTAGCTTCTCGGTTCACCTTCATAATATGACTGCGAACATCTGAGGATAACGGATAAAAACGATGCCTTGACTTTTCGACATCAACCCTCTACAAACAATGAGAACGCATGTAATGAGTTCAATATCTCAAATAGTTTATTTTGGAAGGAAAGCTGAATAAACTTATCACACCTGTTTAGAGAACCTTATTATATCGCTTATAAATCCTCGTAACCTCTCCTCAACGCACTGGTGAAGGTTTTATTAGATATGATATAACCCAAAGCAACTGGAAAAGATTTACTAGACAGTCTCTCACCATCGATAGACAACGTTCCACGTCAGTGCCAATGACCTTCAAATTACATTTCCTCACTGCCAAAATACCATAGTCAGAGAATAGATAGCAAAAGTTTTTTTTAATCAAGTAAAGATTTCAATGGTGGAGGTATTAACTGATTTCTGCTAATTTCTTTGCCAGTGGTTCCTTCTGTAGAATGAGCTTTTCTTCTTCTAGTTGAACAACTCTCCGAGCGGCTTCTGAAACTCGACTCTCGTCCTTTGGAGCAGAGAAAAGTTGTTCCTCTTCTTCCTGGCAGAAGGCACAAGCTATTATTGCTTCAAAAAATCTCAAATAATAGGTACTAGATGGCATGCATAAAGCAAATAAAACATAACAGAAGCACAAGAAGTCATGTACCCTCAAATTAACACCACTAACTGCTGTGACATCATTAAGCTGGTCAATGCTTTGTTCATGGAAACCTCCAGATGTCTTCTGCTTTTTGCTGACAAAACATAAAACAATCAGAGACAAAACATAAAGTAATTTGAATTGAAATACTAAGAAAAGGCATTGGAGTTACCTAGATGGTGGAGGGGATGAGCCTAATGCTTCCAGAGGCTTCTTCTGTCCAGAAGATGCCTTCCTCTGAGGTGTTTTAGAAGTTGCTGCAGGAGGTGTTTGCACAGAAGATTGGGCCTAACAATATAGCTAAACTAATTAGAACACAAAGCCAAAACAATCATTCACAATGGTGAATTATTTGTGTGGCAATTTGAGATCAGTTGAAGGCCAAAATGAAGGTAAATTATTTCTGTGTGACAATTTGAGATTAGAAGGCAAAAATGAATGAACACATAAAATTCCATAAGTAATGAACAGAATTCCACCAAGCATTCAGCCATGGATGCATACATGAGTTTCACAAGGTATCAACTATACCTTTATGCCTAGCCCAAATTACAAAATTCTTACTGATATCCGCTCTTCCTTCCTCTTGTCTGATAGAATAATTATTAACGATTGCATGTTCTCACTTAATAACATATAAATCAGTTCCTTGTGCGGTTATGTCATTATGTGCATGCACACATATAAATGCCAATCTGAAAGATCTGATGTGTCATCAGTCATACAATCACAAATCTATTCCAGACTGGACTTGGAGAATAGTTCAAGGAGTTCTCCAAATGGAAGTACTAATAAATATGGATTGGTAGGTGAGTTCATTGACACTGAGCTTTCATCTAACTGGGGGCACACGTCTAAGAAACATCCAATGCAGGATGTTGTTAGAACAAATTGCATTCTTATGGTCAACTATGTATTTATAATTCAAAATTAATCATTGAAATTCCGCTTCACATTGCACTTCAATGTAAAATGCTCTGGACAAATGAACAAAAAATTGTTCCTCCCTTCCAGTTAGTCAGTACTTATGACTTAATGCTTTCTAGTAAACCATATAAATACATATATCACGTATGATGTAACTGATAAGGTCACATGAGATTTTACATGGAAGTTCAGAAATAGCAAGATCAGCTAAGAACATTTGAGGGTTTCATGTCATAATATAATAAGATAATGCAAATTGTTCAACAAATAACCCCTTCCAGAAGTTATGGTTCCAAAACGTGCTACAATATACAACTATAGGTAAATCAATACATACCTGCAGTTTAGGCTCTGCTTGAGTGACATGAGATTGAGTCTGACTTGAGTTTGTTGTGGTCGAAAACTTAGAAGCACTCAATTTTGGTGACTGGTTTTCCATGCCACCACCACCTTTTGAAGATCCTGGGGCTTGATTGACTTGTTTTGCATGCATTGAAACAACAGAATTCTGCAAAGATTCCAAGTTTTGGCTGATAGTTTCCTTATTCATATGTGCTGTTGGAGAGAAAGAATTAGTTTTCTGCTCTTTGTTTGCTGATTGTTGCCATGTAGATTGATTAGTTGGTGCATTTCCAGACACTATAGATTGTGCTGGCACACTCGCAGCTAGTGTGGTCACAGCTCCCTGAACCACTTGTGCTCTTTGATTGGGATCTGTCATTTGTGGTCTAAATGATGAAGCTGGACTTCCAACTGGCCTTGGAAATGGACGTGCATGAATATTATTTGTCCCAAACATTGGCGAGGATGTTTGTGGACGCTGCACATGATGCTGCATTGTTTGCACCGGAGTTAAGTTATTGGGTGGACGGGTCTGTAGCATATGAGCTCCTTTCCCATCTGACATGTTTCCTGTTTCATTAGCCTTATGTGCATTGCTTTGTGAAGGTGAATAACCCCTGATACTCTGCATTTGGCTAGACAAGGAAGGCCGGAATTGAGGTGGCCTTAGGTTGTCAATAGCTTTCATAGGGACGTTGTGAGCCCCTGGATATGCCTCCTGCTCATCTGTCATAGAACCACTTGGAACAGTCTGCTGACCAGAAACTTGACTTAATAAAGAATAGTTGCTTGGATTTGTCTGAGTATTTCGCTGTGCCTGAGCAGTGTGCTAACAAACAAGAGTAAGTAACCCCCCCAAAACAAAACATAAACTACTGGTAAGAATTAACTATAATGAGGTTACACGCAATGCTGATACATACATATATAGACCCAAATTATATTAAGCAGCATTAATAAATGGCAGAGAGCCAGGATATGTTTTACATATATCACCATGAAGTGGAAAGAATATTTACCTGCATTTGATATTCTGAAATAGCTAGCTTAAGCACCTTATCGCCAACAATAGTCCTTACAACTTTTAAGAAATGTTCCTTGCGGACTTCATTTTTCTATTGAAATTAGAAAAAAATCAAGTTTACAAAAAGGATTAGCAGATTAATGGCTTACAAGGAGCTTCTACAAAAGAAGAACAATCATCCCTAGTTATTACTTTTGAGTTACATCAATATGTGTAAGTCATAACAGAAAATCAGCACTACTCGTGTAGTAGTAAAAATATGTGATCCAATGTTTTATAGGAAACAAAAATTAAGTGTAACTCATGTTTCAACTGTTCTATGATTCTAATATGTTTGTTGATTATTATCATCCTATGACAGGAAGACCAAAGGTTTCTAGAGAAAAGGTAATGAACAAACATAAAATTAAGAAAAAGGATATACAAACCCGCAGCTTGGCAAAAATGGACTGAACTTGCATATCCTTGTCTTTGTCAATGTAGCGTCTCAAAATTGGAAGTAACATGTAAAATGTAACAACTGGGACTTTTGCTGCTGTAGTTGCACCATTCGTTTGATTTGTGCGAGGTGTTTGTTGACCCTTCATTTGCTGCAAAGGCTGCTGCTGAGCAACAATTGGTGCTTGTTCACTCTTCATTTGTGGCATAGGCTGCTGCTGAGCAACAATTGGTGTTTGTTCACTCTTCATTTGCTGCATAGGTTGCTGCTCAGCAACAATACCTTGTTGAGACGTGTTTCCAAGCTCTTGCTTTTCTTTCAGTAAGTCGCACTCTTTTGGTGTATTCGAGGTAAGGTCTTTGTTATCAGAACCTTGAGAAATCATTTCAGGTCTTGATGGCTGATCGTTTCTAAGTAGATGTGTCTGTTCCTGTTGTTGACTCTCCTGGTTTGCAGTTTCGTTCTTTACCGGATCTTGCCACTGTCCATGATCATGTTTTAATAATGACTTGTTTTCCTGAGGTAGAAGTGCTGAAAACGGTGGTCAAATTAGGCAATTTGTTTCAGGAAGCATGTAATTAAGAACTTGTAGATCAATAGAAACAAGCACAGCATAGCTCAGGAACCAAAATTATCTTCATTGAATTCAGAGCATGAAATTTTGATAAAACTCCTGATACAGTATCCTCCACACCATGAAAGGAGGGTTTTAAGAAAATAGTACATGGGAAAAGAGTAATCTGCATCACAAGTGCTGAAAATTGTCCACCAATACAACAGGTACGGAGCCAGGATCCCCTCACAGGGGGCGCTGACGCTCTTACAGCTACACTAATGTCATGTTTTATGTGAAAAAATGAGGATGAAACAGCAAATACTGCATGAATTTGCATGGGTAAGGGGGTGCTGCAGCAACCCCTGCAGCCCTGCTCCTGAGTAACATCCTTTTATTTAGATAGGCCACATGAAAATGACATTAGCAGATTCATCATGAATCTACTCTTGCAAATTTGACTATATATTGTGAGCTGTTTTGCCAACTTTTCCTGCTAGTAATCATGATTAGTGAAATTTTCACTGGAGAAAGTAGTTATCAGGGCACCATATCATACAACACAATGGAAGTCATCTGAAAAGCCAACTATGTCACAAGCAAGAGCTTATGATGTCCCCTAAATTGAAAAATTACATAAAAATTATGTTGAAACTTGAAGTGATCAGCTTGTGGAAGAAAAATCCAAAAGGCTGCCTCCACATGATAGTTATACCTTTTCTTCGCCGTCAAGTAATATTTATCAGGTGGGTATAGGTTAGAAAAACATAGTAAAGATAACCAAAAAAGAAAAGTATAGCATAGAAGTAGACACATTCAAAGTTAAGACATGGATACGAAACACATACATTTTGCTCACTTGCTGAAAATGTTGCTAATGTAGTCTTTGTTCACAAACTTCATTGCACTCATAACATCAACACCAAAAGTATTTACTCTGAACTGGATACTCCCAATAAAGGGCAACACAGATATTCCAAAAGAGAATACCATAGGATAATCCCCTAATTACATTGCGAGATATTTCCAAGTTCTAATTTGGTTGCAAAGCCCATACTATCAAGAATATCAGTGCAAATTTCACTCATTCCTTTCAAATCTCCACAGTCCAAGGGCCTCAAAAACACTCCTAGAAAAACCACTATATACTGAATCAGAAAACTTGACATATCTTCAAGTTCAAACGATTTTGTTTTGGGCAGCATACCTCCATGGACAGTAGTGCAAACATCACCCACTCCGGTTTAAAGTCATGCACAGATAATCCTAAATAAGACCGACATACTGGTAATAATTCCTGAATTATGTGCAAACCCATAGCTGTTCCTTATAGATCCGGGGCTGATTTCAGAACCTATATCAATTTTCAAAACCAGGGACCAGTATTGGACCAAAAACATCTTGAATATTTGTCATTTCATTGAAATGAAGAAGCAATAAGCACAAATTTATACACTTGAAACGGAACACTCAAATTTCAGTGCTTCAGCATAGCTTTCCCTACCATTTTATCTCTACTGCAAAACGACATAAACCTCATACCCTATTCAAATTCAAAGAAACTTTCTTCCTGATGGTGATGTCACAGACTTCATCGGAGAGTTGAGGCAACCTAATTTTGAAGGAGAGATTCACCAAGGCACCATTGTGCTCAAATTGGCTATGCTGTGCACACACTAAACAGAACTGGAGTCCCGCATTTCCCACTCCGGAGCTGCATTCTGTCACCACGGACAAAAACGTTTCTCTAGATCATCTTTTCCCCCAAACCAAGAACCGCATTATCCGAAACCACCCACGCCGCTTCTTGATTCCTACGACCCCCCATTTCTCGCCAAAAGCAGGGCGCACCCCGAATTCTGTCCAAGAAGAATAAACCGTCCGCAAAGGGAAAATTGAGGTCTGGGGCTCACCGGCGCCGTGATCCGTAGGCTGGGACGAGGAGGAGGCGGCGGCGGCGGCGGGCGGGGCACTGATGGTGCAGCTGGTGCTGGCGCTGGCCTCCACCTCGCGGTTGAGCGCCGCCGTGAAGGCCTCGACGTCTGCCCCCGAGTGCAGGCTCTCGTCCTCCTGCACAATTCGAACAGCGAGATGGGCACCGCTGCGACCAAATCCCCCGCCTTCGTCCCCAACAAACCCAAAAGAATGGCAAGAGAGGCCGGGTCGGGCGGGGCACCTCGTCGTCCTCGAGGAGCTTCATGATGGGATCCATGGCGGGGGGAGCTCCGTCTGGTGTCGCGAGGCGGGTCCCCCGTCACGCTCGTCGCCTCACCTCTCCTCCGCCGGCTCTCTCCAACGAACGGGAGGAAACGAAAGAAAGAAAATCCCTTGTGCGGGCAGGAAGGACGGACGAGGAAGAAGGCCGGCTACTTTTCCTGAAGGCGCCTCGTGACTTTTATTAATGTCATGGCCTCCGCGTTTAATGGGCTTGTGGGCCTTCATAGATCTCACGATTAATTTGGTTGAAGCGCAAAAAAAGCCCACTCCCACGCAAAAGAAGGGAATTATTTATTTTATTTATTTATTTATTCATTTTGGAAAAATATACTATCGTTTCAAAATTTAGCAAAACTAACATACGACCACCGTAATCTATGATGATAGGGGCAAACCGCCATGGGCCACGGCATGTCACACCCGGATTTAAAGGCAAACTCGCATGCATAAACACATGTGCGCTAAGATCAAGTTTCACACATGTGTTGACTCAGTGAATACAAAAACACAGTTCCAAAGCGTAAAGAGAGTATTAAACATTTATTACATGACAGTTAGTCTTTATTCTAACACACCGAGTAACTAGCAGCGGAAAAAGTAAACTTAGAAGTCCTCCACAGGCTGCTGCTTGGAGAGACGAACGCCTAGAACTCGTCAAGTCCTCCAAGGTAGTCCTCAAAATGTCCGTCTGAGCAGCAGTCGGGTGGTGTAGATGAAGTAATAAATAACAATCATGAGCACATGTCATACTCAACAATGGAAAGATACTATAACAACATGCAAGGCTTTATGGTGGAGGCTGATGGTTGCAAAGCAGTTAAGCATTTTAGTTGGTCAAGTTTTATTAAGCAACTATTACTAATGAGTGTAAGTGTATGCCAAACCCACTTAAAAGATGCATAAGAACTCATAAAATGTAATGCACAAGTTATTGAAGTCCATCTTCCATAGAGTTAATCATGTGAGGGTCTAGGCCGCTCTTGACCGTGAGCACGACTAACTAGTCAGTTTTACACTCTGCAGAGGTTTTCACTTTCACCACAAGTCGCGTAAAAACTCAAAGAGTTTTGGACCCAACCATGCTGTGCAAAAGTAGGCACAATACCACACTACTGAGGTGTGGTTGCATAGGAACGCTACGAGGCCTTTACGAAGATCCTCCAAGGAGCAACAACCCACTAGGTTTCAGGTCGAAGCGGGGCACAAAGCTCCCTAGCGGGTCAATACCCCACCACAAAATAACAAATCCAACTCCCCGCTAGAGCGGGTCTATGCTCCGTCAACGCCTCCCCATTTGTCCCTTTCAGGTAAGGTTGCTACACCACTAAAGTCTCTGGTTATTCAGCCAAGGCATAGCCATGTGCCTTGTGGTTGTACGGTTTTCCTGGGTGGTTCTCCATGTTCCGATTTAAACAAGCATAGTGTTCTTGTATGACATGAATAACATAAAGTAAATCAAGATTAAAAGTTTGTTTCATTAAACCACCCAAAGTATGCGCTAGCAAAGCTACCCAACATAAGAATAACTCCCGGTTGATCAAGGCACAAGGTAATCAACACTAGTCACACCTTAGCATAGGTCCCATCACATTTATGCGAGCAAAAAGTAAATGCAGTGTAATTAAAATGCATGTTGTAATAGGACAAGAGGGAATGCAGCAAGGACTTGCCTTCAACCCAAGCGTGCTGCTGCTCAAAACCTTCTTGATCTTCAACGGCAGCGTACTTCACGAATTGATCGTTCACTACGCTCCACACAATGACATACAAGCATACAATACAAATAATTAAGAAATAGTACACCAATCATCTCAAACAGAAACAAAAGTAACATAAAACTAATCTACTCGTCGAGACGATCGCGTGGACATAAAGAACGCTAAAAACGAAGCTAAAACGAAGAAGATACGATCTATACAAGATTAGGGACTGATATGCAAGAAAACTAATCTAAAAGGGCTAAACTGAAGAAACTCGGACCTATCTGTAAGAAAACTTCAACGGCGGAAGGACCGACTTGTAAAAACCTAAAAGATCAGGAGCTAAACTGCAAAACCGCAGGCTCAAGATCCGGTTGACCGGTATATGCTGAGTTGACCCGAGATCTGATCCTTTGGATCAAGATCCGGCGGTCCGGGGCGCACGCAGGCGGCAAGAGGCGGCAACCGGCCTACGGCGAGCGGAACGCGGCGGCGCAGGGCGGCGGCCTCGCCGACGCAGGGCCAAACCGAGCTAGGGTGCTCGTTTGGGCGCACGGATTTCACCAAGATGTAGAGCGTGACGAAACGAACTCGACTAGAGCAACGCGAACGACTCACCGGCGACAACGATGGCTCACGGCTTGAAGTGGCGGTCGGCGGCGGCAGACTTCCGGCGACAGCGTCCTAGTGATGTATGGGTCGGCAACACGAACCAACAGCACCGGCGGCTCCCACACGTCCCGGCGAAGCTCCTGGACTGCTCCCCGACGACGGACAGACGACGGCGAGGCGGGTTAAAGGCGGCGACGGCGCTAGGGTTTCGGGCGGCGGCGCACAAGAGCTCGGTGGCGGCTAGGTTTTCGGGTGAGGGGCCAAGGGGTGCGGTGGCAGCTTGTAAAGGGGTCGGGGTGCTCCTTGGCGTGCGGGCCACGCTTGGGAGGCGTGCCCGAGGCGGACTCGGCGGCGCGCGCGGGAGGAGTCTGGGTTGGGGACGGCTTGAGGTAGGGGATGACACGCGGGCCCCGCGTGTCGGGCCGAGAGCGGCCGGCGGCGCGCGACGCGGACCGGGCCGGGCCGCTTGCGAAGCCGGGGCCGCGGCCTTCGGACGGCGCGCACATGGGGCGCGAGCCGGGCCGCTTGCTTTGCCGGGGGCTGCCGTAGACGGCGCGCGGGAGGGAAAAAGGAGGGGCGTCGCTGGACTTCAGGCGACGGCCCGTGCCGGCGAAGCTGGGCTGGGCTGAGCTAATGGCGGGCGGCTGCGGGAAAGGAGTAGGAGGGCCTGCTGCAGACTTTGGCTGCTGGGCTCAAAACAAAAACGGGCCAGAAAGGAGGGGAAGGGAAAAGGATAAAAGAAAAGGGTTTTCTATTTTGAAAAGCAACCAACCAAAAGAATTCAAACATAAATTTGAATTCAAACACTCAAAAACAATGCACCAGCATGTGTGCAACATTAAACTCCTATGATTAATTTATTTTATTTTGAAAATTATTAAATGCCTAAAAGAAATCAAGAAAACCTTATAGTCCTTAAGAACAAATTAACGGTTGCTAATAAATTTTAGTAAAATCAAAATTTCTGAAAATTAGGGTGTTACAAGTCTACCCCCCTTAACAGGAATCTCGCCCCGAGATTCGAAAAGAGAAAGAGAAAGATTGGGAAACTCTGCTTCTAACATTGTCGGTGTTTTAGACCGGCAACCTACTAAGGGAGTACACGAAGTAGATGAATATGGCCTCGCCGAGATCGGTAACTCGAAGGAAGAGACACGTGGCACACAATTTAGACAGGTTCGGGCCGCGAGGTGCGTAATACCCTGCGTCCTGTATGCTGCGTAGCTCTGGATTGATTGGGTATGATTACAATATGATGCAATCTTACGCCGTGAGATGAGATGATGAGATGATCATCACCACCGGGCGAATTCAAAGGACCTTCTATCTAAGTCAACACCCCAGAGCGGTTCGCCGGTTCAGATTCATCCAGAGCTATTTGTTGGCAACTCGGCGTGTTTGCAATTGTCAAGTCCTAGCCGTTTTCAATTTCGAGTTGAAGTCGGTTTACGCACAAGTCCGGACGTGGTGGCCACCGAAGATTCCATATGAGCACATGCACCGGGGCAAATTCGAGAGCGGACATCCCCGCTCACCAGAAAATTTCACCACCACCGCGGGCGAGAAAAATTTCCGTGCTGATCAATACCTGACAGCGGCATGCAAGCATCAACATCAAGTTCGAGTCCAACACAGATAAGAACTCGATCCTGGCTGGCAGCAACTCGGATTCCCTCCATCTCAAAAAAAGTGTGCCCTGCTACATGCCGGCAAGCACACGGAGTACATTAGCTCCTCACTACAGCCATACGGTGAGATGTGCAGGCTGGTTTCACAAGCAAACAATTTCAAGGATTTTTGCTACGCGCACACGCAAAGCTAGACCCACACGGAAGGCTACCAGGGAAGTCCAAGATCTTTGGCTTGGTGCACACACAATACAGTACGTGAGTACTACTACTCGGGTACAACTACCCTCGGCCACCTCAACCTTGTCGTGCGCCGCAACTACTCGTCTCCGGCCGCACGCGCTCTACGTCAACCTTGCTGTGCGCCGCTCGTCATGCGGCTCGTCGCGCCGGTCGTCATCGACTCTCCGCCTCGCGCCGGCTCGTCGTCGACTACTTCGCCTCCGCCGCGCGTCCGGGTGCCTCGGCTCGTCGCGCGGCTCGTCACGCGGCTCGTCGCGCCGTTCGTCGTCGAATACTCCGCCTCGTGCAGGCTCGTCGTCGACTACTTCGCCTCCGCCGCGCGTCCGGGTGCCTCGGCTCGTCGCGCGGCCTCGAAACAACTACCCTCGACCACCTCAACCTTATCGTGCGCCGCGACTACTCATCTCCGGCCGCACGCGCTCTACGCCGACCTCGCCGTGCGCCGCGACTACTCGTCTCCGGCCGCACGCGCTCTACGTCAACCTTGCCGTGCGCCGCGACTACTCGTCACCCGGCTGCACAGGCTCTACCTCACCAACGTCGTGCACCGCGACTAGTGGCGGAACCAGAAATTTTCAATAGGGGGGCCGGCTAAACCAACATCATTGACATCTCGCCTATAATCTTTAATTTGCATCATAGTATTATCAACACCTTCCTGATCTCAAGTAGAATGGCAAATAACGCATGAGAATCAGTTAGTGAATCGCAGAGCGAAGCTGGTAGCAAACCCCAATGTAATTGTGGTCAGCAATAATTAGATACATGTTTTCTAGTTTTCATGTGAGATATATTGAGGAGGTAAATCAAATGGATACAAGTAGTAACTATGCCTAATTGTGTGTGTGTGTGTGTGTGTGTGTGTGTGTGTGTCTATATATATATATATATATATATATATATATATATGATTGGAATGTATTGCCCAGCAGTGCATGCCCCCACTGCAGGGGATTATTATGTCTAGAAGAGCCGGCGGTCCAGCTGCTCAACAATGCTCCTATATATAGAGCTTATTGATTGGAACTTAAGTCACATCTTAACATTTACATGTAATAAATATCTCAAATAGTTTATGTCTGACTTTGGACTTTGAATTGGATTGGAGGTTCAAATACTAGCTCATCACTCAAATACGCTCTGGAGCATGCGTGTAATACAGGGGGTTTAGAGCTTTTTCAGCGTGATAGGGGGGCCGTGGCCCCTACCTGCCCCCCTTGGTTCCGCCACTAACCGCGATTACTCGTCATCCAGATTGCACCGGCTCAGCCGCGCGTCCGGGTGCCTCGGCACGTCGTGCGGCTCGTGACGCGGCTCGTCGCTCCGCTCGTCGTCGACTACTCGCGTCGCGCGGCTCGTGTCGACAACTCCACCTCGCGCGGGCTCGTCGTCGACTACTTCGCCTCCGCCGCGCGTCGGGTGCCTCGGCACGTCGCGCGACTCGTCACGCGGCTCGTCGTGCCGCTTGTCGTCGACTACTCCGCGTCGCGCGGGCTCATCGTCGACTACTCCGCCTCGCGTAGGCTCGTCGTCGCCTACTTTTCCTTCGCCACGCGTCCGGGTGCCTCGGCACGTCGCGCGGCTCGTCACGCGGCTCGTCAAGCCGCTCGTCGCCAACTACTCCACGTCGCGCAAGCTCGTCGTCGACTACTTCGCCTCCGCCGCGCGTCCGGGTGCCTCGGCACGTCGCACGGCTCGTCACGCGGCTCGCGCGCGCCGGTCGTCGTCAACTACTCCGCCTCGCGCCGGCTCGTCGTCGACTACTTCGCCTCCCGCCGCGCGTCGGGGTGCCTCGGCTCGTCGCGCGGCTCGTCACGCGGCTCGTCGCGCCGCTCGTCGTCGACTACTCCGCCTCGCGCAGGCTCGTCGTCGACTACTCCGCCTCGCCCAGGCTCGTCGTCGACTACTCCGTGCGCCGCGACTTCGTCTTGCGGCCGCGCTAGCTCTACTTCATCCACGCCGTGCGTCGTGACTACTTGTCTCGCGGCAACACTGGCTCTACTTCGAGTATGCCGTGCGCCGCCACGACGTCATCTTCCGGTCGCATCGCGTCGACCATTCATCTTGACTAGTTTTCCAAACTAGTCGAGAACGGCAGTCACGCCCCCAACAACTAGTCGGAATCAACTCTGACTAGTCGACTTCAACAACAACCGTCGCGGCTCCATCGCCGACCGCCACGGCTTCATCATCAGTACCGCCGAGCAAAGACAACGGCTAAGTCATTTATTTAAATGATTACTGTTCTCTTGGCTTGTTCTCCTCATCATGTAGGACTACTTGCTGACTACTCATTTGTGTATGCTTCTCGGCGGGTTTTCAAGGGAGCTACACTCTGCTGACTACTCTTGGGGCATATCAATCAAGTCGCCACGAGTCTACTTCATCGACTCGGGGGCTATCCCAAGGAGGCAGCTTCTAAAGTCCGCTACACGCGACAATCTAAAGTCAACTTCTAAAGTCGCATTCTAAAGTCCGCTCTGTGCGGCAACTTAAAGTCGACTCCGGTCGCATCTTCACCTGCTTCAGTGGCGTACTACGTGTGTAAGCTTCGATGGAACCTAGCTGTAAGCGGCCCTCGGAACCTGGCAACGATGGAACCTAGCTGCACGTGGTCTTCACGCTCTGTACCATGGGTCCAAGTACCCTAAGTACTCGCGCTCCATACCTTGGGTCTGAAATCCATGGCCCAGGTACACAAGTCGACTCCGGTCGCACCTTCAAGCCCGCTCTGGCGGCAATCGTACCTTGGGTCTGAAATCCATGGCTCAGGTACTCAAGCCCACTCCGGTGGCACAAGTCGACGCTAACGGTCGCATCCAAGCCCACTCCGGTGGAACAAGCCGACTTCGGTCGCAATCTTAAGCCCGCTCCGGCGGCAAAACTACTCGTTCTCTCTGATTATTCATTTGCTTTGGCTTTCCGGAAAGTGCTTTTCGTTTTTTGCATCTTAAGTCCACCCTGCGTGGCACAAAGTCGACTATTGTAGTCGCATCTTAAAGTCCGCTCTACGCGGCAAACTAAAGTCGACTTCCAAAGTCGCATTTCAAAGTCCGCTCTGCGCGGTGCAAAGTCGACTATTGTAGTCGCATATCAAAGTCCGCTCTGCGCGGCATTCTAAAGTCGACTTCTAAAGTCGCATATCAAAGTCCGCTCTGTGCGGCATCCTAAAGTCGACTTCGGTTTTCAAGTCGCAACTCAAAGTCCGCTCCACGCGGCATCACAAAGTTGACTTCAGTTTTTAAGTCGCATCTCAAAGTCCGCTCCGCGCGGCACAAAGTCGACTTCGGTTTTTAAGTCGCATTCTAAAGTCCGCTCTGCCGGCATCTAAAGTCGACTTCGGTCGCATTTAAAGTCCGCTCTGACGGCACGACTACTTCTCATGCTCCAAGACTCGACGCCAAACTACTACTTGGAATCTCTCCAGCCCGGGGGCTGCACTTAACATACTACTCGAAGATAACTTCAGCATGCTTCACTCGCTCTCAAGCTCGGGGGCTCGTCACCAATCACTACTCGACGTGGCTCATACGACTCTCTTATCTCTGGGGCTACACGCTGCAAGAGTACTCAGATGATGGCTTTCGCGAACACTGAAGACCCTTGGATTGATTATCTAATCATTTCAAGGCTCGGGGGCTGCTATGCTACACCCATCATTCAAATTTTTTCAAGACGGAAGATTCAGAATCAAGATTGACCCTCAGCTGGAATCTGCAACTCAACCTAAGGCTCGGGGGCTACTCCATATGGAGTGCGATTTTGCAACCGCACTTCCATATAATCTCGACTTCAAGACAGATGAGCTGGACCACCTTCCAGCCTCGCGGCAGTTCAAGTACTATTGAAGACTTCTCCAAGCAGTACTCGAGTACGCTCAAGGACTACTCGAAGAGGCTTCAAGACTACTCGAACTACTACTCTCAACTACAATGTGCTCGGGGGCTTGCCGGGCATACTCCCCGGGTACTCATGCAAAGAAGGAAGAAGACAGACTCCTACTAGAATTCCCCTGTAATCCTATTAGGACTCATTCCGTGTAATCCTACTAGGACTCCTGACTTGTAACCGACTAGGAACCCGCCCCCTGGACTATATAAAGGAGGGCCGGGTACCTAGCTGGGCATCTGAACAACCAACACCAAGCGCAGGGCGCCATATTTGATCCCCCCAAACAGGACGTAGGGTTCGCCATCTTGGCAGCCCGAACCTGTATAAATATTGTGTCTCGTGTCCTTGCGCATACCTTCGAGTTCTCGGTCTCTCGTTCACGATCCTCACCGCACAATCTACTACCTCGGGTACCCCCTTGGTAGGTTTGCCGGTCTAAAACACCGACAGGGTCCCTGTCTTGCCTTATATAGTCTGGAAGGCAGGGTTACAAGTCGGAATAGGGAGAAAGTACTAGTCGAGTACGTATAGGAGTCCTCTATACAGTGCGGGACATGTACAGCTTCCTAACCGAATACTTCTCCTCTGTAGTCCTTGTGCTTCACGCCATCAGGTGCCATGCAGCGCAAGTCGGGTAGTCCCAGGGGCCCACCGAGTAGTCGGTCCTGGTACCCACCGAGGTAGTGGGCCCAGGGAGGTCCATACGACAAGCCCTCGAGTACTTTGTAGTCGAGAAGGATAGCTTCAAGTAGCCTTGACGGCCTTAACGAGTAGTCCCCGAGCGTCCCCGAATACTACAAGTCAAAAGTCCTCAAGAGTAGTCGAAGCATCCCGAGGCTGGAATGTACTCCCCCGATGTTTGAGCAATCCCCGAAGTCTTCTCGAGTAGTCCCAAGCGTCCTCGAGTGCTGCCCTTGAAGGTCTTCAACAATGCCCATGTTGTCTTGAAGCCGAAGCTGATATGGAAGTGCGATTGCAAAATCACACTCCATATGGAGTAGCCCCCAAGCCTTAGGTTGAGTTGTAGACTCTGGCTGAGGGTCCATTTGAAGTTTTGGCAAGAAAATCCCGAAAAATCCGGAGAAAAACCGAAGGACACGTGGCACGGAGCCCCCGAGCCTTGAGTCGAGTACTTCCTCTCGAATTGAAGGGTCATCTTGTAGAATGTGTAATGAGATGCTCTTGAATCTTGCCGCTTCCCAAGAAGTCGAGTAGAAGTAGCCGAGCCCCTGAGGTGAGGCGCGTCGACTAGTAGAAGTTGAAGGGTCACGCGCGACCGCTGAGTCAGCCAAGCGCAGACTTATCCATCCGGCTGTCGGAGGGCCGTTTTGACTTATAAATAGAAGCCAAAACCCTTAGGGCCTTTCACCCTACGCAGCTGTAGCCATTCCCAGCAGATCTTGGCCAGAAATCGCCACCAGTGCACACTGCCGCCGCTGAGTGAAGCATAGATCTGAGTGCGCCGCCGTAGAGAGCCATCACAGTAGCCCCCGAGCGGATGCGCGTGAAAACACTGTGCACTTGGAGGATGAATTCGACGGAGCGGATGTGCGTGAAAACACTGTGCACTTGGAGGATGAAGCCGTCTCCATCGAAGAATGCAAAGGCCGCCGGCGGAAAGAAGAGGGGTCGTGAGGAGGCCGCCGAGCAGTACCTCTCGTGCAAGCTGATAGACTCCAATCAGGATTGGAAGGCCAAGTGGTTCTACGTCACGAACCACCACCCGGGACTGCCGAAGTCTAGCGGGAAGAAGCCCAAGCATCGCCCGTGGTGGAACTCGGAGCCGACGATGCAGGAAGGGATCCAGCTACCCGAGTTGTTGGCGCGGATCAAGGCGTTGAGGGAAGCCGGGCTGAGGGCCGAGCACGTGGCCTTCAGCTTCATGAAGCGCAGGGTGCAACCGCTGATGGCTTGGGACACCCTGGGGTACGAGTACACCGGGGATGATGATACGTCGCGGATGCCTGGAGACGAAGTCGACGACGATGACATTGTCGACAGGCTGGCCCGGATCTTCAAGGATATGCCGCCGTACACGCCGCACGCCCACCAAAGGAGGTTAGTAGCCGCACCCATAGTCGAGTACCCATTCCATGTGAGTAGTCGCACTGATGAGTTGTTTCTTGCAGGATGACTTGAAGAAGTTTGTCTCTGAGCCGCCGGCGCCTCCTCAGCTAGTCGAGGTCCCAGAGGAGGGGAAAGCCAAGGCCAAGGAGCGACGTGAAGTCAGCGAAGGAGACAACACCGTTGTCGTAGAAGACACGTCCGAGGAGGACGACGACGAGGAGACATTGCAGGACCGCTTCCAGCTGCGGTCGAGGTTCAGCCGTCCTGGCCTACCTCATGTCCCTCTCGTTCAGGATCAACCGGCTGGCCTGGAGGCTAGTCTGGCCGCGCCGCCGAGGAGGCCGCGCAATGCGTCCTGCAAGCGCATGGCCAAGAAGTTGAAAGTCACAGCGACCACGTCCCAGGAGGTAAGCCATCCTCAGTGGTGTAGTCGAGTACTGATGTCTCGGGTTCACTTGTTGATGAAGAAGTTTCCTTGCTTGCAGGAGTTGCCGCCTATGGAGCCCGTGTATCAGGGCGACGAAGGCGAGTGGGACACGGTGGGGGAGGCCGCTGGGAGTCGTAGCCCAGCCCCCACTGTCGAAGAACTCTTGGCGCAGATGGAGCCCCAGCCCCCTGCTGCGCAGGAAAGCACGGAACCCGCTGCTGCCGAGGCTGGACTGGTGGGCATCGCCAGCATCCTCGGCGCCCCGACCGTGACGGTGGTGAGGACCGGGAGCGTCCCAATGGTCGATGGATGACCGCTCCTCGGTGATGAGTGATTGACAACGGGTGTTGGACCGACTCTTGGCTTAGTGCGCGGTGTAGGCCGCGGTCTAGTTCGTGTTGTTGCGAGGTGAAGAACGGGCGCGAAAGGTCTTCGGCCTTGAGGGGCCTCCGGGAGATGGAGAGACAAGTAGGCTCGGTTCGAGGGACCGGTGGACGCGCGGGCCCGGGTGCGGGCCACATGGTGGCGACACAAGCAAGACGAAGTCATGGACAAGTGAGCCGGTGCACGGTGGCGGTCAAGTCAAGTGGTTTGGCGGGAGGCCGACCGAGCACGCGGGGTTTGGTGGTTTGCCCACAAAACCATCGGCGGACGGTTTCTTGGTTTGGGCCTCAAAACCAAGTCCGAGGGCCCAACACGACGGAGACGGGATCCGGGCGTGTCGGGAAGCTTCGAGGCGGAGGACACGCGGCGGGATCGCATGGCTTGCGTCGGGAGGGACGCGGGGTGCGGCAAAGGCGTGGCCGTCCGATGGCAAGACCCACAAACATTACCAAAATGCCCCTACGTAGGTTGTATCGCCGTAGTTTAGTTAGGGGTAGTCGAGTCATTTACCACTCCGGCGGGACTCGATATATAAGCCATGAGTGTGTGTTGATGGCTCTCTCTCTCCGCGACTTAGGGTTTCATTTTGCTCCCTCCTCTTTCTCATTTTCGTAGCTATTTTTCCTCCTATTTTCTCTAGGCTAGCATGAGAGCTTCACGAGAGATTTGTTGAGAGGGATGGATGCTAGGGCGGCATGCTAGACCTTGTGAATCTTTCTGGTTTGTATAGAAGATTCGGGGTTGTTTTTCTTGGCTTTTCGTACTTGTTTTCGTGCCTTTGTTCCCGGTGTGATTCCACCGATTTGAGTGGGTTTCTCCCCGGATTTCTTTGAGGGAAACATGGATAGATATCTTGTGCATCTTTATGCTTGATCTTGTGCCCTCAAACGCCGGAAACCACTTCGATTCGTGAGTTTTCGTTCGGTGCTCTAGCTTTTGGTGGTGCTCAAAGGATTCGCGATTCCGGTGATTTAGGGAGTTAGGAGGCAAGATTTTTGGGCTATAGCATCCTTGTGTGACGCTTTTCAAGTACCCAAACCCTTGTCTCTACGGCTTCAACCGTTTGGGAAATCCGATGATGATTTGGGGGAGTTGACTTTCGGGGTCGGGCGTTTTCGGCTACTGTCCGCACCGGCGGACGGTCCGCGAGGACCGGGCGGACGGTCCGCGCGGCTAGGGTTCGTCCCGTGTTCTTCGTGTTCTTGCTCGTCTTTCGTTTCGATCCGTCGCGATTTTGGTTTTTGGTTGGACGGAGTTTTGGACGGTCCGCGGTGTTGGGCGGACGGTCGCGGGTGCTTGGCGGACGGTCCGCGTGCTCCCCGCGGACGGTCCGTGGTTTGTGGGTGGCTTTGGTTCGTTCCGTGTGATTTAACGGACGGTCGCGGGAAGGGCCGGACGGTCCGCGGCGTCCGTGCGGACGGTCCGCGGGAGCGGGGTCGGACGGTCCGCGCGGTTCATCGCGGACGGTCCCGCACCGCCCGGGCGGACGGTCCGCCGGGAGCCGTGTGCGGTCTTGTTTGTTTCGATTCCTTCCTTCCCTTTCTAGTGCTTCCGCGTGTGCTTCTAGGAATCGTTCCTAAGGCTAGAGGTTGATCCATAACCTCGTGGTCTTGGCGATTGGTGCGTGATTCGATCCATCGCTTGTGTGTGACCGGGGTTTGTCTAGGGTATAGGCCGAATTCTTTTTGGAAGAATTTTTACCGGCTCCTATTCACTCCCCCCCTCTCTAGTCGACATCCGATCCTTCGGGTGGTCCCGTCAAGCTTGTAAGTGTTGAATCTTCCCGAGTAGTACTTGATGTGGTAGTCATGCTTGATTGACAACCGGCTTGTGTACTCTGCAGGAAATCGACGGACCTGTCCTGGGAGGGGGATGGACCCTCTGCAGCGGTGGCGGAGGAAGAAGCCGCGCCACCCGTTGAGGAGTCCGCTCCCGCCCCTCAGGCGGAGCCCGAAGTGCTGGCCGCTGAGGCTACGTTGCCCGAAGCCAGCGTAGTTGAAGGTGAGTACTCTACTTTGGTTGAGGTGCCTTCGTAGAGTAGTCGTAGTCGCCATGTTGACTGATACACTTGTCTTCTTGTCGGCAGGTGCTGAGGTCGAAAGGAGCGATATCCCGTCGGCGGTGCCCGTAGAGGACGTGGCACCGGAGACTCAGGAGGCAGCCGTAGAAGCCTCCGAGCCGATGGAGGTGGTCGTTGGGGAAGCCGCTGCGATGACTGGAGGAGAGGAGGCCGCCACGCTACCAGAACCCGCTCTGGAGGTAGTCGTCCGCTCGCCAGAGATCCAAGACGCAGAGCCAATCCGCTCGGCGCCGATGACCGAAGCCGCTACGAGTAGTCATGGCGGGATCGAGTTGTTGGCGGACGACCTGGTCGATCTGGCAACGGTGGCTCGGCATGTGGAGGCGGTCCGCCAGGCCGAGCGATGGATGAAGGTGAGTAGTCATCACCCTTGAGTAGTCAATCCTTTAGCGTTGAGTACCCATTTGATGCGAGTTGTCTGTGCAAGACGTCGCTGAGAGGTCCCGCCTGAAGTCGGATATGCTTCAGGGGTACGACGACGCTGTGCTTCGGGCCGAGACGCTGGAGGACCAACTTGTGAAGTCCCGGAAGCACGCCGCCGCCATGCAGTCAAAGCTGGACACCGCCTTCGCCAAGTACCACAATGACATCCAGGAGATGCAGGCGAAGAGTGACGACTTGGTGCGGAAGAACAAGTCGCTTCGCAACAAGAACAAAGGTACACCACTTGTATCGTTGAGTACTTGTTTGAGGTCGAGAGGTAGTCTAACCCGCTGTGCCTTGTTGTTTGCAGAGCTTGAGACTCGGGTAGAGCAGCTGAAGACTTCAGAGACTGATATGAAGAATCTCTTCTACCGGGAGCAGGAGGCCCGCCGAGTGCGGAGTTAGATTATAAGGAGCTTGATTACGAGTGCGACAAGCACATGGAGCTCTGTATTGCATCAGACCGTTGACCACAAATCATTGCAGAAGCTGAACGAGGATTGCGAGAAGCTGCGGGCCCAACTCAAGGAGATTGAAGAAGCCGCGCTCCCCATCGCGAGGCTGCTGGTGCCTCATCCTGGCGGTCCCAAGATAGTGCCGCTGGTGGATCGGTTGAAGGAAGCCCCTAGCTGGCTGGCGGCCTACGTGAAGCACTTAGCGAAGTCAATCCCGAACCAAGTGCTGGCCTTCATGAAGTCGTACTTCCCGAAGGCTCCCGTAGACGTAGTCGCTGGTGGACTAGCCGCCAACTGCAACGACGAGCAGTATGCGGAGCTGCTGGAGCAGATGGCGCCCATTGCTGATCAAGTCGCCGAAAAACTTAATCTCTAGTAGTCCTGTAATAGTGAGCTCGTAGCAATAGTTGTACAAAAACAATTGTAATTGTTTAAGTATTAATGAAGAAAAGTTTCCAACAATGAGTACTCGTTGCCGCGATCTCTGAGTGTGGAGTCCCATCGTGGAGTTGTTGCGAGTAGTGGTACTCGGCAGTAGTCCCGTTGAGGGAAGTAGACAGTAAAGCAGTTGATGAACAATCAAACTTTATTACCGAAGAAGTTCACCTGGATGGCCAGGGCCGTAGTTACAGAGTAGTCGCCAGGACCCGGAGGCCGCTTACGGCTAAGTAGTGCTAGGGCGAGTAGCCGCTTACAGCAGTAGATCCGTAAGTAGCCGTATAGGCTGGATCTAGGAGTACATGGTCTCTAAGTGGACCGCTGCTAGAGTCCTTTGTCGCTCGTCGCAGCCCAGGATCTGTAGGTAGCCGCATGGGCCGGATTCGGAGAGGAGTAGTCCGAGACCGGTGCTCGAACCGTGAGGCCGCTTACGGCGAAGAAGTAGTCCGGAGACTAGTGCCGGACCGGGGGGGGCGCTTACGGTGGAGGGGTCTTGATGTAGTCGCGTAGACTTGAGCCCCGGGGTAGTCGTGTAGACTAGGCATAGAACCGACGCAGCCGGTCGATGTTCCACGAGTTGTTGACGTCTTTGCCTTCAAGTGTCCGGAGGCGATAGGAGCCCGGTCCCGGTCACCTTTGCAACCGTGAAAGGACCTTCCCAGGGCGAGCTGAGCTTGTGTAGTCCTTCCGTGTTCTGGATGCGACGGAGGACGAGATCACCAACGTTGAAGGAGCGTTCCTTGACGTTGCGATCGTGGTAGCGTCGGATACCCTCCAGGTACCTTGCTGATTGGACGAGGGCAGCGCAGCGAGCTTCTTCGAGTCCGTCAATGTCAACTTGTCTACTGTCTTCAGAGATGCCTTCGTCGTAGTGCTCCACTGCTGGTGAATCCCATATGACATTGGCAGGGAGGATTGCTTCGGAGCCGTAGACCAGGAAGTAAGAGGATTGCCCCGTTGTCTTGGAAGGCTGAGTACGTAGCCCCCAGAGTGCATTAGGTAGTTCCTTGATCCACTTGCCTCCTTTAGAGTTAGCAGCGTCGTGTAGCCGCTTCTTGAGAGCGTCGAGCACCATCCCATTGGCACGCTCGACTTGTCCGTTGGCCCGAGGATGGGAAACTGAGATGTATCAGACGTCGATCCCGCTGTTCTCGCAGTACTCCCAGAACTGGTGGTTGTTGAAGTTGGAGCCCAGGTCTGCGATGATGCGGTGGGGTAGTCCGTAGCGATGCACGAGTTCATCCAGGAAGTCGAGTACTCTGTCAGCCTTGGGGCATGTGACCGGCTTGACCTCGATCCACTTGGTGAACTTGTCGATGGCCACCAATACTCTATTGAATCCACCTGGCGCAGTTGGCAGTGGCCCAATCATGTCGAGCCCCCAGCAGGCGAAAGGCCAGGTTGGCGGTATGGTGACTAGCTTGTAGGCTAGGACGTGTTGCTGCTTGGCGAAGTACTGGCACCCTTGGCACCTTCTGATGAGTTCTTCAGCGTCGCCCAAAGCTGTGGGCCAGTAGAAAGCTCGTCGGAATGCCTTGCTGACCAGCGTGCAAGAAGACGCGTGGTTGCCGCAGACGCCCTTGTGGATCTCCTCCAAGATGTCCTTGCTTTCTTGTCTAGGGACGCACTTCATGAGTACTCCGGAAGATGCGCCCCGTCTGTAAAGCTTGTCTCCGACGAGGATGTAGGACTTGGTGCGGCGGATGAGCTGCTCGGCCAAGTTCTTGTCGGGGGAATCTTCTCGCTCGGCCGAGGTAGTCGATGAAGGGTTGCCTCCAGTCCACGTCGATCATCATGACCTCCTGGCCAGCCGGCGGATGCGCTGGGACAGTGGTCGGTGGCGCCGGCTCCGGGATGGATGGTGCGTGAAGCTCATGGACGAAGACACCTGCTGGTACTTGAGCGCGAGTAGAACCAAGCTTCGACAGGATGTCCGCTGCAACGTTGTTGTCGCGGACGATGTGGTGGAACTCGAGACCATAGAACTTGTTCTCGAGCTTGCGGACTTCTAGGCAGTAGGCGTCCATGTTCTCCTTGTTGCGGTCCCAGGACTTGTTGACTTGGTTGATGACCACCTGCGGAGTCGCCGTAGACTAGTAGCCGCTTGATGCCCGGTGAAGGCCGCGAGGCGGAGCCCGTGTAGTAGAGCTTCGTACTCGGCTTCGTTGTTTGAGACCTTCCGAGAAGATGCGGGACGTACTTCGGTTGTTCGCCCGTTGGAGAGATCAAGAGTACCCCTGCACCTGCGCCCTCGAGGTTGAGTGAGCCGTCGAAGTACATCACCCAATGCTCTGGTCGCTCGGTTGGAGTAGGTAGCTGATTCTCGCGCCACTCCGCCATGAAGTCGACTAGTGCTTGCGACTTGATGGCTGTGCGTGGCTTGAAGTTGATTGTGAGGGCGTCGAGATCGACTGCCCACTTGAAGATTCTTCCAGTAGCATCTTGGTTCCGCAGGATGTTGTCGAGCGGGTAGTCGGTGACGACGGAGATCGAGTACTCCTGGAAGTAGTGTCGTAGCTTCCGCGAGGTGATGAGTGCCGCATACGAAGCTTCGTACGGCCGGTAGCGTGCCTTGGACTCGACGGGACCTCGCCGACGAAGTAGGCCGGGCACCGGACCGGATAGGCGTGGCCGTCTTCCCCGCCGCTCAACGATGATGGCGATCGACCACATGAGTAGTCGCGGCGAGGTAGAGCGATGAGCGCTCGCCTTTGCGAGGAGCCGTGAGGACTGGTGGCTTCGATAGGAAGTCCTTGAGCTGGGCAAGGGCTTGGTCCGCCTCTGGAGTCCACACGAACTTCTCTTGGTGCTTGAGTAGTTTGAAGAAGGGGAGCCCCCGTTCTCCAAGCTTCGAGATGAATCTATTCAAGGCCGCCATGCACCCAGTCAGCTTCTGGACATCTTTGATGCACGTGGGAGCTTTCATGCTGGTGATGGCGGAGATCTTCTCGGGATTGGCTTCGATGTCGCGCTGGGTGATGATGAAGCCGAGCAGTTTGCCCGAAGGTACATCGAAGACGCACTTGTTCGGGTTGAGCTTCCAGCGGTACTCGCGCAGGTATGCGAAAGTCTCTTTGAGATTGTCGATGAGGGTACTGGAGTTTCTGGTCTTGATGACCACGTCATCCACGTAGGCTTCGACGTTCTTATTGAGTTGCCTCTTGAAGCGGGCCTGGATAGCTCATTGATATGTGGAGCCGGCGTTCTTCAACCCGAAGGACATGGTCGTGTAGCAGTACGCACCAAATGGGGTGATGAACGCGGTCTTCTCCTGGTCTTCTTCCTTGATCGCGATCTGGTGGTACCCGGAGTAGCAGTCGAGGAAGCAGAGCAGGTCGCAGCCCGCCGTGGAGTCGATGACTTGGTCAATCCGCAGCAACCCGAAGGGGTCCTTGGGGCAGTGCTTGTTGAGGTCGGTGTAGTCGACGCACATCCTCCACTCGTTCGAGTTCTTCTTGCGGACGAGGATGGGGTTGGCGAGCCACTCAGGATGGAAGACTTCTCTGATGAAGCCAGCCGCGAGTAGTTTGGAGAGTTCCTTCTTGATGGCATCCCGTCTGTCGTCAGCGAAACGGCGGAGGTGTTGTCGCTTGGGGGTAGCTTTAGGATCGACGTTGAGGCAGTGCTCAATCAACTCCCTGGGCACTCCTAGAATGTCCACTGGCTTCCACACGAAGATGTCGCGGTTAGCCCGGAGGAAGTTGATGAGCGCGTCTTCCTATTTGGGGTCGAGGCCGACCCTGATGGTGGTGGTCTTGCTGCTGTCGCATGTCCCGAGGTCGATCGTCTTGACCAGGACCTCCTCAGCTGGCTGAGGCTTGTTGGCTTTGTCTAACTTCTCAGGGATGTCGAGTTCACTTGGAGTAAGCTTCTTCGACGCGGCGTAGACCTCCATCATTGCGTTGGGTACTTGATTTGCGGAGGCGATCTCCACGGCTTCAGTGTCGCAGTCGTGCGAGATCTTCAAGTCCCCTTGGGGCGAGAGTACACCTGCTGGGCTTGGCATCTTGAGTACCAAGTAGGTGTAGTGGGGTACCGCCATGAACTTGGCGATAGTCGGTCTGCCGAGGATGGCATGGTAGGATGTCTCGAAGTCCGTGACTTTGAACTTGATGTACTCGGTACGGTAATTGTCCCGAGATTCCCCAAAGGTAACTGGCAGGACCACTGAGCCCAGTGGGATAGCCCCGTTCCCGGGGACGATGCCGTAGAAGGGCGAGGTGCTCTTGGTGAGCATGTGGGTGATGTCGAGCTTCATCTTCTTCAAGGTCTTGGTGAAAAGGACGTTGAGCCCGCTTCCACCATCGATGAGGACCTTGTTGAGCCTGGAGCCTGCGACCACCGGCTTCAGGACGAGAGGGAACCGTCCTCGTTCGGAGAAGCTGGTCCATTGATTCGCGCGGGAGAAGGTGATGGGTACCTCCGACCACCTGAGAGGCGTCGGAACCGCTGGTTCAATGCTCATGACTTCTCGACGAGTAGCCTTTTGCTCCCATCTGCTGGGTAGTCCACCGAAGAGGACGTTGACAGTCTTGTCGGGTTCCTGGAAGTTGTCGTTGCCTCCGTCGTTCTTCTTCTTGCCTTTCTTGTCGTGAGGGTGCGGTGGCTCTGGAGTACTCTTGAGTGCTCGCCTGAGTTGGTAGCACTACTCGGTGGTGTGGTTGCCGTCCAGATGCCACGGGCACTTCTCTTTCAGCAAGTCTTTGAAGCCGCTAGAGGTCTTCTTCGAGTTCTACTTCGCTGGGCGCTGGATAGCCGCGACAGTGTTGTCTGGCTTGCGCTTGTGGTTGGGACCCGAGTAGTTGTTGTTGTTGCGACCACCTTGGTTCCCGTTGTTGCTGCTACCGCCGCCCGCGTTCTGCTTGCTTTTGCCACGGATGGCGTTGTACTTGGCGTTAGCTTTGTCTTCTTCATCCGCCCAGGACGTGATCATGTCCTTGAGGTGGGGGATGGACTTGGGGCGACGGCGACCGAAGTCTTCAAAGGTGCGGCGGTGGTAGAGGCCATCTTGGAAGAGGTCGATGACCTCCTTGTCGGTGACGTCGACTACGGTGGTGCGCTTGTCGAAGAAGCGGCGCATGTACTTGCGGAGGGTCTCGCCTTGTTCCTGCTTGACCATGGCCAGGTCCATGCGAGTACCCGATCGGCCCATGGCGCCCGCGAAGTTGCTGGTGAACTGCTCCTTCAGCTGGTCCGATTTGTCGATCGAGTGCTTGTCCAGCGACTCGAGCCATGTGAGTGGAGCCTGGTCCAGGAAGAAGGGGAAGTAGAGGCACTTGGTGTCGTTGTTGCCTCCAACGTTCTCGATGTAGAGGGCGTAGAACCTGAGCCACTGGATGGGATCCTGCTTCGCGTCGTACTTGGTGACCCCAAAGGTTTGAACTTGTCGGGCAGAGCAAGTTGCGAAGCCGAGGTGAGATGGCGGGGAAGCCGTCGTTGTCGCCCGCAAGGGCGGACTTCTTCCGCCGTAGCTCTTCAATCTTCCGACGGGTGTTGTAGCCGCCCCGTGAGGCTCCGGAGGCGTGGCCGTTCGCGTGGTCTCGACCGCCGCGACCGCCACCGCCGCCGGCCCTCCTGTTGGCTCCGTGGTTGGAGCTTCCGCTGCCGCTGCCGCCACCGCCAGGGTCGCGGCCGCCGCCGTCAAGGTCACGATGAGGGATGATCTCACGGTTGCTGTTGCCACCCTGTGAGGGTCCGTCGGTGTTTGCGCGAGTACGGTTGGACTGAGCCGGCAGCTCGGCTCGAGTACGGTTGCGGCCGAGGTTAGCGCTTGTTGACGGTATATTTTGGTGCACCTAGCATGTTCATTACACTTTGGTTTGGATTTGATTATGGAACTAACCCGCCACTAGGCACACTAATCATATAACAAGTTCATCTTTGTGCATGCATTTGGAAGTGTTGTGTTTATGTAGGAAAACATGGACATAAAGGACGAATTCGCAACAAGTTCAAAGGAGCATTCATGGAGTCTTGTTCGTGTTCATGAGCTTGCTAAAATCACTTCCAATGGTGGCGAGGACCGAAGTGCTACGAGGAACACCCCGGGATTGAAGCGTAAAAGATCAAACTTCATGCAAAGAGAGCCTCCATCTTGGACGCGAGGATAACGGCATCAAAATAATGCAAGTGGAGGGGGGCAAAGTACATAAGTGCACGAGGACCCACGGAGCAAAAGGGGCGACCGAACCGGGCCGACCGGGGCCCGGGCCGGCCGGCCCGCCCACTTCCGCACCGGTTCGGTCCCGTTTTCCTTGCCCTCGAAGGATCTTCAACCCTAAAAGCCCCGAGGCGCCGCCAACACTGAGGGGAGGAGTCATTCGCACCAGAAGGCCATCCACAAGCTAGAGAGAGAGGGAGGAGGATCTCCGGCGGGAGATCAACCACCTCGAAGGAAGCACCCTCTCGTGGAGAAGAAGGAAGACACCGGCGGAAGGGAAACCATGATCAACGGTGCCATGATCGGCACCTTGATGGGGTAATCTTCTCATTCGTCCATGGGTTGTAATCGATATTGAGATGTAATCGCACTTTGTCGGATTATCTATCTATCATCTTATGTTGAATATACTTTAATGCTTAATGTTAGCTACCTTGCCGTAAAGGAAGTAAGGCCTCAATGCTTCCTTGGATCCATTCAATACGCCGTGTCCATCAAAGGTCTAGTCATGAATACCTTCGCGTAGTGACAGTACGAGAGGAGGGAAAGGGCGAAACCGTGGTCACAACCCCGATAGATTAGATTGGTTTTTCATGTTTTTAAGCGATTGCATGCTCTAGTATCGTAGACCCGTGGGCGAGTGTCTTCTACCTTGATCGTTTATCATTCTCTCTAGTGCGTTTAGTTGTTTTCTAGTATAACAGTAGTTAGGGTTTTAGTAGCTAGTGTGTCATTGTTGATCGAACGCTTGTAATCCCCTTGCTCCGCGGATTGACAAGAACCTTGGGAATCCCGTGGTGAAAAAGGTGTGGGGTCCGTACGCTTGCGGATCGTAGAGGGATACGTCTTTTATCCGTCAACAAGCCCCTTTTTCTGGCGCCGTTGCCGGGGAGCAAGTTAGTTTACATCGTTTGATTTGCATCTAACTTAGTTTTATATTTTAGTTTATCTTTTATTTGCTATATCTAACATATATTACCTAGAAAAACACTTGTTTCGTTTTTTGTTTTTGTTTTTATCTTATTATCTAGATGGAGTTCGTTAATCAACCCGTGGAAGAACTAGAGAAATCATTAAGGGATTACGCTAGCCCTCGATGTGAAGACATAAAAGTACAAGAGTCGGATTCAAAGCTCGAAGCGACCAAGTATGAAATTAAATCCAAGATCATCAAGATGGTGGCGGAAAACCCATTTGAAGGGATGGTTACGGAGAACCCATATAGACACATAAGGGATTTCACGACAATATGCAACACGGTGCGTCAAGAAGGAGTTCCCGATGAATGGTTCAAATGGAATCTCTTTCCCTACTCACTTGCCGGCAAAGCAAAGACATGGTATTCGGTTGCGTCCTTTGAAGTTGAAGGCAATTGAAACAAGTTGACAAAGAAGTTTTGCGAGAAGTTCTTTCCAATTAGCAAGGTTCAACATCTAAGGAGGCAAGTGATCACTTTCATGCAAGGAGAAGAGGAAGGGATAGACCAAGCCTGGGATAGGTTTAATGAATTAATCGAACAAGGACCAAAACTCGGCTTCACCGGTGACATACTCTTGCATACATTTTTCTTTTCCCTAACCCCTAGTTGCATGCGACACGTTGAAATGTGTGCGGGTGGGGATCTCATGGAGAAAACACTCATGGAAGCCGCCCAACTTCTACAAAAAGTTAGTAAAGCGGCTGCCATGCGAAGAGATTGGGAAACAAGACTTGCGGAAGAGCCGAATTCAATTCAAGGAAGAAGAAGCTTGCTGATTTTTCTAAAGAGGCAACCCCGGAAGTCACAAAAGAGGAGCCAATCATGGAAAAGCTTGAACAAGAACACATAAAGTCAAGAACTACACCAAGCGTCAACTTCGCCATACCACCATACCAAATGAGACGAACAAGAGAAGCATGTCAAGCGCGAAGCCACTAAGGGAGTTCGAGCCAATGGATTGGGTTCCTATTGATTACGGAGAAGTATTCGACAAGAGAAGACCGTTCCCTAATCAAAAGGGAATGGCAAGAGCATTGGAAGTGGATTTCCCACCGGAGAAGAAAGCTGAAAATTCATACGACCTCGAAACCACCCGGTGAGATTTTTGAAAAGCTCTTTGGAGATGACGTGGTGGATCCGGAACATATTGCCGAGGTGAAGAGAATCATGGGGATCAAGACCGAAGCATCACCATACGCTCGCCTCGCTGAAATTTACTCGATAGGATCCGAAGAAGAAGAGAAGATGACGCCACACTTGAGTTGCGAGATCAACGGAGTTCAATGCAAAGCTTTATGCGACATCGGAGCCCAAGTAAGTGTTCTATCTTCTAAAATTTACGATAAAGTTCAATACCACAACCTAGACTTAGCTCCAACATCAACGAAATTAATTATGGGAGATGGTAGAACTATCAAACCTCTAGGTATTGCTTGCAACATGAAAGTAAAAATCTCTAGAAACTATATACCAACCGATTTCTTTGTTATTGATGCTTACCATAGTAATTCGATCATATAATCTTAGGTAGGCCTTTTCTTAAGTTGGTTGATGCCATGTTAGATGCGGAGAAGGCAAAGTAACAATGAACCTTAATGGAACAAAGTACACATATAACTTTCTTCGTGCTTCTAAACACCTTACACCTTTTCCTCCCGAAGATGAAGAAGTAGAAGAGATAGATAGTCTTTGTTTTGTTGAAACCCTTAGAGACCCGCTGCAAAGAGCGATGGAAAATCAAATTAGTAATCAACAAGATGAAGAACTAGAGGAAGCAACAAAAGGCTTAGAGCCGTATGATGGTAGTGTGGAGGAAGAGAAATTCGAAGACATAGGAGAAATCAAACCCGAGGAGCCACAATTGCCCGAGATAGACCTTAAACCTTTGCCCAAGGGATTAAAATATGAATTTTTGGGCCCGGACAAAACTTATCCAGTCATTGTGAGCGACGAGTTGAGTCCCAAAGAAAATGAAGCGTTGCTGATTTTATTAAAAAAACATAGGAAGGTGATTGGATATTCAATTAATGATCTCAAAAGGTATTAGCCCACCTTTTGCACTCATCGTATACCAATGGAAGACCAATGTAAGCTCGTAGTGGACCATCAAAGGAGGCTAACCCATGCCATGCGGGAGGTAGTAAAGAAAGAGGTTATCAAGTTACTTGATGCCGGAATCATCTACCGGTTCCGCATAGCGAATGGGTGAGCCCGGTACATTGTGTACCGAAGAAAGGAGGTTTGACCGTGGTGAAGAATGAGAAGAACGAGTTGATACCGCAAAGAACCGTGACCGGGTGGCGGATGTGTATCGATTACCGTAAGCTTAACAAAGCGACGAAGAAAGATCACTTCCCCCTACCGTTCATTGACGAGATGCTCGAGAGGTTAGCAAACCACGCTTATTTTTGCTTTCTCGATGGATACTCGGGGTTCATGCAAATTCCCATTCACTCGGAAGATCAACATAAGACAACGTTTACGTGCCCTTACGGAACGTTTGCATATAGGAGGATGCCCTTCGGCCTATGCAACGCTCCGGCCTCTTTTCAACGTTGCATGATGGCCGTGTTTTCGGAATTCATCGAAGAAATTGTTGAAGTGTTTATGGATGATTTTTCCGTTTACGGAAGACGTTCATGGATTGCTTAGCAAACTTAGAAAAGGTCCTTACAAGGTGTGCGGAGGTGGATTTGGTTTTAAATTGAGAAAAGTGCCACTTCATGGTTAAGCAAGGCATAGTGCTCGGACATGTTATATCCGAGAGAGGGATTGAAGTGGACAAGGCTAAGGTAGTGACGGTTGAGCAACTCCCACCTCCTACGGATGTTAAGTCCTTAAGGAGCTTTCTAGGCCATGCCGGATTTCATAGGAGATTTATAAAGGACTTCTCGAAGATCACTAAGCCTTTAACGCACCTTCTTCAAAAGGATGTGGCTTTCGACTTTGACGAGAAATGCCTAGCGGCATTCGGACCTTGAAAAATGCGTTGGTGAGTGCTCCCATCATCCAACCTCCGGATTGGAGCCAACCTTTCGAGATCATGTGTGACGCAAGTGACTACACCGTAGGCGCGGTCTTGGGTCAAAGAAAGGAAGGCTGAGTTCACGCCGGTTACTATGCTAGCAAAACTCTTAGTGGGGCACAATTAAATTACGCCACTACGGAAAAGGAGTTGCTAGCGGTGGTATTCACTTTCGAAAAATTCAGATCTTACATAGTGAACTCGAAGGTCATTGTTTACACCGATCACGCAGCCATCAAGTATCTCTTGGCTAAGAAGGAAGCGAAACCACGTTTGATTCGTTGGATCCTTCTTCTCCAAGAGTTTGATGTTGAAATTCGTGATAAAAAGGGGGTGGAAAATGTTGTGGCCGATCATTTGTCTAGGATGAATCGTGGACAAGATGATAAGGAGCCCATAGAAGATAAGATGAGAGATGACCACCTCTATAGAGTGCTTGATAAAGATACTTGGATGATCGACATCATTCGAGCAATTCGAAAGATGCCCCTCGATCATCTAGATAAAAACACTCAAAGGAAGATAATCTCCAAAAGTAAGAAATATTTTTGGGATGCACCATACCTCTTCAAGCTTGGCAATGATGGAGTAATGAGAAGATGTGTGCCAAGAGAAGAGAGGGTTGAGATTCTAAGGAAGTGCCACTCGGCGGAGTACGGTGGACACTATAGCCATTTTCGAACCGAAGCAAAAGTATGGTCGAGCGAATTCTATTTGCGGAGATGCATGAAGATACTAAAAGATATGTTGCGTCATGCCCCGAATGCCAAAGAACCGGAAACATCTCTCAAAGAAATTCTATGCCTTTGAAATACAACTTACAAATCGACATATTCGATGTATGGGGCATAGACTTCATGGGGCCTTTTAAAAACTCATTTGGATTCGAGTATATCCTTGTTATGGTTGATTATGTATCCAAGTGGGTAGAGGCTATACCATGTCGTAAAGCTTCCACGGAGGAGTCCATCACTATGATCAAGAACGTGATTTTTCCCCGTTTCGGTACACCGAGAATCTTGATAAGTGATGGAGGAACTCATTTCACCGGAAGAACTTCAAAAAGTGCTTGTCCAAGTTGGGAATTGAGCATAGGGTCTCCACGGCCTATCACCCACAAACCAACGGACAAGCGGAGACGTCAAATAGGCAATTAAAAAGCATACTTAACAAGACCATAGAGAAGGGAGGCAAGGATTGGTCAAAGAAATTAGACGGAGCTTTATGGGCTTATCGAACGGCGTTTAAAACACCGATAGGTATGACCCCTTATCAATTCGTCTATGGAAAAGCTTGCCACCTTCCGGTTGAGTTGGAACATAAAGCCTATTGGGCGATTAAAGAGATGAACCTTGATCTCGATGCCGCGGTGGTGAAACGAAGAATTCAAATAAGCGAGCTAGAGGAGTTGAGGTTGAAAGCTTATGAAAACGCAAGCATATACAAAGAGAGAATCAAAAGGTGGTATGATAAAAGATTGAAGAAAAAAGAATTTAAAGAAGGAGATAAGGTCCTCCTCTACAATTCGAGGTTTAAAACCTTCGGAAAGGGGAAATTGCAAAGCAAGTGGGACGGACCTTATGTTGTGCATTCGGTGTTCTCCAATGGAGCGGTAACCATTATGGATATAAACGGCGATCAATTTGTGGTGAATGGTCAGCGGCTTAAGGTTTACTACGAACCCGACGTCGTGCCCCTTCACCATGTTGACGTCTTCACCATGGAGGAAGAGCCCGAATGTCCCGCCTAGGACGAAAAACAAGGCATCAACTTCGTAAATAATTTTTCTTTTAGTTTTCCGGAGTTTTTCGCGAAGATTTACTTGGGCCAACTTTTTCCCATGGGCTAAGGAAGAAAAAAATAGGGCGGTGTGCAAAAAACGGACCGGCCCGCCCCCGAGGCAGGGTGGGCCGGCCGGCCGGCCCAGCGGACCGGCCCCGGAGGGGCCCGACGCCCGATGACGCCGAATTTCGCCCGAATTGCTCCTTTTTGACTTCCTTGTTTGGTCGGAAAATTTTAAGGGAAGTGTAAAAAAGGAAAATAAGGTTCCCGGGGCTTTTCTCTCGGGACTATTTATTTGGCCGAATTGGGAGATCGAGGATCAAACCTTTCAAGCAATGTGTTGCACCCTTGTAGCGACCATTGTGCCTCCAAGAAGCTTAGAGTTGAAGATAGAAGCCAAGAAGCCATCGATGGAGGAGGCGATGCGATGCGAGCTCAAGCTACCCGTCAAGAGGACCGCACGCATCCGTTGTGGAGGACGTGTCCCGACCGGAGCTCTTGCATCTCGCAACCCCGTCGAAGGAGAGAAGGTCCCTACACCCGTCCGAAGGCTCGGCACGCCTCCAAGGCATCAAGCGCAAAGATTACAAGTAGGTGTCGCCGAGCCTAAGGATTATGGGGATAGCGACTACTCCGACGATCGTAGTCCGAGCTCGTGGGCGGCCGCCGGTAGAGATGATGATGATTGGGATGAGCAGCCCAAGGAAAGGACTCCCGAAGGCCCCAACGGCGACGGCAACGACGGCGGCGAAGGCAACGACAATGGAGGTGGCAACGACGGTGGTGACAACGGTGGAGATTATGGCGACGACGACCCCTTCGGATTGCATCCGTGTGTTTTCGATTTTGCCGTCAATCCATCGCGGATCTCTACACGTCGGCCGACGAATGTCTCCAAGCCATGGAAGCGATGAAGCAGCGTATGGAGGACTTGGAGCGTGTAGTTGAAGATGACTACAAGTTCCTTAACCGCAACGTGCGCAAACTTTTCGGCATGGTTGGAAACATGAGAGGCAAGTGGTGCAAAACTTGCTTGAAGTACCACTAGATCTAGTTTTCCCCTTAGGATTTTGTAAGATACGACGAGGACGTCGTATGTTTTAAGTGTGGGGGAGAGCTAGCTCGCTAGCCTTAGCTTTTGAACTTCAAATTTAGGTTCGGTTTAATCTTCGTGTGAGAGTCTTAGTGTTTTTAATGAGTCTTTAGTTTTTGAGTGTGTTTTAAAATTTTTGCAAGTGTCTTAGATTAGTGTTGAGTCAAAGAAAACCAAATAAAAAGAGTCTTTATATATATCTTTGTGTTTTATGTATTGTTTATCTTTATTTACTTGTTTGTTTAATCTTCGATTCTTGATATATGAACACAAGTATGTGGTTTGAAAAACGTTTACCGTGGTGCTTAGTGGAATCGCTACTACTTAAAGTACCCATACCGCACTTCGATCTTGAGCTTCATATGTTAGTTGTGCTATGTTCGATGCTAAAAATTGGAGGATTTCAGTTCTGAAAATTATCTTAAAATCCTTGCAATAAAGGTTAGCAAAACCTCTTTTTCCAAGTTGAGAGTAAGAAAAAATTCCTATCCAAAGCCAAGTTTATTTTTTTCGCTCCACCATAAGTGTGATTAGCACGATGAGTTAGGCTAGGACCCTTCTCTCTTGGTGAGTTTTAATTTCGAGCAATGATCATGTTCTTGTGCTTATCTTTTGTTGCTAGCCTCGTCATATATTCGGTAACGTGACCTTCACAACGAAAGTCACGCATATCGCCGAATTCCATACCCAACCCTATATATCTCTTTTGTACATCGTATTCCTTGAACACAACCTATTTTCAAAGTTTCGTCTCGTATCTAGCATGATTTATTTAAAATTTCAGATTGTATGCATGCGAGGAAAGAGAGAATTGAAAGCTTTGAAAAGTTGTCAAGAGAGAGAAAAATAAAGAGAAGTAGTATGTGTATGGAAAAGAAAGAAAGAAAGAAAAAAAAATCGTATGTGAATGAAAAAAGAAGAAAACGAGGAAAAGATGAGGTAGCAATGAAGGTATGAAAGGGATGGATCAAGTGAAAGAAAAGAAGAATAATAAAGTGTAAGGAAGGATGTCACGTTGATTGTGAGACGAAACTTTTACTCTATTTCCAACCATGTGCAATCCGACAACGAGGACATCATTGGTGCCTTGTAGTCACAATTTTCTTTTGCCCTTGCACATGTCCACCATTCTAAATCTTCTCATCCTTGATATCCCTACATATGGTTAATTCTCATGATCATTGGCTTTGAAAGGTAGACAACCATTAGAGGAAGTTCTTAGTTTGACAATACTTGTGTTGATTACGCTAGCCCTACCTATAGCTCCACTTTACGTGATATATGAGAGATTAATGGGAGGTGAGAGTTTTATAAAATTTGGTTAGGATAGCTACTTCATATGAGTGACTTGAGAGATCTTGGAGAAAGGTTTTTGTCTAATACTTGTTGCGGGAATTTTTGTTTTGAAAACCATAAAAACCCTCCGATGGAAGCAAAGGAGTAAGCATGGCTGAAATTGAAGGCTTCAAGTGAAGAGTTTGAGTTGTGGGGTAAAACTTGACGTGGTAAAAGTTCTAAACGCCCATGTTTATGTTTGATTATCATTACTTTGTGTTTATGTATTAAAGATGAAAAGATTGACTAACTTGTGAAGGAGGATTAATGGTACACGATTACACACCTTGGACGAAATTCTTTTACGAGTACTTGCTCGAGGACGAGCAAGAGCTAAGTGTGGGGGGAGATGTTGATGGTGTATTTTGGTGCACCTAGCATGTTCATTACACTTTGGTTTGGATTTGATTATGGAACTAACCCGCCACTAGGCACACTAATCATATAACAAGTTCATCTTTGTGCATGCATTTGGAAGTGTTGTGTTTATGTAGGAAAACATGGACATAAAGGACGGATTCGCAACAAGTTCAAAGGAGCATTCATGGAGTCTTGTTCGTGTTCATGAGCTTGCTGAAATCACTTCCAATGGTGGCGAGGACCGAAGTGCTAAGAGGAACACCCCCGGGATTGAAGCGTAAAAGATCAAACTTCATGCAAAGAGAGCCTCCATCTTGGACGCGAGGATAATAGCATCAAAATAATGCAAGTGGAGAGGGGCAAAGTACATAAGTGCACGAGGACCCACGGAGCAAAAGGGGCGACCGAACCGGGCCGACTGGGCTGGGCCGGCCGACCCAGCCGGCCGGCCCAGCCCCACTTCCGCACCGGTTCGGTCCCGTTTTCCTTGCCCTCGAAGGATCTTCAACCCTAAAACCCCCGAGGCGCCGCCAACACCGAGGGGAGGGAGTCATTCGCACCCGAAGGCCATCCACAAGCTAGAGAGAGAGGAGGAGGATCTCCGGCGAGAGATCAACCACCTCGAAGGAAGCACCCTCTCGTGGAGAAGAAGGAAGACACCGGCGGAAGGGAAACCATGATCAACGGTGCCATGATCGCACCTTGATGGGGTAATCTTCTCATTCGTCCATGGGTTGTAATCGATATTGAGATGTAATCGCACTTTGTCGGATTATCTATTTATCATCTTGTGTTGAATATACTTTAATGCTTAAGGTTAGCTACCTTGCCGTAAAGTAAGTAAGGCCTCAATGCTTCCTTGGATCCATTCAATACGCCGTGTCCATCAAAGGTCTAGTCATGAATACCTTCGCATAGTGACGATACGAGAGGAGGGAAAGGGCGAAACCGTGGTCACAACCCCGATAGATTAGATTGGTTTTTCATGTTTTTAAGCGATTGCATGCTCTAGTATCGTAGACCCGTGGGCGAGTGTCTTCTACCTTGATCGTTTATCATTCTCTCTAGTGCGTTTAATTGTTTTCTAGTATAATAGTAGTTAGGGTTTTAGTAGCTAGTGTGTCATTGTTGATCGAAGGCTTGTAATCCCCTTGCTCCGCGGATTGACAAGAACCTTGGGAATCCCGTGGTGAAAAAGGTGTGGGGTTCGTACGCTTGCGGATCGTAGAGGGATACGTCTTTTATCCGTCAACGGCGCCGCGACTTGTAGCTTCGTTGTCACGGTTCCTGGCGGGGGGAGGCTGGGTGACCCTGTTGTCGACCCGCATGAAGTAAGCATCTTCAGCGAGCTTGGCGATGACTTCTCCAGCGCGTATCCCCTGAGCTTGGCGTGCGATTGCTGTGATCGACATAAGGCATTGCTCGGGGGTGGTGTGTACCCTGCTCTCGACAGCCTTGAGAGCTTCTGCGAGGTTGCGGATGGGAAGGTTGTCTCGGAGACGCCGGCGCCGTTCGTTGCGCTTCCTGTTACGCTCACGTCGAGCGTCCCTGTTGGCGTCCGTTTCATCTGCAGGTGCATCAGCAGACAGCTCGTCTGTGGAGATGTCTTCAAGGTACTTGTCTTGAGCCGTCCCTGAAGGTCCTGGCGTGTTGCCGGCAGCCATGAAGACTTGGCAATCGGGGTTGCCAAGGCTGGATTCAGAGCTCGCCACCTCAGTTGGAGTGTACGAGTCAGCTCGATCAAGTGGTGTTCCCTCCTGGAACGGGAGCGAGTCGAGGTAGGCGACGTAGCATGAGTCCCCGCTTATCAGGTCGGCGGGCTTGCGATCTGGCCAGTAGACGAATCTCCCGGCAGGTGTGGACGTTATGACTAGCCCAGAAGTGGGCCCTGATAAGGGCTGCTCAGTAGTGTTGTCCTCGGTCTCGGGATCCTCTGGGTCCGACCCGAAGTCGAACTCGTACGCGGAGTCCGAGTAGAAGCCGGAGAGGGGGTTGGAGTCCGAGGCGTGGCCAGGGGCGGTGTCGGAGTCCGAGTTGTACTCGGGTACGGGCTCCTTGCCGGCCCGGCGCGCGGAGGGAGCCTCCGTGCGGGCCCTGCAGAGGTTGCGGGGGCCACGCGTGGAGCGCTCGCGGGGTGGGGGGACCACATGCGATGGCTGAGCAGTCGGCTCGCATACGGTAGCCCACGGGGATGTCGAGTTCGAGTTGGAAGCGGATCCGAGCTCGAAGTCGGCGTGTTGGTCGAAAAGCGAAATTTCGCCGAACTTGCCGGCGAGTTCGCCCGTGACTACTTCGGGAAGCGTCACGAAGCCGGTCTCCGGGTTGGGCGGCATGGTGAGGCGGTGTTGGAAGGACCCAGCGCCGTCAGCAGTGCAGATCCAGGCACCGAAGACAAAGGTGTCTCCGCGGTTGAAGGCGACGGTCGGCTTGATGTAGACAGGAGCCGTCGAGTTCGCCATGTGATCTCGGGCGAGAACCCCTACCTGGCGCGCCAGCTGTCGGTGTTTTAGACCGGCAACCTACTAACGAGAGTACCCGAAGTAGATGAATGTGGCCTCGCCGAGATTGGTAACTCGAAGGAAGAGACACGTGGCACACAATTTAGACAGGTTCGGGCCGCGAGGTGTGTAATACCCTACGTCTCGTATGCCTGCGTAGCTCTGGATTGATTGAGTATGATTACAAGATGATGCAATCTTACGCCGTGAGATGAGATGATGAGAGAGGGGTCCCTGCCTCGCCTTATATAGTCCGGAAGGCAGGGTTACAAGTCGGAATAGGGAGAAAGTACTAGTCGAGTACGTCTAGGAGTCCTCTATACAGTGCGGGACATGTACAACGTCCTAACCGAGTACTTCTCCTCTGTAGTCCTTGTGCTTCACGCCATCAGGTGCCGTGCAGCGCAAGTCGGGTAGTCCCAGGGGCCCACCGAGTAGTCGGTCCTGGTACCCACCGAGGTAGTGGGCCCAGGGAGGTCCATACGACAAACACCCCACTTTAACCTGGTGGCATACATGGCATCTCCTCAAGAAGAACATCAGGATACTCGCACACCAATCTTATGTCTTCTAGCTGATTCACTGTACTAGCCGTTGATGGTGGATCTGCTAATACCTCAATCCTTTCCCCAGCTGGACTATTGAGTAGGATTGACCTCTTAGCACACTGAATCACCACATCACACACGGTCAACCATCTCATCCAAAGCATCACATCGATTCCTTTTGATTCTAGTATTATAAGATTAGCCCGGAAATCTCTGCCCAAAATCTTGAGACTGACGTTGTCACACTTATAGAATGCTTTCAATTCCCCCCTGGTGAACTAACTAGCATATGACGGGGCAATAGGCTAATGGGTATGTTATGCTGAGCTACAAACTGAGAGATAATGAAAGAATGGGATTCTCCTGAATCACATAGAACTGAGGCGGGTACGGAGTTGACTAGGAACATACCGAGTACAACTTTGGGATTCTCCTGAGCAGCTTCAGCACCAACATGGTTCACCTTGCCACGTGAGTAGCTCTGTTGTCCCTTGTTAGTTTGTGGGGTCTGGTTGCCATTCCTTCCCTGCTGATTCTGCACTGGGGTACTTGGGGGTTGCCTCTGGGGACATACATTGGCATAGTGACCAAGCTTACCACACTTAAAGCAAGTAGTGTTGGCGGGGTTAGGAGGTGCAGTGACTCTCACTGATGTACCCATTGGAGCTCTCTGCTGATTCTGCAAGAAATTGGGGCGCGGCGTCTGAGGAGTGGACTGCTGGAACTGCTGTCCAGACTGCTAGAATGGATGAGCGGGACGCGGGGACTGCTGTTGCCCATAGTTTCCACCTGATCCTCCATAGCGGAAAGGCATGTTCTGCTGTGGAGCGAAGCGAGGACGAGTGACACTCCCAGAATGTCCATAGCTGGTGGCTTTCCTCTTTTGTTCTCCCAGCTCTCTACGCTTGTACTCCAGGCGAATAGCACTATCTACCAGACTCTGGAACATGGGGAAGGCGTGTGACATCAGCTGATACTGCAGTGGTCCACTTAACCCATCTAGGAACAACTCCTGCTTCTTACAACTTCCTCAGGGGCGTAGAGTGACAACTCAATGAACTTGTCTCTGAACTCAGCCACTAACATCCCTGCCTGCTTGAGGGGCAGGAATTCTTTCTTCTTCATTTTCATGAGACCGGATGGTATGTGATGGCTCCTGAAGTTGGTAGTGAATTCATCCCAAGTGCTAGCATTTGGGGTAGCATGAGCATCAACATATGCATCCCACCAAGCAGCGGCTGACCCCTGAAGTCGTCTGCGCAAACCGGGACCTTCTCTCTATCGGCCGCACCTTGCGCGGTGGTGAGCATCTTCAGCACTGTCTTCAGCCAATCCTCGGCCTCAAGTGGATCGGCTGCATGGGAGAACACTTGGGGGTGATGGCTCATGAACTCACGATGCTTGTTGAGTGGCATCGGTTGGTGCACATGTGGATTGTTGACTTGAGCTTGCAAGTTGGCCATAGTGTTGGTCAAGTTCTCAAAGAGCTGAGTCTGGGTCTTGAAAAACTGCTTCATGACCGGATCCATTTGTCCTAGCTGTGGTGCTGGGCCTGAACGGTTGTTTCTCCCTTGACGGTTCACTGCTGATTGATCAACTCCGGATCCTGACATGGTGTTCACCATTTGAGTGTTAGGGACATTATTTTAGATGTTTGAGTCAGGAGTGAAACTCAAAAAGGCAGAATAATGAAGAAATTCCAGTATTAGACAGATTTTGTTGACTCCAGTTATTCAGGTATAACTCTCAGCGTGGTTAACCAAAAATTATGAAATTTTTATCAGTGAAAGGTAATGAAATTACGGAATAAACCCAACTGGAATCACCTCGATAAAAGCTCTACAACTCCAGTTGTGAAATAAACAAGTCAGGTGTATCAGTAGTGTTAACAGATTCGGGAACCTTCAAAGTTTCGGGCATAACTCTCTGTATATATAACCTAAGTTGATGAATTTTGGACAGAATAAAACTGATGATATTCCTGAACTACTCCAATTGGTTTTACCTCAATTGGAGGTCTGTAGCCCGAGATATAAAATAATGAAGGTAACTAGGTCAGCATAGTTTTACAGTTTCTGGAATACGTACTTGATAGGGCTGAATTTTTTATAGAAATTCACTTATGAAATTTATGAACTACCCCAACTGGTTTTGCATTTTTTAGGGCTCTGTAGCTCGAGATATTATCAAAACACTACTGCTGTGTCAGAGACTCGCGTGAGCAGATTTGCAGCAAGTTGGATTCCAAGATAGATAAGTAAAGACTTGATAAGGATTAAGTAGAGACATGATTAAGATATGATAGGAACAGAACTTAAACCCACTAAACAAGGTTTACTTCTAAACCAATGTCATTGTGGTCATCACTCCACAATACATTGCACTCACACAAAAATTCAACTCAAACATATAGCACAAAACTAAGCATTCAACCACACTCCTAAACTAAGCACACTTAACCGCTCGTTCTATTGATTACAAAAGATCCTAGATTGAACTTAAACTTAAACCTAAGGACTATCTTCCCATGGCATATCTTCTGTGCGGGCATCATGGGAGTCGTAGCGTGGCTCTTGGGTGACGGGGATGTGCATGCTTCCACAGTGTCTTCAACCACTGGTTGTTCCGTTCAACAATGCAGCCTCCAAGGCACGCTTCTGTAACTCCAGAGTGATGATCTGCTGTTGTGCTGCATGAAGAGTGTTGTTGGTATCATCCAAGGCAGTGTTGACAGCAGCCAGCAAACTCCGGACGTTATTCAGCGTTCCTTCATAGGTGGGAGCTAGAGCGATGTATTTCTTGGCCTCACCGCTTGTTCTGTAAGGAGTGTACCTGTAGTGGGTGTCCTTCAGCTTGTCACGCTCCCTGTGGGAGAGTACATAGAGTGCCCTCCGTGCTACTTCTGCAATGTCTGCTTCCATGGTAGACCTTTGAGCCACATCATCATGCCTGGTTGTGTCCTTCACTCCATGGAATGGTACATACTCTTGCAGGATAGCTGCAACTCTCCAATAGGGCTCAAACCATGGGTGGGTTCGAAGCTCACAACACTAGACTGGAGTCTTGTCATAGCCTAGGCGAAGTACCATATCTCTCAAGTGATCTGCCATGGGGACGCCTACTCCATCCACCCAGTAATAGTTCACCTCCCACTTCACTCTTTCAGCTGGTTCACTTCCTGCTGGGTCTTGTTGTTCAGCTTGCTCTTGCACTTCATCTTCCTCCACTTGCTCATGGTGATCATCAGGCGCCTGCTCCTCCTGGTCTTGCTAGCCATCTTGCTCTTCTTCTTCTAGAATTACCTCCTCTGGATCCTCCTCATCATCTGACACAACAATGGTCCCAGGGGCAGCTACAGGGGGTGCTTCCATCATTATCTCTTCATCAGTGTCTCCCTCATGATAGTCGTTGTTGTCTTCCTGGGGAGCATAATGGTGAATGGCTCCTGCGTGTGAGGTCTTCAAGTGACAAACCATCTGTAAGTGCATACGTATAAAGTGAGATAGATGAGACAAAAGAGTAAGAAGTGAAAGATAGCAAGCACAAGGTAAAGAAACAAGAATGAACCAAGGATGAGATGAAAGCAAGAGTAATTTATTAAGCAAGCAAGTGATAAGAAAGGCTTCTAATTTTATATTCCTTACTTCGACCATTTTCTAACTAGGCTAACGTCCTACAGTCAACATGGCTCTGATACCACTTTGTCACACTCGGATTTAAAGGCAAACCCGAATGCATAAACACATGTGCGCCAGGATCAAGTTTCACGCATGCGTTGACTCAATGAATACCAAAAACACAGTGCCAAAGCGTAAAGAGAGTATTAAACATTTATTATATGATCTTTAGTCTTTATTTTAACACACCGAGTAACTAGCAGTGGAAAAGGTAAACGTAGAAGTCCTCCACAGGCAGCTGACTGGAGAGACGAACGCCTAGAAGTCGTCAAGTCCTCCGAGGTAGTCCTCAAATGTCCGTCTGAGCAGCAGCCGGGTGTTGACAGATAAAAGACGTATCCCTCTACGATCCGCAAGCGTACGGACCCCACACCTTTTTCACCACGGGATTCCTAAGGTTCTTGTCAATCCGCGGAGCAAGGGGTTACAAGCGTTCAATCTACTTCTAAGCACTAGCTACTAAAACCCTAACTACTATTAAACTAGAAAACAACTAAACTACACTAGAGAGAATGATGAAGATATCAAGATAAAAGACACTCGCCCACGGGTCTACGATACTAGAACATGCAATCGCTTAAAGAGATGAAAACCAATCTAATCTATCGGGGGTGGTGACCACGGTTTCGCCCTTTCCCTCCTCTCGTACTGTCACTACGCGAAGGTATTCATGACTAGACCTATGATGGACACGGCGTATTGAATGGATCCAAGGAAGCATTGGAGCTCTACTCCCTTTACGGCATGGTAGCTAACCTTAAGCATTAAAGTATATTCAACACAAGATGATAGATAGATAATCCAATAAAGTGCGATTACATCTCAAGATCGATTACAACCCATGGACGAATAAGAAGATTACCCCATCAAGGTGCTGGACATAGCACCATTGATCATGGTTTCCCTTCCGACGGTGTCTTCCTTCTTCTCCACGAGAGGGTGCTTCCTTCCAGGTGGTTGATCTCCCTCCGGAGATCCTCCTCCTCTCTCTCTAGCTTGTTGATGGCCTTCTGGTGCGAATGACTCTCCCCTCTGTCGAATGGCGGTGCCCAGGCTTTTAGGGTTCAAGATCCTTCAGGTGCAAGGAAAACGGGACCGGACCGGCCACCAGAGTGGGCTGGGCCAGCCGGCCTGGGCCCACCTCATCCCAGTTCGGTCGCCCCTTTTGCTCCGTGGGTCCTTATGCACTTATGTACTTTGCCCCCACCACTTGCATGATTTTGATGATGTTATCCTCGCGTTCAAGATGGAGGTTCTCTCCGCATGAAGTTCGATCTTTTACGCTTCAATCCCCGGGGGTGTTCCTCATAGCACTTCGGTCCTTGCCACCATTGGAAGTGATTTCATCAAGCTCATGAACACAAACAAGACTCCATAAATGCTCCTTTGAACTTATTGCGAATCCGTCCTTTATGTCCATGTTTTCCTACATAGTCACAACACTTCCAAATGCATGCACATAGATGAACTTGTTATATGATTAGTGTGCCTAGTGGCGGGTTAGTTCCATAATCAAATCCAAATCAAAGTGTAATGAACATGCTAGGTGTACCAAAATACACCGTCAACATCTCCCCCACGCTTAGCTCTTGCTCGTCCTCGAGCAAGTACTCGTAAAAGAACTTCGTCCAAGGTGTGTAATCGTGTATCGCTAATCCTTCTTCACAAGTTAGTCAACCCTTTCATCTTTAATACATAAACATAATGTAATGATCATCAAACATAAACATGGGCGTTTAGAATCTTTACCACGTCAAGATTTACCCCACAACTCAAACTCTTCACTCGAAGTCTTCAATTTCAGCCATGCTTACTTCTTTGCTTCCATCGGAGGGTTTTTATGATTTTAAAAACAAAATTCCTGCAACAAGTATTAGACAAAAACCTTTCCCCGAGCTCTCTCAAGTCACTCATATGAGGTGGCTATCCTAAACCAATTTTATAAAACTCTCACCTCCCATAAGTCTCTCATATGACATGTTAAGTGGAGCTATAGGTAGGGCTAGCGCAATCAACACAAGTATTGTCAAACTAAGAACTTCCTCTAATGGTTGTCTACCTTTCAAAGCCAATGATCATTAGAATTAACTATATGTAGGGATATCAAGGATGAGAAGATTTAGAATGGTGGACATGTGCAAGGGCAAAAGAAAATCGTGACTACAAGGCACCGATGATGTCCTCGTTGTCGGATTGCACATGGTTGGAAAAAGAGTGAAAGTTTCGTCTCTCAACAACGTGACATCCTTCCTTACACTTTATTTTTCTTTTCTTTCACTTGATACATCCCTCTCATATCTTTATTGCTACCTCATCTTTCTCTTTTTCTTTTTCATATTTTTCATTCTTTCATTCTCATAATTTTTTCCTTTCTTTCTTTCTTTTCCATACTCATACTTTTCTCTTTATTTTTCTCTCTCTTGACAACTTTTCAAAGCTCTCAACTCCTCTCTTTCTCACATGCATACAATCTGAAATTTTAAATAAATCATGCTAGAGACGAGACGAAACTTTTGAAAGTAGGTTGTGTTCAAGGAATACGATGTACAAAAGAGATATATAGGGTTGGGTATGGAATTCGGCGATGCACGGGACTTCCAAGGTGAAAGTCTCGTTACCGAATGTGTGACGAGGCTAGCAACAAAAGATAAGCACAAGGACATGATCATTGCTCGAAATTAAAACTCACAAGAGAGAAGGATCCTAGCTCAACTCATCGTGCTAATCACACTTATGGTGGAGCAAAAAAAATAAATTGGCTTTGTATAGGATTTTTTTCTTACTCTCAACTTGGAAAAGGAGGTTTTGCTAACCTTTATTACAAGGGCTTTAAGATAATTTTCAGAACTGAAATCCTCCAAATTTTAGCATTGAACATAGCACAACTAACATGTGAAGTTCAAGATCGAAGTATGGTATGGATACTTTAAGTAGTAGCGATTCCACTAAGCACCACGGTTAACATTTTTCAAACCACACACTTATGTTCATATACCAAGAATCAAAGATAAACAAACAAGTGAATAAAGATAAGCATCACACAAGACACAAAATATATAAAGACTCTTTTTATTTGATTTTCTTTGACTCAACACTAATTTAAGACACTTGGAAAAATTTAAAAACACACTCGAAAACTAAGACTCATTAAACTCTAAGACTCTCGCTCGAAGATTAAACCGAACCTAAAATTGAAACTTAAAAGCTAAGGCTAGCTAGCTAGCTCTTCCCCACGCTAAAACATATGACGTCCTCATCGTATCTTACAAAAATCCTAAGGGGAAAAACTAGACCTAGTGGTACTTCAAGCAAGTATTGCACCACTTGCCTCTCATGTTTCCAACCATGCCAAAAAGTTTGCGCACGTTACGGTTAAGGAACTTGTAGTTGTCACCAACTACGTGCTCCAAATCCTCCATACGCTGCTTCATCGCTTCCATGGCTTGGAGACATTCATCGACCGACGTGTAGAGATCCCCGATGGATTGACGGCAAGTTCGACAACACATCAGATGCAATCCGAAGGGGTCTTCATCGCCATTGTCTCCACCGTCGTCGCCGCCGTCGTCGCCACCTCCATTGTCGTTGCCGCTCTCGTTGCCATCGTTACCGTCGCCGTTGGGGCCTTCGGGAGTCCTCTCTTTGGGCTGCTCATCCCAAATGTAGAGGTCGTTATCTTCTCTTCCGGCGGCCGCCCACGAGCTCGGGCTACGATCGTCGGAGCAGTCGCTACCCCCATAATCCTTAGGCTCGGGCGACGCCTCCTTGTAGCCTTGCGCTTCATGCCTTGGATGCGTGCCGACCTTCGAACGGGCGTAGGGACCTTCTCTCCTTCGACGGGGTTGCGAGGCGCAAGAGCTCCGGTCGGGACACGCCCTCCGCAACGGATGCGGGCGGTCCTCTTGATGGGTAGCTTGAGCTCGCATCACATCGCCTCCTCCATCGATGGCTTCTTGGCTTCTAGCTTCAACTCTAAGCTCCTTGGGGGCACAATGGTTGCTGCAAGGATGCAAAATATTGCTGGGAGGGGTTGATTCCCGAGCTCCCAATTCGGCCAAATAAATAGTCCGAAGAGAAAAACCTTGAGAACCTCATTTTCCTTTTTAAAACTTCCCTTAAAATTTTCTGACCAAAGAAGGAAGTCGAAAAGAAGCAATTCGGGCAAAAATCGGAGACGACTGCCGCCGGGACCCACCTGGGCCGGTCAGCCTAGGCCGGCCGGCCCACCCTGTCTCGGGGGCCGGGTCGGTCCAGTTTTTCGCGTACCGCCCTTATTTCGCCTCCTTAGCCCATGGGAAAAAGTTGGCCCAGCAAATCTTCGCGAGAAACTCCAGAAAATTAAAAGAAAAACTATTTACAGAAATTCATGCCTTGTTTTTCGTCCTAGGCGGGACGTTTGGGCTCTTCTTCCATGGCGAAGACATCAACATGGTGAAGGGGCACAACGTCGGGTTCGTAGTAAACCTTAAGCTGCTAACCATTCACCACAAATTGATCGTCGTTTATATCCATAATGGTTACCGCTCCGTTGGAGAACACCGAATGCACAACATAAGGTCCGTCCCACTTGCTTTGCAATTTCCCCTTTCCGAAGGTTTTAAACCTCGAATTGTAGAGGAGGACCTTATCTCCTTCTTTAAATTCTTTCTTTTTCAATCTTTTATCGTACCACCTTTTGATTCTCTCCTTGTATATGCTTGCATTTTCATATGCTTTCAACCTCAACTCCTCTAGCTCGCTTATTTGGATCCTTCATTTCACCACCGCGGCATCGAGATCGAGGTTCATCTCTTTAATCGCCCAATAGGCTTTATGTTCCAACTCAACCGGAAGGTGGCAAGCTTTTCCATAGACGAATTGATAAGGGGTCATACCTATCGGTGTCTTGAACGCCGTTCGGTAAGCCCATAAAGCTCCGTCTAATTTCTTTGACCAATCCTTGCATCCCTTCTCTATGGTTTTGTTGAGGATGCCTTTTAATTGCCTATTTGACGTTTCCGCTTGTCCGTTGGTTTGTGGGTGATAGGCCGTAGAGACCCTATGCTCAATTCCTAACTTGGACAAGCACCTTTTGAAATTCTTCCCGGTGAAGTGAGTTCCTCCATCACTTATCAAGATTCTCGGTGTACCGAAACGGGGAAAAATCACATTCTTGATCATAGTAATGGACTCCTCCGTGGAAGCTTTACGACATGGTATAGCCTCTACCCACTTGGATACATAATCGACCATGACTAGGATATACTCAAATCCAAATGAGTTTTTAAAAGGCCCCATGAAGTCTATACCCCATACATCGAATATGTCGATTTGTAGGTTGTATTTCAAAGGCATAGAATTTCTTTGAGAGATGTTTCCGGTTCTTTGGCATTCGGGGCATGATGCAACATATCTTTTAGTATCTTCATGCATCTCCGACCAAAAGAATCCGCTCGACCATACTTTTTCTTGGGTTCGAAAATGGCTATAGTGCCCACCGTACTCCGCCGAGTGGCACTTCCTTAGAATCTCAACCCTCTCTTCTCTTGACACACATCTTCTCATCACTCCATCATTGCCAAGTTTGAAGAGGTATGGTGCATCCCAAAAGTATTTCCTACTTTCGGAGATTATCTTCTTTTGAGAGTTTTTATCTAGATGATCGAGAGGCATCTTTCAAATTGCTCGAATGATATCGATCATCCAAGTATCTTTATCAAGCACTCGATAGAGGTGGTCATCTCTCATCTTATCTTCGATGGGCTCTTTATCATCTTGTCCACGATTCATCCTAGACAAATGATCGGCCACAACATTTTCCACCCCCTTTTTATCACGAATTTCAACATCAAACTCTTGGAGAAGAAGGATCCAACGAATCAAACGTGGTTTAGCTTCCTTCTTAGCCAAGAGGTACTTGATGGCTGCGTGATCGGTGTAAACAATGACCTTCGAGTTCACGATGTAAGATCTGAATTTTTCGAAAGCGAATACCACCGCTAGCAACTCTTTTTCCGTAGTGGCATAATTTAATTGTGCCCCACTAAGAGTTTTGCTAGCATAGTAAACGGCGTGAACTCGGCCTTCCTTTCTTTGACCCAAGACCGCGCCTACGGCGTAGTCACTAGCGCCACACATGATCTCGAAAGGTTGGCTCCAATCCGGAGGTTGGATGATGGGAGCACTCACCAACGCACTTTTCAAGGTTCGGAATGCCGCTAGGCACTTCTCATCAAAGTCGAAAGCCACATCCTTTTGAAGAAGATGCGTTAAAGGCTTAGTGATCTTTGAGAAGTCCTTAATAAATCTTCTATAGAATCCGGCATGGCCTAGAAAGGTCCTTAAGGACTTAACATCCATAGGAGGTGGGAGTTGCTCAACCGTCTCTACCTTAGCCTTGTCCACTTCAATTCCTCTCTCGGATATAACATGTCCGAGCACTATGCCTTGCTTAACCATGAAGTGGCACTTTTCCCAATTTAATACCAAGTCTACCTCCGCACACCTCGTGAGGACCTTTTCTAAGTTTGCCAAGAAATCCATGAACGTCTTCCCATAAACGAAAAAATCATCCATGAACACCTCGACAATTTCCTCGATGAATTCCGAAAATACGGCCATCATGCAACGTTGAAAAGAGGCCGGAGCGTTGCATAGACCGAAGGGCATCCTTCTATATGCAAACGTTCCATAAGGGCATGTAAACGTTGTCTTGTGTTGATCGTCCGGGTGAATGGGAATTTGCATGAACCCCGAGTACCCATCGAGAAAGCAAAAATAAGTGTGGTTTGATAACCTCTCGAGCATCTCGTCGATGAACGGTAGGGGGAAGTGATCTTTCTTCGTCGCTTTGTTAAGCTTATGATAATCAATACACATCCGCCACCCGGTCACGGTTCTTTGCGGTATCAATTCATTCTTCTCATTCTTCACCACGGTCAAACCTCCTTTCTTTGACACACAATGTACCGGGCTCACCCATTCGCTATGCGGAACCGGGTAGATGATTCCGGCATCAAGTAACTTGATGGCCTCTTTCTTTACTACCTCTCGCATGGCATGAGTAAGCCTCCTTTGGTGGTCCACTACGGGCTTACATTGGTCTTCCATTGGTATACGATGGGTGCAAAAGGCTGGGCTAATACCTTTGAAATCATTAATTGAATATCCAATCACCTTCCTATGTTTTTTCAATAAAATCAGCAACGCCTCATTTTCTTCGGGACTCAACTCGTCGCTCACGATGACTGGATAGGTCTTGTCTGGGCCCAAAAATTCATACTTTAATCCTTTGGGCAAAGGTTTAAGGTCTACCTCGGGCGCTTGTGCCTCATCGGGTTTAATCTCTCCAATGTCTTCGAATTTTCCTTCCTCCACGCTTCCATCATGTGGCTCTAATCCTTTTGTTGCTTCTTCTAGTTCTTCATCTTATTGATCACTAATTTGATTCTCCATCGCTCTTTGCAGCGGGTCTCTAAGGGTTTCAACAAAACAAAGGCTATCTATTTCTTCTACTTCTTCATCTTCGGGAGGAAAGGGTGTAAGGTGTTTAGAAGCACGAAGAAAGTTATATGTGTACATTGTTCCATTAAGGTTCATTGTTACTTTGCCTTCTCCGGCATCTAACACGACATCAACCAACTTAAGAAAGGGCCTACCTAGGATTATGTGATCATGATTACTATGGTAAGCATCAATAACAAAGAAATCGGTTGGTATATAGTTTCTAGAGATTTTTACTTTCATGTTGCAAGCAATACCTAGAGGTTTGATAGTTCTACCATCACCCATAATTAATTTTGTTGATGTTGGAGCTAAGTCTAGGTTGTGGTCCTAAACTTTATCATAAATTTTAGAAGATAGAACACTTACTTGTGCTCCGATGTCGCATAAAGCCTTGCATTGAACTCCGTTGATCTCGCAACTCAAGTGTGGTGTCATCTTCTCTTCTTCGGATCCTATCGTGTAAATTTCGGCGAGGCGAGCGTATGGTGATGCTTCGGGCTTGATACCCATGATTCTCTTCACCTCGGCTATGTGTTCCGGATCCACTATGTCATCTCCAAAGAGCTTTTGAAAAATCTCACGGTGGTTTCAAGGTCGTATGAATTCTCCGCTTTCTTCTCCGGTGGGAAATCCACTTCCAATGCTCTCGCCATTCCCTTTTGATTAGGGAACGGTCTTCTCTTGTCGAATACTTCTTCATAATCGATAGGAACCCAATCCATTGGTTCGAACTCCCTTAGTGGTTCGCGCTTGACATGCTTCTCTTGTTCGTCTCATTTGGTGTGGCGAAGTCGACGCTCGGTGTAGTTCTTGACTTGATGTGTTCTTGTTCAAGCTTTTCCATGATTGGTTCCTCTTTTGTGACTTCTGGGGTTGCCTCTTTAGAAAATTCAGCACACTTCTTCTTCCTTGAATTATATTCCGGCTCTTCCACAAGTCTTGTTTCCCAATCTCTTCGCATGGCAGCTGCTTTACTAATTTTTTGTAGAAGTTGGGCTGCTGCCGTGAGTGTTTTCTCCATGAGATCCCCACCTGCACACATTTCGACGTGTTGCATGCAACTAGGGGTTAGGGAAAAGAAAAATGTATGCAAGAGTACGTCACCGGTGAAGCCGAGTTTTGGTCCTTGTTCGATTAAGCCATTAAACCTATCCCGGGCTTGGTCTATCCCTTCCTCTTCTCCTTGCATGAAAGTGATCACTTGACTCCTTAGATGTTGAACCTTGCTAATTGGAAAGAACTTCTCGCAAAACTTCTTTGTCAACTTGTTCCAATTGCCTTCAACTTCAAAACGAATATCATGTCTTTGCATTGCCGGCAAGTGAGTAGGGAAAGAGATTCCATTTGAATCAATCATCGGGCACTCCTTCTTGACGCACCGTGTTGCATATCGTCGTGAAATCCCTTATGTGTCTATATGGGTTCTCCGTAACCATCCCTTCAAACGGGTTTGCCGCCACCATCTTGATGATCTTGGATTTAATCTCATACTTGGTCGCTTCGAGCTTCGAATCCGACTCTTGTACTTTTATGTCTTCACATCAAGGGCTAGCGTAATCCCTTAGTGATTTCTCCGGTTCTTCCACGGGTTGATTAATGAACGCCATCTAGACAATAAGATAAAAACAAAAAACAAAAACAAAACAAGTGGTTTTTCTAGATAATATATGTTAGATAAAGCAAACAAAAGATAAACTAAAATATAAAACTAAGTTAGATGCAAATCAAACGATGTAAACTAGCTTGCTCCCCGGCAACGGCGCCAGAAAAAAGGGCTTGTAGCGTAGCCCACCTCACTGAGGGTCTCCCACAAAATGCAGGGAAAACTCTCCCAGTGAAGGGCATCGGTACGAATGGTACTGTCCGCGTCGATCTCATAGATCGGTGGCTGCGCCCTCTGTACAAAAATTAGGAACTACACGTTAAACATCAGATGACATCAATACGAGCAGGAGGGGTAAATCTGGTAAGTATGAACCAAAATTCATGACATAAAAAACAGGGCCCCAAAATTCCCAAATTTATGCAGCAAGTCGAGAACATAATTATGCACACTTTTGGTATTCAAATGTGGATCTAGGTGGGATTGGAACATGCTCGAAAAATTGCATTCGCAGAGGGCTGCCGCTCTGGAAAACAGCATAATAGGGACTCACTAAACGGAGCATAACTCTCTGTAGAAAATTTCTAAAATCCTGAGAAATTAACAGTAGATGCTCAATTTAATAAGAAACAACTTTCCTAAAGGATGTCTAGTCAGATTCCTTACAGATTTGGCTACAAAAATAAGAAATGACAGAGATAGAATCTGCCGGAAATTTCCTAAGATCAAAAGAGTGGAAAACCTTATCTAAGATCAAGCAATCACCCTAGGAAAGATTACTCAAACATGAAAGGACCAATTTTAGGTTCAACAAGATTTTAATCATGAATGCACAGGCCTTAAACAACCTCACCCAACTGGGTCCAAAAGGATGTAGTTAGTGCCGGTGGCAAGCTTATAATCGGCTCTCCTTATAATAACTAGTCGGAGCTACTCGATTCGCACTTGACATCTTACGAACGTTGTTAGTGTACCTGCAGAAAACGAACCTTTCATGCCAGCACGTCACAAAAGCGTCCACATACATTACCATTCACTTATAGAAACGGTATCCATGCATCAAGCCACTGCATGGACAGCGTCCAACCTCGGACACCCTCCGTTTGAATGGAGTGCATCCTTGACTCGCATATTCGACATGCGGAATGCACACGTATGATAAACGTGGCGACATCACAACTCATAACTGGATGCGAAGATGGGACCCGTGGAATGGATCACTCCATCAACCCTTGCAATTCCCGTGATGCGGAACAACACATGTATGAAACACGTGGCTCATCTAGTTTGGTGGTGCAAGAAAGTAAGTCTGACATAAAGTAAGGTGCTGGAAGTTAGCAAAATAAACCATAGATTCTTATGCCACCTTAACGAAACCAACATTCTCTCTAGGGCCTCTCGATCTAGATCATTCCTTAACGATCCAACGGATTTTCAAAATCCAATCAATCTTGGCAAGTTTTATTGTAAATCATGTGATTAGTATTAATCTAATCACTCGGGTGCATACGGATGCTCTGATACCAACTGTGACAACCCCAGCCGAGATAATTCCGTACTATCGCCTAAACCACTCCTTTTGGTCATTAAGCGATAATAAAGAAGTATCCCGTTGAGTGTTGCCGGGTCAACGCCCGGTAAATCACGTGACATCACAGAGAGGATCGAACGTATGCATTAAAACTCCCACGAAGGAGAGTCCAGAGTGCCTTACAAATTAACCATCACATCCCCGTAGGGTTCATTTTACAAACATAGTTCTTTGACATGAAAGTAAATAGTTCAAAGTTTATTAAAAACAGAGGAAGATAACTAAACGACACGATCACATCATAGGAGGCCTGTCCATGATGCAATCACTCCTCGTCATCCACCCATTCCAGCTCCCAGCTGGGTGGAAGTTCTCCGGGCCACACATCAGATGCATTACCTGGAACAACATTTATAAAGCAAGGCTGAGTATACTAATACTCAGCAAGACTTACCCGTCTAAAAGAAAGACTTTACCTCTAGTCATGCATGGCTTTTGGCTAGTGGGTTTGTTTGCCAAAAAGCTGCTAAGTAGTGAATCCTTACTTTCAATATTTTAGCTCATGTTCTAGTAGAAGTAACCATTACTAGATAAGCAACTATTACAATCAAGTTGTACAAACAATTAATCAAAGTAATAATCTTCACAAAGTTCCATCATAAAGGGATATCATGGCCAGTCGGGTAAGTAGTCTCAGATGACGGTGAGAGGCCGACAATCGGTTGATTCATAACCTTGCAAGGTGGACCTAAACACACGGGAGGTGCCCTCACTAAGAGTTCACCAACCAGGCGGTTCCCGTCATTCTTCGGTTTGGGGATAATAGCTCACAGTCTTAAGTACAAGGTTTATCTGGGCTACGCCACTAAGGTCACCCAGCCTCACGCATGCACTCGGGTGGCGAGCCCGCGTCCACAACCCTAAGAGTAGTGATAGTAAAACCCCGTACCGCCTCATTTAGGTACTAGGCTTACCGTGCCCGTTTCCGACAAGTGTTTAGTACTTTCAAACACTTAACCAACAAAGCCATTGTACCGAAGCCCAAATCCCATGCTCTTACCACATGAGCAATCCATTTATAAAAGAGGTGATTCCAAAAGGAAATCCTATTCTCGCGAGTGACGAACATCACTCGACTTTTACCGGGTCCTTAGAGCATAGCATCTAACGACCTAGCATACTAGTAAAAGAACATAGGCACCTAGGGATCATGCAACTAGGGCTTCATTCAATTCCTGAACGTAAATGCACATAGAATAACAAAGATAGTTGCATAAATTTAAATAAAACATGGGTTAATGATAAACCGGGGCTTGCCTTCGTTGGCACAAGAAGTTAGACACACTTCCAGACTTTGGCCCGGGTCTTGCTCTACGGTGACGTAGTGCATGTATCCTCCAGCTCCCTCGTACACGTCCACTGGCACGATCATGTAACTACCGTCGGGAACTTCTACACGGAGGATGCAAATGCAAGACTTAAGTGACAAGTTGATTAAGTTAATCACAAACAAGACATGACAACCAGGGGGTGCTTGGTTGACCACATTCACCTAGATAATAATACATTCAGCATACTCTTCCTATAAAGGAACAATATGTGTTGCTTTATTATCTAGACTTTTAATAGTGACTGTGTACATATATAGACAAGTAAATTAATTTAATTCTCACAAAAACAGCAAGGGGTTGGTTATGAATTTGTTCGCAAGTTTCTCAACTCAAACTCAAAGTCCTCAGCTAAGAGTTGTGATTTTCCAATTAATCTCAATATTAAACCTACAATGGTTCTTCCACTTTCAACAAAACAATTCATAAAACACCAAGAGTGGTGCTTCCTGGTCTCATTAAGTCTAAGACAACCCACTGATCACACATGCACACTTGCTTAAGCAATAAAAATAAATATACCAATTATGGCATTTCTATTCACCAAAAACAAGATAAATGCATATAAAAATAAATATAACACTTCTGGACCCAAACTTTCTCTCACTGTTTCTATGGTCCAAAAAAGCCTAGGAAACCAACAAACACATCTATAGCCTTTATAGATCTTGATCTACACATTTATGAATAAAAACAAGCATATATCAAGAATAACTATTTTTGACAGTGATAAAATCATGATAAATTTGCCAGAGGTGCACTTCAACATTACAAGATGATAGCCAGAAGTTGGTCTCAAAAATAATTATATTTTATGCTACAAAAATCATCTAGGTAGATTTGTCAATTTCACAAGATAATTTATATAAAAAGATTATGTCAGTAACTTTGTGCAAATTTTGGCACAGAACCTACACATGCTAGTCTCCACAACATATCCAAAATTCAGCTCAAGATCATGTATGGATTTTGTAGAATCACAGATCTAGGTAAAATGGTTTTCTTTTTTCATGCAAAAACTAAAGCTCAAAAGTATATACATGCTTTGTAGGAATTGTAGTTCTAGTCACACAGAGCACAACAAAATTGGGTTTGCAATTTTTGGAATTACCTACGATTTTATATGTATTTTACAAGTTGTAGCTGAAATACAATAAAGGGGAAGATTCCATTTTGCCCAAGGGTCCCGGGAACTTTCTAAAGTTCACAACTCTACCCTCAGCTTTAACGCTCAGACCCCTATAAGACTGCGACCTTCACACCCCTGCCCTCAGCGGCGAGGCTGAGCTCGCCGCCGGCGAGGTAGGGCCCGAGCTGGCAAACAAGTAGCCCAAGGCTGAGACTGGTCTCACCCGTGACCGATTGGAGGTGGTTGTTGGACCGGTGATGTCTCCGGCGAGCGGAGGCGACGAAGCAGTGGAGGCACGGCCGCGGGCGCTCGGATTCCGGCGAGGGCAGAAGTGATGCTGATGAATATGTGGCACGGGTAGGTCCCACGTGATCTAGGGAAGGTGTTGAGATGGTCGCCAGGCTTGGAGAACCGGCGGAGAGGCGAGCTCGGCGATGACTGCCCGGCGGCGGCCGCGGAAACTCGGGCTCCGGCGAGCAGACGGGTCGGCCTGGCCAACACGCGGGCGCGCAAGCTCACTGGGTGCTAGGGGAAGGGCTAGGTGTGCTTAAACGCCATCGGGATCACACGAAGCGGGAAGCTCACCGTGGCGGCATCTATGGCGGACGACGGCGTCTCGGTGTTCACGCGTGTGGAAGGGGACGACGGCTTTTATAGGCGAGCACAAGGTGGTGGGGAGCTTCCTTGCGCGCCAAGGCAATCACGTCGCGCTGGGGTCTCGGCATGGCCGGGGTACGGCGGGGAGTGGGCGGCGGCGTTCAACGGCCGTTGGCCAATGGCGGCGCGCGGGCGGTGCGGTGTGGCCGTTGTGCAAGCACCGGGTAGCACCGTCCGGGGAACCCACACACGTCACGCACCGGGACTAGGGCTCGGCGCTCGATCCATCGGGCGCGGGCCCGCCTCGGCGTTCGGGTACGGCCGGTACGGTGGTGGGCGACGTGGCGCGACGACGCAGTGCGGGCGCGGCTAACACCGTTTGAATTTCACTTAAACCTGTTAGAACAAGAAAAACTCCCGATTTTGCAACTAAAGTGCTACCCACAATCTATACCAAAGTTGTAGACCACACATTCCTCTACAACTTTTGAAAAGCTCTAGGGTCTTTTAAATTTGCACAAATTGGATGCCAAGTTGGCTGTTTTCTGGGCGCTTGTGAATAGTAACCTTGGGTGTTGACTTGCATTTTTCACCTATTTAGGCTTCAAATCTCAAATGCCACTCAACATGAAAGTTGTGTCCCTCAACAAAACACACAACTTTTACATTGGGAGATTTTGAAGTGTTTAGGTAAAATTTGGAGAACGCGGCAAAAGTTCCGGGCGACACTGGAGGGTCAAAGGGGTTCAAGGGGTTTTGAGTGGGGTTTTGACCAAGGGTTGACTAAGGTTGGCCAAAGGGGTCATTAGAGGTCATTGGTGATGTTTTCGAGGTGATGGCCCAGGTTGACCGTCGTTTGACCAAAGTCAACTCAGTTGACCGGATCATTAGGGTTAAAGAACCCGGCTGAAAACCTCAGACGTCACATAAATTTGAATTCAAACACTCAAAAACAATGCACCAACATGTATGCAACATTAAACTCCTACGATTAATTTATTTTATTTTGAAAATTATTAAATGCCTAAAAGAAATCAAGAAAACATTATAGTCTTTAAGAACAAGTTAACGATTGCTAATAAATTTTAGTAAAATCCAAATTTCTAAAAATTAGGGTGTTACACGGCAGTTGCAGGTGCTACAGTACCAACCTCCGTGACCCACGGTGGTGGTAGGTTAGTTTTGCTAAATTTTGAAACAATCATATATTTTTGTGAAATTAAAAATTAAATTAAAAATAAATTCGAAAGAAGGAAAGTGCATGGAAAAAATCCGTTTTACATCCCTGCACACCGCGCCGAGTCCAAAGTTAACTTTGGCATAATTTTACAAGATCTAAAGGAGGGTAATATTTCTCTCTCATTGCGCCACGTCACTTGTGAAACATGGGCCGTTCGATCGCATGTTGATGGCTAGGATCCTTCAAGAAGGTCAGCAGTTTTAAAGAAAACTTTTACTTTATCGAAATTAAAATGTACTCTAGCCCACACCTAGTTAACTTTATGAAACCCCTCTTGAACTTTGCAAAAATAGCATTTGCACAAGCCACTTCTCAGGAAGTTTTTGAAACCCCCTCGAGCGTCAGAAGAAATGCCAAGATGACTGTCAATTTTAGGAAATCCCTCTCCAACTTTATTAAAATTAAATTATACTCCAACCGCTGCTCTGATAATTTGATGAAGCCCCCTCAAACTTTACATAACTATCATTTATTTAAGCCACCTCTCCCTCGATTGAGGCACCAAATAGTACAATAATCAACTCACTATTCATGCATCCTCTACAAACCAGAGCTTTAAAAAATAACAAATGGCCCACAGACTTCTAAGCAAAAGACCATAAACTTTCTGTAAATCTACTCATTAACCAAAATTTTGCTGAAAAATCCGCCAGCTTTGTCACGATCAATCCACGGTCCCCGCATTCAACTGAAAAATACTGTAAAGTTTTAATAAACTAATCCACAACCTAAAATCCTGCAAAAAAATAACCCAAACCTTCATATCAATCACTGGGCTACATGTCATAGCGCGGCGACATACTTCAGTCTTTCTAGTTCACTTCCTAAATCCATATCTAACTTAAATCAAGAACCCTAAGAGAAATAAAATTATATTTATACCCTTCCACGTATTTAAAAACTTACATTATGAACCTTCTATTATTTATTTCTTTTTCACTCTCCCACATGTGCGTATATTTACGCGTTGAAGTCTGATTTTTCTCAAGCTGCCAAAAATTACTAAGTCTTTTACCAAACTGTAGAGGAATATTTTTAATTTTTTACCAAAATTCAAAGATGACAACTTGATTTGGCAAACTGTTGAAGATGTTGTAACGGGTGTAAAAATATTGTCGTCTGCAAGCGGGCGTCGTAGTAGAGCACCTGTTGTAACCAAAACCTGGCACGACAACTGTCGTTCAAATCTAAGTGTGTCAGATTCAATGAAAAGTGTATGTTGTGACAGAACCGCCCAAAATAATTCTGTATTATCGCCTAAGCCTGTCCACGTGGCCATTAAGCAATAGTAAATAATTATTATGTCGCTTCTGTCGGGTAAAGCCCGGTGAATCACTCACAACAGGACCGAGATATGCGCTAAGCCCACACGAAGGCGGGACCAGAGTACATCATTACATTACATAAAAGTCCACAAGTTCATAAGTACTTAATATTACAAACCAGGTTTTCCGAACATAAAAGTAAAAGTGGTTCAGAGTTTAAACAATGAAAATAAAAAACTAAGCGCGTGATACACATGGGAGGCCATCCATAGAGTATCACTCCTCATCGTCATGCTCCCATTCAATCTCCCATCCATATGGAATAACACCAGGCCAGATGGGGTTACCTGAAAACAACAAATTAAGCAAGACTTACCCGACAAAAGAAAATACAACTAGACATGCAAGGCTTTTTGGCTGGTGGGTTTGTTTTGCCAAACGCGACTAAGAGTTGATCCTTACTTTCAAGTTTAGCTCACGTTCTAGTATGTTAACCATTCTAGATAAGCACCTATCTAAACAAGTATGGTTGTACAAACAAGATTAATCATCCAACAATATTAATCCAAAATGATCCATAAATAAACATGGGCCAGCCAGTGGTCAAGCCGACTCAGATAACGGTGAGTGACCGACGATCGATCGATTTATATCCTTGCAAGGTAAACCCAAGATACACGGAAGAAAGTAGACCCCAAGAAATCAAATAAAAGTGAATGCGGAGTCTACCCCGACCAAGCGGTTCCCGTCATTCCCCAGATTAGGAAAAGATGCTACAGTCCTAAGTACAAGGTTACTGAAACGCCCTCACACGTCACGTCCAGGACCACACTTGCACTACCGGGAGCAAACCGGGAGATGCATCTCAAGAGTAGTAGCGATAAAATTCCCGCACTGGTTCATTAGGTACTAGGCTTACCGGTCCCATTCCCGACAAGCACTTGGTACGTTCAATAGCTTAGACCAGCACCATGCTACTCAGTCGAGACCGAACCCATTGCTCTTACCACATGAGCGAGTCGATTTAATCAACTTATGATTCCAACATAAGCATTCTATATCTCGCGAGCGATGAGTCATTACTCGACTTCTACCGTATCCTTAGAGCATGGCACTAGCGTTCCTAACATACTAGTAAAAGAGCCTAGGAGTCCTAAGGATCGTGCATCTAGGTTTAAAGCAACTCCTAAAACTTAAATGCACAAGTAAACAGTAAATACTGAAATGTAAAAGGTATGAATTTTTAAGTAAAAAGGTTAGATGAACCGGTGCTTGCCTTCCTCTGACTCAACACTAACACTAGCCTTGGGCTCTTTTGGACTTTGGTCCAGGTCTTGCTGCACACTCAACTGGTTCACCTCCCCGCTAGCTGCTCCCTCCTCCTCCTGGGTGAGCGTATACGTCTCGTCTGGTAAATCTACACATATACATGCACATGCATTAGGTTATGGTGAAGGTGTGAGAATTACCACAAAACCAACTCTTGTTGGCCATATTCATCCAAACATTATCATTTCCTCACAGAAATTATTAGGGTGGTGTGATGATGAACAAAACACTACTTTGATGGTGATTGTGTGTACATCTAAGCAAATTAAGTTACTTAACTTCACCAAACAGTAAGGGGGTGTGTTTTTAAAGATTAAAAACAGGAACAATTCATAAACTCCTTGATTATCTTAAAAAGTGAGCAAACACCTTTAATTGATTTTAGCTAGTCTTTCATCAAAAATTCATAATAAAAGAAATATAACTCCAGCTGTCCTAAACTTTTGTCAGCAACATATGCCAATTTTAAGTTCACAAACCAAAATTTAACTTAAGATCATCTATAAACTAATTTATACGAAAAATACAAATTTCAGCCTAGCAAAAACACAAATAAATCTTATAAAAAGATTTATTAATCTTTTTTGTCTAAACTTTCTGCTACAAGTCATTTATACCAAATTTAAGCCTCTTACCAAGTTATAAATGTAGATCAAATTTATTTTTCAAAGTATTGATTTAACATCCAAAACAAGCTTAAATATAAAACATGAATCAAACAAAAGTCTAAAATCAAATCCAACCTGCCAGAGGTACTACTCAACAAGGCAAAGCCCTAGGGTGCACATGTGCTCAATAAAAAATTCACTAAAGGGGCTATAAAAAACATCAAGATTAAACTATCCTAGAGCTTGCATAAATCATAATTAAAGATCTACACATCAAACTCCTTCCAATTTTGGTCACAGATCTAGATATGTCATAAAGAGCAACATATCCAAAATTTAAGTCCATAGCATTTGTATATTTTAAACTACACCAAAAACACATCAAACTGAGTTGGAATTTTTAATTCAAAAACTACACAGAAAACCCTATACATACTTTGTAGAAAAGGTAGGTTCCTTCACCAGGAATCCAACAAAATTGGATTTGCATTTTTATGATTTTTCTACGATTTTTAATGAATTTTCTAAGATTCAGTTCAAACCCTAATGTCACAGAGACCCTTCACTTAAATTTCAGAATCACATAATTACCCTTGGTTTCCAAAACGAACCCTGGAAGTTTCTTGCCTCTTGCAATGTAGTCCCTGGGCGGGTCTGCTCCTCACCGGCGGAGGAGGTACCCGGAGTCCCTAGGGCGCTCACCCGCGTCGATTTGAGGAGGTACCTGGAGTCCCTAGGCGATGCGCCCGCTGGAGCCCGGCGTGCCGGCGTCCCTGGCTTCGATGCGGGGCAAGGGCGACTAGGATAGTTGCAGGCGGGCCTGAGGAGGGCGACAGGAGGCCCGACCGGCGTTGGTTGGATGCGAGACAGTTGGCTCAGCGGCGGCGCAGCAAGGCACGACGGTGGCAGCTCTGCCCGACCTCGTTCCGGAACCGGCGCGCGCTAGACGAAACAGGGCGAGCGGGGGGAGGAAGGGCCGTCCTAGGCGAGGCTGCAGGGTCATTAGCACGCGGCCAGGTGTTCAGTGTGCATGCCCCTAGGCACTGCGGCTACGGCCGGTGCCGGCGTGTGGCTCCGCCCGGGCCCGCGGCCAGACCGTGGGCACGCCCTGAGCGCGGCGCACAGCTAAGGAATGAGGCGAAGACTCCTATGGTCACGGATTGGTCCACAGCGGAGACACCTAGGCCATCCGTACGTCGGAACAGGGCTTGGTCGCCACGTGGACGCCATAACGCGGACGCGCGGGCGCGCCGGCTTTGCAGCGCGACGTCGCCGCCCCTTTTATTTCCTGAACTCGTTTTCAAAAATGTGTAACTTTCAAAAGTGACAACTAACTTGAAAATCTCCAAAACTACGGAGATATAGACCTACAACTTTTGCAAAGGGCGACATATGTTTTGATCAACGGATTTGTGGGAAAAACGTGTTGAAGTTGTAGTTTTTCCACTGCTCGGGTTACTGTTCATAAGGGCTTCAAATTTGTTTTTGGCTAATTTGCACTCAAAATTTGAATGTCTGCCAATTACAAAAAATGTGTTCCCAGAAATAACGAAGAACTTTTGTATGGGCCGATTTTTAACTTGTATAGTGAAATTTGGAGAACGCGCGAGAAAACCATTTCAGCCTTTTGGGACTCTAGGGGTTTGACCGTGATTTGGGATTTTGACCAAGGTCTTTTGTGCAATTATGTGACAAAACATGTCAAACATGCTTAGAAGCTAGTTAACCTTGATTAACACGGCTAAATAATATGATTAGCACAATTAAACATCAGGATGTTACAATACAACCCTTAATACTTAGGCTCTTCTAATTAATCGCGATCGGATCGAGAACATTCACATCACTCCTTCTGCATCGAAATAAAAGTTCATCTAGACACATTCCACATCACTCACATTTTGCTATATCCTTCAACTTCTCAAATCTGCAGACTTGTACTGAGATGGAACATGCACAACATCACACTGGCAATAACTGAATATCTTGGAAGTTTCAGACTCCTTATCGCTCTGAACTTGTGATCTTCTGAGCATCAGAAGATCAGTATCATCAAGGCCACGTACTGGATATAACAGGATAACTGAGTAGTGAACCAATGTGGAATTGGGCCACAGAAATATCGACGTTCAGGTGAGTGATGGATCAGCCGATCAGGTCCATGGTGTTGCCGAACAGAGGCAGCAGCTGGCTCATGGTCGTCGCGTCCAGCGGCACCAGGCCACGCAACGCGATCGTCTCTCCCCAGGTTCAGCGCCGCGGACACGCGCTGTGGAGCGGGTGGATCACTCACTGCCTGAACTCCGGCGTGGCCATGTTCTCCGCCTTGCTTTTCTTGGTCTTCCCGAGCTTCCTGCGGGAGGGATGCTGGGCAAGGAAATATGGGCCCAGGGAGGAGGGATGATGCTGGGCAAGGAAATATGGGCCCAGGGAGGAGGGATGATGCTGGGCAAGGAAATATGGGCCCAACTAGGTCAGTCGGACGGAAACGTAGAAATATTAGGGCCCGTTTGAGCTGGGTAGGTCTGGCCTATTAGGCCCATATGGCACCTAGATATATACGTACATTGGGGTTCCCGTTCGCCTTCTGTTTCTCGGATCTCCATCAAGGCAACCGCCGCCGCCGCAACATCGCAGACAAGATCCAGAGCTTGGCCGGTGATGGAGAGGGGTAAGAAGTCCGTCGAGTTTGTCAAGTGTGGGACGTGCTACGGTTGGATCTTGAAGAAACGCGTCACGCGCGATGCGTACGAGAAGGTGGTGGTGGATGACGACACTGGCAATCTCGAAAAGATTGACTTGTTGCCGTACGCTATCGACGGAGCCCAATCCCGTCGAGGAGGAGAAGGCAGGCGCCGGATCGTCGTCGGAGGAGGAGCGTGGCGGTGTCGAAGAAAATGAAGACGGCGAGGTGGGAAGCCGAGTTCCTCGAGAGCATGAAGAAGTACCCCTACTGCCGCCCCCCCCGAAATCGATGAAGACTGCCGCAGCAACCCCTTGCTCCTCGACTTCCTGGAAAGAAGTGCAGCAAAATATAAGGTTGACTACGAGTTCCACAGGGACCTGGCACACTAGTACGACTCCAAGGGATACGCTGAGTTCCAAGTGGAGATCTCCTGCTACGAGGACGATTCAGCTTCGTAAAGAGCAACTCTGCAAGAGTTCCCTTGTGTTACTCCTAAGAGCAGGGCTTATGAATACGCTCGCTGCCGGCGACTCGTACCGTGACCTGGTGTGGTGGTGGCGGGTACCAGTGGGGTTTAATGCGCAGAAGAGAGGCAGTAGACCAATCACAGCTGGGGCAGTGCATGCTCATTGGTTTTCGCCGAGCTCACGCGAGCGAGCCGCGAAGCGCCCGTTCCGCGTTTCTCTCTCTTTCCTATTGGATGTCGCCCGCTTCACGGTGGTTATAATACTTGCTCTAAGGGGCACTCCCAACCCGCACTACATGGTGGAGTCGGAGTCATTAATTACACTGCCACGCGTAGGCAAATCGTGATGTGGCAAACAATTTAATGATGAGAGAGGGGTGAAATCTTAAACCAAGTTTCAAGTTAGACTCCAGTCTACACACAAAACGCGGCCCGTGCGGATCCCCGTGTGGCTACCCGCATGCACAACTTGTCCTCTTATTTAATAAAGCGGGAGTAGAAGATCCGAGAGGAATATTAGATAGACTTCGTGGTAGAAAATCCGCGTTGGAGAACATGGTTTTACGTGATAGCAGTCTTCGACATATAGACTCTATGGGTAGAGTCCGTGTTGGAGTGCCCCAAGAGCATCTCCAAGAGACTCTGTAATACTCAAAGACTAGCTAAAATTTAGAAAAATATGAAAAAAATCGGCGTCCAACAGCCTCGGTATTATGCTCAGCTCGGTATCTGACTCGGAAAAAAATTACCCATGCCTCGGTATTTTAACCGAGGGGAAGCCGCTCGGTATCCTCTCTCTCCGTGTCTCCCTCCAACGGCCTGCCGCCGAGGAGCGACCCGCGCACCCACCGACGGGCGGCTCCAGGTGACGAGCTTGAGATCTCGACTGGCGGAGCGAGCGGCGCCCCTCGATGGATGAGTGTTCCTGCCGCCATGGATAGTAGCAGAAAGAGTAGGGCAGTGGATGAGGTTGCGACAGAGCGAACAGGCAGCAGCAGTTGAGCGAACGGCAGGATAGTCCTCAGAGGAGGATGAGCGCTGCGTGCTTTGATTAGAAGCTGGAGGTGTTGTTTACTTGTTCGCATCCATATTAGGGAACAGAGGAGTGATTGGCCTCCATGGATTGTATCGATTTGCATAACGATTGGAGGAGAGGAGAAAATTTCCCCTTAAATCCACCCGCATCCAAAGCTAATTTGAGAACACCAAAATCATTCGAGAACATGCAAGCATGAGAATTTTGCAAATTATGGTCAACGCAAGCTGACGAACATTGGAAAAGCTGCAATCAATTTGTGTTGTTTTCATCTGATTTTTCGATTCACCTCAGATGTTGCCGCCGTGATTTGAGCATTGCGTCCACTTGGACCTTGTACTCGACCTCCCGGTGCTGCCTCTCGAGCTCTTCCCGCGCCGCTTGTACCTCACCCTCAGTCAACCAGCGTGGCCAGAGCTTATTACTATCGCCGCCGCCGCCGCCCATGCATGCTCCACCCACGGCTCTCAATTTCGCCGCATCTCGTGTGCGCGCGCTCCGGGTGCCTCTGCCGCGCTGCAGCCTGGCTCGTGCGCTGGCCATGGCTTGACCTTGCACAACCTCTCTCACCGCACCATCGGCTGCGCACGACTTACCGCCGGCGCCAGCAAGTGGACTGTGGACACCTACTCGTAGGTCCACTCGTGCGAGAGCCCAATTTTACCGAGTCTCTTGGTTTGCATCACAGTTTAACCAGTTTTTTATTTTTTATCTTGCCTTTTAAACTTTAAATTTAGCTAAGAATATTGCTAGTCTCTTGGAGATGCTCTAAAACTTGAGTTCGAAAAAAACGAAAAAAATATGGTTTCTCCAAAAAAAAAAAACATATACTAGATGCTAAAACCTCTTCCAATATTTGAGTTCCGACGCTTCTCTCGGAAAAAATGAGGCCCGCGAGAAGATCGAGCGCAATAGCTTCTGCATCACCTTGTTGATCGGCGGTAGCTTGCTTGCAGCGAGCATAAACCATCATCACCTCTGCGGAAGGAAATCACCGATATCATACCCACATAAATAGGTCAATACAAGATTTATGTCATGTGTATTATAATACCAATTATCTTTTTTCTTATGAAATAGAGCAATTACTTGCATCGAATACCTAGGAGTGATGGTGGATTGCAAACACATGACGGTGTCTGATCTCGGCTATGTTTATTAGAAAGTAGAAAAAAAGTCCCGACATGGCAGAGTGTAGGTTTGTCTTCGGGAGGGAAGATGATACTCACAGAATCACGTCTTAGCTCAATCCCTATGTACTCAATGGGAATTTACCGCTTGCAAGATGAGATACACCAGAAAATGGACTCAGCCAGGGAAAATTTCTTCTGGCATGACCCGAACTTGAAGAGAAAATATCACATAGCCAAATGGGATATAATGGCATCACCTAAGAGTGCTGGAGGGGCTGGCTTTACTAATACTAGAGTAATGAATAGATGTTTGTTGGCAAAATGGCTAGTAAAGATTGAGGGCGGGGAAAACACTTTGTGCTGCAATCTCCTCAAAAACAAGTATCTAGGAGAGAATGAGATTTTCAGTTATAAAAAGAAAAAGGGCTCTCAGTTCTGGAAAGGTTTGATGTCAGTGAGAGATGACATAGTCAGAGGGATGAGTTATGTAATTGGGGATGGTAAAAAGTCAAGGTTTTGGAGGGATGTTTGCATTGGCAACTGTGCATTGAGGGTATGTTTCCCGAGACTTTTTGAAATATGCAACCAACAAGAATGGACTGTTCACAAGGTGCTGCGAGACGGGGGTCTGAATTTAACCTTCAGAAGGAACTTCAGGCCGAGTCATACAGCTGAGTGGGAGGACCTTGTAATACTAGTAGAGGAAGTCAATCTCTTGCAGACACCAGATTCTGTTAAATGGAGTATTGAGAAATCTGGTTTATTTTCTACAACATCGCTATATAGAGAGCTCATGTTCCCTGGGGTGGTGAATAAATGGATGATGTGCATATGGAGAGCTAAACTTCCTTTGAAGATCAAAATCTTTTTATGGCAAGTATGTAATGATAAGATAAAATCGGCTGAGCAACTTAAAGCAAAAAATTGGAATGGGCCCTTAGAGTGCAAACTGTGTGGAGAGGTCAAAAGCACAAGTCACATCTTCTTGGAGTGTGCAGTTGCAATGTTTTCATGGAGAGTAGTCAGTGATGCCTGTTGGGTGGGTGTAACGCCCGCGTTTTTAGCTCCAAATAAATCACCTAATAAATCGTGCGAGTTTTCAAAACCGTCCACCGAGCTCAATTACCCCCCTTCAAGACCCCGGTCACCGTCCCCCTCTCTCTCACCCCGCGCGCGTGCCGCGAATCTCGCCGCACCGCCCGCACCCGGCCAGCACCCCCCGCATACCTTCCCAACGCCGCGGTCGGCCACCGTGCGGGAATCCCTCACACGTCGCGGTCCCGCCGGCCGGTCCGCCTCGCCATCACCGCCGTCCCGAAAATCACGCCGACGCCGAAAATCGTAAAACCCCGCAAAAACCCTTCCCCCTAATTTCCTAACCATTTTCCTAAATTTTCTAAACCTCTTTCCTATTTCTTTTCTCTTCTTTTCCTATTTTTCTTTTCCCTTCCTTTCCTTTCTTTTCTTTCTTTTCCTTCCTTTTTCCCTTTTCTTCCTTTCTTTTTCCCCTTCCCTTTCTTCCTTCTATCTTCCTCTCTTCTCCTCGCTCCCTCCCCGTGGCCGGGGACCGCGCGCCCACGGCACCCCGCGCCGCCGGCGCGCCGTTGACCCTCCCCCCCGCGCCGCTCGGCCCGCGCGCCCGGCGCCCGACCGCGCCGCTCCCGCACGCCAAGCCGCCCCCCCCCCCCACCGCCGGCCGGCGCCGAGGCGTCCCATCCGCCATTACTTCCCCGCCCGACGAGTCACCTCCAAGCACCGCCACCACCGCGAGCCGTCGACCCCGCGCCACCGCCGCACGCGCCGCGTCGAGCCACCCGCACAAGTAGACCCGCCGCCGCCCGAGCCGTCTTGTCACCGGCGCCGCCTCGAGAAGCCGCTCGAGCTCACCGGAGCCGGCCTCGCCGAAAAAAAAATCTCCCCCCCCCCGAACCGCCTATAGAAGGGGCCGGGCCGCTCCCCGTGCCGCCGCACCTCACCACCGCCCGCCTCACACCTCCCACGGCCGACCTTCTCCCCTTCCCCCGAGCTCCACGCCGCCGCCGCCCCCTAGCACCACCGCCGCGCCACTACCCTCACGCGGAGCCGCCTCCACGCCGCGCCCTAGCCCAAGGTGAGTGAGGGAGGGGAATCCCCTCGTCGCCCTCTCCCCTGTTCCCCCTCTCGCCGACCGCGGCCGTGGCCGGAGGGCCGGCGGGCCGCCGCCGCCCGAGCCTCCCCCCGCCTCCCGGCCGGCCGCGAACCGGGGAGGAAGAAGAAGGTCGTTTAGGCCAAACCCCCCCGCTTCCTTTCTTTTCCAAAAATCCCCTGCCCTATTCCCTCTCTCTCTTTTTCTTTCCAAAATAGCCCCTAGGATAATAAATAATTGTAGATTAAATACTGGTAAGCCCTAAACAACTTACAACCAGGCCCTAACCGAATTTATATTATCATGATCACACCCTTTCCTATTAATAGAAATTACTAATAGGTCCTTAACCCCTATAACCCCTCTTTAACCCAACATCTCATGCACAATTTTATTCCTGATTAAATCCAAATTTCACACCCTTCCCGGTAGTATCCCCGCCGAACCAACCCCCCTAGGGCTTATATATTCCCCTCTCCCTTTATTTCCCCTCCTCGAGCTCGGCGGTAATATGTGTGCTTAATGATTGCTTACTTATGTGTGCGCTATAGCCGACGGAGTAGACGAAGGAAGGTACCTCGAGCCGAGATCGGAGCCGACTACCGTGAGCAGGAGCCCGAGATCCCGAACGCCGAGCCGCACTCCCCGAAGACTTCGAAGACGGCAAGTTCAATCTCACCCTTTGATGCATGTTTTGATCCTAGTTTTATAAATACAACCCTATACCCATTTTATAAATTGCATATTGTTTTACCGCAAAAACATGGTAGGATAGCCACCCTTTATTGCTATGATTGAACCTTGTTTTGGCCTAAATGAGTGCTTTAAAAATGTGTGAGTGAGTGCTTTAAAATGGAAATGGGATATGTTTGGAAAATGAGTAAAGAACTGGGTAGACGGGATGGACGCGTGTGTCAGGAGTATGGGTGAGCTCGTACCGTGTGGTTGAGCGTGTTGGGAGTTGTCCATCTTGTCGGTTAAGGACCGGGTTGCGTGACATCTCACCCGACCGAAATGATCGTACAACCACTCGACCGTTGTATGTGGCAACGGCTTAGCATAAACCCCACTAGTTAATCTACTTGCCATCTGGTGTGCGGGTGAGCGGCGGAAGACCAAGGAGTAGGGGTACGCTCCGTGTGAGGTACACCCCGGTTATGTGGGATAACCCCTTGGGTGCTTCCGTGGTGGCTCGTAGCGTTAGCTAAGGTGGGTAATGGCTTTGATAGGATCCGTACCGTGCGAGGTGTCCGTGTGACGGTACCCTACTTGTGGGTAAAGATGTACAACCTCCGCAGTGGCAAACCTATTCGAATAGCCGTGTCCACGGTATTGGACGAGTCACGGTGTGGTCACAAAAACTAGTGTTTGGGATGGGATGTTTTCCGGCGTGAGTTGTTTTCTCGGGTGAAGTGTGTGGTCGTGTGCCCGTGCTACGACGGACGGGAAGTCCGTTAGTTCCACGAGAGGTCTTCCTAAAACAATTGAGTCACTTTGGTTATGAAAATATTTGCGAAAACCTTTTTGAAATGAACCCCTGCATGAGTACGTTTGCAAGCTGAACCTTAACCTGATCCTTGTTATACTTTATGCATGATTCTGCTTATAAGCCCCTCCGTGGGTGGGGTTGGATTTGCTGAGTACGTATGTGCTCACCCTCGTTTTACTAACTATTTTACAGAGGAGGATCCCGATTACATCCCCGAAGACGTCGAGTAGGTCGCTGCCCTACACCCAACCGTGCCTGTGTACCCAGGGCCTCCACATAAAGCTTCCATGGTGTGGTACTCTGATGAGGCTATGGAAGCCTTTGCTATCGTAGTGTGGTCGTTAGCGTTTGTGTTGTTCCTTGTAGCGTTGGCACTTCCGTGCCCTCTGTGTCGCCGTGATGTAAAAGACTGATCCACCTGTTGTAATAAATGTGTTACCGCCTCCCCCGTGATCGGTATTTGTGTCACATTTAGTCACCTCTCGATGAGGGGACGCTTCGGTGGGGCTCCCCCCAAAGCAATATGATGGACTTACATAGCAAACTGGTAGAGGGTTCTAATAGAGAAAATATTTCTTTTGTGTTTCTTTTTGGCTGCTTAGCCCGGGGGCTTTGGCTCACTAGAAATGATATGATCTTCAATAACATAGTTGCATCAACCCCTGATGTGGGTGTTCTTTGGATGATTTCCTTCATGCAGAAATGGAGTGTGCTACACAAGGAGAAGGCGCAACGCTGGATAGGTTCGGTGATATGCAAGCTGAGACATCAACTATCTTCGTTAAACTCTGAAGACTGAAGCTGGAAACTTGAAGACCAAGCCCCACTTCCATGATCCTGAAATCTCTGTCTTTTGTAGTGTAATTTGCTCTTGGCAAACCTGTTCTGTCAAGTTTTTGCCTCTTCGGTTTGTCTCTAGTTTGCTCTAAGTGTTGTTTAGATTAGAGGGAGTTAGAGGGAGTGAGCCTCCAAGCTGCTGCCCTGCTGTTACTTTCATTTTGGCTTGTTGTGCTCTCGATCGAGTCTTGTAAAACTGGCATTCCCAGTACTCCTTGCTTTTTAAGTAAAGCCGGACCTGAAGGTCTTTTATCTAAAAAAATTACTTACACAGAGTGAAAATAAATTCTGAGTTGCTTATGTGGATTAGCTTTCAATTGTTCATCACCTGGATGTTTATTACTTGATGAGTAGGTACAAATTCTTATTATCATTTTTCAGTTGAAACCCAGTCCACCTGTATCATAAAAAATCATTCACTTAGAAACTTTTCGAATGCACTAGTTGCAATTTTTATTCATATATATTTTACTTGCAATATTTTTTGTATTCGGCAGACGGATAAGCTTTCTTTCAGGAAACAATGCAGAGCCTCACAGTCAGAGGATAAGCTTCTGTCCCGTCTGCCTGCCCGTGCTCCCCACTTTCGGCGGCTCGGGCTCCGGCGGGGTCGCGAGAATCCGGGGCGCCGGCGCGCCGCGCCTTGGTGCTGGGACTGGCCGGCAACGATGTCGGGAAGCTGCGGTCTGCAGGCATGGTCGCACGGAGCACTTCCGAAGCAAAGCCTGATGCTTGGTGCCTCCGTCGTACGTACGCTCTGATCTGAAAAGGCTCCACCACGAACTCCACTCCGATGTCCGATCCCCACCGCTGCGCGGAGGCAATGATGCCGGCCGAAAGCGGAGGCGGCATCTTCAGACTCGAGCATTGAGATGGAGAAGGAGATGGATCAATGCCTCTCTGCTAGTCTGCTCTCGGCCGAGAAAAAACTGCTGCTTTTTTCAGGATGGACGGCAGATAGATATCCTGTCCTGTCCATGTAGACGATGGTCCGGCCGGCTGGCAAAGGAAGATTGCTGCAGTGCTGAACACTGCTGCAGTGCTGCTGGTATCCTCAGAACAGAAAAGCTACCGGTGGTAGTCTTGGGTTGGAGCACAGCTGCGCAAGGTTTTTCCTTTATAGTCAGATTTTTTATCCATGCATGTCGTGCGTATATGTCAACAGTTGGAACATTAAGGGGGTGATTGGTTCACGTTTCCCCTGAGCCTGCCTAGCATGCCGCATCCAGGCCCGAGCCGGCCTGGCCTGCTACATGCAGCAAGCTTTTGTTTGCTTGCCTGCAATTGGACGGCGGGTTTGATTCACAAGTGATTGGTTACTGCGTATAGTGAATTGGCCTACCTTCATCCCTCTCTGCATGCTGGGACCCGCGCACTCGATTGCACTGCGCGAGCCAGGCCCGCGGGAAACGCTTGCCCACCGCGTTTTTGGGGAGCCAGGCTCCGGCCCTCTTTCTGCATCTACAGAGTCCGCTCAGACACCGATCGGCAACCAAACTACTCGTCCCTGCATGCCGCCGGCCTGGCTCGCTTGCGTGCAGGGAACCAATCGCACCCTAACCGATCAGACCAGAATTCTAAATCTAAACATACTAAAACGAAACAGTATTTACGGAGTATGTCACATTTGATGAAAAGTATACGGCTAGCTCTTCGTACTTAAAGGTCCTGAATCCTGATCGCGATCGGATCAAGAACGCAAAGGCCATTTTCGGAACAGGCAGAAACTTAATTCCAGAGCAGCACAAGCAACAACTGGTTGCAGCTGCAGCAGGGCGCTACCCTTGTCGCATACCTATCGACCGCGACTCAGATCCCACTAACTACATGCTATTGGAGGAGTTCAGCATATAATTTCCGGAATTGGATCATTTCAGCCTAGGCTGCTAAGCCTAAAGGGGATGTGATTTTTGCTAACCTATACGAGTGAAAAGGGCAAAAATCCCATGTGTTTCTTCCATGTGGCACATGGAAGCCTGAACTTAATAAGATATAATCGCTGTGCAGGTTGGGTTAGTAGGTCGCCCCTACAAAAAGCTAGATCAGCCGTAGCAGCAAGTTAGCGACTGCTCAATCATCCGAAAGCCGATGATGAGTAGACGGTGTACAACTCCGGTGGTTCATTGTCTCAGTTTTTGGGTAAGCACTGCCCCTTTTTCGAGGCAGATTCCGGTGGTACAGCAAGGACATTGTCCCTTAAAAGGAAGATCTCTCTATCCCTGTACCCATCTGTATTTGTAGCACACAATTACAAGACATATATGTAGCTGTAGCTGTCGTGTCCTAGGGACTGAAAATCTCACACAGGCATCAGAGAGCTCTCTTGATACATGCTGTGCTTGCATATAGTTTGCATATAGACATGGCAGTGCTCCTCCCCTTAATTTTAAAAAATATATATAGTTTGCATATAGACATGTTCATCTTAATGCCGCGTCGAAGGTAGTTGGATCGGATCCACCAGAAAGAATGTACCAAACATGCATGAGCTCCCCTGATCTACCAGTCTCAGGGATCGGATTGCATTGTGTCATTGTGTGTGTGGCACTCACTGTCCATGCATGTCTGTACCTCGGCCGTTGGGGTTGTACCCATGCCTGTCGAATCATTGCAATTGGATTCCTGTTTGCTCCAGCTATGCCCAAAACTTTTAGTGGATCTGCGCGTGGCAGATCTCTAAGGTGTGTGCGCATGTAGTATAGTTCACTTTGTCATGTTAACCCCTGCCGTCGGTCGAAGGTCATTAGTTTTAATTTGGTTTTTTGACGGTGATCGGCTCTGTACTGCTGTTAGCTAGATTCTTTCCCCCTGCCACCTCGCTAGAGTTTATTAAAGCGAAGGAGAGAGGGATATGGACAGGACATGGGAGGTTGCTACCCCTTCTGCTGATCATTGCTGTTGATGTTTATTACCTTGTCATTGCTTGTTTCAATCTTTCGACAATATACAATATTGCACGACATTTATACTGCAATGATTTCTGCATTTTTGCAGGGGGGTTTAAGTTAGCAGTAGCATCACCAACGGTCTGAATACACGACGACGTCTACAAAGGTCTGAGCAAAAGAACATCTACAGGACGTGGATAGATAACAGTCCCTAGCCAGCAGTATGACACTTCTTTAAACAGGTCGAGATCTGAGATTCGCACATTTTTTAAAAAAAAAACTAGGCCAGTGTTTATAGATTTTTCAAAACAGCATCAGTACTCCTTAACATGCCGAGCCTGTGTTCCCATATTGTCACCAGTTTTTGTTCATGGCTGCCGGTTAACTTACCATCAGGAGTAGTACATTATTGGCATGGATGCCATCCTCTGCAAAAGGACACACTGGAGAATGGAACTGAATTGATGCCTATCCATCACCTGCTCCACTCACTCCAGTACACCGACTCACCAGCAATTCAGTAATCACCAAGCTAAGACATGGAGGACAGGTCCAGCTCATGTGTGGTGCTCGACGGGGGAGTATCAGATCATGGGGCACATGCAGCCACACATCCCCCCCAAATCATGCCATTGTCTCCAGATTCCCCGGCTTGGATGTTAATGCATGAGTTGTCCGGGCAAACCCACATCCCTCCAAGGCAGAGAGCATATGCACAGTTCATCAGGATCCATTGTTAATCCATCATGCACGGTGGGGTGGGGGAGGGCGCTCCAAATTAAAATCTCCCCATCATTCATTCTGATCTCCCACAAAGGGGCTTTCCTCGCATCCACGGCGGCGCATCCATGTCTCGGGTTCTTTTCTTCTAATCAGGGTTGATTATTGTCGCACGTGGCGGCGATCGGCCATCGGGTTTCTTGGGGAGTTGCGGGAGTGATGTCGGTGTCGGGTCATCACAAAGAATTTGGGTGGATGGGAAAGGATGGAGAAGATTAAGTTAAAAGTGGACAAGGAAAGGTGATGCAAACCTTTAGGCAGCCAGCTAGCGGTATTCTAATGATCATGTGAACCGAACGCGTCGTTTAATAACGAATTGGTATATATAAGCAGCAGCTAAACCATCATATATAGTTTGTAATCTATAATCTAAGAGTGCCACTTTAGGTTGATGGAATAATTACGAATTTGTGTCTTAATTATGAGCCCAAGTAGTTACAAGCTACGTATGATAGCTTAAACTTTTAATTTGCCTGAACATCGTGGTAATTTTCAGAGTAGTCACAGGTCTTGATCAATTCCAAGATTCAAACCAGGTGGTCTAAAACCACAGTAGTCAGACGTACGCATGGGATGGCTGTCCTTTTCACTCGGATAGATGCCGATGAGATCTACAGATCTAGAAGCGGATATAACTGATCCGAGATAGTAGACTACAATTCAACAAGATTGAGAGCTCAAAAAAGGGGATGCCGTCCGTACCATTTCTATATTCCCCGAGTGGTAGTGGATGTGTGTGATGTCAACAAGTTAGGAGCATGATTCCAGCTCCAGGCCGGGCAGGCAGGCATGCCCACATGTGAAACTGCCCTGGACACTTTAGCTGTGCCTGTCCCTCTGCCGATTCTTAGTGCTGCCCCCTCCATAAATCTATGTGTGGATAGATACATGGATGCACATATTTATGGCAAGTGGGGTTTGCTATGTTCCCTGCTGATTTTTTTTTCAGTTCGTGGTGGGGGCATATCATTCCTTGGCAAATGCTTGAAACCGCAGTGACCAATCCAATCTCCCTCTGTGTCTGTGTGTGTGCGCCTTTAAAATAGGAGGTCGTAGAGTGTCGAGAAAGCCAAGTGCCGCCCCTAACCCTCCGGCGGAAAGTGCCCCCGGTTGCAAGGTTCCTCGAGGCCTCGATCCCGATAAGCATCCCAGTGTGGGAGGTCACCACTTCTTCACTTGCAGTAAGTAGAGCCTACTCCCAATCCCACTTGGTCCTTGGAAAGTTTAGTGGTAGTTTTCATGATTAGAGAGAGACATGCATGTATGTGCTGATTTGTTTCTCCAACTTAATTGTGCAGCTTCTGTTGCCACAACATGTCAAGATATCATCATCTGAATCAGTACGAGAAGGAGCACATGAAGCTGGCCATGCTGAAGCAGGAAGAGACATTCAAGCAGCAGGTAATTGATCGAGAACGAGACGAGCAGCTTGGAGTTCCAAATTATTCAAGAACCACACGCTAACACACTTATGTGCCACAGCATGCATCCTGAATTGTTTCCGTGTAACCATGACCAGCAAATTAACAGGCTATAAAACTCTGTGTCCGTTGATGTGATCAGGTTCAAGAACTGCACCGGCTGTACCGGGTCCAGAAGCTACTGATGGCCGACGCGGCGAGCGCAGCAGCAGCAGAAGCAATGCCCGCGGCGGCCACCAGGTTCGACCTCGAGGACGAGAGGCGCGCGGCGGGGAACGACGCCGGCTCGAGCAGGTCGTGGGATGACTACGCCTACCGGGAGGAGGAGCAGGGGAAGAAGCAGGCCGCCGCCGCTCCCCGGCTCGTCGTCCTCCAGGAGAGCGAGCTCGAGCTGACGCTGTCCCTAGGGTGCTTCGGGACGAGCAAGCGGGCGGCGAAGAAGGAGGCGTCGTCGTCGAGCGTGGACTCCAGGACGAGCGGCTCGTCGTCGTCGACGGAGTCCGGCGGCAGCCCCGGCCGCCGGGTCGTCGTCCTGCCAGGTCCGTCGCTGATCGGGTCCGCAGCGGCCAATCCTGGGGCTGTTGCTGGTAGAGTTGGGCTGCAGCGTCTGGAGCAGGACGGGCAGCAGCAGCAGCAGCAGCCGCCGCCTTGGCTCCACAAGTGTCTGAATTTGGCACGATAACTGTCTCACCGTATTCGTTCATTGTAACATCGATCAACCATTCTGTAGTTCTTATGGCAGTACAAAAAAGATACTCGAAGTTATGTTACTCATCTCTTCTGCTTTGCTTCTTCAGTTATTTTCCTTCTTTGGATGAAGTCTGCTCCTCATCCAAACAGAAGTTAGTCTTTGGCTTGCTGCATCAGAGTCCCTGACATGCTACGGCGAGATTTGAGCGCCACATGTTGGCCTGTTTAGCTGGGCAAATTCATCCAATTTTCTCTATTCACCCATCACGTCCAATTACATCTTATATCACAAAACGCGATCCAATGTGACAATTTTCCCCTATTTTAGCATCGCGAATCCTATATATCTTCCGGAAGATGTGAAAGGGTTCAAACTATAACCCACTGAAAGCCCATTAACTGACCGGATAAGTTCCAAACCTTAGGCTTCTTTCCAATGTGGTGCTCTCTCCCTCATCCCTGTGTGCGCTGCCGCTGCGGTGCGGCTCCGCACGCCATCGGGGACCAACCGACGTGCCTCTGCCTCTCGCGTCGCTGCCATGGCGCAGCCCCTTACGCTGTCTGGGGCAGATCGGGTTCTACAACCTATCGCTTCAGCGATAGAAAACAAATTATCGCCGAAGGAACCAACACGCAGGAAAAGAAAGGTGCATCAGGTTGCAGTGGTGAATGTTATGTATCGCTTCAGTGACATAATTTTTTTTTGTCGCTGAAGGCCGGGGAGCCGCGTGGGGGTGTTTTTTTCTTTCTTTTTTCTTTCTTTTTATTATTCTTTTCTTTTTTGTTTTCTTTTTTATTTATAAACGCTTTTTTGTTTCTCTTTTTCTGTTTTATTTTTTCTTGTTTTCTATTTATTTATATTTCCTTTCTAACATTATTTTTCTTGTTTCATTTTTTCTTTCTTTCTTTTTATTCTATTTCTTATTCCACTTTTATTTCTCTTTTCTTTTTATTTATTCATTTTTTACTTTCTACTTTATTTTTTATTTTTGTTTTCATTTTTATATTCTTTCCTTTTTAATATTTTTCACTTCATTAATATTTTTATTGTTCAATGAGATTTGAATTTGTTCTCGATAGAATAATAAGTTGTTCGGGCTATAAGTATCTTGTTCGGGCTATAATAACAACTTGTTCTGACACTACATTAAATTCTATCAATGAGATTTTTAGTTTTATAGATTTTTGGTTTGTGATTTATATATTTAAAAAAAACTTGAAAAATCTATAAATCACAAACCAAACATCAAAATTAAATTCCGGTCGCACCATTGGATTTCTGACAACAAAAACTTCGAAACAAGATCTTACTTGATTATATTTTGACAAACTTTTGTATTCGTATTTTTTAATTATGGTTATATATTAAGTTGTCTCTAGAACAAAACGAATGAAGTGCCAGAACAAACAAGAACAACTGTCAGAACAAGTTTACATGTCACTCCGAACAACAAATGTGGTGTCAGTACAAATCAGAACAAAGATCACATACATGTTATTATTATAGACACAACAAGATATTACTATAGCCAGAACAACTATTATAGCCAGAACAACTTTGTATGTCATCTCGAAAAAAAAGTGTCAGAACAATTGAGAACAACTGTTAGAACAAAATCCTATTATAGTCATAAAATTTTTGTATGCCATCTCGAACAAAAACAAATGTAGTGTCAGAACAAGTTGTTATTATACCCGAACAAGATACGTATAGCCAGAACAACTTATTGTTCTAGTGAGAACAAATTTATATCTCATCTCAAACAGTAAAAATATTAATGGAGGGAAAATATTAAAAAGGAAAGAATAAAAATGGAAATAAAAAAATAAAGTATAAAATAAATAAATAAGAGAAATAAGAAAGATAAAATAAATAGAACAAAGAGAAAGAAGAATAAAAAGAAAGAAAGAAAAAATGAAACTGAAAAAATAATATTAGCAAGGAAATATAAATAACAAAGAAATAAGAAAAAATAAACAAAAAAGAAACAAGAAATAAGAAAGAAGTAAGAAACAAGAAGAAAGAAATAGAAAAGGAAAAAGAAATAACAAAAGAAAAGAAAGAAATAAAAAACAGAAAGAAGCATAAGAGAAAGGAACACAAACGAAAGAAAGAAAGACCAACAACCCTCCCGTCCTGCGCGCGCTTTAGGGACAGGTGGCGAAACTGTCGCTGAAGCGACGCATATGATCGGCGGGGTCGACCAACGTGCCTCCTCTGAACCGTTGTCCTCACCGGTTGGTGCATCGCCCCACCATCATCGCCCTACACATTTGAGGTCGTGTTCCCCCTCCCTAGCGGACCTCCTCGCGCCGATCCGCATAGCAACGGTCTCGTCCCCTCCTGGTGCCCCCCGGAGGGCTTCCTGCGCGAGGCCCACCTCCTACGCTGCCGCTGGCCTCCTCGTTGCCAGCGGCTGGTTGGCTCTGCCGTCATCACCCCCCGTCGCCGCCCACCATGATCAGAGAAGAAAATATGAAAAAAAATGTTGGTGCTAATAATGTTGGTTTTACCTTTTTTGCATATAAATATTGGTTCAAAAATGGAAAAAAGAGGAGAAGAAAATATGAACAAAATATTGGTGCTAATAATGTTGGTTTTACCTTTTTGCATATAAATATTGGTTAGAAAATGAAAAAAAAATGGAATTGCATTTTGGAGGCCATTTCATTTCTAGCGTGTAACGTCTCCTTTTCACCTGAAGTCCAGAAAGATCCCTAGCTAGTCCCTTTTGTGTTGCAAAAATAGGAAGGAGGTGTTTAGACCATTACTGAAAGTGTATCTAGGACTCTAAGTGGATTTTGGTGAATTGAATGACAAAGTGATTAAAAGACTAATGTATTTTTCGAAGATGGTGAGCAGATTTTATTTATATATTCTTGAGTTATTAATGGAGAATTTATTTGAGGTTGAATATTATATGACTCACGTTGAAGAAGACAAATATATGGATGAATGCATATGTGACAAATATCAAGCAATAAAAGAAGATAAATACGGATAATTTGAGAAGGTCAATTCATGGTCTCCCATACTAAGACTTAGCTTACAAGGATAATAAAAGAGAAGATGGTAATTCTCTAAGTTAAGTGCAAGGCTTCATGTGTTTATTGAAAGAGGACACAAGGATGAGTGTACACGTTATAATTTGGAAGCTTGCACATTCGTTGTCAATCAAAATCAAGCATTTGAAGCGGGTTTTCAAATGAAAGTTAATTATGCATGAAGCAAAGTGGAACTCAAAAGTGGATTGGATAAGTGATGAAGAGATCAACCGAGATGTTTAGGGCAAGGGACTAAGCCATCTTTGGGGTCGTAGCTAAGCCGCCATTAGTGTGTTTCTAAGTGCAATTCTAGCATCCGTAGGGTCTCCAAGTATCATATCCAAACCTTAACTGAGGAAAGCAATGCAAGTCATCAACATGTTATGATTGGCAATATGGAGTGAGTTATGGGTCCAAGTGTGCATTCCAATGCTAGATGGAAAGATCCTAAGTCATTAGCTCAAGTATGGGCGTGCTCAAGTCAAAGACTATGTTGAAAGCCCTCAAGTGGATATTGATCAAGTATGGCAAGATTGAAGATCTACAAGCTAAAGTGATAAACTCCGTTTTACATTTATTCTTGAGTTTAGGGATACCGTACCATCAAGAGGGATGCAACATTAGCGAGTTGACCAAGTCAAAGTGCTCATTAGTTGACCTAAGTGAGATCTAGCCTAGAGAGCCTTAGAGTGTGCTAACAAACCCTCCTAACCTAACCTAACCTAACCTAACCTAAGCCATTTCATCTCGGTGATGAAGTGTTAGAATCATAGAAAGGGTTTTGGGGGAGACTCGGGCCTGACCAGTCTGACCGGTGCCGCTAGCCCCAACGGCTAGTTTTTCAAACACCGGTCTGACCGGTGTAGGGCACCGGTTTGACCGGTGCCGCCCGAGGACTAACTGCTAGTTTTCTCCTTTGAGGAGTATAAATACTCGAGCCTTCTTCAGTTGGATGTTGTTGTTCTAGTGCTTGTGTTAAGGTCCCAAGCCATTTCTTGCAAGCTCTAAGATTTAGTGGCTCTCTCCAACCCTCTCTTTGTGAGATTTGTGGATTCAAGCCATATCTTTTGTGTTGGGTTAAGAGAGTGAGCTCAAGAGTGACTTTGTGAGCTACGTATTTCCATAGTTTGAGCACTTTGGTTTCGCGTCTACAAGCTTTGAAGCGTTTGTTACTCTTGGAGGTTTGCCTCCTAGACGGCTAGGTGTCGCGACTAGCTCCCAAGGTTGTGGTGAGCAGCAGGAAGTTTGTGAGGGCTGTGATCTTGCCTCTTCGTGAAAAAGATTACCTTAGTGGAAATGAGGAAAGTGGTTGAAAGAGACCCAACTTGTGGGAATTGTCCTGTACAATCTCCTCAACGGAGACATAGCTGTTCCTTAGTGGGCGGTGAACTTCAGGAAACAAATCCTTGCTTCTTCGTGTGGTTTGCCTTTCTAAGTTGTTTTTCTAGCACATTTGATTTGCTTCCACTTCGATCTACTTGGGTGTGCTGCTTGTGTGTGCAGGGCTTATTACCTTGCTTGTGATCATCTACAAAGGCCACTCACTAAGTTTGGTTTGTGCTAGAAGTCAAGAGGTTCTTGAAATTGTTTTTTCAGGTGCAATTTGCCACACCAGTCTGACCGGTGCATCCTGTGAAGCTCAGCGAGTGACCAGTCTGATCGGTCACCACCACCGGTCTGACTGGTGGACACTGTCAGCTCAAGTTTTGGGGACAAAAAGTTTAAATCGGTCTTCTTGCCTATTCACCCTGCTCTAAGTGTCATCAAGGTCCTTTCAATACCACAGTGGTCTCCTCCCGTACGATGGGGAAATCCCGTCACCCACGCTTCTCCTTCATATCCCCAGGAGATGCGGACTCACGGGAAAGAACGATGCGCGGGACCCACTGGAGGCCGTTGTTTTCCGCGCCAGCAGCAGGAAGAGGAGGAAGAGAAGGTGAGCTGCCGCCGCCGGCCGAGGAGGGGAGAGGGAGATCCAGGATCGGTGCGGGAGGATAAGTGCCGGCGGGATGGGCGGCGGCCATGGCTCCAGCCGCGAGGTCTGCCGGCGCCGCGAGGTCCACCGGCACCTCATCCTCTGCTCCTCCTCGAGCTCACCGTCACCCCATACCTCGAGCTCGCCGTCGTCCTGCTCCTTGACTCGCCATCGCCCTGAGATCCACACCGGCGCCGCCCCTGCTTGAGCACCGATGGATCCGCCGATGGAGAGGCCGCTGTGTCGCCCGCTACTCCTCCCGCGCAACCGCGCCCTCGAGGCCGCTGCCACCGTCGAAGCTCCTCTCGTCGCTCCTTGTCGTCCACCGTCGAATAGGGTAGAGGACCTCCATGGCCACCACACATGTCTCTACCGCCATGGATGCGAGCAGGGAGGAGCTCCACAGCCATGCGTGCAAGGATGAATCGCGTGTGCTGCGCAGCCTTAGATGCATCGCCGATCCTCCAGTCACCACGCTGCCCCCCTTTCCTGCCCTCATGCCGCCGGATTAGACGTCTCCACCATGAATCGATCTGGGGCTTGCCGTGGCCGCCGGGGAGAGAGAGCATGGGAGGGACCGAGGCAGTGCGTGGTCGGCGTCGCCCGACCGTCGTGGAGGAGCTCCACCGCGTCGTGGAGGCCGCCCCCACGCCGGATCTGGTGCCCCGCCGCCCGCTGGAGTCCGCCATGGCCACCGGAGTCTATCGCGACGATGGAGGGGGGAGGAACAGGGCACACCGGCAACTGGCAGCGCGAGAGAGGTGAGAGAGAGCAGAGTAGGGAGAGGGAGTGGCATGGCTGCCGGTGGCGCGAGAGAGCTGGCAGAGCGCCGGCGGAGGAGCCGATAGCAGAGGAGGGAGAGAGAGGGTGAGGAGAGGAGGGGGTGGGGTATAAAATATATCAGTGGGCCCTAGTGGTTGTGGTTGGAATGATGGAGAAATATGAAGGAAGATGGATGCGGGAGAAATGGATATGGAGGAGAGAATCTTGATGGCGAGGACAGAATATTTTATTTTGAAGGAGGTTTTAAAGTACCACGAGTGTGGATGGTCTTAGGCTGGTCGCACTGGGTACTTGTGCGGCACGGCGTGCTCCAATACACAATAGAGTATGGAGAAACCGCATTGGGTATTGGAGTACCAACGCTACGTCAAGTTCGAACCCGACGTTCACCAAATAGAGCGCGGTACGGGGCGTGTGTTGCGCCCTGTGCTGGCCCCACCTCGCGTTCGGCCGTTGGCGGGAAGGGAGAGGGAGGACAAATGACACCGAGCACAGTAGAGGGGAGATGAAGATGGCGCTGACGAGGAGGGGAACAGGCCGCCACGAGCAGGGCCGGTGGTGGCTCAGCGCCAGGAGAGGGGAAGGGAGTCGCCGCCACCGCGTCGTCCTCCACGTCGTCGAGCTCGCTGAGGGGGAGAAGCCGGGGAGCTCGTCGCCGCCTTCCGAAGCCGCCGTGAGGCCCGACCCGTCGCCCCTCTCCCTCGTAGGGGCCGCCGTCGGAGGCGGGGCCGCCGCCCTCGGGCTCCTCCCCCCGCTCACCGGAGAGGGCAAGAGGGAGGGCCGCCGCCGTTGGTGGAGGGAGCAGATGTCTGCCGCGGCTAGGAGGCGGGGAGGGAGGTAGGGCCGTCGGTCACCCGGCGGTGGGGGAGACGGCGGACAGAGCGAGGAGTCGCCCTCGCCGCAACATCTCCACCGCCTGCGCCCCGTAGTGCCTAAGCACGGGGAGTGGACGAGGAAGCTGAGGTCCCTGCTCTTCAGTGAGGGCGGGGAGCGATTGTCGGTGGCCCGGCGCTGTCGCCGGTGGGGAAGGAGAGGGATGGGCAGTGGTAGCAGGGTCTGCTGCGGCCCGTAGTGGAAAGAGGAGGCGACGTGGGTAGGTGGGGGAGGGGGGTAAATTAGGAGGGAGAGTATGACATATGGGCCTCGCAATTGGTAGTTGTTATGGAGTATGAAATACAGAGGATAATAGGTGCGGGAAAACTCATAATGTACTGGAGAATTTCGATAACTACGCAGAGCAGAATATTCTCTTTTACGAAATGCAAATGGAGTACGACTAGTACAACCAGCCTTATATCGTGGAGTTTTTACAGCAATTCAGCACCCACAGGCTACCATGGTCAAGTACTCAAGTTGCACACACAGAATTCGAGACAGTTTGCTCGTGAGCTTGAGCACTGACCTAGCTCTAGCAGGCAGATTTCACTCCTAGGCTTAAGTAATGATGTCTGCGAAAGGCCGAAAGAACACTTAAAATCCCATAGCAAGGGTTGGGCTTGGGGGGAGGGAATTGGGCTCCTCGCAGTTTATTGTACCCAGGAGAGGAGCAGTTGGGTAATATATATGGGCTTGTAACTGATGAAATGTTAGATGAAATATGGGCTCTTTTGTTGGCCCATTTGAGCTAACAAAATCAAGTTCGGATCACTTCGATCAATTGCTAATGGCATTTTTCTTTATTTTCTTGCAGAATGGATGTATGCACTCGCATCTGCTAGCAAAATGAAGTTCGGATCACTTCGATCACTTGGTAATTGCATTTTTCTTTACTTCCTTGCAGAATAGTAGGACACACGCATCTACGAACACACGCACATAACCATTGAGCTAGCTAAATCAAGTTTGGTTCACTTCACTCCCTAATACACGCATGCAACTCTACATCTACGAGTATTTCCAATCCTGCACAATATATAACTGTATGCACACCTACAAATACACGCACACATCACTATCCCTAGGAACGATTTCAAAACACTTAGCCGGCAAATCCTTAAGATTGTTGAAGTCATCATTGATAATGACAGACACGTCGTTACCACTGAAAGACTAGCCCTGTTAAATCATGTTGAAGATCATTTTTTTACGAATATATTTGCAAATAGTTAGGATGGTCAAACATGTTGATGATCATTGCGCACCTTCGAAATTTATTTTTTCAACGGGTTTGCCGTCTACGGAGCTATGAAGTTACAGTGATAATACAATTTCCATATCTGTGCGTAGGTGTACTATAGCTGCTGTACGCGTAGTGTATGAGTCTGATGTGTGTGGTAGTGTAGAGCATGTGTGCGTGTGTGAACATACACTACAGGTGTAGCAAGAGAAGAGAGGCGTAGAGGGTGCTTGATACCTTTTAGTCTGATGACTAAAACTAGTCAGGTTAAAAGTTGTTAGAGGGTGTTTGGATCCGTTCGGTCCCCCCCCGACTAAAATTTAGTCAGACTAAAACTTTTTAGTCTCTACCCTGTTTGGAGGGTGACTAAAATTAGTAAGCATTAATTGTTGGATGCATTAATTGTTCTCTCCCTCCCCTTTCTCTCTCTTGTTTTTTGGCGGATCTAGGATTCCCAGCGCCTAATAAATCCGTGTCTCCCCGCGTCGACGGCGAGGGCGAGAGCGGAGCAGAGCTGCCGCGGCGGAGTCGCCGCCCTCCCCGCGGCCACCGGGCGGCGCGGATTCGGCGGTCGGCCGGCCAGAACGTCGGGCCGTCGCGAGCACGCCCGTCTCGTCGGACGGACGAACGGGAGCGAGCCCCCCGGCCGGCCGGCGCGCGCGCGCGTGGCGGGGACGGAGAGGTGGGCCGCGAGGGGAGCGTGCGTGCGGGAGATCGTGGCGAGGCGGCGGGTGCTCTGCGCGCGCGAGTGGCGGAGGGGAGGGGCGAGCGGCGGCGAGCGATGGCGGCGGCGCGAGCGAGGTGGAGAGAGAGGGGGGGTGGCGGGGAGCGGCGGGGTGGGGGGCGGTGGCGGGGAGCGGCGAGGTGGGGGCGGTGGCGGGGAGCGGCGGGGAGGGGGAGCGGCGCGCGCGCGCGGCGGGATGGAGGGAGGGAGAGGATGAGGCGCCCGCGGGGAGGGGGGAGGGAGAGGATGAGGCGCGTGGGCCGGCCGCAATTATTGGAGAGAGAGATGGGTTTTAGTCCCTTTTAGTAGGGTCATGGGTGGCCCAGAGGCTAGACTAAAATTACTCACCCTTTAGTCGGGGGTGTTTGGAGAATTAGTCACTCTAGGTGACTAAAATTAGTCTAATCACCTCTACTTTCTTTGCTCCAAACACCCTCTTAGTCTCACTTATGCTTGGATCCAAATCCTTAACAGACTAAAATGTAGTAAATGAGCATTAATTATCTCTTTTCCTCTCTCCTTTTTCTCCCTCTCCAGCCAATAGATGGGATATGTTACAGATTTCTATGAAATTAAATGAAGAGAGAGCTAAAACAAAGTTAAGGTTCCCCTTACTAAAACGTTTTAGTCCCGACTAGTTTTAGCCCCTCTTTAGTTAGAGGTGTTTGGAGCTTTAGCCTCTCAAATATATTAATTTTAGTCGGTCTAAATTTATTCATGCGGATCAAGCACCCCCCTTGCAAAAAAAAGCTAGCACGCAAACTTCCGAATCGGCTACTTGGACAAAATGACATACTAGTACCTACGAAATGGATGTGGATGAATCGTCATAGACATCAGCGTTGCAAGCAGTGTGGACGGCCGACGGCCGTCGTGTAGTACCCACGCCGTGGCGGCACCCTCTTCACGTGCCGGCACATGGCCCCATGGGAGAGGGGAGGGCAAGAAGCGCCATGCGGGGCCGCGGCGAGCCGGCGATTCCCTCCGCCCACGTGAAAACGTGACGGGAGGACAGGGGCGGGGGGGTGGGTCAGGTAGTAGGCTCAGGTGGCAGGTGCATGCATCTGACGACCAGGGGACCGGCGGCCTCCAGCGTCCGGGGGCCGAATCAGACGTGACCACGTCACTGGCCACGGCCGTACGGCGACAGCGGCCGTGCCCGCGTCGTCGTCGTCGTCTCGTCCCCCCGCGCCTCGGGCCGCGGACACTGACCCGTCCCTAACTTCGGCGCCGAAGCGAACACGGCAGGCCGAGGCACGTGAACCGCCAGGTCGCCCCGGGCTGCCCTTGTCGGGTATCAGTCCCACACGGCGGCACGAGGCGGCGTTTTCGGGGGACCTCACCTGACCTGATGAGAGGGCGGCGTCCTAGATTTGGATGGATGGAGCCACGCGCCCCACCACGCCACTAGCACGCATCCTGGTCTTCCGGCGGATCCAAGTCGACAACGCATTTGGCTTACAGTACAGTACACCTCTGGGTCATCGGAACGGTTGTCACGGCAAAGCTTGGACGGCAGCTTATTTTAATAAAATGTAGTGCCGCTTGAGGGGGGCGAAACGAGCCAAATTTTTGCCAAGCAGCCACTAGAACGCGTAGTGCAGCTAGTTAGCGTCCTTGGGAGGACCGGAGGAGCTAGCCGACCAAGGGCGGAACCGTGCAGCCGGTTCTTTGCCTGGTGGCTGGTGCTGATTTATTGAGAGAAAAGTATTGTTGGGCAGTTCTTGGTGGCGATTTATTTTGAGAGAAAATCTTCTGGTGGTGATCGAAAAGCCAAAAACGCGAATGTACCGGAGACGACACCTTTTCCTGGTGGGGTTTACCCTCCCATTGCCCTTTTTGATTTTTTGTACTTGTCGTTTTGGCTTTTTTAGATACAATCTTTTTCTACACACTTAGATATATACTTATGCATAGATACACATTAGTAGGAATGTATCTATTAAAGTCAAAACGACAAATATAATGAAACAGAGGGAGTACATTGCTAAGGTGACAAAGCCTTTAGCCCATGGATGAAAACCTTTTCAACATCGCTGATAGCATGTAATGAAAGATAGTGCTAACTTTTTTTTTGAGCTCCTCAAAGATCTTTGAGGACAAGACAAGAAAGCTTTTTAAAAATCAAATGCATAAAAATTCTGTTTAGTTTTTTTTCTCTCGATACGCAGGAGAGTCATGTATCATTGTATTGAGAAGAAGAAAAATAACAACGTTTACATCAACGTGGAGCATGGCTCACATTACATTGGTGCCTGACCGCGGACAACAAGACTAAAACCTTGCCCATGGTGCCAAGCACACCCGACTACTCACGAACTAAACGACCAAGTCTGCTAGCACCAGCCTGCACTCGAAGATGAACTTCATCTGTGATTCGTTCCAAGAGCTCCTGCGAGGAGGATGCGTTACCGCTGAATAGACGATTGTTTCTCTCCTTCCAGACGTTCTAGAAGATGAGCATGACAAGGGAGTATGCACCTCATCGTTTCTCCTGTAATTGCAGAGGCATGATTGTGTCACTTCAGGTTTTCGGCCGGGTTAATTGACCCCACTGATCCGGTCCACCGAGTTGACTTTGGTCAAACGACGGTCAACCTGGGCCATCACCTCGAAAACATCACCGACAATCCCTAATGACCCCTTTGGTCAACTTTGGTCAACCTATGGTCAAACCCTAGTCAAAAACCCCTTAAACACCCTTTGACCCTCCTATGTCATCCAGAACTTTTGTCGCGTTCTTCAAATTTTATCTAAACACTTCAAATTCTCCCAATACAAAAGTTGTGTAGTTTTTCGAGGGACACAACTTTCAAGTTGAGTGGCATTCGAGATTTGAAGCGTAAATGGGTGAAGAATCGTGATCAATGCAGTTCGGCATTGTTCATTGGCGCCATGAAAACAACCGACTTGGCATGCCTTTTGTGCACAAATGGTTGAGAAAAAGGCCATAGGCCCTTTACAAAAGTTTTAGAGCAATGCAAGATCTACAACTTTGGTTTAGAAACCTTGGACCACTTCTGTTGGAAAACTTTGAGAAAAACTCGATCAAGGGAGGCTAGTCTGAACGGTTTTTGGTCCTTGGGTGTCCAGAGCGCGTCGTCGCGCCGCATCGCGCGGGTTGCGCCGCGGCCCCGCCGGGCCCGCACGCCGAGGCCGGCCTTGGTCCGCCGGTCCATGCGCCGTGGGCCCGCATTGCCGAACCGCCATTCCGCCCCCGTCACCGGGCGCCACGCGCCACGCGCGCACGGGTGGCGTCGCACCGACTCGCGCCGCCCGCCCTGTGGCGTCGCCGCCGTACCTTGGCCGTGTAGCGCCCCATGCTGAGACCACTGTGGTTTTCGTGCGCGCCAAGTCGTTGTCGACCGCTATAAAGAAGCCGAGCCGTTCCTTTTGCGCGCATACGTTCCTCGCCGCCGGTTTTGCTCTGCCGCCGTGCGCCATTGAAGGCCGCCCCCGAGTTTCTCCCCCACTTGCCTTCCGAGCCAACGCACGCCCCTAGCCCTTGCTCTAGGCCACCTTGAATCCCGCACGCCTACTGGTTGCCCCGGCCGCGCCGCCCGTCGCTGGAGCCCGAGCTCCAGCGGTACTCACCGCCGGCCTCCGCCGAGCCCCCTCACCGGCGCCTTTCCGACCCCGATTCCGGCCACCACCGGACCCATGGTGAGCCCCTGGTCGCTTTTCCCCACCTCCCCAGCTAGCTCCGCCGCCGGCCTTGCCGGATTTCGGCGATGACCGCCGCCGGCCGCACCAAGGACTCATTTGCGTGGGCAAACTTGTTTCCAGGGTTTGTGATGCAAAGAGAGGGTATTTTTGTGAGGATTCAATAGTTCTAGGGACTTCTTTGTGAAAGGATTCTTCAAGTTTTGAGTGTTTTGTCTGAAACTTGAAAATGCATATAAAATCATAGAAAAATCCAAATATTGCAAAACCAATTTTGCTTTGCTCTGTGTGACTAGATCTACAACTTATACAAAATTTGTATATACTTTTGAGCTTTAGTTTTTGCATGAAAAATTAAAATACCTTTTACCTAGATCTGTTGTTCTGCAAAATCCGTAAATGTTCATGAGCTGATTTTTTGGATATATGTTGTAGATACTAGCATGTGCAGTGTCAAAAATTGTACAAAGTTACTGAAGGTATCTTTTATTATGAATTATCTTGTATTATTGACAAATCTTTTTAGATGAATTTTATAGCTTAAAATAAATTTATTTTTGAGCCCAACTTCTGGCTATTGTCTTGTTGTGCTGAAATGCACCTCTGGTGAATTTATCACTAGTAGAAATATTTATCCCTGATTTATGCTTGTTTTTCATCATAAATGTGTAGATCAAGATCTATAAAGGCTATAGATGTGTTTGTTGGTTTCCTAGGCTTGTTTTAGACCATAGAATGTGTAGGAGAATGTTTGACTCCACAAGTGTTATATTTATTTATATATGCATTTATCTTGTTTGTGGTAGATAGAAGTGCTATATTTAATATATTTATTTTTATTGCTTAAGCAAGTGTGCATGTGTGAGCAGTGGCTTGCATTAGACTTAACGTGCTCAGTGAGTAACCCACTGGGTGTTATGAGTTATTTTGTTGCATAAAAGTGGTTAAGTCATGGTAGGTTCAATATTGAAATTAATTGGGAAAAACAACACTCCACACCTAAGAACCTTGTGTTTGTGTTGTAAAACTTGCTAACAAGTTTATAACCAACCCCTTGCTGTTTTGTGAGAATTAAATTAATGTATTTGTATAAATATGTACACAGTCACTATTAAAAAGTCTAGATAATAAAGCAACGCATATTGTTCCTTTATAGGAAGAGTATGCTGAATGTATTATTATTTAGGTGAATGTGGTCAACCATGCACCCCATGGTTGTCATAAGTTGTTTTGTAATTAATTAAATTAAATTGCCAATTAAGTCTTGCATTTGCATCCTCCGTGTAGAAGTTCCCGACGGTAGCTACACGCTCGTGCCAGTGGACGTGAACGAGGGAGCAGGAGGAGGCGTGCACTACGTCACTGTAGAGCAAGACCCGGACCAAAGTCCGGAATTTTGTGTAACTGCTTATGCCAACGAAGGCAAGCCTCGGTTTATCATTAACCCATGTTTTAATTAAACTTTTGCAACTATCTTTGTTATTCTATGTGCATTTACGTTCAGGAATTGAATGGAACCTTAGTTGCATGATCCCTAGGTACCGATGTTCTTTTAGTAGTATGCTAGGTCGTTAGATGCTATGCTCTAAGGACCCGGTAAAAGTCGAGTGATGTTCGTCACTCGGGAGAATAGGATCTCCTTTTTGGACCACCCTATTTATAAATGGATTGCTCATGTGGTAAGAGAATGGGATTTGGGCTTCGGTCTAGTGCTTCGTGGGCTAAGCTTTTGAACGTACTAAGCACTTGTCGGGAATGGGACCAGTAAGCCTAGTACCTTAATGAGACGGCGGGAGATTTTACTACTACTACTCTCGATTCGTCTCCTGCCCGGCTTGCAACCGGGAGGAGGGTACATGTGTGAGGTTGGGTGTACGTGGGGCATCCCAGATAGCCTTTTACTCAGGACTGTAAGCTATTATCCCAACCCGAGGATATTTGGGAACCGTTTGGTCGGTGTCGGCTCTGTTGGGGCACCGCTCCGTGTGTTTAGGTCTACCTTGCAAGGTTTTGAATCAATCGATTGTCGGCCTCTCACCGTTATCCGAGTGGCCATGATATCCCTTAATGATGGAACTATGTGAAATCTTCTGCGTGAATTAATTGTATTGTACAATTCTTGATTGTATTAGTTGCATATCATAGTAATGATAATCTCACTAGAATCTGAGCTAAATATTGAAAGTAAGGATCCATGATCCTAGTTGCTTTTTGGCAAAACAAACCCACCAGCCAAGAGCCTACATGTCTAGAGGTAACTTTTGTGGGGTAAGTCTTGTTGAGTATTAGTATACTCAGCCTTGCTATATTTGTTGTTTTCAGGTGAAGTTGTTTGGCCTGGTGAGATTCCACTTGACTGGGAGCTGGAATGGATGGATGATGATGTCGAGTGATGGCATCACGGATGGCCTCCTGTGATGTCATATCGTATTGCTATTAGTACTTCCGCTGTTTCAATAAAACTCTGAACCTTTTACTTTCATGTCAAAGTACCATGGTTTGTAATAATGGACCCTACGGGGAGATTGATATTAATTTGTAAAGGCACTCTGGACTCTCCTTCGTGGGAGTTTTAATGCATACGTTCGATCCTCTCTGTGTTTTCAAGTGATTTACCGGGTGTAAACCCGACAACACTCAACAGGATGATTATTTATTATCGCTTAATGACCAAATGGAGTGGTTTAGGCGATAGTACGGAATTATCTCGGATGGGGTTGTCACAATGATGTTGATCCACCATCTCTAGATGGAGTGCTCTCCCGACGGGAATGAGCAGTGGCAACTGCAGCCATGAAAGTGCTTCCCACCAGATTTCTTTGGTGTACGAGCAATTCACCAATATGTAGTTGTCTATTTCATTTTCTTGATCACACAACCAACACTCATATGGGCGTCTAGACCGTGCCAACATCACCAAGCACGGAGGCAACAGGTGGGGTGGAAGGGCTCGAGCCCCCTACCACCATGCGCTCCATTGAAGAGAAGAGGGAATTAGGGAGAAGAGAGGAAAAACGGGAGAGGAAGAAGAAGGATGCTTGAGGAAGGGGAATGGGAATGTGCCCCCCACCTAGCCATCCTAGCTCCACCACTGGCCATCACCGATCTGCAGTCCACCAATTGTGCTTAACAGTGAGCCAAACAAAGAACTTAACTCTAGGGGAGCCTAACTATGCCAGATCCTTTTTGAGCCCTGCATTCTAATGTTGCCTTCATGCATATGTTGATAGGCCGATGATGCATTGTATTGTTCATTTGTCGTCCAGCGCTAATGGAAGATGTCCTCATTGCTGGTTAGCTGTGTTTCCACTATCTGTTGCTAGAGATTAATACATTCTATTAGCGCTAGCATATATAAGCCCTTGCAGATGTGTCTAACCTATCTCCTATCCGACAGGCCTTGTACTACTATTCTGATGCATGTCGTTTTGGTAGGGATTATGGTGATCAAGTTTGATGCCAATTGAGTAACAGACTGCCCAGAAATCCAGTCGTCTCACCAGAAGAGGATTTAGTGTCTGTTCCCCATGGTGATCTGGATCGATGCATTGAAGAAAGCTCACACCTCGGGTTCCACATTGATCTGCAACTCATACCAGGTTCAGCTACCATCTATCTTTTGCAAGTCAAGCCAATGCGTGCGCAATGCAAAACCAACGAGCTTCAGGTCCACAACGCTGAGTCCACCATAGAGTCCACCATAGGTTGTCAGATGGAAAATAGTTGGCCAAGCAACCACATTTCCCCGCTAACTACCGAATCAGTTCTCGTCCAAAGAAAATTCCTGCAGATTTTGTCGATTTCCTTGACAACCCAGTTTGGTAAGCTATATGACATCATCAAGTATATAGGCATAATGGAAATAGTGGACTTCACTAGCGTAAGATGATCGCTTTTGTTCATCGGGGGTCCCTGCCATGCTGGCACTTTGGCAGCCACCTTCTCAATTAGCGGTATGTACTGTGATTTTGGCAGATAACTGGTAGAAAGTGGCGCACACAGATAGTGGATTGGAAAGTCCACAATAGGACATGGCATGACAGACAAAGTCATGGAGCACATCCTCATCCCTAAAGGTTGTGGTGATGGAGCACTTGTCTGGACTGGTGCTGAGGCCAGATGCATTACCGAATATGTCAAGGATTCTAGAGATTACTCTTGCATCCGAGGCAGTTGAAACGAAAAGGATGACGTCATCCACATACAAGTTGTAATGGTGTTTGATGACCGGTACACCGATTGGAAAAGCACCCCTACCTCCGCTGGTGTCGACGCAAAAATAGGACGTCACCTCCACGCGTGACACACGTGACTCCCCAGTCTATAGCGAGGCGTGCTAGCCAATCTGACCTGTTGATTGACAATGTAAAATATTAGGGATCGGCTAGAGAACCGATGGTTTATCAGCGACATGTGTACCAGCCAATCGGCCGATACGAGACAAAGCGGGATCGGTCGGCTCGAGGCGACCAAAGCGCGGGTGTGATCAGCTGGATCCGCCGATCATGACATCAGCACTCGAAATAGATTGATCGATCATGATGTCAACGCTCGAAGCAGTAACCCTTTTCCTTTAGCATCGGCAGCAGTTACTTGCACTTTGGGATCAACGGCTCCTTTAATTTGAGCCAAATCAAACGTCAACAACTTAACTCGTGATGTGTCTTTGCTAGACACTTCAACCATATTAGTTGGAAAGGGGTGTTGTTTAATCTTCGTCGGCTTTTCGGCTCTGGTAGGAGTTTCAAATTTAAGCCTCCCTTTCTCAATAGCTGATTGGATCTGTTGCCTAAAGATCTTGCAATCATTGGTGTCATGCGATGTTGCATTGTGCCACTTGTAATACTTCATCCTCTTCAACTCCTCTGCTGATGGTATGGTATGGAACTGAGGAAGCTTGATTTGCCCTTGCTGAAGCAACAGATAAAATATCTTATCGGCCTTAGTGATGTCAAAGCCGAATTTCTCTAGCTCTTTCTTGCCAAAGGGACAGGACACTGTCTTCTTGCCTTTGACCCACTCTGCAAGCCCTATCATGTTGTCTTCGTCTTCTGAGTCAGAGTAGTCCACATATGATATCTTCTTCTGAAAGTTCCTCATAGGCTCATAGGACTTTGTTGTTTCTTGACTCATCCGACTAACCAACTGGTTGAGACTCTCGAAGCCATGTGATGCATATTTCTCCCTCAAGGTCGTCTAGAGACCTTGGAAAGCCAACTCAGCTAATTGCTTGTCTCCCAAGTTCATACTGTAACACTTATTTCTGACTTCTCTGAACCTTTGAACGAATCCAGCTATGTTTCATCGTTCCTTTGCTTGAGCCTGGTCAAATCAGTGATCTTCATTTCATTGATGCCAGAGAAGAAATAATTATGGAACTGTTGTTCCAAATCGGACCACTTGATGATGGAATTGGCCGGTAGTGAGGTGAACCATGAGAACGTTGGTCCTGACAAAGATGAAGAGAACAATCGTATCCTGAGCGCATCAACATTACCTGCTTCTCCACATTGGATGATGAACTGAGTGATGTGCTCTATAGTGGACGTCTCATCTTGCCCAGAAAACTTGGTGAAGTCTGGCACCTTGAACCTTGGAGGGAACGATATCTGATCATAATTAGAAGGATACGGTGTCCTGTACATGCAGGACTGCTGCTTGGGTTTTATCCCGTATTGCTTCAGTAGCGTCTCCGACATGTGGTCAATTATCTCCTGCTTCATATGAGACTTCAGCTCTGTAGCTACTTGCTCGATTGCTTGCATCTCAGCTGGAGTTACTGGAGGTCGTTCTTCTAAAATTCAATTCTTTGGACTTGGAGCTGTCCTTGCCTCAGCAGAATCTTGAGCGTCTGAATGACCTGTAACAGGTATGACATGTTCAATCGGCTGAGTAGCCAATGGGGTTGTTTACTGCATATTCAACTGGCTTGGAATAGCCAATTGATTCAGAAGTGTTTGCAGCAATTGTGTAGAATCTACTTGTGGAAACACCGACTGCCCCGCTGTTGTTCCTTGGTTGATTGACTGCTGAGGTGAAGATCTTGTATGAGCCACCGTATTAGCTTGGGTTAAGACAGTCTGAATTGTCGTTGATTGCTGAGGCGGGGCTGTCTGTATGGGCATCCCAAGCATTGGTTGTTGAGCCGATCTCTGAGGTGGAGTGAGATTTGGCCTTTGAGGTGGAATAAGTCTTCTTTCTATTGGTATGACCATGTGAGCACGAGCTGGACTAATCTTGACTCTTTCAAAGTTCTTGTTCCCATGATTAAAGTAAACGAACTCCACTCCTTCCCCAGTCATGTGCACAGTCCCCGGAGTACCTCCAAATGTAGCTTGGTAAGACTGTGGATACTTCACTTCTGGAATTTCTTCAATCACGAAGTAATCACGAGGTAAATCCCATCCTACTAGTTTCCCATCTGAATCCCTCACAGTGGGATACTTCTGTTGATTCTACACTTGACCCTGGACAGAAGATTGCTCTGGTGACGTGACAGCAGGATCTTTCTCTTTCCCATCACCACTCTAGTTCTAAATCGGCTGAGTGTCCGATGAAGAACTAGCAGGAACATGTGGAGATGGTGTAGCTTTCGCTGTTGGATCATCAATCGGTGGTATAGCCAATTGGCCTTGCTGGAACACCAAAGAAGTTTGCTTAGGTTGGTAATATGCAGGTCCCAGATATCCTCCATCTGCTCCTTTCTTGAGTGCATCAATTATAGCATTCTGAATTGTATTCGCGAATACCTTGGATTGATCAATCATTGTTTGATGCATAGCCTTGGTCATAATGTCTTGAAGCCCTTCAGGATCAGCTGAGAAGGTGACTTGCTTCGGTGTTGGCAAAGGATTCTTCTTGAAAACACCGTTTTTGGTCTGACCATATGATGCCGGACAAAGCTCTTCATAATGCTTCATGTAAGCCTCGAGTTCAGCTTCGTTTGAATCTTTCAGCTGATCCTTGGTGATTGGTTGAACACTCTCTGAATCGACTTCGTGAGGACCAGTCTTCATAGGATTCGTCATTGCTGATTTTTTCGTGTCCCACCGAGCGTGCCAAAAGTGTGTTGACGCGAAAATAGGACGTCACCTCCGTGCGCGACACACATGACTCCCCGGTCTATAGCGAGGCGTGCCAGCCAATCTGACCTGTTGATTAACAATGGAAAATATTAGGGATCGACTAGAGAACCGATGGCCTATCAGTGACATGTGTACCAGCCAATCGACCGATACGAGAGAAAGCGGGATCGGTCGGCTCGAAGGCGACCGAAGCGCGGGTGCGATTGGCTGGATCAACCGATCATGACGTCAGCGCTCGAAACAGGTCGGAATCAGCTATGGTAGAAGCCGAGGGATCTAGATTGAACGGGTGATAATGATAATAGCTAAAACCACAAGAATTGGTACAAAGACTTGTAGATCTAGCTAATATTGTTAAGTGGTGAATAAAGAACTAGAAGAAACCTCAGCGATGCGCCCAGAGGTTAAAGCCTAGGGTTATTCTGTACAACGGTACTCACAAAACTTGCCGGAGATCAATTGATGCAGCCCGACGAACTCGAATCACGACGTTGTAGAAAGAGGAAAAACGCAATGGCGAAGTCACTGAAAAGGAGATTCTGTAAAGGTAGATGCTGTAAAGTAGATGCGGTAAAGGTAAAGAGTTTGCCCGGAAGCAGTTTGTTTGATATTGGTGTGTACACTTTTTTCCGACCACGCATGGGTCGCTATTTATGTCCTTGGGACAAACCTGACTCCTAACCGATCACAGTATTGTTTACTTGTTCCTAAAGACAAAAAATTCTAAAAATGGAAAAGGACTCTCGCAGGAATCTAAGACTTTTTAAAAACTGACTCTTGACCCGTTGCCAATCGTGGACTGACCTACCTCCACCGTACTTTTCATGTGGCGCATTTCTTTGAATACTGCCTTCTTCATGCCCATCGTCCGATCCCCTGGTTTGCCATCGGTCGATTGCTCTGACCTTTTGGCCCACTGTCAGGGCCGAACCCTTCTGATCGTCGGGGGATCTTGTTGACCGTTATGTTCTTCCTTCAACCGACTGATTACACTCTGATTTCTATCGGCTGCTTCACCTTATCCCTTTTGACCTGTTTTTTTTGCTAAAAACGATATCAACAATTGTCTTGACACACAATCTATTAAGCACATCCATAACGATTGAAGATCATCGGCGAGAGTGGATGACCCTGCCGTCGCCCCCGTCCGTGTTCGATTGGTCACCTGACTCCCCATTGAGTAATACTGAAAGGATCAAAATGTCGACTAGAGGGGGGTGAATAGTCAAACCTGAAAATTCACAAACTTTTTCACAGCTTTTAAATCAGGTCCGGAGTTTCTGGATATTTTTCTGGATACTACAGGAAATTCGGAGAATCCGGGAAAATGTCCGGATAGTCCGGCCTGTCAGGGGGAAACAAATTCAATAGAAATTAAACTTGCTCAAATGAAAATCTGTGAAAATAGGTTATGTACTGGGATGAGACAAGCCTGTTTATCCACTCAAATCTTGCAGAAACCTCAACACGAAGTACATTGACACCAAACCCTAGAAATGTGCTCAAGAGAGAAACAAGCATGCAACAAGAAGAATAAGCACAAGAGACACAAGGATTTATTGCCGGAGTTCAACCTCACACCTTGAGGTCTATGTCTCCGTTGAGGTACCCACAAAGGGTGGACCTTTACACCTAGGTCACTTTCCTCCCTCTAGCGACCACAAAGAGCTAGAGTTACTTACTCAATTTCGGGGTAATACAAACTTCCTTGGGCAGCCACAACCTTTGGATGCTCTAAGGCAATGCCTAGCCGGCTAGGAGCTCAAAGCTCCAAGAGTAACAAACACAAAATGTGCCAACCAAGTGAAGAACGAGGTGCTCTAGAGATGGAAAATCAGCTCACAAGCACTCTCCAAGCACTTGCTCTCAATCCCTCTTAAATCTTGAAAGGACCCTGTGATGCCTAGAAGGGGGGTGGATAGGATCACTTCAAATTTCTAAAACAAAAGCAGCAGTTAAAAGATCTGTCGGTACTACCGACGTGGTGCCGGAACTACCGAGGGTCTCGGTACTTCCGGTACCAGGTCGGTACTACCGACAGGTTTGAGTTGACTAAAACGAAATTTGAATTCAGCAACGATTCTAGCAATTCTATATGAATCAAAGTCTTAGTTTAGAGGCTAAGAACCACCTGCAACCACAGAGATGAGTTCGAAAGCAACCAATTTATAGATCGGGCTAAAACAAGTTCTAGGATTGGTGAGAAACAAAGAATTCCAGCAAGCAAATGGAGACACAAAGATTTAATCCGAAGTTCACACCACAAAGGATGCAACGTCACCGTTGAGGATCCCACAAAGGGAGGGCTATCACCAAGAGCCTCTTTTCCTCTTCCAACCCCCACAAAGGAAGATTGGTGCTCACTAAGAATTCTCCACCAAGGAGAGGGTAATACAGACGATCCCGGATGCACCACACAAAGAGGGCACTCAACGGGCGATGCCTAACCGTCTAGAAGCAAGCTTCAAGAGTAACAAATGCGAATCGAAAAACCCGGAGATGCTTCAAGTGCTCTTGAGAAGGGGAAAATCGATGGGGCCCTCAAAGCTTGTGCAATCCTCACTATGAATCACTTCTCCACTCAAACTCTAGCTCAAGGGAATCAAAGATTGGATCTAGAGGAGAGAGGAGAGGTGGAGTGAATGCTCAAGGAGGAGTTTGTCTCATGGTTGGTCAGCAATGAGTGAGGAGGGAGAAGGGGGGTTTTATATGCTCAAGGAGGAGTTTGTCTCGTGGTTGGTCAGTAATGAGTGAGGAGGGAGAAGGGGGGGGGGGTTATACTACAACTCAAAAACTAGCCGTTACTGTGCTGAGTTGGGTATCCTCGGTACTACCGACACGGTGTCGGTACTACTGAGCGGTTTCCCAGAAACCTAACAGTGAGGCCATATCGGTAGTTCCGACACTGGGTCGGTACTACCGAGCCCCTGGCTAAAACTCGTCAGTGAAGCCATATCGGTACTGCCGACAATGGCTGTGAGTTTGAGATAAAGATTAGCAAAAGTGCACGTGTCAACTCTAAGCTCTTCTCACTCACTTGGGTCATCTCCTAGAGCACTTTTAGCATCTCTTGGCTATCAATTCACATCCCCCTTTATAGTACGGTGTTTCCTATACTCAAATTGAAAATCAAAAATAAATTAAGCCTTGATTCGAGATGAAAACATCGACTTGGAGTTGGGGGCCTTCCTTTGGTCAAAACCACGAGTTTCATTCACTTAAGTCCTGCACAGATCAAGCATTAAATACCACAAATTGTGCTTGTCACTATCACCAAAACAATTAGGGGCCAAGATGCACTTTCAATCTCCCCCTTTTTGGTGATTGATGACAACCACAATTCGTTTTTATAAAAGATGTTTGTATCCAACAATTGAAAATGAAACTCCCCCTAAATGTGTGCTTGGACTTTTACGAATGCCTCAAATGTCTATCACACACTTAGAAGACTTTTCACTCTCAATTTGCATACACAAGTGCATAAGTGTGATATAGAAACCGTGATGCATATGACATGATATACAAATCAACAAAGTGAGAAATAACAAGCATCAAGCATCACAAGTAGATAGACGAGGTTCCACACAAGCACAATTAGGTCTTACAAATTTAAAAAGTTCTAGGTTCTTCACCAACCATCACACCACACAAATAAGTTCATACATGTCCACAATCCTAAGATAGATAGATAGAGAAACACAGAGATACACACCACCCCCACATGGATAAATTGTGAGCACACTCCCCCTTTGGCATCAAGCGCCAAAAAGAGAAGGCCCTTCAATCATCATAATCATGTGGAGAGTGGGCTACCTGAGGAGAGTCCTCGTCGTCGGTCTCACCACCACCAAAGTCCTCATCATCGATGTCGGCCGGGGGAGCTCCATACATCATGGATGTGTCGCCGTAAATCTCCCAAGGGTTGTAGAAGGTCGGTGGAGGAGGGAAGTCCATAGGCTCGCGGACGGGAGAGTGTTCGATGTTGTGTTGAGCGAGCACGGCCTTCTGACGAGTCTCCAACTTGATGAGCTGCTCATCAACATGCTGCCGATGGGCACGAATCTCTTGTGCATTGTGCTTTCCCACGTTGAAGCAAGCGAAGAGGCCATGAGATAGAAAGTTAAATATGCTCTTCTTCTTGCCTGGGGGAACGGTGCCTCTAGATGCGGATGGTCCAAGTGAAGAGGAGGGTGGCTCATAGGTAGATGGGCCACCGGAGGAGGAGCCACCCAAGGAAGCAGGACGAGGAGGGGCATGCTTGCCCAACTTGAGGAGACACTCAATGTTGCCCTTGTTTGGCTTGTACCATGAGTGAGGCTTATCGGTGAGAATTATCAACTTCGGTCACCACACATATCATCTTGAAAATCCAAGGGGCATATTGACAACTTTTGTTTGCGGACACGGAGCACACAATGATCTCCTCCCAAATGAAATCAAAGACACTAAAAGCTTCTTTCCCCGGTGCCATCCTTACAAGAATTTCCTACGTTGGAGTTTTTGTAGTTTTCACCGATCTTAGGAGTGAGGGTATAGCAGAAAAGTTGGTTCAACATCCTACAAATTGATTTCATGCCATGAGTAGTACCAAACTCCACCTTGCCAAACATGGAGTCATACATGAAAGCCATCTCGCTATCAAGTGGAAACTCTCCACCATGAAGTTTGGGGTGACCGAGATCCTCTTCACCAAATCCAAGTATTTGGGCAAAGCGCTCATAGGAGATGGAGAGGGGCTTGCCTTGTAGGAGCCAATGGAAAGTCTTTGTCTCACGACAGATATAGAGATTTGCATAGAACTGGGCGACGACTTCTTCATTCCAATCATAGTTGAGTCCCATGATGTTGGTCATCCTCTTGGAATGACAAGTGTCAATGGCTTTATTGACCGCCAGAATGTTAAGGGACCTAAGGGTGTCCCAATTGATGGACTTCATGTCAATGGTCAAGTTTTCCTTGCTAAGAATCACAGACTCATACCAATCCGCATTAAACTTAAGCCAAAACCTTATGTCCGCATCAAATTCCTTTTGCCAAAAAGTGGGGACGGTGTACCTCTCCTTGTACACATTGTAGTTGCCGGACGAGGAGGTTGTGAGGGCCTAAGGACAAAGGTCGAGAGCGTGTCCAAGGAGATATCTTCATAGTCATCATAATGATCATCTGGTTGATGCGCTTGCTTGGTACGACACAGTGAACTTGGCCAGTGGAGCGACGAGGAGCAGCTGGTGGATTAGAGCGGCCACACCCACGTGGACCTTGAGCACTTGTGCCCACCTTCTTCTTCCTTTGAGCAAGAGGTACATCATCCTCATCGGAGCCTTCTCAAACCACTTGCTTGCTGGCACGGGTCTGAGGAATAAGGATGTTTGCATAAGATGGATGTGTAGGAAGTGAGAGGAGTTGCCTTGGTCATGGACTCATGCTCGGTTTACAGCATCCCATCGGTACTATCGACATAGGGTCGGTACTACCGATGGGGGCCGAATCCGAGCAAAAATCCATGGACCAAGAGATTTGCCCAACAAAAAGTTATGAGATCATAGGTATGAGTTCTAGGATGGATAAAACGATGATTCCCTAAAGCATTCCCCCTAGAAACAATTGCTTTGAGAGATCGATCGACGAGGATTTGAATGAATACCTTGAGGCTTTTCCCACGCGAATCGACGAACTCCCGGTGAGGATCGGATGTTCCGGAGGGTGGAGAATCTAATGGAATGGCTAGTTTGAAGTTTTCACGGTTGGATTTGGAAGTCTCCTCATGGATTTGAGAGAGAGGAGAGGGGCGGCACCAACAGTTGAAAGAAAGGAATCCTAGAAGACCCTGGTTCGGGGGGTATATATACCCCAGCGGTGTTTATCGGTAGTACCGACACAGGCTCGGTACTACCGAGGGGTCGAGGAAATTGAGACAGAGAGCTCTTATCGGAAATACCGACGTGTCGCCGGTTCTACTGATGGGGGCCGGTAGTATCGACACTGTGTCGGTTCAACCTTGAAAAACCGAAATTCCAACAGTGAGCTCTTATCGGTACTTTCGACCTTGTGTCGGTTGTACCGCCAATTAAGCAGACTTTAAGAAATGATTGAGAATTTATATGAGATTGGTTAGAGAAGAAGAACTATGGACATGTAGAGCACCCATAGAGGTTGGTGACTAGTCACAATCAATCAATCAAAGCTATAATCACCAACCACTATGTGAAGATCCAAATTTTTGTAAGACACACACAAAGGGAAGAAAATAAAACATTTTGCTTTCTATCTAGGCAACAATCAAATTTGTGTGCAATAAATCAAGTCAAGTTACGAGAATCCAAGATGTTTAGCTCACTCCTCAAAGCACAAAACCTTTGCTCGTCTAGAGGCTTAGTGAAAATATCGGCAAGTTGCCTCTCGGTGCTCACATGACGTAGAGCAATATCTCCCTTAGCCTCATGATCCCTTAAGAAGTGATGTCTAATGTATATGTGCTTTATTCTAGAGTGTTGGACTGGATTGTTCGCTAGTTTAATGGCACTCTCATTGTCACACAAGAGTGGAATCTTACTAAACTTGCAACCATAATCACTCAATGTTTGCTTCATCCACAAGAGTTGTGCACAACAAGCACCGGCCACCACATATTCGGCTTCGGCCGTGGATAAGGCAACCGAGTTTTGCTTCTTTGAGCTCCATGACACCAAATACCTACCAAGAAATTGGCAAGTCCCGGTAGTGCTCTTTCGATCTACTTTGCAATCGGCGTAGTCTGAATCGGAGTAGCCAAGCAAATCAAAGGTGGTGCCCTTGGGATACCACAAGCCAATGTTAGGAGTGTGAACCAAATATCTAAAGATTCTCTTAATGGCCATTAGATGACACTCCTTAGGATTAGCTTGAAATCTTGCACACATGCACACACTAAGCATTATATCGGGCCTAGATGCACAAAGATAAAGGAGGGAGCCAATCATGGAATGAAATACCTTTCGGTCAACCGACTTCCCTTCTTCATTGAGATCAAGATGTCCATTAAGTGCCATTGGTGTCTTGATGGGCTTAGAATCGGCCATGTCAAACCTCTTGAGCATATCCTTTACATACTTAGATTGGCATAAGAAAGTCCCTTCCTTCATTTGCTTGATTTGAAAACCAAGAAAGAACTTCAATTCACCCATCATAGACATCTTGAATCTCTTGGTAATGATCCTACTAAATTCTTCACAAAATTTGTCATTAGTAGACCCAAAGATAATATCATCAACATAAATTTGACAAACAAATATATCTTTTCCATTTCTTTGAATGAAGAGAGTAGAATTGGCTTTGCCTATCTCAAAACCGTTCTTGAGAAGAAAATCCTTAAGGCATTCATACCATGCTCTAGGAGCTTGCTTAAGCCCGTAGAGCGCCTTATGGAGCTTGTATACATGGTTGGGAAATCTTGAATCTTCAAAGCCCGGTGGTTGCTCAACATAAACTTCTTGTAGGGGTCCATTCAAGAATGCACTCTTTACATCCATTTGATGAAGCTTGAACTCATGATGAGTAGCATAGGCCAAAAGAATACGAATTGACTCAAGTCTTGCTACCGGTGCATAAGTCTCTCCAAAGTCCAATCCTTCAACTTGAGTATATCCTTTGCCAACAAGCCTTGCCTTGTTCTTTGTGACAACACCAAATTCATCTTGTTTGTTTCTAAAGACCCATTTGGTGTTGATCACATTTTGCTTTGGTCTTGGTACCAACTCCCACACTTCATTTCTCTTGAAGTTGTTCAATTCTTCCTTCATGGCAATAATCCAATCCAGGTCCCCAAGAGCTTGTTCCACACTAAGAGGTTCCAAAGGTGAGACAAACGAGTAGAAAGCACAAAAGTTTGTCAACCTTGAGCGAGTTGTCACCCCTCTTTGGATGCTTCCAAGAATGTTGTCCATGAGATGATCCCTTTGAACCATTTGATGTACTCTTGGGTGTGGTGCTTGAGATTGACGTTGAATTAGTCCATCATCATCATCTTCTTCAACTTGTGGAGCTTCTACTTGGGCATCAACACTTTGTTCTCCCCCTTGATCAAAGCCCCATCCATGATCATCACCATGAACTTGACTCTCTTCTTGACTAACTTGAGAATTTGATGGCTCCACTCTTGTTGATGATGGTGGATCATGATTGCTTGTGTCAACCGGAACTTGTACTTGAACCTCACAAGGCATCACTTCACCGATCCCCATTCTAAAGATTGATACGCTTGGGGGCTCTTCATCATCAACAAGGTTTTCACTAACTTCCTCTCGTTGAGAGCCGTTGGATTCATCAAATTTCACGTCTACCGTGGTCTCAGCACAACCGGTGATTTTGTTGAAAACACGATAGGCATGTTCGTTAGTTCCATAACCAGGAAGAAAACCTTCATCAACCTTAGATGCAAACTTTGAGGCTTTGGGTTTCTTGTTAAGTATGAAACACTTAAACCCAAAGACTCTAAAGTAATGCACACTAGGCTTCTTACTGGTGATGATTTCGTAGGGAGTCTTGTTCAAGTACTTGTGGAGGTAGAAGCGGTTGGCGGCATGGCATGAGGTGTTGATGGCTTTCGCCCAAAATGAGTCTGGAGTCTTGTATTCATCAAGCATTGTCCTTGTCACTTCAATCAATGTACGGTTCTTCCTCTCGACAATGCCATTTTGTTGAGGAGTGTATGGAGCGGAGAGTTCATGCTTGATGCCTTCTTCATCTAGGAACTCTTCAACTTGAGTGTTTCTAAACTCCGAGCCGTTGTCACTTCTTATGTTCTTGACCTTGAGCTTGAACTCATTTTGAACTTTTCTAATGAACTTCTTCACAATTCCCTTTGCTTCACTTCTATCTTGCAAAAAGAATACCCAAGTGAAACGAGAAAAATCATCAACAATTACTAAACCATATTTGTTACCACCGATGCTTATGTAGGCAATTGGTCCAAATAAATCCATGTGTAGTAGCTTCAATGGTCTTGATGAGGATAGGATATTCTTGGTGGGATGTTGTGCTCCAACTTGCTTCCCAGCTTGACAAGCACTACATAACCTATCTTTCTCAAAAACAACATTTGTTAGTCCTAGGATGTGCTCGTCTTTTTGAATTTTGGCCTAGTTCCTCATGCCAACATGGGCTAGTCGGCGATGCCATAGCCTTAGGGTCCACCTTCAATTTTGTGAAATCCACATAGTAAAGCTTTCCCTGTAAATGACCCGCAAAGACAATAGAGGAATCCTCCCTTCTAGAGACGGTCACATCCTCATGAGTAAAGAGACAATTGTAGCCTTTCTCACAAAGTTGTGAAAGCGACAACAAGTTGTATCCCAACCCTTGAACATGATAAACATCTTCAACTGAATTTGTTGTTGAGATAGCAATTTTACCTAGACCAACAACATCTACTTGACCATTGTCTCCATAGATGATAGTTTCCGCAGGGTTATCATAATAATCAAGGGATGCAAATAAGCCTTCATCTCCGGTCATATGATTAGTGGCACCACTATCAATCAACCATGCACATCCACCGGAGGAGTAGGCCTACAAAACAAGTTTAAGCCTTTGGTTTATGTACCACAAATCATTTGGGTCCTTGGAGGTTAGATGCATAAACTTTTGGAACCCACACACTCTTCCTCATGGCCTTCAAGACATAGGCCCTAACATACTTGACCACCGTTTTACCATTATGGTCCAATGTTACAATGTAGTCACAAGTGTAGTTGGGAGAGGGCTTGTGCTCAACCACATTCTTCGATGCTTTTGGTGGAGTGTTAACCCCACCACTACCTTTTGTGGTGTTCACTACCTTTGGCATGTCCTTCGTTGTGGTAGAAGTGGTGACTCCATGGGCAATATCCATAATAGTGTTGAGGTAGCCACCCTTGTTCCACAAGGGAATCTCATGCCCTTTCACCACCACTCTACCATTGTCCTTGTTGTTCTTGCGATGCCCAAGTCCTTGCTTCTCAACTACCTTAGGTATGGACTTGGCACCAATGTTGCCTTGAGTTATCAACATGTTCAATCGGACAATTTCCTTGTCCTTGCTCTTAATTTTCTCTTCAAGCCTTGCATGGTTAGTCTTGAGAGCATTCATATCAATGTTAGAGCAAATAGAACAACCTTTGCTAGTGGATGCATTAGAGTCCAATATTGCCGAAGGAGTGGCTTTGGTGCTTTCCCAAAGACTACTATAGTTAGCTTCAAGAGTCTTGTATTTCTTCGTCAAGCATGAGAGGCTTGATTGAAGCTCGCTATGAGTGGCCTTTAGGGAAGCTAGAGATTCATTTGCTAAGGTATAATCCTTTGACATCCTCTTGTTGGAATCATTGGCCAAGGACAAGTCCGTGGTCAACTTCTCCACCTTAGCCTTCTCCTCGGCAAGAGATTTCTCTAGAGCAAGGTTTCTTTCCTTTTCAAGGATAAGCAAGTCTTCTTGCTCATGAAGAATCTCCTTATTTTTCTCTAATTTGTCCAAAAGCTTGTTAATTTCTTTATGACCCTTTTTACCAAAGTTCTTTATCATGTTAGCTTCCATTTCCTTTTCCTCATCTATGTTTCCTATGTTGCTACTAGGTGTGGATGAAGATGAGGTTGGAGAAGATGAGGTGATAGTTTCTTGTACCTTGCTCCCCCTTGCCATGAGGCAAAAGTGAGTGATCCTCATCGTCGGAGAGGTTGTTGAAGAGGCGTGGTGAAGATGACCCTTGTGCCATGGCGACGGTTGCCATGCCTTGTTTCTTTGGTTCCTCATCTTCATCACTTGAGTCCCATTGTTGACCCACATGTGCACACCCTTGGTACTTGTTCCTGTATTCCTTGCTCTTCTCCTTGTATTTCTTCTCTTCCTCATTCTTTTTCTTGTTCTTGGGACACTCGGCAATAAAGTGTCCATACTCTCCACACTCATAGCATTTTCTTTTTGACTTTTTCTTTCTTTCATCGCCGCCTTTTCTTGATGCTCTTAACTTCAAGATTTCTTGTATTTTCTTATAGCAAAGGCGGTTTCTTCATCCGTGCTCCCTTCATCGCTAGTGTCTTTCTTTTTGCTCTTGGGGGGAGGGGGGTTGGGCTTTGCTTCAACCACTTCACTAGACCTAGCCTTGAGGGCTAGACTCTTGCCCATCTTCAAGGTTAGAGACTTCTCCACATCTTGATCAACAAGTTCTTGATGCAATATTTCTCCTAGAAGTTGAGTGGGAGTCATTGTTGGATATCTTGGATCCCTTCTTATCATTTGCGTCAAGTTCTTATCCTTAGGGGCAAAAGCTCTTATCAACTTCTTTGTGACCTTTGAATCATCCCAATCTTTACTTCCAAGAGCTCTAATGTCCGAGACAAGTACCATGAGCCTATCATACATCTCTTGTACGGTCTCTCCATCCTTCATGAAGAATAGCTCAAGCTCTCCGTTGATTAGGTCCATCTTCCCTTGTCTCACATGTTCGGTTCCCTCATGTGCTTCCTTGAGTGTATCCCAAATCACCTTGGCGATTTGGATGTTCCGCACCTTGTTGAATTCTTGTGCGCACAAGGATCCCGTGATGACTCTTGTATCTTGCACATTGCGGTGAAGGTCTTGCTCATGCTCAATTGTGAGGGCTTCTCCTTCGGCGGGAATTGTCACACCTACAACCACAATCTTCCAAAGAGAAGGGTGAATCCCGTAAAGATGCATTTGCATGTCATAAGCCCATTTGGGATAGTCCTTCCCATCGAAATGAGGAGGCTTTCCAAAATGCACGGAATAGAATTTATCATTAGAGTTGTTGCCCGGAATTTGCCCGTAGTTGTGGGGCACTTCGTAGAAGCCGGAATGAGTATACTTGGCTTGCTCCTTCTTGATCATCTTCTTGAGGAGCTTCTTTGCCATCTTCCTGGCCTTCTTCTTCTTCTTAGCCTTTCTTCTCTTTTTTGCCGCCTTCTTTGCCGGATCATCACCTTCCTTGACATCTTCATCACTTGAGTTGGAGTCCAAGTCGGAGTCAGATGAAGAGTCGTCGGAGCTCTCAACATTGGATGGTGTACGACTTGGAGCCTTGCCGGTGAGGTCACCAACTTGGGCTTCCTTGAGCTCTCTCTCTTGAGCTTCTTTTGCGGCAATTTCTTCGGCGGTTGGGTTGCTTCCAATCCCCGACATCTTGATCCCTTAGCGGTTAAGCCTAAATCAAGGGATTAGGCTCTGATACCAATTGAAAGGACCTTGTGATGCCTACAGGGGGGTCAATAGGATCACTTCAAATTTCTGAAACAAAAGCAGCGGTTAAAAGATCTGTCGGTACTACCGACGTGGTGCCGGAACTACCGAGGGTCTCGGTACTTCCGATACCAGGTTGGTACTACCGACAGGATTGAGTTGACTAAAATGAAATTTGAATTCAGAAGCGATTCTAACAATTCTATTTGAATCAAAGTATTAGTTTAGAGGCTAAGAACCACCTGCAACCACAGAAATGAGTTGGAAAGCAACCAATTTATAGATCGGGCTAAAACAAGTTCTAGGTTTAGTGAGAAAAAAGAATTCAAGCAAGCAAATGGAGACACAAAGATTTAATCCGAAGTTCACACTCACAAAGGATGCTACGTCTCCGTTGAGGATCCCGCAAAGGGAGGGCTATCACCAAGAACCTCTTTTTCTCTTCCAACCCCCACAAAGGAAGATTGGTGCTCACTAAGAATTCTCCACTAAGGAGAGGTTAATACAGACGATCCCGGGTGCACCCACACAAAGAGTGCACTCAACAGGCGATGCCTAACCGTCTAGAAGCAAGCTTCAAGAGTAACACATGCGGATCAAAAAACCTGGAGATGCTTCAAGTGCTCTTGAGAAGGGGAGAATCGATGGGGCTCTCAAAGCTTGTGCAATCCTCACTATGAATCACTTTTCCACTCAAACTCTAGCTCAAGGGAATCAAAGATTGGCTCTAGAGGAGAGGGGATAGGTGGAGTGGCTCAAGGAGGAGTTTGTCTCATGGTTGATCATCAATGAGTGAGGAGGGAGATGGGGGTTTTATACTACAGCTCAAAAACTAGTCGTTACTGTGCTGAGTCAGGTATCCTCAGTAATACTGACACGGTGTCGGTACTACCGAGGGGTTTCCCAGAAACCTAACAGTGAGGCCATATCGGTAGTTCCGACACTGGGTCGGTACTACCGAGCCCCTGGCTAAAACTTGCCAGTGAAGCCATATCGGTACTACCGACCCGGTGTCGGTACTACCGACAATGGCTGAGAGTTTGAGATAAGATTAGCAAAAGTGCACGTGTCAACTCTAAGCTCTTCTCACTCACTTGGGTCATCTCCTAGAGCACTTTTAGAATCTCTTGGCTATCAATTCGCATCCCCCTTTATAGTACGATGTTTCCTATACTCAAATTCAAAATCAAAAATAAATTAAGCCTTGATTCGAGATGAAAACATCTACTTGGAGTTGGGGGGCTTCCTTTGGTCAAAACCATGAGTTTCATTCACTTAAGTCCTGCACACATCTTGATCAAGCATTAAATACCACAAATTGTGCTTGTCACTATCACCAAAACAATTAGGGGCCAAGATGCACTTTCAAATCCCCACCAAATCTCACCAACTTAGAGCCAAAGGGAGTAAAGGAGGGAGTGAATGAGTTCTGAAGCTTTGCAGGTCGAAAATGGGCAAGAGAGAGAGGAAAGGGTGGAGGGGGCTTTTATACCCCCTCACACAGAAAAGAGTCGTTACAGCTCTAAGACCCAGAATATCCGGGGTAAACCCGGAAACTCCGGGAAGTCCGGAGACTCCGGGATAAACCCGGATACTCCGGCCTCCCAAGGTCAGCACCCAAGAAAAGTATCCCGTGAACGTGTTGGTGCAAAGGTGTCTCTCATAGGTTTTGTTATAGCAATTAGAGCACCTGTTTGACTCTTGGAGGACACATTTCCCGTCCCTCTTTATAGTACAATGTTCCTAGGATTCAAATTCAAAAATATAAAATAAATAAGCCTTCTTAGGAACCCTTTGTAGCATCACTTCCTTTTTGTATAGACAATGAAATGCACTTGATGCCACACATAATTTTAATACCTACTCATACACTAGATAAACCATTAGTTACTTAAGCATGTGTCATTAAATCACCAAAACCCATTAGGGGGGCAAGATACTCTTCAAATACCCTAGTGGTTGCCGTGGAGAGCAAAAGTGCAATCCAATGTCACCAGCGAGCTCCAAAGCCCGACGCTTGCAACACTTCCGGTAGAAATTGCCAAGAGACATTGTCAAATGCCTTAGACATATCCAACTTCAAGAGTAGTTTAAGTACTTTATATTTCTTCAACAGGACATCTGATCTCTACACGTATCCCCCGTTGAGTTGATTATTACAAGTCTGACCTTGTGGCATAGCTTCTGCACTTTCTATTGTTCAATTGACCTTAGGGTAGTTGATGCAATAACATATGTCGAGCGACAGATGAAGTTTTGATTTGGTGTTCAAAATTTGGAAATAAGCTGGACCTGAGTTGCATACTTTGTATATCATAAGAAAACTTAGGTGAATTAAAAGGCACACATTTTGGAACCCTACCATATATGTGTCACACTGTTAGTGTCATTCGTTCCACCAGAAAAGCACAATCTAAAACATGCTATACCCAACAACGGTTATTGTCGAGTTTGTTTCGCAGATCCTGTGTTGTCCCGTACGACAAATTTATTATGAGAGAAAAGTGTATACTCCCTCCGTATTGGTATTAGAAAACGTTTAGGACAAGGTTTAAGTCAAACATTAGGATTATAAATCATGAATAGTTTTTAAGTTATTGAGTTTGAAAATGTGAAAATCATATCAATATATTTGTCTTAAAAAATATTTTCATAAAAGTATAAATATCATTTTTGAATAAATATCTTTTTATAAAAAACAAGTCAAAGTTGTGTTTTGAAGACCGTGTCACAGTCAAAAACGCCTTCTAATACCAATATGGATGGAGTAATTTGTACGACGACATAGAAAAAATATTACCAAAGAAGCGGAGTCGTCACTCTGCGAACTGGCCAACGAATGAACAACACGTGGAGATATGTCACGGAAAAGGGGTCGTCGTCTTAGACTGTCTCCAGCGGTTTCCCCATCTGCATCGCCACTTGAAGAAAAGAGATAGAAGATGCAGGCAGAGGAGGGGAGGAGCGCCTCTAGTAGGCGTGGCGCAGCAGCGGCTGCACCTCCCGGGCCGTTGGCTCCCGTGCACGGAGGGAGTCACAGCGTCCGCAGCAGGAGGTCCGCCGCGCGCCCGCGTGCGCCGGGAAGGTGGTCCGAGGAGGGAGGAGGCGGAGAGGGCGGGGAGGACGCCGACGCGGCCGCCTTGCGGAGTAGGCCGGTAGTGCTCTCCTGGCGACGACGACAAGGTGGACGCTTGAAGGTCAACGCGCCGCGCGGAGCACCTGGGGAGGCGCGCCGCTCCGTGGAGGCCGTCGCGGAACACCCGAGGAGGAGGAGCGGCGGAGGGAAGAAGATGGCCGCGGCTCGAGCATGTCGCCGTCATGGTCGAGCTGCCGCTTCTACTCCGCCTCGCGCCACCATCGGTGTTGCACGCCTGCACCCGGATCGATCGAGGGAGGAGGGGTGCCGGAGAGGGAGGGCGACAGATCCGGCCACGGGGTCGAGCGTCGCGGCCTCCCGGGGCAGATCCGGCGGTCGGCGGGTCTCCCCTACCTCCCTCGCACGCGGTCTCCTCGTCCCAGGAGCAGGACGCCCTCCGAGCTGTCACACCCTGAAATTTCCAATTTCAGGATGTGAATAGAAAGAATATTTAAATAACGATTTTATCATAATTTTAAAATTTTTCCAACACTTATTCTTCTTTACAGGAAATATAGTATAGGAAAAAATCCTTTGTTTGATTTTCCGAATTAAAACAAAGTTGAGAGTGTTGCATTCATGCCGAAGCATCTTGGTGTTTCTTGAGTGCAAAAGGTTTCAAAAATGCGTTTAGGAGCTGTCCAAATCCTTCCGAGAATTTTCCGGATTTTTCTGGAATTTATTCTCATTTTCCTTGAGCTATTTCTATTTATTAGAAGGCTCTAAAATATTTTTCTTGAGAACCAAATACTTTATTTGGATTGTTCATGTCTCAATCTAGTTCTAAGAATTTTTCTGGAATTGTTGGAATTTTCTTGCTATTTTTCGTGCTTTAAAGTACTTTCTGGACTTTTTCTGGAATTACTTATGCACTGGAAAATATTTCGGTGAAAAAAAGAAAAGAAACTATCCTATCGGATTGGGCCGAGCCCGTGGGCCCGACCCAACCCGCTCCGGCCCAGCCGGCCCCGCCGAAGCCCATCCGCCGCAAGCGCATAGCCGTTGCGTGCCGCCGCCGCCTCTCGGCTCGGCGTGCGTGCTCCGGTCCTAGGCCTAGGGGTCCGCCTATAAAGGGCGGGCGCCCGAGCCGCCGCCACCCGGCCCTCCCCGCCTCGCGAGGCCGGAGCGCCGCCGCCGCCCGCGGGAAATCGAGCCGGCGAGCTCGACGGCCGCGGCACGATTCGCCGTTGTGAGCACCGATTGGAGCGCGGCGGAGCCAATCGATGCCACCAATCACCATCGCGTCCGCCTCGCCGAGTTGGAGCCGAAGAGCCGCTTCCCGTCGCCGGAGGAGCGCCGGAGCGCCACCGCCGCGTGAGGCCGCCGCCGACCACCGTGGCCGACCGCCGCCGGCTGTTCCGGTCCCGCTCCTCTCCTCCGCCGGTGAGCACTCAATATTGGTCCCCTCGGTCTCCTCTTCCTTTTTCCCTAGGCACCCGAGCTCCTAGCGGCGTGGTCGCCGGCGCCGCCACCCCATCAGACTCGCCGGCCCTCCTGTCCTCTATCGTGAACCAGAGGTAGAAGATGAGGCCGCTGTTTTGCACATAACCCCCTGCAGACCTTGGTAATCCAGAGACTCAAACCTAAGTCTTGGCAATCTTACAAGAAAACCCCTAGATCTATTAGATTCCCTAGATCCAATCCAACCAACGCTCTTTTATAGATCTAACCCTAAGTTTTATCCTTTTCACGAGCACTGTTTACTGTGTCTCGGGAATCTTTTCAGCTACTCCCTGAAATCTATGGTTAATCGCGAACAAGTACTTTTCATCTTGTTTTCCCCGTATCTTTTATGTTTTAGCTCCGTTTTAATCCGTTCAAGTTGCGTTAGGTTCATAATTATGTAAAGCACGCGTTAGTGGTGAGTTTTCATCATGTTTTGTTCTCTGAAAATAAAATTAATATTAATTTTGATTAATGTCTAGTTATACATGCCTTTTATAAATAAAAGCAAAATAGATCTATACATCGTTTTTCATAAGCAAATTTAATTTGATTAATATTTCTATCACATGTTTCTGTAAATAAAAGTTAATTAGATATTTATCTCGGTTTTCGTAAATCAAATGTTAATTTGTTTAATAGTTAATCAATCTTTTCTAATTAAAATTTGATTAGGCTTTTACATCGGCTTTTATAATAAATATTAATTTGATTAATGTCAATACCATAATGTTTTTAATAATAATATGATCTACTCGAATTACAAAGTTTCGTTTAGATTGTTCATATAGTTTAGTTTTTCTAAATTAAAATGTTTAATCGGTTTAATCAATATATGAATCTTTATTAATAAAACTTGACTAGTTCTTTACACCAGTTTCGTAAATAAAGTGTAATTGCATTAATGTCAATATAGGGTATTTTATTTCTAAAATATTTTTTTGCATTTGTTTTGTTAAATAAAATGAATCTAGCTCATAATCTTGTTTTCTCATAAATGCAAATATTCGTTAGACGTTGTCTGTCAGCTATATCTCAGTGTTCTTTGTTTCCTAGCTAGTAAATCCTTTTCCTAGTTGCCGCTCGGTGGATCAGCTATGCTCTTGTGTCAAGTTTTTCACATCTATCTTTCTTTAGAGCTAATCTTGTTATCGGTTCCTTTACCATACCTTACCTTTGTTTAGTGTTCTCCCTTCAGCCTAGTTCTCTTTGTAGACTAGTTCTCCTGACCCTCGCATAAGGTTTCTTGTGTGCTTGATAGGTCGTCTTTATCGTTCTAGTTCGTTTCACCATAACTTATGCGTTAGCATGTGCATCACTTGTTACTTGTTTTAAACATCAAACCTGCATGTTAATCTTAACTAATATTTATTCCATTACTTTTCTAAATAAAAGTGATTAGGTTCTATTCCGGTTTTCTTTAATCATGATGTAAATTGGTTAATGCTTATTTATAACTAGCTTTTATAAATAAAAGATGCTTAGTGCTACAAATTGGTTTTCATAATAAATTTAATATGCTTAATGGTATTATAATTATCTTTTCAATATTAATGTGCTTAGTTGAACAGGAAATATAAAGTTATTCGATTAGATTCTTTCACATGCTTTGTCTTTTAATATTAATTGCTAATTGGATATAACTTGTACTTAAATATCTGCTAATAAATATGATTAGGTTTACCGTGTTTTCTTAACTAAACATAACCTGCTTTGCAATATTCTTGCCACATTATTTTATAATTAAAACATATGAAGCACGTAGTCTCTTGTTGTTGATAATGATCTTTCGATAGCTTCGACCTTAGTTTCGTTTTCAGCGTTCCTTGCGTTTGCGTAACCATAGAATCGAGTCTATCCTTTAGTGCGCTCTTTTAAAGTTTTCTTTTGATTGGTGCATTGTTCTTAGTTATACTTGTTGCTTTGTATGTTGTGCCGATGTTTGCTTCGAGTAGAAGAAGGATCGTTGTTCGTTGCTTTGAAGTTAAGGAGTGTCAAGGGAGCAAGTGTTGAAGAGCAGTAAGAGTAGCTTTTCGTTGGAGAAAGGCAAGTGTCCCTAACCACCTCCTTCCTATGCTTTATTTACAAGAACACTTTTGCATTAATTGAAACATGGAGCGACCACCCAGGAAAACAGTACTACAACAAGACATATGGCTCTGTCTTGGCCAATTAATTAGAAAACCTGGTGTTAGGTATGCTTTACCCGATAGGGGTTGGGGGTTGCCGGTAGTTGGTGTATAGCCGGCCCTCGGTGATCGGACGCTCTATGGTAGCTTCGCAGTTGAGAGAGGTTTATGCATTGTGCTGTCAAGTAACCTAGCGAGCAGTCTGCACCAGGGGATCTTTGTACAGGCCTCGTAGCGTCCCTATGCAATCACACCTTGATAGTGTGGTATGGTGTCTTGCAAACACCGCATGGTTGGGTCTAAAGTTCTTCGGGACTTTTACACGACTTGTGGGTAAAGATGTACAACCTCTGCAGAGTGTAAAACTAATCGATTAGCCGTGCTCACGGTCAAGAGCGGCCTGGACCCTCACATGATTAATTAAACTTAAAGATGGACTTTAAATCATTTTTGGTTAGTTCTTGTGGCCTTGCTGAGTACCAACCATAAGTTTACTCATCCTTGTTTACTGCTGCTCAGAAGCAAAAGGTGTGAAGCTGTTGAAGATGGTGTTGATGCTAGGCGTACGTAGCCCCCAGTCGATTGCTTGTGAAGTTGGTGCCTCCGTTTCCAGGATTGAGCTGTATAGCTCTAATAGAATAGTAAGTTTGTTTATGTTTTTATACGGATACTGTTACTGTTATTCACTTATGTCTACTATATGCATGAAACTTGATCCTGGCATGCATATAGGTATGCACTTGGTTTGCTTTTCTAAAACCGGGTGTGACACGAGCTCGGTGCGGCGGTTCCTCTCTGTTCGGCGTAGAGGGAGGCGGCGAGGTCACTGAGAGGGAGGCAGCGCGGTCACCGGAGAAGGAGGCGGGGTCGAGGCAGGCACTGGCGGAGCCAAGTATTGGCCAAGGTGGGCCATGGCCCCCCTTGATCCATACCAATTTCTATGCATATGTTTATACGTGCAATAGTTCCTTAGTTACAGAAACATATAGAGTTGTAAAAACTAGCAGTCAAGCCATGCATGTTTAACTCTAGCAAATCCATATCACTACTAAAGTCCGTTTTCCCTAGGAAAAACTAACCAGGAGCACTATGTCACCATGCAAGCAGCACTCCGGCACACAATCCATTGAGAGTCTCCATTCAACTCCCTGTCTACTACTCCCTACGGCCAACGCGTGGTTAACGCCGGACTTCATCTTTCCACCGCTCTCATGAGCTCAAATCGACCTCTGCTCTTTACCAGACAATTAAGCTAACCATGCAATTACTGTAGCAACTGGCCCCTCCTTAAGTTGGTTCCTGGCTGCGCCACTGGAGGCAGGAGGAGGGGTGGCGGACGAAGCAGGAGAGGCGGAGAGGCAGCGGGCAGAGGGTGAGACAGATGTGGGGCCCGCAGGCAGTTGGGATGGGGAAAGGCCGTGCAGCCCCCGAGAATGCGGTACGCGGTGGCCTTGCTGCATTTTGCAGCAACTGTTGCGGCTCCTACCGGAGCCGCTACAATGCGCCTCCTATCTGCAAAATGCAGGTGCAGACGCTGCTCCAGCAGCTGTCGGAGACAGCCTTAGACAGAATCTTGTTTGGGATCGCACTCTGTCACTTTGCGTAGTAGCCGTTGGTTGGATGTGAAGCGTATGGGTGGCACCCACAAGAGAAGAGACGAGTAGACGCCGAGTCAGCCGTAGCCCGTAGGAGATGGTAGTAGATGAATTGAGTGGGCGCCCACTTGTTTGTTCCGCGCATGCATGACTCGTGCACCCCAACCGCGGCAAGCAGAGGCCGGCCCATGGAGCGGCGCGACAAGGACGAGGAGACCCCACTCGCCGTCCCCATCCCATCCTTTGGCCGCGGCGGAGGGCCGCGCCGCGCCGCGCCGGGGCCCCACCTTCCCAGGCTGCCGGGAGACGCGACGAAACTTCCTCCTCTCCTCTCCACACCCTGCGCGGGCTCGGCCGGCGGCCATCCGTTCGCCGAAACGGCGACGAAAGCAGCCGCTGCTCTCGATCAAAAAAAGCTTTCACCGACGCGCAGCGTACGACGAGTGGTCGAGGCGACCCCACCACCCAGGTTCTCTTCGCTCGCTCGCGTTCGTGCTCGCGCCTCCCCACAGGTCGGGGGCGGCCGGTCGGCGGGCCCCAGGGGCGCGTGGGCGCGGCGCGTCCCTCCCCCTCAGAAAATCCTAGGCGCACCCGGCCCGCGTGAAGACCGTGACGCGGCGGGGCCTGCTCCTCAGAGACGGAGACAAGTGCGGGGGACGCGGCGGGGCGGGGTCTCGAGGGATTAGCTGGACGCGGCGCGGATTCGTGGCGGTGCGCCGTGCCGGAAGGGCCGCAAGTTGCGGTGCGGCTGGGCCCGCCCAACGGGACAGGGTCCTGGTCCCTCCGGGTGCTTTGTCCGGCCGTGCGCGAGCCTTTTGCGCCACGACGGGGCTGCTGCGTGCCGCGGCGTCGTCCTGCAACTTGCTGGTGTGTGTGTGATTCGATCATTCGAGTAGTGGAGTGGGTGCGCGGAAATATCTCTAGCACCACCTTCGGAATTTCGCGGCTACTACCGTCCCGTCGCATATGCTACGTACTACGTAGTACTCCGTTCTCCTCCGAGGCCCAAGCCACAGAGATCTCTCCCTCCTCGTCAGAAAATCACCGGAGAAGTCGAAAGAAAAAGTTACAGAAGAAGAAGAAGTCGCATGAAAATCTCTCCCACGCCGATGTGCTTCGTTGGACGTGCGGTACAGAACCCGGATGGACCATGGGGCATCCGTGTCGGCCACGCCCTCCTCCTCCCCTCTCTCTCTCCTCGTCAGCGCGCGCGCCCCGCCGCGCTGCGTGCCTGCTGCGTCGTTGATCCCTCGTCAACTCCGTACCCCCCAAGACGCGGCGCCCTGCTTCCTCCAAAGCCTTGCCCACTGCGTCACCGTTGAGACCCTCACGTAACGTGATCCATCGGTCGGTCGCCGCCAATTATATGCGCATCAGGCCGGTCGCATTAGTAAAACACACACACAGCTCTCATATAATACTACGTATTTTGATCGCAAGGAAAAATGGAGATGGAGACCACAAAAAATGGACCTCACCTCAGCTACCACTATTTATTTATATAATATATATATATATATATTTGTTCTTAAATAAAGGGGGAAAAGGATGGAGAAAATGGTTGGTTACTCGGGTGGGGGTGGCCACCGGCGCTCTCTCATCTCGCCCACGCAAACGGGGCGTTCCAGGCCGGGCCTCGAGCTTCTTTCTCTACTACAACTACTACCACAACAAAAATGAGAAGGCCGCGCAGAAACCAAGGAAAAATGGCCTCGCCGCCGGCGACAAGAGAGAAAAGAACTACGAAGAACTTCGCCGTCGGGATCGTCCGTCCTAGGATTAGCTGGCCTGGCCGGGGGCCTGGGCACGGCTCAGGGAAAAAGGTTGAGCAGCACCGGCTCCCTGTCGCCGCCGCCGCCGGTGGTGGTGGTGACGGACTCGTCCGAGCTCATGGACGGCGTGCCCGGCCGCAGGAGCGGGGCCCTCCGGTCCCCGGGCGCCGGCGGGGACCCGGGGCTCAGGCACAGCCCGAGGTCAGGGCAGGGCGCCTGCTCCGCATACGCGGCGAGCGGCAGCGGCGGCGGCGGCGTGTCGTCGCCGCTGATGGCCTTGTTCCGCACCCGCTTCGCCGTGGAGAAGGTGGACCATCCGCCGGCGCGCTTGGCGGCGGCGGCCGCCGGGCCGTAGAGGTCGCCGCTCCCTGCGGCGGTGCCCGCCCCGCCGAGCTCCGGCAGCGGGCCGATGGCGCCGCCCCGCAGCACGGTGTCCACGGCGGCCTGGCAGAGGTGCCAGTTCCCCGTCCCCAGCAGCCCCACGGCGCCGTGCACCGGGTTGATGGTCCGCCCCGCCGCCTCGTACAGCAGCGACTGGAACAGCGCTGCACGCGATGACAGAGGAGGGATGATGATCAGCATCATGTCTAGTAGCTAGCTAGCTAGCTGGGAAGTGGTGCGGCAGATCATGTTCATGTGGTGTGGACATGCACACATACCAGGGCGCTGCGCGTCGGGGACGGCGGAGATGAAGGAGAGGAGGCCGGCGCGGCCGAAGAACTTGGCGACGAAGACGGTGGCGTGGCCCTGGGCGTCGGCGGCGTCGATCCACTGGAGGCAGGGGCGGAGGACGCAGCCCTCGCTGCAGCCCTTGCGCAGCACCCGGCACCCGTTGCAGCTCATGCCCACCGCACCGGCACCGCTCCTCGTCCTACAACGACGACGACCCAAGCAGCAGCAGCAGCAGGAGGAGGCTAGAGCTCATGCAACAACAACACCCCCCTTGCAGTGGCCTACTCCAGAGGTAGTAGGTAGCTGAAGCCTAAAAGCTAGCAAGAAATCTCTCTCTGATCCGCTGCCAAGCCGGAACGAAGAGAACGGCCGGCCCGCAGCCGTGGAGGGGGTAGATATATAGCCGGAGGCAGCGCGAGCAGAAGGAACAACCATGGTTGGTTTGGTTAGGTAACCGGGCTTGGACCCGGGTCAGACTGGGAGCCAGAGAGAGAGATGGATGGGCACCCCACCGTTGGTGCGGTGACCGGGAGGTGGTGAGGAGAGAGGGTGTTCTGGGCGAGCGAGGAAGTTCCAAGGTCCTGGGGCGCGCGGGCGGGCGCGGGGGCGGCTCCGTGTCTCCGCGGCCGGTCGGGCACCCCGCGGGCCGTCGGATCCCATCCCCCGTGGCCGTGGGGTGGGATGGGCGGATTCTTCCTCCCACGGCGCACGTCGCGGCGTGGTGGTGGGACTGGGCGGGGACTCGGGTGCGGGCGGTTTGCCGCTTCTGGCTCTGGGTGCTTTTCCGTGCGGGCCGTGGGTGGGGCCGGACGGAGACGTGCCCGTGGATTCGCGTGTCGGGCAGCCGCGCGATTTTTTTTATTTTTTAATCATTTTTAAAGTAAAATTTTAAAAATAACTCACCCCAAACTATATTCGCAAGAACTAATCCTTTTAGTTGCGCTTAAGCTCGCATAAATAACGCGCTAATAGTTGAGTCACGCCACATGACGTGGCGCGACTAGTGTACACGGTTGAAAAAATCATAGCTGACAGACACATTTAGTCGCGTCGTGCGGCGTGGCGTGATTCAAAACGAGTCTCGTGGCTTGCCAGGATCGGTTCCCGAACGGGAGTTCCTATATCGTTTAGGCATATTTCCTTCATCATTTAAATTAGCAAATAAGCTACTGTTGTTCGGTCTTACCGGTGGTGATGGTAGTCTTTGGTTTGTTCCGAGAGAAAATCTTCTTTATTGGTTGTTGGTGGCTGGTTTGTTACGAGAGAAAATCTTCTTGTTTGGTGTCGATAAGCCGAGCGAACGGAGCTATAAGCTCCTAAATTTGTGAAATTTGAGGTGTATGATCTATAGAGTGTATACGTTCCATTTTGACTATTTGCACTCCAAACCATGGTGGATACAATGAGAAATCTATTTTTGAAATAGGCTAAGTGTAATTACATCGACACATCACATTTGCCAAGTCCCAAAAATGAGTCAACTAATCAACTTTGGATCTACTTTTTGCTATTTTTTTACACTAAGACCTTGAACTTTTTTTGATTATAAGTGAATTTTGATGTTCATAGAGTATTTCGGGTAAGCTGTTTGTTAAGAAAAATGAAGAATTAATAGAATAAAGGAGGCTTAAAGTTGAAAAGTTGTGTTGTTTTACGAGTGTACAAAACAGCACAACTTTTCAACTTTAAGCCTCCTTTAAATTATGATTTCTTTGTTTTTCTTGACAAACATCTTATCCCAAATACTCTGTGAATGTCAGACCTCGCTTATAGTCCAAAAATACCCAAGATCTTGATGTAAAATTTATCATAAAGTAGGTCCAAATTTGAATAGTTAGCTCATTTTTGGGACTTAGCATATTTGATACGTTCGTCTAATTACACTTAGCCTATTTCAAAAATGGATTTATCATTGTATCCACCATGGTTTGGAGTGCAAATAGTCAAAATGGAACGTATACACTCTATAGATCATACACTTCAAATTTCACAAATTTAGGAACTTATTTGCTAATTTAAATAATGAAGGAAATATGGCTAAACGATAGCAGGAACTCCCGGTTCGGGAACGGATCCGTGTGGCGCGAGGCGCGACTAGATATGGCTACCAGTCGCGCCACGCAGTTTGGCGCGACCAAAAGGGCTCGTTCTTATAGATTGGGTGGGTTATTTTTAAAATTTTACTTAAAAAAAGGTTAAAAAATAAAAAAAATCCAGCCGCGCGGCGCGGTGGTGCGCGCCTGACTCAGCGTGGCGTGGACCCTTTGCGCCCACGGATCGCGACGCGCTCCCTCCCGCCCTGCCCGGCTTCTATCTGGTGTTTACTAGGAAATTTCGCATCATCTTTATTACTTTAATTACTACTCCAGTAGATACTAGGTTGTTTATCGTCCCGGTGCTCGACACATGTCAACGAGCTGTAACTTTTGCCTCTTCCTCTTGGTCGCGAATCGGAAAGGCAAGCTGTACCGTGTGCAGTGGCTCGATCGACCTTATCCGCCCCCCCGCGTGGTAACTATCGTTCCTGCGCGCGGCACTACCGAAAGGGAAAAATTGGATGCGCCTCCTTAGCTGCTTGCACACACTACTCTCTCGTCATTTCATTTTTACTACTAGCAAACCCCTCCCCTGCCTGCTGCGTGCTTCTTGTTGTTCCGTCATCCAAAGCAAAACAAGCTGTATGTGCTTGTTGGCGCTTGCCACGATGGCTCTCTGGCCGGCTCAGCGTTATCGGGGATTAGCTCGGCGCCTCGGCGACTCCAATCCAAACACATTCATCACGGGTTCGTTCCACCGCGGGTATTGGCCGCCACAACAGCTGCACTTGTTGGATATAATTTGCGCGAGACTGAACATGATAGTGAAGGGAACTACTCCATGTTACACACGATAGTTCCCTTCACTATCGCGCAAATGATCAAATTATGTGCCCACCAGCAAGCTCAAAGGGAAGTTGGACTGATCAAGGTCGGGTTAGTATAATAACATTTGCTCCCACCAATTAGTCTCAGCCCAACTCCCGGGTGCATTGCATCTAGATGCTAGATTCTGGTAGCAGGCAGGGTGCCTCCTCCAACTTTTGTGGCTTTCTTTTACGTCCCCAGCCTATATATCTATGCCCTCTTTGGCCCCCCACGGTGGGTGGTTGTTTCTTGCACGTAAGCCCTCTCGATCCGATCGATTTTCCGAGCATTGTTAAGGCCCGCAGCTTTTGTGGCCTCTGCGAATATTTTTGGAGCCCCAGCGCCGCAACTTGCAAAGGCATCCCCGCCCCTTTTTCGCCGCATATTTCCCCTGTGCGCTTGCAGTTCGCGCCTCCGGACTTGCTGATATGATGCTGCGTTCCCGCCTGGATGCAACCAGCTAGCCACCGGCCGGGGGGGATTGTGATGTGACGGCGATCTTCTCGATTGGTGCGGTGCGCGCACTGACGTTTAGCAGCGTCCGGCCGCCGGCAAATCTTTTATCTCGATTGAATTTAATCTATCCTCACGAAACATATATAGGATACGGATAAATCCGCTTCTAGTCCCTCACCTTTTCTCTATGTCTAATTCTGGCCATTAATATCGTCGTAGTACCTCAACAATCAATATTGCTTAGTTTTTTTTTATCCTTCGAGTTTTTTTTTTATTTCGAGTGATGCGGCGTTGAATTTGTTTCCTGTGTATGCCATGCCCGAGGCCCAACTTTCACTGTCTCTCTTCTTATGGCCAAGGCCAGGTTGTAAAAAAAACCGTCAACTTAGAGGTAAAACCACTGCCATGTCACACGGAAACCATTGAATATAACAAGCTTTTGGGGTTGGATGTGCTGGATTTAGATGGTAGTATTAGAGCTGAGGGTCAAAATTTGACGAATAGAAAAGTTAGCCTAAGCTCGTCCGGCTAATACTAGGGTGGATCTCTTTCTTTTCCCCCAAGAAAGTGGGTCAAATCTAGGGAAAATCCTATGCGCATCATTTTCTTTTATAGGTTTTGTGAGCCATACTATACATTGCTAGCTAGGCGCCCACCACTCTCACTCTGGCGTGGACCTGAAAAGTTTCATTATTGTGGAAATGCCCTGCCCGCGCTATTGTATTTGCATCCATCATCCATGAGAGACTTTTGTGTGAGAGCAAAAGCAAATAGCGACCCTTGGCCACCAATAACCTCTGTACTCCGACTCCAAGTCTCCATCTTGTGACAACTACTGTACAAGTAAACCACACTACTACTGCACACAAATTTGGTGTAGTGGTCAATATACATCCGAATTGCTCTTGACCGTTAAGATGACCGGATTAGTAGTAGGCTTTCAAAAGGGGGCAATGGGAAATTAGCCGTCCGTCCGATCGCCAGCTAGCTTTGGTGACGGAATTATTCACTTGCCGTAGCTAGCTAGCTAGCTAGGGTGCTCATCGATCAGTCGACACCTGAACAACCCACCGTGGGCCACCAGTACGCACCTACTATCTGTGTTGATTTGATGCAAATATAAAAGCACCCAACGCAAGGCAAATCCCATGCCGTACGACACCACCAAAGCAAAGCAAAGCAAAGCAAAGCAAATCAAGCAGAACGGCTGTGTTATCCAGAAGCTCTTATAGCACGCACGTACGTACGTACGTACACAGCACCTGGAACTTGAAGCACGGGGCGCGTGAACGTGACACGAGGCATCATTGCGGCGAGAGCACGCACTTGCGCGGAGCATCAAGGATGGGCCGCAGGGCTAGCGTTGGAGATCATTGGATGCCTCCCGGCACTTTCCGTTGCGAGAGGGGGCGAATGGGCACCGCGCGCGCGACCACCGGAGATGATGGGTAGATCGCCGAGGGGACAGCCATATATTCCTCGAGGGGTGCAAGTTGAGGGAGGCCAGGGAATCACGCGGGGAGAGTTCCGTCAATAATTGTGCTGCCCCAAAGCCACCCGTCCATCCTTGGAGATCGTTTGGTACCGGTGCTGCTATCTGAGTAATGCTGTTTCGTGCCAGAGTTCCAAACTTACTAAATCAAGGCACGAATAATAATAAGTCAACAAACGATCAGAAACATAATCTGTAGCGAAATATACAATCGGCTGGAACAGTGGAACGACATGAAACGTTTCCACGGACACAATTCAGCGGTAGACCGAATAAGGTAGGTTTACCCGTGAAGCTCAGCGTCAACTAATGTAATTGACATCAAGAGAGTGAGTACCATCTAACCATCCCACCGGTGTACTGTCACCAACTGATCACAATACTACTGGGGAGGAGCGGCCAACGCCTTGGGCTTCGGTTTCACCTCGACTTCATTCACTGTCCTGATAAATATTGCATCTGGCTCATGCCTGAATAGCGGAAAAAAACAACAGTAAATAAATAAAAAAAACTTCATTGATGAAAGCAAAGACTTGATAGAAAAGTAATTCAGTATTACGATTTTTCTCCGTCTTCGTAAGTGTAGCTGGACGCCACAGCAAGCAGGTGGCCATCCTTACTGAATGAAAGAGCAGCAATGCTTGACGCGTACTTTGAGTACTGCAATCAGAAGTAAGGAAATCATGAATATAATAAACATTTCAGAAGTTTCCCAATGAAGCAAGACTACCGCGTGGTCTACCTGATATAGTCTTTTCTTGTTAGTGCCATCCCACACATTCACAAATCCATCGCAACCTCCAGTGGCAAATGTTCCATATCTGCACGAGGACAAGAAAATGATAACTAATAATACCATGATACATTAAAGTAACTGCCAAGAAAAGTCAACTGCAAAGTCCTTACATCGGATGGAAGGAAATTGCATTAACAGGATAAACAGTGTCCCTCCCAGCCTCAGATTTCCGGTGGCACTTGAAAGCATACCTGCATGAAACATAGCCAAAAATCAAACAAATACTAAAGGGAAGAATTTCACATGCACCGATTTAAGTCTAAATTTCCAGAATAAGGCAGCACTATGTTAAGACACACAAATTTGGTACTTTATACTTTGGGTATATCTAATGCAAACTATAACAAAGGGCAATCATATAAAGCTCAATTTAGTATCTAATTTAGCGGAACCCAACCAAACCTAGACGACTGATGATCTCTTTTCGGAGATACTGAAAAGATAAATCTTCTACAAACTTAAATAAGAGGAAAAATAAATTAATAAATGTTACCGCTCACAGGAAATTGTGTGTTCAGTCTTCTAACAGCTCCTCGGTTTCAATGTGTACAACAAAATGTTGACACGACAACTAAGGTGTAGGCATTCTTCCACAGAAAATACGTTAGCTATGAGGAAGAAACAAATGGGGAAAGGGTTGGTGTTCTAAAATTGTGGAAGTTGTGTTTGCATAGGCAAATTTCACTAAGTCGTTTCAATTGACGCTGGAGGAACAAATATCAAGTCATAAGAAATCAGTACAAAATATGACCCCATCTTTTGAAGTCGAGATGCAAAAATACATACTTTTTAGATTGTGCAGACTCAGATAGATCAAAGAATTCCATAGAAACTCGCCCTTCTACAGAACTTAGAGCATATCCTGAAGCAAGACAGACAAGACTGAGATCAGCATACAAACATGTATGTGTGTGTGTGTGTGTGTGTGTGTGTGTGTGTGTGTATATATATATATATATAGTTAAAATACAACATGGAAGGGTTCAAAAAGCAAATGTACAAATATTGGACAAGTGTTCCAAACTAACGCGGCTTGATACATTATCCTGAAATAAATGCATAGCTAAATTATAATGCTTAGAGCCATCCTTGCCTTGTACAACGCTTGTACCCCCTAAGTCAAACACACTCTCGTAGTCTTGTACCATTATATACCCATGTTTAAGTAATAACTAAACACAAAGTGGGCTAAATTCTTAACTGCATCAGCAGTTTGAAGTGGGGTCATGGGGTGATCTGTAGCTTACCTCACTTTCCAATATTTATAAACTAAAGGAGAAACAATCAATAGAATTTATTAAATAGATATTGGTTTAAAATTTTAATACAACTTAAATAAGTGATAATAGTTTAGCTCCAGTAGATCAATGCAGTGGAATAATATTCAGATTTCTAACAGCATTGGTACCAAGATTGACAATCATTCTAGGTCATTACTTCCGTCCTGCTACCGATTTAGTGAACAGACCATGACGAACTAAATAATAAACATTAACTAGAAAAAGGAAAATAAAGATCTTAAGCTGCAACTTGAAATTTAAAAGTGGCAGATAGAGACAGCCCCAGGAAAACTGTATTCACAGAAGTTAAATTAACAGACACAAAGTTTAGTAGTTCTGCTTAACGTGTGATGAAAACCATAAGATAAAAGTTACAGAACGAAATATTAATATTCCATTTTTAATAGGTTCCCTTATGGTTCATGAATGTAACAACCTAAAGGGCAGTGACACGTGTTGTCAAGGTTTGGAATATTTTCCTTACTAGTTAAACATTCATTGGAATATCAATAGTACACCTAGGAAGAGACTCATAAGTCATAAACCTCGAGTCAAATTTGCAAAGAAAATTTGAATTGCTTTTATGAAATCCGGAGGTGCCCTTCATTTTTGTCCCAGATAAAATGCACAAATAGAAGGGCTCAAACAACTATAAAGGCAAGCCATGAACACAAATTGGCATATTTACCATTCCTCTACTATATGTACAGTAGGTACAATTAAAAAAATGAAGAAATATTGACGATTAGCAACCTGATCGGGAATTGAAGTTGTTACCTGTTCCATTGGGGAAACATCGCACACACCTTGTTTGATATTTCAAAGACGAGTCTCTTTTTTGCTCAGGTTGGGACATATTGCGCAAATCATAAATATTGACATGCCTTCCTGCAGTTGCAACAACCAACCTATTTCCTACTAATGACAGGGAATATACACGTTCTGGTTGAGTATATGTCCCAACAAGAGTGCGGTCAGGCCCGCTAACTCCTCTTGGATCCCAGCATTTAACAGTTTTATCCCAGCTGCCAGTGATGACTTGGCCTAAACATACAACAAACAGTCCAAATCAGAATTAGGTGGTGCCTGATAAAATACAACAAATAAATTTAACTGAAAAGTGCATTTAAGGTTTTAAAGAGTTCTATTTCACATTGATTATACAATATATCCCTTTAAATTGTTTCGAAGATTATGAATGCAGCTCCAAGAAAAAGACATGATAAATCAATTTTATCACTGGAAGATATGTAGTGTCAAACTTTGCATAAGTGAATATGCATATGTAAAATAACATCAGAGAAAAAGAAACAAAAGGATTTAACTGGCATCTTAGTACAGCTAGAATCCATGGCCTGCCTAACGATCCAAGAGATTTGTTGAAACTACAAAAGAGCAGTATAGGAGAGTAATAACCTAAACCCTTAGTTAGCAAGGGAACAACTGCTATTACATGAAAATAATCACAATACAACAGTGGCAGACCACTGCACAATCATATGATAGGAATAGTGATTAATTGATGACCATGCATTGTTAATTTGTAGGAACCTGAAATACACCAAACACCATCGACATGACTGACAAGGACATTTGTGCAATCCTTAACCCAAATACAGAGCTAACCAATCACTGACGCAAAATTCATGTAGTGGACAAAGTAATAGGAAAGTAGCCTCTCTACCAACCTAGGAGTAAATGCTTTTAATTGTACATTTTTCTTTTCTTAACTCAGGTATGAAAATAGTTAGCAATGTGTTACATTTACTGAAACATAAGGCTTGACTGCATCAGGCTGCGCAAGTGCCTTGCAATGTAAAAGTATAACCATAACTTGGATACAAAAGCAATTCAAGAGTAAAAGAAATACCTGCAGCATAAGAGTATTCCACACAACGAACTGGGCCATCATGACGACCCAGAACATCTTCTTTGGCTGAACCGAATACTAGCCTGGAAGATTATTCAGGCATGGTACTTATCAGTCGTACTCAGCTCCACACAATGAATATTTTAAGAGAAGTAAAAAATAAGAGTATTGACAAGCAGCGAACTATGGAATTAGTTGCATTCAATAATCAGACCTCTATGTCAATGAATATCCCAGACAATGCAAGCATAAGTATAATTACAAGCAACCGACAGTAGTATTCAATTGCAAGATATGGTCATGCACTTGGCAATCTCACCTGAATCATCACATGAAACATAAAGGTAAACATTGGGATATTGTTTGTCGGTCTTTGGTGGCACATTTAAATTTTGGGACAGTTGAGGAGTCTTGATATCCACACACTTTTTTGTTTAGTTTCCTTTATGTTAAGGGAACATTAAAAAAGGTTAACAAAAGAAAGCTTAAGAATGCACTGCATAGCCGCATTTACTTTCCATTTCAAGAATAATACATTTACTTTCAAAATTATATGCACCATAAAAGGCATTTGACCAACGAACTATAGCAAAAGCCCCTCGTTGGTCCACATGCAATTTTAGCAACAGCATTGCAATTCTCCACATCACCTACCCGATCCCCAAATTGTTTGGAGAGCGAGTGAGAAAATAAGGTAGGAATGGGGGAAAACATAATAATAATTTTAAAAACTCACCTCCGCACAGTGTGGTCGGCTCCGGCGCTGAACCCTGAGGAGTCGTCATGGAAGCAGCAGTCGAGGACGGGCCCGGGGTGGACGAACTCCCCCTTGAGCAAGTTGGCGTCCGCGTCGTAGAGCCGCACCGTCTACAGAGGCCGAACCACCAGATCGAATCAGCCGGATCAAAGAGCTAGGGTTTAACGAGCGAGGGGGAAGGGGGCGGGCGAGAGAGGAGGGAGGGGCCGTGGCTCTCACCTTGTCCCACGAGGAGACGAGGAGGTTGTTACTGTGATTGGAGAAGCGGAGGTTGGAGATCCCGTCGGCGGGCGGGTTCGCGAGCTCCTTGCCGCTGCCCATGGCGGCTGGCGCGGCGGCAGCGCACATGGCGGCAGGTGGTCGAGGAGGAGGAGGAGGATGGATTGGGCTAGGGCTTTGGGCGACGGAGGAGGAGGGATTCGAAAATCCAACGCGCAACGGGCGAGGCGAACACGAGGGAGGTCGTTGGGGGAGGGGAGCGGACGGTTTAAAGAAAAGCTCGGGGAGCTCTGGATTCGAATTTTGAACTACGGGGTTGAGCAGAGTGGAGGAGAGAGACAGAGAGAACAGAGGAGGGAGATGACTCTCAGCCAGATGAGGCCAGAATAAGAAGAATGCACGGCGTGCTCCCCGTTCTGTCGGCGTGGGCCGTGGGGGGCGAGGCGGTAACTACTAACGGTCAGCCCTTGTTGGGCCGAGCCCACCCACGGATTTCTGTTTTTTTAACCCTTGAAAAAATTCTGTTTTTACTGTTCATTCCGACTCAGGTATTTATTTTTTATGCGACCCGCACTTTCCCATATGAATACACATACGCAAACCCTACCTCCGAAGGACTGAGCACCGACAGATCTGGAGATCCCGAAGTCACCATTGGCGCCTCATCGTCGACGGGGAACATTGCTTACCACTTAACGCATAACACCAGTAAATCCTGGAAAATCCAGGAAAAAGTGCGAGAATCCTGGTGGGTAGCGTTCCACTGAACCGTCCTACCATCGGACTTAGACCTGAGCATTCCACGGGCCGCGCCCGGGTTCGGGCCGGGCCGAAAAACCCCTCGGGTTTTTCGAGTCGAGAAATCTTGCCCATGACAGTCCCATGGGACATGCCGGGCCTCAGTTGTTGGGTCTGGCTCGGGTTGGGTCCGGGCTTGGGCGGGCCGCCTGCGCATTTTATAGTGTAAATTAACTAAAAACGACATTTCGGGCCGGGCTCGGGCCAAAAAAAAGTTTCGCGAGCTTCCAGATCTCTACCCACGCCCATCCAGTAAGATCCGTGGGCGGGCACAGCGCGAGGTCGGGCCGGCCGGGCCAAAAATGCTTAGGTATAATTGGACTACAAGTCCAATCGCATAAAAATTAATACAAAAATAAATTATTTTTTATAAAATAGGAAACTGATTCTAGTATTCAGATAAAACGAGGTGCATTCAATCATAACTCCTTTCTTAAAATATTAAAACATGACTAAAACAAAACCCGCTATAATTTAGCCTTAATTACAGTCGGTTTTGTTCCTTTTCTTTTCTTTTTCCCCGAATCTCATCCTTCTCTTCCGTGGTGAGATCTCTACCCATCGACGCCACCTCCTCCACCAACCCGACCAGCAGCGGCTGCCTCGTCGTTCCCACCACCCGTCACCACCCTCTCTACCCCGCCCTTCCTAACCCCAACGGCTGCCATTGGTCACCGATCGATAGGGCTGTCAACGAGCCGAGCTCGAGCGAGCCTACAACCTCAAGCTCGAGCTCGGTAGAAGTTCGAGTCGAGCCTGAGATCCTTGCGAGCTTAAAGACGAGGCTTGAGCTCGGCTCGTGAGAAGATCGTGAAAGCTCGAGCTCGGCTCGACTAAGCTCGTCAACAACTAACATTCAAACTTTAAGATTTCAGAGGTGAAGCAAGCAAGAAGTTGTTGGCTCAGGTGACGAGCTCACATCAAATTTACAAAGTACATATGACAAAAATGATGTCTTATATGATTATATTGATTACAAATAACAACAGCAGCATACAACGTCTTACAAATTAGGTGTGATTTCTGTTGGCTCTCTGTTGTCGAGCCTCAAGTCAGGCTCGAGCTCGGCTCGTCGAAGCTCCTCAAGTCAGGCTCGAGCTCGGCTCGACAAGCAAACGAGCCGATCTCGAATCAAGCTTTTAGCGAGTCGAATTCGATGGATTCACGAGCCTCGAGCTTTTTTGACAGCCCCACCGACCGAACCGCTATCCAACCCTGACTGTTTGGCAGCACTACTGTGTCGTCTCGCCTCTACCGTCGGCCGCACCACCACCACTACCGCCACCTGTTCCTCAACGCTCCCACCCCTCCTCTTCTAGGTCCGGTGAACATTGGAACCAAGGCCCCAACCCTAGCAACCCCTGAACCCTACGTCCTTCCCCAGAAACCCAAGACCACAAAGTTGTCGCCTCCACCACCGACCACTCGGCACACCTCCCGTCGTCGACCGCTCCACCCACAGAGAGGGAGAGAGACCCACCATCACTGATGGATCCACATCGCCGCCGTTGTTGTCCATGGTCGTTGTCCACCGCGAGAGAGAAAGAAATAGGGGGGAGGAGAGAGACCCACCACCACCAGCGGATTCACATCACTATCGCTGTTGTCCATGGTGATGCGTCGTTCGCAGAGAGAGATGGGACAAGCGACGGGTGGGAGCATATAAGGAGATTGTGGACCCTGCCGGGGTGAGAGAGGTGGGAGTTTGGACGGGAGTATAATGAGACACGATCCCCGCCGGCTGTGAATTGAAAAAAAAAACAGTCAGCTGCACCTATGTCATTACCATAAAGGTAAGGTTTTCTTACCCGAGAATCTGATTCCATGCATTACTCGCAAAAAAAAAGATTCCATGCATTAGATGCACCCTTAGATTTAGATCCCATGAATAAATAACGTGTACCCCCATAGAGCAACATTAGATGTCAAAAGTTCTAATGTTGTTCTCTAACCCTCTATCATGAAAAAGGCATTATGAGTTTGGCCTAATTCAAATTAGCTAAATTTTGACCAAGTTTATAGAGCATATAAATAATAATTGCGGCATCCAAAAAGTATCATTAGATTCATATGAAATATTTTGATATTTTACATGTTGATTTCAGGACTCAGAGAATAGGTTTAAGTTGCCAACAAATCAACGTGTTCAACCGTTGTTTTCTATCTGTCTCCTTTCACGCTGCCTTCAATTCTACTTGTACTTCTATATGTTGCGTCACTCCCTGCCCTTGCTCCTCAAAAGAAAGGATAGACCCAATCTAAAAAAAGGCACGACACAACGAAACACATTGCTTTCATTGGATATAGATTTTCAGTTGGGTCTGACCCCATAAAATCCAAGTGCGGGAAATAAAATACAAGGGTGCACAATTTTTCAACACCTAGCTTGGTTGGGTAAGAGAATATTGGAGTGAAATTGAAGTGTAATGAAGGAAATGAATATTAAAATGAACTAATTTATCCTTTAATACCTCAATTCCACTTCAATCCACTAATACCCAAACAAGCCCTCAGCCAATCTCGGTCCCCCCCCCATTAGTCCACACAAAAAAAATCATCATGTATTTTAATGAAAAATCTTAAATTTGACACCCTCGTAATTAACAATTTTCTACACTTTGCCAGCAGTGGTGGAACAAGGGTCACCACTTACCAGTGTCCCGAAAAAACGCACCTACTCATTTCGTGCGAAAAAATTCAATCATTTTTGGCTCTCCAAGGAAACTTCACAAATCATGCCTAGTGTCCACTAATCTATCAAGGTTTTGAACAAGAAGCATACTTTATTATTTCGGAAAAGGGGAAGAAAAGGCAAAAAAAAAGCTAAGCATATTGTAATATGCTAGCGAAAAGGGAGACAAAAAGGCAAAAATAATAAAAAAATAAAATGCTAAGCATATATGTAATATGCTAGCTCAACTTAGTGGTGACAACAAATCTCATTAACTCGAGTTTTCTATTTGCTCTGTGCGACCATCACGCACTCAGTCACCACGACACAAGGCCACCTCAAAGAGGTGCTCACGCCCCTCGTGTGTTGCGTGTGCCTTAATTTGGCACGTATAATGTGTAACTTGTGTCTAAAAAACTAAGCCGGTGGGGTAAGACCGCCCCACGGTTTTCATTAAGAAAAACAAATCTTCTCCCGATTTAGAAAACCCCCGAACTTCAGTTTCACCGGCGAGGGGATTTTTTTTAAAATCAACCTCATAATTCGCTCCAACGAAGAATCGAACCTGGGTGGTTGCGACCATATCTCAGCTCCACTAGCCAACTCGGACTAGAGGGCTTTCGTTGTAACTCGTGTCTCGTATGAGAAGGGAACTGTGTGCTAATACAAACGATGTGGGACTAATACGAGCGCGCATCCTAGTCTGTTTCCTCAACGACAGCCCCGGATGCTTCAGAGAGGCCGTTGTATGTAATAACCTGGCCAAAGGTCGGGGGTTCCTATATCAGGGCCGTGCCGGTGTAAACTAAGGCCCTGTACGAAATAATTGTTGGACTTACTAAGTTAGTGAAATGAAACAATAAATTATATAATATAGTATATTAAATTGCGTGGCACCCTATCTCTAAAATTAGTTGACTAAATAGTTGGCTGTAGGAGATTAGGAGGCCTCACCTGCTTTTTGTTGTTCCTGCTGCCTTGATGGTTTCAAACTCACTCACACCTGTCACTCAGATGGGTGTGCATGGGATAAACAAACTGATCAGTCGGTTGGGAAGGTGAGGGCATAAGTGCTGTGTCGGTGGCCTACTTGGCGTGATCTATCAGACGAAAAGTCGTGCAGTGGACTCAATAGAAGAATCACGATTTGCAGATAAAGGTTAGCGGTGACGTTGCATTTTACCAAGTTGATACGTTGGATGGTAATAAAGCAAAGAGAAAAATAAAGCCCTAGAAAAATTGGGGGCCCTGTTCTTGCGCACCGGCCGCACACCCATGTGCACGTGCCTGCCTATATGACTTCCGGAAGTTGGATAGCCATGCGAACTTCAACCCCACCACGGCCTACTAAACTTTTTCTTCTTCCTCCCACCCACCGCCTCCTCCACCAACCCCGACCGGCGGGCCGCCCCCGCCGCCACGCCCGACCACCCACCTCCCACCCCGCCACCCGGACCTCCTTCTTCCCCGACGGCCGCCCACCCCCCGCCGCCTCGTCCTTCGCCCCCCGGCCGACGGCTACCCCGCCGTCGCACCGTCCCCCTACCCCGCCCTTCCTAACTCGGCGCGTCCCTCCCCCGGTCGCCGCCCACCCGGCCGTCCATCGCCGGTCCTCCCGCCGCCCCCGACCCCCTCTCATTTCTAGGTCCGTCGGAGACCCGAACCCACGAACCCTAACTCCACCACCGCCGCCGCCGGCTCCGCCGCCTCCACCACCCGAAACCCAAAACCCTAACCTCCGGCCGGCCGACCTCCCACCCCCGCCGGCCGCTCCCGCCCACCATCCACCCCCCCCGCCGGCCGACCTCGACCCACCCTCGTCGTCGCGGCGGCGTCAAGAGAGAGAGAGAGAGAGAGAGAGAGAGAGAGAGAGAGAGGCGAGATGGAAGGGGAGGGGATCGTGCGGCTCTGGTAAACCGCACAAATCTCAAACATCAGAAGGTGGCGGGCCTTCCCACCTTCCGGAAGTTATATAGGATTTGCCGCCCCCAAGGTCACTATCGTTCCAAGTAAGGCCCAAACAAAGGAACTAATCCCCTCCAAACGGAGGGAGGTGGAGGCAAACGGGGTATTCAAGTTAACTAGGTGATACCCCGCGCGTTGCTGCGAGAATTTTTTAAACAAAATTTTAAGGTGAAATGTGAAAGTAGTGACACCAAAGATATTACATGGCAATATTCGTTTGTAAACTCATTATATATGAAAGCATGTTATTTTGTTGAGAGTGAATCATTCTAAAATCGTCAGCAAGAATTTTGTGGTGTGATATACATGCTATAAGCCACAGAAAATCGATTTAAGACATAAATATGTGATTTGGTGGATGGTGACATGACACATAGTGGATGACGACGTGGAATGCTCGCATGTTGAGAGAAGTCCAACCATGGCTTGTAGTGGCTCTCACCTATATAAGTTTTATAGATTTGTATGTAGAGGCAAATGTGTTGCTGAAAGAACCTTCTGAGTGACGTTCATAGATGACCGAATTGTTCACAAAACCACTCTTGGAGAGTGGAGAAAGACCTCTATATGTTACTCCCAAACAAATTTCCACACTACACGAGCAACCTCGAACCGAGCTGTACAAGTGTTTCTCAGTATGAAATCGTATTGTAATGCCCATAAATACCGGGCAACACACTCAATCAGCATCTGTACCGGCATGCACACAACACTCAACAATCTGATAATAGTACTACCATACAAAACTACAGGCAGGCAGGAAGGTTCTATCCATATTGCTCGTTAAACATGTTTTGCTTCCTCTCCTGCGCAGTTGAAATTAGGTCAATTTTCAACCGGTAATAATATGCTTCACCATCATAATTCATAAGTATGACAGAAGCAGCATATGCTTACCTGGGCAAGGCGGCGTTCTTTATTCAACTTTAGAGCTCTTCCTTTCTCTTCTTCAGATCTAAAGATTTTCTGAATGTAGATAAATAATTCTGTTAGCGACGTCTAGATGGCTACTTAAACAAAAATATAGGTGTGTAACACCAGAGCACTTAACGTCTAAACCTGGGATCTTTTACGGTGGACCGTACCACCAACTGGTTTTTTTGGTAAGGGTAAATAAGTAATTTTCATAATATTTTAATAAATTTGGCAACCTCGGGCTGAGAAAAAAATCGTTTATACCACAAGAAAAATTTGAAATGATTTTTTTTTAAAATACGTTTTTGGAATTTTAATTGAAAAAATTTGTTTTTGCCTTTTGAAAAATTTGGCCATACCACAAGAGGGAAATGGAAAAAATTAAAAAAAATAGATTTTGAAATTTGAATTGAAATTTGGCCATACCGCCATAGGGAAATGAAAAAATTGAAATATGTCACGAAAATTCGAAATGAAAAAATTTGAAAATTTACATTTTTAAAATTCGAAATGAAAATTTCCGTTTGAAATTTGAAAAAATATTGGCCATATCACCAGTGGGAAATGAAAAAAATTTGAAATGAAGAAATCATATATTTCGTTTATGCCATTGAGATAAAATTTCCAATAACACCCCTATACCACCTATGTGTACCACCCTATACCACAGGTGCAAGTTGTGGTGATATAGAATTAATCTCAGCCATTGGATCCTTTCATACTGATCCTTTTCCAACAATGGTATAGAGTGGTATGATCCACCGTAAAAGAGCCCCTAAACCTCGCTTTAGAGTAAGCTGAGAGATTATGTGAGCTAAAATTTAAAATTGAAATTATGATCCCTTTTCGATCAACTTAGAAAAAAAATACAATGCAATATGTGCCATAATACTGGTGCTTGGTTTTTTCCCACAGCATTGGAGCTCACAAAAAAAAGGGAACCGAGATACAAATCCGACAACTGCTTGATTTTGATAATACTTCAAAAAAGTGTATCACCAAAAGTTCTCAGATACACAATACCACACCAAACCCATGGCGTAGCTACACCCATCCAGATTACCTAATAGAAAACTGAGAATTACTGAAAGTCATAAGTAATCATAGCTGACAATACTGAAGTGACTCAGTGACCCTAATCTTTCGATTCAGTAAACCCAAAGATGCATAATGGCATTACCGTACCAAAAAAACCTCAGTATAATATCCAACAAACCTCTAAGTTGTGTGAGTACCTCCCAAAACGGTTTGATACTCCCTCTCCTAAGGCAAAGCCAAGGGCACATCCCCCCACCCCCACCCCCCCATGGTCAAGTTTTTTTTAAGAAAGCAAGGTTATCCAAGCTGTGAAAAGCTTACCTTTTCGGTGGTTGACATATTTTTAACCCGATCAATTTTGATATCAAAGATATCATGCAGCAAATTATTGTCCTGCACACACAAAGAGAAGCTTAACACTATTACACCAACATACCATATTTCCCAGATGAATCAATATGTCATGTGGATAGTTCTGTATATAGTAACCTGTGCATGCTTCAGGAATCCTCGTCCAAGAAACCGCCTCAAATAGTTCAACTAAGCAACAAACAGATCTCAGAATAATTTATGAAATTGTAAATATTTCACAGAAGTTTACGAAACCTATGCAAGAATGAGCACCTGTATTGATTCACGCCATGATGCAACTCTTAAAATGCCATTCTTGCCTGAAATCCTAAGTGATTCTTCAGGGCACTCGCCACTCTGAAAAAGAGAATTAAGACCTGGTATAGTCTGGAATTGAAGGATTCAAGAATAGAAAATGAAATAAACCTAGACCTTAATAAAATCTGAGATTCGTTGGAACAAGTCTCTCTGATCATTAAGATTTTTCTTGTCAGCACCTCTACCCCCAGCCTCCATAGAGAGATTATGTACTAGACCAGATATTTTTGCCTTCAATCCTTGCATATTCAAGAAAACTTGGTTTTTAAAACCACTGATATCTCTGGTGTCACTGTCAACATCAGCTTCTTCACTAGAGAAAACATCAAGCAGTTTTAGCTCAAAACACAGAGCTAATGCTTCACCAGCAGCAATCCGCACAGCACGATCCTCTGCTTCTAGAAGACTAGAGAGAAATGTAATTGGCCTACATGCAGGAAGAATATAAAGATATAGTTTCATGAGCAATTTTACATACAACAGAAAACTGTGATTGAGGAAGCTTTCACTAACTCTTTCCAAGAATCAGAATTTCTCCTAGATGAACCAACAGTTGTTAAAAGAAATGCCCATGCAGATACAGCAGCTGCTAATAAAGGAGGGTTCGGTTTTCTGACAATGCCAACCTGTAAACCACCCCCAATTAAGTTTAGAAGAAATTCCATACCATACTTCTCGTTTATTATTACTATACAAAAAAAATATGGAGGTCACTCAGCCTTACCTTTGATCCTGATTTTGGATGGATCACATCCCAGATGGCTTTCAAAGATAGCTGAGTTTCAGCAAGATCATTTGCACCGACAAATGTTACAACAGCTAGGCAATCAAGTGCCTACAATCATTCAATTTATATTAACTAGACTGCAGTGCAAATAAATTTGCGAGAACCACACAAAAGAATGGAAAAAAATTTCAACATACAGAGATCATCTTTGGTGAATCGGGCCAAGTTTGTAGGATTCTCAAAAGCTGCGGATGTGACTCATCCATTATTTCGTGCGAACTACTTCCAGCACCTAGTGTAATTGCCAGTAAGCCTTGCATGTACAAAATGAGGGAAACACAATATGAGCATATCACATCTAATGTTACAGTGAAAATGAACTTCTGTGGATAAGAATACTAACCAATGGCACGACAAGCAACACACACCTCCTTTGCAGATCCTTTTTTAATTGAATTGGTGAACTGGCTCAATAGTGTGACATATCTTTAACGAGGAAAAAAGATCTATCAGGGAAATTAACAAAAAAGATCCTATTCCCCCAGCAAAATATTGATCTAGTCCACCCACACATGCATATGAAAGCTCACTAAATGTTATAACTAGAGTATAATAAAGGACAGAACATGTATACTGCATTTTTGAGGTTACATCTTCCAATCCTGTGGGTGCACAGGATGTAATAAATTCCATCTATCTACTAGTCTCGTTATGTACAAACTAAGGTATCATATTAACTTACTTGTTTTCCACTAAACCAAGAAGCACAAAACTTTCCAAAGCATCAACAAGAGCACACAGTGCATTCTCTCTGGTGGATCCCCTGCACGAGTCATGCAATATTATATTAAAAAAAGAAGTTAGTAATGTCTACTTGATCATTCACATTAGCAATTGGTAAATTCTCTGTCAACATAAGACAGATATTGTAAAGAGAGACAACAAGCAAGTCTTTATGATGATTAATATAATATAACGAAGGACTAATGTTATTCTTCTCAAGGAAAAGAGCATTGGTAAGTGGATTTATAATGTGGATGATTGTGAAAAAATGCACAAGAGAGATGAATGAAACAAACTTAGTATACTAAGCAACAAATCAAACTTTGGAATGTTCTCCATTTCTTCCTGATTATGATACATTTACCCTAGGGACCACTGGTTTAACGGTCAAAAGATATATTATCAATCTAAATAAATCTGACTAGAGTAGGTTCAACATCAGTGAGCAGGTAAGCATAGTGTAGAGACATGGTGCCAAAGTGTGTTTGTCAACATGGACGGTCAAGCATAGCAGCATGCCTTCACAAGCTTTGATTCTGAACTATCAAATTTCAAGGGCGTATCAAGATAAAAAGCACATGGCATCCCATAAATTTAGTAGATACAATTACTTTTGGCAGTTTGTTCTATATAACTCTAACTCTTTTCTACAAAAAAATATAATTGCCTATTACAAGGGGAAAGAGTTTTAATGAGTTTATGAGTCAAAATTTTCTAAAAATAACCTATAAAAAATAGAAAAAAATGAATATTTGTTTCTACCATTTGTGAACAACCATCAAGGACAAAGCTTAAAGGCAAAAAAAAAAAGCAACTTCCACTATTCTTCAACTGGCATTAAGGATCAAAGTTTAAATGGCAAGAAAATATGCAACTCAAAATTTATGTGAATGCAAGACATTCGAAGATGTGCTAGAAATGTGATCACATGTCTAAGCAATTCATGACAACTATACAATAAAGCCATCTAACATTGCTAATTACTAGACATAGGTTGCAATTGTGAAAGTGTGTTACTGATCATTGCACAAGGCCTTTGAGCATGTAGAAATGGTAACACTCAGCTGACAACAAACCTCACCACCTACTGGCTATTGCGCAAGAAAAGAAAACTTGGCACAAGAACGATGTGGAAAGAGATAACTACAGCAGCAAAGTAGTAAAAGTCCCTCCCTCTCACTTTAAAACACATTGTTAGGGGTGTCGATTGAAAAACTAAACAATATACTGAGCTAGTACCAGGAGAAAATGTATTGTGGAGGGCTGGAGGCTCACAGTTATGATGTGTGTGTATATATATATGCTGTGGTTACTTTCAAAACAATTTGAAGTGATAGTAGGTGCTGCAGAGGCGTCTGGTAATTCATAATTGGACCAAGGCTGAACTAGGGGGGGTTGTTGGTGTCAGCTGACACCGACAGCATCCTGCAAATTCACTGAAAAATTACTAATCCAAACTGTTCAACCATGGAGATGACACCGGTGTGCAATGCTGCTGACACCGGTGGCTCCATAGGCTGACAAGAACACGGATAAGTTGATAGCCAAGCAACCATTAACATTAGGAGCTCTGCACCCTGAGATGAATAGAAGATTAAGGATTTAAAGTTATGCAGTTATTAGTACCCAAACAGTCAACTAGCGGCCAACCATGGATACACTAACAGTAGAAGATAACGCTAACAACCATCTAGGAGCTCACCTCTTCTCGTAGAGGTCATCGATGTACTTGTCAAGAACAAATTCCTGCGAGCTGACATGCTCGGTGGCCTGCGCGAGCTGAAGGTCAGACAGCACAGTCGACATAGATGCCAAGCTATCGGCGTCACTACCTCCGTCAAGCTGTTCATCAGCACCAGCACCAGCACCAGCACCTCGGCCTCCCTTGTTCCTCTTACCTAAAACAAACCACACCAAATTACCAACCAAACAGTGAACAACCGAACCACGAAATGGACGGGGCGAGCGATACATACTCTTGCCCATGACGACGGCCGGGCAGCCCAAGCAGTGAAGAGTTCAAGAGCCGGCCGCAGCCCGTGAGGATCAGGCGCAGGCGGAGGAGCGGTCAGCGGCGGGGCCTACAGAGCGAGCCGTCGTCGGCGGGGGCGGCGAGGAGGAACAGGGAGGAAGAGCTGGAGCTGGAATTGGAAGGGGAGAAGCGGAGGCGCTCGCCGTCGGTGAGGTCGGATTGGCCGTGGAGACGCTGAGCCATGTGAAATCGGGCGGCGGGGGAGGAGGGGTGGGCGGACGGAGCGGGGCAGAGGAGAGGAGAGCCGGAGAGGGGACCTTTTCTGCCTCGTTTTCCTTTCCTTGTCGACGAGAGGTGGACGTGGACGACGACTCGGCCTGGCAGTCTGGCAACCCCCACCAAAAGAGCGTGCAACTCGTGGTTGACGCTGCTCGCTCGCTCCACCCGGAATGGACAGACATCTGCGTGCAAATTTAAATGTCAACCCAACCCAAGTATACAAATGCAAATTTTTAGAGTTAGTAGTTTAGAACCCTCACAAGTAGTTTCTATAATGCATGGTGATTGGTAAAATTCGAAAATGGGTTCGAGCGCACAGGTTCATCTGCCGAGCATTCACATCCATGCGACATGTGAGTCATGTGTACACCAACAATGGAGACAATTTTTTTTTTGAAAGTACAATGGAGACTATTTACAAGAGAGAATCGCTACAATATACTCCGTCCTGCTTTAAAATACATGTTATTTAACAATCGATATGGTTTATTTACAAGGTGACATTTTAACCAATATTTTCTTTAAAAATGTGAAATTCCAAATAAATATAGTAAAATATTTAGTAGTGCTTCTTTTACAATAGTCGGTCAATGTTCTTCCTCTGTTTTTAACTGAACCAATGAGCTTAATGCCATATATTGAAGACGAAAGGAGTAAATTTTTGTACTTTGATTGTCAAAGTTTAAAAAAAGTGTAAATAATTTTTAAAATGAATTATATATATTTTAGGGTAAAATGAATTACTACCTAAACGTCGTATATTAAGAACGGAAGGAGTATATTTTTTATATATGAAAAAGTAGTCACGAGTCTTAGCATTTCGATGGAGTCGATAGCCTCACGCAACAGCTTCAAAGCATCGTCTTTGGTAATCGACAACCTTGAAGTTTAAAATTCTAACTCTCGCCTTTTAGACTACACAAATTCCCTCCCGCCCGTCTGCAAGAAATTAGCCCTCCGCGGCGACGAGCCGCCTGCTAATCTCCACGCAGCGAAACGACGATCAGATCTACCGACTAATCTCCACGCAGCCAAACGACGATCGGATCTACCGAGACGAACTTGCACGATCACAGATGACAACGGAGACACGATCTTCATCCAAAGCCTACATCCCCGGGGCATGACTACGGGCGCACCTCCCCAAATCACAACACCAGCCGCTCCGGATCCCGGCAATACGCCACCTTCCCCTGCGAGCCTGTCGCTATGTCGTCATGGTTACAACAGCAGCCCCCTCTCATATTTATGAGGAGGCTTGGGTTACAGAGTATGACATGGACTCTACCCTATACTGCTAAATACAACTCGAGTCTCATCGTAACTGAACTGTACAAATATTCGACACAATATTTTACAAACTCCACCTTGGCGAATATTCCGCCACCTTGAATTTGTCTTGCGCAAACCTCCGTGTACACCAGACTTAAGTCTTCGTTGCCGCTCTATCAAGAGCTGCCCGAAGAAACACTGCTATCCCTGCAATTCCCAACTCCGTGACTCCACCTGCAACTGTGCACCCTTCTCTTCTATCAAACAATCTCTGCCAAGCAGAATTAGATTCATCTCCAGCTAAACAGCAACTAAATCTAACACCATGCTCTACTAGACTGCACCCATGATATTGAGAACCTCACAACCGCCACCAAGTCACATATCAGAATTGCCACATTAGCATTGCTCTTCTGTTACTATTGCCATACTACGATGGACGTCTCACACCGTAGTCTCCTGCAGCCTTGCCCAATCAGATTACTCCAGTTGCAAGTACAGACATCACCGTCTATACTTCCTTCCAGTTCAGCCCTTGAAGCTTCTTCGCGCCTTTCGATTCATGCTTTAGTAACCCGCACGTGCAACTCGAATCGATCCGCGCCTTTGCTGATTTGGAAGCACGCAAACTCTCCCATGCAAACCTGCATACTGAGCTCACGCCACGTGTCGCCACGCCACAGAGAACAACAATCCCATCAGCCGCTACGCTCCTATGTCGTCATCACTGATCCTGTCATTGCCTCTGGCCACGGTATGATCTCCGCCATGCACCACGGTATGTTCACCCTGCAAGTGAACTGTCCGCCAGCCATCATGAATTGTCCGCTATGTGCCCCGCGAACTGTTCGGCCCAGTCTATCCATCATAGGTAGACCCCAGTGAGCTGCTCCACCTCGACCCTGTCAACCTGCCACCTGACTCCGTCGCTCCATGAGCACCCACTGAACTACCATCGATCTCCTGTCAGTCGCCATGCGTGCCACAACTGAACACCATCGATAGCATCTGCTCGTTGCTAACGAGCCTGCAACATCGGCCTGAGGTCTGGTCGCCAACCGCTACCTCTACTCGTCGCATGTTGCAATATTCAATCAGCTTTATGCGACGTCCTGTCGTGGCCTGTAGCTCCATTGTGCGCACAATCATGCTAACTTCCGCACGACACCTCATCACATTAATCTAATCCGAGCGAAGTGTCATCGAACAGCTCTTCATGTCGATCCCTCACAAGTCCTCACCTTAGCCGAGCCTTCCAGCAGCTGCATCTGAGCTGCCCTTACATAGCTGCTAAAGCCTGCAAATCCATACATGTTCTCACATGAGCGACGCAGCCAAAAGCACATACAAAACATCCTGCACCATGAACGTATTGCATGCAAAGTGAAGAGTCCAAGTCCGATACGTACTCCATGCATACATGCACCACCGTATCAAATCCTGGATGGACTCCGCATCCTGCTCCCACACGAGAACACTTCGAGTCCTGGCACCATCACGACTTCCTAGTCGTGATCACCTCCTCGAATGTCAGCGCTGGCGAGCATCTGGCCGCAATAATCCTATCCTCCAGTACACTGCTCTGTACCTGTACTTTTTGGCTCCTGCGACAAGTATCACACCTGCCCGTGCACCAGATGCCCATGCAGTAGACTTCGCGACGACATCCACGCATCCCTCGATGACATCGTCCAGCCTTGCCGACTCTCAGTCGACCCGCTACGACCATAGCCGCAACCATGCTCCACCTTATGCCATATCCACTCCGCACCGATCGCGCGTTGCATGACGTTTTGTAGATGCATAACCCTCGAATCTCCAGGTAATCTTCCGCACCGCCTCTAGATCCAATCCAAATCATAGCTTTGATACTAATTGTAAGAAATTAGCCCTCCGCGGCGACGAGCCGCCTGCTAATCTCCACGCAACAGAACGACGATCGGATCTACCTAGACGAACTTGCACGATCATAGACGACGACGGAGACACGGTCTTTGTTAACAAGGTTCAGCCAAAGCCTACATCCCCGGGGCATGACTACGGGCGCACCTCCTGTTAACACCAAAAATTGGTACAGGAAAGGGACTGACTTGTGGGCCGAGTTTGGTAATAAAACCCATTCGACAAGAAAAATCTCCTCAGAGGATTCGGTAAAGATGCTTGCGGTCGGCAGTGCGCCATCATTCGGCAAAAGGACTGCTTGTGCTTTTGAGAGGAAGTTTTCGGGGATGTGTGATGACGTGGCCCAGATAAAAGGAAGGGACGAGTTGATGACGAGTACGAGATGGACATTGGCGCCGGAGCATTAATTTAGGTATTAAATGTTGTACTCGTAGCCGACCAGGAGTCGTGTTAGGGCAAGGGTATAAATATAAACCCTTGATGTCTGTAATAGGGATCGAACAATTTTCACAACTAAACCGGCCCCGTGCCAAACATCGAGTCCTTTAGTCGAGTCGTCGAGTTCTTCAAGAGGAGCCATCAATCCGTCGACCTCCGTAAGTACCGGCAACCTTGTATCATGTCTAGTATCATGCGGTGGATTTAGATCGTGATGCAAGTAGTCTTGTTACCATGCTTAGTATCATGCGGTGGATTTAAGCTTGGTTCAAGAGGGTTTCTTGTTAGATCATGAGCCATGCAGTGGACTAAGATCTAGCTTGGAGCTAGTTATCGACTCTATTAGATTTGGCAAGATCTAATAGATTCATTAAGTTACCATGTGTTGCTTTGGATTTTACTTTATGTTTAATTCACGTAACACTCCCTTGCCCAATTTAGATTGATTAAATTCGGCTCTATCTTGTTTTGTGATCCTTATGTTACATATTCAAATCTCTAATTCAATGTTGTGCATGGATCACATGCTCCCTAATAGCCGAAACCGAATCAATCTAGATTGTCACGTGTTGCGGGTTCAAGCTTATCAATTTTGAATAAATCTTGAAAGAACTGAGTATCATGCGGTAGATGCAGGTTTTTGGATTGTTTTAAAGCTAGTCATCCGGTGGATTAGTTTTCAATTCAATCTGATAGGTTTATCATCTTTGGTAATGATTGTTCCTTCTCCACGGAACTCGATTCAAATTTGTACAAATGTTATTCGGCGATCCTACCATGAGTGAAACGTGGTCATAAGTCTTGTTTCAAATAACGTATGCTTTTAGCCTTCCATATTTAGATTGTATCATGCGGTGGATTAATCTCTTTGTGGTAGGTGGCTTGGTTTCAAATAAGTTGTATCATGCGGTGGATTAACTTGTTTGATGTCATGCTCGACGGGTTTGAAGTGCCTAGACATGCGGTAGACTAGTGCTTTTGGCTTATGCATGCTTGTTTACTTCATACTTATAATCATGCTCTCGCCTTATTTATTTTTATTGTTATTTATATTCGAAAATTGGTCATGACCACATGCGAGTAATGCCCTTTTAAAATAAAGACCGATCTTTCGTCATGCTTACATCATGCATTCGGTTATACCCTGTTTTCATGTTTCAAAGCTCTCGAATGATATTAAATTGCTGACAGATAGCTTGTTGTAGCTATATGTCATTTTAATTGGCTTTTAGCCGTAAATACGGAACTGTCTGGTACCACCCGGCAAGTTCCAAGTTTGTATCTAACTACTTTTCATCTTTTGTCAGTTTTAAGGAAAATTGACTGGCACGCTTCGGATCCGGCACGTGTGTTAAGCCAACTTCTTTCGGCTTGCTGTGTGCTTGGCGCGAGGTGCTGATTTTGCATCAACACACTTTTTGGCACGCTCGGTGGGACCCAATCTAGCTGATTCAAGATGCCTGATATTCATGATGTTATGGATGTCACCATGGATGACCTTTCTCCAGAACAGCAGATACAATTGAAGGATGCAATTGACCAATTTCAACAAAAATGTTTAATGTCATTTGGCAAGAACAGGAGTGGTGTGCCGTATCTCAAAACTGACATGCCAAGGGTTCTATTACCAGGGGAACCTGATACCACATCTGCTGAGGAGAAACAGGAAGCTATGGCGGCTTTTCGGCAAACTATGGAAAGCATAATGGTCAAACATCATACTGCTTTTTTGACTATGTTCAAGCAGATGATGGTAGGAGTCTTTGGCCCAGGTATGGAAAAGACGCTTAATCGAGTGTCACCTCAAGCATCTACTGTGGAGGTTGGAGAAACTAGTGCTGCTCAACCAGCTCGAGATGCAAGTGCCCAGCCACCTCTGCAGAGTATGGGAGGCCAACCAATCCAACCACCTCCGCAAAGCGTGGGAAGTCAACCGATCCAGCCGCCTCTACAAAGTACCGGAGGTCGCGCAGTCCAACAGCTGAACCCTTATCAGGCAATGCCCAACAGACCTACTTATGGAGATTTGGCATTCGGTTCTTCTGGAGTTCCACCCAACTCTGCTTATAGAATAGCCCCAACAAACAATATGCTACAGAAGAATATGTATGGGGAGGGATATTTGGAGTTCATGGAATATGGTGCCATCGATGCTTTCCCAAACCCTGGATATGGCATAGCTGCAGGAATGCCCACTGGAACTACTGGAAGGACAGGAGATCAAGATGCTAATGTTGATCTCATGGTGCAGAAAATGGCCGATGTTTTGCAGAATCAATTCGGCCTGAAACCTAAGATGCAAGGACAAGTTTATACACCTCCTTTCCCAGAATGGTACAACAGGGTGGCTTTGCCACACAGGGTGAAACCTCCGACAGATTTCACGAAATTCTCTGGGCAAGATGATACTAGCACTGTTGAACATATAGCTCGATATCTGATGCAACTTGGGGAAGCTTCAGCCGATGAAGCATTCAGGATCAGATACTTTCCTTTTTCGTTGACAGGCCCAGCTTTCACTTGGTTTGCTTCTTTGCCTGCTCAATCGATCTGTTCCTAGAAGGATTTGGAACAGAAGTTCCATGCTCATTACTTCATTGATAGTAATGAGAAAAAGCTGATTGATCTGACCACCCTGCGGCAGAGGCACAATGAAACACCCATGGAGTTTCTCAGGAGGTTCAGAGAAACCAAAAGCATGTGCTACTCTTTGAATCTGCCGGATGATCAATTGGCTGACATGGCTGTTGCGGGTATGTTGCCAGCCATTCGGGAAAAGCTATTCGGCATGGAGTTCGACAATCTGGGTCAACTGTCACACAGGTTGTCATTGATGAGCAATCAAGCTTATGGATTCAAGAAAGACTCCAGGTTTGCCAAACACAATGATATAGCTGACATCTACAACCAATTCCTCGAAAGAGCTGGTCAAGGGGAAGAAGTTGATGATGATGAGGAGATAGCTGCAGCTGAGATGGTGTGGGGCAAAGAGCCGCTAACTGTGAATCAGAGATGGATAAAGCAAGCCAAGGGCACATATGACTTTGACGTAACCAAGGCTGACAAGCTCTTTGAGTTCCTGGTAAAGGCAGGCCGAATCAAGTTGCCCGAGAGCCATTCTATGCTTCGGCCCGATGGAGTTAAAGAGAAAAGATACTGTGGATTTCACGACAGGAATTCTCACTCCATTAATGATTGCAGGGTTTTCAGGATGAGGATCCAGAAGGCTATCCAGGAGGGTCACTTGAAATTTGATAATAAAATGAAGCTGGATGGCAACCCTTTCCCTCAGAACATGGTTGGTTTTTCTGTTAACATGGTGACCGCTAAGGAAAAGGGGAAAGTGAAGGTCTTAACTTCAGCAAGAGCAAAGCAGGATGGATCAGTTGATCCTACTCGACAAGTGACAGTGGAACAAGTCCACAAAGAAGCGCCTCGCATCCTGAGAAGCCAGATTGAAGTGGGGGAATCTTCCAGATCCAAGCCCAGGGTGACTACACGTATTCTCCTTAACAAGTGGCAGCATCAGCAAGAAAAAGAACGCTACCAGAAATAGAAATACGAAGAGGAGAAGCGGAGGTTTGAAGAAGAAGCGCACAGAAGAGAACTGGAAGAGCGTGCACGAGAACAGGAGCGTGCACATTGGGGATGTGCGTTCTTCAGGCACTGCTGGAACGAGGGTTTGAAGCTCCCCATATTGAACAATTGCCCTAAATGCAGTGACAAGTACACTGAATATAGGCAGGATACTGTCAATCGCCGATCCGTCCATGAAAGAATTGGAAGGATACATCTCAGTGACGGTCGGCGCGTAAAAATAAATGAAGTCAATGATCACCCAAGGAAAAGATATGCTGATCAGAAGTGGGTTGATCAGGAGGAACATGAGCGTGAATACATCTGGCAAGAAGGACAGTGGTGCCCACCTGGCTTGAGGAGAAGCCAAAAGAGAAGGGTTCAGCGCTTGAGGAACCAAGAGTTGAAACAAGCAGGAGTCAAGAGAAAGCAGGTGTGGTGTCCAAAAGATAGGCCTGATGGATCTGGTCGTTCGGCTCCAACATGCATGGTATACTTTTTGCCGAATGAGTTCATGGCTCCAGCTAACCAAGTTGTGCAGGAAGAGGCGTCCCCAGACATCAATGAGGAGGAACAACTTGGGCTAATGGCACAGCTGGTGTTGGCTAAGCAGGCAACTTTCGACAAACCGGCCAAGAATCAACATATGAGGCCGCTGTACTTGAGAGGATACGTCAATGGCAAGCCATTGACCAAAATGTTTGTTGATGGTGGAGCTGCAGTTAATGTGATGCCATACACCACGTTCAGGAAGCTTGGCATGGGCCCTGGAGATTTAACGCCAACAAGCATAATTCTGAACGATTTTGCTGGGAATCCTTCAGATACCAAGGGCTGTGTGCACATGGACCTGATGATCGGGTCTAAGACTTTGCTCACGACCTTCTTTATCATTGACGACAAAGGGGCTTATAGCTTGCTGCTTGTACGGGACTGGATCCATGCAAACTGCTGCATCCCATCTACCATGCATCAACAGCTTGTTCAATGGGTAGATGATGATATAGAGGTGGTCCAGGCAGATGATTTAGTGAGCGTGGCTAACGTCGAGCCAGCCTTCTGGGAGTATCAAGGCATAGATTGCTTCTCAGGAAAGGACTGGGGTGAAGGTCTCGTTGAACCGATCGGCGGTGATCAACAGCCGATTCAAGCAGTCGGCTCTTATAGCAATTTTTAATGGATAATCCAATTGATGGAACTGATGGAAAGTTAGGACATGGATTCATGTCGGCTGACAAGTTGGAAGAAATTGACATTGGAGATGGTGATAAGCCAAGGCCGACATTTATTAGTGCTAACTTAGATTCAAGTTTCAGAGAAGGATTGATCAAGCTACTGAAAGAATATAGAGATTGCTTCGCTTGGGACTATTCGGAGATGCCTGGTTTGGATCGTTCAATTGTTGAGCATCGGTTGCCAATCAAGCCTGGGTTCAAACCTTACAAGCAACCTCCCCGAAAGATCTACAAGGATGAAGTATTGGCCGACGTGAAAAAAGAATTTGAGAGATTGATTGAAGCAAATTTCATTCGGCCATGCAGATATGCAGAGTGGATCTCTAATATTGTCCCTGTTTACAAGAAAAACGGAAAAATGAGGGTTTGCATAGACTTTAGGGATCTGAACAGAGCTACTCCCATGGATGGATATCCAATGCCTGTTGCTGATTTATTGGTTGATGCCGCTGCTGGACATAAAGTTATTAGTTTCATGGATGGCAACACAGGGGACAATCAATTTTTTATGGCAATAGAAGACATTTCAAAGACAACCTTCAGATGTCCAGGACATATAGGCCTTTTTGAGTGGATTGTCATGACGTTTGGGTTGAAAAATGCCGGTGCAACTTATCAAAGAGCCATGAATTATATTTTTCATGAGTTGATCGGCAAAATTATTGAGATATACATTGATGATGTCGTGATCAAATCCTTGAATCATGAGTCACACTTGGATGATGTGAGGAAAACTCTAGAGTGCACCAGAAGGCATGGGCTAAAGATGAACCCGAATAAGTGTGCCTTTGGGGTTTCAGCTGGAGAATTCTTGGGATTTTTGGTGCATGAAGTTGGAATAGAAGTTGGCAAGAAAAGCATGAAGGCTATTGATGAAGTTGTTCCTCCAACCAATCTCAAGGAGCTACAATCATTGCTTGGCAAGATCAATTTTGTGAGAAGGTTTATTTAAAATTTATCACAAAAGGTCTTGCCTTTCTATCCACTGTTGAGGATCAAGAAAGATCAGAAGTTTGTATGGGGTGACGAACAACAAAAAGCTTTTGATGAGATCAAGCAGTATATGAAGGAACCACCAGTGTTGGTGTCTCCACAATTAGACAAGCCTTTCAAGTTGTACGTGGCGGCCGATACCCAAACTATTGGATCGGCCCTTATACAAGAATTTGAAGGAAAGGAACGGATAGTGGCGTACCTTAGCCGAAAATTGCTTGATCCTGAGACCAGATATTCGGCTGCGGAGAAGCTTGCCAGTGTGTTTATTACTCGTGTACAAAGTTTCGGCACTACTTGTTGAATGCCGAATGCGTTGTATATTCAAAGTTTGATGTAATTAAACACATGTTATCTATGCCAATTTTGAATGGAAGGATCGGCAAATGGATTTTGGCTTTATCTGAGTTTGAGTTGAAGTTTGTATCGGCAAAAGCTATTAAAGGTCAGATTATTGCTGATTTCATTACTGAACATCGTGATCCATCAATCGATTTGCTTGAAATTACTCCTTGGGCTTTATTCTTTGATGGATCTTCATGTGGCAATGGTGGTGGAGTAGGAATTTTATTAATTTCACCCAGAGGTGAGATGTTTGAGTTTGCTATTCCTATTCAGCCTACTGTCACCAATAATCAAGCTGAATATGAGGCACTGCTTAGAGGGCTTCAATATTTGAAAGAAGCAAAGGCTATTTCAGTTGAAGTTTATGGAGATTCAGAGCTAGTTATAAAATAACTGAATGGCCAATATGAATGTAGAAGTGATGTCCTGAGGAATTACTACGAAGAGTGCAAAGAAATCTTGAAAAGTTTTCAGTTAGTAATTCTACAACATATTTCTAGAGAACACAATGAAGAGGCAAACAAGTTGGCTCAAAGTGCTTCGGGTTATAGAGAAAACCAAGAGGTGTTTGCCACGGAGGTGTGTGCTTTCGGGAGTGATCTAGCAGAGGATGATTAGAGAAAAGAGATTGTTGATTATCTGGAAAATCCATCCCGAAAGGTTTCTAGGAAGCTCAGGTATAAAGCTATACAATTTGTTCTTCTTGATGGGCATTTGTTTTACAAATCATTAGATGGGGTGTTTCTGCAATGCCTGGGTCAAGAAGAAGCAAAGAAAATGATGAGTGAAGTGCACGATGGGCTGTGTGGAGCGCATCAATCGGCTTATCGAATGAAATGGGTTATTAGGCACACTGGATGTTTTTGGCCGACGATGCTGGAAGATTGCTTTGAGTATTACAAAGGGTGTCAAGATTGTCAGAGGTTTGGGAATATCCAAAGAGTTCCAGCATCAGCTTTGAATCCTATCATCAAGCCATGGCCATTCAGAGGATGGGGTATAGATTTGATTGGCCAAATAAATCCTCCATCTAGCAAGGGGCATAAATTTGTGCTTTTGGCAACAGATTATTTCACCAAATGGGTTGAGGCAATTCCATTGAAGAAAGTGACATCAGAAAACATGGTTGAGTTTGTTAAAGAACACATCATTTATAGATTTGGGATTCCTCAAACAATTACAACTGATCAAGGAGCACAATTTGTATCTTCAGAGTTCAGAGAGTTTGCTGAAAGCATGGGAATCAAATTATTGAATTCTTCTCCTTATTATGCCCAAGCTAATGGTCAAGCAGAGGCTTCTAACACGATAATGATCAAGATTATTCAGAAGAAGATTGATCAGAAGCCAAAGAGGTGGCATTCGGTACTCAATGAGGCTTTGTGGGCTTACCGAATGGCTCCTCATGGAGCTACAAAAACATCTCCTATGAGTTGGTTTATGGGCATCATGCTGTTTTGCCCTGGGAAATACAATCAAATTCAAGGAGAGTGGTTTTGCAAAAGGATTTGAGTTCCAAAGATTACAGTGGCTTAATGATGGGCGAGTTAGAGGATTTGCATATGATTCGTCTTAAGGCCCTGGAAAATGTTGAAAAGAACAAGATGCGAGTTGCTAAGTATTACAACAAGAAAGTAAAGGTCAAGCAATTTGCAGAAGGAGATTTGGTTTGGAAAGCGTTACTACCGATCGGGACTAAGTATAGTGCATTCGGCAAATGGTCCCCGAAATGGGAGGGTCCTTTTCGGGTAGTCAGATGTACGCCTGGTAATGCTTACATATTGAAAACTTTACTAGGAGAGGAGTTTACTGCTGCTATAAATGGAAGATATTTGAAGAAATATTATCCTAGCATTGAAGTTGATCGTTGATTACAAGCACCAGGATTACAGGCATCTGATACACAGAAACAGCTGGCGTTCGGGAAAGAAGCCGCCTTTAGAACGAAAAATCCTAACAGAGGAGATGGCCAATACCGATGTGTATTGCCCTTAGCACACAAATACTCCACATTACAAATGTTTCTTGCGGGCTTTTATTTGACAACCCAGCTACTTAAGATTACAAGAGGGTGGGAAGCAGAAGGCCTGGAGGAAGAAGCGAAAGTATGCTTCATTCCTTTGATTCCTTGTTTTTCCTCTTCAACTCTTCCCTCTTCAACTGTTCCAGGACCACCGTAACAACAACCTAGAAGCTTCGGGGGTTGCCATGGCTTGCGGCTTCCATTAGGCTATCCCAAGAAGCCTTCAAGTTGCTGTATCTGTCAGAGACATCTGAGAAAGGGAACAATTGTTAAATGTGAGATCTGAGCTCAAGCGTGGGAGTCAAATAAAGATGGAGATCTTACCCCCTATCAACGCCTCTAAGCTCATGCGGCATTTGCGTTCAGCATTGCAGCGGGCGGTGATGTCCCGCAAATTGTGCCGAATACGGCGGCGTAGTTGGTGGTTGATCCTCTATTCCGGCGTGGCATTTTCTTCTTCAGCAGAGAAATCAGAGAGGATGTATTCTGGAACCTCTTCAGTTCTAAAGATCTCTTCAGGAAGCAAGTCAAGACTGAAAGAACGGAGAGGGGTAAACCATAAGATTGCAAATGAGAGCAAGAAAGGATTGACAGGAAACTTACTCTCGAATGGTACGCTTCTTTTGTGGAGCGCTGTTTTCCTTGATGGGTTGCTTTCTTTTGTCCACCATGGCCTTGGGGTTTTTCCTCCAGAGTAGGGGGAGAAGATGTGAGGTGATGGAAGTGTATGCGAGTGGATTTGCAGGCTACCAATGGGGCTATTTTATTAGCTGTGAGAGCGCATTGGGAGTGATGACTGGTTGGCATGCGTTATTGGAATACTAAGCGGCAGGGTTTTCTTTCTGAATGCGAAGGGTTTTCATTGAACAGTGTTTATGGTTCCCGAATTGAGGATTTTTTGCGGATTCTGTGCCAAGGGGCAGGAGTTTTTGCGTGTTCGGCTAAGATAAAGTTCCCGAATTCGTTCAAAAAACAGTAAGGATTCGCATTCGCAAGCAAAAGGGGATCATCACAATGCAATCACAGAATTTAAAATTTCATTGTTTATTGCCGAAACTCCAAACATCCCTAGTACAAACTAGTCAAAAATCCTGTTTAGCACAGACTGGGGATGGATGGAGTCGGCAATGGCGTCGCCGTGGCCGTCGAGGCGCTCCAGGATGACCTTGATCTCGTCGACATCCTCTGGTGCGCCGCCCTGGAAGTCGCGCGGCTGAGTGGAGTAGTCGACGCCGGTGTGCGTCGCCATAGCGGCCAGGCCTAAGGTGGTGCTCAGACGAATGCCATGGAGGGCCACCTCATCAACACGGTCTTCCACCGCGGCAATGCGGGCTGCCGGCGTGTCCCCGGCGGTGTTCACCTTGTCAGCCAATTGCTTCACCAGCGTCTTCAGCCAGTTGAGCTCGGCGTCACGGTCTGCAGCATTACGGGGCAGTGACAATTAGTTCGGAGTTGAGTTAAATTAAAGCAAATCAAGAAATTTACCATCAATGGTCTCCAGCAGCTGCTTGCGTTGATGCTCCCATTTGAGCTCAGCGATGCCGGCCTTCTTGGAAACATCTTCCAGCTCGCGCCGGGTTTCGTCGCGCTCTGCCTTGAATCGGAGGGCGGTGCGCTCATCGTAGCGCAAGGGAGAGTAGTTGTAAAACTCCGAGGAGTCGTCCGGCAAGGCTGGATTCGCAACTGGCGCAGGAGACGGATTCCACTGAATGAGGCTGAAAATACAAAGAAGATCGTCAGAAACAAAAAGAAATCTAGAGAGAGATGCAAAATAAGTTGATGATCACCGCCTCTGATGAGCACCATTGCGGCTTCCTTCAGCCTCGTCGCTGGCTCAGCGCCTGTTGCTGCTGCCCGTCATCAAGTTTTTGGGAGTACTAGTGCTGGGGAAGAAAGTTTAGATTGGCAAAGGCTTGAGGCAAAAGACTTGGTGAAAGGCTAGGGGCACCCACGATTTTATTTATGGGGGTGGCAAAGAGATCATGGCCGCAGATCATGGTGCATATTCCGAGAAATTTGGAAGGTGGAGAGACTTCCTTAACCGAATCGCCGTCGGGTCGTTTGGAATTCAAGTTGATTCATTTTCGGTTGACTGGTTCGATTGAGTTGCGGTGGGATCGCTGTTCGGGTCTAGTACTGTTTAACCAAAATTGCCGAGTGGATCGTCTGAAGTTATTCACAAGGCAAGACAGAAAAAGGAAAGTGAAATTTATGGTAAATGGAATTACAAAGACGATTAATTATCCGGCTACAAGTTGTTTGACACAATCAAATGTTCAAATACTTTGAGATTACACTAGAAGCGTCTGATATCATTTGACTGATATTCTCCAGCAGCTTTTGATCAGCTTCTTGAGCGTTGGACAGGGCGGAAAGTTTTGCTTTGAGCTGGTTTGATTCGATCATAGCTGCTGAAGTTTACTTTTGGATTTTCTCTGTTAATCCGGGAAGTTCGGCTATCTTTTTCCTATCAGCTTCAATTTCAGCTGACAGATTCTTCAATTCAATTTCTAATGCAGCCTTTCTGGCAATCTTCAATTCAAGTGCAAGCTGTAGTTCAGTCAACAATTCCTTGTTGCTCTGAATTTGAGCCTGTGGTTCTTTCACGAATTGCTTAACTTTGGCTCTCTTTTGCTCAAGGACTGGTCAGGAGGATTGATTCTTTAAAGCTCGTCTCACCGCTGCATAGTGATTGTCCAGATGAGAGATGGGCTCCAGGGAAGCTTTAATATCATTGGGAAGTTCTTGATTAATGGATTCAAGTACTTCCTCCAAACGATCAACATCTCTGACTTGATCTTGGATATCCCTTTGCAACAAAGAGAAGACTTCTTTTAGTTTTGCTTGATTTTCTTCTGACAGAGCTTGATTTGAAGATGCCTCATCTCCTTTTTCGGCAATTGGTTCATTCACAATAAATGGGGGGGGCTTGATGATGATGCAGCCTGGTTTTGAAAAGGAAGAATTGCCGAATTAGGGGTGATTTATTAAATGGAAATAAAAGTGCAGATGTTTACACCTACCTCATTTCTGGTCTCCTGAATTGGAGAGGGGATTTTTTTAGGCTCAAGGGGGAGTTCCTAAGTGATCAGCTGAGAAGGAGCTTGAGGAGTTCCTGGCAAAGCTGAAGCTTCTAAGTAAGGGGAAGCTGGTAGAATCCCTGGTAAATTTGAAGCTTCTGGCTGAGTTGAAGATGGATTCATCCCTGGTGAAATTGGAGCTTCTACTTGAGAGAGGGGTGATTGAATCCTTGGTGAGTTTGAAGTTTCTGCTTGAGGGGAAGATATTTGGACCCTTGGTGAATTTGGATTTGAAGCATGTTGAAGAGAAGAGCAATCCACAGGTTGATTCACCAATGTTTCTTCTGCAAATAACAAGTAGAGAGTGAATGCCAATGATATGAATAGTCTTTGAAAAGGAGTAAAATAGTAAGGGCCATACCAGCAGATGAGGCATTGGCAGGTTCTGAAGTTGTTGATGGTTGCTGAATTCTGGTCTGAAAATACACAAGATAAATTTGTCAGAATGAAGAATGTTTTTGTGTTCAAGAAAGAAGAGATGTTACCTCAATAAGAACTCTTTTGGAAGTTCTTTTCTTCTTGGTAGCTGGAGGAGCAACCAAAGATGGAGCTTTCCTCTTATCAGAAGTTGAACTGATAATATTTGGGTCTGATGTGGCATATCTGGACATCAGCTGAGCCAGAGTTGTGGATTTGAATCCCAAAGCAGAAATTGGGCCTACAGCATTATAAGAGATTGTCCTAGCTGGAGAGGTAGGTACTGTATTCTGCAAAGGTGGCAAAAATCATGATCAGTGAAGAAGGGTATGCTTGAGAAAAGAAAAATATAAGTGCATTACCTCTGAAATTGGCTGGAAGTCAGGCATTATCTTAAGGCAAAAAGAATGTACTGGTTCACTGAAGATGTGGTCATGGAATTCTTGCCACCAGGAGATGAAAAAAAGGATGAGCTATTGATGTTGGTACAAAGGGCCAAGTGTAAACAGTTGGGCTGCATTGATACTCGAAGACCCTTCTAGCTTGCAGGTTTTCTTTGATTTTCTCTTTGTGCTTGAGGAATTCATGAAGAAATAGCCTTGGAGGCACTTGGCCACATCCTAGCTGTCGGGCCATCATGTTTGGCTGATAATATTCATAGGTACTATGATTTTGCCTTCCTCCACAAAATTCTGCTGGCAGGATGCATGGATGGATGAAGATATTGAAAATTCCTATGGATCTTACATCATTGCATCCGCTCTCAAAAGTGAATTCATAAGGGAGAGTCAAGATATCATTGTTCAAATAAGGAAGCCAAAGGGGATTGGTGAAACCTCTGAGGAAAAGCTCAAAAAATTGACTGGTGTTTTGGTCAATGGATATGGTTGAGGCAGTTTCTCCATAGGTTTGGCATCCTTTGGTAATCTGAATTTCTCCTTCCTTATATCTGGATGAAGGAAAATGCCGATTATTGAGATCAATACCAACGATCTGGTGCATATATAACTGCAACCACATTTGTACAAACCACCAGGGGCCGTTGACGCATGAGATCTTCTGGTTAGTGTGCATCAAAAGGGTGGTCTGGTGAAGCATATGGTACACACTCCCTAGGAGATACTTTCCAAGGGGAATGAGATGACCAGCAGCCAAATCTTCAGCCATTGCGATATGGTTCAAGGTTGGATCATTGGCTTTTCCACAGAAGATAAATCTGTATAGCCACATGTTCAGGAAGGCTCTGTACTCAACTTCAGTCAGAGGGCCATCAGACATGTGATTCTGGATATATGCCTTATATGCAACTCCTGTTTTTACGCCTTTTTGCTTGGTGGAGCCTTTGTATTTATAAGGATACATGGATCCTGTGATATCAAGGCCGGTCATCATATATACATTGGCCAAAGTAGGAGACATTGGTCCATGACCAAAAAGGAAAGCATTGACACCATTTGACCAAAAATGATAGGCTGCAATCAGAAGGCTCTTGTTTTTGGGAGTTTCGGCCAAGGATAACTCCAAACACTGGGAAATGCGAAGGCTGTCCCAATTGCTGGTTTTTGCACTGTTATCTTCGAGTATCCTCTTATACCAGTTTCTCCAACCTGTAATTGGAGGCAGGGGCCAGGTTTTGAAGGCGTCTTGCCACTCGTGGGGTTTTAACAAAGCTGCTTTGAAGGGGATTCTCTGAGATTCGGCTTCAATGAACTTGAGGGGGTCAGAGTTTCCCACCGGTCCGAGGAAATAGGATGATGATTTATCCTCAATAGGAATCAAAAGCTCGGTGGATAGAGCCTATCAAGAGAAGACAGGAGAAGAAATCTAAGATGGGAAGCGAAGAAGTAATACCGAATGGACCTTATGGGGATAAGATTTACCTAAACAGCTTGATTTTGGTCCGCCATTGAAGATTTGAGCTTGGGAGATTGTGACCTAGGGTTTGGATCTGAGTGGAGACTCCAACGGATTGCCAGAGGAAAAAATGGGTGTTGAACAAATTTAGCTCGGAGACGTTGAGCATTTATAGTCATTTCCAGAATAAAATCACTTTTATCCCGTAATTGAAGGGGCATATGTTAACACCAAAAATTGGTACAGGAAAGGGACTGACTTGTGGGCCAAGTTTGGTAATAAAACCCATTTGGCAGGAAAAATCTCCTCAGAGGATTCGGTAAAGATGCTTGCGGTCGGCAGTGCGCCATCATTCGGCAAAATGACTGTTTGTGCTTTTGAGAGGAAGTTTTCGGGGATGCGTGATGACGTGGCCCGGATAAAAGGAAGGGACGAGTTGATGACGAGTACGAGATGGACATTGGCGCCAGAGCATTAATTTAGGTATTAAATGTTGTACTCGTAGCCGACCAGGAGTCGTGTTAGGGCAAGGGTATAAATATAAACCCTTGATGTATGTAATAGGGATCGAACAATTTCACAACTAAACCGACCCCGTGCCAAACATCGATTCCTTTAGTCGAGTCGTCGAGTTCTTCGAGAGGAGCCATCGATCCGTCGACCTCCGTAAGTATCGGCAACCTTGTATCATGTCTAGTATCATGCGGTGGATTTAGATCGTGATGCAAGTAGTCTTGTTACCATGCTTAGTATCATGCGGTGGATTTAAGCTTGGTTCAAGAGGGTTTCTTGTTAGATCATGAGCCATGCGGTGGGCTAAGATCTAGCTTGGAGCTAGTTATCGGCTCTATTAGATTTGACAAGATCTAATAGATTCATTAAGTTACCATGTGTTGCTTTGGATTTTACTTTATGTTTAATTCACGTAACACTCCTTTGCCCAATTTAGATTGATTAAATTCGGCTCTATCTTGTTTTGTGATCCTTATGTTACATATTCAAATCTCTAATTCAATGTTGTGCATGGATCACGTGCTCCCTAATAGCCGAAACCGAATCAATCTAGATTGTCACGTGTTGCGGGTTCAAGATTATCGATTTTGAATAAATCTTGAAAGAACTGAGTATCATGTGGTAGATGTAGGTTTTTGGATTGTTTTAAAGCTAGTCATCCGGTGGATTAGTTTTCAATTCAATCTGATAGGTTTATCATCTTTGGTAATGTTTGTTCCTTCTCCACAGAACCCGATTCGGTTGTACAGCTGTATTCGGCAGTCCTACCATGAGTGAAACGTGGTCATAAGTCTTGTTTCAAATAACGTATGCTTTTAGCCTTCCATATTTAGATTGTATCATGCAGTGAATTAATCTCTTTGTGGTAGGTGGCTTGGTTTCAAATAAGTTGTATCATGCGGTGGATTAACTTGTTTGATGTCATGCTCGACGGGTTTGAAGTGCCTAGACATGCGGTAGACTAGTGCTTTTGGCCTATGCATACTTGTTTACTTCATACTTATAATCATGCTCTCACCTTATTTATTTTTATTGTTATTTATCTTCGAAAATCGGTCATGACCACATGCGAGTAATGCCCTTTTAAAATAAAGACCAATCTTTCGTCATGCTTACATCATGCATTCGGTTATACCTTGTTTTCATGTTTTAAAGCTCCCGAATGATATTAAATTGCTGACAGATAGCTTGTTGTAGCTATATGTCATTTTAATTGGCTTTTAGTCATAAATACGGAACTGTCTGATACCACCCGGCAAGTTTCAAGTTTGTATCTAACTACTTTTCATCTTTTGTCAGTTTTCAGGAAAATTGACTGGCACGCTTCGGATCCGGCACGTGTGTTAAGCCAGCTTATTTCGGCTTGCTGTGTGCTTGGCGCGAGGTGCTGATTTTGCGTCAACACCTCCCCAAATCACAACACCGACCACTCCGGATCATGGCAATACGCCGGCTTCCCCTGCGAGCCTGTGCTATGTCGTCATGGTTACAGCAGCAGCCCCCATCTCATATTTATGAGGAGGCTCGAGTTACAGAGTATGACACGGACTCTACCCTATACTGCTAAATACAACTCGAGTCTCATCGTAACCGAACTGTACAAATATTCGACACAATATCTAACACCATCTACCCCTCACAATTTTCAACTTTATTAAGCTTAAAACAAATAAAACATCTAAGCATAATCGACAATCTTATTAGACATAAAAAAAATCCAACTTCAACTCAAACAAACTATTATCCATTTCCAAGTTTTGTAGTAAGAACGTGTTGCCTAATAATGATAACCGGAGAGCAATTCTAATGACCAGGGTTACAGCCATACAAGTGGTGATGCAGAGATGTTGCTAAAAAGCTCATATGATGATGCAGGAATTGGTTACAAAAGAACTGGAAGTTGTGCTTCATACAACTTTAAGCGTGAAACAAGATTCATCATCTGCTCCACCCAAGCATCACAGCAGCTAAAAAAATCATCTGCAACTCCTGGGAAAGACAAATAAGAGATTTCTACGCTACAACTGTTTCAATATAAGCAAGAGGGAAAACCTACAAAGCCACAAAGGGATAAAAATAGACAAAATATGACCAATGCCAATGTAAAACCTTGGGAAGCCGTGTACTCATAATAAAATCAGGGCACACTCTTCTCATATAGTAGGATACTCTTCCTGCCGAACAACGACACCAAAAACTCCTATCCTCTTCGTTTCCATCGGATTGATTCCAACTGGAATTGAATGTAATAGGATAATTAATGTCTGTCTCTACCTAATATCAAAGCGAGAACTGACTCTGCCAATTATTTTCGTATATCATCCATCGCGATACAAATTCGGAGGAAAAAGTGGTGGAAACCGATCGAGCTGTCCAATGTGAAAAACAGTGGAGTCCGAGCACAAGTTCGGAGGCGATCTCCCGTTTCCCGCCGGAAAATCGGCGGGAACCCGAAGTAATATGGCCCGGCCTGCCCACCAACCGAGAGAACATGTGCTGAAGAAAGAAGAAGAAATCTAAGAAGCACTCCCTCCAATTAAATTACGGTTCATTTGGGAACAGAAATATATTTCTTTTTATTATCCATGTGGCGACCATCACATGCCATACGTGGCAATGATCATAGTTATATTCCTTTTGGTATCATGATGGTAAGCATGGTAAAAAAATATTTTAGTTTGCACAGAACATACATCATGTATCTATATAAGTATTTTTAATTTTTGTACAGAACACTGTAACATATCTATTTTTTCTCTCTAGCTTTTCTTGCTTAAATGCAACGGTAAAAATTTAATGAGTACTTGATCGAAAGAAATAATTAAGTCAAAGTTATTTTGATTTTCTAGCAAATGTGTAGACAACCAATAAGTGCAATACAAATTTAGTAGTGCAAGAAATAAAAGACTCCATAAGGTAAAAAACGCAAATGAATTTCACGGTTGCAACGTACGTGGGCTTTGTTATATAATATTAAAATGTGATAATTTCCTCGAACTATAGTCATTGTTTTCCATTTATGCTATACAGGCGTGTGAGGCAGCAGGGATGTTGATGCGACTAGGAGAGGTGAAGTCGGGGTAGACGATGGAAGGGAAGGAATGACGGCATGACCAGGACAGACTACCGTGGGGTTGCGAGGCACGAACAACAGAGAGCGAGGTCGGTGTGTGGCACATGCACATGGGAATGACAACATGGTCATGGAAGGTGAGGTCGGACACCAACGAAGCTTGGTTGGCAAGAATAATGGTAGGTGAGGTTCGTGGCACGTGCGAGATGGGGCGCATGGGCAGTGAGGATGACGATGCAACTGGGAAAGGCAAATGTGGGGTGCTGTGAGAGTGGAGGCCGGAAAGACGGGGATGATGATGCAGCCAGGGCAAATGATAACGAGCTTGGGACTTGGTAAGCACGAATGATGGCAGACAAGATTGGGTGGCACATGCGTGATTGGAATGACGATTTGACTAGAAAGGAAAGGTTGGGCAGACTGCATTGAGGTGAGGGACCAGTTGAGGTTAGGGTGGTGTTGGTGGAAATCGGGCGAAAGGGTGGACGTCGACACAACAGCCCCCCGAGTTCTCTCCTTCCCTTCGCTCGCTCTAGCGGGGTTTCTACTTCTACTTGAGTGAGGGGAGGAAATGCTAAGACTTAACGGGACGAAAAAGGAAACAAGGAAATATTCCACCGACCGAAGACCGAGAGACTAGCAAAAGCCTTCGGTGCTCTCTTCTCATTACGGTGTGTCCGTTTCATTACAAGGGGTTCACTATTTATAGGAGACCCCGGGTATAGTCATTTGCCTCAATTACACCTTTTCCGTTCCCGACAATGCGCTTTAAACACTTTATAAGGGTATAACGAAGTAAGTCCCCGCGTCGTACGGGCCTCCGGCGTGTCTTCGTACGGCCGAAACGCCTTTACACGCGGCCGCCCTTGTCTCCGCCCCCCCCGACCGGAGCCCACTTTACACGTTGGCGGTGGCCACGTGTCCGGGATCGTCGCACCTTCGGAGCCGAAGTAGCGACCGGGGACCGGGGCGTCGGGCCTCCTCGGACGCTTCGTCCGCGCGCCGCGGGCCCGGGATGCGATGTCCCGGCCGGCGTTTTCCGCCCCCGGCCCTCTTGGGCCTTCGTCACCGAGCACGGCCACCGGCACCTTCGGCGCCGAAGGTAGGCGCGGCCACAAGGGATCATCCCCGCACAATGAAACTCATAAGGCATAAGCGGCATTAGTATTTTGTTAGTGCTCGTGCGGCGAAGGGTTTCCCCCGCAAGACCGAAGCCGTATGCGGCCGAGGGTTTCGAGCGTGGGCGGGCAAGGGCAATGCTTCCGAAGACCAACTTCCCCAACGGTAGCCCCTCATCGGTGAGGGCCGTCCCGAATCTGCGCGTAGGGCCGAACTTACGATCAACCTTAACCGGTGAATAACGGTCTTCGGAACTCCCCCGGACGGCCCACGCTGACATGGCGGTCCGAAAAAGACATGTGCTGCCCTCTGCCAAAATGACCGTTGAGAGGGGCTGTTATTGGGTAAAAAGGTAATTTCGGTCGTCGTCGGCGCGATTATCGGAACTCATTACTATAAAAAGGGAAGGCCGCCCTTTGGGCTGCCCCCACACTGCAGCTGCGACCCCAAGACTACGACGCGTGAGAGCTCCGAAGGTCCGTTGTAAGACTTCCTCCAGCCCCTTCGTTTCCATTTCCACTTCGCGCTTAGTTAGCATTCATGGCGCCGAAGCGGAGACGCGATCTTTGTCGCAAGAGAGATTGCGAAGACCTATACGTTTGGTCGAAGCTTGATCGACAAGACCGACGTGGAGTCGCCGGTGAAGAATCGCATGATCGGGGCCGGCCGAGCCCCCGGCGGGAGACCGTGCCGCGGCCGCGGGACAACGAGGTTGTCATCTTCCGCGACTGCCGTGTATGCGGGGCTTCGGTTTCCGCCGCACCCCCGCGGTCGTCGACATCCTCCGTACTTCGACATCTACCCGCACCGGCTCACCCCGAACGCCATCTTTGCGGCCGTCGGTGTACATGTGGATATGCCGGACAACGAAGATCAAGCCCTCCGCCGAGGGGTTTGCTTCGGCGCACCGTGTGCACCACCGGCGGCGGACGGTTTTCGAGGAGGAGGGGGACCAATCCGTGGAGAAAGAGCGCCGGTTCGGGCGTCCGAACTTCTCCTACAAGGCGGGCGTGGTGAGCCCCGGTCACCGCCTACCGAAACAAGTGGCCTTCGGATTGGCGGCGCGCTGGTTCTACTACACCTTGAGCCCGCCTGCCTCCGGAGGTTCTCACCCGCTGGCGACGAAGGAACTCCCGCCCCTCCATGAATCCTACGCCAAGAACCCTTCGTGTCCGGAGGGTGACGAGTTCGTGATGATGCTGCGCCGGTTCGCGCGGAAGTACGGCACTCGCGACATCGTGGAGTAGTACCGCAGCATCCCCGTGTGCCCGCTGGTGGATGGCTGGTCCGTGGCCGAAGACGAGTGGGCGGGGGACATCGGGGGCATCCCCTGCCCCGACTGGACGAAGGTCTTCGGCTTTACGGCCGATTGTAAGTTACTTTGCACCCTTCGTTGAGTTGTTTGTGGCTACGTCCTTAGGAAACGAAGTGTTGATCGGCCGGATTGCTTTCTGCGGTGTTGAGGAGGAGGAAGGTGGAGGCGCACGGGGACTTCATCCTCGGCCCCGTTTCGCCGAAGGAGTACAAGGACACCGTCGCGGAGCTAAACGGGTCCCGGACGAATCGTATTTTCGAATTTTTCAAGATCACTCCACCTGAGCGCGCCGGTTTTGCCAAGCACCGCGAGGCAGCCGAGAAGAAGGCCGCGGCGGTTGCGGCCGCCGAAGCGGACGCTGAGGAAACGGCGACTTCGCCGCGCGCGCGCGCCGCGAGAAGACCGACAGGAGGAGCGCGCTTGCCGCGGCCACCGCGGTCGCCGAAGGGAAAGCCCGGAAGAGACGGGGCGGGCGGCCGGCGAACTCGCCCCCGTCCCCCAAGAGGACCCGTGTCGTTGACGTGGAGACGGGTCTCAACGAAGACGTGATAGCCGCCGTCCCGCCGCGCGCGGCCGCGCCTCCGGACGTGCCATCGGCGGGAGGCCGGACAAGGGGCTACCGGCCGCTACTTGTCCCGCTCGGCCCACCGGAGAAGGACGACAACGATGATAGCGACGTTTGCATCGTGTCCTCCCGTCGGTGACGCGCCGCGCAAGCCAAGCCCTGCCGCCCTCGGCGCCGAAGCCCCACAAGAAAGAGATGAACCCAGCTCCACCTCCAGCAGCTCGTCCGACTCGTCCTCCGATGACACCGAGCAGTCTGCCTCCCCTTCGGCCCCTGCTTCCGAGAAAAATGATGTCGTTCCCGAAGTGGAGGAGGAGGGAGACGAGGAGCCCGAGAGCAGCAGCTATCGGGTGACGCCTGAAGAGCCCCGGGCCGCCGCTGTTCGTCTCCAAGTCCCCGCCGAAGCCAAGCTAATTGGCGGGAAGACGGTCCGCTTTTTGGGGCTGACGAGCGGCGGGCATGAGCGCAGGTTTCTGGAAGAAGCCGGGGCGAGCTTCGCCATACCACATGAAGAGGAATACTTTGGGAAGCTCACCGCCGCGGAGCTCACGACGGCGTGCGGGGACCTGTCTCTGAAGGCCTTCGTTGCGTCGCGGTGCCTCTCCCGAAGGCTGGAGCAGGAGAGCAAGGAGGCGAAGGAGAAGTCGGTGGCCGCCGTCTCGACGCTAGAGAACAGAGTGTCGGAGCTGGAAGGGCGACTGGCTGCGGAGCAGGAGCGCTGCCGGAAGCTGCAACAAGAGAAAGAGACTTCGGCGAAATCCTCCGAGGCCCTCCTCAACACGCTGCGCCACGATGTGGAAGTCTTGAGCAGCGCCAAGGAGGATTTGCGCGTTCAGCTCGCCGACAAGGAGGCCAAGTTGGCCGAGGTGCAGAAAGAGACAAGCGAGTTGAACGGAGCGCTGGAGCGGTACCGCATAGATCACATCCAGAGCGCCGAAAAACTTCGCGATGACATTCTGCAGCTGCTGGATCAATGCAATCTAAGCGCACCGCCTGTCCCGCTCCCCCATTGCTCCGTTGAGTCATTCTATGAGTGGGTGAACGCCTGCTTCGACCTCATCTCGATGAACACGAAGATCTTCGGAGAGCTCGCGGCGCGGGTGGGGATTCGTACGGCCGGCGTACTCGGTGTGCTCGTTGGTGCCCCCGGATCGTCCATCTTCGGAGAAGACGATCAGCAAGGGCGATCTCCGTCGTCTTACGAAGGAGAACTTCGAGTGGCCTAGCGACGCGGAGCTAGAAGTTGGTCAGCTCCCGGTGCTCCCCAAGAATCTCGCGAAAAACTTCATGAACACCTTCTTCGCCCGACGCGGGTATCAACTCACCCTGGACGAGTCCGAAAGCCTTAGTGCCCAGGTACGCCGAAACTGCGTCTTCCTTTTGCTGAAGGCACATCCTTGTACATACTCTAACACGTTGCCTTCGCTGTTTTGCAGATAAGGCCTCGGCTGCAATCACGCGTCTACGATCGTCTCCTGGCTCGATACGGCGGCGCTCCACCCCTGCCCCAGTTCATGATGGACGGAGATTGGATCGCCATGCCCGGCGTTCCTCTTATCACCGCCCAGGGCTCCGTAGCCGCGGCGCAGGAGGGGGGTGAAGCCGCCGGCGCACCTGTGGACGAAGCTGGCGCCACCGGAGGCACGACGGCTCCTACCACTGAAGAAGGGCACAGGGGCAGCGCGCCGGGACCCATAACTGAAGGGGAGCAGGCCGAGGCGGCCGCTGGGACTGCCCCTTCGGTAGCCGCTGGTCTTGAAGCAACTTCCGAGGTCGCGCCTGCCCTTGTTGACGCTGTGGCGGCTGCGGCCCCCGCGGAAGACGACGCTGCGGCAGATGCTTCGGAGGTGGCGCATGCGGTCGAGCTCGAGGCTACGCTGCTTGCGGCCGGTTCCCCGGCGGCGAGGGACCCGTGGAGGCAGCAGTCGACGCGGCTGTCGCGCCGGTCGAGGCCACCGAAGCTAGTACCGTGCTGAGTGAGGCCCCGTCGTCACCGAAGGTGCCGAGGTCTGAAGTGGGTCGGTCTGGCATTGTGAAAAAGCGAACCAGTCTCCCCTTGGCGGGATGAAATTTTTGTAAAGTAAACTGATGCACGGTGTCTCTGCGCAGGTTCCTTCGGTGGTTCCTGCGCAGAGGACCGAAGGTGCGAGCGGCTCGACTCTGCCTCTTAACTCCCTTTTTGTCGCGCCTAACGTTTGGACAAAATTTAGTATTCGTCATCCTAATGTTTCGTACGCCGAGTTTTTGTCGTACCGAGCGGAGCGCTACCGCCTTCACAACGAAGCGGCTAAGCGCTTTTTCGCCCGAGTTCTCAAGGGATCCCGCGCGTCGGGATGCCATTCTTAGAGAGCGGGCCGCCCGTAGGGCGGCCAAGCGTAAGTTAGTGGACCCCTTCGTGGCCGAAGGGGTCATTCCAAAAACGAGCCGATTGAAGAGGGGGTCCTTGGGCCACCCGAGTATGTATATTTAATTCCTTACGCCTCGTCAGAAAGCTTCGCAGCGGTGAAGGTGGAGACGGAGGGATCCCCTTCGTATAGACGCTAACCCCGACTTCGGCGCAGGGCGGATGCCTACCGACAACGAGCTTCGGGAAATGGCTCTGGAGATCATAGACATGGCATATCTTCGGCTGATCGACGAGATCTGTGAGGACGTACTAAACGAGGATTGATCGTTAAGTGTGGCTACGGGGGCGGGCGCGAAGACTTGAAGCACGGGACTTCGGAACTCCCCCCGGAAGTGTTCGTTGACGGTTAATAATTGTATCAAAGTTCGTTTGTGACTCGCAAGCGTACAAGTCTCCCGTCGTAGTCAAGGGACCCTTCTTCCCTCGAGTGGTGAACCCAAGGTATCGAATCCGTGGAACAAATGTGTGACGCAAGAGTTGATCTAGTAAAGCCAAGTAACTTCAATCTTTGGTAAAAGAGAAACCCTAATGCATCTAGATAAGAGCACAAAACAAAGATAAATCTAATCTACTAAAGACCGGAGAAAACAAAGTAAGATTGGGTAGATAAACCGATCTAAAGGGATCGGGGTAAGCTTTTTGTTGAAGTTCCAAGCAAGAGAAGAAGTAGCAAATCGAATCTTAATAGAAGCCTCTTTAAATCGTGGTTTCCCGTCCAAATCCGAAAACATCCGCCTTTCGAGACCCCCGATTCTGTCACAACGTATCCCTATTCATGCGGGGAGCTTAGGGCGAGTCAAAAGACAAGTCGAGATTCTTTCGGAAGATCCGGCGTGTACCTCTAGCCACCGCGTCTACAAGAACACCCTATGTAATCTATCGTACGAATAGAATTGGAATAAGCAAAGCCGATCGAAAAACGAAATCTTCGAGGAAACACTTGATCGCTAAGAAAAGATTCAACTTGATAATTCAACTATGACAATGATACATACACAAGATCACCACCGGGATCCTTCCTTGATCTTGCTTCTAGCTCCGGAACTCCGACGTGGTCTTCCATGCAAGGTTCCCACGTCGGCTAGGGAAACCCTAGTCAACTAGCTCGACCCTCTCCTCTCCGACATGGTGTCCCTCTCTTCTCTCTTGCTCCTCGGCGGCCGATGACGAATTCTTCTTCCCGTGGCTCTCGGTCGGGGGGCTATAAATAGCCCGATTGGCGGCTAGGGCAAAGGAGAGGGTGTTTGGGCCCTAAATGGGCACGGGCCGACCGGACCGGGGCCGGCCGCGGCCCGGGCCCATTTAGGCCCGGCCCCCGAGGGCTCCTTTGCCCCGGGTCGGTTCCCTTGCTTCTCGGATGTTTCCCCCTTCGCATGTAGGTCCATGTCGTCGGTTTCTCTCCGAATTGGACTCAACTCCTTGTCTTGCAAGATTCGAGCACTTTTACGGTCGGGTCCCCGGAGTCCGTTGTCTTCTCGGATCAAGTCCCCGGCTTCTTGGAGTTAAGTTTGCTTCATTGCATGACTTGTACGGGGCTTCAAGGTCTTGTCATGAGGTGCTTGATGAACTTATCACGAAAGTCTTGCATTCAACACTAAAACCCTGCATAAACATTAAACTCCAAAACCGACATGCACACGTGAACTTGTTATACCACGGGGGTTAGTACCAAAGGATAAGGTATAAAACTCATGCCAACACCGAAGGTAAACTCATGGCTAGGTTGACGGATTTTCACCGTCAACATCTCCCCCATGCTTAAACCTTGCTCGTCCTCGAGTAAGCCTTCGATGGATATCATCATTGCTAAACAATGTTTAAACTTTGCACTTGATTACACATGAGAAAACCTAATGCTCTCAAAATTTTAATTCATTAAAGTTCCATAATGTACTAGCCTTCATCTCTACGGAGGGTAGATTCTTATTAAGTTTATCCCACAAGTATTAACATGCTCACAAAGTTTTAAATGGATCTCGAATTTTTTTTGAAATGAAGAACGAGATAAAGAAAAGCTAAACCAAATTCACAAATTTAAATCATCTCGTGTATTGCTCATAAACTCTCATCTCACTTGTCTCTCAAGCCTATATATTCTACTCCTTTCCCTCTCATATATATGTGGTAGGCTTTATATGGAGCTTTGGGAAAGTTTAGTCCTAACAAGATTTTATAAATGAGGTGTTGTCAAAACAAGACAAGCTTCTCATGGTCTTACCGAGACTCGTCAAAAAGGTCATTGGAAAATAATGTTAAATCAAGGAGGGGAAAGAGAAAAATACACACACTTTAGATAAGTGGACATGTGCAAATGTCAAAGAGTGATCCCGAGGCACAAAAGAAGTCCTCGTTATCGAATTGCACATGGTTGGAAAATGAGAATGGATCTTTTTAACTTGAAGCCTTGAATGCACTCTTAGAGAACCGGGGAGTTCACTTTACGCACATATATATATATTTTTCTCTTTCTCATATTTCTCATTCTTTTCTTTCTTTCATTCATTCATTTTTTTTCTTGACATATATTCGGTAACGTGACTTTCACAACGGAGTTTTGATTTTTTTTTATTTGCTTGCTCCTCTTTTGAACTTCTTTTTTTAAATTGCTCCCCTTTGAACTCTAAAAATTGCATCGTACCTACCTCCTCCCCCATGCTTAGACGTTGCTCGTCTCGAGCAAAGAGGCGATAAATAAGGTAGGAACCGGAAATATTTTTCCTTGGAGAGATACTTGAAATCTTCAATGTTAGCACCGTCTTGCGATCTTCCTTGAATTGATGATCCATTCTCAACGATAGGTTGTGGTCAAGGAGGTAATCACAAAATATGATATTTGGTTTAAGGGTGGATATCCGGCGAAGTTTGTGAGATCACCGATGCGGGGATACACAATGCACGGATAAAAGGCTAGCAAAAAGATAGATACGCAAAAACGGAATGACCAGCTTCTTAGTCTCGGGCCAGAGAAATCATGGCCTACAATAACTCACTCAAAAATAAATCTTGTACACTAAGGTTTATGCACTCAAATATATATAAGGCTTTGGATAGGTTGAGCAACACACAAGTGATATTTGTGACAAGGTTAGCAATATTTTTGAGCATAAAAGACATCTTTAATCTATTCATAACTTGAGAGCACATAAAACACTATGGGTCTTTATTTTAATCATAACCTCCTCTTAAAATTAAGCTAGAATTTAAATAAATTCAGATTTGTATTTTTAAGAGAGCACTAGCTTAAACATGCATAAATCAATTACAAAGATGAACAAAGCTGCAATTATAATCATATATCATCATGGCACAAATTTTGTAGCTTTTCCAAAGATATAATCAAGGTGGTGTCTTTATTAATGTTGACGGTGAATTTCCGTCAACCTAGAGTACTTGTTATACATTGGTTTCGATTATGATTTGCAACTAACCCGCCACTAGGCATACTAATGATATAACAAGTTCACACTTGCATGTCGATTTTGGAGTTTGTTGTTTACGCAGGAAATCTACGCTAAAGAGGAGACTTTCGGGATAAGTTCACCAAGCACTTTGGAAGAAGATCATGAAGCCCGATAAGAGTCAAGACACGCGATGAACATGACTCCAAATGACCCGAGGACCGAAGCGTCAACATGCAAGTCTTCAGGGACTCAACCGGAAAACGGCGAAGCTTGCATAGCAAGGATTCAAGCCTAAACCGTGAAGGAAACGACGTCAAAGGCCCACATGCAAGTGCACACGAATAAGGGATCACGCGAGAAGCAACCGGGGAGAAAACCGGGCCGAACCGGGCCGGAGTGGGCTGGGCCGGCCGGCCCGGTCCGACCGGCCCGGCCCACTCGGGGTCGGTTCGGTCCCTCCTTTGCCCTAGGTGTTTGTCTATTTATTGCCTCCGCCGCCGTCGACCGACACATCGAACAAATCATCCTACCGACGCCAATCACCGAAAACCGCCGCCGCAAGATGAGGGAAAGAGTTAGATGAGCTCGTCGCAAGGATCAACGCCGGCGGAGAGAAGGAAGCAAGAGGAGGACTCCAAGCCGCCGGCCTAGGGGTGTTCCCAAGCTCCATCGCCGCCATCTTCATCGACGACGTTCTCCGAGTCTCCATCACCCCTATGTGCTTCAATCCGTGTAAGATGATGGGGTAATGTCTCCGTTCATCCCTAGGATTAGATGGATACATGCTATGTGATCGCTACATGATTCGTGGTTTCAATCTATTGTTTTCATGTTGATGATGCTTTGATGATTAAGGTAGGCCACCGTGTTTTTCGGCGTATGATATCCGCTACTCCCATAGATTCCATCAACATACCGTGTCCATCATAGGTCTAGTCACGAATACCTTCGCGTAGTGACAGTACGAGAGGAGGGAAAGGGCGAAACCGTGGTCACAACCCCCAGTAGATTGGTTTACCGCTTTCGTGTAGTAGATGCATACCATGTTATCCTAGATCCTAGGGAGGGAACGCTTATCTTTCTTGCTCACTCTCTTGTGTTCACCCTTTACCATATAGTTTAACCGTAGATTTGTTTGATCAACTTAACTTAGATTAACTTAGGTTAGATTGTCTTTACTTTTAGATTAATACTCTCTCTCAAAGGTTTTCCATTCAACTAGATTAGTACTTAGTTAAGCGCTAGTAATCCCCTTGCTCCGCGGATTGACAAGAACCTTGGGAATCCCGTGGTGAAAAAGGTGTGGGGTCCGTACGCTTGCGGATCGTAGAGGGATACGTCTTTTATCCGTCAACAAGCCCCTTTTTCTGGCGCCGTTGCCGGGGAGCAAGCCGCTTTGCTACGTTTAATCTAGTATTAATTTTGTTGATTACTAACACCTAACCCTTATTTTCTATAAAAAAGAAAAAAAAATCTTTTTTTTGTTTTTCTTTCTACTTTTCTTGTGCCTAGATGGATTTGTTCACCTCACCATTGGAAGACGAAGAGATGTCGCTAAGGGAGCTAGCAATGCCGTCAATGGAAGACATTGAGATGCAAAAATCAGATTTGGCGCTTGCTACAACCCACTATGAATTGAAGCCCGGAATCATCAATTTAGTGGCGACAAAACCATTTAGAGGATTGGAGGATGACAACCCATATAGACACATTAAGGAATTCACGATGTTATGCAACACGATCCAACAAAAAGGAGTTCCGGCCGCTTGGTTCAAGTGGAATCTTTTTCCATTCTCTCTCGAAGATGAAGCGCGAAGATGGTACACACTTGCGTCCGTTGAAGCAAAAGGAAATTGGGATGAGCTAGTGAAGAAGTTTCTTTTGAAGTTCTTTCCCATAAGCAAGGTCCAAGACTTAAGGAGGCAAGTGCTCAATTTCAAGCAAGGAGAGGATGAAGGAATTGATGAAGCATGGGACCGTTTTAATGAACTACTTGAGCGAGGCCCGAACTTGGGATTTTCCGGTGACTTAATGTTGCATACCTTTTATTTTTCACTAACCCCTAACTCGTCTCGTTTTGTAAGCATGTGTGCGGGCGGTGATATATTGGATAAAACAATTAGTGAAGCCGCACAAATCTTACAAAGGATAAGCAATGGACAAAGAACAATACGAGATTGGCAAAGATGTTGTCGAGAGGAGCAAAACGACAAAAGCAAGCCCAAGGTGCTTGCTGAAATTTCTGAAAAAGACGAACCGGAGGTCAAGGAAGATGAACCGACCATACAAGAAAGTGAAGATCCACTTCCCAAGGTAAGAGAAGTCATTTCGGATGTTAAAAATGTTGAAATTAACATGAATGTAGGCCGAAGTATGTGGAATGCTAGACCATTGGCGGAGTTCAAGCAATCCGGTTGGGTTCAAGTTGATTTCGCCCCACTAATTAACTACCGAAGGAAGGAGGAACGCCGACACATTGCCAAACTAGTTGAAGATATATTTGATCAAGAGATGAGTGGAGAGTCGATCCAAAAGATGTTTGAAGAAGAAAGAAAAGAAGGAGATGAAGGATGGATCGATCCGGTTTGACAAATCAAAGATTTATGATGAAGGAAGAGAAGAGTACAACCGTGATGAGCCTAGTGACTCAAAGGATAAATGGGAGGAGATAGGACTCAAGCTAGATGATAGCTTGTGTGCTATTGAAGCCTACACACTAGCAAATCAAGACATGGAAGTACTCAAGGATGAAGGAAAGAGTGAATCAACAATGAGCGATCTTGATGACATGTGGTACATGGAAGATAAAGAAAGCAACATACAAGTCTTTGAAGATGAAGATATAGTTGATAAAGAAGACTTCAAAGAAGAGATGAATGCATACATACTTGAAGGATTACATGTTCCACATGATGAGTTGAAGAAATTGCAAGATGGTGATGAAGAGGCAACTACACTTGTTGAGATCGATTCGCCTTCAACACCGCTTGATGAACCAAATATCACTCTTGTTGAAAAATCTTTAAGGCCAAGGTACGCGCTGAAATCTCAAGATATTATTGGTATTGATGTTGATAAATTCAAATACTCATGCTCAACCAATAGTATGAATGATAGTTTAATGTCTATGCCTTGTTCCAATAGTGATCATGTTGATAGGCTAGATTTTCTTGAGAATGAAAAAGAGGAAACATCTCACACCTAAAGAACCTTTGCCTAATGATGAGCTAAGCGCTATGCATGAAACATATGCTTCTTTTATTTACACCTTGACTTGTTGCTACAATTCACATGTGGTGTTAATTATGGACGCGTATGTTTACAATAAGTTTTGTAAATCTCGATCATGCTTTGCGCTTGGTCAAGCTAGTGACCTTAAAGAATCATATGTCGGGAAAGGCCCGATTTTCACTAACCATGTAGACAAGGCTTGAATAATGAAAAAAAAAAGAAGTCATGCCTGAAAGAGTTGCAAGATAAATCATCAACCTCTCCGAATCCCGCGATGGATGCTGCTGTCTTCATCAATTTGAGAGCTTGTTCAGAGGTGTACAAATGAAGAAAATGAGATATCCAGAAGCTCCATCAAGTTACCATTCCAACGCATCAAGAACCAACAAGTTTGAAGACCCGTGCAAGGAGTTATGGAGAAAACATTGAGCGTTGCGCGTTCTGAAATTTCAGGACAGATTTCATCGCCGAAGTAAAACCGACGTAACTCTCTTGTCCGGAGTCCGATTTGAGCAAATGAAGACTCGTTGGAAAGGAAATTTTGTGCACTGTGCAATGGAGTAGAGCTTGAGTATACTTTCTGTTCTGGACATTAAAAAAAAATAATAGAGTGAAGGCTGCACCGAAGGATGATAAAGAAGGAGATAACGATGAAACAAAAGGATGCTTTGGGCAAGTCTTCTATAAGTGATCAAGCACAACATGGGAAGTAAATTAAAGCTGCATTGGTACCTTTTCTTCTTGCATGAAGGGCCATGGCTATGCAACGAAAAGAAGGTATGTGAGAAAGTCGAGCTCTATGACTTTAAATGAAGCGCTTTTCGGGAGGCAACCCGTTTCTTTATATTTTTACTACTTTCTTAGAGAAAATAAAAGAATGGCACTATCTTATGATGATCAACTTGTGGTTATTAATCTAAGTTCAGTTTTCCTTTTTTTAGAACCACCATCATGTTCATGATCTTATTTATTTGCATGCATTGCATTTTGTTATCCTCGTGATGTTTCTTTGTGTATACATGTTTTGCACATAGTTGGCTTGGTTGTTTTATATACTTAATGATGTATGCTTCAGTTTCCATGTTAATGCTTCATATGGCCCTATGGGTATTTTCCTTTTGTGATCTTGTGTAAACGTGGTGTTTAAACAAGATTGCGGACCATCATCGTTAAGTTCGATAAACCTTGCTAGCTTTTCATATGTTTTCATATTGCATTGGTTAGTTTATAAGCTCTGCAATGCGCTTAATTTTTATTGTGCTATAAGGGTTATTGATTTAGGGATAGACATGGTGTTTTAACCCTTGATAAATAAACCTTTATGGCTATGGAGAAATTCAGCAACCTAGTTGTAAACATGGTGTTTAGAACTAGGTGAAAACATTGTCTTTGTTTATATGCTTTCCTATCATGTGCATACACACCTTGCACCACATACACTCATTAGGTTTTTATTCCTCATTAAACTAATTATGCCGCAAGTTAAGAATCTTAGGAGACATTGTTGGATTATTGGCAATTCTATCTACTCCCAACCGTCACCTTGGGGGTAGAATGTGCGTTTAAAATGTCTTACAGGCAAGATAAAGACTCTCACTACAAGGAAATTGAAGGATGGCTAAGAAGTGCTTTGTCTTATTCTTCCATGGCTAGCAAAATGCTAAGCATGGGGGAGACCCTGAATCTTCAACACGGAAGTGCAACATGACACTCTAGAAGATAGAATGATAAAGATCGTTAACATCTCCGGATCAATGCGCAAGAAGTCACCAATCTCATCAAAATTCTGCATGGTCTCAAAGGAAAAACACTAGGTATTTTTGGATATTTAGAAGCCCCATGAAGTTACGATTCCAACAAATCAAGAATCAAGACAATCGGAGGTTCCTACAAGCGGTTATGCCCGAATCACCGAGTGCAACACGTCCTGAAATCAGTTTTGGACAGCACGCAGCGCTGAAGTAAAACGGACATAGCTCCCTTGTTTGAACTCCGTTTTCGATGAATGACCACACGTTGGAAAGGTAATTTCGTAAACTTTTCAATAGAGCTATATTTCGATATATTTTCTGTTCTGGACAGAGGGGGAAATCCATGAAAAAGAGACAGCAAGGAGATGATGAGAACAAGAAAGAGGAGATGGTGATGACAACATTGAAGAGAAGGGTGACCAATGACTCCATTAAGCATACAAGATCAAATTCAAAAGTTTAGGAGCATTAATAAATCAAGACAAAAGCAAAAGCCACATCGATACATGGAGATGTCGGAAGAAGGCAACGAAGGATTACAAAGGATGGTAACATCTCCATGGACCTTCTCTTTTCCAAACACAAATGCTTGTAAGTATGCCTTCAAACTCAACTAGGTGCAACCTTTTGTTTTTCTCTTCAAACAATAACATGGCTACTAGGAGGACAACCTAGGTTTCTTTTTACTTTCAATAGATAAGCATGACCATGTGTTCACCTCGATGTTCTACATTGCCTATGCTTACGGAAAGATGATGAAAGTTGCCGCTTTGTTTTACCTACATGAAGTTATACATGTCGTGGATAATTGCTCCCTATAATATGATCTGAAATTAATTTAAATACCGGCTCTTTTATTTGTGGAGGTGAAATGACTATGCTCTAGACCCACATACATATCTTTGCTCTTTGATTTAAGTATATGGATAGCCGGATAACTTGTTGTTTTTATGAAAACTTAACTTTTATGCTATCTACATATTTGTGATGCTCTTGCAAAGTTCTACCTACCAAAGCCATATACATATATGTTTTATGATAACAAAACCCGTAGATTGCAAACATATGTTTTGATGAGTTGGATTAGGATTGATTTCTATGGTTCGAGACTAAGAAGCTGGTCATTCCTTTGTGTAACGTTTTCATGCTAGCCTTTTTGTCCATGCATTGTGGGTTTTCACATCGAAAATTTCACAAACTTCGCTGGGCATCCTCCCTAAACCGAAAACATCTTTTTGTGATCACCTCCTTGTCCACAACCCAATTTGAGTATGGAGTAAAATTCTCGATGGAGATTCAAATATTCCGCAAGATTATGGAATTTATACTTACTTTAGCGAGTCATTTCCCCTCTCTTTTATGCTCGAGGACGAGCATCGTTCAAGCATGGGGGAGGAGTCATTCTCTGACACAAATGCTATGTAAGTATTATGTTGCAAAAAGTTTTGAGGAGCAAAAGAAAAAAAAAGAATAGAAATGAAAAATGAAAAAAAAATATGATAAGAATAAAAGAAAAGTAAGAAAAATAGGAAGAATAAAGTGAAAAAAGAAAGAGTGAAAATGAGAAGGAAATAAAATAAAGAAAAAAAAATAAAGATGCTCCTCGGTTCTTTTTGCTTCATAAGTTCTCAAGTGCCTTGATGACACATCCATACTCAAATCTTCCAACCATGTGCAATCCGATAACGAGGACTTCACTCGTGCCTCGGGATCATCCATTTGCCACTTGCACATGTCCACTTATCTAAATGTGTGTGTTTCATCCCTCTCTCTTTCCAACATTTATTTTCCATGGCCTTTTTGACGAGTCTCGGTAATTCCAATAGATCTCTCTCTTAATTTGACAATATTTCGGATGTATGTTTTGCTAGGATTGTTTTTAACCTTCCAAGCTCCACATAAGCCTTCCACTATCACATATGAGTAGAGTAGGTTGAAAATAATCTAGTATAGGCTTGAGTGACTTGATGAGATGAGTGTTCCATGAGCTTTTGCAAGAGATTTTCACTTATGTTGGATATGCATCTTTTTGAAAATCTTCCATGTGACAAGGTAATGGTTTGAAGTTTACTTAAGTTTGAGAGCATCATGTTTATTAAATGTGGCTTGTTCTTTATTGTTAGTCTATCTTCCATAATGAAAAAGAAGCCGGTCACAACTTGAACTTTAAAAATAAATTCTTAAGAGAGAGCAATTTGTCTCGTCATGAATGACTAAGTGCGGGGATAACATTGGAAGGCAACGCTGATTTCCCTTTTAAGCGAGGACCACTTACTCGAGGACGAGCAAGGTTTAAGCATGGGGGAGATGTTGACGGTGAATTTCCGTCAACCTAGAGTACTTGTTATACATTGGTTTCGATTATGATTTGCAACTAACCCGCCACTAGGCATACTAATGATATAACAAGTTCACACTTGCATGTCGATTTTGGAGTTTGTTGTTTACGCGAAATCTACGCTAAAGAGGAGACTTTCGGGATAAGTTCACCAAGCACTTTGGAAGAAGATCATGAAGCCCGATAAGAGTCAAGACACGCGATGAACATGACTCCAAATGACCCGAGGACCGAAGCGTCAACATGCAAGTCTTCAGGGACTCAACCAGAAAACGGCGAAGCTTGCATAGCAAGGATTCAAGCCTAAACCGTGAAGGAAACGACGTCAAAGGCCCACATGCAAGTGCACACGAATAAGGGATCACGCGAGAAGCAACCGGGGAGAAAACCGGCCCGAACCGGCCGAAGTGGGCCTGGGCCGGCCGGCCCGGTCCGACCGGCCCGGCCCACTCCGGGGTCGGTTCGGTCCCTCCTTTGCCCTAGGTGTTTGTCTATTTATTGCCTCCGCCGCCGTCGACCGACACATCGAACAAATCATCCTACCGACGCCAATCACCGAAAACCGCCGCCGCAAGATGAGGGAGAGAGTTAGATGAGCTCGTCGCAAGGATCAACGCCGGCGGAGAGAAGGAAGCAAGAGGAGGACTCCAAGCCGCCGGCCTAGGGGTGTTCCCAAGCTCCATCGCCGCCATCTTCATCGACGACGTTCTCCGAGTCTCCATCACCCCTATGTGCTTCAATCCGTGTAAGATGATGGGGTAATGTCTCCGTTCATCCCTAGGATTAGATGGATACATGCTATGTGATCGCTACATGATTCGTGGTTTCAATCTATTGTTTTCATGTTGATGATGCTTTGATGATTAAGGTAGGCCACCGTGTTTTTCGGGCGTATGATATCCGCTACTCCCATAGATTCCATCAACATACCGTGTCCATCATAGGTCTAGTCACGAATACCTTCGCGTAGTGACAGTACAAGAGGAGGGAAAGGGCGAAACCGTGGTCACAACCCCCGGTAGATTGGTTTACCGCTTTCGTGTAGTAGATGCATACCATGTTATCCTAGATCCTAGGGAGGGAACGCTTATCTTTCTTGTCTCTCTTGTGTTCACCCTTTACCATATAGTTTAACCGTAGATTTGTTTGATCAACTTAACTTAGATTAACTTAGGTTAGATTGTCTTTACTTTTAGATTAATACTCTCTCTCAAAGGTTTTCCATTCAACTAGATTAGTACTTAGTTAAGCGCTAGTAATCCCCTTGCTCCGCGGATTGACAAGAACCTTGGGAATCCCGTGGTGAAAAAGGTGTGGGGTCCGTACGCTTGCGGATCGTAGAGGGATACGTCTTTTATCCGTCAACAATTAATGATGACATCAAGTTGAAATACAAACTGAAAATAAACTAACATGCTTGCTGAAATTTAAATAAAAACAGAAAATACTACGCAAACACACATAAGCAAAAGCTGAAAATTACGAGAGAGAAAAAGAAAACAAAAGAAAACTAAAGTTCCTAAATCTTCTAGTCCTCCGCCGGTGGTTGATGTTGATAATCTTGATAATAATACCCTTGCTCATAATACGATTGGACGCTTCCTCCGATGAATTGATTTGGCTCCACAAGGTGAAGGCGTCCAAGTTCAAAGGCAATATTTGCATTGCCTTCACCAAGTTGAGTTGCATTAGCTTGGATGGCTGCGATGTTTTGAGCGTTTCTTGCAGCATACCCTCCAATAATGGCCATGCTTTGTTGTGGTTGGGGATGATGAGCGTAGGACTCCGCGAAGTTAGCGTTGGGCACAACATAATTTGGTGGGGGTACCGGTGCACCACCCCCCATGCTTGCTCTTGTGGCCCTCCGTAATAACTTGGCGGAGGAGGGACCCCGCCGAACGGTTGCACATTGGGTTGTGCTCCACTCGCTTGTGCGGAGGATGTTCCTTCCTCTACGATTCTTCCTCTCTTGTTCTTCCTTGCGGGGACAAGTAGTCCCTCTTCCAACCAATCTTCTCTCCCTGCATTGAAAAGCCTAAGCCTCTCGTTGGGAGGGGTAGGTTCACTATGGCCAACCGATAACCTCCTCTCTCATCTCCACTAATGTATTTGCCTTGCCGCAAATATTCAATGCCGAGAGAGGTACCTCGCAAAAGGTGGTCGGGGTTTCTTGCGATCCCCGGCCGCAAGGAAAAGGCCAACATGGAGAGGTAACACCCCGAACCAATATTACCCGCCCCCGATGTTGCTTCACAACACCAACGGTTGATCATGAGGTAAGAGGGGTCTATTGGCTGCCTGGCAATTAAAGCCGAGTATAACCAATTCAACTCCGTGTCGGTCACCTTTGTTTCCTTCATCCTCCCCAATATCCTCTTGCACATCCAAGAGTGAAATATCCGGATAATGGGGTTGCGGATGCAATTGCGTTGTTGATGGGCTTCTCCGGAGATCATGTTCCAAAATCCCGCTAACATGCGGGTGGCACGTCAACTTTCTCCGGAGCTCCCTTGTGGAATCCAAGCAGCTCCCTAACGTGCTCGTAGGGAACCTCTTGTTGGACTCCCTCCAAACGGAATGACAAGCTTTGCACCCCATCATCATCAACGATGGGTGCAATAGTCATTAAAATTTCCAAGGCGAACCCCAAATGGGTGTCCACCGATACTCCGTTGGAGAACTGCACCCATCCGAGGTGCCCCAACATATAGTATATGTCGGTGCCAAAACCCAAGGTGTAGAGTGCTTGGTCGTCGAACTCGACGTTGGGCACAAGCCTCTTCTCAAGATTAGAGAGCCTCTCCTCCTCCTCCGCCGACAAGATGATGAAGCCGTACGAAGAGTATGTCGGGGTGTAAGGAGGTGGCGCGGTTGAGCGAGTCGATCGTCGTGGTGGCGCGGGCTGCTCCTCCGTGTGCCCACGAGGTTCGGTAAACCTCATGGAAGTGCTTCTTGCAGCCCTCATACCACCAAGGAGGAGAGCATCGTTCCTTCTCGGTGGTGCCGTATCCGTCTCCATGCTCCGGGAGACTCGGAAACCAAGTGCCTCCTCGAAGACGTGGTTGATGACGGCTTGGACGACGACGAACTCTTCTTCTTGGAGAAGAGACTTGTGGGCTTCTTCCACATGGTTGCTGCACTCTTTTCTTCAACTAAAATTCCGGGTTGCAACCGGTAACTAGGCACTTAAACTCTTTGCTTCGGATGTGGACTTTGAGTGGATTAAGGATGTGGATTTTTTTTTCTTGAGCTCTCAAGCTTGGGAAGGTTGGCTATGTCTACGGAGGTTTTGAGCACACAAACTTGAACACACAAACAAAGGAAGGAGAGGGAAGCTTGCTGCAGAGAAAACGGGAGCCGGGAGGCTCCTTATGTAGGTGAGGCCGGCCTCGGTGCTCCTCCCCGCCTCGTCTTTCTTCTAGCACGATCATTTCACCTCTGCAACTTTCCTGCCTGCGTGCTCCACGAGTTGCACCGCCCAAACGCTCTCGTCCACTCCTTTATTGGTCCTTCCACTTGATGCTTCATGTTTTGGGTCATGTCCATGCTCCCTAGCTCCACTTGCTTCGGATGCCACCATGAAATTCCTACAAAGTTGATGCTTGCTGCCCACCATGCTTGTCCTTCGCATGTGAAATTGGTGAAAGTTGATGAAAGGGAATCCAATGGTGCATGCATGATTACTAGATTGCCTCCATTAAGGTGTGTTTAAGGTTAAGCACTCCTCTAATTCGAAATTTAAAATATTTTTCAGAGCCATGCAAGAGCTCAAACATAATTTTAGAGAAGTTTTTAAACCATTAAAAACAAATGTAAGTTGAAAATATTTTTCGATTACGTCGATTTCGGTCTCACCGGTATAGTTTGCCTTCATCGGTTGAGAGCGAGACTTTTTCCCGGCTTGGTCATGGGGGCATAGGTTTAGGTTCTAATTTTGGCTAAATAAGAAAGATTTTGAATAAAACAAAATTAGAATAGGCTTAGAAAAATTCTAATCCTAGAGAAACCAAGGATAAAGATTTTTAAAACCAACCAAAAGTTTTGATTTCTAGGTTCACGCGAGTTCTACCACGTGCTGAAATTTTTTATTAACACATAGATATAAGTCGTGGCTCTACTCATGTGGTTTTAGCATGAAAAATAAGTCAACCTCAGCACCATAATGAGGGTGAAAGGTTGAGTTAGGTTCTGAAATTATTTGGTTGAGGTTTCTCGAAAAGAAAAGAACAAACAAGCACATAGGAGGGTTCATGCAAAGGGTTTATGATAAAGCAAACATTCAATCAAGAATTATGTCTATAATATTGTTAAGCCACTTCTAAGTCTAATGTCTTTGCGTAATAAAACTCAAAACTAAATTATTAAAAAGACTCAAAAAACCTGGAATCGGGTTGTCCTCCCGGTAGCTTATTCTTGACTCGACGAAACGGGTTGCCTCCCGCCTAGCGCTTCGTTTATAGTCCATGGCTAGACTTCTTCACTTGATTACTTCGGATCAACGCTCTTTGTGGGCGTTGCAATCTTGGGTACCCTCTTTGGCTTAGTCAACTTTTTTGGTCTTCACGAGTGGCTTTGTCCTTTGGTCTTGACGGATGCAACAACTTCCTTGTGGCTCGGCATCTCGAACTCCGGTCCTTCGGTCGTGATCTTCATGGTCTCTAGTGTGATCCTTCATCTCTCCCGAATGAGCTTGAGTAGCCTTCGCCGTCTTGGGACCTTGGAGTTGTCTCGGATATTCTTCTTCGTTACCCATCGGGCGCCCAGCAAGTTGTCCCACTTGCGTCTAGCATCTTCATCACGATGAACACTTCACGTATAGAGCTTCCGACCTCCGTCACCTTGCCATCTAAATTCTTCAATATTTTCTCCGTAGCCTCGAACTTAGTGACGGCGTCCTTGGACATGGTCGTACTCCACACACTCCTTGCATGAGGATCTTGCTTCGGCGGCCTTTAGGTGTTGAGCTTCTTTCTCCATCTCCATCTTCTCCATCCTCCTCTTAAGTAAACCGATATGCCACTCAAGGAATCCGACTCGTATGCATTCAACTCTCGCAATCGTCATGCGGATAGTTGAGACTTTGATCTTGAACGGCCTTCCGGCGTCTTGAAGGTTTATGATAGGTAGATCAACGATGTCCGGGGTGCGCAGCGCTCCGGTGGTTGAGGTTGATCTTCCTTTGGACTCGGAGGTGGTGATTCCCTTGGAGATTTCGACGGTCCTTCGACTTCAACTTTTGAATCTAGGGTTTCCACCCCTTTAGCTTGTGTTGCATGTCACCTTTGCCCGTAAAGTTTTCCTGGATCATCCACAAAAAGGTTTGAGTTTCTTGGAGAGGTAGCCAACCATCTCCGGTTAGGGTTAGCAATAAGCAAAGTATGCAAAAACTAGAAAGGAAAAATAAATCTATGAAAACTAGGGTTAGACAAACTAGATTAGATGTATTTTGAGGATGATCAAAGTTTAGTAGATGCAAAAAGAAAAACAAAAAGAAAACTGAAAATTACAAAAAGGCAATAAAAAAATCAAATCTTGATCACTTGTTCCCCGGCAACGGCGCCAGAAAAAGGGGCTTGGTGACGGTTAATAATTGTATCAAAGTTCGTTTGTGACTTGCAAGCGGACAAGTCTCCCGTCGTAGTCAAGGGACCCTTCTTCCCTCGAGTGGTGAACCCAAGGTATCGAATCCGTGAAACAAATGTGTGACGCAAGAGTTGATCTAGTAAAGCCAAGTAACTTCAATCTTTGGTAAAAGAGAAACCCTAATGCATCTAGATAAGAGCACAAAACAAAGATAAATCTAATCTACTAAAGACCGGAGAAAACAAAGTAAGATTGGGTAGATAAACCGATCTAAAGGGATCGGGGTAAGCTTTTTGTTGAAGTTCCAAGCAAGAGAAGAAGTAGCAAATCGAATCTTAATAGAAGCCTCTTTAAATCGTGGTTTCCCGTCCAAATCCGAAAACATCCGCCTTTCGAGACCCCCGTTCGTCACAACGTATCCCTATTCATGCGGGGAGCTTAGGGCGAGTCAAAAGACAAGTCGAGATTCTTTCGAAAGATCCGGCGTGTACCTCTAGCCACCGCGGCTACAAGAACACCCTATGTAATCTATCGTACGAATAGAATTGGAATAAACAAATCCGATCGAAAAACGAAATCTTCGAGGAAACACTTGATCGCTAAGAAAAGATTCAACTTGATAATTCAACTATGACAATGATACATACACAAGATCACCACCGGGATCCTTCCTTGATCTTGCTTCTAGCTCCGGGAACTCCGACGTGGTCTTCCATGCAAGGTTCCCACATCGGCTAGGGAAACCCTAGTCAACTAGCTCGACCCTCTCCTCTCCGACATGGTGTCCCTCTCTTCTCTCGCTCCTCGGCGGCCGATGACGAATTCTTCTTCCCGTGGCTCTCGGTCGGGGGGCTATAAATAGCCCGATTGGCGGCTAGGGCAAAGGAGAGGGTGTTTGGGCCCTAAATGGGCACGGGCCGACCGGATCGGGCCGGCCGGCCCGGGCCCATTTAGGCCCGGCCCGAGGGCTCCTTTGCCCCGGGTCGGTTCCCTTGCTTCCCGGATGTTTCCCCCTTCGCATGTAGGTCCATGTCGTCGGTTTCTCTCCGAATTGGACTCAACTCCTTGTCTTGCAAGATTCGGCACTTTTACGGTCGGGTCCCCGGAGTCCGTTGTCTTCTCGGATCAAGTCCCCGGCTTCTTGGAGTTAAGTTTGCTTCATTGCATGACTTGTACGGGGCTTCAAGGTCTTGTCATGAGGTGCTTGATGAACTTATCCCGAAAGTCTTGCATTCAACACTAAAACCACCGCATAAACGTTAAACTCCAAAACCGACATGCACACGTGAACTTGTTATACCACGGGGGTTAGTACCAAAGGATAAGGTATAAAACTCATGCCAACACCGAAGGTAAACTCATGGCTAGGTTGACGGATTTTCACCGTCAACATGTTCGCGGCAGGCCCGGAGCGGATTTCTGACTACGACTTTGTACATTTGTTGTTCGAGGCAATGTGTGTTGTAACTACACTGTTGTTCGTTTTGTAAAGTTATATTGTTCTCACGATGGACGTTGTAAGTTGAAAGCGTGAAAAGGAGAGGCGGACGAGAGGTGTTTTTGCCTGTCTTTTTCGTGCTTCGGTGTTTTATTCGTTGCGTGCTTGATCGAGAAAAACCCTGAGTGCGTTGGGATGAAGCGGCACCGCGCTTCGCCTTTAGAGTTAACTTGTAATGGCTCGCCTTCTCGGGTTAGAAAACACCGTTGCGTTTAGGACGTGAGTTTTTGACTGGCCATTTTTAGTGCGCCTGCTCGAGCCAAACTTATGGTGTACACCACGCGAGGCGGGTTACTCTTCGATCTAGGACGTGACCGAAGTGCTACTTTAAGTGTACGTTCACTTCGGCCCAGTCGCGGCCTCGTTTTGTACTAAGTGCTTTTCCTTTGGTCGAAACGAGACCGACGCGCCGATGCAGGCGTGCGTTTACTCTGGCCGAATCGTGGCCCTGCCCCGCGTCAAGCGGTTTTCTCTTCGGTCAACTCGAGACCGACGCATCGCTCCAGGCGAGCGCTTACTTCGGCCGAATCGTGGCCCTGCACCGCGTCAAGCGGTTTTTCTCTTCGGTCAACTCGAGACCGACGCATCGCTCCAGGCGTGCACTTACTTCGGCCGAATCGTGGCCCTGCACCGCGTCAAGCGGTTTTTCTCTTCGGTCAACTCGAGACCGACGCATCGCTGCAGGCGTGCGCTTACTTCGGCCGAATCGTGGCCCTGCCCCGCGTCAAGCGGTTTTTCTCTTCGGCCACGACAATAAGTGACAGGCTTGGTGTGCGTGCCCCTAAGGCGATCCGCGCCAAGGCTGTCACTTACCGCGCCGAAGGCCACTTCGAGACCGGGCCCCCCCCCGAGGCGGTGGCCTAGCTTCGACGAACGGCGAGAGCATTCTTTAAAAAAGAAGGTAAATTGCACACGAAGGGATGGGGGAACACTGACTTATATTACACGTCAGAAATCGAAGGGATACAAGGGGCCGCCTCATTAAAAACCTCACACTTCGCGGATCCGGAGGGGAACCACGAAGCCTCCCCCGTGAGGAAAAGAGTACGTCCCCCGCTACTTTAATGTACATAGGATACAAAGTCGGTATCTTGACTTAAAAGAAGGAGAAACTATTGAAACTCAAAGACTATACTAAAAACTCGCGACTGCTTCAGACAAAGTACTTCTGAAGCATATCCACATTCCAGGTGTATGGCTCTTCGTCGCCCGTTAGGCGACGCAGTTTGAAGGCTGCTTCATTTGCGGTTGCCATTGCTATGAACGGGCCTTCCCATTTCCCGTGCATCTTGCCCTTCAGTTTACCCTTCGGCACCTTGCGTAGCACTAGGTCCCCTGACCGTATGTGCTTCGGCTTGATCTTTTTATTTCTCCACCTCCGGGTCTCGTCTTGGTAGGCTAAGAGGTTTTCGGTACTGTAAGCGGACCTCCTCGGTGTTACGAACCGAAGCCTTAAAGTCTTCGTCTCCGGAAGGTGTGCTCCTCCAGGTGCCCAGACACAGCTCTTCGGGCAGCATGGCTTCCTCCCCGTATAGCAGTTTGAAGGGGGAGAACTGGGTAGTTCTGGATGTGGTGGTGTTGTGGGACCAGACTACCCTCGGTAGTTCTTCGGCCCATTTGCTCTTGGGTAAATCAGTGATGTTCCTCTTGATGCCAGCGAAGATGATCCCATTGGCCCGCTCCACCGCCCCGTTGGACTGTGGGTGGTAGACCGAAGCGAAGCACAACTTCGTTCCCAGGTATGCACAGAATTCCTTGAACTCCGCGCTGTCAAACTGCTTGCCATTATCCACCGTGACTTCGTGGGGGACACCGAAGCGGCACACTATGTTCTGCCAAAAGAACTTCTGAATGGTTGCCGAGGTGATGCTCAGCAACGGCTTCGCTTCAACCCACTTGGAGAAATATTCAACCGCCACAACCGCGTGAGTGTAGTTTCCGGGTGCCGTGGGTAGCGGGCCGACGATGTCAACGCCCCACCGAGCGAATGGCCACACCGGTGGTAACAGCTGTATCTCATTGGAAGCGAACTTGCTGTAGGGTGCGTAGCGTTGACACTCTGGACAATGGCGCACAATGTCATGGGCATCTGCGACCGCCGAATGCTAGTAGAAGCCCTGGCGGAAAGCTTTCTGCACCAATGCCCTGGTGCCGAGGTGGTGTGAGCACATGCCGCTATGGATTTCGTGGAGTAGTTGCTTCCCCTCGGTGACCGATATGCACTTTAGCAGTGGGGCACACACCCCCCTTCGGTACAAGTTACCGTCGACAAGGCGGTAGTTCCTTGCCCTGATGGCCACCCTCTTGGCGATGACCCCATCTTCGGCCTCATAGTACCCTTTGAGCGCCGCCACTATTGGGGCACGCCAGTCCTCGCTCTGTATGGCGTTCACAAATTTGGGGGGTGCTGCTTCGTCGACTGCGGACCTCGATGTGGTTGTTTCATAAAAGACATCCGGTGGCAGGGGCTCAAGCAACGCGGTTGCCTTCACGATAGCATCGGCCTCCTTGTTATGGTTCCTGGGAAAACTTCTCACTGTAATACCGATGAAGAACTTTTCCATGCTTCGGACGGCCTGCAGGTACTTCATCATATCCGGGTTTTTTGCCTTGTAGGTTTTCCCAATATGGCAGGCAACAAGCTCGGAGTCCGTCAGGATGACGAGCCTCCTTGCCCCTACGGCCCTAGCCTTCCGAAGCGCGAGCGACGGGCCTTCATACTCGCCACATTATTTGTGCGGTTGTCATAATTTAGCCGCAAGGCATACCGAAGTTTGATGCCCGAAGGAGACTTTAAGACTGTTGCGGCCGCCGACCCAAGGTGGCAGTATGCTCCATCACATTGGACTTCCCATATTGGCTCTATGACCACTGCTTCCCCCTTCGGCGCCGAAGGCGCTCCGGTCGGCCTACGAAGTCGGCGAGGACTTGAGACTTTATCGCGCGCGCGGCGACGAAAGTTATGACGTGCTCTGCCAGTTCCGAGGCCCACTTGCCCAACCTGCCTGTCGACTCCTTATTCTCTAACATGTCCCGAAGGGGGAAAGCTGTGGGCACCGAAACGTTGTGGCTCTGGAAGTAATGCCGAAGTTTTCTCTTTGCCATCACGACAGCATATGCCATTTTCTCCATTTCGGAGTAGAGAAGCTTTGAGCCGCTCAAGGCTTCGGAGACATAGTATATGGGGAATTGCCTTAGAGTGTCTGCCTCTTTGCGCTCTTCCACAAGCACTGCGCTGACTGCTGTGTCGGTTGCAGCGATGTACAACAATAGTTCAGCCTTCGGTGACGGTTTGGTCATGACTGCTGCATCTTCAAGGTATTTCTTGAGGTCGTCGAAGGCCTGCGCTTGCTTGCTCGGGCCCCATTGGAAAGTTGAATTTGCTCGGAGTACCTTGAAGAAAGGAAGGCTTCTTTCGGCTGCTCTTGAAATGAAACGGTTCAGCGAGGCGATTCTCGCCGTGAGCCTTTGTACTTCCTTTCGAGTGGTGGGGGGCCGCATCCTTCGTAGGGCTTCGATCTTCGGGGGTTCGCTCGGATGCCCCGCTTAGAAACCATGCGGCCCAGCCATCGCCCTTTCCGGATGCCGAAGATGCATTTTTCCGGGTTGAGCTTGAGGCCATTTTGCCTCATGTTGTCGAAGGTCTCGGTTAGATCCGCAATGTGATCTTCCTCTTTCTCAATCATGATGACGATGTCATCGACGTACGCCGAGGCGTTGCGCCCCCGGTCGCCCAATATCGACTTCATCATGCGATTGAAGGTGGACCGGCGTTGCGCGAGGCCTTCGGGCATTCGACGAAGCGAGAAGATGCCGAAGGGGGTTGTGAATCTCGTTTTCGCTTCGTCTTCCCTTCGCATTCACACTTGGTGATAGCCGGAGAAGCGATCTAGGAGGCTCAACATGTCGCGGCCGGCGGCCCCGATCAATAATGACGTCGATCCTTGGCAATGGGAAGGGGTCCTTCGGACATGCCTTGTTGAGTTCGGTGAAGTCAATGCACATTCTCATGTTGCCGTTCTTCTTCGGCACCATGACCACGTTTGCCACCCGAGATAGGATATTGGACTTCTCTAATGATTCTTGCGTCGAGCAACTTCGTACTTCGGCCTCCGCAGCCTTGACCACTCGTCCGCCGACATCGGCCGCTGCCTCTGCAGTTTCGGTTTGACTCTTGGGTCGGTGTTGAGGGCATGCTCTATGATTGAGCGATGGACGCCTGTCAAATCGGACTTGGACCATGCGAACACATCTTGATTGTTGCGAAGGAACTGCAAGAGCCGGCCTTCGTCTTCTGCGCTGATCTCGGCGCCTATCATCACGGTTCTGCTGGGCACATCCGCGCATAGGGGGACTGTCTTCGTGACGTCGACAGCTTTCATGCGTTCAGCTTCGGCCCCCTTCATGGACTGCCTCATTTGGGCTTCGGCCTTGTGCTCTTCGGCTACTGCGGCTTCGTTGCTCTCGTCTTCGTTGATGACATGAACTTGTCTGTTGTGGACTGAAGTGTTGCGCTCGGCTCTTCGGGCCTCCTCCTGGCTACCATATACGGATATCACCCCGCCGCTGTCGGTATCTTCATCAGCAGGTATCCTTGGTGGATGACCGCTGCGAACTTGTTTATGGTGTTGCGGCCGAAGATGGCGTTGTACGGTAGGCGAAGTCTACAACATCGAATGTTATGACTTCGGTTCTCATAGTGGCGTCTTGGCCGAAGGACACGTTGACATCAATCTTGCCGAGGGCTTCGATTTTTTTGTTGCCTTGAAGCCGTACAATGGGTGTTCGCCTTCTTCAAGTCTTCCTTTTTGAAACCCATGCCGGTGAAGCACTGCCGGGTCGGGATATCCGCGGAGCTACCGTTATCCACTAGGATCCTCCCCACGTCGTTGCCGAAGTAGTACTTTGTGTTCTTGCCGATATTGGCCCTTATGACGAGCGGATCGTTGTGCGGGTAGTGCTTTGCGGCCGGATGTCGGTGCCGTGAAGGTTATGGGGACGTGGGACCATGGCAGGTGAAAGTACTTGCCGGAGCAGATATGCGACACGCTTCGGTAGTAGTCTTGGCGTTGCCTCTTTGTCTCGTGCATCGGCTCATTGGATCCGCCGGAGATTGCATTGATGATGTTGAGCATGCCCGTCATCCCCGAACTGCTGGAGTCAGGGGCCTCTTGCTTTGGTGGGGGCGGAGGTGGTGGTTGGGTATGGGTGTAGTGGACTTGGTGGTGGGCAGGTGGGTTCGGCCACGAAGGCACGAAAACCGAAGGTTGTTGCGTGGGCGGGGGAGGAGGCGGAAGCAGCTGCGGCGCGGAGGGTGCGTATGGCTGTGGTGGGTGGAAGGCATGCGCAGGTGCCGAAGGTTGGTAAGGCTGGTGGTGGTATGGTGGTGGCAGGGCCCTGAACTGACCCGCACTTTGGTACTTCATGACATGGTTCACGGCCATGCCTGCGCCGCTTCGCCTTCTCCTCCGCCTCCCCATTCCGGCTTCATCTTGACCGCCGAAGGGCACTGATGCGTGTGGTGCTGGGCATCGATTCCGTGGAGCCGGCGGAAAAACCGCTCACTACCGGCCCGCTGCGGCTGGTTATCTTCTTGCGGCTTCGGCCCCTTGTTATGTTTGTATCCGCCCTTGTGCCCGCCGCCCCTCGTTCGGTTCTGGTCGGGGGCGCGGACACGTTGTTGATCTGACGGTTCGCTTGCTTCGGCGGCTGGTTTTGCCACCCCTTCGGCTGGTCCCACTGCCCCTGTTGTTTCTGCTTCTTTGCTGCATTTGCCCGGTCGAGCCTTCGGCGGCGGCCTTTGTCGGACTTGCAGTATTCTTGCATAACTTCAAATAACTCTTGCAAAGACTTCGGCTTGACCCTATCGAGCACATCCTGGCAGTTTCCAACCCTCAGGCCCCCGACGATGGCGTCGATGATGCTGCTTTCGGACACCGTGGGCGCGCGCGCTGTCAGCTTGACAACCCTGTGCATGTACTCTTGCAGTGATTCACGGTCCCCCTGGACACACATGTTGACGAGGTTGTTGGAGTCCGGCTCTTCGACCCGCATGCCCTTAAAGGCCGGACGGCGGCTTGTTCCGCAGTGGAACCACGATGTGATATGCCCCTTCGGAATGTTGGCATACCAATACTGGACTTCTCCTTTGAGCGCGAGCACGAGGGCCTTGGCCTTCGTAGTGGCGTCGCCCCCGTTGGATTCTACCGCCGCCTCGAACTTCATCAGGAATTCTTTGGGATCGTAGTCTCCGTCATACTGGGCGGGGGTGTTGGCGTTGAACCGACGGGGCCACGGCGCGCTCTCGAGCTCGACCGAGAGCGGGGACACCGGGACGACGTTGCGGAGTGGTGTGTCGTCGGGAGCGAAGTGCTCGTGCGCACCGCCCCCCGTCTTGGCGGTGGCCTATGCTTTGCCCTTCGGAGGCATCCTTCGCTGCCTCCATTGGTCCGGCCGGGCCCCGCATGGCCTGCGGGGGTGAGCCGGGCGTGCTGCCGGGCCGGCGGCGCAAGCATGCACGGCGGGTGTCGGCATTGGTGCGAGCGGCACCGGGGCGACTGGCGTGGCGGCGTCGCGCCGGCGATCCGGCTTTGCGGCATGGCGAGGTAACGCTCGGCCGCCGGATGTTGAAGTCGATGGCGTCGGAAGCGGCGTGCGGCGGAGCCGCGTCCCGGTGCCGGGATGGTTGCATCCGCGAGGAGGATGGGCGCGTCTCCTCGCTCGGGGGTGAGCCGGCACGGACTTGCCGGTGATGAGGGCCGGATCCTTCGGAGAGCTTCGATGTCTTGCGCCGAAGCCCCCCGGCCCCTCGAGGCCGACTTCGAACATTTCCGAAGTGGTGTGCTCTACCTCCGCGCGCTCGGCTCGGCACCGGTTCCCGCCGAAGGCCGGACGGCCGAAGGAGATGGGTTGGTGGGCTCCGACACGAGTGGAGGGGTCGCCGCCCGAGCCGTTGCGGCTTCGGCGCCCGCCGAACGTGTCCCGGCCATGTGGTCTTGAGTTCTTCCACGAGGTGGGCGCCAAGCCGTTGGTGGAAATCGGGCCGAAGGGTGGACGCCGACACAACGGCCCCCCGAGTTCTCTCCTTCCCTTCGCTTGCTCTAGCGGGGGTTTCTACTTCTACTTGAGTGAGGGGAGGAAACGCTAAGACTTAACGGGACGAGAAAAGGAAACAAGGAAATATTCCATTGACCGAAGACCGAGAGACTAGCAAAAGCCTTCGGTGCTCTCTTCTCATTACGGTGTGTCCGTTTCATTACAAGGGGTTCACTATTTATAGGAGACCCCCGGTATAGTCATTTGACTCAATTACACCTTTTCCGTTCCCGACAATCGCTTTAAACACTTTACAAGGGTATAACGAGGAAGTCCCCGCGTCGTACGAGCCTCCAACGTGTCTTCGTACGGCCGAAACGCCTTTACACGCGGCCGCCCTTGTCTCCGCCCCCGACCGGAGCCCACTTTACACGTTGGCGGTGGCCACGTGTCCGGGATCGTCGCACCTTCGGAGCCGAAGTAGCGACCGGGGACCGAGGGCGTCGGGCCTCCTCGGACGCTTCGTCCGCGCCGCCGCCGGCCCCGACGCGATGTCCCGGGCCGGCGTTTTCCGCCCCGGCCCTCTTGGGCCTTCGTCACGGAGCACGGCCACCGGCACCTTCGGCGCCGAAGGTAGGCGCAGCCACAAGGGATCATCCCCGCACAATGAAACTCATAAGGCATAAGCGGCATTAGTATTTTGTTAGTGCTCGTGCGGCGAAGGGTTTCCCCGCAAGACGAAGCCGTATGCGGCCGAGGGTTTCGAGCGTGGGCGGGCAAGGGCAATGCTTCCGAAGACCAACTTCTTCAACGGGTGGCACGGACGACACAGATATAACATTGAGGTTAGGGAGTTGCGGGTGGCCATGTGGATGATGGCGGGTGAGGTTGCGGTGGTGCGGGAGCGGCACTGAGGCTGGAGAGCTGGGAAGATGATGACACGACCAAGGCAGGTGACGACGAAGCTAGGGAGATGTGGTCGGGGTGGTGCGTGCGGGATAGGAACAAAAGTGTGGTTGGCGAAAACAAGGTTAGGCAGATGACGACGAAGTCGTGGCAGACAAAGGTGAATTTTGGGACCCACGAAAAATGGGGAGCGAGATTGGGGACGACTGCGAGGTCACAGAGCTGCAAGTGGTGGTAGTGTGATATTATGGCCGATGCAGATAACGACGAAACGAGCAAAAATTATTTTCCTCGTTGCAACACACGGGCACAGTTGCTAGTAGATACTGTAAGAGATCCGGATTTATTCCGGGTCGAAAATTAATTTTACTCTTGACAGACACACAATGAGACTCGGAATCAATCCACTAGTCAAGAGGTGTGGAATAAATCCGGCTCTTCGGTCTCTTGTTCTAACTATCATGATGAGTAAATTAAATCTCGATCCGGAATGAATCCGAGTCTATATCATAAATTTCTTGATATATCTATTATTCCAATTGGATTGAATCCTATGTAAGCGAACAAGCCCTAAATGGAATGGTTTTTCGGGCCTGATTAGTTGAAGGCCAAAGCTGCCAAACTAAAGTTTTGGCCATTTTAAATTTTGACCACCAATTCAAAACTTTGACCAATTTTAACAATCTAAATGAATGAGTGGCTAAAAAGGTTCATCTTGTGCACCTTAGTTCATTTGAATTGTCAAAATTGGTCAAGATTTTGAATTGATGGTCCAAATTTAAAATGGCCAAAACTTTGGTTCGACAGCTTTGACCTTCAACCAATCAGGCCCTTCATCCTGTACTCCAGGCCGTCGCCGTCCTCCCGCGCGGCTCCGCTGAGCGGTGGCAATGGCAATTGAATCCCTCGCATGAGACAAGGCGCAACACCTGGAAGTTCCTGAAGAAGGTCGTGATCATCTTGAGGTAGTCGTATGTGACGACCATGCGCGGAGCCAGGAGCGGTAGGTGGCCCGCCCCTTGTCCCTTTTCGAGACCGACACCATCTTCCCCGGCTACTGCGCACCACGCTCGTCGGCCCCCAAGATCCACGAGACGGGGTCGATGTTCGCGTGCCGCCCTGGCGACCGGCTCACCCTCTGGCTCCGGCTCCCGCCATTGTGCTCAGATCTGACCTCAAGACATCAGGTCTAGCCAAACCAGCCCACCAGATCCGACCGCCGCCGGCGCTACCACTGTCCATGCACGATTGTGCCCGGAGGGCCGTTGACGGTGAAAATCCGTCAACCTAGCCATGAGTTTACCTTCGGTGTTGGCATGAGTTTTATACCTTATCCTTTGGTACTAACCCCCGTGGTATAACAAGTTCACGTGTGCATGTCGGTTTTGGAGTTTAATGTTTATGCGGGGTTTTAGTGTTGAATGCAAGACTTTCGGGATAAGTTCATCAAGCACCTCATGACAAGACCTTGAAGCCCCGAACAAGTCATGCAATGAAGCAAACTTAACTCCAAGAAGCGGGGGACTTGATCCGAGAAGACGACGGAGACTCCGGGGACACGACCGGAAAAGTGCTTTGAATCTTGCAAGACAAGGAGTTGAGTCCAATTCGGAGAGAAACCGACGACATGGACCTACATGCGAAGGGGAAACATCCGGGAAGCAAGGGAACCGACGTGGGGCAAAGGAGCCCACGGTGCCGGGCCTAAATGGGCCCGGGCCGGCCGGCCCGGGCCCGGTCGGCCCCGGCCCGGCCCCATTTTGGGCCCAAATTTGCTCTCCTTTGCCCTAGCCGCCAATCGGGCTATTTATAGTCCCCGGACCGAGAGCCACGGGGAGAAGATTTCGTCTTCGGCCGCCGAGGAGCGAGAGAAGAGAGGGACACCATGTCGGAGAGGAGAGGGTCGAGCTAGTTGACTAGGGTTTCCCTAGCCGACGTGGGAACCTTGCATGGAAGACCACGTCGGAGTTCCGGAGCTAGAAGCAAGATCAAGGAAGGATCCCGGTGGTGATCTTGTGTATGTATCATTGTCATAGTTGAATTATCAAGTTGAATCTTTTCCTAGCGATCAAGTGTTTCCTCGAAGATTTCGTTTTTCGATCGGCTTTGCTTATTTCAATTCTATTCTCGAGATAGATTACATAGGGTGTTCTTGTAGCCGTGGTGGCTAGAGGTACACGCCGGATCTTCCGAAAGAATCTCGACTTGTCTTTTGACTCGCCCTAAGCTCCCCGCATGAATAGGGATACGTTGTGACAGAACGGGGGTCTCGAAAGGCGGATGTTTTCGGATTTGGACGGGAAACCACGATTTAAAGAGGCTTCTATTAAGATTCGATTTGCTACTTCTTCTCTTGCTTGGAACTTCAACAAAAAGCTTACCCCGATCCCTCTAGATCGGTTTATCTACCCAATCTTACTTTGTTTTCTCCGGTTTTTAGTAGATTAGATCTGTTTTGTGTCTTTTACTTAGATGCATTAGGTTCTTTATTGAAGATTGAAGTTATTTGGCTTTAATAGATTAAGTCTTGCGTCACACATTTGTTCCACGGATTCGATACCTTGGGTTCACCACTCGAGGGAAGAAGGGTCCCTTGACTACGACGGGAGACTTGTACGCTTGCGAGTCACGAACGAACTTTGATACAATTATTAACCGTCAACAAGCCCCTTTTTACGGCGCCGTTGCCGGGGAACAAGTGATCAAGATTTGATTTTTTTATTGCCTTTTTGTAATTTTCAGTTTTCTTTTTGTTTTTCTTTTTGCATCTACTAAACTTTGATCATCCTCAAAATACATCTAATCTAGTTTGTCTAACCCTAGTTTTCATAGATTTATTTTTCCTTTCTAGTTTTTTTGCATACTTTGCTTATTGCTAACCCTAACCGGAGATGGTTGGCTACCTCTCCAAGAAACCCAAACCTTTTTGTGGATGATCCGGGAAAACTTTACGGGCAAAGGTGACATGCAACACAAGCTAAAGGGGTGGAAACCCTAGATTCAAAAGTTGAAGTCGAAGGACCGTCGAAATCTCCAAGGGAATCACCACCTCCAAGTCCAAAGGAAGATCAACCTCAACCACGGAGCGCTGCGCACCCGGACATCGTTGATCTACCTATCATAAACCTTCAAGACGCCGGGAGGCCGTTCAAGATCAAAGTCTCAACTATCCGCATGACGATTGCGAGAGCTGAATGCATACGAGTCGGATTCCTTGAGTGGCATATCGGTTTACTTAAGAGGAGGATGGAGAAGATGGAGATGGAGAAAGAAGCTCAACACCTAAAGGCCGCCGAAGCAAGATCCTCATGCAAGGAGTGTGTGGAGTACGACCATGTCCAAGGACGCCGTCACTAAGTTCGAGGCTATGGAGAAAATATTGAAGAATTTAGATGGCAAGGTGACGGAGGTCGGAAGCTCTATACGTGAAGTGTTCATCGTGATGAAGATGCTAGACGCAAGTGGGACAACTTGCCGGCGCCCGATGGGTAACGAAGAAGAATATCCGAGACAACTCCAAGGTCCCAAGACGGCGAAGGCTACTCAAGCTCATTCGGGAGAGATGAAGGATCACACTAGAGACCATGAAGATCACGACCGAAGGACCGGAGTTCGAGATGCCGAGCCACAAGGAAGATGTTGCATCCGTCGAGACCAAAGGACAAAGCCGACTGTGAAGACCAAAAAAAAAATTGACTAAGCCAAAGCGGGTACCCAAGATTGCAACGCCCACAAAGAGCGTTGATCCGAAGTAATCAAGTGAAGAAGTCTAGCCATGGACTATAAACGAAGCGGCGGGCGGGAGGCAACCCGTTTCGTCAAGTCAAGTATAAGCTACGGGAGGACAACCCGATTCCGGGTTTTTCGAGTATTTTTAATAATTTAGTTTTTGAGTTTTATTACGCAAAGACATTAGACTTAGAAGTGGTTGAACAATATTAGAGACATAATTCTTGATTGAATGTTTGCTTTATCATAAACCCTTTGCATGAACCCTCCTATGTGCTTGTTTGATTCTTTTCTTTTCGAGAAACCCTCAACCAAATAATTTCAGAACCTTAACTCAACCTTTCACTCTCATTATGGTGCTGAGGTTGACTTATTTTTCATGCTAAAACCACACGAGTAGAGCCACGATTTATGTTTAAGTGTTAATAAAATTCAGCACGTGGTAGGACTCGCGTGAACCTAGAAATCAAAGCTTTTGGTTGGTTTTAAAAATCTTTATCCTTGGTTTCTCTAGGATTAGAATTTTTCTAAGCCTATTCTAATTTTGTTTTATTCAAAATCTTTCTTATTTAGCCAAAATTAGAACCTAAACCTATACCCCCATGATCAAGCCGGAAAAAGTCTGCTCTCAACCGATGAAGGCAAACTATACCGGTGAGACCGAAATCGACGTAATAAAAAAATATTTTCGACTTGCATTTGTTTCTAATGGTTTAAAAACTTCTCTAAAATTATGTTCGAGCTCTTGCATGGCTCTGAAAAATATTTTAAATTTCGAATTAGAGGAGTGCTTAACCTTAAACACACCTTAATGGAGGCAATCTAGTAATCATGCATGCACCATTGGATTCCCTTTCATCAACTTTCACCAATTTCACATGCGAAGGACAAGCATGGTGGGCAGCAAGCATCAACTTTGTAGGAATTTCATGGTGGCATGTGAAGCAAGTGGAGCTAGGGAGCATGGACATGACCCAAAACATGAAGCATCAAGTGGAAGGACCAATAAAGGAGTGGACGAGAGCGTTTGGGCGGTGCAACTCGTGGAGCACGCGGGCGGGGAAAGTTGCGAGAGGTGAAATGATCGTGCCGGAAGAAAGACGAGGCGGGGAGGAGCACCGAGGCCGGCCTCACCTACATAAGGAGCCCCCGGCTCCCGTTTTCTGCAGAGCAAGCTTCCCTCTCCTTCCTTTGTTTGTGTGTTCAAGTTTGTGTGCTCAAAACCTCCGTAGACATAGCCAACCTTCCCAAGCTTGAGAGCTCAAGAAAAAAAAATCCACATCCTTAATCCACTCAAAGTCCACATACGAAGCAAAGAGTTTAAGTGCCTAGTTACCGGTTGCAACCCGGAATTTTAGTTGAAGAAAAGAGTGCGGCAACCATGTGGAAGAAGACCACAAGTCTCTTCTCCAAGAAGAAGAGTTCGTCGTCGTCCAAGCCGTCATCAACCACGTCTTCGAGGAGGCACTTGGTTTCCGAGTCTCCCGGAGCATGGAGACGGATACGGCACCACCGAGAAGGAACGATGCTCTCCTCCTTGGTGGTATGAGGTCCGCAAGAAGCACTTCCATGAGGTTTACCGAACCTCGTGGGCACACGGAGGAGCAGCCCGCGCCACCACGACGATCGACTCGCTCAACCGCACCACCTCCTTACACCCCGACACACTCTTCGTACGGCTTCATCATCTTGTCGACGGAGGAGGAAGAGAGGCTCGCCAATCTTGAGAAGAGGCTTGTGCCGAACGTCGAGTTCGACGACCAAGCACTCTACACCTTGGGTTTTTGCACCGGCATATACTATATGTTGGGGCACCTCGGATGGGTGCAGTTCTCCAACGGAGTAACGGTGGACACCCATTTGGGGGTTCGCCTTGGAAATTTTAATGACTATTGCACCCATCGTTGATGACGATGGGGTGCAAAGCTTGTCATTCCGTTTGGAGGGAGCCCAACAAGAGGTTCCCTACGAGCACGTTAGGGAGCTGCTTGGATTCCACAAGGGAGCTCCGGAGAAAGTTGACGTGCCACCCGGCATGTTAGCGGGATTTTGGAACATGATCTCCGGAGAAGCCCATCAACAACGCAATTGCATCCGCAACCCCATTATCCGGATATTTCACTCTTGGATGTGCAAGAGGATATTGGGGAGGATGAAGGAAACAAAGGTGACCGACACGGAGTTGAATTGGTTATACTCGGCTTTAATTGCCAGGCAGCCAATAGACCCCTCTTACCTCATGATCAACCGTTGGTGTTGTGAAGCAACATCGGGGGCGGGTAATATTGGTTCGGGGTGTTACGTCTCCATGTTGGCCTTTTCCTTGCGGCCGGGGATCGCAAGACACCCCGACCACCTTTTGCGAGGTACCTCTCTCGGCATTGAATATTTGCGGCAAGGCAAATACATTAGTGGAGATGAGAGAGGAGGTTATCGGTTGGCCATAGTGAACCTACCCCTTCCCAACGAGAGGCTTAGGCTTTTCAATGAAGGGAGAGAAGATTGGTTGGAAGAGGGACTACTTGTCCCTGCAAGGAAGAACAAGAGAGGAAGAATCGTAGAGGAGGGAACATCCTCCGCACAAGCGAGTGGAGCACAACCCAATGTGCAACCATTCGGCGGGGTCCCTCCTCCGCCAAGTTATTACGGAGGGCCACAAGAGCAAGCATGGGGGGGTGGTGCACCGGTACCCCCACCAAATTATGTTGTGCCCAACGCTAACTTCGCGGAGTCCTACGCTCATCATCCCCAACCACAACAAAGCATGGCCATTATTGGAGGGTATGCTACAAGAAACGCTCAAAACATTGCAGCCATCCAAGCTAACGCAACTCAACTCGGTGAAGGCAATGCAAATATTGCCTTTGAACTTGGACGCCTTCACCTTGTAGAGCCAAATCAATTCGTCGGAGGGAATGTCCAATCATATTACGAGCAAGGGTATTATTATCAAGATCATCAACATCAACCACCGGCGGAGGACTAGAAGATTTAGGAACTTTAGTTTTCTTTTCTTTTCTTTTTCTCTGTAATTTTCAGCTTTTGCTTATGTGTGTTTGCGTAGTATTTTCTGTTTTTATTTAAATTTCAGCAAGCATGTTTGTTTATTTTCAGTTTGTATTTCAACTTGATGTCACCATTAATAAAGACACCACCTTGATTATATCATTGGAAAAGTTACGAAATTCGTGCCATGACGATATATGATTAAAATTGCAGCTTTGTTCATCTTTGTAATTGAGTTATGCATGTTTAAGCTAGTGCTCTCTTAAAAATATAGATCTGAATTTATTTAAATGCTAGCTTAATTTTCAGCGGAGGTTATGATTAAAATAAAGACCCATAGTGTTTTATGTGCTCTCAAGTTATGAATAGATTAAAGATGTCTTTTATGCTCAAAAATATCGCTAACCTTGTCACAAATATCACTTGTGTGTTGCTCAACCTATCCAAAGCCTTATATATATTTGAGTGCATAAACCTTAGTGTACAAGATTTATTTTTGAGTGAGTTATTGCAGGCCATGATTTCTCTGGCCCGAGACTAAGAAGCTGGTCATTCCATTTTTGCGTATCTATCTTTTTGCTAGCCTTTTATCCGTGCATTGTGTATCCCCGCATTGGAGATCTCACAAACCTCGCCGGATATCCACCCTTAAACCAAATATCATCTTTTGTGATTACCTCCTTGACCACAACCTATCGTTGAGAATGGATCATCAATTCAAGGAAGATCGCAAGACGGTGCCAACATTGAAGATTTCAAGTATCTCTCCAAGGAAAAATATCTCCGGTACCTACCTTATTTTTCGCCTCTTTGCTCGAGGACGAGCAACGTCTAAGCATGGGGGAGGAGGTAGGTACGATGCAATTTTTAGAGTTCAAAGGGGAGCAATTTAAAAAAAAGAAGTTCAAAAGAGGAGCAAGCAAATAAAAAAAATCAAAACTTCGTTGTGAAAGTCATGGACTGAATATATGACAAGAAAAAAAATGAATGAATGAAAGAAAGAAAAGAATGAGAAATATGAGAAAGAGAAAAAATATATGTGCGTAAAGTGAACTCCCTGGTTCTCTAAGAGTGCATTCAAGGCTTCAAGTTAAAAAGATCCATTCTCATTTTCCAACCATGTGCAATCCGATAACGAGGACTTCCTTTGTGCCTTGGGATCACTCTTTGCCATTTGCACATGTCCACTCATCTAAAAGTGTGTGTATTTTTCTCTTTCCCCTCCTTGATTTAACATTATTTTCCAATGACCTTTTTGACGAGTCTCGGTAAGACCATGAGAAGCTTGTCTTGTTTTGACAACACCTCATTTATAAAATCTTGTTAGGACTAAACTTTCCCAAAGCTCCATATAAAGCCTACCACTTATATATGAGAGGGAAAGGAGTAGAATATATAGGCTTGAGAGACAAGTGAGATGAGAGTTTATGAGCAATACACGAGATGATTTAAATTTGTGAATTTGGTTTAGTCTTTCTTTATCTCGTTCTTTATTTCAAAAATTCCGAGATCTATTTAAAACTTTGTGAGCATGTTAATACTTGTGGGATAAGCTTAACAAGAATCTACCCTCCGTAGAGATGAAGGCTAGTACTTTATGGAACTTTAATGAATTAAAATTTTGAGAGCATTATGTTTTCTCATGTGTGATCAAATGCAAAGTTTAAACATTGTTTGGCAATGATGATATCCATCGAAGGCTTACTCGAGGACGAGCAAGGTTTAAGCATGGGGGAGATGTTGACGGTGAAAATCCGTCAACCTAGCCATGAGTTTACCTTCGGTGTTGGCATGAGTTTTATACCTTATCCTTTGGTACTAACCCCCGTGGTATAACAAGTTCACGTGTGCATGTCGGTTTTGGAGTTTAATGTTTATGCAGGGTTTTAGTGTTAAATGCAAGACTTTCGGGATAAGTTCATCAAGCACCTCATGACAAGACCTTGAAGCCCCGAACAAGTCATGCAATGAAGCAAACTTAACTCCAAGAAGCCGGGGACTTGATCCGAGAAGACGACGGACTCCGGGGACCCGACCGGAAAAGTGCTTCGAATCTTGCAAGACAAGGAGTTGAGTCCAATTCGGAGAGAAACCGACGACATGGACCTACATGCGAAGGGGGAAACATCCAGGAAGCAAGGGAACCGACGTGGGGCAAAGGAGCCCACGGGGCCGGGCCTAAATGGGCCCGGGCCGGCCGGCCCGATCCGGTCGGCCCGGGCCCATTTTGGGCCCAAATTTGCTCTCCTTTGCCCTAGCCGCCAATCGGGCTATTTATAGTCCCCTGACCGAGAGCCACGAGGAGAAGATTTCGTCTTCGGCCGTCGAGGAGCAGAGAAGAGAGGGACACCATGTCGGAGAAGAGAGGGTCGAGCTAGTTGACTAGGGTTTCCCTAGCCGACGTGGGAACCTTGCATGGAAGACCACGTCGGAGTTCCTGGAGCTAGAAGCAAGATCAAGGAAGGATCCCGGTGGTGATCTTGTGTATGTATCATTGTCATAGTTGAATTATCAAGTTGAATCTTTTCCTAGCGATCAAGTGTTTCCTCGAAGATTTCGTTTTTCGATCGGTTTTGCTTATTTCAATTCTATTCTCGAGATAGATTACATAGGGTGTTCTTGTAGCCGCGGTGGCTAGAGGTACACGCCGGATCTTCCGAAAGAATCTCAACTTGTCTTTTGACTCGCCCTAAGCTCCCCGCATGAATAGGGATACGTTGTGACGAACGGGGGTCTCGAAAGGCGGATGTTTTCGGATTTGGACGAGAAACCACGATTTAAAGAGGCTTCTATTAAGATTCGATTTGCTACTTCTTCTCTTGCTTGGAACTTCAACAAAAAGCTTACCCCGATCCCTCTAGATCGGTTTATCTACCCAATCTTACTTTGTTTTCTCCGGTTTTTAGTAGATTAGATCTGTTTTGTGTCTTTTACTTAGATGCATTAGGTTCTTTATTGAAGATTGAAGTTATTTGGCTTTAATAGATTAAGTCTTGCGTCACACATTTGTTCCACGGATTCGATACCTTGGGTTCACCACTCGAGGGAAGAAGGGTCCCTTGACTACGACGGGAGACTTGTACGCTTGCGAGTCACGAACGAACTTTGATACAATTATTAACCGTCAACAGAGGCCCCTTTCGCGCGGCCACCTTCACCACTGTCGCGCCCCAACGCGTAGGGCTTGCCGCACCAACCTGCGTCTATGGCTGCCGAGTGCTCGGCACTCGACGTTTGCACCAATCTCCAGTGAAACGTCGCCGCCGACATCTTAGTGGCACTCGAGTCTCCCGATACAAATGAATTAATTAAAAAAGTCCGCCAGTCATCATAAATAATATTGAAAATCAGTGCTACACTAATCTACACGCTGAGATGAACACATGGGCGAAAGAATTGTTGAAATCAGAATAGAATTCAATAAGATATTGATTTTATAAGATGAAAAGGACAAATAATATATATAACCACGGTAGCAGCTGTGTGCGTGTAGTTTGAGAGAAACCTAATCATACTACTCAAGCATGATGTTGGTGTGTCATCATCAGGTACTTAGGCAATAGAATAGTGAAGCAAAAGAATTAAGTGGCGCTCACCTTCGATGAAAGGAATGATGAGACGCAGGCTGAACTTAACGGTGTCACCACTTCTCATCACAAGAAGCATGACTACTTATCAGGAGACAGGTTAATTAACACGGCATGTCATTGACGATGGCCTTCTATGCTTCATGGCTTGCTTGCTTAAGCACATGGATAGAAAGGTGGCTCCGCAACACTATTGAGACCCGACTGAGAATCAGCTTGCTCGCTCGGCCCAACGCGGGCAACAGGTGGGCTCCTCAAACCCTAGCCACCACCACCTCCTGCCGCACCGCCACCCGAGCTGGTCGCCGGGTACCCGTGCGGCTCGCGCGGAAGAAGGCAGCAGGGCCTTCCCTCCCATCTTTGGTGGCTAGGGCGGGCCCGGTCGTTCGGCCGCCCCGGAGCTCCTCTCGCTTGTGCTGGTGTCCTGGTGGCGGATGAGGAAGGAGCCCCTAGATCCGAATCTGGTGGCTACGTGACGAGGGTGTGCGAATTCATCGAGGGACATGGTGTGGGTCCGGCGGCGGCGGCGCGTGAGGCGCTGGTGGTGGTGGTTAGTAACAGTACGAAAACGAATCGTGAAATCATGAACTATATCCTTTATATTCGAAGTTTGAAGCTAGAGGTGTCAGAAAAGTTAACACAGGGATAACCGGGCTTGTGGTAGCCAAGCGTTCATAGACATTGCTTTTTGATCCTTCGTTGTCGGGTCTTCCTATCAGTGTGAAGTAGAATTCATGTTGGATTGTTCACCCAACAATAGGGAACATGAGATGGGTTTAGATTGTCGTGAGACATGTTAGTTTTACCCTATTGATGATCGTGCCGCGATAATAATTCAATCTAGTACGAGAGGAACTGTTGATTCACACAATTGATCATCGCGCTTGGTTCCAGTGGCATGAATCTACCGTGTGTTGGATTATGACTGAACGCCTCTAAGTCAGAAACCAAGCTAGCAATCGCATGTGCCCGCCGCTCGCCCCGGCCCACATTAGGGTGTTCAAACCCAAAGGGCCATGCCATTGGCTAAGCCTGCCCGGCTGATGAGTCGTGGTAGGCCACCTCTTAGCTCCCTTCTTCATGGGCGGCAGGCTGAATGTTGATGGATGTTAAGTACCATTTTTGTAGCCGTCAACTCTTGCAGTCTAGCACATGAACGACACATCCACACTAGAATAGGAGCTTAAACTAATCATTTCCACAAGTGTTGGTGTCGCTTTGAACAACTCTTGATAAATCACACACTACCACGTGCCCACCTAGGATCGTCCGAACCAACCTTCGGGCAGTTGATCCTAGCCTTGCACATGTCACTTGCTCATTGGTCCTAAGCTGCATCCCAAGGTGTTTTGGAGCACTTTGAGCCTCAGAGCTTCACATCCCCTTGACTATAAATAGATAGGATCGTGCCCGTGCGTTGCTACGGGCAATTCAATTATAGATAAATAGCATTCTATCTTATTAGAAAGAAATCAATCCATTAGATACTTTATAAATAGGTAAATATTGAACAAAGAACACATTTATGAAATCTAAAAAAAACAAAAACAAATGTTGTAGGTAACATGATTGTCATTCTTAACCAAGTAATTATCCCCAGAAAGAAAAACATAATTGGGGATACATGCTCATGAGCACATTATTCCCATTCTACTGTTACTTGCACGTTAATTGTGCTAGCAGACAAATGGTACCAACTGAACTCCTTAATAAAAGGAGCATACATCTGAGTGACACTATTAGCAAAGCTGCAGGAATATGCTCTTCTCAACCACCTTGAGACTCCAAAAAAATGTCTTATCATACCAAATCACTAACAATCCTGAAAAAACATACAAAAATGGTGAAGGAACAAGTTTGTAGAAGTGTTCAGCAACCACAGTGTTATGTTCAGTAAGAAGTATAAGCGTCGGATGACAACAGGCTGATGCACTTCAGTGCCAGAAGATAGCAGCGACGCTCCCACGTTCTGAGAAGTTACAGTCGTTGTTTGAATTCGAATTAGGTCGTATGTATGTGTGCTAGCAGTTGTAATTGAAGTACTTTTAAGTAGTGGAACTGAAGCTAATGAAAGGTTATGCTTGGAGATCATTCTGATCTCCTGGCGTCGTGTGTGCAACTGCTCTGCTCTCACGAACTTCCCTGTCTTCACGAGCGCCGGCCGCCAGGACGACGTTCGTGTCGCGCCGCCACCGCCGGGAACCCAGCCCCCATCCCCCGGTGTTCCATGAGTACAATCTCCGGAGATCAACCTGTAACACACAACAAACCTCTTACTATTCATTTTTAGCAATAAATCTATGTTTCTAGTTGCAGTAAAAATGGTAAATCCATGTTGCAAGTAGCAGTAAAAAGACTCATGAAATATTTCTGGTAGTTCATGGCTGCATGATATTGCCATTCATTTCTCATCTTTTTCTTATGCTAATTGACTGGTTAAAAATATGCCTTCAGAAGCAGATTAATCAAACAGTACTGCTAGATGAAGGACTTGTCTCATTCTTGATTTTGTAACAATCTCAAAGTTGCTAGTCAGACATGAATTCAGAAACATCATAGCACCATATACTTCAGGTATGTGTTAACAGGCTAGAGTATCTGAAAACTTAATAATAACAAACAATGTTATCAGCAGAAAGGTGCTATATATATTGCTTTATCAGTTGCTCCTTCATCGCCACAACATGGATGTCACCCAGTTCTCTTCATAGAAGTCTTATATGGCTGAACAATGTAGATTAGTAGCTGAAGAAAAACAATAAGCACAAAGTTTTAATTCATGACTCGTCGCATCCTTAAATATTTATAATTAACACACAATCTATTAAAGAAGACATCCATGAGATAAAGACTGGATCCGCCAACATTGTCATGACTCATGAGCATTACTGTTTAGATTGCAACAAAAAAAATAGTTGATAAGGCCATATAGAACTCACCGTGCTTGAACTGGGAGTATCTCATGAACAATTTCATTGTAATCTGTAATCGTGTGTAGTTGCCTCTGTAGCCATACTGACATAGCACCAAGCTTATGCCAAGCATTCTTGCCATATTGAGGTCAAATGGATACCTGCTAAATTGAACTATCTTTTCAAAATCAACAAGCACAGGAAGAAGTCAACAATAGTAGTATGAGGCAAATAAAAGAGTGGATATATTAGTTATAATACTTGTTAATTCAGAAACAAAAGCTCCAAAGGCCCATTTTTCACACCGAGAATTATAAGCACTGCAGGAGAGGAAAAAATACACTGAATCGAAACAACATTGTATACAGATTCCATCTTCTACTAATGCAGCAAAAATGGATACTACGTCACAACAGAATGGTATCTTCTTATGAATGTACTAAAGAGAAGCCTCAGTGCAAAGGGTAAAGTCATCAGCACCAACATATCCATGTGTATCTTTGGACATGAGTTCCACATTAACCTCAAAAAGTAGACATGTCCGAAAATAGACATTTCAGAAACTACATAATTTTTAAAGTCAAGCAATGAAACTAAAATGTAAAGCATCGTCCGTTAAGTGAGAGATGAGAATTTCTAATGGGACGAATTAAATTTCCTAGCAACTGGAACATGGAAAGCAACTAAAAGATAAGCTCAAACTGAATTAAAGTCTATCCAACTTGGCACCATGCTTTCACCACAACCATCCTGGTTGCATAGCGCACAAGGTGCGAGCTCGACTAAAATCATTTTTAGCCTCTGAAAGTGAAGTGGACAGTGCTGGAAATGTTTTTAAAATTTGTAGCATATTTGAATTGCATTACTTGACAACTAAAGGATGTGCCAGTGTGTGTGTCTCACTTTATCAAATTGAGATGGACAATAATACGTATCAAACAGAACAGATGCCCACTTTCTGTTGACGGTGTATTTTGGTACACCAAACATGTTCATTACACTTTGGTTTGGATTTGTTTATGGAACTAACCCGCCACTAGGCCCACTAATCATATAACAAGTCCATCTTTGTGCATGCATTTGGAAGTGTTGTGTTTATGTAGGAAAACATGTACATAAAGGACGGATTCACAACAAGTTCAAAGGAGCATTTACGGAGTCTTGTTCGTGTTCATGAGCTGGATGAAATCACTTCCAATGGTGGCAAGGACCAAAGTGCTACGTAGGAACACCCCCGGGGATTGAAGCGTAAAAGACCGGACTTCATGCAAAGAGAACCTCTATCTTGGACGCGAGGATGACATTGTCAAAATAGTGCAAGTGGAGGGGGCAAAGTGCATAAATGCATGAGGACCCACAGGAGCGAAGGGGCGACCGAACCGGGTAGAAGTGGGCCTGGGCCGGTCGGCCCAAGCCGGCCGGCCCATCCCACTCCGAGGGTCGGTTCGGCCCCCCTTTCCTTGCACCCGAAGGATCTTCAACCCTAAAGCCCTGGAGGCGCCGCCATTCGCAGGGGGAGAGCCATTCGCACCAGGAGGCCATCCACAAGCTAGAGAGAGAGGAGGGAGATCTCCGGAGGGGGATCGACAACCTCGAAGGAAGCACCCACAAGTGGAGAAGAAGGAAGACATCGTCGGAAGGGTGACCATGATCAACGGTGCTATGCCTAGCACCTTGATGGGGTAATCTCCTTATTCGTCTATGGGTTGTAATCGATCTTGAGATGTAATCGTACTTTGTTGGATTATCTATCTATCATCTTGTGTTGAATATACTTTAATGCTTAAGGTTAGCTACCATGCCGTAAAGGGAGTAGAGCTCCAATGCTCCCTTGGACCCATTCAATACGTCGTGTCCATCATAGGTCTAGTCACAATTACCTTCGTGTAGTGACAGTACGAGGGGAGGGAAAGGGTGAAACCGTGGTCACAACCCTCGATAGATTAGATTGGTTTTCATGTTTAAAGCGATTGCATGTTCTAGTATCGTAGACCCATGGGCGAGTGTCTCCTATCTTGATAGCTTAATCATTCTCTCTAGTGTAGTTTAGTCGTTTTCTAGTTTAATCATAGTTAGGGTTTGAGTAGTTAGTGAGTAGAGGTAGATCAAACGCTTGTAATCCCCTTGCTCCGCGGATTGACAAGAACCTTGGGAATCCCGTGGTGAAAAAGGTGTAGGTTCGTACGCTTGCGGATCGTAGGTGGATACGTCTTTTATCCGTCAACAAGCCCCTTTTTCTGGCGCCGTTGCCGGGGAGCAAGCTAGTTTACATCGTTTGGTTTGCATCTAACTTAGTTTTATATTTAGTTTATCTTTTGTTTACTAATATCTAACACATATTACCTAGAAAACCACTTTGTTTGTTTTTCTTTTTGTTTTATCTTGTTGTCTAGATGGCGTTCGTCAATCAACCCGTGGAAGAACCGAAGAAATCACTAAGGGATTACGCTAACCCTCGATGTGAAGACATAAAAGTACAAGAGTCGGATTCGAAGCTCGAAGCGACCAAGTATGAGATAAAATCCAAGATCATCGAGATGGTGGCGGCAAACCCGTTTGAAGGGATGGTTTCGGAGAACCCATATAGACACATAAGGTATTTCACGACGCTATGCAACACGGTGCGTCAAGAAGGAGTTCCCAATGAATGGTTCAAATGGAATCTCTTCCCTACTCACTTGCCGGTGAAGCAAAGACATGGTACTCGTTTGCGTCCTTTGAAGTTGAAGGCAATTGGAACAAGTTGACAAAGAAGTTTTGCGAGAAATTCTTTCCAATTAGCAAGGTTCAACATCTAAGGAGGCAAGTGATCACTTTCACACAAGAAGAAGAGGAAGGGATAGACCAGGCTTGGAATAGGTTTAATGAGTTAATCGAACAAGGACCAAGACTCGGCTTCTCCGGTGACGTACTCTTGCATACATTTTTCTTTTCCCTAACCCCTAGTTGCATGCAACACGTCCAAATGTGTGCAGGTGGGGATCTCATGGAGAAAACACTCACGGAAGCCGCTCAACTTCTACAAAAAATTAGTAAAGCGGCTGCCATGCGAAGAGATTGGGAAACAAGACTTGCGGAAGAGCCGGAACATAACTCGAGGATGAAGAAGTGTGCTGAATTTTCTAAAGAGGCAACCCCGGAAGTCACAAAAGATGAGCCAATCCCGGAAAAGCTTGAACAAGAACACATCGAGTCAAGAACGACCCCGAGCGTTGATTTCGCCGTATCAAATGAAACAAACAAGAGAAGCATGTCAAGCGCGAAGCCACTAAGGGAGTTCGAACCAACGGATTGGGTTCCAATCGATTATGGAGAAGTATTCGATAAGAGAAGACCGTTCCCTAACCAAAAGGGGATGGCAAGAGCATTGGAAGTGGATTTGCCGCCGAAAAAGAAAGCGGAAGATTCATACGACCTTGAAACCACTGGTGAGATCTTTCAGAAGCTCTTTGAAGATGATGAAGTGGATCCGGAACACATGGCCGAGGTGAAGAGAATCATGGGGATCAAGCCCTAAGCATCACCATACGCTCGCCTCGCCGAAGTATATGCGATAGGATCCGAGGAAGAAGAGAAGGTGGCACCACACTTGAGTTGCGAGATCAACGGAGTTCAATGCAAAGCTTTGTGCGACATCGGAGTCCAAGTAAGTGTCATATCTTCTAAAATTTACGATAAAGTTCAAGACCACAACCTAGACTTAGCTCCAACATCAACAAAATTAATCATGGGAGATGGTAGAACTATTATACCTCTAGGTATTGCTTGCAACATGAATGTAAAAATCTCTAGAAAATGTATACCAACCGATTTCTTTGTTATTGATGCTTACCATAGTAATCATGGTCACATAATTCTAGGTAGGCCCTTTCTTAAGTTGGTTGATGCCGTGTTGGATGCCGGAAAAGGCAAAGTAACAATGAACCTTAATGGAAAGAAGTACAAATATAACTTTCTTCGTGTTTCTAAACACCCTACACCCTTTCCTCCCGAAGACGAAGTAGAGGAGGTAGATAGTCTTTGTTTTGTTGAAACCCTTAGAGACCCGCTGCAAAGAGCGATGAAAAATCAAGTTACTGATCAACAAGATGAAGAACTAGAAGAAGCAACAAAAGGCTTAGAACCACAAGATGGAAGCGTGGAGGAAGAAAATTTCGAGGACATAGGAGAAATTAAACCCGAGGAGCCACAAGTGCCCGAGGTAGACCTTAAACCTTTGCCCAAAGGATTAAAGTATGAATTTTTGGGCCAGACAAGACTTATCCAGTCATCATGAGCGACGAGTTGAGTCCCGAAGAAAATGAGAAGTTGCTGATTTTACTGAAAAAACATAGGACAGTGATTGGATTTTCGATTAATGATCTCAAGGGTCTTAGCCCAGCCTTTTGCACTCATCGTATACCAATGGAAGACCAATGTAAGCCCATAGTGGACCACCAAAGGAGGCTAACTCATGCCATGCGAGAGATAGTAAAGAAATAGGTCATCAAGTTACTTGATGCCGGAATCATCTACCCTGTTCCGCATAGCGAATGGGAGAGCCCGGTACATTGTGTACCGAAGAAAGGAGGTTTAACCATGGTGAAGAATGAGAAGAATGAGTTGATACCGCAAAGAACCGTGACCGGGTGGCGGATGTGTATCGATTATCGAAAGCTAAACAAAGCAACGAAGAAAGATCATTCCCCCTACCGTTCATTGACGAGATGCTCGAGAGATTAGCAAACCATGCTTATTTTTGCTTTCTCGATGGGTACTCGGGGTTCATGCAAATTCCAATTCACCCGGACGATCAACACAAAACAACATTTACATGCCCTTATGGAATGTTTGCATATAAGGATGCCCTTCGGTCTATGCAACGCTCCGGCCTCTTTTCAACGTTGCATGATGGCCGTATTCTCGGAATTCATCAAAGAAATTGTCGAGGTATTCATGGATGATTTTTCTGTTTATGGGAAGACGTTCATGGATTGCTTGGCAAACTTGGATAAGGTATTCACAAGGTGTCCAGAGGTAGACTTGGTGTTGAATTCGGAAAAATACCACTTCATGGTTAAGCAAGGCATAGTGCTCAGACATGTTATATCCGAGAGAGGCATTGAAGTGGACAAGGCTAAGGTAGAGACGGTTGAGCAACTCCCACCTCCGACGGATGTTAAGTCCTTGAGGAGCTTTCTAGGTCATGCCGGATTTTATAGAAGATTTATTAAGGACTTCTCGAAGATCACTAAGCCTTTGACACATCTTCTTCAAAAGGATGTGGCTTTTGACTTCGATGAGAAGTGCCTAGCGGCATTCCGGACCTTGAAAAGTGCGTTGGTGAGTGCTCCCATTATTCAACCTCCGGATTGGAGCCAACCTTTCGAGATCATGTGTGACGCTAGTGACTACGCCGTAGGCGCGGTTTTGGGTCAAAGAAAGGAAGGCCGAGTTCACGCCGTTTACTACGCTAGCAAAACTCTTAATGAGGCACAATTAAATTATGCCACTACGGAAAAGGAGTTGCTAGTGGTGGTATTTGCATTTGAAAAATTCAGATCTTACATCGTAAACTCGAAGGTCATTGTTTACACCGATCATGCGGCCATCAAGTATCTCTTGGCTAAGAAGGATGCTAAACCACTTCTTCTCCAAGAGTTCTGTTGACGGTGAAAATCCGTCAACCTAGCCATGAGTTTACCTTCAGTGTTGGCATAAGTTTTATACCTTATCCATTGGTACTAACCCCCGTGGTATAACAAGTTCACGTGTGCATGTCGGTTTTGGAGTTTAGTGTTTATGCAGGATTTTAGCGTTGAATGCAAGACTTTAGGGATAAGTTCATCAAGCACCTTATGACAAGACCTTGAAGCCCCGTACAAGTCATGCAATGAAGCAACTTAACTCCAAGAAGTCGGGGACTTGATCCGAGAAGATGACAAACTCCGAGGACCTAACCAAAAAAAGTGCCTGAATCTTGCAAGACAAGGAGTTATGCCCAATTCGGAGAGAACCGACGACATGGACCTACATGCGAAGGGGGAAACATCCGGGAAGCAAGGGAACCGACGTAGAGCAAAGGAGGCCGCGGGGCCGGGCCCCGGATGGGCCCGGGCCGGCCGGCCCGGGCCGGTCGGCCCAGCCCAGTCCAGGGCCCGTTCGTCCCCTCCTTTGCCCTAGCCGCCATTCGGGCTATTTATAGCCCCCTGACCGAGAGCCATGCATCATCGAATTCGTCATCGGCCGCCGAGGAGCAGAGAAGAGAGGGACACCATCTCGGAGAGGAGAGGGTTGAGCTAGTTGACTAGGGTTTTCCTAGCCGACGTGGGAACCTTGCACGGAAGACCACGTCGGAGTTCCCAGAGCTAGAAGCAAGATCAAGGAAGGATCCTGGTGGTGATCTTGTGTATGTATAATTGTCATAGTTGAATTATCAAGTTGAATCTTTTCCTAGCGATCAAGTGTTTCCTCGAAGATTTCGTTTTTTCGATCGGCTTTGCTTATTCCAATTCTATTCTCAAGATAGATTACATAGGGTGTTCTTGTAGCCGCGGTGGCTAGAGGTACACGGCGGATCTTCTGAAAGAATCTCGACTTGTCTTTTGACTCGCCCTAGACTCCCCGTATGAGTAGGGATACGTTGTGACAGAACGGGGGTTCCGAAAGGCGGATGTTTTCGGATTTGGACGGGAAACCACGGTTTAAAGAGGCTTCTTATAAGATTCGATTTTGTACTTCTTCTCTTGCTTGGAACTTCAACAAAAGGCTTACCCCGATCTCTTTAGATCGGCTTATCTACCTAATCTTACTTTGTTATCTCCGGTCTTTAGTAGATTAGATTAGTTTCGTGTCTTTTACCTAGATGCATTAGGGTTTCTCTTTTATCGAAGATTGAAGTTACTTGGCTTTACTAGATCAACTTTTGTGTCACACATTTGTTCCACGGATTCGATACCTTGGGTTCACCACTCGAGGGAAGAAGGGTCCCTTGACTACGACGGGAGACTTGTACGCTTGCGAGTCTAAACAAAATTCGATATAATTATTAACCGTCAACAAGTTTGATGTTGAAATTCGTTATAAGAAGGGGGTGGAGAATGTTGTGGCCGATCATTTGTCTAGGATGAATCGTGGACAAGATGATAAAGAGCCCATAGAAGACAAGATGAGAGATGACCACCTCTATCGAGTGCTCGATAAAGACGCTTGGATGATTGATATCATTCGAGCAATTCTGAAGATGCCTCTTGACCATCTAGATAGAAACTCTCAAAGGAGGATAATATCTGAAAGTAAGAAATACTTTTGGGATGCACCGTACCTCTTCAAACTTGGCAATGATGGAGTCATGAGAAGATGTGTGCCAAGAGAAGAGAGGCTAGAAATTTTGAGAAAGTGCCACGCGGCGGAGCCATTTTCGGACCCAAGCAAAAGTATGGTCTAGCGGATTCTATTGGCCGGAGATGCATGAAGATACTAAAAGATATGTTGCATCATGCCCCGAATGCCAAAGAACCGGAAACATCTCTCAAAGAAATTCTATGCCCTTGAGATATAATCTACAAATCGATCTGTTCGATGTATGGGGAATAGACTTCATGGAGCCTTTCCAAAACTCACATGGATATGAGCATATCTTAGTCATGGTTGATTATGTATCCAAGTGGGTAGATGCTATGCCATGTCGTAAAGCTTCCACGGAGGAGTCCATTACCATGATCAAGAACATGATTTTATCTCGTTTCAGTACACTGAGAATCTTGATAAGCGATGGGGGAACTCACTTCACCGGGAAGAATTTCAGAAAGTGCTTGTCCAAGTTGGGAATTGAACATAGGGTCTCTACGGCCTATCACCCGCAAACCAACGGACAAGCGGAAATGTCGAATAGGCAATTAAAAAGTATCCTCAACAAAACCGTAGAGAAGGGAGGCAAAGATTGGTCAAAGAAATTAGACGGAGCTTTGTGGGCTTATGGAACGGCGTTCAAGACACCGATAGGTATGACCCCTTATCAATTCGTCTATGGAAAAGCTTGCCACCTTCCGGTTGAGTTGGAACACAAAGCCTATTGGGTGATCAAAGAAATGAACCTTGATCTCGATGCCGCGGTGGTAAAATGAAGAATTCAAATAAGCGAGTTAGAGGAGATGAGGTTGAAAGCATATGAAAATGCAAGCATATACAAAGGGAGAATTAAAAGGTGGTATGATAAGAGGTTGAAAAAGAAAGAGTTTAAAGAAAGAGATAAGGTCCTCCTCTACAATCCGAGGTTTAAAACCTTTGGAAAGGGGAAATTGCAAAGCAAGTGGGACAGACCTTATATTGTTCATTCGGTGCTCTGCAACAGAGCGGTAACCATTATGGATGTGAAAGGTGATCAATTTATGGTGAATGGTCAACGGATTAAGGTTTACTACGAACCCGACGTTGTGCCCCTTCACCATGTTGATGTCTTCACCATGGAAGAAGAGCCCGAACGTCCGGCCTAGGACAAAAAACAAGGCATGGATTTTTGTAAATAGTTTTTCTTTTATTTTTTTGGAGTTTCTCGCGAAGATTTACTGGGCCAACTTTTTCCCATGGGCTGAGAAAGCGAAAAAGGGCGGTACACGGGAAACCGGACCGGACTGGCCCCTGAGACAGGGTGGGCCGGCCGGCCCGTCCGACCGGCCCAGTGGGGCCCCGGCAGCGGTTCGCCCCGGTTTTTCCCCGATTTGCTCCTTTTCGACTTCCTTCTTCGGTCAGAAAATTTTAAGGGAAGTTTGAATAAGGAAAATGAGGTTTCTAGGGTTTTCCTTTTCGGACTATTTATTTGGCCTAATTGGGAGCTCGGGAATCCATCCCATCTAGTAATCTTTTGCACCCATGCAGCAGTCATGGTGTCCCCGAGGAGCTTAGAGTTGAAGCAAGGTGCCAAGGAGCCATCGATGGAGGAGGCGAAGCGATGCGAGCTCAAGCTACCCGTCGAGATCAAGAGGATCGCCTGCATCCGTTTCGGAGGGCGTGTCCCGACCGGAGCTATCACATCTCGCAACCTCGTCAAAGAGGAGAAGGTCCCTACTCCCGTTCGAAGGTCGGCGCGCATCTGTGGCATGAACCGGAAGGATTACAAGGAGGTGTCGCCGGGGATAGCGATTACTCCGACGATAGTAGCCCGAGCTCGTGGGCGGCCGCCGAAAGAGATGATAATGATTTGTACATTTGGGAAGAGGTGCCCAAGGAGAAGACTCCTGAAGGCCCCAACGGCGGCGGCAACAACGACGGCTTCGATGACAATGGTGATGGCGATGACGGCAGCGATGACGGCGGAGACCCTGGCGGCGACGACCCTTTCGGGATGCATCTGATGTGTTGTGCGGCTTGCCGTCACTCCATCTCGGAGCTCTACGCATCGGTCGACAAATGTTTGTAGGCCATGGAGGCGATGAGGAAGCGTGTGGAGGATTTGGAGCGTGTGGTCGAAGACGACTACAAGTTACTAAACCACAACGTGCGCAAACTTTTTGGCATGGTTGGGAACATGAAGGGCAAGTGGTGCAATAGTTGCGGGAAGTACCACTAGGTTTAGTTTTCCCCCTTTGAATTTTTGTAAGATACGACAAGGACGTCGTATGATTTTAGCATGGGGGAGAGCTAGCTAGCTAGCCTTTTAGTTTTTGAGCTTCAAGTTTAGATTGGTTCGGTTTTGTCTTCGTGAGAGTTTAGTTTTCGAGGGAGTTTTAGAGTTTGAGAGTCTTTAGTTTTTGAGTGTGCTTTTAAATTTTTGCAAGTGTCTTAATTTAGTGTTGCGTCAAAGAAAATCAAATAAAAAGAGTCCTTTAAATTTTGTGTCTTGTGTGATGTTTATCTTGATTTACTCATTTGTTCATCTTTAGTTTTTGATATATGAACATAAGTGTGTGGTTTGAAAAACGTTTACCGTGGTGCTTAGTGGAATTGCTACTTCTAAAAGTACCCATACCACACTTTGATCTCGAGCTTCACATGTTGGTTGTGCTATGTTCAATGCTAAAAGTTGGAGGAATTCAATTCTGAAAATTATCTAAAAACCCTTATAATAAAGGTTAGCAAAACCTCTTTTTCCAAGTTGAGAGTAAGAAAAAAATCCTATACAAAGCCAATTTATTTTTTGCTCCACCATAAGTGTGATTAGCACGATGAGTTGGGCTAGGGTCCTTCTCTCTTTGGAGTTTTAATTTCGAGCAATGATCATGTCCTTGTGCTTATCTTTTGTTGCTAGCCTCGTCATGTATTCGGTAATGTGACTTTCACATCGAAAGTCCCGTACATCGCCGAATTCCATTCCCAATCCTATACATCTCTTTTGTACATCGCATTCCTTGAACACAACCTACTCTCAAAGTTTCGTCTCGTTTCTACCATGCTTTATTTAAAGCTTTGAAAAGAGAGAAAAAGATGTCAAGAAAGGGAAAAATAAAGAGAAAAGTATGAGTATGGAAAAGAAAGAAAGAGAAAATAGAAAAGTAAAGAAAGAGAAAAATATGTGTATGAGAGAAAGAAAAAGAAGAGAAAGAGAAAAGAGGAGTGGCAAGAAAGATATGAGAGGGATGAATCAAGTGAAAGAAAAATAAAGTGCAAGGAAGGATGTGACGTTGTTGAGAGACGAAACTTTCACTCGTTTTCCAACCATGTGCAATCCGACAACGAGGACGTCATCGGTGCCTTGTAGTCATATTTTCTTTTGCCCTTGCACATGTCCACCATTCTAAATCTTCTCATCCTTGATATCCCTACATATGGATTAATTCTCATGATCATTGGCTTTGAAAGGTAAACAACCACTAGAGGAAGTTCTTAGTTTGACAATACTTGTGTTGATTGCACTAGCCCTATCTATAGCTCCACTTTACATGTCATATGAGAGATTTATGGGAGGTGAGAGTTTTATAAAATTTGTTTAGCATAGCCACCTCATATGAGTGACTTGATAGAGCTTGGAGAAAGGTTTTTGTCTAACACTTGTTGCAGGAATTTTATTTTTGAAAAAATCATAAAAACCCTCTGATGGAAGCAAAGAAGTAAGCATGGCTGAAACTGAAGATTTTGAGTGAAGAGTTTGAGTTGTGGGGTAAATCTTGACGTGGTAAAAATTCTAAACTCCAATGTTTATGTATGATGATCATTACTTTATGTTTATGTATTAAAGATAAAAGATTGACTAACTTGTGAAGAAGGATTTAGCGGAACACAATTACAACGCCTTGGACGAAGTTCTTTTATGAGTACTTGCTCGAGGACGAGCAAGAGTTAAGCGTGGGGGAGATGTTGACGGTGTATTTTGGTACACCAAACATGTTCATTACACTTTGGTTTGGATTTGTTTATGGAACTAACCCGCCACTAGGCACACTAATCATATAACAAGTTCATCTTTGTGCATGAATTTGGAAGTGTTGTGTTTATGTAGGAAAACATGGACATAAAGGATGGATTCACAACAAGTTCAAAGGAGCATTTACGGAGTCTTGTTCGTGTTCATGAGCTTGATGAAATCACTTCCAATGGTGGCAAGGACCAAAGTGCTATGTAGAAATACCCCCGGGGATTAAAGCATAAAAGACCGGACTTCAAGCAAAGAGAACCTCCATCTTGGACGCGAGGATGACATTGTCAAAATAGTGCAAGTGGAGGGGGAAAAGTGCATAAATGCATGAGGACCCACGGGAGCGAAGGGGCGACCGAACCGGGCCGAAATGGACCTGGGCCGGTCGGCCCAGGCCGGCCGGCTCAGCCCACTCCGGGGGTCGGTTTGGCCCCCCTTTCCTTGCACCCGAAGGATCTTCAACCCTAAAGCCCTGGAGGTGCCGCCATTCGCAGGGGGAGAGCCATTCGCACCAGGAGGCCATCCACAAGCTAGAGAGAGAGGAGGGAGATCTCCGGAGGGGGATCGACCACCTCGAAGGAAGCACCCACAAGTGGAGAAGAAGGAAGACACCGTCGGAAGGGTGACCATGATCAACGGTGTTATGCCTAGCACCTTGATGGGGTAATCTCTTTATTCGTCCATGGGTTGTAATCGATCTTGAGATGTAATCATACTTTGTTGGATTATCTATCTACCATCTTGTGTTGAATATACTTTAATGCTTAAGGTTAGCTACCATGCCGTAAAGGGAGTAAAGCTCCAATGCTCCCTTGGACCCATTCAATACGCTGTGTCCATCATAGGTCTAGTCACGATTACCTTCGCATAGTGATAGTACGAGGGGAGGGAAAGGGCGAAACCGTGGTCACAACCCCCGATAGATTAGATTGGTTTTCATGTTTAAAGCGATTGCATGTTCTAGTATCGTAGACCCATGAGCGAGTGTCTCCTATCTTGATAGCTTAATCATTCTCTCTAGTGTAGTTTAGTCATTTTCTAGTTTAATCATAGTTAGGGTTTGAGTAGTTAGTGAGTAGAGATAGATCAAACGCTTGTAATCCCCTTGCTCCGCGGATTGACAAGAACCTTGGGAATCCCGTGGTGAAAAAGGTGTAGGTCCGTACGCTTGCGGATCGTAGGTGGATACGTCTTTTATCCGTCAACACTTTCCAAGAAAGAGAGCAAGTTAGCGCCAAAAAAGTGGTTTCTACTCACAAGCAAAAACTGCCACATCATAACCATGTGTAAGTTCCTCTCTTATTTTCTTGAAGGTGCTCCTTGTCACATTGGACACAAAAAACTCTGGCAAGGTACAGGGGATCACTATGGGCATGAGATACCACTCTGAAAGCAGGCAATTAGTTTTCTCATCATGCAGATTTACTGGAACTTGCCAAGGCTAACAAACCACTGACACTGGCATTTGGATCACTAAATAAATATGATTTTTTAAAGAGTATTAGTCTAAAGTTAGTCTTAAGGAATACTGACTATACATTTATTAGCAGTGCATACGATATGATAATATGGTCAACTTGTCTGAAGAGTATAGGACTGACCTCTAACATACAAAATCATGAATTGAGCTCAAAGTGTCTGAATTCTGAGATGTTCAGAAACCATCAAGCTTATAATGCTTCTCAAAGCTAATTGACCCATCTCAAGATCCCAACATGTTCAAGAAGCCGCAATCGACACTTGCAGCACTGCAATAAGAAATTTGCAAATACAAAAGTCAAATGGCAGCACTAAAATTCTATTCTTCATAGTGCAAGTTTGATAACCTGATATCAACTCACAAGTTTTTCCATTTGTATTCTAAATACTGCTGACCAACAATAAGGTGTTGCGGGTTTCATCATAAGAGCCTGAGTTTTCACCAGTACCACATTAGTAAAAAATCAACATGGCCTATAACTATCAACAAAATATTGAATTTTTTGACCAATTAGTATCTATGAGCATCTGCAGCCAAATTGGAGAACACCTTAGCAGCAAGGACCAAGAATTTGTGAATTGTACAACCACTCATTTGATGCACAAAATTTAAGGTTTGATTTCTCGGGGACACACTAACACAACCTGATTGCCATAAATTATGACCAATTTCATGGATGAAATGAACCTGGGATGGGCAGTGAAGTAATTTGGCTTATTAGCATACCTCGGTAAAATAAACTTGGTATGGCTGGTATTGTTTCCTCCCTGGTGTCCTTTGATTTCGGATAGAGCGTTGAATGTGTTGTTGTGCCTCTGAACTGTTCAATAATACATGTGTACTATCTCCCATATAAGACATGCACTTTCTTTTTCTCATCATTTTCAGAATGTCCATTTCACAAGTCACCCTGCATGCCAAAGAATTCATATTGTAAATACTATCATGTTTAGTAGTGTAAACAATAAACTATACTGTTAACCTCAACCTAGTTGCAATGCAGTCTATGCACACACATTCAGACCCATTTTCACCCCCTTGTCAGAGTATTGGCACACAGGACCATCAGGAATTCAATTATTTAGGTTTATTACTATATTTGGTATATTTATTTTTTGTTCTCATGCATTGGCCAACAAACTAACATTAGATATTGAAATTAATACACAAAATCATATGTCTTCCATATTTCAGTTTGTATTGCAGTTGTACTGACAATCAGAAGTTCTACAATCAACTTATCAAGTATGTTGACTTATATTAGACTTGATAGCTTGGGTCAGTAGTTAGAAATTGATGCTCAAAGTACAAATAATTGTTTCCTATTGCTATCAGGGTACTATATCATTTATGTTGTCAATCGACAGGTTCAATCCCCTGGCCAACACCCCCCTCCAAAGAATGCCAAGGATGCACCCACAATCCCTCGGTCAACAACAGGATCTAATCAAATCACCGGGTAATGTAGATTCCACAAGATGAAAGAAGCTAACCTAAGACCATGGAGAGTGAGGTTCTATTAATGGCTCGATGTAGGGACACGTTAGGCACCCAAAGAGAGTGAAGGAGGGTGTGCAATAGGCGTGGAGGATTTGGGATGTGCATGACATGGGGGGTGTGAGGATGTCAACGCCGATTTCCATGGGGGCGACACAAAGACGATGGAGGCGACGGATAGCGGGGCAACAACTGGAGATGAGGCGGTGTCGAGTAAGGATGCCGACACCGATTTCCACGGCGCGGCACGACGAGTGACGAAGATGGTGCGGGCTTCGACTTGATCCACGAAGTTGGTGCGGCGCGACGTGACTTCAGAGACGATGCAATGCGGGAGCGATGGAGACGGCAGGGAGCAATGTGGGGGACGGTGGGACACGGCCCGAGGGGAGACAACGATGATAGGGGAGACTCACCGGTGGCGCCACTGGCGGGGTGAGGTGTGGTGAGGGATGGATGAGCGGCGACAGGGTGGAGAGGCGGTAGTTCGAGAGAGGATATTGAGATGGTGTCGCTGTCGTAGGAGTAGAGCGGGGAGGAGGTCGTCGATCCCGCTGCTGATTGCGGAGTCAAGGAAGGGAGGTGGGAAAGACTGTGTGGCGACTAGGGTTCCGAGAGGAGGGGAGGGGAGGGAGGGAGGGTGTTTCTCTTTTTTCCGCGAGGGGCGCGGAGGGCGAACGCGCGAGTGTGGAGGGCGGACGTGAATCTGCTTCGCAAAAAGTACGACCAAGTTTTTGTCTCCACTTCATACTTTTTAGGAGTAGAGAAGGGGAGGGGCCTCATTTCTAACACACACTTTACCATCCCCTTCTCCTCTTCTAGTTGTGTTAGAGTAGAAAGAGAGGGAGAGAGAGGCATGTGCCTCTATGATGTCGTTCTTCATTTAGACTAAAGTGAGTATTTCATTATTTTCTAATTAGACTATAGTAGCATTCATACACAAGTGTTATGTTCTTGTGTTCTTCGTGTGTTCTTGATTTAGAGGTTTACATTCTTCATGAACACAACTATTTGATCTTCTAGCACAAGTTCGTAGTTCTCATATCTATTTGTATGTGTGTTCGTCAATTAGAATATAGTGGATATTCCTGCATATCCCATTTAGACCAAAGTGACATTCGTGATTCCTTCTAGATTTATGCTTGGTTGCATGAGTAGTTTTTTCCCTTTGCTAGTGCGTAGATCTTCCGTTTATATGTCTGTCTATTGTATGACATCCGTATATGTTGCCATCATAGCATACAACTGAATGCTCTCTTGCATGCCTTTAGTATAAGATAGCAATGCCCACGACAACAAAGAAATATATTGCAAATGAAAGTTACATAGAACTTACAATGACAACCCAACTAGCAGTTGGGAGAAACAAGAACAAAAATTGGAACTAAAGAAAAGAGGAGAAGAAGCAAACAGAGCTAAGCTGCCTCAAGAAACTGTCTAAAACCTGGGAAAGAGGAGAAGCTGGAGTTGTATGTACATCGAAACTAGGGGGACTCAACTAAAGGGTCTAGAGGGCATCCAACCAAGAGACAATGGAGAAATGAAATTCACTTTTAATTCTGACCAAGTGCTCTAAAGCTTTAGATCTCAACGCTGCCTTCCAAGCAGCAACGCTTGGGGGCTTGTGATTGAAAATGAAGTCATTCCTTTCCTTCCAAAGGATTCAAGCACCGATCATGAAGATTTCCATGATGTAGGGCTTTGAAAATTGCTGCTTAGCAATGTAAAGTTTATGAAAAACATTGGAACTTTCATGCCAGGAGATGCCGATAGTGAACCATGTGTTAATAGACAAGGGATTGTAAAGGAAAAGGTGCTCCATAGTTTCCTCAACATCCATGTCGCATAGGGTACAATTATAACCTTCTTCCAGAATTTTATTTCTTCTTTTCAGAATGTTTCTTGTATTTCATCTATCATTAAGGAGCAACCAGGTAAAGAACTTAATTCTCGGGACACACTTGGTATCCCAAATCTAGGTAACACCTCTCTCATGATAAAAGATGTCTGAATAGCTCTACTAGATCTCTAGCTCGGGGGCTCAACTCCAATCACTACTCGACGTAGCTCATACGGCTTACTTGGCACATAATCTCGGGTTCCAGGTCTGGCGATCCTCCACAACATAATCTACTATCTCGGGTAGCCCATTGGTAGGTTTGTCGGGTTAGAACACTGACATCTACTTTCTTGTCCAGTTCTCCTTCTCGCCTCATTAATTCCTACTTTTCCTTTTTATAAGCATCATTCATATTCTTTGCCCAACCTCTTTAAAATTGTCTCAACCTTCCGATCCTTCCATCTTTGCGTAGGGGAAGCCCCTTTATTTTCTTTACTCAATACTTTGGACACCAGCTCAAAGAAACCATCTTTCAGTAGCCAAACAAGCTCAAATTTAAAGGGTGGTTGACTCCCGCCCTTGGGCTTGTCCCCCACGCTGAGCAAAAGCGGGGTATGGTCTGAAAAACTTTCCTACTAAGCGCCACAATTGTTGCTAGTGGAAAGTTTTGTTCCCACTCAGTGCTCACCGGCACCCTATCCAATTTTTCATTACTAGGTACCCTGCGATAATTTGCCCAGGTGAACTTACGACCTAACGTTTCAATCTCCCACATATCTAAACTATCTATGACTGCATTAAAAAGGACATACCATCTTACATTAAATTTATCATTATTTTTTTGTTGTTGCTTCAGATTATATTGGAATCTCCCCTATGCATAAAGGGAGGCTTTCATTTATGCAAGACTGAACCAATTCAGTAAGAAATGATTCTTTGAATCGGGTTGGACTGCCTCATAAACAGCCACCAACACCCACTTAAAATCGGTCTTTCTATCCACTCAACACAAAGAGATGAAAAACCACTACAAAGTTCTCTAATATCTTGACAAACCCCAACGATCAGTGATCTATCTACTATTGGCACCTTCATACCTCTAGAGCTACGTTCGTGTAGCCCAGTTCCTGCACTAACTACTACATCATTTCGAGCGGAACTTGATCAGCCGCTCCCCCAACTCCGACCAAAGGTAGTACATGCTGACGATTGTACCATCGTTGGACAAGACGTACTCATCCACATGGGGACACCACTTCATGGGGTGACTCCACTCCCCCCACCCCCACCTTTGGTGTTGATGGACTTATACTTGAACTCGAATGTGTTCTTGGCCTGGTCGGGTTGCCCGAGTGCGAACAGATGCATCCATTGGACCTTCCCTTTTGCGTCCTTAATTTCTTTAATTTTGTTGAAGACCACGAAGATGACCTTTGTGGTGGGGGTGTTTGCTGCTGACGGCCACTTGTCGAAGAGGTCGATGTCGTGGTTGCGAGTGATGTTGGAGTGCTCATGGAGGAGGTGGTTGCAGGTTCAGGTATGAACCCAGGTAATTGCACATGGGCAAATGGCACCGGTGGGGAAAGTACATGCAAGCTCCTCGTGCATGCAGAGCTCATTCAAGCGTATCGCCTCACCACACCCGTATTCTAGAAACGAGCAATAGTTGTCACCTAGGATGATCACTTGCTCTAGTTGTTTGCAATGCTTGACGACGCTCCTGCACCAACACTTGCTACAGTTTTCTTGGACACATCATTCACATGTCATGTGCTCTTTATCCGCGCACTACTTGCAACAAGAAATTATACACATTAGAAATATTAACAAAGATCAGAGCAATCAGGGCAAAATTGTAGCAACCATGGCAAATATCATAGGCCTGGATGGCTGGGCTGGTAGGCATGAGCATTGAGCCATCGACAGCAGTGATGTTGGCCATTGGCTCGGTGACCTACTCCACATTTGTGTCGTCCACCGTAGTCGTCGTGGTCGTCTGTGTAGCCCTCTAGCCTCCGTGTTCTGGTGGCTAGCTAGCGTGACGTGTGTAAGTGCAATCAAGCCCTAAGTGGGTTTTGGTGAGTTGAATGGCAACTTGATTAAAACTCTAATACTCTTGTAAAGAATGTGAGTATGTTGGTGATTATTGATAAATGATATTTATGTGTAAGATCATGCATTTGGCTCATATTGCTAATAAGATAAGGGTGAATCATGGATATATACATGAAATGTTTACAAGCATACTAAAGATGAATGTCATGATATGGATAGGATGTTCTTCCCATTGAGCTTTACATAAGACATACATCAAGTGATCCCAAGCTAAAGAAAAGCAAATATAGAGGCATGATTATATATGGTACTTGGTTGGCCTCTCTATGTTGAGCAAAGCATATTGTGAAGAAAGGAGAAGCTCGTGGTATAATAATGGGAGAACTAAGTCAAAGTTGAGTATGGCATCAAGGGGTTTCACTATTGATACAAGATGGAACTTGATAACCAATACTATGTGTTTACCGAGTACAATATCAAGTGGATTTTACTCTTACATCTTATGAAGAATATTGACTCGTACAAAGAAGCTATTTGCAAGATTTCAAGTAGAGCATTGACAAAGGTCATGTGGTTATCCCTATAATGATGGGCCGATAAATAGAAGTTTGCAAAGCAAGAATAAATGATATCAATCAAAGGACAAACTATTTGAGTGGCATCTCAAATGGAATTCTCTCTATGGTGCAAGGCTTGACTCAATTGTGGCAAGTAAGTGATGAAGAGATCAAGATGGCTAAAACGAGGAACTAAGCAAAGGCTATGGATAGCGACCATAAGCAAAGTGGCTAGGGTGAAGTTGAGAGCGTCAAGGATTTCGAAGTATCATATCCAAGCCTACCGAGGAAAGTGATAAATTGCATCTAGTGTCATGATTGATGAATTGGAGTGGCTTATGAATTCAAAGTGGTTAATTCTCTACTCTATGGAAGAATTCTAAGTCACAAGCTCAAGGTGGACATGCTCAAGCACATGCATATATTTACTCATCTATAACATGTGCTCAGTTGGTATACAATATTGGAAGCCCTCGAATCATTGAAGATCAATTATCGACGTACCTTGGTGGTTCAAGATCAAGTGGATTAATTCGGGTTTATCTTTTATCTTGAGTTTAGGTATGTTGTACTATCAAGAGGGGTGAATCACTGGTTGGACAACAGACATCAAAATGTGCTCAAGTGAACCCATGAGAGACTAACCCGTGAGATCAAATCTTAGTAGAGCTCTCTGGCCCAAACCGGTCAGACCGGTTTGGGCATTGACACCGTCCAATGGCTAGTTGGTTTGAAAACTGGTCTGACCGGTTTGGCAAACCGGTCTGACCGGTTTTGTCTGACAGACTAACGGCTAGATTTGTGTGTGGTGGGTATTTATACACATAAGCTCCTCTTTGAGGGGCTGCTGGTTCTCCACACTTCTAACACCTTCCAGAACCCCAACTGAGCTCTCCCCAACCTCTCTAAGTGAGATTCAAGCCTTTAGTTCTCTATCCTTGAGTTGGGTTGAGAGAGTGTCTTGTGTGAAAGCTTTAGAGAGTTTTGTGAAGCCTAGTGAGCATCCCACACTTGAGCACTTGCTGATTTCGTTGAAGATCTTTTGAAGCATCTTTTACTCTTGGAGCTCTTGGCTCCTAGGCGTCTAGAGGTCGCTTGGACGCTCCCGATCATCATGTGGCAGCTCCAAGAAGTTTGTAATTGCAAATCAAAGATAGTGGAACACTCCATCTATTGCCTTAGCGATAGGTGTGAGGGAGGAGCGGATTGAAAGAGATCTCAAAGCCCTTGTGGCTTACCTCAACAACGTGGACGTAGGCCAGCCTTAGTGGCGAGCTGAACCATGGGATAAATCCGTTGTCTTTTGCTTTTACTTGCTTTACATTCACTTGCATTACCTTAAGTTGTTTCTAGCTTAATCTTTGTGCTTCCGCTTCGATCTACATTGGTGTGCTTGTACTGTGTGCAGGGACTTCATTAACACTCTTGGAAACACCTGTGGAAGTCTTACACCAAGTTTGGTTTGAGCTAGAACTCGTAGAGGGCTATTTCTTAGTTTGTCGGTTTGCTGCCTAGCAAAACTGGTCTGACCGGTTTTGGAAACCGGTCTGACTGGTTTCTGTACTGACAGTGGGTTGAAGTTTTTAATAAGTGCAGATTCGTCTATTCACCCCCCTCTAGACGACATCAAGATCCTTTCAACGTGTCAATGTAGTACGTGCTAGATAACCACCTAAAGACGGAGCTTGGAGGCCCGAGGGCTCCGCGGCGCCGCACGCGTCGCCATGGCTACACAGCAGGTCGTGGCGACTACAGTGGCGCACACAGATGTGGAGCAAGTCACCGAGCCAATGCCCAACATCTCTGTCGTCCATGGCTCGATGCTCAGGCCTACCAACCCAGCCGTCCAGGCCTATGACATTTGCCATGATTGCTCCATTTTTTCTCTGATTGCTCCTATCATGTTAATATTTCTAATATGTATAATTTCTTGTTGCAAACAGTGTGTGGATAAAGAGCACACAACATGCGAACAACGCATCCAAGAAAACAACAACAAGTGCTGGTGCAGGAGTGCCGTTAAGTGCTGCAAGCCACTAGAGCAAGTGATCATCCTAGGTGACAACCGTTGCTCATTTCTAGAATACAGGTGTGGTGAGGCATTGCGCTTCAACGAGCCCCACACGCACAAGGAATGTTGCATGTACTTTCCCCACTGATGCCCTTTGCCCAAGTGCAATTACCTAGGTTCGTACCTGAACCTGTGCGACCACCTCCTCCACGAGCACTCCAACATCACTTGCAGCCACGACGGCGACCTCTTCAACAATGGGTTCACCTTGACAGCCAAGCATGATGTTCAAGTGGTCGGCGGCGGCAACACCCCCACCACCAAGGTCATCTTCGTGGTCCTAAACAAAATTGAAGAAATCAAGGACGCAAATGGGAAGGTCCAATGGGTGCATATGTTCACAGTCGGGCAACCCCGACCAGGCCAAGAACACATTCGAGGTCAAATATAAGCCCGTCAACACCAAGGGGGTGGAGTCACCCTATGAAGTGGTGTCCCCATGTGGATGAGTATGTCTGACCCAACGACAGTAGAGTTTTCAGCATGTACTACCTTTGGTCGGAGTCGGGGGGATCAAGTTCCGCTTGAAGGAAATGGTGTGGTAGTTGGCGCGGGAACTGGGCTACACGAAAGTAATTCTGGGCTCTGGAGGTGGATAATTCTGAAGGTGCCAGTAGCAGATAGATTAATAATCGGTGCGGTTTGTCAAGATATAAGAGAGCTTAGTAGTGGTTTTTCATCTTTTTGTGTTGAGTGGACAGAAATACCAATTTTAAGTGGGTGTTGGTGGCTGTTTATGATGCAGCCCAACCCCGAATTCAAAGAATCGTTTCTTACTGAATTTGTTCAGTCTTTCATAGATGAAAGCCTCCATTTATGCATAGGGGGGTTTCAATATAATCCGAAACAACAACGAAAAAATAATGATAGATTTGATGAAAAATGGTCTTTACTTTTCAATGTAGTCGTAAATAGTTTGAATCTGCGGGGTATTGAAATGTCAGGTCGTAAGTTCACCTAGGCAAATTTTCACAGGGTACCTACTTATGAAAAATTGGATAGGATGTTGGTGAGCACTTAATGGGAACAAAACTTTCCACTAGCAACAATTGAGGCGCTTAGTAGGGAAACTACTATTTAAAAGACAAAGCTATCGAGAAATTTGAATTATCACACACAAAGACAATGTGCTTGACATATTTTAATTAAATAAAACTATGAACATAGGTTATTATAGAGAAATACCCTATATATAATCAAGCAAGTTATATTTAGATATAAAAAGACGATGTGAAAAATTAGCTTAGACCATTTTTACTTATAAATATTGAAGTATAAATTATGCAAATTAATCATTTAATTTTAGAAAGAAGCATCCGAAGGGTCTAAGCATATATTTTATGTGTCTGAGTTCAACTAAGCCAATTATATTAGAAACACATTTATGTTTAATTTAGTCAAATTAACATTTAACAAGAAAACTCAAGATAGCCTATGTTGCTTTTATTTAGAAAGCAGATTGGATAAATTAATCAATTTAAATTTGATTATGAAAGCCGGGTATAACCCTAATGAGCTTTTAATTGAAAGGATTATTTAAATAAGTATTAATCAAATTAACTTTAGTATGAAAAACACGAGGTTCAACTCTAATTAGATTTTATTTAGAAAATAAGTTTGATATGCATTAACCAAGTTAACACGAAATAAATTATCAAAACACTTTGTAGGGTAAACATCATGTCGAGCGCATAGTTTATGATGAGCGGAACCAACGCAACAAGAACGAGCTTAAACAGACAAAAATGTTAGTGCTATAGATTAAATAAAGATTAAGGATTTAATCATGATTAACCGTAGATTGGAAGGCTATGGAAGAACATTTACAAAGCAAAACGTAGGTAAAGATATAGCTTAGATTACTAGCCAGATGGAAAACCTCTTTAAGGGATAAAAGAATACTCCTATATGACATCAGCATGATGACATGCTCACATCATCAAAGGAATTAACGAATATGTGAAACACTAGTTTGTTGATTCTGGTTGGTCTGCAGGACGTCAAGCACATGCATGTGCATGACTGTGAGCAGGATACTTTCGACAAGAATAAAAGGGATCCCAGAATAAAATTATTGGAGTTCACAGGTGACATTGTTTTTTATGCAGACGCAGGACAATACGTAACATCAGACAATATATAGTGTTGACACTTTTCTGGTCAACACACACAAGTGCTAGATCGCGCGGAACGTCGAAACACTGAACTCGCCGAGCTCCTGCCCGGACCGGTCTGACCGGTCAGAGGCACCGGTCTGACCGGTGTACGTAGAGGCACGGTGAAAACCTAAGATCGCCGCCTCGGGAGGGACCCCGTCGGAGGTGGCGCGCCTAGGGTTGCTATGAGGTCGGCAAGGCCACTCAGAACGTCCCTGATCGTCGTCCAGACAAGCAAGGAAAGCATGAGTTGGAAAAGCTAGGGTTTGAGAGATAAAAGTTGTAAAATGTAATAATTGATTGGGTGATGCCACCTCAAATGGTCGTGGCCCTTTATATTTATAGGGTGGGGAGGTCTTGCCCCGCAAGGAATCCTTCTACAACTCGAAATTCGCAAGAACTCCTCAATTCTGCTCGGTCTCGGGGTCCACCTGTCAGACCGGTCAGGCCCACCAGTCAGACCGGTGTGGCCGTTGCCGGATCGGCTACAAGACGCCCCACTGGTCAGACCGTTGAGGAACACCGGTCTGACCGGTGGTGTCAGCCTGATCGGCCTTGTGCCAAATTTGGGTGCGAACATATGCCCCCCTGTTTTTTGTAAAGCTTGTTGTCTAAAAAATAATTCTAAGGTCGATGTAACATTTCACCGGCCATTTTTTGGTCTAAGGGCGATTTTTGTTTCAAATCGGCCATATCCTATCAAGCATCTTGCCATACACTTGGATGAAATATTTTCAAGTACCTCCCGTTGAGAGCCCTTGGAAGTCGTTGTCCTTGCAAAGTTTCTACCATGTAAGAATTCCCAGAACAAACCTTGACAACCTTGTACGGACCTTCCCAACTTGGAGACCACTTGCCAAACTTGTTACTTTTAGATCCAATAGGTAAAATTGTCTTCCAAACCAAGTCACCTACCTGAAAAGATTTAGCCTTTACCTTCTTGTTGTACGCTCTAGCCACTCTCCTCTTGTCTTTCTCAATTTCTTCCAAATCCTCCATACGCTTGTCGGTCACTTCATCAATATTGTCCATCATCAAAGCATAATATGACTCAATATTAAGGTTATTTTGCTTTGCAAGTCTATATGCGCTTAGATTTACTCAACGGGCAAAATGGCCTCTTGACCATACACAAGCTCAAAAGGAGTAACTTTAGTAGCACCATGTCTAAAAATACGATGAGCCCATAAAGCTTCAGATAATACCTCATGCCATCTTCTAGGAGTGTCTTCTATCTTCTTCTTAATGAGTTTTACCAAAGTTTTGTTGCTAGACTCGGCTTGACCATTGGCTTGAGCATAATATGGAGATGAATTGAGCAACTTAATACCATAGGAATCAACAAATCACACACCTCTTTAGATATGAACGAAGTTCCTTGATCTGTAGTCAAAGTCTGCGGAATGCCAAACCTATGTATGATATGCCCAGTAATAAACTCAATCACCTCTTTATGTGTCATATTCTTCAAAGGGATAGCTTCAGTCCACTTGGTGAAGTAATCAGTAGCCACAATCACAAAACAAAGCCCCTTTGATGATGAAGGATGAATCTTGCCAATAAAATCCAGACCCCATCCTCTGAAAGGCCAAGGCTTAATGATCGGATGCATCAACACAGCAGGCACCAACTGAACATCTCCATGTTTTTGACACTCTTCAGACCCTTTGTAGTACCTAAAACAATCAGCTATCATGGTAGGCCAATAAAAGCAAGCTCGCCTGAGAAGCCACTTCATCTTAGGAGCCGATTGATGAGTACCACAAATACCTTCATGAACCTCTGCCATAGCCAACCTAGCTTCATCAGGACCCAAACACTTTAAGAGCAAATCATCCGCAGTCTGACGATATAATTCACCATCATCAAGAACAAACTTAAGAGCCTATCATCGGATTTTCCTATCAACTAAACTGCTAGGATTATGCAAATAATCAACCAGAGGCTTCTTCCAATCCTCCACCTCATTTTTGTCACGAAAAACCGAGGAGGAATTTTTATCAGGGGACCGATCAGACCGGTCATGGTCATCGGTCAGACCGGTGCCATGAACTGGCCCGGATCTGCAGGACCGGTCGGACCGTTCAGTGGCATCGGTTAGATCGGTGTCACCGGTTAGACCGGTCGGCTGCATCGGCCTGACCGGTGTCTCCAGAGCAAAACACTCGGCGGTGAGCAACGATTTGTGTTCTTGAAAATTTATTTTTTGGACATTATAACCAGATGCTTGCTGAGCCAGAGCATTAGCTCTAGGATTTTCCTCTCGTGGCACATGATAGATAACAAATTCATCCATACAAGATATGATGTCTAAACACTTATCAAGATAATCATTTAAAAAGTCATTTAAACATTGACATACCTTGGAAACTTGCTGCACCACTAATAAAGAATCTCCATATGCTTCCACATGTTTCACTCCCATGTCATGCAAAATCTCCAAGCCAAATAAAATAGCCTCATATTCGGTTTGGTTGTTAGTACAATCATGATCCAATCGGTTAAGAGCTTCAAAAACAGCCCCATTTGGCGAAATAATGACACACTGCAACCATCTTTGCAAACCGATCCATCAAAATGCAACTTCCATGGAGTAAAAGTAACATAACTGACACTCAAATCAAGTTGCTTATCTACTCTATGTCCAACAATAAAGTCGGCAACAATTTGACCTTTCATAGAACTTAATGGCTCACAATGCAAATCATATTCAACTAAAGCATAAGCCATTTGCCGACTCTACCACTTAAATTTGGTTTATGCAACATGTATTTGATTATGTCGGCTTGACATGCCACTATGCAAGTGCTAGGTAATAGATAATGCCTCAACTTGGTACAAGTATGATATAGTGATAAACATAACTTTTCAATAAAAGTATACCTTGTTTCGGCGTCCAATTATCTTCTACTCTCATATGCAACAATGTACTCCTTGCCTTCAGTCTCTTGAGTCAAAACACCTCCAATAACATCCTTCTCAGCTGCTACATACAACTTGAAATGAATACCACTTTTGTGTGCTTGAAGAATGGGTGGCGAAGTCAAATAGCTCTTAATCCCATCAAATGCCTCTTGTTTCTTTGCCCCCCAAGTGAAATCAACATCATTTTTCAACCGAAGTAAAGGAGTAAAAGCATTCACCTTCCTGGACAAGTTACAAATGAACCTCCTCAAATAATTTACCTTGCCCAAAAACTTTTGCAAATCCTTTTTACAAGTTGGTGCTTTAACACTCTGGATTGCCTCAATCTTTTTAGGATCTATCTCTATGCCTTTCTCATGTACAAAGAAGCCTAAGAACTTCCCAGCCGATACACCAAAAGCACATTTAAGTGGATTCATCTTTAATTTATATCGACGCATTTTCTCAAATGCAAGTCTTAAATCAGCTAAATGAGAGTCATCTCCAGCCGATTTGACAACAATATCATCGATATAAACCTCTACTATGATGCCAAGCAAATCATGAAATATTAAATTCATAGCTCTTTGATAAGTAGCACCCGCATTTTTCAATCCAAAAGTCATGACAACCCACTCAAACAAACCAACAAAACCTGGACATATGAAAGCCGTTTTGGATATATCCTCGTCGGCCATAAATATTTGATTGTAACCAGCATTACCATGAAGAAAGCTAAGAATTCTATGTCCGGATCCAGCATTAACAAGAAAATCAGGTATAGGCATAGGGTATTCATCTTTAGGAGTAGCTCTATTGAGATCTCTAAAATCAATGCAAAGACGAATCTTTTTTGTTTCTTTTTTCTCAACAGGCACAATATTAGAGATCCAATCAGCATAACGACAAGGCCTAATAAACTTCGCATCAAGTAACTGATTGACTTCTTCTTTCACTCGGTCATAAATATCAGGATTAAAGTTTCTACGAGGTTGTTTATAAGGCCTAAAACCAGGTTTAATAGGTAAACAATGCTCAACTAAATCACGACTTAAACCAGGCATTTCATTATAATTCCATGCAAAGCAATCAACATGCTACTTTAATAACTTTATTAAATCAGATTTAAACAAAGGATCAAGATTCTTGTTTACAAATGTCAGCCTAGGTACAGTGCCATCACCAATATCAACCTCCTCTAAAGGATCAGCCGACGTAAACCCTTGTCCTAACTTGCTCAAATCATCAAAGTCTTCAATGGCCTCACACATATCGTTCTTATGCACCCGATAGTGCTCTCGCCTTTGTTGCAACCACTCTAGATTTGCATCCATCAAATCGACAGAGAAGTTCCAGCCTGATCGACGATCGACTTCATGACAACAGTAGCAAAGCCATCTTTGGTAGAATCAATAAGTTACAAGTTGGATAAATCTAAACTAGTTAAGCACTTAATATTCTCATGATTATCCATAGTAGAACTATCGGCCACTGCAACACAAGCCGATGAATCACCATGAACAACCTCTACCTCGTCGCCTACCCATTGGATTAGAAATTGATGCAAAGTAGAAGGCACACACTGATTTGCATGAATCCAATCACGGCCAAGGATGAGACTGAAGTTACCTTGTGTCTCAGCGACGAAGAATGTCGTAGCCAATGTCTTGCTCCCAACGGTGAGCTCCATAGAGATAACGCCTTTAGCTCCCATTGGCTCACCTCCTCCAACACCACTGATGGTCATGTTGGTCTTGATCAACTCATCATCTGAACCTCCCAGTTTCTTGAACAAAGAATACGGCATCAAGTTGACAATCGCTCTTCCGTCCACCAACATACGAGAGATAGGCTTCCCATTGATATGTCCCTTCATGTACAAAGCCTTCAGATGATTTTCAGTAACTTTAGGCTTCTAGCAAATATCTTCCTTTGGCCTAAAGGCGAGATGCGCAACATCTTCCTCCGAGAGCACATAACCATCCATAGACATGTGTATCATGTTGATGTCCAAACTCATGCGCTCTAGTGAAGAACTGTAATCAACAAGCTCCTCATCGTCTTCTGGTGCAGGATCCGATGTGGTCTTGTCATCACAAACCATGGGAACCGAAGAAGAGAAACCGGGCGGCGTCTCTGGGTCATCGGTCTGACCATCGACGTCCACCGGTCTGACCGGTGTGACTGGTCTGACCAACTCTTCCACCGGTCTGACCGGTGCGGGTTCAGTGCTGGTCTTGACTCTCCATTCTTTCCCTTGAGGTACCATAGGCATGTACTGGTTGAAAACCTCATCCCTTTGCTTCTCTAGCTCCTTCTCCCTCTTCTCTTGAAATCTTAGGCGTTGAAGCTTCGTCCTTTGTGTGCGAGTCAATCCGGGAGGACACCACCTTGGCAAGAAGTACTTGGAGTTGGAGCTACTTCCACTGGCCTCATGGTCATTAACAGCAACCTCTGGAGTTGATGTCGCAACTTTATTGTTTGCAACAATCGGTCTTTTGCCATCTTCTCCAATAAGAACACCCATTGATCCAATCTGAATAATATCCTGACCTGTAGTCCTCTCTGGATCAACTTCCATCTTCTGCACCTCCTCCCTTTGCTTTGGCTTGTAAACTTGCTTTAATGGAGGTGGTGCGGCTTTTCTGGCCACACCGGTCTGACCGGTGATGGCGACCGGTCTGACCAGTCGGGTCTGGTAACCCTGACCAGATCGGCGAGGAGCCAATCGGTCTTGGATAGGCCTGGATATCTTGTCAAAAGCTGATTTTTGTTCACTCCATCCAGGATGAAAGGCTTGTTGGTATGGCACCCACATCACTCCATTGTGATCATATACCGGACGTGGTGCATTTGAACCTGATGACGCCCATGGTGAAGTAAAGTGTTGCCCTTTCTGTGATGATTCACCCTTAAGTCTTGTAGCAGCCCTTGAAGGTGAAGATGACCCTCCTTGGTGTGTAGGTGACCTCATCCTTTTTTTAACGGTCGATCACTTGTAACGGCCTTTTGCTTGGAATACTTATCAAATAGCATGTCTAAAGTGACCTTTGGCTTAGGACCACTCCCCTAATTTTTTGCTACATTAAGTTTCCAGTTTCCAATCTCCGGACGGCTCGGTTTGATCATCCTCGGACGACCTGGGGGTGTACCGGTCTGACCGGTCACATCCATCGGTCTGACCGGTCTGGCCAGAGACGGCTCAGCCGATCGTTGATCGACGGGTGTGGACGACCCTTGCCCCCCATGTCCAGAGGCACTCACTATAACCTTGAAGGTCTCTTTGCCATCAGGAGTTTTCTCATACTCAACTTTGCGAACTAGCTCTTTTCCTCTCAAATCGGGCTTAGCCTCCCCGATTACCACGCTCTTGCCTTTAGTTGCTTCAGCTTGATGCGGCCGAACCAGTACCTTAGGCTGCTGCAAATCCATGGTATTGATTGGAAAAGGAGCTTTATCCACTTGCATCTCATGAAAAGTCAAACGACCTTCATTTATGGCTAATTGAACTTGTCAACGAAACACATTGCAATCATTAATAGCATGAGAAAATGAATTATGAAACTTACAATATGCACGTCTTTTCAATTCTTCAAGTGGAGGAATAGTATGAGTTAATTTGATATTTCCAGATTTAAGCAATTCATCAAATATACGATCACATTTGGAAACATCAAAAGTAAATTTAATTTCTCCTTGCCGACCTTTACTAGCCGGCTTAAGAGATGAACAAGAATAAACTTCTTTATCACTATCGTTCGAGCTATCAGAATCATAATCAATAATATGGATATTAGAACGACGCGACGTAAAGTTATCTTTCTATTTATTCATTCGGTTTTAAAAAATTAAAGCTTTTACTTGAACTTGTGCAACCGAAAGGAAATCAGAGCCCTCTATCTTATCTCTAATGGATGACCTTAAACCTTTTAGACAAATGTCTGCAAGGTCCATATCAGTAATTGACAAACTAAAGCACCGGTTTTTAGTTTCTTTAAACATTTTAATGTAAGCAGAGACAGTCTCATCTTTTCCTTGCCTAACCGATGTTAAGTCTGTCAATTTTAATTGTATGCTCCCACTATAAAAGTGATCATAAAACTTACGTTCTAACATATCCCAAGATATAATAGAACCGGGAGCAAGTGAAGAAAACCAAGCAAAAGCGGTGTCAGTTAAAGATAAAGAGAACAAGTGCACTTTTAAAGCATTATAGACACCACCCTCACCCAGTTGTGTAGTGTATTCACTAATATGCTCCCATGTGGTTCGGTCATCATCACCACTAAATTTAATCAAATCTGGCATACGCCAACCACGTGGGAGAGGAAATCTATCAAACTCAGGATCATATGGCTTTTGATACAAATTAGTACTACCTATGTCAACCCCAAGCTTAGTTTTTACCACATTAGCTAAATCTTCCTTAAATCTATTAAATTCTGCCCAATTAGGATTATTTGTCTGTGGTGGTTGAGGATTCTCCAAATTCACTTTATTTAAATAAGGAGCTATCTTAGCTTGAGCTAGCCTGTAACTTTCAAACACATCGTCCGGAATAATGTTTTTGGAGGCCGATGCATTTATTGTCGTACTATAATGAGGTCCAACATTACTGATTGTATTAGGAAAAGTAGGGACCATCTAATTTGGCACGATGGAAATTGGCAAAGGTTGATCGGGCACCAACTCCATAGCACCGGTCTGACCAGTACCCAGCATCGGTCTGACCGGTGTGGTCATGTTTGGCCTGTGTGGTTGGAATTGAGGGTATTGACCAGATGCTGGATTTGGTGTCAAACCATATGCAAAATTATCATTATTTACATGCAAAGGTGCTAAGCTAGGTCGAGACCCCTGAGGATTCGCTTTAGGAGTACTACTATTAGCATCATTATTATTAAAACCTAAAGCCTTATCCTTTTCAAGATCATCTAACCGTTCTAAACGAGCAATATAAGAAGAAAGCAATTCATCACTACCCACTGTAGATTTCGTAGGAGTAGTTTCAGGCGGGGGTTTCTTACTTACAGTGGGGATTACCTCAATATTGTTGTCATTTAGTCTGATCGCCAGCAGCTCGAACTCTTTCAATCTTGCCACCTTGCCGAATCGATCCTTCTTAACGCCAGCGAAGAATTGTACTTGCATGTACTCTTGTAGTGCCTTGAACTTCTGCTGCTCCTCCGGAGAGAGATCTTCCAACGACACGATGACAATATTGTTCATGTCAAGTTCACACCGAGCACCCATCTGGCTGAGGTCAGATTGAACAGTTTTAGCAACCTAATCTTTCGTCCCCAGCGGAGTCACCAAAAGTATGTTGACGCTTTTCTGGTCAACACACACGAGCGCTAGATCGCGTGGAACGTCGAAATGCTAGACTCGCCGAGCTCCTGCCCGGACCGATCTGACCGGTCAGAGGCACCGGTCTGACCTGTGTACGCAGAGGCACGGTGAAAACCTAAGATCGCCGCCTCGGGAGGGACCCCGTCGGAGGTGGCGCGCCTAGGGTTGTTCTGAGGTCGGCAAGGCCACTCAAAATGTCCCTGACCGGTGGGCCTGACCGATCTAACCGGTGTGGTCATTGCCGGATCGGCTACAAGACGCCTCACCGGTCAGACCGTTGAGGAACACCGGTCTGACCAGTGGCATCAGCCTGATCGGCCTTGTGCCAAATTTGGGTGCGAACATATAGATTGCAAGATAAATAGGCCATCACGACGTACTGATGATGAAGCTCGGTACAGAAACGATTGACTCCAAATTAACATCAGCAGATTCAATCGTTGTCAGACGAATGGTAACCCTTAATAAATTTAGAAAGCGTCCTTGCTGGACGAGATGGATTAGCAGACACTTTGGCCCTGTTTGGCAGGGCTCCAACTCTGGCTCCAACCACGGCTCCACCCGGAGCCCTGCCAAACAGGTGCAAATGGAGCGGCTCCATCCGAGGAGCCGCACCTGAAGCCCGTTCCGGCTTCCACACAGGAGGTGGAGCCACGAAAACGTGGCTCCACCCGGCTCCGCGTCGCTTTTCCTACCTTGCCCCGGCGGCAGGCGAGGTGTGTTGTGCTGCGGCGGTCGGGCGCCCTGCTCTCCGGCAGCTTGAGGTGGCGCGAGGCGGAGAGTCCGCGTGGGGAGGAGGTGCGCCGCCGGCCACCACACGCGCAAGGGCCACCGACGGAGCGGTGCATCCTCGCCGGATCCGGCAGGCGCGCAAGGAGGCCCATCGGCGGCGGCGGCCCGAGGCGCGGCATGACGTGCGCCTTGCCCGTCGGAGCCGCTGCCGGAGCACGGGAAAGAGGAAGGCGGCTAGCGCGGCGTGGCGGGGCGCCGGCGTGGTGGGGTGGCGCGAGGCACGACATGCGAGCGGGCGCCGGCGCGACGGGCGGGGGGTGCCGACGTGGCGGGTGGGGGCGGGCGGATCGCTCGGGGGGCCTGGGCAGATGCGGTAGAGAAGAAGTGAATGGATAAGGAGAGGAGGGGCAAAAGGAGAGAGAGGAAAAAGGGGAAATAAAGAAAAAGGGAAAAAGGAAAAAAGGGAAAGGGGCAATTTAGACATTTCATAACCTCAATCCAACAGGTGAAGCTGTTTTGCCAAACGTTTTCCAAAACGACTTCAGCTCCGTCAGAAAAGCCACTCCACCGGAGGAGCCAGAGCCGGAGCCGTTTTTGAGAAGCTGAAGCCCTACCAAACAGGCCCTTTGATGTTGCAGAGATGGAACGAATAAAGACTTTATCACAAGACTGCAGGGCATCCTTCCAGGAGAACGAACAGGCACGTTGTTCCTCCATGGCTAAAGTACAGAAGCACATTGGAGAAGTGGATATGCATGTGCTAGAATGGATTTTGTGATGACCCAAATGTCCTGGTAGAGGATTGTTTTGGTGAGGAAGGATGGAAGATTGACTTTAGGCGTACCTTGACAGTGAATGAAGCAGAGCAAAGAACTGTCTTGATAGGTTCTACAGGAAGTGGTGATCCACCCATCTGCTTCAGATGAGGTGGAATGGGCTTTAGATAAATCTAGGAACTTCACGACAAAGTCTCTCTACAGGTTTATTACTCACAGGGGAGTGTTGATCGGGGATGCTAATAGTGTTTGGAGAACTAAGCTACCTCTGGAAATAAAAATCTTTATTTGGCAGCTCACCGCTAACAAATTGCAGGCAGACGCTGTTTTAAAGAAAAGAAGATGGAAAGGAGACATTCATTGTGGTTTTGTGGGGGTGTGGAGGACATAAACCATATTTTCTTCCGTTGTTCGTTAGCTCAGTTTATTTGGTGTTGTGTGTGAGATATCTTGGGCTGGAGTGGTTTCCCCACTTCTTCAGACAACCTGCAAAGGGACTGGTTGTCACATAAAATAATTATGCCCTACAAACTCGGTTTATTTGTTTTTCCAGGGGTCTTCTGGGCGCTTTGGAAAGCTCGACGATAGAGAAACGACTCCCCTCACACTCTTTGGAAGTAATTCGATCCGACGTCGTTTTTGCGCAGAATTGGGCGCTGCTGCTGAAGGAGCCCGACCAGGAACTGATCTTCAAGGCGACAGACAAGATGAAGACCTATCTGTACAACTTCAGGCCAAATGAGATGCCGGCTGTAGGGCCGGCTCTAGGGGGTGGGCAGGCAGGGCGACGGCCGTGGGCCCATTGAGCTGTGGGGCCCAAGACCCTATATGTAATCAGTATTGTTGGATCTATTTATTAACAATGGTCCAAGACCATAATCGTTCCGACTTCCGGGTTATGCTTGCACCACGAGGTTTCGGATCGCTATACCTGAGCAGCAAAGTTATTTTTTACTCGTATTATGGGTGTGTTTGGGATGACTCTAACTTCAGTGGAGTTGCTCCACTCCAAAACTCTAGACACAAATTGGGGTGTTTAGCTACTAGCATCATCCTCAACTTGAGTCGCGCTCGTCAAGCACAATTTTCTCTTCTTCCCCGTACGGCATCCTCACCCGCCCGAGCTCCTTCCGCCGCCGACCGTGCGGCTCACGCCACCTCGCCCTCGCCCTCGGCTACATCGGGGGCGACCTCCTCCGACAGGGGCTCGGCCTTGGCATCCGTGGCGCGAGACTTACGTAAAGTCGAGGAGGCGGCGGCCGACCTCCTTAGATCCGCAACACATCGATCCCCTCATCGGCGGATGCGGCGGCCCCGGCGGGCGTCGGTCGCGACGGCCGTACGGTGCCATAGCATCACGGACGCACCCGTGGAAAGGAGGAACTAGTGGGGGAAATCGACCGGGTTGTTTGGCCGGCTCCACACAACTCGACATAGAGTTCGGCTCCGGAACCATGACAAACACACCCTATATAATATGTTACTTCAACGGACCCTTTCTTGTCGCTTGCCCAAGGGTCCTCGAAATTGTAGAGCCGGCCCCGCGGCCGGCTACGGACATTGCTGTTATCTGATATTCATGTTACTGTCTTGTGGCTTGGGTTTGCTTTGGCTCGAAACTCCGGAAGCTTTAGGGGTCGTGGATCCTTCTCCACTGTTGAATCTGAACTCCATTGTAATAAGGGTATAGTGGTTAGATGGGGTGTTCGTTTCTTTTGTGTTTGGTCATGGGCGGCGGTAATGAAGTGATGTAAAACCAAACACTTATTACTTTCAATAAAAGCAGAGAGTTTCTCCATTAGAAAAAAAAAGGAGGGGGCCGTTGGCTGTTGGGCCGAACTGGGCCGCGAAGGGGGAAACATGGCAAGAGGCCTTATCTGCGTCGTGGTGCGAAAGAAAGATTTAGTGTTGTTTTATGGACTTTTTATGATTTTTGAAAACCACCACACCAAACAAATATGAATGCAACACACATAAATCCATTTTCTTTAGTTTAGAAAATCAATCAATAGTTTTTTCTTAACTAAATTTCTTGTAAAGAAATAAACATTGAGAAAATTTTAAAATTATGGGAAATCATTGTCTTATTATTCTTCCTATTAACATCGTGTTACAACATTTTCAGCCAAACGGCACATGTTCGCTAGCATTTTTCCAGACTTTGTTCCAACCCCATGTTTATCTACCCGGAGCTCGTTACCACCGTTTTCAGGTTCTCGTGACCTGTTACACTCAGTTTCCATCGCCAAACTCGTCTCAAAAATTTGTTACCAACCTAGATTACAAACAGGAAAGGTAAATTTTAAGAGATTTGCTCCAGTAGTCCTTCCAAGAAAATTTGCACGATTTTCAAAGCAACCACGTCATTAATGTAACACCCTAAATTCTACTTCTTGAATTTAATTAAAATTTGCTTAGCAACAAAGCGATCTCGCCTTAGGGAATATAAGGATATTGTGCTCTTATAGGCATTTAATCATTTATTTTCTTAATTAATTAATTAAATATAGGAGTTTATTGTTGCATACATGCTTTGGTGCATTGTTTCGAGTGGTTGAGTTCAAATCTTGGTTTGAATTCATTTGCTTGAGTGGATTTTGAAATTTTCAAACCTTCCTTTTTCCCTCCTCTCTCCTTTCTCCTTTCCGGCCCAACTCCGCGGCAACCCATCTCCTTTCCACTTTGCGTGCGCGCAGCCAAGTTCGATTTTTTTTTGGCCCGATGGGCGTTGTCGCCGGCCCTAGCCTCGCGTGCGAGTCCCCGCCTTGCGGTTTCGGGCCGCGGCGGCCCATCCCCGCGGCCGCCGGCCGCGATCGCCGACGGGCACGCCCCGCCCGTCATCCCCGACCTCGAGTCGGAATCGGACGGGGGCGGGACCCGACCCCCGAGCCGACCTCCTCGTGCTCGCGCCACGCACCCCGGTGCGTGGCCTCGGCCCTTTAAAGGCCGCCGCCCCCCGGCCGCACCGCCTTACCCCGCCGAAACCCTAGCCGCCTCGGAGCTCCCGTGCGCCCCACGCTTGCAACCCCTAGCGCCGGACGCCGCTTTGGTTCCGCCCCGTCCGCCGCCGGTCCGTCGCCTTCGAGCTCGCCGGCGGCCTCCGCCGCGCGGTAAGGAACCCGCGGTGTCTTGTGTTCGCGTCTTCGTGCCGGAGTCGCCGAGTCAAGGTCGTAGGAGCTCCACCGCCGCGCTTCTCCGTCGTCCGCCGTCCCGCGCCGGCGTAGCCGCCCCCCGAAGACGCCGTTGTACTCGCGGGCCGCTTGCCGTCGTCCCGGTGCCGTCCCCCGTCGCGATTGGAGCACCCCGGCTCAACTTCGCCATCGTGCGGCGAGCCGCCGCCCCGCGCCGCCGTGTCTCCGCGCCGCCGCCGGCCTTGTCCCGCTGCATCCGCTCGCGCGAGATCGGGACCGCCGATTCCCCAACTAGCGGCCCAGATCGCGCCACGCCTTTGGTCAGACCGGCTCATATCGGTCAACCCAGCCTTATCACCCGCAGTAGATCGTGGACGTTGGATCTTGATCCGATGGATCAAATCCAGCCCTTAAGCCATAACCGCGTGTTTTTGTTTAAGAAACACCGAATATTTCCAAAACTGCAACCCGGTCCTTCCACCTTAAGGAAACCCTTGCGTATAGGTCTGTTTTCTTCGGTTTTAGCCCGAAAACTTAAGTTTTATTTACACAATGGTCCTAAAACTTATTTTAGCCATAACTTAGTCGTTTTAGCTCCGTTTTTAGCGTTCTTTATGTCCACGCGATCGTCTCGACGAGTAGAATAGTTTCTGTTGTTTTTATTACTTGTATGAGATGATTGGTGAACTGTTTCTTATTTTTTTTCCATTGTATGCTTGTATGTGATGTGTGGAGCGTAGCGTACGAGCAGTTCGGGGACTTCACTGCTGTTGAAGAGTATCAAGAACCTGAGTAGTTTCCGGTGCTGGTAGAAGGCAAGTCCTTGCTGCATTCCCGTTAAATTCTTATTACAACATGCATTTTAATTACACTGTTGTTTATTATTGCTATGCATTAAATTGATGGGTCCTATTGCTAAGGTTCGACTAGCTTTGTTATCCTATGCATTAATCAACTTGGTTTACTTTATGTTGGGTAGCACATGCTAGCGCTTTACGTGGTTTTGGAGGGTTTAATGAACACTTGTTAATGTAGATTTATTTTTGCTATCATTCATGTAATGCAAGAACACTTTATGCTTGTTAATCGGAACATGGAGAACCACCCAGGAAAACAGTACTACCACAAGACATATGGCTCTGTCTTGGCTTATTAATTAGTGAACTAGGTGTTAGGTATGCTTTACCTGATAAGGGTTGGGGGCTGGTGGGTAGTGGCGTATGGACCTGCTCGGGCGTAGGTGTGGGCTTAGCTAAGACACGGTACTCGTCCGGGAGCTTTATACGTTGCACTGACCAGGTAACCTAGCGGGCAGCCTTCATCTGGGGATCTTTGTAACGGCCTCGTAGCGTCCCTATGCAATCACACCTCGGTAGTGTGGTATGGTGCCTTGCAAACACCGCATGGTTGGGTCCAAAACTCTTCGGAGTTTTTACGCGACTTGTGGGTAAAGATGTACAACCTCCGCGAGTGTAAAACTAACTAGTTAGCCGTGCCCACGGTCAAGGGCGGCTTCCGACCCTCACATGATTAATTCTATGGAAGATGGAACTTTTGAACTTGTGCATTACATTCTATGGATCTATTGCATTTTATTATCCGGGTTTGGTATATACTTACACTTGCTAGTAACGAGTTGCTTAATAAAACTTGACCGACCGAAATGCCGACTTGCTTATGAACCATCGGCTTCCACCATAAAGCCTTGCATGTTGTTATAGAATTTTTCCCTTGTTGAGTACGACATGTGCTCATGCTTGTTGTTCCTTTGTTGCATCTACACTACCCGGCTCATCGCTCGGATGGACGTTTTGAGGACTACTATGAAGAGTTCAATGGGTTCTAGGCGTTCGTTCTCCGCTCGGTACCGCCCGTGGAGGACTTCGCGTGTGTTTCTTTTCCGCTGTTAGCTACTCGAACGTTTGTTTAGTTGAGACATTCGGTCATGTAATAACTGTTTAATACTCTCTTTACGCTTTACACTGTGTTTTTGGTATTCACTGCGTCGATGCATGTGTGTAACTTGATCCTGGCGGACATGTATTCTTGCATTCGGATTTGCCCTTAAATCCGAGTGTGACAAAGTGGTATCGAGCCGGGTTGATCGTAGGATGTTAGCCTAGTTAGAACTGGTCGAAAACTAAGGATTTTATAATAATAGAAGCCACACATAGTTTAACTTGCTTTATTCTGTTTATTATATCTAATCTTGGTTTAATCATCCTTGGTTTGCTTTTGTTATCTAAGCTTGATCTTGTCTCATTTAGTAATCTGCACTTGTCTCATCTATCTTAGATGGTTCGCCGACTGAAGACCACTCGTTCAGGTGCTTACCGCTTTCCAAGGTACCTGGAGGACCAGGACTTCTACTGCTACTCCACGGACAGTGATGAGCACCAGGAAGCTTCTGAAGAGGGAGGTGAAGCGAACTCTGCTTCAGGGCAAGCTTCACCACCTACAGTCATTGAGCTGTCAGATGATGAGCCAGAAGAGGAGCCAGCTGAAGAGCAAGAACAAGGAGGTGATCCAGATGACCACTCAGACCCTGAGGACTCTGACCCGGAGGATGGAGATGCTGATGATCAACCAGCGCCAGAGAAGTGGGATGTGGTCATTTGTCACCATGATGGAGGGCATGCATGCTTTTCGTCCAAGTTGAGGAGGCTCTTCCAGCGTCTTCAGCTGCACGTGACGATTGACTACGTTGGACTGAGGAGGACTCACCCTCGCTATCGAACGCAGTGGGATGTGTCCGTGCGCATCTTGGAGGATAACCCACACGATGGGGGACTGTATGAGGTTGTTGTCCACCAGGCTCTAGCCACCAAAGCTACCTTCGCCACAGGGAGAGACGATGCTGCTAGAAGGGCTCTTTCCGCATGGTGTTATGAGGAGGCTCACCACCTCACTAACTCCGTGTGGGGTGACTTACCCCGTCGTCGCTCTGGAGCTGTGGGCAGCGAGATTCCACTGGCTAATGAAACCTTGGGAGCACGCTATGCATCTCAAGTGGGACTCGTAGCGGCTCTCAACACCAACCTGGATGACACCATCATGGAGCTTCAAGATCTCGCGACCGGTAAGATGAAGACCGAGAGGGAGATCAAGAGGCTCAAGGCGGTGATCGCGGGGCAAGATGAGGAAAAAGTGCGGGGAAGATGGAGAAAACCGGCTCGCAATGTCACCAAGACCCGCGAGGACAAGCTATGGGTCACTTGGATCCCGCACTAGGATCATTTGGCCATAGGTGTTAGGTGTCTTTATCTTTCGGTTATCGAGTCCGTAATCGTTAGAACGACACGTTGAATGTTTGGTTTGTGAACATCTATGAGTTGGATTTTTGTTTGATTGCAGTGTGTTGTGGATTAATGCCACAATGACATTGGTTTAGTAATAGAGTTTGATTAGTGAGTTTAAGTTCTGTTCCATCCATCTTTTATCTTGCAAATTCGTAATTCTTTATCTATCATATTTTATCTATCATAAGGAGTATCGTAGTGCAGAATCTGTTCCCGTCACTTCCTGACACAGCAGTAGTGTTTTATTTTTATCTCAATCTACATAACTCCGAATTCAGTAAAACCAGCGGGGTTAGTTCAAAAATTTCATACATGATTTTCTGTCAAACATTCAGCACTATCCAATGTATATTCTGGGAGTTATGGACGAAACACTAAGCCACCAGAAATCTGTCAAATCCTGCTGATAGAGCTGACTTCATTATTTTATATCTCGAGTTGTAGAACTCCGATTGAGGCAAAACCAGTTGGGTTAGTTCAGTAATTGCATACACCATATCTCCAGAAAAATTTGTGGTTTTTGGTTGCTAGTACAGAAAGATATCTTTGTTCCTTTACAGCTATCAGAATCTGTCATAATCTGGAATTTTGCATTGTTTATCATTTCGGCTTTTCTATCGCTGTCATAATCTAAATCAGTGTTTCTAACGCTCAGATGGTAAACACCAGGTCCGGATCAGGGGTTGATCAGCCTCCAGTGGCACGTCAAGGTCGAGGCAACAATTCAGGCAGTGCACCACCACCACCACCGCCACCAATGGATCCCATGCAGCAGTTCTTCCAGAACCAGATGCAGCCTCTTGGAAAATCCGACCAACACCGTGGCCAACATGCGGGCCCAAGCTAACAACCCACCTCGGCCACCGCCACGGCGGCCGGCCCATGAACAGGCATAGGGAGTTCATGAGCCACCGTCCGCCAGTTTTCACCCATGCTGCTGATCCACTTGATGCTGATGATTGGCTGAAGACTGTGGGCAAGATGCTCACCACTGCTCAGTGTGACGATAGGGAGAAGGTCCTGTTTGCTTTGTAGGCCGACTCCGGGTATCCGCGGGAGCATGGTGGGATGCTTACACTACCGCCCATGCTGCACCCGACACCATCACCCGGCGGGAGTTCACGAGAGAGCTTCGGGAACCACCATATTCTGGCCGGGGTGATGAGGCCGAAGAAGAAGGAGTTCCTCTCTCTCAAGCGAGGGAGGGATGTCGGTGGCCGAGTACCGAGACGGGTTCATTGAGCTGTCTCGCTATGCACCGCAGGAGGTAGGCGATGATCCTAAGAAGCGGGGAGCGCTTCTTGGAGGGTTTGGTCGGTCCGCTTCGTTACCACCGACGTCTCACACCTTTCCGACCTTCCGGCGGTACCGTTAGACAAAGCTATTGTCTTGGAGTCCATGCGCGAGCCGGGAGAGCCGAAGAGGAAAGCCTCCACTCCGGGACCGTCGGGAGCCACACTCGTCCCCGCTTTACCTCACCGCCGGGAGCCCCGTTCCGTCCAGGAGGTCCGACAGGAGGCTATGGTCAGCAGCCGCATCAGTACCAACCACAACAGTATCAGCAGTTCCAGCGCACTCCTCAGCAGTTTCCGCGCCCAGGGCCGCAGACTCCACGCCTTGCATACCCGCAACACCGTCCGATGGCTCCCCTTGGTACGTCCGTGAGGCCGGGTGCACCTTACACCCCCACGGGCAACACTTGCTTCAAGTGTGGAGAGGTTGGGCATTATGCTAATGCCTATCCTAAGAGGCACCCCCCAGGCACCCCCGTGCGGAACCGGCGGATGCGGTAGATGAGGAGCGGGAACCGGACCTCGCGAGCAACAAGGGGCGGCGAGTCGGGGCCGTGGCGGGGGTGAACCACGTGAGTACCGAGACTGCTCGGGGAGAATCCGCAAGTGGTGCTTGGTATGTTCTTTGTCAACTCTATACCCACATCGGTATCATTTGATTCTCGGAGCTTCTCATTCGTTTATATCTTGCTCAATTTGTGGCCAAGCATAGCATACCCATGTGTCCCATGATACAACACATGATAGTTAAATCACCGGGGGGGATATGAAATCTTTATATATGTGTCCTAATGTTAGTCTAAAGATCATGGGAGCGGACTTCGGGCAAACTTGATAGTGCGTGGAATCAAAGGATCTTGATGTTATTCGGGTATGGATTGGTTGGGCATACATGATGCGACGATAAAGTGTGCTAAGAGGACGAGTTCTTCTCCTTTGGTCCCAACGGGGTAAAGATTGAGCTTGTGGGTGATCCACCTTCGGGTTCGGGAGGTTACGTGCGGCGGTTGGATGGCAAAGCTTTGGAGGAGATCGGGGTGGTCAATGAGTACCGGACGTGTTTCCGGAGGAGTTACCGGGTATGCCACCCGACCGAGATGTTGAGTTTGTTATTGATCTATTACCCGGTACTTGCTCCTATTTCTAAACGTCCATATAGAATGTCTAGTACACAATTGATAGAACTTAAGAAACGGATTAAAGAATTATTGGAAAATGGGTTTATCCGTCCTAGTTCATCACCTTGGGGGGCACCCGATTATCTTTGTTGAGAAGAATGATGGTACTCGGAGGATGTGTGTGGATTATCGATTGCTTAATGAGGTTACTATCAACAATAAGTATCCATTGCCTCGCATTGAAGACTTGTTTGATCGGATGAGAGGTGCTAAGGTGTTCTCCAAGATTGATTTGCGTTCTGGTTATCATCAGATGAAGATCGGATGGTCGGATATTCCTAAAGCGCATTCACCACCGGGTATGGGTTGTATGAGTATACTTGTTATGTCCTTTGGGTTGACAAATGCACTGTCTACTTTATGTATCTGATGAACAAGGTGTTTATGGAGTACTTGGATAAGTTCGTTGTGGTGTTTATTGATGATATTCCGGTTTACTCTAAGGCCGAGGAGGATCATGAGGAGCATTTGAGGCTTGTTTTGCGAAGTTGAGAGAGCGAGCGATTGTATGCCAAGTTCGGCAAGTGTGATTTCTAGCTGAAGGAAGTCTCTTTTACGGGGCATATAATCACGGATGGAGGTATCTCGGTCGATCCGGCTAAGGTAGAAGATGTGTTGAAGTGGGAACCGCCGAGGACGATTAAGGAGATCGGGGAGTTTCCTTGGACTTGCGGGGTACTATCGACGGTTCATCGAGGGGTTCTCTAAGATCGTGAAGCCTTTCACCACCTTACTGGAGAAGGATAGAGAGTTCAAGTGGACTGATGCCTGTTAGCAGAGTTTTGAGGAGTTGAAGCAGAGGTTGACAACCGCTCCAGTGCTTGTGATGCCAGACTTGCAGAAAGGCTTTGATATCTCTTGTGATGCATCTAGGCAAGGTTTGGGTTGTGTTCTTATGCGGGAGGAACACGTCATAGCCTATGCATCGAGGCAATTGAGGAAGCATGAGCGAAACTATCCTACACATGATGTGGAACTGGCAGTTGTGGTTCATGCTCTAAAGATCTGGAGGCATTACATCATGGGAACCAAGTGCCAGATTTACACAGACCACAAGAGCTTAAAGTACATCTTCACTCAGAAGGATCTTAACCTGAGACAACGCCGATGGTTGGAGCTGATTAAGGATTACGATCTAGACATACAGTATCATCCTGGGAAGGCCAATCTGGTTGCGGATGCTTTGAGTCGGAAGGGACGAGGCCAATACGGCTTTGGCGTTCCGGTTGCCCGACGAGCCGATGAAGGAGTTCGAGGGACTCAATGCGGGGATAGCCGGTCACACCGAGGGATTCACTTTGGAGGTAGAGTCTACTGCGGAGTAGCGGATTCGTGAAGGGCGGTTGGAGGATGAGGAGATAAAGGAGATCGGGGACACCATGGAGAGGGGCAAGGCCCCGAGATTTCACCGAGGATGATCGGGGAACGATATGGTTCAAGAATCGGATCTGTGTGCCCGATGTGGGAGAGGCCCATGATTCGGCTTATTCTATCCACCCCGGTAGTACAAAGATGTATCAAGATCTTAAGCGAGAGGTATTGGTGGTATGGGATGAAGATGGATGTGGCCGCTCACGTTGCATTGTGTGACACGTGCCACAAGTTCAAAGCCGAACATCGAGAGACCGGCGGGATTGCTTGACCATTGAAGGTGCCGAGTGGAAGTGGGAAGAGATAGGCATGGATTTCATTGTTGGGTTGCCCCGTACTCGTGATGGTTACGATTCGATATGGGTTATAGTGGATCGTCGACAAAGGTTGCTCACTTCTTACCGGTGCGTACCACTTATACGGGGGCAAAGCTAGGCCGAGTTGTACATGACCAGGATCGTATGCTTGCACGGTGTGCCTAAGAAGATAGTGTACGACAGAGGTACCCGGTTCACTTCCCGTTTCGGGAGAAGCTTCATGAGTCCGTGGATACCAAGTTGAACTTCGGCTCGGCTTATCATCCGTAGACGGATGGACGGACCGAGAGGACAAATCAGATTCGGAGGATATGTTAAGAGCTTGTGCTCTTAAGCATGGTGAGAGCTAGGACAAGAGTTTGCCGTATCTTTGAATTCTCCTACAACAACGGCTATCGAGCCGATCCGAAGATGGCACCTTTTGAGGCACTTTGTATGGAAGAAAGTGCGAACACCATTGTACTTGTAGTCGGACGGGTGAGAGTCGGTTGTTTGGGACGGACATCATCAAAGAGGCGAGAGAGGCGGGTTCGGATCATAAGAGAAAACTTGAGGGTTGCTCAATCCGGACGGAAAAGTTATGCGGACGGGAAGAGAAGAGATGTATCTTTCTAGGAATGTGATTATGTGTACTTGAAGGTGTCACCTATCGGGGGTTTACGCGGGTTTAAGGTGAAGGGAAAGTTGTCCCCTCGCTACATTGGACCTTTTCGGATCTTACAACGAGTGGGAGAGGTAGCCTACGGACTTGAGTTGCCAACACGGCTTGCGGATGTGCATGATGTATTCCATATCTCTCGGTTAAAAGGGGTCTCAAGCCTCATGATAAGGAGCCATTGCCTATGGATGGGTTGGATGTTAAGGAAGATCTCACCGTTCCTGAACGACCTATCAAGATTACACGGACAGATTGACACAGGTTACAAGAAACCGAACTTTCACCATGTGCAAGGTGCAGTGGAGTAATCATGCAGAGGATGAGGCAACTTTGGAAAAAGAGGAGTTGAAAGCAGAATATCCACATCTCTCTGATCCATCCGAATCTCGAGGACGAGATTCATCTTAAGGGGGTAGGATTTGTAACACCCTAAATTTCACTTCTTAGATTTAATTAAAATTTGCTTAGCAACAACGCGTTCTCGCTTAAGGAATATAAGGAGATTGTGCTCTTATAGGCATTTAATCATTTTTCTTAATCCAATAAAGAAATATAGGAGTTCTTGTTGCATACATCTTGGTGCATTATTTCGAGTGGTTCGGTTCAAATCTTGGTTTGAATTCATTTGCTTGAGTGGATTTTGAAATTTGAAAACCTTTTCCTTTTTCCCTCCTCTCTCCTTTCTCCTTTCCGGCCCAACTCCGCGACAACCCATCTCCTTTCCACCGCGCGCGCGGCACGGTTCGGTTTTTTGGCCCGATCCACCGCGTTGCCGCCGGCCTAGCCTCGCGCGCGGCCCGCCCTTGCGGTTTCGGCCCGGCGGCGGCCCCTCCCCGCGGCCGCCGGCCGCGATCGCCGACGGGCGGGCCCCGTCCGTCATCCCCGACCTCGAGTCGGAATCGGACGGGGGCGGGGACCCGACCCCGAGCCGGCCTCCCCGTGCTCGCGCCGCGCGCCTCGGTGCGTGGCCCCCGGCCCACTTGACCGGGTGCCCCGGCCCTTTAAAGGCCGCCGCCCCGGCCGCGCCGCCTTACCCCGCCGAAACCCTAGCCGTCTCGGAGCTCCCGTGCGCCCCGCGCTTGCAACCCCTAGTGCCGACCGCCGCTTCGGTTCGCCCCGTCCGCCGCCGGTCCGTCGCCTTCGAGCTCGCCGGCGGCTTCGCCGCGCGGTAAGGAACCGCGGGTGTCTTGTGTTCGTGTCTTCGTGCCGGTGTCGCCGAGTCAAGGTCGCCGGAGCTCCACCGCCGCGCTTCTCCGTCGTCTCGCCGTCCCGCGCCGGCGTCGCCGCCCCCGGAAGACGCCTGTTGTACTCGCGGGCCGCTTGCCGTCGTCCCCGGTGCCGTCCCCCGTCGCGATTGGAGCACCCCGGCTCAGCTTCGGCCGTTGCGCCGGCGAGCCGCCGCCTGCGCCGCCGTGTCTCGCGCGCTGCCGCCGGCCTTGTCTCGCTGCGGCCGCTCTCTCGAGATTGGGACCGTCGATTGCCCAACCGGCGGCCCGGATCGCGCCATGCCTCTAGTCGGACCGGCTCATACCGGTCAACCCGGCCTTATCACCGCGGTAGATCGTGGCCGTTGGATCATGATCCGATGGATCAGATCCAGCCCTTAAGCCTTAACTGCGCATTTTTGTTTAAGAAACCCTAAACTTTTCCAAAATTGCAACCCGGTCCTTCCACCTTAGGAAAACCCTTGCGTATAGGTCCTGTTTTTTCAGTTTAGCCCAAAAACTTAAGTTTTATTTACAGATTAGTCCTAAAATATTTTTAGCCTTAACTTAGTCGTTTTAGCTTCATTTTTAGCATTCTTTATGTCCACGCGATCGTCTCGACGAGTAAGCTTTCTGTTGTTTTTACTTCCGTTGGAGATGATTGGTGTACTGTTTATTATTTGTTTCCATTGTATGCTTGTATGTAATGTGTGGAGCGTAGAGTACGAGCAGTTCGGGACTTCGCTTCTTTGTTGAAGAGTATCAAGACAACGAGCGAGTTTCCGGTCTTCGGTAGAAGGCAAGTCCTTGCTGCATTCCCGTTAAATTCCTATTACAACATGCATTTTAATTACACTATTATTTATTATTGCTATGCATTAAATTGATGGGTCCTATTGCTAAGGTTCGACTAGTTTTGTTATCCTATGCCTTGATCAACATGGGTTTACTTTATGTTGGGTAGCACATGCTAGCACTTTACGTGGTTTCGGATGGTTTAAATGAACACTTGTTAATATGGATTTATTTCTCGCTATCACATGTAATGCAAGAACACTTTATGCTTGTTAATCGAACATGGAGAACCACCCGGAAAAACGAGTACTACCACAAGACATATGGTTCTGTCTTAGCTTATTAATTAGTGAACTAGGTGTTAGGTATGCTTTACCCGATAAGGGTCGGAGGGTGGCGGGTAGTGGCGTATGGACTGCTCGGGCGTAGGTGTGGGCTTAGCTTAGACACGGTACTCGTCCGGGAGCTTTATACGTTGCACCGACCGGGTAACCTAGCGGGCGGCCTTCATCCGGGGATCTTTGTAACGGCCTTGTGGTGTCCCTATGCAATCACACCTCGGTAGTGTGGTATGGTGTCTTGCAAACACCGCATGGTTGGGTCCAAAACTCTTCGGGGTTTTTACGCGACTTGTGGGTAAAGATGTATAACCTCTCGCAGTGTAAAACTAACTAGTTAGCCGTGCCCACGGTCAAGGGCGGCTTGGACCCTCACATGATTAATTCTATGGAAGATGGAACTTTTGATCTTGTGCATTACATTCTATGGATCTGTTGCATTTTATTATCCGGGTTTGGTATATACTTACACTTGCTAGTAACGAGTTGCTTAATAAAACTTGACCAACTAAAATGCTTGACTTGCTTATGAACCATCGGCTTCCACCATAAAGCCTTGCATGTTGTAATAGAACTTTTCCCTTGTTGAGTACGACATGTGCTCATGCTTGGTGTTCCTTTATTGCATCTACACTACCCGCCGTTGTTCGGATGGACGTTTTGAGGACTACAATGAAGAGTTCGATGGGTTCTAGGCGTTCGTTCTCCGGTCGACTGCCCGTGGAGGACTTCGCGTGTGTTTCTTTTCCGCCGTTAGCTACTCGAACGTTTGTTTAGTTGAGACATTCGGTCATGTAATAACCGTTTAATACTCTCTCTTTACGCTTTACCGTTTGTGTTTTTGGTATTCACCGCGTCGATGCATGTGTGTAACTTGATCCCGCGCACGTGTATTCTTTGCATTCGGATTTACCCTTAGATCCGGGTGTGACAATTAATTACAATTTAATCCCGCATGAGCACTGTTTGGACCCGGCCCTACCCGTTCCCACAGAACCCACAACCTGTCCAGTCCAAACACCCGCATCCTAAGGGATTCCAGCATTCTCTCCACCTTGCTGTTTTCTTTTCCCCATTATTATCTGGGCCTTCTCCGGGCGGTGACGATTGACGAGTGCAAGCAGAGTCCGCCGAAAGTGAGCGCGGGGCGGAGGGCCTGCAGTTACCTTTCAAGCGGAGTCCGATGGCAACGAGTGCAGGCGGAGGCCGTCCTTGACGAGTGCAGGCGGAGGCCGCCCTCGACGAGCGCAGCTGGCGGCCGAGGGCCAAAAGTTGGGGGTTCGCCGTGGTTGTATTACTTTGGGGGTTCGCCGTGGTTGTATTACTTTTGATATTTCAGCTCCAGGGATTCGAAACATTGTCACATGAGCACTCCTGTATCCATGATTGACAACAACAGCAATAAACTTTAGAGATCACACACAAACTCAATGCTGACAATATTTGTTAATTTGGTTTAACATTATGTTCTAGTGAGAATTTGGCATACGCCATGAAGGGATGGTCCAGGAAGGGACGGTCCAGTAAGAGATTATAAAGAAGAATCAGGAAACAGTTTTTTTTTGAGAAAGAAAGAAACAGAAAATAGTTTGGCAGCAAGTGCGAATCAAAAGAGAAGGGGAAAAGATTTAATAAACCTAGAATGAATGAATGGCTGAATGGCAAATGTAATAAACCTAGTACATTAGTTCAGTACGGGGATATCCAGGATCATTTGGACTCATTTTTTCTTGAGTTTGCTCCACAACATATGACATTTTTATTTACAAGTCTCCATTTGTAGCTCAGTCAACCCTTGTTGTGCCGAAATATTTGATGTGCTGCTCAGAATGAATTTAGACTGAATGCACACAGAATGAACTGATGCCATTCATCTAGAAATTATCTTTGTACTATTACAATAATTATGAATGACACAATAATACTTCACATAAACGATTCTCCTCCTGTAAACAAAAACATCAGTAAAGGGGAACTATCTTTTCTTTCTCATTTCGTCTTCTCCTTGAATATTTAGCCTACTCACCATGGAAATGGAAGCTTTATGACAAACTTACTGCATTATATCCCTGACTTAAGCACATGCCCAGCAAACCCATGACTTATGACTCATCCAAGCCTGACTGCAACAGACACAGAACTGATACACTGGAAAAAGAACAACAAAAGAACACATGAACTTATTCAACAGAAAGTGCCTTTTTCATACAAATAGTGATGCAAGATGATCAACCTTCTACAAGTAAAAGGTGATGTAGAACCCTCTTCCCAGTCTGTCAATAGTGTAGAGTGCAGGTTCTCATGTTCAACTGACATCCAATCTGCTCTGATCCTACAAATATAATACAATTCAGTCTATGGCTGCAAGGCAGCTGCAAGGCTTCTCGTTCGCCTTCCCTGGAACACATGATCCGCCTGAACAATAGTGCTCCTTAATGTTTAGCATGCCTGACCTCCTGCTTTCTAACACTATACAGAAAATGTAAGCATCCCCTGCAGTTGCAAATGTCAATCTTGACTATTTCCCAATACTCATCCAATGTAGTGTTCCTCTCCACAGCATGTGACATTGAATGAAAGTTTTTCTTCTCAAGACTATCATTCAATCTTCCTGTGTATGCAAATAAATGAGTTGTGTTAGGATGGATAAACATAATTTTAGTATGGCTATACACAATTAATAAAGTAATTGTCACAATTCACAAATGCAATTATGCAGCTTGCCAGTAAAACTTTCAATCACATTGTAGCATCATAAACTACCAAACCACGATAATGTTGAAAATAAAATGGGCTGAGAAATGGGTACAACTCAGAGTTGCCTCATTTTATCACCAACTACAATATTGTTTTACCTCTGCTGATAGATTTTGATTCGACGACATATTCTCATCTTCTGAACTGATATCCTCAGTGACCTCAATATGTAAGTCCAATTCCTCCTCATGATCAACTTCAATATTGATCTCCATTATGGAGCACGACTATAACCACACAGGTGATGAACGAAAAAATTATAGCCTTATCACACCTGAGCTAATAACATGAGCCTTTACAAGGCTAGTTTCAGTAGACTCATAAATTTGAGGCTACTGTCATTGACTCATTGTAAACGAAATTTTCATCCTAACCAAAATTTAAAGGCTCAATCTATCAGAATTATGATTCCCTACAATGAAACCACAAATTTCTATATTTATAGCAGTAACCCATGTGAAGGAAAAATGACTATATTATTTTGCGCCATAATGGAAATGATCAATGCCTATAGTTATAGCAGCAACTCATTTAAAGGACCACATGACGAATATATTCTGCATCATAGATGTCACTAAAATAGAATTCCTGGACACAAATGTTTAGTCCAGATTTTTGTTTGCAGTGCTGACAAGAAAACAGCAAATTCCTTGGAATGAGGGTGGTACAGGATACATACCTGGATGGCACTGCTGTTGTGGAACGTCGTGATGTGCTGTCGGCCGCCGCCCTTGCCGTATCACAAACAGGTGCTCGGTGTTGCCGCAGCCGCAGTCATCGAAAGCGGATCGGGAATTACAGATCGACCGATCAGTGAGAGGTTGCCGCTATTGCCACAACCGCGGACCGCCGCTATCGAAATCAGATCGGGAAATCCCCACTTGGCACCCCGCGGGCAAACGCCTAGGATAGTCTGAGCCTCCTGTGTGAACAAGCGAGGAAGGTGCCATTGACGATGTCGACCTCTACTCCTACTCCGTCGACCTCCTTAGTCCTGTCCTGACGGAAGCTAGCTGGATGGAGGAAAAATGGCCAGAGATCACGAACAGGCATTCAACACTTCAACAGAATGATTTCAGGACTACTAGATGATGGGCTGGGTTCATGGACTGGGGCCTTGGGTAGCATTAGGGTGCAGGTGGGGCCGGGTCCAAACTGAACCCAAGTGGAAAAAATAATTAATTAAATGTCAGTTGCTTTAATACTCGTGCTGATCACATGGGGAGGACTACCGGAGCACTTCTCAAATTTTAAACACATCCTGCAGGGGAACCTAGATTACAGGTAAATTTTTAACACATCCTGCGGGGGCGGGGAGGGCAAGTGGATGCAGCAAATAACCATAGTACTAGCCCGCTGGTCAAGTCAGGAAAAAAATAAAGGAATAAATGATCTCGGTGCAGCAGTACCTCTCAATTCTCATTATAATCCTGGTCGTTAGCTTGGCCGCATAGATATTATGAACCCACATCGTTTGACATGATGCAGCAACCCTATGTTAATCCAATAACTGTCAATAAGTTATTATTGACTGGACCTAGAGTAACACAGTTAAAGAACTACCCTGAGAATATATCTGAAAGAATGTATGTGTTATTCCAAAATATTGTGGTTTGTGAGAGCTGTCACAAACCAACTAATTTAAATTGCCAAAACTCTCATAGATTCCTCAGTGCCAAGAGCAAAAGAGAACTGGTATTTTAAGTCATTTGGACTTTGGAGGGATGCCAGCCGCCAGGAAAAAAAAAATCTTACCAGTCGTTCAAGCTCGGAGTCAGGCATTATTGTTGACACTTCCATAGGGCATGGAAGTCACCGTCACATGCCCCACTATCAGTAAGGATGGCTTGCTTCCTAGAGAAATGCCGATGATCCACAAACCAGTTGAAGATATTATAACTTGAGTATGAGTTGATATGGAATTAAAATAAAATAAGTGAGTAGGGTCATTGGATAGCCTTTGGTTTCTTAACAAATAGCAAGGGGCCAAGGGCATATTAAAGAGCATCAGCGTAAGGGGAACATCACAGGCGAAGTGATCTAAGCTGTAACTTTTGTTAAAAATCTATCAACATACATTTTTTATTGGAAACAGTAACGAGCCATCATATCTTAGGTATTGTATGGAAAAAGTGTATCTTTTATCTCTCAAGTATCGCAAAGGTGTGGTATTCATCCTTCATGCTTCATTTGGTGCAAATCAATCCCTTGACTAAATAATTTGGTGCCTTTATCATCCCCACCTTATAGTTAACAATGGTTTAGTGAAATCTACTGACAGTTTATTGCCACATAATTATTTGATTAATAAGTAATCACTGCCTAGGTATCGGATGCAATATGCTAAGTCAGAAATATAAAGCTCACAAAAAGTTTTAGTAAATTCTTTAAATTGGATACTCCATAAATTCTCTCTGAAAAATTAATGAAATCAATTCACACTCAATTACTATAGAGGTTGACTCAACATAAGATGTGACTAAGCAGTAATTAACAAGATGATTGCATGGTCTAAACTGCTATTATATGATATCCTAAATCATTGTTAAACTAAGGTGGGAATGATAAATGCACCAGTTCAGATAGTTAAGGGGTTAATTTGCACCGAATGAAACATGATGGATGAATGTCACACTTCTGCAATACTTGAGAGATTAAAAATACACTTTTCCTTGTATTATAATATATAGAAAGAAAACAATGAGTCTAATACAGTATATACCCCATCTCCTAATCAGTAAGGATTTTTTTAAGCTGAAAGTCTCCTCTCTTCTTTTTTCTAGGAAAAACAGGTTTTGAATTCAGTTCTACTAACTATAACACAAAATAGATAGAAAGATAGATAGAAAAAAAGAGAGCATTGCAGTGATATACCTCTGAAAGCTGAGTAGCTTGTAGGTCACTGCAACACAAGAAAATTATTATAAGAAAGCAAATGGTCAGATAGAAAACTATGATCAAAAGCAAACATTTTAGCAGGATTATTATTTGTTACCACTTCCTGATTAGCAGAAGAACGCATTGTAGAAACATCGAAACAAAAGCCAATGGAGAAGGGCCCAGAAGAAAGGGATGGAGATGAATGTGGGAGGTGTCATTGGCAATTTCCTCTATGCACTATCGATCCAACTGTAGCCAGCATTCTTTGAAATTCTTCTGTCACGCATCACGCTCCTAATTTCTGCTGATTTGGCCCAATCTCCCTGAGCTGCAAGCGTGCTTGACAGCTGCACATACAAACTGGAATGTGGTGATACTTCTGTTTCCATCAGTTTCTTTGCTACTTTATGCAGCAGAGCCTCATTGCCCTGGGCTTTGCACCCTCCAATAATAGAAGTCCAACTAATCGCATCAGCTTTGAAAGGCATGTTCTCTATGAACTCAACTGCTTCATCCAGTCGACCTGCACGGACTAACAGGTCAATCACACATGCATAATGCTCAGCTGATGGACTCACACCAAAATCTTCCTTCATCCGGTAAAACCATTTGAGTCCCTCTTCCACAAGCCCAGAATGGCAGCATGCAGAAAGGACACCAACAAATGTCCGTTCACTTGGTTTCACACCCCTGCTTTGCATCAACTTCAGAAGTTCCAGTGCTCCATATCCATACCCATTAGAAGCATAACCTATCAGCATTGAGTTCCACAAGACTTCGTCTGGATTATCAATTCCGTCAAAGATCTTGCATCCATTGGCCAAGTTGCCACATTTGCAGTATAGGTCAATAAGTGCGGAGGCTACAATATGGTCAGACTGTAGCCCAAGTGTAATAGCAAGACCAAAAATCTGCTCCCCAAAACTTAAAGAGCAGATGCTGCTTGATGCACTCAGAACACTAGCTATAGCAACCTTGTCAAGCCGCAAACCAAGCCAATGCATCTCACAGAACAGCTTCATTGCATCAAGAGCATGACCATTTTGGCTGAACCCAACGATCATAGAATTCCATGAAATGATACTCTTGCTAGGGATCATATAAAAAACTCTTCTAGCCTCATCTGTTCGGCCACAGTTCGAGTATACAGTGATCATTGAGTTGAGCACAATGGTGTCATGATGCCTAAGCTCACTGAAAGCTTGGCAGGCATCTGCCCAGAGGCTGCATTTTGAGTAGAAGTCAATAAGAGCGCTTGCTGCTATCAAGTCATTGACAGCCCCACTTTTTAAAGAACCCCCATGCATCTGCTGCCCGGGCTTCAGCAATCCAAAAAAGCCACACATATTCAGAACACTGGCATAAGTTGAAGAATTAGGCAACATCCCTGACCGCAACATCCTTACAAAAAGAACAAAAGCACCATCTCCATCATAAGCAGACACACAGCCGCCAATAAGAGAATTCCATAGGGCAATCTTAGGGCTTTCCACCTTGTCAAAGAGGCCCAACGCCTCATGCAACTGTCCACAAGATGTGTAGCCATGGACCAGAGCAGACAGCGAGAATTCATCGACATGTTTTAATCCATCATGGACACGACGAGCAGAGTCCAAATCTCTGCACTTGCAGTACATGTCAATCAATGAGCAACCCAGTACTGAATCAATTTCGACCTTGGCGACCACCATTCGGGCATGAGCTTGCCTCCCAAAATCATACTTCATCCGATCAGCGCAAGCGCCGACAACTGTGGTAAGCACGAAGGGATCGTTCCAGGGTGAGGAGACCATTTCAGCATCACATTTCGGACCACTCCTCTTGAACAAAGAAAATGCCTCATCCACTCTGCCACACCGGACATACCTATGCAAGACAGCGTGGCAAGCCACACCATCCTTCACGGGCATCTCATCAAGCAGGTCGCTGGCTGTGTCGAGATCCCCAGCGGCGGCGAGGCCAGTTATCACTGCGTTCCAGGAGAAGGTGTTCCTGTCGGGCATGGATCGGAACACGCGGAGAGCCCCATGGAGGTCGCCGGATTTGAAGAGCGCGGTGATGAGGGAGTTGTAGGAGAAGGAGTTCCTCGTGGGCATCTCGTCGAACAGGAGGTGGGCGTCGCGGGAGTGGAGCGGGGCGCCGCGCGCGTACATGAGGAGGACGGAGTTGGTGGGCGGGAGCGAGGAGGGGACGTGGCCGGACTTGAGGAGGAGCTGGTGGAGCTGCCGGCCGGCGGCGGCGCCGCAGGAGCGGAGGAGCTGGATGCAGGATGGGACGTCGCAGGCCATGGCGGGGCGGCAGCACCAATGTGGGGAGACCGGAAAGGACGGGTCACGAGAGATGCAGGCGCCAAACGCCGTCGCTACCAGAGGCGGACCCAGCCATACCGGCGGAGTAAAATTTCACTCCATGTAGTTTTTAGGTGGTCGGAGAACAAAGGTTTTGGAGGTCTGGCGACGAGCGGCGGCGGCGTTCTGCGTTTCTGGCCGGAGAAGGAAGAAAGGAAAAGAAATCGGGCGTTAATAACTTCGTGGGCCAGCCAGCGGATGAGAATGAAGCGGCCCAACACAATTTGGCCCACAACAATGTCGTCATGCCCCCGTACGTAACCCATTCCCCTTCCTGCCTGTGCTTGCCCGCCTGTGACCTCGAGGCCGCCTGAGTCGCTGGCTTGGTACGCCGTCCCGCACCGCCGAGGCGCCGACCACCATCCTGCCCCGCCACAAACCCTAGACGCCGCCCGCCGGCAACTGTCCTTCCGCAATGGCGCAGGTGCAGCTGCTTGGCGCTGGCCGCCCGGCCGCCGAGCGCAGACGATGGAGGATGGGACAAGAGGGGAGCGACAGGCCTCAGGCGCAGGCCGCGCGGTGAAGACATCGGCGCCGCCGTCGCTGGGCGCGGTCATGGAAGAGGAGCGGCCACCGCAACTCGTGAATCATGATGCTGAGAAGCACAGCGTCCCAATCGGCGTTGGCCCCCCGGTCTTTCAATTAACAAGAAGCAATTCATGACAAGAGGTAAAATCGCCGCTCTATTTCTCCATTTAATGGAGACAACTCCGGCACCTCAAATTGAATTGAATCGAGCTATAAAATTTGCCTAGGCCATCTAGAAAACATAGACATGATTAGGTCTTGTATTAATAGTATATGTGTTGAATATTCTGATATGCTCCCTGTTCGTTTGTCTGGTGTCCGATGGACTTTTCTTTGGTTTGTTTTGAGAGAAAACGCATCCGATTAGTTCTTGGTGGCTGATTTGTTCTGAGAGTAAAATACTGTTGGCTGGTGGCTGATAAACCAAACGAACAGGGCGACATCTGAAACCTTCGTACTGCTCAGGTACCCCAGGTACCCTATTAGAAGTCGTTTTGACAAGATTTGAGTCAAACATGGGAAATATAAATAATGAATAACTTTTAATTGAGGTAGAAAATGTGAAAATCATATAAATAGATTGGTCTTGCAAATTACTTCATAACAATATACATATATAACTTTCAAAAAAATATTTTTATAGAAAAGAGATGTCAAAGTTGTGTTTTGGTGACTGTGTCGCTGTCCTAAACGACTTCTAATATGGAACCAGAGGGAGTATGTGTCTTTTTTTTATATTACCGTTGTGGTTTCAATATAGGGCGCGGCTAATTTACATTCGACTGTAAATTAGACCTTCAGTACAGCCGGCCTTAATTAGGAAAATACCTAAAAGACGAAATTCCTTTTTCAGCAAATTAGCCATTTTGGCTCCTCCGAACGTCTCCCGCCACCCACAGCATAGTGCGTGGCAGTTTTAACACAAAAAATTATTACACACTTCCAATTTAGTACCGGTGCACACTACACGCATATTATTACTATATTCTTAAGCCACTTTATAGCACAAGATATTCATTCTAACAAAGATGAGAGGACATTTCACCAACGCCCCATCAAAGATATCCAATCCGAGTCACCAACTTAATACACCTACCCTAAAATAAATTACTCGACAAATACTTCACCTAACTATAACGAGACTTTGCACATTATGATCATCAAATATGATACTGTGTATCCACATACATTGCATCATAAGCAAAAAAGATGTTTGCAGATGATGACTGCAACCAAATTTGCTTCCCTTCTCGACCACTTCATGACCTGCAACGCGTTGAAGAATAGTATGTCAGTAATTGGCTAATTGCAATGGAGTGAATCCATGTATATATATATATATGCTTCTAAACTCAGCACCGAGCCATATGCTTCTATTCTATGTCATGTTAATAAGATTACTATAAGGACCCACTGATAATCCCCAATGGTGATACTTTGCACCTACTTTGCTTACTAAGAACATTATGTCAATATTGGAACCAACTGCTACCAAGAAAATCACGCTTTGGTTGCTAAATAAAATGCAGAACAATATTGTGTCAAATTAAAAACAATATTTTGCCCAACTAGTAACAGTAATTTGCCTAACTAATAACAACCGAACTATGTTGTTTTGAAAATTGGGCTGGTTACACGCAGCAAAACAATTTCACCAATTATCGGTCTCAAATACAGACATAGCATATTGCTAAGCTTGTTACTCGCACCAAAACAATTTCACCAAGATACAAACACACTAACAAAAATACAATGATCAGATTTAGCTGTACATTATGTAGAGTTAATGTTTTTCACAAATATCTACTAAATATCTTTAGTGATGATTTTCTGATAAAAAATATTCCTACTAGACTAACATGTGATTCCAATCCTAATTATGTCTAATATCTAATGTTTCTCACAATTTCTAACACTCAAGACATCAAATTGGCTCATGGCTGTGCTTAATGAACTACACCATTTTATTGGTGACCCCGAAAATTCCAAATAAGAAAATGTAAGGATATAACAAGCAAAGAAATCAGTATAATTTGCTAAGAAGTATAAGTAAACTAACATAGTTAGCCTAGAAAGAACTGCGATGAAATCCCTGAAAAATGTAGCACTTCGTTCACTCATACAGAACACATCCGCAAAATGGTTTCACTTTCACATACAGAGATGAACATACCCACATAATGATAGTTCATGTAGTTGCCATCTCAAACCTTGAAGTATTAAGTTGCAGATTAGGGACTATATTATTGCTAGTTTGAAATAATATGTTTGCTTAAGCATGTCCATATTATTGCCTAGATCCAAATTCCGGGGAACAGGAGCCGCAAAGAAAAAAGGAATGAAGCCGTAGTACACCGCACATGCCTCTATGGGGGTGTTACTCCTACCGGGGGCCACCACCGCGCGCGCCCTAGCCAAAGCTAGCTAAGTTACAATCTCTAAAGGAATGAAGCCGTAAGATTCAGTAATTCAAGTTTGAACTGCAAAAAATGAAGTGAATGCTCATGGTATATGTGTCTATAAAGAACATATCACCAGTGCGAAAATTAACTAGAGCGGTTAAACTGTATCGCTCTAATTCCAAACTTCGACATTTGAAAGAAAATCTGATTCATCTATGGCACGACTTGCATTGTACCACATACTAAGAAAAGCAAGCACAATACAATAATTGCTTTTTGGAATCAACTAAAGTCATGGTCGATGGCTTCTAATTCGAGTACTAAAGAATACTAAGTTGTACTTGAAAGGTGTATATTCTAATTTGTGGTGCGTAGTTAAAAACATGGACCCCATTTTCGAAAAAAACTATCTACAATTAAAAATATTTTAGACATAATGATATGTGTTTTCATCTGGTTGATTGAGTTGCTATTTGGAAATAACTAAATTGGTGTTAAAATGCTTCTAATATGAGTACTAGAAAATGCTTCTAATATGAGTACTAGACAATATTGCTTAACTGAAAAGGTAGAATTGGCTAATAAAATACAAATTATTGCTTGACAAAGTAAAAATTATTGCTTAATGAAAGACTTTGCCTAAATAAGAACAGTAGTTTGCCTAATGAAGCATGCCAAAGGAAATAAGGTTCCTATCTATGTGGAAATACTACTACAATGAGTGATGTCTTGATGCTACTTTATTTGCTTCTGGTATACATGTTACTATATACATTTATTATTGATTTGCAATTGCATGCATTATTTCATACATAGGTAAATGTTGGGAGTAGTATGCTACTTGAAATTGCATGTATATGCTGGAACGTTTTATAGTAATTTGAATTAGCTACATGTGTATTTCATACATAAGTAATTTGAATTAGCTACATAAATTTCCTTGTTATTATTATATAGTAATTAAAATGACTAATATTGCAAAGCAATCAAAATTGTAAAGGGTTCCAATTATAAATGATAAAAATTACAACTTTGGAGTACACTATTTTCCCTACACATAAACCTACTATTGATGGTTGTTTGCTCCTAACAATCAACACTAAGTAATCGATAAATGAGAGGTCCAAATGAGCAACACATATTATTTGTCCAGTTGTGCTTCATACCTTGAGTTTTCCAAATGAAATGTCACCGTCCAGCCTTAATGAGCTCATCCGAAGTTTTCTTGTCCGGCCGCTGCGTGCATGAATGACATGGCAAAATAAGCTCAAACTATAATGAAGTTGTGTTAACCTAAACAACAAAAATAAATGACTTCTACCAAGGAACAAAATGGAGAACAAGAATATGCCTAACTAAAAAATAATACTTTGCCCGACTAATAACAAGACGTTGCCCGACTAATAACGCTTATTTGTTGATCCAAGTACGATGAATTGCCTAAACAATATAAAATGGACCAATCCAAATTCTAAAACCACATGTACATATGAAAGTAAAATCTTAATCGGCACAACGGCGGGGCAAATGCCGAAAGCTAACTAGATTGCGAGCTGCTCACTCAAATCACTCACCCTCTTCCCAACCTCCTCGCTACACCATCTCTCCCGGTCAAGACTTCTTAAGACACTCAAACCTGCATAATGAACCCATGTATCAGTTGTAGGACTTATTTGCATCGCAAACAAACTTAATATCATAGGATGCATAACAAAGCCGAAGCAACAAATTAATGAAGTAGGTTGTCTACGTAAAAATAGCTGAGCAGAAAGAATGCAATTAAGAAAGTTATTTTGCATAGGTGCTAGATGAAACAATTTTGTGCGAAATAGTAACTCGAAGGCATTAGTAACTCAAAAGGGAAGATAAGCAGCTGCAGCAGTTGCTGAATCAGATAATTTTGGGGACAAATCTTATACAAATAGCCGCCAAGGAGACCGGAGGTTCCACTACCAAGTACTTAACCATGCCAACACCTAGCCTAACGAGTGGTTGATTTGGAAATGACTTTACAAATTAAACACTACTTATCATCTGAAAAAACCGACAACGCTACATAACACCAACAAGGCCGCTGCATGCTCACACTCCATCGTTTCATAACACAATGCATAATCTTCTTCCAAGCTGAAGGCTGAGGGTGCATTATCCTGGAGGCCAGCTCGCTCGTTGCAATCCTCCATGTTTGCACGGAAATTGGGTTAAGAAACCTGAGCAAAAGCAAACTGTGGGCCTATCATCCATCGACGTTTGACCACATGACATGCACAGACAATACGATATGGAACCATCTGCAAGGTGAATTCGCTCAAGTCACAACAAATTCTTTTAACATTTTTATTTCCATTACGAGAGGCCAACTCATGAGTGCAGACAACTGAATTTTAAGTTGTTCTTAGCAGAGAAAACGAAACTTCATAAATGGAAAATTAACTATGATCCTACCTCTAACCCACTGGCGACGAGGGCACCACGTGCGATCACCTGCACCCATGGTTCTGCTTCTTCGTCAGGGGTGCCCCAGCGGCACGCCGCCTGTGTTGGTCAGCACGACTGGTGCTTCTCCTTCGTCGAGGAACCGCCACGACGCAGGTCTCCTTCGCCGCGGCCATACGCCCGTCGAGGAAGAAGGGGCCGCATCGGGAAGGGAGATGGTCCGCCACTGCTATGGTCAAGTCCGTGCGATGCTAGGCAGGGAGCCGCCTCTGTCGCGTCGGGGAAGGAGCTTCCGCACCACCTGCCTCGATCCGTGGGAAAGAGAGCCTCCTGCACCCGATCTGCTCTCAGGAGAGGAGGGAGAGGGTGGAGAGCTGTCGGATCCGGCTGAGGATATACCACGCCGGGATTTGGCTGGGATTTGGAGGGTGCGCGCGCGGCGGAGGTGCTCGGGCGCACGGGAGAGGGGGGTTGGCCGCGTGGATGAGAACGGGTATGCCACTGTCGCCTTTGTTTGAACGGAGGAGGGAGGAGGAGACCCACCGTTGCCGGAGCCGGCGGATCCAAGCCGCCGCCGCCGTCCTCCATGGGTCGCCCCTGCGCTCGCGAAGAAAAAAGAGAGAGAGAGATGAAGGTATGGACGGATGACGACGACTTGTCGTGGTTGTGGTCTGTGGGCGTCTGTTCTATTCGCGTGGGGGTTGAAAAGTCTACTGCCCTCGTGAGCCCTACAATAAAAGATGGACGATGGATGGAGCCAGCTGTTTCGGAAACAAAATTACAGCCAGCTGGTTAGTAGTCTTTGGGTTCAATATAAATGTCGTATGCAAAAAAATCTAGTTGTCTTTACATTCGTCGTGCCAGAGGCTTAGAAGTGTGACGAACCGCCCAAAATAGTTCCGTATTATCGCCTAAGCCGGTCCACGTGGCCATTAAGCAATAATAAAGAACTATTCTCGTCGCTTCCGCCGGTAAAGCCCGTAAATCACATACAACAGGATCGCTGATATGCGCTAAGCCCACACGAAGGCGGGACCAGAGTACAACATTACATTACATAAAAGGTTCACAAGTTTAACATTATTACAAACCAGGTTTTTAGTACATAAAAGTAAGCATGGTTCAGAGTTTAAACAGCGGAATATAAACTAACGTATGATACACATAGGAGGCCATCCATGCATATCACTCATCATCATCGTTCTCCCATTCGACCTCCCAGCCATCTGGAATGGAACCAGGCCAGATGGTATTACCTGAAAACAACAAATTAAGCAAGGCTGAGTACTAATACTCAGCAAGACTTACCCGACAAAATAAAGCAAGACTAGACATGCAAGGCTTTTTGGCTTGTGGGTTTGTTTTTGCCAAAAGCAACTAAGAGTTGATCCTTATTTTCAGATTTTAGCTCAAGTTCTAGTATGTTAATCAGTCTAGGTGAGCACCTGTACTAAACAAGCATGTTGTGCAAACAATATTAAACAGGTAACAATATTAATCTGAACTGTTCCATAAATAAACATGGGGTAGCCAGTGGTCAAGCCGACTCAGATAACGGCGAGTGACCGACGATCGATCGATTTATATCCTTGCAAGGTAAACCCAAGATACACGGAGGAAGTAGACCCCAAGAATTCAAATAAAAGCAAATGCAGGGTCTACCCCGACCGGCGGTTCCCAACATCCCACGGTTTGGGATCGGACGCTACAAACTGCGGTACACGGTTATCCGGAGGGTCTAACCCGACCGGTCCGACTCACACACTATACCACGGGTAGCTAGCCCGAGACACATCCCAAGCGGGTAGCTAGAAAGATCCCGCCCCGGCTCGAAGGTACTAGGCTTACCGGTCCCATTCCCGACAAGTACTTGGTACGTTCAATAGCTTAGGACCAGCACCATGCTACTCGGTCGAGACCGAACCCATTGCTCTTACCACATGAGCGAGTCAATTTAACCAACTTATGATTCCAACATAAGCATCCTATATCTCGCGAGCAATGAGTCATTACTCGACTTCTACCGTGATCTTAGAGCATGGCACTAGCGTTCCTAACATACTAGTAAAAGAGCATAGGAGTCCTAAGGATCATGCAACTAGGTTTCAAAACAACTCCTGAAACTTAAATGCACAAGGTAAAGCATAAGGTACTGAAAAAGTAAAGGATATGATTTTAATTTATAAAAGATGGGTTAGATGACACCGGTGCTTGCCTTCCTCAGACTCGGTTCCTACACTAGCCTTTGGCTCTTCTGGACTTTGGTCCAGGTCTTGCTGCACACCAAGCTGGTTCAGCTCACCATCAACCGTCCCGTCTCCCTCCTGGGCGAGTGTGTACGTACCGTCGGGGAGATCTACACGTTTACATGCACATGCAGTATATTAAAGTTAATCTTGATGGTGATTGTGTGCACATCTAAGCAATTTAAGTTACTTAACTTTACTAAACAGCAAAGGGGGTGTGTTTAAATATTAAAACAGAACCAAACATGATTTTACCATTTAGCACATTTAATTTCCATTTCTTTCTTTAATTATTTACAACAAACCTTTCAAGCATAAATCCAAATTAAATCAAAAACACTTCCAATGAGCCTAATCTTTTGCACACAGCAATATATACTTAATTTAAGCTTTCACACCAAAATTTGGCCTAAGATCATTTATAAATTAATTTATACGAAAAAGACAAATCGCAGCCTAGTAAATCAACATTAATTCATATAAAAACATTTAATAAACTTTTTGATCTCAACTTTCTCCTGCAGGTCAAATATGCCAAAAATGAGTTTCTGACCAAGGCATGGTTGCAAATTCAATTTATTTTTCAGATTTTGAATTTAAGATCCTACACAAGATTAAATCCAAAACACCTAGGAAACAATTCCCTAAAATCACATCCATCACACCAGGGGTACTAATCATCAAGTCAAAGCCTTAGGGTGCATTTGTGCTCACAGAAAAGTTCATTAAAGGTGCTATAAAAAGCATCAAACTTATTCTAGCATAAAGCTTACAAAAATCATAACTGAAAATATATACATCAAAACCTTGCAAATTTTTGTCACAGATCTAGACATGATATAAGGAACAACATATCCAAAATTCAAGTTCATAGCATGTGTAGATTTTAGATCACACTAAAAACACTCCAAACTGAGTTTGAATTTTTAATTCAAAAACTGTGCAGAAAAACCCTATACATGCTTTCTAGAAAAGGTAGATTTCTTCACCACGAACCCAACAAAATTGGTTTTGCATTTTTCTGATTTTTCTACGATTTTTAATGATTTTTCGAAGGTACTGCCGAAACCCAAAATTTCACCTTTACAAATTGGTCCCTGGAACTTTACAAAAATCTCCCCGCGATTATTTCCCCCCTCGCAATGTGGCCCCTGGCCGGCGCGGGCTCACCGCCGGTGGCCGGAGGAGGGGCGGAGGGGCGCGGCCGGCGGCACGGGCGGCACCGGCGGAGCCCGCCCCGTGCCGCCGGGTGCGCGCGGCCCGCCCGAGGTGGCGCCGGCGGCCCCTCGCCGGGTGTGCCCGGCGGCCGGCCGCCGCGGGGCCCGTTGCCCGCGGCGGTGGCACGATTGGCGGCGCGGCGGGGTAGGGGAGCGGCGGTGGCGGGCTAGGGAAGGTGTAGGGAGGGAGGAGCCGCCGCGGATTTGGCCGTGGGCGAGGAACGGCGGCGACGCAGGAAGGACGGACGGCGGCGGCGCCGGTGCAGAGGAAAACGGCGGCGGCGTTCTTCTCTCGGTGGGCAGTGCAACGATTCCGCCGAGGACGCGCAAAAGGTGGCTCCCCGGGCCTTAAGGACGTGCGGTCCGTGGGACGCCGTGCATGGGCGGCACGCGCGCGCGGACCGCCCGCGCGCGCGCGCGTGGCCGCCGGCCGGCGGCGCTCGCCGGCCGGGCGCGGCTCACGGAGCCACGGGGCGGAGGGCCCACGGCGCGGGGTCTCCTGCGACGGGCTCGAGGCCCGTACGCCGGAGCAATGCGGCCCCGCCACGTGGCCGTCGTGGCTGGAACGCGCGCGCGCTCCGGAGCGCGAGGTCGACGTCGCCGGCTACATTCTATTCCGTTTAGCCCTTTTCAAAAATGCAAAACTCCAAAAATCGTCAACTAAGTGAAAAATCTCCCAAAAGCAAAGTTGTAGAGGAGCTGTAGATCTACAACTTTCCCGAAGGGTGACATATGTTTTGATCAATGGTTTGCCCAGGAACGCCAACCGAAGTTGCAGATTTTCCACGGCTCCGTTTACTGTTCACAGCGCAGTAAACTTGATTTTTGGCCAATTTGCGCTCAAAATTGGAATGTCCGCCAATTACGAAAAATGTGTTCCCGGAAATAACGAACAACTTTCGTGTTGGCATATTTTGAACTTCTATAGTGAAATTTGGAGAACGCGCAAGAAAACCATTTCAGCCTTTAGAGTAGATCTAGGGTTTGACCGTGATTAGGGATTTTGACCGAGGTCTTTTGTGCAAAGGTGTGCCCAATCAAGTCAAACATGCTTAGGAGGTTATTAACCTTGATTAATTCATATAATTGATGTCATTAGCGCAACCAAAACATCCGGGATGTTACAAGAAGCCGCCCCGCCTAAAAAAAATTTACGAGTCCGCCACTGGTCGCTACGCAGGTAGCTGGAACCTCGATGGCAGTAGCAATCTTTTCAAGCTCAGGAGGCCGGAGCCAGACCTACGCCAGTGGACGGTGAAGTCACTCAGAACAATGCCGAGTTCCCCGTCCCGGGGGCCATCGTCCCAAAACACAGAACGGGGACGATGCTGATCAACGCGTGGGTCGACGCTTGTGGCGGAAGTAGGGAAGGGAACTAGGGACGTCATCCCGAACTCCCGATGGTCGTCGGGCCACGACGCTAGATAGACGACGGCTTCTGCGCTTGCTAGGTGTCGCGTTGCCGCTGCAAACAGCGCTGCTGGAACTTGGAGATGGTACAGTGAATCGGCTCGCTGGGCCGTGTCTCAACAAGTCCACTCCACGACCCTTATCTATAGGTGTTGTTTGGTTTTCAACCCCCAACTGCGGATTCCTGAGCTGTTTTGGGTGGTTTTCGCTGACATGGCGCATGTGGTGCCCTGACTTCCTCACTCCGGTGTCGCCGCCCTAGCTCTCCAGCTCCACGGCTCCCCAGTGGCGCGCCTCACTCCCCACTTGGCTCCTCACTTCGGCGGCGGGCCAGGCCGGTGCTGCCTTTGCGTCTGGGCCCGGCGAGCCCTGTGTCGTAATCGGCGAACCGCGCCACCTGTGTAGTGCCGGGTCCCCCCCCCCCCCCCGATTCGGAGCAGGCCGCGAGGCTCGATTGGGAGCCGGTCGAGGTCAACGATGTGTTGGGGGGTACAGAGCCTGCGGCGGAGCTCCGCGTTGCTGGCAGGCCATGTGTCGTGTCGGTGGCGGCCCGAGCTCACTTCCTCTGCCACGGTCGCCGCCACCGTCGTCGATGTCGTAGGAGAGGGAGTAGGGAGGGGCAGCGCATTAGTGACGGGGGACTGGGTTGCTCCCGCATCCGGCGCGCGAACAGGAGGGAGAGGGGGTTGCCGCCGTTGTGCCCCCGCCACCTCGTCCCTCTCTGGTTGTTACATTCTTGGGTTCCTCATCCTCAACCAGTGACTGCCTAAACTTCACCCGGACAACCGCCAACCACCGCGTGGAGAGCAGGGGGCAGCAGGCGTGTGGTGGAGATCCGCTGCGGCTGCAATCGATGCACGTGAGATCCACAAGCTCCGCCCGCTGCTGACTAGCGCGTGGAGAGTAGGAGGTAGCTCACGCGAGATGGAGCTCTGTCGCGGTTGCAGCCGGCACACGCAAACTCTACGAGCTTTGTCCATCACCGGCCAGTGCGGGGAGAGCAGAGGGACGGCTCGAGCTCGAGAGGAAGAGAGAGATTGGAAAAAAACTTGGCTCGCCGGATGGCTCCCCTCACCCCACCCTGGTGGTGCGCGTCGTCGTTCATGGCGCGCGTCGAGCTCGGGGTCATGTCGCTGATGACAAAGGGGAGAAGGAGGCCACCAGGGTAGAGAATGAGGTAGAGGAGGCCTCGAGGGTGGGTGGGGTGGTCTAAGAAAGAGGAGTGAACTGACGTGGCCAACTGACATGTGGGACCTAGCGCCACGTCAGCGAAAACTACTCAAAATAGCCCGCGAATCCGCCGAGGGGGGTTAAGGGTGTGTTTGGTTGGGCCGCGACTTTGAGAAAAGTCGTTGTGGGTTGTGACTTTTGGAAAAGTAGCTTTGGCAAAGCCGTTGTGGAATGAATGGAAGCCCGTTTGGTTGAGCTGTTGTGGCTTTTGGAAAAGTCCACTCACTTCCAAGCGGACCCCACATGTCATGCACACATTTCCTTTTCTTCCTCCTCTAGCCAGATCTCAAGCATACCAAATGAAGGGAGGAGGCCGCCGAAGCTGGGCCCGCCGCATGTCACCGGCCGCTGGCCGCCGGAGTTCCTACCGCATGTGACACCCTAAATTCCATCACTAAAAAATTACCTAGCAACTGTTAATTAGCCTTAAGGATTTAAAATTTAATTTGCCATTTAAATTGAGCTCTAAAATATTAAACTTAATTTAATTAATATAGAGACAACAAGTGGTTGTGCATCATCATTTGGCTTTGCATGGTTTTTGGTTGCTTGTGTGGCTTCTAAAAAGTTTATAAAGTTTTGTAAAAAGGTTTGAAGAATTTTGGTTTGAATTTGAAAGGAAAAGTTTGATTTGAAAAGAGTTTGAAAAAGAAAAAGAAAAAAAGAAAACTTACCCTCCTTACCTTTCGGCCCAGCGGCCCAACAGCCGCCATCCTTTTCCCCACTGCGGCCCAAGCCCCGCCGTCCCCTTTTTCTTTTTCCTTGAGCCGCCGACACGTCGGCCCCGCCCCGTCGGCCCTCCCCTCCTCTTTCCTTTCTTCTTCCTCTCCCCCCCCGCCCCGACCCGCGCAGCCGCAATCCTCGCTGCACTCGCTGCCCCCTCCACCTTCCCTTTCTCTCTGGGCAAGCCAATTAAGGCAATTAAACCCCCCCCCCGATCAATTAGGGTCGTTACCCCTTCCTTAAGCACCTAGCCGTGAAGGCCGCGGCCATCAATGGCAAGCGCCGCCGCCGCGGGATTCCTCCGCCTTCCTCTCCTTGCTCCTATTTAAACTCGCGCTCGAGCTCCCCGCACCCCCCTTTGCACCCGCAGCACACCAACACACGCACTCGAGCACCAATTCCATCGGCGCCGCCGCCTCTGCATCACCTCGCCACCGGACGCCGTCGACAGAGTACTCCGTGGCCCTATCCTTTCCTTCCCCGAACGCGATCGTATCCCTCACGTGACGCTTGTTGTCCAGGGGAAGCCGTCACCGGGATCACGCAGCGCCTGGAGCTTGGGTCCCCGCCCACCGGAGCGCCGCCCGATCCGCCGCCGTCGCCAAGTTTCCTCACCAGGCGCCTTCCCTTCGAGTGAGCAAAAAACCCTGCTCGATATCCCTTTCTCTTGTGCATTTTGGCGCCTCCACGAGCTCGCTGGAGCAGCCGCGCCGCCCCCTTCCGGCGCCGGCCGCCGACGAGGCACGATCGCCCCCCTTCGACCCCTCGGTCACGAGCGCATGCGCCCCCTCTACGTTTTGCGCTAGCTCGTGGTCGTGTTGATGGCCGGGAACGCCGCCCGGGGCAACGCCGGCGAGCCCCCGCCGCGCGTCGCCACTCTCCGGCGACGCCGCCGCCGCATCTCGCTCGCACGCGTCCCGAGCCCTTAGATCTTGCATGGACGGCCCGGATCGCGTACCCCCGTGGGTTATGCGGCCGGTCCACCGTGGACCCGTGAGCCGAGCTCACGACGCGGTCCCGGCGCACGCGCGCGCCGGCAGCCGTTGGATCCAAGATCCACGGTGCTGCTTTGGCGTTTTCCTTTAAGAGCCCCTGAGTTTTCACAGTTTTGCACGCCGGTCCTCCCACCTAGAAAGATCCTTGCAGTTAGGTCCTGAATCTTGCAAACTAGCCCCTGTCTACCCTGTATAATCCCACCAGAGGCCCTTTTCTTGTGTTTTAGCACCTTAACCCTTTAGTTTTTATATGAAATTATGTTTTAGCCCCTGGTTTTATTTGTAAAAGGCTCGTAAATTTAGTTTTACCGCGATAGGTCCCCGTATTTTGTTTTGAGCATAACTTTCACGTTTTAACTCCGATTTTAGCGTTCTATATACCGAAATGATCATCTCAACGAGTAGAATCATTTTAACAGCAAGTTATCCAGTTTTGCTACTGTTTGATGTACTGTTTATTTATTGTTTGTTGTTTATGTTTGACACGTAGATATCGTGCCTGTTTCGTCTGAGCTCCCCATTGGAGGTGATCAGGAAGAGCCTGCTTTCGAAGAGGACTATACCCTGCTTGTAGAGGAAGGCAAGTGGCTTTCCCCCTCTGCATTATTTTTTTGAACCTATGACACTGCATGATAAACAATGTTTACTATTCCTGTTGCAATGCATTAAAATGATGGGCAAACACCTTTTTAAGGACTTGACTAGATGTTTTACCCTGTTACCTTGACCAACCATGTTTATCAAATGCTTGGGTAGATTAATGCTTAGCTTGCTTTACATGGGAATGGTTATGCTTTGTTTATGAAATGTATCTCAGTTCTGTTTATAAAATGTGTACATGTTTAAGACAAGATAACTCGTAATTTAAATGGAACATGGAGAACCACCCAAGACAACAAGACAACCACAGGTCCACATGGCTCTGGCTTAGCCAAGTAATTAGGAGAGTGGGTTAGTTGATAGCCTTTTTCCGAGAGGGGCACAGGGGGCTCGGGGTTGCAGGGGTATAGCCCGGTTCTTTTGGGGTAGCAGCCTTGGCTAAGGTGCTGACCACTAGGGAGGGTTATGGTCCGCCCCGAGTCGAATCGTTGCGGGGTCGTTGGTTTCTCTTCTTTCCTTTGTAAAGGCTTCGTAGTGGACCCTAGCCACTCACCTTGGAAGTGTTTAAGGGTCTAGCTAACTCCGGCGTGAATGGGGAACACGAACCGTGGGTAAAGTGTACAACCTCTCGCAGTGTAAAACTGATCGATCAGCCGTGCTCACGGTCATGAGCGGCTTGGACCCTCACATGATAATCAAACTTAAAGATGAATGTAAATCGTGGGTCTTTGGGGTTTTTGGAGGTTTCTTTTATGTTAAGTGGGTTGGTATACACTTACACCTAGTAATTAGGTGCTGCTAACAAAAACTTGATCAACTTATAAAATGCTTACCGCTGTGAACCATAGCCTATCCTTGATAGCCTTGCATTGTTCCCCCACTTGCTGAGCACCAACCATAAGTGTGCTCGCCCTTGCTTACCGCTGTTCAGAGGAGAACATTGGAGGTGAGGACGAGTACTGGAGCGACTACGAAGAGTTCTAAGGCATGCGGATCCCCCAGTCATCATGCCTGTGGAAGCTGAAGTTGAAGCTACTAGTCTTTTAGTTATCGTTTGTGTTTGGACCTTTGAGTCCTCCCGTCTGAGTGTAATAAAGAATATTGTATCAGTTTAACTCTCATACGTTTTATTACTGCAATGGTATTACACTCCTTTTGTCTATCATGTGTGTGTAAATTGATCCTGGCGCACACGTGAGATGCATTCGGTTTTCCTTGTAAAATCGGGTGTGACACCGCAGGGGAGAGGGGAGACAGAGGGATTTCCCTGTGGCCGATGGAGCTCGTCGCTGCCCCCCTCCACCCCCCACGGCGGGATCCGTCGGTGGCCTCCTGCGGCGGCTCGCCCCTTTGCCCCAATCCTCGCCGGCGTGGACGCCCACGGTGGTGTCCAGGGCGGAGACACACGGCGAGAGTTGCTAAGGTGGAGGCGCACGGCGGGAGTTGCCAAGGTGGAGGCGCACGCCGGGAGTTGCCAAGGTGGAGGCGCACGACGGGAGAGCGAATGGAGGTGAAACGAAGGCCGGCGTGGGCGGTAGTAGAGCTGGTCGTCGCGACTCCCCTACGCGCGACGGAATGGAGAGGCTCGCCAGCCGCAGTCGCGCAGGGGGCGGGCTCGCCGCCGCCACTATGCCTCCATGGCGGCCGCCAAAGACAGGGAGATGAGGGGGGTCGCGTGCGCTCGCCTCCATGGCCGCCGCCGGGCAAGGACGGGGAGGGGTGGGACCGGTTGCGATGCGCCGACGAGGGACGGGGAGCAGCGGGCCGCACCGGGCAGGGCACTGCGGCGGAGCTCGAGCACATGCGAGAGAAGAGAAGGGGGCGATGGGAGGAAGATACGAAACAGAAACATGTCGAACCTTTTTTCATAACCAGTGGCAGGTGGGTAATTTTTTGCCTCAAAAACCAGGAAAAGCGGTGGGGTGAAGGTGTTTTTGGATTTGTACGGGACAAAAGCTGCTTTTGGCTGTGGCTTTGAATGACACCCAACCCCTTTGATTGGGCTGTTGGCTTTTGGCAAAAGCAAAAGTAGGTAAAAGCCCAACCAAAGGCACCATAAATGTCCGGTTTGAAAAGTTCGTAGGTGTCCAATACATAGTGTTATGGTTGGGGGTTGAAAACCAAACAACGCCTATAAATAAGGGTCATGGAATGGACTTTTTCCTTAATTATATAGCAAGCGACGAACCGAAACAAGCAAGTAGCCCGGTAGCCCATCTAAGTGCAAATTTTCCCTCGTTATGACTCATGTTCTTGGAAGGAGAAAGAATTGGATGCTTAAAGAGCTTGTCTACCTACTTACTTCATAAATCCATTAAGAATATAAGAAAATGCTCTATGCCTATATCCAATTGATCCGAGGAGATACGAGTTTGTAAATTGACCTCAACACGCTGGAATTGAAATATCCAACTAACATAGTAAGTGTCCAGATAATTTTGCGGCTCTTGGATTATGAACTATTAATAAAAACTTAGGGAATTGAAATACTAATGTCAAAACTTTAACATCTACTAGAATTCAATGTCAACATTTTGAACTGCTAGCGCTCCATGATTTTTTGTAAAAAATATATATTTGCGGTGTTCATCATAAGAACTTGAGAACGTATGTATTTGGATATGCCCTCTCAGTCACAAGTACATTTTTCTTTAAATCTCTATGTATATTTATTAACAAAAGGGAAAGCGGGTACTTTGGTGCGAGGTATACATGGAGGTGGTAATGGATCATGGCCCTCGTTCATCCTTCCCAAGTCAATTCAATCTGAATTATCATATTATCTCAAAATTGTATAGTATTATGATCTGATTTTTACTGAACCCGAATCGTAAATTCGCTACGTTAAATGAGATGACGCTTTTACTGCCTCTAGGCATACAACAATTGTTTTGCCAAGTATTAAAAAAAACAATTGTGTTGCCGGACTTCGGCACTGAACATTCTGAACAATGATCGATCGTTGGCTCTTCTAACCACACGCCATTAGTACCCACGTACAGGTGCACAGCAGTGGTTTTGCTTGGACTCCCACCAGCAGATAGCTAGTCAACAGATCCCCGCCAGCTTGCGCACAGGTCTTGTCACAGCACCCAGCATCGCCGCCGGCCAGTTTGGCCGCGCGCGACGATCCACGTCGACGTCGTCTGTCGGTGATCAGCAACGAACACGTCGTCGAGCGCGATGGCCGAGCTAATCCGGCGCGATAAGCATGTGTCCTTTAATTTCTCCTCCTTTGCAACGAACAGAAAGATGGCCTAGGCGCTAACAATGAATGCAGCGCACTCATTAGGGATTGGCGAACCTTTAGGATTGTAGTCACCCGATCGACTCATGCATACGTATACAGCACTACAGCAGTGATGGTAGTAGTAGCTTCTTGCTGAAGCGACTTGCATTGAATCCCAACTAACAACGAACAGCGTGTTCAGTTCCCAAAATTTTATAGCAAAATTTTTGGGACACTGAACTAAGCTATATTAGGAGGACTGAATATACATAAAATTAATTACATAGATGGAAGGGAAATCGCGAGATGAATCCGGTAAGCTTAATTAATTTGTCATTAGAGGTTGTTTACTAGCACGACATTGTCTAATCTTACTATTACTAATTGAAGACTTCTTTTAAATCCTTCAGGTGAAGCCCCATGGGATTTTTGGTGGACACTCTGAAAAAGAGAGAAATCCTAAAAATTCTCAAAAAAAGCAAACACATATAGCTGTCAATAAGTAGACTCAAATCATATCACAGTCATTGAATATCTTACGTTTTGGAAAGTTACCCATCTATGCTATTATGAAAATAGTTTAAAGTAACCCATGAACCTATATCTAAATTACCCAACTTTATCAAAATTACCCACTTCTACCACTATAATTTAATATAATAACCTCCTAAATTTGCAAATAAATTGTTCATCACAACTACTTTCAAAAACGTAAAATAACTTTTATGAGGTAACCTTAAATTTGAATCCAAATGACCTATATTAAAATATAATTCTAAAATAATCTTATATTTCTTAAACTATTGGAATATGATATAAAAATTAAAGTATATACACAAATGGCGTGTGTTATAATTTATATAAATATAGCCCGCGTGGGGCACATGTTGATGGACTGGTAATGGCCTAATTAGACTCATTAGATTCATCTCAAGTTTTGAGCTGAGGTTATAAAATAGATTTGATCATTAATCCACATTTGATACTCCTAATAAGTGTTGTTAGTTTTGACGTGATATCATAGAATTTTGGAACTAAACGTTAGAGCTCTAGACCATGCATCATCGTTATCTCCATCTCCATCTTGCATGTAATGTACTCAAGAGACCAGAGGGAATGTTATATGGATTCCTCCTACGAGATCAATTTTTCCTAATTTTATTAAAACAAATAGGACACAAAACTAAGCTATATTATGACTAAATATAAATTAATTATAAAACTAATTACATGAATGTCGTGCCAGTAAGTCTAATTAATCTGTCATTAGAGATTGTTTACTGCAGCACAACATCGTCTAATAATGACCTAATTAGGCTCATTATATTCGTCTCGAGTTTTGAGCCGAGGTTATAAAATAGATTTACTTCCCCGTCCCAAAAATAATGACGTTTTAGGATTCAAAATTTGTCCCAAAAAGAATGACGTTTTGCTTAATTTGGCATGTGTGCATGTGCATATAGGCATGCAACAATCAATTAGTACATAATATGGCAAATAAATAGGGGCAATCGAGGTCATTTCACCTCCTTAGTAATCTGTTCTAAAATTTTTAGAATGACATTCTTTTTGGGACGGAGGGAGCATCATTAATCTATTTTAATACTATCGTAGTTAGCTCTCTACCATGCATCATCGTCATCTCCATCTCGCATGTAATGTACTCCAGATACCAGAGGGAATGTGATATGGATTCCTCCTCTCGTCTCGCCTTTCTTGGTGGTGGCTAGCTGCTGGCGCATGTGCACTTGCTGGGGAGGTGTATTTATTGAGGTGCATGACTTGTGTGCGCAATGCAACAGTGTATGTGTGCATGGCAAACACTCAACTCAATGCAACCGCTCCCAACCCAACAAAACCATTTTTCCGTGGGTGTTTTCCCTCTTCTCCTATCCATATGTGTTATGTGAGCACGATCGAGATATAAGTATATAGCATGTAGCCCTCCTCCTAAGTGGAAAGCCGCGGCAATGAAAGCCATTCCACCTCCATGTCGTCCTATATGCAACAATCTTATTTTTAGTTTGCTTGATCCCACCATTAATTTCCCACGCCAAATTTTTTGTCCTGTTTATTTATTATTTGGCTTGGTCGCAACCCATGGCAATGGCAGTTTAAGGACATGTTAGTTGCCAACACGTTAGCTGGTCAGCCATAGACAGCTCTACAGGCTCCTTCATTAATTTGTAGCGCCTCAGTGTTTTGCCTCAGTTTTAGACGACGCATAATCCAAATGGAAAAGTTAGTGATGCAACAGAGCCAAGAAAATGCGATACAGATCAGATGTGTGGTAATATTGCACCAAGGGGCCTTCAATGAAGCATATATACATTATTGCCTAAAAATTCCAGCATGCAGACGAATTAAAAAGAACAAATGGATTCAATTAAAAACATATATTGGAAATCGATTAAAAGATAATTGAGTGGTTTTCCGAACCTGATGGACTTCAGAATTCATTTTACACAACGTTTTAAAAAAATGCTCATGATGAATAAGTCATTCGATCCGGCGTACACTACACATGTACCTCTGACGTATACATGAACGAAGTTGTTGATGATTGTAGGTACTTCCCCCGTTCCAAATTGTATCGTTTTGACAAATCAAGATTCATACATATAGACAAGTATATATTTAGATGCATAACAAAAATTTTGAATCTTAAAAGCCTAAATGACTTACAATTTGTAACGAAGAGAGTCCTTTTTTTTTGTAATGCATAGTATAGTGAGACTGCACTCATGTTATGCCATTTTTTACAGATCTACACAAGTTCGATATATATATTTCTGAAGAATAACACACTGATAAATAATGCCATCCATGGTGAACAGATTAATCCAAATTATATTCCGTGTTTTTTTTGTTTTCATTTCTCAACAGCTAGCTAAGACCGAGTCCAACAAGGAGAGCCATTTTTGAGAGGCAAATCAACATTTGCCTCGCATGTACAAGTGCTTTGCACTTCCTCGAAACGGTGATGTCTCCAACGGATGAAGCGAACTTGCATTTTCCCGCCCTTGCTCGCCCGCACCGCCCGGGCCGCTCTCGCTTCGCTCGCTCCGCCCCGCCCGCCCTACACCGCCGCTCCGCCCCCCGACGCCGGCCGCCGCACCGACGGCGGTCTCCCCGTTCATCCGCTCCGCCCGACCCGACCCGCGCCACCGCGCTCGCGCGCGCGCGCGCGCGGGGGCGGCCGGCGAGGGCGACGCCGGGAGCGTGGTCCCTCCCCTTCTACGCCGCCGCCGACGAGCCGTGGGGACGTCGCACGCTCCCTTCCCCTTCATCCGACGACAACGCCACCCCTCCCCTTCATCTCCGGCGGGCGGCCGTCCGGTCGGCGGGAGGAGACGGCGGCGCGCGCATAGCGGGCACGACGGGTGGCCCCGTCCTCCTCCGCTCCGTTGGCCTCGACGCTCTCCCTTACTCCGTTGGCCTCGACGCTCTCCCTCCCCCCCCTCCCCTCTCCTCCTCGAAGGCCGGATCTCCCGACGGCGTGACCTCCCCCCGCTCCGGCCGCGACAGGGGAGGATGCGGGGCGGGAGGGGCGTAGGGGCTCGCCGTGCTCGATCCGGGGCCGAATCGAGGTCCGCCGCCGCCGAATCGACCCCTCCGTGCTGCCCGGCCTCCGCCGCGCGTAGGCGGCTCCTCGCTTCTCCCGCGCCGTCGTTGTTGATTCGTCGTCGCCGCCGAAGCTCGCCCGTCCCCGGCCCCCGGATCGACACACCGCCGCCTCCGCCTCGTGCCCGTGCCCGTCGGCCATGGACGCGGCGGCGCGAGGCAGCTCCGCGGCTCTGCCCGTCCCCAGCCCCAGATCGACAGCCTGCCAGCCTTCTTCTCCAGGGAAGCCGTCGTCTCCTCCTCCTTCTCGCGTGCGCCGTTCCCGCGCGTGCCGCCTCCTCCTCCTCCCGCGGGCGGGAAGCCCTCTCCTCCCCTGCGGCAGATGCATTCGAGGAGAGAGAAGATGCAATTTTGCATCTCCTCCCTCCTCCGAAGGAAAACTGCCTCGCGCTTTGCCTCCTCTGTTGGAGGGCTCGCCGCGCATGCACAGTGTCGAGGGTGAGGCAAAATTGCATTTGCCTGCCCTTGTTGGAGTCGGTCTAAGGGGTGGCATCTGGTGTGCTGCATTATTAAGGGCCTGAATGTCTCTGTGCACCCTTCTTGCGGCCTTCGCTTATAAGGCTATAAATATGTGCTCCGGCATAGCACTGCACTGCAGCCTGCAGTCCACACTCCCAAACCAGAACTAGAGGGTGGAGTGATCGACCGATGAGCGTGACGACGCCACCACTTTTCACGGCGACCATGGCTCCTGCAGCAGCTTCCCGCCGCACGCACCGCCACCGCTCGCTGGCCTTGGTTGTCGTGATCGCGCTGGCGACGGCCGCCGCAACGGCCACGGTGGCCGACGCGCAGCTTTCGTCGGAGGACTACTACGACGCCTCGTGCCCCGCCGCGCTCCTCACCATCCGGTCGGCCGTGGCGGCGGCGGTGCTGCTGGACCGCCGCATGGGGGCCTCCCTCCTCCGGCTCCACTTCCACGACTGCTTCGTGCAGGGCTGCGACGCGTCGGTGCTGCTGGACGACGCGGCGGGCTTCACCGGCGAGAAGGGGGCGGGGCCGAACGCGGGGTCGCTCCGGGGGTTCGACGTCATCGACAACGCCAAGACGCTGCTGGAGCTGCTGTGCCCGCAGACCGTTTCCTGCGCCGACATCCTCGCCGTCGCCGCCCGCGACGCCGTCGGACAAGTAAGACCCAACTGCCGACGGCCTCTGTCGATCGTCACTGCAGTTTTCCGAAATTGAACGAAGGCGTCGAATTTCTCGATCTGTACTTTACGTGAAAAAACGAAATACGTACAAGTATATATGGGCTGATGGATTAATTTTGATTCGCACGACGTCTCTCCTGTTTGTTGTTGGTGCAGCTGGGAGGCCCATCCTGGACGGTTCCCCTGGGCAGGAGGGACGCGACGACGGCGAGCGCGTCGCTTGCCAACAGCGACCTCCCCGGACCCACCTCGAACCTCAACGGCCTCCTCAACGCTTTCTCCAACAAGGGGCTCAGCACTACCGACATGGTCGCCCTGTCAGGTAGTAGCACGCTTCAAGATTGCAATAATCCCACCGAGAGATCTAGCTCCTCCCTTGCATCATGCAACGATTGTCGTATAGACACCAGATTCGTTCGCAGCCGGCAGCAGGGGGGCTAAGGATGGCGGATGGCACGTCCCATCTTAGATCTTGCTCACACTGAACTCGACACGGCCGGAAAGCTGGCCGTCATCTACTACAGCTATCTAGCTAGTAAGCACATGGCATGTCCCAGTGAAGATTAGACTAATGGTCGATCACAGATTCACAGGAGATTGAAGTCGACGCGGCAGCGAACTGGTAGCTAGATCTTTGCAGAACTGCACTCATTCAGGGTAGTGCACGCGACCAAATCGATCAAGAGAGCACTCCTGTCGTCAGGTAGTAGCTACCAAGATCCACACAGTAAGCTACATATAGACAGCACACAATACTACTAGAGCTGCATATATACGGCTGCGCACGTGATATATACGTGCACTCGCATTCCATCAGTGTTTGTTTCATGCATTCTATCCTCCTGCCCCTTCTCTGTTAGTTGTTGCATTGTGTGTCTTCTTCTCTCCGACTTCAGTATGTACATCGAGGCATGACACATCAGTATATATATATGTACATGCATGCTGCATCATTGTTCGTCTGCATGCGCCGATCAATTCAGCATGGTGATCGATGGCCACACTACTGTTCCACTCACCACCACCACCTTTCTGGCTCGCAACAACATTTGGACGAGCCCGCGTCACCAACCTGTCTACAAGCTCCCTAGCCACGTCGTCGTACGTGTGCATGATCATCTCCATCGCCATCAGCTAGCGACCGACCGCCCAACCACCTGCCGCTAGCTCTCCCCTTCTTCTTGTTCCACCAAAGCAAAAGCAATCATGAACATGCATGCGACAGCAAAAGGTTTCCCATCCATCTCCCCCCATCTCCCATGTGATTGTCGCCTCACGATCGACGACTTGCTTGCCACTGCATCAGGGGCCCACACCGTCGGGCGGGCGCAGTGCCGGAACTTCCGGGCGCGGATCTACAACGACACCGACATCGACGCCGCCTTCGCGGCGTCGCTGCAGGCGAGCTGCCCGGCGCAGGCGGGCTCCTCCAGCGACGGCGCGCTGGAGCCGCTGGACGGGTCGTCGCCGGACGACTTCGACAACGACTACTACGGGAACCTGCTCTCCCGGCGCGGCCTGCTGCACTCCGACCAGGCGCTCTTCGCTGGCGGCGGTGGCGGCGCAACGGACGGCCTCGTCAGCGCCTACGCGTCCGACGCCGGCCGCTGGGGGAGCGACTTCGCGGCGGCGATGGTCAGGATGGCCAGCATCAGCCCGCTCACCGGCACCGACGGCGAGATCAGGGTCAACTGCCGGAGAGTGAATTGAGGACGTGACTGTGGAATGCCTCGCCGTCGCATTGATGATGATGATTGCGAGTGGGGACGGTGGAGTGGAAGGGGTGTATGTGTACATTCTGCAGAGAGCCAGAGATAGGATTGGAATGGAGTATACCCACATCATATATTAATATGTACTGTTTATTTATTAATTATATTGCAATACATAATTACATATTACTAAAATATATTTGCCAAACTTTTTTTTCTTTTGAGAAGAAAATACTTTCCAAACTATGCTCATCATTTTTAACAAATTTAAGAACCGGTCGTGGATTTTCTCTTTAAAATTTCTACACTACACCATGAATCCATGATCAGAGTCTAAAAGTCAGTCAGTACTCAGTATCCTGCGGTGAAATATGTGCATAAATATAAGATCAATGGCTCACATCTTTCATCATTAAGTAAAAGCTGGAGAAGTATATGGAGAATAATGCTCGTGCGAGTCCGTTTAGTTCACAATATATGGTGGCTTCTGGCTTTGTTAACAAAACTATAATTTATTTCTATCGATATGTATGAATATTTTATACAAATTTAAATTTAATTTGTTTGGCATGTCTTTGATATAATAATTGCTTTATTGATTACTATATATTCTATGAATATATTTTTTGTTTTTTGTTTTTTCAAACATGTACAGGTGGCATGTGCATATCCACCGGTCTACTTTAACTTTCAGTTCCTTTAGATCATTAGATGGAGTGATGGTCAATCATTGTTGGCTCATATATAGTTCAGTTAGCCATGCTCTATTCTCCCTGGGGTTAATTTACTTTTATTTTTTTCTTTTCTTGTAGGGCTGACAAAGATTTTGTTTCTCCGAATTTACTAAGTTTTTTTCTTTTTTTGTACTGTTCGCACAAAATTTAAAGGGACTGCTTACATGACAATCAGCTAATATTGTCATTGTAATTTCAGTCACTGTTTTAACCAGTATAAATGGCTTCATAATGATGACAATACTTTGTGGTGCTGGAATGATTATTGCAACATGGAATGATTTCAGTAATTTTTTTACTCAAATAACAAATGAAAAACGCCTGCCTTTGTTCAGTTTAGTCGAGTGTCCTTAAAACCTGGTTATGCATGCCTATGTTACTTGTCATGGTGATTGCCTGTGACTCCTAATTGCAACCTTCACATTCCACATAAGGCTCCATTGATTTTACTGAAACTTTCATTCATAGTAAACCCATGATTTCAAACTCATATATCAAACTCAAACTATACAGGTCACATTCCAACACAAAATTGATGCATAAACAATTAGGCTGTGAATCAATCTGCAGGTGCTGATCTCAGTATTGTACTCTGATACCAGTCACAACTAACAAAAAAAAACTAGATTAATTACACAATAAAATGGTAATCGGTGCCAATGGTGATTTCAATTACACAATCATATACATCTACATTGCAGTGGGTGATTGAGCAGAGTGCACAACCAAGAAAAAACACAGCACTCGAAATGGAAGTAGGATTCAACTAAAATTCAACTCACTCTGGAACACTACAGAAAATAGAAACTTCAGGATTATTATCTTCCATTCGGTCTACATACATGCATGCATAGGCCATTTACCATGAAATATTCAGGATTCCTAGTTGGACGGGGAAGCCAAATATTTCCCCACTAAACAGTTTATTTGTACCTGTAGGCCCAGTTACAACTTTTATTTTCAATGACCAGGCAGCAAATTACTCTAGGCAAGAAGAGAACCAAGCATGACAGTAACAGCTTCTCCTCGGATTCGCACTCTCTGAGCTTCCTCATCCCATTGCAGATACAGTGTTCCACTCCTTGGGGAGGCCTGACAAGCGACAACACAGATAAGATGTGTATATTAGTATATATCATATCAAGTTTCAATCTGAAGATCGATATCAATGAATACTTTAAAAACGTGTCCTTGGTACCATGAAGGCTGTCATGTTTTGTTTCCCCAGCTTCTTGCCCCAGTGAGGAGCCAACGAACAATGTACACTAGCACATACTGGATCCTGACCAAGAAAAATGGAGAAAACAGGACGTCATAAGAAAATTTTAATATTTATTATTGACAGTACATAATATCCAAAGCAGACAGGGTTCTTTGATGCCACACTAACTTGTTTTAAGTGGGAGCTAAGAAGTAATTTGTTCACCAATAGAAAAAAAATACAAAATATGGTTGGAGATCATGATACAATCAACCGTAGTGTGCTAAAGTTATGAAGGGAACAGTTGACTAGAACCTGTGGATGCGGAATTCTTAATGTAAACACCCATTTCGATGGGAGGTAAAAGTTTGTTGCAAACTACTCCTTCCGTCCCAAATTGTAGGTCGTTTTGGCTTTTCTAAGTGTATGGTTTTTAATATATATACCTTAGATACAATGTATAACTAGATGCATAATAATACCTATGGAACTAAAAAAAGTCAAAATGGCCTACAATTTGAAACGGATGGAGTAAGGTACTACATCCCTGAATAATGATTTGAGAAAAATCTCTCTGAATAAAATATTAGCATGTCACAACACATGTTTATATTTCATTATCACCTCATTTATTCCATATTTTGGGCAGAAGAAACGGGTGACAAAATCATAGCTAGATTCTTCACGAGCTGGGCCAGTAATGGTGATGCCTCTTCCAGGACACCGGACTAGCTCATTAATGTCAGGACAAACATTATCAACTTCATCACATGAACTGACTTCCACCTGAAAAGGAGAAATTTAGTTTTCAATATACTCAGGTACTATCATAGTATTTCGAAAAGGTTAAAAAAGTGCGGCCAAAGGTTAGAAATAAAGAAACAATCTTAACTAGTACGAGAGTTTGCAGCCAAAACAAGAGTTTGATTGTTATGAAATAAAACAGAGATTGAATTAGTGGAAGATGAGAGAATTACAATGAAGTCTGAAAAAGCAGAGACAGCTTGCATCACATTAATAACTGAAGCGCCATTTAAAGTCTCAGGAATTGGTAACATCTCTGCAGAATTGCATTTTACCACCGGGATAACAGGAAAATCCAATTCTATCATGAACTTTGAGCAGATGTCTTGTGCAGGATCCTTTGATCCAAAGACGACTTTCTTAGCTGTTAGACGTCCAGATTTTGCCAAGAACTCTATAGAATCACACTTCACAATACCAGATGCTATCAAATAGTGTGCAGCAGCTAATGTTCCATGCCCACAAAGTTCACTCTGCACAATTAACTAATTAGAGTAAAATTTCTATAAGCTTGCATCAGACAACGATTAAATCCATAAAAAGTGACTTCCCTTGTACGGAAGTACCAGAAGCCTTTATTATGTAAGTGGTCTCAAATCTTGTTTTATTCAGGTGCCAAAACTAAGTCATGCAGGTGGTCTGAAGGGGATAAATGACTAGAGAGAAAAACTCTTCCGTACTCGAAAAGAGTGCTCATTTAGCTTTTTTTATTGGGATGGGTGTTGCTTCAATTAGATTACTTTTCACTAAAATATAAATGAACACTCTTTGTGGGACAAAATTTGAAAGTTAAATGAATAGTCTTTGTGGGACGGAGAGAGTACATGTGAAGACGAGGGATACCAAAAGTTGTAGGACTACTACTACAAAATAAAATAGAAAGAGTTACTAGGGTACTTATCTTTACAAGACCTAAAGTGGGGGGATTATTGCCCCCACATAGAGCCACGTCATCAACAAAACGAGAGCCGTCGGATCGTGCGTGGATGGCTCGGATCATCCACAGGTACTGTTTCATACGGGACCCACAGTATGTTTAGGTGGGACCCACGTGCGGGACCCACGTGGATTCATGAGATATTCGTATGGGACCCACATTAGGTGGGACCCACACATTTTTGGTTTGTGGGACCCACAATTCTATTGTGGGATTCATGATTAAACATTTATGTTAACTTATTCCTAATCCCATTTCTAAATTATATTATTCATTATTTTCAATCAGATTTTGTTTAGTAACAAATGACTTCTCCAATTATATTATCAATATTTCCATGGAATTTGTGTTCTAACTTATTTAAGAACAGTGCTCTCAAAACTATATATTTACATAAATTATATATAATATTTTACGAACTTCTTATTTATTTTATTTACACAAAATTATGATGTAAACCATTATGATCGGCACGGTGTAGCGTGTGCATCAGCCTATGTAGTATGTAATTCAGCCATCACTTAGGTAATTTTACAAAGACCCCCTCGAACTTTGTGAAAATATTATTTGAAAAACCACCTCTCAGGTTTTGTGGAAACCACCTCGAGTTTTGAAGGAATGCCAACAGGTTTGTCACTTTTACAAAGTCACCCTAAAACTATCAAAATTAATACGTAGTTCGGCCCACACAGATAATTTTATGAAAACCCCCTCAAACTTTGCAGAAATATATTTTCATTCTAACCGCCTCTCAGACAGCTTTATGAAACCCCCCTAGAGCTTTGAAGGAATGCTAAGAGGGCTGCTAATTATATAGAACTCACTCAAACTTTATCTAAAATAAACAGTAGTCCAAACAAATTTTAATTAAGCCCCTCAAATTTAAAAAACTAACATTTCTTGAAGCCACCTATTAGAAAATTTGACGACATCTACCTCGATCAAACTACCTCTCATGTAATTTTATTATAATAATTAACCCGCAATCCATGCATCTCCAACAAACTTGAACTTTACAGGAAGTAATACATGGTCCACAGACTTCTATGGAAAAGACCATAAGCTGTCTACAGATCTAACCACAACTCCAAAATTTTGCGGAGAAGTCCCCTAACTCTATCATAATGAATCCATAGTCCTTTTTTACTAAGAAATAGCATAAACTCTTAAGGAATTAACCGACAACCTAAAATGTTGTAAAACATCCACAACCTTCCTACCTATCACTGGGCTCCATGTCATGGAGCGGCAACGCCGCGCCAGTCTTTCTAGTTTTACACTAAAACTCAATATCATGTCTCACCAAGTCACCAGTCAGAAAGTACTAGTAAGAAAGTATTTTTCTGAATAATTAGCAAAAGAAACATATGCACAGCCTGTATAACCTCTTACAGAGGCTGCCCATACTGCTGAAATGACCTCTATATATATATACTCTATCCTTAGATACATTGAAATCGGAGTGGAAGATTTGTGACAGAAACAATCACCTCACGAACCGGAGTGAACCAGCGGATACGGAACTGGGCACCGGCATCGGAGGAACTGGCAGGGACCAAGAACGCGGTGATGGGGGTGTTGAACTCCGCCGCCACTGCCTGCATCCACCGCTCGTCCAGCGGGTCTCCTCCGCCGCCACCGCCGCCGTCCTCGAGGAGGCAGACGGCCGCGGAGTTTCCCTTGAAGGGCTCATCCGCGAACGCGTCAACCTGCCCAGATCAAACTGTTTTGAGGAAACAGAACGAAACCCAACTGCTCTGAACCTTGCTTGCGAGTTGCGACCGTAGCGAGAAGCGAGGTTGACTGACCACAGCGTATCTGAAGGCTCTCTTCGCCGGCATCCCGTCGAGCACCTGGAGCGCGGATGAAGCAAGCGACAGGCAGGAGGCGGCGGCGGCTACGGGCTACCTAAACCGTGGATCGCTTAGTATAGAGTTTCTCGGTTAGCAATCAATCGTCACTGCTTTTGATCCTTTAGGCTATGGTTTGACCCTTGCTTCACTGAACTTTCGACGAAGCTGCTGCACGCCAAGCTCTCTGAGTGACGATAGAGCAGCCAAAGCTCCTCTGATGGTGCATCATTCCGTGCATCAGAGAGAGTTATTACTAAAGAAAGTTGTTAAGGAAAAAATACCTGAAAGATAAGATTATTGGTGAAGTTCAATGGAAACCGGGAGATTCACACTTTTGGTCGGGTCTTATGAAGGTCAAAGATCAGTTTCTTGAATTCTCCACTTTTAATCTTCGCAATGGTACTCAGGTTAGTTTTTGGGAGGATAAATGTTTGGAAATGTCCCTCTCAAAGATCTGTATCCATGTTTATATAACATCACCAGGAAAAAACATTTATCAGTCGCTAGTGCTTTTAGTTCTGTACCTCTTAATGTCTCTTTTAGAAGAGCACTAGTAGGGGACAAATTAGTCAAATGGAATGAGCTTGTCGCAAGAATTGCATTTGTGCAATTGGATGACCGTCAAGACTCTATCAAGTGGTCTCTTTCCAAACAAGGATTCTTTAATGTACAATCAATGTACAAAAATATGGTGAATCAAATACACTTGACATCCAACAAAGAATTATGGAAATTAAAATTACCGCTAAAAATCAAGATTTTCATGTGGTTCTTGTTAAAAGGGGTAATTTTAACTAAAGACAATCTACTAAAAAGACATTGGAGAGGGGATCATCGATGTTGTTTTTGTGACAATATCGAAACTATCCAACACTTGTTCTTTGATTGTCATGTTGCAAGGTTCGTTTGGAGAATCTTTTGTCGGGGACAGCCATAAGGGTCCCCTAAATAACCAGAGGAAACCCGCTTAAAACCTGCAAAAACGCAAATTACGGACCAACTCACGCACCTAAAATACGCGCACCACACGATCACCGCCTTGGTGACCCCTGTGGCCCGCCTGGGCGGCACGGCGGAACGCCCCTCGAGTAAGGTCCACCTCGCTCGAGGGCTACGCGCCCTCGGGCGGGGTCCGCCTCGCTCGAGGGCTGAATGCCCCCTCGGACGGGGTCCGCCTCGCTCGAGGCCTCCTACAAGCACGACGACCACGCTCCTGCCCCCGTACGGGCATTTAATGCCCTGACACCGCAGGACGCACGCCACGACCCTGGCACATCCGGGAATCGCGTCCCGACACTGTTTCACCAACTCCCTGGGGGAGGCCATCCCCGCCACTGTGTGGCGCTGTGCGATGAGGCCGGGGTCGGCTCTGTGACGCTGTGCCGCCTACCCCCGTACGGCTAACGCGCCGAGTCCTCAAAAAGGGGGCCGGCAGCACCCTCGAATGCTTTTTCCGTGACTATGCAGGATCACGCCGTGACGTCAGGCCGGTGGGATCGGTCATCCCCGTCGCTGTCAACCCTGTGCGGCCATCCCCCCACTGCCGCACCACGGCGTGCACTGTGGCGACATCCCGATGCTGTTGGAGTGCGCGGGGACAAGACGTCGCCATGACCGCCACTGTGCCGCGTACGGGCTCCCCGTCGACGGCACCCTCGAATCGGGCCACGGCGACGGCCGGACGACCAACCACTACGCCGCCACCCTCGAAACCGCTCCTGTACGAGCACAGGACGCGCCACGACGCCCCAACAGGAGCGGGATTCGCCAGGACGGCCGTCAGCTCCGTGGCACTGCTCGCCATGCTTCCACACGTAGGGAAATAGTGCGGCACGCATGTAAATTGCTCCCTCCTTGGCCTATAAAAGGAGGGGCAGTCCCCCAGTCGCGGGGACACGGGACGACGGACAGCGATCACCCTCACGCTCTCCGTCTTCTCCACGATATTGGCACTTGCCTCAATCAATACCACTGGGACTTGGAGATCAGGCCTCCTCTCCCACCACGCTTGTAGCCCCCCTCTACGAGCACCACGGTGCGAAGCAATACAGTGTCCCGAGCACACCACTGCTGGACGTACGGCCCCCGGCCGAAAGGATAAACCCGGTGTCATTAGTTGCTAGCACCGGCCCATCGAGGGCGGATCTCGGCGCTCATTACTAGTTAGTGTCGGGACTACATTCCGCACCGACGCTGACGCGCCGGTAGGGGGATCGCGGCGAAGATCGGCTCGTCACCAGCCCTCTCGATGGTGATTCGCACCGAGTACCGCGGCTAGAGGTATTCCATGGGCAGCTCGGACCCCCTCCCAGTCGGATTCGAAATCCGGTTCGGGAGCCTGAACTTTCAGGCCACGGGGAACGGCTACCTCATGCGCATTACCAACCGCGACGAACTTCGTGCGCGGCGGCAAACTGGGCTAGCCCCGGTCCCCGTCGCACCTGCCGTTGGGACACCAACGCCCGCCAACATGGATGCTGCGGGCCCATCAGTGCTTCGACGCTGTCGACGTTCCGGTCAGCGCTCTCAACAAGCGCGGACGGAGCGCCGATGGGCCGCGCGCGTCGCCTCCCAACGCGACGCGCCCACCGGCGGGACGACGGCCGCTCCGACGGGGGAGCGCTCGGTTTTGAGGACCGCGATTCCCCATCGGTCCGCGTGGCGCCACGACGGTGTACGTCGCCTACGCCAACACCGACGTGGCGAAGCGCGGGGTTCGCCCTAGCTGCCATATCCCGGCCGTCAGGGACCCCAGCGCCTCCGCCGACAACGAGTCGCCCCACGGCTCCGCCAGCGAGCTGCCACCCGCCACCTCGCACGGGTACGCGGAATGGGATTTCTCCGGCGTGCCCGACCCAGTGATGTTCCGATGATTCCTCGACGCCACGGACTACTGGTTCGACTACTCCGACAACTCCAGCGCTGGGAGCTACGATCCCGCGCGAGAGTGCTTTGTCGTGCTCGCCAACGACCAAGCAAGCGCCGCGAACGTGGCAGAAGCTGGCGACGGAGAGGTTCCCCCCGGCCCGGGAACTGGACCGCGCCAGGGTGCGGGGCCAAGCGCTCCCCCCTCACCGCCGAGAGGGGCCTATGTCAACGCGCAGCTGGCTCAAGCGCGCGAGCTTGAAGCCAAGCTCGCGGAGGAGTACCGCGCGGTGCGGCTGCTTCGAGCCTCCATCGCCGGGGAAGCCTTCGCGCGCGGCGAACGCACGTGTGAGTTGGGCAGGCAAGCCCGCGAGCGCATCAACGTCGACTTCAACGTCGACGACACGCCCCCGCGAGCGAGCCAGAAGCTCGTTGCCGCCGCGACACTGCTGCGGGCCATGCCCGCCCCTCAACGCCTGAGGCACGGAACTTGCACCATGAGGCGCAGGCTCTCATCGAGCAAGCGGCTGTTCAGCAGGCTGAGAGCTCGGCGTCCCGCATCCGTCAGCAGGGGAGCACGCGGGACGACGGGGGCGCGCAAGGCCCCGAACCATCGGTACACGCGGGAGACGCAGCGGAACGTCCCGCCAACCTAGGGCGCACGCCGGTCAAGGAGCGGATCCTCGACACGCGCGGGCAGGCCCAAGACGGTGACGCTCGCAACGTCATTAACGCCCGGCGGACGGGCAACGAGGAGACGCGGGCGACGGCAGGCTACCACCCCCGACGGGGTGGGCGCTATGATAGCCGGGAGGACCGCTCACCGACGCTGGAGCCCCCGGGAACCCGCGTGTTCAGCCGGGAGATCCGCACGGCGAGTTTCCCCCAGCGCTTCCGCCAGCCCACGTCGATTGACAAATACAATGGGGAAATGGACCCGCGCGTATGGCTCAACGACTACCGCCTGGCGTACCAGCTGGGCGGAGCCACCACCGACGAGGTCATCATCCGTAACCTACCCCTTCACCTCGCTGACTCGGCGCGGACGTGGCTCGAGCACCTGCCGGCGAGCCAGATTCATAACTGGGACGATCTGGTCCGCACCTTCGTGGGGAACTTCCAGGGCACGTACGTGCGCCCTGGGAACTCCTGGGACCTGCGCGCATGCACCCAGAAGCCCGGCGAGTCACTCCGGGACTTCATACAACGCTTCTCCAAGTGCTGCACGGAGCTCCCGAGCGTGGCCCAGTCCGAGATCGTGCATATACCTGGCCATTTGGCACGAGCACGATGGGCCGGCACGAGCACGGTCCGAAAAAGCACGACACGAGCACGACACGACACGATGTCGATAGTGCCAGTGCCAGGCACGGCACGGCGTAGTGCCAGTGCCTGGGCCGCCATTGTGGCCCGTAGTGCCGGCCCGGCCCAACACGGTTAAATGGTCAGCCCGATTATGACCCATTTATTTCAGCCCACAACCAACCTTAGATATAAATACGAGAAGCTCCCTCACCCCCCTCCTTCCCACACCCACGCCGTCGCCCACTCACTCTTCTTCCCTGGCTGCACGTGCCCTCTGTTGCCTGCACGCTGCCTCCACCGCCCGCAAGATCCGGGAGCACAGCCGGCTGCAGCGCCTGCCTCCACCGTTGGTGGCCACGCCAACCTCCTCCGTTCCCAGGTGAATTGAAGGGTCGCCTGCGTGCGGCCCCTCTCCGCCCGCGGAGCCGGGACCCGGCCCGTCGCGGGGAGCGGGGCCGCCGGCCGCGCCGCCGCGGAGCATGGACGGCCACCGCGCCGCCGCAGGAGAAGGGACGACCGCCGACGCGGGCATCTCCCTCTGGGAACCGCGCTGATGGATTCGTGCGTGTAGATCTTGATGGATTCATTTTGGATGGATTCGTGTGTGATGGATCCATGATTTTCGATGAATTTTGTGATGATTTCTCTGCTTCTTCGATATGTGATTTTAGTGTCTGTCGTGCCACCGTGCCGGCCCGGCACGGTCCAACGCCTATAGTGTCGTGCCCGTGCTCGCGATTGAGCACGGCAGCACTATCAAGCACGGCACGTCGGGCCGCCGTGCCCCATAGGGTCGGGCCGCATAGGGCCGGGCCTGGTCGTGCTCGTGCTAGTGCCGGGCCGGGCGGCCCGTTTGGCCAGCTATAATCGTGCATGCCTTCCTCGAGGGAACCACGTGCCGGGACCTCGTGCGCGAGCTCGGGCGCAGCCCGCCAATCGATTCAAACGAGTTGTTCGACATCGCCACCAGCTTCGCCTCCGGCGAAGAGGCGGTGGGGGAGATCTTCGACGGGAAGAAGGGCAAGCGCGTGGACGACGCGCTCGCGGAGGGCAGTAAGTCCAAGGACCTCCAGCGAAAGCACAAGCAGGGCAAGAAAGGAAAGAAGCCGCACCGCGAGGCGCGCGAGCAGGGGCGCGATGACGACGGTGATGAAGCCCTCACTGCTGACCCAGCTCGACGGGGCCCTCGAGCGGCCCCTCGAGGCCCTGGGGTGTTCGATGACATGCTGAAGAAGCCATGTCCCTACTCTACGGCCGCGCCGCCGCAAAGAACGGCGAGGCCAAGAAGGATGGGGGTGACGGCGACGTCGGTGGCTTCCCCGCAGTGGAGAACGTCTTCCTCATCTTCGGAGGGCCAACCGTCGACATGTCCAACAGCCAGCGCAAGCGGGAGCGGCACGAGGTCCTCACCGCGGAGAAGGCGCCTCCCTCCTTCCTCGACTGGTCGGAGGAAGCCATCACCTTCAGCCGCGAGGATCACCCGAACCACATCCCCAACCTGGGTCAGTACCCGCTGGTGGTCGACCCAGTCATCGGGAACGCACGGTTCTCGATGGTGCTGATAGACGGAGATAGCAGCCTCAACATCCTCTATGCGCACACTCTTCACCTGTTGGGGATTGGGTTGGATCAGCTACGGCCCAGCACGACGCCGTTCCATGGTGTTGCACCGGGCAAGCGCGTCCAGCCCCTCAGGCAGATCGATCTGCCAGTCTGGTTTGGCACACTAGACAATTTCCGCAAGGAAACGCTCACCTTCGAGGTGGTGGGGTTCAGGGGCGCGTACCATGCCATCCTTGGGCGGCCGTGCTACGCCAAGTTCATGGCGGTCCCCAACTACACCTACCTCAAGATGAAGATGTCGGGGCCCATGGGTGTCATCACCGTGGGCTCGTCGATCGAGCACGCATTCGACTGCGACGTGGAGTGTGTGGAGCATGCGGAGGCTCTAGCGTTGGATGAAGCGCTCGTGGCGAACTTGGAGAAGTTGGTCAACAAGGACCTCGACTCCACCGCCAAACACGCCGGCAGCTTCGAGGCTGCCGAGCAGACCAAAGAGGTGCCCCTCGACCCTGCTGCCCCCGAGGGCAAGACGTTGAGGGTCAGTTCCACCCTCGATCCGAAATAGGAAGTGGTGCTCGTCGACTTCCTCTGCGCCAACGCTGACATCTTTGCGTGGAGCCCCTCGAATATGCCAGGCATTCTGAGGGAGGTTGCCGAGCACTCCCTTGACATCCTACCTCACTCCCGCGCCGTGCAGCAACGGCTGCGTCTCTTTGACGAGGAGCGGCGCCGGGCGATCGGAGTAGAGCTGCGGAAGCTCCTCGAGGCTGGGTTCATCAAGGAAGTGTTCCACCCTACGTGGCTAGCTAACCCTGTATTAGTGAAGAAAAAGAATGGGAAGTGGCGGATGTGTCTAGACTACACCAGTTTAAATAAAGCATGCCCCAAAGTTCCTTTTCCTTTGCCACAGATCGATCAAATCGTTGACTCGACCGCCGGGTGCGAGCTTTTATGCTTCCTTGACGCCTATTCCGGGTACCACCAAATAAAAATGAAGGAGTCCGACCTGCTCGCGACTTCGTTCATCACGCCGTTCGGGATGTATTGCTACGTGACAATGCCGTTCGGTCTCCGAAATGCTGGTGCTACATACCAGCGATGTATGCAGCACGTTTTCGGGGATCACATCGGGCGGACCGTTGAGGCATACGTAGACGATATAGTCGTGAAAACCAGGAAGGCAGACGACCTGGTTGACGACCTTCGCATCGCGTTCGTCTACCTACGGGCCAACGGGGTGAAACTGAACCCCGAAAAATGTGTCTTCGGCGTGCCGCAAGGCATGTTGTTAGGATACATCGTCTCCCAGCGAGGCATCGAGGCCAACCCCGAAAAGGTTGCCGCCCTCGAGCGAATGGGTCCGATTCGAGGCCTCAAGGGGGTCCAAAAGGTGTTGGGGTGCCTCGCCGAGGCCCAGGAGGCGCTTGACAAGCTGAAGGCGACCCTCGCCCACGCCCCAATTCTTATGCCGCCCCAGGACAGCAAGCCTCTGTACCTCTACGTCGCCACGACCACCCAGGTGGTCAGCGCCGTCATCGTGGTAGAGCGCACGGAGGAGGGGCACGCCCTGCCAGTCCAGCGGCCGGTATACTACATCAGCGAGGTTCTGTCCGAGACATAGGCGCGTTATCCGCAGGTCCAAAAGCTGCTCTACGCGGTGGTCCTCACGCGGCACAAGCTCTGTCACTACTTCGAGGCTCACCCGGTCACGGTGGTCTCCTCCTTTCCGTTGGGGGAGATCATCCGGAATTCGGATGCAGCAGGCAGGATTGCCAAGTGGTCAGTAGAGCTGATGGGCGAAACACTCGCTTACGCGCCACGCAAAGCGATCAAGTCCCAGATCTTGGCGGACTTCGTCGTCGATTGGACGGACACGCAGTTGCCGCTGCCATAGATCCAGGCCGAGTGGTGGACCCTCTACTTCGACGGATCGGTGATGAAGACAGGCGCCGACGCGGGCCTGCTTTTTGTCTCACTCCTCTGGGAGCACATGAGATACGCAGTGCGTCTCCACTTCCCCGCGTCAAACAACATGGCCGAGTACGAGGCCCTCTTTTGCGGCCTCAAAATCGCCATTGAGATAGGCATCAAACGCCTCAACATGAGGGGAGACTCACAGCTCGTGATCGACCAGGTCATGAAGAACGCGAGCTATCACGACGACAAGATGGAGGCGTACTGCAAAGCCGTGCGGGCCCTCGAGGACAAGTGCTACTGCATAGAGCTCAACCACGTGCCCCGCCGGTACAACGAGGAGGCAGACAAGCTCGCCAAAATCGCGTCGGGGCGAATTACCGTCCCCCCGAACGTTTTTACGTGGGACATCGCCCAGCCGTCTGTCAACCTCGAGCCATGCCCCTCGAGCCATGAAGAACCCTCGGGGGCTCCCTCGAGTCCAACAGGTGCGGAACCTATGGACGAGGACCCCTCGAACGAGGCGTATGTACTCTCCTGCTCGAAGGGTATGGCGCCGACGAGGCCGAGGCCATGGATACAGAGCCAGCCCCCAACGAGGGGGACTGGCGCGACAATTACATCGCTGGGATGGATCGAGGGGAGCTCCCCTCGGACCGATCCAAGGAGAGACGCATCGCCAGGATGGCCAAGTCGTTCGCCGTCGTCGACGACGAGCTGTACAAGCGCACTGCGTCCGGCGTCCTGCAGCGATGCGTACACATCCCTCAGGGGCGCAAGCTCCTTCGGGACATACACGCAGGCGTGTGCAGCCACCACGCAGCGCCGCACACCCTTGTGGGCAACGCGTTCCACCAGGGCTTCTACTGGCCCACCGCGGTCGCCGACGCCAGCGAGATCGTGCGCACCTGCGAAGGGTGTCAGTTCTATGCCCGCAAGTCCAACCTCCCTGCGCACATCCTGCAGACCATACCCGTCACATGGCCCTTCGCCGTGTGGGGGCTGGACATCGTCGGGCCCTTACGAAAAGCGCCCGGGGGCTACACCCACCTACTGGTCTCCATCGACAAGTTTTCCAAGTGGGTAGAGGTGCGCCCCATCACGAATCTCAGGGCGGAGTAGGCTGTGACGTTCTTCACCGACATCGTCTACCGCTTTGGAGTGCCCAACTCCATCATCACCGACAACGGGTCCCAATTCACGGGAAGAAAATTCCTAGAGTTCTATGACAAATTCCACATCCGCGTGGACTGGGTAACCGTGGCGCATCCACAGACCAACGGTCAGGTGGAGCGTGCCAACGGCATGATCCTACAAGGCCTCAAGCCCAGAATTTTTGACCGACTGAACAAGTCTGGTCGAAAATGGCTCCAAGAGCTGCCAGCGGTTGTGTGGAGCCTCAGGACCACCCCAAGCAGGGCCACTGGCTTCACCCCGTTCTTCCTGGTCTACGGAGCGGAGGCTATCCTCCCCAGAGACCTGGAATACAGGTCGCCCAGGGTTCGGGGCTACGACAAGGGCACCAACCAGCGAGCCCGCGAGGACTCGCTGGACCAACTGGACGAGACCCGCACCGTGGCTCTGATGCACTCCGCAAGGTACCAGCAAGCCCTAAGGCGCTACCAAGCTAGAAAGGTACGGCGCCAAGACTTCAGCGAGGGGGACCTGGTCCTAAGGCTGCGCCCCCGTGGGAGGGACTCTACATCGTGGTGAAGCTGCCCAAGCCCGACACATACAAGCTGGCCAACGAAGATGGAGAAGAACTCACCAACGCTTGGAACATCCAGCAGCTACGTCGCTTCTACCCTTAGCAATGATTTCCAAGTTTTTTGTTGTAAATTACATGCCCAACACCCCAGTTGGCAACTCAGATGTAAATATCAGCAAGTCAATAAAATTAAAGGGCAACTTGGCTTTCCCCAGAAAACCAAGTCACCCTCAGGGGCTACTACGGGGGCACCCCCCCCCCAAAAAAGGGTCCCATTTTTCGCAAAAATTCGCAAGTTCGCCAACTACGCCTCAACCTAAGCCTTGGGCAAGTTCAGATAGAGCGCGGGTAGCCAAGTGGGAACGACGCGCGAGTCGGAGATAGCCTACGCCTCCAGCAGGATATGGCCCTTCTCACTCGCCTCTGGACCAGTGGGCCACTCGTGAAATCGAAATTCTCTACCTCAGATTTGCCTAAGTCAAGGAAAGAGTAGCGGAACGGCGTGACAAGCGAAATAAAAAGTGTTACTTGTATTTACAGAAATGTCTCAATTAAGTAATTGTACATTACATGTCCGCGAGGCCCAAACGCTAACACTTATACAAAAAAGGGCTCGACGCACGGTGGTCTTCAGGCTTGAGGGTCGTCGGAGCCGGGGGCATCTGGGAACAAGAAGTCCATGAAGTCCTCGGCAAGCACGTCAGCAGCAGGAGCGGCGAGTGCGTCCGCACGATTCATCGCCTCCTCGTCCTCGACGCCGACCGGGACGACGTAGCCGGAGGACACGGCCTCGAAGTCCACCTGGTAGTGAGACCCCACCACGCCGAGGGCCTTCCTGTCGTATGGACCTCCCTGGGCCCACTACCTCGGTGGGTACCAGGACCGACTACTCGGTGGGCCCCTGGGACTACCCGACTTGTGCCGCACGGTACCTGTTGGCGTGAGGCGCAAGGACCACGGTGGAGAAGTACTCGGATAGGAAGCTACGCATACCATGTATAGTGTAGAGGACTCTTAGACATACACGACTAGTACTCTCTCCCTAAACCGACTTGTAACCCTGCCTCCCGGACTATATAAGGCGAGGCAGGGACCCCTCCTCTCTCATACGCATCAGATTACGCCATCTTGTAATCGCACCCAATCAATCCAGAGCTACACAGCATACAGGACGTAGGGTATTACGCACCTCGCGGCCCGAACCTATCTAAATTGTGTGCCATGTGTCTCTTCCTTCGAGTTACCGATCTCGGCGAGGCCACATTCATCTACTTCGGGTACTCCCCTTAGTAGGTTGCCAGTCTAAAACACCTACAGCTGGCGCGCCAGGTAGGGGATCTCGCTAAAGATCACATAGCGAACTCGACGACTTCCATCTTCATCAAGCCAACTGTCGCCTTCAAGCGCGGCGACACCTTCGTCTTCGGCTCCCCGGGTCCGCACCGGCGACGGCGCCGGATCCTTCCAACGCCGCCTCACCATGTCACCCAACCCGGAGACCGGGCTCGTGATGCTTCCCGAAGTAGTCACGGGCAATCTCGCCAGAAAATTCGGCGAAATTTCGCTCTACAACCAACACACTGACTTCGAGCTTGGATTCGACTCCAACTCGAACTCGACGTCCCCGTGGGCTATCGCATGCGAGCCGGCTACCCAGCCATCGCGTGCGGCCTCCCCACTCCGTGAGCGCTTCGCACGTGGCCCCTGCAACGTCAGCAGGGCCCACTCGAAGGCTCCCACCACGCGCCGAGCCGGCAAGGAGATCGTACCCGAGTACAACTCGGACTCTGACACCGCCCCCGACTACAACTCGGACTCCAACCCTCTCTTCGGCTTCTACTCGGATTTCTCTTACGAGTTCGACTTCGGGTCGGACCCTGATGAGCCCGTGTTCGAGAACAACACTACAGAGCAACCCCTGTCAGGACCAGCCTCCAGCTTGGTTATAACCTCTACACCCGCCGGGAGATTTGTCTACTGGCCAGACCGCAAGCCTGCAGACCTGACAGGAGGGAACTCACGTTGCGTCGCGTGCCTCGACTCACTTCCCTTCCAGGAGGGATCACCGCTTGCTCCAGCTGGGGAGCACACTCCGACAGAGGTAGCAACCAGCCACTCCAGCCTTGGCTCTCCTGCCTGGCAAGTCTTCATGACTACCAACGAGACGCCAGGGCCCTCAGGGACGGTCCCTGACCAATACCTAGAGGACATCTCAGCGGATGAGTTGTCCGCAAACGTGCCCGCCGACGAGACCGCCGCCAACAGAGACGCCCGACGTGAACGCAACAGAAAGCGGAACGAACGACGCCGACGTCTCCGCGAGTCCCTCCCCATCCGCAACCTCGCGGAAGCACTCGACCAAGTCGAGAGCCGGGTACACACTACCCCAGAGCAATGCCTCATGTCTATCACTACGATAGCACGTCAGGCTCAGGGGATGCGCGCGGGGCAAGTCATCGCCAAGCTCGCGGAAGACGCCTACTTCATGCGAGTCAACACCAGGGTCGCTCAACCACCTCCCGTCAGGAACCGCGACAACGAAGCCACAAGTCGCAGTGCAGATAACGGTCGCAACCGTACTCGAGGGGAGCTACCAGCTAACCCCAACCGTACTCGGCAACAGCTGGTGGACCCTCTCACGGTGGCAACGACGCGGTGGTGACCGGGAGATCGTCCGTCACCGCGATCCTAGAGGTGGAGGCGGTGACGGCGGGAGCTCCAACCATGGGGCTAACGGGGAGAGGCCGGGGGCGGTGGCGGCCGTGGAGGCCAAGGCCATGCGACGGCCACGTCTCGGCGCCTCACGTGGCGGCTTCGATGCCCGCCGAGAAAATCGAAGAACTACGGTGCAAGAAGGCGTCCACGGCGGGCGACAATGACGGCTTCCCCGCCTTCTCTCGCGCGACTTCGCAACCTACTCCTCCCGGAGAAAGTCGAGCCTGCGGGAATCACCAAGTACGACGCGAAGCAAGATCCGGTGCGGTGGCTCGGATGCTACGCCCTCTCCATCGAGAACGCTGGTGGCAACAACGACACCAAGTGCCTCTACTTCCCCTTCTGTCTGGACCAAGCCCCGCTTACATGGCTCGAGTCACTTGAGAAGTACTCGATCGACAAGTGCGACCAGCTGAAGGAGCAGTTCACCAGCAACTTCGCGGGCGCTATGGTCCGCTCGGGTACTCGCATGGACCTGGCTATGGTGAAGCAGGAACAAGGCGAGACCCTTCGCAAGTACATGCGGCGCTTCTTCGACAAGCGCGCCACAGTAGTCGATGTCTCTGACAAAGAAGTCATCGACCTCTTCCAAGACGGTCTCTACCACCGTCGCACCTTCGAAGACTTCGGCCGTCGCCGCCCAAGCTCCATCACCCAACTCAAGGACATGATCACCTCTTGGGCTGATGAAGAAGACAAGGCCAACGCCAAGTACGACGCCATCTGTGGCAAGAGCAAACAGAACACAGGCGGCGGCAGCAACAACAATGGGAACCAAGGCGGTCGTAGTAACAACTACTCGGGTCCCAACCGCAAGCGCAAGCCAGACAACACTGTCGCGGCTATCCAGCGCCCTGCGAAGGAGAACTCGAAGAAGACTTCCGGTGGCTTGAAAGACTTGCTGAAGGAGAAATGCCCGTGGAATCTGGACGACAACCACACCACCGAGCAGTGCTACCAACTCCGGCGAGCACTCAAGGATACTCCAGAGCCACGGCACCCTCACGACAAGAAAGGCAAGAAGAAGACCGACGAAGGCAACGACGACTTCCAGGAACCCGACAAGACCGTCAACGTCCTCTTCGGCGGACTACCCAACCGACGGGCTCAGAAAGCTACCCGTCGAGAAGTCATGAGCATTGAACCAGCGGTCCCGACCCCTCTCAGGTGGTCGGAGGTACCCATTACCTTCTCCCGCGCGGATCAATGGACAAGCTTCTCTGAACCAGGACGGTTCCCACTCGTCCTGAAGCCGGTGGTCGCGGGCTCCAAGCTCAACAAGGTCCTCATCGACGGTGGAAGCGGGCTCAACGTCCTTATCACCAAGACCTTGAAGAAGATGAAGCTCGACATCACCCCACATGCTCACCAAGAGCACCTCACCCTTCTACGGCATCGTCCTCGGGAACGTGGCTATCCCACTGGGCTCAGTGGTTCTGCCAGTTAACTTCGGGGAAACAAGGGACAACTACCGTACCGAGTACGTCAAGTTCGAAGTCGCGGACTTCGAGACGTCCTACCATGCCATCCTCGGCAGACCAGCTATCGCCAAGTTCATGGCGGTACCCCACTACACCTACTTGGTACTCAAGATGCCAAGCCCAGCGGGTGTACTCTCACTGCAAGGAGACTTGAAGATATCCTTCGACCGCGACACAGAAGTTGTGGAACTCGCAGCTATGAATCAAGTACCCAATGCAATGATAGAGATCTACGCTGCGTCGAAGAAGCTTGCCCCAAGTGAACTCGACATCCCAGAGAAGTCGGACAAAGCCAACAAGCCTCAGCCAGCTGAGGAGGTTCTGGTCAAGACAATTGACCTTGGGACAGGCGACAGCAGTAAAACCACCACCATCGGGGCGGGTCTCGACCCCAAATAGGAAGTCGTGCTCATCAACTTCCTCCGGGCTAACCGCGACATCTTCACGTGGAAACCAGCGGACATGCCAGGGGTGCCCAGGGAGTTGATTGAGCATTCACTCAACGTCGACCCTAAAGCTACCCCGAAGCGACAACACCTCCGCCGCTTCATCGACGACAGACGAGACGCCATCAAGAAGGAACTCGCCAAACTACGCGCGGCTGGCTTCATCATAGAAGTCTTCCAGCCTGAGTGGCTCACCAACCCCGTCCTCGTCCGCAAGAAGAACTCGAACGAGTGGAGGATGTGCGTCGATTACACCGACCTCAACAAGCACTGCCCCAAGGACCCCTTCGGGTTGCCTCGGATTGATCAAGTCATCGACTCCACGGCGGGCTGCGACCTGCTCTGCTTCCTCGACTGCTACTCCGGGTACCACCAGATCGCGATCAAGGAAGAAGACCAGGAGAAGACCGCGTTCATCACCCCGTTTGGCGCGTACTTCTACACGACCATGTCCTTCGGGTTGAAGAACGCCGGCGCTACATACCAACGAGCTATCCAGGCCTGTTTCAAGAGGAAACTCAACAAGAACGTCGAGGCTTATGTGGATGACGTGGTCGTCAAGACCGAAGCTCCAACACGCTCATCGCCGATCTCAAAGAGACTTTTGCATCTTTGCGCGAGTACCGCTGGAAGCTCAACCCGAACAAGTGCGTCTTCGGAGTACCGTCAGGCAAACTACTCGGCTTCATCATCAGCCATCGCGACATTGAAGGCAATCCCGAGAAGATCTTCGCCATCACCAGCATGAAGGCTCCCACGTGCATCAAAGACGTGCGGGCGGCCGGGTGCATGGCGGCTACGAACGGATTCATCTCGAAGCTTGGAGAACGGGGGCTCCCCTTCTTCAAACTACTCAAACATCAAGAGAAGTTCGTGTGGACTCCAGAGGCGGACCAAGCCCTTGCCCGGCTCAAGGACTTCCTATCGAAGCCACCGGTCCTCACGGCTCCTCGCAAAGGCAAGCAACTACTGCTCTACCTCGCTGCGACTACTCACGTGGTCAGTACGCCATCATCGTCGAGCGGCGGGGAAGACGCCCACGCTGTCCGGTCCGGCGCCCGGTCGCCGTCGGTGAGGTCTGTCGAGAATCCAAGGCACGCTACCGGCCGATGCGAAGCACGTACGCGGTGCTCATCACCTCGCGGAAGCTACGACACTACTTCCGGGGAGTACTCGATCTTCGTCGTCATCAACTACCCGCTCGGTGACATTCGCGGAACCAAGATGCTACCGGAAGAATCTCCAAGTGGGCAGTCGAACTCGGCGCCCTCAACATCGACTTCAAGCCACGCACAGCCATCAAGTCGCAGGCACTAGTCGACTTCATGGCGGAGTGGCGGGAGAATCAGCTACCTACTCCAACCGAGCGCCCAGAGCACTGGGTGATGTACTTCGACGGCTCGCTCAAGCTCGAAGGCGCAGGTGCAGGGGTACTCTTGATCTCTCCAACGGGCGAACAACTCAAGTACATCCTGCAGATCTTCTGGAAGGTCTCAAACAACGAAGCCGAGTACGAAGCTCTGCTACACGGGCTCCGCCTCGCGGCTTCACTGGGCATCAAGCGGCTACTAGTCTACGGCGACTCCGCAGTGGTCATCAACCAAGTCAACAAGTCCTCGGGACCACAACAAGGAGAACATGGACGCCTACGCCTAGAAGTCCGCAAGCTCGAGAACAAGTTCTACGGTCTCGAGTTCCACCACATCGTCCGCGACAACAACGTTGCGGCGGACGTCTCGTCGAAGCTTGGTTCTACTCGCGCTCAAGTACCGGCGTGTGTCTTCGTCCACGAGCTTGACGCGCCATCCATCCCGGAGCCGGCGCCATCGACCACCGATCCAAGACATCCCCCGGGCGGCCGAGAGGTCATGATGATCGACGTGGGACCGGAGGCAACCCTTCATCGACTACCTCGGCGAGCGAGAAGGTTCCCTTGGACAAGAACTTGGCCGAGCAACTCATCCGCCGCGCCAAGTTCTACGTCCCGGTCGAGAGACAAGCTCTACAAGTGGGGCACATCTTCGGAGTACTCATGAAGTGTGTTCCCCGAGAAGAAGGCAAGGGCATCTTGGAGGAGATCCACAAAGGCGTCTACGGCAACCACGCGTCCTCTCGCATGCTGGTCAGCAAGGCCTTCCGACGAGCTTTCTACTGGCCCACAGCTCTGGGCGACGCCGAAGAACTCGTCTGAAGGTGCCAAGGCTACCAATACTTCGCCAAGCAACAACACGTCCCGGCCTACAAGCTAGTCACCATACCGCCAACCTGGCCTTTTGCCTGTTGGGGGCTCGACATGATTGGGCCACTCCCAACTGCGCCAGGTGGATTCAACAGAGTATTGGTGTCCATCGACAAATTCACCAAGTGGATCGAGGTCAAGCTGGTCACATGCCCCAAGGCTAACAGAGTACTCGACTTCCTGGATGAACTCGTACATCGCTACGGACTACCCCATCGCATCATCACGGACCTGGGCTCCAACTTCAACAATCACCAGTTCTGGGAGTACTGCGAGAACAGCGGGATCGACGTACAATATGTCTCAGTTGCCCATCCTCGGGCCAATGGACAAGTCGAGCGCGCCAACGGGATGGTGCTCGACGCTCTCAAAAAGCGGCTACACGACGCTGCCAACACCAAAGGAGGCAAGTGGATCAAGGAACTACCCAATGCGCTCTAGGGGCTACGTACTCAACCCTCCAAGCCGACGGGACAATCGCCATACTTCCTGGTCTACGGCTCCGAAGCAATTCTCCCTGCTGATATCATGTGGGACTCACCGGCAGTGGAGCAGTACGACGAAGGCATATCTGAAGACAGCAGACGAGTTGACATCGATGGACTCGAAGAAGCTCGCTGTGCCGCCCTCGTCCAATCAGCAAGGTACCTCGAGGGTATCCGACGCTACCACGATCGCAACGTCAAGGAACACTCCTTCAATGTTGGCGATCTTGTCCTCCGCCGCATCCAGAACACGGAAGGACTACACAAGCTCAGCTCGCCCTGGGAAGGTCCCTTCACAGTCGCAAAGGTGACCGGATCGGGCTCCTATCGCCTCCAGACGCTCGAAGGTGAAGACGTCAACAACTCGTGGAATATCGACCAGCTCTATCGATTCTACGCCTAGTCTACCGACTACCCTGGGGGCTCAAGTCTACACGACTACTCAAAGACCCCTTCGCCGTAAGCGGCCTCCGGGTCCAGGCACCAGTTTCCGGACTACTCTACTCCAAGATCCAGCGCTAACGGCTACTAACGGATCTTGGGCTACTCCGAGCAAACAAAGGACTCCAGCAACGGTCTACTGAGAGACCATGTACTCCTAGATCCAGCCTACACGGCTACTAATGGATCTACTGTTGTAAGCGGCTCTACTCCCTAGCACTACTTAGCCGTAGGCGGCCTCCGGGTCCTGGCGACTACTCTTCTAAAACGGCCCTGGCCATGCATGTGTACCTCTTTCAGTAATAAAGTTCAATTATTCATCAACTGATTTACTGTCTCTTTCCCTCAATGGGTCTACTGGCGAGTACGACTACTCGTGACAACTCCATGATGGGACTCCGCATACACAGATCGCGACAATGAGTACTCATTTATGGAAGTTTTTCTCATTCATACTTAAACAAGTTCATTACAACTTTGTTTATCTACAGCTACTGCTACGAGCTAACCCTACCAGACTACTGGAGGTTGAGCTTCTCGGCGACTTGTTCAGCAATCGGCGCCATCTGCTCCAGCAGCTCCGCGTACTGCTCGTCCGTGCATTTGGCGGCTAGTCTGCCGGTGACCACGTCAACTGGAGCCTTCGGGAAGTATGACTTCATATATGCCAGGATCTGGTTGGGGATCGACTTCGCCAAGTGCTTCACGTATGTCGCCACATGGCTGGGTGCTTCCCTTAGCCGGTCTACCAACGGAGCTATCTTCGGTCCCCCGGGGTGAGGCACCAGTAGCCTCGCGATGGGAAGCGCGGCCTCCTCGAGTTCCTTCATCTGGGCCTGCAACTTCTCGCAGTCCTCGTTCAGCTTCTGCAAGGATTTGTAGCAGTTGACGAGGTCACGATAGGAGGTAATGCGCAGCTCCATGTGCTTATCGCACTCATAAGCCAACTGCTTGTAGTCATACTCAAGTACCTCACGGGCCTCCTTCTCCCGGTAGAAGAGGTTCTTCATGTCGACTTCTGAGGCCCTCGGTACTGCTCGACACGAGTCTCAAGCTCGCAATCAATAAGGCAAGGCGGGTCAGACTACTACAAGCTACTTCCAATGGGTACTCGACAAGACAACATGTACCCTTATTCTTGTTGCGGAGCGACTTGTTCTTCCGCACAAGCTCGTCGCTCTTCGCCTGCATGTCCTGGACTTCGTTGTGGTACTAGGCGAAGGCGCCGTCCAGCTTTGACTGAAGCGCGGCGGAGTGCTTCCGGGCCTTCACGAGTTGTTCTTCTAAGGCTTCTGCCCGGAGCACTGCGTCGCCGTACCCCTGGAGCATGCCAGACTTCTGGCGGGATCTCTCTGCGACATCCTGCAGTAGACAACAGATGTCAATTGGGTACTCAGCACCCTACGACAGATCGACTACTTCAGAGTATCGACAACTCACCTTCATCTATTGCTCGGCTTGGCGCATCGCCTCCAAGTGGCGAGCTACCGCCGCCGGGTCGACAAGGTCATCCGCTAGCAGCTCAATCCCACCACGACTACTCGTGGCGGCTCCAGACATTGGCGCCGAATGGATTGGTTCCGCATCCTGGATCTTCGGTGAACGGACGACTACTTCCAGAGTCGATTATGGCATTACGTTGTCGCGTTCCCCTTCGGCCACCACGGGGGCTTCTCCACCGGCTACCTCCATCGGCTCGGGGGCTTCTCCAGCAGCTCCTTGGGTCTCTGGTGCCAGGCCTTCAACGGGCACCACTTCGGGAATAGTGCTTCCCTCGGCTTCGGCACCTGTCAACAAGAAGACATGGGATTAGTCACCATCGGTGGCTACGAGTACTCCTAGAGGTTACCCGCACTCGCGCAGTGTACTCACCCTCTACGACGGTTGCCTTTGGCAATGCAGCCTCCACGGCCGGCGCCTCGGATTCTGCATGAGGGGTAGGAGCGGACTCCTCAGCGGCTGGCACGGATTCCTCTTCCGCCACTGCTGCGGCGGGTTCATCCCCATCCCAGGTCAAGTCCGTCGATTTCCTGCAGAGTACACAATTGGTTGTCAACTCAGTACGACTATCAAACCAAATGTGCTACTCGGGAAAGATCTTCACTTACAGGCTCGACCGGACTACCGTCACGGTTGGGGCACCGAGGATGCTGGCGATGTCGACCAGTCCAGCCTCGGCAGGCGCCTCCTCTTGCGCCTCAATAGCCGCTTGCTCTTCAGCAGCAGCGGTGGTTGGTTCAGTGCTCCCTTCACAACTGGGGGCTGGCGCGTCAGCTGCGCCACAAGCTCCTCCATGGTGGGGGCTCGGCTCCGGCTACCTCCAGCTGGTCCCCCACTGTATCCGAGTCGCCTTCGTCCCCCTTCTCTACGGGGCCGGAAGGCGGAATTTCCTGCAAGCAATGGAGTTTCATTGTCAGCACATTACATCGAGACACAAGTACTCGACTACCCTACTCAAGGAAGCTTACCTCTTGAGATGTGGTCTTCGTGACCTTAAGCTTCTTGGCCACGCGTTTGCGGGCCACGTTGCACGACCTCCTTGGCGGCGCAGGCAAACTAGCCTCCAGGCTAGTTGGCGGATCCTGAACGAGAGGGACATGCGGCAATCCAGGGCGGCTGAATCTCGACCGCAGCTGAAAGCGCTCTTGCAGTGTCTCCTCATCATCTTCCTCCGAAGTGTCTTCAACGATTACGGTGTCGTCCCCTTCACCGACTTCGCGGTGCTCCTTGGCCTTCCCCTTCCCCTCTTTCGAGATCTCGACAAGTCGAGGAGGCGACACCGGCTCAGAGACGAACTTCACTACGTCGTCCTGCAAGAAGCACATCGGATGAGTACGACTACTGACCTCTTTGGGTGGACGCGCGGCGGAGTACTCGGGCACTGGGCATGGCGTGTAAGCCGGCATGTCCTTGAAGATCCTGCCCAGTCTACCAACAATGTCGTCGTCGATGACTTCACCCCCAGGCATCCGCGACGAGTCGCCGTCGCCGGTGTACTGGTAGCCCAAGGTGTCGCGGGCCATCAGCGGCTGCACCCTTCGCTTCATGAAGCTGAAGGCCACATGTTCGGCCCTCAGCCCGGCTTCTCTCAAAGCCTTGATCTTTGCCAGCAGCTCGGGTAGCTGGATACCCTCCTGCATTGTTGGCTCAGAGTTCCACCAGGGTCGGTGCTTCGGCTGCTTCCCGCTCGGCTTTGGCGGCTCCCCGGTGGTGATTGGTGATGTAGAACCACTTTGACTTCCAATCTTGATTGGAGTCGATTAGCTTGTACGCGAGGTATTGCTCCGCGGCATCCTAGCGCATCTGGATGCCGGCTCCCCCCACTACTCGGGGGTTGTTGGCGCTTGGCTGGGGCTTCACTCGGAAGAATTTCCGGAAAAGTACCTAGTGGGGTTTGATCCCCGGGAAGGCTTCACAGAAGTGACGGAGGCGGAGGTGTGGAAGATACCGTTGGGGTTGAGGTTGAGGTACTCGATGTCGTAGTACTCCAGCAACCCCTTGAAGAAATCGCTGGCCGGGAGAGACAACCCTCGCTCCGCGAATCGCGTGAACATGGGGATCTCGTCTGGGTTCTTCTCCATGGGATATGGATCTCCCGCAGCGGCACGCCACATATCGACATCCTTCTCCCGCAGAAATCCACTGTTGAGGAGTGCCAGCAGATCTTCTATCTTCGCCTTGGACTTTTTCCACTCTTGGTTGGGATTCGGCCGCGGCAGAGACACTAGCGGCCTCCTCGCGGGACCTTTTCTTCCCACCGGTGGTCTTCAGGCTCTTGGATGGCGAAAGCTTCATCCTCCAAGTGCACCGGGTCTTCACTCGCATTCGCTCGGGAGCTACGGTGGTGGTTTCCGGCGGCGGCGCACTTGGATCTACACTTCCCTCTAAGGCGGCAGTGCGCACTGGTGGTGGTTTCTAGGCACGATCTGCTAGGAATGGCTGCAAGTGCATGAGGTGAAAAACCCTAAGGATTTCGGCTTCTATTTATAAGTTAACGGCGGCTCCTCCAACGACCGGATGGATAAGTCCCCAGACGGCTGACTCAGCGGCGGCGCCTGACCCTTCAACTTCTACTAGTCGACGCGCCTCGTCTCGGGGGCTCGGCTACTTCTACTCAATTCCCTGGGTAGCGACAAGATTCAAGAGCAACTCAGGACACTTTCTACATACAAGATGACCCTTCAATTCGAGAGGAAGTACTCGACTCAAGGCTCGGGGGCTCCATGCCACGTGTCCTTCGGTTTTTTCTCCGGATTTTTCGGGATAATCTTGCCAGAACTTCAGATGGACCCTCAGCCGGAGTCTACAATTCAACCTAAGGCTCGGGGGCTACTCCATATGGAGTGCGATTTTGCAATCGCACTTCCATATCAGCTTCGGCTTCAAGACAACACGGGTATTGTTGAAGAACTTCAAGAGCAGCACTCGAGGACGCTTGGGACTACTCGAGAAGACTTCAGGATTACTCAAATACCAGCTGGAGTACATTCCAGCCTCGAGATGCTTCAAATATTCTTGAGGACTTTTGGCTTGTAGTACTCGGGGACACTCGAGCACTACTCGTTAAGGCCGTCAAGACTACTCGGAGCTATCCTACTCGACTACAAAGTACTTGGGGGCTTGTCGTATGGACCTCCCTGGGCCCACTACCTCGGTGGGTACCAGGACCGACTACTCGGTGGGCCCCTGGGACTACCCGACTTGTACCGCACAGTACCGGTTGGCGTGAGGCGCAAGGACCACGGTGGAGAAGTACTCGGATAGGAAGCTACGCATACCATGTACAGTGTAGAGGACTCCTAGACATACACGACTAGTACTCTCTCCCTAAACCGACTTGTTACCCTGCCTCCTGGACTATATAAGGCGAGGCAGGGACCCCTCCTCTCTCATATGCATCAGATTACGCCATCTTGTAATCGCACCCAATCAATCCAGAGCTACACAGCATACAGGACGTAGGGTATTACGCACCTCGTGGCCCGAACCTGTCTAAATTGTGTGCCACGTGTCTCTTCCTTCGAGTTACCGATCTCGGCGAGGCCACATTCATGTACTTCAGGTACTCCCCTTAGTAGGTTGCCGGTCTAAAACACCGACACTTCCTGACGCCAAGATGGAGGGCACGGCACAGGCGCTGGGAGACATGCCCACGAGGGCGCGCAGGCGGCTCGCCAGCGAGCTCCCGGCCTGTGCTTCGCCCTCCTCGATCCCTTGGCAGGTCTCGAGGGCGGCGGTCCGCAGCTCCTCCAACTCCTGTTGAGAGGAGTTGTAGGTCGTCTGCACGGCCTCAGCCTCTGTGGTCATGTTCCCCAGGGCGGTCCGCAGGCCTGAAAGCCACAAACAAAGAAAAACAAAGTTGGGAGCGAATCCCCAAAAGGACAAATCAACAAGCGAAAAAGCGGACGAAAGTAAACTCACCTTCGACTTGCTTCTTCTCCCCCTCGAGGGACTGGCGCGCCTTCTCGGCCTAGCGCTGTAGGTTAAGGACTGTGGCCTCCTGCCCCTCGAGGGACTGGCGCAGATCTTCGTGAGAAATGCTGATGTGGACCAGCTCCCCATTGAGCCTCGACACCTCGTCCTCCCGGCCCGCTGAGGGTGGCTGCGCCCCCTCGAGCGCGGTGCGCCACCGCCGGAGTTGACCCGGCGCCTCCTCCCACGCCAAGCGCTCTTGCTCGAGCACCGCCCGGCCTCGGTGACGACGGCTTTGCTCTTGCCGGAGCCGGGTCTCCGCTTGGCGGCGCGCGGCCCCCTTCCCCGACGGAGCCGCTCCTCCGCCGCGGCGAGCGCCTCGGCCTTGCTTGCCGGGGGTCGCCCTCGGCCCCTCCGCCTCCTTGGCCTTTTTCTCGGCCCGGCTGCGCCGGCCCGCGCCCCCCTCGAGGGCCGCGCGGTCCCGTTGGAACCGGGCGCGAGCGGTGACGACCTCGACCTCCCACGCCGCCGCGGCCGAATGCGCCCCCGCCGGTCCTCGCGGGCCCCGCGCAATGCGTCGTCCCGCTCCACCGGCACCGTCCTCACCCTCTCGACCGCGGAGGGCGCCTCCGCGGCTTGGGCGCCCTGCTCCGAGGCAGGTCCCGCAGGGCCTCAGCCCTGTACCCCAGCCATCGGTCCGGCGACCTTAGGGCCTCGACGAGGGCGTCAAGGGCCTCGTACTGCCCCGGTACCAGTGAAGGTCGGCGTCGAGGCGGTCGAGGGTGTCGTATCTCTCCTGCCGCCAACAAGCAAGGCGAAAAGAGCGGGCGACAGGAAAAACATGAACGCGAAAGAGAGCGGGAGGAGGAACTGCGAAACTTGATGAAACCCAACTAACCTGGAAGACGCGCCATGCAGGACCACTGAGGATCCGCAGCGCCTCGTTCAGCGCCCGGTTGAGCGAGGCGCCGTGATCACGGAGCCCCTGCCAGGGCCCTTGATCCGCCAGGGCCTCGACGAAGTGGGCCGGCGGCGCGCCGACGTTCTCTCGCTCCCCGACGCGCCGCGGGTGCGGCATGCGACGATGAGGCCCGGCACCATCGGCCCGGCCCCCCCGGCGCCGCGCCGACGTCGCCCCCGGCCACGAGCGCCCCCGCCGAGGCCTCGGTGGGCCGGCGCGGGCGGGCTCGCCCACCGGTCCCGGCGTGGTGGAGGAACGTCGTCGTCCGGAATCTTCACCACCACCGCCGCGGACCGCCGTAACGGTGGGCGCCGGCAACGTCGATGGCGCGGCCGACCGCCACGGCCGTGGTCGCCGCCATGACCATCGCCGCCCGCTGCGGCTCTGCTGCCGTCGGTAGGCCGTCCGTGGCTCCGCGACCGTCGCCGCTTGCCGTGCCTCCACGGCCGCCGCGGACGTCACCGCTCCGTGATCGTCGCCGCTAGGCGCGGCCCCGCGGCCGCACCACGCGAGTCCTCGGCGGCCGCCATCGTCATGCTCGCGGTCGCCCGCGACGCCCTCGACGAGCGCCGCCTGGTGGGGACGGCCGCGTCCGACTTCAGCACCTTGGCGGGTGCGAGAGGGGGCACGGTGGGCGCCACCCTATGAACGCGAAGACGAGAAAGTTAAGCCTTCACCGATCTAAAAGACACGGCTATGGGGGAGCGATCGCCTACCTCAGGGTGGAGAATCCCGCTTCCTCTTCCTCGGGGGCTCAGTGGACGCTGTGGCCATCGCCGGCGTGGCCACCCCTCGCCCCCAGTCGTCCCAGCGGCACGCGCCGGGCGCCTCCGCGGCGCGCGTCGCCTCTCTCGTAGGCTGCCTTGCGGCGAGCGCTCCCACGCCCACCCCAGGCGTTGTCTCCTCTGCCGCCTCCGCGGCTCTGGGCGAGGGGGGCGAAGGCTCCCACCTCTCGGGGGGAGCCCGTCCCCCATCGCTCTCCTCCTCCTCCTCCTCCTCGTCTGACGACGAGTACCCCGAGGTCGCTGGGGAGGAGAGCCCCTGCTACTCGCGCAGCCGGAACTCCTCACTCCTCTGTTCCCGGCACTCCCGTCGCTGGATCCTCTTCTCCTTCTTGCGCGCCACCCACTCTTGCTCCCGCCGCTGCGCCACGCGCGCGTGCTCGGGCTCGGGGCGTGGGCGGGTCAGACCGCGTGGCGTTCACGGCCATCACCTGCAGGGGGCGAGTCAAACTCCAGATCACGACCCCCACAAATCAAAAGACCGAAGAAGGGCGGGAACCCTACTCACCAGCGGGCCCTCGGGGACCACGGCGAACGCCCAGAGCGCGGTGTCATTGGTCCTCATGGCCTTGAGGTTGACAGCGCGCCTCGCCCTCGTGGCGGCATACTTCCGCAGGAAGGGATCGGGCAGCAGCCGCGACTGCGCCAGCGCCACGGGGTTGGCCGTCTCCTCTATCTCGAAGATGCGGAGCCGCCTCTCCATGAGAGAGAGGATCCGCCGGTGGTGGAGGTTGGCAAGAACCGAGGCCGCGGTCAGCCCGACGTCCGCCAGAGCCTTCAGCGCCTTCAAGGCCGATTCTAGCCAGTCTTGACGCGAGGAAGGCGACAGGTCGTGCCACCAGGAGTCGGCCTTCTCCCTCACGACCTTGCCGGTCCAGGGCGGCAGGCCAGGCTCGTCGTTGTGGAGGTAGCACCACCCCCGCTCCCAGTCGGCGTTGTTGGAGGTCATCGTGCAGGGGACGTAGAGCTCCCTGCTCATCTCTCGCACCGCGATCGTCACGCCGCCGGCGCGCACCGCGCGGCGGGTCTTCGGCTCGGCGTGGTGGCGGTGTGCGGCTCCGTGCGAAAGAGGTGGACCCGAGAGATCCCGGTTCAACGGGATCCCCGAGAATCCCTCGCGGACACCAACGAACGTGGCCGCACCGCAAGATCGCGTTCGGCGTGAAGTTGTGCAACTCCACGCCGCGGTGGAAGCACAACCCGCGCAAAAAGCGGCTCGCGAGGGCACCGCGAAGCCGCGCTCATGAAAGCGGATGAAGCTGACGACGTACCCGAATGGCGGGTTGGGCTCCCGGTCCATCGCTGGCGGGTCAATCTGTGACAGAACCGCCCAAAATAATTCTGTATTATCGCCTAAGCCTGTCCACGTGACCATTAAGCAATAATAAAGAATTATTAAGTCACTTCCGCCGGGTAAAGCCCGGTAAATCACATACAACAGGATCGCTGATATGCGTTAAGCCCACACGAAGGCGGGACCAGAGTACAACATTACATCACATTAAAGCCCACAAGTTCAACATTATTACAAACTAGGTTTTTCGTACATAAAAGTAAACATGGTTCAGAGTTTAAACAGCGGAAAGTAAACTACACGCATGATACACATAGGAGGCCATCCATGCATATCACTCCTCATCATCGTTCTCCCATTCAACCTCCCATCCCTCTGGAATAATTCCAGGCTAGATAGGATTACCTGAAAACATCAAATTAAGCAACGCTGAGTACTAATACTCAACAAGACTTACCCGATGTTGACGGTGTATTTTGGTGCACCTAGCATGTTCATTACACTTTGGTTTGGATTTGATTATGGAACTAACCCGCCACTAGGCACACTAATCATATAACAAGTTCATCTTTGTGCATGCATTTGGAAGTGTTGTGTTTATGTAGGAAAACATGGACATAAAGGACGGATTCGCAACAAGTGCAAAGGAGCATTCATGGAGTCTTGTTCGTGTTCATGAGCTTGCTGAAATCACTTCCAATGGTGGCGAGGACCGAAGTGCTACGAGGAACACCCCCGGGGATTGAAGCGTAAAAGATCAAACTTCATGCAAAGAGAGCCTCCATCTTGGACGCGAGGATAACGAGAATCAAAATCATGCAAGTGGAGGGGGCAAAGTACATAAGTGCACGAGGACCCACGGAGCAAAAGGGGCGACCGACCCGGGCCGGGTGGGCCCGGGCCGGCCGGCCCAGCCCCACTTCCGGCGCCGGTTCGGTCCCGTTTTCCTTGCCCTCGAAGGATCTTCAACCCTAAAACCCCCGACGCGCCGCCAACACCGGGGAGAGGAGTTATTCGCACCGAAGGCCATCCACAAGCTAGAGAGAGAGGAGGAGGATCTCCGGGCGGAGATCAACCACCTCGAAGGAAGCACCCTCTCGTGGAGAAGAAGGAAGACACGGCGGAAGGGAAACCATGATCAACGGTGCCATGATCGGCACCTTGATGGGGTAATCTTCTCATTCGTCCATGGGTTGTAATCGATCTTGAGATGTAATCACACTTTGTCGGATTATCTATCTATCATCTTGTGTTGAATATACTTTCATGCTTAAGGTTTGCGGCCATGCCGTAAAGGGAGTATAGGCCTCAATGCTTCCTTGGATCCATTCAATACGCCGTGTCCATCAAAGGTCTAGTCATGAATACCTTCGCGTAGTGACGATACGAGAGGAGGGAAAGGGCGAAGCCGTGGTCACAACCCCGATAGATTAGATTGGTTTTTCATGTCTTTAAGCGATTGCATGCTCTAGTATCGTAGACCCGTGGGCGAGTGTCTTCTACCTTGATATCTTAATCATTCTCTCTAGTGTGTTTAGTTGTTTTCTAGTATAATAGTAGTTAGAGTTTTAGTAGTTAGTGTGTCCTTGTTGATCGAACGCTTGTAATCCCCTTGCTCCGCGGATTGACAAGAACCTTGGGAATCCCGTGGTGAAAAAGGTGTGGGGTCCGTACGCTTGCGGATCGTAGAGGGATACGTCTTTTATCCGTCAACAAGCCCCTTTTTCTGGCGCCGTTGCCGGGGAGCAAGTTAGTTTACATCGTTTGATTTGCATCTAACTTAGTTTTATATTTAGTTTATCTTTTATTTGCTATATCTAACATATATTATCTAGAAAAACACTTGTTTCTTTTTTTTGTTTTTGTTTTTGTTTTTATCTTATTGTCTAGATGGAGTTCGTTAATCAACCCGTGGAAGAACCGGAGAAATCATTAAGGGATTACGCTAGCCCTCGATGTGAAGACATAAAAGTATAAGAGTCGGATTCGAAGCTCGAAGCGACCAAGTATGAAATTAAATCCAAGATCATCAAGATGGTGGCGGAAAACCCATACGAAGGGATGGTTACGGAGAACCCATATAGACACATAAGGGATTTCATGACAATATGCAACACGGTGCGTCAAGAAGGAGTTCCCGATGAATGGTTCAAATGGAATCTCTTTCCCTACTCACTTGCCGCAAAGCAAAGACATGGTATTCGGTTGCGTCCTTTGAAGTTGAAGGCAATTGGAACAAGTTGACAAAGAAGTTTTGCGAGAAGTTCTTTCCAATTAGCAAGGTTCAACATCTAAGGAGGCCGAGGACCATGTGTGGTTCGAGGACCGGTGGATGGTCGCTTCCTTGTGTGATGAGTGATTGACAACGTTGTGTGGACCGATTCTTGGCTAAGTATTGCGGGTGCGAGGTTGCGGCTTGACTCGTGTTGGTGCGGGTGAAGAACAAGCGCGAAAGGTCGTCGCCGGTGAGGCCTCCGGGTGTGGAGAAGACAAGTAGGCTTCGTTCGAGGGACCCGGTGGCCGGCGGGGGTCAAGTGCGGGCCGCATGGTGGCATGAACGGCAAGATGAAGTCGTGGACGGTTTCTTGGTTGAGCCTCAAAACCAAGGTCGAGCCGGGACTACGTGGGAGCCAAGTCATGAGTGGAGATTGGCGGAGGCTACACCGAGTTCGCGGGGTTTCCGGTGGTTCACCGAAAAACCACCGGGTTCCTTGGTTGATCCACAAAGCCAAGACCGGAGAACCGAAGATGGAGGTGCGGCGGCACCGAGCCGGTCGACCGGTGGGTCGACCGGTCGACCGGTGGGGACCGGTCGGCCGGTGAGGAGCACCGGTCGGCCGGTGTGCGACGACGCGGTCCGGAATCTTCGAAGCGGAGGACACGCGTCGGGATCGCATGGCTTGCGTCGAGACTACGCGAGGTGCGGTCGCCGGGCATCCGTCCGATGGTGAAGACATCAAGAATTCCATATCCGCCCTTGAGGGGCTTGTATCCCTAGTTAGTAGAGAAGGGCATTTTAGACATTCGGTTGCCTCCATATAACCCAAGAGGTGAGAGGATGGCAGCCAACTCTTGGAACCCTAGCTCATTAGTTTTCCTATTTTCCACCTATTTTCTCTAGGTTTTCCTTAGGACTAGAAAGAGAGCTTCACGGAGAGATCTTGTAGAGAGGGATGGATGATCGGGCGGCTTGCTAGACCTTGTACGAACCTTTGTCTCATGTATAGATGATTCGGCGTGGTTCCTCAAGGTTTGGATGTGTTTTCCCCGGTTGTTCTTGGTGGTGATTTTCGGAGCCCTTTCTCGGTGATTTCTTTGGGTGGTTTTCGGGGCTTTTCTCTCGGGGATTTGATGGGGGAAATTTGTGGGAACCCTTCGTGGTTCTTTGGGCTGTGATTCCCCTCCCAAATCCGTGAGTAAAAGTACTCGATTTTGGGGGTTTCTTGAGTTCTTGGGTTGGAAGTGCTTTCGGCGGGATTTCTTCGATTCCTCCTTTTTGGACGAGTTTTGGTGGGATTAAACTTGGCTATGAACTCCTCATGAGGTGTTCATGATATCCCCAAAGTCTTGTTCAAGTCCGTGGAGCGATTCGGGAGATCGAGATTTGGATTTGGGGGAGTTGACCCGCGGGTCTTTGTTCATCCCGAGTCGCCCGAGCTACACCGGTCGACCGGTGCTCTTGACCCGGTCCGACCGGTGCGAGCCCTTGTGGGTTTTTGCTCGGGTGAACGTCTTGGTGTGTTCGTTGTTGTCCCGTGTTCTTGCCTGTTTCGAGTTTGGGTCCGTTTGGTGGTCGGTTGGCTTTGTTTGGTGCCTTGGGGGCTTTCGGTCGCCATCGGTCCGACCGGTGTGTCTCACCGGTCGACCGGTGTAGAGCCACTTAGTGAAAGTTGCTCGGTTTCACCGGCGAGGGACCGGTCGGCCGGTGGTGCTCACCGGTCTGACCGGTGTGGGTCTGTAGACTCGGGGTTTGTTTTTCCGTCGCGTTCTTGAGTCGGAAGGGCCGTGTGTGTTGGCTCCTAGGTCCGGTGGCACTCCGGTGGCTACGTGGGCTTGGCCAACTTGGGTAGTGAGTCGGAGACGTGTGTTGGAAGCCGTGTTCGTCTTGTTGGAGTTTTCATCTCCTTCGAGAAGAATTTTTATCGGCTCCCATTCACTCCCCCCCCCCTCTCGGTTCGCCGTATCGGTCCTTCAAGTGGTATCGAGCCGGTTCGGGTCTTTGTTGACTCTAACCGGTCTAAGATCCAAGGATGGCGTACCGGGAACGGGGGTTCGGGTCCTCCACACTTCGATGGCAAGAACTACCGGATGTGGAGCAAGCGGATGGGTGCGTTCCTCCGCGGAAAGGGTCGGTTTGCTTTGGGATGTCACGGTGGACACAGGCTATGTCCAGCCGATGGATTTCCTTGCTCCGGGGTCGAGAGAGGCATTCGACGCCAACAATAAGGCGGTCGACTACTTGTTTCGTGCTTTGTGTCGGCCGAGTTCGATCGGGTGCACACCGAGCACTTGGCTTGTAGGATTTGGGCGGTGTTGAAGGAGGCTCATGTTGGGAACGCCCGAGTTCGAGCACGGTTGTATGCGACCTACGGAGAGAGTACGAGAACTTCACTCATCTCCCCGGTGAGTCCATCGATGCCTTGTTTCGCAGGTTCACGGTGGTGGTGAACAACATGAGGGCCAATGTGGACGTGCTCCCGTACGATGATCATGATAGAGCGGTGAAGCTCTTACACTCTTTGGATCGTACGATATGGGGCGGAAAGTTCGAGGCCATAGTCGAGTCGGAGAGGTACGATACTCGACGGTGAACGAGTCGTTCTCGAAGCTCAAGTCGGCCGAGGTGGATAGGGGCATGATCGCCAAGCTCGAGGGACCGACCGATTCCCATAGTCTTGCCCTCGTTGGTGGTTCCAAAGGAAAGACTAACTTTAACCCATCCACCGGGATGTTCTCGTTTTCCTCTTTGATGTCTATGCCGGATGAGGAATTTGATGACCTTGGAGAGGACGAGCCGGCGCCGTTGACGAGGCGGTTCGAGAGGCCGCACGAGAACCGCGTGAACATGAGGAGGAACACGAGGACTTGCTTCCGGTGCGGCAAGCGGGACACTTCGTCGCCGACCGCCCGAGAAGGCCGAGAACAAGGACGGCTACAAGCACAAGCCGAGGATGAACGATGGCAAGTACCGTTCGAGGCGCGACCACAAGAGCAAGCACAAGAACAAGTACAAGGACGAGCGACGATCGAGGAAGAAGGAGGGCCGAGGCAAGGCCCGAGCGATGGTTGGAGCGAGCGACGTCGACTCCGAGTTCCGCGTACTCCACCTCGAGCTCGAGCGGCGGTGAAGATGACGGAGATCGCCGCAAGAACAAGAAGTCGTCCAAGAACACGAGCGGGGCGAGCCGCTCGCGAGAGATGGCTTCCGCACCATGGCGCCGAGCTCCGGCGAAGCAAGAAGAGCACACGGAGCGACTCGGACTGCGAGTCCGACGACGAGGTGCGTGATGAACTTCCCTTCTTGCGCCAGGAGAATGAGAGGCTTGGCTCTTTGCTTGATAACCGTGATGACATGCTTAGAGAGGCCAAGAAAATGAGGAAAGAGCTTAGGTCTTCACTCGAGGATGCTAGGACTAGAGTGGCTGAGCTAGAGACACAGGTGCTTGATAGCAAGCTTGAGATTGATTCGCTTAAGGCTAGCCCTGTGTTTCTGATGAGAATGATTGTGCTTGATTGCTCCATATTCCTTGCCGATCTTGCTTTGTTTAAGGAGAAGCATGCCTCCAAGTGTGAGGAACTAGATGTGCTTAGGGTTGAGGTGGGTCGAGCTTAAGTCTAGACCCGCTTTGCTAGGTGCTTGCACTTCTTGCCCCGTTTTGCATGCTAAGATTGATGAGATGCATGCTTACACTAGTTCGCTCGAGGCTAAATTGAAGGAACCCATGCCTACATCTTGCTCTACCTCGTGAAATGCATGCTTTGAAAAATTTGGAGCTTGCACATTATGTTGATCGTTTGCGGGATGAGAATGATGATTTGAGGAAGTTGATGGGTTGGTTGTCCGGTCACGAGCCTCGCTTGAGGATGATGATCGAGGCCTTTAAGAGGCAAGATGGTGAGGGGCTTGGAGCAAACAAGGTTGGTGAGGGTTTGAGTGGAGAGAAACCGAGTGAACGGACACATCCCAAGCCAAAGCCCAAGCTTGTGAGGTTTCATTGTGGCTATTGTGGGAGAGATGGCCATAAGGAGGAGTTTTGCTTCAAGAGGAAGCGAGAGGAGAGAATGAGGAAGGAGTGGGCAAACAAAGACAAGTACCACCCTTCCGATGGTGTACTTGAGCCTCGTATGCGGATGCCCGGGGGCAAGGCGATTGTGAGGACGGTTCGGGCTTGGGGAGAGAAGAAGGCCGCAGGTGGTGTTCTTCGTCCGGGTCACACCGGTCGGACCGGTGTGGGGCACCGGTCGGACCGGTGCGAGGCCGGGACGGACGGATGTTCGGGTTTCGAGCTCGTACGGGTGCGAGGGTTGTTTACGGTAGTCGTGGTTCGGTGGTTGGGGCGTGGAAAGAGTGCGGGTGGTCGGTTGCTAGGCGTTCTCCTCCTCGTGCTCAATACGGGGATTGGAGGAGTCGTGGCGTTGAGTTGGAGAGGAAGGACGTTCCACGGGCCTTCTTGCGTGGTTTTGGTCCTCCTCCGGGCGAGAGAGGGGTGGTTCCCTCGGGGGTGGTTACCGTGGTGGTGTTCGTGGAGGTAGCTTTGGTAGGAGAGATGCTTTGGTTGGTGCTAACCCCACTTTCGAGCAAATGGCTCGGCACTCGGTTTTCCTCCTTTGGTACTAACCCCGGTCTTTGAGTCGTTTGTTCGCTCACGTTCCTATTTTTGATTTTCAGGTGGGAGACTTGAAGAACATTTGGTTGATTGACTCCGGTTGTTCGAGGCATATGACCGGAGACAGGGGGTGGTTCTCAAGTCTCGTCCCGGTGGTGACGAAGAGGTACATCACTTTTGGGGACAATGGGCGTGGGCGTGTGCTTTCAGAAGGTGAGATAAAAGTGAGTGACAAGATCACTCTGAGGCGTGTTGCTCTTGTTCAATCGCCGGGGTACAATTTGCTTTCGTGTCTCGGTTGTTGGATGAGGGTTTTGAGGTGTTGTTTCGGCCTGGTGGTTCTCGGATTGTGGACTCTCGAGGGGACCTTGTTTGTATGGTCGTTCCCGAGGGTCAGGTGTTTCGTGCTGATTTTTCTCAGTCTTCGGGTGTTGAGCGTTGTTTCTTGGCTGGTTCTTCGAGTGAGTTGTGGAAGTGGCATAGGAAGTTGGGTCACTTGAGTTTTGACCTTTTGTCTCGCTTGAGTAAACTCAATTTGGTCCGAGGATTGCCACGGTTGAAGCTTGAGAAAGAGTTGGTTTGTGCTCCGTGTAGGCATGCCAAGATGGTGGCCTCTTCTCACCCGCCTCTCACCGATGTGATGACTGAGCGTCCATGCGAGCTGCTCCATATGGACCTTGTTGGCCCAGCTCGTGTGCGATCTCGCGGGTGGGAAGTGGTATGTCCTTGTTGTGGTGGATGACTATTCTCGGTATGAGTGGGTGTTCTTTACGGAGGATAAGGGGGAGACGTTTGGTTTTGTTCGAGATCTAGTCTTGAGGTTGAGGAACGAGAGGCACGGAGATGCCATACGAGCTATCCGCAAGTGATAATGGCTCGGAATTCGGGAACTCTCGTTTTGAAACCTTTTGTCATGACTTGGGTCTTGAGCACCGGTTTTCGAGTCCGTATACGCCTCCCCGAATGGTGTTGTGGAAAGGAAGAACGGGACCTTGTGCGAGATGGCTCGGACGATGCTTGATGAGCATAGGACTCCGAGGAGGTATTGGGCCGAGGCGGTGAATACCGCATGCTATGTGTCGAACAGGATATACCTCGAGTGCACAAGAAGAAGACATGCTATGAGTTGATGCATGGTCGCACACCCAAGGTGAGTCACTTCCATGTCTTTGGTTGCAAGTGTTTCATTCGAAGAAGGGCGGGAAGTTGGATAAGTTTGAGGCTAGGTCCGTCGATGGCATTTTCTTTGGTTATGCATCTCATTCTAGAGCATATCGTGTGCTCAATCTTGAAACTAACCAAATCGTGGAGACTTGCGAGGTAACCTTCGACGAGACGAGCCACGTAGTCGGCTTGTCTTTGAGTGTGCGGTGATGATGAGCTTGGCGAGGAGATCTTTCGGGAGGAGGAGCATGAACATGGAGATGATGAGGATGGCGGTGCGGTGCCCCCGCCGAACATGTACCCACTACTTCGACTACGATGATGGATGGACCCTCTGCTACACCTACGACGACAAATCAAGAACAAGGAGAAGCTGAGGTTGAGGGGGAGGTAGCTTCGAGGCGAGAACCTCCCCGGCGAGTTCAAGTGGATCACCCAGCTTCGAGGATCATCGGCGACATGAATGAACGCACTACACGGTCGAGGGTTCGAAACAATTCCCATTTTGCTCATGCTTTGCGTTTGTTGCTTCTTTCGAGCCCAAAGACATTGGACACGCACTATCCGATCACAATTGGGTTAACTCGATGCATGAGGAGCCGGAGAACTTTGAGAGGAATCGGGTGTGGGAGTTGGTTGACCCTCCCCCGGGGTGTAAGCCGATTGGTACAAAGTGGGTGTGGAAAAACAAAGAGGGAGAGAAGGGTGAGGTTGTGAGGAACAAGTCGAGACTTGTTGCTCGGGGATTCGATCGAAGGAGGGGATCGACTATGAGGAGACCTTTGCTCCCGTAGCCCGTTTGGAGGCGATTAGGATCCTTCTAGCCTTTTCTCGTGGCTAAAGGGTTCAAGTTGCACCAAATGGATGTGAAGAGTGCTTTTCCGAATGGAGTGTTGGAGGAAGAAGTGTATGTGAGACGACCTCCGGGGTTTGAGAGTGAGAAGTACCCCCACGGGGTGTACAAGTTGAGGAAGGCGCCGTATGGGTTGAAGCGGGCGCCTAGAGCTTGGTATGGCAGGTTGAGGGGGTTCTTATTTGAGAGAGGTTTTGAGATGGGGAAGGTCGATCGGACCTTGTTTTTGCCGAGGCGGGGCGAGAGATATCCCGATTGTGCGGTGTACGTGGATGATATTGTCTTTGGTGGCTCGTCTAACTCTCTTGTTGCGAGGTTTGCAGATGATATGAGCAGGGAGTTTGAGATGAGCATGATGGGCGAGTTGCAGTTCTTCCTTGGGCTACAAATCAAGCAATCGAAGGAAGGAACATTTGTGCACCAAGCTAAGTACACCAAGGACATTGTGAGGAAGTTCAAGATGGAGGACTCCAAGGCTATGACGACGCCGATGAGTACGACTACGGCTCTTGATGCGGACGAGGAAGGTGAACACGTGGACCAGAAGGAGTACCGAAGCATGATCGGGTCACTCCTCTACTTGACGGCGACGAGGCCGGACATACAGTTCTCAGTGTGTCTGTGCGCTCGTTTTCAAGCGTCTCCGAGGACTTCGCATCGGCAAGCGGTGAAGAGAATTTTCGGTACTTGCGTCACACTCCCGACTTCGGCCTTTGGTACTCCGCGTCCTCTTCTTTGGCGCTTCATGGCTTTTCGGACGCGGATTTTGCCGGGTGTCGGTTGGATAGGAAGTCCACTTCGGGACTTGCTCGTTTTTGGGTTCTTCGTTGGTGTCTTGGTCTTCTCGTAAGCGGTCGAGTGTTGCTCAATCCACGACCGAAGCCGAGTATGTTGCCGCCGTGCTAGTTGTTGCTCTCGGCTCCTTTGGATCACCTACACCATGAGTGACTTTGGTGAGGAGTATACCCATGTCCCACTTCAATGTGATAGCACCGGTGCCATAAGCGTTGCAAAGAACCCGGTGCTCCATTCTAAAACCAAGCACATAGAAGTGAGGTATCATTTCTCGAGAGACAACGTTGAGAAAGGAAAGATAGCGTTGATCCATGTACCCACACATCACCAACTAGCCGATATTTTCACCAAACCCCTAGATCAAGCAACTTTCACTCGTTTGCGGGGGGAACTTGGTGTGTGTTTGATTTCTTGAGTTGGGTGTGTGGGAGCTCTCTTTTGCCGGTGGTGTCGAGCCCGTTTTGCCTCCCCTCGAGGAGCCGGTTTGTAGCATATGTATAGCTTTCTTTTGTGCATTGCTTGCATTTTGGCATGGCATATGTAACATGATGTATAGGCATCCTTGTATCTTAGATTGCATGCATTTTGTATCATATGCATTGGTTAGGAAAAGCTTCTCTCATATACATTGTTCACCATGGAATGAGATATATGTCTTTGTGAGCTTGTTTGGTATGATATGGTTAGTTTGGCTTAGCTCTTGATGATCTTGATGAATAATCCATGGTTGATAGCTATGCTTTTGAAAAATGTCACATGTATGCTCTCTCATGTGTAAATGCCTTTACATGCTCTTGACATGTCTTTGTGGCCTTGCTATGCTTAATTTGTGGTTGGATGGCTAGTTTATTGATCATATGGGGCCAAAGGCTCATTTGCCATCATGAATGTTTAGCCCTCTAGATTTATCTTGTGGAGGAGCATAAGTTCCTTTTTGTCGCAAAGACATTTCATGTACCACTTACAAATCTGAAAATGAAATGAAAAATGCTTGGAAAATATGCTCCCATGTCATTTGTGCTTGAATTTAATTTGCTTTGGGTGCTAAACCGTTGCATGATGCCTACCAATGAGAAGTCTCATACATAGAAGTAGGCACATGGCTCGGTGGCTTTGACATGACATGAGGTGCTTGTGGGTGTTTGTGATGGTCTTATGGTTAGAATAGCTGTCCTAGCATGAAGTTTGTGTGGCTTTGCCATTTTGATATGCTTTGATCATGTTTAGGACTTTGCTCATGAGAGGCAAGTTTTCGCAAAATTGCCAAAATCCATTTTAGCTTCGTCCAATGGTTGTGAAACTTGGTGATCATGTAGTTGAGATCGATACGAAGCCGTAGAGTACCTAACTTGCTCATTTGGACATGTGTAGCTTTCTTTGTTGAATTTTGTCTATTTGAGAAGCTCTAGGTTGCATTTTTTGCATTTTTGGCTTGATTCATGCATTGCCAACAAGGGGGATAAGTTTGAGCTTGAAATGGCTTAATGGAGGTTTTTGGAAGGTTTTCAGGTGGTTTCGAGCCATTTCTGGGCTCTGTTGTACACCGGTCTGACCGGTGTGAGTCTTCGGTCCCGTACATATGTTGGGCACCGGTCGGCCGGTGGTGATGACCCGTCCGACCGGTGTGAGCTGAAGTTGCTTTGCAGCTGCTCGCCCGTTTTCGACCGTTTTGCATGCATTCGTCCAGGGGGAGTTCATTGGTTCGGGGGAAGCTTGCATGTGTGCGGGGGGGAGCTCTTTGTGGTTTTTCGAGCTTTGTTTCGGTGGTTTGCGCTCTTTGCTTGAGCTTTGCTTTGTCTTGGATGTGTCGAGCCGTTGCCCTTGCCTAAGGGGTCCGAGACTTGCCTTCTTCAAGTGATCTTGATCTTTGCCTTTGTTTGGCTTTCGATCGCTTGTTGGAGTTTCTTTTTGTTTGTTTCTTTTCTCTCTTGTTACTTTCATGTGGGTGTTGTCAATGCACTCATCAAGGGGGAGATTGAGGACCATGTGTGGTTCGAGGACCGGTGGATGGTCGCTTCCTTGTGTGATGAGTGATTGACAACGTTGTGTGGACCGATTCTTGGCTAAGTATTGCGGGTGCGGGTTGCGGCTTGACTCGTGTTGGTGCGGGTGAAGAACAAGCGCGAAAGGTCGTCGCCGGTGAGGCCTCCGGGTGTGGAGAAGACAAGTAGGCTTCGTTCGAGGGACCCGGTGGCCGGCGGGGGTCAAGTGCGGGCCGCATGGTGGCATGAACGAGAAGATGAAGTCGTGGACGGTTTCTTGGTTGAGCCTCAAAACCAAGGTCGAGCCGGGACTACGTGGGAGCCAAGTCATGAGTGGAGATTGGCGGAGGCTACACCGAGTTCGCGGGGTTTCCGGTGGTTCACCGAAAAAACCACCGGGTTCCTTGGTTGATCCACAAAGCCAAGACCGGAGAACCGAAGATGGAGGTGCGGCGGCACGGACCGGTCGACCGGTGGGTCGACCGGTCCGACCGTGGGGACCGGTCCGACGGTGAGGAGCACCGGTCGGCCGGTGTGCGACGACGTAGTCCGGAATCTTCGAAGCGGAGGACACGCGTCGGGATCGCATGGCTTGCGTCGAGACTACGCAGGGTGCGGTCGCCGGGCATCCGTCCGATGGTGAAGACATCAAGAATTCCATATCCGCCCTTGAGGGGCTTGTATCCCTAGTTAGTAGAGAAGGGCATTTTAGACATTCGGTTGCCTCCATATAACCCAAGAGGTGAGAGGATGGCAGCCAACTCTTGGAACCCTAGCTCATTAGTTTTCCTATTTTCCACCTATTTTCTCTAGGTTTTCCTTAGGACTAGAAAGAGAGCTTCACGGAGAGATCTTGTAGAGAGGGATGGATGATCGGGCGGCTTGCTAGACCTTGTACGAACCTTTGTCTCATGTATAGATGATTCGGCGTGGTTCCTCAAGGTTTGGATGTGTTTTCCCCGGTTGTTCTTGGTGGTGATTTTCGGAGCCCTTTCTCGGTGATTTCTTTGGGTGGTTTTCGGGACTTTTCTCTCGGGGATTTGATGGGGGAAATTTGTGGGAACCCTTCGTGGTTCTTTGGGCTGTGATTCCCCTCCCAAATCCGTGAGTAAAAGTACTCGATTTTGGGGGTTTCTTGAGTTCTTGGGTTGGAAGTGCTTTCGGCGGGATTTCTTCGATTCCTCCTTTTTGGACGAGTTTTGGTGGGATTAAACTTGGCTATGAACTCCTCATGAGGTGTTCATGATATCCCCAAAGTCTTGTTCAAGTCCGTGGAGCGATTCGGGAGATCGAGATTTGGATTTGGGGGAGTTGACCGCGGGTGCTTGTTCATCCCGAGCCGCCCGTGCTACACCGGTCGACCGGTGCTCTTGACCGGTCCGACCGGTGCGAGCCCTTGTGGGTTTTTGCTCGGGTGAACGTCTTGGTGTGTTCGTTGTTGTCCCGTGTTCTTTCCTGTTTCGAGTTTGGGTCCGTTTGGTGGTCGGTTGGCTTTGTTTGGTGCCTTGGGGGCTTTCGGTCTGCCATCGGTCCGACCGGTGTGTCTCACCCGGTCGACCGGTGTAGAGCCACTTAGTGAAAGTTGCTCGGTTTCACCGGCGGGGACCGGTCGACCGGTGGTGCTCACCGGTCTGACCGGTGTGGGTCTGTAGACTCGGGGTTTGTTTTTCCGCCGCGTTCTTGAGTCGGAAGGCCGTGTGTGTGTTGGCTCCTAGGTCCAGTGGCACTCCAGTGGCTACGTGGGCTTGGCCAACTTGGGTAGTGAGTCGGAGACGTGTGTTGGAAGCCGTGTTCGTCTTGTTGGAGTTTTCATCTCCTTCGAGAAGAATTTTTATCGGCTCCCATTCACTCCCCCCCCCTCTCGGTTCGCCGTATCGGTCCTTCGGAGGCAAGTGATCACTTTCATGCAAGGAGAAGAGGAAGGGATAGACCAAGCCCGGGATAGGTTTAATGAATTAATCGAACAAGGACCAAAACTCGGCTTCACCGGTGACGTACTCTTGCATACATTTTTCTTTTCCCTAACCCCTAGTTGCATGCGACACGTCGAAATGTGTGCGGTGGGGATCTCATGGAGAAAACACTCACGGAAGCCGCCCAACTTCTACAAAAAGTTAGTAAAGCGGCCGCCATGCGAAGAGATTGGGAAACAAGACTTGCGGAAGAGCCGGAATTCAATTCAAGGAAGAAGAAGCTTGCTGATTTTTCTAAAGAGGCAACCCCAAAAGTCACAAAAGAGGAGCCAATAATGGAAAAGCTTGAACAAGAACACATCAAGTCAAGAACTACACCAAGCGTCGACTTCGCCACACCAAATGAGACGAACAAGAGAAGCATGTCAAGCGCGAAGCCACTAAGGGAGTTCGAGCCAATGGATTGGGTTCCTATTGATTACGGAGAAGTATTCGACATGAGAAGACCGTTCCCTAATCAAAAGGGAATGGCAAGAGCATTGGAAGTGGATTTCCCACCGGAGAAGAAAGCTGAAAATTCATACGACCTCGAAACCACCGGTGAGATTTTTGAAAAGCTCTTTGGAGATGACGTGGTGGATCCGGAACATATTGCCGAGGTGAAGAGAATCATGGGGATCAAGCCCGAAGCATCACCATACGCTCGCCTCGCTGAAATTTATTCGATAGGATCCGAAGAAGAAGAGAAGATGACGCCGCACTTGAGTTGCGAGATCAACGGAGTTCAATGCAAAGCTTTATGCAACATTGGAGCCCAAGTAAGTGTTCTATCTTCTAAAATTTACGATAAAGTTCAATACCACAACCTAGACTTAGCTCCAACATCAACGAAATTAATTATGGGAGATGGTAGAACTATCAAACCTCTAGGTATTGCTTGCAACATGAAAGTAAAAATCTCTAGAAACTATATACCAACCGATTTCTTTGTTATTGATGCTTACCATAGTAATTCCGATCATATAATCTTAGGTAGGCCTTTTCTTAAGTTGGTTGATGCCGTGTTAGATGCGGAGAAGGCAAAGTAACAATGAACTTTAACGGAACAAAGTACACATATAACTTTCTTCGTGCTTCTAAACACCTTACACCTTTTCCTCCCGACGATGAAGAAGTAGAAGAGATAGATAGTCTTTGTTTTGTTGAAACCCTTAGAGACCCGCCGCAAAGAGCGATGGAAAATCAAATTAGTAATCAACAAGATGAAGAACTAGAGGAAGCAACTAAAGGCTTAGAGCCGCATGATGGTAGTGTGGAGGAAGAGAAATTCGAAGACATAGGAGAAATCAAACCCGAGGAGCCACAAGTGCCCGAGGTAGACCTTAAACCATTGCCCAAGGGATTAAAATATGAATTTTTGGGCCCGGACAAAACTTATCCGGTCATTGTGAGCGACGAGTTGAGTCCCGAAGAAAATGAAGCGTTGCTGATTTTATTAAAAAAACATAGGAAGGTGATTGGATATTCAATTAATGATCTCAAAGGTATTAGCCCGGCCTTTTGCACTCATCGTATACCAATGGAAGACCAATGTAAGCCCGTAGTAGACCATCAAAGGAGGCTAACCCATGCCATGCGAGAGGTAGTAAAGAAAGAGGTTATCAAGTTACTTGATGCCGAATCATCTACCGGTTCCGCATAGCGAATGGGTGAGCCCGGTACATTGTGTACCGAAGAAAGGAGGTTTGACCGTGGTGAAGAATGAGAAGAACGAGTTGATACCGCAAAGAACCGTGACCGGGTGGCGGATGTGTATCGATTATCGTAAGCTTAACAAAGCGACGAAGAAAGATCACTTCCCCCTACCGTTCATAGACGAGATGCTCGAGAGGTTAGCAAACCACGCTTATTTTTGCTTTCTCGATGGATACTCGGGGTTCATGCAAATTCCTATTCACCTGGAAGATCAACATAAGACAATGTTTACGTGCCCTTACGGAACGTTTGCATATAGGAGGATGCCCTTCGGCCTATGCAACGCTCCGGCCTCTTTTCAGCGTTGCATGATGGCCGTGTTTTCGGAATTCATCGAAGAAATTGTTGAAGTGTTTATGGATGATTTTTCCGTTTACGGGAAGACGTTCATGGATTGCTTAGCAAATTTAGAAAAGGTCCTTACAAGGTGTGTGGAGGTAGATTTGGTTTTAAATTGGGAAAAGTGCCACTTCATGGTTAAGCAAGGCATAGTGCTCGGACATGTTATATCCGAGAGAGGAATCGAAGTGGACAAGGCTAAGGTAGAAACGGTTGAGCAACTCCCACCTCCTACGGATATCAAGTCCTTAAGGAGCTTTCTAGGCCATGCCGGATTTTATAGGAGATTTATAAAGGACTTCTCAAAGATCACTAAGCCTTTAACGCACCTTCTTTAAAAGGATGTGGCTTTCGACTTTGATGAGAAGTGTCTAGCGGCATTCCGAACCTTGAAAAATGCGTTGGTGAGTGCTCCCATCATCCAACCTCCGGATTGGAGCCAACCTTTCGAGATCATGTGTGACGCAAGTGACTACGCCGTAGGCGCGGTCTTGGGACAAAGAAAGGAAGGCAGAGTTCACGCCGTTTACTACGCTAGCAAAACTCCCGGTGGGGCACGGTTAAATTATGCCACTATGGAAAAGAGTTGCTAGCGGTAGTATTCGCTTTTGAAAAATTCAGATCTTACATCGTGAACTCGAAGGTCATTGTTTACACCGATCACGCAGCCATCAAGTATCTCTTGGCTAAGAAGGAAGCTAAACCACGTTTGATTCGTTGGATCCTTCTTCTCCAAGAGTTTGATGTGGAAATTCGTGATAAAAAGGGGGTGGAGAATGTTGTGGCCGATCATTTGTCTAGGATGAATCGTGGACAAGATGATAAAGAGCCCATAGAAGATAAGATGAGAGATGACCACCTCTATAGAGTGCTTGATAAAGATACTTGGATGATCGACATCATTCGAGCAATTCGAAAGATGCCCCTCGATCATCTAGATAAAAACACTCAAAGGAAGATAATCTCCGAAAGTAAGAAATATTTTTGGGATGCACCATACCTCTTCAAACTTGGCAATGATGGAGTAATGAGAAGATGTGTGCCAAGAGAAGAGAGGGTTGAGATTCTAAGGAAGTGCCACTCGGCGGAGTACGGTGGACACTATAGCCATTTTCGAACCGAAGCAAAAGTATGGTCGAGCGGATTCTATTGGGCGGAGATGCATGAAGATACTAAAAGATATGTTGCGTCATGCCCCGAATGCCAAAGAACCGAAAACATCTCTCAAAGAAATTCTATGCCTTTGAAATACAACTTGCAAATCGACATATTCGATGTATGGGGCATAGACTTCATGGGGCCTTTTAAAAACTCATTTGGATTCGAGTATATCCTAGTCATGGTTGATTATGTATCCAAGTGGGTAGAGGCAATACCATGTCGTAAAGCTTCCATGGAGGAGTCCATCACTATGATCAAGAACATGATTTTTCCCCGTTTCGGTACACCAAGAATCTTGATAAGTGATGGAGGAACTCATTTCACTGGGAAGAATTTCAAAAAGTGCTTGTCCAAGTTGGGAATTGAGCATAGGGTCTCCACGGCCTATCACCCACAAACCAACGGACAAGCGGAGACGTCAAATAGGCAATTAAAAAGCATACTCAACAAGACCATAGAGAAGGGAGGCAAGGATTGGTCAAAGAAATTAGACGGAGCTTTATGGGCTTATCGAACGGCGTTTAAAACACCGATAGGTATGACCCCTTATCAATTCGTCTATGGAAAAGCTTGTCACCTTCCGGTTGAGTTGGAACATAAAGCCTACTGGGCAATTAAAGAGATGAACCTTGATCTCGATGCCGCGGTGGTGAAACGAAGAATTCAAATAAGCGAGCTAGAGGAGTTGAGGTTGAAAGCTTATGAAAACGCAAGCATATACAAAGAGAGAATCAAAAGGTGGTATGATAAAAGATTGAAGAAAAAAGAATTCAAAGAAGGGGATAAGGTCCTCCTCTACAATTCGAGGTTTAAAACCTTCGGAAAGGGGAAATTGCAAAGCAAGTGGGACGGACCTTATGTTGTGCATTCGGTGTTCTCCAACGGAGCGGTAACCATTATGGATATAAACGGCGATCAATTTGTGGTGAATGGACAGCGGCTTAAGGTTTACTACGAACCCGATGTCGTGCCCCTTCACCATGTTGACGTCTTCACCATGGAGGAAGAGCCCGAACGTCCCGCCTAGGACGAAAAACAAGGTATCAACTTCTGTAAATAATTTTTCTTTTAGTTTTCTGGAGTTTTTCGCGAAGATTTACTGGGCCAACTTTTTCCCATGGGCTAAGGAAGAAAAAATAGGGCGGTGTGCAAAAAAACCGGACCGGCCCGGCACCCGAGGCAGGGTGGGCCGGCCGGCCCAGGCGGACCGGCCCAGAGGGGCCCGACGCCCGATGACGCCGAATTTCGCCCGAACTGCTCCTTTTTGACTTCCTTGTTTGGTCGGAAAATTTTAAGGGAAGTGTAAAAAAGGAAAATAAGGTTCCCAGGGCTTTTCTCTCAGGACTATTTATTTGGCCGAATTGGGAGCTCGAGGATCAAACCTTTCAAGCAATGTGTTGCACCCTTGTAGCAGCCATTGTGCCTCCAAGAAGCTTAGAGTTGAAGCTAGAAGCCAAGAAGCCATCGATGGAGGAGGCGATGCGATGCGAGCTCAAGCTACCCGTCAAGAGGACCGCACGCATCCGTTGCGGAGGACGTGTCCCGACCGGAGCTCTTGCATCTCGCAACCCCGTCGAAGGAGAGAAGGTCCCTACACCCGTCCGAAGGTCGGCACGCCTCCAAGGTGTCAAGCGCAAAGATTACAAGGAGGTGTCGCCGCAGCCTAAGGATTATGGGGATAGCGACTACTCCGACGATCATAGCCCGAGCTCGTGGGCGGCCGCCGGTAGAGATGATGATGATTGGGATGAGCGGCCCAAGGAAAGGACTCCCGAAGGCCCCAACGACGACGGCAACGACGGTGGCGAAGGCAACGACAATGGAGGTGGCAACGACGGTGGTGACAACGGTGGAGATTATGGCGACGACGACCCCTTCGGATTGCATCCGGTGTGTTGTCGAGTTTGCCGTCAATCCATCGCGGATCTCTACACGTCGGCCGACGAATGTCTCCAAGCCATGAAAGCGATAAAGCGGCGTATGGAGGACTTGGAGCGCGTAGTTGAAGACGACTACAAGTTCCTTAACCGCAACGTGCGCAAACTTTTCGGCATGGTTGGAAACATGAGAGGCAAGTGGTGCAAACTTGCTTGAAGTACCACTAGATCTAGTTTTCCCCTTAGGATTTTGTAAGATACGACGAGGACGTCGTATGTTTTAAGTGTGGGGGAGAGCTAGCTCGCTAGCCTTAGCTTTTGAACTTCAAATTTAGGTTCGGTTCACTACAAGGTTTTCCCCCTATTGCAACAAATCCCTTAGGCAACACCACTATTTCGGTTGCAATAGGGGGGTACTATTGCACCGAAACGGTGATTTGGTTGCAATTTGTGTGTCTATTGCAACACAAAATTTGAGTTGCATTATCTATTTGTTCGGTTGCAACATGTTGATGCTAATGCGCCCTTTTTTAGGATTTCCGTTGCATTTGGTCGGAACTAATGCCACCCCAATTTTGTGTTGCATTAGCATTCCTTACGTTGCAACGAGAAAGTTGCTATAGCCACCATACTAGGGATGGTTGCGTTTGAACAAGTATGTCGCAACGTAGAATTTTGATTGCAAATATATCTTTGCGATGTTGCAACAAGTTGGCGCTAATGCACCCATTATTCGAAATTGTGTTGCATTTGGTGGGAAATATTGCTACCCTACTTCGCGTTGCACTAGAAATTCGAGTGTTGCAATATAAACTTGCTATGGCTACCATACTAGGGTTGGTTGCGTTTGAAAGGCCTTACGCAACGTCTTATTTGGGTTGCAAATATCTCTTTGCGTTGTTGCAATACAAGGAAGGCTACTTTGCTTCGTTTGTAGCCTCAAGGAGGAATATTGTGTACGTATTGCCACAAAATTTGTTTAGATGAAAAAAATCTGCTATGGGGTTGTAGCGAAATTTAAAATGCGATTTAATAAATAAATTTTATTATGAAAAATCTGAATTTTAACAATATGGTATAGACTATATGTACCATGAAAAAAAGAGAGGAAAAAAATTGTGTTCTATGGGGATGTGGGCTAAGCCAGACCACAATAGGCTCAACCGGCGAGCGTAAAGCCCAGCGAGCGGGAGCCCGAGTGGACCGGCCAGCCCACTAAGCCCCATAGCGCAAGTAGCAAGCATTAGTTGATGATGGTAATACGGAGTTCGAAAGCGCGAGCACGCCTCTCCTTTTAAGCCGCCGGATACCCCCTTCTCGGTTTACGGGGTGGCACTAAAGGTACCGGAGACTAGGATGTGAAAATGTCAAATGGGCCGATGAGAGTAATAAAAACAAGGATATGCCGGCCCAAAGCGTCTATAACTTACGGCTCCCCCCACCCCCAATACACTGTTGCTCCCAACCATCCCCCTCGTCGGCTCGACCGTCGCGTCCACATCGAGATGCCCCGCATCGCGGTTTCCCTGCGGCAAGCGGCGACGGCGGCGGGAGTGGCCGCATCGAGCCTTCCCGGACCGGTGGCGGGCGCGGACGAAGGGGCCGCGGCGCCGTAACACGGCCCGAGCGACCGCCACGGCGGGCGGGGGCCGCATCGAGGGGATCCCGGAGAGCGGCGGCGGCGGACGGCGGGGCCGCACCGAGGGTTTTCGGGCGAGCGGCGGCGGCGTACGGAGGTGCCACTACTCCACCACGCGAGAAGCGCGATGCACGCGGGCGGTTCAAGTGTTCCACACCACCTACCTCGTCGTCCTCGGTATGGTCGGCGGCACCCCAACTCGTCGTCCTGCGGTACGGACGACACCGCCACCTCGTCGTCATCGTCGACGGCCCACATCGCCAAGTCGATCCATCCGGTAAGGGTAAGCGAGGCCCTAGTCGGATGCAAGCGTTCCCGAGAAGAGAAGTGAGGTACACTTTGCCCTACCCTCTTTGATTTTCCGGGAATCGTGTGACTCCTTTTGCAATTAGAAAAATGTTAGTAGTTTATAGTAATCAAAATTTCATACTAGATAATGGTAATTGTGTTTTTGTGTGCATCCATCTCACCCCATACTAGATAATGATAATGATAATTGGCTTGATTTCTTGCCATCTTTTGCCTGTGAATCGACTTCGTGTACATTTGATCACAATCCCGAAAACAAAGCCGGCCAAATGAACGCGAAGTCGTCCCATTTAGTAAGTTAGGCCTTTTTCGGCGGGTAGTCGGGGGATCACGGGTAAATTGGTATACATTATGAGTCAAGAGATTGAATAGGCGTTTAAAACTGAAAAACAGCAAATTGTTTTGTTTGCTCAGGCTAGTGAACACTGCTAATCAGGTGAGGATCATCATTCCAGACTCGGATGCTTTGAGCGGGACAATAGCAAGAAACCATCTCCATCAAAAGCTTCGGGATCATCGAAAAGAAAGGTGCATTTTTTTGACTAATTTGCTGCATTGGCCACATAATGTTGTAACACATTTCATGTTAGTAACTTGTGTTTGTTGTCGCCATAGCAAATGCCCTTGCGCCAAATGGTTCAACGGTCGAAGGAGCGCTATGATGATTTGCGGGAGCGATTGAGAACCTAAGCGTCGACATTGCTTTGGAACGCGGGAAGACATGGAGATGACCCCGAAGGAATTCATGGAGACTGACTTGCGACAAGTTAGAAGTGATGGCGAAGAAGATCCGCAAGCTTCGGGATAAAGTCAATCGCAAGTAGTAGTAATCTAGCTTAGTACGTAACATAACCGAGTCCTAGGTGAATGTTATGCGGATCTTTGGTGAATGGTCTAAGAATGGATGTGTATGTGGCAACATCTAAGTAATAACTTTGAACCTTTATATATGCATCTTCGTATGTCTATGTGTTTGGATCTGGACGAGCCCTTGCAAAATATTTGAACTCATGAGTGACACAAATTGAAATCCGTTGGGTCTGTCATGCATATTTGGACTAACCATCCGTCCGTTTTCGAAATTGCGACATGCTATTGTTTATGCTATTCATGTGAATGTTCACAAAGCATTGTGATCAACAATTTGGAGACTCTTCACTAGAACTCCCGAATTTTGTGTATTATTGTTAGCCTCTATAGTAGCCGATCGTAAAAGAAAAATAATGAATTACGCATATGTTGAAAACCACCGAGAAAGGTCATACTACGTACAACCTCGAAATATTGAAACCGGTATTCCTTGGTTGTACTAAAATTTTGTCTATCGTGTATGTATTGCCACGATCGGATAGGGGCTCTTCCGATCCGGACCATTCCAAAATTCCGTCTTCGACAACACTGGTTATTGTTGCGGAGATCTCCACGAGGGCCTCTAGGGGATCGATCTCCACGGCGATCTCCACGTGATTATTGTTGCGGAGATCTGAGCGGCGCTACGGCCACGGCCGGTACGTACCGATGTCTTGATCTCGTATATATATCCAATCGTTCGCTGCATATATATGCATATTGGTATATATATCGTGATCAAGGTCGATTGAAATTAAACATGAACAATGCGGATTAACTAATGGCATCGGACGAAGATCGAAGTTGGATGCGCTTGCCTCGACACTCGGCGGATTGGCGAACAATTTTCGAATTTTTTTGCAAAAATTTACGGCCTCATCGGCGCGAGGTGGATCTATTGCGTGTCCATGTAAATTGTGTCAATGCATGATCGGACATTCCACCGTGGGTCGCATTCAAATTCATTTACTCAATAGAGGGTTTGCCGATTGTTTCATCGATGCTTGGTAACATTCAAGACCAAACTAATACTTCTTCTCGTGGGTCCTGTGAATCAAGATGTTACTGCTGATCTCAATAATCATGATGCACTACCTACAGTGATGATACAACACATTTATTTGTAGAAGACGATGAAGAAGATGGTTTGGATGATAACCCTGCTGCCACCAATACTCTGATTAGAAACATTATCAGTGGCACTATACATCATGGACAAACCGGAGATGAGGAAGAGGCGGATAAGCGAGCGAGAGATCTTTTTGAAACTATTAGAGCGAGCAAAGAAGGAATTGTATCCGGGATGCAAAAATGCAACGAAGGTCTCTTTTATTGTGGAGCTTTTTCGGATAAAGTGCATGTATGGCTTAAGTAACGCGTCATTGGAGGCCATACTTAAGCTCTTTGGAAAGGTTCTCCCCGACCGGCATTGTATTCCCGACTCCTTGGATAAAGTGCAAAGGGTGATTCGAGACACAGGGCTTGGACTATGTCAAGATACACGCATGCCAAAATGATTGTGTGTTATTTTTTGATAAATACGCAAATCCGGAAACATGTCCCATTTGTAAGGAGTCAAGGTGGAAAGTTGTAGATAAAACCTCGATAATAATTGCGGTGCGGTGGGTGCTACTTCTGTTAAGAAGCGGTTACCAGTTAAGATCCTACGCTACTTTCCTCTTATTCCTCGGCTTCAAAGAATGTATATGTCAAAGCAAATGTCAAAGGATATGCAGTGGCACAAGAATGAATTGGTGAATGATGCGAAAATGTGTCACCCTGCTGACTCAAAGGCATGGAAGCACGTGGATTCAGAGTTTACATGGTTTTCAGAAGGAGGAGGTCGTAACGTTAGGGCGGGTCTTGCTTCGATGGGTTCAATCCCTTTGGCATGCAAAGTCTTACGTATTCCATTTGGCTTTGTCATCTCGGTTCCTTACAATTTGCCTCCATGGATGTGTCGAAACAATCTAACCGGATTTTGTCAATGTTGATTCCTGGTCCAAAATCTCCTGGAATGGATATTGATGTATACTTGAGGCCCCTGATACTGGAGCTCAAGGAGCTTTGGAATAATGGTGTTAAAACAAGAGATGCAGGGACTAAGGAGAATTTTAGATTGCGTGCTATACTTCTTTGGACAATTAATGACTTCCCGGCCTATGCTATGTTGTCTGGTTGGAGCACTAAAGGAAAGTTTGCATGTCCATACTGCCACAAACATACTGAGTATTTGTGGTTGAAACATGGGCGGAAGCACCGCTACATGGCACATCGACGTTTTTTGGCCCCTGACCATCCATGGCGCAACAATGCGGTCAGCTTCAACAACAAGGTCGAAACCGAGGAGGCACCGAACCACTATCCGGTGCACGGTACTTGAGCGTATTCTACTTTTGAACAAGTAGAATTTGGAAAGACATTGTTATCAAAAAAAAGGAAGTGTGACGAAGACAACGGATGGCACAACCGGAGGAAGAAGAGTATTTTTTTTGAGCTCCCTTCTTGGTCTTCTTTGCTCATCGGGCATAATTTGGACGTGATGCACATTGAGAAAAATATATGCGAGAGCATACTAGGCACTCGCTTAAGTTGGATGGCAAATGTAAGGACGGGGAGAATGCTCGGCTTGACATGGAGCATCTACGGATACGACCGGATCGGCACCCCCCGTGATTAAAGATGATAAGTATACCTTGCCATCGGCCTTGTACGAGTTAGATAAGGATGCCGGGGAAAGTTTGTGTGAATTTCTATATGGAGTGAAGATGCCCGATGGGGTTTCCTCGAATATAAGAAGATGTGTTGATGTAAAGTCACGTAAGGTGTCGGGCTTGAAAACGCATGACTACCATCTAATTCTACGAAACTTTTACCCTTAGTGGTGCGTAGGATTTTGCCGGAAGTTTGTTGTCATTGGATTGATTCGGCTTAGTAATTTCTTCGATGCACTATGTTCAAAGGAGTTGGTGGAATCGAAATTGGACGGAGCTCACTCGTTCAATTAGGGAGGTCGTTTGTCGACTTGAGATGATATTCCCACCTGCATTTTTTGATATCATGATTCATTTGCTCGTTCATCTAGGCTGAAGAAGCTAAACTTGGGGGGCCAGTGTGTTACGGATGGATGTACCCGGTGGAACGGTACCTACGCCTTTGTGAAAGGATATGTGAGGAACAAGGCTCACCCCCGAAGGTTCAATTCTTTGAGGGATACATACTCGAGGAGTGCCTTACATTCTCGCTCAAGATTCTTGGACGTGGACACCAAAGACAATCGTGTTGATCGACATGAAACGGTTCTTGTTAATGAGCCACCATCGGTTTGAGCATTTTTTTTTCGGAAATGGATTACAAGAGGAGAGGACGGACGGTTGAAGAAATACCACCAAATGAGTTTCGGAAGATGAGGCACTACATAATTTGCAATTGTGATGAAGCTAGACCATATGTCGAGTAAGATGCACTACTCAACATCATTATTGCTTTTAATTTTAAATATCAAACTTGTCGGGGACCGCCCTAGGGGTCCCCTCAAACAATGGGGGAACCCTTACTTAAATTCTCGCATCAAAATAAGCTAAGCCTAACCATGCGGGAAACTAACCATGCAGGACATGGCCCATGCGGCAGGACTTCGGAGGCCCACCAAGACGGCTCGTCTGTAAGAACCCTCGAGCGGGCTCCGCCTCGCCGAGGGCGGGGGGCAACCCCCTCCTCGAACGGGCTCCGCCCCGTTCGAGGGGCGACCCTTCCCTCGAGCGGTCCCGCCCCGCTCGAGGGCGCGCTCCCCCTCGAGCGAGTCCCGTCTCGCTCGAGGGTCCGCTCCGCCCTCGGCCGGGGCCCGCCACGATCACGGGCGCCCCGCACGCGTGCGCCGGCCCCGTACTTGGGCATTTAACGCCCCGACGCCGCGGGGCGGCGTCATCATGCGCCGGGGCTCACGCCCGGTGCCGCCGCACCAACTCCCCGGGGAGGAGCCCATCCCCGCTACCGTGGGATGGACCGTGCGGTACGGCCGGTGTCGGTCCCGTGACACCGTGCGCCCGCCACTTGTACGGCTAACGCGCCCGACCCTCGAAAGGGGGCCGGCGCACCCTCGACTCCACTTTCCCATGACCCCGCAGGTTGGGTGAGGGGCGCTAGGCCGGTGGGCGGCCATCCCGGCCACCGTAACGCGCGCGGCCGCCGTACCCACGCGTGCGGGCGCACGCCCGACTCCGCGGCGCACGCCCGAGCACCTGCGGCAACCACTCCACCACCGCGAGCTCATTGGGAAGGAACGCCGTTCGCCCGCTCCCCGTACTCCGTACCGGCCATCATCGGCACCTCCCTCAAAGCCTATCGGGGGACGCCATCGCCATCTGCGCCGCCTCCTACCCTCGAACCGCCACCGTTCGGGTGCGAGGTAGGCCATCATGGCCGGATCGCAGCGAAGATCGTCCGGACGGCCGCCCACTCTACGCCGTAGCACGACGTGCTTCCACACGTAGCTAGGTAGCGCGGCGTGCATGTAACTCGCCGCCCCCTTGGCCTATAAAAGGGGAGGCGAGCCCCCAGCCGCGGGGAGGACGAATCCAGAGGAACACAGCGCACCGTGCACTCACTCTCTTATTCTCCCACGACATCTCCAGCCACTCACCCAGGGGACTTGGAAGCCACGATTCCTCTCCCGCCTTGCTTGTACTTGCCCCACTACAAGCACCCCCGGTGCCGAGCAATATAGTGCCACGAGCACGCCCCTGTCGGACGTACGGCCCCCTCGGCGGGAACCGGGATAAACCTTGTGTCATTTGTTGCTTAGCATCGACCATTGAGGGATAGACCTAGGCGTTATCTACTGGTTAGTGTCGGGACCATATTCCGCACCGACAGTTGGCGCCCACCGTGGGGCAAACGAGCGCCTAAGGTCATTTCGCTAACTCCCTCCATGGTGATCCGCACTGAGTACCGTAGCACCCGCTACAACATGGGTAGCTCGGACCCTCTTCCGGCCGGGTTCGAGATCCGCTTCGGGGACTTGAACTTCCAGGCCACGGGGAACGGCTATCTCATGCGCCTCACCAATCGTGAGGAGCTTCGCGCGCAGCGCGAGGCCAGGTCCGCTCTGGTCTCCGCCGCACGCACGACACCGGCGCGAGGCACTGCGCAGGCACGGATGCCGCGGGCCCGTCGACGCCGCGGCGCCGTCGTCGCTGCGGGCTACGCTCGCGTCGGGCGCGGTCCGAGCGGCGGCGGCGAGCGCGCGCGCCGCTCGGCGCGGTGCACCCACCGTCACGACGGCCGCCACCGCCCCGGCGGGACCGCGTGCGGTCTCGGACCACGCATCCCCATCGGGCTGCGTGGCGCCACTACGGCCTACAACGCCAACGTCAACACGACAATGCGCAGGGTTCCGCCTGGTCGGCACGTCTTCGTCGCCAGGGATCCTGGCACTTCAGCAGCGGACGAGTCGTCCCTGGGCTCCGTCGACGCGATGCCACCCGCCAACCGACACGGGTACGCGGAGTGGGACTTCTCCGGCGTGCCGGACCCAGTCGCGTTCAGGCGCTTCCTCGACGCCGCGGACTACTGGTTTGGCTGCTCCGACGACTCCAGCACCGGGAGCTACGACCCCACGCGGGAGTGTTGCGCCGTCATCACCAACGACCGGCAAACGGCGCCGGTGCGGCGGGTGCGGAGACGGGGAAGTCACGCCCCCGCCCGGGGATCACCACGCGCCCGGCCGCGGGGCCGAGCGCTCTGCTCGGGGCCGACGTCGACGCACGGTGGCCCAAGCTCGCGAGCTCGAGGCCAAGCCGGCGAGAGGAGTATAGGACGGTGCGGCTACTCCGCGCCTCGATGGCGGAGAGGCCTCCGCGCGCGCGCGAGCGCGCGCGCGGGGCCGGGGCCGACGGTCCGTGACCGCCTCAACCCCGTCCCCAACGTCGACAACGCGGATACGCCACCACGGGCGAGCCAAAAGCTCATCGCCGCCGCGGCGTTGCTACGCGCCATGCCGGCACCCTCGACCCCCGAGGCCCGGAGACATGCACCGCGAGGTGCAAACTCTCCTTGAGCAAGCGGCCGTCCGGCGGGCCGAGAGCTCGGCCTCACGCATCCGCCAACGGGGGGGACGCACGGGGCGATGATCTCGCACCGGAGGCGAACCCTCGGTGCACGTAGGTCAACCTGGCCGACCCGGGGACGCACGCCGGCCAAGGAACGGCTCCTCGACACGCGCGGGCGCCGGATGGCGATGCCCGCAACGTCATCAACGCCGGGCGCACCGGCCAGGCGGACGCGCGAGCGGCCTAGGGGCTACCACCCTCGAAGGGGTGGACGCTACGACGAGCGGTGAGGATCGCTCCCCGACACCGAGCCCCGGCACCCGTGTGTTCGGCGGGGAGATCCGCACGGCGGCGTTCCCCCGCCGCTTCCGTCGGCCCTCGACGATCGTCAAATACAACGGGGAGACGGACCCTCGTGTCCGGCTCAACGATTACCGCCCTCGGCCCCACCGGTGGGCGGGGCCACCAACGACGAAGTAATCATCCGCAACTTGCCCCCCGCATCCGGGCGACGCGGCCCGGACATGGCTCGAGCACTTGCCCGCCACCGCATCCATAGCCGGGACGATCTAGTCCACACCTTCGTGGGCAACTTCCGGGGGCACGTACGTGCGCCACGGGAACTCCTCGGGATGCGCGCTCCCCGCACGCGAAGCCGGGCGAGTCGCTACGGGACTTCATACGGCGCTTCTCCAAGCGCTGCACAGAGCTCCCCAGCGTGGCACAATCCGAGATCGTGCACGCGTTCCTCGAGGGCACCTCGTGCCGGACCTTGTGCGCGAGCCGGGGACGCGGCCGCCCCACGGACTCGAACGAGCTGTTCGACATTGCCACCAGCTTCGCCTCCGGAGAGGAGGCCGTGGGGGCAATCTTCGACGGCAAGAAGGGCAAGCGCTCCGAGGACACGCCCGCGGAGGGCGGCGGGTCCAAGGAGCCGCGCCACAACGACAAGCGGGGCAAGAAGGGGGAAGAAGCCGCGCCGCGAGGCGCGCGAGCGAGGGCGCAACGGCGGCAACGCCGAGGCCCTCGGCTGTTGACCCGGCCGACGGGGCCCTCGGCCGGCTCCTCGAGGCCGGGGGTGTTCGACGACATGATGAAGAAGCCATGCCCCTACCACAAGACCCCCGTAAACCACACTCTTGAGCGAGTGCGACATGCTCAAGAAGTTCTATGGCCGTGCCGCCGCGAAGGAGGCGAGAGGCCAATAAGGATGGGGGCGATGGCGACGCGGGCGGTTTCCCCGCCGTCGAAAATGTGTTCCTCATCTTTGGGGGACCTACCGTCGACATGTCGACCGGCGGTGCAAGAAGGAGCGGCACGAAGTCCTCGCCGCGAGAGAGGGCACCTCCGGCCTTTCTCAACCGGTCGAAGGATGCCATCACCTTTAGCCGGGATGATCACCCAAATCGCATCCCGAACCGGGCCGCTACCCACCGGTGGTCGATCCCATCATTGGCAACGCCCCGGTTTTCGAAGGTCCTTATGGACGGAGGCGCATGGCCTCAATATCCTCTTCGCGCATACATTGCGCCCCGATGGGGATTGGGCTGGACCGGTGCGGCCCGGCACGAAGCCGTTTCACGGCATCGCGCCCCGGCAAGCGAGGTTCAACCCCTCGGGCGGTCGATCGCCCGTCCGGTTCGGGACCCCCAAGAATTTCCGCAAGGAAACCCTCACCTTCGAGGTGGTGGGATTCAAAGGGGCCTACCATGCCATCCTTGGGCGACCATGCTATGCCAAGTTCATGGCGGTCCCCAACTACACGTACCGAAGATGAAGATGCCGAGGTCCAAACGGCGTCATCACCGTCGGGTCATCGATCGAGCATGCATTCGACCGCGATGTCGAGTGCGTGGAACATGCGGAGGCACTAGCGCCGGATGAAGCGGCCGGTGAACACACTTGGAGAAGATGGTCAACGACGACCTCGGCCTCCGCCGCCAAACACATCGGCACCTTCGAGGCCGCCGAGCAAACCAAAGGGGTCCCCCTCGACCCGACGCCCCCGAGGGCAAGGTGTTGAGGGTCGGCTCGACCCTCGATCCTAAATAGGAAGCGGTGCTCGTCGACTTCCTCCGCGCCAACGCCGACGTCTTCGCGTGGAGCCCCTCGGACATGCCGGGCATCCCGAGGGAGGTCGCCGAGCACTCCCTTGATATCCTCGCCTAACGCTCGCGCCGTTCAGCGGCGGCTGCGCCGCTTCGACGAGGAACGGCGACGGGCGATCGGAGCGGAGCTGCGGAAGCTCCTCGAGGCCGGATTCATCAAGGAAGTGTTCCACCCTACGTGGCTAGCTAATCCTGTGCTTGTAAAAAAAGAAAAATGGGAAGTGGAGGATGTGTATTGACTACACCAGTCTCAATAAAGCATGTCCAAAGGTTCCTTTTCCTTTGCCACGCATAGATCAGATCGTTGATTCCACTGCCGGGTGTGAACTACTCTGTTTCCTTGATGCCTACTCGGGATATCACCAAATAAAAATGAAGGAGTCCGACCAGCTCGCGACTTCGTTCATCACACCGTTCGGGACGTTCGTTACGTCACGATGCCTTTTGGCCTCGTAAACGCGGGCGCAACATATCGCCGCATGCGGCACGTTTTTGGGGACCATATCGGGCGAACGGTCGAGGCTTACGTGGACGACATCGTCGTCAAGACCGAGAAGGCGGACGACCCGGTTAGCGATCTTGGCATCGCGTTCGGTACCGCGGGCCAACGGGGTCAAGCTCAACCCCGAAAAATGTGTCTTCGGAGTGCCGCGGGGCATGCTCCTAGGATACATCGTCTCCCGGCGGGGAATCGAGGCCAACCCCCGAAAAGGTCGCGGCCCTCGAGCGAATGGGTCCAATTCGGGACCTCAAAGGGGTGCGAAGGTGTTGGGGTGTCTTGCCGCCTTGAGCCGCTTCGTCTCGAGGCTCGGTGAGAAGGGTGCCGCCTCCACGGCCGCTCAAGAAGCACGAACGCTTCTCTTGGACCGCCGAGGCCCGGAAGCGCTCGACAAGTCGAAGGCGTCTCCGACACACGCCCCAATCCTTACGCCGCCGCGAGACGGCGAACCCCTCCAACTCTACGTGGCCGCAACCACCCGGGTGGTCGGCGCCGTGATCGTTGTGGAGCGCACGGAGGAAGGGCATGCCTTGCCCGTGCGAGAGGCCGGTCTACTACATCGGCGAAGTCTCGTCGGACACGAAGACGCGCTACCCCCGTGGTCCGAGAAGGCGTGTTGTATGCGGTAGTCCTCGCGCGGCGCAAGCTCCGCCACTACTTCGAGGCCCACCCGGTTCACGGTGGTCTCTTCCTTCCCGTTAGGAGAGATCATTCGCAACCCCGACGCGGCGAGCGGGGTTGCCAAGTGGTCCGTGGAGTTGATGGGCGAGACGCTCGCCTACGCTCCGCGCAAGGCCATCAAATCGCAAATCCTAGCCGATTTCGTCGGCCGAGTGGACGGACACGCGGCCGCCGCCCCCTCGGATTCAAGCGAGTCTTGGACTGCGTTCTTCGACGGCTCGGTGATGAAGACGGGGAGCGGGCGCGGGCCTGCTCTTCGTGTCACCCCTCGGGGAGCACATGCGCTACGCGATGCGTCTCCACTTCCCCGCGTCCAACAATATGGCGGAATACGAGGCCCTTCTCTGCGCGGCCTCAAAATCGCCATTGAGTTGAGCATCAAGCGCCTCGACGTGCGAGGGGATTCGCGACTCGTGATCGACCAAGTCATGAAGAACGCGAGCTGCCACGACGACAAGATGGAGGCCTACTGTAAAGCCGTGCGGGCCCTCGAGGACAAATTCTACGGCATCGAGCTTAATCACGTACCCCGCCGATACAACGAGGAAGCGGATGAACTTGCCAAGATCGCGTCCGGGCGGATCACCGTTCCCCCGAACGTTTTCGCGCGCGACATCGCGCGACCCTCGGTCACCTTCGAGCCTTACCCCTCGAGCGACGGCGGACCCTCGGGGGCTCCCTTGAACCCATCGGGTGCGGAACCCATGGAAGAGGACCCCTCGAACGAGGCGTACGTGCTCTCCCTTCTCGAGGGGTACGGCTCCCACGAGGCTGTCGCGATGGACATCGAGCCGGCTCCCGTCCAGGCGGACTGGCGGGAGAAGTACATCGCCTGGATTGCTCGAGGGGAACTCCCCGCAGACCGGGCCACAGCCAGGCGCATCGCCAGGATGGCCAAGTCATTCACCCTCGTCGACGGCGAGCGCCGGCCAAGCGCGCCGCGTCAGGCATCCTCCAGCGGTGTATACCCATTCCCGAGGGGCGCGAGCTCCTACGGGACATCCACGCGGGGATCTGTGGCCACCACGCCGCGCCGCGCACCCTCGTTGGCAACGCGTTCCGCCAAGGCTTCTACTGGCCTACCGCGGTCGCGGATGCCAGCGAAATAGTGCGACCTGCGAAGGGTGCCAGTTCTACGCCCGCAAGACCAATTTGCCCGCTCACGCCACGCAAACGATCCCCGTGACATGGCCGTTCGCCGTGTGGGGGTTGGATATCGTCGGGCCCCTGCGGAAGGCGCCCGGGGGCTTCACCCACCCGCTTGTCGCGATTGACAAATTCTCCAAGTGGGTGGAGGTGCGCCCCATCACGAATTTGAAGGGTGAGCGAGGGCGGTCACGCTCTTCACCGACATCGTCTACCGCTTTGGAGTGCCAAACTCCATCATCACGGACAACGGGTCCCGGTTCACGGGCGGAAGTTCTTGGAGTTCTCGCGACAAGTTCCACATCCGCGTGGATTGGGCAGGTGTGGCACACCCACGGACCAACGGCCAAGTGGAGCGCGCCAACGGCATGATTCTACGAGGGCCTCAAGCCCCGAATTTTTGACCCCGGCTCAACAAATGCGGCCGGAAATGGCTCCAAGAACTACCGACGGTCGTGTGGAGCCTAAGGACCACCCCAAGCGAGCCACGGGTTCACACCGTTCTTCCTAGTTCATGGCGCGGAGGCCATCCTCCCCACGGATCCGGAATACGGGTCGCCCAAGGTTCGAGGCTACAACGAAGATGCTAACCGGCGAGCCCGCGAGGACTCACGGACCGGCTAGACGAAGTACGCCTCGTGGCGTTGATGCACTCCGCGAGGTATCAACGGTCCCTACGACGCTACCAAGCACGCAAGATACGTCGGAGGGATTTCGGCGAGGGGGATTTGGTCCTAAGGCTACGCCAAGACAATCGAGGGCGCCACAAGCTATCGCCCCCATGGGAGGGACCCTACGTCGTGGTGAAGGTGCTCAAACCGGCACATACAAGCCGGCCAACGAGGACGGCGAAGAACTCACCAACGCTTGGAATATCCAACAGCTACGTCGCTTCTACCCTTAACTAGGATTTCCAAGTATTTTCTGTTGTAAAAACGCATGGCCAACGCCCCAGTTGGTGTCACCTATGTAAATACTCCAAGTCTAATAAAAGGGCAACTCGGCTTTCCCCTGAAACCCAAGTTACCCTCGGGGGCTCGCGGGGGGCACCCCCCCCCCCCCAAATAGTCCCATTTTTTCGCGCAAAAAATGTAACAACACACGCTAAGTTTGTTTCCTACTTCAACCACGAGCCACGATTCGAACAGGGCGTAGGCGGCACGGCGGAAGGAGCGCGCGAGCCGAGACGACCTACGCCGCGTGGCTATGGCCCGTCTCTCTCGCCTCCAACCCAGCGGGCCCCTTACGAAAAACGAACTCCCCTAACTAGAATCTACTCAGGAAGAAGGAGAAACAAAAAGCGTAATAAGCAAACGATTTCATTTACAACAACTGCCCATGTTCATGAAGTAACTTGTTTATTTACAAAAAGGCCACGAGGCCAGAATTCTGATACACATAAAACAAAAAACGGGCCCAGCGCCCAGATGCTTTCAGGCGGGTGGAGCAGCAGCATCGGCGGCGTCCGGGAAGAGGAATTCTTCGAAGGCCTCGGCGAGCGACCCGGCGGCGTCAGCAACAAGCGCGTCCACACGCTCCATGGCCACCTCGTCCTCGACGCCCTCGGGCACGATGTAGCCTTCCGCCACCGCCTCGAGGTTGACCTCGTAGTGGGATCGCACCACTCCGAGGGCCTTCGCACGCCTGGGTGCAACGCCCGCGCATCCGCTCCGTGACATGGCCGCCGCGGGCGCGCGCGGGCGGCCGGCCGCCGAGCCGCCGGCCGGGCCTCGCCTTCCTCGACGACGCGACAGGTCTCGAGGGCCGCGTCCCGCGGCTCCTCCCGGCTCTGCTCGGAGGAGTTGTAGGAAGCCTCGCAGGCCTCGGCCGCCGAGCCGCCTGCCCCAAGGCGGTGCGCAAGCTCTGGAATCATCAAGACGACAAGAGATCGAAAGGGAGAAGCGAACCCTCTAAAGCAAAAAAAAACAACAAACGAGTCGAAAAGTCTCACCCTCGACTTGCTTCTTCTCCGCACCGAGGTCGCGGCGCACGGACTCGAGCTCCGACTCGAGACGCCGGACCGGCCTCGCCTTGCTCACGGAGGGCCGCCTCTCCGGGCCGGCATTGCCGATGCCGAGCGAGAGCGCTTCATCCTCAACCTTGGAGAATGCGGCGTTCCGCTCCTCCGGCGACTTCTCCGCCGCTTCGCGAGCAACGCGCTCCCGCTCCGGCGCCGTTCGCGGCGTCGCCGAGGGCGCCCCTCGCTCTTGGCCGGAGCCTCCCCTCGGCCCCCCGGCGGGCGACGCGCTCCTCGCCGAAGCCGCTCCTCGGGGCCGACGACGAGGGCCGCGGCCTTGGCGTCGAGGGCGGCCTTCGGGTCATCGGCCTCCTCCTGGTGCGCCGCTCCCGGCCCCGCGCGCCCGCTCCCTCCGGCCGGCGCCGCCGCGCTGCGCGCCCGCCCCTCGAGCGACGTGCGGAGCTCCGGGTCTCGGCGCGAGCGGTGGCCACCTCCGCCTCCCGGTTGGCGGCCGGCGTCCGCGTCTTGTCCGTGTCCTCGCGCGCGTTCCACGGCGCCTCGTCGCGATCGACGAGGGCTGCGCGGATCCGCTCGAGACTCGAGTGACGCGCTGCGTCCCGCCCCCGAGCTCTCCGGAAGCACGTCGCACCACGCCATCGCCCGGTACACCAGCCAGCTGTCCGGCGTCCTGAGAGCTTCCGCAAGCGCGTCGAAAGCGGCGCATCGCTCCCGAGGCCGGCGGGCCTCGGCGTTCACACCGGTCGAACGCGCCGTACTTCTCATGGGCGCGGCGCTCGAGCTCCCCGGCATCCACACATCGAACCTCGTAAGCGCCAAGTCTTGAATGCAAGACGCGAAAACGAAAAAGGAAGGGGAGAAGAGCCACCGTGGCTCACCGGAAGACGATCCAGGCCGGGCCGCCGTGGGACCCGCGCCGCCTCGTTCAACGCGCGGTTGAGCGTGGCGCCGTGGCTCCGGAGCTCGCCCCCGCAGCCCTCGCTCCCCCCGGCGTCGGCAAACGCGGGGGGGGATCCTCGCGCGCCCCCCACCCAGGCGGGCGGCGGCGTGGGAGGACGAGGCCCCGGCCACCGTGCCCTTGACCCCCCACGCCGTCGGGTGACCCTCGCACCGCCTCACGAGGGCCCCCTCCCCGGGGCTCGGGGAGGTCGTGGGCCGCCCGGCCCACCGGTTCCACCCGGGCGGCGGGGAGTCATCCGAGAGCTCCACCACCTCCCCCCGGAGACCGCCGGCGGGAGGAGCCGCCCCCGCTCCGCCTCCGCGCGGCGCCTCCACCGCGCCTCCGCGGCCACGGGCGCCGTCGTGGCGCGCGTTGCCGCCACCTCCGCCCGTGCCGCCGCATCCGCGGCGCCCCCGCGAGGTTGCGCCCGCTCCGCCTCCTCCGCGGGGCCGCCACCGCGGGCGGCACCTCCACCGTAGCCACCGCGCGCGCCCGCGCCTCCGTGGCGGCCGCGCGGCCGCCCCCGGCGACCTGCCCGGCCGCGCCGCGGCGGGCCGATCCGCCGGCCGAGGCCTCGTGCCCCGGCCGGCCTTGCGAGCTCGTGCCCGCCGCCGCGCTTGTCCCCGGCGCGACCCCCCTCGACGAACGCCGCCGGGGGGGATCGACGCATCCGTCCCTCGAGCACCTCGGCCGGTGCAAGAGGAGGGGACGGTTGGCACCGCCTCGCGCAAACACGAACGGAGGGTTAGAGCATCTAATAACCAAAAACTAAAGCCAAACAAGGGAAGAACAGCCTCCTTACCTCGCGGAGAAAAGGCCCGCTTCTTTTCCTCGAGGCCTCTCGACGAGGCCGGCGCGGCAGGGGCCGCGCGCCGCCGCGCCTCCCTCCGACGGCGCCGCCGCACGCGCGGGCATGCCCGCCCACGCGTGGGCGCGCCCGATGTCGTACCCCCCCGATGACGCCACCGCGCGCGGGGGCACGCTCGCCCCGCGCGCGGGCACGCCCGCCGACGCGCCCGCCCGACGATGACGCCGCGCGCGGACGCGCTCCCGCCGCGCGCGCGCACGCTTGACGCGCGCGCGCAGCACGTCCGCCGCGCGCGCCGGCACCTCCGCGCGCGCGTGCCGCCCCCCGACGATGATTGCCCGCGACGGCGCCGGCGGCGCCCACCCCACAAAGCCGCCCCCGACGCCGGCGCGGGGTTCCCGCGACGGGGGGCGCAGGCCCACCTCGTCCGAGGGGCCCTCCCCCTCGTACTCTTTCTCCTCGTCCCCGCTCCGAGGACGAGGGCTCCTCGATGTCCCGGGAGGAGAGCCCCGCCCCTCCCCGCGGCACTCCGCGGACCGTGCGGCCGCGCGCGCTTGGCGCCGCCTTGCGTGCTCCCTCCCCGCGCGTCGCTCGCTCCCCGCCGCCCCGCCGCGCCGCCGGCCGAGCGCACGGAGTCGGGGGTGGGGTGGAACGGACTTGGCGGCGTTGAACCCGCACCGACCGCGCGCGAGAGCAACGATGGCGCATCGACGAAACCAAGCAAGAACAAGGACTAAAACGGAATCAAAAACCACACCTCACCAACGGGCCGACGGGGGAGCATCTCGATATCCCACGGGGTCCCGACCCGCAGCGGCGCCGCGTCCGGGTGTCGGACGGCGCTCCGCGCCCGGTGAGCGCGTACGGCCGCTCCGGGCCGGCGGTCGGAGGCATCCGCGACCTCGCCGTGTCGACGGGGTTGGCCGCCTCCGTCATCTCGAAGATGCGAGAGGGGCCTCTCCATCAACGGCACGACCCGCCTGTGGTGGAGGAAGGCGAGGACGCCCATCGCGTTGAGCCCCTCCTTCGCCGGCCACCGCGAGGGCGGCAAGGACGGACCCCGGCGCGCCCGTGTGATTGGCCGTAGGCAACCCGTAGCCCCGAGAGTCCGGCCTCTTCTTGAACACCGGCCGGTGTAGGGAGGGGGGGAGGCCGGCCTCGCGTTGCCGCGCGATAAAACCATCCCCGCTCCCACTGGCGTTGTTCGTCGTCGTATGGTGCGGGGGATGTAGAAATCCTTGAGCCGCCCCCGCCGGATCGAGCGACATCCCGCCGCGCGCACCGCGCGCGCGGGTCCTCGCCTCCGACGTGGGGCGCGTGATGAGCTCCCCGCGGAAGAGGTGTACCCGCAGCTCCCAATTGACCGGGATCCCCCGGGTACCCTTTCAGCGACGCCCACGAATGTGGCCGCGCTCGCGAGATCGCACTGGGGGCAAAATTGTGCGCCTCCACCCCATAGTGGTAGCACAATGCCCGCATGAATGTGCTCGTAGGCCGCGCGTTGAAGCCGCGCTCGTGATAGCGGAGGAAGCTCACCACGTAACCCTCCGGCGGATTGGGCTCGAGGTGCGTCGACGGCGGCACGATCCACTCCGCCGGCGCCCTTCTTCGTTGGCCGACACCGGTGGCCGGCGGCGACCGCCGCCCAGGGCGAGCGGGTCCCGCTCGACCTCTCCCCGTGCGTACGGCTCCGGGGACCCCGATCGGAGGCGAGGCGGCGCCATAAGGGGGGGACGAACGAGTGCAAAGGCGGAGGACAAGGAAACGAGGAAAAAGCTCGGCCAGCGAGCCCGCGCGACGGCAAGAGTGAGGGCGAAGGCGAAGGGACGGAGGACCGAAAACGTGAGGGAGCCAAGGTAAAAAACCGTCGTCCCTTCCTCACCGCGCTTCCTGCAACGGCGGGCGAGTTCCTCCGGAGCGACGCCCCACCAACATTAACTGCAGGAATCTTTCCATCGCGTCGACGGGCGGGCCCCACCACGACCGGCAGCGGCTCTAACACCGGCAGCGGGTCATCATTGCGGCAAGACCGGCGAGCCGACCGAGGCAAAACCGTCACGTCCGCCGCCGTCGCCCACTACACGCGCGCGCGGCCCGGCGGCGCCTAAAAGGCGCGCCCGCGTCGCAAAACCGCGGCCACGACCGCAAGGCACTTAAATGCCGGGCCCCTTGCCAAGCAAGGAGAGCCCTCGAGTGAGGCGAATCCTCGGCTCGAGACAAAGGCGACCCCTCGATGGGATGACGGCGTGAGAAGGTCGCCCGGACCCTGCTTCGGTGTAGAGCGAGGCCGGCCGCGAGCACCCATGCCACGTGAAGCCCTCGAGTGGCGTGACCCTCGGCACGAAACAAGGCGACCCTCGATGGGATATCGGCGTGAGAAGGACGCCGGGACACTCGCTCGACGAGAGCGTACCACCGGCGGCACCCATGCCACGTAGGACCCTCGAGCGGCATGACCCCCAACTCGAGACAATGTCAACCCTCTAAAAGAAGGCACGCGCGTAAGAGGATCGCCCAGGTCACGCTTGAAATAGAGCGACACCGAAAGCACTCATGCCGCGCCGTGCTGCCAACAAGCACCTCGAGGGGGCGGCACGTCCAGACCCCTCGACGGCCGCAAACGCGAAAAGACGGGGCTGTCCATGCACGGCCCCGCACGGCCTTCCGGAGGTTCAAGCCCGACCCTCGACGGGTTCGAACAGGCGCCCCAGATCACAGAGTTAGGGACGACGAGGGCACGCGCATTCGAGCCGTTCCTCGAGCCCGCCGCTCGAGGGTGCCCCACATGTCGTGTTCGAGAGCCGCCGAGGCGCCTAGCCGGGGGATCCCACCGAGGGAGAGCTTCCGCGCCCTCGGCCCCTAGCCGACCCGGGCCCAGCCCCCACTCTAGCAAACCCACGCAAGCGCTTCCATGGACGTGTCTCCGGACCGCGCAGCCTACCGCCCTGTCATCCGAACGGGGCATGGACGTCCACTCGAACCACCCGCTGTGCGCCTCGATGAGGAATCCGCGGTCCGCGACCTCGCTCGATGGGAGTCGTGGAAACCTCACCCTCCGTCCCGCGGAGGGACGGCGAGGGCGCGATAAAAAACAAGTCGTCGAGCTCGACCCGATCGCCTCGAACAGAGCCAAGGCTCGGGGCTTGACGCGCGGCTACACCTCCCCTGGAATGGGCACCGCCGGGAGACGATGGCGGGGAGCGTGCACCCGATGCCGCGCGGGAATACCGCCGATGTTGTGACCGGGCATATGTGCCACGCCTTTCCGACCGACTTGCTCGCGGTTAACCCCTGCCGGGGAGAGCCCACACTCTGCCCGCAGGCTTCGGGAGGCTAGACCCGCGGGTCCCCCGCGACGCGGCCCCACGCGAAAGCGTTCGCAAACAAGGAGGGAAGAACGTCCTATCGCAGGGTTCCGGCATCGCGGGAGCCTCAATGGCAAACCGCCGGATGCTCTGGGGCCACCGTCGGGGACCGCCCTGAGGGGTCCCCTCAAACAATGGGGGAACCCTTATAAAATCCCTGCATCAAAATAAGCTAAGCCTAACCATGCAGGGAAACTAACCATGCGGGACATGGCCCATGCAACCAGGACCGGAGGCCCACCAAGACGGCTCGTCCGTACAGAACCCTCGAGCAAGCTCGCCGCGCCGAGGGGCGGGGCAACCCCGTCCTCGAACGTGAGCCGTACCGCCCCGTTCGAGGGGCGACCCTTCCCTCGAACGGACCCGCCCGGCTCGAGGGGCGCGCTCCCCCTCGAGCGAGTCCCGTCTCTCGCTCGAGGGTCCGCTTCCCCCCCTGGCCGGGCCGCCACGATCACGGGCGCCCCCGCACGCGTGCGCCGGCCCCGTACTTGGGCATTTAGCGGCCCCGAGCGCCGCGGGGACGGCGCCATCATGCGCCCGGGCTCACGCCCGGTGCCGCCGCACCAACTCCCCGGGGAGGAGCCCATCCCCGCTACCGTGGGATGGACCGTGCGGTACGGCCGGTGTCGCTCCGTGACACCGTGCGCCCGCTGCGCGCGGCCTAACGCGCCCGACCCTCGAAAAGGGGGCCGGGCGCACCCCTCGACTCCCACTTTCCCGTGACCCCTCGCAAAGAAGGGTGAGGGGCGCTAGGCCCCGGTGGGCGGCCATCCCGCCACCGCGCGCGGCCCGCGCCGCCGTGCACCCACGCCGGCGCGGGCGCACGCACCGACTCCGCGGCGCACGCCCGAGCCCGCAACGAACCACTCCCACCACCGCGAGCTCATTGGGATGGAACGCCGTTTCGCCCGCTCCCCGTACTCCGTACCGCCCATCATCGCACCTCCCTCGAAGCCTATCGTGGGAGCCGCCATCGCCATCCGCCGCCTCCTACCCTCGAACCGCCGTCCGTGGCACGAGGTAGGCCATCATGGCCGGATCGCGCCGAAGATCGTCCCCGACGGCCCCCCGCCCACTCTCACGCCGTAGCACGACCGTGCTTCCACACGTAGCTAGGTAGCCCGGCGTCCCCTTAACTCGCCGCCCCCTTGGCCTATAAAGGGGAGGCGAGCCCCCGCCTCGCGGGGAGGACGAATCTAGAGGAACACAGCGCACCAGTGCACTCACTCTCTTCGTCTCCCACAACATCTCCAGCCACTCACCCGAGGACTTGGAAGCCACGATTCCTCTCCCGCCTTGCTTATATTTGCCCCACCAGCACCCGGGGTGTGGCCGGAAGCAATATAGTGCGACGAGCACGCCCCTGTTGGACGTACGGCCCCCTCGCAGGGCCAGGAATAAACCTTGTGTCATTTGTTGCTTAGCATCGACCATTGAGGGATAGGCCTAGGCGTTATCTATTGGTTAGTGTCGGGACCATATTCCGCACCGACAAAACTAACGGTAATATTCTTTTGTGTGCGGCGAGCATTTGGAAGAACCGAGGGCACATGGATCCGTAAATCTTGATAAGCGACATGAGGCTCAACTCGTAAGATGGTTTGAAAGCAAGATCACGAGTTTACATGCTAGGAGGGGAAGTAAGTTCGGATTTGTTTGCACTTGCTCAAGGACCGGATCCTCGACCTCGTATATTGAATAGATGTCATATCAACAATTGGCTTTTTCGTACCGTTAACATCGAGAGAACCCTTGTGACACAAAAGAGTGGTGTGCTTGTCAAGGGTGAGGCAGAAGGCACAAATTGGTATGGGGTGATTAAAAGAATGATCTCCTTTGGAATTCCCTGGACAAAAAGAAGTTATTCCGTTCCAGGTGGATGGTTTGATGTGCCTCTTGTCACAAGTACCAACAGAGGCGAGAGGATACAAAGAAAGATAAATATGGGGTCATTGACATCGATACTACTCGACACAAGTTTAGCAATGAACCCTATATTACGGCAACACAGCAAGAACCGGTGTTTTATGTGAATGCGGTGAACAAACCTGGGCCGGGAGCAGTGTTATTTCAATGAAACCAAGGCACTTGTTTGCCATGCCTGAATTAGATCTCGAGGACTCACTTGCTGTGGGTATCGAAGGTATTAATTTGCTCGGTGAACACCATGTTTTGACAAATTGGTCTAGATCGGACAAGGAAGGCACAACCGGCGATGTCTCAGTTATTAATCAGGTTCGGGCCGAGGCGGTTGACGAACCGGACGACGAAGTATTTGATGTGATTCCGTGTCCTCCCTATGAAAGCGCGTTTCCTTAAAACCCAATAAACCCCCGCGACCCCCCAAATTCAATCTACAACATGATCCGGAGGCGGCGGTTCTTTTCCATCTCCCCTCATCCTCGCCGGGGATAACGGCGTCGCACATCCAATTACCCACCGTGCGTGACGAACCGCAACCACTCCATGGAAAAGATCTCCGTGGCTCGCTACGAGGCGTCGTCGAGGCCGCCGGGACTCCCGACGGAGCCGACGATTGACATCGTCTCCCGCGTCGGCCGCGCGGTCGGGAGGATGCCATTGTGGATCTCCGCAACTCGCGCGCGCAACATGCAAGGCAATGTGCGTGGTGGGCGGCGGCGCCACGGTCGGACGACGCCTAGCCCCGAAACGCGTCCCGCGCGTCGATTCTACCTCGGCCACGAGTATCGCGCGGCGCTCGTCAACACGCGGCCAACGTCGGCAACCCGAGGCCTTGTTCCCGAGCGGCTTGCGCCGCGCAAGAGCGGGGAACACACGTGGCGTCATCACGCCGTGCCTCGACCCGGCTACGGCGCGCGCGCGGAGGGCGGGTCACAAGGAATCGATGTACGCCCTCTCCCTCTTCCTCTACATACCCAACGGCGGCGGCGAGGCCGACGACGACGAGGCCGGGCGGCTCTCGCGCTTGGTCGAGGCACCCCAAGAGGGGGCGACGGTGCTTCCTTGGATAAATTTGACTTGCACAAAACGCCGCTCCGGGATCATTGCGTCGACGTGGGACTACCCGCTTACGGATGCGAATGCGATTGCCGTGTCGCCGGTGCGGCGCCCGTACCTCGCCACGACGATTTGCGGTGTGCGGGTCGCGGGTGTGGCGACCACGCGGAGATGGCATGCTTGGTACTCGTGGCGTAGGTTCCGCAGCCGAGGAGTGTAGGATCCGAAACGAGTGTGATTGGTTCTTCTACACACTCAAGGAAGCGTTAATGATCCGAAGGAAGGTATAAAAGTTGTGATTGCTTGATATTTCTTGATAAATTAGTACCACACATGATGCACCATAAAAGACATTCGGGATTTCGGTGTACATGTTTGCGTTCTTTCTTGTGTTTTACAAGTTCGGTCGATTGCTAAACATTGTTTCGGTGCACAAGATTTGAGTTATCATTTGTTCGACGGTTCGTTTAATGCTTTCTTCATGTTCGGGAAATTTATACGCAAGTGACGAGGGACCTTGCGGAGAGGCTCTAGCGTCATTCCGGTCACATCTTTGAAGAAATCCAGCTAATAAACACAAAGCATGTCTCTCAAGTTGTGTCTTTCGACTATGTATGTGTCTTTACAATTTGTGTCCTTGTAGAGCATGTTTTTGATGATCCTTAGTTGGTGTGGTGTCAACGTGACTCGGGTAGCTAGCTCCGTGAAAACTCAGTTGTCATAAATCTTACCGATTGCTACCCGATCTTTATGTTTGTTACACATATTTGTGTGATGCATTTTACTCTGGTACAAATCTGATAAAGGGTTTATGGTAGTCTGCTAAAGTTTATACAAATATGACATTCGTAAATTTACTCTGACCACATCAAAAAATGTGTAACCAATATACAATAACTTTGTGGTAAACAAGAAGTAAACTTTGTGGGACCCACCCGTCAGCTGGCCACACCAAAATGCATCCCTCAAATACGCCAAACGTTCAGAAAAAATGGGTAGCCAGCGATTTGGAATGTGGCGCCGCTTTTCCCATCCGAATTATTTAACTTTCGCCCAAACTACCGCGCAACCATGACCGGGGCCACCACGCCGGGTTACAAGAGTAAAAAGTCGCGCGTCTTTACTTTCCCTCCCGAATCCCCTCGCAAAACAAATCTACAACTCGGTCGGTTAGGGGCCGGGTAGACGATACGACTACCGCCGCCGCCGCCGCCAAGGCGCTTCTCGCCGCGCGTACACGAGGATGCCGTCGTCGAGGGAGCCGGCAAGGGTGACCCCTACGTCCTCGAAGCGCGGCGCACACCGTCGTCGGCCATGCTACCTAGAATGTTCACAACCCCCGGTGCGGCGATTGGTGAACCTACCGCCACCATGGCCCCTAGGCCTAGGGCGACGGGGGCTCTCTTTGGGTCATCATCACCTTCGGGCGACGATGAAGCACGCGTCGACGTGGACATAGGTGCGGACCCGATGTTTTACCTTCATCTCGGGATGAGACGACCGAGGCCAGTACGCCGTATCGTGGTTCCATCTTTCCCCTCGTTCGTACTGCATCCAACATCTCATGCATCTGTGCACGCACTGGTACCCTAGATTTCATGCATTTGATCACGCGATTTGCACACCAAATTTCATCACATGTTATTGATATGACATCGAAATGAATGCGCGGATCATTAGATGATCGAGTCTTGGACCGTATATATGATTGAGAAGGGTATAGATGGGGAGCCGAGATACAACACATACTTGTCACCCTCGTGGTTCACAAATCATCCTACAAACCATAAACAACCCGAAACAAAAGCGGGGGTACGGGATGAGGGACATTGTTTACTACAAGACTAGAATTCCGACTCTCTTGCGGAAGCAACACTCACCGAGATCGACTACGACGTCGACGTAGAAAGAATGAAACAGATTCACGAGGAGGAGATGGTGATCGGATTAGTTATCTCCGAGAGCCAATACCTATAAACCATACCATGGCCATAACACCTTTGAAATCCAAAAGTGCTTACATAAATGCCGATGATGAAGAAGAAGTACAAGAATGTGACTTAGATGAATACAAACTTTGGCTAGCCGATTTGCATCAAGAGAAGAAAGCCTTGGGTAAGATATGCTTCGACCAAATATTTGTGTACTTATACTCCCGAATTTGCATGTTCGGTCACATGAATGAAATTAATTATGGATTATATTTCAGAATTAAAAGACATTTTCGGGGATGACACAATCCATACATATAGAGAATACCTGAATGTTGCAGGACTGCTTGAAGACATCGGTAATATCCATCTCCTAATTTGCAAGCAAATTACCATTTTTTGTCATACTACAAAATATGATCGGTCATCATATGCCACTAAATTCTCTGCAAGAACGGTACGTGGACCCCACCTTCATTTTGCAACACGAGAATGAAATGAACCCAACACTGCCGCAAAGTGCGGCCTCCATCTCATGCTCGGCGTTGGAAACAACGGGAGCAAGGATCCGGTAACATGTGTTCCATAGAAATTACTGTCCGTGCATACGGTTATTTTGTGGGTATTATCACATGCATGTTGTTCGCATGGAATAGGCTCACAAAAAGTTAAGAAAAGAGGACGCGGTCCCGTAAGAGCATTGACGGTAATCGCCAAGAGAATCAAGGCGGGCAAGCAAAGCAGTTAGACATTCAATTCTCTAAACATGGAGGACCGGTAGGTGATAACTACCGCTCATTCGTTGATGAAGTGGTCATGTATACAAGGAAAAGGGCTCCTATCATTGGAGTGAAATCATGGAAAAATGTTAGGAAAGAAGTCAAAAACGCAATAGCAACTGATGTATTGGTAATAATAGACTTTGCTTTTCAGTACAATTCAAATAAAAACTAACATATGAACTCACACAATATTTGAATGCTATTGTGATTATATAACAGGCAAAGTGGGACATGGAGGATAATGCTGAATCAAGGGAAAAGATATGGGCCATTGCTAGGGAGCATTACAAAGGATGGCGTTCAACTTTCAGTGCTACGACCAAGACATACAACGGCTACCACCGGAGAATGTTACATAAGCCTACGAATTAGATATTGTTGAATGGCACTATCCGTTGAAGTATTTTCGATCTTGCTAAATTCAAGGTTTGTTCCACATTGTTAATTACGATTTCTGACCACTACATTTTTCATTCAAATGGCGATGTCTGAGTCTTTAAGATTTTTGTTCATAACTTAACATTGTATAGGAAAGGAGCACACAAAATTCTGCGATTCGATGCCAACAAATGACAAGACATTTGTCAGGCGCTAAGCCTTATTCTCAGCGCAGCTATGAGAAGGTAATAACTGGACAAGCACATCTCCAATCTGTCTTGCAGGATGAAGAACATTAATTTGTTATTTTCTTGGCATAACAGAGAGACCCAGAAACTGGTGAAGAGCCCGATGATATGGAACTTTGGTGGATAACTCACACTAACCAGGGGTCTTGGACAGACGAACAATCTAAAAATGTCTATGTGAGTTCTCAATGAATTAGTACATATATTACTATACATAGGCTTATGCAACTATAGAATGCAACCAATCTCTTGTTCAACTAACTCCTCCACCTGTGCCTTGCAAATGTTAGGACACCGCAAGCAGCGTTATTGCTGAGGCGGAATCAAATGCAGACAACAACTTTGTTTCCCAAAAGGAAAAAATGAGATGTTCCAAAAAGCCTACAAAGAAGTCACGAAGTGCAAATCAACCAAGTTGCATGGAAACGGGTACCTGGCAAAAAACCCAACTAGAAGGCAGCTGCTCAATGCGGAGCGCGAGGAACAAATTCGTAGGGAAGAGCTACAGCATGAGGAACACGTCGAGCTCATGGACGCATTTGGGCAGCTACAAGAAAAAATGTCAGGATGGGAAGAAGAAAGGGAAGCAGAAAGGAGAGAACATGCACGCCAACTTGAAGAAAGTGAAAAGAGAAGGCGAGCAGATCTACAACAACTTAGGCAAGAGTTCCTATCAATGCCGCAAGCATCAAATGGACGATCACAAGTTCCACAGTGCTGGTCAAGCTATTTACATGAATGCGTTTCTTTCCTTGGGTTCTATATATGAATGTTTGTATCCTTTGGTAGGTTGACCGGCCAATATCCGTACAACCATGCCCAAGCAACAATGTCACTGAATCTGCCGACGTGGCGGCGGTTGCATCAATCACCCCAGCAAAACAACCTTGTCGCTGAATCCGCAGACAACGTGGCGGCGGAACCATCAATTCCTACATCTGGGAATGTACAACCAGACTCCAGGAATGTGCTCTCGTGTACTCAGGTTGTTCTCGAATTCACAACTTTTTACTAGTACATATCATCGGTTACTGATGAAATTACGCCTAATCTTGTCCTTCCAAATGATTGGTTCATAGGAGAAGGAATCTGAAGAAGCTCGAAAACAAGTATTTCGCAAAACCAGAAGCACTAAAGGTGGTGTTAACAATCCCGAAACTCAATCCACCGTTAGACAAATTTCTTCTCAACAGCTACGGGTACAAGTTGCACAAAGGAGACGACAAAGCACCAAAAAGACATGAGGTGAAGCTTTTTCCAACAACTCTTCCGCCGTGAATGTAATTCATGTTTCAAATTTGGTCAAAGTGTGTTTATGGTTGTGGTAATTATTTGATGTCATTATGCTATTTTTATGAATCACAATCAATCTTTGGTTTGCTATATGTTGTTGTTTCACAAATTCCAATATTAGAGATTAATTGATGCTAGCTTAAAAATTTTGTTGATTCTTTACGGGTGATGAGACCCCTTTCTCTGATCAAGTGTTGGGATCATCTCCAAGTAACAATTGGCAGACCAAGTTCTTCATGTCCTAGCAAATTTGTCTACTATGTGTTGAAACAATGTCCTGTGCCAAACTTTTCAGTATTTAAGTACTTCATGAGTCATGTAATTAACTCAGTGGATGGTTCAATGTTGGTTAATTAACTATAGATGCATTGTTATATTTATCTGCTGATGTTAATTAATGTTGCAATTACTGCTGCTACATAAATGAGCGTGGCAGAATACACCAGTGTTTTTCGTTGCCAAAAAGTAGCGTGGCAATAGTAAGGTGCACTTGTAGCACCCCTAATACGAACGTGGTAATAAGAAATTCAACTTGTAGCGACACAAAAGGAACGTGGCAATAGTATGGTGCACTTGAAGCAACCCTTAATAGGAACGTGGTAATAAGAAGTTCAACTTGTAGCAACACCAAATGAGCGTGGCAATAGATAGTGCACTTGTAGCAACCCTAATAGAAACGTTGTAATAAAGACTTTAACTTATGGCAACCAACCAAATTTCGAAGCAATAATAGAGGACCACATATTACAACCAATCAAATTATGTGGCAATAGAGGATACCACCTAATGCAACGTAACCAATATCGTGGCATCAGACAATGCTACCTATCACATCAAAATCAACTTTTGTGGCAATAGAGGAGACCACCTATAGCAACTAACCAATTTCGTGGCATCAGACAATACTACATATTGCAACCAAATTACTTTCGTGGTAATATACGAGGTTCAACCAATAGCAACCAAAGTCAGTGCGTAGCAATACTATAACTTGCAACGAAACGTAAACGTTGCAATTGCACCTTTGGCAACACCGCAGATGTGTCGCAATAGTACACTTTGCAACCAAAACAAGTGTTGTAAAAAACCCTAATTGCAACGTTGCGTTACGTTGCAAAAAAAAACTTTGGCAACCACTAGATGGACAACGACGCAATACCCTAATGCAACGCGGCCTTTCGCATCCCATGGCCCACGGTATAATTTGGTTGCAATTGTGTCTATTGCAACCAAATATGGCATATTGCAACACATTTTGTGCGTTGCATTAGGGGGAAAATCTAGTAGTGTGTTTAATCTTCGTGTGAGAGTCTTAGTGTTTTTAATGAGTCTTTAGTTTTTGAGTCTCGTTTTAAAATTTTTGCAAGTGTCTTAAATTAGTGTTGAGTCAAGAAAACCAAATAAAAAGAGTCTTTATATATATCTTTGTGTTTTATGTATTGTTTATCTTTATTTACTTGTTTGTTTAATCTTCGATTCTTGATATATGAACACAAGTATGTGGTTTGAAAAACGTTTACCGTGGTGCTTAGTGGAATTGCTACTACTTAAAGTACCCATACCGCACTTCGATCTTGAGCTTCACATGTTAGTTGTGCTATGTTCGATGCCAAAAATTGGAGGATTTCAGTTCTGAAAATTATCTTAAAACCCTTGTAATAAAGGTTAGCAAAACCTCTTTTTCCAAGTTGAGAGTAAGAAAAAAAATTCCTATCCAAAGCCAAGTTTTTTTTTCACTCCACCATAAGTGTGATTAGCACGATGAGTTAGGCTAGGACCCTTCTCTCTTGGTGAGTTTTAATTTCGAGCAATGATCATGTCCTTGTGCTTATCTTTTGTTGCTAGCCTCGTCATATATTCGGTAACGTGACCTTCACAACGAAAGTCACGCATATCGCCGAATTCCATACCCAACCCTATACATCTCTTTTGTACATCGTATTCCTTGAACACAACCTATTTTCAAAGTTTCATCTCGTCTCTAGCATGATTTATTTAAAATTTCAGATTGTATGCATGCAAGGAAAGAGAGAATTGAAAGCTTTGAAAAGTTGTCAAGAGAGAGAAAAATAAAGAGAAAAAGTATGTGTATGGAAAAGAAAGAAAGAAAGAAAGAAAAATCATATGTGAATGAAAGAAGAAAAAAAAGAAAAAGATGAGTTAGCAATGAAGATATGAGAGGGATGGATCAAGTGAAAGAAAAGAAAAAAATAAAGTGTAAGGAAGGATGTCACGTTGATTGTGAGACGAAACTTTTACTCTATTTCCAACCATGTGCAATCCGACAACGAGGACATCATTGGTGCCTTGAAGTCACAATTTTCTTTTGCCCTTGCACATGTCCACCATTCTAAATCTTCTCATCCTTGATATCCCTACATATGGTTAATTCTCATGATCATTGACTTTGAAAGGTAGACAACCATTAGAGGAAGTTCTTAGTTTGACAATACTTGTGTTGATTGCGCTAGCCCTACCTATAGCTCCACTTTACGTGATATATGAGAGATTAATGGGAGGTGAGAGTTTTATAAAATTTGGTTAGGATAGCCACTTCATATGAGTGACTTGAGAGAGCTTGGAGAAAGGTTTTTGTCTAATACTTGTTGCAGGAATTTTTGTTTTGAAAATCATAAAAACCCTCCGATGGAAGCAAAGGAGTAAGCATGGCTGAAATTGAAGACTTCAAGTGAAGAGTTTGAGTTGTGGGGTAAATCTTGACGTGGTAAAAATTCTAAACGCCCATGTTTATGTTTGATTATCATTACTTTGTGTTTATGTATTAAAGATGAAAAGATTGACTAACTTGTGAAGGAGGATTAATGGTACACGATTACACACCTTGGACGAAATTCTTTTACGAGTACTTGCTCGAGGACGAGCAAGAGCTAAGTGTGGGGGAGATGTTGACGGTGTATTTTGGTGCACCTAGCATGTTCATTACACTTTGGTTTGGATTTGATTATGGAACTAACCCGCCACTAGGCACACTAATCATATAACAAGTTCATCTTTGTGCATGCATTTGGAAGTGTTGTGTTTATGTAGGAAAACATGGACATAAAGGACGGATTCGCAACAAGTGCAAAGGAGCATTCATGGAGTCTTGTTCGTGTTCATGAGCTTGCTGAAATCACTTCCAATGGTGGCGAGGACCGAAGTGCTACGAGGAACACCCCGGGGAATGAAGCGTAAAAGATCAAACTTCATGCAAAGAGAGCCTCCATCTTGGACGCGAGGATAATAGCATCAAAATCATGCAAATGGAGGGGGCAAAGTACATAAGTGCACGAGGACCCATGGAGCAAAAGGGGTGACCGAACCGAGCCGAAGTGGGCTCGGGCCGGCCGGCCCGGCCGGCCGGCCCGGCCCCACTTCGGCGCCGGTTCGGTCCCGTTTTCCTTGCCCTCGAAGGATCTTCAACCCTAAAACCCCCGACGCGCCGCCAACACGGGGAGAGGAGTTATTCGCACCGAAGGCCATCCACAAGCTAGAGAGAGAGGAGGATCTCCGGTGGAGATCAACCACCTCAAAGGAAGCACCCTCTCGTGGAGAAGAAGGAAGACACGGCGGAAGGGAAACCATGATCAACGGTGCCATGATCGGCACCTTGATGGGGTAATCTTCTCATTCGTCCATGGGTTGTAATCGATCTTGAGATGTAATCGCACTTTGTCGGATTATCTATCTATCATCTTGTGTTGAATATACTTTCATGCTTAAGGTTTGCGACCATGTCGTAAAGGGAGTATAGGCCTCAATGCTTCCTTGGATCCATTCAATACGCCGTGTCCATCAAAGGTCTAGTCATGAATACCTTCGTGTAGTGACAAGACGAGAGGAGGGAAAGGGCGAAGCCGTGGTCACAACCCCGATAGATTAGATTGGTTTTTCATGTCTTTAAGCGATTGCATGCTCTAGTATCGTAGACCCGTGGGCGAGTGTCTTCTACCTTGATATCTTAATCATTCTCTCTAGTGTGTTTAGTTGTTTTCTAGTATAATAGTAGTTAGAGTTTTAGTAGTTAGTGTGTCGTTGTTGATCGAACGCTTGTAATCCCCTTGCTCCGCGGATTGACAAGAACCTTGGGAATCCCGTGGTGAAAAAGGTGTGGGGTCCGTACGCTTGCGGATCGTAGAGGGATACGTCTTTTATTCGTCAACACCCGATAAAAGAAAATACAACTAGACATGCAAGGCTTTTTGGCTGTTGGGTTTGTTGTGCCAAAAGCGACTAAGAGTTGATCCTTATTTTCAGATTTTAGCTCAAGTTCTAGTATGTTAACCATTCTATGTGAGCACCTGCACTAAACAAGAATGTTGTTCAAACAATATTAAACAGGTAACAATATTAATCCAAAATGTTTCATAAATAAACATGGGGTAGCCAGTGGTCAAGCCGACTCAGATAACGGCGAGTGACCGACGATCGATCGATTTATATCCTTGCAAGGTAAACCCAAGATACACGGAAGAAGTAGACCCCAAGAATTCAAATAAAAGCAAATGCGGAGTCTACCCCGACCAGGCGGTTCCCAACATCCCTCAGTTTGGGATCAGACGCTACAAACTCTGGTACACGGTTATCCGGAGGGTCTAACCCGACCAGTCCGGACTCACACACTATACCACGGGTAGCTAGCCCGGAGACACATCCCAAGCGGGTAGCTAGAAAGATCCTGCCCCGGTTCAGAAGGTGCTAAGTTTACCAGTCCCATTCCCGACAAGCACTTGGTACGTTCAATAGCTTAAACCAGCACAATGCTACTCGGTCGAGACCGAACCCATTGCTCTTACCACATGAGCGAGTCATTTAACCAACTTATGATTCCAACATAAGCATCCTATATCTCGCGAGCAATGAGTCATTACTCGACTTCTACCGTATCCTTAGAGCATGGCATTAGCGTTCCTAACATACTAGTAAAAGAGCATATGAGTCCTAAGGATCAAGCAACTAGGTTTCAAAACAACTCCTGAAACTTATTTGCACAAAGTAAAGCATAAGTACTGAAAGGTAAAGGACATGATTTTAATTTATAAAATGGGTTATATGAAACCGGTGCTTGCCTTCCTCAGACTCAAAACCCACACAAGCCTTGGCTCTTCTGGACTTTGGTCCAGGTCTTGCTGCACACTAGCTTGATTCAACTCTCCACTAGTTGCTCCCTCCTCCTCCTGGGTGAGCTTGTATGTCCCGTCGGGAAGATCTACACATTTACATGCACATGCATTAGATTATGGTGAAGGTGGGAGAATTACCATAAAACCAACTCTTGTTGGACACATTCATCCAAACATTATTATTTTCTCATAGAAATTATTAGGGTGTGTGATGATAAACAAAACACTACTTTGATGGTGATTGCGTGCACATCTAAGAAATTTAAGTTACTTAACTTCACCAAACAGCAAGGGGGTGTGTTTAAATTAAAAAAAACATAAACAAACATGATTTCACAATTTAACACTTTAATTTCCATTTCTTTCTTTAATTACTCAAAACAAGTCTTTCAACCATAAATCCAAATTAAATAAAAAACAACTCAAATGAGACTAATCTTTTGCACACAGCAACATATGCTTAATTTAAGCTCTCAAACCAAAATTTAGCTTAAGATCCATTATACATTAATTTATATGAAAAAGACAAAATTCAGCCTAGTAACACACCATTAATTCATATAAAAAGATTTAATAAACTTTTTGATCTAAACTTTCTCCTACAGGTCATGTATGCCAAAAATGAGTTTCTGACCAAAGCATGAGTGTAGATTCAAATTATTTTTGAGATTTTGAATTTAAACTCCTACACAAGATTAAATCCAAATCACCTAGTAAACAATTCCCTAAAATCAAATCCACTCTACCAGAGATATTACTCAACAAGGCAAAGCCCTAGGGTGCACATGTGGTTACAGAAAAGTTCATTAAAGGGGCTATAAAAAGCATCAAACTTAATCTAGCATAAAGCTTACTTAATTCATAACTGAAACTATACATATCAAAATCATGCAAACTTTTGCCACAGATCTAGAAATGCCATAAAGAGCAACATATCCAAAATTCAAGTGCATATCATGTGTATAGTTTAAACTACATCAAAAACACACCAAACTGAGTTTGAATTTTTAATTCAAAAACTGCAAAGAAAAACCCTATACATGTTTTCTAGAAAAGATAGGTTTCTTTACCAAGAAACCAACAAAATTGATTTTGCATTTTTCTGATTTTTCAACGATTTTTAACGATTTTTCGAAGTTGCAGCTGAAACCCTAATAACACAATTGCAGGGGGGCCCTCGAAGTATTTTCTCGAAATTACGCAAAGGTCCCTGGTTTACAGAAACAACCCTAGAAAGAATAACATCGAAGCAATGTAGTCCTTGGGCCGGGGGGCCTCACCGGCGGCCAAATCCCCGGCCGGCGAAGGCCGGACTTGGCCGGAGGGTGGCACCCGGAGCTGCTACAGACCTTGCTTGGGTGGGAGGTGGCCTTGGCCGGTCGGTTCTTGCGTCGGCGAGCGCCCTCGGCGCGCGCGACAGGGGCGGCGTCCGCCGGGACGCGACGCTTCGGCGACTGTGGCCCCGATGTGCAGCTGCGACGCAGGCGAGAGCGCGGTGACGTCGGCTGACTGGCCCTGCTCGATTTCATTTACCCTGTTTCGAAATGGCATAACTCCCAAAAGTGGAAACTAAGTAAAAAATTCTCCCAAAATAAAAGTTGTAGAGGAGCTATAGATCTACAACTTTCCTAAAGGGCGACATATGTTTTGATCAACAGTTTGCCTGGGAACGTCGGCCGAAGTTGCAGTTTTTCCACGGCTCGGGTTACTGTTCACAGCACGTTTAACTCGATTTTTGGCCAATTTGCACTCAAAATTGGAATGTCTGCCAATTATGAAAAATGTGTTCCCGGAAATAACGAACAACTTTCGTATTGGCCGATTTTGAACTTCTATAGTGAAATTTGGAGATCGCGCAAGAAAACCATTTCAGCCTTAAAGGAGATCTAGGGTTTGACCGTGATTTGGGATTTTGACCAAGGTCTTTTGTGCAAATAGGTGAAAATACATGTCAAACATGCTTAGAAGTTATTAATCTTGATCAACTCATGTAATTAATGTCATTAGCACAAACAAACATCAGGGATGTTACAGCCTACCCCCTTAAAAGAAATCTCGTCCCGAGATTAGGAATTAAAGGATAAAAGTGGGGGAAGGAACTTACGTTGCCTTGATTCAAGAAAACCCAGATAATTCTCATTGAGATAATGTTCAGTTTCCCATGTAGCTTCTTCTACTGTATGATGACTCCATTGGATTTTATACATCTTTACAGATTGCCTTCGAGTTTTTCTTTCTTTTACATCAAGAATTCTCAAAGGATGTTCCACAACAGAGAGATCCGATTCAATCCAAGCATTAGCATCTTCAATCACTTCTCTAGCCGATTCATGTGCACATTTCCTCAATTGTGATACATGAAACACATTGTGCACGGCAGAGAATCGTTCGGGCAGCCGAATACGGTATGCCACCGGCCCCACGAGACTTGAATGATCTCATAAGGGCCAATGTAGCGAGGAGCTAACTTCCCTTTCACACTGAATCTTTGGACACCCTTGGTTGGCGAAACTTTTAAGTACACAAAGTCACCAACTTTGTATTCCCTAGGTGCCTTTCCCTTGTCATAATGACTCTTTTGTCTTTCTTGAGCAATTCTCAAATTATCCTTGATCACCCTCACTTTTTCTTCGGCATCCTCAACCAAGGCTGGACCAAAGAATTTCCTCTCCCCGGTCTGTGACCAGTTCAAGGGAGTACGACATCTCCGTCCATAAAGAGCCTTGAAAGGTGCCATTTCCAAGCCGGCTTGATAACTATTATTGTCAGAAAATTCAGCCAAGGCGAGACACTTGTCCCAACTCTTATCAAAGTGAATTACACATGCTCGCAACATGTCCTCCAGAATCTGGTTTACTCTTTCAGTTTGGCCATCAGTCTGAGGATGATAAGCAGAGCTGCGTATGATTTTGGTACCAAGTGACTTATGTAATTGTTCCCAAAAACGTGACACAAAGAGAGATCCCCTATCAGAAATTATGGTTTTAGGAACACCATGCAAGCGAACAATGTGCTCAATATAAAGACTTGCATAATCTTTGGAATCATATGTAGTGTGGACTAAAATAAAGTGAGCTGTTTTTGTCAGTCTATCCACGATAACCCAGATGGAATCATGTTTCCTAGATGTGAGTGGCAATCTGGACACAAAGTCCATACTTATGTCATCCCACTTCCATGAAGGTATGGGTAGGGGTTGAAGAGTACTGGAAGGTTTCAAATGACTTGCTTTAATTCTTTGACAAGTATCGCATTCCGACACATATTTGGCAATGTCCACCTTCATATTGGACCACCAAAAATTCTCCTTTAAATCTTGATACATTTTACTATTCCCCGGATGGATAGAGAATTTAGAGAGATGACCTTCATCAAAGATTTCCTTTTTCAACTTCCAATTATCTGGAACAACAAGGCATTGCCCAAACCAAACTATGTCTTTCTCATCCTTTCGGAAGCAATCATGCTTAGGATCATTTTCTAGCAATTTTTGTTTAATTAAAAGAATACCCTCATCTTGAAGTTGAGCCTTAACAATTTTATCAAATAGGTTAGACTCCACAGAAAGAGCATTTAGGCTTCCTTGTTCAACAATTTCCAAGTTTAGCCTTCTCAAATCCTCACATAGAGTGTCACTGTAAGGTTCCAGTGATAGGCAATTGCAGTGAGCCTTGCGGCTTAGAGCATCTGCAACTACATTCACCTTTCCAGGATGGTAATGAACCTCAAGATCATAATCTTTGATTAACTCTAACCATCTTCTTTGCCTCATGTTTAAATCAGATTGAGTGAAAATATATTTGAGGCTTTTGTGGTCAGTAAAGATATTGCAGCGAGTTCCCATAAGATAATGCCTCCACAGTTTCAATGCATGAACAACCGCTGCTAGCTCTAAGTCATGTGTGGGATAATTCTTTTCATGAGGGCAAAGCGCTCGTGGGGCATAGACAATAACCCAATTTTCTTGCATAAGAACACAGCCAAGACCCGTGCCTGAAGCATCACAATAAACTTCATATGGCTTTGAATTGTCCCATTGCGCTAGCACCGGGGATGAAGTTAAATGTTCCCTTAATTTTTGGAAAGCTTTATCACAAGCTTCACTCCACACAAATTTCACGCTCTTCTTTAGCAACTCGGTCATAGGCTTAGCAATTCAAGAGAAATCCGGAATAAAACGGCGATAATAACCGACCAAGCCTAGAAAGCTGCAGATTTGATGAGCCGACTTAGGAGGTTGCCAATCCATAACCTCTTGCACTTTTCTTGGATAGACGGATATGCCTTCGCTGGAAATAGTGTGCCCCAGAAATTTAACACTATCCAGCCAAAACTCACACTTGGAGAACTTAGCATAGAGTTTATGCTCTCGCAAGCGTTGTAGGACAATGCGAAGATGTTCCGCATGTTCTTCCTCATTCTTGGAATAAATAAGGATGTCGTCAATGAAAACCACGACGAATTTATCCAACTCTGTCATAAATACGGAATTCATAAGGTACATGAAGTAGGCTGGTGCATTTGTGAGACCGAAAGACATAACCAAGAATTCATATAGGCCATAGCGAGTAGAGAAAGTTGTCTTGGGAATATCACTAGGCCGGATTTTAATTTGATGATATCCAGACCGAAGATCGATCTTTGAGAAGACCTTAGCTCCAGCCAACTGGTCAAATAGCACGTCAATGCGGGGCAACGAATATTTGTTTTTGATAGTCACCGCATTGAGAGGTCGGTAGTCCACACACAACCTCGAGTCGCCATCTTTCTTTTTCACAAAGAGGGCGGGACAACCCCAAGGAGAAGAGCTTGGGCGAATATAGCTCTTATCAAGCAACTCTTGAAGTTGTTTCTTTGATTCGAAAAGTTCTTTGGGTGGCATTCTATAAGATTGCTTAGAAATAGGAGCAAGTACCAAACTCAACATCTCTCGTCCGGTGGCAAGCCAGGCAATTCATCAGGAAATACATTCATGTACTCACATACTACTGGAATGTCCTCAAGTTGAGTAGTTATGGCTGCATACACACATGAGCCTTTATGGCATGTTGGGGGAAGGTAAAGAATTGAATTCCCGACCAAAGGTGAGTTGATTTCTAAAATTCTTTCAGAAATATCCAGGACAACTTTGTGCTGAGTCATCCAATTCATGCCTAAGATAACATCTACCCCTTCTAGGTACATAGTGACCAGATTGGTTGGAAAAGTTTTGCTACCTATCTCAAGTGGTACGCTTAAGGCTACTTGATTTGAAGCAATTTCCACTCTGTGTGGCAATCATATAGGCCTGCTTAGTATGACACCACTTCAAGTCCAAATTACTCACGGTTTTCACATTAATAAAGCTATGAGTAGCACCAAAATCAAATAATATAGTAACTGGACGACCACGGATAGAAAATGTACTCGTCAATACTGGTGCTCCCTCTGGCAGATCAACCACTGTGGTGAAGTTTAAACGACCTTGCTTCACTTGCATAGTTTGTTTCTTTCCCTGATTTCCAGCCCTAGAGCCTTGCCCCTGACTTTGCTGATGTTGCTGTCGAGGGCGTGTGCACTTGTTAGCATAGTGCCCCAGCTGTCCGCAGTTATAGCAACGACGATCATAATTATTGCGGGCAGGTGGGGTGCAATAGGCCGAGAAGCAGTCTGCTGAGTGCTGCGATAGCCAAAGATGCCAGACGGCTTAGACTGAGATTGCTTCATCACCCAGCGTCCAGCTGAAGATGGCTGGGTGGTACCCTGCACATTCTTCTTCACAAACTTAAACTTCTTGCCTTGGCCACTTCCTGAAGCTTGATTGAACTTCCTCTTTCTATCTTGTTGAGCTCTCTTCATGGCATCCTCCTGAGAGATGGCCAAATTCACCAGCTCAGGATAACTATCAATTTTGATTAAGTTCAACCTTTCATAGAGCTCTCCATCAAGCCCCTCACGGAATCGCTCCATCTTTTTCTTATCAATATCAACATGATAGTCCTCATACTGACAGAGACTATTAAACTTTTGGGCATACTGATAAACTGAGTCAGAGCCTTGCTTGAGATTCATTAGCTCTCTCATTTTCCTATCAATAAGACCATTAGGAATATAATGCTCTTTAAAGGATTTCTTGAATTCTGCCCAAGTAATCTGGTGACCCTGTGGCTGCATGGATTTGAAATGCTCCCACCAGATTAATGCTTCACCCCTCGTTCTTTGAGCAAAGCAAAGCATGCCTTATGTTCTTCGAGTAAGGCGGTGTGAAGATGGAAAACATGGCCTCTAGGGCCCCGATGAAAGCATCGACCTCCGGGGGCTCCTCTGCCTTGGTGAAGAGGGGTGGCCTCATTGCCCTGAATTTTTCATAGGACATGACTGCATTAGGCCCATCCTGAATATGGCCTTGATTGTGCACAGGCTACTGCAATCTTTGTGCAATTTGCTGCTGAGTCTGAAGAATTTGGTGCAACACTTTGGTCTGAGTAGCAATGAAAGCTTCTGCGGGTGTCATGGGTGGAGGTGGAGGAAGAGGACCATCACCACTGACTCCCACACCCCGAGAGTCATACTGCTCGGTGAAGAGACCGACAACCCCGTAGATGTACCAAGTAGCTCCAGTGAGACGACCAGCCAAGTCATCCGCGATAACTCGACGAAGGTCCTGTAGAGCGTACAAGGCCCTCAAGCACGTGCCCAAAGTCTGCACTGTGTCATAGGGTGGCACAGTCTCGAGAAGTGTGGCTATATTGGCCATCCGGCCTAGCCACAAAGGGTCGTTGGGGTCCAACGCTGGAACCAACCCCAACGGTGTCTGAAGCATCTCCTGCGGTCTGTGGGTGGAGAGGGTGTGGAGCACCATCAAGGCCGCCGACTCCACTGTCTCAAAACCGCGGAAGCAGAGGAGCTCCATGCTCAAGTCTGCCCACTCGGGGTGGCCCGGGTGGGGGAGCACAGTCACTCGAACTCTGCAGCTAGGTACTCCCAACTCCTCGTACTCCACCCCCTCATAGAAAGGAGGGGTGGTGTAGCCGACAGCACACAAGGCTCTCCACGCAATGCGTGTGAAGCCCTCCCACTGCAAGCCAGTGGTGGCAAATGTGCTATCAGCACTCACCGCAACAAACTCAGGGGCAGCCATCTGTAAAAAATTACAAACACATGTTAGAACCCAAAAATATGAGTTTAACATGCAATATGGCAAAACTGGCAATTCTGAACAAAAATTCATAACTGAAAAACCAGTACCCCAAAATTTCCAAATTTTTGTGAGCAACTCGACAATGTTATAACTCACATTTTTGGTATTCAAAGGTCGAACCAATTCAGATTGGAATAGGGTGCAAAAGGTCTATTTTCAGAGTGTTGTTGCCCAGAAAATTTCAGCAGGGCAGAACTTCACTAAAAAGACCATAACTCCATACATGAGTACCCAATTACAATGAAATTTTTACAGCATGATCTATGCTAGATAATGAACATTTTTTCTGTAGATTCTCTGGTCAAATTCTTTTTGTAACTATAGGTAAAGATTCAAGTTTTCAAACTAACTCAGGAATTTGACAGCATTTCAGCATGACCTGTCTAGCAAACTTAATCCTAACTTCAGTTTTAAGCATCCTAAAATCATGAGAAATTCAGGAAGCAAATTAACTAGGTGATGAACAATTTCCCTAAAGAGCACCTAGCCATAAATTTTCTAGATAATCCTTAGAAAAATTTGGACAGCAACTAGTTAAACTTTTTGCTTAATCACCACATGAAAGCATCAAACTAGCATGATTGGTCCTTAAGAAACACAATTTAAACAAAGACCAAATAACCCATGATTTAAGTGCATTTTGGGTTTAATAGCTTTTACATGATGCAAAACGCATCCTAAACTTCCTCACAAAGCATTTAAGATTAAAAGCGAAGTTAGTGCCGGTGGCAGGGCATATATAAACGTCTCTCCCCTATAATAACTAGTCGAAAACTATTCGTTTCTTAATTACTGTACCTAACAACCGTGGTTAGTGTACCTGCAGAAAATCACAGAACATTCAGAACCTTTCGTGCCAGCACTCACGAAAGCGTCCACATTCATTACCGTTCACTATAGAAACGGTATCCATGCATAAAGCCGCTGCATGGACAGCGTCCTAATTAAGACTCTGACGCGACGTGAGTGCCCATTGGAATAGGCCTCACTCATCCCTCACGGACTTTCCCGTGGTACCATCACGTATGAAACACGTGACGAGACTCAGACGCGACGTGGCACCCATTGGAATAGGTCCCACTAGTCCCTCACAGGACTTCCCTGTGGTACGACCACGTATGAAACACGTGATGTACTAGTATGGTTGTGCAAGAAAGTAAGTTTTGACAAGAATAAATGTGCTGGAAGTCAGACTAATTACACCATAGAATACTAGCCACCTGAAAGAACCCAAAAATTCCCTCTAGGGCCTCTCGGACTAGGTTAGACCTTAACGTCCTACTCTTTTAGTAAGATTATTAATCTTGGCAAATTTTATTCCAAAAACAAGTTTGTTAAGGTATTTTAATTACTCTGGTGCATATCATCGCTCTGGTACCAGATGTGACAGAACCGCCCAAAATAATTCCGTATTATCGCCTAAGCCTATCCACGTGGCCATTAAGCAATAATAAAGAATTATTAAGTCGCTTCCGCCGGGTAAAGCCCGTAAATCACATACAACGAGATCGCCGATATGCGCTAAGCCCACACGAAGCCGGGACCGAGTACAACATTACATCACATTAAAGCCCACAAGTTCAACATTATTACAAACCAGGTTTCCGTACATAAAAGTAAACATGGTTCAGAGTTTAAACAGCGGAAAGTAAACTACACGCATGATACACATAGGAGGCCATCCATGCATATCACTCCTCATCATCGTTCTCCCATTCAACCTCCCATCCCTCTGGAATAATTCCAGGCTAGATAGGATTACCTGAAAACATCAAATTAAGCAACGCTGAGTACTAATACTCAACAAGACTTACCCGATAAAAGAAAATACAACTAGACATGCAAGGCTTTTTGGCTGTTGGGTTTGTTGTGCCAAAAGCGACTAAGAGTTGATCCTTATTTTCAGATTTTAGCTCAAGTTCTAGTATGTTAACCATTCTATGTGAGCACCTGCACTAAACAAGCATGTTGTTCAAACAATATTAAATAGGTAACAGTATTAATCCGAAATGTTCCATAAATAAACATGGGGTAGCCAGTGGTCAAGCCGACTCAGATAACGGCGAGTGACCGAAGATCGATCGATTTATATCCTTGCAAGCTAAACTCAAGATACACGGAAGAAGTAGACCCCAAGAATTCAAATAAAAGCAAATGCGGAGTCTACCCCGACCAGGCGGTTCCCAACATCCCACAGTTTGGGATCAGACGCTACAAACTCTGGTACACGGTTATCCAGAGGGTCTAACCCGACCAGTCCGGACTCACACACTATACCACGGGTAGTTAGCCCGAAGACACATCCCAAGCGGGTAGCAAGAAAGATCCCACCCCGGTTCGAAGGTACTAAGCTTACCGGTCCCATTCCCGACAAGCACTTGGTACGTTCAATAGCTTAAACCAGCACAATGCTACTCGGTCGAGACCGAACCCATTGCTCTTACCACATGAGCGAGTCATTTAACCAACTTATGATTCCAAAATAAGCATCCTATATCTCGCGAGCAATGAGTCATTACTCGACTTCTACCTTATCCTTAGAGCATGGCATTAGCCTTCCTAACATACTAGTAAAAGAGCATAGGAGTCCTAAGGATCATGCAACTAGGTTTCAAAACAACTCCTGAAACTTAAATGCACAAAGTAAAGCATAAGTACTGAAAGGTAAAGGACATGATTTTAATTTATAAAATGGGTTAGATGAAACCGGTGCTTGCCTTCCTCAGACTCAAAACCCACACAAGCCTTGGGCTCTTCTGGACTTTGGTCTAGGTCTTGCTGCACACTAGCTTGATTCAACTCTCCACTAGCTGCTCCCTCCTCCTCCTGGGTGAGCGTGTATGTCTCGTCGGGAAGATCTACACGTTTACATGCACATGCATTAGATTATGGTGAAGGTGGGAGAATTACCACAAAACCAACTCTTGTTGGACACATTCATCCAAACATTATTATTTTCTCATAGAAATTATTAGGGTGTGTGATGATAAACAAAACACTACTTTGATGGTGATTGCGTGCACATCTAAGCAATTTAAATTACTAAACTTCACCAAATTGCAAGGGGGTGTGTTTAAATTAATAAAAACAGAAACAAACATGATTTCACAATTTAACACTTTAATTTCCATTTCTTTCTTTAATTACTCAAAACAAGCCTTTCAACCATAAATCCAAATTAAATAAAAAACAACTCAAATGAGACTAATCTTTTGCACACAGCAACATATGCTTAATTTAAGCTCTCAAACCAAAATTTAGCTTAAGATCCATTATACATTAATTTATATGAAAAAGACAAAATTCAGCCTAGTAACACACCATTAATTCATATAAAAAGATTTAATAAACTTTTTGATCTAAACTTTCTCCTACAGGTCATGTATGCCAAAAATGAGTTTCTGACCAAAGCATGAGTGTAGACTCAAATTATTTTTGAGATTTTGAATTTAAACTCCTACACAAGATTAAATCCGAATCACCTAGTAACCAATTCCCTAAAATCAAATCCACTCTACCAGAAATACTACTCAACAAGGCAAAACCTAGGGTGCACATGTGGTTACAGAAAAGTTCATTAAAGGGGCTATAAAAAGCATCAAACTTAATCTAGCATAAAGATTACATAATTCATAACTGAAAATATACATATCAAAATCATGCAAACTTTTGCCACCGATCTAGAAATGCCATAAAGAGCAACATATCCAAAATTCAAGTGCATAGCATGTGTATATTTTAAACTACACCAAAAACACACCAAACTGAGTTTGAATTTTTAATTCAAAAATTGCAAAGAAAAACCCTGTATATGTTTTCTAGAAACGATAGGTTTCTTTACCAGGAAACCAACAAAATTGATTTGGCATTTTTCTGATTTTCTACGATTTTTCGAAGTTGCAGCTGAAACCCTAATAACACAATTGCAGGGGGGCCCTCGAAGTATTTTCTCGAAATTACGCAAAGGTCCCTGGTTTACGAAAACAACCCTAGAAAGAATAAAATCGAAGCAATGTGGTCCTTGCGCCGGGGGGCCCTCACCGGCGGCCAAATCCCCGGCCGGCGACGGCCGGACTTGGCCGGAGGGTGGCACCGGAGTCGCTACGGACCTTGCTTGGGCGGGGAGGTGGCTTTGGCCGGCCGGCTGCTTCGCCGGCGAGCGCCCTCGGCGGCGCGGCGGGCGGCGTCCGCCGGGACGCGACGCTCCGGCGACCGCGGCCCCGATGTGCAGGCCGCGGCGCGGGCGGGAGATGCGGGGAGGACCCGAGGGAGGAGTATGAGCGGCTTCACAACGCCGGGCCGGCGTGGGGAGGCGAGTTGGCGACCGCGCGGCACCGGACGGCCGGCGGCGCGCGCGGAAAATCGGACGACGACGGCAGTGCGGTCTTGCGATTTTTGGCACCGCGTGCTCGCGAACAACGCGGCCGAGGTGGGGGGTGCCATAAGGCGCGGCGTGGCCGACCGGCGTGCGGCATGCGCGGCGCGCGCGGGGACGCCCGGCCGTGCGGCGCGTGGCCGGCTCGACGGGCTCGGTCCGTGTGGGCGCGGCGCACGGGAGGAAACGGCGAGGCGGAGGGCCCACGCCGTATACGGTCCACCGCGGAGACGCCGAAGCGTCCGTACGCCGAGGAGCGCGCGGACGACGCGTGGCACGAGGTGCCGTCGCGCGCGGCCGGCGCGAGAGCGCGGTTACGTCGGCTGACTGCCCTGCTCGATTTCATTTACCCTGTTTCGAAATTGCATAACTCCTAAAAGTGACAACTAAGTAATAAAATTCTCCCAAAATAAAAGTTGTAGAGGAGATATAGTTCTACAACTTTCCCCAAGGGCGACATATGTTTTGATCAACGGTTTGCCTGTGAACGTCGGCCGAAGTTGCAGTTTTTCCACGGCTCGGGTTACTGTTCATAGCGTGTTTAACTCGATTTTTGGCCAATTTGCACTCAAAATTGGAATGCCCGCCAATTACGAAAAATGTGTTCCCGAAAATAACGAACAACTTTCGTATTGGCCGGTTTTGAACTTCTATAGTGAAACTTGGAGAACGCGCAAGAAAACCATTTCAGCCTTAAAGGAGATCTAGGGTTTCACCGTGATTTGGGATTTTGACCAAGGTCTTTTGTGCAAATAGGTTACAATACATGTCAAACATGATTACAAGTTAATTAATCCTGATTAACTCATGTAATTAAAGTCATTAGCACAAACAAACATCAGGGATGTTACACAATCCACTCCGCGGGCCGCCCTTCCTCGTTCGCCGCCAGCTGGCCGGCGGTCACCAACTCGCTCAGGGCTAGCCTCGTTGCCGTCGAGCACGGCCACGGCAGCGGGTCGATAATGGTGATGGACTGTGGGGGAGCCATGTGGATTGGCGAAGGAGCGCGGAGCGCGAAGCGAGTGCTAGGCGACGGCGAAGGAGCGAGCGCGGCTCAGGGTCGGAAGCGGAAGGGACGAGGACGACAGACGCTGAGTGTTGAGGTAGAGATTTACCACGCCCTCCCCTCGGATTTATAGATCCATGGAGCCACGCTCCCCGAATCGCACGCTCTGCGTGCATTAACTGCAGGGAATGGCCCAGCCACTGGCGGGCGGGACCCACCACGACCGGAGTGGCCAGACGCACGCGCGCGCGATCATTACGGCGTGGCAACCGAAGAGCCGCGGCGGGCCGTCACGTCCGCCCGCCCACGCCGCACACTACGCGCGCGGCCGCGGCACACGAAAAGGCGCGCCGCCGCGCCGCACGACTGTGGACACGACTGTGGGCATTAAATGGCCCGGTCCCTTACCAAGTAAGGGCGACCCTCGAGCGGCCCGAGCACGAGGCTCGAAAAACTTGACCCTCGAAGGGTGCGATTACCGACCAGTGGCCTCGAAATCCGCTCAGCGTGAACGGGTGCCACAGGTGCCCTCGATCTACAAAAACTACTGATTAGCGGTTCGAGGGCCGGCCCGGCTGCGAACCCTCGAAACCTGCAGATGCGAAAAGTCGGGGGCACCCAGCTTCCACCCCGTAGTGGCCCTACTGATCAAGGGTTCGAAACCTGACCCTCGAAGCGTTCGAACAGGTACCCCAGATCGCCAGAGTCAGGGACGATGAGGGCGCGCGCATTCGAGCCTATCCTCGAGCCCGCCGGCACGAGGGCGCCCCACATGTCGTGTTCGAGAGCCAGTGAGGGTAGCTAGTCGGGGGGATCCCGCTGAGGGAGAGCTTCCGCGCCCTCAGTCCCTAGCGAACGGGACCGAGCCCCACCTAGCAAACCCGCGCGAGCGCTTTTATGGACAAGTCTTCGGACCACGAGCCAACCCTTAACGAACGGGGCATGGGCGTCCACTTGAACTACCCAATAACAGCTCAACGAGGAATCCGCAATCCGCGACCCAATCGATGGGGGTTGTGGAAACCTCACCCTCCGTCCCGCGGAGGGACGGCGAGGGCGCGTTTAAAACAAGACGGAGAGCTCACCCCGATTGCCTCGAACAGGCCCAGGCTCGGGGGCTCCACGCACAGCTACACCTTATGGGGTGCACCGAACGCGAGAAGTACCAGTCATGCGCGTGTGACCGAAGCCGGCTGGAACATCGCCGATGCCGGTTGAAACAAATACCCCGCACACTGGTAAAAACTCATGAGAAAACCCCTGTAGAAGCACTCACGCTCCTGCAGGGCTTCGGGGGCTAGACCCGCGGGTCCGCTGACGCGGCCCCACAGAACGGCATTGGCAACTAGGAGGGAAGAACGTCCCATCAGCTAGCATCAGCATCCGCGGAATCCTGACGGATACACCCGCGGATGCTCGGGGGCTACTGTCGGGGACAGCCATAAGGGTCCCCTAAATAACCAGGGGAAACCCGCTTAAAACCCACAAAAAATGCAAATCATGGACCAACTCACGCACCTAAAATATGCGCACCACACGATCACCACCCTGGTGACCCCTGTGGCCCGCCAAGGCGGCACGGCGGAACGCCCCTCCAGTCAGGTCCGCCTCGCTCGAGGGCTACGCGCCCTTGGGTGGGGTCCGCCTCGCTCGAGGGCTGAACGCCCGCTCGGACGGGGTCCGCCTCGCTCGAGGCGTCCTACACGCACGACGACCACGCTCCTGCCCCCGTACGGGCATTTAATGCCCTGACACCGCAGGACGCATGCCACGACCCTGGCACACTCGGGAATCGCGTCCCGACAATGTTTCACTAACTCCCTGGGGGAGGCCATCCCCGCCACTGTGTGGCGTTGTGCGATGAGGCCGGGGTCAGCTCCGTGACGCTGTGCCACCTACCCCGTACGGCTAACGCGTCGAGCCCTCGAAAGGGGGGGCGGCAGCACCCTCGAATGCTTTTTTCGTGACTATGCAGGACCACGCCGTGACGTCAGGCCGGTGGGATCGGTCATCCCCGTCGCTGTCAACCCTGTGCGGACATCCCCGCCACTGCCGCACCACGCCGGGCACTGTGGCGACATCCCGATGCTGTTGGAGTGCGCGGGGACAAGACGTCGCCATGGCCGCCACTATGCCGCGTACGGGCTCCCCGTCGACGGCACCCTCGAATCGGGCCACGGCGACGGCCGAATGACCAACCACTACGTCACCACCCTCGAAACCGCTCCTGTACGAGTACAGGACGCGCCACGACGCCCCAACAGGAGCAGGATTCGCCAGGACGGCCGTCAGCTCCGTGGCACTGCTCGCCATGCTTCCACACGTAGGGAAATAGTGCGGCACGCATGTAAATTGCTCCCTCCTTAGCCTATAAAAGGAGGGGTAGTCCCCCAGCCGCGGGGACACGGGACGACGGACAGCGATCACCCTCACGCTCTCCACCTTCTCCACGATATTGGCACTTGCCTCAATCAATACCTCTGGGACTTGGAGGCCAGGTCTCCTCTCCCACCACGCTTGTAGCCCCCCTCTACGAGCACCACGGTGCGAAGCAATACAGTGCCCCGAGCACACCACTGCTGGACGTACGGCCCCGGCCGGAACCAGGATAAACCCAGTGTCATTAGTTGCTAGCACCGGCCCATCGAGAGGCAGATCTCAGCGCTCATTACTAGTTAGTGTCGGGACTACATTCCGCACCGACATCTTTACAATGGCATTTGGTTTGCGACCCCCTAAAGACATAGCTGATTTATGTGGAGTGTGGCTCAATCAAGTAGACCAACGTATACATTCTCAAATTTGTGTGGGAATATGTGCATCTTTCTAGTCTATTTGGTTGTGTAGAAATGATGTGACATTTGATGGAAAAAGATTATACTCCTATTTGCATGTTATTTTCAGGGAAATTTACTGGACACATGTCTGGAGCACGATGCAAAAGAACCGCAACAAACAACTACTGAAGTGGGCGTGTCGCACACTAGAGACTATGACTATGGAGATCTTCGCCAAGCACGAGTGGTCGTCTTTTAAGATGATCGACACATAATGTTGCACCTCTGCTTAGTTCGCTCGTTGGGAGTTGTGGGCTATTTTTAGATGCTTGAAAGAACTATAATAAGTATTGGTTGTTTGCAAAACTCTTGCAGAGGCCGGAATAAAAAATCCTTTTTCTAAAAAAAAGAGCAAATTGCACGAGAGCTCCAAGCCTCCAACGCCTTCGCCTTGCGAGGTAGGGAGTGCAAACTCATCCGGGACAGCAGAGTGAGAGAGACGGGGTCTGGTTGGTTTGTGGGCCGCCGCAGCCGCGAAGAACTTTTCTGGTTGTGTTGTGGGCCTTACCTTTATTTGAAACTATTACAGCAGCATTTTCAATCTGCAGCCCAATCCACTTTCCTCCTCGATTTTTTTCCTTTTTTACATTTCCCCCTCTTTTTTACAAAAATATATGGTCTGCGAAAATATTTGCAAAATTGTACATCTATCGCAATGGGGGACGGCGGCAGGGACCTACCGCCGTGCCCCACGGCGGCAGGGGCGCGCGGTACTGTAGCGCCTACTACCGCCGTGGGCTACGGCGGTAAGGGTTCAGTCTATTTTCAAAATTTTGTAATTTTTTTTGTTTGAACTCGAAAAAGAAGTAAACTTTATATGAAAATTGTACCTTCGACGAGATCTACAACTTCGTCGTTAAAAGTTTTTTCCATTTGAAGTCATCTTCATAGTCAAATAATCGATATACAATCTAGATCTCAGTTTTCATACCGAAATCTCAGTTTTCAGTTTATGTTAAAAAAATTGTAACTTTTTTTGCTTGAACTCGGATGAAGGTAAACTTTATATGAAAATTGTAACTTTCGACGAGATCTACAATTTTGTACTTCAAAGGTTTTCCATTAGAAGTCATCTTCGTACTCAAATAATCAATACACTATTCAGATCTGAAGACTGCGAACTGAGATCTGGATAGTTTATCGATTATTTGACTATGAAGATGACTTCAAATGGAAAAACTTTCAACTACAAAGTTGTAGATCTCGTCGAAAGCTACAATTTTCATACATTTACCTCCATCCGAGTTCAAACAAAAAAATTACAAATTTTTAAAAACAGACTCGACCCCTACAATCCACAGCGGTATCAGGCGCTACAGTGCCGCACGCGCCCCTACCGTTGTGGGGCACGGCGGTAGGTCCCTGCCACCGTCCCCACAGTGCTAGATGTATAATTTTGCAAATATTTTTTCAGACCATATATTTTTGAAAAAAAAGAAAGAAAAATGTAAAAAAAAGAAAAAACTCCACCTCCTCCTGCTCGTTTTTCTCTTATGTGGAACACTCCAAAAGGCCGAAACTTTCAACAGCTTCGTTCGGGGCCTGATTGATGGATGTGCATTTTACACGACTTTGTTCGAACAGTTCGCTCCTAAATTACTTTGCTTTTCTCAATTCATAGACTTAGCTATATTAAATATTTTAGACATAGCATAGCAAAATGTATGAATCTTGAGAAAACGATACGGAGGGAGTATGCATTAGATGGGGTATGCATCGAGTCTTATTGGCTATTTTTATATAGGCCATGTTTGGATGGTATATGTTAGTGTTAATGGTAGTGGTAATTTTTAACACCTCCAAATTAACACATAAAAAAACCAACACCTTAGATGTTTGGATGGAGGTGTTAGTTTGCATTTAAGCTAACTTTTCCAATCATTTGAGAAAGGAGAGGGAGAGAGAAAAGGGGTGGGGTCCACCAAACTAACACCAATTACCACCTCTTGGAGGTGTTAGTTTTTTGGGGGTGTTAGTTCCAACTAACACCAAACTAACACATGTGTTTGGATGAAAAGTATTAGTTTTGGTGTTAGTTTGTTTCAAACTAACACTAACACCCCCATCCAAACATGCCCATTGTATATGGCGGTTTAATTTGGATCTCAAGCAATATTAGATGAATTTATCTCTTAAAAAAACCTTAGATTAATTTAGAGACACAAGCTAACCATACCCTACCTTCTAAGTGCATCTCCAATAGTTCCACATCCTAAATAGCTCTGCATCCTAGGTTGCTATTCTTAATGTATAAAAACAGAAAAAACTTTCTTCAACAGTTCTTCGTCATATTGTCATTTATCCCAAATTCGGAAAAAGAGCATCTGTGCGCATATATGCACGCTCGTATCTGCGGGGCATTAGTCCGTACCATAAGAGATGGAAGGGCATAATCATAATTTTGTTTCTATCCCAGAGTTCCTATGTTAGTTTTCAAGAGATGGAGCATAAATATAATTTTGTTTCTCTGTCAGGGTTCCTGATGTAAGTTAAATATAGGTTTATAAGTGAATTATGTCAAACTGTTGGAGTTTAACTTTTTTTATTACATATCTTTTTAGAAGTTGACAGAATATAAGATTTGCTAAGTAAAACTGGGGGAGATACTCTCACCCTTCGTAGTCGCATTAGTGACAAGAACGCTCAAACAGGAATGGATTATAGGCCATTCATTGCAAAAAGTATTATGGACGTGGCCACGGATCGTAAGGAGGGTGTGTGGTGCTATATATCGCATGAGCTAAAAAAAAGGAGGACGAAGAGAAAAGCAGCTTGGCCATGTCTAACGCATCAACTAGCGGTGGCGACAACGGCCCAAAAAAGGTCAAAAGTAGAGAAGATTCTTGGATCGAAAGGAAACCTGAAAAACTGATCTGTGGCAATCGAGAATTTGCAATGGTATTAGAACGAACTTGAAATGTCCACTTGAAACGATACGGAATCCGGTGATCTCAGCAACGATCGCCGTCGACGGCCGCCTTTGACCTCTCACGGACGATGCACACTACACATCCATCGAATAAAGCTCAAGATGATCCGGCGCGGCTAAAAACATTATCCACTACTCCAGGCTCCAGCAGCAGCAGGTCTCTCTCCGATTGCACACCGCCGCCGGAAAACGATAGGCGACGATCGACAGGGACACGTACTACGTAGGGCCAAGAAAAGGGCAGGCACCAAACTATTTCTTTCTTCTTCCTACTAGGTCTACTAGTAGTAGTAGGAGTATTTTGTTCACACACAACAACGAGCACGGCCGGAGCGTGCGTGACGACGGGCTCATCGCGTAGCACGAGACAAAACACGATGATGGCGATGCGCGGCTAGATTGTGTAGGAGGAGGAGGAGGAGAGCAGGGGGGGCCCTTGCTTGGATTCAAAGGAAAGGAACGGCAGCAGCAGGCTAGCTAGTAGAAGCTAGGGTAGTAGCGATGGTGGCCGGGATCGACGAGCATCATAGGCTACGGACAGAATGTAGCCAATTCCTGGATGCCCGCATAAATCCACTTTGGAGATTCTCTCCATGATTGGGAGCGAGCGTCGATCCGAGAGCTCCTCTCGTCGTTGCTCGACAACGCCACGCTCGCTAGCTGCTCGATCGGTGATGCGTCGTGGGGCCGCCGCGTTGTTGGGAGAGCAAAGCTTTGGTGCGGTCGCATGCACACTCGCAGGTCGCAGCAGTAGATAGCCTTTGGACTGACTTGCAGGTCGTGCACGACGAGCACGATCGACACGCTTACAGCCAGCTAGCCTTGTATTGTTGGATTTAAAGAAGAAGAAGATTCACATCTGTCGAGAAATTAAATGATGCTGTGACTCGTGATGACTGTCGTGAATTTTGGAGTAGAACTTCAGAAGAGTTGGCAGGTTTTGTGCACGCGCGCGGTGCAATCAGCGCGGCATGAGGACGGGGGCGTGCGTGCGTGCGTGCACCGGCCGGCGGCATCCCTCCTCCCGCCCCGGTCAAAAGGCAGCAGCAGCCAGCACAGCCGCGGCGACATCCTGAGTGCCCTGTCTTTTCCTCCGTCCGCATCGCGCGACGGCCCGGCCGGCACCGGGCCGGCCAGCCAAAGAGCTCGGCAGCCGCCTGCCCGCACCGCACGGGACAAGAAGCAAGGGGCGCAGCCAGCCAACCTCGGAGCCGGCGCCCGGAGCGCCGCGCCCGCGCGCGTGGAAAGTGACCGCCCGGGACGATCGATCTGGCCAGCCACGACCACGACCGCGACCGGGGTTCGCGCGCACGGCACGGCTCCTGTGAGTGGATGGCCGGGTGGCGATGCCGATGGGAGGGGGGATCGGGGGAGGGAGGTGAAAGAAAGCCGCAAAGGTGATGATGGCCGGGCTGACCCAAGCCGGGCGCGTGCGCGCCGCGCCCCAGCTTTTGTCGCGGCGGTGCGGTGCCGTGCGTGCCTCCCCGCTGGGTGGACTGACTGGACTCCATCCATCCTGCCATCGGCTTTCCGGACTCCCAGCCGTCCAGCGTCGGAGGAGGATTGGGTTGGGGCGTCGGGCTGCCGCCGCTGCTTTTTCCCTCAGGAATCTCGTGCGCGTGTCGTTCGCCTCCTCGTCTCGTCCGGGAGGTGAGTGGGTGCAGAGGAGCCAAGGCAGGGGAATATTTCGTTCAGCCGCTGGAGACGCGCCAGCGTTTGCGTGCGTGCGTGCCGGCCGGCCCCCCGCGCGCTATAGCTAGTCGGTGGCTACGGCCTACGGCCCTGCGCGGCAGCGCCTGTTGTGCCGTGCGCCATCCCAAACTGCCAAATCCATGCTCGGCGGCCGTGTACTAAAAGGTTTATTGTACCTTCTTCACTCGGCCGTGTACTATAAGGCTACGCCCGCGACATTGCCAGCGACCCGACGTCCGATCCGGGCGCAAGCATTGGACGGATGCTGAGCCGCACGATTCGGATGAAGGGAGCCTATCAGCCGTCGATCGCGTTGTGAGGCGAGCAAATGAGCTTTTCCCATGTTGCGAACTATCATCCTTGCAACATTCAACGAACGATGTTGCGAGTGTGTTGCGAACGTGTTCCGAGCATGTTGCGAACGAGTTTACGTGCAATATCCAAACATTAGGCGTCTTTCTTTTCCCCTCCCCACATGTTGCGACCATGTTGTGACCCGTGATGCGTGCAACATCCAAACATCATGAGCCCTCCCTCCCCCTCCTCCTCCTTGACACAACACCAACATTATATGTCTGCAACATCGAAACTCAACATTCGCAACATTTGCTAAATCACAGTGAAACATTAAGATGCATATGTTGCAACATGTTAGAGTAGCAGATGAAACACGAGAAACAAAATATTGCAACATCATCAAAACAACGACTCATGTTGCGTGCAACATCCAACATCAGGCGCTCCCCCTCCTCCTCGACACCCAAACATCACATGTCTGCAACAACAAAACTCAACATCCGCAACATTAAAATTTAATGTTTGTAACGCCCAACAACATGCGTCTGCAACATCGAAACTCGACGTCTGCGACAGTGAAACAACTAAATCTACTTTTACAACATCCAGATTAATACACATGCAAACATGTGTCTAAAATAGTTACAACATCGCAACATCTAGATCTACTTTTGCAACATTCGCATGAAACATTTACAAACATTCTTCAGAAACATCCCAAACACATGCAACATACACTTGCAACAACCCGAAACTTTTGCCTGTTGGCCACCATGACCGCCGCCCGAAGCTCCTCCTCCTCGTCGCGGGGAGCGGCGCCCCGCGCCGCCGGTGAGCTCTCGCGATTGGCCGTGGGAAGCGAAGCCTTTGCCACCGGTGAGCTCCGTGCGGAGGCTGCCGTGCGTGGCCCTGTGCACTCTGGCCACGGGGAGCAGCGGCCGGCCCGCGCCGCCGGGGGGCTCCCGCTCCCGGCCCGCAAGGGGCTCCGCCTCCGGAGGAGAGGCCGCCCTCGCCCGCCGCCTCCGCCTTGGCCGTCGCGAGCTCCACGCGGCGACGGCCCGCACCACACCCGTCACTGTCTGAGGAGAGGAGAGGCCACCCGGATCCGGCACCACCACCGGAGGAGAGGCCGCCCGCGCCCGTCGCTACGGAAGAGGAGCTCGCGTCCATGCCGTCCATAGTTTGGGGAAGAAGAAGAAAAAGGAGAGAGAAATGAGAGAAAGAAATGGTGGGCGCAGTCCCCTGGGTGGGCGGTTGGTGGGTGGATGAGATATTTACGATGGCCAGCCTTTTCCTTCCCGTGGTGAAGATGTCACGTGGGCGTCCGATTTTTTTCCTCCGTCCGGACGTCCGCTGCGAAGCATTACCGTTTCACTTTTCTTTTTCATAGCACGTTTTTGTTAAGAGTTTGGAACAAGTTACCGCATGTAAGATTCGGCCCAAAGCCCGAGCAAAGACAAAAAACGAAAAAATGCAGTCACGACAAGCTATGCCCGGCAACGAAATCCCAACAGACGGCTATGGACACGAACCCCGCTCTAGCCTAGAGATGTGCGTCGAGGGCTTGGCGACCGCCTTCCACGCCCGCAACCACTAAACCACGACCGACTCCTCCCGCGAGGGAGCCAAGTCTGCCATGCCGAACAACCGAAGCACGCGGAACCAATTTTTCTGACTATAGACACAGTCAAGGAGCATGTGCTCTAAATTCTTGGCCTCCTGTGCACAGAGAGCGCAGACATCTCTGTCACTCAACCCATGATATTGAAGTCTATTGGATGTCCAACAACAACCATGCAAGATAAGACAACCGAAGAAGTGCACCCTCCCGGGCGCTCGGGTCTTCCAGAGGTGCGAGGCTCCTAGGAGAAGCGACCTACCGAAGAAAAGTGCTCGGTAGGCCGATGCCAAGGAGAATTCGCCCGAGGCTGTCCACTTCCAGATGAAGTGATCCTGGATGTCGGTGAGAGCAAAATCGAGTAGCAGGTCCCAGATCCTGATGCACTGAACGATCACCTGAACCGTCGTGGCTCCGGTGATGTCACGCACCCAAGCCTAGTCTAAGGTACCATCCTTAACAGTGTGAGTACGCGGACCCCTCTAAGGTACCACCCCCAAAGGTTGAGGGTGATAGAATGGATGGAGGTGCCTTGAATCCAATTATCCAACCAGAACAGGGCCTTCCTCCCATCCCCAACCGCGACTGAAATGGAAGCATCAAAAAACTTTTCTGCATGTGCTTCGTTTCCAAACTTCAAACCGGACCAGGTTCTATGTGGATCTGTTCTAGCGAACAAGAGTCAGCACATTCGGAGCCCCATGCCCATCAGATGAAGGTTGGGAATATCGAGGCCTCCCAACTCATTAGGACAACACATGTTAACCCAATCTACCACACACTTTCCGCTAGAAGCGAGTTGAGTCTCGCTCCAGAGGAAACCACTAATCAGGGTAGTGATGGTTTTCACCACCCAGGGCACGACCTTAACTGCCATGGAGATTTGCATCGGGATGGCGCAAAGGGTAGATTGCACAAGGACTAGCCTACCACTCATGTTGAGCAACCTTCCTTTCCAAGCTAGGATCCGGTTAGCGTCCTTATCGACTAGCGGTTGCATCGCTGCCCTCGACAGTCTCCCTAGCGAAAGGGGTACCCCTAGGTATGTCCATGGGAAAGAAGTGACCACACAACACAGTCTCTGAGATCAGATCCGTATGTCGAGCGTCACAACGGATTGGGAACGCCTGGCTTTTGACAAAGTTCGCTACTAGGCCCGTGGCTCTGAAGAACAGGTCCAAAATGACCTTAATAAAGAAGGTCTGTCGCGATCGGCGATAAAAAAAACGACCACATCATCCGTATAGAGTGAAATATGATGCTTAATCGCCGACGCTCCCAGGGGTAAGAACAATCTTCACATCTCACCCAAGTATATTTGAGTTCATGCATGAAAGTCTCAACAGGTTTCTTAATCTTGAAAAAAACTGCATAGTACAAAAATTCTTCGTGAAAATTTCCGACCCCCGATCTTTCTTCGTAATTACCTTAGCATGTCATCGCAAATGTCTTCGTATTTAATGTGCATGAAATGTTTGTAAATGGCGTCCAGTGCAAAATCGTGTAGGTGATGGTCTACCGCGACCATGAGCACGACGGTCGTAATTACCTTACCATGCCATCGCAAATGTCTTCGTATTTAATGTGCATGAAATGTCTGTAAATGGCGGTCAGTGCAAAGCCGCGTGGGTGATGGTCCTTCCTGTGGCTGGTTCACCATGATCGCCTTCCGTCTGCAACACTCCTTCACTACCGGAACATCGTCGAGTCCCCGTACCGCACCTAATGTGGACAGCCAGAGACCCAACACTATCTCCTACTGGGGTGCCCTCTCGCCGCCCCGGTCTAGTGTGTTGCTGGGTGCCCCGCCGCCCCGCACCTCACCGGTTTCTAGGATCTGTGGATCATGTCAGAGCTCCCGACATTTGCCACAGCCAAGGTTCATTCCACCATCGTCACTGCCCTTTTGTGAAACATTTGGAAGGCCAGGAACTCTTTGGTCTTCCAATCTTTGTGCCTCGCTCCATCTGTTTGTCATCACCAACGTGATGCTCGACCTTTAGTTTTGGCTGCACAGACTAGCGCCTAGGGATCGGGATGCTTTGCAAGCGTGACTCTCTCTTTTTCATGTAACTTAACCTTGTTGTTGTTGTTCTCCTCCACCCCCACACACCAAAAACTACGTACCTGAACTTGTGCAGTTAATATAATTGTTCAGGCCAACTTCTTGCCGGCTCGTACCCATTAAAAAAAATCTCTGTACACCATGCATAGGAAATGGTTGCCAATAGGGGCACCGATGCATGCTATCCTACGAAGTGACTTTTCTGGTTCGTGCTTAATTACGGGTAAGAATCACGCTGACAGTGCAAATTGGCAGGGTTGTACCTAAACAAGCATGTTCGTTGGAAGGTACTGTATCTGCAGATCAGGCGGATACAAACATGCATCTTGACACTTGGCCAAGCTCCCTTTAATTTCTCTCTGTTCCGGTCTGCTGAGAAGGAACGTTCTGGTTGGGCACGCTCCCGCTTGCATCCAAACCAAAACCATGCGACTTTCACCTGTGTGGTCATATCAGAGGTTTTCACGATAAGCACTGTAAATTTCCTGGGGTTGACAGCTTTAATCGTGTACATTCTGCGCGAGCGCGATAACGGCCGGCGGTCGACTAAAGACAGCATCGCTGGGCCAGGAGAATTCTCAAATGCATCCACTCGTCGGTATCCGGCATCTCACTCTCTCTGCTGGCTGGGTGGGTGCGCTAGCCGCCTGGCCTGGCCTGGGCCTGCCGCACAATCCTACTGTCATGCCCATGCATGCCATGCAAGCACGGTGGTGGCTTCGCTTTAGCCTTTCACCAAAGCTACTACTACAAAAGCCAGGATTTGCGAGAAAGCTGATGAGGAGGAGGAGAGAGGAGCTCCACCTCAGCCGGTGGTAAAAAAGTGTCCAAGAATTGAACAACCCCTCCTTCAAAAAAAAATAATAAAATTGAACAACCCCAGCATGCCATGCACACACACATTCTCACACAGCGCGCGCACACACACCACAAAAAACACTTTCTTCCTCACTTCATCGGTCGCAGAAAAAGCGTGCACACTAGTGAGAGTAGAATATGTTATTACAGATCATTTGGGGGCTCAAAATTCACCTTATCATCTGACACGGCACGGGCAGCCATGCATCCCTTTTGCAGGTTATAACCCCACCCCACCACGGCATTGCATTGTGTTTGTGCCGTAGTAGAGTAGTAGGAGCCAGCGCTCCATCCATCTCGCTCTTGCATTGCACTCCGATCCCCCCGGCCGGCCACACACACCGGCAGCACAGGCCACAGCTAGCGCGCGTGGGAGTAGGTCTCTCTCTCGAGCCTGAGGAGAGGAGGATTTTAGATGGACACGCTGTTTCGGTTGGTTAGCCTCCACCAGCACCACCAGCAGGCACAGGCAGCAGCACCCGCGTCCTCCTCGCCGGACCAGCACCACCACCACCAGTCCCCCTACAGCTCTCGCTCCACGTCCACCTCCACCGGCTCCCGCTCCTCCCCCTCCCACCACACCCACAACAACCACTACTACTATTCCCACTCCCACTCCCACTACAACAGCAGCAGCAGCAGCGCCGGCAGCTACTACTACTACTGCGACCCCGCCGGCGGAGGCGGGGGCGGGGGCGGGGGCGGAGCCGGAGCCGGGTACTACTACGACCATCACCAGCCAGCTGCGCCGGCGCCGTACCAAGAAGAATGCGGCAACGACCACGGCTTCTACATGGATGAAGACTTCTCCTCCTCCTCCTCGTCCCGCCACTACCACCACCAGCAGCCGTCGTCGCGCTCGTCGCCCTCGGCGCCCGCGCCGCCGCCGCCGCCGCCGACGCAGCAGCCCCCGTCCACGTCGTCGGGCCATGGCGGAGGGGGCCTGTTCGAGGCGGCCGACTTCTCGTTCCCGCAGGTGGACATCGACCTCGACTTCACCAGCCCCGCCACGTCCTCCGGGACCGCCGCCTCCTCGTCGGGCGGCGGCGCCGCCGGGAGGTGGGCCGCGCAGCTCCTGCTCGAGTGCGCCCGCGCCGTGGCCGCCCGCGACAGCCAGCGCGTGCAGCAGCTCATGTGGATGCTCAACGAGCTGGCGTCGCCGTACGGGGACGTGGACCAGAAGCTGGCGTCCTACTTCCTCCAGGGCCTCTTCGCGCGCCTCACCACCTCCGGCCAGCGCACGCTGCGCACCCTCGCCGCCGCGTCCGATCGCAACACGTCGTTCGAGTCCACGCGCCGCACCGCGCTCAGGTTCCAGGAGCTGAGCCCGTGGGCGTCCTTCGGCCACGTCGCCGCCAACGGCGCCATCCTCGAGGCGTTCCTGGAGGCGGCGGCGGCCGCGTCGTCGTCGTCCTCGTCCTCACAGCCGCCGCGGCTGCACATCCTCGACCTCAGCAACACCTTCTGCACGCAGTGGCCGACCCTGCTCGAGGCGCTGGCCACGCGGTCGTCCGACGACACGCCGCACCTGTCCATCACCACCGTGGTGACCGCCGCCGCGCCTTCGTCCGCGGCCGCGCAGCGCGTCATGCGGGAGATCGCGCAGCGCCTCGAGAAGTTCGCGCGCCTCATGGGCGTGCCCTTCAGCTTCCGCACCGTGCACCACGCGGGGGACCTCGCGGAGCTCGACCTCGACGGGCTCGGCCTCTGCGACACCGGCGCCGCGCTCGCGATCAACTGCGTCAACGCGCTGCGCGGGGTCGCGCCGGGAGGCGTGCGCCGGCGCGACGCGTTCCTCGCCTCGCTCCGCCGCCTGGAGCCGCGCGTGGTCACCGTCGTCGAGGAGGACGCCGACCTCGTGGAGCGCGATCCGGATGCGTCGTCGTCGTCCGAGGAAGCCGCCGGCACGGATGCGGCGTTCATCAAGGTCTTCACCGAGGGCCTCCGGTTCTTCTCAGCGTACTTGGACTCCCTCGAGGAGAGCTTCCCCAAGACCAGCAACGAGAGGCTCGCTCTGGAGAGGGCGGCTGGACGCGCCATTGTCGACCTCGTGTCCTGCCCGGCGTCGGAGTCAGCCGAGAGGCGGGAGACGGGGGCGTCGTGGGCGCGGAGGATGCGGTCGGCCGGCTTCTCCCCGGTGGCGTTCAGCGACGACGTCGCCGACGACATGCGGTCGTTGCTGCGGCGGTACCGGGAGGGGTGGAGTTTGCGGGAGCCAGACACCGACGACGGCGCGGCGGCGGGGGTGTTCCTGGCGTGGAAGGAGCAGCCCGTCGTCTGGACAAGCGCGTGGAGGCCATGACGACCTGGATCGTCGTGGTCGGCGAAACAAGAAGGGACGCGTGCGCCATGCTCGATCAAGCTAGCGTAGTGCATGCATTGCTGCTCTCGTGTGAGCGAGTGGCAACACGGCAATGCAAGCAGGAGGTAGCGTGCAATTTTCACCCCCTTGGTTGTTGGATCTTAGCGCGTACGTACGTGTCTTAGGGTTTCGAGTCGGCGTAAGTATGTAGGGAGAAGCTAAAGATCTTCAGATGGTTAGCCTTTTTTTGGTTTTAGAAATTTGGGAGGAATTCATGGCATTTGTTGCAGCTTCATGCATATTTGACTCTCAAGAAAAGATTGTTCGTCTGGATGCGGAGGCTCTCCATATTCTCCATGCATTTGGTTTAGTTCTCTTTAGAAATTTGGGATGAATTTGGTGCGGTTTCATGCATATTTGACTTAGGGAAATGATTGCTGGTTTTTTGCAGCTTATTGATGATGCGCTGCTTCGTCGTTTATTTGCTTGTCCTGTGATCTTAATGTTACCAGCTATTGGTGATTGGTCGATCAGTCGTGCATGCTTCTCGTCAATTCGTTTGGACTCATGCGAGCAACCCGTAGCTTGTCGCCTTGATCTGATGTGTTTGGCTGGTGAGATGCTGTTTGCTGACAAGATTTGCATGGGAAGGACGGGCTACTTTTAGTAATTTTCAAGCATACTAGTCTCGTAGAATTAAAGTAGGTAAAATTGAAGTACTGCGACGATTGCACACTAGCTAGTTAATACGTTTGTTCATCTTTACTTGTAGCATTTCTCGCAGTAGACCAGCAGTATACACATGATTCCCTTATTCCATACATGCATGAGATGAAATACGTGCTTAGCTAGGTGAAAGATACGACAAGCTCGGGCCGGGATGATGACATGGATCATACGTAAGTAAGAGAAGATTGAGTTGAGGTTCATGTCAACATCAGTTAATTCAAAATAGTATGTATGATTATGGTCGACAAAATTAAGGATACAAATAATACCACCTGAAAGGGAAATATATGGCATGGGTAGGAAGTTCTTGGAGCAAATTGACTATGGGTACAAAGTTGCCTGTGACAAATGGCATGCTAATGTGCTATACATGCCACGAAATAATGTAATCATATTCTTCAGCTGCAAACAGCGCTGACAGTGATCGGTTATCTATTTTGTTTGTGGTGTTGGATCCTGTAATTTTGTTCTGTATAGACGAGCATCTTTTTGAGAATATCGTCGGTATGCAATAAGTCTGTAGGCTGGCCTTCTTGACCACATGATATGGGTAAATGTTGGCTCCTGCTATGTACAATTGCGTACAGCATGCAGATAAAAAGTTGTCGCGCGGAGTACTTCTTGCACTCCAACTATATATATGGTATATCGATATATATGGCGCTAACCAGAATACTACCCAACGTGTAATGCAAAAAAAAAAAAAAAAACAGCGCGCGTTATAACTGAAGAAGATTGGAAAGATTAGGTGACGGGTACGATAGATGTTATGAGCTCAGCGGAAATACTAGCTGGTGGTATTTCACGTACGTACCTCTATAATCTTCTATATATAGCACATCTATATCTTTCCCGACAGTAATTAATATAACAAAGCACCAACAATGCCAATTGTCAACAAACTCATCTATCATAATAAATCATCACATCATCAGCTACGTGCGAACAATGAAATTTTCAACACAAAAGACGATGCGAAACTTATGTTTTAGGACTGAATGCACTATTTCGGAGTACCGGACTTTCGAAAATGGACTTTACCGCGTTACATATATAATTGAAAAGGGAGGGTCTACAACCCACCTGAGCTGGACCAACCCACACTTGAATGTGTAGCCACCCATGCATCCATCTAATACAAGGGTCCATGTTCACCCCCCCCCCCCCCCCCCCCCCCCCCCACCACCACAATAACAACACACACTCGGCATCACCTATTGATCACCTTCCTTCACGTATGCCCAAGGACTTCCATAATACCGCTGCAATAACACCTTCCAACGGTTGGAGCTCACTGCTCACCCATTGATTGATGATGCTGGGTGGTCATGGGCTATGGCCGTAATGTGTTTTCAGTATTTTCACAATCTAGTAAAGTCCTACTACTTTCTAGCTCAAAATTGTATACTGATATGGCTCGGCTTTTATTTGACCCGATCCTTGAATTTGTTAGGTTAGATTTAAAGGCCCTCTACCACCTCTAGATGCTGGTGAGAAAAAAAACCTCACTCGTCACAGCTACTACCCACATCCCACCTTCCTTCCTCGTCTCCTGTGGCTTCCGCCACCCACTTCAAATGCTAAAGGCTTCACCCGTGACCGCCACCACAAGCCATTTCGATGTCCATCGGCTGCATGCGCTGAGTCTCACCATCCCGCCGGCTCGATCACTGTCGTCACCTTTTACAGGTACGCTTCCTCCCCCCAGACCCAAACTGCAAACCCTAATCGTGTGTTTGGTTGGAGAGCGGCGAGAGCGGAGCAGAGCCGACCCTCGTTTTAGGGACGACTCCAACCCTTCTCAAGTTTGGTTGCAAATTTTGGGACGGAGTGGCTCCGACCCTCTTTCTTGTTTGGTTGAAGGAATGTGATCTGAAATGGATGGTAATTTTCACTCCATTAGTGGGTCCCACATGTCATAGGTTTGGGGTTCAGTGGGTCCCACATGTCATACATACCCTATTCATCCTCATCCCACGCCATTCTAAAAAAATCCTCATCCCACGCCATGGACCCATCTGGCATCTCCTCCGGTCATGAGCTCCGCAAGCTCCGACGCGGGCCGCGAGCTTCCGCTGACCGCGGGCGCCAGCTCCACCAACCACGGGCCCGAGCACCGCGGCCGCGAGCTCCGCCCGACCGCCGCCGCGCGCTCCGCGAGCTCCGCCGCCCTCGTGTGCGTGGTCGCGGCTCGCGAGATCGAGCTCCCACGACGGATCCAGACTCAGAGACAGAGGAGAGGGAGAGACGGAAAGGGAGACACGAGAGGAGAACCGGAGCGCAGCGGCTCCGTTCCTCGAATTTTGAGGGGCAGAGCCAACCCACATATTAGGGGATAGTCTCCCGGGAGCGGCTCCGCTCCCGCCGCTCCCCATCCAAACAGCCGCTGGAGCGGAGCGGCTCGCCTCGCTCCTGCAGCTCTCCAACCAAACACACAGTAAATAGGTCGCCGGATCTCGCCAGAGTTGGAGCGAGCGAGGGAGACACACCAACGTGTTTAGGATTGGAGGTGTTTTTTTTTTCACTCAGGTGCGATATAGATTATTTTCACTAGGCGAAACCTTCATGCAAATGAACATTAATTGTCTTGTAGTGATCGACACTCAGGTAGAGACCACACACCCATCCATCCATCCATCCATCATACAAAACACTTGCTAATGATAAAAGGGAACATCCCATATGCCACTGCAAGGAGCCAAGGGAGGAAGACACAACAGTGCGTTCCCATACAGGCAAGCAGGTCGCATGGAAAAAGACAAGGTGCAAGGGGGTCCCATCCCCCAGTGGGGCACCTGATGGAACAGAAAAGGCCCTCAAATGTCCGCGCGTTTAATAGAAAAGTCGCCCCGGCCCCCAATTGTGGTGCAAGCGAGTGATATGGGCAATTGGAAAAGGGCATGGTGGCTTCCAGTGATGGATGGGCGGGCCATCGAGCCACGGCAGAAAGGGGGATCGGAGGGTCGTTATCGCGGGAGGAGACGAGAGCCAGAGAACGAATCTTAGGAAGACCGAGAGACTGCCTGCATGCCTCGCCGCGCGCGCTCTAGCTGTTGGGATCGATCGATCTAGCAAAAGGAGGTGGTGGTGCCACGGCGTTCAGTTCCGCCTGTACATTGGTTACTGCCCCACATATATGATGTATGCAAGCCTCGAGCTCAAATCTTTTCACCCGCCTTCCGATCCTCCATGGGCGCCAAACTTGTTTTTTTTTTAATGAATGGGCATCAAGACGGTTCCTATTTCATTTTGGTAATTATTAAAGAGGAGGGATACAAGCGGGCTTATATATAACCGGACGAGGCGCCAAACCTTTCACGTGCCCTTATGTTTGAAAACTATGATTCACTTTAATTTTATTTATCCTAAGTTCAATTTACTCAACTTTAATTAATCAAGTTTATACAAAAACATAACATAATAACATATTTATTAACATCTACGGTACCAAATAAATACACTGTCAAAACATATTTGTATGGTGGATTCAGCAAAACTAATTAGTGTTGTAGATGCTGATACTTTGCCTTTATAAATCTGATAAATTTTAAAAAATAGTCCTATCAAGTAAAAACAAAATAATATATCCTTTTTGGCAGTGGCGCTCCCTCTTTCATTTTCTCTCTTCTAATTCCCTATCTCATTAGAACTAGGGGTTGTGCTCCGAGGGGGCTTCAATTTTCTCTCTTCTAATTCATTAGACTAAAATTGCAATTTGACTTCAAACAATAACACAACAACTATTGTCGGCGAGGACTGAGCCCATCAGTTGTGGTGCTAGGATCGAGCGCATCTCTATGCATATATAGGCAACTCCAACTGTGCTGGTTCAAGGTTGTTGGCAGGTATTGTACCCACTAGCACAGACCTCTTTTTAGCCGTCAGCATAAATCGTTTCTGGTCTAATGTATAATGATGTCCCCAACACCGCCTGTTTGGCTAGGCTCTTTCATCTTTCTATACATACAAGAGTTCGCACGCGTCATTGTAACCGATCTGATGAGTTGGAAGCACGAAAGCATCTCTGAGCTTACACCGTGAAGGTAAGCAGTTACTTAGACCATGAAGGAGAAACTTAGACCATGAAGGTAAGCTAGCTAGCTCGCTTTGGGGGTTCCACTAGCTGCACCCCGCTCCAGGTAGCAAAAGCAATGCGATGTATCGCTGGTGGTGCGTGCCCAGCGCAGGCAGGCAGGTGGACCACGAGGGGTGTACAGGGATGGGGGAGCGAGAGCATAGTAACAGGAGGTAGTGGGAGCCCCTTTTTAGGCTAGAGGGAGAGGCAGGGAATTGGGGCATCAGGACATACGCACGCATGGATGCATGTATATATTGTTATTTCAAAGAACACATGACATGGATGTACAACTTGGTCCTCTCCTTTTTCACCCCCAAGAATCAAGATGCACTTTTGCCCAGGATCTCTTTTAGGGCATGGGCTCATTCGCAGGGGTAGCCTGCCTGCATGCTTTGGGTCCCTCATTCCACCACCTGCTTGTTTCAAATTGTTTGTGCATTGGCACTGTTTGTTTTCCCTGTGCCAGCGTGTGTGAGTGCTTTGCTTTTGCAGAGTGATAGGGTGTGGCGGTGCAATAGTAATTAAGGTCTCTATGCATCCATCGTGTGGCCGTAGTTGAACACAATGCAAACACAAAACATGCAACAAGATAGGAATTGCTCAATTAACTGTTTTTTACTAGCTAGGCTAAGACTTTTGTCACTATAACAAAAGCAACCATGTCGCACACATCCCTGCAGCGCGCACACCAGTTAATAGTCGTAGTGTAGTGAACATGCGTGCTCCACGTACGCACTTCTTGTTCGATATGACACCGATGATGCGTCCGTTGCTCAGCACGTTCTCTTTTGGACGGTTGTGATCTTCTCAATCGGACAACATCGTGTACTTGATTCTTTTCCGGTCTCCATTATTAGTTGACTTCTACGAGCAACTCCAAGAGACTAGCTATCTTTAGCTTAACTAGCTAAAAAATGGAAAATTTGTTCAAAAACTCAATCCAATAGACTTGCTAAACTTACCCTCGTTATCCTCTGCTAGCTAAACTGGGGCCTTCGCTAGCCATCTTTGGCTAGCTACCCCCTCGTACATGAGTATGACAGGCGGGACCCACTAGCGGTGGAGCATATGAAGAGTTGATTTTATCTAGTTTGTTGGATTTCATCAATTTTTTGCTAGCTACTATTTCATTTTACATACTAGCCAAATCAAGGTTTTACCTAGTAATTTTTAGAGATGCTTTTCGAGTTGCTCTAATATAATATCTACGTTAAAAAAAGGCATTAGGAGTTTCTCACGATTATTTCATATAATTTTGTGTATTTAAGATTAATTTCACATCAAACGTTCCCAATATATGAAAACAACATTTTAAAATTCATACTATATTCGTTTTGAACATAAAGCTCATGTTCACATTAAACGTTCCCAATATATGAAAATAACACTGTAAAATTCATACCATATTCGTTTTGAACATAAAGCTCATGTTCTCTATCTGCTCACAGATATTTGAATATAAAATTCAACTCATACATGGATGAAAACAAAAATCAATATAGGTAGACTACTAGATCAATTGAAATAGGTGTGGGAGTAAATCGAGGATTCAAGTGGACAAAGTGAACAGATAAAAAGAGTAAAATACCTTCCTTTGTAATAGAAAACGATCGTTAAATTTACCATGGTACATGATAGCACTATGTGAAATGAGGCTTTTAGCTTATTATGGCCCACCGCCTTTTGCCCATGCTGCACATCAGCAGTAATCCGCAAAACAAACCTGGCACTGGTCAATTTATAACACTTGCTCATGCTTATTGCCGAGCATCAAACTTTGTGCACATTACAGTTCGCGGCAGATTGCAGATGGCATGGCAACGTTTAACATAAGTTAAGCAAACCTGAAAAACGAGGAAGCTGGAGCTGATGCATAAGCAGAACCGAATGAAATCAGCAACAGCAGAATATGTACAAAACGTTTCCAGGGAAAGCACCTGCTTCTTTTACAAGCATATAGCAACGCCTGATATTTCAAGAGGCTGTGTTCCCTTAATAATGATCCACGGCAATTTACAAACATGAACAACAATGTGTGACAGATCACATTTGCACAAGCGCACAAAAAAGGTAGGCTTGGTGACAAATCTTCACGAGGATTCCATTCAATTTAGATCACCTATCTATATTCCTCTGGTCAGCCTTCTCTTGTCCAGAAAGTTTCGGGCTTTGAGCTGTCTTGTCCTTCTGTGAAGAAGCAGCCTCTACAGTATCCGGCTCAGTCTCAGACAGTGATAGATAAGGGTCTCCTTCTTCAATAGGCAGTGTCCTCTTGGAGCCCGCAAGAGCAACGCCCAGAACAATGTTGTCCTCAAAAGCAGGCCTTGATTCTTTCTTTGGGTTAGCCACTGACATGGAACCATCTTGGCCTTCAGTCGCCTCAGGCTCATGTGCTTTCCCTTTACCAGTCTTAGAAGTTGACGTAACAGGATCTGAAGACGGTGTTGCTGGTGCAACATTATCACTCTTGCTGTTCTTTGTGCGAGCATCATCAGGTACTATTTTTTTCTGTTCCTGCTTTTCAGAGTTGCTTAAACTAGTATTTTCAGGTGAAGCTGAATTGATCTCTACTGAACTGCTTGTCTTGGCTTTCTGCTCCTCATGTGATGATACTGGTCGTGGTTTGGCCTTATCATCACTGACCCTTGCAGATGTATCAATCAGAAGTGGACGGCTCCTGACGCGACTATATGTGTCCTCTCCAAAAGGAATGTTATCAAAGTCTGCATTGCCATATGATTTCTGAACTGTTCGAATTTGGGTCGCAAGCCTTGCTTTGTGATGGCCAACTATTCTAAGAAGATCCAACATAACAGTTTCCTGTGTAATTTGGAACATAGAAAAACCATATTAATGATTTTTCTAGTAAGGCATGACGCCTCCTAGTTTATATTAAATGCATCCTAAAATTGAGCTGAAATACTTTGACTCAAATGCATGGCATGACAAGATTGCATCATAAGCTTCTCCAAAGAAATTGTCTAGAATTTCTTTTTCTTTTTACAAAAGGTGTACCTCTTGAATAGTTCTCTCATCTAAGGAAGTCTCAAAGACATTGATGCATGACAGGTCCAAAGCAATCAGCTTAGTTCAGAAACCCTCTCAAGTTATAATCAGGCTCAAGAAACCATTCATTTATAATTTCCTTTTATTTGCATGAATTATGCAGTGGTGAATTGTTATGTTTACTTTGCTTTTTTGTTGTCAACTGGGCAAACATTAGCACCATAATTAGGCATACAGGGTTGATTAGGTTAGCCCTACCCAATCCATGAAAATAGTGTACAACAACAACAACAACAACAACAACTTAGCCTTTTGTCCCAAACAAGTCGGGGTAGGCTAGATATGAAACCCAAAGGTACCACCAACATAAAGACACGTAGAAGAAGTCATGGCTCGGGAACGTTGATGGCTAGTCTCCAAGCGCCCCTATCCAAAGCTAAGTCCCCGGAGATATTCCACTCCCTAAGGTCTCTCTTGACTGACTCATCCCAGGTCAGTTTAGGTCGACCTCTAACTTTCTTCACATTGTCGTCCCGCTCTAGGACCCCACTACGCACCGGAGCCTCAGGAGGCCTTCGTTGGACATGTCCAAACCATCTCAACCGATGCTGGATCAGTTTCTCCTCAATTGGCGCCACCCCGACCCTGTCCCGAATATCATCGTTCCGTACTCTATCCCTCCTCGTGTGCCCACAAACCCAACGCAACATACGCATCTCCGCCACACTCAATTGCTGGACTAGGGTAATTATCCTATATTGGTCTTAACTTAGTTTAACACTAGGGTACTAGGTAACTCAAATTGACCACCTCGTGTTCACATCTTAACATTTTATTAGCCAACTTGACTGAAATTTAGTGGAGATGACTCAGTGTGAGAGCAAGCTACTTCATATAAATCTGTGGTTGGTAATCATTCCTAATGGAAACTCCAAAATGAATTACTTACTCCCTCTGTCCAAAAAGGCAAAAACAAGTCATCCTAGTAATTTTAGGACAGATTAACAAGTAAAATGACCTCGATTGCTCCTGTTTACAAGCCATATTTGGTGCTAATTGACTGTTGCATGCCACATGCGCATGCACACATGCCAAATAAGTATAACTTGTTTTTTTGGGACATTTTGAATCGTAGAATGACTTGTTTTTTTTGGGACGGAGGGACTAGGGAGTAGTTCTGAAAGCTCCAACATAGTGACACAATGGGTGAAACTGTGAAAGTGCGCTAATGTGAGTACTAACATATTTGGTGCTAACATATTTGGTGATTAACAAGTAAAATGACCTCGATTGCTCCTGTTTACAAGCCATATTTGGTGCTAATTGACTGTTGCATGCCACATGCGCATGCACACATGCCAAATAAGTATAACTTGTTTTTTTGGGACATTTTGAATCGTAGAATGACTTGTTTTTTTTGGGACGGAGGGACTAGGGAGTAGTTCTGAAAGCTCCAACATAGTGACACAATGGGTGAAACTGTGAAAGTGCGCTAATGTGAGTACTAACATATTTGTTCAGCAGACACCATAATTGTTTGCCTATAGACTATGTGCCTAGGCTTTCTTGCAAGACGAATATGTAGCAATGGACCGACATAGTACCTGGACATTTAGATACTCCTCGAAACGTGACGTCTTAACAAAACAGGATATGTATATCTGCAATAAAGAAGAAACACGGCAAAATGAAATGAACTGAGTTGGTGGCAAATATGAAACTCAAAGCAACAGAATGGAAGACAGTGTCATATTCTAAAAATGTACTCCATCATATGATGTTTAGGACAAGCTAATTAATTCACTTGTCCTAAACGTAACTCCCTCCATTTGAATTTTAGGTTGTTTTAATATTTCGAGATTCATAGTATTTAATATGTATCTAGATATACAAATGGGCAGTGTTAAAACTATGCATCTATAAAAGCTAAAGCGGCCTGTAAATTGAGACGGAAGGGGTATATATATTTAAAATCAGAGTATACAAATGATATATGTGCATGAAACTAGGATAGTGACACTAGTTGCATGCAAACAAGTGGACAATTTAATGAGAAAACAAAATTATAGGTTAATGGTTTTGCTGCCCACATGCCATAAAGAAGGCCAAGTTTTATAAGAGCAGACTAAATTTCATGCTGAGATTTTGACAATGTAAAAATATTCTCTGAAAAAGTCAAGGACCTGTTTCAACATGGAGGATCCGGATCCTTGGAATTCAGTTTTAACATGCACCTAACACCAATTATTAATAAAGAAACCCCCCACATCTAAACAATCTCGAAGTAAAAAGGGACCTGTATCATCCTATTTTCATGTGTTTAAGGCCTTAAGGGCTTGTTTGGGAATTAGTGGAATGAAGGGGAACGAAAGGCATTGGGGTGGAGAAATTTCCATTATAAGTCAAAATTTCTCAAAATCCCTTTCAATCCTCTTCCATCCACTTGAATCCTCCATTTCCCAAACAAGCCTTAAGGGTAATCCTGAACCAAGCTGGTGAAAGCTAAACTGACATTAACTCGAGACTAGATACCTACCGGCTAAAGCCATCAAGAAACTAGCATCATGTTAAGCACAAGTTCTAAAAGAACAAAAAAAGAACACAATCAAATGGTTTTGGCGCACTAGTCATTTCACACAGCTAAGTTGAGTTTTTGTTAGGTGAAGTAAGCAGTTCAATAAGCCTATTGCCTAAAAAAGATGTACCAATGCTGACCACAGTTCTTAGTGCGAACTGATTGTGCATTAGTACTTCAACCAAAAGATAGAATTGCTCATGTGAGGAATTACCATAAGTGCTTGGTTTTTTGGATCGATTTTCTCAAAAAATACTCTTCTATGCAGCTTCTGTTGTTCTATATGCGGATTTTTCGCCAACACTTTCCTCATGTCTGCAACAATACTCTGCCAAAGAAAAATAAAGAAGCAAGGGCAAGATAGAATTTTAATAAGCAGGAAATAAAGGTTGAGCAGGCAAGAGTTATGGATTATGTTAAATACCCCAATTTTCCCAGCATCCATGTGACTTATAGCAAGATAGGTCTTAATACGCCAATGGGTCCTCTGAGAGTTATTCCTTAATATAGAAACTGTAAACTTGTGGTTAGGAATGTATATCGCTTCTCGATCATCACCTCTAATTATTGTTGGAGACCACCAACCAACATGCTGAAATAAAATCTCTTTAAGTTAGCGAAATGATTTAATGAATAATTGACAAGATCTTTTATGGGGATACAACTGATATTAGTACATACAAAAAAACCTGTCAATAATACTACAAATAATATCATAACTGAGTGTTGTAGTTGTCAGGGACGGCCATAAGGGTCCCCTAATAACCAGGGAAAACACATTTCTTCGCAAAATAATAAAAACGCAAACGAACTCATCAACGACAAGCTACATCTCGTACAACCACGGCCCGACTAACGCCAACGGCCCAGCAAGCAACCAACCCCAGCACCCCTCGGGCAAAACTCCGCCTCGCTCGAGGGGCCCGGCGCCGTAACACCGAAACTCCGCCTCGCTCGAGGGCTGGACGCCCCCTCGGGCGAAACTCCGCCTCGCTCGGGGGCTATGCGCGCCCTCGGGCGGGACTCCGCCTCGCTCGAGGGCTGGACGCCCCCTCGGGCGAAACTTCGCCTCGCTCGAGGCTCACGTGGTTCCGCCGCCACAGGCCCGTGGCGCCGCGCCCACTCCCCCGACCGGAGCATTAAATGCTCTGACACGCCACGGGCGCCCGAGTCAAGGGAAAATCCCCGCCACACCGGCCCTCTGACACCGCCTGGGAATCATATCCCGGCGCTGTTCCGCCGACCTCCGGCCATGTGCGGCCATCTCCGCCACTGTACGACGCTGTGCGGTAAGGCCAGTGTCAACTGTGACACTGTGCCACCCGCTCCCGTACGGCCGGCGCACCGCACCCTCGAGAGAGGACGGCGGAACCCTCGAAAAGGGTACGGACATCTACCCCGCGCCAACGCAGGACAACACCGTGACATCAGACCAGTGGAGCACGTCTCCCCCGTCACCTCCGGCCCTGTGCGGCCATCCCCGCCGCTGTGCAACCATCCCGGGCACTGCAACGCCATCCCCGACGCTGTGGGAACCCGGGACGACAAGACACCACCACGCCCGGCGTACAGACGGCGACCAAACAGGAAGTCCCCACACAGCCACCCTCGAAGCCGCTCCTGGGCGGGAATAAGACCTACCATGACGCCCGACGGGAGCAAGATTCACCAGGACCGCCATCAACTCCACAGCGCTGTACACCATACCGCCACACGTAATTAGAACAGGGGCACGATTGTAAATCGCCTCCCCTTGGCCTATAAAGGGAGGGGGTGGTCCCCTGGCCGCAGGGGACGACGGATAGCACACACTCACGCGCTCTCCGCCTTCACCACGATATTGGCATCTCGCCTCAATCAAACCTCAGGGACTTGGAGGCTCCTCCTCTCCCGCCTTGCTTGTAGCTCCCCTCTGCAAGCACCACGGTGCAACGCAGTACAGTGCCTCGAGCACACCCCTACTGGACGTACGGCCTGGCCGGAACCAGGATAAACCTCGTGTCACTTAGTTGCTTAGCACCGCCCATCGAGAGATAGATCTCAGGGCTTGTACTAGTTACTGTCGGGACTACTTTCCGCACCGACAGTAGTTTTATCCCATAAAATACAAGAATAATAACCAAATATTTTTCTTTAATAACTGATAGTTGAAACACAAAGTAAGGCATGATAAAACTGACCTCGACAATCCCAGAGAATTCAACACCATCAATCTTTGCATTGATCCATTCATTGACTACAAATGGGCGTGTAGCATTGATCATGACACTCGAGAGGAAGTTAGTGAAAATCTGCAGTGAATTATAACAGCTATTAGCACCATGGCACAAAATAATTCTACCAAGAACATATTTTGTAGTACCTCACGACCAGCAAGTGTAAGCAATACTGTCCCGAAACCTCCAGCAGTTATCCACTTTTGGGTATTGAAACCCAGCAACTCCATGAAGAGAGAAACAGCAGCAATCCAAATACCAGTATAAAGAGCTTTCGTGATAAAATCAAACCCCATCTGCCAGAAACAAATTTGCATAAGTAATTCAGCATCGTAAAAAAATTTCAAAAAAATGCAGTACTTGGTATGTGATAGGAATATTATGGATCAGAAGATATCTTCACCTCACTACTAAGGAAATACCATGTTGGATGCTAAGAAGTATAAGCAAATAGAGAGTTTAAGGCTGCTACCAAGTAACTATCGGGCATCAAAATTATTATGTGCTTAAAGTACACAAATAGCCCAGCAAAAGTTTAAACCCTTAATTTAATAATATTATTATTATCATAAGCAGGAATCAGAGTGCCATCTCTTTATAACCATACCCCATTCAACTTCTGATACAAAATATAAAAACTACAGAAAAGAGGGGTCAATAACTTCCCAAAATATACTCACATTCTTATACTTGTCAATCCCAAACAGATCCCGTCAATTGCAATAAATCAAGGATAAATCCATGATATGTTTACAGGTTGCCCCTTAGGATGAAATTGATGTCGTAGGACCGTAGGAGAGCTAGCAAAATTTTGTAGGGCGGTTCTCATGCAAGCCATAGCCTTGTTGCAAAGTTCAAAAGAGTAGAAGCAGCAGAATACTACAATGGAGGAAGGTAGTGTGGCATTTAGACACCGTACATTGGAAGGGCTATTTCTAAACAGACATGAAAGTACATTCTAGCTTCCCAATATAAACTGTGATTAGGAGTACCCTCATATCATCACGACTTCATGAGAGTGCACCTCAGGTCTACCAGCATGATCCCAACTAGCTAACTTAATCATTAAACTAGGATCCTGGACTTGCTAATATTTAGTCGATTTTCTCGTGATCACTATTGACTAACGTTTTTTTTTGAAACTGTCACTATTGACGAACATTGTCAGATGACATCTTCTCCAGGTTGAGGTTGCATTTAAGGATGTTAAATTATGAAATTGTTGATGTCACCACATGGAACTTTCTCTCCCCTTCTCTAGCTGCTCACAGCTCAAAAAGGAACCTCTGCAACAAGTTAGCAGTGCTTGGCTTGTTGGTTCCTGATGATGGCTTAAATCTCATAAGGCACGCGAAGTTGAGGCAGTAAAGCCACTCATTGGGAAAGTTCCTGCCAGTGGAATTTAGGGGAGGGTGGCCTATATTCAGGTGCTTCCGCCCTTCATGGCGCCTTAACACCCTTAAAAGTGCGTCAAAAGTTTCAACTAAAATATTGATAAGACCATGGGATCATCTAGGTGTATTCAAAATTTAAGCTTGAACGAAAACTTGTGCAAGGACAAAGAAAAAAGAAAACAGCACATGGATAGTTGTAGGTTGAACTGTTCATCTCTGATCCGAAACCCGCTACTACTATTCATGTCGATTTCTTCTTTTTTTTTGTCTCTTTGCACAGGTTTTTGTTCAAGCTCAATTTTTCTATGCACATACATGACAGAATGATCCATCCATTCATATTTTGATCGAAACTTTCATGCAACTCTGATTGTCCATTTTTCCAAGTGGTATTCCGTAGTCTGTAGGAGCACATGAACTTCTCACATTACAAGTTATGTCAGATTCCACACCTCCCAAACCCTTATTTGGACTTTGGAGATCACGAGATAAGTCACAAGAAGATCCATAAAGAGAGTTTCACATTCCACAATCAATTTGCCACACATAACAGTTAATGGTTCACAGAGGGGGTGGGCCTTTGTGAATAGAGAGAAGAAAATAGCAGACAGGAAAAGAAAGAAACAGTTAAAGGGATTTTGGTGTATACCAACAATGCTCAAGAATCTTACATTTCTTGTATCGTTGGGGTTACGCATGTCCACGAGAAACTTCTGTACCTGCTGAATCAAGCTAAATAGAAGAAAAATTATTAAACATTAAAAAATTAAGAAAACCGAATACAATGAAACCAACTTAATTATACAAGACAAAAGGACATAGAATATATAAACACTGTTAAAATCATGCAATTCAAGATAGAAATACAAACGCTGATCTGCACATATTTCCGTTTGCAACAATGCATGAAAGACCATTGCAGCTCAACTAATATTTCAGTTATTTTATTCCATCTAGAGATGTTCAATAGAGCACAAAAAAAAAACTAACGATCATATCGTACAACAGAGACATGACACTCAAATATACTAACACATTAGTATATTTCATTTCTGAATACTTTGTGTTCTAAGTTATAACATTCCCTGGTAAGAGTACAAAACATACAATACACTCTTGATCTATCTGTATAGCACCAAGTGGAGCTGATATTTATATATGCTCATCAAGTAACCATCCTTTTTCTTTTTCACAAACATATATACCATCACCGTCCATGTATTCAAAGAAAATATTATATAGCCAATAGACAATCAGTTTATCTAGTTGTGTCAATATTATGAATTCCCATTCATACTATGTAGTCAGCAAGTCGTTTGTATGTGCAGATGATAGAAAAAACAGAAGTTGGAGACAAAATAAATCACCCATGGCCTAAATTGTAGTCTCCACATGTGCTTTTGCGGTAGACACAGCTATATAGAGTTATAGTCTTAAAGACTACCTAGAAATACCGTTCTTGGCTTTGTGATTACAAATTACCTGGATGTAACTTACTTAAGCACGATGGAATCAATAAAGCTACAACTTACAAACAACAGAGTTTTTCTTAGGATGTAGCATGTGCACCTTGTGAGAATATATGCAAAAGCCAGGACAGTTGACAATGATCTCACAAAATTTATAAGGCGCATTTTCACAGCTTGGCTTGCTGCCGAAGGCAACACAACTGGATCCAAACCCCTGTAAGACATAGCATGGACAAAGATAAAGATAAATAAAAAGAAAATGAAAAAAATAAGTATTGAGTTGCATGCGCCAACCAATTCAACCCAAAGCTTAAGTTGATAGGTAAATATGGGTAATTCATTTATACTCCAACACTCCCCCTCACGTGTAGGCTCCCTCAGGCCGCATACATGGATACTGGTGATATGTAATAATTGGTGGCTAAGAATACAATGAGCAGGCAGATAACACCCTGTTCGCCCTCCCCTGGAGGCTCTGAACTCTAAGGATTATTATCTTCTGCTTAATTCTATCTCTTAGGCGCACAAGCCTTTAAGTAGCAAAGTAAATCTCCTAGCTAACAAACCAATCTCAGAAACTAGCTAACAAACCAATCTATTGGCTGGCGGCCAACTTATCTAAGAATAACAAAAATCCTAACAAACTCTAGCCACTAGGTGGCACTCTGAATCTTACTATTCTAGCGCCTGTACTTCTTGCCAAATACTGAATCCATAACAACTGGAGTGGTCTGAAATTATTTTATTGCCCGCAAGATTCGAACTCGAGACCTGTGGCCCTGATACCATATTGAGTTGCAACTTGCACGCACCAACCAGTTCAACCCGAAAGCTTAAGCGGACAGGGAAAGGTGGGCAATTCACTTGTACTCCAACACTAAGTAAAAGGTTTACAGCCCATATGAAACACATGAATTTTGCAGGAATTGTATGCATTATTCACTTATTTGGGCGTTTAGCCCCACTTAAACACTATATAGTGGCCAGCCAACCATCCAAGTTTAAATGGCTGTTTACCCAATTAAATGGCTGTTACTGCCCAATAATTGGCTAAACAATGGGTGACAGATTGTTTAGTGTTTAGCATATAGGTGAACCAGACTGATTATGTAGTGCAATTCCTATGGAAACCGGGACATTTACAAACAGGGCCAAAGCTACAACAGTAGAGTTGCCACTGCAGAAATCATTACTATAATAAGGCAGACCTATACCTGCAGATTAGTGTTGCTCCTGTCCAGAGAAGTAGAGGTTGAAGGTAGGACGAAGAAATTAGATAAGTAGGGCTCTTCTTCCAGTTGCCCCCGTGCTGCAAAGTCCATCATGAATGGTTGCCATATTTTTTAGCTGGCTCAATACATGAAAATATAAATGAAAAATATGGTTACATGTAGCAGAAGCATACATCAAAACGGTTTCTAATGTCCCGCATTAGAGGCAGAAAACCCCACAGAGCAAACACAATAATCCCAATTGCAGGGACCACAAGTGAGGTAGCAGGATTTGAAAGTAACTTATCACATGACCTGTCAAGGCAAAAGAAAAAAGAAAAAGAAGCAATTACTAAAATGTATGAATTACACTCAGATGTGATATATAACGAACAATGATCCAAGTAAGTAAAAATGAATGTGTTTCAACTAACACATCTCTGAAATTTTTAGTTTTTTTCAATAATGTACAATGCGCTTCTGCAGAAGTGAGCACAATGGCACTGTTGCCATGGGTATATTTTCATCTCCCTCATTAAAATTTAAAGAGACAATTCAATACTTAACCTAATGAATTCGTATATAGTGTCCTAGTAATAACCTTAAGAAATAATTAAGCCAGGAACAAATAAGAGTCAATTAAAACCGCCCGAGAAATGTTGCCAGCATAAGAGCATGAATAGGTTAAAAATTCATGCTCAATTATATTAGCTACCAGACTATATTATCTCACGAGTTGTTATAGTAGAACTGTAGATGACTAACCTATAAGGTACTCTAGTAATGAAAATTTTAGAAAGATACCAAAGTGCTATGATATATATGCAACATCATATATTCATATGCCAAAACATCAAACCTAGTACCAATATTTTTTTTGTTATCTAACTTCAGCAGGTTCCTACATAGTGAAGATCCCACACACAACAAGAGGTATAGGTGAATACATACCAACATAATAGAAAATAACAAATTACGTACTCAAGAGTTTAGATAACTGTTCTCAGATATCCTAAACTCCTGATTAACTGACTTTGCAATCAGAAAAGAAAGATCTGACCAAGATTATTGTTTTGCTGTTTGCTCATCACTGAGTAGGTGTAACCATGAATGTTGAGAACTATCTAAGCTTTCAGAAACTTAATAAATAAATAATGGTGCAAGGGAGCTACCTAGTCAGTGCTAATGATGCGCTCTTGACAAGAGGAATTCCCTGAAAAGGAACTGGCAAGGCAAAAGATCTAAAGCTCGGAGATCTATATCTGTGAGGTGCATAAAGCATGGGCCTGTAGTTACTTCGCAACACATTATGACCCCAGCAGTCTTGCCTCTGCAATGAAAACAAGAGTTACTCCGTAAAGCCTACAATAATGGGGCAAAATCTGTGGAGTGTTTAACAAGGATAACTCAGACACAAGAGTCGTAAAAAATATATTCACAGCCAGACAGTGTTGGGTTTCAAGTGGTATTTCGTATGTCCAAAACAAAGTTTGCCAAGTCAGAGACCCACATGCCAATCAGTCCAACACCCGCAGCCATGTCCAAGTAAAACTTTTTTCAACTACTTACTGGCACAAATTTGAGGAAAAAAGAACATTAGAACTATATTAATATCATACAGATGTTATCTTGGAGCAAATTTGTCACTCAACTTAGGATGACAATAAGAGAAGGCTTTATGATACATTATAGTCCGAGGAATGAATTATATCAAGCATTCAGTTCTACTTCTACATAATAGCTCTTCGATACCAAAATGTAAGTTCTATGGTTCCAGTCTCAAAGGCACACATTTGGAAATAATATTCATACTAAAATGTTGATAACAGTATAAATGACAATGTTACAAAGTAGTTTCAGCAATGGAAGTACATATCCCTTTTTAGGTCAAGAGATTTTTACTCCACACTCCCCAAAAATGCATATACGTCAAGCTGTAGGGAGAATGGTTTAGTAAATACCATGTTGGCACTGATAAACACATAACAGCATCAGTTAGTCCTCATTTCTCAACCTACAGCAACTATGATGAAACATGGTACATAACCAATCAAAAGGCATGCCAACAAGCCTTTAGTTCACAAAACAACATAGCATCAAACATGGCAACATACTGTTTTAACAGTATTTTCTAGTGACTATGACTCTGTCAGAGGTTTAATGGGCCGGGTTCGGCAGGCCCATTAGGGTTAGGTTTAGGGATAAGATTAGGTTTTCTTAAGGGTCAAGTGAGCCTCTCTATTTAAAGGGAGGAGATGTATCAATCAAGTGAAGCAAGAGATCAGAAGGATCTCTGACAAACTCATCTTGTGATTACAATGAGTCACTTTATGCTCTACATAATACAAAATCAAATACACTCAAACAACTTCTTTTGGAATAGGTCAGTTGTCTAAAAAAGATCAACAAAATTTTCAAAACAAAATAGTTTTGAAAAGTAATATCATGAATTCATGATAAAAGCAGAGTTTTCTGTTACAGCTACATGGGAGAAGCAGATAGCAATGGTTAATTACTCAATTCTTTCTTCCACACATCCGCAAACATGGGAGAAACTATTTCTTCCAGCTAAATTGATTGTACCATACACACTGTATATTTAATAAGCTCAACAAGGGAGTGGTACTTCAAATAATGAAAACAAAAGAAAAGTGAAAATGTGGTACACAGACACTTATATTTTTTCCAGCGGAGCATGGTAAAAAAAAGCATCAGAAGTCACTAACCCCCTTTCTAAAATTGGTCATAGAATGAAAGAACAGTGCTGTTAGCTCAGCATTGAAAATAAAGAAACCATACATCAGAAACTGAAGGAAACGAAGTGGATGGCAAGGGAAGAGAACTCCTCATCTCAGGACTCTGAGGAAAAAAGAGATCCGTTAAAAAAATGGAAAAATATTATGAATTACAAGGAGGGCTACGTGTAATATGTACCCTAAGTATGTTCCTTCTGCAAAATGTTTCGGTGACAGTCACTCTTTGGAACAGCTGGGATGTCAACCCAACCGCCATCTCAAGCAAGACTCAAGTCGAATGAAACTCACATCAACTGGATGCAGTCCTCTACCAGTCATGCGTCATATATGTTAGCTTGCACACCCTGAAATGTAAATACAGTTAGAACGGGGGATTTTTTAAAAAAAGGTATTAAATTATGTGTGGATGTACAAGTTCACTTATTAATTTTACATGATCTTGTTCAGAGTGCGAAAGTATTTGATTTCTCTCAGAGATGGAGATTTAGCAACACAAAGTTTATGGCGGCGGGCAGGTAAGAGACTAAGTACTCACCAAGACTGTCGAGGGACAAAGTACTTGCTATACTAAAATCATTTAGAAAAAATATGTGGTGAAATTAAAATATCACTGTGATTGTTTATTTTGGTGTGGCGATAGGTATCCTTGGCCATTTCGGGATAGACCCTAATATCCTCAGGTATGGTCATTCGAAAAAGCCACTAATACTAATGCAATTTGGGAGAAATAGATAAACAAATGTAAATGCTGCGCTAGCTATTTAGCCTGATATATGGTTTGTTTCAGGCCTTCCCACAGAACGGTGCTAAATTTCACACCAACATGGTGAATAGCAGAACTTGGGCTACCTAGTCACACATTATAGTTTGGTCCGGAGCCATATTGTTCAGGCACAATAACCATTTTATGATTTTAATCATGTTCTACTATCAGTATTTCTAGTTAGACGAAGTGCCTCCCCTTTAGCTGCTACTACAGTGTTACCCTTCTCTGCAACATCGTCCAACTAAAAACCAGCATCATCCAACTAAAAACCGAGGGATGCCAGAATAGGTACCACAATGTAACGGATTTGGTTGAATAACATACTGAACCCCACCACCACCGTCCTCCGATTGAACTAATTACAAGCGAAGGTTCCTACCAGATACCCCTGTTCCTACCTAGCTGTTTAGGGCATGATTACGCACGCACGCCAAGCTCAATTTCAGCATAAGCCGCAAGGTGGAATCGAAGCAGCTGATTACCCGACCAGAACGGCAGTAGCGAGCGTGAGGCGGGACGAACCGGGAGGGGCGGCAGCACCCTTACCTGGGTACGCGGCGGGCGGTGCGTCGACGCCGGTGTCGGGGAGGCGGCGGCGAGCGGTCCAGCCGCCGGCCGCGGCGCGGGCGCCTGGGGGCCCCGGCGCGGCGCGGCGCGCGAGGTCGCCGGGATCCGGTGAGATTCAGGGGATTGGGTGGAGAGACGAGGGTGGCGGCCGGGGTTGGGGGGAGGGGAATAGGAATCAGGAGGAGGAGGGAGGTGAAGGCGAAGGCGATAACGCCCTCGGCGCGCGGCGACACAGGGAGACGAGAACGACGGGCGGCGGGGAAGGGCCGGGCCGCGCACGTGGTGTCTTACCGGCCGCGCGAGTTTCTTTCTGGTTTGGTTTCTCCGCATATCCTTTCCTCGCTCTTCCATTCTCCTCCTCCTCCTTCCGCTGGGCGCTGCTGCTGTTCATTCTTGACTCGTTTGCCTTGTTGGGCCCCACCTTTTGTCGCATACTAGCGCGCGCGGTGTGCCAGTAGAATTTTATTTTCCCTTTTCACATTATCCGACGAATATATCTGGGTGATTAATTAATTATTCCCCCCTGACGCGTCCAGGAGAAAAAAGATCGAATAGCTCCTTTGGATATTTTGCTCAAGGCCTGGCTGGGCTTTACCAGGGCCCAAAGTACACCGGGCCGGCCCAAACGATTTGCAACTCATCAAGTCAATTTTATTTATAAAGAACTTCGTTAAAGCTTGAATTTTTTCTTTTTTAACATTTTTCTTTTTTTTTTGCAAAAATATTAGGGTCCGCAAAACATTTTGCAAAACTATACATGTAGCACCGTGGGGACGGCGGTAGGGACCTACCGCCGTGCCCCACGGCGGTAGGAGGCGCGCGGTACTGTAGCGCCTTCCTGCCGCTGTGGGTCACAGCGGTAGGGGTGCGGTCTCTTTTAAAAAATTGTAATTTTTTTGTTTGAACTCGGATGGAGGTAAACTTTATATGAAAATTGTAGCTTTCGACGAGATCTACAACTTTGTAGTTCAAAGTTTTCCATTTGAAGTCATTTTCATAGTCAAATAATCGATATACTATATAGATCTCAGTTTTCATATCCAGATCTCAGTTTTCAGTTTATTTTGCATGAACTCGGATGGAGGTAAACTTTATATGAAAATTGTAGCTTTCGACGAGATCTATAATTTTGTAGTTCAAAGTTTTTCCATTCAAAGTCATCTTCATACTCAAATAATCGATACACTATTCAGATCCGAAGACTGCAAGAAATTTTTGACGAGCCATGCACCAAGAAATTTTGAGGAGCCATTGTAACACCCGAAAATTCCATCACAATAAAATGTTGTTAGCAACATGGTTTAGCTTTATTTTCTAAGGATTTAATAAATTTGAATAAATAAATGTGCCTTTAATTAAATTAAACAACATTTAATAATTAGAATCAAACAAGTGTTTGTGCATCATGTTGAAATGCATGAGTTTTGGTTGTGGTGTGATTTTAAAAGTCTTAAAAAATTTTGTGAAAAAGTCCTTAAAAAATAATTGTGAAAATTGGTGTAAAAGTTTGAATTAAAAAAATGAAAAATGAAAGTTTGAATTTAAAAAAAATGTTTGAAAAGTTATTTAAAAGGGTTTGTGAAAAGTCTTTAAAATAATTGGAGAAATTTGTGATAAAATTTGAATTTGAAAATATGTAAAATATTTGATTTCAAAATGGTTTGAAAAATTGGTTTGAAATTGATTTGAAAAAAACAACAAACCTATCTACCCGCGGCCCACTCCCCTCCCCTTCTCACTTCCCGCCGCGGCCCATCACGAAGGCCCGGCAGCCCCGCTCCGCCCGCCTCCCCCTCCCTCTCTCTCACGCGACCCACCGACAGGTGGGGCCCACCTGTCGGGGCCGTCTCCTACCTCCGCCGCCCCCCTTCCCCCGCGCCGCCGCCCGCCCTCCCGCGCCGCCGCCGCATTCGACCGCCCCCGCCCCCTCCGCTCCTTCGTCGAGCAATTAAACACCACTCCACTCACCCACCGCCGTCCCCGCCCCTTCCTCTCCCCCGTAACGGCCGCACCGAGCCGCCCGCCGCCGCCATTAATGGCCGACCGGCGAGCTCCCACTCCCACCGCCTTCCCGCCTTCCCCCTCCCCGCTTATACCTATAAAAGGTGCCCCGTGGCCTCCTCTTCACCCCCGCGCCACTCCTCCTACCTTCCCCGCACGCGCGCCGCCACCGCCCCAAAGGAGCCGGTCGGAGCTCCCGCCGCGCCGCCCCGATCTCCTTCACCGGCGCCTCTTCCTCGGCTCCGAGCCCCTTGGTGAGTTCCTTGCGCCCTCCTCTTCATTTTCGTGCAATCCCCGTCGAGTTTGATGCCCGGGAGGCCGATTTGGCCACTCGCCGGCGAACTTCCGCGACCGCGCCGCCGGCCGCCGCCGCGAGCCGCCCGCCTTCGATCGCCCGCCGCCGCGCCGTCCATCTGCAAAGGAATGGCTCGGATCCGCCCGAGCCACCAGGTCAAACCTCCTTATAACAGTCAACCAAAGCCGCCGCCTGAGTTTTTGCACAAAAGCCCCTGCATTTTCTAATATAACATAAATGCCCTTCCACCTCCAAAGACCCTTACGTATAAGTCCTGGTTTTTCTGTTTTAGCCCCTAGATTTGTTAGGTTTTCACACCAGAGGTCCAAGCTTGTACATTTACGGTATAAACCTTGAGTTTATATGTGTAATTGTGTTTAGGTCCCTGTTTTCTTGCAGATAAACCCCTGAAAGCCAAGTTTTCTCACAATTTAGTCTCTGAACCTTGTTTCAGCCATATCTTTTCCGTCCTAGCTCCGTTTTACGCGTTCTTGGTGTCCACGCGATCGTCTCTCCGAGCCCGTCATTTCTAAAAGCTTGTTTTAGCCTTTTGGTAATGTTTGATGTATTGTTTTATTTATTGCATGTTTTCTTGCATGATCGTAGCCAACGCGCCGTTCGAGGAAGAACAAGTGCAGAGCTTTGCAGATAAGGAAAGTAGCTTATCGTTGGAGAAAGGCAAGTGACCCTAACCACCCTTCTACCCATGCTTTAATCAAGAATACTATAAATTAATCGGAACATGGAGAACCACCCAGAAAACAAGGCAACCACGGTCCATATGGCTCGGCTTAGCCAATTAATTAGGTGTGTGATTGTATTGACGACCCTATCCGAAAGGAACACAGGGGGCTCCGGGTTGCGGGGGTATAGCCCGGTTCTTTTGGGGTAGCGACCTTTGCTAAGGTGCCGACCACTAGGGAGGGTTATGGTCCGCCCGAGTCAGAATCGTCGTGGGTTGTCGGTGCTTCGCATATCTTTGTAAAGGTTTCGTAGCGTCCCTATGCAATCACACCTCGGAAGTGTGGTATTGTGCTCGATCAGGCACATGCGTGGTTGGGTTCAAAGTTCTTCGGAACTTTTACGCGAACCGTGGGAAAAGTGTGCAACCTCTGCAGAGTGTAAACTGATCGATCATCCGTGCTCACGGTCAAGAGCGGCCCGGACCCTCACATGATTAATTGAACTTAAAGATGGATTAATATTGCTTTCCGGTTATTCTCGTGGCCTTGCCGAGTACCAACCATAAGTGTACTCATCCTTGCTTACGTCGTTCGCAGAAGAATCCGGAGTGGAGTACTTCACCGACTACGAGGAGTTCTGAGGATGCGATCAACCGGTCGAAGCTTGTGGAAGATGAAGATGGTGTCGCGTCTTCATAGTTATCGTTGTTCGTGTAAAGACCTTTGTGTCTACCATCGTGAGTGTAATAAAAGTTAATAAATCTTTTCTGTACGTTTTGAGCAATGTCTTGTGATATTACACTCATGAGTCTATCATATGTGTGAAATTGTGATCCTGGCACACATATGAGATGCATTCGGTTTTCTACGGAAAATCGGGTGTGACAGTCATGCACCAAGAAATTTTGACGAGCCATGCACCAAGAAAGCTAGTAACAAATAATAGTACCTAGGTTATAATTCAAGGATCAACACAACCCCCAGATTATTGCTATCTAGATTTTTATTTTACTACCTTTCATAATCCCGATCGCAATCAAATTTTATACTCCCTCCATTCTTAAATATATGATGCTTAGGACAAATAGATTAGTTCATTTTTGAACTAACTAGGTTGTTCTAAACGTCATATATTTAGTGAAGGGTAGTAATATCTACCCTATCCAAATTACAAAGCCCTAGAAGAGTGTTTTTAGCCCCAACACGTTATAAACAGAGTTTCCATCTTTACTGTGTTATATTCATATGAAAAAATAACTTGTGAATTTGAACTTTAGATCAAAATTAAATAAATTCTCTAAAAAGTCGTTCATGTGATGAAGTAACGGTGGTGGTCCAGGGATGGCTGCTAGCTAGCGTGAGGTTGTGCGTTGGAGGGAACTGACTCGCCTGTAATCGTGAAGCACGGGGGGCGCGCACGCAAAAGAGTCAAGACCCGCTAGGGTGTTTTTGGGCCACACACACGGTAGACCGCGGTGCGGTGTGTACCGAGCGCCACTATCCTCCCGTGTTCTGCAAGTATCAGGTTGGCAGTTGCCAGGAAGATAGGCAAAACGTGCTCAAGCTCAAGGAACGGGGGTCGAACTCGAACAAATGGGCATATCCCACGCGTTGATTTTTGGTCAGGCGCCGACGACACGCGGCCGGCAGAAACAAACAAGAGATTGTTGTATCACTCTATCACTTGCGGTAGCCCCTAGGTCCGACTTTTTTATTTTTTGACCCTTCCGAAGAAAGAATTTCACAAATACACCTTTTTTTTGGAAAGATTTCAAAAAAGTGGACCCCGAGCTCGGCACCGTGAACGGTGGCATCGAGGTAACACATCTCGGCGCCATGGATCTCGGCGCTGAGGGTGTAGGATTCGCGACCGACGTGGGCAAACGTGGCAGCTGATGTGGCGCCAGGCTCGACGCCACAGATCACGGCGCCGAGCCCAGCGCCCTGATCCATGGCGCCGAGTATAGTATCCAAATGGGCCGGGCACGATTGATAGCACGAGGCACGGCCCTAAAAAGCACGACCCTAGCCCGGCCCGAGGCACGATTAATAGTGCTTAGTGCCGGCCCGGCCCGATGGCCTTTTAGTGCTTGGGCCGCTACCCCGCACGCGGCGGGCCGGCCCGAGGCACGACCCAATTTTTGGCGGCCCGATCATCGGCTCGATAAAAATTCACAATCACATATAAATATTTGAAACCCTAGTTTTACTCACCTCCCTAACCTTCCTGTTCCTCTGCTCCTCCTCCCATCTCCCCCAACCCGCCGCCGCCCTCCTCCCGAATCCGCCCTCCCGCCCACCTCCTCCGCGCGCCTGGCGGCCGCCGCCCTCCTCACGATGGCATGCGCGCCCGCCGGCCTCGCCCCGCCCGCCCGCACCTCCTCCGTCCGCGCATCCGCCGCCGCCGCCCGCGGAGCCGGAGCTTCGGCCACGCCGGCTCGCGCCGCCTCCGTCCGCCGGCCGGAGCCCGGCCGCGACGGCCCGCACCGTCCCCTCCCTCCAACATCCGCCCCGCCGCCGCCCGTCGAGCTCCGGCCACCGCCCCTCACCGTCTCCCTCAAGACCCTCTCGGCGCCCCCTACGCGCGGCGGCGGCGACGAGCCGCGCCGCCGCCCCCCGCCAATATCTCTCCCTCCCTCCCTCTCTCTCTCTCTCTCTCTCTCCATGTCGCGTCCGCCACGGGATCCGGCCGCCGCCCCGCCGGGATCCACCGGCCGCCGCCCCTTGACGGCATGGCGGGGGAACGGGCCGGCCGAGCCCGATAGCCCAACACCGGCCCCGATGGGCCGGTCGGGTCGTCGTGCGGCCCGCCCGAAAAATCGGCTATAGGGCCGTGCCTAGGCCGCCAGCCAGGCACGACGCCCGACACGGCCCGACACGAAACATCAATCAGGCCGTATAGTGTCGGGCCGCATAGGGCCGGGCCAAATCGGGCTCGGGCCGTGCTCGGGCCGGGCGGCCCGTTTGGAATACTATAGAGCCGAGGCCTTCGTCTCCGTGCAGCATTGCATGCGGCTAGCCGTTACGTTTGCGTACGCGCGTGGCGTGTGTACCTGCATGGCATGCATGTGCGTGTAACGTGTGTGTTCGTCCATGGCGTGCATGTGCATGTGCATGCGACGGTGTGTGTGTGGTGCAAGCTCCAGCGCGATGCAGGCCGACAGCCATAAGCTCCAACGCGATGGCAGGGCGGTAGAAGTGCATTGACCTCGGCGCCACATGTCACGGCGCCGAGCTCGGTAGCCACGTCAGTTTTATTTGTTGCCAGCTCGTTCAACCTCGGCGCCAAGCGCATCAAGATTCACGGCACGTGTTACCTCAGCGTCATGGTTCGCATCAGGGCAGAAACAAGAAAATCCGGTGCTCAAACCCTGTCTCAAACTCACAAGCAAACAGCAAACCACGGTACAAGGAAACGCCAGCATCAAAGCATATATAGCTGGTAGTCTGAGTACACGGCAAACCATCTCTCGGTTTCGAAATTCCAATGTCAAAAGGCTCTGATCAAAAAAAGAGTGAGAAAAAATTGTAATCCCTAATCAGCCATCTAAGCTACTCCATGTTTGCTACAGAACTGTTGAGGTTAGTAGATACTAAGGCGACGACCAAATAGCTCAAGCTCAATGGATCCATATGGTGGCACTCATTCTCCCATCGACCCATCCTAATGCCAAAACAATCCCACAGCCACAAGGATGTAACAGCAGGTACAAATATCTTTCTGCACCAGAAAATTCAGCAGTTTCCTCATTCTGACCCATCGGGGAAACGCTGCAGCGCGTCTTGCTTTCCGTTCACATAGAACTCAACAACTGCTTTCATCCGGTCTAACTTGTCTGGATGGTAGTTCAAATGCACAATCACTGGCTTTAACTTCTTGAGCTGAGCGTCTTTCCTCACGGTTTTGAAGAGAACTTTGCTGTTCATGAAGAGATATATATCCATGGTTCTCCTGGATGCATGAAGACCTTCGTAACCTGGACGAGATGGGAAGAACAGTTCCTCATTGAAGACTGCTTGGTCCCATGCCTTCTCATGAGAAAGGCGGTAAGCTACACGATCCAGAAGTTCAATAGAAGGAATTGTTGGCCTTATGTAGAAAAAGCCGGAGTTGTAAACCCAGATCCGCATTGTGTGAGCGTACCTGGCCCAACCCATAGATGGTTCATCAAATACATCATTGAAACCATAAGCTGTAATGTTATTGTGGCCATCACTCATGGACTCTACATCAGAATCTCTGTAAAGGTGGTTGAATGGGTTCCTCAGGAAAATAATATCGATGTCAGAGAGGAGAATGCTATATCCAAGCTGCAAGAACTCCCTTAAAACACGAAACTTGAGTCCAGAAACAGCATGGTTCCCTCCAGTTTTTGCAATGTTGTCGATTCCTTCATCAGGATCACGCCGGTAAACTGGAACACCTTTAGATTTGCAGAAGCTTTCTATGTCGTCATCCAATGCCACAACTAGGAAGTTTGGAATACCAACTTGTTTGATATTGGTAAACCAAACTTCAAGCATCTCCCTCACGTTGGAGTTTGCCAATGCAACAATAAGTTCCTTTTTCACAGCAACCTCTTCAAGTATCTTGGCCAGCCTGGGATTAACAGAGTCATCAGGGATTACAGTTGGATTCGTTCTCAAAGCCTTGACAGTTCCAAAAGGACCAGCCTTGTACAAGGTTTCATCTTTTCCTTGTCCAGCCAATTGAAGTTTCATGGATAGTTCATTAATCTGCCTCCTCAGCTCAGCATTCTTTCTCTCCAACGATGTCAGATGAGACTTAAGGCTGGTAACTTGCCCTGATGATTCACAAGTAGTTGAGTCAACCTGATGAATGAGCAGAATACACAACATATTAGTATTAGAATTTAACTAAGGATGATACAACACTAAACAAATAACACTAAAACCTAAAGGCACAAAATCACAGTTAATTGTAGCTATGTTGCTACTGTGACAAGGTTAAGTCACAATGAAGAAAAAATAATTCTAGGAAGACTCTATGTCCATTTCTGTAGTTTAAGAAAGTCTACTTTGAACTTCAGTTGAAGCACTATTTTAGATTAAACAGATCGTATAGAATGCCAAGTGTTATGCAGCAAGGAACAGACTACAATACCACTTATAACTTGCATACTAGCTATTTTTAATTAAACCATGTTTAGGCCCTACCGAGCTGTACAAACAATTTTACAACATCTTATTTTAATCTTATAAAAAGTTCAGTTATGTAGCCCCAGTACCCCTAGTACTCATTATCTTTAGAAATCAACAATACATGTATAGCAAAACAATTGTTGCTACAGAACAGAGATTGGTAACAAACAGCCATTTAGAGAGCAGATCAGTCGCCGCTTAATTCAAAATATCACTCTACAGCTTACACAATGCATTAGAGTAGGTAGAAGTTTCATGTAGACCTCATATGTTTCCAGGAACCAATTAACAGCACTGTAAGGTGCTCAAATGGTCCTAAGTGAATTAATCATTCTCTTTTAGAACAGATCAACAACATTCTTAAATTGTGGAAACGTTGTTTTGCTATACTTTCTAGTTAGGTGCACAAAAATAATCATAGACTTGGCTCATATGGGGACTCTAAAGTTGAGCTTGACTTGAATTCAATCTGAACAAGCTCTTAATACCATTCAAGCTGGACTGTGAGCCCTGATGATCACAGCACGAGCAGGACTGGAAACATGTAAATGAAGAACCTAATGACAAAGTATGATTGTTCAGCCAACCTACCTGCAGCCCTATTCCTCACCCTAGTTAAAACATAAGTTGCAGGCGAAACCATTATCTCTGGAGTCTGGACACCCAAGACTTATTTCAAAACCATTAAGTGGCCACGCTGCAGCATAGCTTGCTGATGCAGCCTCAATCCCTATTCTAACAGACACAATCCCTCCAGAACATTGGAGCTGCTTCGTATCCATCCGTTATCAAATTTTCTTACAGTTACTTTTGCAGGGGTATACTTTATGTGACATTTGGACATGGACAGGAGGAAGTTTAGCAAGGATTGAATTAAGCACCACAACAATTTTGGTACTGTGCCAATGAGGAATATAAGTGATCTCCATGGATACAGCTATCAGATTCATTGATCTGCATCTGGGTTTATTAGTAATCCTATCAATGACACTATACTAATTCAGAAACAAAACAAATGTTGAATATGGAACCATTTCCGCAAGACCACAGAAACTTTCTAGAGATGACAGAACTCAATCTTTATACAATCAGCTTGATACAACACTACTTGCTTAATCTTTCTTCCAAACTATCCTTCAATAAGAGTGCACTAAGTAATATGTATCATTTTAATTGTCGATAGTAGTTCAAAAGAAAACAACTCAAAATATTTGACATTGTAGTTTCCCATTTTTACCCCCTGCTCTATCGTCCGCTTCAATGAGCCTCCTCTACTAGCTGCTACCATCCCCATGGTCCATGGACCTGCTCCCCTCAGCTGCCTCCTCCCATTGGCAAAAGCGTAAAATCCTTTCTTCCTTGCATTAATTTCCACAAATCTGTCGGCGGTGATGTGTAAAACATTAAAACAGTATGGAGGGAGTATTTTGGCTAAGGTTAATCTAGAACACTTCCTTTGGATCTATTAATTGTGCGCTCTTAGAAACGGACCCTTCAGGAATCAGGTCTCTTAACATCATTCCCAGTTCGTCGAAGGTGGAATGCTACAGTGTTTCCAACAAATCACTATCATCCACGATGAGCACGGTATCCACCAAGATCTCCATTTCTAACCAGATGAAGGGCAGAAACGAATACGAATACGAAACAAGGAAAAGAAAAGAAAGAGCAGTACGTGGCTGGACCAGTGGAGGGCAGAGGCAGACGTGCGGAAGAGGCCGTCGGGGTAGAGGAGGGCGCAGACACAGCCAAGCACGACGCCGACAGCGACCGCCACCGCGATCCGGGACCCGCGTGAAAGAGGTTTACCGCCGCCGCTGCCGCCGCCCCGTAGCATGAGGGGACCGTCCCGCCGCCCGGCGAACGCCATCCCGGAGATCTCGCCGGCGGCGGTGGGTGAGATCGCAGCCGGCGGTGGGGTTTAGAGTTCTTTTTTTAGTGGGGGGAAATGATGGGCCCAGTTGGTGGATCTTCGTCTCCGAGTCCAACCCATTCATCTGCAAATCTTGTCCCTTTTAGTGATTTTCTTTTTTAAGTACCTTCCAGTCATCAATACCGCTCATGCTGATGCTGATTTCTGCAAATTGTGTCACGACCCCGTGTTATTGGAGTAGTAAAATTTGTATCTTTTTGCAAGATTTATTAGGAGTATCGAACGTAGATCAGTTGCAAAAATAATTACACGAATGAACTAGAAATTGCGAGACAAATCTATTAAACCTAATTAATCCATCATTAGAGATTAATGTAGCACAGCGTTGTTAATCATGACATAATCAGACTCGTTAGACGTCTTGAAAATTAAGATAGAGGTTGTGAAATGGGTTTCATATGAGATTAGTTACTGGAGGACAACATTCATATGATTGTTACAAAATATTTCATCTGAAATTATGCTCCAGCTGATTTATAACCATAAATCATAAATCCAAACAATTACCTAACTGAAATAGTTGGAACTGTGTACCGAACAATATTTTCTTTTAGTAAATGGCTTTTAGATTTTTTTTAGATTCACATGGTAACCCTCACAACACGCATGCACACTCACCCTTATAAATATACGGACACAAACCCTACCCCTATGAGCACCTCCGAAGGACTGAGCACCGGCAGATGTAGAGATTCTCGAAGTTACCACTGGCGCCTCGTAGTTGACGGGAACGTCGCTTACCACTTAACGCATAACACCGGAAAATCTCGGAATAAATCCAGGGAAAGGTGCGAGCACCAGGATTTGAACCTTGATGGGTAGCGTCCTAGACCGTCCTACCATTAGACTACAAGGCCCATGGCTATGGCTTTTAAACTCAATAGGTCTCTTTTTGCAGATTTGATGTCATGTCAACCTTCCATTGATGTGATAAGTCTCTTTAGACAGTCGGACCTGAACTGCTACATGCAAACTAATTCCAAATCTAGATTGATGTCCATCGACGAAAACGTCGAGTCATGAAAGATGGAGTCATCAAATTTCAGAATATGTATTGCAACTCCACAAGCTATGTTCTACAATTATTGGGATTACAATATTATGAGATTTTATAGGAGTGTATTTCCACATCGGCCTGTTTTTTACCACCTCGTTCAACCTCGGCACCAAGATCCGTGGCGCCGAGACATGTTACCTCGGCGTCATGGTCCACGATGTTGAGCTTGGGGTCTTTTTTTTTAATCTGTCTAAAAGAGATGTATTTACGAACTTCTTTGAAAAAAGGGTAAAAAGAAAAAAAGTCGGATGATGGACTTGGTATTTGGCCTCGATGGACATTGGGCTTCATTATGGTAATTGGCCTCGATTTGACTTGATACTAGTAGGGTTTAGGGTTCAGGTCCTAACAAGACACATGTGGTAATTAATCGCAATTAATGATGTGAATGCTTTTAATTCGTGCTAATTTGTTTGGAAGGACCACCGGAGCATTTCTCCTTTTTCCATTACTAATTCTCAATTCTGTTAGCATCCAAACAATAGAATTCGTCACTTCCAATTCCAATATATTCTCACCTTCGAGCTTCAATTCAGACATCCAACCGGGGTGTAAGAAGTATTGAAACACAACCTGACGAGGGCCCGAATTAGGGCCCCTTTTGACGGCAAACATCCAACCGGGGTGTAAGAAGTATTGAAACACAACCTGATGAGGGCCCGGATTAGGGCCCCTTTTGACGGCAAGATTATCTCCCCTAAGACAACAAGACTATCCAACACCATTGACAATGTAAAGGTCAAGATTGAGAATGTCAAGGCAAAGATTCAGGACAATGAGGAGAAAAAACCTTGGTCGAGACCCACACTGGCAAGACGTCTAGTCTTCGACTAGTTGGCTGCATCTCCGACCAGTTCCCCACTAAAGGGACCCCCACGACAAGTCTCCGCCTCGCACGACAGGTCTCCGCCTCGCACGACAAGTCTCCGTCTCGTATGACAGGTCTCCGCCTCGCACGACAAGTCTCCGCCTCGCACGAGAAGTCCGGCCCCGACTGGCACGTGGGCCCAGACGCACAGCACAAGCGCCACCACCGACGCGCGTGGAGGTACGATTCCCCACGTCGTGCAGGTACAACAGCTGGCAGCCATGCAAGCAATCCGCTCCAACAAGGGCCTTAATGCTGGTTTGACTGGCTGCGCGGCCATCACATCGCCATCAACTCCCACTCTGCCGCACGCAAGCTCAGCCCGAGGCACTCGAGCACCTCTACAACGCGCACAAACCTAGACTTAGGCTTGGGCGTGGCAAGTTAGGCAAGTACTCAGGCAGACCAATACAAGCCCAAACTACTCGGGGAGGAGGACAAGCATCCCGGAGTGAACAGTCCAGCTCGGCCAAGCGGCGGCTCCCCCGACAAGGCGTCATGACTCAGCTTCAATGCGCCCCGACGGACAACGATGTACGACGAGACGTGCCAGCTGCCAAGCATTGTAACTCTTTCTCCCCCTTGTGCCCCTCCCCTTGTGACTATAAAAGGGAGAGGAGGGCAACGGTTACAAGGGTTAGACCTTCATAGGATCGAACACCATCTCAAGGGACTTGAGCTCGACATCCTCTCCCGACCAGCTTGTAACCCCTACTACAAGCACTCCTAGCTCGGGAACACGGCAACACCACACTGGACATAGGGTATTACTCCTCGAAGGCCCGAACCAGTCTAAATCACGTTGTCTCCTGCGCTAACCATCCGAGCCCGACGCACAATGGATACAAATTTACTGTTAGCGGTAGAGAACCCCGACCGTTGGCGTGCCAGGTAGGGGCACATCGTGTGTCTCGACGAACTCTAGTGGATCGGATGGACGGTCGCAAGGTCACGCTGACTCCTGGGACCACCCTACGCTTCGGCTCCCTCGGCTTCGTCTTGTCAGTGCGGAATGTAGTCCCGACACTAACTAGTAATGAGCGTTGAGATCTGCCTCTCGATGGGCCGGTGCTGGCAACTAATGACACTGAGTTTATCCTGGTTTCGGCCGGGGCTGTACGTCCAGCAGTGATGTGCTCGGGGCACTATATTGCGTTGCACCGTGGTGCTCGTAGAGGGGGGCTACAAGCGTGGTGGGAGAGGAGGCCTGGCCTCCAAGTCCCAGAGGTATTGACTGAGGCAAGTGCCAATATCGTGGAGAAGGCGGAGAGCGTGAGGGTGATCGTTGTCCGTCGTCCCGTGTCGTCCCCTGCAGCTGGGGGCTGCCCCTCCCTTTATAGGCCAAGGAGGGAGCAATTTACATGCGTGCCACACTATTTTCCTACGTGTGGAGGCGTGGCGAGCAGTGCCATGGAGCTGACGGCCGTCCTGGCGAATCCTGCTCCGTTCGAGGTGTCGTGGCGCGTCCTGTGCTCGTACAAGAGTGTGATGCCCCAGGTTTTTAATTACCGTCATTAACGCTAATGACCGGATCAGCCGGGTCAAACCAGTCAAACCCCGGTCAAACCAAGGTCAACCTGGGTCATCACCCGAAAACCTCGCCAGTGAACCCCAATGAACCCCTTGACCAAGCCTACACACACCCGTAGAGGACCCTTGGTCAAAGACACGGTCAAAACCCGCTTGACCGTCGACGTCAGCGAATGTCGTCCGGAACTTTTGCCGCGTTCCCCAGAATTCACCTAAACACTTAAAATTCTACCTTTATGAAAGTTGTCCATCTTGTTGAGGGACACAACTTTCATGTAGATTGGCATTTCAAATTTTGAGTGGAAATTAGCGAAAAACTTGATCGATTGACAATACCCCCTGTTTTCCAGAACAGGCCGGCATTCAATATTGGCACGACGTTCCTGCAAAATCCGTTGAGAAAAACACTATATGGCCTTTTTGAAAGTTGTAGAGGGTAGTTAGATCTACAACTTTCCTATTCATTGCTTTGTGCACTTTTATTCAATTGTTTGGAGAAAACTTAATTTGAACAGGGGCACTCGCGGTTTCCGACCGACCGACGCGCGCGCCGCCGGCGCCGCCCCGCGCCATCCCTCGCCGTACCTCGGTCCACGCGTTGCCCCGCGCCTTCCCAACGCACTTGCTCCATCCCGAGGTGGCACGCACGCCGAGGAGGCCCCCGCCCGCGCCCTAGGGCGTCACGCCGCCGTACGCCTCGCCGTCCGCCGCCGCCCCCGCCCGCGCCGCCCCATGCCTCGCTACCTCTCGCCCGCGCATCGCCTTAAGAGCCGCCACGCGGCTTCCCCGCACCCGCGGACCCCCCGGCCAGCCGACCGAGCCGCACGGCCCCTCCCCGTCGCGCCGCGACGCGCGCCGGCGTCCTTGGGACCGGCCGCAGCGAGCTCCGGTTGCGAGCTAGCTTCAAGACAAGTGGTCGTTCCCCGCACTGCCTAAGCACCTAAGGAAGCTATCAAACCCCTTTACCCTTTCTCCCCGGCCCTCACCTCACCGAGCGGTGCCCCCCGTGGCCGCCCCTCTCGGCCGCCGGCGAGCCGCGTGCGGCGCCACCTCCACCCCCCGTCCAAGCACCCAAACCAAGCCCTAGACCCCCAAGGACCCTCCCCCGCCCCTTCCCCGGCCAGGAACCGCGCCGGCCTCGCCAGAATTGCGCAGCCCGCGCCGGCCGGCCACCCTAGGGGCCACATTGCAAACATCAAATTCTTTCCAGGGTCTTTATTGCAAAAAGGTAACTCCAATAGTTAAACAGATTTGCTGAATCTTGTAAATTGCGTAGAAAATCACAGAAAAATCAGAAAAATGCAAGACCAATTTTGTTGGATTCATGATTATTCTACAACTTTTGTTATTCTGGCCTGAGCTAATTCCTTTTAGTTTTTGCATGAAAAATACAAATGTGAAAACCCTAGATCTGCAATATCTCAAAAACCATAAATTCTCTATAGCTAATTTTTGGATATGTTGTGTGTTAGGTCATGACTAGCTCCTATGCCAAAAATTGCACAAAGTTATGAAGTAAATCTTTTTATAAAAATGTTTTTCTATTTCTAGCCGATCTGCATAAATGATTTTTCTTGTTAAATATATTCATGTTCTTGAGCCCAACTTGTGCACACTGTCTTGTAATACCAAAATGCACATCTTGTGAATTAATTATGAATTTTGGATTAACAGAAATAATTATTCTTGATTTATGCATGTTTTCCTTTGTAAATTAATAAACCAAGTTCAGTAGAGATTCCATGCAAATATGCTGGTTCTTTAGGCTTGTTTAGGATCAGAGAGCTTGCACAAGAAAGTTTGAATCATTTTGATGCTTATTTATTTTTATATGCATTTATTTTGAATCACTAGCTAGACCTTTGCTATTTTCAATAATATTTAATTTCCTAGCATCCAACACTCACATGTGGGTCCAATGGACCAGTATTGGTGCTAGTAGTCTTAAGAAACACTCCTTAAATTTTTGGTAATTTAATTGCTTAATAAAGAGCTTAAAAGCCCCTTTTAATATTAAAGAGAAATTTAATAAAGAAAAGCCCTTATTTAATTCTTTTCCTTTTTGAAAGTATTATCTAATTTAATCAAAAGATAATTAATTCTCATTGCCGATGTGGAATTAATTCATGAATAAAAATATTATTCATATCTTGCTTGTGAAAGGAAAAAGGATTAAAGCTTTCACATGAAATGACAAGTACAAAGAAATCTTTATTCAATTGTGAATAAAAGATATGTAGGTCATTAAAGGCTTAATAAAAAAAGAAATCACCAAACCACCTATGTTAACTTGAGGAGGATTGCAAATCATGTTAAAAAGGTTAATTATACTTACCCACTACTGTTGGTGAATTTAAATTAAATTATTTACATATATGTGTACACAATCACCATCAAAAAGAATGATTAATAAAGAGTTGCATATTGTTCCTTTATGGAAGAGTATGCTGAATGTATTCTTATCTAGGTGAATGTGCCCAACAAATACACCCCTTGATTGCCAATATGGTTTGTAATTGATTAAAGTGAAACCGTCGAATAAATCCTGCATTTGCATCTTCGTGTAGATCTTTCCGCCAGTAGACGTACGCTCGTGCCGGAAGGAGGAGACGAAGGTGCCGACAAAGAGCTGCCGAGCGTGAACGTAGCTCAAGACCTGGACCCAAGTCCAGAAGGGCCCAAGGCCAACCTTGCCATCGAAGGCAAGCCCCGGATCATTAACCCCGTCTTTTAAAATTTTGCAATTATGATTGCTACTACTGTGCATTTACGTTTCAGGAATTGATTTGAAACCCTAGATGCATGATCCCTAGGTACCTATGCTCTATCACTAGTATGCTAGGTCGATAGCTGCTATGCTATAGGACCGATAGAAGTTGAGTGATGTTCGTCACTCGTGAGAATAGGTTCCTAGATAGGAATCATAAGATATCCTTAATTGGATTGCTCATGTGGTAAGAGCATGGGATTGGGCTCCGGTCCAGTGGTCATGTGGGCTAAGCTTTTGAACGTACCAAACATTCGCCGGGAATGGGACCGGTAAGCCTAGTACCTTAATGAGGCGGCACTAGATCCTACTATTACTACTCTTGAGAAATCTCCTAACCGGCTAGCTACCGAGAAGGGTGGTGTATGGTGACTCCGGGTATCTCGCGGGGTATGCCGGATAGCCTGCACCAGGGACTGTAAGATTCGATCCCAACCCGAAGACTTCTGGAAACGGCCTGGGAAAGTTGTCCTCGCGGGGACAGCCTACCGTGTGTTTGGGTCTACCTTGCAAGGTTTAAATCAATCGATTGTCGGCCTCTCACCGTTATCCGAGACTGCTTAATCAACTGGCCATGATATCCCATAATGATGGAACTCGAGAAATATGGTTGGATGAATTAATTGCTTGTCCAATTCTTGATTGAATTAGTTGGCACACTTAGAAATGGTAATCAACTAGAACTTGTGCTAAAAGATTGAAAGTAAGGATCCACTCTTAGTAGCTTTCCAGCAAAAGAAACTCCACCGGCCAAAAGCCTTTCATGTCTAGAGGTTGGTGATGTAGTCATCACCCGACGGTTAAGTCTTGCTGAGTATTAGTATACTCAGCCTTGCTTTAAAACTGTTGTTGCAGGTGTGATTGATCGGGTGGGTGACGACAAGTAAGGACATCACGGATGGCCTCCTGTGATGTTCACCGTTGCGCTAGATTAAATTATTTCCGATGTATTTTCGAACTCTGAACCTTTACTCCATTGCAGGAACAATGGTTTGTAATAAAATGTTTAATTCATGTTGTACTCTGGACTCGCCTTCGCATGAGTTTTAATGCATGTGTCGATCCTCTGTTCGATGTCCAAGTGATTTACCGGGCGTTAACCCGGCAACCAACGACAGGATGATACTTTACTATGGCTTAATGACCAAAGTGGATCGGTCTTAGGCGATAATACGGTATTTTCCTGGGCGGGTTGTCACAAAGAGCGGTTTCGAGGGTGGCGGTGTAGTGGTTGGCCGTCCAGCCGCCGCCGCGGGCTGATTCGAGGGTGTCGTCAACGGGGGCCTGTACGCGGCACAGTGGCGGTCGTGGTGACGTCTTGTTGGGATATCGTCACAGTGATCGGCGTGGTGCGGTAGTGGCGGGGATGGCCGCACAGGTTTGACAGCGACGGGGATGACCGCTCCCGCCGTCCTGACGTCACGGCGTGGCCCTGCATAGTCACAGAGAAGGCATTCGAGGGTGTCACCGGCCCCCCTTCGAGGGCTCGGTGCGTTAGCCGTACGGGGGTAGGCGGCACAGTGTCGCAGAGCTGACACGGGCCTCATCGCACAACGCCACATAGTGGCGGGGATGGCTTCCCCCAGGGAGTCGGTGGAACAGCGTCGGGATGCGATTCCCGGGCGTGCCAGAGTCGTGGCGTGCGCCCTGCGGTGTCAGGTTATTAAATGCCCGTACACGGGGGCAGGAGCATGGACGACGTGCGTGTAGGTGGCCTCGAGCGAGGCGGACCCCGTCCGAGGGGGCGTTCAGCCCTCGGGTGAGAAGGACCCCGCCCGAGGGAGCGCTGAGGCCTCGAGCGAGGCGGACACTGCCTGAGGGGGCGTTCAGCCCTCGAGCGAGGCGGACCCCGCCCGAGGGAGCGCGTAGCCCTCGAGCGAGGCGGACCTTACTCGAGGGGCGTTCCGTTGTGCCGCCCTGGCGGGCCACAGGGGTCACCAGGGCGGTGATCGTGTGGTGCGCGTATTTTAGGTGCGTGAGTTGGTCCGTGATTTGCGTTTTTTGTGAGTTTTAAGCGGGTTTCCCCTGGTTATTTAGGGGGCCCTTATGGCTGTCCCCGACACGTCTACACCCTACCGGTGGAGTCTGTCGTCGGGCGCACCTTCACTCGGCCGCCTCGTCCCAATGTCCTCACGGGGGTTGCGGGACGCGAGGCTTTCGTTCGAGGCTTCTCGGGCGACGTCATCCTCGGTATGTTGGGGCCAAACCCAACACAGGAGCGTTTTAGGCTCGCCGCCTACTACTTCACCGACCTCGCCTTCCAGGCCAGCAGAGACGAACCACTGGGCTAGGGGAGTTCATGGAGTGGTACACCGCAATGTACCCCCGTGGACAGTCCGGCCTCCCGGATGACCCGATGACGGCCTACGTCGACAGCCTCCGCACGACCGGCACCAGCCCTGGGTCTACGACGACTCGGAGGGCGTGGACCACGCGACGCCACGACCCCACGCGGGAGTGCAATGTCTGCGTGGCCTCTGCATCAAGCAGCTCCGAACCGGAGCCTGCTCCGCGCCACTGCAACACCGACGCCCAACAGCGGGCTCAGCTCGATGAACTCGCGGAGGCGAGACGCCAGCTCGACGCGGAGTTGGCCCTTCTACACCAAGAGCTTGGCATGGATGCCGAGCCCCGCGAGGGGAACGACGACCGGCGCGAGTGCCGCCCGACTGCCGATCAGCCCCGCGGCCGTGCACCTACGCCGCCGGTGTGCGGGTCGGCGCGCGAAAACAACCAACGCGCCAACGAGGGCGCGAACGTCGACGCTGGCGCCAACGCCAACGCCGATGCTGACGCTCCACCACTCTTTTGGTGGGCATCTCAGAACCTTGCCGTTACGGCCATGCTGCTGCGCGGCTGCCTGGAGCCAGCAACCTCAGAGGAACGACGGGTGCGCGAGCAGCTGAAGGCGCTACCTGAGGTTGTGGTAGCGCAGCAAGCGGAGAGCTCCGCCTCGCGCCAGCACTTGGAGTGCGGGCGGGCTGGAGCGCGATCCGCCCATGGCCCGAATCCGCCTCCTTCCCAGCACCAAGGGCGCGGGAAGGGAGTCGGAGCCGCGGCATCGGCGGTCAAGAGTCGTCTCGGGCCCAACCGCGACGCCCGAAACACCATGGAGGCCCGACGGCGAGCCAAGAGCGTCGACAACAACCGCGACAACCGCTCGTGCCACCACGACGACCGCGGGCGCGGACGGCGCCATGACAGCGACGACGACCGCGAGCGCAGCTACTCACCAAACCAGCGAGGTCCCCGGGCCTTTGCCCAGAGCATCCGAGACACGAAGTTCCCTTCACGCTTCCGGGATCCGACCAATGTGCCAAGATACGATGGGGACACCAACCCCAGCGTATGGCTCGAGGACTATCGGCTCGCATGCCACGCCGGTGGAGCGACCGACGACCTCTTCGTCATCAAGAACTTGTTGCTCTACCTCGGCGACTCTGCGCGTATGTGGCTCGAACACTTGCCGCGTGATAAGATCAACGACTAGACCGACCTTCGTAGGGTCTTCGTCGGCAACTTCCAGGGTAGGTACATGCGCCTCGGCAAGCAATGGGAGCTGCGCAACTGCAAGCAGCAGCAGGGGGAGAGTCTTCGCGAGTACATACGACGCTTCTCCAAGCGCTACACCGAGCTCCCCGCGCGCAGCCGACAATGACGCCATCTTGGCATTTCAGAATGGCACAACGTGCACGTCCCTCATCCATCGACTCGGGCGTCGCATGCCTCGCACAACCTGTGAGCTCCTTGACATCGCGAGCAACCACGCCGACGGCGAGGAAGCGGTCGCCGCGACACTGAACACCCCTCACGGCAAGGGGATGCAAGTCGTGGACCACGGCGAGGGGACTTCCTCACGCTTCAAGAAGAAGAAAACGAACGACAAACGCCGTCGTGACGACAACTTCGTCGTGGCGGTGGAGTGCAAGGCGTCGCGCCCCAAGGGGAACCCTTGCAAGCCCGCACCATCCAGGGACCACTTCGAGAAGCTCTTGGACGCGCCATGTCCGCATCATGAGGTCCCCGTCAAGCACACGCTCAGGGAGTGTCGGCTCATGAAGAACTACGTCAAGGGAACCCTTAAGCCGAAAACGGCGGACCAGCCCGAGAAGTAAGGCCGCTCCCATGACAACGACGATGGTGTGGGGGCTGTGTTCCCTAGTGAAGACAACGAGATGCACATGATCTTTGGGGGATCTCCGGCAAGACCCTCGAGGCGTCGCGAGAAGCTCATCCAGTGTGAAGTCTTCAACGCCGATGTCACAAAGCCGTCCTATCTGAAGTGGTCGGAGGTTCTGATAACCTTTGACCGCAAGGACCATCCCGACAATGTGCCTCAGCCCGGATCCTACCCACTAGTGCTAACTCCCCTATTCAAATCCAGAAGGGTCCACAAGGTCCTGATGGATGGGGGAAGCGGGATCAATGTGCTCTACGCGTCAACACTTGACGAGATGGGCATCCCGCGTTCTGCACTAAAGCCTTCGACGACGCCATTCCACGGGGTCATACCCGGAATCGAGGCGCTCCCCCTCGGGCAGATCGATCTGCCCGTCACATTCGGGGACATGCGAAACTTCCGCACAAAAATCCTCACCTTCGAAGTGGTGGGGTTCTCGGGGACGTACCATGCGATCCTCGGGAGGACGACATACGCGAAGTTTATGGCCGTGCCCAACTATACGTACCTGAAGATGAAGATTCCCGGACCGAAGGGGATCATCACAGCAGGGCCAACGTATCAGCGCGCGTACGAATGCGATGCTGAATGCTTTCAGTTCACTGAAGCAACCATCCGGTCCGAGAGGCTCCACGCCGAGCCTCATTCCGAGGACCAGGATGTCCCCGAATCGTCCAAGCGTGCGGCCTGCTCTTTCGAGCCCGCCAAGGACGTCAAGGATGCGGTCGTCTCCGACGACGGCCGTACACTCCGTATCAGGACGACGCTCGATCCTAAATAGGAAAGCGCGCTCGTCGACTTCCTCAAAGCGAACTTCGATGTGTTTGCGCGGAAACCCTCCGACGTGAAGGGGATCCCGAGAGAGGTTGCGGAGCACAAGTTGAACGTCAAGGAAGGATCGAAACCGGTGAAACAGTGCCTTCGTCGCTTCAACGACGAGAAGTGCAAGGCGATTGGCGAGGAGGTCATGCAACTCCTTAGTGCAGGGTTCATCCGTGAAGTCTTCCACCCCGAATGGCTAGCAAACCATGTACTTGTAAAGAAGAAGAATAAGAAATGGAGGATGTGTGTTGACTATACGAGCCTTAACAAGGCATGTCCCAAGGATTTGTTTCCTTTGCCTTGCAAATATCAGGTAGTCGATTCAACGGCAGGGTGTGAGACCCTCTGTTTTCTCGATGCATACTCCGGGTACCACCAGATAGCGATGTGCATAGCGGACCAACTCGCAACCTCGTTCATCACACCGTTCTGTGCGTACTGCTACCAAACGATGCCCTTTGGGCTAAAAAATGCGGGCGCCGCTTTCCAACGATGCGACGCGTCTTCGGGGAGTTGATAGGCCGCATCTGAAAGGACCTTGTGATGCCTAGAGGGGGGGGGGTGAATATGACCACTTCAAATTTCTGAAACAAAAGCAGCGGATTAAAACTCCTGTCGGTACTACCGACGTGGTGCCGGTTCTACCGACAGGGTCGGTACTACCGGTACCAGGTCGGTACTACCGACAGGCACAAATGACTTAAAGCGAAATTTGAATTCTGTGAGGTTTCTAGCAATTCTACTTGAATCAAAGTTTAAGTTTAGAGGCTAAGAACCACATGCAACCACAGAGATGAGTTGGATAGCAACCAAAAGATAGATCGGGCTAAAACAAGTTCTAGGATTCGTTAGAAACAAAGAATTCAAGCAAGCAAAGGAGACACAAGATTTAATCCGAAGTTCACACCCACAAAGGATGCTACGTCTCCGTTGAGGATCCCACAAAGGGAGGGCTATCACCAAGAGCCTCTTTTCCTCTTCCAACCCCCACAAAGGAAGATTGGTGCTCACTAAGAATTCTCCACCAAGGAGAGTGCAATACAAACGATCTCGGGTGCACCACACAAAGAGGGCACTCGCGGGCGACGCCTAACCGTCTAGAAGCAAGCTTCAAGAGTAACAAATGCAAACCAAAAGCCCGAAGATGCTTCAAGTGCTCTTGTGAAGGAGAAGAACGATGGGGCTCTCAAAGCTTGGGCACACTTCACTAGAAATCACCTCTCTACTCAAACCCTAGCTCAAGGGAACCAAGGATTAGCTCTAGAGGAGAGGGGAGAGGTGGAGTGAATGCTCAAGGAAGTGTTTGTCTCGTGGTTGGTCAGCAATGAGTGAGGAGGGAGAAGGGGGCTTAAATACTCAGGGCCAAAAACTAGCCGTTACTGTGCAGAATCGTGTAACCCCGGTACTACCGACACGACGTCGGTACTACCGAGGGGGTGTTTTTTCAGAACTAAAACAGTACGGCCATCAGTAGTAACGACACAGGGTCGGTAGTACCGACCCCCTGGCTAAAACTCGCCAGTGAAGCCATATCGGTATACCGGCCCTGCGCCGGTACTACCGAGGGGTGTGTGCCGGTAGTACCGACGTGGCGTCGGTACAACCGACCCAGGCTGAGATTTTGAGAAAAGAGAAGCATTTGTGCACGTGCCAACTCTCAACTCTTCTCACTCACTTGGATTACCTTCTAGAGCACTTTTAGCATCTCTTGGCTATCGATTTGCATCCCCCTTTATAGTACGATGTTTCCTATACTCAAATTCAAAAATAAAATGAAATAAAGCCTTGATTCGAGTTGAAAACAATGACTTGAAATTGGGGGCCTTCCTTTGATCAACCATATGAGTTTTATTCATTTAAGACCTGCACACATCTTGACAAAGCATTAAATACAAAAAATTGTGCTTGTCATCATCACCAAAATAATTAGGGGCCAAGATGCACTTTCAATCTCCCGCTTTTTGGTGATTGATGACAACCACAATTTGTTTTCATAAAAGATGTGTGTATTTGACAAATTTGAAAATGAAACTCCCCCTAAATGTGTGCTTTGACTTTTATGAAGGCCTCAAATGCCCATCACACACTTAGAAGACTTTTCACTCTCAAATTGTATACACAAGTGCATGAGTGTGATGTATAAACCGTGATGCATATGACATGATATACAAAACAATAAAGTGAGAAACAACAAGCATCACAACTAGATAAACAAGGTTCCTCACACCACAAGCACAATTTAGGTCTTACAAATTTAAACGAGTTCTAGGTTCTTCATCAAGCATTACACCACACAAATACACAAATAGTCCATACATGTCCACAATCCTAAGGATAGATAGATAAATGGAGATACAAGCCCACACCATACATGAGTAAATTGTGAGCTCACTCCCCCTTTGGCATCAAGCGCCAAAAAGAGGAGGCCCTTCAATCATCATAGTCATGTGGAGAGTGGGCAGCCGGAGGAGAGTGGTCGTCGTCGGTCTCACCACCACCAAAGTCTTCATCGTCGATGTCGGCTGGAGGAGCTCCATACATCATGGAGGTGTCGCCGTAGATCTCCCAAGGGTTGTAGAAGTTTGGTGGAGGAGGAAAATCCATGGGCTCGCGGACTGGAGAGTGCTCAATGTTGTGTTGAGCGAGCAAAGGCTTTTGACGCGTCTCCAACTTAAGGAGCTGCTCATCAGCATGCTGCCTATGTGCACGAATCTCCTGTGCATTGTGTTTTCCCACATTGAAGCAAGCAAAAAGACCTTGAGAGAGAAAGTTGAAGATACTCTTTTTCTTGCCGGGGGGAACGGTGCCTCGAGATGCGGATGGCCCACGAGAAGAGGAAGGTGGCTCATAGGTGGATGGGCCACCGGAGGAGGAGCCACCCGCGGTAGTGGGACGAGGAGGGGCATGCTTGCCCAACTTGAGAAGTCGCTCAATGTTGCCCTTGTTTGGCTTGTACCACGAATGAGTCTTGTCGGGGAGGATATCAACTCCCGCCACCTCACAAATCATCTTGAATATCCAAGGAGCATATTGGCAACTCTTGTTGGCGGACACGGAACACACAATGATTTCCTCCCAAATGAAGTTGAAGATGCTAAAGTCCTCCTTCCCCGGTTCCATCCTCACAAGAATCTCTTTGGCCACATTGGAGATATTGGTGTTGTCACCGATCTTAGGAGTGAGAGTGTAACGGAAGAGTTGGTTCAACATCCTATAGACCGGTTTCATCCCATGGTGGTACCAAACTCCACCTTTCCATATACGGAATCATACATGAAAGCCATCTCACTGTCGAGAGGAAACTCTCCACCATGAAGCTTGGGACGAGCGAGATCCTCCTCACCGAAACCAAGGATTTGAGCAAATCGCTCATATGAGACGGAGAGGGGCTTGCCTTGGAGGAGCCAATGAAAGGTCCGTGTCTCACGACGGATGTAGAGGTTAGCATAGAATTGGGCGACCACTTCTTCATTCCAATCATAATTGATTGCCATCACATTGGTCATCCCCTTGGCATGACAAATATCAATTGCATCATTGACGGCCGGAATGTCAAGTGACCTAAGGAGATCCCAATTGATTGACTTCATATCAATAGTCATGTGGTCCTTGCTGAGAATGACTGACTCATACCAATCGACATTGAACTTGAGCCAAAAACGAATGTCCGCGTCAAATTCCTTTTGCCAAAGAGCGGGGTCGGAATACCTTTCCTTGTACACATTGTGCGACCCCCTTGTGTAATCTACCATCCTGACAATCCCCATTTCAGTAGCCGGACGAGGAGGGATGGATGGCCGAAGGATGAAAGAGGAGAGGGTTTCCAAGGAGATATCCTCATAATCATCATAGTGATCATCGGGTTGGTGAGCTTGCTTGGTACGGGCACGATGACCTTGTCCCTTGGACTGGCGAGGAGCAGCTGGTGGATTGGTATGACCACGACCACGAGGGGCTTGAGAGCTAGCTCCCCCTTTCCTCTTCCTTTGAGCAAGAGGAATGTCATCTTCATCGGATCCTTCGCGAACCACTTGCTTGCCTGCGCGACCCATCTGGAGGATTAGCAAAGAGTGCATAAGATGGGTGTATAGATTATGGAAAGGGATGGCTCAACCTAGGGGAGGGGCTCAGTTGACAGCCCCCATCGGTACTACCGACACAGGGTCGGTACTACCGGTGGGGGTCGATTTTGGGTGGAAAAGTTTGAATCCGGATGATTTAGCCAACCAAAAGCTAAGAAATCATAGATACGAGTTCTAGGATTGAAAAGATGATGATTCCCTAAAGCATTGCCTCTAGAAACAACTACATTGAGAGATCGATCGACGAAGATTTTGAATGTATACCTTGAGATGCTTCCCGCGCGAATCGACGAACTTCCGGCGAGGATCAGATGTTCCGGAGGGTGGAGAATCTAAAGAAGTGGACTATAAACACTTTGCACGGTTGGTTCTTGAGATCCCCCCACGGTTTGAGCATTGGAGGAGAGAGGGCGCGGCCAACGGTTGAATAGAAGACTGGAACCCTAGCCCTCAGGTCGCGGGGCTTATATAGCCCAGCGGCTAGTATCGGTAGTACCGACAGGGTGTCGGTACTACCGGCGGTCCCTAGAAAATGTGACAGAGATGTCATATCGGTATACCGACCCCGGGTCGGTTCTACCGGGGGGTCCGGTAGTACCGACACGGCGTCGGTTCTACCGGGGAACGCCATAAATTCCAACAGAGAACTCATATCGGTACTACCGACCTTGTGTCGGTTGTACCGGTGGTTTAACCAGTTTTTGAGATTGATTGAGGTTCCAGATTGAGATTTTTGATAGAGGGGAATATGGACATGTAGAGACCCCATAGGAGTTGGTGACTAGTCACAAGCAATCAATCAAAGCTATAGTCACCACTCACTATGTAAAGATCCAAAGTTTTGTAAGACACACACAAGGAAAGTTAAAATAAAACATTTTGCTTCCTATCTAGGCAACAAACAAGTGTATGTGCAAAAGATCAAGCCAAGTTACGAGAATCTAAGATGTTTAGCTCACTCCTCAAAGCACAAAACCTTTGCTCGTCTAGAGGCTTAGTGAAAATGTCGGCAAGTTGCTTTTCGGTGCAAACATGCCGTAAGGCAATGTCGCCCTTAGCATCATGATCCCGTAAGAAGTGGTGTCTAATGTCTATGTGCTTTGTTCTAGAGTGTTGGACAGGATTGTTCGCTAGTTTGATAGCACTCTCGTTGTCACACAAGAGTGGAATCTTACTAAACTTGCAACCATAATCACTCAACGTTTGCTTCATCCACAAGAGTTGCGCACAACAAGCATCGGCCGCCACATATTCGGCTTCGGCCGTGGATAAAGCAACCGAATTTTGCTTCTTTGAGCTCCACAACACCAAAGACCTACCAAGAAATTGGCAAGTCCCGGTAGTGCTTTTTCGATCTACTTTGCAACCGGCATAATCCGAATCGGAGTAGCCAAGTAGATCAAAAGTGGAACCTTTGGGATACCACAAGCCTAGGTTAGGAGTATGAACTAAATATCTAAAGATCCTCTTAACAGCCATTAGATGACACTCCTTAGGATTGGCTTGAAATCTTGCACACATGCACACACTAAGCATTATATCGGGCCTAGATGCACAAAGGTAAAGGAGGGAGCCAATCATGGAACGGAATACCTTTTGGTCGACCGACTTTCCTTCTTCATTGAGATCAAGATGTCCATTTAATGCCATGGGAGTTTTGATGGGCTTGGAATCGGCCATGTCAAACCTCTTGAGTATATCCTTCACATACTTGGTTTGACACAAGAAAGTCCCTTCCTTCATTTGCTTGATTTGAAATCCAAGAAAGAACTTCAATTCTCCCATCATAGACATCTCAAACCTCTTGGTCATGATCCTACTAAATTCTTCACAAAATTTATCATTAGTAGACCCAAAAATGATATCATCGACATACATTTGACAAACGAAAATATCTTTTCCGTTTCTTTGTATGAAGAGAGTAGAATCAGCTTTGCCTATCTCAAAGCCGTTCTTGAGAAAAAAATCCTTAAGGCATTCATACCATGCTCTAGGAGCTTGCTTAAGCCCGTAGAGCGTCTTATGGAGCTTGTACACATGATTTGGAAATCTTGAGTCTTCAAAGCCCGGTGGTTGATCCACATACACTTCTTCTTGAAGAGGTCCATTCAAGAAAGCACTCTTCACATCCATTTGATGAAGCTTGAAATCATGATGAGTAGCATAGGCCAAAAGAATACGAATTGACTCGAGCCTTGCTACCGGTGCATAAGTCTCTCCAAAGTCCAAGCCTTCGACTTGTGTGTAACCCTTGCCAACAAGCCTTGCCTTGTTCTTCGTGATGACACCAAATTCATCTTGTTTGTTCCTAAAAACCCATTTGGTGCCGATCACGTTTTGCTTGGGTCTTGTTACCAACTCCCAAACTTCATTTCTTTTGAAGTTGTTCAATTCTTCCTCCATGGCAATAATCCAATCCGGATCCTCAAGAGCTTGTTCCACACTAAGAGGTTCCAAAGAGGAAACAAACGAGTAAAATGCACAAAAATTTGACAATCTAGATCGAGTTGTTACCCCTCTTTGAATACTCCCAAGAATGTTGTCAACGGGATGATCACGTTGAACCATTTGATGTACCCTTGGGTGTGGTTCTTGAGATTGACGTTGAATAGGTCCGTTGACGGATAAAAGACGTATCCCTCTACGATCCGCAAGCGTACGGACCCCACACCTTTTTCACCACGGGATTCCCAAGGTTCTTGTCAATCCGCAGAGCAAGGGGATTACAAGCGTTCGATCAACAACGACACACTAGCTACTAAAACCCTAACTATATTATACTAGAAAACAACTAAGCTACACTAGAGAGAATGATAAACGATCAAGGAAGAAGACACTCGCCCACGGGTCTACGATACTAGAACATGCAATCGCTTAAAGACATGAAAAACCAATCTAATCTATCGGGGTTGTGACCACGGTTTCGCCCTTTCCCTCCTCTCGTATCGTCACTACGCGAAGGTATTCATGACTAGACCTTTGATGGCCACGGCGTATTGAATGGATCCAAGGAAGCATTGAGGCCTTACTCCCTTTACGGCATGGTTGCAAGCCTTAAGCATTAAAGTATATTCAACACAAGATGATAGATAGATAATCGACAAAGTGCGATTACATCTCACGATCGATTACAACCCATGGACGAATGAGAAGATTACCCCATCAAGGTGTCGGGTCATGGCACCGTTGATCATGGTTTCCCTTCCGCCGGTGTCTTCCTTCTTCTCCACGAGAGGGTGCTTCCTTCGAGGTGGTTGATCTCTAGCCGGAGATCCTCCTCCTCTCTCTCTAGCTTGTAGATGGCCTTCGGTGCGAATAAACTCCTCCCCGTCCGTTGGCGGCGCGTCGGGGGTTTTAGGGTCGAAGATCCTTCGAGGGCAAGGAAGACGGGACCGAACCGGTGCCCGAAGTGGGCCGGGCCGATCCGAATGGGCCGGCCGGCCCGGAGCCCGGTTTCGGCCGGTTCGGTCGCCCTTTTTGCTCCGTGGGTCCTCGTGCACTTATCTACTTTGCCCCTTCCACTTGGATGATTTTGACGCTGTTATCCTCGCGATCAAGATGGAGGCTCTCTTTGCATGAAGTTTGATCTTTTACGCTTCAATCCCGGGGGTGTTCCTCGTAGCACTTCGGTCCTCGCCACCATTGGAAGTAAATTCAGCAAGCTCATGAACACGAACAAGACTCCATGAATGCTCCTTTGAACTTATTGCGAATCCGTCCTTTATGTCCATGTTTTCCTACATAAACACAACACTTCCAAATGCATGCACAAAGATGAACTTGTTATATGATTAGTGTGCCTAGTGGCGGGTTAGTTCAATAATCAAATCCAAACCAAAGTGTAATGAACATGCTAGGTGCACCAAAATACACCGTCAACATCTCCCCCACACTTAGCTCTTGCTCGTCCTCGAGCAAGTACTCGTAAAAGAACTTCGTCCAAGGAGTGTAATCGTGTATCACTTATCCTTCTTCACAAGTTAGTCAATCCCTTCATCTTTAATACATAAACACAAAGTAATGATAATCAAACATAAACATGGGCGTTTAGAATTTTTACCACGTCAAGATTTACCCCACAACTCAAACTCTTCACTCGAAGCTTTCAATTTCAGCCATACTTACTTCTTTGCTTCCATCGGAGGGTTTTTATGATTTTCGAAACAAAAATTCCCGCAACAAGTATTAGACAAAAACCTTTCTCCAAGCTCTCTCAAGTCACTCATGAAGTGTCTATCCTAACCAAATTTTATAAAACACTCACCTCCCATTAATCTCTCATATATCATGTAAAGGTGGAGCTATAGGTAGGGCTAGCGCAATCAACACAAGTATTGTCAAACTAAGAACTTCCTCTAATGGTTGTCTACCTTTCGAAGCCAATGATCATGAGAATTAACCATATGTAGGGATATCAAGGATGAGAAGATTTTAGAATGGTGGACATGTGCAAGGGCAAAAGAAAATTGTGACTTCAAGGCACCAATGATGTCCTCGTTGTCGGATTGCACATGGTTGGAAATAGAGTAAAAGTTTCGTCTCACAATCAACGTGACATCCTTCCTTACACTTTATTATTTTTTTTCTTTTCTTTCACTTGATCCATCCCTCTCATATCTTCATTGCTAACTCATCTTTCTCTTTTTTTTTCTTTTCTTCTTTCATTCACATATGATTTTTTTCCTTTTTTTTTCTTTCTTTTCCATACACATACTTTTTCTCTTTATTTTTCTCTCTCTTGACAACTTTTCAAAGCTTTTAAATTCTCTCTTCCTTTGCATGCATACAATCTGAAATTTTTAAATAAATCATGCTAGAAACGAGACGAAACTTTGAAAATAGGTTGTGTTCAAGGAATACGATGTACAAAAGAGATGTATAGGGTTGGGTATGGAATCCAGTGATATACATGACTTTCGTTATGAAAGTCATGAACTGAATAAATGACGAGGCTAGCAACAAAAGATAAACACAAGGACATGATCATTGCTTGAAATTAAAACTCACCAAGAGAGAAGGGTCCTAGCCTAACTCATCGTGCTAATCACTGGATTTGGATAGGAATTTTTTCATACTCTCAACTTGGGAAAAGAGGTTTTGCTAACCTTTATTACAAGGGTTTTAATATAATTTTCAGAACTGAAATCCTCCAATTTTTAGCATCGAACATAGCACAACTAGCATGTGAAGCTCAAGATCGAAGTGCGGTATGGGTACTTTAAGTAGTAGCGATTCCACTAAGCACCACGGTAAACGATTTTCAAACCATATACTTGTATTCATATATCAAGAATCGAAGATTAGACAAACAAGTAAATAAAGATAAACAATACATAAAACACAAAGATATATATAAGACTCTTTTTATTTGGTTTTCTTGACTCAACACTAATTTAAGACGCTTGCAAAAATTTAAAAACGAGACTCGAAAACTAAAGACTCATTAAAACGCTAAGACTCTCACACGAAGATTAAATCGAACCTAAACTTGAAGTTCAAAAGCTAAGGCTAGCGAACTAGCTCTCCCCCACACTAAAAACATACGACGTCCTCGTCGTATCTTACAAAAATCCTAAGGGGAAAACTAGATCTAATGGTACTTCGAGCAAGCTTTGCACCACTTGCCTCTCATGTTTCCAACCATGCCGAAAAGCTTGCGCACGTTACGGTTAAGGAACTTGTAGTCATCTTCAACTACGCGCTCCAAGTCCTCCATACGCCGCTTCATCGCTTCCATGGTTTGAAGACATTCGTCGGCCGACGCGTAGAGAGCTGCGATGGATTGACGGCAAACTCGACAACACACCGGATGCAATCCGAAGGGGTCTTCGTCGCCATAATCTCCACCGTTGTCACCACCGTCGTCGCCACCTCCATTGTTGTCGCCTTCGCCACCGCCGTTGCCGTCGCCGTTGGGGCCTTCGGGAGTCCTTTCATAAGGATGCTCATCCCAATCATCATCATCTCTACCGGCGGCCGCCCACGAGCTCGGGCTACGATCGTCGGAGTAGTCGCTATCCCCATATTCCTTAGGCTCCGGCGACACCTCCTTGTAATCCTTACGCTTGATGCCTTGGAGACGTGCCGACCTTCGAACGGTTGTAGGGACCTTCTCTCCTTTGACGGGGTGGCGAGATGCAAGAGCTCCGGTCGGGACACGTCCTCCGCAACGGATACGTGCGGTCCTCTTGACGAGTAGCTTGACCTTGCATCGCATCGCCTCCTCCATCGATGGCTTCTTGGCTTCTACCTTCAACTCTAAGCTTTTTGGAGGCTCAATGGCTGCTACAAGGGTGCAACACATTGCTTGAAAGGATTGATTCTCGAGCTCCCAATTCGGCCAAATATATAGTCCTGAGAGAAAAGCCCTGGGAACCTTATTTTCCTTTTTTACACTTCCCTTAAAATTTTCTGACCAAACAAGGAAGTCGAAAAGGAGCAGTTCGGGCGAAATTCGGGGACATCGGGCGTCGGGCCCCCCTTGGGCCGATCCGACTGGGCCGGCCGGCCCACCCTGCCTCGGGGGCCGGGCCGGTCCGGTTTTTTGCACACCGCCCTATTTTTTTCGTCCTCAGCCCATGGGAAAAAGTTGGCCCAGTTAATCTTCGCGAAAAACTCCAGAAAGCTAAAAGAAAAATTATTTACAGAAGTTGGTGCCTTGTTTTTCGTCCTAGGCGGGACGTTCGGGCTCTTCCTCCATGGCAAATACGTCAACATGATGAACGGGCACGACGTCGGGTTCGTAGTAAACCTTAAGCCGCTGTCCATTCACCACAAATTGATCGCCGTTTATATCCATAATGGTTACCGCTCCGTTGGAGAACACCGAATGCACAACATAAGGTCCGTCCCACTTGCTTTGCAATTTCCCCTTTCCGAAGGTTTTAAACCTCGAATTGTAGAGGAGGACCTTATCTCCTTCTTTAAATTCTTTTTTCTTCAATCTTTTATCATACCACCTTTTGATTCTCTCTTTGTATATGCTTGCGTTTTCATAAGCTTTCAACCTCAACTCCTCTAGCTCGCTTATTTGAATCCTCCGTTTCACCACCGCGGCATCGAGATCAAGGTTCATCTCTTTAATCGCCCAATAGGCTTTATGTTCTAACTCAACCGGAAGGTGGCATGCTTTTCCATAGACGAATTGATAAGGGGTCATACCTATCGGTGTTTTAAACGCCGTTCGATAAGCCCATAAAGCTCCGTCTAATTTCTTTGACCAATCCTTGCCTCCCTTCTCTATGGTCTTGTTAAGTATGCTTTTTAATTGCCTATTTGACGTCTCCGCTTGTCCGTTGGTTTGTGGGTGATAGGCCGTGGAGACCCTATGCTCAATTCCCAACTTGGACAAGCACTTTTTGAAGTTCTTCCCGGTGAAATGAGTTCCTCCATCACTTATCAAGATTCTCGGTGTACCGAAACGGGGAAAAATCACGTTCTTGATCATAGTGATGGACTCCTCCGTGGAAGCTTTACGACATGGTATAGCCTCTACCCACTTGGATACATAATCAACCATAACAAGTATGTACTCGAATCCAAATGAGTTTTTAAAAGGCCCCATGAAGTCTATGCCCCATACATCGAATATGTCGACTTGCAAGTTGTATTTCAAAGGCATAGAATTTCTTTGAGAGATGTTTCCGGTTCTTTGGCATTCGGGGCATGACGCAACATATCTTTTAGTATCTTCATGCATCTCCGGCCAATAGAATCCGCTCGACCATACTTTGGCTTCGGTTCGAAAATGGCTATAGTGCCCACCGTACTCCGCCGAGTGGCACTTCCTTAGAATCTCAAGCCTCTCTTCTCTTGGCACACATCTTCTCATCACTCCATCATTGCCAAGCTTGAAGAGGTATGGTGCATTCCAAAAATATTTCTTACTTTCGAAATTATCTTCCTTTGAGTGTTTTTGTCTAGATGATCGAGGGGCATCTTTCGAATTGCTCGAATGATGTCGATCATCCAAGTATCTTTATCAAGCACTCTATAGAGGTGGTCATCTCTCATCTTATCTTCTATGGGCTCTTTATCATCTTGCCCACGATTCATCCTAGACAAATGATCGGCCACAACATTCTCCACCCCCTTTTTATCACGAATTTCAACATCAAACTCTTGGAGAAGAAGGATCCAACGAATCAAACGTGGTTTAGCTTCCTTCTTAGCCAAGAGATACTTTATAGCCGCGTGATCGGTGTAAACAATGACTTTCGAGTTCACGATGTAGGATCTGAATTTTTCGAAAGCGAATACCACCGCTAGCAATTCTTTTTCCGTAGTGGCGTAATTTAATTGTGCCACACTAAGAGTTTTGCTAGCGTAGTAAACGGCGTGAACTCGGCCTTCCTTTCTTTGTCCCAAGACCGCGCCTACGGCGTAGTCACTTGCGTCACACATGATCTCGAAAGGTTGGCTCCAATCCGGGGGTTGGATGATGGGAGCACTCACCAACGCATTTTTCAAGGTCCGAATGCCGCTAGACACTTCTCATCAAAGTCGAAAGCCACATCCTTTTGAAGAAGGTGCGTCAAAGGCTTAGTGATCTTCGAGAAGTCCTTTATAAATCTTCTATAGAATCCGGCATGGCCTAGAAAGCTCCTTAAGGACTTAATATCCGTAGGAGGTGGGAGTTGCTCAACCGTCTCTACCTTAGCCTTGTCCACTTCAATTCCTCTCTCGGATATAACATGTCCGAGCACTATGCCTTGCTTAACCATGAAGTGGCACTTTTCCCAATTTAAAACCAAATCTACCTCCGCACACCTTGTAAGGACCTTTTCTAATGAAGGATCGGATGGCGACTAGAGAGGGGGGGAGTGAATAGGAGCCGGTAAAAAATTCTTCCCAAAGAACCCGGCCTATGTCCTACTCAAAACCCGGTCACACACAAGCGATGGATCGAATCACGCACCAATCGCCAAGACCACGAGGTTATGGATCAACCTCTAGCCTTAGGAACGATTCCTCGAAGCACACGCGGAAGCACTAGAAAGGAGAGGAAGGAATCGAACCAAGAAGCAAAGCACACAGGCTCTGGCGGACCGTCCGCGCAGGAGGGGCGGACCGTCCGCAAGAGCCGCGCGGACCGTCCGGCCGGGTATCGCGGACCGTCCGCACCCGGCCGCGGACCGTCCGGCCTTAGCCGCGGACCGTCCGTTAATTTACACGAACGACCCAAAGACACCCCGGTGCCACGGACCGTCCGCGGGGAGCACGCGGACCGTCCGCCCGAAGACCCGCGGACCGTCCGCCCGACACCGCGGACTGTCCGAAACTTCGTCCAACCAAAAACCAAAATCACAACGGATCGAAACAAAGGACGAGCAAGAACACGAAGAACTCGGGACGAACTCGAGCGGCGCGGACCGTCCGCTAGGAGGCCGCGGACCGTCCGCGAGGCTCGGACAGAACAGAAAAATGCCCGACCTCGAAAGTCAACTCCCCCAAATCATCATCGGATTTCCCAAACGGTTGAAGCCGTGGAGACAAGGGTTTGGGTACTTGAAAAGCGTCACACAAGGATGCTATAGCCCAAAAATCTTGCCTCCTAACTCCCTAAATCACCGGGAATCGCGAATCCTTTGAGCACCACCAAAACCTAGAGCACCGAACGAAAACTCACGAATCGAAGTAGTTTCCGGCGTTTGAGGGCACAAGATCAAGCACAAATATGCCCAAGACATCTATCCATGTTTCCCTCAAAGAAATCCGGGAAGAAACTCACTCAAATCCGCGGAATCACACCGGGAACAAAGGCACGAAAATAAGCACAAAAAGCCACGAAAAACAACCCCGAATCTTCTATACAAACCGGGGAAAGATTCACAAGGTCTAGCATGCCGCCCTAGCATCCATCCCTCTCAACAAATCTCTCATGAAGCTCTCATGCTAGCCTAGAGAAAAATGGAAGAAAAATGGCTACGAAAATGAGAAAGAGAAGGGGGAAAATGAAACCCTAAGTCACGGAGAGAGAGAGCCATCAACACACACTCCAGGCTTATATATCAGGTCCCGCCGGAGTGGTAAATGACTCGACTACCCCTAACTACACTACTGGCGATACAACCCACGTAGGGGCATTTTGGTAATGTATGTGGGTCTTGCCATCGGACGGCCACGCCTTTGCCGCACCCCGCGTCCTCCCGACGCAAGCCATGCGATCCCGACGCGTGTCCTCCGCTTCGAAGCTTCCCGACACGCCCGGATCCCGTCTCCGTCGTGTTGGGCCCTCGGACTTGGTTTTGAGGCCCAAACCAAGAAACCGTCCGCCGATGGTTTTGTGGGCAAACCACCAAACCCCGCGTGCCGGTCCGGCCTCCCGCCAAACCACTTGACTTGACCGCCACCGTGCACCGCTCATTTGACCATGACTTCGTCTTGCTTGTGTCGCCACCATGTGGCCCGCACCCGGTCCCGCCGTCCACCGGGTCCCTCGAACCGAGCCTACTTGTCTCTCCATCTCCCGGAGGCCCCTCAAGGCCGAAGACCTTTCGCGCCCGTTCTTCACCTCGCAACAATACGAACTAGGCCGCGGCTACTACACCGCGCACTAAGCCAAGAGTCGGTCCAACACCCGTTGTCAATCACTCATCACTAAGGAGCGGTCATCCACCGACCACCGGGACGCTCCCGGTCCTCAATCTCCCCCTTGATGAGTGCATTGACAACACACAACGCGAAATGAAATTCAGAGTAAAAGAGAAAGAAAAAAGAAAGAAAAACAAAGAAGCTCAACTCATGACCAAAACCGAAGAAAGGCAAAGAAAGGTCACAAGCCAAGCAAAGCACAAAATCCACACCGAAAACATCAAGAAAGCTCCCCCTGAACAAATGCCTCCCCCTGAACATGTGGATGCACACTTCCAATTTTCAGCTCACCTTTTTCGAATCTTCATTAAGCTCACCTTTTCTCCCCCTTGTTGACAATGTATGAATCAAGGTGAAAATGCGAAATGCAAAGCAAAGCATATAAACATCTACATGAGCTTCTCAAATAAGCCAAATCTAGTGTCAAAGGATAAAAATGAGACAAAGATCACACCCATGAATCATAGCATAGTCAAAGCATTGCCACAAGTAATATATGAAAATACAAGCATGTGACAAAGCAAAATTTTCGGATTTAAGCGAGTTTTACCAAAAGAGGACTCGCTTCACATGTAAGAGCCTATCCATGTCACACTTGAGCCACAAACATGCATACCATTTAAAGATCATACAAGGATATCAAATTCTCAAGCAAAAGATCATGGCAAACACCCATAAAGCAAAGCATGTCATGTCAAAGCTCATGAGCCATGTGTCCACTTCGGGGAGACTTCTCCACCGGTGAACATCATGCAACATGTTTTGCACCCATATGTGAAAGATAAGACATTTTAAACATAGACATGATGGATGGAGCATTTTTCAAGCATTATGCACTTCTTTTCAAGATTAATTCATTTCATGGTACATGAAGTGCCTTTGCGGCAAAAAGAAGCTTATGCTCCCCCATGAATGCAACATAGGCTAAACATTCACAATGATATCCGGCCTTTGGCCCAAATGCAAGAACAAGCATCCAAGCACAATCTAAGCATGAAAAGCACATTTAGACCAAAGCGTGACATGGATACACAACTACACACGAGTGGAGCAATTTTCATCAAAAATTAGTCAAGTTAAGCATTTATCTCAAAAAGGGCTATCTCACCACACATATATCTCAAATATTCCAAGAGCATAGCCTCACATCACCATTTCTCCACACATATAACCAATATCTCACAAATAGCCAAAGAAACTCAAATATGGCATATGAAAGAAGCTCATCATCCTAAAATGCAATATGATACAAATGCAACATGATATATGACAAGATGGCTATCCTACCATGGTTTATACATAAAGCAAAGCATGTATATACATCAAAGTAAACATGGTATGATACATATGGTACAAAAAGGAAATCCCCCAAGAGTCAACTAGAAAGGGCAACAAACCCCAAGTTCCCCCGCAAGCGCACAAATGTAGCTTGGTCGAGAGGCTTTGTAAGGATGTCGGCTAGCCGATCTTGGGTAGGGACATGGCTCAAAACAATGGTTCCTTTCTCCACATTGTCCCTCGGGAAATGATACCTCACTTCTATATGTTTGGTTACGGGAGTGAAGCACTCGGGTTTTTGGCTACGCTTATGGCACTAGTGCTATCACAAAGAAGTGGGATCTCGGGTGCACTCCTCACCAAAGTCTCTCAAAGTGTATGAAATCCACAACGGTACCGGGAGCAACAACTAGCGGCAAGCAACATACTCCGCCTCCGTGGTAGACCGAGCTACACTAGACTCGCTTGCGGGAAGACCATGAGACCAACGAAGAACCAAGAAACCGACAAGTACCGAAGTAGACTTCCTCTCGACTCGACAACCGGCAAAATCCGCATCGGAAAAACCATGAAGAGACAGAGTAAAGGAGGAAGAATACCAAAGGCCAAGACCGAGGGCGGATCGTAGGTACCTGAAAATCCTCTTGACGGCCTATCGATGTGAAGTCCTCGGCGAAGCCTGAAAACGAGCGCACAGACACACGCTGAACTGTATGTCTGGCCTCGTCGCCGTCAAGTAGAGGAGGGAGCCGATCATGCTCCTGTACTCCCGCTGGTCCACTGGTTCTCCGTCCTCATCCGCATCCAAGGTTGCCGTACTCCCCATGGGAGTCGACATCGGCTTCACATCTTGCATCTGGAACTTCCTCGCATGTCTTTCGTGTACTTGGTCCGGTGCACAAATGTACCGTCCTTCACTTGCTTGATCTCGCGCCCGAGAAAATACCGCAACTCGCCCATCATGCTCATCTCGAACTCCTTGCTCATCTCATCTGCAAACTTGGCAACAAGGTTATGTGACGAGCCACCAAAGACAATATCATCCACGTATATCTGAACAATCAGCAAGTCATTCCTATGCTTGAGGAGAAACAAGGTTCTATCTACTGTACCCATCACAAACCCTCTGCTCAAAAGAAAACCTCTCAATCTCCCATACCAAGCACGGGGCGCCTGTTTCAACCCATACAGAGCCCTTTTCAACCTGTATACCCTGTGAGGGTACAACTCGCTCTCAAACCCGTGTGGTCGCTTCACATACACCTCCTCCTCTATGACCCCATTCGGAAAAGCACTCTTCACGTCCATCTGAAACAACTTGAACCCTTTAGCCACGGCAAAGGCTAGAAGGATCCGAATTGCCTCAAGACGGGCCACGGGAGCAAAGGTCTCCTCATAGTCGATCCCCTCCTTCCGACTAAACCCCCGAGCAACAAGTCCGGACTTGTTTCTCACAACCGTCCCATTCTCTCCCTCTTTGTTCTTCCAAACCCACTTGGTTCCTATGGGATGGCAATTTGGAGGTGGTTCAACTAACTCCCACACCGGTTCCTCTCAAAATTTTCCAACTCCTCATGCATAGAATTGACCCGGTTTGCATCGGATAAAGCATGTCCAATGTCCTTGGGCTCAAAAGTAGCAACAAAAGCGAAGCATGAGCAAAATGAGAGGAATTCCCGGACCTCGACCGTGTAGTGCGTTCATTGATGTCTCCAATGATCTTCGACGGGGGATGCACTTCTTGAATCCGCCGGGGAGCCTCACGCCTCGAGACTACCTCCCCCTCAACTTCGCCTTCTCTCGCCTCGGTCCTCTTGTTGCACCGTCATTGTCCATGAAGTAGACGGTCCATGCTCCAAAGTAGTCGTAGGGGAAGTAGTGGGTACATGCTCGGCTTCGGGCGCATGGTTCTCCCCATCATCATCTCCGGCTTCATCTTTCTCCTCTTCAAAGAGGTTCTCGGCCATCTCTTCATCACCCGCACATTCAAAACCAAGAGAAGTACATGGCATTGTCTCGTCGAAGGTCACCTCGCAAGTCTCCATGATTTTGTTAGTCTCAAGGTTAAGCACGCTATAGGCTCTAGAGTGGTTAGCATATCCAAAGAAAATACCATCACTAGACCTAGCCTCAAACTTGTCGAGTTTTCCCTTTTTCAAAATAAAGCACTTGCAGCCAAAAACTCGGAAATGACTCACTTTGGGTGCCCGACCATGCATAAGCTCATAACGGGTCTTCTTCTTGAAAGCTCTCAATAAAATCCGATTGGAAACATGACAAGTCGTATTGACCGCCTCGGCCCAAAACCTCCTAGGAGTCCTGTGCTCATCGAGCATCGTCCTAGCCATCTCACAAAGAGTCCGATTTTTCCTTTCCACGACTCCATTTTGAGGGGGCACATAAGGGGTCGAATACCGATGTTCAAGACCTAGATCACGACAAAAGGCATCAAAACGAGAGTTCTTGAACTCGAGCCATTATCCTTGCGGATAGCTCGAATAGCATTCCCATGCCTCTCGTTCTTCAACCTCACGATCGGATCTCGAACAAAACCAAAAGTCTCACTCTTATCCTCCAAGAAGAACACCCGGGGCATAGCGAGAGTAATCGTCCACCACAACAAGGACATACCACTTCCCACCCACCGAGCGAACTCGAGCCGGCCCAACAAGGTCCATATGCAACGGCTCCGTCGGACGCTCGGTCATGACATCGGTCAGGGGTGGATGAGGAGTGGCTACCATCTTACCATGCCTACAAGGAGCACAAACCAAATCCTTCTCAAACTTCAACTTCGGCAATCCTCGGACAAGGTCAAGACCACTCAAGCGGGAAACCAAATCAAAGCTCAAGTGTCCCAACCGCCTATGCCATTTCCACAAATCGAAGAAGGACCGGCCATCAAACAGGCGAGCGGGACCCAAAGAACGAGAGAAATCAGCCCTGAAAATCTGACCCTCGGGGATGATCATATAGACAAGATCACCTCGAGAATCAAGCAAACGAGACTCGCCAGACTTGAAACGCACCTCAAAACCCTCATCAAGCAACTGAGAAACCGAAAGCAAATTAAAACCCAAAGACTTCACAAGAGCCACTCTCTTCAACGTTACCTTGTCACTCACATGCACAACACCCTCTGAAAGCACCCTACCTCGTCCATTGTCCCCAAATGTAATGTACATCTTTTCCTTCACTGGGGTGAGGCTGGAGAACCACTTCTTATCTCCCGGTCATGTGTCGAGAACACCGAGTCGATCAACCAAATGTTCTCCAAGCCTCCTGCCTCATCCTCCGAGTCGGAGTCGCTGTCCTCCTTCACACTCTTCTTGTTGCTCGAGCTATGGGCCATGCCACAAAAGCCCTCGAGCGCCACACGGCTTCCGCCCCGCCGAGGTTCCGCTTGCACTCTTCTTGCCACCGCGCCTCCCGGCGTCTTCATCTTCGCCGCTTGAGCTTGATCGCTCCTCGCTTGAACTTGAGTCGACGTCGCTCGCACCGGCCACCATCGCTCTTGCCTTGTTCTTCTTGTAGGCGCTCTTGCTCGGCCGCCGCTTGTCCTTGTCCTTGCTCTTGGACTTGTTGAAGTTCTTACCCTTGGAGGAGTACTTGTCTTCGCGCCTCGGGTGCGCCTTGTACTCGTTCACCTTGTACTTGTTCTCCTCCGCTTCGGGCACTCGGCGATGAAGTGGCCACGCTTGCCACACTTGTAGCACGTCCCCGAGCTCCGCCTTGCGTTCCTCCGACTCTCGTGTAGTCGTTCAAATCTTCTTGAGAGCAAGGCCGGCTCCTCCTCACCCGGCACATCAAACTCCTCATCCGGAATGGACATAAGAGAGGACAAAAGAAAACGTCGACGGGAAGGGTTAGATTTGCCCTTTGATCCTCCCACAAGAGCAAGACTATGGTCGGTCGAGCCCTCATGCTTGGATAGCATCTTCCGTCAACCTCGGCCGACTTGAGCTTAGAAAAGAGGTCATCCAACTCAATAGTCAAATAATTCCCGGACTCCTTGATGGCCTCAACCTTAGCACCCCAAACATTTGGATCCAAGACATGCAAGAGCTTTAAAGCCCGATCATGCTCGGAGTACGGAAAATCCTCAACATTAGCCTTCATGTTGTTCACGATAGTGATGAACCTCTGAAACATCGCATCAATGTCCTCACCGGGAAGTGGAGTGAAATTCTCATATTGCATCCGGTAAGAGACAAAGAGGCGAGCCTTCACATGGTTATCACCACCGTGAGCAACCAACAACTTATCCCAAATTTTCCAAGCAAGATCCAAATGGCGAACACGATCAAACTCGGATCACACAAGCTCGGCACAAGTGATCAACGGCTTTTGCATTAGCCTCATACTTGGCCTTGGCATCGGCATCGGTCACCATAAGAGTATGGATGTTGACCGGAATAGCATATGTCTTGTCAAGCACAATAAACTCCAACAACTTTCCTCGAAGAAAAATCCTCATACGAGCCGCCCACTTGTGGTAACCCTTGCCATCGAAGTGCGGCGGACCGCCCCGCTCAACGTACGCCATCTTAGGATTCGAGACTTGTCAAAGTCGCAAAGAATCCGCACCAAGCTACGATACCAATTGAAGGATCGGATGGCGACTAGAGAGGGGGGGGAGTGAATAGGAGCCGGTAAAAAATTCTTCCCAAAGAACCCGGCCTATGTCCTACTCAAAACCCGGTCACACACAAGCGATGGATCGAATCACGCACCAATCGCCAAGACCACGAGGTTATGGATCAACCTCTAGCCTTAGGAACGATTCCTCGAAGCACACGCGGAAGCACTAGAAAGGAGAGGAAGGAATCGAACCAAGAAGCAAAGCACACGAGGCTGCGGCGGCGGGACCGTCCGCGCAGAGGGGCGGACCGTCCGCAAGAGCCGCGCGGACCGTCCGGCCGGGTATCGCGGGACCGTCCGCACCCGGCCGCGGACCGTCCGGCCTTAGCCGCGGACCGTCCGTTAATTTACACGAACGACCCAAAGACACCCCGGTGCCACGGACCGTCCGCGGGGAGCACGCGGACCGTCCGCCCAAGCACCCGCGGGACCGTCCGCCCGACACCGCGGACGTCCGAAACTTCGTCCAACCAAAAACCAAAATCACAACGGATCGAAACAAAGGACGAGCAAGAACACGAAGAACTCGGGACGAACTCGAGCGGCGCGGACCGTCCGCTAGGAGGCCGCGGACCGTCCGCGAGGCTCGGACAGAACAGAAAAATGCCCGACCTCGAAAGTCAACTCCCCCAAATCATCATCGGATTTCCCAAACGGTTGAAGCTGTGGAGACAAGGGTTTGGGTACTTGAAAAGCGTCACACAAGGATGCTATAGCCCAAAAATCTTGCCTCCTAACTCCCTAAATCACCGGGAATCGCGAATCCTTTGAGCACCACCAAAACCTAGAGCACCGAACGAAAACTCACGAATCGAAGTAGTTTCCCGGCGTTTGAGGGCACAAGATCAAGCACAAAGATGCCCAAGACATCTATCCATGTTTCCCTCAAAGAAATCCGGGAAGAAACTCACTCAAATCCGCGGAATCACACCGGGAACAAAGGCACGAAAATAAGCACAAAAAGCCACGAAAAACAACCCCGAATCTTCTATACAAACCAGGAAAGATTCACAAGGTCTAGCATGCCGCCCTAGCATCCATCCCTCTCAACAAATCTCTCATGAAGCTCTCATGCTAGCCTAGAGAAAAATGGAAGAAAAATGGCTACGAAAATGAGAAAGAGAAGGGGGGAAATGAAACCCTAAGTCACGGAGAGAGAGAGCCATCAACACACACTCCAGGCTTATATATCAGGTCCCGCCGGAGTGGTAAATGACTCGACTACCCCTAACTACACTACTGGCGATACAACCCACGTAGGGGCATTTTGGTAATGTATGTGGGTCTTGCCATCGGACGGCCACGCCTTTGCCGCACCCCGCGTCCTCCCGACGCAAGCCATGCGATCCCGCCGCGTGTCCTCCGCTTCGAAGCTTCCCGACACGCCCGGATCCCGTCTCCGTCGTGTTGGGCCCTCGGACTTGGTTTTGAGGCCCAAACCAAGAAACCGTCCGCCGATGGTTTTGTGGGCAAACCACCAAACCCCGCGTGCCCGGTCCGGCCTCCCGCCAAACCACTTGACTTGACCGCCACCGTGCACCGGCTCACTTGACCATGACTTCGTCTTGCTTGTGTCGCCACCATGTGGCCCGCACCCAGTCCCGCTGTCCACCGGGTCCCTCGAACCGAGCCTACTTGTCTCTCCATCTCCCGGAGGCCCCTCAAGGCTGAAGACCTTTCGCGCCCGTTCTTCACCCGCAACAACACGAACTAGGCCGCGGCCTACACCTCGCGCACTAAGCCAAGAGTCGGTCCAACACCCGTTGTCAATCACTCATCACTAAGGAGCGGTCATCCACCGACCACCGGGACGCTCCCGGTCCTCATCTAAGTTTGCTAAGCAATCCATGAACGTCTTCCCGTAAACGGAAAAATCATCCATAAACACTTCAACAATTTCTTCGATGAATTCCGAGAAAACGGCCATCATGCAACGTTGAAAAGAGGCCGGAGTGTTGCATAGGCCGAAGGGCATCCTCCTATATGCAAACGTTCCGTAAGGACACGTAAACGTTGTCTTATGTTGATCTTCGGGTGAATGGGAATTTGCATGAACCCCGAGTATCCATCGAGAAAGCAAAAATAAGCGTGGTTTGCTAACCTCTCGAGCATCTCGTTTATGAACGGTAAGGGGAAGTGATCTTTCTTCGTCGCTTTGTTAAGCTTACGATAATCGATACACATCCGCCACCCGGTCACGGTTCTTTGCGGTATCAACTCGTTCTTCTCATTCTTTACCACGGCCAAACCTCCTTTCTTCGGTACACAATGTACCGGGCTCACCCATTCGCTATGCGGAACCGGGTAGATGATTCCGGCATCAAGTAACTTGATAACCTCTTTCTTTACTACCTCTCGCATGGCATGGGTTAGCCTCCTTTGATGGTCCACTACAGGCTTACATTGGTCTTCCATTGGTATACGATGAGTGCAAAAGGCTGGGCTAATACCTTTGAGATCATTGATTGAATATCCAATCACCTTCCTATGTTTTTTTAATAAAATCAGCAACGCTTCATTTTCTTCGGGGCTCAACTCGTCGCTCACAATGACTGGATAGGTTTTGTCTGGCCCCAAAAATTCATATTTTAATCCCTTGGGCAAAGGTTTAAGGTCTACTTCGGGCACTTGTGGCTCCTCGGGTTTGATTTCTCCTATGTCTTCGAACTTCTCTTCCTCCACGCTACCATCATGCGGCTCTAAGCCTTTTGTTGCTTCCTCTAGTTCTTCATCTTGTTGATTACTAATTTGATTTTCCATCGCTCTTTGCAGCGGGTCTCTAAGGGTTTCAACAAAACAAAGACTATCTATCTCTTCTATTTCTTCATCTTCGGGAGGAAAAGGAGTAAGGTGTTTAGAAGCACGAAGAAAGTTATATGTGTACTTTGTTCCATTAAGGTTCATTGTTACTTTGCCTTCTCCGGCATCTAACACGGCATCAACCAACTTAAGAAAAGGCCTACCTAAGATTATATGATCGAATTACCATGGTAAGCATCAATAACAAAGAAATCGGTTGGTATATAGTTTCTAGAGATTTTTACTTTCATGTTGCAAGCAATACCTAGAGGTTTGATAGTTCTACCATCTCCCATAATTAATTTCGTTGATGTTGGAGCTAAGTCTAGGTTGTGGTATTGAACTTTATCGTAAATTTTAGAAGATAGAACACTTACTTGGGCTCCGATGTCGCATAAAGCTTTGCATTGAACTCCGTTGATCTCGCAACTCAAGTGCGGCGTCATCTTCTCTTCTTCTTCGGATCCGATCGAATAAATTTCAGCAAGGCGAGCGTATGGTGATGCTTCGGGCTTGATCCCCATGATCCTCTTCACCTCGGCAATATGTTCCGGATCCACCACGTCATCTCCAAAGAGCTTTTCAAAAATCTCACCGGTGGTTTCGAGGTCGTATGAATTTTCAGCTTTCCTCTCCGTGGGAAATCAACTTCCAATGCTCTTGCCATTCCCTTTTGATTAGGGAACGGTCTTCTCTTGTCGAATACTTCTCCGTAATCAATAGGAACCCAATCCATTGGCTCGAACTCCCTTAGTGGCTTCGCGCTTGACATGCTTCTCTTGTTCGTCTCATTTGGTGTGGCGAAGTCGACGTTTGGTGTAGTTCTTGACTTGATGTGTTCTTGTTCAAGCTTCTCCATGATCGGCTCCTCTTTTGTGACTTCCGGGGTTGCCTCTTTAGAAAAATCAGCAAGCTTTTTCTTCCTTGAATTGAATTCCGGCTCTTCCGCAAGTCTTGTTTCCCAATCTCTTCGCATGGCAGCCGCTTTACTAACTTTTTGTAGAAGTTGGGCGGCTTCCGTGAGTGTTTTCTCCATGAGATCCCCACCTGCACACATTTCGACGTGTCGCATGCAACTAGGGGTTAGGGAAAAGAAAAATGTATGCAAGAGTACGTCACCGGTGAAGCCGAGTTTTGGTCCTTGTTCGATTAATTCATTAAACCTATCCCAGGCTTGGTCTATCCCTTCCTCTTCTCCTTGCATAAAATTGATCACTTGCCTCCTTAGATGTTGAACCTTGCTCATTGGAAAGAACTTCTCGCAAAACTTCTTTGTCAACTTGTTCCAATTGCCTTCAACTTCAAAGGACGCAACCGAATACCATGTCTTTGCTTTGCGGCAAGTGAGTAGGGAAAGAGATTCCATTTGAACCATTCATCGGGAACTCCTTCTTGACGCACCGTGTTGCATATTGTCGTGAAATCCCTTATGTGTCTATATGGGTTCTCCGTAACCATCCCTTCAAATGGGTTTTCCGCCACCATCTTCATGATCTTGGATTTAATTTCATACTTGGTCGCTTCGAGCTTCGAATCCGACTCTTGTACCTTTATGTCTTCACATCGAGGGCTAGCGTAATCCCTTAATGATTTCTCCGGTTCTTCCACGGGTTGATTAACGAACTCCATCTAGACAATAAGATAAAAACAAAAACAAAAAGAAACAAGTGTTTTTTTCGATAATATATGTTAGATAAAGCAAATAAAAGATAAACTAAAATATAAAACTAAGTTAGATGCAAATCAAACGATGTAAACCGACTTGCTCCCCGGCAACGGCGCCGGGGAAAAAGGGGCTTGTTGACGGATAAAAGACGTATCCCTCTATGATCCGCAAGCGTACGGACCCCACACCTTTTTCACCACGGGATTCCCAAGGTTCTTGTCAATCCGCGGAGCAAGGGGATTACAAGCGTTCGATCAACAACGACACACTAGCTACTAAAACCCTAACTATATTATACTAGAAAACAACTAAGCTACACTAGAGAGGATGATAAACGATCAAGGAAGAAGACACTCGCCCACGGGTCTATGATACTAGAACATGCAATCGCTTAAAGACATGAAAAACCAATCTAATCTATCGGGGTTGTGACCACGGTTTCGCCCTTTCCCTCCTCTCGTACTGTCACTACGCGAAGGTATTCATGACTAGACCTTTGATGGCCACGGCGTATTGAATGGATCCAAGGAAGCATTGAGGCCTTACTCCCTTTACGGCATGGTTGCAAGCCTTAAGCATTAAAGTATATTCAACACAAGATGATAGATAGATAATCCGACAAAGTGCGATTACATCTCACGATCGATTACAACCCATGGACGAATGAGAAGATTACCCCATCAAGGTGCTTGGTCATGGCACCGTTGATCATGGTTTCCCTTCCGCCGGTGTCTTCCTTCTTCTCCACGAGAGGGTGCTTCCTTCGAGGTGGTTGATCTCTAGCCGCAGAGATCCTCCTCCTCTCTCTCTAGCTTGTAGATGGCCTTCGGTGCGAATAAACTCCTCCCCGTCCGTTGGCGGCGCGTCGGGGGTTTTAGGGTCGAAGATCCTTCGAGGGCAAGGAAGACGGGACCGAACCGGTGCCCGAAGTGGGCTGGGCCGATCCGACCGGGCCGGCCGGCCCGGAGCCCGGTTTCGGCCGGTTCGGTCGCCCTTTTTGCTCCGTGGGTCCTCATGCACTTATCTACTTTGCCCCTTCCACTTGGATGATTTTGACGCTGTTATCCTCGCGATCAAGATGGAGGCTCTCTTTGCATGAAGTTTGATCTTTTACGCTTCAATCCCCGGGGGTGTTCCTCGTAGCACTTCGGTCCTCGCCACCATTGGAAGTAAATTCAGCAAGCTCATGAACACGAACAAGACTCCATGAATGCTCCTTTGAACTTATTGCGAATCCGTCCTTTATGTCCATGTTTTCCTACATAAACACAACACTTCCAAATGCATGCACAAAGATGAACTTGTTATATGATTAGTGTGCCTAGTGGCGGGTTAGTTCAATAATCAAATCCAAACCAAAGTGTAATGAACATGCTAGGTGCACCAAAATACACCGTCAACAAGGTCCATCATCATCTTCTTCAACTTGTGGTGTATCTTCTTGAGCTTCATCACTTAGTTCTCCCCCTTGATCAAAGCCCCGTCCATGATCGTCACCATGAACTTGACTCTCATCTTGATGGACTTGAGAACTAGGTGGTTCCACTCTTGTTGATGATGATGGATCATGAGTGCTTGTGTCATCCGGAGTTTGTGCTTGAATCTCCTGAGGCATTACTTCACCGGTCCCCATTCTAAAGATGGATATGCTTGGGGGCTCTTCATCATCTACAAGGTTTTCACTAACTTGCTCTCGTTGAGAGCCGTTGGATTCATCAAATTTCACGTCTATCGTGGTCTCAACACAACCGGTGGTTTTGTTGAAAACACGATAGGCATGCTCGTTAGTTCCATAACCAAGTAGAAAACCTTCATCAACCTTGGATGCAAACTTTGAGGCTTTGGGTTTCTTGTTAAGTATGAAACACTTACACCCAAAGACCCTAAAGTAATGCACACTAGGCTTCTTACCGGTGATGATTTCGTAGGGAGTCTTGTTCAAGTACTTGTGGAGGTAGAGTCGGTTGGCGGCGTGGCATGCGGTGTTGATGGCTTCCACCCAAAATGAGTCCGGAGTCTTGTACTCATCAAGCATTGTCCTTGCCGCTTCTATCAATGTACGGTTCTTCCTCTACACGATGCCATTTTGTTGAGGTGTATATGGAGCGGAGAGTTCATGCTTGATGCCTTCTTCATCTAGGAACTCTTCAACTTGTGTGTTCTTAAACTCCGAGACGTTGTCACTTCTTATGTTCTTGACCTTGAGCTCGAACTCATTTTGAACTCTTCTAATGAAGTTCTTCACAATTCCCTTTGCCTCACTTTTATCTTGCAAAAAGAATACCCAAGTGAAACGGGAAAAATCATCAACAATTACTAAACCATATTTGTTACCACCGATGCTTATGTAGGCAATTGGTCCAAATAAATCCATGTGTAGTAGCTTCAATGGTCTTGATGAGGATAGAATATTCTTGGCGGGATGATGAGCTCCAACTTGCTTCCCGGCTTGACATGCGCTACACAACCTATCTTTCTCAAAGACAACATTTGTTAGTCCTAGGATGTGCTCGTCCTTTTGAAGTTTGGCCAAGTTCCCCATGCCAACATGGGCTAGTCGGCGATGCCATAGCCAACCCAAGTCGGATTTTGCCACTAAGCAAGCCTTAGGATCCACCTTTACTTTTGTGAAATCCACATAGTAAAGTTTTCCCCGTAAATGACCCGCAAAGACAATAGAGGAATCCTCCCTTCTAGAGACGGTCACACCCTCATGAGTAAAGAGACAATTGTAGCCTTTCTCACAAAGTTGTGAAACCGACAACAAGTTGTATCCCAACCCTTGCACATAATAAACATCTTCAATTGAATTTGTTGTTGATATAGCAATTTTACCTAAAAGGATTTGGGTCCTTGGAGGTTAGATGCAAAAACTTTTGGAACCCACACACTCTTTCTCATGGCCTTCATGGCATAGGCCCCAACATACTTGACGACCATTTTACCATTATGGTCCAAGGTTACAATGTAATCACAAGTGTAGTTGGGTGTGGATTTGTGCTCAACCACATTCTTCGATGCCTTAGGTGGGGTGTTACTCCCACCAATTCCCTTTGTGGTTTGGTAGATGTGGTGAATCCATGGGCAATATCCATTATCGTGTTGAGGTAGTGTGACAACCCGCCCAGAAAAATACCGTACTATCGCCTAAGACCGATCCGCTTTGGTCATTAAGCAATAGTAAGATATCCTCCTGTCGTTAGTTGCCGGGTTAACGCCCGGTAAATCACTTGGACATCGAACAGAGGATCGACACATGCATTAAAACTCACGCGAAGGCGAGTCTAGAGTACAACATTAATTAAACATTTTATTACAAACCATTGTTCATGACATGGAGTAAAGGTTCAGAGTTCGAAAAACAGTGGAAATAAATTGAACTAGCGCACGGTAAACATCACAGGAGGCCATCCGTGATGTCATTACTTGTCGTCACCCTTCCGGTCACAACACCTGCAACGACAATTTTAAAGCAAGGCTGAGTATACTAATACTCAGCAAGACTTAACCGTCGGGTGATATCTACATCACCACACTCTAGACATGAAAGGCTTTTGGCCGGTGGAGTTCCTTTTTGCTAAACAGCTCCTAAGGGTAGATCCTTACTTTCAAATTTTTAGCACAAGTTCTGGTTGATTACCATTTCTAAGTGTGCCATCTAATTCAATCAAGAATTGGACAAGCAATTAATTCATACAACAGTATTCCTCGAGTTCCATCATTATGGGATATCATGGCCAGTTGATTAAGCAGTCTCGGATAACGGTGAGAGGCCGACAATCGATTGATTTAAACCTTGCAAGGTAGACCCAAACACACGGTAGGCTGCCCACAAAGGTACAGCTGTCCCAGGCCGTCCCCAAAAATCCCCGGGTCGGGATGAAAGGCCACAGTCTTTGGTGCAGGCTATCTGGCATGTCCCACCCAGTGCAGCCAGACTCACCATACACCACCGGTAGCTAGCCGTGAGAGTGAATCCCAAGAGTAGTGACAGTTCCATCCCTAGCCGTCTCATTAAGGTACTAGGCTTACCGGTCCCATACCCGACATGTGCTTAGTACGTTCAAAAACTTAGCCCACATAACCACTGGACCGGAGCCCAAATCCCATGCTCTTACCACATGAGCAATCCATTTAAGGATATCTTATGATCCCTATCTAGGAACCTATTCTCGCGAGTGACGAACATCACTCGACTTCTATCGGTCCTGTAGCATAGCAGCTATCGACCTAGCATACTAGTGATAGAGCATAGGTACCTAAAGATCATGCTTCTAGGGTTTCAAATCAACTCCTGAAACGTAAATGCACAATCATAGCAAACGTAATTGCATAATTTTTAAAGACGGGGTTAATGATCCGGGGCTTGCCTTCGATGGCAAGGTTGGCCTGCCCTTCTGGACTTGGGTCCAGGTCTTGAGCTACGTTCACGCACGGCAGTTCTTTGTCGGCACCTTCGTTCCTTCCTTCCGGCACGGACGTCTGTCTACCGTTGGAAAGAACTACACGAAGATGCAAATGCAAGATTTATTTGGCGGTTTTTAATTTAATCACTTACAAACCATAAATGACAATCAAGGGTGTATTTGTTGGACACATTCACCTAGATAAGAAATACATTTAGCATACTCTTCCAAAAAGAGCAATTTGCTAATCTTTATTAGATATTCTTTTTGATGGTGACTGTGTACATATATATGTAAATAGTTTAATTTAAATTCAAAAACAGTAGTGGGTAGGTGCATTTAGCTTTTTAAATCGATTCACAACCACACACAAGTTAGCAAGGGTGGTTTGGTGATTTCTCCCCTTTAATGACTATTAAGCCTTTAATTGCTTCCATAGCTTTTATTCATGAAACTAATTAAGAAAATTCATTGGATGGGTGTGTTGCACTCTAAACACCTATAACAAGCCACTGGACACACATGCGAGCTTTGGATAGCTAGAAGATAATTATTTTTGAAAATAACAAAAGCTAACTAGATGGACAAGGTAAATGCACACAAAAAATAATTACTCAACAAAATGATCTTAACTTTCTCACACATGTTATGTGGCTCAAAACTAGCCTAGTGGTGCAGCACATATACCTGGAACTATTATAAAACTTGAGTTATGTATTTTTAAAGAAAAACAAGCATAATTCAAGAATAATTATATCTGTTAATTATAAAATTGTGATTAATTCACCATATGTGTGTTTTGGAATGAAAAGACAGTGTGCACAAGATGAGCTCAGAAACATAAATATTTTGAGCTAGAAAAATCATTTATGCAGATCTGGCAGAAATGGAAAAACATTTTTATAAAAAGATTTACATCATAACTTTGTGCAATTTTTGGCATAGGAGCTAGTCATGACACAACACACAATATATCCAAAAATTAGGTACCGAGGATTTATGGTTTTTGAGATATTGCAGAGCTAGGTTTTTCACATTTGTATTTTTCATGCAAAAACTAACAGGAATTAGCTCAAGCCAGAATAACAAAAGTTGTAGGATAATTCACCACGAATCCAACAAAATTTGTTTTGCATTTTTCCGTGATTTTCTACGCAATTTACAAGAAACAGCCAAAGGGTTTTACTATTTGAGTTAACCTTTTGCAGTTAGGCCCCTGAGAAGTTTTTCTCCTTTGCAATGTAGTCCCCGGGGCGCGGTGGCCGGCGCGGCCGGCTGGGCCCGGCGGCTCGCCGGTGCTCGCGGCCGGGGAAGGACGGGGGAGGGGTCTAGGGACGCTAGGGGCTCGATTTGATGGGTTGGACGGGGGTGGAGCGGCCTCGGCGGCCGGGCACGCCGGCGGCCAGGGGAGGTGGCCGCCGCGGCTACCGTTTTCCGGCGAGGGCGGCTCCGTTGGACTTGAGAGCGGGGCGGCGAGCTATGGGTAGGGCTAGAGGAGGTGAAGGACTAGCTAGCTTTGCCGGAGCTGCGCAGGATCGAAGCTTCACCGGCGCGCGCCCATGGAATCGACGGCGTGCAGTGGGCACCGGTCCGCCGCGGACAAGGCTCGCCGTTAAATAGGGGAGCAACCTCCTGCGTGCCCAGGGTCATTAAGGCAGCACGGGGCCCAAGGCCTCGGCCTGCGTGCGCGACAGGGGGGAAGGCACAACGTGGTGACCACCGGTTCGACGGCGGTCCGTCCGGCCGGTCGGGCGCGGCGTACGGCCGGCACACGGCGCGAGGAGGGGGACTTAAAGGACGCCTCGGTGTGCGTGTGGCCCGGGGAAGGAGAGGCGCGTGGCCGGAAGCCGAGGCGCGGGCGGCCGGCGCGCGCGCGCGCGTCGCGGCGCGCGACGTCATAGCGCGGCGCGGCCGGCCCGAAATTGTGTCGCTGCACCCCTGTTTGAATGTTTAAAACTCCAAAAATTTGAATAGAAGTGCACGAAGTGATGAATACGAAAGTTGTAGATCTAGCTACTGAAGCGTCCCCTCATCAGAGGTGACTAAATGTGACACAAATACCAATCCCAGGAGGCTGGTAGCACATTTATTAAAACAGGTGGAATCAGTCTTTTACATCACGGCGACACAAAGGGCACGGTAGTGCCAACGCTACAAGGAACAACACAAACGCTAACGACCACACTACAATGGCAAAGGCTTCCATAGCCTCCTCAGAGTACCACACCATGGAAGCTTTCGGTAGGGCCACGGGTACACGAGCACGGTTGGGTGTAGGGCACGACCTACTCAACGTCTTCGGGAATGTAATCGGGATCCTCCTCTGTAAAATAGTTAGTAAAACAAGGGTGAGCACATACGTACTCAGCAAATCCAACCCCACCCACGGAGGGGCTTATAAGCAGAATCATGCATAGAGTATAACAAGGATCAGGTTAAGGTTCATTTTGCAAACTTACTCATGCAGGGGTTCATTTCAAAAAGGTTTTCGCAGATCATTTTCACAACCAAAGTGACTCAATTGTTTTAGGAAAACCACTGTGGAGCTACCGGACTTCCCGTCCGTCGTAGCCCAGGCACACAGCCACACACTCCACCCGGAAAACAACTCACACCGGAAAACATCCCATCCCAAACACTAGTTTTTGTGACCACACCGTGACTCGTCCAATACCGTGGACACGGCTATTCGAATAGGTTTGACACTTTGCAGAGGTTGTACATCTTTACCCACAAGTAGGGTACCGTCACACGGACACCTCAGCGCCGGTACGGATCCTATCATAGCCATTACCCACCTTAGCTAACGCTACGAGCCACCACGAAGCACCCAAGGGGTTATACCACATAACCGGGCGTACCTCACACGAGCGTACCCCTGCTCCTTGGTCTCCCGCTGCTCACCCGCACACCGGATGGCAAGTAGATTAACTAGTGGGGTTTATGCTAAGCCGTTGCCACATACAACGGTCGAGTGGTTGTACGAGGATTTGGGTCAGGTGAGATGTCACGCAACCCGGTCCTTAACCGACAAGATGGACAACTCCAACATGCTCAACCACACAGGTACGAGCTCACCCATACTCCTGACACACGCGTCCATCCCGTCTACCCAGTTCTTTACTCATTTTCCAAACCTATCCCCTTTTTGTTTTTAAAGCACTCACTCATTTTGAAAGCACACACACACATTTTTAAGCACTCATTTAGGCCAAAACAAAGTTCAATCATAGCAATCAAGGGTGGCTATCCTACCATGTTTTTGCAGTAAAACAATATGAAATTTATAAAACGGGTACAGGGTTACATTTATAAAACTAGGACAGAAGCATGCATCAAAGGGGAGGTTGAACTTGCCGTCTTCGTAGTCTTCGGGGAGTGCCGGCTCGGCGTTCGGGGCTTCGGGCTCCTGCTCGCAGTAGTCGGCTTCGATCTCCGGCTCGGGGTACCTTCCCTCGTCTACTCCATCGGCTATAGTGCACACATAGGCAAGCAAGCAATATCGGCACACATATTTCGGCCGAGCTCCCGGAGGGGAAAATGAGCGGGGGGAGGGGGGTATATATAAGTCCTGGGGAAGGGGGTTGGTGTAGGGTTTGGTGGGGACCTAGCGGGGAGGCTAATTAAGCTAGGGAATAAGGTTAATTATGGAATATTGGGTTAAAGAGAGGTTATCGAGATTAAGGACCTATTAGTAATTTGGTTTAAAAGGGGAGGACCTAAATATCACATTTAAACCTAGTAGGGTTTAACTATAATATCCCAGGGACCTTATTGTGAAGGGCAGGGGTTAGTTTCGTGGGATCCCTTAAGATCTAGGGTTTAATTTGAAAAGAGAGGGAGAGGGATTAGAGAAGAGAGTTAGGTGAGGAGAAAAAAGGGGAAGGGCAGGGGCCTCTTGGCAAAACGGCCCCCCTTCATCCCCTACCTCGCGAACAGACAGAGGCAGGGGGAGGGCAGCAGCGCGGGGCCTCAGTCCGGCGGCCGGGCGGCATCCTCCCGGGGCCGACGGCGGCCGGGGGTAGGGGGAAAAGAAGGAGGAGGGCAAGGGCTTTCCACTACCGTGCTCACCTTGGCTAGGGTTGGCTTGGGGAGGTGCCTCCGCGGCAAGGGGCGGCCGGCGGCGGAGATGGGCGGCGGCGGCGCGGTTGAGCTTGAGGAAAAGGGAAGGGAGGTGCGTGAGACGTCGGTGTTGAGGTGCGGCGGCTTGGGGAGTCGCCGGTCCTTTTTATAGGCGGCGGATGGCGGTTTGGGGGGGGAGATTTTTTTTCCGGCGAGCTCGACTCCGGCGAGCTCGAGCGCGCCGCGAGGCGGCGGACCGGTGATGTGACGGCTCGTGCTGCCGCCGGTCAACTCGTGCAGGGAGTGCTAGGGGCGCGGGGGCGAGGGCGGCGGGCGCGCGCGGTGCGTCGTTGGCGGAGGCGACGGCTCGGCGGGTCGTCGGGCGGCTGTGGCCGAGCACGAGGAGGAGAGGAGGCGGTGGCGTGCTTGGGTGGGTGGCGTGGTCGGTGCGCGGCCACGCGGGCCCGTGCGGCGGGGCGGGGCACGCGGCCCCGGCCCTGGCCGGTCAACGGCGTCGGGCGCGGCGCGGCCGGTTGCGGGAGGCGGAGGAGAGGAGGAGGGGGAACCGGCGCGGTGGCGTGTCGCCGGCCGGGCGCGGGCCCGTGCGGCCCCGCCGGCCCGGCGCGGTAGGCCGCGGGCCCGGGGGTCAACCCCCGTCGGGGGCGCGGTCGGGCGCGGGGGCTCTGGCCGCGCGGGAGGAAGGAGAAGGGAGGGGAGGGAGAGAGAAGGAGGAAAGGAAAGGAAAAGAAGAAAGGAGAAAAAAGAAAGAAGAAAAGGAAAAAGGGAGGAAAGGAAAGAAAAGGAAGAAAAGGAAAGAAAGAGAAGGAAAATAAAGAAAGAAAAGAAAATAGGGGAAGGGTTTCTAGAAAATCTTGGAAAATTTTTAGGGAAATTAGGGGAAGGGTTTTTACGGGATTTTCCCGGTTTTCGGGCGTCGGCGCGTTTTCCGGGACGGCGGTGATGGCGAGGCGGACCGGTCGTCGGGACCGCGGCGTGCGCGGGATTCCGGCCGGTGGCCGACCGCGGCGTTGGGAAGGCGCACATGGCGCCGGCCCGGGTGCGGTGTCGGCGGGATTTGCGGCACGCGCGTCGGGGGAGAGAGAGAGGGAGGGGGGGGGGGAAACAGTGGCTAGGGTTTGAATGGTAATTGAGCTCGGCGGGTCAGTTTTGAAAATACGCATGATTTATTAGGTGATTTATTTGGAGTTAAAACGCGGGCGTTACAAACCTACCCCACTTAAAATGAATCTCGTCCTCGAGATTCGGCTAGAGTTCGAATAGGTGGGGAAACTCCTTCTTCAGTGCGTCCTCTCGTTCCCACGTAGCTTCTTCCACCCCGTGTCTGCTCCATTGGACTCTGCACACCCGTACTTCTGACGTCCTTGTCCGCTTGACCACGGTGTCTAAGATCTTGACGGGCACCTCCCGGTACCTAAGGTCCGGGCCGTAGATCAATGGTCTCCACCGTACTCGCTTCTCTTCCGAACCTTCAAGCATCGGCGTAGGCCGGGAGATGTGGAACACCGGGTGTATATCGACATTTCTTCGGGTAGCTCCGGCCGATATGCTCTTTCGCTCCGACCCTCTTTATTACTTTATATGGTCCGATGTACCGAGGGGCCAATTTCCCGTGTACTTGAAATCTCCGAGTCCCCCGGATGGGTGAAACCTTGAGGTAGACGAAGTCTCCTGGATTGAAGCTCGCTTCACGCCTTTTCTTGTCTGCGTAGCTCTTCTGTCGGGACTGGGCAGCTTTCAACTTTTCTCGGATATCAGCTACTCGCTCCTCGGCTTCCTTTATAAGTGCGGGCCCAACCAGGGCACGCTCCCCTACCTCTGACCACATCAGGGGTGTCCTACATTTTCTCCCGTATAATGCTTCGAATGGCGACATTCCCAGACTTGCTTGGTAGCCGTTGTTGTAGGAAAACTCTGCATATGGCAGGCTCTGCTCCCAATCTTTGCCATAGGTGAGGACGCATGCTCTCAACATATCTTCCAAAATTTGATTCACCCTTTCGGTCTGTCCGTCTGTCTGTGGGTGGTACGGCGAGCGAAGTCTAGCTTGGTGCCCATGGCTTTGTGCAGGCTTTTCCAGAACCTAGAGGTGAACTGGGTCCCTCTATCTGAGACTATTCTGCTAGGCACTCCATGCAGCTTCACTATATTTTCTATGTAGAGTTTTGCCAGCTTCTCTCCACCATAAGTGGTCCGTACGGGTAGAAAGTGGGCGACTTTAGTGAGTCGGTCCACGATCACCCATATGGAGTCATGTCCTTTCTGAGTTCTTGGCAACCCTACTACGAAATCCATGCCTATCTCGTCCCACTTCCATACCGGGATTGGTAAAGGTTGCAACGACCTCTGCGGGCTTCGATGTTCGGCTTTGATCCTCTGACAAGTGTCACAGTGGGCGACGAACCGTGCAATGTCTGCTTTCATCCCATTCCACCAATACTTCGCTTTAAGTCCATGTACATCTTGGTGGATCCGGGTGAATGGAGTATGCTGAGTTGTGTGCCTCATCCATGATGGTCTGTCGAAAATCTCCACCCTCAGGCACGCATATCCTGTTTTTGTACCACAGGGTGCCTTGGTCATCTACCCTGAAGTCAGGGGCCTTGTTCTCTCCGGTATGCTTGCGGATCTTCATCAGATTCTCGTCGGCTTCTTGGGCCTTCCGGATCTTCTCTTCTAGGGTAGGTTGAACACTCAGCTGGCGGACGTAGCCTTGGGGGACGATGTGCACGTTGAGCCGTGCCATCTCCTCTTGCAACTGGGCACTCTTGGGTGCTGCCTTCTCGTAGGTTTTCCGGCTTAGCGCATCTGCTACCACATTGGCCTTCCCCGGTGTCGGGGACAGCCCTAGGGGTCCCCTTAAACAATGGGGAGAACCTCACTTAAAACCTGCAACGAAACCAACACACGTTAAGTCTAACCATGCAGGTGCCTAACCATGCAGGACACGGCCCACGCCACAGGGACTCTGACGGCCCATCGGGACGGCCCACTTAGAGATCCCCTCGAACAGGCTCCGCCCCGTTCGAGGGATGCGTGCTCCATTTGGGCGGGCTCCGCCCGTTCGAGGCGACACTTCCCTCGAGCGAGGCTCCGCCTCGCTCGAGGGTACGCCCCGCCCTCGGCCGGGGTCCGCCACGCTCGAGGGCGCCCCTCACGCGTGCGGCGGCTCCCGTACACGGGCATTTAACGCCCGACGCCGGCGGGACGGCGCCATCATGCGCCGGGGCTCGCACCCCGTGCCGCCGCACCAACTCCCCAGGGAGGAGCCCATCCCCGCCACTGTGGGAGGGGACTGTGCAGCGCGGCCGGTGTCAGTCCCGTGACACCGTGCGCACGGTCCAGTACGGCTAACGCACCGAGCCCCTCGAAAGGGGGCCGGCGCACCCTCGATTCACTTTCTTGTGACCCTACAGGGTTAGGTGGAGGCGCTAGGCCGGTGGACCGCCATCCCCGCAAGCCGTAACGGCGTGGCCGCCGTACCCGCGCGTGCAGGCGCACGCCAAGCCCTGTAGCAACGACTCCAGCCCTGCGAGGCGCATGGGGAAGGAACGCCGTTCTGCCTACTCCTGTACTCCGTACAGGCCTGCGTCAGCACCTCCCTCGAGCCTATCAGAGGATATCACCGCCATCCGCTGCTCTACTACCCTCGAACCGCCACTGTTCGGGTACAAGTCAGGCCATGATGATCAGATCGCTGCAAGGATCGACCGGACGGCCGCCCATTCTACAGCGTAGCACGTCGCACTCCCCCACGTAGCTAGATAGCGCGGCGTGCATGTAATTCGCCTCCCCCTTGAGCTATAAAAGGGGAGCGAACCCCCCAGCCGCAGGGGACAAAGGACACGAAGACAGGTTCGCTCAGACCCGAATTCACAACGCATCACATACTCTCTCACCCATCCTCCCACAATATCTTCAGCTAGGGACTTGGAAGCCTCTCTTCCTCTCCCGCCTTGCTTGTAGCCGCCCCACTACAGGCATCCCCGGTGCTGAGCAATATAGTGCCGAGAGCACACCCCTGCTGGACGTACGGCCCCCTCGGCCGGAACCAGGATAAAAACCTTGTGTCACTTGTTGCTTAGCATCGACCATTGAGGGATAGACCTCGGCGCTATCTACTGGTTACTGTCGGGACCATATTCCGCACCGACACCCGGGTGGTAGTGAATCTCTAGGTTATAGTCCTTGACTAGCTCTAGCCATCTTCTCTGCCTTAGGTTCAGGTCGGGCTGGGTGAAGATGTACTTTAGACTCTTGTGGTCTGTGTAGATTTCACACTTGTTCCCGATCGATAGTGTCTCCGGATCTTCGGGGCATGCACTACGGCCGCAAACTCCGGATCATGGGTGGGATAGTTCTCGCTCATGGGGTTTAAGCCGACGGGAGGCGTATGCCACTACCTTCCCATCTTGCATGAGAACACATCCCAACCCTTGTCGGGAGGCGTCGCAATACACGACAAAGTCCCGTTGAATGTCGGCGGGGGTTAGCACTCGGGGCCGTGGTCAACCTCTTCTTCAACTCTTGGAAACTTCTTTCACGGTGCCTCGATCCGGTTAAACTTCTTCTCTTTCTTGAGCAGCTCTGTCATGGGCGGGCGATCTTGGAGAATCCCTCGATAAATCTCCGATAGTACCTGCTAAACCTAGGAAACTCCCGATCTCGCTCACGTTGGTTGGTTGCTTGCCACTTGGAGACTTGTCTCAACTTTCCCGGGTCTACAGCTTCTCCTTCGCACGGTCAATATGTGCCCAAGGAAGGATATTTTCTCTAGCCAAAATTCGCACTTGCTGAACTTGGCGTATAGCTTGTGTGCCCTCAATTTTCCCAGCACTACTCGAAGGTGTTGTTCGTTCTCCTCCACGCTCTTGGAGTAAACAAGTATGTCATCAATGAAGACTACGACAAACTTGTCCAGCTCTTCCATGAACACCTTATTCATGAGGTTCATGAAGTATGCTGGTGCATTGGTTAGTCCAAAGGACATCACTGTGAACTCATACTGCCCGTAGCGGGTGACAAAGGCGGTCTTGGGGATGTCACTTTCCCTAATCTTGAGCCGGTGGTACCCCGACCTTAGATCCACCTTCGAGAAATACTTGGCTCCCTTCGGTTCAATGGTCAAACAAGTCGTCTATTCTCGGGGAAGAGGGTACTTGTTTTTAATAGTGACCTCGTTCGGTGAGCGATAGTCCACGCACATCCTCATGCTCTTATCCTTCTTCTCCACGAAAAGCACCGGGGCTCCCCATGGTGATGAACTTGGTCCGATGAACCCACTTCGCCGGGAGCTCGCTGCGCTTCTTCAATTCCGCCAACTCGTGGGGCTGCCATCCTATAGGGCCTCTTGGCTATGGGAGAGGTTCCGGGATAAGGTCGATTACGAACTCTATATCCTCGTCCGGTGGCATTCCGGGGAGTTCTTCGGGGAACACATCCGGGTATTCTCGTACTACGGGACGTCTTCTATGGACTTGGCTTCTATGTTGAAAACCATTATATCCGGCTCGTGTCCCCGAGTGTGGCAGTCACTTGTATCCCGTCCGGGTTGGTCAAGTGCACTACTTTATCGGCGCAACTTATGAGGCCATGGTGTTGGCTTAACCGGTCCATACCAAGGATCACATCTATCCCCTTGGATTTCGCTACTACCAAGTCTCTAGAACTCTACCCCACTTAAAATAATCCTTACCCGGGGCATCCCGCTTGACACTTAATGTCACCTCCGGGCGTTTGAGTTATTAGGGGTGCTTTGAGTAGTCTTGTGGGTATGCTATGCTTTTCCACAAAGCTTGAGGATATGAATGAGTGCGATGCTCCCGAATCGAACAGTATGGTAGCCAAAACTGAGCTGACCAGGAACTCACCGAGTACTACGCCTTGTGCTTCCTGTGCCTCCTGCGCATTGATGTGATTGACCCGAGCGCGTCCATATGACCGCTGGGGGCCGCCCTCATCCGGCCCGGTTGCCGTTGTTGTTGCCGAAGTTGTTGTTGCTGCGCACTGGCATGCGGTTGGCTCCTGACACAAGCGGCCTTGGCCCGTTCACCGAGTTGGAGTAGGTGGTGGTGGTTGGCTTTTTAGCGTAGGGGCAGTTGGCGATGAAGTGCCCGGTTTCTCGGCAGTTGGAACACACTCGGGAGGCATATCTTGTTGTTGGCGGTGATTTGGCTAGTGTTGTTCCGTGGGGGCTTCATGGCACTACGGTTGTAGGAGGGCTTGAACCGGGCTCGGGGGCTTGCGAGCTCATGGCTTGGGATTGGGTTCTTTATCGCATAGGAGCTTGGAATGCGGACATGGGGTGTCCAAAGTTTCTCGGCCTCTGGGACCGCTCTTCGTCGCTTGGCCCTCGGTGTTCCATGAACTTGCGCTTGTTTTCCTTCTTTTCCTCGGCCCTTGCTCTCTTCGTGAGTATTGCCATGTTCATAAGGGTGTTAAAGTCCGGTAAATGCGAGGAGTCGGCCGGTGTCCTCGCTTCGGAGTCGGCCCCTACTTGAACATCTCTTGCTTTTTGGAGTCTTTATCCACCTCCTCGGGGGGCATAACGTGCCGGCTCTATGAACGGTACTTGTATTCCTCCACGTACATGTTGCCTTGGCGGAGTTCGCGGAACTCGTACGCCTTCCGCTTCGGTGTGGCCTCCGGATGTGGTAGCGACGAAACTCCTCCACGAATTCATCCCATGTGATGGCGGAGGGATCCTTGGCGGCGCGCAGAATTTTCCCCCACCGAGGCTAGGGCCGTCCCGGTGAGTCGGGTGAGCCGCCGGGAGAACCTTGTCATGGTCCTCGCGGTGGAGGGGCTCCGGTTCCCTCGGGATGGCTCTCGGCCAATCGCCGGCGTCCAAAGGATTCACCGACCCGCTAAAGGTGGGCGGCTTAGTCCTGAGGAACTCGATCAGCTTCTCATTCATGCTCATAACTCGGGGTCGTGGCCGGTTGACGGCGTTGAAGATGGCCTCCATCAGGACAGTCTGGTTGGCTAAGACTTGCGCCAAGTCAACGGGAGGGGGTGGCGGTGGTAGGACCACGTTCTCTCCTCCATCTTCATTTTGGTTCACCTCCTGGTCGTGGAGACGCTCCCTCCGATCGGCTTGCGATCCCTCAGCGTCCGATCGGTGGGTCCGGACAGGGCGCCTGGAAACCATCTGTAAGGGAACGGGTTTTCTAAGAAGTCTAGTTTTATGTGATGTTTAAGTGGATTATGTCAGATTTCTTTTTGAAAGGGCAGGGTCTACTCCTGCCGGTAAGCACACAACAAGCACATAGAAAACAAGCAAGCACGGATAAGTTTTTATTACAAACCGGCGAGGAGGATACATCCCGACTACGCGGACACACTACACGACTAAGGACTAAGGGCGCAACTTGGACCGTACGGCTTCATTCCCCGGGTCTTGGGCACACTACTCGCGAGGGGAGTTGTCTTCGGGGTCGAGTGTTCTTCCCGGCGGAATGAGCGGCTCGTCATCATTCCCGCCTTCGGGGTTACCGTTTTCCTGAGGCTGTGCTGCGGCTTCTGTTGGGGGTTCGGTGACTGCTGGTGGTGCTGGTGGGACTTCTATAGTTCCTCCCCATCCTACTAGGGGTGTTCCCAGCAGGACTTGAGCTTCTCCAATGGCTGGAACAGGTGTTCCGCCGTTGGTCCATTCTAGCATGCGTTGGTCCTGGATTTGAAACGACCCGAATTTCCGCGAACGGAAACCCGACTCTCTGCACCTCCGTGATAGTCCCAGGAAGAGGCTATCACGTGCAATCCCTGTCTCAAGTGGTACAAATCCATACAACACGAAAATAAATGAAGAATTACAAAATATTATTATTACAACATCAGAGTACAACTCTTCGGCACAAGCCGGGTACAAGTCCAACAGGACTGAATCAAGAAAGGTAAAACACCTACGCAGCGGATCTACATAAGCGAAGCGTCTCCAACTCCATAGGAAAACTCGAGCATAGGACCAGCTCTAGTCTTCACACCTTCGTCACAGAAGTTGTAGTCGTAGACGGTCACCGAGTCTGAAATGCCAGCATCTACCCGATAAGCGGGTAGGTCATGTCAGCTTCCCAACAAAGAGCAAAAGCGGTGGTTGATTCTAGTATGCATGGATAAAACCTATATTGGCTTGTAGAAAGTTATGCATGCGGCGGCGCGGTAGCAACAATCAAGGTATGCGAATAAGCGACGCAGGTCCACATCTCTCGGAGGTCCACACCTATAAGGTCCACACCTCCGGGTCCGCACCCCTCAACAAGGATGTCCACACCAAAGCACCGAATCACAACCACGATCCAGCTCCCAACTCTCATCCGCGATGTGGGGCCCACCGCTCCTATCCCCACATCTCAACGGCCTCGGGCGGGGCTCACTCACTCGGGGAGACAAGAAGCACAAGAAAAGAGTCTAGCCAGTGAGAGATCGAGAGGGCTCGTCCATAACCGGTGGACACGGACTATAGCTATAGGTTTAAACACTCGCGAGAGGTTGTACAACCCGTACCCGCCCGAGTAGAGCCGGAAACGGTGGCCGCCGTCCCAAACCCTACCATACGGCTGGAGTCCAAGTAAGTGGATAGTACCCTCCTGCGTCTCCGAGTCTGGCGCAGCCCCTGCTGTAGAGCTCATACTGCCAGCGAGGGGTCCCTCGAAGCTGTGGAACCCTTCCCCGGCCTCGCCGGGCGAAGTCTTCTAAGGAGGAAAGCCGTCTCCCGACACGATCACACCGATCCGCCTACGGAGGGGTGCTATCCACTACGAGTCTCACCCCGCACCCCCCGCCCAATACAAGGCGGGCGGTTTGTACGGTAAAAGTCCACCGAAGCAAGGTCAACCGTCGATCGGTCCTTAAGGGCCGAGAGCGAGAACTCACCATCTCCATCCCCGCTCCGACAAGCCGCTCGGGCGAGAGGCCGGATCGCATCTCCCCGAGGTAGGCGTTCACAAGTAACCAAATGGCTCGCTCCCACCGCTAACACATCAAGGAAGAACACACCCCGTAACTCACGCTAGAACACACCGAGATCTCCCACATCTCGGTCCAAACCCGCAGAGAACCATCCATAATCAAGCAACAAAAGTATGGATAGTTGGTATATGGGACTAGCTAGGGGTCTGTAGCTAGCCCCGAGGTAGGTAAAGCAAGGAATCAGGATATATCAAATAACAAGGCAAGGCTAATCAAATGGCTATGCAATCCATCAAATCAAGTAACATAAATATAGCACTAGCAACTAATAGCATGCATGGGTTCTACATGGTTGGGAGTGACATGACACCCGCGTGGTAGTCGTCGTAGAGTAGTAGAGGTTGAGCGTCCTTTCGGGCAAAGTCGGGGTAGTCGCGTCTCCTCAGTCGTCGCAGCTCGGGTCTTCAACAAGAACACAAGCCTACACGAGATGCGACGTGGAAATAAATAACAAGCATTCATCTAATGCAAAAAACATCAATAAGAACAAATTTAGAAGATCCGAATAAACTCCCGGAGTAAAAACAAGCGGCAAAGACTGGTTTAATGAATAAAAATAGAGCAATTGGTTTTAAAACAAAAGTAGTTTAAGCAACTAGTTTTTTTTATATCCTAGAAAACAGGGTAGGATCAAGAGTTAGTTCAAAAATTAGCTTACGGGTCTTACGGCTAAGATCTTAGGTAAACAAGCACGTAGCAAGGGGGGGAGAGCGGAGAGGGCCGAGATCAAGCACTTGCTCGGTTTTAGCTCTTGGATAATCAAAGCGGTAGCGCGAAGGGTGATGAAAGCAGGGCGAAGCAAAGATAACTAGAAAAGGCATTATCATGCCAACATATGCGGCGACAGCTCAGAGGGGATGAAAGGGTCAACTTGTGACCAGCATCGGTGGCGATGAGGTAAGGTGTGCTTAAGAGCGCTACGAGGCTTATACTGATGATGCAGCATCGTCCATGGCAAGGAAGCTAGGTTGCGGCTCGGGGTTGCCGTTCGTGAAGCAGTGGCCACTGCTCACGACTCGGCCATCCATCACGTGCGGCATCCTGGTTTCAAGCATATGGCACGGTGCACGCTTCACTGTCGAAGCCATGTAGAGCGAGAGCGAGCATGCGGTTTGTGGCAAAGCAGGCGTAAAGAGAGGCGACAAGGGTTCGTGGCTTGCTTGGGCGACAAGGTGGGTCACACGTGCGTGTCCACAGCGTCCCATGGGCACGACGTGTTCTCAGCGTGCGCGGGGCACTAGCGTCCCAGGGCCCGCGCAACGCCCAACGACTTGTTGACCGACAAGCACAGAGGATAGGTATGGTAGTGTGGGAAAAGCGAGGTAGAGAGCAGCAAGGCGACACGCGTTGCATGGCAACAACGAGTGGAAAATGAGACAATGGTTGGGTCACAACCTCTCGGTCGATATTGGCCAAGGTGATAAGAGGCAAGCGACGGCGAGCGGCACCGCAAGAAAATGCATGACTCGAAGGTCGGCGACACATGGCGACGACGAGATGCGGCGGCGGTGAGGGTGGCATGGCCATGGCTAGGAGTAAGCGGCTCGAAGGCCGGTCAGGCACAGACACAATGAAGGGTGAAAGCTTCAGCCCACTTGAGTGCGAAAGGTTTTGTTTAGGCAAAACATCGAACAGGTGGTGGGCATGCCACGGTGGAGCTATAGAATAGGCATCCAGGGTCACTAATGTTCATAGGGAGCAGGCACAGCACGAAGGCTGGCGACACAGGCATGCATCGGAGGGTAATAAAGAAGTTGGCTTGGCTGGAGGGCTCACCAACGGGCTCGTTGACATGAAGGTCATTCTGCCGAACACGTCGAGGGCGACCAATGTGACGGGCTTGTGGCAACGTGTTCCTGCCTTGAGGATGATGGCGACGAACATGGTAGCAGCTTTGGTTCAGCTAGAGATCTTCATGGCGTGGTGCTCGGTGAAGAGGAAGAAGACCGGCGATAACTTGTGGTCCCGGCATATGATCGAACAGGTTGCAGGCATAGGGAGGATAGGCTGCAACCTTGGACGATGGGCTGTGCAGCTAGTCGTGACCTGCAGGAGATGATTACGGCACGCTGGCCAGCAAAGCAGAGACATCAAAAAGGAGAAAGCTAGGGTCGTTGAGGACTCAAAGGCTCGCTCATACATTTGATCGAACACCTACAGGGCAAGGCCAAAGCTACTGATGTTGCTCACCATGCGGGTCTGAGCAGAGGCAGGGTGAAGGTCGTGGACGTTCCCCATGGTGCGGGTCGGTGAGGATGTCGTCAGGCAGTGTTCTAGAGCTTCAAGGTCTCTTGCGCAAAACGTCGAGCAGGTGGCGGGTGGCAGCGGCTCGGCTGGCACATACCATCGAACACGTGATGCGCGGTGTTGAGGGAAGCCTGCAGCTTGGGGACAGGTAGCGCGACGGGTTCGTGACTCCGCAAGGGATGCCAAACGGCGCGAAGGCTGGCTTCAGATACACAGGAGAATACAGCGGTTTGGCCTTTGGGCAAGCTCGCCATGCACAAGACAGGAGCTCGAGTAGATGTGCTCACCATGGCGTGCGTCAAGGCGTGGTCGACGTGTTCGATGGCCGATGCTCCAGTGGCGGCGAGGGTGTGGAGGCCCTGGGCGGTGAGGACGCGACCCCAAGGCACCACAGCGCGGCACCGCACCTCCCGGCTCGGTCGGTGTCGGCCCCAGCGGCTCATAGGCATAACATCAAGCATGTCATGGGCAAGGTGGAAGCCGGGGAGCCCGGTGAGGTGCACAGCGAGCGTCTTGCTCGGCTGCACTCTCGGACATCCTCGGAGCGGTTGTTCCCGACGGTGGCCACCACGGGCGCACGGTCTTCAAGGGTATCGACGTGCCCGACGACTAGGCGTCGGCTCGACGCGCTCCCCGAGCTCCGGCATGGTGCGAGCTCCGTGGCGACGGCGTGGGTGTCCACGACTCCTCGCAGACAGCAGCAAGTAGCGGCGAAGGCGGTGAAGACGTGGCCGGCTCGGCGACGAGGCAAGCGGCCGGTCTCGGCTCCTCGTGGCTTGGCCTCCTCACTTCCTTCTCTTCCTAATTGAGCTTGGCGACGACGTCGGCTCGTACTCGGCACCGTGGGTGGCGCAGCGGCACCGCGGTCTCCATCTTCGTCTTGTGGTCGTCGTCGTCGACGACGAGGGCGCTGGCTTGATGTCATCATCTTCCCTTCCCCTCATCTCTCCTTCCCTCTCCTGGTTCTTCTCTGGAGGTTGCGCATGGCGAGGTGGGAATTTCTCTCAGGGAAGATTGGTGGTGGCGGCTCCGGTTCCATCCCCTTCCTCCTTCCCCTCCTAATCCCCCTTCCTCAGCACAGGCGACGACGAATTTGGAGTCCCCCCCCATGGCTGCGACGGCGGACAGGAGAAAGACCAAGGGGCGGCCTGGCTTTTATACAGGCGATCTAGGGTTGGGTGAGGCCACGGACGGCGATGATCATCGGCATCCGTGCCCATGGCCACGCGGCGCGCATCCGGCGGGCAGGGGCGCGATGCGGAGCAGGGAGAGGCGCCGCCGGCCTCTGCTAGTTGTGTGGGTGTGCACGGTCACGGGGAGAGGAAAGGGGAATAGTCCCCTGGCTGACGGATGGGTCCCGCCGGTCAGTGAAGGGATGGAGAGGGAAGGCCGACGGGCCTTGCTGGGCTATGATGTTGGGCGATAGTGGGCCGTGCGGTGAAGATCAGGGTGGAGTCCGGTTAAGGGTGAAGGGGTTGAGGGGCCTCTGAAGAACTTCTGTGGCTGAGTAGCGGCCCATGTTAGCAGTTAGCTTTTGCAAATAGTTTTGAATATAGATCTCATTATAGTTTGAATATAGTTTGAATTTGAATTACTTTCAAATTCAAACTCCACACCATTGAATACCAAATAAAGTCCAAGAAATCCAACTCACATTTTTACCATAGTTTGAAAATAATTTTTATATAGTTTTATTTTATAGAGAACTTAGGATGAGAAGCTAGCAAATTGGGATCAAACTTGGTAGCTCACATGTTCACACAAAATGTTTTAAATTTTTGCGAAAATTTCACACTTGGGAAAACAATCAAATTTCTGGTATGTTACATTCTACCCCCTCACGAGAATCTCGTCCTCGAGATTAAGCTTATACCAGGTGTGGTGAGGGTCTTCACTTCAATATGCCTTCTGTTTCTGCTTTAAGTTCAGTTTTCCAATGTTGATGACTTGACGACGTGTTTATTCCAAGGTTCCACGGGTACTTAGTCTCAACATATCCGGTTTCCCGACGGGGGCCTCCAATGTCGAGTGGTATTATATGCCCTCTCGTCGGTAGCATCCATAAGACTCTCGGAATATCATCCATATATATCCCAAGATCATTCTCCGGTTCGAATACGTGAGAAATCCTAACTACAGGCTAGGTTCCCCCTTATCTTAGTCCATCTCTTAATCCATAAGTAGATATCCTGGTTTTCCAAAGAATTAGTTCAATCACACCCCTATGGCGTGCACCCTCAGCAACTAGCCGAACCTGGGTGAACATATCTTCTTCCTCTGACGATCCAGTAAGCCTTACCAACTTCGTACATCCCTCCTGTTGTAATCCATGTGTTGGCTTAGCTCACTCACTACTATTCTCGTTAGGGTACTGGCGATATCGGACATGTCCAATAAACTTCTGGTCATGAACGCTATGAATGATTACTTCCCATTCTTGATAGTCCACGTTAAGAGGGTTATCTACACCACCCTCGATGGTGTGACTCTGTCCACCTAATATCTCACACTAGTCCTTTGGTTTCAACTTCTTCAGATGGATCTTCTCAGTGAAGTCACTTCCAACTCACTCATGCACGTTTAACAAACTCAGGATACATGGTTGATGTCCTCCCTTAGGAATACCATCAAAGTATCAATAATTCCTCAGAACGTCTGTAGTTATCATAACCTGGCGGAGTGACCGGTTCACTTGTGCAGCCTTAGTGTAGACCTTGATCCTTTACCATTCCTTTTAGTTACTCCTCATGATGGTATTCTCACCTTTAGGTATCCTGGAAATATGCACGTCTTTATGGCTTTGCCATGCTTATTCAACAATTCCAAATAATGTCACCCGTTTAGGTGAGCAATTTCCCTCACTTTTGCTCACAACCTCTTATTACCTATTTTCCAATAGGGTGGTAGGTTCCAGTTGCGAGGTCGAACGAATATCTTACGTCCGGTAGTTGTCGGAGTTATTCTCTTTTCCATTAGTTCAATATACGGTGTCCAGTAGAGCTTCTTTATTAATTGCTTATTCCAAAAGTGGGATCGACTGAACTCCATATCTTATTCCAAAAGTCAACCTCGTAATCCCTTTACATACTCTCCGGGCATCCTATTACAGAAGCACGACTTGTGGTGCACAACTGTTTATTGCTTACACCGTAGTTCCAAAGCAACTACTTAGGGGCGTTAGAGGGATTAATCCAATAAAAATGACTCTAGGATGATTTCTCGTGTAGTGCAAACCTTATATCCTTTGAGTTTAGTCATCCAAATCAAATCCAAAACCTCCACAATACCTTCTAGGTTGAGGTATTGTCTAGTTAGGGATGATCCCTTGTTCATGGATTCATTACCTCTGAATACATGGTCGGGGCGCAACTCCATAAAATATGCGTGATTGTCCATCTGTGGAGAGTTCGATGCGCTTATATCCACTCTCTCGATATCTTGGGTTGTCTTGTGATATGTTAACCACTCTCACCGATAAATCCATTTCCAAGATATGAGGTTACCATGTTCCTTCGAGTCTCCACTTGGGTCAATCCGCGGTTAGGCGAAGAACCTTATCGGCAAACTACGTATTCCATCGAAATTCCAAAGGCGGACGTTCATAAGGTACCTTACGGAAGCTAAAGTACTCCAATAAAATTTCTCGTATTGATTGTTGTTCCATATGGAGTACTTCATCTTTATCCGATAATTGAGTTTCGACTAAAATTATCCAAAATGTGTCATTAACATCTTAGGGTACTCAATTGATCTTAACCAATATATGCTCCCATAGAGGTACATGCACTTCCGAGCTTCGAAAGTTGCGAATTCTTAAGGTACTCATTTACTTGGTTTACGAACTTGAGTCCAATGTTCTTAGGATATCTCATCCAAAGTATTGGTCTGATTGGCCGAGGTTGCAAGAAATCCTTCATGTCTTCTGAAGTTTGACCTTGTTAAGTTGGCTTGAGCACATCGATCTTCGCTCTGTTAGCTTGATCTTGCAGGATGGGGAGATACGGTCTCTAAAGAAGTCATCTAAAGATCTAGCAAGCATACAATTTCACTTAATCATGAAGATGCATAACAACAATAAGACCAAAAAGATCCAATCACTCAAGCAATGCACCAAAACAAATGTGTACCTCGAGGGCCGACTCCTAAGACCTTCGGGTTACACCATCGTAAGCATACTAGTATATCGTGGGCACTTGAGGGACTTTTCCTAATGTTAGTTATACAACACTTTGAAAGAACGCATGCCATCCGGTGTTTCGGCACTAATCTTTCCGAAGTAAGTTGGTAGAACTCTTCTTCCTGCTAGCTCTCATGGCTTTGTCCTTGGAAGAAAAGGAGGTACTCTATATTTATTGTTGTATCCATGCCCCTTGTTCCTCATTCATTCGTCTTTTTTCAGTCGTCGACCCAGGCAGAGCATCCAAGTTTCATATTGCTTACCGAGGGGAAAGTCCACGGGGTCTATTATCCAGCTGTTACTCCGAGTATGTGTGATGCTTGCTTGTAAGTTGGTGCTATCTTGACTGTTCGGTCAATTGTTCTCCTCCCGTAGCTACGGCTCGTTTTAATATCTTAATCCTCTCCGCGATTTGGCTATCCATATCGCTTCGAGTCTTTGGGTCTTCCTCCAACCGCCGAGCTACGGACATATCGGGAATCTTCGACTCCGCATCCAATCTTATGTGTGCTAGTTCCATAAAGTGCATCCAATTTATGTATGTTGGCACACTAAAATTTAAAGTCTTAACTCCTCATTGTCCTCGGAGTTGGGCATCTTGGGTTATCCAAGCTGCGTTCCGAGCAAAAGGTGGAAGGGTGCAGCTCGTTCGTTGTAGATTCATCCGTATGCAGACTTCATGTATCACGGGGCAATCTAATCATTCCCCGGTGGATTTAGTTCCAAAGTAGAGACAACCGTGTTGACAAAACATGACACTGATGAGTCAGCAGGGATAATCCAATTGAGTCCTGTAGATTCAGCTTCATCTCGTCCCCGTACTCCATCTTCATAGTTGTCACTGTCGTAGTTGTCTTTCCCTTGTATCAGACGTCGTTCCTCGCAGTTGCAAGCATGTGACATCGCTTGTTCTCCTTAGGCCACCAATCGTGTAGAAGGGTTGTTAGTGAGTCAGTTAGTGAGAATTCAAGGAGGTAATAGCAGATTTCAAGGGGTTTATATAAGAGTTAAGGAGTATATACTCAATCAAGGATACTTAGTTGTCGCTAATCTATCGGCCGTTGCTAGGGCTCGTCCTATGGTCAAGTACGGCTCGATACCACCTGAAACGACCCGAATTTCCGCGAATGGAAACCCGACTCTCTGCACCTCCATGATAGTCCCAGGAAGAGGCTATCACGTGCAATCCCTGGCTCAAGTGGTACAAATCCATACAACACGAAAATAAAAGAAGAATTACAAAATATTATTATTACAACATCAGAGTACAACTCTTCGGCACAAGTCGGGTACAAGTCCAACAGGACTGAATCAAGAAAGGTAAAACACCTACGCAGCGGATCTACATAAGCGAAGCGTCTCCAGCTCCACAGGCAAACTCGAGCATAGGACCGGCTCTAGTCTTCACACCTTCGTCACGAAGTTGTAGTCGTAGACGGTCACCGAGTCCGAAATGCCGCATCTACCCGATAAGCGGGTAGGTCATGTCGACTTCCCAACAAAGAGCAAAAGCGGTGGTTGATACTAGTATGCATGGATAAAACCTATATTGGGTCAGAAAGAAAGTTATGCATGCGACGGCGCGGTAGCAACAATCAAGGTATGCAGAATAAGCAGCGAGGTCCACATCTCCGGGAGGTCCACACCTATAAGGTCCACACCTCCGGGGTCCGCACCCCTCAACAAGGATGTCCACACCAAAGCACTGAATCACAACCACGATCCAGCTCCCAACTCTCATCTGTGATGTGGGGCCCACCTCGCTCCTATCCCCACATCTCAACAGCCTCAGCCGGGCTCACTCACTCGGGGGAGAGAAGAAGCACAAGAAAAGAGTCTAGCCGGTGAGAGATCGAGAGGACCGTCCCATAACCGGTGGACACGGACTATAGCTATAGGTTTAAACACTGCGCAGAGGTTGTACAACCGTACCCGCCCGAGTAGAGCCGAAAACGGTGGCCGCCGTCCCAAACCCTACCATACGGCCGGAGTCCAAGTAAGTGGATAGTACCCTCCCCGCGTCTCCGAGTCCGGCGCGGCCCTCGCCGTAGAGCTCATACGCGCGAGGGGTCCCTCGAAGCCGTGGAACCCTTCCCCCGCCTCGCCGGGCGAAGTCTTCTAAGGAGGAAAGCCGTCTCCCGACACGATCACACCGATCCGCCTACGGGAGGGGTGCTATCCACTACGAGTCTCACCCGCACCCCCCGCCCAATACAAGGCGGGCGGTTTGTACGGTAAAAGTCCACCGAAGCAAGGTCAACTGTCGATCGGTCCTTAAGGGCCGAGAGCGAGCACTCACCATCTCCATCCCATCCGACAAGCCGCTCGGGCGAGAGGCCGCATCGCATCTCCCCGAGGTAGGCGTTCACAAGTAACCAAATGGCTCGCTCCCACCGGCAACACGTCAAGGAAGAACACACCCGTAACTCACGCTAGAACACACCGAGATCTCCCACATCTCGGTCCAAACCCGGAGAACCATCCATAATCAAGCAACAAAAGTATGGATAGTTGGTATATGGGACTAGCTAGGGGTCCGTAGCTAGCCCCGAGGTAGGTAAAGCAAGGAATCGGATATATCAAATAACAAGGCAAGGCTAATCAAATGGCTATGCAATCCATCAAATCAAGTAACATAAATATAGCACTAGCAACTAATAGCATGCATGGGTTCTACATGGTTGGGAGTGACATGACACCCGCGTGGTAGTCGTCGTAGAGTAGTAGAGGTTGAGCGTCCTTTCGGGCAAAGTCGGGGTAGTCGCGTCTCCTCAGTCGTCGCAGCTCGGGTCTTCAACAAGAACACAAGCCTACACGAGATGCGACGTGGAAATAAATAACAAGCATTCATCTAATGCAAAAAACATCAATAAGAACCAATTTAGAAGATCCGAATAAACTCCAGAGTAAAAACAAGCAGCACTGGTTTAATGAATAAAAATAGAGCAATTGGTTTTAAAACAAAAGTAGTTTAAGCAACTAGTTTTTTTTATATCCTAGAAAACAGGGTAGGATCAAGAGTTAGTTCAAAAATTAGCTTACGGGTCTTACGGCTAAGATCTTAGGTAAACAAGCCTGCAAGCAGGAGAGCGGAGAGGCTGAGATCAAGCACTTGCTCGGTTTTAGCTCTTGGATAATCAAAGCGGTAGCGCGAAGGGTGATGAAAGCAGGGCGAAGCAAAGATAACTAGAAAAGGCATTATCATGCCAACATATGCGGCGACAGCTCAGAGGGGATGAAAGGGTCAACTTGTGACCAGCATCGGTGGCGATGAGGTAAGGTGTGCTTAAGAGCGCTACGAGGCTTATACCGATGATGCGACATCGTCCATGGCAAGGAAGCTAGGTTGCGGCTCGGGGTTGCCGTTCGTGAAGCAGTGGCCACTGCTCACGACTCGGCCATCCATCACGTGCGGCATCCTGGTTTCAAGCATATGGCACGGTGCACGCTTCACTGTCGAAGCCATGTAGAGCGAGAGCGAGCATGCGGTTTGTGGCAAAGCAGGCGTAAAGAGAGGCGACAAGGGTTCGTGGCTTGCTTGGGCGACAAGGTGGGTCACACGTGCGTGTCCACAGCGTCCCATGGGCACGACGTGTTCTCAGCGTGCGCGGGGCACTAGCGTCCCAGGGCCCGCGCAACGCCCAACGACTTGTTGACCGACAAGCACAGAGGATAGGTATGGTAGTGTGGGAAAAGCGAGGTAGAGAGCAGCAAGGCGACACGCGTTGCATGGCAACAACGAGTGGAAAATGAGACAATGGTTGGGTCACAACCTCTCGGTCGATATTGGCCAAGGTGATAAGAGGCAAGCGACGGCGAGCGGCACCTGCAAGAAAATGCATGACTCGAAGGTCGGCGACACATGGCGACGACGAGATGCGGCGGCGGTGAGGGTGGCATGGCCATGGCTAGGAGTAAGCGGCTCGAAGGCCGGTCAGGCACAGACACAATGAAGGGTGAAAGCTTCAGCCCACTTGAGTGCGAAAGGTTTTGTTTAGGCAAAACATCGAACAGGTGGTGGGCATGCCACGGTGGAGCTATAGAATAGGCATCCAGGGTCACTAATGTTCATAGGGAGCAGGCACAGCACGAAGGCTGGCGACACAGGCATGCATCGGAGGGTAATAAAGAAGTTGGCTTGGCTGGAGGGCTCACCAACGGGCTCGTTGACATGAAGGTCATTCTGCCGAACACGTCGAGGGCGACCAATGTGATGGGCTTGTGGCAACGTGTTCTCGCCTTGAGGATGATGGCGACGAACATGGTAGCAGCTTTGGTTCGGCTAGAGATCGTCATGGAGTGGTGCTTGGTGAAGAGGAAGAAGACCGGCGATAACTTGTGGTCCCGGCGTAAGATCGAACGGGTTGCGAGCATAGGGAGGATAGGCCGCAACCTTGGACGATGGGCTGTGCAGCTAGTCGTGACTGCAGGAGATGATTACGGCACGCTGGCCAGCAAAGCAGAGACATCAAAAAGGAGAAAGCTAGGGTCGTTGAGGACTCAAAGGCTCGCTCATACATTTGATCGAACACCTGCAGGGCAAGGCCAAAGCTACTGATGTTGCTCACCATGCGGGTCTGAGCAGAGGCAGGGTGAAGGTCGTGGATGTTCCCTATGGTGCGGGTCGGTGAGGATGTCATCAGGCAGTGTTCTAGAGCTTCAAGGTCTCTTGCGCAAAACGTCGAGCAGGTGGCGGGTGGCAGCGGCTCGGCTGGCACATACCATCGAACACGTGATGCGCGGTGTTGAGGGAAGCTCGCAACTCGGGGACGGAGTAGCGCGACGGGTTCGTGACCTGCAAGGGATGCCAAACAGCGCGAAGGCTGGCTTCAGATACACAGGAGAATACAGCGGTTTGGCCTTTGGGCAAGCTCGCCATGCACAAGACAGGGAGCTCGAGTAGATGTGCTCACCATGGCGTGCGTCAAGGCGTGGTCGACGTGTTCGATGGCCGATGCTCCAGGGCGGCGAGGGTGTGGAGGCCCTGGGCGGTGAGGACGCGGCCCCAAGGCACCACAACGCGGCACCAGACCTCCAGCTCGGTCAGGTGTCAGCAGCAGCTCATAGGCATAACATCAAGCATGTCATGGGCAAGGTGGAAGCCAGGAGCCTGGTGAGGTGCACGGCGGCGTCTTGCTCGGCTCTGCTCTGGACATCCTCGGAGCGGGCTTGTTCCCGACGGTGGCCACCACGGGCGCACGGTCTTCAAGGGTATCGACGTGCCCGACGACTAGGCGTTGGCTCGACGCGCTCCCCGAGCTCCGAAGCACGGTGCGAGCTCCAGGGCGACGGCGTGGGTGTCCACGACTCCTCGCAGACAGCAGCAAGTAGCGGCGAAGGCGGTGAAGACGTGGCCGGCTCGGCGACGAGGCAAGCGGCCGGTCTCGGCCCTCGTGGCTTGGCCTCTTCACTTCCTTCTCTTCCTAGTTGAGCTTGGCGACGACGTCGCTGTACTCGGCACCGCGGGTGGCGCAGCGGCACCTCGGTCTCCATCTTCGTCTTGTGGTCGTCGTCGTCGACGACGAGGGCGCTGGCTTGATGTCATCATCTTCCCTTCCCCTCATCTCTCCTTCCCTCTCCTGGCTCTTCTCTGGAGGTTGCGCATGGCGAGGTGGGAATTTCTCTCAGGGAAGATTGGTGGTGGCGGCTCCGGTTCCATCCCCTTCCTCCTTCCCCTCCTAATCCCCCCTTCCTCGGCACGGCGGCGACGAATTTGGGGTCCCCCCCCCCATGGCTGCGACGACGGACAGGAGAAAGAGCAAGGGGCGGCCTGGCTTTTATACGGGCGATCTAGGGTTGGGTGAGGCCAAGGACGGCGATGATCATCGGCATCCGTGCCCATGGCCACGCGGCGCGCATCCGGCGGGCGGGGGCGCGATGCGGAGCAGGGAGAGGCGCCGCCGGCCTCTGCTAGTTGTGTGGGTGTGCACGGTCACGGGGAGAGGAAAGGGGAATCGTCCCCCGGGCCGACGGATGGGTCCCGCCTCGGTCGGTGAAGGGATGGAGAGGGAAGGCCGACGGGCCTTGGCCGGGCCGTGATGTTGGGCGATAGTGGGCCGTGCGGTGAAGATCGGGGGTGGAGTCCGGTTAAGGGTGAAGGGGTTGAGGGGCCTCTGAAGAACTTCTGTGGCTGAGTAGCGGCCCATGTTAGCAGTTAGCTTTTGCAAATAGTTTTGAATATAGATCTCATTATAGTTTGAATATAGTTTGAATTTGAATTACTTTCAAATTCAAACTCCACACCATTGAATACCAAATAAAATCCAAGAAATCCAACTCACATTTTTACCATAGTTTGAAAATAATTTTTATATAGTTTTATTTTATAGAGAACTTAGGATGAGAAGCTAGCAAATTGGGATCAAATTTGATAGCACACAAGTTCAAACAAAAAGTTTTAAATTTTTGCGAAAATTTCACACTTGGGAAAACAATCAAATTTCTGGTATGTTACAGGATTCTCCTGAGGCTTTCCTGGGCGACGGCTTCACTGCTTATGGCGGCTGCGGTCCTTGCTTCCGCTTGAGCCACTCGGACTTGGTGCATCCTTACTGTGACTTCAGCCTGCTCGGCCCGACTGATTTGTTCCCTCAAGTGCCTGGCCTGGTCATCAAAGAGCTTGTCCAGGGAGACAAGGTAGGCGACTACGTGGTACAACAGGTCTTCTTGGTGGCGACGTCGTTCCAGGTTCCTCATGCGGGCTTGCCGTTAACACCGGAATTTGGTAAGGAGTATGACATGTGGGTCCGATTCGAAAAAGAGTCCGTCCGGTGGAAGGAAAGATATTTTCGAAGATTTTCGGCGAGAAGGATCCGTGGTCGGCTATCTCGCTCCCGGTTCGGCAAAAGAACGAGAGAGCTGATTTTGCGGGATTGGACGGTGACGTGGCTCGATCGAGGAAGCGAATGGATGGATAGGCGATCGAGTTTAGTTAGGCAATGAATCCATTCGCGGTTGTAATCGGCGGGGTATAAATACGATCCCCGGATGTATGTAACAGACACGTTCATTCCTCAATACACACCCGGCCTTACGCCAAACCCTAGAGTCCTTGTCGTGTCGTCGAGTTCTTCGAGAGGGCCAATCGATCCGTCGACCTCCGTGAGTACCGGCAACCTTGTATCATGTCTAGTATCATGCGGTGGATTTAGATCTGATGCAAGTAGTCTTGTTACCATGCTTCGTGTCACGCGGTAGATTCAAGCTTGGTTCAAGAGGGTTTCTTGTTAGATCATGAGCCATGCGGTAGGCTAAGGTTTAGCTTGAAGCTAGTTATCGGCTCTATTGGATTTTGGCAAGATCCAATAGATTCATTAAGTTACCCCGTGTTATCATGAGTTTTACTTTATGTTTTAATTCATGTAATACACTCTTGCCCAATCTAGATGGGTTTGGATCGGCTTTTTTCCTTTTAAGATCCGTGCATGAGCAGGTTTCGTGTTTTGACGCGTGGATCTTGTGCTCTCCGATAGCCGAAACCGAATCGATCTAGGTTGTTACGTGTTGCGGGTTCAAGCTTGCTTTGTGCGTATAAATCTTGAAAGAACCGGGTATCATGCGGTAGATGCAGGTTTTTGGGTTGCTTTGGAGCTAGTCATCCGGTGGATTAGATCTCCAATTCAGTCTGATAGATTTATTCACGTGGTAATGTTTGTTCCTTCTTCATGGACCCTGGATCGGTACCGTTCGGCCGTATTCGGTTATGTTTTTTTTTTTATGAGTAGATCACGTGCCTCGTTCGTGCCTTAAGTGATGTATGCTTTTAGCTTTCCGTATTTAGATTGTATCATGCGGTGGATAGATCTATTTGCGGGAAGTGGTACGTTTTTCATGCAAGTTGTATCATGCGGTGGATAGATTTGTTTGTGATCGTACTCGACGGATCTTAAAGTACCTAGACATGCGGTAGACTAGTGCTTTGATCTATGCGTACTCATTTAATACATGATCATGTCCGTGCTTTACTTCATTTAATGTTAATCTTCATGAGGATCGGTCATGGCTTTGCACATGCATTCATGTTTATTCAAAGATCGATCGTTGTCATGCTTATGTCACCCATTCGGCAATGTTCTTTTTCCTTCGCGGTTACCCGAATGGTTGTGGTTCTTTGACAGGTAGCTTCGCATAGCTACATGTCGTCTTGCTTGGCTTCTTAGCCGTAAATATGGAACTGCCTGGTACCACCCGGTATGTTCCAAGCTTTGGTATTTAACTGTTTTGTCTTTTGTTAATTTTCAGGAAAAATTGACTGGCACGTCACTTTCTCTCTGCGCGTGCGAAGCTAGCTTTTCAGCTTGCTGTGTGATTGGCGTTGAGTGCACATTTTGCGTCAACACACTTTTTGGCACGCCCAGTGGGACCTACAGCCGAATTGGTTCAAGATGCACCGAAGTCTCGTACCTCCCGGATGTCAACATCGAAGAGCTTTCCCCGCAGCGACATCGGCGGCTCCTAGACGCCGTGAATCAATTTCAGCAAAAGTGTCTCATGTCATTTAAGAAGAATCGAAGTGGTGTACCATATCTGAAGAGTGGCCTGCCCAGAGTGCTGTTGCCGGGGAGACCGACGCCACAACCCAACAAGAAAAAGAGGAATGCGCGCGGATCTTCCAGGAATCGGTAGACAACATGCTCACCAAGCACAACCAAGCTTTCCTCGGGTCGCTCCGACGGATGATGGTGGCCCTCTTTGGCCGGCGCGGGGCGGGCGTTTGGAAAGACGTACGCCGGAAAGAGCACCGTGAGCCGGGTGAATCAAGCTCTCGGCCGCCGCTACGAAGCCAGATGCAGCAGCCTCCTCCTCAAAGCTCCGGAGCGAGACATTCCAACCTCCTCCGCAGGCGCGCGGGGGCGGGCCGGTTCGGCCCTCCGCCGCAAGCTTCGGGAAGTCAACCAATCTCCGCCGCCACCACGGAGCAAAGACGGGTCGGCCCGTGCAACGCCGAATCCGTGCCGGCCTACGTACGGAGACCTAGCGTTCGGCTCACCCCGGGGCCCCACTTGACCCCGCCGAAGAATAGCTCCGTCAACCAACCGGCTCCCGAGAAGAATTTGTACGGCGGTGGCTATCATGAAGTGGGAAATTACGGGGCGGTCGACGCCTTCCCGCACCCGGGGTACGCGCCGCCGCTGCGCTCGGGGAGGAAGATGCCCTAGCACGCAAGATGGCCGAATTGATGCGAGAATCGGTTCGGCCTCAAGCCAAGGATGCGAGGCCCCACCTACGAGCCGCCGTTCCCCGCAGTGGTACTATAACGTGCTCCCCGCCACCAAGGGTAAAACCGCCGACGGAATTCACAAAGTTCTCGGGCGAGGACGAGACAAGCACGGTCGAGCATATCGCTCGTTATCTCATGCGGCTTGGAGAATGTTCGGCCGAAGAGACGTTCGGGGTTCGCTACTTCCCCGCCTCGGCCGACGGGTCCGGCTTTTCGGTGGTTCTCGTCCTTGCCGCCCGAGTCGGTGGCCGGGTGGAAAGATTTGGAGCGTAAATTCCACGCTCATTACTTCGGCGGCGATTCCGAGAAGAAGTTGATTGATCTCGCCACCCCGAAGCAAAGGCACGGTGAAACACCGCCGGAGTTTCTTAGAAGATTCGAGAGAAGTCAAGGGCATGTGCTTCTCATTGAACTTGCCGGACGATCGACCGGCGATATGGCCGTCGCCGGGATGTTACCGGCCGTGCGCGAAAAGCTATTTGGGATGGAGTTTGAAAACTTGGGCCAACCGTCGCGAAGTTATCCTTGATGAGCAATCGTGCATATGGCCTCAAGAAGGACCCCAAGTTTGGCAAGCAAAGACGACATCGGCGACATCTACAACCAATTCTTGGACAAAGCCGATTTGTGCGAGGATTTTGACGACGAATTGGAGGTAGGCTGCAGCGTAAATCTTGTGGGGTAAAGAGCCCTTGACAATGAATCGGCGGTGGGTCGAGGCGGACCAAAGGAACTTACGACTTCGACATCACAAAGGCCGATAAGTTGTTTGAGCTCTTGGTAAAGGAAGGCCGAATCAAGTCGCTCGAAGGGCACTCTATGCTTCGGCCGATGGAGTCAAAGCGAAACGTTACTTGCGGCTTCCATGACAGGGATTCGCACTCCATCAACGATTGCGGGGTCTTCGGGATGAGGATCCGAAGGCTATCCAGAAGGGCACCTCAAGTTCGATAACAAGATGAAGGCCGGATGGCCACCCCTTCCCGCTAGAACATGCTCGGCTTTTCTATCAACGCGATAACGGCCGAAGAGAAAGGGAAAATCAAGGTCCCGACCTCGGCCCGTGTCCAAGCAAGATGGATCGGTTGACCGGAGCGCCGGGGTGACCCTAGAGCAAGTGCGGGCGACGCCCCCGCGTTCTCAAGAGCCACATCGAGATTGGGGAATCGTCCAAGCCTAAACCCAAGGTGACGTCACGCATTCTCCTCAACAAATGGCAGCGTCGATGGAAAAGGAGCGCTACCAAAAGCGTCGTCACGAGGAGGAGCGGCGCGAGGGCCGAAGAGGAGGCGCGCGGATGGAATCGGGGAACGAGCACGCGCGCGCGCGGAGCGCGCCCACCGGGGATGCGCCTTCTTCGAGCACTCGCCGGAATGAGGGCCTAAAGCTGCCCACATTAAGGAACCGTCCCGAATGCGGCGACGGATATGCTGAGTACGGGCGGAAAGCGCCAATCGCCGATCCGTCCATGAAAGACTTGGAAGGATTCACCCAAATGGGGATCGGCGGCAAAAAATTGAGGTTATAGATCACCCCGGAAGCGCCAAGCCGATCTCGGGTGGGGCCGACCGAGAGGAGGACGAAGATGTCTACGTCTGGCAGAAGGGGCAGTGGTGCCCACCCGGTCTACGCAAGAGCCAGAAGAGGTGGGTCCAACGCTTGAGGAACCGCGAGATGAAGCAAGCCGGGGTCCAAACGAGACAGAAGTGGCGCCCCAAGGACCAGCCAGAAGGATCGAAGCGTCCGGCCCCTGCATGCATGGTATACTTCCTGCCAAACGAGTTCATGGCTCCCGCTAACCGAGGTGATGCGGAGGAAGCTTCCTTTGACGACGAGCAGCCGAGGAGATGATGGCGCGCCGTCGGTGCTTGCCAAGCGCCATCTTCGACAAGCCGGCCAAGAATCGCCACATGAGGCCGCCGTACTTGAGGGGGTACGTCAATGGCAAGCCATTGACCAAGATGTTCGTCGACGGTGGCGCGGCAGTCAACGTAATGCCGTACACCACCTTCAGGAAGCTTGGCATGACCCCGAGCGATCTGACACCAACAAGCATCATCCTAAACGACTTCGCCGGAACCCCTCAGACACCAAAGGATGCGCTCACGTGGACTTGATGATCGGGTCCAAGACGTTGCTCACTACCTTCTTCGTCATCGAAGGGAAGGGAGCCTACGACTGCTGCTTGGGCGGGGCCCCGGATCCACGCCAACCGCCGCGTCCCATCCACTATGCATCAACGATCCGGTGGGTGGACGATGAAATCGAGGTCGTCCGGGCGGATGACTCCGTGAGCGTGGCTAACATGGAACCAGCCTTCCGGGAGTACCAAGGCATCGATTGCTTCTCGTGGGAAGGACGGGGAGAAGGTCCCGTTGAACTCGTCGGCGGTGACCAACGGCCGATTCAAGCAATCGGCTCTTACGGTAATTTTTAATGGAGAACCCCGTGGATGGCACCGATGGCAAGTTAGGACGAGGATTTATGTCGGCCGATAAGCCGGAGGAAGTTGACATTGGAAGCGGTGATAAGCCAAGGCCGACGTTCATCGGTGCGAATTTGCGGCCCGGACTTCGGGGGAACTTAATTGAGCTTCTCAAAGAATATAAAGATTGCTTCGCCCGGGATTACTCGGAGATGCCCGGATTGGATCGATCCATCGTCGAGCACCGGTTGCCAATCAAGCCCGGTTTCAAGCCATATAAGCAACCGCCCCGAAAATCTACAAGGATGAAGTATTGGCCGATGTGAAGAAAGAAATCGAGAGGTTACTTGACGCAAACTTCGTTCGGCCCCTGCAGATATGCGGAGTGGATTTCTAACATCGTCCCCGTGTATAAGAAAAATGGAAAAATGAGAGTTTGCATAGACTTCGGGGACCTAAACAGAGCTACTCCCATGGATGGATACCCGATGCCTATTGCCGATTTGCCGATTGACGCCGCCGCCGGGCACAAGGTGATTAGCTTCATGGATGGCAACGCGGGATACAATCGGATCTTTATGGCAATAGAAGACATCTCGAAGACGGCCTTTAGATGTCCCGGTCATATAGGCCTATTTGAATGGATCGTCATGACATTTGGGTTGAAAAATGCCGGTGCAACCTATCGGCGGGCCATGAATTACATTTTTCATGAGTTAATCGGCAAGACCGTGGAAATCTACATTGACGACGTGGTGATCAAGTCCTTAAGTCATGACACCCATCCGGAAGATGTGAAGAAGACCCCGGAATGCACCGGAAGCATGGCCCGAAGATGAATCCAAACAAGTGTGCATTTGGGGTGTCGACTGGAGAGTTCTTGGGGTTTTTGGTCCACGAAGGAGGGATCGAAGTTGGCAAAAAGAGCATGAAAGCCATTGATGAAATCGTTCCTCCAACCAACCTCAAGGAGTTGCAATCATCGCTCGGCAAGATCAACTTTGTGAGAAGGTTCATCTCAAATTTATCACGAGAAGGTGTTGCCATTCTCTCCGTTGCCGAAGCTAAAGAGGGATCGAAATTCACATGGGGCGACGAACAACAAAAGGCTTTCGAGGAAATCAAGCAATACATGAAGGAGCCGCCGGTGCTTGGTTCCTCCTCGACCGAATAAGCCTTTCAAGTTGTACGTGGCGGCCGATACCCAAACTATTGGATCGGCCCTTATTCAAGAATTCGAAGGCAAGGAGCGGGTAGTAGCTTATCTTAGCCGAAAACTACTCGATCCCGAAACCGGTATTCGGCTATAGAAAGATTGTGTCTTTGCGTATACTACTCGTGTACAAAGTTTCGGCACTACTTGTTGAATGCCGAATGCACTGTATACTCGAAGTTTGATGTGATAAAACATATGTTGTCTATGCCAATTTTGAATGGTCGGGTTGGCAAATGGATTTTAGCTCTATCAGAATTCGAGTTGAAGTTCGAATCGGCAAAAGCCATCAAAGGTCGAGTCATTGCCGATTTTATAACCGAACACCGTGACCCTTCGATTGATCTCGCTTGAAATTACCCCATGGGCTTTATTCTTTGACGGGTCATCATGTGGCAAAGGTGGGGGAGTAGGGATCCCCGCTAATTTCTCCCGCAGGTGAGATGTTCGAATTCGCCATTCCTATACAACCCACCGTCACAAATAACCAGCCGAGTACGAGGCACCGCTTCGAGGGCTTCAATATTTGAGAGAAGCGGGGCCGTTTCGGCTTGAAATTTATGGAGATTCGAGTTGGTCATCAAGCAATTGAACGGCCGATACGAGTGCGGGAGCGAGGCGCTGAGGAGTTACTACGAGGAATGCAGAGAAATCTTGAAGGGCTTTCCACTGGTAACCCTACAGCACATTCCTAGAGAGCATAACGAGGAAGCAAACAGGCTGGCTCAGAGCGCCTCTGGTTATAAAGAGAGTCAAGAAGCATTTGCTGCAGAGGTGAGCGCACTAGGGACGGCTCTTACAGAAGATGATTGGAGGAAAGAGATCGTTGATTATTTGAGAGATCCATCCCGAAAAGTCTCTAGGAAGCTCAGGTACAAGGCAATCAAGTTCGTTCTTCTGGATGACAATTTATTCTATAAATCATTAGATGGAGTATTGCTACGATGCCCGGGTCCGTAAGAAGCCAAGAACATGATGAGCGAGGTGCACGACGGGATATGTGGAGCGCACCAATCGGCCTATCGCATGAAATGGGTTATTAGGCAAAGCCGGATGCTTTTGGCCGACGATATTAGAGGACCGCTTTGAGTATTACAAGGGGTGTCAAGATTGCCGGCGGTTCGGGAATATTCAAAGAGTCCCCGCATCGCATTGAATCCCATCATCAAGCCATGGCCATTCAGGGTCGGGGTATGGACTTGATTGGCCAAATTAATCCGCCATCTAGCAAGGGGCATAAGTTCGTGCTTTTGGCTACGATTACTTCACCAAATGGGTCGAGGCAATCCCACTCAAGAAGGTGACGTCGAAAAACATGATCGAATTCGTCAAGGAACACATCATCTATCGATTTGGGATTCCTCGGACGATTACCACCGACCAAGGGGCACAATTCGTGTCATTGGAATTCGTAGATTTTGCCGAAAGCATGGGAATCAAACTCGTTTAATTCTTCTCCATACTATGCCCAAGCTAATGGTCAAGCAGAGGCTTCTAACAAGATCATGATCAAGCTTATACAGAAGAAGATCGACCAGAAGCCGAGGAGATGGCATTCGGTACTCAGTGAAGCGCTGTGGGCTTACCGAATGGCCCCCCATGGAGCCACAAAGACTTCTCCTTACGAGTTGGTTTACGGGCATCACGCGATCCTGCCCTGGGAAATGCAATCAGAGTCAAGGAGAGTAGTGCTGCAAAACGATTTGAGCTCCGAGGATTACAGTGGCCTAATGATGGATGAGTTAGAAGATTTGCATATGATCCGTCTCAGGGCCCTGGAGAACATCGAGAAAAACAAGCTGCGGGTCGCCAAATACTATAACAAGAAAGTGAAGGTGAAGCAATTCGCGGAAGGCGATCTAGTTTGGAAAGCGCTACTGCCGATTGGAACTAAATACAGTGAATTCGGCAAATGGTCCCCTAACTGGGAGGGGCCTTTTCGTGTGGTCAGATGCGTCCCAGGTAATGCATACATATTGAAAACTTTGCTGGGAGAAGAGTTTTCCGCCGCAATAAATGGAAGATATCTGAAGAAGTATTATCCTAGCATTGAAATCGATCGATGATTATACACATCGACACGAAACGGCCCGGCGCTCAAGGATGAGGCCGCCTTTAGAACAAAAATCCATGAACAAGAGAAAATGGCCGCGTGCCCGATGCATTGCCCTTAGCTCAATACTACACTACAACCGGTTTCTTGCGGGATTACACATAGCAGCCCCGAAGGTCAAGTCCCCTAAGGGAGGGAAGCAGGAGGCGTGGAGAAAGAAGCGAAAGTATGATTCAATCTTTTCTTTACTTCTTCGGCCGTCGCTCCCTCTTCGCTTGTTCCGGGACCACCGTGACGGCGACTTGGAACGCACGAGGATGACCACGATTGGCGGCCTCTACCAAGCTATCCCGGGCCGCCTTCGGTTGCCGTACCCGTCGCAGACATCCGGAGCAAAAGAATCAAGGTTCGGGGCAAGAAATCCGGATGCAAACATGAAGGGGGACGAAGCGTTTACCCCCTACTAGCGCTTCCGGCCGCCATACGACGCTCGCGTTCGGCTTGGCGACGGACGGACATGTCCCTGAGGTCACGCTCCAGGTGCCGGGCACGGCGGCGCAGCTGATGAATGACCCTTTGCTCAGGCGTGGCATCCTCCGCCTCAGGAGAAGAATCGGAGGAGATGTACTCAGGAACATCTTCGGTTCCGATGACCTCTTCAGGAAGCAAATCAAGGCTGAAAGAGGCAGAGGAAAACATGAAGCGCAAGATCAAGCAGGAGGACAAGGAGCAGGATCAAGAAAGAACTCACTTCCGAATCGTACGCTTCCTTGACGAGCCGCTCCCCCGAGGCCGTTTACCCTTGTCCATGGCGTTGGGGTTTTTTCTTCGCGCGCAAAGGAAGAGACGAGAAGCGATGGAGGAGTGTACGAGTGGATTTGCGCAGCACCCCACGGGCTATTTTATTGACCAAGGAGGCGCATTGGGAGTGATGATGCGGCCGGTGCACACCGTTGGAATACCAAGCGGCGGGGGTTTCCACCGAGTGCGAAGGGTTTTCTTTTGAACAAGGTTTACGGATTGCCGAATTGGGATCCTTTGTGGATCTTGCGCCGAGGGGCGATCGTTTGCGAGCGTTCGGCTAAAGACAGCTCCCGCATGCATTCAAAGAGGACGAATTCACGGATGCAAATGCGAAGGGAAATATCACGGAACAAATGCGAGAATCCAAAAGTTCATCATATATTGCCGACATTTACACATCCCTAGTACAATCTAGTCAAAGAGTCCGTTCAACACGGACCGGGGATGGGTAATTTCGGCAATGGCGTCGCCGTGGCCGTCGAGGCGCTCCAGGATGAGCTCGATCTCGTCGATATCCTCCCGCGCACCGCCCCGGAAGCCACGCGGCCTCGGTGGAATAGTCGACGTCCGTATGCGTCGCCATCGCAGCCGTGCCCAAGGTGGTGCCCAAACGAACGCCATGGACGGCCACCTCGTCGATGCGGCGCTCCACCGCGGCCGGGCGCTCCGCCGCGTGTCGCCGTGAGCGTTCACCTTCTCCGCCGCCTTGCTCTACCCCGCCTTTAGGCGGTTGAGCTCAAGCATCACGGGCCGCAAAAGACAAACAAGAAAGGATTAGCATCAAAGGCCGGGCCGAATCAAGAATCGAGCCATACCATCGATGGCCTCCGGCACACTGTTTCCGCCGGTCCTCCCATTCTAGTTCGGCCACGCCCGCTTTTTTGGAGACGTCCTCCAGCTCAAGACGGACGCCTCTAGCTCCTCCTTGAAGCGAATAGCATCCGCTTCCCCCCCGTACGGTGCACGGGAGTGGCCATCGGACTCCGAAGAGTCGTCGGGGAGGGGCCGATTGGCCGCGCGCGAGGCGGATTCCACTGAATCAACCTGAAAAAGGGAGATGATTGTCAAGGCAAAGGAAGATCAAAAGGAAGATCGACGAGGAGAAATTGATGATCATCACCGCCGCGCGCGCATTAGCGCTGCTTCCTTCAGCCTCGTCGGAGGCGCGGCGGCGGTTGAGGCGGCGCACCATTGCGGTTTGGGGATGTGCACTGTTTGCAAGAAGACCAGAGATTGGCAAAGATTCGAGAGCTAGAAGGCCTGGTGGAGAGCTAGGGGCACCTATGGCAACATTTATAGGCCTGGCAGGGTAACCGTGGCTTCGAGTCGTGGCTGTGGATCGTGGCGCACGTCCCAATAAAATCGGAAGGTGGAAGGATTTCCTTGACCAACCCGCCGGTGGGTCGTTTGGAGTTCTAAGCTGAAACGCGTGCGGATCGATTGTTTCGGCTAAAGGAAATCAAGGTGTTTTTCGGAGTTAGCATTTCACTACCGAATGGGTCGTTCGGCTTTACATCTCAAAGTACGCAAAGGAAAGGCAACAAATCGCAAAGGAAATATTACAAGAACGACCGATCCGTGTGTACATCAATAAGGACATTCAAGCACCGAGGAGTTTTGCGAGTGCGTGACGAACATTGGATATTATCAAGTTGGAATTATCCAGGATCTCCCGGTAGTCCTTTTGGGCACCGGCCTAAGCCGGTGAGCTCGCATCGCATTGCTTTACTCGGTGACAACCCGATTCTACCTCTCGCTTCGGTTTTTGCTATCAATCCAGGAAGATCGGCTATTTTCTTCGGTCAACCTCCATCTCCGCCGACAAGCTTCTCAATTCCGCCTCTAGAGCAGCCTTTCCGGCGACTTTCAAATCGTAAGAAGCTTGCGGTGTCGCCCAAGGCATCTTTATAGCTTTCTCGCTTGGGATTGTACCCCGTTCATGGCATGTTCGCATCGCTTTTCTCCTTTTCAATGGCCGGACGGGAGCGCAATTTCCTCCGTGTGCGCCTCAAGGGAACATAGAAGGGCTCTAAGTCGTAGACGGATGATAGAAAAGCTCGATGGCATCGGGAAGTCTTCGACTAATGGGTTCAAACATCTCTTCAAAATGGCGAAGATCATTGAGCTGATCCTGAACGTCTTTTTCTAGCCAGGCCGCAATTTCTTTGAGTTTGGGCAACACTTCATCCGGGCAAATGGGCCGGTTTATTTCTCTTATCACCCTCGGCGGTTGATGGGCCCTCTGACGGCAAGCTTGATGATGACGGGGTGTGACCCTGGAAACAACATTGCCGAGGTGAGAATGCTAGCATCAAGGTATCGAAATTAAGAGCGGAATTGGGTACCTCATGAGTGGTTTCTTGAGCGGGAGCAATCGCGGACGGAAGAGGCGTCCCGAGTAGAGCCGAAACTTCCAAGTCGGGAGATGCCGGTGCAGCAATCGGCGACTCGTGAGTTTCGGGGGCCGGGGAAGAATTGGATCTTCCTCTCGTTGGGTTGGTCATTCTCGCTTGGCCGATAGGCGATGGCATCCCGGGGGAATTTGGTGGCTCCAAACCCGAGTTGGGAGATTCATCTCCGGAGAACGCATCGCTTCTCGCAGAAGGTGATGAAGATGAGATCTCTATCGGGATGGGCAATTCAACCCCCGGAAGGGCTCGCCCGTTGAACCACCGGAACATCTACAAGTGGTTCTCCCACGCTTTCTTCGCAAATGTCCAATTGAAGGGATAAGTGCCGTTGCTCATCCTTGAGAAAGAACAAAGAAAAGTCATACCAAAGGATGGAGCATCGGCAGTGGCCGGTTCCCAAGAATGTTGGGCTCGGTCCGAAAATGCACAATGAATATGATCCATCAAGAACAGAGTGACTTGGTAATCAAGAAGGTAAAGGGTTTTACCTCAATAAGCACCTTTTTGACAGCTTCTTCTCCTTTTGGCACTTGGAGGGGCAATCGGAGTGCGACCTTGCCTCCCGTCCGCAGCGAGGCTAGAAAGGCCGGGATCCGTAGTAGCATACCCGGCCATTAATTGATGCGGGGTTGTGGATTTAAACCCCGATGCCTTGAAATCGGGCCTTCGGCATTATAAGTGATTACCCCGGCTCGAGGGGCGTACCGTGTTCGTGGACAAAAGATGAAGGTCAAAGCCATGAATGGAGAAGGAGTGTTTGATCCAAGGGTTCATTGTGTTACCTCCCAAGTCGGCAGGAAATCGTGCACCAATTCCGCACGAACACATGAACGGGTTCACTAAAGATGTGGTCATGGAATTCTTGCCACCATGAATTGAAGGTGGGGTGAGCTATGGTTGCGGGCACAAAAGGACATGTGTAGACAAAGGTGGGACCGCACACATAGTTGAAAACTCGCCGCATCGCATCGCTCTTTGATTTCCTCCCCGGGCTTGAGGAATTCATGCGTAAACAATCTTGGGGGCACTCGACCGCATCCAAGCCGCCCGGCCATTACATTAGGCCGGTAGTACTCATAAGTATCGGCATTCCGCCTCCCTCCATTGAACTCGGCCGTAATATGCATGGGCGGATTATGATATTAAAGATTTCCAAGAATCTCCCATCTTGATGGCCGGCTCAAAGGAGAACTCGACAGGGAAGGTCGCAGTGTCATAGCCTAGATAAGGGAGCCAAAGAGGATTGGGGAAGCCTTTGAAGAACAACTCGAAGAGCCGGGTGATGTCCCGCCGAACGATAACGCTTGAAGCCGCTTCTCCATAGCTTTGGCATCTTCCGGTGACTTGAAGCTCTCCTTCGGGGGGATTGGACCAGGGGAAGAACCCGGAGTTCAAGTCGACACCTACAATCCGATGCATGTGAAGCCGCAGCCAAATTTGAACAAACCACCAAGGGCCATTGACGCACGTTATCCTCCGGGCCGGTGTACATTTGGATAACGGTCCGATGAAGCATATGGTATACACCGCCCAAGAGGAATTTTCCCAAAGGAAGGCGATTGCCACTAGCCGTATGGATCGCCATTGCGATATGATTCAAAGTGGGTTCGTTGGCCTTGCCACGAAGACAAATCGCATAACCACATGTTCAAAAAGGCTCGTATTCAACTTCGCCAAGGGAATTGTCTCTCATGTGCTTCAAAATATAATTCTTGTAGCCATTCCCCGGCTTTACCCCCGTCCGGCGTGAGGAATTTTTGAAGTTCCAAGGCCGAACGGACCCGGTGATGTCAAGGCCGGTGATCATGTACACATCGGCTAAAGTTGGAGACATTGGGCCATGCATAAAAAGGAAGGCGTTGACGCCATTTGACCGTAAGTGGCATGCGGCTATCGAAGATCTTCATTCTTGGGTGTCTCGGCTACGGATAACTCCGCACATTGAGCTATGCGGAGAGTATCCGAGATTGGTCAATCCACTCTTATCCGCAAGAATCCTACGATACCAAGTCTTCCCGACTGCGATTGGGGGCAAAGGCCGCTTCTTGAACGCATCTTGCCACCGAGGAGGTGGAGATAAAGCTACCTTGAAAGGGATTCTCTCGAGATTCGGCGGCAATAAAATCTCGAGGGTCGTGATTCCCTTCGGGACCAAGATAATAAGAATGCGAATTGGCCTCTATAGGAATCGAAGAGCAAGAGAAGGTTCCCGGGAGAGAGCGGAAGAAGAAAATCTTAGGTAAAATTGAAAACCTAATGCCGAACAAAGGTTTGGAGGGGTGAATTTACCCGAGCAAACTTTGGTTCCGAGTTGCCATTAGAGATTCGAGCTCGAACGAAGGGGATCTAGGGTTGGATCTCGAACGAAGAATCCGGCGGATTGCGAAGAACAAAATGTTGACAGGTTTGGTTCAAGGATTCGTGGCTAGAGTCAATTGTGGAACAAAATTACTTTTATCCCACAATTGAAGGGGCATGTGTTAACACCGTAGAATTTGGTAAGGAGTATGACATGTGGGTCCGATTCGAAAAAGAGTCCGTCCGGTGGAAGGAAAGATATTTTCGAAGATTTTCGGCGAGAAGGATCCGCGGTCGGCTATCTGCTCCGGTTCGGCAAAAGAACAAGAGAGCCGATTTTGCGGGATTGGACGGTGACGTGGCTCGATCGGAGGAAGCGAATGGATGGATAGGCGATCGAGTTTAGTTAGGCAATGAATCCATTCGCGCTTGTAATCGCAGGGTATAAATACGATCCCCGGATGTATGTAACGGACACGTTCATTCCTCAATACACACCGGCCTTACGCCAAACCCTAGAGTCCTTGTCGTGTCGTCGAGTTCTTCGAGAGGGCCAATCGATCCGTCGACCTCCGTGAGTACCGCAACCTTGTATCATGTCTAGTATCATGCGGTGGATTTAGATCTCGATGCAAGTAGTCTTGTTACCATGCTTCGTGTCACGCGGTAGATTCAAGCTTGGTTCAAGAGGGTTTCTTGTTAGATCATGAGCCATGCGGTAGGCTAAGGTTTAGCTTGAAGCTAGTTATCGGCTCTATTGGATTTTGGCAAGATCCAATAGATTCATTAAGTTACCCCGTGTTATCATGAGTTTTACTTTATGTTTTAATTCATGTAATACACTCTTGCCCAATCTAGATGGGTTTGGATCGGCTTTTTTCCTTTTAAGATCCGTGCATGAGCAGGTTTCGTGTTTTGACGCGTGAATCTTGTGCTCTCCGATAGCCGAAACCGAATCGATCTAGGTTGTTACGTGTTGCGGGTTCAAGCTTGCTTTGTGCGTATAAATCTTGAAAGAACCGGTATCATGCGGTAGATGCAGGTTTTTGGGTTGCTTTGGAGCTAGTCATCCGGTGGATTAGATCTCCAATTCAGTCTGATAGATTTATTCACGTGGTAATGTTTGTTCCTTCTTCATGGACCCTGGATCGGCTGTTCAGCCGTATTCGGTTATGTTTTTTTTTTATGAGTAGATCACGTGCCTCGTTCGTGCCTTAAGTGATGTATGCTTTTAGCTTTCCGTATTTAGATTGTATCATGCGGTGGATAGATCTATTTGCGGGAAGTGGTACGTTTTTCATGCAAGTTGTATCATGCGGTGGATAGATTTGTTTGTGATCGTACCCGACGGATCTTAAAGTACCTAGACATGCGGTAGACTAGTGCTTTGATCTATGCGTACTCATTTAATACATGATCATGTCCGTGCTTTACTTCATTTAATGTTAATCTTCATGAGGATCGGTCATGGCTTTGCACATGCATTCATGTTTATTCAAAGATCGATCGTTGTCATGCTTATGTCACCCATTCGGCAATGTTCTTTTTCCTTCGCGGTTACCCGAATGGTTGTGGTTCTTTGACAGGTAGCTTCGCATAGCTACATGTCGTCTTGCTTGGCTTATTAGCCGTAAATATGGAACTGCCTGGTACCACCCGGTATGTTCCAAGCTTTGGTATTTAACTGTTTTGTCTTTTGTTAATTTTCAGGAAAAATTGACTGGCACGTCACTTTCTCTCTGCGCGTGCGAAGCTAGCTTTTCAGCTTGCTGTGTGATTGGCGTTGAGTGCACATTTTGCGTCAACACTTGCCAAACCGGGGTTCGATGGCGGGAGGGAAGTACCTCATTGATGTGGGGACGAGGTGTTCCTCGTAGATCCGCACAAGTAGCGGAGGGCTTTTCTGAGGGCCAAAGGATAGGTGTCTCGGTGTCGAAACCCTGTGGCGGTCACGCGCCACGGCTCGATGTTGGCGTGGCGGTTGCTTCTAGCGACGGAGAGGACCACTCTACAGCGAAGAGTACCGAGTTGCTCGTACTCCCTGCTGTAGTACCTAGGGCGCTCGGTGATACCAAGGCGCTCCGTGGAGTTGATGAGCGGGCGAGCAAAACCGAGGCTCCTCCCGGCATACGCCTTGGGTCCATCCATCTTCCGCCATCCGAAAACAAAGGTAGAGTTGAACGAGTTGTGGTGGGGTACAAGGGATGGATAACTTTATTTAGTAGGAAGGTTGGGGTACATTCTTCGGGGTACACTTTTTATTACTAGGACTCAACTTCTAGCCTAACACCCTAGTCTTATCCTCATGGTGATTCTTCCTCTAGCTGGATACGGCGCTTCTTTAGTGGAAGATCTTGCTCCAGTATCTCATCTTCAGTCTGGGTCCCTTTGTCCCAGTGGGTTTCTTCGGGTTCATCTTCTTCTCTCTTCCGGCTCCTTCATCTCTGCTTCTTCGCTCCTTTAGTTCATCCCATAGCTGTTTGTGGAACATCTCCGATCGTTCCTTTTCCCTGAGGTAGTCTTGCCTCATGTTGTGCGACTCAACTTCTCGCTATGGTGGTCTTTACCCTTTCTAGTTCTATCCTCTGTTCCGCTCTTTCCGCTCCCGTCGATCCGTCGCTTCGCTTCTTGCCGGGCTTGCTCCCGATAAAGGTGGTCTAGGCCTCCGAGGTATATGGATAGGTGGGAAACTCGCCTCTTCTAAGTCTTCTTCCTCTCGTTCTAGACCTCTCATGCGATCAATCCACGAGCGTCCTCTTCCTCCGGAGGGTGGAAAGAATCCCATTGGAGTCCTTCGGAGGTGCCGTCTATAAACCACTCGTAGGCCGTCGCGCAGGCCTTCCGAGCAGCCTTGGGGTAGGTGTCGGCAAAGCGAAAACCGGTGGCGGAGACGAACCATGGTTCTATGTCGGGGTAAAGCGTGCTTCTTCCCACAAAGATCAGCGACTTACACCGAGGGGTGCCGTAGTGTTCGTACTCCCGGTAGACGAACTCGGCGGATCCCTTACTCCGACGCACTCTAGGCCGAGTAGCAACAAAGTTAGGGAGGCCGGTGGCCGGACGAGGCGATTCCTCCGTTCCATTCGGGGTTAGCCATCTGGAAACAGGCAAGAATCAAGGTAAGGATTTGGGAAAAGGTGAGCTTAGCAAAGGAAAGGTTAGAGAGGGCCAGAGGAGGTCTCGTATCCTAGGGGTCATGTCCTACGGCCAACCTACGGCTCTGATACCACCTGAAGCGTCCCCTCATCAGAGGTGACTAAATGTGACACAAATACCAGTCCCAGGAGGCTGGTAGCACATTTATTACAACAGGTGGAATCAGTCTTTTACATCACGGCGACACAAAGGGCACGGTAGTGCCAACGCTACAAGGAACAACACAAACGCTAACGACCACACTACAATGGCAAAGGCTTCCATAGCCTCCTCAGAGTACCACACCATGGAAGCTTTCGGTAGGGCCCTGGGTACACAGGCACGGTTGGGTGTAGGGCACGACCTACTCAACGTCTTCGGGAATGTAATCGGGATCCTCCTCTCGTAAAATAGTTAGTAAAACAAGGGTGAGCACATACGTACTCGGCAAATCCAACCCCACCCACGGAGGGGCTTATAAGCGAGAATCATGCATAGAGTATAACAAGGATCGAGTTAAGGTTCATTTTGCAAACTTACTCATGCGGGGGTTCATTTCAAAAAGGTTTTCGCATCATTTTCACAACCAAAGTGACTCAATTGTTTTAGGAAAACCACCGTGGAGCTACCGGACTTCCCGTCCGTCGTAGCCCGGGCACACGCCCACACACTCCACCCGAAAACAACTCACACCGAAAACATCCCATCCCAAACACTAGTTTTTGTGACCACACCGTGACTCGTCCAATACCGTGGACACGGCTATTCGAATAGGTTTGACACTCGCGGGAGGTTGTACATCTTTACCCACAAGTAGGGTACCGTCACACGGACACCTCGGCGTCGGTACGGATCCTATCATAGCCATTACCCACCTTAGATAACGCTACGAGCCACCACGAAGCACCCAAGGGGTTATACCACATAACCGGGCGTACCTCACACATAGCGTACCCCCGCTCCTTGGTCTCCCGCTCGCTCACCCGCACACCAGATGGCAAGTAGATTAACTAGTGGGGTTTATGCTAAGCCGTTGCCACATACAACGGTCGAGTGGTTGTACGAGGATTTGGGTCAGGTGAGATGTCACGCAACCCGGTCCTTAACCGACAAGATGGACAACTCCAACATGCTCAACCACACAGGTACGAGCTCACCCATACTCCTGACACACGCGTCCATCCCGTCTACCCAGTTCTTTACTCATTTTCCAAACCTATCCCCTTTTTGTTTTTGAAGCACTCACTCATTTTGAAAGCACACACACACATTTTTAAGCACTCATTTAGGCCAAAACAAAGTTCAATCATAGCAATCAAGGGTGGCTATCCTACCATGTTTTTGCAGTAAAACAATATGCAATTTATAAAACGGGTACAGGGTGACATTTATAAAACTAGGACAGAAGCATGCATCAAAGGGGAGGTTGAACTTGCCGTCTTCGTAGTCTTCGGAGAGTGCCGGCTCGGCGTTCGGGGCTTCGGGCTCCTGCTCGCAGTAGTCGGCTTCGATCTCCGGCTCGGGGTACCTTCCCTCGTCTACTCCGTCGGCTATAGTGCACACATAGGCAAGCAAGCAATATCAGCACACATATTTCCGGCCGAGCTCCCGGAGGGGAAAATGAGCGGGGGAGGGGGTATATATAAGTCCTGGGGAAGGGGGTTGGTGTAGGGTTTGGTGGGGACCTAACTTGGGAGGCATGGTGTAAATTTGGAATTAACCGGGAATAGGGTTAATTATGGAATATTGGGTTAAAGAGAGGTTATCGAGATTAAGGACCTATTAGTAATTTGGTTTAAAAGGGGAGGACCTAAATAACACATTTAAACCTAGTAGGGTTTAACTATAATATCCCAGGGACCTTATTGTGAAGGGCAGGGGTTAGTTTCGTGGGATCCCTTAAGATCTAGGGTTTAATTTGAAAAGAGAGGGAGAGGGATTAGAGAAGAGAGTTAGGTGAGGAGAAAAAAGGGGAAGGGCAGGGGCCTCTTGGCAAAACGGCCCCCCTTCATCCCCTACCTCGCGAACAGACAGAGGCAGGGGGAGGGCAGCCGCGCGGGGCCTCAGTCCGGCGGCGGCGGCATCCTCCCGGGCCGACGGCGGCGGGGGGTAGGGGGAAAAGAAGGAGGAGGGCAAGGGCTTTCCACTACCGTGCTCACCTTGGCTAGGGTTGGCTTGGGGAGGTGCCTCCGCGGCAAGGGGCGGCCGGCGGCGGAGATGGGCGGCGGCGGCGCGGTTGAGCTTGAGGAAAAGGGAAGGGAGGTGCTGTGAGACGTCGGTGTTGAGGTGCGGCGGCTTGGGGAGTCGCCAGTCCTTTTTATAGGCGGCGGATGGCGGTTTGGGGGGGAGATTTTTTTCTCGGCGAGCTCGACTCCGGCGAGCTCGAGCAGCCTTCGTGAGGCGGCGACCGGTGATGCGACGGCTCGTGCTGCCGCCGGTCAACTCGTGCAGGGAGTGCTAGGGGCGCGGGGCAGGCGGCGGCGCGCGCGTGCGCGTTGGCGGAGGCGACGGCTCGGCGGGTCGTCGGGCGGCTCCGTGGCCGAGCGGGAGGAGAGGAGGCGGTGGCGTGCTTGGGTGGGTGGCGTGGTCGGTGCGCGGCCACGCGGCCCGTGCGGCGGGCAGGGCACGCGCTGCCGGCCGGCCGGTCAACGGCGTCGGGCGCGACGTGGCCGGTTGCGGGAGGCGGAGGAGAGGAGGAGGGGGAAACCCGCGCGGTGGCGTGTCGCCGGCCGGCGCGGCCCGGTGCGCTGCGCCGGCCGGCGCGGTAGGCCGCGGGCCGGGGTCAACCCCTGTCAGGGCGCCGGTCGGGCGCGGGGCTCTGGCCGCGCGGGAGGAAGGAGAAGGGAGGGGAGGGAGAGAGGAGGAAAGGAAAGGAAAAGAAGAAAGGAGAAAAAAGAAAGAAGAAAAGGAAAAAGGGAGGAAAGGAAAGAAATGGAAGAAAAGGAAAGAAAGAGAAGGAAAATAAAGAAAGAAAAGAAAATAGGGGAAGGGTTTCTAGAAAATCTTGGAAAATTTTTAGGGAAATTAGGGGAAGGGTTTTTACGGGATTTTCCCGGTTTTCGGGCGTCGACGCGTTTTCCGGGACGACGGTGATGGCGAGGCGGACAGGTCGTCGGGACCGCGGCGTGCGCGGGATTCCGGCCGGTGGCCGACCGCGGCATTGGGAAGGCGCGCATGGGTGCTGGCCTGGGTGCGGTGCCGGCGGGATTCGCGGCACGCGCGTCGGGGAGAGAGAGGGGGGGGAACAGTGGCTAGGGTTTGAATGGTAATTGAGCTCGGCGGGTCAGTTTTGAAAATACGCATGATTTATTAGGTGATTTATTTGGAGTTAAAACGCAGGCGTTACAGCTACCCTCTACAACCTTTGTAAAGGCCGTCTAGTGTTTTTCTCGACGGATTTGCAAGAACGTCGTGCCAACATTGAATGCCGGCAGGTTCTGCTAAACAGGAGGTACTGTCAGTCGATCATGTTTTTCACCAATTTCCACTCAAAATTTGAAATGCCAACCTACATGAAAGTTGTGTCCCTCAACAAGATGGACAACTTTCATAAAGGTAGATTTTGAAGTGTTTAGGTGAATTTTGGAGAACGCGGCAAAAGTTCCGGACGACATTCGCTGACGTCAACGGTTAAGCCGGTTTTGACCGTGTCTTTGACCAAGGGTCCATTACGGGTTTGTGTAGGCTTGGTCAAGGGGTTCCTTAGGATTCATTGGCGAGGTTTTCGGGGTGGTGACCCAGGTTGACCTAGGTTTGACCGGTGTTTGACTAGTTTGACTCGGCTGATCCGGCCATTAGCATTAATGACGGTAATTAAAAACCTGGGGCGTCACAGGTAGCCTCCCTTGTTCCATAAGGGGATCTCATGCCCTTTCACCGTCACTCTACCATTGGCCTTGTTGTTCTTGCGGTGTCCAAGTCCTTGCTTGTCCACTACCTTGGGTATGGACTTGGCACTAATGTTGCCTTGTGTAAACAACATGTTCAATCGGGCAATTTCCTTGTCCTTGCTCTTAATTTTCTCTTCAAGCCTTGCATGGTTAGTCTTGATAGCATTCATATTAATGTTAGTGCAAGAAGAGCAAGTTTTGCTAGTGGAGGCACTAGAGTCCAAGCTTGCCGATGGAGTGGCTTTGGTGCTTTCCCAAAGACTAATAAAGTTAGCTTTAAGAGATTTGTACTTCTCCGTCAAGCATGAGAAGCTTGATTGAAGCTCACTATGAGTAGCCTTTAGGGAAGCTAAAGATTCATTTGCCAAGGTAAAATCCTTTGACATCCTCTTATTAGAATCATCGATCAAGGACAAGTCCATGGTCAACTTTTCAACCTTAGCCTTCTCTTCGGCAAGAGATTTTTCTAGAGAAAGGTTTCTTTCCTTTTCAAGGATAAGCAAGTCTTCTTGCTCATGAAGAATCTCTTTCTTTTTCTCTAGTTTGTCCAATAGCCTTTTAATTTCCTTGTGGCCATTTTTACCAAATTTCTTTATCATGTTGTTCTCTAATTCCTTTTCCTCATCTATGTTTTCTATGTCGCTACTAGAGGTGGATGAAGAGGATGTTGGAGAGGATGAGACGGTAGATTCTTGTACCTTGCCCCCCCTTGCCATGAGGCAAAAATGAGAGTGGTCTTCATCATCGGAGAGGTTGTTGAAGAGGCGTGTTGAGGATGATGTAACATCCCTGATGTTTAATTGTGCTAATGACATTAATTACATAAGTTAATCGAGGTTAAATCACGTCTAAGCATGTTTGACATGATTGGGCACACTTTTGCACAGAAGATCTCGGTCAAAATCTCAAACCACGGTCAAACCCTAGATCTACTTTAAGGGCTGAAATGGTTTTCTTGCGCGTTCTCCAAATTTCACTATAGAAGTTCAAAATCGGCCAATACGAAAGTTGTTCGTTATTTCCGGGAACACATTTTTCGTACTTGGCGGACATTCCAATTTTGAGCGCAAATTGGCCAAAAATCGAGTTTATCTTGCGCCGTGAACGATGGCCGAGCCGTGGAAAATCTGCAACTTCGGTCGGCGTTCCCGGGCAAACCATTGATCAAAACATATGCCGCCCTTTGGGAAAGTTGTAGATCTATAGCTCCTCTACAACTTTGCTTTTGGGAGATTTTCCACTTAGTTGACGATTTTTGGAGTTTTGCAATTTCGAAAAGGGCTAAACGGAATAAAATTTGAGCTGGGCGACGTCGTCCCCGCGCTCTGGTGCGCGCGCGGGCGTTCCGGATGCGCCGGCCACGTGTCCTAGGGGCGATGCTCCGGCGTACGGACGCACGGGAGTCTCCGCTGTGGACCCGCCCCACTCCTCCGCTCGTTCTCGCGCCGTGGACCACGCCTACGCGCGCCCCTCGCGCCGGCCGGCCACACGCCGTGCATGCGCGCCGACCGTGCGGGCCGCTCGCCGGGTGGCCGCTTGCCTGGCCCGCACGCGCGCCTACAGCTCGCCCTCGACCTCATCGCGCACGTTGTCCTTCATCTTGAGCACGTCCAAACCGTCGCCGCCCTCTCGCTCCAAGCCGTCGCCGCCAATTTTTTTTTCCCGCGCCGCCGCACCGCCGCGCGTCTCCCATAGCCGACGCCGCAAGTCCCGGCCCGCGCCATCCACCACCGTCCGGTCCTCTCGTCACCCCCCTCGGGCCCGCCCCCGCCCAACCCGCCGCCCGTGCTTCGCGCCCAAGGCCGGGGGCGTCGCGCGCCGGGCTCCGGCCGTGCAGCACCTGCGCCCCGCTGCGGTGCTGGCCGGCAGCGACTCCGACCGGGAAACCTCCTCAAACCGCCCTACCAAGGTTAGTAGAAGCCCCGGGGATGGTCCCCGGCGAAATCCGCCGCCGCCGGCCGCCAATCTCGCCGCCGGCGAGGTCCCATGGCCGCCAGGGACTACATTGTAGTGATTGCAATCTTCCTAGGGAGTTTTATGTAAACCGAAGGCGTCCGCGTAAATTCGAGAAAATACTTCGAGGGCCCCCCTGCAAATGTGTTTTAGGGTTACAGCAGTACCTTCGAAAAATCATTACAAATCGTAGAAAAATTAGAAAAATGCAAAACCAATTTTGTTGGGTTCGTGATGAAGAAATCTACCTTTTCTAGAAAACATGTATAGGGTTTTTCTGCACAGTTTTTGAATTAAAAATTCAAACTCAGTTTGGAGTGTTTTTGGTGTGATTTACAATATACACATGCTATGAACTTGAATTTTGGATATGTTGCTCTTTATATCATTTCTAGATCTTTGGAAAAAGTTTGCATGGTTTTGATGTATATATTTGCAGTTATGATTTATTTAAGCTTTATGCTAGAATAAGTTTGATGCTTTTTATAGCACCTTTAATGAACTTTTCTTTGAGCACAAGTGCACCCTAGGGCTTTGACTTGATGAGTAGTACCCCTGGTTTGATGGATGTGATTTTAGGGAATTGTTTACTTGGTGTTTTGGATTTAATCTTGTGTAGGAGCTTAAATTCAAAATCTGAAAAATAAATTGAATTTGCAACCATGCCTTGGTCAGAAACTCATTTTTGGCATACTTGACCTGTAGGAGAAAGTTGAGATCAAAAAGTTTATTAAATCTTTTTATATGAATTAATGTTGATTTACTAGGCTGAAATTTGTCTTTTTCGCATAAATTAATTTATAACTGATCTGAGGCCAAATTTTGGTGTGAGAGCTTAAACTAAGCATATGTTGCTGTGTGCAAAATATTAGGTTCATTGGAAGTGTTCTTGGTTTAATTTTGATTTATGGTTGAAAGGCTTGTTTTAAATAATTAAAGAAAGAAATAGAAATTAAAGTGTTAAATTTGTGAAATCATGTTTTGGTTCTGTTTTTGATATTTATTCACAACCCCCTTGCTGTTTGGTGAAGTTAAATAACTTAAATTGCTTAGATGTGCACACAATCACCATCAAAATAGTATTTTGTTATTTATCACACACACTAATAATTTCTGTAAGAAAATAATGATGTTTGGATGAATGTGTCCAACAAGAGTTGATTTTGTGGTAATTCTCCCACCTTCACCATAATCTAATGCATGTGCATGTAAACGTGTAGATCTCCCCGACGGGACGTACACGCTCACCCAGGAGGAGGAGGGAGCAGTTAGTGGAGAGTTGAATCAAGCTAGTGTGCAGCAAGACCTGGACCAAAGTCCGGAAAGAGCCAAAGGCTTATTTAGAACCGAGTACGAGGAAGGCAAGCACCGGTTTCATCTAACCCATGTTTTAAATTAAACTCATGTCCTTTACTTTTCAGTACTTTATTGCTTTATTTGTGCATTTAAGTTTCAGGAGTTGTTTTGAAACCTAGTTGCATGATCCTTAGGACTCCTATGCTCTTTTACTAGTATGTTAGGAACGCTAGTGCCATGCTCTAAGGTCCCGGGTAGAAGTCGAGTAATGACTCATTGCTCGCGAGATATAGGATGCTTATGTTGGAATCATACGTTGGTTAAATTGTCTCGCTCATGTGGTAAGAGCAATGGGTTCGGTCTCGACCGAGTAGCATGGTGCTGGTCCTAAGCTATTGAACGTACCAAGTACTTGCCGGGAATGGGGCCAGGTAAGCCTAGTACCTTCGAACCGGGGCGGGATCTTTCTAGCTACCCGCTTGGGATGTGTCTCGGGCTAGCTACCCGTGGTATAGTGTGTGAGTCGGACCGGTCGGGTTAGACCCTCCGGATAACCGTGTACCCGAGTTTGTAGCGTACGATCCCAAACCGTGGGATGTTGGGAACCGCCTGGTCGGGGTAGACCCCGCATTTGCTTTTATTTGAATTCTTGGGGTCTACTTCCTCCGTGTATCTTGGGTTTACCTTGCAAGGATATAAATCGATCGATCGTCGATCACTCGCCGTTATCCGAGTCGGCTTGACCACTTGGCTACCCCATGTTTAATTATGGAATATTTTGGATTAATATTGTTACCTGTTTAATATTGTTTGCACAACATGCTTGTTTAGTACAGGTGCTCACCTAGACTGATTAACATACTAGAATATGAGCTAAAACTTGAAAATAAGGATCCACTTTTAGTTGCTTTTGGCAAAACAAACCCACAAGCCAAAAAGCCTTGCATGTCTAGTCTTGCTTTATTTTTGTCGGGTAAGTCTTGCTGAGTATTAGTACTTAGCCTTGCTGAATTTGTTGTTTTCAGGTAATCCCATCTGGCCTGGTTCTATTCCAGATGGTTGGGAGCTTGAATGGGAAAACGATGATGAGGAGTGATATGCATGGATGGCCTCCCGTGTGTATCATGCGCTAGTTTTATTTTTTTCCGCTGTTTAAACTCTGAACCATGTTTACTTTTATGTATGAAAAACCTGGTTTGTAATAATGTTGAACTTGTGAACCTTTTATGTAATGTAATGTTGTACTCTGGTCCCGCCTTCGTGTGGGCTTAGCGCATATCAGCGATCCTGTTGTATGTGATTTACCGGGCTTTACCCGGCGGAAGCGACTTAATAATTCTTTATTATTGCTTAATGGCCATGTGGACCGGCTTAGGCGATAATACGGAATTATTTTGGGCGGTTCTGTCACAGCTGGTACCAGAGCGATGATATGCACCAGAGTAATTAAAATACCTTAACAAACTTGTTTTTGAATAAAATTGCCAAGATTAATAATCTTGCTAAAAGAATAGGACGTTAAGGTTTAATCTAGTCCGAGAGGCCCTAGAGGGAATTTTCGGGTTCTTTCAGGTGGCTAATATATTATGGTGTATTTAGTCGACTTCCCGCACATTTATTCTGTCAAAACTTACTTTCATGCACAACCATACTAGTTCATCACGTTTTGCCATACGTGGTGGTACCACGGGGAAGTCTCGTGAGGGACTAGTGGGACCTATTCCAATGGGTGTCACGTCGCGTACGCGTCTCATCACGTTTTGCCATACGTGATGGTACCACGAGGAAGTCTGTGAGGGACTAGTGAGACCTATTCCAATGGGTGTCACGTCGCGTACGAGTCTCGTCACGTTTTGCCATACGTGATGGTACCACGGGAAAGTCCGTGAGGGATGAGTGAGGCCTATTCCAATGGGCACTCACGTCGCGTCAGAGTCTTAAATAGGACGCTGTCCATGCAGCGGCTTTACGCATGGATACCGTTTCTATAAGCGAACGGTAATGAATGTGGACGCTTTCGTGAGTGCTGGCACGAAAGGTTCTGAATGTTCTGTGATTTTCTGCAGGTACACTAACCACGGTTGTTAGGCACGGTAATTAAGAAACGAATAGCTTCCGACTAGTTATTATAGGGAGAGACGTTTATATATGCCCTGCCACCGGCACTAACTTCGTTTTTAAGCTTAAAAGCTTTGTGAGGAAGTTTAGGACCTTTTCTGCATCATGTAAAAGCTATTGAACCAAACATAAACTTAAATCATGTGTTATTTGGTCTTTAATTAAATTGTGATTCTTAAGGACCAATCATGCTAGTTTGATGCTTTGATGTGTGATTAAGCAAAATTTAACTAGCTGCTGTCCAAATCTTCCTAAGGATTATCTAGAAAATTTCTGGCTAGGTGTTCTTTAGGGAAATTGTTCATCACCTAGTTAAGTTTGCTCCCTAAATTTCTCATAAGTTTAGGAGGTTTAAAACCGAAGTTAGGATCAAAATGACTAGCCTAGGTCTTGCTGAAATGCTGTCAAAATTCTGAGTTAGGCTGAAAACTCGAATCTTTACCTATAGTTCCAAACAGAATTTGACCTGAGAATCTACAGCAAAAATGTTCATTATCTAGCATAGATCATGCTGTAAAAATTTCATGGTAATTGGGTACTCATGTTTTGAGTTATAGTCTTTTTAGTGAAGCTCTGCCCTGCTGAAATTCTGGGCAACAGCACTCTGAAAATGAACATTTTTCACCCTTTTCCAATCTGAATTAGTTCGACCTTTGAATACCAAAAATGTGAGTTATAACATTGTCGAGTTGCTCACAAAAATTTGGAATTTTTGGGGTACTGGTTTTGCAGTTATGAATTTTTGTTCAGAACTGCCAGTTTTGCCATATTGCATGTTAAACTCATATTTTTGGGTTCTAACATGTGTTTGTAATTATTTTACAGATGGCTGCCCCTGGGTTTGTTGCGGTGGGTGCTGATGGCACGTTTGCCACCACTGGCTTGCAGTGGGAGGGCTTCACACGCATTACGTGGAGAGCCTTGTGTCTTTGTCGGCTACACCACCCCTCCCTTCTACGAGGGGGTGGAGTACGAGGAGTGGGGCGTACCGAGCTGCGAGTTCAAGTGAGCTGTGCTCCCCCACCCGGGCCACCCCGAGTGGGCGGACTTGAGCATGGAGCTCCTCTCGTTTCCGCGGCGTCGAGGCGGTGGAGTCGGCGGCCTTGATGGTGCTCCACGCTCTTTCCACCCACGGGCCGCGGGAGATGCTTCGGTTCCTGTTGGGGTTGGCTCTAGCTTTGGACCCCAACGATCCGATATGGCTAGCCAGGATGGCTAATATAGCCACACTTCTCGAGACTGTGCCACAATACGACACAGTACAGACTTTGGGCACGTGCTTGAGGGCCTTGTACGCTCTACAGGACCTTCGTCGGGTTATCGCAGATGACTTGGCTAGTCGTCTCAGTGGAGCTACTTGGTACATCTCTTGGGTTGTCGGCCTTTATACCGAGCAGTATGTTAAGTACAACCGGTGTGCGGTTATTGCGACCTTCGGGATCGGATACGGCGGCTCCGGGAGCGAGGCACACCGGTTTACGTTTGAGCGAGGTGACCACTTGCGGCGGATTCCGGACTTGCGGGCTGGGCGGCGCGAGCTGCGCAGTTCGGTGGTTGACAGGGGATGCTTTGAGAGGCTTGTGCACCTTGAGCACATCTAGGATTTGCAGGAGCAGGTTGGGGACCTCGAGCTCGATGTACAGGCTTTGGAGGGTGTTGTAGTTATGCTTCAGCAGGTGCACCACCCACCGGCTATTGTTGATGATGAGCAGATGGAGATGCAGCTGGACCCAGAGGAGGTTCAGGACGTTCCCGGACTCGATTAGAGGAGCTTGGTGCTCTATTCTTACATGTCGCGGGGAAACTCTCCATAGTTTGTACATAGGACCTAGATCCTAGTTGTTGTAGTAGGAAAACTTGGCATGTACTCTTGTTAGCCCTTTTGGTTGGATTTTGGTGCTAGGCTGACTTAGAGTATTCTTTTGTGTAGCTAGAAGCTACATAGTGACCCCCTATGTAATGGTGATCCACCAAATTTTGTAATCTGTAATTACGGTGGAAAACACCTTCTCGGCAACAATCTGCCTAAGAAATGAAATTGAGAAAGTTATGGTCATTTCTGGATTTTGCAATGACTACCAAAGTTGTTTGAAATTTTATAATGGTTATGCTCACCAAAATTCAGTATTTTTGCATGTGTAGTGTAAGAAATATCGAATTTTTAGGAAGTTGCTGTCTGCTGTCCAAACTGCTAGACAGAACCTTGAAAACTGAATTTTTCAACCCCTGTAAAAGATGAATTTGATCTGGAGTTGAATACCAAAGTTGAAGCTTATAAAATTCTACACATGCTGACCAAATTTTATGAATTTTGGACTTCTGTACAGAGAGTTATGAATTATTTACTCAGAACTGTGATGTTGTCTGAATTCTGAAATTTTCTATAAGTCTGAATTTTCGTATGCATATTTTTCTTGTAGTCTTTTAAGCAAGCTTTGAATATGTATCTAATGAAAGTTCAACTTTTCAGATGTCTGATAACACACAGAATGACTCTCGGGGTGCGGGAGGCAGTGGGGATGCTCCTCTTCTCCCACCTCCACCTATGACTCCCGCAGAAGCGTTCATTGCTGCGCAGACCGAAGTGTTGCGCCAAATACTTCAAACTCGGCCGCAGATTGCTCAAAGATTGCAGCAACCTTGTGCACAATCAAGGCCATGTTCGGGAGGGGCCTAATGCGGTCATGTCCTATGAAAAATTCGGGGCAATGAGGCCACCCCTCTTCACCAAGGCGAGAGGAGCCCCTAGAGGCCGATGCTTTCATCGGGGCCCTAGAGGCCATGTTTTCCATCTTCACACCGCCCTCGCTCGAAGAACATAAGGCGGACTTCGCCGCTCGGCAAAGACGAGGGGTGAAGCATTAATCCGGTGGGAGCATTTCAAGTCCATGCAGCCACGGGGTCACCGGATTACTTGGGCGAGAATTCAATAAAGCGATTAAAGAGCATCATATTCCCAAGGGTCTTGTTGATAGGAAGATGAGAGAGCTAATGAATCTCAAACAAGGCTGCGACTCGGTCTATCGGTATGCTCAAAAGTTTAATAGTCTCTGTCGGTATGGGGACTATCATGTTGATGCCGATAAGAAAAAGATGGAGCGATTCCGTGAAGGGCTTGATGGAGAGCTCTATGAGAGGTTGAACTTAATCAAAGGCGATAGCTATCCCGAGCTAGTGAACTTGGCCATCTCTCGGGAGGACGCCATGAAGAGGGCTCAACGGGATAGAAAGAGTAAGTTCAATCAAGCTTCGAGCGATGGCCAAGGCAAGAAATTTAAATTTGTGAAGAAGAATGTGCGGGGTGCCCCCGGCCATCTTCGGTGGACGCCGGGTGATGAGGCAATCTCGATCTAAGCCGTGCGGCGGCTTTGGCTATCGCGGCGCTCGGCGGACCACTCCTAGGCCTAGTGCACCCCCACCCGCCCGCGACAATGATGATCGTCGTTGCTATAGCGCGGACGGTGGGGCACTATGCTAACAAGTGCACACGCCCTCGACAGCAACATCAGCAAAGTCAGGGGCAAGGCTCTAAGGCTGGAAATCAGGGAAAAGAAACAAGCCGTGCAAGTGAAGCAAGGCCGTTTAAACTTCACCACAGTGGTTGATCTACCAGAGGGAGCACCAGTCTTGACGGGTACATTTTCTATCCGTGGTCGTCCGGTTATTATATTATTTGATTACGGTGCTACTCATAGCTTTATTAATGTAAAAACCGTGAGAAATTTGGACTTGAAGTGGTGTCATAATAAGCAGGCCTATATGATTGCCACACCGGGTGGGAAGGTTGCTTCAAATCAAGTAGCCTTAAGCGTACCACTTGAGATAGGTAGCAAAACTTTTCCAACAAATCTGGTCACTATGTACCTAGAAGGGGTAGATGTTATCTTAGGCATGAATTGGATGACTCAGCACAAAGTTGACCTGGATATTTCTGAAAGGATGTTAGAAATCAACTCACCTTTGGTCGGAAATTCAATTCTTTACCTTCCCCCAACAGGCCATAAAGGCTCATGTGTGTATGCAGCCATAACTACTCAGCTTGAGGATATTCCAGTAGTATGTGAGTACATGGATGTCTTTCCTGATGAATTGCCTGGCTTGCCACCAGACAGAGATGTTGAGTTTGTCATTGAGCTACAGCCTGGTACCGCTCCTATTTCTAAGCGATCCTATAGAATGCCACCCAAAGAACTTGCTGAATTAAAGAAACAACTTCAAGAGTTGCTTGATAAGGGCTACATCCGCCCCAGCTCTTCTCCTTGGGGCTGTCCTGCCCTCTTTGTGAAAAAGAAAGATGGTAGCCTGAGGTTGTGTGTGGACTACCGACCTCTCAATGCGGTGACTATCAAAAACAAATATCCATTGCCCCGCATTGACGTGCTATTTGACCAGTTGGCTGGAGCTAAGGTCTTCTCAAAGATCGATCTTCGGTCTGGTTATCATCAAATTAAAATCCGGCCTAGTGATATTCCCAAGACAGCTTTCTCTACTCGCTATGGCCTATATGAATTCTTGGTTATGTCTTTCGGTCTTACAAATGCACCAGCCTACTTCATGTACCTTATGAATTCCGTGTTTATGACAGAGTTGGATAAATTCGTCGTGGTTTTCATTGACGACATCCTTATTTATTCTAAGAACAAGGAAGAACATGCGGAACATCTTCGCATTGTCCTACAACGCTTGCGAGAACACAAACTCTATGCTAAATTCTCCAAGTGTGAGTTTTGGCTGGATAGTGTTAAATTTCTGGGACACACTATTTCCAGCGAAGGCATATCTGTCGAACCAAGCAAAGTGCAAGAGGTTATGGATTGGCAACCTCCTAAGTCAGCTCATCAAATCCGCAGCTTTCTAGGCTTGGCTGGTTATTATCGCCGTTTTATTCCGGATTTCTCTAGAATTTCTAAGCCTATGACTGAGTTGCTAAAGAAAGGAGTGAAATTTGTGTGGAGTGAGGCTTGTGATAAAGCTTTCCAAAAATTAAGAGAACACTTAACTTCAGCCCCAGTGCTAGCGCGATGGGACCAATTCAAAGCCATATGAAGTTTATTGTGATGCTTCAGGCACGGGTCTTGGCTGTGTTTTTATGCAAGACAATCGGGTTATTGCCTATGCCTCACGAGCACTTTGCCCTCATGAAAAGAACTATCCCACACATGACTTAGAGCTAGCAGCGGTTGTTCATGCATTGAAAATATGGAGGCATTACCTTATGGGGACCCGCTGCAATATCTTTACTGACCACAAAAGTCTCAAATACATTTTCACTCAATCTGATTTAAATATGAGGCAAAGAAGATGGTTAGAGTTAATCAAAGATTATGATCTAGAGGTCCATTACCATCCTGGAAAGGCGAATGTAGTTGCAGATGCTCTAAGCCGCAAGGCTCACTGCAATTGCCTATCAATGGAACCTTACAGTGACACTCTGTGTGAGGATTTGAGAAGGCTAAACTTGGAAATTGTTGAACAAGGAAGCCTAAATGCTCTTTCTGCAGAGTCTAACCTATTTGATAGAATTGTTAAGGCTCAACTTCAAGATGAGGGTATTCTCTTAATTAAACAAAAATTGCTAGGAAAGGATCCTAAACATAATTGCTTCCGAAAGGATGAGAAAGATATAATCTGGTTTGGGCAACGCCTTGTTGTCCCAGATAATTGGGAGTTGAAAAGAAAATCTTTGATGAGGGTCATCTCTCTAAATTCTCTATCCATCCGGGGAGTAGTAAAATGTATCAAGATTTAAAGGAAAATTTTTGGTGGTCCAATATGAAGGTGGACATTGCCAAATATGTGTCTGAATGCGATACTTGTCAAAGAATTAAAGCAAGTCACTTGAAACCTTCCGGTACTCTTCAACCCCTACCCATACCTTCATGGAAGTGGGATGACATAAGTATGGACTTTGTGTCCGGATTGCCACTCACATCTAGGAAACATGATTCCATCTGGGTTATCGTTGACAGATTGACAAAAACAGCTCACTTTATTCCAGTCCGCACTACATATGATGCCAAAGATTATGCAGGTCTTTATATTGAGCACATTGTTCGCTTGCATGGTGTTCCTAAAACCATCATTTCCGATAGGGGATCTCTCTTTGTGGCACGTTTTTGGGAACAATTACATAAATCACTTGGCACAAAAATTATACGCAGTTCAGCTTATCGTCCTCAGACTGATGGTCAAACTAAAAGAGTAAACCAGATTCTGGAGGACATGTTGCGAGCATGCGTGATTCATTTTGATAAGAGTTGGGACAAGTGTCTTGCCCTGGCTGAATTTTCTTACAATAACAGTTATCAAGCCAGCTTGAAAATGGCACCTTTTGAGGCTCTTTATGGACGAAGATGTCGTACTCCCTTGAACTGGTCACAGACCGGGGAGAGGAAATTCTTTGGTCCAGCTTTGGTTGAGGATGCCGAAGAGAAAGTAAGGGTAATTAAGGAAAATTTGAGAATTGCTCAAGAAAGACAAAAGAGTCATTATGACAAGGGAAAGGCACCTAGAGAATACAAAGTTGGTGACTTTGTGTACTTAAAAGTTTCGCCAACCAAGGGTGTCCAAAGATTTAGTGTGAAAGGGAAGTTAGCTCCTCGCTACATTGGCCCTTATGAGATCATTCAAGTCTGTGGGCCAGTGGCATACCGTATTCGGCTACCCGAACGATTCTCTGCCGTGCACAATGTGTTTCATGTATCACAATTAAGAAAATGTGCACGTGAACCGGCTAGAGAAGTTATTGAAGAAGCTAATGCTTGGATTGAACCGGATCTCTCTGTTGTGGAACATCCTTTGAGAATTCTTGATGCAAAAGAAAGAAAAACTCGAAGGCAATCTGTAAAGATGTATAAAATCCAATGGAGTCATCATACCGTAGAAGAAGCTACATGGAAAAATGAACATTATCTCAATGAGAATTATCCGGGTTTTCTTGAATCAAGGCAAAGTAAGTTCTTCCCATTACTTCCATCTTTTAAATCCTAAAGCTCGGGACGAGATTTGTTTTAAGGGGGGTAGGCTGTAACATCCCTGATGTTTAATTGTGCTAATGACATTAATTACACAAATTAATCGAGGTTAAATCACGTCTAAGCATGTTTGACATGATTGGGCACACTTTTGCACAAAAGACCTCGGTCAAAATCTCAAACCACGGTCAAACCCTAGATCTACTTTAAGGGCTGAAATGGTTTTCTTGCGCGTTCTCCAAATTTCACTATAGAAGTTCAAAATCGGCCAATACGAAAGTTGTTCGTTATTTCCGGGAACACATTTTTCGTAATTGGCAGACATTCCAATTTTGAGCGCAAATTGGCCAAAAATCGAGTTTACTTTCACGCCGTGAACGATGGCCGAGGCCGTGGAAAATCCGCAACTTCGGTCGGCGTTCCTCGGGCAAACCATTGATCAAAACATATGTCGCCCTTTGGGAAAGTTGTAGATCTATAGCTCCTCTACAACTTTGCTTTTGGGAGTTTTCCACTTAGTTGACGATTTTTGGAGTTTTGCAATTTCGAAAAGGGCTAAACGGAATAAAATTTGAGCCGGGCGACGTCGTCCCCGCGCTGCCGGTGCGCGCGCGGGCGTTCGGATGCGCCGGCCACGTGTCCTAGGGGCGATGCTCCGGCGTACGGATGCACGGGAGTCTCCGCCGTGGACCCGCCCCACTCCTCCGCCCGTTCTCGCGCCGTAGACCGCGCCTACGCGCGCCCCCCCGCACCGGGCCGGCCACACGCCGTGCATGCGCGCACCGCGCGGGTCGCTCGCCGGTGGCCGCTTGCACCGGCCCGCACGCGCGCCTACAGCTCGCCCTCGACCTCGTCGCGCACGTTGTCCTTCATCTTGAGCACGTCCAAACCGTCGCCGCCCCTCTGCTCCAAGCCGTCGCCGCCAATTTTTTTCCCGCGCCGCCAGTACCGCCGCCGTCTCCCATAGCCGACGCCAGCAAGTCCAGCCGCGCCATCCACCACCGTCCAGTCCTCCTGTCACCCCCTCAGGCCCGCCTGCAGCTAACCCGCCGCCCGTGCTTCGCGCCCAAGGCCAGGGGCGTGCGCGCGCCGGGCTCCGGTGGCGCGGCACCGCGCCCCGCTGCGGTGGCCGGCCGGCGGCGACTCCGGCCAGGAAACCTCCTCAAACCGCCCTACCAAGGTTAGTAGAAGCCCTAGGGATGGTCCCCCGGCGAAATCCGGCCGCCGCCGGCCGCCAATCTCGCCGCCGGCGAGGTCCCATGGCCGCCGGGGACTACATTGTAGTGATTGCAATCTTCCTAGGGAGTTTTATGTAAACCGAGGGCGTCTGCGTAAATTCGAGAAAATACTTCGAGGGCCCCCCTGCAAATGTGTTTTAGGGTTACAGCAGTACCTTCGAAAAATCATTACAAATCGTAGAAAAATTAGAAAAATGCAAAACCAATTTTGTTGGGTTCGTGATGAAGAAATCTACCTTTTCTAGAAAACATGTGTAGGGTTTTTAACGCACGCTTTTGAATTAAAAATTCAAACTCGGTTTGGAGTGTTTTTGGTGTGATTTAAAATATACACATGCTATTGGGGTGTTTTTTCAGAACTAAAATAGTACGGCCATCGGTAGTACCGACACAGGGTCGGTAGTACCGACCCCCTGGCTAAAACTCGCCAGTGAAGCCATATCGGTATACCGGCCCTGCGTCGGTACTACCGAGGGGTGTGTGCCGGTAGTACCGACGTGGCGTCGGTACAACCGACCCAAGCTGAGATTTTGAGAAAAGAGAAGCATTTGTGCACGTGCCAACTCTCAACTCTTCTCACTCACTTGGATTACCTTCTAGAGCACTTTTAGCATCTCTTGGCTATCGATTTGCATCCCCCTTTATAGTACGGTGTTTCCTATACTCAAATTCAAAAATAAAATGAAATAAAGCCTTGATTCGAGTTGAAAACAACGACTTGAAATTGGGGGCCTTCCTTTGATCAACCATATGAGTTTTATTCATTTACGACCTGCACGCATCTTGACAAAGCATTAAATACCACAAATCGTGCTTGTCATTATCACCAAAATAATTAGGGGCCAAGATGCACTTTCAGCATCATGGAAGCATACATCGACGACATCATAGTCAAGTCGAAAAAGACAGGGGATCTGGTCCCTGACCTCACTGAGGTCTTCGCAAAGCTGCGACAACACAGGGTGAAGCTAAACCCTGAGAAGTGCGTCTTCGGGGTTCCGAGGGGCATGCTCCTCGGCTTTGTCGTGTTGGAGCGCGGCATTGAGGCTAATCCCGACAAGATCTCAGCCATCATGGACATGGGGCCGATCAAGAACCTGAAGGGTGTGCAACGCGTCACAGGCTGTCTCGCGGCTCTGAGTCATTTCATAGCACGACTCGGAGAGCGCAGCTTGCCGTTGTACAAGCTGATGAAGAAATCCGACCACTTCACGTGGACTCCCGAGGCGCAAGAGGCACTCGACTCTTTGAAGAACATGCTCAAGAGTCCTCCAATATTGACTACCCCGACCACGGAAGAGCCGATGCTACTGTATATCTCAGCGACAACCCAGGTGGTTAGCACAACGTTGGTGGTTGAGCAGGAAGAGCTCGGGAGGTCCCAAAAGGTGCAACGACCCGTGTACTTCGTCAGCGAGGTACTCTCCGGCTCCAAGACACGTTACTCACAAATGTTGAAACTTGTGTATGTGATCTTGATGACCAAGCGCAAGCTCCGGCATTACTTCGACGTGCATCCCATCACTGTGGTGTCCAAGTATCCCCTCGAGGAGGTCATCCAGAACCCCGAGGCCGAGGGAAGAATCACCAAGTGGGCACTCGAGTTGATGGGGCAGAACATCACGTACACACCTCGCAGCGCAATCAAATCACAAGTACCCGCGGACTTTATGGCCGAGTGGACAGAGATTCAAACTCCCCCGGCGTCGATCGAGCACGAGATTTAGACCATGTATTTTGACGGCTCGGTCATGAAGGAGGGGGCGGTGTAGGCCTTGTCTTAATCTCGCCTCTGGGCGTGCGTATGGAGTACATGGTGTGACTACACTTCCCAGCATCAAACAACGCCGCCGAGTACGAAGCCCTGATCAATGGTCTCCGGATTGCTGTCGATCTCGGGATCAAGCGCCTCGAGATCAGGGGCGACTCAGAGCTAGTCGTGGACCAAGTCATGAAGGACAAGAATTGTGTTGACCCGAAGATGGTGGCGTACTGTCAAGCCGTATGAGATCTGGAGGGAAAGTTCCACGGCCTCGAGCTGCACCACGTGCTGCGTGACTACAACAATGCAGCCGATGTACTTGCGAAGACTGCATCCAGTCGAAGCCTGGTTCCTCATAGAGTCTTTGCGAGTGACCAGCACCAGCCATCCATACGAGAAGAAGGCGAGAAGCCACCCGAGGAGTCGGAGCCCGAGGTCATGGCGATTGATCAGCGACCAGAAGTAAACCTTGAAGATCCTGACTGACGATTCCCCATCCTCGAGTGGCTAGTCGAGGGGACGCTCCCCTCCGACCAGACGGAAGCCCGGCGCATCGCCCGCCGAGCGAAAGCTTTCGTCCTTATCGACTGCGAACTCTACAAGCGTGGGGAAGCTGGCATACTCATGCGGTGCATCCTTGAGGATCAAGACCGCGAGCTATTACAAGAAATACATGCCGACACTTGCGGTCACCACGCCAGTCCGAGAACACTTGTCGGGAAAGCTTTCCGACAAGGTTTCTACTGGCCCACGGCGGTTGTTGACTCAAAAGACATCGTGCGACACTGCGAGGGATGCCAGTTCATACACTCGACAAACTCATCTCCCGGTGCAAGCGTTGCAGACGATCCCCATCACGTGGCCCTTCGCCCTCTGAAACCTCGACATGGTGGGCCCATTCCGACAAGCGCCTGGGGGCTTCACCCACCTTCTCGTAGCGGTCGACACGTTCTCAAAGTGGATCGAGGCCAAACCCATTGTCAACGTCCACTCCGAGGAGGCGGTCTCATTCTTCACTGTCATCATTTATCGCTTCGGCATACCCAACACGATCATTACCGACAGCAGCACCCAGTTCACGGGGAAGAAATTCCTCAACTTCTGCGATGACAACCACATCCGTGTGGACTGGTCTGCCGTTGCCCACCCGAAGACGAACGTGCAGGTCGAGAGGGCGAACGGTATGATCCTGCAAGGCTTGAAGCTAAGGATTTTCAAGCGGCTCGACAAGTTTCGAGCAAGATGGGTAGTCGAGCTGCCGTCCGTGTTGTGGAGTCTGCGCACCACACCGTGCCGAGCCACGGGGTTCACTCCTTTCTTCATGGTGCATGGATCCGAGGCGGTTCTGCCCACGGACATCGACTATGGCAGCCCGCGAGTACTGGTTTACACCGAAGAAGGAAATCAAGTTGCGCTCGAGGACGCGATCGACCAACTCGACGAGGCGCGCGACATGGCGCTGCTGCGGGGCGCCAAGTATCAGCAGGCGTTACGGCACTACCACGAGCGCAATGTGCGCCCACACGAGTTCCATGTTGGGGACCTCGTGCTCCGACGAGTTCAATGCAGCAAGGACAGGCACAAGCTATCGCCACCTTGGCAGGGGTCGTTCATCATCCACGAGGTGCTCCGACCGGGGACATACAAGATCCAGTACGAGGACGGGATGGTCTTCACCAACGCATGGAACATCGAGCACCTACGCCCGTTTTATCCTTGAGTAAATGTTCAAAACTCGTACATCAATAAATAGGTGCTGCATGCCTTGTTCACATGTCTCTGAGTTCCGAACTTATCTTTGGCTGTGTTCACATGTTTGCAACAATGTTTGGGGCTAAGCAGCGAGCGTCTTTGTAGCACCCTGCTCAGGGGCTACCCAGGGCACGATGCCCTCCTCGTTTTTTACGATTTTTTTCAAAAAATCCTGACAAATTTGTTGAGACCGATCGCATGAGTGAAAGGGTTTTTGACGGAAACTCGATCTCGTGAAGAGTAAAGATGACGGCTTGCGCGGGATGACGGGTTGCTATTCGTTCAAAGCTCCTAGTGCTAACGCCCCCGCGGCTACGACATGAAGACTTGTGAGTACTCCTCTAGTTCCCAGCCTTCATCTGATCTGTCTTCAAGAGTGCTCGAGTGACCGCCGTGACTCCGGTCCGAAAAAATATTTTCACAAGCAAAACCTCGACAAGTTATCTCCCGAACCTTTCGAGTTCTCGGGGGCTACGAACGGACGGTTGCGCTTAGCAGATTTAAGGGGCCGACCCTTCCGACTCCTACGCCCCCGTGGCTCCAAAGTACGGCCCGACCCTTTCGGTTCTCTAAGTTGGACAGCACGCTGCTGCAGTCGTCCTTGAGTGCTCGGAAGTAATCAGGGGATAACACAAGATAAAAGACTTAGCTACACGCTTGGTAGCCTTGCAACTTGTTCAAATTATTACAACAAAACAGTTCATGGCATGTTTAATTTGGGGGCTCGGGAACTCCTGGGGCCTCTAATTCATCTTGTGGCAGTAGTTTCAGGTCCTTCAGAGCGGCGTCGGCCATATCGCGAGCAAAGGTGGCGCAGTCCTCCTCCAGCTCATCACATTGGTCATCGGAGATACCCGGGGCCTAGCTGCCACTCAGTGCCGTGCGGTCCAACCCTTGGTAGTGCGACTCGAATATGGCGAGGACCGGGTGCACCGCACGACGGGCCGTCGACAACTCGAGCTCTCGCACCATGCCGGGAAGGCCCGACCTCCTCAATCAGCGTCTCGGGCGTCCTCGGCCCAAGCGACATGCCGAGCCCGGCCATGGTCGAGCTCATCGCCCTCCCGAGCTTGGTGATGTCTCCAATGACCTTCTCGCTGATGGCCTCCGACTTGCGCTGAGCATCTCGGTCCTGGCTCAGGGCGGCGACGTCCTATTCCCAAGACACTCGAGATTGCTATAGCTCGGTCTGAACCTCTGAAAAACGAACAAGGACGAGAGGTCATTCAAGCTCGCAGAGAAAAAGAATACAGAACCAAGGCTCGACACTTACTCTGAAGCTGCTCCGACAAGCGCCCGATGGCGCCCTCCATCTCGATGACCTTGAGGACAGCAGCGTTCCGCTCCCGCTTGGTCACCGCTAGCTTCGCAACCATCCCGGCGCGGATCACGCGCGCCCCTGCAACCACGGCCAATGAATCAGGATCTAATGTGAAGCAAGCGGCGAACCGAGTAAGGAAAAGAAGGGACCATGCGACTCACCATCAAGATCCCGCGACAACTTCACATTGTTGTCGCGCAGCTGCGCCGCCTCCTCGGTGACCACCTGGAGCTGGTTCGTGACCTGGGAAAACTGGCGGCCCACAGTCAACAGGTCTGCCGTGGCCGTGCCCAGATCGTGCTCCAACTCCGACACCCTCGCCTCGAGCGTCGCCTTCTCGCGGGCGGCGGCCTGGGCGACATCCCGAGCGGCGGACTCGGTGGTAGCCGCGATGGTCTTGGCCCTCTCGGCGGCCTCGTCAGCGGACCCGGAGTTTCTCGACCTCTGCAAGTGCCAGCCTCGAAGCTAGCGAGTCCCGTTCTGTGGCAGCGGTGGCGGCAGCGGTCTCGACGGTGGTGGGGCGATCCTCCGTCGACTGGCGGGCGGTGTCACACCCGGATTTAAGGGCAACTCCGAATGCATAGAACACATGTGCGCCAGGATCAAGTTTCACACATGCGTTGACTCAGTGTATACCAAAACACAGTGTAAAAGCGTAAAAGAGTATTAAAACTTTATTGCATGACCGAATGTCTCAAGATCGTAACATAAGCGAGTACTAGCAACGGTAAAGGACATCTCCACAGGCAGCTGACTGGTGGCACGCTCGCCTAGAAACCACCGAACTCTCCAGGAAAGTCTTCAAAGCGTCTGTCTGAGCAGCAACCGGGTTGTGTAGATGCATATAAAAGAACAACAAGCATGAGCACATGTCGTACTCAACAAGGGAAAACTCTATAACAACATGCAAGGCTTTATGGTGGAAGCTTGTGATAGCATAGCAGATCAGCATTTTAGTTGGTCAAATTTGATTAAGCAAGCTGAATTACTAGCAAATGTAAGTTTATACCAACCCAGAGATTAACAAAAGCATCATCATCATGAACGAAAGTAAATGCAACAAGTTTAATCCATCTTCCATAGTTTACTCATGTGAGGGTCCAGGCCGCCCGTGACCGTGGGCACGGCTAACTTGTCAGTTTTACACTCTGCAGAGATCGTACATCTTTACCCACAAGTCGCGTAAAAACTCCGAAGAGCTTTAGACCCAACCACGCGATGCTGATCAGGCATCATACCACACTGCCGAGGCGTGATTGCATAGGGACGCTACGAGGCCGTTACAAAGATCCCCAGATGCAGGCTGCTCGCTAGGTGTCGTATGGACCTCCCTGGGCCCACTACCTCGGTGGGTACCAGGACCGACTACTCGGTGGGCCCCTGGGACTACCCGGCTTGCGCTACACGGCACCTGAAGGCGTGGAGCACAAGGACTACACGGGAGTAGTACTCGGTTAGGGAGGCCGTACATGATCCGCACCGTATAGAGGACTCCTAGACGTACTCGACTAGTACTCTCTCCCTACTCCGACTTGTAACCCTGCCTCCCGGACTATATAAGGCGAGGCAGGGACCGATCACCTCATCCAATCTCCTCTCATACAACTCACGGCGCACTATTGCACCATCTTGTAATCGTTCCCTATCAATCCAGAGCTACGCAGCATACAGGACGTAGGGTATTACGCACCTCGCGGCCCGAACCTGGTCTAAATTGTTTACCACGTGTCTCTTCCTTCGAGTTACCGATCTCGGCGAGTCACAATCATCTACTTCGGGTACTCCCCGTAGTAGGTTGCCGGTCTAAAACACCGACAGCTGGCGCGCCAGGTAGGGGCCCTCGCTCGAGATCACATGGCGAACTCGACGGCTTCCGTCCACTTCAAGCCGACCGTCGCCTTCAACCGCGGCAACACCTTCGTTTTCGGCGCCTGGGTCTACACTGCTGATGGCGCGGGCTCCTTCCAGCGCCGCCTGACCATGCAGCCCGATCCGAAGACAGGTTCCGTGACACTCCCTGAAGTTGTCACAGGTGAACTCGCCGGCAAATTCGGCGAAATTTCACTCTTCAACCACCACGCTGACTTCGAGCTCGAGTCCGTCTCCAACTCGAACTCGACGTCGCCATGGGCCATCGCATGCGAGCCGGCTGCTCAGCCATCGCAGGTGGTCCCCTCACTACGCGAGCACTCTGCGCGTGGCCCCCGCATCCTCGGCCGGGCCCGCACAGGGGCTCCCACTTCGCGTCGGGCCGGCAAGGAGCCCGTACCCGAGTACAACTCGGACTCGACGCCGCCCCCGATCGCGCTCCGACTCCATCCCTCTCTCCGAGTTCTACTCGAACCCGGACTACGAGTTTGACTTCGGGTCGGACACCCGAGGAGCCCGAGTTCGAAGACGACTCCACCGAGCTTCCCTTGTCGGGGGCCGGCCTGCGGGCGGGGTTATAAAATCCACGCCGGCCGGGAGATACGTCTGCGGCCGGACGCACCGCAAGCCCGCCGACCGGCAAAGGGAGACTCACGCTACGTCGCCTACATCGACTCACTACCGTTCCAGGAGGGAACACCACTGGCCCGGGCTGACTCAAACACACCAACTGAGGTGGCACCCTCCGAGTCCAGCCTTGGCACCCCCGATCGCCAAGTCTTCATGGCTGCCGGCGACACCCCAGGGCCTTCAGGCACCGCTCAGGACAAGTACCTGGAGGATATCTCCTCCGACGAGCTCTCTGCTGACGCCCCGCCCAACGAGACTCCGGCGGACAGAGACACTCGACGTGAACGCAACAGGAAGTGCAACGAACATCGTCGGCGCCTCTGCAACAACCTCCCCATCCGCAACCTTGCGGAAGCTCTCGAGGCGGTTGAGAACAAAGTACACACCACCCCTGAGCAATGCCTCATGTCGATCACAGCGATCGCACGTCAGGCTCAGGGCATACGCGCTGGAGAGGTCATCGCCAAGCTCGCTGAAGAAGCCTACTTCATGCGGGTCGACAACGAGTCAACCAACCTCCTCCCGGCTAAACCCCGCGACAACGAAGCTACTAGTCGCGAGCGCCAACAACGGTCCCAACCGTACTCGAGCCGACCTTCCGGCCGAGCCAAACCGTCGTCGCTCCAACACCGGCGGACCTTCACGAAGAAGACCACGGCAACCGAGAAGTTGTTCCCCACCGCGCTCCGGCCGGTGGCGGCGGCAACGATCCCGATGGCGGCGGCGACAACGGCGGCGGCTCCAACCATGGGGCCAACGGGGAGGGCCGGGAGGCGGCGGCGGTCGCGGCGGCCGAGGCCACGCGAACGGCCACGCCTACGGCGCCTCGCGGGGGTGGCTACGACGCTCACCAGAAGATTGAAGAGCTGCGGCGGAAGAAGTCGACCACTGCCGCTGAGGGCGACGGCTTCCCCGCCTTCTCACCTCGACTTCGCAACTTGCTCCTCCCCGACAAGTTCAAGCCTTTGGGGATCACCAAGTACGATGCGAAGCAGGATCCCATCCAGTGGCTCCGATGCTACTCCCTCTCCATCAAGAACGCTGGCGGCAACAGCGACACCAAGTGCCTCTACTTCCCCTTCTACCCCGGACCAAGCACCACTCACATGGCTCGAGTCGGCCGGACGGGCACTCGATCGACAAGTGGGACCAGCTAAAGGAGCAATTCACAAGCAACTTCGCGGGCGCCATGGGCCGATCGGGTACTCGCATGAACCTGGCCATGATCAAGCAGGAACAAGGCGAGACCCTCCGCAAGTACATGCGCCGCTTTTTCGACAAGCGCGCTACCGTCGTCGACGTCACCGACAAGGAGGTCATCGACCTCTTCCAGGACGGCCTCTACCACCGCCGCACCTTCGAAGACTTCGGTCGTCGCCGTCCCAGGTCCATCCCCCACCTCAAGGACATGATCACATCCTGGGCGGATGAAGAGGACAAGGCCAACGCCAAGTACGACGCCATCCGCGGCAAGTCCATGCAAACCAAGGCGGCCGCAACAACAACAACAACAACAACAACAGCAACTACTCGGGTCCCAACCGCAAGCGCAAGCCAGACAACACTGTCGCGGCTATCCGGCGCCCTGCGAAAGGGAACTCGAAGAAGAACTCTGGCGATTTCAAAGACCTGCTGAAGGAGAAGTGCCCGTGGCACCCAAACGGCAACCACACTACCGAGCAGTGCTACCAGCTCAGGCACGCACTCAAAGATACGCCGGAGCCACCGCACCCTCACGACCAAAAGGGCAAGAAGAAGGACGGCGACAACAACGACTTCCAAGAACCCGAGAAGACCGTCAATGTCCTCTTTGGCGGACTGCCCAGCAGGCGGGAGCAGAAGGCTACCCGTCGCGAAGTAATGTCCATTGAGCCAGCGGTCCCGACCCCTCTCAGGTGGTCGGAGGTACCCATCACCTTCTCCCGCGCGGACCAATGGACCAGCTTCTCCGAACCAGGACGGTTCCCCCTCGTCCTGAAGCCAACGGTGGCGGGCTCCAAGCTCAACAAGGTGCTCATCGACGGTGGAAGTGGGCTCAACGTCCTCTTCACCAAAACCTTGAAGAAAATGAAGCTCGACGTCACCCCCATGCTCACCAAGAGCAGCACGCCCTTCTACGGCATCGTCCCCGGCAACGCGGCTATTCCACTGGGCTCAGTGGTCCTGCCAGTTACCTTCGGGGCGTCTCGGGACAACTACCGTACCGAGTACATCAAGTTCGAGGTCGCGGACTTCGAGACCTCTTACCACGCCATCCTCGGCAGACCGGCCATCGCCAAGTTCATGGCGGTGCCCCACTACACCTACTTGGTACTCAAAATGCCAAGTCCAGCCGGTGTACTCTCCCTCCAAGGGGACTTGAAGATCTCCCACGACTGCGACACAGAAGCCGTGGCGATCGCCTCCACAAACCAAGTACCCAACGCGATGATGGAGGTCTACGCCGCGTCGAAGAAGCTTGCTACAAGTGAACTCGACATCCCAGAGAAGTCTGACAGCACCAACAAGCCTCAGCCACCTGAGGAGGTACTCGTCAAGACGGTCGACCTTGGAACAGGCGACCCCAGCAAGACCACCACCATCGGGCCGGCCTCGACCCCAAATAGGAAGACGCTCTCATCGGCTTTCTTCGGGCTAACCGCGACATCTTCGCGTGGAAGCCAGCGGACATGCCAGGAGTGCCCAGGGAGCTGATTGAGCATTGCCTCAACGTCGATCCAAAGGCCACCCCCAAGCGACAACACCTCCGACGATTTGCCGACGACAAGCGGGACGCCATCAAGAAGGAACTCGCCAAGCTACTCGCAGCTGGCTTCATCAGAGAAGTTTTCCATCCTGAGTGGCTCGCCAACCCCGTCCTCGTCCGCAAGAAGAACTCGAACGAGTGGAGGATGTGCGTCGACTACACCGACCTCAACAAGCACTGCCCCAAGGACCCCTTCGGGTTGCCACGGATTGATCAAGTCATCGACTCCACGGCGGGCCGCGACTGCTCTGCTTCCTCGATCGCTACTCCGGGTACCACCGGATCGCAATCAAGGAAGAAGACCGGAGAAGACCGCGTTCATCACCCCATTTGGCACGTCTTGCTACATGACCATGTCCTTCGGGTTGAAGAACGCCGGCGCTACCTACCAACGGGCCATCCGGGCACAGCTTCAAGCGGCAACTCAACAAGAACGTCGAGGCCTACATGGATGACGTGGTTGTCAAAACCAGGGACTCCAGTACCCTCATCGACGACCTTGAAGAGACCTTCGCATCACTACGCGAGTACCGCTGGAAGCTCAACCCGAACAAGTGCGTCTTCGGCGTCCCTTCGGGCAAACTACTCGGCTTCATCATCAGCCAGCGCGGCATTGAAGCCAACCCCGAGAAGATCTCCGCCATCACCAGCATGAAAGCTCCCACGAGCATCAAAGACGTCCAGAAGCTGACGGGGTGCATGGCGGCGCTGAACAGATTCATCTCGAGGCTAGGAGAACGGGGCCTCCCCTTCTTCAAACTACTCAAGCATCACGAGAAGTTCGTGTGGACCCCAGAGGCGGACCAAGCCCTTGCCCAGCTCAAGGACTTTCTATCAAAGCCACCGATCCTCACGGCTCCTCACAAAGGCGAGCGCCTCTCGCTCTACCTAGCCGCGACTACTCACGTGGTCGGTCATCGCCATCGTTGTCGAGCGGCGAGGAAGACGGCCACGCCTATCCGATCCCGGCGCCCGGTCTACTTCGTCGGCGAGGTTCTATCGAGTCCAAGGCTCGCTATCGGCCCGTGCGAAGCTCCCCGTATGCTCTACTCATCACCTCGCGGAAGCTACGACACTACTTCCGGGAGTACTCGGTCTCCGTCGTCACCGACTACCCGCTTGGCGACATCTGCGGAACCAAGATGCTACCGAAGAATCTCCAAGTGGGGCGTCGAGCTCGGCGCCCTCACCATCGACTTCAAGCCATGCACGACCATCAAGTCGCGGCACTAGTTGACTTCATGGCGGAGTGGCGGGAGAACCGGCCTACCCACTCCCACCGTGCGACCGAGCATTGGGTGATGTACTTCGACGGCTCGCTCAACCTCGAGGGCGCGAGTGCGGGGGTACTCCCCGATCTCTCCAACGGGCGAACAACTCAAGTACGTCCTGCAGATCTTCTGGAAGGTCTCAAACAACGAAGCCGAGTACGAAGCTCTCCTACACGTGCTCCGCCTCGCGGCTTCACTGGGCATCAAGCGGCTACTAGTCTACGGCGACTCCGCAGTGGTCATCAACCAAGTGAACAAGTCCTGGGACCGCAACAAGGAGAACATGGACGCCTACTGCCTAGAAGTCCGCAAGCTCGAGAACAAATTCTACGGTCTCGAGTTCCATCACATCGTCCGCGACAACAATGTTGCAGTAGACGTCCTCTCGAAGCTCGGATCCACCCGCGCTCAAGTCCCAGCGGGTGTCTTCGTCCACGAGCTTCACGCGCCATCCATCCCAGAGCCAGCGCCACCGACCACTGCTCCAGCCCATCCACCAGCTGGGCAGGAGGTCATGATGATCGACGTGGACTGGAGGCAACCCTTCATCGACTACCTCAGCGAGCGAAGGTCCCCTCTGACAAGAACGCGGCCGAGCAACTCGTCCGCCGCGCCAAGTCCTACGTCCTCGTCGGAGACAAGCTTTACAAGCGGGGCGCATCTTCTGGAGTACTCATGAAGTGCGTCCCTCATGAAGAAGGCAAGGACATCCTGGAGGAGATCCACAGGGCATCTGCGGCAACCACGCGTCCTCACGCACGCTGGTCAGCAAGGCTTTCCGGCGAGCATTCTGCGGCCCACGGCCACGGGCGATGCCGAAGAACTCGTCGAAGGTGCCAAGGATGTCGGTGCTTCGCCAAGCGACGAACACGTCCCGGCCTACAAGCTAGTCACCATACCGCCAACTTGGCCCTTTGTTTCTTTGGGGGCTCGACATGATTGGGCCACTACCAACTGCGCCAGGAGGATTCAACAGGGTACAGGTGGCTATCGACAAGTTCACCAAGTGGATCGAGGTCAAGCCGGTCACATGCCCCAAGGCTGACAGAGTACTCGACTTCCTGGATGAACTCATACACCGCTATGGGCTACCCCACCGCATCATCACAGACCTGGGGTCCAACTTCAACAACCACCAGTTCTGGGAGTACTGCGAGAACAGCGGGATCGACATTCGATACGTCTCAGTTGCCCATCCACGGGCCAACGGACAAGTCGAGCGCGCCAACGGGATGGTGCTCGACGCCCTCAAGAAGCGGCTACACGACGCCGCGAACTCCAAAGGGGGCAAGTGGATCAAGGAACTACCCAACGCACTCTGGGGGCTGCGGACTCAACCATCCAAGCCAACGGGGCAATCCCCCTACTTCCTGGTCTACGCGCTCCGAAGCCATCCTCCCCGCCGACGTCATATGGAACTCGCCGAGCGGTGGAGCTCTACGACGAAGGCGTTTCGAAGACGACGGACGAGTTGACATCGACAGCCTCGAAGAAGCTCGCTGCGCTGCCCTCGTCCAATCAGCAAGGTACCTGGAGGGTATCCGACGCTATCACGATCGCAACGTCAAGGAACGCTCCTTCAACGTTGGAGATCTTGTCCTTCGCCGTATCCAGAACACGGAAGGACTTCACAAGCTCAGCTCCCCCTGGGAAGGTCCCTTCACCGTGGCAAAGGTGACCGGGCCGGGCTCCTATCGCCTCCAAACACTTGAAGGCGAAGACATCAACAACTCGTGGAACGTCGACCGGCTCTCGTCGATTCTACGCCTAGTCTACACGACTACTCGGGGTACAAGTCTACACGACTACACCAACACCCCCCCCCGGCCGTAAGCGACCCTCCGGTCCCGGCTCCCGCTCTCCGGACTTCTCCTCTCCAGGATCCGGCCCGCGCGGCTACCTACGGACCCGGGCCGCAACGAGCGTCAAGGACTCTAGCGCGGTCTACTAAGAGACCACACCCCAAGATCCAGCCTGCACGGCTACTTACGGATCTACGATCCAGCCTACACGGCTACCTACGGATCAACTGCTGTAAGCGGCTACCCGCTCCAGCGCTACTCAGCTGTAAGCGGCCTACGAGTCCAAGCGACTACTTTGTAACTACGGCCCTGGCCATCCAGGTGTACTTCTTCAGTAATAAAGATTGACCGTTCATCAACTTTTTTACTGCCTACTCCCTACAATGGGACTACTAAGTCGAGTACTACTACTCGCATCCACTCCACGATGGGGGCTCCGCACTCTAAGATCGCGACTACGAGTACTCATTGCTGGAAAATTTTCTTTCATTAATACTTGAACAATTCAATTACAATTGTTTTTCCTGTACAACCATGGCTACTAGCTACCTATTACAAGGCTACTGGAGGTTCAGCTTCTCGGCTACCTGCTCCGCGATGGGAGCCATCTGCTCCAGCAGCTACGCATCGCTCATCGGAGCGGTTGGCGGCTACCCCGCCGGCGACTACCTCCACTGGGGCCTTCGGGAAGTACGACTTCATGAAGGCCAAGACTTGTCTTGGGATCGACTCGGCCATGTGCTTCACGTAGGCGGCCGGCCGGCTTGGCGCTTCCTTGAGGCGATCCACCGGAGGAGCGATCTTGGGGCCGCCGGGTGCGGCACCGGAGCCTTGCGATCGGCGGTGCGGCTTCTTCCAACTCCTTCAACCGGGCCCGCAATGCCTCGCGGTCTTCGTTCAACTTCGCAAGGATTTGTAGCGAACTGACGAGATCTCTGTCAGAAGCAATCCGAAGCTCCATATGCTTCTCGCACTCGAAGGCGAGTTCTTTGTAGTCGAGCTCGAGTACCTGGCGGGCTTCTTGCTCCCGGTAGAAGAGGTTCTTCATGCTCGTCTCCGAGGCCTTCAGTCTGTTCCACCCGGCCCTCAAGCTCTGCAACACAGCAACGCAACAGCGGGTCAGATGCTTCTCGACCTCCAACAAGTACCCGACAAGTTGAAGGGTATACCTTTATTCTTGTTGCGGAGGCCCTTATTCTTCCGCACCAAGTCGTCGCCCTTCGCCTGCAACTCCTGGACGTCGTTGTGGTACTTGGCGAAGGCGGCGTCGAGCTTCGACTGCATGGCAGCCGCGTGCTTCCGCGACTTCACAAGTTGCTCTTCTAGCGCCTCGGCTCGGAGCACCGTGTCGCCATAGCCCTGCAACAGGTTCGATTTGTCACGGGACCGCTCCGCAACGTCCTGCACAAGACAACTCAAGTCACGAAGAGTACTCAACGACAAAGGATTGGCTACTCAAAAGGCTATGGCTACTTACCTTCATCCACTGTTCGGCTTGACGGATCGCCTCCAGATGCTTGGCTACCGTCGCCGGCTCGACGAGATCGTCCGCGAGCAGCTCTATCCCGCCGCGACTACTCGCGGTGGCCTCCGTCATCGGCGCAGAGCGAATGGGCTCTGCGTCCTGGATCTCGGGGGAGCGGATAGCCACCTCCAGAGCAATCTCTGGCGACGTGGTGACCGCCTCTCCCCCGGCGGTCTTCTCGACGACCTCCTCCATGGGCTCGGGGGCTCCTTCCGCAGCCTCTGGGGCCTCTGGTGTCAACCTCTGCATTGGCACCCCTGCAGGGATGTCACCACCTTCGGCGCCTGTCAAAGAGAGACAAGTGCATCAGTGCCTACGACTACTCCTCGTGGAGCCCTGTAGCTTCAAGAAGGGTACTCACCTTCGACTACACTGGCCTCCGGCAGCGGCGCCTCGGCAACCGGTGGCTCAGTCACGGCTTGGGTAGCGGCAGCGGCCTCCTCGGCGGGCGGCGCGACTTCTTCCGCCACCGCTGATGAGGGCTCATTCCCATCCCGGGTCGCATCCGTGGATTTTCTCGCGAAACATTCACGGATGGTCGTCGAGCAAGATCGACTACCGCAACAAGTACTACTCGTGAGGATATGGTACTTACAAGTTCGACCGGACAATGGTCACGGCCGGAGCACCGAGGATGCTGGCGATATCGACCGCTCCACCCTCGGCGAGGCACCTCCTCCCCGCGCTCCCGCGGCTACTGCCTCCTCCACGGCGGCGGCGGCCGGCGCAGATGTCTCCTGCGCTCCTGAGGCCACCACCTCTTCAACGGCGGCGGCCACGGGTCCCGTGCTCCCTTGTGGAGCAGGGGGCTGGCGCTCCAGTTGCGCCAGGATTTCTTCGACAGTGGGGGCTGGACTACGACTTCCAGCTGGCTCCCCCACCGTGTCCCACACGCCCTCGTCGCCCTCTTCGACGGGCTCCGCTGGCGGCACCTCCTGCATACAAGGAAGACTACTCGTCAGCAAACGTACTGGAACAACGGGTACTTGACTACTCTGCTCAAGACAACTTACCTCCTGAGGCGTGGTCTTTGAGACCTTCAGCTTCTTCGTCACCCGCTTCCTGTCGGGGTTGCGTGGCTTCCGTGGCGGCGCAGCAAGGCTGGCCTCCAGGCTAGCCGGAGGGTCTTGTACCAGCGGAACATGAGGCAAGCCCGGACGGCTAAACCTCGACCGCAGCTGGAAGCGGTCCTGCAACGTCTCCTCGTCTTCGTCGTTGTCGTCGGAGGTATCCTCCACGACGACGGTGTCGTGGCCTTCACCGACTTCTCGGCGCTCCTTCGCCTTTCCCTCCATCGGGATCTCGATTCCGCTCGGGGGTGGCTGCGGCTCGGAGATGAACTTCTTCACATCATCCTGCGCAAGACACAAGATGTCAGCAACTCTACTTCAAGTAATCACTACTCGACTAGGGGAGTACGACTACTCACCTCCTTGGGCGGGCGCGCGGCGGAGTACTCCTCGACAGGGCACGCCGTGTACGGCGGCATGTCCTTGAAGATCCGCGACAACCTCTCGATGATGTCGTTGTCGTCCAGCTCGCCTCCCGGCATCCGCGACGCGTCGTCGTCGCCGGTGTACTCGAAGCCCAGGGTCTCCCGAGCCATCAACGGCTGGATCCTTCGCTTCATGAAACTGAAGGCCACGTGCTCGGCCCTCAGTCCCGCCTCCCCTCCGGCACCTTGATGCGTGCTACCGCCTCGGGGAGCCGGATCCCCTCTTGCATAGTGGGCTCCGTGTTCCACCATTCACGGTGCCTGGGCTGCCGTCCGCTCGGCTTCGGCGGGGGCCGGGGTGGTGGTTCGTGATGTAGAACCACCGGTCTTCCAATCCGTGTTGGAGTCGACAAGTTTGTACGCCAAATGCCGCTCGCGGCGTCTTCCCTCAGCTGGATGCCGACTCCTCCGACTACCCCCGGGATTGGTGGCACTTGGTTGCGGCTTGACGCGGAAGAACTTCCGAAAAGCACCCAATGCGGCTTTATCCCGAGGAAGGCTTCGCGAAGTGGACGAAGACCGCCGTGTGGAAGATGCCGTTGGGGTTCAGGTTCAGGTACTCGATCCCGTAGTACCCGAGCAGCCCCTTGAAGAAATCGCTGGCCGGGAGCGCAAGACCGCGCTCCACGAACCGCGCGAACATTGGGATCTCGTCTTCGGCTTTCTCCATCGGATATGGATCTCCGGTGGCGCATCTCCACATGTCGACTTCCTTTCCCCGATGAACCCACTTGTTCGGGAGGGTCGCGCATCCTCCGTCTTCACTTTGGACTTCTTCCACTCGCGGCTTGGATCGCCCGCGATGGAGACATGGGCGGTGTTTGCTCGGTGGCGGCCGCGGCGGCCTCTTCGCGGCCCCTCTTCTTCCCGGCGGCCTTGGACGTCTTGGACGGCGACGGCTTCATCCTCCAAGTGCGGGCGTCTTCACTCGCATCCGCTCGGGGGCTACCCTAACGCCTTTGGGTGGCGGCGCACTTGGATCTACTACGGCGGCGCAGGCGCCGGGAGTGGATTCGCTTCGGATGCAAACGGAATGGCCGCGCCATTCGAATGGGTGAAAAACCCTAAGGGTTTTGGCTTCTATTTATAGGCCAAACCGGCTCCGCAACAAGCGGTTGGATAAGTCCACGCGCGGCTGACTCAGCGGCTGTGCGTGACTCTTCGTATTCTACTAGTCGACGCGCCTCACCTCGGGGGCTCGGCTACTTCTACTCGACTACCTGGGAAGCGGCTAGTCTCAAGAGCATCTCAGGACACATTTTTCAAGATGACCCTTCAATTCGAGGAAGTACTCGACTCAAGGCTCGGGGGCTCCGTGCCACGTGTCCTTCGGTTTTTCTCTCCGGATTTTTCGGGATTTTCTTGCCAAGACTTCGAGATGGACCCTCGGCCCGCAGCCCGCGACTCAACCTAAGGCTCGGGGGCTACTCCATATGGAGTGCGATTTTGCAATCGCACCTCCATATTAGCTCCGCTTCAAGACAAGACAAGCGAGTTTTTGAAGACCTTCGGAGGCAGTATTCGAGGACGCTTGGGACTACTCGAGAAGACTTCAAGATTGCTCAAACATCAGCTGGAGTACATTCCAGCCTCAGGATGCTTCGACTACTCTACAGGACTTTTGACTTGTAGCACTCAGGGACGCTTGAGGACTACTCGTTAAGGTCGTCAAGACTACTTGAAGCTATCCTTCTCGACTACAAAGTACTCGGGGGCTTGTCGTATGGACATCCCTGGGCCCACTACCTCGGTGGGTACCAGGACCGACTACTCGGTGGGCCCCTGGGACTACCGGCTTGCGCTACACGTGAGGACCAGGAGCGTCCCGGTGGTCGGTGGATGACCGCTCCTTAGTGATGAGTGATTGACAACGGGTGTTGGACCGACTCTTGGCTTAGTGCGCAGGTGTAGGCCGCGGCCTAGTTCGTGTTGTTGCGAGGGTGAAGAACGGGCGCGAAAGGTCTTCGGCCTTGAGGGGCCTCCGGAGATGGAGAGACAAGTAGGCTCGGTTCGAGGGACCCGGTGGACACGGGGCGGGTGCGGGCCACATGGTGGCGACACAAGCAAGACGAAGTCATGGACGGATGAGCCGGTGCACGGTGGCGGTCAAGTCAAGTGGTTTGGCGGGAGGCCGGACCGGGCACGCGGGGTTTGGTGGTTTGCCCACAAAACCATCGGCGGACGGTTTCTTGGTTTGGGCCTCAAAACCAAGTCCGAGGGCCCAACACGACGGAGACGGGATCCGGGCGTGTCGGGAAGCTTCGAAGCGGAGGACACGCGGCGGGATCGCATGGCTTGCGTCGGGAGGACGCGGGGTGCGGCAAAGGCGTGGCCGTCCGATGGCAAGACCCACAAACATTACCAAAATGCCCCTACGTGGGTTGTATCGCCGTAGTGTAGTTAGGGGTAGTCGAGTCATTTACCACTCCGGCGGGACTCGATATATAAGCCCGGAGTGTGTGTTGATGGCCTTCTCTCTCCGCGACTTAGGGTTTCATTTCCTCCCTCCTCTTTCTCATTTTCGTAGCTATTTTTCCTTCCATTTTCTCTAGGCTAGCATGAGAGCTTCATGAGAGATTTGTTGAGAGGGATGGATGCTAGGGCGGCATGCTAGACCTTGTGAATCTTTCCCCGGTTTGTATAGAAGATTCGGAGTTGTGTTTTCGTGGTCTTTTTCGTGCTTGTTCTTGGTGCCTATGCTCTCGGTGTGATTCCGCGGATTTGAGTGGGTTTCTCTCCGGATTTCTTTGAGGGGATCATGGGTGAGTGCTTTGTGCCTCTTTGTGGATGATCTTGACCCCTCAAACGCCGGATTTGGCCTTCGATTCGTTGACTTTTGGATGAACCCGAGGTCATAGTGTTCTTGGCAAGGATTTGCGATTCCGGGAGTTGTAGGATGTTTGAGGCTGTAATTTTTGGTGCATAACCTCTCCTTGGGGTGTTCATCATCTCACCAAAATTTCGTCTCAAGACTCCTTGTGGTTTGGGAGATCCATCGATTGAAGTTTGAGGTTGTTTCTCGTGTTCCTCGGCCGTGCCGATTCGCACCCGTGGACCGTCCGCGAGGTCACCGCGGACCGTCCGCAAGGTAGCCGCGGACCGTCCGCGAGGTCACCGCGGACCGTCCGCGAGGTGCCCGACAGCCCCCGGCCCGTTCTTCGTGTTCTTGCGGGTTCTTGAGCGCCTCTCTTTCGATTCCTTTTGTCGGTGGGTTTTTGGTGCATGAAGTTTGCGGACGGTCCGTACTAGAGTGTCGGACGGTCCGTGACGAGGCGGACGGTCCGCGGGTCCATCACGGACGGTCCGTTTTTCTCGCGCGCATCGGGAGGTTCGGGTAGCACTTTCGGACGGTCCGTGCCCTCCTCGCGCGACGGCTCCGCGCCCTCCCTCGCGGACGGCTCCGCCCGGACACCTGCGGACGGTCCGCCCGCTGCTTTCCCGCATTGCCTAAGTCCCTTGCTTTTTGAGTTGTGCTTCCGCGTGTGCTTCAAGGAATCGTTCCTAGGACTAGAGATTGATCCATAACCTCGTAGTCTTGGCGATTGGTGTGTGACTCGATCCATCGCTTGTGTGTGACCGGGATTTGAGTAGGGCATAGGCCGGGTTCTTTGGGAAGAATTTTTACCGCTCCTATTCACTCCCCCTCTCTAGTCGCCATCCGATCCTTCAATTGGTATCGTAGCTTGGTGCCGGATTCTTTGCGACTTTGACAAGTCTCGAATCCTAAGATGGCGTACGTTGAGCGGGGCGGTCCGCCGCACTTCGATGGCAAGGGTTACCACAAGTGGGCGGCTCGTATGATGATCTTCCTTCGAGGGAAGTCGTTGGATTTTATTGTGCTTGACAAAACCTATGCTATTCCGGTCAACATCCATACTCTTATGGTGACCGATGCCGATTGCAAGGCCAAGTATGAGGCTAATGCAAAAGCCGTTGATCACTTGTGCCGAGCTTGTGTGATCCGCAGTTTGAGCGTGTTCGCCATTTGAATCTTGCTTGGCAAATTTGGGATAAGTTGTTGGTTGCTCACGGTGGTGATAACCATGTGAAGGCTCGCCTCTTTGTCTCTTACCGGATGCAATATGAGAATTTCACTCCACTTCCCGGTGAGGACATTGATGCGATGTTTCGCAGGTTCACCGCCATCGTGAACAACATGAAGGCTAATGTTGAGGATTTTCCGTACTCCGAACATGATCGAGCTTTGAAGCTCTTGCATGTCTTGGACCCAAATGTTTGGGGTGCTAAGGTTGAGGCCATCAAGGAGTCCGGGAGTTATTTGACTATTGAGTTGGATGACCTCTTTTCTAAGCTCAAGTCGGCCGAGGTTGACAGGAAGATGTTATCCAAGCATGAGGGCTCGACCGACCATAGTCTTGCTCTTATGGGAGGATCAAAAGGCAAATCTAACCCTTCTTGTCGACGCTTTCTTTGTCCTCTCTTATGTCCATTCCGGATGAGGAGTTTGATGTGGCCGGGCGAGGAGGAGCCGGCCTTGCTCTCAAGAAGATTTGAACGACTACACGAGAGTCGGAGGAACGCAAGGCGGAGCTCAGGGACGTGCTACAAGTGTGGCAAGCGTGGCCACTTCATCGCCGAGTGCCCGGAAGCGGAGGAGAACAAGTACAAGGTGAACGAGTACAAGGCGCACCCGAGGCGTGAAGACAAGTACTCCTCCAAGGGCAAGCAATTCAACAAGTCCAAGAGCAAGGACAAGGACAAGCGGCGACCGAGCAAGAGCACCTACAAGAAGAACAAGGCAAGAGCGATGGTGGCCGGTGCGAGCGACGTCGACTCAAGCTCAAGCGAGGAGCAACAAGCTCAAGCAGCGAAGATGAAGAGGCCGGGAGGCGCAAAGTGGCAAGAAGAGTGCAAGCCGAACCTCGGCGGCCGAGCCGTGTGGCGCTTGAGGGCTTTTGTGGCATGGCCCATAGCTCGAGCAAGAAGAAGAGTGTGAAGGAAGACGCCGACTCCGACTCGAGGATGAGGTAAACCGTGATCCCGACTCTTTGCTTGCCGAGATTGCTAGGTTGAATGGTTTGCTTGATAACCGTGATAGTGTGCCGAGAGATGCCAAAAAGATGAGGAAAGATCTTAGGGCTCGCCTTGAGAATGCTAGTGAGAAAGTAGGAGAGTTAGAGTCAAAATTGCTTGAATTGAAACTTGAGAATGACTCTTTGAAACTTGCTCCTACTTCTCCCCGATGATGTTGAATGTGTTGAATGTGATGCTTGGTTGAATGAGATTAAACTCGCTTAATGAGAAGAATGCTTCTATTTTGGCTCAACTAGATGCTCTTAGGACTGAACACGATGAGCTTAAGGCTAGACCTACTTTGCTTGGTGCTTGCAAGTCATGTCCTACTATGCATGCTAAGCTTGTCGATGCTCGTTCTACTATTAGCTCTTTGGAAGCATCTTTGAAATCTCCCCGTTGCAAATGCATGTTCTAGCCGTGATGAAGTCACTTTGCGTAATCTTGAACTTACTTCCCGTTTGGATGTCATTTATGAGGAAAATGATTATTTGAGGAAGGTGTTGGGTTGGTTGTCCGGGCAGGAACCTCGCTGAAAATCATGATTGAGGAGTTCAAGAGGGCCGATGGTCGTGGTTTGGGGTTTGAGAAGTTGGGTGAGAAAGTGGGAGAGAACAATGGGGAGAGTGTGTACGAGAAGTGTGTTGAGTCTAACCCCGAGTTTGAGGTGATCGGAGAGATCCAAGTCCCACTCCCAAAAGCACCCAAGAACTCTTTCACACCAAAACCCAACCACCTTTGCAACAAGCTTGACACAACCCAAGATCCACCCAAATTCCCACCTAAGACAAATGATTTCCCGCAAACCAAGAAGTTTGTGGGTGAGAAGGGTGAGAAGCCTAGAGAGAAGCCGTAGCCAAAACCAAAACCCATCCCCTTCGTGTGTGAGTATTGTGGCAAGGAGAGGCATCTTGCGGAGTTTTGCTACAAGAGGAAGAGGGATGAGAGGCTTGCTAGGGAGCAAGCAAACCAGACAGGTATCGCCGGGCCTCGCGGTATTCCCGAGCCTAGAGTGCCACTTCCACGGGGTGTGGGAAGTGTGAGGAGTGTCGCAGGTTCCCACAGCAGAGGTGGTGGTGGTGAGAGGTTTGTCGGAGAGATGATGGTGTGCGTGCCGGTGAGAGGTTTGGTCGGGCTCGTGGTGGTTTTGCCGGACGTCCTCCTACTCGTCCTCGCACGGGTTCGGGGAGATGATCGCAGCTTTGGGTTCCAGAGGAACTACGGACCACGTTTTCCCCCTCGTGGTGCTCGTACTCCTCCCATGGGACATGGGAAGTTTGGTGGCAAGGGAGTGATGTTTGCTAACCCCTCTTTTGAGCGAGATGGCTCGACACCGGTTTAACTTTCTCTCGTGCTAACCCCGCTGTCGAGTCGCTAGCTCATTCTCGTTCTTGTTTTTGATCGCAGCAGGAGGCTTGGAGAACATTTGGTTGATCGACTCCGGATGTTCTCGACACATGACCGGAGATAAGAAGTGGTTCTCCAGCCTCACCCCGTTGAAGGAAAAGATGTACATTACATTTGGGGACAATGGACGAGGTAGGGTGTCGTCTCGAGGGTGTTGTGCATGTGAGTGACAAGGTAACATTGAAGAGAGTGGCTCTTGTGAAGTCTTTGGGTTTTAATTTGCTTTCGGTTTCTCGCCTGCTTGATGAAGGTTTTGAGGTGCGTTTCAAGTCCGGCGAGTCTCGTTTGCTTGATTCTCGAGGTGATCTTGTTTGTATGATCATCCCCGAGGGTCGATTTTCGTGGCTGATTTCTCTCGTTCTTTGGGTCCTCGCTCGCCGTTTGATGGCCGGTCCTTCTTCCGATTTGTGGAAATGGCATAGGCGGTTGGGACACTTGAGCTTTGATTTGGTTTCCCGCTTGAGTGGTCTTGACCTTGTCCGAGGATTGCCGAAGTTGAAGTTTGAGAAGGATTTGGTTTGTGCTCCTTGTAGGCATGGTAAGATGGTAGCCACTCCCCATCCACCCCTGACCGATGTCATGACCGAGCGTCCGACGTAGCCGTTGCATATGGACCTTGTTGGGCCGCCTCGAGTTCGCTCGGTGGGTGGGAAGTGGTATGTCCTTGTTGTGGTGGACGATTACTCTCGCTATGCCCGGGTGTTCTTCTTGGAGGATAAGAGTGAGACTTTTGGCTTTGTTCGAGATCCGATCGTGAGGTTGAAAAACGAGAGGCATGGGAATGCTATTCGAGCTATCCGCAAGGATAATGGCTCGAGTTCAAGAACTCTCGTTTTGATGCCTTTTGTCGTGATCTAGGTCTTGAACATCGCATTCGACCCCTTATGTGCCCCCTCAAAATGGAGTCGTGGAAAGGAAAAATCGGACTCTTTGTGAGATGGCTAGGACGATGCTCGATGAGCACAGGACTCCTAGGAGGTTTTGGGCCGAGGCGGTCAATACAACCTTGTCATGTTTCCAATCGGATTTTATTGAGAGCTTTCAAGAAGAAGACCCGTTATGAGCTTATGCATGGTCGGGCACCCAAGGTGAGTCACTTCCGAGTTTTTGGCCGCAAGTGCTTTATTTTGAAAAAGGGAAAACTCGACAAGTTTGAGGCTAGGTCTAGTGATGGTATTTTCTTTGGATATGCTAACCACTCTAGAGCCTATAGGGTGCTTAACCTTGAGACTAACAAAATCATGGAGACTTGCGAGGTGACCTTCGACGAGACAATGCCATGTACCTCTCTTGGCTTTGAATGTGCGGTGATGAAGAGATGGCCGAGGACCTCTTTGAAGAGGAGAAAGATGAAGCCGGAGATGATGATGGGGAGAACCATGCGCCCGAAGCCGAGCATGTACCCACTACTTCCCCTACGACCACTTTGGAGCATGGACCGTCTACTTCATGGACAACGACGGTGCAACAAGAGGACCAGGCGAGAGAAGCCGACATTGAGGGGGAGGTAGTCTCGAGGCGTGAGGCTCCCTACGGCGGATTCAAGAAGTGCATCCCCCCGTCGAAGATCATTGGAGACATCAATGAACGCACTACACGGCCAAGGTCCGGAATTCCTCTCATTTTGCTCATGCTCGCTTTTGTTGCTACTTTTGAGCCCAAGGACATTGGACATGCTTTATCCGATGCAAACCGGGTCAATTCTATGCATGAGGAGTTGGAAAACTTTGAGAGGAACCGTGTGGGGAGTTAGTTGAACCACCTCCAAATTGCCATCCCATAGGAACCAAGTGGGTTTGGAAGAACAAAGAGGGAGAGAATGGGATGGTTGTGAGGAACAAGTCCGTACTTGTTGCTCGTGGGTTTAGTCGAAGGAGGGGATCGACTATGAGGAGACCTTTGCTCCCGTGGCCCGTCTTGAGGCAATTCGGATCCTTCTAGCCTTTGCCGTGGCTAAAGGGTTCAAGTTGTTTCGTATGGACGTGAAGAGTGCTTTTCCGAATGGGGTCATAGAGGAGGAGGTGTATGTGAAGCACCACACCGGGTTTGAGAGCGAGTTGTACCCACACAGGGTATACGAGGTTGAAAAGGGCTCGTATGGGTTAAAACAAAGCGCCCCGTGCTTGGTATGGGAGATTGAGAGGTTTTCTTTTGAGCGAGAGGGTTTGTGATGGGTACCGTAGATAGAACCTTGTTTCTCCTCAAGCATGGAAATGACTTGCCGATTGTTCGTATATACGTGGATGATATTGTCTTTGGTGGCTCGTCACATAACCTTGTTGCCAAGTTTGCGGATGAGATGAGCAGGGAGTTCGAGATGAGCATGATGGGCGAGTTGCGTATTTTCTCGGGCCGCGCATCAAGCAAGTGAAGGACGGTACATTTGTGCACCGGACCAAGTACACAAAAGACATGCCGAGGAAGTTCCGTATGCAAGATGTGAAGCCGATGTCGACTCCCATGGGGAGTACAGCCCACTTTGGATGCGGATGAGGACGGAGAACCGCGGGACCACGGGAGTACAGGAGCATGATCGGCTCCCTCCTCTACTTGACGGCGACGAGGCCGGACATACGCCCGGGGCCGTGTGTCCGTGCGCTCGTTTTCGGTGCTTCGCCGAGGACATCACATCGACGGCCGTCAAGAGGATTTTCGGTGTACCTACGACCGCCCTTGGTCTTGGCCTTTGGTATTCTTCCTCCTCGACTCTTTCTCTACATGGTTTTTCCGATGCGGATTTTGCCGGTTGTCGAGTTGAGAGGAAGTCTACTTCCGGCACTTGTCGCTTTCTTGGTTCTTCGTTGGTCTCATGGTCTTCCCGCAAGCGCCCAGTGTAGCTCGCCCTACCACCGAGGCGGAGTATGTTGCCGCCGCGAGTTGCCGTTCCCACCGTTGTGGATTTCCTACACTTTGAGAGACTTTGGTGAGGAGTGCACCCGCATCCCACTTCTTTGTGATAGCACCGTTGCCATAAGCGTAGCCAAAAACCCAGTGCTTCACTCCATAACCAAACACATAGAGGTGAGGTATCATTTCCCGAGGGACAATGTGGAGAAAGGAACCATCGTTTTGAGCCATGTCCCTACCCAAGATCGCCTAGCCGACATCTTTACAAAGCCTCTCGACCAAGCTACCTTTGTGCGCTTGCGGGGGGAACTTGGGGTTTGTTGCCCTTTCTAGTTGATTCTTGGGGGATTTCCTTTTTGTACCATATGTATCATACCATGTTTACTTTGATGTATATACATGCTTTGCTTGATGTACAAACCATGGTAGGATAGCCATCTTGTCATATATCATGTTGCATTTGTGTCATATTGCATTTTAGGATGATGAGCTTCTTTCATATGCCATATTTGAGTCTCTTTGGCTATTTGTGAGATATTGGTTATATGTGTGGAGAAATGGTGATGTGAGGCTATGCTCTTGGAATATTTGAGATATATGTGTGGTGAGATAGCCCCTTTTGAAATAAATGCTAAACTTGACTAATTTTCGATGAAATTTGCTCCACTCGTGTGTAGTTGTGTATCCATGTCACAGCTTTGGTCTAAATGTGCTTTTCATGCTTAGATTGTGCTTGGATGCCTGTTCTTGCATTTGGGCCAAAGGCCGGATATCATTGTGAATGTTTAGCCTATGTTGCATTCATGGGGGAGCATAAGCTTCTTTTTGCCGCAAAGGCACTTCATGTACCATGAAATGAATTATTCTTGAAAAGAAGTGCATAATGCTTGAAAAATGCTCCATCCATCATGTCTATGCTTAAAATGTCTTATCTTTCACATTTGGGTGCAAAACATGTTGCATGATGTTCACCAAAGGAGAAGTCTCCCCGAAGTGGACACATGGCTCATGAGCTTTGACATGACATGCTTTGCTTTATGGGTGTTTGCCATGATCTTTTGCCGAGAATTTGATATCCTTGTATGATCTTTAAATGGTATGCATGTTTGTGGCTCAAGTGTGACATGGATAGGCTTTTACATGTGAAGCGAGCCTTCTTTTGGTAAAACTGCTTAAATCTGAAAATTTTGCTTGTCACATGCTTGTATTTTCATATATTACTTGTGGCAATGCTTTGTCTATGCTATGATTCATATGTGTGATCTTTGTCTCATTTTTAGCCTTTGACACTAGATTTGGCCTATTTGAGAAGCTCATGTAGTTGTTTATTTGCTTTGCATTTCCGCATTTTCACCTTGATTCATACATTGTCAACAAGGGGGAGAAAAGGTGAGCTTAATGAAAATTCAGAAAAAGGTGAGCTGAAATTTGGAAGTGTGCATCCACATGTTCGGGGGAGGCATTTGTTCGGGGGGAGCTTTCTTGCTCGTTTTCGGTGTGGATTTTGTGCTTTGCTTGGCTTGTGACCTTTCTTTGCCTTTCTTCGGTTTTGGTCATGAGTTGAGCTTCTTCGTTTTTCTTTCTTCTTCTTTTCTTTCTTACTCGAATTTCATTTCGCGTTGTGTGTTGTCAATGCACTCATCAAGGGGGAGATTGAGGACCAGGAGCGTCCCGGTGGCTCGGTGGATGACCGCTCCTTAGTGATGAGTGATTGACAACGGGTGTTGGACCGACTCTTGGCTTAGTGCGCATGTGTAGGCCGCGGCCTAGTTCGTGTTGTTGCGAGGTGAAGAACGGGCGCGAAAGGTCTTCGCCCCTTGAGGGGCCTCCCGGAGATGGAGAGACAAGTAGGCTCGGCCTCGAGGGACCCGGTGGACAGCGGGACTGGGTGCGGGCCACATGGTGGCGACACAAGCAAGACGAAGTCATGGACAGATGAGCCGGTGCACGGTGGCGGTCAAGTCAAGTGGTTTGGCGGGAGGCCGGACCGGCACGCGGGGTTTGGTGGTTTGCCCACAAAACCATCGGCGGACGGTTTCTTGGTTTGGGCCTCAAAACCAAGTCCGAGGGCCCAACACGACGGAGACGGGATCCGGCGTGTCGGGAAGCTTCGAAGCGGAGGACACGCGGCGGGATCGCATGGCTTGCGTCGGGAGGACGCGGGGTGCGGCAAAGGCGTGGCCGTCCGATGGCAAGACCCACAAACATTACCAAAATGCCCCTACGTGGGTTGTATCGCCAGTAGTGTAGTTAGGGGTAGTCGAGTCATTTACCACTCCGGCGGGACCTGATATATAAGCCTGGAGTGTGTGTTGATGGCCTTCTCTCTCCGCGACTTAGGGTTTCATTTCCTCCCTCCTCTTTCTCATTTTCGTAGCTATTTTTCCTTCCATTTTCTCTAGGCTAGCATGAGAGCTTCATGAGAGATTTGTTGAGAGGGATGGATGCTAGGGCGGCATGCTAGACCTTGTGAATCTTTCCCGGTTTGTATAGAAGATTCGGAGTTGTGTTTTCGTGGTCTTTTTCGTGCTTGTTCTTGGTGCCTATGCTCTCGGTGTGATTCCGCGGATTTGAGTGGGTTTCTCTCCGGATTTCTTTGAGGGGATCATGGGTGAGTGCTTTGTGCCTCTTTGTGGATGATCTTGACCCCTCAAACGCCGGATTTGGCCTTCGATTCGTTGACTTTTGGATGAACCCGAGGTCATAGTGTTCTTGGCAAGGATTTGCGATTCCGGGAGTTGTAGGATGTTTGAGGCTGTAATTTTTGGTGCATAACCTCTCCTTGGGGTGTTCATCATCTCACCAAAATTTCGTCTCAAGACTCCTTGTGGTTTGGGAGATCCATCGATTGAAGTTTGAGGTTGTTTCTCGTGTTCCTCGGGCCGTGCCGATTCGCACCGGTGGACCGTCCGCGAGGTCACCGCGGACCGTCCGCAAGGTAGCCGCGGACCGTCCGCGAGGTCACCGCGGACCGTCCGCGAGGTGCCCGATGCCCCACCGTTCTTCGTGTTCTTGCGGGTTCTTGAGCGCCTCTCTTTCGATTCCTTTTGTCGGTGGGTTTTTGGTGCATGAAGTTTGCGGACGTCCGTACTAGAGTGTCGGACGGTCCGTGACGAGGCGGACGGTCCGCGGGTCCATCACGGACGGTCCGTTTTTCTTAGTGCAAGATCGGAGGTTCGGGTAGCAATTTCGGACGGTCCGTGCCCTCCTCGCGGACGGTCCGCGCCCTCCTCGCGGACGGCTCCGCCGGACATCGGCGGACGGTCCGCCCGTGCTTTCCGCATTGCCTAAGTCCCTTGCTTTTTGAGTTGTGCTTCCGCGTGTGCTTCAAGGAATCGTTCCTAGGACTAGAGATTGATCCATAACCTCGTAGTCTTGGCGATTGGTGTGTGACTCGATCCATCGCTTGTGTGTGACCGGGATTTGAGTAGGGCATAGGCCGGGTTCTTTGGGAAGAATTTTTACCGGCTCCTATTCACTCCCCCCTCTCTAGTCGCCATCCGATCCTTCAACACGGCACCTGAAGGCGTGGAGCACAAGGACTACACAGGAGTAGTACTCGGTTAGGGAGCTGTACATGTTCCGCACTGTATAGAGGACTCCTAGACGTACTCGACTAGTACTCTCTCCCTACTCCGACTTGTAACCCTGCCTCCCGGACTATATAAGGCGAGACAGGGACCGATCACCTCATCCAATCTCCTCTCATACAACTCACGGTGCACTATTGCACCATCTTGTAATCGTGCCCTATCAATCCAGAGCTACGCAAAGATACGGACGTAGGGTATTACGCACCTCGCGGCCGAACCTGTCCAAATTGTGTGCCACGTGTCTCTTCCTTCGAGTTACCGATCTCGGCGAGTCACAATCATCTACTTCGGGTACTCCCCGTAGTAGGTTGCCGGTCTAAAACACCGACACTAGGTTACTTGACAACGCAATGCATAAACCTCTCTCAGCTGCGAAGCTACCATAGATCAGATCAGTCTGAGGGCCGGGCTATACACCAACTACCGGCAACCCCCAACCCTTATCAGGTAAAGCATACCTAACACCTAGTTCACTAATTAATAAGCCAAGACAAAGCCATATGTCTTGTGGTTGCACTGTTTTCCTGGGTGGTTCTCCATGTTCCGATTAACACAGGTGATCTTGTTTAATGAAGGGACAACATAAGTAAAGCAAGATTAACATTTTTGTTCATCAAAACCACCATAATCCCAAGTTGACCAACTAAGCATGGTCTACCCAACATAAACATAAACCCAGGTTGATCAAGGCACAGGATAACAAAGCTAGTCAAACCTTAATAGTAGGACCCGTCAATTTAATGCAAGCAATAATAAATAACAGTGTAATTAAAATGCGTGTTGTAATAGGATCAATGGGAATGCAGCAAGGACTTCCCTTCGACCAATGTTTGCTGCTGCTAAAGGTCTTGGAAATCTTCAACTCCGGCGTATTCCACGTACGAACCGTCTTCTACGCACCACATCATTCACATACAAGCATACAATGGAATAAACTAAGAAACAATCACCAAACAGTACTAACAGAACTAAACAGGGGCAAAAAGTCGTTCTACTTGTCGAGACGATCGCGTGGATATAAAGAACGCTAAAAACGGAGCTAAAACGCGGAAGATACGGAGAAAACAAGATTGGAGGACCTACACGCAATTAACTATAGATTTTAGGGGCTAGCAAGGAAGATTCTCGAGACACATCAAACAGTGCTCGCGAATAGATCTAATCTGGGGGTTAGATCTGCAAAAAGGGCTCGGGGTGGATTGGATCTTAAGGAATCTAATTTTATAGGGTGTTTACTGCAGATGTGCATAGACACAAGAAAAACCTAAAGAATTACACGAAAACACAGGGTTCAATCTGCAAAACCGCCATAACTCATCCCCTTCCTCTGGCCTGCCATGGGCGGCGGACAGGGAGGCTGACCGCCGGCGGCGCCGGCGACTCGGGCGCCTAGGGACAAGAGCGAAGCGCGGAATTGGAAGAGAAGGACGAGGGGACCCCGTAGATGGCCTCACCCATGGCGGATGACAACTGAAGCGACCGGAATCGGCGGCGGCGGAGCTTGCGGCCGCTCCACCCGAAAGCAGGCGGCGGCGGCGCCGGCGAGCAAGGCGCAAGGCGGCGTCTAGGGTGAGCGAGGGGCACGGCGCGCGCGGGAGCACACGGCTCGGCCTTTATAGGGGCGGGGCGGGAGCCCGACGTGGCACGCACGCCAAGGCCGGGGGCCCGGCGGCGGCGCCGCGCCGGCTCGGCTCTCGGCCCGATGGGCCCGGCCGGCCGGCCGGCCGGCCGGGCCGGCCCCGCGGGTTGGGTCGGGCCACGGTGCTCGGCCCAATCCGGTAGATAGGTTTTCTTTTTTTCCGAATTTATTTTTAATGCGAAAACAAATTCCAGAAAAGTCTAGAAATTGTTTAAAGGCACGAAAAATACTCCGAAAATCACAAAACTTCCAGGAAAATTCCTAGAGATAGATTAAGACATGAACAACCCAAATAAAGCATTTGGAGCTCATGAAAAATATTTTAGAGCCTTCTAATAAATAGAAATAGCTCAAGGAAAATGAGATTAAATTCCAGAAAAATCCGAAAAAATCTCGGGAACACTAGGACAGCTCCTAAACGCATTTTTGAAACCTTTTGCACTCAAGAACCACTAGATGCATCGGCATGAATGCAACACACACAACTTTCATTTAATTTAGAAAATCAAACAAAGGATTTTTCCTATACTATATTCCCTGTAAAGAAAAATAAAAGTTGGGCAAAATTTTAAAATTTAGACTAAATCGTTGTTTAAGTTTTTCTTCCTATTCACATCCTGAAATTAGAAATTTCAGGGTGTGACAAATCTACCCCCCTTAAAAGGAATCTCGTCCTCGAGATTCGGAAGAATAAAGAAAGATTTCGAGAACGATATGGTAGAACTGATGTGAGAACAATGTTGGTAGAGAACATACCCAACACGGTCATTGCATTTATGTGGTTCAATTTACCACGAGCGGAGCTCTGCTGTCCCTTAGAGCTTTGCGTGGTCTGGTTTCCATTCCTCATTTGCTGATTCTGCACTGGGGTATTCGGGACGCTCCTCTGAGCACAGTTGTTAGCATAGTGACCAGTCTCTGCACACTTAAAGCATGTATTACCAACAGGAGTACTTGGCGCACTAGGTCTCACTGGGGTTCCTGCTGGGGTGTTCTGACTAGTCTGCTGGTCATTGGGGCGTGGAGTTTGTGGAGTGGAATGCTGCAACTCTTGAATGGGGTGCTTGAAAGGTTGATTGTTCCGCTGAAACTGATTCTGCCCAGAGTTACCACCTGAACCTCCTACATGGGGTGTTGTTCCCTGTGGTGGAATGAAACGGGGATGAGTGCTGGTCCCAAACTGCACAGAAGTAGTGGCCTTCCTCTTCAGATTTCCCAATTCTATGCGCATGGCCTCCAGGGTGATGGTCTTGTCTAACAGGTGCTGGAAAGACGGAAAAGTGTGAGACGTCAGCTGGTACCGAAGCGGTCCAGCCAATCCCTCCATGAAGCGCTCCTGCTTCTTTGGGTCATCTGCCACCTCCTCTAGTGCATAGCGAGACAGCTCGATGAACCTGTCCCGGTACTCTGTCACTGACATTCCCCCCTGTTGGAGAGAGAGGGACTCCTTCTTCTTCAGCCTCATCAACCCTGCAGGAATGTGGTGGTTCCTGAAGCTCTCAGTGAACTCCTGCCAGGTGATGGCGTTTGGCGTAGCATGGGCGGTAGTGTAGGCATCCCACCATGCTCTTGCTGAACCCTTGAGTCGTCCTGCAGTGAATAGGACCTTCTCTCTATCATCACACTGAGCCGTGGTGAGCATCTTGCTCACAGTCTTCAACCAATCATCAGCGTCAAGCGGATCAGCAACATGAGTGAAAACTGGCGGACGGTGGCTCATGAACTCCCTGTGCTTGTTCATGGGCGCCGGCTGTTGTGGCGGTGGCTGAGGTGGGTTGTTGGCTTGGGCCTGCATGTTGGCCACAGTGTTGGTCAGGTTCTCCAAGAGTTGTAGCTGATTCTGGAAGAACTGCTGCATGGCCGAATCCATTGGTGGTTGTTGTGCACTGCCTGAGCTGCTGCCTCGTCCTTGGCGTGTCACTGGAGGTTGATCAACACCTAACCCGGACTTGGTGTTCACCATCTGAGTGTTAGGAACATTGACTTAGATTATTGCACAGAGAAAAGCTCAAAAGATTAAGCAGCGCACCTTCCAGTTTAAGACAGATTCTGTCGACTCCAAACATTCATGTATAACTCTCAACGTGGATAACAAAAAATTATGAGCTTTCGAACAGTAAAAGATAATGAAATTCCAGAACTAGCCCAAATGGAATCACCTCGATCGGAGCTCTATAACTTCAGATATAAAATAAACAAGTCGGGTATATCAGCAGTGCTAACAGATTCAAGTAGCTCCAAAGTTCCGGGCATCACTCTCTGAATATGTAATCACAATTGCTGAATTTTGTACAGAAAAACACCCATGAAATTTCTGAACTTCTCCAACTAGATTTGCCTCAAACAGAGGTCTATAGCCCAAGATATAAAATAATGAAGTCAATGTGTCAACAGAGTTTTACAGATTCTGACAACTCCCATGTTTCATGCATAGCTCCCAGGATATGTATTGGATGGGGCTGAATTTTTGACAGAAAATTGATTATGACATTTGTGAACTAACCCAACTGGTTTTACATCAATCGGAGCTCTGTAGCTCGAGATATGAACAAAACACTACTGCTGTGTCGAAGGTTGACGAGAACAGATTTGCAGCAAGATAGATTCCAAAGTGGATGAGTAAAGATTAAACCCAACTAAGCAAACCTATACTAAACCAATGTCATTGTGGCTATCAACCCACAACACATCGCACTCAATCAAAGATCCAAATCAAGCATTAACACAAGATCAAACATTCAAACACACCACTAAACTAAGCACACCTAATCGTCGATTGTGACTAGCGATTTCATAAGGATAGAGCCTAAAGAACCTAGATCCTAAGGAAGATCTTCAGCTTGAACATGGTAGGGTCATTAGATAACTGAGAACACTGTGAACCACGTGTAGGGTAAAGGTAGGAAAAGGTTAGAGAGCAGAGAGTAGATGCTAAAGATTTCCTAAAGCAAGAACAGGGTAACATAGAGTGAAAAGATTGACCAAGATAAGATAGATAGCAACTAGAATACCAAGGATGGGGTAAAATCAAGGATAAGTATATTAAGAATGGAATTAAAGCATAGCATGGAGTAAGCATGGCTTCTAGATGATTATAATCCTTAAGTTCGACCAGTTTCTAACTAGGCTAACGTCCTACAGTCAACACGGCTCTGATACCACTTTGTCACACCCGGATTTAAGGGCAAATCCGAATGCATAGAACACATGTGCGCCAGGATCAAGTTTCACACATGCGTTGACTCAGTGTATACCAAAACACAGTGTAAAAGCGTAAAGAGAGTATTAAAACTTTATTACATGACCGAATGTCTCAAAATCGTAACATAAGCGAGTACTAGCAGCGGTAAAGGACATCTCCACATGCAGCTGACTGGTGGCACGCTCGCCTAGAAACCACCGAACTCTCCAGGAAAGTCTTCAAATCGTCCATCTGAGCAGCAACCGGGTTGTGTAGATGCATATAAAAGAACAACAAGCATGAGCACATGTCGTACACAACAAGGGAAAACTCTATAACAACATGCAAGGCTTTATGGTGGAAGCTTGTGATTGCATAGCAGATCAACATTTTAGTTGGTCAAATTTGATTAAGCAAGCTGAATTACTAGCAAATGTAAGTTTATACCAACCCAGAGATTAACATAAGCATCATAATCATGAACGAAAGTAAATGCAACAAGTTTAATCCATCTTCCATAGTTTACTCATGTGAGGGTCCAGGACGCCCGTGACCGTGGGCACGGCTAACTAGTCAGTTTTACACTCTGCAGAGGTCGTACATCTTTACCCACAAGTCGCGTAAAAACTCCGAAGAGCTTTAGACCCAACCACGTGATGCTGATCAGGCATCATACCACACTACCGAGGTGTGATTGCATAGGGATGCTACGAGGCCGTTACAAAGATCCCAGATGCATGATGCTCGCTAGGTTACTTGACAGCGCAATGCATAAACCTCTCTCTCCTGCGAAGCTACCATAGAGCAGATCAGTCTGAGGGCCGGGCTATACACCAACTACCGGCAACCCCCAACCCTTATCAGGTAAAGCATACCTAACACCTAGTTCACTAATTAATAAGCCAAGATAGAACCATATGTCTTGTGGTTGCACTGTTTTCCTGGGTGGTTCTCCATGTTCCGATTAACACAGGTGATCTTGTTTAATGAAGGGACAACATAAGTAAAGCAAGATTAACATTTTTGTTCATCAAAACCACTATAATCCCAAGTTGAGCAACTAAGCATGGTCTACCCAACATAAACATAAACCCAGGTTGATCAAGGCACAGGATAACAAAGCTAGTCAAACCTTAATAGTAGGACCCGTCAATTTAATGCAAGCAATAATAAATAACAGTGTAATTAAAATGCATGTTGTAATAGGATCAATGGGAATGCAGCAAGGACTTGCCTTCTACCAACGTTTGCTGCTGCTCAAGGTCTTGGAAATCTTCAACTCCGGCGTGTTCCACGTACGAACCGTCTTCTACGCACCACATCATTCACATACAAGCATACAATGGAATAAAATAAGAAACAATCACCAAACAGTACTTGCAGAACTAAACAGAGGCAAAAAGTCGTTCTACTCGTCGAGACGATCGTGTGGATATAAACAACGATAAAAACGGAGCTAAAACGCGGAAGATACGGAGAAAACAAGATTGGAGGACCTACACGCAATTAACTATAGATTTTAGGGGCTAGCAAGGAAGATTCTCGAGACACATCAAACAGTGCTCGCGAATAGATCTAATCTGGGGGTTAGATCTGCAAAAAGGGCTCGGGGTGGATTGGATCTTAAGGAATCTAATTTTATAGGGGGTTTCCTGCAGAAGTGCATAGACACAAGAAAAACCTAAAGAATTACACGAAAACACAGGGTTCAATCTGCAAAACCGCCATAACTCATCCCCTTCCTCTGGCCTGCCATAGACGGCAGACAGGGAGGTCGACCGTCGGCGGCACCGGCGACTCGGGCGCCTAGGGACAAGAGCGAAGCGCGGAATTGAAAGAGAAGGACGAGGGGACCCCGTAGATGGCCTCACCCACGGCGGACGGCAACTGAAGCGACAGGAATCGGCGGCGGCGGAGCTTGCGGCCGGCTCGATTCCCGGCGGCGGCGGCGACGGCGCCGGCGAGCAAGGCGCAGGGCGGCGTCTAGGGCGAGCGAGGGGCACGGTGCGCGCGGAGCACACGGCTCGGCCTTTATAGGGGCGGGGCGGTAGCCGGCGTGGCATGCACGCCAAGGCCGGGGGCCCCGGCGGCGGCGCGCCTCTCGGCCGCATGGGCCCGGCCGGGCCGGGCCGGCCGCCGGGCCGGCCCTCGCGGGTTGGGTCGGGCCACAGGCTCGGCCCAATCCGGTAGATAGGTTTTCTTTTTTTCCGAATTTATTTTTAATGCGAAAACAAATTCCAGAAAAGTCTAGAAATTGTTTAAAGGCACGAAAAATAGTCCGAAAATCACAAAAAATCCAGGAAAATTCCTAGAGATAGATTAAGACATGAACAATCCAAATAAAGCATTTGGAGCTCATGAAAAAGATTTTAGAGCCTTCTAATAAATAGAAATAGCTCAAGGAAAATGAGATTAAATTCCAGAAAAATCCGGAAAATTCTCGGGAACACTAGGACAACTCCTAAACGCATTTTTGAAACCTTTTGCACTCAAGAACCACTAGATGCATCGGCATGAATGCAACATACACAACTTTCATTTAATTTAGAAAATCAAACAAAAGATTTTTCCTATACTGTATTCCCTGTAAAGAAAAATAAAAGTTGGGCAAAATTTAAAATTTAGACTAAATCGTTGTTTAAGTTTTTCTTCCTATTCACATCCTGAAATTGAAAATTTCAGGGTGTGACAGGCGGCTTCAAGGGATGTCTGCGTAGACGCCTCGCTCGCCACGGCAGCGGCCGCCGCCACTCGGGCTACGACGAGCTGCATCTCCAGCTGGGTCCGTTCCGCGCAGAGTTGGCGCGCCGCACGGGCTCGTCTCTGACCTGACGACGCAAGTGCCTGCCTCCCATAAAGCAAAGATAAGTTGCACGCCTCGAGAAGACTAGAGAATTGAAGACACGACCTCCAAACAAGAAAGCTTACCGAGGTCGCTGGGAGGATCAGCTCGTCGAAGGCGCGACGCGCCCAGTTCAACCCGCGCTCCAAGGTGTTGTGCGCCGCAACCTCCTTGTCATCCTCGGCGTCATCACCAGACTCGGAAGTGGCCGCCCACGAGGAGCAGGCGAGCTCGAGGGGCTGGGCCTCACCGCTTGATGCGCCCTGCAACAAAGCCGCTCCCGCCTCCTCGACATCTTGGATCTCCGGGGAGGCAGCCCTTGTCGTACCCTCGGGAGGAGCTCGCTCCTGAACGGCTCCGGCAGGCTCGTCCGGCACGCGAACCTCGTCGGCACTGGCGACGATTGGGCGGGCGGCGACGGTCCTGCCTCTCCGACAACAACCTCGCTCGCGCCGGCGGTGACACCGGCGGTTGTGGTTCCCGGCGCCTTCTCGCCGACCGGGGGAGGGGCGCTTCCTGGCCCTCACCGGTTGGCGGTGGTGCGGCCGCGGGCGCCTCGAGAACCGCTTTCGACGCCTCCGACGCGGCGTGGGGAGCAAAGCCGCCAGCGCGCTCATAATCGTGCAGCGTCTTCGAGACCGACGCGATCATCTCCATGATCGACGGCTCAGCGAACATCCGCTCCGTCGCCACGTCCAGCACCTCCTTCGGGAGTTGGGGGCTTCAAGGTCGATAACCCTGACGTCGGGGAAGTCTATGTACCGGCTCGTCGCTAGTTCCATCACCTCCTCGACGGTGACGGCGCCCACGGCCAAAGAAGTCCCCGCCACCTCCACAGTCGAGGAAGGACCCAGCGCCTCAGCCGCCGGGGAAGACTCCGGTGCCTCTGCAGTAGGAGAAGGGTCCGCCGCCACCGCCACCAGAGCAGGCTCCGACATCGAGGTCATCACAATGTCGCGACCCCTTGACGATGGGGGGGTGTCGAGTCTTCGTCCAGCACCACAACCACGTCTCCGCCGCCCGGGCCGACCTCGGCCGGCGTCTCCAGTGCTAGTTGAGGGGCGACCGTCTCCGCGACCATCTGCCTCTCCTCAACAGCGGTCGCAGGGATTGGTAGGGGAGGCGCACTCGACTCCTCCACTACGGCGACCACCGTCGGCTCCTCTTCAACCCACGCCGGTAATGACTCGGTGCTCGGGGGCTCGGGATGGGGCTCAGAAGTCACCACCCGTGCGCTCAATGCCAGTCGCTTCAAGGGCGCAAGGCTGAGCACGCCGGTGTCGACGTGCCTTCGAGAAGAAAGAAAGTGACGTCAGCAAGCGAACCAAGTCGGAAGATCTACGATAAAAAGTCCAAAGTCGAGAACTCACATCTTGGAGCGCACCCGAGGTTTCTTGGCCGAGCGGCTCGACAAGCCCTGCTTGGGGGCTGCGTGTTTCGAGCCCTACTCGGGGGCTGCTCGCTTCGAGCCCGCCAACACAAAAGCTGCTCTGCTTTGGTCTGCCGCCCCGTCGGCGGCAACACGTACCTTTGCTTGCTCGGGGGCTGACCCCCCGGCCTCCGCGACAACCGGGGTTGGACCGTGGCCCCCGCCGGCGATGAGGGACACGTGAACGTCCGGGGCTCTGCCGCCCCAGATAAGCAATGACTGCAGGCGCCGCGGGACAGCACCTGGCTCCGCCGCCTGTGGCGTGCTCGACGTCGACACCGAGTCCGACGACTTCCCCCACGATCGCCACCTCTGCAGGAGTTAGAGTCGGGGCGATCGGAGCCATCGTAAAGCTGGCGGGCGGACGCCGACCGCTCCTCCGACTTTCTTGGGGGGGTGTCGGCTTCGAGAGGTGCGGATCTCTGGGACTCGGAGGCGCCCGTCCCGCTGGGCGCCGCGTGAGGCCGGACCGTCCGCTGGTCCTCTCGGGCAGGGCGAGCTGCTTGACGCGAGGTCGAGCCCACAATATTGTCACCCACAACCGCCTGCGGCTGTCATGACGACGACACTTCAGTGCCGCGGGGAGGCGACGACGAGGATGACCCCGACATGTCGCTCTAGCGGACCGCCGCACTGGTGACATCGCCGCTCCACAACGGCTCGGGTGATGGGTCTTCATTGGAGGAGACGCCCTGCTCCCCCGCCTTCCGCCTCTTGATGCGGTTGTCGTTACGATCGCGCTTGGCGATCTGGTGCTTCTTGTGCTGCGCCTTGCATGTGGTGCGCCTCTTCTCCGCCGCTGCCTTGTTCCGGTTAAAAACCGCCTCCTCTGGGAGAGGCGCCATGGCCAGGACGAGGTGGGCACACTTCAACTACAACGGCAAGAAGGCGTAAGGGTTGGGCGGGGAAGACAAGCTCTGAGAAGATTGACGTCACGACAAGAGCAAATAAGATGCATCGAGAAGGCGACAACTCACAACTTTTTCTGTCCCCTTGTTGGGGAGCATCGGGAGCAGCCGCGATGGCGGCCACGAGTAGGTTGATCTCCCGATCGCCTGCGCCATGCGACGCTGGACCTCGAGAGACGACGGGAGCGACGACACGGTCACGGTCCCCTCCCAGGGGGCCCTGTCGGCCGTCATATCACAGAGGTGAAGCGGCCGCCTCCGAAGCAGCACGACTTCTCGGGCGTGATATTACCCGATCACTTCCGCCAGGGTGACTTCGGCTCCTTGGAGGCGCCCTAACACGACCCAGTGCTGCTTGAGGATTTTCTTCTGCTCCTTCTTGGCGGGGCCATCTGCCCAGCTCCTCCGCGACTCCGCGATGGAGTTCCCGGTGTACAACGGAAGCGCGAACTCGAGGTCGTTCCACAGGTAGAACCACCCCTTGTGCCAGCCACTGTTGGAGCTGGTCAGCGTCATTGGGATGTAGTCGTCGCCGCGACCCTGCTTCATCCGGAGGTTGGCACAGCTGGTCGTCGCCGCGTGGGAGCCATCCTTCCAACAGGTGAACCTGAAGAAGTGTTGGAAGAGGTGCCAATGGGCGCTGATTCCAAGGTACCCCTCGCACATTGCCTCGAACACAGCCATCTGCTGGATGCTGTTCGGGTTGAGGTGCTGGAGCTGCAGCCCGTACTCGAACAGCACCCCGCGGATGAACCGGCCGGCGGGGACGGAGAAGCCGCGCTCGTGGAAGGCCACGAACGACACCACGTACCACTTGGGGGGGCAGCACAGACTTGTCGCTGGGAACCCTCCACTCAACGACGGTGGTGAGCGAAGGAAGCTGTCCCGCTTCGACAAGGCGGAGGAGCTGCTCGTGGGAAACATTGGAGCGCCTCCTGTTTGACATCACGGCAGCAAAGTCTTGGGCGGGCTGGAAGCACAAGTAGCGGCGGCGTGGTGGATGCTGAGGAACTCGGAGCGCAGAGGGCAAGCGCGAGAGGAGAAAGAAGATGGGAAGGCAAAGTCCCGAACTAGCGCTCGGCGCACGGTTTTAAAGGGGCAAACGCGGCCCCTCACCTTCGAGCGTCGGGCCCGCCGTGTCAGCGAGATTTTCGCCCACGCGCACACTCCCCAGCGAAACAACCCCCCACTCGCGTGACGCCTCGGTCCCCGCAGAATACAGGCTGTAGAGTCTGCGCGCAGTCATGATGGAACGGTCCCGTCCGTCATGTCGGCCGAGATGCCCACGCCCATAACTGCGCTCACATTCATCGCAACGGCCATGACTGCCCCGACGAAACATCCCCAAGCTACAATGGCTACAATTACGAATAAAAGCTCGCGAGCGAGTCTCCAACTCACTCACGAGCTCGGGGCTACATCCGGCGGATGCGCTCGCGCGCACTCACCGAGAACGTGAAGAACACCACCAACACCAAAACCATCCGGCTGAGCCTGAGCGCGACTCCTTGACTCACTCTCAGGCTCGGGGGCTACTGACGAGGGCCTGGATTAGGGCCCCCTTTGTCGGCGAGATTATCTCCCCTAAGACAACAAGACGATCCAACACCATTGACAATGTGAAGGCCAAGATTGACAATGTCAAGGCAAAGATTCAGGACAAGGAGAAGAAAGAACCTTGGTCGAGACCCACACTGGCAAGACGTCTAGTCTTTGGCCAGCTGGCTGCATCTCTGACCAGTTCCCCACTAAAGGGACCCTCACGACAAGTCTCCGCCTCGCACGACAGGTCTCCACCTCGCACGACAAGTCTCTGCCTCGCACGAGAAGTCCGGCCCCGACTGGCACGTGGGCCCAAACGCACAGCGCAAGCGCCACCACCGACGCGCATGGAGGTACGATTCCCCACGTCGCGCAGGTACAACAGCTGACAGGCATGCAAGCAACCCGCTCCAACAAGGGCCTTAATGTTGGTCCCACCGGCTGCGCGGCCATCACATCGCCATCATCTCCCACTCTGCCGCACGCAAGCTCAGCCCGAGGCACTCGAGCACCCTCTACAACGTGCACAAATCTAGACTTAGGCTTGGGCGTGGCAAGCTAGGCAAGTACTCGGGCAGACCAATACAAGCCCAAACTACTCGAGGAGGAGCCCAAGTGTCCCGGAGTGAACAGTCCAACCCGGCCACGCGGCGGCTCCCCCGACAAGGCGTCACGACTCAGCTTCAATGCGCCCCGACGGATAGCGACGTACGACGGGATGTGCGAGCTGCCAAGCAGTGTAATTCTTTCTTCTTCTCCCTTGTGCCCCTCCCCTTTTGACTATAAAAGGGAGAGGAGGGCAACGGTTACAAGGGTTAGACCTTCATAGGATCGAACACCATCTCAAGGGACTTGGGCTCGACACCCTCTCCCGACTAGCTTGTAACCCCTACTACAAGCACTCCTAGCTCGGCAACACGGCAGCACCACACTGGACGTAGAGTATTACTCCTCAGAGGCCTGAACCAGTCTAAATCCTGCCATCTCCTGCGCTAACCATCCGAGCCCGACGCACGATCGATACAAATTTACCGCCGGCGGTAGAGAACTCCACCACAACCACTCAGCTATTGAGATAAATAACAAGTAGTGCTATGAAAGAAAGCATATCTCTAGTAGTATGAAACAACAGATCTCAGAGAGATTACAACTGTTTACTAGAAGGATCAGTGCACCGAAAATCTGAAACACCGGTAGTAGGACAAATATCATTGATTCCATAAAGCATCTCTCTCTTCTCAATCACTAGATCTAGCAAGGATGACAAACCCTGGCTTGAGCGAATTATTAATCTGGGAAAGTATGTGGGAAGCACAAACATGCTGATGTGCTGAATATTATGCAATTGCCACATAGTTGGGCAGCTTGACATTTCCCGGGCGAGAAAATACAATCTGCATGCGGTGTATAGAACAGGCAGTCAGAATCTGACACCCTAGTTAGCATGCAAGTTGAGTTTGTTTATAACCCGTTAACATAAGTGTAGGCAATTAGGGCATACAAACCTGGTAATCTCCAAGTGTGCGCGATTTGAATCCAGCTGCACAGTAAATAAAATAGTATTCCCATGTACGGATGAACTTGTCATCAAATCCCAGGGCCAAAACTTTACTGCAAAAACAGAGTGAACACAGTTAACTGATGTGTGATGTAGATTTTGATCGATGTCGATGTAGCTTTTCCGAGTTGGAGTTCCTGTACTTACTCTATATTGTCCATGAAGTTGTCCCTCCAGCGCACAAGAGTTGTGTAGTAGTGGTACCCAATATTCTCAACGTGTTCTATGCTGCAGACAAATATAGGTCCAAAATTGAATTGGTGAATTCATTCATATAAGTCAAGGATGCCTTAGATAACCAACTCGAAGATGTGTTAGCAGAAACTGATGAGTGTCAAACAAGATAGCTAGCTAGCCAGTGCTGGTGAGTACGAACCAGAGCCTTGATGCATTAGACATGGCACACGTTATTCGAGCCAGAGATGGAAGGCAACCACCTGGGAAGATATATTCCTTTATGAAGTCAGAGCTCCTCCTATATTCATCGTAACGTTCCTCAGGGATTGAGATGAACTGTTTTGTGCACATATATAAATTTGTTAATTCGCAGGCGAAAATTAGTTATGATCGATTTGTTTCCTGCAGATAAATATTCAATCGATATGAGTTGTAGATGATGAATGGCATGCACCTGGAGGACAAACAGGCCATCTTCTGCCAAATGGTATTCGCAGGAGCTAAAAAACTCATCCATGTACTCATGGCCGACATGTTCGATCATCTCGCTGAATAGTCAAGTGAAATCATGTATCTATTAGCCTTAATTTTGATGACTTCTTCAATAAAAATTGTTGCCAGTAGGACTCACCAACTTATAATCCTATCATATTTATGGCAAGTTGGTATTCGGCGGTAGTCGCACAGCAGGAAAGTTATGCGGTCCTGCAAAAAAAAGGTAGAATTTGCTACCTCAAATCTTCTCCAATGCTGATGCCTTTTGAAGATTAATGAATACTAAAACTATCACACTACGAAATAAAGCATTGACCTCCAATCCAGCTTCTTTCACTTTTCTTTGGGAGTACTTAAGTTGCTCCTCAGACAAGGTGATCCCTGTGTATTTACAGCCACTTTTCTTCACCACCTCTATTGCTAGAGTGCCCCAGCCACTACCGATCTCAAGAACATGATGGTGTCGCTCCACATTAGCCTTCAGTTAAATGGAGATATATCGCAAGCAAGATTGAGGCACCGTCAAGTCATGTATATGCGTGTGCATATGCAAGTGAGCAATTAATATGTCAACACAAATGACATAAATTAAATGACTATATCAAGATAATAAGATATGATATGATGCACGACTGCAAGAAAGTACCACATGCTATGATCAAAATATATTACCTTGTTGATCAGAGAACTAACTTTACGTAGCTGGGCTGCTTCTAAGCTTTCATCCTCCACCTACCATTAAAGCCAAGTAAGCTAGTTCAAGACTATTATCTAATACTCCCTTCGTTCCAAATTATAGATTGTTTGACTTTTTTAACCAAGAGTTTGACCAGTCGTCTTATTAAAAAAGTTAATAAAGAAAGTCACAATTTTTTTGATATTATGCACAAGTTTTTAATGGGACGAGTGGTCAAATTTGAGATAAAAAAGTCAAACAAACTATAATTTAGAATGGAGGGAGTATTTACAACCCAACTCTATATAATTTATTTACATCACTGCAGATTGAATCAAAAGATTAATTGAGAAACCTTGAATATACCGGAAGAATAATTCATTGTTGGGTCCAGAAAAAGGGCAAAAAAATCATTACTCTGCATGGACAGATGTAAAATCAGAAGAAAAACTCTTAACAAATATTTTAGATACATTATTGATTTAATAAGTGTCCATATATCTTCATGTAGATAGGAAAACCAAATTTAAAGGACACGTTGGGTACTCACCAGATCGTAGTGTTCAGAGATATTTCGACGAGTTTGTGTTACAGTGTTCTTCCTTGAGAAATGTGATAGAATATATTTGGCAGATGCAAACCCAGCGGTTAAAAGCAAGGGCGTCCACCAACCTCTGCTGATATAGCTTCTGCAGGAGACGTTTCAAAGAGTTTGACAGGTATGAGACTTCAGTTTAATAAATCTTTTCGAATGAAATTTGTGGAAAATTGATACAAGACCTTTTGCTGGCAATGTTCTTCGAACTCTTGCGCACATCTCTATTAGCAATAAGAATCTGTATGCAGGAGATCGTTTATTAGTCTAGTTGTAACAGTAAACGAGAAATTAGCAGTCATGTGAATCTGTAGATGTAAATAAAATGACCTAAGCTACATCTATATATACTAATATACATGCATCAAACAATGGAACAGAAAAATAATTTTACCAGTAAAAGATTTAGAAGGCCTTCTCTTTGATCAGCAAAAGAGAAATAGCCATTAATGTAGGCATCGGCCAAACCAAGATCTGCTTCTGTTGCAACCTGACAGAAGGGCAAGGCAGCAAAGAGTAACCCATGCATCACAATTCACAGGAGATCTGACGAAGCAAGTATAATACAGATAGAACTAGACTTCCATCAATACGATAATAGGAAAGAAGAGAAACCTTCCAATAAAACTGGGGGTCATGAACTTGCATGGCAGATTTTATATTGCATTTTGCACATACTTTACCAAAACTGGATGCAGTACCTCCTTCCTCAATCAAGCTAATAATGAAACTGAAGTGAGAACGATTACAAGACATTGCATAGAGTATCTGAATTCATACAAGAACAAACCTCAAGCTTCCAATGGAAATGTATTGGTCAAGGAATCTTGTTACAAGAAGACGTGCCCCAGCCTCGGTCCATGATGGGACCATAGCTCTTGGGTTCATCAGGAGGTCACATTTCTTTCCAAGTAAACCTGCAGCTGCTGCTTTCCCAGCCTGCACCAATTATTTAGTAGTCAGTACGCTATAAGCTGGTAACGCTCATATGAATATTTGCACAACGTTTTTGCCGCTTTTGTGTTTGAACCTAGAAAGTACAAGCTGTGCAGAGAATACCTTCACACCATCCTCATGGAATCCATAGCCTGTTATCCAATACAAAAAGGACATTTCAGAAAAGAAAACGAAATGCAGTAAAAGGGCATGTTGTACTGTAACAAGTGAAATACCTTGATATGACCCACAGAACCATAACCCTCTCTTTCCCTGGATGTGATTGAGCTCAAGAGAAGCCTTTGCAGAAGCCACAGAAGGATTTAGGTGGCTGGTATGCCATTTGTGCAATACGTTATCGGGGACACGAATTGGATTAAGTGTCACAAGAAAAGGCCTGGCAGATCCAATGTTCTGGCAGTTCAGAGAAAGCGGCAAAACACCACGGTTATCGTTGATCCATACTAAACTTGGTCGCACAGGTTGGTAAAAAATGGTAATGCTGACTACCTGAAGCAGATTTAGCCAGTATGTAACACATACTCCCCTGCTTGTTGTCCCCAGGTAGTTCCTTGCACTCCATGCTGACGAGCTCCGTGGCATGAAACTTCCATCCCGGTGGAGGTATGCATCACTGCAAACAGAGATGCATGGGACAAGTATACCGGACCAAACTACATATATACCTCACAAACACTTCAATAGAAGATCTCATGTACATCAGATTCTTATGTAATAGCATGCAGCATTACCTGGTAGTATAGTGAAATGCACCTAGAATTCTCAATTCATCATCTGTTGCTTCAGTTCCAAGTACTTTTAGAGCATCAGGTGCATGGACACTAAATATGATTTGGTCATACATTTCCTCTGAACCATCAAACTCCAGGACTTTGTAACCTGTTTCCAGAAACATATAATTTTGTTTTCGTAAGTGAATGAATAGAGTAATTTACTATGGTTTAGAATTTGTATTGTGTTTGATTCCTCTAGGGAACTTTGTTTTTTCAGAATCCATATGTGTTTGTCAGTTCTCACTACTGCACGTATATATAGCTAGTCTAGACCGGCTCTCCAGGGGACAGCAAGTGCCAAAGCTAGAAACAGTACCCAGCTGGGATTAAATCAAGATTAATGACGTGGCTAATGATGTGACTGCTTTAATTTTCATGCAAATCACATGTGAAGGTCTACCGGAGGAAAACTGCCATTTTGTTTCAGTGAATAACATTAAGCACCACCTTTATGCAGGTAGGTCTTTTACTGTAACACCCTAAATTCCACTTCTTGGTTTTGATTAAAATTTGCTTAACAACATTTCGATTTCGCTTAAGGAATGTAAGGATGTTGTGCGCTTCTAGGCATTTAATCATTTTTATTAATTAATTAAAGAAATATAGGAGTTTACTGTTGCATTCATGCTTGTGCATTATTTTTGGGTGTTGGATTCAAACCTTGGTTTGAATTCAAAGCTTGATTTCTGGTTTTATTAGGATTTGAAAACTAGAAAAAGAAAAGAAAAACCAGCTCACCGGTCCCGTTTTCGCCGCGGCCCGCCGTGAAGTCCGCCGCAGGCCCTCGGTTTTCTTCCCGCGTCCGCGCGCTCGCAGCCCCGCCCCGCCCCCGCGGCCCGCTTCCGCTTAGCGGCCCATCCGGCCCGGCTCGGCGCGCCGCCTCTGCGCAGGGCCGACTTGCGGGCCCCGCATGTCGGGCCGCCTTCCTCGCGCCGCCGCGCCCGCGTCCGAGCCGGAGTCGAGGTCGGGCCGTGCTCCGACTCGGCGCGCGTGCCACGGGCCCGCTTGCCGGGGGCCCCACGCCCCTATTTAAGGCGCCGCCGACCCCCGCGCCGCCCTATCCCGAGTTCCCCGCGTCCGCCGCCCCCAAAACCCTAGCTCGCCAAGCGCCGCCGCCACCTCGGTCCGCGCCGCCGCTCCGAGCCCGTGCCGCCGCCGTTCGCCGCCCCGCGTTGCTCCTTGGATCCGCCGTGAGGTAAGAAACCCGCCGGTGCGGTTTGATTGTACCTCCGTGCTCCGCGTCGCCGGCTCGCCTTCGCCGGAGATTGACCGCCGCCGCGGCTCGCCGTGCGCCGTCGTCCGTCACCGTCCGCCGCCCGGGAGGGTCGCCCGTGGTTTCGCCAAGTGCTCGCGGTCGTCCCGGTGCATACCCCGCGCCGTTTGGGGCATCCTAGCCCCCAACCGCGCCGCACCGCCGCCGCCGCCGTGCGCCGCCGCGCCGCGCCTCGCCGCCGCGGCCGCTTGCGCGGCACCATGGCCGCCCGATGGCCATCCAACGGCCCCGCTCGCCCGAGCCGCCGCCCAAAATCCCCTCTCACCGGTCAACTACCCTATCCGCCCGCCTTGATTCCCGGCCGTCCGATCCGGATCCGGCGGATCGCATCCGACCCCTTAGCTTTAACCGCGCTGTTTTGCTTAAAAACCCCTGAGTTTTCCCGGTTTCGCAAAAAGACCCTTCCACTTTAGAAAACCCTTACGTTTAAGCCCTGTTTTCTTCTGTTTTAACCCGAAAGCTCAAAATTCTTTACGATTTAGTCCTAAAACTTGTTTTAATCATAACTTGGTCGTTTTAGCTCCGTTTTTAGCGTTCTTTATGTCCACGCGATCGTCTCGACGAGTAGAATAGTTTTCTGTTGCTTTTACTACTGTTTGAGATGATTGGTGTACTGTTTCTTATTTATTTCAATTGTTTGCTTGTATGTGATGTGTGGAGCGTAGCGTACGAGCAATTCGGGGACTTCGCCGTCGTTGAAGAGTATCAAGACCCCGAGCGCTTTCCGGTCTGGTAGAAGGCAAGTCCTTGCTGCATTCCCGTTGAATTCCTATTGCAACATGCATTTTAATTACATTGTTGTTTATTATTGCTATGCATTAACTTGATGGGTCCTATTGCTAAGGTTCGACTAGCTTTGTTATCCTATGCCTTGATCAACCCGGGTTTACTTTATGTTGGGTAGCACATGCTAGCGCTTTACGTGGTTTTGATGGTTTAATGAACACTTGTTAATATGGCTTTATTTATGCTATCATTCATGTAATGCAAGAACACTTCACTTTGTTAATCGGAACATGGAGAACCACCCAGGAAAACAAGACTACCACAAGACATATGGCTCTGTCTTGGCTTATTAATTAGTGAACTAGATGTTAGGTATGCTTTACCCGATAAGGGTTGGGGGTTGCCGGTAGTTGGTGTATAACTCGGCCCTCGGACCGATCCGCTTCCGTGGTAGCTTCACGATCGAGAGAGGTTTATGCATTGCGCTCGTCAAGTAACCTAGCGGGCGACCTACATCTAGGGATCTTTGTAACGGCCTCGTAGCGTCCCTATGCAATCACACCTCGGTAGTGTGGTATGGTGCCTAGCTAGCATCGCATGGTTGGGTCTAAAACTCTTTTGGGTTTTTACGCGACTTGTGGGTAAAGATGTACAACCTCTGCAGTGTAAAACTAACTAGTTAGCCGTGCTCACGGTCAAGAGCGGCCTGGACCCTCACATGATTAATTCTATGGAAGATGGAACTTTTAAACTTGTGCATTACATTTTATGGATCTCGTTGCATTTTATTATCCGGGTTTGGTATATACTTACACTTGCTAGTAACGATTTGCTTAATAAAACATGACCAACTAAAATGCTTGACTTGCTTATGAGCCAACAGCTTCCACCATAAAGCCTTGCATGTTGTTATAGAACTTTTCCCTTGTTGAGTACGACATGTGCTCATGCTTGTTGTTCATTTATTGCATCTACACTACCCGGCCGTCGCTCGGATGGGCGTTTTGAAGACTACTATGATGAGTTCGATGGGTTCTAGGCGTTCGTTTTCCGGTCGCCGTACCTCGTGGAGGACTTCTACGTGTGTTTCTTTTCCGCCGTTAGCTACTCGAACGATTGTTTAGTTGAGACATTCGGTCATGTAATAACCGTTTAATACTCTCTTTACGCTTTACACCGTGTTTTGGTATTCACCGCGTCGATGCATGTGTGTAACTTGATCCCGGCGCACATGTATTCTTGCATTCGGGTTTGTCCTTAAATCCGGTGTGACAAAGTGGTACCGAGCCATGTTGACCGTAGGACGTTAGCCTAGTTAGAACTGATCGAAAACTAAGGATTTTATAATATTAGAAGCCACACATAGTTAGCTTGCTTTATTCTATTTTATTACGTCTAATCTTGGTTTAATCTTATCCTTGTTTGCTTTTGTTATCTAAGCTTGGTCTTGTCTCTTTTAGTAATCTGCACTTGTCTCATCTATCTTAGATGGTTCGCCGACCGAAGACCACTCGTTCGGTGCCTACCGCTTCCCAAGGTACCCGGAGGACCGGGACTTCTATTTCTACTCCACCGACAAGTGAGGAGCACCGGGATGCTTCCGGAGAGGGAGATGGAGTCCACTCGCTTCGGGGCAAGCTTCACCGCCCGCCGTCATTGAGCCGTCGGATGATGAGCCGCAGGAGCCGGATGAAGAGCAAGAGCCCGAGGAGGAGCCAGCTGAAGAGCCAGAGCAAGGAGGTGATCCGGATGACCACTCAGACCCTGAGGACTCGACCCCGAGGATGGAGATGCCGAGGATCCCCGCCGCCGCAGAGAAGTGGAAGGTGGTCATTTGTCACCATGATGGAGGGCATGCACGCTTTTCGTCCAAGTTGAGGAGGCTCTTCCGGCCGTCTTCGGCCGCTCGTGACGATCGACTACGTTGGACTGAAGAGGACTCACCCTCGCTATCCAACCCAGTGGGATGTGTCTGTGCGCATCTTGGAGGATAACCCGCTGGATGGAGGACTGTATGAGGTTGTTGTCCACCGTGCTCTAGCTACCAGAGCTACCTTCGCCGCCGGGAGAGATGATGCAGCTAGGAGGGCTCTATCCGCGTGGTGTTATGAGGAAGCTCATCACCTCACCAACTCCGTGTGGGGTGATCTACCCCGTCGTCGCTCCGGAGCCGTGCGGTGAGATTCCAATGGCCAATGAAACTTTGGGAGCACGCTATGCCATGCAAGTGGGACACGTAGCAGCTCTCAACACCAACTTGGATGACACTCTCATGGAGCTTCAAGACCTCCGCGATCAACAAGATGAAGACCGTAGGGAGATCAAGAGGCTCAAGGCGGTGATCGCGGGACAAGATGAAGAAGAGGTGCGGGAAGATGGAGAGGATCGGCTCGCCATGTCACCAAGACCCGCAAGGACAAGCTATGGGTCACTTGGATCCCGCACTAGGATCATTTGGCCACAGGTGTTAGGTGTTAGGAGTCCTTATCTTTCCGTTATCGAGTCCGTAAACGTTAGAACGACACGTTGGATCGATGAGTTAGATAGTGGTGTGTTTGAATGCTTGGTTTGTGAACATCTCGTGAGTTGGATTTTTGTTTGATTGTAGTGTGTTGTGGATTAATGCCACAATGATATTGGTTTAGTTATAGAGTTTGATTAGTGGGTTTAAGTTCTGTTCCACCTATCTTTTATCTTACGAATTCGTAATTCTTTATCTATCATATTTTATCTATCTTAAGGAGTATTGTAGTGCTGAATCTGTTCGCGTCACTTCCTGACACAGCAGTAGTGTTTTAATTTTATCTCGATCTACAGAACTCCGAATTAAGTAAAACCAGTGGGGTTAGTTCACAAATTTCATACATGATTTCTGTCAAAAATTCAGCTCTATCCAATTTATATTCTGGGAGTTATGGACGAAACATTAAGCCAACAGAAATCTGTCAATTCCTGCTGACATACCTGACTTCATTATTTTATATCTCGAGTTGTAGACCTCCGATTGAGGCAAAACCAGTTGGGTTAGTTCAGTAATTTCATACACCATATCTCCAGAAAAATTCGTGGTTTTTGGTTACTGGTACAGAGAGATATCTTGGTTTATTTACAGCTATCAGAATCTGTCATAATCTGGAATTCAGCATTTTTTATCTTTTCAGCTTTTTCAATTGTTGTCATCATCTAAATCGGTGTTTCTAACGCTCGGATGGTAAACACCAGGTCCGGATCAGGGGTTGATCAGCCTCCGGTGGTTCGTCAAGGTCGAGGCAACGGTTCGGGCAGTGTACCGCCACCACCACCGCCACCAATGGATCCTATGCGCAGCTTCTTTCGGAACCGGATGCGCTATCGCAACCCGACGAACACTATGGCCAACCCGCAGGCCCAAGCTAATAACCCGCCTCGCCCACCGCCACGGCAGCCGCCGCCCATGAACAGCACCGGGAGTTCATGAGCCACCGTCCGCCGCTTTTCACCCATGATGCGGATCCACTTGATGCCGATGATTGGTCGAAGACCGTGGGCAAGATGCTCACCACGGCTCGGTGTGATGACAGGGAGAAGGTCCCGTTTGCCGCAGGGTCGACTCCGGGGATCCGCAGGAGCATGGTGGGATGCTTACACTACCGCCCATGCCGCACCCGACACCATCACCTCGGCAGGAGTTCACGAGAGCTTCGGGAACCACCATATTCTCGCCGGGGTGATGAGGTCGAAGAAGAAGGAGTTCCTCTCTCTTAAGCGAGGGGGGAATGTCGGTGGCGCAGTATCGGGACGGAGTTCATTGAGTTGTCTCGCTATGCACCGCAGGAGGTAGTCGATGATCCTAAGAAGCAGGAGCGCTTCTTGGAGGGTTTGGCCGGACCGCTTCTTTACCGGTGACCGACGTCGCATACCTTCCGCTCTTTCCGGCGACTGCTAGACAAGGCTATTGTTTTGGAATCCATGCGCGAGGAGCCGGGGGAGCCGAAGAGGAAGGTCGCTACTCCGGGGCGGTCCGGAGCCACACTCGTCCCCGCTTTACCTCACCGTTGGGAGCCCCGTTCCGTCCAGGGAGGTCCGTCGAGGAGGTTATGGCCGGCGAGCCAGCGAGTCGGTACCGGCCCCACGGCGGTTCCGGCCGCACTCCTCGGCGGTTTCGCACCCGGGGCCACGGACTCCATGCCCCCGCTTACCCGCCGCATCGTCCGATGACCCCGATTGGCACGCCGGCGAGGCCCGGTGCGCCCCGTACCCCCGCGAACAACAATGCTACCATTGCGGGGAGGTTGGTCACTACGCCAACAACCGCCCCAAGAGGCCTCGCTCCAACACCCCCGCTCGGGAATCGGCGGATGCGACGATGAGGAATGGAAATCGACGCCGCGAGCAACAAGGGACCGCGAGCTATTCACGTGGTAAGGTCGCTCACGTGAGTGTTGAGGCTCGCCCAGAGAACCCGCGAGTGGTGCTTGGTATGTTCCTTGTCAACCCCATCCTCGCATAAGTCCTATTTGATTCTCGGAGCTTCTCATTCTTTCATATCTGCTCAATTTGTGGCTAAACATAGTGTACCCATGCAACATATGAAACAAACCATGCTAGTTACCTCACCAGGGGGGAAATGAGAGCCAAATACTTGTGTCCTAATGTTAATCTTAAAATCATGGGAGTAGACTTTCCAAGACACGGTCGATAGTTTTGGAGTCAAAAGATCTTGATGTTATTCTGGGTATGAATTGGTTGATCGGTCATGATGCAACGATTCGGTGTGCTAAGAGGACAGCTTCTTCTCACCGGTCCCAATGGAGAAAAGATTGAGCTTGTGGCTGATCCACCTTCGAGTTCGAGGGTTACGTACGTGCAGCACTGGATGGCAAAGCTTTGGAGGATATCGGGGTGGTCAATGAGTACCCGGACGTGTTTCCGGAGGAGTTGCCGTGTATGCCACCCGACCGAGATGTTGAATTTGTTATTGATCTATTACCCCGGTACCGCTCCTATTTCTAAGCGTCCATATAGAATGTCTAGTACACAATTGATAGAACTTAAGAAACAGATTAAAGAATTACTGGAAAAGGGGTTTATCCGTCCTAGTTCATCACCTTGGGGGGCACCGGTTATCTTTGTTGAGAAAAATGATGGTACTCAGAGGATGTGTGTGGATTATCGATTGCTTAATGAGGTCACCGTCAAGAATAAGTATCCATTGCCTCGCATTGAAGACCTGTTTGATCAGATGAGAGGTGCTAAGGTGTTCTCTAAGATTGATTTGCGTTCTGGTTATCATCAGATGAAGATCAGATGGTCGGATATTCCTAAAACTGCATTCACCACCAGGTATGGACTGTATGAGTATACTGTTATGTCCTTTGGGTTGACAAATGCACCCGCCTACTTTATGTATCTGATGAACAAGGTGTTTATGGAGTACTTGGATAAGTTCGTTGTGGTGTTTATTGATGATATTCTGGTTTACTCTAAGACTGAGGAGGATCATGAGGAGCATTTGAGGCTTGTTTTGCGAAGTTGAGAGAGCAACGAGCTTGTATGCCAAGTTCGGCAAATGTGATTTCGGCTGAAGGAAGTCTCTTTTCGGGGCATATCATCACGGATGGAGGTATCACGGTCGATCTAGCTAAGGTAGAAGATGTGTTGAAGTGGGAACCGCCGAGGACAGTTAAGGAGATCAGGAGTTTCCTTGGACTTGCAGGGTACTATCGACGGTTCATCGAGGGGTTCTCTAAGATCGTGAAGCCTCTAACCACCTTACTAGAGAAGGATAGAGAGTTTAAGTGGACTGATGCCTGTCAGCAGAGTTTTGAGGAGTTGAAGCAGAGGTTGACAACCGCTCCAGTGCTTGTGATGCCAGACTTGCAGAAGGGCTTTGATATCTACTGTGATGCATCGAGACAAGGTTTGGGTTGTGTTCTTATGCAGGAGGGACACGTCATAGCTTATGCATCAAGGCAGTTGAGGAAGCATGAGCAGAACTATCCTACACATGATCTGGAACTGGCAGCTGTGGTTCATGCGTTAAAGATTTGGAGACATTACATCATGGGGACCAAGTGCCAGATCTACACCGACCACAAGAGCTTAAAGTACATATTCACTCAGAAGGATCTTAATCTGAGACAACGCCGATGGTTGGAGCTGATCAAGGATTATGATCTAGACATACAGTATCATCCTGGGAAGGCTAATCTGGTTGCAGATGCTTTGAGTCGGAAAGGACAGGCCAATGCAGCTTTGGCGTTCCAGCTGCCTGACGAGCTGATGAAGGAATTCGAGGGACTCAATCTGGGGATAGCTGCTCGCACTGAGGGAGTCACTTTGGAGGTAGAATCTACTCTGGAGCAGCAGATTCGTGAAGGACAGCTGGAGGATGAGGAGATCAAGGAGATCAGGGACACCATGGAGAGGGGCAAGGCCCCGGATTTCACTGAGGATGATCAGGGTACGATATGGTTCAAGAATCGGATCTGTGTGCCTGATGTGGGAGATCTTCGGAAGACGATCTTGAGAGAGGCCCATGATTCAGCTTATTCCATCCACCCAGGCAGTACTAAGATGTATCAGGACCTAAAGCAGAGGTATTGGTGGTATGGGATGAAAAGGGATGTGGCCGCCCACGTTGCGTTGTGTGACACGTGCCACAAGGTCAAGGCTGAACATCAAAGACCAGCAGGATTGCTTCAGCTATTGAAGGTGCCAGAGTGGAAGTGGGAAGAGATAGGCATGGATTTCATAGTTGGGTTGCCCCGTACTCGTGATGGATATGATTCAATATGGGTTATCGTGGATCGTTTGACAAAGGTTGCTCACTTCATACCAGTGCGTACTACTTATACGGGGGCAAAGCTAGCTGAGTTGTATATGACCAGGATCGTATGCTTGCACGGTGTTCCTAAGAAGATAGTTTCGACGGAGAGGAACTCAGTTCACGTCACGTTTCTGGGAGAAACTGCATGAGTCTATGGATACGAAGTTGAACTTCAGCTCAGCCTATCATCCGCGGCATAGACGGACGGACGGAAAGGACAAATCGTATTCGGAGAACATGTTAAGAGCTTGCGCCCTTAAGCATGGTGAGAGCCGGGACAAGAGCTTGCCGTATGCCGAGTTTTCCTACAACAACGCCTATCGAGCCGGTCCGAAGATGGCACCCTTCGAGGCACCGTATGGGAGGAAGTGCGGGACACCGTTGTACCGGAGTCAGATAGGTGAGAGTCAGTTGTTTGGGACAGACATCATCAAGGAGGCAGAGAGGCGGTGTTCGGATCATCGAGAGAGAATTTGAGAGTTGCTTAGTCCAGACAGAAAAGTTATGCAGACGGGAAGAGAAGAGATGTATCTTTCCAAGAGGGCGACTATGTGTATCTGAAGGTGTCACCTATCAGGGGTTTACGCAGGTTTAAGGTGAAGGGAAAGTTGTCCCCTCGCTACATTGGACCTTTCTAGATCTTGCAACGAGTGGGAGAGGTAGCTTACAGACTTGATTTGCCAGCGCAGCTTGCAGATGTGCACGATGTGTTCCATATATCTCAGTTAAAGAGAGGTCTCAAGCCTCATGATAAGGAACCGTTGCCTATGGATGGGTTGGATGTGAAGGAGGATCTCACCATTACTGAACGGCCTATCAAGATTCTGGACAGATTGACACGGGTTACAAGAAACCGGACCTTCACGATGTGCAAGGTGCAGTGGAGTAATCATGCAGAGGATGAGGCAACTTGGGAAAGAGAAGAGGAGTTGAAAGCAGAATATCCACATCTCTTTGATCCATCCGAATCTCGAGGACGAGATTCATATTAAGGGGGGTAGGATTTGTAACACCCTAAATTACACTTCTTGGTTTTGATTAAAATTTGCTTAGCAACATTTCGATTTCGCTTAAGGAATGTAAGGATGTTGTGCGCTTCTAGGCATTTAATCATTTTTATTAATTAATTAAAGAAATATAGGAGTTTACTGTTGCATTCATGCTGGTGCATTATTTTTGGGTGTTGGATTCAAACCTTGGTTTCAATTCAAAGCTTGATTCCTTGTTTTATTAGAATTTGAAAACTAGAAAAAGAAAAGAGAAACCAGCTCACCGCTCCCGTTTTCTCCGCGGCCCGGGCCGTGAAGTCCGGCCGGAGGCCCTCGCTTTTCTTCCCGTGTCCGCGCGCTCGCGCCCGGCCCCGCGCCCCGCGGCTCGCTCGCTAGCGGCCCGGGCCCGCCCGGCCCGGCGCGCGCGCCTCCCCGCAGGCCGACTTGCGGGCCCCACATGTCGGGCCGCCTTCCTCGCGCCGCCGCGCCCGCGTCCGAGCCGGAGTCGAGGTCGGGCCGTGCTCCGACTCGGCGTCGGGTGCCACGGGCCCGCTTGCCAAGGGGGCCCACGCCCCTATTTAAGGCGCCGCCGACCCCCGCGCCGCCCTATCCCGAGTTCCCGCGTCCGCCGCCCCAAAACCCTAGCTCGCCAAGCGCCGCCGCCACCTCGGTCCGCGCCGCCGCTCCGAGCCCGTGCCGCCGCCGTTCGCCGCCGCCCGCGTTGCTCCTTGGATCCGCCGTGAGGTAAGAAACCCGCCGGTGCGGTTTGATTGTACCTCCGTGCTCCGCGTCGCCGGCCGCCTTCGCCGGGAGATTGTGAGGACCATGTGTGGTTCGAGGACCGGTGGATGGTCGCTTCCTTGTGTGATGAGTGATTGACAACGTTGTGTGGACCGATTCTTGGCTAAGTATTGCGAGGTGCGGGTTGCGGCTTGACTCGTGTTGGTGCAGGTGAAGAACAAGCGCGAAAGGTCGTCGCCGGTGAGGCCTCCGTGTGTGGAGAAGACAAGTAGGCTTTGTTCGAGGGACCCGGTGGCCGGCGGGGTCAAGTGCGGGCCGCATGGTGGCATGAACAAGAAGATGAAGTCGTGGACGGTTTCTTGGTTGAGCCTCAAAACCAAGGTCGAGCCGGGACTACGTGGGAGCCAAGTCATGAGTGAGATTGGCGGAGGCTACACCGAGTTCGCGGGGTTTCCGGTGGTTCACCAGAAAACCACTGGGTTCCTTGGTTGATCCACAAAGCCAAGACCGGAGAACCGAAGACGGAGGTGCAAGCGGCACCGCACCGGTCCGACCGGTGGGTCTGACCGGTCTGACCGGTGGGGACCGGTCTGACCGGTGAGGAGCACCGGTCCGACCGTGTGCGACGACGCAGTCCGAATCTTCGAAGCGGAGGACACGCGTCGGGATCGCATGGCTTGCGTCGAGGCTACGCAGGGTGCGGTCGCCGGGCATCCGTCCGATGGTGAAGACATCAAGAATTCCAAATCCGCCCTTGAGGGGCTTGTATCCCTAGTTAGTAGAGAGGGGCATTTTAGACATTCGGTTGCCGCCTATATAACCCAAGAGGTGAGAGGATGGCAGCCAACTCTTGGAACCCTAGCTCATTAGTTTTCCTATTTTCCACCTTTTTTTCTCTAGGTTTTCCTTAGGACTAGCAAGAGAGCTTCACGGAGAGATCTTGTAGAGAGGGATGGATGATCGGGCGGCTTGCTAGACCTTGTACGAACCTTTGTTTCATGTATAGATGATTCGGCGTGGTTCCCCAAGGTTTGGATGTGTTTTCCCCGTTGTTCTTGGTGGTGATTTTCGGAGCCCTCTCTTCGTGATTTCTTTGGGGTGTTTTCGGGGCTTTTCTCTTGGGGATTTGATGGGGGAAATTTGTGGGAACCCTTCGTGGTTCTTTGGGCCGTGATTCCCCTCCCAAATCCGTGAGAAAAGGTGCTCGATTTTGGGGTTTCTTGAGTTCTTGGGTTGGAAGTGCTTTCGGCGGGATTTCTTCGATTCCTCCTTTTTGGACGAGATTTGGTGGGATTAAACTTGGCTATGGACTCCTCATGAGGTGTTCCTGATATCCCCAAAGTCTTGTTCAAGTCCGTGGAGTGATTCGGGAGATCGAGATTTGGATTTGGGGGAGTTGACCCGCGGTGGCTGTTCATCCCGAGCTGCCCAGGCTACACCGGTCTGACCGGTGCTCTTGACCGGTCTGACCGGTGCAGGCCCTTGTGGGTTTTCGCTCGGGTGAGCATCTTGGTGTGTTCTTTGTTGTCTCGTGGTGCTGTTGTTTCGAGTTTGGGTTCGTTTGGTGGTCGGTTGGCCTGTTTGGTGCCTTGGGGGCTTTCTGGCTGCCATCGGTCTGACCGGTGCGTCTCACCGGTCTGACCGGTGTAGAGCCACTTAGTGGAAGTTTCTCGGAGTTCACCGGCGGGGACCCGGTCCGACCGGTGGTGCTCACCCCGCGTCCGACCGGTGTGGGTCCGTAGACTCGGGGTTTGTTGTTCCGCCGCGTTCTCGAGTCGGAAGGCCGTGTGTGTTGGTTCCTAGGTCCGGTGGCACTCCGGTGGCTACGTGGGCTTGGCCAACTTGGGTAGTGAGTCGGAGACGTGTGTTGGAAGCCGCGTTCGTCTTGTTGGAGTTCTCATCTCCATCGAGAAGAATTTTTATCGGCTCCCATTCACTCCCCCCCCCCTCTCCGGTTCGCCGTATCGGTCCTTCAAGTGGTATCGAGCCGGTTCGGGTCTTTGTTGACTCTAACCGGTCTAAGATCCAAGGATGGCGTACCGGAACGGGGTTCGGGTCCTCCACACTTCGATGGCAAGAACTACCGGATGTGGAGCAAGCGGATGGGTGCGTTCCTCCGCGGAAAGGGTCGACCGTTTGCTTTGGGATGTCACGGTGGACACAGGCTATGTCCACCGATGGATTTCCTTGCTCCGGGGTCGAGGGGACGCATTCGACGCCAACAATAAGGCGGTCGACTACTTGTTTCGTGCTTTGTGTCGGCCGAGTTCGATCGGGTGCACACCGAGCACTTGGCTTGTAGGATTTGGGCGGTGTTGAAGGAGGCTCATGTTGGGAACGCCCGTGTTCGGGCACGGTTGTATGCGACCTACGGAGAGAGTACGAGAACTTCACTCATCTCCCCGGTGAGTCCATCGATGCCTTGTTTCGCAGGTTCACGGTGGTGGTGAACAACATGAGGGCCAATGTGGACGTGCTCCCGTACGATGATCATGATAGAGCCGTCAAGCTCTTACACTCTTTGGATCGTACGATATGGGGCGGAAAGTTCGAGGCCATATTCGAGTCGGAGAGGTATGATACTCGACGGTGAACGAGCCGTTCTCGAAGCTCAAGTCGGGCCGAGGTGGATAGGGGCATGATCGCCAAGCTCGAGGGACCGACCGATTCCCATAGTCTTGCCCTCGTTGGTGGTTCCAAAGCAAAGACTAACTCTAACCCATCCACCAGGATGTTCTCGTTTTCCTCTTTGATGTCTATGCCGATGAGGAGTTTGATGACCTTGGAGAGGACGAGCCGGCGCCGTTGACGAGGCGGTTCGAGAGGCCGCACGAGAACTCGCGTGAACATGAGGAGGAACACGAGGACTTGCTTCCGGTGCGGCAAGCGGGACACTTCGTCGTCGACCGCCCGGAGAAGGTCGAGAACAAGGACGGCTACAAGCACAAGCCGAGGATGAACGATGGCAAGTACCGTTCGAGGCGTGACCACAAGAGCAAGCACTAGAACAAGTACAAGGACGAGCGGCGGTCGAGGAAGAAGGAGGGCCGAGGCAAGGCCCGAGCGATGGTTGGAGCGAGCGACGTCGACTCCGGGCCCGCGTACTCCACCTCGAGCTCGAGCAGCAGCCGAAGACGAGGGAGATCGCCGCAAGAGCAAGAAGTCGTCCAAGAACCCGAGCGGGCCGAGCCGCTCGCGAGAGATGGCTTCTGCACCATGGCACTGAGCTCCGGCAGCAAGAAGAGCACACAGAGCGACTCGGACTCTGAGTCCGACGACGAGGTGCGTGATGAACTTCCCTTCTTGCGCCAGGAGAATGAGAGGCTTGGCTCTTTGCTTGATAACCGTGATGACATGCTTAGAGAGGCCAAGAAAATGAGGAAAGAGCTTAGGGCTTCACTCGAGGATGCTAGGACTAGAGTGGCCGAGCTAGAGACACAGGTGCTTGATAGCAAGCTTGAGATTGATTCGCTTAAGGCTAGCCCCGTTGTTTCGATGAGAATGATTGTGCCGATTGCTCCATATTCCTTGCCGATCTTGCTTTGTTTAAGGAGAAGCATGCCTCCAAGTGTGAGGAACTAGATGTGCTTAGGGTTGAAGTGGCGGAGCTTAAGTCTAGACCTCGCTTTGCTAGGTGCTTGCACTTCTTGCCCCGTTTTGCATGCTAAGATTGATGAGATGCATGCTTACACCGTTTCGCTCGAGGCTAAATTGAAGGAACCCATGCCTACATCTTGCTCTACCCGTGAAATGCATGCATTGAAAAATTTGGAGCTTGCACATTATGTTGACCGTTTGCGGGATGAGAATGATGATTTGAGGAAGTTGATGGGGTGGTTGTCCGGTCACGAGCCTCGCTTGAGGATGATGATCGAGGCCTTTAAGAGGCAAGATGGTGAGGGGCTTGGAGCAAACAAGGTTGGTGAGGGAAGTGGAGAGAATATCCCGGAGCCACCAAAAACCCACCACAAGAATGAGTTCCCACCAAAACCTAACCATCTAAGGAACCGACTAGACACAACCCCAGCCTCCACCCGTGTTTCCTACACCCACAAATGATCTTCAAAAGCCTAACAAGTTTGTGAGCACTTCGGGGAAAGTGTTCTTTGGGAAGGAGAGTGAGAAGGCAAGTGGTGAGAAACCGGTGGAGGGTTTGAGTGGAGAGAAACCAAGTGAGTAGCCACATCCTAAGCGAAAGCCTAAGCTTGTGAGGTTCCATTGTGGCTATTGTGGGAGAGATGGCCATAAAAAGGAGTTTTGCTTCAAGAGGAAGCGTGAGGAGAGAATGGAGAAGGAGTGGGCTAACAAGGACAAGTACCACCCTTCCGATGGTGTACTTGAGCCTCGTATGCAGATGCCCAGGGGCAAGGCGATTGTGCGGACAGTTCGGGCTTGGGGAGAGAAGAAGGCTGCAGGTGGTGCTGCGTCCGAGTCACACCGGCCGGACCGGTGTGGGGCACCGGTCGACCGGCAGGTGCCCGGGACAGACGGATGTTCGGGTTTCGAGCTCGTACAGGTGCGAGGGTTGTTTCTGGTGGTCGTGGTTCTGGTGGTTGGGCTGGAAAGGGTGCAGGTGGTCAGTTTGCTAGGCGTTCTCCTCCTCGTGCTCAATACGGGGATTGGAGGAGTCGTGGCGTTGAGTTGGAGAGGAAGGACGTTCCACGGGCTTTCTTGCGTGGTTTTGGTCCTCCTCCGTGCAGAGAGGGGTGGTTCCCTCGTGGTGGTTACGGTGGTGGTGTTCGTGGAGGTAGCTTTGGTAGGAGAGATGCTTTGGTTGGTGCTAACCCCACTTTCGAGCAAATGGCTCGGCAAGCCGGTTTTCCTCCTTTGGTACTAACCCCGCGTCGAGTCGTTTGTTCGCTCACGTGCCTATTTTTGATTTTCAGGTGGGAGACTTGAAGAACATTTGGTTGATTGACTCCGGTTGTTCGAGGCATATGACCGGAGACAGGGGGTGGTTCTCAAGTCTCATCCCGGTGGTGACGAAGAGGTACATCACTTTTGGGGACAATGGGCGTGGGCGTGTGCTTTCAGAAGGTGAGATAAAAGTGAGTGACAAGATCACTCTGAGGCGTGTTGCTCTTGTTCAATCGCTGGGGTACAATTTGCTTTCCGTGTCTCGGCTTGTTGGATGAGGGTTTTGAGGTGTTGTTTCGGCCTCGGTGGTTCTCGGATTGTGGACTCTCGAGGGGACCTTGTTTGTATGGTCGTTCCCGAGGGTCGTGTGTTTCGTGCCGATTTTTCTCGCTCTTCGGGTGTTGAGCGTTGTTTCTTGGCCGGTTCTTCGAGTGAGTTGTGGAAGTGGCATAGGAAGTTGGGTCACTTGAGCTTTGACCTTTTGTCTCGCTTGAGTAAACTCAATTTGGTCCGAGGATTGCCACGGTTGAAGCTTGAGAAAGAGTTGGTTTGTGCTCCGTGTAGGCATGCCAAGATGGTGGCCTCTTCTCACCCGCCTCTCACCGATGTGATGACCGAGCGTCCATGCGAGCCGCTCCATATGGACCTTGTTGGCCCGGCCTCGTGTGCGATCTCGCGGGTGGGAAGTGGTATGTCCTTGTTGTGGTGGATGACTATTCTCGGTATGCGTGGGTGTTCTTTCCCGGAGGATAAGGGGGAGACGTTTGGTTTTGTTCGAGATCTAGTCTTGAGGTTGAGGAACGAGAGGCACGGAGATGCCATACGAGCTATCCGCAAGGATAATGGCTCGGAATTCAGGAACTCTCGTTTTGAAACCTTTTGTCATGACTTGGGTCTTGAGCACCCGCTTTTCGAGTCCGTATACGCCTCCCCGTAATGGTGTTGTGGAAAGGAAGAACAGGACCTTGTGCGAGATGGCTCGGACGATGCTTGATGAGCATAGGACTCCGAGGAGGTATTGGGCCGAGGCGGTGAATACCGCATGCTATGTGTCGAACGTAATATACCTCGCAGTGCACAAGAAGAAGACATGCTATGAGTTGATGCATGGTCGCACACCCAAGGTGAGTCACTTCCATGTCTTTGGTTGCAAGTGTTTTATTCCGAAGAAGGGCAGGAAGTTGGATAAGTTTGAGGCTAGGTCTCGTCGATGGCATTTTCTTTGGTTATGCATCTCATTCTAGAGCATATCGTGTGCTCAATCTTGAAACTAACCAAATCGTGGAGACTTGCGAGGTAACCTTCGACGAGACAGAGCCACGTAGTCGCCTTGTCTTTGAGTGTGCGGGTGATGATGAGCTTGGCGAGGAGATCTTTCGGGAGGAGGAGCATGAACATGGTGATGATGAAGATGGCGGTGTGGTGCCCCCGCCGAACATGTACCCACTACTTCGACTACGATGATGGATGGACCCTCTCGCTACGCCTACGACGACAAATCAAGAACGAGGAGAAGCCGATGTTGAGGGGGAGGTAGCTTCGAGGCGAGAACCTCCCCGGCGAGTTCGGGTGGATCACCCGGCTTCGAGGATCATCGGCGACATGAATGAACGCACTACACGGTCGAGGGTTCGAAACAATTCCCATTTTGCTCATGCTGCATTTGTTGCTTCTTTCGAGCCCAAAGACATTGGACACGCACTATCCGATCACAATTGGGTTAACTCGATGCATGAGGAGTTGGAGAACTTTGAGAGGAATCGGTGTGGGAGTTGGTTGACCCTCCCCCGGGTGTAAGCCGATTGGTACAAAGTGGGTGTGGAAAAACAAAGAGGGAGAGAAGGGTGAGGTTGTGAGGAACAAGTCGAGACTTGTTGCTCGGGGATTCGGTCGAAGGAGGGGATCGACTACGAGGAGACCTTTGCTCCCGTAGCCCGTTTGGAGGCGATTAGGATCCTTCTAGCCTTTTCTCGTGGCTAAAGGGTTCAAGTTGCACCAAATGGATGTGAAGAGTGCTTTTCCGAATGGAGTGTTGGAGGAAGAAGTGTATGTGAGACGACCTCGGGGTTTGAGAGTGAGAAGTACCCCCACGGGGTGTACAAGTTGAGGAAGGCGCTGTATGGGTTGAAGCAGGCGCCTAGAGCTTGGTATGGCAAAGGTTGAGGGGGTTCTTGTTTGAGAGAGGTTTTGAGATGGGGAAGGTCGATCACACCTTGTTTTTGCTGAGGCAGGGCAAAGATATCCTGATTGTGCAGGTGTACGTGGATGATATTGTCTTTGGTGGCTCGTCTAACTCTCTTGTTGCGAGGTTTGCGGATGATATGAGCGAGGGAGTTTGAGATGAGCATGATGGGCGAGTTGCGGTTCTTCCTCGGGCTACAAATCAAGCAATCAAAGGAAGGTACATTTGTGCACCGTGCTAAGTACACCAAGGACATTGTGAGAAAGTTCAAGATGGAGGACTCCAAGGCTATGACGACGCCGATGAGTACGACTACGGCTCTTGATGCGGACGAGGAAGGTGAACACGTGGACCGAAGGAGTACCGAAGCATGATCGGGTCACTCCTCTACTTGACGGCGACGAGGCCGGACATACGCTTCTCGGTGTGTCCGTGCGCTCGTTTTCAAGCGTCTCCGAGGACTTCGCATCGGCAAGCGGTGAAGAGAATTTTCGGTACTTGCGTCACACTCCCGACTTCGGCCTTTGGTACTCCGCGTCCTCTTCTTTGGCGCTTCATGGCTTTTCGTACGCGGATTTTGCCGGGTGTCGGTTGGATAGGAAGTCCACTTCGGGACTTGCCGCTTTTTGGGTTCTTCGTTGGTGTCTTGGTCTTCTCGTAAGCGGTCGAGTGTTGCTCAATCCACGACCGAAGCCGAGTATGTTGCCGCCGCTAGTTGTTGCTCTCGGCTCCTTTGGATCACCTACACCATGAGTGACTTTGGTGAGGAGTATACCCATGTCCCACTTCAATGTGATAGCACCGGTGCCATAAGCGTTGCAAAGAACCCAGTGCTCCATTCTAAAACCAAGCACATAGAAGTGAGGTATCATTTCCTGAGAGACAACGTTGAGAAAGGAAAGATAGCGTTGATCCATGTACCCACACATCACCAACTAGCCGATATTTTCACCAAACCTCTAGATCAAGCAACTTTCACTCGTTTGCGGGGGGAACTTGGTGTGTGTTTGATTTCTTGAGTTGGGTGTGTGGGAGCTTTCTTTTGCCGGTGGTGTCGAGCCCGTTTTGCCTCCCCTCGAGGAGCCGGTTTGTAGCATATGTATAGCTTTCCTTTGTGCATTTCTTGCATTTTGGCATGGCATATGTAACATGATGTATAGGCATCCTTGTATCTTAGATTGCATGCATTTTGTATCATATGCATTGGTTAGGAAAGCTTCTCTCATATACATTGTTCACCATGGAATGAGATATATGTCTTTGTGAGCTTGTTTGGTATGATATGGTTAGTTTGGCTTAGCTCTTGATGATCTTGATGAATAATCCATGGTTGATAGCTATGCTTTTGAAAAATGTCACATGTATGCTCTCTCATGTGTAAATGCCTTTACATGCTCTTGACATGTTTTTGTGGCTTTGCTATGCTTAATTTGTGGTTGGATAGCTAGCTTATTGATCATATGGGGCCAAAGGCTCTTTTGCCATCATGAATGTTTAGCCCTCTAGATTTATCTTGTGGAGGAGCATAAGTTCCTTTTTGTCGCAAAGACATTTCATGTACCATTTACAAATCTGAAAATGAAATGAAAAATGCTTGGAAAATATGCTCCCATGACATATGTGCTGAATTTAATTTGCTTTGGGTGCTAAACCGTTGCATGATGCCTACCAATGAGAAGTCTCATACATAGAAGTAGGCACATGGCTCGGTGGCTTTGACATGACATGAGGTGCTTGTGGGTGTTTGTGATGGTCTTATGGTTAGAATAGCTGTCCTAGCATGAAGTTTGTGTGGCTTTGCCATTTTGATATGCTTTGATCATGTTTAGGACTTTGCTCATGAGAGGCAAGTTTTTCGCAAAATTGCCAAAATCCATTTTAGCTTCGTCCAATGGTTGTGAAACTTGGTGATCATGTAGTTGAGATCGATACGAAGCCGTAGAGTACCTAACTTGCTCATTTGGACATGTGTAGCATTCTTTGTTGAATTTTGTATATTTGAGAAGCTCTAGGTTGAAAGTTTTGCATTTTTGGCTTGTTTCATGCATGGCCAACAAGGGGGAGAAGTTTGAGCTTGAAATGGCTTATTGGACGCGTTTAGAAGGTTTTCAGGTGGTTTCGAGCCATTTCTGGGGTTTCTGTTGTACACCGGTCCGACCGGTGATGAGCACCGGTCCGACCGGTGTGAGTGCTGGTCCCGTACATATGTTGGGCACCGGTCCGACCGGTGGTGATGACCGGTCCGACCGGTGTGAGCCGAAAGTGATGCGGTACCGTCCCGTTTTCAAGTGGTTTGCATGCATTCGTCCGGGGGAGTTGCATTGGTTCGGGGAGAGCTTGCATGTGTGCGGGGGAGCTCTTTGTGAGTTTTCGAGTTTTGTTTCGGTGGTTTGTGCTCTTTGCTTGAGCTTTGTTTTGTCTCGGATGTGTCGAGCCGTTGCCCTTGCCTAAGGGGTCCGAGACTTGTTTCCTTCAAGTGATATTGCTCTTTGCCTTTGTTTGGCTTTCGATCACTTGTTGGAGTTTCTTTTTGTTCATTTCTTTTCTTTTTCTTTGCTCTCTTGTTACTTTCGTGTGGGTGTTGTCAATGCACTCATCAAGGGGGAGATTGAGGACCATGTGTGGTTCGAGGACCGGTGGATGGTCGCTTCCTTGTGTGATGAGTGATTGACAACGTTGTGTGGACTGATTCTTGAGTAAGTATTGCAGGTGCAGGTTGCGTCTTGACTGGTGTTGGTGCAGGTGAAGAACAAGCGCGAAAGGTCGTCGCCGGTGAGGCCTCCGTGTGTGGAGAAGACAAGTAGGCTTTGTTCGAGGGACCCGGTGGCCGGCGGGGTCAAGTGCGGGCCGCATGGTGGCATGAACGAAGCAAGATGAAGTCGTGGACGGTTTCTTGGTTGAGCCTCAAAACCAAGGTCGAGCCGGGACTACGTGGGAGCCAAGTCATGAGTGAGATTGGCGGAGGCTACACCGAGTTCGCGGGGTTTCCGAGTGGTTCACCGTAAAACCACCGGGTTCCTTGGTTGATCCACAAAGCCAAGACCGGAGAACCGAAGACGGAGGTGCGGCGGCACGGACCGGTCCGACCGGTGGGTCCGACCGGTCCGATCGGTGGGGACCGGCTCCGACCGGTGAGGAGCACCGGTCCGACCGGTGTGCGACGACGCAGTCCGAATCTTCGAAGCGGAGGACACGCGTCGGGATCGCATGGCTTGCGTCGAGGCTACGCGGGTGCGGTCGCCGGCATCCGTCCGATGGTGAAGACATCAAGAATTCCAAATCCGCCCTTGAGGGGCTTGTATCCCTAGTTAGTAGAGAGGGGCATTTTAGACATTCGGTTGCCGCCTATATAACCCAAGAGGTGAGAGGATGGCAGCCAACTCTTGGAACCCTAGCTCATTAGTTTTCCTATTTTCCACCTATTTTCCTCTAGGTTTTCCTTAGGACTAGCAAGAGAGCTTCACGGAGAGATCTTGTAGAGAGGGATGGATGATCGGGCGGCTTGCTAGACCTTGTACGAACCTTTGTTTCATGTATAGATGATTCGGCGTGGTTCCCCAAGGTTTGGATGTGTTTTCCCCGGTTGTTCTTGGTGGTGATTTTCGGAGCCCTCTCTTCGTGATTTCTTTGGGGTGTTTTCGGGGCTTTTCTCTTGGGGATTTGATGGGGGAAATTTGTGGGAACCCTTCGTGGTTCTTTGGGCCGTGATTCCCCTCCCAAATCCGTGAGAAAAGGTGCTCGATTTTGGGGTTTCTTGAGTTCTTGGGTTGGAAGTGCTTTCGGCGGGATTTCTTCGATTCCTCCTTTTTGGACGAGATTTGGTGGGATTAAACTTGGCTATGGACTCCTCATGAGGTGTTCTCGATATCCCCAAAGTCTTGTTCAAGTCCGTGGAGTGATTCGGGAGATCGAGATTTGGATTTGGGGGAGTTGACCCGCGGGTCTTGTTCATCCCGAGTCGCCTGTGCTACACCGGTCCGACCGGTGCTCTTGACCGGTCCGACCGGTGCGGTGCCCTTGTGGGTTTTCGCTCGGGTGAGCGTCTTGGTGTGTTCTTTGTTGTCCCGTGGTGCTGCTGTTTCGAGTTTGGGTTCGTTTGCTTTGGTCGGTTGGCCTGTTTGGTGCCTTGGGGGCTTTCCCGTCGCCATCGGTCCGACCGGTGCGTCTCACCCGTCCGACCGGTGTAGAGGCACTTAGTGGAAGTTTCTCGTGGTTCACCGGCAGGGACCGGTCTGACCGGTGGTGCTCACCGGTCTGACCGTGTGGGTCCGTAGACTCGGGGTTTGTTGTTCCGCCGCGTTCTCGAGTCGGAAGGCCGTGTGTGTTGGTTCCTAGGTCCAGTGGCACTCCAGTGGCTACGTGGGCTTGGCCAACTTGGGTAGTGAGTCGGAGACGTGTGTTGGAAGCCGCGTTCGTCTTGTTGGAGTTCTCATCTCCATCGAGAAGAATTTTTATCGGCTCCCATTCACTCCCCCCCCCTCTCTGGTTCGCCGTATCGGTCCTTCGGATTGACCGCCGCCGCGGCTCGCCGTGCGCCGTCGTCCGTCGCCGTCGCCGCCCGGGAGGGTCGCCCGTGGTTTCGCCAAGTGCTCGCGGTCGTCCCGGTGCAAACCCCCGCGCCGTTTGGGGCATCCTAGCCCCTTAACCGCGCCGCGCGCCGCCGCCGCCGCCGTGCGCCGCCGCGCCTCGCCTCGCCGCCGGCCGCTCGCCGCCGCGGCCGCTTGCGCAGCACCATGGCCGCCCGATGGCCATCCAACGGCCCCGCTCGCTCGAGCCGCCGCCCGTCAAAATCCCCTCTCACCGGTCAACTACCCTATCCGCCCGCCTTGATTCCTCGGCCGTCCGATCCGGATCCGGCGGATCGGATCCGACCCTTAGCTTTAACCGCGCTCGTTTTGCTTAAAAACCCCCGAGTTTTCCCGGTTTCGCAAAAAGACCCTTCCACCTTAGAAAACCCTTACGTTTAAGCCCCCGTTTTCTTCGTTTTAACCCGAAGCTCAAAAATTCTTTACGATTTAGTCCTAAAACTTGTTTTAATCATAACTTGGTCGTTTTAGCTCCGTTTTTAGCGTTCTTTATGTCCACACGATCGTCTCGACGAGTAGAATAGTTTTCTGTTGCTTTTACTACTGTTTGAGATGATTGGTGTACTATTTCTTATTTATTTCCATTGTTTGCTTGTATGTGATGTGTGGAGCGTAGCGTACGAGCAATTCGGGGACTTCGCTGCTGTTGAAGAGTATCAAGACCCTGAGCAGTTTCCGGTGCTGGTAGAAGGCAAGTCCTTACTGCATTCCCGTTGAATTCCTATTTCAACATGCATTTTAATTACACTGTTGTTTATTATCGCTATGCATTAACTTGATGGGTCCTATTGCTAAGGTTCGACTAGCTTTGTTATCCTATGCCTTGATCAACCTGGGTTTACTTTATGTTGGGTAGCACATGCTAGCGCTTTACGTGGTTTTGGATGGTTTAATGAACACTTGTTAATATGGCTTTATTTATGCTATCATTCATGTAATGCAAGAACACTTTACTTTGTTAATCGGAACATGGAGAACCACCCAGGAAAACAGTACTACCACAAGACATATGGCTCTGTCTTGGCTTATTAATTAGTGAACTAGATGTTAGGTATGCTTTACCCGATAAGGGTTGGGGGTTGCCGGTAGTTGGTGTATAACTCGGCCCTCGGACCGATCTCGCTTCCGTGGTAGCTTCGCAGTGAGAGAGGTTTATGCATTGCGCCGTCAAGTAACCTAGCGGGCGACCTACATCTAGGGATCTTTGTAACGGCCTCGTAGCGTCCCTATGCAATCACACCTCGGTAGTGTGGTATGGTGCCTAGCTAGCATCGCATGGTTGGGTCTAAAACTCTTTTGGGTTTTTACGCGACTTGTGGGTAAAGATGTACAACCTCTCGCAGTGTAAAACTAACTAGTTAGCCGTGCTCACGGTCAAGAGCGGCCTGGACCCTCACATGATTAATTCTATGGAAGATGGAACTTTTAAACTTGTGCATTACATTTTATGGATCTCGTTGCATTTTATTATCCGGGTTTGGTATATACTTACACTTGCTAGTAACAGTTGCTTAATAAAACTTGACCAACTAAAATGCTGACTTGCTTATGAGCCAACAACTTCCACCATAAAGCCTTGCATGTTGTTATAGAACTTTTCCCTTGTTGAGTACGACATGTGCTCATGCTTGTTGTTCATTTATTGCATCTACACTACCCGCCGTCGCTCGGATGGGCGTTTTGAAGACTACTATGATGAGTTCGATGGGTTCTAGGCGTTCGTTTTCCGGTCGGTACACCGCCCGTGGAGGACTTCTACGTGTGTTTCTTTTCCGCCGTTAGCTACTCGAACGATTGTTTAGTTGAGACATTCGGTCATGTAATAACCGTTTAATACTCTCTTTACGCTTTACACCGTGTTTTGGTATTCACCGCGTCGATGCATGTGTGTAACTTGATCCCGGCGCACATGTATTCTTGCATTCGGGTTTGTCCTTAAATCCGGTGTGACATTTACGGTGCACAATATAACCCAACGGTAGTACGGTAGTATAATCGTTTTTTTTGCTATAGGTAAAACAATAATTTGCTTGAAATATGAAATTATAATTTGCTCAAAATATATTAACCAATGTGGGATGAAGTTATATAAAATAATATTATTTTCATAGTTCCAATCACCCCGCCCCTACCCCGGCGCGCCAACTATCGCAGGTTTAGATCCGAGCAAAGGAGTGGTTTATTTGTTCGGTGGAGGAGGAGATCCGGAGTTAAGAACGCGATGGTTACGCTAGCGTAGCACACGGAAATCACGGCAAAACACAAAGGACAAGGCGATTTATACTAGTTCGGACCTCCGGAGAGTAAAACCCTACATCCGGTTGTTGGTCTTGTGATGCTCAAAGATTGTGTGGTACGTACATGGTCATCGAAGGACGCCCTTGGTCACATTATATAGTCCGGCGGATAAGGTCGGGGGACCGGAGTCCGGAGTCGGTTACAACAAAGCGGTTACAACATTATCTCGTAATCCTCACACTATCCGGCGGCGCAAACGACATCTTGACGTGTACTCCGAGTATCCAATGTATCGATAAGATATTCGGGGGAACCTTCTCGGAAGGTCCGTTGGGCCCACCGTTAGGTTGGCGAGTCTTCCGATGGGCCGGACCCACTTGTTGATGACGGTCGTGACCCCGACCGGTGGGGACCCGTAGGTACCTATGTCTCACACTATACTACACATACTACCTATGAATACTACCAATACTATCGCTAAAAGCCGGTAGTATAGAGTTCATTTCAATCATCGGATCCTTCAAAATAGGTCTTTTTATTGCATATAAGTCATTTTCAAATGGTAGTATAAGGTAGTATTGTGCACCGTAAAAGACATTTTCTACAAGATGCCACATTTATCTAGTTATTAAGCTTTTTAAGGGACATTGGTGGCATTAGGATGCATTCAGAATAAAATGTTACCTAGAAGAATCACCAAAACAAATACAATGACTCATGAGTAACAGAGGAAATAAAGAAATATGTAGGAATCTAGTACAAATACCTCCTTCTAGACTTGAGACAGACTTGACTTCACAACTGGTCTTAATTTGACAACCCATGCTCTCCAGCTCCTCTTACCTGCCAGTATATATATGATGCTTGCATTGATCGATCATTGAACCATGCATACGGATGAGAACAACTATTTTGCATGGTAGAGATTCTGTGTACTTTTTTTTTGGCAAAGGAAAAAAGAAATTACCTTGTTCACGTAGGACCCCGTTCCGCCCTTCACAGTGTGCCACTGGGTGCGACCAAACAACTGAATGCATGTTTTAGACAATCCCAAAGAATGAATTAGCAACCACAAATAAATGGACAAGGTAAATCAAGAAAGAGAAATGAATGATGGAGTAAATCTGAAGGCACCTCAAGAAGGTGATTGTCACGGCAATATGAGAGCACAAAGGAAGCGGGGAACCCCAAGACTGCCTGTGACGGACAGGACCAGATGCACGCGCACATTGGAAGCTGCAAACGAATCACGAATGTGTTGTTTTGTCACCAACTTAGTATTATTGGCAGAACGCACAGTACTCCGACTACAGGTCTAAAGGTACAGAGATAAGACGCTCAGTAATTAACAGTACAAGGTAAGCGTCCTGGAAGAGCTTGGAGTGGCCATGCACACTGATAAACTGGCCCATGGTTTCACTGCGGTCAAGATCAGGGTTCCTCTCATGGTCCTCGAGGTACCTTCAGTTCCAAATAAGGTGTGGCAGCAAAGTTACCAGTCAAGATGCGGAACACAATGCACAAGAGAGCAATTTATATAAAAAACAAAGTAGAGGAGGATTGATATATAGATGCAGAGCTAGCTCACTTGAGAGCATGGTTCTTGAACTTGAATATCTCCACGATCAGGCGCCAGAAGCTGGGGCTAAGCGAGTTCCTCTTCTGTGCCAAGAGGCCAGATATGCCGTTCTGGCTGCCCCACTCAAAGCCCGATCCATTCCTGTCCAGCAGCGCGCTCACTGAGAAGGACATGTCGTCCAATCTCTCAGTGTCCACCCCGAGCCCTTCAAACCACTCCATCATGTTTGGGCTCGTCACCTGCAATTAGTGCTTAAATTACAGGAGAAGAATAACCCTTCAGATCATCCCATCATGAATGCCTTCTGTATACCCGCAAAAAAAAAAAAGAATGCCTTCTGTATAGGATTTGTAAAATTAAGTTGAGTTTGAAGCTGTTTTTCCTCTCTTTATTGAAGGAAAAACAGTTAAGAATAAATATTTTAACTAAGAGTTCGCTTGCATTCCACTTTAAATGTGTGTTGTGTCAAATTTCTAGCCGATTTGCTTTTGAAAATTTGAGGATGTCAGCTGAGTGGGAACTAGAGTTAGATGTTAGGTAACAAAGGGTGGTGCTGTGGTGGTATACCAGTCCTAATCATGTTTTTTATTAAAAAGGGTAGAAAGAATCCTATATGTACACTAAAGCTTTGTTTTTCTCATGCTACCTCATTAACATCTAACACAATCCTTTTAATCCTGACAACCAACAATCAATGAATGAATAGTTGAAAGTTTTTTTTTTGTAAATTGTAAGTTGTTATAAGCTTTCAATTGTTAATAGACGGTTGAAGCTTCTTACTTACTCCCTCCGTCCTTAAATACAAGACATGCTAATATAGATCTTAGGATACATTAATAGGAGTAGCAAAAGATGCATGCCCCCCTGAGTTATAGTGGGGAGTTATGTTGTTTTGGCTCTTTTAATGGCAGTTGCATATATTGGTGTGTTTAGTTGGAGAAAATTTTGACGGAAAAATTTTGAGACCCCTTTCAAGACCTATTAGTAGGACTAAACGTAAACTAATTGCAAACCTAATTACACACATTGACGGGTTATCGCGAGATGAATCAATCAAGCCTAATTAATCCGTCGAGATTATTTACTGTGGCACGGTGTTGCCTAATCATGACGTAATTAGGCTCGTCACATTCGTCTCGAAAATTAAGGAGAGGATTATGTAATGGTTTTTTTCATTTATCTATGTTTATTACTCCTAATTATTAGTGTTCAAAGATTGATGTGACAGGTAGTTAGAGAAAATTTTGAAAACTACAACTAATAAACATTGTCTACCCCTAATCAATGCAATAATCCATCAATCAGCCATCGTTACTTCTACTCTCCTTGCGCCGGCCGCAACCAAGTAGAAGAGGTCGTCGGCAGCCGGATCCCGGAGCTGGGAAAGGGAGAAGATGATGCGGCGAACCCCGGAGCGTTAGGGCGCGGCGCAGAGGACGCTCAGGAGATCCGACGCCGCGCCCGGGCAGGACCTCCACCGCCGCGGAGGGAGGAGAAGCGTCCGCATGTCCTCGCCAGCCGCGTGCGTCCCTGTCCGCACGAGTGGCAACACTCCGCCGCCCTGGCCGCCCGCTCCGATGGGGATTTCTCTGTGGACGGGGCAGCCAGGAGGAGCTCGCCGGCAAAAGCTCGGAGACGACACCTCGCCGGCATCAGCGCGTCGAAGGCCACGGCGGAGCTCGTCTCTCTCCCCCAAGCTCCCCCCCCCCCCCCCCCCCCCCCCCCGAACTCCTCTCCGCCGGAGTCCCCCGAGCTCTTCTCCGCGCAGACGACCCTTGATGGTGGCAGCACCACCAGCGTGACAGCACTTCCTCTCGCCACTGCCATCTCTGTCAATGCGCCGCTGCACAGCCGATTCACCACGGTTGCCGCTGATTCCGCCGCGCCACAGCCTCCATTGTCGCCTCGGCCGCCAATCCGACACCGACGACGCCGATTCCGTCCTCTAGCGTCGCCTCATCCTGCTTCCTGCTCACGGCGGCGGCGTCTTCTTGCAGGCGCGTGAACAAGAGGGGGGCGGAGGAGGCGCGAGTGCCGAGCGAAGAGTTTGACGAGCCAAGGCCGCTCGTCATCTATGACGAGCGAGGAGGGTGATTTCGCAGCCAGGATAGCGATGTAGAAGATACCGAGACCATTGGAAGGATGCTTCTGGGATTTTTTCCAAAATTTAGCCAGCAAGTTCATTTTAAAGAGGCTGTTGGAGTTGCTCTGGCCGCTGGCGCAAAACCAATTTGACCTTCGGCCGCTAGCAACAGTCCCAGCGTGCGTGGCGCGTGAGCCGTCAGTTCCACGTGGTGGGTCCCGAATGTAGGCCATGGGGAGCAAGTGAAGGAGCACGAATGCACGATGGAGCTTTGTGCGGAGGCGACAGCGCTCCACCGGTGTTAGAGATGCTGGGTTTTTTTATCCCTATTTTTCTATTTTCTTTACTTTCAAAAATGTTTTCTGGCCATGTAATTTCGGCAAGGAAAACTTATGCATAACTTTTTCTTTTTTCACTACTTATGCTTATAACTTTCCTCTTTCTTACAAGTTGTGCATATAAATTTTCATATTTTCACAATTTGTGTGTATAAGTTTTCCTCTTTTACACAAATTGTGCATATAACTTTTCATATTTTCACAAGTTGTGCGTGTAACTTTTCTCTTTCACACAAGTTGTCATCTAACTTTTCATATTTCACAAGTTGTGCATATAAGTTTTCTTCTTTTTCACAAGTTGTCTTTCCCCCATATGTTATATTAATATTTTTGGATTAAATCTGCTCAACTTTTTCCTTCGAAATTGTATTCATATTTTTTAAAAAAAGGAAATTGCGTATGCATTTTATCACCTATCGTACATTTCTAAAGTTTGTCACCAGCAAGTGAAGGTGCGGGTGGCGAATGACTTTTGGTGGGGTCCAACGGTGGGCGGGGACGTGCGGGGAGCCGACTTATTAGGTCAGTGTGGTGGTACTATATTTTCAATCCACAACTACACCAAACTAAGACCATTCACACTTATCTAACTTCGTATTCTCTTTTATAATTCGCAAAAAAAACTTCATATCCTCCTTCAAAATAGAATATTCCTTCTCCATCATCGAGATTCCGTCCTTTAAACTACTTTTTTCTCGCACCCATCTTCATATTCTTCCTTCATCCCAACTACTCGGGCCAACACGTTTTTTATACACTCCCATCCTCCCTCCCCACCCGTGCGTCCCCCACCCACCGGTCGCCCCCACACTCTCTCTCCTTCCTCCCTCCTCGTTTCCTCCGCTTGTGGTCGGTGCCCCTCCTACGCGCGGCGACAACGGAGATTCGTCGTGGACCACCGGCCACTCCTCCGGTCGTGGCGCGGCCGCGGCGATGGAGAGGCGGGGACGCGCCGGCACGGGGAAGGAACGAGGGGACGGGGCCGACGGAGATCCGGCGGCGTGCTACCCCGCTTTTCCTCCGCCGTGAGGGACGACGATGAGGACGGGCGCTTCTTCAATCTAGGAAGGGAGGGGGCCGCGTCGGCGTCCATGGCGCCGGCCGCGCGCCCGCCGTCGTCTCCCTCGGCACCGCGCCCGCCGTCATCTCCCCCCGCACCGCGCCCGTCGTCCTACCCGCGCCCACCGTCGTCTCCCCCCCGCACCGCGCCCGTCGTCGTCTCCCCCCCCGCACCGCGCCCGCCGTCGTCTCCCCCCGCACCGCGCCCATCGTCCTCCCCGCGCCCGTCGTCGTCTCCCCCGATCCGCACACCCCCGTCGTGCCTCCTCACCCTACGCGCACGAGGGGTCGTTGTCCTCGCGCTCGCCGTCGATCCAAGAAGACGACACCCGGGGCACGGCGGGGCGCTCGCCTTCGCCGGACACCACCGGTACTCCCCGCCCGCTCCTCGCCCTATAGAGCACCTCGCGTGGGGTGGGGTGCGTCGAGTACCCCAACCGGCGGTGGCGCGAAGGAGCGGGCGCACCGAGCGGCGCGCGCGGTGGGGCGCCGGCGCACGGGTGCTCCGAGAAGCGAGGTGGGGCGGAGGCGACGCGGGCGCGGCTTCATCCGACGGCCATGGCGGGATCTCGAGCCGGGGTCGCCGTCCCGATCCGCGCCGGCCACCACTCCCTCCCCGGCTCCTCGCTCGTCGGCGGTGCTTCTCCCCGCGAGCCGGCCGGCGACGCGCGCGCCCCCACCCCCGGTACTCATCTCCCACCCCCTTTCTTGCTGCCGCGCGGAACGCCAAAGACCTCCCCGTGGGCCCCGCCACTCATCCTTTCCGGTGAGTCCTTGTCTCCCCCGGATCTAAAGGCGATGCGGGCGACGAGATTTTGAAGGCTCCCCGGAGGAGACCGCTGTGGAGGATAAAACTTTATCCGTCTCCTCCAGGAGATGGATAAAGGCGCCGTGCGCATGGTCTAAATTTCTACCCGGCCACTATCATAAAGTGCGGAATCTCCGAACAATATCTCTCGCACTTTATAAACTTACGCCCGTTCATCCGCCTTATCGCCCACCAACAAATAATAGTTTTTCCCTCAAAACACACCAACTCGCCACCACATGCCAACAATACTTTTCTCTCGGAATAAGCAACCAATCGCCGACCAACAAACAAGTTCTTGGTCCGTCCGGTTCGAATGTGGCTCGCAGGCGTGATAGACGATAAAGATGGGTAGGTGTGCAAAGTTTACTCCCTCTATCTAAAAAAGAATGACATTCTAGAAATTTTAGGACAAATTATTAAATAGGTAAAATGACCTCGACATCGTCTATTTATTTTCCATGTCTGATGCTAATTGATTGTTACATACCTACATACACCTGCACTCATGCCAACCTAAGTAAAACGATATGCTTTTTAGATAAATTTTGAATACAAAACAACGAGCTTTTTGGGACGGAGTTAGTTCGAAAGTTGCGCGTGCACATATGAGTACGAACAATTAATCGATGGATGGCAATCGATGGTCCATGGATGACAGCACCTAGGCGGCCGGACCAGGCTGTTACTGTTACAATAGGATGGAATAGTTTTGAACACGATAAGACTGTCTCCAGCAACCGACCTAATCCGCATCAGCAAAATCCCCTGTTGAGGCATTGGGAGAGAAGGGTATAGTAGTGAGCACTCCAGCAGTTCGCTGCATCCCGCACCGCATCGATGAGTTAGTTGCCTCTTGTGGCCGATCGGAGGAACCATGGGCGCCGCGCCGTAGTGGATCCGCATCCGCCCTCGCCGCCGAACGGGTGCCGCGCCGCTGCCCCGTCTTCTTCTCTCTTCTCTTCTCTCAACTCGGGGCTGGGAGCGGCGGCGGCGGACAACCACGGCGGCGGCGCGACCCACTCCTCGCTCCTGCTCTCCCCCACGGTAACGCGGACCTGCTGCTCCTCCTCCCGCTCCGCGGTGGCGACGGCCACCACCGCTGCCTCCTCGCGGCCTCCGTCACCACCTCGCCCTCCTCGCGGCCTCCACCGCCGTCGCGCCCTCCTCGCAGCCTCCGCCGCCACCGCGGGGGGCTGCGCACCTACGCCGTGGCTACTTGCGTCTACGAAGCTCACCCGGGTCGGGATTCGTGCAGTGGTTCATCGGCAACAGTTTTTATTAAAATGATAATCTACCAACAGTTTTTATTTGTCACTTGTTTCTGATTATTCATTCATAAAGCATATTGATCAATATTTCAGTTTTTATAATTGCATTGCAAGAGTTTAGGATGTTTTGACCTGGATGGCCAATGTTAGGTGCTAACTGAATGGCCAATGTATTGACTGAAATTAGCAACGAAAAATAGCTTAGCTTCATGTGTGTGGCTTTCATTAACCAGACATATAAATGTTTGTTTCTCTAAGAGTTCTAGAGGCCAATGGAAAAGTTTTGGGGGTTTAATTTCTTTTCAATCTGCAGGCAAGATTTCTGACATCAGCAACGCCAATGTTGCAGTCGATCAGTATCACCGTTTTCAGGTTAGCAGTTCACTTCAAAACTGGCATGTACGCAATATATGTATGCCACATTGTTTTTATGACCACCCACGGTATGATTTATGTGATGTTTTGGGACTTGTATTTTCAGGAGGATGTACAGCTCATGGCAGGCATGGGAATGGATGCTTACCGGTTTTCAATTGCCTGGTCAAGGATTTTGCCAGGTATATGATCTGAAAACAGAATAGCAATGGTCCATAGTACGTTGGCTATTGAAATTTATAGATTCATGTACACAAATTTCATGATTTGTTTACCCTAAGTTCTGTCTTGGAGCTATATGCTCAGCAGAAGAATTGGAGCTATAGATTCATGTACACAAATTTCATGATTTATTTACCTGGAATTGAGCATTTCCATTAAGCATTCTGAAATGTGAATTAGCTCATTTATGAAATTCATAGATATTGTACTCCTATACTCATTCTTCTGAAAATAGTTCCTTATTAATGTATATATCTCCCAGGGTATGTTCTGAATTTATGTTTCTGTTTATTGCCCATGTTAGCTGTGAGGAGTCAGCTATTTAAGTAGTCGATTATGGAATAATTTTGTAAGAAGTAACTTCCTAGTTACGAAACAGTGAGCATGCTAGTACTTATGGTAGGGTTCAATTTCGGGATACAAAATCAGTTTGAGCTGGATGCATTTCATTTAGTGATGGTTCTGTAAGTAACCTTAGTTGTATGAACTCCACACATGGTAGCCATTTTCTGAACTTTAGGCTTGGGTTGGGCTGCTTGTGTGTTGTTAATGTGCTGTCACATTTTTTAGGCAATCACTAGATAAAGATGGACAACAACTAAAAGTATACTCCATGGACCATCTCCCTGAATGCTGCAAGGCCTGCTGACCCATGAAAATAGTAGGTGCCACTTCATGATTCTAATAGATCAAAGAAGTAAAAACTGATAGAATTACTGGTAAGCCATTTTTCGGTTTTTACCCAACTTGTCCTGAACTCAAATGCATCAGCTAAGATATTTTTGTTAAGATCCTTGCAAGGCAATAACTCTTTTACTGCTTTCATGGAACCTGATCTGTTGATAATTAAGGTCAAGGCCAAGGCAACAATCCCCAAGCGTAGGGCAAATCGATCAAGAATGTCACAAAGCATTCTTTTGCACACTAACTTCAACCCGCCCACATCATATCTATATGCGGCAAATGTTTGAACAATTTAAACTGTTTACTTTTTCGGTGGGAGGTCCTATAGTGGTAGCTTTGATGCTCGATCATGTCGTAAGCAAGCAGATTTTGCGTTTGACGGTATTTTTAGACATTTTGTGTCGTGTGTTGTGTTGTGACAAGTCAAACTTATGGCTGTGTTTAGTGACTAAATAAACCAATGATGTTGGATCAATGAAATTTAAGTTATAATGTGTTCTCTTATGTGTTTGATGTCTATCGGCTACAATTAAAAGTTATGGGCTGTATTCATGTTGGATTCAATGAAATTTAAGTTATAATGTTGGATTCATGTTGAGATCGAAACCGATGCCGAAATGCGGTTCATATGCTATATTGTTGATATATATGTGGTATTCGGTTCATAAGCCGATGTGCGGATTTGATGTAAATTAAAAGCTAGAAAACAACAAAAGAAAAGGGGGAAAAATCCCGCATTTGCCAACGAAAGCATCGGCCAAAGCTGTTGGCAAAGTTAGGTTTCCCCACCGGTCGAACCCGCCTTTGCCAATAGCTTTGACCCAGCCGTTGGCAAAGCCGGGCTTCCCCCCAAAGCGCGCGCCGGCTTTGCCAATAGCTTCGGCCCATGCTTGTTGGCAAAGCATCGTTGGCAAAGCCGGGCTCCTTTGCCAACGCTCTTGTCCAGCGGATTTGCCAACAAAGATGGACCGATGCTGTTGGCAAACTAAGTCGTTGGCAAAGCTGTCGTTCCCTTTGCCAACCGGTCTTTGCCAACACCGTCGCTTCCCCGTTGGGCGAAGGTAACGGCAGCCGAGCCGATGGCGTCCCCCCTTCGCCAACAAGACACATGGTCGTTGGCGAAGCTTTCCCAATAGGACCCGCGTTCCTCGTTGGCGAAGAGCTCTTTCCCATCACTTAAAACGCCAACGGTTTTTTCCCAACACAAACTCGAAACCCCTGTTGGGAAAGCCTCCGCCAACAGATTTGGAGCCTTCGCCAACAGTTTAGCGCCGTTGGCGAAGCGCGCGTTTTCTGTAGTGCATTGCCCCTCACAACCCGCCATCGCTTGGTTTCCTACGTCCCTGCTGCCGCCGCCGCCACCCACCGGGGGGCTCCGCTCCCCCACCATCTCTCCCGTTTCCACCATCAACCGGTGACCCACCCCATATCCACAGGTCACACGTAACCGGTAACTCCTGCTCCGAATCTAACCCCAACCTAGCCCCGAACCTTTTTTAATTTGATTGGAATTGAAGAAGAAGAAGGTGTTGGCAAATGTCAAGAAGAAGTTATCGTGGCTCGAAATGATTGGGCTGCTAAATTCGAGTGTGGGAAGAGGTAAAAAACGCTCAAGACTCAAGAGTGTCCCTAACTACACTTGGAGAAATCTAACTAAACTAGAGGGGCTGGCCCACCCACCATCATCTCGCCGCTGGAAATTGGAGAAGCTACGGAGCAGAGAGGTGGGGCTTCTGTTTGGCGTTGTTGCGCAGCAGTATGTGCTGTGAAGCTCCCAATTAGGTCCTAGTCCTAGACTCCTGGTGCCTTGATCGCGCAAGAGCTTGCGTAGAGCGTGTGGTAACTAGCATGGTCGAGACTGAGATCAAGACAGACACAGGACGGGAAAATGCACTAATGCATCGGCTTGTTATGTAACGAGCCGAGCTCAGTTTGGCTTGTTAAAGCATCTACTCCCTCCGTCCCATAAAGACCATTCGTTTAGAAAATTTAAGACATGTTGGTAGTTGTGACAAATGACATTATTACCTCTAATTAATCATGTATTGGAACTTGAAAAAAGACATCAAATAAACATTTTATTGGCTCCGTGTGTTTCAAAAATTTAAGACATGTTGGTAGTTGTGACAAATGACATTGTTACCTCTAATTAATCATGTATTGGAACTTGAAAAAAGACATCAAATAAACATTTTATTGGCTCCGTGTGTTTCTCAATGCAACATTTTCTTGGTACTTGGTGTTAGTTTCATGAGAAGAGCATTTAATACAAGCTAAAAGAACACTCTTTGTGGGACAAATTTTGAAAGCTATATGAACAGTCTTTGCTTGACAGAGTGAGTACTCTATATTCTTTCTAAATGGTAGAAATAAATATTTCGATGAAAAAATGTCTTTCAACAACTTATCTAAATGGTCTAAATATAGTCACCTTCTATTTCGGATTTTTCGCTAGTCAAATATAATAAAACGAGAATGACTCTCTAGAGTGCGTATAAGAAAAAGAAAAACAGTTAGAAAAATGAAAAGATATAGAAATGATTTTATGCAAATATCTCTCTAAATGATGATTTAGAAAGTAAAATTTAAAAAGACTCTTGGAGATGCTCTTAAAGTAACGAGCTAAAAATCGAGTTCGTTCTATTGTTTGAAAGTTCGAACCGACTTGTTTGGCTCACGAGCATAGTATTATTTAACATTAATGTTATGTTAAGAATAAGATTAATCAATATATAATAATTTAAGTATTTTAATAATAATTAAAAATTAAATTGATGATTATAAGAAAATATGTAACAGAAGTCAATAAAATTTGATGATATAGATGTTTGAGAGCTCAAAATAGATTTAATCGGTACTAGATTTGACTTACAAGTTCAAAATAAAATTACTTTACCAAATAATAGTGATACTACTTTATTCTAAAAAATAATTTGATATTTTTTCTCTTTATATCGAGTCTAACGATCTAATCAAACATATCACAAACAGTTCATGAGCTGACTTGTTAAGAAAACAAGCTGAAATTAAGGTTCAGCTCGGCTCGCTTAAAGATCGAGCCAAGCTAAATCAAGCCAAACATATTAACGAGTTGAGTTAGCTCATGAGCCTCAAGCTTCTGTGTCAGTCCTACTAATGTAATCCTGCGTTTGTAACTTTGCGAATGCATCGATAGATGTTCGCACCCGGTTGAAGACAATGAAGCTGAGATCGAGGTGGACGGGGCTGTTTCCGCCGTCGTGGTCGACGGCCATGGTTCCAGCACCCCCGCCAAGATGGTGCCCCTTCTCGTAGAGAGTCACCCGGACGCCGCCGCTCCTCGCCAGCTCATGCGCCGCCATGAGGCCCGCTAAGCCAGCACCCACCACTGCCACCCTCATAGTCATAACGCTCTCGATCTCGCTCCCGCTCTATGTGACTATGTGTGCAAGCTCTTGTCAAGACGCCGGCCGCTCTAGTGTGCAAGCATATGCGACTTTCTGTCTGTATATATGGTATATGGAGACTAGCTGTATCTGTTGCGAAGTGTGCGGTGTCACGTCGTTTTCTAGCTCCATTATGTGATGAGATATCTCGGTTTACGATATTTTCAAAAGGTACAATAATATACGAAGATCAGCTAGCTTGATCGATCAACCACTACTAGGGGTGGTAATTAGCTATGACCCTAATATATTCTTCACAATCTAATAAAGTCTTGCTTCTTTCTAACTTAAAATTGTATACTAATATAATATGATCCAACCTTTATTTGACCCGATCCTCAAAATTTGCTAAGTTAAATTGGAAGGCTCTTTACCACCCATATCTATAACTTTTATTTAGCAATTGATCAGAATGTCGTTGCAAGTTTTACATTTTGAAAACATGATTCACCTTTTTTAAAGACGTGCAAAGCACATTTTTTTCATTGAGAAAAGAGAGGTTTACAAAGCGCAACATTAGGAGAAACCTTAAAGTGCGAAAAAACAAAGAAGACAACAACCGATACAAAAAGGGAAACCTCACACCACCATCACACGAAGGACTACCAACAGGGACTACCTAAGAAGACCAAGGCTTACAACAAGGAAACAAAGGAGACTACGACAAAACGGACCGCAAGGGCGACCAAGGCTCGCAAAGGAGTACACCAAGAAGACCCGCTCATCACCGCTTGCCAAACAACTCGGAGAAGCGGCGATCGAGTGCGGAGGTTCCGCAAGACGACGCCTTCGAAAGGAAGCGACAACAATGCCGCCATCGTCCGTCCGCCCATGAAGTGGCAAGCCAAGTCCTCACCTGGCAAACCGAAGGGGTTTGGACACCGCGACAATGCCCCCAGTAGGGTAAGTTACGGGACGGAGCATAACATTGTCGGCTCTAGCAGACGCTAGACAAGGCATTCGTCAAGGCCTCCAAAGCCAAACCACACATCCGACCACTGCAACTGAGGTGAGAGCCAGTCGATGGGAATCGCAGCAGGAAGTCTCAGCGTTGACAAAGAAGGACAAGTGCAGGGACCCGCCACAACCAGGACAAACGACATTAGCGACCCACGACAACCAAATAGAACTGCCCAAGGCCCTGCAACAGAAGTGTCGACTACAACCCGACGGAGGGCCGCGGACATGCTGCCGGACCGCAGAGCTCGACATGAGGAAGGAGCTGGGGCCGCCGACACGGAGGAGGGGTAGCGGCCCCAGCCAGGGGTGGGAGCCGCAGCCGCTAGCGTGGAGGAGGGGTCGCGGCCGCCGACACGGGAAAGGGGTTGCGGCAGCCAGCATAAAGAAGTGGGCGTCGGCAGGGAGGACGCCCCGGGGCGCCGGCTAAGGTCGGTGGCCCCGACCCCAGATCTAGGGTTGCCCGAGCGGGCCCCGCGTCGCGCAGAGCCGCAAAGGGGGAGGCCGGACCCGCGCTCGGAAGCCTGGAGAAGAAGCCTCGGGTAGCGCCGTCGCCGACACAGGAGCACACCCGTAGTGGTGGTGTGGGAGGGGGAGGAAGAAGAAAGGAGAGGGGAAGGGGGAGGAAGGAGAAGAGGAGGGCGCGGGGGCTACGGTTGTGCGCCGCCGCCGACGGAGGGGGTGGCAGCAGCAGCTGTCGAGAGCCACGACGGGGGCCTGGCAGCGTGGGATGGGGAGCCCTCCAGTCGCCCTTAGCTGAGAGCGTTGTGAGGGAGATCCAATCTCTCAGTCTAACTCACCTGACTTGAGCATCACGTGTTCAAGCGTGTTTGAAAATGCGGTCCAGCAAAAAGTCCAGAACAAGTGAGCTTAACTTCAATATGCAGGTTTAGCTCGCAAGTGGAGCAATTTGATCTGCAATTGATAAGGGAACATTAAATTAACGAGCCGAAAGAAAGCGAAGCCTTCAAGCTCATAGTCACAGATGACATTACTTTGAATAAGCATGTTTTTTTAGGTAAGGTTTTTTTTTTTTGGATCGTTTGAGCTTGGAGGTGGATTCACTGACAAGGGGGCAAAAGAAGAGTTTGGAATAAGTGGACAAGGCAGCAACTCACGTGGGCAGCAGACTAATAACATGTCTTGGAATTTTCTGCTATATGGACTCAGGTGTTTCTCATTGTTTTTTCTATAACCAACATGTGTTTCTCATTGTTTTTTCTTATAACCAACATGTGAAGTTACGGACGGGAAGACGTGTATGGGTGTTCGGCAATTATTGGCCGGAGTGTACGATGGGACTTGACTGTAAGTCTGACCTTATAAATACGAGTGAGGCGTAAATATGAGTGACATTCCTCTTGTAAGGATGTCGACATAATGACAGGTTCATAAGTGAGACGGTACGATGCCGAATCATAGTGGCCAATGTTGCATTATTAGACTAACTCCAGCAAGTCCCTCATCAGAGCCCACAACCTCAAAATGAGTGGTCAATTCGCACTGTAGCACGTCCAGCAAAGCGCTCAAACGCATCCTCATAATGAGTACCATGGGCTCAGCGCCCCAAACTCGGGATCTCTCTCCTCATCCCGCATCACGCTCGACTGGTGCCCCCACACGCGCCGGCGTCGGAACCTGCCGGCAGTCGTGTGCCTCCCCCGGGGGGAACACGGCGGTCGGGGCAGCGCCCCGCACCCTCGTCACATGCAGCGCCGCTGTCACGGTGCCGTCGCGCCGTCGCCGCCATCGGAGCCGAAGGAATCTGCCCGATTCGCCGCCGCCATCAGAGCCGAAGGAATCCGCCCGATTCGCCGCCGCGTCGAAGCCGAAGGAAGCACCGCCTTCATCCGCCCGTAGCTGCGCAATGCGGAGCCGCGCCCTCACCATCGGCCACCGTAGCTCCGCGCGCACTAGAAGACAGAGCAGTCGCTAGGCAAGTGCCTATGGCAGCGGCACCCAGCGGAGGCACCCACAGATGCGCACGCGGCGGTGCCCTCGCCGCTGGGCCTGCGGCGGCGCGGCCTGGAGGGGATGCGCGACGGGGACAATGCTGCAGGTCTCCCTGTTTTGAGTGAGCCTCACGTTATCTCTCCTGTGCTCATAAGCAGCTTTTGGGCTTGGGGATGCAGGGGCTTGCTGCGGATAGCCTTAGAGCGACTCCACGAGACCCCCTACTTCGAGCTCCAACTCAAAAAAGGGGGCGTGAGCAAAAACACACACTCCGGTCGGCCCCCAACTCAAGCCCTTGTTTTAGCGGCGGGCACCCAAATGCTCCCCTCCACCCCTTTCTCCCCGCGGGGCGCGGTGAGGAGCCCCCACTCCACCGGAGAGCGGGTTTCCTTCCCGCGGGCGCACAAATCCGCTCGGTGGAGTCGTTGAGGACTCACCTCGCCATCGACTTGGACCGCGCCGCCCCCTCGCCGTCGACTTGGACCGCAACGCCCCCTCGCCGCGTCGCCGTGCGGCCCGGGCCGCCCGGGCCCCTCGTCGCGCCGCCACGGAGCTCGACCGCGCGGGACCCTTGCGGCACCGCCACACATACCGCCGCGCGGGCCACCCCCCCGGCGCCGCGGCTGCCCCTATCCGTGAGGGCTCCTCGTCGCGCCGCACACCGACCGACCGTGCGGGCCTCGCCGCCGCGTCGCGAGATCCGGATGGGCTCCCCTCCGCAACGGCCGGAGCTCCCGTCGCGCTTGGGCGGAGCTCCCTCCACGGCCGCCCGGAGCTCCCTCCACAACCGCCGGAGAGCTCCCTCCACAACCGCCGGAGCTCCCGCCGCGCTTGGGCGGAGCTCCCTCCATGGCCGCCGCCCGGAGCACGAATCCGCCGCCGCCGGTGCAAGCTCGGGGAGCGGCGCGGTGCCGGGGATTGTTGATGGATAAAAGACGTATCCACCTACGATCCACAAGCGTACGGACCAACACCTTTTTCACCACGGGTTTCCCAAGGTTCTTGTCAATCCGCGGAGAAAGGGGATTACAAGCATTCGATCTACCTCTGCACACTAGCTACTCAAACCCTAACTATCATTAAACTAGAAAACAACTAAACTGCACTAGAGAGAACAATTAAGCAATCATGATAAAAGACACTCACCCATGGGTCTACGATACTAGAACATGCAATCACTTTAAACAAGAAAACCAATCTAATTTATTGGGGGTTGTGACCACGGTTTCACCCCTTCCCTCCTCTCGTACTGTCACTACGCGAAGGTATTCGTGACTAGACCTATGATGGACACGGCGTATTGAATGGATCTAAGGGAGCATTGGAGTTCTACTCCCTTTACGGCATGGTAGCTAACCTTAAGAATTAAAGTATATTCAACACAAGATGATAGATAGATAATCCAACAAAGTATGATTACATCTCAAGATCGATTACAACCCATGGATGAATAAGGAGATTACCCCATCAAGGTGCTAGACATAGCACCGTTGATCATGGTCACCCTTCCGACGATGTCTTCCTCCTTCTCCACTTGTGGGTGCTTCCTTCGAGGTGGTTGATCCCCCTCCCGGAGATCTCCCTCCTCTCTCTCTAGCTTGTGGATGGCCTCCTAGTACGAATGGCTCTCTCCCCCTGCGAATAGCGGCGCCTCCGGGGCTTTAGGGTTGAAGATCCTTCGGGTGCAAAGAAAGGGGGGCCGAACCGACCCCGGAGTGGGCCGGGCCGGCCGGCCCGGGCCGAACGGCCCGGGCCCACCTCGGCCGGTTCGGTCGCCCCTTCGCTCCCGTGGGCCCTCATGCATTTATGCACTTTGTCCCTTCCACTTGCATGATTTTGACGATGTCATCCTCGCGTCCAAGATGGAGGTTCTCTATGCATGAAGTTTGGTCTTCTACACTTCAATCCCCGGGGGTGTTCCTTCGTAACACTTCGGTCCTCGCCACCATTGGAAGTGATTTCAACGGGCTCATGAACACGAACAAGACTCCGGAAATGCTCATTTGAACTTGTTGCGAATCCATCCTTTATGTCCATGTTTTCCTACATAAACACAACACTTCCATATGCATGCACAAAGATGAACTTGTTATATGATTAGTGTGCCTAGTTGCGGGTTAGTTCCATAATCAAATCCAAACCAAAGTGTAATGAGCATGTTTGGTGTACCAAAATACACCATCAACATCTCCCCCACGCTTAGATCTTGCTCGTCCTCGAGCAAGTACTCGTAAAAGAACTTTGTCCAAGGCGTTGAATCATGTTCCGCTAAATCCTTCTTCACAAGTTAGTCAATCCTTTATCTTTAATACATAAACATAAAGTAATGATCATCATACATAAACATGGGCGTTTAGAATCTTTACCACGTCAAGATTTACCCCACAACTCAAACTCTTCACTCGAAACCTTCAATCTCGGCCATGCTTACCTCTTTGCTTCCGTTGGAGGGTTTTTATGATTTTCAAAAACAAAATTCCCGCAACAAGTATTAGACAAAAACCTTTCTCCAAGCTCTCTCAAGTCGCTCATATAAAGTGGCTATCCTAAACAAGTTTTATAAAACTCTCACCTCCCATAAGTCTCTCATATAACATGTAAAGTGGAGCTATAGGTAGGGCTAGCACAATCAACACAAATATTGTCAAACTAAGAACTTCCTCTAATGGTTGTTTACCTTTCAAAGCCAATGATCATGAGAATTAATTCATATGTGGGGATATCAAGGGTGAGAAGATTTAGAACGGTGGACATGTGCAAGGGCAAAAGAAAAATATGACTACGAGTCATCGATGACGTCCTCGTTGTCGGATTGCACATGGTCGGAAAAAGAGTAAAAATTTCATCTCTTAACAACATGACATCCTTCCTTGCACTTTTATTTTTTTCTTTTCACTTGATTCATCCCTCTCATATCTTTCTTGCCACTCCTCTTCTCTCTTTTTATTCTTCTTCTTCCTTTCATTCTCTCATACACATATATTTATATTTTTTTACCTTTCTATTTTTTCTTTCTTTCTTTTCCATACTCATACTTTTCTCTTTTTTCCCTCTCTTGACATCTTTTCAAGGCTCTCAACTCCTCTCTATCTTGCATGCACACAATCTGAAATTTTAAATAAATCATACTAGAGACGAGACGAAACTTTGAGAGTAGGTTGTGTTCAAGGAATGCGATGTACAAAAGAGATGTATAGGTTCGGGTATGGAATTCGGCGATGTACGGGACTTCCGATGCGAAAGTCACGTTACCGAATGCATGATGAGGCTAGCAACAAAAGATAAGCACAAGAACATGATCATTGCTCGAAATTAAAACTCCCAAGAGAGAAGGATCCTAGCACAACTCATCGTGCTAATCACACTTATGGTGGAGCAAAAAATAAATTTGGCTTTGTATTGGATCTTTTTCTTACTCTCAACTTGGAAAAAGAGGTTTTGCTAACCTTTATTACAAGGGTTTTTAGATAATTTTCAGAACTGAATTCCTCCAACTTTTAGCATCGAACATAGCACAACCAAAATAAAAAGCTCAAGATCGAAGCACGATATGGGTACTTTTGAAGTAGCAATTCCACTAAGCACCACGGTAAACGTTTTTCAAACCACACACTTATGTTCATATATCAAAACCTAAAGACGAACAAACAAATGAATAAAGATAAGCATCACACAAGACACAAAATTTAAAGGACTCTTTTTATTTGATTTTCTTTTGACTCAACACTAAATTAAGACACTTCAAACTTGCAAAAATTTTAAAACACACTCACAAACTAAAGACTCTTAAACTCTCTCGAAAATTAAACCGAACTAATCTAAACTTGAAGCTCAAAACCTAAAGGCTAGCTAGCTAGCTAGCTCTCCCCCACGCTAAAATCATACGACGTCCTCGTTGTATCTTACAAAAATCCTAAGGGGGAAAACTAAACCTAGTGCTACTTTCCGCAACTATTGCACCACTTGCCTCTCATGTTCCCGACCATGCCAAAAAGTTTGTGCACGTTGCGGTTTAGGAACTTGTAGTTGTATTCGACCACGCGCTCCAAATCCTCCATGCGTCGCCTCATTGCCTCCATGGCCTGGAAACATTCGTCGACCGTTGCGTAGAGCTCTGAGATGGAGTGACGGCAAGCCGCACAACACATCGAATGCATCCCGAAAGGGTCATCATCGCCAGGGTCTCCACCATCGTCGCCGCCGTCGTCGTTGTCGTCGCCGTCGTCGTTGTCGTCGCCGTCGTCGTTGTTGCCACCGCCGTTGGGGCCTTTGGGAGTCTTCTCCTCGGGCACATCCTCCCAAATGTAAAGATCGTTATCATCTCTTCCGGCGGCCGCCCATGAGCTCAGGCTGCGATCGTCAGAGTAGTTGCTATCTCCATAGTCCTTATGCTCGGGCGACACCTCTTTGTAGTCCGTCCGCTTCATGCCTCGGATGCGCGCCAACCTTCGAACGGGAGTAGGGATGTTCTCCTCTTTGACAGGGTTGCAAGAAGCGATAGCTCTGGTCGGGACACGCCCCCTGCAACAGATGTGGGGGGTCCTCTTGATCTCGACGGGTAGCTTGAGCTCGCATCGCTTCGCCTCCTCCATCGATGGCTCCTTGGCGCCTTGCTTCAACTCTAAGCTCCTCGGAGACACCATCGCTGCTGCGTGGATGCAAAAGATTGCTTGATGGGATGGATTCTCGAGCTCCCAATTCGGCCAAATAAATGTCCGAAAAGGAAAACCCTATGAACCTCAATTTCCTTATTCAAACTTCCCTTAAAATTTTCTGACCGAAGAAGGAAGTCGAAAAGGAGCAATCCGGGGAAAAACCGGGGCGCCCCGGGGCCGATCGGATCGGGCCGACCGGCCCACCCCCGTTCCGGGGGCCGGTCGGTCCGATTTCCCATGTACCGCCCTTTTTTCGCTTTCTCGGCCCATGGGAAAAAGTTGGCCCGAGTAAATCTTCACGAGAAACTCCCGTAAAATTAAAAGAAAAACTATTTACAAAAATCCATGCCTTGTTTTTCGTCCTAGGCCGGACGTTCGGGCTCTTCTTCCATGGCGAAGACATCAACATGGTGAAGGGGCACAACGTCGGGTTCGTAGTAAACCTTAAGCCGTTGACCATTCACCATGAATTGATGACCTTTCACATCCATAATGGTTACCGCTCCGTTGGGGAGCACCGAATGCACAACATAAGGTCCGTCCCACTTGCTTTGCGCTTTCCCCTTTCCGAAGGTTTTAAACCTCGAATTGTAGAGGAGGACCTTATCTCCCTCTTTAAACTCTTTCTTTTCAACCTTTTATCATACCACCTTTTAATTCTCTCTTTGTATATGCTTGCATTTTCATATGCTTTTAATCTCATCTCCTCTAGCTCGCTTATTTGAATTCTCCGTTTCACCACCGCAAAGATCGAGATCAAGGTTCATCTCTTTAATCGCCCAATAGGCTTTATGTTCCAACTCAACCGGAAGGTGGTAAGTTTTTCCATAGACGAATTGATAAGGGGTCATACCTATCGGTGTCTTAAACGTTGTTCGATAAGCCCACAAAGCTCTGTCTAATTTCTTTGACCAATCCTTGCCTCCCTTCTCTATGGTTTTGTTGAGAATACTTTTTAATTGCCTATTCGATGTTTTCGCTTGTCCATTGGTTTGTGGATGATAGGCCATAGAGACCCTATGTTCAATTCCCAACTTGGACAAGCACTTTCCGAAATTCTTCCCGGTGAAGTGAGTTCCTCCATCGCTTATCAAGATTCTCGGTGTACCGAAATGAGGAAAAGTCACGTTCTTGATCATAGTAATGGACTCCTCCGTGGAAGCTTTACGACATGGCATAGCCTTTACCGGCTTGGTACATAATCAACCATGACTAAGATATGATCATATCCATGTGAATTTTTGAAAGGCCCCATGAAGTCTACCCCCCACACATCGAATAAATCGATTTGTAGATTATATCTCATGGGCATAGAATTTCTTTGAGAGATGTTTCCAGTTCTTTGGCATTCGGGGCATGATGCAACATATCTTTTAGTATCTTCATGCATCTCCGGCCAATAGAACCCGCTAGACCACACTTTTGCTTGGGTCCTAAAATGGCTATAGTGTCCACCGTACTCCGCCGAGTGACACTTTCTCAAGATTTCTAGCCTCTCTTTTCTTGGCACACATCTTCTCATGACTCTATCATTGCCAAGTTTGAAGAGGTATGGTGCATCTCAAAAGTATTTCTTACTTTCGGAGATTATCCTCCTTTGAGAGTTTCTATCTAGATGGTCAAGAGGCATCTTCTAAATCACTCGAATGATATCAATCATCCAAGTGTCTTTATCGAGCACTCGATAGAGATTGTCATCTCTCATCTTGTCTTCTATGGGCTCTTTATCATCTTGTCCACGATTCATCCTAGACAAATGATCAGCCAGAACATTCTCCACCCTCTTCTTATCACGAATTTCAACATCAAACTCTTGAAGAAGAAGGATCCAATGGATCAAACGTGGTTTAGCATCCTTCTTAGCCAAGAGATACTTGATGGCTGCGTGATCGGTGTAAACAATGACCTTCGAGTTCACGATGTAAGATCTGAATTTTTTGAAGGCAAATACCACCACTAGCAACTCCTTTTTCATAGTAGCATAGTTTAATTGTGCCCCATTAAGAGTTTTACTAGCGTAGTAAACGACGTGAACTCGGCCTTCCTTTCTTTGACCAAAACCGCGCCTACGACTTAGTCACTTGCGTCGCACATGATCTCGAAAGGTTGGCTCCAATCCGGAGGTTGAATAATGGGAGCACTCACCAACGCACTTTTGAAGGTCCGGAATGCCGCTACGCACTTCTCATCAAAGTCGAAAGCCACATCCTTTTGAAGGAGATGCGTTAAAGGCTTAGTGATCTTTGAGAAGTCCTTAATAAATCTTCTATAAAATCCGGCATGACCTAGAAAGCTCCTTGTTGACGGTAAATTTCCGTCAACCTAGAGTACTTGTTATACATTGGTTTCGATTATGATTTGCAACTAACCCTCCACTAGGCATACTAATGATGTAACAAGTTCACACTTGCATGTCGATTTTGGAGTTTGTTGTTTACGCAGAAATTAATGTTAAAGAGGAGACTTTCGGGATAAGTTCATCAAGCACTTCAAGAGAAGATCATCAAGCCCGTCACAAGTCAAGACACGAAGTGAACAAGACTCCAAACAACCCAAGGACCGAAGCATCAACATGCAAAACTCCGAGAACTTGGATGTTAACCAACGAGATCAACTCAGGCCTTAGAGATATTCTCGCAGCTCAGGACAACATGATCTTTCGGTACAGATTCAGAGACTTAAACGGTCTTCAATGGCAAAAGTTTGACTACCAAAGTTGTGGGCCTCGACGATACCTTCGATTTGGACATGTGGAAGGCCCAATTCGGATAAGGGAGCTAGGAGATATAGCCCCTGAAATCCCTGCTGCGCAGTCAGTCCGAAATCAGAACAGATTATCTTCCAAGGCCGATTTGGAGATCTTATCTTCCTTTTTAAGGTTGAATATAATTTCGTGGCACACAACCTGGACACCGAATTTGCATTATTTGGAGTCCGGACGTGGGAGATATTGCGCTGGCAAGGAAGGACTGCGAATCAGGAAAATCTGGCAGATTTTATGGAAACCAAGTTTGCTTCTCTCCCAAGGAGGATCTCGTGCAAGGAAAGGTGGAGCACGCCCAAAGGCACCCCAAGGACATAAATACAACCCCCTAGGCGCCCCAAGATGGGTACACATCGAACAAATCATCCTACCGACGCCAATCACCGAAAAACCGCCGCCGCAAGATGAGGGAGAGAGTTAGATGAGCTCGTCGCAAGGATCAACGCCGGCGGAGAGAAGGAAGCAAAAGGAGGACTCCAAGCCGCTGGCCTAGGGGTGTTCCCAAGCTCCATCGCCGCCATCTTTATCGACGACGTTCTCCGGAGTCTCCATCACCCCTATGTGCTTCAATCCGTGTAAGATGATGGGGTAATGTCTCCGTTCATCCCTAGGATTAGATGGATACATGCTATGTGATCGCTACTTGATTCGCGGTTTCAATCTATTGTTTTCATGTTGATGATGCTTTGATGATTAAGGTAGGCCACCGTGTTTTTCGGGCGTATGATATTCGCTACTCCCATAGATTCCATCAACATACCGTGTCCATCATAGGTCTAGTCACGAATACCTTCGCGTAGTGACGATACGAGAGGAGGGAAAGGGCGAAACCGTGGTCACAACCCCCGTAGATTGGTTTACCGCTTTCGTGTAGTAGATGCATACCATGTTATCCTAGATCCTAGGGAGGGAATGCTTATCTTTCTTACTCACTCTCTTGTGTTCACCCCTTTATCATCTAGTTTAACCCTAGATTTGTTTGATCAACTTAACTTAGATTAACTTAGGTTAGATTGTCTTTACTTTTAGATTAATACTCTCTTTCAAAGGTTTTCCATTCAACTAGATTAGTACTTGGTTAAGCGCTAGTAATCCCCTTGCTCCGCGGATTGACAAGAACCTTGGGAATCCCGTGGTGAAAAAGGTGTAGGTCCGTACGCTTGCGGATCGTAGGTGGATACGAGTTTTATCCGTCAACACTCCTCAAGGACTTAACATCTGTCGGAGGTGGGAGTTGCTCAACCGTCTCTACCTTAGCCTTGTCCACTTCAATGCCTCTCTCGGATATAACATGTCCGAGCACTATGCCTTGCTTAACCATGAAGTGGCATTTTCCCAATTCAACACCAAGTCTACCTCCGCACACCTCGTGAGGACCTTATCCAAGTTTGCCAAGCAATCCATGAACGTCTTCCCATAAACGGAAAAATCATCCATGAATACCTCGACAATTTCTTCGATGAATTCCGAGAATACGGCCATCATGCAATTTTGAAAAGAGGCCGAAGCGTTGCATAGACCGAAGGGCATCCTTCTATATGCAAACGTTCCATAAGGGCAGGTGAATGTTGTTTTGTGTTGATTGTCCGAGTGAATGTGAATTTGCATGAACCCCGAGTACCCATCAAGAAAGCAAAAATAAGCGTGGTTTGCTAATCTCTCGAGCATCTAGTCGATGAACGATAGGGGGGAGTGATCTTTCTTCGTTGCATTGTTAAGCTTACGATAATCGATACACATCCTCCACCCGGTCACGGTTCTTTGCGGTATCAACTGGTTCTTCTCATTCTTCACCACGGTTAAACCTCCTTTCTTTGGTACACAATGTACCGGGCTCACCGACTCGCTATGCGGAACTTGGTAGATGATTCCAGCATCAAGTAACTTGATGACCTCTTTCTTTACTACCTCCTGCATGGCATGAGTTAGCCTCCTTTGGTGGTCCACTACGGGCTTACATTGGTCTTCCATTGGTATACGATGAGTGCAAAAGGCTGGGCTAAGACCTTTGAGATCATTGATTGAATATCCAATCACCTTCTTATGTTTTTCAATAAAATTAGCAACTTCTCATTTTCTTCGGGACTCAACTCGTCGCTCACGATGACAGGATAAGTCTTGTCTGGGCCCAAAAATTCATACTTTAATCCTTTGGGCAAAGGTTTAAGGTCTACCTCGGGCACTTGTGGCTCCTCGGGTTTAATCTCTCCTATGTCCTCGAATTTTTCTTCCTCCACGCTCCCATCTTGTGGTTCTAAGCCTTTTGTTGCTTCTTCTAGCTCTTCGTCTTGTTGATCACTAATCTGATTTTCTATTTCTCCTTGCAGCGGGTCTCTAAGGGTTTCAACAAAACAAAGACTATCTACCTCCTCTACTTCGTCTTCGGGAGGAAAGGGTGTAGGGTGTTTAGAAACGCGAAGAAAGTTATATGTGTACTTCTTTCCATTAAGGTTCATTGTTACTTTGCCTTTTCCAGCATCCAACACGACATCAACCAACTTAAGGGCCTACCTAGGATTATGTGATCATGATTACTATGGTAAGCATCAATAACAAAAAAATCAGTTGGTATACATTTTCCAGCAGATTTTTACATTCATGTTGCAAGCAATACCTAGAGGTCTAATAGTTCTACCATCTCCCATGATTAATTTCGTTGATGTTGGAGCTAAGTCTAGGTTGTGGTCTTGAACTTTATTGTAAATTTTAGAAGATAGGACACTTACTTGGGCTCCGATGTCGCATAAAGCTTTGCATTGAACTCCGTTGATCTCGTAACTCAAGTGTGGTGTCATCTTCTCTTCTTCTTCGGATCCTATCGCGTAAACTTCAGCGAGGCGAGCATATGACGATGCTTCGGGCTTGATCCCCATGATTCTTTTCACCTCGGCTATGTGTTCCGGATCCACTTCATCATCTCCAAAGAGTTTTTGAAAGATCTCACCGGTGGTTTCAAGGTCGTATGAATCTTCCGCTTTCTTCTCCGGTGGGAAATCCACTTCCAATGCTCTTGCCATCCCCTTTTGATTAGGGAACGGTCTTCTCTTGTCGAATACTTCTCCGTAATCGATTGGAACCCAATCCATTGGTTCGAACTCCCTTAGTGGCTTCGCGCTTGACATGCTTCTCTTATTTGTTACATTTGATGCGGCGAAGTCAACGCTCGGGGTCGCTCTTGACTTGATGTGTTCTTCTTCAAGCTTCTCCGGGATTGGCTTCTCTTTTGTGACTTCCGGGTTGCCTCTTTAGAAAATTCAGCACACTTCTTCATCCTTGAATTATATTCCGTCTCTTCCGCAAGTCTTGTTTCCCAATCTCTTCGCATGGCAGCCGCTTTACTAATTTTTTGTAGAAGTTGAGCGGCTTCCGTGAGTGTTTTCTCCATGAGATCCCCACCTGCACACATTTGGACATGTTGCATGCAACTAGGGGTTAGGGAAAAGAAAAATGTATGCAAGAGTACGTCACCGGAGAAGCTGAGTCTTGGTCCTTGTTCGATCAACTCATTAAACCTATTCCAAGCTTGGTCTATCCCTTCCTCTTCTCCTTGTGTGAAAGTGATTACTTGCCTTCTCGGATGTTGAACCTTGCTAATTGGAAAGAACTTCTCGCAAAACTTCTTTGTCAACTTGTTCCAATTGCCTTCAACTTCAAAGGACGCAAACGTGTACCATGTATTTGCTTCACCGGCAAGTGAGTAGGGAAAAAGATTCCATTTGAAACATTCATCGGGAAATCCATCTTGACGCACCGTGTTGCATAGCGTCGTGAAATGCCTTATGTGTCTATATGGGTTCTCCGTAACCATCCCCTCAAATGGGTTTGCCGCCACCATCTCGATGATCTTGGATTTGATCTCATACTTGGTCGCTTCGAGCTTCGAATCCGACTTTTGTACTCTTATGTCTTCACATTGAGAGCTAGCGTAATCCCTTAGTGATTTCTCCAGTTCTTCCATGGGTTGATTGATGAACGCCATCTAGACAATAAGATACAAACAAAAATAAAAACAAACAAAGTGGGTTTCTAGATAATATGTGTTAGTATCAGTAATAAAAAGATAAACTAAGTATAAAACTAAGTTAAATGCGAACCAAACGATGTAAACTAGCTTGCTCCCCGACAACGGCGCCAAAAAAAGGGGCTTGTTGACGGATAAAAGACGTATCCACCTACGATCCGCAAGCGTATGGACCTACACCTTTTTCTCCATGGGATTCCCAAGGTTCTTGTCAATCCGCGGAGCAAGGGGATTACAAGCGTTCGATCTACCTCTACACACTAGCTACTCAAACCCTAACTATGATTAAACTACAAAACAACTAAACTACACTAGAGAGAACAATTAAGCAATCAAGATAAAAGACACTAGCCCATGGGTCTACGATACTAGAACATGCAATCGCTTTAAACAAGAAAACCAATCTAATCTATCGGGGGTTGTGACCACGGTTTCGCCTTTCGCCCTTTCCCTTCTCACGTCTTGTCACTACGCGAAGGTATTCGTGACTAGACCTATGATGGACACGGTGTATTGAATGCATCTAAGGGAGCATTTGAGCTCTACTCCCTTTACGGCGTGGTAGCTAACCTTAAGCATTAAAGTATATTCAACCCAAGATGATAGATAGATAGATAATCCAACAAAGTACGATTACATCTCAAGATCGATTACAACCCATGGACGAATAAGGAGATTACCCCATGAAGATGCTAGACATAGCACCGTTGATCATGGTCACCCTTCCGACGGTGTCTTCCTCCTTCTCCACCGTGGGTGCTTCCTTCGAGGTGGTTGATCCCCCTCCGGAGATCTCCCTCCTCTATCTCTAGCTTGTGGATGGCCTCCTAGTACGAATGGCTCTCTCCCCCTGCGAATGGCGGCGCCTCCGGGGCTTTAGGGTTGAAGATCCTTCGGGTGCAAGGAAAGGGGGGCCGAATCGACAACCGGAGTGGGCCGGGCCGGCCGGCCCGGGCCCACCTCGGCCGGTTCGGTCGCCCTTCGCTCCCGTGGGTCCTCATGCATTTATGCACTTTGCCCCATCGACTTGCATGATTTTGACGATGTCATCCTCGCGTCCAAGATGGAAGTTCTCTCTCGCATGAAGTTCGGTCTTTTACACTTCAACCCCCGGGGGTGTTCCTTCATAACACTTCGGTCCTCTCCACCATTGAAAGTGATTTCATCGGGCTCATGAACACGAACAAGACTCCGTAAATGCTCTGTTGAACTTGTTGCGAATCCGTCCTTTATGTCCATGTTTTCCTACATAAACACAACACTTCCAAATGCATGCACAAAGATGAACTTGTTATATGATTAGTGTGCCTAGTGGCAGGTTAGTTCCATAATCAAATCCAAACCAAAGTGTAATGAACATGTTTGGTGTACCAAAATACACCATCAACGGGGATCGAGCGGCGCGGTGTTGGGGTCGAGCTCCGGGAGCGGTGCGGTGCCGACGTGGAGTGAAAGAGGGGATCGGGAGGAAGAGAGGAGGAGGGTGGGGGAGAAATCGAGAGACGGGAGGGGAAGAGGAATAAAAGAAGTAACTCACCGACCGACGGGTCCCACATGTCATAGCAAAGTAGAGGCTTTCAAGTTGAGGGTATTGCTGGAGTTGGAGGCTAAATAAAGCCCCAAGAAGTTGGGGGAGCCCCTACTCGGTGAAATAGGGGCTTGAAATAGGGAGTATTGCTTGGAGTTGCTCTTAGGAAGGAGCATTATTCATAGTCATGCTTGGAGGATGTAGACTTTGCTTTGAACTTTGTCAACAATGATCTTGTCTCGGTTGTCGTCCGTAATCATGCAACTTCGCCGCGATAGATTTAATCAACGCTTCCATTGATAAAGATTAGCGGGTGGTTCGTCGGCGTGATGTGCTAATTTTCTTACACTAGCCACCAAATCCCACAAGTGACCCATCACCCATCGGGTTTGCATCTTCCCTACCCGTTGCCTCCCCACCTCCTCTCTCGTTTAGAGATGGCAATGAGTGTTGAAACCGAATCTGATAGGTTTTTACACCATTAGGACACTAATGTGGGTCCATTTTTATATCCGTGTGTCAATTAATGGGAAAAATAAGACCCAACTGGTTCCCGGGCATAGGTTTAGGGAAAACCCGAACCCATGGGGTTTTTAAGACACGACTATATATCACCAAATAAATCCACATTCTTAGTTTACACTTCAATTTTAATGGCTAAACCCCAACTCTTATATGCATGTAGTATTTCTTATCATAAGTTTAATTGTTAAACGATCTATACTATGTTTTATGTCACTCATATGAAGTGCTAATACTATACTATTGTTAATTTACATCAATACATGCATATGTTTTAAATTGTGAAGATATACATGTATATGATTTTTTTCTTGTTGAATTGTGAATGTGTGTGTGTGTGTGTGTGTGTGTGTGTGTGTGTGTGTGTGTGTGTGTGTGTGTGTGTGTGTGTGTGATGTATGTATGTATGTATGTATGTATGTATGTATGTATGTATGTATGTATGTATGTGCCAATTGTTTTTGCTTAATTTTGCACCCACGAGTGACTTGTGGGTGTCCATTAACCCGATGGACATGGGTTTGGGCACAAAATTAAGCCCGTCATGAGTCATGGGTTTTTTAATGGAAGGGTTTTGTATCCGCGGGCAAGGGTTTGGGATGGCAAAACCTAACGATTTGTGCCTATTGCCATCTCTACTCTCATTTTCACCGTGAGCGCACGGGCGAACCAATCGGCGGCAACAATGTAGATCCATCGGCTCCGACGAGGTCTAACAAGGGTAGGTTTCTCTCCATCCGCTTGTCCTCTTCCTCTTTCACGTCCGCATCTCCCCCCTCCCCCTCTCCTTTCTATCTCTTCGATTGGTAGATGTAACACCTTAAATCTAATTTTGCTAGCAACAATGCTCATGCTTAAGGATTTTTAAGATTTTATTTAATTTTCGTAAGCATTTAATTATTTTTCTTTAATAAATTAATGAACCATAGAAGTCTTGTTTGATCCTTTGAAAAAAGCAAACTTCTTTTTTCTTTTTCCCTCCTTTTCTTTCTCTCTTTTGGCCATTTTGCTTCCAGCCCGCCAACCAAGACCGGCATGCGGCGGCGCGGCGTTACGGCCTAGTTGGCCTTTTGGCCCAACTCGGTCGCTCCACCCTTCCACCCCCGCACCCGCCGCCGGTGGGGCCCGGTGGTAGCTTTTGTTCCTATTTGAAATGATTGGTGTAATGTTTCTTATTTGATTGTATTGTCTCTTTGCATGTGAATGTGTGATGCGTAGAGAACGAGCGAGTTCAAGGGATTTCCCGAAGGAGAAGACTTTGAAGACTAAGCAATTTCCGGATCTTGTAGAAGGCAAGTGTCTTTGGTCATACCCGCTTTATCCTATATAAACATGCATTTAATCATTGTATTTACTTTATTGCTTTGCATTAATTTTGATGTGTTCCTATTAAGGATGATGCCTAGTATATTTTGACCATTGCCTTGTAATCGGGTTGCTTAATTAATCTTGATGGTAGATGTTGCTTAGTTGCTCAACCTTGGGTTGGTGATAAACAACATGTTACTCTTTATACTCCATTGTTGACGGTGAAAATCCGTCAACCTAGCCATGAGTTTACCTTCGGTGTTGGCATGAGTTTTATACCTTATCCATTGGTACTAACCCCCGTGGTATAACAAGTTCACGTGTGCATGTCGTTTTTGGAGTTTAATGTTTATGCGGGGTTTTAGTGTTGAATGCAAGACTTTTGGGATAAGTTCATCAAGCACCTCATGACAAGACCTTGAAGTCCCGAACAAGTCATGCAATGAAGCAATATTAACTCCAAGAAGCCGGGGACTTGATCCGAGAAGACGACGGACTCCGGGGACCCGACCGGAAAAGTGCCGAATCTTGCAAGACGAGGGAGTTGAGTCCAATTCGGAGAGAAACCGACGACATGGACCTACATGCGAAGGGGGAAGCATCCGGGAAGCAAGGGAACCGACCTCGGGCAAAGGAGCCCGCGGGGCGGGCCTAAATGGGCCCGGCCGGCCGGCCCGATCCGGTCGGCCCGTGCCCATTTAGGGCCCAAAACCGTCGCCCTTTGCCCTAGCCGCCAATCGGGCTATTTATAGTCCCCCGACCGAGAGCCACGCGAGAGAGATTTCGTCTTCGGCCGCCGAGAAGCGAGAGAAGAGAGGGACACCATCTAGGAGAGGAGAGGGTCGAGCTAGTTGACTAGGGTTCCCCTAGCCGACGTGGGAACCTTGCACGGAAGACCACGTCGGAGTTCCCGGAGCTAGAAGCAAGATCAAGGAAGGATCCCGGTGGTGATCTTGTGTATGTATCATTGTTATAGTTGAATTATCAAGTTGAATCTTTTCCCAGCGATCAAGTGTTTCCTCGAAGATTTTGTTTTTCGATCGGCTTTGCTTATTCCAATTCTATTCTCGAGATAGATTACATAGGGTGTTCTTGTAGCCGCGGTGGCTAGAGGTACACGCCGGATCTTCCGAAAGAATCTCGACTTGTCTTTTGACTCGCCCTAAGCTCCCCGCATGAATAGGGATACGTTGTGACGAACGGGGGTCTCGAAAGGCGGATGTTTTCGGATTTGGACGGGAAACCACGATTTAAAGAGGCTTTTATTAAGATTCGATTTGCTACTTCTTCTCTTGCTTGGAACTTCAACAAAAGGCTTACCCCCGATCCCTCTAGATCGGTTTATCTACCCAATCTTACTTTGTTTTCTCCGGTTTTTAGTAGATTAGATCTGTTTTGTGTCTTTAACTTAGATGCATTAGGTTCTTTATTGAAGATTGCAGTTATTTGGCTTTGATAGATTAAGTCTTGCGTCACACATTTGTTCCACGGATTCGATACCTTGGGTTCACCACTCGAGGGAAGAAGGGTCCCTTGACTACGATGGGAGACTTGTACGCTTGCGAGTCACGAACGAACTTTGATACAAATATTAACCATCAACAAGCCCCTTTTTACGGCGCCGTTGCCGGGGAACAAGTGATCAAGATTTGATTTTTTATTGCTTTTTTTTGTAATTTTCAGTACTGATTTTGTTTTATTTTTGCATCTACTAAACTTCGATCATCCTCAAAATACATCTAATCTAGTTTGTCTAACTCTAGTCTTTATAGATTTGTTTTGTTTTCTAGTTTTTTTTGCATACTTTGTTTATTGCTAACCCTAACGGAGATGGACGGCTACCTCTCCAACAAACCCGATAATTTTGTGGATGATCCGGAAAAACTTTACAGGCTAAGGAGACGCGAAGCACATCAAGCTAAAAAGCTGGATTTTGTAGATTCGGAGTCGGAAGACAAAGGATCGCAGGAATCTCCGGAGAATTCACCACCTCAAAGTCCGCGGGAGAATCGACTTCCACCAATGGGTGACCAACCACCGGAAGAACGCAAGATTGGGGAGCTATGCACCCCAGACATCATCGACCTACCAATCTTGAACCTCGAGGAGATCGGAAGACCGTTCGAGATCAAGACCTCAACAATCCGCATGGTGCAACATTCACCCTTCACCGGCAAAGAGGACCCGAACCTTCACCTCCAAGCATTCATTCAACTATGTCAGACTTTCAACATGGATGGGGTGACTCAAGATCAAATGAGGGCAAGGCTTTTTCCGTTTTCACTACTCGGGAAGGCTTTGCAATGGTTCCACTCTCAACCGGCGGAGACGGTGCAAAATTGGAACACGTTGATGAAGGCTTTCATGAAGGAGTACTACTCACCGGGTAAAACTCAAAGCTTGCGTAATAAGATTGCCACCTTTGTTCAATATCCTACGAAACTATCTCGGAGGCATTCGAGCGCTTCAACGAGTACACCGGGCGGTTCCACATCACAAGTTCCCGAAAGAAGACCTCGTGCAAAAGTTCTATCAAGGACTCACCATGGCGTCAAGGACGATCATCGATGCATCGAGCGGGAGGATCTATCATCGAGCTTACACCGACGGAAGCTTTCACGCTATTCAAGAAGGTCGCGGATAATGACACGTGGGCGTCGTCCGGGCGCCTACACCCTGCTCAACCCATGGGGAACGTCAAAGGAGTCTTGCAAGTGGAGAAGGAAGACATACTTGAAGGCAAGATCGACTCGCTCATGAGGAGGTTGGAAAAGATGGAGATAGAAAAGAAAGAGGCTCAAGACTTGAAGGCCGCCGAAGCAAGGTCCACATGCGAAGAATGTGGAGAGTATGGCCATGTCCGCAAAGATTGTCCGGAGGAAGCCAAAGTGCTCGACTACATGAGGAAGGGAGAATTGCCGAACTTCCGCTACGGGCAAGGTAGGCCTCAATTTAATGCAAGCTCATCTATTCCTAACGCGGTTCCACTTCGGATACAATTGAAGGAGTTCATGGATGAGCAAGCTAAGATCAACAAGGACACCGTCACCAAGTTCAAGACCATAGACAAGGTGTTGGAGAACATCGATAGCAAAGTGACGGAGGTCGGAAGTTCCAATCATCAAGTGCTCAACATGATGAAGATGCTCGAGACGCAAGTTGGACAACTTGCGGGCGGCGCCTCACTAATGATGAAGGGAAGCTTCCGGACAACCCAAATGTCCCGAATCGGCGAAGGCCATTCAAACACGTTCGGGGAAGGAGACCGAAGATCCGGAACGTTCCGCGGGAGCAAGAAAGCTTAAACCATCCACCGAGGTGGAAGGAGCAGACTAAAGAGAAGGTTACGGGGATCGTCACCGAGGAACCCGAATTCGAGATGCCGGAGGATGACACGAGGATACCGCAACTCAAGCCACGCTACTTCCGAGGTAAACTTGACAACCACTTTGAGAAGTTTGTGGAAGTTGTGCGTAGACTTAGCATCAACATGCCATTACTAGATGCCCTACAAGTACCTACATATTCTCGTTACTTTAAAGATATACTTGCAAATAAATATGAGATAGCAACACTCGGGGTAGATCATGTCAAGATGTCCGAGGAGTGTAGTGCAGCTATTGCTTATGGGCTAGAGAAGCAAAAAGACCCCGGGTGCCCTACAATTCCATGTTCAGTTGGTTCTTTCAACTTCGAGAAGGCGTTATGCGACCTTGGAGCTAGTGTCAGTGTCATGCCGAGGGATGTGTTCGAGAAGCTACGCCTACCAATGGAGCCTACGGGAATATGTTTGGAGTTGGGAGACAACTCCATTCGCTATCCCTTAGGCATTGCTGAAGATGTACCCGTGAAGATTGGACACCACTTCATCCCCCGTCGACTTCGTTGTGCTCGAGATGGGAGAGAGGGAGAAGCCGCCGCTCATCCTAGGGAGGCCGTTCCTCAAGACCGTGGGAGCAACTATTGATGTTGGCAAGGGGGAGATCATGTTCGATATCAACGGAGAAAGGAGTTCCTTCAAGTTCCGTCCAAGGATTGAGGCATGCAACATGATTGGAGTGAAGGGAGAACCAAAACAAACGGAGGCGCTGAAAAAGAAGAAGGAGCCGAAAAAAATGAACGTAACGAAAATTAAAGAAGGTGTTGCATCCGTCAAGACAAAGGAAGAGAAGCCGCTCGTGAAGACCAAAAAAATGACTAAGACAACCAAGCCAAAAGACAAGCCCGCGCCCAAGATGGTGCGGAAGTGGGTACCCAAGATTGCAACGCCCGCAAAGAGCGTTGATCCGGAGTGATCAAGTGAAGAAGTCTAGCTATAGACTATAAACGAAGCGCTAGGCGGGAGGCAACCCGTTTCGTCAAGTCAAGTCAAGAATAAGCTACGGGAGGACAACCCGATTCCAGGTTTTTCGAGTATTTTTAATAATTTAGTTTTTGAGTTTTATTACGCAAAGACATTAGACTTAGAAGTGGTTGAACAATATTAGAGACATAATTCTTGTTTGAATGTTTGCTTTATCATAAACCCTTTGCATGAACCCTCCTATGTGCTTGTTTGATTCTTTTCTTTTCGAGAAACCCCTCAACCCAATAATTTCAGAACCTTAGCTCAACCTTACACCCTCATTATGGTACTGAGGTTGGCTTATTTTTCATGCTAAAACCACACGAGTAGAGCCACGATTTATATTCAAGTGTTATAAAAATTCAGCACGTGGTAGGACTCGCGTGGACCTAGAAATCAAAGCTTTGGTTGGGTTTAAAAAAAAATCTTTATCCTTGGTTTCTCTAGGATTAGAATTTTTCTAAGCCTATTCTAATTTTGTTTTATTCAAAATCTTTCTTATTTAGCCAAAATTAGAACCTAAACCTATGCCCCCATGATCAAGCCGGAAAACGTTCGCTCTCAACCGATGAAAGCAAACTTTACCGGTAAGACCAAAATCGACGTAGTCGAAAAATATTTTCGACTTACATTTGTTTTTAATGGTTTAAAAACTTCTCTAAAATTATGCTTGAGCTCTTGCATGGCTCTGAAAAATATTTTAAAATTCGAATTAGAGGAGTGCTTAACCTTAAACACACCTAAATGGAGGCAATCAAGTTTGAATTAATCATGCATGCACCATTGGATTCCCTTTTATCAACTTTCACCAATTCCACATGCAAAGGACAAGCATGGTGGGCAGCAAGCATCAACTTTGCAGGATTTACATGGTGGCATGTGAAGCAAGTGGAGCTAGGGAGCATGGACATGACCCAAAGCATGGAGCATCAAGTGGGAGGACCAATAATTCAAGAAAAGGAGTGGACGAGAGCGTTCGGGCGGTGCAACTCGTGGAGCACGCGGGCGGGGAAAGTTGCAGAGGGCGAAATGATCGTGCCGGGAGAAAGACGCGCCGAGGAGGAGCCGGGAGACCCCCGGGCCGGCCGGCCCGGCCGGCCGGCCCGCCCTATAAAAGGCGTCCCCCGGCGCTCGTCTTCTGCGAGCAAGCTTCCCTCTCCTTCCCTTGCTTGTGTGTTCAAGTTTGTGTGCTCAGAACCTCCGTAGACTTAGCCAACCATCCCAAGCTTGAAAGCTCAAGAAAAATCCACATCCTTAATCCACTCAAAGTCCACATCCGAAGCAAAGAGTTTAAGTGCCTAGTTTACCGGTTGCAACCCGGATTTTTAGTTGAAGAAAGAGTGCAGCAACCATGTGGAAGAAGACCACAAGTCTCTTCTCCAAGAAGAAGAGTTCGTCGTCGTCCAAGCCGTCATCAACCACGTCTTCGAGGAGGCACTCGGTTTCCGAGTCTCCCCGGAGCATGGAGACGGACACGGCACCACCAAGGAGGAACGACGCTCTCCTCCTTGGTGGTATGAGAGCTGCGAGAAGCACTTCCATGAGGTTCACCGAACCTCGTGGGCACACGGAGGAGCAGCCCACGCCGCCACGACGATCGACTCGCTCAACCGCACCACCGCCTTACACCCCCGACACAATCTTCGTACGGCTTCATCATCTTGTCGGCGGAGGAGGAGGATAGGCTCGCAAATCTTGAGAAGAGGCTTGTGCCAAACGTCGAGTTCGACGACCAAGCACTCCACACCTTGGGTTTTCGCACCGACATATACTACATGTTGGGGCACCTCGGGTGGGTTCGGTTCTCCAACGGAATATCGGTGGATACCCACTTGGGTTACGCCTTGGAAATTTTAATGACTATTGCACCCATCGTTGATGATGATGGGGTGCAAAGCTTGTCATTCCGGTTGGAGGGAATCGAGCAAGTGGTTCCCTACGAGCACGTTAGGGAGCTGCTTGGATTCCACAAGGGAGCTCCGAGAGAAAGTTGACGCGCCTCCCGGCATGTTGGCGGAATTTTGGGGCATGATCTCCGGAGATGCCCATCAACAACGCAAATGCATCCGCAACCCCATTATCCGGATATTTCACTCTTGGATGTGCAAGAGGGTATTGGGGAGGATGAGGGAAACAAAGGTGACCGACACGGAATTGAATTGGCTATACTCGGCTTTAATTGCCAGGCAGCCAATTGACCCCTCTTACCTCATGATCAACCGTTGGTGTTGTGAAGCAACATCGGGGGCCGGTGATATTGGTTCGGGGTGTTACCTCTCCATGTTGGCCTTTTCCTTGCGACCGGGGATCGCAAGAAACCCCGCTCACCTTTTGCGCGGTACCTCTCTCGGTTTTGAGTACTTGCGGCAAGGAAAGTACATTAGTGGAGATGAGAGAAGAGGTTATCGATTGGCCATTGTGAACCTCCCCCTTCCGGATGAGAGGCTTAGGCTTTTCACCGAAGGAAGGGAAGATTGGTTGGAAGAGGGACTACTTGTCCCTGCAAGGAAGAACAAAAGAGGAAGAATCGTAGAGGAGGGAACATCCTCCGCACAAGCAAGTGGAGCACAACCCAATGTGCAACCATTTGGCGGGGTTCCTCCTCCGCCAAGTTATTACGGAGGGTCTCAACAACAAGCATGGGGGGGTGGTGCACCGGTACCCCCACAAAATTATGTTGTGCCCAACGCTAACTTCGCGGAGTCCTACGCTCATCATCCCCAACCACAACAAAGCATGGCTATTATTGGAGGGTATGCTGCAAGAAATGCTCAAAATATCGCAGCCATCCAATCCAACGCAGCTCAACTCGGTGAAGGCAACGCAAATATTGCCTTTGAACTTGGACGCCTTCACCTTGTGGAGCCAAATCAATTCGACGGAGGAAGCGTTCATTCATATTATGAGCAAGGGTATTATTATCAAGACTACCAACATCAACCACCGGCGGAGGACTAGAAGATTTAGGAACTTTAGTTTTCTTTTCTTTTCTTTTTCTCTGTAATTTTCAGCTTTTGCTTATGTGTGTTTGCGTAGTATTTTTCTGTTTTTATTTAAATTTCAGCAAGCATGTTTGTTTATTTTCAGTGTGTATTTCAACTTGATATCACCATTAATAAAGTCACCACCTTGATTATATCATTGGAAAAGTTACAAAATTCGTGCCATGATGATGTATGATTAAAATTGCAGCTTTGTTCATCTTTGTAGTTGATTTATGCATGTTTAAGCTAGTGCTCTCTTAAAAATGCAGATCTGAATTTATTTAAATACTAGCTTAATTTTCAGCGGAGGTTATGGTTAAAATAAAGACCCATAGTGTTTTATGTGCTCTCAAGTTATGAATAGATTGAAGATGTCTTTTATGCTCAAAAATATTGCTAACCTTGTCACAAATATCACTTGTGTGTTGCTCAACCTATCCAAAGCCTTATATATATTTGAGTGCATGAACCTTAGTGTACAAGATTTATTTTTGAGTGAGTTATTGCAGGCCATGATTTCTCTGGCCCGAGACTAAGAAGCTTTGGTCATTCCGTTTTTGCGTATCTATGTTTTTGCTAGCCTTTTATCCGTGCATTGTGTATCCCCGCATCGGTGATCTCACAAACTTCGCCGGATATCCACCCTTAAACCAAATATCATCTTTTTGTGATTACCTCCTTGACCACAACCTATCATTGAGGATGGATCATCAATTCAAGGAAGATCGCAAGACGGTGCCAACGTTGAAGATTTCAAGTATCTCTCCAAGGAAAAATATCTCCGGTACCTACCTTATTTTTCGCCTCTTTGCTCGAGGACGAGCAACGTCTAAGCATGGGGGAGGAGGTAGGTACGGTGCAGTTTTAGAGTTCAAAAGGGAGTATTTAAAAAAATATATAATGATGAAAGAATGAAAGAAAAAAAATCCAGTGATATTCATGACTTTCAAGGTATAAAAAAATCAAAACTTCGTTGTGAAAGTCATGGACTGAATAAATGACGAGGAAAGAAAAAAAATGAATGAATGAAAGAAAGAAAAGAATGAGAAATATAAGAAAGGAAAAAAATATATTTGTGCGTAAAGTGAACTCCCCGGTTCTCTAAGAGTGCATTCAAGGCTTCAAGATAAAAAGATCCATTCTCATTTTCCAACCATGTGCAATCCGATAACGAGGACTTCCTTTGTGCCTCGGGATCACTCTTTGCCATTTGCACATGTCCACTCATCTAAAGTGTGTGTATTTTTCTCTTTCCCCTCCTTGATTTAACATTATTTTCCAATGACCTTTTTAACGAGTCTCGGTAAGACCATGAGAATCTTGTCTTGTTTTGACAACACCTCATTTATAAATTCTTGTTAGGACTAAACTTTCCCAAAGCTCCATATAAAGCCTACCACATATATATGAGAGGGAAAGGAGTAGAATATATAGGCTTGAGAGACAAGTGAGATGAGAGTTTATGAGCAATACACGAGATGATTTAAATTTGTGAATTTGGTTTAGCTTTTCTTTATCTCGTTCTTCATTTCAAAAATTCTGAGATCCATTTAAAACTTTGTGAGCATATTAATACTTGTGGGATAAGCTTAATAAGAATCTACCCTCCGTAGAGATGAAGGCTAGTACATTATGGAACTTTAATGAATTAAAATTTTGAGAGCATTATGTTTTCTCATGTGTAATCAAGTGCAAAGTTTAAACATTGTTTAGCAATGATGATATCCATCGAAGGCTTACTCGAGGACGAGCAAGGTTTAAGCATGGGGGAGATGTTGACGGTGAAAATCCGTCAACCTAGCCATGAGTTTACCTTCGGTGTTGGCATGAGTTTTATACCTTATCCATTGGTACTAACCCCCGTGGTATAACAAGTTCACGTGTGCATGTCGTTTTTGGAGTTTAATGTTTATGCGGGGTTTTAGTGTTGAATGCAAGACTTTTGGGATAAGTTCATCAAGCACCTCATGACAAGACCTTGAAGTCCCGAACAAGTCATGCAATGAAGCAATATTAACTCCAAGAAGCCGGGGACTTGATCCGAGAAGACGACGGACTCCGGGGACCCGACCGTAAAAGTCGAATCTTGCAAGACAAGGAGTTGAGTCCAATTCGGAGAGAAACCGACGACATGGACCTACATGCGAAGGGGGAAGCATCCGGGAAGCAAGGGAACCGACCTCGGGCAAAGGAGCCGCGGGGCCGGGCCTAAATGGGCCCGGCCGGCCGGCCCCGATCCCGGTCGGCCCCCGGCCCATTTAGGGCCCAAAACCGACGCCCTTTGCCCTAGCCGCCAATCGGGCTATTTATAGTCCCCTGACCGAGAGCCACGCAGAGAAGATTTCGTCTTCGGCCGCCGAGAAGTAGAGAAGAGAGGGACACCATCTAGGAGAGGAGAGGGTCGAGCTAGTTGACTAGGGTTCCCCTAGCCGACGTGGGAACCTTGCACGGAAGACCACGTCGGAGTTCCCGCAGCTAGAAGCAAGATCAAGGAAGGATCCCGGTGGTGATCTTGTGTATGTATCATTGTTATAGTTGAATTATCAAGTTGAATCTTTTCCCGGCGATCAAGTGTTTCCTCGAAGATTTCGTTTTTCGATCGTCTTTGCTTATTCCAATTCTATTCTCGAGATAGATTACATAGGGTGTTCTTGTAGCCGCGGTGGCTAGAGGTACACGCCGGATCTTCCGAAAGAATCTCGACTTGTCTTTTGACTCGCCCTAAGCTCCCCGCATGAATAGGGATACGTTGTGACGAACGGGGGTCTCGAAAGGCGGATGTTTTCGCATTTGGACGGGAAACCACGATTTAAAGAGGCTTTTATTAAGATTCGATTTGCTACTTCTTCTCTTGCTTGGAACTTCAACAAAAGGCTTACCCCGATCCCTCTAGATCGGTTTATCTACCCAATCTTACTTTGTTTTCTCCGGTTTTTAGTAGATTAGATCTGTTTTGTGTCTTTAACTTAGATGCATTAGGTTCTTTATCGAAGATTGCAGTTATTTGGCTTTAATAGATTAAGTCTTGCGTCACACATTTGTTCCACGGATTCGATACCTTGGGTTCACCACTCGAGGGAAGAAGGGTCCCTTTACTACGACGGGAGACTTGTACGCTTGCGAGTCACGAACGAACTTTGATACAAATATTAACCGTCAACAAGCCCCTTTTTCTGGCGCCGTTGCCGGGGAACAAGTGATCAAGATTTGATTTTTTATTGTTTCTTTTTGTAATTTTCAGTACTGATTTTGTTTTATTTTTGCATCTACTAAACTTCAATCATCCTCAAAATACATCTAATCTAGTTTGTCTAACTCTAGTCTTTATAGATTTGTTTTGTTTTCTAGTTTTTTTCTGCATACTTTGTTTATTGCTAACCCTAACAGGAGATGGACGGCTACCTCTCCAACAAACCCAATAATTTTGTGGACGATCCAGAAAAACTTTACGTGGCTAAGGAGACGCGAAGCACATCAAGCTAAAAAGCCGGATTTTGTAGATTCGGAGTCGGAAGACAAAGGATCGCGGAATCTCCGGAGAATTCACCACCTCAAAGTCCGCGGGAGAATCGACTTCCACCAATGGGTGACCAACCACCGGAAGAACGCAAGATTGGGGAGCTATGCACCCCAGACATCATCGACCTACCAATCTTGAACCTCGAGGAGATCGGAAGACCGTTCGAGATCAAGACCTCAACAATCCGCATGGTGCAACATTCACCCTTCACCGGCAAAGAGGACCCGAACCTTCACGATGTAAACTAGCTTGCTCCCCGGCAACGGCGCTAGAAAAAGGGGCTTGTTGACGGATAAAAGACGTATCCACCTACGATCCGCAAGCGTACGGACCTACACCTTTGTCACCAAGGGATTCCCAAGGTTCTTGTCAATCCGCGAAGCAAGGGGATTACAAGCGTTTGATCTACCTCTACACACTAGCTACTCAAACCCTAACTATGATTAAACTAGAAAACAACTAAACTACACTAGAGAGAACAATTAAGCAATCAAGATAAAAGGCACTCGCCCATGGGTCTATGATACTAGAACATGCAATCGCTTTAAACAAGAAAATCAATCTAATCTATCGATGGTTGTGACCACGGTTTCGCCTTTCGCCCTTTCCCTTCTCACGTACTCGTCACTACGCGAAGGTATTCGTGACTAGACCTATGATGGACACGGTGTATTGAATGGATCTAAGGGAGCATTTGAGCTCTACTCCCTTTACGGCGTGGTAGCTAACCTTAAGCATTAAAGTATATTCAACCCAAGATGATAGATAGATAGATAATCCAACAAAGTACGATTACATCTCAAGATCGATTACAACCCATGGACGAATAAGGAGATTACCCCATGAAGATGCTAGACATAGCACCGTTGATCATGGTCACCCTTCCGACGGTGTCTTCCTCCTTCTCCACCGTGGGTGCTTCCTTCGAGGTGGTTGATCCCCCTCCGGAGATCTCCCTCCTCTATCTCTAGCTTGTGGATGGCCTCCTAGTACGAATGGCTCTCTCCCCCCTCGCGAATGGCGGCGCCTCCGGGGCTTTAGGGTTGAAGATCCTTCGGGTGCAAGGAAAGGGGGGCCGAATCGACAACCGGAGTGGGCCGGGCCGGCCGGCCCGGGCCCACCTCGGCTGGTTCGGTCGCCCTTCGCTCCCGTGGGTCCTCATGCATTTATGCACTTTGCCCCATCCACTTGCATGATTTTGACGATGTCATCCTCGCGTCCAAGATGGAAGTTCTCTCCGCATGAAGTTCGGTCTTTTACACTTCAACCCCCGGGGTGTTCCTTCATAACACTTCGGTCCTCGCCACCATTGGAAGTGATTTCATCGGGCTCATGAACACGAACAAGACTCCGTAAATGCTCCTTTGATCTTGTTGCGAATCCGTCCTTTATGTCCATGTTTTCCTACATAAACACAACACTTCCAAATGCATGCACAAAGATGAACTTGTTATATGATTAGTGTGCCTAGTGGCAGGTTAGTTCCATAATCAAATCCAAACCAAAGTGTAATGAACATGTTTGGTGTACCAAAATACACCATCAACGGGGATCGAGCGGCGCGGTGTTGGGGTCGAGCTCCGGAGCGGTGCGGTGCCGACGTGGAGTGAAAGAGGGGATCGGGAGGAAGAGAGGAGGAGGGTGGGGGGAGAAATCGAGAGACGGGAGGGGAAGAGGAATAAAAGAAGTAACTCACCGACCGACGGGTCCCACATGTCATAGCAAAGTAGAGGCTTTCAAGTTGAGGGTATTCTTGGAGTTGGAGGCTAAATGTAAAGCCCCAAGAAGTTGGGGGAGCCCCTACTCGGTGAAATAGGGGCTTGAAATAGGGAGTATTCTTGGAGTTGCTCTTAGGAAGGAGCATTATTCATAGTCATGCTTGGAGGATGTAGACTTTGCTTTGAACTTTGTCAACAATGATCTTGTCTCGGTTGTCGTCCGTAATCATGCAACTTCGCCGCAATAGATTTAATCAACGCTTCCATTGATAAAGATTAGCGGTGGTTCGTCGGCGTGATGTGCTAATTTTCTTACACTAGCCACCAAATCCCACAAGTGACCCATCACCCATCGGGTTTGCATCTTCCCTACCCGTTGCCTCCCCACCTCCTCTCTCGTTTAGAGATGGCAATGAGTGTTGAAACCGAATCCGATAGGTTTTTACACCATTAGGACACTAATGTGGGTCCATTTTTATATCCGTGTGTAAATTAATGGGAAAAAATAAGACCCAACTGGTTCCCGGGCATAGGTTTAGGGAAAACACGAACCCATGGGGTTTTTAAGACACGACTATATATCACCAAATAAATCCACATTCTTAGTTTACACTTCAATTTTAATGGCTAAACCCCAACTCTTATATGCATGTAGTATTTCTTATCATAAGTTTAATTGTTAAACGATCTATACTATGTTTTATGTCACTCATATGAAGTGCTAATACTATACTATTGTTAATTTACATCAATACATGCATATGTTTTAAATTGTGAAGATATACATGTATATGATTTTTTTCTTATTGAATTGTGAATGTGTGTGTGTGTGTGTGTGTGTGTGTGTGTGTGTGTGTGTGTGTGTGATGTATGTATGTATGTATGTATGTATGTATGTATGTATGTATGTATGTATGTATGTATGTATGTATGTGCCAATTGTTTTTGCTTAATTTTGCACCCACGAGTGACTTGTGGGTGTCCATTAACCCGATGGACATGGGTTTGGGCACAAAATTAAGCCCGTCATGAGTCATGGGTTTTTTAATGGAAGGGTTTTGTATCCGCGGGCAAGGGTTTGGGATGGCAAAACCTAACGGATTTGTGCCTATTGCCATCTCTACTCTCATTTTCACCGTGAGCGCACGGCGAACCAATCGGCGGCAACAATGTAGATCCATCGGCTCCGACGAGGTCTAACAAGGGTAGGTTTCTCTCCATCCGCTTGTCCTCTTCCTCTTTCACGTCCGCATCTCCCCCCTCCCCCTCTCCTTTCTATCTCTTCGATTGGTAGATGTAACACCTTAAATCTAATTTTGCTAGCAACAATGCTCATGCTTAAGGATTTTTAAGATTTTATTTAATTTTCGTAAGCATTTAATTATTTTTCTTTAATAAATTAATGAACCATAGAAGTCTTGTTTGATCCTTTGAAAAAAGCAAACTTCTTTTTTCTTTTTCCCTCCTTTTCTTTCTCTCTTTTGGCCATTTTGCTTCCGGCCGCCAACCAACACCAAAGCATGCGGCGGCACGGCGTTACGGCCTAGTTGGCCTTTTGGCCCAACTCGGTCGCTCCACCCTTCCACCCCCGCACCCGCCGCCGTGGGGCCCGTGGTAGCTTTTGTTTCTGTTTGAAATGATTGGTGTATTGTTTCTTATTTTATTGTGTTGTCTATTTGCATATGAATGTGTGATGCATAGAGAATGAGCAGATCGAGGGATTTCCGGAAGGAGAAGACTTTAAAGACTCTGAGCAGTTTCCGAATCTTGTAGAAGACAAATGTCCTTGGACATTCCCGCTTTATCCTATATAAACATGCATTTAATCACTGTATTTACTTTAATGCTTTGCATTAATTTGGATGGGTTCCTATTTAGGAGGATGACTAGTATCTTTTGACCATTGCCTTGTAACTGGGTTGATTAATTAATCTTGGTGGTAGATGCTGCTTAGTTGCTCAACTGGGTTGGTGATAAACAACATGTTACTCTTTATACTCCATTGTTGACGGTGAAAATCCGTCAACCTAGCCATGAGTTTACCTTCGGTGTTGGCATGAGTTTTATACCTTATCCATTGGTACTAACCCCCGTGGTATAACAAGTTCACGTGTGCATGTCGTTTTTGGAGTTTAATGTTTATGCAGGGTTTTAGTGTTGAATGCAAGACTTTTGGGATAAGTTCATCAAGCACCTCATGACAAGACCTTGAAGTCTCGAACAAGTCATGCAATGAAGCAATATTAACTCCAAGAAGCCGGGGACTTGATCCGAGAAGACGACGGACTCCGGGGACCCGACCGGAAAAGTGCCTGAATCTTGCAAGACAAGGAGTTGAGTCCAATTCGGAGAGAAACCGACGACATGGACCTACATGCGAAGGGGGAAGCATCCGGAAGCAAGGGAACCGACCTCGGGCAAAGGAGCCCGCGGGGCCGGGCCTAAATGGGCCCGGGCCGGCCGGCCCGGGCCCGGTCGGCCCGTGCCCATTTAGGGCCCAAAACCGTCGCCCTTTGCCCTAGCCGCCAATCGGGCTATTTATAGTCCCCTGACCGAGAGCCACGCGGAGAAGATTTCGTCTTCGGCCGCCGAGAAGCAGAGAAGAGAGGGACACCATCTAGGAGAGGAGAGGGTCGAGCTAGTTGACTAGGGTTCCCCTAGCCGACGTGGGAACCTTGCACGGAAGACCACGTCGGAGTTCCCGGAGCTAGAAGCAAGATCAAGGAAGGACCCCGGTGGTGATCTTGTGTATGTATCATTGTTATAGTTGAATTATCAAGTTGAATCTTTTCCCAGCGATCAAGTGTTTCCTCGAAGATTTTGTTTTTCGATCGGCTTTGCTTATTCCAATTCTATTCTCGAGATAGATTACATAGGGTGTTCTTGTAGCCGCGGTGGCTAGAGGTACACGCCGGATCTTCCGAAAGAATCTCGACTTGTCTTTTGACTCGCCCTAAGCTCCCCGCATGAATAGGGATACGTTGTGACGAACGGGGGTCTCGAAAGGCGGATGTTTTCGGATTTGGACGGGAAACCACGATTTAAAGAGGCTTTTATTAAGATTCGATTTGCTACTTCTTCTCTTGCTTGGAACTTCAACAAAAGGCTTACCCCGATCCCTCTAGATCGGTTTATCTACCCAATCTTACTTTGTTTTCTCCGGTTTTTAGTAGATTAGATCTGTTTTGTGTCTTTAACTTAGATGCATTAGGTTCTTTATCGAAGATTGCAGTTATTTGGCTTTAATAGATTAAGTCTTGCGTCACACATTTGTTCCACGGATTCGATACCTTGGGTTCACCACTCGAGGGAAGAAGGGTCCCTTGACTACGACGGGAGACTTGTACGCTTGCGAGTCACGAACGAACTTTGATACAAATATTAACCGTCAACATCCATGTTCATTGATGGTAATTTAATGAAAATACCACATACTTAATTGGAACATGGAGAACTACCCAGGACAACAAGGTGCAACCACAACGCTAAATGGCTCGGCTTGGCTAAATAATTAGAAACCTTGATATTGTAGTGACCTTACCTAAAATGGGCAAATGGGGAGGTGTTGATGAGGTATATACCTGCTCCGGCGGAGAGTTGAGCTTTGCTAAGACACGGTACACCTTAGGGAGCTTTATGCCCCGTTTTGTCCTAAAATCTAGTTGGTTGCTATACATTAGGGAATCTTTGTAAAGACCTCGTAGCATCCCTATGCAATCACACCTCGAAAGAAGTGTGGTATATGATGTCGGTTGGGTCTAAAGTTCTTTTGAACTTTTATGCGACTTATGGGTAAAGATATACGACCTTTGTAGAGTGTTTATAACTAATCGATTAGCCGTGCTCACGACCATGAACGACCCGGACCCTCACATGATTAATTTATGGAAGTTGAAATTAACTTTATGCATTTACCTTATGATGATGATGCTTCACATTAATTGTGGGATGGTATAAACTTATACTTGCTATTTGCTTAATAAAATTTGACCAACTAAAATGCTAAAGTGCTTAAACCCTTTGGCCATCCACTTATACAGCCTTGCATGTTTATTATGATATTCTCCCCTTGCCGAGTACGACATGTGCTCACACTTATTTATTTCTTGCATCTACACAACTCGGTCCTGCTACTCGGACTTGAAGATTTTTGATGAGTTCTATGCATACGTGCACCCGCCCCGGTACTCGTGGAGTTCCTTTATGAAGATCCGCTGCTAGTTGTTTGCTCTGATGATAAATTTATAAGACTTTCGCTCATGTAATGGTTATAATACTCTCTTTTAGTCTTTGACACTATATTTGGTATTCACTAAGTCATTATGTGTGTAACTTTGATCCTGGGCACATGTAATTTATGCATCTAGTTTTCCCTTTAAAATCGGGTGTGATAGTAGAGCAGCCGACGGGGGAGGTGGGTAGAACGGTCGGCGATGAGGTCGCCACTAGGAGACTTGTACGTGTGTTGCATTAAAAAAGTTGGTGTTTACCCGTGAACCACTAAAAAGTTTGAGTGCACGTATGTGTCATTGTGCGAATTTTCTTTTACCTCTACGCCATTCCGTCAACATTCGGTGCTAAGCGAGCTAATGGAACTGCGAAAAGACTTAAATGCCCTCAAGCTAGGCTAAAGGAACTTTCCCCTCTTTTCTTGTCACGACCGCCGGCGGCCGGCCGACCACCGTGTCGCCATAGCCGCCCAAGAGCGCATCCTCTCTCGCCTACCTACTCCCCCTCGCCATGGCTCATGCCACCATCCCCCTCCCTCTCGTTTTTTTTTACCGTGGCCTCACCGGGTCGGTGGCGGCGGCGCCATGTCCGGAGCTTGGCCGGCATGGAGCGTGGCTAGGGTGGTGAGGAGGCGTAGGCGTGCTTCGCCGTCCCCGCACCCATGTCGTGTAAAACCCCCGATTTTCATAGAAAACCCGAATCCTCGTACCATCGCGATAGTTCCCGGATCGGTGGCCATCGCGTACGTAACGTCTCACGGATAGATACACAAAGTCATACATCGCATCACATAAAGATAATAGTACATGAATTTATTACAAGTCCATTATGGAGTACATCAATACAAGCCTCTTGGGCGAATCGGAGTGAAAATTCTACGCAACGGTAGCTATCTTCTCGAAGGGTCTCCATCTTTATTCTTCCCGCCACGGCAAACTCGAGCGAAGCGACGTATCCCTCGCTCGTACCATCCGTCGGCGTTGCGGTCGAACTCGGACTCGTACCCTGCACACCCAAAGTCTATCCCCAAGGAGTGGGATAGGTCCACGTCACCAACCGTATGCAGCTTTAAGTGGCCTAACATCTAAAGGGGAAAGAGAGTAGACAAGGAAGCGGCTGTGGTTTCCTAAGCGACGCAGAGCAGAGTAAAAACAAGGTATCTCCATCAATAACCCGAAACCCAAGTCTCTCAACACAGCTCGGATCCACTCGGTCACCCGGAAGACCCGTCACCACCTCCTACTCTCGTCTAGGGTCGGTGCGAGAACTTCCTCTCCTCGCACCTCAATGGTTACAACCGGTTCGACGAGGTAGATGGAGCCTCTCTCCTCTAGCCGGCCGTAACCACGGCTCACCACACTCCCACCTATAGGGGGAAGGTAGAAATCCCAAAACATGAGGATCAAGTAAGTCTTCTAGGCAGTGTCCATGACCGAGGACGCGGCTATAGCTATAGATCGAACAACTACGCGAGCGCGTACACCCGTACCCATCCCGGAATGGTACCCGGCCGGTGTACGGCTGACCGAGCCCATCCTACCGGCGAACTCTCGGTAGTTACGGTCCCATCCTGCATCCGGCCCTCAAAGTTGCCCCCCCCTCGGAAGGGAAGACACCGGAACTGTGAAATGCTCCCGTGTGGCCACACGGGAGTCGCTCTGAGAGGGTGGTCTCACCTCCACCGCTCCCCCACTGATACCCCGCTATCCGTCCTAAGCGGGTATGGTTCCGCACCGGCCGAGCTCAACACGGCCCTATCCCCACTCTCGGCGGGGTGGTGTGTAGGATGTCCTATAAACAAGTTGATCCACTCGGTTTCGGACGGGGCGAGCTCATGTCCTCCATGCGCACGTAAAACCCCAACACCTAGGCTCCGAAAACCGTAACAGGAGGGATGCACTGAGGAGTGCACCCCTATCCCCAATCCCCGGATCGGTTGTCTCGAGCTCACCCCCGCCAAAGTACCCAAAACGCCTTCTCCCCTGCCGGTTTTTACCCCCACACACGCCAAGAACCACTATCCCCATCCCAACACATGCATCGCGAAGCTCGGCGTATACATACGCTCACATAAACATATATATAGTAGTAGGACAATCAAGGACAGGGTAAACAAAGAGGCAGTGCAAGGTTCATCAACATGCATATATAAAGTAAAGCACTAGCAATACTACTTAGCAATGCCTAATGGGTATTTCAGAATCAGTCGGGCGTGAACCTGGGGTCGGGTAGTCCTCTGCAGCGAAGTCGTCGGCGTAGTCGTACTCCCGCGTGTGGCCACTCCCGCGTGTGGCCACACGTGCACGGAGCGGCCCCCCGCCGCTCGAAGGCGGCCCCAAGGTGTTCGACGGAAAGCTCCAAAGGGTGACGGCGGCGGGTCGCGACCTTGCCGGCGGCGAGGTCCCACCGCGCCGTCCGGTCTCCCCACGATAGTTTCATGGACTCCCCTAGGGTTGCCGGCTCGAAAGGTTAAGCGCCAAGGGTGACGGCGGTCGCGGCGTGGTCGGCGCCGGCGGATGACGGCGCGGCGGTGGTGTTGGCGCGGGTACCCCTTTACGGTCGGGGGGCGCCCGACGTGTGCGCGAAGGCGAGCGGCCGGGGTGCGCGTGCGCGGAAAGGTGGTCGACACGAGCGTGGCCCCGCACGGAGTGGACACCGACGGCGCGGCGGCGTTTAGGCCGGCGCCATGGGTGGCGGCGGACACGGCGGCCGCAGCGGGCTCAAACGCGAGTGGAAACGGCGGTCGGTGACGTAACGCGCACTCGCCGATCAAGAGGGCGGCGCTTGCTCCTTTGCGTCCGCGTGCGCGAGGCATCCCGCCACGGCGAAGCCATGGCGGCGTGGGCGACGGGGAGTGCGAGCCGGAGGTCGGCGCAAGGGAAGGGGCCAAAGGCCCCGGCCTAGCCTCCGGGGTTACGGTGCGCGCGTCTCCGGGGTGCACGCCCGCGCGAGGGTGTCGCGGCCCGCACGGGCGTGCGCGAACGCGAACGCGAACACGACGTGACGCGAACGCGTCGGCACGCGAGCAACGGCGACCAAGGCGGGGCGGCTTCCTACGGCTAGAGGGGCTAGGCTAGGCGGACGGCGCGCGCGCGTTGGTGAAGGCGGCGGCACCCGCAAGAAAACGCGTCCCGGCCCCGGCTCGATGGCCGGCATCACCGGCGGCGCGCGCGCGGCGGCGCGGTGGCTTTCCACCTCGGCTCGAAGGCCGCGGCGTCCACGGGGGAGGTGAGGCGGCGTCCTCACCGGGTGGCCTCCGGTCGATGTTCGGGCGTCGGAGAAGGGAGCGCGGCGCCGTGACGAGGAGGGAGGCGGCACCGGTAGGGGAAGCGAACGGCGTGGTGGAGAGGAAGCCGAGGAAGTAGAGGTCGCGGGCGTACGTGGCTCCCGCGGGTCCGGCTCCTCCCTCGCGGGCGGCTCCGGCTTCGCGGCGGGCGGTGCTGCTCCGGCGCCTCCGAGCTCCTCCTTCTCCTTCTCCTCCGGCTGCGGGTAGGTAGGCAGGGGATTGGGCTCCCCCGAGGCGGCTAGGGTTGAGAGAGCCATGGGCGGCGGCGGCGGCTACTTATAGCGGCGGGAGCGCGGGGGTACGTGGACGGCACGGATGCGCGGGAGGCCGCGGGGCGCGTCGCGACGGCGGCCATGACCGGCACCGCCCCTCGCTTTGGCGCCGGCGTCATCCAAAGAGGTAAAGCGCGAGGATGACGACGACGACGTCGGCGTGACGCGGGGCGGCCCCACTTGGCGGCGTCTCCGGTGCGGCGGGTGGTAGGTGGCGGCGCGGGCGGCCGGGCCGGGCCGGCCAATGGGCCGAAAGCGGGTCCGGGCTAGAAGTGAGGTTGGCGGCCCGCCGTGCATAGTGAAGCTTACTAATATCCTTTGGGCTATTAAGTTGATTCAAATTTGAATTTCAATTCAAATTTGAATCCACCCAAATAAAACCCAAATAAAATTCAAATGAAGAACCAAATTTTCACACTAGCGGTGTTATAAGTCCTAAAAGCATCGTCGAAGCCAAAATTAAATCTAGGAATTTGGGGAAAGAAACGGAAGACACTCTTGTTCAAATCACGAGCACTCAACTTCAATTCAAGTTTTGAAATTTACTATTTCGAACTCAAGTCAAAACTAAGGATGTTACATGTCGTCTCTTCTTGTGGGGGACGCTTTGATCCCCTATTGGCGCGAGCACCTCAATTTCTCGGGGCCGGGAGGAGGGAAGGGGAGGATGCAAGCCGCGCCGGGAGCATCTCTCGGGTCGCCGCGCGGCCGTTTGTCCTCGACCGGTGTGGTGGTGGTGGCACGCAAGACGCTTCGATGAGGAGGAGGCGGGGGAGAAATGAGAAAGAAGGAGCACGAGAGGTTGAAGACGATCGTGATGTGTGGGCTCTACACGTTAGTGGTAGCATGAGAAGGGCAAGCTTGTCAAATGTAGATATCGGTCCTACATGTCGGGGCTTTCTATATGTTAAATCTTAACCGAACGCAAACGAAATGGCGCGAGGTAAAATAAAGTTCACACAATGGCACATAGTTCACAAATAAACACCAACTTTTTAATGGCACACGGTTAAAAGTCTCCTCCACTAGTCGTGGACGACGGTGGAGGTGGGCGATTCTATGGATTTGTTTCTTGGGATGGGGTTAGGATTTGGAGATTGCTAGGGTTGAGATTTCTTGATTGCCGCATCCAAAAGAGGAAGGGGTGTGGGCGCTAGAGGTCGTGCAATGGTGGCGGTGTAGCCGGCGAGAGGTGAGGTGGCGCAAGTAGTGATGCGGCCGAGCGGGGGTCGGATGACGAGTGGACCGGTGACCGACAGCGGGGCAAAGATCTCGTGGGATTAGGAAGGGCTAGAGAGCCGACCGCAGCGGTTGGTGGGTGGGCGGCGCGGTAGGCGGCGGTCGGGGTGGTTGAGGTGGCTACCCGAGAAAGAAGAATCCGCCGGAAGGAAAAAGAAAAGAAAAATCAACAAAGTTGTAATTAAAAAAAAAGCTAAATTACTCCATAGCACCTTGCCGAAACGCGTGGTGTTCCCGGTCGACTTCTCCGCCCGAGTCCGGATCCGAACCGGGTACTCCAAGTACTCCGGGGTTTCTCGGACGTCGAGCGCCCGAGCGAGGCACTCTCTTCTCGACGACCACACACTTCCGAAGTTGGGATACATGGAACACCGGTGCACTCCCGTAAGCTTCGGAGGTAGCTCGAGTCGGTAATCTACCTTCCCGACCTTACTCACAATAGGGTAGGGTCCAACGTACCTAGGGGACAGCTTCCCCCGATGTGGAACCTCTTCGTACCTTGGAGGGGTGACACCTTTAAGTAGACGTGATCCCCCACTTCAAACGAGACATCCTTTCGTTTCGCGTCGGCATAGCTCTTCCGCCTCGCTTCCGAGCTATCTTCGGGTTCTCCCCGACCTTGGCGACATTTTCCTCGGCCTCAACAATGGTGGCGGGACCGAAATAGGTTCACTCCCCCACCTCGGGCCACATCAACGGTGTCCGACACTTTCTCGCCGTACGGGGCTTCGAAAGGAGCCATCTTCAAGCTGGCCTGGTAGCCGTTGTTGTATGAGAACTCGGCATATGATAGACTCTTTTCCCAATCGGACCCATAGGTCAACACACAAGCTCTCAGCAAATCTTCCAGTACTTGATTCACCCTCTCTGTCTGACCGTCAGTCTGTGGGTGGAACACTGTGCTGTAGTTCAGCTTGGTACCCATGGAAGCGTGCAAACTTTTCCAGAACTGGGCAGTGAACTGAGGCCCTCTGTCTGACACAATGCTCCTCGGGGCCCCATGAAGCTTTAGGATATTGTCCACATACAGTTCTGCAAGTCGGCTCACGCTGTAGTTCGTCTTCACTGGCAAGAAATGTGCTACCTTGGTTAATCGATCAACAATCACCCAAATGGAGTCATTTCCTTTCTGCGTGCGCGGCAATCCCACAATGAAGTCCATACTGATATCATCCCACTTCCACGTGGGTATCTCGAGCGGTTGCAGCAGTCCGGCAGGCCTCTGGTGTTCGGCCTTCACTCGCTGACACGTGTCACATCGAGCGACGTACTCTGCAATATCTTCCCTCATCTTTTCCCACCAGAACCGTACCTTCAAGTCTTTGTACATCTTGGTACAGCCAGGGTGGATCGAGTATCGAGAATCGTGGGCCTCCTTAAGGATCGAGTCCCGAATTCCCTTGTCCTGAGGCACGCAGATGCGGTCCTTCGGCCACAGTGTACCCTGTTCGTCGAGGCGATAGTCAGCTGCCTTGCCACTCTCCATCAGGCGTTTTACCTCTTGAATCTCTGGGCACTCCTTCTGAGCTTGTCGGATTTGGTCTTCGAGTGTGTATTTCACCCGCAGCTGGTTCAACTGCCCCTCTTCCACTATCTCCAAACTCAGCTTCTCCGGCTCTTTATGCAAGGCCGGTTGTTCCTCTCGTACCATCGAAGTTGTTGCGGTAGTGCTTGCGGCTCAAAGCGTCGGCTACTACGTTTGCCTTACCGGGGTGGTAGTGAATATTCGGGTCGTAGTCCTTGATCGGCTCTAGCCATCTCCTTTGCCTCGGGTTCAACTCCGACCGGTGGAAGATATACTTCGTACTCTTGTGATCGGTATAGATGTCGCACTTGTTCCCCATCAGATAGTGCCTCCATATCTTCAAGGCATGAATGACAGCGGCTAGCTCGAGGTCGTGCGTGGGGTAGTTCTCCTCATGATTCCTTAGCTGTCGTGAGGCGTAGGCCACTACCTTGCCTCCTTGCATCAACACGCAGCCGAGTCCCTGTCTCGATGCGTCACAGTACACCACGAAGTCCTTGCTCGCATCGGGCGGGGGTCGGGACCGGCGTAGTGGTGGGACGAGTCTTGAGCTCCCGGAAGCCGGCTTCACACTTGTCCGACCACACATACGGCGTGTTGCTCTTCAACAGTTCTGTCATGGGCTTGGCGATCTTCGAGAAGTTCTCGGTGAACCGACGGTAGTACCCGGCCAAACCGAGAAAATCGCGGATCTCTGTCACGGACTTCGGTGACTGCCACTTGGACACTGCTTCAATCTTGCTCGGATCTACGGCAACTCCTTTAGCTGACAACACATGACCCAGAAAGGCGACTTCCTCCATCCAGAACTCACACTTGCTGAACTTGGCGTACAACTGGTGCTGTCTGAGCTTCCCCAACACGATCCTCAGGTGTTCCTCGTGCTCTTCTGCTGTCTGGGAGTAGACCAGTATATCGTCGATGAAGACGACGACACACTTGTCCAACTCAGCCATGAAGACCTTGTTCATCATGTTCATGAAGTATGCCGGGGCATTGGTCAGGCCAAACGACACGACTGTGTACTCGTACTGCCCATACCTGGTTACGAACGCCGTCTTATGGCTGTCCTCGGGGCGAATCTTCATCTGGTGATAACCTGACCGGAGATCAATCTTCTTCCGAAGTACTTGGCTTGCCTTAGTCGATCCATCAAATCATCAATCTCGGGCGGTGGGTACTTGTTCTTGATGGTTACCGCGTTCAGGGCGCGGTAATCGACGCACAGACGTTGAGTTCCATCCTTCTTCGGAACGAATAGTGCCGGTGAACCCCAGGGTGAAGCACTTGGTCGAATGAACCCTTTCTCGAGTAGTGAGTCTAGCTCTGCCTTCAACAGTTTCAGCTCAACCTCTGCCATACGGTACGGACTCTGGGCTATCGGCGCCGTTCCCGGCACCAAGTTAATCACGAACTCCACATCACGATCAGGAGGCAACCCGGGCAACTCCTCTGGGAACACATCCTCATACTCACAGACTACCGGTACGTCCGATATGGCCTTCGTGTGAAGACTGTACACTGCCGGTATGTCTCGAGACTTCATCGGCTCGAAGGTAACCCTTGTCCCGTCAGGGTGCACTAGAGTCACAAGTCTCGGCGAAGTGGAGATGACACCTTTGTGGGCAGTGATCCAATCCATTCCCAGTATCACGTCGATACCATGGGAAGGCAGCACGGTAAGATCCCCATAGAATGTGTGACCTTGGATGACCACTTCCACTCCTTTGCACAGCAGGGTGCATCGGATATCCCCGAGCGGAGAGCTCGTGATAATGGGCATCGTTCGGGTGGTTGTAGGGAGGGAAAGTTTATTTACGAACCGAGAGGTGATATACGACCCGGTGGCACCGGTGTCGAAAAGAACCAGAGCAGAGGTACCACAAACCAAAAACTTACCGATCACGACGTCGAGGGCATCGGTAGCCTCCTCCTCAGTGAGGTGGTTCAGCCTCCCACGGCCGGCGGCCGGGGCGGCGCGGCCGAGGAGGTCGGCCTCTGGAGCAGGTGCCCTCGCGGGAGTGGCAGCAGCCTTCTTGTCGGGGCAGTCGTAGGACTTGTGGCCTGGCTTGCCACACGCGAAGCAGGTGACGGTGAAGCCTCCTGCGGCGGGTCTCGCGGTGCTCGGTGGAGCACGAGTGTAGCCTCCGGTCTGGCCGGGGGTAGCCGGGGGTTCCTCCCTCCAGGGAACGGGCTACGTCCACTTCCTCCGAAGCCACGCCCAGGCTGGTTGTGCCCCGGGTGGTAGCTCCCCCTCAGCATGTTGCTCTGTCCGCTCGGTTTCTGGAAGGATCGGTCAGGCTGATCCCGATCTCCCATCCTTTTCTTGCCCCTCATGCGTTCCTCGTGGCCCCTCCTCTCATCCTCGACCGCGATGGCGCGGCTGACGAGATGGCGCAGGGACTTGTGCTCACTTGCCTTCAGCGCCTGGCGAAGGCCGTGGTGGAGGCCTCACGGGAACCGAATCGCTTCTTCCGGTCGGTGTTGGTGTCGTCGGGGGCGTACCGCATCATCTTCATGAAGTGACGCTCGTACTCCTCGACCCTCATCGCACCCCGAGTCATGGTGCGGAACTCCCGTGCCTTCGGACCAGCGGCTCATCGGGGAGGTACCGCTCGCGAACGCCTCGCGGAACTCCGGCCCGGGTGATGAAAGGCTGGGTTCGGGTGGGTGGCGGTGTAGTTGTCCCACCATGCCTTGGCGGGACCCTCCACCGGTGCGCGGTGATAGCGACGCACTCCTCGTCGGAGCGGACGGTGAGGTCGAGCTTGGTCTCGATCACCCTCGGCCCGGTCGTCGGCCTCGAGTGGGTCATCCGAGTAGCCGAAGGTGGGGGCCTTCGGGCGGATGAACCTTTTGATCTTCCTCGTGAGGTCCTCGTCTGCGGAGCGACGCGGTTCCCACCGTTGCCACGGTGCTCCATGGCCTCCGCCATCCTCTCGCATCGGGCGAGTCCGGAGCGCCATCACTTCCACCAAGTTAGGTGGGGGTGGTGGTGGGCGGGTCCGGCTTAGGCTGGCCTTGCTCGGCCGCTCCTTGCTCAACCTCGGCCTCAGGGTTCTCGGGCAGTGGTGGCGGTGCTCCGTCACCTCGGGCCCTAGCTCCCAAAGCTCCTCCACGCAGGGGTGGGCGGCCACGGCCACGCCCGCGTCCACGCCCCTGCTGGGCTTCTTCCTCAGCAGCTGCCTCCTCGAGGCGAGCTATCAGCCGGTTGGAGCGGCGGATCGACATCCTTCTGAAAACATAAGGAAAAAGGGAGAAGTTTACACACGTCACTCACCAACTCACACATGAGTCTTTAGCAATCAAGAAAATAGTTCTAATTATAACCTACACTCAAGTGGAAGAAGCATTAAGACACAAATAACACCATTAAGATCCAAGCACACATCAAACATGATTATTACACTTGCTCCCCTGAGGGCCGACTCGGACCTTGGGGTAGCGAAGAACAAGTCAACGATCTAATACATCGGTACAATCTCAAAAGGGTAGTGTCTACATGGTGTGGCATGACTCTCTTCATGCACCGGAACATGCTCGCGGCTGCATGGAACAACTCATGGAAACTACTAGCATAAAACACTACTCTAGGTCATGCCTCTCGCTCAGCTCACTACTCAGTGCGTGCCCTCTGGTACGTGACGGGGTAGCGGTCCTCGGTGGGGTAGTCCGGCGGAAAGATCCGGGACACCAAGGCGTGAGCCTCTCGAACCTCCTCAGTCTCGACGGGGGTCGGCGGACGGGCCATCGGGCACGGAGTGAAGCTTGAGGCGTGACCGGGTGCGGCTCGAAGGTCTCGGTGCGGATCTCACGGCCGAGACTCGGGGGGTAGCTCTCCGTTGAGCTCGAAGAGCTCGTCCACGCGAAGCGAGTCGGCGTCCTCCCCAACTCCTCCTCGGTCTCTCGGCCTTGTCTCCCGGGTAGACGGCCGTGCGCGTGAGCCACGTGATGTTGGCGACGTTGTCCGCCCGGCTCTTCTCCAACTTCTCCACCTTGAGCCGCTCGCACCGAGCGGGTGAGCGCGTACCGTGAGCAGAGTCGTCCTTGCGCTCGAGCTTGTCCTTCGACTGTTTTGACTCGGCGGTCGGCCGCGCAAGTCCTCCTTGGCATGCGGCATCTCCTCCCGGTGTCCACCCTCTCCCTCTCGCAGGCTGCCCGGCGAACGGTGGTCGCGCGGTCGAGGCTCGGCTCGAGCCGGCGAACACGGTGGCGTAGAGCGGTGTTCTCTCTCTCCAGCTCGGCGCAATGGGGCTGGTACTGGAGGGCGTCGATGGTGGCGTCCCTGACCTGGCCGTAGAGGGTACGTGACTCGTCCTCCAGTCGGCGTGCGTACTTGTCGAGGTCGACCAAGTAGCTGGCGGTCTCCACCAGGGTCTCGTCGGACTCGCGGAAGGGAGCAGCGTCGACGTCGTCCTGGATCCCCTCGTACGAAGGAACTCCGTCCACGAGCGGTGCGAGGCGCCAGTAGTCCCGGGGTAGCAGCCGAAGAGTCCCGGTTGTTGGGGGGACTCGAAATCGAGTCTTCGCATACCCAAAAAATAAAGAGCGGTTATGCGAAGGATGCGGTAGCAAAACCTCCGGAAGCGACAAATCCTATTTCCTCTCTCTCGGGCATTGCGTTTTCATCGGACACCCTTCGCCGCTACGAAAGCCATATGTGCGAACCCTCTAGAACGATTCCACGACGAAACCTCGAGGGCGAATGCTATTCACCGGCGGGTTTCGGCTTGGGATTCGAGCAAAGGGTTTCGGCGTTTCTAACACTTAACGGATCCAAACTTGAGTATGGTTTTGTTTCAGGTGGTGAAGAACGCTAGGCGAAAGGGGGGATCTCCAGAAAGGCCCGAGGGCTTTCTCTCCGACGAGCGCACGTGATGGAGGCCGGAAAGACGCCGCGATTTGCGGCATGACGTCACGGAACGCCGATTACGTGGAGAGCTAATTGGAGATCACCCGAAGATAGCCTAGCACATTCCATTCTGATTCGTTTTACACGAGGGTATACTCGGAATGTAAAAAGTCCGCCCGCCTCCCTATAAAAGGAGACGGACCGGCGCATGTAAAGGGGATCGACTTTTGAGAAATCAACTGTTGAGTAAAGAACTTTTGGTTGTCCTTTGTCCTTTGTCCTGAGTTTTGGTTTTGATTCTTGAGCTTTTTTACTCCCTCATTGTTCGTGTGCGAGAGCTGAGGCTTTCGCCACAACAATTGGCGCCCACCGTTTGTGTTTGGCTCGAGTATCAAACCCAGAATGTCCACAAGGAAGAAGAGAACCACCGTCAATTCCACGAAAGGAGCGTCGTCCTCCTTGGACGAGGAGCTCAACCTCTCAGCCATGCTCACCCAGGGAGAGGCGCTCCCGGATCCCGACCCAACACAGGAAGCGGAGGCCGGCCAAAGCGCGCAAGGAGGCCGAGGAATTGGCCAGGACCAAAAAACGGCTCTTGGCAATCCAACACGAAGCCGAGATTCAAAAACGAGAAGCGAGAAATAGCTACCCTAAAGGAAGAATTGCGTGCTCTAAAAGCAAAACAATCTTTAAGCTTCACCCAACCTTCACCTGAATACACAGTTCCCAATCAGCCTAACTTCAGCGAGCGCACCGAGTTTTTCACCCAGCCCCCTCCGCACACCACATTTAGCCGCAACCCCTTCGCGAGCCATTTTGAGTCTGGTCCTTCGCACCAAGACATCCACACCATTCGCACGAGACCATGGGACCCTAAATCACCCTTGTCTCAAGAGATCCAAATCACCCCATGGCCGCAAACCTACAGGCCAGTTCCCATTGCCTAGATTCTCGGGCCAGTCTGACCCAAGACAATTCCTAATGAGCTACGAAGCCGCCATCCTTTCGGCCCGCGGTGACGACTGCGTGCTACGCAACACCGGTCTCGAAGGAGGCGCGGTGCGCGCGAGAAGGCGGCCCGGGGCCGGCGGCGGGCGGCGTCCGGCGCGGTCGCGACGGTGAGTGCGGCGCCGTAGTAGACCTCTCCCTTGAACCCGGGAGACTCGGGTGAGGGAGCACGGCGACCGTGCGAGCACCATCCGCCCGGTCACGACGGGTACGTACTCGGTGCGGTACGTGACGTAGGTCGGAGGGACTCCAAGCCCGAGAAGGGCCCTCTCCATCCGGTGGCGGATCGCCCCCGCACGTCTCGGGGGTGATCTCCGCGACCCGGTGCTCCATCTCTCGTGAAACGCAAGAAATTTCGTCGGCGCGGGTGAGTAAGGAGTTTTCAAAGAGGGAACGAGTTTGATAACATAGCTCAAGGGTATAACTATAAAGGTAGAGCGTATAGAGTCCTATCTCTATCGACCTTTCCTAGGGATACGTGCTACGATCAAGCATGGCTCGGTACCACCGTAAAACCCGGATTTTCATAGAAAACCCGAATCCTCGTACCATCGCGATAGTCCCCGGATCGGTGGCCATCGCGTACGGAACGTCTCACGGATAGATACACAAAGTCATACATCGCATCACATAAAGATAATAGTACATGAATTTATTACAAGTCCATTATGGAGTACATCAATACAAGCCTCTTGGGCCGAATCGGAGTGAAAATTCTACGCAACGGTAGCTATCTTCTCGAAGGGTCTCCATCTTTATTCTTCCCGCCACGAGGCAAACTCGAGAGAAGCGACGTATCCCTCGGTAGTACCATCCGTCGGCGTTGCGGTCGAACTCGGACTCGTACCCCGCACACCCAAAGTCTATCCCCAAGGAGTGGGATAGGTCCACGTCACCAACCGTATGCGGCTTTAAGTGGCCTAACATCTAAAGGGGAAAGAGAGTATACAAGGAAGCGGCCGTGGTTTCCTAAGCGACGACGGCGAATAAAAACAAGGTATCTCCATCAATAACCCAAAACCCAAGTCTCTCAACATAGCTCGGATCCACCGGTCACCCGGAAGACCCGTCACCACCTCCTACTCCTGTCTAGGGTCGGTGCGAGAACTTCCTCTCCTCGCACCTCAATGGTTACAACCGATTCGACGAGGTAGATGGAGCCTCTCTCCTCTAGCCGGGTCGTAACCACGGCTCACCACACTCTCACCTATAGGGGGAAGGTAGAAATCCCAAAACATGAAGATCAAGTAAGTCTTCTAGGCGGTGTCCATGACCGAGGACGCGGCTATAGCTATAGATCGAACAACTCGCGCAGCATGTACACTCGTACCCATCCCGGAATGGTACCCGGTCGGTGTACGGCCGACCGAGCCCATCCTACCGGCGAACTCTCGGTAGTTACGGTCCCATCCTGCATCCGGCCCTCAAAGTTGCCCCCCCCCCTCGGAAGGGACTACACCGGAACGTGAAATGCTCCCGTGTGGCCACACGGGAGTCGCTCTGAGAGGGTGGTCTCACCTCCACCGCTCCCCCACTGATACCCCGCTATCCGTCCTAAGCGGTATGGTTCCGCACCGGCCGAGCTCAACACGGCCCTATCCCCACTCTCGGCGGGGTGGTGTGTACGATGTCCTATAAACAAGTTGATCCACTCGGTTTCGGACCGGGCGAGCTCATGTCCTCCATGCGCACGTAAAACCCCAACACCTAGGCTCCGAAAACCGTAACGGGAGGGATGCACCGAGGAGTGCACCCCTATCCCGATCCCGGATCGGTTGTCTCGAGCTCACCCCCGCCAAAGTACCCAAAACGCCTTCTCCCCGCCGGTTTTACCCCACACACACCAAGAACCACTATCCCCATCCCAACACATGCATCGCGAAGCTCGGCGTATACATACGCTCACATAAACATATATATAGTAGTAGGACAATCAAGGACGGGGTAAACAAAGAGGCGATGCAAGGTTCATCAACATGCATATTTAAAGTAAAGCACTAGCAATACTACTCGGCAATGCCTAATGGGTATTTCAGAATCAGTCGGGCGTGAACCTGGGGTCGGGTAGTCCTCTGTAGCGAAGTCGTCGGCGTAGTCGTACTCCCCGCCCTCGGCTCTCCGGCTCCTGTTTGCTCCTAATAGCGTGAAAGGAAAAATAAATAGCGGTCCTAAAGCAACTTAAATCCAAATAAGAGCATTTAAGAACCCAAAAGAGATCTAACACCAACCCAACCCGGAGTTTAAGATTTTAGAAATTTTCTTCGGAAAAGGTTTTACAATTTTTGGAGTAAAAATGGATTTTATAGGATTTTCCAAAGGAAGAAATGATTTTATGGAAATAAAATACGTTTTCCCCCAAAATCCCCACAGCCACACCGGATCCCCCGGATCCGGATCGGCTGCGGCCCCTCGTGCGGCCGGGCGACCATTGGCCCCCGCACGGGATCCCGCGATGGGCGGTGCGGGCTCGGGCCGGAGTGGGCCGGTGTGTGGCTCCGGGAGAAGAGTGGCGGGCCGCACCGGATCCGAGCGGATCGGTTGCGGTCACTCCCGCGTGTGGCCACACGTGCACGGAGCGCCCCCTGGCGCTTCGAAGGCGGCCCCAAGGTGTTCGACGGAAAGCTCCTAAGGGTGACGGTGGCGGGTCGCGACCTTGCGGCGGCGAGGTCCCACCGCGCCGTCCGGTCTCCCCACGATAGTTTCATGGACTCCCCTAGGGTTGCTGGCTCGAAAGGTTAAGCGCCAAGGGTGACGGCGGTCGCGGCGTGGTCGGCGCCGGCGCGGCGCGCGGCGACGACGGCGCGGCGGTGGTGTTGGCGCGGGTACCCCTTTACGGTCGGGGGCGCCCAACGTGTGTGCGAAGGCGAGCGGCGGGGTGCGCGTGCGCGGAAAGGTGGTCGACACGGGCGTGGCCCGACACGGAGTGGACACCGACGGCGTGGCGGCGTTTAGGCCGGCGCCATGGGTGGCGGCGGACGCGGCGGCCGCGGGCTCAAACGCGCGTGGAAACGGCGGTCGGTGACGTAACGCGCACTCGCCGGTCAAGAGGGCGGCGCTTGCTCCTCTGCGTCCGCGTGCGCGAGGCAACCCGCCACGGCGAAGCCATGGCGGCGCGGGCGACGGGGAGTGCGAGCTGGAGGTCCGGTGCAAGGGAAGGGGCCAAAGGCCCGGCCTAGCCTCCAGGGTTACAGTGCGCGCGTGCTGGGGTGCACGCCTGCGCGAGGGCGTCGCGGCCCGCACGGGCGCGCGCGCGGCGCGAACGCGAACGCGACGTGACGCGAACGCGCGCGGCACGGCGCGGCGGCGACCAAGGCGGGGGGCGGCTTCCTACGGCTAGAGGGGCTAGGCTAGGCGGACGGCGCGCGCGCGTTGGTGAAGGCGGCGGCACCCGCAAGAAAACACGTCCCGGCCCCGGCTCGATGGCCGGCATCACCGGCGGCGGCGCGGCGGCGCGGTGGCTTTCCACCTCGGCTCGAAGGCCACGGCGTCCACAGGGGAGGTGAGGCGGCGTCCTCACCTAGGTGGCCTCTGGCCGATGTGCAGGCGTCGGAGAAGGGGTGCGCGGCGCTGTGACGAGGAGGGAGGCGGCGCTGGTAGGGGAAGCAGAACGGCGCGGTGGAGAGGAAGCCGAGGAAGTAGAGGTCGCAGGCGTGCGTGGCTCCCGCGGGTCCGGCTCCTCCTCGCGGGCGGCTCGGCCGCGGCGGCCGGTCTTTCTCGGCGCCTCCGAGCTCCTCCTTCTCCTTCTCCTCCGGCTGCGGGTAGGTAGGCAGGGGATTGGGCTCCCCCGAGGCGGCTAGGGTTGAGAGAGCCATGGGCGGCGGCGGCGGCTACTTATAGCGGCGGGAGCGCGGGGGTACGTGGACGGCACGGATGCGCCGGGAGGCCGCGGGGCGCGTCGCGGCGACGGCCATGACCGGCGCGGCCCCTCGCTTTGGCGCCGGCGTCATCCAAAGCGGTAAAGCGCGAGGATGACGACGACGACGTCGGCGTGACGCGAGGGGCGGCCCCACTTGGCAGCGTCTCTGGTGCGGCGGGCGGTAGGTGGCCGGCGCGGGCGGCTGGCTGGGCCGGCCAATGGGCTGAAATCGGGTCTGGGCTAGAAGTGAGGTTGGCGGCCTGCTGTGCATAGTGAAGCTTACTAATATCCTTTAGGCTATTAAGTTGATTCAAATTTGAATTTCAATTCAAATTCCACCCAAATAAAACCCAAATAAAATTCAAATGAAGAACCAAATTTTCACACTAGCAGGTTATAAGTCCTAAAAGCATTGTTGAAGCCAAAATTAAATCTAGGAATTTGGGGAAAGAAACAGGAAGACACTCTTATTCAAATCACGAGCACTCAACTTCAATTCAAGTTTTTGAAATTTACTATTTCGAACTCAAGTCAAAACTAAGGATGTTACATGTCGTCTCTTCTTGTGGGGGACGCTTTGATCCCCCTATTGGCGCGAGCACCTCAATTTCTCGGGGCCCGGGAGGAGGGAAGGGGAGGATGCGAGGCCGCGCCGGGAGCATCTCCCGGGTCGCCGCGCAGCCGTTTGTCCTCGACCGGTGTGGTGGTGGTGGCACGCGATGACGCTTCGATGAGGAGGGAGGCGGGGGAGAAATGAGAAAGAAGGAGCGCGAGAGGTTGAAGACGATCATGATGTGTGGGCTCTACACGTTAGTGGTAGCATGAGAAGGGCAAGCTTGTCAAATGTAGATATCGGTCCTACATGTCGGGGCTTTCTATATGTTAAATCTTAACTCGAACGCAAACGAAATGGCGCGAGAGGTAAAATAAAGTTCACACAATGGCACATAGTTCACAAATAAACACCAACTTTTTAATGGCACACGGTTAAAAGTCTCCGCCGCTAGCTGTGGACGACGGTGGAGGTGGGCGATTCTATGGATTTGTTTCTTGGGATGGGGTTAGGATTTGGAGATTGCTAGGGTTGAGATTTCTTGATTGCCGCATCCAAAAGAGGAAGGGGTGTGGGCGCTAGAGGTCGGGCAATGGTGGCAGTGTAGCCAGCAGCAGAGGTGAGGTGGCGCAGTAGCGATGCTGGCCGAGCGGGGTCAGATGACGAGTGGACCGGTGACCGACAACAGGGCAAAGATCTCGTGGGATTAGGAAGGGCTAGAGAGCTGGCCGGAGCGGTTGGTGGGTGGGCAGCACGGTAGCTGGCGGTCGGGGTGGTTGAGGTGGCTACCTGAGAAAGAAGAATCCGCCGGAAGGAAAAAGAAAAGAAAAATCAACAGGCTGTAATTAAAAAAAAGCTAAATTACAGCCGTGCTGTAGTAATCTCGTTGGTTTGAGAGCATGCATCGACAACACAGTAGAACACTGGAAGCGTCGAGATAAATGGGTTTTAAAATTTGATGATACTCACCCATACGGAACGGAATCTTAACTAAGTGACCGGATTGGGATTTTTAGAAAAACGCAAAAAAAAGTGCCTCCAACAGTTTGATATAGCACTTGTCTGCTAATTAGATTTTACCTTTTTCTTTTCTCCGTGTATGAGTTGAATTTTGAGTCCAAATTTTGTAAACACATACAAAACATGGTGCCTTATGTTAAAAACACTATACTAAATTTTTTCATGGTTATTTCATAGTATAGAAATATTTAATACGAAATTGATATTAGATATACAAAATTGTATGTAAAATAAAATTGTATGTAAAATAATTATGAAAAATTGCAAATATGGTTTTTTTAATGTGGACCATCCTGTTATAAGTCAACTTGCAAAATCTAAAATTAACTCAACTTTTTTTGATTTGTGAAATCTTTGGGTTTAGACATGAAGAAACAAAAGAGATAAATAAAATTAGGAGTGTACTTGAACAAAAGAGAATCTTCGGATCTGTCGGTACTTAGTTTTTCGGAGGTGCTCATAGGGGTGGGTTTACGTACGTGTATTCATAGGGGTGAATGTGCGTACGTGTTGTGAGCGCGTTGTCTTGTGTGAATCAAAAAAAAAGTTATTGTTTCTTTTTGTTGGTGTGGGGAGTGACTCTAAAGTTATTGTTCGATGGCGGGCAACCTCAGGCGGCGGCAGAGTTTGGCCGATGGTTAAAGTTTGGCAGATGGACTGATGGAGGGAGGAACGAACCAATTTTTTCAATATAGAGGGTGATGATTGGTTTTGAGGAAGGCCGGGTTGTTATAGTTGGTTGGATCCATGGTATTTCCCCACTATTAATTCTAAATTCTATTATTAGCATCCAAGCAATAGAATTGGTCACTTCCAATTGCAATGTATTCTCAATTCCGAGCTTTAATTCAGACATCCAAACAGGGTGTAAGAAGTATTGAAACCACAACCACCCAACTATTGAGATAATACAAGTCGTGGTATGAAAGAAAGCATATCCCTAGTAGTATAAAACAACAGATCTAAGGGGGCATCAATCATGCCGTGGCTGGTTATGGGTGACTTTAACGAAGCGATGTGGAACTTCGAACACTTTTCAGCCTCCCCTAGAGCTGAACGACAAATGTCACTTTTTAGAGATGCACTTAATGATTGTGATCTAACTGATCTTGGTTTTGTGGGCTTACCATTTACTTATGATAATGGCAGGGAGGGTGATGCTAACGTCAAGGTCAGGTTGGATAGGGCGGTGGCCGACACAAGCTGGCGGGATCTGTTCGGGGATGCGTCCCATCACCATCTTGTATCCTCACGATCTGATCATGCCCGCTTTTGCTAGAGGTCAGAAACGAAAATTGGGAGCGCCATAAAGTCCGCATCTTCCGTTACGAGATAATGTGGGAACGCCTTGAATCTCTTGCGCACGAGATTAAAGAAGTTTGGTGTACGGCGCCAAGTAGAGAAGGCTTGGGCGGTGTTGCTGCGGCCCTGAAGAAAGTACAGGCTGCCCTACGGTTATGGAGCAAGGAGAATTTTGGTAAGGTTACAGCTGATTTGGAGGCGCTGAGGAGTAGATTGGAATTACTTAAATCTGATCCTGAGGCCAGCCGTACAGAGATACGGAGTGTTACAGATAAGATGGATGAGTTACTGTATCGTGAGGAGATGATGTGGTTGCAGCGATCTCGCATTGCCTGGTTGGAGGAGGGGGATAAAAACACAATGTATTTCCACAGGCAAGCAGTATGGAGAGCTCGTAAAAATCGCATCAAAAAATTACGGGACAACAATGGTAACTGGTGTGAATCGCCTCAAGAAATGCAGCACCTAGCGAGGGATTTCTTTAAGGACCTATACGAAGCTGATCCTGGTGTGTGCCCGGACGAGTTGGTGAACTTACCGTGTGTTTGATTGGAGAGCCGCGGGAGCGGAGCGGAGCCGACCCTCGTTTTGGGGACGGCTCCGACCCTTCTCATGTTTGGTTGCAAATGTTGGGTTGGAGTGGCTCCGACCTCTTTTCTTGTTTGGTTGGAGGATTGAAATTGGGAATGGATGGCAATTTTCACTCCGTTAGTGGGTCCCACATGTCATAGGATTTAGGGTCTAGTGGGCCCCACATGTCATATACATCATCTTCATCCTCCACCCGCAGGCAACTCACACCCGCAGGCAACTCCACCCGCCGGCCGCGCCCCACCTCCCCGGCCGGCCGCCGGCTCCCGGCTCCGTCGGCCGCGCCACGCACTCCGCCCGCCGCCGGCTCCCGGCCTCCGTCGGCCGCGCCACGCACTCCGCCCGGCCGCCGGCTCCCGGCTCCGCCGGCCGCGGGCCGCGCGCGCGCGCGCGGCCGCGGGCGCGAGCTCTGCCGGCCGTGGGCCGCGTGCTCCGCCGGCCGCGCCCGGCCCGGCTTGCTCGCCGCGCGGTTCGCCGCCGCCGCCGCCACCCTCCATGGCGGGGGCGGGCTCCGCCGGCGCGACCTCGCGCGCGCGGGCAAGTGGACGCGGGCGGCCTCCGCCGGCCGGGGGCGGGCTCCGCCGGCGCGTGCGAGTGGGCGCGAGCGGCCGCCGCCACCCTCACGGATGCGAGCTCGCGAGCTCCATGACCGCATCCGGACGCACACGAGAGAGAGAGGAGAGACGGGGAGGGAAACGGGAAGGAGACGGAGAGGAGAAACGGGGAGCGGAGCCGCTCCGGTCCCTCAAAATTCAACGGATGGAGCCCACCCGCATCTTGCGAGTATATTCGTCCCGGAGCCGCTCCACTCCCACCGCTCCCCATCCAAACGGCCCGCGGGAGCGGATCGGCTCCGCTCTCGCTCCCGCGGCTCTCCAACCAAACACACGGTTATTTACACCACGAATTTCGGAGGAGATGAATTCTCGGTTGTGCAAAGCATTCACGAGAGGAAGAAACCTCGGATGCCTTATTTCAAATGGGACCACTAAAAGCCCCCGGGCCGGATGGGTTTCCGGCTCGATTTTTTCGCAGGCAATCGGGAAATTCTCAAGGAGGATGTAGTGCGGGCCGTGCAAAAATTCTTTGATGATGGAGTGATGTCGCCGGGCATCAATGATACGAGTTATAGTCCTCATTCCTAAAGGTAATAACCCGGAGGAGCTAAAGGATTTCCGGCCTATAAGCTTGTGCAACCTTATTTACAAGGCATATCAAAGTGTTTGGTCAATAGGTTAGGACCTTTGCTCGGAGAGATTATTTCCCTGGAGCAAAGTGCATTTGTCCCGGGTCGGCTGATTATCGACAATGCCCTTATCGCCTTCGAGTGCATACATGCTATCCGGAGAGGTGTCGGTGACGAGAGAAGAGTTTTGTGCATACAAGCTGGATTTATAAAAAACGCATGATCGTGATGATTGGGGATTTCTACAAAGTTTATTATTGAAGGCCGGGCTTTCAAAGCAAATGGGTACAGTGGGTTATGACATGTGTGTCTACTTGTACGCTTCTCGGTTCGCTTCAATGGGGTTCCACCGGAGCCCTTTTCCCCTTCTCGTGGTCTACGCCAATGTGATCCACTTTCGCCATTGTAACCATCTAGGCCCTTTCGCACCTTTGGTAAGGGTGTGTTTCGGTGATAAATGACAACCATATGCTTGTGACTAACTGTTGTTTTGTAGCGGATTTCATATTGGGTTATTGTCGCAAGTATTGAATGGAATGAGACCCCTTAATTTGAATTCAAGGACTAAAAATGGATGAATACTACAAGGCTAAGGACTTTGTTAGTTCAAGTGTCACAAGGAGATGAAGGACACTTGGATTGCTAGTTTGTAGTGTTCGACCATACTATTAAGAGGGGTTCATACACTAGTAGCTTGACCATGCACTCAAAAGCCATAAAAATATGCACACTCGAGTTCCTTGTTTATCAACTAGCTCAGAGAGTTCATGGAAGCAAGGTTGAAGCAAAAGAATCGACAGAAAACTCAAAGGCGCTGAATTGGACGAGTTAAAATGAAGTTCATAGTGTCGGATGATCCGACGCCCTGATTTCTAGATGCATCGGATGAGTTCTGTGGCCACTGGATTCAAAATGGACCGTCAGATGAACCGACGGTATAGGCATCGGTTGATCCGACGCCTTAGGGTTTGGCTACAGTATGGGTCAAGGCTCAGCGCTTAAGCAACGGACGATCCGACGCCTTGACCATCGGTTCATTCGACGGTTGCATTTAAATCATACGAGAGACGCGCCAAGTCAATCGCTTCGGCCACCGGATGAACCGACGCTTGGATGATGTACTCGGCGGTTCATCCGACGGTTTAATTCAAATCACACGATGCCGCCCCGAGTGTGGAGTCTTCGACACCGCATGATCCGACGCCCCGTCAATGTATAGCGTCGGTGCATTGTTTGCATTTCTTGGTTCAACGGCTATTTTGGGCGCTGTGAGTGACCGGATGATCCGACGCTTTGCAGGGGGAGACCATCGGTTCATCCGACGGTACTACTTTTTCAGGAAACCTTTTCTAACGGCTAGCCTCCCTTGCTAGGCCTATAAATATGACCCCCTGCCTCTCTTGAGCTGCCTTTGCCATTCTGAAGATCCATTGCAGCCAAGGAGAGAAGGAGAGTGTGTTCTTGCCATTTGGGATTCTCTTCCTCTTGTTTGAGGGCCTTCTTTCTTAGTGAGCAAGAGTTTCAAGGTGCATACATGGCTTAGCTGAGTGCTCAGGTCAAGTGAAGGTGTGCAGGCTTGTTACTCTTGAAGTCCGACGGCTCCTAGACGGTCTCGGTGTTTGGAGGGTTCTTGGTGAGCTCTTGGAGATTGTGGGAGCCTCAAGACAAGATTGGTGTACACGGTTCGAGACCCACCGTTCCGGAGATGGAGAATGGGTACTCTTAGTGATCACTTGTGTCTTGATGACTCAAGGGGGAGAAATACTCTAAGTGAGTGCTCTAACATGGACTAGGGGGAAGCGTCAACTTCTCGATACCACGGGAAAAAATTCGGTTGTCTCTTGTGCCTCCCATTTACTTTCTAGCACTTAATTCAGCACCTATTTTCTGCACTTAAGTTTCCTTGTCTTTGCTCTTGTCTTTCGCTTGTGTGCTTCATATCTTGCCTAGGTTGCTTCTTACCTCCTAGTGTGACATTTGCTAAGGAAACTTTTGTTAGTGTGCTCTAGTAGTAGGGAAGAACTGTTTTTAGAATGGACAACACTAGTTGATAGGCTAAGGTTTCTTGTTTTTGCTTAGAGCTTGAAAAAGAAGTCTCATATTCAACCCCCCCTTCTATGTGACTAGATCCTACAAGTGGTATTAGAGCTAGGCTCCCTTTTGCTTGGCTTAACCGCCTAGGGAGATGGGGAAGGGAAGCGGCAATGGCCCTCCTAGGTTGGCGGGGAAGCTCTTCACCTTTTGGGCTCATAGAATGGCTAGCTACCTTCAAGATCAACACCATGATGCGTGGAGCACTACCATGTATCCGTTGCCTAGGGTTCCCACCGAGAGTGAGGCTAAGTGGAATGCACGTGCTAGAAACCACATTTTTAAGGCGCTAGATGAGGAGTTGTTTGATCGGGTCTTTGCTTTGCAAACCGCCCATGAAGTGTGGATGGAACTCAAGGAAATCCATGTGGGTAACAAAAAGATCCATGAGGAAAAATATGAGTTGCTCAAGTTGGAACTCAATGAGTTCAAAATGAAGGATGATGAGGGGGTAGATCAAATGTATTCTAGGATGGGGGTGCTTATTCAAAGTATCAATGCTCTCGATGTTGCTAACCTTTCCGAGTAGGAAATCATCCGGAAAATCCTCCAAACGCTCCACAAGCCAAGATACAACATCGTCAAGGCACTTCTCTTTGAGAAGGACTTCACTACCCTCACAATCACCGAGGTTGTGAGAAAGATCCACTCCCACGAGATGTTTATGATGGAAGACATGGAATCATCTACCTCTCACTCAAGCGCCAAGAAAGATCTTGCACTCAAGGTAAGTGAAAAGGCCAAGTCCAAGATGATCAATGCAAAGCCTCCTTCTTCCTCAAGTGAGAGCGAAGACAAAAGTGATTCAAGTGAAGTGAAGAGCGATGATGCCAAGCTTGCTCTCCTCATGAAGAGAACCACAAGAATGCTCTCCAAGATTGGCAAGAAGGACTACAATTATGATCCCAAGAAGCAAAAGTTTCGGGCATCAAGAAGTGGTGAGGGAAGCAATTGGAAGTGCTACAATTGTGGAAGCTATGATCATCTATCATATGATTGCCCCAAGCCCGACAAGCGAGTCTCAAGCACAAGCAAGAAGAACGGTGAAGATGACAAATATGCTAAGTACTATAAGAAGAGCTCTTCCAAGAAGAAGTCATCAAACAAGCCCTACCACAAGAAGAAGGGTGAACATCGTTCTTTCTTGGCCAATGAATGGGTTACCGGTGGTGAAACTTCAAGTGAATCAAGTTTGAGTGAGGAAGACAAGAATAAGAAGATTGCTGGTATAGCTATCATGGATGATGAAGATCCTCCACTCCCACCTCCACCAATGTGCTTCATGGCAAAGCACTCTATGGTGAGCGATAGAGATAGTAGGGGGTCTTCTAGTAGTGATGATGAACTCTCACCACTTACTCTTAAAGGTCTTCTTGATGAATATACCTCCATGATTAAGAAACAAAAGAGTAAGCTCAAAGCACTTGATGAGACTCATGAGAAACTTAAGCTATCATATGATGAGTTGCTTGTGAAGCACAATGACCTTAGCAAAGAACATGATGCTTTGGTAGTATCCAACAAGTGTAACACCCTAAATTCCACTCGTTTGCTTTTAATTAAAATTTGCTTAGCAACATTTCGATCTCGCTTAAGGAATATAAGGTTGTTGTGCTTTTATAGGCATTTAATCATTTTTATTAATTAATTAATGAAATATAGGAGTTTACTGTTGCATGCATGCTGGTGCATTGTTTTTGGTTGTTGGATTCAAATCTTGGTTTGAATTCGAAGTTTGTTTGATGTTTAAATTGGTTTGGAGAAAGGATTTGGAAATGTAAAAGAAAAAGAAAAAAAAGAAAAACAAACCGCAACCGCAGCAGCCCGGCCCACCTTCACCTAGCGGCCCACCGCCGGCCCACCCTCGGCCGCACCGCTCTCCCCGCCGCCGGCCTCGCCCGACGCGCGGGGCCCGCGCGTCAACGCCCACCTCCCGCCGCCGCCGTCTCCGACTCGGGGCCGCACCCGAGCCCGGTCTCGGCGTCGGCCGCCGCGCCGCCTCGGGCCCGCGCGCCCGGCGGAGCGCGCCCCCTACTTAAGGCGCCGGCCCCCGCACGCCTCACCCCGGCTCGTGCCGCCGCCGCCAAACCCTAACCCTAGCCGCGCGGCCGCCGCCGCCGCCTCGGTCCGCGCCGCCGCTTCAAGCCCGGTCGCCGCCGTCGTTCAACCGCCCCCGCATCGCTCTTTGGTGCCGCCGTGTGGTAAGGCGTCCGCCGGTGCGGTTCGTTTGGATGTCCGTGCCCCGCGTCGCCGGCTCGTCTTCGTCGGTTTTGCTCCGCCGCCGCGGCTCGCCGGCGCCGCCGTCCCTCGCCGTCGCCGCCCCGGGAGGCCCCCGGTCCAAGTTCGCCCGCGCTCGTGGACGTCTCGGTGCTTTTCCCGTGTCGATTGGGGAACCCTAGCCCCTTAATCGCAGCGCGCGCCGCCGCTCGCCGCCGCCGCTCGCTTGCACAAAGCACCGCAGCCGCCCGATGGCCACCCGACGTCCCAGATCGCGCCACGTCGCCAGTCAACCCGGCGGCGTACCGGTCAACCCTAGTCCCGCGCCGCTTTAGATTTGAGCCGCTCGATCGCGATCCAATGGATCGGATCCGTCCCTTATCCTTAACCGCGCGTTTTGCTAAAGAAACCCCGAGTTTTTCCTGTTTCACAAAAATACCCTTCCACCTTATAAAACCTTAGCGTTTTAGTCCTGTTTTCTTCTTGTTTTAGTCCGAGAACCTAAAAGTCTTTACAAATAAGTCCTAAAACTTGTTTTATCCATAACTTTGTCGTTTTAGCTCCGTTTTTAGCGTTCTTTATGTCCACGCGATCGTCTCGACGAGTAGAATAGTTTTCTGTTGCTTTTGTTACTGTTTGAGATGATTGGTGTACTGTTTCTTATTTATTTCCATTGCTTGCTTGTATGTGATGTGTGGAGCGTAGCGTACGAGCAATTCGGGGACTTCGCTGCTGTTGAAGAGTATCAAGACCCTGAGCAGTTTCCGGTGCTGGTAGAAGGCAAGTCCTTGCTGCATTCCCGTTAAATTCCTATTACAACATGCATTTTAATTACACTGTTGTTTATTATTGCTATGCATTGAATTGATGGGTCCTATTGCTAAGGTTCGACTAGCTTTGTTATCCTATGCCTTGATCAACCCGGGTTTACTTTATGTTGGGTAGCACCTGCTAGCGCTTTACGTGGTTTTGGGATGGTTTAACGAACACTTGTTGATATGGCTTTATTTATGCTATCATTCATGTAATGCAAGAACACTTTACTTTGTTAATCGGAACATGGAGCGACCACCCGGAAAACAAGTACTACCACAAGACATATGGCTCTGTCTTGGCTTATTAATTAGTGAACTAGATGTTAGGTATGCTTTACCCGATAAGGGTTGGGGGCCGGCGGGTAGTGGCGTATGGACTGCTCGGGCGCGGTGTGGGCTTAGCTAAGACACGGTACTCGTCCGGAGCTTTATACGTTGCACCGACCGGGTAACCTAGCGGGCGACCTTCATCCGGGGATCTTTGTAACGGCCTCGTAGCGTCCCTATGCAATCACACCTCGGAAGTGTGGTATGGTGCCTTGCAAACACCGCATGGTTGGGTCTAAAACTCTTTTGGGTTTTTACGCGACTTGTGGGTAAAGATGTACAACCTCTCCGAGTGTAAAACTAACTAGTTAGCCGTGCTCACGGTCAAGAGCGGCCGGACCCTCACATGATTAATTCTATGGAAGATGGAACTTTTAAACTTGTGCATTACATTTTATGGATCTGTTGCATTTTATTATCCGGGTTTGGTATATACTTACACTTGCTAGTAACGGTTGCTTAATAAAACTTGACCAACTAAAATGCCGACTTGCTTATGAGCCAACAACTTCCACCATAAAGCCTTGCATGTTGTTATAGAACTTTTCCCTTGCTTGAGTACGACATGTGCTCACGCTTGTTGTTTATTTATTGCATCTACACTACCCGCCGCTCTGCTCGGATGGGCGTTTCGAAGACTACAATGATGAGTTCGATGGGTTCTAGGCGTCCGTTTTCCGGTCGGTACCGCTCGTGGAGGACTTCTACGTGTGTTTCTTTTCCGTCGTTAGCTACTCGAACGATTGTTTAGTTGAGACATTCGGTCATGTAATAACTGTTTAATACTCTCTTTACGCTTTTACACCGTGTTTTGGTATTCACCGCGTCGATGCATGTGTGTAACTTGATCCCGGCGCACATGTATTCTTGCATTCGGGTTTGTCCTTAAATCCGGGTGTGACAAAGTGGTACCGAGCCGTGTTGATCGTAGGACGTTAGCCTAGTTAGAACCGGTCGAAAATTAAGGATTTTATAATATTAGAAGCCACACATAGTTAGCTTGCTTTACTTTATTTTATTATATCTAATCTTGGTTTAATCTTATCCTTGTTAGCTTTTGTTATCTAAGCTTGGTCTTGTCTCTTTTAGTAATCTGCACTGTCTCATCTATCTTAGATGGTTCGCCGACTGAAGACCACGCGTTGGGGTGCCTACCGCTTTCCTAGGTACCTGGAGGACCAGGACTTCTACTGCTACTCCACCGACGGTGAGGAGCATCGGGAAGCTTCGGAGAGGGAAGTGAAGCGAGTTCGCTCGGAGCAAGCTCCACCGCCCGCCGTCATTGAGCTATCGGATGATGAGCCCGAAGAGCCGGAGGAAGAGCAAGAGCCCGAGGAGGAGCCAGGCCGAGGAGCCGAGCAAGGAGGTGATCCGGATGACCCCTCGGACACGAGGACTCCGACCCGGAAGATGGAGATGCCGAGGATCACCTCGCGCCGCAGAAGTGGAAGGTGGTCATTTGTCACCACGATGGAGGGCATGCACGCTTTCCATCCAAGTTGAGGAGGCTCTTCCGGCGTCTTCGGTGAACGTGACGATCGACTACGTGGGACCGAAGAGGACTCACCCTCGCTACCCGACCCGGTGGGATGTGTCGGTGCGCATCTTGGAGGATAACCCGCCGGATGGAGGGCCGTACGAGGTCGTTGTCCATCAAGCTCTAGCTACCGCAGCTACTTTCGCCGCCGGGAGAGATGATGCGGCTAGGAGGGCTCTATCCGCATGGTGCTACGAGGAAGCTCATCACCTCACCAACTCGTGTGGGGAGATCTACCCCGCCGTCGCTCCGGAGCCGTGGGCGGTGAAATCCCAATGGCCAATGAAACTTTGGGAGCACGCTATGCCATGCAAGTGGGACACGTAGCAGCTCTCAATACCAACTTGGATGACACTCTCGGGGAGCTTCAAGATCTCCGTGACCAGCAAGATGAAGACCGCAGAGAGATCAAGAGGCTCAAAGCAGTGATCGCGGGCCAAGATGAAGATGAGGTGCAGGATGATGGAGAGGACTGGCCTGCCATGTCACCAAGACCCGCAAGGACAAGCTATGGGTCACTTGGATCCCGCACTAGGATCATTTGGCCATAGGAGTTAGGTGTTAGAAGTCTTTATCTTTCAGTTATCGAGTCGTAAACGTTAGAACGCCACGTTGGGTCGATGTGTTAGATAGTGGTGTGCTTGAATGCTTGGTTTGTGAACATCTCGTGAGTTGGATTTTTGTTTGATTGCAATGTGTTGTGGATTAATGCCACAATGACATTGGTTTAGTAATAGAGTTTGATTAGTGGGTTTAAGTTCTGTTCCACCTATCTTTTATCTTATAAATTCGTAATTCTTTATCTATCATATTTTATCTATCTTAAGGAGCATTGTAGTGCTGAATCTGTTCGCGTTACTTCCTGACACAGCAGTACTGTTTTAATTTTATCTCGAGCTACAGAACTCCAAATTAAGTAAAACCAGTGGGGTTAGTTCGCAAATTTCATATCTGATTTTCTGTCAAAAATTCAGCTATATCCAATTTATATTCTGTGAGTTATGGACGAAACATTAAGCCAACAGAAATCTGTCAATTCCTGCTGACATACCTGACTTCATTATTTTATATCTCGAGTTGTAGACCTCCGATTGAGGCAAAACCAGTTGGGTTAGTTCAGTAATTTTATACACCATATCTCCAGAAAAATTCGTGGTTTTTGGTTACTGGAACAGAGAGATATCTTGGTTTCTTTACAGCTATCAGAATCTGTCTTATTCTGGAATTCAGCATTATTATCTTTTCAGCTTTTCAATTGTTATCATCATCTAAATCAGTGTTTCTAACGCTCAGATGGTAAACACCAGGTCCGGATCAGGGGTTGATCAGCCTCCAGTGGTTCGTCAAGGTCGAGGCAACAGTTCGAGCAGTGCACCTCCACCACCACCGCCACCAATGGATCCTATGCAGCAGTTCTTTCAGAACCGAGTGCAGCTACTACGAAACTTGACGGACACCGTGGCCAACCTGCGCAGGCTCAAGCTAATAATCCGCCACCACCACCGCCACAGCAGCCGGCGCCTATGAACAGGCACCGGGAGTTCATGAGCCATCGTCCACCGGTTTTCACCCATGCTGCAGATCCACTTGACGCTGATGATTGGCTGAAGACTGTGAGCAAGATGCTCACCACGGCTCAGTGCGATGACAGGGAGAAGGTCCTGTTTGCTGCCGGTCGACTCCAGGGATCTGCAGGAGCATGGTGGGATGCTTACACGACCGCCCATGCTGCACCCAACACCATCACTTGGCAGGAGTTCACAGAGAGCTTCCGGAACCATCATATTCTCGCCGGGGTGATGAGACTGAAGAAGAAGGAGTTCCTCTCTCTCAAGCAGGGAGGGATGTCGGTGGCGAGTATCGGGACGGGTTCATTGAGTTGTCTCGCTATGCACGGAGGAGGTAGCGGATGATCCTAAGAAGCGGGAGCGCTTCTTGGAGGGTTTGGCCGGACCGCTTTGTTACCGGTGACGTCACATACCTTCCGGACTTTCCGGCCACCGCTAGACAAGGCTATTGTATTGGAATCCATGCGCGAGAGAGGCCGGGGGAGTTGAAGAGGAAGGCGACTACTCCGGGGCGGTCGGGAGCCACACTCGTCCCCGCTTTACTTCACCGGCGGGAGCCCCGTTCCGTCCGGGGAGGCCCGTCGGGAGGTTATGGTCGGCAGCGGCGGTATCGGTATCGGCCGCAGGCGGTTCCCGGCGGTTCCGGCGCACCCCTCGGCGGTTTCGCGCCCGGGACCGCGGACTCCACGCCCGTTTACCCGCGGCATCGTCCGATGACTCCTCTTGGTACGCCCGTGAGGCCGGGCGCACCACACACCCCCCGCGGGCAACACTTGCTTCAAGTGTGGAGAGGTTGGGCATTATGCTAATGCTCGTCCTAAGAGGCACCCCCCGAGCACCCCCGTGCGGAACCGGCGGATGCGGCGGTTGAGGAGCGGGAACCGGACCCCGCGCAGCAACAAGGGGCGGCGAGTCGGGGCCGTGGCGGGGGTGAATCACGTGAGTACCGAGACCGCTCAGGAGAATCCACACGTGGTGCTTGGTATGTTCTTTGTCAACTCTATCCCCACATCAGTATTATTTGATTCTGGAGCTTCCCATTCGTTTATATCTGCTCAGTTTGTGGCCAAGCATAGCATACCCATGTGTCCCATGAAACAAACCATGCTAGTTAGATCACCAGGGGGATATGAGGTCTTTATATATGTGTCCTAATGTTAGACTAAAGATCATGGGGGCAGACTTTTGGGCAAACTTGATAGTGCTGGAATCGAAGGATCTTGATGTTATACTAGGTATGGATTGGTTGGGCACTCATGATGCGACGATACAGTGTGCTAAGAGGACTGTTCTTCTCACTGGCCCTAGCGGGGAAAAGATTGAACTTGTGGCTGATCCACCGTCGGATGCGGGAGGTTCGTGCGGCCACTCGGATGGCAAAGCTTTGGAGGATATCGGGGTGGTTAATGAGTACCGGACGTGTTTCCGAGGAGTTGCCGGTGTATGCCACCCGACCGAGATGTTGAATTTGTTATTGATCTATTACCCGGTCTTGCTCCTATTTCTAAACGTTCATATAGAATGTCTAGTACACAATTGATAGAACTTAAGAAACAGTTAATGAATTATTGGAAAAGGGGTTTATCCGTCCTAGTTCATCACCTTGGGGAGCACCCCGTTATCTTTGTTGAGAAGAAGGATGGTACTCGGAGGATGTGTGTGGATTATCGATTGCTTAATGAGGTCACTATCAAGAATAAGTATCCATTGCCTCGCATTGAAGACTTGTTTGATCGGATGAGAGGTGCTAAGGTGTTCTCTAAGATTGATTTGCGTTACGGTTATCATCGATGAAGATCGGATGGTCGGATATTCCTAAAACTCGCATTCACCACCGGTATGGCCGTACGAGTATCTTGTTATGTCCTTTGGGTTGACAAATGCACTCGCCTACTTTATGTATCCGATGAACAAGGTGTTTATGGAGTACTTGGATAAGTTCGTTGTGGTGTTTATTGATGATATTCTGGTTTACTCTAAGACCGAGGAGGATCATGAGGACCATTTGAGGCTTGTTTTGCGAAGTTGAGAGAGCGACGGTTGTATGCCAAGTTCGGCAAATGTGATTTCTAGGCCGAAGTAAGTCTCTTTTACGGGGCATATCATCACGGATGGAGGTATCGCGATCGATCCGGCTAAGGTAGAGGATGTGTTGAAGTGGGAACCGCCGAGGACGATTAAGGAGATCGGGAGTTTCCTTGGACTTGCGGGGTACTATCGACGGTTCATCGAGGGGTTCTCTAAGATTGTGAAGCCTCTCACCACCTTACTGGAGAAGGATAGAGAGTTCAAGTGGACTGATGCTGTCGGCGAGTTTTGAGGAGTTAAAGCGAGAGGTTGACGACCGCTCCAGTGCTTGTGATGCCAGACTTGCAGAAGGGTTTTGATATCTATTGTGATGCATCGAGACAAGGTTTGGGTTGTGTTCTTATGCAGGAGGGACACGTCATAGCTTATGCATCAAGGCAGTTGAGGAAGCATGAGCAGAACTACCCTACGCATGATCTGGAACTGGCAGCGGTGGTTCATGCTTTAAAGATTTGGAGACACTACATCATGGGGACCAAGTGCCAGATCTACACGGACCACAAGAGCTTAAAGTACATTTTTACTCGGAGAAGGATCTTAATCGAGACAACGCCGATGGTTGGAGCTGATCAAGGATTACGATCCGGACATACGGTATCATCCCGGGGAAGGCTAATGCGGTTGCGGATGCTTTGAGTCGGAAGGGACAAGCGAATACGGCTTTGGTGTTCCAGTGCTCGATGAGCCGATGAGGGAGTTTGAGGGACTCAATCCGGGGATAGTTGCTCACACCGAGGGAGTCACTTTGGAGGTAGAGTCTACTCCGGAGCGACGGATTCGTGAAGGACGGTGAAGGATGAGGAGATCAAGGAGATCGGGGACACCATGGAGAGGGGCAAGGCCCGGATTTCACCGAGGATGATCGGGGTACGATATGGTTCAAGAATCGGATCTGTGTGCTCGATGTGGGAGATCTCCGGAAGACGATCTTGAGAGAGGCCCATGATTCGACTTATTCCATCCACCCGGGCGGTACAAAGATGTATCGGGATCCGCGCAGGTATTGGTGGTATGGGATGAAGAGGGATGTAGCCGCTCACGTTGCATTGTGTGACACGTGTCATCGCGTTAAGGCCGAACATCGAAGCCGAGCGGGATTGTTGCGCCGTTGAAGGTGCCTGAATGGAAGTGGGAAGAAATCGGTATGGACTTTATAGTGGGATTACCACGGACACCAGCAGGGTATGATTCGATATGGGTTATAGTGGATCGCTTGACTAAGGTAGCTCACTTCATTCCAGTTAAGACTACTCATTCAGGAGCGAGGTTGGCAGAGTTGTACATGTCCCGTATTGTGTGCTTACATGGTGTGCCTAAGAGGATTGTATCTGACAGGGGTACTCAGTTCACATCGCGTTTTTGGGAGAAACTTCATGAGTCCATGGATACGAAGTTGCATTTCAGTTCAGCCTATCATCCGCAGACAGATGGTCAGACTGAGAGGACGAACCAGATTCTGGAGGATATGTTGAGAGCGTGTGCTCTTAAGCATGGTGTTAGCTGGGACAAGAGTTTGCCGTATGCTGAGTTTTCTTACAACAACAGCTATCAAGCCAGTCTGAAGATGGCACCCTTTGAGGCATTGTATGGGAGAAAGTGCAGGACACCCTTGTGCGGGAGTCGGATAGGTGAGAGTCGGTTGTTTGGGACGGACATCATCAAGGAGGCGAGAGAGGCGGGGTTCGGATCATCGGAGAGAACTTGAGAGTTGCTCGGTCCGGGCGGAAAAGCTATGCGGACGGGAAGAGGAGAGATGTATCTTTCCAAGAGGGCGACTATGTGTATCCGAAGGTGTCACCTATCGCAGGTTTGCGTAGGTTTAAGGTGAAAGGAAAGTTGTCTCCTCGCTACATTGGACCTTTCCCGCATCTTGCAACGAGTGGGAGAGGTAGCATACCGACTTGAGTTGCCGGCGCGGCTTGCGGATGTGCATGATGTGTTCCATATCTCTCGGTTAAAGAGAGGTCTCAAGCCTCATGATAAGGAACCGTTGCCTATGGATGGGTTGGATGTGAAGGAGGATCTCACCATTACCGAACGGCCTATCAAGATTCTCGGACGATTGACACGAGTTACAAGAAACCGGACTTTCATAATGTGCAAGGTGCGGTGGAGTAATCATGCGAGAGGATGAGGCAACTTGGGAAAGAGAAGAGGAGTTGAAAGCGGAATATCCACATCTCTTTGATCCATCCGAATCTCGAGGACGAGATTCATCTTAAGGGGGGGGTAGGATTTGTAACACCCTAAATTCCACTTTGTTTGCTTTTAATTAAAATTTGCTTAGCAACATTTCGATCTCGCTTAAGGAATATAAGGTTGTTGTGCTTTTATAGGCATTTAATCATTTTTATTAATTAATTAATGAAATATAAGAGTTCTTGTTGCATGCATCTTTGGTGCATTGTTTTTGGTTGTTGGATTCAAATCTTGGTTTGAATTCGAAGTTTGTTTGATGTTTAAATTGGTTTGGAGAAAGGATTTGGAAATGTAAAAGAAAAAGAAAAAAAAAGAAAACAACCGCGACAGAACCGCGGCGGCCCCGGCCCACCCTCTCCCTAGCGGCCCACCGCCGGCCCACCCTCGGCCGCACCGCTCTCTCCGCCGCCGCGCCCGACGCGCGGGGCCGCGCGTCGGCCCCCCTCCCCGCCGCCGCCGGTCTCCGACTCGGGGCCGCACCCGAGCCCGTCTCGGCGTCGGCCGCCGCGCGCCTCGGGCCCGCGCGCCCGGCGGAGCGCGCCCCTATTTAAGGCGCCGGCCCCCGCACGCCTCACCCCGGCTCGTGCCGCCGCCGCCAAACCCTAACCCTAGGCGTGCGGCACCGCCGCCGCGCCTCGGTCCGCGCCGCCGCTTCAAGCCCGGTCGCCGCCGTCGTTCAACCGCCCCTGCATCGCTCTTTGGTGCCGCCGTGTGGTAAGGCGTCCGCCGGTGCGGTTCGTTTGGATGTCCGTGCCCCGCGTCGCCGGCTCGTCTTCGTCGGTTTTGCTCCGCCGCCGCGGCTCGCCGGCGCCGCCGTCCCTCGCCGTCGCCGCCCCGGAGGCCCCCGGTCAAGTTCGCCTGCGCTCGTGGACGTCTCGGTGCTTTTCCCGTGTCGATTGGGGAACCCTAGCCCCTTAATCGCAGCGCGCCGCCGCTCGCCGCCGCCGCTCGCTTGCACACGGCCGCGGCCGCCCGATGGCCACCCGACGTCCCGGATCGCGCCACGTCGCCGGTCAACCCGGCGGCGTACGGTCAACCCTAGTCCCGCGCCGCATTAGATCCGAGCCGCTCGATCGCGATCCAACGGATCGGATCCGTCCCTTATCCGCGCGCGCGTTTTTGCTAAAGAAACCCCGAGTTTTCCCTCGTTTCACAAAAATACCCTTCCACCTTATAAAACCCTTACGTTTTAGTCTCGTTTTCTTCGTTTTAGTCCGAGAACCTAAAAGTCTTTACAAATAAGTCCTAAAACTTGTTTTATCCATAACTTTGTCATTTTAGCTCCGTTTTTAGCGTTCTTTATGTCCACGCGATCGTCTCGACGAGTAGAATAGTTTTCTGTTGCTTTTGTTACTGTTTGAGATGATTGGTGTACTGTTTCTTATTTATTTCCATTGCTTGCTTGTATGTGATGTGTGGAGCGTAGCGTACGAGCAATTCGGGGACTTCGCTGGCTTGTTGAAGAGTATCAAGACCCCGAGCGCGTTTCCGGTGCTTGGTAGAAGGCAAGTCCTTGCTGCATTCCCGTTAAATTCCTATTACAACATGCATTTTAATTACACCGTTGTTTATTATTGCTATGCATTGAATTGATGGGTCCTATTGCTAAGGTTCGACTAGCTTTGTTATCCTATGCCTTGATCAACTCGGGTTTACTTTATGTTGGGTAGCACCGCTAGCGCTTTACGTGGTTTTGGGATGGTTTAACGAACACTTGTTAATATGGCTTTATTTATGCTATCATTCATGTAATGCAAGAACACTTTACTTTGTTAATCGGAACATGGAGCGACCACCCGGGAAAACGATACTACCACAAGACATATGGCTCTGTCTTGGCTTATTAATTAGTGAACTAGATGTTAGGTATGCTTTACCCGATAAGGGTTGGGGGGTGGCGGGTAGTGGCGTATGGACTGCTCGGGCGCGGTGTGGGCTTAGCTAAGACACGGTACTCGTCCGGGAGCTTTATACGTTGCACCGACCGGGTAACCTAGCGGGCGACCTTCATCCGGGGATCTTTGTAACGGCCTCGTAGCGTCCCTATGCAATCACACCTCGGAAGTGTGGTATGGTGCCTTGCAAACACCGCATGGTTGGGTCTAAAACTCTTTTGGGTTTTTACGCGACTTGTGGGTAAAGATGTACAACCTCCGAGTGTAAAACTAACTAGTTAGCCGTGCTCACGGTCAAGAGCGGCCTGGACCCTCACATGATTAATTCTATGGAAGATGGAACTTTTAAACTTGTGCATTACATTTTATGGATCTGTTGCATTTTATTATCTGGGTTTGGTATATACTTACACTTGCTAGTAACGGTTGCTTAATAAAACTTGACCAACTAAAATGCTTGACTTGCTTATGAGCCAACGACTTCCACCATAAAGCCTTGCATGTTGTTATAGAACTTTTCCCTTGCTGAGTACGACATGTGCTCACGCTTGTTGTTTATTTATTGCATCTACACTACCCGCCGTGCTGCTCGGATGGGCGTTTCGAAGACTACAATGATGAGTTCGATGGGTTCTAGGCGTCCGTTTTCCGGTCGGTACCGTGGAGGACTTCTACGTGTGTTTCTTTTCCGCTGTTAGCTACTCGAACGATTGTTTAGTTGAGACATTCGGTCATGTAATAACCGTTTAATACTCTCTTTACGCTTTTACACCGTGTTTTGGTATTCACCGCGTCGATGCATGTGTGTAACTTGATCCCGGCGCACATGTATTCTTGCATTCGGGTTTGTCCTTAAATCCGGGTGTGACAAAGTGGTACCAGAGCCGTGTTGACTGTAGGACGTTAGCCTAGTTAGAACTGGTCGAAAATTAAGGATTTTATAATATTAGAAGCCACACATAGTTAGCTTGCTTTACTTTATTTTATTATATCTAATCTTGGTTTAATCTTATCCTTGTTTGCTTTTGTTATCTAAGCTTGGTCTTGTCTCTTTTAGTAATCTGCACTGTCTCATCTATCTTAGATGGTTCGCCGGCTGAAGACCACGCGTTCAGGTGCCTACCGCTTTCCTAGGTACCGGAGGACCGGGACTTCTCTCGCTACTCCACCGACGAAGTGAGGAGCATCGGGAAGCTTCGGAGAGGGAAGTGAAGCGAGTTCCCGCCCGAGCAAGCTCCACCGCCCGCCGTCATTGAGCTATCGGATGATGAGCCCGAAGAGCCGGAGGAAGAGCAAGAGCCGAGGAGGAGCCGGTCGAGGAGCCGGAGCAAGGAGATGATCCGGATGACCCCTCAGACCCTGAGGACTCTGACCCAGAAGATGGAGATGCTGAGGATCACCCTGCGCCAGAGAAGTGGAAGGTGGTCATTTGTCACCACGATGGAGGGCATGCACGCTTTCCATCCAAGTTGAGGAGGCTCTTCCAGCGTCTTCAGTTGAACGTGACGATCGACTACGTGGGACTGAAGAGGACTCACCCTCGCTACCCAACCCAGTGGGATGTGTCTGTGCGCATCTTGGAGGATAACCCGCTGGATGGAGGGCTGTACGAGGTTGTTGTCCATCAAGCTCTAGCTACCAGAGCTACTTTCGCCGCCGGGAGAGATGATGCAGCTAGGAGGGCTCTATCCGCATGGTGCTACGAGGAAGCTCATCACCTCACCAACTCTGTGTGGGGAGATCTACCCCGCCGTCGCTCTGGAGCCGTGGCGAGTGAAATCCCAATGGCCAATGAAACTTTGGGAGCACGCTATGCCATGCAAGTGGGACACGTAGCAGCTCTCAATACCAACTTGGATGACACTCTCGGGGAGCTTCAAGATCTCCGTGACCAGCAAGATGAAGACCGCGAGAGAGATCAAGAGGCTCAAAGCGGTGATCGCGGGCCAAGATGAAGATGAGGTGCAGGATGATGGAGAGGACTGGCCTGCCATGTCACCAAGACCCGCAAGGACAAGCTATGGGTCACTTGGATCCCGCACTAGGATCATTTGGCCATAGGAGTTAGGTGTTAGAAGTCTTTATCTTTCTGTTATCGAGTCTGTAAACGTTAGAACGCCATGTTGGATCGATGTGTTAGATAGTGGTGTGCTTGAATGCTTGGTTTGTGAACATCTGTGATTTGGATTTTTGTTTGATTGCAATGTGTTGTGGATTAATGCCACAATGACATTGGTTTAGTAATAGAGTTTGATTAGTGGGTTTAAGTTCTGTTCCACCTATCTTTTATCTTATAAATTCGTAATTCTTTATCTATCATATTTTATCTATCTTAAGGAGCATTGTAGTGCTGAATCTGTTCGCGTTACTTCCTGACACAGCAGTACTGTTTTAATTTTATCTCGAGCTACAGAACTCCAAATTAAGTAAAACCAGTGGGGTTAGTTCACAAATTTCATATCTGATTAACTTCAAAAATTCAGCTATATTCTGGGAGTTATGGACGAAACATTGAGCTAACAGAAATCTGTCAATTCCTGCTGACATACCTGTCTTCATTATTTTATATCTCGAGTTGTAGACCCCCGATTGAGGCAAAACCAGCTGGGTTAGTTCAGTAATTTCATATACCATATCTCCAGAAAAATTCATGGTTTTTGGTTGCTGGAACAAAGAGATATCTTGGTTTCTTTGCAGCTATCAGAATCTGTCTTATTCTGAAATTCAGCATTATTATCTTTTCAGCTTTTCAATTGTTATCATCATCTAAATCAGTGTTTCTAACGCTCAGATGGTAAACACCAGGTCCGGATCAGGGGTTGATCAGCCTCCAGTGGTTCGTCAAGGTCGAGGCAACAGTTCGAGCAGTGCACCTCCACCACCACCGCCACCAATGGATCCTATGCGGCAGTTCTTTCGGAACCGAGCTGCGGCCTCTTGCGAGAACTTGACGACACCGTGGCCAACCTGCGAGGCTCAAGCTAATAATCCGCCACCACCACCGCCACAGCAGCCGGCGCCTATGAACAGCACCGGGAGTTCATGAGCCATCGTCCACCGGTTTTCACCCATGCCGCCGATCCACTTGACGCCGATGATTGGTCGAAGACCGTGAGCAAGATGCTCACCACGGCTCGGTGCGATGACGGGGAGAAGGTTCGTTTGCTGCCGGTCGACTCCGGGGATCCGCAGGAGCATGGTGGGATGCTTACACGACCGCCCATGCTGCACCCAACACCATCACTTGGCGGGAGTTCACGAGAGAGCTTCCGGAATCATCATATTCTCCGCCGGGGGTGATGAGACTTAAGAAGAAGGAGTTCCTCTCTCTCAAGCGAGGAGGGATGTCGGTGGCGAGTATCGGGACGGGTTCATTGAGTTGTCTCGCTATGCACGGAGGAGGTAGCGGATGATCCTAAGAAGCGGGAGCGCTTCTTGGAGGGTTTGGCCGGACCGCTTTGTTACCACCGACGTCACATACCTTCCGGACTTTCCGGCGGCTGCTAGACAAGGCTATTGTATTGGAATCCATGCGCGAGAGAGCCGGGGGAGTTGAAGAGGAAGGCGGCTACTCCGGGGCGGTCCGGAGCCACACTCGTCCCCGCTTTACTTCACCGCCGGGAGCCCCGTTCCGTCCGGGAGGCCCGTCGGGAGGTTATGGTCGGCGACGGCGGTATCGGTATCGGCCCGCGCAGTTCCGGCGGTTCCGGCGCACCCCTCGGCGGTTTCGCGCCCGGACCGCGGACTCCACGCCCGTTTACCCGCGAGACCGTCCGATGACTCCTCTTGGTACGCCCGTGAGGCCGGGCGCACCACACACCCCCGCGGGCAACACTTGCTTCAAGTGTGGAGAGGTTGGGCATTATGCTAATGCTCGTCCTAAGAGGCACCCCCCGAGCACCCCCGTGCGGAACCGGCGGATGCGGCGGTTGAGGAGCGGGAACCAGACCCCGCAGAGCAACAAGGGGCAGCAGAGTCAGGGCCGTGGCAGGGTGAATCACGTGAGTACCGAGACCGCTCAGGAGAATCCACACGTGGTGCTTGGTATGTTCTTTGTCAACTCTATCCCCGCATCAGTATTATTTGATTCTGGAGCTTCCCATTCGTTTATATCTGCTCAGTTTGTGGCCAAGCATAGCATACCCATGTGTCCCATGAAACAAACCATGCTAGTTAGATCACCAGGGGGGATATGAGGTCTTTATATATGTGTCCTAATGTTAGACTAAAGATCATGGGAGCCGACTTTTGGGCAAACTTGATAGTCTTTGGAATCGAAGGATCTTGATGTTATACTGGGTATGGATTGGTTGGGCACTCATGATGCGACGATACGGTGTTCTAAAAGGACTGTTCTTCTCACCGGTCCTAGCGGGGAAAAGATTGAACTTGTGGCCGATCCACCGTCGGATGCGGGAGGTTACGTCGTGCGAGCACTGGATGGCAAAGCTTTGGAGGATATCGGGGTGGTTAATGAGTACCGGACGTGTTTCCGGAGGAGTTGCCGGGTATGCCACCGACCGAGATGTTGAATTTGTTATTGATCTATTACCCCGTGTACTTGCTCCTATTTCTAAACGTCCATATAGAATGTCTAGTACACAATTGATAGAACTTAAGAAACAGATTAATGAATTATTGGAAAAGGGGTTTATCCGTCCTAGTTCATCACCTTGGGGAGCACCGGTTATCTTTGTTGAGAAGAAGGATGGTACTCAGAGGATGTGTGTGGATTATCGATTGCTTAATGAGGTCACTATCAAGAATAAGTATCCATTGCCTCGCATTGAAGACTTGTTTGATCGATGAGAGGTGCTAAGGTGTTCTCTAAGATTGATTTGCGTTCCGGTTATCATCGGATGAAGATCGGATGGTCGGATATTCCTAAAACCGCATTCACCACCGGGTATGGACCGTACGAGTATCTTGTTATGTCCTTTGGGTTGACAAATGCACTCGCCTACTTTATGTATCCGATGAACAAGGTGTTTATGGAGTACTTGGATAAGTTCGTTGTGGTGTTTATTGATGATATTCTGGTTTACTCTAAGACCGAGGAGGATCATGAGGACCATTTGAGGCTTGTTTTGCGAGAAGTTGAGAGAGCAGCAGCTTGTATGCCAAGTTCGGCAAATGTGATTTCTAGCTGAAGTAAGTCTCTTTTCCGGGGCATATCATCACGGATGGAGGTATCGCAATCGATCCGGCCTAAGGTAGAGGATGTGTTGAAGTGGGAACCGCCGAGGACAAGTAAGGAGATCGGGGAGTTTCCTTGGACTTGCGGGGTACTATCGACGGTTCATCGAGGAGTTCTCTAAGATTGTGAAGCCTCTCACCACCTTATTGGAGAAGGATAGAGAGTTCAAGTGGACTGATGCCTGTCAGCAGAGTTTTGAGGAGTTAAAGCAGAGGTTGACGACCGCTCCAGTGCTTGTGATGCCAGACTTGCAGAAGGGTTTTGATATCTACTGTGATGCATCGAGACAAGGTTTGGGTTGTGTTCTTATGCAGGAGGGACACGTCATAGCTTATGCATCAAGGCAGTTGAGGAAGCATGAGCAGAACTACCCTACGCATGATCTGGAACTGGCAGCTGTGGTTCATGCTTTAAAGATTTGGAGACATTACATCATGGGGACCAAGTGCCAGATCTACACAGACCACAAGAGCTTAAAGTACATTTTTACTCAGAAGGATCTTAATCTGAGACAACGCCGATGGTTGGAGCTGATCAAGGATTACGATCCGGACATACGGCATCATCCCGGGAAGGCTAATCCGGTTGCGTATGCTTTGAGTCGGAAGGGACAAGCGAATACGGCTTTGGTGTTCCGATACCGATGAGCCGATGAGGGAGTTTGAGGGACTCAATCCGGGGATAGTCGCTCACACCGAGGGAGTCACTTTGGAGGTAGAGTCTACTCGGGAGCAGCAGATTCGTGAAGGACAGTCGAAGGATGAGGAGATCAAGGAGATCAGGGACACCATGGAGAGGGGCAAGGCCCCGGATTTCACTGAGGATGATCAGGGTACGATATGGTTCAAGAATCGGATCCGTGTGCTCGATGTGGGAGATCTCCGGAAGACGATCTTGAGAGAGGCCCATGATTCGGCCTTATTCCATCCACCCGGCAAGACAAAGATGTATCGGGATCCGCGCGAGGTATTGGTGGTATGGGATGAAGAGGGATGTAGCCGCTCACGTTGCATTGTGTGACACGTGTCATCGCGTTAAGGCCGAACATCGAAGCCGCCAGGATTGTTGCGGCCGTTGAAGGTGCCCGAATGGAAGTGGGAAGAAATTGGTATGGACTTTATAGTGGGATTACCACGGACACCAGCTGGGTATGATTCAATATGGGTTATAGTGGATCGCTTGACTAAGGTAGCTCACTTCATTCCGGTTAAGACTACTCATTCAGAGCGAGGTTGGCGAGTTGTACATGTCCCGTATTGTGTGCTTACATGGTGTGCCTAGGAGGATTGTATCCGACGGGGGTACTCAGTTCACATCGCGTTTCTGGGAGAAACTTCATGAGTCCATGGATACGAAGTTGCATTTCGGGCGCGCCTATCATCCGCAGACAGATGGTCAGACTGAGAGGACGAACCAGATTCTGGAGGATATGTTGAGAGCGTGTGCTCTTAAGCATGGTGGTAGCTGGGACAAGAGTTTGCCGTATGCTGAGTTTTCTTACAACAACAGCTATCAAGCCAGTCTGAAGATGGCACCCTTTGAGGCATTGTATGGGAGAAAGTGCAGGACACCCTTGTACGGAGTCAGATAGGTGAGAGTCAGTTGTTTGGGACGAGACATCATCAAGGAGGCGAGAGAGGCAGTTCGGATCATCGGAGAGAACTTGAGAGTTGCTCAGTCCGGGCGGAAAAGCTATGCGGACGGGAAGAGGAGAGATGTATCTTTCCAAGAGGGCGACTATGTGTATCGAAGGTGTCACCTATCGCAGGTTTGCGTAGGTTTAAGGTGAAAGGAAAGTTGTCTCCTCGCTACATCGGACCTTTCCAGATCTTGCAACGAGTGGGAGAGGTAGCATACCGACTTGAGTTGCCAGCGCAGCTTGCAGATGTGCATGATGTGTTCCATATCTCTCAGTTAAAGAGAGGTCTCAAGCCTCATGATAAGGAACCGTTGCCTATGGATGGGTTGGATGTGAAGGAGGATCTCACCATTACTGAACGGCCTATCAGGATTCTGGGACGATTGACACAGGTTACAAGAAACCGGACTTTCATAATGTGCAAGGTGCAGTGGAGTAATCATGCAGAGGATGAGGCAACTTGGGAAAGAGAAGAGGAGTTGAAAGCAGAATATCCACATCTCTTTGATCCATCCGAATCTCGAGGACGAGATTCATCTTAAGGGGGGTAGGATTTGTAACACCCTAAATTCCACTGTTTGCTTTTAATAAAAATTTGCTTAGCAACATCTCGATCTCGCTTAAGGAATATAAGGTTGTTGTGCTTTTATAGGCATTTAATCATTTTTATTAATTAATTAATGAAATATAAGAGTTTATCGTTGCATGCATCTTTGGTGCATTGTTTTTGGTTGTTGGATTCAAATCTTGGTTTGAATTCGAAGTTTGTTTGATGTTTAAATTGGTTTGGAGAAAGGATTTGGAAATGTAAAAGAAAAAGAAAAAAAAAGAAAACAACCGCGAAAGAACCGCAGCGCAGCCCCCGCCCACCCTCTCCTAGCGGCCCACCGCCGGCCCACCTCGCCGCACCGCTCTCTCCGCCGCCGCCGCCCTCGACGCGCGGGGCCCGCGCGTCGGGCGCCCACCTCCCGCCGCCGCCGTCTCCGACTCGGGGCCGCACCCGAGCCCGTCTCGGCGTCGCCGCCGCCGCGCCGCCTCGGCCCGCGCGCCCGGCGGAGCGCGCCCCTATTTAAGGCGCCGGCCCCCGCACGCCTCACCCCGGCTCGTGCCGCCGCCGCCAAACCCTAACCCTAGCCGTGCGGCACCGCCGCCGCCTCGGTCCGCGCCGCCGCTTCAAGCCCGGTCGCCGCCGTCGTTCAACCGCCCCTCGCATCGCTCTTTGGTGCCGCCGTGTGGTAAGGCGTCCGCCGGTGCGGTTCGTTTGGATGTCCGTGCCCCGCGTCGCCGGCTCGTCTTCGTCGGTTTTGCTCCGCCGCCGCGGCTCGCCGGCGCCGCCGTCCCCTCGCCGTCGCCGCCCCAGGAGGCCCCGGTCAAGTTCGCCCCGCGCTCGTGGACGTCTCGGTGCTTTTCCCGTGTCGATTGGGGAACCCTAGCCCCTTAATCGCAGCGCGCGCGCGCCGCCGCCGCCGCCGCTCGCTTGCACAGCACCGCAGCCGCCCGATGGCCACCCGACGTCCCAGATCGCGCCACGTCGCCAGTCAACCCGGCGGCGTACCGGTCAACCCTAGTCCCGCGCCGCTTTAGATCTGAGCCGCTCGATCGCGATCCAATGGATCGGATCCGTCCCTTATCCTCAGCCGCGCGTTTTTGCTAAAGAAACCCCGAGTTTTCCCTGTTTCACAAAAATACCCTTCCACCTTATAAAACCTTAGCGTTTTAGTCCTGTTTTCTTCGTTTTAGTCCGAGAACCTAAAAGTCTTTACAAATAAGTCCTAAAACTTGTTTTATCCATAACTTGGTCATTTTAGCTCCGTTTTTAGCGTTCTTTATGTCCACGCGATCGTCTCGACGAGTAGAATAGTTTTCTGTTGCTTTTGTTACTGTTTGAGATGATTGGTGTACTGTTTCTTATTTATTTCCATTGCTTGCTTGTATGTGATGTGTGGAGCGTAGCGTACGAGCAATTCGGGGACTTCGCCGTCGTTGAAGAGTATCAAGACCCCGAGCAGCTTCCGGTGCTGGTAGAAGGCAAGTCCTTGCTGCATTCCCGTTAAATTCCTATTACAACATGCATTTTAATTACACTCGTTGTTTATTATTGCTATGCATTGAATTGATGGGTCCTATTGCTAAGGTTCGACTAGCTTTGTTATCCTATGCCTTGATCAACCCGGGTTTACTTTATGTTGGGTAGCACCGCTAGCGCTTTACGTGGTTTTGGGATGGTTTAACGAACACTTGTTGATATGGCTTTATTTATGCTATCATTCATGTAATGCAAGAACACTTTACTTTGTTAATCGGAACATGGAGCGACCACCCGGAAAACAAGACTACCACAAGACATATGGCTCTGTCTTGGCTTATTAATTAGTGAACTAGATGTTAGGTATGCTTTACCCGATAAGGGTTGGGGGCCGGCGGGTAGTGGCGTATGGACCTGCTCGGGCGCGGGTGTGGGCTTAGCTAAGACACGGTACTCGTCCGGGAGCTTTATACGTTGCACCGACCGGGTAACCTAGCGGGCGGCCTTCATCCGGGGATCTTTGTAACGGCCTCGTAGCGTCCCTATGCAATCACACCTCGGAAGTGTGGTATGGTGCCTTGCAAACACCGCATGGTTGGGTCTAAAACTCTTTTGGGTTTTTACGCGACTTGTGGGTAAAGATGTACAACCTCTCGCAGTGTAAAACTAACTAGTTAGCCGTGCTCACGGTCAAGAGCGGCCTGGACCCTCACATGATTAATTCTATGGAAGATGGAACTTTTAAACTTGTGCATTACATTTTATGGATCTGTTGCATTTTATTATCTGGGTTTGGTATATACTTACACTTGCTAGTAACGGTTGCTTAATAAAACTTGACCAACTAAAATGCCGACTTGCTTATGAGCCAACAAACTTCCACCATAAAGCCTTGCATGTTGTTATAGAACTTTTCCTTTGCTTGAGTACGACATGTGCTCACGCTTGTTGTTTATTTATTGCATCTACACTACCCGCCGCTGCTCGGATGGGCGTTTCGAAGACTACAATGATGAGTTCGATGGGTTCTAGGCGTCCATTTTCCGGTCGGTACTGCTGTGGAGGACTTCTACGTGTGTTTCTTTTCCGCCGTTAGCTACTCGAACGATTGTTTAGTTGAGACATTCGGTCATGTAATAACTGTTTAATACTCTCTTTACGCTTTTACACCGTGTTTTGGTATTCACCGCGTCGATGCATGTGTGTAACTTGATCCCGGCGCACATGTATTCTTGCATTCGGGTTTGTCCTTAAATCCGGTGTGACAACAAGTCACTTAGAGATGACCACAACAAGTCACTTGATAAGCACAATGAGCTAATCGTCAAGCATGACGACATAACCGTGCTTAAAAGGTCTCTTGAGTTAAATCATATGGAACTTAAGAAAGAACATGTACTCTTAGAGATGAAATATCAAGAACTTGAGCTTGCTAGTGAGGACATTGGTTCTAGTGGGCATGCAAATGCTAGAGAAGTCACTAAAGCCAATGCCTCTACCTCATGTGATGATCTAATTGAAGAACCTAAGGTCTTGCTTAATGTTGAAAATATTGCATTTTCCTCCAAGACTAAACATGATAGGGTGAAAGCTCTCGAAGAAGAAGTGAGAAGCCTAAGGTCTTGTGTAAAGACTTTGGCCAAGGGTGAGGAGTTAGACAAGGACATCCTCTACTACAATGCAAGAGACTATGAGAAAAAGGGACTTGGTGCTTTCCCTAATCCCATTAAGGAAACTCCTAGGTCTAAAGAGCTATATGGGTGTTTTATCAATAAAGTTTGATCTTATTGTCAACATTGCAAGGTTACAGTCATCACACAAGGGAGTGCCCAACACCTACTCGCCCTTTGCCCACCTTGCCTAACAATTACAAGTCCATGTACAATGATAACCATTTCTTGTTGATGAAGAAGAACAATGGCAAAGTGGCAATCAAGTTCATTAGGACCAAACCAAAAGTCAAGCCACCTAGAAGCTTGTGGATTCCTAAAGCTCTTGTCACTCACATCAAAGGGCCCAAACTAGCTTGGGTTCCTAAATCTCAATGTTAATTTCTTGTGTGTAGGTGAACTACAAGGTCGGATGGAGTCATTGGATACTTGATAGTGGTTGCACTCAACACATGACCGACCAAGTAAAAATGTTCACCTCACTAGTGGATGATGCGGGAGATCATGAACAAGTGTCATTTGGTGATAACTCAAAAGGAAGGATCTCCGGATTGGGTGAAATCTCTCTAACAAATGATTTATCCCTTTCCAATGTTCTCTTTGTGGATTCTTGTAGTTATAACTTGCTTTCCATTGCACAATTTTGTGACCTTGGTCTTTCATGCACATTTGATGATGAAGGGGTCACAATCACTAACAAGAAAACTAATGAAGTTGTTTTCAAGGGATTCCGCTATGACAATCTTTATCTTGTAGATTTTACATCCCATGAAGCAAACTTGACTACTTGCCTCATCTCCAAGACATCCAATGGTTGGCTATGGCATCGTCGCATTGCACATATAGGCATGAGCCAACTCAAGAAAGCTTTCAAGAAAGGCATGGTACTTGGAGTGAAGGATGTTGCATTTGAGAAGGACAAGTTGTGTAGTGCATGTCATGCCGGCAAGCAAGTTGCAAGTCATCATCCCATGAAGGCTTATGTATCTACCACAAGACCATTGGAGCTCATTCACATGGACCTCTTCGGACCAACCACATACAAGTGTCTTGGTGGTAATCTTTATTGTCTTGTCATTGTTGATGATTACTCACGCTATACTTGGACTTTCTTTTTGGAGGACAAGGGCAAGACATTTGACATCTTCAAGAAGTTCGCTACTAGAGCCCAAAATGAATTTGGGTCATCCATGGTGAAGATTAGGAGTGACAATGGGTCGGAATTCCGCAACACAAAAGTTGAAAGGGTATTGTGATGGTGAAGACATCAAGCATGAATTCTCCTCAACCTATACACCTCAACAAAATGGTGTGGTAGAGAGAAAGAACTAGACACTCATCACTCTTGCAAGAGCTATGTTGGATGACTATGGGGTTTCACAAAGGTTTTGGGCGGAAGCTATCAACACGGCGTGCCATGCTTCAAATAGAGTGAATCTCCACCGACTAATGATGAAGACACCATATGAGCTACTCATTGGGAGAAATCCCAACATCTCCTACTTCGGGTGTTTGGTTGTAAGTGTTTCATATTCAAGAAGAGGAAGCATCTAGGGAAGTTTGAGAGTAGAGTAGATGAGGGCATATTTGTTGGTTATGCATCTAACTCCAAGGCATATAGAGTATTCAATAACTCTACACGAGTGATTGAAGAAACTTGTGACGTGGAGTTGGATGAATCTAATGGCTCACAAGGAGATGGTTTTTGTTGTGATGATGTAGGAAAAGAACCTCTCCAAGAAGCAATGAAGAAGATGGCCATTGGTGACATCAATCCAAAGGAGGATAATGACTCTCACTCCATTCATGAAGACTCCTCCTCCTCGAAGAAGAAGATGATGATCAACCAAGGCGTCCACCTACATCTCCCACAAGACAAGATAGTCCATCTTCCACACAAGAACCACCTCCTATATCACAAGACACTCAAGATCAAGTAGAGGACATGGGCGAAGTTCAATCTCAAGATGATCCCACCTCTACAATATTTGGAAGGCGCACAAGGACTTCAACAAACCATCCAATTGACCTTGTGTTGGGTGATCCCAAAGGGGGTACAAGGACTCGCCGCAAGCAATATGCATCATTTTGTAAACATCATGCTTTTGTCTCTTTTGTAGAACCCACTACTATAGATGAAGCACACGGGGAAGCGGATTGGATCTTGGCTATGCAAGATGAGCTCAACAACTTCATAAGAAATCAAGTGTGGGAGTTGGTAGAGCGCCCCAAGAATAAGAATGTGATTGGCACCAAGTGGGTCTACCGTAACAAGCAAGATGAACATGGCATTGTGGTGAAGAACAAGGCAAGACTTGTCGCCAAAAGGTACTCTCAAGTAGAAGGCTTGGACTATGGAGAGACCTTCGTTCCGTGGCACGTCTTGAAGCTATCCGTATCCTCCTTGCATATGCATCTAGTCATAAAATGAAATTATTTCAAATGGATGTTAAGAGTGCTTTCTTGAATGGCTTCATCAATAAAGAAGTCTATGTGGAGCAACCTCCCGGTTTTGAGGATGCTTCATATCCTAACCATGTCTATAGGTTGCATAAGACTTTGTATGGACTCAAGCAAGCTCCTAGGGCATGGTACGAGAGGCTCCGGATTTTCTCATTGAAGCGGGATTCAAAATTGGTAGAGTGGACAACACGCTATTCACAAAGATAATCAACAAAGAACTTTTCATTTTTCAAATTTATGTTGATGATATTATCTTTAGCTCTACTAATCTTAAAGTGTGCAAGGATTTTAGTGAACTCATGACTAGGGAATTCAAGATGTCAATGATCGGAGAGCTTAACTTCTTCCTTGAGTTTCAAATCAAGAAAATGAAGGAAGGGACTTTCATTCAACAAGAGAAGTACACTAATGATATTCTCAAGAAGTTCAAGAGGGATGATTGTAAGTCGATCAAGACTCCAATGCCTACCAATGGACATCTCGACCTAGATGAGGGAGGTAAACTGATTGACCAAAAGCTTTGTCGTTCTATGATTGGTTCTCTTCTTTATCTTACCGCATCTAGGCCCGATATCATGTTTAGTGTTTGCATGTGTGCTCGGTTTCAAGCCAACCCTAAAGAATCTCACCTAAGTGCTTTAAAAAGGATCCTTAGATATTTAAAATACACACCTAGCATTGGCTTGTGGTACCCCCATGGTGCTTGTTTTGAGCTCTTGGGTTATTCGGATTCGGACTTTGCCGGATGTCGAGTAGACCGTAAGAGTACTTCGGTGGGTGCCATTTGCTAGGTCGCTCTTTGGTTGTTTGGTCCTCCGAGAAGCAAAACTCCGTGGCCTTATCCACCGCGGAGGCGGAATACATTTCCGCGGGGGCTTGTTGTGCTCAAACCCTCTATATGAAGCAAAGCCTCTTGGATTATGGTGTGGTTCTAGATAGGGTTCCCCTCCTTTGTGACAATGAAAGTGCCGTAAAAATTGCTACCAACCCCATTCAACATTCGCGCACCAAGCACATTGATATCCGTCATCACTTCTTGCGAGACCATGTTGCTAAAGGGGACATTGTCCTTTGTGGTGTTCGCTCCGAGGAGCAATTGGCGGATATATTCACCAAGCCTCTTGATGAAAACACCTTTTGTAGGCTTCGGAGTGAATTAAATGTGCTTGATGCGTCTAACATCATGTAATGCTTGTCATATAGTTTGCATTTGCATATGTACATGATTAGGGGCTTGCCTAACCTTGATGAGATAGTGGTGAGTATGGGTCTTGCTTGAGCTGGTGGTTCTCTTGTTTCGCTCAAGGCATGTTGAATGGCTCACCATGAATAAGCTTATCAAGGGTTCAAACTTGGCAAGATAGTTTACCTTTTCGCTTTGCACTTATGCTTGTCATGTAGGATGCATTCATGTTTAATTTCATGCATTTGTTCTTGCATAGCATTGCGTGAGAGAAGTCACAAAGGAAACTCACACTATGAGAAAGTTGCTTAGCGTTCAATGCAAATCAACAACTCTTAAGGTGTGATGAGACAAATGATTGTGCTTAATGCCTATTGAGTTAAGTCCTAACGAGCTTATGGTGTCAATCTCTAAGTTCAAAGGCAATTAACTCATACATTTCCTTTTTGGAGTTCCCTCCCTTCTTTGGTTCTTAATTTTCCTATTTTTATCTATGGTTTATCCCTTTTTAGGGAGCTATTTGTGTATCTATAAGTATTTTATAAAGGAGTGCTTGAGGGGTGAGGTTGTCACTCGGGATTGATCCAAGGATGTACTTGTGCTAGTTTGTGTGTGACATTCGACGGATCAAAAAATGAGAAATAGTTCAACCAAAATCGAATTGTCACCGTAGGATGAACCAACGCCCCGTAGGTTCTAGCGTCGGATCATCCGGTGAAGGGGTCTCGGGCATCGGTTGCTCTTTGTTAGAAAATTTCATACCGTCGGATGAACCGACGCCTTTGCGTTTTTCACCAACGGTTCATCCGGTGCTGAAGAAATCTTCAAATTTTCTCAGACCCGCACGCAACTACTCTGACGCGTTATAAATTCAGACCGTCGGACCATCCGATGGTGGGTTTCACCTAGGACCTAAGTTGCACCGACGGTTCGACCGACGCTTGTATTTTTCTACCGTCGGTTCATCCGACGCTATACAAAATCATGGGTCCTACCCGTCATAACGGTTGGTGGTCGTCCTCAACTCCTAACCCTAACTCTTCTCATCCACCGTCGCCCGAGCCTCGGTCGCCCGTACGCCGCCGTGTCGCCGCCTCCGGCGATCCTTCGCGTGCGTGTGTGTGCCGAGCCTCCTCCGCCGGTCCTCCGCCTCCGCCGCCGGCCGTCCGCGCCTCTCCTTCGCATATTTTTGCGCGCGCGCGGCGCAGAACCCCCCGCCTAGGGTTTGCGCCACCGCCAATCTCGGTCGTGCGCCGCCGCGGCAGCTCGCCGCATCCGCAGGGGAGGTGCGCAAGGCCCGTCTCCACCACCCGCAACCACATCTAGTCGTTGACCCTTCGCCGTGGTGAGGATTTGACCTCAAACCCTAAGTCGTGCACCGTTCCTTCTCTTAGGGGCGATTTTTCTCTCGGTTTGCATGAAATTGAACCTTTTTGAGTGATTCATTCAGTGAAAACAGTGCCATGCTTGCATGTGTGTGCTCAATTTCTTATAGCCATTGCTATCTTCATGATTTTGAGCATTTTATCATGGGATGTACCAGTTTCATTCAATTGCTCACACAACCACACACATCTTGTGTACCTAAGGACCTCCTAGAGTTCAAATCCATTTCTTGTGGCAATGCTCATCTACTAGATATCTTGTTTTAGGCTCATATCTATTCTGTTGCTATGCTTAAGGACCATTACCTCTAGTTACATATCACATTTATTCGTATCTCGCCATTCTATAATCTTCCATCTTTTCTCTCACGGATGGCAGGCGACAAGAGGAAGGGTAAGGCGGTAGCCGAGCCGAAGAAGAAGAAGACCCGACAGAGAAGGAGTGGGACCGTGTGCTTTCGGTGCCGGACACACGGGGTCGGCCACGGAGGGGCATACGATTGGAGAGAGTGCACGGGGGTCGGGGGGAGCGGCCCCGGGGGTGAGCGAGCAGCAGCGGCGGACTCGGCGGCGGCGGCGGCTACGTCACTCGGGCAGAGGTCGGCGGCCCGGCGGAGCGAGACGAGTCACCTCCCTCACCGGCCGGTCCGGACCTTGGACTCGTGGAGGACACACTCGGCCGCGGCCCGACACCACGCCGGAGGAGAGCCGTAGTTGAGGAGCTCACCGAGCGAGAGCAACAGGCACACGACCCACGGATCCCCGCAGGTCCACGAGTAGAGGCCTTCGGTGTCTACCTCCGTGACCTTCGTCACTTGCCCGGGCCGAAGATTCGGCGCTTGCGGAGTGTGCCCGAGGAGCAGTGGTTCCCGTGAGGGAGAGAGGGCTGTGACCCCAGGTTTTGGACGATTCTGCAGGAGAGCTTCTACGCCTCCTACGTTCACAGGGGTTCCCAGCTGAGTCAGCACAGGATGCTTCAGTTCACAGCACTTAGGGTAGCTGCAGTTGGTGAGGCCATACTACCATTCTTCGACTACCAGCGGGGCCTGGTAGACTTGGTGACCAGGAGGTCACGTTACGTCCCCGACCGGGTACGAGTTTTCCACGCCACCTGTGTACGTCGACGCTAACCGGTCGCTATCGCATTTATGTTCATGGGTCGGCGAGCAGATGCTCACTAGAGAGGGGATCGCGAGTTGCTCTAGGTTGACCTTCACGACGACTCTATTCACTACCTGGCTTACCCTGACATCGAGCCTCCTCGTCGTGCTCAGTCTCCGGTACTTCCGTTAGACGAGGAGATCAGCTTCCTATTCCTGTAGCCGTTCCTCCCCGGTACACCTAGGACACCGGACCGTTTGATCCGTGAGGCGTACGTCGTCCACTACACTCTCAGGAGGTCCGTGCTTTATAGGATGGGGAACGTAGAGTCTTTGACAGGGGTGCAACAGTGGCTCCTGATGTACGTGATGGCGAAGCGCCCGTTCGATATTGTTGATATCATGCTTGCTGAGATCGAGGACGCCATTATGGATGGCATGGGGATGACACGACAGCAGCCCTTCGCTCACTGGATCAGTTGGTTGTTGTCCTGTCTTGAGGCCCAGAGGTACGTCGGGATTCTGGAGTCGTCGAAGTTCGTGTTCCCGACCTACCGACCTCCGATGCCAAGAGATAGGAGGAGAGGCCCGAGAGGACTGGGGAGAGCAGAGGAGACCTTACAGGCACGGGCAGCAGCAGAGGCTGTGATGGATGAGGCAGCTAGATAGGACGCGACACTAGCGACGGCTCGAGGCACCTCTCTCACGGTACTTCGCCACGGACGACGAGTCCTCCGGTGGACGACGAGGATTTTGTGCCGCTCCCCGAGCCCGTGTTCCGAGTCCGTCGTACTCACGACGATGAGGCAGAGGCTCCACTTTGCCAAGCCGCAGAGAGGCCGAGTCACCGGTTCCCACGATCACGGTTGCTCGGGTGACCCGGCCCGGACCGGCTTACTACACCGATCCGGGCTATGGTCGCTCGGACTCGGGCCACACTCCGGGTACGGCGGTAGATGCGAGGCACGGTTTCGGCGGTACCGGAGTCACGGCGGGTGATCCTTGAGGGGATCCGTCGGCGAGCAAGAGGCACGGAGGCGGCGGATGCTCCGGCACCGGATGATGACCTCTCGGATGTACACATTCATGTCCGGATGCCTCGCTCGGTCGGCTCTTTCGGCGGTCGGGGATGCGGCTACCTCGGCCACCGACCACCGCCCGGCCTTCGGGCCGACCCGACGCACCTTTACCTCCCCGCCGGTGGGTTCGTGAACGTCCCTCTCGCGACCTTTCCACAGTCACCATTCCTTCAGACAGGGATGTTCGCGGTACCCCATACGACGACACCACAGGCAGCGGTCACTTCTACCTTTCTTGACCAGCTCCAGATGACCACTCCGACGTCGTCACAGCTGTCGTCTCCACTCACCACAGGAGCACTTGTCTTTGAGACGCCAGCTCGCACCACTCTGCCCAGTCCACAGGTGTCTTCACCTCTTCTGAGCTTCACTACACCACAGGCAGAGGGTATGGGTCAGGAGGACTACTACCTGCATGCTATCACCGAGCGGATCTCTTCGGCGCTCGCCTCCGACCCCGAGGTTCCGTGTCCCGAGGCCACTCCGGCTCCGACTTCGTGCACCGGGACGACTACGGCTCCACCGGCCTCCACCTCCTCCGGCTCCATGTTCCTCCTCTTCGACTTGGTCTCTTCTCGGCCGAGGACGACAACGACGACGCCTCCAGGCTTCTCCATTCGACCTTCGAGGACCGTCTCTACCTCGCCGATAGATCCGTCCTCTCCGCCTCGCTCTTAGACTCCTTTTTGGTGCTTGTTGCCAAAGGGGCGGATAGATAGGGGGAGTAGAGATAGGGGGATTTAGAGGAGAGTGCAAGTTTTAGAGTTTTTTAGCCTCTCTCGTTTTGTGGAGTTTCATGATGAGACATGTATTTGGACCTTGTGTTTGTTGTTGATTTACATGTCTACTCATGTTTGTGGTGCTTGTTTACTTTAATGCATGTGTGTTTATAGCCTATCTTGTTTCATGCATTTGAAGTAGAGTTTATATGCTTTTAAATTCAAATTCTCGTACATCTCTACTCGTGTTGTCATCTATCACCAAAAAGGGGGAGATTATAACTATCTAGGCCCTTTCGCACCTTTGGTAAGGGTGTGTTTTGGTGATAAATGACAACCACATGCCTGTGACTAACCGTTGTTTTGTAGCAGATTTCATATTTTGTTATTGTCGCAAGTATTGAATGAAATGAGACCCCTCAATTGATTCAAGGACTAAAAATGAATGAATACTACAAGGCTAAGGACTTTGTTAGTTCTAAGTGTCACAAGGAGATGAAGGACACTTGGATTGCTAGTTTGCAGTGTTCGGCCGTACTATTAAGAGGGGTTCGTATACTAGTAGCTTGACCATGCACTCAAAAGCCATAAAAATATGCACACTCAAGTTCCTTGGTTATCAACTAGCTCAGAGAGTTCATGGAAGCAAGGTTGAAGCAAAAGAATCGACAGAAAACTCAAATGCGCCGAATTGGACGAGTTAAAAAGAAGTTCATAGCGTCGGATGATCCGACGCCCCGATTTCTAGATGCGTCGAATGAGTTCTATGGCCACCGGATTCAAAATGGACCGTCGGATGAACCGACGGTACGTGCATCGGTTCATCCGACGCCTTAGGGTTTGGCTACGGTATGGGTCAAGGCTCAACACTTAAGCATTGGACGATTCGACGCCTTGACCATCGGTTCATCCGACGGTTGCATTTAAATCATACGAGAGACGCGCCAAGTCAATCGCTTCCAAGACCGGATGAACCGACACTTGGATGATGTACTCGGCGGTTCATCCATAATTCAAATCACACAAGATCGCCCCGAGTGTGGAGTCTTCAAGACCGGATGATCCGATGGGGCATCGGTGTATAGCGTCGGTGCATTGTCTTGGTTTCTTGGTTCAACGGCTATATTGGGCTTTGTGAGTGACCGGATGATCCGACGCTTTGCGGGGGAGACCATCGGTTCATCCGACGGTACTACTTTTCAGGAAACCTCTTCTAACGGCTAGCCTCCCTTGCTAGGCCTATAAATATGACCCCCCCGCTTCTCTTGAGTTGCCTTTGCCATTCCGAAGATCCATTGCGGCCAAGGAGAGAAGGAGAGTGTGTTCTTGCCATTTGGGATTCTCTTCCTCTTGTTTGAGGGCCATCTTTCTTAGTGAGCAAGAGTTTCAAGGTGCATACATGGCTTAGGCGAGTGCTCGGGTCAAGTAAAGTTGTGCGGGCTTGTTACTCTTGGAGTTTGACGGCTCCTAGACGGTCTCGGTGTTTGGAGGGTTCTTGGTGAGCTCTTGGAGATTGTGCGAGCCTCAAGACAAACTTGGTGTACACGGTTCGAGACCCACCGTTCCGGAGATGGAGAACGAGTACTCTTAGTGAGCACCTGTGTCTTGGTGACTCAAGGGGGAGCAATACTCTAAGTGAGTGCTCTAACGTGGACTAGGGAGAAGCGTCAACTTCTCGGTACTACGGGAAAAAATTCGGTCGTCTCTTGTGCCTCCCATTTACTTTCTAGCACTTAATTTCAACACCTATTTTCCGCACTTAAGTTTTCTTGTATTTGCTCTTGTCTTTCGCTTGTGTGCTTCATATCTTGCCTAGGTTGCTTCTTACCTCCTAGTGTGATATTTGCTAAGGAAACTTTTGCTAGGGTGCTCTAGTAGTAGGGAAGAACTGTTTTTAGAATGGACAACACTAGTTGATAGGCTAAGGTTTCTTGTTTTTCTTAAAGCTTGAAAAAGAAGTCTCATATTGAACCCCCTCTTGTATGTAAGTAGATCCTACAGCCATATCTCTTTCTCCTTGTTGCGGATGGCTTATCTACTCTCCTAAAGCACTATGAAGGCTTGGGTCAAATTGAGGGCATACGGGTCAGTAGAAGAGCTCCAAGCATCTCGCATTTACTGTTTGCGGATGACAGGCTCCTATTTTTTGGGCTACGGAGTGGTAAGCGTCCAATGTTAAGACTGCCATCTCTATTTTCGAAAAGTGCTCCGGTCAGTTGCTAAGTCCGAATAAATGTTCTCTGTTTGTGAAGGAAGGAAGGGATGGAGAGGAGATTCAGTTGGTGCGATCAATTTTGGGTGTTCAGAGGGTACAGTTCGATGAGAAATACTTGGGGCTGCCTACTCCCCTTGGTCGTGTGAAAAAAGGGATGTTCCAGCCCCTTGAGGCAAGGTTCTTTAAGCGCATGACAGCCTGGCGTGAGAAAGACTTGTCGGCGGCCGGAAAGGAAATCCGAGCGCAAAACTAAACCCTAAACCCTAAACCCTTAAAAATAGCGAATCACGTCTTTCTTTACTGCTGGTTCGCGTGAACTGCGCGGCGTACAATAGGTACTTGTCAATGCGAGCCAATAGGGCACTGACGAAGTCAAGTGCTCAGCTCAAAGAAAGAAGGGGTTGGTCTATAAGCTTCACCTCCGACCTGTGCTATCCATTCTAGTGCGCCGCTTTTCCCAACTCCACGGTTCCTCTCATCTTTCTTGTCGGAGAAAGCCTGTCATCCCCGAACAAGACGCTCTTCCTCATAGTTTGGCGCGCGGCCCGTCCCCCCGCGCGCCCGTTTTCCTTTTTTTATTTTCTTTTTAAATTTCTTCTTTCAACAATTTTTGTTATATATAAGTTATGTGTACAACTCATCTTTATGGAAAAAGTTATGCACACAACTCGACGTTTACGAAAAAAATTATGCACACAACTTGTTGTTAGAAAAAAATATACACACGAGTTATTCTTCAAGTAGTTATGCACACAACTTGTACGCATAAATTTCGCTCGAATCAAACTTTATACTTAAAAATTATCCGACAAATTTTATAAGTCGAAGTTATACACCAAAGTTGTGTGCATAAGTTATGATATTCCGTAAATAGAAATTCGCGGGAAGAAAAAACTTTCCGGAAAAGGAAAGTTGGGAAGGGGAGGAACCGGTCGCTGGAAGGCTCCTAGCGACCTGTCGCTGACCAGTGCAGCGCTCCCCAACTATGTTATGAGTATCTTCAAGCTTACTGATGGACTATGCGAGGACTTAATGAAAGCTATTCGTGCTTACTGGTGGGGTGCTGAAAAAGGACGTCGAAAAATACAGTGGATCCCATGGAAGACACTGCTCTTGCCAAAATCCTTTGGTGGCCTGGGTTTTAAGGACCTTAGACTCTTTAATCAGGCCCTATTGGCACGGCAAGCCTGGAGATTAGTGGCCTTTCCTGAAAGTCTTTGTGCACGGGTGCTGAGGGCGAAATACTTCCCCCAAGGCAATTTGCTAGATACGGTTACAACTAGTGATGCTTCACCTACTTGGAGGGCGATCGAGTATGGCCTGAATCTGTTCAAAAAAGGGGCGGTTTGGAGGATGGGTGACAGCAAAACCATCCGAATTTGGCGTGACAATTGGCTTCTAAGACCCTACGGTATGTGCCCCATTTGGTCAAGCCCGGCCATGCAGGATCCGACGGGTCGAACACTTGATTTGCCATGAAGGAATATCCTGGGACGAAGCTTTGATTAGAAGGTTCTTTTACCCTTGTGATGTGGAGGAGATCCTGAAAATTAAACTGCCGGCCTACCCTGGAGAGGATTGGATTGCATGGAATTTTGAGAAGTCCGGATTGTTCTCAGTTACAAGTGCTTACAGACTGGCTATGAGAGATATGCACAACATGGGAACTATTGGGAGTAGCCACAATCCGGAAGGTGAACGAGCAATTTGGAAGAAAGTATGGGGCATGCCAGTTCCCTCTAAGGTCAAAGTCCTAGCTTGGAAAATTGTGAAGAATGGGCTTCCCACAAGAGCAAACCGTCACTATAGACAACTGGACCGGGAGTACAGGTGCGAGTTGTGTGGCAGTCAGGCAGAGGACTGCTTCCATGCGGTCATTACATGCCCCCATGCCAAAGCGTTGCGCTATGAGCTGAGAAAGCATGTGGTTTTACCGGCTGAGGAGCACCTAGTTTACTCAGGCCCGGAGTGGCTTTTATCCATTGTGAGCAGGTATGACATAGATACTATTTCAAATTTTTTCATGTTAATTTGGTGCTGTTGGAATGTCAGGAATGGAGTAACCCAAGCAGGAGAGCAGATCTCTGTGGGGGGGAATCGGTGGCCTTCCTCACCAGGTACATCGAGTCTCTGAACCAAATCCGACAACAGAGACCTGGCGACGACAGAAAGGGGAAACAGAAATGCTACCCTGATACTTGCCAGGCTCGTGTGGACAAGAAGAGGAAGGATGACCGAAGGTGGGTGCCGCCGGAAGGGGAGACACTCAAGATCAATGTTGATGGAGCTTTCATCAAGGAGTCTGGGAAGGCGGCTGTTGGTGTTATCATCAGAGATGCAGGCGGACACCACATGCTTTCTACCTGGAAGCAACTGAAGCATTGCAGGGATGCGGAGGAAGCAGAGGCGCTAGCCTGCCTTGAGGGTGTGCTTTTGGCCCGGAGTTGGCAAGATCGACGTTTGATTATGGAGACAGATTGTGCAAGTGTGCTGGGGAAGCTAATGGCAGGGGACACAGATAAATCAGTGACTGCCCCAATTATTCGAGATACTCTGCTTACTGCATCCTTGCTGTCCAATGTGAGATATTCTAAAATAGGGAGAGATCAGAATAAGGCTGCGCATGAATTGGCGCACTTAGCAATTCGTTTAGGTGAGAATGGGGTGTCCATCACCACTCCGCCGGAGTGTGTCATGGGCATCGTTTGTAATGAAGCTCGCTGATCTTGAATAAAGCTCTCCCTTTCGCAATAAAATAAAATAAAACAACAGATCTTAGAGAGTTTACAACTTTTTACTAGAAGTCTAGAAGGATGAGTGCACTGAAAATCTGAAACACTAGTATAAGGACAAATATCATTGATTTCATCAAACATATCTCTCTTCCCAATCACTAAATCTAGCAAGGATGACAAACCCTGGCTTGAGCGAATTATTAATCTGGGAAAGTATGTGGGAAGCACAAACATGCTGATGTGCTGAATATTATGCAATTGCCACATAGTTGGGCAGCTTGACATTTCCCGGGCGAGAAAATACAATCTGCATGCGGTGTATAGAACAGGCAGTCAGAACCTGACACCCTAGTTAGCATGCAAGTTGAGTTTGTTTATAACCCGTTAACATAAGTGTAGACAATTATAGGGCATACAAACCTGGTAATCTCCAAGTGTGCGTGATTTGAACCCAGCTGCACAGTAAATAAAATAGTATTCCCATGTACGGATGAACTTGTCATCAAATCCCAGGGCCAAAACTTTACTGCAAAAACAGAGCGAACATAGTTAACTTATGTGTGATGCAGATTTTGATCGATGCCGCTGTAGCTTTTCCGAGTTTTCCTGTACTTACTCTTTGTTGCCCATGAAGTTGTCCCTCCAGCGCAAAAGAGTTGTGTAGTAGTGGTACCCAATATTCTCAACGTGTTCTATGCTGCAGACAAATATAGGTCCAAAATTGAATTGATGAATTCATTCATAAGTCAAGGATGCCTTAGATAACCAATATAGACTCGTAGATGTGTTAGCATGAATTGATGAGTGTCAAACAAGATAGCTAGATAGCCAGTGCTGGTGAGTACGAACCAGAGCCTTGATGCATTAGACATGGCAGATGTTATTCGAGTCAGAGATGGAAGGCAACCACCTGGGAAGATATATTCCTTTATGAAGTCAGAGCTCCTCCTATATTCATCGTACCGTTCCTCAGGGATTGAGATGAACTGTATGTGCACATATATAAATTTGTTGATTCGCAGGCGAAAATTAGTTACGGTCGATTTGTTCCATGCAGATAAATATTCAATCGATATGAGTTGTAGATGATGAATGGCATGCACCTGGAGGACAAACAGGCCATCTTCTGCCAAATGGTATTCGCAGGAGCTAAAAAACTCATCCATGTACTCATGGCCGACATGTTCGATCATCTCGCTGAATAGTCAAGTGAACACCATGTATCTATGAGCCTTAATTTTGATGACTTCTTCAATAAAAATTGTTGCCAGTAGGACTCACCAACTTATAATCCTATCATATTTATGGCAAGTTGGTATTCGGCGGTAGTCGCACAGCAGGAAAGTTATGCGGTCCTGCAAAAAAAAGGTAGAATTTGCTACCTCAAATCTTCTCCAATGCTGATATCTATTGAAGATTAACGAATACTAAAACTGTCACACTACACAAATAAAGCATTGACCTCCAATCCAGCTTCTTTCACTTTTCTTTGGGAGTACTTAAGTTGCTCCTCAGACAAGGTGATCCCTGTGTATTTACAGCCACTTTTCTTCACCACCTCTATTGCTAGAGTGCCCCAGCCACTACCGATCTCAAGAACATGATGGTGTCGCTCCACATTAGCCTTCAGTTAAATGGAGATATATCGCAAGCAAGATTGAGGCACCGTCAAGTCATGTATATGCGTGTGCATATGCAAGTGAGCAATTAATATGTCAACACAAATGACATAAATTAAATGACTATATCAAGATAATAAGATATGATATGATGCACGACTGCAAGAAAGTACCACATGCTATGATCAAAATATATTACCTTGTTGATCAGAGCACTAACTTTACGTAGCTGGGCTGCTTCTAAGCTTTCATCCTCCACCTACCATTAAAGCCAAGTAAGCTAGTTCAAGACTATTATCTAATACTCCCTTCATTACAAATTATAGATTGTTTGACTTTTTAACCAAGAGTTTGACCAGTCGTCTTATTCAAAAAGTTAATAAAGAAAGTCACAATTTTTTTGATATTATGCACAAGTTTTTAATGGGACGAGTGGTCAAATTTGAGATAAAAAAGTCAAACAAACTATAATTTAGAATGGAGGGAGTATTTACAACCCAACTCTATATAATTTATTTACATCACTGCAGATTGAATCAAAAGATTAATTGAGAAACCTTGAATATACCGGAAGAATAATTCATTGTTGGGTCCAGAAAAAGGGCAAAGAAATCATTACTCTGCATGGACAGATGCAAAATCAGAAGCAAAACTCTTAACAAATATTTTAGATACATTAATTCATGACTTAATAAGTGGTCATATAGGAAAACTAAATTTAAAGGACACGTCGGGTACTCACCAGATCGTAGTGTTCAGAGATATTTCGACGAGTTTGTGTTACAGTGTTCTTCCTTGAGAAATGTGATAGAATATATTTGGCAGATGCAAACCCAGCGGTTAAAAGCAAGGGCGTCCACCAACCTCTGCTGATATAGCTTCTGCAGGAGACGTTTCAAAGAGTTTGACAGGTATGAGACTTCAGTTTAATAAATCTTTTCGAATGAAATTTGTGGAAAATTGATACAAGACCTTTTGCTGGCAATGTTCTTCGAACTCTTGCGCACATCTCTATTAGCAATAAGAATCTGTATGCAGGAGATCGTTTATTAGTCTAGTTGTAACAGTAAACGAGAAATTAGCAGTCATGTGAATCTGTAGATGTAAATAAAATGACCTAAGCTACATCTATATATACTAATATACATGCATCAAAGCATGGAACAGAAAAATAATTTTACCAGTAAAAGATTTAGAAGGCCTTCTCTTTGATCAGCAAAAGAGAAATAGCCATTAATGTAGGCATCGGCCAAACCAAGATCTGCTTCTGTTGCAACGAAGGGCAAGGCAGCCAAGAGTAACCCATGTACGGAGTATCACAATTCACAGATCTGACGAAGCAAGTATCAATACGAGAATAGGAAAGAAGAGAAACCTTCCAATAAAACTGGGGGTCATGAACTTGCATGGCAGATTTTATATTGCATTTTGCACATACTTTACCAAAACTGAATGCAGTACCTCCTTCCTCAATCAAGCTAATAATGAAACTGAAGTGAGAACCATTACAAGACATTGCATAGAGTATCTGAATTCATACAAGAACAAACCTCAAGCTTCCAATGGAAATGTATTGGTCAAGGAATCTTGTTACAAGAAGACGTGCCCCAGCCTCGGTCCATGATGGGACCATAGCTCTTGGGTTCATCAGGAGGTCACATTTCTTTCCAAGTAAACCTGCAGCTGCTGCTTTCCCAGCCTGCACCAATTATTTAGTAGTCAGTACGCTATAAGCTGGTAACGCTCACATGAATATTTGCACAACGTTTTTGCCGCTTTTGTGTTTGAACCTAGAAAAGTACAAGCTGTGCAGAGAATACCTTCACGCCATCCTCATGGAATCCATAGCCTGTTATCCAATACAAAAAGGACATTTCAGAAAAGAAAACGAAATGCAGTAAAAGGGCATGTTGTACTGTAACAAGTGAAATACCTTGATATGACCCACAGAACCATAACCCTCTCTTTCCCTGGATGTGATTGAGCTCAAGAGAAGCCTTTGCAGAAGCCACAGAAGGATTTAGGTGGCTGGTATGCCATTTGTGCAATACGTTATCGGGGACACGAATTGGATTAAGTGTCACAAGAAAAGGCCTGGCAGATCCAATGTTCTGGCAGTTCAGAGAAAGCGGCAAAACACCACGGTTATCGTTGATCCATACTAAACTTGGTCGCACAGGTTGGTAAAAAATGGTAATGCTGACTACCTGAAGCAGATTTAGCCAGTATGTAACACATACTCCCCTGCTTGTTGTCCCCAGGTAGTTCCTTGCACTCCATGCTGACGAGCTCCGTGGCATGAAACTTCCATCCCGGTGGAGGTATGCATCACTGCAAACAGAGATGCATGGGACAAGTATACCAGACCAAACTACACATATACCTCAAAAACACTTCAAAAGAAGATCTCATGTACATCAGATTCTTATGTAATAGCATGCAGCATTACCTGGTAGTATAGTGAAATGCACCTAGAATTCTCAATTCATCATCTGTTGCTTCAGTTCCAAGTACTTTTAGAGCATCAGGTGCATGGACACTAAATATGATTTGGTCATACATTTCCTCTGAACCATCAAACTCCAGGACTTTGTAACCTGTTTCCAGAAACATATAATTTTGTTTTCGTAAGTGAATGAATAGAGTAATTTACTATGGTTTAGAATTTGTATTGTGTTTGATTCCTCTAGGGAACTTTTTCTTTCAGAACCCATATGTGTTCGTCAGTTGTCACTACTGCACGTATATATAGCTAGTCTAGACTGCCTCTTCAGGGGACAGCAAGTGCCAAAGCTAGAAACAGTACCCAACTGGGATTAAATCAAGATTAATGACGTGGCTAATGGTGTGACTACTTTAATTTTCGTGCAAATCACATGGGAGGGTCTACCGGAGCAAAACTACCTTTTTGTTTTAGTGAATAACATTAAGCACCACCTTTATGTAGGTAGGTCTTTTACGGTGCACAATACTACCCAACGGTAGTACGGTAGTGTAACCATTTTTTTTGCTATAGGTAAAATAGTAATTTACTTGAAACATAAAATGATAATTTACTCAAAATATATTAACCAATGTGAGATGAGGTTATATAAAATATTTCATATGTTTGATTTCATATATTACAATAATATTATTTTTCATAGTTCCAATCACTCCCTACCTGGCGTGCCAACTGTCAGAGGTTTAGATATGAGCAGTCCAAGGGGGGAGGGGGGTCAACCCCCGGTGGTTTATTTGTTCGACGGGGGAGATCCGGAGCTAAGAACACGATGATTATGCTAGCGTAGCACACGGAAATCACGGCGAAACACAAGGGACAAGGAGATTTATACTGTTTCAGGCCTCCGGTGAGTAAAACCCTACGTCTAGTTATTGGTGTTGTATTGCTCAAAGATTGTGTGGTAGTACATGGTCATCAGAACGATGCCCTTGGTCGTATTATATAGTCTGGCGGATAAGGTTGGTGGATCGGAGTCCGGGTCGGTTACAATAGGGAATCTATCTTTAGTCGGTTACAACATTATCTCGTAATCCTCACACTGTCTAGCGGCGCACTGGCGTATTGACGTGTACTCTGAGTATCCAACGTATCAGATAAGATCTTCTGGAGGAACCTTCTGGAAGGTCTTCGGGGCTACAGATCAAGTCTGTTAGGCCCACTGTCAGGTCGGCGAGTCTTCTGATGGGCCGGACCCACTTGTTGATGACGGTCGTGACCCTGACCGGTGGGGACCTAGAGGTACCCATGCCACCATACTACACATACTACCTGTGAATACTACCCATACTACTGCTAAAAACCGGTAGTATAGAGTTCATTTCAATCATCAGATCCTTCAAAATAGGTCTTTTTATTGCATATAAGTCATTTTCAAATGGTAGTATAAGGTAGTATTGTGCACCGTAAAAGACATTTTCTACAAGATGCCACATTTATCTAGTTATTAAGCTTTTTAAGGGACATTGGTGGCATTAGGATGCATTCAGAATAAAATGTTACCTAGAAGAATCACCAAAACAAATACAATGACTCATGAGTAACAGAGGAAATAAAGAAATATGTAGGAATCTAGTACAAATACCTCCTTCTAGACTTGAAACAGACTTGACTTCACAACTGGTCTTAATTTGACAACCCATGCTCTCCAGCTCTTCTCTTACCTGCCAGTATATATATGATGCTTGCATTGATCGATCATTGAACCATGCATACGGATGAGAACAACTATTTTGCATGGTAGAGATTCTGTGTACTTTTTTTTGGCAAAGGAAAAAAGAAATTACCTTGTTCACGTAGGACCCCGTTCCGCCCTTCACAGTGTGCCACTGGGTGCGACCAAACAACTGAATGCATGCACAATCCCAAAGAATGAATTAGCAACCACAAATAAATGGACAAGGTAAATCAAGAAAGAGAAATGAATGATGGAGTAAATCTGAAGGCACCTCAAGAAGGTGATTGTCACGGCAATATGAGAGCACAAAGGAAGCGGGGAACCCCAAGACTGCCTGTGACGGACAGGACCAGATGCACGCGCACATTGGAAGCTGCAAACGAATCACGAATGTGTTGTTTTGTCACCAACTTAGTATTATTGGCAGAACGCACAGTACTCCGACTACAGGTCTAAAGGTACAGAGATAAGACGCTCAGTAATTAACAGTACAAGGTAAGCGTCCTGGAAGAGCTTGGAGTGGCCATGCACACTGATAAACTGGCCCATGGTTTCACTGCGGTCAAGATCAGGGTTCCTCTCATGGTCCTCGAGGTACCTTCAGTTCCAAATAAGGTGTGGCAGCAAAGTTACCAGTCAAGATGCGGAACACAATGCACAAGAGAGCAATTTATATAAAAAACAAAGTAGAGGAGGATTGATAGATGCAGAGCTAGCTCACTTGAGAGCATGGTTCTTGAACTTGAATATCTCCACGATCAGGCGCCAGAAGCTGGGGCTAAGCGAGTTCCTCTTCTGTGCCAAGAGTCCAGACATGCCGTTATGGCTGCCCCACTCAAAGCACGATCCATTCCTGTCCAGCAACGCGCTCACTGATAAGGACATGTCCAATCTCTCAGTGTCCACCCCGAGCCCTTCAAACCACTCCATCATGTTTGGGCTCGTCACCTGCCATAAGTGCGAAGCAGAAGAGAACAACCCTACAAATCATTCCATCATGTTTGCTCTAAGTTCTGATTGGTGCTGTGGTATACAACTGCTAACTATATCACTACAGGAGCCGCCCCCTTCCCCGAGTGTCAAATGCACTCGGGGAAGACCCCAAAACACTCGGGGAAGGCTTCCCCGAGTGCAACACTCGGGGAAAGCCTACCGGGGAAGCTGTTCACGGGAAAGAGGCCTTCCCCGAGTGCCAAATCTCGTGCACTCGGGGAAGCCTTCCCCGAGTGTCGTCCTAGCACTCGGGGAAGATTTGACGCCGTCGGTGCCATCCACCGTTTTTTTTTTTGAAAAAACCTCTTCCCCGAGTGCAACACTCGGGGAAGAAATTTTATTTTTTTAAAAAAAAACTCTTCCCCGAGTGCAACTCTCGGGGAAGGCATTTCATTTTTTTTAAAAAAACCTCTTCCCCGAGTGCTTGTTCTAGGCACTCGGGGAAGAATGGCGACGTTATTTTTTAAAAAGCCTCTTCCCCCGAGTGCCGCCGCCCAGGCACTCGGGGAAGCCACCTCTTTCTTTTAAAAAAAAATCCATTTCCATGTGAACAACAAAATAATTAAAGTGCAACATATATTGAATTCAACAGGATAGTAAAAATATGAAAACAATTATTAAAAAATATGGATTACATGTATCATTAAAATTGTAGTTACACACTTATTTCATATACAAAGAATACAATAAAGAAGATGAATTGTGCAAGGATTATTAGCTCATCAGGGATCAGAATCATCGGTTTTCTTACCCCATGGATCAGATTCGCCTCCAGCGGAACTTTTCTTACACCATGGATCACTTTCTGATTCTCCACCTGAAAATGCAAACATTCACACTCAGCAAAAAACCGTAATAACCTCAACACGGATAAATGAACAAACCGATATCATAACCACAAATAAGGATAGTAACATCTCTTGTGCCGCTAAAAAAATATATTTCACAAATATTATCATCACAAGAGCCATATTCCATCACCATCTTTTCTAATTAATGTGGCTCTTGCTGGCTTTCATCTCCAACCTACATAACTTGTCCGGGATTCAAGCCTTGTTGTTGTTTACTAGAAACCTGTACTGTCGGTGCAAGATAGGAAACTACAGCTGCGTCATAGCATGTGGAAATGAGAAGATGCAATAACCAGCTATTCAACACTGCATGCAAAAAAAAAGAGAAAAGATGCAACAACCCCGCAAAAAACAGAAAAAAATTTATATACCACATAAGAGATGCACCATTTAGAAAACAAAATAAAAGGCATGTGATAAATGTTGATTATATGCCATGAGCCCATGACCCATTTCATCCTCCCACGACAGTCCAACTCTCACTAAATCAATGGGCTTGTTGCACTCGCTCCTAGTGGTACACAAATAACTAAAGCTACCATTTGCGAATTCACATTCAAGCATTTGAACAGATTAAATAAAATAAATGCCACTGCCCTATAAAAAGATAATAATAAGGAAATACAATTATGATCAAAACACAAAAAATGATAATGAAGACCCAAGATATGAGTAAAGAGACTACAAGCTATGTCAAGAGAAAGAATTAACACGACTATTACCTGCATTCCGGGCCGGTAAGGTGGAACTTGAAAAGGGTTGCCATGAGTCACCGTAGCACATCAAACAATGTGGTAAATACAAGGATGCGTGCAAACAATAAATTAGCTAAGAGCATCGATTCCTCCCAAGTGCTGCTACATGAGCAAATAGGAATGAGAAAGTAATTTAGCATCTTTGTTCCCTACGTAAATTTGGACTAGGCACAAGCAAGAAATAAACGGGGAAATGAGCAGGCGAAAGGCAAAAGCAAAATAATTGATACATCGGTAACATCGAAAGGCCATAAGGAAATATATATTAAATAATTCATACCGTGTGCCATGCGAAGACAATCTTTTCTCAATCATGCGAAATCAAGGTGAGATTAAATAAGTAAAACAAAAGGAATTCAGTTCTATCCACCTTTCGGATGTCATGTAAAACTCGACTACAAAATAAAGTTGTGATTAAAGGTTATTGTACATAATTTGTCTTTTTTATGTGCACCTTTCATGTGCGGTACACCAACAGAGAGATAAGTGTGGAAGCTCATTATTAGCTGTTGTGGAGGACATGTCTTGGGTAAAGGGAAGTTCAATAAAGTTCGAGCAAAGCATTAAGAAAATAATCGGTATGAACATGGCGTGCAATCGATCCAAGACAAGCTAGGTGGTAATTAAGCTACCATAACGAAAACATGATAAAAAGCTGATACCATGTTATCCAAATGCGAATCAAGGTTTACAATAACAACTCAAAAGAAAGATCAAGGATTGTCAATATTACGTTATTATGCATTCAACAAGTGCTTTGCTAAACAAAATGCTCCAAATGGTAAAGGATGCTAATATTTGAGGCTACGATTCTTTCAAGGGATGGTGTAGTATTTGTCTTCTCCGGAAGTGAATGCTCATGATTATCTACCAAAAGAAATATCCCGTAAGATTAAAAGTCACGGCGCCTCTCTCCGGTCATAAATTGTTTCTCATCATGCTAAATATACGAAAATATTGCTAATCGAAGACAACAAAAGGAAAATGACATAACAACACATAAGGCTACATGCGTAATTAAGTTTTTAATGTTTCGACTCGGTTGGTGCCCATTTCTAGAAAAATATCAACAAGAATCGATCCGGCACAGATGCAACATTAGGTTGAACTTGTCTTTGGTATTTTTACGGTTGATATATGTGCACTAGCAAGTCCTCCACAGCTAGATTTGGTGGGTGGTAGAGGGTGGATATTCCGTAAAAAAAGAGGATTCTAGATGTAGGAGAAATAAAAAATAATAAAATCGAGTCCAATCTTAGTAATTATTGTAACCAACAAACTACTCAATTGGATAGGAAGCTGAAAACGTGAAAGAAAAAAAAACAAACCTGCCAAAAGATGGCAACCCATTGTCCCATGAAGCCTTGTCCGCTTCGGAACCTAGATGGAGAATAAATGTAAATAAAAATCCCAAAATCATCATCATGCCGTAGAGTAAAGAGAACCAATACCGCATGTCATGTAGCATACTAAGAAGTTAACAAGTAATATTATACTACAATATACCGAGAAGCTAACATAACGATGATGCAGTTGCATTACACACAACAAAGAAAAGAGAACTAAATCGCTTCGTATGCTTACCCCTTGTTAGCCGGGACCGAAAGAAACTCGGCCTTGCACCGCACACAACACGGAGAGGCAAAGTCATTATCCAAAGAGCAGCTCCAACAATATGCTAAGCTAACTAACCCGTAACAATCTTCGCAATGGTATTTGACACAATGTGCCGACCGTGATTGGCGCGCGGCGGGCCGAGCGGGGCGCGCGCCGGCGCGCCGAGGCGGGGCGGCGCGGCGCGGCGGCCGCGGAGGCATGGGCGGGCGCGGCCGCCGCGAGGAGAGGGGCGGAGGAGGGGGCGGGCGCGCCGCGCCGCGGGCGGGGGGCGGGCGCGGCCGGCCGGCCGGAGGAGGACGCCCGGCGGCGGCGGGGGGCGGGCGCGGCCTCCGCCGCGCCCCGCGGTCGCTCCGCCGCCCCGCCCGCGCCCGCCCGGCGGCCACTCCGCCGCGCCGCCCCCGAGCCCGGCCCGGCGGCCGCTCCGCCGCGCCCCGCGGCCGGCACCGAGCCCGCTCCGCCGCGCCCCGCCCGGATCCGAGAGGGGAGGGTTGGGGTGGCGGCGGGGCCCGGATCCGAGAGGGGAGGGTTGGGGTGGCGGCAGGTGAGGGGCCGTGTGGGGCGGCGGGGGGGGGGTGGTGCGGTGGGGTCTTAGGGTTCGGCGGATGATGGGCGGCGGATGATGGGCCGGCCGGATTGGGGCCGTGCTCTTCCCCGAGAGCTGGTGCGCATGCACTCGGGGAAGAGGCCCTTCCCCGAGTGCCAGGGACAAGGCACTCGGGGAAATGTATTTGTTTTTTTTGTTTTTTTTTGCCTCAATTTTTTTGTGAGGCCTTAAAATATTATTTAAAACTCCTTGCCCAAATTTGGCTTACTTTTGAATTTTTTTGTTATATTTCGTTAGTTTTTTCTTTTTCTTGAATTTTTAGGCACACTTCAAATTTGAACTACGGTACATGAAATCATATAATTTGGTGATTCAAAAAATGATATTCATGATATTTGGTGTATATTGAGGCCTTATCCAACAACTCACATGAAATATCGAGCATCTTGTTGTCGTGAAATTACTAACAACATACGGAAAAAGTGTTTCTAAATTACAAAAAATCCGGACGAAGTCCGAAAATCACGAAACTTGTCGGGGAGTTGTGTTATCACATGTATAGGTTGTGTGCAAGACTAGAGAAGATTTTGAGCAAGTCCGCGACGTTTGATGCCTACAACTCACACATCTCCCGATGTGTTATCACATGGATCATGTGTGGAGATGTCTCGGGTTTCGGGCATCACACATCGCAACTTGCTCGAAATCTTCTCAACTCGTTGCACACAACCTCTACATGTGATAACACGATGTCCCGACAAGTTTCGTGTTTTTCGGACTTCGTCCGGATTTTCCGTAATTCGAAACACTTTTCCCGTATGTTGTTAGTCATGTCACGACAACAAGATGCTCGATATCTCATGTGAGTTGTTGCAAAAGGCCTCAATTTACACCAAATATCATGGATATCATTTTTTGAATCAACAAATTATATGATTTCGTGTACCCGTAGTTCAAATTTGAACTTTTCCTAAAAAATCAAGAAAAAGAAAAAACTAACGAAATATAACAAAAAACTTCAAATGTAAGCCAAATTTGGGCAAGGAGTCTTAAATAAAGTTTGAAGGCCTCACAAAAAAATTGGGGCAAAAAAAACAAAAAAAAATAAATATTTCCCCGGGGAAGAGGCCTTCCCCGAGTGCCAGGGACAAGGCACTCGGGGAAGAGGTAGCCTTCCCCGAGTGCCGGTGACTAGGCACTCGGGGGAAGAGGCCCTTCCCCGAGTGCCAGGGACAAGGCACTCGGGGAAATGTATTTGTTTTTTTTGTTTTTTTTGCCTCAATTTTTTTGTGAGGCCTTAAAATATTATTTAAAACTCCTTGCCCAAATTTGGCTTACTTTTGAATTTTTTTGTTATATTTCGTTAGTTTTTTCTTTTTCTTGAATTTTTAGGCACACTTCAAATTTGAACTACGGTACATGAAATCATATAATTTGGTGATTCAAAAAATGATATTCATGATATTTGGTGTATATTGAGGCCTTATCCAACAACTCACATGAAATATCGAGCATCTTGTTGTCGTGAAATTACTAACAACATACGGAAAAAGTGTTTCTAAATTACAAAAAATCGGACGAAGTCCGAAAATCACGAAACTTGTCGGGGAGTTGTGTTATCACATGTATAGGTTGTGTGCAAGACTAGAGAAGATTTTGAGCAAGTCCGCGACGTTTGATGCCTACAACTCACACATCTCCCGATGTGTTATCACATGGATCATGTGTGGAGATGTCCGGGTTTCGGGCATCACACATCGCAACTTGCTCGAAATCTTCTCAACCGTTGCACACAACCTCTACATGTGATAACACGATGTCCCGACAAGTTTCGTGTTTTTCGGACTTCGTCCGGATTTTCCGTAATTCGAAACACTTTTCCCGTATGTTGTTAGTCATGTCACGACAACAAGATGCTCGATATCTCATGTGAGTTGTTGCAAAAGGCCTCAATTTACACCAAATATCATGGATATCATTTTTTGAATCAACAAATTATATGATTTCGTGTACCCGTAGTTCAAATTTGAACTTTTCCTAAAAATTCAAGAAAAAGAAAAAAACTAACGAAATATAACAAAAAACTTCAAATGTAAGCCAAATTTGGGCAAGGAGTCTTAAATAAAGTTTGAAGGCCTCACAAAAAAATTGGGGCAAAAAAAACAAAAAAAAATAAATATTTCCCCGAGTGCCAGAAACTAGGCACTCGGGGAAGAGGCCTTCCCCGAGTGCCAGGGACAAGGCACTCGGGGAAGAGGTAGCCTTCCCCGAGTGCCAGTGACTAGGCACTCGGGGAGAGGCCCTTCCCCGAGTGCCGGGACAAGGCACTCGGGGAAATGTATTTGTTTTTTTTGTTTTTTTTGCCTCAATTTTTTTGTGAGGCCTTAAAATATTATTTAAAACTCCTTGCCCAAATTTGGCTTACTTTTGAATTTTTTTGTTATATTTCGTTAGTTTTTTCTTTTTCTTGAATTTTTAGGCACACTTCAAATTTGAACTACGGTACATGAAATCATATAATTTGGTGATTCAAAAAATGATATTCATGATATTTGGTGTATATTGAGGCCTTATCCAACAACTCACATGAAATATCGAGCATCTTGTTGTCGTGAAATTACTAACAACATACGGAAAAAGTGTTTCTAAATTACAAAAAATCCGGACGAAGTCCGAAAATCACGAAACTTGTCGGGGAGTTGTGTTATCACATGTATAGGTTGTGTGCAAGACTAGAGAAGATTTTGAGCAAGTCCGCGACGTTTGATGCCTACAACTCACACATCTCCCGATGTGTTATCACATGGATCATGTGTGGAGATGTCCGGGTTTCGGGCATCACACATCGCAACTTGCTCGAAATCTTCTCAACTGTTGCACACAACCTCTACATGTGATAACACGATGTCCCGACAAGTTTCGTGTTTTTCGGACTTCGTCCGGATTTTCTCGTAATTCGAAACACTTTTCCCGTATGTTGTTAGTCATGTCACGACAACAAGATGCTCGATATCTCATGTGAGTTGTTGCAAAAGGCCTCAATTTACACCAAATATCATGGATATCATTTTTTGAATCAACAAATTATATGATTTCGTGTACCTGTAGTTCAAATTTGAACTTTTCCTAAAAATTCAAGAAAAAGAAAAAACTAACGAAATATAACAAAAAACTTCAAATGTAAGCCAAATTTGGGCAAGGAGTCTTAAATAAAGTTTGAAGGCCTCACAAAAAAATTGGGGCAAAAAAACAAAAAAAAATAAATATTTCCCCGAGTGCCAGAAACTAGGCACTCGGGAAGAAGAGGCTTCCCCGAGTGCCGTGGACAAGGCACTCGGGGAAGAGGTAGCCTTCCCGAGTGCCGGTGACTAGGCACTCGGGGAAGAGCTTTTCCAATTTTTTTTTAAACGGTTCCGTCTACTTGCGCCGTCAAATTCAACTTTTTTTTTCCGTGTGCTTGTCTTCCCCGAGTGTTGCGCTCGGGGAAGATGGCATTCCCCGAGTGCCTTTCTTCCCCGAGTGCTTTGCCCTTTCAGCACTCGGGGAAGGCCATCTTCCCCGAGTGCATTTCTTCCCCGAGTGCAACACTCGGGGAAGAGTGTCTTCCCCGAGTGCCCGATTTTTGGCACTCGGGGAAGCACGTGGCACTCGGGGAATTTTGCTTCTCCCGTAGTGTATGATCATGTTTTTATTAAAAAAAGGGTAGAAAGTGTCCTCGATTCTCTAGGAATTGAAGCAGCTTCTCGCGCCAAACACGCATACATCGATTCTCTAGGAAGCAGCTCCTTGGGCCAACTTGCGAAGCTTTCCCCGGCGGGACCAAAGAGAATCTCAATTCCGCTCAAAGCAAAATAAATTGACAACCACAGCAACTTGACTTGGAGCACGTTGTAAAAAAAAAAATCTGCTCATCTGTCCCACGTTAAAGCACACGTCTAAGGCCAGCTTCATCTCACGTGTGCTACGGTTGCATTGTGTATGAGTGTGGTAGGGGTTCGGGGACTTTCTTGACCCGTGTGAGGTTTTCTTCTTAATACAATACTGTGGGGTGGTCTTACTTCCTCACGGGTCATTTTTTTTAAAATGTGCAGATTTATTTTTACGGAACTGCCCTAACGAATGTTTGTCTGTTGTACTAATTTTCAAAAAAAGCCCACTTAGTTTGCTTTTCTATTGTACTTATTTAAAAAAATCACACTTAATTAGAAGAAGCACTCGCCGGCGAAGGAATGAGCTGCATGTCTATAGGAAGCTTCCACACATACTCCTACACCGTTACAGAGGTGGGCAGGAATGAGCTAAACGTGTGCGAGTGGCTTGCGCAAGTTGCGCATGCACAGGTGCGCCCATATACATGGATGGCAGCATCCAGGGCTCCACGCCACTGCACTGTGCACACACGGACGGACAGGTAAGGGCAGGGCTGTTACTGTTACACTATAGATGAACAGTTATACGGGGAACTATATTGCATGGATGATTAGTTTTGACCACGGTGCAGTAGTAATCTAGTTTTTGGTTTGAGAGCACGCACCGACAACACAGAACCCTGCATGGGAGCAGGCGGCCGCCCACATGTACACGACACGCGCGAGTGGTCGCGCTGGCCCGTTTTCGCGGCTCTGTATCGGGCGACAAGGGGGAGTGTGAAGATAATAAATGAGCTCTGTATTTGATTGAGGCTAACCTTTTCCACGGCGAGCTCAAGGATGAGAACCGCGATGGCGACACAGGGACAGGGTTTTAATTATTACAGTTTCTACCGGACCGGTCTTACTGGTCCGGTACGTAGCAAAATTGGCCGGTTTTGGACTCCTAACTACATTAAAAAAATCTCCACTTCGGTTAACCGGCCGGTTTTTAACATGTCTAGTTTTTCGAACGCGGCAAACCCGACCAGTAGCAGTTTTGCGAACCCTACACAGGGATGGAGGTGCTCCAGCATCGGTCAAACTAAACTCATACGGAGCAGACTCTCAGAGTATGTGTTTAATTAGATCTGTTTAATTCCTATCCATCGAATCTTTATATCTTAATTAGAAGAATTAAATATGAGTTAATTTTAAAACTAATTACATAGATAGACACTAATTCACAAAACAAATCTATTAAACCTACTTAGTCTATAATTTGACTATGTGGTGATATAAGACTATCTCCAATAGGCTACCCAACCCCACCCTCACCTTCAAAATGGGGGAGAAATCAACACTGTTCACGCTCCAATAGTCCACTCACCCCCATCCCCATAATGAGCTAGCTCCACTTTCACCACTCATCCTTGTGTTTCTCTCTCCTCTCCCCATCCCAACCGCCACTCCTCTCCCCCTCCACCCAGGCAGGCAGGGGCGACCTGCCTCCATAGCCGACAGGGGAGACACCCTCCACCGCCCCCACACGCCCACTCATCGGTCGCCGCCTCCCATGTGCCCACGCGTCGGTCGCCGTCGCCGTCGCCCCGCACCGACAGAAGCTCCCGCCACCCCCGACCTGTGCCGACTTAAGCTCACGCCGCCCCGCGCCGTGCTCCCCCTCACCACACCGAACCGCCGCCGAGAGCGTCAGATCTGGCCATCAGGCCGCCAGATCTGCTGTTGGAGGCCGCCTCCATCGCCTCCCAGTTTGACAGCCGGCGAGACCTGGATGAGCGCGCCCACCACCACGCTCTGAGGAAGGGGAACAAGCAGCGCCGCTGCCTCCTCTACGCGCCCTCTTCCTCTCCCTTTTCTCCGCGCGTCGTTCTCCCCCTCCGCCTTGTTCCCCGCTGCGTCGTCAAGTCGTGGCCCCTCCGGCCCACAGCGTGGAGGTAGCGCAGGAGCGGCGGCGCACGGGGACGGGGTCTCCTCTCCTCCGTCCGTCCTCTCCCTGCTCTCCGCCTCGAGCAGGGGCGGGGCTCCCTCCTTCCGGCGGCAACAGGTCTCCAGGAGCGGCCTCGCCGGCGTGGCTGCTGCGGTCCTCTCCCTCATCGCGGGAGCCAACGGTTGCTGCAGGATGCGGTTGGGGTGGGTGTGACTGCTGTGAGCGTAGCTTTTGAGGGGTGTGATTCTCCTGTTTCTTCTCCCCATAAGGGCTATTTGAGTTTGCAGGTGGGTAATCTTGCTGGAGATAGTCTAACACATCCAATGCAACACTTTAAACTTTAGTTTGTACATCCAAACACCCCTTAACTAAAAGGGTTGTCTAGCCGTGTGTACTGTGTGATCGACCCCTCCATCTCTTAATTTCATCACCACACCTTATCCATTCACCACTCAACATCCCTAACACCCGACGATGCACTACTCACCCCGCCAGGCTCGGGCGACACTCACTGCCAGAGCCACCGCCCTAGCGCCCTCCACCTCCTCCCTCCGTCTGCGTGGCTCCTTCCCAACGTCATCTTCGTCAATTCCAGTTGGGCTCTCCCACCACCATCGACTTCTTGCCCAGGTCCGACGACACATCGCCGCCTTTGTTGCCACCCACACGCACACAACCATGACAAACACTGACTCGTATGGATCCTACGTCCGTACCGCCATTATCACACATCGTGGGTTTGCCACCTGCAGGCTCCGACGGCGTCCTCGGGGCCTCCGCTCCGCTACCATCTTTCTCGCCTCCACCGCCGGCTGGCAAGCTACCCCAGATCGCTCTAGATCCATAGGTCATAGATAACTCCCACCCTAAGCCTAACATAATGCCAGGATGTTTAGTTCACCAAAATTTCTTTTCAGTTCACTATTCGTTCCATCACAACCCCCAACTTTTTCCAAACTAAACACATCAACTCTAACTTTCCACTATTCATCATCCTTTCATCCACCAGATCACCTCCTACCACTTTTTCCAAAGTAAACACATCTAAGTTTCCACTATTCATCATCCTTTCACCCATCACATCCCCTCTAACAGCACACAGTCTAATTAATGTACTATTATCCTATTACATCTCCACCACTCTTCCCAAACTAAACACATCAGATTCAACTTTTCACTATTAATCACTATTCATTCGTTCACACCACATTTCACCAACTAAGCAACCTCCAAATTATTCACGCCCACCACATTCACCAACTAAGCAACCTCCAAATTATCCAGTCTAGTGGGGAGTATTATTATGGTGCATCTTAATGATCACAGGGACTCCTTTATTTGGACGACCAATAAAAAATTTTCAGTGAAAAACATGTATAATGACTTAGTTTTGAAATTAGGGACTCCGGTTAATTGTTGGAAATGGAAAGCTAGAATCCCTCTGAAGATTAAGATCTTCCTTTGGTATCTTAAGAATGGGGTAGTGTTAACTGAGGATAACTTAGTAAAAAGACAATGGAAGGGGTGTATTATGTGTTATTTTTGTATGGAGCAAGAAACAATTCAATACCTATTTTTTGATTGTCTCATGGATAGACTTATGTGGGGGATTGTCTGATTTACATTTGGGGTTACAGAATCAGTGGGTGTGGAGAATCTTTTTGGTCCTTGGTTTAGAATTTTTTCGACCAAGCCGAGGAACCTTGTGCTGAGCGGAATGACGACATTTTGCTGGGACTTATGGATCAGTAGGAATGATTTGGTATTTCAAAAGTCACAATATAAATCTATTTTGCTGGTGATATTTAGGAGGGGGGGGCATTCTAGATTAGGAGCTGGTCTGTCCTTTCTAAAGAGGAAGGGAGATTCATTTTGAATAAGGGTTGTCGGGCGTTGGAGCCAGTGGCTTTGGAGATCTTTCATAAGTCTGGGTGGAATGCTCCAAAGCGTAACTAGATTTTGAATTGCTATGTGTCTTGTATGCTTTGTCTACTATATTGTTTAGGGAGAACTTCGTTTGTCAAATGAGGTACAACCTAGGTGCTATTGTGAGTGGTGTGTGGATCTGAACTATTGCAGTTTAGTTGCTGCTACTTTGTTGTATGTTGGCCGCAAACAATTCCTCAGATTATTGAGGCCGGAACAATGTTCCGTTATTAAAAAAAACATTCCAGCTCATTTGGCCAGAGTTGAAGAAGAAGGGTGTTGTCAGAAGTCGAGAAGAAGGTGTAGTGGCTTGTAATGACTGGGCAGCTAAATTATAGCGTGAGAAGAGGTAAAAATGCTCGAGTTAATATAACTTGCCCCCTAACTAAATTTGGAGAAATCTGATTAAACTAGAGGGGCTGGCCCACCTTCCCTCTCCGCCGGGGTAGGAAAGGGGGGCTGAAAACTGGAGGAGCTAGCAGGGAGCTGAGAGCCGGGGCTTCTGTTTGGCGGCGTTGTTTGCACCGCAGCAGATCGCGCATGCAAGCTTGCGTAGAGTGTGGATTAACTATAGCAGTGTAGAGTGAGATCAACACAAAACAGGATGGGAAGAAGCACTATAATAATGCAGTCCTGCGTTTGTAACTTTAATTTGCGTAATGCGTGGATATGATGTTCGCACCCGGTTGAAGACCATGAAGCCGAGATCGAGGTGGACGGGGCCGTTCCCGTCGTCGTCGACGGCCACGGTTCCGGCACCCCCGCCGAGATGGTGCTCCTTCTCGTAGAGAGTCACCCGGACGCCGCCGCTGCTCCTCGCCAGCTCATGCGCCGCCGTGAGCCCCGCTACGCCGGCACCCACCACTGCCACCCTCATAGTCGTGTATACCGCCGCTCTCTCGCTCTTGTTATTAAGCCGCTCTCTAGCTAGTGCAAGCATATATATGCGACTTTCCGTTTGTGTATATATGGAGACTAGCTATTATAGGGAATCAAGAGCTCCATCTTGGGAAGTAAAGTGTGCGGTGTCACGTCGTTTTCTCTATGATAGTATTAGGAAATCAGAAAACCATATATACAGACATTATTGCACTATTATATGATGGAATATCTCGGTTTACGATATCTTCAAACAATATAATAATGTACGAAGATCGATCAGCTAGCTAGATCATATCGACGATCAACTACTAGAGCATTATTACGTGTTTTATATTATGAGTAATTTATTAGCAATCAATCAAAAATTCAAAATGCCGTTGAAAGTTTTATATTTTTAAAAACATATATGTTTGATCTGATTTGAGCATTATTACGTGTTCAAGTTCAAGCGAGTGGAGCATGTTTTATATTTTTTAATATGCTGGAAGCCTCCTTCATGCACCTGCTTGCTTCGGCACCTCTATTATTAGTTTGATTGTTTAGTGTTTATTACCACTGTCGGAGAAAAGGACTTCTCGTCCTACTACCCCATTTTCCATTTCGGCATGGTTCAGGCAGGCAAAGCTTGGAGGGTGTACGGGGAGATAGAACGGGAGATAGAACGAAGTGAGGACTTCACAGGATGCAAGAGGCAATAACGCGAAGGGACAACTTCACTACACCATGAGATTTAAAAATACTGAACTCCGATCCGATCCGATCCCCTTCAGGCCTCGTTTGGCACATGGGGTAACAACCCACGGTAGTCGGGACGCGTGGAAAAGGGGATCACCTAATCCACCGTGTAACCCGACTACCGTGGGTTGTTACCACCATGTGTGAAATAAGACCTTAAGACAAATGCATATTTGGGCCAGCCGGCCGGGGAGGTCATCCCCTTCGTGGGCTCCCCCCCCCCGACGTGGGGTTTGGGCCACGATACCGGTATTGCCAAACGAGGCCTCAGTAGAGGACTCAGATTCGAGGTAGATAATGCAAGGAGGCCAGGTCGGAGTGAAGGAAGCGAGAAGTATTCTTAGACAAACGTCTTGGGCTCGGGGGAAAAGCTATCAAAGGGCTTAGCAGCCAGTTCCTAAAAAATGATAAGGAGGTGTAGGTGAAGACTTCGCCACGATAACCCACAAGAATTTAGTTGTAAAATGATGGGTTGTAGAAGTATGTGTCTTGGATTGTATAATAATCTTATTATAATACATTTGAGTATGATTTGCATAAAGTGATAAGGTAGGCAAAGAAGGAACCATAAATTAGACTTAGGGGGCCAAGCCAAGTAAAATGAAATTCAAAGATGATGATTTTTTTGAGACAATTAATGTATGCGGTGGTAGTAGCAATTAAAGTTGGAAACCATACTGTATTCATGCAACACACTCGTCGTGAAGCCCAGTGTTGATGGTAAGACCACCTCGATCGTCGCTGCGCGCCGGCTCATCTATGCACGCTTGATGCTTTACCGCTTGCAGTTGCAGAGGTTGTGAACCATCATTATGCAAAGAACCACCTTGCAGACGGTAAACAAAAGGAATAATTTCATTGTGATCACTCTAATTGATTTGATCCATTTGTTACTGCTCAATCGAAATGATCAGGGAAGGATGGATGAAGCTAAGAACATGCACGAGTGGATGGGAAATCTTCCTTCAAGCACTATCTTAAACGGAAAAGTCTAATCTTCAACCTCCAACTATAACAGAAACCAGATAGGGAGGGCCATCGAACTATCAAAACCGGGCAAATTTGGCCCTTTGTTGGGTGGTTTTGAAGGCGGTTTTGCATTTTCTAGAAATTTTAATTATGCTTTATTTGGTCAAAATCCACAACTAATTCATTTCAAATCCAAAAAATATGAAGTTGATACCAAAAGTTTTCTAAAAATGTAGGCTAGTTGTTGGTACTCTATTTATTGTAATTTACATAATATTTATTACTATTCCTAGTATTTTATTGATTGTAATAAAACACGAGGAACACTGACCACTAAGTTTCAAATAATGTCAAATAGAACATCAATGGATAGGTTACATTTTTAGAAAACTTTTGGCACATATTTGATATTTTTATGATTTGAAATGAATTAGTTATGAATTTTTGCATTAAATCTGAACTTTTAAAATTTTAAAAATACCAAACCACTCTTTAAAACCACCCAAAGTCCAAATTTGCTTGGTTTTGATAATTTTATAGGGACAAATTTGCTTGGTTTTGATAATTTTATAGCCATCCCTGTCTGGTTTTGTAGTTGCAGGTTGAAAATTAGACTTCTATAGTTTGTAAAACCCCGAATTTTCATAGAAAACCCGAATCCTTGTACCATCGCGATAGTCCCAGGATTAGTGGCTATCGCGTACGAACGTCTCACGTATAGTAACACAAAGTCATACATCGCATCACACATAAGCAATAGTACATAGTTTATTACATGTCCATTATGGAGTACATTATTACAAGCCTCTTGGCTGAATCGAGTGAAATTCTAAGCGAGAGGTAGCTAGCTTCTCGTAAGGGTCTCCATATTTTATTCTTCTCGCCACATGCATCCTTGAGTGAAGCGACGCATCCCTCGCTCGTACCATCCATCGACATTGTTGTCGTACTCGGACTTGTACCCCGCACACCCAAAGTCTATCACCAAGGATCGGGATAGGTCCACGTCACCAACTATATGCAGGCTTTAAGTGGCCTAACTTCGAAAGGGAAGAAAAAGAGACAAGGAAGTAGCTCGGGTTTCCTATGCAACGACGAGAGCAATATCAAGATATCTCCAACAAGTTCCCAACCTAAAGTTCTCAACACAGCTTTGGAACCACCGGTCACCCGGGGCCCCGTCTCCACAACCTACCTCCTTCTAGGGTCGATGCGAGAACTTCCTCTCCTTGCACCTCAATGATTGCAATCGTATCCGCGAGGTAGAGGGAGCCACTCTCCCTCCTCGGCTGCAACCACGACTCACCACACTCTCAACTATAGGGGGAAGGTAGAAATCCCAAAACACGAGAACCAACAATCCACCGGGCTCGTCCATGACCAAGGACGCGGCTATAGCTATAGATAGAACAACTCTACGAGAGCGCATACACCCGTACCCAACCCGGAATGGCACCCGACCGATGTACGACCGACCAATCCCATCCAACCGTGCGAACTCTCGGTAGTTACGGTACCATCCTACATCCAACCCTCAAAACGATCCCCCTCGGAAGGGATTGCACCGGAACCGTGATATGCCCCCGTGTGGCCACACGGCGGGGGTTCCCTTACGGTTGGTAACCGGCCCGTTACCTCGGTAACCCGACCTTACCGGCCGGACCGGTTACGGTGCCGGCCGGTTATCAACCGTGGGTTTAAAATTTTTTAGGTTTGAATTCAAACAATTGAAAAATGAGAAAAATCCCTAAAAATACTTCATGATTTTTTGAGTCTAATGGTGTCAATTTTTTTTGCAAACTTCGTCCGTTTAATATAAATTCCAGTCAAAACAAGTTAAACCAAAAGCAAAAAAACTGGCGGCCCAACATGGCCCACTTAGGCCCAACCATTGGGGGGGGGGTCAAAATGTCCCCATCCGATCCTCCCCACTCCGTGACCCGCATCCGCCCCAGCCTCCCAGACGCGTTCGCCCCTGTCCGCCACCCTGGCGACGTCCGGCCGCTGGCAAGCCCTAACCACTCGGAGGGTGCGGTTTACCGCTCGGAGGGCGCGGTTAGCCGCCGGTTGCCGGATCTAGTTCCCGCACGCGGTTCTCGCCCCGGCCTGGCGGTTTACCGCCCCGCCGTGCGGTTTTCCGCGGTTAGGGCGTGGTTAACCGCCCCGACGCAGGTAGTTGTTCCCCCTTCATAAACGTATGATTTATCTAGGTTCTAAGTATGTTTTGATATAGAAGCGTAGAAAATTTTGATTTAGGATGCAGATATGATTTGATTTAGGTTCGTAAATGTAGATATTTAGAGTATAAATGTAGGATTTTGGTAGAGCATATTTAGTTGTATATATGATTTCATTTAGGCTGTAGGTATTTAGCGCATATTTAAGTATATGATTGAGGTGATTGATTTGTGGATGTTGTCCATTTATGCGGATACACAACGTCATCTAGAGATGTTGTATGGGAACACGGTGAAAATCATCACCCCGAATGGCGATGCAACTATTGTCATATGCACAAAAGTGGAGGTGGTGCGACTAGGTTCAAACAACATTGGCTGGGAAAGGAACCCGTGTGGTCCATTGCGGAATGTGCCACCACCTGTGCGGGAGTACTTTCGGTGTGAGATTGAGAGGACTAAGAAGGAAACTCTTGACCGGAATCAAGAGAGGTTGAGAAAGCAGCGATGGCGGCAAAGGGAAACTATCCTAATACGAAGATGATGAGGAGGATCAATTGCGGCGTGCCATCCACCTATCGAGAGCTAAAGAATTGTACCATCGGGGGTGGAAAAAAGAGGTGGTGCATATGAGCATGGAGGGGGTAGTGGTTCCACGAGGGAGAATCCGTTGCAAAGGATGTTGCGAAGAAGTGGTTCACGAAGGGATACTCCCGTGGTGGTGGAAGACTATAACTTGGCTCGCAGGTGGGAGAAGAGGAATGACGCAACCAAGGATTAATTCGAGGCTCCCGGACGCGAAGGGTAAGGATGCAAAGGAAGCTATTGGTAAAGCTTGGTCAAAATTCTTCCATATCGCGGGAGTACCCGGGAGATAGGCCGATAGTCCTTACTTTGTTAGTGCGACCGCAGAGAGACAGAAGTGGGGTAAGGTTAGTGCGATTGACCGAAAGACAAGCCCATGTAAGAGTAACTCCGTATGCCACCGTTGTTTCTCTATTGCAAATTTCAAATATATTGGTCGATAATTCGGTTGCACTTGCACATGCAGCATCTTGGTGGATGATGTTCGGCTCAAGCACCCCGCGCTACGAAGCTTGTTGTGCGGCTTGTTTCACAATGTGTGTCATCAAGTGGATGCGAGCGTAACTGGAGTACTTTTGCCTTGCTGCATACAAAGGTTCGCAACCTCTTGATGCACAAGAAACTTAACAAGCTTGTCTACGTGAACTACAACCTTCGCCTGAGACTTAAGGAGGTCTCCACCCCAAGTCGTGATGAAGGTGATTTTATTGACCACCTTGCCCATCTCTCATTCTATGACGAGCACCATCCGGTTCGGGAATGGTTTGAATATGGTAGATCTAACCAAGAACCAGTTTTGGATGAGGATGATGATGACGGAGACGTCCCTCTCGCCGTCTCATCTTGTCGGTGATCATGTAGACCCCTCTCGCTCTACGTGAAACTACGGGGGATGATTGCATCGGTGATTGGGCACGTAGAGTGGTGGGAGACACTCACCTTGGGAAGAGGAAGTTTCAGAAGGGACCTACGAAGGGTGACCCGAAGCGTCAACGAGGACAGGTACAAACAAAAGGAAAAGCAAAACAACAACAATTCCAGTGGACAGCGACACCTCCACTAATGATGGCGATGGTCATCGTAGTTCATCGTATCGAGTCCGAGGATAGTAGCTCGCCCGATGATGGTGATGGTGATGATAGTGATGGTGACGGTGGTGATGGTGGTGGTGGTGGTAGTGGTAGTGATGGTGCTTGGTGCTAGTGATGGTGGTGGTGGTGTTCGTTTCACGGTATACATTGCAATCTAATATGCACACATGTTTCGACTATGAGTACCAATTGTGATATACGCTTGAATGTAGGGGAGACCGATTTCACACACACTACCCGAGATTGCGACCATAGAACACCGCAATCGCAGAGGAGAATGGTTGGACCCACGGACTATGACACTCCTCGGTACTCTTCTTCCTCGTACGGTGATACCTCGCGCCTTTTCGCTATCCCAAGCCTAACATTAGCATGCAACCACCAACAAGATGGGTGTACAAATGGGAAGATCTACATTTTTACAATATGTTACTTCAAAGCAATGGGAGACAAGAGCAACGTGGACGGGTCAAACTTGGTAAGACTACAAGGTCGAGTTGCTTAGAGTGGAAGGTTTGAATGTAATATCCACCGTCGAGTACCATATGGCGACCCAAATCGGGGTCTTCCCATTTCTACACCATTGATCTTTTATTGATGTACAATTATTGCTATGGGACCGTATTCACGATTATCACTATCACTATGGTATTGTATGCACAATTATACTATGACATTGTTTGTATGCAAAACTATGATATTATGCCTTTGGAGAGGTTTTGTGAGGTCCTTTACATTAAATTATGCATAGGTCATGCTAAGATTTTCATTAATTTACCACCGGGGAACCACGAAAATATTTTCGGTTTTTCTCGCCTTTCACGTCGGTTTACCACCCAAACCGACCTAAGCACGGTGCTTAGCGAACGGTTTATCGATCCGAACCGATTGCACCAACGTTTTGGTTTGGATTTTTGAATTTGTTCGGTTTTTACCGGCTTACCGCGGCTTACCAATCGGTTTACCGAAACCGGTGGCCGGTGGTTCGATGGACCGCTTCGGTAATGAAAACCCCGCACACGGGAGTCACTCGAGAAGGTGGTTTCTCTCCCCACCTCTCCCCCACCGATACCCCGCTATCCCGCCGGTAGGTATGGTTCCTCACTTGCCGAGCTCAACTCGGCCCTAACCCCACGCTCGGTGAGGTGGTGTGTACATAAAGTCCCGTGAAGCGGTTGGCCCACTCGCTTTCGGACGGGGCGAGCTCATGTCCTCCAAGTGCAAGTAAAACCCCAACACCTAGGCTCTGAGAACCGTAAAAGTGGGGATACACTGAGGAGTGCATCCCAGTCCCCGATCCCAGATCGGTTGTTTCGAGCTCATCCCTGCCAAAGTACCCAAAACGCCTTCTCCTACCTGTTTTTCCCCAAACATGCCAAGAACCACTATTCCCATCCCAACACATGCATCGCGAAGCTCAGCGCATATACACACTTATAAACATATATATAGTAGTAAGACAATCAAGGAGAGGATATTTAGAGTAGGCGGTAAGGTTCATCAACATGCATATAAAGTAAAGTGCTAGCATTTTATATTGCAATGTCTAATAGGTTTTCAAAGTCGGTCGGGCGTGAACTCCGTGGTCCGTAGTCCTCCGCAAAGATAGTCGTCCGTGTAATCATACTCCGGGATCGGCTCCTCGGCTCCAAATGCTCCTATTAACGCGCAAAAGAAAATAAACGACTATCCTAATGCAATCAAATCCAAAAGAACAATAATTAAGAGCCAAAAGAGAGCAAGCACTAGCCTAGCATAGAGTTTAAGATTTTAGAGAATTTCCGGAAAATGTTTTGTAGTTTTCGGAGCAAAAATGGATTTACTAGGATTTTCCAAAGATAAAATAGTTTTCTAGAAATAAAATAGGCATACACAATAGCATTAACTCTAGGCCGACTACTAGGCGGCTCTAAGGATCTTATAGATTGCTACGGAGTTAGCCGGGAAGCCGTGCTCTAGGGGCCGACGCGGCTGCCACACGGGCGGCTTTAAGTCGGTGCTTGCACGTGTGGCGGCCGACGGTGTAGGCTTGGTGGCGGCGCAAGAGATCCCCGACCGGATCGATCGCGGCCACGGACCGGAGTGGGCATGCGCGTGCCGAGGCGGTGAATGGTTGGGTGCACGGGATCCGGCCGATCGGCCGTGGCCAAATCGACGTGACTCCCGTCGTGCAACAGAAAACCCCACCGGGGTCTAGGGCATTGCCGGCAGGTGTTCGAGGAAAAGCCCCCAAGGAGCGGCGGCACGGTAAGAGCTCACCAACGGCAAGGTGGTACGGTGCTTGGCCAACATGCGCCGCGGATAGATATGGAAAGCGACGACGCACCCACCGGGCTAAGGAAGGCGCCACATTTGGCCGGAGTGAGGCTCGACGGCCGCTCGCGCGGGTATGCACGCGGCGGCACTATGTGGCGACGGCCGACGGGGCGTGTGGGTGCGTCCAAACGCCCGACGTGTATGCGCGCGAACCAAGTGAGGCTAAAAGATCCTAAAGGTCGAGGCTTTACCCCTTGCTTGGTCGCGCACGGTGGTTCGGACATGGCGGAGCTCGGGTCGACGGTCGGTTGGCCTGTTTGGAGCCTTGGGGGCTTTCGAGGGCGCCATCGGTCCGACCGGTGTGTCTCACCGGTCCGACCGGTGTAGAGCCACTTAGTGGAAGTTGCTCAATTTCACCGGCGGGGACCGGCCTCGACCGGTGGTGCTCACCGGTCCGACCGGTGTGGGTCCGTAGACTCGAGGTTTGGTTTTTCCGCCGCATTTCTCGGGTCGGAAGGTGGTGTGTTGGTTCCTAGGTCCGCAGCACTCCGGTGGCTACGTGGGCTTGACCAACCTTGGTAGTGAGTCGGAGACGTGTGTTGGAAGCCGTGTTCATCTTGTTGGAGTTTCGATCTCCTTCGAGAAGAATTTTTATCGGCTCCCATTCACTCCCCCTCTCTCGGTTCGCCGTATCGGTCCTTCAAGTGGTATCAGAGCCGGTTCGGGTCTTTGTTGAATCTTACCAGTCTAAGATCCAAGGATGGCGTACCAGGAACGGGGTTCGGGTCCTCCACACTTCGATGGCAAGAACTACCAGATGTGGAGCAAGCGGATGGGTGCTTTTCTCCGCGGAAAGGGTCAGATCCTTTGGGATGTCACGGTGGACACAGGCTATGTCCACCGATGGACTTCCTTGCTCCAGGATCGAGGGACAGATTCGACGCCAACAATAAGGCGGTCGACTACTTGTTTCGTGCTTTGTGTCGGCCGAGTTCGATCGGGTGCACACCGAGCACTTGGCTTGTAGGATTTGGGCGGTGTTGAAGGAGGCTCATGTTGGGAACGCCCGGTGTTCGAGGCACGGATGTATGCGACCTACCGGAGAGAGTACGAGAACTTCACTCATCTCCCCGGTGAGTCCATCGATACCTTGTTTCACAGGTTCACGGTGGTTGTGAACAACATGAGGGCCAATGTGGACGTGCTCCCGTACGATGACAATGATAGAGCGGTCAAGCTCTTACACTCTTTGGATCGTACGATATGGGGCGGAAAGTTTGAGGACATTGTCGAGTCGGAGAAGTATGACACTCTGACGGTGAACGAGCTGTTCTCGAAGCTCAAGTCGGGCCGAGGTGGATAGGGGCATGATCGCCAAGCTCGAGGGACCGACTGATTCCCATAGTCTTGCCCTCGTTGGTGGTTCCAAAGGAAAGGCTAACTCTAACCCATCCACCAGGATGTTCTCCTTTTCCTCTTTGATGTCTATGCCAGATGAGGAGTTTGATGACCTTGGAGAGGACGAGCTGGCGCTGTTGACGAGGCGGTTCGAGAGGCTGCACGAGAACCGCGTGAACATGAGGAGGAACACGAGGACTTGCTTCCAGTGCGGCAAGCCGGGACACTTCGTCGCGCATCGCCCGGGAGAAGGCCGAGAACAAGGACGACTACAAGCACAAGCCGGGGAACGATGGCAAGTACCGGTCGAGGCGCGAGCACAAGAGCAAGCACAAGAACAAGTACAAGGATGAGCGACGATCGAGGAAGAAGGAGAGCCGAGGCAAGGCCCGAGCGATGGTTGGAGCGAGCGACGTCGACTCCGCTTCCGCGTACTCCACCTCGAGCTCGAGCGGCGGTGAAGACGAGGGAGATCGCCGCAAGAACAAGAAGTCGTCCAAGAACCTGAGCGGGCCGAGCCGCTTCTCGAGAGATGGCTTCGCACCATGGCGCTGAGCTCCGGCGAGCAAGAAGAGCACACAGAGCGACTCGGACTCTGAGTCCGACGACAAGGTGCGTGATGAACTTCCCTTCTTGCGCCAGGAGAATGAGAGGCTTGGCTCTTTGCTTGATAACCGTGATGACATGCTTAGAGAGGCCAAGAAAATGAGGAAAGAGCTTAGGGCTTCACTCGAGGATGCTAGGACTAGAGTGGGTCGAGCTAGAGACACGGGTGCTTGATAGCAAGCCGGAGATTGATTCCCTTAAGGCTAGCCCCGTTGTTTCGATGAGAATGATTGTGCTTTGATTGCTCCATATTCCTTGCCGATCTTGCTTTGTTTAAGGAGAAGCATGCCTCCAAGTGTGAGGAACTAGATGTGCTTAGGGTTGAAGTGGGCGAGCTTAAGTCTAGACCTCGCTTTGCTAGGTGCTTGCACTTCTTGCCCCGTTTTGCATGCTAAGATTGATGAGATGCATGCTTACACTAGTTCGCTCGAGGCTAAATTGAAGGAACCCATGCCTACATCTTGCTCTACCTGTGAAATGCATGCATTGAAAAATTTGGAGCTTGCACATTATGTTGATCGTTTGCAGGATGAGAATGATGATTTGAGGAAGTTGATGGGTTGGTTGTCCGGTCATGAGCCTTAGTTGAGGATGATGATCGAGGCCTTTAAGAGGCAAGATGGTGAGGGACTTGGGGCAAACAAGGTTGGTGAGGGAAGTGGAGAGAATATCCGGAGCAACCAAAAACCCACCACAAAAATGATTTCCCTCCAAAACCTAACCATCTAAGGAACCGACTAGACACAACCCCAGCTCCACCCGTGTTTCCTACACCCACAAATGACCTACAAAAGCCTATCAAGTTTGTGAGCACTTCGGGGAAAGTGTTCTTTGGGAAGGAGAGTGAGAAGGCTAGTGGTGAGAAACCGGTGGAGGGATTGAGTGGAGAGAAACCGAGTGAGCAGCCACATCCCAAGCCTAAGCCTAAGCTTGTGAGGTTCCATTGTGGCTATTGTGGGAGAGATGGCCATAAGGAGGAGTTTTGCTTCAAGAGGAAGCGTGAGGAGAGAATGGAGAAGGAGTGGGCTAACAAGGACAAGTACCACCCTTCCGATGGTGTACTTGAGCCTCGTATGCAGATGCCCAGGGGCAAGGCGAGTGTGAGGACAGTTCGGGCTTGGGGAGAGCGGAAGGCTGCAGGTGGTGCTGCTGCCCAGGTCACACCGGTCAGACCGGTGTGGGGCACCGGTCAGACCGGTGCAGGCCTGGACAGACAGCTGTTTGGGTTTCGAGCTCGTACAGGTGCAAGGTTTGTTTCTGGTGGTCGTGGTTCTGGTGGTTGGGCTGGGAAAGGGTGCGGTGGTCGGCTTGCTAGGCGTTCTCCTCCTCGTGCTCAATACGGGGATCGTAGGAGTCGTGGCTTTGAGTTGGAGAGGAAGGACGTTCCACGGGCTTTCTTGCGTGGATTTGGTCCTCCTCCAGGCAGAGAGGGGTGGTTCCCTCAGGGTGGTTACCGTGGTGGTGTTCGTGGATGTAGCTTTGGTAGGACAGATGCTTTGGTTGGTGCTAACCCCACTTTCGAGAAAATGGCTCGGCACTGGTTTTCCTCCTTTGGTACTAACCCCAGTCTTTGAGTCGTTTGTTCGCTCACGTGCTTATTTTTGAATTTCGGTGGGAGATTTGAAGAACATTTGGTTGATTGACTCCGGTTGCTCGAGGCATATGACCGGAGACAGGGGTGGTTCTCAAGTCTCGTCCGGTGGTGACAAGGAGGTACATCACTTTTGGGGACAATGGGCGTGGGCGTGTGCTTTCAGAAGGTGAGATCAAAGTGAGTGACAAGATCACTCGAGGCGTGTTGCTCTTGTTCAATCGCCGGGGTACAATTTGCTTTCTGTGTCCCAGTTGTTGGATGAGGGCTTTGAGGTGTTGTTTCGGCCAGATGGTTCTCGGATTGTGGACTCTCGAGGGGACCTTGTTTGTATGGTCGTTCCCGAGGGTCGGGTGTTTTATGCTGATTTTTCTCAGTCCTCTGGTGTGGAGCGTTGTTTCTTGGCTGGTTCTTCGAGTGAGTTGTGGAAGTGGCATAGGAAGTTGGGTCACTTGAGCTTTGACCTTTTGTCTCGCTTGAGTAAACTCAATTTGGTCCGAGGATTGCCACGGTTGAGGCTTGAGAAAGAGTTGGTTTGTGCTCCGTGTAGGCATGCCAAGATGGTGGCCTCTTCTCACCCGCCTCTCACCGATGTGATGACTGAGCGTCCATTCGAGCTGCTCCATATGGACCTTGTTGGCCCGGCTCGTGTGCGATCCGCGGGTGGGAAGTGGTATGTCCTTGTTGTGGTGGATGACTATTCTCGGTATGCGTGGGTGTTCTTTCTTGAGGATAAGGGGGAGACGTTTGGTTTTGTTCGAGATCCGGTCTTGAGGTTGAGGAACGAGAGGCACGGAGATGCCATACGAGCTATCCGCAAGTGATAATGGCTCGGAATTCGGGAACTCTCGTTTTGAAACCTTTTGCCATGACTTGGGTCTTGAGCACCGCTTTTCGAGTCCGTATACGCCTCCCCGAAATGGTATTGTGGAAAGGAAGAATAGGACCTTGTGCGAGATGGCTCGGACGATGCTTGATGAGCATATGACTCCGAGGAGGTATTGGGGCTGCGGCGGTGAATACCGCGTGCTATGTGTCGAACAGGATATACCTCGAGTGCACAAGAAGAAGACATGCTATGAGTTGATGCATGGTCGCACACCCAAGGTGAGTCACTTCCATGTCTTTGGTTGCAAGTGTTTCATTCTCGAAGAAAGGCGAGGAAGTTGGATAAGTTTGAGGCTAGGTCTCGTCGATGGCATTTTCTTTGGTTATGCATCTCATTCTAGAGCACATCGTGTGCTCAATCTTGAAACTAACCAAATAGTCATTCTCCTTATAGATGACATCCAAACGAGAAGTAAGTTTAAGATTGCGCAAAGTAACTTCATCACAGCTAGAGCATGCATTTGCAACAGGAGATTTCAAAGATGCTTCCAAAGAACTAATGGTAGAACGAGCATCAACAAGCTTAGCATGCATAATAGGACATGATTTACAAGCACCAAGCAAAGTAGGTCTAGCCTTAAGCTCATCATACTCATCCTAAGAGCATCTAGTTTAGCCAAAGTAGAAGCATTCTTCTCATTAAGCAACTTGATCTCATTCAACCATGCATCACACTCAAGACATCCAACATCATCGGGAGTAGTAGGAGCAAGTTTCAAAGAGTCATTCTCAAGTTTCAATTCAAGCAATTTCGACTCTAACTCTCCTACTTTCTCACTAGCATTCTCAAGTTGAGCCCTAAGATCTTTCCTCATCTTTTTGGCATCTCTTAGCACACTATCACGGTTGTCAATCAAGCCATTCAACCTAGCGATCTCGGCAAGCAAAGATTCGGGGTCACGATTTACCTCATCCTCCGAGTCGGAGTCGCCGTCTTCCTTCTCGCACTTCTTGCTCGCTTGAACTATGGGCCATGCCACAAAAGCCCTCAAGCGCCACACGGCTCAACCCGCCGAGGTTCCGCTTGCACTCTTCTTGCCCTTGCGCCTCCCGGCGTCTTCATCTTCGCCGCTTGAGCTTGACTCCTCGTCGCTTGAGCTTGCGTCAACGTCGCTCGCACCGGCCACCATCGCTCTTGCCTTGTTCTTCTTGTAGCTGCTCTTGCTCGGTCGCCGCTTGTCCTTGTCCTTTCTCTTGGACTTGTTGAAGTGCTTGCCCTTGGAGGAGTACTTGTCTTCACGCCTCGAGTGCGCCTTGTACTCGCTCATCTTGTACTTGTTCTCCTCCGCTTCCGGGCACTCGGCGATGAAGTGGCCACGCTTGCCACACTTGTAGCATGTCCCTGAGCTCCGCCTTGCATTCCTCCGACTCTCGTATAGTCGATCAAACCTGCTTGGGAGCAAGGCCAGCTCCTCCTTGCCCAACACATCAAACTCCTCATCTGGAATAGACATAAGAGAAGACAGGGAAAACTGTCGACAGGAAGGGTTAGGTTTGCCCTTTGATCCGCCCACAAGAGCAAGACTATGTTCAGTCGAGCCCTCATGCTTGGATTGCAACTTCCTGTCAACCTCAGTCGACTTAAGCTTACAAAAGAGGTCATCCAACTCAATAGTCAAATACTGCCCAGACTCCTTGATGGCCTCAACCTTAGCACCCCAAACATTTGGGTCCAAGATATGCAAGAGCTTCAAAGCCCGATCATGCTCGGTGTAAGGAAAATCCTCAACATTAGCCTTCATGTTGTTCACGATGGCGGTGAATCTCTCGAAACATCGCATCGATGTCCTCGGCGGGAAGTGGAGAGAAATTCTCATATTGCATCCGGTAAGAGACAAAGAGGCGAGCCTTCACATGGTTATCACCACCGTGAGCAACCAACAACTTCTCCCAAATTTGCCAAGCAAGATTCAAATGGCGAACACGCTCAAACTCAGGATCACACAAGCTCCGGACCAAGTGATCAACGACTTTTGCATTAGCCTCATACTTGGCCTTAGCACCGGCATCGGTCACCATAAGAGTATGGATGTTGACCGAATAGCATAGGTCTTGTCAAGCACAATGAAATCCAACGACTTTCCACGAAGAAAGATCATCATACGAGCCGCCCACTTGTGGTAACCCTTGCCATTGAAGTGCGGCGGACCGCCCCGCTCAACGTACCCCATCTTAGGATTCGAGACTTGTCAAAGTCGCAAAGAATCCGGCACCAAGCTCGATACCAATTGAAGGATCGATGGCGACTAGAGAGGGGGGAGTGAATAGGAGCCGTAAAAATTCTTCCCAAAGAACCCGGCCTATACCCTAGTCAAATCCGGTCGGCCACACACAAGCGATGGATCGAATCACACACCAATCGCCAAGACAACGAGGCTATGGATCAACCTCTAGCCTTAGGAACGATTCCTTGAAGCACACGCGGAAGCACGAGAAAGGAAGGGAGGAATCGAACCAAGAAGCAAAGCTCACAGTCTCTGGCGGACCGTCTGGCCAAGAGGGGCGGACCGTCCACACTGGCCTCGCGGACTGTCCGTCCTGATGCCGTGGACCGTCCGCGCCAACACTGCGGACCGTCCGGCCCTACGCCGCAGACTGTCCGTTAAATCACACAGAACCAACAGAAGCACACCACGAACCACGGACTGTCCGCGGGGAGCACGCGGACTGTCCGCCAGGCACCCGCGGACCGTCCGCCCTCTGCTGCGGACCGTCCGAAACTCCGTCCAACCGAAACTCAAAATCGTGACGGATCGAAACGAAAGGCGAGCAAGAACACGAAGAACACGGGACGAACACGAGCGGCGTGGACCGTCCGCCAGGAGGGCGCGGACCGTCCGCGAGGCTCGGACAGAGCAGAAAAACGCCCGACCTCGAAAGTCAACTCCCCCAAAACATCATCGGATTTCCCAAACGGTTGAAGCTGTGGAGACAAGGGTTTGGGGACTTGAAAAGCGTCACACAAGGATGCTATAGCCCAAAAATCTTGCCTCCTAACTCCCTAAATCACCGGGAATCGCGAATCCTTTGAGCACCACTAAAAGCTTGAACACCGAACGAAAACTCTCGAATCGAAGTGGTTTCCGGCGTTTGAGGGCACAAGATCAATCACAAAGAAGCACGAGGCATACATCCATGTTTCCCTCAAAGAAATTCGGGGAGAAACCCACTCAAATCCGCGGAATCGCACCGAGAACAAAGGCACGAAAAGAAGCACAAAAAGACCACGAAAAACACAACTCCGAATCTTCTATACAAACCAGGAAAGATTCACAAGGTCTAGCATGCCGCCCTAGCATCCATCCCTCTCAACAAATCTCTCATGAAGCTCTCATGCTAGCCTAGAGAAAATGGAAGAAAAATAGCTACGAAAAAGAGAAATGGGAGGGAGGAAATGAAACCCTAAGTCGCGAAGAGAGAGAGAGAGCCATCCACACACACTCATGGCTTATATATCAGGTCCCGCCGGAGTGGTAAATGACTCGACTACCCCTAACTTAACTACTGGTGATACAACCCACGCGGGGGCATTTAGGTAATGTTTGTGGGTCTTGCCATCGGACGGCCACGCCTTTGCCGCACCCCCGCGTCCTCCCCGATGCAAGCCATGCGATCCCGCCGCGTGTCCTCCGCCTCGAAGCTTCCCAACACGCCCGGATCCCGTCTCCTTCGTGTTGGGCCCTCGGACTTGGTTTTGAGGCCCAAACCAAGAAACCGTCCACCGATGGTTTTGTGGGCAAACCACCAAACCCCGCGTGCTCGGTCCGGCTTCCCGCCAAACCACTTGACTCGACCGCCACCGTGCACCGGCTCGATTGTCCATGACTTCGTCTTGCTCGTGTCGCCACCATGTGGCCCGCACCCAGTCCCCGCCCGTCCACCGGGTCCCTCGAACCGAGCCTACTTGTCTCTCCATCTCCCGGAGGCCCCTCAAGGCTGAAGACCTTTCGCGCCCGTTCTTCACCTGCAACAACACGAACTAGGCCGCAACCTACACCCGCGCACTAAGCCAAGAGTCAGTCCAACACCCGTTGTCAATCACTCATCACCGAGGAGCGGTCATCCACCGACCACCGGACGCTCCTATTCCTCACCCACTCAACAAGATCCAAATGAAAACCAAATAAAATCTAACTTCCCACACTAACATTTTATAAGTCCTAAAATTATCATTTGTTTTCAAATTAAATCTAGGATTTCAAGGGAAAGGAAAAGAAGAGATCCTTATATTATTTCATGAACACTCAATTAGAAAGCAAAATTTTTGAAATCCACATTTTTATAATCAAGCAATTTCAAGGATATTACATAGTTGGATGTTGAAAATTAGACATTAGAAAAAACATTATCTCTAAATTCAATAAAACATGGCTACTTTGAAGCATACTGTAAACAATTCTCCAAACCTCGTCCTTGTTGAATGTTTGTGGTCAGCCAAAGTGCTAACTTCTTGTGTTGTTTTGGCGGGTTGCTGAATTATCACAGGCTGAGATCATCTTTACCATAAGACATAAGTCGATCAACAACGACATCAAAGGCTAACTTTTTGTGTGAGCTGACGCTCACAAGACTACCCATGAGAAGATTAAGTTTGCTGATCAACTACTAGACACATATCAAGAGGAGGATCATGAGCATAAGTTTGTTGAAATACAAGTCCTATCAAGAGAAGGATGCAAAGGACTCACCTAAAGATGTATAGCTAGTTGTAAAATTGTACGAGTGTTAAACATAGAGAAATTATTGTTGATCCTATTATATCCCGATACATAGTGTAGTTATCAAATTGTAAATTGTATGGATGAGTTGAAAAAAATATACAATCTATTACCAAATTAGTAAAATTTATACACGACATCATCCATCTCATCATACACATCAGCATCAACGGCCATATCATCATCTAGGTCAACAACGATGTCACATGCTATACAATCTATGATGATTTCTACTATGTTTACTTTCATCACTAACACTTGGTCTCAATTGGGGCTACGTGGGCTCAAGGGTATTCTACACATATCAAGAGGAGGATCCTGAGCATAAGTTTGTTGAAATACAAGTCCTATCAAGAGGAGGATGCAAAGGACTCACCTCAAGAGGATACTTATGGTATAGCTAGTTATAAAATTGTATGTGTTAAACATAGAGAGATTATTGTTGATCCTATTATATCCTGATGCATAGTGTAGTTATCAAATTGTAAATTGTATGGACGAGTTGAATTTTTTTATACAATCTATTGTAAAATTAGTAACATTTATACACATCATCCATCTCATCATCCACATCAACATCAACGGCCATATCATCATCTAGGTCAACAGCCATGTCACATGACTATACAATCTATGATGATTTCTACTATGTTTACTTTCACCACTAACACTTGGTCTCGGTTGGGGCTGCCTGTGCTCAAGGGTATTCTATGACCCTTAGTTTGGGAGGTGAAACTTTTGGGTCTTCTTTCACAGTTTATTAGGAGTATTGAACATAGACTAGTTACAAAAATAATTACACGAATGGATCGGAAATTGCGAGACGAATCCATTGAGGATAATTAACCTATCATTTTAGATTGGTTATTGTAGCACGACGTTGTCTAATCATGGCATAATTAGACTCATTAGTTTTGTCTCAAAAATTAAGATAGAGGTTGAATGGATTTTTTCATTAATATACATTTTATACTCCTAATTAGTGCCCGGAGATTGATGTGACGGGTAGTTGGTGAAATTTTGGGAACTAAACGGGGCCTTAACAAACGTCGTAAACTATGTCAATCTCAATCTGACAACTTTGTAAAACCGCCACGCAGGTTAATTAATGGCGTTCAATTTATATTATGTTATCAAAAATCACCACCGTAGCGAACATGGCCCCTTTTGCCATTTGTTCGAGTTGATTTTGGTGATTCATGCTAACACAAGTAATGGGACTAACCACATTGTCTAGCATGTCTTTGTAGGCATTCCTAGGTCCCATGAATGTTACCACATGTTAACATACCATGCACAAGTTAACATGCCATGGACATGTTAGGTTACTTACAGCAAATTTGAGGACTTAGTATATATTTTGAGGCTATAAGTAATGGCATGTTAAGTATGTTAAGTTGAAGCAAAGATCCAAATTGAAGACGTGAAGAAAAGGAAGGAAAAAAACACCATCGGATGAACCGACGGTACCAGTATAGCAAGCGTTGGTGCAATCGTCGGACGAGTTGGTACACTGGTTGCAACCCTAGGCACCGTCGGATGAACCAACGGTCCATTTTCTAGTAGCGTCGGACGAGTTTCGGAGGAAGAGCAGCAAAGACAAAGTAGCACCGGATGATCCGACGGTCTAAGTGAGGACACCGTCGGTCCCATCCGACGCTCGCTTTAAATCAAGACAGAGACGCGCCAAGACGGAGTCTTCGGCACCGGATGATCCGGCGCCTTGGTCAAGGGGAAGCGTCAATCTATCCGACGGTCGTGTGAAATTTAACGAGAGACGACTTGGCCGCGGGGTCTTCGAAGACGGATGAACCGATGCACCGTCGGTGTAATGCATCGGAGCAGGTTGGGTCGGCGGATCTTCAACGGCTATGTGACGTGGAGGGCACCGGATGAACCGACGCCTAGAAAAAGCATAGCATCGGTTCATCCGACGCTACCTTTTTTAGTGACCGTTAGCCAACGGCTCTTTGAGTGTCTTGGGCTATTTATACCCCCTCCACTCACCCATTTGAGGTAGCTGGAGTGTGTGGAAGTGCAGGAGAGTTTAAGACACCTAGAAGATCATATCCAATCCATCCAAGTGCTTAATTGCTCATCCTTAGACTTGCATATGCTTTGTGCATAGTGCTAGGCTTAGCTTAGAGCCGAGTGAGTGCAAGGTTGTCCCAACCTTGTGAGGTGATTCTTGAGTGAATCAAGTTGTACAAGGTTCGCCGGAAGCCTTGGGGCCTAAGTGGCTCACAGGCAATCGCCATCGACCCTCCGGCTTGGTGTGCAGCGGCGAGTACACTTTGTGCGGGGGACGTGGAGACCCCCTTCCTTGGTGGAGAAGCTCCTTAGTGGAGGCGACATCAAGGTGACCAAGGGAGCTTGACAAGTGCCTAAGTGGCTAGCCTTTGTGGCGAGTCAAGTGGTGCTCTTGGGAGAGACTTGGTGACCGGGAAGCAATACTCTTGTGTGAGTGCTTTAGCGAGCGTGGACTAGGGGTGGCTTAGTGCCTACCAATACCACGGGATAAATCGCGTGTCAAGAGTTTGCTTCCTCTCATCCCTTTTACGTTTCCGCATTTACTCTATTGCAATCTTTGCTTGCCTTTACTTTCCTAGAGTAGTATCATGCTAGGATTGGCTATATAAACCTTGTTTTGGGATGGGAGTTTCACACTAGAACAACCCTAGTTGCACATTTTGATAGTATGTTCTAGTTTACCTTTGTGCAAAAAATAGTGAAGACATAGGTTAAGGTTTTTAGATTGCCAAATTCACCCCCCTAGGCTAACGAGCATCCGATTCCTTACAACCACGGATATCATTTTGGGACAATTAATTTTTTCGGTGATATGTGATGCAATTTGTCCATCATATATACTCCATCCGTTCAAAAAACCCGACATTTATGACAAGGTTTGAGTCAAACATTAGGAATATAAATCTTCAATAACTTTTAAGCTGTTGAGTTTGCATATGTGAAAACTATGTGAATAGATTTGTCTTGGAAAATACTTTCATAAAAGTATAGATATATCACTCTTTGCTAAAAAGTTTTATAATGACAAGAGGTTAAAGTTGTGTTTTTGAGACCGTGCCACTGTCCTAAACGTCAGGTTTTTCAGAACGGAGGGAGTAGATTAACGTATTTCTTGTAGCCGTGATTCTTGTGTTGACCAATACCCACGATCACAGTATACGAGAGTGGCAGGTATGACAGTTTGGCCTAGATGTGCTAAATTTGTTAAACCCCCGCATGTGCAAAGGTACATGTAGGCCGGTGTTAGGGCGTAATAGCTGCTGTCCCGGCGCATGACACTCCACATTAACATAGGCGTGATACCACACTGATGCAAGGATTAACTACATTTTAGCAGCGCGAAATTTGCGACCCTCGTGCTCAGAGCCGGCCGGGCTGGAAATAATCACACTTCAGTGTCCGTAGCCATCGGAGAGAGTAAAGTATCCCGGCGATGCTGTCCTGGTCGAAAGCCCGCCACCCAAATCAGCGATCCAAAGTCCAAGCGCAACCGCGGGCTCCCTTCGAGCTCCGTGCTGTAGCTCACGTGCGCATGCTTTGCTTGTGGCGTGCTACTGGTGGCAGCTAGACAGCTAGTATAGGTGATGCAGTGGTCAAGCGTAGCGAGAGAACAAACATGAGGATCGCAAACTGATTCTGTACGAGAATCTGTACGTACTTCGTCAGTTTTTGTACTGCTTTATCTATGCTTCTTAATTGTAGACTCCTAGCTGTTCTAGGCTAAATTAAAGTCGTCAGTGTGTTCAGCTCAAAATTTCAGTTAGATTCGGTTTAACTGAAATGTCAATTTCGAAGTTAGACGACGTACGGCTCTGATTGATTGACCTGGAAATTTTGAAATTGGAACAACTTAATAACTTTTCTTGCTGTAAGTGAAACAAGTAGTTGGTGGCATGTTACTCGGCATGTGCCGTGTTCTAAGCCAATGTCCACGCATCAAAAGCCGAGTTGTATATATAGGTCAAGTAGCCTAATAGTCGGGTTCCTGCTTCGATCAAGGAAATCTCTCACGGACCAAAGAACCGTTGTGAAAGGACAAAAGACAGTGAAGTATTCTAACCACTCTAGAAACGAACTGATCTTATATATGCCGACACAAAGCAAAGCTAACCGGCCGGTCGTGTAACACTGCCTCCTGCAACCAGCAAACAACATCCTGTATCCTTGCAGAGGTTGTGCATGCAAGACTTCTCAATCGATCGCCATCAACGTTGATCACCTATGAAGGCAACCACTGCAACTACTTCTGCGACCCTTCTCCTCCTCAGCATTGCGCTCCTATGCGGCGTTCTCGTCTCTGCTGTGGATGCTGCGAGGCAACTGCCCCCAGAAAGCCATGAACCGCCGGCGGCGGTAGCAGCGGCGGCGGCGGCCTACACGACCCTGCGGGAGAGGGCGTGGTCGAAGACGACGGCCATGGCGTGGACGCAGCAGCTCCCCTCTGGCCCGAGTGCCAAGGGTCCGGGTCACTAGCTAGCTAGCAAAGGAGTAACCGAGTAAGTAACTACAGGGTTTCGTCGATCGAGAGGTTTAGACCAAGAGCAGAAGAGCTCCCTTTGTACGACGGTTTTTTTCACCCCAATGGTTCGTGCATTTGGAAGAAGCTCGTGTTGTTCATTTTATTTTTGTTTTAATTCTGAGTTGTCAGTTTTTCGGGTATGCTTGTGCACTATATTAATTACCTTCTCTGTCCAGCCCATTAGCGTTCAAGCACTGTTTCCTGTTATTTTGGCCGCAATCTATACTCCCTCCGGTTTGGAATCGAAGTCGTTTAGGACAATGGCGACACGCCTCCAAAGACAACTTTGACTTATTCTTTTTATAAAAATATTTGTTAAAAACTAAAATATGTATACTTTTATGAAAGTATTTTGCAAGACAAATCTATTCATTTAGTTTTCACATTTCCAAACTCAATGACTTAAAAGTTATTCGTGATTTATATTCCCAATGTTTGACTCAAATCATGTCCAAAACGACTTCATTTACCAAACCGGAGGGAGTACCTACCAATACTACCAATCTATAAATTTCGGTGGTGTCGTTCACCCCACTTTGGCCTTAACCTGTCAACCCCGCGTGTGTTTAATCCGCCATCGGTGACATCATACTTACGTCACTCGGGGGAAGATAAAAAAATAGAAAAGTCGGCCTCGTGCCTGCGTCGCCTGCAACCATTGCAGAGACCCGCTGCCTCTGCCGAATCTAGCAACGAGGAGTGCAGCGCAATGCCGACAAAGGAGTGACGGAGGAGGGAGGAAGCCGGTGGATTCCATGGACCCCCGATTGACAAGGGAGTGAGGAACTTCACCGGCCGCGCCTTCTGCTTGGTGGCCGCATCGGCACTGGCGAAGCCGATGACGTCATCGGTAGCAAGGACGCTTTGGAGAAAAGACAGCACGAGGAGTACATCCCGCTCGAAGGAGATCCGGTGGTGGCCGTACCCATCCTGCTTGAGCGCCATGGCCGGCGCCGCGTTGGGCAGTGGAGCACTCTACGGAGAGGGCGAGGGAGGCGGAGGAGCAAAAGGCCAACGAAGGAGGCAGCGGACGGAATGGAGGTGCGCGACGCACTGGAGCGGTGTGGTGCAAGGAGGCGTGCGGCTGCCAAATCGATGACCTCCGGGGGTGAGATCCGTCACGGCTTCGGCCTCCCAAGGCCGCCACAACGTCGTCTTGGGGAGAGAGGAGGGGCGCCGAAGGAGTGGAGGGCGGCGAGATCCGCCGCTGCCTGCTCGATCTGCGAGGAGATGACTGGTAGAAGAGAGGAGGTTGCGCTGGGAAGAGGGGTGGCGCCATTGTTGGTGGTGGCCTAGGAGGTGACGCCGAGCGCTACATCGGTTTCTATGGAGAGAGACACCGAGCGCTCCTATGGTGTGGATCCATAGTACGACAGGTGGGTGGGGCAAAAGAAAAAAATTGATACGTGGGCCTTATTTCATTGGTCCTTGCTGACTTGTTTCACATGATAATTTGGGCCAAAAGTTTTCAGGATGGTTTGAAGTGTTCGATCGTTCTGCAAAGCAATGATGTTGCCAACATCATGAGAAGTTTTTTTGTGTCAATGGTGGGAAGTAAACACATTATTTTCTTGAGTGGTAAGCGGGGTTGGGAGAATAGATATAGTTGTGAACAAAAATAATGAAAAATTCTAAATTAATTGGGTTAAAAAATCAAGGAATTATTACGCACGTTGCAATACACAAACACGTTTGGTGCACGGGTGTTTATCTATATTTTTCTTACTCCCGTTGCAACGACGGGCAATAGGCTAGTACTATATAAAGGACATGGTTGCTTGTTGACGTTGAATAGGTACTCAAATAATGCATGTTGTGTGCCTGTGTCTCGCAAAAGTTTCTTCAAACAAGTTCTTTGAAATTTCCAAGATAACCCCTTAGGAACATGGAAGGGATTTCTTAGAAACCTGGAAGGGGGATTAATAGGAACATGAGTAAATCTAGCTAGTTCTTGCCAGGGGTGGAGCTAGAGCAACATAAATAAAGGAGGTTGCAACATCTTCATAGCATTTGTCATTTGTGGATATTCAATTTGGCAAACTCCGCGCCGGTTCTTGCAAGCAAACCGAGAACACAAAAGAAGATACTGAGCATCTCCAAGAGTTTTATAAATCCCTTCTTAATACTTTACTTTTAGCAAGATGAGAAAAACTCTCTCCAACAACTTCTAATCTATCCTCTAATATTTTAGAACTTGGAAAAATCACCTATTCTGCGTAAACTTACACGCGTCTAAGTTGTGTCTTATAGCATCTCCAAGAGTACCTAATATTTTCTTCCAAAAATATAAAGTTTTGCAACATCTAAAATATTGGAAGGAATAAAAAATCATTTCCAAGAGTTTCTAGTTATCCATTTCTAAACATAGAAGAAAATTTTATATCAAGAATCTTATACTAATTCTAAATTATCGTAATCAGTTTTATATATTATTTCTCTCTAGCTTGTACAGCTGCATGAGGAACCATTTCATAATCTTTATTCTTTCCATGATATTCCACCTTTAGATACGTGTGACTCAAAAGCGTGTAAGAGCATCTCCAAGAGTATCCTAAATCGATTCATAATAATTTATTTTTAGTAAGATACGAAAAAATCCCTCTCCAACAACTTTCAATCCATCTTCTTAATCTTTTAGGACTTTGAAAAAAATCACCCCGTTCCATGTAAAATTATGCACTCCTGAGTCATTCTTAATCTAAAGGTGGAAGGGTGCGTAAAGAATAAATAGTAGGTAAGGGTTCCTGATGCAAATATATGAGAGAGAAAGAATATATAAAAGTGATTAGGATAATTTAGAAATAGTATAGGATTTCTGAAGTAAAATTGTGTTTTATATTTCAGGAGTGGATTCTTAGAAGCTTTTAGAGATCGATGACTTTCTTTATTACTTCCAATACTATTTTAGGGGTTGCAAAACTTCGTATTTTTAGGAGAAAAAATTTCATAATCTTGGAGATGCTCTAACTTTACGCAGATTAGGAGAATGGATTAGGAATCGTTGGAGATGGGTCTTATCTAATATTGTGAAACATTAATAATTAGAATGAATTTAGAGAACTCTTGAAGATGTTCTAAAGGTGGAAGGGTGTAGAAACAATAAAGAGTACATATGGGTTTCTGAAGTAAATGTCCGAGAGAAAAATATATAAAAGTGGTTACAATAATTAGAAATATAATTAAAAATTTATGTAAATTGTCTTCTATGTTTTTGAGATGTTGCGTTGGGTGTACATAAGCAAACATACTACTACACATCCATCAATTAGAAATGATTTTGATACCTAACCATTTTTTACCACCAACCAGAGAAGAAAAAGAGATCAAGAAGAGAGATGGTGCTGACATGGGAGCTCCACCACCAAGTGGCGTTCACGTCAGTAAAACTGTCCATAAAAACCGCCCTACGGTCAAATTTAATTTGAATGGTTTTGCTAGTTGAGTGGTCAAATATATCAAATTTTGAAATTTGATGACTAAAATCAAACCAAGCCAATAGTTATTATGCCTACAAGGCGGAAAACGAATACTACTATGTCAGACCTGATTATGGGGTTTACTCCTGTAAACTGTAACGTAGGCCATATTATGCTAAAAAGTACTATATCTGATCACTAATATAATTTTTGCAAACAAACCACCATATAAGTAATTTTCATTTTATCATAAGTTAAGACTTTTACGATTTGATTATTATAACTATAAATTAAAATAGTTTTGTAACCTAAGGTTGATGCTACTAAAATCATCATGAAAAATATTATCAAAATGTTATACCTTTTATGCAACATGAAAAAATATGTTTTTTCGGAGGTATCAGGCAGAAACTACAATCGAAACGAACCGGATTTCCGCGGGCGGAAACCCGACTCTCTCGCACCTCGGCGGTAGTCCCAAGAGGGCTACCACGTGCAATCCCCCGTCTCGTTGATGCCAAAATCCATACGTAAAGTTAAATCCATACGTAAAGTTAATTATTACATTAATCGGACTACATCTCTTCGGCACATGCCGGGTACAAGTCCATCGGGACCGAATCAAACAGAAATAAATCGTCTAGCGAGCGTCTCCATGAAAGCGCGAGAAACTCCAAATCCGCAGCAGCTCGAGCGTAGAAAGAGCACTAGTCCACCCATCCGTCGTAGTCCGGCTCGTGTCCGAGACACCGTGGTCTACCCGATAAGCGGGTAGGTCATGTCGCCCTTCCCAACAAAGAGGCAAAAGTGGTGTATATTCTACTATGCAGGATTTATCCCTACTCTGGCTGTAGAAGGCTTAAGCAAAGCAAAGAAAGCAACATTCAAGGGAAGTAGAATTCAGCCGTGAGGTCAACACCTCGGGGAAGCTCACGCTTCCGAGGTCCACACCTCTGGGGTCCACACCCCGCTCAAGGATACCACACCAAAGCACCAGATCTCAACCACGATCCAGTTCCCAACTCTCATCTGCGATGTGGGCCCACCTGCTCCTATCCCCACATCTCAACGGCCAAAGCCGGGCTCACTCACTTGGGGGGACAGAAGAAGCACAAGAGAAGAATATCTAGCCAGAATAACAGATCTCAGAATTGTCCATAACCAGTGGACACGAACTATAGCTATAGGTTTAAACACTCTGCAGAGGTTGTACAACTGTACCCGCCCGAATAGGACCGAAACCGACCGTCACCGGTTCCATGCCCTACCATACGGCCGAAGGCCAAGTAAGTGTGTAGTACCCTCCCCGCGTCTCCGAGCCCGGCTCGGCCTCCGCGTGAGAGCTCATACCGCCCGCGAGAGGTCCCTCGAAGCCGTGGAACCCTTCCCCGACCTCACCGGGCAAAGTCTTCTAAGGAGGAACAAGCCCACTCCCGACACAATCACACCGATCCGCCTACGGAGGAACGCTATCCACTACAAGTCTCACCCCGCACCCCCACCCATAACAAGGCGGCGGTTTGTACGGTAATAGTCCAAAGAAGCATGGTTAGTCCGACGATCGGTCCTTAAGGGCCGAGAGCGAGCACTCCCCATCTCCACCCCATATGACACGCCTCTCGGGTTAGAGGCCGCATCGCATCTTCTTGAGCCGACGTTCACCGAGAACCAAGCGGCTCGCTCCCGCCAAAACACGTCAAGGAGATACGCACCAAGAACGCACGCTAGAAACACACCGAGATCTCCCGCATCTCGCTCCAAGCCCGCAGTACCATCCATAATCAAGCAACAAAAGTATGAATAGTTGAGGTATGGGACTAGCTAGGGGTCCGTAGCTAGTCCCGAAGTAGATAAAACAAGGAATCGGGTATATCAAATTATCAAGGCATGGTTAATCAACCGGTTATGCAATTCATCGATCAATGCATATAAAGTAAAGCACTAGCATCTAATTATCAACATGGGATCTACATGGTTGGGAGTGACATGACACCTTCGTTGCCATTGAAGCGCCGTTGTCCCGGAGCAAGGTACTCGAGGTCCTCCGCGTCCTCCCGGTCGAAGCTCGGGTCCGCGCACGAGATTCGACGCGAACATAAGAATACGGTGCACATCTAAGCAATAACTCCAAATAGAAACCAATTTGTAGAAGATCCAAAAGAGCTCAAACTACCTACAATCAGCAAGGTTTCGAAATTATGAAATTATAGAAATTAGTTTTATATTTTTTCGAGCTCCCCGTAATTAGTTATGATTTTTCAAAGGTTTAAACCATTTTTAAATCATTTCGAAATTACTTTTGAAAAAGAAAAGGATTTATATTTAAATTAGCCGCCGACGTCGCATGATGTCGGCCTTCCTCGCTAGTGGGCCGAAGGTGGGCCGAAAGTGTAATCGGGCCGAAGGTGGCCCACTTCGGCCCAAAGGGGGCTCCGCCCGCCGCCCAAGTGGCCACGGCCCGCTTAGTTCGGCCGGCACAACCCGCTAGCTCAGCGGCACACCCCGCTTAGCACAAAGGGGCGATGTCCAGGGAAGGCCCCGTGCTTCCGCGCCTCTCTTGTTTGGGCCGTTGCGGCCCGCCCTTTAATTGGGTCCGCCCGGCGGGCGGCCCGTTTAGGGTTTAACCCTCTCTACTCTCTCCCCGGGACGCTCACCGGTGTTCGAGGGATTGCCCGCGCCTCCCGCGGCGGCGCGCACGCAAGACCGGCAGCCGGGGTCTTCGTCGCCGCGTGGCCAAAGGTCCACCGGTTCGACTCGCCCACGCATCGCCGTGTTCACTCGTTCGTTTCAAGCGTTTGGGGCCACGAAGGCCGGCATGCGCGCGGCCGTGCACGGCGCGGCGTCGTGCGGTGCGGTCGGCCATTGGTCCGGGCGAGACATCGCGCCGGGGTGAGCGGGCTTTACCGCGCCGGCACGCGCCCGGCCGCAAGCGTCCGCACGACGCAGCCTATCTAGTACCCGTAAGCGCGACATGCGACGGTGCGGCGGGTGCTCGTCTCCCCGCAACGTAAATATCGGCGTGACGCGCCGGCTCACGGAATCACCCCGACGTCGGCGAGCGCATGGACTTGGGGTTGTCTAGGAGCACCGCACGAGAGCACACGGCGGCGCTAGATCGCGCCCCTTGCACACAGTCCACGCGCGCGACGGCCGATCCCACGCAAGGTCCTCGCGCGGCGACGGCGCGCTCAAGAGCACGAGGGCTCGGGGAGCTCCCCGCCCGTCGAGCATGGCGCCGCGGCACGAAGGCCGGCATCCGGCATGAATAACGTGGCAACGCGTCATGACGCCGCCGCAGCATCACAGAAGGTGACCAAGGGGGAGGAAAGAAGAGTACGGCCGCGGTGGTGCTCACGATGGGTCGACGGTGTAGGCGTTGCCGCTTGGGGAAGAGGGTCTCGCCGGTGAGGTAGATGTCCACGCGCGACGGCTTTCCCCCGCGTCCCGCCTCCTAGCTCCCCGTCCGTGCTCCGCTCCTCCCCGCGCAGCCGAGGCGGCGGCGCCCCTCCTCTCTCGGCTCTCGGGCGGGAAGAAGGAATCGAAAACCCCAAAGGGGTTGGTGGCTTGGGCACCCGGGTCGCGGCCTCTCCTTGCTTTTTGAAGCCCGCGCCGCGAGCGTCGATGCGAAAGCCCCGTGCTTCCCGGCTTTCACCGTCCGGCGGCCGAGGTGGCACCGGCCTCCTCCGCGCAAGCCAAGTTGCGGGCGCGCGGCGTGGGGGCAAATGAGGAAAATCCCGCCTTGGTCGGGTTCGACTCGTGTGCGCGCGTGCGCGCCGGTCCCTCGGCGTGCGGGGCCGGCCGGATGGGGAGGCCGTCCCCATCCCCCACGCGCGGCCGCGGAGCGAGTCGCCCGTGCGGTGCGAATCCGAGGCGGGGGAAGAAAGGGTGAGGATAGGGGAGAGTGGTTGACCGACACGTGGGCCCAGTGGCCGTCGGCGGGTTATAGTTAGCAGGGAAAGGGGGTAAGGTTTGGTGGGCCGAGATTTGGAGCGGGGCCGGGCCGGTGGAGTGAACAGGAAGAGGGAACCGGCCCAAGACTAGTAATCGCATTTAGAAATAAGTTAAGAAGTAAAAAAATAGGGTTAGAGTTTGAATTTGAATATTTTTCAAATTCAAACTTCACACAAATAAATTCCAAATAAAACCGAAAAATCCAACTCACATATTTTACCATAATTTGAATTTATGTTTTTATAAATGGGGCAAAAGGTGGAGAATTTAGGGAGAGGGCAAGAAATTTGGTTTGAAAATTGTTAGCACTCAATTCCAAACAAAAAGTTTTAAATTTTCGCAAAAATTTCACACCTAAATTCCCGGGTTGTTACATTCTCCCCCACCATCGAGAATCTCGTCCCCGAGATTTAGACTCCAACCTCCTCCGTGAACAAGTGAGGGTACTCCCTTCGAGATCGGCCTCTTTCTCCCAAGTTTCTTCTCGCTCTCGTATGATTACTCCACAACACTTTACAAAAGGGAATAGTTGTTCTCCTTGTCTCTTTGACTCGCGTGGTCCAAGATCTTCTCGTGGTACTCGCATACTCAAGGGTGTCTTGCAGTGTCAAGCAACTCCATGGGCACTTGCTTTGCTTCCACCGCCTTCTCACTCTTCTTTAGCCGTGACACGTGAAACACCGGGTGTACTCCCCGCCATTGTCTCGGTAGCGCAAGCCGGTAGGCTAGACTTCCAATCCTTCGGGTGATTGGTACGCCCCCACGTACCTCGCGGCGAGCTTTCCTTTCACCAAGAACCTTTTAGTTCCTCGGAGTGGTGAGACTTTCAAGTACACTCGGCCTCCAACTCGCAAAGGTCAACTCTCTTCTTCTTTTGTCGGCATAGCTCTTCCGATGGCTTTGAGCGATCCTCGTGTTCTCACGAACTTTCTCAACTTTCTCCTCTCGCTTCTTCAATGATTGCCGGCCCAAAGAGTGTCCGCTCTCCAACCTCGGACCAAGCTAGGGGAGTCCCGCACTTCCTCCCGTAGAGAGCCTCAAAGGGGGCCATTCGAAGACTCGCTTGATAGCCGTTGTTGTACGAAAACTCGCAAATGGTAGGCCGCTCTCCCAATCGGTGCCGTAGGTGAGTGCACACGCTCGTAGCATATCCTCCAAAAGCTGGTTAACTCTCTCCGTCCGCCCATCCGTCCGTGGGTGGAAAGTTGTGCCGTAGTTGAGAGTGGTGCCCATGAGCTTGTGGAAGCTCCGCTAGAACTTGGCGACAACCGCGGTTTGCGGTCGGACACAATACTCTTGGGTGCTCCGTGTAACCTCAAAATATGCTCAACATACAAGTTTGCCGTGCGTTCGTCCCAAAGGTCACCTTCACCGCACGAAGTGCGCCACCTTGGTCGGGCCGGTCCACTATGACCCAAATCGAATCATTCCCCTTTGGTGTCCGGGGAAGTCCCACTACAAAGTCCATGGAGATGTCCTCCCACTTCCAAACCGGGATTTCGAACGGCTTAAGCAACCCTACAGGTTTCGGTGCTCGATCTTCACTCTGCTACAGGTGTCGCAACAGGCCACGTAGTGAGCTATATCTCTCCTCATGTCTTTCCACCAGTACCTAGTCTTCAAATCTTTGTACATCTTTGTGCTCCCTGAGTGGATCGAGTACCTCAAACCGTGAGCTTTTTTCATGATCTTCTCTAGGAGTGCCTTGTCTTGAGGCACACAGATCCGTTCCTTCAGCCACACAGTGCCCTGCTCGTCCACGCGGTAATCCTCTGCTTTACCTTCCTTCATCAGTTCCCGCAGAACTTTGATCTCTGCACTCGACCTCGCCGTTGTTCGGATTCGTTCATCCGGATCGTAGGTCACTCGCCGTGCATTGACTTGGCCATGGTCCGCAATTTCGATCCTCGCCTTCTCTAGCTCTTCATGTAAGGCAGTTGCTCTTCTCTCACCATAAGGTTGTTGCAATATGTTTTTCGGCTCGGTGCATCCGCCACAACGTTCGCTTTGCCCGGGTGGTAGTTGATCTCGACGTCGTAGTCCTTGATCGCCTCTAACCATCTCCTCTCGCCTCATGTTCAACTCTCGTTCGGGTGAAGAAGTACTTTAAGCTCTTGTGGTCGGAGAACAACTCACACTTGTTCCCTATCAAGTAGTGTCTCTAGATCTTGAGTGCGTGCACAACAGTACCGCCAACTCCAAGTCGCGTGTCCGTAGTTTTCCTCGTGTTTCTTCACCGCCCGGAAGCATAAGCCACAACTTTCCCTTCCCCGCATCGAACACAACCAAGTCCCCGCTTCGAAGCGTCACAAGAGACCACAAAGTCTTTCTTGATAACCGGCAAAGTAAGCACCGAGCCGTGGTGAGTCTCTTTTTCAACTCCCCGGAAACTCTTGTCGCACGCTTCCGACCATTCGAACCTTGTGTTGTTCTTAAGCTGCTCCGTCATCGGCTTGGCGATCTTGGAGAAGTTCTCAATGAACCTTCGGTAGTATCCGGCCAACCCAAGGAAGCTTCGACGTCCGTCACGTTCAACGCGCTGCTCCCACTTGGTAACCGACTCGACCTTGGACGGATCCACAACTATCCCTATGCCGACAACACGTGTCTCAAAAACGCGACCTTCTCCATCCGAATTCGCACTTGCCGAACTTGGCGTACGCTTCTCGCTACCTCGGCCTCTCTAGCACGACCCTCGTGTGCTCCTCGTGCTCCTCTCGTAGTCTTAGAGTATATCGGGATATCGTCGATAAACACCACCACAAACCTCGTCCAAATCTTTCATGAAGACTTTGTTCATCAAGTTCATGAAGTAAGCGGGGGCGTTGGTCAGCCCAAAAGAAACCACCACGAACTCGTACAAGTTGTACCGTGTGGTGAAAGCCGTCTTAGGAATATCTTGCTCTCGGATCTTTATCCGGTGGTAACCTCGACCTCGCATCGATCTTGGAGAAGAACTTTGCTTTCTTGAGCCTATCCAACAGTCCTCGATTCCGGGGAGTGGGTACTTATTCTTGATCATCATCGAGTTGAGCGTGCGGTAGTCTATGCACATCCTCTTGGTACCGTCTTTCTTCTCCACGAAGAGCACAGTGAACCCCACGGTGAGGCACTCGGCCGAACAAATCCTTGCTCGAGCAGCCTTCTTGAGTTGTTTCTTCAACTCGTCCAGCCCATCGAACGACATCCCGTACGGACTCTTTGCAACGGGCCCCGCTCCGGCATCGGCTCAATCACGAACTCCACGTCTCGATCCGGGGGTAACTCCGTAAGCTCCTCCGGAAACACGTCCGGGAAATTCACAAACCACCGGAATTTCCCCGAATTTCCTTCCCACTCATGTTGCACATCATCGTAGCGAGTCTTCGGACCCCGGGGTTTGATCCGCACTTTCGTTCCACCGGGGTGTTCTAGCCGTATGAATCCGGGGTTGCAAGAGACCATCCCGTTGTGCTTTGCCAACCAATCCATCCCTAGGATCACGTCTATGCCTGTGAGACTCCAAGACCTGTCAAGTCCGCCGTGAACAACCGCCCCTCAAACACCATCTTCACTCCCCGCACTCTAATGTACTCCTCTTCTCTCCTAGAGGAGAACTAGTCAAGATAGGCCTTGGTCGAGGCTTAGTTGGTAATGACCTTTCTTTAACAAACTTGGTAGAAATATACGAAAACCGAGCTCCGTATCGAACAAAACAAGCTTGCCAAAATTGAGTCAACGAGGAACTCACCGAGTGCGACGTCGAGTGCGGCCGCCGCATCCTCGGCGGTGAGGTGGTTCATGTCGGTGTTTTAGACCGGCAACCTACTAAGGGGAGTACCCGAAGTAGATGAATGTGGCCTCGCCGAGATCGGTAACTCAAAGGAAGAGACACGTGGCACACAATTTAGACAGGTTCGGGCCGCGAGGTGCGTAATACCCTACGTCCTGTATGCTGCGTAGCTCTGGATTGATTGGGTGTGTTTAAAGGATGATGCGATGATCCTAGAGATCGGTCCCTGCCTCGCCTTATATAGTCCGGGAGGCAGGGTTACAAGTCGGAGTAGGGAGAGAGTACTAGTCGAGTACGTCTAGGAGTCCTCCATACAGTGCGGAACATGTACAGCTCCCTAACCGAGTACTACTCCTTTGTAGTCCTTGTGCTCCACGCCATCAGATGCCATGTAGCGCAAGCCGGGTAGTCCCAGGGGCCCACCGAGTAGTCGGTCCTGGTACCCACCGAGGTAGTGGGCCCAGGGAGGTCCATACGACAAGCCCCCGAGTACTTTGTAGTCGAGAAGGATAGCTTCAAGTAGTCTTGACGGCCTTAACGAGTAGTCCTCAAGCGTCCCCGAGTACTACAAGTCAAAAGTCCTCAAGAGTAGTCGAAGCATCCCGAGGCCGGGAATTTACTCCACCGATGTTTGAGCAATCTTGAAGTCTTCTCGAGTAGCCTCAAAAGTCCTCGAGTGCCGCCTTCGAAGGTCTTCAAAAAATGCCTGTCCGGTCTTGAAGCCGGAGCTGATATGGAGGTGCGATTGCAAAATCGCACTCCATATGGAGTAGCCCCCGAGCCTTAGGTTGAGCCGCAGGCTCTGGCTGAGGGTCCATTTGAAGTCTTTGCAAGAAAATCCTGAAAAATCCGGAGAGAAAAAACCGAAGGACACGTGGCACGGAGCCCCCGAGCCTTGAGTCGAGTACTTCCTCTCGAATTGAAGGGTCATCTTGAAGAATGTGTCCTGAGATGCTCCTGAGTCTTGTCGCTTCCCGTGTACTCGAGTAGAAGTAGCCGAGCCCCCAAGGTGAGGTGCGTCGACTAGTAGAATGCGAAGAGTCACGCGCGGCCGCCGAGTCGGCCAAGCGCGGACTTATCGATCCGGCCGTTGGAGGGCCGGTTTATAAATAGAAGCCAAGGCCCTTAGGGTTTTTCACCCATCGCTGTTGTAGCCATTTCGAATCGTTCTGAGGTAGATCCACTTCCGCCGCACGCCGCTACCGCAAGAGGATCTAAGTGCGCCGCCACCCGCAGCTTCCGGAGTAGTCCCCGAGCGGATGCGCGTGAAGACCCCCTGTACTTGGAGAATGAAGCCTTCACCGTCCAAGTCCGCGAAGGTCGCCGAGAAAAAGAGGGCCGCGAAGAGGCCGCCGCGACCGCCACCGGAGCAGCGCCGCCAATGTCTCCACCGCGAGCGCATCCAAGCCGCGAGTGGAAGAAGTCAAAGGTGAAGACCGAGGATCCGTTGGCCCTTCTCAACAGCCGGATTTATCCGGGAGAAGGAGGTAGATTTGTGGAGGGCCGCCGCCGGGGATCCATACCCGATGGAGAAGGTCGAAGACGAAATCCCGATGTTCGCGCGTTTCATGGAGCGCGGACTCGCGCTTCCGGCCTAGTGATTTCTTCAAGGGCCTCCTCAGGTACTATGGAGTCGAGTGCCTCAATCTGAACCCTAACGACATTTTCCATACCGCGGTCTTCGTCCATTTTTGCGAAGCATTTCTTGGGATCAAGCCGCACTGGATCCTCTTCCGGAAATTCTTCCACGTGAAGCCGCAGCTAAGCGCCAGCAATCCACGAGTAGTCGGAGGAGCCGACATCCAGATGAGGGAAGACGCCGCTAAGCAGTACCTGGCGTACAAGCTCATTGACTCCAACGCCGATTGGAAGGCGAGGTGGTTCTACATCACGAACCACCACCCCGGCCTGCCGAAGCCGAGTGGGAGGCGGCCCCAGTGCACCGTGACCGGTGGAACACGGAACCCATGATGCAGAGGGGATCCGCCTCCCCGAGCCGCCGGCACGCATCAAGGTGCTCGCAGAAGCCGGACCGAGGGCCGAACACGTGGCCTTCGCTTCATGAGGCGAGGGTGCGCCGCCGATGGCCCGCGACACCTTGGGCTTCGAGTACACCGGCGACGACGACACGTCGCGGATGCCCGCAGGCGAGATGGACGACGACGACGACATCATCGAGAGGGCCGGCGCGGATCTTCAAGGACATGCCGCCGTACACAGCGTGCCCCGTCCAGGAGTACTCCGCCGCGCGCCCGCCAAAGGAGGTGAGTAGTCGAACCGCCCTAGTCGAGCGCTCCTCGCTTGTGAGTAGTCGCGCTGATGTCGTGTGCCTTGCAGGAGGACGTGAAAATGTTCGTCTCCGGCCGCAGCCGCCCCCTCGTGGAATCAAGATCCCGAAGGAAGGGAAGGCCAAATCCAAGGAACGGCGAGAAGTCGGCGAAGGCGATGACACCGTCATCGTGGAGGACACCTCCTCCTCCTCCTCCTCCTCCTCCTCCTCCTCCTCCTCCTCCCTCCGACGACGACGAGACGCCGCAGACCGCTTCTAGCCGCGGTCGAGGTTTAGCCGCCCGTGCTTGCCTCACGTACCTCTTGTGCAGACCCGCCGGCTAGCCTAGAGGCTAGTCCGGCCGCGCCGCCACGGAAGCTGCGCAACCCCGCCCGCAAGCGGGTGGCGAAGAAGCTGAAGGTCTCAGAGACCACGCCTCAAGAGGTAAGCTGTCTTGACTAGAGTAGTCGAGTACTCGTCGTGCGAGTACGCATGTTGATGAGTGAGCCCCCTTGTATGCAGGAGGTGCCGCCAACGGAGCCCGTCGAAGAGGGCGACGAAGGCGAGTAGGGTACAGTGGGGGAGCCCGCTGGAAGTCGTAGTCCAGCCCCCGCTGTTGAAGAGCTCTTGGCGCAATTGGAGCGCCAGCCCCTGCTCCTCAGGAGAGCACAGAGCCCGTAGCCGCCGCCGTTGAAGAGGTGGTGGCCCCAGGAGCGCAGGAGGGCGCTGCACCGGCTGCCGTCGCTGCAGAGGAGGCAGTGGCCGCCGAGGTGCGAGAAGAGACGCCCGCCGAGGGTGGACTGGTAGATATTGCCAGCATCCTCGGTGCCCCGGCCGTGACGATAGTCCGGTCGAGCTTGTAAGTACTGCATCTTCCCGGTAGTACTTGTTGTAGTAGTCGAGGTTGACCGACGACCAACCGTATGTGCTTCTCGCAGAAATCTACGGATCCGTCCCGGGAGGGGGATGAACCCTCTACGACGGTGGCGGAAGAAGTCGCGCCGCCCGCCGAGGAGTCCGCTCCTCGCTCCCCAGACGTACCCGAAGCGCCGGCCATCGAGGCGTCGTTGCCCGAGGCCGCCGTGGTCGAAGGTAAGTACTCTTCGAAGCCGTAGAGCTCCTCGAGGGGTAGTCATAGTCGTTAATACACTTGTCTTCTCTTTGACAAAAGCCGAAGCCGAAGGGGAGTGACATCCCCGCGGGGGTGCCTATGCGAAGTCGACACCAGTAGGTGCCGGGAGGCTACGGGAGGAGCCCCCGAGCAGACGGACGTAGCCGCCGAAGAGGCCGCCACGGCGACCGGAGGAGAGGAAGTCATCACGTCGCCAGAGGTCGCTCTGGAGGTGGCGATCCGCTCCCCGGAGATCCAGGACGCAGAGCTCATCCGTTCTGCGCCGATGACGGAGGCCGCCGCGAGTAGTCGTGGCGGGGTGGAGCTGCTGGCTGACGACCTGGTGGACCCGGCGACGGTAGCCAAGCACCTGGAGGCGGTCTGCCAGGCTGAGCAATGGATGAAGGTGAGTAGTCTAAACTCCTGAGTAGTCAATCCTCTGTGTTGAGTACTCATTTTGACATGTGTTGTCTGTGCAGGACGTCGTGGAGAGGTCCCGTGAGAAGTCGAGCATGCTGCAAGGCTTCGGCGACGCGGTGCTCCGGGCCGAGGCGTTGGAGGAGCAGCTCTTGAAGTCGCGGAAGCACGCGGCCGCCATGCAGTCCAAGCTCGACGCCGCCTTTGCCAAGTACCACAATGATATCCAGGATATGCAGGCAAAGAGCGACGACTTGGTGCGGAGGAACAAGACGCTCCACAACAAGAACAAAGGTACGCCACTTGACTTGTTGGGTAGTTGCTGGAGGTGAGAGGTAGTCTGACCCGCTGTGCTTTGTTATATTCGCAGAGCTTGAGGGCCAAGTGGAGCAGTTGAAGTCCTCGGAGACGAGCATGAAGAATCTCTTCTACGGGAGCAGGAAGCCCGCCGGTGTAGTCGAGCTCGACTACAAAGAACTTGCCTTTGAGTGCGAGAAGCACATGGAGCTTCGGATTGCATCCGACCACGATCTCGTCAATCGCTACAAATCATTGCGAAGTTGAATGAAGACCGTGAGGCGCCGCGGCCCAAACTCGAAAGATCTTGAAGAAGCCGCGCTGCCGATCGCGAGGCTCTTGGTTCCTCATCCGGGCGGCCCCAAGATCGCTCCGCTCGTGGATCGCCTCAGGGAAGCCCCCAGCCGGCTGGCGGCTTATGTGAAGCACATGGCGAGGTCGATCCCGAAGCAGGTCTTGGCCTTCATGAAGTCCTACTTCCCGAAGGCCCTGGTGGAGATAGTCACCGGCGGAGTAGCCGCCAACTGCACCGATGAGCAAGACGCGGAGCCGCCGGGAGCGCATGGCTCCCATCGCGGAGCAAGTGGCTGATAAGCTCAATCTCCAGTAGCCCTGTAATAGGTAGCTGGTAGCCAAAGTTGTACAGAAACAATTGTAATGGAATTGTTTAAGTATTAATGAAAGGAAAATTCCAGCAATGAGTACTCGTAGTCGCGATCTCAGAGTGCGGAGTCCCATCGTGGAGTTGTCGCGAGTAGTCGTACTCGGCGGTAGTCCCGTTGAGGGAAGTAGACAAGAAGAAGTTGATGAACGATCAAGCTTTATTACCGAAGAAGTACACCCGGATGGCCGGGGACGTAGTTACGCGAGTAGTGGCCCGGACCCGGGGCCGCTTACGGTCCGAGTGATGCTAGGGCGAGTAGCCGCTTACAGACGGTAGATCCATAGATAGCCGTGTAGGCCGGATCTTGGAGTATGGTCTCTCGCAGACCGATGCTAGAGTCCTTTGTCGCTCGTCGCGGCCCGCGATCCGTAGGTAGGCCGCGCGGGCCGGATCCCGGAGAGGAGTAGTCCGAGACCCGGGGCCGGGGACCGGAGGCCGCTTACGGCGGAGGGTTGTTGATGTAGTCGTGTAGACTTGGACCCCGGAGTAGTCGTGTAGACTAGGCGTAGAATCGACGAGAGCCGGTCGACGTTCCACGAGTTGTTGATGTCTTCGCCTTCAAGTGTCCGGAGGCGGTATGAGCCCGCCCCGGTCACCTTTGCCACGGTGAAGGGACCTTCCCGAGGGAGAGCCGAGCTTGTGTAGTCCTTCCGTGTTCGGGATGCGACGGAGGACGAGATCACCAACGTTGAAGGAGCGTTCCTTGACGTTGCGATCGTGGTAGCGTCGGATACCCTCCGGTACCTTGCCGATTGGACAAGGGCAGCGCGGCCGAGCCTCTTCGAGGCTATCGATGTCAACTCGTCCGTCGTCTTCGTAGACGCCTTCGTCGTAGTGCTCCACCGCCGGTGAGTTCCATATGACGTCGGCGGGGAGGATTGCTTCGGAGCCGTAGACCAGAAGTAAGGGGATTGCCCCGTTGGCTTGGATGGCCGAGTCCGTAGCCCCCGCAGTGCGTTGGGTAGTTCCTTGATCCACTTGCCCCCTATGGAGTTGGCAAGCATCGTGTAGCCGCTTCTTGAGAGTGTCGAGCACCATCCCATTGGCGCGCTCGACTTGTCCGTTGGCCCGAGGGTGAGCAACCGAGACGTATCGGACGTCGATCCCGCCGTTCTCGCGGTACTCCCGGAACCGGTGGTTGTTGAAGTTGGAGCCCGTGTCCGTGATGATGCGGTGCGGTAGTCCGTAGCGATGCACGAGTTCATCCAGAAGTCGAGTATTCCGTCATCCTTGGGGCATGTGACCGGCTTGACCTCGATTCACTTGGTGAACTTGTCGATGGCCACCAATACTCTGTTGAAACCACCGGCGCGGCTTGGCGGTGGCCCAATCATGTTGAGCCCCCAGCGGGCAAAGGGCCGGGTTGGCGGTATGGTGACTAGCTTGTAGGCCGGGACGTGTTGCTTCTTGGCGAAGTACCGACATCCATGGCACCGTCCGATGATTTCTTCGCGCGTCGCCCGGGCGGTGGGCCGCAGAAAGCTCGTCGGAAGGCCTTGCCGACCGGCCGTGCGGGAGGACGCGTGGTTGCCGCACGCCCTTGTGGATCTCCTCCAAGATGTCCTTGCCTTCTTGCCGAGGGACGCACTTCATGAGTACTCCCGAGAGGATGCGCCCCGCTTGTAAAGCTTGTCTCCAACGAGGACGTAGAACTTGGCGCGGTGGACGAGCCGCTCGGCCGAGTTCTTGTCCGAGGGAACCTTCGCTCGCTAAGGTAGTCGATGAAGGGTTGCCTCCGGTCCACGTCGATCATCATGACCTCCTCGTCCGGCCGATGGGTTGGGCCGGGACAGTGGTCGCCGGCGCCGGCTCCGGATGGATGGCGCGTGAAGCTCGTGAACGAATACACCCGCCGGAACTTGAGCGCGGGTGGATCCAAGCTTTCGAGAGGACGTCCGCCGCAACGTTGTTGTCGTGGACGATGTGATGGAACTCGAGACCCTAGAACTTATTCTCGAGCTTGCGGACTTCTAGGCGTAGGCGTCCATGTTCTCCTTGTTGCGGTCCCGGACTTGTTGACTTGGTTGATGACCACCTGCGGAGTCGTCGTAGACTAGTAGCCGCTTGATGCCCGGTGGGCCGCGAGGCGGAGCCCGTGTAGGAGAGCTTCATATTCGGCTTCGTTGTTTGAGACCTTCCCGGAAGATTTGCATGACGTACTTGAGTTGTTCGCCCGTTGGAGAGATCGGGAGTACCCCCGCACTCGCGCCCTCGAGGTTGAGTGAGCCGTCGAAGTACATCACCCAATGCTCGGTCGCACGCTTGGAGTAGGCGGTGGTTCTCCCCGCCACTCGCCATGAAGTCGACTAGAGCCTGCGACTTGATGGCTGTGCGTGGCTTGAAGTCGATGGTGAGGGCGCCGAGCTCGACTGCCCACTTGGAGATTCTTCCCGCACCATCTTGGTTCCGCAGATGTCGCCGAGCGGGTAGTCGGTGACGACGGAGATTGAGTACTCCTGGAAGTAGTGTCGTAGCTTCCGCGAGGTGATGAGTACGCGCACGGAGCTTCGCACAGCCGATAGCGTGCCTTGGACTCTGATAAGACCTCGCTGACGAAGTAGACTGGGCGCTGGACTGGGTAGGCGTGGCCGTCTTCCTGCCGCTCGACGACGATGGCGATGACCGACCATGTGAGTAGTCGTAGCGAGGTAGAGCGATGGGCGCTCGCCTTTGCGAGGAGCCGTGAGGACCGGTGGCTTCGACGGAAGTCCTTGAGCCGGGCGAGGGCTTGATCCGCCTCCGGAGTCCACACGAACTTCTCTTGGTGCTTGAGTAGTTTGAAGAAGGGTAGGCCCCGTTCTCCAAGCTTTGAGATAAATACGTTCAACGCCGCCATGCACCCGGTCGGCTTCGGGACGTCTTTGATGCTCGTGGGAGCTTTCAAGCCGGTGATGGCGGAGATCTTCTCGGGGTTGGCTTCGATGCCGCGCCGGGGCGATGATGAAGCCAAGTAGTTTGCCCGAAGGTACGCCGAAGATGCACTTGTTCGGGTTGAGCTTCCAGCGGTACTCGCGCAGGGATGCGAAAGTCTCTTCAAGGTCATCGATGAGGGTACTGGAGTTTCTGGTCTTGACGAACACGTCGTCCACGTAGGCCTCGATGTTCTTGTTGAGCTGCTTCTTGAAGCAGGCTTGGATAGCTCGTTGATACATTGTGCTAGCGTTCTTCAGCCCGAAGGACATGGTCGTGTAGCAGTACGTGCCAAACGGGGTGATGAACGCGGTCTTCTCCTGGTCTTCTTCCTTGATCGCGATATGGTGGTACCCGGAGTAGCAGTCGAGGAAGCGAGCGGTGTCGCAGCCCCCGCCGTGGAGTTGATGACTTGATCAATCTGCGGCAACTCAAAGGGGTCCTTGGGGCAGTGCTTGTTGAGGTCGGTGTAGTCGACGCACATCCTACACTCGTTCGTGTTCTTCTTGCGAATGAGGACGGGTTGGCGAGCCACTCAGGATGCAAGACTTCTCTAATGAAGCTGGCCGCGAGTAGCTTGGCGACTTCCTTCTTGATAGTGTCCCGTCTATCGTCGGCGAAGCGTCGGAGGTGTTGTCGCTTGGGGGTGGCCTTAGGATCGATGTTGAGGCGCGTGCTCAATCGGCTCCCCGGGCACTCCCCGGCATGTCCGCCGGCTTCCACGCGGAGATGTCGCGGTTAGCCCGAAGGAAGCCGATGAGCGCGTCTTCCTATTTGGGGTCGAGGCCGGCCCCGATGGTGGTGGTCTTGCTGGCGTCGCCTGTCCCGAGGTCGATCGTCCGGACAAGGATCTCCTCGACCGGGCGAGGCTTGTTGGAGTTGTCAGACTTCTCAGGGATGTCGAGTTCACTTGTAGCAAGTTTCTTCGACGCGGCGTAGACCTCCATCATGGCGTTGGGTACTTGATTTGTGGAGGCGATCTCCACGGCCTTCGTATCACGGTCGTGGGTGATTTTCAAGTCCCCTTGGAGAGAGAGTACACCCGCTGGGCTTGGCATCTTGAGTACCAAGTAGGTGTAGTGTGGCACCGCCATGAACTTGGCGATGGCCGGTCTGCCGAGGATGGCATGGTAGGAAGTCTCGAAGTCCGCGACCTCGAACTTGACATACTCGGTACGGTAGTTGTCCCGAGATTCCCCGAAGGTAACTGGCAGGACCACTGAGCCCAGTGGGATAGCCGCGTTTCCGGGGACGATGCCGTAGAAGGGCGTGTTGCTCTTGGTGAGCATGTGGGTGATGTCGAGCTTCATCTTCTTCAAGGTCTTGGTGAAAAGGACGTTGAGCCCGCTTCCACCGTCGATGAGGACCTTGTTGAGCTTGGCGCCCACGACCACCGGTTTCGGGACGAGGGGGAAACGTCCTAGTTCGGAGAAGCCGGTCCATTGATCCGTGCGGGATAAGGTAATGGGTACCTCCAACCACCCGAGAGGGGTCGGAACCGCCGGTTCAATGCTCATGACTTCTCGACGGGTAGCCTTCGCTCCCCGCTGCCGGCGCGCTCCGCCGAAGAGAACGTTGATAGTCTTGTCGGCTTCCTGGAATTCGTTGTTGTCGCCGTCCTTCTTCTTGCCCTTTTTGTCGTGAGGGTGCGGTGGCTTCGGCGTATCCTTGAGTGCATGCCTGAGTTGGTAGCACTGCTCAGTGTTGTGGTTGTCGTTTAGGTGCCACGGGCACTTCTCCTTCAGCAAGTCTTTGAAGCTTCCGGAGTTCCTCTTCGGGTTCTCCTTCGCAGGGCGCTGGATAGCCGCGACAGTGTTGTCTGGCTTGCGCTTGCGGTTGGGACCCGAGTAGTTGTTGTTGTTGTTGTTGTTGTTGCGACCGCCTTGGTTCGCGTTGTTGCCGCCGCCGCTGCCCCGGTTCTCGCTTGTTTTTGCCACGGATGGCGTCGTACTTGGCGTTGGCCTTGTCTTCTTCATCCGCCCGGGACGTGATCATGTCCTTGAGGTGGGGGATGGACTCGGGGCGGCGGCGACCGAAGTCTTCGAAGGTGCGAGAGGTGGTAGAGGCCGTCTTGAAAGAGGTCGATGACCTCCTTGTCGGTGACGTCGACGACGATAGCGCGCTTGTCGAAGAAGCGGCGCATGTACTTGCGGAGGGTCTCGCCTTGTTCCTCGCTTGACCATGGCCGGGTCCATGCGAGTACCCAATCGGCCCATGGCGCCCGCGAAGTTGCTTCGGTGAACCGCTCCTTCGGCCGGTCCCACTTGTCGATCGAGTGCTTGTCCGGGGCCGACTCGAGCCATGTGAGTGGGGCTTGGTCCGAGCGAAGGGGAAGTAGAGGCACTTGGTGTCGTTGTTGCCGCCGCCGTTCTCGATGGAGAGGGCGTAGCACCCGAGCCACCGGATGGGGTCCTCGCTTCGCGTCGTACTTGGTGATCCCCAAAGGCTTGAACTTGTCGGGGAGGAGTAAGTTGCGAAGTCGAGGTGAGAAGGCGGGGAAGCCGTCGTTGTCGCTCGCAAGGGTCGACTTCTTCCGCCGCAGCCTCCTCAATCTTCTCGGCGGGCATCGTAGCCGCCCCGGGAGGCGCCGCAGGCGTGGCCGTTCGCGTGGCCGCGGCCACCGCGACGCCGCCACCGCCGGCCCTCCCGTTGGCTCCATGGTTGGAGCTTCCGCCGCCGCCGCCGCCGCCGCCGTGTCGTGGCCGCCGCCACCGGCCGGAGCACGGTGGGGGACAACCTCGCGGTTGTTGTTGCCATCTTGTGGAGGTCCGCCGATGTGGGAGCGAGTACGGTTGGGCCGAGTTGGGAGCTCGGCTCGTCTTCGGTTGGGACCGTCGTTGGCACCGCGACTTTTAGCTTCGTTGTCGCGGTGCCCGGCCGCAGGAGGTTGGTTGACTCGTTGTCGACCCGCATGAAGTAGGCCTCTTCGCCGAGCTTGGCGATGACCTCTCCGAAGATGTATGCCCCGAGCCCGTCGTGCTATCGCCGTGATCGACATGAGGCATTGCTCGTGGGTAGTGTGTACTCTACTCTCGACCGCCTCGAGAGCTTCCGCAAGGTTGCGGACGGGGAAGTTGTCACGGAGGCGTCGGCGACGTTCGCCGCGCTTCCGGCTACGCTCACGTCGAGCGTCTCTCGTCCGCAGGGTTCTCGTTTGCTAGAGCATTGGCGCAGAACTCGTCGCAGGAGATGTCTTCTAGGTACTGTCTTGGGTAGCCGTCCCCCGAAGGTCTCCGGGGCGTCGCCAGCAGCCCATGAAGACTTGGCGATCGGGGGTGCCAAGGCCGGGCTCGAAGGCGCCACCTCGCTTGGTGTGTTCGAGTCGCCCCCGGCCGCGGGTGTTCCTTCCCGGAACGGGAGCGAGTCGATGTAGGCGACGTAGCATGAGTCTCCACTTATCGGGTCGGCGGGCTTGCGGTCCGGCCGCAGACGAATCTCCCGGCCGGTGTAGATGTTATAACCAGCCCGCAGGCCACCCCTAACAAGGGGAGTTCGGTGGAGTTGTCCTCGGACTCGGGCTCCTCGTGGTCCGACCCGAAGTCGAACTCGTAATCGGGGCTCGAGTAGAACTCGGAGAAAGGGTTGGAGTCCGAAGCATGGGCGGGGGCGGTGTCGGAGTCCAAGTTGTACTCGGGTACGGGCTCCTTGCCGGCCCGGCGCGAAGAGGGAGCTCCCGTGCGGGCCCGCCCGAGGATGCGGGGGCCACGCACGGAGCGCTCACGAGGTGAGGGGACCGCCCGCGATGGCCGAGCGGCCCGGCTCGCAAGCGATGGTCCATGGAGACGTCGAGTTCGAGTTAGAGGCGGACTCGAGCTCGAAGTCGGCCGTGGTGGTTGAAGAGCGAAATTTCGCCGAACTTGCGGCGAGTTCGCCCGTGACAACTTCGGGAAGCGTCACGAAGCCGGTCTTCGGGTTGGGCGACATGGTTAGGCGGCGCTGGAAGGAGCCTCGCGCGTCGGCGCGTGCGGACCCGTGCGCCCAACACGAAGGTGTCGCCGCGGTTGAAGGCGACGGTTGGCTTGAAGTAGACGGGAGCCGTCGAGTTCGCCATGTGATCTCGGGCGAGAGCCCCTACCTGGCGCGCCAGCTGTCGGTGTTTTAGACCGGCAACCTACTAAGGGGAGTACCCGAAGTAGATGAATGTGGCCTCGCCGAGATCGGTAACTCGAAGGAAGAGACACGTGGCACACAATTTAGACAGGTTCGGGCCGCGAGGTGCGTAATACCCTACGTCCTGTATGCTGCGTAGCTCTGGATTGATTGGGTGTGTTTAAAGGATGATGCGATGATCCTAGAGATCGGTCCCTGCCTCGCCTTATATAGTCCGGGAGGCAGGGTTACAAGTCGGAGTAGGGAGAGAGTACTAGTCGAGTACGTCTAGGAGTCCTCCATACGGTGCGTAACATGTACGGCTCCCCTAACCGAGTACTACTCCTTTGTAGCCCTTGTGCTCCACGCCATTAGATTCCATGTAGCGCAAGCCGGTAGTCCCGGGGGCCCACCGAGTAGTCGGTCCCGGTACCCACCGAGGTAGTGGGCCCGGGGAGGTCCATACAACGGTTCAAGCGACCTCGAGTAGCCGGCGGCCGTGCGGTCCTCTCGCCGTGTACGGGGTGGCCGTCCTCCCGGTGCTAGTGGCTTGGCCGGAGTCCGGAACCGAGAGCCGCGGTTCGACCTCATGGTTGCACCTCGCCGGCGGGTACTCGAACGACTTGTGCCCAACCCGCCGACGCTGAAGCAAGTCACCTTAGCTCGTCCGCCGACCGCGGTGGTGGTCTCGGTCTCCGCTTGTTCTTGTCGTATGGACCTCCCCGGGCCCACTACCTCGGTGGGTACCGGGACCGACTACTCGGTGGGCCCCCGGGACTACCCGACTTGCGCCGCACGACACCCGATGGCGTGAAGCATAAGGACCGGCAGAGGAGAAGTGCTCGGTTAGGAAGCCGTACATGTCCCGCACCGTATAGAGGACTCCTAGACGTACTCGACTAGTACTCTCTCCCCCGAACCGACTTGTAACCCCGCCTCCCGGACTATATAAGGCGAGGCAGGGACCCCTCTCTAGATATACGCATCCGATTGCATCATCTTGTAATCGCACCCAATCAATCCCGCAGCTACACAACATACAGACGTAGGGTATTACGCACCTCGCGGCCCGAACCCGTCTAAAATTGTGTGCCACGTGTCTCTTCCTTCGAGTTACCGATCTCGGCGAGGCCGCATTCATCTACTTCGGGTACTCCCCTTAGTAGGTTGCCGGTCCAAAACACCGACACCGGCGCGCCGGTAGGGGCTCTCGCCCGAGATCACATGGCGAACTCGATGGCTCCCGTCTACATCAAGCCAACCATCGCCTTCAACCGTGGCGACACCTTCGTCTTCGGCGCCTGGGTCTGCACTGCTGACGGCGCTGGATATTTCCAACGCCGCCTCACCATGCCGCCCAACCCGGAGACCGGCCTTGTGACGCTTCCCGAAGAAGTCACAGGCGAACTCGCCGGCAAGTTCGCGAAATTTCGCTTTCCGACCAACACGCCGACTTCGAGCTTGGATCCGCCTCCAACTTGAACTCGACGTCCCCGTGGGCCACCGTATGCGAGCCGGCTACTCGGCCCATCGCATGTGGACAGCCCACCCCGTGAGCACTTCACACGTGGTCCCCGCAACCTCGGCGGGGCCCGCACGGAGGCTCCCCCCGCACGCCGGCCGGCAAGAAGCCCGTACCCGACTACAACTCGGACTCCGACCCCGCCCCCGGCCACGCCTCGGACTCCAACCCCCTCTTCGGCTTCTACTCGGACTCCGCGTATGAGTTCGACTTCGGGTCGGACCCCCGAGGATCTCGAGTCCGAGGACAACTCTACCGAGCAACCCTTATCAGGACCGGCTTCTGGGCTGGTTATAACATCCACACCCGCTGGGAGATTCGTCTACTGGCCAGACCGCAAGCCCGCCGACCTGGTAGACGGGAACTCACGCTACGTTGCCTACCTCGACTCGCTTCTCTTCCAGGAGGGAACACCACTCGCTCGAGTGGAGGAGTATTCTCCAACTGAGGTGGCGAGCTCTGACTCCAGTCTTGGAAAACCCTGATCGCCAAGTCTTTATGGCTGCTGGCGACACGCCAAGAACTTCAGGGGCACAGGACCGGTACCCTGAAGACATCTCCGCGTACGAGCCGTCTCCCCGCCGTCGAAGCGCCCGCGGAAGAGACCGACGCCAACGGGGACGCTCGACGTGAGCGTAACGAGGCGGAACGAATGGCGCCGGCGTCTCCGAGACAACCTCCCCATCCGCAACCTCACAGAAGCCCTCGAACAAGTCGAGAGCAGGGTACACACCACCCCGGAGCAATGCCTCATGTCGATCACGGCCGATCGCACGCCAGGCTCAGGGGATACGTGCTGGAGAAGTTATCGCCAAGCTTGCAGAAGACGCCTACTTCATGCGAGTCGACAACAGGGTCACCCAGCCACCCCCGCCAGGAACCGCGACAACGAAGCTACAAGTCGCAGCGCAGACCTCGGCCGTAACCGTACTCGAGACGAGCTGCCGGCTCAGCCCAACAGTACTTGTGCAAACGCCGGTGGACCCTCTCAAGCTGGCAACAGCGCCGCGCGCTGCCGGCCGCGATCGTGAGATCATCCCCCACCCGCGACCCCCGGCGGCGAGGCAGGCGGCGACGGCGGACTCCAACCATGGGGCCAACAGGAGGGCCGGTGGTGGAGGCGATCGCGACGGCCAAGGCCACGCAAACAGCCATGCCTCCGGAGCCTCACAAGGCGGCTACGACGCCCGCCGGAAGATCGAAGAACTGCGGCGGAAGAAGTCCGCCACCGTAGGCGACAACGACGGCTTCCCCGCCTTCTCTCCTTGGCTTCGCAACTTACTCCTCCCGGACAAGTTCAAACCTCTGGGAATCACCAAGTACGACGCGAAGCAAGACCCCATCCGAAGGCTCGGATGCTACGCCCTCTCCATCGAGAATGCGGCGGCAACAACGACACTAAGTGCCTCTACTTCCCCTTCTGCCTGGACCAAGCCCCGCTCACATGGCTCGAGTCGCCGGACAACCACTCGATCGACAAGTGGGACCAACTGAAGGAGCAGTTCACCAGCAACTTCGCGGGCGCTATGGGCCGATCGGGTACTCGCATGGACCTGGCTATGGTGAAGCAGGAACAGGGTGAGACCCTTCGCAAGTACATGCAGCGCTTCTTCGACAAGCGCGCCACCGTAGTCGACGTCACCGACAAGGAGGTCATCGACCTCTTCCAAGATGGTCTCTACCACCGCCGCACCTTCGAAGACTTCGGTCGATGCCGCCCCAGGTCCATCCCCCATCTCAAGGATATGATCACCTCCCCGGGTGAATGAAGAAGACAAAGCCAACGCCAAGTACGATGTCATCCGTGGCAAGAGCAAGCGAGAACACGGGCGGTGGCAGCAGCAACAACGGGAACCAAGGCGGTCGCAATAACAATAACTACTCGGGTCCCAACCGCAAGCGCAAGCCAGACAACACTGTCGCAGCTATCCAGCGCCCTGCGAAGGAGAACTCGAAGAAGACCCCCGGCGGCTTCAAAGACTTGCTGAAAGAGAAGTGCCCGTGGCATCTGGATGGCAACCACACCACCGAGCAGTGCTACCAACTTAGGCGAGCACTCAAGGGTACCCCAGAGCCACCGCACCCTCATGACAAGAAAGGCAAGAAGAAGAACGACGAAGGCAATGGCGACTTCCAGGAACCCGACAAGACGCTCAATGTCCTCTTCGACGGACTACCCCAGCGAGACGGGAACAAAAGGCTACTCGTCGAGAAGTCATGAGCATTGAACCGGCGGTCCCGACTCCTCTCGGGTGGTCGAGGTGCCCATTACCTTCTCCCGCGCGGATCAATGGACAAGCTTCTCCGAACCAGGATGGTTCCCATTAGTCCCGAAGCCGGTTGTAGCGGGCTCCAAGCTTAACAAGGTCCTCATCGACGGCGGAAGCGGGCTCAACGTCTTTTTCGCCAAGACCTTGAAGAAGATGAAGCTCGGCGTCACGCACATGCTCACCAAGAGCACCTCGCCCTTCTACGGCATCGTCCCCGGCAACGCGACTATCCCACCGGGCTCGGTGGTCCTACCGATTACCTTTGGGGAATCTCAGACAACTACCGTACCGAGTACATCAAGTTCGAAGTCGCGGACTTCGAGACCTCCTACCATGCCATCCTCGGCAGACCGGCTATCGCCAAGTTCATGGCGATACCCCACTACACCTACTTGGTACTCAAGATGCCAAGTCCAGCAGGTGTACTCTCACTGCAAGGGGACTTGAAGATCTCGCGGGGCTCGCGACACGGAAGCCGTGGAGATCGCCTCCACAAATCAAGTACCCAATGCAATGATGGAGATCTACGCCGAGTCGAAGAAGCTTGCCCCAAGTGAACTTGACATCCCCGAGAAGTCGGACAAAGCTAACAAGCCTCGGCCCACCGAGGAGGTTCCCGTCAAGAAAATCGACATCGGGACAGGCGACAAGCAGCAAGACCACCACCATCGGGGCGGGCCTCGACACCAAATAGGAAGACGCGCTCATCGGCTTCCTCCGGGCTAACCGCGACATCTTCGCGTGGAAGCCAGTGGACATGCCGGGGGTGCCCAGGGAGTTGATTGAGCATTCCCTCAACGTCGATCCTAAAGCTACCCCCAAGCGACAACACCTCCACCGTTTCGCCGATGACGGACGGGACGCTATCAAGAAGGAACTCGCCAAACTACTCGCGGGCCGGCTTCATCGGAGAAGTCTTCCATCTTGTGCGCAAGAAGAACTCGAATGAGTGGAGGACGTGCGTCGACTACACCGACCTCAACGAGCCGCCTAAGGACCCCTTCGGGTTGCCACGGATTGACCAAGTCATCGACTCCACGGCGGGGCGCGACCGCTCTCGCTTCCTCGACCGCTACTCCGGTACCACCGGATCGCAATCAAGGAAGAAGACCAGGAGAAGACCGCGTTCATCACCCCGTTTGGCGCGTCTTCGCTACACGACCATGTCCTTCGGGTTGAAGAACACCGGCGCTACATACCAACGAGCTATCCAGGCCCGCTTCAAGAGGCAACTCAACAAGAACGTCGAAACCTACGTGGATGACGTGGTCGTCAAGACCGAAACTCCAAGCACGCTCATCGACGATCTTGAAGAGACTTTCGCATCCCTGCGCGAGTACCGCTGGAAGCTCAACCCGAACAAGTGCGTCTTCGGCGTACCATCGGGCAAACTACTCGGCTTCATCATCGCCCATCGCGGCATTGAAGTCAACCCCGAGAAGATCTCCGCCATCACCGACATGAAAGCTCCCACGTGCATCAAAGGCGTCCGGTAAGCCGACCGGTGCATGGCGGCATTGAACAGATTTATCTCAAAGCTTGGAGAACGGGGGCTCCCCTTCTTCAAATTACTCAAGCACCAAGAGAAGTTCGTGTGGACCACGGAGGCGGACCAAGCCCTTGCCCGGCTCAAGGACTTCCTATCGAAGCCGCCAATCCTCACGGCTCCCCGCAAAGGCGAGCAGCTACTGCTCTACCTCGCTGCGACTACTCACGTGGTCAGTACTGCCATCGTCGTCGAGCGGCAGGAAGACGGCCACGCCTACCCGGTCCGGGCGACCGGTCTACTTTGTCGGCGAGGTCCCGTCGAGTCCAAGGCACGCTACCCGCCCGTACGAAGCTTCTCGTATGCCGTACTCATCACCTCGAGGAAGCTACGACGCTACTTCCCGGAGTACTCGATCTCCGTCGTCACCGACTACCCGCTCGGTGACATCCTCGCGGAACCAAGATGCTACCGGAAGAATCTCCAAACGGGCGATCGAACTCGGCGCCCTCAACATCGACTTCAAGCCACGCACGCCCATCAAGTCGCAGCACTAGTCGACTTCATGGCGGAGTGGCGGGAGAATCGCCTACCTACTCCAACCGAGTGCCCGCAGCACTTGGTGATGTACTTCGACGGCTCACTCAACCTCGAGGGCGCGGGTGCGGGAGTACTCTTGATTTCTCCAACAGGTGAACAACTCAAGTACGTCCTGCAGATCTTCTAGAAGGTCTCAAACAACGAAGCGAGTACGAAGCTCTACTACACGTGCTCCGCCCTCGCGGCTTCACTGGGCATCAAGCGGCTACTAGTCTACGGCGACTCCGCGAGGGTCATCAATCAAGTCAACAAGTCCTGGGACCGCAACAAGGAGAACATGGACGCCTACTGCCTAGAAGTCCGCAAGCTCGAGAACAAGTTCTATGGTCTCGAGTTCCACCACGTCGTCCGCGACAACAACGTTGCAGCGGACGTCCTGTCGAAGCTTGGTTCTACTCGCGCTCAAGTACCAGTGGGTGTCTTCGTCCACGAGCTTCACGCGCCATCCATCCCGGAGCCGGCGCCACCGACCACTGTCCCAGCGCATCCCCCGGCTGGCCAGGAGGTCATGATGATCGACGTGGACTGGAGGCAGCCCTTCATCGACTACCTCAGCGAGCAGAAGGTTCCCTCGGACAAGAACTTGGCCGAGCAACTCATCCGCCGGGCCAAGTCCTACGTCCTCGTCGGAGACAAGCTCTACAGGTGGGGCGCATCTTCCGGAGTACTCATGAAGCGCGTTCCCAGACAAGAAGGCTAGGACATCTTGGAGGAGATCCACAAAGGCGTCCGCGGTACCCACGCGTCCTCCCGCACGCCGGTCGCAAGGCCTTCCGACGAGCTTTCTATTGGCCCACGGCTACCGGGTGACGCCGAAGAACTCGTCGAAGGTGCCAAGGGTGCCAATACTTCGCCAAGCAGCAACACGTCCCAGCCTACAAGCTAGTCATCATACCGCCAACCGGCCTTTCACCCTGCCGGGGGCTCAACATGATTGGGCCACTCCCAACTGCGCCAGGTGGATTCAACAGAGTACTTGGTGGTCATCGACAAGTTCACCAAGTGGATCGAGGTCAAGCCGGTTACATGCCCCAAGGGCGACAAAGTACTCGACTTCCCGGATGAACTCGTGCATCGCTACGGACTACCCCATCGCATCATCACGGACACGGGCTCCAACTTCAACAATCACCGCTTCCGGGAGTACCGCGAGAACAAAGGGGGATCGACGTCCGATATGTCTCGGTCCGCCCATCCTCGAGCCAACGGACAAGTTGAGCGTGCCAATGGGATGGTGCTCGACGCTCTCAAAAAGCGGCTACACGACCCCGCAAACTCCAAAGGAGGCAAGTGGATCAAGGAACTACCCAATGCACTCGGGGGCTACGTACTCGCCTCTCCAAGCCAACGGGCCAATCTCCATACTTCCCGGTCTCCGGCTCCGAGGCAATCCTCCCCGCCGGTGTCATGTGGGATTCACCGACGGTGGAGCACTATGACGAAGGCGTCTCCGAAGACAACAGACGAGTTGACATCGATGGACTCGAAGAAGCTCGCCGTGCCGCCCTCGTCCAATCGGCAAGGTACCTAGAGGGTATCCGATGCTACCATGATCGCAACATCAAGGAACGCTCCTTCAACGTTGGTGACCTTGTCCTCCGTCGCATCCCGAACACGGAAAGGACTACACAAGCTCGGCCTCCCCCCGGGAAGGTCCCTTCACAATTGCAAAGGTGACTAGACCGGGCTCCTACCGCCTCCCGGACGCTCGAAGGCGAAGACATCAACAACTCGTGGAACGTCGACCAACTCGTCGGTTCTACGCCTAGTCTACACGACTACCCCCGGGGGCTCAAGTCTATACGACTACATCAAGACCCCTCCGCCGTAAGCGGCCTCCCGGTCCGTGGCTCTAGTCTCTCGGACTACTCCACTCCAAGATCCAGTCCATGCGGCTACTTACGGATCTTAGGCCGCGACGAGCGACAAAGGACTCTAGCAGGCGGTCTACCGATAGACCATGTACTTCTAGATCCGGCCTACACCGCTACTAACGGATCTACTCGCCGTAACCGGCTCTACGCCCTAGCACTACTTAGCCGTAAGCGGCCTCCGGTCCTAGCGACTACTCGTAACAACGGCCCCGGCCATCCAAGTGTACTTCTTCGCAATAAAGTTTGATTATCTATCAACTACTTTACTCGTCTCCTTCCCTCAACGGGATCGCCGGCGAGCACGACTACTCGCGACGACTTCATGATGGGACTCCGCACTCAGAGATCGCGATAACGAGTACTCATTCATGGAAGTTTCTTTCTTTCATACTTAAACAATTTCATTACAATTGTTTATGTATAACTACGCTACGAGCTAACTATTACGGGACTACCGGAGGTTGAGCTTCTTGGCGACTTGTCCAGCAATGGGCGCCATCTCGCTCCAAAGAGCCTCCGCATATTGCTCGTCGGTGTAGTTGGCGGCTAGCCCGCCGGCGACTACGTCCACAGGGGCCTTTGGGAAGTATGACTTCATGAAGGCCAGGCCTGGTTCGGGATCGACTTCGCCAAGTGCTTGACGTAGGCCGCCGGCGGCCGGGGGGCTTCCCTCGGAGCCCCCGGCCCGGTCCACCCGCGGGAGCTATCTTCGGACCGCCAAGGTGAGGCACCGGTGCCTCGCGATGGGGAGCGCGGCTTCCTCGAGTTCCCCGGAGTTGAGCCCGCGGCCTCTCGCGTCCTTGTTCGGCCTTCCGCAAGGATTTGTAGCAGTTGACGAGGTCACGATCCGATGCAATACGGAACTCCATGTGCTTGTCGCACTCGTAAGCAAGCTCCTTATAATCGTACTCCGCACCGGCGGGCCTCTTGCTCTCGGTAGAAGAGGTTCTTCAAATCGCTCTCGAAGCCTTCGACTAATCGACCTTGGTTTCAAGCTCGCAAATCAACAAAGGCAAAGTTGGTCGACTACCTCAAGCTACCATCAACAAGTACTCGACAAGGCGGTCGCGTACCTTTGTTCTTGTTGAGGAGAGACTTGTTCTTCCGCACCAACTCGTCGCTCTTCGCCTGTATGTCTTGGATGTCATTATGATACTTGGCGAAGGCGGCGTCCAGCTTCGACTGCATCGCGACAGCATGCTTCCGGGACTTCACGAGTTGCTCTTCCAAGGCTTCCGCCCGAGTACGGTGTCGCCGAACCCCTGAAGCATGTCGGACTTCTGACGGGACCTCTCCGCGACGTCCTGCAACACACAACAGATATCAACTGGGTACTCAACACTAAAGGATTGACTACTCAAAGGTGTCGACTACTCACCTTCATCCATTGCTCGGCCTGGCGCACTGCCTCCAGGTGAAGAGACACCGTCGCTGGGTCGACCAGATCATCGATCAGCAGCTCGGCCCCGCCACGACTACTCGTCGCGGCTTCGGTCATTGGCACCGAGCGGATTGGCTCCGCGTCCTGGATCTCCGGCGAGCGGACGACTACCTCCAGAGCGGGTTCTGGCAGCCGAGTCGTCACCTTCCGCTCTAGTCGTCGCGGCGGCTTCTCCGACGGTCACCTCCATCGGCTCGGGGGCTCCACCCGGCAGCTCCCCCGAGTAGCCGGTGTCACGTCTTCAACGGCCACCGCCGCCGGGATGTCACTTCCCTCGGCTTCGGCACTCGCGGACAAAAGGACGGGTGTATCGGTCACACACCGGCGACTACCACTACTCTACGGGCTACTTCCACCTCGGCGAGTACTCACCTTCAACGACGCCGGCCTCGGGCAAGGTAGCCTCCACGGCCGGCGCCTCGGACTCCCTCCCCGAGGGGCGGGAGCGGACTCTTCGGCGGGCGGCGCGGCTTCCTCTTCCGCCACCGCTGTATCGGGTTCATCCCCCTCCCAGGACAGGTCCGTCGATTTCCTGCAGAGTATACAAGCTGGTTGTCAATCAAGTATGACTACCACATCCAACATACTACTCGGGAAGGATCAATACTTACAAGCTCGACCGGGACAACGGTCACGGTTGGGGCGCCGAGGATACCGGAAATGTCGACCGCTCCCCCCCCTCGGCGGCGCCTCTTCTTGCGCCTCCGTAGCCGCCGCCTCTTCGGTGGCGGCGCGCCGGCCGGTTCCGCGCCCCCTCGGCAGCGAGGGCCGGCACATCATCCGCGCCAAAAGCTCCTCCACGGTGGGGGGCCGGGCTACGACTACCACCGGCTCCCCCGTGGTGTCCCAATCGCCTCTCGTCACCCCGCTCAACGGGGTCGAAGGCGACATCTCTTGCAATCAAGGGTACTTTGTCGTCAACACATAAGCTCGAGACATGAGTACTCGACTACCCTAGTGAAGACGGCTTACCTCATGGGATGTGGTCTCGGTAACCTTCAACTTCTTGGCCACGCGCTTGCGGGCCACATTGCGCGGCTTCCTTGGCGGCGCGGGCAGACTAGCCTCTAGGCTAGCCGGCGGATCCTGAACGAGAGGAACGTGCGGCAATCCAGGGCGGCTAAACCTTGATCGCAGGCTCGGAAGCGCTCCCCGCAAGCCGTGTCATCATCATCGTCCTCCTCGGACGAGTCTTCGACGACTACCGTGTCGTCCCCTTCGCCAACTTCGCGTCGCTCCTTGGTCTTGGCTCTCCCTTCCTCTGGGACCTCGACAAGCTGAGGAGGCGAGGCCGGCTCGGAGACGAACTTCGCCAAGTCATCCCGCAAGAAGCTCAACTCGTCGGCTCGACTACTCTTCGCAATGAGTAGTCGACAATGGAACGGCTACCGACCTTATTTGGTGGGCGCGCGGCGGAATACTCGAGGTACGGGCACGGCGTGTACGCCCGCATATCCTTGAAGATTCTCGCTCCCCGTCGATGATGTCGTCGTCGTCCACTTCATCTCCGGCATCCGCGACGTGTCGTCGTCGCCGGTGTACTCGAACCCTAGGGTGTCGCGGGCCATCGTTGGTCGCATCCTTCGCTTCATGAAGCTAAAGGCCACATGTTCGGCCTTCGGCCGGCTTCTCTCAGCGCCTTGATCTTCGCCAGCAGCTCGGGCAACTGGAGACCTTCTTGCATCGTCGGCTCCGAGTTCCACCACGGCCGGTGCTTGGGCTGCTTCCCGCTTGGCTTCGGTAGCTCGGGTGGTGGCACCTCGTGTCCCTCGGATGCCGCAGTTGTCAAAGGTTGGCGGTCGTAGCTTGTTGAAGTTCTCGACCTTCTTCTCGGAAGCCCTCGGCTCGTTGCGGTGCCGACCCCCGTGGTTGTTGTTGTTGTTGTTGTTGTTGTTGTTGTTCGAGCTAGCAACCGGGTGATCGACCGCATCGGCCGGGTTTGTACCGCCATCACGTCGGCCAAGTTTGGGGGAGGTGGCGGTGGTGGCACCTCGTGTCCCCTCGCTCCCCGGCCCTCGCTCCTCCCTCGGGCTCGGGGTACCGCTCGTGCTCGAGCTCCTCGCTCCGAGCTCCCTCGTCGTCGTACACGGGTCCTCGCCCGCCGACTTGGCCTTCTCGGCCTCCTCGGCTGCTCGGCGACTCCACGGAGTCCTCCTCGTGGCGTGTGACTTCCACGGCGTCCGCGACCTCTCGCTCCTGCTGGGTTAGGGGCATCCTCCCCCCCCCCCCCCCCCGTTGTCCCCAGCGACCTCCTCGAAACGGGCCAGGAGTCGTCCGGACCTCCTAGCTCCCAACATCTGTTCCATTTGTAAGAGTCAGTAGTGGTAGGGAGAATATTCATAAGGTTATTAACTATAAAGGAGTAATCCTTCTAATAATCGACAATTTCAAACGGACAAGTAAGAAGCATGAAATCCGGAGGAAACCATGAAGATCCATGTCACTCAATCAATGCCACCATACAAAAGGGGTGTATCTCGAGGTTTACTCCAACGACCTTCGAGAGTACACGGCAACACATCACGCTAACGCATGGTACATCATGGGGTAGCTACTACCGACATGACAACATGGGCGGTAGCATTACAACTAGATCATTAAGACTTCTAAGGATCTATCGCTAGAACTCTACTCTCGTCACGGGGTGCACCGGGGTGCCTCGGGGCCGAAGCCCGGTGGAACGAGTAGAACGGTGGTGAGTGAACTCCCGGGTAACCCGCATCCCGATCGCCGGGTCCTTCGTAGTAGTCACGGGTGTCCCGGAGAGCGCGGTCCATCTCTCGTTGTGTCCCGGGAGCCTCTCGGGTAAAGGCGTAGTCGAGGAAGAAGTGTTGGGGGTAGCTCAAAGGTCTCTCGCTCGTAGTCGAGGCCTCTTCTTCGGCGGTAGGCCGTGCCGAGAGTTCCTCCGGCTCCCTCGCCTCTCTGCCGGCCGGATCGCTCCCGTGCCGTGCGGGTCCTAGCGGCCTCGGTCCCTCTCCTCGTACACCAACACACCAAGGTAGCACAAGTGGTTGTAGTTGTGTCGACTCCCCTCCCCGTAGGTCCCACGCCCTCACCCCGGTAGTCGGTACCGCGACGGCTCCAACCAACTCCAACCGGTCCTTGGCCTCGGCCCGCCTTCTCCTCGTCCACGCGAGTAGCCTCCACCGTGGCTCGGTGTCGCTCCTCCGCCGTCCTCGGTCGTGCCTCCGGGGTGGCGATCCTCACGGCGTCCCGCTCCGCGCTAGCCCCCGGCGGCCGCTAGCCCGAGCCGCACCAACTCACCGTTCCTCTAGTGAGACCGCCTCCGGTCGGTCGCCGTGTCCGCCTTCTCCAACTCCGCCTCCCGAGCAAGCCGCAAGCACCCTGTCCCACTTCCATCTAAGGTAGGTGATCTCACTTCCGCCCGCAGAGCGCCCCGCGTCCCGAGCCAGATGCACCTGGTTGGCCATGTGCATCTTCTTGTCCTCCACCTCTCGAAGTCACCTCAAAGTACCGAGCGTGGTCGTACGTGTCCCGTTGACTTGGGTTGTAGACCCTTGTCGAAAGAATGCTCAACGGGGTGTCCTTTAGCTTCTCCCCAAGCCGGATACGGACCTCCTTGAGTGCTCGCGCGCGCAAACCTGGTGTGCCTCCATGGTGGAACTCTCGAAGCAGTGCACCTTGATTCCCTTGAACTCGGCACTCGTGGGTCCACCGGTACCGTGACCTGTCGTGAACGTAGCGCAGGTCCGGTCCAACCGTCCCATCGTCCTCCCCTCGTAGCTCACCCGGTCGGTCTCCACTCCTGCCGACTCCAGACACTCCCTCGAAGGTAACAAAAGCCTGCGGCCCACTTGCCGTCCGACTCAAGGGGGGATCCATGCTTCCTCCGCCATCCGCACAACGTTGTTAGAGCGTAGTTAGTAAGGTAGTTAGTTAAAGTTAAACAAGGTAATGCATATATATATAAGTATAGATATATACATACGGGAGGTCAAGGGGTTTATATAAAGTTTCAAGGTTCGAAAACGGCTTCCTAAGCTATCGACCATTCCTAGGGCTCGTCCTACGGTCAAGCATGGCTCGGTACCAACCGAAACAAACCGTATTTCCGCGGGCGGAAACCCGACTCTCTCGCACCTCGGCGGTAGTCCCGGAGGGCTACCACGTGCAATCCCCGTCTCGCCGATGCCAAAATCCATACGTAAAGTTAAAACGAAATGGATAGAGTACAACATTTAATTATTACATTAATCGGAGTACTCTTCGGCACATGCGGGTACAAGTCCATCGGGACTAAATCAAACGTAAATAAATCGTCTAGCAGCCGTCTCCATGAAAGCGCGAGGAACTCCAAATCCGCAGTGCGGCTCGAGCGTAGAAAGAGCACTAGTCCACCCATCCTTCGTTGTCGAAGTCGTAGTCCGGCTCCGTGTCGGAGACACCGTGGTCTACCCGATAAGCGGGTAGGTCATGTCGCCTTCCCAACAAAGAGGCAAAAGTGGTGTATGTTCTACTATGCGGGATTTATCCCTACTCTAGATGTAGAAGGCTTAAGCAAAGCGGACAAAGCAACATTCAAGGGAAGCGAGAATTCCACTGTGAGGTCAACACCTCGGGGAAGCTCACGCTTCCGAGGTCCACACCTCTAGGATCCGCACCCCGCTCAAGGATACCACACCAAAGCACCAGATCACACCCGCAATCCGGTTCCCAACTCTCATCTGCGATGTGGGGCCCTCATGCTCCTATCCCCACATCTCAACGGCCAAAGCTGGGCTCACTCACTCAGGGGAGAGAAGAAGCACAAGAGAAGAATATCTAGCCGTAATAACAGATCTCGGGACCGTCCATAACCAATGGACACGAACTATAGCTATAGGTTTAACACTGCGCGAGGTTGTACAATTGTACCTCTTGAATAGGACCGAACCGCCGTCACCGATTCCGGAGCCCTACCATACGGCCGAAGGCCAAGTAAGTGGATAGTACCCTCCCCGCGTCTCCGAGCCCGGCTCGGCCCTCCGCGGTAGAGCTCATGCCGCCCGCGAGAGGTCCCTCGAAGCCGTGGAACCCTTCCCGCCTCGCCGGGCAAAGTCTTCTAAGGAGGAACAAGCCCACTCCCGACACGATCACACCGATCCGCCTATAGGAGGGGCGCTATCCACTACAAGTCTCACCCCGCACCCCCGCCCATAACAAGGCCGGCGGTTTGTACGGTAAGAGTCCAAAGAAGCATGGTTAGTTTGACGATCGGTCCTTAAGGGCCGAGAGCGAGCACTCCCCATCTCTTTCCCATACGACACGCCTCTCGGGTTAGAGGCCCGATCGCATCTTCCCGAGACATAAGTTCACCGGTAACCAAGTGGCTCGCTCCCGCCAAAACACGTCAAGGAGATATGCACCCACAACGCACGCTAGAATCACGCAGAGATCTCCCGCATCTCAGTCCAAGCCCAAAATACCATCCATAATCAAGCAACAAAAGTATGGATAGTTGAGGTATGGGACTAGCTACGGGTCTGTAGCTAGTCCCGAAGTAGATAAAACAAGGAATCGGGGTATATCAAATTACCAAGGCATGGTTAATCAACTGGTTATGCAATTCATCGAGCAATGCATATAAAGTAAAGCACTAGCATCTAATTATCAACATGGGATCTACATGGTTGGTAGTGACATGACACCTTCGTTGCCGTTGAAGCCGTCGTTGTCCGGAGCGCCGTACTCGGGTCCTCCGCGTCCTCCCGGTTGTCACACCCGATTTTACAAGGAAACCGAATGCATCTCACGTGTGCGCCAGGATCAATTTACACACACATGATAGACAAAACGAGAGTAATACCATTGCTGTAACAAAACGTACAAGAGTTTAAACCAGTATGATAACCATTATTACATCCATAGGGGTGGACTCGAAGGTCCGAACACGACGATAACTAAACGACGACGAGCAACTCCATCGTTGACTTCCACAGGCATGATGACTGGGGGATCCGCATGCCCTAGAACTCTTCGTAGTCGCTCCAATACTCGTCCTCACCTCCGACGTTCTCCTCTAAACGGTAAGCAAGGGTGAGCACACTTATGGTTGGAGCTCGGCAAGTGGGGGAAACAATGCAAGGCTATCAAGGATAGGCTATGGTTCACGGCGGTAAGCATTTTATAAGTTGGTCAAGTTTTATTAGCAAGCACCTAGTTACTAGATGTAAGTGTATACCAACCCACTTAACCTTAAAAGAAACCTCAAACCAAACCTCCAACCCATGATTTGCATTATTCTTCAAGTTTATTAATCATGTGAGGGTCCAAGCCGCTCATGACCGTGAGCACGGCCGATCGATCGCTTTTACACTCGCAGAGGTTGCACACTTTACCCACGGTTCGTGTTCCCCATCTTGCCCGGTTAGCTAGACCCTTAAACACTTCCAAGGTGAGTGGCTAGGGGTCCACTACGAAGCCTTTACAAAGGAAATAAGAGAAACCAACAGCCCGCAACGATACGGCAGAAGGAGCGGACCATAACCCTCCCTAATGGTCGGCACCTTAGCCAAGGCCGCTACCCCAACGAACCGGGCTATACCCCTTCAACTCCGGCCCCCCGTGCCCCTCTCGGAAAAGAGCTATCGCCTAACCCACTCTCCTAATTAATTGGCTAAGCCGAGCCATGTGGATTGTGGTTGTACTGTTATCTTGGGTGGTTCTCCATGTTCGATTATATCAAGTTATCTTATTTTAAGCACAAGCACATATAAGCAAGACTGAGATGTATAACATAAACAAAGCATAACCAAACTCATGTAAAGCAAACTAAGCATTTATCTACCCCAAGCATTTGTTTAAACAGGGTTGATCAAGGTAAAGTGGTAAAGCATCTAGTCAAGTCCTTAGCTAGGTGTTTGCCCATCAGATTTATGCATAACAACAGGAATAGTAAACATTGTTTAGCATGCAGTGTCATAGGTTCAAAAAGATTATGCAGAGGGGGAAAGCCACTTGCCTTCCTCTACAAGCTGAGTGAAATCCTCCTCGAAGACAGGCTCTTCCCCGATCACCTCCGACAGGGAGCTCGGACGAAACGAGCATGATATCTACGAGTCAAACATGAATAACAAACAATAAATAAAACAGTACACCAAACAGTAACAAAACTGATAAATTCACTGTTTAAAAGATTCTACTCGTCGAGACGATCATTTCGGTATATAGAACGCTAAAAACGGAGTTAAAATGAGAAAGATATGATTAAAACAGTTTACAGGGGCCTATCTGCAAGAAAACTAAGTTTACAGGGCTGTTTATAAATAAAATCAGGGGCTAAAACATTTTTATAAATTAAATCAGAGGGGTCTAGGTGCAAAAAGGAGTGAAAAGGGCCTAAAACAATATTATCCGGGGTAGGCGGGGGCTAGATTGCAAAAACCAGGGACCTATCCGTAAAGATTCTTAAAGGTGGAAGGACCGGCTTGCAAAAAGGAAAAACTCGGGGGCTAAAGCGCAAAACGGCAGCCGACGCGCGGGGGGAGCGCCGACGCGGCGCCACGCGGCGCATGCTGGTTGGCCGGGGAGGATGACGTGGCCGGCGACGTGGCCGTGGACCGCGCCGTAGACGTGGTCTACGAGTCCATGGTGGACCGCCCACTTAAATCGAACCGGTACGCGATCTTGACCGTCCATCACGGCATCGCACGGTCCCGGTGATCCGCAAGCGAGCACGCGGCGGTGGTGACGCCGGAGACAGGGGTATGCGGCGGCGCGCGGCGGCGCTTCGCCGGCATGAGCTCGGGAGTGAGCTTCCCGCCACCGTTTCGGCAAGCCCATGCGGGTGTTGCTGTGCACAAGAAAGAGGGGAAAGGGTAGGGCGGTTTTGCTCACCACGCGGAGGCAACGAGAGCGGGCACGCGATCAACAAGGAAGCGTTGAAGGAAGAGTTCGACGTCGACGGCGAGCTCGGGCGGCGATCCGGCGGATGATGACACGGCACGGCTCGGCCCCCGAGACGACGATGTGTCCCTGGAGCAAAGAGAGAGGGAGAGAGGTAAGCCACGCGTGCAAAGGAGAAGAAGGGAGGGAGACGGAGTACTTCACCGTCGGCGTTTGCTCCGGCGGCGGCGGAAACAGAGGCGGCGGCGCTGGTGGAATTGGGCTCGAACACGTGCGTTGGTGTGCTGCGGTTGCAAAGGGAAGGGCAGGAGCTTGAACGCGAGCTTAAATAGGGCCAGAGGAAGGAAGGCGAGGGGAGATGGGCGGACCCCGAGCGGCGGCGCCTCGCCATTGATGGCCGCGGCCATCACGGTTCGGTGCTTATGGAAGGGTAACGGTTCCAATTGATCGCGGGAAGGTTAATTGCCTTAATTGGCCGGCTTGGCAAGGAGGGAAAGAAGGGAAGTGGCGGTGGCGCGGCAGAATCGCGCGGCGGCGCCGGATCGGGCGGGGCGGCGAGGTGAAGAAGAATAAAGGAAGGGGAGGGGAAGGGGCCGACAGGGCGGGGCCGGTCGTCGGCGCCGCGGGGAAAAAAAGAAAAGGGGAAGAGGAGAGGTGGGCGGCGCGGGGGTGGGTTGGGCCGTCCGGGCCGAAAAGGGAGCCGGGCCGTTTACTTTTTTTTTCTTTTTTTCTTTTTCAAACTTCATTTTCAAATCATTTTTCATCTCAAATTCAAATCAAACTTTTTCAAACTTTCCTCAAGAATTTTATAGACTTTTTAGAAACCACACAAGCAACCAAAAACCATGCAAGCCAAAAGATGATGCACATACACTTGTTGTCTCTAAGTTTATTAAATTATCTTTAATATTTTAGAGCTCAATTTAAATAGCAATTTAATCTCCTTAAATCCCTAAGACAAATTTAAGTTGCTAAGTAATTTTTAGTGATGGAATTTTAGGGTGTCACAAATCCTACCCCCTTAAAGAGAATCTCGTCCCGAGATTCAGAAGACTTAGAGAACAAACTCGAGGAAAGTCTTCCTTGAGTTCATCCTCTCTTTCCCAAGTTGCCTCTTCCTCAGTGTGATGACTCCACTGCACTTTACACATTCTGATGATCTTACTCCTGGTAACTCTTTCTGACACATCCAAGATCTTAACAGGGTATTCTTTGTATGTCAGGTCATTCTCCATTTGAATATCCTCTAACTGTACCGGTTCTATCCTAACCTCACTTGTGCATTTCTTTAGCTGTGATACATGAAACACGTCATGAACTCCTGACAACTGTGCTGGCAACTCTAACTGGTATGCTACTTCTCCTTTCCGTTCCAAAATCTTGAAAGGTCCGATAAATCGAGGTGATAACTTTCCCCTGACATTAAACCTTCGTAACCCCCGAATAGGTGACACTCTGAGGTATGCATAATCACCGACTTCCAAAATCACCTCTCTTCGCCGAGGATCGAGCATAACTCTTCCGTCTTGGACTGTGTCGCTTTAAGATTCTCCCTTATGATTTCAACTTGCTTTTCTGCTTCTCGTATGCTGTCTGGCCCAAAGAATTGCCTTTCACCACCGATTCCAAAACAACGGTGTTCTACACTTCCTTCCATACAGAGCTTCAAAAGGTGCCATTTTGATGCTGGACTGATAGCTGCCGTTATAAGCAAACTCGCATAAGGTAAACTCTTATCCCAACCGCCATCGTTCTTTAACGCACAAGCTCTCAACATATCTTCGAGTATCTAATTTGTTCTCTCCGTCCGCCCATCCGTCCGAGGATGGTATGCGAGCTGAAGTTTAACTTTGTATCCATCGATTCATGCAACTTCCGCCAAAACCGTGAAGTGAACTCGTATGCCTCGATCGACACTATATTCTTCGGTACCCCGTGCAAACACACTATCCTCGAATTATACAACTCGGCTAGCTTCACTCCCGTATAGGTCGTCTTCACCGGAATAAAGTGCGCTACCTTGGTTAATCTATCCACAATAACCCAAATAGAGTCACCCATCACGAGTACGAGGTAATCCCACTATGAAATCCATACCGATTTCCTCCCATTTCCACTCGGTACCTTCGGAGGATGAAGCAATCCCGTTGGCCTTTGATACTCAGCCTTCACTCTTTGACACACATCACACAAAGCTACATGAGCTGCTACATCTTTCTTCATCCCATACCACCAGTATCTCTGCTTCAAGTCCTGATACATCTTGGTACTTCCAGGGTGTATAGAGTAAGCTGAATCATGTGCTTCCTTCAAGATAGCTTCTCTCAACTCCTTGATCTCAGGTACACAGATTCTGTTCTTAAACCACACTGTTCCTTGCTCATCTTCTCTGAATTCCGGAACTTTGCCTAACTTAATCAACTTCCTGTATTCTGCAATCTTGGCATCAGTCAACTGTCCCTCTCTGATATCTTGCTCAAGTGTCGACTCAATCTCTAATGTCAAAGTCTCACTTGAAGCAACCATTCCCAAGTTAAGCTGTGCCATCTCCCAACATAGCTCCTGTGGTAACAGGTGTCCCAATAGCATGCTAGTCTGTCCCTTCCGACTCAAAGCATCTGCCACAACATTTGCCTTTCCAGGATGGTACTGAATATCCAAATCATAATCTTTGATTAACTCCAACCACCTTCTTTGTCTCAAATTCAAGTCCTTCTGAGTAAAGATATACTTCAGACTCTTATGGTCAGTAAAGATCTTGCACTTGTTCCCAATCATGTAATGTCTCCAGATCTTCAATGCGTGAACAACCGCAGCTAACTCAAGATCATGAGTAGGATAGTTCTGCTCATGTTTCCTCAACTGTCTTGAAGCATAAGCTACTACCTTTCCTTCTTGCATTAGCACACATCCCAAACCTTGCCGAGAGGCATCACAGTATACATCGAACCCTTTGTGTATGTCTGGCATGATCAACACAGGTGCTGTGGTCAGCCTCTTCTTCAACTCCTCAAAACTAGCTTGACACTTCTCATCCCACTTGAATTCTCTTCCCTTCTCGAGTAGAGTGGTAAGTGGCTTCACTATCTTAGAAAATCCTTCAATGAACCTCTGATAGTATCCTGCAAGTCCAAGGAAGCTTCTGATCTCCGGCACATTCTTAGGCGGACTCCGTTCAATACATCCCGAACCTTGCTTGGATCAATCGCAATTCCCCCATCCGTGATGATGTGTCCGAGAAAAGAGACCTCTTTCAACCGTAAAGCACACTTGCCGAACTTGGCATACAGTGATGTTCCCGTAGCTTCGTAACACAAGCCTCGGATGTTCTTCATGTTCTTCTTCACTCCGAGAGAATACCAATATGTCATCAATGAATACCACAACGAACTTATCCAGATACTCCATGAATACCTTGTTCATCAAATACATAAAGTATCTTTGGTGCATTCGTCGAGCCAAAGGACATCACAGTGAACTCATATAACCCGTATCTAGATGTGAATGCTGTCTTTGGTATATCCTCCACACGGATTTTTAACTGATGATATCCTGATCTAAGATCTATCTTAGAGAAGGCCTTAGCTCCTCTCATCTGATCAAACAAATCCTCAATCCGAGGTAAAGGGTATTTATTCTTGATAGTAACCTCGTTAAGTGATCGATAGTCTATACACAACCTCCTAGATCCATCCTTCTTATCAACGAAGAGTGTGGGGGCTCCCCATGGTGATGAACTAGGACGGATAAACCCTTTACTAAGTAATTCTTCGATTTGTTTCTTTAATTCAGCTAGATCTTTAACATCCATTCTATATGGTCTTTTAGATATGGGAGCAGTACCAGGTATAAGTTCAATACTAAATTCAATGTCACGATCAGGTGGCATACCTGGCAAATCCTCTGGAAACACATCAGGAAATTCATTCACTATTCTTATATCCTCCAAGGCCTTGCCTTCAACAGTGTTCACAACTCCTTTGCTAGATGAGGGTGCACTCACATATTATACTCTCTCCCCTTGAGGACCGGTTAACAGCACTGACCTCTTCCGACACTGAATAACCCCGTCACAACTCCTTAACCAATCCATACCAAGAATGACATCTATTCCCCATGATTTTAGAACTACCGCATTAGCAAGAAAATCTACCCCATGATATTAATCTTTACTTGTGGGCATATATGACCGGTTTTCATTTCTCCCCCGGAGTGCTAACTATCAGTGGGTTCTTCATTGTGCTCATAGATAAGTTATATTTTGCCACAAATTGATCAGTTATGAATGAATGTGATGCTCCTGAATCAAATAATACGGTAGCAGGTACAGAGTTGACGAAAAACGTACCCAATACCACACCGGCATCATTCTGAGCTTGCTCCACTGATACATGATTGACTTGGCCACGCACATGACTTTGCTGGCCTCTCTTGCCGGGTGTCTGTGGAGTACGAGCCTGTGAAGATGGCTGCCCAGTCCTGTTTCCATTGTCTCTCGCGGAGTCCGCATCACCCTCTTGGGACAATTGTTAGCATAATGCCCCGCTCTCCACACTTGAAGCATCCACCGGGCCGAACAGGGTTGGTGTTTCGACGGGTGCCCCGCAGTTATTGCTAGGACGACTCAACCGAGGGGTAGGAGCTCCGGGTGTCCGAGGATTGAAGCGTTGTGGCCGAAACGAGCGCCGCAACCGCATGTTCTGTGGATACCTCCCGGCTTGACCACCGAGATGATATGGAGTCGAGGCTCTACCGAGAACCGTAACGGGGACGGGTGTTACCGCTAGATCGCCCATGAGACCGAAACTTGCGTTTCGCTCACCCATCTCCTTTCTCTTGCTTTCCAGCCCAATAGCTTTGTTCACCGACGTACCGAAAGTCCGGGAAGATGTGACTCTGCAGTTGATAGTTCAAAGGACCAATCAAGCCATCCAGGAACCTTTCTTGCCTCTTTGGATCAGTGTTGACTTCATCAGGTGCATAGCGTGACAAGTGAGTGAACTTGTCCAGATACTCAGTCACTGACATATTGCCTTGCCTCAGTGACAAGAACTCCCTTTGCTTAAGCTTGAGAACCCCTGAAGGAATGTGGTAAGTGCGGAAGTTGTCACGAAACTCCTGCCAAGTGATGTTATGCCTGTTGGGATGAGCAGTTGAGTACGCATCCCACCAATCTGCGGCCTGCCCCACAAGTCTTCCAGCAGCATACAGGACCATCTCTCCGTCGCTGCACCGCACAATCTCCGCCTTCTTGGTGATAGTTTTCGGCCAGTCATCGGCATCCGGTGGATCGGTCGAGTGGGAAAATGTAGGGGGATGGTGGCTCATGAACTCCTTGTGCTCGTCCCTTGGTGGCGGGGGTGGTGGAGGGATCGGTGGTGGTGGCTGGTTCTGTTGGGCTTGCATCTGCTGCACCGTGTTGGTAAGGTTTTGAATCGCTTGCATCCGCGCTGCCGTGAACTCGCCGCATATTTGGGTCCATTGCTTGGTTGATCGGTGGAGGTGGTGCCGGGTTTTGCTGATTTGCAATATGTGCCCGGATCACAGGTGGCACGTCTTGACCTCCTCCAGACCTGGTGTTTACCATCTGACCGTTAGAAAAATCATATCTCGGATAATGGTACTCGAATCATTGCATAAGAGGATAACTCAAAATAAAATAACAGCATGTTCTTCAGTTAAGACAGATTCTGTTGACCTCAAGGAATTATGCATAACTTTCTGTGTAGTTATCCAATGACCACGAATTTTTACCAGATTATAATGTATAAAATTATGGAACCATCCCAACTGGAATCACCTCATTTGGATATCTATAACTCGAGATATAATTCAAACAGTACAGCTATATCAGCAGAAATTTACAGATTCTGACTTGTTCATTACTTCGTGCATAACTCCCAGAATATGTATTGTATACCATTGAATTTTTTGATAGAAATTCATCCTCCAAATTTGTGAACTAACCCAACTGGTTTCATGTCATTTGGAGTTCTGTAGCTTGAGTTATAAGCAAAACATTACTGGTATGTCATATGATTGCGAAAACAGATTCGATCCAATCAAACTCGCATAAGAGATTAAGCAATGACAACCGATAAAACCCAAACCAAACTTTAATTAACTTAAAATTTCAGATTGCATAGTGGCCATCACTCCACCATACAATTCACAATCAAGCAAAGATCCAACTCAAGCATGTTTGCAAACAGCATTCATTATTACAAGCAAATACGTTCACGCAGGAACGGTCTAACGAAAGGTAAATGATAAGGGCGTGCATCCTAGAATCCTAGCCAAGATGAGTGGTAGCTTCATCAGTGCCGTATCGAAGCCTCTTGCGCGGAGGGGAAGCTGTAGTCTGATATGGCATGACTTCCTGAGGGAGTCGCTGTCCTGCCAGCTGTGATTCCAGACGTGCTATCTTCGCCTGAGCAGCCTGCAACTCTTCATGATACTTGTTCATCTCCAAAGTTGCTCCCTCCAGATCTGCATTCAGAGCAGCAGTCACCCGTGCCAAGACGTCAATGCGATCATTGCCTCCTGCTGGCACCACGGTCACTTCGTGCCACTTGCACGTCGAGGCACATGGCGATACTCCGATTGGAACAACCGCACCCGATTAGCATGGCGGACCGACCGAGCGCCCTCCTTGCCGCATCATTCACCGCGGCGTCATCCGTAGAGAACCGAGCTGTGCTATGGTGAGATGAGCGATACCTCCATCCTTCTGTATCATTCAGAGGCTTCCTGATGTAAACTCGCAGGTGTAGTAATCCCTCATTTCGGGCTCACTGAAATGCTTGGTCACATAGAGAGGCCTTATGGTATATCCCAGATACCTCAGAACATCCCACAGAAGAATGCAGAACTGTCCATTCTCGGCTTCGGAGAGTGTTTGTGGTATTCCGCTCCATGGTAGCGGGGATCCTCATCTTCCTCTAGGTTGCCAACAAGCATTGTTACCATCATCCTCACCCACACCGTCATCACCGGAGTCTTCCGGGTCACCTTCTTCACCTTCGGGCACAGATCGGCGGGTGCGGGGGGTGCTTCCTCATTGACTACGGCGCCGGTGGGATCACAATGTCACCATCCGCGTCTCGCCTCTAGCACTATGCCATCGTACGGTGTGGCTATTCCAATGGCTCTTCCGGCTCCTCCTCCTCCATCTCGACTTCTTCGGATCCTCTTCTTCTTCTTCTCGGCCGGACCTCCTCCGGGTCTTCCTCCACCTCAACCTCCGGGCCGGAACTCCTCCTCGTTCTTCCTCAACATCTTCAAGACGATGGCGAGGGGCCACTGTCCAGTAAGGAAAACGCCCACCAGTGCTCTTGCGAGGGGTCATGTAAGTCCCGGCCATCCGTCGAGCAAAACCGATCTCGCAGTACGAATAAATCAAAATGACAGTTTAAAATGATAAACAAAATTTAAATTAGATTTTTAATGCGTAAATAAGATGATTTGAAGCATGATAAGGCTTTCTAGAACATGAATCCTTAATTTCGTCCATTTCTAACTAAGGCTGCGACCTATAGTCATCACGGCTCTGGTACCACTTTGTCACACCCGATTTTACAAGGAAACCGAATGCATCTCACGTGTGCGCCAGGATCATTTTACACACACATGATAGACAAAACGAGAGTAATACCATTGCCGTAACAAAACGTACAAGAGTTTAAACCAAGTATGATAACCATTATTACATCCATAGGGGTGGACTCGAAGGTCCGAACACGACGATAACTAAACGACGACGAGCAACTCCATCGTTGACTTCCACGAGCATGATGGCCGGGGGATCCGCATGCCCTAGAACTCTTCGTAGTCGCTCCAATACTCGTCCTCACCTCCGACGTTCTCCTCTGAACAACGGTAAGCAAGGGTGAGCACACTTATGGTTGGAGCTCGGCAAGTGGGGGAAACAATGCAAGGCTATCAAGGATAGGCTATGGTTCACGCGGTAAGCATTTTATAAGTTGGTCAAGTTTTATTAGCAAGCACCTAGTTACTAGATGTAAGTGTATACCAACCCACTTAACCTTAAAAGAAACCTCAAACCAAACCTCCAACCCATGATTTGCATTATTCTTCAAGTTTATTAATCATGTGAGGGTCCAAGCCGCTCATGACCGTGAGCACGGCCGATCGATCGCCTTTACACTCTGCGCAGGTTGCACACTTTACCCACGGTTCGTGTTCCCCATCTTGCCCGGGTTAGCTAGACCCTTAAACACTTCCAAGGTGAGTGGCTAGGGGTCCACTACGAAGCCTTTACAAAGGAAATAAGAGAAACCAACGAGCCCCGCAACGAAGCATAAAGAATGGAGCGGACCATAACCCTCCCTAATGGTCGGCACCTTAGCCAAGGTCGCTACCCCAACGTAACCGGGCTATACCCCTTCAACTCCGGCCCCCCTGTGCCCCTCTCGGAAAAGAGCTATCGGCTAACCCACTCTCCTAATTAATTGGCTAAGCCGAGCCATGTGGATTGTGGTTGTACCGTTATCTTGGGTGGTTCTCCATGTTCGATTATATCAAGTTATCTTATTTTAAGCACAAGCACATATAAGCAAGACTGAGATGTATAACATAAACAAAGCATAACCAAACTCATGTAAAGCAAACTAAGCATTTATCTACCCCAAGCATTTGTTTAAACAGGGTTGATCAAGGTAAAGTGGTAAAGCATCTAGTCAAGTCCTTAGCTAGGTGTTTGCCCATCGCATTTATGCATAACAACGGAATAGTAAACATTGTTTAGCACGCGGTGTCATAGGTTCAAAAAGATTATGCGAGAGGGGGAAAGCCACTTGCCTTCCTCTACAAGCCGAGTGAAATCCTCCTCGAAGACAAAGCTCTTCCCGATCACCTCCGACAGGGAGCTCGGACGAAACGAGCATGATATCTACGAGTCAAACATGAATAACAAACAATAAATAAAACAAGACACCAAACAAGTAACAAAACCGATAAATTCACCGTTTAAAAGATTCTACTCGTCGAGACGATCATTTCGGTATATAGAACGCTAAAACGGAGTTAAAATGAGAAAGATATGATTAAAACAGTTTACGGGGGCCTATCCGCAAGAAAACTAAGTTTACGGAGCCGTTTATAAATAAAATCGGGGGCTAAAACATTTTTATAAATTAAATCGAGAGGGGTCTAGGTGCAAAAAGGAGTGAAAAGGGCCTAAAACAATATTATCCAGGGAAGACGGGGCTAGATTGCAAAAACCAGGACCTATCCGTAAAGATTCTTCAAGGTGGAAGGACCGGCTTGCAAAAAGGAAAAACTCGGGGGCTAAAGCGCAAAACGGCGGGCCGACGCGCGGGGGAGCGCCGACGCGGCGCCACGCGGCGCATGCTGGTTGGCCAGGAGGATGACGTGGCTGGCGACGTGGCCGTGGACCGCGCCGTAGACGTGGTCTACGAGTCCATGGTGGACCAGCCACTTAAATCGAACCGGTACGCGATCTTGACCGTCCATCACAGATCGCACGGTCCTGGTGATCTGCAAGCGAGCACGCGGCGGCGGTGATGTCGGAGACAGGGGTATGCGGCGGCGCGCGGCGGCGCTTCACCGGCATGAGCTCTGGAGTGAGCTTCCGGCCACTGTTTCGTGCACGAGTGGGTGCAACACGCAGCGGAGAAGCTTGCGCACGCATCTAGGGGTTCAGGAGAGGAGCTCGGGCATCCACGCCGCCCGGCGCCGGAAGGGGGCGGAACCGCTGCTCCGGCGAGCCCATGCGGGTGTTGCTGTGCACAAGAAAGAGGGGAAAGGGTGGGGCGGTTTTGCTCACCACGCAGAGGCAACGAGAGCGGGCACGCAGTCAACAAGGAAGCGTTGAAGGAGGAGTTCGACGTCGACGGCGAGCTCAGGCAGCGATCCGGCGGATGACGACACGGCGCAGCTCGGCCCCGAGACGACGATGTGTCCCTGGAGCAAAGAGAGAGGGAGGGAGGTAAGCCACGCATGCAAAGGAGAAGAAGGGAGGGAGACAGAGTACTTCACCGTCGGCGTTTGCTCCGGCGGCGGCGGAAACAGAGGCGGCGGCGCTGGTGGAATTGGGCTCGAACACGTGCGTTGGTGTGCTGCGGTTGCAAAGGGAAGGGCGAGAGCTTGAGCGCGAGCTTAAATAGGGCCGCAGGAAGGAAGGCGAGGGGAGATGGGCGGACCCGAGCGGCGGCGCCGCCATTGATGGCCGCGGCCATCACGGTTCGGTGCTTATGGAAGGGTAACGGTTCCAATTGATCGCGGGGAAGGTTAATTGCCTTAATTGGCCGGCTTGGCAAGGAGGGAAGGAAGGGAAGTGGCAGGGCGCGGCGGGGAATCGCGCGGCGGCGCCCGGATCGGGCCGGGGCGGCGAGGTGAAGAAGAAGAAAGGAAGGGGAGGGGAAGGGGCTGACAGGCGGGGCCCGGTCGTCAGCGCCGCGGGGAAAAAAAGAAAAGGGGAAGAGGAGAGGTGGGCCGGCGCGGGGGTGGGTTGGGCCGTCCGGGGCCGAAAAGGGAGCCGGCCGTTTACTTTTTTTTTCTTTTTTTTTCTTTTTCAAACTTCATTTTCAAAGCATTTTTCATCTCAAATTCAAATCAAACTTTTTCAAACTTTTCTCAAGAATTTTATAGACTTTTTAGAAACCACACAAGCAACCAAAAACCATGCAAGCCAAAAGATGATGCACATACACTTGTTGTCTCTAAGTTTATTAAATTATCTTTAATATTTTAGAGCTCAATTTAAATAGCAATTTAATCTCCTTAAATCCCTAAGGCAAATTTAAGTTGCTAAGTAATTTTTAGTGAAGGAATTTTAGGGTGTCACACCGGTCGAAGCTCGGGTGCAACGGCACGAGATTCGATGCGAACATAAGAATACGGTGCACATCTAAGCAATAACTCCGAATACAAACCAATTTGTAGAAGATCCAAAAGAGCTCAAACTACTTACAATCAGCAAGGTTTCGAAATTATGAAATTATAGAAATTAGTTTTATATTTTTCTCGAGCTCCCTATAATTAGTTATGATTTTTCAAAGGTTTAAACCATTTTTAAATCATTTCGTAAATTTCTTTTGAAAAAGAAATCATTTTTAAATCATTTCCGAAATTAGTCCGCCGACGTCGGCCTTCCTCGGTTAGTGGGCCGAAGGTGGGCCGGAAAGTGTCACCGGGCCGAAGGTGGCCCGATGGGCTCGGCCCCCGCTTAGCTAAGTGGCCACGGCCCGGTTAGTTCGGCGGGCACGGCCCAATTAGATCGGCGGGCACGGCCCGGTTAGCACGGCGGGCCGAAGTCCGGGGAAGGCCCCCCGTGCTTCCGCGCCTCTCTTGTTTGGGCCGTTGCGGCCTGCCCGTTTAATTGAGTCCCGGCCCGGCGGGCGGCCCGTTTAGGGTTTCACCCTCTCTACTCTCTCCCGGGACGCTTACCGTGTGTTCGAGGGATTGCCCGGCGCCTCCCGCGGCGGCGGCCACGCGGCACCGCGGCGGGGTCTTCGTCGCCGGTGGCCAAAGGTCCACCGGTTCGACTCGCCCACGCATCGCCGGTGTTCACTCGTTCGTTTCAAGCGTTTGGGGCCACGAAGGCCGGCGTGCGCGCGCGGCCGTGCATGACGCGACGGCGCGGCGTCGCGCGGTGCGATCGGCCATTGGTCCGGCGAGACCTCGCACCGGGGTGCGCGGGCCTTTACCGCGCCGGCCACGCACCCGGCCACGGGCGTCCGCACGGCGCGGCTATCCGGGTACCCGGAAGCGCGACATGCGGCGGCGCGGCGGGTGCTCGTCTCCCCGCAATAGAAAAATCGGCCCGACGGCGGCTCACGTAATCACCCCCGACGTCGGCGAGCACATGGACTTGGGGTTGTCCAGGAGCACCGCACGAGAGCGCACGGGGACGCTAGCTCACGGCCCTTGCACAATAGTCCACGCGCGCGACGGCCGATCCCACACACGGTCCTCGCGCGGCGACGGCGGTGCTCAAGAGCACGAGCGGCTCGGGGAGCTCCCGCCCGTCGGGGCACGGCGCTCGCGCGCGAAGGCCGCATCCGAGCATGAATAACGGGGCGACGCGTCACGACGTCACCGGAGCATCACAGGAAGGTGACCAAGGGGGAGGAAAGAAGACAACAGTCGCGGTGGTGCTCACAATGGGTCGACGGTGTAGGCGTTGCGGCTTGGGGAAGAGGGTCTCGCTGGTGAGGTAGATGTCCACGGTGACGGCCTTCCCCACGTCCGGCCTCCCCGGCTCCCGGTCCGTGCTCCGCTCCTCCGGCGCGGCGCGGCGGCGGCGCCCTCCTCTCTCGGCTCTCGGGGGGGGAAGAAGGAATCGAAAACCCTAATGGGGTTGGTGGCTTGGGAACCCGGTCGCGGCTTCTCCTTGCTTTTTGAAGCCCGGCACCGCGAGCGTCGATGCGAAAGCCCCCGGGCTGCCCCGGATTTGACCGTCCGGCGGGCGAGGTGGCACCGCCCTCCTCCGCGCAGGCCAAGTTGCAGGGGCACGCGGCGCGGGGGTAAATGAGAAAAATCCCGCCTTGGCATGGTTCGACTCGTGTGCGCGCGTGCGCACTGGTCCCTCGGTGTGCGGGCCGGCCGGGCGGGGAGGCCGTCCCATCCCGCGCGCGCGGCCGCGACGCGAGTCGCCCGTGCGGTGCGAATCCTAGGCGGGGGAAGAAAGGGTGTGGATAGGGGAGAGTGGTTGACCGACACGTGGGCCCGAGTGTCGGCGGGTGATAGTTAGCGAGGGAAAGGGGGTAAGGTTTGGTGGGCCGAAATTTGGAGCGGGGCCGGGCCGGTTGGAGCGAACAGGAAGAGGGAACCGGCCCAAGACTAGTGATCGGATTTGGAAATAAGTTAAGGAGTAAAAAAATAGGGTTAGAGTTTGAATTTGAATACTTTTCAAATTCAAACTTCACACAAATAAATTCCAAATAAAACCGTAAAAAAATCCAACTCACATATTTTACAATAATTTGAATTTATGTTTTTATAAATGGGGCAAAAAGGTGGAGAATTTAGGAGAGGGCTAGCAATTTGGTTTGAAAATTGTTAGCACTCAATTCCAAAAAAAAGTTTTAAATTTTCGCAAAAAATTCACACCTAAATTCCCGGGTTGTTACAACAACCTTCGTGAAAACCCATGCAAATCATGACAAAAAATAGTATAAATTCTTTAAAAATCACACATGTAGATGATGATGATACACAACCTTGTAAAATATCTTGTCCAAAGTCGACTTTGCTTGTGAGATATAAAAAAATAGCAAATTTCTCGATGGTAGCGGCCGCAGGTTGCGGCGCTGCCCAGCACGGTTCAAACCCTCGCTCGGACAGTGGTGTCGGACACAGCAGACGCACATGTGTGTAGTGGTTGAGTGGTCATGAGGCCCTCCCAGGAGTCTGCTGTTGTAAACAATTTATTTCGTCTACCCCACGCTAAAGTATAGGTTTAAGGTCAGCCTAATCTTATGTGTGCCGCTGTGTATGGGTGGGGTATGAGTTCGAGATTTTTCTCGACCTGTGTGACAAAGGTCTTATTTGTTAATACAATGTCCGTGGGGTGATCTTACCTTCGCAGGTCGAGTTTTTTTAAGTGTTACAACAAAATTTTGTGTAGCCAGATATCCAATGCAATTTTAAATATCAAGTTGAGTAACATTTATCAGAGGCAGGGACGGAGCGAGTAAGGGGGCTGGCAGGGGCCACGGCCCCCTCATGGTTCTATTTGTTTACACTAAAAACAATGTAGATCAACAAAAATTTAAGTATATAATCTAGTGTTTACTTCCTGATTAATCTGATTGGCCCTCCTTCGATCCTGGATATGACTGCATGGGGCTATGAGAGAAGTGGACAAATCTGTTCGATCAGCAGCATATCGGCTGCTCAATCTGCAGAAGATAGTCGAGAGGGCTGTAGCTCAGAGAGTGCCGGTCTGTGGTGGAAGCACCTAGGAGATTACTTATTCCACCTAAAGTTAGGATATTGTGGTGGCGCGCCATACATGATTATCCGCTGGCAAAGGCAGTCCTGCAGCGACGTCACATTGCAAGAGAAAGCTTTTGTGCATTTGATGTTCGAGTGCACATATGCACTACGTTTTTTGGAGTGCATCAAAGGGATGGCAAGCAAGAAGATGCCGATGTTGCATCCGTGGGCAAAGAACCTGTTGGTCGGAGGTGCATGCTTGGAGGAGCTGGCTCTCTACATGTTCGGATGCTGTGTCACTTTGGTAGGAATGCAAGACAGCATGGTAAACCAGCATGGAGCCCTTATGCTGCGGCACATTATGTTACCAAGATGATTGAGGACCTGCTGCAAATTCATCAGAAATACCTATATATGCAGATCATTAGAGCTAATAGAGTCTTCTGGAAAAAAACCAACACCTTTCTACGGAGAGAGAGGAACTGGAGCTACAGGGGTTATGGTGAGAAATGAGCATGGCGAGCTAATATGTGCTCGGGCACAATGGTATGATCACCTGGAAGATGTGTGCTGATGGCTGAGGCAGTAGCTGTGCGAGATGGCCTGATACTAGCGAAAAGATGTGGTATTGTGCATGCCATTGTTGAATCAAATAACAATGTGGTAATACGAATGCTACAGGAGCCAGAAGGAGGACGATCAGCTATTACTGGAATTTGGCACGCATGATATATGTTCAAGAGCTAGTTAAGCATTCTGTGTCCCTAGAGTTTAATTGTGTAAATCGAGAGGCAAATGAAGCCGCACATTTGCTGTGTGCCAAGACTGCTTCCTCGAGTTTAGGTGTATGTGAATGGCAGCATCATGTCCTGGACTTCTTGCTGGGGCATGATGGCTAGGGACTGTAATTCTGTGAACTCTGATGAAATATAAACTCTGATCGTGCGCCCTAGAAAAAACAGAGAGCGGACCGAGTTTGAAAGGGACACGTCATATGTCGAGACTATGGTCTGAAATGTTTTCATAGATTCAATAGGCTTATCTTTTAATTTGCCTCATCACTTTTTGTTGGTACTGCCATTTGAATCATGTTCTAAAATATCTAGCCGAATACCGAGTAAGTGAGGATGTGTTTGGTTTGAAGAATTAGGTGGAATGAATAGTGGGTGATGAATGGTATTTTGAATATGGTGGTGTTTAGTTTGGAAAAAATAGTGAGAATGTAATGAGAGAATATTGCATTGAGCCGCATGTTGTGAGAGGATGTAATGGTGAAAGGATAATGAATAGAATATTGGGAGTGTTCAGTTTGAAAAGATGACAAGAATGAAATGAATAACGAATTGGAGCGGAATTTGCTAAGCAAACACAACGCATGGGCTAGTCTGGGAAGCCAAGACAGAAGTATTTTTTTGGTTTTTATTTTGACAAAATAAGTATTTTAGTTAGCATTAGCTTGTGAAGAGCAGATATTGGATTTTTTTAGTTTTTAACCTTTCTAATCTAATATTTTAAAAATAATACATCCCGAACTATATTTCCAAGAAGTAGCCTTTTTGGTCACGCAAATCTCTGTATGTGATTGGTGCGACTAATGTACACAGTAACGTTAGAAAAAGTCGCAACTTACGTGGCAGACTGAGTTGCGCCAAACGGACTAGCGCGACTCAGTAGCCACATGCAGGCTGAGGCCTCCCTCCCACTCTTTAGTCGTGTTTCGTTATTCCTTTAATTAGCAAATGAGCTCCTAAATTTGTGAAACTCAAGATGTATGATCTATAGAGTGCATATGCTCCATTTTAACTATTTGCACTCCAAACCATGGTGTATAAAATGAGAAATCAAATTTTGAAAGTGTTATTAGATCAACACGTGAAGTCGCGTAGTTCCATTTGGCGCAAGTAAATCTGCCATGTAAGCGGCGACTTTTTCCAATACCACTGTGTACATTAATCGCGTCACTTCATATGACGTGACTAAAGTATTAGGAACTCTACAGACCAAAAGAGCTCGTATTTAGAAATATAGTTCGGGAGGGTTATTTTTAAAATATTAGTTAAAAAATAAAAAATCCCGATGTTGTCACGAACCCACGCCGGCACCGGCGAGCCCATCTGCACATTGTCCATTCATCCATACGAATTTTTTTTATATATATTTAATTTATCACAATTATGCAAAAATATATGGTCCGGCACAAATTTAGCAAAAATATACATCTGGCGCCGTGACCCACGGCGTCAGGGACATGTCGTCGTGGGCCGCGACGCCAGGTGCCGCCAGGAGTGGGCCCCTAGCGTGACCCAGACGTAGCGCCCTACGCCGCGGCGTTAGTGGCCTAGCGCCGCGGCCACGACGTCGGGCCTTAGTGCCATGGTCACGGCGTCGGCGAGCCCCCTAGCGCCGCGGGCCACGGCGCTAGGGTTCCCACGTCTATATAACACCGAAATTCAGCCGAAAATGTCATAATAATTCAAAAAAAAAAGAAAAGAGAGGGGGAAGAGGAGAAGGGAGTGAGGCAGGAGGTGGTGAAGGTGCGAAGCTCTGCCGGTTTTTTGTCTCGTTTAAGGTAGTACTCTCAAACTTAATAGTTTTCGTAGTGTAGATGTGCTCAGTGTTCTAGTGTAGATTTGCTCAGTTAATACATAGTTTTTTTAGATCTGCTTAGTAAATACATAGTTTATTGTAGATCTGTTTAGTAAAATTATAGTTGTAGTGTAGATCTGCTTAGAAAAATTACAATTGCAGTATAGATCTGAGTAGATATATTTTGTACTTGCAGATGCACTTGTTAATAGAGTTTTATTTTTTCATGTTGTCAGAAATGCCATATGATCTCAGTGTCAAGTTGTATTTCGGTAATGAGCAGATTAGATATGGTGAACATGGAGTTGACTTGTCAGAATTTAATTCTGTTGACAATGTACTTAAAAGAGCAGCCTCAAGAACTTTTGGGTCCATTACCCAGTTTTTTAGGGCATTTCATGTAGATGTAGAGCAACATGACTTGTCCATTATGGCTCTAATCAACAGAAGTGAGTCATTATGTTGGGAGCTTATGCCACTTCAAGGCACTGAACAGTGGAGGAGTTATATCAAAACAGCATGTGATATTGGTTTGCCTATGATGCTTGTTTACCCAAGTTGTTCATAAGGCCGGGTCTAGTAGTCAAGTGCCTGCTCACCGCAGTGAGGTCCGAAGTACAAGCAGGGAGATGGTCCCGCAACCGAGCCACAAGAAGGAAATGGTGGTTCCGGTGAGGAAGAAGAAGGACATGGTCACACACACTTTGAGGGTGCAATTGACGAGGGGGAAGTTAATGAAGAACTACTCAGGCGGTTCGAAATGGAGGCCAATGGGGATGAACATGGATTGGAAGAGGATTGCTCAGATGATGAGGATGACCCGCTAGTTCCAATGGATTGGGACACTTACAATTTCTCACAGCTATCTGTCAATGCTGGTGAGAATGTGGCCTGGGAGTATAGAGAAAATGCAGTTTTTGTTGGCGCCATGTATAAGAGTGCATTAGAGGTGAAGGATGCAGTGAAGAGGTGGTCCACCCTTACTCTGCAGAGAGAGTTCAGGGTAGTGAAGAGTTCTCCACATATATATGATGTAAAATGTCTAAAGCCCAACTGTCCTTTTCGAGTGTATGCTTCCAAGGCCAAGTGGAAAAATTATTGGGAGATCAAATCTGTTGTGGATCACACTTGTGTACTTGAGCAGCTGGATGCAAGCCATCGTTATTTGTCATCTGGTTTTGTGGCTAGCCAAATGTTTGCTAAGATTGTGGAAAATACTGCTTTTGAGCCTAAGTCCATTATCTTGGCAATTGAGGAGAAATTTAGGTATCACATAAGTTATGGTAAGGCACACATGCCAAAGAAGAAGGTAATGGAGATGAGGTGGGGAACTTATGAAGCATCCTATGACAATCTGCCTCGATTGCTGAACACAATTGCCGCGTTAAATCCTGGTAGTTATTATGATATCAAGGCTTATGATCATGTATCAAGGCTTTCAATGGCTTCAACGGGTCCCGAGTTGGATTTGGAGTTCCTCACCGGTAGGAAGGATAAGGTTGAGGTGCCAAAGGGGATCCACACTCCTATGTGCTACTCGCGGTGACAACCGTAAGCTTGTCAAGTGCAACGTTCTCGAGTACCGCTACGGGATGAGGTTCTTCATGTGCGAGAACTACGAGCATGACCCCCTCCCACCATGTCGCAATGTTAGACCAAAAGTAAGAACTAATTGAATTACTAAATAAATATTATGTCATTGCTATTTTATTTTTGTGCTAACTTGTCTTTGAAAAAAGACTCCACCTCCTCTCTGTGATTTTATGCAATGGCTAGATTGTGAGCAGTCCAAACAAGACAAGCGATACGTCGAGGAGACGGGTCGTTCAGCACGTGAGAGGTGGCAAAGAATGGTTAAGGCAGAAAAATAAGAACAAAAACGTAAGGAGCAGCAGGAGGAAATTCGCATTCGGCGGGAGATCAAAGAACGTGAAGCGGCTGCGCCCTGTGAAGCAGATAGAGAGAGGAAGAGGGAGAGAGCTCGCCGGCCCAAGGAAGGTCGGGCCGGATGCTATGAGGAAGGGGAAATACCCCCGTTGTACCCGATAAGCGTACGGTACTCGACGCCGAGTGCTACCGTATCCATAAAAAATTATGATTTCATTTCATCATTCTCTAGAGTCGGGTTGTATCTTTAGAAACTTGATTTAAGATGCATGTCGGATGCGAACGAAAAACTCATAGACGGAAGTGTTTTCCGTGAATTGTGTTGGGGAATTCGGGAAAATCCGTCACCCTCGAAACGTTGAGCTTAACGAAGTTCTCAAAGTATGTTCTTCGGGAGCGGGAATTCGCGATTCTCGGAAGCTTGGAACCCGTGAAGTCCCGAATTCGCGAATGTGCGAGTTTGGGGATCTTGATTCGGTCGGGAAGAGGAGTCACGAACATGCGGAAGCCCGGAATCTCAACCCGTCAATAGCGCGAACTTCGGGGAACCGCCGATTCGGGAATCGATGAAGACCCCGTTCGGGACTCGGTGTGCAAAGACATTCACGAACGTTGGGGAAGAAGCAAAGTCAAAGTTGTAGTCCCAAAAAGTCCGGGTTTAGAGTGTGAACTAGTGTCAGATTTGTAAATATGTAAGGTGGGAAAGACGATCCTGTATGTGTTCACACTGGGAATATTCTCCGAGGCTGAGGGTGTTATCGGCATGTAAAAGTCCCATCATCTCCCTATAAAAGGGGGCGCAAGGGCACGTGTAAACGGATTCAGACTTTTGGGAACTTGTGCTATTTGCAGAGGGAATCACAGTCTCTTTGCGACCTTACATTGTACTTGAACGCGTTAAGAACTCTCACTTGTGTTTGGGTAGTCGTCCGAATTTTTCGGGTAACCCCCCAACAAATTGCTCCAAATATTGAACAGATAGGGTGTGTTTTCTGTGAGTCACTGCACCAGGCAGTGTACCTAGTACTAGAATGTGTTTCCTCTGAGTCACTGGCCGTTTTCTTGCCCCGGATTGAATGGCCCACCATCCATTATGCGCCTACATATATGTGACCACTCTTCACCATTCTCACTTCACAACACAGCAAGCAACAATGAGTTCCTGGACTGGGGCTGATGATGATGACTCCCTCGGTCCAGCACTATGGAGCCAGCAAGATCCAGAGTTCAACACCAACTTTCCAGTCTTAGACAAGAGAGATTCCAAATCCATGCGTGATGTTAGAAAGTACGCACCAAATCAAACGGTGAACTGGCCAAGGTGTGCACACGGTGAGTTCTGTGTGATACGGGTTTATCAGGGATGGGACAACTCGGTCGCCGCTTCGGCATTACTCACGAGCACGGGTAGGCAAAAATCCATGACCTCTCGTCATTTATCATTTTATTTATGATTTACTAATGTAATCACGGTTCGCAAGCATCGAACAACCAGTAACCGCGGTTTCGTGCAATGGGTGGATCCCCCGGCCTATTCACCCGTATCAAGAGTACATCAACTACCTCGAGGATGTTGTCATCTTCAACCCGAGGCAAGAACTCGCGTCGGCATTGGCTTCTCTAGATCCGACATCTACCAACGGTGACGACGGACCCGTGAACGGACCAATGGTGGTGAAGACGAACACCGCCGTGAGGACAAGTACTGCCACCGTCCGTGCCACGAAAAGAAGGACAACACTCCAACAGCAACTCCACCATCTGATCCAACTCCACCCCCGACGGGGTACTACATGCCCTCCCAGCAGTCCGGCGGTTCTATGATGTTTGGGTTATCTGGGTATTATTCGTACAATTAGACTACAATTGTTGTAGTCGTTTATCTAAGTTCCCTAAGGCACGTTAGGACTAGCAGGAGTGTCACAAAGTTAGGGTAATTGTGTCGCACATGCCATTGCAAATGTATGGTTGATCTAAATTCGTCGTTAAGTATTAATGGTTGGTCTTTTTATCAATCCTTCAACAATTCAATTTTTTTAAAAAATAAACAAAAATCCTACCGTCGCAGCCCACGGCGGCAGGGAATACATACCACCGTGGGCCACGGCGTTACCTCAGCGGCACGCTGACGTCGGGCGCTAGGCCCCTAACGCCACGGGCCAGGGCGTTAGGGACTTAACGCCTTGGCCCTTGGCGTTAGGGCTAAGGGCCCACTCCTGGCGGCACCTGGCGCCGGGGCATGGCATTATGTCCCTGACGTCGTGGGCCACAGCGCCAGATGTATATTTTCGCTAAATTTGTGTCGGACCATATATTTTTGCAAAATCATGATAAATTAAATATATAAAAAAATTCCATCCATACTGACAACAGTGACAAGCCGTCGATTCCATCACCGCGTCGCCGTATCTCATCACCCGCAAGCCGCCCTGGTTCTATAGGGTGCCCTTCGCCGGCAGATGGTGCGACCCTTCAACCTTCTCGCTCTTCCTTCTTTGCATTCATCCCTGCACTGATCTCTTAATCGCTTATATGAACTTTCCTTCAATTCTTCGTTTCAATTTATCCCCATTTTTTCAGATCGACTTTCGCACTGATGGATAATCCCCAGACGAGCACCTGCTCCGCCGGCGACCTCACCGACGACCTCATCGTCGAAATCCTGTCGCGGCTGCCGCCCAAATTCATCTGCCGCTTCAAGTGCGTTTCCTGGCACTGGTACGGCCTAATCACCGACCCCGAGCACCGCAAGAAGACCCCCCAGACGCTCTCTGACTTCTTCTACCCCAGTCATCGCAGTTGGACCCCAAATGATTTCGTCAACGTCGTGGGGGGACGAAGAGCCATTTTCAAACCCCTCGTTGACCTTCATGGCCGGCTACAGGTCGATCATCCCAAAGATCTGCTGCAACGGCCTATTCTTCTGTCTCTGCTGGAAGGTCCCCCCACGTGATGAAGTCGATCATGTTGTCTGCAATCCTGCGACAAAGAAATGGGTTGTCCTGCCTGAGTCGGGCGACGACAGCATTGCTTTGGTGTACCGTTTTGGTTTCGACCCAGCCATCTCTCCCCATTTCTATGTTCTCCAAATTACAAACACTTATGAGAATTATGGAATATGGATACGTCGGCGATGTGAATATCTACTCATCGAAGACAGGTGCATGGAGTCGCAAGGAAAAAGGTTGGGTCGATGAGCTACATTTAGTCGGCAGAGGAACTGTATTTCTCAGTGGAATGTTGCATATGCTAACCTATGATTTCAAGATATTGGCAGTGGACACCGAGGGGAAGACATGGAGGACGATTCCTTTGCTGGAAAGCATGACTGTCTCGTGCGTTTGGAAAGGTCCTGAAGCATTTATTGGTCAATCTCAAGGGTGATTGTATTACATAAATATGAGAACTAGTGACCCCTCTAAATATTCTACCTCTAAATTGTCAGTTTGGGTTCTTAAGGGCTTTGAAAGTGGTGAATGGATATTCAAGTACAGCACTAGCATCCCACAAATTTTTGGAGAGGAGGATCTTGTGTTTAAACAGGATTATGCTTTGATTGCGATCCGTCCAGAATGCAATTTGATTTTGTTTGTTTGTAGGTGCGAGGATAAGCTGATTTCATATGACTGATCGTGGTAAAGTTTGTGTTGTTTGCAGTCTCAAAGAGCATTTGTATAACTGCCCATTTCTTTCGTATCTTCCATATGTTCCACTTCTTAAGGATTCACTAACTTTCTCAAGGCTAGAAGCATAATTTGCAGTGTGAAGGCTAGCAATCGCTAACCTGAAATGGTACTGAACCAACAGTTAGTTGTTACCGAATTTAGCAATGTAGCAGCTTGTGTATCCAAACCTGTGTTTTGGTCCTTATTTTGTGTTTATGCTTTAATGTATTTTTGATTTTAATAGCCATGTTTGGATCATGTGGCTGGGCTAGAGTTAGAGTAAATTTTTAGCTCTAGCTCAAGCCCCCAAACTTGCTCCGGCCTATTAACGTGTTTGGATCACTAGGCAAGTTTTACAATAAATACACCATTTTAATTATGTATCACATTTACACAAACTTTTCAAAGATGATTTGGTGTGTGTCACACCCGAATTTGAAGGCAAACTCGAATGTATAAATTACATGTGCGCCGGGATCAAGTTACACACACGTAATGACTCAGTGAATATCAGATACAGTGCCAAAGCGTAAAAGAGAGTATTAAAACCATTACATGACCGAGAGTCTCAACATCGTATCTACAGAGCGAGCAACTAGCAGCAGATCTTCAGAAAGGGACTCCACAGGCGGTACGATCGGTGGCACGCACGCCTAGCACTCATCCTCATCTTCAAGTCCGAGCAAGAATCCGGGCTTGTGTAGATGCAATAAATAAACAAGCGTGAGCACATGTCGTACTCAAGAAGAGAGAAATATCATAATAAACATGCAAGGCCGTATAAGTGGATGGCCAAGGGGTTTAAGCGAGTTAGCATTTTAGTTGATCAAATTTTATTAAGCAACTTACTTACTAGCAAATGTAAGTGTATACCATCCCACAATTAATGTGTAACAAAAGATAACCATGAATCATAAAGTAAAGAATAAATTAAATTCATCTTCCGATAGATTAATCATGTGAGGGTCCAGGCCGCTCTTGACCGTGAGCACGGCTAATCGATTAGTTTTAAACACTCTGCAGCAGGTTGTACATCTTTACCCACAAGTCGCTTAAAAACTCCGAAGAGCTTTAGACCCAACCACGCGATGCCGATCGTGCATCATACCACACCGCCGAGGTGTGATTGCATAGGGACGCTACGAGGCTTTTACAAAGATTCCCTAATGTGTAGCAACCCACTAGGTTTCGGGACGAAGCGGGGCATAAAGCTCCCTAGCGGGTACCGTGTCTTAGCAAAGCCCAACTCCCCGCTAGAGCAGTCTATACTCCGTCAACGCCTCCCCATTTGTCCCTTTCGGTAAGATCACCACAACACCAAGGTCTCTAATTATTCAGCCAAGCCGAGCCATATAGCCTTGTGGTTGTACCGTTGTCCCGGGTGGTTCTCCATGTTCCAATTAAGCATATGGTCTTGCAATTAAATTACCATCAAAGAACATAGAGCATAAACGGATATCATGTTGTTTATTACCAACCCAGCTTGAGCAACTAAGCAACATCTACCATCAAAATTAATTAAGTAACCCGAGCTTACAAGGCAACGGTCAAAAGAATCTAGGCATAGTCCTTAATAGGAACCCATCAAAATTAATGCAAGCAAGAAAATAAATAGTGATTAAATGCATGTTTATATAGGATAAAGCGGGTATGACCAAGGACACTTGCCTCTCACAAGATCCGGATTTGCTCAGAGTCTTCAAGTCTTCACCACAGAAAATCTTCGGACTGCTCGTTCTCTACGCAGCACACATTCACATGCAAAAGACAAAACAATAAAATAAGAAAACAATTCACCAATCACTTCAAACAGGAACAAAAGCTTCACTAAACTGATCTACTCGTCGAGACGAACAAATGGATATAAAGAACGCTAAAAACGGAGCTAGAACGCATAATCTACGACCGAAATAAGGTACAGGGGCTATTCTCACAGAAAACTAGGCTTACGGGGGCCTAACTGCAAAAACTCGGGGGCTAAAACAGAATTATGCTTAAAAACACAGGGTCTAAAGCACAAAGTTTCAAGGGCTGGATTGCGGGCACAAATCCTAGAAAAGTTAGGGTTAAAACCGTAAAGATCCGGACCTATTTGTAAAGGCTCCTCTATGGTGGGGGGGGTCCGCCCGCAAAATTGAAAAAGGCAATGGCCTCTTTTGCAAAAACAGAACCGGAGCATGGCCGTGTTGACCGGTACGCCGGTTTGACCCGGGCACACCCGATCCGGGGCCGGCAGGATCGTGAACGGACGGTGGGGTACGCGAGCAAGCGCACGGCGGTGGTGAGCGGCGGCGCGAACGGCGGCGGAGGCGCGCGCGCGCGAACGCCGCGATCCCGATCTAGACCACCCGTGCACGAAACGAGACAGATTCGCCCCTAGACGTGTAGCTCGACGCGGCAAACCCAAACAAGGGGTCCAGCGGGACGGACGGGGGACGACGGCGACGTGCATCGCGATGGGGCGGCCGGCGGCGCACCGCGACTCCGGTGAGCTCGCGCCGGCGATTCAAGGCAGGGGAGCGTCCACAAGCCACTCGAGCGGCTTCCTCACCTCCACGCGAAGCTTAGGATCTGCACCACGGCGAAGGAAAGGCAGCGACCGGGGGAAAATCGAAGCGGCGGCGGCGGTCTAGGGTTTGAGACGGCGGCGGCGCGTGGTTGTAGCGGATAGGGGCAAAAACCCTAGGGAGGCGCGGCGGCGGCGGCTAAATAGGCCAAGGGGGCTGCCTGGACGCGCGGGCCCAGGGAAGGGAGCGGGGCGCGGGCGCGAGGGCGCGCGGCCGCGCGGAGCCCGGTGCGGCTCGGCCCGGGCGCCCGAGGTGGGGGATGACCGCCGGGTCCCACCCCGTCGGCGAGACACAGGAGGAGGGAGGCGGGTGGGGCGCCACGGCCACCGAAGGGTTGGTGCCGGGCCGCCGGTGGGCCGCGAAGCCGAAACGGCGAGTTGGGCCACGGGGAAATAAAACCGGGCCGCGCGGCCGATTTGGGCCGAAGCGAGGGGAAGGAAAAAGGAGGGAAAAGAATTCCTTTTGCTAATTTTCAAAGGAGCTCACAAAAAAAATTGAATTCAAACAAAGATTTGAATTCAAACAAACAAAAGCAATGCAACAAAGATGTGTGCAACAAGAAACCCCTATAGTTCATTAATTTAATTAAGAGAAATAATTTAAATGCCTACAAAATTAAATAAAACCTTAAAAATCCTTAAACAAGCATTGGTTGCTAAGCAAAATTTTATTAAAACATTAATTAAAATTTTTTTTGGGTGTTACAAATCCTACCCCCTTAAGATGAATCTCGTCCTCGAGATTCGGAAGGATCAACAAAAAGATCTGGATAGTCTTCCTTCAGCTCATCCTCTCTTTCCCGAGGTTGCCTCATCCTCTCGCATGATTACTCCACCGCACCTTGCACATCCCGATCATCCGATTCCTTGTAACACGTGCTAAAGTTTCCAAGATCCTGATGGGACGTTCAGTGTAAGTGAGATCCTCCTTGACAGTCAAACCATCCATAGGTAGTGGCTCTTTATCATGAGATTGGAGACTCTTTTTCAATTGAGAGATATGGAACACATCATGCACATCCGAGAGCTGGCTTGGTAACTCCAACCTGTAGGCTACTTCTCCCACTCTCTCTAAGATCTTGAAGGGTCCAATAAAGCGTGGTGACAACTTTCCCTTCACTTTAAACCTGCGCAAACCCCTGATCGGTGACACTTTTAGGTACACATAGTCACCTTCTTGGAGAACCACATCTCTCCTCTTTCCATCCGCATAACTTTTCTGCCTTGATTGAGCAGCCCTCAAGTTTTCTCTTATGATCTGAACTTGTCTTTCTGCTTCCTTAATGATATCGGTTCCAAACAACTGACTCTCTCCCCGTCCGGCTCCAATACAAGGGTGTTCTACACTTCCTTCCATACAATGCCTCGAAGGGTGCCATCTTGAGGCTAGCCTGGTAGCTGTTGTTGTAAGAAAACTCAGCATAGGGCAAACTCTTATCCCAGCTACCTCCATGCTTAAGAGCACAAGCTCTCAACATGTCCTCCAGAATTTGGTTAGTCCTCTCAGTCTGTCCATCCGTCTGTGGGTGATAGGCTGAGCTGAAATTTAACTTGGTATCCAAGGATTCATGAAGCTTTTCCCAGAAACGAGATGTGAACTGAGTACCTCTATCGGACACTATCTTCTTAGGTACACCATGCAAGCACACGATCCTGGACATGTACAACTCAGCTAGCTTTGCCCCAGTATAGGTGGTTCGCACCGGTATGAAGTGAGCAACCTTTGTTAAACGATCCACTATAACCCATATTGAATCATACCCATCACGAGTACGGGGCAACCCAACAATGAAATCCATACCAATCTCTTCCCACTTCCACTCGGCACCTTCAACGGCCGAAGCAATCCCGCCGGCTTTTGATGCTCGGCTTTAACCCTATGACGGGTGTCGCACAAGGCCACATGGGCGGCTACATCCCTCTTCATCCCATACCACCAATACCTTTGCTTGAGATCTTGATACATCTTGGTGCTTCCCGGGTGAATGGAATAAGCCGAATCATGAGCCTCTCTTAAGATGGTCTTTCGGAGATCTCCCACATCGTGCACACAAATCCTCGTTCCTAAACCATATAGTTCCCCGATCATCCTCTCGTGAAATCCGGGGCTTTACCCTTTTCCATAGTCTCTCCGATTTCTTTTATCTCTATATCTTCCGCTTTGTCCCTTGCGTATCTCCCCGCTCCAAGACGGACTCTACCTCCAAGGTAACTCCTTCGGTTTGAGCAACTATCCCCGCATTGAGTTTCTCAAACTCCTTCATCGACTCTTCGAGCAACCGGAATGTCAAAGCCATGTTGGCATGTCCCTTCCGAGCTCAAAGCATCCGCCACCAAGTTTGCCTTCCCAGGATGATAGTGTATCTCCGTGTCATAATCCTTGATCGGCTCTAACCGGCGACGTTGTCTCATATTCAAATCTTTACGAGTGAAGATGTACTTTAAACTCTTATGATCCGTATAAATCGGCACTTGGTTCCCATAACGTAGTGCCTCCAAATCTTCAACGCGTGAACCACCGCCGCTAACTCCGCATCATGGGTAGGATAATTCAGCTCATGTTTCCTCAACTGTCGAGATGCATAGGCTAGAACATGTCCTTCCCGCATGAGAACACAACCTAAACCTTGTCGGGATGCATCGCAAGAGATATCAAAACTCTTTTGCGGGTCCGGCATCACTAGAATTGGAGCCGAAGTCAACCTCTTCTTCAATTCCTCAAAAGCTCGGCTTCGACAGCATCGGTCCACTTGAACTCTTTATCCTTCTCCGGTAGTGACGTAAGCGGCTTTGCTACTTTAGAGAACCCTTCAATGAAACGACGATAATACCTCGCAAGGCCAAGGAAACTCCCCGATCTCCTTGACGATCCGTGGCGGCTCCCATTTCAATACGTCACTGACCTTTGCTTGGTCCACTGAAATACCACCATCTGTGATGATATGCCCAAGGAAAGAGACTTCCTTCAACCAAAAATCACACTTGCTAAACTTGGCATACAACTGATGCTCTCTCAGCTTCTGCAACACAAGCCTCAGATGTTTCTCATGCTCCTCCTCATTCTTGGAGTAAATCAAGATGTCGTCAATGAACACCACAACAAACTTATCCAGGTACTCCATAAAAACTTTGTTCATCGGATACATGAAGTAGGCAGTGCATTGGTTAATCCAAAAGACATGACTGTGTACTCATAGAGTCCATACCTAGTAGTGAACGCAGTCTTAGGAATATCTGATAATCTGATCTTCATCTGATGATACCCAGAACGTAAATCAATCTTTGAGAACACCTTAGCACCTCTCATCTGATCAAACAAATCGTCAATACGGGGCAGTGGATACTTATTCTTGATAGTAACATCGTTAAGCGATCGGTAATCCACACACATCCGTTGAGTACCATCCTTCTTCTCCACAAAGATAACCGGTGCTCCCCAAGGTGATGAGCTAGGACGAATGAATCCCTTCTCCAATAACTCCTTAATCTGCTTCTTAAGCTCAAGTAATTGATCACTAGACATTCCGTAGGGGCGCTTAGAGATAGGAGCGATACCGGTGTAAAAGATCGATAACAAACTCAACTTCTCGATCGGGCGGCATACCCGGCGGCTCATCCGGGAACACATCCGGGTAATCACACACCACCTTAATGTCCTCCAAAGATTCACCATTCATCCGGTTTCTTCGAACACCCTTCTACCGATGGTAGAGCAGCCTACAAATTGAATCGTTCGCCGTCTAAACTGGTGAAGAGAACTGACTTCGTGGCGTACCGGATTTCTCCTTTGAACTTACCCAACCATCCCATTCCAAGTACCACATCAATGCCAATAGAATCCAATACTATGGGGTCTGCTTGAAAATCCTTCCCCAGAATCTGAAGGTTAACATTGTTACACCTATATAGTGCCTTTATGTCTCCTCTTGCTGAACTAACTAGCATGGGACGTGGCATGGTGCTCATGGGGATGTTAAGTTTAGCTGCGCAGTGAGAAGTAATGAAAGAATGAGTTGCTCCAGCATCAAACAAAACTGAAGCGAGGGCGGAGTTGACAAGACACATGCCGATCACTACCCGGGGTTCTCTTGAGCGGTCCCCGCGCTCATGTGGTTCACTCTACCACGTGCATAATTCCGTTTTCCCTTGCCGCCCTTCGAAATCCGGCTCTCGTTCCTCATCTGCTGGCTGTGCTGACTCTGTGCTGGAGTGTTGGGGGCATTCCTCTTAGGACAGGCATTTACATAATGCCCAACCTTTCCACACCTTAAGCAGGCGGTACCTCTGGGGTTGCTAGTCTTCACTGGGGTGACAACTGGCGCCATCTGACGACTCCGTAGAGAACGGGGTCGCGAAGTCTGCTGCACTGGAGACTGAAATTGTTGTTGACCAAAGTCCTCAATGGGGCCCCCAAACTGAAAAGGAGTCTCTTGAGGTGGATTAAAGCGGGGGCGAGTGTTACTTCCAGACTGTCCAGGGGTGGTGGCTTTCCTCTTTAGGTCTTCCAACTCCTTGCGAACATACTCTAAACCAATGGCCTTGTCTATCAACATCTGGAAGGATGGGAAGGTGTGGGATATGAGCTGGTACCGGAGTGGTTCGGCTAATCCCTCCAAGAACAACTCTTGCTTCTTCACATCATCAACAACCTCCTCAGGAGCATAACGAGACAACTCAACGAACTTGTCCCCGTACTCTATCACGGACATCTCTCCTTGCTTGAGTGCCAGGAACTCCTTCTTCTTTAACTTCATAAGGTGGGCGGTATATGATAGCTCCTGAAGCTGGTGGTGAACTCCTGCCAAGTGATAGCATCAGGGGTGGCATGAGCGGCAACGTAGGCATCCCACCAAGCTGACGCTGTCCCCTGAAGTCGACCTGAAGCGTACAAGACCTTCTCTCTATCGTCGCACTGTGCGATGGTGAGCATCTTCTCCACTGTCTTCAGCCAATCGTCAGCCTCCAATGGATCAACTGCATGAGAAAACACCGGCGGGCAATGACTCATGAACTGCCGGTGCTTGTCCTTATGGGGCTGGTTCCGATTTATCCGAGCCCGCATGCTTGTCATGTTGGTGGACATGTCTGGAGAAGCCGCATCCGTGCGACCGTAAACCGCTGCATCGCCGGATCCATTTGACTTTGCTGTTGAGTGATACTAAAACGGCCACTTGTCCTCTGATGTGGATCCAAACCTGGTGTTCACCATCTGAGGGTTAGGGTCATGAGATTTAAACACTAGAGTATAGAGATAACTCCGAAAGATGAAGCAACACGAACTTCCAGATTAAGACAGATTATGCCTGCCCCAATAAATCAAGTGCAACTATCATTAGTGATATCCATAAATTATGAAATTTCTCCAGAACAGGGGGTATGAAATTATGAAACTAATCCAACTGGAACCAACTCAATCGGAGATCTAGAACTTCGGATACAAAATAAACAAGTCGACTGGGTCAGCAGAGTTTCCAGATTCTGGTAGCTCCAATGTTTCGTTCATAACTCCCAGAATATACATTGGATGGTGCTGAATTTTTGATAGAAAATCCTATATGGAATTTATGAACTAACCCAACTGGTTTCATGTCGTTTGGAATTCTGTAGCTTGAGATATAACCAAAACATTACTGCTATGTCAGAGAGCTGCGTGAACAGATTTTTGTATCCACAAGATTTGTTGGAGAGGAAAAGAAGGTTAGGTAAAAGGAAGGATAGATAAAGCAAAGATTACTCAAGGTTGCGAGGATCGGGAAGGAATTACACCCCCACTAACAAGCTAACTACTAAACTCGATGTCATTGTGGTCATCACTCCACAACACACCGCACTCAAACAAAGATCCATATCAAGCATTTAACACAAAATCAAACATTCAAACACACCTCTAAACTAAGCACACGTTAAGACGCTCGCATCTATCGATTTTTCTAAGAAAGATCTTAAAGCTCCTATATCCTATTGAAGAAGATCGTTGAGATGAACAAGATGGGGTCACTTGATTACCGGGAACGATCACGAACACGGTAGGGTAGGGGCAAGAAAGATTGGAGAGGAGTACAACGGATGCTAAAGGTTCCTTAAGGCAAGATCAAGGAAGTTTAGAGTGAAAAGATTTATCAAGATAAGGTAGAGAACAAGTAGATTATCAAGGACGAGGTTAAAAGCAAGGATAAGTGTAGTAAAATAGAATTAAAGCATAGCATGAAGTGGGAATGGCTTCTATGATATTATAATCCTTAAAATCGACCATTTTCCAACTAGGCTAACGTCCTACAATCAACACGGCTCGATACCACTTTGTCACACCCGAATTTGAAGGCAAACTCGATGTATAAATTACATGTGCGCCAGGATCAAGTTACACACACGTAATGACTCAGTGAATATCAGATACAGTGCCAAAGCGTAAAAGAGAGTATTAAAACCATTACATGACCGAGAGTCTCAACATCGTATCAACGAGCGAGCAACTAGCAACGGATCTTCGTAAAGGGACTCCACAGCAGCGATCGGTGGCACGCACGCCTAGCACTCATCCTCATCTTCAAGTCCGAGCAAAGAATCCGGGTTTGTGTAGATGCAATAAATAAACAAGCGTGAGCACATGTCGTACTCGGCAGAAGAGAGAAATATCATAATAAACATGCAAGGTCCGTATAAGTGGATGGCCAAGGGGTTTAAGCAGTTAGCATTTTAGTTGATCAAATTTTATTAAGCAACTTACTTACTAGCAAATGTAAGTGTATACCATCCCACAATTAATGTGTAACAAAGATAACCATGAATCATAAAGTAAAGAATAAATTAAATTCATCTTCCGATAGATTAATCATGTGAGGGTCCAGGCCGCTCTTGACCGTGAGCACGGCTAATCGATTAGTTTTAAACACTCCGCAGAGGTTGTACATCTTTACCCACAAGTCGCGTAAAAACTCCGAAGAGCTTTAGACCCAACCACGCGATGCCGATCGGGCATCATACCACACCGCCGAGGTGTGATTGCATAGGGACGCTACGAGGCTTTTACAAAGATTCCCTAATGTGTAGCAACCCACTAGGTTTCGGGACGAAGCGGGGCATAAAGCTCCCTAGCGGGTACCGTGTCTTAGCAAAGCCCAACTCCCCGCTAGAGCAGTCTATACTCCGTCAACGCCTCCCCATTTGTCCCTTTCGAGTAAGATCACCACAACACCAAGGTCTCTAATTATTCAGCCAAGCCAGAGCCATATAGCCTTGTGGTTGTACTGTTGTCCTGGGTGGTTCTCCAAGTTCCAATTAAGCATATGGTCTTGCAATTAAATTACCATCAAAGAACATAAAGCATAAACGGATATCATGTTGTTTATTACCAACCCAGTTGAGCAACTAAGCAACATCTACCATCAAAATTAATTAAGTAACCCAGTTACAAGGCAACGGTCAAAAGAATCTAGGCATAGTCCTTAATAGGAACCCATCATAATTAATGCAAGCAAGAAAATAAATAGTGATTAAATGCATGTTCATATAGGATAAAGCGGGTATGACCAAGGACACTTGCCTCTCACAAGATCCGGATTTGCTCAGAGTCTTCAAGTCTTCACCACAGAAAAATCTTCGGACTGCTCGTTCTCTACGCAGCACACATTCACATGCAAAAGACAAAACAATAAAATAAGAAAACAATTCACCAATCACTTCAAACAGGAACAAAAGCTTCACTAAACTGATCTACTCGTCGAGACGAACAAATGGATATAAAGAACGCTAAAAACGGAGCTAGAACGCATAATCTACGGCCAAAACAAGGTACAGGGGCTATTCTGCAGGAAAACTAGGCTTACAGGGGCCTAACTGCAAAAACTCCGGGGCTAAAACATAATTATGCTTAAAAACACAGGGTCTAAAGCACAAAGTTTCAAGGGCTGGATTGCGGGCACAAATCCTAGAAAAGTTAGGGTTAAAACCGTAAAGATCCGGACCTATTTGTAAAGGCTCCTCTATGGTGGGGGGGTCCGGCCCGCAAAATTGAAAAAGGCAAGGGCCTCTTTTGCAAAAACAGAACCGGCGCATGGCTGTGTTGACCGGTACGCCGGTTTGACCCGGGGCACACCCGATCCGGGCCGCGGGGATCGTGAACGGACGGTGGGGTACGTGAGCAAGCGCACGGCGGTGGTGAGCGGCGGCGCGAACGGCGGCGAGCGGCGGCGCGAACGCCGGCGATCCCGATCTAGACCACCCGTGCATGAAACGAGACAGGATTCGCCCCTAGACGTGTAGCTCGACGCGGCAAACCCAAACAAGGGGTCCAACAGGACGGGCAGGGGACGACGGCGACGTGCATCGCGAAGGTGCGGCCGGCGGCGCGCGCTCGCGACTCCGGTGAGCTCGTGCCGGCGATTCAAGGCGGGGGAGCGTCCACAAGCCACTCGTGCGGCTTCCTCACCTCCACGCGAAGCTTCGGATCTGCACCTCGGCGAAGGAAAGGCAGCGACCGGGGGAAATCAGAGCGGCGGCGGCGGTCTAGGGTTTGAGACGGCGGCGGCGCGTGGTTGTTGCGGATAGGGGGCAAAAACCCTTGGGAGGCGCGGCGGCGGCGGCTAAATAGGCCGGGGGGGCCGCCCGGACGCGCGGGCCCAAGGAAGGGAGCGGGCGCGGGCGCGAGGGCGCGCGGCCGGCGCGGAGCCCGGTGCGGCTCGGCTCGGGGCGCCCGAGGTGAGGGATGACTGCCGGGTCCCACCTGTCGGCGAGACGCAGGAGGAGGGAGGCGGGTGGGCTGCCACGGGCTACTGAAGGGTTGGTGCTGGGCCGCTGGTGGGCTGCGAAGCTGTAACGGTGAGTTGGGCCACGGGGAAATAAAACCGGGGCTCGCGCGGCTGATTTGGGCCGGAAGCGGGGAAGGAAAAAGGAGGGAAAAGAATTCCTTTTGCTAATTTTCAAAGGAGCTCACAAAAAAAATTGAATTCAAACAAAGATTTGAATTCAAACAAACAAAAGCAATGCAACAACGATGTGTGCAACAAGAAACCCCTATAGTTCATTAATTTAATTAAGAGAAATAATTTAAATGCCTACAAAATTAAATAAAACCTTAAAAATCCTTAAACAAGCATTGGTTGCTAAGCAAAATTTTATTAAAACATTAATTAAAATTTTTTTTTGGGTGTTACGGTGTGGATTGTAACCGTGTGGCCTCCTTGCACTCACAAATGCCACAAATAATCATATTTACATGGAGCCACCGAAGTTGAGCCGTCGGGCCAACAATGGAGCCATAGGCGCCTGCTCCAATACGCGGTGGCCGGTACAAAGGAAGGCCGGGGCCCCCGGAACCGCCGACCCGGTCATCGTCGTTCGGGAGGAGGGATCCATAGAGGCCAAGCCCCGGAACTCCTCCAATAGTGGAGCTTGCGAGTTGAGGTCGAAGTCGCCTCCGTCCATGAATTCCCGTCGGCGGCGCGCGGCCCGACGCGGATTGGAGGCGGACGATTCCTCACGGCGCGGACGATTTCTCGTCGGCCGCTTCCTCGTTCCTAGCGCTTGGGATGGTCGTCCGCGCCCCCGGGATGGCGTTGGGGAAGATGGCGGCGGGGCCCGCGGCGCCCCCACTCCATGCGAACGGATGAGAAGAGATGGGGATCCCGTCCGGGAGGAGGGGAGAGAAATGAGTGGGTCCCACTAGAAGTAGCCCCGATTTGCACCACTTGGATGGGCAAGTGATTTTGGGAGGGCAAGCTGCATTTAGCCCAAACTAGCCCCTCCCGTTTGGATCCGTTTGGAGCAAGTTGAGCCAAAACTAGCCCAAACTTGCTCTAGCCCCGGGGATCCAAACAGGGGCGAATGTCAAGAAATGCTGCTACTCATAATTTTCCTTTAGCTATCTTTACAGAGGTTGCATTAAGTTAAATTTTCTTTCTTTTAATTAATTATATCTATTTCCATGTGTTAGTTGTGTTCATGCCATATTGTTAACATGCACTTCTTTCTTCATAGTTCATCCATTTGTTGAACTAGTATAGATGCACGTGCGACACGCATGTGTTACAAAAATTCGATAACTACCGTTAGAACATTAAGTAACAAACATATTTTAAAGATTTAGTTATTTTTCAAAAAAGAAATCTTCAGACATGTACATATTGATATTGCGACACCCACATGTTTTTTAAATATTTTTAGAAAAATTTATATTATAATTTTGTTTGTAACAAAGATGTACCATTGATGTATTTTCAAAAAATATAATAATCAAATAATATTTTATTCAATCATGCACGCAATTATTTTCCTCCACTTGGAGCTTTAAAGATTTGTAACAATATTTGTATTAAAATTTCTCTGGATAACAAACTCCACAACCAAGAAAATATATTTCTTTATCGCATGGACTACTTTGTTCTTCTCTTCCTTTGGGATTCTCACGCTTCATTGACGCCACCAATTCATGCAAATTCCATTCATATTTCATTCTTCATTGACACCACGAGTTCATGATACTAAAGTAGCTCCCCGCCTGTCTCGGAGTCATACACACAATTGATTGCACGCAGCTAAATGTGTGCACAATAGAAACCAAGCTAGGATTATTGACTGCTCCGCTTGATATACTCCCTCGTGGCTCCTACTTTTTATCATAAACTTAATGTCTATTTAAGTTCATAGTAAGATCAATAAATTTATAATAGCCAAAATGACACATAATTTGAGGTAGAGAAAGTAGCAGACAAGGAGTATCGAGTTTCATTGAGCAGATCATTAATTATCATTATATTGAGCAATCATGTGGACCACTTAATAAGAAGTATCAAGCTGGAGCCTTTCATAAAAGATTCCAGCAGCTTAACCAGAGCTCTTTGAAAGCCCATAGATAATAGATCGACAAGTCTCTCCATTTGGAACAAAACCCAGCTCTTCCACCTGATCGTGTAGTGCTAGTAACTCTGTCGTGCTCCTAGGCTCGCAGCAAGCCCTCATGAATAATGCATTATAGCTCTCATTACAGTGGTATGAAAATCGAGAACAAAATACTTCACAATTAGTTCTGCTCTGTCAAGGTCACCTTCCTTGCAGAAGCCAGAAACCAAGGCAGCTCAAATGGCCTAGTTCAGTTGGGAACCCGACTCAATCATCTCCACCATCACTGTTCACTGACTGACCATCCAAGCTCCTTCCCAATCTGCAAAGGCCAGTTTATGAGTGCCCAGTAAGTGTCGTAGTCAGGTTTCACTTTTCTGGAGATCATCTCAACCTTGACATCCATAGCCTCCTTTGGATTGTCACCTCAACAGAAGCAATCCACGATCATATTGTTTATCTGCAATCTAGGACTGTGCCCATCCTCTTATCATCCACTACAGCAAACTCCTCACAGCATTGGGGCACATGCATATCTTGCACAATGCACCAATCAAATAGCTATAACTCTGCGACGAGATGACGACGTCATATTGTTGGGGAAGTTGGTCTTCGGAAGCATTGCCCTCGCCCGCCCACGCTGGAAACCCTCGGCCTGCATACGACTTCGATCTCGCGGGAAAACCCTTCGCCGCACGAGCACTAACGAAATACTAATGCCGCTTATGCCTTATGAGTTTCATTATGCAGGGATGATCCCTTGTGGCTGCGCCTACCTTCGGCGCCGAAGTTGCTGGTGGCCGTGCTCCGGTGACGAAGGCCCAAGAGGGCCGGGGGCGGAAAACGCTGGCCCGGGACATCGCGTCCGGGGCCGGCGGCGGCGCGGACGAAGCGTCCGAGGAGGCCCGACGCCCCTGGTCCAGGGTCGCTACTTCGGCACCGAAGGTGCGACGATCCTGGACACGTGGCCACTGCCAACGTGTAAAGTGGGCTCCGGTCGGGGCAGAGACAAGGGCGGCCGCGTGTAAAGGCGTTTCGGCCGTACGAAGACACGCTGGAGGCCTGTACGACGCGGGGACTTACTGTTATACCCTTGTAAAGTGTTTAAAGCAGATTGTCAGGAACGGAAAAGGTGTAATTGAGGCAAATGACTATACCCAGGGGTCTCCTATAAATAGTGAACCCCTTGTAATGAAACGGACACACTGTAATGAGAAGAGAGCACCGAAGGCGTCTGCTAGTCTTTCGGTCTTCGGTCTGCGAAGTATTTCCTTGTTTTCTTTTCTGTCCTGTTAAGTCTTAGCGTTCCCTCTCCTCGCCCAAGTAGAAGTAGGGACCTTGCGAGAGCGAGCGAAGGGAGGGAGAGAACTCAGGGGGCTGTTGTGTCGGCGTCCTCCCTTCGGGCCCGATTTCCACCAACAGTTTGGCGCCCACCTCGTGGACGAACTCAAGACCACATGGCCGGGACACGTTCGGCAGGCGCCGAAGCCGCAACGGCTCAGGCGGCGACCCCTCCACTCGTGTCGGAGCCCACCAACCCATCCCCTTCGGCCGTCCAGCCTTCGGCGGGAACCGGTGCCGGGCCGAGCGCGCCGGAGGTAGAGCACACCGCTTCGGGGATGCTCGAAGTCAGCCTCGAGGGGCTGGGGGCTTCGGCGCAAGACATCGAAGCTCTCCGAAGGATCCGGGCCCTCGTCGCTGGCAAGTCAGTGCCGGCTCACCCTGAGCAGGAGACGCGCCCATCCTCCTCGCAGATGCAACCATCCCAGCACCAGGATGCGGCTACGACGCACGCCGCTTCCGACGCCATCGACTTCAACATCCGGCAGGCTGAGCGTTACCTCGCCATGCTGCAAAGCCAGATCGCCGGCGTGACGCCGCCACGCGCAAGTCGCTCCGGCGCCGCCCGCACCATCGCCGACGCTCGCCGCGCATGCCGCGCCGGCGGCCCGAGAAGCACGCCCGGCTCACCCCGCGGGCCATGCGAGCTCGGCCGCCGACCAATGGAGGCGGCGAAGGATGCCTCCGAAGGACAAAGCATAGGCCACCGTCAAGACGGAGAGGACGGGCGCACGAGCACTTCACTCCCGACGACGCACCACTCCGCAACGTTGTCCCGGTGTCCCCGCTCTCGGTCGAGCTCGAGAGCGCGCCGTGGCCCCGTCGGTTCAATGCCAACACCTTGCCCCGCATGACGGAGACTACGATCCCAAAGAATTCCTAATGAAGTTCGAGGCGGCGGTAGAATCCAACGGGGGCGACGCCACTACGAAGGCCAAGGCCCTCGTGCTCGCGCTCAAAGGAGAAGTCCAGTATTGGTATGCCAACATTCCGAAGGGGTATATCACATCATGGTTCCGGCTGCGGAACAAGGCTGCCGTCCCGCTTCAAAGGCATGCGGGTCGAAGAGCCGGACTCCAACGACCTCGTCAACATGTGTGTCCGGGGGGACCGTGAATCACCGCAAGAGTACATGCACGGGGTTGTCAAATTAACGGCGCGTGCGCCCACGGTGTCCGAAAGCGAAGATCATCGACGCCATCGTCGGAGGCCCGAGGGTTGGAAACCGCGCAAGATGTGCTCGATAGGGTCAAGCCGAAGTCCGTGCAAGAATTATTTGAAGTTATGCAAGAATACTGCAAGTCCGACAAAGGGCGCCGCCGAAGGCTAGACCGGGCAAATGCGGCAAAGAAGCAGAAACAACAGGGGCAGTGGGACCAGCCGAAGGGGTGGCAAAACCAGCCGCCGAAGCCAACGAACTGTCAGATCAACAACGTCTCCGCGCCCCCCGACCAGAACCAGAACAGGGGTGGTGGGCACAAGAGCGGATACAAACATAACAAGGGGCCGAAGCCGCAACAGCATAACCAGCCGCAGCGGGCCGGTGGTGAGCGGTTTTTCTGCTGGCTCCACGGAATCGATGCCCAGCACCACACGCATCAGTGCCCTTCGGCGGTCAAGATGAAGCTGGAATGGGAGGCGGAGGAGAAGGCGAAGGCAGCAGGCATGGCCGTGAACCATGTCATGAAGTACCAAAGTGCGGGTCAGTTCAGGGCCCTGCCACCACCATACCACCACCAGCCTTACCAACCTTCGGCACCTGCGCATGCCTTCCACCCACCACAGCCATACGCACCTTCCGCGCCGCAGCTGCTTCCGCCTCCTCCCCCGCCCACGCAACAACCTTCGGTTTTCGTGCCTTCGTGGCCGAACCCACCTGCCCACCACCAAGTCCACTACACCCATACCCAACCACCACCTCCGCCCCCACCAAAGCAAGAGGCCCCTGACTCCAGCAGTTCGGGGATGACGGGCATGCTCAACATCATCAATGCAATCTCCGGCGGATCCAATGAGCCGATGCACGAGACAAAGAGGCAACGCCAAGACTACTACCGAAGCGTGTCGCATATCTCGCTCCGCAAGTACTTTCACCGCCATGGTCCCACGTTCCCATAACCTTCACGGCGGTCGACATCCGGCCGCAAGCACTACCCGCACAACGATCCGCTCGTCATACGGGCCAACATCGGCAAGAACACAAAGTACTACTTCGGCAACGACGTGGGGAGGATCCCGGTGGATAACGGCAGCTCGGCGGATATCCCGACCTCCGCGGTGTTTCACCGGCATGGGGTTCAAGAAGGAAGACCCGAAGAAGGCGAGCACCCGTTGTACGGCTTCGGCAACAAAAAAATCGAAGCCCTCGGCAAGATTGATGTCAACGTGTCCTTCGGCCAAGACGCCACCATGAGAACCGAAGTCATAACATTCGATGTTGTAGACTTCGCATACCCGTACAACGCCATCTTCGGCCGCAACACCATAAACAAGTTCGCGGCGGTCATCCACCAAGGATACCTGGCGATGAAGATACCGACGGCGGCGGGGGTGATATCTCGTATATGGCAGCCGGGAGGAGGCCCGAAGAGCCGAGCGCAACACTTCGGTCCACAACGGACAAGTTCATGTCATCAATGAAGACGAGAGCAATGAAGCCGCGATAGCCGAAGAGCACAAGGCCGAAGCCCAAATGAGGCGGTCCATGAAGGGGGCCGAAGCCGAACGCATGAAAGCTGTCGACGTCACGAAGACAGTCCCCCTATGCGCGGATGTGCCCGGCGGAAGCCGTGATGATAGGCGCCGAGATCAGCGCAGAAGACGAAGGCCGGCTCTTACAGTTCCTTCGCAACAATCAAGATGTGTTCGCATGGTCCAAGTCTGATTTGACAGGCGTCCATCGCTCAATCATAGAGCATGCCCTCAACACCGACCCAAGAGTTAAACCGAAACTGCAGAGGCAGAGGCCGATGTCAGCGGACAGGGTCAAGGCTGCGGAGGCCGAAGTACAGAAGTTGCTCGACGCAAGAATCATCAGAGAGTCCAATATCCTATCCGGGTGGCGAACGTGGTCATGGTGCCGAAGAAGAACGGCAACATGAGAATGTGTATTGACTTCACTGAACTCAACAAGGCATGTCCGAAGGACCCTTTCCCATTGCCAAGGATCGACGTCATTATTGATCAGGCCGCCGGCTGCGATATGTTGAGCCTCCTAGACTGCTTCTCCGGCTATCACCAAGTGTGGATGCGAAGGGAAGACGAAGCAAAAACCGGATTCACAACCCCCTTCGGCATTTTCTCGCTTCGTAGAATGCCCGAAGGCCTGCGCAACGCCGGGTCCACCTTCAACCGCATGATGAAGCTGATATTGGGCAGCCAGCTGGGGCGCAACGCCTCGGCGTACGTCGACGACATCGTCATCATGAGTGAGAAAGACGAAGATCACATCGCAGATCTAACCGAGACCTTCGACAACATGAGGCAAAATGGCCTCAAGCTCAACCCAGAAAAAATGCATCTTCGGCATACGGAAAGGGCGATTCTTTGGCCGCATGGTTTCTAAGCGGGGCATCCGGGCGAACCCCCAAAAGATCGAAGCCCTACGAAGGATGCGGCCCCCGGCCACTCGAAAGGAAGTACAAAGGCTCACGAGCGAGAATCGCCTCGGCCGAACCGCTTCATCTCAAGAGCGGTCGAAAGAAGCCTTCCTTTCTTCAAGGTACTCCGAGCAAATTCAACTTTCCAATGGGGCCCGGAGCGGCGGCGGGCGCTTCGACGACCTCAAGAAGTACCTTGAAGATGCGGCGGTCATGACCAAACCGTCACCGAAGGCCGAACTATTGTTGTACATCGGCCGCAACCGACACGGCGGTCGGCGCATTGCTTGTGGAAGAGCGCAAAGAGGCGGACGCTCTAAGGCAATTCCCCATATACTATGTCTCCGAAGCCCTGAGCGGCTCAAAACTTCTCTACTCCGAAATGGAAAAGATGGCATATGCTGTTGTGATGGCAAAGAGGAAACTTCGGCATTACTTCCAGAGCCACAACGTTTCGGTGCCCACAGCTTTCCCCCTTCGGGACATGTTCGAGAACAAGGAGTCGACAGGCAGGTTGGGCAAGTGGGCCTCGGAACTGGCGGAGCACGTCATAACCTTCGTCGCCCGCAGCGCGATAAAGTCTCAAGTCCTCGCTGACTTCGTAGCTGACTGGACGCCTTCGGCGCCGAAGGGGGAAGCAGTGGTCATAGAGCCAATATGGGAAGTCCAATGTGATGGAGCATACTGCCACCTTGGGTCGGCGGCCGCAGCAGTCTTAAAGTCTCCTTCGGGCATCAAACTCCGGTATGCCTTGCGGCTAAATTATGACAACTGCACAAACAACGTGGCAGAGTATGAAGGCCTGCTGCTCGCGCTTCGGAAGGCTAGGGCCGTAGGGGCAAGGAGGCTCGTCATCCTGACGGACTCCGAGCTTGTTGCCTGCCATATTGGGAAAACCTACAAGGCAAAAAACCCGGATATGATGAAGTACCTGCAGGCCGTCCGAAGCATGGAAAAGTTCTTCATCGGTATTACAGTGAGAAGTTTTCCCAGGAACCATAACAAGGAGGCCGATGCTATCGCGAAGGCAACCGCATTGCTTGAGCCCCTGCCACCGGATGTCTTTTATGAAACAACCACATTGAGGTCCGCAGTCGACGAAGCAGCACCCCCCAAATTTGTGAACGCCATACAGAGCGAGGACTGGCGTGCCCCAATAGTAGCGGCGCTCAAAGGGTACTATGAGGCCGAAGATGGGGTCATCGCCAAAAGGGTGGCCATCAGGGCGAGGAACTATCACCTTGTTGACGGTAACTTGTACCGAAGAGGGGTGTGTGCCCCCCTACTAAAAGTGCATATCGGTCACCGAGGGGAAACAACTACTCCACGAAATCCATAGCGGCATGTGCTCACACCACCTCGGCACCGGGGCATTGGTGCGAAAGCTTTCCGCCATGGCTTCTACGGCCTTCGGCGGTCGCGGATGCCCATGACATAGTGTGCCATTGTCCGGAGTGCCAACACCATGCACCCTACGACAAGTTCGCTTCCAATGAGGTACGGTACATTACCGCCGGTGTGGCCCTTCGCTCGGTGGGGTGTTGACATCGTCGGCCCGCTACCCACGGCACTGGAAACTACACTCACGCGGTGGTGGCGGTCGAATATTTCTCCAAGTGGGTTGAAGCGAAGCCGTTGCCGAGCATCATCTCGGCAACCATTCGAAGTTCTTTTGGCGTAACATAGTGTGCCGCTTCGGCATCCCCCACGAGGTCACGGTGGATAATGGCAAGCGCTTTGACGGCGCGGAGTTCAAGGAATTCGTGTGCATACTTGGGAACGAAGTTGTGCTTCGCTTCGGTCTACCACCCGCGGTCAACGGGGCGGTGGAGCGGGCCAACGGGATCATCTTCGCCGGCATCAAAAGGAACATCACCGACCTCGCCCAAGAGCAAATGGGCCGAAGAACCGCCGAGGGTAGTCCGGTCCCCACAACACCACCACATCCGGAACTACTCGGTTCTCCCCATTCAAACCGCCATATGGGGAGGAAGCCATGCTGCCCGAAGAGCTATGTCTGGGCACCTGGAGGAGCACACCTTCCGGAGACGAAGACCTCAAGGCTTCGGTTCAGAACATTGAGGAGGTCCGCTTACGGACGTCGAAAACCTCTTGGCCTACCAAGACGAGACCCGAAGGTGGAAATCAAACCGAAGCTCATACGGTCAGGGGACCTAGTGCTACGCAAGGTGTCGAAGGGCAAATCGAAGGGCAAGATGCACGGGAAATGGGAAGGCCCGTTCATAGCAACGGCTACCGCAAACGAAGCAGCCTTCAAACTGCGTCGGCTAACGGGCGACGAAGAGCCATACACCTGGAATGTGGACATGCTTCAGAAGTACTTCGTCTGAAGCAGCCGCGAGTTCTTAGTATAGTCTTTGAGTTTCAATAGTTTCTCTTTCTTTTAAGTCAAGATACCGACTTTGTATCCTATGTACATTAAAGTAGTGGGGGACGTACTCTTTTCCTCACGGGGGAGGCTTCGTGGTTCCCCTCCGGATCCGCGAAGTGTGAGGTTTTTAATGAGGCGGCCCCTTGTATCCCTTCGATCTCTGACACGTAATATAAGTCACTGTTCCCCCATCCTTTCGCGTGCAATTTACCTTCTTTTTAAAGAAAGCTCTCGCCACTCTGTCGAAGCTAGGCCACCGCCTCCGAGGGGCCTAGTCTCCGAAGTGGCCTTCGGCGCGGTAAGTGACAGCCTTGGCGCGGATCGCCTTGGGGGCACGCACACCAAGCCTGTCACTTATTGTCGTGTCCGAAGAGAAAAACCGCTTGACGCGGGGCAAGGCCACGATTCGGCCGAAGAAAGCGCACGCCTGGAGCGATGCGTCGGTCTCGAGTTGACCGAAGAGAAAAACCGCTTGACGCGGGGCAAGGCCACGATTCGGCCAAAGTAAGCGCACGCCTGGAGCGATGCGTCGGTCTCGAGTTGACCGAAGAGAAAAACCGCTTGACGCGGAGCGAGACCACAATGCGGCCAGAGTAAACGCACGCCTGCAGCGATGCGTCGGTCTCGTTTCGACCAAAGGAAAAACACTTAGTACAAAACAAGGCCGCGACTCGGCCGAAGTAAACGTACACCTAAAATAGCACTTCGGTCCCGTCCTAGACCGAAGAGAAACCCGCCTCGCGTTGGGTACACTAAAAATGGCCCGCCAAAAACACACGTCCTAAACACAACGGTGTTTTCTAACACGAGGAGGCGAAGCCATCACAAGTTAACTCTAAAGGCGAAGCGCGGTGCCGCTTCATCCCAACGCACTCAGGGCTTCCCTTGATCAAGCAAGCGACGAACGAAAACACCAAAGCACGGAAAAAGATGGGCAAAAACAATATAACGTTACAAAAGGAACAACAATGCAGTTACAACACATGCCTCGAACAATAAATTTACAACTTCGTGGTCAGAAATCCGCTCCGGGCATGCCGCGAACACTTCCGGGGGGGAGTTCCGAAGTCCTGTGCTTCAAGTCTTCGCGCCAGCCCGTAGCCACTCTTAACGATCAATCTTCGTTTAGCACGTCCTCACAGATCTCGTCGATCAGCCGAAGATATGCCATGTCTATGATCTCCAGAGCCATCTCCCGAAGCTCGTTGTCGGTCGGCATCCGTCCTGCACCGAAGTCGGGGGTTAGAGTCTACCCGAAGGGGATCACTCCGTCTCCACCTTCACCGCCGCGAAGCTTTCCGACGAGGCGTCGGGAATTAAATATACATATTCGGGCGGCCCAAGGACGCCCTCCTCAATCGGCTCTGTTTTGGAACGACCCCTTCGGCCTCGAAGAGGTCCACTAACTTACGCTTGGCCGCCCTACGGGCGGCCCGCTCCCTAAGAACGGCATCCCGGCGTGCGGGATCCCTTGAAAACTCAGCGAAAAAGCGCTTAGCCGCTTCGTTGTGAAGGCGGTAGCGCTCCGCTCGGTACGACAAAAACTCGGCGTACGAAACATTAGGATGGCGAATACTAAATTTCGTCCAAACATTAGGCGCGACAAAAAGGGAGTTAAGGGGCGAGTCGAGCCGCTCGCACCTTCGGTCCTCTCGCGGGGGAACCACCGAAGGAACTCGCGCGAGACACCGGTGCATCGGTTTACTTTACAAAAATTTCATCCCGCCAAGGGGAGGCCGGTTCACTCTTTTACAATACCGGACCGACACACTCGGACCTCGGCACCTTCGGCGACGACGGGGGCCTCACTCGGCACGGTACTAGCTTCGGTGGCCTCGACCGGCGCGACGCGGCGCGCGTCGGCCGTTGCCTCCGCGGGTCCCTCGCCGCACCGGGGAACCGGCGACAAGCGGCGTAGCCTCGAGCTCGGCCGCATGCGCCACCTCCGAAGCGTCCGCCGCGGCGTCATCTTCCGCGGGGTCCGCGGCCGCCACGGCGTCGCCGGGGGGCGGGCGCGACCTCGAAGTTGCTTCAAGACCGGCGGGTGCCGAAGGGGCGGTCCCCCGCGGCCGCCTCGGCTTTGTTCCCCTTCGGTTATAGGTCCCGCGCGCGCCGCCCCGTGCTCTTCCTCGGTGGTAGGAGCCGTCGTGTCCCCGGCGGCGCCGGCTTCGACCCCACGCGCGCCGGCGGCTTCACCTCCCTCTGCGCCGTGGCTACGGAGCCCCGGGCGGTGATGAGAGGAACGCCGGGCATGGCGATCCAATCTCCGTCCATCATGAGCCGAGGCAGGGGGTGGAGTGCCGCCGTGCCGAGCCGGAGAGGATCGTAGACACGTGATTGCAGCGAGGCCTTATCCGCAAAACGGCGAAGGCAACGTGTTAGAGTATCTACGAGGATGTGCTTTCGGCAAAAGGAAGACGCGGTTTCGGCGTGCACGGGCGCCGAGGCGTTCGGATTCGTCCGGGGGTGAGTTGATACCCGCGTCGGGCGAAGAAGGTTTTCATAAAGTTTTTCGCGAGATTCTTGGGGAGCACCGGGAGCTGACCAACTTCTAGCTCCGCGTCGCTAGGCCACTCGAAGTTCTCCTTCGTAAGACGACGGAGATCGCCCTTGCTGATCGTCTTCTCCGAAGATGGACGATCCGGGGGCACCAACGAGCACACCGAGTACGCCAGCGTACGAACCCCCACCGCAGCCGCGAGCTCTCCGAAGATCTTCGTGTTCATCGAGATGAGGTCGAAGCAGGCGTTCACCCACTCATAGAATGACTCAACGGAGCAATGGGGGAGCGGGACAGGCGGCGCGCTTAGATTGCATTGATCCAGCGGTACCGCGAATGTCATTGCGAAGTTTTTCGGCGCTCCGGATGTGATCTATGCGGTACCGCTCCAGCGCTCCGTTCAGCTCGCTTGTCTCTTTCTGCACCTCGGCCAACTTGGCCTCCCTGTCGGCGAGCCGAGCGCGCAAGTCCTCCTCGGCGGCGCTCGGGACTTCCACATCGTGGTGCGGCGTGTTGAGGAGGGCCTCGGAGGATTTCGCCGAAGTTTCTTTCTCTTGTTGCGGCTTCGGCGGCGCTCCGCTCTGCGCCCGGTCGCCCTTCCATCTCCGCCACCCCCGTTCTCAAGCGTCGAGACGGCGGCCACCGATTTCTCCTTCGCCTCCTTGCTATCCTCGCTCCCGGCCTTCGGGAGAGGCACCGCGACGCGACGAAGGCCTTCGGAGACGGTCCCCACACGCCGTCGCGAGCTCCGCGGCGGTGAGCTTCCCCGAAGTGTTCCTCCTCATGCGGAATGGCGAAGCTCGCCCCGGCTTCTTCCGTAAACTCGCGCTCATGACCGCCGCTCGTCGGCCCCAAAAAGCGGACCGTCTTCCCGCCAATTAGCTTGGCTTCGACGGGGGACTTGGAGACGAACGGCGGCGGCCGGGGGCTCTTCGGGCGTCACCCGGATAGCGCTGCTCTCGGGCTCCTCGTCTCCCTCCTCCTCCACTTCGGGAACGACATCATTTTTCTCGGAAGCGGGGGCCGAAGGGGGAGGCGGACCGCTCGGTGTCATCGGAAGACGAGTCGGACGAGCCGCCGGAGGTGGAGCCGGGTTCATCTTTTTCTTGTGGGGCTTCGGCGCCGAGGGCGGCGGGGGCTCGGCTTGCGCGGCGCGTCACCGACGGAGGACACGATTCGAACGTCCCCGTCGTCGTCGCCTGTCTTTCTCCCGGCGGGGCCGAGGGGGACAAGTAGCGGCCCGACGGCCCCCTCGCTCGGCCCCCGCGGGGGTGCGCCCGAGGGTACGTCCGAAGGCGCGGCCGCGCGCGGCGGCACGGCGGCTATCACGTCTTCGACGAGACCCGTCTCCACGTCCACGCGGCGGGTCCTTTTAGGGGACGGGGGCGAGTCCGCCGCCGCCCGCCCCGCTTCTTCCGCGCCTTCCCTTCGGCGGCGGCGGTGGCCGCGGCGGACGCGCTCCTCCCCGGCCGGTTTTACGTGGAGCGGCGCGCGGCGAAGTCGCCGTCTCCTCTGCGTCCGCTTCGGCGGCCGCGATCGCCGCTACCTTCTCCTCGACTGCCTCGCGGTGTTTGGCAAAACCGACGCGCTCAGGCGGCGTGATCTTGAAAAACTCAAATATACGGTTCGTTCGGGACCCGTTCAGCTCCGCGACGGTGTCCTTATACTCCTTCGGCGAGACGGGGCCGAGGATGAAGTCCCCGTGCGCCTCCACCTTCCTCCTCCTCAACACTGCAGAAAAACAGCCAAGTCCGTCAGCATTTCGTTTACTAAGAACATGGCAAAGAACAACTCTCCGAAGGACGCAGAGTAACTTACGATCGGCTGTAAAGCCGAAGACCTTCGTCCGGTCGGGGGCGGGGGGATGCCACCGATGTCTTCCGCCCACTCGTCTTCGGCCACGGACCAGCCGTCAACCAGTGGGCACACCGAATGCCGCGGTACTCCTCCACGATGTCGCGAGTGCCGTACTTCCGCGCGAACCGGCGCGGCATCATCACAAACTCGTCACCCTCCGGACACGAAGGGTTCTCGGCGTAGGATCCATGGAGGGGCGGGAGTTCCTTCGTCGCCCGGCGGGCGAGAGCCTGCGGGAGGGCGAGGGGCTCAAGGTGTAGTAGAACCAATGCTGCTGCCAATCCGAAGGCCACTTGTTTCGGTAGGCGGTGACCGGGCTCACCACGCCTGCCTTGTAGGAGAAGTTGAGACAGCCGAACTGGCAGTCCTTCTCCACGGATTGGTCCCCCTCCTCCTCGAAAACCGTCCGCCGCTGGTGGTGCACCTGGTGCGCCGAAGCAAACCCCTCGGCGGAGGGCTTGATCTTCGTTGTCCGGCATATCCACATGTACACCGACAGTCGCAGCATGGCGTTCGGGGTGAGCTGGTGCAGGTAGATGTCGAAGTACCGGAGGATGTCGACGACTGCGGGGTGCAGCGGAAACCGAAGCCCCCGCATACGGCGGATCGCGGAAGATGACAACTTCGTTGTCCCGCGGCCGCGGCACGGTCTCCCGACCGGGGGCTCGGCCGGCCCCGATCATGCGATTCTTCACCGGCGACTCCACGTCGGTCTTGTCGATCAAGCTTCGACCAAACGTATAGGTCTTCGCAATCTCTCTTGCAACAACATCGCGTCTCCGCTTCGGCGCCATGAATGCTAACTAAGCGCGAAGTGGAAATGGAAACGAAGGGGCCGGAGGAAGTCTTACAACGGACCTTCGGAGCTCTCGCGCGTCGTAGTCTTGGGGTCATAGGCTGCGGTGTGGAGGCGGCCCAAAGGGCGGCCTCCCCTTTTTATAGTAATGAGTTCCGATAATCGCGCCGACGATGACCGAAATTACCTTTTTACCCAATAACGGCCCCTCTCAACGGTCATTTTGGCGAGAGGGCGGCGCATGTCTTTTTCGGACCGCCATGTCGGCGTGGGCCGTCCGGGGAGTTCGAAGACCGTTCTTCACCGGTTAAGGTTGATCGTAAGTTCGGCCCTACGCGAGGTTCGGGACGGCCCTCACCGACGAGGGGCTGCGGTTGAGGAAGTTGGTCTTCGGAAGCATTGCCCTCGCCCGCCCACGCTGGAAACCCTCGGCCTGCATACGACTTCGATCTCGCGGGAAAACCCTTCGCCGCACGAGCACTAACGAAATACTAATGCCGCTTATGCCTTATGAGTTTCGTTATGCAGGGATGATCCCTTGTGGCTGCGCCTACCTTCGGCGCCGAAGTTGCTGGTGGCCGTGCTCCGTGACGAAGGCCCAAGAGGGCCGGGGCGGAAAACGGCGGCCCGGGACATTGCGTCCGGGGGGGCGGCGGCGCGGACGAAGCGTGCGAGGAGGCCCGACGCCCCCGGACCGGGGTCGCTACTTCGGCACCGTAGGTGCGACGATCCCGGACACGTGGCCACCGCCAACGTGTAAAGTGGGCTCCGGTCGGGGCGAGAGACAAGGGCGGCCGCGTGTAAAGGCGTTTCGGCCGTACGAAGACACGGCGGGAGGCACCGTACGACGCGGGGACTTACTTGTTATACCCTTGTAAAGTGTTTAAAGCGGATTGTCGGGAACGGAAAAGGTGTAATTGAGGCAAATGACTATACCCGGGGGTCTCCTATAAATAGTGAACCCCTTGTAATGAAACGGACACACTTTGTAATGAGAAGAGAGCACCGAAGGCGTACGCTAGTCTTTCGGTCTTCGGTCCGCGAAGTATTTCCTTGTTTCCTTTTACGTCCGTTAAGTCTTAGCGTTCCCTCTCCTCGCCCAAGTAGAAGTAGGGACCTTGCGAGAGCGAGCGAAGGGAGGGAGAGAGAGAACTCGGGGGGGGGGCATTGTGTCGGCGTCCACCCTTTGGGCCCGATTTCCACCAACACATATTTCCTCAGCGGAGCTACCATGTTCAAGCAGATCAGCAGCTTCCCAAATCTTACATGATGCTCAATCACAACCCTGATAGCGAATGCTACTACTGAGAGCCCACTCCCAACCATCTCATCAGTAGCGACCTCGCCTCATTACAGTACCCTGTGATCAGAACACTATAAGCAACAACATCAGGGCACAAACCACTCTGCACCATCCTGTCAAACATTCAGCGAGTATCGTTCAGCTTCCAGGCCTTGCACAGCCCGTCTATCAGGATTGTGAGACCAAAATACCAAATCTGGCAGCACACGCCTGTGCGGCATTACATCAAATAGGCGCAGTGCGTCCTGCAGCCTCCCCTTGCAGCAGTAGCCTGAAAGAAGGGTGTTGACCACGTTGGGCTCGAACCCTTCCTCCTCCAGCTCCTCGAGAAACCCCTATGCGTGCTCGACATCCTCCGCGTGTCAGAGCACGGCGACAAGGATGTTGAATGTGCGCGTGTCGGGTAGCACCTTAGTTCGGAGCACGGTCGTGCGCACGACACACCTCATTGAACTGCCTCGCGCAGGAGAGCGTGGCGAGGAGTGCATCGAAGGCGGCAGAGTCGGGGGAGGGGGGCGCGGTGGGGGACGCGACGAGGCGAAGAGGAGGCATTCCGGGCGGACGAGCGGCGCCGGAGAGGGCGTGGATGGGGGCGCCTGGGCTCAGCCGTGCCATTAGCTGGTGGGGAGGTCGTGCGGCGGCGTGTGGGGAGCCAGGCAGCCAGCGCACAGTGGAGTGCAGGTGGGGGCGTGGGTGGGCCCGGTGGGTATGGAGGGCGGGTAAGGCCGCCGACCGGTGAGAAAAAACTTTAGATTTTGGCAGAAACGCTCTTCAAATTGCAATTTTTGGTACTTCATAGTCCTTCCACCCTATCCATTTCCAAAAACATATGACGGGTGGGTCCAACGTGAGGGGTAAGTCGGACCCAAACTGGGTGAGAAAAGTTTTCAATTGTCTTCGCTCCTTATAGTACAGATACATAGAAGCGTTATGTCAAATAAGCTGGAGTAAGATACACCCTCACTTGGAGTTATGAAAATCACATACAAGAATTCAGCTTTTGATTTTCAGAAAACTACACAGCTCTTAGTACTAAAGAAGTTTAGATTTTCAGTCTAGATTGATGCTGAAGTAGTAATGTGTTTGGAACAAAGTCCTAGCGTGCAGACAAGCTCAAGGCTGATTGGCTGATGGCCAAGTCACTGAAATCAGCAGGTAAGCCTTTGGGTCAAGAAGGGAATGGCCTTCGGGGTATCTCTCACAAACAATGGCAAGTCAACAGGAGTGCTAGGAAGAAGTAATAAATCCCCATTACTGGTGGTTATGTACCTTTTCCTTTGCTAGTAGAAATCTCTCTATCCATATCTCTTTCTTAAGCTATTACTATTTTTTTTCTGTTTTTTATGCTGTATTTGTAACTAATTGTTTACAGATCATAAAATTAAAATTTTGAATATTACTCAAGAAATTTGTTCCTTCTAAAATTAATAATGATTGGTTGCTTGGTTTGACTGCTGGTATTAGCTGCAGTTGATATCAGTGTTTTTTCCCTGCCGCATCAACTAGTTTACGACAATCATATTCAGAATTTCGAACTAGTGCATAGTAGTTGTTCACACCATCTACAAAAATGATCATCTTATTTGGTCTTGCATCTTGCAAGGACTACTCCAGTCACGCGTCGCTCATATCCTCCGGCCACTCGCCTATGCGTGCCTCGTCCTCCCGCGACGCTCCGCCTCTCCTGATACACGATTGGCTGAACACCGGGTGACGACGACATGGCGACCCGGCGACGGGGCCACCGTTGTACCGTGTGCCTCGCGCTGGTGGCGGGCCCCTTGGTCCCTCGCTTTCCATGTGTACAGATATTTTGTATTGACTTAGGGCATGTTTGGTTCCTTCTCTATTTCCGTGTCCTGCATCCCACCGGCTAGACTTTGAGCATGCAGAGTGTCGTTGCGTGGTTGATAGGATCTTCACAGCCAGACTAGAGAAAGCAGACGTTCAGTTGCTTGCACGAAATAAGTCGCATGAGATAAAAAAATATTAAAAAATTATTATTATTATTTTATTTTATTCAAATACAATTTTAAAAGACTTATTTTATCTAACCATGTCTTAATTATTCAAAAAATACATTAATATCACTTGATATTTACTAATTATATACTAGTACATCATTAGTTAGAGAGATAGCTGCATGAGTTGAGCTTGACTCTGCAGAAACGGCCGTTTCTGGTGATGCAGGCAAGAAGGGGGGAAATGCATATGGAGAGCTTGGCTTTCGGGGCAAAAGCCAAAAGCAAACCAAACACATCTTTAGGGCGTGTTGGAAGGGGTGGTCCGTGGGCTCGGTGCACTCCCGGAGCCCATTTTCGTATTTGGCCCCCTTTTCCCCTCCCTCGGCCCTAGCCTCGCTAGATGCAAAGGTGTCCCCTCCGCCCGGCTCCTCTCATACGCCATTTTCCACCGTAGCCGGAGGGCTCGGCTCCGCGCGGCGGCGGGCGGGCGATTTTGGGGCGATTTGCGCGGCGGCGGGTGGCCTTGGCGGGCTCGCGCGGGAGAAGGGAAAGTTCCTCACGCCCTTCTCCGTCGCGAAATCCATGGCCTATAAAGGCGGCCGCCGTCGCCTCCTCTCTTCTTTCCCCTTCCCCCTCGCTCCCGTGAGACACCAGCTAGGGTTTCGTGGTGGTGTGCGGTGGGTGAGCTCTAGTCCGCGACCGGCGGGCTTCCTCTCTCGTTCTCCCGCCGCGGATGCGCTCCGACTCGCCGACGCGCGCGCGTTGACCCCGCTTTGGAACTCCGGGCGGTGCGGTTCTTCTTCCTCGGTGCGGCGTTGACCTAGGGTTTGCTGTCGACCGGATCTGCTTCCTCTTCCACCCGGTCTTCTCGCTCTCGCATCCCGTGCCTCCTCCGAGCCCCCCCAAGGTGAAATCGACCCACGAATCCCCATCCTTGTAATGGATTTCTTCTTTGCGTTCATTCTTGTTGCGATGCGATGCGGATATATTCTTGTTCCGATGCGGTGCGGTTGTGGTGCGGTTGTTCTTATCTCGATGTGTCCGGTTGTTCTTGTTTTGATTCGATGCGATTTTTCTTGTTTCGATTCGGCGCGGTTGTTCTTGTTTCGATGCGGTGCGGTTTTTATTGTGGTCGGTGATGATTTCCTTTGCGGCTTGGGAGGCTTGTTGAATCAAGCAGCCGTGCAAAAACATTATGAAGCATGCAATTCTTTGTTGATGCTAGTCAGGGCTACCTTACTTAGATATTCTTTGAATTACTATGCATGTAGATGGATGTTCCCGAGACCCGTGAAATGATGGTGAGGCAAGCTACTGGCATGATAGTGACCATGGTTTCTGTTGTTGTCTCTACTCTAAAGAGAATGAGGGATGAACCTGAGCCTGATACAGAGCCAAACCCTCTCCTGTATAGCCTTAGAGCTGATGCTGAGCGGCATAGACAGAGAACCCTGCAGGCCATCATAATTCCACAGATGTAGAATGTGTCTCTATGTTAAGAATGAGGAGGAAACCCTTTTTTCTGTTTGTGTGAGACATTTAGATCCAAGGGGCTTTTGCATGACAATATTGGTATTAGTGTTGAGGAACAGGTTGCAATGTTCCTTCATGTTGTTGGGCACAATTAGAGATTTAGGGTGGTGCACCAGTCTTTTAGGAGGTCCATTGAGATAGTTCACAGACACTTCCACCAAGTTCTGTTTGTTGTTGGTGAGCTTAGGTCTGAGATGATCAAGCCTCCTTCTACCACTACCCATCCAAAAATCCTTGGGAGCCACAGATGGAACCCATACTTGCAGGTAACCACACATGAACACTACTAGTAGAGAGTGTGGTTGTCCTGACTTGTTCTAACTACACATGCACATTTTTTAGGACTGTGTTGGTGCAATAGATGGAACTCATGTGTTGGCAAGGGTTCCTAGAAGCAGACAACAACCATTCAGGGGTAGGCACAAAGACCCCACACAAAATGTCATGACCGCCGTGGACTTTGACATGAAGTTCACCTATGCCCTAGTTGGTTGGGAGGGCTCGGCACATGATGCCCTCATACTTGCCGATGCACTTGAGAGGAATGATGGGTTTGTTGTACGTGAAGGTAAGAAGCCACCATTTGCAATGTAGTTGTTCACTGTCTTCCTCCACTCTCTTCTTTTGACTACGGTTGACACACTGGGTCAGTAGAGCATGTGCGGGTAGTTTGGCTAATTTTCTGCTTGTCCTTTTAGGGTTTTGTTTTGCTTGAGAAGGTGGCTAACTGTTTGATATACAATTGCTTGTGTTGTAAGACTATTTGTAGTCTTTGTTGCTGCATGAACAACTAAATGCAATGTTGTCTCTTATGTTTCACTTATTATGTTGCATTTCCGTTAATTACTTGGTGGATATGGATTACAATTGGCCTATGATGCAACATATACTTGATGTGGCTGCTATTTACATATTTGAACTACTTCTTGTTCTTGTCTTCAAACTTGGTTGTTGCTTATGACTTGTGTGACCCTTCACTCGGTTGCAACACTAAGCTGTTGCTTCGAGATGATGGCACCGAATGATGTTGTCCATTTGGCCATTTTCTCGAATCGCTTGTTCTTGTGTGTTTTGTCGTGCCTTCTTTATGCTTTTCCTAGCAGCCACCAATCATAGGAACCATACGGTGAGTCCACCAAATAACATAAAGCCGAGGCTTTATTCTATACTATACTATTTTGTCTATTTTGTCTATTTTGTTTCTATCTATGTTGTTCTTTGGCCTATGATGAACAACCTCATGAACAACATGTTTATCATGTTACTCATCAAACCGTGGGACACATCCATTCCCATACTTTGAAACATGGGATGGATGTCTCCCACGGTTCCATGGCTGACATGAACTTGCAAAATGTTCTGAGGCCTACTTGTGCTTATGATGATCTTGTATGCCTCATGCCTATGATGATCATGTATGCCTCATGGCACCCATCAAAACATGCGAGACATCCATGCCCATGTTTTTCCAATATTGGGCTGGATGTCTCGCATGCCTCCATGGTTGCCATGATTAATGCTCATTCAACTCTTATATCCGAGGCAAAGTTTGTGCCAAGCTTTTATTTAGTATTTTGATCCTGCCTTATTATTCATCCATTTCTTCTTATCATTTGAAGGCAAAATGCCTTGGTATGTTGTGTACCGAGGTAGGAAACCTGGGGTGTATGAACAATGGGTTCAATGTCATCAACAAGTCACTGGGTTTCACAACAGTTGCTACAAGAGTTTCACTTGCAAAGATGAGGCAATTGCATCTTATCTTGAGTTCACTGGTGAAGCTAAAGTTCATGTTGTGGGACATGGTCTGCAGTTGATTAACAACACATTTTCCCTTCAAATCATTGTAATACTACAGTTTCTTATCATTCTAGGGCTGCTTATTATGATCATCTCTTCATGATGATATGTAATCAAGTGTTTGTTAACTCATTTATGTATGCACTATCTGCTATTTCCATCATGTCTTTGTGCTCGCTTCAAATGGATCGGTTGGGCGGCCAGGCCTGGCGCCAAACGCCACCCCCGTCCGAACGGTTGGTGGTAGTTGGGGGCCGCCACGGCCGGCAATTGCCGCCTAAACACCACCTAGGTCCGGCCACGCTCGGTTGGGCCAAGCACCCAAACAAGAAGGGGCGGCCCGTTTTAACCGGCCTCCGGCCGGCCACGGCTCGGGTGCTTTGGGCGGGTTGGCCACGACCACCTTTCCAAACACACCTTTAGTGTCCATGTACAAGATTTCATACAATGTATATAATGTATCTCTTTATCTGAAATATACACAAATCGAGCACCTAATTGTTAAAGGCGTTGCATGCCTAGTTGAAATCTCCAGAATACACAAAATCTCCCCGTTTGGTATTTGTCCAGAATGCAAGAGCTTTACAAAAAAATATTTTTCTGTCTATCATCGCCCTATTGGTTTGGCTTATCAACCACTAATACTTTTCTCTCAAAACAAACCAATCACCAATTACCAACCAACAATATTTTTCTATCAGCCAGTAATACTTTTCTCGGCCACCAGTCAAACGAACAGACATCACATCGAATGTAAACACACTAATTAGAAGTATTAAATACAGATTAAGGATAAAATCCTTTATATAACCCAAAGTAAAAATCACGAGACGAGTCTAATAAATCTAATTATGTCATGATTCAGTGTTGTGCTACAGTAAACAATCTCTAATGACATATTAATTAAGTTTAATTGATTCATCTCGTGATCTTCCGTAATTAGTTTTATAGGTAGTCTATATTAATTTTGCTAACTTTTTTTTAGAAAAATGGCAGTGTTTGGTTGGAGAGGAATTTTTTTACCCCACCATTTGTCTATTAGTTAGGGGTATTAAATAAATAAAGTCAGTTTTCAAATTTACCTTCCCAGCCCATGCAAAATCGTGAGACGAATCTAATGAGGACTTTAACCGCACGATTAGATCACGATTACTATAGTATTATTGTAAAAAGTTATGAATTAATTATACTTATTAATTCCGTTGCACAAAATTGCCCTATGAGATTTTTTAAGTAAATTTTATTTAGTACTTATCCATAATTGTTTTTTACCCTAGCATCCAAACTCGGCCAAACCTCACTTCATCAGCAGCCTCGCGCCATGTCCTCCGCCTGAGCACGCCCGCCTGCCGTCGGGCTTCCCCATCTCCGGCCGCTGCTCGTGCCTCCCCTGCGGCCCCGTCTCCGTCCCGCCGCTCTCCCCTCCGGGACCAGCTGTCGGTGGATCCGCGCCCCGCCGCTCTCCTCTGTTCGCCTCGTCCGGCGGCCTGCGCGCTTGGCTCTCCTCGCCTCGCCCGATCTGCATCGACCAGCGCCCCCGGAAGCGGACGCCAGTACCCGGCACGCCTCCCCTCCAGCCGCCGCTCAGGCTTATGCGCGGCTCCATCTCCGCCGCGCAGTGAGGGGAAACAACAAAACACATCGAAGAAAAACCAAACTCCAAGATGGTGAGAACGAGAAGGTTGGTGCTGATGCTCCTCGCCCTCATGGTGCTCTGCCCGCTCGCGCTCTACACCAGCTGCCTCTCCGTGGCCCTCAACCCCATCCGTAAGCGCGCTCTCTCCCCCGACATGATTTGTTTTGAGATTCGAGGCCGTCTTTTGTTGGCATTGGCACTCTTACGAATTTTGCTGCCTCGCCTTTTCATTTCCAGAAAGGCGGGATTTCTCTGTAAAAATCATGAATCAGGTGAGTGATTTTTTGTGTTTTTTTTATAAATTGGTGGTTAGATTTAGGGTTCTTTCAAGATTTTCTTTGGGTTTTGATGGGTTACTTTTTGGGCTCAATGGTGTGCTAGGGCCATTGCGTCAAGGTAGACAAGCTGAATGCGCTTCATTTGGTAAAATTTTCACTACTTTTATTTTTTTGGTTATGTTCTTGGCTTGGGTGACAAGTGATTAAGATTTCCGTTTCCTTTGGATGAGGAAACGGTGAGCTCTTTTAAAGAACCCGTCGGTGTCGTCTACTCAGAGGAACTGGGGAGGGTGGTGAAAGAATCAATTGGATCCGAGAGTCAAGGTGCCGGTAACTTTCTGTTTGTTTCATTGCATCTCGTGTTTGTAAGTTCGTGGAATCGCATGTGCCTTTCATGGAGCTATTTGAAAATTGTGTTCAGAGATCGTTGCACATGAACTGTTTGTAGAATTGCCACTGAGGAAGGCAGGGGAGCATAAGAGTCGTGTGCTCTCTGAAGTCACGGTTGCTGCTGATGGCACCGAAAAGATCGAGCTAGTAACAAGGCGGGAGGCACATCATGGTGGTTCGTTGAGCGCCGACTTAGATGAGAATAAGAAAACCATCAGATCAGAGGAGCAATCGTCTTCTAAGGTTAGTGGTTTTTAAGCGATGATTCATTTTTGGGATTTGGGACTATGATTTGTCATTTAGCGTCAGGTTTGCAACCTAGAATTTGAGGATTGCATTATTAGAGCTAATCAATTAAGGCTCACTTGCTTCATGAGTTTAATGCATGCATAATGCTTGTATGGAGAACCTTTTCTTTTTGGTAATTGGAGAATCTAAGGGTTAATACATAGCTCTTAGTTGATCGATCCTGTCTCAATGAGCAAGTGTGGTTAGTTCATTTCCTTCATGGTGCTGATAAGGCGCATAGATGAAAAATGCAACTGTTTTCGAATCTTGCTGATTTGGTTTCAGGCCTGTTTTAGTTCACATGCTTACATTACCTACCAAGTTTTTCGCCATGACTTCGGATATTCTGTCATTCCAATTTGTTAAATCAACTCTTATTAGGGAATCTTGTGTAAGCTTTGCCATCATGCCTAAAGCTTGGACAAGTAAGATGATGTCCACTTTGAGTCATATTTAAGTTAGAAAGTCATCCTAATACTGCCAAGGAGAAAGTTCATTTTTGACAATCCAACTCTTGCCTCAGTTTGGTTACCGGGTAATCACTCAAATTTGGTCATTGGGCTGTTTTGATGGGTGGTTTTAATTTCTTCTTACAATTTAGTCCTTAGATCTTAAAATGGTCACGTGTTCATAACAATGAGCTTTATCTTTTAAAATGTTATCTATACGTTTCTCTATTTGTTATATTATTCATGTGTTGTTGTGTAAAAATAACAATATAAGAAAAGTAAAACAAATAGTTAAAAAAGTAATATGAACGACATTTTAAAAGATAAAACTCATCATTACGAACACAAGAATCACTTAAATCGGAGACACGAGAAAAAAAATAGTAATCACAAGAGTTGGATGGCCAAAATTGAACTTTTTCTTACCACCAAAGTTTAGGACTCAATGATCCAAATAGGCGTTTCAATACATTTATATCATGAAATATTCATCCACACGCTGAAAAATCACATACGCCTTAACATTTTTTGACGAATTTGTGTGCTTTTATTTTATTTTAAAAAATTGTATTCCATAGTCCTCATAGATTTTATGTGTTGTATTGCAGCTATGTTTGTTACATGTTTTCATCTTTAACACAACCTATTTGCACAGGAACGGGAGACTATGCCTGAACAGACATCTGCTGAGGTTCTTGTGGAGAACTCCCAAGCAGCTAGAACAGATGGTAAAACTAAGAACACTATTTTGCCTGATATGCGAATCCGAAATATCAAGGATCAGTTAATCAAGGCAAAGGTCTACCTTGGCCTTGGATCCCTTAGAGCAAATTCACAGTACCTAAAAGACTTGCGACAGAGGATACGGGAAGTTCAAAAGGTGCTTGGTGATGCATCCAAGGACACTGATCTACCAAAGAAGTAGGGCTCTCACTAGTTCTGTTCATTCATGTCAAATTATAGTATTCTACTGTGCATAGGGATCAGATTGCCATAATTCTGTAACATTTTCATCTACTTGTTCAGTGGAAATGAAAAGGTTAAAGCACTGGAGCAGTTGCTGATTAAGGGCAAACAGATGCAGGATGGTTGTTCTATTGTTGTCAAAAAGCTTCGAGCTATGCTTCACTCAGCAGAGGAGCAGCTGCATGCTCACAAGAAGCAGACTGTTTTTCTGACACAACTTGCAGCTAAAACCCTTCCTAAAGGTCTTCACTGCCTCCCCTTGAGGCTGGCTAACGAATACTTTTCCTTGGATCCTGGTCAGCAGCAGTTCCCAAACCAACATAAACTCAGTAACCCGAAACTGTATCATTACGCCTTGTTCTCGGATAATATACTAGCAACAGCAGTTGTTGTTAATTCAACAGTGTTAAATGCCAAGGTATGCATTATATATCTATACATATACTCCGTATATATGAGTTTAAGCTTTAAATATTGCAAGCATCATACTGAATAATGTAACTATCTGTTTGCAGCATCCTTCTGATCTTGTCTTCCACATAGTAACGGACAGACTGAATTATGCGCCAATGAGAATGTGGTTCCTCACTAATCCTCCTGGAAAAGCAACAATTGACGTACAGCATATTGGGGAGTTTACATGGCTAAATGACAGCTACAGTCCAGTGCTCCAACAACTTGGGTCTCAATCCATGATTGATTACTACTTTGGAACCAATCGAGCAAATCCAGATTCGAACTTGAAATATCGGAATCCAAAATATCTGTCAATTCTTAATCATTTGCGATTTTACCTACCTGAGATTTATCCAAAGCTCGACAAGATGGTCTTTCTTGATGATGATATAGTAGTTAAGAAGGATCTGACTGGGCTCTGGTCAATCAATATGAAGGGGAAGGTAAATGGTGCTGTTGAGACTTGCAGAGAGAGCTTCCATCGCTTCGATCGTTACCTGAATTTCTCAAATCCTGTGATTGCCAAGAACTTTGACCCCCATGCTTGTTGTTGGGCTTTTGGAATGAATGTGTTTGATCTGGCTGAATGGAAGAGGCAGAATATAACCCAAATCTATCACTCATGGCAGAAGCTTGTAAGAGTCTCACACCCTTTGCTTCATACTGGGTTAAAAGTTCATTTTTGATATTTACACATGCTCCCTCCTTTTCTTTTTATAAGGTGCGCACGCAAATCAAGATTCAAACTTTACGATCTTTGACCAATAATTTACGTATCAGTTTTTATTTGGTAGTGTAAATTTGATATGGTTGGATTTGTCATCAAATATACTTTCTAATGATTATATGTTTATAACCATAAAAAATATAATATAAGAGAAATAGATGGTCAAAGTCTAATTTTAAAGACCGTGCCATGTCGCGTCGCGCCTTATAAATAGCAAAGGAGGGAGTATTTATGAAAATCAATCAACTTCTGCTGTGTGTGACTATTAGTTGTCTGAACTAAATCTCAGTAGTGAACTAGGACTTGCTTTGAGGCTATAACTAGAAAGTATAGAGTCGAAATACCAAAAATGCTTGGACCAAATGACAAAGAATCTGCAAAGTATCGATGTATACTGCAGCCCTAGGAAAGAAATTTATTCGACATTGCAGATTTTCAATGTGATTTCTACATTCAGTTTCAGCTTACACTACAAAGAAATTACAATCTAGCACAAAATCTTAGCTTATGTATTCTGTAGAAAAATATATATACACAAACATTCAGAACAAATAGTAGTGAGTTGTGGAAAAATGGTAGAAAATTTGTTTCATGACTTTAAATAGCTCAAATGCCTTTAAATTCAGTCTGTCTTGTTCACTTTGGTCATGCGAACTGATTATGATTTGGTTCTGAACAATTTAATCTGATTAGCATACATCATATTTGGACTGCAGAATCAAGACAGATCACTTTGGAAACTTGGCACACTCCCTCCAGGTTTGATCACATTCTGGAACAAGACGTTCCCCCTGAGCCGGTCATGGCATGTTCTTGGTCTTGGTTACAATCCCCATGTAAACAGCAGAGACATTGAGCGAGCCACAGTCATACATTACAATGGCAACATGAAGCCCTGGCTAGAGATTGGCCTTCCCAAGTTCCGAAGCTACTGGTCTAAGTATCTGGACTATGACCAACATTTCCTGCGGGAATGCAACATCAATCCATGAAGCAAAAGATTGCACCTTCAATCCCGGCTGACATAACCAATAGCTTGCTTTCTGTCGATGTGCTCTGTAGTCTAGTCAGTGTAGTATTCCTTTGGTCGTTATATTGGATTTTGTTTGCTAGTCACTAAAAGTACAAAAAAGTACAAAGTACATGCTTTAGAGGAAGAAAAAAAAGTGCAACACCTTGCCGTTCAGATTTGCTCGCCTGAGAGTTGATTTCAAATGGTACTAGGTGACACCCCGCACGAGCTATAGGATCTTTTGATGAAATTTGAAAATAAAAAAGTATAAAGTGATTGCATGGCAAAATTCTTTGAAATTTGAAAGCAGAAGCACTAAACAGAGTAAAAATCATTTAATAGCCGTCCTCTCAACAAACTAAACATGTTTTTATGTATAATTTTGTAGCATGGTAGTCACAAAAATTGATAAATTATAGGTATAGGTGCTATTAATTACAAAAAATCAACGGAAGTCATAAATACATAGTTCTTATGGATATGATGGTGATGTGACATGTGTAGTAGGGTTTCTAGATGAGGTGGGTGCTTGCATGTTAAGAGAAATGAAAGTCAATGACTTGTAGCGGGGTGCTCATATATAGTTTATACATATTCAATTGAATGTCATAATCCACCTCTACAACATCTCCTATAGCATATTTCCTCCGTCTCACAAAGAGTGTTCGTTTAGCTTTCAATTTTTGTCCCACATAGAGTGTTCATTTAGTTTGGAGTGAATCTAACCTAATTAAAGCATGTAGCGAACATGACCCCATTTGCCATTAGTTCGAGTTTGATTTTGGTGATTCATGACAACATGATCAATGAGACTAACCATATTGTTTAGCATGTCTTTGTAGACATTTCTAAGTCCCAAGGATGCCAAAATTGAGAAGATAGTATATTTTTCAAGGGTCAAAACCGCGGACGAAAAGAAAAAGAAAGGACACCGTCGGATGAACCGACAGTACCTAGATAACAAGCATCGTTGCAATCGTCGGACGAGTTGGTACACTGGGTGAAAACTGAGGCACCGTCGGATGAACCGACGGTCTATTTTCTAGTAGCGTCGGACGAGTTGTAGAGAAGAAGAAGCGAAGATAGTAGCATCGGTTGATCCGACGGTCTAAGTGAGGACACCGTCGGTCTATCCGATGCTTAGTCTGAATCAATACAGAGACGCGCCAAGACGAGGCCTTCAGCACCGGATGAACCGACGCCATGATCAGAGGAAGCGTCGGTCTATCCGACGGTTACGAAGATGCATACAGTAAGGGTTTGGCGAAGCGTCCTTCAGCACCGGATGAACCGACGCACCGTCGGTGCATAGCGTCGGAGCAGTTCTGTCAGAGAACCTCAACGGTTAAGTGACGTGGGAGGGGCACCGGATGAACCGATGCTCCTGAAAAGTAGGCGTCGGTTCATCTAACGGTCCACTTTTCAGAGAGCTGTCAGCCAACGGCTAGCTGAGTGCCTTGGGCTATTTATACCCCCTCCACTCACCCATTTGAGGTTGCTGAATTGTGTGGAAGTGCAGAGGAGTTCAAGACACCTAGAAGATCATATCCAATCCATCCAAGTGCTTAATTGCTCATCCTTAGACTTGCATATGCTTTGTGTATGTGCTTAGTGCTAGGCTTAGCTTAGAGCTGAGTGAGTGCAAGGTTGTGTCAACCTTGTGAGGTGATTCTTGAGTGAATCAAGTTGTACAAGGTTCGCCGGAAGCCTTGGGGCCTAAGTGGCTCACCGGCAATCGTCATCGACCCTCCAGCTTGGTGTGGAGCGATGAGGACACTTTGTGTGGGGGACGTGGAAACCCCCTTCCTTGGTGGAGAAGCTCCTTAGTGGAGGCGGGATCAAGGTGACCAAGGGAGCTTGGCAAGTGCCTAAGTGGCTAGCCTTTGTGGCAAGTCAAGTGGTGCTCTTGGGAGAGACTTGGTGACCGGGAAGAAATACTCTTGTGTGAGTGCTTCAACAACGTGGACTAGGGGTGGCTTAGTGCCTACCGATACCACGGGATAAATCGCGTGCCAAGAGTTTGCTTCCTCTCTTCCCCTTTACATTTCCGCATTTACTCTATTGCAATCTTTGCTTGCCTTTACTTTCCTAGAGTAGTATCATGCTAGGATTGACTATAGGTTGCAAACCTTGTTTTGGGATGGGAGTTTCACACTAGAACAACTCTAGTTGCACATCTAGATAATATGTTCTAGTTTATCTTTGTGTAAAAATAGTGAAGCCATAGGTTAAGGTTTTAAGTTTGTCTAATTCACCCCCTCCCCCTCTTAGGCTACGAGCATCCTATTCCTTATAAAGCAACACTCATTTGAATAAAAAAGTTGTGTTGAGAAGTGCATAGAGCCAATGAAATGATCAATTGGTTTTTTCTTTTATTCCAATGCATTGCATTTATTTAGATTTCAAAAAATCAGTCAAAGTATTTAAAGGTATTATGATCACTTGTCACTACTACTAGTGTGTTCAAAATTTTTTAAACGAACAGCCTTTGTGGGACGGAGAAAGTATGTAAATTTGAATACTTAATAATTGGAGAGAAGATGTTTTCAAAATATTTTGTGCTCCTCTAGTAAAATACTTAAAATTAGATACCTATAAAACTTTGAATAACTTATTCATAAGTGGACTAATTATTTGGGAGGGGATCAACAAATGTGATTATATATGTCATATAATCACTGTGGTGACAAATCGTCCACCATTACTGAAGGGCTGCCTTCCACTCTTCTTTGGTGGCTCTCGCTATCAGATTTGCCTTCACAACCCGCCGTCACCAACCCAGCTTTGCTTGCAGCTGGCCGTGATGCCGCCTCCCTCGTCGACAGCACCCTATCGCCTAGCCCACAACCTGTTGTCGAGCTAACCTCTCCTCCACCATCTCTGGTAGCTAGAGCCATGCTCTCGTCCGTCCGTAGCCCACCGAATGTCTACTTGACACCCTCGGCCAATGTCGTCCCGGCATGACACATTGTCCCGTAATCCACCTCCGGCATCAGGCTTCTTTGCGCCACCTCCACCCCTTTGTAAGCTCGGAGGACATTACTTCTCCCTGACCCTGACAACACCGAATCCCGAACCCAAACTCTAAAACCGACAGTCACCGAAGCAAGAGGATAGTGGCGAATCTAGGATCGAGCCCCAGGGGAGCTCACCTATTCTTCTTCCACGCCTCCTAACTCCCCCTCCCTTTGTTCTACCTTCATTTTTCTCCTATAACTTCGGGGGGGGGTGGGGGGCTCCACGAGAATCTCGACGGTAGGACTTAGGAGGGGGCATGAGCCTGTGCAACCCCACTGCTAGCTTCGCCGCTGCGAGAGGAGGAAGCGGCAGAGGAGTAGAAGAGCAGAAGGATGGAGAAGGTGAGTCCTTGACAACTGGATGGATCTCTTATGGTTGTATGATGATTGGGTAGCAATATCAAGCGACATGGCAGAGACCGACTCTCGTGGACCCCGCGACGTCCGTTACTCTGCGGAGATGCTCGTCCCATCAGTAGTGGTGGAGCAACATGCACACACCCGCATGCATCTAAGCACACTCCTCGTCAAGTCATTAGTCGCGCGACTCTGTGTAGGCTTTCCCTTCTCTCTCATGTCTCGTTTCTCTTTTCCTCCTCTCTCTCTTCTCTGTCCTCTCTCCTCTCAGCAATTCTATAGGCTCCTTTCTCTCTTCCATTTCTACATAGTGCATGCGTGGTAGAAAACCAGATTTGCAAATTTTCAGTACAAATCAATCCCATTAAACTATTCATCCATCATATCGAGTCATATCTTCTCTCACAATATGTGTTCTAATATGTACTTTTCACAACTTTCACATTCATTCGTTAAATTCAAATTTGTGAAAGTAAACAAGTTAGAGGAAGTGATGTGCTGCAATTTTGCACGTAGCTCCCCACGAGCCCAGCCCATCTGCTCATGGTCCATTGCTGTCGCTGCGTGCCAATTAATATTGACCGCGATGCCGCAACTTCCACTCCGCCACCATGGTTCTTCGGTGCCCTTCGCCGGCAGATTAGTACGCCCCTTCCTCCTCCTCACTCTTCTTGCCCTCGATCTCTGCACTGATATCTGATATGAATTTTCCTTCAATTCTTCGTTTCAATTTATTCCTATTTTTTTCAGATCGATTTGCGCACATCGTCCCAAGAAGCGCGCCTCCGCCGCCGCCGACCTCACCGACGACCTCATCGTTGAGATCCTGTCACGGCTGCCGCCCAAATCGATATGCCGTTTCAAGTGTGTTTCCTGGCACTGGTACGTCTTAATCACCGACCCCGAGCACCGCAAGAAGATCCCCCAGACGCTCTCCGGTTTCTTCTATCCCAGTGACAGATGGACCCAGAATCAGAGCACCCCACCCCGTCATAATATTTCCCGATTTCGTCGACGTCGTGGGGGACGAAGAGCCATTTTCAGACCCCTCGTTGACCATCATGGCCGGCTACAGGTCGATCATCCCAAAGATCTGCTGCAACTGCCTACTCTTCTGTCTCTGCTGGAAGGTCTCCCCACGTGATGAAGCCGATCATGTTGTCTGCAATCCTACGACAAAGAAATGGGTTGTCCTGCCTGAGTTGGGCGACTACAGCATTGCTTTGGTGTACCGTTTTGGTTTCGACCCAGCCATCTCTCCCCATTTCTATGTGTTCCAAATTACAGACGCTGATGAGAATTATGGAATATGGATACGTCGGTGGTGTGAATATCTACTCATCGGAGACAGGTGCATGGAGTCGCAAGGAAAAAGGTTGGGCCGATGAGCTATAGTTAGTCGACAGAGGAACTGTATTTCTCAGTGGAATGTTGCATATGCTGACCTATAATTTCAAGATATTGGCAGTGGACACCGAGGGGAAGACATGGAGGATGATTCCTTTGCTGGAAAGCATGACTGTCTCGTGCGTTTGGAAAGGTCCTGAAGCATTTATTGGTCAATCTCAAGGGCGATTGTATTACATAAATATGAGAACGGTGATCCGAGCAATGCCTATGGAGAGGTGCGGACTTGCGGTCAAAAAAGCCATCCAAGGCGACATGGCCTATGGTGTGCATTCCAAAGAAACGAGGAGGTCTTGTTGTTCGGACTTAAATTCACACAATGATGCCATGCTCCTCAAATTCCTTCATAAATTCTTTGCACAAGTAGATATCCCATGGGTAAATTTGATTTGGTCTCGGTACTACGGATCGGGGGAAGCTACGGGGCAAAACAAAAAGGGATCCTTTTGGTGGAGGGATATCGTCGGCCTTTTGGATATTTTCAAGGACATTGCATCGGTAACGATGGCGGATGGTTCCACCGTACTCTTGTGGAAAGATCATTGGAATGGCATAAATCCCGCACAAAGATACCCGTAACTTTTATCTTTTGCCAAAAATGAGAATGTAACCTTCAAAGTGGCAATCGGTAAAGATGATTTTTTACGAACTTCAATATTCCACTCTCCACTCAAGCCCACCGGCGGCTATTGCAACTTCGGAGGTACTCTCGGACGAGCTATAATTCGGGGCAATGATCAATGGAAATATAAATGGGGCAATACCTCCTTTTCAACCTCCAAGGCCTATAAGCTCCTGGTTAGAGGGCAACCAAAGACATCCGGTGTATCAATGGATTTGGAGATCCAAATGTCAAATGAAACACAAGGTATTCTTTTGGTTGCTTTTGAAAGATAGGCTAAGCACTAGAGATCTACCGAATAGGAAGAACATGGCTCGGACTCCTTCACTCGTGACCTCTGCATCTTGCGAGAGATTAGAAAGTGGGGTTCATCTCTTTCTTCGATGCAATTTCGCTAAGGCCGGTTGGAGCTCTCTTGGGGTCACTTTCGTCTCCACAAGAGCAGTTCCTCACATCTTCGGGAACATCAAAGATAAGCTAGCGAGTGCCTTTTGCTATGGAAATCATCATCTTAATGGCGTGGAGTATTTGGCTAACAAGGAATGACTGGATTTTCAATAATGTGGATCCAACGGTGGAAAGTTGTCGAAGGAAATTCAAAGAGGAATTCAAGTTGCTACTAATCAGGGCAAAACCAGGGCTGCTAATGGCCATGTCAGAATGGATCGAAGCTTTCTAATCATTTGTCCGTATCTCTTTTTGAAGTTTTCCTATTTCCCACTTCCTTAGTCTTTTAGCCTTTCTCTCCTTTTGCTTGTACTTGTACTACTTGTTCATTTATTAATTTATCTTCGGTAGGGCTTGCCCCTCCCGTTTCTTCAAAAAAAGAACCGGTGATCCCTCTAAATATTCTACCTCTAAATTGTCAGTTTGGGTTCTTGAGGGCTTTGAAAGTGGTGAATGGATATTCAAGTACAGCACTAGCATCCCACAAATTTTTGGAGAGGAGGATCTTGTGTTTAAACGGGATTATGCTTTAATTGCTATCCGTCCAGAATGCAATTTGATTTTCTTTGTTTGTAGGTGCGAGGATAAGCTGATTTCATATGACTGATCGTGGTAAAGTTTGTGTTGTTTGCAGTCTCAAAGAGCATTTGTATCACCGTCCATTTCTTCCATATCTTCCATATGTTCCACTTCTCAAGGATTCACTGGCTTTCTCAAGGCCAGAACCATAATTTCAAGTGTGAAGGCCAGCAATCGCTAATCTGAAATGATGCTGATACCTACAGTTAGTTGTTACCGAATTTTGCAATGTAGCTGCAGCTTATGTACCCAAACCTGTGTTTTGGTCCTTATTTTGAGTTTATGCTTTAATATTGTATCCTTGATTTTAATGTCAAGATGCTGCAACACATAATTTTTCTTTAGCTATCTTTACAGAAGTTGCATCAAGTAAATTTTCTTTCTTTCGATTAATTATATTTGTTTCCATCTGTTATTTGTGTGCATGCCATATTATCAAGATGCACTCATCTTTGTCCTTATAGAAAGATAATAAACTAGTAAAGCACAATCGCAGACGACTACGTTATGACAAATATGATCACAGTTTAATTAGCCATCTTTTCAATAGTATGCCACAAAGAGTTGTCGAATGCATTTATGCTACACCGGATCCGAATTGTGAGGAGAATCAAAGGTACAAATATAAATATATAAGAGAAAAGTCTATTTTTGACCATTTAACTTTTGCCTCAGTTTGATTTTGGCCTTCGAACTTCAAAACCGAGTATCTTTGACCATCCAACTCTTAAAACCATTCACAATTGGCCATGGGGTGGTTTTTGATAAGTGGATTTAACTTTTTTATTTACAATTTAGTCCTTAGATCTTAAATGATTAGTACCTTTTGCTCGTACATCTGATTTAGGTGATTCTTACAGTCACACGTTCATAACAGTGAAATTATCTTCTAAAATGTTCTTTATACTATTCTATCACTATTTATAATATTATTCTTATGTTGTTGAGCAAAAAAATAATAAAAGAAAAGTAAAACAAACAAATATAAATGCATTTAAAGATAAAGTCCATTGTTATGAATGTATGGGCAGAAGAATCACTTAAATCGGGGTGACGAGAAAAAAATAGTAATCATTTTAGTATCAAGGACTAAATTGCAAAAAAATGATTTAAAATAGTCCTTGAACCTTAAACTGATTACTACTTTTTTCTCTTATTTCCAATTTAAGTGATTCTTGTAGTCATGCATTCTTAACGATGAGATTTATCATTTAAAATGTTGCTCATATTATTTTGTAACTATTTGTTTTATTTTTCTTATATTATTGTTTTTACACAACAACATAAGAATGATATAAAAAATACTGATAAACTAGTATAAATCCATTCTAAAATATAAAGCTCATTATTATGAACATGTGACCGCAAGAATCACCTAAATCGGAGTTACGAGCAAAAAGTAATGATCATTTTATGTTTTAGGGACTAAATTGTAAATACAAAAAGTTAAAACCACTCATCAAAACCGCCTGATGGCCAATTGTGAACGGTTTTAAAAGTTGGATGGTCAAAAATATCCGGTTTTGAAGTTCGATAGCTAAAACCAAACTGAGGCAAAAATTGGATGGCCAAAAAATGGACTTTTTCCAAGATATAAAGGTACACTGTGACAAGGTACACATTTTCATTTCCTGCAAATGCATTCAACTAAGACTTAAATCTTAACCTTCAGGTGCCGATCGACCACCACTGAATAGAACCATTTACAATAAATATTTACCAGTGAATAGCTAGTTGATACCTCATGGCTTTTTATATCACTGCACTTCTATATGTATTGGTGCAGCGTGTGCGCGCGATGCGTTTAGCTTTCCAATCTACAAACGCAAATGCTTAGAAGCCGCCCAATGTGTGCTGGATCTTTAATGCCTCGGGTGGGCAGAGTAGGCTTGGAATGCATCGGCACATTTGGCATGTCGATCTCTCACAGATGTCGCAGTAGGCGATCTTACCAGATGTCTACCCACAAGAGCCATTCGCTGCTCATCTATGTTCCTATGCACTACCACACCGAGATGCAAACTAAAATTTTGTATCGCTCACCAAGGAATTTTCCTCTCCTCTTCTACCAGACCAGATTGGGGGCTATCCAGTAGACCAGTGCATAAACAGATGACTATATTGGTGTGTTGTTGCCTCATTGGGTTATTGTAGCGAGTTATAGTATTGGTTTCTCTGTTTTGATTTCGAGATCAAAGATATTGTTTATATTTATCCTATTGCATCGGGAAACAGTTTCCATTTCCATTAATTAAGAACATGAATGCAGCAGTCCAGTCACTGCAAGTCTCATCTTTCTCCAATGGTAATAGTTCTTTCAGATTTTTTTTAAAAAAATGTTTAACGACTTTTGTAGTGTAATTTGGACAAGTCCTGGCAATTAAATAGATCATTAGACAACAAAATTACCGACAAGTAACTCCCAACTGAAGGAGTATAAATGAATTAAAGTAACTAAGAGCACTAAATGACTATTGTTGGGGGTCTGAAAATCGGATGGAGTCCCCGAACACAAGATTCCAAAACAAACGAACGAAAGTAACGAAGAGATGGGGGACAAGGGATCCCCGAAAGTCTGCACTCGCCTCAAAAGTTGTGAATCCCTTTACACGTGCCATCGAGCCCCCTTTTACAGGGAGATGAAGGGACTTTTACATTCCGAGTCCACCCTCGAATCTAAGGAATATTCATGGTGTGAACATGTACATGAACGTCTTTTACATCCCGTGATTTGATGGGTTAATTTTACATAATTACAAACCTGCCACTTATTCACACCTCAAACCCGGACTTTTGACACCACCCCTTTGACCCTGCTCATTCGTGGCTTCCGCTTCATACCCACGAAGACATCCAGTCGTTGAGACTCCCAACTCAAATCGCCGAAGATAGTCCCGAAGCGTTGCATCCCCGAACTGAACTTCAGAATTCACAGCCAAAGAGAAGTCCCTTGAGTTCCCCGAAGTTTCCATCTTCATAGTTCCCCGAATTCACTAGATTCCAGCCGTCCTAAAACGAGAAGTAGACCAGCGATTCCAATGTTAATCCGGCGATTATTTCACACGACATTAGAGGGTTAGTGAATAACAAAACGCCTTCACGAATACTTTCACGAATTCGGCAGTTCGACGTTTCGAGGGTGAAAGGTTTTTGCCCAATTCCCCAACACTAGCCCCTTGGGGAAGCCGGTTGACTCTGACGATCCGTTTTCACGAACAATTTCCAGAATCTCGGTAAAAAACGTCACCCTCGGAACGTCAGAGAACACACGCGTCCCCCTTAAAATGCGCAACCGTCATCTCGAGGCAGTTTCTTGAACCAACCACCCTCACCCTATAAATAAAGGGCGGGCGCAATAACTTTGTTTCACCGTTTCGTCGCACTCTCCAATTCTTGAAGGTGCTTGCAGCTTAAAGTTTCAAGACACCCGAAGTTCGGCAACTTCTTTGGTCTTCGAAGGTATTTTGCTTTCTTTTCTTTTTTCGTTGGTTGGTCAACTTTTTCGTAGTTTTTCGTTTCTTATAGATTGATATGTGTACTCCTTCTCCCGAAGAAGATGAAATTGTTGTCTTTAGGGATTTTTTTGTTTGTGGTCTCCGATTTCCCTGCGATACTCTACTTCCTGCTATTCTTGATAAATTCTCCGTGAAGATACACCATCTGACGCCTAATTATTTTCTGGAGCTCTCGAAGTTTATCTGGATCATGAAAACTTTCAAGTGTACTACCAGTGCAGATGTTTTCGCTCGTCTCTTCTGAGGAGCATGTGTGGTTCGAGGACCGATGGATGGTCGCTTCCTGGTATGATGAGTGATTGACAATGTTGTGTGGACGGATTCTTGGCTAAGTATTGCAGGTGCAGGTTGTGGCTTGACTGGTGTTGGTGCAGGTGAAGAACAAGCGAGAAAGGTCGTTGCCGGTGAGGCCTCCAGGTGTGGATGAAGGTGATCGGCGCAAGGGCAGGAAGTCGTCCAATAACCTGAGCGAGTCGAGCTGCTTCGCTAGAGACGGCTTTTGCACCATGGCGCTTAGCTCTAGCAGCAAGAAGAGCAACCAGAGTGACTCAGACTCCGACTCCGACGACGAGGTACATGATGAACTTCCCTTCTTGCGTCAGGAGAATGAACGACTTGGCTTGTTGCTTGATAATCGTGATGATGTGCTTAGAGAGGCTAAGAAGATGAGGAAAGAGCTTAGGGCTTCGCTTGAGGATGCTAGGACTAGAGTGGATGAGTTAGAAACACAAAACCTAGATGCTAAGCTTGAGATTGATTCGCTTAAGGCTTCACCTGTTGTTTCTGATGAAGTTGAATGTGCTGATTGTCCTATTTTCCTAACTGATCTTGCTATGTTTAAGGAAAAGCATACCTCCAAGTGTGAGGAACTAGATGTGCTTAGGGTTGAAGTGGCTGAGCTTAAGTATAGACTCGCTTTGCTAGGTGCTTGCACTTCTTGCCATGTTTTGCATGGAAAAATTGATGAGATGCATGCTTACATTGTTTCTCTTGAGTCTAAGTCGAAAGAACTGATTCCTACTTCTTGCTCTACCCGTGAATTGCATGCTTTCAAGAATGCGGAACTTGCACATTATGTTGATCGTTTCAGGATGAAAATGATGAGTTGAGAAAGTTGATGGGTTGGTTGTCTGGTCATGAGCCTCAGTTGAGGATAATGATCGAGAATATAAGCGCCAGGATGGTGAGGGGCTTGGGGCAAACAAGGTTGGTGAGGGAAGTTGTGAGAATATCCCAGAGCCACCAAAAACCCACCACAAAAATGCTTTTGTCCCTAAATCGAACAATCTTAGGAATCGACTAGACACAACCCCAGCTCCACCTGTGTTTCCCCCACAAACTGACGATTTCCAAAAACCCATCAAATTCATGAGCACTTCAGGAAAAGTGTTCTTTGGGAAATAGAGTGAGAAGACAAGTGAGGAGAAACCGGTTGAGAAGCCAAATGAGGAGAAACCGGTTGAGAAGCCGAGTGGAGAGAAACCAAATGAACAACTCAATCCCAAGTCTAAGCCTAAGCCCATAAAGTTTTATTGTGGCTATTGTGGGAGAGATGGCCACAAAGATGAGATTTGCTTCAAGAGGAGGTGTGAGGAGAGAATGAAGAAGGAGTGGGCTAACAAGGACAAGTACCACCCTTCCAATGGTGTACTTGAGCCTCGTGTGCAGATGCCCAGGGCCAAGGCGAGTGTGAGGACAGTTTCGGCTTGGGGAGAGCGAAAGGTTGCTGGAAGTGCTGCTGGCCAGGCTACACCGGTCAGACCGGTGCGCCACATCAGTCAGACCGGTGCAGGTTTGGACAGACAGCGTTTTGGGTTTCGTGCTCGTACAGATGCTAGGTTTGGTTCTGGAGGTCGTGATTCTGATGGTTGGTCTGGAGAGTTTGCAGGTGGTCAGTTTGCTAGGTGTTCTCCCCCTTGTGCTCAATACGGGGATGGGAGGAGTCGTAGCTTTGAGATGGAGAGGAGGGATGGTCCACGATCTTCCTTTTGTGGTTTTGGTCCTCCTCCGGTTAGAGAGGGTTGGTTTCCTCTTAGTGGTTACCTTGGTGGTGTTCGTGGAGGTAACTTTGGTAGGAAAGATGTTTTGGATTGTGCTAACCCCACTTTGGAGCAAATGGCTCGGCACTGGTTTTACTCTTTTGGTACTAACTCCAGTGTTGAGTCCTTTGTTTGCTCACGTGCTAGTTTTTGAATTTCAGGTGGGAGACTTGAAGAACATTTGGTTGATTGACTTCGGTTGCTCGAGGCATATGACCGGAGACAAGGGGTGGTTCTCAAGTCTCGTCCCGGTGGTGACAAAGAGGTACATCAGCTTTGGGGACAATGGGCGAGGGCGAGTGTTGTCAGAAGGTGAGATTAAGGTAAGTGACAAAATCACTCTCAGGCGTGTTGCTCTTGTTCAATCACTTGGATACAATTTGCTTTCTGTGTCCCAGCTGTTGGATGAGGGTTTTGAGGTGTTGTTTCGACCTGGTGGTTCTCGGATTTTGGATTCTCGAGAGGACCTTGTCTGTATGGTCGTTCCCGAGGGTCAGGTGTTTTGAGTTGATTTTTCTCAGTCTTTTGGTGTTGAGCGTTGTTTCTTGGCCGGTTCTTCGAGTGAGTTGTGGAAGTGGCATAGGAAGTTGGGTCACTTGAGCTTTGACTTTTTGTCTCGCTTGAGTAAACTCAATTTGGTCCGAGGATTGCCACGGTTGAGGCTTGAAAAAGAGTTGGTTTGTGTGCCGTGTAGGCATGCCAAGATGGTAGCCTCTTCTCACACACCTCTCACCGATGTGATGACCGAGCATCCTTGCAAGCTACTCCATATGGACCTTGTTGGCCCGGCTCGTGTGCGATCTATGGGTGGGAAGTGGTATGTCCTTGTTGTGGTGGATGACTACTCTCGGTATGCGTGGGTGTTCTTTCTTGAGGAGAAAGGGGAGACATTTGGTTTTGTTCGAGATCTTGTCTTGAGGTTGAGGAACGAGAGGCACGGAGATGCCATACGAGCGATCCGCAGTGACAATGGCTCGGAATTCAGAAACTCTCATTTTGAAACCTTTTGCCATGACTTGGGTCTTAAACACCAGTTTTCTAGTCCGTATACGCCTCCCCAGAATGGTGTTGTGGAAAGGAAAAAAAGAACCTTGTGTGAGATGGCTCCGACGATGCTTGATGAGCATTGGACTCATAGAAGGTTCTGGGCTGAGGCGGTGAATACCACGTGCTATGTTTCGAACAGGATCTACCTCAGAGTGCATAAGAAGAAAACCTGCTATGAGTTGATGCATGGTCGCACACCCAAGGTGAGTCACTTCCATGTCTTTGGCTTCAAATGCTTTATCCTTAAGAAAGGGAAGAAGTTGGATAAGTTTGAGGCTAGGTCGGTCGATGGTATTTTCTTTGGTTATGCATCTCACTCTAGAGCATATCGTGTGCTCAATCTTGAAACTAACCAAATCGTGGAGACTTGCGAGATAACCTTCGACGAGACACAGCCACGTAGTCAGCTTGTCTTTGAGTGTGCGGTGATGATGAACTTGGTGAGGAGATCTTTTAGAAGGAGGAGCATGAACATGAAAATGATGAAGATGGTGGTGTGGCATGCCCGCGGCCGAGCATGTACCTACTACTTCGACTACGGTGATGGACGGCCCCTCTCCCACACCTACGACGACAAACCAAGATCGAGGAGAAGATACCGTTGAGGGGGAGGTAGCATCAAGGCGAGAACCTACCCCGCGAGTACAAATGGATCACCCGGCTTCAAGGATCATCGGTGACATGAATGAATGCACTACACGGTCAAGGGTTCGGAACAATTCTCATTTCACTCATGCTGCTTTTGTTGCCACCTTTGAGCCCAAAGACGTTTGAAGGACCGATACGGCGAACCAGAGAGGGGGGAGTGAATGGGAGTCGATAAAAATTCTTCTCGAAGGAGATGGAGACTCCAACAAGATGAACACGACTTCTAACACACGTCTCTGACTCACTACCCAAGTTGGCCAAGCCCACGTAGCCACTGGAGTGCTACTGGACCTAGGAACCAACAAACAACCTTCTGAGCCAAAACTCACCAACACACACAGCAGAAACTTGCACGGCTTGCTGCCTGTGTTGCACCGGTCAGACCGATGGTCCGCGCCGGTCGAGCCGGTGACACCGGTCGAGCCGGTGGACGAGCCGGTCAGGCCGGTGGCTGCAGCAACCGCACAACAAGTGTTCCAGAAAGCCTCAGTGACTTCTCTAGGCCCTGGAACAAAAACACCCCCAAAACGGAACCCGCAAGGAAGGAAAACCCTACACAAAACCTAACAAAACAACTCCAAACGAGACCAAGAACTGACCAGCAGCACCAAGACCCAAAGACACACGAGTCAAGCGCTTCACCCGAGGCAAGTCCCACAAGTAACTCACACCGGTCGGGCGGTCAAGAGCACCGGTCGGACCGGTGTAGCTCGGGCGGCTCGGGATGAACGGCACCCGCGGGTCAACTCCTCCAAATCCAAACTTCGATCTTCCGAATCGCTCCACGGACTTGAAAAAGACTTTGGGGATGATAGAAACACCTCATGAGGAGTCCATAGCCATGATTTTGTCCACCAAAACTTGCCAAATCAAGAGGAATCGAAGAAATTCCTCCAAGAACTCCTCTAATCCTAGAACACCGAAAAACCCCAAAATCAAACCCCTTAACTCACGGATTTGGGAGGGACATCACAGCCCAAAGAACCACGAAGGGTTCCACAAATTTCCCCCATCAAATCCCCAAGAGCAAGGTCCCGAAAACACCCCAAGAAAACCACTAAGAGAGGGCTCCGAAAATCACCACCAAGAACAACCGGGAACAACATAACAAAGCCTTGAAGAACCACGCCGAATCATCTATACATACCAAGGAGGTTCATACAAGGTCTAGCTTGCCACCCGATCATCCAATCCTCTCACAAGATCTCACCATGAAGCTCTCAAGCTAGTCCTATGGAAATCCTAAGAAAATAGGAAGGGAAAATAGGAAAGCAAATGAAGGCCATCTCTTGGAACCCTAGTTCATTTGCTTTCCTAATTTTCCCTTCCTATTTTCCTTAGAACTTCTATAGGACTAGCTTGAGAGCTTCATGGTGAGATCTCGTGAGAGGGTTGGATGATCGGGCAACGAAGCTAGACCTTGTATGAACCTCTTTGTGATGTATAGATGATTCGACGTGGTTCCTCAAGGCTTGGATGTGTTGTTCCCATTCGTTCTTTTTGGTGATTTTCGGAGCCCTCTCTTGGTGGTTTTCTTGGAGCGATTTCGGGACCTTTCTCTTGGAGATTTGGCGGGGGATGTATGTGTGAACCCTTCGTGGTTCTTTTACCTTTGATTCCCCACCCAAATCCATGAGTAAAGGGGCTCAATTTTGGGGTTTTCGGTGCTCTAGGGTTAGAGGCGTTCTTAGCGGGATTTCTTTGATTCCTATTGATTTGGCATGTTTTGGTGGACATAAACTTGGCTATGGACTCCCCATGAGGTGTTCCTACTATCCCCAAAGTCTTGCGCAAATCCGTGGAGCGATTCGGGAGATGGATTTGGGGGAGTTGACCCGCGGTGATGTTCATCCCGACGAGCTCGAGTCACACCGGTCCGACCGGTGCCTCTCACCGGTCCGACCGGTCCGGACCCCCGTTGGGTTTTGCTCGGGTGAATGCTTGGGTGAGTTCGTTGTTGTCTGTGTGGCCGCTGCTGTTTCGAGTTTGGGTCGGTTTGGAGCTCGGTAGGCTTTGTTTGGTATTTTGGGGCTTTCGCTTGGACCGGTCTGACCGGTGTGTTTCACCGGCCTGACCGGTGTAGAGCGGTTCGTGGAAGTCGCCAGGTTTCACCAGCAGGGACCGGTCTGACCGGTGGTGCTCACCGGCCTGACCGGTGTAGGTCAGTGAGGCTCGAGTGTTGTGTTCCGCTGCGTTCTCGGGTCTGTGAGGTTGGGAGTTGGTTCCTAGGTCCGGACGTCCGGTAGCACTCCGGTGGCTGCGTGGGCTTGGTCAACTTGGGTAGTAAGTCGAGACATGTGTTGGAAGCCGTGTTCATCTTGTTGGAGCCTCCATCTCCTTTGAGAAGAATTTTTATCGGCTCCCATTCACCCCCTCTCTCGGTTCGCCGTATCGGTCCTTCGACGAGTAGACTTCGGATGCATAAGGACATTTCACATTTGTTATGTCTCTCTCGGATGTTGCGGTAGGCAATCTTGCCGGATGTCTATGTTCAAGTGTTCGGTGATGAACTTCCTAAGGTCCTTCAACTAACAAGGAAATAGCCCCGCATATCCCCGCACAACCAAATGCAAACATTTTATTTTCATTATTTCTCGAAATGTTGGTTACCATTGCACTTGTGTGCGGACACACGATAAAAAAAGAACCCAAGCATTGTTTAGAAATATATGACATTTTAGCATATGCGTGGTCAAAATTTCCCGGCTACGATTATATGGACGCCATGCTTAGCAAATGTATCTACCACTTACCACGAAAAAAGGCATGCATCTACCACTTACCACGAAAGCCCAACAAAGCCTAACATCTTTGCAAGATGCATAAGTCGGTGAATTCACTAATTCCTTCGAACTTAACAGCATAAGTGCCAACTCAAATAGAAAAAAAAAAGTGAACACCGCTAATATGCGGTGATCTCTTTTTAGATAGCGAAGTTCACGGGGAAACAAAGCCTACCAACTAAACTTATGAGCAAAGAAAATCCATGAGCCGAGAAAGTTACAAGTAGATTATATTTTAGCAATGATAATGGGGAAACGAAGCCTACCAACTAAACAAATTGGTGGGAGATTACCACACATAACCACTAATCCATTGGATCAATATATACTAATGAATCGATAAACAAAGCAAGAACCAAGAATGTCCGGTTTTATTCAAATAAGATGAACTTACGGAACTACTAAAGTAACCACGCTCTCCGAAACAAAGTTATTAGAGAATATGTTTCGAGAATGCAAACGGAGATATGCTTCTAACGATTAAAACATACCAAATTCAGTTCTATAAAGCACAATCAAGTCGTAGAATAGCTAGATGATTTCATCGGATCCTTATAAACTCTAAATGCATTTTACCACCATTTCCTTTTATTTATTTTCATTTAAAATCTCCATTTCAACTAAAGAAGTACAAATCTGTCAATGTGACACTTACGGACATCTTTGAACATCCAAATGCAAAGGCATCTACCATCTAGTTTCTATTTCAAATTCTCCTAAAAAATAGTTTCTATTTCAAATGTTGAGGTCTCCACATGGGAGTGGAACATAAAGTATCCGTCCGACAAAGCTAGGTTGAAGCTATCCACCTTGCAAAACACACCCTTATGTGAATCGTACTTGTTAGAGTTGTGGAATGAATGTATGCTACACCGTATTTGAATAGTGTACATAATCAAAATGTACAAAGATCTAGTAACAATGCACAAAATACTATTTCTCGGCACATTCAAGGTGCACTTAGAGCTTAACCTTCATGTGTCGATCGACCATCTATCACTAAACAGAACCATATAGACTTAGCAATGGATGTGTAGTTGATATAATGATAAACATAAGAAGAACATGACTATATCTATCACCGCACCTCTATATGTCCGGTATGGCGTCTACTAGATTTGAGTAGTCTTCCAACCTACAAATGCTTAGAAATGCCCAATATCTTCTAATTTAGCTGGTGACATTTTGCTCGGATGCATCGGGACATTTGGCACCTCTCTCGCGAGCTGTTGCGATAGGCGATCTTACCGGATGTCTATACACAAGGTATGCTCTTTGCACATCTCTTTCTATTGGGTATCGTATCAAGATGCCAACTGAATTTTGTATTTATCAAAGTGGCAGTATTCACGCTATTGATTTCTTGTGGAGATATTTTGTTTGTTGCATTCACGGGATTGGTTTCTTCGGGAGCTATTTCGCCCCCCTTTTGTACCAAGACTAGAATGAGTTCCAGCTAGTAGAGTGAGTTCTATTCTTAGTCTACCCACTTTTATTTTTACTTTAAAGATGATATATATTTTTCCGATCGAACTATTGGATTGAGAAACCATTTCCATTTTCCATTAATTGAGAATAGGAACATAGCCCCGGTCACTAAGGGTCCCACATTTTCTCCAAGGCAATTTCATGAAAGATGACAATTGTTCTCTTTCATATTTTTTCATTTGGAAAACAATGTTGTAGTGTAATTCGCAAGGACACTACAATATAAATGAATGAATAGTAATTGGAGGAACTATATATATTTCTCAATGCACCAAGGCTCAATACTTAGGGTGACCGATAGTCATCCCTTAAGAGATACAATCAAACTTACACCGGGATTGACATCCACCGAGTAAGATTATGTGATATACGGTATGCAATCACACCGAAGTTTAGGTGAGCTTTTATGGAGCCGAATCAATCAATCTAGTATTGAATGTGATACCATGAGGTTTAGCAATAAAGTCGTCTAGCTCCCGTGGCTCCCGGAGGTGAACCACTTGATAAAGAGGCATGGTAAGCTCCCACATGTTATCACCATGAGTATTAAAACCAAAGCAATTACCAACTCATAACGTACCTTGATAAAGAGTCATTTACACAATCGATTAGCTTTTCCCTCCCACATGTTGTCACCAACAAGGGTAATCACGTTGACTTTCTAAGCACTACTATGATATATCCACAAGACAGACTAATCACCATGATTATATCATTCTTACTAAAGGTATATGATGGTACCTACACATATATGAATAAGCATGAATCATAGTAGATTAAAGTAGAGACACAAAAAGATTGAGATCACCATCGAATGTACATATGGCTTGATGAATTCAAAGCTTGGCTCTAGAACTCTACCATGTCTTCACCATGCAAGGACGACCATGGTAGCTAGGGTTGAGATTAAGCCATCGCGTAGGCAACCTTGATGACTTGCGGTGACCCTCTGCTACACGGTGTGTGTGTGTCCTTCTCGTTCGTCGATTTTTTGTTGAATGGATTATCCTTTGAAGATGCCTAGGGTCATATTTATATCCTTCGGGACTTCTTTTTGGATGGAGAGAGTATTGAATACCCCCTTCATCCCACAAATATTGTCCATTTATAAATTTTTTATACACATTAGTAGTGATGAGAAATGTATATGTTGCTCATAATAACTAATACAAATTGTGATTGAAAATTGCATGTTTAATTTGTTGGATTCTAAATACATATATGTGCATGGGAACAAGAGAAATGACATGAATTGATCATTTGATTGGCTCTACGCACTTCTCCGTACGCTTTTATTATTGGTGTGCTGGTCATGGTGCTTTAATCGATAAAATTTACTAGGTAAAATGAAATTATTTGTAGTGCAAGTTTTAGGACTGATCAAATTTACAACCGTCCGGTGAGAAGCTTCCCACCTGTTGATTTGTGACAGCCAAAGGTTTTGCTAGCCCACGGGGACCCATGAGTTAAATGCCCACACCCAAAATAAAAAAGAAAGCAGCAGAAACAAAACACAAAAAAAAAGAAATTTAAGAATAAAAACCTTAGAAAAAGGTATGCACAAAATTTAACAAAAAACAAAAGTATACAAAATCTTTGGCAAAATCTGGTTCACAAAGTTTTAGGGGGACAAGTTTGGCAAAAAGATCTAACACAAAATTTGGGAATAAATATTTGATATTTATAGACAAACTTAAGAACAAAAAAGTTAAAAATTTCTGCAGAATATGAAATGAAAAGTTTTGGGAAAACCTGAATAAAAAGTTTGTACAAAACTTTTGCATCAAAAGTAATAGAAAAGGAAAAAAGAAAAATACTTGGCGCTCGTGTCGCAGGCAGCTCATTGGCGAGCAGACAAGCTCGTGGTCAAAATAGTTGAGCGGGACTATGGGACCCAGGCCACGAAGAGAAAGGAGAAGTAGTACCATGCCACCATGGTGAAATCAACTGTGAAAAGGACACCTTTTGCAGGACTGAGTGAGCATTTACTGCAAACTGTTATTAACACTTCACATATCGGTGTTTTCAGGTGTTATCTACTGAATTACTGTTGCGTCATCTGGAAAACAAAAAAAGTAGAACGTTGTACTGTTGTCGGTCGTACCAATCATCATTTGATTCAGTTTCAGGCAGTGTTGCATTGTCCAACCCCTAGCACATCGGCTTTTGGTTCGACGGTCACCACATACAGACAATTGTAATCTTCATGATAATTTCCTGTTTGTAACATTGTCTCATTAACTATTCTTGCACTTTGTTTGTACAAAATAATGCTTCCTTTTGTTAGTCATCGTACACAAACAATGGAGTACTAAAATCTCCACGTGGGCCACGGGCGAAACACAACAAATTAGCGCACTCATCTTTAGTAGATGTGCATCCAATTAACTGTATCTTAAACCATAAGCTTAATCCCATTCTACTACATTTCACCAATAAAATCGAGGCGCGCCGTGCATAATTAATTACTAGGTGATACCCCGCGCGTTGCTGCGGGAATTTTTAAACAAAATTTTAAGGTGAAATGTGCAAGTAGAAACACCAAAGCTATTACATAGCGATATTCATCTGTAAACAATATTATATATGAAAACATGTTAATTTTGTTGAGAAAACCATTCTTATATGATTGATCCTACATGTATTTCAACCACGAGAATTTTATAGTGTGCTACTTGCAGATACAACATGCTATTAGTCACAGAAAATCGACGAAGACATAAATATATGGTTTGGTGGATGTTGACATGGCTTATAGTGGATAGTGACATGACGTGTAGTGGATTATGATGTGACGCGTTGAGAGGCAAGAGAAATCGTTAGTGGGTACCAATTATATAGTTGTATATGATTGGGCTGCTGCAAATAAGCTATCACCAGGGAGCGACAGTATCACGGACGCCGCCGCGTAGAACGACAAACTCCTTGTATGAATTATTATCTTGCTTATTATAAAATGGTGCATGCTTTGCATAAGTGGAGTACTAAAATCTCCATGCGAGGCACAGGCCAAAAGTGGGACAAATTAATTAGTGCACTCTACAGTAGTTGTGATCCAATTATTGACCGTACCTATCTAAACCAAAACCACATTTTAATAAGCTTAATCCAATTCTACCTTTCACCGATAAAATGGATCGTTAGCACGTACTCATCAGCAGTAACGGCGGAGTGCAATGGATGCTGCAGCCGCCGTCAGCAGGGAGACGATCACGGACGCCGCCGCGGCTTTGTTCAGCGCGGACTCCGTCAAGCAGATCCCTGAGAGGTTCATCCGAACCGAGGAGATCCAGGCAGCCGGCGCGGTCGTCGTCGGCGATGATGAGACGTTCGAGCTGCCTGTGGTGGACATGGCAAAGCTTCTTGATCCGGAGTCGTCGGCGTCGGAAACGGCGAAGCTTGGCTCTGCCTGCAGAGACTGGGGTTTCTTTCAGGTCAGGATGATCGATGATTTCTGTTTTTTCTCGCATGTAGATGATCGTGCCGTATCCATATCACCCTATTGCTACTCTATGTATATATGAGCTACTTATATTAATGATACCTCCTCCTCGATCTGTCGTAGCTGACGAGCCATGGAGTGGACGAGGCGGTGATACAGCGCATGAAAGGCAGCGCTGCAGAGTTCTTCAGCTTGCCACTGGAAAGCAAGAACGCCATAGCGTTTCCGGGGGACGACGGCAAGCTCCAAGGGTACGGCCACCATTTCCGCCGCGGAAAAGGTAAGTTAAACTGGTCCGAGTGCGTGCTCCTCGTCACGCAGCCAGTCCATGGCAGGAAACCAGAGTTGTGGCCTACTAACCCGCCATCATTTAGGTCTGTGTTCATTTCCACTATAAATTATAATGAATCCTTCAATAATCGATCGCCTAGCTTAGCTAGTCTAATCTTCTGCTGATCCATCCACTAGGGGCGCGCTTGACGAGTATTCCACGGAGATCACGAACCTCGCAAGGCGGCTGCTCGGATTCATGGCGATCGACCTTGGCGTCAGCCAGGAGGCCCTCCTGCACGCCTTCTTCAGTGGGGACGCCGAAAAGGGCCAGATGATGGTGATGAACCACTACCCGCCATGCCGGCACCCGGAGAAGGTGCTGGGCATCACTCCGCACACCGACGGGCTAGGCCTGACGGTGCTGCTGCACGTCGACGACACGCCGGGCCTGCAGATCAGGAGGGGCGGCAGGTGGCTCCCCGTGCGGCCGCTCCCGGGCGCCTTCGTCGTCAACGTCGGCGACATCCTCGAGGTCCTCACCAACGGCGCCTACGCCAGCGTCGACCACAGGGTGGTCCCGGACGTCGAGAGGGGCCGGACCACCGTCGTTTTGCTCCAGGATGCTTCCGTTGATGGGGTGGTGACGCCGCTGCCGGAGCTCCTCGAGGGACACGAGGCGCAGGCACGCTACAATTCCATCGGGAGGCTTGAGTACACCAAGGGCCACTTCGGAGGAGTGGCCCAAGGGACACGGTTCCTAGACAGCCTCAAGAAGTAGAACGCACGCACCAGCTACATATGTGTGCATCGTCCAAGCTAGACCTCAACACCCAAAAGCAACTTGTCAAGAATTGAAAGAGCTGTGTGCGTACGTGCTTCTTTGTTTCCATCTTAATTACTTGCTTGCGTCTCAAAATAATAAAGATCTCTCAATGTTATCTCCGTTCCCAGTTGTAAAAATAAAAGGCACCCTTGTCTTGGCATGCTTTAAAGCTAAATGATTTCAGCAGATCCTTATAAACTCTAAATGCATAGGCTAGGCTGAAGCTATACATCCACCCTGCAAAACGCACCCTTATATATGTGATGGTGGAATAAATGTAAATTGATTTCCTGGCGCATTCTACTAATGGTAGTTGCCTTCATGTGCCGATCGACCATTGCTATACAGAACCATATATAGACTTAAGTCACTTAACACTGGATGCCTTTGATATAATAATATCTCACCTCAGAAGAACATGACTATATATATCACCACGCTTCTATATGTCTGGTATGGCGTAAGCTAGATTTGAGTAGCTTTCCAATCTACAAATGCTTAGAAAATGCACAATTTCTTCTAATTTAGCTGGTGATTTTGTTTTTGTAACGCCTAGGTTGGGCAGAGTATAGGCTTCGGATGCATCGGGACATTTGGCATACCTCTCGCAGATGTTGCAATAGGCGATCTTACCAAATGTCTACACACAAGGTTCGCTCTCTGCACCTCTCTTCTATTGGGTACCATATCAAGATGCCAACTGAATTTTGTATCGATCAGAGAGGCAACATTCGCACGGTTGGATTCTCGTGGAGATATTTTGTTCGCCGCATTCACGAAACTGCATTCTCTCGTAGCTATTTTGCTCCCCTTTTCTACCAAGACCAGAATGAGCGCCAACTACGTAGCCCCGGTCGCTACAACTACCACATTTTCTCCGGGGCAATTTCATGAATGAAAGACGACAATTGTTCTCTTTCAGAATTTTTCTCCTTTGCAAAACAATACTGCAGTGTAATTCACAAGGACGCTAAAATATAAATGAATGGATAGTAATTAGGGGCACTACATACATTTCTCTATACATGACCAAGGCTCAATACTACAGGGTGACTGACAGTCATCATCCCTTGAGAGACACAGGCAAGCTTTCATTGACATCGATCCACTGGAGTAAGATTATGTGATATACATAAATCTTGCAGTATGTAATCACACTAAAATTTAGGTGAATGGCTTTTATGGAGAATCAAGTGTTGAATGTGATACCAGGAGGTTTAGCAATAAAGTCGTCTGGGTGAGTGGCTCCTGGAGGTGACAGTAATATGTAACAAGATTTCTGTATGGCTCCATAACAAGTCCCTTCAACTTTTTAGAATGCCGGAATGCACAAGTGCATTTCACTCTCAGATTGATGAGGTTCATGGAGCCATATAAGAGTTTATGGAGCCATATAAGAATGCCGGAATGCATAAGTGCATTTCACTCAAGTCAAAATATGTAACAATAATCTTCATGTGTATATTTTAAGTTCGGCTCAAGATGACAGTAATATAATTGACTAGTGCAAGGAAACCTGGTCGGCGTTTTTATCTATTTGAGTAGGATTTTCTAGCAGTTATAGCATACAGACACAGTAGTATTAATTTCTTACATATGTACTTCATATAGTACAGCAAAATCGATGGAAGGGTTTACAAACATAAGAGGAAATCCATGAGGCAAGAAAATTGTAATTAGATTAAACATTAGCTATGATCACAGGGAACAAAGCCTCTCAACTGAACAGGTTGGTGGAAGATTGGATGGCTATACGAAAAAAGAACTAACCCTCTGGATCAATATAATAATCAGAAAACAGAGCAAGAAACAAGCACATCATGTTTCTTCAAACACGCAGAACTTGCATTACAGGACAACTGAAAAGTAACCACGCACTCAGAAACACAGTTTACATTATTTCCTCGAGCGAATATTGTTTCAGAAAGCAAATGGCTAGATGGTTTTGCTCTTTTAAAGAGAGATGCAGCTACTGCTACTGGTTAAACAAAATTAAAGCATACCAAATTCAGTTGTGTGATAGGAGTATAGGACAATTCACTGCAGAATAACTAGATGATCTCATCATATCTTCTAAACTCAAATGCTCCGGCAAATGGGACTTGTGGGCATCTCAAAGCATCCAAATGTAATAACATCTAGTTGCTGTTTTCCAGTGCTGACGTCTCCAAGTAGAGTGGAACATACAGTACAAATGACCTCAAACAGGTCACCGAGGCACTGCCAATGACACGAGCACTCCTGCTATCCATATTATAGAACATCAACCTTCCCTGCAACGAATCAAACAAGAAGATTGAATTGCAGTGGGATGAATGCTGGGTACTCCCACCAGGAGCCCAGACTCCGAATACTCCAGACCAGCAAACATTCCCGAAGTGTTAACGCAGTGCTTTAAAGTCCACCTGGCATGGCCCTCCCACACAAGAGTCATTTACGCACATGCCATTATGAAAGATACCGGTTACGCATATGCCATGGAAAAGTTCTCGCTACCACTGTGTGCCATGCACTTGAACTTCGATTACGTACGTGCCATTCCGTCCATCTTCCGTGAGAAGATAACAGTTTTACGGATCGACAAGTGGGACCCGCATATGAAAATGACCATTTTGCCCTTGGCCATTTACTTCTCAATCCCGTGCTCTCTCTTTGGCTCACCGGTCAATGGCCGGGGGCCGGCGGCCGGCGCGGCCGGGGGCTAGCTCCCGCGGCCGGCGTGACCGGGGGCCGCGGCCGGCGGCCGGCGCGGCCGGCGCGCGGCCGGGGGCTAGCTCCGCGGCCGGCGTGACCGGGGGCCGCGCGCCGGCGGCCGCGCGGCCGGGGTCCGGCGGCGGCGCGGCCGGCGGCCGGCGCGACCGAGAGCCGGGGCCGGCGGCCCGCGCGACCGGGGGCCGGCGGCCGGCGTGGCGCGGCCGGCGCCGGCCGGCGCGGGGATGGGGCGGCGGCGCGGGAGCTCCGCGGCCGGGCCCGCGCGCGGCGGCGGCGCGGGAGCTCCGCGGCCGGGCCCGCGCGGCGGCGGCCAGCACGAGAGCCCCTCGGGAGTTCGCCATGGATGGGAAGAGGAGGAAGAAGAAGGGAAGGAAGAAGATTGGTGGGGCCCACAAGGGGGTAAAATTGCCATTTGACCTTTCGGTTTGACACCATTAGCTCGGGAAATAGACGAAATGGCACACGCGTAAACGAACTTCAAGTGCATGGCACACGGGTAGCTGAGAACTTTTCCATGACATATACGTAACCGGTATCTTTCATAATGGCATGTGCGTAAATGACTCCCGACACAAAGATTGATCGCTTGTAGGTGTATGTTCCGATCATCCCTGTGCGCATAGAACAAGTGCCCTAGAGAATGCCCAATGAGCTCGACATCTCTGCTTCGCCGCACAGGAATGGTGTGCCGTGTCCCAATGTCTGCCCTTTCATGTCCAGTGCAGCGACAGCGCGTTCATCGCGAGTGATGAAATGCAGAAAGCCATTGAAATAGGTTCTCCTGCTCCGGTGCATCTGAGGAGACCATCCGCTGTTGTGAGGATGGAAAACCCAGCAACCCGTTTCAGAGGAGTAGATCTCAAACCCCTCGAACAGGATTTCTTCGGTAAACCCATCATCTTCGTCTGCCTCGAGCAATCGCACCACATGGAAGTGTGGCGAGACCGACGGATCCAAGCACAGGATGCTGGAAACGCAGATCTTGCCGGCCTGGATTGGCTCCGGCACCGGCGGCACGGTGGTCTACTTCTCGGTGGCCGGGTTGCAGACGATGCCAAATTGCTCTGACGTGACATCCATAGCAGAATAAAACTGAAATCACATACCATTTCCACCGTGGATTAGAGTAAATAAATCCAGGAAAATAAGGTTTATGGAGGTAAGAAATAAACCACATACCATAGTTTATTCATCTTTATTTCTATTCAGATGTCGAGTATATTCAGTAACATGATTCTTCGAAAGAAAAGATAGCTTTCTTTTTTTTAGATCAAAGGAAAAAATATATTAAATCAAAGTTGAGTAATACACAGCACTCTCAAGAAAAATAAAATTACATTCAAGAACAATAGAGTACTCTTCATCTTCATTGTACTCACGCATCATGCAGCTTCAAAACTCAATCTCAACTTCTATACCGTACATTCTTTCGTTTTTCTTGAATTCTTAATAACAGAGCTTTCTTATGACATTTTTTATCAATCTTTAAAGGAGACCGGCTACAGATCAAGAAAAAATGTATACTCTACAAAAATAGTCATCCACATCATATCCAACTTATTTCTTATAAGCTACTGAATCAAACATTGATAGTGTTCCATAAAAGTATAGAACACATAGCCTTGGAGCCATCCACTTCGTCAATAACATCAGCATTTGTTAAACATGAGTGTGGCTGCGATAGTAAGGGGGGAAACACTTGGGGGTTGCGGCCATCATCTATTGTCAAGACATTTATGTCTGAACTATGTCAACAGTACGTCAGTCAATAACTCATGCATGTATGCCACAACCATGAGATCTGATAAAACTTACAAGTCAACTATGAAAAGATACAAAGCAATTGTAGTTTGTAAATTAAATATAGTACACTGGCACAGTGCATGTGAGGCACATATATATGTAAACATTGATCAATGAACATAATCATATGCAGTGAGCCAGTTGAAATGCACCTCGCCGATCAGATATGTTGTGGCAGAATATATACGACCCCACTTCTCTAGCTTCTGCTCACTAGCATTATTTGCTACTTTAGCTACTGAATTATTTGACCCTTGACAGAGTAGGCTTCGGATGCATCAGGAAATTCAGCATGCCTAGCACAGTCGCTGCTACAGTAAATTTTGCCAGATTTCTTGGCGTTTAGTATGCGCTTGTTTTCCTTCTATGCACCACAACATCATGTTTCCAATGCAATCCAATTTCCATGCATGGTTCACGCAAGATCAATGATCCAGCCTCTGAATGTTAGGATTCTGATGATTCTGGATTTCTGTTATTAATATGCCCATCCTCCATATATTAGACTAGCAAGTTCACAGCATTGATACTGGTTTAGTATACTCTATCTTGATCCGTAGTGGCAAATCTCCTGAAATATGGTTCATACCACATACGCTTTCCATTTTTCTGCTTTCCATATTTTCCATTTCACATATGATGAAGCATGTCTTTCCTCATGTTGAGGTAGTCGGAACGCAAGTTCGTCGAGCACTTGTGTTTTCTTAATCCTCTCACCACAATCATATTGCTAAAGTCACCTGCAAGATTCTCACAAAATCCTAACAAATGCAGTTGTGTAGATGGATCATTTGACCAATTCCTTGTAAACTCAAAAGACATCAGTGTTAATTTGCAGTCTTGGACATCATTAAGGGATCTAGTGAAATTACCCAAAGCTAATGCTCACTGGGGAAATAATAAGTCGTTGAAATGCTGTAACAAAAAACAGCTACTGGTAAACATCTTATAGCTAGAGAGGAATCAAGGAAATGAGCTAGGAAGTACAGCACTACAGCTTCCTGGCGTGGTGCTTATAAGCCAAACAGAAACCCTTGCTATGAAGAATGTAACGAGTTAGCATCTCAATCAAGCTTTCCAATAGATTAAAGCTGCTTAATACTAGTAAGTAATAGAATACCATCACTTGGAGACACATGATTGTCCCTCCTGGGAACTGGGATCAACAATCTTGCAGTGTCTCCTCAGATTAGAATTTAGGTGGGTAACCTTAAACAGCAGGGGTAGCTAGTTCCAATTCAGTACTTTTAGTGACTAATTCCTTGTGTGATTTTCTTGGGGATAATTTTTTTAGTACACAGCTTTGTAGTAGTTAAAACAAAATATATTCTGGTCAATTACTAGTATAAAAGCATAAACCTATTAGAGAAAGTTTAGTTAAGCTTTTCTCGTGCATGATTCCTGCAGAACAAAAAGGACCAGTAGCTCCTTATATATACTAGAACATTTGGCGCGCCATGCGCGCCCTACAGATTGAACAATCAAATGGAACTACACTTGGTAGCACAAAAGCACACGACTATGAGATACATTATAAGCACAGAATGCCAACATATACGGTAATGAAAGGCGACAAACTATATGCATTGTATAAGATCAATTCAACAAGAATCACAACACCTCATAGCAAGCACATTGTCAGATTAGTATCGTAAGTGTTACATTTGAATCCTAGTGTCTGTCCAACGCTTGAATCATGAATATTACAACACTTGCGGAAGCTTGGGTCACACGCAAAATCTGAAACTGCCTCCTCGCTACAAGTAAACAGGAAGTACTCTGACTTCTAAGGCGCCATTTTACTCCATGCCCGGCTTTGGGCATGCACAATCTCATGCCACATCTTGCAGACACACCCAGACCTTATGATACTTGCAACCGGCAAGAAGGAAAGAACATTCTCCAAGAGATCACCAGGGAGGACAACGTCCAATGACATCGCCACATCCCCATTCCAATAATCATCGTCGTCTTCAGAGATCGGTCTGTATTCTACAACCTGTGAACCAATGTAAGAAGGATACATCTCCCACTCTTCTAACTCCAGCATCAGTGAAAAACAGTCACTAATACAAAACCATGCAAGAGCTAATATTTCAAAACAAAATTAGGGATAATGCTACATATATAAATGTGGAAACCATTTATGCGGAGCTAACAAAGTATTTGAAGCCCAAAAACATGTTACTGTGAGTACAGAGTATATGTAAATAGGGCGATCAAGGTCCAGCTATATTCAAGTTTCCACTCGTAGTCCACTTCGCAATTATGCACACAAATCAAAATCGCTTGGTGGCTATCTATATCTTAGAAGAGAGCATTTCACAACTCATCATAACCGACAAGAACCAAACACCAAAACCAATGCCATTTTTTATCTTTAATAGAAAAAACACACCTAAATGAAAGGGACAATGATCAAACCTGAAGAATCTAGCCTTCCAATGACAGAAGAGACAGTTAGAATAACAAACAGTGAGCTCTTATCAATCATTTCTTTTTTCTTAATCCTTATGTTTGTTTTCTGTGATGAGAACTGTACAGCCACCAGGTCATTATTAACTGTTTCTCAATCATTTCATGCAATAATATCTTACTTTGGACCATGGTAGTATTAGTAGACATTTGAACAAACATACAACACATGTTATTACAGAAATTTGTCAACTGATTTGTTTGGACAAATTAGAACTGTGTGAAATCCTTTCATTTTAAACTCTGGAACACAACAACTGGCAAAGAGTTACCACGGGGGACAAGCACAAAATAATGCTCCTCCGTTGTTTGATCGCTGGACTCGAGATACAGGGCATCCCAGTACAGTTCTATGGAGCATTTTGAAAACTTCCACAAAAATCACCATGTTATTTGACTTCGGAGAAGTGACCAGTGAATATGGATTTTCTTATTGAAAGTAGCGATGACCAATAATTTCAGTGTTTGATTGGAATGTCTTTATCTTCCTGTCTGTATTTATAACACTCAATTTTATGTATGGACACCCTTGGTCCTAACTTAGTACTAAGACTCCATGTAAAAAGACTGAAATCAATGTGTGTGCAACTGACCTGCAGGTTATTTCATCAATGTACTAAAAAATGAATGCACACTAACAGATATGGCGATAACAAGGCTATAAAAATATTGACTAACAGCAGTACCAAATTGGATAATCATAGCCGAGAGCACAACAATGCTTTTCACAAAGCAGAGCTAATATATTTTGTGATAAGCAGTCTACAACGGAAATAGACCCCACATTTATTATTTACGTGCAAAATTGGTATGATCATCTAAACAACACAAACTGAATCTCTGCTAAAAGTTCACAATCATGCACAGATAAATGTAGTGCAGCACAAAAATATCTCCTCATTAATTACTGGATTTGCAAGACCAACACGTCTTCAAATGTTGACGTACATTATGATCAAGTTTCTCAAGTTGTATAATACAAGATGATTTATTCATCATAAGGTTGCAATAAACGCATGAGGAAAGCAGAAGAGACGGTACCTGGGGCAAGTGGGTCGTCCCCCTACGGCGTCACCGAACTTGGTCCATGTGCGGTGCTCTACATGGCTCATGGAGAGGGGCGTGTGAGCGAGGCTGCGGGTTCGGGTGGTGGTGGTGACCTTGACCTTGTTGCCCTTATCGTCGAAGCGGAACATCGGGCCCAAGGACGACCCGCGGCGGAAGGAGGCCGTGGTCGCCAGCGTCGTCCGCGAGCTCGCCCCACCGGAACGTGTGTTGTTGCTGCGTCGCCCGCCGCCATGGCATGGAAGCCGATGAAGTCACCGAGGAAGAAGTCAGGGATGAAGTCGCAGCCTCGCAGCAGTGCACTGCATCGCTCGCCGCCGGAGCCAACCTGACCCAACGACGGCGGCCACGGTCTCTCGCCGCACCCTTCCCTCCTCCCATGCCGAGACCGCCGAGCTTGGGTCGCGGCCGCCGTCTTACCCTCTCCGGCCACACCACCGCACCGGATCCGCATCCGGACTCCGCGGGAGCGGGCGGGCGATGCCGACGGGAAGGGGCTACGATGGCGGGCGAGGAGGGGGGGTTGCGGCGCGCCGAGCGCCGCCGGATAAACGGAGGGGAGGCGACGACGGGCCGATAGCGGGGAGGGAGAGGGCGGCGGCGGGGAAGAGGGGAGTAGGCGAGAGGGGCGGCGGGGGAGGGGAGGGGAGTGCGGTTAGGGTTTGGAGCGTGGGGGTGGCCGGGTGGGGTGGGGTGGGGAGTATTAGCCGGGGGTTGGGTTGTGGGAGGGGGCATTCGCAAAAGTGACTCTGGGGTATTTGTAAAATGACAATTTGTTCTTCTTGACGTCGAAATAGATTTTAGTTTGAGGGTGTGTATGTAACATATATAAACGCGATTGCTGTACGATCTGGCCCCGGTGGACCGATTCGCGATTTGCGAAAAACCAAAGGAGGTTTTTGAAAATGGGCCAAACTCGCCGGTGCTCGCCACGTACGCCCGGAAACGCGGAGAGGAGAGGAGAGGGGGTGAGCTTTTAAGAATTCCGATTTTGGTCATAGGCCATCTATATCATTGTGACTCAGTGATGAATTCTACTTCCCAACTGGTAGTCAGCAAAATGATATTTTAAACAGGCACTAGAAATAAATATTAGTTCACTTCTCTGCCATATTAGCAAAATCAATTCTAAGTGCTGCAACTGATAAAGAACAATTATTAATAAGGAGAATATGTAAGTGAAAAGGAACAGACCAAACATCCATTAAAATTAGCGATGATATTCTACAGACATGAAAGAATACAGACTATGATTCCCAGAGGTGCAGTTTAATGCCAGTGGGAATTAGCGTATCAAAATTATCAATTCAAAAAAATCTGCATACGAGGGCACATAAACTAGGAATTTAAGACTTAGGTCCGTAAGGAATCGGATGCCCGTTAGCCTAAGAGGGGGAGGGGGTGAATTAGGCAACTTAAAACCTTAACCTATGGCTTCACTAATTTTGCGCAAAGGTAAACTAGAACATACTATCTATATGTGCAACTACGATTGTTCTAGTGTGAAACTCCCATCCCAAAAGAAGGTTTGCAACCTATAGCCAATCCTAGCATGATACTACTCTAGAAATGTAGAGACAAGCAAAGATTGCAATAGAGTAAATGCGGAAACGTAAAGGGGATGAGAGGAAGCAAACTCTTGACACGCGATTTATCCCGTGGTATCGGTAGGCACTAAGCCACCCCTAGTCCACGTTGTTGAAGCACTCACACAAGAGTATTGCTTCCCGGTCACCAAGTCTCTCCCAAGAGCACCAACTTGACATGCCACAAAGGCTAGCCACTTAGGCACTTGTCAAGCTCCCTTGGTCACCTTGATGCCGCCTCCACTAAGGAGCTTCTCCACCAAGGAAGGGGGTCTCCACGTCCCCCGCACAAAGTGTCCTCGCCGCTCCACACCAAGCCGGAGGGTCGATGACGATTGCCGGTGAGCCACTTAGGCCCCAAGGCTTCCGGCGAACCTTGTACAACTGGATTCACTCAAGAATCACCTCACAAGGTTGGCACAACCTTGCACTCACTCAGCTCTAAGCTAAGCCTAGCACTAAGCACACACACAAAGCATGCACTAGTCTAAGGATGAGCAATTAAGCACTTGGATGGATTGGATATGATCTTGAATGTGTCTTGAACTCCTCTGCACTTCCACACAATCCAGCATCATCAAATGAGTGAGTGGAGGGGGTATAAATAGCCCAAGGCATCAAACTAGCCGTTGGCTAACGTCCACTGAAAAAGGTACCGTCGGATGATCCGACGCTATGCTTTTCCAGGGCGTCGGTTCATCCGGTGCCCCTCCCACGTCACGTAGCCGTTGAGGTTCTCTCGACACAAGCGCTCCGACGCTATGCTCCGACGCTACGTCGGATCATCCGGTCTTTGAAGGCCTCGCGTCCGGTCGGTGCGTTAGCTTCCAACGGACGGGCCGGATAGACCGACGCCGAGCCTTAACCAAGGCGCCGGATCATCCGGTCTTCGAAGGCTTCGACTTGGCGCGTCTCTCGTCTTGATTCAAACGAGCGTCGGATAGACCGACGGGGTCCTCACTCGGACCGTCGGATCATCCGTGCTACTTGCCTTCCTTGCTCTTCCTCCGCAACTCGTCCGACGCATGTAGAAAATGGACCGTCGGTTCATCCGACGGTACCTAGGGTTTCACCCCGTGTACCAACTCGTCCGACGATTGCACCGACGCTTGTAAATGTGGGACCGTCGGTTCATCCGACGGTGTCTTCTCTTTTCCTTTTCTTGCTCGGTTTTGACCCTTTGTTTTGGCATTTTTGCGTGGGGTTTCCTTGCATCCTTGGGACCTAGAAATGTCTACAAAGACATGCTCAAACAATATGGTTAGTCCCAATGATCATGTTGTCATGAATCACCAAAATCAAACTCCGAACTAATGGCATGTGAGGCCATGTTCGCTACAATCTCCCCCTTTTTGGTGATTTATGACAACACAACCAAAGCAAGCATAAATTTGCTAGAATTGACGAATTAGAACCACTTACACTTGCTTGGATGCTTACCATCATCCAAACTCCCCCTAGATCAAACTTTTCCCCTTTTTTGCTCTTATGTTCACATTCTCCCCCTTTGGTCTCAAATCCTTGAAATCACTTGTAAGCATCCTTGAGCCCACTTGTAAGCTTACGCCACACGCTTGCTTTGGTCTCACATTCTCCCCCTTTGGAATAAAATCTCCAAAAAGTCCAAAGCAAACGGGTCCAAGGAAACTAGCAAGATCTAGCAACCATAGCTCAAAGGAGAGATGTTAAATGCAAGGGAGAAAGCCGCATGAACCATGATCCATATGTATGATATCGATGAAGATACCATATGTGAGAATAACTAAGGTGGATCACATGCTCATGAGACTTAGCATGATACAAACTAAGCTCCCCCTAAGTGTGTGCATAAAAAGAATACCACTTGCAAGACAAGGATAGTGAGAGACAAGTACACAACTACAAACTTGTAAAACAAGGAAGCTTAGAGCATATCATGCGAAGAGGTAGCTTAAAGGACAAGAGATAAAACAAATGGGTTCTTGTTACATTACCACTTGTAGATATCACTTGTAGTCTTTTGATTATTGCATACCTCCGGGGTGATCCTCTCTACCTTGTTGGCACCACATTGAGATGAGCCACTTGGAAATGATATCACTAGGTGACACCACTTGGAAGAAGCTTGCAAGAAGACACTTGGGGTACCACAAGGATTAGGAATGTATGAGTACATTGCCTTTGAACTTACATAGAGACATAAGCTCGCAAGGTCATGACTCAATAGCATGAAGCTCATATTGCTATATTCACTCTTTTAGAGATGTTAGATCACATTGAGAGTGAAATAGCATTCTCTTAGAATGAAACACCGCACCGGAACGCGTCGCTAAGGGACTACATAAGAAAAGCTTGAAACAATGTTAGTCCCATAACCAAACCATAGGATGAGCTCCCCCTAAATGTGTGCATTTAGTGTTCGAATCACCAACCAAATGTATGCACATTGTTTATGAAAACAAAAGGGAAGCTTACCCTATAGCTTGCTCATGATGCAAAGAGATATATATGAAAACATGCACCATGAAAGAACAAGTGTAGCTTTCCTACACACTAATCAAACCATGTAGATTGCTCATGGGTTAGCACATGACACAAGCAACCTACCATATGTAAACATTGCAACAAATGCAACCTAAACAAGGCAATGGAGCTACAATGATACAAGAGATGGGTTCTAGTTTTCATTACCTCAATTGGGGAACTTGGGCAACACATATCCAATTTGCAAGCTTGGCTTGTAGGCATGAATTTCCGCAACTTCTTTTTGCCAAGCCTCCCAAGTCCCCGTGCTTAAGGCCTTCAAGTGGCCTTTGGAACCCAAACCATTTGAGGCCCCTTCATGTTGGTGATGACTTCCTTGGGCACCCAAATAGGTTGGTTCCAACCCCGCTCTTCCTTCATCTTCCCAACCTTGTGTGCAACCACCTTGCCATTTGCCTTCTTCTTGATGACGTAGGTGTTGCTCTTGGTCTTGTTCTTGCGGTTGGGCTTGGTGTAGATGAGGGAGCTCTTGATGGTGGGCTTCAATTTCTTCTTTGCGCCCTTGTCCATCTTCTTGACAAATTGGGGGCATTTGTAGAACTTGTGCCCTTCCTCATGACACTTGTAGCAAGTCACGGTTGCACCCTTCTCAAGCTTCTTCACCATGTGATCACGGTTATCTTGAGAAGGTTGGACTTGGCTCTTCATGTCTTGAGAGATGTCCACTTGTTCTTCATCATTCTTGCCCTTGCCCATCAAGTTTGCCAACCTTTCTCGGAGCCATTTCACTTCTTGCTTGAGCTCATCATTTTCCTTGCCTATGAGATAATCACATGATTCTACAACAACATTCTCATTGCAAGATGGTGAGCAAGATTCATCAATTAAATCAATGCAAGAAGTTGAAGCATCTACCTTGGAGATAGGAATTGCACAAGGGATAGATGTTTCATTAAGCTCAAAGGAATTACTTGTTTTAGTCTCATTGCTCTCAAGCTTAGATTTTAGCTCCTCACACTCCTTGCTAAGCAATTTGAATTTGCACAACAAATGTTCATAATTTGTAGCAAGGGTGTCACTAAGATCATTGAGAGCATTGAGTTCTTTAATTTCATTAGCTTGTTGTTCAAGCATTCCTTTTTGCTCATGGATTAGCTCAACAAGATCATTGAGAGAGGTGGTGTCGGATTCGTCATCACTTACATTGCTTTCCATACCTTTGGCCATGAGGCACATGTGTGATGATGAAGGTCCTTGCATGAAGCGGGTGGTGAAGTTCTTTCTTGATTCATCGCTTGAGCTAGAAGAACTTGATCCACCACTTGTCCACTCGCGGACGGCGAAGGTTGCTTCTTGCCTTGGTCTTCTCTCCTTGACCACCTTCTTTTTGGGCTTGTGCTCAATCTTGGTGAACTTGATGTGTTGATGATGGCGCCCTTCTCTCAAGTGGATGTTGTAGCCGTACATGTTGACTTTCTTCACATACTTGAAGATCTTCTTCACGTACTCGGCCACCATAGATTCAACCTCTTCATCACTTGAGGAATCTTCATTATCACCATCATCCTCACTTGAGCTTCCATGAGTAGCCATTCTACTCAACACCTTCTCTTGTCGGCTTGAGAGAGCATGGCTTGTTGTTGGAGAGCATGGTTCTTGGGGCTTTTCTTGGGGCGCCTTCTTTGACTTGGGCATGAGTTGAAGCTCATGTGCCATGATCTTGCTCAAGATATGTGATGGCTTCAAATCTTCGAGCTTCTTCTCGTAGATGATTGCCTTCACCAAGTCATAGTCGGGCTTCCGGAGACTTTGAAGGATCTTGCGGTTGATGTTCAAGTCCGTGATGTCCTTCACACCTAAGGCATTTATCTCATTGACAAGCACATTTAGGCGTGAGTACATAGATTCGGCATTTTCATTAGCAAGTTGCTTAAAGCTATTGAATTCCTCAAGGAGACAACCGTAGCGTTCATTAGCAACTTCTTTTGAACCCTCATTTTGCTCCTTAATGGTTTTCCATAGCTCATGAGCATTTTCACAAGTAAAAACTCTATTGAAAACGCCTACATCTAGTGAGGACAAAATGATACTCTTAGCAATAACATCAAATTGCTTTTCCTTTCTAGTACCATTTTTCATGCCCTCATCGGTTACTCTCCAAACATCGAGGTCCCTTGCTTGGAGATAGGCCTCCATGAGAACCTTCCACCGAGGATAGCCCGTGCCATCGAAATGTGGAGCCAAACCTAAGGTATCCACCCCTTTCATTCCTCTATAGGGCAACTCACTAGGCGGTGAAGCCTAACCGTTCCAATGAGCCGGTTTTCACAATTTACCAATTGAATTGGCGTATCCTTGTGAAGGAAGTGAGTCCCGGCTCTGATACCACTTGTAAGGAATCGGATGCCCGTTAGCCTAAGAGGGGGAGGGGGTGAATTAGGCAACTTAAAACCTTAACCTATGGCTTCACTAATTTTGCGCAAAGGTAAACTAGAACATACTATCTATATGTGCAACTACGATTGTTCTAGTGTGAAACTCCCATCCCAAAAGAAGGTTTGCAACCTATAGCCAATCCTAGCATGATACTACTCTAGAAATGTAGAGACAAGCAAAGATTGCAATAGAGTAAATGCGGAAACGTAAAGGGGATGAGAGGAAGCAAACTCTTGACACGCGATTTATCCCGTGGTATCGGTAGGCACTAAGCCACCCCTAGTCCACGTTGTTGAAGCACTCACACAAGAGTATTGCTTCCTGGTCACCAAGTCTCTCCCAAGAGCACCAACTTGACATGCCACAAAGGCTAGCCACTTAGGCACTTGTCAAGCTCCCTTGGTCACCTTGATGCCGCCTCCACTAAGGAGCTTCTCCACCAAGGAAGGGGGTCTCCACGTCCCCCGCACAAAGTGTCCTCGCCGCTCCACACCAAGCCGGAGGGTCGATGACGATTGCCGGTGAGCCACTTAGGCCCCAAGGCTTCCGGCGAACCTTGTACAACCGGATTCACTCAAGAATCACCTCACAAGGTTGGCACAACCTTGCACTCACTCGGCTCTAAGCTAAGCCTAGCACTAAGCACACACACAAAGCATGCACTAGTCTAAGGATGAGCAATTAAGCACTTGGATGGATTGGATATGATCTTGAATGTGTCTTGAACTCCTCTCGCACTTCCACACAATCCGGCCTCATCAAATGAGTGAGTGGAGGGGGTATAAATAGCCCAAGGCATCAAACTAGCCGTTGGCTAACGTCCACCGAAAAGGTACCGTCGGATGATCCGACGCTATGCTTTTCCGGGCGTCGGTTCATCCGGTGCCCCTCCCACGTCACGTAGCCGTTGAGGTTCTCTCGACACAACCGCTCCGACGCTATGCTCCGACGCTACGTCGGATCATCCGTCTTCGAAGGCCTCGCGTCCGGGTCGGTGCTCGTTAGCTTCCAACGGACCGTCGGATAGACCGACGCCGAGCCTTAACCAAGGTGCCGGATCATCCGGTCTTCGAAGGCTTCGACTTGGCGCGTCTCTCGTCTTGATTCAAAGCGAGCGTCGGATAGACCGACGGGGTCCTCACTCGACCGTCGGATCATCCGGTGCTACTTGCCTTCCTTGCTCTTCCTCCGCAACTCGTCCGACGCATGTAGAAAATGGACCGTCGGTTCATCCGACGGTACCTAGGGTTTCACCCTGTGTACCAACTCGTCCGACGATTGCACCGACGCTTGTAAATGTGGGACCGTCGGTTCATCCGACGGTGTCTTCTCTTTTCCTTTTCTTGCTCGGTTTTGACCCTTTGTTTTGGCATTTTTGCATGGGGTTTCCTTGCATCCTTGGGACCTAGAAATGTCTACAAAGACATGCTCAAACAATATGGTTAGTCCCAATGATCATGTTGTCATGAATCACCAAAATCAAACTCCGAACTAATGGCATGTGAGGCCATGTTCGCCACAAGGTCCAACTCGCATATCTCCTTTACTTCAGTGTTGATCAAATTATAGGAGACCAACTTGTATCCTTCAACACTGAAGAAAACCAGATCCCTTTCAGGATGAAACACAACAACGTAGCCACCATCAAACATTATCTTTCCCTGCGGAGCCACTTCCATATCAAATCGGTGCTTCAGCATCCACTCTCCCTTCTCGAAATCCTTCAGAGTCCAAATCTGCATTATGGGGGACCAGTCTTCTCGTACAGCATATTGCAGGAATCCCTGAGACTGTCCGAGCCACCCAAGCACTCCAAACCGGCTGGATGGAGGACAGAAAATCAGACGGCATGCCCGGCCTTCGGGATCAACAGCAAGAACCTTGTTCTCATGAGTGAGCAGATTAACAAAGCCATTCGTGAACACACTGCCCCTTCGTTCAACCAGCCTGACCCGGGACTCACGGCAAACGTGGCTTTGCACCCACTTGCCGGTCTCCGACGAGAATACCTCAAGGCCTTGGACACAAAACTTGCTGCTCTCCTCAAGGCCGTCGCAGGCATCATCGTCGGTGTCCGAGAGCGTGTCATCGTCGTCGGATTCTTCAAAATCGGCATCCAAAAAGACCCTTTGCACAGGTACAGTCCTTGCAAAGTTGAGCACATGGAATCGAGGCGAGGGCGCGAGGCGCCGTGGGGCTCGAAGGCAACCAGCGCAAGCGCCTGAAAGCCAGAAGTGGGTCTCGGGAGCGTGGTGTATCTGCCAGTAGCTGGATTGCAGACGTAAAATCCACCGCTGGCGTCGCAGCAGAGGAGGAGGCCGTTGCAGCAGTCGAGGGGCAGGGCGCGAACGCCGTACGGAAGAAACCCGAGGCCGGGGAAATGGGACGAACCGGCTGGCGCGAACCGGACGACGAAGTCGCCGTGGAGGTGGCCAGGGGCGTAGTCGGTGTAGAGGAGGCCGGCGAGGTCCTGGGGCAGCCTGCTGCGGTGGTCGGGGTGGTAGGAGAGGTCGCGCCAGGACCTGCATACGCACCTGGAGCGGCAGAGCGACCTGTACGGGAGGCGGCGGAGGATATTCACCAGCAGCTCCTCCGGGAGACGGCAGCCGCCGCCCTCGCCAGATTCCATTGCGCCGGCTGCTGCGCCCGTGTGGGTCGCAGACTCGCGGTGAAACTGAAACTAGTAATGTGGGGGGGCTGGTACCTGGTGGGCACCATTTCGGTGGTTGAGATTCTTGCGCACGATCTTTTGGGAAAATAACACTCTTCAATGTTGGCATTTGCCACAAACCACTAAAATTATTTGTGTTTGCCACAGGACACTACTCAAATACACTCATTTGTTGTAGAACACTATAACTCATATAATACTATTTCCAACTCAAAATGTAACCTAACACATAAATCCGGACACCCTTTGACCTTACCCCTTCAAACACACCATAACAGCCACCGAACGTCAGGTTCCAGCCACATTTGGCACATTCAAACGGTAGAAAAATAGCATGTCACAAAATAACTTGTTCAAGTCTACTACAACACCACACAGTAGTACAACACATAGTCACACCAGATTACATAATTATGACTGACATCATACTACTCTACTTCATCTTGGACCTGACAACCTTCAGCTTCCTTGCTTTCCCCTTCTCATCAACAGCAACCGGGGATAGATGAACACATGCAACAGGTTCTATGCAGCCATCTAGTTCCAGCATCCTCTTGCGGCTGCAAAAAGGTAGAAAAACAATTTGGTTTAATAAACAGCATGCAGCAAATAGGGAAGACAAGTATAGAAGGAAATAGATACCTTCTTGTCACAGGGCTAGGTGTTCTCATGGAAGTGATAGTTCTAGTTGGTGTACATGATTGAAGTTCTTGCAACTGCCTTGTCATACTACATGGACATACAAGAAAATGGTATGTAGTGCTAACAGGAAGAAAGACAAGGTTTCAAAATGTGCAAATTGCAATTGTACCTTCTTGTCATAGGGCTTGATGTAGTAATAGAAGTGATAGCTCTAGTTGGTGTAGCACTGTTGTTGTTTAAATTGTAAGTTACCAGTAAGATATGAAAGAAATAAAAATGCACAAGGTCCGAGTCAAAGCTTACAATGGGGATGGTGCAGCAACTTCCTGCAGCGGAGGTGTAGAAACGGAATTGGTCATATCACTAGAGGGCACAACAGTAACATTTTTCTTGACTATCTTCATCTTTGCCTTTGGAGGGTCAGGTGATGGTGCATCAGATTCATACACATATTCATTGCAAGTTTTCTCCATGTGTCCAAGTTGTTTGCATCTTTTGCATTTTTTGGTTCTTTTTCCAGACACCCCCCCCTTTTGCAGCTGCTTTATACCTTCTCACCCTTGGTCTCCAAGCTGCCCTTTTAAGAATTGGAGGCCACAACTTGAACCCAGGGTTCACTTGAGGCCATTGCGTCTTGTCTGTCAATGGCTTGATAGCTTTTCCATATGCTTTCTTGAACTTTGACACGGAGTAGAATTCATGAACATAGTCTTTAGTTTTGTGGCCTCGAATTGAAGTGATTATACACAAAGCATGTGTACATGGTAAACCAGTAATCTGCCAGCGCCTACATGTGCATGTCCTCTCATGAAGATCAACAACATGCCTCCAATGAATTAGATCTTTGGTAACACCTTCAACTTCACCCAACATTTCATCATCTTTACCATCATCTTTGTGTGAATACCTCCACACATATTTCAGCCCCCTACTCCTATCATTGAGGTCCTTCATGATGTTAGGAAATATCTTACCTTCAAGCTTCTTGGCAATTTTACTTCTCAAGAACATTTTCTCCATACATAGTTGTCTTGTCCTATCCATGAGGTCTACTACAGGCAGGGATTTTTCATGTCTAATCCAGCTATTGAAAGTTTCAGCTATGTTATATGTGACATAATCACATTTGCTTGCTTCAGAGAACAAGTGCCTTGCCCAAAGGTGCTTATGGGTATTATGTATCCACTTCATGGCTTCAGGGCATGCTTCATACATCAGATTGTAGTGCTCTTCGAACCTTTGTCTTTGAAAAGCTCTACATGCTGGCCGTAAGTGCTTCTCAAAGACCTCGCCTCGAAATCGCTTTTGAAAGTTTGCAACTAAATGTCTCATACACTCTCTGTGCTCAACTCCATTTTTGAAGACTTGAGTAACTGCAGAATCAATACCTTTCCCTGCATCAGTTGAAATCACTAGGCCCGGTGGTGATCCGATAGCTTGATGAAGTCTGCTGAAAAACCATTTCCAATTTGCAGTTGTTTCTGATTCAAACACAACATAACACACTAGAAATATCCAATTGTGACCATCAATAGCAGTGGCAGATGCAAGTTGACCCTTCCATTTCCCAGTCATATGCGTGGAGTCCACACCAAGGAAAGGTCTACAACCATTTTAAAAACCATCCACACAAGCTTTCAGGGCGATAAACATTCTTGTAAATCTGAATTTCTTCCCAACCTGCTCATATTCAATATCTACCAAGCTGCCAGGATTAGTCTTCTCCACTTTAGCCTTGAAACTGAAAATATGCTCAAAGCTATCATCCCACTTCCCTTTGAGTTGTTCCAAAGCCATATTTCTTCCATCCCACACCACCCAGTATGACAATCTCAAATGGTATTGTTCTTCTAATCTTTTCTGTAGTGCTTTAGGTCCAATTTTAGGGTCCTTTGCAAGCCAATCTAGAACCCTGTCCCGGACCCAATGATTGCTTGCCATGCTGTTCTTCTCGACTTTTCCGGTGCTTTGACAAGTGTGTGGTTTGGGTATCTTCTTTATCTGTGTGAAATGGAAACAAAAATCAGTATGAAAACATTGAAGCAAAATCTGGAAGAAGTCTAGTGTAAGAGAATTAGTACCTTCCAAGTATCTCCATCCTGCAATTGTGAAACGTGTATCTGCCAATTGCACCCTTCAGCTTTACAATAGCTTCTGTATCTTTTTGACTCAGAATACCTTGCTGCAATTTCATATTCACCTTTTATTGCGTATTGCCTAATAGCCTTTTTAAAAGTATCACCATCCCCAAATGTTATACCAACTTGTATTGTTGGGTTCTTTAAGTCAGTTGCATGCACAATTGTCTCACAACCCAATGCATCCTCTACGACAAACTCATCCCTCAAGCCATCACACTCAACACCATCTTGTAAATAAGTCATCCTCCAAGCCATCACACTCAACATCATCCTCTAAGCCTCCATGTTCAGAATCAGATGAATCAGAAAGCAAAGTTTTAAAAGGATCTTCATCATCCAGACCCACATACTCCACTGCATCATCCACCCAAGGCTGAATTGGAGGCTCTAAAGGTAATGATGTAATTTCAAGTAAAGGCTCTGCACTAATCTGGTTGGCATCACTGCTTCCCAGCAATACACAAGGCATGCTCTGCTGCCGCTCAATATCATGTGTGGAATCAGACTCACTGTTTGTCATAACGAGTACTTGTAATGAGAGCCTCCTTATCTCCCAGTACATGTCAATTGCAGCAAGCAATTTCTGGTCAGAAGTGATCTCTCCATAGCTATGACTCAATTTGTCCCAATAGGTGACACACAACTTGTGATTAGAGCTTAGCTTGATTTCTGTACTAATGTCAACTAGAACATCATTCCAATTTGTGCTATCTCTGTCTAAAATCTTAGGGATGTTAGATGCATTACAGTACTCACGAGTGCCATCATCAAGCAATTTCACATAAGCGCCGACATGCACAGCAAGCCTGTAGGACGAACTGGGATCCATCCTACATAGGCAAAGGCACAAATCAAAACAGAATCAATACCTACGAGCCCATAGTTAGCAGATTAGCACTAACCCTAAGGGAAGATGAGAGATAATGTACCCTTATGGAACCCATGACAAATCATGCTGATCTTGATGGAAAATGTCGCTGAGAAATTGTGGAGGATCCATCTTGTTGCGAGACGCCGCAGGGTGGGTGTGGAAGCTGGGCGCGGGAGCTCGTGCGGGACGCCAACGAGGGCTTCGATGCAGGGGTCGACGCGCGGGCTCTCGATGCAGGGGTGGGGGCGGGCGTGGCCTGCAGCTATGGGCGCCGGGCGGCGACCGGCCTGCAGGGTGGCCGCTGCGCCTAGCTGACGCACCGTCGTCGGGAGGGAGCACCGGTCTTTTTTTCTTTTGACTGCAGTCGAGACGATCGCGAGGGATGCAAGTCGATGCCAGGGAAGGGATAAGGAGTGAGGGTATTTTGGTCATTTCCCCTTGGGTTCTATTAAATCTGAATAGAATATGAGTTATAGTGCCCTACAGCAAATGGGTGTATTTGAGTAGTGTCTTTGGGCAAACACATATAATTTTAGTGGTTTAGAGCAAATTCCAACTTTGAGGAGTGCCCTCCAGCCAATTTTCCCACGATCTTTTGGTCTCCCTCGTGAGTCGAGAGCGCCGCCCGTCAGGGTCCCAGTATGGTTGTAAATGGGGTGGCTGCGGGTGGCCCGCCCCACATCCGCGGACCCGCATGGATTAAGTGGGTTTTAGTGGCAGCCCAGATAAACTTACAAGCATTATGTGGTATTTAGTGGCAACCCACGTAAGCCCACAAAAGAAAGAGCCAGTGCAAGAGTCTGATGTTGTTGTTCATGCTCATGAGCGACATGCTGGTCCATCCCCGGCGCTCCTCTGCTGCAAGGCCATGGTGTGGGTGGCGACTGCTTCCTCGCCTTCCCGCTCCGTATGCTCACCGTCGTCGACACGAAAAGATAGTTGGGCAGGCTGATTGGGGAGATGCAGGCCCAGACGACCTGGTGTGGGTGAAGAGGGACCTGGAGGAGAAGCTGTAGACGGCGCTCAATGAGCACGACGCCATGGACGCGCTTCTTGATGAGATGGAGCCATGGAGGACGGCACGACGATGCCTTCGCTAGGATCCATCACCTCGAGGCCCATGTATCGTACACAATACTGCCTGTGTGCGTAGTAATTTATTCCCAGATTCCCTGATACTCCCATTTGCTTGCTCGGCTGGGCTTGGCACAACTCAAGGCGCTGAGGCAGAAGAACATGCGGCTCAATGAGCACAAGGGCAAGTCCATGTAGGGTAATACTCGGGGAGACGAAGAAGCTCTGTCTGGGACGCAGCAGGACTACTACACTGCCATCAACTTCAAAGTGAAATCCTCTGTTGACGACCCCGCGTCGGTCCTGTCCCTGGCGACCGCGCCGCCGGCCGTGGACGACGATGCCTTGGCGGCATGTCAGGCCAAGGAGGTGGTGGCACGGCGGCAGAGTCTGTTCAGCCTGGCCATGTCGGCGGCAGTGGGTGGTGTGGCGTGGTCAGCGAACGCGCCGTGCCTACCGCCTGGCCGGCGGGGATGTTCGCCGTGGTGGGCGTGTCCATTTGCGGCGTGTCGCGTTGCACGCGACGGGGGGCCGGGGCGGCGGCGCGGTGCTCGCCGAGCCTCAACCGGTTCCTCCTCGGCATGCTCACCGGCGCATGCGTCGGGCGTCGCACACGTCGTCGTCCCGCGCCGGCTGCGCCCTCGGCACCGTCCTCATGTGGTTCGCCGCTGCGGCGCCTGTGAGTGTGGGCTCCCATCGCTCGTGAGCTGGGGCTCCCATCGCGGGTGGCGGCGCAGCTCTTTTTTCCCATCGCGTGGACGGCTGCGGCGCAGCTGCAGAGGATGCGTGACAACGACAGCAGAGGGATGCGATGCAGGGCGGGTGCGCGGGTTTACGTGGGCTGAGCGGCTTAACCCGCATTGGCCCGCCTATATTATGTGGGTTCATCATTTGCGGGTTTAGTGGGGAGTTAGTTGGCGGCGCAAATTGGCCCAGCGGGCTGGCGGCGTGACCTGCGCCACTTGCATCCCTACCTAGGTCCCAGAGGTCGGGTGCGGGAAGAGGAAGCGACCGGCGGCGTTGAGAAGTCACTCCCACTTCTCAATGCATCTATTGTGATCGAAGGGTTGTGCATCAGTTAAGGTATTTATGTCAGAATTATGTCAATCGTACATAATAAGGGTCTTTGTAACTCACGCATGTTAGAACTTACACGAATCATATGCAGTGATACACGAAAAGATACAAGCAATCGTACTTCGTAATAAATTAAAGATACACAGCCACAGTGCATGTGCGGTAGTATGTAAACATTGATCAATGAACATACTAAATCATATGCAGTGAGCAAATGATTGACCAGTTGAAATGCATCTCACCGATCAGATTTGTGGGCATGTGGTAGAATATATACGACCACACTTCTCTAGCTTCTGCTCGCTAGCATTATTTGCTACTTTAGCTACTTAATTATCTGACACTGGATAGAGTAGGCTTGGGATGCATCGGGAAATTTGGCATGTATCAAATGTGCTGCTGCAGTAAGGGCTTGTTTGCTTAGCGTCTTGGGAAACCTGCCTGGTGCAGAGGCTGCGTCCCCATGCGTGGCGCAGGCAGCGTCCCCAGGCGTCTGAGTTCGTCGCCCTGGGGGTGGAGATGGCTGCCTGGCCGCAGAGCTGACTAGCAGGCCTCGAAGCAAACAAGCCCTTATCTTACCAGTTATCTATGCGTTTAGTATGCTCTTGTTTTCCTTCTATGCACCACAACATCATGCTTCCAATGCAATGCAATTTCCATGGTTCACGCAAGATCAATGATCCAACATCGGAATGAAAAAGATGGTTGGGACTCTAATGATTCTGAATTTCAGTTACTAATATTCCCATCTTCCATATGTTGGACTAGCAAGTTCACAACATTGACACTAGTTTAGTTTACTCTATCTTAATTTGCAGTGGCAAATCTCCTGAAAGATGCTTCTTACCACATATGCTTTCCATTTTTCAACTTTCCATTTCACAGATGATGCTCAGCCTGTTCGTTTGACTGATGGCTGATGCTGGTTTGTTCTGTGGAAAAAGTATTGTTGGCTGGTAGCTGGTGGTTGGTTTGTTCTGAGAGAAAAGTATAAGCCAGACGAACAGGGCAGCTGTCTTTCCTAATGTTGAGGTAGTTGGAGCACAAATGTCAAGCACTCAAGTTTTCTTAATCCTCTCACCACAATCTTATTGCTTAAGAGTGTACCCAAGTCACCTGCACGATGCTTAGCACAAAATCCTAACAAATGCAGTTCTGTTGCACAGTGGATGATTCGACAAATTCCTTGTAAACTCAAAACACATCAGTGTCAATACGCAGTCTTGGACATCATTAAGGGATCTAGTGAAAATACCCAAAGCTAATGCTCATTGGGAAAATAATGCCGTTGATTAAACATCCTATAGAGGGGAATCAGGAAATGAGCTAGGAAGTACAGCTTCCTGGCGTGGTGTTTATAAGCCAAACAGAAACCCTTGCTGTAAAGAATGTAACAAGTTAGTATCTCAATTCTCAATCAAGCTTTCCAATAGATTAAAGCTTAATACTACTAAGTAACAGAACATCATCACTTGGAGACACATGATTTCCCTGCTGGTAACTGGGATCAACAATCTTGCAGCGTGTCCTCAAATTAGATAGAATTTAGGTGAGTGACCTTAAGCAGTCGGACTAAGTACTGAATGTGAATCAGGAGTAGTTGGTTCCAATTTAGTACTTTTAGTGACTAATTCATTACGTGATTTTCTTGGGGATAATTTTTTAGTACACAGCATTGTAGTAGTTAAAACATAATATATTTTGGTCAATTACTAATATAAAAGCATAAGTTAGAAAACGTTTCGTTAAGCTTTTCTCGTGACTGATTCATGTCAAACAGAAGGAGAAGGACCAGTATAGCTACATATATTTTGGTCATAGGTCATCTATATCATTGTAACTCAAAGTGATGAATTCTACTTCCAAACTGGTAGTCCGCTAAATGACATTTTTAGTGGGCGCCAGAGATAAATATTTGTTCACTTCTCTTCCATATTAGCAAAATCAGTTTGAAGTGCTACAACTGATAAAGTAACAATGATTAATAAGAAGGATATGCAAATGAAAAATGAACATACCAATCATCCATTTAAATTAACGATGATATTCTACAGACTGAAAAGAGCATACACTATGATTCCCGGAGGTGCAGTTTAATGCAGGTAGGAATTAGCATATCAAAATTATCAACTCGCAAAATCTACATAGGAGGGCACATAAACTAGGAATGTAGGCCTTGTTTCTGGTTCCAACTTGCATATCTCCTTCACTTCGGTGTTGTTCAAATTATAGGAGAGCATCTTGTATCCTTCAACAGGGAGGAAAACCAGATCCCTTTCAGGATGAAACACAACTACATAGAAAATTTCTGAGCACAAGGCATTACCAGCATAATCAAACAGTATCTTTGTCTGTGGAGCCACTTCAATCTCAAATCGGTGCTTCAGTATCCACACTCCCTTCTCAAAATCCTTCAGAGTCCAAATCTGCATCATGGTGCACGTGCAGTCTTCTCGTACAGCATATTGCAAGAATCCCTGAGACTGTCCGAGGCACCCAAGCAATCCAAACCGGTTGGATGGAGGACAGGAAATCAGACGGCATGCCCAGCCTTCTGGATCAACAGCAAGAACCTTCCTCTCATGGGTAAGCAGATTAACAAAGCCATTGATGAACACACTGCCCATTCCTTCAACCAGCCTGACCCGGGACTCACGGCAAACGTGGCTCTGCACCCACATGCCACTCTCCGACGAGAATACCTCAAGGCCCTGGACACGAAAATTGCTGCTCTCCTCACACAAATCAAACAATTCGCCGCCGTCGTAGGCATCACCATCGGTGTCCGAGAGAGTAGCATCTTCAGATTCTTCGAAATCGGCATCAAAGAAGACCTTTTGCACAGGCTCGGCTCTTGAAAAGTTGAGCACATGGAACCGAGGCGATGCGCCGTGGGGCTCGATGGCAGCCAGGACAAGCGCCTGGAATCCAGATGCCGGTTCAGGGAGCGTGGTAAACTTGCCAGTAGCCGGATTGCAGACGTAGTGACATCCGCCGCTGGCGCCGCCGCGGCAGAGGAGGAGGCCGTTGCAGCAGTCGAGGGGCAGGGCGCGCGCACCGCACGGCAGGAACCCGAGGCCCGGGGAAGGGGACGACCCGGCTGGCGCGAACCGGATGGCGAAGTCGCCGTGGATGTGGCTAGGGGCGTAGTTGGTGTAGAGGAGGCCGGCGAGGTCGTGGGGCAGCCTGTCGCGGTGGTCGGGGTGGTAGGAGAGGTCGCGCCAGGACCTGCAGGCGCACCTGGAGCGGCAGAGCGACCTGTACGGGAGGCGGCGGAGGATCTCCACCACCAGCTCTTCCGGGAGACGGCAGCCGCCGCCCTCGCCGGATTCCATTTCCATCTCGCCGGCTGCTGCCCGTGTGGGTCGCAGACTCGCGGTGAAACCAGAATTTTTTTCTGGGCGTGGGCTTCCTCTAGTCGAGCTGGGCCTCGATCAAATCGCTCCCACGGGCCCGCAGCCCCACATCACGTCTCTTCGCGGAAATGAGAGTCATTTACCTACATGCGATTAAGAAAGTTGCCGGGTTACGCGCGTACGCGAAAAGTTTCCGGACACTGTGTGCCATGCACCCAAAGTTCCTTTACTCGTGTGCCATTTTGGATGGATTCGAGCTAACGGTGTCAAATCGAACCGTGAAATGTCCATTTTGCCCCCGTGGGGCCCACCAATCTTCCTTCCCTTCTTCCCCTCGCCCACTCTCTCTTCCCAACCGGCGCGGCGCCCCTCCCCGTTCTTGCTCGGTCCGCGAGCCGCCCCGCCGGGGGCGGCGCACGCGCGCGCGGTCGGCCCCGCCCCGCCGGCGCGCGCGCGCCCGCGAGGCCGGCCCGCCGGCGGCGCGGCCGCCCGCGGCGGTGCGCGCCCGCGGCCGGCGCGCAGCCGCCCGGCGGTGCGCGCCGCGGCCGGCGCAGCCGCCCGGCGGCGCAGCCCGCCCGCGAGGCCGACGCACGCCCGACGCCGGCGCCCCCTCGCCATGCCGGTTCTTCGGTTCATCCGCCGCCATGAAGCTCTATCGATCCATCACCGCCGCCATGAAGCTCGTCGTGCCGTTCTTCGGTTCCTCCGGCGGCGGCGGCGGCGGCGCCAAGAAGCATCGGGGAGGGCGGCGGCGAGCGCCAGCGAAGAGTAGGGCGGCGAGGTCGTCGAAGCGACGAAACGGCAAGAGCGCCTCCTTCGGCTCCACCACCACCACCACGTCGTCGTCTTCATCATCCGACGGGGAGGGCGCCGCGCCGGTTGGGAAGAGAGAGTGGGCGAGGGGAAGAAGGGAAGGAAGATTGGTGGGCCCCACGGGGGCAAAATGGACATTTCACAGTTCGATTTGACACCGTTAGTTCTGAATCCATCCAAAATGGCACACAGGTAAACGAACTTTAGGTGCATGGCACACAGGTGTCCGGAAACTTTTTTGTGGCATGTGCGTAACCGGCAACTTTTTTAATGGCATGTAGGTAAATGACTCCGAAATGAATGAATGCGGAAAATTCCAGCTTCCGTAGCCGCGTTTGGCACGGCTTCGAGAAATTTTTTAAAATATATATTTAATTTTTTGAAAAAGAATCAAAATATATAGCGAATCCAAAATTTGCAAAAAGTAGCTTCCAACCGCCGTGGTAAATGGCGGTAGTGACCTACCGCCATCGGGAACGGCGGTATGGTATTGCACCCCTACCGCCATTTCAATTGCGGTTGCTCCCTCCGTGGGTACTATAGCGATTCTACTGTCGTTTCCCGTGGCGTCGGAGGAAATTGTAGCTTTTAACGAGATCTACAACTTTGCAGTTCAAACTTTTTTCATTTGAAGTCATCTTTGAACTCAAAAAATCGATATACTATCCATTTTTTGAGTCCAAAGATGACTTCAAATGAAAAAAGTTTGAACTACAAGGTTGTATATCTCATTGAAAGCTACAATTTTCGTATAAATATTATCCTCATCCAAGTTCAAACCAAAAAGTTATGATTTTCTGAAGACAAGTTGTCCCTGCGCCACTGGAAACGGCGGCAGGAACCGCTATAGTACCCGCGGCGGGGGTGCTATAACAGCCGCCATTCCCTTTGGCGGTAGGTCTCTGCCGCCATTTACCACAGCGGTTGGAGGTTACTTTTGCAAATTTTTGAATCCGCGGTATATTTTCAAGAAATCGTGCAAAAATAAATAAAAATAATAAAATAATCAGCTTCTAGTGTTTTTTTTAAAATAAATTACAGTGACACTTACAATACACACGCGGACTAGGGCCGTCCCGACAAGAAGAAATGAGGCCCTCTACGAAATTTAAAAGTAGGCCTAGACTACCAAAATACAATGAAGTGTGCGTATAAAAACCACTCCCTCCATGTGATCACCATCATACAAAAAAAAGTTACTAGGACTTACTATAAGCCTTAGTTGCATTATAATTGATTGTCACCGTCTTCAAGCCTCTAAGAGCAACTCCGGAGATGGAGTAAATTTCATCCCCTATATGAAGTTATTGGGGGTGGAGTAAAAATATTTTCATCCCTAAAACACAACTTGCTCCAAAGCTTTCCTATTTTCCTTCCCAACTCGTGGGTCTCACAATGCCACATCATCTTCTCCTTTATAAAGTGAGTAGGTCCCACCGATAGGGGGTGGAGGAGAGGTTCCCTTTATAAAGGGGATGAAGAGGGAGTTTTAGTCCATGGAGAAAAAGAGGGAAGGGGATAGGGAGGGGGCCTTTGGAGAGGTTTTTTTGTCATCGATCCCCTATATCACCGCTTTTTTTTCATATTGGGGATGGGAAATGGGAGCTGCTAAAGTTGCTCTAACACCATTAAGTTTTGTCCACCAAATAGTTCTGTGTCGTATAGGTAGCAACGGGATCATAAAAACAGTACCAATTTATTTTTGGTTTCATAATCTTACTTGAACATCAGCATTCATTTTGTGTTCCTTAGAATAAAATGAAATTTTTTGTGATAATCTCATAATTAATCTTCTCGAACAAACCATTCTCAAGTGCTATCATGACCAAATCATATAATGCTTCTTATCTCAGTGTGGAATGCAAGTAGGACTTCGTTAGTTTTTGGTTCCGTTAATGCAACAATCTTGTCCCGGTTATTAATTGTCTTTCTGAAGCGCTAACAGGATTTGGTGCCCGTGGTGACTGCAGCCCTACAGGCTGCAGCTGAGCCCTCGACGTCCTCGATTGCACAGGACTTCCAAGAGTGGACTTTGGTCACGCCTAATTTCAGCCGGTGTGTTGTCTCAAAACAAATAAATCTTAGTCGGTGTTCCCACGATTTGCCAGGAAATATGAGGCCCCAAAAAGTTGGGACCCTGTTCCGTCGCACCGGCCGCACGACCGTCGGGGCGGCCCTGACGTGGACTCACCCCTTTAAAACACACACGCAAACCTTACATTTATGAGCACACATACTCGTCTCTTTGAACACACGTACACGAACTCTATCCCTATGAGCACCTTCGAAAGACCGAGCACTCGTCTGATCTGAAAATTCCCAAAGCCATCATTGGTGTCTCGTTGTCGACAAGAACGTCGCTTACCACTTAACACACAACACCGGTATAGGAATCCCAGGAAAAGCCGAAAAAGTGTGAGCACTAGGATATGAAACCCTGATGGGAAGCGTCCCACTAGACCGTCCTACTATTGGACTACGAGTCATTTTGTGGTTTATAATGTTTGACATTCATGCACATAATACTACTTGTTGGATCCTCTCTCTTTCGCAACCCTAACAACTCCTCCTTCTTCCCTACCACACCACCACCGACGCCCTACCCACCCTGCCTCCCACACAGTTTCACCGCCCCTACCCCCCACTACCTCATGTGTACCTTTTGCCGCCTCGTGCACCACCACCGTGTGTCCCGGGAGTCAGGCGATCGTTGCCTCGACGAGCTCTATCGCAGGCCCCGAGCGAACTCTACCGCGGGGAGTGTGACAACCCGCCCAGGAAAATACCGTACTATCACCTAAACCAATCCACTTTGGTCATTAAGCAATAACAAAGTATCATCCCGTCATTAGTTGTCGGGTTAACGCTTGGTAAATCAGATTCATGCACATAATACTACTTGTTGGATCCTCTCTCTTTCGCAACCCTAACAACTCCTCCTTCCCTACCACAGCACCACCGACGCCCTACCCGCCCTGCCTCCCACACAGTTTCACCGCCCCTACCCCCGCACTGCCTCCTGTGTACCTTTTGCCGCCTCGTGCACCACCACCGTGTGTCCCGGGAGTCTGGCGATCGTTGCCTCGACGAGCTCTGTCGCAGCCCCGAGCGAACTCTACCGCGGGGAGTGTGACAACCCGCCCAGGAAAATACCGTACTATCACTTAAACCAATCCACTTTGGTTATTAAGCAATAACAAAGTCTCATCCCGTCGTTAGTTGCCATGTTAACGCTCGGTAAATCACTTGGGTATCACACAGAGGATCGAACATATGCATTAAAACTCACATGAAGGCGAGTCCAGAGTACAAACACAAATTAAATCCAAATTGTACCCCTAAGGGTTAATTATTACAAACCATTGTTCTTGACATGATAAGTAAAGGTTTAGAGTTCGAAAACAGCAGAATAAAATAAACTAGCGACACAATAAACATCATAGGAGGGCGTCCGTGATGCAATCACTTGTCGTCATACACCCATTCCAGCTCCTAGCCGGGTGGAATCTCACCAGGCCAAACCACCTGCAACCACATTTTAAAGCAAGGCTAAGTATACTAACACTCAGCAAGACTTAACCGACGGGTGATATCTACATCACCACACTCTAGACATGAGAGGCTTTTTGGCCGGTGGAGTTCTTTTGATGAAAAGCAACAAAGAGTATGTCCTTACTTTTAATATTTTAGCACAAATTCTAGTTGATTACCATTTCTAGGTGTGCCAATTAATTCAACCAATAATTGTACAATACAATTAATTCAAGAAGCAATATTCACAAAGTTCCATGATATCATCGCCAGTTGATTAAGCAGTCTCAGATAACGGTGAGAGGCCGACAATCGATTGATTAATAACCTTGCAAGGTAAACATAAACACACGGTAGGGTGCACTCACCCAGAGCCCACCAACCAAGTGGTTCCCAAAAGTCCTCAACTTGGGATCGAATCTTACAGTCCGGGTACAAGGCTATCTCGCATACCCCATGAGGCACCCAGCTTCACACATGTACCCACCTCCCGGTAGCTAGCCGGGCAGGTGATTACTCAAGATTAGTAATAGTAAGTGTTGGTGGAAATCGGGCCCGAAGGTGGACGCCGACACAATAGCCCCCTGATGATTCCGCCGTCCTCCGAAGGGGTCACGGCCGAAGGCCCCTCGGAGACGAAACGGGACGCTCTACTGCTACCTCTACCTTCACTAAGCAAGCTACTCTAAATTACGACCGGATTACTTCTACTTTTACTGCTACAACTACCACCTTACTCTATGAAGGAAAAGAAACACTCAGAACCGAAGGCTATGAAATTGAACCGGAGCCTTCGGAGCTCTATTCTCATTAATGTGTGTCCGTTCAGTTACAAAGGAACCTCTATTTATAGGAGGCCCTGGGGACGACCAAACAACCCAATTACACCTTTTCCGTTCCTGACAAATGGCTTTACACGCTTTTGAAGGGCATAACGGTAACTCCTCACTTCGTACGGGCGTCCAGCGTGTCTTCGCACGGTCGAGCCTCCTTTACATGCGACACCTTTTGTCTTTCCTTCGTACGGTGACCTTTACACGTCCGACGCGCTTACGTGTAGCGGTGCTCCTCGGACAAGGCCAGGGCCACCGCATGCGCCGCACCTTTGGCGCTGAAGCGACCCACAACACCATTGCGTCCATGGAGGACCTTCGTGGCATCCCACATGACCCGTTCCCGTCCAGCGCCAGAACGCTTTCTGACAAACGGGGTTTTTGACCGGTCCGCATCTTCGGCACCGAAGCCCCGCAGCTCCGAACCGAACACGGGCAAATCAGCACCTGCAAAATAGCACACACATTGTTGACGGTGTATATTCGTGTTAAAGTTCAAGTAGACTTGCAAGCGGAGAAGTCTCCCGTCATAGTCAAGGGACCCTTCTTCCCTCGAGTGGTGAACCCAAGGTATCGAATTCGTGGAACAAATGTGTGATGCAAGAGTCGATTTATTAATGCCGAGAAACTTCGATCTTCAAGAGGTGAAACCTAATGCATCTAATCAAAGAACATAAAAAATGAATCTAATCTACTAAAGACCGGAGGTAGTAAGAGTTAGAGGGGGATAGATAAACCAATCTAGAGAGATTGGATCAAGTATTTTGTTGAAGTTCCGAGCAAAAGAAGAAATAGCAAGTTCAATCTCATTAGAAGCCTCTTTAAACCACGGTTTCCCGACCGACTCCGAAAACGCCCGCCTTTTGGAGTCACCATTATGTCACAACGCACCCCTATTCGTGCAGGTTAGTCTAGTGCGAGTCCGTGAACAAGTTGAAATCTTTCAGAAGGTCAGGCATGCACCTCTAGCCACCACGGTAACAAGAACACCATATGTGATCTATCTCGAGAATAGATCTAAGATAAGAAAAGCCGATTGAAATCAAAGACGTCGGAGAAACACTTGATCGCTAAAAATCGGATTCAACTTGATAAATCAACTTGGTACATGATACATGAATCAAGATCACCACCAGGATCCTACCTCGATCTTGCTTTTAGCTCCGGGAAGTCCAACGTGGTCTTACCGAGACTCGTCAAAAAGGTCATTGGAAAATAATGTTATATCAAGGAGGGGAAAGAGAAAAAATACACACACTTGAGATAGGTGGACATGTGCAAATGGAAAAGAGTGACCCCGAGGCACAAAAGGAAGTCCTCGTTATCGGATTGCACATGGTTGGAAAAAATGAGTATGGATCTTTTAATCTTGAAGCCTTGAAATTCCTAATGCATTTTAGAGAACCGGGGAGTTCACTTTATTCTATTTTTACACATACGCATATTATTTTTTTCTTTTTCTCATACATATTTTTCTTTCTTTCTTTCTTTCTCTTTCTCATTTTTTCTTCATTTTCTTTCTCATCAAATTTTTTTTATTTGCTCCCCTTTGAACTCTAAAATTGCATTATACCTACCTCCTCCCCCATGCTTAGGCGTTTGCTCGTCCTCGAGCAAAGAGGTGATAGAGATAAAGTAGGTACCGGAAATACTTTTCCTTTGGAGAGATATTTGAAATCTTCAATCGTGGCACCATCTTGCAATCTTCCTTGAATTGACAATCCATTCTCAACGATAGGTTGTGGTCAAGGAGGTAATCACAAAAGATGATATTTGGTTTTAAGGGTGGATATCCGACAAGGTTTGTGAGATCTCCGATGTGGGGATACACAATGCACGGATAAAAGGATAGCAATAAGATAGATACGCAAAAATGGAATGACCAGCTTCTTAGTCTCGGGCCAGAGAAATCATGGCCTGCAATAACTCACTCAAAAATCAATCTTGTACACTAAGGTTATGCACTCAAATATAAATATGCTTTTATGACAAGGTTAGCATTACTTTTAAGAATACAAATCATCTTTAATCCATCTAAAACTTGAGAGCACATAAAACACTATGGGTATTTGTTTTAATCATAACCTCCGCTAAAGATTAAGCTAGCATTTTGATAAATTCAGATTTGTATTTTAAGAGAGCACTAGCTTTAACATGCATAAATCAATTACAAAGATAAACAAAGCGGCAATTATAATCATATATCATCATGGTATAAATTTCATAACTTTACCAAAGATAAAAACAAGGTGGTGTATTTATTCATGATGAAAACAAACTAACATGCATTCTGAAAATAAACTAACACACTTGCTGAAATTTAAATAAAAAAACTGAAAACACTACGCAAACACAAGCTGAAAATTACTGAAAAAAGGAAAAGAAAAGAAAACTAAAGCTCCTCCTTCTAATCTTCCGCTGGTGGTTGGTGTTGATAATCTTGGTAGTTGTACCCTTGCTCATAATAGGTTTGGACATCCCCTCTAACGAATTGATCCGGCGGTACTAGGTGAAGGCGCCCAAGCTCATAGGCAATATTTGCATTGCCCTCACCTAATTGATCCGTGTTGGATTGGATGACTGCGACATTTTGCATGTTTCTCGCAGCATACCCTCCAATTATGGCCACACTTTGTTGTGGTTGGGGGTATTGTGCATAGGGCTCCGCAAAAGTTACGTTGGGCACCACATAATTTTGTGGGGGCATGGCTGCACCACTCCCCCATGCTTGCATTGGTGTCCCTCCGTAGTAACTTGGCGGTGTAGGGATTCCTCCGAACGGTGGCACATAGTTTTGTTGTGCACCTCCCTCTTGTGACGAGGAGGATCCCTCCTCTACAATTCTTCCTCTTTTTTCTTCCTTGCCGGCACAAGGAGTCCTTCCTCCAACCAATCTTCCTCTCTTGAATGAAGAGTCTAATATAAGTCTTGGGTCTGGAAGGGGTAAGTTCACTTTGGCCACATGAAAGCCTCCTCTCTCATCTCCACTAATATATTTTCCTTGCTTCAAATATTCAAATCCGAGAGAGGTCCCGGGTAGAAGATGTTCGGGATTTCTTGGAATTCCCGGTCTTAAGGAGATGACCAACATTGAGAGGTAGCACCCCGAATCAATATCTCCCGATCCCGATGTTGCCTCGCAACACCATCGGTTGATCATAAGGTATGAGGGGTCTATTGGCTGCCTGGCAATTAAAGCCGAGTAAAGCCAATTCAACTCCGTGTCGGTCACCTTTGTCTCCCTCATCCTTCCCATAATCCTTTTACACATCCATGAGTGGAATACTTGGATGATGGGGTTCCAGATGGAATTTCGTTGTTGGTGGGCTTCCCCGGAGATTAAATTCCAAAATCCATCCAACATGCCTTCTGGCACGTCAACTTTCTCCGGAGCTCCCTTTTGGAAACCAAGTAGCTCCCTAATGTTCTCATAGGGAACCACTTGCTGAATTCCCTCCAAACGGAATGATAAACTTGGCACCCCCTCATCAAGAATAGGCGCCATAGTCATCAAAATTTTCAAGGCAAACTCCTTGTGTGTGTTTGCCGACACCTTGTTGGAGAATTGCACCCATCCAAGGTGCCCCAACATATAATATATGTCCGTGCCAAAACCCAATGAGTTGAGAGCTCGATCGTCGAAATCGACGTTTGCCACAAGCCTCTTCTCAAGGTGAGAGAGTTTCTTCTCCTCCTCCTCCGACAAGATGATGAAGCCATATGTGGAGTACCGCGGAGTGTATTGAGGTGGAGCGGATGAACAGGTCGATCGACGAGGTGGGACGGGCGGCTCCTCCGTACGCCCTTGAGGTTCAGTAAACCTCATGGACGAGCTCGTTGTTGCCCTCATGCCACCGAGAAGGAGAGTGTCGTTCCTTCTCGGCGGTGCCGTGTCCTCCTCCATGCTCTGAGGAGACTCGGAAACCATGTGCCTCCTCGAAGACGTCGTCGAAGATGGCTTGGACGATGACGACGACCCCTTCTTTTTGGTGAAGAGGCTTGTGGTTTTCTTCCACATGATTGCAGCACTCTTCTCTCTAATAAAATTCCGGGTTTCAACCAGTAACTAGGCACTTCAAAAATTACTTCGGAATGTGGACTTTGAGTGGATTAAGGGTGTGAATTGTTTGAGCAAACAAGCTTGGGAAGGATGGCTAAGTCTATGGTCGTTCTGGACTTAAAAACTTGAGCACACAAATAGGGGAAGGAGAGAGCTGCTTGCCTGCAGAAGACGGGCACCGGGGGGTGCTATTTGTAGGGGAGGCTGGCCGGCCTGGGCCGACCGTCCTGGGTGGCTGTGTGCCTCTCCCTGGCTCGATTTTTTCCAGCGTGATGATCTCCCCTTTGTGACTTTCGTGCTCGGGTGCTCCACTAGTTGCACTGCCCAAACTCTCTCATCCACTTCTTTGCTTACATTATTGGTCCTTCCACTTGATGCCTTTACTTTGAGTCATGTCCATGCTCCCTTGCTCCACTTCCTTCACATGCCACCATGAATTTCCTGCAAAGCAATACTTGCTGCCCACCCATGCTTGTCCTTCGCATGTGGTCTTGATGAAAGTTGTTGGGAGGGCATCCAATGATGCATCATGGTGCCTGCATGATTTACTTAACTAGATTGCCTCCCTCTAAGCATGTTTAAAGGCTAAGCACTCCTCTAATTTCGAAAATTTAAAATAATTTCAGAGCTATGGAAGAGCTCAAGCATAATTTTAGAGAAGTTTTTTAAACCATTAAAAACAAATGTAAGTCGAAAATATTTTCCGACTACATTTATATCGGTCTCACCGGTATTGCTTGCCTTCATTAGTTGAGAGCAAACTTTCCCGGCTTGATCATGAGGGCATAGGTTTAGGTTCTAATTTTGGCTAAATGAGAGATTTTGAATGAAATAAAATTAAACGAGGCTTAGAAAAATTCTAATCTTAGAGAAATCAAGGATATAGATTTTTAAACCAACCAAAAGTTAAGTTTCTAGGTTCACGTGAGTCCTACCACGTGCTGTCGTATGGACCTCCCTGGGCCCACTACCTCGGTGGGTACCAGGACCGACTACTCGGTGGGCCCCTGGGACTACCCGGCTTGCGCTACGCGGCACCGAAGGCGTGAAGCACAAGGACTACGCAGGAGTAGTACTCGGTTAGGGAGCTGTACATGTTCCGCACTGTATGGAGGACTCCTAGACGTACTCGACTAGTACTCTCTCCCTACTCCGACTTGTAACCCTGCCTCCCGGACTATATAAGGCGAGGCAGGGACCGATCTCTAGGATCATCTCATCAAACATCAACTCACGGCGTACTATTACACATCCTGTAATCGTACCCAATCAATCCAGAGCTACGCAGCATACAGGACGGAGGGTATTACGCACCTCGCGGCCCGAACTTGTCTAAATTGTGTGCCACGTGTCTCTTCCTTCGAGTTACTGATCTCGGCGAGTCACATTCATCTACTTCGGGTACCCCCTTAGTAGGTTGCCGGTCTAAAACACCGACGGTGGCGCGCCCGGGTAGGGGCTCTCGCCCGAGATCACATGGAGAACTCGACGGCTCCTGTCCGCTTCAAGCCAACCGTCGCCTTCAACCGCGGCGACACCTTCGTGTTCGGCGCCTGGGTCTGTACTGCTGACGGCGCGGGTTCCTTCCAGCGCCGCCTCACCGTGCCGCCCAACCCAAAGACTGGTCTCGTGACGCTTCCAGAAGTCGTCACAGGCGAACTTGCCGGCAAATTCGGCGAAATTTCGCTCTTCAACCACCACGCTGACTTCGAGCTCGAGTCCACTTCCAACTCGAACTCGACGTCGCCATGGGCCATTGCATGCGAGCCGGGCCCCTCGGCCATCTCGGGCGGTCCCCCTCACCCCCGCAAGTGCTCCGCGCGTGGCCCCCGCATCCTCGGCCCGGGCCCGCACGGGGGCTCCCACCCCCGCGCCCCGGGCCGGCAAGGAGCCCGTGCCGAGTACGGCTCGGACTCCGACGCCACCCCCGATCGCGCCCGGACTCCAACCCCCTCTCCGAGTTCTACTCGAACCCGGACTACGAGTTCGACTTCGGGTCGGACCCTGAGGAGCCCGAGTCCGAGGACAACTCCACTGAGCTTCCCCTGTCAGGGCCAGCCTCTGGGCTGGTTATAACATCCACACCGGCGGGAGATACATCTACTGGCCGGACCGCAAGCCCGCTGACCTGATAAGGGGAGACTCACGCTACGTCGCCTACATCGACTCGCTACCGTTCCGGAGGGAACACCCCTAGCTCGGGGCGACTCCGGCCACCAAGCCGAGGTGGCACCCTGCGAGTCCGGCCTTGGCACCCCCGATCGCCAAGTCTTTATGGCTGCCGGCGACACCCCAGGGCCTTCAGGCACGGCTCAGGACAAGTACCTGGAAGACATCTCCTCCGACGAGCTCTCTCGCGATGCTCCACCGAACGAGACTCCGGCGGACAGAGACGCTCGACGTGAACGTAACCGGAAGCGCAACGAACGTCGTCGGCGCCTCCGCGACAACTTCCCCGTCCGCAACCTTGCGGAAGCTCTTGAGGCGGTCGAGAGCGAGTACACACCTACCCCCGAGCGATTGCCTCATGTCGATCACGGCGATCGCACGGCGAGGCTCGGGGCATACGCGCCGGAGAGGTCATCGCCAAGCTTGCCGAAGAAGCCTACTTCATGCGGGTCGACAACGAGTCAACCCGGCCTCCTCCGGCCCGGACCCCGCGACAACGAAGCTACTAGTCGCGGCGCCAACAACGGTCCCAACCGTACTCGAGCGACCTCCCGGCCGAGCCAAACCGTCGTCGCTCCAACGCCGGCGGACCTTCACGACGCGACCACGATGGCGAGAAGTCGTCCCTCACCGCGCTCCGGCCGGCGGGGGGCGGCAACGATCCCGACGGCGGCGGCGGTGACGGCGGCGGCTCCAATCACGGGGCCAACGGGGAGGGCTGGAGGCGGCGGCGGCCGCGGCGGCCGAGGCCACGCGAACGACCACGCCTCCCCGGCGCCTCGCGGGCGGCTATGACGCTCGCCGAAGATTGAAGAGCTACGGCGGAAGAAGTCGATCACCGCAGTCGAGGGCGACGGCTTCCCCGCATTCTCACCTCGACTTCGCAACTTGCTCCTCCCCGACAAATTCAAGCCTTTAGGGATCACCAAGTACGATGCGAAGCAGGATCCCATCCAGTGGCTCAGGTGCTACGCCCTCTCCATCGAGAACGCTGGCGGCAACAGCGACACCAAGTGCCTCTACTTCCCCTTCGCTCGGACCAAGCACCACTCACTTGGCTCGAGTCGCCGGATAAGCACTCGATCGACATGTGGGACCAGTGAAGGAGCGGTTCACAAGCAACTTCGCGGGCGCCATGGGCCGATCGGGTACTCGCATGGACACGGCCATGATCAAGCGAGAACAAGGCGAGACCCTCCGCAAGTACATGCGCCGCTTTTCGACAAGCGCGCTACCGTCGTCGACGTCAGCGACAAGGAGGTCATCGACCTCTTCCAAGACGGCCACTACCACCGCCGCACCTTCGAAGACTTCGGTCGTCGCCGTCCCCAGTCCATCCCCCACCTCAAGGACATGATCACGTCTGGGCGGATGAAGAAGACAAGGACAATGCCAAGTACGACGCCATCCGTGGCAAGACCAAGCGAGAACCGGGGCGGCGGCGGCGCGGTAATGCGAACCAGGGCGGTCGCAACAACAACAACAACTACTACTACTCGGGTCCCAACCGCAAGCGCAAGCCAGACAACACTGTCGCGGCTATCCAGCGCCCTGCGAAAGGGAACTCGAAGAAGAACTCCGGTGGTTTCAAAGACCTGCTGAAGGAGAAGTGCTCGTGGCATCCAAACGGCAACCACACTACCGAACAGTGCTACCAACTCAGGCACGCACTCAAGGAGACGCCAGAGCCACCGCACCCTCATGATCAAAAGGGCAAGAAGAAGGACGGCGACAACAACGACTTCCGGGGAGCCCCGACAAGACCGTCAACGTCCTCTTCGGCGGATTGCCCGGCGGGCGGGAGCGAGAGGCTACCCGTCGTGAAGTGATGTCCATTGAGCCAGCGGTCCCGACTCCTCTCAGGTGGTCGAAGGTACCCATCACCTTCTCCCGCGCGGATCAATGGACCAGCTTCTCTGAACCAGGACGGTTCCCCCTCGTCCTGAAGCCAGTGGTGGCGGGCTCCAAACTCAACAAGGTGCTCATCGACGGTGGAAGCGGGCTCAACGTCCTCTTCACCAAGACCTTGAAGAAAATGAAGCTCGACATCACTCACATGCTCACCAAGAGCAACATGCCCTTCTACGGCATCGTCCCCGGCAACGCGGCTATTCCACGGGCTCGGTGGTCCCGCCGATTACCTTCGGGGCATCTCGGGACAACTATCGTACCGAGTACATCAAGTTCGAGGTCGCGGACTTCGAGACCTCCTACCACGCCATCCTCGGCAGACCGGCCATCGCCAAGTTCATGGCGGTGCCCCACTACACCTACTTGGTACTCAAAATGCCAAGCCCAGCTGGTGTACTCTCCTTTCAAGGGGACCTGAAGATCTCCCACGACTGCGACACAGAAGCCATGGAGATCGCCTCCACAAATCAAGTACCCAACGCGATGATGGAGGTCTACGCTGCGTCGAAGAAGCTTGCCACAAGTGAACTCGACATCCCAGAGAAGTCTGACAGCGCCAACAAGCCTCAGCCACTTGAGGAGGTACTCGTCAAGACGATTGACCTTGGAACAGGCGATCCCAGCAAGACCACCACCATCGGGGCAGGCCTCGAACCCAAATAGGAAGACGCGCTCATCAGCTTCCTTCGGGCTAACCGCGACATCTTCGCGTGGAAGCCAGCAGACATGCCAGGAGTGCCCAGGGAGCTGATTGAGCATTGTCTCAATGTCAATCCTAAGGCCACCCCCAAGCGACAACACCTCCGACGCTTTGCCGACGACAGACGGGACGCCATCAAGAAGGAACTCGCCAAACTACTCGCGACTGGCTTCATCAGAGAAGTCTTCCATCCTGAGTGGCTCGCCAACCCCGTCCTCGTCCGCAAGAAGAACTCGAACGAGTGGAGGATGTGCGTCGACTACACCGACCTCAACAAGCACGCCCCAAGGACCCCTTCGGGTTGCCGCGGATTGACCGGTCATCGACTCCACGGCGGGCCGCAACCTTCTCTCGCTCCCTCGGCGCTACTCCGGTACCACCGGATCGCGATCAAGGAAGAAGACCAGGAGAAGACCGCGTTCATCACCCCGTTTGGCGCGTACTGCTACACGACTATGTCCTTCGGGTTGAAGAACGCCGGCGCTACCTACCAACGAGATATCCAGGCCTGCTTCAAGAGGCAGCTCAACAAGAACGTCGAGGCCTACGTGGATGACGTGGTCGTCAAGACCAGAAACTCCAGTACCCTCATCGACGACCTCGAAGAGACCTTCGCATCACTACGCGAGTACCGCTGGAAGCTCAACCCGAACAAGTGCGTCCTCGGCGTACCTTCGGGAAAACTACTCGGCTTCATCATCAACCGGCGCGACATCGAAGCCAACCCCGAGAAGATCTCCGCCATCACCAGCATGCAAGCTCCCACGAGCATCAAAGATGTTCGAAGGCGACGGGGGTGCATGGCGGCGGCGAACGATTCATCTCGAGGCTAGGAGATCGTGGACTCCCCTTCTTCAAACTACTCAAGCATCAAGAGAAGGTCGTGTGGACTCTAGAGGCGGATCAAGCCCTTGCCCAGCTCAAGGACTTCCTATCGAAGCCACCGATCCTCACGGCTCCTCACAAGGGCGAGCGACTCTCGCTCTACCTAGCTGCGACTACTCATGTGGTCAGTACTGCCATCTTTGTCGAGCGGCATGAAGACGGCCACACCTACCCAGTCCAGCGCCCAGTCTACTTCGTCAGCGAGGTTCTATCAGAGTCCAAGGCCCGCTATCAGCCTGTGCAGAAGCTACGTACGCGGTACTCATCACCTCGCGGAAGGCTGCGACACTACTTCCCGGCGGTACTCAATCTCCGTGGTCACCGACTACCCGCTCGGCGACATCTGCGGAACCAAGATGCTGCGGAAGAATCTCCAAGTGGGCGGTCGAGCTCGGCACCCTCACTATCGACTTCAAGCCACGCACGGCCATCAAGTCGCGGCACTAGTCGACTTCATGGCGAGTGGTGGGAGAACCGGCTACCCACTCCCACCGTGCGACCGAGCATTGGGTGATGTACTTTGACGGCTCACTCAACCTCGAGGGCGCGGGTGCGGGGGTACTCTCGATTTCTCCAACGGGCGAACAACTCAAGTACGTCCCGCGGATCTTCTCGGAAGGTCTCAAACAACGAAGCCGAGTACGAAGCCCTCCTACCGGGCTCCGCCTCGCGGCTTCATTGGGCATCAAGCGGCTACTAGTCGCGGCGACTCCGCGATGGTCATCAACCAAGTCAACAAGTCCCGGGACCGCAACAAGGAGAACATGGACGCCTACGCTAGAAGTCCGCAAGCTCGAGAACAAATTCTACGGTCTCGAGTTCCACCACATCGTCCGCGACAACAACGTTGCAGCGGACGTCCTCTCGAAGCTTGGATCGACCCGCGCTCAAGTACCAGCGGGTGTTTTCGTTCACGAGCTTCACGCACCATCCATCCCGGAGCCGGCGCCACCGACCCCTTGTCCCGGCTCATCAACCGGCGGGCGAGGAGGTCATGATGATCGACGTGGACCGGAGGCAACCCTTCATCGACTACCTCGGCGAGCGAGAAGGTCCCCTCCGACAAGAACTCGGGCCGAGCGGCTCGTCCGCCGCGCCAAGTCCTACGTCCTCGTCGGAGATAAGCTTTACAAGCGTGGCGCATCTTCCGGAGTACTTATGAAGTGCGTCCCTCATGAAGAAGGCAAGGACATCTTGGAGGAGATCCACAAGGGCGTCCGCGGCAACCACGCGTCCTCGCGCACGCCGGTCGGCAAAGCCTTCCGGTGAGCTTTCCTGCGGCCCCACGGCTACGGGCGATGCCGAAGAACTCGTCGGGGAGGTGCCAAGTATGTCAATACTTCGCCAAGCGACAACACGTCCCGGCCTACAAGCTAGTCACCATACCGCCAACCCGACCCTTCGCTTGCCGGGGGCTCGACATGATTGGGCCACCGCCAACCGCGCCGGGGAGGATTCAACGGTACGGTGGCTATCGACAAGTTCACCAAGTGGATCGAGGTCAAGGCTGGTCACATGCCCCAAGGGCGACGAGTACTCGACTTCTGGATGAACTCGTACATCGCTACGGACTACCCCACCGCATCATCACGGACACGGGCTCCAACTTCAACAACCACCGATTCGGGAGTACCGCGAGAACGGCGAGATTGACGTCCGATACATCTCGGTTGCCCATCCACGGGCCAACGGACAAGTCGAGCGCGCCAATGGGATGGTGCTCGACGCTCTCAAGAAGCGGCTACACGACGCTGCTAACTCCAAAGGGGGCAAGTGGATCAAGGAACTACCCAATGCACTCTTGGGGCTACGGACCCGATCATCCAAGCCAACGGGGCAATCCCCCCTACTTCTCGGTCTACGGCTCCGAAGCAATCCTCCCTGCCGATGTCATTTGGAACTCACCGAGCGGTGGAGCACTACGACGAAGGCGTCTCGGAAGACGACGGACGAGTTGATATCGATAGCCTCGAAGAAGCTCGGCCGCTTGCCGCCCTCGTCCGATCGGCAAGGTACCTAGAGGGTATCCGACGCTACCATGATCGCAACGTCAAGGAACGCTCCTTCAACGTTGGTGATCTCGTCCTCCGCCGTATCCAGAACACGGAAGGACTACACAAGCTCAGTTCCCCCTGGGAAGGTCCCTTCACCGTTGCAAAGGTGACCGGGCCGGGCTCCTACCGCCTCCAAACACTTGAAGGCGAAGACATCAACAACTCGTGGAACGTCGACCAGCTCTGTCGATTCTACGCCTAGTCTACACGACTACTCCGGGGTTCAAGTCTACACGACTACACCAACACCCCCACCGCCGTAGCGACCTCCGGTCCCGGCTCCGGTCTTTGGACTTCTCCTCTCCGAGCTCCGGCCCGTGCGGCTACCTACGGACCACGAGGCTGCGACGAGCGTTAAGGACTCTAGCGGCGGTCTGCGAGAGACCACACTCCAAGATCCGGCCTGCACGGCTACCTACGGATCTACGATCCGGCCTACACGGCTACCTACGGATCTCTTTGCGCAGCGGCTACCCGCTCCGGCTCTACTCGGTACCGTAAGCGGCCTCCGGTCCAAACGACTACTCTGTAACTACGGCCCCGGCCATCCGGGTATACTTCTTCGGTAATAAAGTTTGATCGTTCATCAACTTCTTTACTTGTCTACTCCCCACAACGGGACCACTACGCCGAGTACGACTACTCGCATCCACTCCACGATGGGGCTCCACACTCCGAGATCGCGGCTACGAGTACTCATTGCTTGGAAATTTTCTTTCATTGATACTTAAGCAATTCATTACAATTGTTTTTTGTACAACCCTGGCTACTAGCTATCTATTACAGGGCTACTGGAGGTTAAGCTTCTCAGCTACTTGCTCCGCGATGGGAGCCATCTGCTCCCGGCGGCTACGCATCTTGCTCATCGGTGCAGTTGGCGGCTACTCCGCCGGCGACTACTTCCACTGGGGCCTTCGGGAAGTACGACTTCATGAAGGCCAAGACTTGTCTTGGGATCGACCTCGCCATGTGCTTCACGTAGGCCGCCAGCCGGCTCGGAGCTTCCTTGAGGCGATCCACCAGTGGAGCAATCTTGGGGCCGCCGGGTGCGGCACCAGGATCCTCACGATCGGCAGTGCGGCTTGCTCAAGCTCCTTCAGCTGGGCTCGCAGTGCCTCGCAGTCTTCATTCAACTTCTGCAAGGATTTGTAGCAGTTGACGAGATCGCGGTCAGAGGCAATCCGGAGCTCCATGTGCTTCTCGCACTCGAAGGCAAGTTCTTTGTAGTCGAGCTCGAGTACCTGGCGGGCTTCTTGCTCCCGGTAGAAGAGGTTCTTCATGCTCGTCTCCGAGGACTTCGGTGCTCCACTCGGCCCTCAAGCTGCGCAACACGGCAACGATACGGCGGGTCGGGGACTTCTCGACCTCCAACAAGTACCCGACAAGTTCGGCGGCATACCTTTGTTCTTGTTGCGGAGGCCCTTATTCTTCCGCACCAAGTCGTCGCCCTTCGCCTGCAACTCTTGGACATCGTTGTGGTATTTGGCGAAGGCGGCGTCGAGCTTCGACTGCATGGCAGCCGCGTGCTTCCGTGACTTCACAAGTTGCTCTTCCAGCGCCTCAGCCCGGAGCACCGCGTCACCGTAGCCTTGCAGCATATTGGACTTGTCGCGGGACCTCTCCGCAACGTCCTGCACAGACAACTCAAGTCACAAGAGTACTCAACAAACGGAGGATTGACCACTCAGGAGCTACGGCTACTTACCTTCATCCTTTGCTCGGCTCGGCGGATCGCCTCCCGGGTGCTTCGCTACTGTCGTCGGCTCGACAAGATCATCCGCGAGCGGCTCTATCCCGCCGCGACTACTCGCGGTGGCCTCCGTCATCGGCGCGGGCGGATGGGCTCGCGTCCCGGATCTCCGGGGAGCGGATAGCCACCTCCCGAGCAACCTCTCGGCGACATGGTGACGCCCTCTCCCCCGGCCGTCACGGCGGCCTCCTCGACGACTTCTTCCACGGGCTCGGGGGCTCCTCCCGCGGCCTCCCGGGACCTCTCGGTGTCGACTTCGCATGGGCACCCCCGCGAGGGATGTCACTATCTTCGGCCTCGGCGCCTATCAAAAAAAAGAAGACAAGTGCATCAGCTACTACGACTACTCCTCGAGGAGCTCCATAGCTTCAGAAGAGTACTCACCTTCGACTACGCTGGCCTCCGGCAGCGGCGTTTCGGCAGCCGGCGGCTTGGGCACCACCTGGGGAGAGGGAACGGACTCCTCGGCGGGCGGCGCGACTTCTTCCGCCACCGCTGAAGAAGGCTCATCCCCCTCCCAGGATAAATCCGTGGATTTTCTGCAGAAGCACACACAATAGGTCGTCAGTCAACATCGACTACTACAACAAGTACTACTCGTGAAGATGCAGTACTTACAAGTTCGACCGGACTATTGTCACGGCCGGGGCGCCAAGGATGATGGCGATATCGACCAGTCCACCCTCGGCGGGCGTCTCCTCCAGCGCCCCTGCGGCTACCGCCTCCTCTGCAACGGCGGTCGGCGCAGTGCTCTCTTGCGCTCCTGAAGCCACCACTTCTTCAACGGCGGCGGCTACAGGCTCCGTGCTCCCTTGTGGAGCAGGGGGCTGGCGCTCCAGACTGCGCCAAGAGCTCCTCGACGGTGGGGGGCGGACTACGATTTCCGGTCGGCTCCCCTATTGTGTCCCACACGCCTTCGTCGCCCTCTTCGACGGGCTCCGTTGGCGGCACCTCCGCATAAAAAAGGAAGACTACTCATCGGTAATGGTACTCGCACGATGGGGTACTCTACTACTCTAGTCAAGACATCTTACCTCTCGAGGCGTGGTCTCGAGACCTTAAGCTTCTTCGTCACCCGCTTCCTGGCGGGGTTGCGCGGCTTCCGTGGCGGCGCAGCCAGGCTAGCCTCCAGGCTAGTCGGGGGGTCTTGCACCAGAGGCACATGAGGTAAGCCTGGGCGGCTAAACCTCGACCGCAACTGAAAACGGTCCTGCAACGTCTCGTCGTCGTCGTCGTCATCGTCGTCGGAGGTGTCCTCCACGATGACGGTGTCATCGCCTGCACCGACTTCTCGCCGCTCTTTCTCCTTGGCCTTCCCCTCCTTCGGGATCTCGATCCCACTTGGGGGCGGCTGCGGCTCGGAGATGAACTTCTTCAAGTCATCCTGCAAGACACGAAGACGTCAGCAAGTCTACACCAAGTAATGACTACTCGACTAAGGCGGTACGACTACTCACCTCCTTTGGCGGGCGCGCGGCGGAGTACTCCTGGACAGGGCACGCCGTGTACGGCGGCATATCTTTGAAGATCCGCGACAGCCTCTCGACGATGTCGCTGTCGTCCAGCTCGCCTCCGGGCATCCGCGACGTGTCGTCGTCGCCGGTGTACTCGAAGCCCAAGGTGTCTCGAGCCATCAATGGCTGCACCCTCCGCTTCATGAAACTGAAGGCCACATGCTCGGCCCTCAGTCCCGCTTCCCTGAGCACCTTGATGCGTGCCAGCAGCTCGGGAAGCTGGATCCCCTCCTGCATGGTGGGCTCCGTGTTCCACCACTCGCGGTGCCTGGGTTGCCTTACGCTCGGCTTCGGCAGGTCAGGGTGGTGGTTCGTGATGTAGAACCACCTTATCTTCCAGTCAGTATTGGAATCAACAAGCTTGTACGCCAGATATTGCTCCGCGGCGTCTTCTCTCAACTGGATGCCGGCTCCTCCGACTACCCTTGGGTTGGTGGCACTTGGCTGCGGCTTGACCCGGAAGAACTTCCGGAAGAGGATCCAGTGCGGCTTGATCCCAAGAAAGGCCTCACAGAAGTGCACGAAGACAGCAGTGTGGAAGATGCCGTTGGGGTTCGATTCAAGTACTCGACTCCGTAGTACCCGAGGAGACCCTTGAAGAAATCGCTGGCCGGGAGCGCAAGCCCGCGCTCCACGAACCTCGCGAACATTGGAATCTCGTCTTCGGCCTTCTCCATTGGATACGGATCTCCAGCAGCGGCCCTCCACATGTCGACCTCTTTTTCTCGGATGAACCCGCTGTTCAGGAGGGCCAACAGATCCTCCGTCTTCACCTTGGACTTTTTCCACTCGCGGCTTGGATCAGCCCGCGGTGGAGACATGGGCGGCGCTACTCCGGTGGCGGCCGCAGCGGCCTCTTCGCGGCCCCTCTTCTTCCCGGCGGCTTTTGACGACTTGGACGGTGACGGCTTCATTCTCCAAGAACAGAGCGCCTTCACGCGCATCCGCTCGGGGGCTACCCTAAAAGCTTTGGGTGGCAGCGCACTTGGATCTACTACGGCGGCAGCGTGCGCTGGGAGCAGATCTACCTCAGATGGAAACGAAATGGCTACAGCTCGAATGGGTGAAAAACCCTAGGGGTTTTGGCTTCTATTTATAAGCCAAACTGGCTCCGCAACGGCCGGATGGCTAAGTTCACGCGCAGCTGACTCAGCGGCTCAGCGTGACCCTTCGTATTCTACTAGTCGACGCGCCTCACCTCGGGGGCTCGGCTACTTCTACTCGACTACCTGGGAAGCGGCTAGTCTCAAGAGCATCTCAGGACACATTCTTCAAGAAGACCCTTCAATTCGAGAGGAAGTACTTGACTCAAGGCTCGGGGGCTCCGTGCCACGTGTCCTTCGGTTTTTTCTCTCCGGATTTTTCGGGATTTTCTTGCCAAGACTTCAGATGGACCCTCAGCCAGAGTCTACGGCTCAACCTAAGGCTCGAGGGCTACTCCATATGGAGTGCGATTTTGCAATCACACCTCCATATCAGCTCCGGCTTCAAGACAAGACGGGCAGTTTTTGAAGACCTTCGAAGGCAGTGCTCGAGGACGCTTGGGACTACTCGAGAAGACTTCAAGATTGCTCAAACATCAGCTGGAGTACATTCCAGCCTCGGGATGCTTTGACTACTCTTGAGGACTTTTGGCTTGCAGCACTCGGGGACGCTTGAGGACTACTCGTTAAGGTCGTCAAGACTACTTGAAGCTATCCTTCTCGACTACAAAGTACTCGGGGGCTTGTCGTATGGACCTCCCTGGGCCCACTACCTCGGTGGGTACCAGGACCGACTACTCGGTGGGCCCCCAGGACTACCCGGCTTGCGCTACGCGGCACCCGAAGGTGTGAAGCACAAGGACTACGCGGGAGTAGTACTTGGTTAGGGGCCGTACATGTTCCGCCTTTGTATGGAGGACTCCTAGACGTACTCGACTAGTACTCTCTCCCTACTCCGCCTTGTAACCCTGCCTCCCGGACTATATAAGGCGAGGCAGGGACCAATCTCTAGGATCATCTCATCGAACATCAACTCACGGCGTACTATTACACATCCTGTAATTGTACCCAATCAATCCAGAGCTACGCAGCATACAGGACGTAGGGTATTACGCACCTCGCGGCCCAAACCTGTCTAAATTGTGTGCCACGTGTCTCTTCCTTCGAGTTACCGATCTCGGCGAGTCACATTCATCTACTTCGAGTACTCCCCTTAGTAGGTTGCCGGTCTAAAACACCGACACGTGCTGAAATTTAAATAACATCTAGGTACAAGTCATGGCTTTACTTGTGTGTTTTTAGCATGAAAAAACAAGTCAACCACAGCATCATAAAGAGGATGAATGGTTGAGCTAGGTTCTGAATTTATTTGGTCGTGGTTTCTCGAAAAACAAACAATCACATAAGAGGGTTCATGTAAAGGGTTTATGATCAAGCAAAATATTCAACCAAGAATTATGTCTCTAATATTGTTCAACCACTTCTAAGTCTAATGTCTTTGCATAGTAAAATTCAAAACTAAATTATTTGAAAAGACTTGAAAAATCTAGAATCAGATTGTCCTCCTGGTAGCTTATTCTTGACTCGACGAAAAGGGTTGCCTCCCACCTAGCGCTTCATTTATAGTCCATGGCTAGACTTCTTGACTTGATTGCTTCGGATCAACGCTCTTTGCGGGCATTGCAATCTTGGGTACACACTTCCGCACCATCTTAGGCACGAGCTTATTCTCCGGCTTAGTCATCTTTTTGGTCTTCGCAGGCGACTTTTGTTCCTTTGTCTTGACGGATGCAACATCTTCCTTGATTTTCTTCACGTCCTTTTTCTTCGGCTCTTCCTTCTTCTTCAGCCCTTCCTTCTTCCTTGGTTCTTCCTTAACAACGCGATGATGAGGTGAAACATATTTAACTTCAATCATATTGCATACCTCAAGGCGTGGTCGAAACTTGAAAGAACTCTTCTCGCCATTAATGTCAAAGTTGATCTCCCCCTTGCCAACATCAATAGTAGCTCCCACGGTCTTGAGGAAAGGTCTCCCAAGGATGAGTGGTGGCTTCTCCCTCTCTCCCATCTCGAGTACCATGAAGTCGACGGAGATGAAGTGATGCCCAACCTTCACAGGCACATCTTCGGCGATACCCAAGGGATAGCGAATGGAGTTGTCACCCAACTCCAAGCACATACCCATAGGATCCAATGGTAGGCGTAGCTTCTTGAACACATCCCTTGGCATGATGCTTACACTAGCTCCAAGGTCGCATAATGCCTTCTCGAACTTGAATGAACAAATGGAACATGGAATTGTCGGGCATCCGGGGTCTTTTTGCTTCTCTACTCCATTTGCAATAGCGGCACTACATTGCTTCTCTAGACATGATCTACCCTGAGTGTTGTTATCTCATATTTGTTTGCAAGTATATCTTTGAAGTAATGAGAATATGTAGGAACTTGAAGAGCATCCAATAACGGCATGTTGATGCTAAGTCTACGCACAATCTCCACAAACTTCTCAAAGTGATTATCAAGTTTACCTCGGAAGTAGCGTGGCTTGAGTTGCAGTATCTTCGTGTCTTCTCCCGGCATCTCAACTGGGCTCTTCAATGACGATCTCCATAACTTCCTCCTTAGCAAATTCCTCAGCCTCGGTAGATGGTTTAGGCTTCCTTGCTCCCGCAGAACGTTCCAGATTTTCAGTCTCCTTTCCCGAACGTGTTTGAATAGCCTTCACCGTTTCGGGACCTTTAGGTTGTCCCGGAAGCTTCCCTTCATTAGCGGATAGGCGCCCGGCAAGTTGTCCCACTTGCATCTCGAGGATCTCCATCATGTTGAGCACTTGATGGTTGGAGCTTCCGACCTCCGTCACTTTACTATCGATGTTCTCCAACACCTTGTCTATGGCTTTGAACTTGGTGACAGTGTCCTTGTTGGTCTTAGCTTTCTCGTCCATGAAGTCCTTCAATTGTATACGAAGCGGAACTGAATTCAGAATGAATGAGCTTTCATTAAATTGAGGTTTACCTTGCCCGTAGCGGAAGTTCGGCAAATCTCCCTTCCTCATGTAGTCGAGCACCTTGGCTTCCTCCGAACAATCTTTGTGGACATGGCCATATTCTCCGCACTCTTCACATGTGGATCTTGCTTCGGCAGCCTTTAAGTCTTGAGCCTCTTTCTTTTGTATCTCCATCTTCTCCAACCTCTGCATGAGTGAATCAATCTTGCCTTCAAGTATGTTTTCTTTCTCCACTTGCAAGCCTCCTTTGACGTTCCCCATGGGTTGAACCGGAAGTAAGCGTCCGGATGACACCCACGTGTCATTGTCCGCGACCTTCTTGAATAGTGTGAAAGCTTCGGTCAGCGTAAACTCGATGATAGATCCTCCCATCGATGCATCGATGATCGTCCTTGACGCCATGGTGAGTCCTTGGTAGAACTTTTGCACGAGGTCCTCATTCGGGAACTAGTGATGTGGAACCATCCGAGTGTACTCATTGAAGCGCTCGAATGCCTCCGGGATAGTCTCCGTAGGATATTGAGCAAAAGTAGCAATCTTCTTACGCAAGCTTTGAGTTTTACCCGGTGAGTAGTATTCCTTCATGAAGGCCCTCATCAACGCATTCCAATTTTGCATCGTCTCCGCCGATTGAGAGTGAAACCATTGCAAAGCCTTCCCGAGTAGCAGGAACAGGAAGGGCCTTGCCCTCATTTGATCTTGAGTCACCCCGTCCATGTTGAATGTCTGACATAGTTGAATGAACGCTTGGAGGTGAAGGTTCGGATCTTCTTTACCGGTGAAGGGTGAATGTTGCACCATGAGGGTTGTTGAGGTCTTGATCTCGAACGGCCTTCCGATCTCCGTGAGGTTCAAGATTGGTAGGTCGACGATGTCCGGGGTGCATAGCTCCCCGATCTTGCGTTCTTGCGGTGGTTGTTCACCCATCGGTGGAAGTCGATTGTCCCGAGGACTTTGAGGTGGTGAATTCTTCAGAGATTCCAACGATCCTTCATCTTCCGACTTTGAATCTACAAAATCCAGCTTTTTAGCTTGATGTGCTTCGCATCTCCTTAGCATGTAAAGTTTTTCTGGATCATCCACAAAATTAACGGGTTTGTTGGAGAGGTAGCCGTCCATCTCCTGTTAGGGTTAGCGATAAACAAAATATACAAAAATGAAAAAGTAAAAACAAATATAAGAAAACTAGGGTTAGACAAACTAGATTAGATTGATTTTGAGGATGATCAAAAGTTAGTAGATGCAAAAGGAAAAACTAAAAGAAAACTGAAAATTACACAAAAAGAAATAAAAGATCAAATCTTGATCACTTGTTCCTCGGCAACGACGCCAGAAAAAAGGGGCTTGTTGACGGTGTATATTTGTGTTAAAGTTCAAGTAGACTTGCAAGCGGACAAGTCTCCCATTGTAGTCAAGGGACCATTCTTCCCTCGAGCGGTGAACCCAAGGTATCGAATCCGTGGAACAAATGTGTGATGCAAGAGTCTATCTATTAATGCCGAGAAACTTCGATCTTCAAGAGGTGAAACCTAATGCATCTAATCAAATAATATAAAAAACAAATCTAATCTACTAAAGACCGGAGGTAGCAAGAGATAGAGGGGGTAGATAAACCAATCTAGAGAGATCGGATCAAGCATTTTGTTGAAGTTCCGAGCAAAAGAAGAAATAGCAAGTTCAATCTCATTAGAAACCTCTTTAAACCATGGTTTACCATCCGACTCCGAAAACGCCCGCCTTTTGGAGCCACCGTTCTGTCATAATGCACCCCTATTCGTGCGGGTTAGTCTAGGGTGAGTCTGTGGACAACTTGAAATCTTTCGGAAGGTCAGGCATGCACCTCTAGCCACCACATCTACAAGAACACCATATGTGATCTATCTTGAGAATAGATCTAAGATAAGAAAAGTCGGTCGAAATCAAAGACGTCGGAGAAACACTTGATCGCTAAAAATCGGATTCAACTTGATAAATCAACTAGGTACATGATACATGAATCATGATCACCACCGGCATCCTACCTCGATCTTGCTTCTATCTCCGGGAACTCCGACGTGGTCTTCCTTGCAAGGTTCCCACGTCGGCTAGGGAGACCCTAGTCAACTAGCTCGACGCCCTCCTGTCCGAGATGGTGTCCCTCTATTCTCAGCTCCTCGGCGGCCGATGACGAATGGATTGATGTGTGCCTCTTGGCCTCGAGGTTATAAATAGCCCGAATGGCGGCTAGGTCAAAGGGGGTAACTGGGCCCCGGAGTGGGCTGGGCCGACCGGCCTGGGCCCACCTCGGCCCAGTCGGCTCCCTCCTTTGCCCGGTGTCGGTTCCTGAGTCTTCTAGATCCTTCCCCCTTTGTCGGTGCCTTAGACCGGCAACCTACCAAGGGGAGTACCCGAGGTAGATGAATGTGGCCTCGCCGAGATGGGTAACTCGAAGTAAGAGACACGTGGCACACAATTTAGACAATTTAGACAGGTTCGGGCCGCGAGGTGCGTAATACCCTACGTGCTGTATGCTGCGTAGCTCTGGATTGATTGGGTATGTTTACAAGATGATGCGTATGAGAGAGAGGGGTCCCTGCATCGCCTTATATAGCCCGGGAGGCAGGGTCACAAGTCAGTTTGAGGAGAGAGTACTAGTCCGGTACGTCTAGGAGTTCTCCACATAGTACAGGACATGTATAGCTTCCTATCCGAGTACTTCTCCACCGTAGTCCTTGCGCCTCACGCCATCAGGTGTCGTGTGGCACAAGCCGAGTAGTCGGTCCTAGTACCCACCGAGGCGGTGGGCCCGGGGAGGTCCATACGACAAGCCCCCGAGTACTTTGTAGTCGAGCAGGGATAGTTTCGAGTAGTCTTGATGGGCTTGACGAGTAGTCCTCGGGCGTCCCCCGAGTACTACAAGACAAAAGTCCTCAAGAGTACTTGAAGCATCCCGAGGCCGGAAGGTACTCCAGTCGATCCTTGAGTAGTCTTGAAGTCTTCTCGAGTATTTCCCAAGCGTCCTCGAGTTCTTCTCTTGAAGGTCCTCAATAATACTCGCTTTTTCTTGAAGAAGGAAACATATGGAAAATGCGATTCGAAGAATCGCATTCCATATGGAATGTAGCCCCCGAGCCTTAGGTCGAATCGTAGATTCAAGCCGAGGGTCAATCCGAAATTTCGCCAAAATTATCCCGCGAAATCCGAAGAAAAAAACCGAAGGACACGTGGCACGGAGGCCCCGAGCCTTGAGTCGAGTACTTCCTCTCGAATTGAAGGGTCATCTTGTTTGTAGAATGTGTCTCGAGTTGCTCTAGAATTTTTCATCACCCAAGGAATTAAGTAGACGTAGTCGAGCCCCCGAGATAGAGCGCGTTGACTACCGGAAGATGAAGAGTCAAGCGGCCGCCGCCGAGTCGGCGGCCAATACTTATTCATCCGGTCGTTGCGGTGCCGCCGGTTGGCTTATAAATAGAGGCCGAAACCCTTAGGGTTTTCCATCCCCCGCGAGCCATTTGAAACGAGATCTAGCCAAGAGTCCCACTTTGCCGCCGCACCGCAATCTATAGATCCACGCACTCCGCCGTCGTCGCCTCCCCGTCGGGGACCGCCCTAGGGGTCCCCCTCAAATAATGGGGGAACCCTCACTTAAATTCCCGCATCAAAATGAACTAAGCCTAACCATGCGAGAGAACTAACCATGCGGGACGTGGCCCATGCGAGCGGGACTTCGCAGGCCCACCAAGACGACTCGCCTACGAAACCCCTCGAGCGAGGCTCCGCCTCGCCCGAGGGTACACTCCCTCCTCGAACGGGCTCCGCCCCGCTCGAGGGGCAACCCCCCCCTCCTCGAACGGGCTCCGCCCCGCTCGAGGGGCAACCCCCCTCCTCGAACGGGTTCCGCCCCGTTCGAGGGGCGACCCCCTCCTCGAACGGGTTCCGCCCCGTTCGAGGGGCGACCCTTCCCTCGAGCGGTCCCGCCCCGCTCGAGGGCTCGCTCCCCCTCGAGCGGGCCTCGCCTCGCTCGAGGGTTCGCTCCCACCCTCGGCCGGGGCCCGCCACGCTCACGGGCGCCCCGCACGCGTGCGCCGGCCCCGTACTTGGGCATTTAACGCCCGACGCCGCGAGACGGCGCCATCATGCGCCGGGGGCTCACGCCCGGTGCCGCCGCACCAACTCCCCGGGGAGGAGCCCATCCCCGCCACCGTGGGGTGGACCGTGCGGTACGGCCGGCGTCGGTCCCATGACACCGCGCGCACGCCCGCGCGTACGGCTAACGCGCTCGACCCTCGAAAGGGGGCCGGGCGCACCCTCGACTCCACTTTCCCGTGACCCCGCAGGGTTAGGTGAGGGGCGCTAGGCGGTGGGTGGCCATCCCGGCCACCGTAACGCGCGCGACCGCCGTACCCACGCGCGCGGGCACACGCCCGACTCCGCGGCGCACGCCCGAGCACTTGCGGCAACCACTCCACCACCGCGAGCTCATTGGGAAGGAACGCCGTTCGCCCGCTCCCCGTGCCCCGTACCAGCCGTCATCAGCACCTCCCTCGAAGCCTATCAGGGGACGCCATCGCCATCTGCCGCCTCCTACCCTCGAACCGCCACTGTTCGGGTACAAGGTAGGCCATCATGGCCGGATCGCAGCGAAGATCGACCGGACGGTCGCCCGCTCTACACCGTAGCACGACGTGCTCCCACACGCAGCTAGGTAGCGCGGCGTGCATGTAACTCGCCGCTCCCTTGGCCTATAAAAGGGAAGGCGAGCCCCCAGCCGCGGGGGGACGGATCCGGAGGAACACAGCGCACTGTGCACTCACTCTCTTATTCTCCCACAACATCTTCAGCTACTCACCAGGGACTTGGGAGCCACGCTTCCTCTCCCGCCTTGCTTGTATTTGCCCCACTACAAGCACCCCCGGTCCGAGCAATATAGTGCCACGAGCACACCACTGCTGGACGTACGGCCCCCTCGGCCGGAACCAGGATAAATCCTTGTGTCATTTGTTGCTTAGCATCGACCATTGAGGGATAGACCTAGGCGTTATCTACTGGTTAGTGTCGGGACCATATTCCGCACCGACAGTTGGCGCCCACCGTGGGGCAAACGAGCGCCTAAGGTCATTTCGCTAACTCCCTCCATGGTGATTCGCACTGAGTACCGTAGCACCCGCTACAACATGGGTAGCTCAGACCCCCTTCCGGCCGGGCTCGAGATCCGCTTCGGGGACTTGAACTTCCGGCCACGGGGAATGGCTATCTCATGCGCCTCACCAACCGTGAGGAGCTACGCGCGCGCGGGGGAGGCCGGGTCCGCTCCGGTCTCCGCCGCACGCACGACACCGGCGCGGCGCCGGCGGACACGGATGCCGCGGGACCGTCGACGCCGCGACGCCGACGCCGCTCCGGGCCGCGCTCGCGTCGGGCGCGGTCCGAGCGGCGGCGGGGGTGAGCGCGCCGCCGCCCGGCCGCGGTGCGCCCACCGTCACGACGGCCGCCACCGCCCCGGCGGGACCGCGCGCGGTCTCCGACCACGCGTCCCCATCGGGGCGCGCGTGGCGCCACTACGGCCTACAACGCCAACGTCAACACGACAATGCGCAGGGTTCCGCCTGGTCGGCACGTCTTCGTCGCCAGGGATCCCGGCACTTCAGCAGCGGACGAGTCGTCCCTGGGCTCCGTCGACACGATGCCACCCGCCAACCGTCATGGGTACGCGGAGTGGGACTTCTCCGGTGTGCCGGACCCAGTCGCGTTCAGGCGCTTCCTCGACGCCACGGACTACTGTTCGGTCGCTCCGACGACTCCGACCGGGAGCTACGACCCCACGCGGGAATGCTTGCGCCGTCATCACCAACGACCCGGCCAACGCCGCCGGTGCGGCGGGCGCCGGAGATGGGGAAGTCACGCCAGCCCCAGGGGTTGCCACGCGCCCGGCCGCGGGGCCGAGCGCTCCCGCCGGGGTCGACGTCGACGCGCGGCCGGCCCAAGCTCGCGAGCTCGAGGCCAAGCGGCGGAGGAGTACGGACCGTGCGGCTACTCCGCGCCCTCGATGGCGGGGAGGCCTCCGCGCGCGGCGAACGCGCGCGGGAGCTAGGCCGACAAGTCCGCGACCGCCTCAACCCCGTCCCCAACGTCGACAACGCGGATACTCCACCACGAGCGAGCCAAAAGCTCATCGCCGCCGCGACACTGCTGCGCGCCATGCCGGCACCCTCGACCCCCGAGGCTCGAGACATGCACCGCGAGGTGCAGACCCTCCTTGAGCAAGCGGCCGTCCAGCAAGCCGAAAGCTCGGCCTCACGCATCCGCCAACCGGGGGGACGCGCGGGGTGATGATCCGGCACCGGGGGCGAACCCTCGGTGCATGTGGGTCGACCCGGCCGACCGAGGACGCACGCCGGCCAAGGAACGGCTCCCTCGACACACGCGAGGGCGCCGGATGGCGACGCCCGCAACGTCATCAACGCCGGGCGTACCGGCAAGGCGGACGCGCGAGCGGCCGGGGGCTACCACCCTCGAAGGGGGTGGACGCTACGACGCGCGGCGAGGATCGCTCCCCGACACCGCAGCCCCCGGCACCCGTGTGTTTAGCCGGGAGATCCGCACGGCGGCTTTCCCCGCCGCTTCCGTCAACCCTCGACGATCGTCAAATACAACGGGGAGACGGACCCTCGTGTTTGGCTCAACGATTACCGGCCTCCGCTCGGCGGGGCGGGGCCACCAACGACGAAGTGATCATCCGCAACTTGCCCCCCGCATCCGGGCGACGCGGCCCGACATGGCTCGAGCACTTGCCCGCCGACCCGCATCCATAACCGGGACGATCTAGTCCACACTTTCGTGGGCAACTTCCGGGGCACGTACGTGCGCCCCGGAACTCCCGGGATCTGCGCTCCCCGCACGCGAAGCCGGCGAGTCGCCGCGGGACTTCATACGACGCTTCTCCAAGCGGCCGCACGAGCTCCCCGCCGTGGCACGGTCGAGAGATCGTGCACGCGTTCCTCGAGGGCACCACGTGCGGGACCTTGTGCGCGAGCCGGGACGCAGCCCGCCCACGGACTCGAACGAGCCGTTCGACATTGCCACCCGCCTTCGCCTCCGGAGAGGAGGCCGTGGGGGCAATCTTCGATGGCAAGAAGGGCAAGCGCCACGAGGACACGCCGCGGAGGGCGGCGGGTCCAAGGAGCCGCGCCGCAACGACAAGCGGGGCAAGAAGGGGAAGAAGCCGCGCCGCGAGGCGCGCGCGGCGGGCGCAACGGCGGCAACGCCGAGGCCCTCGCCGTTGACCCGGCCCGACGGGGCCCTCGACCGGCTCCTCGAGGCCCGGGGGTGTTCGACGACATGATGAAGAAGCCATGCCCCTACCACAAGACCCCCGTGAATCACACTCTTGAGCAAAGGCGACATGCTCAAGAAGTTCTATGGCCGTGCCGCCGCGAAGGAGGCGAGAGGCCAAGAAGGATGGGGGCGACGGCGACGCAGGTGGCTTCCCTGCTGTCGAAAATGTGTTCCTCATTTTTGGGGGACCTACTGTCGACATGTCAACCCGGCAGCGCAAGAAGGAGCGGCACGAAGTCCTCGCCGCAGAGAGGGCGCCCCCGGCCTTTCTCAACTGGTCGAAGGATGCCATCACCTTTAGCCGGGATGATCACCCAAACCGCATCCCGAACCCGGGCCAGTACCCCCTGGTGGTCGATCCCATCATTGGGAACGCCCGGTTTTCGAAGGTCCTTATGGACGGAGGCAGTAGCCTCAATATCCTCTTCGCGCATACATTGCGCCTAATGGGGATTGGGCTGGACCAGTGCGGCGGCCCGAAGACGAAGCCGTTTCACCGCATCGCGCCCGAAAGCAGGTTCAACCCCTCGGGCAGATCGATCTGCCCGTCCGGTTCGGACCCCCAAGAATTTCCGCAAGGAAACCCTCACCTTCGAGGTGGTGGGATTCAAAGGGGCCTACCATGCCATCCTTGGGCGACCATGCTATGCCAAGTTCATGGCGGTTCCCAACTACACGTACCTGAAGATGAAGATGCCGGGTCCAAACGGCGTCATCACCGTCGGGTCGTCGATCGAGCATGCATTCGACTGCGATGTCGAGTGCGTGGAACATGCGAGGCGCTAGCGCCGGATGAAGCGCCGGTAAACACACCGGAGAAGATGGTCAATGACGACCTCAGCTCCGCCACCAAGCACGTCGGCACGTTCGAGGCCGCCGAGCAAACCAAAGGGGTCCCACTCGACCCATCGGCCCCCGAGGGCAAAGCATTGAGGGTCGGCCACGACCCTCGATCCTAAATAGGAAGCAGTGCTCGTCGACTTCCTCCGCGCCAACGTCGACGTTTTCGCGTGGAGCCCCTCGGACATGCCAGGCATCCCGAGGGAGGTCGCCGAGCACTCCCTTGATATCCTGCCTAACGCTCGCGCTGTTCAGCAGCGGCTGCGCCGCTTCGACGAGGAACGGCGACGGGCGATCGGAGTGGAGCTGCGGAAGCTCCTCGAGGCCGGATTCATCAAGGAAGTGTTCCACCCGACATGGTTAGCTAATCCTCGTGCTTGTAAAAAAGAAAAATGGGAAGTGGAGGATGTGTATTGACTACACCGGTCTCAATAAAGCATGTCCAAAAGTTCCTTTTCCTTTGCCGCGCATAGATCGGATCGTTGATTCCACCGCCGGTGTGAACTACTCTGTTTCCTTGATGCCTATTCGGGATATCATCAAATAAAAATGAAGGAGTCCGACCAGCTCGCGACTTCGTTCATCACACCGTTCGGGACGTTCGTTACGTCACGATGCCTTTTGGCCTCGAAACGCGGGCGCAACATATCGGCGCCGCATGCGGCACGTTTTTGGGGACCATATCGGGCGGACGGTCGAGGCTTACGTAGACGACATCGTCGTCAAAACCGAGAAGGCGGACGACCCGGTCGGCAATCTTGGCATCGCATTCGGTACCGCACGGGCCAACGGGGTCAAGCTCAACCCCGAAAAATGTGTCTTTGGAGTGCCGCGGGGCATGCTCCTAGGATACATCGTCTCCCAGCGGGGAATCGAGGCCAACCCTGAAAAGGTCGCGGCCCTCGAGCGAATGGGTCCAATTCGGGACCTCAAAGGGGTGCGAAGGTGTTGGGGTGCCTTGCCGCCCGAGCCGCTTCGTCTCGAGGCTCGGTGAGAAGGGCCTGCCCCTCTACCGGCCGCTCAAGAAGCACGAGCGCTTCTCTTGGACCGCCGAGGCCCGGAAGCGCTCGACAAGCCGAAGGCATCTCCGACGCACGCCCCAATCCTTACGCCGCCGCGAGACGGCGAACCCCTCCAACTCTACGTGGCCGCAACCACCCGTGGTGGTCGGCGCGTGATCGTTGTGGAGCGCACGGAGGAAGGGCATGCCTTGCCCGTGCGCAGGCCGGTCTACTACATCGGCGAAGTCCTATCGGACACGAAGACGCGCCTACCCCCGTGTCCGAGAAGCCGTTGTATGCGGTAGTCCTCGCGCGGCGCAAGCTCCGCCACTACTTCGAGGCCCACCCAGTTACGGTGGTCTCTTCCTTCCCGTTAGGAGAGATCATTCGCAACCCCGACGCGGCGAGCACTTGCCAAGTGGTCCGTGGAGTTGATGGGCGAGACGCTCGCCTACGCCCCGCGCAAGGCCATCAAATCGCAAATCCTAGCCGATTTCGTCGGCGAATGGACGGACACGCGAGTGCCGCCCCCTCGGATTCCAGCGAGTACTCGGACTCGTTCTTCGACGGCTCGGTGATGAAGACAGGGAGCGGGCGCGGGCCTCGCTATTTGTGTCACCCCTCGGGGAGCACATGCGCTACGCAAGGCGTCTCCACTTCCCCGCGTCTAACAATATGGCGGAATACGAGGCCCTTCTCTCGTGGCCTCAAAATCGCCATTGAGTTGGGCATCAAGCGCCTCGATGTGCGAGGGGATTCGCGGCTCGTGATCGACCAAGTCATGAAGAACGCGAGCCGCCACGACGACAAGATGGAGGCCTACGCGTAAAGCCGTGCGAGCCCTCGAGGACAAATTCTACGGCATCGAGCTTAATCATGTACCCCGCCGGTACAACGAGGAAGCAGACGAGCTGGCAAAGATAGCGTCCGGGCGGATCACCGTTCCCCCGAATGTTTTCGCGCGCGACATCGCGCAGCCCTCGGTAACCTTCGAGCCCTACCCCTCGAGCGACGGCGGACCCTCGGGGGCTCCCTCGAATCCAGCGGGTGCGGAACCCATGGAAGAGGACCCCTCGAACGAGGCGTACGTACTCTCCCTTCTCGAGGGGTACGGCTCCCACGAGGCTGTCGCAATGGACATCGAGCCGGCTCCCGTCCAGGCGGACTGGCGGGAGAAGTACATCGCCTGGATTGCTCGAGGGGAGCTCCCCGCAGACCGGGCCACAGCCAGGCGCATCGCCAGGATGGCCAAGTCATTCACCCTCGTCGACGGCGAGCTGTACAAGCGCGCCGCGTCGGGCATTCTCCAGCGGTGTATACCCATTCCCGAGGGGCGCGAGCTCCTACGGGACATCCACGCGGGGATCTGTGGCCACCACGCCGCGCCGCGCACCCTCGTCGGCAACGCGTTCCGCCAAGGCTTCTATTGGCCTACCGCGGTCGCAGACGCCAACGAAATCGTGCGCACTTGCGAAGGGTGCCAATTCTACGACCGCAAAACCAAGTTGCCAGCTCAAGCTCTGCAAACAATCCCCGTAACATGGCCGTTCGCTGTGTGGGGATTAGACATCGTCGGGCCCCTGCGGAAGGCGCCCGGGGGCTTCACCCACCTACTCGTCGCGATCGACAAGTTCTCCAAGTGGGTGGAGGTGCGCCCCATCACGAATTTGAGGGCTGAGCAGGCAGTCACGTTCTTCACCGACATCGTCCACCGCTTTGGAGTGCCAAACTCCATCATCACAGACAACGGGTCCCAGTTCACGGGCCGGAAGTTCTTGGAGTTCGCGACAAGTTCCACATCCGAGTGGATTGGGCACCGTGGCGCACCCACGGACGAACCAACGGCCAAGTGGAACGTGCCAACGGCATGATCCTACAGGGCCTCAAACCCCGAATTTTCGACCAACTCAACAAATCGGCCGAAAATGGCTCCAAGAACGCCGCCAGTCGTGTGGAGCTTAAGGACTACCCCAAGCGAGCCACGGGTTCACCCCGTTTTTCCTAGTCCATGGCGCGGAGGCCATCCTCCCCACGGATGCGGAATACGGGTCGCCCAAGGTTCGGGGCTACAACGAGGATGCTAACCGGCGAGCCCGCGAGGACTCACCTGGACCGGCTAGGACGAAGTACGCCTTGTGGCGTTGATGCACTCCGCAAGGTATCAACGGTCCCTACGACGCTACCAAGCGCGCAAGATACGTCGCGGGGATTTCGGCGAGGGGGATTTGGTCCTAAGGCTACGCCAAGACAACCGAGGGCGCCACAAGCTATCGCCCCCATGGGAGGGACCCTACGTCGTGGTGAAGGTGCTCAAACCGGCACGTACAAGCTTGCCAACGAGGACGGCGAAGAACTCACCAACGCTTGGAACATCCAACGGCTACGTCGCTTCTACCCTTAGCTAGGATTCCCAAGTATTTTCCGTTGTAAAAACGCACGGCCAACACCCCGAGCTTGGTGTCACCTATGTAAATACTCCGAATCTAATAAAAGGGCAACTCGGCTTTCCCCTGAAACCCAAGTTACCCTCGGGGGCTACTGCGGGGGGGCACCCCCCCAAATGGTCCCATTTTTTCGCGCAAAAAACGTAATAACACGCGCTAAGTTTGTTTCCTACTTCAACCACGAGCCACGATTCGAAAAGGGCGTAGGCGGCACAGTGGAAGGAGCGCGCGAGCCAGAGACAGCCTACGCCGCGTGGCTATGGCCCGTCTCTCTCGCCTCCAACCCAGCGGGCCCCTGCGAAAGGCGAACTCCCCTAACTAGAATCTACTCAGGAAGAAGAAGAAGCAAAAAGCGCAATAAGCAAGCGATTTCATTTACAAACTGACCATGTTCACGAAACGGCTTGTTTATTTACAAGAGGCCACGAGGCCAGAGTTCTGATACACATAAACAAAAAACGGGCCTAGCGCCCAGGTGCTTTCAGGCGGGTGGAGCGGCAGCATCAGCGGCGTCCGGGAAGAGGAATTCTTCGAAGGCCTCGGCGAGCGACTCGGCGGCGTCAGCAGCAAGCGCGTCCGCACGCTCCATGGCCACCTCGTCCTCGACGCCCTCGGGCACGATGTAGCCTTCCGCTACCGCCTCGAGGTTGACCTCGTAGTGGGATCGCACCACTCCGAGGGCCTCTCGCACGCCCGTGTGCAACGCCCGACGCACCCGCCCCGTGACGTGGCCGCCGAGGGCGCGTAGGCGGCCGGCCGCCGAGCCGCCGGCCCCGGGCATCGCCTTCCTCGACGACGTGACAGGTCTCGAGGGCCGCGTCCCGCGGCTCCCCAGCTCTCCCGCTCGGAGGAGTTGTAGGAGGCTTGCGGGCCTCGGCCCGCCCAACGCCGTGCCCCAAAGGCGTGCGCGGCTCGGAAGCGACAGGACGACAAGAAATCAGAAAGGGGGAAACGAACCCTCTAAAGCAAGAACTAAATAGCAGGGTCAGACAGTAGCTTACCCTCGACTTGCCTCTTCTCCAGATCGAGGTCGCGGCGCGCGGACTCGAGCGCCAGCTCGAGATGCTGGACGGTCTCGCCTTGCTCGACGAGGGCCATTTCTTGGGCGGCATTGCGTGCGAGCGCCAACGCCTCGTCTTCAACTTCGGAGAATGCGGCATTCCGCTCCTTCGGCGACCTCTCCGCCGTGTCTCGCGCGCGACGCGCTCCCCGCTCCGGCGCGCGTTCGGGCGTCGCCAAGGGCGGCCCTCGCTCTCGCCGGAGCCGCCCCTCGGCCCCCGGCGGGCGACGCGCTCCTCGCCGGAGCTGCCCCTCGCCGGCGACGAGAGCCGCAGCCTTGACGTCGAGGGCGGCCTTCGTGTCATCGGCCTCCTTGGCGCGGCTTGCTCCGGCCCGCGCGCCCGCCCTCGCCCGGCGCCGGCCGCGCCCCGCGCTCCCTCGAGCGACGTGCGGAGCTCCCGGGCCTCGGCGCGAGCGGTGGCCACCTCCGCCTCCCAGGTGGCGGCCAGCGTCCGCGTCTTGTCCAGGTCCTCGCGCGCGTTCCACAGCGCCTCGTCACGATCGACGAGGGCTGCGCGAATCCGCTCGAGACTCGAGTGATGCGCCGCACCCTGCCCTGAGCTCTCGGGGAGCACGTCGCACCACGCCATCGCCCGGTGACCCGGCCCGGCCTGTCCCGGCGTCCTAAGAGCTTCCGCAAGCGCGTCGAAAGCGCTGCATCGCTCCCGAGCGGCGGGCCTCGGCGTTCACCTGGTCGAACGCGCTGTACTTCTCGTGGGCGCGGCGCTCGAGCTCCTGGCATCCACACATCGAGCCTCGTAAGCGCCAAGTCTTGAATACGAGCACGCGAAAGCGAAAAAGGGAAAGAAGAAGAGCAACGGTGGCACACCCGGAAGACGATCCGGCCGGGCCGCCGTGGGACCCGCGGCGCCTCGTTCAACGCGCGGTTGAGCGTGGCGCCATGGCTCCGAAGCTCGCCCCTGCAGCTCCCGCTCCCTCCGGGCGTCGACAAACGCCGGGGGGTCCTCCGCGGACCCCCCCCACCCCGGGCGGGGCGACCGGCGTGGGAGGACGAGGCCTCGGCGTCGTGCCCTCGGCCCCCACTATCACGTGACCCTCGTGCCGCCTCACGAGGGCCCCCTCCCCGGGGCTCGGGGGAGTTCACGGGCCGGCCGGCCCACCGGTTCCACCCGGGCGGCGGGGAGTCATCCGAGAGCTCCACCACCTCCGCACGGGGACCGCCGGCGGCGGGAGCCGCCCCGCTCCGCCCTCCGCCCGGCGCCCCCCACCGCGCCTCCGCGGCCGCGGGCGCCCGTTGTGGCGCCGTTGCCGCCACCTCCGTCCGTGCCGCCGCATCCGCGGGCGCTCCCGCGGTAGCGCCCGCTCCGCCTCCTCCGCAAAGGCCGCCACCGCGGGCGGCACCTCCACCGTAGCCGCCGCCGCGGCCTCGCGCCTACGTGGCGACCGGCGCCGGCCGCCCCCGGCGACCTCGGCCGCGCCGCGGCGGGCCGATCCACCGGCCGGGGCCTCGAAGCCCCGGCCCGGGCCTTGCGCGCCTCGTGCCCGCCGCCGCGCCCGTCCCCGGGCGCGACCCCCTCGACGAACGCCGCCGGGTGGGGATCGACGCGTCCGTCCTCGGCACCTTGGCCGGTGCAAAGAGGAGGGACGGTTGGCACCGCCCCGCGCAAACACGAACGGAGGATTAGAGCGTCTAATAACCAGCAAACTAAGGCCAAGCAAAGGAAGAACAGGGTTCCTTACCTCGCGGAGGAAAAGGCCCGCTTCCTTTTCCTCGAGGCCTCCGACGAGGCCGGCGCGGGGCCGCGCCGCCGCCGCGGCACCTCCCCGACGGCGCCGCCGCACGCGCGGACACGCCCGCCTCACGCGTGGGCGCGCCCGACGCCGCCACCACGCGCGGGGGCACGCTAGCCCGCGCGCGCGCGCGCGCCCACCGCGCGCCCCTCGACGAGGACGCCGCGCGCGCGGACGCGCTCCCGCCACGCGCGGGCACGCTCGACGCGTGCGCGCGCACGTGCGCCGCGCGCGCCTCCGTGGCGCGCGTCGGCACCTCCGCGGCGCGTGCCGCCCCCGACGACGACCGCCCGGCGGCGGACGCCGACGCGCCCGCCCCCGGCAAAGCCACCCCCGACGCCGCGCGAGATCCGGCGACGGGGCGCGGGGGCTGCCACCTATCTGAGGGGCCCTCCCCCTCAGACTCTTCCTCCTCGTCCTGCTCCGAGGACGAGGGCTCCTCGATGTCCGGGGAGGAGAGCCCCGGCTCCTCCCGCCGCCGGTACTCCGCGGACCGTGCGTCGCGGCGCGCTTGGCGCCGCCTTGCGTGCTCCCTCCGCGCGCCGCCCGCTCCTCGCTGCTCCCCGCCGCGCCGCGCCGGCCGAGCGCACGGGAGTCGGGGGGTGGGTGGAACGGACTTGGCGGCGTTGAACCGCACCGGTTGCGCGCGAGAACAACGATGGCACATCGGGGAAACGGAATCGAGAACAAGGACTAAAACAGAATCAAAGAACCACACTCACCAACGGGCCGATGGGGAGCATCTCGATGTCCCACGGGGTCCGACCGCGAGGTGGCGGCGTCTCGGTGTCGACGGCGCTCCGCGCCGGGTGAGCGCGTACGGCCGCTCCAGCGGCGTCGGGAGCATCCGCGACCTCGCCACGTCGACGGGGTTGGCCGCCTCCGTCATCTCGAAGATGCAGAGCGGCCTCTCCATCAACGGCACGATTCGCCGGTGATGAAGGAAGGCGAGGACGCCCATCGCGTTGAGCCCTTCCCTCGCCAGCCGCTGCAAGGCGGCGAGGACGGACCCCTGGCGCGCCCGATGGTTGGCCGTGGGCAACCCGTAGCCCCAGCAGTCCGGCCTCTTCTTGAACACCCGGCCGGTGTAGGGAGGAAGGCCGGGCTCGGCGTTGCGCAGACTAAAACCATCCCCGCTCCCAGCCGGCGTTGTTCGTCGTCATGGTGCGGGGGATGTAGAACTCCTTGAGCGCGCCCCCCGCAGGCGAGCGACATCCCGCCGGCGCGCACCGCGCGGCGGGTCCTCGGCTCCGACGTGGGGCGCGTGATGAGCTCCGCGCGGAAGAGGTGTACCCAGAGCTCCCAGTTGACTGGGATCCCCAGGTACCCTTCGCAGACGCCCACGAACGTGGCCGCCTGCGAGATCGCATTGGGGGCAAAGTTGTGCAGCTCCACCCCATAGTGGTAGCACAATGCCCGCATGAATGTGCTCGCCGGCGCGTTGAAGCCGCGCTCGTGGTAGCGGAGGAAGCTCACCACGTAACCCTCCGGCGGATTGGGCTCAAGGTGCGACGATGGCGGCACGATCCACTCCGCCGGGCGCCCTTCTTCGTTGGCCGACAGCTGGCCGGCGGCGACCAGCTCGCCCAGGGCGAGCCGGGTCACGGTCGACCTCTCCCATGCGTACGGCTCCAGGACCCTAATCGGAAGCTGAGGCGGCGCCATGAGGGGGGGTGAACGAGTGCGAGGGCGGAGGACAAGGAGACAAGGAAGAAGCTCTAAACAGCGAGCCCGCGCGACGGCAAGAGCGAGGCGAAGGCGAAGGGACGGAGGACCGAAAACGGTAAGGAGCCAAGGTAGAAAACCGCCGCCCTTTCCTCACCGCGAGTTTATAGGCGACGGGCGAGTCCTCCGAGCGCACGCCCCGCCAACATTAACTCGCAGAATCTTTCCATCGCGTCGACGGGCGGGCCCCACCACGACTCGGCCGGCTCTAACACCTGCGGCGGGTCATCATTACGGCAAGACCGGCGACGACCGAGGCGAAACCGTCACGTCCGCCGGCCATGACGCCCACTACGCGCGCGCGCGCGCGCGCGCGCCTAAAAAGGCGCGCCCGCGCCGCAAAACCCGCGGCCACGCCCGCAAGGCAATTAAATGCTCGGGCCCCTTGCCAAGCAAGGAGAGCCCTCGAGCGAGGCGAATCCTCGGCTCGAGACAAGGGTGACCCTCGACGGGATATCGGCGTGAGAAGGTCGCCGGGACCTGCTCGATGTAGAGCGGCAACCGCGGCACCCATGCCACGTAGGACCCTCGAGCGGCATGACCCCCAACTCGAAACAAGGCGACCCTCGATGGGATATCGGCGTGAGAAGGTCGCCGGGACCTGCTCGGTGTAGAGCGAGACCACCGCGGGCACCCATGCCACGTAAGACCCTCGAGCGGCATGACCCCCAACTCGAGACGATGTCAATCCCCTAAAGAAGGCACGCGCGTGAGAGGATCGCCCAGGTCACGCTTGAAATAGAGCGACACCGAAAGCACTCATACCGCGCCATGCCCCCAACCAGCACCTCGAGGGTCGGCACGCCCAGACCCCTCGACGGCCGCAAACGCGAAAAAGACGGGGCTGGCCAAGGCACGGCCCCGCACGGCCTTACTGATCAGAGGTTCGAAGCCTGACCCTCGACGGGTTCGAACAGGCGCCCCGGATCACGCAGTTAGGGACGACGAGGGCACGCGCATTCGAGCCGTTCCTCGAGCCCGTCGGCTCGAGGGTGCCCCACATGTCGTGTTCGAGAGCCGCGAGGGCGGCTAGCGGGGGATCCCACCGAGGGAGAGCTTCCGCGCCCTCGGTCCCTAGCGAACGGGACCGAGCCCCACCTAGCAAACCCACGCAAGCGCTTCCATGGACGTGTCTCCGACCGCGCAGCCTACCCTTATCGAACGGGGCATGGACGTCCACTTGAACCACCCGCTAGCGGCTCGAAGAGGAATCCGCGATTCGCGACCCGCTCGATGGGAGTCGTGGAAACCTCACCTCCCGACCCGCGGAGGGACGGCGAGGGCGTGATAAATGACAAGTCGTCGAGCTCGACCCGATCGCCTCGAACAGGCCAAGGCTCGGGGGCTTGACGCACGGCTACACCTCCTTGGAATTGCACCCGCCGGAGACAGTGACGGGGGAGCGTGCACCCCCGATGCCGGGCTGAAATACCGCCGATGCCGGTTGGCATATGTGCCACGCCTTTCGACCGAATTGCTCGCGGTTAACCCCCCGCAGGGAGAGCCCACACTCTCCGCAGGGGCTTCGGGGCTGGGACCCGCGGGTCCGCTAGCGCGGCCCCACGGAAAGCGTTCGCAAACAAGGAGGGAAGAACGTCCTATCAGTAGGTTCCAGCATCTGCGGGAGCCTCAATGGCAAACCCGCAGATGCTCGGGGGCTACTGTCGGGGACCGCCCTAGGGGTCCCCTCAAATAATGGGGGAACCCTCACTTAAATTCCTGCATCAAAATGAACTAAGCCTAACCATGCAGAGAACTAACCATGCAGGACGTGGCCCATGCAGCAGGACTTCGGAGGCCCACCAAGACAGCTCGCCTACGAAACCCCTCGAGCAGGCTCCGCCTCGCCCGAGGGTACACTCCTCCTCGAACGGGCTCCGCCCCGCTCGAGGGGCAACCCCCTCCTCGAACGGGCTCCGCCCCGCTCGAGGGGCAACCCCCTCCTCGAACGGGTTCCGCCCCGTTCGAGGGGCGACCCTTCCCTCGAGCGGTCCCGCCCGCTCGAGGGCTCGCTCCCCTCGAGCGGGCCTCGCCTCGCTCGAGGGTTCGCTCCACCCTCGGGGGGGCCCGCCACGCTCACGGGCGCCCCGCACGCGTGCGCCGGCCCCGTACTTGGGCATTTAACGCCCCGACGCCGCGAGGATGGCGCCATCATGCGCCGGGGCTCACGCCCCGGTGCCGCCGCACCAACTCCCCGGGGAGGAGCCCATCCCCGCCCCCGTGGGGTGGACCGTGCGGTACGGCCGGCGTCGGTCCCATGACACCGCGCGCACGCCCCCGTACGGCTAACGCGCTCGACCCTCGAAAGGGGGCCGGCGCACCCTCGACTCCACTTTCCCCGTGACCCCGCAGGTTAGGTGAGGGGCGCTAGGCCGGTGGGTGGCCATCCCGGTCACTCGTAACGGCGCGCGACCGCCGTACCCACGCGCGCGGGCACACGCCCGACTCCGCGGGCGCACGCCCGAGCACTTGCGGCAACCACTCCACCACCGCAGCTCATTGGGAAAGAACGCCGTTCGCCCGCTCCCCGTGCCCCGTACCGCCGTCATCGGCACCTCCCTCGAAGCCTATCGGGGGACGCCATCGCCATCCGCCGCCTCCTACCCTCGAACCGCCACTTGTTCGGGTACAAGGTAGGCCATCATGGCCGGATCGCGCGAAGATCGACCGGACGGCCGCCCGCTCTACACCGTAGCACGACGTGCTCCCACACGCGCCTAGGTAGCGCGGCGTGCATGTAACTCGCCGCTCCCTTGGCCTATAAAAGGGAAGGCGAGCCCCCAGCCGCGGGGGGACGGATCCGGAGGAACACAGCGCACTGTGCACTCACTCTCTTATTCTCCCACAACATCTTCAGCTACTCACCAGGGACTTGGGAGCCACGCTTCCTCTCCCGCCTTGCTTGTATTTGCCCCACTACAAGCACCCCCGGTGCTGAGCAATATAGTGCCACGAGCACACCACTGCTGGACGTACGGCCCCCTCGGCGGAACCAGGATAAATCCTTGTGTCATTTGTTGCTTAGCATCGACCATTGAGGGATAGACCTAGGCGTTATCTACTGGTTAGTGTCGGGACCATATTCCGCACCGACACCTCCGGAGAAGCCCCCGAGCGGATGCGAGTGAAGACCCGGTGCATTTGGAGGATGAAGTCTTCCCCGTCGAAAAGCATGAAGACTGGCGCCGGGAAGAAGAGATCTCGCGATGAGGCGGCTGGATCCACCCAGGGGTCAACACCGCCGACATCTCCCCCGTGCCCGAATCCGAACAAAGAGTGGAAGAAATCGAAGGCGAAGACCGAAGATTTGCTTGCGCTTGTGAACAACGGTTTCCTCCGGGAAAAGGAGATGGACATGTGGTGCGCCGCCGTGGGAGACTCGTACCCAATGGAGAAGAACCCCGACGAGATCCCGATGTTCGCCCGGTTCGTGGAGCGCGGGTTGGCCCTCCCGCGAGCGACTTCTTCAAGGGTCTCCTCATGTATTACGGTATAGAGTACTTGAACCCGAACCCTAACATGATTTTTCATGTCTCCGTCTTCGTCCATTTCTCGCGAGGCCTTCGTGGGGATCAAACCCCACTAGGTTTTGTTTCGTAAATTCTTTCTCTTGAAGCCGCGGCGGAGCGCGAACGACCCGGGGAATAGTCGGAGGAGCCGGCATCCGGATGCGCGAGGACGCCGCCGAGCGCACTTGTCGTACAAGCTCATCGACTCCAACCAAGGCCGGAAGTCGAAGTGGTTCTACATCACCAACCACCACCGGAGCCGCCGAAGTCGAGCGGGAAGCGGCCGAAGCATCGGGAGTGGGATGCGGAGGGTATTCAACTACCCGTGCTTCTGCGAAGATCAAGGCTTTGAGAGAAGCCGGCCGAGGGCCGAACACATGGCCTTCGGCCTTCATGAAGAGGAGGGTGCTGCCGCCGATGGCGCGCGACACCCTCGGGTACCAATATACGGGCGACGACACATCGAGGATGCCCGATAATGAAGTCGACGATGATGACATCGTCAATAGACTGGGTAGGATCTTCAAAGATATGCCACCATACACACCTCGCCCCGGTCCCTGTGTACTCCACGGTTCGTCCGCCAAACAAGGTTGGTAATCGAACTTTTGTCTTCGAGTACTCATTGTGTTGTAGCGATCGAGCTCACCCAAATTGTTTGATGCGGGATGACCCGACAAAGTTTGTCTCCGACCCGGCTTCCCCTCCTCGACTTGTGGATATTCCGGAGGAGGGCAAGGCCAAGGAGCGCCGTGAAGCTCGGCGAGGGTGACGACACGTCACCATTGAAGAGACGTCCGACGAAGAGGACGGGGAGACGCTTCAGGAGCGGTTCCGAGTTGCGGTTCGGGTTCGGTCGTCTGGACCCGCCCAATGTGCCCCTCATCGATGATCCACCGACTAGCCTGGAGGCTAGTCTCCCTGTGCCGCCAAGGAAGCCACGCAATGTGGCACGCAAGCGCGTCGCCAAGAAATTGAAGGTCACCGAGACTACGTCTCAGGAGGCAAGCTCCTCGAGTAGAGTAGTCGAGCACTTGTCTTTGCAATATTGTGTATGCTAACAATTGAGTTCTGAATGCTTGCAGGAGATTCCACCATCCGACCCTGTTGACCAAGGGGAAAGAGACGACTGGAAGACGGTGGGCGAGCCGGCTGAGAGAAGCCGCAGCCCAGCCCCCACCGTAGAAGAACTTGTGTCGTAGATGACACGGCGGTCCACTAGAGTTGTCGAGCCGCGGCGCCGGCCATGGAGAGCAGGTCGGAACGGAGCGCGGCTGCGGTGCCGAAGAACCGGTAGCGGCTCAAGGCCGAAGAAGAGGTGCCCGTGAAGCCGGGCTTGTAGACATCGCCAGCATACTTGGCGCTCCGACCGTGACTGTCGTCCGGTCTAGCTTGTAAGTGAAAACCTTTCCCGAGTAGTACTTGTAGTTTTGTAGTCCTACTTGGTTGACCAGCGATATTGTACTGTGCAGGAAATCAACTGACTTGTCCTGGGAAGGAGATGAACCCGCGCGCGGCGGCGACCGAAGAATTCTCCGCACCTTTCGAGGAGTCCGCTCCCCTTCCTCAGGCTGAGACCGTGACGCCGATCGCGGAGGCTAAGCTGCCGGAAGCCAGCGTAGTAGAAGGTGAGTACACTGCGGTAATGCAGCCTTCCTCGAGTAGTAATCAGAGCCCCCGGGAAACTGGTCCCGTGTGTCTTGTGTTGAAAGGGGCAGAAGTCGAGGGAAGCACCATCCCTAAGGCTGTGCCGGTTGAAGGCATCGTGCCAGAAACCGAGGTGGCCACAGGAGCGGCAACCAAGCCGGTAGAGACGGCGGCCCCGGGTGAGCGAAGAGGTGCGTGGCGATGCCTTGCGGAGGTGAGCTTGGAGGTAGTCGCCCGCTTGCCGGAAATCTAAGACGTGGAGCCGATCCGTTCGGCGCCAATGTCCGAGGCCGCGGCAACTAGTCGTGATGGACTCGAACTTCTGGCGGACGACCTTATCAACCCGACGACGGTAGCCCGCAATTTGGAGCCATTGCGGCATACCGAGCAATGGATGAAGGTACGTAACAGTACCCTTGAGTAGTCGAAATCTTCTTGATTCGAGTACCCGAATAATAATTGTTGCCTTCTGCAGGATGTCGTGGAGAGATCCCGACAGAAGTACGATATGCTCTAGGGGTAAGGCGATATGGTGCTCCGGGCAAAGACGTTGGAGAAAGAACTTGTTAAGGTCAGGAAGCATTCCGCCATGCTCCAGTCCAAGCTTGACGGCGCCTTCGCTCAGTACCATAATGAAGTACAAGATATGCGGGCGAAGAGCGATGAGCCGGTCCACAAGAACAAGTCGATGCGCCAGAAGAACAAAGGTATGCCGATGTCATCTTGTCGAGTACTTATTGTGGGTACCCTGTAGTAGTCTGACATCTCCCTTTGAGTTGTTTGCAGATCTTGAGGCCCGAGTGGAACAACCAAGGCATCGAGGTCGATATGAAGAATCTCTTCTACCGAGAGAAGGATGCCCGCGATGTACTTGAGTACGATTATAAGCACTGGCTCATGAGTGTAATATGCACATGGAGCTTCGGATCGCCTCGGATAGTGACCTTGTCAACTGCTATAAATCTCTACGAAGCCGAATGAAGACTTGCGAGAAGTTGCGGGGGGCGGCTCAAGGAAGTCGAAGAAGCCGCGCTCCCCATTGCGAGGCCGCCGGTGCCACACCCGGCGGGCCAAAGATAGCCCCTCCGGTTGGCCGTGAAGGAAGCCCCGGACGCCCGGCTACATATGTCAAGCATTTGGCGAAGTCCATCCCGAACCAAGTCTTGGCGTTCATTAAGTCATACTTCCCCAAGGCTCGGTGGAGGTAGTCGCGGGTGGACTAGGCGCCAATTGCACGGATGAGCGACACCGAGCTTCGGAGCGGATGGCGCCGATTGCGGAGGCACGGTAGAATAAGTTGAAGCAAGAGTCGAACTTTATTACTGAAAAATACACCTGGATGGCCAGGGCCGTTTACAAGTGAAGTTGCCGGGACCGAGGCCGCCTACGGCTAGAGTAGTGCTAGGGCGTATAGCCGCTTACTGCCCAGTAGATCCGTTAGTACCGTATAGACCGGATCTTGAAGTACATGGTCTCTTGATAGACTGCCGCCGGAGTCCTTGACGCTCTAAGCAGCCCGAGTTCCGTTAGTAGCGGTTAACGCTGGATCTCGGAGTAGGGTAGCCCGGAGACTAGTGCCTGGACCCGAAGGCCGCTTACAGCGAAGGGTTCGGGAGTAGTCGTGTAGACTTGAGCCCCCAAAGTAGTAGAGAGACTACGCATAGAACCGACAGAACTGGTCGACGTTCCACGAGTTGCTGATGTCTTCGCCTTCAAGCATCTGGAGGCGATAAGAGCCTGGTCCGGTCATCTTTGCAACTGTGAAGGGACTTTCCCATGGCGAGCTGAGCTTGTGTAGTCCTTCCGTGTTCTGGATGCAGCGGAGGACGAGATCGCCAATGTTGAAGGAGCGTTCCTTGATGTTGCGGTCGTGGTAGCGTCGGATACCTTCTAGGTACCTTGCTGACTGGACGAGGGCAGCGCAGCGAGCTTCTTCGAGTCCATCGATGTCAACTCGTCTGCTATCTTCGGATATCCCTTCGTCGTACTGCTCTACTGCCGGCGACTCCCACATGACGTCGGCGGGTAGAATAGCTTCAGAGCCGTAGACCAGGAAATAGGGTGACTGTCCCGTTGGCTTGGTGGGTTGAGTACGCAGCCCCCAGAGAGCGTTGGGCAGTTCCTTGATCCACTTTCCTCCTTTTGTGTTAGCAGCATCGTGCAGTCGCTTCTTGAGAGCGTCGAGTACCATGCCGTTGGCATGCTCGACTTGTCCATTGGCCTGTGGATGGGCGATTGAGACATACCGGACGTCGATCCCGTTGTTCTTGCAGTACTCCCAGAACTGGTGATTGTTGAAGTTGGAGCCCAGGTCTGTGATGATGCGATGGGGTAGTCCATAGCGATGCACGAGTTCATCCAAGAAGTCGAGTACCCTGTCGGCCTTGGGACAGTGACCGGCTTGACTTCAATCCACTTGGTGAACTTGTCGATGGCCACCAGAACTCTGTTGAATCCTCCCCGCGCGCTTGGAAGAGGCCCAATCATGTCGAGCCCCCGGCGGGCGAAAGGCCGGGTTGGTGATATGGTGACTAGCTTGTAGGCCGGGACGTGTTGTTGCTCGATGAAGTACGGCACCCTTGGCACCTTCCGACGAGTTCCTCGGCATCACCCAAAGCCGTGGGCCGGTAGAAATCTCGCCGGAAGGCCTTGCCGACCGGCGTACGTGAAGATGCGTGGTTGCCACAAACGCCTTTGTGTATCTCCTCCAAGATGTCCTTGCCTTCTTCTCGGGGAACACACTTCATGAGTACTCCGAGAAGTGGCGCCCCACCGTATAGCTTGTCCCCGACTAGGACGTAGGACTTGGCCGGCGGATGAGTCGCTCGTCCAAGTTTTTGTCCGATGGAACCTTCGGCTCACGGATGTAGTCGATGAAGGGTTGTCGCCGGTCCACGTCGATCATCATGACCTCCTGGCCGGTGGCGGGTGCGGCCCGGATCGGTGGTCGTAGGCGCCGGATGCGGGATGGATGGCGCGTGAAGCTCGTGGACGAAGACACCCGTTGGTACTTGAGCGCGAGTAGAACCAAGCTTTGATAGGACGTTCGGCGCAACGTTGTTGTCGCGAAGGACATGATGGAACTCGAGACCATATAACTTGTTCTCAAGCTTGCGGACTTCTAGGCGTAGGCGTCCATGTTCTCCTTATTGCGGTCCCAAGACTTGTTGACTTGGTTGATGACCACCGTAGAGTCGCCGTAGACTAGTAGTCGCTTAATGCCTAGGGAAGGCTGAGGCGGAGCCCTTGTAGTAGAGCTTCGTACTCGGCTTCATTGTTTGAGACCTTCCAAAAGATCCGCCGAGGACGTACTTGAGTTGTTCGCCCGTTGGAGAGATCGGGAGTACCCCTTCACGGCACCTTCGAGCTTGAGTGAGGCAGTTAAAGTACATCACCCAATGCTGCGGTCGCTCGGTTGGAGTTGGTAGCCGATTCTCCCGCCATTACGCCATGAAGTCGACTAGTGCTTGTGACTTGATGGCTGTTCGTGGCTTGAAGTCGATGTTGAGGGCACCGAGTTCGACTGCCCACTTGGAGATTCTTCCAGTAGCATCTTGGTTCCGCAGGATGTCACCGAGCGGGTAGTCGGTGATGACGGAGATCGAGTACTCCTGGAAGTAGTGTCATAGCTTCCGCGAAGTAATGAGCACTGCATACAGTAGCTTATGTAATGGTTGGTAGCGTGCTTTAGATTTTGACAGGACCTCGCTGACGAAGTAGACTGGTCGCTGGACTGGGTAGGTGTGGCCGTCTTCCTGCCGCTCAACAACGATGGCAGAACTGACCACGTGAGTAGTCGCAGCGAGGTAGAGCGATGAGTCGCTCCTTTTTGCGAGGAGTCGTGAGGATCGGCGGGTTGGATAGGAAATCCTTCGGTACCGAGCGAGAGCTTGATCTCCTCTCGGAGTCCACACGAACTTCTCTTGATGCTTGAGTAGTTTGAAGAAGGGTAGCCCCCGTTCTCCAAGCTTTGAGATGAATCTGTTCAAAGCCGCCATGCACCGGTAAGCTTTTGGACATCTTTGATGCGGTGGGAGCTCTCATATTGGTGATGGCGGAGATCTTCTCGGGGGTTGGCTTCGATGTTGCGATGGGCGATGATGAAGCCGAGTAGTTTTCCCGACGGTACGCCGAAGACACACTTGTTCGAAGTTGAGCTTCCGGTGGTACTCTCGCAAGGATGCGAAAGTTTCTTCAAGATCGGCGATGAGCGTGTCGGAGGTTCGGTCTTGACTACCACGTCATCCACCTAGGCTTCGACGTTCTTGTTGAGTCGTCTCTTGAAACGAGCCCCGGATAGCTCGTTGGTAGGTGGCACGGCGTTCTTCAACCCGAACGACATGGTCTTGTAGCGATGGCGCCGAATGGGGTGATGAACGCGGTCTTCTCCCGGTCTTCTTCCTTGATAGAAATCGGTGGTACCGGAGTAGCGATCGAGGAAGTAGAGCGAGGTCGCGGCCCGCCGTGAAGTCGATGACCCGATGTATCCGCGGCAACCCGAAGGGGTCCTTGGGGTAGTGCTTGTTGAGGTCGGTGTAGTCGACGCACATCCTCCACTCGTTGGAGTTCTTCTTGCGGACAAGGATGGGGTTGGCGAGCCACTCAGGATGGAAGACTTCCCTGATGAAGCCAGCTGCGAGTAGTTTGGCGAGTTTCTTCTTGATGGCATCACGTCGGTCGTCGGCGAAGCGGCGGAGGTGTTGTCGTTTCGGGGTAGCTTTGGGGTCAACGTTGAGTGAGTGCTCGATTAGATTCCTGGGCACCCATGGCATGTCCGCTGGTTTCCAGGCGAAGATGTCTCGGTTAGCCTGGAGGAAGCTGACGAGCGCGTCTTCCTATTTTGGGTCAAGGCCCGCCCCGATCATGGTGGTCTTGCTCTTGTCGCCTATTCCAAGATCAATTGCCTTGACTTGCACTTCCTCAGAGGGCTGAGGCTTGTTGGCCTTGTCTGACTTCTCTGGGATGTCGAGTTCACTTGGGGCAAGCTTCTTTGATGCAGCATAGATTTCCATCATGGCGTTGGGTACTTGATTGGTGGCTGCGAGTTCCACAACATCGTATCGCGGTCGAAGGATATCTTCAAGTCCCCTTGTAGCGAGAGTACACTAGCTGGGACTTGGCATCTTGAGTACCAAGTACGTGTAGTGGGGTACCGCCATGAACTTTGCGATAGGCCGGTCTACCGAGGATGGCATGGTAGGAAGTCTCGAAGTCCGCGACTTCGAATTTGATGTACTCGGTGCGGTAGTTTTCTCTGGTTTCCCCGAAGGTGATCGGCGGGGACCACCGAGCCCAGTGGAATAGCCGCGCTCCCGGGGACGATGCCGTAGAAAGGCAATGTGCTCTTGGTGAGCATGTGAGTGATGTCGAGCTTCATCTTCTTCAATGTCTTGGTGAAAAGGACGTTAAGCCCACTCCCACCGTCGATGAGTACCTTGTTGAGTACTGGAGCCCGCGACTACTGGCTTCAGGACGAGAGGAAACTGCCCTGGTTCAGAGAAGCTTGTCCATTGATCCGCGCGGGAGAAGGTGATGGGTACCTCCGACCACCTGAGAGGGGTCGGAACCGCTGGTCCAATGTTTAAGACTTCCCGTCGAGTGGCCTTCTGAGACCTTTTGGTGTGTAGTCCACCGAAGAGGACGTTCACCGTCTTGTCGGGTTCTTGGAAATCGCCGTTGCCATCATCGACTTTTTTCTTGCCTTTCTTGTCGTGAGGAGGCCGTGGTCTGGAGAGTCCTTGAGTGCTCGCCGGAGTTGGTAGCACTGCTCGGTAGTGTGGTTGCCCTCTAGATGCCACGGGCACTTCTCTTTCAGCAAGTCCTTGAAGCCGCCAGAGGTCTTCTTCGAGTTGTCTTTCGAAGGGGCCTTTGGATAGCCACAAGCTTGTGTTGTCCGGCTTGTGCTTGCGATTAGGACCCGAGTAGTTGTTGTTGCAACCGCCTTGATCCCGGTTGTTGTTGTTGCTGCCGCCCGCATTTTGCTTGCTCTTGCCGCGAATAGCATCGTACTTAGCGTTCTCCTTGTCTTCTTCGTCGGCCCATGAAGTAATCATGTCTTTGAGCTTGGTAATGGAGCTCGGGCTGCGGCGACCGAAGTCTTCGAAGGTGCGACGGTGGTAGAGACTGTCTTGGAAAAGGTTGATGACTTCCTTGTCGGTAACATCGACTACTGCGGCGCTCTTGTCGAAAAAGTGCCGCATGTACTTGCGCAAAGTCTCGCCCTATTCCTGCTTCACCATGGCCAGGTCCATGCGAGTACCCGAGCATCCCATGGCGCCCGCAAAGTTGCCTGGTGAATCGCTCCTTGAGCCGGTCCCACTTGTCGATCGAATACTTCTCAAGGGACTCGAGCCATGTAAGTGGAGCTTGGTCTAGACGAAAGGGAAGTAGAGGCACTTCGTATCGTTATTGCCACCGGCATTCTCGATGGAGAGGGCGTAGCATCGGTGCCACCGTACGGATCTTGCTTCGCATCGTACTTGGTGATCCCGGAGGCTTGAATTTCTGCGGGAGCGACGGATTGCGAAGTCGAGCATAGAAGGCGGGGAAGCCGTCGTTCTCGCCCCGCCGTGGAGGATTTCTTGCGTCGAATTTCTTCGATTCTACGGCGGGCATCATAGCCGCCGCGTGAGACACCGTGATGTGGCCGTCCGCGTGGCCTCGGCCTCCGTGGTCGCCTCCGCCACCGGCTCTCCTTCCGGCCCCCCCCCGGGAGGAGCTCCCGCCGCCTGCCCTCCACCCCGCCGCGTCACCATGAGCCACCACGACGCGACTGCCGCCAGTGCCACCAGCACGCGACCGCCCCGAGAAGGTCCTCCAGCTGATGCCCTAGTGCGGTTGGGGTTCTGTGGTAGTTCTCTTCGAGTACGGTTGCGTCCGTTGTCAGCTGGACTGCGGCTTGTGGCTTCATGGTCGACTTCGCGACTTACGAGGGGAGGCACTTGAGTGACTCTATTGTTGACTCTCATGAAGTAGGCGTCCTCCACGAGCTTGGCGGTGACTTCTCCCGCATGCATCCCCCGAGCTCGATGTGCTATCGTAGTGATAGACATGAAGCACTTGTTCGGGGGGTAGTATGCACTCGGCTTTCGACTTGGTTAAGCTCCTCTGTGAGGTTCCGTATGGGGAGGCTCTCACGGAGACGTCGACGCCGTTCGTTACGCTTCCTGTTACGCTCACGTCGGGCGTTCTTGTCGTCGCTGGTTTCGTCTGCGGGTGCATTGGCAGACAACTCGTCTGCTGAGATATCTTCGAGGTAACGGTCAGGTCGTGTCCCTGAAGGTCCCGGCGTCTCGTTGGTAGTCATGAAGACTTGACGATCAGGAGAGCCAAGACTGGAGTCGGTAGTCGCCACCTCTGTTGGAGTGTGCTCCTCTGTCGGAGATAATGGTGTTCCCTCTGGAAGGGGAGCGAGTCGAGGTAGGTGACATAGCGCGAGTTCCCGTCTTCGGGTACGCGAGCTTGCGGTCGGCCGATAGACGAATCTCCCGGCATGTGTAGATGTTATAACCGAGGCCGGGGGGCGGGTCCCGACGGCGGTTGCTCGGTCGTAGAGATCTCGGACTCAGGCTTGTCTGGGTCCGATCCGAAGTCGAACTCATAGGAGGAGTCCGAGTGTAGCTGGAGACGAGGTTGGAGTCCGAGGTGTAGTCGGAGACGATCTCCTTGCCGAATCGGCGCGCAGTGAGAGCCTTCGCGTGGGCCCTGCTAGCGTTGCAGAGGCCGTATAGGAAGTGCTCATGGAGTGGGGAGTCCGCACACGATGGCTCGATAGCCGGCTCGCATGCGATGGCCCACGGGGACGTCGAGTTCGAGTTGGAGTCGGATCCAAGCTCGAAGTCGGCGTGTTGGTTGTAGAGCGAACTTTCGCCGACCTTCGGCGAGTTCGCCGTGACTACTTCGAGGAAGCGTCACGAGCCCGGTGCACGGGTTGGGAGTCATGGTGAGGCGTCGTTGGAAGGATCCGGCGCCGTCGGCGGTGCACACCCGGGACCCGAAAATGAAGGTGTCGCCGTGGTTGAAAGCGACGATTGACTTGATGAAGACGAAGCCGTTGAGTTCTCCATGAGATCTTTGGCGAGATCCCCTACCGGCACGCCGAGTGTCGGTGTTTTAGGCCGGCAACCTACCAAGGGGAGTACCGAGGTAGATGAATGTGGCATCGCCGAGATCGGTAACTCGAAGGAAGAGACACGTGGCACACAATTTAGACAGGTTCGGGCCGCGAGGTGCGTAATACCCTACGTCCTGTATGCTGCGTAGCTCTGGATTGATTGGGTATGTTTACAAGATGATGCGTATGAGAGAGAGAGGGGTCCCTGCCTCGCCTTATATAGCCCGGGAGGCAGGGTTACAAGTCGGTTTGAGGAGAGAGTACTAGTCGGGTACGTCTAGGAGTTCTCTACATAGTACAGGACATGTATAGCTTCCTATCCGAGTACTTCTCCACCGTAGTCCTTGCGCCTCACGCCATCAGGTGTCGTGTGGCACAAGCCGAGTAGTCCCAGGGGCCCACCGAGTAGTCGGTCCTGGTACCCACCGAGGCAGTGCGCCCAGGGAGGTCCATACGACACCCTTCTGCACGCGGGCCCTTGTCGTCAGTTTCTCTTTGAGTTGGACGAAGCTCCTTTTCTCGCAAGATTTGGATTGGCTAGGTCCTTGGAGTTTGTCATCTTCTCAGGTTTGGTCCCTGGGCTTCTTGGAGTCAAGTTTGCTTCATTGCACGACTTGTACCGGGCTTCAAGGTCTTGTTAAGGTGCTTGATGAACTTATCCAGGAAGTCTTGCTTTCAACGCTAAAACCCTACATAAACACTAAACTCCAAAACCGACATGCACGACGAACTTGTTATACCAAGGGGGTTAGTACCAATGGATAAGATATAGAAGTCATGCCAACACCGAAGGTAAACTCATGGCTAGGTTGACGAAATTTCACCGTCAACACACATGCTTCAAGTAACATTAGCATTCTCATTAAATCATCATTGCGCGCACAAAACCATTTCGTATACATGGCACGAAGTTGGCGATCCACGTCGGTTGTGACCGAACGCTTTCGAAGGCCATATTCCCCAACAGTAGCCCCTCATCAGTGAGGGTCGTCCGCTCCTTAGACGGGCCGAGCTTACGAAATACTCTTCATAGGGCGAAAATGGGCTTCGGAACTCCCACGGACGGCCCACACCGATTTTTACCTGGAAGAAAGACGCGTGCTACCCCTAATGAAATGACCATTGAGAGATTCATGTGTTGGGGTAAAAAGGTAAAAACGTGCGTTATTCGCGAGATCATTAGGCTGCGACGCACTATAAAAGGGGGTCTGACCCTTGGGCTGCCCCACCCCACTGCTGCGATCGACAGACGAGAGGCTTGCACCCCAGCGGTCTCACTGTAAGACTCCCTTCGCCCACCTGTCTTCCTTTCGTTCGCAATAGTTTGTAGTCATGGCCCCGAAACGGTGGCGCGATGCTGTCGCGAAGGAGATTCTGAAGACATACACCTTCGGACGGAGCATGATAGATGGGGGCGACATATCCTCCCTTCAGAAGAACCGCATGGTCGGGACAGTGAGGGCTCCCGGGAGGGAGACCATGCCGAAGCCCCAGGAAAACGAAGTTGTCATCTTTCGGGATCTGTTGTTCGCCGGGCTTCAGTTCCCTCTTCATCCAGTTGTCGTCGACATCCTCCGGTATTTCGACATCTATCTGCATCAACTCACCCCCAATGCCATCCTGTGCCTCTCGGTGTATATGTGGATTTGCCGGACTACGAAGATCAAACCTTCCGCCGAGGGTTTTTCTTCGGCGCACCAGGTCCATCATCAACGTCGCACTGTCTTCGAAGAGGAGGGGGACAAAACTGTGGAGAAAGACTGCCAGTTTGGCTGCTTGAACTTCTCATACAAAACCGGTGTCGTCAGCCCCGTGACCGCGTACCACAACAAGTGGCCTTCGGATTGGAAACAACACTGGCTATACCACACTGACAAGGGCCCAGATTAGGGGCCCCCTTTGATGGCAAGATTATCCCACTTGAAGACAACATCATCCACAAGGTGAAGACTTATGTCAGCTGGCGAGCAGCTCGAGGATGGTCGTACTCTTGCTGACTACAACATCTAGAAGGAGTCCACCCTTCACCTTGTGTTGTGTCTCAGGGAAGGCATGCAGATCTTCGTCAAGACCCTCACTGGCAAGACGACCAGTCTTTGGCCAGACGGCTGCATCTCCGACTAGTTTCCCACTAGAGGAACCCTCGCACAACAAGTCTCCGCCTCGCACGACAAGTCCAGGCTCCGACTAATACGTGGGCCCAGCCGCACTACTCGGGCGGCGCTACCGATGCGAGGAAGGAGCGAATCTCCACGTCACGCAGAAACAACAGCTGGCGGCCATGCAAGCGACCCGCTCCTGCAAGAGCCTTAATGCGGGCCTGACAAGTCGCACAGCCATCACATCGCCATCCTCTCCTACTCAGCCACACGCAAGACAAAACCCGAGGCACTCAAACACCCTCTACGAACGCACGAGCCTAGACTTAGGCTCGGGCGTGGCAAGCTAGGCAAGCACTCGGGCAGACTAAGACAAGCCCAAACTACTCAGGGAGAAGGCCAAGCGTCCCGGAGGGAACAGTTCAACCCGGCCACGCGGCGGCTTCCCCGACAAGGTATCGCAACTCGGCTTCGACACGCCCTAACGGACAGCGACGTACGACGGGACGTGCCAGCTGCCAAGCACTGTAACTCTTTTGTATTTCCCCTTGAGCCCCTCCCCTTGAGACCATAAAAGGGAGAGGAGGGCAACGGTCCCCAGGGTTAGACTTACACACGATCATACACCACCATCCGGGACCTGGGAACAAACTCCCTCTCCCGACCAGCTTGTAAACCCTACTGCGAGCACACTTGGCTCAGGAACACGGCAACCACGCACTGGACATAGGGTATTACTCCTCGGAGGCCCGAACTAGTATAAACCCCGTTGTCTCACGAGCTAACCATCCGAGCCTGACGCACGATCGACATAAATTTACTTCTGGCGGTAGAGAACCCCGACAACACCGTGACTCCACTCTCCCCGGGGGAGCCGCATCCAATGTCTATGAAGGAGCTACCTCCTCTCCAAGATTCATACACAAAAAATCTGTCTTGCCCCGAAGGGGACGAATTCATCATGATGCTCCGCCGGTTTCCCCGTAAATACAACACCCGCGGCATCGTTGAAGAGTACTACAACATTCCCGTGTGCCCACTTCTTGATGGGTGGGCAGTGGCCCAAGAAGCCTGGGCTGCCGACAACGACGGCATCCCGTGTCCTGACTGGATGAAGGTTTTTGTCTTCACCTTGGCGCGTGAGTTTCGTGTCCTTCTCTGACCCTTCGAATCGATGTAAACTTCACATGTCGCCTCGGCTTTGCCTGACGCTCGCTTCTACTTGTTGATTCACAGAGCTGAAGAAGAGAAAAGTGGAGGATCATGACGATTTTATCCTTGGCCCCGTGTCACCGAAAGAGTACAAGGACATGGTGGCGGAGCTGAATGGATCTCGAATAAACCGCGTGTTCGAGTTTTTCAAGTTCACCACGCTAGAATGACTCGGCTTCCCTAAGCATCGCGAGGTAGCCGAGAGGAAAGCTGCAACGCTCACCGTTGCCAAAACGGACATGGGCGAGACAGCGACGTCACCACGCGCCGGAGACGCGCCGTCGAAGAAAACTACGAAGAAAACTGCTCTCACCACTGCGGCCACCGCTGCGGCCGAAGGGAAAGCCCGGAAGAAACGCGGTGCCCGTCCGACAAGCTCACCCCCGCTTGCTAAGAGAACCCGTGTTGTTGATGTTGAGACCGGCACTGTAGGGACCGTAATCGCCGCTGTGCCATTGCGCTCAGCCGCACCTTCGGCAGGAGGTGGTGGAGGGGCTGGCGGACCACTGCTGGTGCCGCTAAGCCTAAAGGAGAAAGACAGCGACGAAGAGAGCGACGTTCGCATCGTGTCCTCAGTTGGCGAAGCGCCTCGTGGCCGAAGCCCCCACCCCTCGGTGACGAAGCCCTTTGCGACGAAGGCAAAACTAGCTCAGCTTCCACCAGCTCATCAAGCTCTTCATCTGAAAACACTGGTCAGTCTGCCTCGCCTTCGGCAACGGGTGGCGAAAAAGATTGCTTTGTTGCCGAAGCCGAAGAAGAGGAGGTGAAGGAGGATGAGGACCCCAAAAGCAGCAACTACCGTGTGACGCCAGAGGACCCCCAAGCTGCCGCTACCCGTCTTCAAATCCCCGCCAAGACGAAGCTGATTGGTGGGAAACAAATCCGCTTCTTGGGACTGATGAGCGGCGGCCATGAGTGCAAATTCTTGGAAGAAGCGGGGTCGAGCTTCGCGATCCCCCACGAAGAGGAATACTTCTGCGGGTTTAGCTCCAAAGACCTGATAACCGCGTGCGGCGATTTGGCACTGAAAAATTTTGTGGCATCGCGGTGCCTTACGCGAAAGCTGGAGCGGGAGGACAAGGAAACGAAGGAATCGTCGGCCGCCGCAACCGCGTCCCTGCAGAAATGGGTGACCGTGCTTGAAAACCTGCTGGCCGCGGAACAAAACCGAAACCAACAACTTCAGCAGGAGAAAGAAAATGAAACCAAGACCTCCCAGGCCGCCCTTGAGACGCTTTGCCTGGATGTGGAGAGGCTAGCCAGCGCTAAGGAGGACTTGAGTGTCCAACTTCGCAACAAAGACACTGAGCTGACCGACACGAAGAACGAGGCAGGACGATTGAACAGCGTCCTAGAGCGGTACCGCATAGAACATATACGGAGCGCGGAGGTGCTGCGTTCCGAGGTGCTGGAACTGCTGGAGCAGTGCAACCTTGACGCCCCGCCAACTTCGTTCCCCCAGTGCACCGTCGGGTCCTTTTATGAATGGCTGAGCGCTTGCTTCGATCTCATCACCATGAACACCAAGATCTTCGGCGATCTTGGGGCCGCGGTCGGGGTCCGCACGTTGGCCTACTCCGTGTGCTCTTTCGTTCCCGTGGATCACCCTTCATCGGAAAAGACCATCAGCAAAAGTGATCTCCAGCGCTTGACGAAAGACGACTTCAGGTGGCTGAGTGACGTGGAGCTGGACGTATCTAAACTCCCTGTGCTTGCCAAGAACCTTGCCAAGAACTTCATGAACACCTTCTTCGCCGAACGAGGGTCCCGCCTTACCCTCGATGAATCTGTTCGCTTAAGCGCTCAGGTACGACGAAGCGACTTGTATTCCTGTACCGACGCATTCAACTGCCCTCGACTTACAACGATGTGTTCATGCCTTTTTGTCGTCGTGCAGATAGGGCCTCGTTTGCAGGCGCGGGTCACGGCGCGTCTTCGGTCGCGCCATGGTGGTGCGCTCCCTCAGCCTTTGTTCATGGAGGAGGGCAACTGGATCGAGATGACCGGGATCTCGTTGATCACCATCGAAGGTGGGGCCGCCGATGACGCAGAGCACTGAGGTGCTGAGACGGGGCGCGGCGCTGACCACGAAACTGAAGGTTTGACAGGACAAGGCGCCAAGGCCGCGCACGATGACAGGATGGAGCGCGCCGTCCCTGCGGAGAGGAACCCCGCCCACAATGCGGAAGACGCCTCGGGGCCTGAACAAGCCACGCTCGCGGTCCGCAGCCCCCCCCGAAGCCCCTGCTACGGACGCTAAAGACGCTGTCCACGCACCGGTTGAGGAGGCGAACAATGCTGCACACGAGCCAATTGGAGGCGACGCCGATGACGTGGCGCATGCAACCGAGCTTGAAGCTGTGCTGCTCGCCGCCAGCTCCCAGCACGTGAAACTCACCCCTAAGGTGCAGGCGACGCCGAGACTGAGCCCCCGTCGGCCGCCGCTGCCGAAGCTGAGGTCTGAGGGGTCTAGAACTAGAGTTTAGTTGAACTAAAGTATTTTTTTGTCTCTGTGGTTGTACCAAACACTAATGCGGGGTGCCTCTACGCAGGTTCCCTCGATGGTGCCTGCGCAGGGAACCGAAGGTGCGAGTGACCTGCCCTTACCATTGAACTCGTTTTTTTGTTGCCCCTGATGTATGGACAAAATTTAGCATCCGCCATCCGAGCGTGTCATATTCTGAGTTTTTGACGTACCGCGTGCAGCGCTACCAGATCCGAAATGAGTCCGCCAAACATTTCTTTGCGGAATTTTCTAAGGATCCGGCGCGTCGTGAGGCGATTCTTAAGGAGCGCGCCGCCTGTCGGGCGGCGAAATGTGGCTTGATAGACCCCTTCATAGACGAAGGGGTGGTTTCCAAACCGGAGCCAGTTGAGGAGGGTGTTATAGGGCCTCCTGAGTATGTGTATCTAATTCCCGACGCTTCGTCAGATGGCGTCACGGTTGTGAAGACCGAGCAGATGTGAGTGCTCGCGTGCCTGACTGTGATCCTGTCTTCGGCACGGGACGCATGCCCTCCGACGAAGAGCTGCGCCAGATGGCGCTGGACATAATAGAAACGGCGGCGCTTCAGCTGATCGACAAAATCTGCGAAGCCGTACTCAATGAGGATTAGCCCGTTGGCATACACCTCCTTCATGGACGAAGCTCTTTATCGAACGAAGATGACTCTGTGTCACGTCAAAACACGTCGCGAAGACTTCAAGTGGCCTGCTTCGGAAATCCCCCCGGAAGTGTTTGCGACTGACTAGAGTGACACAGCCCGAGCTGGCTTGTAAAGTGTGGAAACAAAATTTATATTGATCTGTTGTACCCTATTGTATGATAATAAACAAAGATGGTCATTTCGCTATCTGCGAATTTTGCTGTTTGTGTTTCTTAAGGTTCGTGCGCTTGCTTAAGGTTCATGCGTTGGTTTACATCATGACCGACGCGACATCATCCTTAGCCCCTAGCGACCGAAATTGACACTCAGGGGCGGACACTCCAGTTTGAGTGAGCACCTTACTTGGGTCGTGTCAGAGTTAGCGTATCTCGCCGAGCACGCTTCCCAACTTCGGTCACTACTGGATCGACACGCCTTCTTCAAGCGAAGTGTTTCCTTCGGTCATAATGGGACCGATGCATCGTGTCAAGCGTGCTTTTACTTAGGCCATAACGGGGCCAATGCACCGCGTCAAGCGGACTTTTTCCTTCAGTCATAATGGGACTGATGCACCACGTCAAGCGTGCTTTCACTTAGGCCATAATGGGGCCAACGCGCCGCGTCAAGCGGACTTAGGCCATAACAGGGCCAATGCGCTGCGTCAAGCGGACTTCTTCCTTCGGTCATAACGGGACCGATGCACCGCATCAAGCGTGCTTTCACTTAGGACATAACAGGGCCAATGCGCCGTGTCAAGCCGACTTTTCCCTTCGGTTAAGATGATAAGTGACAGGCGTAGCCAGGGTGCACTCAATGCTATCCGCGACTACGCCGTCACTTACCTCGCTGAAGCTCACCCCGAAGACTATGCCCCCCGAAGCGCATAGGGGGAGCATAGCTTCGGCGAAACTGCGAAAAAAGAACTAGACAACGAGTGTTGGGGGGAAGAGTGACTTATATTACACGTCAAAAAGGTACCTGGGTCCGCCTCATTAAAAACCTCACACTTCGCAGGTCTAGCGAGGAACCGCGAAGCCTCCCCCGTGAGGAAAAGAGTCGTCCCCTTTCTTATTGTTCATATATTACAAACTTTAAAATGGAAAATAAATATAGCTAAAGACGAAGCTACAAAAGACCACCTTGGCGCGGTTTAAACGAAGTACTTCTGGAGCATGTCCACGTTCCACGTGTAGGGCTCTTCTTCACCGCTCAACCGGCGCAACTTGAAAGTTGCTTCGTTTGTCGTCGCGGTTGCTATGAACAGGCCTTCGCACTTGCAATGCATCTTGCCTTTTAATTTTCCCTTCGGGATCTTACATAGGACCAGGTCTCCCAACCGTATGAGCTTCGGTCGGATCTTCTTGTTCTTCCATCTTCTGGTTTCCTCCTGGTAAGATAGCAGGTTGACTCCGGCTTGTAAGGGCGCTTCCTCAATGTTCTGGACCGAAGTCTTGAGGGCTTCATTGCTGGAAGGGGTGTCTCTCTAGGTTTTCAGGCACAACTCCTCGGGTAGCATGGCTTCCTCACCGTAAAGCATCTTGAAAGGTGAAAACTGCGTGGTTCTGGAAGTTGTGGTGTTGTGAGACTAGATCACCCTCGATAGCTCTTCGGCCCACTTGCTCTTGGGCAATTCAGTGATATTCCTTTTGATGTCGGCGAAAATTACTCCGTTAGCCTGCTCTACTGCCCCGTTGGACTGTCGATGGTAAATCGAAGCAAAACATAGCTTTGTGCCCAAATAAGTACAAAATTCTTTGAAGTTGGTGTTGTTAAACTGCTTGCCATTGTCCACAGTGACTTCGTATGGTACACCGAAGCGGCTGTCATATGGACCTCCCTGGGCCCACTACCTCGGTGGGTACCAAGACCGACTACTCGGTGGGCCCCTGGGACTACCTGACTTGCGCTGCACGGTACTTGATGGCGTGAAGCACAAGGACTACAGAGGAGAAGTACTCAGTTAGGAAGCTGTACGTGTCCCGCACTGTATAGAAGGCTCCCATACGTACTCGACTAGTACTCTCTCCCTATTCCGACTTGTAACCCTGCCTCCCAGACTATATAAGGCGAGGCAGGGACCCCTCTCTCATCATCTCATCTCACAGCGTAAGATTGCATCATCTTGTAATCATACCCAATCAATCCAGAGCTACGCAGCATACAGGACGTAGGGTATTACGCACCTCGTGGCCCGAACCTGTCTAAATTGTGTGCCACGTGTCTCTTCCTTCGAGTTACCGATCTCGACGAGGCCACATTCATCTACTTCGGGTACTCCCCTTAGTAGGTTGCCGGTCTAAAACACGGCAGTCGGCGCGCCGCCGGTAGGGGATCTCGCCCGAGATCACATGGCGAACTCGACGGCTCCTGTCTACATCAAGCCAACCATCGCCTTCAACCGCAGCGACACCTTCGTCTTTGGCGCCTGGGTCTGCACTGCTGACGGTGCTGGATCCTTCCAATGCCGCCTCACCATGCCGCCCAACCCGGAGACTGGCTTCGTGACGCTTCTTGAAGTAGTCACGGGCGAACTCACCGACAAGTTCGGCGAAATTTCGCTTTTCGACCAACACGCCGACATCGAGCTCGGATCCGCTTCCAACTCGAACTCGACGTCCCCGTGGGCTACCGTGTGCGAGCCGGCTGCTCAGCCATCACATGTGGTCCCCCCACCCAGCAAGCGCTCCACGCGTGGCCCCTGCAACCTCTGCAGGGCCCGCACGGAGGCTCCTTCCGCGCGCCGGGCTGGCAAGGAGCCCGTACCCGAGTACAACTCGGACTCTGACACCGCCCCCGGCCACGCTTTGGACTCCAACCCCCTCTCCGACTTCTACTCGGACTCCGCATACGAGTTCGACTTCGGGTCGGACCCTGAGGATCCCGAGTCCGAAGACAACACTACTGAGCAACCCTTATCAGGGCCGGCTTCCGGGCTGGTTATAACGTCGACACCGGCCGGGAGATTCGTCTACTGGCCAGACCGCAAGCCCGCCAACCTGATAAGCGGGGACTCACGCTACATAGCCTACCTCGACTCACTCCCGTTCCAGGAGGGAACACCACTCACACGAGCTGACTCGTATACTCCAACTGAGGTGGCGAGCTCCGACTCCAGTCTTGGCAACCCCGATCGCCAAGTCTTCATGGCTGCCGGTGACATGCCAGGACCTTCAGGGATGGCACAAGACAAGTACCTTGAAGACATCTCCGCAGACGAGCTGTCTGCTGAGGCTCCCGCGGACGAGACCGATGCTAGCAGGGACGCTCGACGTGAGCGCAACCGAAGACGGAACGAACGGCGCTGGCGTCTCTGGGACAGCTTACACATCCGCAACCTTGCGGAAGCTCTCGAGCAAGTCGAGAGCAGGGTACACACCACCCCTGAGCAATGCCTCATGTCGATCACAGCGATCGCACGCCAAGCTCAGAGGATACGCGCTGGAGAAGTCATCGCCAAGCTCGCTGAAGACGCCTACTTCATGCGGGTCGACAACAGGGTCAACCAGCATCCCCCCGTCAGGAACCGCGACAACGAAGCTACAAGTCGCGGCCCGACCTCGGCCACAACCACACTCGAGCCAAGGCTGCGGCTCGGCCCAACCGTACTCGCGCAAACGTCGGCGGACCCTCACGGGGGTGGCAACGACCCCGTGAGATCATCCCTCACCGCGGCCCCGACGGCGGCGGCCGTGACTCGGCGGCGGCGGCGGCGACGGCGAAGCTCCAACCACGGGGCCAACAGGGAGGGCCGGCGGCGGGGGTAGTCGCGGCGGTCGAGACCACGCGAACAGCCACGCCTCCGGAGCCTCACAGGGCGGCTACGACGCCCGCCAGAAGATTGAAGAGCTGCAGCGGAAGAAGTCCGCCACCGCAGGCGACAACGATGGCTTCCCCGCCTTCTCACCTCGGCTTCGCAACTTGCTCCTCCCCGACAAGTTCAAACCTTTGGGGATCACCAAGTACGACGCGAAGCAGGATCCCATCCAGTGGCTCAGGTGCTACGCCCTCTCCATCGAGAACGCTGGCGGAAACAACGACACCAAGTGCCTCTACTTCCCCTTTTGCCTGGACCAAGCTCCACTCACATGGCTCGAGTCGCTGGACAAGCACTCGATCGACAAATGGGACCAGCTGAAGGAGCAGTTCACCAGCAACTTCGCGGGCGCTATGAGCCGATCGGGTACTCGCATGGACCTGGCCATGGTCAAGCAGGAACAAGGCAAGACCCTCCGCAAGTACATGCGCCGCTTCTTCGACAAGCGCGCCACCGTAGTCGACGTCACCGACAAGGTCATCGACCTCTTCCAAGACGGCCTCTACCACCGCTGCACCTTTGAAGACTTCAGTCGCTGCTGCCCCAAGTCAACCCCCCACCTCAAGGACATGATCACGTCCTGGGCGGATGAAGAAGACAAGGCCAACGCCAAGTACGATGCCATCCGTGGCAAGAGCAAGCAGAACACGGGTGGCGGCAGCGGCAACAACGGGAACCAAGGCGGTCGCAACAACAACAACTACTCGGGTCCCAACCGCAAGCGCAAGCCAGACAACACTGTCGCGGCTATCCAGCGCCCTGCGAAGGAGAACTCGAAGAAGACCTCCGGCGGCTTCAAAGACTTGCTGAAGAAGAAGTGCCCGTGGCATCTGGACGGCAACCACACCACCGAGCAGTGCTACCAACTTAGGCGAGCACTCAAGAGTACTCCAGAGCCACCGCACCCTCATGACAAGAAAGGCAAGAAGAAGAACGACAGAGGCAACGATGACTTTCAGGAACCCAACAAGACTGTCAACGTCCTCTTCGGCGGACTACCCAGCAGGCGGGAGCAAAAGGCTACCTGTCGAGAAGTCATGAGCATTGAACCAGCGGTTCTGACCCCTCTCAGGTGGTCGGAGGTACCCATTACCTTTTCCCGCACGGATCAATGGACCAGCTTCTCCGAACCAGGGCGTTTCCCTCTCGTCCTGAAGCCAGTGGTCGCAGGCTCTAGGCTCAACAAGGTCCTCATCGACGATGGAAGCGGGCTCAACGTTCTTTTCACCAAGACCTTGAAGAAGATGGGGCTCGACATCACACACATGCTCACCAAGGGCTCCTCGCCCTTCTATGGCATCGTCCCCGGGAACGCGTCTATCCCACTGAGCTCAGTGGTCACCGCGATTACCTTTGGGGAATCTCGGGACAACTACCGTACCGAGTACGTCAAGTTCGAAGTCGCGGACTTCGAGACGTCCTACCATGCCATCCTCGGCAGACCGGCTATCGCCAAGTTCATGGCGGTACCCCACTACACCTACTTGGTGCTCAAGATGCCAAGCCCAGCAGGTGTGCTCTCACTGGAAGGGGACTTGAAGATCTCGCACGACTGCGACACTGAAGCCATGGAAATCGCCTCCACAAATCAAGTACCCAATGCTATGATAGAGATCTACGCTGCGTCGAAGAAGCTTGCCCCAAGTGAACTCGACATCCCTGAGAAGTCAGACAAAGCCAACAAGCCTCACCCAGCTGGGGAGGTTCTGGTCAAAACAATTGACCTCGGGACAGGCGAAAGCAGCAAGACCACCACCATCGGGGTGGGTCTCGACCCCAAATAGGAAGACGCGCTCATCAACTTCCTTCGGGCTAACCGCGACATCTTCGCGTGGAAGCCAGCGGACATGCCAGGGGTGCCCAGGGAGTTGATTGAGCATTCCCTCAACATCGATCCTAAAGCTACCCCGAAGCGACAACACTTCCGTCGCTTCGCCGACGACAGACGAGACACCATCAAGAAGGAACTCGCCAAACTACTCGCGGCTGGCTTCATCAGAGAAGTCTTCCATCCTGAGTGGCTCGCCAACCCCGTCCTCGTCCGGCAAGAAGAACCCGAACGAGTGGAGGATGTGCGTCGACTACACCGACCTCAACAAGCACGCCCCCGAGGACCCCTTCGGGTTGCCACGGATCGACCAAGTTATCGACTCCACGGCGGGCTGCGACCTGCTCTGCTTCCTCGACTGCTACTCCGGGTACCACCATATCGCGATCAAGGAAGAAGACCAGGAGAAGACCGCGTTCATCACCCCGTTTGGCGCGTACTGCTACACGACCATGTCCTTCGGGTTGAAGAACGCCGGCACCACATATCAACGAGCTATCCAGGCCTGCTTCAAGAGGCAACTCAACAAGAACGTCGAAGCCTACGTGGATGACGTGGTCGTCAAGACTAGAAACTCCACTACCCCCATCGACGATCTTGAAGAGACTTTCGCATCCCTGCGCGAGTATCGCTGGAAGCTCAACCCGAACAAGTGCGTCTTCGGCGTACCTTCGGGCAAACTACTCGGCTTCATCATCAGCCACCGCGACATCGAAGCCAACCCCAAGAAGATCTCCGCCATCACCAACATGAAGGCTCCCACGTCCATCAAAGACGTCCAGAAGCTGACCGGATGCATGGCGGCCCTGAACAGATTCATCTCGAAACTTGGAGAACGGGGGCTCCCCTTCTTCAAACTACTCAAGCACCAAGAGAAGATCACAGCAAGCTTGAGAACAAGTTCTACAGTCTCGAGTTCCACCACATCGTCCGCGACAACAACGTTGCAGCGGACGTCCTGTCGAAGCTTGGCTCTACTCGCGCTCAAGTACCAGCGGGTGTCTTCGTCCACGAGCTTCATGCGCCATCCATCCCAGAGCCGACGCCACCGACCACTGCCCCAGCGCATCCCGCAGCTAGCCAGGAGGTCATGATGATCGACGTTGACTGGAGGCAACCCTTCATCGACTACCTCAGCGAGCAGAAGGTTCCCTCGGACAAGAACTTCGCCGAGCAGCTCATCCGCCGCGCCAAGTCCTACGTCCTCGTCGGAGACAAGCTCTACAGGCGGGGCGCATCTTCCGGAGTACTCATGAAGTGCGTCCCAAGACAAGAAGGCAAGGACATCTTGGAGGAGATCCTTAAGGGCGTCTGCGGCAACCACGCGTCCTCTCGTACGGCCGGTCGCCAAGGCTTTCCGGCGAGCTTTCTGCGGCCCACGCTGCGGGCGACGCCCGAAGAACTCGTCGAGCTGTTCCAAGGGTGCCAATACTTCGCCAAAGCGACAACACGTCCCGGCCTACAAGCTAGTCACCATACCGCCAACACCGGCCTTTCGCATGCCTTGGGGGCTCGACATGATTGGGCCTCCGCCAACTGCGCCGGGTGGATTCAACGAGTATTGGTGGCCATCGACAAGTTCACCAAGTGGATCGAGGTCAAGCTTGGTCACATGCCCCAAGGCTGACAGAGTACTCGACTTCCTGGATGAACTCGTGCATCGCTACTGACTACCCCATCGCATCATCACAGACCTGGGCTCCAACTTCAACAACCACCAGTTCTGGGAGTACTGCGAGAGCAGCGGGATCGACGTCTGATACATTCAGTCGCCCACCCTCGAGCCAACGGACAAGTAGAGCGCGCCAACGGGATGGTGCTCGACGCTCTCAAGAAGCGGCTACACGACGCTGCTAACTCCAAAGGAGGCAAGTGGATCAAGGAACTACCCAATGCACTCTGGGGGCTACGTACGCGTGCGGAATGTGGTCCCGACACTAACCGATAGATAGCGTCGAGGTTTATCCCTCAATGGTCGATGCTAAGTAACAAGTGACACGAGAGGTTTATCCCGGTTCCCGCCGAGGGGGCCGTACGTCCGGCGAGGGGCGTGTTCGGGCACCGTGTATTACTTAGCACCCGGGGTGCTTGTAGTGGGGCAAGTACAAGCGAGGCGGGAGAGGGAGCGTGGCTTCCAAGTCCCCGGAGGAGTGGTTGAAGATATTGTGGGAGAATGAGGGTGAGTACGTGCTGTGTGGAGTGTTCTTGCGTCTCTGCTCGTCTGTCCCCCCCGCGCCGGGGGTTCGCCCCCCTTTTATAGATCAAGGGGGCGGTAGGTTACATGCACGCCGCGCTACCTAGCTATGTGGAGAGGTGCGACGTGCTACGGTGTAGAGTGGGCGGCCGTCCGGACGATTCCCGCCACGATCCGGTCATCATGGCTCGACTTGTACCCGAACGGTGGCGGTTCGAGGGTAGGAGAGCGGTGGATGGTGGTGGCGTCCCCGCATAGGCTTCGAGGGAGGTGGCCGACGATGGCGGTACGGGGCACAGGGAGTAGGCGGAACGGCGTTCCTTCCCAACGCGCTTCACGGTGCGGAGTGGTTGCTTAAGTGCCGGGCGTGCGCCCGCACGCGTGGGTACGACCGCCGCGCCGGCGCGTGACCGGGATGGCGATCCACCGGCCTAGCGCCTCTACCTAATCTCGTAGGGTCACGGGAAAGTGAAATCGAGGGTGCGCCCGGCCCCCCTTCGAGGTCGGGGCGCGTTAGCCGTCTTCGGTAGAGGGCGCGCGTGTCACGGGGCCGACCCGGCCGTACGCACGGTCCCCCCCCCACGCTGGTGGGGATGGGCTCCTCCCTCGGGGAGTTGGTGGCGGCGGCACGGGGTGCGAGCCCCGGCGCATGATGGCGCCGTCCCGGCGGCGTCGGGCGTTAAATGCCCGTGTACGGGGCCGGCGCACGCGTGCGGGGCGCCCGCGAGCGTGGCGGGCCCCGCCCGAGGGCGGGCGCGTACCCTCGAGCGAGGCGAAACCCGCTCGAGGGAAGTGCTGCCGCTCGGCGGGGCGATGCCCGCCCGAAGGGAGCGTGCAGCCTCGAACGAGGCGGAGTCCGTTTCGAGGGGATCCTTACGTGGGCTGCCTCGATGGGCCGTCGGAGTCCCTGTGGGCCGTGTCCTGCATGGTTAGGCACCTGCATGGTTAGGCTTAATATTATCGGGTTTCGTTCTGGGTTTTAAGTGGGTTTTCCCCCATTGTTTAAGGGGACCCCTAGGGGCTGTCCCCGGCTTGCAGCCCCCGAGCATCCGTGGGTTTGCCGTTGCGGCTCCCCGCATGTCGGAACCTACCGATAGGACGTTCTTCCCTCCTTGTTTGCGAACGCTTTCGGTGGGGCCGCGTCGGCCCGACCCGCGCGGGTCTAGCCCCGAAGCCCCGCAGAGTGTGGATACTCCCCGGGGGTTTACCGCGAGAATTTTGGTCGAGAGAGCGTGGCACATATGCCAACCGGCATCGGCGGTATCTATGGCACGGTTGCAAGCCTTAAGCATTAAAGTATATTCAACACAAGATGATAGATAGAAAATCCGACAAAGTGCGATTACATCTCACGATCGATTACAACCCATGGACGAATGAGAAGATTACCCCATCAAGGTGCTGATCATGGCCCCGTTGATCATGGTTTCCCTTCCGCCGGTGTCTTCCTCCTTCTCCACGGTGCTTCCTTCGGCGAGGTGGTTGATCTCCGGCCGGAGATCCTCCTCCTCTCGCTTGTAGATGGCCTTGGTGCGAATAAACTCCTCTCGTCGTGGCGGCGCGTCGGGGGTTTTAGGGTCGAAGATCCTTCTAGGGCAAGGAAAGGGCGGGACCGAGCCGGTGCCGTGGGGCGGAGCCGGTCCAGGGCGGAGCCGGCCGGCCCGGGCCAATTTCGGCCCGGTTCGGTCGCCCTTTTTGCTGCGTGGGTCCTCGTGCACTTATCTACTTCGCCCCCTCCACTTGGATGATTTTGTGTTATCCTCGCGATCAAGATGGAGACTCTCTTTGCATGAAGTTTAATCTTTTACGCTTCAATCCCCGGGGGTGTTCCTCGTAGCACTTCGGTCCTCACCACCATTGGAAGTAATTTCAGCAAGCTCATGAACACGAACAAGACTCCATGAATGCTCCTTTGAACTTATTGCGAATCCGTCCTTTATGTCCATGATTTCCTACATAAACACAACACTTCCAAATGCATGCACAAAGATAGAACTTGTTATATGATTGGTGTGCCTAGTGGCGGTTAGTTCCAATAATCAAATCCAAACCAAAGTGTAATGAACATGGGTGCACCAAAATACACCGTCAACATCTCCCCCACACTTGGCTCTTGCTCGTCCTCGAGCAAGCACTCGTAAAGAACTTCGTCCAAGGTGTGTAATCGTGTATCACTTATCCTTCTTCACAAGTTAGTCAATCCCTTCATCATTAATACATAAACACAAAGTAATGATAATCAAACATAAACATGGGCGTTTAGAACTTTTACCACGTCAGATTTACCCCACAACTCAAACTCTTCACTCGAAGCTTTCAATTTCAGCCATACTTACTTCTTTGCTTCCATCGGAGGGTTTTTTATGATTTTTAAAACAAAAATCCACCGCAACAAGTATTAGACAAAAACCTTTCTCCAGGCCTCTCTCAAGTCACTCATATGAAGTGGCTATCCTAACCAAATTTTATAAAACTCTCACCTCCCATTAATCTCTCATATATTATGTAAAGGTGGAGCCATAGGTAGGGCTAGCGCAATCAACACAAGTATTGTCAAACTAAGAACTTCCTCTAATGGTCGTCTACCTTTCAAAGCCAATGATCACTGAGAATTAACCATATGTAAGGATATCAAGGATGAGAAGATTTAGAATGGTGGACATGTGCAAGGGCAAAAGAAAATTGTGACTTCAAGGCATCAATGATGTCCTCGTTGACGGATTGCACATGGTTGGAAATAGAGTAAAAGTTTCGTCTCCATGATCAACGTGACATCCTTCCTTACACTTTATTATTTTTTTTCTTTTCTTTCACTTGATCCATCCCTCTCATATCTTCATTGCTAACTCATCTCTTTTTTTTTCTTCCTTCATTCACATATGATTTTTCTTTCTTTCTTTCTTTCTTTCTTTTCCATACACATACTTTTTCTCTTTATTTTTCTCTCTCTTGACGACTTTTCAAAGCTTTCAATTCTCCCTTTTCTCGCATGCACAATCTGAATTTTTTTAAATAAATCATGCTAGAGACGAGACGAAACTTTGAAAATAGGTTGTGTTCAAGGAATACGATGTTCAAAAGAGATGTATAGGTTTGGGTATGGAATTCGACGATATCACGTGACTTCGTTGTGAAAGACATGTTACCGAATGAATGACGAGGCTAGCAACAAAAGATAAGCACAAGGACATGATCATTGCTCGAAATTAAAACTCACCGAAGAGAAGGGTCCTAGCTAACTCATCGTGCTAATCACACTTATAGTGGAGGCGAAAAAAACAAACTTGGCCTTGGATAGGAATTTTTTTATACTCTCAACTTGGAAAAAGAGATTTTGCTAACCTTTATTACAAGGGTTTTAATATAATTTTCAGAACTGAAATCCTCCAATTTTTAGCATCGAACATAGCACAACTAGCATGTGAAGCTCAAGATCGAAGTGCGGTATGGGTACTTTAAGTAGTAGCAATTCCACTAAGCACCACGGTAAACGATTTTCAAACCATATACTTGTGTTCATATATCAAGAATCGAAGATTAGACAAACAAGTAAATAAAGATAAACAATACATAAAACACAAAGATGTGTATAAAGACTCTTTTATTTGGTTTTCTTGACTCAACACTAATTTAAGACACTTGCAAAAAAAAATTTAAAAAGCTGACTCGAAAACTAAAGACTCATTAAAACGCTAAGACTCTCACACGAAGGTGTAGAACCTAATCTTGAAGTTCGAAAGCTAAGGCTAGCGAGCTAGCTCTCCCCACACTTAAAACATACGACGTCCTCGTCGTATCTTCTAAAAACCAAGGGGAAAACTAGATCTAATGGTACTTGACAAGCTTTGCACCACTTGCCTCTCATGTTCCAACCATCTTGAAAAGTTTGCGCACGTTACGGTTAAGGAACTTGTAGTCATCTTCAACTACGCGCTCCAAATCCTCCATACGGCTTGCTTCATCGCTTCCATGGTTTGAAGACATTCGTTGGCAGAAGCGCGTAGAAGGCTGCGATGGATTGACGGCAAAATCGACAACACACGGGATGCAATCGAAAGGGGGTCGTCGTCGCCATAATCTCACGAATTTGTCACCACGAAGTCGTCGCCACCTCCATTGTTGTCGCCTTCGCCACCGCCGTTCTTCGTCGCCGTTGGGGCCCTCGGGGAGTCCTTTCATAGGGCGGTCGCCCCAATCGTCATCGTCTCTGGCGGCCTTGCGAGCTCGGGCTACGATGGCGGAGTGTCGCTATCCCCATATTCCTTAGGCTCCGGCGACACCTCCTTGTAATCCTTACGCTTGATGCCTTGGAGACGTGCGCGACCTTCGAACGGGTGTAGGGACCTTCTCTCCTTCGACGGGGGTTGCGGATGCAAGGGCTCGGTCGGGACACGTCCTCGCAACGGATACGTGCGGTCCTCATGACGGGTAACCCGGCCGCATCGCATCGCCTCCTCCATCGATGGCTTCTTGGCTTCTACCTTCAACTCTAAACTTTTGGAGGCTCAATGGGTACGCTACAAGGGTGCAACACATTGCTTGAAAGGATTGATTCTCGAGCTCCAATTCGGCCAAATATATAGTCTGAGAGAAAAGCCACAGGGAACCTTATTTTCCTTTTTTACACTTCCCTTAAGAATTTTACGACCAAACAAGGAGGTCGAAAAGGAGCAATTCGGGGCGAGGTCGGGGACATCGGGCGTCGGGCCCGCCCCACAGGCCCGGTCCCTCTTTGGGCCCGGCGGCCCACCACCGCCTCGGGGGCGGGCGGAGATGGGTTTCACTGCTTGCCCTATTTTTTCGTCCTCGGCCCAAGGGGGAAAAGTTTGGCCCGGTTAATCTTCGCGAAAAACTCCCGGAAAGCTAAAAAAGAAAAATTATTTACAGAAGTTGGTGCCTTGTTTTTCGTCCTAGGCGGGACGTTCAGGTTCTTCCTCCATGGTAAAGACGTCAACATGATGAATGGGCACGATGTCGGGTTCGTAGTAAACCTTAAGCCGCTGTCCATTCACCACAAATTGATCGCCGTTTATATCCATAATGGTTACCGCTCAGATTGGAGAACACGAATGCACAACATAAGGTCCGTCCCTTGCTTTGCAATTTCCCCTTTCCGAAGGTTTAAACCTCGAATTGTAGAGGAGGACCTTATCTCCTTCTTTGAATTCTTTTTTCTTCAATCTTTTATCATACCACCTTTTGATTCTCTCTTTGTATATGCTTGTGAGATTTTCTTAAGCTTTCAACCTCAACTCCCCTCCCAGCTCGCTTATTTGAATTCTCCGTTTCACCATGACATCGAGATCAGGTTCATCTCTTTTGTCGCCCAATAGGCTTTATGTTCTAACTCAACGGAAGGTGGCAAGCTTTCCATAGACGAATTGATGAAGTCCCTTTTTATCGGTGTTTTAAACGCCGTTCGATAAGCCCATAAAGCGCCGTCTAGTTTCTTTGACCAATCCTTGCCTCCCTTCTCTATGGTCTTGTTAAGTATGCTTTTTAATTGCCTATTTGACGTCTCCGCTTGTCCGTTGGTTTGTGGGTGATAGGCCGTGGAGACCCTATGCTCAATTCCCAACTTGGACAAGCACTTTTTTAAGTTCTTCCGGTGAAATGAGTTCCTCCATCACTTATCGAAGATTCTCGGTGTCACAGAAACGGGGAAAAATCACGTTCTTGATCATAGTGATGGACTCCTCCGTAGAAGCTTTACGACATGGTATAGCCTCTACCCACTTGGATACATAATCAACCATCACAAGTATATACTCGAATCCAAATGAGTTTTTAAAAGCCCCATGAAGTCTATGCCCCATACATCGAATATATCGACTTGCAAGTTGTATTTCAAAGGCATAGAATTTCTTTGAAGAGATGTTTCCGGTTCTTTGGCATTCGGGGCATGACGCAACATATCTCTTAGTATCTTCATGCATCTCAGGCCAATAGAATCCGCCCGACCATACTTTGGCTTCGGTTCGAAAATGCATTTATAGTGCCCATAGTACTGTGAGTGGCACTTCCTTAGAATCTCAAGCCTCTCTTCTCTTGGCACACATCTTCTCATCACTCCATCATTGCCAAGCTTGAAGGAGGTATGGTGCATCCCAAAATATTTCTTACTTTCGAAGTATTATCTTTCTTTGAGTGTTCTTGTCTAGATGATCGAGGGCATCTTTCGAATTGCTCGAATGATGTCGATCATCCATGTATCTTTATCAAGCACTCTATAGAGGTGGTCATCTCTCATCTTGTCTTCTATGGGCTCTTTATCATCTTGGCCACGATTCATCCTAGACAAATGATCGGCCACAACATTCTCCACCCCCTTTTTATCACGAATTTCAACATCGAACTCTTGGAGAAGAAGGATCCAACGAATCCAAACGTGGCTTAGCTTCCTTCTTAGCCAAGAGATACTTTATAGCTGCGTGATCGGTGTAAACAATGACTTTCGAGTTCACGATGTAGGATCTGAATTTTTTCGAAAGCGAATACCACCGCTAGCAACTCTTTTTCCGTAGTAGCGTAATTTAATTGTGCCCCACTAAGAGTTTTGCTAGCGTAGTAAACGGCGTGAACTCGGCCTTCCTTTCTTTGTCCCAAGACCGCGCCTACGGCGTAGTCACTTGCGTCACACATGATCTCGAAAGGTTGGCTCCAATCCCGGAGGTTGGATGATGGGAGCACTCACCAACGCATTTTCAAGGTCGGAATGCCGCTAGACACTTTTCATCAAAGTCGAAAGCCACATCCTTTTGAAGAAGGTGTGTTAAAGGCTTGGTGATCTTTGAGAAGTCCTTTATAAATCTTCTATAAGAATCCCGGCATGGCCTAGAAAGCTCCTTAAGGACTTAATATCCGTAGGAGGTGGGAGTTGCTCAACGTCTCTACCTTAGCCTTGTCCACTTCAATTCCTCTCTCGGATATAACATGTCAAGGCACTATGCTGCTGCTTAACCATGAAGTGGCACTTTTCCCAATTTAAAACCAAATCTACCTCCGCACACCTTGTAAGGACCTTTTCTAAGTTTGCTAAGCAATCCATGAACGTCTTCCGTCGCGGAAAAATCATCCATAAACACTTCAACGATTTCTTCGATGAATTCGAAACGGCCATCATGCAACGTTGAAAAGGGCGGAGCGTTGCATAGACGAAGGGCATCCTCCTATATGCAAACGTTCGTAAGGACACGTAAATGTTGTCTTATATGTTGATCTTAGGGTGAATGGGAATTTGCATGAACCCAGTATCAATAAAGCCAAAAATAAGCATGGTTTGCTAACCTCTCGAGCATCTAGGTACATGAACGGTAGGGGGAAGTGATCTTTCTTCGTCGCTTTGTTAAGCTTACGGTAATCAATACACATCCGCCACCCGGTCACGGTTCTTTGCGGTATTAATTCATTCTTTTCATTCTTCACCACGGTTAAAAACTCTTTCTTCGGCACACAATGTACCGGGCTCACCCATTCGCTATGTGGAACCGGGTAGATGATTAGGCATCGAAGTAACTTGATAACCTCTTTCTTTACTACACTCTCGCATGGCATGGGTTGGCCTCCTTTGGTGGTCCACTACGGGCTTACATTGGTCTTCCATTGGTATACGATGAGTGCAAAAGGTGGGCTAATACCTTTGAGATGCGTTAATTGAATATCCAATCACCTTCCTATGTTTTTTTTAATAAAATCAGCAACGCTTCATTTTCTTCGGGACTCAACTCGTCGCTCACAATGATTTGGATAAGTTTTATGCAGCCCCAAAAATTCATATTTTAATCCTTTGGGCAAAGGTTTAAGGTCTACTTCGAACTTGTGGCTCCTCGGGTTTGATTTCTCCTATGTCTTCGAACTTCTCTTCCTCCACGCTACCATCATGCGGCTCTAAGCCTTTGTTGCTTCCTCTAGTTCTTCATCTTGTTGATTACTAACTTGATTTTTTTCCATCGCTCTTTGCAGCCCCGGGTCTACAGGATTTCAACAAAACAAAGACTATCTATCTCTTCTATTTCTTCATCTTCGGGAGGAAAAGGAGTAAGGTGTTTAAAACTTGCGAAGAAAGTTATATGTGCTTTGTTCCATTAAGGTTCATTGTTACTTTGCGCTTCTCGGCATCTAACACGGCATCAACCAACGAAAAGGCCTACCTAAGATTATATGATCAGAATTACCATGGTAAGCATCAATAGCAAAGAAATCGGTTGGTATATAGTTTCTATGTTAACACCAAAATTTGGTAAGGAGTATGACTGTGGGTCCGAGTTCGAAAAGAGTCGGGCGGTGGAAGGAAGGATATTTCCGGAAGTTTTCGGCAAAGAGATCCGCGGTCGGCTACTTGCTCGATTCGGCGAAGGAACGATGGGCGCGATTTTGCGGGATTGGACGGTGACGTGGCTCAAATCGGGGAGAGACGAATGGATGGACGGGCGATCGAGTTTAGTTAGGCAATGAATCCATTCGCAATTGTAATCGACGGGGTATAAATACGATCCACTGGATGTATGCTAGCAAACACGATCATTCTTCAATACACACGAGCCTTACGCCAAACCCTAGAGTCCTTGTCGTGTCGTCGAGTTCTTCGAGAGGGGCCAATCGATCCGTCGACCTCACGTGAGTACGGCAACCTTGTGTCATGTACGAAGTATCATGCGGTGGATTTAGATGCGATGCAAGTAGTCTTGATACCATGCTTCGTGTCATGCGGTGAGATTCAAGCTTGGTTCAAGAAGGTTTCTTGTTAGATCATGAGCCATGCGGTGGGCTAAAGATGCTGCCTCGAAGCTAGTTATCGGCTCTGTTGGATTTTTGGCAAGATCCAATAGATTCTCCTCTCAAGAATCCGTCCCCATGCGGCTACCTACCCGACACTCGGCCTACGACGAGCGACAAAGGACTCTAGCAAGTCCGGCTCCACGGGGAGACCATGTACTTAGATCCACCTATACGGCTACTTACTTCGATCTACCGCTCGTAAGCGGCTACACGCCTCCTAGCACTACTTAGGCCGTAGGCGCTCCCCTCCGGTCTCGGTGACCGCTTCGGCATACTCCCCGGTACTCATGCAAGGAAGGAAGAATAGTAGAAGACTCGACTCCCCGGTAGAATTCCCCCTATACTCCTACCAGGACTCGCTATGTGTACTCCTACTAGGGACTCCCGCCTTGTAACCGACTAGGAACCCGCCCCCCCGGACTATATAAAGGAGGGCCGGTACCTAGCCGCACATCCCCACCCTCCCGGGACAACCCAACACCAAGCGCAGTGGCGCCATACTTGATCCCCCCCCAAATAGGACGAGGGGTCTCGCCACCTTGCGGTCCGAACCTATATAAATCTTGTGTCTCGTGTCCCTGCGCATACCTTCGAGTTTCGTCTCCCGATCACGATCCCCACCGCACAATCTACTACCCTGGGTACCCCTTGGTAGGTTTGCTCTGGGCCTAAAACACCGACACCGGGCGCGCTAGGTAGGGGGTGATCATCGCCACGGACGACCAAGGACCTTAATCATCAAGATCAATCTGCCGACGACGCCGACAACACATGGACAACTATTCGACCCACCAAAGAACCTCGCAGCCCGCTCAAACAAACTCTACACCGGAATCGATTTCGGGTCACCCGATCAAGTTTGCTCTACGCCGACCTCACCGCAGGCGCCCGCTACTACTTGTTCCGGCCGCGACGTGCTTATTGTTTACCTCGCCTGCGGCGCTGCTACTTGCTGCTCTCCGGCGCACGCTTTACGCCAACCTCGCCATGCACCGCGAAAGTACTGCCTACTTCGGGCAAATGTATCTACTTTCGCTTATGCCGCGCGCCCCAGGTGGTTTCGCACGCCGCGCGGCTCGCCTTGCGGCTCGCCGCGCTGCTCATCGCCGACTACCTCGCGCTCGCTGCCGACTACTTCGACCACGCCGCTCGGCCTGGTGCCTTGGCACGCCGGGCGGCTCGCCACGCTGGCTGCTCGCGCCGCTGGTTGCCGATTACTTTGCTCTCCGCTGCAAGGACCTGGTGCTCTCGGCACGCCTGCGCAAGCTCGTTACACGGCTCGCTGCACCGCTTATCGCCGACTACTCGCCCTGCTCGCTGCCGACTACTTCGACTACGCCGCTGCGCGCCTGGTGCTCTCTAAGACGCCGCTGCTCGCTCTTGCGGGCTCGTCGCTCCGCCATCGCGACTACTCCGGCTCGCGTCGCCGATTCACCCTCCGCTGCGCGTCCGGTGCTCCCGCACGTCGCGCGGCTCATCACGCAGCCTGCCGCCTCGCTCGTCGGCGACTACTCCGCCGCCGCGCGCTCGCCGCCGACTACTTCGCCACGCCGCGCGTCCGGTGCCTCGCACGCCGCGCCGCCGTCGCGACTACCCGCGTCGCGCGGTCTCGTCGTCGACTACTCCGTGCGCCGCGACTTCGCCTTGCGGCCACGCCGGCTCTACTTCGCCCACGCCGTGCGAGGTGACTACTTGTCTCGCGGCAACACCGGCTCTACCGAGTACGCCGCACGCCGCCACGACGTCATCTTCCCCGGCCGCATCGCGTCGACCATTCATCTCGACTAGTTTTCCAAACAAGTCGAGAACGGGCAGCCACGCCCCCAACGACTAGTCGGAATCAACTCGACTAGTCGACTTCAACAACAACCGTCGCGGCTCCATCGCCGATCGCCACGCTTCATCTACAAGTTCCGCTCAGCAAAACAAAATGGCTTACGTCATTTATCTAAATGATTACCGTTTTCTTGGCTTGTTCTTCTCATCATGTAGGACCGTTTGCCGACTACTCATTTGTGTATGCTTCTCGGCGGTTTTCACTAGAGCTACACTCGCCGACTACTCTTGGGGCATATCAATCAAGTCGCCGCAAGTCTACTTCATCAACTCCTAGCTATCCCTAGGAGGCAAAGACAAAGTTCGCTACGCGCGGCAATCTAAAGTTGACTTCTAAAGTCGCATTCTAAAGTCCGCTCCGTGCGGCATCTTAAAGTCGACTCCCGCCGCATCTTCGCCCCTCGCTTCTGGCATACTACGTGTGTAAGCTTCGATGGAACCTAGCCGTAAGCGGCCCTCGGTCCCGGCGACGATGGAACCTAGCCGCACGTGGTCTTCACGCTCCGTACCATGGGTCCAAGTGCCCTAAGTACTCGCGCTCCATACCTTGGGTCCGAAATCCATGGCCCGTGCACACAAGCCGACTCCGCCGCACCTTCAAGCTCGCTCTCCGCGTAATCGTACCTTTTGGGTCCGAAATCCATGGCTTAGGTACTTAAGCCCACCTCCGTGGCACAAGTCGACGCTAACTGGTCGCATCCAAGCTCACTCCCGGTGGCACAAGCCCGCTCCGGCGGCAACCGTACCTTGGGTCCGAAATCCATGGCTCGTGTACTTCAGCCCCCCCCGTGGCACAAGCCAACCCCGCCGCAATCTTAAGTCCGCTCGCTATGTAAAACTATTCTTTTTCTCTCGATTTTTCATTCACTTTGGCTTTCCCAGTGCTTTTCGTTTTTTGCATCTTAAGTCCACCCCACGTGGCACAAAGTCGACTTCTTCGCCGCATCTCAAAGTCCGTTCGCGCGGCATTCTAAAGTCGACTTCTAAAGTCGCATATCAAAGTCCGCTTCCGTGCGGCACCCTAAAGTCGACTTCGGTTTTCAAGTCGCAACTCAAAGTCCCGCTCGCGCGGCAACTAAAGTCGACTTCGGATTTCAAGTCGCATCTCAAAATCCGCTCCGTGCGGCACAAAGTCGACTTCGGCTTTTAAGTCGCATTCTAAAGTCCGCCCTGACGCACGACTACTTCTCAAGCTCCACGCGCTCGACGCCAAACTCGCTACTTGGAATCTCTCTAGCTCGTGGGCTACTTGAAGATAACTTCAAAGATGCTTCGCTTCGCTCTCAGCTCGGGGGCTCCTCACCAATCACTACTCGACGTGGCTCATACGGCTCTCTTATCTCGTGGGCTACGCGCCGCAAGAGTACTTGGATGATGGCTTCGCGAACACCGAAGACCCTTGGATTGATTACCTAATCATTTCAAGGCTCCGGGGTCGCTATGCTACACCCATCATTCAATTTTTTTCAAGATCGATGAGCCGGACCACCTTCCGCCCCTCGCGGCGCTCAAGTACTATTGAAGACTTCTCCAAGCGCACTCGAGGACGCTCAAGAACTACTCGAAGAGGCTTCAAGACTACTCGAACTACTACTCTCGACTCCAACGTGCTCGGGGGCTTGTCGGGCATACTCCCGGTACTCATGCAAGGAAGGAAGAATAGTAGAAGACGCGACTCGGTAGAATCCCCCGTACTCCTACTAGGACTCGCTATGTGTACTCCTACTAGGACTCCCGCCTTGTAACCGACTAGGAACCCGCCCCCGGACTATATAAAGGAGGGCCGGTACCCAGCCGCACATCCCCACCCCTCCGGGGGACAACCCAACACCAAGCGCAGTGGGCGCCATACTTGATCCCCCAAACAGACGTAGGGTTTGCCACCTCGCAGCCCGAACTCCGTATAAATCTTGTGTCTCATGTCCTTGCGCATACCTTCGAGTTCTCGGTCTCCCGATCACGATCCCCACCGCACACTCTACTACCTCGGGTACCCCCTTGGTAGGTTTGCCTTCGCCTAAAACACCGACAACGACTACCCCCAGTAACTACGGCTCCGGCCATCCAGGTGTACTTCTTCAACAATAAAGTTTGATTGCTCATCAACCGCTTTATCGTCTCTCTTCCCCTCTCGGCGGACTACTGCCGAGTACGACTACTCGCGACAACTCCGCGATGGGACTCCGCACTCCAAGATCGCGGCAACGAGTACTCATTGATGGAAACTTTTCTTCATTCATACTTAAACAATTACAATTGTTTTTGTACGCCCATCGCTACGAGCTAACTATTACGTGACTACTAGAGATTAAGTTTGTTTCGGCGACTTGATCTCGCAATGGGCGCCATCTCGCTTCCCAGCCAGCCTCCGCATACCGATCGTCTGGGCACGATTGGCGGTTAGTCCACCGCCGACTACGTCTACGAGAGCCTTCGGGAAGTACGACTTCATGAAGTGCCAAGACTTGGTTCGGGATCGACCTCGCCAAGTGCTTCACGTAGGCCGCCACCCGGCCGGGGGGCTTCCTTCAACCGATCCACCGCCGCTATCTTGGGACCGCCGTGATGAGGCACCGGCGCCTCGCGATGGGGAGCGCGGCTTCTTCGAGCTCCTTGAGCCGGGGCCCGCTTGAGCCTTCTCGCAATCTTCGTTCAGCTTCTGCAATGATTTGTAGCAGTTGACGAGGTCACGGTCTGATGCAATACGGAGCTCCATGTGCTTGTCGCACTCGTAAGCAAGCTCCTTATAATCTAACTCCAGTACCTGGCGAGCCTCCTGCTCCTGGTAGAAGAGGTTCTTAAAATCTGTCTCCAAAGTCTTCAGCTGATCTACCCGGGTCTCAAGCTCTGCAAACAACAAGGCACAACGGGTTAGACTACCTCTCGACCTCCAACAAGTACTCAACAAGACAAAGTGGTGTACCTTTGTTCTTGTTGCGGAGCGACTTGTTCTTCCGCACCAAATCGTTGCTCTTCGTCTGCATCTCTTGGATGTCATTATGGTACTTGGAGAAGGCGGTGTCCAGCTTTGACTGCATGGCGGCGGCGTGTTTTCGGGACTTCAAGAGTTGATCCTCCAGCGTCTCGGCCCGAAGCACTGCGTCGCCGTACCCCTGAAGCATCTCCGACTTCAGGCGGGACCTCTCAGCGACGTCCTGTACAGACAACTCGCATCAAATGGGTACTCAACGCTAAAGGATTGACTACTCAAGAGTTATGACTACTCACCTTCATCCATTGCTCGGCCTGGCGGACCGCCTCCAGATGCCGAGCCACCGTTGCCGGATCGACCAGATCATCCGCCAACAACTCGATCCGCCACGACTACTCGTAGCGGCTTCGGTCATCGGCGCCGAGCGAATTGGCTCCGCGTCCTGGATCTCCGGCGAGCGGACAACCACCTCCAGAGTAGGTTCTGGTAGCGTGGCGGCCTCCTCTCCTCTAGTCATCGTGGCGGCTTCTCCGGCGGCCACCTCCATCGGCTCGGAGGCTTCTATGGCTGCCTCCTGAGTCTCCGGTGCCACGTCCTCTACGGGCACTGCCGACGGGATATCACTCCTTTCGGCCTCAGCACCTGTCGACAAGAAGACGAGTGTATCAGTCAACATGGCGACTACGACTACTCTACGAAGGCACCTCAACCACAGTAGAGTACTCACCTTCAACTACGCTGGCTTCGAGCAACGTAGCCTCAACGGCCAGCACTTCGGGCTCCGCCTGAGGGGCGGGAGCGGACTTCTCAGCGGGTGGCGCAGCTTCTTCTTCCGCCACCGCTGCAGAGGGTTCATCCCCATCCCAGGACAGGTCCGTCGATTTCCTACAGAGTACACAAGCCGGTTGTCAATCAAAGTACGACTACCACATCAAGTACTACTCGGGAAAACTCAGCACTTACAGGCTTGACCGGACTACCATCACGGTCGGGGTGCCGAGGATGCTGGCGATATCTACCAGTCCCGCCTCGGCAGGCGCCTCCTCCTGCACCTCTGCGATCGCTGCCTCTTCCGCAGCAGCAACAGCAGCGGGTTCCGTGCTCCCCTTGGCAGCAGGGGGCTGGCGCTCCATCTGCGCCAAGAGTTCTTCGACAGTGGGGGCTGGGCTGCGACTACCAGCTGCCTCCCCCACCGTGTCCCACTCGCTTTCATCGCCCTGCTCAACGGGCTCGGTAGGTGGCACCTCCTGCAAGCAAGGAAACTTCATCGTCAACACGTGAACTCGAGACACCGGAACTCGACTACACTACTCAAGATGGCTTACCTCTTGGGATGTGGTCTCTGTGACCTTCAATTTCTTAGCCACACGCTTCCGGGCCACATTGCGTGGCCTCCTCGGCGGCGCGGCGTACTAGCCTCCGTGCTGCCAGCCTCCGATCCCGAACGAGAGGAACGTGAGGTAAGCCAGGACGGCTAAACCTCGACCGCAGCTGGAAGCGGTCCTGCAACGTCTCCTCGTCGTCGTCCTCCTCGGACGTGTCTTCTACGACAATGGTGTCGTCTCCTTCGCCGACTTCACGTCGCTCCTTGGCCTTGGCTTTCCCCTCCTCTGAGACTTCGACTAGCTGGGGAGGCGGCGGCGGCTCGGAGATGAACTTCTTCAAGTCATCTTGCAAGAACAACTCATCAGTGCGACTACTCACATGCAATGGGTACTTGACTATGGATGCGGCTACTAACCTCCTTTGGTGGGCGCGTGGCGGAGTACTCCGGTACGGGGCACGCCGTGTACGGTGGCATATCCTTGAAGATCCGGGCTAGCCTGTCGACAATGTCGTCGTCGTCGACTTCGTCTCCAGGCATCCGCGACGTATCGTCGTCCCCGGTGTACTCGTACCCCACGGTGTCGCGAGCCATCAGCGGCTGCACCCTGCGCTTCATGAAGCTGAAGGCCACGTGCTCGTCCCTCATCCCGTCTTCCCTCAGCGCCTTGATCCGCGCCAACAACTCGGGCAGCTGGATGCCTTCCTGCATCGTCGGCTCCGAGTTCCACCACGGGCAATGCTTGGGCTGCTTCCCGCTGGGCTTCGGCAGCTCCGGGTGGTGGTTCGTGACGTAGAACCACTTGGCCTTCCAATCCTGATTGGAGTCTATTAGCTTGTACGAGAGGTACTGCCCAGCGGCGTCCTCCCTCATCTGGATCCCCGCTCCTCCGACTACTCGCGGGTTGCTGGCGCTGGGTTGCGGCTTCACCCAGAAGAACTTCCGAAACAAGACCCAATGGGGCTTGATCCCCTGAAAAGCTTCGCAAAAATGTACGAAGACGGCGGTGTGGAAGATACCGTTGGGGTTGAGGGTGAGGTACTCGATGCCGTAGTACCCCATGAGCCCCTTGAAGAAGTCGCTCGCTGGAAGAGATAGTCCGCGCTCCGCGAATCGCGCGAACATCGGGATCTCGTCTGGATTCTTCTCCATGGGGTACGGATCCCCGACGGCGGCCCTCCACATGTCCACCTCCTTCTCGCGTAGGAATCCACTGTTGAGAAGGGCGAGCAAGTCTTCGGTCTTCGCCTTGGACTTCTTCCATTCACGGTTTGGATCTGGCCGCGGCGGGGACACCGACGGTGATGTCCCTGCGGCAGATCCGGCGGCCTCCTCACGGCCCCTCTTCTTCCCGCCGGCGGCCTTCGTGGTCTTCGACGGAGATGGATTCATCCTCCAGGTGCACGGTGAATTCACGCGCATTCGCTCGGGGGCTACTGTGGTGGCTCTCTACGGCGGCACACTCAGATCTACGCTTCACTCAGCGGCGGCGGCGTGCACTGGTGGCGATTTCTGGCCAAGATCTGCTGGCAATGGCTATAGCTGCATAAGGTGAAAACCCTAAGGGTTTTGGCTTCTATTTATAAGTCAACGCGGCCCCTCAACGGCCGGATGGATAAGTTTGCGCTTGGCTGACTCAGCGGCCGCGCGTGACCCTTCAACTTCAACTAGTCGACGCGCCTCACCTCGGGGGCTCGACTACTTCTACTCGACTTCTTGAGAAGCGGCAAGACTCAAGAGCACTTCAGGACACATTCTACAAGATGACCTTTCAATTCGAGAGGAAGTACTCGACTCAAGGCTCGGGGGCTCCGTGCCACGTGTCCTTCGGTTTTTTCTCCGAATTTTTCGGGATATTCTTGACAAAACTTCGTAGGACCCTCGACCGCAGTCTACAACTCAACCTAAGGCTCGGGGGCTACTCCATATGGAATGCGATTTTGCAATCGCACTTCCATATCCGTTTCGGCTTCAAGACAAAGACGCATTGTTGAAGACCTTCAAGGGCAAGCACTCGAGGACGCTTGGGACTACTCGAGAAGACTTCAGGATTGCTCAAACATCAGCTGGAGTACATTCCAGCCTCGGGATGCTTCGACTACTCTTGAGGACTGTTGACTTGTAGTACTCAGGGACGCTTGGGGACTACTCGTTAAGGCCGTCAAGACTACCTGAAGCTATCCTTCTCGACTACAAAGTACTCGGGGGCTTGTCGTATGGACCTCCCTGGGCCCACTACCTTGGTGGGTACCAGGACCGACTACTCGGTAGGCCCCTAGGACTACCTGACTTGCGCTGCACGGTACCTGATGGCGTGAAGCACAAGGACTACAGAGGAGAAGTACACGGTTAGGAAGCTGTACATGTCCCGTACTGTATAGAAGACTCCCAGACATACTCGACTAGTACTCTCTCCTTATTCCGACTTGTAACCCTGCCTCCCGGACTATATAAGGCGAGGCAGGGACCCCTCTTTCATCATCTCATCTCACGGCGTAAGATTGCATCATCTTGTAATCATACCCAATCAATCCAGAGCTACGCAGCATACAGGACGTAGGGTATTACGCACCTCGCGGCCCGAACCTATCTAAATTGTGTGCCGATCTCGGCGAGGCCACATTCATCTACTTCGGGTACTCCCCTTAGTAGGTTGCCGGTCTAAAACACCGACAGCGGCATACGATGTTCTGCCAAAAGAATTTCTGTATTGTGGCCGAAGTGATGCTTAATAATGGCTTTGCTTCTACCCACTTGGAAAGTATTCCACTGCTACTACCGCATGAGTGTAGTTGTCTGGCACTGTTGGCAGTGGGCCGACGATGTCTATTCCCCACCGAGCGAAGGGCCATGCTGGGGGTATCAGCTTTATCTCATTGGAGGCAAACTTGTTGTATGGCGCATGGTGTTGACATTCTGGGCACTGGTGCACAATATCATGTGCATCTGCCACCGCCGAAGGCCAGTAGAAACCCTGACAAAAGCCTTCTGCACCAGTACTCTCGTGCTAATGTGATGTGAGCACATGCCGCTGTCGATTTCATGGAGCAGTTGCTTGCCTTCGGTTACTAATATGCATTATAGCAGTGGGGCGCACACTCCCTTTCGGTACAAGTTACCGTCAATTATGTGATAATTCCTTGCCCTGATGGACACTCTCTTGTCGACGACCCCATCCTCGGCCTCATAATATCCCTTGATTGCCGCCATTATTGGGGGCACGCCAATCTTCACTATGTATGGCGTTTACAAACTTGGGGGTGCCACTTCGTCTGCAGCAGATCTCACAGTCGTTGCTTCATAAAACACATCTGGGGGCAGGGGCTCGAGTAGGGCTGTTGCTTTTGCTATGGCATCGGCTTCTTTGTTGTAGTGTCGAGGAAAACTTTTGACTATAATACCGAGGACGAACTTCTCCATGCTTCGCACATCTTGCAGGTACTTCATCATATCTACCTTCTTTGCCTTGTAAGTTTTTCTGATATGGCCAACTACCAGCTCGGAGTCTATCAGGATGACAAGTCTCCTTGCCCCCACTGCTCTGGCCTTCCGAAGCGCAAGCAGCAACCCTTCGTACTCTGCCATGTTATTGGTGCAACTGTCGCAGTTCAACCGCAGTGCATACCGAAGCTTGATACCAGAGGGCGACTTGAGAACCGCTGCCGCTGCCAAACCCAAATGACAATATGCTTCATCGCATTGAACTTCCCAAACCGGCTCTGAGACTATGGGATCCCCCTTCGTGGCCGAAGGGTGTCCAGTCAGCAACAAAATCAGCCAGGACCTGAGACTTGATTGCGCTACGTGAGACGAAGTTTATAACATGCTCCGCTAACTCTGTGGACCATTGCCTATTCTTCTTGTTGATTCCTTGTTTCAAAACATGTCGCGAAGGGGGAAAGCTGTGGGTACCGATATATTGTGGCTCTGAGAATAGTGTTGAAGCTTCCTCTTGACCATCACAACTGTGTGTGCCATTTTCTCCATCTCTGAGTAAAAAAGCTTCGAACCACTTAAGGCGTCGGAGATGTAATAAATGGGGAGCCGCTTCAGAGTGTCTGCCTCCATTCGTTCCTCTACCAAAACAACACTGACCGCTGCGTCGGTTGCTGCAATGTACAATAATAGGTCGGCCTTCGGTGATGGCTTGGACATGACCGCCGCCTCTTCCAGGTAGTTTCTCAGATCTTCGAAGTCTTGCTGCTGTTCCGCACCCCACTAAAAAATTGTTTTCGCATGAAGCACCTTAAAGAAAGGTAGGCTTCGTTCGGCTGCCTTGGAGATGAATCAGTTCAGCGACACTATTCTGCCCATCAGTCTTTGCACCTCCTTTCTGCTACTTGGTGGCTGCATTCTACGTAGCGCCTCGATTTTCTGAGGATTGGCCTGTATGCCCCACTTTGACACCATGCAACCTAACAACTGCCCCTTTCGGATACCGAAGATGCACTTCTCTGGGTTGAGCTTGAGCCCATTACGCCTCATATTGTCAAAGGTTTCAGTCAGGTCTGCGGTGTGATATGTTTCATTCTCGCTCATGATGACTATGTCGTCCACGTAGGCTGAAGCATTGCGACCCAACTGACTTCCGAGGATCAACTTCATAATACGGTTGAAAGTGGGCCCAGCATTACAGAGGCCCTCTGGCATCCTGACAAAAGAGAAAATTCCGAAGGGGGTTGTGAACCCCGTTTTGGCCTTGTCCTCCCTTTGCATCCACACCTGGTGATACTCGGGGAAACAATCTAGCAAGTTTAACATCTCGCAGCTAGCTGCCTGGTCGATGATGATGTCGATTCTTGGGAGTGGGTAGGGGTCTTTTGGGCTCGCTTTGTTGAGCTCTATGAAGTTGATGCACATGCGCATGTTTCCATTCTTCTTCGGTACCATCACAAAATTGGCCACCCACACAGGGTACTTCACCTCCCTTATGATTCTCGCGTCAAGCAGTTTTTGCACTTCGGCTTCCGCAGACTTGACCCTGTCATCTGACATAGGCCGTTGTCGTTGCAGCTTCGGCCTAACCTTCGGGTCGGTGTTTAGAGCGTGCTCTATGACAGAGCAATGGACCCTTGTTAGGCCTGACTTGGACCATGCAAAAAATGTCCTGGTTGTTACGAAGGAACTGTAGGAGTCTGTTTTCCTCCTCCTTGCTGACTTCGGTGCCTATCATGACGGTTCTACTTGGAACATCTGCACACAAGGGAACTGTTCTCGTGTCATCCACTTCTTTCATGCGTTCAGCTTCAACTTACTTCATCGATTGCCTCATCTGTGCTTCATTCTTCTGTTCAGTTTCTGGCGCGACTTCATTGCCTTCATCCTCATCAATGACGTGCACCTACCTGTTGTGCACCGAAGTGTTCCGCTCAGCACGCCGAGCCTCCTCCTGGCTGCCATACACTGAAATCACCCCAGCCGAGGTTGGTATCTTCATTAACAGATAGCCCTGGTGAATGACCGCTGCGAACTTGTTGATGGTGTTACGCCCGAAGATGGCATTGTACGGGTATACGAAGTCGACAATGTCAAAGGTGATGACTTCAGTTCTCATGGTAGCATCCTGCCCGAAGGTCACATTGACATCAATTTTACCAAGTGCCTCAATTCTTTTATTACCGAAGCCGTATAACGGGTGTTCTGCTTTCTGCAAGTCTTCCCTTTTGAAACCCATGCTGGAGAAACATTGTCAAGTTAAAATATCCACTGAGCTGTCATTGTCCACCAGGACCCACCCGACGTCGTTACCGAAGTAATACTTCGTGTTCTTGCCGATGTTCGCCCTTATGATGAGGGGTCATTGTGGGCGTAGTGTTGCAACCGAATGTCAGCAGCTGTGAAAGTTATTGGAATGTGAGACCAGGGCAGGTGGAAATATTTTCCCGAGCAGATGTGTGATACGCTTTGGTAGTACTCCTGCCTCTCGTGTGCACCAGCTCATTGGAGCCCCCCGAAATTGCATTGATGATGTTAACCATGCCCATCATCCCCGAACCGCTGGAGTCGGGCGCCTCTTGCTTTGGTTGTGGCTGTGTCTGGTGTGGTGGCTGGTTGTAAGGCGTTTGATGGTGGGTGGGTGGGTTTGGCCATGAAGGCACAAATACCGAAGGTGGCTGCAGATGCATGGGTGGAGGTGGTGGCAGCTGTGGCGCTGAAGGGGCGAACGTTTGTGGTGGCTGGAACACCTGCGTCAGTGCCGAAGGTTGGAAAGGCTGGTGCGGGTGATACGGCAGCGGTAGAGCTCTGAACTGCCCTGAGTTCTGGTACTTCATGACATGATTTACGGCCAGCCATGCTGTCTTCGCCTTCTACTCAGCTTCCCATTCCATTTTCTTCTTGATCGCTGAAGGGCAGTGATGCGTGTGGTGGTAAGTATTGATCCCATGGAGCCAACAGAAAAACCTTTCGCCGCCCCCTTGTGGTGGTGGAGGCGGTTGCAGGGGCTTCGGTCGCCTACCATTCTTGTGCCCTCCTTTGTGTCCACCGCCGCTTCTGATCTGGTTTTGATCGGGGGGTGCGGATACATTGTTGACTTGACGGTATGACTGCTTCGGCGGATGATTCTGCCATCCCTTCAGTGTGTCCCACTAACCCTGCTGCTTTTGCTTCTTGGCTGCATTGGCTCGGTCCAGCCTTCGGCGACGGCCTTTGTGGACTTGCAGTATTTTTGCATGACTTCGAACAGCTCCTGTAAGGACTTTGGTTTGATTCTGTCAAGCACATCCTGGCAGTTGCCCACCCTCAAACCCCCTACGATAGCATCAATGGTGCTGCTTTCGGACACCCCAGGTGCGTGCGCCGTCAGTTTCACTACTCTGTGCATGTACTCTTGCAGTGACTCCTTGTCCCCTTGGATACACATGTTGACAAGGTCATTGGAATCCAGCTCTTCAACCTGCATGCTCTTGAAACTTGACAGCAGCTTGCTGTGGAGTTGGAACCATGAGGTTATGTGTCCCTTCGATATGTTTGCATACCAATACTGAACCTCACCTTTGAGGGCCAACACAAGCGCCTTAGCCTTCGTTGTGGCGTCGCCCCCGTTGGATTCCACTGCAGCCTCGAACTTCATGAGAAACTCTTTAGGATCGTAGTCTCCATCGTACTGAGGCAGGGTGTTGGCGTTGAAGCGACGGGGCCATGGGGCGCTCTCGAGCTCGACCGATAGCGGGAACACCGGGACAATGTTGCAGAACGGGGCGTCATCTGGCACGAAGTGTTCCGGCCCTTGCCCGCGTTCCTGTCGGTGTCCGATGCTCTGTCCTTCGGATGCATCCTTCTGTTGCCTCAGTTGATCTAGCTGAGCTTGCATGGCCTGTAAAGTATGCCAGACGTGCTACTAGGACGCCGGGGTGGCCTGCGCGGCGGCCGCTGGTGCTGTTGTGGCTGGCGGAGGAGCGAAGTGCTGCTGCAGCAGCGTGCTGGCGATTTGCCCCTAGAGTAGGGTGAAGTACCGCTCAGCCTACCTGATGTTGAAATCGAAGTCACCTGCAACTGTGCATGTCGGTGCTGCACCCTGCTGCTGGGGCGGCTGTGCTTGGGACGAAGACGGTCGATCTTCTTGCTCTTGCTGGGCTACGGCGGCCTTGCCCTCGATGCGAGCCCGTATCCTTCGTAGCGCTTCTATGTCTTGCGCCGAAGCTCCAAGCCCCTCGAGGCTCACTTCGAACACCCCCGAAGCGGTGTGCTCGACTACCGGGACGCTCGCGCCCGCGCCAGTTCCCGCCGAAGGCTGGTCGGTCGAGGCCGAAGGGTTGGCGGGTTCTGGCACTGGGGGTGGGGTTGTCGCTTGGGCCGCGGTGGATTCGGCCCCTACTGAATGTGTCCTTGCCATTCGGTCTTGGATTCTTCCACGAGGTGGGCGCCAAACTGTTGGTAGAAATCGGGCCCGAAGGTGGACACCGACACAACAGCCCCCTGATGATTCCGCCCTCCTCCGAAGGGGTCACGGCCGAAGGCCCCCTCGGAGACGAAACGGGACCTCTACCTTCACTAAGCAAGCTACTCTAAATTACGACCAGATTACTTCTACTTTTACTGCTACAGCTACCACCTTACTCTATGAAGGAAAAGAAACACTCAGAACCGAAGGATATGAAATTGAACCGGAGCCTTCGGAGCTCTCTTCTCATTAATGTGTGTTCGTTCAGTTACAAGGGAACCTCTATTTATAGGAGGCCCTGGGGACGATCAAACAACCCAATTACACCTTTTCCGCTCCTGACAAACGGCTTTACACGCTTTTGAAGGGCATAACAGTAACTCCTCGCTTCCTACGCGCGTCCAGCGTGTCTTCGCACGGTCGAGCCTCCTTTACACGCGGCGCCTTTTGTCTCTCCTTCGTACGGCGACCTTTACACGTCCGGCGCGCTTACGTGTAGCGGTGCTCCTCTGACAAGGCCAGGGCCACCGCACGTGCTGCACCTTCAGTGCCGAAGCGACCCACAACACCATTGCGTCCATGGAGGACCTCCGCAGCATCCCACATGACCCGTTCCCGTCTGGCGCAAGGGCGCTTTCTGACAAACGGGGTTTTTGACCGGTCCGCATCTTCGGCGCCGAAGCCCCGCAGCTTTGAACCGAACGCGGGCAAATTAGCACCTGCGAAACATCACACACATGCTTCAAGTAACGTTAGCATTCTCATTAAATCATCATTGCGCGCACAAAACCAATCCGTATACATGGCACGAAGTTGGCGATCCACGCTGGCCATGACCGGACGCTTCCGAAGGCCACATTCCCCAATAGTAAGTTCCCGGTCCCATTAAGATACTAGGCTTACCGGTTCCATTCCTGACAAGTGCTTAGTACGTTCAAAAGCTTAGCCCACGAAAGCCACTGGACCGGAGCCCAAATCCCATGCTCTTACCACATGAGCAATCCATTTATAAAGATCTTATGATTCCAACATAAGAACCTATTCTCGCGAGAGACGAACATCACTCGACTTCTACCGGTCCTATAGCATAGCAGCTATCGACCTAGCATACTAGTAAAAGACCATAGGTACCAAGGGATCATGCACCTAGGGTCTCTATTCAACTCTGAAATGTAAATGCGCAATCATAGCAAAGATAATTGCATAATTTTAAAAAGGAAGGGTTAATGATTCGGGGCTTGCCTTCGCTGGCAAGGCCTTGGGCCCTTCTGGACTTTGGTCCAGGTCCCGAGCTACGTCCACGTACTGCAGCTCTCCGTCAACACCTTCGTCTCTTCCTTCCGGCACGAGCGTATATCTACCGTTAGGGAGATCTACACGAGGATGCAAATGCAAGGTTTAATTGATAGTTTTTAATTTAATTAATTACAAACAACAGATGACAACCATGGGGTGCATGGTTGACCACATTCACCTGTATAAGAATACATTCATCATACTCTTCCAACAAAGGAACAATATGCGGTTCTTTATTATTTATTATTTCTGATAGTGACTGTGTACATATTTATGTAAATAAAATAATTTAAATTCACAAAACAGCAAGGGGTGGTCTTAAGCTTTTTAAAATGATTTACATCACAAACATAGGGTCATTTAGTGTGGATGTGGTGATTTTTCCAATTTACTTTAATATTAAGCTTAAATGGCTCCCATTGTTTTTATTCATTAAATAATTTCTTAAATTTAGTGGGGTGTTTTATGAAGCACTACAAATCAAAACAAGGCCACTGCAATTATATGCACACTTAGGACAGCTAGGAAATTAATTATACTGAAAAAGACAAATTATAACTACCAAAACATGATAAATGCATAAAAAATAAACACACAACAAAAGGGGTCCAACTTTCTCTCACTGATTCTATGACTCAAAACCGAGCTAGGAAAACAACAAACACATCAAGAGCTACACTAGATCTTGAGTTATACAATTACAAAGAAAATTAGGCGTAAAACAAGATTAAATACTTTTGGCCGATATACAGTTGTGATTAATTCACAAGAGGTGCATTTAGGCATAAAAAGATCACATGCAGGAGTTGAGCACAAAATTCTAATTATTTTTAGCTAAAAATTCATTTAGACAGATTCAACATAAATACAAAATAAATCATAATAAATGATCTACATAGTAACTTTGTGCAATTTTTAGTACAACACCTAGACATGGTCTAACACACAACATATCCAAAATTCAACTATAGATCACAAGTAGATTTTGAACTACACCAGATCTAGGTTTAATAATTTTGTATTTTTCATGAAAAACTATCACTCAAAAGTATGGTCATGCTTTACAAAAGTTGTAGGGTTATTCACAAGGAATCCAAAAAAATTGAGTTTGCATTTTTCTGATTTTCCTACAAATTTCTATGGATTTTACAAGTTTCAGCAAAAAGCTTTCACTATTGAAGAATCTACTATGCAGACAGGTCCCTGGAAAATTTTATCCTTCACAACCATGCCCTCGGCATTTACCATTCGGCCCCTGCAAGATCGCAATCAATGCACATGGGTCCCCGGCGGTGCAGGGAGCTCGCCGCCGGCGAGGAGGCGCCCGGACTTGGCCGAGGAAAGGCCCAGGGCGCAAGGAATGCTCACCCTAGCTCGATTGGAGGGGTCGGCCAGTGCGGTGACGGCTCCAACGAGCTTGCCCGACGGTGGTAGTACGAGTAGGTGCTAGTGAAGGCGCTGGGGGGCGTCGGTCGGCGGGGGAGGAGACCGGAGGCGGGGTTCCGCGGCGGCGGCAAATGCGTGCGGCGGCGCTCGGGAGAGGGCGGCGGAGCGTGCACGCACGCGAGGAGGCGAGCGCGGCTCGGTTTTATAGGCGAAGGAGGGGGCTTACCTTCGCCGCGAAGGGAGAAATTCGGCGCGGTGGGGGACTAGCACGCCCGCCGCGTTAGGAGGCGGGCTGGCGTAGTGACAGGGGAGAGGGGGCCGGCGCGGACGCGGGCGCGTGGCACCCCGGCGCGTGATGGGCAGCAAGGGGCCGGGGCAAGGGCGTGGTCCGCGCGTCCCCCGCGTGCTAGGTGGCCGCGCGGGCTCTCGGCGTCCGGGCCCCGGAGGCCGCGGCGTGGAAGGCGCGGGCGCCAATCGGGCGGCGTCGCGCGCGTGGTCGCGCTCTAGAGCACTGATGGGTGTTGGGCGCCGGTCAACGTAGTTTTGACCAAAATTTTCTTCAAAACCTTGAACGAAGTGCACCCAGATGCAAATAGCAAAGTTGTAGACCAGGTATCCCTCTACAAGTTTTGTAAAGGGTGATAGGTGTTTTGATGATTGGTTTGGTTTGGAACGCGTCACGAAAGTCAGCATTTTCATGGCCCAAAACACTATTCATTTGGCCTTTGATTGAGTCTTTGAGCTCCAAAACTTCAAAATTTGAAAAGCCGCCAATTATTAAAATTGAATCCCTTGAAAAGACAAATAACTTTTATATTGGCCGATTTTGAAGTGTTTAAGTGAAATATGGAGAACGCGACAAAAGTTCCAAAGGAGGTTCAAAGACATAAGGGTTTGACTAGGGTTTGACCACATCTTTGACCAATGTTTGACCAAAAGGGTGTGTTGACTTGATCAAGGGGGTCATTAGTGATTGTTGGCGAGGTTTTTGAGGTGATGGCCTAGGTTGACCAAGGTTTGACTAGAGTCAATGTGTTTGACTCAGTCATTAGCACTAATGATGCTAATTAAAAACCTGGGGCGTCACAGGGAGCCGTCGGAGGCGAGCTCCGCGCAAGGGAGCTTGGCCGCGCGAGCGCCACCTGGCGTGCGCCCGAGGAAGAAGACATGGAAATTCATTTTTTGAAAAAGAGAAAAAAAAGTGTATTTCCATCCCTCAAGTATTGCAAAAATGTGACAGTTCATTTCTCATATTTCATTCGATGTAAATCCACCCCTTAACTATCTGAATTGGCGCATTTGTCATCCTCGCTTTAGTTTAACAATGATTGACTATCATATAATAGCAGTTTAGAACATAAAGTCATCTTGCTGATTACTACTTAATCAGATATTATATATGTTGAGTCCATCTCTATAATAATTGAGTGTGAATCGGGTTCATTAATTTTTCAAAAAGAATTTACGAAGTCTCTAATCTAGAGAATTTACTAAAACTTTTTGTGAGCTTTATATTTTCAACTTAGCATATTTTATCTATATGCAATGATTACTAATTACTCAAATGATTATGTGGCAATGTGGCATAAAATTGTCTGTGGATTTCACTAAATCGTAGTTAAACTGTAAGTGGCATGATAAATGCACTAGATTAGTTAGTTAAGTGATTAATTTGCACACCAAATGAAACATGAAGGACGAATACCATACTTTTGCTATACTTGGGGATGAAAATACCCTTTTACCTTTTAAAAATGTTGAATGCTTGTTGATCAGATGTTTAAACTTGTTTTCTTAGATGTTGAAAGAGATGATGAAAAATATTAAATGCTGTCAAAAAATGTTGAAATGTTAAACAAAGTATTTGCAAATGTTGACTTATTTTTTGAAAATGTTGAATGCAATTTCTGAAATGTTGAATGTAGTTGGAACTATTTAGTTGGGCTTAATCTACTTTAAATCCATATTTCTTATCCAGCACATGAAGCGGCCTTTGTTTAGTTGGCCAAAATTTTAGAGAAAACATTTTTAGGACCTCTTTCAAGACCTATTAAGAGAACTAAATATAAACTGATTACAAAACTAATTACACGGATGGACGAAAAATCGCAAGACGAATCCATTAAACCTAATTAATAGATCGTTTACTGTAGCATGACATTGTCTAATCATGACATAATTAGACTCGTTAGTTTCATCCCGCGATTTGAGGAGTGGTTATGGAATGAATTTTGTCATTAACCCACATTTAAAACTTATAATTAGTGTCAAGTTCGATTTGACGGGTAGTTGTAGAAATTTTTGGGCGAGGCCCATCGGAGCTCCCCACTGCCACCTCGGGTTCGCCCTCTCTCCCCACTGCCGCCGCCACCCAAGGGCACACCGACAGCCGCGTCCAATCGTTGCCATGGCGTCGTGCTCCAAGGAGATGAGGAACACAACGAGCCGCCTCAACGACGATGATGTCATCATGGAGATCCTGTTGCGAACACTTATTTGAACACTTCTTTTTGTTGCGCTGTATGGATTTCAAAGAATTTTCTGTCATGTTTAACAGTTAGCTTGTTTTCACCTGACAGCCTCCAGCTGAATTGAGATGGATCCATGAACTTCTGGCCTGGAAAAAAAGAACAGGTCGAAAGGAGCTGGCATGGGTCTGAACCTTGAATATCAGGTCAATGATCTGTTTGCGGCGGGTGAAAAACTATCCGGGGGTCTTGGACCTCAACGTTTGGGGATTAGACTTTAGAGCCAGAGGCGAGTTAATGTCAGAAGTGGTCAACTATTGTGTGTAGGGATTAGGGAGCCTGCGGCTCATGTCTTGAGTTCTTCGTTCCTACCTTATTGACTTTTTTGTAGCAAATGTTGGGAAGCTCCTGCATGTTTTTTCCCCCAATATGTTATGATTTCAGTTTCGAGAAAATTGAATACTTCACAATTTTGCCATTTCAAATGTGGACTTCGCAATAATAGGCCTCGAAGCAGTAACATTGTGTGAAATAAGAGTGCTGCAGTCTGCAGGTCAGTGGCGGAGCTAGAGGGTGGTCCGGTTGGGCCATGGACCACCCTAGAAAAGTAGCCCAACCATTATCCTTGTTGTGATAAGCAAAAAATAAACATCATCAATTGCATTCCTCCATCATTTTAAATCGGAAGCTTGGATCTTGGTAAGTTGGACCACCCTAAGATGAACTCCTAGCTACGCCACTGCTGCAGGTCCTTTGCAGGGTGAACAAACCATCTTATTTGAAAAATACAGAAGGTACATTAGGCCGAGATGAAAGACTAGAGCCATCTGAGGCCAACAATGATGGTGAATCCATCTTTCAGCTTCTACAGGACATGGAGCACACAAAATAACTTGCAGAGAATGATGACGATGACGTTGAACATGGGCACAAGCGTACATGGATGCCAGAGCTTGGTACTTAGCACACAGGCTCAGGAACGACGAACGGGGCGGCGCAGAGCAGGAGCGGCGACTTGCGGCGGACGCCGAGGCCATGCGCCTCCTCCATGTCCACCTCGGCCACACCATCCGGCAGCGACCAGTCGAAGTGATAGAGAAGCCGCGCGAGCACCATTTCCAGCACGGGGAGCCCATAGGCGATTCCGGGGCACATCCTCCGCCCAGCACCAAACGGCAGGTACTCGTAGCTGCTGCCGTTGAACTCGATCGCGCTGTTCTCGAAGCGCTCGGGCTTGAACTCGTCGGCATCCTCCCAGCAGTTGGGGTCCCTTCCGATGGCCCACGCGTTCACGATGACCCGGGACCTTGCTGGGATCGTGTAGCCCTCGATCTCGCACTCGTCGATGCTCTCCCGGGGCACGAGGAGCGGAGCTGGAGGATGAAGTCGGAGGATCTCCTTGATCACGAGCTCTAGGTAAGGGAGGCAGCAGCCTGATTGGAGGTCGGCTTCGGTGACCGTGGCCTTGCCATGGAAAGTCCGCCGGATCTCGCCCTGCAGCTTGTTCATGACCCTCTCGTTTCGCATCAGCTCCGACATGCCCCAGCTCAGCGCCGACGCCAGCGTGCCCGTCCCGGCCGTGAACATGTCGAATATGACGGCCTTGATGCTGTCCTCATTCAGGCAGAACCCCAGGCCGCCCCTCTCTTGCAGGTCGATGAGAACGTCGACGAGGTTCTCGCCGCCGGCACCGGCGGCCTCGTCGTCTGCGGCGGTGGCGGCGCCGGAGCCGGACGTGGCTTTCTTCTTGGCGTCCCGGACGTGTCTCCTCTCCCTTATGATCTCCTCCAGGGTGGCGTCGACCGTCCTGTGGACTCCCTCGAGGGCACGCCGCATGCCGGTCGCGGCGGCGAGCGTGCGCCGCCAGGTTGGGAAGAGGTCGGGGATCTTGAACCCGCTCGTCAAGGTAACTCCGGTCTTAAGCGCCGACAGGAACTCGTCGGCGTTGCTCTGCACGTTGCCGAACGATGCACGGGCGACGATGCTGTTCGCTATGTTGTGGAACATCGCGCTGAGGTCCACCGGCGCGGACGGCCCGGCCGCTCGTATCCTCTCCACCTCACTCGCCATCTGAAACAGGGAGCAAAACCAACAGAAAGTGCATGCATGTGAGGTCAACTTTTCTCCACGTACTTTGGCAAGAATATCTTTGTAATGGTAACACTACTCGTCACCTCCTGCTCCCTTATGTGGCGGAAGGTGAGCACGCGCTTGGGGCTGAGGATCTCGGCGGCGCAGAGCTGGCGGAGCTTGCGCCAGTACTCGCCGGACGGCGAGAAGGTTATGTCGGCCCAGCCGTAGAGCACGATCTCGCCGCCGAGGAGCTTGGGGCGGTTGGCGAAGTTGGCGTCGTGCGTCCTGAGCACCTTGCGGGCCATCTCCCTGGACGACGCGACCACGAGCGGGGTCTCGCCGAGCTGGAGCATCATGATCGGGCCGTGGACGCCGGCGAGGTCCCTGAGGGCGCGGTGCGGGAGCACGTTCACCAGGTGGTGCATGCTGCCGATCACCGGCAGCTTCCACGGGCCCGGCGGTAGCCTGATCACCTTCGGCCTACCAGTCGAGAAGATCTTGAAGGTGCGGATCAGCACGATGGCGAGGACGACGGGGAGGAGGATGGATTGGTACAGAAACAGAAGCTTGTCGTCCATGGCTGGCGTGGCGTGTGGCGTGACTGCGGAGCAGGGACTACCTGGTGGGTCGAGCGTTCGTATCGCAGCCTGCCATGCCAAGCTCTGCGTGCATGTGGCCTCTGACCATGTGTGAGCACCGATATACATAATGCTATACTGATAGTCTGATATAGTAGCCTCGGTAAGCATTTTGATTGTTTGGTCAAACAAGGGCTATAGAGTATATTTGACCAGTTTCTCAATTTGGAATAGTGTCGAGCGATGAGGAAGACGTAAACCATTTTCCATTTGAGAGAAAAAGTCAAAGTATACCCCTACTGTATATTATATCATTAATTATATCAATAGGGAGAAACTGGCAGATGTATATTACATCATCATTTAGAAAACATCCTATAGTTTTGAACTAAAACTCTATCAGGGATCGTGACTTAACTAAGCAAGACTCATGCAGATGTGTGGGTCGTTCCTTCTGTCGCGAAACCCGTTCCCGACCGTTGGCATTTCCCCACTCACGACCCTCACGTACAAGAACAAGAACAAGAAAAAAACGGCGGGGCTAGGAGTGGGCATTAGGACTCTCTCACTGCAGGAGGTGCCAGCAGCTGCTTGACCGCGTCGCGCCGTCGCGCAACGCCGACAACGACTTCGACGGCAAGCTGAAGCTGCGTGACAGCCGGGCGAGTCAAGGCGGCGGCGTCGACAAGCGGCTGAGCCTTTAACCAAAAGCTAAACCCAACATATTGGCTACACAAAGTTGATACATTTTTTGTTCTAAAGATCAAAGGAGAAGGAGATGAAAGTCTTCTGAATCTTGACATAACTCAAGCTCTTATGCTGATGAACCTTTCGAACCCCTTTCATCAGTTAAACAGCCAACCCAAAACAGTTCTTGATTTGGCTCAAATTTAAACTTGGCTCTTTGTACCTCCTTTTGAACCAAATTTCTTGATTAACCTAATGATGACTTTCTTTAGCTCTTAAACACCCTTGGTGTTACAAGTTTGACAAGAACATGTTTCCACATTTAATGACCATTACAGACAAAGTTCACACCAAAGATTTCATGTGAAAACAACATCTTGCTAGATCATCATACGTCCTCTTCTGATTCTTCATCTTCGACAGAGATCCCAACTGGTACCATTATTGGTAGCTCACTTATCTGATTGTCCATCACTTGACATCCTACGAGCATGTAATTGCTTACTTCACTTAGCCCACATGTAATTAAGTTAAAAAGGATCCAAAGATCATATGGCAAACTATTTGGCTTTAACCAATAAGAATTTTGTCTATATTTGTGTTGTACTGTGTCACTGTTGGAGTATAAGTGAATTGTCCACCTTTCCTCATCAGCTTAACCTTTTGGGTTGAACTGGTTGGCGCATGCAACTCAATTGTCACATTAGCACCATGCGGATTCTTGTCACCATGACGCCATCATAGAAAAGATACTTATGATAAATACAATGATATTTTGTTGGATAGTGACAAATCCAAGATAATGATGATCAGTAACAATGATTTTCGACGATTGATTAGTGATGAATGTTATTTGTCCCTATTCATCATAAATCATGTTTTATGTCAGTAATTCCATGTTTGACATACATAAAACTGTCACTAATCAGCACTTAATGGATATCTTGTGGTAATGCCTCTGTGCCATGTTCTTTATTCCATCTTCACCCTTTTTTCAGTCCTAACCGAAATCAACGGAATTAAAAAAAAACAACTGAAGTTCAGATAAAAGGTGATCTTGCAGTGAACAGTACCAAAAATTTGTGAACGGTAATTTCATCTGTCATAAAAAAGCCCGAAATTTCAAAAAATTCATGAAAATTCATTCTAATTTTTTATCAATGCGTGTGTGCTCTCTGAGCTCCTCCTTTGTGACATTTTTCAATTTGGCTCATGGCAACAATAAAGCTACATGAGCTCCTTTCTTGTGACATATTGCAGGTATGGAGTTTGATGCCAAGTCTTCCCATCATATGTTGAAACGTATTGGGCTCCAACTCTTTCCGCCAGGCGCCAGGCGCCAGGCGCCAGGCACTGAAATGTCAACGCCATTCTAGAAATGGGTTTCCGCGAATTTCAAAAAAAAAAGAAATGGGTTTCCGTGTAGTGGTCTCCATATTCACAGGTCAGTGAAAAAACGGAAGTGGGTGCAAAAGATGGGCTGTGCTATATACGTTGCCTTCACATCCTTATATGTACTCCATCCATTCTAAATTATAGTTCTTAAAAAAATTCTAAGTACATAATTTTTGTTATGCAGATAGATATATATAATGTATGTCTAGATGTATGATAATAATTTAGAAAAGTCAAAACAACATGTAATTTGAAAGAGGAAGTCAATTTTTAGCCATCGAACTATAGCCGAAGTTTGATTTTGGCCATCAAACTTGAAAATCAGGAATCTTCAACCATCGAACTCTTAAAACCATTTACAATTAGTCATCTGGCGGTTTTAGAAGGTGGTTTTGATGACGTGGCTCCCACGTGGTTGTGGGACCCACATGTCAGCCCATTTCTCTCCACTCTCTTTCTTCTCTCCCCTGCCGATCGTCGCCCTCCCCCACGCCACTAGCCTGCGTCGCCTCACGCCTCCCCTGCGCTGGAGAGCTACTGCAGTGACAGCACAGGAGGGCACCTTCGTCGGCGGCACTACTCCCGCTCCTCCTTAGTCCTTACCTTGTCCCGCCGCTGCCACGCTAACGTACTCCGGTGCCTTGACATCGACCGACCCTGCCCCCTACCCTTCACCTTGTGGGGCCTACCTTGACGTCGCTCCGCCATGCGCCGTCGTGCTACTCTGATGGCCTGCATGTGCACATGTGTTGTCACGAGTCGAGCCGCGGACCGGCCAAATTCGCCGCCCACACGCTATCTCCGCCCGATTCCTCTAGCGTATGCCTCCCTCACCTCTCTAGCTCCACCTCAGACCCGCCCAGGATGAGCTCTAGCGACCGGATCACCGGGGATTTCAAATCTCGAGGTTGTTCGAGTTGTCAGCCCACCATGGTCGTTGTCCCATGAAGCACCACCTTCCTGGCCATGGCCGCCAGCGAGGGTCGAGGGAAGGCGTGGGGGGAGGGCGGCTACTCGCCGGGGAGGGTGGCGGCCGGTGGGGGAGAGAAGAGAGGGAGAGGAGAGAAGAAAGAGAGAGAAGAGAGATGGGGCTGACATGTGGGCCCCAACATGTGGCAGCCATGTTAGCAAAACCACCCTCTAAAATCATATGATGGCCAATTGTGAACGGTCTTAAGAGTTAGATGGTCGAAGATTCCTGATTTTCAAGTTCAATGACCAAAATCAAACTTCGGCTATAGTTCGATAGCTGTAAGGAATCGGATGCTCGTTAGCCTAAGAGGGGGAGGGGGTGAATTAGGCAAATTAAAACCTTAACCTATGGCTTCACTAAATTTACACAAATATAAACTAGAACATACTATCTATATGTGCAACTAGGGTTGTTCTAGTGTGAAACTCCCATCCCAAAAGAAGGTTTGCAACTTATAGCCAATCCTAGCACGGTACTACTCTAGGAAAGTAAATACAAGCAAAGATTGCAATAGAGTAAATGCGGAAACGTAAAGGGGATGAGAGGAAGCAAACTCTTGACACGTGATTTATCCTGTGGTATCGGTAGGCACTAAGCCACCTCTAGTCCACGTTGAAGCACTCACACAAGAGTATTGCTTCCCGGCCACCAAGTCTCTCCCAAGAGCACCAACTTGACTCGCCACAAAGCCTAGCCACTTAGGCACTTGTCAAGCTCCCTTGGTCACCTTGATGCCGCCTCCACTAAGGAGCTTCTCCATCAAGGAAGGGGGTCTCCACGTCCCCCGCACAAAGTGTCCTCGCCGCTCCACACCAAGCCGGAGGGTCAATGACGATTGCTGGTGAGCCACTTAGGCCCCAAGGCTTCCGGCGAACCTTGTACAACTGGATTCACTCAAGAATCACCTTACAAGGTTAGCACAACCTTGCACTCACTCAGCTCTAAGCTAAGCCTAGCACTAAGCACATACACAAAGCATATGCAAGTCTAAGGATGAGCAATTAAGCACTTGGATGGATTGGATATGATCTTCAATGTGTCTTGAACTCCTCTGCACTTCCACACAATCCAGCAACCTCAAATGAGTGAGTGGAGGGGTATAATAGCCCAAGGCATCAAACTAGCCGTTGGCTAACGTCCACTGAAAAAGGTACCGTCGGATGATCCGACGCTTTATTTTCCAGGGTGTCGGTTCATCCGGTGCCCCTCCCACGTCACTTAGCCGTTGAGGTTCTCTGACACAACTGCTCCGACGCTATGCACCGACGGTGCGTCGGATCATCTGGTGCTGAAGACTCCGCGCTTAAGTCGCCTCTGTTAGCTTCCACTCGACCGTCGGATAGACCGACGCTACCCCTTGACCAAGGCGTCGGATCATCCGGTGCTGAAGGCTTCGTCTTGGCGCGTCTCTGTATGAATTCAAACTGAGCGTCAGATAGACCGATGGTGTCCCCACTCAGACCGTCGGATCATCCGGTGCTACTGCCTTCACTGCTCTTCCTCTGCAACTCATCCGACGCTACTAAATAATGGACCGTCGGTTCATCCGACGGTACCTAGGGTTTGACCCTGTGTACCAACTCGTCTGACGATTGCACCGACGCTTGTTAAATTGGTACCGTCGGTTCATCCGATGGTGTCTTTTCTTTTTCTTTTCTTGCTCGGTTTTGACCCTTGTTTTTCTCACTTTGGCATGTGGTTTTCTTGCATTCTTGGGACATAGAAGTGTCTACAAAGACATGCTAAAACAATATGGTTAGTCCCAATGATCATGTTGTCATGAATCACCAAAATCAAACTCTGAACTAATGGCATATGGGGCCATGTTCGCTACAATCTCCCCCTTTTTGGTGATTTATCACAACACAACCAAAGCAAGCATAAATATGCAAAAATTGACAGAATTAGAACCACTTACACTTACTTGGATGCTTACTGTCATCCAAACTCCCCCTAGATCAAACTTCCCCCTTTGATCTTGTGTTCACGTTCTCCCCCTTTGGTTTCATATCCTTGAAACCACTTGTAAGGTCAAGCTATTCTCCCCCTTTGGTTTCATATCCTTGAAACCACTTGTAAGGTCAAGCCACTAGCTTGCTTTGGTCTCACATTCTCCCCCTTTGGAATAAAATCTCCAAAAAGCTCGAAGCAAAAGGGGTCCAAGAAAACTAGCAAGACCTAGCAAACATAGCTCAAGGAGAAATGTTAAGTACAAGGGAGAAAGCCGCATGAACCATGATCCATATGTAAGATATCAATGAAGATACCATATGTGAGAATAACTAAGGTGGATCAAAAGCTCATGAGACTAGCATGATACAAACTAATCTCCCCCTAAGTGTGTGCACAAAAGGATACCACTTGTAAGACAAGGGTAGTGAGAAAAAAGTGCACAACTACAAACTTGAAAGGCAAGGAAGCTTAGAGCATATCATGCAAGGAGGTAGCTTAAAGGACAAGAGATAAAACAAATGGGTTCTTGTTACATTACCACTTGTAGATATCACTTGTAATCTTTTGATCATTGCATACCTTCGGGGGTTTATGCTCTCTACCTTGTTGGCACCATATTGAGATGAGCCACTTAGAAATGATATCACTAGGAGACACCACTTCAAAGAAGCTTGCATAGAAGATACTTGGGGTACCACAAGGATTAGGAATGTATGAGTACATTGCCTTTGAACTTATATAGACATAAGCTCGCAAGGTCATGACTCAATAGCATGAAGCTCATATTGTTATATTCACTCTTTTAGAGATGTTAGATCATATTGAGAGTGAAATAGCATTCTCTTAGAATGAAGTACCGCACCGGAATGCGTCGCCAAGGGACTACATAAGATAAGCTAGAAACAATGTTAGTCCCATAACCAAACCATAGGATGAGCTCCCCCTAAATGTGTGCATTTAGTGTTTGAATCACCAACCAAATGTATGCACATTGTTTATGACAACAAAAGGGAAGCTAACCCTATAGCTTGCTCATGATGCAAAGAGATAAATATGAAAACAAGCACCATGAAAGAACAAGTGTAGCTTTCCTACACACTAATCAAACCATGTAGGTTGCTCATGGGTTAACACATGACACAAGCAACCTACCATATGTAAATATTGCAACAAATGCAACCTAAACAAGGCAATGGAGCTACAATGATACATGAGATCGGTACTAGTTTCCATTACCTCAACCGGGAAACTTGGGCAACACATGTCCAACTTGCAAGCTTGGCTTATAGGCTTGAATCTTCTCATCTTGATTGTGACAAGCCTCCCAAGTCCCCGCTCTCATGGCCTTCAAGTGGCCTTCGGAACCCAAACCATTTGACGTCCCTTCATGTTGATGATGACTTCCTTGGGCACCCAAATGGGTTGGTTCCAACCCCGCTCCTTCTTCATCTTCCCAACCTTGTGTGCAACCACCTTGCCATTAGCCTTATTCTTGATGACGTAGGTGTTGCTCTTGGTCTTGTTCTTGCGGTTGGGCTTGGTGTAGATGAGGGAGCTCTTGATGGTGGGCTTCAACTTCTTCTTCTCGCCCTTGTCCATCTTCTTGACAAATTGAGGGCATTTGTAGAACTTGTGCCCTTCTCCATGACACTTGTAGCAAGTCACGGTTGCACCCTTCTCAAGCTTCTTCACCATGGGATCACGGTTATCTTGAGAAGGTTGGACTTTGCTCTTCATGTCTTGAGAGATGTCCACTTGTTCTTCATCGTTCTTGCCCTTGCCCATCAAGTTTGCCAACCTCTCTCGGAGTCATTTTACTTCTCACTTGAGCTCATCATTTTACTTGCCTATGAGATAATCACATGTTTCTACAACAACATCCTCATTGCAAGATGCTGAGCAAGATTCATCAATTAAATCAATGCAAGAAGTTGAAGCATCTACCTTGGAGATAGGAATTGCACAAGGGATAGATGTTTCATCAAGCTCAAAGGAATTACTTATTTTAGTCTCATTGCTCTCAAGCTTAGCTTTTAGCTCATCACACTCCTTGCTAAGTAATTTGAATTTGCACAAAAAAATGTTCATAACTTGTATCAAGGTGGCACTAAGATCATTGAGAGCATTGAGTTCTTTAATTTCATTAGCTTGTTTATCAAGCATTCCTTTTTGCTCATGGACTAGCTCAACAAGATCATCGAGAGAGGTGGTGTCGGATTCGTCATCACTTACATTGCTCTCCATACCTTTGGCCATAAGGCACATGCGTAGTGATGACGGAGGACCTTGCATGAAGCGGATGGTGAAGTTCTTTCTTGATTCATCACTTGAGGTAGAAGAACTTGATTCTCCACCACCTGTCCACTCACAGACGGCGATAGTTGCTTCTTGCCTTGGTCTCCTCTCCTTGACCACCTTCTTCTTGGGCTTGTGCTCGATCTTGGTGAACTTGATGTGTTGATGATGACGCCCTTCTCTCAAGTGGATGTTGTGGCCGTACATGTTGACTTTCTTCACATACTTTAAGATCTTCTTCACGTACTCGGCCACCATAGATTCAACCTCTTCATCACTTGAGGAATCTTCATCGTCACCATCATCACCATCATCCTCGCTTGAGCTTCCATGAGTAGCCATCCTACTCAACATCTTCTCTTGTTGGCTTGAGAGAGCATGGCTTGTGGTTGGAGAAGATGGTTCTTGGGGCTTTTCTTGGGGCGCCTTCTTTGACTTGGGCATAAGTTGAAGCTCATGTGCCATGATCTTGCTCAAGATATGAGATGGCTTCAATTCTTCGAGCTTCTTCTCGTAGATGATTGCCTTCACCAAGTCATAATCGGGCTTCGGAGACTTTGAATAATCTTGCGGTTGATGTTCAAGTCCGTGATGTCCTTCACACCTAAAGCATTGATCTCATTGACAAGCACATTTAGGCGTGAGTACATAGATTCAGCATTTTCATTAGCAAGTTGCTTAAAGCTATTGAATTCCTCAAGGAGACAACCGTAGCGTTCATTAGCAACTTCTTTTAAACCCTCATTTTGCTCCTTGATGGTTTTCCATAGCTCATGAGCATTTTCACAAGTAAAAACTCTATTGAAAACGCCTACATCTAGTGAGGACAAAATGATACTCTTAGCAATTACATCAAATTGCTTTTCCTTCCTAGTACCATTTTTCATGTCCTCATCGGTGACTCTCCAAACATCAAGATCCTTTGCTTGGAGATAGGCCTCCATGAGAACCTTCTACCGAGGATAGCCTGTGCCATCGAAATGTGGAGCCAAACCTATGGTATCCAACCCTTTCATTCCTCTATAGAGCAACTCACTAGGCGGTGAAGCCTAACCGTTCCAATGAGCCGGTTTTCACAATTTACCAATCGAATTGGTGTTTCCTTGTGAAGGAAGTGAGTCCCGGCTCTGATACCACTTGTAAGGAATCGGATGCTCGTTAGCCTAAGAGGGGGAGGGGCTGAATTAGGCAAATTAAAACCTTAACCTATGGCTTCACTAACTTTACACAAATATAAACTAGAACATACTATCTATATGTGCAACTAGGGTTGTTCTAGTGTGAAACTCCCATCCCAAAAGAAGGTTTGCAACCTATAGCCAATCCTAGCACGATACTACTCTAGGAATGTAAATGCAAGCAAAGATTGCAATAGAGTAAATGCGGAAACGTAAAGGGGGTGAGAGGAAGCAAACTCTTGACACGCGATTTATCCTGTGGTATCGGTAGGCACTAAGCCACCCCTAGTCCACGTTGAAGCACTCACACAAAAGTATTGCTTCCCGGCCACCAAGTCTCTCCCAAGAGCACCAACTTGACTCGCCACAAAGGCTAGCCACTTAGGCACTTGTCAAGCTCCCTTGGTCACCTTGATTCCGCCTCCACTAAGGAGGTTCTCCACCAAGGAAGGGGGTCTCCACGTCCCCCGCACAAAGTGTCCTCACCGCTCCACATCAAGCCGGAGGGTCGATGACGATTGCTGGTGAGCCACTTAGGCCCCAATGCTTCCGGCGAACCTTGTACAACTGGATTCACTCAAGAATCACCTCACAAGGTTAGCACAACCTTGCACTCACTCAGCTCTAAGCTAAGCCTAGCACTAAACACATACACAAAGCATATGCAAGTCTAAGGATGAGCAATTAAGCACTTGGATGGATTGGATATGATCTTCAATGTGTCTTGAACTCCTCTGCACTTCCACACAATCCAGCAACCTCAAATGGGTGAGTGGAGGGGGTATAATAGCCCAAGGCATCAAACTAGCCATTGGCTAACGTCCACTGAAAAAGGTATCGTCGGATGATCCGACGCTATATATTCCAGGGCGTCGGTTCATCCGGTGCCCCTCCCACGTCACTTAGCCGTTGAGGTTCTCTAACACAACTGCTCCGACGCTATGCACCGACGGTGCGTCGGATCATCCGGTGCTGAAGACTCCGCGCTCAAGTCGCCTCTGTTAGCTTCCACTCGACCATCGGATAGACCGACGCTACCTCTTGACCAAGGCGTCGGATCATCCGGTGCTGAAGGCTTCGTCTTGGCGCGTCTCTGTATGAATTCAAACTGAGCGTCGGATAGACCGACGGTGTCCCCACTCAGACCGTCGGATCATCCGGTGCTACTGTCTTCGCTGCTCTTCCTCTGCAACTCGTCTGACGCTACTAAACAATGGACCGTCGGTTCATCCGACGATACCTAGGGTTTGACCCTGTGTACCAACTCGTCCGATGATTGCACTGACGCTTGTTAAATTGATATTGTCGGTTCATCCGACGGTGTCTTTTCTTTTCCTTTTCTTACTCGGTTTTGACCCTTGTTTTTCTCACTTTGGCATGTGGTTTTCTTGCATTCTTGGGACCTAGAAGTGTCTACAAAGACATGCTAAAACAATATGGTTAGTCCCAATGATCATGTTGTCATGAATCACCAAAATCAAACTCCGAACTAATGACATATGAGGCCATGTTCGCTACAATAGCTAAAAATGGACTTCTTCCGATTTGAAACGAAGAGATTGAAACTTTAGTTGTCTTTTCCTCTACATGTTAATCTTGCATTATTGAATCCACAATCCTTTCCGAGAGTCTACGTATATCTATTTTATTTGCAGCACAACTTAAATATACTTTTTTATGGTAACCATTCACAGGAAGCCATCTAATTGACATGTTATACACCTAGTAACATATGCACGTGTTATAATATAAGTTAGGAGTTTTGTTACCGTACTTGAAAGTACAAGTGATCTTTTCTATTCTTCTTACCCAGAAATAATCATTTACACATAATTAAAATAGTATTATTAATAATTTCTCATTATTGATGACTCTCATTAATTTAAAGTACGTAAAATTGCTCATAAATCACTCGAGTTTGCACCCCGTTTCAGTAACGAACGGGGTGGCACAGAGTAGGAGAGGCGACTTGCGGCGGACACCAAGACCCGGCGCCTCCGTCATGTCAACTTCATCGACACCCTCATGCAGGGACCAATCGAAATGGTAGAGGAGCTGCACGAGCGCCATCTCCAACACAGGGAGCCCATACGAAATGCCGGGGCACATCCTCCGCCCGGCACCGAAAGGTATGTACTCGTAGCTGCTCCCCGTGAAATCCATGGCGTTCCTCTCGAACCTCTCGGGCTTGAACTCCTCGGCATCGTCCCAGTACTTGGGGTCCCTCCCGATAGCCCACGCGTTCACGACGACCCGTGACCTCGCCGGAATCGTGTAGCCCTCGATCTCGCATTCGTCGATGCTCTCCCGTGGCACCAGGAGCGGCACAGGCGGGTGAAGCCGGAGCGTCTCCTTGATCACGAGCTTCAGGTACGGCAGGGTGGTGGCCGCCTGGACGTCGGCCTCCGTGACGGCCGCCTTGCCCCGGAACGCCGCCCGGATTTCTCCCTGCAGCTTGCCCATCACCCTCTCGTTCCGCATCAGCTCCGACATGCCCCAGTCGAGAGACGACGCCAGCGTCCCCGTCCCCGCCGTGAACATGTCGAAGATGATCGCCTTGATGCTGTCCCTATTCAGGTGGAACCCCGACGAACCTTTGTCTTGCAAGCCGATTAGGAGGTCGACGAGGTTCTCGTTCTCCTCCTCAGCGTCGGCGGCGGCACCTGCGGCTTCGCCCGACCTGGCCTTCTCGTTCCGGGCACGCTTCCTCTCCTCGATGACCCCCTCCAGGGTAGCGTCCACCGTCCTGTGGACGCCCTCCAGGGTGCGCTGCATGCCGGTGACCGCGGCGAGCACGGGCCGCCAGGTGGGGAAGAGGTCGGGGATCTTGAACCCGCTGGACAGGGTGACGCCGGCCTTCATCGCCGTGAGGAACTCGTCGGCGTTCCGCTGCTTGTTGCCGAAGGACGCGCGGGAGACGATGCTGATCGCCAGGTTGTAGAACGTCGCGCTGAGGTCCACCGGCGTCGTTGGCCCGGCCGCTCGTATCCTCTCCACCTGACTCGCTATCTACACAAATATAAATATAAATATAAATATATATATAATAAAAGTTAGCAAAAGTTAGTATCTATCTGTGTCAGACGAGTGCATGCGTGAGACGGTAGCTCTCAGGTAGGATCAGGATCATCCACACGGACCTCTTGTTCTCTGATGTGCCGGAAGGTGAGGACGCGCTTGGGGCTCAGGACCTCGGCGGCACAGAGCTGGCGGAGCTTGCGCCAGTACTCACCGGACGGCGAGAAGAGGATGTCGGCCCAGCGGTAGAGCACGATCTCTCCGCTCAGGAGCTTTGGGCGGGTGGCGAAGTTGGCGTCGTGGGTCTTGAGCACCTGGCGCGCCATCTCCCGCGACGACACCACCACGAGCGGGGTCTCGCCAAGCTGGAGCATCATGAGCGGGCCGTGGGCGCCGGCAAGGTCCCTGAGCGCACGGTGCGGGAGCACGTTCACGAGGTGGTGCATGCTGCCGATCACCGGCAACTTCCACGGGCCCGGCGGGTGCCTCGGCTTGGGTCCGAGGACGAAGCGCCTGAGGACGTGCACCAGGGCGACGGCGATGGCGGAGATGAGAAGGGGTTGGCACAGGACGACGTGTGCTTCCATGGCGGACTTTGTGGTGAATGGTGATCGAACCGTGGTCATGTAGGTAGGCGGTAGGCCAACTCTGACGAGGTAAGCTGATTCGTGTTCGTGCTCCTTGTTGGGGACTTAGGGCCACTATTTATAGGGTTAAATGGATCTATGACATTACAACTTTTCAATTTGAGGCATGTCACTACCGTTGAGTTATTGGATGCAGACTGTTACAATTCTTCTTATGTTTGAGATATGTCATCTACTCCCACCGTTCTTAAATATATGACATCGTTGACCTTTTACTTCAACTTTGACCACCAATATCTATTGATCAAGTTATAGTTAGCTAAAGTAAAATATGTATCATTATGTCTATTGTCACATGTACTTTAGATTCAACTTGTAAGTTTATCGATTTGCAAAAATATTTGCAGAAAAGACGAATAGTCAAACGAATGAAAAAAGTCAATGGTGTCATATATTTAAGAACGAAGGTAATATATAACATATATAGATGTACTCACTAAAGATCATTAACTTCATTTCTCTCAACATGTAATATATCCACGTCAACACCATATCACCATCCGCTAGAACAATTTATAATTTATGTCTCATACCGATTTTTTTGACTTATAACATCCATACATATATTCAATTTATTAGTCTTTGCGAGTACCACGCTATAAAACCCCCCACAATAAAATAAATAGAGAATCAATAATTTAAGAGCAATTATCTCTCAATAAAATGAACATTTTTGCATGTATAATGTCGTTTGTACAAGAAAGTGGCCTTGCAATCACCTTTTTTTTAACTTCTATCTCCAAAGTCCACCATACAATTTTGCTTAAGAATTCCTGCAGCAACGCACGGAGTATCGACTAATATTTGTGCGTTTTTTATTTTAGCGAATGAGATCTACACACGTCATTAAAATGTGATGACCTGTGCGTGGGGCCAATAGTCACAAATGGCATATCAAACATATTAAAATTATAATGGTCTGCATCAAATAACTCAAACAGTAGTGACGTAGGTCTCGAAAGGGCCTGTAGCCTAGTGGTTACAAGAGCTCCGGTAGCAACTCAGGTCCTGGGTTCGACTCCTCGTGGAAGCGGATTTCTCAGGATTTAACGACGTTTGTGCTTTCAGTGGTAGGCGACGTTCCCGTCGACAGCGAGACGTCTGTGGTGACTTTGTCAATCTTGAGCATTTGCCGTCACGGTCTCCGAAGATGCTCCTAGGGGTAGGGTTTGCGTGCGTGTATTCATATAGATGAGTGTGCGTGCGAGTAGTGACGTAGGTCAAAAATGGAAAGTTGCAATGGCTTGGATCAATTAACCCTATTTACATACTAGTGTTGCGAGTAGCTGTATTACCGAATACAGCTGGCCTACTGGCTCGCGTCGGAAACGAACCATTTTTTTTTTTGCAAGTTGTTCTCTGCTAATATTCTCTTCTCGCCCTAGCCGCGAAACAGTCAGCCATGTCCATTTTACTTCTCAGGCAACTCCCGTACGTAAAATCTTCTCCTCTGATAACTTCTCCTCTGATAACTCATGTAAGCTTAGGACTTAGGAGACCGAAAATACGGTAGCCTCTTAGGACCTTGCAGGTGGCAGAGCTGAATGAACACATCCATGGAGCTGACCTGTCGCCGGTTACGACATTACCCCTTCTAATCGATCATGTTATTCAAAGGACCGACCGAGAGTTTATCTTCGTCTAACGGTCTAAGTACTTGACTTGCTCCATTCCAAACACGAATCGTTCTACTACGCTGGTGTATGTAGAGGACACTGTCAGGAAACCAAATGATTAAGAAATCAAAAGGAGGTGACGAGTGATTTGGGGTTCCAAAAACGTGCCTGGTATACCTCTGTTTCCCCTAATATAATCTCTCTCCTTTGTAAACAACATTGATCTTTGTAAACAGCAACATTGATGATACTAGTATGCTACGACGACTCTACGCGTACTCTGGTAGGGAGATAGTAGATGGTGATGTGCCTAACTTCTGTTGATTGCTACAAAATCGCTAGTAATATTCAGCGCCTTTTCTTCCTGTACATGCTGTGTACGTACGTTTGGATGATCCCTTTTCCGAATCGTAAGTTTTGACCAGCATGCAGGTTTGACGACGTAAACATTTCCACAACAGATTCATTCATTTGACATGCAAATAAAACCGGCACACAATTGACGCGCCACGACCGAGAAGCACATATAGTACTCCAACATTGAACAATGCGACTGGGTACAGAATGTACGCTATATCCCATACTTTGGAGGCTGATCCAATCATAATAAAGTCATACTAATATTTCCTTACAGCACGTCAATACTACGTACGCTGATTATGAAAATGCCTCTAGGCTAGCGGGTACAACACAAGAGTAGCACGTAGCAGACTCAGGTTCAATTCGACTCCCCGTGAGAGCGAATGAGATTGAAATAAAATATATTAAAAAGAGAGCCAATTTTTTGTGTAAAATTTCACACACGTGTCACAAATTGTTTTAAACATGTGCACAAGTACTAGGGTTTAAGTGATTATTAAGCACTAATCTGATCATTTTACTTGTAAATAAAGAAATTGGCGGAGAAAACATTATTCTTCTCCTTTTCAAATTAGTTTTCTTTCTTTGATTTGCCCTAACTCAACCATTTCTATCTTTAATCAATAAATCCTAGGAAAATCCGTATAATTTAACAACATGAGAAATATATATATTATGAGTATTTATCGTGAGGATAAAAAATATAAATCTTTTGATGTTTCAGTTTGATACAAATTGATGACCTTAGTAGATAATTGTGCTTCAAGATTGTACTGTCACAACATATCATTTATGTAATTTTGCATTCTTCAAAATATTTTGGTAGGATAGTATGATTCTCTTTTCTACAGTTTGGTATGTGTAATTTCTATGTTCTTAGTTGGTGTAAATGATCATCAAATCAATGGAAGCATGGCAAACTATACGCCCTTCTTAATTGAAAAGGAACTATGACCATTGCCATTGTTCAGTTATACTTTTCATGATGTTTCTTGCTACTCTTTTGAAACATTTTTCGTCGCAGTTGACCACTTCTTTCCTGGCAGCATTTAGTTTAGGGTCCATTTGGTAGAATTCTATCTACTCCTGATTCTTAGCGAGAAGTTTTTTTCGAACAAATTGGGGGGGGCACCTAGCCACCTACTTATATATCATTGATCGAAAGTGTGCCTTGGTTACACAGGTTGCCTGAGAAAGACCAAGCACGAAAAGGCGCGAGTAAGGAGTGGAAATACAGGGAAAACCTTGAAAGAAAGCGAAACAAGAAGGGGGGGGGGGGCATTAGAGCCAATTCCTCAAGTAGTCGCAACAGAGGTCCCATTGCAGGGTCTTCTTCTTGAAGCGTTGTCTCCACGTCTCCATATCCAAGAGCGCACACCGAAGAATGTCCTCTGCGGTTGAGTTTTGGCGGTCGAAGATGAGGGCGTTGCGAGCTTTCTAGACGTGCCAGATGACCAGGAGGAAGAGGTCGGTGTGCACACTCGCGGGTAGTCGTTGTTCCTTTCCGAGGAGCCACAGTTTTCTGAACTCCTCCCCACTTGGCACGATGTTGAGGGCCTCCCAGACTGCGAGGGCAGTGGGACACCCCAGGAAGATGTGAGAAGTCATGTCAAGGACACCAGGGCATTGTTCGCAATAGGAATCCTCAAGTTCTCGAATGTTGCGGTGATACATCGATGCCCTAGTGTTGAGCCTGTCGTGGTGGAATAGCCATTCGAAGAACTTTACTTTGGTGGGCACGCTGGTGCGCCACACATTAAAGCGCTTGCGTGGGTTTGCTAGGTGGGGCTTAGTCCCGTTCGCTAGGGACCGAGGGCGCGGAAGCTATCCCTCGGTGGGATCCCCCCGACTAGCTGCCCTCGCTGGCTCTCGAACACGACATGTGGGGCGCCCTCGAGCCGGTGTGCTCGAGGAAAGGCTCAAATGCATGCGCTCTCATCGTCCCCGACTCTGGCGATCCGGGGCACCCGTTCGAACCCTTCGAGGGTCAGGTTTCGAACCCCTGATCAGTAGGGCCGTTGCGGGGTGGCAGCTAAGTGCCCCCGTCTTCTCGCATCTGCAGGTTTCGAGGGTTCTCAGCCCGCCCCCGCCCTCGAACCGCTGATCAGTAGTTTTTTTAGATCGAGGGCACTTGTGGCGCTCGTTCACGCTGAGCGGGCTTCGAGGCCACTGGTCGGTAATCGCACTCTTCGAGAGTCGGGTTTTCAAGCCTGGGGCTCGGGCCGCTCGAGGGTCATCCTTGCGGGTAAGGAACCGGGCCATTTAATGTCGCGCGGTCGAGGACTCGCGTCTGCGCCGCGGCGCACCTTTTCGTGGCGCCACGGCCGCGCGCGTAGTGGGCGACGTGGGCGGGCGGATGTGACGGCCTGCCGCGGCTCTTCGGTTGTCGCGCCGTGATGATAGCGTGCGTGCGTACGCGCGGCCGCCTCGGTCGTGGTGGCTCCCGCCCGTCAGTGACCGAGGCTTTCACCTGCAGTTAATGCACGCGGGGCGTGCGTTCCGGAGAGCACAACTCCGTGGGTTTATAAATTCGAAGGAGGGAGGCGAGGAGAATCTTTACCTCCACACTTAGCGTTTGTGTTGACGGATAAAAGACGTATCCCTCTACGATCCGCAAGCGGACGGACCTCACACCTTTTTCACCACGGGATTCCCAAGGTTCTTGTCAATCCGCGGAGCAAGGGGGATTACAAGCGTTCGATCTACAACGACACACTAGCTACTAAAACCCTAACTAATATTATACTAGAAAACAACTAAACTATACTAGAGAGAATGATAAACGATCAAGGTAGAAGACACTCGCCCACGTGTCTATGATACTAGAACATGCAATCACTTAAAGACATGAAAACCAATCTAATCTATCGGGGTTGTGACCACGGTTTTGCCCTTTCCCTCCTCTCGTACTGTCACTACGCGAAGGTATTCATGACTAGACCTTTGATGGACACGGCGTATTGAATGGATCCAAGGAAGCATCGGAGCTCTACTCCCTTTACGGCATGGTAGCTAACCTTAAGCATTAAAGTATGTTCAACACAAGATGATAGATAGATAAACCAAAAAAGTGCGATTACATCTCAAGATCGATTACAACCCATGGACGAATGAGAAGATTACCCCATCAAGGTGCCGATCATGGCACCGTTGATCATGGTTTCCCTTCCGCCGGTGTCTTCCTTCTTCTCCAGGAGAGGGTGCTTCCTTCAAGGTGGTTGATCTCCCGCCGGAGATCCTCCTCTCTCTCTAGCTTGTGGATGGCCTTCCCGGTGCGATTGACTCCTCTTCTCGGTGTTGGCGGCGCCTCGGGGCTTTTAGGGTTGAAGATCCTTCGAGGGCAAGGAAAACGGGACCGAACCGATGCCGGAACCGGGCCGGGCCGCCGGCCTGGGCCGGCCGGCCCAGTGCCCACCCGGCCCGGTTCGGTCGCCCCCTTTTGCTCCATTGGTCCTCGTGCACTTTTGTACTTTGCCCCTCCACTTGCGCGATTTTGATGCTGTTATCCTCGCGTCCAAGATGGAGGCTCTCTTTGCATGAAGTTCGATCTTTTACGCTTCAATCCCGGGGGTGTTCCTCGTAGCACTTTGGTCCCGGCCACCTATTGGAAGTGATTTCATCAAGCTCATGAACATGAACAAGACTCCGTAAATGCTCCTTTGAACTTGTTGCGAATCCGTCCTTTATGTCCATGTTTTCCTACATAAACACAACACTTCCAAATGCATGCACAAAGATGAACTTGTTATATGATTAGTGTGCCTAGTGGCGGGTTAGTTCCATAATCAAATCCAAACCAAAGTGTAATGAACATGCTAGGTACACCAAAATACACAACATCTCCCCCATGCTTAGCTCTTGCTCGTCCTCGAGCAAGTACTCGTAAAAGAACTTCGTCCAAGGCGTTGTAATCATATACCACTTATCCTTCTTCACAAGTTAGTCAATCCCTTCATCTTCAATACATAAACACAAAGTAATGATAATCAAACATAAACATGGGCGTTTAGAATTTTTACTATGTCAAGTTTTACCCCACAACTCAAACTCTTCACTCGAAGTCTTCAATTTCAGCAATGCTTACTTCTTTGCTTCCATCGGAGGGTTTTTATGATTTTCAAAACAAAAATTCCTGCAACAAGTATTAGACAAAAACCTTTCTCCAAGCTTTCTCAAGTCACTCATATGAAGTGGCTATCCTAACCAAATTTTATAAAACACTCACCTCCCATTAATCTCTCATATATCATGTAAAGTGGAGCTATAGGTAGGGCTAGCGCAATCAACACAAGTATTGTCAAACTAAGAACTTCCTCTAATGGTTGTCTACCTTTCAAAGCCAATGATCATGAGAATTAACCATATGTAGGGATATCAAGGATGAGAAGATTTATAATGGTGGACATGTGCAAGGGCAAAAGAAAATTGTGACTACAAGGCACCGATGATGTCCTCGTTGTCGGATTGCACATGGTTGGAAATAGAGTAAAAGTTTCGTCTCACAATCAACGTGACACCCTTCCTTACACTTTTTTTCTTTTCCTTCACTTGATCCATTCCTCTCATATCTTCATTGCTACCTCATCTTTTTCTTTTTCTTCTTTCATTCACATATGATTTTTCTTTCTTTCTTTCTTTTCCATACACATACTTTTTCTCTTTATTTTTCTCTCTCTTGACAACTTTTCAAAGCTTTCAATTCTCTCTTTCCTCGCATGCATACAATCTGAAATTTTGAATAAATCATGCTAGAGACGAGACGAAACTTTGAAAATAGGTTGTGTTCAAGGAATACGATGTACAAAAGAGATGTATAGGGTTGGGTATGGAATCCGGCGACGATCGTGACTTTCATTGTGAAGGTCACGTACCGAATATATGACGAGGCTAGCAACAAAAGATAAGCACAAGGACATGATCATTGCTCGAAATTAAAACTCACCAAGAGAGAAGGGTCCTAGCCTAACTCATCGTGCTAATCACACTTATGGTGGAGCGAAAAAAAATAAACTTGGCTTTGGATAGGATTTTTTTCTTACTCTCAACTTGGAAAAAGAGGTTTTACTAACCTTTATTACAAGGGTTTTAAGATAATTTTCAGAACTGAAATCCTCCAACTTTTAGCATTGAACAAAGCACAACTAACATGTGAAGCTCAAGATCGAAGTGCGGTATGGGTACTTTAAGTAGTAGCAATTCCACTAAGCACCACGGTAAACATTTTTCAAACCACACACTTATGTTCATATATCAAGAATCGAAGATTAAACAAACAAGTGAATAAAGATAAGCAATACATAAAACGCAAAGATATATATAGACTCTTTTTATTTGATTTTCTACGACTCAACACTAATTTAAGACGCTTGCAAAAATTTTAAAACACACTAAAAAACTAAGACTCATTAAAACACTAAGACTCTCACACAAAGATTAAACCGAACCTAAACTTGAAGTTCAAAAGCTAAGGCTATCGAGCTAGCTCTCCCCCACGCTTAAAACATACGACGTCCTCGTCGTATCTTACAAAAATCCTAAGGGGAAAACTAGATCTAGTGGTACTTCAAGCAAGTATTGCACCACTTGCCTCTCATGTTTCCAACCATGCCGAAAAGTTTGTGCACGTTGCGGTTAAGGAACTTGTAGTCATCTTCAACTACGCGCTCCAAGTCCTCCATACGCTGCTTCATTGCTTCCATGGCTTGGAGACATTCGTCGGCCGACGTGTAGAGATCCGTGATGGATTGACGGCAAGCTCGACAACACATCGGATGCAATCCGAAGGGGTCGTCGTCACCATAATCTCCATCATCGTCACCACCGTCGTTGCCACCTCCATTGTCGTCGCCTTCGTTGCCATCGTTGTCGTCGCCGTTGGGGCCTTCGGGAGTCCTTTCCTTGGGCTGCTCATCCCAATCATCATCATCTCTCCGGCGGCCGCCCACGAGCTCGGGCTACGATCGTCGGAGTAGTCGCTATCCCCATAATCCTTAGGCTCGGCGACACCTCCTTGTAGTCTTTGCGCTTGATGCCTTGGATGCGTGCCGATCTTCGGGCGGGTGTAGGGACCTTCTCCCCTTCGACGGGGTTGCGAGATGCAAGAGCTCCGGTCGGGACACGCCCTCCGCAACGGATGCGTGCGGTCCTCTTGACGGGAAGCTTGAGCTCGCATCGCATCGCCTCCTCCATCGATGGCTTCTTGGCTTCTAGCTTCAACTCTAAGCTTCTTGGGGGCACAATGGCTGCTACAAGGGTGCAAAATATTGCTTGAAAGGTTTGATCCTCGAGCTCCCAATTCGGCCAAATAAATAGTCCTGAGAGAAAAGCCATGGGAACCTTATTTTCCTTTTTTACACTTCCCTTAAAATTTTCGACCAAACAAGGAAGTCAAAAAAGAGCAATTCGGGTGAAATTCGGCGTCATCGGACGTCGGGCCCCTCGGGCCGGTCCGCCTGGGCCGGCCGGCCCACCCTACCTCGGGGGCGGGCCGGTCCGGTTTTTTTGCACACCGCCCTATTTTTTTTTTTCTTCCTTAGCCCATGGGAAAAAGTTGGCCCGAAGAAAATCTTCGCGAAAAACTCCAAAAAACTAAAAGAAAAATTATTTACGAAGTTGATGCCTTGTTTTTCGTCCTAGGCGGGACGTTCGGGCTCTTCCTCCATGGTGAAGACGTCAACATGGTGAAGGGGCACGACGTCACGTTCGTAGTAAACCTTAAGCCGCTGTCCATTCACCACAAATTGATTGCCATTTATACCATAATAGTAACCGCTCCGTTGGAGAACACCGAATGCACAACATAAGGTCTGTCCCACTTGCTTTGCAATTTCCCCTTTCCGAAGGTTTTAAACCTCGAATTGTAGAGGAGGACCTTATCTCCTTCTTTAAATTCTTTTTTCTTTAATCTTTTATCATACCACCTTTTGATTCTCTTTGTATATGCTTGCGTTTTCATATGCTTTCAACCTCAACTCCTCTAGCTCGCTTATTTGAATTCTTCGTTTCACCACCGCGGCATCGAGATCAAGGTTCATCTCTTTAATTGCCCAATAGGCTTTATGTTCCAACTCAACCGGAAGGTGGCAAGCTTTTCCATAGACGAATTGATAAGGGGTCATACCTATCGGTGTTTTAAACGCCGTTCGATAAGCCCATAAAGCTCCGTCTAATTTCTTTGACCAATCCTTGCCTCCCTTCTCTATGGTCTTGTTGAGTATGCTTTTTAATTGCCTATTTGACGTCTCCGCTTGTCCATTGGTTTGTGGGTGATAGGCCGTAGAGACCCTATGCTCAATTCCCAACTTGGACAAGCACTTTTTGAAATTCTTCCCGGTGAAGTGAGTTCCTCCATCACTTATCAAGATTCTCGGTGTACCGAAACGGGGAAAAATCACGTTCTTGATCATAGTGATGGACTCTTCCGTGGAAGCTTTACGACATGGTATAGCCTCTACCCACTTGGATACATAATCAACCATGACTAGGATGTACTCGAATCCAAATGAGTTTTTAAAAGGCCCCATGAAGTCTATGCCCCATACATCGAATATGTCGATTTGCAAGTTGTATTTCAAAGGCATAGAATTTCTTTGAGAGATGTTTCCGGTTCTTTGGCATTCGGGGCATGACGCAACATATCTTTTAGTATCTTCATGCATCTCTGGCCAATAGAATCCGCTCGACCATACTTTTGCTTGGGTTCGAAAATGACTATAGTGCCCACCGTACTCCGCCGAGTGGCACTTTCTCAAAATCTCTACCCTTTCTTCTCTTGGCACACATCTTCTCATCACTCCATCATTGCCAAGTTTGAAGAGGTATGGTGCATCCCAAAAATATTTCTTACTTTCAGAGATTATTTTCCTTTGAGTGTTTTTATCTAAATGATCGAGGGGCATCTTTCGAATTGCTCGAATGATGTCGATCATCCAAGTATCTTTATCAAGCACTCTATAGAGGTGGTCATCTCTCATTTTATCTTCTATGGGCTCTTTATCATCTTGTCCACGATTCATCCTAGACAAATGATCGCCCACAACATTTTCCACCCCCTTTTTATCACGAATTTCAACATCAAACTCTTGGAGAAGAAGGATCCAACGAATCAAATGTGGTTTAGCTTCCTTCTTAGCCAAGAGATACTTGATGGCTGCGTGATCGGTGTAAACAATAACTTTCGAGTTCACGATGTAAGATCTGAATTTTTCGAAAGCGAATACCACCGCTAGCAACTCCTTTTCCGTAGTGGCATAATTTAATTGTGCCCCACTAAAAGTTTTGCTAGCATAGTAAACGGAGTGAACTCGGCCTTCCTTTCTTTGACCCAAGACCGCACCTACGGCGTAGTCATTTGCGACACACATGATCTCGAAAGGTTGGCTCCAATCCGGAGGTTGGATGATGGGAGCACTCACCAACGCATTTTTCAAGGTCCGAATGCCGCTAGACACTTCTCGTCAAAGTCGAAAGCCACATCCTTTTGATGGAGATGTGTTAAAGGCTTAGTGATCTTCGAGAAGTCCTTGATAAATCTTCTATAGAATCCGGCATGGCCTAGAAAGCTCCTTAAGGACTTAAAATCCGTAGGAGGTGGGAGTTGCTCAACCGTCTCTACCTTAGCCTTGTCCACTTCAATTCCTCTCTCGGATATAACATGTCCGAGCACTATGCCTTGCTTGACCATGAAGTGGCACTTTTCCCAATTTAATACCAAATCTACCTCCGCACACCTTGTAAGGACCTTTTCTAAGTTTGCTAAGCAATCCATGAACGTCTTCCCGTAAACGGAAAAATCATCCATAAACACTTCAACAATTTCTTCGATGAATTCCGAAAACACGGCCATCATGCAACGTTGAAAAGAGGCCGGAGCGTTGCATAGGCCGAAGGGCATCCTCCTATATGCAAACATTCCGTAAGGACACGTAAACGTTGTCTTATGTTAATCTTACGGGTGAATAGGAATTTGCATGAACCCCCGAGTATCCATCGAGAAAGCAAAAATAAGCGTGGTTTGCTAACCTCTCGAGCATCTCGTCTATGAACGGTAGGGGGAAGTGATCTTTCTTCATCGCTTTGTTAAGCTTACGATAATCGATACACATCCGCCACCTGGTCACGGTTCTTTGCGGTATCAATTCGTTCTTCTCATTCTTCACCACGGTCAAACCTCCTTTCTTCGGCACACAATGTACCGGCTCACCCACTCGCTATGCGGAACCGGATAGATGATTCCGACATCAAGTAACTTGATAACCTCTTTCTTTACTACCTCTCGCATGACATGGGTTAGCCTTCTTTGGTGGTCCACTACAGGCTTACATTGGTCTTCCATTGGTATACGATGAGTGCAAAAGGCTGGGCTAATACCTTTGAGATCATTAATTAAATATCCAATCACCTTCCTATGTTTTTTTAATAAAATCAGCAACGCTTCATTTTCTTCGGGACTCAACTCGTCGCTCACAATGACTGGATAAGTTTTGTCTGGGCCCAAAAATTCATATTTTAATCCCTTGGGCAAAGGTTTAAGGTCTACCTCGGGCACTTGTGGCTCCTCGGGTTTTATTTCTCCTATGTCTTCGAATTTCTCTTCCTCCATACTACCATCATGCGACTCTAAGCCTTTTGTTGCTTCCTCTAGTTCTTCATCTTGTTAATTACTAATTTGATTTTCCATCGCTCTTTGCAGCGGGTCTCTAAGGGTTTCAACAAAACAAAGACTATCTATCTCTTCTACTTCTTCATCTTCGGGAGGAAAAGGTGTAAGGTGTTTAGAAGCACGAAGAAAGTTATATGTGTACTTTGTTCCATTAAGGTTCATTGTTACTTTGCCTTCTCCGGCATCTAACACGGCATCAACCAACTTAAGAAAAGGCCTACCTAAGATTATATGATCAGAATTACTATGGTAAGCATCAATAACAAAGAAATCGGTTGGTATATAGTTTCTAGAGATTTTTACTTTCATGTTGCAAGCAATACCTAGAGGTTTGATAGTTCTACCATCTCCCATAATTAATTTCGTTGATGTTGGAGCTAAGTCTAGGTTGTGGTATTGAACTTTATCGTAAATTTTAGAAGATAGAACACTTACTTGGGCTCCAATGTCGCATAAGGCTTTGCATTGAACTCCGTTGATCTCGCAACTCAAGTGTGGTGTCGTCTTCTCTTCTTCGGATCCTATCGAGTAAATTTCAGCGAGGCGAGCGTATGGCGATGCTTCGGGCTTGATCCCCATGATTCTCTTCACCTCGGCAATATGTTCCGGATCCACCACGTCATCTCCAAAGAGCTTTTCAAAAATCTCACCGGTGGTTTCGAGGTCGTATGAATTTTCAGCTTTCTTCTCCCGGTGGGAAATCCACTTCCAATGCTCTTGCCATTCCCTTTTGATTAGGGAACGGTCTTCTCTTGTCGAATACTTCTCCGTAATCAATAGGAACCCAATCCATTGGTTCGAACTCCCTTAGCGACTTCGCACTTGACATGCTTCTCTTGTTCGTCTCATTTGGTGTGGCGAAGTCGACGCTTGGTGTAGTTCTTGACTTGATGTGTTCTTGTTCAAGCTTTTCCATGATTGGCTCCTCTTTTGTGACTTCCGGGGTTGCCTCTTTAGAAAAATCAGCAAGCTTCTTCTTCCTTGAATTGTATTCCGGCTCTTCCGCAAGTCTTGTTTCCCAATCTCTTCGCATGGCAGCCGCTTTACTAACTTTTTGTAGAAGTTGGGCGGCTTCCGTGAGTGTTTTCTCCATGAGATCCCCACCGCACACATTTCGACGTGTCGCATGCAACTAGGGGTTAGGGAAAAGAAAAATGTATGCAAGAGTACGTCACTCGTGAAGCCGAGTTTTGGTCCTTGTTCGATTAATTCATTAAACCTATCCCAGGCTTGGTCTATCCCTTCCTCTTCTCCTTGCATGAAAGTGATCACTTGCCTCCTTAGATGTTGAACCTTGCTAATTGGAAAGAACTTCTCGCAAAATTTCTTTGTCAACTTGTTCCAATTGCCTTCAACTTCAAAGGACGCAACCGAATACCATGTCTTTGCTTTGCCGGCAAGTGGGTAGGGGAAGAGATTCCATTTGAACCATTCATCGGGAACTCCTTCTTGATGCACCGTGTTGCATATTGTCGTGAAATCCCTTATGTGTCTATATGGATTCTCCGTAACCATCCCTTCAAATGGGTTTTCCGCCACCATCTTGATGATCTTGGATTTAATTTCATACTTGGTCGCTTCGAGCTTTGAATCCGACTCTTGTACTTTTATGTCTTCACATCGAGGGTTAGCGTAATCCCTTAATGATTTCTCCGGTTCTTCCACGGGTTGATTAACGAACTCCTTATAGACAATAAGATAAAAACAAAAACAAAAACGAAACAAGTGTTTTTCTAGATAATATATGTTAGATATAGCAAATGAAAGATAAACTAAATGTAAAACTAAGTTAGATGCAAATCAAACGATGTAAACTAACTTGCTCCCCGACAACGGCGCCGGGAAAAGGGGCTTGTTGACGGATAAAAGACGTATCCCTCTACGATCCGCAAGCGTACGGACCCCACACCTTTTTCACCACGGGATTCCCAAGGTTCTTGTCAATCCGCGGAGCAAGAGGATTACAAGCGTTCGATCTACAACGACACACTAGCTACTAAAACCCTAACTAATATTATACTAGAAAACAACTAAACTACACTAGAGAGAATGATAAACAATCAAGGTAGAAGACACTCGCCCACGGGTCTACGATACTAGAGCATGCAATCGCTTAAAGACATGAAAACCAATCTAATCTATCGGAGTTGTGACCACGGTTTCGCCCTTTCCCTCCTCTCGTATCGTCACTACGCGAAGGTATTCATGACTAGACCTTTGATGGACACGGCGTATTTAATGGATCCAAGGAAGCATCGGAGCTCTACTCCCTTTACGGCATGGTAGCTAACCTTAAGCATTAAAGTATGTTCAACACAAGATGATAGATAGATAAACCAACAAAGTGCGATTACATCTCAAGATCGATTACAACTTATGGACGAATGAGAAGATTACCCCATCAAGGTGCCGATCATGGCACCGTTAATCATGGTTTCCCTTCCGTCGGTGTCTTCCTTCTTCTCCACGAGAGGGTGCTTCCTTCGAGGTGGTTGATCTCCCGCCGGAGATCCTCCTCCTCTCTCTCTCTAGCTTGTGGATGGCCTTCGGTGCGAATGACTCCTCTTCTCGGTGTTGGCGGCGCCTCGGGGCTTTTAGGGTTGAAGATCCTTTGAGGGCAAGGAAAACGGGACCGAACCGGTGCCGGAACCGGGCCGGGCCGGCCGGCCCCGGCCGGCCGGCCCAGGCCCAATTCGGCTCGGTTCGGTCGCCCCTTTTGCTCCGTTGGTCCTCGTGCACTTATGTACTTTGCCCCCTCCACTTGCACGATTTTGATGCTGTTATCCTCGCGTCCAAGATGGAGGCTCTCTTTGCATGAAGTTCGATTTGTTACGCTTCAATCCCCGGGGGTGTTCCTCGTAGCACTTCGGTCCTCGCCACCTATTGGAAGTGATTTCATCAAGCTCATGAACACGAACAAGACTCCGTAAATGCTCCTTTGGACTTGTTGTGAATCCGTCCTTTATGTCCATGTTTTCCTACACAAACATAACACTTCCAAATGCATGCACAAAGATGAACTTGTCATATGATTAGTGTGCCTAGTGGCGGGTTAGTTCCATAATCAAATCCAAACCAAAGTGTAATGAACATGCTAGGTGCACCAAAATACACCGTCAACGGTTCTCGTCCTCGCCCCTTGCGCTTCCGCCCGCAGCCGCACTCGCCCTCCCGCCGTTGCACGGCTCTCGCTCCACGCTCCGCGTTCCTCCGCCAATCCGCATGGCTCCTCCTCATCCCATCACCATCATCGACCCGTTGCCATGGCCGCGCTCGACGGCGACGATGCTTTCCCCCGAGCGAGCGGGTGACCGCCGGCCGGCTCGCGGCGAACGAAGATGGGCGTCCCGCGACGTGGATCGTGCCGCGGCCCGAATGAGCGGGAGCCCAACCCCGTCGTACGGCTACGTCGTCGGTTTCATCCGTTTCCATGAGCGCGGCTTCGTGGCGCCGGCGAGTCGCTTCATGTGCGCGTTGTGCTACCACTACGGCGTGGAGTTGCACAACTTCATGCCGAACGCGATTTCGCGAGGCGGCGATGTTCGTCGGCGTGTGCGAGGGCTTCTGGGGATCCCGCTCAACGGGATCTCCCGGGTTCACCTCTTCCGCGCGGAGCTGCACACGCTGATGACGCCGAAGCCGAAGATCCGCCACGCGGTGCGCGCGCGGCGGCATGACGATCACCTTGAGGAACACGCGCAGGGAGCTCTACATCCCCTGCACGATGACTTCCAACAATGCGGAGTGGGAGCGGGGGTGGTTCTACCTCCGCAACGATGGCGCCGGCCTTCCCCCCTACTCCGGCAAGGTGCTAATGGAAAAGGCTGACTCCTGGCATCATGGGGTGTCCCCGCCTTCGCACCAGGCGCGGCTGGATTCGCTCCTGGCCGCGTTGAAGGCCCTGGCGGACAATGGCTTGACCGCGGGGTGCATCCTCGCGAACCTCCATCACCGGCGAATCGTTCCCCTGATGGAGAGGCCGCTCTGCATCTTTGAGATGCACGAGGACGCGGACCCCGTCGTGCTGGCGCAGTCACGGTTGATGCCGGGCCTCTTCCGGCGGGAGTACGCGGCCACACGGGCGCGGCGTGCCATCGACCTCCGGTCCCGGCCGGAATGACGACGCGGCCCCGTGGGTGTTCACCATGCTCCCGCGTCGGTCCGTTGTTAAGTGGACTTCCCCCCCTTGTTCGCCGGTTCGCGGGACGTCGACGTATTTTGAAGTTTCGCTTGTTCCTTGCGGATAAGGGCCGTGAACGTCACGCGGTCCGACCCGCCCACGCCCCGAGCCCGAGCGCAAGCGCGCGCGGCGCGAGCGGCGAAAACATGAGCGGGTGGCGCGCGGAGGGGGAGCGGAGCATCCGGTGGCGGGAGCGCCGGTAACGGAGGAGTGAGGAGTTCGGCCGCGCGAGCAACGGGGGCTCTCCTCACCGGGACCGAGGAGTACTCGTCGTCGGGCGAGGAGGAGGAGGAAAGCGATGGGGCACGGGCTCCCCCCGAGAGGTGGGAGCCTTCACCCCCCTCACCTAGAGCCGCGGAGGCGGCGGAAGAGACGGCGCGCCGGGGTGGGCGCGGGAGCGCCCGCCGCCGGGCGACCTACGAGGGAGGCGACGCGCGCCACGGAGGTGCCGGCGTGCGGCCGCGGAGATGGCCGAGGGTGCGGCGGCGGCCACACCGGTGGCGGCATCAACATCTGTCGAGCCTCCGAGGAAAAGGAAGCGAGGGTTTGCCACTTTGAGGTAGGCGATTGCTTCCCCTCCACCGCAGTTTTAGACCGGCCGGGGCCTAAGTTTCTTGCCTTTGTGTTTGTAGGGTGGCGCCCACCGTGCCTCCTCTCGCGCCTGCGCAAGGTGCGAGGACGGATACGACCGTCCCCACCAAGCGGCACTCGTCGAGGGCGTCGCGAGCGCCCGCGGGCACGGCGTCGGCGGCGAGCGGCGGCTCACACGGCGTGGCCGAGGACGCGGAACCGCGGCCGGTGGCGACGACTACGGTGCCGCTTCCGGCGGCCGCGGAGGCACAGCGGGCGGCGGCGGTTGCGAGCCGCGGCGGCCGGCGACCGAAGTGGTGCCGCGGCGGCCGGCGGCCGAGGTGGAGCCGCGGCCTGCGGCGTCAATGACGGTGGCGACCACGGCCGCGGCGGTCGCCGCGCCGCCAACTTTCGCCCGGTGCCGGCCGCCCAGGCGGCTCGGGGCGGCGGTGGTGGAGATCCCCGACGACGACGATGTCCCACCGTCGGCCGGGGACCGGTGGGCGAGCGCGCTTGCACCGGCCCCCGAGGCCTCGGCGGGGGGCACTCGTAGCCGGGGGGACGTTGGCACGACGGCGGGACGCCCGCCGACGGCGTCGGGGCCTCGTCCTCGCGTGCTTTGGACCCGTGGCGCGCCGGGAGCAGGAGCGGGGAGGATGCGACGCCCCACCGGCCCACTTCATCGAGGCTCGGGAGGAGCAAGGGCTGCGGGGGAGCTTCGCGACCACGACGCCTCGCTCAACCGGCGCCGAACAAGGTGCTGCGGACCCACGGCGGTCGGCGTGGTGCGTCTTCCGGGTTAGTCGGGTTTCGTGGGGGTTTCGAGGTTCCTTCTCTCGCTTTTTCCGTGTTTGCGCTTCTTCGACGCACTCTTCTCGCCTCGCCCGCCGGCGGCGGGAGGCGGAGCGCCCGGGCTCGCGAGCGGTACGATGCCCTCGAACGCCTCGACGCCGACCTTCATTGGTGCCGGGGCGGCACGAGGCCCCCGGACGCCCTCGTTGCGGCCCGAGGTCACCCGACCGGTGGCTAGCGTACGGGGCCGAGGCCTCGCCGGACCCGCCCCCGAGCGGGGCGCCCCGGCCGCGGAAGGCGCCTCTCGCGGTCGAGAGGGTGCGGACGGCGCCGCCGGAGCGGGGCGACGCGGCCGCGCCGGCTCGTGAGGACTCGAAGGGGGCGCGCTCCCTCGCGTCGACATGGGGAGGCGGAGGTCGTCGCCGCCCGCGCCCGAGGTCCAACGGGGCCGCGCAACGCTCGAGGAGGCTAAGGGGCTGAAGACCGCCCGACGGACAAGGCCGTCGCGCTCACTTGCGGTGGAGGAGCGGCTCGGTAGGGAGCGAGCCGCCCGCCAAGAGGCGGACGGCCGGCCGCGGGAGTGGGCCGCGCTCGTCGAGGCTCGGGCCGCGCTCGAGCGGGGGCGCCGGCGCGCGAGGAAGCACTGGGCCAACTCCAGCGAGAGCGTGCCGCGCTCGAGGAGGCGCGGGCCACGCTCCAGAAGCAGGAGGAGGAGGTGTCGCGCCTCAACGGGGAGCTGGTGCAGATCAGCATCTCGCACGAGGACCAGCGCCAGTCCCTCGAGGAGCAGGAGGCCTCGTACCTCAAGCACGCCGGCGCGAGGGCCGAGGAGACGCGCGGTCCCTCGAGGTGCGGAAGAAGCGGGGTTGAAGGTAAGCTTGTCTTCATCCGGTTTTTGTTTGTCGATCCGTTTTGTTGATCTTCTCTTCGAGGATTCGCTCCCATCTTGATCTCCCTCGTTCGTGGTTTCCGGGCCCGCGGACCGCCCGGGCCGCGCGACCATCCGTGCCGAGACCGTGAGCGCGGCCTACAACTCCGCGAAACAGGAGTTGGGTGAGCTGCGGGCTGCCGCTCTCGAGACCTGCCAGGCGGTCGAGGAAGGCGAAGCGCAAGCCGGGAGCTCGCTGGCAAGTCGCCTGCGTGCTCTCGGCAGGCACGTCTCGAGGTGCATGCGCCGCGCACTTCACCTAGGCGTCCAGAAGGCCCTCAGCGTGGTGGGGTCCCACTACCAGGTGGACTTCGAGGCCGTGGCGTCGGGCTACGTCGTCCCGATCGGCGTTGAAGATGAAGTGGCAATGGAGCGCGCGGATGCGCTCGCCGCTGCCGCCACCGAGACGCTTTCGAAGACTTCGTGGACTTCTTGTTCCCCGATGCCCCCGACGCCGGCGAGCCCCAAGCCTAAAAGACCACCGGGCGCCAAGCCCTTTTTTGTTTGTGTTAGAATCCGGCCGTGTGGCCGTGTAAATAAACAAGTATTCTTTTGAGATATTTAAACACTTGAATGTAAGTGGTGTTTCTTATATCGCTTGTCATGTTGTTCGTTTTTTCTTTGCCCGGGTGAATTCGGGTTGGGGGAAGTTCGTTTTCACAAGTATCCCGGGCCGGGCGGAGGCGAGAGAGAAGGGCCATATCCTCGCGGAGGCGTAGGCTATCTTTGGTTCGCGCGTCCTTCCCGCTTGGCCACCCGTGCCCCGCCCGAATCCGCTCGAGGCTCGGGTCGAATCGTACTTAGCGCGCTTGCGAACTTGTTTGCGAAAAAATGGACCATTTTTGGGGGGGTGCCCCCCGCGGTAGTCCCCCGAGGGTGACTTGGTTTTCCGGGGAAAGCCGAGTTGCCCTTTTACTTTGACTTGTTGATTTTTACATCTAGGCTACCAACTTGGGGTGTTGGGCATGTAATTTACAACAAAAAACTTGGAAATCCTCACTAAGGGTAGAAGCGACGTAGCCGCCGGATGTTCCAAGCGTTGGTGAGTTCCTCGCCATCCTTGTTGGCCGGCTTGTACGTGCGGGCTTGAGTACCTACACCACAATATAGGGTCCCTCCCACGGGGGCGACGGCTTGTGGCGGCCTCGATTGTCTTGGCGTAGCCTTAGGACCAAGTCCCCCTCGGCCGAAGTCTCGTCGCCGCACCTTCCGGGTTTGGTAGCGCCTTAGAGCGTGTTGATATCTTGCGGAATGCATCGGGGCCACGATTCGGGCCTCGTTTAGTTGGTCCGGCGAGTCTTCACGGGCTCGCCGGTTGGCACCCTCATTGTGGCTTCGAACTGCGGGGCGATCCGTATTCCGCATCCGTGGGGAGGATAGCCTCCGCGCCGTAGACCGGGAAGAACGGGGTGAACCCGTGGCTCGCTTAGGGTGGTCCCGAGACTCCACACGACCGTCGGTAGCTCTTGAAGCCATTTTCGACCGAACTTGTTCGGTCGGTCGAAAATCCCGGGCTTGAGGCCTTGTAGGATCATGCCGTTGGCGCGTTCCACTTGGCCATTGGTCCGCGGATGCGCCACGGCCGCCCGGTCCACGCGTATGGGGAACTTGTCGCGAGAATTCTAGGAATTTCCCCGCCCATGAATTGGGACCCGTTGTCGGTGATGATGGAGTTGGGCACTCCGAAGCGGTATACGATGTCGGTGAAGAACGTGACCGCCCCTCTCCGCCCCGAGATTTGTGATGGGACGCACCTCCACCCACTTGGAGAACTTGTCGATAGCGACCAAAAGGTGGGTGTAGCCCCCGGCGCCTTTCACGGGGGCCCGACGATGTCCGCTCCCCACACGGCGAAGGGCCACGTGACGGGGATGGTCCGCAGGACGTGCGCGGGGAGATTGGATTTGCGGACGTAGAATTGGCACCCCTTCACGGGTGCGCACAATCTCGGCGGCGTCGGCGACCGCGGTGGGCCGGTAGAAGCCCCGGCGGAACGCATTGCCCACGAGGGTGCGGGGTGCCGCGTGATGGCCGCACACGCCCGCATGTATATCCCGAGGAGCTCGCGCCCCGAGGGATGGGCACGCATTCTTGCAAGATGCGGACGGCGCGCTTGTACGGCTCGCCGTCGACGAGAGCGAATGACTTGGCCATCCCCGGCGATGCGCCTAGCCTCGGACCGGTCCGAGGGGAGTTCCCCTCGATCCATCCGGCGATATATTTGTCGCACCGGTCCACCTCGTTGGGGGGTCGGCTCTATGTCCATGGCCTCGGCCTCGTCGGCGCCGTACCCCTCGAGCGGGAGAGCACGTACGCCTCATTCGAGGGGTCCTTGTCCATGGGCTCCGCGCCCGTCGGACTCGAGGGAGCCCCCGAGGGTTCTTCGCGGCTCGAGGGGGCGGGGCTCGAGGTTGACGGACGGCCGGGCGATGTCTCGTGCAAAAACGTTCGGGGAACAGGGATCCACCTCGACGAGATTTTGGCGAGCTCATCCGCCTCCTCGTTGTACCGGCGAGGCACGTGGTTAAGCTCTATGCCATAGAACTTGTCCTCGAGGGCTCGCACGGCTTTGCGAGACGCCTCCGTCTTGTCGTCGTGACGAGCTCGCATTCTTCATGACCTCGGTCGATCATGCGTTGTGAGTCTCCCCTCACGTCGAGGCACTTGATGCTGTCTCTATGGCGATTTTGAGGCCACAAAGGAGGGCCTTGTATTCGGCCATGTTGTTCGACGCGGGGAAGTGGAGACACACAAGTGTATCTCATGTGCTCCCCGAGGGGTGAGACGAAAAGCAGGCCCACGCCCGCGCCTGTCTTCATCACCGACCCGTCGAAGTACAGAGTCCAGCACTCGGCTGGATGCCGCGGCGGCGGCAATTGCGTGTCCGTCCACTCGGCAACAAAATCTGCCAAGATTTGGGACTTAATGGCCTTGCGCGCGCGCGTAGGCGAGCGTTTCGCCCATCAGCTCCACTAACCACTTGGCGATCCTCGCTCGCCGCATCCGTGTTCGGATGATTTCTCCTAACGGAAAGGAGGAAACCACCGTGACCGGTGAGCCTCGAAGTAGTGGCGGAGTTTGCGTCGCGCGAGGACCCTTGCGTAAAGCGGCCTTCCGGACTTGTGGGTAGCGCGCCTTGGTTTCGGAGAAGACTTCGCCGACGTAGTACACCGGCCGCCCGGACCGGCGGGTGTGCCCCTCCTCCGTGCGCTCTACTACGATGACGGCGCTGACCACCTGGGTGGTCGCGGCTATGTAGAGGTATAGAGGTTCGCCGTCCCGAGGCGGCATAAGGATCGGGGCGTGGGCGAGGGTCGCCTTCAGCTTGTCAAGTGCCTCCTGGGCCTCGACGGTCCAGAGAACTGCTCATGTTTCTTCAAGAGCCGGTAGAGGGGCGAGGCCTTTCTCGCCGAGCCGCGAGATGAAGCGGCTCAAAGCGGCAAGGCACCCCAACACCTTTTGGACCCCCTTGAGGTCCCGAATTGGACCAATTCGTTCGAGGGCTGCAACCTTTTCGGGGTTGGCCTCGATGCCTCGGCCGGGAGACGATGTATCCTAGCGGCATGCCCCGCGGCACGCCGAAGACACATTTTTCGGGGTTTAATGTTACCCCCGTTGGAACGTAGGCGGCCGAACGCGATGCGAAGGTCGTTAACCGGGTCGTCCGCCTTCCTGGTTTTCACGACTATATCGTCTACGTATGCCTCGACGGTTCGCCCGATATGATCTCCGAAAACATCTGTCCAACATCGGCCGGTATGTAGCGCCCGCGTTTCGGAGACCGAACGGCATTGTTACGTAGCAATACATCCCAAACGGCGTAATGAATGAAGTCGCGAGCTGGTCGACTCCTTCATTTTTATTTGGTGGTACCCGAGAATAGGCGTCAAGGAAACATAAAAGTTCACACCCGGCGGTCGAATCAACGATTTGATCGATCCGTGGCAAAGGAAAAGGAACTTTAGGACATGCTCTATTCAAACTGGTATAGTCTACACACATCCGCCACTTCCCATTCTTTTTCTTAACTAAGACAAGGTTAGCCGGCCACGTAGGGTGGAACACTTCCTTGATGAATCCATCTTGAGGAGCTTTCGCGGCTCTACTCCGATCGCCGGCGCCGCTCCTCGTCGAAGCGACGCGGCCGTTCGTCGTACGGTGCGGGAGTGAGGTAGGATGTCAAGGGAGTGCTCGGCGACCTCCCTCGGAATGCCCGGCATATTCGAGGGGCTCCGCGCGAAGATGTCGACGTTGGCCGGAGAAAGTCGACGAGCACCACTTCCTATTTCGGGTCGAGGGTGGGACCGACCCTCAACGCCTTGCCCTCGGGGGCGGCGGGGTCGAGGGGGCACCTCTTTGGTCGCTCGGCGGCCTCGAAGCTGCCGGAGTGCTTGGCGGCGGAGTCGAGGTCCTCGTTGACCGGCTTCTCCAAGTTCGCCACGAGCGCTTCATCCCGGCGCTAGAGCCTCCGCGTGTTCCACGCACTCGACGTCGCGATCGAATGCGTGCTCGATTGATGAGCCGACGGTGATGACACCCTTCGGCCCCGCATCTTCATCTTGAGGTAGGTGTAATTGGGGACCGCCATGAACTTGGCGTAGCAAGGCCACCCAAGGATGGCGTGGTACGCGCCCGGAATTCTACCACCTCAAAGGTGGGCGTTTCCTTACGGAAATTGTTTGGTGTGCCAAACCGGACGGGCGAGTCGATCGCGCGAGGGGCTAGACGCGCTTGCCGGCGCGGACGCCATGGAACGGCGTCGTGCTGGGCCGCAGCTGGTCCAACATGATCCCCACCAGGCGCAGGGTGTGCGCGTAGAGGATGTTGAGGCTGTTGCCTCTGTCCATCAGCACCTTCGAGAACCGCGCGTTCCCGATGACCGGGTCGACCACCGGCGGGTGCGGCCCGGGTTGGGGATGTGGTTCGGGTGATCCTCGCGGCCGAACGTGATGGTGTCCTCCGACCGGTCGAGAAAGGAGGGAGGCGCCTTCTCCGCGGCGAGGACCTCGTGCTTGCTCCCGCTTGCGTTGGCGGCCGGACATGTCGACGGTCGGCCCCCCGAAGATGAGGAAGACGTTTTCCACGGCGGGGGACACCACCGGTGTCGCCGTCACCCCCATCCTTTTTGGCCTCACTATCCTTCGCGGCGGCACGGTCGTAGAACCGCTTGAGCATGTCGCCTTTGCTCGAGGGTGTGGTTGACGGGCGTCTTGTGGTAGGGACATGGCTTCTTCGGCATGTCGTCGAAAACCCCCGGGACCTCGAGGGGCCGGTCGAGGGCCCGTCGAGGCCGGGTCCACGACAAGAGCTTCGTCGTCGCCGTCGTCGCGCCCCCGCACGCGCGCCTCGCGGCGCGACTTCTTTCCCTTTTTGCCCCGCTTGTTCTTCGGCGGGGCTCCTTGGACTTGTTGCCCTCCGCGGGCGCGTCGTCCGCACGTTTGCCCTTCTTGCCTTCGAAGATCGCCCCCCACCTTGCCTCTTCACCTGAGGCAAAGGCGGGTGGCGTGTCGAACGGCTCGTTCGAATCGGCCGGCAAGCCGCGCCGAGCTCGCGCATGAGGTCCCGACACGTGGTGCCCTCGAGGAAGGCGTGCACGATCTCGGACCGGGCGACCGCTCGGGAGCTTCCGTCTTTGCGCTTGGAAAAGCGTCGTATGAAGTCCGGAGCGACTCGTCGGGCCACGGGTGCATGCACGCGGATCCCAAGAGTTTCCGGGGCGCACGTACATGCCCTGGAAGTTTCCCACGAAGGTGCGGACCAGATCGTCCCAGTTGTGGATGCGGGCCGGCCGGCGAGGTGCTCGAGCCACGTCCGCGCCGAGTCGGCGAGGTGCAGGGGGAGGTTACAGATGATAACCTCGTCGGTGGTGGCCCCGCCCGGTCGACACGCCGGGCGGTAGTCGTTGAGCCACACGTGGGGATCCGTCTCCCCGTTGTGCCCGACGATCGACGTGGGGGCTGGCGGAAGCGGCGGGGGAAGCTCGCCGTGCGGATCTCCCCGGCCGAACACGCGGGTTCTGGGGGCTTCGGCGTCGGTAAGCGGTCCTCCCGGTTGTCGTAGCGTCCACCCCGTCGAGGGTGGTAGCCCTTCACCACCCGCGCCTCTGTGTTGGCTGCGCGCCGTGCGTTGATGACGTTGCGGGCGTCCACCGTTGCGGGGCGCCCGCGCGTGTCGAGGATCCGCTCCTTGACCGGCGTGCGCCCTTGGTTGGCGGAACGCTCCGCCGCGTCGCCCGAGTGCACGGACATTTCGGGGCCTTGTGCGCCCCCGTCATCTCGCGCACTTCCGTGGTGGAGGATGCGCGATACCGAGCTTTCGGCCTATTGCACGGCCGCTTGCTCGATCGGCGCTGCGCCTCGCGGTGCGGGTTCCGTGCTTCGGGTGTTGAGGGTGCACGCATGGCCCGTAGCGCGCGTCGCGGGCCGCGATGAGCTTCGACTCGCTCCCGGGGCGTGCTCGGATCGTCGATGTTGAAGTCGGCGTTGATGTGGTCGCGGGCTGTCGGCCCGGCTCCCGTGCGCGTTCGCCGCGCGCGCGGAGGCTTCCCCCGGCGATGGAGGCTCGAAGCGGTGCACCGCGCGTTACTCCTCCACGAGCTTGGCTTCAACTTCACACGCTTGAGCCAGGCGCGCGTTCACATCGTCCCCCTCGGTGGTGAGGGGGGAGGGGCGCTTGGCCCCGCGGCCGGCGTGGTTCCCCGGACCGGGGGGAACCTCTCCGTCGCCGGCTCTCGCCGCATTAGCGGCGTTCGTGTGATCGTTGGTGATCACGATGCAACACTCCCCGCGCGGGGTCGTAGCTCCCGGCGGCGGGTTGTCGGAGTAGCCGAACCGGTAGTCCGTGGCGTCAAGGAACCGCCGAACATCAGCTTGGGTCGGGTACACCGGAGAAATCCCCACTCCGCATACCCGTGCGAAGTGGCGGGTGGCAGCTCACCGGCGGAGCCTTGGGACGACTCGTCGGCCGGCGGAGGCGCTGGGATCCCTAGCGGCCGGGACATGACGGCCGGGGAAGAACCCTCGCGCGTTCTTTGCGTTGGTGTTGGCGGAGGCGACGTACGCCGTCGTGCGCCGCGCGGACCAATGGGGAAGTGCGGTCCTGAAACCGTGCGCTCCCCCGCCGGAGTGGGCGTCGTCTCGTCGGAGGGCGTGTCGCATTGCGAGGCGATGCACGCGGCATGTCGGCGCTCCGTCCGCGCCCTCGTCGCGAGCGCCGTCCGGAGCGTCGGCGACGCCGTGGCGCGAGGGACCCGCGGCGTCCACGGCGGCGGGTGCCGGCGTCGCGCCGACGCGTACGGCGGCGGCCGGGCCGACCGGCTTGGCGCCACGCATGGAGTTCCTCACGGTTGGTGAGGCGCATGAGGTAGCCATTCCCTGTAGCCCGGAAGTTCGGGCTCGGAACCGGATTTCGAATCCGGCCGAGAGGGGCTCCGAGCTGCCCATGGAATACCTCCGGCCGTGGTACTCGGTGCGAATCACCATCGAGAGGGTTGGTGACGAGCCAATCTTCGAGCGCAATGAGCCCCCTACCCGGCGCGCCAGCGTCGGTGTGGAAAGTAGTCCCGACACTAACTAGTAATGAGCGGTGAGATCTGCCTCTCGATGGCCGGTGCTAAGCAACTAAGGACACTTGGTTTATCCTGGTTCCGGCCGAGGTTGTACGTCCGGCGGTGGCGTGCTCGGGGCACCTGTATTACTTGCGCGGTGGTGCCGTAGGGGGGTGGCTACAAGCAAGCGGGAGAGGAGGCGTGGCCTCCAAGTCCCGAGGGTGTTGATTGAGGCGAGTGCCAATATCGTGGAGAAGACGGAGAGCGTGTGAGTGATCGCTATGCGTTGTTCCGTGTCCCCTGCGGCATTGCCCCTCCTTTTATAGGCCAAGGAGGGAGCGGTTTACATGTGGTGCGTCTGTGCTCGCACGGGGAGCGGTTTCGAGGGAGGCGGTGTAGAGGTTGGTTGACCGACGCCGTGGTGGGATGGTTCGAGGTGTCGTCGACGAGGGCCCGTACGTGGCACGGTGGCCGTTGTGGCGGTGTCTTGTCCCCGTACGTCCCAACGATCTTGGGATGTTGCCACGGCGTCGGCGTGGTGCGGCGGTGGCGGGGATAGCCGCACGGGGCGGCGGCGACCGCGGGGACGACCGATCCCGCCGGCCGACGTCATGGTGTGGCCCCGTATAAGCACGTAGAAGATATTCGGGGTGCCGCCGGCCCCCCCTTCGAGGGCGCGGCGCGTCGGCCGTACGGGGGTAGGCGACACGGTGTTATAGAGCCGACACCGGCCTTGCCGCACGGTCGTCGAACGGCGGCGGGGATGGCCTCCCCGGGAGTTGGCGCACGGGAGCGTGTAAAATGTGCATGTGGGCACCCTCGAGCGAAGCGGACCCCACCCGAGGGGGCGCTCGGCCCTCAAGCGAGGTGAACCTCACTCGAGAGGCGGTGTTGATCCCTCGAGCGAGGCGGACCCCGCCGGGGGCGTGAAGGCCTCGAGCGAGGCGGACCCCGCCCGAGGGAGCGTCTATCCCTCGAGCGAGGTGAACCTCACTCGAGGGGCGTCCGGCCGCGTTGCACCGGCGGGCCACGGGGGCCACCGGGGTCGCGGTTGTCTTTGTGTGTATGTTTTACGTGTGCAAGTTGATTTGCGTTTTGCATTTTTTGCGAGTTTTAAGCGGGTTTCCCCCTGGTTATTTAGGGGACCCTTAGGGTTGTCCCCGACAATATGGTAGACGGCGAGGCTGCTAAGGACGACATTAACCGGGACCAGATTGCCGCCAGAGCTCAGCAGGCGGACCTTCCAGCCGGCAAGGTAGCGGTCAAATTTGAAAATGAGCGGTTTGAAGTCAGCGACTCTGATTTTGTGTGGAGAGAGCGGGAGGCCTAGGTATGTTTGGGGGAAGGAGGAGACTTCGCACCCTAAGATTTGGGCCATGTCTGATGCGACGTCCGTGTCGACGTGAATGGGGACGAAGGTCGACTTATGAAAGTTTATTGTCAGCCTTGTTGCCAAGGAGAACTCATCCAGAATGGATTTGAGGGCGGTCATGGACTGAACATCGCCTCGAGCTAGAAGTGATTCTGTAATCGGTTCTCTGCGACTCTGTATGGAGAACAATTTTCAATACAAGAAGTAAATCATGAGTACATTTTCAAGTTCTCATCACCCCATTAAATTCAGATAAATAACCTCCTCACCTTCAGCCTATAAGCTATGTTACACGGATACTCCAAGGAGGGTGACGTATCCGTATCCGATACTCGACGGATACGCGGATACAGATACTCAGATACACCATTTTAGTGGATTTTCTTTTAACAAAGTGCGCATACGTGTATCCAATATGTATTGTATCGGATACCCGTACCCGTGCTCGTGTAACATAGCCTATAAGCTGCTGTAGAAAACTATTCTCTAGAAAACTATTTGGCAAAACTCCTTACCATCAGCCTGATAGCCTATACTTTGCTCTAGAAAACTATTTGGCAAAACTCCTTAACTTCAGCCTATAAGCTGTTCTAGAGAAGATCAGCGAAACAAACCCTTATTCCACCTTGCAGGAGTATATGTACTCTCATGAGCCAGTTAAGTGTTTTTGAAATTCTTTCCTTCATTCATTGAATATTTGTTTAGTTGTTTAGGCCAGTCTCACTAGGAGTTCCATGAAGGATTTCATGAACATTAATTATTATGCCACATCATATGTGAGAGGGGTTTCATCACCATGAAACTCTTATGGCACAGTTATCTAGTTCCCAGTCTAGGTACTTGTGCAATGAAACTGTGCACTGAGACTGGCCTTACAACCTTTTAAATTTCCATAGCAACACGTGCAATTACCCAAATTTCCTCGTACTGATGGAATCCACCTATTTACTGTACACACAAAAGGAAAATGAGAAATTCGGATCACACCATTACAAAATCTCAAAGTTAGATATATACCATTACTAAGTTAATGACATGTGGAGTTCACATGAGTCATTGACATCAATGATACTAGGGGAATCTCACCCTCGCGTTGCCGCGGGAATTAAGAAAAAAACAATGATTATAAGAGAGAATTTCGGCAACCTCACACGTCTGATCATAAGAGAGAAGTCATATACAATACAAAAACGAACGACAACCGACCCCACCCACCGAGCCCCCGCCTTCCTCCCCGCCCCCCCCGCCCGACCGGGTCCGACCAGGAGACCCTACCGAGTGCAATTCCCCACCTCCGACAATGCCCCCCTCATAAAATCAACATCGGGTCTCCCACCCCACCCCCCGCCCCCCACCCCCCAATCAAAACCCATGGCTCCGCCGTCTCCTCCCACGCCTCGGATCGCCGAGCCGCTCCTCGCCTAAACCTATAGCTCCACCATCGCTTCCGCGCCCGGAATCACCACAGACGGGGCAGCACGTGGTTCTGGAGCAGATGGCGGGTGTTACGATGACTGGGTCTCGGCCGATATCGTCGGCACCGCCGCCGATTGCATCCGCGCGGCGGTACCTCCTACGTCAGTCACGCCTACGGCGGGGGCGCGCGGCTGCCTCGGATCGGGTGATCCCTTGCATCACGCGACGTTGTTGATGCCTCCGCCATCGATTCCGACCGGCTCAATGATCACGCCCCGATCCGACGAGTTGTTCAACCCGGTAACGGAAAAAAAAATCACACACAAAAACATTATGCTCGTTTCTGCTATTTAGTTTGTTGTTGGTTTGCAACTTCGGTTGCAAAAACCATAGATCCGGGATGATTTGCGGTTTCATTGTCGGTGTTTTTGTAGAATGTTGAAAAAAATTTTGGTTGTTGCGAAAGTTTGCAAACGTGGGTTACGGTTGCAAACGGAGATTTCGCGTGCGATTGCAAAAAAAAAACTTCATTGTACGGTAGATTGCCGCTGGAACAAAATTGTCGCGCTAGTTTGTAACGTAGGGTGCCCTCTGGTTGCCTCATGATTCCCATGTGCATTGCAAAAAAGGGTAGTAGTCTGCGTGTGTGCTAATCCGCAATTATTTTGTTGCGCTTGTTTGCAATGTATAATGTTGTCCGGTTGCCACAAGAAGTTCGTGTGGACCGCAAAAAAAACATAGTCGTGTGGGGGTTGCGGGAAAAAAATAAAACCAAAAATACATATTGTTCCATGTTTTGCAAGAAAAAAATTACCTTGATTGATGTTGATTGCACGCAAAAAGCTCTCGTTGGTTCCAACTTGGTTGTCGATTTTGGGTTGCAACTTGGTTGCAAAAAACTTATGGTTGGTTATTTTCTCCCCACAGGATGCAAACATGCTTGATGTGTTTGTCCCAAGGGTGTGTCAAGAGTTTGATTCGATAGAAGCAGCACACCAATTTTACCTTGATTATGCAAAAATGGCTGGATTCAGTGTGAGAACCATGAGGACTAGTAAAGAGACTAAACACTGGGTTTGCAACCGTCAGGGTTTTATGAAGCCAGGCAAGGAAAATGAGGAACCACAGACTGATAAAAGATCGATGAGAATTGGTTGCCCAGCATATGCTAAAGTGAAGGAGGACAAAAAACGCAAAATCTGGTACTTCGACAGAATCGGGGAAGCACACAACCATAAACTTCAGCCATCAGCCAGGATGGTTAGATATATGCATGCTCATAAGCAGAGGGAAGCTGCTATGGATGACTTGTTTGCAATCATGTCAAGGAGTGGCGTGCCAAACCAGGCTGCGATGAATGTGATGTCAGAATTGTATGGAGGACGTCAAAACTAGTCATTCACAGAGAAGGACATCCAAAATATGTAAGTCATATGTCAGATGACGAAGTCATACTTGGTTATTTTTTGTTATTTGGTATATGATTGCAAGCCTGGGTAGTGTGTGATTGCAAAAACAACAGGGCCGTAAGTGATTGCAAAAACTATTAAAAAGTGTGTGATTGCAAAAACTGGTGGTTTATTTCTGTGACTGCAAAAAAGAAAAAAAAAGAACTGAACCAGTGTGTGATTGCAACTGTTTGGCGTGCGTGATTGCAACCAGGAGTTATGTGTGATTGCAAAAAACCTGACTTTGTCTGTGTGGTTGAAAAGCTACTTGGTTATTTGGAATATGATTGCAAGCCTGGGTAGTGTGTGATTGCAAAAACTATTTAAAGTGTGTGATTGCAAAAACTGCTGGTTTATTTCTGTGTCTGCAAAAAGAAAAAAAGAACTGAACCAGTGTGTGATTGCAACTAGTTGGTGTGCGTGATTGCAACCAGGAGTTATGTGTGGTTGCAAAAAAACCTGACTTTGTCTGTGTGGTTGAAAAGCTACTTGGTTATTTGGAAAGTCTCGGGTAGTGTGTGATTGCAAAAACTAAAGTGTGTGATTGCAAAAAGCTGTTTGGTTTATTTACACGTGATCGCAAAAAGAAAAAAATCTGAACCAGTGTGTGATTGCAACTATTTGGCGTGCGTGATTGCAACCAGGAGTTATGTGTGGTTGCAAAAAAACCTGACTTCGTCTGTGTGGTTGAAAAGCTACTTGGTTATTTGGAATATGATTGCAAGTCTGGGTAGTGTGTGATTGCAAAAACTAAAGTGTGTGATTGCAAAAACTGCTGGTTTATTTCTGTGTCTGCAAAAAAGAAAAAAAGAACTGAACCAGTGTGTGATTGCAACTAGTTGGCGTGCGTGATTGCAACCAGGAGTTATGTGTGGTTGCAAAAAAACCTGACTTTGTCTGTGTGGTTGAAAAGCTACTTGGTTATTTGGAATATGATTGCAAGCATGGGTACTGTGTGATTGCAAAAACTATTTAAAGTGTGTGATTGCAAAAACTGCTGGTTTATTTCTGTGACTGCAAAAAAGAAAAAAAGAACTGAACCAGTGTGTGATTGCAACTAGTTGGCGTGCGTGATTGCAACCAGGAGTTATGTGTGGCAAAACCTGACTTTGTCTGTGTGGTTGAAAAGCTACTTGGTTATTTGGAATATGATTGCAAGTCTGGGTAGTGTGTGATTGCAAAAACTAAAGTTTGTGATTGCAAAAACTGCTGGTTTATTTCTGTGTCTGCAAAAAGAAAAAAGTTGTGATTGCAACTAGTTGGCGTGCGTGATTGCAACCAGGAGTTATGTGTGGTTGCAAAAAAACCTGACTTTGTCTGTGTGGTTGAAAAGCTACTTGGTTATTTGGAATATGATTGCAAGCATGGGTAGTGTGTGATTGCAAAAACTATTTAAAGTGTGTGATTGCAAAACGCTGGTTTATTTCGTGATCGCAAAAAAGAAAAAAGAACTGAACCAGTGTGTGATTGCAACTGTTTGGCGTGCGTGGTTGCAACCAGGAGTTATGTGTGGTTGCAAAAAAACTGACTTTGTCTGTGTAGTTGAAAAACTACTTGGTTATTTGGAATATGATTGCAAGCCTGGGTAGTGTGTGATTGCCAAAAAACAGCAGGTTCGTTTTTGTGATTGGGAGCCCTATTTTGTGTGTGACATTGCAAACACAGATGGTTATGTTTTAAGATAGCAAAAAAACAAGAACGGACCAGTGTGTGATTACAACTATTTTGCGTGCGTGATTGCAACAAGAAGTATATGTGGTTGCAAACCCCTGACTGTCTGTGTGGTTGAAATTGCAAGCCTGGGGGTAGTGCCTGATTGCAAAAACTATTTTGTGTGTGTGATTGCAACTATTTTACGTGTGTGATTGCTACCAGAAGTTATCTGTGGTTGCAAAATCCGACCGTGTCCGTGTGGTTGAAATCTACTTGGTTATTTGGTATATGATTGCAAGCCCGAGTAGTGTGTGATTGCAAAAACAAGCAGGGTCGTTTGTGATTGCAAAACCTATTTTGTGTAATTAAAATGTTTTTTCATTCGCTTGTGGTGCGGGAAAGGGCGGGCGGACACGAGAGGACGGGGATGGGGACATTGAGAAGTTATTACGAGTTTTTAGGGAGCGTAAGCGAAACAATGAAGCATTCTCTTGGGATGTTGATTTTGACCCAAAGACGAAAGTGCTAAGAAGCATTTTTTGGAGCCATGCAAGTCAGCGTGCGAGAATACGTGGATTTAGGAGACGTCATCACTTTTGACACTACCCACAAAACTAACAGCAAGAAAATGCCACTAGCGATGTTTGTCGGATGCAGCAACAATCTGAAAAATGTGTCGTTTGGGCAAGCGCTTCTTCGGGATGAGACAACCGACACTTTCAGATGGCTCTTCGAGTCATTCAAAAGCTGCATGGGCAGCGAGACGACCTTTTGTGATTCTAACGGTGCATATTTTGAGGGAGAGGGGAGGGGGTATATTCTGATTTACTCTATAATCATGTTGCAAAAAAATGATTGTTGTCAAAAAAAGCAACTGTATTGTGTAGTGTGGTTGCAACGTTTGCAACATTAAACTCTATTTTTTGGTTGCAACCATCGTATGTTTTGGATTGCAAAAACATTTTATTCACAGGAAAAAAACTGATTTTTAAATTTGATGTTTCTGCAGATGAAGATGCGGCAATGAGGGAGGCGATAAAAATTGTGTTTGATAAATCACAACACATAAATTGCCGGTGGCACATAATAAGGATGTGGGATTATGAACTCGATGAGTTGTACAAGGTGCACAGGGACAAAAATCGAAGGAAAAGGCGGAGTCTCGATAAATTATCCTCTGGGTCCTACACAGTTTGAGGTAGAGTGGGGGAAGCTAGTGGATGAATGTGGCATAGGGGAACACCCAGCGATTGTAGCATTGTGGCGAGAAGAGGAAAAGATGGATTGCGGCATATTTTAAGGGCATGTACTTGCGGGAGAATGACTTCAACCCGGAGATCCGAGAGCCGAACGAGTATTGAAAGATGGATATGTTGGCGAGTGTGACAACATTGCATTTGTTTGCAAAGAGGGTGCTTGACTCTGCGGTCGGCACACGGACCACATGGATGCTTTGGGGAGTCGCACTACTCACACGTATTCCGAAGCCGCAAAACCCAACCCCCCCCCCCCCATTTTTTTGATTCCAAACTCCGGCCAAGTGTACACATGGTTTGCAACACGTGACAATTTTGCAAACTAATGCTTAATGTGATTGCACAAATGGTGGTTTTGTGACTGCGAAAAAAAACAAAACACCGTGATTATGAGAAAAAAATTGTGTGAATTGCAACCTATGATTGCAAAAACTCGTTGGTTCGTTGATTGCAACACACTAGTTAATGTGTGATTGCAAAAAAAAACCTATGTCTGTTTTAAAACCACTGATTTGTGTGTGATTGCAAAGCCTGATAGTTTTTAAATGCAAAACATGTTAATTTGTGGATTTGCAAAAAAACATGTTTAGTTTGTCTCCTTGCCTCTGGGGGAAAAGGTTATGTATGATTGCAACATGGTAATTGTGTGTTTTTGCAACCTGTGATTAAAAAACCCGCAATTAAAAAATTTTTTAGTTAGTGATTGCACAACCTGTTTTTTGTGAATACAATATAGTCGATGTGCTTGCATCTGTAGAAAAAATAAAAAAATGTATTAAGTACAAACTGTTGAATGAGCCTGTGACTGTTTGCAAAACGTGTTACGTGTGATTGCATCATGATATGTCTGCGATTGCAAAAAAATGTAATGATGAAACTGAAATTCAAAATTCTGATGTGCAGGCCGAGGTTGTCATGGCATGCAAATCACGGTTTGATGAGCAGCTCAGCAGGATGTACACGCGGGCTGTGTATAATGAATACAAGAGGGAATATGCTAACGGTACGGCGTTTGTGATTGAGCCCGATCCGGATGTTGAATGCGGTTACTTGGTGAAGCATGAAAAGAAACATGAGTGTTCTCGTTGGGCACAACACGCATTCAAGGTGCTAGGCGACAAAAAAGAGGGTATATATAAATGCGAATGCATGCAATGGAAGCACACGGGTTTGTTTTGCATGCACGTGATCAAAGCATTCACCCACCCGCAAGTACGAGCATACCGGAGAAGTACATTCGCGGTGCTACACACGTAATGCGAGATCTCGTAGTTCCATTGGACGGGCACGATGTTCGGGTTGCGACTCATGCGACACGAGCAAACGAGAATGTCGAAGCCGTTGCCCAAGTTAATGCGCCCGGGTAGAGCATGAAGCAAATCGATCGTGCTTATGCCTGAGACCGTCCGCACATCGACATGATAACTCCTGGTATTGAGCTTCTACAAACGGCGAGAGACTCGCCGCTTGTGAGATGGAAAGTGGTGATTTGCATGAAAATGGGGATAACGGGATGGGTCTAGTTTGTGTCCGACCAACGGATGAAAGTGTTGACGCCACCGTGGAAACCGCTATGAATCCTAGTAACCCTACCACACCAAAAACAAACCATGTGCCTAGTTTGGCAACTACCCCCGGCGGTGTGATAGTGATCGAACCACCCGTGTCTAGCACAAAAGGTAGGAAGCTTTGTCCGCGCAAAAAAATCCTCCAAAAACAATATGATACCCGATAATCCTTACAACACATACAGTGGAGGTAAGGGTGTGAAGGAGTGCCAAACTTGTCATGTTAGGGGGCACTACAGCACAACATGCCCCCAAAACCCAAACCGAAGCAAAGCAGCAGAAAACAAAGCAAAAAAAGAGGTGCAAAAGCTGAAGGTTGGGCTCAAAGAAAAAGAGGCTGCCCAAGAGTAAAAAACGGACAAAACGGGGATCAGGAAGGGCAAAGTGAAGCGGATGAAACACAACAATCTGAGTGCAGTGTAGTTGTGCAGCAGTCGCAAGCACATGGCGCAATTGCTCGAATCAGAAGAGCAACCTCGCGCAATGTTGACTACAAGGATGACTATGAATCGGAATGAATCCAATATAATTTATCCAGTAGCTAGCATCTGGTTTGCAAAAAAAAACTTCGGATAAAAACACTATCCGATTGCAACGTGATTACAACTACCGAAAACACCTGTTTTTGCAGCCCCCAAATGAATGTGTGATTGCAACATAGGTGCTCGTGTGGTTCGCTACGCCGCTTACGTGTGTTTGAAAAAAAACTACCGCATGACGCCGTCGATTGCAACTAGGTTAGTGTTTGCTTGATGTGGTTGCAACAAGGTGAAAATACGGTTGATTGCTTAATAAGTTACGAGTATGGATGCAACCACCGATGTGCTACGATTGCAAAAAAACGAGTTGCTAAACCAAGCATGTGAGTGATTGCAACCTTGTCGCGGTGTGATTGCAAAAAAACAGTTGCAAAAACAAGCATGTGACCTCGCGATTGCAAAAAAAACGATTGCAAAAACACAAGTAAAAAAGTGCGATTGCAAAAAAACCAGTTGAAAAAAGCTCCATGCCATGACACTTTCGAGATTGCGACTAGGTTGGTCTTTGCTTGATGTGGTTGCAACCTTGGTGAAAATACGGTGATTGCAACATCCTTTACATGTTGTTGCAACCAGCGATGTCTTTGCGATTGCAAAAAAGACGGTTGCAAAACCGGAATGTAGGTGATTGCAACCTTGTCGTAGTGTGATTGCACCCTTATAGCGATGTGATTGCGATTGCAAAAAAAACGGAATAAAAAGTGCGATTGCAATAAACAGTCAAAAAAAAGCTCCATGTCATGACAACGTCGATTGCGACTATGTTAGTATTTGCTTGATGTGGTTGCAACCTGGTGAAAATACGGGTGATTGCAAAATAAGTTAAAGTGTGGTTGCAACCACCGATGTGTTGCGATTGCAAAAAAAAAGTTATTGCTAAAACAAGCATGTGCGTGATTGCAACCTTGTCGCGTGTGAATGATTGCAACCTTATCGCAAGTGTGATTGCAACCTTATAACGAGTTTGATTGCAAAAAAACGGATGCAAAAACAGCTTGTGATTGCGATTGAAAAAGCGATTGCAAAAACGGGTAAAAAATTGCGATTGGAAAAAACCGGTTCAAAAAAGCTCCATGTCATGACATTGTCACATTGCGACTAGGTTAGTGTTTGCTTCATGTGGTTGCAACTTTGATGAAAATACGGGTGATTGCAAAATAAGTTACGGTGCGGTTGCAACCACCGATGTGAGGCGATTGTAAAAAAAAGTTGTTGCTAAAAACAAGCATGTGCGTGATTGCAACCTTATCGCGATGTGATTTGCGGAAAAACGATTGAAAAAACAAGACATGTATTTGCGATTGCGAAAAAACGATTACAAAAAAACGGGTAAAGTGCGATTACGGTGTGGTTGCAACCGCTGATGTGCTTGCGATTCAAAAAAAAGCGAGTTGCAAAAACAGGTAAAAAAGTGCGATTGCAAAAAACCAGTTCAAAAAAAGCTCCATGTCATGACACTGTCAGATTGCGACTAGGTTAGTGTTTGCTTGATGTGGTTGCAACCTGATGAAAATACGGGTGATTGCAAAATAAGTTACAGTGTGGTTGCAACCACTGATGTGATGCGATTGCAAAAAAAGCTGTTGCTAAAAATAAGCATGTGCGTGATTGCAACCTTATCGCAATGTGATTTGCGGAAAAAACGATTGCAAAAAAACAGCATGTGATTGCGATTGCGAAAAAACATTGCAAAAAGAACGAGGTAAAGTGTGATTACGGTGTGGTTGCAACCGATGATGTCTTTGCGATTACAAAAAAGCGATTGCAAAAAACGGCGTGTGAATGCGATTGCAAAAAAAACGATTGCAAAAAAACGGGTAAAAGTGCAATTGCAATAAACCAGTTCAAAAAAAAGCTCCATGGTATGACAACTTGTCAAATTGCGACTAGGGTGGTCTTTGCTTGATGTGGTTGCAACTTTGGTGAAAATACGGTGATTGCGGCATCCTTTGCGGTGTGGTTGCTACCGGTGATGTGCTTGCGATTGCAAAAAAGACAGATTGCAAACCGAATGTGGGTGATTGCAACCTTGTCGCGGTGTGATTGCAACCTTGTCGCGTGTGAATGATTGCAACCTTATAGCGAGTTTGATTGAAAAAAACGAGATGCAAAAACGGCTTGTGGTTGCGATTGAAAAAAACAGTTGCAAAAACAGGTAAAAAAATTGCGATTGCAAAAAATCGGTTTAAAAAAAAGCTCCATGTCATGACATTGTCACATTGCGACTAGGTTAGTGTTTGCTTCATGTGGTTGCAACTTTGATGAAAATACGGGTGATTGCAAAATAAGTTACGGTGCGGTTGCAAACAACGATGTGAGGCGATTGCAAAAAAAAGTTGTTGCTAAAAACAAGCATGTGCGTGATTGCAACCTTATCGCAATGTGATTTGCGGGAAAAACGATTGCAAAAAAATAGCATGTGACTGCGATTGCGAAAAAACGATTGCAAAAAGAACGAGGTAAAGTGCGATTACGGTGTGGTTGCAACCGCCGATGTCTTTGCGATTGCAAAAAAGCGATTGCAAAAAACGGCGTGTGAATGCGATTGAAAAAAACAGTTGTAAAAAAACAGGTAAAAGTGCGATTGCAATAAACCGGCTTAAAAAAAAAGCTCCATGCCATGACAACGTCGATTGCGACTAGGGTGGTCTTTGCTTGATGTGGTTGCAACCTTGGTGAAAATACACGTGATTGCAACATCCTTTGCGGTGTGGTTGCTACCGGTGATGTGCTACGATTGCAAAAAAGACAGATTGCAAACCGAATGTGGGTGATTGCAACCTTGTCGCAGTGTGATTGCACCCTTATAGCGAAGTGTGATTGCGATTGCAAAAACAGGTAAAAAAAAGTGCAATTGCAATAAACCGGTTCAAAAAAAAGCTACGTACCATGACACCGTCGGATTGCGACTAGGGTGGTCTTTGCTTGATGTGGTTGCAACCTGGTGAAAATACAGGTGATTGCAACATCCTTGACAGTGTGGTTGCAACCGGCCGATGTGTTGCGATTGCAAAAAAACCCGATTGCAAAAACCGGCATGTGCGTGATTGCAACCTTGCCGCATGTGCGTGATTGCAATTTTATCGCGGTGTGATTGCAAAACGAGGTAAAGGTGCGATTGCAAAAAAACGCTCCATGCCGCGAGAAAAAAAGAAGGTGCACAAAAACATGCCGCAGTTCCAATTCACAAATTCAAACAAAAAAAAGATGTAAAGTTGCCACATCACGGGACGAGTATTTTTAGAGCGCCACGCATAACATGTCGCGTACAATCAAGATAAAACACACAGATATAACATGTTTTTTAATCCCACTGATCCTAAAAGTTCACAGAGGCGGCTTTGTCATCTTCGAGATCAAGACGGCGTCCCCCAATTCTGTACTTGTCCAGCATTGCAGGGAGATCAGCTTGGTTGAGGGGGTGGAAGATTTGATAGTGCAGCATCTCACATTTGTATATGATGCCGTTGAACTGCAACAGCATAAAAAACACACATAAAAAAATAGTCATTTTAACAGTACGGTCAAAAAATGCACATACAGAAAACATAAAAAACAGAGAAAAAGATGTAAAAATGGATCAGTTCACATCACGCATTACCGGGTTGATTTCTTCCGTCAACTTGTTCCCGTCATAGTACTCCATGTACTTCCAAACAAAAAACAGGCAATCATCGGGGCCGGCTTGCTTGGGGACTTTGATGAAAGGTTTCCTCCACCCACTGACTCTGGGCAGCTTGAAGTTGGACACCTTCTGGAAAGCTTCATCTTTGATTGGAATTTTTGCAAACACATGCTTGTGACGTTCTACAGGATCCGTGCATTTCATGAAGTAGTCGTTTGAGTCCAGCACATCAATGCGATTATGCATGAAGTTCAAACAATACACAAAGTAATGTCCCGCATCTTGGATAGGGACAAAGATGCGGTGCAAAAAAACAAAGAGGGTGCGAAACAAAAATGATTAGTGTATTGATTCCATCTAGTGTTGATGTGTGATTGCAACTTGATTTGTGATTGCAACTACTCAAAAAATTATAAATGAAAAAGGGTTGCAGATTATGATTTTGCAATTGCAACTTTGAAAAAAAGTTACAAGAAAAACAGACTGTATTGGGAAAAAAAGATATCTGCTAACCAGTTTTGCTCTTGAAAAATCGTAGTTTATGCACTCGGTCATCGGTGATTCCAAACAACTTTGAATTGTTACGTCTCGGATTTATCCTCGTTGAGGACCGTGTTGCAACTCTCAATGTTCCACTTGCACACGGGGGGAAAGGCCCATTAAAAAAACTAGTTCAATCACAACAAAACCTAAAAAACGGTATTAAAAAACGAACGGTTGAAAACAAAAAGGCTTACATACAAATCGGTCGTGAGAAACACCCCCGTACCCGAACGAATCAAGCTTGTGCACAATGTCATCATGTCGCATACCAGGAAATCAATTAGGCAAGAATCTCCCGGCTTGTCATTTGAGAAAGCTGTCAATAAGTTGTTGTCCGATAGAAATTCAGCGAGAATGCCAAACTCCAATAAAGTCCTCCCGCACCAAAAAATGCAAAATGAAAAATGTGGTGCAAAACTTTTTTGGTGGTTGCAACGCCCGTGTGTGATACTTCAAAAACACGGTGTATGGTTGCAAAAATCCGCTTGTTAACTGTGATCGCAACTCTCGTGATTTGCAACTAGGTTGACAACATGTGATTGCAAATTGGTCTGTGTGAGTGGTTGAAAAAATGTCCTGAATGTGTGATTGCAATAGTGTACAAATTGCAAAACTGGGAGTGTAACAGTTGCAATGCTATTATGAAAAAAAATGCAACATGAAAAATACGCAGTAAAAAAAAGAAACATACTTGTTGAAACTCGAGTTCGGATATGATCTTCTCGCCTCGGATAAACGGCCTTGGAAACGGGTGTGTCGGGGCGTTTGCGATTAATCCGGAATGGAGATACGAACTTAGCGAGCCTCCTCATCACTCTGTCACCTAGACGCTTGAAAATCGGCCTCGAACCTTGCCGTAATCGACGAGACCTTCATACACTTCGTCTTGTGAAAGACGGATCGGTGGCGTCAAATTAGCAATGTCATCCCGGGACTCGGAGGAAACTCAATATCGTCAGTGATGAGGGGGATGCTGCCTGCATAGGTGCCTCCACAGATTCCAACACAACATTGGCTTCCTGGCGGAGAAAATCTAACTTTTTCTCATAATCACTGCGCTTCTTAGCGTACGCCTTTGACAGTTGCATCTCCACCTGCTTGTTTATCTTTGATACAGAGGGCTCCTTCTGTAGAGCAGCAATGTTCGCGTCCAGCTTTTTTCTGGATTTCTGCTATGATCTTCTTCTCCTTCTCTTCAGCCTTCTTGTCAGCTGTAGCCTTTTTCTTCAACTCAAGCTTCTTGGTAGCACTGAGATTACTCTTGTTATCGGCCTCAGCCTTCTTCCTCCGAATTTCATCAGCTACATCTTTTTTGTTCTTCACAAAATCATCGCTCTGGCTCTGAGGATCTTCAGTTGTTGTTTGCTTGCCTTTTTGTGCTTCGGCCCTCTTCTTCGACTCGGCTTCTTCGGCTGCTACTTGCTTGGCTTTTTCAGCTTCAGCCCTCTTCCTCAGCATGGCTTGTTCTGTGATTGCAACAACAGAAAATCTGTGACTACAAAAACGAAAGCATGTACAGTGTTTGCAAACTATTTTGTGTGTGTCATTACAAAAAATTGCAGGTTATTTGGTATAAACTGCGCAAAAAAAAAGCTCTGAACAGTGTGTGTTTGCAACTATTTTGCGTGCACGATTGCAACCGAGAGTTATTTGTGGTTGCACCGGTGTTGACGGTGTATTTTGGTGCACCTAGCATGTTCATTACACTTTGGTTTGGATTTGATTATGGAACTAACCCGCCACTAGGCACACTAATCATATAACAAGTTCATCTTTGTGCATGCATTTGGAAGTGTTGTGTTTATGTAGGAAAACATGGACATAAAGGACGGATTCGCAACAAGTTCAAAGGAGCATTCATGGAGTCTTGTTCGTGTTCATGAGCTTGCTGAAATTACTTCCAATGGTGGCGAGGACCGAAGTGCTACGAGGAACACCCCCGGGGATTGAAGCGTAAAAGATCAAACTTCATGCAAAGAGAGCCTCCATCTTGATCGTGGGGATAACGAGCGTCAAAATCATGCAAGTGGAGGGGGCAAAGTAGATAAGTGCACGAGGACCCACGGAGCAAAAAGGGCGACCGAACCGGGCCGAAACGGGCTGGGCCGGCCGGCCCGGGCGGGCCGGCCCGGCCCACTTCGGGCACCGGTTCGGTCCCGTCTTCCTTGCCCTCGAAGGATCTTCGACCCTAAAACCCCCGACGCGCCGCCAACACGAGAGGAGAGGAATTATTCGCACCGAGAAGGCCATCCACAAGCTAGAGAGAGAGGAGGAGGATCTCCGGTGGAGATCAACCACCTCGAAGGAAGCACCCTCTCTTGGAGAAGGAGGAAGACACGGCGGAAGGGAAACCATGATCAACGGTGCCATGATCAGCACCTTGATGGGGTAATCTTCTCATTCGTCCATGGGTTGTAATCGATCGTGAGATGTAATCGCACTTTGTCGGATTATCTACCTATCATCTTGTGTTGAATATACTTTCATGCTTAAGGTTTGCAACCATGCCGTAAAGGGAGTAAGGCCTCAATGCTTCCTTGGATCCATTCAATACGCCGTGGCCATCAAAGGTCTAGTCATGAATACCTTCGCGTAGTGACAGTACGAGAGGAGGGAAAGGGCGAAACCGTGGTCACAACCCCGATAGATTAGATTGGTTTTTATGTCTTTAAGTGATTGCATGCTCTAGTATCGTAAACCCGTGGGCGAGTGTCTTCTATCTTGATCGTTTATCATTCTCTCTAGTGTAGTTTAGTGTTTTCTAGTATAATAGTAGTTAGGGTTTTAGTAGCTAGTGTGTCGTTGTTGATCGAACGCTTGTAATCCCCTTGCTCCGCGGATTGACAAGAACCTTGGGAATCCCGTGGTGAAAAAGGTGTGGGGTCCGTACGCTTGCGGATCGTAGAGGGATACGTCTTTTATCCGTCAACAAGCCCCTTTTTACGGCGCCGTTGCCGGGGAGCAAGTTAGTTTACATCGTTTGATTTGCATCTAACTTAGTTTTATATTTTAGTTTATCTTTTATTTGCTATATCTAACATATATTATCGAAAAACACTTGTTTCTTTTTTGTTTTTGTTTTTATCTTATTGTCTAGATGGAGTTCGTTAATCAACCCGTGGAAGAACCGGAGAAATCATTAAGGGATTACGCTAGCCCTCGATGTGAAGACATAAAGGTACAAGAGTCGGATTCGAAGCTTGAAGCGACCAAGTATGAAATTAAATCCAAGATCATCAAGATGGTGGCGGAAAACCCATTTGAAGGGATGGTTATGGAAAACCCATATAGACACATAAGGGATTTCACGACAATATGCAACACGGTGCGTCAAGAAGGAGTTCCCGTTGAATGGTTCAAATAGAATCTCTTCCCCTACTCACTTGCCGGCAAAGCAAAGACATGGTATTCGGTTGCGTTCTTTGAAGTTGAAGGCAATTGGAACAAGTTGACAAAGAAGTTTTGCGAGAAGTTCTTTCCAATTAGCAAGGTTTAACATCTAAGGAGGCAAGTGATCACTTTCATGCAAGGAGAAGAGGAAGGGATAGACCAAGCCTAGGATAGGTTTAATGAATTAATCGAACAAGGACCAAAACTCGGCTTCACCGGTGACGTACTCTTGCATACATTTTTCTTTTCCCTAACCCCTAGTTGCATGCGACACGTCGAAATGTGTGCGGGTGGGGATCTCATGGAGAAAACACTCACGGAAGCTGCCCAACTTCTACAAAAAGTTAGTAAAGCGGCTGCCATGCGAAGAGATTGGGAAACAAGACTTGCGGAAGAGCCGAATTCAATTCAAGGAAGAAGAAGCTTGCTGATTTTTCTAAAGAGGCAACCCCGGAAGTCACAAAAGAGGAGCCAATCATGGAAAAGCTTGAACAAGAACACATCAAGTCAAGAACTACACCAAACGTCGACTTCGCCGCACCAAATGAGACGAACAAGAGAAGCATGTCAAGCGCGAAGACACTAAGGGAGTTCGAGCCAATGGATTGGGTTCCTATTGATTACGGAGAAGTATTCGACAAGAGAAGACCGTTCCCTAATCAAAAGGGGATGGCAAGAGCATTGGAAGTCGATTTCCCACCGGAGAAGAAAGCTGAAAATTCATACAACCTCGAAACCACCGGTGAGATTTTTGAAAAGCTCTTTGGAGATGACGTGGTGGATCCGGAACATATTGCCGAGGTGAAGAGGATCATGGGGATCAAGCCCGAAGCATCACCATACGCTCGCCTTGCTGAAATTTATTCGATCGGATCCGAAGAAGAAGAGAAGATGACGCCGCACTTGAGTTGCGAGATCAACGGAGTTCAATGCAAAGCCTTATGCGACATCGGAGCCCAAGTAAGTGTTCTATCTTCTAAAATTTACGATAAAGTTCAATACCACAACCTAGACTTAGCCCCAACATCAACGAAATTAATTATGGGAGATGGTAGAACTATCAAACCTCTAGGTATTGCTTGCAACATGAAAGTAAAAATCTCTAGAAACTATATACCAACCGATTTCTTTGTTATTGATGCTTACCATAGTAATTCCGATCATATAATCTTAGGTAGGCCTTTTCTTAAGTTGGTAGATGCCGTGTTAGATGCGGAGAGAAGGCAAAGTAACAATGAACCTTAATGGAACAAAGTACACATATAACTTTCTTCGTGCTTCTAAACACCTTACTCCTTTTCCTCCCGAAGATGAAGAAGTAGAAGAGATAGATAGTCTTTGTTTTGTTGAAACCCTTAGAGACCCGCTGCAAAGAGCGATGGAAAATCAAATTAGTAATCAACAAGATGGAGAACTAGAGGAAGCGACAAAAGGCTTAGAGCCGCATGACGGTAGCATGGAGGAAGAGAAGTTCGAAGACATAGGAGAAATCAAACCCGAGGAGCCGCAAGTGCCCGAAGTAGACCTCAAACCTTTGCCCAAGGGATTAAAATATGAATTTTTGGGCCCCGGACAAAACTTATCCAGTCATTGTGAGCGACGAGTTGAGCCCCGAAGAAAATGAAGCGTTGCTGATTTTATTAAAAAAACATAGGAAGGTGATTGGATATTCAATTAATGATCTCAAAGGTATTAGCCCGGCCTTTTGCACTCATCGTATACCAATGGAAGACCAATGTAAGCTCGTAGTGGACCACCAAAGGAGGCTAACTCATGCCATGCGAGAGGTAGTAAAGAAAGAGGTTATCAAGTTACTTGATGCCGGAATCATCTACCCGGTTCCACATAGCGAATGGGTGAGCCCGGTACATTGTGTGCCGAAGAAAGGAGGTTTAACCGTGGTGAAGAATGAGAAGAACGAGTTGATACCGCAAAGAACCGTGACCGGGTGGCGGATGTGTATCAATTATCGTAAGCTTAACAAAGCGACGAAGAAAGATCACTTCCCCCTACCGTTCATAGACGAGATGCTCGAGAGGTTAGCAAACCACGCTTATTTTTGCTTTCTCGATGGATACTCGGGGTTCATGCAAATTCCTATTCACCCGAAGATCAACATAAGACAACGTTTACGTGTCCTTACGGAACGTTTGCATATAGGAGGATGCCCTTCGGCCTATGCAACGCTCCGGCCTCTTTTCAACGTTGCATGATGGCCGTGTTTTCGGAATTCATCGAAGAAATTGTTGAAGTATTTATGGATGATTTTTCCGTTTACGGGAAGACGTTCATGGATTGCTTAGCAAACTTAGAAAAGGTCCTTACAAGGTGTGCGGAGGTAGATTTGGTTTTAAATTGGGAAAAGTGCCACTTCATGGTTAAGCAAGGCATAGTGCTCGGACATGTTATATCCGAGAGAGGAATTGAAGTGGACAAGGCTAAGGTAGAGACGGTTGAGCAACTCCCACCTCCTACGAATGTTAAGTCCTTAAGGAGCTTTCTAGGCCATGCCGGATTCTATAGAAGATTTATAAAGGACTTCTCGAAGATCACTAAGCCCTTAACACACCTTCTTCAAAAGGATGTGGCTTTCGACTTTGATGAGAAGTGTCTAGCGGCATTCCGGACCTTGAAAAATGCGTTGGTGAGTGCTCCCATCATCCAACCTCCGGATTGGAGCCAACCTTTCGAGATCATGTGTGACGCAAGTGACTACGCCGTAGGAGCGGTCTTGGGTCAAAGAAAGGAAGGCCGAGTTCACGTCGTTTACTATGCTAGCAAAACTCTTAGTGGGGCACAATTAAATTACGCCACTACGGAAAAAGAGTTGCTGGCGGTAGTATTCACTTTCGAAAAATTCAGATCTTACATCGTGAACTCGAAAGTCATTGTTTACACCGATCACGCAGCTATAAAGTATCTCTTGGCTAAGAAGGAAGCTAAACCACGTTTGATTCGTTGGATCCTTCTTCTCCAAGAGTTTGATGTTGAAATTCGTGATAAAAAGGGGGTGGAAAATGTTGTGGCCGATCATTTGTCTAGGATGAATCGTGGACAAGATGATAAAGAGCCCATAGAAGATAAGATGAGAGATGACCACCTCTATAGAGTGCTTGATAAAGATACTTGGATGATCGACATCATTCGAGCAATTCGAAAGATGCCCCTTGATCATCTAGACAAAAACACCCAAAGGAAAATAATTTCCGAAAGTAAGAAATATTTTTGGGATGCACCATACCTCTTCAAGATTGGCAATGATGGAGTGATGAGAAGATGTGTGCCAAGGGAAGAGAGGCTTGAGATTCTAAGAAAGTGCCACTCGGCGGAGTACGGTGGGCACTATAGCCATTTTCGAACCGAAGCCAAAGTATGGTCGAGCGGATTCTATTGGCCGGAGATGCATGAAGATACTAAAAGATATGTTGTGTCATGCCCCGAATGCCAAAGAACCGGAAACATCTCTCAAAGAAATTCTATGCCTTTGAAATACAACTTGCAAGTCGACATATTCGATGTATGGGGCATAGACTTCATGGGGCCTTTTAAAAACTCATTTGGATTCGAGTATATACTTGTTATGGTTGATTATGTATCCAAGTGGGTAGAGGCTATACCATGTCGTAAAGCTTCCACGGAGGAGTCCATCACTATGATCAAGAACGTGATTTTTCCCCGTTTCGGTACACCGAGAATCTTGATAAGTGATGGAGGAACTCATTTCACCGGGAAGAACTTTAAAAAGTGCTTGTCCAAGTTGGGAATTGAGCATAGAGTCTCCACGGCCTATCACCCACAAACCAACGGACAAGCGAGAGACGTCAAATAGGCAATTAAAAAGCATACTTAACAAGACCATAGAGAAGGGAGGCAAGGATTGGTCAAAGAAATTAGACGGAGCTTTATGGGCTTATCGAACGGCGTTTAAAACACCGATAGGTATGACCCCTTATCAATTCGTCTATGGAAAAGCTTGCCACCTTCCGGTTGAGTTGGAACATAAAGCCTATTGGGCGATTAAAGAGATGAACCTTGATCTCGATGCCGCGGAAGGTGAAACGAAGGATTCAAATAAGCGAGCTAGAGGAGTTGAGGTTGAAAGCTTATGAAAACGCAAGCATATACAAAGAGAGAATCAAAAGGTGGTATGATAAAAGATTGAAGAAAAAAGAATTTAAAGAAGGAGATAAGGTCCTCCTCTACAATTCGAGGTTTAAAACCTTCGGAAAGGGGAAACCGCAAAGCAAGTGGGACGGACCTTATGTTGTGCATTCGGTGTTCTCCAACGGAGCGGTAACCATTATGGATATAAACGGCGATCAATTTGTGGTGAATGGACGGCGGCTTAAGGTTTACTACGAACCCGATGTCGTGCCCATTCATCATGTTGACGTCTTTACCATGGAGGAAGAACCCGAACGTCCCGCCTAGGACGAAAAACAAGGCATCAACTTCGTAAATAATTTTTCTTTTAGTTCTCCGGAGTTTTTTGCGAAGATTTACGGGGCCAACTTTTTCCCATGGGCTAAGGAAGAAAAAAATAGGGCGGTGTGCAAAAAACCGGACCGGCCCGGCCCCCGAGGCGGGGGTGGGCCGGCCGGCCCGATCGGATCGGCCCGGGGGTGGCCCGACGCCCGATGACCCCGAATTTCGCCCCGAACTCGCTCCTTTTTGACTTCCTTGTTTGGTCGGAAAATTTTAAGGGAAGTGTAAAAAAGGAAAATAAGATTCCCGGGATTTTCTCTCGGGACTATATATTTGGCCGAATTCGGAGCTCGAGAATCAAACCTTTCAAGCAATGTGTTGCACCCTTGTAGCACCATTGAGCCTCCAAAAAGTTTAGAGTTGAAGCTAGAAGCCAAGAAGCCATCGATGGAGGAGGCGATGCGATGCGAGGTCAAGCTACCCGTCAAGAGGACCGCACGTATCCGTTGCGGAGGACGTGTCCCGACCGGAGCTCTTGCATCTCACAACCCCGTCAAAGGAGAGAAGGTCCCTACACCCGTGCGAAGGTCGGCACGTCTCCAAGGCATCAAGCGCAAGGATTACAAGGAGGTGTCGCCGGAGCCTAAGGATTATGGGGATAGCGACTACTCCGACGATCGTAGCCCGAGCTCGTGGGCGGCCGCCGGTAGAGATGATGATGATTGGGGTGAGCAACCCTATGAAAGGACTCCCGAAGGCCCCAACGGCGACGGCAACGGCGGTGGCGAAGGCAACGACAATGGAGGTGGCGACGACGGTGGTGACAACGGTGGAGATTATGGCGACGACGACCCCTTCGGATTGCATCCGGTGTGTTGTCGATTTTGCCGTCAATCCATCGCGGATCTCTACACGTCGGCCGACGAATGTCTCCAAGCCATGGAAGCGATGAAGCCGGCGTATGGAGGACTTGGAGCGCGTAGTTGAAGATGACTACAAGTTCCTTAACCGCAACGTGCGCAAGCTTTTCGGCATGGTTGGAAACATGAGAGGCAAGTGGTGCAAAGCTTGCTTGAAGTACCACTAGATCTAGTTTTCCCCTTAGGATTTTTGTAAGATACGACGAGGACGTCGTATGTTTTAAGTGTGGGGGAGAGCTAGCTCGCTAGCCTTAGCTTTTGAACTTCAAGTTTAGGTTCGGTTTAATCTTCGTGTGAGAGTCTTAGTGTTTTTAATGAGTCTTTAGTTTTCGAGTCTGTTTTAAAATTTTTGCAAGTGTCTTAAATTAGCGTTGAGTCAAGAAAACCAAATAAAAAGAGTCTTTATATATATCTTTGTGTTTTATATATTGTTTATCTTTATTTACTTGTTTGTTTAATCTTCGATTCTTGATATATGAACACAAGTATATGGTTTGAAAGCGTTTACCGTGGTGCTTAGTGGAATCGCTACTACTTAAAGTACCCATACCGCACTTCGATCTTGAGCTTCACATGTTAGTTGTGCTATGTTCGATGCTAAAAATTGGAGGATTTCAGTTCTGAAAATTATTTTAAAACCCTTGTAATAAAGGTTAGCAAAACCTCTTTTTCCAAGTTGAGAGTAAGAAAAAAAATTCCTATCCAAAGCCAAGTTTATTTTTTTCGCTCCACCATAAGTGTGATTAGCATAATGAGTTAGGCTAGGACCCTCCTCTCTTGGTGAGTTTTAATTTCAAGCAATGATCATGTCCTTGTGCTTATCTTTTGTTGCTAGCCTCGTCATATATTCAGTTCATGACTTTCACAACGAAAGTCATGTCTATCATCGGATTCCATACCCAACCCTATACATCTCTTTTGTACATCGTATTCCTTGAACACAACCTATTTTCAAAGTTTCATCTCGTCTCTAGCATGATTTATTTAAAAATTTCAGATTGTATGCATGCGAGGAAAGAGAGAATTGAAAGCTTTGAAAAGTTGTCAAGAGAGAGAAAAATAAAGAGAAAAAGTATGTGTATGGAAAAGAAAGAAAGAAAGAAAGAAAAAAAGCATATGTGAATGAAAGAAGAAAAAGAAAAAAAAGGAGAGAAAGATGAGTTAGCAATGAGGATATGAGAGGGATGGATCAAGTGAAAGAAAAGAAAAAAAATAATAAATTGTAAGGAAGGATGTCACGTTGATTGTGAGACGAAACTTTTACTCTATTTCCAACCATGTGCAATCCGACAACGAGGACATCATTGGTGCCTTGTAGTCACAATTTTCTTTTGCCCTTGCACATGTCCACCATTCTAAATCTTCTCATCCTTGATATCCCTACATATGGTTAATTCTCATGATCATTGGCTTTGAAAGGTAGACGACCATTAGAGGAAGTTCTTAGTTTGACAATACTTGTGTTGATTGCGCTAGCCCTACCTATAGCTCCACTTTTCATGGTATATGAGAGATTAATGGGAGGTGAGAGTTTTATAAAACTTGGATAGGATAGCCACTTCATATGAGTGACTTGAGAGAGCTTGGAGAAGGGTTTTTTGTCTAATACTTGTTGCAGGAATTTTTGTTTTGAAAATCATAAAAACCCTCCGATGGAAGCAAAGAAGTAAGTATGGCTGAAATTGAAGGCTTCGAGTGAAGAGTTTGAGTTGTGGGGTAAATCTTGACGTGGTAAAAATTCTAAACGCCCATGTTTATGTTTGATTATCATTACTTTGTGTTTATGTATTGAAGATGAAGGGATTGACTAACTTGTGAAGAAGGATAAGTGATACACGATTACACACCTTGGACGAAATTCTTTTACGAGTACTTGCTCGAGGACGAGCAAGAGCTAAGTGTGGGGGAGATGTTGACGGTGTATTTTGGTGCACCTAGCATGTTCATTACACTTTGGTTTGGATTTGATTATGGAACTAACCCGCCACTAGGCACACTAATCATATAACAAGTTCATCTTTGTGCATGCATTTGGAAGTGTTGTGTTTATGTAGGAAAACATGGACATAAAGGACGGATTCGCAACAAGTTCAAAGGAGCATTCATGGAGTCTTGTTCGTGTTCATGAGCTTGCTGAAATTACTTCCAATGGTGGCGAGGACCGAAGTGCTACGAGGAACATCCCCGGGGATTGAAGCGTAAAAGATCAAACTTCATGCAAAGAGAGCCTCCATCTTGATCGTGGGGATAACGGCGTCAAAATCATGCAAGTGGAGGGGGCAAAGTAGATAAGTGCACGAGGACCCACGGAGCAAAAAGGGCGACCGAACCGGCCGAAACGGGCACAGGGCCGGCCGGCCCCGGCGGGCCGGCCCAGCCCACTTCGGGCACCGGTTCGGTCCCCGTCTTCCTTGCCCTCGAAGGATCTTCGACCCTAAAACCCCCGACGCGCCGCCAACACGGAGGAGAGGAATTATTCGCACCGAAGGCCATCCACAAGCTAGAGAGAGAGGAGGAGGATCTCCGGTGGAGATCAACCACCTCGAAGGAAGCACCCTCTCGTGGAGAAGGAGGAAGACACCGGCGGAAGGGAAACCATGATCAACGGTGCCATGATCAGCACCTTGATGGGGTAATCTTCTCATTCGTCCATGGGTTGTAATCGATCGTGAGATGTAATCGCACTTTGTCGGATTATCTACCTATCATCTTGTGTTGAATATACTTTCATGCTTAAGGTTTGCAACCATGCCGTAAAGGGAGTAAGGCCTCAATGCTTCCTTGGATCCATTCAATACGCCGTGGCCATCAAAGGTCTAGTCATGAATACCTTCGCGTAGTGACGAGACGAGAGGAGGGAAAGGGCGAAACCGTGGTCACAACCCCGATAGATTAGATTGGTTTTTCATGTCTTTAAGCGATTGCATGCTCTAGTATCGTAGACCCGTGGGCGAGTGTCTTCTATCTTGATCGTTTATCATTCTCTCTAGTGTAGTTTAGTGTTTTCTAGTATAATAGTAGTTAGGGTTTTAGTAGCTAGTGTGTCGTTGTTGATCGAACGCTTGTAATCCCCTTGCTCCGCGGATTGACAAGAACCTTGGGAATCCCGTGGTGAAAAAGGTGTGGGGTCCGTACGCTTGCGGATCGTAGAGGGATACGTCTTTTATCCGTCAACAACCAGGATGGAGTCCGTGTGGTTGAAGTTGTTTGGTTATTTGGTTATTTATGATTGCAAGTCGAGTAATGTGTAATTACAACGGCGGTGTGAGTTGTGATTGAAAAAAAAAAGGCATGCACAATATTTTCGTTTTGCAACTACTTTTTCTCGTGTTTTCATTGCAAAAAAAGATGGTAATTTTTTTATTGCAAAAAAAAGCCTAGACCGGTGTGTGGTTACAAAACCTGTTGTTGCTTGTTCATCACTAGCTTTTCCTTTTGCGGTTTGTTCGGATGAAGCCATCTTCAAAGCTTCCACGAGCGGCAAGCTTTTTTCTTCGTTCTTCGAGTGCGACCTTTTTCTTCTCTTCCTCGGCGGCCTTTTGCTTAGCTTCTCGCTTCAGCGCCGAGTGCATCCGATGTTGCGGTAAAAAAAGAGTCATAATTGCAACTATAAGTGCAAACAAACCGCAATGTTGGTGGTGTGTGGGTTACAACTGCTGCTTTGCCTCGCACCCCCTCTTCGAAGCTTCCTCTTCTGCGACCTTCCGCTTAGCTTCCGCTTCTGGCTTGAGTGGATCATATGTGGCGAAAAAAAATAAGTTATAATTGCAACTATAAGTGCAAGCAAACGCAATGTTAGTGGTGTGTGGGTTACAACCTGCTTCTGCCTCAAATTGCGGCCATCTTCAAAGCTTCCTCTTCGGCGACCTTTTTCTTTTGTTATTCGCCTTTCGGTTTACTTCTGCTACAAGTTTCATAATTTATTGCAGTAAAAAAAGTCAAAGTTTCTGTTTTAGATAAAAAAATAGCAAAAAAAGGGACACGAATTGCAACTGTAAGTGCAAACCCCCACTGAAAAAAATGTTGGTAAAAATCACTGGGTTTACAAACATACTGCTGCTTTCGCCCTCTCGTCTTCATCCTTCTTCCTCTGTTCGTCCTCCAACCTCTTCATCTCAACTTGTTTCATCCTCTCATCTTCCAACATCTTTTTCTCAGCCTCAGCCTTCTTCCTCTGTTCGTCTTCAGCTTTCTTCTTGGCTTCCTCGGCTTCGGACTCTCTCTTCGAGGCTTCCTCTTCTTCAGCCTTTCTTCTCGCCTCCTCTACATTATTCTTCTCAGCCTCAGCATCTTTAAGTTTTTGCCTCCTCTTCGGTCCTCCTTGCATAAGTTCTAGTGCACTGTGTTATGGGAAAAAAGAGTGATTAATTGTGGTTTAGCAAGTAAAAAACAAAAAAGAAATAAAATAGAAAAGACAAAAAAGGATTGCAACTGTAAGTACAACCCAACTGCAATGTTGGGGGTGTGTGGGTTACAACTGCTCGCTGCTGCTATTGATGTTCTTTATTCTTTGCTCGAGGCCGAAGATGATGGGATTGAGGGAAAAAACAAACAAATCAAAATTGCAAAAAAAATCGGTGAAATGCTTATGATTGCTAGATTGAGTAACTAATTGCAACTTTCCGTGCGGTGTGACTCCATTAAAAACGAGAGGGGATTGCAACCTTGGGTGTGAAAAAAGGGCTTACATCAAAATGGTGGGGAGAGCGAGATATTGAGGAAGCACTCCTCTTTGCAATAGTATGTCTTGGCTCACGCGGGGGCTCGTCTGCGTTGTTCCCTGCGCGAGGAGGCGAATCAAAAAGTCCAAGAATTTCATCGACATTGGAAATGTTCCGGAAAGATGTGGAGGGGCTGCAAAAATAAAGAGAAGAGAAGGATGGTGTGTAAATAAAAATAAAATACGGATCCTTTAGACTAGATATAAAAAACATATATTCTTACTTCGTCGAGAATACCTTGTTCACCGTCATGACCGTGAGGTGGTGTTTGCTTTGGACGTTTCTTCTATCAACATCACCCCGTGCGGGGGTTTTCATCGTGCGCACCGCCTTGGTAGATCTCCATTTCAATTGGGCCGGGAGCATCGAAAACACCATCATCCATGTCCGCCTCGGAATGTCTTCCATACTTGATTCTATTGTTGGTGCTATTGTTGAACACGAAATAAAGTGTGATTGCAAAAAATGCTATATTAGTGTGTTTGCAACCTTGGGTGTGCATGATTGCAAAAAGTACCGATTATATGTAATTGCAATAATAATAATAATAATAATAATAATAATAATAATAATAATGTGTGTTTGAAAAACCAGCTCATACTTATCGATTGCAAAAAAACTGCATTTTTTACATGTGATTGAAACTACGGTTTACATGTGATTGCAACAAATTAGTGTGTGTGTGTGTGTGCAAAAAAAACACACGGTTTGGTTTCTCTTGCAGCAGAAAAAAGGTGATGTGAGATGTATGTTTGCAAAAAGGTTGTGTGTGTGATTGCATCTTACTCGCTTACATGTGGTAACAACATGATTATGAAAAAATATATAAAAAATGACATACCAGTTGTTAGTTGGGTGACATTCGTAGCCTTCCTCCCGCGACCCTTGGAAGCTTGCTTGGCAGCTGCAGCATCCGCAAGAAGCTTGTTCATGCTGCTGACGCACTCCTGATGAGCTGACGCCATAAGATCACATGACCTTGTTGCATACTCAGAAGCCTTCCTTGCATACTCCTGTGCACGTTTAGTGCTTTTGTCAAACTCCTTCAAGATAGCCGGTGCGTCTTCCTTCCTCGCTCCTTCCAACTAAATCGAAATGCGCTAGCTAAATGCGAGGCACAAACTTGGGTACTCGTAGTAAACGGGAGGGGAACTGTTGTGGGGCCCATGACCGCCGGGATCATGGAAGGTGCTAGGCCCGGGAGCGGACGTGGCGGCGGCGGCCCCCCGCCGCAAGGCGGTGGATGCGCTAGCCCCGGCGACAAATGTAGCGACGGCGGCGGCTAATGGGGCGCGAGGTCCCGCTGCGGGTTGAGCGGCACACACTTCCGATAAGACCTTCTTCAACATCCGCATCTTGGGCGGGACCGAATCCGGGGAGGGGTAGTACTCGTCAAAGACCCCACGGGAGCGCCATAGCACGTGCCCGTAATACTTTTTAGCTGCAAGTAAATTTAAAAAAGCGACGGGGAAAACGCAAATATTAACAAAAATAACAAAATTGCAAAAACCATAGTTGGAGTAAAAAAACGGTGGTAACATTTGCAAAAAAAACAAAAGAAAACGTAAGTGTGATTGCAAAAGAAAACAAACCCCGAGATGTCCAAACTCAACATTGTCGCCGACGACATCCCCCTGCGGTCCTCGTTGAGTATAGCTTGAATCATCTTCGAGGCCGGGGAAAGAGCACCGGGGGATGCAAAAGGGGCTTGTCCGGAATTCGTCTTGCAAGTTGTCGACGTATAACATCCGCAAAAAAATTACGAAAAAAGAATAAAAACACCGATGAAGCAAAAAACTAAAGTGTGTGATTGCAAAAACTATTTAAAGTGTGTGATTGCAAAAACTGCTGGTTTATTTACGTGATCGCAAAAAGCAAAAAAGAACTAAACCGGTGTTTGATTGCAACTATTTGGCGTGCGTGATTGCAACCAGGAGTTATGTGTGGTTGCAAAAAACCTGACTTTGTCTTTGTGGTTGAAAAGCTACTTGGTTATTTGGAATATGATTGCAAGCTTGGGTAGTGTGTGATTGCAAAAACTAAAGTGTGTGATTGCAAAAACTGCTGGTTTATTTCTGTGACTGCAAAAAGAAAAAAAGAACTGAACCAGTGTGTGATTGCAACTAGTTGGCGTGCGTGATTGCAACCAGGAGTTATGTGTGGTTGCAAAAAACCTGACTTTGTCTGTGTGGTTGAAAAGAATAAAAACACTGATGAAGCAAAAAACTAATTGCAAAAAAAACTTCGGCAATGCCAGATTGCAACAGTGAAAAATATATGATTGCAACAACAGTATGTACACAGTTGCAAAAAAAGCAATGAAACAAAGAACATGAAAAAATGGATGTCTGACTTGAGCTTATCACTAGAAAGATCGTGCATCCGCTAATGGGTGCATTGATGCCTTTCTGAGCGTAATCCAGCTTGTATAAGCGAGCAACAACGCTGAGCCTGTCAACAACTGCCTTGCACCAATTCCTAGTGCCAATGTTCTGAATATCCTGGGTGCATCTCACATCATCGAGCCTGATCTTGGTGTCAGTGTTTGAGAACAGCAAACACTGGAAAGCAGCCATGAAAAAAGCTCTTAGGCCAAGTTCCCCAGTCAATGAATGGTTCTTCGGTGCGGCGGTTATATGTTTCACCGTAATGCCCTTTACGGAGTTGTAAGAATGGCCAACAATCGTAAGCCAAGCCGATCGCGCTCGGCACGGGCATCCGCATCGACATTGGGAGCGGGTCACCTCCGGCATTTGGAATCGCATGGCACACCACACGGCGTGATGGGCGACATTGATCTCTTTGCCGCCACCAATCTCAAGCTTCATTGTCTCTGGATTGAACTTCCGCATCAGCCAGCTGCTCACATCCCTCTTCATGTAGTTAGGCTTGAAATTCAGAAGCCCCCCGAATCCATTTGCAACTACTTGACCTTTAAGATCATCTGGTAAGGCATTGAGAAGCTTTATAAAACTCGCAGGGGAGCATCGCATAGATTGTTACTTGAATTTTCCCTTATCACCATCGCCGACAAGCGGCGGGGCGGCATCATTGCCGCCAACGGCTCCATCATCGTGTCCGGAGCCTTCACCGTCGGGGGCAAAATCTTCATCATGCTCTTATTCATCTTCTTGATCTTCGGCGGTGCTAGCCGGTGGCGGTGTTGGCAACTCGAGCCTTTTCCGCCTCTCACGGAGTCTTTGTAATTCTTCGACCTTCCTCTTCTCGGACAATCGAGGAGAAGATCGAGTATTTTGGCCACCTTGTTGTTCACCTTGCCGACCACCTTGCTCCAATGTAAAAAGTATAACAACCGAAATAAAAATATATGAATATAAACAATCATCGAAAAAGCTTGAAACCTATATGGAATAAGCGCTAGTGTTAAATGAAAACCAAAATGCAACCTCTAACAAAAAAATACAAATTGCAAACTCATGTGAAATAAAGTTGCAACAAAAAATAACACAATTGCTACATCTACATATGCATAGCTTGCAACTTCGTGATAGGGCAATTGCAACTCTAAAAAACCGGTAACAAAAAAAGCTGCTAATGCTACTAAAAAAGGTTTAATACTAGACAAAGTTGCAACTCTCGTAATGCAAATACTTGCAACCTATAAAAAATAGGATACGATTCTCACAATAACAAACTGCTACACAAATATATACGTAAAAAATTCCTATGTACTACGACAATTACAACTTCGATGTGATTATGGTTGCAACTCCAACAATTAACCGGTTGCAAAAAACGCTACAAAAAAAACTACGGCACCTAAAAAACGGTATTGTTGTGTACGCTTGACCGGTTGCAACTTCGGAGATAGGGCGATTGCAACTTCGTAATACGGCGGTTGCTAACAATGAATCAATCAAAGCCCTACGTACTAAGACGATTACAACTTCGCGTGATTATAGTTGCAAGTCTTACAATTAACGATTGCAAAAAAACGTGACGAAAGCTACGGCACACCGCAACGGTGTTGCTAGTGTAATTGACCGGTTGCAAATTCAGCGATATGACGATTGCAACTTCGTGATACGGCGGTTGCTAACAATGAATCAATCAAAGCCCCTAACCGAAAAAAGTAAAAAAATGACACGATGGGGACACATGCGATTTTTACACCTAGCCGCGTGTGCTCAAACCGGAACATCTAATGAATGGAAAACGCAAAAATAAAGTAAGCAAAAAACCTAACAAAAAAAGTAGGAGCAATATCATCTGGATGAACAACAAAAATCATTCACCGGCGCTCTAGAAAAAAAATTCCGTCGAAAACATGAATAATCGCGCAGCCACATATAACCCTAACGGAAAAAAAAACCGGGAGCAAGCGGAAAAGGGGGCGATAGGTCGGACGGCATACCTGCAAGCAAAAAGCTACGAGGATGTGTTCGTGAACGCGGTGGAGAATCGACGCTGGGGTCTCTCCCGCCTCCCCCCGCCTCACCACGGTCGCCGCGGGTTCGCCGCCCCCCCCCGGGGAGAAAGAGGAAGACGACGGGAATGCGGCGCGGTGGAGAGAGGGCGATGAAGCCGATGCGGGCGGGGAACGGGGGCGAAGATGCGGGTCGTCGCGAGCGGGGGTGATTCGCCACTCGGAATCCCGACGAGCGCTCAGCTTCTCGAAGGCGATCGCTCCGCTTCAAGCCGACGAGAAATCCACTACGCCTCTCTTCGCCGGCGAGCGCTGAAGCGGAGAAGGCGAGGAAGTGGAGAGAGTGGTAACGGGTCGGGAGAATTGAATAAGAGGGTGACTGGGAGGAGTTTGTAATAAGCGGGCCCCCGGTGGGTGGTTAACGCTTGAGAAGTGGGGTGCGGTTATGACGACGGATAATGGAGCGGGAGTGCGGTTGCCGCAGTCGGTTCCGCGCCCCGCGCCCGTTAAGGAAGCCTGGTTGGGTTGGGATGGTTCGGCTAGTTGGGCCCTGGGTGCATTCGCTATAGAGAATGCACCCGGGTTGCTTCGATTCTAGACTAACAAAATTTAGATATGCTTTAGATTCGGCCGAGAGATGTTCACGACAAAGTACGAAAGGACCGAATCTTTTTCTCACAAATCGACTCAATAAGCAATTCACAGTATTCCTCAACATTATATGGCCTGCTCTGGACGAAGAATAGAGTAATAGACTGATCAGATCTTAAAATCGAAAAATATCTGATCGTTATGTTTCTGCTACGCTGCTATTCCTTTATATTCCTCAATTCCCTGCACGTTGCCGCGAGTATGTAGGAGAAATCTATGAGTTAGAATATTACTATCACCCTCCTTTTTTTTCTTTCTTCTTTTCCTTTTCCCTTTCCTTTTTTCTTTTTTTTATTTTTCACTTTACTCTATACCAACTACTATCGGTGGGGCCTATTTATCATTTCATCAAAATATATTCATATGAGATCTTGTTTTGAAGGATTTATTAAAAGGAATCCAATGGTGTAATCAGAATTTAATTTTTTTTATTTTTGAGTTATAACATTTTTAGCTAGTTCAAACAACGAGTCTCACCGGTGGAAGTCATGGTCTTAGTGGAGTTGTTGAGGTGGCATGCTTGCATGGTGAGAAAACTCGGATAAGAGTTAAGTTATAAATATACTCCAATTATTCTAAAGCTGCGTTTGGAAGTAGACATTAGACCCTCGGAATCGGAATTGGCATTGGTAGTCTCTAATACCCGAATTTGTTTGGACGTCAACGGAATTCGGAATTGGAATCGCATGCAAATATCGCGCGGCATTCACTTGACACTCGCTCGCCCCTTCCACCAAAACCGAGCCCCGCACCTCCGTATTGTGTTGCATTTGCGTCGTCTTCTTCGTCTCCTCGTGCCGCTCGCTCTCTCATCGGCGTCGCCCGCGCTCTCATCCGCGCTACCCCGTCTCCCTCTGCTGCTCGGCACCGGGCCCCCGCGCCGCCCGCCTCACTCCGCGTCCGCGACGCCCGGGTTTTTAATTACCGTCATTAACGCTAATGACCGGATCAGCCGGGTCAAACCCAGTCAAACCCCGGTCAAACCTAGGTCAACCTGGGTCATCACCCGAAAACCTCGCCAATGAACCCCGATGAACCCTTTGACCAAGCCTACAACCACCCGTAGTCAACCCTTGGTCAAAGACACGGTCAAACCCCGCTTGACCGTTGACGTCAGCGAATGTCGTCCGGAACTTTTGCCGCGTTCCCCAAAATTCACCTAAACACTTCAAAATCTACCTTTATGAAAGTTGTAGATCTTGTTGAGGGACACAACTTTCATGTAGATTGGCATTTCAAATTTTGGGTGGAAAATTGTGAAAACCCCCTTGCAAGACAGACTTCCCTATTTTCCAGAACGTGTCGACATTCAAAGTTGGCACGACGTTCCTGCAAAATCCGTTGAGAAAAACACTATAGGACCTTCTTGAAAGTTGTAGAGGGTAGCTAGATCTACAACTTTCCTATTCATTGGTTTGAGCACTTTTATTCAAATTTTTAGAGAAAACGTATCTTGAACGAGAGGCACCTTGCGGTTTTTAGCCGGCCGACGCCGCGCCGTGCGCGACGTCGCGCGCCGCGCGCGCACGGGCACCCCGCGCCGGCGCCCTCCGCCGCCGCGCCGCCGGCGCCGCCCGCGCCGGCCCTCGCCGTGCCTCGACCCTTGTGCCGCCCGCGCCTTCCCCGATGCGCTCGCTCCATCCCGAGGTGGCACACACCCCGAGGGGGGCACGGCGCCCGCGTTCTCGGCCGCCGCGCGCGCCGTACCGCCCCCGCCCGTCGTGGTACGGCCACCGCCCGGCTCCGCCATGCCCCCGCCCGCACCGCCGGCTCCGCCGTGTCCCGCTCGCGCGCCCTTTAAAACGGTCGCCGCCCCCGGCCACCCGGCGCCGCGCCCTTCCCCGCCGCCGCACGGAGCCGCCGCCGGCGTCTCGGTCGGCGGCCGCGCGAGCTCCCCGCTCCGGTCGGTTGCACGCCCCGCACGGTGGCCGCCGCCTTCTCCTACACATGCCAAAGCCCCCCCAAGCCACTCGCGCCCCGGCCACGCCCTCACCTCGCCGGAACCCGCCGCCCGGCGCCGCGCCACCGGCCACCGCCGCGGAGCGCCCCACCGGCGGCTCCTCCACCCAAACCAAGCCCCAAAGTCGAACCCTAGACCTCCTACACCCTCCCCGACCCGCTCCCGCTCGGCCACGGCCGCCGGCCTCGCCGGATTTCGGCAAGCCGCGCCGGCCGGCCAGCCCGAGGGCTACATTGCAAAGGCCAAAATCTTTCCCGGGTCCAAACGGTAAAAAGGTAACTCCAATAATATAAGCAAATTGCTGTAACTTGTAAATTGTGTAAAACATCACAGAAAATTCAGAAAAATGTGAAACCAATTTTGTTAGGTCCGTTGTGATTTAAACTACAACTTTTGTTATTCTAGACTGAGCTGATTCCTTTTTGTTTTTGCATGAAAAATACAAATGTGAAAACACTAGATCTGCAATAACTCAAAAACTATAGGACCTCTGTAACTAATTTTTGGATATGTTGTGTGTTAGGTCATGACCAACGCCTATGCCAAAAATTGCACAAAGTTATCATGTAAATCGTTTTATAAAAATGTTTTTCTATCTCTGGAAGAACTGACTAAATGATTTTTCATGTTAATTATATTTATGTTTTCGACCCCAACTTGTGCACACTGTCTTATAATACCAAAATACACATCTTGAGAATTAATCATGAATTTTGGATTAACAGAAATAATTATTCCTGATTTATGCATGTTTTCCTTGGTAAATTAATAAAACCAGATCAGTAGAGGTTACATGTGAACATGTTAGTTTTCTAAGCTTGTTTAGGACCAGAGAACATCCACAGGAAATTCTAGGTCATTTGGATGCTTAATTATTTTTATATGCATTTAAATTGAATCACTAGATAACCTTTGTTATTTTCCATAATATTTAATTCCCTAGCCTCCAACACTTACATGTGGGTCCAATGGACCAGTATAGATGCTAGTAGGCCTAAGAAACACTCATGTAATTTTTGGTAATTTAATTGTTTAATAAAAGACTTAAAAACCTTTTTTTCATTAAAGGGAAATTAAATAAAGAAAAGCCCTTATTTAATTCTTTCTTTTTGGAAAATATTATCTAATTCAATTAAAAGATAATTAATTCTAGATGCTGATAAGAAATTAAGTCAAGGATAAAAATATCATTTATTTCTTTACTTATGAAAGGAAAATGATTAAAAGCTTTTCACATGAAATGACAAGTATGAAGAAAACTTTTATTCAAATGTGCAATAAAGAGAAATCACCCAACCACCCCATGTAACTTGAGTGTGGTCGCAAATCATGTTAAAAAGGTTAAATATACCTACCCACTACTGTTGATGAAGTTAAATTAAATTATTTACATATATATGTACACAGTCACCATCAAAAAAAAGAATAATTAATAAAGAGTTGCATATTGTTCCTTTTTGGAAGAGTATCTTGAATGTCTCCTTATCTAGGTGAATGTGCCCAACAAATACAACCCCTGTTTGTCCAATTGGTTTGTGAGTGATGAAAGTATAAACCGTCGAATAAATCCTGCATTTGCATCTTCGTGTAGATCTTTCCGCCGGTAGACGTACGCTCGTGCGGAAGGAGGAGACGAAGGTGCCGACGAAGAGCCGTCGTGCGTGAACGTAGCTCAAGACCCGGACCCAAGTCCGAGAAGGGCCCAAGGCCAACCTTGCCAGCGAAGGCAAGCCCCGGATCATTAGCCCCGCCTTTTAAAAATTATGCAATTATGTTTGCTATGATTGTGCACTTACGTTTCAGGAGTTGAATTGAAACCCTAGATGCATGATCCTTAGGTACCTATGCTCTATCACTAGTACGCTAGGTCGATAGCTGCTATGCTATAGGACCGATAGAAGTCGAGTGATGTTCGTCACTCGCGAGATCAGGTTCCTAGATAGGAATCATAAGATATCCTTAAATGGATTGCTCATGTGGTAAGAGCATGGGATTGGGCTCCGGTCCAGTGGGCATGTGGGCTAAGCTTTTGAACGTACCAAGCATATGCCGAGAATGGGACCGGTAATCCTAGTACCTTAATGAGGCGGCACGGGATCTTACTATTACTACTCTCGAGCAATTCTCCTTACCGGCTAGCTACCGGAAAGGATGGTGTATGGTGACTCCGGGTATCTCGCGGGGTATGCGGATAGCCTGCACCAGGGACTGTAAGATTCGATCCCAACCCGAAGATTTATGGGGACGGCCTGGGGAGTTGTCCTCGCGGGGGCAGCCGGCCGACCGTGTGTTTGGGTCTACCTTGCAAGGTTTAAATCAATCGATTGTCGGCCTCTCACCGTTATCCGAGACTGCTTATTCTACGGCCATGATATCCCATAATGATGGAACTCGAGAATATGTTGGATGAACTAATTGATTGTCCAATTCTTGATTGAATTAGTTGGCACACTTAGAACTGGTAATCAACTAGAACTTGTGCTAAAAGATTGAACGTAAGGATCCACTCTTAGTAGCTTTCCGGCAAAAGCAACTCCACCGGCCAAAAGCCTTTCATGTCTAGAGGTTGGTGATGTAATCATCACCCGACGGTTAAGTCTTCTTCGAGTATTAGTATACTCAGCCTTGCTTTAAAATTGTTGTTGCAGGTGTGCTTGATCAGAAGGGTGACGACAAGTGATGACATCACGGATGGCCTCCTGTGATGTTCACCGTTCCGCTAGTTTACATTATTCCGCTGTATTTTCGAACTCTGAAACTTTTATCTTATGCCTTGAACCATGGCTTGTAATAAAATGTTTAATTCATGTCGTACTCGGACTCGCCTTCGCGTGAGTTTAATGCATGTATCGATCCTCTGTTCGATGTACAAGTGATTTACGGGCATTAACCCGGCAACCAACGACAGGATGATACTTTACTATTGCTTAACGACCAAAGTGGATCGGTCTTAGGCGATAGTACGGTATTTTCCTGGGCGGGTTGTCACAGCTGGTATCAGAGCGATTACATGCACCAGAGTTTAATTAACAACTCTAATCACATGATTTTCGAATAAAATTTGCCAAGATTGTTTGTTTTGCAAAATACGTTGGTCCGTTAAGGATAAACTAGACCGAGAGGCCCTAGAGGGAATTTTTGGTTTCTTTCAGGTGGCTTATTAATCTATGGTCTATTTTGCTAACTTCCAGCACGTTACTTTATGTCAGACTTACTTTCTCGCACAACCAAACTAGGAGCCACGTGTTTTATACGTGTCTGTTCCGCATCACGGGAATTGCGAGGGTTGATGGAGTGATCCATTCCACGGATCCCATCTTCGCGTATGTTGATGAGTTGTGTCTTGCCACGTGTTTCATACGTGAGCATTCCGCATGTTGCTCATGCGAGGCAAGGATATACTCCATTCAGACGGAGAATGTCCGAGGTTGGACGCCGTCCATGCGGTGGCTTAACGCATGGATGCCGTTTCTATAGTGAACGGTAATGTATGTGGACGCTTTCATGAGTGCTTGGCATGAAAGGTTCGTTGTGTTCTGTGATCTTCTGCGGTACACTAACCTCGTTTCGTAAGCTCGCTAAGTAAGCATCGACTAGATATTATAGGGAGATACGCGTATGTGCCATGCCACCGGCGCTAACTCCGAATTTTGGCTTGGTTGCCATTGTGAGGACGAATAGGACGTCTTGCATCATGTTAAAAATCGAGAAAGAACCTAAACGGAACTCATGTCTGTTTTCCGTGCTCTCAGAGGTAAAATAGTTGTAGCGTGTTTTGTTCTGTTTCGCTTCTTTAGGTGTAGAAGTGCTGTCAAGCTTAAAAATTAATAAAAGTGTTGTTTAAAATTGCTGTTCTGGTCCAAGAATCTTTCGTCTAGATGATTCTAACCTAGGTTGCTCCAACCTAATCCCGATCTGCTAGCCCCAATTCGTGATCGTACCTTGGTCCACTGCAAGTTATGCTTGGAGGTCAACCTTGTTGCCATTTCCCTAGAACCTTTGAACCTTGCTTGGTTCAAGCACCTTCCGAATTCCTTAGCTCAACCTTGAGTATCCAACTTGAGTTTCCTAACCTTGCTAAGTTGCTACGCCAATTGAGAGGTGTTGAGCTCGGTTTGAGTAGGATGTTAGGTTCCCGATTGCCGGACCTTGTGTCGTTGGTAGGCTTTGCTCGTTCGAGCTCGGCATACGATGGTATTTAAGTATGCATGGTTACCCCATACCTTAACCCTTACCCAATTCGTGGATCGAGTTACTTTTGTACACTCGCACCCGCCTGATTCTCACTTTTGTCATTATGTCCAGATGGACAACGCTGGCTCTACGTCGGCTGATGAGGAATCATGGACTCTCGTGGACTACCTTGAGGAGGGTGGTTTTCTTGCACTTTTGTGGGACACCCTAAAGGACTTTGGGTACACCACTTACCCGCAGTACTCGACACGTGAGATCATGACCACGGGCCAACTCCTTCGTTGTGAAGTGAAGGTGAAGATTTCAACATGCCCGACCAATCCTCCGCTTGGGATGAGTGGGAATGTACGGCACATGGAAGAAACTTGTCAGGCACGGTGCGAAAGGTCGCTCTCGAAGCACTCACCACCTTCCGTGGGAAGCACCCGACCGAGATAGCCAACTCTGCGGCTAAAGTCATTCGGTACCCGAGCGACACATTGCACGGGCGGTGAACGAGAAACTATCCTTCCGGCCGGAGCAACTCTCACTATAGCCCCGATCTTGACACCTCGGTCCGCTTTTCGAAGCCATGTACGACACCTACTGCGAATGGTGGGAGAAAGCGTATTCTATAGACACCAAATCTATAGATACAAAGTGAAGGAAATAGAGTGTTCGGCTCAAGCGTTGAAGGAAGCCCGAACAATGATCGTTGCTCTCGGGAAGGAAAGACGCAAGGACAAGGCAAAGATACAAGAGTTAACCGAGATCATCCATGAGCAGAATTTCTTGCTGCGACAAAGATAACGATCGATATATGCTTGAACCGGAAAATCAATTGGAAGCTCTAGCCGTTCCACCCCCCGAACCCGTCATCCCGGGACCAAGCACAAGAAGAAGATGTTGAAGATATCCGGGCGAATCCGGAATTGAGTCCGGACACGAGTAACCGTAGTCTTTCGGCATGGAGGACCCCACCCTCGAAAGTTGGTCCATTGGGAATAAAAGTTCGAGTTGAAGGAATGTAGTGTTGTGAGGAATCCTAGTGTACCACGACCACTTTTGGTCGGTTACCGCCGTTGGTTGAACCGAAACCTTATCATTGCGGCTAGTACGCCTTGTAATCCTAAATGTTGTGAGTAATTCCGAAAACTCTCATCGATGTCTTGCCTTGATTAAACATCCTTTACGTAATGATGTTCGTAAAACGTTGGTTATGCTAAGTTGTGATCAATCAAGTTCTCGTGCTCCACAATTTCATGCCAATCCAAGATCCAATCGATTCCTAAATCCCGAACTTGTTCCTTTCGATCTTGCTCAAACCTTGTGATTTAAATTAAAAATTTGGCTTTTGAGCATGCGCTGCATAGCATATGCATTTGGGAAGCATGGGTATACTAACGTGCATCCACATGAAACTCCGTACCCTTACCCTACCTCTCCGGTTCGGTGATGTCGTTACCTCATAGTCAAAGGTGCCGCGCGGAACCTAGGGTATCGTGTGCGCCGCTGCCCACACGACGCCACTAGGAGCGCGCTAGGTATCTTGGTTGTGAGATAGCAACTCGTCACACAGATCCTCCCCCTACTATTGACTGCATTTCCAATCATCGACGCACATGAGTGACCGAGTCATTCTAACGTGCATCATGAGCACATACTGCACCAGCATATGCATCGCGTCGACTTTGAAAAGTGTTACACTTTCAAAACAACGACTTGTCAAAACCTCGAAATTTGCAAAATAAGTAAAGATGTGATCAAGATTATTCCTTGAAGTTCCCACTTGATGTCACCTTTCGTACATGAGTTTGTGGAAATCTATCTTTAACCTTCTTTCCTGGTAAATGGCCTATTAGGAACCCTTGAACAATTGGTCCCTGCCGTGAATCTCGACGATCTTGCAGCATCGATTCCTTTTCCGCTAACCAAGTGGAAAACAACGAAGTAGAAACCTTTTTCTCGAGCAGTCAAGGTTCTCGAATAGTCAACATGGAAAAGTCATCCATCGTGCATTCATTCTTGGTCCGTGCTCTTAACTTTCAAATTCTCAAAAATCAAACAAGGAAGTACGCCCAGGATCGATCGAAGCTTTATGCTACACTCCTCAGTGTTGCTATCACAAGCGTGAAGCGTAGTACACCGAGCTTTTCTCGTTTTGCTCCCCATCACGGTCGATTATTTAGACCGTTGAGCCCATCGTCATCAGTATCACGACCATACGACGCCATGACGTCGCTCTACCATTGATTTCTCGCAACCGTATTCACGACGTCATGATCGCGTGAGCTGACCTTGTTGAGCTCCGTGTTGTATACACCAGATAACCAACTGGGTCAACTGACCGTTACGGCCCCCGCTTCGGCTATAAAATGGAACCTTTTACCCAAGAACCGCCGATACGAAAGCTCCATTTCCATCAGAGCTCGGCAGTATCACTGTTCTTGTTCTTCTTCTAGCTAGCACCGGCTACTTGCCACTAGAGTACCTCTTCCGGCCTACTTCAATCTTTCCGAGCAAACTGTTCTCCGTCTTCATTTCGGACATCAAGAAGAAGCTCGGCGTAGACCGAAAGCGAGAAATCAATCCAAGTCGCCAACCATGACTCCGTCGTCGGAAGAGCTCGAATCGTTTCGCCTTGGACATTGTTAGGGATGTACCTCGTATCATAGGAGGATTGTGTCCGCTATTAGGCCGTGCATATGCACATTCATCGTCCGCTTCCTCATGAACGGCGATGAGGTAGTAAGAGGACACACCTTGTACTTTTTGTTCCACCTGCATTCCCGATCATGGGATGTGTATAGGCAAAGTTTTACCAATTTGATATTGTGACTATTGAGATGTCCGGTTTGCATTGCTTACCATGAACGAGTCTCGTACAATATGTCCGAATTATAAGCTTGGGTGAGATTCCGATCATGCGCTAATTAGGGACTCAAATTTCAGATGTTCCGACCGGCATGGAATAACCCCAATGGTTTTGAAGCATCAGGTAGTGGCGATCGTACGCAACCGCCGCCCACAATGTTGACCGAAGCTTTCATAGCGGCCCATACCGAAGTGTTGTGCCATCTCCTACGGACCCAACGACAAGTGGCTCAACAACTACAACAAATGCCACCAATGCGGTCGAAGCTTCAACCTTCCAAGCCACCGTTCACCGAAGTACCCACCCGGAGGGACATCAACACCATGGTCGGCTTAACCCAAGCTGTTAGAAGGGCAAAATTCCGTGCTTTGAATCGGATAGTGTACGATATCATCAACGGACGTTATGGGAAACCATATCGAATAGTTTGGCAGACAGTCTCTCTCAGTCCTTATCTGCCTCTATGGTCGAACAAGCCCGTTTGTTCAATCTGTTGGAGGAGTATGCTAATCAAGACCAGCCCCAATCCTCTGACTCAATATTACCACCTTCTCGACTACCAATGGATCTTAGGGCAGAAGAGGAGGCAATCCGAGGCCACAAACGAGTATTATCTGAGATAGATGTAAGTGAGTGGGAAATTACCTGTACAGAGACTTGTCCACGTAAAGGCAAGCGAAGCTGTAATCCTAGCAAGACTACTCAACGCACCACTATTGCAACACCCGCGCGAATCTCGAAGAAGGCAAAGAAGAAGAAGAAGAGAAAGAGGCTTCGCCTTATCCAGGAAGCCCAGCAACCGATCCCCACACCCAAAGATCTTCCTCCCCGGTTGTGCTACAATTGTAGACAGCCGGGCATTTCGCCGATAAGTGCCCGAACCCCGGACGGCGAAGCCCCGGCGGCGGGGAGCGAGAATCCCGGATATGCTATTAACAACAACAAGCCAAGCCCTCAAGTGGAGCAAAGCCACCGAATTTCATGGGTAACGCCTCTATCCCGAATCATCCTTCACCTCTCCTTGTAAATTCGAATCTCGGGACGAGATTCTTCTTAAGGGGGTAGACTGTGACGCCCCAGGTTTTTAATTACCGTCATTAACGCTAATGACCGGATCAGCCGGGTCAAACCCAGGCAAACCCCGGTCAAACCTAGGTCAACCTGGGTCATCACCCGAAAACCTCGCCAATGAACCCCGATGAACCCTTTGACCAAGCCTACAACCACCCGTAGTCAACCCTTGGTCAAAGACACGGTCAAACCCCGCTTGACCGTTGACGTCAGCGAATGTCGTCCGGAACTTTTGCCGCGTTCCCCAAAATTCACCTAAACACTCCAAAATCTACCTTTATGAAAGTTGTAGATCTTGTTGAGGGACACAACTTTCATGTAGATTGGCATTTCAGATTTTGGGTGGAAAATTGTGAAAACCCCCTTGCAAGACAGATTTCCCTGTTTTCCGGGACATGTCGACATTCAAAGTTGGCACGACGTTCCTGCAAAATCCGTTGAGAAAAACACTATAGGACCTTTTTGAAAGTTGTAGAGGGTAGCCAGATCTACAACTTTCCTATTCATTGGTTTGAGCACTTTTATTCAAATTTTTAGAGAAAACGTATCTTGAACAGAGGCACTCTGCAGTTTTCAGCCGGCCGACGCCGCGCCGTGCGCGACGTCGTGCGCCGAGCGCGCACGGGCACCCCGCGCCGGCGCCCTCCGCCGCCGCACCGCCGGCGCCGCCCCCCGCGCCGCCCTCGCCGTGCCTCGACCCTTGTGCCGCCCGCGCCTTCCCGATGCGCTCGCTCCATCCCGAGGTGGCACACACCCCGAGGGGGGGGCACGCCGCCCGCGTTCTCGGCCGCCGCGCGCGCCGTACCGCCCCCGCTCGTCGTGGTACGGCCACCGCCCCGGCTTCGCCATGCCCCGCCCGCCCGCCGGCTCCGCCGTGTCCTCGCTCGCGCGCCCTTTAAAACGGTCGCCGCCCCCGGCCACCCGGCGCCGCGCCCTTCCCTCGCCGCCGCACGGAGCCGCCGCCGCGTCCCGGTCGGCCGGCCGCGGCGAGCTCCCCGCTCCGGTCGGTTGCACGCCCCGCACGGTGGCCGCCGCCTTCTCCTACACATGCCAAAGCCCCCCCCAAGCCACTCGCGCCCCGGCCACGCCCTCACCTCGCCGGAACCCGCCGCCCGGCCGCGCGCCACCGGCCACCGCCGCGCGGAGCGCCCCACCGCAGCGGCTCCTCCACCCAAACCAAGCCCCAAAGTCGAACCCTAGACCCTCCTACACCCTCCCCCCGACCCGCTCCCGGCTCGGCCACGGCCGCCGGCCTCGCCGGATTTCGGCAAGCCGCGCCGGCCGGCCAGCCCGAGGGCTACATTGCAAAGGCCAGAATCTTTCCAGGGTCCCAACTGTAAAAAGGTAACCCCAATAGTATAAGCAAATTGCTGTAACTTGTAAATTGTGTAGAAAATCACAGAAAATTCAGAAAAATGTAAAACCAATTTTGTTAGGTCCGCTGTGATTTAAACTACAACTTTTGTTATTCTAGCCTGAGCTGATTCCTTTTTGTTTTGGCATGAAAAATACAAATGTGAAAACCCTAGATCTGCAATATCTCAAAAACCATAACTCTTCTGTAGCTAATGTTTGGATATGTTGTGTATTAGGTCATGTGTAGCTCCTATGCCAAAAATTGCACAAAGTTATCATGGAAATCTTTTCATAAAATTTTTTTTTCTATCTCTGGAAGAACTGACTAAATGATTTTTCATGTTAATTATATTTATGTTTTCGACCCCAACTTGTGCACACTGTCTTATAATACCAAAATACACATCTTGAGAATTAATCATGAATTTTGGATTAACAGAAATAATTATTCCTGATTTATGCATGTTTTCCTTGGTAAATTAATAAAACCAGATCAGTAGAGGTTCCATGTGAACATGTTAGTTTTCTAAGCTTGTTTAGGACCAGAGAACATCCACAAGAAATTCTAGGTCATTTGGATGCTTAATTATTTTTATATGCATTTAAATTGAATCACTAGATAACCTTTGTTATTTTCCATAATATTGAATTCCCTAGCCTCCAACACTTACATGTGGGTCCAATGGACCAGTATAGATGCTAGTAGGCCTAAGAAACACTCATGTAATTTTTGGTAATTTAATTGTTTAATAAAAGACTTAAAAACCTTTTTTTCATTAAAGGGAAATTAAATAAAGAAAAGCCCTTATTTAATTCTTTCTTTTTGGAAAATAGTATATAATCCAATTAAAAGATGATTAATTCTAGATGCTGATAAGAATTTAATTCAAGGATAAAGATATCATTTATTTCTTTACTTGTGAAAAGAAAATGATTAAAAGCTTTTCACATGAAATGACAAGTATGAAGAAAACTTTTATTCAAATGTGCAATAAAGAGAAATCACCCAACCACCCCATGTAACTTGAGTGTGGTCGCAAATCATGTTAAAAAGGTTAAGTATACCTGCCCACTGCTGTTGATGAAGATAAATTAAATTATTTACATATATATGTGCACAGTCACCATCAAAAAGAATAATTAATAAAGAGTTGCATATTGTTCCTTTATGGAAGAGTAAGCTGAATGTATCCTTATCTAGGTGAATGTGCCCAACAAATACAACCCCTGTTTGTCCAATTGGTTTGTGAGTGATGAAAGTATAAACCGTCGAATAAATCCCGCATTTGCATCTTCGTGTAGATCTTTCCGCCGGTAGACGTACGCTCGTGCGGAAGGAGGAGACGAAGGTGCCGACGAAGAGCTGTCGCGCGTGAACGTAGCTCAAGACCTGGACCCAAGTCCAGAAGGGCCCAAGGCCAACCTTGCCAGCGAAGGCAAGCCCCGGATCATTAACCCCGCCTTTTAAAATTATGCAATTATGTTTGCTATGATTGTGCATTTACGTTTCAGGAATTGATTTGAAACCCTAGATGCATGAGCCCTAGGTACCTATGCTCTATCACTAGTACGCTAGGTCGATAGCTGCTATGCTATAGGACCGATAGAAGTCGAGTGATGTTCGTCACTCTTGAGATTAGGTTCCTAGATAGGAATCATAAGATATCCTTAAATGGATTGCTCATGTGGTAAGAGCGTGGGATTGGGCTCCGGTCCAGTGGGCATGTGGGCTAAGCTTTTGAACGTACCAAGCATATGCCGGGAATGGGACCGGTAAGCCTAGTACCTTAATGAGGCGGCACGGGATCTTACTATTACTACTCTCGAGCAATTCTCCTTACCGGCTAGCTACCGGAAAGGATGGTGTACGGTGACTCCGGGTATCTCGCGGGGGTATGCGGATAGCTTGCACCGAGGGACCGTAAGATTCGATCCCAACCCGAAGATTTATGGGGACGGCCTGGGGAGTTGTCCTCGCAGGGGCAGCCGACCGTGTGTTTGGGTCTACCTTGCAAGGTTTTAAATCAATCGATTGTCGGCCTCTCACCGTTATCCGAGATTGCTTATTCTACTGGCCATGATATCCCATAATGATGGAACTCGAAAATATGTTGGATGAACTAATTGATTGTCCAATTCTTGATTGAATTAGTTGGCACACTTAGAAATGGTAATCAACTAGAACTTGTGCTAAAAGATTGAAAGTAAGGATCTACTCTTATTAGCTTTCCAGCAAAAGCAACTCCACCGGCCAAAAGCCTTTCATGTCTAGAGGTTGGTGATGTAATCATCACCCGACGGTTAAGTCTTCTTTGAGTATTAGTATACTCGGCCTTGCTTTAAAATTGTTGTTGCGGGTGTGCTTGATCGGAAGGGTGACGACAAGTGATGACATCACGGATGGCCTCATGTGATGTTCACCGTTCCGCTAGTTTAAATTATTCCGCCGTATTTTCGAACTCGACACTTTTATCTTATGCCTTGAACCATGGCTTGTAATAAAATGTTTAATTCATGTCGTACTCCGGACTCGCCTTCGCGTGAGTTTAATGCATGTATCGATCCTCTCGTTCGATGTACAAGTGATTTACGGCATTAACCCGCAACCAACGACGGGATGATACTTTAATATTGCTTAACGACCAAAGTGGATCGGTCTTAGGCGATAGTACGGTATTTTCCCGGGCGGGTTGTCACGGCGTCGCCCTGTCTCCCTCTCGTCGCTCTCGCATCGGCCCCCCCCGCGCCGCCCGTCTCCCCCCACGCGCGGCCGCGGCCCTCCGGGATGCTCCGTCGGTCCCTCGAGATTCCTCCAACGGCCACCCCTCGAGCTCCCTCCGATGGCCCCTCGAGCTCCCTCCACCGATGCGCCTCGAGATTCCTCGGCCGCCGGCCGGAGAGGAAGGAGAAGGCCGCGGGGCGAGCCGCACCGCCCCTCCAGATCCGCCCACCAGCCACACCGGAGCCGGAGACAAAGGTCGTGTCGGAGCCGAAGAAGAAGGCCGCGCCGCCCTCGAGCTCCCTCCTTGCCTACCACTGTGGTGAGCCCGTGCCCCTCGCCGACAAACCGCGCAGCTCCTTCCGCCGGCGAAGCTCTGGTGGTGGATTCTATGCGGACCAGAGTTGAAAAAGCTAGCAAATAGCAATTTATGCTTGTGTACATCCAAACTGAAAACGGAATTGATGTCTTTCTTAAGATTCTAAACTCCAATGCAATGACACCCAAACAAAAGAATTGAAATTGCATCATATTTCAATGCCATGTCTGATTTGGTATTGAACACAATTCAATTCTATACCCTTCAATGTCTACTTCCAAACGCAGCCTAAAGAAATTTAATGTGGATAAACTGTAGCAGTCTCAAGTGAGAGTGTCGACTGTCGAGGTGCGGAGTGCTATCCTACTCCCGCGCAATCTATCGCGCCATGGCCGTCTCCTCCCCGCCGCCGCCTCGCTTCCACCTCTCCCTCAACCTCCAGAACCCCACCCCGATTCCCTCTCCTAGCCGCGGCAAGTCCCGCCCCGCCCCGACAACCGAGACGCTCCGCCGTCGCCTCCTCCGCCGGGGCGTCTCCCCGACACCCAAGATCCTCCACACCCTCCGCAAGAAGGAGGCGCTCAAGGCACTCCGCCGTGCCAGGAAGGACACCGAGGCCGCAGCAGCCGCCGCCGCGGCACTGCATCCGCGCGGCGGGGCGCTTGCGGTGGCGGAGGAGGATGAGGACGAGACCCGCTTCCGTGCGGCCGCCGCGGAGTACCAAGCGCTGGTGGGGCGGCCCTGGGACGGCGCCGCCCGCGGCGTGGCGGCACCGCGCGGTGGCGGCGGGGAGAAGGAGGGGCTCGAGGGTCTGAGGGAGATGCTGGTGGCGAGGAGGGGCGACGGGTTCCGTTGGTTACTGGACGACGACATTGAGGCCGACGCAGCGGAGCGGAAGCAGCAGAAGCGTCCCGGCACCGGATGGGATGCGGATCCCGGGGAGGAGGAGATGAGGATTCAGTTGCTCGTCAGCAGGTATTTCTGCTCTTGCTACGTCAGGATTTGGCTGCTTGTATAGTCACAGTGGCAACAACATGAAACATGGGAGAATTGGTTGTGCTGTACATGATATACTTGAGAATATTAATGTGTGGACCGCGAAGTAGTTGATAGACACGAAAAATTATCATACTGTTCACAGTGAGAAACTGGAGAAAGGTTTGAATTATTGACCTGTATAAAAAATTATGTGAAAGGAATACTCCTGTCACTACATTCAGGTTCCTGTGAGATTTTTAAGTTCTAACTTGTAACATTTTGAAGACCAATGGATAAAAAACTATATTGATAGACTACGTAAAATAATATCATTATATTTCCCCAGTTGTATTGTTCTAGCGCACTAATATAAAATACAATGTTGCATCAGATCTTCTAAATAATAAAAAAACATAAACTTCCTATATTTCTTAAATTAATGTAAGCAATTGGTCCTCAAAAAATCATTTTGCTTCATCAAGCAGCATGTAAAGGGAAGGCATTAGTTTACTGTTTGCAGTAAGTATTATTTTTCATCTAGCAATAATAAGATCCATTGAGGCTGAATTTATATGTTTCTACTTAACAACATATTTTTCTCTGTACCATGTTAGGTTTCAGGTCAATAAATTGTTTTTATTGTTCATTGTCTATGTACTATAAGAAGTATAAAAATGATCATACATTGTTGAATAAACAAATTTCCCATTAGGCTGAACGAAGATTCCTTAAGTTCCCGTGATTGGAGGCTTACTAGAATGATGAAAAAAGCTGACCTCATATACAACGAAGATAATCTACTAAGAATACTCGATGGGCTTGAGGCACGAGGCAACTGGAGGCAGGCTCTAGCTGTTACTGAGTGGGTGTATAATGAAAATAGCTACAGGCATCGGAAAAGCAGGTATTTTCAATTTTCATTCCCATTTTTCCATGTATTGCTTTCCAGCCATCGCTAGTAGCATATCTGACAAACATTGTTCTTGTACATTGATACTTCCCATGACTTACATGATTTTTCTATATCTAGATTTGTGTATACTAAATTACTCTCAATCCTTGGGAAATCGTTGAGGGCAACTGAAGCACTTCGAGTTTTCAACCTGATGCGGGTGGAGACCTTGTCCTGTTAACTTGTTCCGGCCTATAGAAATCAGAAATCTTATGGATTTAATATTTTATTTTTATTCGTAATTTACATTAGGGAGATGCTCAAATATACCCTGATATGCCTGCATACCATAGTATTGCTGTTACACTTGGTCGAGCTGGTCTTCTGAAGGAGTTAATCAAGATTATTGAGTATATGAGGCAGAAGCCGTCAAAGAGAGTAGTGAAGATGCGGCGCAAGGATTGGGATCCTTCCTTGGAGCCAGATGTACTCGTTTATAACTCGGTGAGGATTGCCTCTTGCCCTTTGTTCTTTCCTTTTACCTAATTCTCTCTTTGCAGTAATATTTTTCTCTTTTTTTGTCCCTTGATGTTATAGGTACTTAATGCTTGTGTTGTATCACAACAGTGGAAAGGGGTATTTTGGGTGTTTCAGCAAATGAGAATTAGTAGTTTACCACCTACAGGAGCAACATTTGGGTTGGCCATGGAAGTAAGCTTCAATTCTAACGCAATTCAGAAATATCGTATTATGCTTGTTAGTTGTGCTGTGTCTTTGAAATCACTGTTTAAATTTATAAGGAGGATAGCTCCATCAATTTTTTTATTTACCTTAATTTAAATTGGTATATCAATGTGCTCAGCCTTTTAGTTTGTGATAGGTCTTACACTGTGGCAATGTTTTGTACTTGCTTACTCCTTGGATTATCCAGGCCTGCCTCTTATGGAGGCTAACTCAGGGCAGTCTAGAATTCTGTCTTATCCCACATTTTCTTTTAGACCATTGAAGATGTGTACCTGGTTTATAATTGTCTACTGGCATTGTTATATGTATTTGTCTTCTCCTATCTTTATTTCTCTTCTTTGTCATGTGTGCCTCTCTTTATCTCATATCCTAGCACATTTCTGAACAGTTCGCCTAGATATTCCTAATGCTATATCTAGTTTAGTCAAGTTTACTCTCAAGTAAAGCAACTAATATTACATGGACCAAAATCAACAAATATATAAGGGTGTTTCTTCTTTAGAGATTAGTTAGTATGGTCATGTGTTGTGGTGTCTTTACCATACTTTTTTTTTGTGAAAAGTAGGAAAAAACCCTAGTGTGGTAGATAAAAAAAAAGACAGGTCTTACCATACTTACGAAAGATACCATTTGAAGGTCATGCTCAAAGCCAGGAAATATGACTTTGTCCAGAAGTTCTATGAAAAGATGCAGAAAAATGGGGTACCTCCGAGAGCAATAACTTACAAAGGTAATATTATGTAAGCATAATGTGGTATAACTTTTTACGTAAAAATTGATAGCAGGTATAATTTGTGCACAACAGTGCTTGTAAGAGCATTCTGGGAACAGGGTAAAATCAATGAAGCAGTTGAAGCAGTCAATGAAATGGAACAAAGAGGTGTTGTTGGAGCTGCAAGTGTTTACTATGAACTAGCTTGCTGTCTCTGCAATAATGGAAGATGGAGAGATGCTATGTTACAGGTTTGCAATTATTATGCTACACATTCATTTCTCAGACTATGTTTTATGACTCTCTTTTCTTTAAGAGCTGTCATTCTTAGTCATATTCGTTTCATGAACTTTTTTCTCGATATGTAAGTCTCGCTAGGGGCAGATTTAATTGTCAGTAATTTCAATGTGAAAAGGAAGTTCAGTTTTGTTCCTTGAACCTTTATCCAAGTCTAATCTTAACATTAAAATCGTTAAGTTTTTCAATCTTTGCCCTCTAATGTGAATACCAGATCAAATAACCCCTGTGTTTAACTTTTATTTTACTGCCCCACATTGCCGCCTAGTTGTTTTTTCCCTGGCAGTATAAGCTAAAAAAGTATTCCAGCCTTTTTTAGATAGTGGAATAAACAAGTATCATAGCCTCTGCATCCATGATGCATATGTTTGTTATTACAAGATTTCAGTATACACCAGACTTTGCCACACTAGCTGAGGAAAAGCCTTAAGAACTGCAAATCCTAGTATTTGCCTCCCTATTGCTTAGTCATCATGGAGTCCAATCAGTCTGCAGGTGCCTTGACATCAATTTTAAGATCAAGTTTTCCCATATTTCTTCTTTGTATTGTTGTGTTGTGCATGTTGAAGGTAGTTGTGTGGATACCTTTTGTGTTAGGTGTGTGCGCATAATAATTATGGTTGCTCATACTAGGCAGGGCATGGATCCCTCCTTGGCGCAAAAAATAATCATACACAGTGTGGTTCTGACTACCAGATTGTCCCACAGTGTCAGAAAGAGAGGAAACTAATCCTATCCAGGCTGACAGACAGCAGCCTCATTATTTCTTATTAATGAATTTTAAGATTTAGTATACTGATCAGAAGCCATGAACAATAAATTTTGTGTTGTTTCTGCACAGGGGCTTATTTACAGTTGTTTTTAACGCTTGGAAGATGATTCCTCTGATTTAAAACTTATTTCTGCTCGCTTGGAAGATGATTCCTCTGATTTAAAACTTATTTCTGCTCGCATGGGAAATGGCTCACCTTGTTATTTGTCGTGGTCACTAATGTTATGGGAAATAGTAATATTTGTTCTTTCCACTCACATAATTTAATGTTTTGTTTTAAAGGAACAATGCAGTATAAATTTTGACCACTCACATTACGTTATTTAGTGAGATAAATTATCTTTTACCATCTAAATGTTCATATTGTGGTTTGGCATTTTGCCTCTATTAAAGCCCAATTATTGAACCCTTTTATTTACTGAATTAACATAAGAAATATTTTGCTATGGCAATGACCACATCACAGTTTTATGTTTTATCACTTGGCTATGTCCTTTCTATACAAAAGTAAGCAATCTAGACAGATGAAATGAATTTATTAATACGTTTTCCTTTCAGGTTGACAAGATGAAACGGCTTCCCCTCACCAAACCACTGGAGTACACATTTACTGGAATGATCTTGGCCTCATTTAATGGTGGATATTTCTATGAATGTATTTCAATATTTGAGTCAATGAAGGACTACTGCACACCAAATATTGGGACTGTAAATGTCATGTTAAAAGTTTATGGACGTTGTGATATGTTTGGAAAGGCAAAGGACTTGTTTGAGACAACCAAGGCTTGTTTCTCAAATTCTCAGGCACTAGTCCATGATCATTCATCACTTATGCCGGACGCATATACATACAGCTCTATGCTTGAAGCAGCTGCTTCTGCCCAACAGTGGGAATACTTTGAATATGTGTATAGAGAGATGGCTCTGTCCCATCACCATCTAGATCAAAATAAATATTCATGGTTGCTCATCAAGGCTTGTAGAGCTGGGAAGGTAATGGCTGTTACATACAATCTCGGAATATTCTTGAAATACAAAATTGTTATTTGAAGTCCTGTTGAAGTACTGAGTAATAACCCAACCAAATACTGAGTTATAGTGAATCAGTTCTAAGGTTTTGGTATGTTTTTATGCAAATCTTTTCTTTACATTCTATTTAACATTTTAACATATACTCCCCCGTCCCAGCATGATGGTCACCGTTGGTTTTCGTGTCACAATTTTGACCGAATTTGTAGAAAATACGTGCAACATTTGTATCTTCAAATAAATTTAATAAAAAACTAGATTCAAATATCTACCTAATGATATTAATTTTATACCATAAATATTAATATATTCACATGTATATTAAGTCAAAGTTGTTTCTTGAGAAGCGAAAATGATAGCCATTTCGGGACGAAGGGAGTACAAAGTTAGCTTCCAATGAGTTTTTAACCACATAATGTGAGCATGTCTACCCTGCATCAAGGCAATTTGTCATGTTCAGTGCCACCCTGGTATCTGCATCGTTATTGTCATGGCATCATCTTCGGAGTTTTCAATAATGTATTCTTCAACTGAAAGCTGGCTTGTTAAATGCTAACAAATTCATGCAAACATAGTTGTGAATTTTCTTTATTCTAAGAGTGGCCAATATAGAAATTATTTAATCTCTTTATGATTTTGTGGTGCAGTCATATTTGCTGGAGCATGCGCTCGACTCAATACTTGAAAGGGGAAAAATCCCTGATCTACAGTTGATTGTTGAATTGATATGCCAGTCTATTGCTCAAAGAGACTATGGAAGGGTTCGGCAGTTCTTGACTGTTATGTCTGAGGCTTCAATCAAAACCAATGAGGTGGAGTGGGCCAACATACTACGGCAAAATGAGCATCATTTCAGTGTTGATGCTCTTCAGGACCTTATAAATTACCTCAGTACCAGTGGTACTATCGATACAGATCCTGCACTTAGTTTAGTAAGAGCACTGCAGTCCCAATGTGAGACAACTTCAGTAAAGGACACATATTTGCTGGTGAATGGTACCAGTACTCAACAGTATGAACGTCCATTGCTAGAGAATGAAGACGAAAATTCAAGCAGCAATCTCACAGAACAGGATCAGCTCTGTGACACCCACAAGGACTTGTGTACCAATAAACTTCTTGATGCCCCTGATTCCAATAGAGATATCCCTCAATTGGGTGTTGCTGCTGTCATGAGCAGGGACATTTCATTAAGCCGCCCACGATTGGAAAACAAATATGGGCAATGTGACCTTGGGCAATCAGGTACACAGGTATCAGCAATTGATGAAGTACTTGATTCCATGAGTTCTTATGGTGACAGTTCGTACAGAGAGGTGCCATCAGCATCAGAAATTCTCAAATTATGGGAGCAGGAGAGGATAAATGACATGTTTGATCCTGAAGCGGAAAGCAGAACCATTCGTATTAGAGGATTGTGAAATGCTGGCGGATATTATTTGATATGGACTGCAATTCTTGCATCTCCCCAAGTTTGTTGATGCAGCTCTGGCTGGAACAGTATTGCCATAATCGTCATCAGGAGTCTTCTACTTAATCACACTACATCTCATTAAATCATCATGGATAGTCCATACGGTCAGAAAAGAAGAGAAATATGCAGACACACATCTGAATCCAGTGCCAATGAATGTTGTCAGAAACACTGTAACTTGCTCAGGAACAAAATACTGAAACAGGTTCGGTTCACTTGAGCTCAGCTTCTTAATCAAACTTCCCATCTACTACATCTTCTCTTAGTAACTTGATATGGATATTGATCCTTTTCTGTAGCTCACTTTTGTTAGGGTGGTTTGGACGATACCACTGGCGGATGAGCAGAGTAGCAGTTTGGAGCAATTCTCTTCCAGCTGTATTTCTTGCAAATTTGCATGTCAGGAACAGGTGGATACCGTCCTTACCCAATCTGCGATGCGGTAGGCATCCACACCTAGTCACACAGATTGGGACACAGGGGAATGCCTGTTATATAGATACATAGATTTTATTCAGATACTGACCAGCTGATTTTGTATGGTCGGGCCATGAACAGTAACGCTGGGTTCTTACCTTGTGTAACTTCTTTATAGGGCTGGGTTGCTTTCTCAGAACAGCAGAAGACTCCGGATTGCCTGAAGAAGTAATCAAGTTCAAAACTTGGAGCTTTGATGCATAACGTATAACCGTGCTGGCAATTGTATCTTTAACCTGTCCACCTCTGTTATCCTTCAGACTTCGTGTCTTCAGTTGCGAGATGATGCAATACATCCTTTCCAAATCTTCAACAATGTCATCAACTGTGACATCAATCTCTTCCAACAGTGAGGCATCATCTACCCTAGGTAAATGACCAGTGTAAGTAAGTAAATAAAAAGAGATAAAATGACCACAAAAGAAATACCCCTACAAAGTTACTTTTAGAAAGGCAAAACAGTTGCCTGGTCAGCTGGCCGACAACCTGCGCTCCAAGGGATCTAGGGGGCTTAGGCATTTTGGATTTGGAACGATTTGCACGTGCGTTGAGATTGCGCTGGTTATGGATCAAATGGCAGACCTTGGACTGGATTGGACGTCCCTTGTGACAGTATTGGCAGCGACCTTTTCAATGCTTTCACGAATGTCACGGTAGGTAGAGGCGACAAGGCAAGTTTCTGACATTCAAATTGGATAGACGGACATGCGCCAAAGTACATTGCACCATCCCTATTTAGAAAAACAAAGAGAAAAAATATAACAGTAAGTAAGGCCATGATACAAAACAAATGGATTTCACAAGTGTCTCCTATCCAGTTAATCGACGAGCTCCATGAGTTCATCACTCTTTGGGAAGGAGTGAGCACAGTAAACCGTGTATAAAACTCAGATGATGAAATTAAAAGGAAGTGGACACCGAATGGACAATACACCATGCAAAGTGTGTATCATATACAATTCATGAAACGACGCAAGAAACCAGTCCCGATTTTTTGCATGGATCCTCCTTTAACATAAAATTCTAACAGCGGACAACTTAGAAAAGTGCGGATGGCCGCACCATCCGATGTGCCAATTATGCAACGCAGCATCAGAAACGCATAGACATCTGTGCTTTGAGTGCCCATATAGTCAGAATGCATGGACACATCTAACAACCCAACTTGGAAGACAAGACTTGCAAACATCATCCTCACAAACCATTAATGGCCGGTGGAAACAGATGTGTCGATCCTTTGACAAAAAGCAAAAACCCACGTTCAACGGGCTGATGTTATACTTTTGGGGGAACATTCGGAAGGAACACAACAGAATGGTTTTCCAACATAGTTCCTTGCAAGTAGCAGAAGTGGTCTCTTTGATCACGAACGATTTCAAGTTATACCAAGATGCGAGGACAGTAACACGAACCAGAGCCCCAGCAAGTGTCTCCGCCTAATGGCCATAACTAGTGCTTGACTTAGTTGTTTTTTTTACCTCCTTTTGAGTGGGTTTTTCTTTTTTTTTTCCTGTTTGGTAGTTGAGTAGTGGGGAGCTGTTAGTTGTTGCTCTCTCCTCTACTTCTTTATCTTGTACTTTCTTTCCTTCTAAAATAAAAATTATGGTAAATCTCTTGTTGTTCGTTGAAAAAAAGAAAGGCAAAACAATTTGCTCCCAGTAAACTTACAAACATATCATATGCAGACCAATACCATACAAGGCAGATTGATCACACAATTCTTCTTTTCCAACTACATCAAACATATACGACTGTATGCGTACCCAAAGAATTGACTCTATGAAATGTTCATGGTTGGACAACAGGTCCTCATGATAAGCTCTCAAAAAATGTTCATGGTGGTTACTCGAGTCGGAATCGATCCGAGAGTTGGATTGGGATTTTGTAGGGTAACCCCCCCCCCTTCTCTGTTTGCCTTGTCCATCGCTCAATTCACCACCACCAATCTCTCCGTCGCGACAACTTGCTGCAGCGACGAGAGCCCCGTCGAGGCGATGGAGGCGACGAGGGGCCACGATGAGCTCGAAGATGCCCGCGATGGGTACGAGAGGTGGATGGACAGTGAGAGGACGTCACAGGAGATTTACGATAAGGCAGTCAGGCTATCCCGCGTGCACCGAGCAGGCGAGCATACATCCAAGCGAACGAGGAGCGGGAGCGCTCCCGCCGCGTGCCGGCCTCGGGCAAGGCCGTCGTGTCCCTGCACGTGCCGACGGCGGCAGAGACGGCGGGGCGGGACTGCCCGGTGTGCCTCGACCAGCTTAGCCAGGGCGACGGCCGACGCCTCAGGATCACGAGTGATTTACGCACAAATCATTAAAAAGATGGTGGTCACGCTCATGCCACAAAAAGTTTCATAGACACATGTGTACACTGAACTTTTCTTTACCCACATGCAATTTTGGATGGATGGAGGGGTAAATGAGCTGTTTGATGGTGTGTAAAGACAACTTTACCCTTCTGACTATAATGCGTTTAAAAAACCTAAGGGATGGAAAAAATTGAAAAACGTTTAAAAATCTAGAGAAAATAATTTTTTTTTAAAAGCGTAATAAACAGAAAATGGAAAAAATTAAAAATCATAACATGGAAATAAATTACAGAAAATGATTAAAAATCAGGAAAATCGAGAAAAATGACTAAAAATTTTGGGAAAATGTGTAAAAAATAGGGAAAGGTTGCAAAAAATAAGAAAAAGATCAGACATATTTTTTTAAAAAAAACGGGTGCATGACCATTGCATATCACATGAAAAAATAAGGAAATGACCATAGCACATTGTTCATATCACCAACATTTAAGCAAATAAGTTGTTCCACCACACATACAAAGTACTGGTTCACTTAGTTCACACATAGAAAGTACTAGTTCACTAGTTTTCATCACACCAAACCATACATGTCTCAAATTACATCAAAAGTAGTAGTTCCTCCACATAATTTATTCAAGCTGGAGTTTCTTCTTGCTTCTAGTATTAGAAGCTGGGTTGGATGAGTTGTCCACTTCAACAGGAGCCCTCCTTGGTGTACACTTCTTCATGATGGCTTGCTTCTTCCTTGGTGTGCGCACTGCATATGTAGAGGCTTCATAGGATGCAATTTCTTCACCAACAACATGTGGGTGCTCAATTTGGAGAGGAAAGGGGTCATTTGATCTAATTCCAGATTCATTGCCAGACCTTGTGTGAAAAAAAATCAGTGATGTTGTAAGTTGTAAATGAAAGAACAGTGAGGTTGTAGGTTGGAGAAGTGAAAGATGAACCTGCTAGTACTTGTTGGTGGTGGAGGCCCCTTTTTGGCATCCTTTTTCACTCTCTTTGGCTTATGTGTAGCATTGGCCACCGCCTCATTGTATGGAAATACCATGCCTGATCCAGTAGTGCTCGCAACAATGTTAGTCACTGTGTTACTAGAAGATGCTTTCTTTTGCCTTTTCTTTGGTGGACCCTGAAATGAAGTATGAAAAATTGTTATTTTGCATAGGTAAACATGAAGTGTTGTCATTGTGTATATGTCTAGAAAGTCTACCTATCAGCCTCATATGCAGCTATGTCATCTGGATTGCCATTTGTGCCTTAACTGGTGGCAAATTGGGCACTTATGTTTCTTTGTTCCAGGACCTTCCTCAATGCTACCTCCCTCAGTGCTACCTCTCTAAGTGCCTGATTTCTTCCTACTACTACCACCTCCCTCCAAAGCTGGTTTCATCCTGTTCTTCCTCCTTCCTCCTGCAGTTGCCTTAAGCAATGGAGGATGCATGAAGAAGCCATGGGTGGGTTTGGGCCACATGGACTTATCAGGAATAAAAGGCACAGAACCTGCATATGCAATTTTGAATTTATCAACTGAATAGCACTCATCCACATAATCTTCAAGTTTTGCCCCAGGAATTGATGTGATGTAGGCAATGGCATGTTTGCATAGTATTCCTGACCCTTGCCAAGCTCTACAGGAACATGTCCTCTCAGTTAGGTTCACTACAAACCTGAAGCTACTGGCAGAATCTCCCTTAGCACAAACTTCTGCAATGCCATCAGGTGAGCTTGTGATTACTTCAATGTCAAGGTTATAACTAGCTGCTCTCAATTTCTGCACTATATGAGGCAAGATCTTTCCTTCAAACTTTTGGGCAACCCTTTTTCTATTATTTCACTTAATCAAGATCATCTGTCTAAGGGTATCCATCAAGTCATCCACATGCATGCCCTTTTGATCCTTTACCTGCCAACACAGTAATCCAATTTTTCGTAAACATGGAATAAAAAAGGAATCAATGCAAAGTTAAACAAGGCAAGCTTACCCATTTATTAAATGCCTCAGCCAAGTTATTGGTAACATAATCCACTTTTGACAATGTGGAAAACGGGCTCCTGGTCCACAATTTCTTATGATTATCCTGAAGCCATTTCATAGCCTCTGGTTTGGCTACAGCCATGGCTTGATAATGTTTCTCAAACATGTAAGGGCTCCAAGAGTATGCAGATGACCACAGGTGATCATCAAAAATCTGTCCACTATAGTTTTTCTTGAAATTCTGTACTAGATGGTACATACACTCTCTATGTTCAGCATTTGGAAAAACTTTACCCACACCATGCATCACTGGCTGCCCACAATCAATATTGAATGTAAGACCAACTGGGTTGCCTATAGCTTCTTTCAACCTCTCCATAAACCACTCCAAATTCTTATTTGTTTCTGAGTCAATGACACCAACAACTACTGGATACATCCAATTGTGACCATCAACTGCACAAGCTACACACAACTGGTCCCTAAACCTTCCATTCAAAAATGTACTATCTATTGCAAGATATGGCCTACAACCTTGTAGGAAACTATCAACACAAGCTTTCATAGCAAAAAATAGCCTATTAAACCTTATTTTGTTGTTGACGGTATGGTGATCAATTATAACAAAGGACCCAGGACAAGTTTCCTCTATTTGAGCCTTAAATCTGTACAGGTTGTCAAAACTTTCACCCCAAGGTCCATAGTTTGTCCATAGCAAGTTGCTTACCTAGATAAACTTTTCTGTAGGTCACATCAATTTTGTGCCTCTCCTTCAACCTCCTTTTCAGCTCTTTGGCACCCACTTTTCCGTCTTCCTTCAACCAATCAACCACTTGTTCACACACCCAAGCACTTGTCACTCCTACACAACTGCCTGTCCTCCTACCACTCTGACAATTCTTATGCGTCGATGGGTTCCTTATGATCCGCCAAAGTAGAAATCAATGTTAGTTGCTTAAAAAAACATGAATGCATATAGAGTTGTGACAAAAAATTTTACCTTCACTGTGACTTCATCCCTCAAAGTAGGGGCATGAATTCTTCACCTATAACCCTGATTCTTGCCACTGCAATACACCTTGTACCGAGATTTATCACACTTTTCAATGATATATTGGAACTCATATTTGGTAACATGTGTGGCTAAGGCCCATTTAAAAGCATTTTGGTCTGAATACATAGTGCCTACGGCCATAAGAGGATCATCCTTGTCATAATTTGCATCAGGTTTCTGTGGAGGCTCTCTATCTGTTACAATGTCATCTTCCTCTATTTCATCATCAGACAAAGATTCATAATCCTCAACTTCATCTACTTCATCTTCCTCTATTTCATCATCTAACATTGTGTCCGGTTCAGTTTCACTAGTGGGAATGGGAGGTGCTCCATGTTCAGGACCGATGTCAATATACAAGCTTTCCTCATCAATACCCAAATGCTCATTAGATGGCGTTGGGTTATCAAGAAATTCTCTATCTGCAGATTTATTAAGGTTAGATTCCCCTACGTTTAAGTCAGCTGATTGCCCAGTACCAATTTCCCATGATGAAATGTTAGGAGGCTCGCTACCCAAGCCGGCGTCGTCCATCCTACAGATGAACACCAACACATGCTCAGCACATATGCATACATCACATATATGCGAGCAATGAAAGCTGCGAACATGAAAAAGAAGAAGATTTTACCTTGCTTCCACGACCTGGACCATGATGGCTTGATGACCTGGACGGTGTGCTCGACTAGGCCGCGAGGCTCTGGCCGCTGGTCGTGCGCCCCCCGGCTCCGGCCATCGGCCGCGCCGGCCGCCGGCCGCGTGCCCCCCGGCTCGGCCGGCCGCGACCCGCCGCCCCGCGCCCCTAGCCTCGGCCGCGACCCCCCCGGTCGCGCACACCCCCGGCTCGGTCGCGACCCGTCGGTCACGCGCCCCCGGCCGGCCGTGACCCCGGTCCGCGCGTGCCCCGGCTCGGCCGCGGGCCCCCGGCCGCTTGCCCTTCCCGGATCTCGCCGCCGGCGGCGGCGGTGGCCGCGGCGTGACGGCGGCGGCCGGGCGAATCCCGGCGGCCCGCCGCGCTAGGGTTCTTCGCGGGAGGGAGCGGCAGCGGCCTGTGTTTTTTCTTTTCCTCGCGACTTGCTGGATTCGATCGATCCGTGGGAGTTACAATGGCTCAGGGGCAAATATGTCATTTCTATTCGTGGGCCCCGCATGTCAGGATGGTGTAACCGTTAAATCCTAACAGAACGTAGATGGAATGCCATGCGGGTAAAGAAGAGTTCAATGCATGACACACATGTGCCTAGAAAACTTTTTATAGCATAGGCGTAACCACCATCTTTTTTAATAACATGTGCATAAATTACTCCAGGATCACGCCCTGCTCCCACGCCTTCCACCAGCCCTGCATCTTCAGCTGGCTCAAGGTCAACGGCACCTGCCCGTGCTGCCGCTTCAAGCTGCGCACCGACGAGGAGGAACCCCTCCTGGACGAGTACCAGGCGGCCCTGCAGGCCGCCGGAGCTGGCCTCCAAGAACAAACTGATGGTTGATTGCTGTTTTCTCGTGCAGCGATCGAGGCCATCTGTGCAATGCTAGGATTGTTTTAGGTTCTTGCTAGAATTCCCCTCTTGTGGTGGTAAACAAAAATCTTTGCGAGACGACATCATGAGTTGACATCCTTTTAAGATGTTAGAATGTTGTCGTCTACAGAGAACAGACGATTGTGGCTAGGTGGGCAAAGAACATCCATCAGAAGATGTTAGCAGTCGCAGTGGTTGTCTTGGATCTTGAACACGACTACGGTTTCCTCGGAGTCTTGGAGAGACTGCATATTAAGTGCTTAGTACATACTAATGAGTCGCTTCAATTCTTTTTCACAATCTTTACCTTGAACTTACAATCATCGCGCCTGAAAAGTTCAGGAGTGCAAAATTGGAGACCAGAGTGCAAATTTGATTAGAGCACAGTAAAAATTCAAATGGACTCAACAACCTTATTAATCACGTGTGCAAATATTGCAACCATAACTTAATACATATTTTTAAAAAAATCACTCAAGGAACTCATCAGGATCACTAAATTAGCATTCACATATTGCCATGCCACTACATACTATAGCAAGAACTGACATAGGCACCAATTTCTTGGCCGCTAAAAAAAATGTAAAAACACCATGATGTTTCATGTAATCATTAGTGAAAAAAGAATGTACTAATCTGAGAAAAGTCAAGGATGTAGTAAAAGCAAACCAGAACCCCTGCTTTCTTCATGTATACCCATCTCTACACTCCATTTTCAAATACCGCTCTTCAGATACATCACAAAAAATAACCTGAAAAAAGATGCTAAAACATGATGAGCGCCTTCTGCTGCAACCATATAAATAGAGACATCCTTTTGGCAGGATTACACAGCCACTAGCTAAACGCTAAAAGAAACGACCCTTTCTGTATCTATCACAGATCAATGCAAGCTGATTATTTCAAAGTCACTGCCCCATGAAGTAAAGGCCCAAAGAAATAATTCATAGAAAGATCATATCCCATATAGTCCATCATAAAAAAAAAGACAAAAGTGGCTCCCCAAACACTCTTCAGGTGTTCTTCGTAGAAGGATCTTATATATCTTCCAGTATTGCAAGTGTCTGACATGTTTTGTTGTTTGAGGAGATCAGACACATCTAATGTTGAAAACAATGTTCTATATTACTTACATGTTGTGTGTTATTCTAAAAAAAACCGCTTATCTGCATTTCTACTCCAGTGTTGCAAATTGGTGAATAGAATATAAAATATATTCCTGCAGCTCCCAGCTGGTTCATGACATTGCTCTTAATTTTGATGTTTCTATAAAATGTTGAAAGTATGCGAAATGGTGAAAGAATCACCCTGCAGGGTTATGTCTAGGTGCATAACAAAAAGAACGGAAGGAGTAGCTAGTTATGCAATTCTTCACAGCAACATATATATGCCCAAATTAAAACCCTGTGTGACGCAACGACGACGCAGGTTGTGACGCTCGCGGTTCATCATGATTATTTGTCATGTCTCGCACGAGAAATTAATTCCACGGGTCGATGTTTTCCACCACGCATATCCCATTTCAACTTCTAGAAGCACATGTGCAGCGACATTTCCCAAACGGTTTTCCTAGGAGGTGTCTGCTGGATAAACACACGTACTAGTTTCTGTTTTGTCGTCCTTTTTCATTTTTTTATTTGAGATGGTACACATGTACAAGCTAATTGCTTTTCTGAATGTACAAGTTAGTTAATTGTCATGTGTTTGTCATGCGTATATCATTCCAAAACTTAAACGGCCAAAATGCATTTCTCACAAATTAAATCTCATATATATGGCGTCAAGGGAGGGTTGGGCAGGAGCACAAGCGTTGGTGCAGGTTGAAGAAGCTCGCTGTGGCGTCGAGGGAGCTTGGCGAGGAGTTTTAGGAGAGATCCATCCAGGAAAGAACATTTGCATCTCTGGATACAATGGTTAACATTCGGATGCTAAGGACTTGCAAAAATGTCGCACCAATGCAAGAGCACTGCTACAAGAGAATTCACAACAAATTATTGCATCAAAGAAAAAAAAGAGTATGATAGGTTTTAGTATTATGAATACTTTCTTCAGTTCTTCGATGGATAGCCACGCAGAAAAAGGGACCATCCGCCGTCGCCATCCATGTAAACGAAGTAACGCGACACTATTTACAAAAGAGAAACATCAGATTTACACGGGAAGAAATGAAAAGAAAAGAGGAGAAAAAAGAGATTTGTGAGAAGGTTTCATCCCCTTTCCAGAGCTACCCCTCCCCAGCTAATTGATTGTCCACATGAATGAAGTGTAGCTGCACACGATCTTGCATGCGTCGATCAGACATTCTCAGGCGTCAGACTAGCTTCCCATTGGCATGGCCTCTTGGCGAGCTGACCACCTCAAGCACTCCCCAGCTGCTGCCCTTCTTGGCGTGCGGCGGCGGCGAGACGAGCTTCCTTTTCTCCATGGACCTCCTCAGTCCTGCCCGGCGCGCGTCCTCGCCACCGGCGCCGTCGTCGCAGCAGCCGCTGCTCAGGGTGGGGAGGGCATACCACCATATGGAGGTGAGGCAGATGGCGAACACCCGACCGAACACGGCTAAGCTCACCAGGGTGAGCACGACGACGGCCGGCAAGTAGCACGACGGCCGCCGCACCTTGCTCCTCCCCCACGAGAACGACGCCTTCTTCGATGGCACCTGCCTGGTGCTGGCGCCGGTGGCCTTCGTGACTCTTCCTTCCCTCTCCCTCGGGCTGCTGGCGCGGTCCAGCGGACTGGTAGGCGAAGCAGGAGCAGTTGGCAGCCGCGGCGCTGCGGCCGACGACGCTTCCGCCCTCGGTTTCTTGGTGCCGCCCTGCTTCCGCTTGAGCGGCTGCTCGGGGAGCTTGATGACGACAGGCGTCCAGCCGCCGTTGGACTGGATGGCGAAGCGGACGAGGACGAGGCCGGTGTCGTCGTCGGAGCAGACGCGGCGGAGGATACTGGCTCGCCGGGTCTCGAGCTCGGATAGCACGACGGAGAACCGATCCAGCCCGCGCTCCGCGTAGGGGTTGACCTTTCCGCCGGCGCCACCGTGCTTCCTCCTGACCCCCCTGGGCGACCCGCCGCCGCAGCCGAGGTCGTCGTCGACATGCTTGAAGCTGCCCGTGCCACACTCGCAGAACATGGTGGTGGTGGTGGTGTGGTTGACTGGTCGATCGGGCGTGCCGGCCGATGAATTCTCGCATTGCTTGCGCGCCTGATGAGGCGTTCAAGCTTATGAAGGGGATGCTGATTGGTGCCTGGTGGTGTGCTGACTCTGACTGCTGCTCTGCTTCGGTCGCAGGTCAAGCGGAAGCTTCGGCTGCTCATGACTAGTGTAATAATTACGCCGTATCCTCCGTGTCGTTAGTGGAAGCAAAAATTAATGTGGCTACTAGAGGAAGATCGCTAGGGCATGACTGTACTATCTATGACTATGAGATTGCTCCTATCCGGATCAGAATGATTCAGCATCTACTAGCTACTGCTGCTGTAGAAATGAGATGAGAAAAGCAAAAGAAGAGATTACAGTGATGCTATACTTCTATAGCTCAAGATTTGTGAATTTCTCAATGGACCAACGCAGACCGTCTGATTCTCGGATCAACATTGCTCGTTGTCCAGCTTGCTGACGGTTACAGTAGAAGAACCTGCATTTGCGAACAGAAGAGAAGTGTGATGTGTGAATGGAATAACTTTGTTGTTGAATTGAACATTTGTCTCGTCGTCAGTCGCCACTCATATAATTGGCGCCCACAATGTGTGATCCACTCAGAGACGCCAGTTCCATCGCCCATTGTTCATTCTGACTTCATCGTGCCTACGCGCACCGTAGCACAAAAGGTGTCAGACGCAGACAGATCACGAATGATTTTCAGCCTTCACTACTTACTACCTCTCAAAACAAATCATCACCGGTCAACTGTCATCAGCCAACCAAACAAGACGCTACATCTGGGTTTGGTACTGCCAGTGGAGTTCGGAAATCACGTGGTAGAAAAACATTTCAAACATTTGAAACGCATTGATCTCCCTCATGCATCAACTAAATATTGGAGCGACGATGCGGTCGGTACTGTACAATTTAGCCATAAAGAAGTTTGAATGTATACACTACTAAAATAACGTTCCTATAAATGCATTTTTCAGAGAGGTGGTCTTCAGCTACGGCGTCTGGAAATGGATTAGTTCCAAGTTGTTCAAAGATTTTGATTATTTTAGAGCACGATGGTCGTACCAATGTTTTCCTAGGTGAGACCGTGAGAGAGATCGTTAGAGCAACTCCACCGGATGGAGTAAATTTCATCCCCTATATGAAGTTATTGGCGGTGGAGTAAAAATATTTTCATCCCTAAAACACAACTTCGCTCCAAATAGCTTTCCCTATTTTCCTTCCAAACTCGTGGGTCTCACAATGCCACATCATTATCTTCTTTATAAAGTGAGTGGGTCCCACTGATAGGGAGTGGAGGAGAGGTTCCCTTTATAAAGGGGATGAAGAGGAGTTTTTAGTCCATGGAGAAAAAGAGGGAAGGGGATAGGGAGGCTTTGGAGAGGTTTTTTTATCATCTGATCCCCTATATCATCGTTTTTTGGTATTGGGGATGAAAAAGGGGAGCTGCTAAAGTTGCTCTTAGCTCGTCTAATTGCAGCGGAGACTATGCTTTTTTGGTGTTCATTTCATTCCCATCCGTCTTGGGTTTATACCTACCTCGCACGTCAAAGCTTCTAGACGGAAGCTTGTCAACCATGACGTACGGAAATTATGTGGCCCGTTGGCAGTTCTTCACATGATCTGTTTGTACTACCACGTTATAATCGCCTCCATCAAATCAAAGCACGTGGAGGGCTACAAGAACCTGCTACCAGTCGCTGACAAATTAATGATCAACATCATAGCTACGGTAGATTTAAGGTGCATATAACTCTTCTTGTAAATTGAGTTTTGTACATGTGCTTCTTAAACTTTCAGTCTACCAACCGGAGCTAGAAACATAGCAACAAAACCTAGTTTACAGTGCTTTTCTCCATGTGTTTACATCTGGCACTTCCTCTACCAATCAGTTGAAATATGTACACCAAATAATCAGACTTTTAAGGGATTCATTAAATTGCATGCCTCTAAACAACCAGGTGGAGAGCCAAACCTTGCATGATCACTTCTTCACCAGAAAGCTCTCCTTGAGAACCTCAGCTGCGAATATTAGTAGCTCCACCATCTCCAGGCCAGCAGAAGAAAGAGGGTCTGCTTTCTCAGGCTTTGATCTTGGTGAATCAGATGGATCACAGAGAGCTTCATATGTAATTGCATCTGATGAATCCCCAGACCAGCTTACCGGAAGAACCACACTAAGGGCTGTTTTCATAAGGTTTGCTTCAGTTATAAGACTGTTCAAAGCTTCAAATGTACTCTCCAAAGAACTAGCTGATCTGACATCATCATACGCCTGATAAATGTAATTTGTTAGCCTCAGAGCAAGTAGTATGCTTGCGTGTATCAATATATTACTAAATAATGAGTATTGAAAAAAACATATTACTTAATAACCTAGAAATGCAGCCAAAAATCCTGTGCAAGGACTTGTATCAATGACAGATTGACAGCACCCGAAGCTTCTAAATCATCATTTCAAGAAAAATAAAGATTGATACAGGTTGCCGCCCAGTAATTGAAAGGAAAGGCTGCCCTATTAAAGTGTTTAAGATCCTTTTAAAATACAATGAAGTACTGAAATACCTTCAGTAAGATTTTTTTTTTGTTTTCTATGAACTAAGATTACATGCATGGCAGTATGGTAATAAAACACATTCATTAGATCTGAGTTTAAATGGTGTAGCCTGATCATAATTGCTAAATGTCAGGTATCTGCCTTCTTGCATCTCCATTCTACCCCACCAATCTATATATTTTTGGGAGGGCCTGCTGGAGTGTGTTTTTTCAAACTGTCAGCGGGAGTTGCTCTTATGTAAATGCTATGGATATGCCATAGAAAGCTTCAACAAATTATTATGCAACATTTGTGTTTTATCTTAAAAATCACCTAGTAGGGCGAAGCAATCAGTTATAACTGCACCAAATGCATATTTCACTTCCAGTCCATGCTTCTTCCACAGTTAATAAAAGGATAAAGTAACAATGCTCAAAGGGAACACCGATCCTTCAGAGTTCAGAATCAGAACAGATAGGCTTGTTGTCGTGACTGGCCGTATCAGTGCGACAGATGAATGCAAACATTGAGAAAGCAAACTTCCAAACTTGAGATAGCTATTTTTTCTAGCAAACAAATAAAGTGCAGATCTGAAAATATTATGCATTAATCATGCATTGTTTTTCAAAGCTTCTCTTCCTCTCATAATAAAAAAGCTACATCTGTCATTTCCAAGATAATCATGCATTGTTTTTCAAAACTTATCTTCTTCTCATAATAAAAGGCTGCATAATATGGTTGTGATGACCTTAGTAGCACCCTAGATCCTAGGTTTAAATCCCCATGAAGCGAATTTCAGACTAGGTAAAAAGGGTTACTCGCTGGTTCCCTAGTCGGCACAATATGCACAATACCTTCAAAAGGGTGAACTGACTTTCCAAGATCATACCTTCAAAAGCACAATATGCAGTCTATGCACTGAAGAAGTTAGACGCTCCACAGTACCAACACCTTCAAGAAGAGTAGCATTTTCAACTCTTAACCTGCAATGCAGTCACATGAAATAAAACAACCAATGTAGAAATATATATTGCTTGAATAGAGAAGTTTCTGTTACTAAGTTTCCATCACATCTTAATAACCAAAGAGAAACAAACTCAGCCTGCGGGGGAAGGACCGCCACCCTCATGGTATTTCACTAAGAGTCCAACCGGAGCACCGTCATACACAGGGATGTCACCCCCTATGGTTTGGGCCTTAACCCATGCACTGAGCCCACCTCAGTACCAGCCCTTACATGAGAACACACCCACCACAAAGTCAGTTCACCCATGCCGACTAGGGAACCAGCGAGTAACCCTTTTTACCTAGTCTGGAATTCGCTTCACGAGGATTTAAACCTAGGATCTGGGTGCTACTAAGGTCATCACGACCACTAGGCTCTAAGCCCCTTCACAATGAAAGAGACACAAACAAATAGAACATGAGTTCTTTCACCAATTTTTATCCCATTTAGTTTCTGATAACATTTTGTGATGCATCTATATGTTCCAATCATTGTACTTCTAACAGTAATAGTTTCAGTCTGAAGCTTTGGACATATTAATTGAGAATATTGGAGTTGCAGCAGCAAGAGAGTGAATAATGGGAAGAACAGGGGGAGGCTCACGAAGCTATCACATGTATGTTTTTGAAGCTCAAGCTTGCTTCCTTAGTTTGCATATAGGCAATATATATGATATGTGTATTCTGTTTGTAAACAGATCTTTACTCGGACAGCTGCTATGCAGTCTAGAGAAAACCAAAATTGACTACTACTTCCTGTCAGAGACAGCTGCTAGCCTTACTAAAAAATGTATAACCAACCTATACCAATTCTAGAAGCTAAATGAAAGACTATCACAAGGATAGTACTAACAGATAAAATGAAAAGGGAAAAGAAAAAGGGAACACTTTTAGGGCCGTTTAGTTTGGAGACAATGGGATCAATTCTTAGGATTTGCTCGAACTTGAAGTAAATCCTTAAAATTCCTAGAGCAATCTACCTATTGCAAACATGAACTTAGGGAAAAAAACTTTAAGTCCTTGGCCTGAATAAGAAACAACATCTGGTTTAACCTTGAAATAATGCCAGCTATTTGAAAATTATATAAGTATCTCTCTAAAAAGACTTTTACAATTTTTACTAGATTTTGCAAACAGATCAGAAAAGTGTTAAGCGATAGTTTTATGGGCCTTGGCATTTTCTCCAATGTACTACTCACTTCATCCCAAATATTACTATTGTTATGTACCTAGACATAGTATATAACTATATATCTAGATGCATATTAAAAGCTATGCACTTAGAAAAGTCGAAACGAGTAATTTGAGACGGAGGGAGTAGCCTCTTAATGAATGGTAAGGCCATTAAAAATACAGGAAACAGTATAAAGTAGAATGATGTATCTGTCACAAACCTTGCAATATCCATTAAGTGCTCTTTGCAAACAGATTGATCATTTCCATCAGAGCTAGCATGTCCAATATTACTGCTTCTCATCCAGTGCCTTAAAGATGTCCTCTTCAGCATAGTTTTCAGCATCCCTTGTTGATCATGCCCAGGAATGACTTTTGATAAATCACCAGAACCATGACCTTCCTTCATAGCAGAGCTACTGACAAAGGTAATACAGTTATAATAAGTAGCATGTATACTCGGAACCCCACAGAAAATATATTAAATATGTACATAGGTGCCACGCCTGTACCAGACACCGAATCGGAGACAGGAATGGTTCGAGCTCAACAATCCATCTCAACTAAAGGAACTACAGATCAACCAAATTTGATGCAATTTAAATATGGTTTGCTTCTTTTTTTTTTTGCCCCAAGAGTCTATTTTTAGTATGTTACTTTGTACGAGGGCGCTTCACTTTTATAATGATAATGTTGTGACCATGTTACAGAAATTCACCCCTTTATTTATTCACTAAAAAACCTTATCTTCAATCCCCCATTAACAATGAAATTAGTTCATTCTAATTATTTACTGCAGAAAATACTTACCCCTTTAATTGCAGATATTCTTGTTTCAGTTTTGCTAATTCCATCAGGACCTTCACCTTTTCATCTTTGACCTGAATACAAAAGGTGAAACTAATCAAGAGACACATCCATCCAACATTAGTGCTCATGTGCAGCAGATACCTTTTTTAAGCTATACAACGGGGGAGACCCCCACTGTGATGTGCAACAGATACTACCTACCTACTAGCTAACCAACAGTAGAAGCAGTTTAGTTAGTCAAGTTCAACTGATGAATTTCACCAAGAAAAATCCAAATCAAATAATAATTCAAGTCAATTTTGTAAATATTTTTGCTAAACAACCATATGGTTCAGTTTCCCTCTTTCAACAGCTAGGAGCAAACGTATACAAAAAAATAACGGTATGATGTCGTAACTTCATGACAATGTCAAATGTGAAGGTACCACCCCTATACAATTTTGAACACTCTTAACATTCAAAATATGTGCATTTCAATTGAAAAATAATGCAAAACAGAAAATGAATAGAAACTACCTGAGATAAGTTCTTCTGAAGATCCTCAATAACAATTTGGTCTTTCTGTTTTTCTAATAGGTATCTTTCTTGTTCCTGTGAGAAGAGCATAAGTGCTTCCATCTGTAAACAACAGCATTATAACATGAGATTATTCAATCTAAAAAAAAACTCTAACCAGAATTTCTAGAGCAAAATCTGAAAAAAATGTTAAGCAAGCCTATCACAGATCAACTCACAAAGACCAAAAGCGAAAAAAAGAATAACTAAACTGAAGCTGTACCTTCTCCTGTAAGGCTTGTGCAAGTGCTTTAGATTCATCAAATGATATGGAATTAGAATCGGCAGGAAAATCACTCTGCATCATATGAAACCAAAATGAACTGTAATTATATATATCAGAAGAAGCGTTTCTCCCCCAAAAAAGAAGGAAATAACACATTATGTAAGGTATATATCAGAACCCTGACCCCACAATAAGAAAAGCAGTTCCATATTATTTCAATACTCGAAACACAAGCAAAATATTTCCCAGCAAAGGCTAAACACAATTAAAATTTTCATCCACTTTTTTTCTTAATGTGCCCATCATGTCAAGTGAGCTTACAGCTTGCTTCCGAAAAATGCACACAACATATGCAAATGCATTGTCATAACTGATGTGGTAAAGCTTACAGTTTGTTTAATTCAACACAACTGCAGTAAAGGACATTCAGATTATACTACTTTCACAACGAAGTCCAAAACTTTAAAATATTCAAAGCCAGCCCAAAAACATGCATTCCACAAAATTTGAAATATCTGTAGCACCTTAACCCATCCATCAACTACGGCATAATGAATCGAATCACTTGACATATAGATTCCACTGCTAAAGTGGTGTTTCATCTTGATATAGTTTTCAGTTGATTTAACTAGAAAATATGCCTTCAAAGATGTCATCAGCTATCAGTTTTTTGCAGAGCTAGCATCTCATGATACTAAGACATGCTTTTAGTGTGATGGTAGTGACTGTCAAATACATTTAAAGGGATACATTCAGTTTTCTAACTTTTAGTGATTTAAAGCTCATGACTAAGAGAAAAATTGATTGTCACATAGAGTAATTTGTCAATGTCCTCAGAAAGTATGTTTCGGTAGCCTGTAACCATACAAAGAGGCTCAGCATAAACGTAAAGGGAAAAGAAAGCAAACTGTTTACATGAACAAACCTTAGGGTTTGTGCAGGAGATAGGACTGATATCTGTAGTAACATGAACATCTTTACAGCTGCTGTCACAGCATTGCTTCTCGTCTAGAGGGTGTTCGGTAGCTTCAGTGTTGATGCATATTTCACTTAGCTTATCTTGAATTTCGACAACAACTTCACTCAGCCATGAGGATTCTTGTTCCAATGTTCTCATGATTTCAGCCCTTTGATACTTGTAGAATTTTTTAAGTTCTGACAATCCATTTCTTAGAAATCTATCATACAGTGCCTGCACTCCAAAGTAAACTATACAAGTTAAAGAAGTCATGAGAAAGAACAATTCAATACTTCACAACTGTACCTGTCTCTTCTCTAATATCCTTGCATTTCTTTGCAAATGCTGTTCAATTTCAAGGCCCTGCACAACCAAAGTTAATAGTTTTCAGTGAAGAAAAAAAGATTCTCTGTCACACCCAAACTTGTCTACCATTTCGAAGCTTCTCTTACCATCCTCAGATTGCTTTGAAGCTTTGCCATTTTAGCTTTAAGTGACTCTTTCTCCTCTTCTAGAGAGGCCTACACAAAAAAGAAATGTTAAATATATTAAAAGGGAAAATCGATTGTGCAAATTATTCAGTAGCATGCAAGCAACATTAGTTTAGCACTGGATCAACTTGAAAAATTGTCAAAGTTGCCAAACTTCAAAAGTACCAGTAGTTTAGAACAAATTACTGATTAGAGTCTGTCAATCATGTTGTATTACTGAAAGTACATGGCACAATTTGGCCAAAGAAGACATGACAATCTGAATTGACTAGGACTTAGCTGGAGGACACATGGGAGGTTCAAACTAAATTTATAAGTATCATCAATAACACAGATAGTTTGTATCCATGTATGGAGCAGTATACTGCATGAAAAAATGGAATTCAAATCATAACTGTAAACTGTGTAATTCTTTTGAAATAGCTAGCAGCAAAGTTTCATCATTCCCTGTCTTGTGCATTCCATAGGTTCCCAGAATAAGATTAAACAATAATGCAATATGATGTTTAGTGTCAAAGATAATATGCATCATGCAACATAACTGAATAAGAATTGGTCTTTACAACGGATAAAGGGATTAAGGATTACAATGTACTTCAAAGTTGAGGTTCCACCATCGGAGCTAAAACTCCAATTATCAGCAGAATCATCCAGAAGGATTGAACACTTCTCTTCAAAAGTAATGTTTGAAGGACATTCACAGTCTCTGCAACGAAGGTCATAGAATTTTAAAATAACCTGAAAGAGAATCAAATATCACCTTCTGACTGGAAAAGGGGTGAAAATAGCTATGAATTAGAAAATTACAACGGACTGTAAGGAACATAACAGAACATTAACAACCACGTAGATGAAATACAAGGGGAAAGGATTTCTTATACATTCAGAAGTTCATAAAGATCACAATAATTCGAAGCATATTAGATAGATATAGTGTGAACACAGCAATGTTGGAGTTTTCATAAATATACCATTTTTTAAAAAAAAACAGTACATAGTATATAGTTCAAACTTTACCATACTTCCAATAGGACATACTATAATATATTGATACCAGTAACATTATATGATTATGATTTATGAAAACTACTGTGAGCCAAATCTACTCATACCATTTGTAGATGTTCTGGTTCAACCTCAATGTACACAAACTAATTGATGATCAAAACATTGATATGTTGGTTCCATCTAACCCATAACATCACTCTTTTTTGACTGAAGGGAGTAATAACTAAACATTATTAGGAGCTTAAAAAAGATTGCAGACTTCCATCAGTGCAGAATGATAGGTGACATTACACAAATTCCTACTGATTGTGATTGCAAATCCATAAAATTACTTACTTTCAAGGAAGATTCTGCCTGTGCCTCCAGTTCTGTCAGTTTCCTCTGCAAGTCATCGTTTAAGTGTTTCTGATTGTCAATTGCAGAATGATATTCTCCCTTCCTGCCAATCAGTAAATATCATGATGTGTTGTACCCTTAGCTAAAAGACAAAGTGCGAAATACAGGACAAACAAGAACAGAATTTAAAACATCATGTTCGCAATCCATTGTAGATGTTAAATGGTAAAATAACTAGAAAAAACAGCAATTTGAAAAAAAAACACTAGAGAAAACAGCAAATAAGCCACTGAAACCATACTGGTGCATTCATCCGCTGAAGAACTAGATGAAAGTAAAGATCCAAATATTGCAAGTTAAAGAAATAAATCTGGTAAATAACTGAACAGTTATGTGACAAACCTTTCCTCAAAGTCAGCAAACTTTTTCAACACTTCTTCCTCACGCTCTTTCGCTTTCTCACACTAGAAATTTCAAATGAATAATATGTGATTCCCGAATCCCAATAAAAAATAAAAGTCATGCACACAGCATTAACATTTGGCTTATCAAGTAAAGCTAGAAAGAACCTCCATTAGTGAACTGTCCCGTTCAGCAAACGCTTGAGCAACACTGCTCTGGAAAAACCTTACTTGCTTTTCTAGATCCTTGTTCTGCAATGGTGTGTCAGGAAAGAAAGTCATCTCAATAATAAGCCAGAATATATCTGCAAGGAATCTCAAGTGAATGCATAAACCATTTTAATTGCTAATTTACTAATTCCACACAAAAAAGAAATCTCAATTTTTACATAAGAAAATGATGGTTCTGCCATCAATCTCATAACAATTTACTATTGCTCCCGCGTAGACAAGCCCCATTTCTTGCCAAAACAAAACCAAAGCAAGATTAATCATGTCTACACTGTTGAAATTTGATTGAAAATTTTCCAATAAGTAGATTCTGGATAAGGACAAGGAACTCCTTTGTGTTCTTCACATTGCTCCACTACCATCTGCTTTAATACATCTCTCCCTACTTCTTTATCCAACAATATTGACTCTTAGTGACTTCATTAGTCACCATTGAAATAAACAATTTTGAGCCTATGCACAGCAGGAGCTGCTCCTCTGGTTGCTTCTGCCGGAGTAGGTCTAGTTTCTTGGTCGTGGTCGTGTGTTTTGATTTTGTGGTGACTGTAAAAAAATGATGGCAGGAGCCGATTGTATGGTAATAAGTGAACTATTAGACCTTTCGGTGGACATAAAGTTTAACTGTGCGATTTCTTTACTGTTATGATGGTCCATTCAAAGGCATAGTAGCAAAGCTGTGATTTTAATTGTCATTAAACAAATTTTCTTTGTAATCACATGCCCATAACCTATTACTCTTTGCACATATAGATAATGAAGAGAGGATGAGAAAAAAAATCACATCCAAAAGCTAAAATTTATACAAGACAAAATAGCCAATGCTTTTTTGGGTCAAAGTAGGAAACCTTTGATAGCTCAGCACCATGTAACTCAGCAAGCTGGCTCTGAAATTTCAGTAAACCACGGAATGAGAAAACAGAAAAAATAAAGGCAGATATAAAAACAATAGTACAGAGAGAGAAATAGCACACCTTAACTCGATAAGCTTCAGCAAGCTCCTCTTGTAAATTTTGATTCTCTCTTAAGCAACCATTTAACTTCTTCTGGAGGTTCTCAACATCCTGTTCCAAAGCTGCAGTCCTGAACAATTACAATAAAAATATTGCTTTTTCGCACTACACTGAATAAAAGTGAAATGTTGAAATAAGATATGGAAGCACCTCTGAGAAAGCATTCGAGTTGCAACTGGAACATAACCAGGCCCAGTTTGTTGCATACATAATTGTTCAATATCTTTTCTGAGATCATCACGTTCTGCAAACAAAGAATCTATCAGAACATGCCTGTGCCGCAAGGAGATATATAATGATAAAATCATGAAACGAAAAGATTCCTAAACTAGTAAGCATGACTGGGCCATTTTCAGAGGAAAAAATAGTTTACATTGCTCCTTTCATTTGAGTGGGCAGTAGTGCGAAGAAATTAGCCCTGGAAAGTTAAAAGTGCTAACCATTTTCAACATAATACCATGCTCCCCTGAAAAATTAGATCTAACACACTACTCAAGGAAGTACATGTACAGATATATATATCCCAAAAACAAGATCAGAAATCTTCTCAAAAGGTCATAGTTAATGGAATTTGCAGTGTAATGGAATGAACCAAGGACTCGGGTGTCTCATGCTACTTCAGAAATCACACACATAATTAGTAGTAAAAAAAATTAAATGGTCAAATTTCTCAGTGTGCCCTCCTATGATCTCACCTACTTAAATATGTTGGGACGTAATTTTGCATTTTATAAAACCAAAGAAACTCCAGTTGGCTATCTTTTTATTCCTTTAATATAGGTTGCAGTCTTACTAAGTATTGGTAAATATAAATGTAAAATGATTAAATGAGGCACCTGAATCGAACTATTTCAACAGAAAAACAACGGATGAACAATTGATCTATAGAGAACTGCAACAATAAACACCAAAAGGTGAATTGCAATAATAAACACCTAAGTAATATGATAGGATTGATTAGCGACATAAATACAAATGACAAGTTTGTGTACCGCAGATGTGAGTGCATACCTCGCTGGAGTTCTTCAACTCGACGAGTTAAGACTTCAACAAGATCCACTTTTTCGTCCATTTCTACAGAACAAAGAAAAGGTTTTCTTAACTGCCAAATGAATTTTTATAACATATTATTTCAAAAAATATTAATAGAAAATTTATGAGGACAGAAGCATCAATACCCGCACAAGCTAACAAGTGTTCCTCGAGGAAAGGAAAAATAAAAGGCAAACTAGCCCCAGAAACATGTTAAGCTAGCAAGACTGCTTAGATTTGCAGCATATTCCAAGAAGGTACGGCAGAACAATACCTAATTCTTGTGAAGAAATGGACTTCTAAGGACAAAATCCCATGACAAAAATATGATAATGGAAGCAGCATGACTAGAAAAATGGAGCTTGAGATCATATACATTGTTTTAATGGGGAAATGTCAGATAGATGCAAATGTAAAGGAAAACTGAAATGACGCTAAGCACCACAAAAGACTTCAGAAGCAATCATAATGACGAAGACTCCAAAGTCAGAACCTTAGGTTTAAGGGAAAAGGCCATAGAACATGTTCTAAAAAAGTTTAACAATTGCAATGATTACTGAAGATGTTCTAGCAGTACAAATCATCATACAGACAAAAGTCTGCTGCCACTACAAGTAACCTTGCACTTCAAAAAACTTCATGTTTCTGCAAGAAAACTACCTTTTGCCACTTGGACAAGGCAATGCCTAGACTATTTAATGAAGTATATCAATGATAATTGACCGAGATCAGTAGCTCAGAAGTAGAACACAGAATTACCATATTGTAGCCCTTCAACACGACGTAGCAATACTTCCAAAGCATTCTGCTTTTCATCCTTTTCTGTTCAGAGTACATATACATGTGTATCACTATAGTAAATATAACATAATTAAATAAGGGAACATATCTAGTGGAAACCGACCTCTTCATGCAAACTATGGAAACTTCAATCCGAGTCACACGATCTTGATCCAAGGGAGAGCTCGTGGGAGGTGGAAGGGGTGATTTGCAAAATTCATGGGAGGTGGGAGGCATGATTTGCAAAGATGATTTTGCAAATCACTCCTCCCACCTCCTTTGATCGCCCCGTTGGATCAAGATCGTGCGACTCAGATTGAAGTTTCCATAGTTTGCATGGAGAGGTTGGTTTCCACCTGATATGTTGCCATTGAATAAACGTACTCAAGTAAGAAACAAATGCATATGCTATTGCAAAAAAAGGGAACGAAAAGAAAGAAAATTGCTTCACTGTAATTTCTTTTTGAATCCCAATTCAGATTAAGTGATGCAAAAGGTACGTAATAGTTGGATGCTAGGTAACTTAGGAAATGGAGGAAAATTTGCTGGTTCAATTCATGAAGCCCATGACAAAAGGCAACAGTGGAAGCAGAATTAAGGGCCAACTATTCCCAGAATTGAAGGCAGAGAAGCACCTAATGATGTGATGTTAGTGTCATGTGACTACATTCACTTCTTTGACCGGGAAGCTCCTCAGGGCTACAACAGGACTTTTTTTACTGCAGGAGGGAGTAATTAAGGCTAAAGCATACAAGCAGAGTCTAAATATAATCCAAGACAAACAAACTCCTCGGTAACTTTGACATTTGGCACAACAACCATTCCCATTCCCATGCCCATTTCCACTACCGCTTCAGTACTGACTACCGTTTGCACTTTGCAGTATGGAAATGTAATTTCCCTTCACTGAAGGGATCAATTTAATCAACAGATACATATAATGAGCTCGGTCAGCATAATATCATGTGGTCTGAATGGGGCGCGGAAATGAAATTTTACATGGACCACACGAAACAGGGTAGCCCAATTTAGCGCAAAAATCCACCAGACCACCAACAACGAAGAAACTGTACACTAATACACTACCCGAGTAACAGAAGCAATCTATAACACAAAACATGGCAACTAATAACGCCGAGGACCAGAGATTACCGTGCTGCAGCTCCTCGACCCGACGAAGCAGCGCGGAAGAATCTGCAGCTTCGTCCATTCCCAGCCCACCCCAGGCCCCTGCTTGGGCGGGGGAGGGAATCGGGGTTCGGGAGCACAAATCCGATCGAGGTTGCTTGAGAATCAGGGAAGCGCGGGACAACCAGGGCGGACAAAGTCCTGGTTCCCGAGGTGTGCGGCCGTGCGGGCTTTCGTGCTTCGATGGAGAGGGCCGAGAAGGATGAGGGTCTGGGGAAGCGAGGGAGGGGCGGGCGAGGAGTTGGGGAGGAAGGGGGCGAAGGAAGGTGTGCGCAAGCGGAGACGCCGAGCTGTTCGATTCGCGGCTTCTGAAACCGACCGAGAGAAGACTTGCAACACGGATCGATTCTCGGATCGCTGTGGCTGACGGCTGACGGCTGACCGTCGACCACATTGTAAGGAATGTCCTGTGGGGTCCGCATGTCAACCCCTCGTCTTCAACTTATCTTCGTGGAGCCGTCCCTCCACCTCGTGCCTCCGCTGTCCCCCTCTCCCCCTCCCCTCCCCGAGCGCCTCTGCACCGGCCGTAATCCGTTGGCCCGATGCCCCTCGCCATTGGGTCACCGCCGTATGGGTCCCACCACGTCTGGGTCCACATGTCAGCCACCCAATGACAGAGGCTGAATGGTGGATGATCTCATTCGCTCGCCACAATGCGTCCCCACAGCTCGCCGATGGAGGATGTGCAGGGGAGGGAAGGGGGTGCGCGTCTCCACGGCAAGCTCCGGGGAGGGAGCACGATTCCAGCAAGCTCCGAAGCGCTGCCATCCTCCTTCCTCCCTCCACGTCGTCGAGCTGGCTGGCCGGGTCGCTCGATCCGGGGTCCCGTAAGCGGCAGCAACGGCAGCCAGCCTGCCGCACGCGTGGGGAGGGGAAGGCGCGGCCGGCTGGGGAGGGAGGCCCCAACAGAGAGGGTGGAGACACCGCCGCCGTGGGAGGGGGGTGGCAGCTTGGAGCAAAGAGTGAGGGAGGGAGAGAGATGGCGTCGGAGAGGAGGAGATAAGATTTGGATTTTTTTTTGCCCCTTTCGATTTTAATAATGATATTTTAGTCCCTAGAACTTATATTTTCTCACATTTTGATCCTTAGAACTTTGATTTTTCTCACATTCCGATCCTTAGAACTTTGATTTTCTCACATTCTGATCCTCCGAACTTTGATTTTCTCATATTTAAGTCCTTGTAGAGGTAGCAAATAAATTTTTATTAGAGATGGTAGTTGGAGATGGATGAATAAAATATATGGTTTTGGGGTATAGAGTAAATACTACCTCTTGGTTCCTAATAATTGACATTTCAGGCAGCTGTTTTGACTTGCCATTAGTTCATTTTGGTTGTCGGAAATGTCAATTCAAAAAGAATGGATGTAGTATATTGAGGAACTTGAGTGCAGAAGAAGTTGATGTGAAATATGTGTTGTAGTGGGTTCATCGCAAAGATGAAAAGAAAGGGCGAGAGAGGATCTTGTTGAGGCATCTCCCTCGCTCGGTCCTCTACAATGAACAATTGGCTGGCTTGGGATGCCACTAAGCGGTACTAGAGATGTAGCAGTCGAAAGTAAAGTCATTATCCAATCTATCCATCTATGAGGGAAGCCAATGTGCGACAACAGTGGTAGAAGATATCCCCACCGAACAGAGTCGAATGCATTTTATTGAGTGCCATGATGCGTACATAGAGGAAGTTGTCATGGATACTACATCCCTTGACCAAAGCACTTTGACTTTTAGAGATGACCTAACGCATTGTCGACGCCAGTCTGGTTGCTAGCAGTTTGGTGAATAGCTTAGACCACTATGAATAATGCTAATCGAATGGTAATCAGAGATCTTCTCCGCCCTTGCTTTTTTGGTAGTAGGATAAGTGGCGAAGACAGCAAGACAACTTAGGGGGGTGGCTGCTGCATTGTTCCTCCTCCAGCCCCCCTTTCGTCTTCATTTTCAACTTCCAGCCTAGGGGGGCTCCTATGGTGGTGCCAGCAGCAGGGGGCTCCAGCCCCGGCCGCCCCGCCGCTGGTTTCGCCACTGAGGATAATGATGGCCATGTTTCGGATGTCAAAGTTGAGACATCGCTACCTGTGAAATGTACTAATTGCATCCATCAAATCCCCTTTGATTATTTGCCAACAAGAGCGATAAAAAGTTTCGGTGAATACATCCGATCCTAGCCCCTTGTCATGCAGTGTTTGTCGTATTGCTACAAAGACCTCCGCTTCCACGAATTGTTCATCCAAATGTGATAGCTCAAAACATGGTGAGATGATTGCATTCCGGGCAAAGTCCCACTGTTGTAGGTCTGAGCTGCTCATGACGGATTCAAAGTGCGCCTGGACCACCTCCACCTTGTCAGCATGCGATGTCGCCCAACCATGTCCGTTTTGCAAGCATTGAATGTGATTTCGATGTCGCCTTCGATTTGCCTTTGGATGGAAGAATTTTGTGTTTGGGTCTCCCTCTAGCAAGTTATTGATTCGTGAGGATTGCCTTTTCCTAGCTCTTTCCACAATTGTGTAACTCATAACCCTTTTTCAACCCTTTTTGTAGTATGTATTTTGTCTTTTCTTGTGCTACGTCGAGCCTATGAATGACACCCATTGCCACTTTTAGCTTGAGCATGTTCTCTAATGTCGACATTTGGTTTCAGCCCCTCAGATGCCTTGATGTTCGTTGACGGTTAAAACTCTTATCCACCTACGATCCGCAAGCGTACCGACCTACACCTTTTTCACCAGGGGGTGACCCCAAGGTTCTTGTCAATCCGCGGAGCGGGATTGCTAGCGCTTAACCAAGCACTAATCTAGTTGATTTGAAAGCCTTGAAAGAGAGGATACTCTAAGATAAAAGAAATCTAACCTAAGTTAATCTAAGAAGTCTAAGGTGAAACTAGATGGCAAAGGGTGGACACAAGAGAGAGATTAAGATAGATAAGCGTTCCCTCCCTAGGGTTTAGGATCACATGAACATACATCTACTACATGAAAAGGGTGGTGCCTACACTAGCTTCATGGTGGTTATGCGGCCTCTAAACCTTTTCCCTCCACCGTACTGTCATTACGCAAGGTAAACAAACACTTTCACGTATAACCGTATCTATACCTAAGCATCCATAGGGTTAAGCTAATCACCACGATTACCACAAACCCTACTAAGAACACATGTTGTACATACATATGTGAATAAAGCATTCGCATAGACATAGACCATAAAGCATCGATTGACATAAGATTCATGCAGCGATCACATAACATGTATCCATCTAACCCTCGGGATGAACGGAGACATTACCCCATCATCTTACAAGGATTGAAGCACACAGGGGTGATGGAGACTCTGGAGAATGTCGTCAATGAAGATGGTGACGATAAAGCTTAGGAACACCCCTAGGCCAGCGGCTTGGAGCCCTCCTCTTGCTTCCTTCCCTCCAGCGACATTGATCCTCGCGACGAGCTCATCCAACTCTCTCCCTCATCTTGCGGCGGTGGTTTCTGGTGAATGGCGTCGGTAGAATGATTGGATCGATGTGGCGGCGGACGAGGGCGCTACAAATAGACCGAGATGGGGCTAGGTCAAAGGGCGGGTCGAACCAGGCCAGAAACCCCCTGGGCCGGTCCGAACGGGCCGGCCGGCCCAAGCCCTTTCTGGGCCGGTTCGGGCCCATCTTCCTCCCTGCGGCTCATCTTGGCATTTTGGACTTTGCCCCCTTGATTTGGGTCGTTTTGAGGTCGTCATCCGTGCGATCAAGATAGGGGGTCTTCTCATATGAAGTCCGAACTTTACGTCTTAGTCCTCGGGGATGATCTGTCATAGCAGCTTGGTCCTTGCCACCTTTGGAAGTGATTTCTCCTTGCACTCGAACACGAACGGAACTCCTCATTTGCTCCTTTGAACTTGTTGTGACTCCGTCCCTTTTGTCCATGTTTTCCTGCAAAAACACAATACTTTCAAATGCACATACGAAGTTGAACTTATTATATCATTAGTGTGCCTAGTGGCGGGTTAGTTACAAATCATAGTCGAAACCAATGCATAACAAGTACTCTAGGTTGACGGAAATTCACCGTCAACAATGTTGTAGCCATCTTATGGTATACTCGGCCTAGAGGTTGTGTGTGTGTGTTGTCAGTTTGCTCTAGACGTACTGGACTTACTTTGCAAATCTTGGAAGCTTTGTCTAGAATTTTTCAAAATGGAAAGGTAGTGGCTTGCGGGGGCCATCGTTTGCAGAGAGCAGGAGCGGGCAGGGATCAGAGACAGATGTTGCAAGGGCTTGTAGTCCATGTTGTTCAAATGTTAGGTCCCATACCTCATTACAGAACACCCTATCGAGTCTAACCATGGTTGAATTTCTTCTTTCATTTCTCTAGGTGTATTTGCAGTTTTGTAGGTGTACCTCATTTAGCTAGCAAAAGTTTAGGGCCGATCGAAATTGTTGCATGTGGTCTAAGTGAAGATATTTGTTATTCTTGTATTGCGCTCTATAGATTAAACTAAAATCACCAAGCACAAGCCATAGGTGGTCATTCTTAGGTTTGGATGGCTTGAGATCTCTCAAAAATGTCAACTTGAGGTTGTCATGTGTTGGATCGTAGACAACCATTACTGTGAAAGTAAGGCCAGTGTCATTTATCATTACTATTGTTGTGATCAAGAAACATCTCAAAATGGTGTCAGCAAGACCAATGTAATTGTTGTTCTTGAGCAGCAGGATACCACCTCTAGTGTCCCTTGTGGGCTTGAAAGAAAAATTGTTTAGGCCACAAACTAGTGCAACGGACTGTGGAGTTTATGCCACAAATGTTCCAGCAGATCATGCTGAAATGTTGTTTATCCATGAGGAGAACTGTGCGATCTCACGGTGACAAGCAAGGCTATTGCCCATCAGGCTTCTGCAGGCTGCAACACGTCCTGAATGCCATCAACCCCCGGACCCATCACCGCCAGCAAGTCATCATCCGGTTCATCCAGAAATTCATCATCGAGGCAAAACAAAGATGTGAGAGAGCAACAATGTGCTCTGGTAGGCTAACGTTGTACATGGTGATGTGCTCCTGGATAGCCTGCTCGATTGGGGTGCAATCGATGCCTGGGAGGATCCATTTTGTCATAGGTTGGCCTGTGTGCCCTTAGCTCATTTGGCATTTATCGCCGACTTCTAGGCAAGCCTCGTGCTCCATGTATTGTGTGGTCTTGGTCGTCGTGCCGGTCCTCTGCATGTTGGACATGTTGTATGTATTGTGTGGTCTTGGTCGTCGTGCCGGTCATGGGTTGGGCACCAGTGGCGGGTTCGCGATCTTGGTGAATGTGAGACATGGGTACCTCTGGGTCCCCACCGACCAGGCTCACGGCCGTCCCCGGCAAGTGGGTCCGGCCTACTAGAAGACCCACCGACCTATTGGTGGGCCCAACTGACCTAGTTGGCAGCCCCACACGACCTCCCGAAGACATTCCGAAGATTCCCCCGGATGAGAAGACAGCTTGGTGTGCAAGACAAGGCAATCGAGACAGATTAAGGCGGCTCGGATAAGCCTTCCATGATGTAAAAAAACTAGAGATAGGTTTCCTCGTTGTAACCGACCACGGACTCCGGTCCACCGACCTTGTCCGTCGCCCAATATAAGGCGGGCAAGGGCGTCCTCCCGGGACAAAAGCCATGTAATCTCGCCACGCCAACAATACAAACCGAAGAACTAGACGTAGAGTTTCTCTCGGAGGCCCGAACCAGTATAAAATCGCCTTGTCCTTGTGTCTCATCGTAATTTTTGTGTGCTACAAGCATAACCATCGCGTTCTTAGCTCCCGATCTCCCCCACCGAACAACTAAACCACAGGGATTAACACCCTCGTGGGGCTGTCCAGATTTCACCATCCGACAGGTTGACGCGCGGATAGGGGTGATCGCGAGCTCTTCGTGCAGCGCGATGACAGCTCGCTCCGGCTACCTCTTCGGCGACGACACGAAGAATACCTCCGTAGCGACATGCTTGCTGCCACCCTCAGATCCAATCGCGAGGTCGACGCCTTTGTTCTGCAGACGGTACGCCAAAAATTTTTTTTGCGCCCACCCGCCCACAACCTTCAAGACGACTCGACAGGATTCAATCCGCATGCATGCCGGCCTCCAGGCGTGGTGTTAGAGATGCAGTTCTACCGGTGTTGGCAAGCTCGTCGACAGCATCGCAGCAGGTCTGCTTGCATGAGTTGACTTCGTGTCAATCACGTACACGTAATCGAGGCCAAATAAGCTATGTAAATATGGAATATTTCTTTCCTATCCTTACCTATCCGATCTTAATAGGTCTTTTATTTAATTTATTTGGCCGGCAAGACTACTCTAATCTGTTTTTCTTTCTGTATTGGTGCACGTGTGGCTGCATTAACATGTATCGGACGATACAACATGGAGCGTTTCCCGTGGCGCATGAGAGTTCAGAGCTCGTGCATGTGGCACCTGTTCGCTGGCGTTCTTCGGCGACCTCCAGCAACTTCATGCCGACCTCTACCTGTATATCATGGGCACTTCATCAGCATCTACAGATCGGCGCCAACGGTTACGTGCCTACGTCACAACAAGGACTACCTCGACAGATTTGTTGTACATGTTTTGTCTGCTCTTCCGATCCCCCCTCGACATACTCGGGGGATTGGTCTTGCCAATCTAAGGGTCGCCGGACTGTGTTGTCCTAACTTTTCCTCTCTCATGCCATCAACTCTCCCCCTTGACATGCTCGGGGGCTTGGCTAAAGCCAATATATGGTTCGTAAAGACCCGAGGGTTAAAGTTCTTCTGCTCCTCCCCCTCGACAAGCTCGGGGGCTTGGCTCAAAGCCAACCTAGGGGTCGTTCGACCCGAGGACATCGTCCCACATGAGTACTTGCCTTTTGTCGATGCGAGCCGGCTTGGTCGATAAGATTGCTAAACCCGAGTCCTAGACTCCCCTCCTCTCGCGCGCCGATCTCACGTAAGCCTCCCCGCCGAGCCGTGGAGGTTGGTAAGTCGGCCTCTCCGTGAGTAGTGGTCGCGCGAGGCAAGACACAAGACGACATTACTTCAAAGACTACCAAGTTCGCGCATGCACAAAAGCAAGTACCTCATGTCGGCATTAAAAGAAAGTTCATCAAGTATTCTTTTTACATGGCCGAGAAAGGAGAGGTACAACTCCTAGATCTCTCTGCTGCCTCCGGTGTCATCTTCGGTGGATTTCTCGGTGTCTCCGGCGTCGTCCGTGTCGGGTCGCTAGACCTCCCTCCGGCTCCGTCATCACCTTCGTTAAGATCAAGACCATCCTCTCGGCTCCATCGTCATCTTCGGCTCCGTCATCATCTTCGTCGGTCGCTAGACCCTCCTCCGGCTCCATCGTCGTCTTCGTCAGGTCGCTAGACCTCCCTGCAGCTACGGCGTCGTCTTCATCAGGTCGCTAGACCTTCCTCCGGCTACATTGTCGTCTTCGTCAGGTCGCTAGACCTTCCTCTGGCTCCATCATCGTCTTCATCAGGTTGCTCTACCTTCCTTCGGCTCCCTTGTCATCTTCGTCAGGTCGCTTGACCTTCCTCCGGCTTCGTCGTCGTCTTCGTCAGGTCGCTAGACCTCTTTGCGACTCCGTCGTCACCTTCTCTAGCTTGGAAGACCTCCCCAGGATTTTATGTCGGGAATGAAGGCCTCCCTAATGGCCCTGCCAAGTATCTCTGGGTGCTTGGGCGGTTCCTGATTTGAGACCTTCCTAAGGTCGGCATGCCTCGGGTGGCTCTGCTAGACTCCTCGCAGCTATGCAGGATATCTGGGTGTCTCTACACTCCATATGTTCAAGACCAACATCACTTTGCCAAGCTTCATCATTGACAACCTCTTCATGTGACACGCCTTTCAAGATCTTGTTGGGTATCCTCGGATACTGGACATTGCTGATTTGAGGCCTCTTCGAGGTCGGCACGCCTACAAGGCCTCTTAGAGGTCAGTTCTGCAGACTCCTTGCAGCCATGCTGGGAGATCTGGGTGTCTCTACACTTCGTTCGATCAAGACCATGAGTCAGTTTTCTTCTCTTTTGAGCATCAAACCAGCCATGCTGCCTGTTTCAATGCTCGGGGACTACTCTACGAGTGCGTCTTCGACGCACTCTTATTCCTCGTCGTACCGACCTGTTGGGAAACCGGTTTCTCATCATGTCGTTACTCGATCTACTTTTTCCTTCTCTTCTTATTTTTTGGATCATCATGCCGGCCATCCTGCCCACCACGATGCTCGGATACTACTCTATGAGTGCATCCTTGATGCCCTCTGAATTTTTTCATCGTCATTTCGATCTATTGGAAGCCTGCTTCCTATAGGTCGTCACTCGACCTCCTTTCGTTCGACAAGACTTCAAACGGGTCGGCGCTAAGCCGATTTGTTCTTTTTCGTTTTGACCGACGTGCATGATATTCGACCCGTCGATAGCTCTACGACTTCATCATGACCTTTCTAAGGTCACTGCACCTACACCTCGCTCAGGGGCTTGTGAGACATGGGTACCCCTGGGTCCCCCCACCGACCAGGCTCACGGCGGTCCCCAACAAGTGGGTCCGGCCTACTAGAAGACCCGCCGACCTATTGGTGGGCCCAACTGACCTAGTTGGCAGCCCACACGACCTCCTGAAGACCTTCCAGAAGATTCCCCAGACGAGAAGACAGCTTGGCGTGCAAGACAAGGCGGTCCAGACGGATTAAGGCAGCTCGGATATGCCTTCCATGATGTAAATAGACTAGAGATCGGTTTCCCTGTATTAACCGACCTGGACTCCGGTCCACCGACCTTGTCCGCCGCCCAATATAAGGCGGGCAAGAGCGTCCTCCCGGGGACAGGTCGCCATGTAATCTCGCCACACCAGCAATACAAACCGAAGAACTGGACGTAGGGTTTTACTCTCTGTAGGACCGAAGCAGTATAAAATCTCCTTGTCCTTGTGTTTCATCATAATTTCCGTGTGCTACACTAGCATAACCATCGCGTTCTTAGCTCCAGATCTCCCCGCTGAACAACTAAACCACAGGGATTAACACCCCTATGGGTTGTCCAGATCTCACCATCTGACAGTGAAGAAATAACCTCTGCACCCACTTCCAGAGTGGGCTCATGTGCCATCCTTCTAAGCGCCACTCACACCGTTGGAGTCAATGAGATTTGGGTAGTGACTCTTTTTATTGTGCATGACTCATGGCGGAATGTGTCTTGTATTTGGATCTCCCTTGTTGGAGATAGTCTGAGTGATGACACAGTCAGGCTACCAAAGCCCTCCAGTATGGTCAAATGACGGGTGGTGTGTTAGTGCTAGAGCAAGGGTGCTAGAGGGAAATTCAAGCGCTTGGATAAGGGGGATTGAATTGGCAACAAAATTTTTATAACATGCATATTATACTACCAAAAATTTAATTAGGAAGAAATACTAATTTCTCGTTAATGAATCCTCACAATTTGCATTTCTCTGGAATTAGCAAAATTACAATGAAAATCTGAGTACATTGCACTTACATTGATTTGGATAGCATACAACCAATAGAAACTAGTACACATGTAATCTGATAGCTTCCATTGATTAAAATACCATAACAACCCATATTCTTGTGATGGAAAGATGATGATAAGAGTAGTCTAATTGTTATGGAAAGGAGTACATGATGGATGACTTCTTTGAGTCAAACCTCCAAATGAAGCAATAGTCATCAGAGTTACCGGTCAAGTGCTCAACAGCACAAGGCACAATGAGCGAGGCAGTGCCATCCTCATGCTGCCATGAAATCTTTGCCGTCCATGGGAACACACACTTGGTACTTGGCAAGCATGACACGATGTTGAAAGTTTGCACATGCAAGACAACCTCACCACTGATCCTCCTTGATGCACGGATCCCTAGTAGAGAGTTGAGCCATGGGCATAGTGGTTGCCCCACCATCTTCTTGTACGCATCATTTATTAGGTGGACACGGGTATTATTGCAGCCAGATACGATGGCTGGGAGCGCGTTGGGCAACTCCAGCTCAGCCTCCACTTCCCTCGTTGTCTTCTTGGACACAGCCACTTCCACCAACCATGTGGAATCGACAATGTTGCTGCACTCGATGTAGATGGTGGTGCACTTGGGGCGAGTGGGACAAGGCTTGATGACCTTAGGCACCTGCAACTGAGAGATCAGATCACGCTCTACCGGGAACAAACGCTCTGCATCCAGTGATGGCGGCCTTGATGAAGCGAAAGACACCTCAAGAGAAAGTCTTCGGAGATGCTCTTCATGACTTGGAAGAAAAATTTTGGGCACGTACCATCCCTTCATCACCACGGGTCCCTCAACATCTCTAGTGGCCCACCATAATGGAGGCGAAGGGTAAGACATTGCATCCCTCTCCCTCTTTAACACCGGAGATGGCACAAGATAGTCTTGCCGACTGCGCTTCTGTGCTTGCCATTGACTGCTACTTATCGTGCCGTCGATAGGCATCTGAGGTGGTGGCGACAACATTGGCTTGGGGGCGATGGGTCGAAATCGTTGATACATGGCCTCGCTACTCTCAGCATCCATCTCCTTGTGATGCGCCATGAACACTATAGAAGCTATTTGATCCTTTTTGCCTATCTTGTGTAGGTGTGAGTTGTTTGGCCATGGGCGCTAGGTGTTATAAAGAGAGTTAAGGGTGAGGTCTGTGCAGGCCAATTGAATAAACAAGGCACGTGTTGGCTGGCCACGGCTACGTGGAGACTGCATGACGAACACGCGGACAATGATTATACATAACGGATGCGTTGCCTGCACTAACTTGCAAGCTAAGCATAACTTTTGCATGAAAGTTTTAATGGATGGAAACACTACAATTTCAGTTCCACTGATCTAATCAATGGCTGTCAAGGCAACTCGAACAATTAGGTGGCAAGTCATCACTTGCATGAATAAGGCTTTTTAGTTGCCAAAGGAATGCACAAATCATACATGCATGTGAGCACGCTATATATGAATCCATGGTGATGAGTTTCATCGGCACAAAAGTTCATTGGAAAGGTCATTATGATTGGATCCTCCTGCACGAAAGCTATCACTTCCGTTTTGGCATTAGGTAATAGTGTTCATCCTCGTTTTGAAGTCATGGTTTTTGGATATATGTTTCAATATGTTATTGCTAATTGCAATTGTAAGGTACTTACGAGTTGTTTTACACGTAATAGTGCCAAAACAATGGCGTGGCATGTGTCCTCTCCCGACAGACTTTTGCCTCTATTCGGACTACAGTTTTGAGCTTTTCATTGTGCTTTATGATGTGATGATGTTAATTATGGCTATATGATCAGTTGATGGTTCTCACGAAGCTTCTCAGACACTATGCCAATTTTCATATATTATTGGCATTGCTACATGCATTGTTAATATATATTATTGCGTGCAAGGCATCGCTAAAAAACAAAATTAGTTGGGACAAGCATGAGTTCATGACTCATCATTTAGGTAGTCAATCAAATCTTTTTCTACATGTAGTGTGAGCAATAATAGGTGGACAAATGGAGAAGCCAATGCAGACGAAGGAGAGGTGACAAGTGGTTGTTCCATGAGTCAACGTGTGCATACAAACCACCGGCGCTTAAGTGGACGGACATGCGTAGCCCAACCGATCAAGTGGCTAGTGGCACCACGTGAGATACATGTCAAATGATGTTGCATGCATGTTGGTGTTAGCGGCAGTTAGCGTGCCACTTGCTTAACCGCAAGCACACATGTCAGTTGTAGCTTTTATTTTAGAGTATTCCTTCAAGATTTATCAATATGTAGAACAAGTAAAACACTAGCTCTCACTTTATACTAATCTACTAACGAAATCAAGCAATATGAGTTATGTAAAGAGATAAACTAATCTAAAGTAAACAAAGAGCAAATATAGATGCAAGATAGATAACAAAGATACATAAATATGTGTTTCCGTCCTAGGATATGATCCAGGTTGACCTAAATATGCATCTAGTACACAAAATGGGTGCTACCTTCTCTAGCTATCACAAATATTACATTCTCGCTTGTAATCTTTCCCTCATGCATGTTGTCATTACCTAGGGATAGTAAACCACTTTGCTAACACATCTATCAAAGCATCTGGAGAGTTAAGCTTATCACTACGATTATATCTATATTTGTATGCAGGCTCATTAAAGAAAAAACACACCTCAAGAGCAAGGAAACACACTCTCAACCAATCAGGAATAAGCACACAGATCCATAGGCCCATATAAATGGGAAAAAATCAACTACATTCATTGCCTAACACCCCTACCCACGTGATAATCCACAGGGTAGAAACCCAACCAAAGGCGGTTGTCAAGGATCAGTTGAACCCTTGGTCAGCTTTCCTAACCTCTCGTCGCCACGTGCCACCTTTTACCAGTTCCCAATGGTGGTTAGGGAAGATTCCTCAAATATCCTTGCCCCGAACTGACCCTTGGAGGCTATATAAGGGCAAGTACATTGGTGTCGTCTAATATGCGGTCTCATACCTTGACATATTATCTTGAGTCGACTCAACAATCAATGTGTACAATGGGTTGTCTTATAAGTTGTTTATAGGAGCTATATAACTCCTTTTTGTGCATATGAAAATGGAAATATTATAAGTTGTGTATCAACAATAACTTGCACAATGATTGTTGAGTTGTTTCATAGTCTTATACTTTAACTCATAAGGTGGTTGTTTCACGAAACAACAACCTCTTTCTCTCTTCGTGCTCTCTCTCTCTCTCTCCACTCCTTCATGAAACTCTATATAGAAAAGGGTGGGAGAGACAGAGTAGCTCTGATAAGTGTTGGGTTCCATGTACCTCTATGGATGTTGCCTTCCTTCTAAGTGAAGTAATTATTTGTGAGTCCTTCTTTTGGTTTAGTACTTATATTGAAGTGAGAACAATTCTCTTTATTTGCAGGTTCGTCACTTTGTATTTATAAACAGCCAATTCCTTCAATTCATTAAAAAATCTTGCCTCTTCCTTCAAACCACAATAATTTTGAAAATACCAGTGCAATAGAATTTGTGATTTATATCCTTTAGTGCCATTAATGTCATCATTCTGTCAATGTGGTGTTAACTAAGGTGGAAAATACCATTTTGTTCCTAGCCTCACCTATCAGTTCCCTTCCTCCCTCTCCTCCCACAAGCATCATCATCCACACTCTGCCATCTCCATGCTAGTTGTCGCACCCTAACCCAGCGGCGGCCTCTGCCCATCATCTCAAATTTTGTGCCGGTAATCATACACTAGTAGAGAATGGACCTTTGGTTCACCACTTTAGTCTCGGTTGAAATTTGGAGCCTAGACTAAATCCTTTGCATCGACATGGCCACGAGTGGTAGGGGGCTCACATATGGACCATGAAGCATTGACATGCATGAAGTGTATGTAGAGATTACATATCATAGATCCATCTAACTCTAGGATTGAACGGAGGCATTACCCTATCATCTTACAAATATTGAAGCACATAGGAGGTGATGAAGATGGCGACAGGATACCCTTGTGGAACCTTGGGGCATGCTCCACCTTTCATTGTATGAGATCTTTGCTTGGGAGTTAAGCAAACTTGGTTTCCATAAAATGAGCCTCATCCAGATTTTCCTATTACGACACCTTCTTTGTCGATGTTATATATCCCATGTTCGGACTTCAAATAAGGCAAATTCGGTGTTTAAGTTATGTGCACGAAATTATCTCAAACCTTGGTATTCATTGCTTTTTAAGGACCAATTAGCCGACCAGAGAGGGGGGAGTGAACGGGAGCCGATAAAAATTTCTTCAAAGAAAAACCGGGTAAGTCCCAAAATCACAACCAAGGATTCCCCCATGAACTTGCCAAGGTCACGTAGTCACAATGGACCTACCAACCCTAAGAGCAAGCCCAAACTCGAAGTGAAGTGAAAGCACAATTCAAGAATCGAAGAACTTAGGCAAATTTGTGATGCCTGGAACGGACTGCCCGTCAGGACGAGATGGACTGTCCACGGCTCACGGTCAGACCGTCTGTGGGCAAAGGACGGATCGCCCGTATTTACCACTCGAACATCCAATGACACACCGACTCCTCATGGATTGTCCATCTAGCCAAGACGGACTATCTGTCCGACATGAACTGTCCGACACTCGAGGTCAGACTGTCCGACATACCCACCAGAAACCTTGCACCTCGAGCACGACCACACAGACCATTCGTCCACTTCCCACGGACTGTCCATGAACCAGCTGCAACAAAAGCCAAGCTTCTCAACCGATCGAACATTCTGTGCTCAAGAACATGACGAACACGTGATGAACTTCGAACCCCACATACTATTTTGTGGCCACCAGGTGGCATTTGGACCGAGGGCTTGCACAGCTGCAAGGTACAAACAGACTGTCTGTCCTACTCACAGAGCGCGAACAGGAGCAGAAACACAAGGTCAACTCCACCTCCTCTACCACATATCTCCCGAACTATTGGATGGATTGAGCCCAAATTTTAGGAGGATGGTAAGCGTCTCTAGGAGATTCTATGCCTAAAATCTTGGAGCGCCAAACCAATCAACACGACGGGAATCGCCAAACTACCGAGCTCAAGTCACCACCTAGGGTTCTACCGAAAACTCACGACTTGAAGGAAAATCCCAGCGTTTAAGGGGTCAATATCATCCACAAAGAGGCACAAGGCACTCACCCATGATCCGCTCAAAGAAATCCAGAGAGAAACACCCTCAAATCGATGAATCAAGCGATGAATGAAAATCCCCCAAAATAGCCCCGAAAATGGCACAAAAATCACAAAGATCAAAGAGAGGGAAATTATCACAACGTCGAATTCTTCCATACATCTAGAGGTTAGATTCTATAGAATAGAATGGAAAATCTAGCCTATGGAGAAAAGGAATTGAGAAGCAGTACAGGCGAATGAGTTGCCATCCAACCCTAGAGCTATATATATATGAAGTCTCTCCTGTGGAGGCAAATGACCACACTACCCCTACAACTTAAAGTAATATACATACCCCTCATGATAATATAGTCAAGACCTGGACATTCACATCGGGCGGCCACACCTTTGCCGCAGTCTGTGTCCTCCTAACGCAAGACCCATGATCCCAGTGTCACCCGCTTTGAAGCTTCTTGGTACGCCCGGATCTCGTCTCCGCTCATCGAGCCTCCGATCTTGGCTTTGTGGAGAAACCAAGGAACCCAATAGTTTTGTGGTGAACCACTACAAACCCCGCAAATTCGGTGTACCTCCATGCCAAGCTCCTCTTGACTTGACCACCACGTCATCCAGGCTCGGTGTTGGTTTTGTGGAGTAAACCAACCAAACCTCACGTGCAGATTCTGTTTGTGAGCCGCCACCCTGCATTAGCTCATGTTCACGACTTCGTCTTGCTTTTCTTACCACCATGCGGCCCACACTTGATCCCGTTCGGCCACCGGGTTCATCGAGCCAAGCCTACTTGTCTCTCAACTCCTCGAAGGCCCTGCAAGGCTAGGACCTTTTGCGCCTACTCTTCACCTGCATCAATGCAAATCAAGCTGCAACCTGCACCTACAAAACTCGGCCAAGAGTCAGTCCAAACCACGTCAATCACTCATCACTAAGGATCGACCATCCATCGGTCCTCGGGCGCTCCGGTCCTCAATCTCCCCCTTGATGGGTGCATTGACGACACACATAGTGCCAATTCGGGAAAGAAAGAAACAGAAAAGAAAAGAACAAAAATCTCAAACAAATGATCAAAAGCCAAAGATAAGATCACTTGAAGAGTAAGTCTCTATCTCTAAGGCAAGGACAATGACTCAACACAACTGAGACAAAATGCTCATAATGCCGACTCCTCGAGGGGAGACAAACGAGCTCGACACCATCAGCAAAAGAGCAAAGCACAAAGCACAACTCAGGTGACACAAAGAGCTCCCCCATGCATGAATGCAAGCCCTCCTGAACAAATGTGTGCAAACTCAAGTTCTCCCCCTGAACTGAGTATACATCTCCACAAATTCAATCTGAATTAAATGCACAATTTTAAGAGGGGTAGAGTTGTCACACGCTGAAATTTCCAATTTCGGGATGTGAATAGAGAGAATAATTAAATAGCAATTTTCTCATAATTTTAAAATTTTTCCAACATTTATTTTTCTTTACGGGAAATATAGCATAGGAAAAAATTCTTATTTGATTTTCTAAATCAAATAAATGGTTATGTGTGTTGCACTCATGCCGTTGCATCTTGGTGCTTCTTGAGTGCAAAAGGTTTCAAAAATGCGTTTAGAAGTTGTCCAAATTCTTCCGAGAATTTTCCTGGACTTTTACGGAATTTATTCTCATTTTTCTTGAGCTATTTCTATTTATTAGAAGGCTCTAAAATCTTTTTCATGAGCTCCAAATACTTTGTTTGGATTGTTCATGCTCCAATCTAGCTCGGGATTTTTTCCTGAAATTTTTGGGATTTTCAAAATATTTTCGTGGCTTTAATGAATTACCTAGCTATTTCTAGATTAATTTGTTTTCACGAAAATGTTTTCTCGAAAATGAAAAGGAATTTCCTTTTTCCTTTCCTTTTTCGGCCCACGGCCGTTTTCGGCCCGGGCCTCCGAAGTCCACCGCCGCCCCCTCGGTCGGCTCCGCTTTCCACCGCGGCCTAGCGGCCCGGCCAACCGCCGGTGGCCCGGCGGGCCGCTCACGACCCGGCATGGTCCGCTCTCGCCTCCCTCCACCACGGTCGCTGACCGGTGGGCCCCCCTTGTCATCCCTAACCCCGCACCGTGCCGGTGTTGGACTCTGGGAGTCCCGGCCGCGCACGCCCGCGCCGCCTCCTAGGGGTGGCCCGCATGCCAACGGGTGCGCCCGGCCCTTTATAAGCGGCCGCCACCACCGCGGGCGGGTTCTCGAACCCTAGCCACCACCGCCCCCGCGTCCCGCCGCCGCGGGACAACACCGCCATCGCCTCGGTCCGCCGTCGCGGACGCCCGCCGAACCAATCGGGGACGTCGTGAAGTCCGCGACGCCGAGCCGAACGTTCGCCGCCCCTCCCCCGTGCGCCATCGCCGCTTGGGACGAGCCGCCGCCTCGTACCCGCGCCGCCGCCACCCTCTTCGATTCCGCCGCCCCTCCTCGTCAATGCCGTCGGTGAGCCCTTCCTTGAGGTCCCCTAGACCTCCTCTTCTTTTCCCCCCACTCAATCGAGCCCCTAGGTGCTTGAATCGCTGGCGAAGGAAGCCACCCGCACCGCCCTGCGCATCTGGCCAGAGCTTGAAGAAGCTCTTGGTTGTTTTGCGTTTAGACCCTTAGGGTTCCCTGATATCTCTAGATCTGTTTCTGTGTCTTGGCAATCTTCCTTAAAACCCCCTGAAAAGATCCCCCTTCCATACATAAATCCGCCCTGGACCTCTTGCAAGATGACCCTCGGGTTTGTAAACATAATTATGTATATGCCCCTGTCTTTTCGCAGTTCAACCCTGGAAGTTTCCAATCTTCACATCTAGGTCCTCGGATCTTTAAAGAGCCATATCTTTCTCGTTTTAGCTCCGTTTTAATCTGTTCAAATTGCGTTAGGTCCAGAGTAATGCAAAGCACGCTTTAGTGGTGACTTTTCATCATATTTGTTTTCTGAAAATTAATTTAATATTAACTTTGATTAATACTTAGTTATACACGCCTTTTATAAATAAAAGCAATATAGATCTATACCCGTTTTTCATAATCAAATTTAATTTGATTAATGATTACTTTACATGCTTTTATAAATAAAATCTAATTAGATCTTTTACTTGGGTTTTTCCATGAGTCAAATATTAGTTTGCTTAATGATTAATTAATATATTCTAATTAAAAGTTGATTAGGCTCTTACATCGGCTTTTATAATAAATATTAATTTGATTAATGCTAATACCATAATGTTTTTGATAATAATATGACCTACCCGAATTACAAAGTTCGTTTAAATTTTTCATATAGTTTAGTTTTTCTAAATTAAATATTTAATTGATTAATTCATATATTAATCTTTATAAATAAAACTTGATTAGTTCTTTACTCCGATCTTTTACAAATATAAAGTAATGTTGCATTAATTCCCGCATAGGGTGTTTTCTTTATGAAATATCCCTACATAATTTTTGCTAATTAAAAATAAACCTAGCTCATTGTTTGATCTCTCATCCGCAAATCAATCGTTAGACGTTCTTTACCTTAGTGTCTCTTTTGATCAAGTTTATCGAAGCTCTAAACCTTTCTAGTGTTAGCCCAAGCTAACCGTTTGCATTTAATCAAACCTTAGAGTTTACGCTTAGCTTAGTAGCTTTATCTCGTGTGAGTAGTCTTGGGCGAATAATTAGGAACTTTAGCTTGGGGTGATCTTACCGATAAGGACAAGGGATCGGCGATCTTGCGGGGTATGGACTCACTCTAGCGGGGGGTCGAATGAGTTATTCTTTTTATAGTGGGGTATCGACCTGCTAGGGGACTTTATACCTTGCTAACTGATCCGGACCTTGTGGGTCACTACTTGTTGGAGAACCTTTGTAAAGGCCATGTAGCGTCCCTATGCAACCACACCTCGGTAGTGTGGTATGGTGCCTGCGCAGCATCGCATGGTTGGGTTCAAAGTTCTTCGGAGCTTTTACGCTGCTTGTGGTGAAAGTGTACAACCTCTGCAGAGTGTAAAACTAATCGATTAGCCGTGCTCACGGTCAAGAGCGGCCTGGACCCTCACATGATAACTGAACTTGAAGATGGACTTAAATTGTGATATGTGTTATGGTTATGTTTGCCATATGCTTATGGCGTATCTCTTATCTTTATGCTTAATTGAGGGTTGGTATAAACTTATACTTTTATTAGTAATCGAGTGCTAATAAAATTTGATCAACTAAAATGCTAAATGCTTATAGCCCAAGACACTATAAAGCCTTTGCATTCATTCTTTCCCCACACTTGCCGAGTACGACAAGTGCTCACCCTTGCTATAAACAATGTTGCTCGAAGAAGGAAGTTGCCTTGAAGCCTTGCGAAGATGTTGCTTGGTGCTAGGCGTACGTAACCCCCGATCGATCGCTTGTGAAGTTTGCTTGCCTTCGTTTCCAGGATTTAAGCGTAAACTCTGATAATCTCCCTTTTTCTTACGTGATACTGTTTCTGTATACACTTATATGTCACTATATGCATGAAACTTGATCCTGGCATGCATATAGGTTTGCACTTGGTTTTCTTTGGAAAAACAGGTGTGACAGAGTGGTATCAGAGCTGTATCGACTGTAGGACGTGAGCCTAGATAGTAATGGTTATTACTTAAGGATTTCTTTGATCTAAAAATTCAACACTACCTTTCCCTTGAACTCGTGATGAATATTCTCGCTTCTTGAACCATTATCTTTCACCAATCCTCCTTGATGGCTCACTGTTGATCGTTACATTTCCATTTGCACATCATTGTCTTGCAAATGATTATGATCTCTACCCTTGCCTAATTATTTACTCTTCTCTTGGTCTTGATCTTGTCTCTCCTTTCCACTTTTCTCAAGAAATTCCACCAATAAGTCAAAAGGTGAATTGTTGCCCCTAACATTCTATCTACTCGCGCAGCTCTCGACACATCAGCGCTGTTCTAATTTTATCTCGAGCTACAGAACTCCGATTGACATGAAACTAGTTGGGTTAGTTCCTAAATTTCATAAGTAAATCTCTATCAAAAATTCAGACCTATCCAGTACATATTCCAGGAGCTATGATCGAAACATTGGAGCTATCAGAATCTATAAACTCTGCTGACCAAGTTACCTTCATTCTTATATATCTCGGGCTGTGGACCTCCGATTGAGTTAAATCCAATTGGAGTAGTCCGGGAATTTCATAAGATTCACTCTGTCCATAATTCATCAATTTTGGTTGTATATACAGGGAGTTATGCCCGAAACTTTGGAGATTCTCGAATCTGTCAACACTGCTGACATAGCCATCTTGTCCCATTCATATCCCTAGTTCTAAACCTCTGATTGAGGTGATCCCAAATGGGATGAACTCATAATTTCATACTCCTTGATCTGGGAAAAATCTATTATTTATGGATATCCTTTCTTGGAGCTACATTTGATCTATTAGGAGGATACCCTCGACATTGTTAACAACGTGTAGTATCGTTCCCTGAGCTATGCCTTGATTGGTGAAGTTCTGTGCTTGCATGATGATGCTTGGTTTTATGACCTTGATTGATTTGTTTCTTTGCAGTGAGTGTTGGTGTATTGTGGATCTTATATCTGCAATGACATCAGTTGCTTAGTTGGGTTCTTCTTTTGTATCTCCCACCTCCTTGCTCTTCCCATTCTTTCTCTCTACTCTTCAGTCTATCTCCTCTGATCCTATCATAAATACCCAATCAGATGGAGAGCTCCAACATAAATCATGAAGATAAAGATAATGTAGAAACATCAACATTCCTCTTGCAACCTCATCATGGAGACACAAGATGTTGGAGTATATCGCTACACAAACTCAGGTTCTGCAAACAATGACCCAAGCCCTGGTTAAGATTCATCAGTCCATTACAAAGCAAGCTTCACTACCTAAAGACCACAATACCATCACCAATGATAGCCATCAAAACATGACTCCCCCACCATTTGATAAAGAGAAGCTATCAGCTATGCAGACTCAAGTCAAACAAGAAAGGATGCAGCCTAGCACAACCTACTTTCGTAATGATACGGCCAAAGACAGAGTTCCCATTGGGCCAGTGAAGAGGCAAGTTGCTGAAGCATGGAATAATCAGAGAAAGAAGAAGAAGAAGCATTAAGCACTAAAACTAACAATGGAGAAACAACATGAGGTTAACAAGGCTCCGGATATGTGTCCGGGGGTGAGCACGATGCTCTTTCATGCCCCCGGACGAAAGCTAGTCTTACGACATCGAAGCTCGCCAACATAACCCTATAGAAGTCAATAAGCGAGAGGATGTTGTCCACCCAAGACCCAACTCAAGAAGAAGGTTCTCAAGTCGAAGGTCATCCTCAAACCATAAACCTTGATGATTGGATTATCACTTGCAAGGAATACAAACTTGGTAGACGCAAGCGATCCAACAAACAAAACCGTAGAACAAGACGAGAGAAGAAGTTATCACATCTAGGGGCAAGTAATGGTATTGAACCCGGTTCGACAAACCCCAACTTAAGATTGTTCGACCTACATATGTCACTCCTATCAAGAAGAATCCCGATGCACAAGTTGATCTACCAAGGACTATGATGGAGCAAAGCGAAGAGTGGAGAAATCACAATGATAGAAGAATGGATAAATTATAAGTGGGACCGGACTATATATTCCTATACAAGTCAAATGAGTTATGGAGGAAAGAAGAGCATGTTTGGTATGCTTGTGTAAGGAAGTCGATATGAGGAAAGTTGATAAGCATAAGCTTTGGATAATACCCACATGAGTCTTTGTTTCTTGTTAACCTTTCTCGAATCTCGGGACGAGATTCCTTTTAAGGGGGGTAGAGTTGTCACACGCCGAAATTTCCAATTTCGGGATGTGAATAGAGAGAATAATTAAATAACAATTTTCTCACAATTTTAAATTTTTTCCAACATTTATTTTTCTTTACAAGAAATATAGCATATGAAAAAATTCTTGTTTGATTTTATAAATCAAATAAATGGTAATGTGTGTTGCACTCATGCCGTTGCATCTTGGCGCTTCTTGAGTGCAAAAGGTTTCAAAAATGCGTTTAGAAGTTGTCTAAATTCTTCCGAGAATTTTCTCGGACTTTTCTGGAGTTTATTCTCATTTTTCTTGAGCTATTTCTATTTATTAGAAGGCTCTAAAATCTTTTTCATGAGCTCCAAATACTTTATTTGGATTGTTCATGCTCCAATCTAGCTCGGGAATTTTTCCCGAAAGTTTTGGGATTTTCAAAATATTTTCGTGGCTTTAATGAATTACCTAGCTATTTCTAGATTAATTTGTTTTCACGAAAATGTTTTCTCGAAAATGAAAAGGAATTTCCTTTTTCCTTTCCTTTTTCGGCCCACAAATTGTTTTCGGCCTAGTTCTCCGAAGTCCACTGCCGCCCCCTCGGCCGGCCCGCTTTCCACCGCGGCCTAGCGGCCCGAGAACCGCTAGTGGCCCGGCGGCGCTCACGACCCGGCATGGTCCGCTCCTCGCCTCCCTCCACCACGGTCGCCGACCGTGGGCCCCCCTTGTCATCCCTAACCCCGTGCCGTGGCGGTGTTAGACTCGGGAGTCCCGCCGCACACGCCCGCGCCGCCTCCTAGGGGTGGCCCGCACGCCAACGGGTGCGCCGCCCTTTATAAGCGGCCGCCACCACCCCGGGCGGGTTCCCGTAACCCTAGCCACCGCCGCCCCGCGTCCCGCCGCCGCCGGACAACACAGTCCGCCATCGCCTCGGTCCGCCGTCGCGGACGCCCGCCGGAACCAATCGGGGACGCCGTGAAGTCCGCGACGCCGAGCCGGACGTTCGCCGCCCCTCCCCGTGCGCCGTCGCCACTTGGGACGAGCCGGCCGCCTCTGTACCCGCGCCGCCGGCCACCCTCTCCAATTCCGCCGCCCCTCCTCGTCAATGTTGTCGGTGAGCCCTTCCCCGAGGTCCCCTAGACCTCCTCTTCTTTCCCCCCACTCAATCGAGCCCCTAGGTGCTTGAATCGCTGGCGAAGGAAGCCACCCGCACCGCCCTGCGCATCTGGCCAGAGCTTGAAGAAGCTCTTGGTTGTTTTGCGTTTAGACCCTTAGGGTTCCCTGATATCTCTAGATCTGTTTCTGTGTCTTGGCAATCTTCCTTAAAACCCCCTGAAAAGATCCCCCTTCCATACATAAATCCGCCCTGGACCTCTTGCAAGATGACCCTCGGGTTTGTAAACATAATTATGTATATGCCCCTGTCTTTTCGCAGTTCAGCCCCGGAAGTTTCCAATCTTCGCATCTAGGTCCTCGCATCTTTAAAGAGCCATATCTTTCTCGTTTTAGCTCCGTTTTAATCTGTTCAAATTGCGTTAGGTCCAGAGTAATGCAAAGCACGCTTTAGTGGTGACTTTTCATCATGTTTGTTTTCTGAAAATTAATTTAATATTAACTTTGATTAATACGTAGTTATGCACGCCTTTTATAAATAAAAGCAATATAGATCTATACCCATTTTTCATAATAAAATTTAATTTGATTAATGACTACTTTGCATGCTTTTATAAATAAAATCTAATTAGATCTTTTACTCGGTTTTTCCGTAAGTCAAATATTAACTGGCTTAATGATTAATTAATATATTCTAATTAAAAGTTGATTAGGCTCTTACATCGGCTTTTATAACAAATATTAATTTGATTAATGCTAATACCATAATGTTTTTGATAATAATATGACCTACCCGAATTACAAAGTTCGTTTAATTTTTTCATATAGTTTAGTTTTTCTAAATTAAATATTTAATTGATTAATTCATATATGAATCTTTATAAATAAAACTTGATTAGTTCTTTACTCCGGTCTTTTACAAATAAAAAGTAATGTTGCATTAATTCCAGCCTAGGGTGTTTTCTTTATGAAATATCCCTACATAATTTTTGCTAATTAAAAATAAACCTAGCTCATAGTTTGATCTCTCATATGCAAATCAATCGTTAGACGTTCTTTACCTTAATGTCTCTTTTTATCAAGTTTATCGAAGCTCTAAACCTTTCTAGTGTTAGCCCAAGCTAACCGTTTGCATCTAATCAAACCTTAGAGTTTCGCTTAGCTTAGTAGCTTTATCCGTGTGAGTAGTTTGCCTTTGCTCATTTGCCTATCAAGTAATCTTATCACTCTTGTTTAATGTTTATCTTAGAATCTTGTTTATCAGCATCTAGCTAGTTGATGTCTATCCCATCTCTGTTAGGTTGTCTTTTTATAAATCAGCTATGTTCTTATGCCAATCTTTCGTAGCTATACCTTTCTTTAGAGCTAATCTGGTTATCGGTTCCTTTACCAACTGGTTTAGCTTACCCTTTTGTTCAGTTGTTGCCCTTCGGTCTAGTTCTCTTCGTAGACTAGTTTTCTTAAACCTAGCCTAAGGTCTGTGTGTGCGTTATAGTTCGCTTCTACCATTCTCGTTCGTTTCACCTTAACCTTGTACGTTAGCATGTGTATCACCTATTATTTATTATAATACTAAAGATGCATGTTAATCTTGACTAATTTCTTATTCCAATGCTTTTATAAATAAATAGTGACTAGGTTCTAATCCGGTTTTCTTTAATCATGATGTAATTGGTTAATCCCTATTCATAACTAGTTTTTCTAAATAAAAGATGTTAGAGTTAAACATCGGTTTTCATAATAAAGTTAATATGCCTAATGACATCATAAATGCCTTTTTCAATATTAAAATATGTTTAGTTGAACGCGTGACATAAAGTTACTCGCCTAGATATCTTATACTTGCTTTATATTTTTAAAGTAATTGTTAATTTGACATAACTTCTACTCGAATGTTATAAATAAAATATGATTAGGTTTATCATGATTTCTTTAATTAAATGTAACTTGTTTAATGGTAACATCAAGTATTTCTCTCGAAATATTCTTTCACATGATTTCTTAATTAAAATATGTCAAGCGTAGTCTCTTGTTGTTTGATAATGATCTCATGATAGTTTTGAGCTTAGTTCGTTTTCGCGTTTCTTGCGCTTGCGTAACCAATAGGATCGAGCTCTATCCCGGTGCGATCTTTCTGGTCCTTGCTCAATCTTCCGCGACCATCTCTTCAAAGTTAACCAAGCCTTTCCCTTCCAAGCACACTTTGTGTTCTTTAGTGATCCATCTAATCAAGCATATCCTTTAGTGTGTTCTTTTAAAGCTTTCTTTTAATTGGTGCATTGTTCTTAGTTGTACCCGTGCGTTTGCTTTGCATGTTTTGTGCTCGATGATTGATGCAAGTAGAATGAACGTGGTTCGAGAGCTTGGAAGAGTGTGAAGGTGAAGATTCCGAGCAACATCACCACTTTGGTTAAAGGCAAGTGTGTCCTTGATCTTTTGTCCTAAGAATTATATTTAATCACTCATTGCATTGCTTTGCATTAACTTTGATGGGTTCCTATTAAGGATGACTAGCCTCATTGACCATTATCTTGAACCTGGTTTTGTTAATTACTATTGATGGTAGATGTTGCTTAGTCTGCTCAACCGGGTTGGTAATAATCAACATGGTTATCATTTCATGCTCTATGTTTCTTTATGACAATTTTAATACAAGATCACTGTGCATTAATCGGAACATGGAGAACCACCCAGGAAAACAGTACAACCACAAGAACTAAACGGGCACTGGTCTTGGCTGAATAATTAGGAACTTTAGCTCGGGGCAATCTTACCCGATAAGGACAAGGGATCGGCGGTCTTGCGGGGTATGGACTCGCTCTAGCGGGGGTCGGGTGAGTTATTCTTTTTATGGTGGGGTATCGACCTGCTAGGGGACTTTATACCTTGCCAACTGATCCGGACCTTGTGGGTCACTACTTGTTGGAGAACCTTTGTAAAGGCCATGTAGCGTCCCTATGCAACCACACCTCGGTAGTGTGGTATGGTGCTCGCGCGGCATCGCATGGTTGGGTTCAAAGTTCGCGGAGCTTTTACGCCGCTTGTGGTGAAAGTGCACAACCTCTATAGAGTGTAAAACTAATCGATTAGCCGTGCTCACGGTCAAGAGCGGCCCGGACCCTCACATGATAACCGAACTTGAAGATGGACTTAAATTGTGATATGTGTTATGGTTATGCTTGCCATATGCTTATGGCATATCTCTTATATTCATGCTTAATTGTGGGTTGGTATAAACTTATACTTTTATTAGTAATCGGTGCTAATAAAATTTGATCAACTAAAATGCTAAATGCTTATAGCCCGGTCCACTATAAAGCCTTTGCATTCATTCTTTCCCCACACTTGCCGAGTACGACAAGTGCTCACCCTTGCTATAAACAATGTTGCTTAGAAGGAGGAAGTTGCCTTGAAGCCTTGCGAAGATGTTGCCGGTGCTAGGCGTACGTAACCCCCGCCGATCGCTTGTGAAGTTTGGTGCCTTCGTTTCTAGGATTAAGCGTAAACTCGATAATCTTCCTTTTTCTTACGTGATACTTGTTTCGTATACACTTATATGTCACTATATGCATGAAACTTGATCCCGGCATGCATATAGGTTTGCACTTGGTTTTCTTTGGAAAAAGGTGTGACACATATCTATACATCATAAAAGCTCAACAAGCATGATCATAGGCTCATCCAGAACATATTACAGTGATCAATGTATATGAGAGAAGCACATCCTCCAAAGAATATGATACAAATGCAGTATATGATACAAAGATGCTGGAAATGATCGATGCAAGCTACATATGCACATGAGATTGCCAACCCAATCTCAAAACGGGTACACCACACCAAGTTCACCTCGCAAACGAGAAAATGTAACTTGGTCCAAATGCTTAGTGAAGATATCTGTAAGCTGTTTCTGGGTTGGCACATGTATCAAATCTATGTTTCACTTTTCCACATTATCTCTCAAAAAGTGATATCGCACGTCTATGTGTTTGGTTTTGGAATGGAGCACTGGATTTTTGGCAACGCTTATGGCACTGGTGCTACCACACAAGAGAGAGACGTGGGTGCACTCCTCACCAAAATCACTCTTGGTATAGGTGATCCAAAACAACTGGGAACAACAACTAGCAGTAGCAACATACTCAACTTTGGTGGTCGACTGGGCTACACTAGACTATTAGCGAGATGACCAAGAAACCAATGAGTTACCCAAAAACTGACAAGTACCCAAAGTCGATTTCCTATCTAGACGGCAACCGGCAAAATCAGCATCCAAAAAACCATGAAGCGCTAGAGAAGAGGACGTCGAGTACCAAAGCCCAAGCTCAAGAGTGTATCGCAAATACATGGCAATCCACTTGACGGCCTACTGACACCTGAAAATGAGTGCACAGACACACACTGAACTGTACGGCCTTGGTCGCCGTCAGGTAGAGGAAGGAGCCGATCATGCTCTAGTACTCCTTCTGGTCCACGGGCTCTCTGTCCTCGTCCGCGTCCAACACTGTAGTCGTACTCATCGGTGTCGACATTGGCTTGGAGTTTTCCGTCTTGAATTTCTTGATGATGTCCTTCGTGTACTTGGCTTGATGCACAAATGTTCCCTCCTTGGCCTGGTTGATCTAAATCTGAGAAAGAATTGCAATTCTCCCATCATAGACATCTCAAATTCTCTACTCATGTCCTCTGCAAACCTCGCAACCAAAGAGTGAGACGAGCCACCAAAGATAATATCATCCACATAAACCTGAACAATTAGGATATCATCACCCTACCTGAAAAGAAAGAGAGTTTTATCACCTTTGCCCATCTCGAATCTCATGCTGAACAAGAACCCCCTCAACTTGCCATACCATGCCCAGGGTGCCTATTTCAGCCTATAGAGAGCTTTCCTAAGATTGTACACTCGGTGTGGGAACTCAACACTCTCAAAGCCTGGGGTTGCCTCACACACACTTCTTCCTCGAAAGCCCTATTCAAGAAGGCACTCTTTACATCCATTTGGTACAATTTGAACCCTTTAGCTACGAAAAAGGCTAGAAGGATCCTAATCGCCTCCAAATGATCCACTCGAGCAAAAGTCTCCTCACAATCCATCCCCTTTTTATGGCTATAACCCTGAGCAACAAACCTTGCCTTTTTTCTCACCACTTCTCCATTCTCTCCCTCTTTGTTTTTCCGCACCCATCTAGTGCCTATAGGTTTGCAATATGGTGGAGGATCAACTAACTCCCAAACTTTGTCCAATATCCTTGGGCTCGAAAGATGCAACAAAAACTGAATGAGAAAAGTAAGATATTTTCTAGGACCTCAACTGTGTTGTGTGCTCATTGATGTCTACGATGATTCTTGTGGGAGGATGATCAACTTGTACTCGCCTGGGCACCTCACGCCCGGAGATGACCTCCCTTTCAACAATAGCTTCCACTCGATCTTGTTGGGTCGTGGTCGGTGTAGGGGAAGGACCATCCCGAACCGTAGTGGAAGTAGAGGGTACATGCGCGGCTGGAGCTTCACCATCATCACCATCATCCTCTCCAACACCATCCTTCTCATCCTCAAGGATCTTTTCGTCAATTTCATCATCACCTGTAGAATCAAAGATAGCAGAGCTACATGGTTGTGTCTCGTCGAAGGTTACCTCGTAAATCACCCTGATTTGGTTAATGTCAAGATTGAGCACATGATATGTTCTATAATGATTAGCATAACCAAGAAAAAAGTCATCGGAAGACCTTGCCTCAAACTTATTCATCCCTGTTTGAGGCATAACCTTTGAAATAAAAAGAAATATCGAATATCTTGTTAAGGAAACACGAAAACGTGTGGTCATATGGTTTTAATTTTTTAAAAAACAAACAAATTTTGAAAATCATGAGATTTGTCATGATGTGATGACATCATATGTGGAGCCTGTGGTAAATTTTTGAGAAGGTTTTATACATTTTTTCACATATGATGTTTAGAAATTTGAAGCATCTCAGATGAAGGATCGTAGCATTAAGTAGGATTCAATGAGATGGAGTCCAAGTGACGGTCGAATTGTCATTTGACAACCAAACTTTGTTTATAGGCAATAGAGAACAAACATTGCTTCATGTTAGGTTTTGGTAATTTTTTTGAAACTGTTTGACAATTTTAATGTATTAAGTGCCATTATAGAACTTTAATTCATATAAATTGAATTTGAGCATAAGATAATTGAATTATATGAGTAGAAAAATTAAACACATATTATTTAGTAATTTTGACAATGTATTGTTCAATTAACTCATACTAATTCCAATTTATGTTATGCAAAAGAAAGAGAAGGAGAAGAAAAAATTTTCGCCGAGTGTCGACACACAATAAAGAAGCTCTCTTCCTAGTGTTGCTTCAAACACTCAGTGAATAGTGCTACGTCATCGATCCTGAGTCCGTGCAAAACTCTCCTTTTCACCGAGTCTTTGGTCCACGAGTGCTTGTTGCCGAGTGCAACACTCGGCGAATACAACATCGAGTGTTTTATGGGCTTCAGGCACTCGACGTCTTTAGGGATTCCCGCAGTGAATTGCAAATCTGAAAATAGAATAAAGTGATATTTCAGAGACATTTTGTACCTGAAGTTTGGATGTTTTTGGACAAGAAGTAAACTTGGATTTTTGGTGTCTAGTTTGGCCTAACTATTTGTCGATCAAGGAAATCAAAGGTTTCGTATTCAAATCAGAGTTGAAAGTTTGCAAGTTAAAAATGTTTGCATTAAGGTTATATATATAACATCATCATTCAAATGTGTTGGTGTTAGGATTAGTCCCGACACTAACTAGTGAGATACGATGTGATCAGCCTCTCGATTGTTGGTGCAAATGGCAACACAGGGATACAAGTTTATCATGGTTCTGGCCGCGGGGCCATATGTCCAGCTGATTGCGCGTGTGCGCTGTATTGACTTGCACAGATGGTGCCTGTAGAGGGGGCAACAAGCAAGGTGAGAGAGGAGGAGAGGCATCCAAGTCCCTGCTAGGATGATTGAGGTGAAGTGCCAATATCAGGGAGTGTGAGTGTGGTGTGGAAGCAGATGTGAATGCGAGAATGCGAGTGCGGATGCCGGCAGCTAGGCGGCTGCCTCCTCCTTTTATAGGCCAAGGGGAGGCAGCTTAGAGACGTGCTGCATGATGTTATATACAGTGACGATGTACCGGCGTACAGTGCTCCTGGCGTGACAGTTGTCCTTTGTTGACGGTGAATTTCCGTCAACCTAGAGTACTTGTTATACATTGGTTTCAATTATGATTTGCAACTAACCCACCACTAGGCATACTAATGATGTAACAAGTTCAAACTTGCATGTCGATTTTGGAGTTTGTTGTTTACGCAGAAATTAACGTTAAAGAGGAGACTTTCGAGATAAGTTCATCAAGCAATTCAAGAGAAGATCATGAAGCCCGTCACAAGTCAAGACACGAAGTGAACAAGACTCCAAACAACCCAAGGACCGAATCATCAACACACAAAACTCCGGGACTTGGATGTTTACCAACGAGATCAACTCAGCCGAGAGATATTCTCACGACTCGGACAGCATGATCTTTCGGTACAGATTCGGAGACTTAAACGGTCTTTAATGGCAAAAGTTTGACTACCAAAGTTGTGGGCATCGACGATACCTTCGATTTGGACATGTGGAAGGCCCAATTCAGATAAGGGAGCTAGGAGATATAGCCCCCGAAATCCTTGCTGCGCAGTCAGTCCGAAATCAGAACAGATTGTCTTCCAAGACCGATTTGGAGATCTTATCTTCGTTTTTAAGGAAAGCAATGAATACCAAAGTTGAAGATAATTTCATGGCACACAACCTGGACACCGAATTTGCATTATTTGGAGTCCGGACATGGGAGATATGGCGCCGACAAGGAAGGACTCATGAATCAGGAAAATCTGGCTGATTTTATGGAAACCAAGTTTGCTTCTCTCCCAAGGAGGATCTCATGCAAGGCAAGGTGGAGCACGCCCAAAGGCACCCCAAGGACATAAATACAACCCCCTAGGCACCCCAAGAGGGGGACCCATTGAACAAATCATCCTACCGACGCCAATCACCGAAAAACCGCCGCCGCAAGATGAGGGAGAGAGTTAGATGAGCTCGCCGCAAGGATCAACGCCGGCGGAGAGAAGGAAGCAAGAGGAGGACTCCAAGCCGCCGGCCTAGGGGTGTTCCCAAGCTCCATCGCCGCCATCTTCATCGACGACGTTCTCCGGAGTCTCCATCACCCCTATGTGCTTCAATCCGTGTAAGATGATGGGGTAATGTCTCCGTTCATCCCTAGGATTAGATGGATACATGCTATGTGGTCGCTACTCGATTTGTGGTTTCAATCTATTGTTTTCATGTTGATGATGCTTTGATGATTAAGGTTAGCTACCATGTTTCTTCGGGCGTATGATATCCGCTACTCCCATAGATTCCATCAGCATACCGTGTCCATCATAGGTCTAGTCACGAATACCTTCGCGTAGTGACAGTACGAGAGGAGGGAAAGGGCGAAACCGTGGTCACAACCCCCGGTAGATTGGTTTACCGCTTTCGTTTAGTAGATGCATACCATGTTATCCTAGATCCTATGGAGGGAACGCTTATCTTTCTTGCTCACTCTCTTGTGTTCACCCCTTTATCATCTAGTTTAACCCTAGATTTGTTTGATCAACTTAACTTAGATTAACTTAGGTTAGATTGTCTTTACTTTTAGATTAATACTCTCTTTTAAAGGTTTTCCATTCAACTAGATTAGTACTTGGTTAAGAACTAGCAATCCCCTTGCTCCGCGGATTGACAAGAACCTTGGGAATCACGTGGTGAAAAAGGTGTAGGTCCGTACGCTTGCGGATCGTAGGTGGATACGAGTTTTATCCGTCAACATCCTTGCGTATTCTCGTCTCCGGGGCGGCTTGATGATGAATCCCGGCTTCCGCGGCCGACGTGGCAACTCCTGTATTTGTCCGGAAATGGCTTCGAGGGTGCTTTTGATCGGCGTCCGTGTGTGGTCGTCGTCCGTATGCTGGTTCGAGGGTGCGCCCATGCTCGTTCGAGGGTCTTGTTGAGGGAGGGGCCTTGGATGCATAGGCACCGGTGTGGCGACATCCCGTCGGCACAGGGCGCCACATCGTCGGGAATGGCCGCACAGCGCCGGAGAAGGTGGATAGGCTGTGCTCCGCGCATCCCACGCCACGGTGTCGCCCGGGTCATGTGCTTGGTCGCCGCCAGTACACCCTTCGAGGTTGCTCCTGTGCCCTTTCGAGGGGCTCGCCGTGGGAGGACAGGAGCAGGCAACACAGTGTTTTGGAAGGACACTGGCATGTCCGCACAGTCCGCGTGCAGTGCCAGCGCAGGGGATGGCTGCATAGTGACGGACTGGCCGCACAGTGCCGGGGCTTGATTCCCGAGCGGTGTCAGCGGAGCAGCGTGGGGAGGATTTGCCTTTTGACCATGGCGCCCACGGTGGGTCAGAGCATTTAATGCTCCTATCGGGGGAGATAGACTAGGTGTCATGGGTCGAGGTTGAGCCTCGAGCGAGGCGGAAACCTGCTCGAGGGGTGCTGGACCCTTGAGCGAGGCGGAAATCTGTTCATGGGCGCCCGACCCTCGAGCGAGGTAGAGATTGACTCGAGGGCGACCGGGACCCTCGTCAAATGGGCCTTGGGGGGCCACTGGACCGTAGCAGGCCGTGGACCTTACACGTGTTTGGTTGTGGTTAAATTGTGAGGTACTTTCGAGTGCGATTGAGTTTTTAGAGGGTGGTCTTCCCCTTAGTTAGGAGACCCCTTATGGCCATCCCCGACAAAATGGATTCAAAAATTACTTGAAGGTGCAAGGAAAATATTTCTAGGTTTGTCTTCTAAGTCAAATTTTTAAATTTAACTAGCAATATCTATAACAAATATATTTTACCTCAAACTGAAATATATAACAAATATATTTTACCTCACATTTCATGGTCGGCCCTTAAAGTATGGGGTGGTCCTCATCTAGGTCGACATACTATAAAATTGCATTTTTAAGTCCCTAAACTATTGAAGTGGGTCATCTAGGTCCAAAATCAGTCACGTCACACACATAAGCTGACATGGCACACTGACTTCGCAACAACGTGGAACCTGACGTGTGGAACCCACCAATCCTCTCCCTTTTCTCTCTTTATTCCTCAACATGTCTATCTTCCTCCGGCAGCGCATCCAACAGGGGAGCGGGGGAAGCTCCGGCGGCCGCGTGTCCAGCTGGGGGTGAGGGAGCTCTAGCGATGGCGGGGGTGGAGGAGGTGGCCGGTGGCTGCGGAGGAAGCAATATGGTGGAGGAGGAAGTCGAGGTGGAGGCGGCTGACCGTGGAGGAGGTTGGGGAGGATTAGAGGTACCTAGGCGGCTCTGCCGGAGGCTAGTGCCGGTCACGGAACAACTAGATCTAGCACGAGTGGCAGGGGCGAGGCCTCCAGGTGGTGCGGCCGAGCATGAGGCCAGCAGGGACGGGTCCTCGGGCGGCGCGACAAGGGGTTGGAGCTCCATGCGTCGCGACTAGTGCCAGCAGGGTGACCTCTCCACATCCGCCACCACCTAGAACTCGAGCTCGCACACCAATCCACCATTGACCAGGCTCTGAGCTCGAGCACCCCTGTCTGCCGGTGGGAGATGTAAATGCTGGCAACAGAGGAAGCGAAGGTGTGGTGCGGCTCAATTGTGGCTTTCTACAGAAGGGGAGGAGACCATGAGGTGTCTTGGCCGGTGGTGGCGAGGAGTCGGTGCCTTCTGGATGCGCCACCGAGTAAGAGATGCGGTGAGGAAGGAAGAAGAGGATTGGTAGGCCTGACATGTGGGTCCACATGTCAGATTCCATGTCAATGCTAAGTCAGCATGCCTTGTCAATTTATAGGTGTAATGTGGCTGGTTTGGACCTACATGACCCACTTCAATAGTTTAGGGACCCTAAAATGTAGTTTCATAGTATGGGGACCCGGATGAGAATCACCTAATACTTTAGGACCAGCAATGAAATTTACTCTTATGAAAATATATAGTGAATCTATTAATGTCAGGTTTGTGCCCTTAATATATATAAAATCTTGATATTGGTTGTTAAAGTTAAAGAATGTTTGAGTTACGACGAACTTATGTTAACTTAATTTTGTTATAGGAGAATCCAAGTTTCATCTTTCAAAGTATGCATATCAATTTATTTATTTATTTATTCACGATTTTTCGAAAATATATGTCCCATCTCAAATTTTGCAAATCTATACCACTACTGTTGTATGGTATGACGTTTGGATTCAACCGCCATATGGTACGGCGGTTGGAGGTGCTATAATGTTCCAAACGCCATATCACACGGCGTTTGTGAACAATACCAGGTGTGGGTACTGTAGCACCTCAACCGTCGTGGGATACGGCGGTTAGGGTCATTTCGTCTTAAAAAAATATAACTTTTTTATAAACTCGGATGGAGATAAGCTTTATATGGAAATTGTAGCTTTTGACGAGAATATACAACTTTGTAGTTCAAACTTTTTTATTTGAAGTCATCTTCAAACTCAAATAATAAATATTCTATCCAGATCTCTGTTTTCGGTATCCAAATCTAGATCTGGATTGTATATCGACTATTTGAGTTTGAAAATGACTTCAAATAAAAAAAGGTTGAACTACAAAGTTTTAGATCTTGTCGAAAGATATAATTTTTCATATTAAGTTTACCTCCATCTAAGTTCATAAAAAGTTACGATTTTTTGAAAATGAACTGATTCTTACCGCCGTATCACACGACGTTTGCACGCACTACAGTGCCCACGCCGAGTACTGTTCACAAACACCATGTGTTATGACGGTAATGGTATACTTTAGCAAAATTTAAGATGACACATATATTTTTTGAAAAATCAAAGAAAAATATATAAAAATAAAAAAATCGCAAACTTCAAATTTTCATCCACCCATCCCCGGCCCCTTTATATGCCTGACCCTGACTGAGTGCTCGCTAGTGTGGCTGGCTAGTGTGGGCACTATTTTGGTACGACCGGCCCAGCCTGCTTCGAGTCTTGTTCTGAAATCTTCTGAAAGCCCAACAAACTCCACTTTGGCTCTGAAATTGCATTTCACTGATTTCAATCATGTATTGTGAAGAAAATAATTTTTTACAAAGAAAAAACATTTTAAACTCCACACCCACACATGAGTGCATACAGCCAAACGTTACGTGACAAGTTAACTTCGAGTACTCCGCTGTATCGAATTACTTGTCGTCATTGATTTTTCCTACAACTTTGATCGTTCGTCTTACTCAAAAAACTGTGCAAGTACCATCTATTTTGTTTGATACATACTTTATTATTGTGGGTATTTTAATCTTGACTTTCCCGTTTACATATTTGCAATAATTTTTTGAATAAGACGAGTGGTCAAAGTTGCAAGAAAAAGTGAACAACGACAAATGTTTCAATACGGAGGGAGTACAACACAAATTAGTTGCAAAACAACAACAGAGCATGGAAAGGACGACAGTAAAGGCAAATTGGCTCATAATCCAATGGTAGGATGGTCTAGTGAGATGCTACCCATCATGGATCAAATCCCAGTGTTCGTACCTTTTCCTCAAATTTTCTCAACGTTTACCGGGGTAGAGTTTAGGTACGTGGGTTGAGTTTTCGGGTTACAACCAAAGCTGTTGAATATCTCCACGACTATATGTCTATACCCAACATAAAGATGTTGCACCCACTAGAACGTGTACTCTAAGCTTAGAAGAAATCCCTTTGAGACAAGATCCAAACATATTATATATATGTTAATAATGTTATACGATGATCGAATGTCAAAAGCAATGTAAATGTTACTCAAATGAACCTGGCCATGTCACAATTAAAATACAAATACTCAATGTTCTCATTATTTTTGCAAAAGCAACATTTAGTACTGTCTTGCCATCTTCTTCTGGCTAAATTATCCCTTAGTGAGAGTCGCGCCTTTCTTCAAATACCATAGAAAAGTTAATCTTAAGATGAACCCTTATTAGTTGGCAAAGATCACATTTTATAGGTACGGAGTCATTTTGAATCAAAGCCAAACATTGACCAAACAGTAACGTTGCCAGTCTTGTGCAAATCCCACATAAAAATACCATTCTCCTCATTTAATTAACAGCAACTACTCTTGATATAATAATGTATGGTTGAATTAATGACTTCTTTCTAAAAAACTTGCATCTGGTGGCCTAGCTACTTCGATTTTTTAAATGATCGATAAGCGGGGACTACAAAAAAAAAATTGTAACAAGTGTCATACACTATTCCTCTCTTTCGGAGTTGAACAAGACCGGTCTTTCTCTGATCGTTAGATGAACTGTTAGAGCTTATCTAAGTCCCTAGATGAAGCGTCTGTATACAACTCTTATTAGGGACCAAAATTGTTTTACTAAACCAAGCATCATAGTATATAATGCTATAACCATACGCTACTTTCTGTCAAGTGTTCTCCTAATTATGGCAACAAAGTTATGGCAATGGGCAGATGTACCATTGAACTGGCAATTCATCATATACAACTATAGATAGAACCAACCAAGAGGCATTACCTATATTTCTCTCAACATGCAAGTGATCCAGATGTCACAACATTATCCACCGATTTTCTATAACTATGCATCTATACATCTTTGCGAGTATCATGCTTCGTTGACGCAAAAAGTGCACCTAGCGCCAACCACACAAAGCAAGCCGAAAAGCCGGCTTTGCACGCGCAAAGAGTAGAGATGACGTGCCGATCAATTTTTCCCGAAAATTAACAAAAGATAAAGAAGTTAAATACCAAAACTTGGAACTTGCCGGGTGGTACCAGACAGGTTCCATATTTACGACTAAGAAGACACGCGAGACGACACATAGCTATGTAAAAGCTATTTGCCGAAGAATTGAAACCACTCGGGAACTTATGAGAGGAAAAAACAATACCGCCGAATGGATGACGTGAGCATGATGGCAACCGGTCTTTATTTGGTCAACAATGCATAAACGAGATATATGACCGATCCCATAATGACAATGTTAAATAAATAAATGAAGTAAAGCGCGAACGTAAGCATGTAATAAATAAGCATGCATAGATCCAAAGCACTAGTCTACCGCATGTCTAGGTACTTAAAGATCCGTCGGGTACGATGCCAAAACAAATCTATCCACCGCATGATACAACTTGCATGAAACCATACCACTTTCCACAAATAGATCTATCCACCGCATGATACAATCTAAGCATGGAAAGCTAAAAGCACGCATTATTTAAAGCATGAATTGCGCACGTGTTTTACTCGTGGAGAAACATAACCGAATACGGCCGAACAGTACCGAATCGGGTCCATGAAGAAGGAACGAACATTACCACACGGATAAATCTATCGAAAGTTGAATCGAAATCTAATCCACCGATGACTAGCTCTAAAGCAACCCAAAAACATACATCTACCGCATGATACCAGGTTCTTTCAAGATTTATACCAACGGTGGCAAGCTTGAACCCACAACATGTAACAACCTAGATCGATGCGGTTTCGGCTATCGAAGGCGCAAGATCCACGTGTTAAAATATGAAATCTACCCGTATAGGGATCACAAAAGAAATGAGCCGATCCAAACCCATCTAGATTGGGCAAAAGGTGTTACATGAATCTAAACATAAAGTAAAAACTCGAAGTAACACATGGTAACTTAATGAATCTATTGGATCTTGCCAAAATCCAATAGAGCCGATAACTAGCTTCAAGCTAGATCTTAGCCCACCGCATGACTCATGACCTAACAAGAAACCCTCTTGAACCAAGCTTGAATCTACCGCATGACACGAAGCATGGTAACAAGACTACTTGCATCAGATCTAAATCCACCGCATGATACTAGACATGATACAAGGTTGCCGGTACTCACGGAGGTCGACGGATCGATTGGCCCTCTCGAAGAACTCGACGACACGACAAAAGGACTCTAGGGTTTGGCGTAAGGCCGGTGTGTATTGAGGAATGATTGTCTTTTTTTACATACATTCGGGGGTCATATTTATACCCCGTCAAGTACAACTTCGAATGGATTTGTTACCTAACTTATCTCTAAGCTCGATCGCCTATCCATCCATTCGTTCTCCCCGATTGAGCCACGTCACCATTCAATCCCGCAAAATCGCTCTCTTGTTCCTTTGCCGAACTGGAGCAGATAGCCGACCGCAATCTCTTTGCCGAATATCTCGAAAAGATCCTTCCTTCCGCCAGACGGACTCTTTATCGAACCGGACCCACAAATCAGACTCCTTACCAAATTTTGGTGTTAACACATGCCCCTTCAATTGTGGGATAAAAGTAATTTTGTTCCACAATTGACTCCAGCCACGAATACTTCAAATCAAATCCGTCAACACCTGTTCTTCGCAATCCACCGGAATCTTCATCCAGATCCAAACCCTAGATCCCCTTCGTTCCGAGCTCAAAACTCCAATGGCAGCTCAAAACCAGGATGCTCAGGTAAATTCCTCCCCCGTAAATCTCGTTCGGCATTTAGGTTTTCAATTTCACCTGAGATTTCTTCTTCCACTTTTGCTTCAGGATCCTTCCACTGAACTTCTGATTCGCACTGAGGCCAATTCGAGATCCTATTACCTTGGTCCTGTGGGGAACTCTGACCCTCGAGATTTCATCGCGGCGAATCTCGCAGAATCCCCTTCAAAGCGAGCTCTATCTCCACCTCCTCGGTGGCAAGATGCTTTTAAGAACGGCCCTTACCTCCAATCGCAGTCGGGAGGACTTGGTACGGAGGATTCTTGCGGACAAGAGCGGATTGACCAACCTCGGATACCCTCCGCATCGCCCGGTGCTTGGAGTTATCCGTGGCCGAGACCCCTAAGAACGAAGACCTCCCCGATAGCACCTCGCCACTTCGGTCAAACGGCGTCAATGCCTTCCTTTTTGGCCATGGCCCAATGTCTCCAACCCCGGCCGATGTGTATATGATTACCGGCCTTGACATCACCGGGTCGATCCGGCCTTGGAAATTCAAGAATCCCTCTCGGCAAACGGGGGTAAAGCCGGGGAACGGATACAAGAATTACATCTTGAAGCACATGAAAGACAATCCCCTTGGTGATGTTGAATACGTAGAGCATTCTTGAATATGTGGGTGCGTATTTGTTTTCCGTGGCAAAGCCAACGAGCCTACCTTGAACCACATTGCAATGGCGTCTCATTTGGCCGGTGGCAACCGCCTTCCCCTCGGGAAATTCTTCCTCGGCGAGTGTATACCATATGCTTCACCAAACTCGTTACTCGGATGTACACTAGCCAAAGGATAGTATGTGTCAACGGCCCTTGGTGGTTCGTTCGGATATGGCCGCAGCTCCACCGCATCAAATTGTTGGTGTTGATTTGAACACCGGGCTTTTTCCTTCGTCCAATCACCCCGAAGGAGAAAACAACGCTACCGAGGGGATGCCGAAATTATGGAGAAGCGGCTTCAATCGTTCTTATTCAGCAAGACATCGGCCCGGCTTTTTGAACTATTCTTCAAAGGTTTCCCGAATCCTCTCTGGCTCCCCTATCTGGATAATGACACCTTGACTTTCCCTGTTGAATTCTCCTTTGAGCCCGGTCGCCAAGATGGGAGATTTCTTGAAATCTTCAACATTATAATCCGCCCATGTATACTTCCGGCTGAATTCAATGGAGGAAGGCAGATCAAAGCACTTATGAATATTATCAGCCTAATATAATGGCCCAGCAACTTGGATGTGGCCAGATGCCCCAAGATTGTTCCTGCACGAATTCCTCAAGCCCAGAGAGGAAATCAAAGAGCTGATGCAGGGCAGCAGGGTTTTCAATTATGTGTGCAGTCCCACTGTCTATACCTGGCCTTTTGTGCCTATAACCTTAACTCATCCCACCTTCAATTCCTGGTGGCAAGAATTCCACGATCACATCTTCAGTGAGCACCGTACACGTGTTCGTGCGAGTTGATGCCCGATTTCCCGCCAACTTCGGAGGTAACATAATGAACCTTTGGATCGGACATTTCTCCTCTCAATCATGATTCGACCTCATTCCTTTAATTCCACAAAACACGGGCTCGCCCCTCGAGCCGGGAATATCACCTACAATCTCGTAGGCCCAATCTCAAAGACCGGGATTCAAGTCAACAACTCGGCTCGGTTAATGGCCGGGTTTGCTACAACGGACCCCAGCCTTTCCAAACCTTGCTCTGACAGAGGCAAGGTTTATCTCTCGGTTGCTCCTCCAAGTGCCAAGAGGAGGAGAACTATCAAGAAAATCCTTGTTGAGGTAAAATCCTTTACTTTCCCCGACCCCAAGATTACTCTGTTCTCGCTAAATTTTCTCTTTGTGCATTCTCGGACCGCAGCTCAAGCAACCTTCAATGTCGAACACTCGCCAATGCCCCATCCACAGGTATGACCTTTATTGTCTTTTTTTAATGATGAACACTGGCATTTACCCTTGTGACTTGACATTTGCAGAAGAAACAGTGGAAGAACAACTGGTTGATGTTCCAGTAGCTCAACAAGCAAGTCCACCCAGGGTTGAATTACCTATCCCAGTGGAGATTTCATCTTCATCACCCTCTGCAGAAGCAATGAATTCCCCAGAGATGAGTCTCCCAATCCAAAGGAGCCATCAAGTCCTCCAAGGGCACAATCACCTGTTGGTCACGCAGCGACTCCAATCCCAACGAGAGGTGGATCCGACTTCTCATCGACCCGAAGCCCACGAACTACCGGCAACTACATCAACACCCTCTAGCTTGGAAGCTTCGGCTCTACCCGGAGCACCTCCTTCACTCGTGGTTACCCCCCGCTCAAGAAACCGGCCACGAGGTAATCCTTTGCACTCAACTCGCTATTTTTGCCTTTAGCACCTCTAACTCGGCAATACGGCTTCTTAGGATCGGGCTCCACCATCGTCAAGCTCGCGCGTCGGTGACCATTCCGATTGCCGAGGCGATGGAAGGGATGCACCAACCTCTCGTCGGATGAGGTGCTAGCAAAGCTTCGAGGAATTGTTGCACTGGCCGGAAAGAGATGCACAAGATCAATTCAAGGACCTTGATCACTTCGAGGAGATGCTTGAATCCATCAACCACGAACTTCCCGAGGATATCGGCGCTCCTCCGGTATCCATCCGTGGCTCGGACGTCCTTTACGCGCCCATAAGACATGCTTTGAGGAAACCGCGCTCCCGTCCGGCTATCGAAAAGAAGAGATCCGATGCTTTGAACAAGCCATGAACGGGCGCAATCCCGGACAGAGAGCCACGAAATACATTGTCCGATCCGCAGAGCTTCCCGTGATCCGAAAATTGGCAGAAAGCCGCTCTAGAAGCGGAGCCGAGAAGCCCGTCGACCGAGATAGAGGCCGATAAAAAGAAGATAGCCGAGCTTCCTGGATTGATAGAAAAGACCCAGGAGGAAGCAAGATCGGCTATAGCCAAGATGGAACAATGCGATGCGGAACTCACCACCTTGTCCAGCGCCCAAAAAGATTGCCAAGAACTATTGGACAATTTCCGTCAGGCGACATCCAATGCTCGTAGTGTGATTGCGAAACATCTGAACATTTGAATGCCCCCACTGATGTATAACCGAATTGGCAGTTCTTGTGGCATTTTCTTGTAATTTGTTTCTTTTCTTCTCGTGTACCTATAATGCTAAACGACCCATTCGGCAAAGGAATGCCAACTCCCGAATGGCACTTTGATTCTCCTTAGCCGAACCAATCAACTGAATGTGACTCGGCCTAGAACTCCAAGCGACTCGTCGGCGGGGCCGGCCAAGGAAACCTTTCCACCTTCCGATTTTCTTGGGATATGCGCCACGATCCAAAGCCGCGACTCGAAGCCACGATTCATCTTGCCGGGCCTATAAATACAACCGTAGGTGCCCCTAGCTCTCCACCGGGCCTTCTAGCCCTCGAATCTTTGCCAATCTCGGCCCTTTCTTTTTTCCAAACAGGCACATCCCAAACCACCAAGGTGCGCCGCCTCAACCGCCGTCGCGCTTCCGATGAGGCGGAGGGGATTAGCGCCAACGTGCGCCGGAGGCAATGATCGTTGATTTCCTCTTCTTTGATTCAACTTTTGATCTTCTTCTTATTTTGACGGTCATCCCCTTTTCGCATTGATTCGGTGGAATCCGTCCCCCGCGCCGGCCAATCAACCCCTCCCGCACGACTCCTCGGAGTCCGACGGCCACTCCCCCGTGCCGTACGGGGAGGTCGATGCCCTCCGCTTCAAGGAGGAGCCGGAGGCGTCCGGCGTGAGCTAGAGGACGTCTCCAAGAAGGCGGGCATAGCCGAGCCGGAATGGGGAGGACCGGCGCAAACGCCTACCGGAAGCCATCGATGGTACGGCTCGAAAGCGCTTCTTGATCCAACCCGGCTTTTGATGCTAATCTTTTTCTTCTTGCTCTTTGCGGCCGCGATGCCGAGCTCAACCGGCTAAAGGCGCCGGTAGAGCGCCCGGGCCGAGAAGGTGAACGCCCGCGGTGACACGCCGGTGGAGCGCCTTGCCGCGGTGGAGCACCGCGTCGACGAGGTGGCCACCCATGGCGTTCGTCCGGGCACCACCTTGGGCCCGGGCCGCCATGGAGACGCACACGGACGTCGACTACTCCACCAGGCCGCGCGGCTTCGGGGCGGCGCGCCGCAGGACATTGAGGAGATCGAGCTCATCCCGGAGCGCCTTGATGGCCATGGCGACGCCATTGCCGAAATTACTCATCCCCAATCCGTGTTGAACGAGGCTATTCGACTAGATTGTATTAGGGATGTGTAAATATCGACAATATATGAAGAACTTTTGAATTCTCGTGCTTGTTCCGTGATGACCCCCTTTACATTTTGCATCCGTGAATCTTGTCTTCTTTGAATGCATCCGGAACTATCTTGAGCCGAACGTGCGAGAACAACCGCCCCTTGGCGCAAAATCCACAAAAAATCCCGATTCGGCAACCCATAAACACCTGTTCAAGCAAAAACCTTCGCACCCGGGAGAAAACCCTACCGTTTGGTATTCCATCGGTGCGTCGGCCTGGTCATCACTCCCAATGCACCCCTTCGGTCAATAAAATAGCCTGTTTGGGGTGCCCCGCAAATCCACTCGCGCACTCATCCATCATTTCTCATCTCCTCCCCCGTCCTTAGAGGAGAAAACCCCAAAGCCATGGACAAGGGCAAGCAACCCCGGGAGAGTAGCTCATCAAAGAAGCACACGATTCGGAAGTGAGTTCTCCCTTGATCTACCCCCCGCTCTTCCGCATGATCACGCGCTTCATTTTTTTCTTCTTTTCCTCTTCCGGCCTTGATTTGCTCCCCGAAGAAATCATCGGGACGGAAGATGTGCCCGAGTACATCTCTTCCGATTCCTCCCTCGAAGCAGGGGATGCCACGCCTGAACAAAGGACCAACCATCAGCTGCGCCGCCGCGTTCGGCATCTGGAGCACGGCCTCAGGGACATCACTGCCCGTTGCCAAGCCGAGCGCGAGCGTCGCATGGCTCTGGAAGCACTAGTAGGGGGTAAACGCTTCGACTTCTTCTTGTCCTTATGCTCGCATTTGGATTTCTTGCCCCTAACACCGATTCCTCCGCTTCGGATATCTCCGACGGTACAACAACTCGAAGACGACTCGGGAGAGCTTGGTGGAGGCCGCCAATCATGGTCACCCCCACGCGTTCCAAGTTGCCGTCACGGTGGTCTCGGAACAACCGAAGAGGGAGCGGCCGAAGAAGTAAAGAAAAGATCGAATCATACTTTCGCTTCTTTCTCCACGCCTTCTCGCTTCCCACTTCCTTGGAGATCCGACCACCGGGGTTGTTAAATGTAAACCCGCAAGAAGCGATGTAGTAATGTAGTCTTTGTGCTAAGGGCAATGCATCCGGGCACCGGCCATTTTCTTCGTTCATGGATTTTTTGTTCGAAGGCGGCCTCATTCTTGAGCGCGGCTATTTCGTGTCGATGTGTGTAATCATCGATCGATCTCAATGCTAGGATAATATTTCTTCGAATATCTTCCATTTATCGCAGCGGAAAATTCTTCTCCTAGCAAAGTTTTCAATATGTATGCATTACCGGGGACGCATCGACCACACGGAAAGGTCCTTCCCGGTTAGGGGACCATTTGCCGAATTCACCGTATTTAGTTCCAATCGGCAATAGCGCTTTCTAAACTAGATCGCCTTCGCAAATTGCCTTACTTTTACCTTCTTGTTGTAGTACTTGGCAACCCGCGGCTTGTTTTTCTCGATGTTTTCCGGGGCCTTAAGACGGATCATATGTAAATCCTCCGGTTCGTCCATCATCGGCCACCGTAATCCTTGGAGCTCAAGTCCTTTTGCGAAGCACCACTCTCCTAGAATCTTATTGCATCTCCCAAGGCAAAATCGCGTGGTGCCCGTAAACCAACTCGTAAGGAGAGGTCTTTGTAGCTCCATGGGGGGCCATTCGGTAAGCCCACAGTGCTTCACTGAGAACCGAATGCCACCTTCTTGGCTTCTGATCGATCTTCTTTTGTATTAGCTTGATCATGATTTTGTTAGAAGCCTCCGCTTGACCATTAGCTTGGGCATAATAAGGAGAAGAGTTAAACAATTTGATCCCCATGCTTTCGGCAAACTCTCTGAACTCCAGTGACACGAATTGTGCCCCTTGATCAGTGGTAATTGTCTGAGGGATTCCAAATCGATAGATGATGTGCTCCTTGACGAATTCAATCATGTTTTCTGATGTCACCTTCTTCAGTGGGATCGCCTCAACCCATTTAGTGAAATAATCCGTAGCCAAAAGCACGAACTTATGCCCCTTGCTAGATGGTGGATTAATTTGGCCAATCAAGTCTATACCCCAACCTCTGAACGGCCATGGCTTGATGATGGGATTCAATGCTGATGCGGGGACCCTTTGAATATTCCCAAATCTTTGGCAATACCGACATCCCTTGTAATACTCAAAGCGAGTCCTCTAATATCGTCGGCCAAAAGCATCCGGTTTGTCTAATAACCCACTTCATACGGTAGACCGATTGGTGTGCTCCGCATATCCCATCGTGCACTTCGCTTATCATGTTCTTGGCTTCTTCTCGGACCCGAGCGGCGTAATAATACCCCATCTAATGATTTATAGAATAAATTATCATCCGGAAGAACGAACTTTATGGCTTTGTATCCGAGCTTCCTAGAGACTTTACGGGATGGATCCTTCAAGTAATCAACGATCTCTTTCCTCCAATCATTTTACGCAAGATCCGCCCCTAGTGCACACACCTCTCGCAAAACGCTTCTTGACTCTCTTTATAACCGGAGGCGCTTTGAGCCGGCTTTGTTTGCTTCTTCGTTATGTTCTCTAGGAATGTGCTGTAGAGTCACCAACGGGAAGCTCCTCAAGATTTCCCTGCATTCTTCGTAGTAACTCCTCAGCGCTTCACTCTTGCATTCATATTGGCCGTTCAATTGCTTGATCACCAGCTCTGAATCTCCATAAACTTCAACTGAAACGGCCCCTGCTTCTCTCAAGTATTGAAGCCCTCGAAGTAATGCTTCGTATTCAGCCTGATTATTGGTGACAGTGGGCTGAATAGGGATGGCAAATTCAAACATCTCACCTCTAGGAGAAATCAGTAGGATCCCTACTCCCCCACCTTTGCCACATGATGACCCATCAAAAAATAAAGCCCGGGGGGTAATCTCAAGCGGATCAATTGATGGATCACGATGTTCAGTTATAAAATCGGCAATGATCTGACCTTTGATGGCTTTTGCCGATTCGAACTTCAACTCGAACTCTGATAAAGCTAAAATCCACTTGCCAATCCGGCCGTTCAAAATTGGCATAGATAACATATGTTTTATTACATCAAACTTGGAATACACAGTGCATTCGGCATTCAACAGGTAGTGCCGAAACTTTGTACACGAGTAGTATACGCAAAGACACGGTTTCTCCACGGTCGAATACCTCGGTTTCGGGATCAAGTAGTTTTCGGCTAAGATAAGCTACTACCCGCTCCTTTCCTTCAAATTCTTGAATAACGGCCGATCCAATGGTTTGGGTATCGGCCACCACGTACAACTTGAAAGGCTTGTTCAGTGGGGAGGAACCGATCTTGGTGGCTCCTTCATGTCTTGTTTGATCTCATCGAAAGCCTTTTGTTGTTCGTCGCCCCAAATAAACTTCGATCTTTCTTTAACTTCAACAATGCGGAGAAAATGGCAAGACCTTCCGTGACAAATTCGATATGAATCTTCTTACGAAATTGATCTTGCCGAGCAATGGATCGCAACTCCTTGAGGTTAGTTGGAGGAACAACTTCATAAATGGCCTTCATGCTCTTTTTGCCAACCTCAATTCCCCCTTCGTGGACCAAGAACCCCAAGAATTCTCCAAATGATACCCCAAAAGCACACTTGTTTGGATTCATCTTCAAACCGTGTTTCGGGTGCACTCCAAGGTTTTCTTCACATCTTCCAAATGGGTGTCATGACTTAGGGACTTGATTACCACATCATCAATGTAGATTTCCACAATCTTGCCGATCAACTCATGAAAGATGTAATTCATGGCTCGGCGATAGGTTGCACCGGCATTTTTCAATCCAAATGTCATGACGATCCACTCAAATAGGCCTATATGACCGGGACATCTAAAGGTCGTCTTTGAAATGTCTTCTATTGCCATGAAGATCCGATTGTATCCCGCATTGCCATCCATGAAACCGATCACCTTGTGTCCGGCGGCGGCGTCAATCAACAAATCGGCAATAGGCATCGGGTATCCATCCATCGGAGTGGCTCGTTTAGGTCCCCGAAATCTATGCAAACCCTCATTTTTCCATTCTTCTTGTATACGGGGACGATGTTAGAAATCCACTCCGCATATCTGCATGGCCGAACGAAGTTTGCGTCAAGTAATCTTTCAACTTCCTTCTTCACATCGGCCAATACCTCATCCTTGTAGATTTTCCGGGGCGGTTGCTTATATGGTTTGAAACCAGATTTGATTGGCAACCGATGCTCGACGATAGAACGATCCAACCCAGGCATCTCCGAATAATCCCAGGCGAAGCAATCTTTGTATTCCTTGAGAAGCTTAATTAATTCTCCCCTGAAGTCCGGCTGCAAGCCTGCGCTGATGAATGTCGGCCTTGGCTTATCACCATTTCCAATGTCAACCTCTTCCAGTTTATCAGCCGACATGAATCCCCGCCCTAGCTTGCCATCAGTGCCGTCTACGGGGTTCTCCATTAAAAATTGCTATAAGAGCCGACTGCTTGAATCGGCTGTTGATCACTGCTGACAGGTTCAACAGGACCTTCCCCCCAGTCTTTGCCTGAGAAGCAATCAATACCTTGGTACTCCCAGAAAGCTGGTTCCATGTTCGCCACGCTCACGGAGTCATCTGCCTGGACGACCTCAATCTCATCGTCCACCCACTGGATAAGCTGTTGATGCATGGTGGACGGGACGCAACGCTTGGCATGGATCCGGTCCCGCCCAAGCGAGCGGTCGTAGGCCCCCTTGCCCTCGATGACAAAGAAGGTAGTGAGTAGCGTCTTGGATCCGATCATCAAATCCACGTGAGCACATCCCTTGGTATCCGAAGGGTTCCCGGCGAAGTCGTTGAGGATTATACTCGTGGGCGTCAAATCGCTCGGGCCCATGCCAAGCTTCCTGAAGGTGGTGTACGGCATTACGTTGACTGCCGCTCCACCATCGACGAACATCTTTGTCAATGGCTTGCCATTGACGTATCCCTTTAAGTACGAGCGGTCTCATATGTCGATTCTTGGCCGGCTTGTCGAAGATTGCACCCGCTTGGCCGCACCAATTGCGCCGACACCCCCTCGGCTTTGCTCATCATCTAGGGCCGCTTCCTCCCCGCACAACCCGGTTAGCAGGAGCCATGAATTCGTTCGGCGAGAAAGTATACCGTGCATGTTGGAGCCGAACGCTTCGATCCTTCAGGTTGATCTTTGGGGCGCCACACTTGACGCGTCCGGATTCCGCCTGCCTCACCCGCGGTTCCTCAAGCGCCGGACCCGTCTTTTCGGCTCCTCCTCGGGCGGGCGGGCACCACCGCCCCTTCTCGCCAGACGTAGTCATCTTCATCCTCCTCTTGATCAGCCCATCTGAGATCAGCTTGCCGCTTCCTAGGATGATCAATGACTTCAATTTTTTGGCGCCGATCCCCATTAGGTTGGATCCTTCCAATTCTCTCGTGGACGGATCGGCGATTGGCAGTCTCCTGCCTGTACTCAACATACCTGTCACTGCATTCAGGACAGTTCTTCAACGTGGGCAGCTTCAACCCCTCGTTCCAGCAATGCCTGAAGAAGGCACATCCCCAGTGTGCGCGCTCCTGCTCACGCGTGTATTGCTCCTGGTCCCTTCTGCGCGCTTCTTCCTCAGCTCTGCGCCTCTCCTCCTCAGCTCGCGCGCCTGGTAGCGCTCTTTCTCCATCTGGCGCTGCCACTTGTTGAGGAGGATGCGCGATGTCACCCTGGGCTTGGGTCTGGATGACTCCCCAATTTCAATGTGACTCCTAAGAATGCGGGGGGCTTCACCTTGCACCTGTTCCAGAGTCACTTGGCGCTCTGGGTCCACTGCTCCACCTTGTTTAGACTCAGGCCGAGGTCAAGACCTTGACTTTCCCCTTCTCCTCGGCCGTTATCACGTTAACGAAAAGCCCACCATGTTCGAGGGAAGGGGTGGCCATCCGGCTTCATCTTGTTGTCAAACTTGAGGTGACCCTCCTGGATGGCTTTACGGATCCTCATCCCGAAGACCACCGCAATCATTGATGGAGTGTGAATCCCTGTTGTGGAAGCCACGGTAACGTTTTGCTTTAACTCCATCGGGCCGAAGCATGGAATGCCCCTCGGGCGGCTTGATTCGGCCTTCTTTCACTAAGAGCTCGAACAATTTATCGGCCTTTGTGATATCAAAATCATAAGTGCCCTTGGTCCGCTTGACCCGGCCGATTCATTGTCAAGGGCTCCTTTCCCCACATGATCTCTCGCTGCGGCCACATCCAATTCCTCATCGGAATCCTCGAACGGATCGGCCTTGTCCAAGAACCGGTTGTAGACGTCGGCGACGTCATGCGCGCTTGCCAAATTTGGCATCCTTCTTAAAGCCATACGCCTGATTGCTCATCAGTGATAGCTTTTGCGATAGCTGGCCCAGATTCTCAAACTCCATCCCGAACAACTTTTCTCGTACGGCCGGCAGCATCCCGGCGACGGCCATATCGACCAATTGGTCGTCCGGCAAGTTAAGTGAGAAGCACATGCCTTTAACCTCCCCGAATCTTCTAAGAAATTCGAGCGGCGTCTCGCTGTGCCTCTGCTTCAGGGTGGCAAGGTCGATCAACTTCTTCTCCGAGCCGCCACCGAAATAATGAGCGTGGAATTTCCGCTCTAAGTCCTTCCATCCGGCAACCGATTCGGGTGGTAGGGACGAGAACCACCGGAACGCCGGACACGTCGGTGATGCGGGGAAGTAGCGGACCCCGAATGTTTCCTCGGTCGAGCACTCCCCGAGCCGCATGAGGTAACGAGCGATGTGCTCGACCGTGCTCGTGTCGTCTTGCCCCCGAAAATTTTGTGAACTCGTTGGCGGCTTCACCCTTGGCGGCAAGAGCACATTGTAGTACCATTCGGGAACGGTGGCTTATAGGCGGGTCCTTGCATTTTTGGCTTGAGGCCGAACCGATTCTCGCATCAATTCGGCCATTTTCCGCGCCGGGGCGTCATCCTCTTGTGCGCCTGCAGCTGGCGCGTATCCTAGATGCGGGAAGGCGTCAAATGCTCCGTAGTTTCCCACCTCATGATAGCCTCCGCCGTACAAGTTCCTCTCGCAACCGGTTGGTCGCCGGCGCGATCCCGTGGCCGGAAGCAAGTGGGGCTCCGGCGAGCCGAACGCTAGATCTCCATACGTAGGCCGGTACGGATTCGGCGCGTTGCACGGGCCGACCCGTGCTTGCTCTCGTGGCGGTGGCCGAATTCGCCGCCCCCCCGAAGCTTGAAATGGGGGCCGAACCGGCCGACCCCCGCGTGCCTGCGGGCAGAGGAGGCCGGAATGCTTGACTTCCGAACTCGAGGAGGAGGCTGCCGTGGCGGCTCCGTAACGGCGGTTGAGAGCTTGACTCGCCCGGCTCCACGGTCCCCCCCGGATGGGTGCCTTCTTTGAATGCTTGTTCCATGCCCGGCCAAAGACGGCCACCATCATCTGCCGAAGCGCACCGAGGAAAGCTTTGTTGTGCTTGCTAAGCATGTAGTCCGCAGATTCTCGAAATACTCGCATGCACTCCTCTTTCTCTCGCTCGAACTATGGCATCGCTCTCCCCGGTAGCAACACCCCGGGCATCTCGTTCTTCAAATACGGGACGCCACTTCTATTTTTCTTGAATGACGAAGCGGACATTTCTGCCGAAACCGGTTCATGACATCCTGGAGTTGCTTTGCCGCCGCTCGGAGAGAGATCTTCAAGGTTGACATCCATGAGGTCTCCGATCTCGGGCATCTTGAATCTATTCGGCCGTGTCCCACCGGCGTGCCAAAAAGTGTGTTGACGCAAAAAGTGCACCTAGCGCCAACCACACGGCAAGCCAAAAGCCGGCTTTGCACACGCAAAGAGTAGAGATGACGTGCCGATCAATTTTTCCCGAAAATTAACAAAAGATAAAGAAGTTAAATACCAAAACTTGGAACTTGCGGTGGTACCGAGACGGTTCCATATTTACGGCTAAGAAGCCACGCGAGACGACACATAGCTATGTAAAAGCTATTTGCCGAAGAATTGAAACCACTCGGGAACTTATGAGAGGAAAAAAACAATACCGCCGAGTGGATGACGTGAGCATGATGGCAACCGGTCTTTATTTGGTCAACAATGCATAAACGAGATATATGACCGATCCCATAATGACAATGTCAAATAAATAAATGAAGTAAAGCGCGAACGTAAGCATGTAATAAACAAGCATGCATAGATCCAAAGCACTAGTCTACCGCATGTCTAGGTACTTAAAGATCCGTCGAGTACGATGCCAAAACAAATCTATCCACCGCATGATACAACTTTCATGAAATCATACCACTTTCCACACATAGATCTATCCACCGCATGATACAACCTAAGCATGGAAAGCTAAAAGCACGCATTATTTAAAGCATGAATTGCGCACGTGTTTTACTCGTGGAGAAACATAACCGAATACGGTGAACAAATGTAGAATCGGGGTCCATGAAGAAGGAACGAACATTACCACACGGATAAATCTATCGGAGTTGAATCGAAATCTAATCCACCGGATGACTAGCTCTAAAGCAACCCAAAAACACGCATCTACCGCATGATACCCGGTTCTTTCAAGATTTATACCAACGGTGGCAAGCTTGAACCCACAACACGTAACAACCTAGATCGATGCGGTTTCGGCTATCGAAGGCGCAAGATCCACGTGTTAAAATATGAAATCTACCCGTATAGGGATCACAAAAGAAATGAGCCGATCCAAACCCATCTAGATTGGGAAAAAGTGTTACATGAATCTAAACATAAAGTAAAAACTCGAAGTAACACAGGGTAACTTAATGAATCTATTGGATCTTGCCAAAATCCAATAGAGCCGATAACTAGCTTCAAGCTAGATCTTAGCCCACCGTATGGCTCATGACCTAACAAGAAACCCTCTTGAACCAAGCTTGAATCTACCGCATGACACGAAGCATGGTAACAAGACTACTTGCATCAGATCTAAATCCACCGCATGATACTAGACATGATACAAGGTTGTCGGTACTCACGGAGGTCGACGGATCGATTGGCCCTCTCGAAGAACTCGACGACACGACAAAAGGACTCTAGGGTTTGGCGTAAGGCCGGTGTGTATTGAAGAATGATTGTGTTTATTTACATACATTCAGGGGTCATATTTATACCCTGTCAAGTACAATTTCGAATGGATTCGTTACCTAACTTATCTCTAAGATCGATCGCCTATCCATCCATTCGTTCTCCCTGATTGAGCCACGTCACCATTCAATCCCGCAAAATCAGCTCTACTGTTCCTTTGCCGAACCGGAGCGAGAGATAGCCGACCGCATCTCTTTGCCGAATATCTCCGAAAAAATCCTTCCTTCCGCCGGACGGACTCTTTATCGAACCGGACCCACAAATCGGACTCCTTACCAAATTTTGGTGTTAACAGCTTCAAAATTCCAAAATAGAAATACGTGAAAGATCAATCATTTAACAATTGTTTTCTCTAAAAAATAAACATATTTTCATATATAGTACCTTTTATAAAAGAATGTTGCATAATAATCATATTAATCTATAATTTTAAATCCTCATTTTATAAATTTGTTTAAAAATTCTCGCAACAACAAGCCTGATCACCTAGTTATATATATAGCCTCGCTGTCGCTGCTTCTTCGATTCTCACAAAGGTGTGTGACACGCACAAGATTCCACTTTGAGGGGATGAAAGGCAGAAAGGTGACACCGAATGGACTGGACACCGGACACCGGAACGAAAGACACGTAAACCAGCCGAAGCAATCGCCTCTCGGTAATCCTGTGGCGGGGAAGCTATTGGATGGACTGAGTGACAGCTTCTGAGGAAGCATCTCATCTTATCGTCTGGCCGATTAGACAACGGATTGAATCAGGTCATGATGAGATGCGCTGGTTAATCGATGCCATCGCATCGTCGACCGACGCCTGTCCCGGATCATATCGGGCAATCTGTGAAGTTTTCCGTGTTCAACCTTAACGTTAGCTACCTGATAGAAGTGATGATGATAAGGTTCTGCGGGTTTGGGACTTTGAGTGCCTGTGAGAAGTTATAACACAACGGTGTCGTGTTTGAACTTTGAACGCAGGGAAGAGATCAGCTGCGATCTAGCTAGCTTGTTCCATTTCGGTTCTGTCATGATGGACGTTCCATTGCGACTGATGAACGGGCCGGCATATTCTTTGGTAATGTATTCATTTTGACTTTTATATATAACTCTTGTTATGTATTTACATATAAGATTTAAATTTTGGTACACAACATTAGACCATATTTGTGATTTATTATAAAAACATCCTATAGTTGAGATTAATTGTATAGTACTAGCTAAGAACTTCACTAGCTAGTGGTATATGTAGTACAATGGTTTATGAAAAAAGAATATAATATAGCAAAAACACAGTATTTTTTGTTGTTATCTGAGATGGTAATATGTTTCTCACTTGGTAATGTTACAATAGCTCATTCATATTTAGTGATAATTACCATACCACACTTTCTCTATACTATATACCCACCGAGAGATTATTGTATTGTGTACCATAAAAAATTACAATATATATTATACCAACAACTAAAAGTTATATGTTTTTTAAAAAATCGAAACCGGTAATATTTTGAGACAAGGGGAGTAATTGAGTTAATTAGTGGGGGCAACAAATGAGAAATAGTTAGCGGGTGCTTTGCTAATTCTTACCGTGAATAATTACTCTTTCCGTTTCAAATCATTATTTAAAATCCAAAATAATTTGTAATTTGGACGGAGAGTGAGATTTTACCACTTGATTTTGACAGCCAGTAATTATGTTCCGTAAGATATCGCTAATTGTTAACCAACAAATATGTCAATACCGTGCTGCCGACGAACTAACACCACACCCCTGCTTCAATCGGCGCAAACGCGGTGACGCCTCTCGTTGCAAAGCGAGCATGCCTCTCGCTCGCTGCAGCAGCAAGCACTACTACGTACGTGTCCACACAGTGGTAGGACACGACTGGAGCCTGGAGGAACTCGCGCACCGGCCGGACAGCGCGGAGACGGTAGCCCCAGTGACGTGCAAGGCATGCAAAGCACACGACCAGTCACGCTGCGAAACCTCAACCTGATCGTTTCTGCAATTCTCCATACTCTAGGAGATAGACAAGCACAGGCTAGCTAGCGGAATGTGGTTTGTGATAGAGCATCGACATCGACCATATCCATCCGTCCATGCCCTTTCGCAGCTAGCCGTCGTGTCAGCGTGCCCATCTGATCATATATCACTAGGACCTTACTGAACCCGCGAACGGGTCGCAGGAACCCGTCCAGGTTCGACGAGCTAGGGTCTCCTCCCTTCGTCGCGTCCATCGCTTTTTCCGAGAACTGACTTCTTACCTTGTGCATGCATTGGCTTTTAAATTGATGGAAATAAAAATAGCAGCCTACCACACAGATCAGAAGATAGACCTTATTAGGTTGCATACGATTATTTATGGGTCGGAAATGATTCCAAGTATACTCCCTCCGGTTTGGTAAAGGAAGACGTTTAGAGCAATGACACTGATGCCTCCAAAAGTCTGAACTTTGACTTCCTATTTTTACAAAAATAATTATTAAAAACTAACATATGTATACTTTTATGAAAGTATTTTACAAGACAAATCTACTCATGTGGTTTTCACATTTCCAAACTCAACAACTTAAAATTTATGCATAATTTATATTCTCAATGTTTGACTCAAATCTTGTCCAAAGCGTCTTCTTTTACCAAACCGGAGGGAGTATATGGGTCAAGCGAATTATTTCAAGTTATATTCAAATTAATTACAAACCATTCCAGAGAAGAGTAAGCCCATTTTGAAATCCGATCTATCCCAACCTTTCCACTTAGCTAAAATCAATGTGTTAGTCAAGAGGTGCGGCGGAATCAATCTCAATCTCTCTTGTTGTTTCTTAGATTGAACATAGTATATCTATTAGTCAAGAGGTGCCGAATTATTTCAAGTTATTTTATTGCAATCAAATTTCACTTCTCCAAATCCCACTTCAAAATATGGTTGCTTGTTTCAACCTGTGACTTTTGACCATATATAAGCCAGAAGGTAAAAAAAAAAGACATGATGTAACATAAAAATCCTGACCGCAATGACACGTTCCTCACCACTCTTTTTCTTCCTTTGTGCCATTCACTCATCACAAGTACTACCACACGTCCACACATATGCACATCTCGCTGTTGCCATCTTAATCAATCCGATTTACTATCTTTGCACATTTATCCCCCGGGCGCCGTTTGACTTTGTGGCTCAATCATAGCAGTAGTGTGGACAACCGTGTATGATTCTACCGGATCACGGTGACGTCGAATAAACTGTACTTTGAGACTGTCACTTAAAATGAGTATTGCAGAAAGGGACCCTTGAAAAGGATTGATCAGTAAAAAAAAATGTCAGTAAGTACGTTCGGGCGGCCAAGGGCCATGAGGGCTTTTGTTTGGTTGCAGTGGTGATGGCCAAATCTTGATTTGTTCGGCAGAAAAAATCTTATTCTTTTTTCTTGATGGTACGGTTTGTTGTGAGAGAAAAGATCTTCTTGGTGGTGGTGATAAGCAAACGAACAGGGCGCATGATCGGAACCCAATCGAGCTTCCAGGAAGTTCCGAGACTTCAGTTTCACGCTGACCAGGCTTGGCTATACTGATCTGACGACGATGGCACAGTCCAAGAGAGCATATGACATATCAGCCACGACTTTCCTATCGGTTAGTATTAGCCGGTGCTGGTCGCTTGGAAAGTTAAAGGGATTTGTTTTAAAATTAGTCCTATAAATCCGCGTCGACGAGAAATGAAATATGAGTCTACTGGTGTGACCACACACCTCAACGTCGGTTCTTTGTTGATGTATTTCTTCAGAGTATATATCAATTCATCACCATGTGTGAAACGTGCTTATTTATCACTTTCCTTCTTCTGCCTCTATGCCATTGCTTTAAAAATGGCAGGTTGGAGAAAGACGAAAGAGAGAGGCTTCGGTATTTTATTTTGGGTTTGGAACCGGCTTGCGTTCCCTAGCTCTTGTTTTCACGTCTCTGATGTGGACATGAAGCATGTTTTTGCCTTTTGGTTGGACCAGGACCATCCCCTTGCAGCCCTGCAGAGGGCCGGTCGTAGCACTGGAAGGGCGTAAAAGCATACTCCACCCTCCGTCCCAACCAAATTACATATCATTTTGTTTTATTTTAAATTCATAAATATTATTTTGCACATATATATACCATATCTAGTAGATGTATAATAAAATTTAAAAAATAAAATAACTTCTAATTTAGAATGAAGGGGATAGAATGTACTACACCCCAAAGGAGTGCAGATAAATTCGCAAAAAAAAGGAGTGCGGATAAATGGCAGGGAGACAAGGAAAACAAGTAGAAGAAAACACGCGCCGGATATCGCCAAAATGCCAAGCAATAGTGATCCCGTGAGCCGCCGGCCGCCGATCAATGGCGGCCGGGCATCATGAACGAACACACCGTATTCCGAAGTCGTAACTCCTACTGCTGGCTGCTGCAGTGACGCACCTACCGCGGAAAATACAAGAAAAGTTGATATATTGATGCAGTCACCCTGAGTCAGCTGGGGGCGCCGCGGCCGGCCGGCGTGCGCGTGGCGGCCGGCCGTGCGTGACCTGCACTGCACCGTGACTACGTATGACATCATACACGTCCCTGGTTTCTCGCAAATCCACCTCCACCGCGAGATGAGGCCGAATCCGTCGCATCCCTCTCGCGAAGATGAAGTGTTTGCTTATTTCTCGTTTGTCATTGGAAATAAGTGAGGATCTTGCTACATGTTTTTTTTCACTGATTATACGGTAAATCATTTCTAAGATTTTACCAGAATAGAGCCGATGCTATACCCCTCGCGTTCCACTCCTCTATCTGTGCAGTATGATGTGATAATGCACTCTTGGTTCCGATCCGACCAATTAGGTTCTGATTGGATCCACCTCAACTTAAGTTTAATTGTTAAATTTAGCCAACTAAAATTTAGGTGTACCAATGTGACACCCTAAAAATTCCATCACTGAAATTACTTAGCAACTTAAATTGTCTTAGGGAATTAAGGAGATTAAAATGCTAAATAAAATTGAGCTCTAAAAAAAATATTGAAGATAATATAATAAAGTTAGAAACAACAAGTGTATGTACATCATCATTTGGCTTGCATGGTTTTGGTTGCTTGAGTGGTCTCTAAAAAGTCTATAAAATATTTGAGAAAAGTTTGCAAAAGTTTGATTTGAATTTGAGTTGAAAAAGGATTTGAAAATGAAGTTTGAAAAAGAAAAAAAAAAAAACAAAACCAAGACCCTTACCCTTTTGGCCCGGGCGGCCCAACCCACCTTTCCCCGCCGGCCCACTGCTCACCCCCCTTCCCCTTTTCTTTTTCGCAGCGGCGCCGACAGGCGGGCCCCACCCGCGGCCCCCTTTCCCCCTCCTTCCTTTCTTCTTCTTCTCGCCCCCGGCCGCCGCGCGCACGCCGGCCCGAATCCGCCCGGCTCCCCGCCTCTTCCCCTTCCTTTCTTTCCTCCCCGAGCCTGCCAATTAAGTCAAGTAACTGCCCTTGATCAATTGGGGTCGTTTCCCCCTTTCCTTACACCGAGCCGTGATGGCCGCCGGCCATCAATGGAAAGCCGCCGCCGCCCCGTCCCCTAGCCGCTTCGCTTCCCTCCCTCGGGCCCTTACAAGCTTGCTCACGCACTCCTTGGCTCCCCTTTCGCCTCTGCAACACACACGCGCCCGAGCCCGAGCTCAATTCCAACGAGCCGCCGCCGCCCCTCGGTTCCCGCCGCCGCCGTCGTTTCGTCGCCGCCGGTTCACGCCCTCGACGCCCGTGGCGGCCGCGCCCCGAGCTCGCCGGAGCGCCGCCCGAGCCACCGCCGTCACCGAGCCGCCCTGTTGCCGCCTCCTTTCCACCCTTCGGCCCGTCCTCCTCTCCAGTGTGTGGTAAGCAAACATCCCGGCCCAAATTGCCTTCTTATCGCGCCCAGCGCCTTCCCCGCGGGCTCGCCGGAGCAGCCGCGCCGCCCCCTCACGGTGCCGGCCGCCGGCGGAAGCCTAATCGCGCCCGTGGAGCCCACGATCATGTGCGCACGCTCTCCCACATCATTTTGCGCCAATCCATAGCCGCAGTAGTGGCCCGAGCGCCGTAGAGGGCTCATGCCGGCGAGCCGCCGCCGCACGCCGCCGCGCCGCCCCTCGTTCCCGGCGACATCGCCGCCGCCCGCCGCACGCATTCGTCCGGCCGCCGTTGGATCACGCGCGGACGATGGGGATCGCATACCCCTTCGGCTTAAGTGGTTGGTCCACGCGTAGACCCATGGACCGCGCCCACGGCCGGGTCCACGGTGCACCCTTGCGCCATCCGCCGTTGGATCTCAGATCCACGGTGCTGAGTGGCGGTTTTGTTTAAGAACCCCTGGGTTTTCAAATAATAGCCGGCCGGTCCTTCCACCTTTGAAAATAATCACAGTTAGGTCCTGATTCTTGCAAACTAGCCCCTATCTACCCTGTTTAATCTTGTTTTAGCCCCTTTTCACTTCTTTTTGCACCTAAACCCTCTGATTTAATTTATAAAAATGTTTTAGCCCCTGAATTTATTCATAAACAACCCTGTAAACATAGTTTTCATGCAAATAGGCCCCTGAAAACTGTTTTAATCATATCTTTCTCATTTTAACTCCGTTTTTAGCGTTCTATATACCGAAATGATCGTCTCGACGAGTAGAATCTTTTAAACAGTAAATTTACCAGTTTTATTACTGTTTGGTGTACTGTTTTGTTTATTGATTGTTATCCATGTTTGACTCGTAGATATCGTGCTCGTTTCGTCCGAGCTCCCCGTCGGAAGTGATCCGGAAGAACTTGTCTTTGAAGAGGAATTCACCCGGCTTGTAGGGGAAGGCAAGTGGATTTCCCCCTCTGCATAATCTTTTTGGACCTATGACACCGCATGTTAAACAATGTTTATTATTCCCGTTGTTATGCATAAATCCGATGGGCAAACACCTAGCTAAGGACTTGACTAGATGCTTTATCACTTTACCTTGATCAACCCCGTTTAAACAAATGTTTGGGTAGATAAATGCTTAGCTTGCTCAACGAAGTTGGTTATGCTTTGTTTATATTATACACCTCGGTATTGTTTATGTATGTGCTTGTGCTTTAAACAAGATAACTTGATATAATCGGAACATGGAGAACCACCCAAGATAACAAGACAACCACAGGTCCACATGGCTCGGCTTAGCCAATTAATTAGGAGAGTGGGGTAGCCGATAGCTCTTTTCCGAGAGGGGCACGGGGGCCGGAGTTGAAGGGGTATAGCCCGGTCCTTTTGGGGTAGCGGCCTTGGCTAAGGTGTTGACCACTAGGGAGGGTTATGGCCCGCTCCGCTGTATGAATCGTCGCGGGCTGTTGGTTTCTCTACTTTCCTTTGTAAAGGCTTCGTAGTGGACCCCTAGCCACTCACCTTGGAAGTGTTGAAGGGTCTAGCTAACCCGGGCAAGATGGGGAACACGAACTGTGGGTAAAGTGTACAACCTCTGCAGAGTGTAAAACTGATCGATCAGCCGTGCTCACGGTCACGAGCGGCTTGGACCCTCACATGATTAATAAACTTGAAGATTAATGCAAATCATGGGTTGGAGGTTTGGTTTGAGGTTTCTTTTAAAGGTTAAGTGGGTTGGTATACACTTACATCTAGTAACTAGGTGCTTGCTAATAAAACTTGACCAACTTATAAAATGCTTACCGTCGTGAACCATAGCCTATCCTTGATAGCCTTGCATTTTTCCCCCACTTGCCGAGCTCCAACCATAAGTGTGCTCACCCTTGCTTACCGCCTGTTCGCAGGAGAACGTCGGAGGCGAGGACGAGTATTGGAGCGACTTCGAGGAGTTCTAGGCATGCGGATCCCCCGGTCATCATGCTCGTGGACGTCGGCGATGGAGTTGCTCGTCTTCGTTTAGTTATCGTCTTGTTCGGACCTTCGAGTCCACCCTTATGGATGTAATAAAGGATGTCATACTTGGTTTAAACTCTTGTACGTTTTATTACGGCAATGGTATTACTCTCATTTTGTCTAATCATGTGTGTGTAAATGATCCCGGCGCACATATGAGATGCATTCGGTTTTCCTTGTAAAATCGGGTGTGACAACCAAGTGTTTGTATTTTTCAGGATTACACTAGTAGAGAGCGAGACTTTGGTTCGGGCTTTTAGTCCCGGTTTAACTTTGGAGTCGGGACTAAATGCCTTTCGTCGACGTGACCCGAAATGGCTGCTGTAGCCGGCCCCCTTTAGTGCCGACTTGTATTACCAACCGTGACAAAAGGGGGAGGTCCACCAACTATTTGGAGCAATGATTGGCACCGGCCTTTAATCCCGGGTGGTGTCACCACCCGAGACTAAAGGGTACCCTTTAGTCCCAGGTAGTAACACCAACCCAAACTAAAGGCCGGAGACCCTTTAGTCTCGGGTGGTAGGCACCGGCACCCCTCGTGACCCTCTCTCTTTCTTCATTTTCTTTCTCTCCCGGAGCCACTCACTTGTCACTTCTTTCTTCTCTTCTCTATCTCTCTTCTCTCTTATCTCTTTCTCCACTGCATGCGCAGGGCCAGGTCCAAGAGAGGGGGATCTCCGGCGCGGTGGTCTCCGGGCGGCGCGCGCAGCCTCCTCTCCGCGCGCGCGCGCGCGGCCGGCATGCGCGACCTCCCCCGTCGGGCCGGCGCGTGGGGGCGACGCGGCGCCGGCCTCCGGCGGGCGCGCGGCCTCACCTCCGGCGGGCGCGCGGGCCGGCGGGCGCACGGGAGCGGGGAGGCGCGCTCCGGCGAGCGAGGCGGGCGCGGGCGGGCGGGGGTGACGAGCTCTGGTGGCGTGCGTGGAGGCCACTGGCGTGAGTTAATTTTTTTCTGCGATTCGTTCATGTGATGCGATTTGTGATTTCTGTGCGAAATCAGAGTTTGTAAATGTGAAAGCGAATTCATGTGTTGCGCCTGATTTGTTTGTGACTGTGGAAACGAATTTATACTTGTGCTTGTGAGTTGAACATATCTCAATTTGTGAAATAATTTGTGAAGTGTTAATTGTTTCTTGTTCTTGAGAAATTGTGAAGTGTTAGGAGAATATGGAAAGGGATAGAGTTGGGATGAGGATGGAGATCTGATAGGGGCGTGGGCAGGGGTAGGTTTTTTATTTTTGAGTACCACTCGGGACTAAAGGGGGTATGCGGTGGGTTGCGATTGGGGCATCATTTAGTCTCGATTCGTAATATCACCCGGGATTAAGGGGGTTTTTGTCTCGAGCATTAGTCCCCGTTGGGTTGGACTTGAAAGACATATACCCCCTTACCAACCGGGACTGAAGTCCCTCTCCTACCAGTGTTAACAGGAATATTCTTTTATCTCAAGGTCCAGTTTTCATATGTGCTCATAATTATACCTTCTCCCTAACAGTGTTAACAGGAATATTCTTTTATCTCAAGGTCCAGTTTTCATATGTGCTCATAATTATAACTTTGCATCCACCGAGTGCGTGCGTTACATCAATTATATATACCTTTGCATCCACACATCATCACAGCCGAAACATTTTTGTCTAATTTAGAGCAAAACTATGCGACAATGATAGTAGCATGCATCTCGGTGGCTGCGCTGAGTGTATGTCCGATCGATCACTCACTCCAATTGCCAAGACCGGTCAACAGTGCAATTAATTTGGAGTCTTTTGTACCAGTGCACTCCAACGAGGGCGGTGGCGCTGGATTTGGTCCTGCAGACTTGCAGTAGAGGGGGGGTGGGGTTGGTGTCGATAGGCTGAATGCGTCCCTCCTTCCTTATCTGTAGTCATTGACCGGCGTGGTCAATGTGTGCCGATGGCTCAATATACTAACTTCGAATCCGAGCTTCCAGGAGGTTTCATGATACAAGGCGAGTTCAGGGGCAGGAAGCAGGATGGAGATTTTTTTTCTTGTGGAGTTACTCCATCCGTCCCTATAAAAGTGCAATGGCAGGACCAGACAGGCAAACTACTATGAATGCAAAAATTACGAAATGCTCGTGTAAATATCAACTCTGATCCTTTTCTATTACTGGCAGTTGCAATGTTGCAGTTGGCAGCATCCCACTCGCCGGCCCTTGAGCTCCCCATGGTGGGGGCGACGTCCGCGCGCCGCCTCGGTGATAGGCTTACTCTTCGCCTCCGGCTCCCGTCGCTTTAGTGACCATTGTGGCTCGCATACCGCTTCTACTCTGGCGTCCGACGGTGTGGCGAGGGCTTGGACATGGCGAGCCCCTTCTCTACCCAATCACACTCGTCGATAAAGGTGCAAAGGGGTAACCATTAGGTGCACCTCCAAACCTCTTTAGTTTAATCATTTGTAATACTTTTTCAAAATTTTGAATAAGTAGTACAAATAATTGCACTAAAGAGGTTCGGAGGTGCACCACATTATAATCAACTTGCACCCGTACTCGCCGACGGTATCGCCACCTTCCCTCGTCTCATTGTTGAAGTCGTAGCTCCGGTTGGATCCGGCGTAACTCCGAAGTCTGCCGTCTTGCTCGCCTGACGGCAACTTCCTAGACGTTGATGAGCTCCAGCCGAGGCGGTCGGCGCACTGGAATCAAGATCACGTCTAACCTCCTTAGTGCAGCTCGATGTGCACTCTGACACCCTCCACCATCGCGACAGACCTTGCCTCCTCCTTCGACGGCACCGCCCGCTTCACCTTCGCCGTCTCCCCGGGCCCACCCTTCACCGCGGAAGTGACCTCTACGTGTCAGGGACAGCCATAAGGGTCCCCTAAATAACCAGGGGAACCCGCTTAAAACCCGTAAAAACGCAAAACACGGACTAACTCACGAATCTAAAGCACACACGCGACACGATCACGACCCTGGTGGCCCCCGCGGCCCGCCGGGGTGGCACGACGAATGCCTCCTCGGGCGGGATTCGCCTCGCTCGAGGGTTAGACACTCCCACGGGCGGAGTCCGCCTCGTTCGAGGCCTCGACGCTCCCTCGGGCGAGGTCCGCCTCGCTCGAGGGCCCAACGCCCCCCTCGGGCGGGGGTCCGCCTCGCCCGAGGGCTCAACGCCACCTCGGCGAGGGACCGCCTCGCTCGAGGGCTCAACGCCCTCTCGGCGAGGACCGCCTCGGTCGAGGCCACCTGCACGCACGTCGTCCACGCTCCTGCCCCCGTGTACGGGCATTTAATGCCCTGACACCGCAGGACGCACGCCACGACCCTGACACGCCCGGGAATCGCGTCCCGGCGCTGTTCCACCGACTCCCTGGGGGAGGCCATCCCCGCCGTTGTGTAGCACTGTGCGATGAGGCCAGTGTCAGCCCCGTGACACTGCGCCGCCTACCCCCGTACGACTAACGCGCCGAGCCCTCGAAGGGGGGCCGACAGCACCCTCGAATGCCTTTTCCGTGATTACACAGGGCCACGTCGTGACGTCAGGTCGGCGGGATCGGTCATCCCTGTCGCTGTCAACCCTGTGCGGCCATCCCGCCACTGTCGCACCACGCCGGGCACTGTGACGACATCCCGATGCTGTTGGAGTGCACGGGGACAAGACGTCGCCACGACTGCCACTGTGCCGCGTACGGGCTCCCCATCGACGTCACCCTCGAATCGGCCCGCGGCGGTGGCCAGACGACCAACCACTACGCCGCCACCCTCGAAGCCGCTCCTGTACGAGCACAGGACACACCATGATGCCCCGGCTGGGGGAGGATTCGCCAGGACGACCGTCAGCTCCGTGGCACTGCTCGCCATGCCTCCACACGTAGGGAAATAGTGCGGCACACATGTAAACTGCTCCCTCCTTGGCTTATAAAAGGAGGGGCAGTCCCCCAGCCGCGGGGACACGGGACGACGGATAGCGATCACTCACACGCTCTCCGCCTTCTTCACGATATTGGCACTCGACTCAATCAATACCTCTGGGACTTGGAGGCCCGTCCTCCTCTCCCACCATGCTTGTAGCCCCCCTACGAGCACCACGGTGCGAAGCAATATAGTGCCCCGAGCACACCACTGCTGGACGTACGGCCCCAGCTGGAACCAGGATAAACCTAGTGTCATTAGTTGCTAGCACCGGCCCATCGAGGCAGATCTCAGCGCTCATTACTAGTTAGTGTCGGGACTACATTCCGCACCGACACTACGGTCGCTGTCACCGCACCATCGCCCTTGGTTCCTACAAGGCACGGAGTCCAGCTCGCAATGTCCTTCACCATCATATAGGGCGTGGGGTCCGTCCGTCCCCCCGAGCATCGCCTACAACCCGTCATGGCCATCACTGAGTGGTGCCTAGGCTCAAAGGAAGAACTTGTCTTGTACGCCAAGTCTTGAGGTCGTGATGAACTAGGTCGTCTGGGGAATCTTCTGGAAGGTCTTCAGGAGGTCGTGTGGGCCGCCAACTAGGTCGGTTGGGCCCACTGACAGGTCGGCGGGTCTTCTGGTAGGCCGGACCCACTTGTCGGGGATGGTCGTGAGCCTGGTCGGTGGGGACCCAGGGGTACCCATGTCTCACAGAGATTTGATGGGGAGGGGGAGATGTGGGGGCACAAAATGAGTGGCTCTTTGGAAGTGGGTGTGTGTAGTAAATATTATCAACAATCTTTTGAAATGATAGCAAGGGCACCGTTATGCCATTTAAGAAGAAGAACCAATTGTACATCACGTGGAACACCATCACCACACTAACAACGCCACAAAACACGAGCCACCACAACCTAGGAGAAGGGTCGGGAGTAAGCCACTGCGAACTGCGTTCTGTGTTGTTGTCACCAGTGTTCAATAGCGTAGCCAGGAATTGATTTTTTCATCTTGGGGGGGGGGGGGGGGGGGGGGGGGCTACTTCAGAAGAACACCTCCCACATCAGAAACTCTGCATACAGCAATAATGCTAAAAAATGTTACATGAAACGTAGTATCACACAAAAAACTTTATCTTACATTTGAATGAGGTAGTCATTTTTATGTTCGCCATAATTATTTTATATTATTTTTTATGTTGCAAACAATGATAACTTGTTTGATCATGTAATGTTTAGCAGGCACGTTCTTCTTTTTTATCCTGATCCCGATGAAGATACCCTCTTTTATCCCGCGGCTGACGAGGACATGTTTTTGTTCTAGGAAGATGATGGGGAGTTGAGTTTCGCGGAGGCCAAAAATTTGGGAGGACGAGCATATCCGGAGCGGGGGCAAACATCATGGAACCCAGACAAAAACTCCACGTCAACGTCCGTCCCAAATCGAGCATCAGTGACTGAGACGGACAGTGAACCCCGATTCACGCGAGGCCATTCCTTCGCCGCACAATCCGGTCAGGGTCGCGTGGGGGCGGGCCCTCGATCATGGGCATCGTCGACAGCCTGCCCGACCGCATTTGAATTGAATCAACGAATCTCCTCCGGGACTCGAGTTTGAAACTTGAATTAAACAAATTGAATCCTTTTTTTTAGATTTCAAACCTTCGACACCGTTGGTCCTGCGAATCCGCGATGGACGGCGGCGGGCGCTCCGATGCAGTGTCAGCCACACGCGGCGTCACGTCGATGTGGGGGCACGTGCGGGGTGTGGCGGCTCCTCCAGCGTCCCTGCTCCTGAGTTACTGCTGCGCCTCGCCCCTCCACGTGCGCAGAGGCCGCCGGGCGCCGGACGCCGGTCATCCATGACCCACCAACCGCCGCATCGCCCGTCGCCGTCGCCGCCGTGGCCCCTCCCTCCCCAGGCTCTCACCTTCCGCGCCTCCGCTATGGACCTTCTTAATTCTAATCTCACCGGATCACTTATTTTGCAGCAAAGAAATGCGAGCGAGAGCGCGAAAAAGTCCAAGGCGACACGACCAGAACGGCGGACGCGCGCTCACCAGTCACCACCGCCGCGTATAAAAAGCCACCTTCTTCTCCACGGTCTCCATTCTCCAACCACGGCGCGTGCCCCCCGTCTCGCTGCGCGCCAACGCCAACTCCCCCCGCCGCTCTCGCTCCCTCTCTCCCCCTTCTCGCCGCGTCCACGCACGCGCACCCCCGCCCGCCCACCCCGCTCGGGCCAACTACCCCCCCAACTCCACGATCCCGAGCAACTAGCTAGTCGTCCCCCCCGCCGCCGAGCGGCCGGGTTCCCGCCGGATGGCGGCGTCCCTCGCCGCCGCCTCCGCACGCTTCGTCGCCGGCGGAGACGCCTCGCCGGCGCGGCCCTGGGCGGCGACCGCGCGCGTCCCCTGCATCGCGGGGCGGCGCCGGCGGCCCGCCGCCGGCGTGCGCTGCGGAGGGGCGAGGGTGCCGGCCGGCGGGGGTTTTCCGGAGGAGGCGGAGGCGGAGGAAGGAGGCCGGTTCGTCGGATGGTTCCGGGAGGCGTGGCCGTACATCCGGGGCCACCGGGGGAGCACCTTCGTCGTCGTCATCTCAGGGGAGGTCGTCGCCGGACCCTACCTGGACGGCATTCTGCAGGTAGCTTTCTCCAACACAGGGTCCTGGCGCTATGCGTTTTCCTTCTTCGATCTAACTTTTTACGGAGATGAGATGGAAACGGATGGCGCCTTTCCGTTTATGTGGATTTTGCGCCGTTCTATGCTGCTGCTTTCTCTTTTTATTCAAGCCTTCAAGGAAACGAAAAAGGTGTTGCTGCTGATTGTTATTACGCCAGGCAGTTTATGAACTCTCTCGATCAATTATTGTAGTTCAAAAACAGTGAAATGGTTTTTTTTAAGAAAAACTGAAACGTCGATGTTTATAAGGCTGTCAAAGCTTCAGAAATGGAAATTCCGACTCTTTCCTTCCAACTTTACTGAAATAAACCGATTTTATAATAATTTTGATGGTACTAAATACCTATATTTTTGTTCTGCTGTTGTTTAAGTTGCGTAATCCATAATTGCATACCAATTGTGCTGCTACAAGACACGACACAATGGCACAATAATTCATTAAAGTTGCTTATTCTCGTGGGGTTTATCGTATAGGATTTTCCAGGCCTGTTTGACTCACCTACCGTTTTGTTGAAAAGATTCAGCTTACCTATTGCACGTGTCTTCCTTGGTAGTCTTATTCCCACTTTCTGTTTCTGCCTTCTCACCTCACACATTCTTCCATTACAAACTATTGTTTTCAAACTCTTGGATACCTCGACCAGCTCCTTTTGCTTCTCTGGCCAATGAAAGGAAGCAATTATTTTTAAAAAAGCAACAGTGAAGTTTTCTGGATATATGTTTCTTTCATCATTCTACTTCTTCTGAAGGGGGCTTCATCATTTTTCATGTAAGATAGAGATGTTGAATTGGACATAGCTTATATGTTTCTTTCGCCATTCTACTTCTTCTAAAGGGCCTTCATCATTTTTCCTGTGAGAGACACACTGAATTAGTCATAGCATTGTACATATACTTAGGCAGGTGAGTCACTGTATGAGCTAAACGTTGATTTAAAATTATCTTAATCTACTATAATAATAACCGTTGCCTGGCAGCTACAGAGTCAGACAAAACACTACTAACAACTATGGCACACCTAGTTGTTCCCTAGCTTGAGATGGGCTGTTCGGCTTCTACCGCATCCTCCCTTTTGAAATTTTATTGCTATCTGTCCACTTTGTTCTCTGATTCCTTACAGTCTCCTGTGTCGCTTGTTTTCTTTCATTAAGTAATTTTCCCTATTGAGGCTATTATATACTGTGTTATATAAAACAGAGCTGCTACAATTATGTTGCAGAGTACCTTACGCTTTTTATAAAATAAACAGATCGCTACTGATGCATGCCTTTTCTTTCGAAAGTAGATGCATGCCTTTTTTGTTGTCTGCTTCCTTGTATTTATTTTTTAGCTTTGTTATGGTACTTGTAAAGTGAGTTTCAAAAAATGGTACTTGGAATTACCTACTTTCCTTTCTAATCCTTCTTACAAAAAAAAATCAATAGATTTACACATAATTAAAAGGGTATCATAGTAATTTCTCATTATTTTTGGTACTTCCGTTTAGGAACTTCTTGGTACTTCCACCGTTAGGTTTCGTCGGATGGATTGATCTCATTAATTTCAAGCACTCTAAAATTTCTATTTATTTATGTGCAGGATATATCCCTTCTTCATGGTCTTGGGATCAAGTTTGTTCTCGTTCCTGGAACACATGTCCAGATTGATAAGCTCTTGGCTGAAAGAGGTTGGCTATAGCTTTGCATCTCTACTCCTGTATGACCAATTTGATATTGTGTGTTCTCTTCCACAGTTTCCCTTCTTGCATACTGCTTAAGATGATGTTTTTTAACATTTTGATATCCTGTAAAAGTTGCTATCTACTTTGAAAGATTATATCCGTCATATTGATGTGATAGGCAAGTATGGAGGTGTTATGGAGGATGAACAGTTCTCATGGGTAAAACTTCACTGTTTTAGGTTAAAGCTTCAATTTCTTAAATCATAAATACTATGAAAAGAGAGTGAACATATCCGTTTGCAATAATGTCTTGCATTAGCTTCGTGAATTTGCATTTCGAGCTTCTACTTATGCACAGCTGTGGGGTAATTATGTGTCGCTACATAGTGGCTGAAGGGATTACATTTCTTTGCACTGCGCAATTGGTCATGATGTGTTACAGTAATAATTCTGTCCAAAATTAACATATTCTTAGGTGTTCATATATTTTTGGTGAAACACCAAATTTAGAAGCTGTGAACTCAAATTTTTAATACCGTTGCAGTTCATGCTTAGTTTTTTGCACTCTTAATTAACTAGCCTCTCAAGCTTACATTGTTTTCTTTATTTTTCTTATTTCACTTATTGTATTGCATATGTTGTCTCCAAAGAGCTCAGTTTTGTGATTTTGTTTCTCAGGTAAGAAGGCTAAGTATGCTGGTCGCTACCGTATTACCGATTCAGATTCATTAGAGGCTGCAATGGAGGCAGCTGGTCGAATACGGCTAACTATAGAAGCGAAGCTATCTCCTGGTCCACCAATGTTAAATCTCCGTCGACATGGTGTTAATGGCCGTTGGCACGAAATTTCTGATAATGTTGCAAGTGGAAATTTTCTTGGTGCTAAGGTTAGTTCAACTACGCTGGTTATTTACTGCATATCGTCTTCCATTTGTAGGTGGGGCATCACATACTGTGAATAGCTAATGGGAGGAAAATATAAGTGCAGATTTTTGGTGTCGCTGTACCAAGAGTAGAAATTCTCAATCATATTGCTTGTAGGAGCATTGATGAGACATAGGGTGTGTGGGAAAAGAGGGTTAAGGAAGGGAGGAATACTTGGGGTGCTACGGGGTCAATTTTGAATCAAAACTTCCTGTATAACATAGTATTGTACACACTTCAATGCTCAATTAATGTTGAACTTGTACTGTTCAGTGTTCACATCCATTATGTTACCTCTCAAGGAAAGAGAAAAGGCAAACTTACTTTGTTGCCCCCATCTCAAATGATTTGTACCTAAGTCCTGAGATGTTGAATTGATATACCTCTCTCTTCTTTGACAGAGGCGAGGGGTTGTTGGTGGCACTGATTACGGATTCACTGGTGAAGTTAAGAAAATAGATGTTTCACGGATAAGAGAAAGGCTTGATAGAGATAGTATAGTTGTTGTGAGCAATATGGGATACTCCAGTGCAGGGGAGGTCTTAAACTGCAAGTATGTGGCTTACTCTATTCATATTTGTAGCTTCTGTTATTAATTTAGAACTTATCACAGTATAAAGTACACAAGTGTTGCTATGCTTTACCATAAAAAATGCCTTGTATCTTTACTCATGGCAACGCTCTTGATAACATGCAATGTTAGCAGTTGCACCATTTTGATACACTTAGGCGCTAACAGCACTTTTTTTTGCTTAATTTTAGTACATATGAAGTTGCTACAGCATGTGCTTTAGCCATAGAGGCAGACAAGCTTATTTGCATTGTCGATGGACAAATATTTGACGAGCATGGCCGTGTCAATCGTTTCATGTCTATTGAGGAGGCAGATATGTTGATCAGAACTCGTGCTAAGCAGAGTGAGATTGCTGCGAATTATGTTAAGGTTGTTGATGAGGAGGACATTAATCATGTCCGCAACCTCCCGATGAAACAGGATGCAGAACATGGTTTGAATGGAAGGAGCCATTTTAATGGGTATACAGCATCTTTCCGGAATGGTGTGGGTTTTAATAATGGAAATGGTCTCTCTGGTGAGCAAGGGTTTGCTATTGGTGGGGAGGAGCGCTTGAGCAGGTCAAATGGTTACCTTTCAGAATTGGCAGCAGCAGCATATGTATGCCATGTAAGTATTTAGCTTCTCACATTTTTTAACTATGTCAACAATTTTGCATGCTTTACTGATTCTTGATTCTTGGTTGTGTTTTGAACCCTGTGATGTTCTGAAGTTTCTTTCCCACATGTTACTCCAGCAATGTTCACGAAGTGCATACAAATATGTGCACCAACTTTGGCCGACTGCACTCATCTGTGTGTGTATATTAGAGTAGAAAACCACTATCCTGTGGGAGGCACCTTTCTCTATACATACTAAAAATTTTCATTCTGACAAATAAAACTCTCAACTGCAAGATCAGTTCAGGGGAAGGGGAAGGCAAATCAGAATTTATTCATAGCCTGCCATCTCATTATTGTAGTGCACTTGTAGCGAAAGTTAAGTCTGTATACTTTTTTCATTGTCTAAAGTGTACTTGGAATATGTATTGGTGCATGGAAATAAAATGTCTGCTACAATCCCTGGGTCATTATGTTCCATGATGCGACATGTGACAGTAATACATACATTCTTATCATCTGTCTTGCACATTTTCTTTTACCCTAATATACTTTCCTCCTTTTTCTCATGTCAGGGTGGTGTCCAACGAGTTCATATCGTGGATGGTACTGTTGGTGGATCATTGTTGTTGGAACTATTTACTAGAGATGGTGTTGGAACGATGATAGCTAGGTATAATATAACTGTTTTTTCTATGTTAGCTGCCACTGAACGTAGCAGCTTTTGTGTGTAAACCCATATTGGCTTAATATGTGATGTACCTAGATGCAGTCTTGAGCAAGTGCTTTTATGTGTTTCTGTTAGCATCACAGGAAATCGTTCCCTTAAATTCTGCTAAAAAATGCATGCATATCTATCTTGGGAATATATATTTCCCTTTCTAGTTTTATCTTTATAATTTCCCAGTCTTCTTGAGATTGGAATGCTTTAGTTCTTTGTCAAAATATATATTAGGTCAACGCTGGGTGAGTTTTAAGGAAATGACTGGTGGATATTTGACCATATACCGCATTGTGTAAAATAAGATTATGAATTATGATATTGTTTCGTACTTTCATGCTATAATAATGGTTGAAAGTTGTACATTGGCTACTCGCTGGAAAGTCAAATTTTGTTCTCCAGTTTTAGGTCTATGGGAGTTCCTTGTTATTTTATCAACATGATTTTCATGGGCAAGCAACAATAGAACATGATGCTTAATCTAAAGAACGATGCATGTGACGTAGAATAGGACTTTTTGGAGTGCTTATATATCTTAAACAGAATGTGGGTGGGAATTGACAGTATTTCCTCTTATTTTGCAGGGATATGTATGAAGGCACAAGAATGGCTAGAGAGGAAGATTTTTCTGGTATTAGAAAGATCATTCATCCTCTAGAAGAATCTGGTGTCCTGGTGCGCCGAACAGATAAAGAGGTCATTATTTTTTTTATTACAAATAAAACATCGATCTGTTCATTAGTGCTGCATCTGTCTTTCAGTCTAGCATTTTATGCAACTAAACAGAAAATTCTCTTTTTTCCCTTAGCTTCTTGAAGCATTGACGTCCTTCATCGTCGTGGAAAGAGATGGTTCGATCATAGCGTGTGCTGCTCTCTTTCCTTATCTTGAGGATAAATCCGGAGAAGTTGCTGCTATTGCTGTCTCTGAAGAATGCCGAGGACAAGGCCAAGGAGACAAGTTGCTCGGTATGGCTGCAGTTTAGCATATTGTTGTTATTTTATTGAATTAATATCACATGCCCCGTCAATTCAAGGTAGATAGGTTTTGCACAATAAGTATTTAGAAACTGGTTGCTGTGATGGGACAAAGTTAAGACTGGGCCGTATTGGTGGCTAGGCTGACAATTTTTTTTTTGTTGTGGATTATCCTGGGTTTTGTATGACAGTGATAATTTCATATTTCCAACATTTAATTTTTAAATAACACAAGAAAACATCAAGGAACAAAAATCAAGTTTGTCAGGTATGATTGATCAAATATTCAAGTACTTACCACGTTGATACTTTTTTCCAGATTACGTTGAGAAGAAAGCTTTATCCCTTGGACTGGAGAAATTATTCTTGCTTACTACACGGACAGCTGATTGGTATGTACTTGTTAGTAGTGATGAGAGTTTTTATGTTATCAAAGAAGAGGCATTTAATCCTGCATGTTTTATTTAGATACTGCAACTTAGCGAATCTCGATTCATCATTAGGAAGTGGAAACTGCAATGCCTTCATCTGGCGGAGCAAAACCACATTTTGTCTTCACCTTGCACACAGTGAATGCTGAGAAAATAGCAACCCACAGTTCCAAACCGAAATTGTTTCTCACTTAGCCAGATAAAAGAATGTTGCTTATTTTGTCTGGATCTCCCGCAGGTTTGTTCGTCGCGGCTTCAAGGAGTGCTCCATTGAATCGCTGCCAGCAGTGAGGAGAAAACGGATCGACCTTTCACGCGGGTCGAAATACTACATGAAGCGGCTGCAGATAGCAGAGATCGGGCATATGGCTGTCAATGGATTTGCCATGAGATGATTCAATGCTAGTTTACAGATCTGGTTGCTGCACACGAGGGTTGTTTGAGTTTGACGACCCCTGCAGCGCTTGTACATTGTAGAACTGTGTTTGTGCAAAGTAAACATTCGATGTATTTGCATGAAAAAGGGTAAATAATAATCGTTGTGACGGTTGTTTATTGAGTAGGATGGGGTTGGTGTAGTGTAATCTTTGGCTGGCTAATAGCTTTGAGCCAGTTGTGTTGTACTATGACCGATTCCCCTTCTCCTTTACCGTTTTCCGCCGCGGGGTGGAGTTAGCTGGTCTTGTAAGCTACGGAGTATTCTTCTTCGCCAGTTCACCTCGTGCTATTTCAAGTTAAAACAACTATGAGGATTGGAATTTGCTCACAATTCACAGGTGAAGCTGGAGGCTCATGACCCTTTGGGATGCGGTTGAGCACAGCGATGCTCATCACCAAGAGGATCGCATGGCACTTGACATCATTCTGTGTGCTCTGTCTACAGAGATGACTCGCACCTTGGACTCTGCAAGACAATCCTGCAATGCCTGCGGAGGTAGTGGGAGCTGCTCTTCTTCCACAATGGTGAGCATATGAACGACTCCATGCTTCGCCTTTCTGCCTGATAAGTTTGCTAAACATCTAGATGACATCATCAATAAGCAATGTGCTATTGAGACGCTGCTACGCATTGTCCTAACAAGCACTCGTAGATACCGATCGAAACTCTTTGACATGACTTTAGCTTATGATTGAGGAGGTAATCCTTGTGTGTTTCTTATCTAGTCGTATTTAGTATAGGCAGCTAATTTCTAAGGTGTTAAGTTTCCTTGTCTGCAAACCTGAGTCTTTCTCTCAGTGTGCAAGTAATGCAAGTCAAGCAGTTTTCACCTTAGGAAAGTATTTATCATAGCTGGTTTCTATTGTATCTGTTAGCTATAAAATAAGGCAAGCAACTCCAAGAGTCTCTTTAAAAATCACTAGCTAAAATCCTAATTTAGCTAGTATGTAAAATGAAATAAATAGCAAAAATTTGTTGACATCCAACCGTCTCTCTAAATTGAACTCTCTATATGCTCCACTGCCTGTGGGTCCCGCTTGCCATACTTATGAAAATCAGGATAGCTAGTCACTAGCCACTAGCCAAAGATAGCTAGCAGGGCAACGAATTTAGCTAGTCAGGATAGCTAGTTGGGTAGATAGCTAGTCTGTTGGAAAAGTGTTTTTAAGATTTTTTCTAAAATTTAGCTTGCCAAATCATTTTAGCTAGTCGCTACTATGGACAAGTCGCTAGGCACTTGCCTTGCCATTTCCATGTCACTACCATGACACCGATCTTTAAAGTTTTAGCGTGTCCGGAGTCACAGGATGGCGGACATCATTGTGACAACTAGGCGCTGATCGTGTATGTGTGCTTAAGTGCTTTTACATTAAATTCATTACTACAGAATAATTCAGGGGATCGCTGCAATCCGCGCTAACTTCTGTAGAGGTCTTCTATGGAATGCTGAAATTTCAAGGAAAATACCTTCAAAGCAAATGTTTTTTTTTGCTACTGTATTAGGGGATAAGGAGGATTATTGGGCGCTCACTTGGATCATGACTGGATGACTCGTGTATATCCTTCACATCAACTCATCTAGTTGGACCTAGATGTGTAATGATAATTGTTTTTCTTTCAAGCCTTTTTGTGTTGGGGGAAAAACATCTTTTTTTTCATTTATATTTCCAGAGCTAAATTTGGGATAGGCGACAATTGCAACATTGTCTTCCGCTTGAAAAGACAAACAAATGAAGGAAAAAGAGGAGAAAAACAGAGAAGCATACTTTCCAGTGACGAAAATTAATTGAAAAGAGAAACAAATGAAGGAAAAAGAGGAGACAAACAAATGAAGCATACTTTTCAGTGATGAAAATTAAAAGATTAGACACACCCACACGCAAGAGATCAAAATGCGATGACTACAGAGATCAAATTATCTCACAATGCTAACTAGACCAAGGATTCCACTGGTGACGTAAACTTCATCACACCACTAAGTACACCAATCATCTCAACAGAGAAACATAGCAATAAGAGGTGGGAGAGATGCGATTTGCATAGGCGCTGCTGTGATCTTCTTAGCTAGGAAGCATCCTACCGAGCAAATCCTGATTATATCAAGGATGCAGCGAGCAAGTTGTGAATAGAGAAGAACTCAGAAGCAGGCCTCCAACAGGCAGCAGCAGCAAAGGGCGGCCAAGCTGTCAAAACAGAGCAAAGAATTCCATCAAGAAATGGCAACAATGGTCATAAAGTAATACTAAGCATTTTGCTGCTACAACATTATACAAGAATTTCTCTTTTCTTGTTAAGGTGGACAACAAAAACAACGGAGAGTTGTGTAGTACAACAATCCAACTAATAATAATGCATATAAATTAAGCTATTGCCTAATCAGTATTCATCTGCATGTGTTGAGATTTCTCAATAGGCATGATACCACGGTACGCAATCATGAGTTCGTTCAGTAGTGCAACACAGGGAACATTTCTCGGCTGGCAGTATATATATAAGTTAGAAAAAAGGAATCAGACCAAAGAGACGATCTCCAGAATGATCCTTTGATTCCATCGGTTTTTCAGGGAGTACTTACCTTGCTCTAACCCAAGCGGCAAACACAACGCAGTAACTGACTGTCTCGCAACGCGAATATCGTTAATTAAGTAAATAAACAACGACGTGCTACCAGGTCTCACAGAAACACAGCTGCAACAAATCGTTTTTTTATCAATTGACTACAGCACTCTTGCAGCTGTATATAATCAATATACAGCCCTGGAAGAAATCAGCCAAGTTGAAACTTCGAAATACTCCGAATGTATGAAGCGCGTCAAATAGAAGGTCAACTTCATCTAAACGAGCGAGTGAGAGACACACTGCCGAAAAGCCAAGCTGGAACCGGACCGAGGCGGGCGCGGCCAAGGCCAACCCAACCCAACCCAACCCAAAAGGCCAAAAGATTTTTTTTTGCCGTAGGGGAGGCGTCGTGGGCGGGCGGAGTGGGGACCACGCGTCGGGCTTTTCGTGAACCAGGGCGCGGTCAGGTGGGGTCAGCTAGCTCACCTCACGGGCGCGGGGAAGCCGGGCCCGCCACCACGTCCACGTCCCACCCAACCGCTCGCCGATTGGCGCTGGCCAACTACGCCCAAGCATGCGCCTGCGCCTGCGCCACACGATTAACTCCCCACCCGCTAGCGCCGCCGGCGGATCGGAGGCGCCGTCTCCGGCGAACGTTTGCACCGGCGTTTCGAGACGGCGAACGCGAATTGTACTACACGTCGGAGATCTACCAGCTGGGCTGGGCGCGCATGAGAGAGAGGGGACTGAGAGGGGGGGATGCGGCGTATACGTACCATCCCTCCATGAAGGAGGGCCCGCTGCTCTGCGGCCGCTGCTGCTGCGGCGGCGGCTGCGCGTAGGGCGGCGGCGGGTAGCCCTGCTGCGGGTACCCCTGCTGAGGTGGGTATCCCTGCTGCGGTGGGTAGCCCTGCTGCGGCGGAGGGTAGCCCGCGGGCGGGTATCCCGCCGGCGGGTACGCGTCCTTCCCGGGGTAACCTGCGAGATCCAAAGAAGGGAGAGAAACACGCACGCGTCAGGCGGATATGGAACACGACGTGAGAGACGGAGTTAACCGGCAGCGGCCGGAGAGCCTGCAAACGAATTCGGCGGCGATCGGAGAGACGAACCTTGCGGCGGTGGCACGCCCACGGGCGGCTGCTGCTGGCCGTAGTAGCTCATCGCGGCGGCGGTGGCGGCTGGAGGCGGAGGGTTTGGGAGGTGACTGGTGTTGAGGGGCGGGCGGGGAGGAGGCGGCGCTGGGTGCGGTCTGGCGAGGACGCGGACCGGCGGTTATATAGTTATATAGATAGATTATATAGATAGAATAGACGAGACGAGACACGAGAGAGAGAGGCTGGCGGGCGGAGGCGACGAATTATTTGGGACTTGGGTGGAGGGAGGTAGATGCCACTGCCAGGTCGGAGCGATGGGCTTGTGTGGGCTTGCCAGGCCGCTACTTGGGCCAAGGGACACAACCAGGCCGCCCAAGCGCCGTATGGGGTTTGCAGATATTTCGGTTATTTTGGTATATATTGAAAACTGAAGCCGAACCGAAAAACCGACATTTCGGTTCGGTGAAAAAATGCCTACTCCTACGCGTGGGGGTTGTGCGTAGCCTGTTTGGCCGACGACCTCACGACGACGAGGTTATGCGATGTACCAAGTGTGTTCGAAATTGGATAAAGCCACAGGAGTTGATTATCTTTTGGTTGGCCGGCCAGTATAGTTCCTGCAGGGTTTTCCAAAGTAATAGTATGCTACTGATAATGCCAAAATATTCACTTGTAGCGCCGGTCATTTGAGTCCGGGAGACCGAAATTAGCTAGCAGTTAGGTCCGACCGTTACCACCATCATTGTGCCCTCAGGGATCGCTGGAATATATTCGTACCTTTTGCCGTGCTGGACCTTGCCGAGCAGGCCAGGCCAGCAGCGCAGCATCAGCCAATATCCCAAGCATGTGGAGCGCACCTCCAGGCAATGTTTTAACGAGGTGTGGGTTTATGTCCTCACCACGAGCATCGTCCGCAATACTGCACATGTTGATTGACACCAAAACTAGTAGGTCAATGCAATGTCTTGAAGCGGGCACATATCGCCCCCTTTTTATACATGAGGTAATCACTTTACTGTACTGCTTCATGTAATCATGTCATGTACACGTGAGGCAAATCCCTACGGTTGCATTACACAGATTTTCCACCTTTACTTATTCGCAGCCACTGATTAATGTTCAGCGACCCTATACCACTATCAAGTTCTTCACGATGGCTTGAGACTTTACAAGTGCAGGCGGCCGCTCTATACACTAAGCTTGGGCCGGTAATCTGCATCGGCAAATTTTTTTGTGATGGAATCGACACACGCCATTCTTATTCTTTCAGGTGTCGCCGGGTTGTCCAGCGGGAACCATTCCGAGTGACCCTCATCAGCCCTCGCAGCAAAGATTGCGTCCTTTATCGCAAACAGGACAGCGGAGCCCAGGAAAAACGGTGGCTCTCCTACGGCTTTGGAAGAATGAATGACCTTTGGATTTGGAGCATCCTGCAACGAACAAAGTAACAATGCATCAACTGGAAGAGCTTACCATATTGGAGACTACGCATGACACTCGAAGACAAGCAAAAAAACAGTGCAATTCAAAAGGATGTGGAACTACCAGCAGTTCAGTTTCATCTCGTTGTGTGTAGGCAGCTATGGAGATTTTGTGATGTCTATATCAGCTCAGACTATATAAATCGAATTATAAATATGGGAAGGACAACAACATCGTCCTGTCCGGTACCAATTTCTTTTCTTCATAATAGAGAAGTTCCAAACATTTATCATAAGAAGTTGTTTCAAACATACTCCACTAACATTCCATTTTAAGCAGAGCAGGAAAGGATGGATGTCCATATTTGTTTTATTAAAGATTTATTTTGCAGTATTTTTCTTTTTGGCATTTATATAAACTTCTTCAATAAGGTTTGATTCTTTCCCCAAGAAATAGAAAAAACACCCCAATAAAGAGAAACATTAAAGGGCAATAATTTGCAAAATACATAATATATTTACCTTTAATAGTGAAACCTTGAAGTTCAGAGGTATGTCATTTACAGAAGGTATTTTGTAAGCGCCAGGTCCACAGGTGAAGAGGTGTCCAGGTCGAATCCACTTGTGGTTATTATCACCCCATTTTAGCTCTTCCATAGCTACCCAACCCAAACCTTGGATGAAAGCTCCTTCAATCTGAAAGATGCAATATTAAGTTACAGAGGTGACAAAAAGAAAATGTATGGTAGAAACATCTCCACAATATTAATGTGACAGCAAACATTTCCTCCATTCAGAAAATACCTGGCCGATATCAATTGCTGGATTGATTGAAAAGCCGAGGTCCATAACAATATCAGCTGTCCTTGTGTGAAAATCCCCAGTTAGTGTGTCAATCTCAACTTCTGCAAATGCAGCTCCATAGGTGAAATAAAGGAAAGGAGTTCCCTTGCCCTCCTTCCAGTCAAACCCAATATCAGGTGTGGCATAAAATCCATGAGCAGAGAGATCCACACGTTCCATGTAGCATGTCTGAGCCAACTGGAAAATATAAGGCAAAACTAAAGTTAACTCAAACCATAAATTTATGGATCAGCTTTCTTGAAAAGGATAATTTAGTTCTATTTTCCTCTATGGTTATACAGAACCAGGAGTTTAGAGGTAACAAGGAAATCTTGAAACAGGTAAGCCATAGCAAGCAGATCAACTTATGCAAAATACAACATTGTTTTCTGTTCACCCCGTTTCGATGTCGGAATTGGAGCTCAGAATTGAGAATTGGAATTTAATTCAGTTGTTTGGATATCTATAGAATTGGAATTGGGGACCAACACCGTGGAATCCCACCAGAACTAAAACACATCTTCGTGAATATCGAGCCTCACCCCTCCGTATTGAGATGAATTGGCTTGCTTCTTCTCTTCCTCCAAGCCGCAGCGTTACCTCGTGGGAACTCCACCCCCAAACCACCACCGCCCGCTCCTCTTCCTCGTGGCCACGGTGCCCCCCTCTTCTTCCGAGCCACGGCAGCCCCCTCCTCTTCCTCCAAGCCGTGGTGGCCCCTTCTTCTTCCTCCTTGCAGCAGCGCCCACCTCATCTTCCTAGCTGCTGCGGCCCCTTCCTCCTCCTCCTCGCAGAGACAGCCCCTTCTTCCTCCTCGCCAAGGTGGCCCACCATTTGGCTTCGTTACATATGTGACCCTAACATTTGCAATCTAACATCTGGTCATTTGGCTTCGTTGGCTGTTGGGTGATTTTGGTGTTGATTCTTCTCATCCCACTATTTTCCGCTGTGACAACACTAGTGCTATTCAAATTGCCAACAATCCAGTCAAGCATGAACTCACTAAACATATTGGTGTTGATGCCTCCTTCATAAGATCACATTGTCAGTTGTTTACTGTTGATCTTCAGCACACACCTTCTGAACTTCAGCTTGCTGATTTCTTCAGCAAGGCTCAGACTCGGGATCAACATCAGTTTCATGTATTCAAACTAAATGTATCTGACTCTGTAATTTCACAGCCACCTTTAGTTTGAGGGCGGGTGTTAGAGTAGTGTATGTATATTCTGGCCCATGTAGGCCTTTGGCCCATTAGGCCCTTGTATATGTAACCCTAACATTTGCAATCTTGACATCTGGTCATTATTCTCTAACAAAAAGAATCCATTTCTTTTTAATACAACAATACGCAGCTCTCCTACGTATTCCCAAAAAAAAAAGATACTACGATAGTGACCACATTCTACACATCCAAATACTGAGAGCATGTAAGAAAAATATTGTTGGAAAATTGAAATAGCTAACTAGATCATCCTAACATACCATCAGTTAACACTGTGTTATATACACAAGATACCATAAAGAACATATTGTACAGATCAGAGTGCTGTGAGCTCATGATGAAATGATGGCTCAATCCTTGAAATAGCATAAGAGCTAGCAAAGATGAAGTTGCAAACAAATTTATAATTACCACAATTCAATGATGGTCCCTATTCATATCAGAACAAAAATGTGGTATATCTACTTAAGATAGGATAAGATATGACAGTACCTCAGCAAAGGAGTTGTGGGTTCCCCTGCTAGCAATGGGTTCCATCCGGGCCTTAATTTGCTGACAGGCATCCAAAACTGCAGCTCCATACAAATCTGAACTGGCAGAGGCTGCTGTTGGTGATGCATTTGGAACCTGAACGTGTTAATGTATCAGTGATAACCCCATTTTTCTTAGGAAGTGGTACAATGTAGAAATAAATTAAAGGGGAGTAGATCCATGCGGCAGGCCTCACCTTATCAGTACTTGTCTCTGAGATAAATACAGAGCTGAGAGGGATATTGAATGACGAAGCAGCAACTTGGGCAACCTTAGTATGCAAACCCTGTCCCATCTCAACCCCACCATGTGTTACCAAGACAGTGCCATCAGTGTAAACTTGAACAAGTGCACCAGCCTGCATTGTTAACCCATCAAAGTTATGTTAGATGAGCAATGATGATGAAACAAAGAATTTAAATCTAGAGTGAATTTCATTGTAGGTCCATGAACTTTTCCTAAGATCTCATCTAGGTCCGCAAACTAAAAAAGCGGCCATCTAGGTCCACAAACTAAAAAAGCGGTCATCTGGGTCCACAAACTTTTAAAGAGCGGTCATCTAGGTCCATGAACTTTTAAAGAACGATCGTCTAGGTCCAAAACGGTGGCGATGAGCCTCCTGGCAGCGGGATACGTGGAGGTGGTGCTACTTCGACGGTGGAGTGGGCTGCACTGTGCCCCTACCCCGCGGCCATGCATGGCTCGTCGCCACCACTTTAGACCTAGATGACCGCTCTTTAAAAGTTCATGGACCTTGTTGGCTGCTTATTTAGTTGGCGGACCTAGATGAGACATCGGAAAAGTTTATGGATCTAGATGGTTGTTTTTTAAGTTTGCGGACCTAGATGAGATCTCGGGAAAAGTTAGTGGACCTACAGTGAAATTCACTCTTAAATCTATGTCATGTCTAGTTATTGCTTCTTTGATAGTTTTAGAAGAAACCTATGATAGTCAAATATGGGTTCCAACAAAATTGGTGCAGTACTGCCAAATCAAATTAAGAGGGTGGGTGGGGTTGGAGGGAGGGGGGGCATGGGAATTGGGACTAAAAAATGTATGCAGATGTTCAGTTGACATAAATATTAAAAACTACAAAGAGTTCAGTGATATCACGAAGTCCATTTAGTAATACTGTAGCAGAAATTTCATGGTCAAGTTCGGGATGGGATGCAATTTCACCTGATTCATGAACTTCGAAGTGAAGGATATTCCAAATTTTGTGGGAACCATAGCAATTCCCCGCTTCCTCCATCGATTATTACTATTAAAACTTCTAATACCTTTGCGGGCTTCCACAAAATTACAAGATGCCTTTAGTTCATCCCACACTGACCTAATTCTACAATTCTGGAGCAACTGGCCATAATGCAGCACAGTTCCATCATTGTGGAAATTAAGCTCCTGCCAGCACTCAAATCAGTTAATCCCACAATAGTGTGAGAAGGATATACCAAACAAAGCAAATCTGCAAGCTTACTTTTATGTCCTCTGGACTTTGCTGGAGTTCTGAAGCTATATGATGAATCCAATTTTCTGTAATCAGCATGCCTTGTGGACCACCAAAACCTCGGAAAGCAGTGTTACTTGGAAAGTTTGTAAAGCATACTTGCCCACTGATTCTGATATTAGGTATGTCATAGACATTTTCTGAATGAAACATAGCACGCTCCAGGACTGCAAGGGACAGATCAAGTGAATTCCCACCATTGTTATAAAGTTCCAGGTCTAGAGCCAGTATCTTCCCGTCATTGGTAAATCCTACCTAAAAGAACAATATGAAGATAGTTAATCATAAATATGGAAGGGAAGGGAAAAAAAAGGTTGAGCAGTTACTGGTTACATGACAGCTGTATGAAGTATTCAAGGATTAGTAATTAGCATTCACAACTAACAGAAAGGCATGGCCAATTATTTTCTCTAACTAAAATATAAAAGACGTATATATTTTCAAAGGGCCTGTTTGAGCTGCAGCTTTTGAAATTTTCTGAAAAGCTACTGCTGACCTTTTGCTTCTGAAAAGTCAACATGCTTTTAGAAGATGCGTTTAGCTTTCTGAGCTCAAAAAAGCTACAAAAAGCCCATACAACTGAGCTTTCCAGCTTTTCATATAAACAGTTTTTCTGGCTTCCAGCTTTTCAAAGCTACACAGGAAGATTGTTGTTTGTTTGCAGGAACCTCAAACAAACAGGTCCTAAGTATGGTACCTTGTATCTCCCTAGGAAACTGTGCCTCTGCCCAGATGATATCATGTCAACATCTCTGTCCAAAATAAGCTTTACTGGCCTTCTTAGATGATATGACGGTACAGATACTGCCGCAGCAAATATTGCTGATCTGGTTTCTTTTCCACCAAATCCACCACCAATACGCTTAGTCTTGCAAACAACTTTCGATAGTGGAAGACCGAGAACATTAGCAACATACTTCTGATGCTTCTGGGGAGCCTAGATATAAAGAAACAATTTGTCAAACAACAGAAAATGGGCACATTCCTATCAGCTCCCCCCCCCCCCCCCCCCCCCCCCATTAGACAAGTAGCCCTAAAAATATAAGTTGGACAAAAATATAATAAAGTGACAAAGAGATTCTACGGAATCTTATGTTGACTTCAATACGCACTTAATATTAAATAGTTGTGTTGTTGCTCCATCATATTAATACACACATGCACATAAGTTCTGAATAATAATAATCTCAGGACCATCATGGGGGAGGTAGCTTCCACCTCCACATGGATGTTAGAGCAAGCAAGCTAGAACAAGGGCATGTGCAGTTTCACAAGACGCCATGGCAATAGTAGGACCATGGCATCTGATGGCTCGCAGCATGGTAAAAAGTGAGGCCAAACATATGCAATGGTTGATAACAAAAACAGAGAAAGCTATTCTTCAAAATATGAATGATCACACTTTCAACTTAAGGTACACATGGAAGAACATTCTGAAACTGAAAGAGATGAATTTTTGCTAGGAGGAAGATATATGACTAATACTTCTATAATGAAAACGAACACTTATGGGGCTGTAAGAAGTGTATATCTCAGGCTAACATGAAAATGAACAGCTTAGTAGCTGATCTTCCTACGAAACCAGATGTGCCTGATGCAATGGGGCCTACATGCCGTTCCGTCATCTTTTTAACAAAATGGCAGTTATCCTGTGTGTTGAAAATCAGGGTCCACATACAGTTGTGGCTGCTGCCACATGATCAGCAGCTATTAAACATTAAGGGAAAACACATGTTTATGTCAAACCTGCCCAAGCTGCTGTCCTATGACAATACTTTTGCAAATCTCCAGGTATAGGACAGCAATGATGTTGATGTTCCTTTTTTATCTAGTTTATTGGTCTAAGAAAAAACTATCTAGATATTGAAAAACAATGAGGCCTATGTCTAGCACTGTGAATTTAAAGCTCAAAGGAACAGAGCATACTTGAGTAGATGAGACCATATGAATTTCATTTCCAGAATCAACTGGCCAGACAAGAGTGCCTTGAGGTTCCATGTAAAAATGCTCTTGACCTCCAACTTGCACTTCTCCTGATATAATTCTGTCACATGCCCCAGACATGAAACATTGTTCAACGTCACCTTTTCCAAGGCATCGTTTGGTATTTGGATGAAAGCTTCCACTCTTGACAGCATCCTCTATTGATAAAATTGCTGGTAGCTCGGAATATTCAATATGTACTTTGTTGGCGGCATTTTTGGCATTATCATGAGTATCAGCTACAACAATTCCGATGATCTGTCAATGACAAGAAAGAGATGCAACTGAAAAATTAACAAAATGTGACATTTTACTAAAACTAAAATCTAATCAGTGTCAGTATGTATAAACTATCAAATAAAAGATGATACCTGACCAACACAAGTAACAACATCTGATGCAAAAACCTCCTCATCATGGATAATTGGTCCAGTGTGGTTAGTACCGGGAATGTCTTTTGAAAGGAACAGCCCAACAAAGCCAGGTGAAGATTTGGCAATTGAATCATCAATAGACAATATGCGAGCATGGGCCTTTCTACTCAGCACCAGAGCAGCATGCAAAGTATTAGGGGGTGTTGGAGTGTCATCAGTATATTCAGCTTCACCAGTGACCTAGCACAATGTAAGATATAGCAAATGAAAGTGCGTACATGATATGGGCAACACTTTCAATATAAAGGAAATAACAATGTTGCATGAGAAGAGTGTAGGAACTTGGGGCAGGCTTGGTTCTGTTTCGTAACTCAAAATAGATGGATAGATTCCTATTATCATATAATTTACAAAAAAAAGGATGTGTAAAAAACAGAACAGCCTAAGATGGAATTCAAGCTTCTATTGCGTGTCTGTGTTCTTGCCATATTTGGGCCTAACTCTTCTTTCTAAATGCAATGATATTCAGCACTTCTGCATATTTGAGAGAAAAGGAATGTAAACTTCTTTTTTGTTGCCCGAACCATAGCAATCTTTAAGTTGAAGTTCGCTTGCATACTTTCAATGGAGTGGCCCATCCCTTGAAAGATCTTATTTCTGCTATTAAAAAGGATTTAATTATCTCTATAAAGAACAGGGCATGGTGAGCACGTAGACCTTCAACAGCATCATTAATTGATAAATTAGGGGATCTGTTGGGGCAGAGATATCCCTGGTTCCAATAATCTAGAGGAAATGGGCATTGGAAGAACAAATGAAATAGTCTCTTCATGCTGACTCGAGCAAAGATCACACTTACTACTCAGCAGATAAATATTTCTACCTTTACCAGCAATGTTAGAGGACTGGGAAAGAAGTGTTTGGTTCCCTAGCCTCAGCTTCCTGTCATGACCCAGATGTGGCCCATGAGGAGCCCAAGTCAGTCGACCCACTAAGCAGTAAGCACAGCCCAGCCCAAGGTAGCAGTTCCTATAGAAGACCCAGCCAGCAACACGGGAGGACATCGAAGAATATTCAAAATCAAGGTCAGGGTTCATCCCTTCCTCCGGCGACGATTCCGGCGAGCCGTCGCCCGTCTTCTCGACGGCGACGCCCTGTTTCGCGCTCACGTCCCGGTGGTGGCTCACCGGTGGCTACGGGGCAGGTGTGACATGTGGTATCAGAGCTTTACCTTTCCTTGGAGTGGGTGTGGCGGCGGTGCTCAAAACAAAATCCGGCGGCGAAGCACCTCTCTGGCCTCGATCCGGCCGACGAAGCATCTTCCCCGACCTTCTCGCACGCGATTCCGACGGATCGAGCGCGCGCGGATCGAGCAGGGCGGTGGCGCACATTGACTCGAGCCAACCCTAGCTGCCGGCACGGATCGAGCAGTGCGGCGTGCGCGTGCGGCATGCGAGAGCGAGCGCGAACTGCGTCTGGAGCACGGCGTGCTGGCGCGCGTGGACGACGACGCGCGGGCCCAGCTGTGCTGTTGGTCGGTGGGATTGGAGGCGCAGGCGGAGGTTCCGGAGGTCCAGCTCGGCGCTGACCTTCACCCTGCCCCGGACAACACCTCCTTCCGGCTCACCTTCGCCACCTTCCCCGACGCCTCAGCGCCGCAGTGTCTGGCCCCATCGCAGTCTGTCTCTGGGCAGCACCGTGGTGCCTGCGACGACGAGCTGTGGTGCGCTTCCGGCTGCATCTTAAGGAGTTCCAGATGGAGCAGTCCGTGCCGCCCTACTTCCTCGTGTTCGGCGCTGGAGGGATCGGTTTCAGGGACCTCGGCATGAGGAAGGCAGAGGCCTGTGCGGGGGTGCAGGAGGCGGACTACGGCGACAGAGAGCTGCAACAAGTTGAGGCACACTCCATCGAGGTTCGTCGCGCTGACCTGTGTATGGATTCGTGGGTTCCTGAAATGGGTGCTCACAAGCTGTTTGATGGTTTGCCTCATTGGGATGATGAACCACCTGAGTGTGTACCGCTTGAGCATGTTGAGTTTGCCGATTCAGTAAGAGCTGCACAGGAGGTGTTCGGTGACTTGACTCATGAGACAGTGGTCTGGGATGAGGAATTCGAGCACCCCATCAGATATATCATGGGGGCTATTGGAGCAGCTAGCAGAGGGTGGACAATTCATGGGCAGCGAGGAGATTACGATGGAGGTCTCTCTTTCTCCATCCGAGTTGATTCCTGGAGATGGCAGCTTAGCATTGTTTTCACCAGAAGCTGCAAGGTATGGTGATCAGTTAGTGCTTGATGAAATGCCAAGTGCAAAGGTTGTGTGGGATGATATCATGTCAGGCGATTGTGGTCTGTGGCATGGTTTATTGGAGGAGCTAGAGCAGTGTGACCATTACTCTGTTGATGAGAGAACAAAGGCAATCATCAAGCATGATGTTGATGTTAAGCCACTTCATGTTGCATCGGATGAGATTTCTCGCAAGGTTCAGTGGGATGATGAACAGTTGCCAGATCAAGTTGCTGATACAAGCTTACTTCAGCAAATAGCTATGGGCAAGGGATATCCAGAGGGTGTAATCTTTAGTCATGCAGATGGTTATGATGCAGACCAAATGTTTGACAAAGCATCTAAACATGGCATAATTGAGCAAACTCATTTCAGTGCTGTTCAGCTGGAGCTTGTCAATGATTCAGTGCATGAGAATGCCACTGTATTTGCGAAAACACAAGCAGTTTCAGTTTCAGACCAGCGAAGTATGTCCATGGTTCCATTAGTGTTCGAAAGTGCTACTGATATGGTGTTCAACAAATTGCCTAGCATGATTCTGGGTGGGTATGAGGAAATATTATCAGACTGCAACACACATGGTTTGGGTAATGCAAATCAGCAGCTTGCTGCACCTAATGCAGTCCAACAGTGTGAGGAGATATTTAGTGGCACCACAAATATAAGGAAGTGTTTGCTTGCTGCTCAGAAGACCAATATTGGTGTCTCATTATTGTTTCTAGAGCAAAAACTAGTTCGTGCAGAGCAAGTCCTTGAGAGAATGTTAGTCAAGATAAAGTTAATTCCCGTGCATCGCTTCAATGCGTATGAACATGGTTCAGTGAAGTTGTTGGCAGTGGGTATTGTCTCTTTCAGTTCAGAATAAAGTAAGAAGCAGTATCAGATGTGCGGTATGGCGGGAAGAAAGTGGGAGCTAGGAATTCTGGGGTTGGTTCTCAATGATGCAGCATCATACATCGATGCAATTTCAAGTTCAGCTCAACGGTTTGTTCAGGCTGAGTGGATTTCTACAAGGATTTGGGATCCGAGTATTCCTATGTGCCGATTACATGACACTACTAGTAACTGCCTCATTACTGAAGCTCCTTGTGATAGTTTCCTTGCATGACATCTGAAAAAGACAGGACAGACTGAACAGAGGTTGTCAGCCAGCATGCGACATGGTGTTGCTTGGGGACAAGCAACATTTTGGCAGGGCGGTAATGTCATGACCCAGATGTGGCCCATGAGAAGCCCAAGTCAGCCGACCCACTAAGCAGTAAGCACAGCCCAGCCCAAGGTAGCAGTTCCTAAGAAGACCCAGCCAGCAACACGGGAGGACATCGAAGAATATTCAGAATCAAGGTCAGGGTTCATCCCTTCCTCCGGCGACGATTCCGGCGAGCCGTCGCCCGTCTTCTCGGTGGCGACACCCTGTGTGCGAGCTCACGTCCCGGTCCTCACTTCCCAGCCAGGAGTTTCCTTGCTTTGATTTAGAACCAAAATAGCCAAACTCTGCTTGCAAGGATTTCCTTGCCAGCACCACTAGGTTATGCACAGTGGCGTAGACAGAGGGTGGGCAGCAGAGGGCAAGACGCCCCTAAGCCATGCAAGTTTCCACTATGGAATTTAAATTTGACCAAATTTTGAAAAATTTAACACTACTGGGCCCCCAGACCCCATAACAAGATAAAATTTAAGTTTCTGGTTATCAGAATAGGGAAACCAAACATCTCTTAATGCGGCGCATGACAAATAAATCGAGGAGGCTAACAGAAGACAAAAATTATCCTAGCTCGAAGTTGTCACTGTACATCTTGCTTATTGCATGAACAGAATATATATATTGCTTCTCAACCAAAATTCTCACAGAAAAAGATGCATGGACAAGCGCAACTGCTTAGGCTCAAGGATCCAAATTAAAGCTTGCTGACTCATTATTAGTAAACTTTTGTGATAGAACTATGAAAACAGTGCTTGCATTCAGAGATAACAACCACCTACAAGACCACGTACATATTTGAGATAGGCATGGTTAATCAATGGTAAGCATCCCCAATGGTACACTGTAGTGGGTACAGCCATTGTGAGCAAAAGAAAGAACAGGAGGATAATTATTTAGCCTTCTAATTGACCACACGTGTTCCAGCAGCAAATTACAGGCATAAAAGTGTCAGGTGAGTGACCGCATATGACAAGATGAAAATATGCATGCAAAGTGAATGCAGAACCAGAGCTCTTGATGAGCTAGATAGTTGCAACCCATTTTTGCAGCTTTGGTTCTTCACCAACTTAACAATATTTGGTGCCTTCTGGATATTTTTAAATAAGGTATCTAGAAGGATAGTACTAAACCTCTGCCCCCTAAATGCTACAGGGTCAAACTACTCCCTGGGAAAGTTGTTTGAGCAAGAATGGTTTCTTCTATTGTCAATGTGACCAAAACAAAATGACATAGATCAAAATTTGAATTGTAAAATGCTAATTGATTGATAAATACCTGAAGCATAGCTGACATATGAACCATTGGCTGGCCTACTGAGGTTCCTTGCCTCACCATTTCATAACCTTGAGTTCCAACAGTAACAGGCCTACTGTATGGCTGTATAGCAGATACATGATCAGCATGCAACCCATCTTCTAGGAATCCTTTCATGTTCATATCATGAGTAACAGAAAGAAAAAATTTGAAAAGGAAACTCAATGTTAATGATCTGCGAAATTCGACCATTCCACCAGGTGCATTCTCTGATAGAGGGATGTCTTCTTTTAATAGATTGAAGGTATCATCCAACAACTCAGAGTTCCACTTCTTTCCGATAAGGAAATTTTCAGTCTTTGAAGCACTAAGTGGAACTGCAGCTACCCCTCCATAGACAATTGAGACATCAGATATTACCCATTTTCCTTCAGTTTCTCTTAAATATACACGCATTCCAGCATTTACCAAAGCAATGTCATCCTCCCTTCTATGCGCCTGTTTAAATTCTTTCACATATTCAAAAGGCCTAGTCCATGGTAGTATAACAGAAAGTAATATTTCATCAGGTTTTATATCAACTTTACGGTAACCAAGGAAGAAGTCTTTCGCTAGTGTAGTTCTAACATTACTGTTCACATCAATTATCTGGAATTTTGCACCTATAGCCATCCAAAGTGGATTCAGGTCCGATATTGGACTAGCGGTACAAATGTTACCACCAACAGAAGCAACATTCCTTATCTGTGTTCCTGCAAACCATTTTAACTGACGTACTATTGCCTGACATGATGAGGTTTCAGGTAAGTCCCTTTCTGCAATGACTCTTTTAAGGAAATTTTGAAGCTGTGCAAGTCTTACAGCAGAACCAATGTGTATGCCATCTTCTTCAACTTTGAGGGTATTAAGCTCTGGAACATGAGTAACTGAGATCATGACCTTATAATGGGCATTCTTAAACTTTGTTTCAACTCCCACTTCTGAGTTACCAATGATAAGCTTTGCATCTGGATAGCGAGACTTCAAATGTAGTACTTGATTTAGTTTAAGAGGTCTAAACCACCTGGTCTCATTAAATCCATTTAATTTAAGTGGCATAACTTTTCTCAACTGAAGTTCCGGGGGGAAGATGAGTTCTTTGTCATCATATGCATTTCCATCGATTTCATTGTATGAATAAGGTGCATATCTTTCCACAGATGATGATAATGAAGACCCATTAGCATCGTCATCTGGCTCATTCTTGCAAGAACATGGCTTCCCAGTTGAAGGGCAGATAGCTTGGCCATCTGTGTTTTGTGAAGATGAATTGGTGTACACCGAATTATCTGTTTTGGCAAAAACACGGAAGGCATCTATAATTGGTCGGTAGCCAGTACATCGACACAAATTTCCTGCGAGGCAGTCTTCAATCTGTTCTTCAGTTGGAGGCTCTTTGCTAGATCTCAGTAGTGCATACATAGACATCACAAAACCAGGGGTGCAAAACCCACATTGTGAACCATGTGCCTTGGCTAAGCATTCCTGCAAGGAAAGTAGAACATCATGACAGAAGAGAAGGGCACAGGCTACAGAGCGCACGACAAGATCTGTAACAAACATTAACAGCGCTGATCCATTTTATCTATTTTTAAAGCTGCTTAAATTAAACATGAAACAGAGATGAGACAGCTTTTACAAGTATTGGTTCTCTATAAGCAGCTTTTGAGTCATAAATAGTCTGATACAACAAGATGCGATCAATGAATTGCGGGGTTTTGTTGGCCCCATTGATAGCTTTCGAAGATTTACATGATGAGTCCATTGTACATCAAAATAATCTTCTTTAATTGTATACTCTTTTGATATATTTCTCTTTGTTTTGAGGAAATGTTGCCATTAGACCAATTCGGTATTTTTTGTCATGGTATTGTTGTGATACTAACAATTGATATTTGGCACGTTGATCATGTCATGTCATGTCAATAGGTTTAATAATTGTGTCATGTTAGTCTTAAGCAAAAGTGGTGCATACTAGAATACGGTTGACTTGTACTCAACCCTATCCAACAGAGCATACATTAAAAGGCATTGGATTCATACTGAGGACTGCCAAAGAAATGCAACCTTTTGCAATATAATTCTAATCATACAAACTTCATGGACATCACGTCATAACCGTGTACAGGCTTTAATATCTTCCATATTAGACATTCTAGCCATAAGCCATATTACAAATAAAAAAGACTTCAACGACCCGGAAAAAAAAACAGAGTAGGCAGATTAGTCAATCTGGTTCATCAAAATGACTGTTTGGGTAAATAACCAGACATAAAATACTGTCTTGGCTCCAGTGACCATCCAGATCATTTGACTGGTGTGCTACAAATTGAAAAAAAAAACATGCTATTTTTTTTACAAACAATAAACATGCTAGTTGACCCACTGACAAGTGACCACAGAACCAGTAGCCCAAGCAGTTCGATGACTGGTTCGACTTTTCGTTCTATGCTTCTGGCTCAACCATTTCTTCTAGATATGAGCAGGTGCCGGTGCCACATGAATATCCACAAGGGGAAATATTTTACGTACAACCATTTTGAATATAACTCTTGTACAACCATGCATCTAAATGATCCAATGGATGATGAGGTTCTTATCCAGATTATTTCAACCGTTAGACCAAGTTGTACTCCCAAATGGTTGTGCGTGCGGCAGTACTTGTCTACAAATCACACAACAGTGCATCACCTGAACTGGGTGCAAACCTCGCTGTCGATCTCCAATTCCCTCAATTGTGATTACGTGCATTCCTTCCATGGAATAAAGTGGAGCCAAGCATGCATTGATTGCAAAATGCCTGAATGAGGTAGGTCATTTTTTACATAAAACTCGATTAATAAAAGCATAGATAATACGAGTACAGGATTATACATCCCATGTAAGGAAGTAATGGCATCTTCGCCAGGGCAAGGCCAGTTTTTGGAACGAGGAGACTAAAGAATGGTAAATCTTAAAAATATAGTTCTGCGGTTACCTGTCACTTTAAGTTGGTTGAGAGAGAGAGAGAGCACAAAACATCATATGGTACAGGAATATGGTTCTCACAATGATTTCTTTGTAGTTCGATCATAGCAGGAGACCATGACAGTGCAGGCTCCACAACCACCTTCACCACATCCAAGCTTTGTTCCTCGAAGGCCGATATCTGTAATCCATATAGTTAGAAAAACATTAAGACAAAAAAAGTACTGCAAACTGGAAAGCATAAAATAATGTGGGATATTGTCTCTAAATCACAGAGTGAAAATGCAACCTTCTGAGAAGTTGCTACACTACTATTTCTTTGATCAGATTGCACAGATAGATGCAGAACTAAAACAAAAAAAACTACAAAACTGATTCTAAGATCACTGCCGGACAATAAGTTGGAGGTAGGGAAAGACAGCTTGGCTCAAAATTTATGTACAGTGAATAGGTAATCATCCTCTGTAAGCTTCCCACGAATTTGGTCCCAACTCATCAGCTGGTACGAGTTTACTGCACATTAGCAGTAACAATAATTGCATGCCAAAAATATGGTAGGTTCATTACATTTCTCAGTCACTCCAGTTTTTCTTACCAGCTTCCTGTAGGAGAAAGCAAGGAGTGATTATCTATTGCTAATTGATATTAATACTGTGTACGTAAGATCAATGAACTTGACAGCATAATTAAGTACTTTAGAACGACAACTGGTGATACTACATGCCTTCAATAAGCAACCTAGCACAAGAAATGGATCAAAAGAATGTGGTCTATGTTCTGTTTCAAAAGATCAATTTTGCAAATTTGTGAAGTTTACAAGAAATTCCTCTTCGCAAAACAAGGGAAGCATTTTTTGGAGAAGAAAAAAACAGGAAAACACCCTATTTTGGAAAACTGCTAGAACTAACCAAACATTAGAGGTGCCTTTGTAAACTTATATCTAGTTTAACATGTCAGTTGCATCTAAATACTTGCAACATGAGCTACCTTACGTGGTGGAGAGAGATAACTGAGCAGTCTCTTGTGGAGGATATGGTATCTTTCCATATGGTGGCGGTATAGATACAGATCGAGTAACACTCTGGCAGATAGTCACATCCTAAATACACCATATTTTAAGGCTTTATGAAGTAATAAATTCTTTTAAGAAGCGCTCTGTTAGATTTGACGAGATAGGCATGGGCATGCATGTTTGCATATTGTTGGTCAGCAGCTGCACAAAGAAAAGAAAAAAAGAAAGCTGCCCCACATGTGATCCATGATGAACACATACCATCCCCTTTGTTTTCCTCTGTGTCCACGTACTATTCCGTCAAGCGAATAGGGATATCCAAACTTCTGGTGGATCAGCTAAACAGCATGTGCTGGACGAAAGCAAGAAGAGCATGCTTGATACCGAAATAACCCATGCTCCAAGTGAGCAGCAGGGTCATGAGTGCAGAAATTTTAGTATGCAGGTCCCCTGGGGCCGTGGTGTTGCGTGAGATCTGGGTTACAGGTTCCAAGTTCAGTATGCCTTGAGGCGCAAACAAAATGAACGAGTGTTCTCCTTCTCCAATCCTACTAGTTGAATCTGCCTCACGTCACCACCACAGGCAACGACGAATTCAAATGCTGTGAGTGAAGGTGAAGCAGTGCAGGCCTCGTGCGTGAAACGGCCATTCAATTGGGATGCTGGCGAGAAGCTCCAATACGTATGACACAGCTTCACTCCACTTAAATTCGTACGGGTCCCAAAAGGAGAAAGAGAAGCAGCTGCGACAGATTCCGGTGGATTCAGATTCCAATCTGGGACCAGCGGGAAGGGAAAGCGCATCGAAACGGCTGTGGTAAAAACTCCCCGTACCCACTGACCGCCAACTGCTCACTTGCGGCACCGGGCGAATTTCAATGCCTCTCGGCAGGCGTGCTTCTACAAAAACAGCAACAAAAGCGCGCACGCAGGAAGGGAGGGTGGGTGGGGGGGAGTAGGAGCGCGACCTCTGAGGTACTGGAGCAAGGTGAGGTGGGCGAGGCCGTCGGGGAGCACGCGGCGGACGCCGTTGACGTAGACGACCGCCTCGTCTGACCACTCCTCCAACGCCGCCGCCGCCGCCGCGGCCGTCTCCCCCTCCGCCTCCCTCGTGAGCGATCCCATCGGATTCCGGGCGGGCCTGGAAGCTCAATGTTCAGTGGTGCACGGCACGGATGGGTTCCGCCGCGACCGCGAGAGGTTGGATGCGCGCGCGGGGCTCTCCCTGCTTCTGCTGTGCAGCTGCTGGTGGGGTGGTGGGGTGGGGCTGCACGGGTCTGAGTCTGATCGGTGATGCGGATGCGTGGATCACGTAGTAGAGGAGACTGAGGATGAGAATAAACGACAGGCCCGCCAGCACGACGCACGTGCGAGCACGGCGGAGGGTTTGGTTGTGTTGGCGGTGATGCGCGGACGGAGACAACGGAACGGGCAGAGCTGAGCTGAGGCTGCTCGCACTGGGTGCGGTAAGCCGAACGGTACGCCACGTCCAGTACGCGTTTCGGCGTTTTCACGCCCGCACCGGCATGCGCTACGGGGGACGGGACGTCCCGTTCGGAGCCGGGTGCGCCATATCCGGGGCGCTTCCCCGGGCGTGCGCTACACCCGCGACGGCCCCCACCTTGCGACCGGCCGGGTGTTCGCTCGGCGCCATCACGAGAGGAGAGGAGAGAAGGAGAAAGCCGCCGTGGAGCTCAGCGGCCGCCGGAGATCTGCTCGCCGCCGTGGACCCGCCGTCCTCGGGACCCCCGCCGCCGCAAATCGAGGCCGAGGACCCCGCCGCCGCAAATCGCCGCCGGGATCCCCCGCTCGCAGCCCGCCGCGGCACGGCACCGGAGATGGGGGTGCCCTCCTCCGCCTCCATGGTTGCGGATCCCGCCTTCGCCGCCGGCCGCGAGATCCCCCGCTCGTATCCGCCGGCCGGCCCGGCGAGCACCGGAGATCCCGCCTCCGCCACCGTGCTCGCGGAAGTCGTCGCGGGGGTCGTTGCTCCCGCCGCCATCGGGGGGCTCGGCAGAGAGGGGCTCCTCCGGATCGAGGCCTCGCTCCGGATCGAGGCACGGGAGGGAGGCTTGCCGCGGGGAGGGAGACGCGCGCGGGCCGGCCGACGCGAGGGCGGCTCCCGGTGGCGGCGGCGCTCTCGGAGACGGGGGCGGAGGAGCGAGAGGAGATAGAATGGAGAGGGGAGGGGAGAGGGAGGGAGGGAGAAAACGAGTATGACATGTGGGGCCTGCGGGTGTTGGTTGGTATGGAGTAGGAGATTTAGGGGATGACGGGTGCGGGGAAATTGATCATCAGTCTTGGAGAATGCGGCGACGGGACGGAATATTCGACTTTTAGGGGATGACTTTGGAGTATGACCAGTGCGACCAGCCTGAGCCGAGCCGAGCCGAGCGCTGGTGGCGGTAGCGAGGGGAGAGGCAGGCACCGCCTTATTCTACGCCGCACGGCTGTCGCGTGATGGCCGCTTTTGCTCAACAACTTCGGCGCAAACTCTATCCGGCGGATGACGGTGCGGTCATGCGGCGGGTGATGGTGATCCGAAACCATTGCCTTCGTTCCTTCGCCATCGGTTACGTGGCGACGCACTGGTTACGTCTTGGGCGTACGAGATGATTCCATGCCCAACTAGTGTCGTTGTAGTTTAAGTGAGAGCAGGTTAAAGAGATCCACACAGAGCTCTTCTTGGTAGGAAGCAGGAAGGTTGAGGTGGAAGTTGCCAAGCAGCATTACCTTAGTTAGGATTAGCTGGAGCTTAGTTGGAGCCTTGAGGCTTGAAAGCAGGTTGGGGGGAAGTAGAATTCTTGTAAGGAGTGAAGTGCTAAGGTGAGATTATCTGTTCAAAAAAAACTAAGGTGAGATTATGGAGGTAAAAGGGAGTGGGTGCTTGAGATACTTCTAGAATTATGGCTATCAGTTATTCCAATACACATTTATACACTTCCCAAGCAGTTATACTGCCTACAAATTAACTTTGTGTTTTCTATCTTACACAGGAAAGCATACTATATTATATTTTCACTCGTGTAGAGTCCAACGAAATTGAATTGATTTTTTTTATTTTATGATTCACTATGATTTTCAAAATATTCAGCCAAAATAAAAAAAAAGACAAGTTTGGGGAGTGATGTAGTCTACCCTCTCCATAAGTGGAGGGTGATGTAGGCTTTTTCCTTTGCACCAGAAAGCAAATTAGTACTACCAAGAACACAACACCTCCCATTCCTCCAAAAAGCAAATTAGTACTACCACCACCCGCACCCATCCTAATAAGCAAGTGATATTAAATTTGCAGACATCAGCGAAAGTTTTTTTCTTCCACGATCCAACTAGTTTTTTTTCTTCCACGATCACTGCAAATCCAAAAACTAACTGCGAATAAGAGTACAAAACGACTTGTGTCCTGAGCAAGCATAGAAAGACTAGAATATTTTACATCCTATCCTAAGTGTACTGATGATCAAGTGCACATGTACAACTCAAGGCAAGTTGACCGTGGCGCTAAATGTTACATGAATACATGATACATGAGCCCACCAAACTACACAATATTCTACAAATTTGCTGCCACTTCAAAACGTGGCAGCACTCAGCTGCTATCCTATCATTGTTACACATGGAATCCCTCCTATTAGTGCAAGCACACAACATGCATAGCTCAAAACAATCCAAACAACCGATGCCGCCGCTGGCTGCTGCTGCTGCTGTAGCTACCTCCCGGTGGAGTTACAGAAATCCTGTCCGCATTAGCCAACGCCCACCTGTTGAAATCTGGCGAGGACAGCAATTGTTTCATGGCTTTGTTTGTCTCCTCTCTGGTGAATGCTTTGTATTCCTCGTCTGAGAATTTCTTTCTATCTGGAGTAGTATGGTAGGTCGAATAGTAGCTGTCCCTTGAAGCACCTTGTGACAATTTCTTCACCGAGCCTGGAAAAGCAGGGTAACAAGTTGCTCATTGATATATAAGAATATTAACCTGGACCATCACAAAAATACAACTAAAAGAAATGACAAACCTGCAAGAGGCGAGTTTTTTCTTGGAGTACGTCTCAGGTGACCATGAAGCTTGCCATATCCATCTTGGTAAGCCCCATTCATGCTAGAATAATCTTCACCTAAATCTCCATAACGAGATGAATGCTTTGCAGTTTCACTGGAAAGTCCCCTGCATAGAGGTATTCCTTTAATTTAGCTGTTTCTTTCACGGAAAGCAAAACAATTTTGTTCTAACCATGTTATAAAAATTGTTGGCCATAACATGTAAAAAAAATGTCATCAGCATATAAAACAAAGGAATCACTGTGCCAGTACCAAGTATTACAGCATTTTGGTTGCTACAAATAAGTTTAATTATTCACCTTCTATTTTTTTTATCTGTAAAGTCTGTTAAACAGATGGGAGTACTGCTATCTGATTAAATGTGCTTATATCCTAACTTACACATCTTTAAGCAAAAGACTGGGTCCTATACAACAGTGTACACTCCATTTGGAAAAAATCTGCAGGAGCTTTGCAGGAATTTCAATAAAATGCTGTAATAGTTGAAATCCAAAGTAAATTGAAACATTAGAAACGTGGCCTACATAGTAAATAAGGTATGGACAGTTATGGCTTCTTAAAATTGTATAAACATCAACCAAAAAAGTTAACAAAATACCAATAATAAAGAACAAGTATTCTTCTAATAGCAAAATTGATCCAACATATAACCTCAACACTTCCAATAAGCAGTTAAACCCCAACTGATGGGTCATCTATATGTAACATTATGCCAAAAACCATGCGTAAAAAACCAAATATTGGAACTATCAAGCTGATATTGACATATCAAGTAGAGTTTACCATACCGTGACAAATAGCGTAAAAATTTTGTCTTTCCCTCAATTCTTGCAATTCCTTTGATGACAACACAAAAGACCAAAGCTGCAAAGGAAAAAAGATAGTCCAGAGAACTCTACAGAAACAGATTAAGGAAGAATTAGCATGACAATAAACAGATAAGCAAACAAGTACAATGTTGAAACGACAGTAGGCAAGGAATACCTGAAGGATCATAACGGCTGAAACAATCAAGATAGACCACTCAACAAAATAAGCCACACCCTCGTCAACAGATCCATCTTCTGTCAGGACAAGTTTACGGACGCCCCAGTAACCGAACCAGGCTCCAGCTAAGATGACCAATACGAGAACGAATATTCCTAGCTGCAATTAACATATCTTTTACATTAGTTTAGCACAAGAAAATAATGAAAAATTAACAGAACAATATTACTGCATGATAAAATATTAATATTATCCACAATTTAGTGGCATAATATGAATATCAAGTTACTGACAGAATATGAGACATACATTGACATCTTTGTAAACAATTTTATGTTACCACATCCGTTTGCTATGAGCCTATGACAGAAATGGTAGAATAGACTATTGCCCAATAGAACTCAAGAAAACAAGAACATTAATTCAGTAAACATATGCCGCAAGGATGTTATAGTATTACTAAATTGTACTTCATAGATGTATATAATACAGAACGGAGGTAATGCAGAAGCCAGAAAAGTGGGAAGATGTGCAGCAATACAACAGATTGTACCACTATTGAAATGCAAGTCATCATCATTCCCTTGTACATATGCACAAATGCAGGGGGAAAGGACAAAAACTGAAATGGCCATTGATTATGTAACCCAAAAGATGAACTTACATACAGGATTATGCATGTCTTCAGCAATTCCAATTTCCACGAGAACAGAGCGCAACAGGCCCGACAAATAGTGCAGAAAATACGTCGTCATGCCGACCTGTTGTTGAAATATTGTCATGAATCAGTGATCTAGAGACATGAGGTTGAAATCAAGTAGAAATCTTGCGAATAGGCAATAGTCTAATTAATACTCACAACTGTGGAGTAGGCAAAAATAGCGAGAGAACTCTTTCTGCCAGTGGGTAAAAGCTTCATTCCCTGAAAGAAGATAGATTGGAAAAAGGGTTAGCTAACCAGGTGGTACTCACAAAGTGATTGACTGGATAACAGGTAAAAACAGAAGTCTCTTGATTCGAACAGGCCACATGTTAGATTTATTAAAAGGAATTATAACAAGCAAAAAGTAGCTTGATGTAAGTGACTGCATTCAGGAAAGACCATACTTTGTCTCAAGCCCACACAGCCACCCACCCACTCATAAAAAACAGAAGTCTCTTGATTCGAACAGGCCACATGTTAGATTTATTAAAAGGAATTATAACAAGCAAAAAGTAGCTTGATGTAAGTGACTGCATTCAGGAAAGACCATACTTTGTCTCAAGCCCACACAGCCACCCACCCACTCATAAAAACCAAAAACTAATCAGCAAACAGTGGTAATTATAAGCATGACATTAGCAATATGGTCCTAAATAAAGCACTTCAATCCCAACAAGTCAAACAACTTGGTCTCAAATAATATTTACTTAGTCGTAGTGACAAGAAATGAAAAATCACATTCAGATATGTGGAAAGGACTATAAAATTTTGATTTAAACAGATATTTCTGACAGAATAGTAAAGCAAGACAGAAAAACATTATCTTCATTTCGATTAGTTGGATACATCCTTTATTCCTTTCAGGAGTCAGGACATTACTTTTGCAGTTTTGTTTCTGTCCTTGTCCCCAATATTATCCATTGTAAAACTTAAGTTCACTCATATCTATAATAGAGCAGGTCTATCAGAAGATAATCACAGATTCACAGCTACAAGCATATAGATACTCCTTACAGAACATAGCTCGATAAACATGATTATGTGACTGGGCAACAATGACACTTAACTATCCTACTCTGCCACCTGAAGAAAATTAATTAAACCGAGAAGCTACAAAGCCCAATTTCATAGTGAGGAAACCCTGTTAAAGAAATGTTGTTATCTAAGTAAAGAGTGGAAGTGATAAGATTTTGCCTTGGCAATTCCAAAAATAATTATGACACTTCAAATAATCCAGAAACGAACTAGCAGTTAAAAATTTGACAGTAAGTTTGTTCCATTGAACTATTACAAGAATGACACCACCAACCAATACCAGTAGATCAGCTCCAAGTGATCATTCGCCATATATAGAATGGAGTGGAGAGGAATATAACTCACCTGAAAGAGTATTATCAGTATCACAAGGAAAATGCCAATCGTCATCGCTCCACCATAGTAGAACACCACAGACTCACTCAATGTGTGTGCCACCACCATCAGCACCAATCCCAGCACCAAGAACACCACCCTATGGAGCAAGAACTCTGCAAGCACAGCAACAAAAGATAGAACCATAATCAAGAATTGGGGAAAGAAAAAGAGCACCAAGCACAAACTGCATTAAACAAAGGAAGCTGGAGAACACATACCTTCCTCAGTGGACACAACAACTGACCTTGAAGGGTCAGCTGGCATTCGGAAATCCAGAATCCGGTGGTCATACGGTGAGATGGCTTGCACCCAGAGCCCGCTCTTGGGCACCTTCTGCCACTGAGATGCTGCGCACTTGCACGGCCCCACTGTGGCATTCCTACAAACACGAAGCGTGCAGCACGACGAAATTAAGCCAAGAAACACAAATGAACCAGAGCTACACACCAAAAATGCCAGGGGTTTAGTTCCCATCTCACTTACCGGTGGAAGCAGAGCTCAAGCCCCTGGGGGCGGGTGGCATTGGCGCGGAGGCGAAGCGCGTGGAAGAAGCGCGACGGGTCCCGGAGGCGGGAAGGGCGGCCGTGGAGGAGGACGCGCGTGCAGAAGGGCACGCCGGTTGCGCCGCCATTGGCACCGGAGATGGGTCGCGCGGGCGGGAGGTGGACGGAGGCCGGCGGGTGCGAGGTCACTGCGAGGTGGCGGGGAGAGGAGGGGGTTAGGGTTAGGGCTTTGGGTGCGCCGACGGCGGGGAGGGAGACAGAAGCGTGCTTACCTGTGAGCTCGACGGGGGTGGAGACGGAGAGGGCGGCGGCCGAGGTGATGAGGAGGACGAGGACGGAGGGAAGGACGAGAAGGAGCATGGCGGCGGCGGTGGATTTGGGGATTTTGGACGGGGAGGCGGGAGGAGGAGAAAAGGAGGGAAACGATGGGGTTGGGAGGTGGCTTTGAAACGACGCGGTGTCCGTGCCTCCGTGGCCGGCAGGTGGCTGCCTGTCCTGCTGTTCCAGACGGCGAGACCGCGGGAGGAGCTGCGGCGGGGCCGCGGGGACAAGGCGGCAACCTTGGTCGCTAAGGAAAATGGATGTGTTTTTTTCTATATTTTTCTCCTTCAGTTGATCCTCGGCGATGCCCTGTTCGTTTCGCTTATCAGCCCACCCAGTCACGACGATCTTTCTCTCGTAACAAACCAACTACCAAAGAACCAAAGTGAAGATTTTTCTCTCCGAACAAATTAAGACCAAGTATCGCCCAAACGAAACGAACAAGCGCGATTCTGCCGAACGTAAGAAATCAGAATTTGCTATTTATAATCGAATAATTTGAAAACCTTTCTCACCTAGTTCGGATCCACCTAACCCCTCACGCTGGACCTACCTGTCATATATTCGAAGGAGTGGATAGGGTGAAAGACTCGTAACATCGCAATTTATAGAGCATTTCTGCCAAAAAAAAATAATTAAAGTTTTTCTCACCAACATTTTTTCTTCAGAAATGCTAGGACGCGGACGTCCGAACGCGTCGGACGCCTCTCCGCTCTTATCCGCTCGCCTCGCCTCTCTCGTCTTTGTATCCGCTCGTTCCATCTGTATCTCGCTCGCTTCCATCCATCCGAGCTTCCACGCGATGCGCTCGCCGGCGAGCTCCGAGCTCAAGGAGGCGGCCGCAGGGAGCTCCACCGCGAGCTCCGCGCCGGATCAGAGGAGGCTGCGCCCGAGGAGATGGCCCCAAGGAGCTCCGCCGCGAGCTTCGCGTGCGGGATGCCGCCCCACACGCCTCCCTCACTTCTCCTCTCCCGAGCCCCTGTTCACCGCCGCCATGTGAGCCTCCTAGGTCGGTCAGCCGATGCGCAGTCACGCATCCCGCACGCAGCGGCCCCATGCGGGCGGGGGGAGTTGCTCCCGTGCGCGGGAGAGCCGTGAGGGGTGGAGCTCCCCCAACGGCGCAACCGCCGCCATGCCGACGGGGTGGAGCTCCCCGACGGGCGGCCGCACCATAGGGCAGCGGCATGGGCCACTGAGCACGCCAGCAGCGAGCCGCTGCTCCACCCATGGCCAAGGCACGCCGAATGCGAAGGACCTGCCTCCTGTTTTTTCTGGGATTTTTTATGTTGCAATTGTTGTATATCGGTGTTGTAACAGTGTTCTTGACATGTTGCAATCGGTTGTCTTCACGATGTAATCATTTCTCGTTTATGTTTGCAAACCTTTGCGCACATGTTGCATCTGTGTTTTTGAGATGTTGCAAGTGTCAATGTTTCAAAATTAGATATAAATTTTTCGATATTGCAAACATTAATTTTCGATGTTGCATACATATGTTGTTGGGTGTTGCAAATATTAATTTTTAATGTTGCGGATGTTGAGTTTCGATGTTGCAGACATGTGGTGTTGGGTGTTGTGTTGAGGAGGGGGAGGGAAAGCTCTTGATGTTGGATGTTGCACGCAACACGGGTCACAACATGGCCGCAACATGGTCGCAACATGTGGAGGAGAGAAGAAAGACTCCTGATATTGGATGTTGCAAGCAACCGCGTTCACAACATTTTCGTAACACATTCGCAGTACGCTCGCAACATTACCCGGTAGTCTTTAGATCCAACGGCTGACGATTGAGGATCCTAATATCTAACGGCCACGGACCCGTACGACGCTAGCGTCCGGATCGGACGTACGGCCGCTAGCGGTGCCTTTTTTTCTTACCCGTTTGCGTACCCACATACAAGCCTATCTATCTCATCCCGTCCCGTCTCCTGCTCTTCTTTTTTCGTAACGCATTCGTATACCACGTACCAGTCCTTTGGGGCATGCCCCCGTTCGACACTGCTGAAGACCATCAAAGGGTTCTACGCGGCGGCGGTGGACCGGCTGCCGGTGGGCGAGATGCCGCCGTTGGTCCCGCGTCCGTCTCCTCAAGGGCGGCCTCTACACCAGTTTCTCGGACCCCATCTGCAACATCGTCGGATAGTCCTCAACATCGTCTCCTTCTGCAGCCGTCATGCCCCCGGCCGCAAGCCCGTCGCCGCGGCACTGGCTCCCAAGTCCAACAAGTGTGACGACTCCGATGACTCCGACGAGGGCGAGACAAAGAGGGAAGAGGCGGTAAAGAGGTAGAGGAGGTCAGACTTGTTGACCCGGACATATGATGCGTCCAAGAAATACTTAGTATTCACACATCAACTTCCTGGTGAGCCGAGGAGATTTGCATTCTTCTAAGGCAGTTCCTAACTTCCTATCCTCTTAGTGCTCGAACGATGAACATGTGAAATGATGAATCATCCTGTTGGCCAGTCATGGGGACACCCTGGTATGGGTCTCCTTCCACTTTAATGCATTTCTACTTGCAGAGTGTTGTTTGTTGTTTTGTGTAATACACTCTAAACTGTTGATGTATGTTGTTGATATTAGCGAGTTATTGCTCCTGTAACATACATGAGGCGATCTGTTCTCCATAAATTGTTTTTTTAGAACTGATGGATGTGTCATTCTCTTAGCAGATGGTTGTTGTTTCTAGAGAAAGGATATACCACATGAGATTGGTTGATAAGCTATCACTTTATATGGATGAGGAAAAAGCATGTTGTGTTCTGATATTTATGGTTTCCCCACACACTTGCCTTGAGGGCTATATGTCAGCAACTCTGAGTTGACAGATGGTCAACAGGAGATTCCAGCTCGTGTGCCTGAACTCGCTTTGAGAGCGCGCCGGCCCAACTTGCGCTTCATCGGACCGGAATGGGCTTGATGAATTCGTCGGTCCAGTTATCAGCGTGCGAGCATCGTGTGTGTGTGAGTTAAGTGCTGGAGCACGGGTGGATGCAGGGGCATCTTGTAACAAATCAAACTTGTTGACGGCGAACTCCGTCGTTACCCTGCCTCTATGGCGTTCGTCTAATCCTATTTCCTACTTCTCTGCCTTCCTCGAATCCTTCTCTTGGAGCCAATCTGCTATCCTAACACCTGGTATTAGAGACACTGTTCCTGGTTCCGCTCATTTCCGATTCATTCTTGTGTAATTCGGGTTTCGAACCATTCAGTGAGCGCGATTCGTCGTGGCTGAAGTGGATCTCGAATTTCCGCCAGATTCTGCAGCGATTCAATCGATTCATCCCTAGCGAACCTGGATCCACCCACCAATCCGCACTACACGCGATTTCAGAAGCAGTTGGGCGCTATGAATCCCTATACCAAGTTACTGCTTGAGGAAATGCGGAAGGAGTTTGCAGATCAGAAATCGGAGATGAAGAAGGCGTTCGCGGAGCAGGATGCGAAGTGAGAGAGTCGGCTCTCCGCTGTGGAGTCCAAACAGGACGAGCAGGTGGAGGCCCTCGAGCAGGCGGCCAAGGAGTTTGAGTCTTGGAAGCCAACTATTGAATCATCGGTGCAGGTCGTGAAGACGAAGGTACAAAAGCTCTCCAGACATTGGGAGCGACTGTGAAAGAGAAGACAGATGCGGGGTTGTTTCCTTCACCGCAGTTCGCGGGAACAGATCTACAGCCTCCTCCGCCGTCGCCGCTCAAGTCGGTGCCTCCGCGCCCATCTGCTGGAGGCGAAGCCGACGGCCCTACTGGGCACCACGTTCATCAGTGGAACTGGGACACTGGGTACGGGTCAGTGACCTATACCTAGATCCCGGACAATGGTACATCTACCTTGCCTTTTACTCGTTCTCCTTTCCCCAAATCATATGATCCTAGCGGTAGTCATGGAGGCAATTCCACTGGTCGATTGCCCAAGTTAAATTTCCTTGAGTTTTCGAGTGACAATCCTAAGCTTTGGATATCTCGTTGCGAGAGTTATTTTGACATGTATGAAGTAGAGGAGCATCGCTGGATTCAAATTGCTTCTGTGGCCTTTACTGATGCAGCAGCTCGCTGGTTTTAATCTGTCGAGTTTAAACTCAGACGGGCGTCCTGGTCTGAATTCATTGTTGCCTTGCTTGATCGTTTTGGTAGGGAGCAGAAGGAACTCTTAATTAGGCAGCTTTTTCATATTAGGCAAACTAGCTCAGTGATTGAATATGTTGATAAATTTGCTGAGTTGGTCGATCAGTTGACAGCTTATGGTCACATTACTAAACCAGTTTACTATGCCATGCGTTTTGTGGATGGGTTACGAGATGATATTAGAGCTGATGTGTCCTTGCATAGACCTGCTACTTTCGATACTGCTGCTTCTCTCGCCATGTTGCAGGATGATTTGGGGGCTTCCTTCAAGACTTCCAAGCGATATGATTCAGCTTATATGAACAAGAGTACTCCTCGGGGACCTCAGCCTCTTCCTCCACCTCCTTCTCGTGTGGATAAACAAGCAACCCCAATATTATAGGAGGAGAAGAAAATTTGTGAAGGCAAAACTGTCGAAGAGAAGATGGCAGCTCTCAGGGCTTTTCGGCGTGCCAAACACCTGTGTGTGTGCTGTGCTGAAAAGTGGAGTCGTGATCATAAATGTTCTCCAGCTGTACAACTTCATGTTGTCCAAGAGGTGTTGGATTTATTCAACTTGGAAGATATTGACACATTATCTGCTCCTTCTGAGTCTTCAGAGCAGCTATTCCTTGTTGTATCCCAGGAAGCTCTTGCAGGCACTGAAGGTCCCAGGACAATTAAAATACAAGGGTCTATTCAAGACAAATCTGTCCTCATCCTTGTGGACTCTGGTAGCACCAATACTTTCTTAAGTTCAAAGTTGGCATCTCAACTTACAGGAGTGCAACCTCTTCCCAAACATGTGCATGTTCAAGTTGCCAATGGGGGGATTCTGACTTGTGCTTCCTTCATCCAGCAAGCCCATTGGTCTGTGGGTGAGTATGAATTCAACACTGAAATGAAGATTCTACCTCTACAGCATTTTGACATTATTCTGGGCATGGACTGGCTTGAGCAATACAGCCCCATGAAGGTACATTGGCAACACAAGTGGCTGGCTATACCATATGGAGATGCTACTACTTTTATTCAGGGGGTGGTGCCAAAATTACCTTCTGAATTAGTGGTGCATGTTTGTGCTCTGCTGGAGTTACTTCAGTCAGAGGCATCCGTTTTACATCCTGCTGTAGCCCATCTACTGGATGAGTTCTCTTCCACTTTTACTCCTCCTACATCATTACCTCCTGAGAGGGATTGTGATCATGTCATACCTCTAGTACCTGGTGCCAAGCCTGTTCACATTAGACCCTACAGGTATCCACCTTCCCTCAATGATGAGATTGAGAAACAGGTTGCTAATATGTTGTCAAGGGGTATTATACAACCTAGTGTGAGTGCCTTCTCATCACCTATCCTCTTAGTCAGAAAAAAAGATGGTACTTGGCGATTTTGTGTGGATTATAGATATTTGAATGCCCTCACTCTCAAGAGCGGGCTTCCTATCCCAGTATTTGACGAACTTATGGATGAACTAGCCAAAGCCACATGGTTCTCCACTTTGGATCTCAATTCTGGTTACCATCAAATTAGGCTGAAAAAGGGAGAGGAGTTCAAAACATCTTTTCAAACTCATTTTGGGCATTTTGAATTTAAAGTCTTGGCATTTGGGCTATGTGGAGCACCAGGCACATTTCAAGGAGCTATGAACACTACTTTATCACCTTTACTTAGAAAGTGTGTTTTGGTATTTTTTGATGACATACTGGTCTACAGTGAAACATTTGATGATCACATTCAACATCTCAAACTAGTCCTGCAGTTATTGTCCAGAGACCGGTGGAACATCAAACTGTCCAAATGCAAGTTTGCTCAGCAGTCCATCACATACTTAGGGCACATCATTTCTTCTGTTGGCATTTCCACAGATCCTTCCAAGGTAGAAACTGTCCTCTCTTGGCCTCAACCATCCAATGTCAAAGAAGTTAGGAGTTTCTTGGGATTGGTTGGGTACTATAGGAAATTTGTTAAACACTTTGTTGTCATTTCCTAACCTCTTACTTCTCTTTTGAAGAAGAACACCATCTTTGTGTGGACTAGTGAGCATAGTGAAGCATTTCAGTTGCTCAAGCAAGCTCTAGCAGAGGCCCCTGTCCTAGCAATGCCTGATTTTACTGCAACCTTTTGTATAGAAACAGATGCTTCTAATACAGGAGTTGGAGCTGTACTACTGCAAAAAGGGCATCCTCTGGCTTATATCAGTAACGCTTTGGGACCTCGAACCAAAGGCCTCTCCACTTATGAAAAAGAGTATTTGGCCATCTTGATTGCAATAGAGCAATGGCGGCAATATGTGCAGCATGCTGAATTTATTATATTCACTGACCAAAAGAGTCTAGTGCACTTGAATGAGCAAAGACTGAACACTCATTGGCAACAGAAGGTTTTTGTGAAGCTTCTTGGGCTCCAGTACAAGATTGTGTATAAGAAGGGAACTGATAATTCTGCTGCCGATGCCTTATCCCGTAGACATCCTGTTGCGGGTCACATTTATGCAATCTCTACTGTCACTCCAAAGTGGATTGCTCAGGTGGTGAACAGTTATAGCCAGGATCCCAAGGCCACTGAACTGATTGAAAAGCTAGTGGTGGACCACTTGGCGGTGCCAAATTGCACCTTGCAGAATGGGCTGCTTAGATATAAGAATAGAATCTGGGTGGGGCAGGATGAAACCTTAAGAGCCAAGATTATTCAAGCCTTGCACAGTTCGGTTGTAGGAGGACATTCAGGCATCCCTGTTACCACCAGAAGGATCAAGCAGTATTTCTTTTGGCCTGGTCTGAAGAGACATGTGCAACTGTTTGTCAGTGCCTGTGCAATATGCCAACAAGCCAAGCCTGATAGGGCCAAATACCCTGGACTGCTTCAGCCCCTACCAATTCCTGACTCAGCTTGGCAGGTGGTTTCACTTGACTTTGTGGAAGGATTACCTCAGTCTCGATTGGTCAATATAGTATTGGTGGTTGTGGATAAGTTTTCAAAATACAGCCATTTCATTCCTTTGGCTCATCCTTTCACGGCTTTCTCTGTGGCCCAATTATATATGACTGAGGTGTATAAGCTCCATGGGATGCCAATGGCTCTAATTTCTGACAGGGATCGTATTTTCACAAGTGAACTGTGGCAGTGGCTCTTCAAAATGGCTGCAGTGCAGTTGCAGATAAGCTCAGCCTACCATCCCCAAACGGATGGGCAGACAGAACGTGTGAATCAGTGCATGGAAACCTTCTTAAGGTGCTTTGTCAGTGCTTGTCCTAAGAATTGGAGTAGGTGGATTCATCTTGCTGAATATTGGTACAATACGAGTTGGCATTCCTCGCTAAATCATTCTCCATTTGAAGTTCTCTATGGCCATTCTCCGCGGAGTTTGGGTCTTCAACCGTCTGATGCTTGTCTTGTTCCTTTGTTGGACACCTGGTTGCAAGAACGGGCCTTGATGCAGGATCTCATCAAGCAACACCTCTCCAGAGCATAGGAACGTATGAAGCGTCAAGCTGATAAAAAGCGTTCAGAAAGGTCATTCGCAGTGGGTGATCTTGTGTATCTCAAGCTTCAGCCATACATTCAATCGTCCCTAGCTCGCCGCAGTAATCAGAAGTTGGCGTTCAAGTTTTTTGGGCCATTCAAAGTAATTGACAAGATTGGAGTTGTCGCGTACAAGTTGTTGCTCCCAGAAACTTCTTCCATCCACCCAGTTTTTCACGTGTCTCAGTTGAAGAAGGCAGTATCGGCTGATTGCCAGGTAACTGCACATATTCCTGAGCTTTCAGCCAATCAGATTCCTGTGGCCATTTTGCAGTGTCGACTGAATGCTGACGACAAGACTTCGGAAGTCCTCGTGCAATGGTCCGGGATGCCAGCGTCTTTGGTGACATGGGAGAATGCTATTGATCTGCAGAGTCGTTTTCCTCAGGCCACGGCTTGGGGTCAAGCCGCTTCCGTTGGAGGGGGGATGTCAGCAACTCTGAGTTGCCAGATGGTTAACAGGAGATTCCAGCTCGTGGGCCTGAACTCGCTTCGAGAGCGAGCTGGCCCAACTCGCGCTTCATCAGACCGGAATGGGTTTGATGAATTCATCGGTCCAGTTATCAGCGTGCAAGCATCGTGTGTGTGTGAGTTAAGTGCTGGAGCACGGGTGGATGCAGGGGCATCTTGTAACAAATCAAACTTGTTGACGACGAACTCCGTCGCTACCCTGCCTCTATTGTGTTCGTCTAATCCTATTCCCTGCTTCTCTGCCTTCCTCGAATCCTTCTCTTGGAGCCGATCTGCTATCCTAACACTATAGAATTCATTATTATCTTTGACTTAAAGTGGTAGTATCATATCCTAACTGCGTTCATACGAACTTGCAGATACCTGCATTGGAGAGGCGACAGAGTGATAGTGCATGCATTGGAGGGGGAACTGGAACAAAGTCGAGAGGGGGTAGCCAGTGTGGAGTCAAAAGGAGTTGGGCATATGGCCTAAAATCAACGATCCAAGGAGCTTAGCTCGGTGGACATGGATCCCCTCAACTCTGGCCACCTACGCTCACCATTGTAACATGTTCTGGTCTTGACCTGATTCCATAACCCCATGGGGGTATGGAGGTTATTGTGAGCGGAGGTGGGTGGGGAGTGCATAGAAACGACGACGCATGTAAAGGTGGAGGGTAGACTTTGTGGTCAAGGGCAAGTTTCATGTAAAGACGGAAAACTCTGTGTTCATAATCAGGGCTCTGCGATGTTGTGGGAATGCAAAAGATATGCTTTACGATCATACTAAACTCCTAATAGTTTTTCTTTTCTTACATGTGTGTGTCGCACGTGCACCATTACTAGTTATGGAAAAAATCTAAATTTGCGGAGACAACTTTCCATTTATGTCTAACTGAAATCATATCATGACATGATGAGTTCACAAAGGATATAATGAATGTATTGTGCTCGTTTGACGTTTTTTTACAAAACATTTTCCTCAAGTTCCTAACTTATCCTGTCCACCACTTTAAAACTCGATTTGGATCTTCAGTTGTGGGTTGTGTGTGGACGAGTGCAGGCCAATTGGGATAGGCCCATCTGCCTCTGCCTTCGAATCTTGCATGTGTATTGCCCCAAATGCTAAGACTATCTCCAGCAGCTTCTCCATATGCTGTTGCATCTGCAAAATGAGTGAAGCGTCGCTATTGTATGGACTTTAGTGGCCGCTGCATCGCGTGCTGCATTTTGCAGCTGCGGCCTTCGCGTCACGCATCCTCGGGGAAATCATTTCGTTCTGCATCATTCTCTCAGCCAACGGTGGCCTCTCCCCCAGTCCCCACCTCGTCTTCTCTCTCTCTCACTCCCGCACACCATGGCCACGAGCCCGCGACCCCTTCGCACAGCTCCTCCAGGCCGGCTCCAGCGAGGCGGAGAGCAGCGCGGGGACCTCCTTCCGACCGTCACGAGGCCGCCTCCGGACCCTTCCCCGGCGAGCGGAGGAGCAAATCCGGAGCGGTGTGGGGCCCGGAGGCCAGGATGCGCGCGGTGGCGCCCCTTCCGGCGGCGGCGGGCTGCGTCCGGTGGCGGAGGCGGTAGCGGAGGCGTGAGATGGTAGCCGGATCCGGCTCCGGCGCGAACTCGAGCTCGTCCTCCTCCCGACTCCGAGGTCGGCCGGGTGAGGCTTCGCCCGGGAGGCCGAGCTCCGCGCCGACGAGGGCGGGGATGGCGTCCTCCTTCGGCTCTGAGGCCGGCAGGTGAGGCTCCGCCTGGAAGGCCGAGCTCCGCGCCGGCGGGGGCAGGGATGGCGTCTAGGGATGGCACGAGTAGTGCGGCGGAGGCTCCGACATCGAGGGACGGTGGCAACCCCGTAGCGGCCTCCGGGAGCAGCTCGGCATCCTCCTCACTCTGACGCGCGCGGGTCAACTCTTCGCCTCCGCCGTCAATCGCGCTCCGGCTTCGAGCAGGGGTGGGGACCGCTCCAGGCAGGTGTAACAACCCGCCCAGGAAAATACCGTACTATCGCCTAAGACCGATCCACTTTGGTCATTACGCAATAGTAAAGTATCATCCTGTCGTTGGTTGCCGGGTTAACGCCCGGTAAATCACTTGAACATCGAACAGAGGATCGACACATGCATTAAAACTCACGCGAAGGCGAGTCAACATGAGTTAAACATTTTATTACAAACCATTTTTCCTGACATGGAGTAAAGATTCAGAGTTCGAAAACAGCGGAAATAAATTAAACTAGCGCAACGGTAAACATCACAGGAGGCCATCCGTGTTGTCATCACTTGTCGTCACTCTTCCGGTCAATCACACCTGCATCAACAATTTTAAAGCAAGGCTGAGTATACTAATACTCAGCAAGACTTAACCGTCGGGTGATAATTACATCACCAAACTCTAGACATGAAAGGCTTTTGGCCGGTGGAGCTTCTTTTGCTGAACAGCTACTAAGAGTAGATCCTTACTTTCAATATTTTAGCACAAGTTCTAGTTGATTATCATTTCTACACATGCCATCTAATTCAATCAAGAATTTGACAAGCAATTAATTCATACAACAATATTCCTCGAATTCCATCATTATGGGATATCATGGCCAGTTGGGTGAGAGGCCGACAATCGATTGATTTAAACCTTGCAAGGTAGACCCAAACACACGGTAGGCTGCCCCCGTAATGACAACTTTCCCAGGCCGTTTCCAAAAGTCCTCGGTTTGGGAGCAAGACCTACAGTCCTGGGTGCAAGGTTAGCTGGTATACCCCGCAAAGTATCCAGTCTCACACAATACACCCCCCTTCCCGGTAGCTAGCCGGTAAGGCGATTACTCAAGAGTAGTAGAGAAGAGTTCTCGCGCCGTCTCATTAAGGTACTAGGCTTACCGGTCCCATACCCAGCGAATGTTTAGTACATTCAAAAGCTTAGCCCACGAAAGCCACTAGACCGGAGCCCAAATCCCATGCTCTTACCCGAAAGGATCGAGGCAATATGGCCTAGAGGGGGTGAATAGGCACCGCACACGAAATTTAAACTTTTTCTCGTGAAAACAACGTCGAACCTCGGAACCTCCGAACGAGGCGACCTCCGAGAATAAACTCGGAACTTCGGACAGTGTTAGAACGAGCATAAATAACTTGAGCCGCGAGAAACTTGATGAAAACCCGGATCTACTAAATTCTAGGAGGTACTTAGGACCTAGCAAGAAGATTTCTAAGCAAAGTACAAGCTAGGAAGGCACCACAAAGTAGATCGGTAGCAAACCCTAATAGATCTAGTCAAGCACAAGCATGAACAAGTAAGTAAACAAGAGCACGCATGAGACAAAGATTTATCTCGTGGTTCAGCTCGCCACAAAGGCTTGCTTACGTCCACGTTGTTGAGGAGGCCACAAAAGGCTAGGGACCACAAAGGTCAACTCCTCTCTCACACCTATCACTTTGGGTAATAGGTGGAGGCTTTCCACTAGAATCACAAAGGGTAATACAAACACCTTGGAGCTTCCACAAATCGGTTTGGAGAGCTTCCAAGAACCTCTATCCGTCTAGGAGCAAAGCTCCAAGAGTAATAGATCCACCAAGCTTGCTAGGGTTCTTCCAAGTGCTCAAGTACCAAGGGAGAAGAGATTGGCTCACTAACCGACTTCAAGAATCCACTCTCAATCAATGCTAGGCAAGGATTTGGAAGAGAGTAGGTTAGGAGTGAATGCAAGGTGAGAGAAACGACAAGAAATGGCGTTACGTGCGGTGGGAGGAAGAAGATAACCGTTGGGGGACCGTGGGGTATAAATACCCCCAAATCCCGAACGATAACGGCTATATTCCGAGTTCGGAACCTCCGAGAAAAATCTCGGAACTTCCGACTTTTGAAAACTACGCATCGTAGCCCGTACGTTCGGAACATCCGAGAAAAACTTCGGAACCTCCGAACAACGGACGACGGAGCAAAACAGCTGCCAGGTTACTTCCCTTGGGGTGAGGATTAAGGTTTAAGAAAGATGGAATATGAGCACTTGAAACCACCCTAACTCACCATTAGTATCCCTCTTGATAGTACGGATTGTCCTATACTCAAATTCAAAAGATAAAAATAATTAAACTCCTCCAAGTAGCATAGGCATCCTTCTTTAATAAGTTGAGGGGTCTCCAATCAATCTTTTGCGCCTGTGATAATAACTCTATGCTGCACAACAAACTCAAAGGCTCATTAGCTCTTTAATTGTGTGGTCAACATCACCAAAACCCTCATAGGGCTTGATTGCACTTACAATCTCCCCCTTTTTGGTAAATGTTGACAACCCAATTAAAGTTTACAATTTAATTTGAAAGATTGAGCTTTTGATGATTTGAGTACAAGTCTCCCCCTCAATGTATGCATGTACCTTTTGAATAGGGAAAAATGTCTTAACCGACAATTAAGTTGCATACATTGTGAGTAAAAGTGTCAAGAAAGTTGTACTCAAGCCATCGAGGGGTGCAAAAGAAGTGTAGCGAGATAATACGTGATGCATATGCCATGTGAAAACAAACGAGAGAGTTATCTCGCTAGCGAGTTCGGAACCTCCGAGAAAGTTTCCGGGAACCTCCGGGGGTTGGAGCCTCCGAAAAATTCTCGGAACCTCCGAGGTCCGCAACGGATACTCCAACAAACAACAATACACGGGCGAGCAACGGATATGACCGGAAAAATAGCAGCTAGATAAAGATAACGACATCCAACACATCTAGCCCTATTACGGCCATCACAAAGGTTTTAAAGTTTGCAAATCCCATACATGACCATGACCGAACACCGCTTGCCAACGGAGGCAAGCTAAAAGCTTTACGGCGGTTCAACATTAACCAACGGGAGTTTATGAGAGAATAGTTAGCACTCTCATCTCACCAAAAGAACAAAAGAATTTACGTGGTTAGCGGCCACCGAAGGAGCTCCGGGTCTTCGGATGCTTCTCAATCTTCATATCTCTCCCCCTCCGTCAACGCTTAGCAAAAAGGAGAGAAAAGAAGAGAGGAAGTGAGGGCGGGGACCTAGGGAAATCACTCCTCATCACCGAAGTCGAGTCCTCCTTCCCTCGCTTCGGGGACCGTGGCTGTCGAACGAAAGTCGAACCGGATGAGGACAGGTCTATGGGCCTTCTGACAGGTCTTCCAGCAGTGGCCTTTCTCCTGAGTCTAGCACTAGATGAGGAACCCATAGCCTTCTTACCAGCAGCCTCCTTCCTAAGTCTGGCCATTTTAGCACCTAGTGGCTCATCATCTTCTTCATCTCCATCAAAGTGGGCAGCAGGAGTGTCTTCAGCCATGGGACTAGCAGGCTCCTTCTCGCCCTCATCCTCACTGGTAGTGTACTCTGGAAAGTCAGGAAAGAGAGGAGGAGGATGGTGCATGGCATCGAAGGACAGCCCCTGGTGCTTCAGCAATCTGTTCATATCTTCCCTGAGCTCAAAAAGCTGATGGGAAGTCCATCTGCAGTACCTCCAGGTGTCCCTCACCATGCCTCTCAGCTTATGCAGTCCAGCAGGCATGGGAGCCTTGTTGGGTCCTTTTTCTCCTCTTCGCCGGACCCGATTTGGGTGGCTTGGTGCGGCCTTCTTGAGAATGTGCTCCTCCACAACATGCTTGCTTCTTCGATGCGCCCTTTGCTTCACCCGGTAGGATGCATGCTCAACATCCTTCTTGTAATCGACCCGGAAACCATCTCTATCATGTACATAAGGTATGGAGCATATGGAAGGTTGCACTTCCCGCTCTCTATCACTTCCACCAAGTTGTACCGGATGAATGCGCTCACGAGAGAATGGTCTAGCTCTGGCGGCAACCTAGCCGGCGGATTTGGTGCAAATCTCCTAAGGCCGGTTGAGTCACGCCCCCTTTTGGATAGATGGTTTCCCTGAACATGTTGTTGAGCACATAATACACAGACTTCAGAGCGGTGGTAGAGCCATCAGCCAACTCCTCATACTCATAAGTTGCCGCAATCTTGTTGGGGTTCATATGGGCCTCAAAGTGGATAATGTCAGCCTCCCTATCCTCCTTGCTTTGAAACCAAATAGCCTAGCAAATGTGACAAAGTCAATCTTGTAATGTACACCTTCTCGTCATCCGGTGTATGGTCTCCTTGTTGTCTTCATGAAAGAAAGTAGCATGAAACTGTGCTAAGACCTCTATGTTCCGGTCATACTTGAAACTCATGATGTCTCTCATTTTATACTTGTCCACCAAATCAATCACCTCTTCCTTTACGGAGTTCCTCTCGCTGCCTCCCGGATGGGTAAAGTCGATCCACTTCATCTTGATCGGCTTCATCTTGGTGTTTAGGACAGTCTCATAGAACTTGAAGTGGAAAACGAGACCAAAACCTATAGTCTATAGCTGCCATCTTGGCGTTCACATAAGGATTTTCCTCTCTCGGCTTTCTTGACCAAGAACCCCGCTCCATCATAATTTGTGTGCTCAATGTACACGAGTTATCATACTTGGTTGGAGGATGTCTTTTGAGCAACCCCTTGTGGTACTTGAGATAGGTTGAGTCTATTTCTCCTAAAGGCATGTCATCTTCCGGCTCTATGGGGATGGTCTTGCCTTCGATCCCTCCATTATCCTCTACATGGGCGGTAGACCCGCATCCTCTTCCTCCCGATAGACTTCCCCCTTTGCCTCTCCTAGGGGTGGCCTTTCCTCTGCCGCCACCGCCACCACCGTTGCTCTTGTTCGCTAATTTGAAGGCCCTTTCACCAACGGGTGTCTCAAAGGGTGGCCTCTCGCCTCTTGGTGTATGTCTTGTCAACGGGAGTGCCGGACATCCGTCGGGGAGAAATATGAGCGACGGATCGAGTGGGATCGGGACCGATAAGAACGAGAGGATCAAGATAGGCATGATGTTCAATTGATTAATTTTCGGTGGAATTTTGAATCACGGCCTCGTCACTTGTTAGTACGGACACGGAACCTCCGAGAAAGTTTCGGAACCTCCGGGGAGTTGGAGCCTCGGAAAAATTCTCGGAACCTCCGAAGTCGGTGTGCGACGAGAGGACGGTTTGTTGATTCAACTTCCAACTGAATTTTAACCAAGGAAGCAAACATGATTGAATTTAACTAGGACATGTGAGAAAGGGTGTTACAGGTGAAGTGAAGTTCAGTGGAACTTTGAATCAAGGTCAGCCTACAGTGGGTTACAGGGTTCGGAACCTCTGAGAATTTTCTCGGAACCTCCGAGTCCCTGTCAACCTTACTGCACTCTGACATTTGATTCAACTTTCAACTAAACCTAAGCTTCACTTGCATCACAGGCATTCAGGACAAGGATAACTAGGCAACATTCTACGAATCCAAGATTTAGAACTCTAACAGCAAGTAGACCTAGGAATTAGGGTTAGGGTTAGAGTAAGGCCTCTGATTACCTTGATTGGGATCAAGGAGATGGAAGACGAAGATCTTCAAGAGATGTTCACGCCAGGGGATCGACAGGAGAGGGTGCAGATTGACGCCTTCTTCTTCTTCTCCGTACAGGATCAGAGCAAGCCCTCCTTGACACTCCCCAGCGGTGACCCACGAACGAGGAAGGCGGCACGGCTTCGCGCGGGTAGCCCGCAGGAAATGTGGTCACCAGCGGCGAGGGAAGCGGCGGCGGTGAGGCGGTGGAGAAGGATGGTGCGGTGCGGTTTCCCTTCGGGAGAGAGAGGGAGAGAGGGAAGCGGTGAAACTGGATCTGAGAGGGTTGACCGCGGTGAAAGGGAACGGCGGGTTTACCCTAGGTAAAAAGAATATTCTTCGTAGATGCCTTATTCCCTTTAACTCCCCTTCGGTCGAGACTGAGCGTTAAGTTGTAAAGATTGGAGCTTCCGATGATTTTCTCAGAACTTCCGAGGCCCGGAGCCTCCAAAGATTTCCTCGGAGCTTCCGAAACTTGAAATCCAGAGAGTTAACTTCTACTCCTTTTGAGATTTTGAACTTTCTATCAACTGAGATTCTTAGGTCATGGTACCCTTGACTCAAGTGGCTAGAAAACAAGCATTCACACACACAACTATAGCCACTTAAGACAAGTTAGGGATAAGAAAATAGATTTTGAAAAACCTTTAAGATAGAGTTTTCACACACATTTTTTTCAAACAAAATTTTCAGAGAAAACTAACAGATTGAAGCAAACAATTATGGCATGCTAGAGATCAAACCACGCAACGAGAATCAAGAATATTTAGTTCATTCCTTAAGCTACAAAACCTTGACTCATCGAGAGGTTTAGTGAAGATATCGGCTAGTTGTTTGTCGGTGCTCACATGACTTAAAACGATATCTCCTTTGGCTTCGTGGTCTCTCAAGAAGTGATGACGGATGTCTATATGTTTTGTGCGAGAATGGCTTACGGGGTTGTTTGCAAGCTTTATGGCACTTTCATTGTCACACAAAAGTGGGATATGGGAAAAGTGACATCCGTAATCTTTTAAGGTTTGCTTCATCCAAAGTAGTTGAGCACAACATGCGCCGGCCGCAACATACTCGGCCTCGGCGGTGGAAAGGGCTACCGAGTTTTGCTTTTTGGAACTCCAAGACACTAGAGACCTACCAAGGAATTGGCAAGTCCCCGATGTACTCTTTCTATCTACTTTACAACCGGCATAATCGGAATCCGAATAGCCAAGTAGATCGAAAGTGGAGCCCTTAGGATACCACAAGCCAAGGTTAGGGGTATGCACTAGATATCTCAAGATTCTCTTTACGGCCATGAGATGGCACTCTTTCGGGTTAGCTTGAAATCTAGCACACATGCACACACTAAGCATAATATCCGGCCTAGATGCACATAAGTAAAGAAGAGAGCCGATCATGGAGCGATATACTTTTTGATCCACGGATTTCCCTTCTTCATTGAGGTCCATGTGTCCATTGGTAGGCATTGGAGTCTTGATGGGCTTTGCCTTGTCCATGTCAAACTTCTTTAACATATCTCTTGTATACTTGGTTTGACATATGAACGTCCCTTCTTTAGCTTGTTTGATTTGAAATCCAAGAAAGAACTTAAGCTCACCCATCATAGACATTTCAAACCTCTTTGTCATCACCCTACTAAACTCTTCACAAAAAGATTCATTAGTACTACCAAATATTATGTCATCGACATATATTTGGCACACAAAAATATGACCATCAACTTTTCTAGTAAAGAGAGTAGCATCGGCTTTGCCTATCTCAAAGCCTTGCTTAAGCAAGAAATCCTTAAGGCATTCATACCATGCTCTTGGTGCTTGCTTTAGCCCATAGAGCGCCTTATGGAGTTTGTAGACATGATTAGGACGCTTGGGATCTTCAAAACCTGGTGGTTGCTTAACATATACTTCTTCGGAGAGTGGTCCATTGAGAAATGCACTCTTGACATCCATTTGATAGAGCTTGAAGTCATGATGGGCAGCGAAAGCTAGTAGAAATCGAATTGCTTCAAGTCTTGCTACCGGTGCATATGTTTCTCCAAAGTCTAGTCCTTCAACTTGGGTGTACCCTTGAGCAACCAATCTTGCTTTGTTCCTAGTCACAATACCAAACTCATCTTGCTTGTTCCGAAAGACCCATTTGGTGCCAATGATGTTTGTGTTTGGTCTCTCCACCAACTCCCACACTTGGTTTCTTTCAAAGTTGTTCAACTCCTCTTGCATAGCCACCACCCAATCCGGATCCTCAAGAGCTTGCTCTACCTTGGTTGGTTCAAGAGAGGAAACAAACGAGTAAAATGCACAAAAATTCTTAAGACGGGATCGTGTTGTTACCCCTCTCCTTATGCTCCCAAGAATATTGTCAACGGGGTGATCCCGTTGAATGACTTGATGTACACGAGGATGTGATGGTCCAAGAGGTTGGTGTAGAGGTTGATCTTCATCATCTTCATCAGCTTGGGGCTCAGATGTACTTGCTTGGACACCCCCTTGCCGATCAATTTGCTGGTTCGGGGTGTCTTGTGGTGTTGAACTTCCGGATCCGGAACCTTCGGAGAATTTCTCGGAGGTTGGATTTCGGTGCCGAGTTCCGGAACCTCCGAGGAATTTCTCGGAACCTCCGAAGTCCGCACAACTCCCGAACCGGTGGCTTCGGCCCTTCGAGTGGTGTTGAAGCTTGTGCTTGGTTTTCATCTTCCTCTTGTGCCTCAACCGGTCTAACATCACCTATGGTCAATTGCTTGATTGCTTCACAAGATGGCTTCTCTTTACCTACAACATTCAAATCAACTTGCTCCACTTGAGAGCCATTAGATTCATCAAAGGTCAAATCTCTTGTGACTTCAATCCTTCCGGTGGTTAGATTGAAGACTCGATAAGCATGCTCATTTGGACCATAACCAAGAAGAGATCCTTCGTCAACCTTTGGTGCAAATTTAGAGGTTCGGGGCCTCTTGTTTAGAATGAAACATTTGCACCCAAACACTCTAAAGTAAGACACCTTGGGCTTTTTACCGGTAATAAGCTCATAGGAGGTCTTCTTGTGAAACTTGTGAAGATAGAGGCGGTTGATTGCATGGCAAGCCGTGTTGATAGCTTCGGCCCAAAAGATGTCTTGAGTCTTGTACTCATCCAACATGGTTCTTGCCATCTCGATAAGAGTTCTATTCTTCCTCTCAACCACCCCATTTTGTTGAGGGGTATAAGGTGCTAAAAATTCATGCTTGATGCCCTCTTCATCAAGAAATTCTTCAACATAGGTGTTCCGGAACTCCGAGCCATTATCACTTCTCACTTTCTTGATTGGTAGCCCAAATTCCCTTTGTGCTCTTCTAATGAAGGTCTTCACCTTTCCTTGCACTTCACTCTTGTCAAACACAAAGAACACCCACGTGAAGCGAGAATAATCATCAACAATAACTAAGCCATATTTGTTACCGCCAATGCTTATGTAGGCCACCGGTCCAAATAGATCCATGTGGATGAGCTCCAACGGGCTTGAAGTAGTGAGGATGCTATTTGGTGGGTGAGGTGCTCCTACTTGCTTTCCGGCTTGGCAAGCTTTGCAAATCCTATCTTTCTCAAAATGTACATTTGTTAGTCCAAGGATGTGTTCATCTTTCAAAAGTTTGGCCAAGTTCCTCATGCCAACATGGTCTAGACGGCGATGCCAAAGCCAACCCATGCTAGATTTTGCCACTAGACAAGTCTTGGGAGAAACTTTACTTTTGTTGAGATCAACTAGGTAAAGCCTCCCCCTCAAGCGACCCGTGAGGACAATAGAGGAATCCTCCCTTTTTATGATGGACACATCCTTATCCGTGAAGTGGCAATCAAAACCAATCTCACTAAGTTGTGAAACCGATAATAGATTGTAACCCAACGGATCAACATGAAGAACATTTTTAACCGAGTAATTTTGAGATATAGGAATATCACCTACACCGATAACTTCTCCTTTTGTATCCCCTCCATATGCAATGGTTTCCCTTGGTCCTTCCAAATGGAGATAGGATGAGAACATACTCTTTTCTCCAGGTCATATGATGTGTACATCCGCTATCAAGCACCCAACTTGATCCACCGGAGGAGTATGCCTACAAAACAATTTAGTTCATTCTTTTAGGTCCCCAATTTGACTTGGGGCCTTCCACGTTAGTAACCAAAACTTTTGGAACCCATAGTGATCTTTTCACATATATGTTGGACTCATTTCCAACATACGTGGCAACAACTTTACCAACATTGTTGCGTCTCAACACATAGCTAGGAGGTATGTCTCTAGATGCATGGGCTTTGCTTTTGTTGGGACTCAAGTTTCTTCTAGGCACCATTGAATGATTTTCAACTCCGCATACAAGTGTTAGAGGCCCCGGAACCATGCCGCTTCGAGTCTTGCTCCTTTTCTTTGTCTTGTCTTTACGGTCCCGAACTTCCGAGAATTTTCTCGGAACCTCCGAGTTGGACCGTCCGAGCTGCTCGAGGCTTCCGGACTCCGGAACCTCCGGCTTGGAGGTCGGAACCTCACGGGTCCGGGAGAACGAAATCCGAACTCTTGAATTCAAGGCATTCTTTTTCTTTGATGATTTTTCTTTCATTGGTCTTGCCACCTTCAATATATCCAAAGCCCGGATTCTTGCTTCTCTCTAACACTTTCCTCTTGGTGAATCTTGCTCTTTTGTTTTCTTCACCCATGCATCCTCTAGCTATGATTGAGTTCAACCTAGAAATTTCTTTCTTTAAAGCTTCCATGTTAGCAAGATTAGTGGCATAAGATTCAATATCAATATGATAACATCTATCACTGCCCTTGCTAGTAGAAGCACTAGAGTTGCCTTTTACCTTCGAGGGATGTGAGGTGCTACTCCAAAGGAGGCTATATTGCTCCTCAAGCTCTTCATTCCTCAACTTGAGAGAATTACATTGAGCTTGAGTGACAAGTAAAGTCCTCCTTGAGAGTAGCTATGACACTCTTCGCTTGGTTGACTTCCAAACGCAAAGCCTCAATCTCGGTTCTATCGAGATAATGGTGTCTTGGCTTTTCCGTAGTTCAACTATTAGCTTAGCCATAAAATCTCTAGATTGCTCATCCATTTCACGAACAAGTTGGTTAGCTTCTTCATCACTAGTATCATCACTAGAGTCCATTTCCGACTCATCACTAGGTTGAGGAAAGGGTTTTGGGGCAGTTTTTACCTTCTCGCCCTTGGCCATGAGACAATGAATGGATGTGCTCTCTTCATCATCGGTTAAATTGTTGAACAACCTTGAGGTGGAGGGAAGCTTCTTGATAGCCACGGTTGCAATTTTCTTCCCTTCCTCTTCACTAGAGCTTTCATCCCCGGAGTTCCATTCATGACCAATGTGGGCTTCACCACCATAGTGTCTTCTCTTGTAGTGTGGTTTTTTATCTTTCTTGTAGCTCCCTTTACGCTTGTCATTCCTATTTTCTCTCTTCTCATTAGGGCAATCAACAATGAAGTGCTCGGTATTTCCACAATTGTAGCAAGTTCTCTTTTTCTTGTTGGGAAACTTCCTCTTGGCAAACTTGTACCCTTGCTTCTTCAACCCTCTCTTGTAAGTCTTCATGAACAAGGCCATGTCCCCAATCTCAACATGAGAACCTTCATCTTCATCTTCGCTTGAATCACTTGTGGAGCTCTCTACTTCCACCCTTTTGGACTTTGACTTAAGAGGCTTGGAAGAAGTAGTGTGCTTGGATGAAGAGGAGGGTTTGCTTGACTTGTGGGAATGGAGAGCGACCTCTTTAACCTTTAAGTTGTTTAACTTAGCCTCCAACTCCCCAATCTTCTTTCTATGTTGAATTTCCTTGTCCATGAGCTCATGTGTAAGAATTCTTCCAAGAACATCATTTGGAGAGAGTTCCTCAAACCTTTTCTTCTCTCTAATCAAGGTGACTAGAGTGGGATTCCTTGGTGCAAAAGCCTCCAACATCACCTTCACAACAAAGTGGTCATCTAGCTCATCACCACCTAGACCTCTTATCTTTCCAACAACGACCATCAACCTATCAAACATCTCTTGTGGCCCCTCTCCATCAAAGATAGTAAATCTATTGAGTTCGGCCATCAATATGTTGATCTTGGATTTCTTGACCTTTTCAACACCCTCATGTGCAATGTGGAGAATGTCCCAAATCTCCTTGGCAATCTCAAGTCCACTAACACGGTTATACTCTTGGGCATTCAAGGCACTAAGGAGTATGCTTGTAGCTTGACCATTCCTCCTAATGTTGCGACGGTCACTTGGAGTGAGGTTCCTAAAGTCTTTGGGATCTTCAAAACCTACACACACAATATTCCACAATTCCAAGCTTAAGCCGATTAAATAAGCTTTCATCATGTGCTTCCATTTGGCAAAGTTAGTCCCATCAAATTGGGGTAATTTGACAACGGGAATAGTCACTTCATCCTTGGATTTGACATCCAAAGAATCATAGTTAAAGGATACGCTTTTGTAGTCGTTCTTTGCTTTGGGCTTCGACTTTGGCTTGATTGTTCGCTTGGGAATTCTTGTGCCGTAGTACTCATCATCATCATCTCCATTCTCACTAGATGAGGACGACGATGAGGATGACGAGGATGGTGATGGAGATGGTGAAGGTTGTCGGCGTTTTAGACCGCAAACCTACCAAGGGGGTACCCGAGGTAGTATATTGTGCGGTGAGGATCGTGATCGGGAGACCGAGAACTCGAAGGTATGCGCAAGGACACGGGACACAAGATTTATACGGGTTCGGGCCGCCAAGGTGGCGAACCCTACGTCTCGTTTGGGGGATCAAGTATGGCGCCCGCGCTTGGTGTTGGGTTGTCCCCGGAGGGATTGGGGATGTGCGGCTAGGTACCCGCCCTCCTTTATATAGTCCGGGGGCGGGTTCCTAGTCGGTTACAAGGCAGGAGTCCTAGTAGGAGTACACGGAGCGAGTCCTAGTAGGAGTACAGGGGAATTCTACTAGGAGTCCGTCTTCTACTATTCTTCCTTCCTTGCATGAGTACCGGGGTGTATGCCCGACAAGCCCCCGAGCACGTTGGAGTCGAGAGTAGTAGTTCGAGTAGTCTTGAAGCCTCTTCGAGTAGTTCTTGAGCGTCCTCGAGTACGCTTGGAGAAGTCTTCAATAGTACTTGAATCGCCGCGAGGCCGGAAGGTGGTCCAGCTCATCAGTCTTGAAAAAATTTGAATGATGGGTGTAGCATAGCAGCCCCCGAGCCTTGAAATGATTAGGTAATCAATCCAAGGGTCTTCAGTGTTCGCGAAGCCATCATCCGAGTACTCTTGCAGCGTGTAGCCCCCGAGATAAGAGAGCCGTATGAGCCACGTCGAGTAGTGATTGGTGAGGAGCCCCCGAGCTTGGGAGCGAGCGAAGCATGCTGAAGTTATCTTCAAGTAGCCCCCGAGCTGGAGAGATTCCAAGTAGTAGTTTGGTGTCAAGCCGTGGAGCTTGAGAAGTAGTCGTGCGTCAGAGCGGACTTTAGAATGCGACTTAAAAACCGAAGTCGACTTTGTGCGCGCGGAGCGGACTTTGAGATGCGACTTGAAATCCGAAGTCGACTTTAGTATGCGGCGGAGCGGACTTTTGAAATGCGACTTTAGAAGTCGACTTTAGAATGCCGCGCGGAACGGACTTTGAGATGCGGCCGAAGAAGTCGACTTTGTGCCACGCGGGGGTGGACTTAAGATGCAAAAAACGAAAAGCACTTTCCGAAAGCCAAAGCGAATGAAAAAATCGGAGAAAACGAGTAGTTTTACCGCCGGAGCGGGCTTAAGATTGCGACCGGAGTCGGCTTGTGCCACCGGAGTGGGCTTAAGTACCGAGCCATGGATTTCGGACCCAAGGTACGCTTGCCGCCGGAGCGGGCTTGTGCCACCGGAGTGGGCTTGGATGCGACCGTTAGCGTCGACTTGTGCCACCGGAGTGGGCTTAAGTACCGAGCCATGGATTTCGGACCCAAGGTACGCTTGCGCCGCAGCGGGCTTGTGCCACCGGAGTGGGCTTAAAGGTGCGACCGGAGTCGACTTGCGTACCTGGGCCATGGATTTCAGACCCAAGGTACGGAGCGCGAGTACTTAGGGTACTTGGACCCATGGTACGGAGCATGAAGACCACGTGCGGCTAGGTTCCATCGTCGCCGGCGACCCGAGGGTCGCTTACAGCTAGGTTCCATCGAAGCTTACACACGTAGTATGCCACCGAAGTAGGCGAAGATGCGACCGAGTGTCGACTTTAAGTTGCCGCGTGGAGCGGACTTTAGAATGCGACTTTAGAAGTCGACTTTAGATTGCCGCGTGTAGCGGACTTTAGAAATTGCCTCCTAGGGATAGCCCCCGAGTTGATGAAGTAGACTCGCGGCGACTTGATTGATATGCCCCAAGAGTAGTCAGCAGAGTGTAGCTCCCGTGAAAACCCGCCGAGAAGCATACACAAATGAGTAGTCGGCAAGTAGTCCTACATGATGAGGAGAACAAGCCAAGAGAACAGTAATCATTTTGATAAATGACTTAGCTGTTGCTGCCTGGGCAGACTGATGATGAAGTCGTGGCGGTCGGCGATGGAGCCGCGACGGTTGTTGTTAAAGTTGACTAGTCAGAGTTGATTCCGACTAGTTGTTGGGGGCGTGACTGCCGTTCTCGACTAGTTTGGAAAACTAGTCGAGATGAATGGTCGACGCGATGCGACCGGGGAAGATGACGTCGTGGCGGCGCGCGGCGTACTCGAAGTAGAGGCGGTGTTGCCGCGAGACAAGTAGTCGCACCCCACGGCGTGGCCGGGCGTAGAGCCGGCGTGGCCGCAAGACGAAGTCGCGGAGCACGGAGTAGTCGACGACGAGACCGCGCGACGCGGAGTAGTCGACGACGAGCCGCGCGACGTGCCGAGGCACCGACGCGCGGTGTAGTCGACGACGAGTGGCACGACGAGCCGCGTGACGAGCCGCGCAACGTGCCGAGGCATCCGGACGCGCGAGGGAGTAGTCGACGACGAGCACCGGGCGAGGCGGAGTAGTCGACGACGAGCCGCGCGACGTGCCGAGGCGGCCGGGACGCGCGGCGGAGGTGAAGTAGTCGACGACGAGCTCGCGCGAGGCGAGTAGTCGACGACGAGCGGCGCGACGAGCCGCGTGACGAGCCGCACGACGTGCCGAGGCACCCTGATGCACGGCGTAGGCGAAGTAGTCGACGACGAGCGGCGCGATGAGCCGTGTGACGAGCCGCGCGACGTGCCGTGGCACCCGGACGCGCGGTGAAGACGAAGTAGTCGACGACGAGCGCGCGACAAGCCGCGTGATGAGCCGCGCGACGTGCCGAGGCACCCGACGCGAGCGCGAAGACGAAGTAGTCGACGACGAGAAGTCGACGACGAGCGGCGCGAGGAGCCGCGTGACGAGCCGCGCGACGTGCCGAGGCACCCCGGACGCGCGGCGTAGGAGAAGTAGTCGACGACGACGAGCTCGCGCGAGGCGGAGTAGTCGACGACGAGCGGCGCGAGGAGCCGCGTGACGAGCCGCGTGACGTGCCGAGGCACCCCGACGCGCGGCGTAGGAGAAGTAGTCGACGACGACGAGCCCGCACGAGGCGGAGTAGTCGACGACGAGCGGCGCGATAAGCCGTGTGACGAGCCGCGCGACGTGCCGAGGTACCCCGACGCGCGGCGGAGGCGAAGTAGTCGACGACGAGCTCGCGTGAGGCGGAGTAGTCGACGATGAGCGGCGCGACGAGCCGCATGACGAGCCGCGCGATGTGCCGAGGCACCCGGCGTGCGGCGTAGGCGAAGTAGTCGACGACGACGAGCTCGCGCGAGGCGGAGTAGTCGACGACGAGCGGCGCGATAAGCCGCGTGACGAGCCGCGCGACATGCCGAGGCACCCGGACGCGCGGCGGAGTTGAAGTAGTCAACGACGAGCCCGAGTTGTTGACGATGAGCGGCGTGACGAGCCGCGTGACGAGCCACGCGACGTGCCGAAGCAACCGGAAGCGCGGCGTAGGAAAATTGATTCCGCTTTGACAAGAGCAAGGCGACTTGCTTCAATGGATCTCGGCGAGTCGACGAGTAGATTGATCTTGTTGACGAGGGTCCTTCGAATTCGCCCGGTGGTGATGATCTCCCCTACCCGGCGCGCCAGCTGTCGGTGTTTTAGACCGGCAAACCTACCAAGGGGGTACCCGAGGTAGTAGATTGTGCGGTGAGGATCGTGATCGGGAGACCGAGAACTCAAAGGTATGCGCAAGGACACGGGACACAAGATTTATACAGGTTCGGGCTGCCAAGGTGGCGAACCCTACATCTCGTTTGGGGGATCAAGTATGGCGCCCGCGCTTGGTGTTGGGTTGTCCCCCGGAGGGATTGGGGATGTGCGGCTAGGTACCCGCCCTCCTTTATATAGTCCGGGGGGCGGGTTCCTAGTCGGTTACAAGGCGGGAGTCCTAGTAGGAGTACACGGAGCGAGTCCTAGTAGGAGTACGGGGGAATTCTACTAGGAGTCCGTCTTCTATTATTCTTCCTTCCTTGCATGAGTACCGGGTGTATGCCCGACAAAGGTGTTCTTTTTCTTCTTTTCTTTTCTTCTTTCTTTCTCTTCTTCTTCTTCTTCTTGCTTGCTTGTCTTCTTTCTTCTTTTCTTCTTCTTCTTCTTTCTTCTTGTTCTCTTTCTTGCTTTTCTTGCTTCCTTCCTTGGAGCTTTCCTTCACAACCTTTTTAAGCTTTTCGAACTTCTCTTGAGGCGATGTATCGCCCACTTCCGAGGCATCACTTTCGGCCCTCACTTGGTATGTCTTCAAACTCCTCTTCTTCGTGCTTGTCATCATCACTTTCCATATCCTCACACGGTTAGGTGTTTACGAGGATGACCCGCTCGATACCAATTGAAAGGATCGAGGCAATATGGCCTAGAGGGGGGGGGGGTGAATAGGCACGCACATAGAATTTAAACTTTTTTTCGCGAAAACACCGTCGGACCTCGGAACCTCCGAGATTATTCTTGGAACCTCCGAACGAGGCGGCCTCCGAGAATAAACTCGGAACTTCCGACAGCCTATTAGAACGAGCATAAATAACTTGAGCTGCGAGAAACTTGATGAAAACCCAATCTACTAAATTCTAGGAGGTACTTAGGACCTAGCAAGAAGATTTCTAAGCAAAGTACAAGCTAGGAAGGCACCACAAAGTAGATCGGGAGCAAACCCTAATAGATCTAGTCAAGCACAAGCATGAACAAGTAAGTAAACAAGAGCACGCATGAGACAAAGATTTATCCCGTGGTTCAGCTCGCCACAAAGGCTTGCTTACGTCCACGTTGTTGAGGAGGCCACAAAAGGCTAGGGACCACAAAGGTCAACTCCTCTCTCACACCTATCACTTTGGGTAATAGGTGGAGGCTTTCCACTAGAATCACAAAGGGTAATACAAACACCTTGGAGCTTCCACAAATCGGTTTGGAGAGCTTCCAAGAACCTCTATCCGTCTAGGAGCAAAGCTCCAAGAGTAATAGATCCACCAAGCTTGCTAGGGTTCTTCCAAGTGCTCAAGTACCAAGGGAGAAGAGATTGGCTCACTAACTCACTTCAAGAATCCACTCTCAATCAATGCTAGGCAAGGATTTGGAAGAGAGTAGGTTAGGACCGAATGCAAGGTGAGAGAAACGGCCAAGAAACGGCGTTACGTGCAAGTGGGAGGAAGAAGATAACCGTTGGGGGACTGTGGGGTATAAATACCCCCAGATCCAGAACAGTAACGGCTATATTCCAGAGTTCGGAACCTCCGAGAAAAATCTCGGAACTTCCGACTTTTGAAAACTCTGCAGACTGTAGCCCGTACGGTCGGAACCTCCGAGAAAACTTCGGAACCTTCGAACAACGGACGGCGGGGAGCAAAATAGGCACAGTTACTTCCCTTGGGGTGAGGATTAAGGTTTAAGAAAGATGGAATATGAGCACTTGAAACCACCCTAACTCACCATTAGTATCCCTCTTGATAGTACGGATTGTCCTATACTCAAATTCAAAAGATAAAAATAATTAAACTCCTCCAAGTAGCATAGGCATCCTTCTTTAATAAGTTGAGGGGTCTCCAATCAATCTTTTGCACTCGTGATAATAACTCTATGCTTTGCGCACAACAAACTCAAAGGCTCATTAGCTCTTTAATTGTGTGGTCAACATCACCAAAACCCTCATAGGGCTTGATTGCACTTACATTACCACATGAGCAATCCATTAATGATATCTTATGATTCCTATCTAGGAACCTATTCTCGCGAGTGACGAACATCACTCGACTTCTATCGGGTCCTATAGCATAACGACTATCGACCTAGCATACTAGTGATAGAGCATAGGTACCTAAGGATCATGCATCTAGGGTTTCAAATCAACTCTCGAAACGTAAATGCACAATCGTAGCAAACATATTTGCATAATTTTAAAAGACGTTGTTAATGATCCGGGCTTGCCTTCGGCGGCAAGGTTGGCCTTGGGCCCTTCTGGACTTGGGTCCAGGTCTTGAGCTACGTTCACGCACGACAGCTCTTTGTCGGCACCTTCGTCTCCTCCTTCGGCACAAGCGTACGCCTACCGGCGGGAAGATCTACACGAAGATGTAAATGCAAGATTTCTTCGACGATTTTTACTTTAATCAATTATGAACCATATTGACAATCAAGGGGTGTATTTGTTGGACATATTCACCTAGATAAGAATACATTTAGCATACTCTTCCAAAAGGAGCAATTTGCCATTCTTTATTAAATGCTCTTTTTGATTGTGATTGTGTACATATATATGTAAATAATTCAATTTGAATTCACAAACAGTAGTGGCTGGTTACATTTAACTTTTTAACATGATTTGCAACCACACATGAAATTAGTAAGGATGGTGTGGTGGCTTTTCCAATTTAATGACTGTTAAGCCTTTAGGCATGTTTGGATCACCTTTAGTCTCATGACTAAAATTAGTCAGGCTAAAAAGTTTTAGTCACCCCTAGTTTGGAAGCAAGAGCTAAAGTGTATTAAAAGAGCATTAAAGTCCCTATTCTCTCTCCCTTTCTCTTCTCTCTCCTCTCCCAAGGTGGGCGTGGCTTGGAGCTATTGGCAGCATGCATGTGGTCATTAATGAGGAAAGAGGAAGAGAAGATCTTAGTCCCTTTTAGCTCTCCCACCTCCTACTAGTAAAGTTTAGTCTCAAGACTAATTTTAGCCTCACTTTAGCCTCACCTGTTTGGAAGTTTAGCTCCCCGCTAGAGGCTAATTTTAGTCGAGCTAATTTTAGTCCCTATGATCCAAACATGCTCTTTAATTGCTTACATAGCTTTTATTCATGAAATTAATTAATAAAATTCATTGGAATGGTGTGTTACACACTAAACACTTATAACAAGCCACTGGACACACATGCGAGCTTTGGATAGCTAGAAATTAATTCTTTTTCAAAATAACAAAAGCCAACTAGAAGGACAAGGTAAATGCACACAATAATAAATATTCCACAAAATGATCCTAACTTTCTCACACCTGTTATATAGTTCAAAACTAGCCTAGGGGTGCAGATTATACACCTAGAACTATTTTTAAACTTGAGTTATGCAATTTCAAAGAAAAACAAGCATAATTCAAGAATAAATATTTCTGTTAATTATAAAATTGTGATTAATTCACCAAAGGTGTGTTTTGGAATAAAAGACAGTGTGCACAAGTTGGTTGCAAAAACCTAATTATTTTTAGCTAGAAAATTCATTTAGTCAGATCTGGCAGAAATGGAAAAACATTTTTATAAAAAGCTTTACATCATAACTTTGTGCAATTTTTGTCTCAGGATCTAGTCATGACAAGACACCCAACATATCCAAAAATTAGCTATAGAGGATTTATAGAATTTGAGATATTGCAGATCTAGGATTTTCACATTTGTATTTTTCATGCAAAAACTAACAGGAACTAGCTCAGGCAAGACTAACAAAAGTTGTAGGATAATTCACAACGGATCTAACAAAATTGGTTTTGCATTTTTCTGATTTTTCTATGATTTTCTACGCAATTTACAAGAAACAGGGAATTCACTTCACTATTGGAGTTACCCTTTTGCAGGGAAGCCCTCGGAAAGAATCTTGGTTTTGCAATGTGGTCCCTAGGGGCGCTGCCGGCGCGGCTCCGGTGCAATTCCGGACAGGTGGTCGCCGGAGTTCGCGGGGGAGGGTGGGGAGGAGGTTTAGGGGCTACTAGGGTCCCGGTTTGGGGTGTTGGACGGGGGCGGAGCGGCTCCGGCGAGCGGCTCGCGGCGACCGAGGAGGGATGGCCGCTGCGGCTGCCTAGCGCCGGCGAGAGGCGGCTCGGGAAGCGGGGAAGAGAGCCGTCTAGCTTGTGTAGATGTCAAGGGAGCTATTGGGGGTGCCGACCGGCGAGGGGAGCCGGCGGAGGAGCGGCGCACCGTGGAGGCCGGTGGCGGCTCTGGGCGGTCCGGCGCACGGGGAGGTGGTGGTGCGTGGGCAAGGGCGACGGACCTATATATGCAACGCGGATGCGCGAGCTTGGGACCGGTGGACCGACGGGGGGAGGGGGCCTCGGTAGGCGTGCGACCGGACGACGGCGGCTTGCCGGCGGTCCGAAAGGGGGACGGCCGGCGCGGGTCGGGCGCGACACGTGGCGGGGCGCGGCGTTGGGAAGGCGCGAGGGAGGTCCTCGGTAAGGCGCGAGCCGGCACGGTCGTCGAGACGGCGGGCGGGCGGGCGCGGGGCGGCGCGCGCGCGGCGGCGCGGCCTGGCGCGCGGCGTCCTGCCTGATTTCAAACTGGCCCTGTTCGAAATAGATTTTCTCCAAATTTTTGAATAGAAGTGCAATATGTGGTGAATAGGAAAGTTGTAGATCCAACTACCCTCTACAACTTTCAAAAGGCCATATAGTGTTTTTCTCAACGGATTTTGCAGGAACGTCGTGCCAACTTTGAATGCGGCTTTGTCCCCTCGTTAACGAGGAGATGATGACAATCGATCAAGTCTTTCACCAATTTCCACTCAAAATTTGAAATGCCAATATACGTGAAAGTTGTGTCCCTCAACAAGATGGACAACTTTCATGAAGGTAGATTTTGAAGTGTTTAGGTGAATTTTGGAGAACGCGGCAAAAGTTCCAGAGGACATTCGCTGACGTCAACGGTTAAGCCGGTTTCGACCGTGTCTTTGACCAAGGGTCCACCACGGGTGTGCGTAGACTTGGTCAAGGGGTTCATTGGGGTTCTTTGGCGAGGTTTTCGAGGTGACGACCCAGGTTGACCTAGGTTTGACCGGTGTTTGACCGGTTTGACTCAGCTGATCCGGTCATTAGCGTTAATAACGGTAATTAAAAACCTGGGGCGTCACAGCTGGCGGCGGCGGACTCCCCTGCTCAACTTGCTACTTCCCCTGCCTCTCCTCCGCAGCCTGTGCGCAGTCGCACGGCTCCCCTGCGCACGGCTCGACGCGGCCTCCTCCTTCCCGGCGTCCTTCTTCCCTCGGCGATGGCGTCGCCCTCCTTCCCCGGCCTCCGACCACACGCGGGAGCCAACTACCACGAGTCGATGCGCGATGGGAATCGCTCCACTGCTACAGCTCTTCCTCCTTTGCGCGATGAGATCATCTGCATATGGGTGTTTTTTGCAGATGGGCAACGGGATCCTGCTGGAGACCGTCCAACCAACTATTTATGAGCAATTGGGCCTTTTACTCTTGGTTCCATTTGTATTATTAATCGATGCTAATTTTCATCCCATTTTGTTGGTGATGCTTTCTGATGACACTACGCTGTCGTTTACTCCGCTTTTGTGATTCGCTCATAAAATCCAAAAATATTTGCACTAAAAAAATCCAAAAATATTTTCCTTTTTACAATACGATGCATTACTTTCGATCCATTTTTGGAGTCTTCTGTCTTTCAGATATATATATGAAAAGCTATCCACTAAAAGTCGTCACAAACAGGACATTCGTCAAATTGTCTTCAAAGACAATTTGACGATTGAATAGTATTATTAATTTGCTGGCAACTACCGCATTTGGCTGCGTGCATAAAGAGAGTACACTTTGACGTGACAAATGAACATTCGTGATGTTTACAAAATCTAAAAGAGGGACAATTTTTGCCTCCCTATTGAGCCACATCAGTAACAAAAACTCATTCGTCGGATCATGCGTGGATGAACCAGATTATCCAGGTTGGTCAATTTTACATAAAAACCCTATACTTTATCAAAATTAAAATGTAGTCCAACCCACACTCAAATAATTTTATGAAAACCCCATCGACCTTTGTAGAAATATAAGTCAACTAGCTAGGTGATACCCCGCGCATTGCTGCGAGAATTTTTAAACAAAATTTTAAGGTGAAATGCAAAAGTAGAAACACCAAACCGATTACATGGTGATATTCATATGTAAACAATATTATATATGAAAGCATGTTAATTTTGTTGAGAGAACCATTCTTAAATGATTGATCCTACATGTATTTCAACTGCGAGAATTTTATGGCGTGCTACTTGCAAATACAACATGCTATTAGTCACAAAAAATTGACGAAGACATAAATATATGGTTTGATGGATGTTGTCGTCGATTGGTGGATGTTGATATGACTTATAGTGGATAGTGACATGGCATGTAGTGGGTTATGACGTGACACATTGAGGGGATGGGTGGAATCATAGTTGTCTATGATATGATTCCACCCATCCCTCAAGCATTTTAACATAACCCCCCCCCCCCTCAAATTTTGAAGGAACGCAAATCTCAAACTTCATCGAAAGTAAGCTATAGTTCAACCACTGCTCTGGCAATTTAATAAAAACTCCTCAAACTTTATACAAATACCAATTATTTAATCCATATCTCTGACAATAAGACGACATGTCCCTCCAACGAGCCGCCTCTCATGTAATTAATGATAATCAATCCGCAATCCATGCATCTTCCGCGTATCCAAACTTCACATAAATTAACACATGGTCCACTGACTTTTAGGAAAATACCCTAAGATTTCTGCTACGCACGGTTTGAAATCTTACGAACCCCCCCAGGTTCGTCACAACCAATCTACGATCCCCGCGCTTTAACTAAAAATACCCTAAATTTAGGAAACTAATACATACCCTTAAATCTCTACTTTATTTTTTTTAATATTAAAGCAAGGACTGTTTCTGCCCCTGATTTTCGTCCGTCACTAAGTTATTGATACGGAATCGGCCATTGGCTCATAAAATCGCTAAGAACCAGTTGAAAACCGCTGTGAACCAGACAAACCGGCGAACCACGAGAAACAGACCCAACGAACCACGAGAAACCAGGGGGGTGGGGGATGAGCGACGACCCAGGTTCGAACCAGTAGCGATCCCAAATTTCATTTGGAGAATTCCCGCCAAGCACAATGATTTTTAATTGTACTTGTATGTAATAGTGGATTATTTCAGCATTGCCCTGCAACCTGCCTACTAAGCTCACCTAGATAATTTTAATTACTCCCTCCGTTCTTAAATATATAACATTTAGGACAAATAATTACTTCCTCCCAGGTTGTGAAGGCGCGAACGACGGTAAGTGAGATTAGGGTAACACGGGTGTGACAACAATAACGATGGGCTCGAGGCGAGGATGACGATGCATGTTGGGCGGATGATGGCGATAGCGAGTGAGCTTGGATAGAGCATGTGCTGTAACATCCCAGGTGTTTGTTAAAGATAAATACCTCATTTAGTTGTGTTAATCAGGGTTGATTAGCTCCCAACCATGTTGACATGATTGGGCACACATTTGCACAAAAGACCATGGTCAAAATCCCAAATCGTGGTCAAAACCCTAGATCTCAAAAAGGCTGATTCGGTTTTCTTGCGCGTTCTACAAATTTCACTAGAGAAGTTCAAAATCGGCCAATATGAAAGTTGTTCGTTATTTCCGGGAACACATTTTTCGTAATTGGTGAACATTCCAATTTTGAGTGCAAATTAGCCAAAAACAGGGTTGAAGCCCTCGTGAATAGTAAAACCCGTCGAGAAAAACTGAAACTTCGACGCGCGTTGCCCGTCAAACAGTTCATCAGCACATATGTCGACCTTTACAAAAGTTGCAGCTGATACTTCACTCTATAACTTTTGTTTTTGGAGTTTTTGTCGCACAGTTCAAGTTTTTGGAGTTTTGGTTGGTCAAACATGCGATGATCGTTGCTCCCGCGCGCGCCGACGAGCTCCAGAGCGCCGCACGCCACGCGTCGGTCCACACGTCCTCCGGCGTACGGTTCGCTTTGACGTGTCCGCTGTGAACCCGTGCGCACCAGTGGACCCTCCGCCCTCTCTACACGGCCCACGGTGGGCCGCGCCCCATCCGCGTGTGAACGCCACGGAGACACGCGCGGGCGTCGCGGCCGCCGGCCCGGCGTGCATGCGCGGGCTCCCACACGCCCGGTCGGGGTTAAGAGGGGGGAAACGAGCTGGCCCACACGTCGTGTAATCGTCTGCCTCGTCGTCCTCGTCGTGCTCGCGCTTCCCTAGTCGTTCTCACACGCCATCGCGCCAGGACGTGACATGACAGGGCCGTCGCCGCCGCCATAAGTCGTCGCAGCCGCAGCTCTACCTCTGCCCATCCCCACTGTACCTCTCCACTCCAGCGTGTCCTCCTGGTGCTCCTCGAAGCGGTGCTGTCGCCGTTAGCGCGGGCTGGCCCGACCTTCGCTGGGAAAACGAGCCACAACGGCCTCCCCGCCGGCTGTCCCCCGCCGACGCCCGTCGGCCACGCCTCTCCCCCGTCCAAGCCCCAGAATGGAACCTTGGTGAGCCCCTTGTCACTTCCCACCACTTCCCCGGTCCATCCCGGCGACGAGCTCGCCGGATTTTGGTCTTCCCCGCCGGCCACGGCGCCCGAGGACTACATTGCTTCGACTTCAGTCATTCCAGGGAGTTTTCCGTAATCTAGGGACCTGTTCGTAATTTCAAGAAAATACTTCGAGGGTCTGTCGGTAAAAGTAGTTCTAGGGTAACAACAGCAACTTAGAAAATTCATAAACAATCGTAGAAAAATCAGAAAAATGCAAATCCAATTTTGTTGGGTTCCTGGTGAAGAAACCTATCTTTTTTAGAAAGTATAGATAGGGTTTTTCTGTTTAGTTTTTGAATTAAAATTCAAACTCAGTTTGGTGTGTTTTTGGTGTAGTTTAAAATATACACATGCTATGGACTTGAATTTTGGATATGTTTCTCTTTATGGCATGTCTGGATCTGTGACCAAAATTGGCAGGATTTTGATGTGTATATCTTTAATTATGAATTATACAAGCTCTAGGCTAGTTTAATTTTGATGCTTTTTATAGCCCCTTTAATGAACTTTTCTTTGAGCACAAGTGCACCCTAGGGATTTGCATTGATGAGTAATACCTCTGGTAGAGTGTATTTGATTTTAGGGAATTATTTAATGGGTGAATTGAATTTAATCTTGTGTAGGAGTTTAAATTCAAAATCTGAAAAATAATTTGAATCTGCACTTATGCTTTGGTCAGAAGCTAATTTTTGGCATACATGACCTGTAGGAGAAAGTTGAGATCAAAAAGTTTATTAAATCTTTTTGTATGAATTGATGGTGATTTACTAGGCTGAAATTTGTCTTTTTCGTATAAATTAATGTATAAATGATCTCAAGCTATATTTTGGTTTGAGAGCTTAAATTAGGCATATGTTGCTGTGTGCAAAATATTAGGCTCATTTGAGGTGTTTTTGATTTAATATGGACCTATGGTTGAGAGGCTTGTTTTAAGTAATTAAATAAAGAAAGGGCAATTAAGGTGTTAAATTGCGAAAACGTGTTTTGGTTCTGTTTTTGAATTTTAATCACACCCCCTTACTGTTTGGTGAAGTTAAGTAAATTAATTTGCTTATATGTACACAGTCACCATCAAGATTAACTTTAATTAATGCATATGCATGTATACGTGTAGATTTACCGGGCGGTACGTACACACTCACGCAGGAGGGAGACGGGACCGTTGATGGTGAACTGAACCAGTTGAGTGTGCAGCAAGACCTGGACCAAAGTCCAGAAGAGCCCAAGGTTAGCGTTAGTGTTGAGTCAGAGGAAGGCAAGCACCAGTTCATCTAACCTTTTGTTTCAAAATTTCATACCTTTTTCATTTCAGTATTTATTGTTTACGTGTGCATTTAAGTTTCAGGAGTTGCTTTGAAACCTAGATGCATGATCCTTAGGACTCCTATGCTCTTTTACTAGTATGTTAGGACGCTAGTGCCATGCTTTAAGGACACGGTACAAGTCGAGTAATGACTCATTGCTAGCGAGATATAAGATATTCTTGTTGGAATCATACGTTGGTTAAAATGACTCGCTCATGTGGTAAGAGCAATGGGTTCGGTCTCGATCGAGTAGCATTGTGCTTGGTTTAAGCTATTGAACGTACCAAGTGCTTGTCGGGGAATGAGACCGGTAAGCCTAGTACCTTACGAACCGGGGGGCGGGATCTTTCTAGCTACCCGCTTGGGATGCGTCTCCGGCTAGCTACCCGTGGTATAGTGTGTGAGTCCGGACTGGTCGGGTTAGACCCTCCGGATAACCGTGTACCAGAGTTTGTAGCATCTGATCCTAAACTGTGGGATGTTGGGAACCGCCTGGTTGGGGTAGACACTACACTTGGTCTACCTTCTTCTGTGTATCTTGGGTTTACCTTGCAAGGATATAAATCGATCGATCGTCGGTCACTCGCCGTTATCTGAGTCGGCTTGACCACTGGCTACCCCATGTTTATTTATGGAACATTTTGGATTAATATTGTTACTTGTTTAATATTGTTTGCACAACATGCTTGTTTATTGCAGGTGCTCACCTAGAATGGTTAACATACTAGAATTGGAGCTAAAATCTGAAAATAAGGATCAACTCTTAGCCGCTTTTGGCAAAACAAACCCAGCAGCAAAAAAGACTTGCATGTCTAGTTGTATTTTCTTTTTGTCGGGTAAGTCTTGCTAAGTATTAGTATACTCAACCTTGCTTAATTTGTTGTTTTCAGGTAATCCTATCTGGCCTGGTGTTATTCCAGAGGGATGGGAGATTGAATGGGAGAACGATGATGATGAGTGATATGCATGGATGGCCTCCTGTGTGTATCACGCGTTTAGTTTACTTTCCGCTGTTTAAACTCTGAATCACATTTACTTTTATGTATGAAAAACCTGGTTTGTAATATTAAGTAGTTATTAATGTAATGTAATGTAATGTAATGTAATGTAATGTTGTACTCGGTCCCGCCTTCGTGTGGGCTTAGCGCATATCTCGATCCCGTTGTAAGTGATTCACCGGGCTTTACCCGACGGAAGTGATTTAATAATTCTTTATTATTGCTTAATGGCCACGTGGACAGGTGTCACACCCTGAAATTTCCAATTTCAGGATGTGAATAGAAAGAATAATTAAATAATGATTTTCTCATAATTTTAAAATTTTTCCAACATTTATTTTTCTTTACAGGGAATATAGTATAGGAAAAATCCTTTGATTGATTTTCTAAATTAAATAAAAGTTATGTGTGTTGCATTCATGCCGATGCATCTAGTGGTTCTTGAGTGCAAAAGGTTTCAAAAATGCGTTTAGGAGCTGTCCAAACTCTCCCGAGAATTTTCCGGATTTTTCTGGAATTTATTCTCATTTTCCTTGAGCTATTTCTATTTATTAGAAGGCTCTAAAATCTTTTTCATGGGCACCAAATGCTTTATTTGGGTTGTTCGTGTCTTAATCTATCTCTAGGAATTTTCCTGTATTTTTTGGGATTTTCTGACTATTTTTCGTGCTTTAAAGTATTATCTGGACTTTTTCTGGAATTACTTTTGCATTGGAAAGTATTTCGGAAAAAAAAGAAAAAAAAACTATCCTATTCCTAACGGGCCGAGCCCGGAGGCTCGACCCGCTCCTACCCGCTCCGCTCCGGCCCAGCCGGGCCCGCCGAGGCCCATTCGGCCGGGGAGGCCGCGGCCGGGCGGCGGCGCGCGCCGCCACGGCCTCGGCGGGCGAGCCCCCACGCGCCCCTATAAAGGGAGCCGGCCCCCGCGTGCGCGCCCCCGCCCTAGCCGCTCCCCCGCTGCTCCGCCCGCCGCAAGCCGCGCCGCCGCCCGCCGCTAGCCGCGCCGCCGCCCGCGCCGCCGGAGTCGAGCAACGCCGCCGCCGGTCCTGGAACCGAAATCCGCCGAGGGTAAGCCGCTGCACGTGTTCTCCTCCCTCTCCTCTTTCGATTCCTAGCATCAATCGAGCCCCTAGCCGCCGAGACGCTGGAGATTTGGCCGGATCGGCCACCGCCCTCCCCTGTTCTCTGTTCGGTGCTAAGGAAGAAGATGCAGTGGCGGTTTTGCACTCAGGCCCCTGTGGAGCTTTGTAATTTTTTGACTCAATACTTGTGTCTCGTAGATCTTGCTTAAAGACCCCTGTTCAGATTAGATCCTTTCAATCTAACCTAACCTACCACTTTTTCGGATCTAACCCTATCTTTAGATCTATTCGCGAGCACTGTTTCCTGTGTCTCGGGAACCTTTTCAGCTACTCCCTGAAATCTATAGTTAATCGCGAACAGGTCCTTTCAATCTTGTTTTGCTCACCAAATCTTCGTTTTAGCTCCGATTTAATCCGTTCAAGTTGCGTTAGGTCCATAATAATGTAAAGCACGCGTTAGTGGTGTGTTTTCACCATGTTTTGTTTCTGAAAATAAAAATTAATATTAATTTTGATTAATGACTAGTTATGCATGTCTTTTCTAAATAAAAGCAATATAGATCTATATATCATTTTTCATAATTAAATTTAATTTGATTAATGATTACTTTACATGCTTTTATGAATAAAATCTAATTAGATCTTTTACACGGTTTTCCATAAGTCAAATATTAATTTGCTTAATGATTAATTAACTTTTATAATTAAAAGTTGATTAGGCTTTTACTCCGGCTTTATAAATAAATGTTAATCTTGATTAATACCAATTTAATACTGTTTTTGATAATAATATGATGAACTCGAATTACAAAGTTTCGTTTAGATTGTTCCTATAGTTTAGTTCTTCTAAATTAAATGTTTAATCGGTTAATTCATATATGAATCTTTATTAATAAAACTTGACTAGTTCTTTACACCGGTTTCATAAATAAAGTTTAATACTGCATTAATGTCAACATAGGGTATTTTATTTCTGAGATATCCTTTATATTTGTTTTGTTAATTAAAATGAACCTAGTTCATATCGTTGTTCTCTCATATATGCAAAACGTTTGTTAGACGTTCTTTTCTCAGCTCAATCTAAGTGTGATCTTTCCGGTTCTTGCTCAATCTTCCGCAACCACCTCTTTAAAGCTAACCAAGCCTTTCCAAGCACCCTTTGTGTTCTTTAGTGATCCATCTAATCGAGCCTATCCTTTAGTGCGTTCTTTTAAAGCTTTCTTTTGATTGGTGCTTTGTTCTTAGTATATGTGTTTGTTTGCTTTGTGTATGTTTGTGCCCGATGATTGATGCGCTTAGAGTGAACGCCGTTCGAGAAGTTTGGAAGAGCTTGAAGTTGAAGATATCCTGAGCAACGACATTACTTTGGTTAAAGGCAAGTGTGTCCTTGATCTTTTGTCCTAAGAACTATATTTAATCACTCATTGCATATGCTTGCATTAATATGATGGGACCCATGTTTAAGGTTTGACTAGTGTTATTTATCCTGTGCCTTGATCAAACGGGTTTATCTTTATGTTGGGTAGCTATGCTTAGTTGCTATACCTGGGTTATGGTGGTTTTAATGAACATTAATGATGAACTTGTTTTACCTTTATGCTATATCTCGTGGATGTTAATACAAGACCATACGATTAATCGGAACATGGAGAACCACCCAGAGAACAAAGCAACCACAAGGACTATATGGCTCGGTCTTGGCCGATTAATTAGGGAAGTCTTTGTGTGGTTATTACTCGCATAGTAGGTTGGGGACGGAGGAATGCTTTTATGGCTACTTCTATTCCGGAGCGGTGATGGAACGGAAGACTCTATGGCTTACCGTCCGTAATAGAAGTGTGGTACGAAAGATAGCCTCTATGACATACTACTATGGACTAATACGCACGGGAGGACTCTTTGTAAAGGCCTCGTAGCGTCCCTATGCAACCACACCTCGGTAGTGTGGTATTGTGCCTACTTTTGCACAGCGTGGTTGGGTGCAAAACTCTTCGGAGTTTTTACGCGACTTGTGGGTAAAGATGTACAACCTCTGCAGTGTAAAACTAATCGATTAGCCGTGCTCACGGTCAAGAGCGGCCTGGACCCTCACATGATAATCAAACTTGAAGATGGACTTAAATCGCTCTCTCTCTGGTTATGCTTGCCATGTGCTTATGGCGTATCTCTTACCTTATGCTTAATGTGGGTTGGTATAAACTTATACTTTATTAGTAATCAGGTGCTAATAAAATTTGACCAACTAAAATTGCTTAAATGCTTATAGCCCACCCACTATAAAGCTTGTGCATTCATTCTTTTCTCCACGCTTGCCGAGTACGACAAGTGCTCACCCTTGCTATAAACATTGTTGCTCGTAAAGAGGAAGTCGCTATGAAGATGTTGCCGGTGCTAGGCGTACGCAACCCCCGCCGATTGCCCGTGATGTTTGGAGCCTTCGTTTCCAGGATAAAGCGTAAATCTCTGATAATCTTTCTTTTTCTTGCGTGATACTGTTTCTGTATTCACTTTTATGTCACTATATGCATGAAACTTGATCCTGGCATGCATATAGGTATGCACTTGGTTTTCTTCGGAAACGTGGGTGTGACAGAGTGGTATCAGAGCTGTATCGACTGTAGGACGTAAGCCTAGTTAGCACTGGTCGTTTCTTAATGCCTCTTTTGTCCTACAAACCCTCCTTACCTTATCCTTGACCTCTCTGATGAAGGATCTCGCTTCTTAACCATCTTCTTTTCTCCATACCGTGAATTCTTATATATTTATCTTCAATCTCCTTGAACATCTCTTTGACCTCGCCTACTCATTCCCTCAAGCAATAAACACCCCCTTGATTCATGGTAGAACCGTTACCCTTAGCATTCTATCTGCTCGCGCACCTCCCCGACACATCAGCGCTGTTTTAATTCTTTCTCGAGCTACGGAACTCCGATCGACATGAAACCAGTTGGGTTAGTTCCTAAATTTCATAAGTGAATTTCTATCAAAAAAATTCGGCCCTATCCTATACATGTCCCAGGAGCTATGCTCGAAACATTGGAGCTATCAGAATCTGTAAACTCTGCTGACCTAGTTACCTTCAATATTTTATATCTCAGGCTATGGACCTCCGATTGAGGTAAATCCAATTGGAGTAGTTCAGGAATTTCATCAGCTTCATTCTGTCCAAAATTCAGCAGTATTCGTTTTGTATCCAAGGAGATACCTACGAATTAGTGGAGCATTCAGAATCTGCCAACACTGCTGACATAGCCGTCTTCTTTAATTCATATCTCGAGTTCTGAACCTCCGATTGAGGTTATTCCAGTTGGGTTGAACTCATAATTTCATACTCCTTGATCTGGGAAAAATCCATCATTTATGGATATCCTTGCTGGGAGATATGTCTGATCTATTAGGATACGACCAAGACAGACGATGGGAACAACGAAAAATGTTTCTCCCGTTGCAACGCACGGACATCATTGCTAGTCATGTAAAAAAATCTCCAACCTTCCTACTAATCATTGGGCTATAGGTCATAGCGCGACAATGACGCACCGGTCTTTTTAGTTTGCCAAACTAAAAAAAGACCTTAATTGTGCCTTTTGCACATTCTGTTCAAAATTAAAGGGCATCTTCATCTTCACGCAAACGTATGCCTGCTGAAACAAGAGGGAACTCAAAGCATGCATTCGCGCAAAGTAGCCAAAAGAAGAAATCGTGTACACTGCTAGCAACTAGCATGGCCCGCAAGTCGACTCTGCGCCGCGCCAACTCCATTTCAACCGTGGGCTGACCGGTAGCAAAGGAGCCGTCGATCCGACGGCGACCTCGGTCGTCGCGATCGTGAAAGCACGAAGTAGAACACAATTTTGGGTCCGCACTTAGGCCTGTTGTTTTTATCCACTATCCACATTCAAATCCACACCTATCTCAAATGGGGAGGGTATGGGTAGAAAATAATTATCCATCAAGAAATGGGTAGGGTGGGTGTGGGGAGGGTACAAATAATCCATCGGGTATGTATATAATCTAGTACAATACTAATTATCCATCGTATGGGTATGGGTGGGATTGGGGAGGGTAAGAAGTGGATAATAATTATTTGGATTTGGGTATGAGCAAGAGTGGATTTATCCATACCCTCCCCAGGCGGGTGCTTATCCGCACTTACGTAGAAACAGTCGTCCGTGCCCTAACGAGGCGTTGACGGCACCAAAAATCCAAATCGCTCCAGCCGCTTGACAGTTGACACTAGAGTCGGTGTGACTAGTCACTAGTCCAGCGGATGCGCACACGATCATATCCAACCACGGAGGTTCAGTGCCTAGCTACTGTTCTACTCCATCCGTCCCCAAAATAGTGTCGCTGTGAGTTTTGTGTCACATATTTGACCGAATTTTTAGAAAATATGTCTCGAAATAAATTTTATAAAAAATTAGATTCGAATACCCATCTAACGTACTATAAATATTAATATATATTTTTATATATTTAGTCAAATTTGTTATTTTAGAAATGAAAGCGATATTATTTTGGGGACGGAGGGAGTAGGGCGGACGGGGTGGCTACGCTAAGTTTGCTAGTCGAGGCTGGTGGCCCATACGCGGGGGAGGAGGTTGTCATGAGGAGGGATCGAGATCTCACTTCCCCACGCCTACGCCCAATCCGTGTCGTGAGCTACTGAGACCCTGTTCAGCTCGCGAGGTGAAATTTTTGGGTCTTCTTCCAACAGCCTGTTCGTTTGGCTGGTGGTTGATGATCGATGTTGATTTATTCCGAGAGAAAAGTATTGTTAGGCGATTCGCGTACCGATTTATTCCGGCAGAGAAAACGGCGGTGGTGGCTGATAACCCAAACGAACCAATAGGGCAAGTCGCGAGGAGGCATGAGGTGCACAGGCAAACAATCCACTGCAACATTGAACCCAGGCATGAGGTGCACAGGCAAACAATCCACTGCAACATTGAACCCGCTACAGTTGTTTGACACTTCAGTGATGACTGGTCACGCATACACGGGCAGTACTCTTGTATGCATATCCGATCACACACCCCCTTACTTGAAAGGAACATCAGTGAATATTTTAAATCTTTTTATTTCCAAAAGTTTCGCTGATGCCGGCTCGAGCGACGGCCGAAAAAAAAAGTTAACAAACTAACCCAATCCCTTGCAGAAGGCTGACGGATCGCATCTGTCCAAAACGACAAAGACAGCTGCCTCGCAAGGTCAATTCTGCACTCGGATCCATCAATCAGTGGGCTACCGCTGCCCACCGGCAAGGACTGGATGCCCCTCGTCGCAAGCGCCAAAGAGAAACAAAATTAGAAAAAGAATCGCCGCAAGCGCCAAAGAGAAACAAAATTAGAAAAAGAATAGAGGTGAGGTAATCTCGTTATATCACGAAGAGCACTAGTACTGCAACATCCAAATCGCTCCAGCTGTTTGGCACTGTTCATATCCGATCACGGGAGCTTCACGCGCCTGCTACTGTTCCAAAAACACCAGAGAAGACGAGCGCGTAGAATCGCAGTCTCGCAGAAACTGGCACGTGAAACCCCTACATCTCCTAGCTACAGACGAACACCGTAGCTTATACTAGCTCCATTAACACAAATCAAGATAGGCACAAACCATTAATTACATCGTTATACTCTACTCATAGTTCATCCGACTGGATCGCACAGATTAACCCCACAACAAACAATTAGTAAAAACGCAGTGATTACTCGCAAGTTCGCAACATATACCGACCGCTAGATATACGTAATTAACCGGAGGAGAACGAGGAGAAGGAAGGGCGCACGCTGACGCCGTCGTCGCCGGCCACCGTTCCGGTCCGCGGTGGGCCACCGGGAATGAACCACGGATGGACGGTGTGTGAGTGACTCAGTGGGCGTCGGGCGCCTTGCTGAAGGAGGTGAGCTGACGGGTGTTGGTCCAGACCTGCTCGTACACGACGGCGACGTAGGGCGCGCTCCGGCCCCCGGTGTCCGCGGCGTCGACGTAGAGGCGGTAGTTCATCCCGGACACCACCTGCTGCTCCCCACGCACCACGCGGCGGACAGCAGCCCGGTGCTGGCCAGTTGCTTCTCCTTCGCCTGCCCGAGCGCCCACCCGCCCAGCTCCTGGATGTGCGGGTCGCTCACGTTCCGGATCGCACTCCACCCGCCCAACAGCGGGCCGCGCCCGCCCCTGCCGCCACCGCCCAGCGCCGCGCGGGCGGGGACGAAGGCGGCGGCTGCGGCGAGGGCGACGAGGAGCGGGGTGAGGAGGAGGATGCGTCTCGCCATGGCCGCTTGGGATTGGGGTCGAGAGGAGGAAGAGGGGAGATCTGGGCAGGCGTGACTGCTTTGCTTGGCCTTGGCGTCGAGACGGTTGGTTGGGGGGCACGGCATTTAAACCGCGCGTTGCTTCTCGTTAAGGGGAAGGAATATTATAATTTGCTTTTTCTGAAACCGTGTGACGAGGCGACGGGGGCGGGGGATTCCCGTGACGCCCCGTCGTACTCGTGCCACATGCTCTCGCGTCGTCCGTCGCACGCGGAAATCAGGGGGCGCGCCGTTGCCCCCACCGCCCACACCACCATGGCACCAGTTGAGTTTGCGTTGCCTCGCCACGAAGAAATTCACAACCGGTTAAGGACATATTTGGTTCCCATAGCAAGTTGATGGTGTTCTGTTAAGTACAGCCCGACGTAGATTTTTTTTAAGGCAAAATAGTCACTTTGGTCTCTAAACTTTTTCATGAAGGGTTAACTTCGTCCCTCAACTTTCAAAGTGGTCAATTTAGTCCCTCAACTTCCATTTTTTTTGTCAAATTCGTCCTTGTGTTGATGTGGTGCTCCATGTTAGCATTAGACTAATGCAAAACGTTCATTCTACCCTTCGCTCATCTACGTCAAATGTGCATGTGCTCATACTCTCTTAATTAACACAACATTTAACAATATATTTTTTAAAACTAACACAAAATATTGTTTCTAAAAAGTGTATCTACCCATACTAATTAAAGTCATGTATATGCTCATATAAATTTGATATGCAAAATATATGTACTCAAACAATTTATATTTACTCATAATTTTTTGGTATACCACAACTCAATGTGTGTGTTCTAAAATCAACATGTGCTCACATACTCATGGTATGTTATACATGCTCCATGTATGTATTCATAATTCGTAGGCAAACATATGTATCCTCATATTCATTTTCGATCGTACATTATTTTGAAATTATAAAGGTGGAAATAAAAGAGATGAGAGCCAAGGGTAAAATGGACCTTTTGTATTAGTTTCATACCAATATGGAGCCACATATTAGTATAAGAAAGAGTTTGACCCAAAAACGAAAGTTGAGGGACTAAATTGGCTGTTTTGAAAGTTGAGGGACGAAGTTGACCCTTTGCGCAAAGTTTAAGGACCAAGATGCCTATTTTGTCATTTTTTATATATCTTTTTCATATTTTCAAAAATAAATGTCAGATTCAGATATTTTTAAAAGTGAACCGCCGCCGTTGTTTCAAAGGTATATCGCCACGGTTGTTTAAAACTGCTGTGGTCAAAGGCGGTTGATATCCAGCGTTGTTTCGGTTGGAACTCAAGATCGGCAGCCGGGTGAAGTTAGTCGGCATGCCCTAACTGCCGTTTGAAGCGGCGGCTGGACCCTGTCGTCATTTCAAATGGCAGTTGAAGCTTTTTTTTGTTTTTAGATTTTTTATGCACTTGCCGTTTTTCAGTTACAAATGTGTGACTGGTAAACTCTCAGTGAAAAAAGATGGCAATACAATGGTGGAACTATCATGATCTTTAATTCTACCATCATAACATGGCAATCAGGGTGTTTGGGTGGCTCGCTGATTTCGCCAGTGGTAGACAGAAACGTCACACTAGCTATGCACTTGACTTGATCAATTGCTTTGTGAGTGTGAGAGTATAATCAACCCCAGTTCATTAATATCTATCTCTGTTAAGTTTCCAAATATGTCAAGCTAGCTAATGCTTTTTTGCACTCTCAAATCCTCCAGCAAATACTTAGGCGCGCAGAAACCCATGCATGTAGCATCCCAATGTACAAACCACCTCTCTAGGATAAGTCTACGCATTCTGTCTAAATTGAAAAACTTAGCTCAAAGCAAATATGATATGTGAAAAAAAGAAGAGCACTCGTAAGTTCTAAGAATATAATACAAGTATTAAAAAATTACATGCACGTGTATTTTTTTTCTGGAAGCCCAGCAACCCAACTAAGGGCCTGTGGCGTGCCGTCTTGGGCTAAGCCCATGAAACTGTTTGGCAGGTCGGCCCGTGCGTGTGTAGTGGTCTACGTGAAAGTACTAAGAACTCAACACACGATAAAAGATGAACGGTTATCTGATTTTGTTTCTGATTGCACAAATTCTAGTTCAAACTCAAAATTTAAACGCACACATCTATTCGTGCTGCTTTAATTTGTCGAAGAATCTTTTATGCGCATTGCTACCGTGAGTAGCACCGTGAAGGCCAAAGTTGCACGCTAGCAAAATTGCATGTCTTTCCGGGCCATTATGTCACCACCAATGCACCTGTTGAAAACTAAGCTGGTGGGTTAATACCGTCCAGCAGTTTTCATTAATGGAAGATAACCTAATCCTGACTTAAAAAATCTTTGAACCCTGATTTCACCGGGAAGGGGATTTTAATTCGCTCTAATAAGGAATCGGACTCGAGTCTTCTGATTGTGACCATACCTCAACCCTCTCGAACCAACTAAGTTAGAGGACCTTTGGTCACTATGGTTGTTGAAATACCACGCATGACACACTTTACATTGGCAAAGTAATAAACTTTGGCAATTGAGTTTGAACCTAGCTATATGGTGGTAATTACCTCTACTAATACTTACATCTTAAAAGTTTAGGCACGCTAGAGGTGCTAGACTATCTATTGTAGTACAAAATGGTCAGGAAACATACTTCTAATTTAGTTAATTTTTTCACCTCAAGTTCGATCGCTCATCTTATGAAAATATACAAAAAGATCATATCTTTTTGTTGTGGCTTGCTTCATTAATAAAAGTTTTTCAAGGATGACTTATATAGTTATATTTGGCTATATTTATATAATTTATTTTAATAACATGAGCGATCAAATTTGAGTAAAAAACTCATTGTTTTTTTTTGCGTGCACAAAATAAAGAGATCGATAGAGCAAGATAGGCAACATGTCTTATTTGAAGTTTCTGATAGCCACGACATGACTACAAAGAACACACCTCCAAGTTCGGAGGTCATATTTGCTCTAACAAAAATCTCCAACTCAATGTCTCGAGAAGGACATGAGCTCCCTGGTCCCGGTCCACACCTACGCCGCGGTGGCCCCGTTGGCGTCCTTCGCTTCGAGTACGAGTCTGTAGTTCGTCCCGGCCACCATCTGCGACTTGCCGCGGGTCACCCGGACGAATTGCAGCCCGTCGTTGGTCCCCCTGGCGTGCTCCGCCACCGCCCAGCGGCCGATCTCCAGGATGACCTTGATCGGCCTCCACCCACCTTCGGCCCGCGGCGGCCTCTTGCGAGCCGCCGCGGCCGGCGCGGCGGCGATGACGAGCAACAGCATCGCTGGTAGGAGGAGAGCTCGTATCGCGGACATGGTTTGAGACTTGAGAGTGGTTGTGAGGACTTGTGAGTTGGAGGAGTGGAGGACGTGTCGGGTGGAAGTGGAAGCAAGACGCTGGAATTTATAACGCCGGCCTCCTGCTGTCCCGCAACTCCTATCTTTCTATCTATCGATCGATCGATGGATGCCAGATGCAGTCCTCAGCGCTTACTTCCGGCCAAGTTCCCTGCCTGTGCCTGCAATATCTAGGGTTTGTTTTCTTTGCACCACCATCCATTGAAAATCGATCTGCTTCTGAATCTTTGCCATTGATGAGAGAGTAAAAGAAGAGTCAGAGTGACTGACAATAGGGTCCCACATGTTAGTTGAGGGGAAATGGGATTAGATGAAAGGGGACCTGCAGCAGCGATGTGTAGATAACAGTACAGACTGATAGAAAAGCACGGCCGTGCAATATTCGAGCATATTAATCTTCTCCGGTGGTGCGTATTATTCAAGAGCGATAACCATCGCTGCGCGACACGCCTAACACGGCAATATCGCGCGGGCATCACGCAGCAGCGGGACGAGCTTGCCGCCAAGGTGGAGCGACATGACCTCTTCGGTGGACCCGACGGGCCTGCCGGCGACGAACACCGCCGGCCGGCTCGGCATCATCTTCGCCAGCGCCTCCTCCATCTCCTTCCCCTTGGGGTCCTCGTCCAGCTCCACCACCGCCAGTGAGCTCACCCCGAGGTCGCGGAACAGGGTCGCCATCGTGTCGCGCATGGCGCCGCAGGAGCTCTTGCTGAAGATCACCACCGCGTGCTGAGAAGTCAGCTTCGTCACCCCGTCCATAGATTGGTCGGGCTGCAGGACAGGCGACGATCGATCTTCTTCAGGTTCAGGAACCTTTTTTCGAACGACAGGAGGAGGAACTTGAGTGGGGAAAATGAAGAGAAAAATGCTTTCAGTGCGCTGTAGTTTTTCTTTTTCTTTGACGACATGTGCGCAGTTGTTGTGCTTGCTTAGAATTGGAGGAGGGAGGCTTTATACAGGCGCGGGCAGAGAATTGGTGAGAACGGCGAAACCTGATACGTGAGTGGCTGGATAAGTGGATATGAATCATAATGACGGCCAGAGCCACTTTTTCTCGTGCACCACCACAACGCATCGTCGGCTAATATAAGTGTCGAATGGAGAATAATATATGGACACGGCAGCAGCAACACAGCAGTAGTGCAGGAACCTGATACCGATCGAGATGGTAGTCGGTCACCCGTGCATGTTGACAAGGCAAAGGTTCGGGCCATGGAGCTGGGGGTTCTCGTAAGTGCTATCCCATTCGACATGCATGTCCGAGTAGAGAGAGATGCTGGCGAGTGACGACATAATGTTGGTCATACCGAGAAAAAAAATACTGATGAAGTGATAGATCATAGATTCATAGTGATAGTGTGACATCTAAATAGATATCGAGGGAGAAAGAATAATAATGAACAATGATCTTGACCTGTAATGGGATCAAATAATATTTTTACATGTGATTTTCATGTTCTTCGATTCAGTTCCCACACACCACACTAAGATTGTTGTTTGGCAATCAGTTTCGATCACCAGCCAGAATCCTGATCGTGTGGAGATCTGCTTGTGATGCTTAGGGATGACTAGGATAAATGAAAAATCCAAAATTTTAAAAATGAATTATTGTGAATTCTTTTAAATCAATTGCTACAGTAATCGAAATCCTACCATCCTTTGGATTTGATCTTCTAACCGTGTGTTTGGTTTGAGAGCGGCGGGAGCGGAGCGGAGCCGACCCGACCCGCTCCTGCGGCTGTTTGGATGGGAGCGGCGGGAGCGAAGCAGCTCCCGGGAGAATATACCCGCCAAATGTGGGTTCCTTTCGTTCGTCGAATTTCGAGGGATGAAGTCGCTCCGCTCCCGTTTCTCCCCTCCGTCTCCCTCTCCTGTCTCGTGAAGCTCGTGAGGCGGTTGCGGTGTGCTCTCCGAGGGCAGCGGCAGAGCTCGTGCTCACGATCGTGAGGGCGGCGGTGCGCGGCAGCGGAGCTCACGCCGGAGCTCGCACGGCGGCGGCGGTGGCCCGGGAGGGCCGCGTGCCACGCCGCCGAGCGGCCGGCGATCCGGAGCGAGAGGAGGAAGATAATATGTGACACTGACGTGTGGGCCCCATCGGTTAATGTAGCAATGTCATGAAAAGGTCATCCATCCCTGTTTTTTTGATCCATCCAACCAAACAAAAAAGGTTGAACTCAAAACCAAACATAGGAGGGATTGGAGCCCTCCCAAAACGAGGGTCGGTTCCACTCTACTTCTGCCGCTCTCGAACAAAATACACGGTAAAAAAAATAGTTACGAGGATAAAGGGAGTCCCAATAGGTTCGATAGAAGTGCGCGAACTGATCTCTGCATTTCGTTCGTAACTAAATCAAATCGAAACACTAAACTCTTTTATCGAACATAATAATCCCAAAAGATCACTTCATTTGTTACGCCGATTAAGATTCAGAGCCCTAATCTAAATCCATGTAAACCGGCCCATCAGACGTCGTGCCCCCCGGCCCAGATCAGTTCGCCGGCTCGAACGACAGCAGCTGCCCCTTCTTGGTCCACCACTCGTCGTACACCGCCGCCCCGTACGTCGCGCTCTTCCCCGCGGCGTCTGTGGCAAACCGACCAGAAAACCGGGCAAACCGGCCGGTACACCGGACGGCTCGGTTTGCCCTGGTTTCTTAGGTCCGGTTAGGGACCGGTTCCCGGTCAATTTTCGAACCGGGCCGGACCGGTAGGCCCGGGAACCGGTCCCCCTCCTCCGCCTCCTCTCGAGCATGCGGTGTCCAGGTGTGAATCTCAGTTGCCGGTGCCACCCCAGGTGCGAATTGCGATGTGAATCCCGGCCGCCGTCGCCACTCAAATGCGGATCCCAGCCACCAGTGGGAGCAGGGGCCTGCGACCGGCGGGATTGGAGGCCTAGGGTGTTGTGGTAGCCAGTGGGATTGGACGCCTGGGGCGCGGGCCTGGTCGGAAGGCACAGCGAGGCGTGGCGGACCCAGTCGAGTGGCTTCGGCAACCGTCGAGGATGCGAATCACGGTTGCAAGCGGGAGTGGCGGCCGGCGGGACTGGAGGCTTGGCGTTGCGACAACTAGCGGGAATGGAGGCCTGGGGTGCGAGCGGCACCAGGTGCGGGCTTGGCCAAGCGCAGGAGGCCGCCGATGTGTAGGACTTCGGGTAGGTCAGTAGGTGGCCGCGAGTCTTCAGGGAGCAGGAGCGTCCTCCGATGGGCAGGTGAGAGGTGCTTTTAGAGTTGATTTGAGTTGATTTTTTAATTGATTCCTAGCTTTTCCCTCTGTTTAGTTTTGTGTGAATGAACTTTGATATTGATATTGATCCAAGGGAAAGTTTGATAATCTCAACGGATGAAAATTACTAAACCATATTAGATATTATTTCATTTGTTTTTTAATAGTTTATAATTAACAAACACTTCAAACTAAGGTTTAAATCATTCCCATGCGTAGCATAATCTTTACAAGACGAAAGCTGGGTGCATTCCCCGGGCGGGCAGCGGGTCCACGTCGCCCGTTAGTAGGGAGCCGTCGGATCCGCCCAGCTCGCGATGTCGGCCATCCGATCGCGGGTTGAACTGGATCTCACACCCGTTAACTTGCTACCCGTGACCTCATCCCTTCGGCAAGCCTCCATCTCTCCCCCTCAGCAGCGTCGCGCCGCCGCCCTCCACTCTCCGCCTGCTGCCGCGCCGCCCGCTAGCCTCCGCGCCCTGTGCTTGCTCTACCCCGAGCCTTCCCACCGCTTATGGTTTATCTTCTACCTCACCGCCACGGTCGCCCTTCCATCCCATGGACCCACGACCCATGGCCCCGACTTCGAGATACATCGAGTGCCTTCCTCTGCCTTCGCCGTGCTTCCCGGCTCCCCGCCACCGTGCTGCAGCGCTGGACTGTGAATCCTCAAACACCCCCAAGTCCGGTCAGCGCAACGCCCCATGAGTCCGGCGAGGGGAGATGTAAAGCAGCACATCTCCCTCGCTGTTGCGTCGTTCTTCTCAGGCCATCACCTCTGGTGCATGACCTGCGCACGGTGGAGGTATCCACAGGTATAACTGAATGGAGGGCGCACGGGGCCGCGGACTACCTATGAGCGCGCGTCGAACTCCCTCTACTGCCGTCTGTCGGCCCATCCCCATGGACATCGAGGCAACCATCTCCATCGCACCCCGATGTTTGCTGCCAAGACTCAGGGCGATCTCTTGGCTGCAGCAGAACGGAAGCGAGAGGCGCCACATGTTTGTCATCTACTTGCTTGTCATGGTGCTGGTGTTGCATCCTGAGCTCGCCATTCTCTGTTTGCCTTAGGCACTCACATGATTGTAGCTCTATACGTAATTTACATACTCAATCATTTAATTTTCCCTTTTTGTTATCAGAAGTTCATGCATATTAGTTGTTCGATGAAATAGCTAAAAGTATCACCTAACATTTTCTTTAATACACTTTGCTTGAATTCCAATTTTCCAGAATCTTTGGCTAGAGCTTCATAAGAATTTTTATTTTCTACAAGAGATGCTATGTAATTTACTCAATGTCAAATTATGTCTGAAGCCAAAAAAACCAAATAATTAGTTATATCTGTAGTTAAAAAAATGCGCTACGAAACTTCATAATGCTAGCGTCCATTCAATAAGATGAATTGCCGAGTGTTTGTAGAAATAGTTTGAACCTCGCCAACTCTTTAGCGGAGAGCCATTGATAAGAAAAAATGTCTATTACTGGTCCTACAAGAATGTGTGGACAAGACCTAATTACAGAACATTTATCAGTGTTTCATGTTCATGTTATTGCCTTATGTTGCATTTAGCATATTGATCTCTAGTAGCATATTTATTTATGATCATGAACCTATCATGATTTGGCATTCATTCAAATCAAATATTTCTGTAGTTCCAACACGACTTAAACATTCAAACTTTCAAAGAGTTTGAAACCATGGAGCTTTATTTCATTTATAGCTATAGTTCCAGATAATTTGTTTTCCTACATGATTGTGAGTTCAAACAACTTATGGTTTGTTTTCTTAATGGTTCTGTGTCGATGTCATCGTTGAGGTAGTTCTGCTGCTACAAGCATGTGACCTACTAATTATCTCAGCAATTTGTGCTAATTATGGTGGAAAAGCAAACATATACTTCCATATGGTATGGTCTGCTGTAATGCTGTGTAGAACTGACAAAAAACTTGTTGGAATCAAGGAGCATATACTCATGCTCAGAAGTTATCTCCTCTGCTTCTGCTAATTTTGTTCACAATGATCTACTTCACATGTGCCCATACTCAGAGAATAAGATGGCCACGAAACAGACTCAAACAAATAGTCCAAATTTTCCCTATTTCGCATGTAGATGTCACAGCATCTGCACCTACACAACCCTAGCAGTTAAAATGAATTGATGCACTACATCAACATTTCAGTCGTATACAAATGCTCTTTACGGCAGGAGTTCTGCTGATTTGGCAGGCAAATTTGTTGTAAGAGAGAAATATTGTGTGCCGATCAACGTACAAATTTATAATGAGAGAAAAATATTGTAGAAGAAGCCAGACGCTACATTTTAAAACTCTCTAATAGTTGCCTCGAAGTAGATCTGAAGTTGGCAACCATAAGGAGGGCGCAACAACGCTGCGCCCAAGTTTTCTAGTTGTCATGAAATTGTACCATCTCAAGCAGCCACATCATTGTTTCATAGTTTATAAAAAAATCTTTTAAATCCCGCAACAACGCGCGAGGAATCACCTAGTAGACACAAGATGTCAGCGCAGGCCGCAGGCAGGGTGAACGCTCAAGAAGATATTTCTCGGTACAATTTTGGTAGTCTTTCAATTCTTGCTAATATGAACGGTGATATGATTTTGTTTCTGATTTGTACAAATTATAGTTCAAACTTAAAATTTACACGCACACATTTATTCATCTCTGCTTTAGTTGCACGCTAGCATTGTATGTCTTCCAGGCAGGGTTAAAAAACCGGTGGGAACCGCCGCGGTAACCGGTTCGGACCCGTAGCAGTACTGGACAGCTGACCAATTCAAAATTTTCAAATTTGAATTCAAATAATTGAAATATGAAAGAAAATTTCTAAAAATACTTCAAGGTGCGTAGAATCTAATGGTGTCAAAATTTTGAAAATATTAATTCATTTAGTATTTTTTGCGGGCATTTAAAAAAATCCAAATCGGTTAAACTTGCCCATAAAAAATACTGAATGCGCCAATATTTGAAAATTTTGACACCATTGGATTCTAAGCACCTTGAAATGTTTTTAAGAATTTTTCTTTTATTTTTCATTTGTTAATTCAAATTTGAAAACGTGCCAAATTCTTTATTGATTCGCAATCTACCGGCTGATAGGTCTCACTGGTCGATTAACCGGTGGCAACTGATTGAACTACGAGTTTTGATTTGAATTTTGAATTTGTCCGGTTTTTACCGATATCCACAGTAAGAGGTCCGGGTTATCGCTACCGAAGGCCCGCGGTAGCAGCGGACCGGTTGGGGGAAAAACCCTGCTTCCGGACCGTCATGTTACCACCAATGCTTGTTGACATACCAGATACCCCGTGTGCCACACTTTAAATGGGCAAACTAATAAACTTCGGCGATTGATTTTCAACCTAGCTATATGGTGGTAATTAACTAATTAATTTACAGTTTGAAAGTTTAAGCGCACTGGATGTGCTAGACTATTTATTGAAGAACCAAACTTTATTGAAGAACCATGAAACGTACCTCCTTAGTTCTAAATTATAATTCGTTTGATTTTTTAAATCTCAAGTTTGACCGCTCATGTTTTAAAAAATATACAAAACATTATACCTTTGTTGTGGCTTGCTTTATTAATAAAAATTCTCCAAGGATGAATTAAATTTGACTATATTTGAATTTTTTTATAAACAACGGTCAATTTTGGAGTTAAAAAATCAAACCAATTATAATTCGGAACGGAGAGTATTAAAAGAAAACAAATTATTCTCTTTTTAAGTACACAAAATAATGAGATCGATATAGCAAGATATGACAACATGGCTTATTTGAAGTTTCTGATACCCACGACATACAAAGAAGAACATGTACATCTCCAAATTCGGAGGTCCTAACCAAATCTCCAAAGCTCAAGCTACCGCCGGGCTGCCTGTCCCTGGTCAGTTCAGCGCCGAGAAGGACCTGAGCTCCCTGGTTTTGGTCCACGCCTGGTCGTAAACGAACGCCCCGTACGCCGCGGTCGCCCCGTTGGCATCCGTCGCGTCGAGGACGAGGTTGTAGTTCATCCCGGCCACCACCTGCTCCTCGCCGCGGGTCACCCGGCCGAATCGCAGCCCGTCGTTGGCCCGCCTGGCGTGCTCCGCCACCGCCCAGCCGCCGATCTCCTGGATGTACGGGTCGCTCACGTCCTTGATCGGGCTCCACCCGCCGGCCAGCAGCGGCCCCACGCGAGCCGCCGCGGCCGGCACGGCCGCTATGGCGGCGGCGGCCAGCAGCATCGCTGGGAGGAGGAGGAGAGCTCGTATCGCGGACATGGTTTGGGAGGTTTTGGTTGTCAGTATTGCGAGTTGGAGGATGTAAGCGGGACGCTCGAATTTAACGAGGGGGACGAAGCCGAAATCGACGAGGACGGCGTGGCGGGATCAGCAAGGACATCTGGAAGAGCCCCTCGTTTCGGCCGGGCCGGCCTGCTGCTGTCCCGCATCTCGTATCGTATATATCTATCTTCCTGGTGTCTCTATCAGGCGATTCGCCCGGGGTTTGGATTTTGTTGCAGATGCAGTGCTGACTGCTGAGCGCTGACTTGTGGCCAACAGGCCAAGTTCCCTGCCTGCTGCCTGTAATACTGTATCTACTTGGGTTTATTTTCTTTGCAAATATAAACCGGATCGAAATTATGCTTCTCTCTAACTTATATGTGTTGATTGAAACTTAGGGGGTGTTTGGATCCAAAGAAGTAGAGGTAGTAGACTAATTTTAGTCACTCAGAGTGACTAATTTGCCAAACACCCCCGACTAAACGGTGCGACTAATTTTAGTCGAATGCCCTCTCTAATCCCACGACCCTACTAAAAGGGACTAAAACCCATCTCTCTCTCGCAATAATTGCGAAGGGCCCACGCGCCTCATCCTCTCCCTCCCTCCCTCCCTCCCGCGGGCGCCTCAAGCCTCATCCTCTCCCTCCCTCCATCCCGCCGCACGCCGTCGGCTCCCCTCCCCGCCGCTCCCCGCCACCGGCCCCCTCCCCGCCGCTCCCTCGCCACCGCCCCCCCCCCCGCGGCGCCTCCTCCCGCCGTTCGCCGGTGGCCGCGCGCGCATCCCGCCGCGTCCGCCAACGCCGGTTCCGCGGCGCATCCCACCGCGGCGGCAAACGCGGTCCCCGCGCGCGCATCCCCACCGCGGCGGCCAACGCCGGCCCCCGCGCTCCCTCCCCAACGCCGGCCGGCGCCCTTGGCCGACGCCCCCCCCCCCCCGACGCCCCCCGACGACGCCGCCCGCCCCCTCCCGGCGCCGACACGGTGCGTGAGGACCCTCACCGACGACCACCGCCCCCTGCCGGCGTTGCTTCGTCTCCATCGCGCTCCCTCCTCCACCATGGACGGCGACGGTAGGATCCCCCCACGATTTCTTCTCGCAATCGCCTCGTCCCGGTCTTTGCGGCGTTCCCAATCGAGGACGACACCGATTGGGGACCGACGCCACCTCATCTCCGGTAGGGAGTGCATCCGGCCCGGCCGCGGTCCGGTGGCCGGTGGGCTCGGCGCTCCCCGGTGTCGGGCCGGGAGAACCCGGACCTCAACGCCGATCGCCCCGCCGCCGCCTCCTCCTACCCGAACATGAGCATGTACACGCACCTCCTTCAGCCAGGGAGCTCGGCCGGCCATGGTGTGCACGCACGAGAGGGCCGGATCGGACGCGCGCGCCGCCGAGGGGGGGTCGTCCACCACGCCAGGGTCTGCCCCCAGTGAGGGCCCCAGATCGTCGTGGCAAGGCCGTAGCGGCATCGGGGCGTGCGGTGTGCCGGTACATCTCGCTGCGGTGGCGGCGGGCAGCGGCAACCACCCCCAATCATGGTAGACAACGTCGGCGACGAAGATGAAGAAGAGGAAGACGACAACTTGATGAATCAAGATAGGCGGTATGATCCGTCAATCCATTTGACATGGCGGTGCACTTGATTTGCAATTAGATGTCAATTTGATTCGCAATCGGATGCTATGCAATTGGATGAATGTCATACTCAATTTTGTGTTGCATGATTCTCTCGACTAATATGCCTTAATAAGAATTGCATTTACAAGCACCGGTTGTGAAATGGATGAGTTTTGTTATTTAGATCATCCCATGTCTATAAACTTGTAAATCTTTGTGTACTCGGAATTTTTAGCTTTCAATTGAACCTTACAATGAATATATTCGGTGTGAATATATTACTTGGTTGTGCCTCGATTACAATTGAAGGACCGATGGCAGTGTCTTCATCTAGTTACCACTCGGGTTCCACCTGTCTCGTCATATTATTGATGTACGCTTTTTGTCAAATTAGGAACATCGGTGCACATGTCTATTAGAGAGAGTTTTTTCTATTAGATGTTACATGGGCACTTTGTTATATTATTTAGACAAAGTCGTTAAAAGTAATGGTTGAACGGGAGCTTGCGGACTCGTCCATTACCATAACATGTGATCCGTCTCCTAGTCGAATCTTATACTCTTTGAAATGGGTTGCTTTGAGCTTGCAGCTCACTCCTTTAAGAATTGAAATGCTATTTGTATCTCAAATAGCTAGATTGAGGAGATGCAGCAACATATATCTTTCTGCAGCTACACAACACTTATATCATTCTCATACCTGCACCTATCCTTTGTAGGGTCCGGTTCTTATTCCGCTCAAGTGTTTCTTGGTGACTATTATCCTCTCGAGACCGTATGAAGTCATTACCGCATTTCCTAGTTCCTAAAATATAATCTACATGAGGGCAAAATACCCAAAGTTCATTATACACCACAAAAAAAGATTGGGTTTCATATTTATGTATCTTGCTTTGGAAAAATTCATTGATGCGAATTCTTTGATCCGTCCGTTAAATTGGCCTTCTCTTGTCTCCGCGCCATCTTGCGCTTCACCGCCTTCTTTGTTGTCTCGTCGCTTCTAATTAAATCCGAGAATAGTAGACAATTTTCTTATACTTTGTTTTTTAATAGAGGCCAAAAAGCAAGGCTAATCGGGACCGCGGAAAAATACGTTAATTTTGTGTGAATTAGCTTGTGAGGAAATAGAGGCCGGCAATTTCGGTGGTCGAGTTTGGCAACCTCGGGCTTACAAAAACATTAGGGAGAAATATTGGCAAAGGGTAAAGTTGTGGCATCCGAGCAGGGAAATAAAAAACAAAATGAATGGACCGAAGACCTTGTACACAGATTGGGTATGGTTGCGGCGACAAACGGCCGCGCCGCGGCCCAAATGGAGAAGTGACAAAGCAACTCCAACTTGGTGGGAGAGGGAAATCAAGGTATTTCAAGTTCTTATTACTTTTTTTGGCCGCTTATGTTCCCGGGACAGCAAGTACATATGCTAATGTTCTACAAATATTTTTTTCGAGGCTAGACCAAATTTGAAGAAATTTAGACATGGTAACCACCGAGTATACGCCCTCGTTACATGAGATGTATCATGAGGTTGCTTGTAGATGGAAGTTCCGCATATGTTCCCGGGACGAAGAGGACTTCAAGACAAACAATGATGATGAGCTAGAGGATGCCAATGAAGGCTTTGTGCCTAGCCCGATGAGTACCAACACTAGAAAGAGAGGCAAGACTCAACCGATTTGTGGAGTACAGCTACAAGTCCTTCAAAGAAAAGCAAAAATAAGTCCAGGCGATTCGACAACAATGGTCCTACTCATGGCAAAACTAAGGGTCCATTTGTGAAATATATGAATGACATCCAAACTAAGTTGGACAAGGAAGGCTGGGAAATCGACTCCATTTTACGGGCTCTTGTGAACCAAGGCAACGAGAAGGCAAGGAGACGTGAGGAACGTGCTATATCGGTAGCTAAGTGCCGAGTCTTGCCATTGAGTGTGGGGCAAACAGAGGAATCGATTGAGTACTTTGTTGCCCGTGACTTATTCAAGGATAGACACAATAGATATGTCTTCGAGAACATAAAGGCCCCTGAAGCAAGGCTGATATGGTTGAAGAGATGGTGCAGGGCGAGGAACATGTATGCAGCAGATGGCGAGATGTGAAGGCAGAATCACCGTTTACCTCTAGTTTTGTGTTAGCTACTCTATGGCTTGAGTCAGTGTGTTCCCTAGTGTGTGTCATGTACTACTTTATGTGTTGGACCTAATGTTATGTCGTACTGTTATGTCGTGCTTGCTGCTGCGGATGACATGATTTGTGGACCTAATGTGGCCTTAATTATTGTGTTTCGAACCTAATTATGTGTTTGTTGAGTCTTATGGACTCCCGGCTTTGTCATATGATTTGTGGGCTTATTTGCATCGGTTTATTTGCATATGTTGATGATATTTTAATATGTCTGTGTAATGATGTGTGTTACTTTGTGCTTTTGTTGTAGGATGACCGCACTAATGATGACGATGTACCGATCAAGATGATGACTCTAGTAGTGAGGACAGTACTGATCAAGGTGATGACTCTAGTGATGAGGAAGAGGAAGATACAAGGACCAACAGAGTGCTAGCACTGCTTCAACTGAGGCGACAGAGGCTCAAAAATATAGGTATGCTCGCCCACATGTTTGGTATGTACTACATTTAGCGTTTCATGGATAAGGGGGAAAGGAGGATTTTAAGAGCTAGAGAATCTGGATATGAATGGGTAGTAAGAACTCTAGGACACGAACGGTGCTACAAAATGTTTAGGATGTACCCACCGGTGTTTGATAAACTACATAATGTCCTTGTTGAGTCTTATGGACCGAAGGGAACCAAGAAAATGTCATCGAGTTGAGTGTTTAGCTCTCTTTTTGTGGATAGTTGGAGCTCCCCAATCTGTTAGACGGTGAGAATCGGTTTGTGAGGTCCATGGAAACAATTAGTAGAAAGTTTGACAAAGTGTTGGAATGTATGGTTAAGCTTTCTATAGACATCATTAAGCCACGAGATCCCCGAATTTAGAGTTGTCCATGAAAGGTTAAGAGGTGCTCGGTGGTACCCGTGGTTCAATGATTGCATTGGAGCAATAGATGGAACTCATGTACCGGTTGTGGTGCCACCTAACAAGGTCCCCCAGTACTTAAGCAGACATAGTTACTGTAGTCAGAATGTCATGGCTGTATGTGATTTCGACATGAGATTCACTTTTGTCCTTGCGGGGTGGCCTGGATCTGTTCATGATATGAGGCCGTTCAAGGATGCTCGTACCCGATTCAGTGACAAGTTTCCACATCCACAACCAGGTACCGAACTTGACACTTAGTACATATTGCTATGCCTTACAATTACTATTGCTAAAATACATTGCCTTGAATAGGGAAGTTTTACCTTGTTGACTCGGGCTACCCCAACCAGCTGGGTTATGTTGCACCGTACAGGGGGCAAAAGTATCATTTCCAAGAGTTCCACCAAGGCACCATGCCGAGAGGTAAAAAGGAGCACTTCAATTATACTCATTCTAGACTACGCAATGTCATTGAGCGTTGTTTTGGAGTCTTGAAAAATAAGTGGAGGATCCTTTTTAAAATACCAAGTTATCCTCTACGCAAGCAAACAAAAATTATTGTGGCATGCATGGCTTTGCACAATTTCATTCGTGAAAGTCACCGGCGGACAAGGAATTCGATAGGTGTGACAACGATGAGAATTATCAACCTCTCCTTGAGGAAACAAGGAGGCGGCGTCGTAACACTAGGGGTGAAGAAATGGAGCCAGATTCTGTAGACATGAATGAAGTGAGAGATAGGATTGCTGATGGCTTGTTTAACAGGCATTGAGAAATTTGTGATGTTATTTATTTTGTTTCCAACATGTAACGTTGTAACATTGAGGGATAATTGTGGGACAAATTTAATTACAGTGTGTGAACAGTTTCGGTTCATTGTGTATGGACATTTCTTTTTTTTAAACTAGCTTCTGGTGCTTGGTGTTAGAAACATGTGTGTGTGCTGCGTGGGAACAGAGGGGGGGCAGGCAATGCGTGCGGCCAAAAGCAGGCCACGGGCAGGGCGGTTGCTGTTGGCGCCAAAAAAACAAGAGAGAGAAAGGTGAGGGAGAGAACAATTAATGCATCCAACAATTAATGCTGACTAAATTTAGTCACCCTCCAAACAGGGTAGAGACTAAAAAGTTTTAGTCTGACTAAACTTTAGTCAGGGGACTAAAGGGATCCAAACACCCTCTTAGTATGTTGATGAAATGCTACACAAATAGAGATACAGAAATAGATATCTGCTAACGTTTCCTGCTGAAATATGTGTTAATAACTCGAGCCATAACAAGAGCATATCTTCAAGTACACTACTACTACATAACATTACACCTTTGACTAACCTTAGTTAGACTGTCTCCAGCAACAACACGGTTATGCATCTTCAAAACATAGCTTCTGCGCATAGGAGAGAGGAAAAAATCATCACAAAAGAAAGTTGCTTCCAGCAGAGCACGCGCATCCCTTCGCGCATCGCGGCTAGGCGATTGCCTCCCGCGTTTCTCGCGCCGCCGCTTCCCTGTCTGAGAGGGGGCCGCCGCTGCCTCGCCATGGAGGCGGACGAAGAGGCCGCCGGCCACGACCTCGATTTGACGAGCGGGGATGGAGGAGGCCGTAGCTTGCCCGCCGTCGCGGCCCGCCACGGTCGGCCGCTCCCGCCTTGCGGCCGGTCGCCGGCGGTCTCCTCGCCCGGTCGTCCACTTCGGTGAGTCCCGGCGGCCGCCTACCACCCGCCAGCCATCTCCTGCCACCTCGCCGGCCCCGGATCCGGATCCGACCACGAGCGCTTGCGCGGGGCCAGCTCCGGCATGCGCCACATCAACTCGGAGCCGGCCGTGCGGACGGCCACCACCAACACCACCTCCCGCCGCGGCCGCGGCCAGTGCTGCTCGAGACCATCCAGTCCTTCACGGACCGGCGAGTGTCTAGCGACGACGAAGAGGAGCAGGACAGCGATTTCAAGGTGGAGCGTGAGATGAGCTTCGGGCATTTCAGCAGCTTCCTCGGCGGTGGCGGCTCGTACTCGTAGGAGAAGCGACCTCGACCTCCATCAGGGGCTCGGGATCGACCGCCTCGAGCTTCGCCTCGCGCTTGGGGCCTCGGGATTGAACTCGAGCTCGCTCGGCGTCGGCCCCCCGCTCCCGGATCGAGGGAGCTCCGCCCTCCAGATCGAGGCGAAGCGCGAGAGGTGGCGGTGGGGGTGGGGGCGGCGGTTGGGATGCAGAAGAGGGAGAATATCCCAAGAATGCAGCATGAGAGGACTAGGAGCGCAAAATGCAGATGTTGATGCGCCTACTGCTGGATGCAGACGTTGATAGGGTAACTACTGGAGTCGGTCTTAGGTTAGGTACTTCCCAAAATAATAACCTACAGTATAACGCTTATTTAGGTACTTCCAAAATATAGCTACCTTTAAACTTTTTAAAATAAAAAATTTCAACTTTGACTAATAATAACCTTTAAAATAATTTATTTTGAATAAAAATAATACATCTTTTGATAGTTGGTGTCATATAAATCTAACTAATCTGTATGATTATTTAGCTATTCTACAATCAAAGTTGAATAAATCTGACTTTAAAAAGTCTACATGTAGCTATATTCCGAGATAGAGGGAGGATTCGGCACCTCTGCCGAGTCGGTTAACTCCAGGCACCGACCAACCATCCTGGCCACATCTCGGTCATCTTGTCCATGCACGTGGAGAACGTGAGCTCGCGGGTGTTAGTCCACTCCTGCTCATACACTACCGCCCCGTAATCTGTCGTGCGCCTGCTAGCGTCATCCGTGTCGAGGAAGAGCTTGGAGTTCACCCCGACCACGATCTGCACCTGGGTGCTCGTGACCTTGTCGAACCACAGGTCGTCGCTTGGCCCAACTAGCATGCTCTGTCACCGCGCAACAGCCAAGCTCCCAAATTTGGGCGAGGCACACTCACGTCGCGCTATATGCCGCTTCAGCGATAGATCGCCATCTGTCATGCCAAAGGTAGGTCCACTGTTAGCGGCACGAGGGCGGAGGCCGGAGGGTGGTGGCAGCGAAAGTGGTGCCGCCGCAATAGGAGGAGGAAGGCGGCGCGAGGTAGTGGTTGGAGATCGTCATCGGTAGGGTTAGGGTTCGAGGTTTTGGAGTTCAGGTTGCCAGGGTTTGGGCCTTCAATGGCCTCCAGTTTTTAGAGGGAGGGTTGATGCGTTGAGGGGATCCGATCTTCACGATGTAAGATGATCACACGATAACTTGCTTAAAAATAACCAAGATAACTTGCTACAAGCAGCGTAACTAGTGCAACCTGACGAATTAAACTTGAAGCCAACCACCATCTTTAACTGACAAACTAAAATCAAGGATTCGCCCAACCACACTCTTAAGGAACCAACCACCACAACCTACAAACAATCGAGGGGGTAGGAGCACCAATTTGGAGCAGATGAAGCCACCGTTGTTGTATTCCAACGAAGGAAATCACAAGAGCAAAGGGATAGAGATTTCTGTCAAGGGTTTGTCAGCACACAGCTGAACAAAAGAGTTTTGTATTTCGATTATCTTGTGTTTGCTGTGAAGCAAAGGGGTACTTATACAAGGAGCAACCCTCCTGGATATGTGAAAACACGAAACAAAAAATGAAAAGATGACTATGTGAAAGGGCTCCACACTCCTAATGAGTTTTCGCGTAGTTGTTGGTCTTCTGGTAGTCTTCAGTGTTTTGGCAAAAACTCCATCTCGGAAACTTCAAATGACCTGCCATTGGTTGTGTTGTAACTTGATATGCTTTCACACCATGTGCATCATGCACCACGAAATATTGTAGATTGGTACAGTTCTGCACGAACATTTGAACTTTCGTTTGGTTGTTGATCCCCCGATCAGTTTGCACTAAACCACTCGGCTGACACACTGGAAACACAAAACGCACTTGACACCGGTGGCATTAGAAATTACACTTCAAGAGATTTCTATGAGTACTCAGGGACCTTAAGAACTTTTGGGATTCAAAATATATGAGTGATTCTTCTTAACGGTTGTGAGACATGGGTACCCCTGGGTCCCCACTGACCAGGCCCACGGCCGTCCCCGATAAGTGGGTCCGGCCTACCAGAAGACCCGCCGACCTGTCAGTGGGCCCAACCGACCTAGTTGGCGGCCCACACGACCTCCTGAAGACCTTCTAGAAGACTCCCCAGACGACCTAATCAATCACGACCTCAAGACTCGGCGTACAAGACAAGACCTCGGTGGTTTACGACCAAAGTAGATCGACAGGATATGGCAAGATGTGTAATGTAGACTTAGGTCTTCTGGTCGTAATCGACCAGGAGTCAGGGAACCGACCTCATCCGCTGGCCAATATAAGGCGGACGAGGCGACCCATTGTACAACCAATCCAATCCACAAGCAATCTACACCGACAACTGGACGTAGGGTATTACTCCCCGGAGGCCCGAACCAGTATAAACTTGTCGTGTTCCCTGCGTTCCGCGTACTCGTGTGCGACCTTCGAGTTCTTGGCCTAAGACTCCTCCCCACCGAACAACTAAACCACAGGGATTAACACCCCCGTGGGCTATCCAGATCTCACCATCTGACAACGGTCATGCCACTGACTCGACGTGGCTCTTCTCTCTGGTCCAGTCTTGGTGTGTTCTTACCATCATCCTTGGTGAACCTGTGCAATAGAAACATACATGACTTAGGAAGTATATAATTCTCATTAATAAATGAAATTTCACAAAGTAGGACGTGCACCTCTTGTTGTAGTTTCATAGCACGACTTCGTGTAATAGGGCCATAAAAAACATGAGCTGGCGTAACTTGACTTGAAGAATGTATCATCTTGCTTGATGATTGTTGACGGTCGATTTTGGTACACCTAGCTATAAGTTTACCATCAACATTTGCACGTATTTGATATTCTAACTAATGGTACTAACCCCCTGGAGGTATCAAGTTCACTCTTGCATGTCGATTTTGGAGTTTGTTGTTCACGTAGGAAACTAGCGCTTAAAGGGAGACTTTTGGGATAAGTTCATCAAGCACTTCAACAGAAGATCGTGAAGCCCGATACAAGTCAAGACACCTCATGAACATGACTCCAAAGGGCCCAGGGACCGAAGCATGAAGCCGGAAAACTCCAGGGACCTAGACAGAAGATGCTGAAGCTTGCGCGACAAGGAGCTCTGTCTAAACCGTGGAGAAGACGACGTCAAGGGCCCACATGCATAAGGGAGCAAGTCAACAATTGACCGAGAAGCATCGGGGAGCGAGACGGGGCCGAACCGGGCCGAAACGGGCCTGCCGGCCGGCCCGGCCTGTTTTGGGCCCGGTTTACGCCCCCCCTTTGCCCTAGGTGTATTTATTGCCTCTGCCTCCGCCGGCCGCCACATCCATCCATTAATCAGAGAGTCGCCGACACGAAGGAGAAGCACCGGGAGGAAGCCGACGGCCGCCGCAAGTCCTCGAGTTGCCTAGGAGATGGCCTAGGCCATGCCCTAGCCGCCATGGTTGGCCCTGCGTGGTGAAGCCATGGTGGAGTTCCGGAGCCGCGACTTGAATTCGTCAAGTCATTTGTACATTCAACATTCGATAGTGATATAAATCTATTATTGTCTTTACTTTGATCTACTACGAGTTGTGCTTATTCATATGTGTAGCTACCATATGCCTTTAGTAGGATTAGATCGAATCATGGTGATTAGTCTTGTCTTGCGGATACACCGTAGTAGTGCACAGACCTAGGTTGTTGCTCGGTGATGAATATCCTTGCGTAGTGACAGTACGGTGGAGGAGAAAGCGGTGAGTGAACGTGCATCAGACCACTCCATATCGAGTATACTCCTTATCATAGTATAGGTTTAGATTGGTTTGTCATCTTGGCCGGTGTCGGTGTTTTAGACCGGCAAACCTACCAAGGGTGTACCCGAGGTAGTAGATTGTGCGGTGGGGATCGTGATCGGGAGACCGAGAACTCGAAGGTATGCGCAAGGACACGGAACACAAGATTTATACGGTTCGGGTTGCCAAGGTGGCAAACCCTACGTCCCGTTTGGGGGATCAAGTATGGCGCCCTGCGCTTGGTGTTGGGTTGTCCCCGGAGGGATTGGGATGTGCGGCTAGGTACCCGGCCCTCCTTTATATAGTCCAGGGGGCGGGTTCCTAGTCGGTTACAAGGCAGGAGTCCTAGTAGGAGTACACAGAGCGAGTCCTAGTAGGAGTACAGGGGAATTCTACTAGGAGTCCGTCTTCTACTATTCTTCCTTCCTTGCATGAGTACCCGGGGTGTATGCCCGACAAGCCCCCGAGCACGTTGGAGTCGAGAGTAGTAGTTCGAGTAGTCTTGAAGCCTCTTCGAGTAGTTCTTGAGCGTCCTCGAGTACTGCTTGGAGAAGCCTTCAATAGTACTTGAACCGTCGCGAGGCCGGAAGGTGGTCCACTCATCGGTCTTGAAAAAATTTGAATGATGGGTGTAGCATAGCAGCCCCCCGAGCCTTGAAATGATTAGGTAATCAATCCAAGGGTCTTCGGTGTTCGCGAAGCCATCATCCGAGTACTCTTGCAGCGTGTAGCCCCCGAGATAAGAGAGCCGTATGAGCCACGTCGAGTAGTGATTGGTGAGGAGCCCCCGAGCTTGAGAGCGAGCGAAGCATGCCTCGAAGTTATCTTCAAGTAGCCCCCGAGCCGGAGAGATTCCAAGTAGCGGTTTGGCGTCGAGCCGTGGAGCTTGAGAAGTAGTCGTGCCATCGGAGCGGACTTTAGAATGCGACTTAAAAACCGAAGTCGACTTTGTGCCGCGCGGAGCGGACTTTGAGATGCGACTTGAAAACCGAAGTCGATTTTAGTTGCCGCACGGAGCGGACTTTGATATGCGACTTTAGAAATCGACTTTAGGATGCCGCGCGGAGCGGACTTTGAGATGCGACTACAATAGTCGACTTTAGTTGCCGCGCGGAGCGTACTTTGATATGCGACCGTAGAAGTCGACTTTAGGATGCCGCGCGGAGCGGACTTTAAGATGCGACCGAAGAAGTCGACTTTGTGCCACGCGGGGTGGACTTAAGATGCAAAAAACGAAAAGCACTTTTCCGGAAAGTCAAAGCGAATAAAAAATCGAAAAAAAAACGAGTAGTTTTGCTGCCGGAGCGGACTTAAGATTGCGACCGGAGTCGGCTTGTGCCACCGGAGTGGGCTTAAGTACCTGAGCCATGGATTTCAGACCCAAGGTACGGTTGCCGCCGGAGCGGGCTTGTGCCACCGGAGTGGGCTTGGATGCGACCGTTAGCGTCGACTTGTGCCACCGGAGTGGGCTTGGGTGCGACCGTTAGCGTCGACTTGTGCCACCGGAATGGGCTTGAGTACCTGAGCCATGGATTTCAGACCCAAGGTACGATTGCCGCCGTAGCGGGCTTGTGCCACCGGAGTGGGCTTGAGTACCGAGCCATGGATTTCGGACCCAAGGTATGGTTGCCACCGTAGTGGACTTGAAGATGCGACCGGAGTCGACTTGCATACCGGGCCATGGATTTCGGACCCAAGGTACGGAGCGCGAGTACTTAGGGTACTTGGACCCATGGTACATAGCATGAAGACCACGTGCGGCTAGGTTCCATCGTCGCCAGACCCGAGGGCCGCTTACGGCTAGGTTCCATCGAAGCTTACACACGTAGTATGCCATCGAAGCGGCGAAGATGTGACCGAGTCGACTTTAAGTTGCCGCACGGAGCGGACTTTAGAATGCGACTTTAGAAGTCGACTTTAGATTGCCGCGCGTAGCGGACTTTAGAAACCGCCTCCTTGGGATAGCCCCCGAGTTGATGAAGTAGGCTTGTGGTGACTTGATTGATATACCCCAAGAGTAGTCGAAGAGTGTAGCTCTCGTGAAAACCCGCCGAGAAGCATACACAAATGAGTAGTCGGCAAGTAGTCCTACATGATGAGGAGAACAAGCCAAGAGAACAAGAATCATTTAGATAAATGACATAGTTGTTGTCGCTCGCGGTACCGATGATGAAGCCGTGGCGATCGCGATGGAGCCGCGACGGTTGTTGTTAAAGTTGACTAGTCAGAGTTGATTCCGACTAGTTGTTGGGGGCGTGATCGCCGTTCTCGACTAGTTTGGAAAACTAGTCGAGATGAATGGTCGACGCAATGCGACCGGAGACGACGTCGTGGCGGCGCACCGGCATACTCGAAGTAGAGCCGGTGTTGCCGCGAGACAAGTAGTCACGACGCACGACGTGGATGAAGTAGAGCCAGCATGGCCGCAAGACGAAGTCGCGGCGCACGCAGTAGTCGACGACGAGCCCGGGCGAGGGCGGAGTAGTCGACGACGAGCTCGCGTGAGGCGGAGTAGTCGACGACGAGCGGCGCGACGAGCGGCGTGACGAGCCGCGCGCGACGTGCCGAGGCACCCCGGACGCGCGGCGAGGCGAAGGAGCTGACGATGAGCCCGCGCGAGGCGGAGTAGTCGACGACGAGCGGCGCGACGAGCCGCATGACGAGCCGCGCGACGTGCCGAGGCACCCGGACGCGCGCGGTGGAGTAGTCGACGACGAGCCCGGGCGAGGCGGAGTAGTCGACAACCAGCGGCGCGACGAGCCGCGTGGACGAGCCGCGCGACGTGCCGAGGGCACCCCGACGCGCGGCGGAAGCGAAGCAGTCGACGACGAGCTCGCGCGAGGCGGAGTAGTCGACGACGAGCGAGGAGCCGCGCGATGTGCCGAGGCACCCGCACGCGCGGCGTAGGCGAAGTAGTCGACGACGAGCCCGCGCGAGGCGCAGTTGTCGACTATGAGCGGCGCGACGAGCCGCGTGACGTGCCGAGGCACCCGGACGGCGACGGAGGCGAAGTAGTCGACGACGAGCCCGCGCGAGGCGAGTAGTCGACGACGAGCGGCGCGAGGAGCCGCGCGACGTGCCGAGACACCCGGACGCGCGGCGTAGGCGAAGTAGTCGACGACGAGCCCGAGTAGTCGACGACGAGCGCGCGAGGAGCCGCGTGACGTGCCGAGGCACCCGGACGCGCGGCGGAGGCCAAGTAGTCGACGACGAGCCCGAGTAGTCGACGACGAGCGGCGCGACGAGCCGTGTGACGAGCCGCACGACGTGCCGAGGCACCCCGACGCGCGCGCGTAGGCGGCAGTCGACGACGCCGAGCTCGCGCGAGGCGGAGTAGTCGACGACGAGCGGCGCGAGGAGCCGCGTGACGAGTCGCGCGGCGTGCCGAGGCACCCCGACGCGCGGCGTAGGAGAAGTAGTCGACGATGAGCCCGAGTAGTCGACGACGAGCGCGCGACGAGCCGTGTGACGAGCCACGCGACGTGCCGAGGCACCCCGGACGCGCGGCGAAGACAAAGTAGTCGACGACGACGAGCCCCGTGCGAGGCGGAGTAGTCGACGATGAGCGCGCGACGAGCCGCATGACGAGCCGCCCGACGTGCCGAGGCACCCGACGCGCGACGGAGGCAAAGTAGTCGACGACGACGAGCTCGCGCGAGGCGGATTAGTCGACGACGAGCGGCGCGACAAGCCGCATGATGAGCCGCGCGACGTGCCGAGGCACCCGGGACGCGCGTCAAAGACGAAGTAGTCGACGACGAGCTCGCGCGAGGCGGAGTAGTCGACGACGAGCGGCGCGACGAGCCGCGTGACGAGCCGCGCGACGTGCCAAGGCACCCCGGGACGCGCGCGTAGGCGAAGCAGTCGACGACGACGAGCTCGCGCGAGGCGGAGTAGTCGACGACGAGCGGCGCGAGGAGCCGCGTGACGAGCCGCGCGACGTGCCGAGGCACCGCGGACGCGCGGCGTAGGAGAAGTAGTCGACGACGAGCCCGAGTAGTCGACGATGAGCGGCGCGAGGAGCCGCGTGACGAGCCGCGCGACGTGCCGAGGCACCCGACGCACGACATAGGCGAAGTAGTCGACGACGAGCCCGAGTAGTCGACGACGAGCGGCGCGACGAGCCGTGTGACGAGCCACGCGACGTGCCGAGGCACCCCGGACGCGCGCGAAGGCAAAGTAGTCGACGACGACGAGCCCGTGCGAGGCGGAGTAGTCGACGATGAGCGGCGCGACGAGCCGCATGACGAGCCGCGCGACGTGCCGAGGCACCCCGACGCGCGGCGGAGGCAAAGTAGTCGACGACGACGAGCCCGCGCGAGCGCGCAGTAGTCGACGACGAGCGGCGCGACAAGCCGCATGACGAGCCGCGCGACGTGCCGAGGCACCCCGGACGCGCGGCGAAGACGAAGTAGTCGACGACGAGCTCGCGCGAGGCGGAGTAGTCGACGACGAGCGGCGCGACGAGCCGCGTGACGAGCCGCGCGACGTGCCGAAGCAACCGGAAGCGCGGCGTAGGAAAATTGATTACGTTTTGAGAAGGGCAAGGCGACTTGCTTCAATGGATCTCGGCGAGTCGACGAGTAGATTGATCTTGTTGGCGAGGGTCCTTCGAATTCGCCCGTGGTGATGATCACCCCTACCCGGCGCGCCACCGTCGGTGTTTTAGACCGGCAAACCTACCAAGGGGGTACCCGAGGTAGTAGATTGTGCGGTGAGGATCGTGATCGGGAGACCGAGAACTCGAAGGTATGCGCAAGGACACGGGACACAAGATTTATACGGAGTTCGGGTTGCCAAGGTGGCAAACCCTACGTCTCGTTTGGGGGATCAAGTATGGCGCCCCGCGCTTGGTGTTGGGTTGTCCCCGGAGGGATTGGGGTGTGCGGCTAGGTACCCGGCCCTCCTTTATATAGTCCAGGGGCGGGTTCCTAGTCGGTTACAAGGCAGAGTCCTAGTAGGAGTACACGAGCGAGTCCTAGTAGGAGTACATGGGAATTCTACTAGGAGTCCGTCTTCTACTATTCTTCCTTCCTTGCATGAGTACCGGGGTGTATGCCCGACAGCCGGAACGGCAACGAGAAGACGATAGGCTAGGCTTACCTTTTGGATGCTCACCTTTATGGCTAGGTGGATGTGATCCATACATCCTTTCATGTATGTTTAATCTTTATGCAATCTACGCTTCACATAGGGTTAGACCAGTAGGTTAGATAGAGAACCTTAGTGGTTCGCTTATGATCCTTGGATTGACAAATCTAGGGAGAACCCTCCTTGGTGAAAAAGGCACCAAGTCACCCGTAGGCTTGCGGTGAACTTGAGCACGGTTTTGCACTGTCAACAAGCCTCTTTTTCTGGCGCCGTTGCCGGGGATCGGCAACTCGAACCCTAGGGTGTTCTATCTTTCTTTTAACTAACCCTAATTTTATCATTGCATGTACGCTTGCTTTCTTGTTTGTGTCCTTGAAGGTAGGTGGAAAACTAGACACAAAGCGATCGAGAAAAGTTTTCAACATTTGGACTTCAACAAGTCCAACCTCTCTCAACCAAGTTGATGGCTACGCAAGATTTGCTCTTTAGTGGTAGGTTCTAACCTTGGTTAGTGGTCCAACATCCGCTATTGAGCCTCACCCAAAGCAAACGAAGATGAACAAGGTATGCCTATGTGTCGATTAAGTTTTTAGACTAATGTCTTTTGGAGGATTGTTTGTTCAAGCTATAGGTTTTGGAAACGACCATGTCAACCACGATGGAGAAGGATTCCATTACCATCATGCTCATGCAGCAATGGTAATGATTTTTGAAGCCAAGGGATGCGTGACATGGTTCCCTAAAAGACGTCAAGATGAAGACCACACGTACATCTCCGGATCGATGGACAAAAAGGATAATGATGTCATCAAGATGCCTTGCACAACCTCAGCAGAAAACAATTGGACATATTTGGATTTTTAGAAGCTCCATAAAGTCTACGTTCCAACGAATCAAGCGGCAAGGCAATCGGAGGTTCCTAAAAGCTGATATGGCCGAATCACCGATGGTTGCACGTGCTGAAATTCTGGACAGCAAGCAATGTTGAAGTGAAACAGCCATAGCTCCCTCATTCGGACTCCGATTAAGACGAATGAGTACCCGTTGGAAAGGTAATTTTATAAATTTTTCAACATAACTATATTTTGGTATATGTTCTGTTTTTGATGTAGGGGTAAATCCACGAAGAAGAGTCAGCAACAAGGCGATGACGACAAGATGGTGGAGATGGACATGGAGTCAATAAAGAGAAGATGGGGCAATGGTTCCACAAAACGTACATGCTGAAATTCAGAAGCTAAAGACTAAAACAAACCCTCTAGAGCTTGGATGAATGAAGACACAAGATGCACCACTCAACACATGATGATGTTGGAAGTGAACCGCTAGATTAAGTCAATATCAAGCTGCATGGATGCTTTGGGTCCTCGCACAAAGAACCATGGCTTCATGACGATAAAAAGGTATGTGAGAAAGTCGAGCTCTACGACTTTAAATGAAGCGCTTTGCGGGAGGCAACACGATCTTTTTATATATCTATATAAACTATGACAAGTCTACATTGTGTTCTTTATTTGAAAACTTCAAGTAACATTGTACCATTGCTCTAATAAATGTCACAACCACATCTTGTATGATTTAATAGATATTGAGTGAGCACTTTGCTACTTGAACTTTGGAAAACTTGTAGACCACTTTTTTGTGTGCTTATTAGTGTTTAGAGTCTTGTTATTTGTGTCTTTAGAGAGAAATATGAAGCATGATTCCTTTTGATTCTAAACTTGTGGCTAGTTAACTTAGGCTAATTTTTGCTTTTGGTTTAGACCACCACCATATCATATCATGTCATGTCATTTTGTTCATTCATATAATGTTGCACTTCTTTCAACATTGTTCTCCACCCTTGCATTTTGCTGCATGATGCATATCATATTTAAGAATCTTTTTTGTGAAAAAAAATCACCTTTGCCTGAACCTTCCTATCAAACCACACCTAGAACCTAGGCCAACAAAGGAAGGATCTACTTGTGTTAATCCGACCAAGTCTATCTCTATTCCTTTTCTAATTAAAATTTTGACTAGCCTCATCTTAAACCCTTAGGGAAAACCCCCTCGTACCTTTAGTAATCCTAAAACTATAGGTTTGTTTTTCATCCAAAAACCTTACCCTTGTTGTCTCTTCTTCTTTGGCAAAACAAGCTTAGATAGAATTTCTTCACCCGACTTATCTTTTCAAAATTCTTATCTTAAGCCAAAAATATAGGATACCCACAAGCCTTAAGTTAAAACCTTGTTAGCATGTTTTATGTCTTTTGATAAAACTTTTATTGACAAGATACTACCTCTCATAAAGTGACTTGCTTGTCATTATTGAGGAACAACATCGAAAGCCTTTTTCAAACATTGCTGACCCTTTTCTACTAACTCCTTCGCATTTGCACTTCGCAGCGACCTCCCTTTGTTCTATCATGCATAGGTTAGCTTGGTTTATTTGCGAAACTTTTTGATGAATGCTTTATTTCCATAATGATGCTTCGTGCGCACGAGGCATTTTCTTTTGCAATCTTGTGTAAACATGGTGTTTAGACATGATTGGAGACCACCATCATTCAGTTTTATAGACCTTGTTTTCACATTGCATTGGTTGGTTTGTAAATTTTGCAATGCGTCCTACTTCTGTTGCACTTTAAAGAGTTATTAATCTTGGGATGAACATGGTGTTTTGACCTTGGTTAATAAATCTTTGTAGGAATGGAAAGTATGGCAACCACTTTGTAAGTATGGAGCTTAGAATTTGGTGTAAACATTGTTTTGTTTATATCCCTTCCTTTCATTTGCATTTTCACCTACACGCACGTACACCCATTAGGTTCTCTTTTCTTTTTACTAGGTGAGCTATTCCACAAGTTAAGGTCTTAGGGATGCATTTGGTTTGTTAGCAATTGTTTCTACTCCCGACCATAACCCCGGGGGTAGAATGTGCATTTGATTTGTTTTGCAGGCATGACGAAGTGTTCCATGAGTTCTTGACCAATTGCAATCAAGATCTTTAGTCGTCTACAAGGCTTGAGAAGGAAGTCGATGTTTCCATCAAGATTTGAGCACGTGTTCAGAGATGTACAATGGAAGAAAAATTAATATTCAGAAGCTCCCTCAAATCTCCTTTCCAACGCATCAAGAATCATCAATTTTGAAGACCCGTAGAAGGAGATATGACAAAAAAACATTGAGCGCTGCGTATTCTGAAATCAGCCTTGGACAGATTGCATCGCCGGAGTAAAATAGGCACAACTCTCTTGATCAAAACCCGTTTCATGTGTATGATGGCTCGTTGGAAAGATAATTTCATGAACTTCAACTTGGAGGGGTGTTTCAGTACATGTTCTGTTCTGGAGGAAAAAGAAAAATGTGGAAGATGAGGCAGCGACAAAGGACGACATTGAAGTCGGTGATGACGATATGACGAAGGATTGGAACCATGGCTTGATGATGATAAGAAGAAGTTTAGGGAAAAATTAGTCACAAAGACAAGAAGTGAAGATGATTCTCAAACACATGGCAATAGGGAATTACAAGCAATTCAAGTTCTTCCATACTTAGCAACACGCTAAGCATGAGGGAGGATTTGAAGGACGAAAGGGAAAAAGGCCACGTGGAGTACAAGGATCACCTTCAACACAAGATGCTCATCATTTTTCTATTCTAAGCACAATGATCATGGTGAGGCATCGCTGCACTTCATTACGAGCATCGAAAAGGACGGTAACTCTCCCTTAACTTTATCTTTGTTCATCGCCTTTTAAATGCTTGCACATATACGCTTTCAACCATATACAACCTTTGTATTTATCTCTCGATCAATAACATGGCTACTAGGATGACAACCTAGGTTAGTTAGTTTTTACTTTTTAATAAATGAATCACCATCTCTTTTGAGCTTGCACGTATTTGATATTCTAACTAATGGTACTAACCCCCCGGAGGTATCAAGTTCACTCTTGCATGTCAATTTTGGAGTTTGTTGTTTACGTAGGAAACTAGCGCTTAAAGGGAGACTTTCGGGATAAGTTCATCAAGCACTTCAAGAGAAGATCGTGAAGCCCGATACAAGTCAAGACACCTCATGAACATGACTCCAAAGGGCCCAGGGACCGAAGCATGAAGCCGGAAAACTCCAGGGACCTAGACAGAAGATGCTGAAGCTTGCGCGACAAGGTGCTCTGTCTAAACCGCGGAGAAGATGACATCAAGGGCCCACATGCATAAGGGAGCAAGTCAACAATTGACCGAGAAGCATCGGGGAGCGAGACGGGGCCGAACCGGGCCGAAACGGGCCTGCCGGCCGGCCTGGCCTGTTTCGGGCTCGGTTCGCGCCCCCCTTTGCCCTAGGTGCTTGTCTATTTATTGCCTCTGTCTCCGCCGGCCGCCACATCCATCCATTAATCAGAGAGTCGCCGACACGAAGGAGAAGCACCGGGAGGAAGCCGACGGCCGCCGCAAGTCCTTGAGTTTCCTAGGAGATGGCCTAGGCCATGCCCTAGCCGCCATGGTTGGCCCTGTGTGGTGAAGCCATGGTGGAGTTCTGGAGCCGCGACTTGATTTCGTCAAGTCATTTGTACATTCAACATTCGATAGTGATATAAATCTATTATTGTCTTTACTTTGATCTACTACGAGTTGTGCTTATTCATATGTGTAGCTACCATATGCCTTTAGTAGGATTAGATCGAATCATGGTGATTAGTCTTGTCTTGCGGATACACCGTAGTAATGCACGGACCTAAGGTTGTTGCTCGGTGATGAATATCCTTGTGTAGTGACAGTACGGTGGAGGAGAAAGCGGCGAGTGAACGTGCATCGGACCACTCCATATCGGGTTACTCCATATTGAGTGTACTCCTTATCATAGTATAGGTTTAGATTGGTTTCTCACCTTGGCCGGAACGGCAACGAGAAGACGATAGGCTAGGCTTACCTTTTGGATGCTCACCTTTATGGCTAGGTGGATGTGATCCATACATCCTTTCATGTATGTTTAATCTTTATGCAATCTACTCTTCACATAGGGTTAGACCGGTAGGTTAGATAGAGAACCTTAGTGGTTTGCTTCCGATCCTTGGATTGACAAATCTAGGCAGAACCCTCCTTGGTGAAAAAGGCACCAAGTCACCCGTAGGCTTGCGGTGAACTTGAGCACGGTTTTGCACCGTCAACAATGATGGAGTTGGCATGCTTGACGGTGTAGTCATCGTGGTCATATCAAGGGCTTTGGGTGGCAGCGGAATGGTGGCGGCGATGGGTTGTGGGCGGGGCGAGGTAGTGGGAGCAACCAACCGCGGTGGTGGGAGACATCCAGTGGGTGGTGGAGGAGGCGTGAGAAGTCACGGCGAGCTCCCTGATGGAGCCAGGTTAGGGCGGCGGCAGCGACCGACGGGAGCGAATCTTGTGACGGTAGCTATCGAAGACGAGGCAGGTGGGCGTCGTAGGGGCAACGAGAGTGAAATCTGAAGGTAGAAGATGATGGTGTGCATCGTGAGGTTGAAGAAGACGATATCGCGCGAGACATCACAAAGGTGATGCCCAGTCGCACCCAGGCGCTCGTGTCCTTGACCGGCCTCCACTCACAGCGGAGCACGCTCGACGCCGCTGCTTGGTGTGGTGGAGGTGGTGAGCGGGGTCGAAGGTAGGAGGAGAGCTCTCGTGTGGACATGGTTATTTGGAACTTAGGAGGTTTTTGTTTGTGGTTTGTGAGGAGGGATTTTGGTCGAAGTGGTACGTAACGGGGGCAGTGACGATTCAACAGGGGTTGCACTTGTCTATGTGGATTGTCGAGGATGCACTGCAACTGTAGCAACGGAAGAAAATTAGGTGCACCCTGGGTGCACCATGCCACCTGTGCACCCCACATGACCATGTTATGGATGTGATGGTAGTGTGAGACATCACCTAAAATCATGCACCCTGCACCTTACACATCATGGTGCACCCATTTTTTCCGTGTGCAGCCCAATGATGTCAGATTTTTTCTCCTTTTCTCTTTTTTGATTTTTGATAAAGGCTCTTATGGGTTGATAAAGCCGGTAGTCTATGATATCTAAATAGATTTTGAAGAAGAAATAGTAATGATGGAGTAATATATCTTAGGGATAGTGTGATATCTAATTCTATACTATAAGGAGCGAAGACAATTGAAAACTTTTCTCACCCAAATCAGGTCCGCTGTACCCCTCACGTCGGACCCACTCGTCATATGTTGTTAGGAGTGGATAGGGTGGAAGGACTATGGAAGGACCAAAAATCGCAATTTGGAGAGCGTTTCTGCCAAAAACGTAATTTTTTCTCACCCACACCCGTCCTACCCGCCCTGTGTACCCACTGAGCCCACACCGCCGATGTACCCGCGTTCTACGTTCCCCTGTCGCCCTCCCGCTGTTCTGTGGGCCTCCGCTCGCGTGAGATCCGTAGCCCCGGATCCGGCCTCCGCCTTGGACCCCCCGCCGCCGTCAAGCCACCCACCCTGGTCCTCCGCAGGTGCGATATCCGGGAGAAGCGGAGTTTTGGAGAGGGAGGGATGAGCGGCGGCCGGTGCCAGGGACCTCCGCCGGCGGGGAGAGGGAAGGACCGAGCGGAAAGGGCGCAATAGCAGCTGGCACTGAGAGCATCTAGGGTGAGAAAAGGTGTGGCCTTCTGAGTTCTGACAGAGATTAGTGGCGGCGCGTGAGCACAACAGTCACTCACGGGGAGCACACAACGACAAACGGCCAGGGCGGCTGGTGGCGCGGGGGCGTGGCTGCGGTGAGGCGCAAGGCGATGCTTGGCCTTGGCTGGGCGGTAGATTGTTGGTGCGCTCGCATGCGCGTGGTCAGACTACAGCCGTGATGTTGTGGTGTCGCACGAAGGCGCACGCTCGGGCTCAAGGCAAGGCCTTGGTCGCGGTTCTGGGACGGCGGCGCGCGGGCTGTCGACGGCAGCGACACCTACAAGCAAGGCTCAAAGATCGACAACAGAAGGGCGACGATGGTAAGCGCGGTGATGCAGTGTTGAACGACGCAAGACAAACGCACGGGCACGGAGTCCAGCTCCGGCCGTTGCATGGCTGAGCGGCTCGAAGGCCGGGTTCATCCTCTAGGCGAACGGGGTTGCGCACCTGGTGGTCCTGCACGCAGTGGTGACGGATCTACTGCTTTTCCTCTACCACAACATACATGGCTGCTGTCCGACACGCGTTCAACGTGTTTGACGAAATTCAAGAACACCCAGTCAAGCCCATAGGTGAGCCTTCCCAGCCTTCTTTGCTACCATGTTGTGTGACAGCCTTCGTAGCGAGGATCCGTGTTGCGTTGTGTCACTTGCGTCGCCGTCACCAGCCTGTCCGGCTTTCGTGCCGTGCGCGAGACCGTGCAGGTGCCTCGCTGGAGCCACGCACCATCGCCTTGCTGCCTTCCCAAGCACTACCGTGCAACCCTGCAGCAAGCCTTGGCCATCACCGTCACACCCATCAATTTCTTCTGCATTGTTGTGATTTTTAGGATTACATTGTTGTGAATTGAGATTCGAATTAATGATTTGGCGTAGAGATTATCTCCAGTCCGGTGCTGACGAAGCTGAATCGCTGGTAAATAAATGTTGCAACACATTCTATTCTAGAGATCCTCTTGTCTAGATATACAACTCTAGCGCCTTCAGTTTTGTTGTTGGGGAATTGAGGGTGGTAGCAAAAGAAGAAACATAAAAGTGGAATCGGTGCAGTTTTGAGATTACAAGGGAGTTGTGCAAATGGGCTTTAAGACATTTTGTGTACCTTTGTCTGGGTTTAAAAAATCGGGGGGAGGCAGTGATTTGTTATGTGTGCTTGCAGATTTGGAAGATGGACATGGAGGTGAGGGGCCTGTAGCCAATCTTGAAGGCTGGTTTGCTTGCAAGCTGAGTATAAATCTGACCTTAATAATGTCAAGAGCAAGCTCAAAAGGATATCAGTGCCCAACACCAGACAGTCTACCCGGGCCAACGAGTGGAGGACCCTTGCTCGAGCATTCTGGGGCACTCCCTCCCCTATCTGGTGCCGCTCCAGAAGCAAGTTCACTGACGGATCTTTGGAACATCCATGGCAAGCCAATAGCCAAAGCTACCTTGGTACCCCCCCCCCCCAGGTCTCAAAACTGGTGCCCAGGTTCCTCTTCGTCCTTCTGATCTATATCTGTGATGTAGTTTTCCTGAAAAAATGAAAAAGAAAATGGATTTGTTACATTGACTTGGATGTGCTGATGTCTATTTTTTACGGAAATGAATTGAAAAATTGATAGATATGATCGATTTGGATGTGGTCATGTACAATTGTTGAAAACTGAAGTGAAAATTGGGTTTCTCTGTAGGCATATCATCCTTGCACGTTGTTTGAAAATTGAAGTAAAAAATGTATTGTTTGAAAATTGAAGTAAAAAATGTATTGTTCACAGCGAGCTCCATCCCAGCATATTGTTTCAGGTAAGAAATTGCACTGAAGCTTTTTTTTTATAAAACTTGGTTAGTAACCTCTACTTGTTTGGAACTTGCAACAGAGAAAAAGCATGTCTTTTGCAATTTCTTGATCCGCGTATGTCATGAAAGATACCAGCAAGTGAGGTGTTAAGCTGTACTTTTCTATTCACTACCGGAATTTTAGTCTTTGCCTAGAGTCCGATTCGTGCCGAGAGCCAAATGAAAAACTCTCGGCAAAGAAGGCTTTGCTTCGAGAGACGGCACGGAAAAAACACTTGGCAAACAGACTTCTTTGCCGAGAGCCAAAAAAAAGCTCTCAGCACAGAAAAAAACACTCGCCAGAGATTTCTTTACCAAGAGCCAATTGGCTGGCTCTCGGCAAAGAATTTCTTTGCCAAGTGCAATTTTCTGACTCTCGGCAAAGAAAATTTAAAAAATCACTTTTTGCCTCCAATTTTTTTTCTATCCTCAACATACACTTATACAAAACTTATGCTCAAATTTGGCACAATTTCACCTCTATTTGCTATATTTAAAAATTTTACTTCTTTCTAGGTATTTTTTTTATGCGTCCGATATGAAACTTGCAAGTGCATGAAATCATAGAGTAAAGTTGTTGGAAAAATGATCTTCATGCCCATGAGACATCTCTAAGACCATGTACACAAAATGAAGCTAAATTTTTGGCATTTGGTTCTCCGTGCATGATGGAGATCGTGAAGTAGAAAGGATTCAAAATTTTATAAAATTCAAAGAAAGTTTGAAAACCGCGAAATTTGTCAAGTGGTTATGAACTTATGATATCATATGTGGATGTTGTGGTAAAAAGTTGAGAACGTTTTGAATACTTAGACATGTACGTTGTTTAGAAACAAGAACATCTCATAAGAAGTTTCGAGAGAATTTGAACTCATGTCCGTCTTAGAATAATTCAAATTTGAGTTTGACCACAATTTTTTTATAAGTAATATACATCATAACTGGTGACATGTTTGAATGTTGGAAAATTTTATGTTTGTTTGCTATTTTATTAATTTTTTATGAAAATTCTCATTCTTTGCCGAGAGCCAGGCTGGAAGCCTCTCGGCAAAGCTCCCCGCTGGCCCACCAGTAGCCCATGGTCCAGTCGGCCCACGCACAGCCGGCCCAAGAACCGGCTCCGGCCCAACCTCGCCCCCTTCCACCTATATAACCGCCCAAACCCTAATCCCCCCCCCCGATCTAACCGACGCCGCCACCCTCTCTCCCTCCCTCTCCTCCGCCTCGCACCCGCCGGTCGTCCCCGTCCCGCTCCCCTCGCGGCTCCTCTCCTCCCCCTCCACTCGCCCCTCACTAAATAGGTGAGGAGGGGCGGCGGGGGCGAGGAACGGCGCCGCGGTCCCCACGGGCGGTGGCCGCGGCCCCCGCCTCCCCACGGCGCGACGGCGCACTCCCCGTGGCGGCGCGGTGCGCTTCGAGGAGGAGGATGTGAGCGTGCTTGGGCGGGATGCGCGGCTCGCGTCGTTCAAGGCGGGGAGGGCGGTGGCCGGTGTGGTGGTGGCGCGGTGGGCGGCACGGCGACGCTCGATCGGTATATCTCTCCCTTTGTCTCATTCTCACTTGCTCTCTCTCTCTTTCTCCAGATCCGGCGGGGGAGCAGCGGAGGGCCATGGCGGTGGCGTGCGGCGGCGGCCTCGGATGTCCGGCGGCGTGCGTGGTGGCGCGTGGCCGCAGGGGAGCGTGAATGGCGGCGGCGTGTGTGGCGGGCGTGGGCTGCGAGGGAGCGTGAATGGCGGCGGCGTGCGTGGCGAAGTGGCGCTCGGGAGCGTGAATGGCGGCGGCGACGTGGTGGCGGTGGCGCCGGAGCGCGGTGGGTCGGCGAGGGGGTGGGCCCGCGCCGTGCTTTTTGCTTTTTTTTAACCCTTTTCAAAAGTGTCCGCCGAGAGCCGTATATGCCTCTCGGCACAGGTGTGCTGAGAGGATTTGTTGGGGCTCTCGGCACGAGCTCTTTGCCGTCCGGACGGTGCCGAGAGCTTCCTCTCGGCAGAGCCTGTGCCGAGTGGAAACCATCCTGTGCCGAGAGCATGCTGCTCTCGGCACAGGCTGCCAATCCGGTAGTGATTTCTCTTTCAGGTCTAGGAATGCACACCAGGTCTACATTTGACCTTCAAAAATTTGGAGGAATCACATCTACAAAGTAGGCTCTTGATCTCACAATGAAATTATGCACATTACAAGTTCTTAATTATTGGTGCTAACATGAATAGTGGTATAAAAAACTTTAGTGCTGCATTTATAACTTACATAATGCAATGGTCTTTGATTAAAGTAGACTATAGTGTGCCAGTTTTGGGTAAATACCATGCCCTGCTCAAGTCTTTGTATGATTGCCTCATAACATAGAATCGTGGTAAAAATTTAGTGGAGTGCCTAAATGAAGGCAGAGATCATCTTTAGTTAGAATCTTAAATTCTAAATAATATGTTCAATGTTATGCACTCAGTTTTATAAGCCAACCTAAATGGATGCATGGCACTACTTTAGAAGTCTACAGAATTGATACTTTGCACTGTTGTGTTTTATACTGCCTTCAGTTTTAAAAGTCTTTGTACCTTTTAGGTGGTTTTATGTAGTATATAATTTCTCCACAAATGAGCAGTTTAATTTTTCCCTCTCTTATGTTACATTCCTAAATGAACAAAAACTTAAATAAGATTCCAATAGGTCACCTTGCCTTACCCCCTTAGCTTGGATAACTGTGTATGTTTTGTTTGTGATCCAGTTATGCGGTACTAAACTTTGATTCACTCCACTAATTGGTAATTATTTTTTATTTGACATGCCCCTGAGATTCTCATGCTGTATAAACCCTTTGCGCTCTTTTTGATCCCAACGAGACAATGGCTGCTTTACAATTATCTCTTATTCAGGACCAATCAGGTAGCTTTCTTTTGCTCCACGTATTTCTTACGCATGTGAATCGTTAACTAGCATGGTCCCAACTTGAGTTTATTGTGTGCGTTACTTTTTTGCACGATTATCATACTTGGTGCAAACAGTGGGAAAGAAGCACATCAATTCAGCAATATGTACTTTTAGTCTAATTGTTAGGTGCTTATCATAGATTTAGTTAAGTTTTGAGCTGTTGGGGATCTATCTAGAAATATAAGGAAACAAAAATGTTCTCATGTTATTTTTGCGCAGATCTCTAATTTCCGAAAACACGTAGCTATTGCTGATCAGTTCAATTGTTGTTTGTATATGTAGGGAAATGATAAGTTTTAATCCCAGAACGTGATGAGAAAGACCCTATTCGTGATAAGCATGGTGAACTGGAAAATGCTGCTCTATGACATATATGGTGAGCACCATGTGTGGTGTAAATCTTGATTTGTGCTCTGATAAAACATTTCTGTCCTGATATCCAGCTAATTCGAAAAACACCAATGGTGTATCTCGATAGTGTTGTTGATGGTTGTGTTTCTAATAGCACCGCAAAGCTCGAGCATAATTTCATGGTTGATGCCCTCGCTGCAATTATTTGTGTGCTTAGTCATGCGTGTGATTACAGGATTGGGTTAAGAATGATTAACGATGATGAAGAGAAGGGATTAATTTATTCAAATAAGGTCATTAAAAAGATGATTTTGGTGGGAGTCTCTGCACTATGTTGGGCTAACTGGAGATGTCGTAATGGCATTACTTTTAACAAAACCAAGCATACTTCATTTATGCAGTCTCTTTTCAGGGAACCTATTCGTTGCGCTCTTGGTCGCAACTACAGCATGACGACAACTTAAAGGAGATGTTCCAGAAGGTGAGCTCGATGCTAGAGGTTATCGCTTTGGAACAGGCCAATTGTGAATGGAAACATATTAATAAATAGGCACCTTTTTTGTCTCTTTGATGTCTCTTGTTCCTTATGTATTCAGCAATGTAACCTGAGAATTTGTCAAAATTGTAATAAGGTGGCCGTATATGTTTCGTAGAGGCCGAATTTTTATCCATTATCTAAAAAAATGCCATTCTTATATTATTCATTGCTATTGCCACCAAGATTGTAATTTACACAAAGAAGTCCGAGCTGCATAGCAACCCTTCAATGTTGAGGAATGTGTAGGATATATTGTAAACCAACGGATAGTGAGAACAGCGACTGTTTTTTCTATTGCAAGAGTGTCTTTTCCTTTCTCTGATTTGCTGGAGATCTCGAACATGTGCATTCAGTTTTTTGTGCTCAAACACGCACTGTAACCTGATATCGCATCTCCTTTTTTGAGCACCAATAGATAAGATTGCTACTATGCAATTTACTCTAGAATAAATGACATTGGTGTGAGCAACTCCAAGAGACTAGCTATCTTGACTTAACTAGTTAAAAATGGAAAATTTGTTCAAAAACTCAATCCAACATACTAGCTGTGACACCCTAAAATTCCATCACTGAAATCACTTAGCAACTTAAAAAAAATGTCTTAGGGATTTAAGGAGATTAAAACTGCTAAATAAATTGAGCTCTAAAAATATTAAAGATAATATAATAAAGTTAGAAACAACAAGTGTATGTGCATCATCATTGGCTTGCATGGTTTTGTTGCTTGAGTAGTCTCTAAAAAGTCTATAAAATATTTGAGAAAAGTTTGCAAAAGTTTGAAATGGATTTGAATTGAAAATGGATTTGAAAAAGAAAAGAAAAAAAAAAGAATAAACAAAACCCCGCACCCTTACCCTTTCGGCCCGGCCGGCCCAACCCACCATTCCCCGCCGCCCACCGTTTCCCCCCCTTCTCTTTTCTTTTTACGGCGGCGCGCGACGGTGGGCCCCACCCGTCGGCCTCTATCTCCTCCCCCTTCCTTTCTTCTTCCCCGCGTCCGCGCCGCCGCCGCCGCACGCCGCGGAATCCGCTCGGTCCCGCCCCTTCCCCTTCCTTCCTTTCCTCCCCGAGCACGCCAATTAAGGCAAGTAACGCCCGTGATCAATTGGGGGCCGTTTCCCCCTTTCCTTACACCGGCCGTGATGGCCGCCGGCCATCAATGGCAACCCGCCGCCGCCCGGTCCCCTAGCCGCTTCACTTCCCCTCCCTCGAGCCCTTATAAGCTTGCTCACGCGCTCCTTGGCTCCCCTTTCGCCCTCCGCAACACACACGCGCCCGAGCCGAGCCCAATTTCTACAGCGCCGCCGCCTTGCTTTCCGCCGCCGCCGTCGTCTCGTCGCCGCCGGTGAAGGGCTAAGCCTTCGCCCGTTTACGGTGACCATTAGGTTCGCGGGGAGGCTTGACAAGCTCGTGTGCTGCGGGTTCACGCCCTCGACGCCCGTGGCGGCCGCGCCCGTGCTCGCCGGAGCGCCGCCCGAGCCGCCGTCGTCACCAAGCCGCCCGTTGCCGCCTCCTTTCCACCCTTCGGCCCGTCCTCTTCGCCTGCGTGTGGTAAGCAACCACCCCCGCCCCGTTCCCCTCCTATCGCACCCGGCGCCTCCCCCCGCGGGCTCGCCGGAGCAGCCGCGCGCGCCCCCTCACGGTGCGGCCACCGGTGAAGCCTAATTGCGCCCGTAGAGCCCACGAACGAGTGTGCACGCTCTCCCACGTCGTTTTGCGCCAATCTATAGCCGGAGTCGTGGCCGGAGCGCCGTAGAGGGCTTACGCCGGCGGGCGGCCGCCGCGCGCCGCCGCGCCGCCCTGTTCCCGGCGACGCCGCCGCCGCCCTCGCGTGCACGCGTCCAGAGCCGTTAGATCACGCGCAAACGGCCAGGATCGCGTACCCATTCGGTTTAAGTGGCGGGTCCACGGTGGACCCATGGACCGCGCCTACGGCGGGTCCACGGTGCACCCATGCGCCATCCGCCGTTGGATCTCGGATCCACGGTGTTGAGTGGCGGTTTTGTTTAAGAGTCCCCGGGAATTCAAATATTAGCAAGCCGGTCCTTCCACCTTTGAAAATAATTACGGTTAGGTCCCGATTCTTGCAAACTAGCCCCTATCTACCCCGTTTAATTCTGTTTTAAGCCCTTTTCACTTCTTTTTGCACATAAACCCTCCGATTTGATTTATAAAAATGTTTTAGCCCCTGAATTTATTCATAAACAACCCCGTAAACATAGTTTTCTTGCAAATAGGCCCCCGAAAACTTGTTTTAACCATATCTTTCTCATTTTAACTCCGTTTTTAGCGTTCTATATATCGAAATGATCGTCTCGACGAGTAGAATCTTTTAAACAGTAAATTTACCAGTTTTATTACTGTTTGGTGTACTGTTTTGTTTATTGATTGTTATCCATGTTTGACTCGTAGATATCGTGCTGTTTCGTCCGAGCTCCCCGTCGGAAGTGATCCGGAAGAACTTGTCTTTGAAGAGGAATTCACCCAGCTTGTAGAGGAAGGCAAGTGGATTTCCCCCTCTGCATAATCTTTTTGAACCTATGTCACCGCATGCTAAACAATGTTTACTATTCCTGTTGATATGCATAAATCTGATGGGCAAACACCTAGCTAAGGACTTGACTAGATATTTTATCACTTTACCTTGATCAACCCTGTTTAAACAAATGTTTGGGGTAGATAAGTGCTTAGCTTGCTCAACATAAGTATGGTTATGCTTTGTTTAAGTTATACATCTCAGTTTTGTTTATGTATATTCTTGTGCTTTAACAAGATAACTTGATATAATCGGAACATGGAGAACCACCCAAGATAACAGTACAACCACAGTCCACATGGCTGCGGCTTAGCCAATTAATTAGGAGAGTGGGGTAGCCGATAGCTCTTTTCCGAGAGGGGCACGGGGGCCGGAGTTGAAGGGGTATAGCCCGGTCCTTTTGGGGTAGCAGCCTTGGCTAAGGTGTTGACCACTAGGGAGGGTTATGGCCGCTCCGCCGCTTAGAATCGTTGCGGGCTGTTGGTTTCTCTTCTTTCCTTTGTAAAGGCTTCGTAGTGTACCCCTAGCCACTCACCTTGGAAGTGTTTAAGGGTCTAGCTAACCCGGCAAGATGGGGAACACGAACCGTGGGTAAAGTGTACAACCTCTGCGAGTGTGAAACGATCGATCGGCCCGTGCTCACGGTCACGGCGGCTTGGACCCTCACATGATTAATAAACTTGAAGATTAATGCAAATCGTGGGTTGGAGGTTTGGTTTGAGGTTTCTTTTTAAAGGTTAAGTGGGTTGGTATACACTTACATCTAGTAACTAGGTGCTTGCTAATAAAACTTGACCAACTTATAAAATGCTTACCGCCGTGAACCATAGCCTATCCTTGACAAGCCTTGCATTTTCCCCCACTTGCCGAGCTCCAACCATAAGTGTGCTCACCCTTGCTTACCGCCTGTTCGCAGGAGAACGTCGGAGGCGAGGACGAGTACCGGAGTGACTTCGAGGAGTTCTAGGCATGCGGATCCCCCCGGTCATCATGCTCGTGGATGTCGGCGATGGAGTTGCTCGTCGTCGTTTAGTTATCGTTTTGTTCGGACCTTCGAGTCCACCCTTATGGATGTAATAAAGGATGTTATCTTGGTTTAAACTCTTGTACGTTTTGTTACGGCAATGGTATTACTCTCGTTTTGTCTAATCATGTGTGTGTAAATGATCCTGGCGCACATATGAGATGCATTCGGTTTTCCTTGTAAAATCGGGTGTGACAAAGTGGTACCAGAGCCGTGATGATCGTAGGTCGCAGCCTTAGTTAGAAATGGACGAAATTAAGGATTCATGTTCTAGAAAGCCTTATCATGCTTCAAATCATCTTATTTACGCACTAAAAATCTAATTTAGTTTTGTTTATCATTTTAAACTATCATTTTGATTTATTCTGCACTCTGAGATCGCGTTTTGCTTTGACGGATGGCCGGGACTTACATGACCCCTCGCAAGAGCACCGGTGGGCGTTTTCCTCTTTGGACGGTGGCCCCTCGCCATCGTCTTGAAGATGTTGAGGAGGAACGAGGAGGAGTTCCGGCGGGAGGTTGAGGTTGAGGAAGACCCGCGAGGAGGTTCGACGAAGAAGAAGAGGATCCCGAAGAAGTTGAGATGGAGGAGGAGGAGCCGGAAGAGCCATTGGAACGGCCACGGGCCGTACGATGGCACGGTGCTTGAGGCGGACGCGGACGGTGACATTGTGATTCCACCGGCGCCTGCAATCAATGAGGAAGCACCCCCCGCACCCGCCGATCTCGTGCCGGAAGGTGATCCGAGAAGACTCCGGTGATGACGGTGTGGGTGAGGATGATGGTAACCATCTTCGCCGGCAACCCGCGAGGAAGATGAAGATCCCCGCTACCATGGAGCCGAATACCATAAGCACTCTACGGCCGAGAATGGGCGGTTCGCATTCTCTTGTGGGATGTTCCGAGGTATCTAGGGTATACCATAAGGCCTCTCTATGTGACCAAGCATTTCGGTGAGCCCGGAATGAGGGATTACTACACTTGCAAAGTTTACATCGGGGAAGCCTCTCGAATGATACCGAAGGATGGAGGTATCGCTCATCCCACCATAGCACGGCTCGGTTCTCTACGGATGATGCTTGCGGTGAATGATGCGGCAAGGAGGGCGCTGCGGTCGGTTTGTAATGCTAATCGAGTGCGGTTGTTCCAATCGGAGTACCGTCATGTGCCTCGACGTGCAAGTGGCACGAAGTGACCGTGGTGCCGGCGGGAGGCGATGACCGCATCGATGTCTTGGCAAGGGTGACCGCGCTGCTCGAATGCTGATCCGGAGGGAGCAACTTTGGAGATAAACAAGTATCATGAAGAGCTGCAGTTGCTCGAGCAAAGATAGCACGGCCGGAAGCACAACTTGCGGGCGGCGACCGCGCCTCGGGAAGTCATGCCATACCGGACTACGGCTTCCCCTCCGCGCAAGAGGCTTCGTTACAACACCGATGAAGCTACTACTCGTCTTGGCTAGGATCCTAGGATGCTCGCCCTTATCAATTACCTTTTCGATAGACCGTTCTGCGTGAACGTATTTGCTTGTAATAATGAATGCTGTTTGCAAACATGCTTGAGTTGGATCTTTGCTTGATTGTAATTGTATGGTGGAGTGATGGCCACTATGCAATCTGAAATTTTAAAGTTAATTAAAGTTTGGTTTGGGTTTTATCGGTTGTCATTGCTTAATCTCTTATGCAAATGTGATTGGATCAAATCTGTTTTCGCAGTCATATGACATGTCAGTAATGTTTTGCTTATAACTCAAGCTACAGAATTCCAAATGACATGAAACCAGTTGGGTTAGTTCACAAATTTAGAGGATGAATTTCTGTCAAAAATTCAATGGTATACTATACATATTCTGGGAGTTATGCACAAAGTAATGAACATGACAGAACCTGTAAATCCCTGCTGATATAGCTGTACTGTTTGAATTATATCTCGAGTTATACATATCCAAATGAGGTGATTCCAGTTGGGATGGTTCCATAATTTTATACATTATAATCTGGTAAAAATTCGTGGTCATTGGATATTTACACAGAAAGTTATGCATAATTCTTTGAGGTCAACAGAATCTGTCTTAACTGAAGTACATGCTGTCATTTTACTTTGAGTTATTCTCTTATGCAATAATTCAAGTACAATTATCCGAGATATGATTTTTCTAACGGTCAGATGGTAAACACCAGGTCCGGAGGAGGTCAAGACGTGCCACCTGTGATCCGGGCACATATTGCAAATCAACAAAACCCGGCACCACCTCCACCGATCAACCAAGCAATGGACCCGAACATGCGGCAATTCCTGGCAGCGCGGTATGCAACCGATTCAAAACCTTACCAACACGGTGCAGCGGATGCAAGCTCAACGAAACCAGCCACCACCACCGATGCCTCCACCACCCCCGCCACCAAGGGACGGCACAAGGAGTTCATGAGCCACCATCCCCCTACATTTTCTCACTCGGTCGATCCACTAGATGCCGATGGCGGCTGAAAACCATCACTAAGAAGCCGGAAATCGTGCGGTGCACCGACGGGGAGATGGTTACGTATGCTGTTTGGAAGACTTGTGGGGGCGGGCCGCGATTGGTGGGATGCGTACTTTCAAGCTCATCCCAACGGGCGAACATCACTTGGCAGGAATTCCGTGACAACTTCCGCACTTATCACATTCCTTCAGGGGTTCTCAAGCTCAAGCAGAGGGAGTTCTTGTCACTGAGGCAAGGCAATATGTCGATGATCGAGTATCTGGACAAGTTCACTCACTTGTCACGTTATGCACCTGATGAAGTCAACACTGATCCAAAGAGGCAAGAAAGGTTCTGGATGGCTTGATTAGTCCTCTCGAACTATCTACTGCAGAGTCACATCTTCCGGACTTTCGGACGCCGGTAAACAAAGCTATTGGGCCGGAAAGCAAGAGAAAGGAGATGGGTGAACATAAACGCAAGTTTCGGTCTCGGGGGCGAGTCTAGCGGTAACACCGTCCCCGTTACGGTTCTCGGCGAGTTTGACTCCATATCGTCCTGGTGGTCAAGGCCGGGAGGTACCCACGAACATGCGGCTCCGGCGCTCGTTTCGGCCACGGCGCTTCAATCCTCGGACACCCGCAGCTCCTACCCCACGGTGAGTCGTCCTAGCAACAACTCGGGGCACCCGTCGGGAACACCAACCCCGTTCGACCAGGTGGATGCTTCAAGTGCGGAGAGCCGGGGCATTATGCTAACAACCGTCCTAAGAGGGTGATGCGGACTCCACGGAGGAACATTGGGAACGGGATCGGGCAGCCATCTTCTCGGGCTCGTACTCCACGGACACCCGGCAAGAGAGGCCGGCGAGTCATGTGCGTGGCCGAGTCAATCATGTATCGGTGGAGCAAGCTCGGAATGATGCGGCGTGGTATTGGGTACGTTTTTCGTCAACTCTGTACACCTTTACCGTATTATTTGATTCGGGAGCATCACATTCATTCATAATCGATCAATTTGTGGCAAAATATAACTTACCTATGAGTACAATGAAGAACCCACTGATAGTTAGCACTCCTGGGGGAGAAATGAAAACGGTCACATATGCCCACAAGTAAAGATAAATATCATGGGGGTAGACTTTCTTGCTAATCGGTAGTTCTAAAATCATGGGGAATAGATGTCATTCTTGGTATGGATTGGTTAAGGAGTTGTGATGGAGTTATTCGGTGTCGGAAAAGGTCGATCGTTAACCGGTCCTCAAGGGGAAAGAGTAGAGTATGTGAGTGCACCCTCGTCCGTCAAAGGAGTTATGAACTCTGTTGAAGGCAAGGCCTTGGAGGATATAAGGGTAGTGAATGAATTCCCCGATGTGTTTCCGGAGGATTTACCGGGTATGCCACCGATCGTGACATTGAATTTAGTATTGAACTTATACCCGGTACCGCTCCCATATCTAAAAGACCATATAGAATGGATGTTAAAGATCTAGCTGAATTAAAGAAACAAATTGAAGAATTACTTAGTAAAGGGTTTATCCGTCCTAGTTCATCACCATGGGGAGCCCCCACACTCTTCGTTGATAAGAAGGATGGATCTAGGAGGTTGTGTATAGACTATCGATCACTTAACGAGGTTACTATCAAGAATAAATACCCATTACCTCGGATTGAGGATTTGTTTGATCAAATGAGAGGAGCTAAGGCTTTCTCTAAGATAGATCTTAGATCGGGTTATCATCAGTTGAAAATCCGTGTGGAGGATATACCAAAGACAGCATTCACTTCTAGATATGGGTTATATGAGTTCACCGTGATGTCCTTTGGCACGACCAATGCACCGAAGATACTTTATGTATTTGATGAACAAGGTATTCATGGAGTATTTGGATAAGTTTGTTGTGGTATTCATTGATGATATATTGGTATTCTCTCGGAGTGAAGAAGAACACGAAGAACATTTGAGGCTTGTGTTACAGAAGTTACGGGAACATCGGTGTATGCCAAGTTCGGCAAGTGTGCTTTACGGTTAAAGGAGGTATCTTTTCTCGGACATATCATCACGGATGGAGGCATAGCGATCGATCCAAGCAATGTTCGGGATGTATTGAGCGGAGTCCGCCTAAGAATGTGCGGAGATCGAAGTTTCCTTGGTCTTGCGGATACTATCGGAGGTTCATTGAAGGGTTTTCTAAGATAGTGAAGCCACTTACCACTCTGCTCGAGAAAGGAAGAGAATTCAAATGGGATGAGAAGTGTCGGGCTAGTTTTGAGGAGTTGAAGAAGAGGCCGACCACGGCACTCGTGTTGATCATGCCGGACATACACAAAGGGTTCGATGTGTACTTGTGATGCCTCTCGGCAAGGTTTGGGATGTGTGTTAATGCAAGAAGGAAAGGTAGTAGCTTATGCTTCAAGACAGGTTGAGGAAACATGAGCGAGAACTATCCTACTCATGATCTTGAGTTAGTTGCGGTTGTTCACGCATTGAAGATCCGGAGACATTATATGATTGGGAACAAGTGTAAGATCTTTACCGACCATAAGAGTCGAAATATATCTTTACTCGAAGGATCTGAATTTGAGGCAAAGAAGATGGTTAGAGTTGATCAAAGATTATGATTTGGATATCCGGTATCATCCGGGAAAAGCGAATGTTGTGGCGGATGCTTTGAGTCGGAAGGACGGAGACTAATATGCTATTGGGACACCTGTTACCTCAAGAGCTATGTTGGGAGATGGCACGGCTTAACTTGGGAATGGTTGCTTCAAGTGAGAGTCGACGTTAGAGATCGAGTCGACCCTTGAGCGGGATATCGAGAAGGGACGGTTGATGATGCCAAGATTGCGAGAATACGGGAAACCGATTAAGTTAGGCAAAGTCCCGGAATTCGGAGAAGATGAGCAAGGAACGGTGTGGTTTAAGAACGAATCCGTGTACCCGAGATCAAGGAATTGAGGGAAACTATCTTGAAGGAAGCACATGATTCGGCTTACTCTATACACCCCGGTAGTACCAAGATGTATCGGGACTTGAAGTAGAGATACTTGGTGGTATGGGATGAAGAAAGATGTGGCGGCTCATGTAGCTTTGTGTGATGTGTGCCAAAGAGTGAAGGCCGAGTATCAAATACCGGCGGGATTGCTAAAACCTCGAAGGTACCGAGTGGAAATGGGAGGAAATCGGTATGGATTTCATAGTGGGATTACCTCGTACTCGTGACGGGTATGATTCTATTTGGGTTATTGTGGATAGATTAACCAAGGTAGCGCACTTCATTCCGGTGAAGACGACCTATACGGGAGTGAAGCTAGCCGAGTTGTATAATTCAAGGATAGTGTGTTTGCACGGGGTACCGAAGAAGATAGTGTCGGATCGAGGCACACGGTTCACTTCACGGTTTTGGCGAAGTTGCATGAATCAATGGATACAAAGTTAAACTTCGGCTCGGCATACCATCCTCGGACGGATGGACGGACAGAGAGAACAAATCAAATACTCGAGGATATGTTGAGAGCTTGTGCATTAAAGAACGTTAGCGGTTGGGATAAGAGTTTGCCTTATGCGAGTTTGCTTATAACAACGGCTATCGATCCGGCATCAAGATGGCACCTTTTGAAGCTCGTATGGAAGGAAGTGTAGAACACCGTTGTTTTGGAATCGGACGGTGAAAGGCGGTTCTTTGGGCCGGACAAAGCATACGAGAAGCGAGAAAAGCAAGTTGAAATCATAAGGGAGAATCTTAAGGCGGCACGGTCTAGACGGAAGAGTTATGCCGATCCTCGGCGAAGGGAGGTGATCTTGGAAGTCGGTGATTATGCATACCTCAGAGTGTCACCTATTCGGGGGTTACGAAGATTTAATGTCAGGGGAAAGTTATCACCTCGATTTATCGGACCTTTCAAGATTTTGGAACGGAAAGGAGAAGTAGCATACCAGTTAGAGTTGCCAGCACAGTTGTCAGGAGTTCATGACGTGTTTCATGTATCTCAGCTAAAGAAATGCACAAGTGAGGTTAGAATAGAACCGCAGCGTTAGAGGATATTCAAATGGAGAATGATCGACGTACAAGGAATACCCCGTTAAGATCTTGGATGTGTCGAAAGAGTTACCGAAGTAAGATTATCGGAATGTGCAAAGTGCGGTGGAGTCATCACACCGAGGAAGAGGCAACTTGGGAAAGAGAGGATGAACTCAAGGAAGACTTCCCTCATTTGTTCTCTAAGTCTTCTGAATCTCGGGACGAGATTCTCTTTAAGGGGGTAGGATTTGTGACACCCTAAAATTCCATCACTGAAATCACTTAGCAACTTAAAAATGTCTTAGGGATTTAAGGAGATTAAAAATGCTAAATAAATTGAGCTCTAAAAATATTAAAGATAATATAATAAAGTTAGAAACAACAAGTGTATGTGCATCATCATTTGGCTTACATGATTTTGGTTGCTTGTGTAGTCTCTAAAAAGTCTATAAAATATTTGAGAAAAGTTTGCAAAAGTTTGATTTGGATTTGAATTGAAAATGGGTTTGAAAAAGAAAAGAAAAAAAAAGAATAAACAAAACCCCGCACCCTTACCCTTTCGGCCCGGCCGAGCCCAACCCACCATTCCCCGCCGCCCACCTGTTTCCCCCCCTTCTCTTTTCTTTTTACGGCGGCGCGACGGTGGGCCCCACCCGTCGGCCTCTATCTCCTCCCCTTCCTTTCTTCTTCCCCGCGTCCGCGCCGGCCGCCGCCGCACGACGCGGAATCCGCTCGGTCCCGCCCCTTCCCCTTCCTTCCTTTCCTCCCCGAGCACCGCCAATTAAGGCAAGTAACGCCCGTGATCAATTGGGGGCCGTTTCCCCCTTTCCTTACACCGGCCGTGATGGCCGCCGGCCATCAATGGCAACCCGCCGCCGCTCCGTCCCCTAGCCGCTTCACTTCCCTCCCTCGAGCCCTTATAAGCTTGCTCACGCGCTCCTTGGCTCCCCTTTCGCCTCTGCAACACACACGCGCCCGAGCCGAGCCCAATTTCTACAGCGCCGCCGCCTTGCTTTCCGCCGCCGCCGTCGTCTCGTCGCCGCCGGTGAAGGGCTAAGCCTTCTGCCCGTTTCTGTTGACCATTAGGTTCGCAGGAGGCTTGACAAGCTCGTGTGCCTGCAGGTTCACGTCCTCGACGCCCGTGGCAGCCGCGCCCCGTGCTCGCCGGAGCGCCGCCCGAGCCGCCGTCGTCACCAAGCCGCCCCGTTGCCGCCTCCTTTCCACCCTTCGGCCCGTCCTCTTCGCTGCGTGTGGTAAGCAACCACCCCTGCCCAGTTTCCCCTCCTATCGCACCCAGCGCCTCCCCCGCGGGCTCGCCGGAGCAGCCGCGCGCCCCCCCTCACGGTGCCGGCCACCGGTGAAGCCTAATTGCGCCCCGTAGAGCCCACGAACGAGTGCGCACGCTCTCCCACGTCGTTTTGCGCCAATCTATAGCCGGAGTCGTGGCCGGAGCGCCGTAGAGGGCTTACGCCGGCGAGCCGCGCGCCGCGCGCCGCCGCGCCGCCCCCGTTCCCGGCGACGCGCGCCGCCGCCCTCGCGTGCACGCGTCCATAGCCGTTAGATCACGCGCAAACGGCCGGGATCGCGTACCCGTTCGGTTTAAGCGGCGGGTCCACGGTGGACCCATGGACCGCGCCTACGGCCGGGTCCACGGTGCACCCATGCGCCATCCGCCGTTGGATCTCAGATCCACGGTGTTGAGTGGCGGTTTTGTTTAAGAGTCCCTGGGAATTCAAATATTAGCAAGCCGGTCCTTCCACCTTTGAAAATAATTACAGTTAGGTCCTGATTCTTGCAAACTAGCCCCTATCTACCCTGTTAAATTCTGTTTTAAGCCCTTTTCACTTCTTTTTGCACATAAACCCTCTGATTTGATTTATAAAAATGTTTTAGCCCCTGAATTTATTCATAAACAACCCTGTAAACATAGTTTTCTTGCAAATAGGCCCCTGAAAACTGTTTTAACCATATCTTTCTCATTTTAACTCCGTTTTTAGCGTTCTATATATCGAAATGATCGTCTCGACGAGTAGAATCTTTTAAACAGTAAATTTACCAGTTTTATTACTGTTTGGTGTACTGTTTTGTTTATTGATTGTTATCCATGTTTGACTCGTAGATATCGCGCTGTTTCGTCCGAGCTCCCCGTCGGAAGTGATCCGAAGAACTTTGTCTTTGAAGAGGAATTCACCCAGCTTGTAGAGGAAGGCAAGTGGATTTCCCCCTCTGCATAATCTTTTTGAACCTATGTCACCGCATGCTAAACAATGTTTACTATTCCCGTTGATATGCATAAATGCGATGGGCAAACACCTAGCTAAGGACTTGACTAGATGCTTTATCACTATACCTTGATCAACCCTGTTTAAACAAATGTTTGGGGTAGATAAGTGCTTAGCTTGCTCAACATAAGTATGGTTATGCTTTGTTTAAGTTATACATCTCAGTTTTGTTTATGTATATTCTTGTGCTTTAACAAGATAACTTGATATAATCGGAACATGGAGAACCACCCAAGATAACAGTACAACCACAGTCCACATGGCTCTGGCTTAGCCAATTAATTAGGAGAGTGGGGTAGCTGATAGCTCTTTTCCGAGAGGGGCACAGGGGGCCGGAGTTGAAGGGGTATAGCCCGGTCCTTTTGGGGTAGCGACCTTGGCTAAGGTGTTGACCACTAGGGAGGGTTATGGCCGCTCCGCCGCCGTAATCGTTGCGGGCCGTTGGTTTCTCTTCTTTCCTTTGTAAAGGCTTCGTAGTGGACCCCTAGCCACTCACCTTGGAAGTGTTTAAGGGTCTAGCTAACCGGGCAAGATGGGGAACACGAACGTGGGTAAAGTGTACAACCTCTGCGAGTGTGAAACCGATTGATCGGCCGTGCTCACGGTCACGAGCGGCTTGGACCCTCACATGATTAATAAACTTGAAGATTAATGCAAATCGTGGGTTGGAGGTTTGGTTTGATGTTTCTTTTAAAGGTTAAGTGGGTTGGTATACACTTACATCTAGTAACTAGGTGCTTGCTAATAAAACTTGACCAACTTATAAAATGCTTACCGCCGTGAACCATAGCCTATCCTTGACAAGCCTTGCATTTTCCCCCACTTGCCGAGCTCCAACCATAAGTGTGCTCACCCTTGCTTACCGCCGTTCGAGAGGAGAACGTCGGAGGCGAGGACGAGTCCTGGAGTGACTTCGAGGAGTTCTAGGCATGCGGATCCCCCGGTCATCATGCCCGTGGATGTCGGCGATGGAGTTGCTCGTCGTCGTTTAGTTATCGTTTTGTTCGGACCTTCGAGTCCACCCTTATGGATGTAATAAAGGATGTTATACGGGTTTAAACTCTTGTACGTTTTGTTACGGCAATGGTATTACTCTCGTTTTGTCTAATCATGTGTGTGTAAATGATCCCGGCGCACATATGAGATGCATTCGGTTTTCCTTGTAAAATCGGGTGTGACACTAGCTAAACTTACCCTCTCTATCCTCCGCTAGCTAAACCTGGGGCATCACTAGCCATCTTTGGTCAGCCAGTCCCGCTAGCTATCCCCTGATACATCAGTTTGACAGCCGGGCCTCACTAGCGGTGGAGCATATGGAGAGTTGATTTTAGCTAGTGTATTGGATTTCATCATCTTTTTGGTAGTTATTTCATTTTACATACTAGCCAAATCAGGGTTTAGCCAGTGATTTTTTTAGAGGCTCTTGGAGTTGCTCTTATTATGTATTGTACATGTACAAGCTATTATTTACTGCAACTACGATGAAGTTTCCATTCGGTGCCGCGCTAGATGTGTGACCCTTGATGCCGTGTTGCCTGGGAAGAGGATCCTCTGCAGTCGGACCTCGGACCATCCTGACCTGCGCGACAAGCAGATTATCATGAGCGCGCTATAAGCTTCAGTAATAACTTCGCTGAGACACTAACTGAAAGCACACATGGAGAACTCGGCAAATAGTTGTTTCCTAACTTTTGAATAATTTAATGTGTGATGATAAAATCATTTATTTATTATTTTAAAAAAAAGTCCTTGCCGTATCTGTATCATCTTTGTTGTAAGAATATAAAATTATAATTATTTATTAAATGTACTATAAATCTTAATTATTGTTAGAGTTTTTAAATTATGAGCTTGCCGCACGTGAACAAAGACGGTGACGCCTTCACCGATGGAGTTTGATTGCTAATCACATTCAAAATTGGCGATTGACCCTTCATAGGTGTATCAACTTGTGTTCCACTGGGTGGGAAGGTAGGGAAACAAATCTAAGTGTTTCGTAATGGGATGGTGGTTTGATACATTTTGCTATCTGTCTCAACTCATAAGTTCGCTTGTGATCAATAGGCACCAGCAAACAATTCAGGTTAGTTTTCCGATCAAACATGTACATTTTACGGTACATCATGTTTCATGCAGCCAATTTTGTACCCTTGCTTAATTTGTTTTACTAAATGGAAGCATTAGCAGAATATATATATATCAGATATCTTAAAACCTGCCCCCCTTTCCTCGCCTCTCCGCGTTTCCGAGCCGACGTGTCGCGCCTGGCGTGCGTTTGGTCATTTTGCGAAAAAGTCCTCCGTTTACTACAAATCGCGGATAGGCCCAACATGTCCAGCTTCGCACGGTGGCCGTGTTCAAAACATTTTCACTTTGGCCCTTGTACTAAAATGTATTTCTACGCGAAGAAGCGAGTTGGTGTCGTTTTACAAACACCCCCGAACCACGTTTGCGAACACCCCCTCCCACCACCCTACCCCCCGCATAATACCCCCACCCCATCCCCTTGTGGAACCCTAACCTCACTCCCCCTCTTCCCTCGCCGTCCCCTCTCTCGGTCTCCTCCTCTCGCCACCGCCACCCTCCCTCCCTCGCTCTCCGCCGCCGTCGTCGCCTCCCCTCCATTTCTCTGGAGGCACTCGGTGCGGCACAACGGAAGTCGCGGCACGCCTCGTCCCCCGCCCTTGTGCCACGGGGAGCGAGGCTCCCGCCGCCGCTCCCCGCCTTCCACCCGGCGCGCCCGGCTCCTCCGCTCCGGCCCTCCCTTTCCTCCCGTCGTCGAGTCGCACGGTGAGCGACTCCCCCCGAACTCCGCCCCGTCCACCTCCACCGCCCGCTCCGCCGCGGCCTCCGGTCGTCGCCCCCGTAGTAGAGGAAGCGAGAGCCGAGCATTGCGCTCGGGGTCCTCGTGGCCGCGCATGCCTAAGGCGGGATGCGGGCCTCTCGTCGACCTCTCTCTCTCTCTCTCTCTCCCAATCGGATGCGAGGTAGGGGCCACGGATGCGGCGGCGGGGAGGAGAAGGGTTGTGAGGGCGGCGGGGAATGGGCTCCATTCGCGCGCGCGGCGCACGGCGGGCCACCTCGTCGCGCACGGCGACGCCGCCGCAGCCGGCGGTCCGACCTTCGCGTGACGGCGGCCCCGTGCGGTCGCATGTGGTGAGCGGGGTCCCCACCGGCATAACCTCTGTGCGGTGGGCACCGTGGGCACCGTGGAGGTGAGTGGTGCAACATTCATCATCTTCACAATCCCGTATGCTTTCTTGCATCTATTCCTTGATTGTACTAGAGCATACATATTGCATCTATTTATTTTGCGGATCCGACTCATAGGTTGATTAAGATATACTATGCATTATTTACGTCGGCTTTTGGATTGCGTAAACTTTGTCAAGATATACTATGATTAAGATATACGGATGGCAAATTTGCCTTATAGGTTGAATCTTCTTGTGTAGGTGTGCGGGTAACCCGGACAAAAGAGGTAACCTCGGTACCTAACCTATGGGTAATGGGGCTGCTTGGAGACCGGAATCAAAACCATTTGCATTAGTGAAGTCAAAGTCGTCACCGTTCCATATACACATAGCTTATAAATCTTTTTTTATTCTATACTTGTGTTATTGCTCGCAACGAGGTATTGCATTAGGTTTAATGTACAACACAAATTATGATACGTAATCCTAGAGCTATTAAACATGCTCCCTCAATTATGTACAACTCCGTTTCTCGTTTGGGTTCGAAAGATCGACTCCTTTAAAATTTCTTCTCTTAACGGATGGTGAAGTGCATCCGATGGTGAAGAGGTTTATAAGGTACTCACCGTAAGTTGGATAGTCGGGCTTTCTTGCTTTCTTGTCATTGTACCTCGGTTATCATGATTTTTCTCATGTGTAAGATTTCTCATGGAACCCCATTATGTGTAACAACCTATGTGGGGATAATGTCAAGTATGATTCAACCAACATGTTTAAGATGTCAACCAGCATGTGGAATGTCAGGTATATTTGTTGGATTCTTGAGGTAATTTCTTTTGGACCTACCACTTTTCATCTTATAAAATGGCCACTGTGGCGACATTGTGGCTGATAACATCTCATAAGATCTCTCTGCATCTAGCGGTGTGTTCGTATATCTTCTAATCTTTTTCATGTATTTGCACGCCCTACAATGTATGAAGTCCGGATCCGTTGACACCGTCAAGACCATTGCCATAATATACTTGATGATAAGATAGTGTTTGATAGTGTCCATTAAAGTTGCTTCTCTTTGTTTCGGTTACGTGAAGCTAGAGAGAAATGTCAAATACTCCATATGCGAGATTAAATTGAGTGATTGAATATATTACCGGTAGTGTAAACATGGACACAAATTTAAAGATTGTTATATGTTTGCATATATTTTCCGCAATTTGTTTCTCTTCGGTTGCATGGAATGGAATATGGAGAGCTAGAACGGAAGTGCGAGGCATCATTTTCTTTTGTCATGTCGGCTTACTTTTCTATTGCTCTTGTGTTCTCATGCTATGTTAGAATCAAAATAAGGCCTGCAAAGTACTTTTGAAATGGTTATGTAGACCTTCTAAATCTTAAATCTGTTCTCTCACACTAAACATATCTCAAGTTTGAATTGTCTTGTCTTAATATTATTATGGGCATTTTCTCGCTCGACAAGTTAGATCGGGGGTTGGTGGTGCTAGGCCGAGCTTGGACCGTTGGATTACAAAGGGCTATATAATGTAATGACCACTACTGCCTTCCTCTTTTTTATTAGGGGAATGCGTCATGGTGAAAATCTATTGTTAGTAATATATATCAAAAAACTCAAAAAAATAAAGGAAATAAATACAAGTGCATCAATCTATACATCAAGAGAAAAGTAATGTAGCGACCACCAAGAATGATGCCCGACTTGTTGTAGAACTTAATAGTAGTGGTATGTCCTTACTAAGGGAAGAAAGTTGTAGTTGGGTATTCTGAATCGTATGTTCGATCCTTTAGCAAATTTTGCAACAACCCAACCAAACTTCGAATGTTTTATGCACAAAGGTAACTAACATGGGTATAGAATTAAACATAGAGCTTTTTCCAATGCTCCAACTGTATGTGGTTACTTGAAAGAACAACATAGTCAATTATGTTCCTTGTTTTTTTGCTGATGCCAATTTACTGCTATTGTACACAGAGGATTGAGATTCCTTCAAGACAATTTTCTTGCTTGTTCTCAAATCGCTTGGAATAGTTGACCAATGATTACTGTCGCTGAGTTTCGCAGATCTTACCATTTCTGTTGAATTGTACCTTTGATCTTCGATCATTAGTTTATGGAAAAAGTTTATATTGCCCCCTCACCTATAGGGGTTGGATTACATAACCCCCTAACCTATGAAATCGTCTATATCACCTCCCGAACTTTACAAAACGGGTCAAATTACCCCCTACGCAGTTTCGAAAAATCACGATAAATCACGGAAAATTCATAAAATGGAAAATCAAATTGTGTTAGATTTCAAATGAGTAGATCTACCTAATGAACATATAATATGGAATGCTTTAGTACAATTTTTCGTGTGTAGCTTTAGATCCATGTTTTTCTTTGTAGATGTATAAAAATATACTAAAGCATACAATATTATATGTTCATTGTGTAGATGTACTCATTTTTAGTCTAACACAATTGGATTTTCCATTTTATGATTTTTCTGTGATTTACTATGATTTTTCAAAACTGTTATAGGGGGTAATTTACCCGTTTTGCAAAGTTCGGGGGGTGATATAGACCGTTTCATAGGTTGGGGGTTATGTAATCCAACCCCCATAGGTGAGGGGGTGATATAGACTTTTTCCTTAGTTTATCTTACCTTTCTTGGACACACTTTTGATGTATAGTTTTATCCATACTGCTATGATGTTGGCATATTGATAATGTATTTGATCGTGTATGTTGTGATTTTTGAGATTGTTATTGTTGTTATTATTTAACATTTACTTATAATTGACCATTTTGAGATGCTTAAGACTGTATGGCACTCAGGTGCTTTTATGATATATGGATCTTGAGTGTCTTATATACTGGCATTCTATGCTTATATTACATCTCATATGCTTTTGTATAGTACTTGTGCTTTTATTTGCATTTAGTCTTCGCTATTTATTTATATACATCGTAGGGCGCGCAACACGCGCCGAATGTTCTAGTATATATATAGACACTAAGTCGGGCCGGCATCTCTCTATTTCCGTCCCCACGCTCGAACAAAGAAAGGGACATTTCCATTGTATAGCCCCACCCAAGCCTATGCGGTGGTCTAAAAGCTTTTATATATATATATATATATATATATATATATATATATATATATATAATGCAACTGGGTGCATTCTGTGTACAAAATGCACCCAGGCCAACCGTGCGCGCCGGGTTGAGGCGACACACCGAACCAAACCGAACTAGCTGCGCCCAACAATTAATTCCACCCGACCACACCCCTACTTCCTCCACCTTCACTATCTCTTTCCCTTTCTCTCTCTTTCGCTTTGATTTCTCTCTCTCGATTTAGATCTCAGCTTCACCGCGGAGAAGGCGATGGGAAGGGGCGGCGTCGGCAGAGCAGACCTCCCATGGCACGCTGTGAGTTTGCTCCGCAGCCGCGCTGGTCTGTGCGATGCTCGAGCCATCGGGGATGAGCTCGGCCGCCGGGAGCGGCGGCGCCATGCGGGGCGAGCTCGGCCCGTGGTAAGTGGCGGCACCAGACCGTACCGGGGCATGCTTGGTCCGTGGTGAGCGGCGGCGGCGAGCTCGGGGCAAGCTCGGCTGCTCGGCCGACGTGCGGCACTCGAACACGCTTCCCCATGGAGCGGTGGCGGCGGCACCGCACGGCGCACGGCGAGCGCTTAGCATGGGGCGTGAGGCGCATGAGCGAGATGCGCCGGCGCGGCAGCGCGCGAGCGTGCGGATCGATTTACCACACATGCCTTGGTATGCGCGGCGCACGGGACTAGGCGCACGGGAACAGGCACCAACGGTAATCGTGGATGAGGTGACATGCTTGTCACCTATTCATCTTGTGATTTCTCGAAATCCAGTGGAATGATGCTCACGGGAAAAAAACAATTAACCCCCTGGTTTTCGGTGATGTTGTGTGCTACTTCGTTCGAGTATGACGCAGAGGTAGCTTTTGCTTGTTTACTAGCGATGTACTAGCTATTTTGACTTGCAGAAATTGATTATTCCACCGAGATTTCTATAGAGTAATATGGGTCTGCTGCAAACTTTATTACTGAACGCTAATATTTTCTCCAGTCTTTTTGCTTGATATTGAAATCCCAAACTCTAATTCGTGTTGCATCTTGCTTCAATTTGAGATGCTCTAGTGGGCTAGAATTACTAATTATTTTTAGTGTCTCTCTAGTGTGATTGGAATTAGGGTTATTGTCCTAGTTGCAATTGGAGGGTGCGACTAGTTGCAAACTATTGGAATTTGTGAGATTAGTGCTCCAACTGCAACTATGTCACATTTGCACGTCTTTCTTATGTGGTTGTAAACTGACTTATTGTCCTAGTTGCACATTTTTTTTTGAAATGACAATACACATATCGATACTGTATACAGGTATACGTGTATTTTCGTGCAGTGCCCGCGTGCTTCAGTTTCAATGCCACGGGACTCAACGTCATACATGATGGCTTTCACGATACGGCTCTAGTTGCAACTAGTCCAACATTTTTTATTCTAAAACAGTAAATAATCTTAATTCCTGATGGGTCTGATAAAATTGAAGTGCTTGAGGAGTTGCAATTGAAGTGCTTTCCATGTTGCAACTAGAGCGCTTGTTGAGTTGCAATCGAAGTGCTCTTGAAGAGTTGAAATTGATGTGCATGTCGAGTTGCAATTGGAGCTTTGTTGAGTTGTAATTCGTCTGATAAAAAAATATAAAAATTACATGTCTAGAGTTGCAACTCAAGTGCTTGAGTTGCAATTGAAGTGCTTGCCGTGTTGCAACTCGAATGCTTATTGATTTCCAATTCATCTGGTAAAAATAATAAAAATTACATTTCCATACACTACAAGAAATCCTTTGATTAGTGACGCACCCTAATGTTGGCGTCATTGATTTATGACGTTCCTGGCTGTATCGTCATTAATTTTCACTTCCGAGCAAATTTAGTGACAGAACAAAAACTTCGTCATAACGATTGCTATTGTAGCTAGGCGTTCACTCTTACGCCTGATTTGTACTACCCCTTCAATTGCAACCGGATAGTGGTTCGAGTTGCAAACGATGTACACTCCAAATTGCAAACACAAGGTGCTTCCGCCTGATACTGTACTACCCCTTCAGTTGCAACCGGACAGTGATTCGAGTTGCAATCGTTTCACACTCCAAGTTACAATACTAAGTGCTCCCTCCTGATACTGTACTAACCCTTTAGTTGCAACCAGATAGTGGTTTGAGTTGCGATCGATGTACACTCCGAGTTGCAAATAATGAGTTTTCAAAGATTTTCACCTAGTGAGTGGTTTTCAAGGACCCGACAAGTTGCAATCGTCTTATTATAATAGTCGCAACTGGACAGCTTCTTGAGTTGCAATTTAAGTGCTCTGAAGAGTTGCATTTTAAGTGCTTGTCGAGTTGCAACTGGGGTGCTTGTTGAGTTGTAATTTTTCTGATAAAAATTATAATGATTACACGTTGAGAGTTGCAGCTGAAGTGCTTGAGAAGTTGCAATTGAAGCGCATTTACCATGTTGCAACTGGCGCGTTGTTTGAGTTGCAACTCGTCTAATAGAAATTATAAAAATTACACGTCAGAGTTGCAACTGAACTGCGTGTCGACTTGCAACTAAAGTACTTGTGGACTTGCAATTTGTGGAACTTGGAGTGCTAACTAAAGTACAGGACTTGCAACTAAAGTACTGCTGATCTCGATGAGAATTATTCTCGTTACACAGTTGTGTTTTTAAAAAAACGAATCCAGTAATTGTTAGGAGCCCTAATTTTTTAAAAAACAAATGGAATATGTATTCATATTAGTCAATTATTTAGATTTTGTCCATACGTGCAGATAATTGCTAATCCTAAGGTACGACGTACTACGTTCACTACCCTTTCTTTTGTTATCCACATGCTAACAATAGGTTCATTACGTAGGCCGTACTAATAAAACTCGTTTAGGTAGGCGAGGTGGCCGCCTAACTTTTTACCTCATGCTATGCTGCTGTCTATGTCACGCATAAAAAAAGAACCACCTCGGTATTGTACGACTGCCTGGGGTGTGGGGCATTAGCAGCCTGCTGCGGGCTTGGGGGACCACCTGCGGCCTGGGGAGGGGGCGCTGGATCGCGCGTGGCCCCGTGGGAAAGGAGGCGTGCGGTGGGGTCTGCGGGCCGAGTCGCACGCTTATGACATCGGGGGGTCGCAGGGGGTCGGACCGCGCCGTGTGGCAAAGGAAGTGCACGGGTCCCTGGGAGAGGGTCTGTGCATCGAAGGCATCGAATGCACCCAGGTGCATTTTAGTGTCATCGAAGTGGTAGAGTTGTAACTTGGTTGTTGTCCTTGTTGCAATTGGATCGAGTTGCAATCGATGTACACTCCGAGTTGCAAATAATGTATGATATTGTGCTACCCCTTCAGTTGCAACTACACAGTGATTCGAGTTGCAATCGATGTACACTCCGAGTTGCAAATACTGAGTGCTTCCGCCTGATACTATACTACCCCTTCAGTTGCAACCCGACTGTGGTTTGAGTTGCAATTGATATACACTCCGAGTTGCAAATATTGAGTGCTTCTGCCTGATATTATACTACCCCTTCAGTTGCAACCCGACAGTCGCTCGAATTGCAATTTATATACACTCCGAGTTGCAAAATACTGAGTGCTTGTGCATGATACTATACCCCCCTTTCAGTTGCAACTAGACAGTGGTTCGAGTTGCAATCGATGTACACTCTGAGTTGCAAATACTGAGTGCTTCTGCATGATACTATACCACCCCTTCAGTTGAAACCAAATAGTGGTTCGAGTTACAATCGATGTACACTCCGAGTTGCAAATACTAAGTGCTTCCGCCTAATACTACAACAGTGGTTCGAGTTGCAATTGATACACACTCCGAGTTGCAAATATTGAGTGCTTCCGCCTGATACTATACTTCCCCTTCAGTTGCAACCCAACAGTGGTTTACGTTGCAATCGATGTACATTTCGAGTTGCAAATACTGAGTGCTTCCACCTGATACTGTACTACCTCTTCCGTTGCAACCAGATAGTGGTTCGAGTTGCAATCGATGTACACTCCGAGTTGCAAATACTGATTTTTCAGGGATTTCACCTAGTGCGTAGTTTGCATCGAAACTGTGCCCATATACACAATAGTAGTTGGTTTAGATATATTGTTGCAACTGGACTATGGTACAATTTGCAATTTGATTTATTTGACTTTTTTAGCTTAGTCCACACATTCACATGTTTAGTAGTTTTATTGCAACTGGCTCATGGCACCTGTGGCAATTTGGTTCACTTTGATTTTTTATTATCAAAATTCAACCCACGTATGTGTTGGAAATGTGCTCATACGCAGTAGAAATAGGTTTAGATTTATTTTTGCAACTGGCTTATGGCACAAGTTGCAATTTGATTTGTTTTGATTTTTTTATCAAAGTTCAAGCCACACATGTTGCAATTGGAACGGGTCTTAGTTGCAATCATACTTAATCATATGGTGCAATTGGTGCGGGAGACAATTTTACAATTCATCTTTCTTATGTGGTTGTAACCATAAGATTATACTAATTTTGCATGGTTTATTGGTTTTCAAATTAAACTATCTTAATTGTAACTTGATTATTGTACCGGCTGTAATCAAAATATTATGACCACTTGCGATCATTCGAGGTAATATTATTTCCATGCTGAATTTTTATACCGAGTGAGACACACAACCATGTTATTGTGTCCTGTTCCCATACGGCCACACACCCTCTTCCTACTAAGCGCTCGGCAGATAGCAACGAGATGGATGCAACAAATACCACTGCAAAAGCATCACTGCTGGTCTGCTACCGGTCTCCTTCAGTCGCACTGCAAACGCATCACTACTGGTCTGCTGCCTGTCGGTATTCATCAGGCTTCATAGCCATGTTCCAGCGGGTCAAAGGCGCGGAGCGACCGCGTTGACAAGAGGTACTGGCGGGCAGATTCAGCGGCAGCGGGCATGAAGCGCAGCTCCGTTGTTGCTAATATTTCTCTCTCGTCGTTATCCATCCAAGCATCTTCCTTCTGTATCTTCCCTTTGCTCGGATTGATTTCTTCTCCTTCTTCTTCCATTTTTCACAAATTGAGTTCTTGAAGTGAATTGGTTCCCAAGAATTAAGTTCCTGCAGCAGATTTGCCCAACTATAGTCTGCAATCTGCACACATACAGGCTGGCTCGGAGCAAGCACGCGTACGTCCTGGTGGTTGCGAATCAAATTGAGAAACAGAAGCGCATGGCCTCCGCGTCGCACTCGACAGACGGTGGTTCGCGCACGCGCCCGGCCGGGGAGGGCAAGTGTAGCAAGAGGACGGAGGCCGGACAGCCGACGTGCGGCCTCCGCGCCGTGCTCGACAGAGCCGGCGCGCTTGGACGGCTCGCTCTCGCGGGTCGCCTCGCTCCGCTCGTCTCCCCGCTCGAGCTCGAGAAAAGGTCGAGGGCCGGCGGCAGACGGTTGGTGGGTCGGGAGTCATTAGTTGGGCTCCACCAATAGGGTCTGCGCATCCGCGAACTAAAATGCACCCAGGTACATTTTAGTGTCGCCGTGTGTGTTTATGTGTGTGTGAGGAAACATTAGCAGAGGATGACCGTTGGGTCGGGATGCATACATAAGGATTTGTTGTATGGTCGTCAAGGCAGAAAAGGTTGTCGGCGTAGCGTGTCCGGGAGGGGGTAGAGTGACCGATGGATTCGCCGTCACATATTGTGGGTTTGTAGACACATGCTCTTTACTATATAAATATTTTTTTTAATTATCGTGGTTTTTTGACACGTGCGTGGCGCACGTGCATTTTACTAGTATATATTGAAGGAGAAAGAGTAATAATGAACAGTGATCTTAACCTGTAATGAGATCAAATGATTTATTTTTGAAAACAACAGGAGATCTGTCGACTTTTTATTAGGCAAAAGAGAAAAGGGTGCGAACTGATTTCTGCATTTCAATAGGCGATAGGTTCCAACTCTACATTTGGGATACCATACGCTTTGATCAAATCAAATCGAAACCCTAAACTCTTTTATTGAACATTATAATTCCGAAGATGTGCACTTTATTTGTTACACCGCACGGATGATTGCGCCGCTCTTGATTAAGATAACTCGACCCATGTAAACCAGAAACCAGCCCCACACACACGACGTGCCCTGAGATCTCAGTTCGCCGGCTCGAACGTCAGCAGCTGCCGCGTCTTGGTCTCCTCCTGCTCGTACACCGCCGCCCCGTACGTGGCGCTCTTCCCGGCGCCGTCCGTCGCCTCGATGACCAGCTTGTAGTTCATCCCGGACACGACCTGCTCCTCGCCGCTCACCACCTTGACGAAGCGCACCCCGTCGTTGGCCTGCTTGACGTGCTCCGACACCGCCCAGGCGCCGAGCTCCTGGATGTGGGGGTCGCTCACGTCCTTGATCGGCTTCCACCCGCCGACGATCTGCGGCTCCACGCGCGCTGCCGCGGCGGAGCACAGCGCGAGTACTGCGGCGGCGACGATGAGCGCGGAGGAGAAGGTGGCCCTCATGGTCGAGAGATCTCTCGTTTCTTGGAGTTGGAGAGGTTTGTGAGTTGGGTTCGACAATGACTTGGTGTTGGTTTTGGCAGGGTAAGCGAGGGGCGAAGTGGACCTTAAATAGACACAAGATGTCAGCGCAGGCCGCAGGGTGAACACTCAAGAAGATGTTTCTGAGTACAGTTCTGGTAGTCTTTCGATTCTTGCTAAACTTATCTTTTGGGTACTAGCTAGAACTTATTAATTATTGCCATCTGTTACCATCAATTCACTGGCGTTTCTTGATTTTCACAGGATGCTTGTCAGTACAGTTCTGGATGTCTTTCATTAATTCTAGCTAAACTTATTATCATCACATATTCAAGCACTCAATTCACTGGCCAAAAAATTATCATTACACAATTTATTCATTGGTTGGTGGTTGCTAAAACAATTGGGTAGTACTTATATAATTTATTAGTTTCTTGAGAACTACAGATCTGGAGATTCCTGCCACTTACCAGAGGTAAATCCTGAAACAATCCCAGGAAAAAGTGTGAGTACCAAGATTTGAACTCTGGTGGATAGCATCGTAATGGACCGTCATACTATTGGACTAGTACATGCCAATTTGCACCATTTATGATAGTCTTAAAACCATAGACGCCATTTAATGGTACATTCAAAAGTGATTACTCACTGCTTCAACATAAGTGTTGTTTTCAACAATTGAACTGAACCTCTCAACATCGATGGGGCAATACCTTACTTTTTGCCATTGAAGAAATTTGCAATCCCTTATTGCTATCAGTGTGTCAATGACGCGTGGGATCCACTTTTGCTGTTGAAGTGAACAAATTTGGGATTGTGAAAATTTACAATGGAAAGGAAAGAGAATCGTTCAAAAATTGAGATCTAGAGCTTTAACCTTTGGTTATCGGAACTAGGAAAAAAATCCTTTCACCTCGAGGCATAAGTTGATTCGAGTTATTTTTTGGAGGTTCTGAGAGAGATATGTCAAGTGATAAAATTTATCATTTGGGAACTTCAAGTTGAGACAAACAAACAAGTTCTGAAACTTGCGGGGAGGTAGAAGACTTTCACATTATATTTTTCAATTCGAGGACTGTAACTCCAAAACATAAATTGGTTATTATGTTTCGGTTTCATCAATAAATGGGTCATGGTTTTTTTTCCTCTTATGCATCAACCCATTTCAGTTTACAAGCAAAGATTTGTCTCCCTCCCTCTTTGAGCTATGGCGACATGTTCAGGACCCCTATTTGACGAAACACGGTGGATCATCCAAATTCGCCGCATATTTGATGAGGAGATCGAGCTCAGCGAGGATCAGCCCATCTGCGTGTTTGACGTCCCAAAGCCTCTGCTGCGCACTAAACCGGAAGCTTACATCCCTCAGTTGGTGGCTCTTGGCCCCTACCACCATCTCCGCGAAGAACTCGGTGACATGGAGAGGTACAAGCTCTCGGCGGCGAAGAGAGCTCAAATCCACCTCCCGAGCTCCGACTTTCAACAGCTTGTTGACGCCTTTACGAAACTAGAGCATCTAATTCGTGCTCACTATCACAGGTCAGTTTCTTATTCCTTTTTTGGAGGGCAAAGTCATACGAGAAATTTGCTATTACGACTCTCTAAACAATGCGTTGTCCTATTATAGGACTCCTAACGTGAACATCGTTATAATAGGATTCTAAACAATGAGACCTTGTTACTATAGGATTTTAGCTCCCTTTAATCTGATTTATCCAGGAAATACATGTATTTGTGACATGATTTGACCGTTTTGCCCCTGGGCCTTTTTTCACATCTGCATGCCGCTGGCCGGCGCGGTCAGGCTGGCTGCATGCCGCTGACCGGCGCGGTCAGGCTGGCTGCATGCCGCTGCATATGCCGCTCGCTCGGGCCGGCCGGCCGGCGCTCGGCCGGGCCGGCCGGCGCTCGGCCGGCCGGGGCCGCGGCGGACGCGTGGACGTCGGCGGCGGGCGCGTGGACGTCGGCGGCGCGTCGGTCCCACGGAGAACGGGCGCCCCAAGAACCACATGGCCGTCCCCGCGGCCCTCGCGTCGGTCGACGCGCCCTCGTCTTCCGCATCTTCCACGCCGACCACGTCCCCGCGCCCCGAGGGATTTCCTCGCCGGCCGCGACCACCGCTTCCTCGGCGTGGCGGTCGACGGCGACGTCGGGCGCCCGTCCGAGGACTGCGGCCTCGCCGTCGCCAACGCGTTGGAGCTGAGTCACATAGCGGTGGAGGTGCTCGCCCGGCCGGACCCCAGGTACGCTGGGCTCAAGGCCCTGACGCGCGAGGACGTCGCCAGGCGCGTGGACAGCCGGTGGCGGCTGATGGAGGTGTGGCGGCGGGTGATGGAGGTGCGGCGGCTGTCCATCCATGGCGACGAGTCGCGACGACGGCTCAGGCCCCGGGAGACGAAACGAAACGACGTAGTTTTTTTAGTAGAACGAAACGACACAGTACGGCAGTAGGAAACGATGCGACGACGTGCTACTAGGAGACCTACGTACGTGAAAAGCCCCAGGGGCAAACGACGTGCTGCAGACCTACGTACGTGAAAAGCCCTAGGGGCAAAAACGGTCCCTTTCAAGTCAAAATACATGTGTTTAGTTGACAAAAGTAATTAAAAGGAAAAAATCCTATAATAGCAAAGGCACAATGTTTGAAACGTCATCTTAGCAAAGTCCATGTTTGAAATCCCATTATAGCAAAAGTCATTGTTTGGAGTCCCATAATAGCAAATTTCTCCAGTCGTACATAGCTACATTTATTTCTTACCTGACTGAAGGAGTTATGTTTTTTTCCCTTCATTCTTCAGGCATCTCAATCTGAGCAACGAGACTCTGGGATGGATGATGGCCATTGACGTGTCCTTCCTCCTCGAGTTCCTGCAGACTTTCAGCAAGAGCAGTAACGGGAGGACGTTGCAGAGGATCCCCTCCAGGATGTCGCATTTGATCGATCCCTTCCGCAGGACATCCTCACGCAGCATGCTGCTACGGGACATAGTGATGCTGGAAAACCAGGTCCCTCTCATCCTGCTCCTCAAGGCGCTCGAGACCCGGTGCTCGTCGGCGGCGCAGTCCGTGCTGAGCTCCATGCTGATCGGGCTATTTCAGGAGGTTTCCACGTTCAGAGGGATCGGCTGCCCTCGCACCGACGACGTCAACCGGCACTCACACCTGCTAGATTTCCTGTACTCAAACATGGTACCCAAATGTGCTGACGCGTCGCATGTTGCTACTGGAGAAGCCGGAGACGAGTCATCGTGCCACGGGCACGATCGTCACAGGAAGAGGACGCTCAACTCGGTCATGGAGTTGCTCGTCAAGCGCGGCTCGCAGATCATGTCGGTGGTAGTCGATTTCATGGTGAGGTTCCTGCTCAAGTTTGTAGCCAGCCTTCCCTGCCTCTCGATCCTCGGAGAACCCCTCGAGCAGCTGACACAGCAAGCGTCTGAACCCAGAAGAGGCGGCGCATCGGATGTTCAGAGCACGAGCACGTCGCCCCTGCTCCAAGAGATCGCGGTGCCATCGGTAACCGAGCTGGCCTACACCGGCGTCAGGTTCTGCCCGACGGTCGGCGACCTCTCCGCCGTCGACTTCTGCGCGGCGACGGCGACGCTGCACCTGCCGGTGATCGGCGTCGACGCCAACAGCGAGGTGGTCCTGCGGAACCTGGTGGCGTACGAGGCTTCGGTGGCCGCCGGGCCGCTGGCACTGGCGCGGTACGTGGAGCTGATGAACGGGATCATCGACACCGAGGAGGACGCCAGGTTGCTGAGGGAGTGCGGCGTCATCCTGAACCACCTCAAGAGCGACCGGGAGGTGGCCGAGCTCTGGAACGGCATGACGAGGTCGGTGAGGCTGACGAGGGTGCCGACGCTGGACGGGGTGATCGACGAGCTCAACAGGCACCACGGCGGGTGCTGGAAGGTGCGGGTCCGGGCGTTCGTGAGGGCGCGTCTCCTGGGCTCCAGGGAGCTGCTCGCCTGCGTCGCGTTGCTTGTGCTGCTGCTCTTCGTCGGCCTCCAGGCGTTCTGCGTCGTTCGTGGCTGCGTCCCTGTCTCGTACGGGATGGCCAGCAGAAAATTTGGTGCCTGACATGAACACCTCCTAATTAGGGTATCTGCAAATTCCATCGTGTGTGCAACACAGAAGCTCCGATCATCCGATTAACATTATTGGCTACTCTAGTAGTCCCATAATCCATAAATTACACTGCTATTACAAGAAAAAAACAGATTGACGCACATCGCACTTATGCGAAAGATGTTAACCTGAAATAATTATGAAGAAATGCAGATTTGTTATCTTACTATACTTAATGTAACACCCTAAAAATTCCATCACTAAAATATTATAGCAACAAATGGCTAGGTTTAAAATTTCCTTAAGGACATAAAATAAATCATTAAACAAATTGGCTTTTAAATAAATAAACATCACTAAAATAATTTAGAGAACATAAGTGCTTGTGCATCATGATTTGAGTGCATGGATTTTTGTTTGATTTGAGTTTGAATGTTTGAAAAATGAATTTGAAAGAAATTGGAAAAAAAAAAAGACAAACTCTTCTCTCCCTCCCTCCCTCTCTCTCTCCCCCTTTCCAGCCCGGCCCGCAAGACCCCGGGCCGGTTGGCCTTTCTTCTCTCCCCGCGCGAGCAAGCCGGCCCCACGTTGGCCCCGGTCCCGCCACCCCGCCGACCCGGACACCGCCTCCCTCCCCTTCTCCTTTGCGTTGCGGCCACCGACGGGTGGGACCCGGCCGTCGGCCCGTCTCCCTCCTCCCGCCGGCCGCCCACGCCGCATCCCCGCGCGCCGCCGGCCGTTACCGGCCGGATCCATCAATTCCCCGCCATCAAAACCTTGTAATTGAGCGCGGTGATGCCCCTCCTTCATTTCCCCTCTCTTAATTCGGCGTTAACCTTCCGTAACCCCCTCCCCCCTTAACTCCTATTCAAACCGTGGCCATCAATGGCCATGGCCGCCGGTGAACCGCCCTCCCGGCGCCCCTCGGCCCTATTTAAACCCCCCCCCCAAGGCACCCCCGCTACCCCCCTTCGCTTCACACCGAGTCCCACGCTCTCCCGTGCCTTAGCCTCTTGCGCCACCGCCGTGCACCGAGCGCCGCCGCGCCATCGCCGCCGCCCGAGTCCGTCCGTCGCCGGTAAAGCCCCCCGTACCCCCTCAATCGTTTCCTCTTCACGCGTACGAGCTAACCGGCGCATCACATTGAACCCGTAGGCCCTCAAGCACCCCGTGCGCGGCTCGCCGTCGCCGCCCGTGGAGTTCGGTCGCCGGAGCCGATCCGCGCCGTCGCCGCTTCTCCATCCACCCCGTCCGCCGCAGCACCTACCCGCCGTAAGGATCCCATCCCCGCCCTAATTTTTGCTTGCGCCCGACCATAGCGCCGACGCCGCTTGGCCGGCCGCCGCCGTCCGCCCCCATGGACGCCCGCCTCGGCCGTTGCCTTATTCCACCCGTGCAAGCATGCGTTCGAGTTCGCGATGTTCCCGCCTTTGCCTAGATGGCTTTTCCGCGCGTTTTCGTGGCCGGGAGCCCCTTCCGGTCGTCGCCGGCGACCCAAACCCCGCGCGCCGCCGCGCGCCGTCGCCGCCGGCGCGGCGCCGCCCCCCGGCACACGCGTGCGTGGATGGCCATTGGATCGGCCATCCACGGCTCGCATCCCCCGGGCCCCCGCGGGTCAAACCGTGGGTAACGGTCAACCCGAGACCTTTTTGCTAAAGAGACCCCCAACTCCTTTACAATCGCAAGCCGGTCCTCCCACCTTTAAAGACCTTTACATTTCGAGTCCTGGATTTTGTATTTTAGCCCCCGTTTCTATTAAATCCTTGCTCGGAGGTCCGAACAGCCCTTTTAGAGTTTAAACCTTCTGTTTTTAAATTTATTTATGTTTTAGCCCCTGTTTTCTTGCTGTTAGGCCCCGTATAGTTTAGTTTATCGCATTAGTCCTTAAACCTTGTTTTTAGCGTAACTTCTTCGTTATAGCTCCGTTTTTAGCGTTCTAGTAGTCCTTACGATCGTCTCGGCGAGCCCGTCGTTTTAGTAGCATGTTCTTAGTCTTTAAGATTGTTTGGTGATCTGTTTTATTTATTGTATGCTTTATGTGTGCATCGTAGATATCGTGCCTCGTTTCATCCGAGCCACCTTTCGGGGACGATCAGGAGCAGTTGTTCGAAGAAGAAGAAGTTTTTACTTGTAGTTGAGGAAGGCAAGTGGTCTTCTCCCCCCGCATGTTCTCTTTTTGTCCTATATAATTGCATTACAAATTAATGTTTACTTTATGTTATCATTGCATTAAATTGACGGGAAAACCTTTTTAAGGACTTACCTAGATCTTTTACCCTGATCCTTGGCCTAGCCCTTTTAAATGAAGTTTTGGGTAGAGGACGCTAGTTGCTTAACATGGGTTGGTTAAAAAAGGGGTCTTTTATGGAATTGATACATGGCTTGTGGTTAATGTTTTGGGTAATGCAAGAACACCGATTTAATCGGAACATGGAGAACCACCCAAGAAAACATGCGCAACCACGGTGTTACATGGCTCGACCTTAGCCGAATAATTAGGTGTGCGATCGTACTAGTGGCCCTTTTCCGAAAGGAGCGAGAGGGGGATCCGGGTTGCGGGGGTATAGCCCGGCCCTTTTGGGGTAGTAGCCTTTGCTAAGGTGCCGACCACTAGGGAGGGTTATGGTCCGCCCCGATCCGTAACTATGCGGGTCGTTAGTCTTTTGCATGCCTTTGTAAAGGCTTCGTAGCGTCCCTATGCAATCACACCTCGGAAGTGTGGTATGGTGCTTGGCCGGCATCGCATGGTTGGGTTTAAAGTCCTTCGGAGCTTTTACGCGAGCCGTGGGTAAAGTGTGCAAACCTCCGCGAGTGTAAAACCGATCGATCGGCCGTGCTCACGGTCATGAGCGGCTTGGACCCTCACATGATTAACAAACTTAAAGATGAGGCAAATCGTGGTTGTTGAAGCTCGTTGAGCTTGGGATGTTTTGGCATTTAAGTTTCTCTTAAGTGGGTTGGTACGAACTTACACCTAGTAACTAGGAGTTCCTTAATTAAAACTTGATCAACATTAAAATGCTAACCGCCGCAAAACCTTAGCCCATGAAAGGACCTTGATGTCGCCTAGAAGGGGGGGGGGTTGAATAGGCGTGACGACCGAATTAAACTTTTTCCCCCAAATCACTTGAGTCGACAAGGTGCTCCACCCCCGGTCGGACCGGTGGTGGTGACCGGTCGGACCGGTCAAGCAACGGTCTTCACGGATGACACGGTCGGACCGGTGCACCTCACCCGGTCGACCGGTGTAGCACGAAGAACCCGCAAAAACAACTTCAAGCGCCTCTTGGCTTCTAGCACGAACCAAACTCAGGGTGTGGCTCTTGTAGATGATCACAAGCAGAGTAATGAGCCCTGCACACACAAGTAACACACCCAAGTAGATCGAAGCGGAAGCAAATGATATATGCTAGAAAAACAACTTAGAGAGAAGAACCACACGAGGAAGCAAGGATTTGTTTCCCGAAGTTCACCACCCACTGAGGAATGGCTACGTCTCCGTTGAGGAGCTTGTAAGGGACAATTCCCACAACAAGCCGGGTCTCTTTCAACCACTTTCCTCCTTTCCACTAAGGTGATCTTTTCCACGAAGAGGCAAGATCGCAGCCCTCACAAACTTCCTGCTGCTCACCACAACCTTGGGAGCTAGCCGGCGACACCTAGCCGTCTAGGAGGCAAACCTCCAAGAGTAACAAATGCACCAAAGTTTGTAGACCCGTAACCAAAGTGCTCAAGCTATGGAACCTGCTCTTGTTAGCTCACAAAGTCACTCCTAGGCTCACTTTCTCAACCCAACACAAAGATGATGGCTTGAATCCACAAATCTCACAAAGAGATGGTTGGGGAGAGCCACTAAGGCTTAGAGCTAGTTAGAAATGGCTTGGGATCTCAGCAACAACACTAGAAGCAGCAACCCTCACCTGAAGAGGGCTTGGGGTATTTATACCCCTCAAAGAAGAAAACTAGCCGTTAGACCCGGGCGGCACCGGTCGAGCCGGTGCCCTACACCCGGTCGAGACCGGTGTATGAAAAACTAGCCGTTGGGCTAGCGGCACCGGCGGACCGGTGCCTCGACCGGTCGGACCGGTCGGCGCCCCGAGTTGCCCCAAAACCCTTTTTTTAGAGAAACTAGCACTTCACCATCAAGATGAAATGACCCGGGTTAGGTTAGGAGGGATGGTTAGCACACTCAAGGGCTAGATCTCACTTAGGTCAACTAATGAGCACTTTGACTTGGTCAACTTGCTAAGTTGCATCCCTCTTGATAGTACGGCATACCTATACTCAAGAAAAGAGTAAAAGAGCTTTGATGACCCCTTGAGCTTGAACAACTTCAATTCTTGCCATACTTGATCGATAACCACTTGAGGGCTTTCAACATAGCCTTTGACTTGAGCATGTCCATACTTGAGCTAGTGACTTAGGATCTTTCCATATAGCATAAGAATGCACACTTTGATCCATGGCCACTCCATGTTGCCAATCTTAACGAGTTGATGACTTGCAAAGCTTCCCTCGATTAAGGTTTGAATATGATACTTGAAGACCCCACGGATGCTAGACCTTCACCCTAGCAAAACACTTATGGCGGCTTAGCTACGGCCCCAAAGATTGCTTAGTCCCTCACCCTAGACATCTCGGTTGATCTCTTCATCACTTATCCAATCCACTTTGAGTTCCACTTTGCTTCACACGCAATTAACCTTCATTTGAAAGTCCCGTTTCAAATGCTTGATCTTGATTGACAACGGATATGCAAGCTTCCATTTTTAGAACCATGAAATGTATACTCATCATCTTGTTCTCTTTTAATAAACTCATGAAGCCTTGCACCAAATACTTATCTTTGTAGATGTGAGCCATAAAATACATCCATATATAAAATACTTCAAAAGTAGCTCATGAATATATAATGAAAACCTGCTCACGATCTTAAACAAAAACATTAGTCCTTTAATCGCCTTGTCATTCAATTCACCAAAATCCACTTAGGGGCCTAGATGCACTTTCAATCTCCCCCTTTTTGGTGATTGATGACAACTCGATTAAAGCTTACAAATAAAGCAATAAAGCGCATTTAGACTCTTAGATATAGCTAGAGCTCCCCCTTAATTTGTGCTTGAGTTTGATTTCAAGAAAATGGCCTTAAATGCCATTAGCACAAATTTGGAAGAAAAGTCGTGTGAGCTCCCCCTATATCTTAGAATCAGTGGAGTGCAACATGTGTGAGTGACAAAATAAAATCCATGATGCGTATGACAAGATATGCACAAAGCAAAGAAAAATGAGCTGATTGGGCAGCACCGGTCAGACCGGTGCACCTGACCGGTCAGACCGGTCAAGTCCAGGCCAGCTCTCCCAACTGGGCGGCACCGGTCGGACGGTGCCCCCGACCGGCTCGGACCGGTCGAGGTCCGATCGGCGCACAAAGCAACGAAGTGTGTGCTATTTGGTCCAAGGTGATCATGCCGGGGTTGCAAGTCGGTTTAGATCACTTTGCTCCATATAGCCAACACAAACAAACACCATTCAAAGCATGCATCACAATCTATCAATAAAGTCGCTTAAATATTACATTAAGGATTAAAACACACAGTGGCACTCATACAAAAGTTCTCAAGTCCACTAAGATCAAATTCTAACTTATTACACGATTTCTCTCAAATGCCAGCAGTCACCGGTCAGACCGGTGCAGGGCACCGGTCAGACCGGTGCAACACAGACAGCAGTCCTGACAGCACAAACTTGAGGCTTTAATCGCGATTCTTCTCCCCCTTTGTCATCAAGCATCCAAGAAGGGCCTGGAGAAGAAGCGAGCGAATCGCGTGAGATCCGTCTTGTCCTTGTGAGCCGTCTCCCTGGGTGAGAGCTCCCTCCATAGAAGTACGGGTCGTAGCCAAAGATCTCGGCGGAGAAGCGAGCGCCCCAATCGTGTACTTGCTCGGGAGGTGGAGGAGGTGGGGGTGCTTGCTCCTGTTCCATGAAGTGAGACGATCCTGCTACGTCCGGAGGAGGTGGTACAAATGGTGGTGGAGGAGGAGGTACCGATGAAGATGATCCTTGCCCTTGCCGAGACTCGAAGAACATAGGGCCGTATTGGTTAAGCAAATCCGAGTTGGCCCATCCTCTCATCCTTTCTTCAAAGGAAGGTATCTCAACGGAGGAGATTCTGGAGATGGTGGAGATCGAGGTGGTTGAAAACCTTGGGCATTGTGCATGAGCTTCATCGTATCCCGCATTTGCTTGTTTGCCCGCCTTGACCTTTGTTGCTCCACCCGGATGTCATGCGCGGCTCCGACACATCCCAAAAATGAAGTTGAGAAACTTCTTCAAAGGAGAGGTGGATGCGGGGTGCGCTCGGCTGCCGGCCCTCCCCACCGGTCGCGACCGGTGCTCGGCACCGGTCGGACCGGTCCGGCTCCGAGCACCGACCGAGGCGAAACCGGCCGACCCGCACCCTCCTCAAAAATTTCTTCCTCTTGTTCTGGTGCATGCTCAACTCTAGGAGATGGAACCCGAGGATTCTTGCTAGGATTTAGCTTCAGAGGCTTGTGTGTCACATTCTTCGGAAATTCTGTCTTTGCAACCTTTTCAATCATATACATGATGTAGGGGCTGTAGCTGCAAATTTTCTTGGGGTCTTCGGATAGATGCTTAATCTCTTGCCAAATGAAGTCCCCAACACTGAATTCCGGAGCTCCCGGCCTCAAAGCCACCATCAAATTTTTTCTCGAAACTTAGTGATTTCCGAGGGGTTTCCATCTCTAGGTGTGATAGATACCCTAAGTAGCCTATTTAGGACAAATGCGAAGTAGGTATAGAGGTTCTTCACCTTCCCAAAGTTGGCGTGCTCACCGCGAGGGTACATCACGTGCAAAGCATCCTTCTCTAGCTCCCCCTCATCATGGAGCTTCCTCAACTCCCCATCTCCCGCCATGATCCCAAAGCATCTCAAGAATCTATGGAATGTAATGGAGTACCTTTGGCCGTTAGTCATCCAAATCATGGCCACCGTCGGCCTCAATGTGACCAAAGTGCACTGTGGCAAAGAACTGGGCAATGATCTCTTTGTTCCAATCGTGTCGGAACCCCATAAGTGACTTGACCCTTTGCCTCTCACAGTTGCTGATTACTTCATCAAAAATAGGGTCTCCTTTCCTTGCCATGTGCCCCCGATCCACAACCGAGCCTTGTGTGTGATCTTGGGCTTCTTTATAATCACTGTAGCATAGTAGTCTTGCTGAAATTTAGCCCAAAACCTAGGATCCGATGCGGTCTTGCCCTCCTCATAAGGGTTTTTGTCCCTTAGCTTCTTCAGGGCCTTGGTCATCCCTGACCCATGGTACTTAACCGGCCGATCAGGATAAATGTAAGTAGGTGGCATGATCCTCAACCTACCCTGATCGTCATCGTCCTCTTCCATGGCATCCACATCCTCTTCTTCTTCCTCCTCATCCTCATCCTCATCCTCGGCACCATCGGCCGTCCGACCCGGCCTCTCGGTGCCTCCTCAACTCAAACCGACCGGATAAGTCTCATCTTCAACATTGTCATCGCCGCTTGTTCCGGTGTCACCTCCTAGATCGGGATCCTCGGCACTAGCTTGAGTTGAGCGGCGTCTCAATCTCTTGCCGCCGATGTTTACGATGCCGCCCTTCCCCAAAATCACCGGGGATGGCTCCTCGGCGAGTTAGGACTTCTTCTCTTCTTTTCTTAGCCCCTTTCTTTTCCCGCACCATAGTTGCCGTCCCGAGTCACACAAAGGATGACAAGAGTGTATAAGACTCCGGAAAAAGATTGAATTGAATTGGAATTGAAACTTGAAAGTTCGGAAACAGTTGGGTGCGTTGCGGGCCACACCCCAGTCGAGGCCGGTGAGGGGCACCGGTCGGTACCGGTGCCACCCAGAACAGAGCCAATTGCTCCCACATTCAATCTGAGCAGATGGTGATCTAAGATTTTGTCTAGATAAACAAAAGACACCCTAGAATAGATAAGTGTTGAAAAACAAGAAGAAAACACAATTTGGGGTTGGACATGCGCCACCGGTCAGACCGGTGACGGCCACCGGTCAGACCGGTGAAGGCCGTCCGCACCCAATTTGTGATTTCTCACAATGTGTCCAACAAAATGCTATGGATCTATAGGAATGTCTTCTAGGTGATCTCAGAAGATGTTCTACCAAAGGGAATTCAAAACTTTGCACCGAGTGAGGAGATCGGGCAAAAGAAAGGTTTGAATACCTTTGGAGAGATGAACTCGAGTTGAATCCGAGAAACACGAAGGGGAAAGTGAAGAGGAGCCTTAGGAGATCCTTTTGCTTCCAATCTTGAGGCTTTTCCTTGGTTGAAACTTCAAATCACCATGGATTGTGAGGGAGATGAAAGAGAGGAGATGGAGGAGGTGTTCACGGTTTGGAGGCAGTGGTGGGATGGTGAATGATGGAGGAGAGAGAAGGAAGGGGGGTAAAAGGATTCCTTTTACTGTGGCCCCACGGGCTGACGCCGGGCGTCACCGGTCAGACCGGTGACGGCCACCGGTCAGACCGGTGACAGCCGCTGGTCAAGCCAGAGAGGCCATATCGGTTTTCCGGCCCCCGTCGGTAGAACCGAAGATCCTGATAAAATTCAACAGAGAGTCCTTATCGGTAGAACCGACGCGCCCACGGTAGTACCGGCCCTTTTTCCTCCTTTTTGAGATTTTTCTCCTTGAAACTTCTCCAAAAAGGTTATAGGACAATTTCCATCCACTTAGGTTGCATAACCATGATTATGTGACTTCAAGGTATCCACCGGTCAGACCGGTGGCTTGCACCGGTCAGACCGGTGCGGCCTTGAGAAGCAAAAATTGAGCCACAACACAGAATTTTTTATTTCAACCTTTAAGGAAGTCTTGGATAAGAGATATTAAGTTGATATTGATCCAAAAACCATCAATTCTTAGAAGAATGAGGATTACCAATCTAATTTGCGAATTCTTGATTCTTCCAAGATTGAGAGAGATAAAAGAATGGATTTTTAGGGACTTGAGAAAATCTTCTTAACTGTGACTAGCCATCAATCAAACAAGGAGAACTATAGTCACAACTAAGTTGATTGGGTCACTAAGACCAAGAACCAAATATTTTTCAAAGAAAGCACACTTCCTGTTCATGCTAGTTGATTTTTCGAAAACATCTATCCTATATCACAAAATGCATGCATCCACTTCAAATGAATGCCCTAACAAGCATATTTGGCTCATATCTCCATTCTCGAGACACAAAGACGAGTAGAAGAAAAGATATCAACCAAATATCTAGAGAGGAGCGCAAGAGGTCCATTTGAAGCAATTACATGCCAAGGATGGCACACTAGCATGTTGTTATGGCCTAGATGCATTACGGTATTTCAATGAGTTTCGTGAAAACATACCTTTGCCTTAAGACCATTTCATTTGTGCATATACTAACTTTCAAACAATGTTAGCTCTTACTTGTTCTTTAGGAGGTTACGCTTATCGAGAGCTTCCTTTGATATGCATAAACGAATGAGACTACAATATCACTTAGAAGAAGTTGTTAGTCCCATAAGTGACTCAAGTTTTGTAATGAGCTCCCCCTTAAGTAGTGCTAGAGAATTTGAATTTCTCGACCAAGGCACTTTGCTCAATCAAGAACATGTTGAGGCTCATTCCAAAACTTGGTCAAAACACATAAATGATTTGATAATTGACATGTGTTCGGCTTCTCATAACCTTTGACGCCATATCACCCTTCATCTTGAGGGTTTGGACAACCCCGGTCACCGGGCACTCATGCCGGGTCACCCTGCAGCATTCAGAGGCGTACCGGGTCACCCGGGCACTCGTGCCGGGTCACCCGCTCAAGTTTCTGGCTGCGTTGGCACCGGTCAGACCGGTGCCTGTCACCGGTCAGACCGGTGACCACCCTCTGACCCATTTTGGTGATTTTTCCTTCCCTTTTCCTTGAGTGAGTGAATGTATCACTAATTTCAGACCTGCATCCAAGGATAAGGTATTGCTCTACTAGAGAGCCATTAAAGGTATCGAATGGCATGAGAAGGTAAATCTTCATAAAAATAGTCAAAGTCACCACCTCATGCTTTGCTCATGCAAGAAGAGCTTCACATAAGTGTTCACCAAGAACCAAAGTGACTTAGACTCAATCGGGCGCATTAGTTACCGAGATGTCATTGATTTCACGAAATATATGAGTTTGCTCTTCACATGGTCAATTGAATTCATCAAGATTTCTAAGTCCTCCAACCATGTGCTCAATGCATCTCTTTCAACCTGCAAGCTCAGTAAGCATTCCTTGGTACCCAACACTTGTTGGGTCCTATTGGGTTAGTCACAAGGTGTTTAGGAACCCAAATAGCCCTCATGCTACAATGAGGTGAACTAATCTCCCTCATAGCACAAGTTCTATTCTTATCGTTCCTAAGCTTATGGAAATCATAATGGACAAGGTTTGATTTAGGAACATTACCATTTGGGCAATCCTTGCCCATGTGACCCTTTTGACGGCATTCGTAGCAAATACGACTTTTGTTCTTGTTGGTCACCCCATTCCTTGCAATTTCTTTTCTACACTTGCTTCGAGACTTGTTCTTGGAGAAGGTGGCTTCCTTGCCTTGTTTGCTTGAAGTGAGGCGTCTTCCTGCCGACACGGTCGGCCGGTGGCATGCACCGGTCTGACCGGTCACGGTCGAATCCACTTCGCCCGTTGTTGCTTTTGGGCACGAGTTGGCAAGGTGTCCCTTCTCTCCCGCACTTGTAGCACACCCTCCACTTGTTGGAGCTTCTAGGCTTCTTGGAGAGTGACTCTTGTGCCTTGTGCTTGATCGGGCGATATTGGGGTTTGATTTGCCCAACCTCGCTCTTTTCTTGAATCTTGTGCTTGTGGAACCTTGTAGCTTGTTGAGGGGTTGAACTAGTGGCGGTTGATCCCTTCCCAAGCTTCTTCACCATGCTTTCACGGTTATCTTGAGAAGGTTGCACTTTGCTCTTCTCCTTCAACACACACAGGTCCTTTTGGAGCTTTTCGACCTCTTGCTTTAGTTTGTCATTTTCGGCGGCAATGAGGTCTTCACAAGATTCTACAAGTACATGCTCAATGCTAGATTGGCTTGCTTGAGACAAACAATCATTAGCGCTAGATAAAACAACTTGAACTTGTGAGCAAGTGCATGTGTGAGATAGAGGTTGTAGATATTTTACCGATGAAAGCACAACCTCATGGGCTATCTCTAGTGTTGCATAAGAATCAACAAGCTTCTCAAAGGAAAGTTCAAGTTCATTGTGATTAGCTTGTAGGACCATATGCTCGCTAGTGAGCTTCGCTAGTTTGGCTTCTAGATCATCATTGGCATCTTCTTCTAATTTAGCTCTACAAGCAAAGGATTTGATGTCATGATCATATTTGTTAGCCAATGTTTCATACTTACAAACCAAGGATGCAAGTTCGGATTTGAGAAGCTCAAGTTCTCTTGACGAAGAGCTTGAGGCTTCAATCTTTTGGTCCTTAGCCCCTTTGGCTTGTCTCTTCTTCTTGCTTCTCTTCTCCTTCTTGGCCATCAAGCAAGTTGGTGTGCCTCTGCTGGCACCGGTCGACCGGTGGGTGTCACCGTCCGACCGGTCCCCGCAGAGAGACGGCGTCTTCGCTTCTTTGCTCTTCTTCTTGCTTGAGGTTTGATGCTTGAGGCTCAGTGGATGTTGTAGAGGTAGGGCACATCTCCACTGACTCATCTTCATCATCACTCTCGAGTTCATCCCATTTGGTGTTTACCAACTCAAGTAGTAATTTCCAAATGAGATGAGCATCTTCGGAAATCTTTTTGCTCTTCAGGATAATGTACTTTAGTTCGCTACATACACAACTACACAAAAGGTTAGTAACAAGAGCATTAAGTTGCTTCTTCTCCAAGTCCATTGGCGAGACACATGTCTCATCCTTTGGAAGGATACTCGCAACCATAATGCTCTCGCGCGGTAGGGCCCAAAACCTTAAGTGCAATGTGAACATTAGAGCACCAAGAAGAATAGTTTGAGCCATCTAGAGCTAGAGGCTCAAACGGTACCTCACAAGTTGTCGACATCGAAGAACTCCAAGCGGTTAAGCTCGAATCGGAGCACCAAGCTCTGATACCAATTGAAAGGACCTTGATGTCGCCTAGAAGGGGGGGGGTTGAATAGGCGTGACGACCGAATTAAACTTTTTCCCCCAAATCACTTGAGCTGACAGTGCTCCACCGGTCAGACCGGTGGTGGTGACCGGTCAGACCGGTCAAGCACTGGTCTTCACAGATGACACCGGTCGGACGGTGCACCTCACCGGTCGGGACCGGTGTAGCACGAGAGAACTCCGCAAAAACAACTTCAAGCGCCTCTTGGCTTCTAGCACGAACCAAACTCAGGGTGTGGCTCTTGTAGATGATCACAAGCGAGTAATGAGCCCCGCACACACAAGTAACACACCCAAGTAGATCGAAGCGGAAGCAAATGATATATGCTAGAAAAACAACTTAGAGAGAAGAACCACACGAGGAAGCAAGGATTTGTTTCCCGAAGTTCACCACCCACTGAGGAATGGCTACGTCTCCGTTGAGGAGCTTGTAAGGGACAATTCCCACAACAAGCCGGTCTCTTTCAACCACTTTCCTCCTTTCCACTAAGGTGATCTTTTCCACGAAGAGGCAAGATCGCAGCCCTCACAAACTTCCCCGCTTGCTCACCACAACCTTGGGAGCTAGCCGGCGACACCTAGCCGTCTAGGAGGCAAACCTCCAAGAGTAACAAATGCACCAAAGTTTGTAGACCCGTAACCAAAGTGCTCAAGCTATGGAACCTCGCTCTTGTTAGCTCACAAAGTCACTCCTAGGCTCACTTTCTCAACCCAACACAAAGATGATGGCTTGAATCCACAAATCTCACAAAGAGATGGTTGGGGAGAGCCACTAAGGCTTAGAGCTAGTTAGAAATGGCTTGGGATCTCAAAGCAACAACACTAGAAGCAAGAACCCTCACCCGAAGAGGGCTTGGGGTATTTATACCCCTCAAAGAAGAAAACTAGCCGTTAGACCCGGCGGCACCGGTCGACGGTGCCCTACACCGATCGACCGGTGTATGAAAAACTAGCCGTTGGGCTAGCGGCACCGGCCGGGCCACGGGGTGCCTCGGACCGGTCGGACCGGTCGGGCCCCGAGTTGCCCCAAAACCCTTTTTTTAGAGAAACTAGCACTTCACCATCAAGATGAAATGACCCGAGTTAGGTTAGGAGGGATGGTTAGCACACTCAAGGGCTAGATCTCACTTAGGTCAACTAATGAGCACTTTGACTTGGTCAACTTGCTAAGTTGCATCCCTCTTGATAGTACGGCATACCTATACTCAAGAAAAGAGTAAAAGAGCTTTGATGACCCCTTGAGCTTGAACAACTTCAATTCTTGCCATACTTGATCGATAACCACTTGAGGGCTTTCAACATAGCCTTTGACTTGAGCATGTCCATACTTGAGCTAGTGACTTAGGATCTTTCCATATAGCATAAGAATGCACACTTTGATCCATGGCCACTCCATGTTGCCAATCTTAACGAGTTGATGACTTGCAAAGCTTCCCTCGATTAAGGTTTGAATATGATACTTGAAGACCCCACGGATGCTAGACCTTCACCCTAGCAAAACACTTATGGCGGCTTAGCTACGGCCCCAAAGATTGCTTAGTCCCTCACCCTAGACATCTCGGTTGATCTCTTCATCACTTATCCAATCCACTTTGAGTTCCACTTTGCTTCACACGCAATTAACCTTCATTTGAAAGTCCCGTTTCAAATGCTTGATCTTGATTGACAACGGATATGCAAGCTTCCATTTTTAGAACCATGAAATGTATACTCATCATCTTGTTCTCTTTTAATAAACTCATGAAGCCTTGCACCAAATACTTATCTTTGTAGATGTGAGCCATAAAATACATCCATATATAAAATACTTCAAAAGTAGCTCATGAATATATAATGAAAACCTGCTCACGATCTTAAACAAAAACATTAGTCCTTTAATCGCCTTGTCATTCAATTCACCAAAATCCACTTAGGGGCCTAGATGCACTTTCGGCCCACCCTTGTTAGCCTTGCATTTTTCCCCCACTTGCCGAGCTCCAACCATAAGTGTGCTCGGCCTTGCCTATCGCCGTTCGGGAGGAGAACTTTGGAGGGGAGTTCTACGATGACTTCGATGAGCCGTGAGGCTTGCGGACCCCCAGTCAAGTGCCTGTGGGAGCGGAAGACGAGGACTCGACGAGTAGTTATCGTTTTCCGTTGTTAGAGACCTTCGAGTCTCCCCGCATGAGTGTAATAAGAGGTTAAACTTTGAAATACGTTTGTAAACTGTTTATGGTATTTCACTCATTTTTGTCTATCATATGTGTGTGAACTGATCCTGGCGCACATATGAGATGCACTTGGTTCCTCTTCGGAAATCAGGTGTGACACTTCATCTAATATTAAATTCAAGAAATTCTGAAATTATCATAATAGTCATCTAATCATTGTATAACCTTTTTCTTATTTTCATTGATTTTTTCGTAACTGACTATCATTGTTCGTTTTAACAACTACCATGATGAAGTCTGCTGCTTGTTGTATAGCTTTTGAATTTCCCAAACTCCGAACATGTACCAGTCAAACTTTCTAGAAGACTAAGTAGAAATCAATCATACGTGCCAGATGCTACCAGTAATCTAGCACTCCATCAAATCCCAATTGTTTAATAAAATTACACCGGGAAAACCTTGGAGATCAAGGTTCCAGAACAATAAAAGGGATACATCAGGAGATAAAGACCGTGATCCAGTGAAATTCATACTGAACTATATTGATAGAGGCTCTAACACGAGGTGATAAATTATAATTTAGCCAAGCTCAGATAGCAATCCATATATCATCCAAACATTCTAAAACTGTAATATGATACAACAAAAAAATTTGCCCAGGAAGACTGACATGCCTGATATCTACCATGCCTGATTAAAATTGAGTATATGCTGCAGAATTTCCATAGCCCTCACTATAGCGCGATGTGCCGATGTCAGTGGTCAGTTTCCCCTCGATACCAGAAAAATGATCAGAACTGGTCCCCCTGAATAGCCAAATCCATATCACTACAACATACGCTCTAGCACAGTCAACTGATAAATTTTACAGCTTCTGTTCCAGAAACAAGTATGTCTTCTAAGAATGGAATGGTTTTCCATACTTTCAAGCCTAGTGGTGATCGACCATCTTCAGAACCTGCAACATGCAGTGAAAATGTCTGGAAAAAAACAGGATGACACTAGAGTTTGTATGCAAGCTGAAATATTCAAAGAATAGACCTGAACTTCTCGAGTCATCTTCTATACAAACTGCCATGTAATAAGAACCACATAGCTCCGCAAGTGCAAATTTCCAATTTTCGGACAAGTCACAACTAGAATTAGAATCCTTGAGTGCTTCTCTTTCCTGGCAAGTTGAATGGAAATAAAAGATATATCAACATTTTCAAGTGCTGTAGGCACAAGACCATTCCTTGTAAGTTGCATAGCAACAAAGAGAAGGGAGGAGAAAGAAATACATACTACAGAAATTTGAATTCCGTTATTAGCTGCCAATATGATCGAGAATTTATTGAAAGGAGCACCTGAAAACCCCCTTCCAAGTGCTTTCACGTATGCTTCCTAAAAAAGATTCAGATATCAATGATGGACTATCCATGTAAGCAATGTCTTTTGCAACATCATGTCAGTAAATCATTATTGTAATGTCTGGCTTTATGTAGGAAATGACAACTAAGCCGTTAAATGATACTCAAATGAATTGGATCAAAGGTGCATGAGAAGGTGAGGTCATAAATGATTTCATTTGAGGAGCGTTTATTCGTGAAATGACCATCCATGCAACCATTGCATCTTCTTTAACATGATGCTTCAAAACCCTATCAAACAGCTCATATCAACAATTAACAGGCTAGCACCAATAGGATTGAACTAAAATACATACTTGCATCACTACAGAAAAGGGCAGTGAAGTTGGTCGTGTATGCCTTGAGTGGTAGGTGACTGATTCAGTTAATAATCACTAGCTTCGTGCTGGATAAATCAATGCTCTAACGAATTCAAACCGATAACATAAATTAATCGCATATAAACAGTTGGATTTAAATATAGGATCAGAGAAGTTCTTACTCACTTTAAGAGTCCATAGTTTAATGAATTCCTTTTGCTGAGCATCAGGATCAGGAATGTTAACTAGATAATCAAATTCAGAAGGGGTGAAAAAACGGTCAGCAAGAGATAAAACATTCTTGGCTGTCTTCCGTTTGTTCTCCTCAATGTCAATCCCAATCTGAGAAAGCATAGTAAACAGCAATATAAGTTGAATAACTATAAGCATTTCGTAATCAGTTACAAAAAGAGACATACAGGAACACCCATAGTAACTCCACAGGCAATCAGAGACGATGTGTGCGAAATATTGAAATGCAAAGGCCACTCTGTCCTATCGTCATCAGACCGCCACAGTATCTGATCAAACATAGTGACAAACAAAAGCAAAATTATTCGACCTCTTGATTGCAGAAAGATGGCACTGTAAAAGTTAGTTTGTAAACTCTTACCTCAGGTTTGCCAAATTTGTTCTTCTTAAACTCAAACAACCTTGGATCAATTTTACAATCTGTATCTAGTCTAGTCAAAATAAATTAGCAGAAATCATATCAGTAATTATATCACTATTGCCAAAACATGCTCAACCTACACAAAACAAAAAATAGTAACAAGACATATAATTGACAAGATAAAGGGCCATACTCAAACACTGTGAGAAGCATGTCGATGCAGCGGACAAATTTAGAAGTAAGAATAATTGTATTTAATATCATAATTTAACATTAAAAGTGCTATATTGGATACATTCCATTTATCATATATTCATATTTACATAGTTCCAGAAAGATAGCAAATAAATAAGAAAGCCAGGGAAATTTGGATTTTAGGAACTCGAGTCTAGTCGCCTCAGTATCAAGTATCAACTAGGTTGATTAATCATAAGTTACTAACTGGGACTAATCAAGAGACTCTCCAACTAATCGTGGTTAGAATCAAATCACCCCAGTTCTGATTATAGAACAATCAATGGACGATTAGTCGGATGACTTGAGAACACTAGGCATGCACCTGTACAATAGCATGCATCGCATGTGACACTGGGCCAAACAGAACAGTCCCTCCACTAAGAGCAGTACACTATTCTATTCCAGCGATACCAGGTTGTGCATGTCACTACAAGTCCAACTTGAACCGCCAGCATGGAAAATTTCTGAACCACTAATATGCATTGATATGGTAACATTTTAGTATTATTCATAATTTAAATGACGGTAAGCTTGAAAATTCAATGTAATGCAACATAAAATTCGATAAGTAGTTGATGGTTTCGTACATCTAGAGAGTGTGGTGCGCACCAGTGCACGGGACAGCACAGCAACTTTCTGCAACTTTTCCCCATCCATAGACAAAGCACTCTTCCGTTCAGAAGGGGAAAGGAGCTCCATGTACATATTCAATTGGGAGGTGTCATTCAACTCATCAGGCGAAAGATACCAGATATGTACCTCTCTGCGAACAATTAACTCATATAATTAGTGTATTCAATACCTTGATGGCATCACAATTAGAAGAAAGAACAACTAACAGCTTCCAAATATAAAATACATGAATTACATTCTTAAGTCCAGCATTTAGTCCAATCCTGGAGAAAAATTTTAGTAAATAGCATCTCTAGTTACTTTTGTGAGTTTAATCATAATTTGGGAACCATTTGGTCTCGAGTCTTGACAAGGCAAGTGCTGTTTTTCTTACACCCACTAGTTTAAGCATCATATTTGATGCAGAAGTATGCATTACCAAGATATCAAAGGTCCCAGGTTACGGCCCACACATGAGGTGTCAGCCATTAGTCGTACTATATACTTCAGATTATCTCATTTCCAATTTTTCTTCAGGGAGAGACATAATAATAACATTGAGGTAACTCCAGCTTTTGCCGTATGGACTATACTAGCTTGAACTGATTGTGTAAATTCCAAAGGAGGGGCAAAAGCACGGAAAAATTAGAAAATAACAAGAAGCAGTGAGCAGGCAAACATGAGACGGTTCTAGTCTGATAATCTGAAAGTTGTTCACGAGGGAAAGTTCTGAAAGACCCAACTAAACCGCACGGTCAAATTGGCCTTTTGCAACAATGGCAGGGCTGTCTTTGCTACTTAGCAAAATATTAACAGCCATTCAAGCAGCAGATTGCAGAACCCAACTTGCCAAACCAGTCCGAGGAAAAAAACTCAAAATCTAGAAATAGCAACACTAACCCACCAAATAGCTGGTGAAACTGAAGAACAACAATGTTTTCATAGCAGAAGCGAGAGGCTCACACGAAAGGGGAAGGAGTATAACTCCCCGGCGCATTTCGGTCGCTCAACGAATTCCCTAATCCGTCGATCACAACAGGTCCAACCTGTGCCCAAGTACGTACAGTGCCTAAATCCAAACCCCAACTGTCCCTCGAGAGATCTGAGCCCACTTCTCTCTTCACATCCCTACATCTGAACGAATCTATGACCCGCACCTGAACTTTCCGCTCGAAACTGTTTGTCTCAAACAATCGCATGATCAGGGAACTAATTATAGGCTAAAAGAAGCAAGAGGAGAACAGCACCTTCGGGGCTGCAGGCGCGGTGGGGGCGGGAGCGAGGAGAAGAAGCGCCCGCCCGTGACACCCGGCGTCCGGGGAGCAGGAGGCGGCGGTGGCAGCGGCATCGCGCGGCGGAGCAGGCACTGGCGCATCGACGACGGCTCCGTTTTCGTTTATAGCGGGCGTGGCGGGCCGCGGGCGGCCGGACGGCCGGCGAGTGGTCGGTCGGTGTCGATGGGAACGAGGCGGCTGTCGGCGAAACCAATGGGCAGGGCCCAGGGATCGATTTGCTACCGTGTCGCTCGTTTTTTTTATTTTTTTTCTTTGATTTCAGGAAAATAAATAGTTTGATTCAACATTGGCTTCGACTACCGGCTGGTTTGCGTACTCGTGGGTCGGTCGCGCCCCAAGACGCACAGCTTCCATTTCCCCCGGGGATTTCCCTGGTGGGAGATGGCGGTGACTTTGGATGATGTGGCCCTCCTCTTTGGGCTACCGTGCTCGATGACCCCATGGGGCCCGTTGACCCCCCGCCGTGGCGCGACGACTTACTCGCAAGGTTCGCCGGAGTGGTGCGTCGTCCCGCACGCTAGAGGTGCTCGACTTCACCAACTCCCACGGCCCCACGTGCGCTTGGTTGCGCAAGTACAACGTACGTACCTCTATATGTCGTTTTTTCAAAGTATCGCGCTTTTCCGCTTTTGACCGAATTTTGATTTTTTTTCGTGCCTCGTACATGAGGGACGATGCCGACGAGCGACGAGTAACACGCACTTGGAGGCGTACATGTTGTGGTTGTTCGGCTACGTGATGTTCTGTGGGTCCCAGGGGGCGTGGTGTCGAGGTTCCTGATCCCCCACACGCGGAGGATTGCCGACGCCATCGTGGAGGAGATGCCCCGCATCAACCGGGGTATGCTGCGGTTTCGGTCGCAACGTACGGGGTCCGTGCATTGCGTGTGTTAACACCAAAAAATGGTACAGGAGAAAGGCTGACTTGTGGGCCGAGCTTGGTAATGAATACCATTCGGCTAGGAAAAATCTCCTCAAAGGAATCGGTAAAGGATGCTTGTGGTCGGCAATGTGCCATCGTTCGGTAGAGGAAGTTTTCGGGAATGCGTGGTGACGTGGCCCGATGCGAGGAAAGAACGAGTTGATGGCGTATACGAGACGGACATTGGCGTCGGAGCATTAATTTAGACATTAAATGTTGTACTCGTAGTCGACCAGGAGTCGTGTTAGGACAAGGGTATAAATATAAACCCTTGATGTCTGTAATAGGGATCGAACATCTTCGCAACTAAACCGGCCCCGTGCCACACCAAGTCCTTTAGTCGAGTCGTCGAGTTCTTTGAGAGGAATCATCGATCTGTCGACCTCCGTAAGTAACGACAACCTTGTATCATGTCTAGTATCATGCGGTGGATTTAGACCGTGATGCAAGTAGTCTTGTTACCATGCTTAGTATCATGCGGTGGATTTAAGCTTGGCTCATGAGGGTTTCTTATTGGATCATGAGTCATGTGGTAGGCTAAGATCTATCTTGAAGCTAGTTATAGGCTCTATTAGATTTGACAACATCTAATAGATTCATTAAGTTACTACGTGTTGCTTTGAGTTTTTACTTTATGTTTAAATTCATGTAACACTCTTTTGCCCAATTTAGATTGGTTAGGATCAGCTTTATCTCGTTTTATGATCCTTATGTTGCATGTTCAAGTTTTAAACCCAACGTGGTACATGGATCACGTGCTCTTCAATAGCCGAACCCGAACCGATCTAGATTGTCACGTGTTGTGGGTTCAAGTGTATCAATCTTGTTTAGATTTTGACGAAACCGGGTATCATGCGGTAGATGCGAGGTTTTTGGGTTGTATTAGAGCTAATCATCCGGTGGATTAGATTTCGATTCAATCGATAGATCTATCATCATTGATAACGCTCGTTCCTTCTTCACGGAACTTGAATCGGCTCGAATGTACCGAATTCGGCAATGCCTTCATGAGTAAAACATGTTCATAAGTCTGTTTTAAATAATGCGTGCTTTTAGCCTTCCATATTTAGATTGTATCATGCGGTGGATTAGTCTCTTTGTGGTCGGTGGTGTGATTACAAACAAGTTGTATCATGCGGTGGATTAACTTGCTTGTTATCATGCTTGACGGGTTTGAAAGTATCTAGACATGCGATAGACTAGTGCTTTTGGCCTATGCACGTTTGTTTATCTTATATTTATAATCATGCTTTACCTTATTTATTTTATTTGTTGTTTATAATAAAAAATCGGTCATGATCATGCGTGAGCAACATTATTTAAACACGGATCGATCTTTTGTCACGCTTACGTCATCCATTCGGCTATATCCTCGTTTTATGTTTTAAAGCTCTCGAATGATGTTTAAGTCGCCGGCGGATAGCTTGTTGTAGCTATATGTCATTTTAATTGGCTTTCTAGTCCTAAATACGGAACCGTCATCGGTACCACCCGACAAGTTCCATGTTTTATCTAATTATTTTCATCCTTTGTCGGTTTCGGGAAAATTGACCGGCACGCTTTCGGATCGAGCACGTGATCTAAGCCGGCTTCGTTCGCTTGCCGTGTGCTTGGCGTGAGGTGCAAATTTTGCGTCAACAACGTGCACTAAGACGGGCACCCGGTCCGATCCTCCTCGGATGCCCGCTTCCGCCGCACCCGTGGAGCTACGAGCGCTTCCGTCGGTCGGCCATCGGTCGACCGATCGCCGTACTCGGAGCCGGGAGGAGGGGAACGACCCGGCGGACGGTGTCGACCATGGGGTCGATGTGGTGCCGCCGCCAAGTTCGTACTTCGAGCTAACTTCGTTCGTTAGGTAAAGTAATGTAATTCATCAAGTTAATTCATTCTCTTGTTTGCGGCTCTCTTGGACGGAGCGGACTAGGAGGTCGGACTTCGTCGGCCGGATCGACGACCTCACCGACCGTGATGTTATCCGGCGCTCGTACACCGACGCCTTGGTCACCACGCATGCACCGCAGGTCTCTCGTCCCCCGTACTTTCGGGACCGTGACTTCTGAATGACCAAGACGCCACTCGTCCACAACATGTACGTCGAGGAGTACCACATCGAGCGTGTGATGGGGCGGTTCGACCTCTACCGAGCTACGCTCGTGCCCGTCGCACACACCGCCGACCCATCCGTGCACCAATAAGTTCATTGCAAACTTAAATAGTTTCTGTGGATTAGTGACGAAAGTTAGTTTGCTGACCAATTGACTGTTTCTTGTCGTAGGTGGACGAGGAAGGGGTCGAGGAGTTCGGCCCTTTTTCTGGGGAAGCTGCAGCACTACCTGGTCGCATGGGAGACCACCGTGTGGCACGTCGCCGTCGAGCCGCGCTTACACGACGATGACGCTTGGAGAGCGTACCTGCAGTGGTACACGGTGAGGAACCGGTCGCGTGTGATGTACGTCCCCCCGAACCCTCACCTCGACCTCGGGCCAGCGTCAGCGTACCCCTACCGACGGGATCAATCCCACAACATCTTAGTAAGTTCTTTTGCATTGACTCAAATGAAGTCACATTCGCTAAAGTTTCGTTGTACTAACAATTCGTCCGATCTTAACAGTACGACACAGCTCGAGAGATGTACCACCTGGCCCTGCACATGGGCTCAACGATGGACCACATGACGTTGCACCGGATACGGACAGAGCTGCAGAAGATGGTGGCCCTGACCTAGCGAATCATGCACGCGGTGAACTTCCGCGGCGACGAGGGTTACCTCCTTCCCTGCCACCCCTCCTCCTCCACCAGCTGTGCTTCCACTTCAGCTTCATACCAGGCACTCTCGTCCTCGACACGTCCACCGTTCGCGCCCACTGCATCCGCTCCGTACCTGCCACAGCTGAGTGCTTTCTACGTCACAAGTACATGTTTTTTGTTGCTAGTTATATTATTTAGAGAGACCACAACATATTTTATTGGTCCATGACTGACTAATATTTTTATAGAGAGACCACCGATACCTACGGGACCGGGTCCTTCGTCGTGGGCAGGAGCTTCACCGGTTCAGCAGCAGCCAGTGTTTGAGACAGCTGTTCAGCAGCAACAGCCAGTGCTTGAGCCACCTGTTCAGCAGCAGGCGTTGTTTGAGCCACCTGCTTCGGATGATTACTACACTGGCAAAACATCACCGCTGGAGTTTCCGTTGGACAGTTGTTGGGCGGCACCGTCGATGAGATCGGTTGTACACAGCTGACAGGAGCCCCGCCCATGACCCAGCTAACGCAGGAGCAACAACGCGCGATGATGGAGGACTTCCACGACCCGACACGACGTGCAGCCGAGGGGTTGGTGGCGGCAACATCGGTGGAGGCGGAGGCACGGGCGACCGGAGGGGGACCGCCCCGGCGGGATCGACGACTCCACAGGCACCGACCAGAGGGGGGGTCCCGTCGGGCTCAGCGACTCCACAGGCAGCGATCGGAGGGGGGACTGTCCCATCGGGCTTAGGTGCTCCCTTAGCGACACCCCCCCCCCCCCCCCCGAGCCGGCGGTCGGAGGACGTGATCGCCATCCACGCGCCCCCCTCACGTACCCGACCCCACCATATGAGGGCTGCACAGAGGCGGTGGTAGCGGCAAGGAGGAAGGAGCACCAGGGCCCATCACGACCGACGAAGCGCGGTCGTATTTAGATTTGCATTTGGACAGTTGTCGTGTATATTACTTTGTTTGTTCTAATTATTTTATGTATTTTCATATTCAGTTTCTTGTTATTTCACATTTATAGTATTGAGAAAAAACAAAAATCAAGAAAACCAAAAACAAAAAAACCCCAAAAGCACCTACCGCCTTTTGAATTGGCGGGAGGCTTAAAGAATCTGCCGTTTCAACGCGGTAGCCGCCGCCGGTGAAAGTGCATCTAGGCCCCTAAGTGGATTTTGGTGAATTGAATGACAAGGCGATTAAAGGACTAATGTTTTGTCTAAGATTGTGGGCAAGTTTTCTTTATATATTCATGAGCAACCATTGAAGTATTTTAATTATGGATGTATTTTATGACTCACATCTACAAAGACAAGTATATGGTGCAAGACTTCATGAGTTTATCGAAAGAGAACAAGATGATGAGTGTACACACTACGGTTCTAAAGTTGGAAGCTTGCATATCCGTTGTCAATCAAGATCAAGCATTTGAAGCAAGGTTTTTCAAATGAAAGGTTAATTGTGCACGAAGCAAAGTGGAACTCAAAGTGGATTGGATAAGTGATGAAGAGATCAACCGAGATGTCTAGGGTGAGGGACTAAACAATCTTTGGGGCCGTAGCTAAGCCGCCATATGTGTTTTGCTAGGGTGAAGGTCTAGCATCCGTGGGGTCTTCAAGTATCATATTCAAACCTTAACCGAGGGAAGCTTTGCAAGTCATCAACTCGTTAAGATTGGCAACATGGAGTGACCATGGATCCAAGTGTGCATTCGTATGCTATAAGGATAGATCCTAAGTCACTAGCTCAAGTATGGACGTGCTCAAGTCAAAGGCTATGATGAAAGCCCTCAAGTGGACATTGTTCAAGTATGGCAAGAATTGAAGTTGTTCAAACTCAAGAGGTTAACGAAGCTCATTTATTCTTTTCTTGAGTATAGGTATGCCGTATTATCAAGAGGGATGCAACTTAGCGAGTTGACCAAGTCAAAGTGCTCTTTAGTTGACCTAAGTGAGAATTAGCCTTAGAGTGTGATAACAAACCCTCCTAACCTAACCCGGGTCATTTCATCTTGGTGGTGAAGTGCTAGTTTCTTTAAAAGAGGTTTTGGGGGTAACTCGGGTCCGACCGGTCCGAGGCACCGGTCGACCGTGCCGCTAGCCCAACGACTAGTTTTTCGATCACCGGTCCGATCGGTGTGAGGCACCGGTCCGACCGGTCTTGCTCGCGCGACTAACGGCTAGTTTTCTCCTTTGAGGGGTATAAATACCCCAAGCCTTCTTCAAGTGAGGGTTGCTGTTTCTAGTGAGTTTGCTGAGGTCCCAAGCCATTTCTAACTAGCTCTAAGCCTTAGTGGCTCTCCCCAACCATCTCTTTGTGAGATTTGTGGATTCAAGCCATCATCTTTGTGTTGGGTTGAGGAAGTGAGCCTAGGAGTGACTTTGTGAGCTAACAAGAGCAGTTTCCATAGCTTGAGCACTTTGGTTTCGCGTCTACAAACTTTGAAGCATTTGTTACTCTTGGAGGTTTGCCTCCTAGACGGCTAGGTGTCGCCGGCTAGCTCCCAAGGTTGTGGTGAGCGGCGGGAAGTTTGTGAGGGCCGCGATCTTGCCTCTTCGTGGAAAAGATCAGCTTAGTGGAAAGGAGGAAAGTGGTTGAAAGAGACCCGACTTGTTGTGGGAATTGTCCCTTACAAGCTCCTCAACGGAGACGTAGCCATTCCTCGGTGGGTGGTGAACTTCGGGAAACAAATCCTTGCTTCTTCGTGTGGTTCGACTCTCTAAGTTATTCATTCTAGCATATTACATTTGCTTCCGCTTCGATCTACTTGGGTGTGTTACTTGTGTGTGCGGGGCTCATTACCGTGCTTGTGATCATCTACAAAGGCCACTTCCCGAGTTTCGTTCATGCTAGAAGCCAAGAGGTGCTTGAAGTTGTTTTTGCGGTTCTCTCGTGCTACACCGGTCTAATCGGTGAGGCGCACCGGCTCGACCGGTGTCACCCGTGAAGTTCGGTGCTCGACCGGCCCGACCGGCCACCGCCACCGGTCTGACCGGTGGAGCACTGTCAGCTCAAGTGTTTGGGGGAAAAGAGTTTAAACTGGTCGTCTCGCCTATTCACCCCCCCTCTAGGCGACATCAAGGTCCTTTCAATTGGTATCAGAGCTTGGTGCTCCGATTCGAGCTTAACCGCTTGGAGTTCTTCGATGTCGACAACTTGTGAGGTACCGTTTGAGCCTCTAGCTCTAGATGGCTCAAACTATTCTTCTTGGTACTCTAATGTTCTCATTTCACTTAAGATTTTGGGTCCTACCGCTGAGAGCATTATGGTTGCGAGTATCCTTCCAAAGGATGAGACATGTGTCTCGCCAATGGACTTGGAGAAGAAGCAACTCAATGCCGTTATTACTAACCTTTTGTGTAGCTGTGTATGTAGAGAACTAAAGTATATTATCTTGAAGAGCAAAAAGATTTCCGAAGATGCTCATCTCATTTGAAAATTACTACTTGAGTTAGTAAACACCAAATGGGATGAACTCGAGAGCGATGATGAAGATGAGTCAATGGAGATGTGCCCTACCTCTACAACATCCACTGATCATCAAGCATCAAACCCCAAGCAAGAAGAAGATCAAAGAAGCGAAGACGTTGTCCCTCTGTAGGAACCGGTCAGACCGGTGACACCCACCGGTCAGACCGGTGCAAGCAGGGGCACACCAACTTTCTTGATGGCCAAGAAGGAAAAGAGAAGCAAGAAGAAGAGACAAGCCAAGGGGCTAAGGACCAGAAGATTGAAGCTTCAAGCTCTTTGTCAAGAGAACTTGAACTTCTCAAATCCGAACTTGCATCCTTGGTTTGTAAGTATGAAACTTTGGCCAACAAATATGATCATGACATCAAATTCTTTGCCCGTAGAGCTAAAATTGAAGAAGATGCCAATGATGATCTAGAAGCCAAACTAGCGAAGCTCACTAGCGAGCATATGGTCCTACAAGCTAATCACAATGAACTTGAACTTTCCTTTGAGAAGCTTGTTGACTCTTATGCAACACTAAAGATAGCCCATGAGGTTGTGCTTTCATCGGTAAAATCTATACAACCTCTATCTCACACATGCACATGCTCACAAGTTCAAGTCAATTTATCTTGCGCTAATGATTGTTTGTCTCCAGCAAGCCAAACTAGCATTGAGCATGTACTTGTAGAATCTTGTGATGACCTCTTTGTTGAAGAGAATGATAAACTAAAGCAAGAGGTTGAAAAGCTACAAAAGGACTTATATATGTTGAAAGAGAAGAGCAAAGTGCAACCTTCTCAAGATAACGGTGAAAGCATGGTGAAGAAGCTTGAGAAGGGATCAACCGCCACTAGTTCAACCCCTCAACAACATACAACGTCCCACAAGAACAAGATTCACGAAAAGAGCGAGATTGGGGAAATCAAACCCCAATATCGCCCGATCAAGCACAAGGCACAAGAGTCACTCTCCAAGAAGCCTAGAAGCCCCAACAAGTGGAGGGTGTGCTACAAGTGCAAAGGAAGGGACATCTTGCCGACTCGTGCCCAAAAGCAACAACGAAGGTGGCTCGACCGTGACCGGTCGGGGCCGTGCATGCCACCGGCCGACCGGTGCCGACCGTGGCGCCCCACTTCAAGCAAACAAGGCAAGGAAGCCACCCTCTCCAAGAACAAGACTCGAAGCAAGTGTAGAAAAGAAATTGCCGAAATGGTGTAACCAACAAGAACAAAAGTCGCATTTGCTATGAATGTCGTCAAAAGGGTCACATGGGCAAGGATTGCCCAAATGGTAACATTCCTAAATCAAACCTTGTCCATTATGATTTCCATAAGCTTAGGAACGATAAGAATAGAACTTGTGCTATGAGGGAGATTAGTTCACCTCATTGTAGCATGAGAGCTATTTGGGTTCCTAAGCACCTTGTGACTAACCCAATAGGACCCAACAAGTGTTGGGTACCAAGAAATGCTTACTGAGCTTGCAGGTTAAAAGAGATGCATTGAGCACATGGTTGGAAGACTTTGAAATCTTGATGGATTCAATTAACCATGTGAAGAGCAAACTTATATAAATCGTGAAATCAATGTCATCTCGAATCGATGCGCTCGATTGAGTCTAAGTCACTTTTGGTTGTTGGTGAACACTCATGTGACGCTCCTCTTGCTTGAGCAAAGCATGAAGTAGTGACTTTGACTATTTTTATGAAAATTTACTTTCTCATGCCATTCGATGCTTTTGATGGCTCTCTAGTAGAGCAATGCCTTATCCTTGATTGCAGGGATTTAAATTAGTGATACATTCACTCACTCAAGGAAAAGGGAAGGAAAAATCACCAAAATGGTGTCGGGCGGTGGTCACCGGCTCGACCATCGGATGAGCACCGGTCCGACCGGTGCCAACGCAACGGCCCGCATTTGGGTGGGTGACCGGCAAGACGGTGCCGGGTGACCCGTGCGGCGGCTCGTATGTTTGCAGGGTGACCCGACAAGAGTGCCCGGGTGACCCGGGGTTGTCCAAACCATCAAGGAGAAGTGTGATTTGGCGTCGAAGGTTATGAGAGGCTAAACACATGTCAATTATCAAATCATTCATGTGTTGTGACCAAGTTTTGGAATGAGCCTCAACGAGTTCTTAATTGAACAAAGTGCCTTGGTCGAGAAAATCAAATTCTCTAGCACTACTTAAGGGGGAGCTCATTACAACACTTGAGTCACTTGTGGGACTAACAATTTCTTCTAAGTGATCTTGTAGTCTCATTCGTTTGTGCATCTCAAAGAAAGCTCTCGATAAGCGTAACTTCCAAAAGAACAAGTAAGAGCTAACACCGTTTGAAATTTAATATATGCAAAGATGAAATGGTCTTAAGGCAAAGGTATGTTTTCACGAAACTCATTGAAATACCGTAATGCATCTAGGCCATAAAACCATGCTAGTGTGCCATCCTTAGCGTGTAATTACCTCAAGTGAATTTCTTGTGCTCCTCACTAGATATTTGGTTGATATCTTTATTTCCACTCGTCTTTATGTCTTGAGGATGAAGATATGAGCTAAATATGCTTGTTAGGGCATTCATTTGAAGTGGATGCATGCACTTTGTGTCATAGGATAGATTTTTCGAAAAATCAACTAGCATGTATAGGAAGTGTGCTTACTTTGAAAAATATTTGGTTCTTGGTCTTAGTGACCCAATCAACTTTGTGACTATAGTTCTCCTTGTTTGATTGATGGCTAGTCACAATTAAGAAGATTTTCTCAAGTCCCTAAAATCCATCTTTATTTATCTCTCTCATTCTTGGAAGGATCAAGAATTCTTGAATAAATAGGTTAATACTCCATTCTTCTAAGAATTGATGTTTTCTGGATCAATATCATCTTTCTATCTCATATCCAAAACATCACTAAAGGTTGAAATGGAAATCTATCCTCGTGGCTCAAAATTTGTTTCTCAAGGGCGCACCGGTCCGACCGTGCTAGCCACCGTCCGACCGGTGGTGACCTTGAAGTCACATAATCCTTTTTCTCGCAACCTAAGTAGATGCAATATGTCCTATAACATATTTGGAGAAGTTTTAAGGAGCAAAATCTCAAAAAGGAAGAAAAGGATCGGTACTACCGTGGGTACGTCGGTTCTACCGATAAGGCCTCTCTGTTGAATTTTATCGGGATCTTCGGTTCTACCGAGGGTGGGTCGGAAAAACCGATAAGGGCTCTCTCGGCTCGACCGGCGGGGCGGCCACCGGTCGACCGTGCCCGTCACCGGCCGACCGTGACGCCCGCGTCAACCCGTGGGGCCACATTAAAAAGTAATCATCTTTTACCCCTCTCCTTCTCTCTCCTCTATCATTTCACCGGCCCTCATCCAACCCAAACCGTGGTGAACTCCCCTCCCTCTTCTCTCCTTCACCTCTCTCAAAATCCATGGTGGTTTGAAGATTAAACCAAGGAAAGGACTCAAGATTGGAAGCAAAAGGATCTCCCAAGGCCCCTCTACAATTTCCCCTTCGAGTTCTTTGGATTCAACTCGAGTTCCTCTCTCCAAAGGTATTCAAACCTTTCTTTTGCCCGATCTCCTCACTTGGTGCAAAGTTTTGAATTTCCTTTGGTAGAACATCTTCTCGAGATCACCTAGAAGACATACCTATAGATCCATAAGGTTTTGTCGAACACATTGTGAGAACCCACGAATTGGGGTCGGACGACCTTCACGGCCTCGACCGGTGGCCGTCACCGGCCGACCGGTGGCGCATGTCCACCCCCTAATTGTGTTTTCTTCATGTTTTTCAACACATATCTATTCTAGGATGTCTTTTGTTCATCTAGACCAAATCTTAGATTGATAGCCGCCGTATTGATTGTGAGAGCAATTGGCTCGTTTCGGGTGGCACCGGCTCGACCGTGCCCCTCACCGGTCTGACCGGTGTGGCCCAGAACAGACCCAATTGTTCCGAACTTTCAAGAATCAATTCCATATCAATTCAATCTTTTTCCTAGAGTCTTATACACTCTTGTCATCCTTTTTGTGACTCAGGACAGCGGCTATGGTACGGGAAAAGGAAGGGGCAAAGAAGAGAAGAGAAGAGGTGCTCTCTCGCCGAGGAGCTATCCTCGGTGATTTTGGGGAAGGAGGCAGCACCGTCAACGTCAGCGGCAAAAGGTTGAGACGCCGCTCAGCTCAAGCAAGTGCAGAGGATCCCGACCTAGGAGGTGACACCGGCACTAGCAGCGATGATAATGTTGAGGATGAGACCTTTCGGGCCGGTTTGAGCCGAGGAGGCACCGGGAGGCCGGGTCCGACGGCCGATGAGTATGAGGATGAGGATGAGGAGGATGAGGAAGAGGATGTGGACGCCATGGACGAGGATGACGATGACCAGGGTAGATTGAAGATCATGCCGCCCACTTACATTTACCCCGACAGCCGTGAAGTACCACGGGCCGGCATGACCAAGGCCCTAAAGAAGCCGAGGGACAAGAACCCATATGAGGAGGGTAAGACCGCATCGGATTCGAGGTTTTGGGCTAAGTTTCAGCAGGATTACTATACCACCGCGATCATAAAGAAGCCCAAAATCACTCACAAGGCACAATATGTGGATTGGGAGCACATGGCTAGGAAAGGAGACCCAATATTTGATGAAGTTATTAGCAAATCGTGAGAGGCAAAGGGTGAAGACACTTATGGGGTTCCGACAGATTGGAACAAGGAGATCATAGCCCGCTTCTTTGCCACAAGGCACTTTGGTCACATTGAGACCGATAGGGCTATGACTTGGATGACCAATGGCCAAAAGTACTCCATCACGTTTCACGATTTTTTAGGTGCTTTGGGATCATGGCGGGAGATGGGGAGTTGAGGAAGCTCCATGATGAGGGAGAGCTCGAGAAGGATGCTTTGCATGTGATGTACCCTCGTGGTGAGCATGCCAACTATAGGAAGGTGAAGAATCTCTACACCTACGTTGCTGTCCTAAATAGGCTCCTTAGGGTGTCTATTACACCTAGAGATGGAAACCCCTCGAGATCACAAAATTCCGGAAACTTGATGGTTTCTTTGAGGCCGGAGCTCCGGAGTTTAGTATTGGGGATTTCATTTGGCAAGAGATTAAGCACCTATCCGAAGACCCCAAGAAGATTTGCGGCTATAGTCCGTACATCATGTACATGATTGAAAAGGTTGCGAAGACGGAGTTTCCCAAAAATGTGACACACAAGCCTCTCGAAGCTCAATCCTAGCAAGAATCCTCGGTTTCCATCACCTAGAGTTGAGCATGCACCGGGTCATGAGGAAGAAATATTTGAGGAGGGAGCAGCTCGGCCGGATTCGCCTCGGGCGGGGGCTCGGGGACCGTCACCGGTCCGACCGGGCCGAGCACCGGTCCGACCGGGGGGGTGGCCCGGCACCGTACGGACCTCGCAGTCCACCTCCCCTTTGCGGAAGTTTCTCAACTTCATATTTGGGATGTGCAGGGAGCCGCATGACATCCAAGTTGAGCAACAAAGGTCGAGAAGGGCAAACAAGCAAATGAGGGACACGATGAAGCTAATGCACAATGCCCAAGGTTTTCAACCTCCTCGCTCTCCACCATCTCCGCAGTCTCCACAGAGTTGAGATACCGTCCTCTCGAGGAAAGGATGAGAGGATGGGCCAACTCCGACTTGCTTAATCAATATGGGCCCATGTTCTTCGAGTCCGGCAAGGACAAGGATCGTCCTCATCGGTTCCACCTCCACCATTTGTACCTCCTCCTCCGGATGTGGCCGGATCGTCTCATCTCATGGAAGAAGAGTAAGCATCCCCACCTCCTCCACCTCCCGAGCAAGTACAAGATTGGGGCGCTCGCTTCTTCGCCGAGATCTTTGGCTACAACCCTTACTTCTATGGTAAAAATCGCGCTCCCATAGCTCATCCATCTCAAATCACCGTCTCGCAGTCTATTTACCTAAACTCTCCTTTGCATTGGATTCTTGACAACTCTCAAATAGGAGGGGGATCTCACCCGGAGACGGATCTCAAGGACAAAGGATCGCAAGAATCGCTTCTTCTCCGTGCCCTTCTTGGATGCTTGATGACAAAGGGGGAGAAGATTCATGATTAAAGCCTCAAGTCCGCGTTGTCCGGGTTGTTGTCGTGTTGCACCGGCCGACCGGTGCCCCGCAACGGCCGACCGGCTCGCCGGGCCGTTGAGAGAAGCCTTGTAAAAAGTTAGAACTTTATCGTAGTGGACTTGAGAACATTTGTGTGAGTGCTACCGTGTGTTTAAAACCTTATTGTAATATCTAAGCGACTTTATTGCTAGTTTGTGATGCATGAATTGAGTGGTGTTTGTTTGTGTTGGCTAAATGGAGCAAAGTGATCTAAACCACTTGCAACCCCGGCATGATCACCTTGGACCAAATAGCACGCACTTCGTTGCTTTGTGCGCTGACTGGACCTGACCGGTCTGACCGGTCAGGGGCATCGGTCCGACCGGTGCCGCCCGCTTGTGTGGGCCGGGCCGGACTCGACCGGTCCGACCGGCCGCAGCACCCGTCCCGACCGGCCTGCCTAGTCAGCACACTTCACTTTGCTTTGTGCATATCTTATCATACGCATCACGGTTTTAATTTTGTCATTCACACATGTTGCACTCCACTAATTCTAAGATATAGGGGGAGCTCACACACCTTTTCTTCCAAATTTGTGCTATTGGCATTTAAGGCCAACCTTTGAAATTCAACTCAAAGCACAAATTAAGGGGGAGCTCTAGCTATATCTAAGCATCTAAAAGAACTTTAATGTATTATTTGTAAGCTTTAATCGAGTTGTCATCAATCACCAAAAAGGGGGAGATTAAATGTGCATCTAGGCCCCTAAGTGGATTTTGGTGAATTGAATGACAAGGCGATTAAAGGACTAATGTTTTGTCTAAGATTGTGGGCGGGTTTTCTTTATATATTCATGAGCAACCATTGAAGTATTTTAATTATGGATGTATTTTATGGCTCACATCTACAAAGACAAGTATATGGTGCAAGACTTCATGAGTTTATCGAAAGAGAACAAGATGATGAGTGTACACACTACGGTTCTAAAGTTGGGAGCTTGCATATCCGTTGTCAATCAAGATCAAGCATTTGAAGCAAGGTTTTTCAAATGAAAGGTTAATTGTGCACGAAGCAAAGTGGAACTCAAAGTGGATTGGATAAGTGATGAAGAGATCAACCGAGATGTCTAGGGTGAGGGACTAAGCAATCTTTGGGGCCGTAGCTAAGCCGCCATATGTGTTTTGCTAGGGTGAAGGTCTAGCATCCGTGGGGTCTTCAAGTATCATATTCAAACCTTAACCGAGGGAAGCTTTGCAAGTCATCAACTCGTTAAGATTGGCAACATGGAGTGACCATGGATCCAAGTGTGCATTCGTATGCTATAAGGATAGATCCTAAGTCACTAGCTCAAGTATGGACGTGCTCAAGTCAAAGGCTATGATGAAAGCCCTCAAGTGGACATTGTTCAAGTATGGCAAGAATTGAAGTTGTTCAAACTCAAGAGGTTAACGAAGCTCATGTATTCTTTTCTTGAGTATAGGTATGCCGTACTATCAAGAGGGATGCAACTTAGCGAGTTGACCAAGTCAAAGTGCTCTTTAGTTGACCTAAGTGAGAATTAGCCTTAGAGTGTGCTAACAAACCCTCCTAACCTAACCTCGGGTCATTTCATCTTGGTGGTGAAGTGCTAGTTTCTTTAAAAGAGGTTTTGGGGGTAACTCGGGTTTGACCGGTCCGAGGCACCGGTGCCGCTAGCCCAACGGCTAGTTTTTCGATCACCCGTCCGATCGGTGTGAGGCACCTGGCCCGACCGGTGCCTCGCTCGCGAACTAACGGCTAGTTTTCTCCTTTGAGGGGTATAAATACCCCAAGCCTTCTTCAAGTGAGGGTTGTTGTTTCTAGTGAGTTTGCTGAGGTCCCAAGCCATTTCTAACTAGCTCTAAGCCTTAGTGGCTCTCCCCAACCATCTCTTTGTGAGATTTGTGGATTCAAGCCATCATCTTTGTGTTGGGTTGAGGAAGTGAGCCTAGGAGTGGCTTTGTGAGTTAACAAGAGCAGTTTCCATAGCTTGAGCACTTTGGTTTAGCGTCTACAAACTTTGGAGCATTTGTTACTCTTGGAGGTTTGCCTCCTAGACGGCTAGGTGTCGCCGGCTAGCTCCCAAGGTTGTGGTGAGCAGCGGGAAGTTTGTGAGGGCCGTGATCTTGCCTCTTCGTGGAAAAGATCACTTAGTGGAAAGGAGGAAAGTGGTTGAAAGAGACCCGACTTGTTGTGGGAATTGTCCCTTACAAGCTCCTCAACGGAGACGTAGCCATTCCTCGGTGGGTGGTGAACTTCGGAAACAAATCCTTGCTTCTTCGTGTGGTTCGACTCTCTAAGTTATTCATTCTAGCATATTACATTTGCTTCCGCTTCGATCTACTTGGGTGTGTTACTTGTGTGTGCGGTGGCTCATTACCGTGCTTGTGATCATCTACAAAGGCCACTTCCCGAGTTTCGTTCATGCTAGAAGCCAAGAGGTGCTTGAAGTTGTTTTTGCGGGTTCTCTCGTGCTACACCGGCTCGATCGGTGAGGCGCACCGCCTCGACCGGTGTCACCCGTGAAGTTCGGTGCTCGACCGGGGCCGACCGGCCACCGCCACCGGTCCGACCGGTGGTGCATTGTCGCTCAAGTGTTTGGGGGAAAAGAGTTTAAACCGGTCATCTCGCCTATTCACCCCCCTCTAGGCGACATCAAGGTCCTTTCAGCCCCGTCCGCTGCCACCCAAATAGGTCCTGCCGCCACTATTGCAATCCTACTACGAGTTGAAATGGCGGCGTGTTCCTACCGTCGTTCAAACGACGGCAGGAATACAACCGCCATTTTAAACGACAGTTCAAGACTATTTTTGCCAATGTTAAATTCGACTATTTATTTTTTAAAATCAAAGAAAAAATATAAAAGAATTCGTGTCTCTCTGTACTGATGTCGGGCCGTCCAGTCCGGCCCTGGCACGGGCCCGCTTCGGCCCATCCGTTTATTTTGTGTCGGACCAGCCCGTGCTCTTCTGGCCTACGCTAGTGGGCGAGCGACCCGAAGCCCACACCACCCTCGCGACAGCTCCGGCTCCGGCTCCAATTTTTTATTTTAATATATATATATATTTTTCATTTTGCAAAAATTATACAACCGTGTCAAAATTTTGCAAAACTATAATACAATCGTGGTACCCATAGTGGTTAGGATAAAACCCCGTTAGCCATGACGGTTGCAGGTGCTACAATATCATACGATCATATAGGACTAGTGACACATGCTGACATGTATGGACCAATGTTTAATAACTCAAAAAACTTATGAATTGGGAAACACATTTTATAGTTGATGGATGTAAATGACACATTAGCAATTTAGGGATAAGTGTGCATTTTTGTCTAAATTTTTTATTTGTTAGAATTTTTAAATATATTTTTTGAAATTAATATAAATTTTATTTAGTGAGAGTCAAAGTTTACGTGAAAGGAAATAAACAAGTAACCTAGTTAATTATTTTTTCCACCATGGGCATCGCCCGAATTTCATTACTTGGAAGCAACGAAATTACAGAGGTTCATTTTTTCAGAAACGAAAATAAAACAGGTGCACATCCTTTTATTACAACTCCTGCTGAGATAGATACCAAGGATCAATCTGCAAACATGTTGTACACAATTTTTTATCACGTGGTTGCATCCACTCCCGCTGTAAAAAAAATAATCTTTTGGTTTTGTATGTACTTTAAAATTTAAATGTGTTTTGCTAAATTTTTCTAACTTTGTGATTTCTCTCTAAACTATTCACAAGTAATTGTGACTTTGCCTCTGATCTTTCCATATTTTTGGCTAGGGATGGAACCAAAACATCCGAATTGCGTAATAGATTGATACTTTTAGATCACAATAAAATTGTGCTAATTTTTTATGCATTATAACCAGCTAATTACCGAAAAATAAAAAATTGGCTACAATTTTTTATGGATTATTTACTTTCGATAGAGAAAGTTGAAAAAAACATCCGTATCTGAATCCGAGTGGGTATCCAATTTCTTTTCATCATTTTATTAAAATATAGCACACGTTTGAACAAGAATATAAATTTTGGGTACAAAATATTATACCTAATTTAACTAAAATAAATAAGAAACGGCTAGAAAAATGATATCTGAATTGGTATCCGGTTTCATCCCTACATGTCAGCTTGTCCATATTTTGACTGTTAACTACGAGCAAAATCATATTGGCTTGTAAATAGTCGAAAGAAAAATCAAAAGGTTGAAAAAAATAAAAATCTACAATTACATCTCAAAACAGAAATAATAATAATAATAATAATAATAATAATAATAATAATAATAATAATAATAATAATAATAATAATAATAATAATAATAATAATAATAATGCACCAAGTAAATAGGAGGATGTAGGAATCCATTCGGAAAGCCAGAGCACGGGCGGGCGGGCCCCTTTCGTCCTCCTCCTCCGGTCGCCACCCACCTTTGCGGCTTCTGTGTTCCCTCCAAAACCCTAGCAAAACCACTGCCGCCAACTACCCATTCCCTCCACTCCGCTTCCCTCCCAAAATTCGAACCCCAAATCGAAGCTATCACGCGCCAGTTCTCACCTACCCCGCGTTGATTTGAAGAATCGCTCCAATTTTGATTTTGGAAGTCGCTCGTCCAGTCCAATCTCACCTAACCAATTTTTCCTCAAAAAAATTCAAAAAAGTATTCGCCCCACGCCGGCATCCGATCCGCACTACAAATCCCGCCAGTATGCGGTCCATTTGCGCCATGAGATCCCTCCTCGCCGCTGCCGCTACCGCCTCCGCCCCCACCGTCCTCCGCGCCGGTGCTTTCCCACCGCGGCCGCCGCTCCTCTCTCAACCTTTCCGCCGGGGTCGTGCCACCAGAAACTTGCTGGGCGCGGCGAGGACGGTCTCTGCGGCGGCCCAGTCGCGCCTCGCCGGTGGTGGTGCGCCGATGGATGTCCGGGCGGCCCAGTCCGGCGAGATCCACGTCATCGTCGGCCCCATGTTCGCCGGCAAGACTACCGCGCTCCTCCGCCGGGTTCAGGCCGAGGCCGGCAGTGGAAGGTACGAAACGCCGGCGGCGCCGCGCGTCTGCCTGTGAGCTTGCTTGTTTCGCTGACTGTGCGGGCCCGCCTGCCAGTGATCCCCTTTCTTTCTCAAGTTCTGGCTAATTGAAGACACATTCAAAGGTTTGGCTACGGGAAAAAGTCTTTGTTCAATAATATAATTGATGCCTGGCTGTTGCTGCTACTTGTGAACTTGCGTTTGTCAATGTCTTGCTCTGGAAGCTATGTATTTGTTATGGCCTTCACTGGCCAGTGATATGGTTCATAATCTCTGCACATGTTATACAAACAATAGCATAGACTCAACTAGTCAACAGAGTGTAGTTTAAGAACTACCATTACAAATGAGATTCTTTACTTCATTTGAATAGGCCAATACCTCCTGTTTTCTGGTCTCCCAAATTTCAGGTGCTTGTTCTGCAAATGCCTGGGCCTATTGAAACCGGAAGCTAGCTAGTTAGTTTGATCATTCTCTGGGCAGTTCTAGAAAAGTTTGATATGGTGTCATGCTGTGGAGGTTCACTGCTACTGTGTTGCAAATTATGATCAGACATGTAATTCTTAATTTATATGACATAGAAAAACTGAAATTTGGTTTCCTTGACTGCTTCATTTTGGACTAAACATTGTTGGTTTCCTTGACTGCTTCTTTATCTTGGATTTAAATTGTTCCTTTCTGACCTTCTCACTCTTAGGACTGTGGTGCTCATAAAGTCTGACAAAGATAACCGCTATGGATTGGATTCTGTTGTCACTCATGACGGTACAAAGATGGCGTGCTGGGCTGTATCAGAATTGTCAAGTTTCCATGACAAATTAGGAATTGAGGCCTATGACAAGGTTCAGTCAAACACATCGTCTCTCAATATTCATGCCTATATCCTATACTATGAACTCTACTGGTATACCCCCATGCATATATTTCGAATAATTCAGATTGATGCTTCAAGCTGTATTTCTTAGGAAGATGACTTTGTGAGAATCTTTACCAGAAACTAAGCTGGTGGTTCTTGTGAGGGTATGGTACCCCCACCCCCTCCCGCCCGACCCACTGCTGGCTCCACCGCTGCCCACACAAATCTGGACAGATGGTGAACAACTTTCTCTGTAGCCATATGCATAAGATGCTGGGAAATTATGAGAAACATTGCACCTAGGTTGAATTCAGGCTTGCAAAAGTTGTGCCTTTGTTGATCAATCCATGACTGGCTTGAAATGGTTGCTGCCTGGTCCCCTAGGTGGTGCCTTTATGCCATTGTACTGTCCATGGCCTATTCATTCCTAGCCAGCTTGATTGTTCATTACATGTGTGAAGCGCTAACTTGTCAGCCAGTTGCAAGATATTTTTGTGTTAATCATGTGTCTAAAAAGCAGAGTTTCTGTAAGAAAAAGAAAATATGTTTATGCTTCAATAGTGGCACACATAGCAATTCAGACTAAGTAATGTCATGTCTCTTGAAGTCAAACCTAAAGTCCTATCTGGTGAGCTGTGTTACGGTGGCATGCTATTAGTTCCCTTTCTATGTTTTCTTTCCAGGTGATGCTTTAGGTTAGTCAGGTGAGTTGGCCATTTTGTAATTGCCTTAGTTTTTATTCCATTGCCTTAGTTATCTGTAGTATTCCAGATGAAAAAGAAACTTAGTTCATTTATTGTCAAAAGTCCATTTGGTTTGTAAGTTTTTTTTACAAATATAGCTATAAAGCTAATGTTCAGATTGCGCTTATCCAAAATGATATACACTTATCGATTTATAATGAGAGCCGATGATTCATTGACCTGTTAACTGTATCATATGTAAGCCTGCACTGAGGAGGGTATGGATAAATCCATTCTTGCTCATACCCAAATCCAAATAATTATTATCCACTTCTTACCCTCCCCAATCTCACCCATACCCAATGGATAATTAGTTTTGTACTAGATTATATACATACCCAATGGATTATTTGTACCCTCCCCACACCCACCCTACCCATTTCTTCAATGGATAATAATTTTCTACCCATACCCTCCCCATTTGAGATGGGTATGGATTTGAATGTGGATAGTGGATAAAAACAACAGGCCTAATCATATGAACATTAATAAAAATGATATTATCTATATTCCTGAATGGTTTCAGCTATAATATGTTTGTAGGAAATGTGGGGAGCTATAATATTAAGGTGTTCTTTAGTGTGTTGAATTTTTATTACAAATTTCCTGTGTAATCTAAATTTTCAAATTTAGGGAACCAAGCTTTTGGTCAATTTAGGGGTGTGGTCGCCTCTAGGTGGTGCTTTTCATGATATTCATGAAACAAAATGTTTAATCCCTCAAATCACAATGATATAAGGAAAGAAGTGTTAGAGGAAAAAAGTAAAAGAAGAAAGCTGGCTAGGAGGGGGATAAAAAACATTAACAGTTTCAAGGCACCAAAAATTGAAATTGATTTTAGGTTCAATTTGTTGTTAGGGTTAGTGTCTCAAGCAGAATCCCAGTATCAGGGCAATGTGTAATCCTAAGAAGGAAACAAACTATTTTACTGCATTGAGCTACCTTTGTCGGGACTCAAAGGTCATGATTCATTCAGGCTATCTGATGTAGTATATGGCCTGAAACATGTCTCACTCACATACACAGCAGAGTCATGTTGAGATCTTAGCTGTTTGAGAGGGGAAAGAAGCTTCTTTTGTTCTCTAGGCAATCTGTAAGTTATCAAAATTGGTTTGTGCAGGTAGATGTTATAGGTATTGATGAAGCCCAGTTCTTCGACGACCTTTATGATTTCTGCTGCAAAGCTGCAGACCGTGATGGAAAAATTGTGGTTGTTGCAGGACTTGATGGTGACTACAAAAGGTACTTCCTGAGTTTTGAGTCATTAAATTTGATTTGTCCAGATTAGCTAGGCTACAGATAGGTACCCAGAGGATTGGTGCAAAATATTTTCAGATCGAATATTGTAGCACCATTTGATTTGATGATTGTGGTCTTGGTAGGAAAAAGTTCGGCTCAGTTCTGGATGTTGTTCCCCTGGCTGACTCAGTCACCAAGCTAACAGCACGGTGTGAGCTGTGTGGTCGCCGGGCGTTCTTCACATTGCGGAAGACACAGGAAACTAAGACCGAACTGATCGGAGGAGCTGATGTTTATATGCCCGTGTGTAGACAACACTACATGGATGGGCAGGTGGTTCTTGAGGCCACAAGGGTTGTACTGGGTCTTGACCGTTCCACCGTGACGGCTCAAGCTCTAAAATAGGGCCAATACATGATACTCGGCATCAGTGTGGAAGTATGAGTTGTGTAACAATTAATCATTTTATCTATTCCTCTCGAGGACACTCCCATCTATTATTTGGCATCTGTCCAAAGTGTTATAGTAAGTGGAAAACTAATCACATTGAGATGAAGAAATTTAAGCAGTATGTCGCTCAAAACACGATTGAGCAGATTGTAAATATCAAGCAGTTTGGATATTTGGCGTGAACATTTATCTCTTATTTCAATACACTGCAATTGGCACTGTGATGAACTAGTAATGAGATGCTCAGAACTGCTATATGATGTGGACTAAAGCATACAGTATTGAGAAGGCTAAAGCATATTCCTTACCAATATGCGCCCTGCTCGTCTGCTTACCAGTCACCAGCCAGCAGTGTTTTTCTCCTAGAACAAGCCAGTCAGAAATATTTTTCTCTCAGAACAAATCAGCACCAGCCAAACGAACAGGCTGATGAGATGCACCAGGACTAGCTCTTTGCACTGTACGTTGCTATGAGCTTATATCTAATACTAGCACTCTTTTCATATGTACACCAAATATGAAGTGAATTTAACAAATACATTAGAAAAAGGATAAACTCTCATCTTTCAGTAAATTGGATTCTCTTTCTAGTGCCCCGACTAGTCAATGAAGAGATTAGAGATTGAATGGATAAACCCATCGCAACATGTGAGAACTAAATTTTGCAGGAATTATGGGGAACAAATGAACGTGATAGTTCTGAAAGAGTGGAAGAAAAAAAACTTGTGGAACGTGTGAGTTAGAAAGGGTGGAGACACACAAGTTGACCGGAAATGTGTAACCCGCGTCTCCGTGTTCTATTTGCGTTTCATGGACAGTCTAATATATTGACATGTAATTTGAAACTACAATGTGAGTAGTCTCATGATCCTAGACTTTTGTATTGATATAAGTAGATGGTTGCTTAGAGAAAATAATAACATTTTTCCTCTCAATTATCCTCTCCGGCCCCACGTCAAAAATAATTATCCGTGCTATTGCATAAATAAACCACCTAAATGTACCAACAAATTAAACGCTAACCAGTGCAAATTGAAAAGGGACGTCTCCTACCGAAACTGTTTCGCCAACTACCTTTTACCGATTGTCAAGAAGATGCAGCAGTGACTGAAATGTACCGGCTACCGAAACAGAGATCCGTCTCTGTCAGCAGATGATGATGAATCACAGGACCGATGATATCTTACATTCTAAGGATCTAACAATGGAACACTGCGCGTGACACGACGGCACTCCTGGCTGCGTTAGTGCGTTGTCTTATCAGCATCATGCCTGCGTGTGTTTTCGGATGAGAATGTGCCATGTTAAATTCCTCGAGGGAAAGCAAACCTAGGCTCTAGATTAGCCAGCCATGGCGTGGGCCAAGGCAGAGCTCCATCACTTCGACACAGCGCGCCCACGGTTTTCATGGCGTATTGTCCATTCGGTGTTTGGTGTAACTACCGCAACACGATCGATCGATCGATCGCAGTTATAAATTGGTGCACCTTTCTCTTGTGAACTCGGAGGTGCAAACGCAGGCAGAGCAATGGAGGCTCGTAACTACGACAAGATCGTCAACAGGGATGAGATCACGGACGCCGCCGCGTCCGCTTTCGCCGACGGCGGCGGCGGTCAGATCCCGGAGAAGTACGTCCGGACCGAGGAGGTCCTCGACGGCGTCGTCGTCGGAGACGACGAGAGCTACGACCTCCCCGTCGTCGACATGGCCAGGCTTCTTGACCCGGAGTCGTCGGCCATGGAGGTTGCCAAGCTCGGCGACGCTTGCAGGAACTGGGGTTTCTTTCAGGTTCGATCGGTTGTTTGTTGCTTCTGTCCCCTTCTCCCATTTCTGTATGTCTATGTCCAACTGGCTGGCTACATCGATCGGCCTATCAACGAGTTGCTTGCGCACGATGCTTTTCCATGCGTAGCTGACGAACCATGGAGCCGACGAAGGAGTGGTACAGCGGATGAAGGACAGCACTGTGGAGTTCTTCGGCACGCCGCTGGAGAGCAAGAAGAAAGTAGCGGTCAGAGAGAAAGGCTTCGAGGGATTCGGGCACCACTACAGCAGAGCATCGACCGGCCACAAGCTGGACTGGGCAGAGAGCGTGATCCTCATCACGCAGCCACCCCAGGACAGGAACATGGAGATGTGGCCGACGAACCCGCCCACGTTCAGGGAGGCGCTCGAGGATTACTCGGTGGAGATGGTCGGCCTCGCGGAGAGGCTTCTGGGTTTCATGGCGGACGACCTCGGGGTGGAGCGGGCGGCGCTCCTGGACGCCTTCGCGGGGCGGCGGCAGAGCATGGCGATCCACAGCTACCCGCCGTGCCGCCACCGGGAGAAGGTGATGGGCATCACGCCGCACACCGACGGGCTGGGCCTGACGCTGCTGCTGCACGTCGACGACACCCCGGGGCTGCAGATCAGGAAGGGCGGGCGGTGGTTCCCGGTGCGGCCGCTGCCGGGCGCCTTCGTCGTCAACGTCGCCGACATCCTCGACGTCCTCAGCAACGGCGTGTACAGGAGCGTCGAGCACCGGGTGATCCCGGACGCCGAGAGGCCACGCACCACCGTCGTGATATTCCAGGAGGCCGCCGTCGGGGGCATGGTGGCGCCGCTGCCGGGGCTGGTGGCGAAGGGCGGCGGCGGCGTGGCGCGCTACAAATCCATCGAGGTCGAGGAGTACATCAAGGGGAACTTCAACGCGCTCGCGGAAGGGACGCGCTTCATCGACAGCCTCAGGGTCTAGCAGAGAGTTTGCATTGCGATCTCTGCCACGCCATGTATCTGCAGCCCAAGCCATCAGATTGAAACAGAGGGAGCCCGCTTGCTCGGTTGCTAATGTCCTGGTCTCAATTAATGTACTCTTGGAAGATTATTGAATTATAAATAAAATCCAAATTACAGAGTACTAGAAAACTACTGTTTTCAGCAAATGAAAAGCTGGCTCAAACAAACATGTGAGAGGTACTGGTATACGAAATTTCCAATTGCAGTACAAGTACAAGCGTCTTTTTTTTTGTATGATTTTCATTTGCTGATATAAACATATTTTTTTAGAGTTACCTTTAAGAGGTAGATGGATAAAAAACATCTAATTCTAACAGTACAATATCTTTCGACAAAATCAAAATTTTCAAAATAACCAATATAGTCCCTCAACTCTTTTTTTAAAAGAAAAGTGTAGAGGAGTACCACATAACACAAATTTCAAAAAAAATGGTGTCACACCTAAAGTCATGTTTGGATCACCTTTAGTTTCATGACTAAAATTAGTCAGGCTAAAAAGTTTTAGTCACCCCATAGTTTAGAAGCAAGAGCTAAAGTGTATTAAAAGAGTATTAAAGTCCCTATTTCTCTCCCCTTTCTCTTCTCTCTCCTCTCTCTTCTCTCATGGCTTGGAGCTATTGGCAGCATGCATGTGGTCATTAATGAGGAAAGAGGAAGAAGAGATTTTAGTCCCTTTTAGCTCCCCCACCCCCTACTAGCAAAGTTTAGCCTCAAGACTAATTTTAGCCTCACTGTAGCCTCACCCGTTTGGAAGTTTAGCTCCTGCTAGAAGCTAATTTTAGTCCCTATGATCCAAACATGCTCTAAGATTTGAACCATATGTGGGATCCCTTCAGGCACCTAAGATTTGAACCATATGCGGGATCCCCTCAGCCAGTGGCCTTTATCACTCCAACATTGAACCCCTTGACAATATAGTCCCTCAACCCTTGTTTTCGGGTCGAACTTGTCCCCGCACTAATGTGGTATTGCATGCTTGCATAAGATCAATATATAATGTCACCCCCCACCCCCACCCCCAGCGGAGACACCCGTTCATCAACTGCTCTGAGTAGTTTTCTGTAACTTTTTCGTTCACCTATTTATGATCAAGCTTGACGGTAAAATTTAGCGGCAAGCTTACCTGTTTTTAATTTGCTGATATATACAGTCACAATGGAGACGTATAAACCTATTTTTTCGAGTCACCTTTACTCATAGAAGTGGTAGATGGATCAAAAGCGTCTGATTCTAACAGTACGATATCCTTCCATGGCCCCTTTATGATTTGGCATGACAAGTAAGTGAGTAACAATGATTACAGCTTGCTAGCACTTACCAGGAGTACTCGTCACTGCAAAAGAGTGCCTGTTACTTATCAGGTGTGTCAAAGTGTCAAGATTCTTACAGGGGAACCTCTCAGGTGGATGAATAGCATGCCATATAAAATCTTGGTGCAATATTATTTGTTTTACCTTACAGTAATTAGTCATAATCGACGATTCAAAAAAAAAAAAGCTTCATCGCTAAGACGCAAAGCGGAACTTCAAGGGATCCTGCAACACATGTCGTAAGACTTGACTGGCCGAGTCTGCATTGTGATCAAGTTCAGTTAACATGTACAGTAGTACCAGAGGTAAGAACTGTTACGAATTCACTCAAGCCGGGAAATGTTACATTAATTTCCTCCAATGCATTAGTTTCTACATGATTAATTCTCCTAAAATATACTTTTCGCAAAATTATTGAAAATACAATATAAAAAAACTCTTCGTTAAACTTATAATATCATTTTGTTCAAGATACCATTTCTACCCAGCTGTTTTGAATAAATTTGTCTATGGTAAACTCAAAGTTCAAAACTGTTAGGTAGGCTCTGTTTTATTTTGTAGCAATACCTCGATGTTTTCTAATTAGTCAAATGTGACTGGATTAAATGATGCTGATTAAGTTCTCAGCCAACCTGGGATGAAAACAACCGGAAATGGTTGAAAAAACCGGTATCGAATTTCAATTTGGTAATGCTAAAAATCGGACGTTCGGAATATAAAAAAAATTGGTTCAAGGTACATTTAAATTAATGTTGCAACTATTGTTTTTGCATGTTTCACATAGTGTTCATGTTCTGGTAAGAAATTTACTATCCCATAGTCAAACGACTTCGGTAGATTGTTCACATATCTTTCAGTATTGCACCAATAAATTTTGATGTTGCATATGTTTTGTTTCGATGTAATAGAACGTCTGATGAATTTCATCTGATGTCTAGGCGCTAGCAATGTCCATATCAATTTCATCTGTTTTTACCTAGAATAGATTTTGAAATTTAAAAGGCCGGTTAGCATGATGGTAACGAAACATTTAGATAAAAAAGCATGTTTGTACCAGTTGGTAAGAGATAATTAGAATTGTGAATGCATAATCATTGCCACCTTGGAGCTTCGAAAATTATGAAAGCAAAAGGGAAAAATAAAATAGCAGGCCAACCGACACGCCTATGTCCAACCACCGGTTGAACCAACTCACCACCAGGCGCGCAACCGCACCCGCAAGGCGACACCGCCACCCAGACACACTGCTCGCCGCACCTCACTCTCTCGCGGCGGCAGTTCCAAATTCCAGTTCTTCTTCCCGTCCCCCCTCTGCTCCGCTTCGCCCCTCCCCGTGTTCTTCCGTGCTCGCCGGATTCCGCGCAGTGCATCGCTCACCCTCGGCGGATTCTCGTCGCCGGGGTTGTAGGAGCTCTCGCCGTAGGAGGCGCTGGGTCTAGCGGTAGCGGGTCCTCCCCGCGACCCATTCCCCCGAGAAACAACGCGCATGGTCGCGCGTCCGGAGGAAGTACCGCGCTCCGTTGGTTGACACCACCGCAGCGTCTTCCATGATCTTCCTGGAGGTATGGTCATCAATCCCCACCTCACACGCGCTCCAGTGCTCCTGTCTCCTCGAATCGCGGCCTAGGGTTTTGTTTTATTGGAAAATTCCCTTTTATTCGAGAAATTTGCTATTATGACTCTCTAAACAATGCGCTATGCTATTATAGGACTCCTAACGTGAACATCGTTATAATAGGATTCTAAACAATGAGACCTTGTTAATATAGGATTGTAGCTTCCTTTAATCAGATTTATCTAAGAAATACATGTATTTTAGACATGACGTGACAGTTTTGCCCCTGGGCTGATCGAGGCACGGCGACGTTCGTGCTCGAGGCGCGGCTGACGCTCCGGTGGGACACCCTCGCCGGGCTCCGCTTCCCGTCCCTGGAGGACCTGAGCATCGCGGACTACAGCCTCGCCGCCGGCTCCGGCATGGCCATCACGTCCGCCGCCATGTCGCGGCTCAAGCACCTCCGCGTCACCAACGTCACCGTGGTCCACGCGGGGCGCCCAGGCTCGATCACCGTCGACGCCGAGGAGCTCACCACACTCCACATGTGCCGAGGAGCTCACCACGCTCCACATGTCGTGCCGCGCCTACAGCTCTCCGTTGCGCCGGGGCGAGCCCCAGTGGACGATGTACCGGAGGACCCCGTACCCTCGCGCCGGCCACACCGTCTACTCGTCCGTCCACCTGCGGACGCCCAAGCTGCGGGTGCTGTCGTGGCGCGTGTGCTGGGCCTGCGAGGTGCGCGTCCACAGTGTCGGCCGCCTCTCCAGCGTCGCCGTCGAGCTCGCCTACGGCGAGATGCCGAGGATAATACCCGAAAAGATCAGGACAATAACAAAGGAGGAGGCACATGGTCTGATGAGGAGCATTCTTGCCGGCCTCTGGCCGGGACTGCGGCATCAAGGTGTTGCCTTGAAGCAACTCCTCGGGTACGTACCGTAGTATGCTAGCACCAATTGCTAGTATCGAACACGCATGCGACTCTGATTTGTAAATTGCTTCTTTTTCCAGGGGTGTTTGCAAACTAGTCGATGAACAGAAGCTGCTATATGTGAGATCTCAAGCAAAGATGGAGACGACGACATGATGAACTAGACTGAAAAAATGCATGGGGAATGTATGTCAGCTCTGGTCTGGCCAGGAATCTATTGAAAACTTGAGATTGCGATTTGCTGCAGTTCCAAGTAAAATTTGCAACGGCGGCGCGACGCTTCGACTGCGCGGTTCCGTGTTTGTGTTTCCTTTTATATGTAGAACTAGAATCAACGCGCGGCGTTGCCGCTTTTGGACCTGTGCTGGGCCAGAGTAAGTACATACAGTGAGCTCTTATACTTACAGTGAGCTCTCATACAGGTCGTGGGTGTATCGATTGAGGCGTTGCGGTGCCATAGTTTGACGGTGTAAATTTTATTTTAGAACCTCCACCATTATGTGCAGTTCAAGCATGACCGATAAGCCAATGATATATTTGTGGAAAATCCATAAGTGCAGACATCCATTAATGGGAAATCACTAATAGACTTGTGCACAGTAAATTCTCCATGGAGTCATATACTCATATACATACCCACAAGCACCAAAATGAAGTCCAACAAACCATCAGTTCTGGATCCAATGCTTGCAGTACAGAGACGTTTGAAGCGAAATAACAATCAGCACTATGTCCACATAGTAAAACTGTTTATACTCAAAATACAGAGGTGTCAACTCAATGGAATGAATTATTAGCAGTTGACCAATCTAAAGGCTTGTCGTGAGAGCCCTGTACTTAGGTAGAGTAAGTATGGTGATCAAATTTAGAACACAACCTAATATGAAAAGGTATACAAAGTAAGTGGTGGCCTTCTGTCTTTGGTGGAGGAGATGTGATAAAAATTCAGGAGGTTCTTTGTATGGTGGTATTCTAATTTCTCCATTTTTACAGCAATTTGAATATAATATTTCTTTGCTTTTGTGTGTGCTGTTTTTGTTTCTTTCATTGTACCAAAATATAGCATTGCAGTATTTGCAGATATATTCAGGTTTTCCTAGATATGATCTCTGTTCATATGATTCTTTCAGATATTGGATATATTCTGGTGCAAATGACACCATGCCTCGGTTACTATGTAAATATGAATGAGACAGATCTAAACTTACATGATTATGTTTATATCTTTTATTTGCATCGTTGTTAGTTCCATTATCCCTCTTTCTTTTTTTATCTCGCCTTGAATTTATCCTTTCTTGTCTCATCCTTTTCGAGTCAGGTTCAATACTTGTTGGTTCTGGTTTGAGAAATTTTCTTTTTAGACGTACCATATCTACATATGTATATTATTTACGGGAAAAACAAAATGTTAGGACATCTATAATACATAAAGGATACAACTTTATATTTAAAAGAACATAAACAAAGGAAGATGAGGGATACTGTCTAATATTTAAACTAAAAAAGGGAACAGATTTAGTTATAATAAGATGAAACAAGATTAGATTCAAAATTTCTATTTTACATGTAATCCGATACAAATGATGTGCATTTGTTTTCATGGAATGGCAAACTCTTACCTTTCCCCCCTTTTTTCCCCTTTTTGTGGCAGCGAGTCTATTGATTCTGGATATTTGAATCTGTAATATGTGAGTAAGTGGGTTAGTTCAATCATATCAGATCCAAAATAACAAGGATTATACAGGTATAAGGACTTTGCTTTTTTACATTTTAATCTGATTCCATTAACGAACACTGATAAAATACAATGACCATAGGAAAAGGAGGCTCACAGCAATATAATCCATTGCGAAACAGAGGCTGGTCAATATTTATGAGAAATTTAATACAAAAATAAGATTATGAAGCACGATGCAAAATTATGTGGAACTTATCAAACGATGAAGAATTGCGAATAGTATATGTAGGAGGGGAAACATCTGTACTGTGGTAGCAGATAGCAGCTATTAGGGTGGAAGAACGCTTGGTTGCTCTTGCTGCTTGGCGATTTCAGTTGGGAGGTGTAAGCTTGTGAGTTCAAGGTGGAAAGTGAGATCTATTTGTCTGAGTGGAGGGTTGAGCTAGCGTTAGTAATAAATGGGTTAGTTAAATCGTATTAGGTGCAAAGTAGAAAGAAGGATTATATATGGTTAAAAGGAGTCTTGATATAAACAATACGTGGCTCACGACTAAAGGATTCATTGGGAAACAGAGGGTGGTTAATAATTGTGGCAAAATTAATACAGAAAAGGAAGCTGAGCTATCAAATTGTATTTGAATCACTGATTTAATATATCCCATTGAATTACGAATCACCATACAAAATTTCTGCAGAACTCATCAAACAAAAAAGGTTGGGAATAGGATATGTAGGAGGGGAACTTAACATCTGTACCTGGTAGCAGACAACAGCTATCAGGGTGGAAGAACGTGGTGTCTTGGTTGTTCTTGGTGCCTGGCGATTTTAGTTGGGAGGTGTAAGTCTATGAGTTCAAGATGAGATTTGTTTGGTTGAGTGTAGGGTTGACCTAGCGTTACATGAGAATCAAGAGCAGTTTGGAGGTATCGACGTTGTATATATTGCAAGCTGTGTTGTCGCCGGGGGATGGAAAGGAAAAGTCTCGATGTTTGGCGAAAGCGAGAGCTCCGGCTTCTGGAAGATGGAAGGCGAAGCGCCGGTTTGTCGATTTGTCGCAAATCTCGCGCCGTCGCCAAGGGTATTGCGTTGACGTGCTTGGGCCTGTACTGGGCCAAAGTGCGCACAGTGAGGCCATATATAATAGCAATAGGCATAACAGGTATTCAGATATTTTATTCTAAAAAAAGGTATTCAGTTATTTTCCAGGACACCTTTCCTTCTTTGTTCTAGAGTATCGTTATCACCATATGTTTAACACTGGTTTCAATTTTTTGTGGAGTATCAATATTATCAAATGTTTGACAATAAGCTATAGATTATTGTTTTTAGGCTATAGATTGTTCCTTGAGATTTTCGTTTGGTCTAAGGCCATACACTGCTCCTTCTCGACGAGTTTGGTCTAAGTAGGCCATCTTGGACAACATATTGTGGTGCATGGGTTACCATCCACCCAGACGAGAGATGTGTTTGAAAATATCGGCAAGTATTGGAATCATCAGGTCGACATGTGTTTTACTTTGAGCCACACAAAAGGTACTCTGTTTGGTTCTGTTATGAGACAGCTAGTGCCATCTGCCATTTTGTAGATAGGAGAATAGTATTTTTGATAGCTGATAAGGACCATAGTAACATAGTTTTATTGAAATGTTCCAGGTTTATACAGTGGTCAGGAGCTACGGCACATTCTCTTTGTGCTGGGGGTAAAAGACGCATACATACAGCAAAAGAGGAGCTCATGCTCAATCTATCTATAATAATATTTTAAGTCCATGTACTTGTCTCCAAAGCTTTGGTGTTATCAAAACACACATATATACAGCAAAATAGCGCAGATAATCTACTGCTGACTGGTAGTTATCTGGACTTATGCAAAGTCCTGAAGTAGGCAAAAGAGGTTGACCTGAGCAAAAGCATATCTCAGTAGTCCTGTAACCAAAAAAATAGTATTCTGTGTTAGAATGCTTGCCTAGGAAATTTGGTTATATTTTGAACACAAATGTACAGATGTAAATACATTATTATTTACATTTTGTAACCTTTTATTTGTGTGAGCCTCGACCATGTGTTTTCTTTGGTTTCTTGTGCTGGTCTTTGTCACTCTCGTCGTCGCTGGTAGCCTGTAGGTTAAAGTTCAAATAAGATGCCATTTATAGTCCAATGAAGAAAACACATGTATCATGTTAAATTAGTCTAAGCAGTGACATACCTGAGATTGATTGCAGATTTCTTCGAATCTTCTTTTGCTTGAATCTTCATTGTCATCCCAATTTCTGGAATTATTGTTAAAAATTATCAGGACCATTATTAGCTAAAAAATATGAACTTATCAAACACAATGATTATGGCTTAATACCCTGATGAATCAATCTCCATATTATCATATGCTCCAAGAGGTTGACCCAATGCTGCCAGGTCCTATTACATGATTTATATGTAATTATATATGTTCAGAATATAAACCTTGTAATAATAACATGTGATGCAACAAAATAGCCTTGCCTGATCTGTTGGTTTCTTAGAAGATATAGTGATTAGTGGTGGTAGTTTTTTGTCTTCACACAAGGATGACGAGGTTGATAGAAATTCTGCTGGAATTTGTGTCTGCAGCAATGGGGCAATTGCTTGTTTTCCATGCCTTTCTTTTATAAGAAGAACTTCAAATGAAGGTTCCTTAGCTCTTATGCTCTTCTTATATAAAACTCATACGACAAATGTGAATTTGTGACCAATCCATTCTGATATTTCCGGCGGAATCGAAGCTGGATCATAGTGTTTGCGCAAAGCTTCAGCACTTTTCCCAATAAGTTCTGCTCCTCTTTTTTCGAACATCATAAACTCAAGGTTATAGGTATCATCAGTTACTATAAAAGGTATCTTGTACCTGAGAAACCAATTTTAAAGATGAACTATTATTCTCATGTATTGTTTGCTATTAAAATAGAGTTGAGGGTTAATATATCTTACTTCCAATCAAATTGTGTGGAAGGGCATCCTCCATCCTTTGTACACTCATATCCATTACTTCCAGTAATCATTTTGGAGTTGCAGACCTTACAAGCACGATAGCACCAATGTTGTTTCTCCATGATACCAATAATGGTGACAGTGCATTGATATCGTTGAGCCTATAATGAAACAACAAAGAGAGAGCATTGATATGTAGTCATGTACAACAATAAACTATTCTACTTTTGACTGGGAACATATAGTGTTCAAGATGCTCATCATCGAAGCTAATCAAATGAACACTCTAACTAAATGATGAGGACTCATTGGAATGAGACAGTGGATCTCAGGGTTTGATATAAAAGATGGTTTGTCAAGTGGCTATGACAGGGAATAAACTATAGGAAGATAAATGGTATTTAAATTTACCTTTTCAATAAAGGGATCTATTTCCTTCAACTGAAGTAAACTCCTTTCTTCAAAGGGAGCTTCTATGTTTTCTTCATTTTGCAGTTCTATTTTCTCAACGGGTGCTGCCTCAAGTGGTAGGCTGAAATATAAATTAGTGTTGATAGTTAAAATAAAATAAGGTAAATTAAGTTTGGAATATATTAATTGGATATTAGTAAATTAAGTTTAAAAGATATTTTATACCGTTGCAGAAACTACAAAAAAAAGGTATATAGTTAATAAAAGGTTGTGAGTATACCTTCTTTGGAATGCCTTGATTGCAGAAATGTCATTTTCATTAATATACCAGCGACAAGCTGAAGTGCCACTAAGGAAGTTTCTTTGATCTTTACTCGTCGGTGCGGAATGTGGTCCCGACACTAACCGATAGAAAGCGCCGAGGTCTATCCCTCAATGGTCGATGCTAAGTAACAAGTGACACAAGGTTTTATCCTCGGTTCCCGCCGAGGGGGCCGTACGTCCCGGCGGTGGCGTGCTCGAGGCACTATATTACTTAGCACCGGGGTGCTGTAGTGGGGCGGCTACAAGCGAGGCGGGAGAGGAAGCAAGGCTTCCAAGTCCCCGGCGAAGATGTTGTGGGAGAATTGGGGAGTGAGTACGTGGTGTGTGTGAAAGGCTCCTGTTGTCCGTCGTCTCGTGTCCCCCGCGGGCGGGGGTTCGCTCCCCCCTTTTATAGATCAAGGGGGAGGCGGTTTACATGCGCGGTTGCGCTACCTAGCTACGTGGGGAAGTGCGACGTGCTATGCTTTGTAGAGTGGGCGGCCGTCCGGCGATCCTTGCGGCGATCCGGTCATCATGGCCTGACTTGTACCCGAACAGTGGCGGTTCGAGGGTAGGAGAGCGGCGGATGGTGGTGATGTCCCCCGATAGGCTCGTGGGAGGTGTTGACGCGGCACGTACGGAGTATAGGAGTTGGCGAACGGCGTTCCTTCCCGACGCGCTTCACGGGCTCGGAGTTGTTGCTACGGCGTCGGGCGTGCTCCCCGCACGCGCGGGTACGGCGGCCACGCCGTTACGGTGGGCGGGGATGGCGGTCCACCGGCCTAGCGCCTCCACCCTAACCCCCGTAGGGTCACAAGAAAGTGAATCGAGGGTGCGCCGGCCCCCTTTCGAGGGCTCGGCGCGTTAGCCGTACTGGAGCGTGCGCACGGTGTCACGGGACTGACACCGGCCGCGCTGCACAGTCCCTTCCCACAGTGACGGGGATGGGTTCCTCCTCGGGGAGTTGGTGCGGCGGCACCGGGCGCGAGCCCCGGGCGCATGATGGCGCCGTCCCCCCTGTGTCAGGGCGTTAAATGCCCAGGTACGGGGGGCCGGCGCACGCGCGAGGAGCGCCCTCGAGCGTGGCGGACCCCGGCCGAGGGCGGGGCGTACCCTCGAGCGAGGCGAAACCCGCTCGAGGGGGGGAGTGAGCCCTCGAGCGGGCGGAGCCCGCTCGAGGGAAGTGTTACCCCTCGGACGGGCGGAGCCCACCCGAAGGGAGCATGCATCCTCGAACGAGGCGGAGCCTGTTCGAGGGGATCTCTAAGTGGGCCGCCTCGACGGGCCGTCGGAGTCCCTGCGGCGTGGGCTGTTCCCTGCATCGTTAGACGGTTTGTGTTTTGGCCTTTTTGTGGGTTTTAAGTGAGGATTTCCCCATTGTTTAAGGGGACCCCTAGGGCTGTCCCCGACAAGAGGCCCTCGAGCATCCGTGGGTTTGCCATTGAGGCTACCGCGGATGCCGGAACCTGCCGATAGGACGTTCTTCCCTCCTTGTTCTGCGCGAACGCTTTCGGTGGGGCCGCGTCGGCGGGCCCGGTGGGTCTAGCCCTGAAGCCCTGCGGGGGTGTGGGTGCTCTGCGGGGGGTTAACCGCGAGAATTTTGGTCGGAGGGGCGTGGCACATATTCCAACGGCATCGGCGGTGTTTCGGCCGGCTCGGGGGTGCACGCGCCGCCGGCACCTTGTCTCCGGCGGGTGCAATTTCAAGGAGGTGTAGCCGTGCGTCAAGCCCCCGAGCCTTGGCCCGTTCGAGGTGATCGGGTAGAGCTTTGCGACTTGTTTTTTAACGTGCCCTCGCCGTCCCTCCGCGGGACGGAGGGTGAGGTTTCTGCAACTCCCATCGAGCGGGTCGCGAATTGTGGATTCCTCTTCGAGCTGTTAGCGGGTGGTTCAAGTGGACGCCCATGCCCCGTTCGATAAGGGTAGGCTGCGCGGTCCGGAGACACGTCCATGGAAGCGCTTGCGTGGGTTTGCTAGGTGGGGCTCGGTCCCGTTCGCTAGGGACCGAGGGCGCGGAAGCTCTCCCTCGGTGGGATCCCCCGGCTAGCTGCCCTCGCTGGCTCTCGAACACGACATGTGGGGCACCCTCGAGCCGACGGGCTCGAGGAACGGCTCGAATGCGCGTGCCCTCGTCGTCCCTAACTCGCGATGCGAGGCGCCCGTTCGAACCCGTCGAGGGTCGGGCTTCGGACCTCGATCGGTAGGGCCGTGCGGGGGTGGCGCCCAGGCGGCCCCGTCTTTTCGCGTCCGCGGCCGTCGAGGGGTCGGGGGCGAGCCGGTTCTCGAGGCGCCGGTTGGTAGCGCGGCGTATGTGCCCCTTTTGGGAGAATTGATATTGTCTCGAGCCGGGGGCTCGTGCCGCTCGAGGGTTTTACATGACATGGGTACCCGCGGTGCTCCCCCTACATCAAGCGAGTCCCGAGCGGCCTTCTCACGTCGATGTCCCTTCGAGGGCCGACATCATCTTGGGTCATGGGCCCGTGCCGCTCGAGGGTTTTACGTGACATGGGCGCCGCGCGTGCACCGCTCACATCAAGCGAGGTCCCGGCGGCCTTCTCACGTCGATGTCCCATCGAGGGCTGTTTTCGTTTTGAGCCGAGGGCTCGTGCCGCTCGAGGGTTTTACGTGGCATGGGTACCGCCGGTGCACCGCTTTACATCAAGCGGGGTCCCGGCGGCCTTCTCACGTCGATATCCCATCGAGGGTTGCCCTTGTCTCGAGCCAGGGGTTCGCCCCGCTCGAGGGTTCTCCTTGCTTGGCAAGGGACCCGGTCATTAAAAGCCTCGCGGTCGAGGGCTGCCGGTTTTGCGGCGCGGGCGCGTCTTTTTAGGCGTTGCGGCCGCGCGCGCGCGCGTAGTGGGCGGCGTGGCAGGTGGACGTGACTGCTTCGCCTCGGTCCCTGCGGGTCTTCGCCGTGATGATGGCCCGCCTGCAGTGATGTGGCCGCCGCAGTCGTGGTGGGGCCCGTCCGTCAACGTGAAGGGAAGATTCCCCTGCCGGTTAATGCGAGCGGGGCATCCGCTCCGGAGAGCTCGCCCGTCGGCTTATAAATCTGAGGGGAGGAGGAGACGGCGGTTTTTTACCTTAACGCCTCACCATTTTCAGTCCCCCGCCCCTTCGTCTTCGTCTCGCTCTTGCCACCGTGCGGTGTCGCCGTTAGAGCTTTTTCTTCCGTTCCTTGTCCTCCGCTCCTGCTTTCCTTTTGCCTTCTTCATGGCGCCGCCTCAGCCTCCCCTCACGATCTTGGAGCCGTACGCTTGGGAGAGGTCGACGGTGACCCGGCTGGCCCTTGGCGAGCTGGTCGCCGCCGGCCAGCGGCGCGCCAATGAAGACGGACGTCCGGCGGAGTGGATAGTGCCGCCGGCGGCGGATCGCGCGCCCAACCCGCCGGGAGGGCTACGTGGTGAGCTTCATCCGCTACCACGAGCCGGGCTTCAACGCGCCGGCGAGCACCTTCATGCGGGCGATGTGCCACCACTACGGAGTGGAGCCGCACAACTTCGCCCCCAAAGCGATTTCGCGGCGGCCACATTCGTGGGCGTCCGCGAGGGGTACCCGGGGGATCCCGGTCAGCGGGAGCTGCGGGTTCACCTTTCCGCACGGAGCTCTACACGCAGCCCACGACGGAGCCGAGGACCCGCCACGCGGTGCGTGCGGCGGGATGTCGCTTGCCTCGCGGGGGTAATTCAAGGACGTCTACATCCCCCGCACCATGACGACGAACAACGCCGGGCGGGAGCGGGGATGGTTCTACTTGCGCAACGCCGAGCCCGGCCTCCCCCCTCACACCGGTCGGGTGTTCAAGGAGAGGCCCGACTCCCCGGGGCTACGGGGTGTCCACGATCCGGCATCGGAGGCGGCGGGGAGTCGGTCCCGGCCGCCCCGCCTGCCGGCGCCGGGCGGCGATGGGGGTGGCGAACGCGATGGGCGTCCTCGCCTTCCTTCATCACGGGCGGGTCGTGCCCTTGATGGAGAGGCCGCTGCGCATCTTCGAGATGACGAGAGGCGGCCAACCCCGTCGATACGGCGAGGTCGCGGATGCTCCCGACGCCCCTCGAGCGGGCGTACGCGCTCACCCGGGCGCGGAGCGCCGTCAACACCCGGTGCCGACGCCGCGGGCCGGACCCCCTAGGACCTCGAGATGCTCCCCATGGGCCCGCCGGTGAGTGTGACTCTTTATTTTGTTTCGATTCTTGGTACCACTTCGCCTTTTGACACATCTTTGATGTTCTTGTGTGCGGTCGGTGAACTTCACCGTCGCCAAGTCCGTTCCGCCCACCCCCGACTCCCGCGCGCTTGGCGGGCGGCGCGGCCAGCCAGCGGCGGGGAGCGGGCGGCGCGCGAGAGGGAGCGCGCGAGGCGACATCAAGCGCGCGCGACCGCGACGGGCCGCGGAGTACCGGCGACGCGAAGAGCTAGGGCTCTCCTCCCGGGGACCGAAGAGTACTCGTCCTCGGAGGAGGACGAAGAGGAAGAGGGCCGAGGGGGAGGGCCCCTCCGACGGTGGCGGCGCGCGCCCCGTCGCCGGGAGCCGGCGCGGCGGCGAGGGCGGCATCGCCTAGGGCGGGCGCAACGGCGTCCGCCGCCGGCCCATCGACATAGGGGGCGGCGCGCGCGCGGGGGGGTGCCGGCGCGCGCCACGGGGCGCGCGCGCGCGCGCGCGCCCGTGCGGGCATCGAGAGTGCCCGCGCGCGGGCGAGCGCGCGCCGCGCGCGGGCGAGCGTGCCCGCGCGCGTGGCGGCGTCGTCGGGGGCGCCACGGCGAGCGTGCCCGCACGCGGGGCGAGCGTGCCCCCGCGCGCGGCGGCGCCTTCGGGAGGCGCGGTGTTGGGCGCGACCGCGCGCGGGGCGGGTGCCCCCGTGCGCGCGGCGGCGCCGTCGGGAGCGCGGCGGCGGGCGCGCCGGCCGCACCGGCCTCATCCGCTGAGGCCTCGAGGAAAAGGAAACGGGCCTTTTCTTCTTCGAGGTAAGGAGCTCGTCTTTTCGCTTGGTTCGATTTGTTGATGTTCAGGCGTTCTAATCCTCTGTCTGTGCCTGCGCAGGGTGGTGCCAACCGTGCCTCCTCTCGCACCGGCCAAGGTGCTGAGGACGGACACGTCCATTCCCACCGGCGGCGCTCGTCGAGGGCGCCGGCCGGCGGGGGGCAAGCACGGCGGCGGCGGGCGAGAGCTCGCGGGGTCCGGCGGAGGCCTCGAGGCCTCGACCGGCGGATCCGCCCGCCACGGCGGAGCCGGCCGCCGGCCGAGGAGCGGCCGGCGCCGGCCGTCGTGGGAACGCGGGCTCGCGGCGGCGGCCGCGGTGGAGGTGCGATCCGCGGAGGGTCGCCGGCTGCGCAGAGGCGCGGCCGCGGCGCCGGCCGCAGAGGAGGCGGAGCGGGCGCAACCCTGTGGCGGCGCCCGTGGATGCGGCGGCACGGCCGCAGGTGGTGGCCGCGGCGCCGTGCCGGCGCGCCGCGGCCGCGGAGGCGCAAGTGGGGGGCGCCGGTGGAGGCGGCACGCGGCGGCGCCCGCCGGCGGTCCGCGGCGGAGGTGGTGGAGGTCTCGGACGACTCCCCGCCGCCTAGGTGGGATCGGTGGGCCGGGCCCGGCCCACGAATTCCCCCGAGCCCCGGGATGGGGCCCTCGTGAGGCGCACGAGGGTCACATGGTGGTGGGGGGTCGAGGACACGGCGCCGAGGCCTCGTCCTCCCCGCGCCGGCCGCCCCGCCCAAGTGGAGGGGGCCGTCGACGATCCCCCTGCGTTTGCCGACGCCGGGGGGAGCAGAGCTGCGGGGCGAGCTCCGGAGCCACGGCGCCACGCTCAACCGCGCGCCGAACGAGGCGGCTCGCGGGTCCATGGCGGCCGGCATGGCTCGTCTTCCAGGTAAGCCGTGGTTGCTCGTTCTCTTCTTTCTTTCGTTTGTGTATGCTGCCTTCGTGTCTCGGCACTTATGAGTTTTGATTCTGTGGTTGCCAGGAGCTCGAGCGTCGCGCCCACGACAAGTACGACGCCTTCGACCGGGTGAACGCCGAGGTCCACCAGCTCCGGGAGCGGTGCAGCGCTTTCGACGCGCTTGCTGACGCCCTTAGGACGCCGGACAGCTGGCTGGCGTACCGGGCCCTGGCCTGGCCTGACGAGCTCCCCGAGAGCTCGAGGCAGGACACGGCGCGCCGCTCGAGCCTCGAGAGGGTCCGCGCGGCCCCTCATCGACCGTGATGAGGCGCCGTGGCACGCGCGCTCGGACTTAGAGAAGACGCGGACGCCGGCCGCCAACCGGGAGGCGGAGGTGGCTACCGTCCGCGCCGAGGCCCGGAGCTCCGCACGTCGCTCGAGGGGGCGCAGGCGCAACGGCCACCCGGGCCGAGGAGCGGGCGCGCGGCCGGAGCAGCGCGCCAAGGAGGCCGACGACCCGAAGGCCGCCCTCGACGCCAAGGCCGCGGCCCTCGCCGCCGCCGAGGAGCGCCTCCAAAGAAGAGCGCACCGCCCGCCAAGGGGCCGAGGGGCGGCTCCGGCGAGAGCAGCCGCCCTCGTCGACGCCCGTGCGCACGGGAGCAGGAGCGCGCCGCCCACGAGGTGTCGCGGAAGTCCTTGGCGGATCGGGACGCCAAGCTCTCCAAGGCCGAGGGCGAGGTCATCGTGCTCAGCATTGCGAGCGCGAACCGAGAGATGGCCCTCCGGGGAGCGCAGCGAGGCCGTCAAGCGCCTCGAGCTGGCGGTCGAGGCCGAGCGCCGCGCCCTCGAGATGGAGAGGAAGCAGGTCGAAGGTGAGCCACTGTTTGACTCTTGCTTTATTGGTTTTTTGTTTGAGGGCTCGCGTCCCCCTTTCTGATTTCTTTCTCGTCTTGGCGTTTCCAGGCTTGCGCACCGCCCTGGGGCACGCAGCTGAGCGGGCCGAGGCGCTGCAGGCTTCGTACAACTCCTCCGAGCAGGAGCTGCGGGAGCTGCGCGATGCGGCCCTCGAGACCTGCCGCGCCGTGGAGGAGGGCGAGGCACGGCGCGGCGGCCCTCCCCCGGCCGCCCGCCCGCGTGCCCTCGGTGGCCATGTTACGGAGCGGATGCGCCGGGCGCTGCATCTGGGCGTCCAGAAGGCCCTCGGAGTGGTGCGATCCCACTACGAGGTCAACTTCGAGGCGCTGGCGGAAGGCTACGTCGTTCCCGAGGGCGTCGAGGACGAGGTGGCGATGGAGCGTGTGGATGCGCTCGCCGCCGACGCCGCCGGGTCGCTCGCCGAGGCCTTCGACGAGTTCCTCTTCCCCGACGTCGCTGATGCTGCTGCTCCTCCCGCCTGAAACATCTGGGCGCTGGGCCCGCTTTTTGTGTATCAATATTCTGGCCTCGTGGCCTTTGTAAATAAATACATTATCTTCATCGTAAACATTTGACGATATGAAATGAAGTCTTTTGTTTATTGCGCTTTTTTGTTTCTCCTTCTTCCTGAGTAGATTTTACTTAGGGGAGTTCGATTTTCGCTGGGGGTCCGTTGGGTTGGAGGCGAGAGAGAAGGGCCATATCCACGCGGCGTAGGCTATCTCTGGCTCGCACGCTCCTCCCGCTGGGTCGCCCGCGCCCTGTTCAAATCGTTGCTCGTAGTTGAAGTGGAAAACGAACTTAGCGCGTGTGAGTTATTTTCATTTTGCGCGAAAAAAATTGGGACCATTTGGGGGGTGCCCCCCCCCCGCGTAGCCCCCGAGGGTAACTTGGGTTTTCGGGGGAAAGCCGAGTTATCCTTTCCATTAGACTTGAAGCATTTTAATAGTTGTGGCCAATCGGGGCGTTGGCCATGTGATTTTTACAACAAAAATACTTGGAAAATCCTAGCTAAGGGTAGAAGCGACGTAGGCGTTGGATGTTCCAAGCGTTGGTGAGCTCTTCACCGTCCTCGTTGGCCGCCTTGTACGTGCCCGGCTTGAGTACCTTCACCACGACGTAGGGTCCCTTCCATGGGGGCGATAGCTTGTGTCGCCCTCGGTTATCTTGGCGTAGCCTTAGGACCGCATCCCCCTCGGCCGAAATCCCGTCGACGTATCTTGCGTGCTTGGTAGCGTCTTAGGGACCGTTGATATCTCGCGGAGTGCATTAAGGCTACGAGGCGTGCCTCGTCCGGGCCGGTCCCGGCGAGTCCTCGCGGGCTCGTTGGTTAGCATCCTCGTTATAGCCTCGAACCTTGGGCGACCGTATTCTAAGTCCGTGGGGAGGACGGCCTCCGCACCGTGGACTAGGAAAAACGGGGTGAACCCGGTGGCTACGCTTGGGGTGGTCCTTGGGCTCCACACGACCGCCGGTAGTTCTTGGAGCCATTTTCGCCCGCATTTGTTGAGCCGATCGAAAATTCCGGGCTTAAGGCCCTGTAGGATCATGCCGTTGGCACGCTCCACTTGGCCGTTGGTCTGTGGGTGTGCCACAGCTGCCCAATCCACACGGATGTGGAATTTGTCGCAAAACTCCAAAAACTTCCCCGCCCGTGAACTCGGGACCCATTGTCTGTGATGATGGAGTTTGGCACTCCAAAGCGGTAGACGATGTCGGTGAAGAATGTCACCGCCTGCTCAGCCCTTAGGTTCGTGATGGGGCGCACCTCCACCCACTTGGAGAACTTGTCGATCGCGACTAGCGGTGGGTGAAGCCCCCCGGCGCCATCCGTAGGGGCCCAACGATGTCCGGCCCCCACATGGCGAATGGCCATGTCACGGGGATGGTTTGTAGGGCGTGGGCGGGCAGGTTGGACTTGCGGGCGTAGAACTGGCACCCTTCGCGGTGCGCACGATCTCGGCGGCGTCCGAGACCGCAGTAGGCCAGTAAAAGCCCTGGCGGAACGCGTTGCCGACGAGGGTGCGGGGTGCGGCGTGGTGGCCACAGATTCCCGCGTGGATGTCCCGTAGGAGCTCGCGCCCCTCGGGGATGGGCACGCACCGCTGTAGGATGCGGAGGCGCGCGCTTGTACAGCTCGCCGTCGACGAGGGTGAACGATTTGGCCATCCTGGCAACGCGCCTGGCCGCGGCCCGGTCCGCGGGGAGTTCCCCTCGAGCGATCCAGGCGATGTATTTCTCCCGCCAATCCACTTGGACGGGGAGCCGGCTCGACGTCCATCACGTCGACCTCGTGGGAGCCGTACCCCTCGAGAAGGGAGAGCACGTACGCCTCGTTCGAGGGATCCTCATCCATGGGTTCCGCGCCGGCCGGATTCGAGGGAGCCCCGAGGGTTCGTCGTGACTCGAGGGGTAGGGCTCGAAGACGACCGAGGGTTGCGCGGCGTCGCGCGCAAAGACGTTCGGGGGAACGGTGATCCGTCCGGACACGATTTTTGCCAGTTCGTCTGCCTCCTCGTTGTACCGGTGGGGTACATGGTTGAGCTCAATGCCATAGAACTTGTCCTCGAGGGCCCGCACGGCCTTGCAGTAAGCCTCCATCTTGTCGTCATGGCAGCTCGCGTTCTTCATGACTTGATCGATCACGAGCCGCGAGTCCCCCCGCACGTCGAGGCGCTTGACGCCCAACTCAATGGCAATTTTGAGGCCGCGAGAGAAGGGCCTCGTATTCGGCCATATTGTTGGACGCGGGGAAGTGGAGGCGCCTTTGCGTTGCGCATGTGCTCCCCGAGGGGTGACACAAAGAGCGGGCCGCGCCCGCTCCCCGTTTTCATCAATGAGCCGTCAAAGAACGAGTCCGGCCTCTGCCTGGATTTGTGGGGGCGGCAGCTGCGTGTCCGTCCACTCAGCAACGAAATCCGCCAGGATTTGCGATTTGATGGCCTTGCGCGGGGCGTAGGCGAGCGTTTCTCCCATCAGCTCCACGGACCACTTGGCGATCCTTCCCGTGGCATCGGGGTTGCGGATGATTTCTCCTAGCGGAAAGGAAGAAACCACCGTGACGGGATGGGCCTCGAAGTAGTGGCGGAGCTTGCGCCGCGCAAGGACTACCGCGTACAGCAACTTCTGGACCTTGGGGTAGCGCGTCTTCGTGTCTGATAGGACCTCGCGGATGTAGTAGACCGGCCGGCCGTACGGGCAAGGCGTGCCCTTCTTCCATGCGCTCTACGACGATCACGGCGCTGACCACCTGGGTGGTTGCAGCTACGTAGAGCTGCAGGGGTTCGCCGTCTTGCGGCGGCGTGAGGATCGGGGCGTGCGTTAGAGACGCCTTCATCTTGTCGAGCGCATCCTGGGCCTCGGTGGTCCAGGAGAAGTGCTCGTGCTTCTTGAGGAGGCGATAGAGGGGTAGGCCCTTCTCACCGAGCCGCGAGATGAAGCGGCTCAAGGCGGCGAGGCACCCCAGCACCTTCTGCACCCCTTTGAGGTCCGGATCGGACCCATTCGTTCGAGGGCCGCAACCTTTTCGGGGTTGGCCTCGATTCCCCGTTGGGAGACAATGTACCCCAGGAGCATGCCTCGCGGCACCCCGAAGACACATTTTTCGGGATTTAACTTGACCCCATTGGCCCGTAGGCAACCGAACGCGACGGCGAGGTCGCCGACCAGATCGTCCGCCTTCCTGGTCTTCACGACGATGTCGTCCACGTACGCTTCGACCGTTCGCCCGATGTGATCCCCAAAAACGTGCTGCATGCAACGCTGGTATGTTGCACCCGCGTTTCGAGGCCAAATGGCATCGTGACGTAACGAACGTCCCGAACGGTGTGATGAACAAAGTCGCGAGCTGGTCGGACTCCTTCATTTTTATTTGGTGGTAACCGGAGTAAGCATCTAGGAAGCAAAGCAATTCGCACCCGTACGTTGAATCAACGATTTGATCAATGCGTGGCAAAGGAAAACGAACTTTAGGACATGCTTTATTAAGACTAGTGTAGTCTACACACATCCGCCACTTCCCATTCTTTTTCTTTACAAGCACGGGGTTAGGTAGCCACGTTGGGTGGAACACCTCCTTGATGAATCCGGCCTCGAGAAGCTTCCGCAGCTCCGCTCCGATTGCCCGTCGCCGCTCCTCGTCGAAGCGGCGCAGCCGCTGCTGCACGGCGCGGGCGTTTGGCAGGATGTCAAGGGAGTGCTCGGCGACTTCCCTCGGGATGCCTGGCATATCCGAGGGGCTCCACGCGAAGATGTCGGCGTTGGCGCGGAGGAAGTCGACGAGCACTGCTTCCTATTTGGGGTCGAGGGTGGAGCCGGCCCTCAACGCCTTGCCCTCGGGGCCGAGGGATCGAGGGGGACCCCCTTGACCCGCTCCGCGGCCTCGAAGTTGCGGCGTGCTTGGCGGCGGGGGTCGAGATCTTCGTTGACCATCTTCTCCGGCGTGTTCACCGGCGCTTCGTCCGGCGCCGGTGCCTCGCGTGCTCCACGCACTCGACGTCGCGGTCGAACGCGTGCTCTATGGATGACCCCGACGGTGATGACGCCGTTCGGTCCCGACATCTTCATCTTCGGGTAAGTATAATTGGGGACCGCCATGAATTTGGCGTAACGGGGTCGCCCAAGTATCGCGTGGTAGTCCCCCTTGAACCCCACCACTTCAAAGGTGAGGGTTTCCTTGTGGAAGTTCTTTGGGGTGCCAAACCGGTCGGCAGTCGATGCGCCCGAGGGGCCGGACACCGCTTGCCGGCGCGATGCCATGGAACGGCTTCGTGCGGGCCGCAGCCCGGTCCAACCCGATCCCCATCGGGCGCAATGTATGCGAGTAGAGGATGTTGAGGCTGCCGCCTCCGTCCATGAGGACCTTCGAGAACCGGGCGTTCCCGATGATGGGGTCGACCACCGCCGGGGTATTGGCCGGGTTGGGGACACGGTTCGGGTGGTCCTCCCGGGCCGAAGGTGATGGCATCCTCCGACCAATTGAGGAAGGACGGAGGCGCCCTCTCCGCGGCGAGGACCTCGTACCGCTCCTTCTTGCGGCGGCGGGTCGACATGTCGACGGTTGGCCCCCCAAAGATGAGGAACACATTCTCAACGGCGGGGAAGCCGCCGGCGTCGCCATCGCCTCCCGTCTTTCTTGGCCTCCCCGCCTCCTTCGCGGCGGCACGGCCGTAGAACTTCTTGAGCATGTTGCACTTGCTCAAGGGTATGGTGCACCGGGGTCTTGTGATAGGGACATGGCTTTTTTAGCATGTCGTCAAACACCCCGCGGCCTCGAGGGGCCGGTCGAGGGCCCCGTCGAGCGGGTCGACGGGGCCGAGGGCCTCGGCGTTGCCGCCGTCGCGCCCTCGCTCGTGCGCCTCGCGGCGCGGCTTCTTCCCCTTCTTGCCCCGCTTGTCGTTGAGGTGAGGCTCCTTGGACTTGCTGCCCTACGCGGGCGCGTCCTCCGAGCGCTTGCCCTTCTTGCCGTCGAAGATTGCCCCCACGGCCTCTTCTCGAGAGGCGAAGGCCGGTGGCGATGTCGAACGGCTCGTTGGAGTCCGCGGCGGGGGCTGCGTCCCGGCTCCCGTACGAGGTCCCCGCACGTGGTACCCTCGAGGAAGGCATGCACGATCTCGGACCGCGCTACGCTGGGGAGCTCGGTGCGGCGCTTGGAAAAGCGCCGTATGAAGTCCCGCGGCGACTCGGCCGGGCCTCACGCGTGCGGAGCGCGAGTCCCGAGAATTCCCGGGGCGCACGTACGTGCCCCGGGAAGTTGCCCACGAACGTGTGGACCGGGTCGTCCCAATTGTGGATTTGGCTAGCGGGCAAGTGCTCGAGCCATGTCGGGCCGCGTCGCCCGGATGCGGGGGAAAGTTGCGGATGATGACCTCGTCAGCGGTGGCCCCGCCCACCGACGGCTAGCGGTAGTCGTTGAGCCACACGCGGGGGTCCGTCTCCCCGTTGTATTTGACAATGGTCGAGGGTTGGCGAAAGCGTTGGGGGAACGCCGCCGCGCGGATCTCCCCGCCGAACACACGGGTGCCGGGGGTTCCGGCGTCGGGGAGCGGTCCTCGCCGCCGTCGTAGCGTCCACCCCGTCGAGGGTGGTAGCCCCTTCTTTGCTCGCGCGTCGGCCTTGCCGGTGCGCCCGGCGTTGATGACGTTGCGGGCGTCGCCATTGTCACACCCGATTTCGTGAGGGAAACCGATGCATCTCATATGTGTGCCGGATCTAGTTCCACACATATGATAGACGAAATGAGTGTAATATCATAGACAGTAAACGTAACAAGGGGGTTTAACAACTTACTACACTCATTCGGAAGACACGAAGGTCTTTAACATCGGAAAACGATAACTACACGACGAGTCTTCGTCTTCCCGCTTCCACGGTGCACTTGATCGGGGGAGACGCATGCCTCGTAACTCCTCAAAGTCGTTGTAGAACTCTTCACCATTGTTCTCTTACGAACAACGGTAAGCAAGGCCGAGTACACTTATGGTTGGTACTCAACAAGTGGGGGAAGATGCAAGGCTATCAAGGATAGGCTATGGTTTTGCGGCGGTTAGCATTTTAATGTTGGTCAAACTTTTAATTAAAGAACACCTAGTTACTAGATGTAAGTATATACCAACCCACTTAAGAAACTTTTAAGCAAAACGACCCAAAGCTCATCGAGCTTCACCAAACCACGATTTATTCTCATCTTCAAGTTCATTAATCATGTGAGGGTCCAAGCCGCTCATGACCGTGAGCACGGCCGATCGATCGCCTTTACACTCGCAGGTTTGCACACTTTACCCACGGCTCGCGTAAAAGTTCGAAGAACTTTGAACCCAACCATGCGATGCCGATCGAGCATCATACCACACTTCCAAGGTGTGATTGCATAGGGACGCTACGAAGCCTTTACAAAGGTATACAAAAGACTAACGACCCGCATAGTTACGGATCGGGGCGGACCATAACCCTCCCTAGTGGTCGCACCTTAGCAAAGGTCGCTACCCCAAAAGGACCGGGCTATACCCCCGCAACCCGATCCCCCTCTCGCTCCTTTCGGAAAAGGGCCATCAGATCAATCGCATACCTAATTAATTGGCTAAGGTCAGAGCCATGTAACATTGTGGTTGCGCATGTTTTCTTGGGTGGTTCTCCATGTTCCGATTAAATCACATGATCTTGTATTACCAAAAGCATCATCGACATAAAACATATAAGCATTTATCTTGGAAACCATTTTTATCCAACCCAAGTTGAGCAACTAGCATATTCTACCCAAAAACATTTATTAAACAGGGTTGATCCAAGGACTGTGGGTAAAAGTCTAGGTAAGTCCTTAAAAAGGGTGTTCCCATCAATTTAATGCAATAACATAATAAATATAAACTTAGTTGTCATGCAATTACATAGGATAAAATAGAATCATGCAGGGGGAGAAGACCACTTGCCTTCCTTGCTTAATCACTAAGGCTCTTCTTCTTCAAACACTTGCTCTTGATCTACTTCAACTGGCTGCTCGCTTGAAACTGACACGATGTCTACGAGCACACAAGAATACATACAATAAACAAAACAATACACCAAGCATGAAAAGCTTAAAGGGAAAACAAGGTTTGGGAAAGCGAACACCCGGAACACTCGGAACTATCGGGAGATTTGGTTGATCACAAACAAGAGCTAGCTATGCGTTTGATATCTTTTAATTATGTGTATAGGTTATTTCGAGAGAAATACCCTATTTATAATTAAGCAAGTTATATTTATATTTAAAAGACGATGTAAGCCAATTCCAATTTTACTTATAAATATTCAAGTATGATTTAAGCAAATTAAACATTTAATTTTAAAAGAAGCATGTAAAAGAATCTACGCGTTTGTCTTTATATTTCAAGTTATTCTAATCAAATTATAATTTAAAAACACATTTATATTCATTTTAATCAAATTAACATTTAATTAAGAAAACCCGAGATATAGCCTATGTTACATTTTAGTAGAAAGTAAATTGCATAATCATTAATCAAATTAAGTTTGATTATAAAAACCGAGGTATACATCTAATTAACTTTTAATTAAAAGAAATGTTCTTTTAATATTAATTATATTAACTTTCTTATGAAAACACGTGTTAAACTTCTAATTAGATTTTAATTAGAAATGCATGTGCAATAGGATTTAATCATATTTAATATTTAAATATAAAACAATGAACATGTACAACATTGGTCCTATCACGTAGTTTTAGTTGATATGAGCCTAACGCAACTTGAAACGGTGGAATCGGAGCTACAACGCAAAAGATATGGAGAAAACAAGATTCTAGAACTGCCAGGCTTGAAAAGACGGTCGCGTGGACACCAAGAACGCTTAAAACGGAGCTAGGACGGAAAAGATATGGCTAAAACAAGATTCAGGGACTAATTTGTGAATATCTTGAAGTTTAGGGGGTTTTCTGCAAGATTTCAGGGACCTAAACATAAATATGTGTGAAACTAGGAGGTCTAATATGTAAAAGGTCAAGGGTAGGCTATTTAACAGAAAAACTAAAGAGATCAGGGGCCTAGACATAAGAATCAGGACTGAATTGTAAGGGTTCTGATAGGTGGAAGGGTATATTTGTAATTTCCAGAAACTCGGGGTTCTTTTTGCAAAAATACCAGGGCGGCGGCGGAGAGGCCGTGGAGGCGCCACGTGGCGGGCTATGATTGGTTGTGCTGACGCGAGCATGACGCGGTGCTGACGCAAGCGATGACGCAGCTGCTGACGTCAGCGGTGGACCGCGCCCGTGGACCCGGTCCACCGGTCCACGGTGGACCGATCCAAGGGGTACGCCCCTTTTCGATCCGGGGCCGTCCGCGCCGATCGAACGGCCCCCGATCGCACGCGGGCGACGGGCGGCGGCGGGCGGCGGGAGACCGCGGCGCCGGCGGGAGGCGGCGGCGGAGCTCGCCGGCGATGCTCGATCTCGGGCTTGGGGCCACGGATTGGGACGCAGACAGGTTCTACGCGGAGCTGGGAGGACGGTGAACCTATCTAGGTGGTCGGGGAGGCGGCTCCGGCGGTCGTGGTGGCCTGCATCGCGAGGGGGGCGGGTCGCCGGCGGCCGGCGAGCGGCGGCACGCCTACGGTTCGGTAGGAAAGGAAAAGAGGGCGAGGGAGGAGTTTCTCCTCGCACGCGAGACGAGCCGGTGAAGGTTTGGGCGGCGGAGATGGAGCGGCGGAGGAGATCGAGGCGGCGGCGGGCTCGGGCGGCGGTGGATTCTTAGTGCGGCGGCGCGTGTGGGGGAGGGCGAGGAGGAGGATGTGGGAGGTGCGGGGTGAGTAAAGGGGCGGCGCGGGGAGTCTTGGGTCGATTTTATAGAGCGAGGAGGGGAGAGGGAGTGATGGCCGGGCAATGGCCATCAATGGACAATGGCGGCGGCCGGTTTTGATGGAAATCAAGGGGGGGAGGGGTCTTGATTAAGGAGAAATGGTAGGGGATAAACGAGGAGGAGTGAAGGCCGAGCTTTAAATGCTCTTGAAGGGGCTTGAAGGCGGGAGGGAAGGCGTGGGGGGGGGGGGGGGGGCGCGGGGAGCGACCGGCGGCGCGCGGTGCGGGCGGGGGAGGGGCCGGAGGTAGAAGGCGATCCGACCGGTGGGGCCGGCCGGCGCAGAGAGAAAGGGGAGAGGAGGGGAGCGGCGGGTGGGCTGCGCGGTGAACCGGGCCGCATGTGGGCCGGAGCCGGAGCGGGCGGCGGTGAGGCCGAGTTTGTTTTGTTTTTTTTTTCTTTTTTTTTTCAAATCCATTTCAAACCAATTTCAAACCCTTTTAAATTCAAATCTTTTACATGTTTTCAAATTCAAATTTTAACACAAATTTCTCCAACTATTTTAAAGGCTTTTCACAAACCATTTTTAACAACTTTTCAAGCATATTTTAAATTCAAACCTTTGCACAATTGTTCACAAACTATTTCACAAATATTTTTAAAGACTTTTTCACAAATAATTTAAGACTTTTAAAACCACATCACAACCAAAACTCATGCATTCAAATCATGATGCACAAGCACTTATCGCTTCTAAAATATTTAAAATGATATTTAAATATTTTAAAGGCCAAATTTATTTGATAATTTAATTAATCCTTAGAAAATAAAATCTAAATACCATGTTGCTTACATTAATTTGGTGATGGAATTTTAGGGTGTTACAAATCTACCCCCCTTAAAAGAATCTCGTCCCGAGATTCGGAGAGATTGAAAAGAACTAAGGGTATTATTCCGAGTCCATCTTGTACACCGAGTTCTTCCAACGAGCATAGTCGCTTCACCTACTTTCCTTAATCTTGGTACACTTTGCCTTCTTCTTTGGATAGGGCGATAGCGACAACCTCAATTATATCTCCTTGTGGGCTGGTTATGGGTACCGACTTCTTGGCACACGGAATTATTCTCGTCACATCGCCTAACCAATCCATTCCAAGTATTACATCTATTCCACTAGATGTAAGCACTACTAGATCAGCTTGAAAATTTATTCCCTTGATCTTAAGATTGACTTCTGAGCATACATATGCAGATTTCATCTCACCATTCGGGGAACTAACCAACAAATGTGCCTTTATATAACTTATAGGTATTCCATGCTTTGCTACAAATTGTTCAGTATTGAATGAATGTGATGCTCCGGAATCAAATAAAATCGTTGCAGGCACAGAGTTTGACAGGAAACGTATCCAAGACAATACCGGGAGCGTCTTGAGCTTGTTCGACCGTCACGTGGTTCACTCTCGCCACGCACGTAATTCCGTTGACCCTTGTTGATCCGAGAATTTGCACTTTCATGGTGTACTTGAGATGATGGTTGTCTCGAATCTCTCGATCGTTGTCTTTCCGGGGAGTCTAGATGTTACGATTTGGGTAGATGCTTCGGCATACCGTTCCAATTCTCCACAACCGAAACAACCATTAGAGTGAACTCGGAGAGTTGTTTCTAATTAGTGCACCTAAGCGATCGCGATGATGATTTGGAACATTTGGTGTTTGTTGGCCGAAATCTTTGGAACTGGCGGGGTTGAATGCCGTAACCGAGAATATTGCAAATAATTTCCACTTGATCCACAGAACTAAACTGAGAACCCTGTGATGAGTTGAAGAGGGGGCGTGTGTTGCTGATTGTCCACGAGATTGGAACTTGCGCTTCTGTACACCAAGTTCCACACGTTTGTTCTCCAGACCTATAGTTTTGTTCAGTAATGTAACGAAGTCCCGGGAGGCCGTGACTTTGTAGGCGATAATTGAGTGGCCCTATCAGACCATCCAAGAAGCGTTCTTGCCTCTTTGGGCCAGTGTTAACTTCATCTGATGCATGGCTAGACAACTGAGTAAACTTGTCCAGATACTCGTTAACTGACATATTGGCTTGCTTTAGAGCGAGGAACTCCCTTTGCTTAAGCTTGATCACGCCAGAGGGTTTGTGGTGCACGCGAAAACTATACCTGAACTCCTGCCAGGTGATGGTGTTAGGTGCGGCATGTGTGACGGTGTACTTATTCCACCATTCAATCGTTAATCCTTACAAACGGCACGTTGTATACAAGACCATCTCTCGATCGGTGCACCGTGTCATCTCCAACTTCTTGGTGGCGCGTCTTTAACCAATCATTAGCATCCAATGGAACGGTTGCGTAGGAGTATGTGGGTGGACGGTGACTCATGAATTCCTTATGTTTGTCCACCGGTCTTTGGTGGTCTGCCTTGGTGGTGACTGATTTTGCTGAGCTTGAATGTTTTGAATAGTGGCAGTCAGGTTTTGGATTAGCTGCATCTGAGTGACAAGGAACTGTTGCGTTACTGGATCCATTGCTGGGTTGAGGGGTGGGTGGTGCTTGATTCTGCTGATATGAACACAGACAACAGGTGAAATGTCTTGACCTTCTCCTGACCTAGTGCTTACCATTTGATTGTTAGACAAAGGTATTCCAGATATGAATAGTTAACTAATGCATGGAGAGATGAACTCAAAAAGATGAAGCAATTTGAACTTCCAATTTAAGACAGATTCTCATCCCGAGATTCACAAAGGCTAGCATGAAGCAAGAGTTCGGGTGTTTAGCATCCAACACTTCTTATCTTGCTTCCATATAATTCGTCTTACACAAGCTCCATAAGTAGAATTCTTTATTCTTCACAACTCACTTTATAAACATCATTGGAATACTCAACCTAGCTCCACTTGTAACTCGTCCATTCCTTTTTCTCGACTCGTTGATTTGCCTTTGTAGGATTTTTCTTCTTTTCTTGATAAAGTGATTTGAATAGAGCCGGATCGACTCCATAATTATTTCTTTTCCTAAGCTTAGCCATCTCAAATCATATTTCGGGTCCTCATACACAACTTTTAATATTCTTCTCCATTTGATCCAAGGCTTCTTGGGTATTGATTTGCTTATTCTCGTCTTTGCCGAGCTTTCTTTTCATATCGATCGGTATGTTTCTTAGGACACCTGCTAATAAAATGTCCATGATCTTTGCAGTAGAAACAATCTCCACTTTCTTTAATGTTTCGACGATTGCGTGGTGGATCTTCATACTCATGTTCTGATCCTTGAGTCAAATGGTAAAGATGCGAATTGTTCTCATGTTGCTCTGGAAAATTCATTTTCCTCTTCTTATGATTTCCTGTAGTTTGCTCTCTAACTCAATAGCTTTGTTGATGACATCTTGCAAACTAGAATATTCATGTAAGCTTCGTATTCTCTGAAGGTCTTCATTCAACCCTTGAGGAAATGTTCTCGTTTTTTTTTGTCACTTTCAGACGATCTTGGTGCGTACATAGATAACTGAATAAATTTATCCCTATTCTCATTCACTGTCATTTGCCCTTGCTTCAAGTTAAGGAACTCCTTCCTTTTGAGCTTCATCGTACTTACAAGAATGAAGTGTGTTATAAAGTTGTCCTTGAATTCTTCCCAAACAATACTTTGTGGTTACTCATGTTCATAGATATAAGAATTCCACCATTCCGAGGTCGCTCCTACAAGTTGTCCTTATGTAAACAAAACTTTCTCTCTATCGTTGCATTGCACCAAGTCTAGCTTCTGTTCGATTGTTGTGATCCATTCATCAGCTTCTAGGTGATCCATAGTGTTAGAGAACATAGGTGGCTCAGTACTCCAGAACTTTGTATGTGTATCCTCCGGGTTTGGATATGGTGACACATATTGATCACATCCCAGGTTGTAACTGCTATCATTTCTCTTGTTTTGATTGCCTTGACTTTCTTCACTTGCATGCTTCTTGAGTTGTTTGATTCCGTCAGGCTGAAATTCATTGAAATTTATACTCCAATCCTACTATCTATAGCTTGAGCAACTTCTTCTGGGACTGATTTTGGGTACATAACTTCCTTTTCTTATTGATATCCAAATGATAACATTGTCTAGCCTCATCTCTCCTTAGGCTGGCTTCTTTTTGGAGACGTGAACGACCATAATGCTCACGACATTGACATGTTCCTGTAATCTTCATATGTTCATGTTGTTCATTCATCCGCAATTCTTGTGCTCCATGACTTCTCTTATTATTTTGATGATTCCATGCTTCTACAACTTGCTTCTTTACCGGTCCGACGGAAACTCCGGCTTTTGGTTATCTCTGTGTTATGAGGAGGTGACGTGTTGGTCTGCTTCTGTCCTGGTAAGACTTGAGCTTGCATGACTGATAGCTTTTCTTTGTCCAATGACGATGAAACAGTTGGAATCTGACGGTTTCACCCAAAACAAGGTTGGAGTTCTGAGGATTTGATGCTTGCTCTATAATATACTGATGGATGTTAACCATGGTTTGAGTCATTGCTTGAAGAGTCTGAGTTTGTGTTGCCATATGCTCTAGCATCTTGCGTTCAAATGCTGAGGTTGTAGATGGAATGTCGATGTTTCCTTTGTTGTCTTTTATCTTTGTGATTCCTATTAGGACTCGCCATCTGGTTGTGTGTTAAAGATAAACTCAGAAGAGATTGGAAACCAACAGATTGAAGAGCATGATAGAATTTTTGATATCATATCCATCTTTTCTTGTTGTGATTGTAATCACACTGTGGTAGAGAGGAGAACAACAGGAGTGAAAGAAACTTCTTTCATATGTTGATGTCCGTATTCATTCGTAGATTTCTTGTTGTTGATGTTGGTGTTGCTTCTAGACTTTGATCTTCCGACATCCTCCAACCAACTTGAACGACGAGAAAAGGATAAGCCGATTTGAACCCAAACTATCTTTATTAACCTAACAATTTATTTCTTGTTGCATTTGTGGCCATCACACCACAATACAACTCACACAAGCAAAGATCCAAATCAATCATGTGTTCAAACAACAAACATTAGCACAACGATACGTCCTCACGAAATGTTTCTATCGAAGTTGATAAGAGGGTAGGCCATCTAAGAACTTATACTAGGAAACACCGGTGGTAGATCCAAATTACGTAACAAGAACCGAACTCAATATAGATCAAAAACAATTGATGGGTTTTGTCAAAGAACAAAGAATAAATTAGATTTTTATGCGTAAATAAGATAATTTTGAAAGATGACATGGCTTTCTAGAACATGAATCCTTAATTTTCGACAATTTCTAGCTAAGGTCGCGTTCCTACGATCAACAACGCTCCGATACCACTCCGTCACACCCGATTTCCGGAGGGAAACCGGATGCATCTCATATGTGTGCCGGGATCTAGTTCCACACATATGATAGACGAAATGAGTGTAATATCATAGACGGTAAACGTAACAAGGGGGTTTAACAACTTACTACACTCATTCGGAAGACACGAAGGTCTTTAACATCGGAAAACGATAACTACACGACGAGTCTTCGTCTTCTCGCTTCCACGCACTTGACCGGGGGAGACGCATGCCTCGAACTCCTCAAAGTCGTTGTAGAACTCTTCACCATTGTTCTCTTCGAACGGCGGTAAGCAAGGCCGAGTACACTTATGGTTGGTACTCAACAAGTGGGGGAAGATGCAAGGCTATCAAGGATAGGCTATGGTTTTGCGACGGTTAGCATTTTAATGTTGGTCAAACTTTTAATTAAAGAACACCTAGTTACTAGATGTAAGTATATACCAACCCACTTAAGAAACTTTTAAGCAAAACGTACCCCAAAGCTCATCGAGCTTCACCAAACCACGATTTATTCTCATCTTCAAGTTCATTAATCATGTGAGGGTCCAAGCCGCTCATGACCGTGAGCACGGCCGATCGATCGCCTTTACACTCGCGGAGGTTTGCACACTTTACCCACGGCTCGCGTAAAAGTTCGAAGAACTTTGAACCCAACCATGCGATGCGATCGTGCATCATACCACACTTCCAAGGTGTGATTGCATAGGGACGCTACGAAGCCTTTACAAAGGTATACAAAAGACTAACGACCCGCATAGTTACGGATCGGGCGGACCATAACCCTCCCTAGTGGTCGGCACCTTAGCAAAGGTCGCTACCCCAAAAGGACCGGCTATACCCCCGCAACCCGATCCCCCTCCCGCTCCTTTCGGAAAAGGGCCATCAGATCAATCGCACACCTAATTAATTGGCTAAGGTCAGAGCCATGTAACACTGTGGTTGCGCATGTTTTCTTGGGTGGTTCTCCATGTTCCGATTAAATCACATGATCTTGTATTACCAAAAGCATCATCGACATAAAACATATAAGCATTTATCTTGGAAAACCATTTTTATCCAACCCAAGTTGAGCAACTAGCATATTCTACCCAAAAACATTTATTAAACAGGGTTGATCCAAGGATTGTGGGTAAAAGTCTAGGTAAGTCCTTAAAAAGGTGTTCCCATCAATTTAATGCAATATCATAATAAATATAAACTTAGTTGTCATGCAATTACATAGGATAAAATGGAATCATGCAGGGGGAGAAGACCACTTGCCTTCCTTGCTTAATCACTAAGGTTCTTCTTCTTCAAACACTTGCTCTTGATCTACATCAACTGGTTGCTCGCTTGAAACTGACACGATGTCTACGAGCACACAAGAATACATACAATAAACAAAACAATACACCAAGCATGAAAAGCTTAAAGGGAAAGCAAGGTTTGGGAAAGCGAACACCCGGAACACTCGGAAATATCGGGAGATTTGGTTGATCACAAACAAGAGCTAGCTATGCGTTTGATATCTTTTAATTATGTGTATAGGTTATTTCAGAGAAATACCCTATTTATAATTAAGCAAGTTATATTTATATTTAAAAGACGATGTAAGCCAATTCCAATTTTACTTATAAATATTCAAGTATGATTTAAGCAAATTAAACATTTAATTTTAAAAGAAGCATGTAAAAGCATCTAGGCATTTGTCTTTATATTTCGAGTTATTCTAATCAAATTATAATTTAAAAACACATTTATATTTATTTTAGTCAAATTAACATTTAATTAAGAAAACCCGAGATATAGCTTATGTTACATTTTAGTAGAAAGTAAATTGCATAATCATTAATCAAATTAAGTTTGATTATAAAAACCGAGGTATACATCTAATTAACTTTTAATTAAAAGAAATGTTCTTTTAATATTAATTATATTAACTTTCTTATGAAAACACGTGTTAAACTTCTAATTAGATTTTAATTAGAAAAGCATGTGCAATAGGATTTAATCATATTTAATATTTAAATATAAAACAATGAACATGTACAACATTGGTCCTATCACGTAGTTTTAGTTGATATGAGCCTAACGCAACTTGAAACGGTGGAATCGGAGCTACAACGCAAAAGATATGGAGAAAACAAGATTCTATAACTACCAGGCTTGAAAAGACGGTCGCGTGGACACCAAGAACGCTTAAAACGGAGCTAGGACGGAAAAGATATGGCTAAAACAAGATTCGGGGACTAATTTGTGAATATCCGGAAGCTTAGGGGGTTTTCTCGCAAGATTTCGGGGACCTAAACATAAATATGTGTGAAACTAGGAGGTCTAATATGTAAAAGGTCAAGGGTAGGCTATTTAACGAAAAAACTAAAGAGATCGGGGGCCTAGACATAAGAATCGGGGATCGAATTGTAAGGGTTCGATAGGTGGAAGGGTATATTTGTAATTTCCGAAACTCGGGGTTCTTTTTGCAAAAATACCGGGGCGGCCGGCGGAGAGGGCGTGGAGGCGCCACGTGGCGGGCTATGATTGGTTGTACCGACGCGAGCATGACGCGGTGCCGACGCAAGCGATGACGCGGCTGCGACGTCGGCGGTGGACCGCGCCCGTGGACCGGTCCCGCCGGTCCACGGTGGACCGATCCAAGGGGTACGCCCCTTTTCGATCCGGGCCGTCCGCGCCGATCGGACGGCCCCGATCGCACGCGGCGACGGGCGGCGGCGGGCGGCCCGGAGACCGGCCGGCGCCCCGGCGGGAGGCGGCGGCGGAGCTCGCCGGCGATGCTCGATCTCGGGCTTGGGGCCACGGATTGGGACGCAGACAGGTTCTACGCGGAGCTGGGAGGACGGTGAACCTATCTAGGTGGTCGGGGAGGCGGCTCCGGCGGTCGTGGTGGCCTCGCATCGCGAGGGGGCGGGTCGCGGCGGCCGGCGAGCGGCGGCACGCCTACGGTTCGGTAGGAAAGGAAAAGAGGGCGAGGGAGGAGTTTCTCCCGCACGCGGACGAGCCGGTGAAGGTTTGGGCGGCGGAGATGGAGCGGCGGAGGAGATCGAGGCGGCGGCCGGCTCGGGCGGCGGTGGATTCTTAGTGCGGCGGCGCGTGTGGGGGAGGGCGAGGAGGAGGATGTGGGAGGTGCGGTGAGTAAAGGGGCGGCCCGCAGAGTCTTGGGTCGATTTTATAGAGCGAGGAGGGGAGAGGGAGTGATGGCCGGGCAATGGCCATCAATGGACGATGGCGGCGGCCGGTTTTAATGGAAATCAAGGGGGAGGAGGGGTCTTGATTAAGGAGAAATGGTAGGGGATAAAGGAGGAGGAGTGAAGGCCGAGCTTTAAATGCTCTTGAAGGGGCTTGAAGGCAGAGGGAAGGCGTGGGGGGGGCGCGGGGAGCGACCGCGGCGCGCGGTGCGGCGGGCGGGGGAGGGGCCGGAGGTAGAAGGCGATCCTGACCGGTGGGGCCGGCCCGCGCAGAGAGAAAGGGGAGAGGAGGGGAGCGGCGCGCGTGGGCCTGCGCGGTGAAACTGGGCCGCGCGTGGGCCGGAGGTGGAGCGGGCCGGCGGTGAGGCTGAGTTTGTTTTGTTTTTTTTCTTTTTTTTTTCAAATCCATTTCAAACCAATTTCAAACCCTTTTAAATTCAAATCTTTTACATGTTTTCAAATTCAAATTTTAACACAAATTTCTCCAACTATTTTAAAGGCTTTTCACAAACCATTTTTAACAATTTTTCAAGCATATTTTAAATTCAAACCTTTGCACAAATGTTCACAAACTATTTCACGAGATATTTTTAAGGACTTTTTCACAAATAATTTAAGACTTTTAAAACCACATCACAACCAAAACTCATGCATTCAAATCATGTACACAAGCACTTATCGCTTCTAAAATATTTAAAATGATATTTAAATACTTTAAAGGCCAAATTTATTTGATAATTTAATTAATCCTTAGAAAATAAAATCTAAATACCATGTTGCTTACATTAATTTGGTGATGAAATTTTAGGGTGTTACGGCCATCCGGCGCCCGCGTGCGTCAAGGAGCCGCTCCTTGGCCGGCGTGCGTCCTTGGTCGGCGGGTCGCCCCGTCGAGACCCCCGCGTGCACCGAGGGTTCGCCCCCCGGCGCGGCTTCGTCGTCCCGCGCATCCCCCCCGTTGGCGGATGCGTGAGGCCGAGCTCTCGGCCCGCCGGACGGCCGCCCTCGCTCGATGAGGGTTTGCACCTCGCGGTGCAAGTCTCGAGCCTCGGGGGTCGAGGGTGCCGGCATGGCCCGCGGCGGCGCGCGGCGGCGATGAGCTTTTGGCTCGCCCGTGGCGGCGCGTCCGCGTTGTCGACGTTGGGGACGGTGTTGATGCGGTCGCGAACCCGTCGGCCCCGGCCTCCCGCGCGCGTTCGCCACGCGCGGAGGCCTCCCCCCGCCATTGAGGCGCGGAGTAGTCGCACCGTTCGGTACTCTTCCGCCGGCCTGGCTTCGAGCTCGCGGGCTTGGGCCGGCGCGCGTCGGCGTCGGCCCCGGCGAGGGGCGCTTGGCCCTGCGCCCAGGCGCGTGGCGATCCCTGGGGCAGGAGTGATTTCCCCGTCTCCGGCGCCTGCCGCGCCGGCGGCATTGGCCGGATCGTTGGTGATGACGGCGTAGCACTCCCGCGCGGGGTCGTAGCTCCCGGTGCTGGAGTCGTCGGAGTAGCCGAACCAGTAGTCCGCAGCGTCTAGGAAACGCCGGAACACAACTGGGTCAGGTACGCCGGAGAAGTCCCACTCCGCGTACCCGTGGCGGTTGGCGGGTGGTAACGTGTCGACGGAGCCCAGGGACGATTCGTCTCCTCGCCGAGGCGCCGGGACCCCCGGCGACGAAGACGTGGCGGCGGGCGGAACCCCCGCGCATCGTAGTGTTGACGTTGGTGTTGTAGGCTGACGTAGCACCACGCAGCCCGATGGGGATGCGCGATCCGAAATCGTGCGCCGCCCCGCCGGGGGCGGTGGCGGTCGTGACGGTGGGCGCGCCACTTTGAGTGGCGGCGCGCTCGGCCGCCGCCGTCGCTCCGATCGCGCCCGACGTGAACGTAGCCCGCAGCGGCGGCGGCGTCGCGACGTCGATGGGCGCGCGGCATCCGTGCCTGCGGGCGCTCGCGCGGAGTCGTGCGTGCGGCGGGGGCCCGAGCGGCACCCGGCTCCGGCGCCGCGCGCGGAGTTCCTCACGGTTGGTGAGGCGCATGAGATAGCCGTTCCCCGTGGCCCGCAAGTTCGGTCCCCGAAGCGGATTTCGAACCCGGGCCGGGGAGGGGGTCCGAGCTACCCATGCAGTAGCGTGTACCACGGTACTCAGTGCGAATCACCATGGAGGGAGTTGGCGAAATGACCTTAGGCGCTCGCTTGCCCCACGGTGGGCGCCAACTGTCGGTGCGGAATGTGGTCCCGACACTAACCAGTAGAAAGCGCCGAGGTCTATCCCTCAATGGTCGATGCTAAGTAACAAGTGACACAAGGTTTTATCCTGGTTCCGGCCGAGGGGGCCGTACGTCCGGCGCGTGGCGTGCTCGAGGCACTATATTACTTAGCACCGGGGGTGCCTGTAGTGGGGCGGCTACAAGCGAGGCGGGAGAGGAAGCAAGGCTTCCAAGTCCCTGGCTGAAGATGTTGTGGGAGAATTGGGGAGTGAGTACGTGGTGTGTGTGAAAGGCTCCCCGTTGTCCGTCGTCTCGTGTCCCCCGCGGGCCGGGGGGTTCGCTCCCCCTTTTATAGATCAAGGGGAGGCGATTTACATGTGCGCCGCGCTACCTAGCTACGTGGGGAAGTGCGACGTGCTATGTCGTAGAGTGGGCGGCCGTCCGGGCGATCCTTGCGGCGATCCGGTCATCATGGCTCGACTTGTACCCGAACAAGTGGTGGTTCGAGGGTAGGAGAGCAACCGGATGGTGGTGATGTCCTCTGATAGGCTCGTGGGAGGTGTTGACGCAGGCCTGTACGGAGTACAGGAGTTGGCAGAACGGCGTTCCTTCCCGACGCGCTTCACAGGCCTGGAGTTGTTGCTACAGCGTCAGGCGTGCTCCTGCACGCGCGGGTACGGCGGCCACGCCGTTACGCGTGCGGGGATGGCGGTCCACCGGCCTAGCGCCTCCACCTAACCCCGTAGGGTCACAAGAAAGTGAATCGAGGGTGCGCCGGCCCCCTTTCGAGGGCTTGGCGCGTTAGCCGTACTGGAGCGTGCGCGCGGTGTCACGGGACTGACACCGGCCGCGTTGCACAGTCCCTTCCCACGGTGACGGGGATGGGTTCCTCCCCTCGGGGAGTTGGTGCGGCGGCACCGGGCGCGAGCCCCGGCGCATGATGGCGCCGTCCCCCCCGTGTCGGGCGTTAAATGCCCGTGCACGGGGGCCGGCGCACGCACGAGGAGCGCCCTCGAGCGTGGCGGACCCCGGCCCGAGGGCGGGGGCGTACCCTCGAGCGAGGCGAAACCCGCTCGAGGGGGAGTGAGCCCTCGAGCGGGCGCGAGCCCGCTCGAGGGAAGTGTTACCCCTCGGACGGGGCGGAGCCCGCCCGAAGCGAGCACGCATCCTCGAACGAGGCGGAGCCTGTTCGAGGGGATCTCTAAGTGGGCCGCCTCGATGGGCCGTCGGAGTCCCTGCGGCGTGGGCTGTTCCCTTCATGGTTAGACGATTTGTGTTTTGGCCTTTTTGTGGGTTTTAAGTGAGGATTTCCCCATTGTTTAAGGGGACCCCTATGGCTGTCCCCGACATTACCCTACTTCATTAAAGTTCCTACGAAAATAGCTATTATATGATGCTTTTGTCCAATCAAGTACATTGTCACCATCAAACTCAAGAGCTCTTATCCCCGATAAAGATAGCTCAACCGTATTTCCCCTACAAAAATAGATATTTATACTTAGCTCATAAGTTATACATTGCATCCAAGGATTTAAATTTTTTAGGTATAACATACTTCGCATCCTGCAATTTTATTATCCTTCGCATCATCAAGTCTCCCGATGTGTTTCGTACTACGGCAAGGCATTTGAAACGACTACAATTTTTCCAAGGACATCTGAAATCAATTAAATGCAGCAGTTAATTACTCTGTACTTAATGCCTTCATGGTAAATTAAATACATAGAGAAGATTGATATACCTAGGAAGTAATCTGTCTTCCTGAGAAACTGTGGTAATACTTCAATAGGAGTCAGTGAGAATATATATTTTGGAAAAGCTATATTCTGAGCACTTGCTTCAGCAACACAACTTCTTCTATTTAATTTGACCATGTATGGATGTTGGACAACTCTAAATTTAGGCTTGGCTCTCTCGACTGTAAATTTGCTGATCAATACAATTTTCTGTTCATCTAGTTGATGTCTTATAAGTGGTACTGCATCAACTGGGACTTCAGCATATATTGCATCTCCCTAATGTACGGAAAAGATATACATTAAACAGCAAAGGCTTTATTATATGAGAGTAACAAGGTGAAATGGAAAATTCGAGATAAGATCAACTACCTTTTCGTCAATCAAGACCAAATCAAGATGTTTCAGATCATCTTGTTCATTGCCACCTCTGAATTCCCACATTCTTGAGATTCTTACATGTAGAGTTGCATTGAATGTTGTCGAACGGAGTCGAGAAATGAGAACTCGTATTACCCCGGATTGAAGAATCGGTAATAAGTTTACAAACAATAGAGATTACAATGATATTGATAAATAACATATATATGATAATTAATAAGGATGGTCGCTTACCCGCATTGTTAATGTTAGGGTGAAGAATCCCAATAACCTACTCAAAAAGTTCGGTTAGATTACATTATAAAAATCTATGGATATCTGAATTTAATTACATGGCATGTTATAGCATTTTGAAGAAATTTATTTTTAGTTTTTTTTCTATAAACATTTTGTACGTTTTCACTTTTTATTGCATATCACCATAGAAGATCTGCTTAAAGTATCAAAATGCAGTAACCATCATTGTACCAAACAAAGGTTACAATTTTACAATATATAGACGTCATTAGAATATTATAACAATTTCTTGATCCCGACAAGTGGCATTGTCTTATAAATAGAAAAAGGAACTGCACTAAAGCCTTAAGTATATGAGATCTCACTGTAAAGTCTTAAATATATACTGTAAAATCTACAATAGTTACTTGTGGTACTAGTTTTCAGATATTAACAGTGATGAAAGGGATTGGTTAGGGTATTGTTTATTCGTAGTTGCTGCAAGAATTATTGCTCCGTAAAAAAAATAAGTTCAAGAATCAGCATCACCACTGAACGACCCAGTCCTTTTCATAATGTTTATGTACGGCTGATGCTGAGAAACATCAACCTTTTGGGTTTGAAACACAACATGCTATAAATACGCAAGGTTCAATCGAGAACGAGCATCACAATTTCCAAGTATGCGCGAGTGTGAAATACCTGGCAACGAGCTGCAAGGTTGAAGCGTTTGGTGAGGAATGTCCTTATGTCCCTTTGCTCTCGTCTCTCCCGTGTGTTGAGCACCCCGCACTGGCCGTTGGCTTGGCAATTCCAGCCGACCGTCGCGGAAGACGGCTCCTCCCGTGTGCCGCGCACCACGGGAGGCGCCCACAATACCCGCACAGCGCGGACCGGACGCCGACGGATGCGGCCGCCGCGCGGAGCCGGTGGTTGGGTGGAGGAAGCGAAAGAGGCGAGGTCCGGTGGTGATAGTGGAGGGTCGGAGGCGGTGTCCTTGTTGGTTTTTGTAGGCGACCGCGAGGGCCGAGGAGCGGGCAGCGGCGGCGGCACCGAGGAGAATACGAGGAGACCCGTGAAGCTGCCTATCGCCTAGGAATACGAGGAGACGCGACCATAAGAACAGTCCGATTTTAATCACGCGCGTGTACCAGTGGTCGAGATTTAAAGATGACGTGGCTCAATGAGGAAGCGCGGTTTGGGTTCAGCTTTCCATATTAAGAGATTCCTAACGTTCAGCACAATTTTTTGACTAATTTAGCAGCCTGTTCGTTTGGCTGGTGGCTGATGGCTGGTGCTGGTTTGTTTTGAGAGAAAAGTACTGCTGGTTAGTTGCTGGTGGCGGGTTTGTTCTGAGAGAAAAGTACTGGTGGCTGGTGGCTGATAAGCCAAGCGAACAGGGCGTAGATTCATACAGTGGTAGAATTGCGAGTACGACTGGGACATAGTAAATCCCTATTATTTGACTCTTGATCCCATCTTCCTCTGATCTATGCAGACTGGAGCATAGGTGATTCTTCCATCACGTGGTGAACCTTGTTGCTGATTGCGCACTATTTCAAACAGCAGTGCAGATGGAGGCACAAACACAAATATAGTTGTAAGAGTTTCCCTTTTTCCATGCTTCCCACTGTAGTAATTCACACATCAGCAACAAGCAACCGACCTCACTGACTAGTTGCAATTTGTGCTTCTTTTAAATAGAACGAATTAACTGATGTAGTTTCTTTAGATTTAGTTTTGCAACTAGATGATTGCATAAGTGACAATTTGTTTCATACTTTTAATCAGAACTTAGCAATAATACACAACATTTCTTATGTTGCAACTTATCCACCCCCAGTAGTAGTAATTTGTGTTTAAGGTTGTGTTGCAACTGGCCACTGCAACAGGTTGCAATTGGTTATATTTTTCTACCTTATTTTCTATCTTAGAAGATATAAGAGAAACTTTGAAAGATCTCTAAAATTGCTCCAAAGTCCAAATCAAGCTTAGAGGAAAAAATAGAAAAACAACAGGCCTCCAACAGGTCCCCCAATATTGTTGCACAACTTTACTGTCCCGTATCCATCCTGTCATCTGGCGTCCTTGTACACTTCTCTACTTTCTAGTTCTGAAACCCTACTAAACCAGAGTAGTATTGCTTTCAGTTCTAGACAAAAACTTTATAAACCAGAGTACTCATTATTTTTGCTAGTGTCCTGACACCAGACAAATCAATTATTTTGTATATTGACTTACTGCTTTTCATTTGTCGACTTTTTTTTTCAGATAGGCAACTCGATCGTCTTTGCTGATTTTGCTTTTTTATTTGAAATACTATGAACTAGACTGCCAGCTGTATGCACTTGATGTTGGTAGACCATGTAATCTGATTTTACTAGAAATGCCCTCATACACAATGTTGTATGGTGTCTGTGAGGTATTTTTTAATGGCATTGTCGGACTTAATAGAGAAGGGCGAGGACCTCCAAGGGCCCAAGGAATTCCTGCCCCTCTCCAAGCTTGAAGGTAAGGTGTCCATGGCTTCGCTTCCTTGCTTCAGTTATTGAGGTGTTGGCACCCATCCTATGTTCCTTTCGCCACAAGTTTTCCCAATTTTTTTATCCCCTTTTGATACGAGGAATTTAGGATGTGTGGAAAGCTTGGCGCTGCTATCTTAGGCCTTTATGCTTTTTATGCCAACACAATTACTTGAACAGGGACACACACTGCATTTTTTCTCATTTCATTAAGATAGAGAAAAAGTACAAAGGGCCAAGAGGCCCACCCCACAAACACACACTACCCCAACACACACACCCCACACACACACGGGACGTCAAGCTACCGACGCGCCACCAAACAAAGCCCGAACGACCAAACGCCTCGAAGCACTAAGCCCCGGGAGGCGGCGACCCGAGAGCCGCCTCCGGAGTTTAGAAGCACCGAAGAGCACCAAATACCTCCCTCGCCGCTAATAGCTTTAAGGACCTCCCGTAACGCAAGGCCTCCTATTATCAAACACACAGGCATTACGATGCTTCCAAATCTCCCAAGCCACCAAGATTATCAAAGAATTAAGGCCTTTTCGCATGTCGTTCGGGACAAAGCACTAGTTGAACTCTTCCACCACCCCGAAAAACGAGTCACGAAGGTTGCGGCGCCAAATGCAACAGCCTCAAATGTTGGAAAACCAAGAACCGGACTTGCCTAGCAAAGACACAACCCACAAGTAAATGATTAATCGTTTCATCTTCTTGATCACGTAAAGGGCAAGCCTCGGGGTGGGGCAGATTTCTCTTAGCTAAAAGATCCGCAGGTCAAACACGGATGTGGAAGACCAACCGGATGAAAAACTTGCGGCGAGGAGGGGCCCAAGTTTTTCCAAATTCTCCTCCATGAACGAAATTTGATAGACCCCTCAAAGTAGGCGGCATAGATAGGTCGTTTTTTCCGCCGTAGGATCCATCCTTAGAAAATTTCCATCTAAACCGATCTTCAATTTACGGGCCGCAAGACCACCTCTTCCACCAAATCAAACAGGCTCGATATGTTCCCTTTGTTTTAGATTTCAGTGGACTCAGTGTTCTCAAATCAACCGAGAAATTATCTGCTTCATATAGTCAAATCTCAAATACTAACTCAATGTTCAGTATCAATCCATGTTTCCTTGAAAATGAAATTGTGTTTCTTCAGCAACATTTGCATTGCTATTCTGCATTTGGGTCATTTGTCTGAATGTGTTACGCAATTGCTGTGCTGTATAGAAATATCAAGGTTGCTTTTTATAGCACTTCCTTTGCCAACTCTGTTGGAGGAATATTTCTTTTGGAGCCATAACCAAAAAATTTATACTGAAATTGGTGAAAGTTTGAAGACGAAATACATTCCAAATATGTGCAAAGGACTGTAACCAGTGCCATTTGGCTCCTGACTCCTTGATTATATAGTGATTAACTTTCAAATTGGATTGGATCCTACTACAGCAGCCAACTGTACCGATGGTATTCAGAGAATCTGATAAGCCTTTTGTTTTGTACCTGCTGTATTGGCAATTGGACCCTAAGAAATCTGAAAGCGAAGAAGAGCTTGCAAAAATTTGCAAAGAAAGAGGATGCAGTTATATGGTCTGTGCTAATCCCCCCATGAATTTCAGCAACTTTCTGAATCTCTTACTCTGTTTTCCATTTCTTATGTATGATGTGCTGACCAGATTATGGTTGCTTTCTGAAGGATCTTATTGAGATATGTCCTGACAAACTGGAGAACTATGAGGATAAGGTGAAGAACTTCTTCACTGAGCACATGCACGCTGACGAAGAGATCCACTACTGCTTGGACAAGGACGACAAGTGGATTATGATTTGGATCAAAGAAGGAGACCTGATCATCCTGCCAGCTGGAATCTATCATCGGTTCACCCTCGATGGTGCCAACTATGTGAAGGTATCGACCTGATTATAGAATCATAATGGGAGCTGCTAATTTGATCTCCTTTGTCACCACTTTCCGGCACAATTATGCATATAGCTACACCAATATGATCAACTTCTAATTTGCTTGCAAAAGGTTTCATGCCAAGTACGTAAGAATGCTGAGATTCCTTTGAATTTGCAGCTGATGAGGCTCTTCATTGGGGAACCAGTCTGGGCTTGCGCTGAATCGGCCTCAGGAGGGCCACCCTGCGAGGCAAGAGTACGTCAAGAATGTGATGGGGAACACTGGATTTGTTCTCGCAGCACACGGAATCTGCCACCACCATGAATATACTTCCATTTACTGAACTCGTGTACATCACAGTGTGATCATAGGGTTGGAGCCGAAACCTTGCTTGATGTATTATCACGAATCACGAACTGCATGCTGAATTAATCTGTACGCGTGAAAGATACAAAATGGCACCAATGGAAATGTACAATGCCGTAATTTTTCTTGAATCTGCTTGATGCAGCTACCCTGTTGGAACAATGCTGTGTATGGATCTGCCTTGTTGTGGGTGATACTAGATACTAGTGTCTGTCAGGGAATGGAAATCTCGTGCCATTGAGGACTGAATAATGTAGTTTAGTATATATAATTATATGTTAGCTTTGAGGAGTCTTTTCCGTGGTAAAGCAAGATGGCAGTTTTGTGTTGTAACCGTTATGGGTTATCATCCTAATTGTAACTGTGTTAGTGTCCTTGTTGCAATTGGAGGACCAATCAATTGCAATTGCTTCAGTTGTAATAACTAAATTAGTGTCCTGATTGCAATTGTGATGACGTGTGTAACTACCTTATTATCTTAGTTGTAACCGGGGTATTATCCAAGTTGTAATTTGCAGGACCCCAACCAATTGCAAGTGCTCCATATTATTTCACTAATTTACATATGTGATGGTGTGTAACTAGCTTGTTATCTTAGCTGTAACTGGACTATTATCCACTGGAGTTTGTGACCAGATAGTGCTCTAGCTGTAGTTATGTGACATGTGAACATATTTCTTTATGTTGTTGTAATCTGTTATTATCTTAGTTGCAACTGGAAGACAAGGCCAGATGCAATTTGTTTGGGTTGGAACTTGATTATTATCTTCAACACCAATTTATGATGTCACTTGCATTGTCCTTGTGCAATAAAATAGTCATTACGGATTTCATTGAAAGTAACTCGAATCAGGATTTCGGGGTGATAAAATAAAACGAAAATGTTTCTTCATGGTGTGTGTTGTGGGCTCACGGGGTTTGTAAGGGCCATGCTCCCGTGTGCCCTATTACCAAGCTTTTCAACCCTGACCAATGATGCACAATAATGCATCGCAAATTCCATTTTGCTTTCCAGAAATTATTGAAGATATATTACTCCATATCTTGTGTGTATTAACATTATCATTTGATCAGCGATGGTTTTTCTTTTTTATCATTTCCTTTTCTCTGATAACTCTGTATCAGATGCGACAGGCAGTGATAGTGCAATGAGTTTTTTTTGACAAACGATAGTGCAATGAGTTGAGTCTGATGATAACTCTATCAGTTATGGTTAACAATCATTTTAATTTTTACGACCGACAATTGCATGGTTGCAATTGACCTCATATATTTGTTGCAATTTGACCATATACACAGTAGTAACTGTACTGTTGAGTTTCTATTTATCTATTGAGATTGTGTTGAAAAGACTTAAAGGGGAAAAAAGCTTTGGACACCCACATCACTTAAGAAATCTCATGGATAAGCAACTTCCGCAAGTCAAACTAGCAGCATCATTACTGAACAAGGTTTGTTGGGAGGAGAAAAAATTTTCCTCCCTTTGACCAATGATTAAGGGTATTAAACAAAGTCAATTTTAAAAACTACCTCCACAGCCCTATGTAAAATTGCGAGACGAATCTAACGAGGTCTCTGACTGCATGATTAGAGGATGGTTACTGTAGCATTACTGTAGCAAATTATGGATTAATTATGCTCATTAGATTCGTCGCGCAAAGTTGCACCCATCTGTGAAAAGTTTTTGCAAATAGACTTCATTTAGTACTTCATGCACGCAAGATTCCCTAAGCGAAGTTTTTTCCTCCCCCAACCAAACATAGGCGTTCATCTATGAATATCAGGGGCATTTTTATTGTTTTCTCCCTTCACATCACGCTAATCACACAATTACAGAGAGAAAACAGAGTAAAGGAGAGCGATCGAGTACCTTTTCACTAGAAATCAGAGCCGGTCTCACCAATTTTGGTTTGAGTTGCGAGAGATTCGTCTATTTTGTTGAGGTCCTTGTGATGGATAAGGATGGAGCTCCGTCTTCAACTCTGCGCCCAATGTTGCATCTCGTCGTTTCCCCGCGGCTGCCGTCTGGCCGCGAACCATGCCTGCACCCCTCACTACAACCCTTGCTTCTACTGCTCTACCGCGCAGACGTACGGACGAGCGCCAGCAGGCACGTTGCTTTACTGCGCAGCCATACGTACTGCTCTAGCCTTCAATCCTTCGCTGCTCGTTGCTCCTCCGTCGTGCCTGCTGCGCGCGCTTTACCGGCGTCGTTTGCCCCAATTTTTGCGCCGCGCCTAATCCAGATCACCATCACGCGCCCTTGTGCTCGTGCCCGCGCTGGCCGCTCGCCGCTGGCTGCTTCTCCGCTTGCCTTGCACTACAGCTTGCACACCATTGGCACCGTCGCGCTCGCCGCTCGCCGGATCTACCTCGCATTCGGCGCTCCGCGCGCTCGTGGTAGAGAAGCTAGGAGGAAGAAGGCTGACTCTCTTGGTGGGTGGGATTAGTTGGTTCGAGTCGCACGACTCACCTGCGGGAGGCGCGCGGGTTGGACGGAGAGTAGTGTACGGCAGCTAGTTACGTGTATGTCATGGGAAAAGTTCCCAAACATGTGTATGTCACGCACCTGAAGTTAGTTGACGTACATGCTATTTTGGATGGATGGAGAGTTAACAGAGGTGTTATAGGGTGTGTAAAGACAGTTTTGCCTTTATGTGCAATAAAGGGTTAAAACAATCTGAAATGTGGAAAAATCGAAATAATGTAAATAATTCGATAAAAGAAGAAATAATTTCAAAAAACGTAAAAAATCAGAAATAAATTATAAAAATGATTAAAAATCAGAAAAAGCGAAATAAGTTATAAAAATGATTTAAAAATCGTAAAAAAATTAGAAAAGTGGAAATAATTTTTTTAAATAGTTAAAAAATCTGGGAAAATCGAGAGAAATGCTAGAAAAATGTAGTTAAATGTGGAACAAATTAGAAAAGGGTTGCAAAAAATAAGAAAAAATTAGACATTAATTTTTTAAGAGGGAAAAATAGGTGCATGACCATTGCATACAAAAAAATGTACATATCACATGACAAAAAATAAGGGATGACCATTGCATATATAACATACCAGAAATTTGATTGTTTTCCCATGTGTGAATTTTCGCAAAATTTAAAACTTTTTGTTTGAACTCGCGTGCTACCAAATTTTATCCCAATTTGCTAACCTCTCATCTCAAACTCCGTATAAAATTAAAACATATAAAATTATTTTCAAATTATGGTATAAATGTGAGTTGGAATTTTCTTGGATTTTATTTTGGAGTTTTCAATTGGTGTGAGGTTTGAATTCGAAAGAGATTCGAATTCAAACTTAGTATGAAAATACTTTGGATAAAACCAAATCTAAATAAAAGACTAACCTATCTAAACCCAACCTTTACCTAACCAAGTCTAACGAGAGGCCCCTATCTCTTTCCCCGAAGCAACTTTGCTCCCTCGGCCCAACGACCAAGCGAGGCCCGGCCGCACCCCCCCTTTTCTTTTTCCTCTTTCTCTCTATGGTCGGCGGGTCCCACTCGTCGGCCCGGGGGACTATTCCCCTTTCTCCTCCCCGTGACCGTGCACGCTCCACGCAACGAGCGAGAGACCGACGGCGCCTCTCCCGGCTCCCGCATCGCGCCCCTGCCCGCCAGATGCGCGCCGTGTGGCCATGGGCACGGACGCCGATGATCTCCGCCGTCTACCGCTCTCGCCCAACCCTAGCGTGCCCCTATAAAATCGGCCTCACCATCTTTCTCCTGTCCGTCGTCGCAGCCATGGGGAGAAAACCCCAATTCGTCGCCGCCTGTGCTGAGGAAGGGGGAAAAGGAGGGGAAGGAGGAAGGGGATGGAACCGGAGCCGCTGCCGCTAGGCCCTCTTGCCCCTGCGTGCACTGCTCCTCTGCTCCTTGCTCTGCACCACCCCTCTGCTCAAACCAGAACGGGGAAAATCCCCAACACTAATGCCGCGCTCTCGAGCCCCACCGCATCGCCACCCGGGAGCCAAGTAGGGGGACAACGCCGACGTCCTGAACCATGACGCGTCGTCACCCTGAAGCCGAAGCCGCACCCGCCGGAGCTGCTTGTGTGAAGGGGAAGGCTGTCCGCGTCGAGGACACCGCCGTAGCAGAGCAAGGACGCGCCGCCGCGAGCACCTTCATCTCTTCACCGACGCGTCCTTCACGGCCACACCTTCACCTACGCCTCGCTGTAAGCACCCCACGGGTCTGATTCCTTCCCATCTCCCTTGAGTTTCCTGTGATGTGAGGGAGCGCGCCCCTGCGCCGCGCACGCCGGCCGTCGTGCCGTGCCGTTCCGCGAGCTATCGCCGTGGCACACTCCAGAGCCGCGCCGAACCTCGCCGCTCTCTGTTTTGCTCTACATGTTGTGGCCGGACTTCGTGCCGAGCACTTGCTCCTGGAGCCAAGCGAGGGTGAACGGGACCGTCTGCTCGATGGTCTGGTGGATGCCCGCCATGTGTTCGACGCTTTGCGCAAACAGAGCACAGCAGCTCGTCCTTCTTCCTTGAGTCGTTGTGCCTGGCCTTTTGTGTTGAGTCCCTCTACTCTATGCATCGGCCTTCGCGCCGAGGAAATTGAGTGCGCCGCGACACGCTGTCCTTCTCGATCCGCCCGCCATCGCGCCGTGATTCTGTGCAGGCGTTGCGCTGCGTCGCCATGCCGTTCCGCTCTGTGCCGCACTCCTGCTAAGAACCGCGTCGCACCGCCACTCTACCTCGTGTCGCCGCCATATCGCCTTGCCCCGCCTCGCACAGCCCTTGGTCGGCCAAGCTGCCACCGCATCTGTGCCCGGTGTGCCCGTGCTCTTCGTGCCTGTAATCGCCGCACCCATGTTTACCATGGAGCTTTGGACCGGCCTTCGCGCCGAGGTACTCTCTCTCTCTCTCTCCAGGTGAACGCGTCGCCACCACCGCCGTAGCCAAGCCTCGCCGCCGGCCAACTCTTGTCGCGCCGGCGTTTCCTTTCTGGCTTTCCGTCGAACACCTTTCGTACACCTCCTTTTTCTCTGAACCTGTGTGGCACCACACGCTAGGCCACACGCTGACAGCCACACGAAGCCACAACGGATCCCAAATCCAGGGAATCAGATGAACCCCGGAGTAGTTCGGGGTGCATCCCTGGACTTACGTACGAAACCCAGTGTGGGCTTTGGCCCACAGAAGCCTGCTTAGCCCAACAAGTTAACCAGGCCGAACCAAGGAGTTAGAGGACTTCTTCGAGACTTACTGAACCTTGGGCCGAACTGGGCCAGCCCTTTGGGCCACAAACACTTTGGACCCAATTTCGGCCCACTACCTCTTTTGGCCCACTAACGGCCCACCATCTGTGACGATGACGTCACGATGACGTCATGCTGATGTCATCCCTATTTCAAATTAAAAATCCTTTTTTGTTTTATAAATGATTTTGGAAATTAATTTATAAAACCTTTTATCTTTGGAAATTTCTTATCTAATTATCCGGAGCTCCGAAAATTATGAAACCACTTGCGTTGGTTTCATAATTTTGAGACGCTCACTGCTATCCTATCCTTACCCGCTCTTGCCCTTGTACTGATCCCTTTTCGCCCCGCGTTCTTGGAGCAGAATTCGTGGTCGCTGCTCGCCACTGTGCCAATGTGGGTCTGGGACGCCGGAGCCCCGCAACTAACCATTGGCGTGCCGCGGACAGGAATCCTACCCCATTAACTCATCACCTACCTTTTCTACACCTTTGCCTCCCCTCTCTGCTGCTTCGCGCATATCCGCTCTCGCTCCACTTGGCTTCGTGCTGTGAAGCGTGTACCGTGCCATGTGCTTTAAACCAGGATGTCGCACGTGATGGACGACCGTGTCGTGAGCAGAGGCCTCTGCTTCACGCTCGGCAACCCCGAGCCGCAACCTAGCTGCCTTGCCATGGACGTTGTCGCATCACCAGTACTTGCCTTGTAGCACTCTTAAGCACACCTTACCTCTTCGCCGCCCGATATCGGTCACAAGTTGATCCTTTCATCCCCTCTGAGCTGTTGCCGCATATCTTGGCATGATAATACCTTTTCTAGTTATCTTTGCTTCGCTCTGCTTTCATCACCCTTCGCGCTACCGCTTTGATCATCCAAGAGCTAAAACCTAGCAAGTGCTTGATCTCAGCCTCTCCTCTTTCCTACTTGCAGGCTTGATTACCTAAGATCTTAGCCGTAAGACCCGTAAGCTATCTTTGAACTAACTCTTGATCCTACCCTGTTTTCTAGGATATAAAAACTAGTTGCTTAAACTACTTTTGTTTTAAAACCTATTGCTCTATTTTCATTAATAAAACCAGTGCTGCTTGTTTTTACTCTGGAGTTTAATGGGATCTTCTAAATTGGTTCTTATCGATGTTTTTGCATTAGATGAATGCTCGTTATTTATTTCCGCGTCGCATCTCGTGTAGGCTTGTGTTCTTGTTAAAGACCCGAGCTGCGACGACTGAGGAGGCGCGACTACCCCGACTTTGCCCGAGAGGACGCTCAACCTCTACTACTCTACGACGACTACCGCGCAGGTGTCATGTCACTCCCAACCATGTAGAACCCATGCATGCTATTAGTTGCTAGTGCTATATTTATGTTACTTGATTTGATGGATTGCATAGCCATTTGATTAGCCTTGCCTTGTTATTTGATATATCCTGATTCCTTGCTCTACCTACCTCGAGACTAGCTACGGACCCCTAGCTAGTCCCATATACCAACTATCCATACTTTTGTTGCTTGATTATGGATGGTACTCGGGCTTGACCGAGATGTGGGAGATCTCGGTGTGTTCTAGCGTGAGTTCTGGGTGTGTTCTTCCTTGACGTGTTTCTGGCGGCAGCGAGCCATTTGGCTACTTGTGAACGTCTGCCTCGGGAAGATGCGATCTGGCCTCTTACCCGAGCGGTGTGTCGGACGGGATGGAGATGGGGAGTGCTCGCTCTCGGCCCCTAAGGACCGAGTCGACTTTCGTACAAACCGCCCGCCTTGTTATGGGCGGGGGTGCGGGGTGAGACTCGTAGTGGATAGCACCCTTCCTGTAGGCGGATCGGTGTGATCGTGATGGGAGACGGCGTTCCTCCTTAGAAGACTTCGCCCCGGCGAGGCCGGGGAAGGGTTCCACAGCTTCGAGGGACCTCTCGCTGGCAGTATGAGCTCTACAGCGGAGGCTGCGCCAGACTCGGAGACGCAGGAGGGTACTATCCACTTACTTGGACTCCAGCCGTATGGTAGGGTTTCGGGTGGTTCGCTACCATCCGGGCTCTATTCGGGCGGGTACAGTTGTACAACCTCTGCAGAGTGTTAAACCTATAGCTATAGTCCGTGTCCACTGGTTATGGACAGTACTGCTCTCTACCGCTACTTCCGACTATACTCTTTTCTTGTGCTTCTTCTCTCCCCCGAGTGAGTGATCCCGGCCTGAGGCCGTTGAGATGTGGGGATAGGAGCAGGTGGGCCCCACATCGCAGATGAGAGTTGGGAGCTGGATCGTGGTTGTGATTCAGTGCTTTGGGTGTGGACAACCTTGTTGAGGGGTGCGGACCCCGGAGGTGTGGACCTCGAGGGGGTGGACCTCCCGGAGGTGTGGACCTCGCTGCTTATTCTGCATACCTTGATTGTTGCTACCGCGCTGCTGCATGCATAACTTTCTACAGCCTAATATAGGTTTTATCCATGCATATTAGATTCAACCACCGCTTTTGCTCTTTGTTGGGAAGCTGACATGACCTACCCGCTTATCGGGTAGATGCTGGCATTGCAGACTCGGTGACCGTCTACGACTACAACTTTTGTGACGAAGGTGTGAAGACTAGAGCTGGTCCTATGCTCGAGTTTGCCTGTGGAGCTGGAGACGCTTCGCTTCGATAGATCCGCTGCGAAGGTGTTTTACCTTTCTTGATTCAGTCCTGATGGACTTGTACCCGACTTGTGCCGAAGAGTTGTACTCTGATGTTGTAATAATATTATGTAATTATTCTTTTATTCTCGTGTTGTATGGATTTGTACCACTTGAGACAGGGATTGCACGTGATAGCCTCTTCCTGGGACTATCATGGAGGTGCAGAGAGTCGGGTTTCCGTTCGCGGAAATTCGGTTCGTTTCAGCATAGTAACAAGTTCATATCACCAATATTTAAATAGATAAGTTCACTAGTTTTCATCACACTTAGTCCACACATAGACATCACACTTAGTCCATAGATAGAAAGTAAAGTTCACTAGTTTGCATGACATCACACCAAACCATACATGTCTCGAATTACATCAAAAGTAATAGTTCCTCCGCATAATTTATTCAAGCTGGAGTTTCTTCTTGCTTCTGGTATTAGAAGCTGGGCTGGATGGGTTGACCACTTCAACAGGAGCCCTCCTTGGTGTACACTTCTTCATGATGGCTTGCTTCTGTCTTGGTGCAGAGACTTCACAGGATGCAATTTCTTCATGAACAACAGGAGGGTGCTCAATTTGGAGAGGAAAGGGGTCATTGGATCCATGTCCACTTCCAGACCTTGTGTGAAAAAAAGATCAGTTAGGTTGTAGGTTATAAATGACAAGATCAGCTAGGTTAAATGACAAAATCAGCTAGGTTCAATGACAAAATCAGCTAGGTTAAATGACAAAATCAGTTAGGTTCAATGACAAAATCAGCTAGGTTAAATGACAAAATCAGCTAGGTTTAATGACAAAATTAGCTAGGTTCAATGACAAAATCAGCTAGGTTCAATGACAAAATCAGCTAGGTTGAATGACAAGATCAGTTAGGTTAAATGACAAAATCAGCTAGGTTGTAGATTGTAAATGACTAGATGTAGAAAAGTGAAAGATCAACCTGCTAGTACTTGTTGTAGGTGGTGGCCCCCGTTTTTTGGCACCTTTTTTCACTCTCTTTGGCTTATGTGTAGCATTGGCCACCGCCTCATTGTATGGAAATACCATGCCTGATCCAGTAGTGGCCACAACAATGCTTGTGCTAGTGGAAGATGCTTTCTTCTGCCTTTTCTTTGGTGGACCCCTGAAATAAATTATGAAAAATTGTTATTTTGCATAGCTAAACAAGAAGTGTTGTCATTGTGTAGCTATGTCTACAAAGTTTACCTCTCAGCCTCAAATGCAGCTATGTCATCTGGATTGCCATTCTTAATGGTGTCCTAACCGATGGCATATTGCGCACCGATGTTGCCTTTTGCCGCACCTTCCTCATTGCCCGATTTCTTTCTACTACGCCTCCCTCCAAAGCTGATTTCATCCTGTTCTTCCTCCTTCCCCCTGCAGTTGACTTAAGCAATGGAGGATGCATGAAGAAGCCATGTGTGGGTTTCAGCCACATGGACTTGTCAGGAATAAAGGGCATACAACCTGCATATGCAATTTTGAATTTCTCAACTGAATAGCACTCATCTACATAATCTTCAAGTTTGGCCCCAGGGATAGATGTGATGTAGGCAATGGCATGTTTGCATGGTATTCCTGACCCTTGCCAAGCTCTGCAGGAACATGTCCTCTCAATTGTATTCACTACAAACCTGAAGCTACTAGCAGAACTTCCCGTAGCACAAACTTCTGCAATGCCATCAGGTGAGCTTGTGATTACTTCAATGTCCAAGTTATGGCTAGCTCATCTCAACTTCTGCACTATATGAGGCAAGATCTTTCCTTCAAACTTTTGGGCAACCCTTCTTCTAAGGTTCCATTTAATTAAGATCTTCTGTCTAATGTTATCCATCAACTCATCCAGATGCATGCCCTTCATATCCTTCACCTGCCAACATAGAAATTCAATTTTGAGCAAACATGGAATAAAATAAGATAATCAATGCAAAGTTAAACAAGGTAATCTTACCCATTTATTGAATGTCTCAGCCAAGTTATTGGTAACATAATCCACTTTTGATAATGTGGAAAATCGGCTCCTAGTCCACAATTTCTTGTGATTTTCTTGAAGCCATTTCATAGCCTCTCGGTTTGGCTGCAGCCATGGCTTGATAATGTTTCTCAAACATGTAAGGGTTCCAAGAATATGCAGCTGCCCACAAGTGATCATCAAAAACTTGACCACTATAATTCTTCTTGAAATTCTGTACTAGATGATACATGCACTCTCTATGTTCAGCAGTTGGAAAAACCTCACTAACCCCATGCATCACTGGCTGCCCACAATCAGTGCTGAATGTAAGACCAACTGGATTGCCTATAGCTTCTCTCAACCTCTCCATAAACCACTCCCAATTCGGATTTGTTTCTGAGTCAATAACACCAACCGCTACTGGGTACATCCAGTTGTGACCATCAACTGCACAAGCTACACACAACTGACCCCTAAACCTTCCATTCAAAAATGTGCTATCTACTGCAAGATATGGCCTACTACCTTGTAGGAAACCATCAACACAAGCTTTCAAAGTAAAAAACAACCTATTAAACCTTTTTTTGTTGTTGATGGTATGATGATCAGTTACAACAAAGGATCCAGGTCTAGTATCCTCTATTTGAGCCTTAAATTTGTACAAGTTGTCAAAACTTTCACCCCAAGGTCCATAAATTTTGTCCATAGCAAGTTGCTTACCTAGATATACTTTTCCGTAGGTCACATCAATTTTGTGCCTCTCCTTCAACCTTCTTTTCAGCTCTTTGGCACCCATTGTTCCATTTTCCTTCAACCAATCAAGCACTTGTTCACACACCCAATATTGTGTCACTCCTGCACAACTGCATTTCCTTCTTTTGCTCTCACAATTCTCATGCTTGTATGGGTTTCTTGTGATCTGCATAAAGAGTGTTAAAAAATCAATGCATAAAGAGTGTTAAAAAATCATTGCATAAAGTGTGTTAAAAAATTTACCTTCACTGTAACTTCATCACTCAAATTAGCAGTATGAATTCTCCACCTACAGCCGACATCCTTGCCACTGCAATACACCCTGTACCGAGATTTATCACACTTTTCAATGTTATATTGGAACTCATACTTGGTAGCATGTGTAGATAAAGCCAACTTAAAAGCATTCGGATCTGAATACATAGTGCCTACTGCCATAGGAGGATCATTCTCGTCATAGTGTGCATCAGGTTTCTGTGCAGGCTCCCTATCTATTACAATGTCATCTTCCTCTATTTCATCATCAGACAAAGATTCATCCTCCTCAACCTCCTCTACTTCATCTTCCTCTACTTCATCTCCCTCTACATCATCTAACAATATGTCTGGTTCAGTTTGACTAGTGGGAATGGGAGGTGCTCGATGTTCAGGACCAATGTCAATATACAAGCATTCATCATCAATACCCGCATGCTCATTCGATGGGTTTGGGTTAGCAAGAAATTCACTATCTGCAGATTTAGTAAGGTAAGATTCCCCTATGCTTAGTTGAACTGATTGTCCAGTACCAATTTCCCACTCTGAAATGTCAGGAGGTTCACTACCCAAGCCGGCATCCATCCTACAGATAAACAACAACGCATGCTCAGCACATATGCATACATCACATATATGCGAGCAAAGAAGGGATAAACGAGATTTAATTTTCTTACCTGGACAGTGGAATCGCCTGCCAACTGTGGACGGCACCAACTGCTGCAGGACGACACCAACTGCGGACGATTTCGAGCAGGTGCCTTGCGGAATCGAGCCAAGCAATCCTGTGCAGTGACAACCATGGCGTCTATCTTTGATGCCTGCAACCACACACACGCACGAAAGGAAACGGCTGTCTGTAGACTGCAGGAGCCCGGAGAGGAATGAATGACGACGTGCGGGCGGCTGGCCGCCTCGTCGGGCCGCGGGGAGGCCGCGGGCGCACCGGCCGGCCGCGCGCGCCCCGGCCGCCTCGCCGGCCGCGGCGCGCGCGCGGCCGGCCGCGGCGCCCGGCCCGGCCGCCTCGCGTAGCCTCCGCCGGGCCCGGCGCGCACGGGCCGGCTCGGCCGGGTTCGGCCGGCCGGCGGGGTCCCCGGCGGCGGCGGCCGGCGGCGGCTAGGGTTCGGCCGCGGCTAGGGAAGGCAGGGGGTGTGGGGTGGTCGCTTGCGTGATCTCGATTCGTTTCCTGATCTGCAACAAACGTGATTCGTTTCCAGGGGCACAATAGTCATTTCACCATACGGGTCCCACATGTCAGATGGGTGCAACTGTTAAGTCCTAACGGAATCCATCCAAAATGGCATGTGCGTCAACGAACTTCGGGTGCATGACATACACGTGCTTAGGAACTTTTTCATGACATACACGTAACTGGCAACTTTCTTAATGGCATACACGTAAATGACTCTTGGACGGATGGGGTGGGGGAGATGCACTCGTGCTGCTTAGATAGGTTGTGTTGCTTATAATGGAATCGTGGCTCGCAGTCTCGCACTGAATTTCAATATGATAATAATGAAAATACATCAAAGTTTAAGAAATTAACAAAAAGAAAATCATTTCTGAGCGGTCACTCCCAAGATTTCGAGCAAATTAAAAACTACCTGCTTACCTCATGATGATGATGTGATGCAGCAAGCACGGGCACCCGCATACAAACGCGCATTGGAATGGGCTAACAGAGTTTTTGAAAAAGAAAGCTCAAACAGCGCTTGACGGCCCACTCCGCTATGCGATGACTTGCAGGCCAGAGAGTGAGTGATAATGTGATAAGGCGACTGAGCACTACAATATTCGAGACGGGCCTTTTTCGGCATGTTCATTTGGCTGGTGGCTGGCTGTTGGTGCTGGTTTGTTCTGAGAGAAAAGTATTACTAGCTGGTTGCTGATGACTGGTTTGTTCTGAGAGAAAAGTACTGCTATCTGGTGGTTGATAAGACAAACAAACAGGCCGTATATTCTAGAGGAGAAAGTATATTAATAACCCTCAACTATTGATATTGTCTGAGTTTTAACCCTCATTCTCAAAAACAGTTATTCAACACCCACGAACTATTAAACTGTCTAATTTATACATCTAAGTGGTTTTTGAGGTAGTTTTGCATATGTAGTGCCACATTAGCTATCCCCGCTTTAGTGGTGCCCAGATGTCACTACCTCAGGGCCCCTCCTTCTTCCTTTGGAAGCCATGCCAGCCGACCCTCTTCCTCACGCTGAAGCTCCCCTCCTCGCCGACACCATCACCACACCTCACCTCTGCGCTCGCCTTCTTCCCCCACGTCAAAGCCCCTCCTCTCGACGCCGACAGTCATACCCTCTGCCTCTCACTCTCCTCGCTTTCCATCGCCACTGCACGCGAACTAGAGAGAGAAAGAGCTTCCTCGGGTTCCTCATTAGTCGTCTGTTGCGCCCGCACCTCATTCGCAGGGAAGGCGAGGCCAACCAGGGAGGGAGGCGCCGCCGAGGATGGTCTCAGTGGACCTTCTCGCACCGCCTTTGATAAAGAGGAAGGGAGAGGATGGTGACGGCTTTTTATGTCCGACGGCCTACTAAGGGGGTATCCGAGGAAGTGATTTGTGCGGTGAAGGATCACGAGACCTAGACCTTGAAGGTTAAAGCGAAGACGCGCGACACATATTTATGTAGGTTTGGGCTACCAAGATAGCATAATACCCTACGTCCTGTTTGGAGTGTTTATATTGCGCCCTGCGCTTGGGTGTTGAGGTGTTGGTCTCATGGTGTGTGCTGATCTAAGTGCCCCAACCCTTCTTTATAGTCCAGGAGGCGGGTTACTAGTCGGTTACAAGGTAGAAGTCCTAGGTAGGATTACATGGTACAAGACCTTAGTAGGAATACAGGGGAATTCTAATATGAGTAGTCCGCCTTCTCCCTTACTTACCGGTACCTGGGGTGTATACCTTACGAGGAGGAGGGGAGCTCCGACATGCGAAGGAGGGTGGGCGCATAGGTAGGGTGTGGCGTCGGCATCAGGAAGGAGGGGCATGACATGAGTGATTTTTGGTCTGCATGACTTCCATAGGAAGAAGGAGGAGGTTGGCATGTGCGCCCCACTCAAGTGCTGATAACAAGGATAGCTGATGTTATGCCACGTATGTGAAAATCACCAAGAGGTGACTTTACTTGAAGGAAAATTATTAGACCTAAAAATAGTTACAAAAACTGGCACTAGTTCGAGAGGAGCAAGCGACCAATGGTATTGTCCAACCAGATAGGGCCATACTATCAGTTGAGACGAAGCGAAGCAGATATGTAAGGGGGACCGCTGGAACGGAAAGGGATGTTAGTCTTGCGGAGGGTGTAACGAATGGAAAATTTCTTGGATTTTTCGTAATCCGTGCTTTGGATTACACAGCAGGCCAGCCAAAACGAGAGACAACAAGTTACTAATTGGTTGATGGTTGCCCATGCAAGTGGAAAAGGTTACAGATCACCAAACCGCAAGATAATTGGCCCTATAAATAGGCTGCCCGGCCGCATAACAAATCGTGCCTTTGCTGTGGCAAATTGCATTGGGAGGATCGGAGGTGCACAACACAAAGAGGAAACAATGGAGGTTGCTATCGAGAAGATCGTCAACAGGGATGGGATCACGGACACCGCCCTGTCCTTGTTCGCCGGCGACGACTCCATCGACATCCCGGAGAGTTATATCAGAACAGATGAGGTCCTCGCTGACGAAGTCGTCGGCAAGGACGAGGCCTACGAGCTGCCGGTCATCGACATGGCCAAGCTTCTTGACCCGGATTCCTCGGCCATGGAGACAGAGAAGCTCGGCTCTGCGTGCCGACACTGGGGTTTCTTTCAGGTTTGGAGTCGTGTTATTTCTATAGTTCTTGAATGTGCAGTGGTATAGTCAGCCGGACTACTACTCTACCATGTGTGTGCAATTTGTTTGTTACCTTTCTAAACTACATTTGCAGCTAACGAACCATGGAGTTGAGGAAGCTGTGGCACAACTGATAAAAGACAGCACTGTGGAGTTCTTCAGCTTGCCACTAGACATCAAGAACAAAGTGGCAGTGCTGGGGACGGGAGATGGCCTTGAAGGATATGGCCACCACTACAGCAGAGGGCCAGGTGACAAACTGGACTGGGCAGAGGGCCTAATCCTCATCACCCAGCCAGTCCAAGAGAGGAACATGGAACTGTGGCCTACCAACCCGCCCACATTCCGGTCCGCCTCCTATATCCAAAATCCATTTGCAGTTCGTGTTCGTTTTCCACGTATAGATCGTCTCAGTTTCATACTCCCAAGGTTCCTTTGGTGATCTAGCGATGCGCTCGCCACGTACTCCGTGGAGATGAAGGAGCTCGCGAGGCGGCTGCTGGGATTCATGGCGGCCGACATCGGGGACGACAAGGGTGAGCTGGTGGAGGCCTTCACCGGCAAGCGGCAGAGCATGGCGATGCACTACTACCCTCCGTGCCGGCACCCGGGCAAGGTGATGGGCATCACGCCGCACACCGACGGGCTCGGCCTGACGCTGCTGCTGCACGTCGACGACACGCCGGGCCTGCAGATCAAGAAGGACGGCAGGTGGTACCCGGTGCGTCCGCTGCCGGGGGCCATCCTCATCAACATCGGCGACATCCTCGACGTCCTCACCAACGGCGCATACAAGAGCGTCGAGCACCGGGTGATCCCGGACGCCGAGAGGGGCCGCACCACCGTCGTCTTCGTCGAGGAGGGCACCGTGGGAGGGATGGTGACGCCGCTCCCGGGCCTCCTCGAGCGGCAGGAGCCGCGCTACAAGTCCATGGATCTCGACGGCTACATCAAGGGCATCCTCAAGTCGATTCCCGAAGGGATCCGGTTCGCGGACACTCTCAAGATCTAGCATGATGCGTGCATCTGCATGAAGGGTGTCAATCGAAAACGGCGAGGTGCTTCAATTCGTCCTGTGTCTCGTACCTGGTTGATTCGTTCAGTGTATGCGCTCGTGCGTGGTAAAATAAAAAGCACCTGGATCGAGTGTAATGCTATACTGCATGGATAGTCTCCTGTGTCAAAGTTTGCTTTCGCTATCACCTAAAATTCATCATTTTTTTTGTTATGTGTACACATCCGTCTTTAAATATACAATGTTATTTACCGTAATTAATTTGTTTTAAGCTAATTTAGCTGTCCTAAACGTCATATGTCTAGCGACGAAGAAAATAATAGAGGACTGGGTGATCTCTAAAACCTGTTTTCAGTCCCTGAGTTAGAAACCGTATGAAGCTGCAAACGGTGTGCTGAGTTGTAGCTATGTTTTGCCCATGGTGCTGATTGTGTGCAGAGCTAGCGAGCTCCTTGTGTTTCTTTTACATGTTTCCATTTTAACCGTTGGTCGTGTGTGACCGTGAAACTGTGTGATGCTTGTCTGATAAGCTGGTGTTCCCAGCGAGAGTCCGGTGCCCATTGTCTGTAAAACACTATTATAAAAGCATGATGAAACCTTTCTCAATACACAGTACATCTGAGACACTCATAACGCATGCACATTCATCCCTATGAACACACACGTACAAATCCTATTCCTAGGAGCATCTTTGAAGACTGAGTGCAAATCCTCAAGATTCACGAAGTCACCACAGACGCTTCGCTGCCGATGAGAACGTCACCTACCCTTGAATGCACATACACCTTTAAATCCTGAGAAATTCGCTTCCGCGGGAAGTCGAACTCAGGACTTGAGATATGATGCTGCCGGGGCTCTTGTAACCACTAAAGCTAAATAATATGCGTATTCAACGAGTATTTTTCCTTGTTCGGCGATTGTCCCTCATTTGGTTCGGTACCAATACAAATATGCATGGCTTGTCCTTGATGAATTAGGCAAAGGCATGCGATGCCGGAATGGCCGACATTTGTGCCTAGTACTCCGGCCGGGTATAAAATCTGGCTTTACAAGCTCAAAGAACTGACACTTCACTCATTGCTGGCACATCATTTCTTCGATCTCAAAAATGCGAATGGCATGGAGTTATTTGTTTTTGTTTCCTTCCAAAAACTTGTGGATTGCGGCTCCGTTGGACTACCTCTCTTTTGGTAGATTTTAGGGTTGGATAATCCATTATTTGTGCTGACTAGTTTATGACCCGATATAAAAATGATTTATTCATGTCCACATTTGCACCCGGCATGGATGAGTCGATATGAATGGGTGTTTCTCTAGATAGTGGTGATTACATATTGATTAATTAAAGTTAGTAATACTGTAATTTAATATCATTTATGGCTTGCCCCTCCTGTTCTTTCAAAAAAAAAAGTACACAAGAGATAAGACACGGAGCTAAAGGATCAGTGTGCTTTTCACGGTCTTTTCTTTTTGTCCGCGGGCTAGCTAAGACGTGTGCTAAGAGATAATTTACAATAGTATGGATTGGGAGGTAGGTTTACCCAATCCGATGGATTAAAGTACATTTGTTTGATCCTGAAACCAAACTCGTGGAACAGGAGCCCACTTTTCTATATTCAAAATTTCAAAATGTTATATGCAAAGTACTCCAAATATGATAATGATTGGCTCCTTTCACAAACAAGATCTCTAGAGATATTTTATGTAAAAGGAAGAATGGCCCAGAGAGCATGATCCATCTAGTACTCCCTATGTTTTTATTTATAAGGCATATCAAAATTTAAACATGAATCATATAATATAAAGATAAATAAATAGTTAAAGTATTATTTGGAAGATCGTGCCAAATTACTTACACCATACCTTGTAAAGTTTTAGTCCTGTAAATGGTATCGATACATTATTATGGGTACGTAGTTTCGTATCGAAATAAACTTTCAATATATTTGTATTTTTTATAAACAATACTATTTAAATTTGTATTTTTGGGAGATCCTATGTTTAAGAGCATAACAATAAATCACAAATTCAAAAGCTATATTTTGTTAATACATTTTGCTAATATAATACTCTTCATTACATAAAAAAATTGTTGGCTAAACTAATATCAAATATTTTGAATCTTGCGTCTTATAACATAAACACAGTCTAGTCCTCGGAAATTGTTGAATTCCATTGAACTCATTGTTGAGTTTTTTTTTTGGAAAACTCATTGTTGAGTTGTGCACAATTTTTTCTTTACGTAATTTTCGCACAGATTTTTTTTAGATTCACACAGTACAACGCAGACGCTCACAACACGCACGCACACTCACTCCTATGAATACATGTACGTAAACGCTACCCCTATGAGCACCTCTGAAGTACTGAGCACCAGCAGATCTGGAGATTCTCGAAGTCACCACTGGTGCCTCGTCGTCGACAGGAACGTCGCTTACCACTTAACGCATAACGCCGGAAAACCCCGGAATAAATCCAGGAAAAGTTGCGAGCACCAGGATTTGAACCCTGGTGGGTAGCGTTCCACTAGACCATCCTACCATTGGACTACAAGCCCAATCGCTAATTTTCGCACATATACATTGGCCCCTTGAGAGAACATCAAAGCCCATTTTCCTCAAGGCCCAAGTCTAGCTGTTTGGACAGCGCCGCCGCTGTTCGGTGATAGCCGCCGCCATCGCCGGAGAGGATGGCCGCCATCAGTTCTCTATTGGCTTATTCCGCAAGAGCCTAAGGTAAGGGGAATCTCTACACAAATCATCAATCAGTTCTCTATTGACTTATTCCGTTCACCATTCATCGGATTACAGATGTCTCATCCAACTGCAGGCCGACCACCACATCCCCACGGCAACTCCTGGATCAACGAGATGGAGGTCCCCGGTGAGATGTACCCGGCGGCCAGCCTCACGGACAAGCTCCTAGTGGAGATCCTCAGTCACCTCCCCGCTCGCTCGGTGTGCCGCTTCAAGTGCGTCTCCCTGTCGTGACGCGAGCTCATCTCTGACCCCGTCCACCGCAAGAAGCTGCATGCCCCACAGCCTTGCCGGCTTCTTCTACCACCACAGCCTCAGCGGCGAGCGCTTCCCTATCTCTACTATAGATAAATGAAAGAATCGAGTTCAATTCTCACCAAGATTACTTTTTTTTGATTGTGCCTTGACACGTATTTCATTAAAAGCAAGACGAAACAATACAATACGACGGCCTCGTCATCGGAATAGATGACGCAGCCAAAGTTACACAAATAAATTAATCTACAGCATCTACACTTCGGCGACAGACAACACCCTGACTAAGAGCCAAAAGAGAATGGTAGCGGGCAGCAATCCAAGCATCTAACTCCTGCAAGATATGAGAGACTACATCTAGTACAGTGCATGAACGACGATTGAAAACCCGCGCATTGCCCTCAAACCATATAAACCATCAGACAAGTAGGACCAGCAAATCCAACACTACGGGAGCCGCCCCCTTCCCCGAGTGTCAAATGCACTCGGGGAAGACCCCAAAACACTCGGGGAAGGCTTCCCTGAGTGCAACACTCGGGAAAGGGCTACCAGGGAAGCCGTTCACGGGGAAGAGGCCTTCCCCGAGTGTCATCCTAGCACTCGGGGAAGATTTGACGCTGTCGGTGCCATCCGCCGTTTTTTAAAAAAAACTCATCCCCGAGTGCAACACTCGGGGAAGAAATTTGATTTTTTTTAAAAAAACCTCTTCCCCGAGTGCTTGTCCTCGGCTCTCGGGGAAGAATTGTGGCTGTTGTTTATTAAAACTCTGTTCCCCGAGTGCTTCTCCTAGGCATCCGGGGAAGAAATTCAGCGGTGGCTGTTGTTTATTAAAACTCTGTTCCCCGAGTGCTTCTCCTAGGCACTCGGGGAAGAAATTCAGCGGTTTTTATTAAAAACCCTCTTCCCCGAGTGCCGCTGCCCAGGCACTCGGGGAACCACCTCTTTTCTTTTTTTTTTTTGCTTTTTTTGTTTTGACATTAGATCAAGAAAGACATAAAAAACACAAAGAAAATAATGAAGACGCCCATTGCCCACCACTTGGATTCAGAAATACAATCCTGTCATGCACTTCGATTTTTGACAATTCGAATCAAAATAAGACCGTATATAGTGTTTCCAGCCACATGAATCAAAGGACAACAATACATAATAATAATAAGTAACCAATATCTAAATCCTAGTCCAGTCATTTGCATGTTCTACTTGCAATCCAATTTCTATGTCTGTTGCATCTTCATTTATAAATCTTTAGCAGCTCTGTAGGGTGTCCAATTAACAGTCAGTCAAGCTCTGAACAAATAGAATAGGGTGTCAAGTTGCAGGTAAGAGGAAACAAAAAAGTTTGCAAATTTTAGTAGAAAAAATAAATTCCAATCTAATATGGAATTGAGCCAGCAATTTGAGTAAGGTAGCACAATCAGAAACAACTAGAATAGGATGCCATCTTGCAAGTGAAAGAGAAACATGTGTTTTCAAATCATAGCAGGAAAAATTAAATATCAACCCTAATGTATATCAAAATTCTAGCTAGGCAAGGCAAAAGGTGCATGGTACTTGTACACTACTAAGAAAAAGTATGTATACACCTATGTTGATACTAGAATACTTGGTATACCAGTCAAGCTAATTAATCAATTACAAACTTATGTGACTGTGTGTGAGAGAGGCCGGAAAACTGTGAGCTGATAAGATCAGCATGCTAGCTAGTCTCAAGGAGAGTTTCATCATATTAACTTCAATACCATCACTACCATCACAGGTTCATAGTTCACATTCATACAACACTAGATATGATAATAGATAAGAATGCATTCAACACTAGCATGCAGATAAGATAACATCTAACAAAATTCAGATATGACTTCATGTCGCCTCAATCAGGACTTGAGAGAATACTGTTTTGATATCAACACTTAGCTACACGATAACAGGTAGCATTCAGTTTCAGAAAAAAATTGATTGTATTCAGATAAGATAACATATACAAATTCCAGTTTGACAAATTACTAACACAATTTCTAGAGTTTGCATTGGTAACACCAAGATTCACAAGTCCAGTTTGACAGATTCCATAACACAATTTTCAGGACATAACAATAATCCTTGGAAGCAAGATATGAGTACCAAGTGAACTATTTTTTGCACGCATCATACGGCAAATCAAGTAGAGATGTGGTTATAGACTAGACCATTATCAGAAGTGTATCAATGAAAGTAAAGCTATTTAAATCAACCTAATGCACTTTCTATGTCTCCATACAACCACTAAGCAGTTTATATCATCAATGAAATAAAATAGCGCACATTCAATTTTTTGCACAATCAGAAAGTAGCAGCACACAGGCTCTGTCCACATTCAAAATTTTGTAATCACGAAAAAATGCATCTTCATCTAAGCCTCTAGTTCCATCGTCCGATTTGAAATGCTCAATTCAACAAACGGTCTAGCCGCATACATTTCCAAGCGAGAGGAAGCCACCTTTGATGGATTCATCACGGGCACAAGAAACGAACGCCGGATACCCGTAGGAGGGACATACCCGTGGTGGTGGGGGAGGGTGTGGTGCGCCGGCGGCTTGTTAGAGGGCGACGCAAGATTTTGGCGCTCGGCTGACAGCGCAGCGGCAAGGAGCCGCTCTCGGTCACGTCGTCGCGGCGGCCGCGCAGAGCCGCATATGCTTTTTCTGGCTCCACTGAAGCAGTACCTCACGACTGCCACAGTTGTCGCTGGCTGCGGATAAGGTGCATCGAGTGGTCGTCGGAGCGGCCGCTCCCGAAGTTGAGATCTGCAGGAGGACGAAGAGGAAAGTTGGGGCGGTGAGACGACGTCTTCCCGCGCCGCGCGGAAGGGGAAGGAGTGAACGGGGGTCCAGGGAGACTTGCCGTGGCCCCGCGCGGCCTAGCGCTCCAGGGGGTCGACGGAGAAGAGCTGCCTGCCGCCGACTCCGTCCATGGCCCAGGGGTGAGGGGGAGTTGGGACTCAGGCAAAAGGACGGCGGGGTGAGGGGGAGTAATGGTCCATGCGCCGGGAGGGGCTCAAGGCCGCGTCGGGAGGGGCTCACCGCCGCCGGGGAGGGAGCTCGCTGCGAGCCGGCGACTGAGGGGAGCCGGTGGATCTGAGGGAGAGGTTGGGCACGGGCGGGCGAGCGGCGTCCGAAGGGCGGGGGGTGCGGGGGCGGGTGGGGAATAGGTTTAGGGATAGTTCGTTTCCACGGGATTCAATCCGGACAGAAATGACAGATACTATAGAAAAAAATAAATATAGATAATATAGAGACACAGATTTATTCCGGTTCGAGAACTAATTTACTCATCCTGATAAGCACAACAAGGAACCAAAGAGCCGGATTGATTCCGCACCTCTTGACTAGTGGATTAATTCCGAGTCTCTTGATGTCCATATCATGAGTAAATTGGTTTCCAACCCGGAATAAATCCAGATCTCTTATAGTAGCTATCATGATTTTCTTGTTATATTTATCAATTCCGACCGGATCCAATCCTGTAGAAACGAACTAGCCCTAGGGTTGAGTAAATGGGCCGGCGGGAATGTGGGCATGCTGGATCAATTAGGGTGTTGTCGGTTTGAGAGGTTTTGGTTAGTATCTTCCCCGGGTGCCGATGGACTAGCACTCGGGGAAGAGGCCCCTTCCCTGAGAGCCACCGTTCCAGCACTCGAGTGCCAACAAAGGCACCCGGGGAACTAATCCTTTTTTTGTTTTTTTCTTCCATTTTTTTAGGCCTTCCAACATTATTTGAAACTCCTTGCTCAAATTCGGCCTAATTTTGAATTTTTTTGTTATATTTCATTAGTTTTTCGTTTTCTCGAATTTTTGGCACACTTCAAAATTGAAGTGCAGGTGCATTAAATAATATAATTTGGTGATTCAAAAAATAATATTCATGATATTTGGTGTATATTGAGGCCTTATCCACCAACTCACATGAAATATCGAGCATCTTGTTGTCGTAACATGACGAACAACTTACGAGAAAAATGTTTCTAAATTACAAAAAATCCGGACGAAGTCCGAAAATCTCGAAACTTGTTGGGGAGTTGTGTTATCACATGTATAGGTTGTGTGCAAGAATAGAGAAGATTTCGAGCAAGTTGCGACGTCTGATGCCTACAACCCACACATCAGAGTGTGTTATCACATGGATCACATGTGGAGATGTCTGGGTTTTAGGCATGACACATGGCAACTTGCTCGAAATCTTCTCAACTGTTGCACACAACCTCTACATGTGATAACATGATGTCCCGACAAGTTTCATGATTTTTGGACTTCGTCTGGATTTTCTGTAATTTAGAAACACTTTTCCCGTAAGTTGTTCGTCATGTCACGGTAACAAGATGCTCGAGATTTCATGTGAGTTCCTGGATACGGCCTCAATATACACCAAATGTCATGAATATCATTTTTTGAAACGCCAAATTATATGATTTCATGCATCTGTAGTTCAAATTTGAAGTGTCCCCAAAAATTCGAGAAAACAAAAAAACTAACGAAATATACCTAAAAATTCAAAATTGAACCAAACTTGAGCAAATAGTTTTAAATAATGTGGCAAGACATCACCAAAAAATGGAGCAAAAAACTAAAAAAAATAAAAATATTTCCCCGAGTGCTTCTGCGTGACACTAGGGGAAGAGACCCTTCCCCGAGTGCCAGGAAAAAGGTACTCGGGGAAGAGGCTCCTTCCTCGAGTGTTGGCGCAAGGCACTCGGGGAAGGGGCCACCTTCCCCGAGTGCCAGAGCATGGCACTCGGGGAAGACATTTTTCATTTTTTTGGCAAACAGTTTCGTCCAAAGGCGCTGTCAAATGCGAAGTTCCTTTTGTGAGTGCCCCTCTTCCCCGAGTGTTGCACTCGGGGAAGAAGGCTTTCCCCGAGTGTCACCCTTCCCCGAGTGCCATGGGTTTTGCATCACTCGGGAAAGCATCTCTTCCCCGAGTGCATTTCTTCCTCGAGTGCAACACTCGGGGAAGATTGGCTTCCCCAAGTGCCTGATTTTTGGCACTCGGGGAAGAGTTTGGCACTCGGGGAATTTCAGTTCTCCCGTAGTGCAAGGCCTTTTTTGACTCTTGTTTAATCCACTTCTTGCTGCCATCCACCAAGAGACGAGACAATCCTCAGTTCCTGTAGGTGCTTTGTTCTCTCAGCCATATCTCCTCATGATGTTGAACCAAATTTCCCTACTGGAAACACATCCAACAAGCAGGTGTGTGATAGTTTCAGGTTGTTGGTCACATAAGGCACAACTGTCATCACTTTGCAGCTCATGTCTCCTTCTTGCAGCCAGGGTTTTTTTACCAACTATTACCGGAATTTATATCGCGGTTACTGCTCTTACCGCTGCGGTCCGGTATAAAAAACCACGGTAAAAAGTATTAAACCGAACCCATCAAACTGGTGCCAATGGTATACCGCACGGTTTCTGCGGTATACCGCTTGGTTTTTATTCCTCATACCAAGCGCTCGTATCACGGTAAAAAAACCCCGCTTGCAGCTGTCCAGCATCTGTTATGTAACACCAGCCATAAGAAAAACTTGCATTTTCCGGGCGCCCTCGTCTTATGCCGCAGCTTGGCCCTGGAATGGCATGTTGGCCACTGAAGAAAGCACGATAAGCTGAAGCCGTGGAGAAACCTCCGTCCTTAGTTCACCTCCAGATAACTTGATCCGGAGCATCGGTGAGAGTCAGACCTTCGAGCCGGGCCTAAATATATAGGTATTCGAGTAGGACTTGAACAGTAAGAGCACCTTTGATGTCCCGCACCCACCTCCTGTTGTCCAGCGCGTCGCGAACAGACCTCCTCCTCTGAATCCTAGGACCAACGGTCTGAATGAGACATGGTGCCAGTTCCGCGATCGAGCGACCCTTGAGCCACCTGTCCGTCCAAAAAAGCGTCGAGGTTCCTGTTGACGCGAAAAGTGCACTCAACGCCAAACACACAGCAAGCCGAACAAAGCTGGCTTCACACGCGCAGAGAGCGAAAGACGTGCCAGTCAATTTTTCCTGAAAATTAACAAAAGATAAAACAGTTAAATACCAAAGCTTGGAACTTGCCGGGTGGTACCAGACAGTTCCATATTTACGGCTAAGAAGCCAAATGAGATGACACATAGCTATAGAAAGCTATCTGCCAACGAACTACAGCCATTCGGGAAACCGTAAAAGGGAAAAAGTAACACTGCCGAATGGATGACGTGAGCATGACAGCGATCGGTCTTTGTTTGAACAAGGATGCACGTACATAAAGTCATGACCGATCCCCATAAAGATTAACATTAAATAAACGAATAAAGTAAAGCACGGACATGATCATGTATTAAACAAGTATGCATAGATCCAAAGCACTAGTCTACCGCATGTCTAGCTACTTTAAAACCCGTCGAGTACGATATCAAGCAAATCTATCCACCGCATGATACAACTTGCATGAAAAACCGTACCACTTTCCACAAATATATCTATCCACCGCATGATACAATCTAAATATGGAAAGCTAAAAGCATACATCATTCAAGGCATGGATAACGCACGTGTTCTACTCGTGGAGAAACATAACCGAATGCGGCTGAACAGCCGAATCGGGGTCCATGAAGAAGGAACAAACATTACCAAGTGAATAAATCTATCATATTGATTTGGGAATCTAATCCACCGGATGACTAGCTCCAAAGCAACCCAAAAACCTGCATCTACCGCATGATACCCGGCTCTTTCAAGATTTATACAAACGTTAGCAAGCTTGAACCCGCAACATGTAACAACCCAGATCGATTCGGTTTCGGCTATCGGAAAGCACAAGATCCACATGTTAAAATATGAAATCTACTCGAACAAGGATCATAAAAGAGATAGAGCCGATCCAAACCCATCTAGATTGGGCAAAGGTGTGTTACATGAATTAAAACATAAAGTAAAAACTCAAGATAACACGGGGTAACTTAATGAATCTATCGGGTCTTGCCAAAATCCAATAGAGCCGATAACTAGCTTCAAGCTAGATCTTAGCCTACCGCATGGCTCATGATCTAACAAGAAACCTTCTTGAACCAAGCTTGAATCTACCGCATGACACGAAGCATGGTAACAAGACTACTTGCATCAGATCTAAATCCACCGCATGATACTAGACATGATACAAGGTTGCCGGTACTCACGGAGGTCGACGGATCGATTAGCCCTCTCGAAGAACTCGACGACACGACAAGGACTCTAGGGTTTGGCGTAAGGCCGGTGTGTATTGAAGAATGATTCCCTTTTTACATACATTCAGGGGTCATATTTATACCCTGTTAAGTACAACTTCGAATGGATTCGTTGCCTAACTTATCTCTAAGCTCGATCGCCTATCCATCCATTCGTCTTCCCTGATTAAGCCACGTCACCGTCCAATCCCGCAAAATCAGCTCTACTGTTCCTTTGCCGAACTGGAGCAGATAGCCGACCGCAGATCTCTTTGCCGAATATCTCTGAAAATATCCTTCCTTCCACCAGACGGACTCTTTATCGAACCGGACCCACACGTCAGACTCCTTACCAAATTTTGGTGTTAACACATGCCCCTTCAATTGTGGGATAAAAGTAATTTTGTTCCACAATTGACTCCAGCCACGAATAAATCTGTCAACACCTGTTCTTCGTAATCCGCCGGAATCTTCATCCAGATCCAACCCTAGATCCCTCTCGTTCCGAGCTCAAACCTCCAATGGCAGCTCAGAACCAAGATGCTCAGGTAAATTCATCCCCCGTAAGCCTCGTTCGGCATTTAGGTTTTCGATTTTACCTGAGATTTCCTTTTCCGCTTTTCTTCCAGGAGCCCTCTACTGCGCTTTTGATTCGTACCGAGGCCAATTCGAGATCTTATTATCTTGGTCCTGTGGGGAACTCTGATCCCCGAGATTTCATCGCAGCTGAATCTCAGAGAATCCCCTTCAAAGCAGCTCTGTCTCCACCGCCTCAGTGGCAAGACGCTTTCAAGAACTGGCCTTTACCTCCAATTGCAGGCTGGAAAACTTGGTATCGGAGGATCCTTGCAGACAAGAGTGGATTGACCAACCTGGATACCCTCCGTATCGCCCAATGCTTGGAGTTATCCGTGGCTGAGACCCCCAAGAACGAGGACCTCCTGATAGCCGCCTGTCACTTCTGGTCAAATGGCGTCAACGCCTTCCTTTTTGGCCATGGCCCAATGTATCCAACTTTGGCCGACGTATATATGATCACCGGCCTCGACATCACAGGGTCTGTTCAGCCTTGGAACTTCAAAAATTCCTCACGGCAAACGGGGGTAAAGCCAGGGAATGGATACAAGAATTATATCTTGAAACACATGAAAGACAATCCCCTTGGCGCTGTTGAATACAGGGCCTTTTTGAATATGTGGCTGTGCAGATTTGTCTTCTGTGGTAAAGCTAACGAGCCCACCCTGAACCACATTGCAATGGCGTCTCATCTGGCCAGTGGCAACCGCCTCCCCCTGGGAAAATTCTTCTTGGGCAGCGTATATCATATGCTTCACCAGACTGTCACCCAGATGTATACCAGCCAAAGGATAGCATGTGTCAACGGCCCTTGGTGGTTTGTCCAAATATGGCTACAGCTCCACATGCATCAGATCATTGGTGTCGACTTGAACTCCAGGTTCTTCCCCCTGTCCAATCATCCTGAAGGAGAGCCTCAAGCTACCAGAGGATGCCAGAATTACGGAGAAGCGGCTTCAACTGTTCTTGTTCAGCAGGACATCAGCCAGCTTTTCGAGCTATTCTTCAAAGGTTTCCCCAATCCTCTCTGGCTTCCTTATCTAGACAATGACACCTTGACTTTCCCTGTTGAATTTTCCTTTGAGCCTGGCCGTCAAGATGGGAGATTCTTAGAGATCCTCAACATCATAATCCGCCCATGCATTCTGCCGGCTGAGTTTAATGGAGGAAGGCTGAATGTTAGCACTTATGAATATTATCAGCCCAATGTAATGGCCAGGCAAATTGGATGTGGACAGATGCCCCCAAGGCTATTTCTGCATGAATTCCTTAAGCCTAGGGAGGAAATCAAAGAGAGTATGCACAGCAGTAGGGTCTTCCAATATGTGTGTAGTCCTACTATCTACACTGTCCTTTCATGCCCACAACCATAGCTCATCCCACCTTTGACTCCTGGTGGCAAGAATTCCATGATCATATCTTCGATGCTTTGTCCACGTGTTCTGTGCAGAGTTGATGCCTGATTTCCTGCCAACTTCAGAGGTAATACAATGAACCTTCGGGTCAGACATGTCCTCTTTATTCATGATGCTGACCTTCATCTTCTTGCCCACAGAACACAGTGCCTGCCCCTCGAGCCAGGGATATTGCTTACAATGTTGAAGGCCCAATCTCAGCACTGGGATTCAAATCCACAACTCTGGCTCAACTAATGGTCAGGTACGCCACAACAGATCCCAGCCTCTCTAGCCTTGTTGCTGACAGGAGGCAAGGGCTGCATCTGATTGCTCCTCCAAATGCCAAGAGGAGAAGAACTGTCAAGAAAGTGCTTGTTGAGGTAGAATCCTTTACCCTCTTGATTACAAGATCACTCTGCTCTTGATGAATCATATCATTGTGCATTTTCAGACCAGAGCCCAGCAGTCTTCAGAACCAGTACCTGCCAATGCCCCATCCACCGGTATGACCTTTACTGTCTTTTCTTAAGGATGAACACTGGCATTTACCCTTTCAATTTGACATTTGCAGAAGAAACAATGGAAGAGCAGCTTGTAAATGTCCCAGTGGTCCAGCAAGCAAGTTCACCCGGGGTTGAATTACCTATCCCAGTGGAGATCTCATCTTCATCACCTTCTGCAGAAGCAATAAATTCTCCAGAGATGAATCTCCCAATCCAGCCGGAGCCATCAAGTCCTCCAAGGGCACAATCACCGTTGGTCATGCGAGACAACGGCCCCAACGAGAGGTAGACCCTACTCCTCATCGGCCGAAGCCCACGAGCTACCGGCGGTACCGCATCAACACCTCCCAGCTCGGAAGCTTCAGCTCTACCTGGATTACCTCCTTCATCTGTGATTACCCCTGCTCAAGAAACCAGCCATGAGGTATCCATCTGTACTTAACTCTGCTGCTTCCACGTTTAGCATTCTTAACTCGGCAATACTGCTTTTCAGGATCGGGCTTCATTATCATCAAGCCTGCCATCAGATAGCAATCCAGCTGCCGAGGCGATGGAAAGGGCACATCAACCCCTGTCAGATGAAGTGTCCTCAAGGCTTAGAGAAATTGTTGCCTGGCTAGAAAGGGATGCACAAGATCAGTTCAAAGATCTTGATCACTTCGAGGAGATGTTTGAATCCATCAGCCAAGAACTTCCTGAAGACATCAGAATTTCTCTATCATCTGTCTATGGCTTAGACACCCTGTATGCACCCATAAAGCAGGCTTTGAGGAAATTGCGCTCCCGCCCGGCTATTGAAAAGAGGAAAGCCGCTGCTGAACACGCCATGAACGGGGCACAATCCCAAGCAGAGAGCCACAAGGATACATTGGCTAACCTGCAGGCTTCTTATGATCCGAAAATTGCCGGGAAAGGTTTGCTCTAGAAGCGGGCGAGAAGCACGTCGGCGAGAGATAGAGGCTGATAAAGAGAAAATAGCCGAGCTCCCCGGATTGATAGAAAAGACTCAAGCGGAAGCAAAATCGGCTATCACCAAGATAGAGCAATGTGATGCAGAACTCACCGACTTGTCTGGTACTCAAAAAGATTGCCAGGAGCTGCTGGACAATTTCCGTCTAACAACATCCAATGCTCGTGGTGTGATAGCGAGACATCTGAACATTTGAATGCCCCTAGTGATGTATAACCGAATTGGTCATTCTTGTAATATTTTCTTGCAATTTGTTTCCTTTCTTCTGCGCACCTTTAAATATAATGCTGAACGACCCATTCGGCAAAGAAACGCCAACTCCCGAATGGCACTTTGATTTTCTTTAGCCGAACCAATCAACTGAACACGGCTCAGCTTAGAACTCCAAGCGACCCGCCGGCGGGCTGGCCAAGGAAACCTCTCCACCTTCCGATTTTCTTGGGATATGCACCACGATCCAAAGCCACGACTCGAAGCCACGATTCATCCTGCCAGGCCTATAAATGCAACCATAGGTGCCCCTAGCTCTCCACCAGGCCTTCTAGCTCTCGAATCTTTGCCAATCTCGGCCCTTCGCAAACAAGGCACATCCCAAACCATTATGGTGTGCCGCCTCAACCGCCGCCGCGCCTCCGACGAGGCGAGAGGGGAGCGCCGCCAATGCGCGCGGAGGCAATGATCGTCGATTCCTCCTCTTTGATTTGACTTCTGATCTTCTTCTTGCCTTGACGATCATCCCCTTTTTCGATTGATTCGGTGGAATCCGTCTCTCTGCGCCGGCCAATCAACCCCTTCCGACGACTCCTCGGAGTCCGACGGCCACTCCCCCGTGCCGTACGGGGAAGTCGATGCCCTCCGCTTCAAGGAGGAGCCGGAGGCGTCCCGCGTGAGCTAGAGGACGTCTCCAAGAAGGCGGGCATTGCCGAGCCGGAATGGGAGGACCGGCGCAAACGGTACCGTTGGAAGCCATCGATGGTACGGCTGCGAAAGCGGCTTCTTGATCCAACCCGGCTTTGATGCTAATCTTTTCTTCTTTTTGCTTCTTGCGGCCGCGATGCCGAGCTCAACCCGGTGACCGAAGGCGGCCGTAGAGCAAACCGGGCGAGAAGGTGAACGCCGCGCGTGACACGCCGGCGGAGCGCCTTGCCGCGGTGGAGCACCGCGTCGACGAGGTGGCCACCCATGGCGTTCGTCTAGGCACCACCTTGGGCACGGCCGCCATGGCGACGCATACGGACGTCGACTACTCTACCGGGCCGCGCGGCTTCGGGCGGCGCGCGGGAGGACATCGACGAGATCGAGCTCATCTCGGAGCGCCTCGATGGCCACGGCGACGCCATTGCCGAAATTACTCATCCCCAATCTGTGTTGAATAGGCTTTTCGACTAGATTGTACTAGGGATGTGTAAATATCGGCAATAGATGAAGAACTTTTGAATTCTGTGCTTGTTTTGTGATGACTCTCTTTGCATTTTGCATCTGCGAATTCTGTTTTCTTTGAATGCATTCGGGACTATCTTGAGCCGAACGCGCGAGAACAACTGCCCCTTGGCACAAAATCCACAAAGGATCCCGATTCGGCAATCCATAAACACTGTTCAAGAAAAAACCCTTCGCACTTGGGAGAAAACTCTGCCGTTTGGTATTCCAACAGTGTGTACTGGCCGGTCATCACTCCCAATGCACCCCCTTGGTCAATAAAATAGCCTGCCGGGATGCCCTGCAAATCCACTCGTGCTCTCATCCATCATTTCTCATCTCCTCCCCTGTCCTTAGAGGAGAAAACCCCAAAGCCATGGACAAGGGCAAGCAACCCCAGGAGAGCAGCTCATCGAAGAAGCGCACGATTCAGAAGTGAGTTCTCCCTTGATCTATTCCTCGTTCTTCCGCATGATCTCGTGCTTCATGTTTTTCCTTGTCCTCTTCCAGCCTTGATTTGCTCCCTGAAGAAATCATCGGGACCGAAGATGTGCCTGAGTACATCTCCTCCGATTCCTCCCTCGAAGCACAGGATGCCACGCCTGAACAGAGAACCAACCATCAGTTGCGCCGCCGCGTTCGGCACCTGGAGCATGGCCTTAGGGACATCACCGCCCGTTGCCAAGCCGAGCACGAGCGTCGCATGGCTCTGGAAGCACTAGTAGGGGGTAAACACTTCTGACTCCTTCTTGACCTCGTGCTTGTACTTGGATTTCTTGCCCCTAACCTTGAATCCTCCGCTTCAGATGTTTCTGGCAGGTACAACAACCTCGAAGGCGGCCCGGATAGCTTGGTGGAGGCCGCCAACCATGGTCACCCCCATGCGTTCCAAGTTGCCGTCACGGTGGTCCTGGAACAACTGAAGAGGGAGCAGCCGAAGAAGTAAAGAAAAGATCGAATCATACTTTCGCTTCTTCCTCCACGCCTTCTGCTTCCCACCTCCTCGGAGATCTGACCATCAGGGTTGTTCGATGTAATCCTGCAAGAAGCAGTTGTAATGTAGTTTTTGTGCTAAGGGCAATGCATCTAGGCACTGGCCATTTCTCCTGTTCCAGGAATTTTTGTTCTGAAGGCGGCCTCGTTCTTGAGCGCCGGCTATCTCCGTGCCAGATGTGTGTAATCATCGATCGATCTCAATGCTAGGATAATATTTCTTCAGATATCTTCCATTTATTGTCGCGGAAAATTCTTCTCCTAGCAAAGTTTTCAATATGTATGCATTACCAGGGACGCATCTGACCACACGAAAAGGTCCTTCCCAGTTAGGGGACCATTTGCCAAACTCACTGTATTTAGTTCCAATCGGCAATAATGCTTTCCATACTAGATCGCCTTCTGCAAATTGCCTTACTTTTACCTTTTTGTTGTAGTACTTGGCAACTCGCAGCTTGTTTTTCTCGATGTTTTCCAGGGCCCTAAGACGGATCATATGCAAATCCTCTAGCTCATCCATCATTAGGCCACTGTAATCTTTGGAGCTTAATTCATTCTGCAGCACCACTCTCCTTGAATCCGATTGCACCTCCCAAGGCAGGATTGCGTGATGCCCGTAAACCAACTCGTAAGGAGAAGTCTTTGTGGCTCCATGGGGGGCCATTCGGTAAGCCCACAGTGCTTCGCTGAGAACCGAATGCCACCTTTTTGGCTTCTGATCGATCTTCTTTTGTATCAACTTGATCATGATCTTATTAGAAGCCTCTGCTTGACCATTAGCTTGGGCATAATAGGGAGAGGAATTAAACAATTTGATCCCCATGCTTTCGGCAAATTCTCTGAACTCCAGTGACACGAATTGTGCCCCTTGATCAGTGGTAATTGTCTGAGGGATCCCAAATCGATAGATGATGTGCTCCTTGACGAATTCAATCATGTTTTCTGATGTCACCTTCTTCAGTGGGATCGCCTCAACCCATTTAGTGAAATAATCCGTAGCCAAAAGCACGAACTTATGCCCCTTGCTAGATGGTGGATTAATTTGGCCAATCAAGTCTATACCCCAGCCCCTGAATGGCTATGGCTTGATGATGGGATTCAATGCTGATGCGGGGACCCTTTGAATATTCCCAAACCTTTAGCAATCCCGACATCCCTTGTAATATTCAAAGCGGTCCTCTAATATCGTCGGCCAAAAGCATCCGGCTTGTCTAATAACCCACTTCATACGGTAGGCCGATTGGTGTGCTCCACATATCCCATCGTGCACTTCGCTCATCATGTTCTTGGCCTCTTCCGGACCCGGGCATCGTAGTAATACCCGATCTAATGATTTATAGAATAGATTATCATCCGGAAGAACGAACTTAATGGCCTTGTACCTTAGCTTCCTAGAGACCTTTCGGGATGGATCCTTCAAGTAATCAACGATCTCTTTCCTCCAATCATCTTCTCGCAAGATCCGCCCCTAGTGCACACACTTCCGCAAAGAAAACGCTTCTTGACTCTCTTTGTAACCGGAGGCGCTGCGAGCCGGCTTTGTTTGCTTCCTCGTTATGTTCTCTAGGAATATGCTGTAGAGTTACCAATGGGAAGCTTTTCAAGATCTCCCTGCATTCTTCGTAGTAACTCCTCATCGCTTCACTTTTGCACTCGTACTGGCCGTTCAATTGCTTGATTACCAATTCTGAATCTCCATAGACTTCCACTGAAACGGCCCCAGCTTCTCTCAAATATTGAAGCCCTCGAAGTAATGCCTCGTACTCAGCCTGGTTATTTGTGACAGTGGGTTGTATAGGAATGGCAAATTCAAACATCTCACCTCTGGGCGAAATCAGTAGGATCCCTACTCCCCCACCTTTACCACACGATGATCCATCAAAAAATAAAGCCCAAGGGGTAATTTCAAGCAGATCAATTGACGGATCACGATGTTCAGTTATAAAATCGGCAATGACCTGACCTTTGATGGCTTTTGCCGATTCGAACTTCAACTCAAACTCTGATAAAGCTAACATCCACTTGCCAATCCTGCCGTTCAAAATTGGCATAGATAACATATGTTTTATCACATCAAACTTGGAATATACAGTGCATTCGGCATTCAACAGGTAGTGCCGAAACTTTGTACACGAGTAGTACACGCAAAGGCACAGTTTCTCTACGGTACCGAATACCCGGTTTCGGGGATCAAGCGCTTTTCGGCTAAGATAAGCTACTACCCGCTCCTTTCCTTCAAATTCTTGAATAAGGGCCGATCCAATGGTTTGGGTATCGGCCGCCACGTACAACTTGAAAGGCTTGTTTAACTGAGGAGGAACCAACACCGGCGGCTCCTTCATGTACTGCTTGATCTCATCAAAAGCCTTTTGTTGTTCGTCGCCCCATGTGAACTTCTGATCTTTCTTCAGCTTCAGCAATGGAGAGAATGGCAACACCTTCTGTGATAAATTTGAAATGAATCTTCTCACGAAGTTGATCTTGCCGAGCAGCGATTGCAGCTCCTTGAGGTTAGTTGGAGGAACAACTTCATCAATGGCCTTCATGCTCTTCCTGCCAACTTCAATTCCCCCTTCGTGGACCAAAAACCCCAAGAATTCTCCAGCTGATACCCCAAAAGCGCACTTGTTTGGATTCATCTTCAAACCGTGTTTCCGGGTGCACTCCAAGGTCTTCTTCACGTCTTCCAAATGGGTGTCATGACTTAGGGATTTGATCACCACGTCATCAATGTAGATCTCCACAATCTTGCCGATCAACTCATGAAAAATGTAATTCATGGCCCGTTGATAGGTTGCACCGCATTTGTCAACCCAAACGTCATGACTATCCACTCGAACAGGCCTATGTGACCAGGACATCTAAAGGCCGTCTTTGATATGTCTTCTATTGCCATGAAGATCTGATTGTATCCCGCATTGCCATCCATGAAACTAATCACCTTGTGTCCAGCGGCGGCGTCAATCAACAAATCGGCAATAGGCATCGGGTATACATCCATCAGAGTAGCTCTGTTCAGGTCCCTGAAATCTATGCAAACCCTCATCTTTCCATTCTTCTTGTATACAGGGACGATGTTAGATATCCACTCCGCATATCTGCATGGCCGAACGAAGTTTGCATCAAGTAATCTTCCAACTTCCTTCTTCACATCGGCCAATACCTCATCCTTGTAGATTTTCCGGGGTGGTTGCTTATATGGTTTGAAACCAGGCTTGATCGGCAACCGATGCTCGACGATGGAACGATCCAATCCAGGCATCTCCGAATAATCCCAGGCGAAGCAATCCTTGTATTCTTTGAGAAGCTCAATCAAATTCCCCCTGAAGTCCGGCTGCAAATTTGCACTGATGAACGTCGGCCTTGGCTTATCACCGCTTCCAATGTCAACCTCTTCCAGTTTATCAGCCGACATGAATCCTCGCCCTAATTTGCCATCAGTGCCATCCACGGGGTTCTCCATTAAAAATTGCTATAAGAGCCGATCGCTTGAATCGGTACCGTTGGTCACCGCCGACGGGTTCAACAGGACCTTCCCCCCAGTCTTTGCCTGAGAAGCAATCAATTCCCTGGTACTCCCACAAAGCCGGTTCCATGTTGGCCACGCTCACGGAATCATCTCGCTTGGACGACCTCGATCTCATCGTCCACCCACCGGATAAGCTGTTGATGCATGGTGGATGGGACGCAACGGTTAGCATGAATCCGGTCCCGCCCAAGCGACAGATCGTAGGCTCCTTTGCCCTCGATGACAAAGAAGGTGGTGAGCAGCGTCTTGGACCCGATCATCAAGTCCACATGAGCGCATCCCTTGGTGTCAGAGGGGTTCCCGGCGAAATCATTCAAGATGATGCTCGTAGGTGTCAAATCGCTCGGGCCCATGCCAAGCTTCCTGAAGGTGGTGTACGACATTACGTTGACCGCCACCCCACCGTCGACGAACATCTTGGTCAATGGCTTGCCATTGACGTATCCCCTCAAGTACAGCGGCCTCATATGACGATTCTTGGCCGGCTTGTCGAAGATGGCCTCGCTTGGCCGCACCGGTTGTGCCATCATCCCCTCGGTCCGCTCATCATCGAAGGAAGCTTCCTCCCCGCATAACCTCGGTTAGCGGGGAGCCATGAACTCATTCGGCGAGAAAGTATACCATGCATCTTGGAGCCGAACGCTTCGATCCCTCCGGTTGGTCTTTGGGGCGCCACACTTGGCGCGTCCGGATTCCGGCCGCCTCAGCTCACGGTTCCTCAAGCGCCGGACCCGTCTCTTCTGGCTTCTCCTCAGGCCGGGCGGGCACCATTGCCCCTTCTGCCAGACGTAGTCATCCTCATCATCCTCTTGATCAGCCCACCTGAGATCAGCTTGGCGCTTCCTGGGATGATCGATGACTTCAATTTTTTGGCGCCGATCCCCATTAGGATGGATCCTTCCAATTCTCTCGTGGATGGATCGGCGATTGACAGTCTCCTGCCTATACTCATGGTACCTGTCACTGCATTCAGGACAGTTCTTCAACGTGGGCAGCTTTAAACCCTCATTCCAGCAATGCCTGAAGAAGGCGCATCCCCAGTGTGCGCGCTCCTGCTCGCGCGTGTACTGCTCTTGGTCTCTTCTGCGCGCCTCTTCTTCGGCTCTGCGTTGCTCCTCTTCGTAGCGCCGCTTCTGGTAGCGCTCTTTCTCTATCTGGCGCTGCCATTTGTTGAGGAGGATGCGCGATGTCACCCTGGGCTTAGCTCTGGATGACTCCCCAATTTCGATGTGACTCTTAAGAATGCGGGGGGCGTCACCTTGCACCTGTTCCAGAGTCACTTGGCGCTCTGGGTCCACTGCTCCACCTTGTCTAGACCTGGCTGAGGTCAAGACCTTGACTTTTCCCTTCTCCTCGGCTGTTATCACATTAACAGAAAAGCCCACCATGTTCTGAGGAAAGGGGTGGCCATCCAGCTTCATTTTGTTGTCGAACTTGAGGTGACCCTCCCGGATGGCCTTCGGATCCTCATCCCGAAGACCCCGCAATCATTGATGGAGTGTGAATCCCTGTCATGGAAGCCACAGTAACGTTTTGCTTTAACTCCATCGGGCCGAAGCATAGAATGCCCCTCAGGCAGCTTGATTCGGCCTTCTTTCACTAAGAGCTCAAACAATTTATCAGCTTTCGTGATATCAAAATCGTAAGTTCCCTTGGTCTGCTTGACCCAGCGCTGATTCATTGTCAGAGGCTCCTTCCCCCACATGATCTCTGCTGCGGCTAAATCCAATTCATCGTCAGAATCCTCGAACAGATCAGCCTTGTCCAAGAACTGGTTGTAGTCGTCAGCGACGTCGTTTTCGCTTGCCAAATTTGGCGTCCTTCTTAAAGCCATATGCCCGATTGCTCATCGCTGATAGCTTCGCGATAGCGGCCCAGATTCTCAAATTCCATCCCGAACAACTTCTCGCGCACGGCAGGCAACATCCCGGCGACGGCCATATCAGCCAACTGGTCATCTGGCAAGTTAAGCGAGAAGCACATGCCTTTGACCTCCCTGAACCTCCGGAGAAACTCCAGCGGCGTCTCGCTATGCCTCTGCTTCATGGTCGCAAGGTCAATCAGCTTCTTCTCTGAGCTGCCGCTGAAGTAATGAGCGTGGAACTTCCGCTCTAAATCCTTCCATCTGGCAACTGATTCAGGGGGCAGGGACGAGAACCACTGAAACGCTGGACCCGTCAGCGATGCGGCGAAGTAGCGGACCCTGAATGTCTCCTCAGCCGAGCACTCCCCGAGCTGCATGAGGTAACGAGCGATGTGCTCGACCGTGCTCGTGTCGTCTTGTCCTGAAAACTTAGTGAACTCCGTTGGCGGCTTCACTCTTGGCGGCAAGAGCACATTGTAGTACCATTCTGGGAACGGCGGCTTATAGGCGGGTCCTTGCATTCTTGGCTTGAGGCCGAACTGATTTTGCATCAATTCGGCCATCTTCCGCGCCAGGGCGTCGTCCTCCTGCGCGCCTGCGGCTGGCGCGTATCCTGGATGTGGGAAAGCATCAAACGCCCCGTAGTTTCCCACCTCATGATAGCCACCGCCGTACAAGTTTCTCTGCCCGGCCCGCTTGGTCGCCGGAGCAATCCTCTGACCGGAAGTGAGCGGGGCGCCGGTTGAGCCGAATGCTACGTCCTCGTACGTGGGCTGGTACGGATTCAGCTGTTGCACGAGAGCTGACTCGTGCCGCCCGCGGTGGTGGCCGGATTGGCTGTCCCCCTGAGGCTTGTAATGGAGGCTGAACTGGCTGACCCCCAGCACTCTGCAGAGGAGGCTGGAACGCTTGACTTCCAGAACTCTGAGGAGGAGGCTGCTGTGGCTGGCTCCGCAACGGCGGTTGAGAACTTGACTCGCCCAGCTCCACGGTCTTCCCCTGGACGGGTGCCTTGCTGAATGCTTGCTCCATGCCAGGACCGAAGATGGCCACCATCATCTGCTGAAGCGCACCGAGGAAAGCCTTGTTGTGCTTGCTAAGCATGTAATCTGCTGATTCTTGGAATACTCGCGCGCACTCCTCTTTCTCCTGCTGGGATGTGGTATCGCTCTCCCCGCGGCAAGAATACCTCGGGCATCTCGTTCTTCGGATACGGGACGCCGCTTCTATTCTTCTTGAACGACGGCGGACACTTCGCCGAAACCGGTCCACTACGTCTTGGAGTTGCCGCCGCCGCTCGGAGAAAGATCTTCAAGGCCGACATCCATGAGGTCCGCGATTTCGGGCATCTTGAATCTATTCGAAATTCGTGGTCCCACCGGGCGTGCCAAGAAGTGTGTTGACGCGAAAAGTGCACTCAACGCCAAACACACAGCAAGCCGAACAAAGGCGGCTTCACACGCGCAGAGAGCGAAAGACGTGCCAGTCAATTTTTCCTGAAAATTAACAAAAGATAAAACAGTTAAATACCAAAGCTTGGAACTTGCCGGGTGGTACCAGACAGTTCCATATTTACGGCTAAGAAGCCAAATGAGATGACACATAGCTATAGAAAGCTATCTGCCAACGAACTACAGCCATTCGGGAAACCGTAAAAGGGAAAAAGTAACACTGCCGAATGGATGACGTGAGCATGACAGCGATCGGTCTTTGTTTGAACAAGGATGCACGTACATAAAGTCATGACCGATCCCCATAAAGATTAACATTAAATAAACGAATAAAGTAAAGCACGGACATGATCATGTATTAAACAAGTATGCATAGATCCAAAGCACTAGTCTACCGCATGTCTAGCTACTTTAAAACCCGTCGAGTACGATATCAAGCAAATCTATCCACCGCATGATACAACTTGCATGAAAAACCGTACCACTTTCCACAAATAGATCTATCCACCGCATGATACAATCTAAATATGGAAAGCTAAAAGCATACATCATTCAAGGCATGGATAACGCACGTGTTCTACTCGTGGAGAAACATAACCGAATGCGGTGAGAACAACGAATCGGGGTCCATGAAGAAGGAACAAACATTACCAAGTGAATAAATCTATCGATTGATTTGGGAATCTAATCCACCGGATGACTAGCTCCAAAGCAACCCAAAAACCTGCATCTACCGCATGATACCCGCTCTTTCAAGATTTATACAAACGTTAGCAAGCTTGAACCCGCAACATGTAACAACCCAGATCGATTCGGTTTCGGCTATCGGAAAGCACAAGATCCACATGTTAAAATATGAAATCTACTCGAACAAGGATCATAAAAGAGATAGAGCCGATCCAAACCCATCTAGATTGGGCAAAGGTGTGTTACATGAATTAAAACATAAAGTAAAAACTCAAGATAACACGGGGTAACTTAATGAATCTATCGGATCTTGCCAAAATCCAATAGAGCCGATAACTAGCTTCAAGCTAGATCTTAGCCTACCGCATGGCTCATGATCTAACAAGAAACCTTCTTGAACCAAGCTTGAATCTACCGCATGACACGAAGCATGGTAACAAGACTACTTGCATCAGATCTAAATCCACCGCATGATACTAGATATGATACAAGGTTGCCGGTACTCACGGAGGTCGACGGATCGATTAGCCCTCTCGAAGAACTCGACGACACGACAAGGACTCTAGGGTTTGGCGTAAGGCCGGTGTGTATTGAAGAATGATTCCCTTTTTACATACATTCAGGGGTCATATTTATACCCTGTTAAGTACAACTTCGAATGGATTCGTTGCCTAACTTATCTCTAAGCTCGATCGCCTATCCATCCATTCGTCTCCCCTGATTGAGCCACGTCACCGTCCAATCCCGCAAAATCAGCTCTACTGTTCCTTTGCCGAACCGGAGCAGATAGCCGACCGCAGATCTCTTTGCCGAATATCTCTGAAAATATCCTTCCTTCCACCAGACGGACTCTTTATCGAACCGGACCCACACGTCAGACTTCTTACCAAATTTTGGTGTTAACAGTTCCATCCCCCACGCTAACTGTAGTGGAATAGTGAAATATGTCAGACAACGGCTGTTCCAATTTTTTTGGGAGAGCGATCCAAGGTTTGTTTGTTCTTGTTTTCCTGTGCCACATCCAACGTAAGCGCAGAGCATACCCCATGAGTTCCAAGTTCGGGAGGCCCAGCCCGCCTAGCTCCGAGGGCCTGCAAACACTCAGCCAAGCTACCTAGCAGTGTCCTCCTGAAACTGAAGCTGTCCCCTTCCATAGGAAGGCTCTCTGTCGTTTATCAATCATTTGAATGACCCACAGAGAAATCACCATGGCAATTGCTGTGTGGATTGGCACGACCGACATCTTTGTCTTGACAAGAACAACTCGCCCAACACAAGACATGAGCCCCGCTTTCCAAGTGGGTAGGCCAGCCAAGACTTTGTCAATGAGGGGCTGCAGGTCCTCCTTCTTGAGTTTGTGAATAGAAAGGGGGGCCCCCAGATATTTGCAAGGGAAAGGCTGCAACCTCCCTGGGAAAAACTGCAGCAACATGACTGACTCCTCCAGGCCGCATTGTATCGGATTAATCAAGAATTTTTGAGGGTTGATATGGAGACCAGAAGCGTTGCCAAAAACTTGTAGGATTGTGTTGGTCAGCACCAAATCCTGCTCCCTAGCCTTGATGAAATCACCAAGATTACGCTCACTTCCCTCCTCACAGAGGCCCCACTTTTTAGGTCCAGGACAACGAACCAAGAGGTGGGGGGTTGATTTTGTCGTCATTTCGTAGTACATATTGGCTCCCGGGCGCCCCCACCCCCAAACTTTTTTACCAAAACTTCTGCCCATTGGACCCACCCTACCCGTTGGGTTGCGTCCCACATGTCAATGGTGTCCATGTAATCGCGTTTGAATTGTGTGCATGTAATTACATAGGCATCAACATGCACAAATTTTCCCTTCCTTTTAATTAAAGGCTTCATTTAGTTTGTCATGTATTCACCAGCGCCTATTGATTCCTTACTTATCACGCGCTGTGGCGGCTGTCATCACGCGCCTATTGTTTCCTTTATTCATTCTTTTTTCAAGGAAAGAGAAATTGATTGGCGTGATTGATAGCATGACTCAAAAGGAACAAAATATTGATGAACAAATTAAAGTAAAATTGATTACTGTGAATTGATGACTCATCAAGGAAAAGAAAAACAAGAAAAGAATCATTGCGTGATTAGATGAACTAAGGAAAGAATTACTACGTCATTTTACCAATGGTAGCTGCGCCATTCATAAATATTTAGCAAGAAAAGAGAAAACAAGGAAAGATCAAGTAAGGAAGACCTGCCCCGTCAATCACGATCGTTGTTTCCTTTCTTCATCCTTTTTTCAAACGTCGGAGGCATGCGCCCAGTCGCGCTAGGCCTGAGGTGGTGGAAGGGTGGAGGGCAGTTAGCGAGCGAGGCAGCAGGCGGCCATGAGCGCGGCGGTGGGATGGAAGTGGAGGTCCGCGCGCGCGAAGCTGTTTCGTCACACTCCCGCTCAACCTCAGCCACACCCTCGAGCGTACCTCGGTACCTCTGCGTCCGGTGACCTCCTGCCCGTCCTCGCGCTTGACCTGGTCCGACACCGCGTCCCGATCCCGCGCCATCGAAGATTTCAACTCTATGGTTTGATTTCTTCTGCCACGGAATTGTTTGATTTCATCGGTGTTTGTGCAGCGGATGGAGGTGCAGCACGGCGTAGTCTTTGCTGGTGGCGCGCCATGAGGTTTGGAAGGCCAGAGTGGCAGGGCTGCTGGCCTCAACGTGCTTGCCACACCTCGATTGGCACGGGGAGCTCCGTGACCGGTCATGGTGGCACAGAGAGCTCTACGACGCGGTCGGGACGAGGACCTCAATGTCGGCGGCAGCGATACTCCTGACGGGACCGCGACGGCCGCGCATCGGGCCAGAGACAGCGAGCCTGATGACGCAAAAGCCGTGCTGAAAGGAGTTCGAAGGGTTTTAGGCCCAGTTCCATCAAATTTCACCAACTACCCATCACATCAATTTTCCGGACACTAGTTATAAGTATTAAATGTAGATTAATGACAAAATTCATTCCACACCTTGATTTTCGAGACGAATCGAACGAGTCTATTTACGTCATAATTATACAACATCGTGCCAGTGAGCAGAAGAGGTAGCCGTGGAAGAGGAAGCAGGAGCATCAAGGCACTTGCTTTTTACTTGCTCCACAGCAGTGGTGAGCATAGCACACACGGCAGTGGGCTCGCCAAGAAACGGCGGTGTGCACCGGGCTACACGGTTCGAAACCTAACTCAAACCAACTCGCGAATGATTTTAAACAATGGTTAATACGTGTTGGTTTCTTGGGTTAGCCGGGTTCAAACCGGACCATGTATTGAACACCCTGAGCTGAAAGTTACGTGGCATACCACTACACTTTCTGCAGGGCCGTCCATAAGGGTGTGCAGGGTGCGCGACCGATCAAGGCCTTCAAATTGTATAGGCATCCAAACATGTAGTAGTTCATTACCCATATAAGTATATATGTATATAGTGAGACTCCTCATTGCCCATTTAGCAAGCCAATAGCTCAATAGAAATTGCGTCCTTGGTGGCATGTCATCGTTTTATCTCCCTTGCATGCGATCCCAATTTCTATACTCGACTTTATCTGACGACCTGCCTGTCAAGTGACGGCCGCGGCGGCAACTGGCAAGACACATCGAGGCGACGGGAGAGATATGCTAAAGGCAATACTAATCACTCGTATTTTATTTCATTTCAGTTCAGTGTCGTCACAATCACAACAAACTGTAGGGAGTAATTAGTCATCATCATACAATAAAGATCGAATAATTTGAAAAAAAAATCTTATCCAATTCAGGTCCACCATACCCCTCACACCGGACCCACCTATTATATATTTGGAGGAGTGGATAGGGTGGAAGACGCATAGAATCACAATTTGGAGAGTCCAGCTTTTTTCCTCACCTTGCGGCGTGTACCCGCGGCTTCCCCCATAACACATGTAGCGGCGTTCGTATTTAATCGGAAACTCCACGCCGGACCGGCCCTATCCTCTTCTCCTCTCTCTTCCTTCGGTGTTCCGATTGTTCCCGGACTCCACCTCTGTTTCTGCGTGAGCTGCCGCCTCCTCTGTTTCCGACGAGATGAGACAGCTTCACGGCAAGGAGCCAAGCCTAGGGGGTTGTTTGGGAAATGGAGGAATCAAGTGGATGGAAGAGGATTGAAGGGGATTTTGGGAAATTTTGACTTATAATGGAAATTCCTCAACCCCAATACCCTTCATTCCCTTTCATTCCACTAATTCCCAAACAAGCCCTAAGGGAGTGCCAGCCACGACGACCGACGGTGGCGGCTCGCCTATGGGTAGTGCCGGCCACTCGTCACACCGACGTCCGGCCCCTGGCGAGTGCCAGCAATGCGCCGATGATTCCGATGGGCAGCTGCTAGGTTTCCTACTCCCGCTGGGCTGCTGCGAGGATTCCTGTTCCTGCGCATGCTTCTGGCAAAAGTGCATGTCTTTTTATTTAAATAAAAAAAGTGCATACGTTAGCTGTCACCAAATTGGCAATCACCAATTCACCATGTGGTGCTCATTCTGGTCTCTCCCCCGGCTACTCTGGAAGCTCGACAGTTCGGTCGTTCATCCATTACCTGTCAAAATTTGCACCTTCAATTTGGTTTAGGTAAAAATCATGATTATTCAAATTTTAGATTTGTGAATTCTTTGGCCTCGTCGTGCAGAGGCGTTGCCTTAAAGCTCTGCAGCTAACCATGCTTGCTCGATCGAATGTCTGACACAGTGTTGCCATTTTCATTTAACATATTAGCTGTCAAAGGAGTGCACATAATGGTGATACACGACGCATCTGAGCCACCATTCCAGCACCACTCAAGCAATCATATGTGAATTCAGTCGGCCAAAGATACCTTCTCAATTACTACTAACTCCCGTCCAATTTATACTCTCTTCTTTTCTCAAAAATCTTATCTATGAGCATAATTTCCATTTTATAGGGCTGAAAGAAACAATGCAACAAGATATAGAAGACCCAATACTAAGTAATATAGATACAAGACAAACTTACCTCTGGAAGTGGTTACCTTACAATGGAAGATCTGGTGGGATTTTAGTTGGCATAATATGGAGTTCCTAAATGTGGGATCCTTTCATGAGGGGACATATATGTTGCATATGGATATGTGGAACAAAAAGTTGAGGACAAAATGGAACCTAATCACTATATATGGAGATGCTCATGATGAGGGTAGGGGTGAATTCCTCAATGAGCTGGCTCCCTTTTGCAGTAGTAATAAAGAACCCCTCCTCATTGGAGGAGACTTTAACATCACTAGATACACTTCGGAGAAGAATAAAAATGGAAACATTAGTAGGTTTTCTACAATGTTCAACTCTATTATAGATGCCCACAGTCTGATTGAAATTGATATGACTGGTGGGAAATACACTTGGTCCAACAACCAATGCAACCCAACTCTTGTTAAGTTGGATAGATTTCTGATGAGTAAACAATGGGAAGACATTTTCCCCAGGGTAAAAGTTAATAAACTTCCAAGGGAAGTATATGATCACAATCCTTTGGTGCTAATTACTGACAGTGGTACCTCTCAGACACTTGAAATTGAGATTTGTTGTGCTGGCTAAAAAATATCCAGACTTTAAAAATAAAGTGAAAGAATTTTGGAATGAACCATATCACACCAAATCAGCCTTTGACAGGATCCAATCAAAGCTCAAAAAATTCAAACAATACTTCAAGGGATGGGAATTTAATAGACAAGGGGACAGGAAAAACAAAATATGGAAATACAAAATGAGCTTTGGAAATTGGAGCTTGTTGAGGAAGAAAACCCTTTGTATCAGGATCAAATGATCGAAAGAGTGAATACAACTGGTGAACTAATGAAAATCCTTGAGGAAGAAGAATTATACTGGTACAAAAGGGCTCATGAAAAATGGTTATATGAAGGGGATGGTAATACAGAGTTCTTCCATAGAGTTGCTAATGGAAGGAAGAGGAAAAACACTATTTTTTCTTAGAAGGTGAAAATGGGCTAATATATGGGGATGAGAACTTACTTAAACATGCAACTGAGTATTATAAGAAATTGTTTGGTTCTGAAATTAATCATGATATACCAATGGATCCTGGATTCTGGGGACATGAAATGAAGATCTCCAGTGAAGAAAATGAAGTTCTGTGCAAACCATTTACTGCAAAGGAGATTAAAATAGCCCTATTCCAAATGGAACACAACGAGGTTGCTGACCCTGATTGTATCCCTATAGAATTCTTTCAAACTTGCTGGGAAATCATCAAAGAAGACATCATTGAAATGTTCAATGATTTTCATAAAGGCAAGCTTGATGTAAGTAGACTAAACTATGAGATTATAACTCTATTACCAAAGGTAACAGATGCTGATAAAATACACCCGTATAGGCCCATCTGCTTGCTCAATTGCCTATAGAAATGGATAACAAAAGTTCTGACCATAAGAGTAATACCTTATGCTGAAAAATTAACTGAGAAAGAACAAACTGCATTCATGAAAGGTAGGAACATAAGGTCTGGCATCTTGGCTTTACATGAAGTCATCCATGAAACAAAGAGGAAAAAAGATGTGGGTGTTGTCCTAAAGCTAGACTTCGAAAAAGCTTATGGCAAAGTAAATTGGAGCTTCCTATTATCATGCATAAGAAATAGGGGCTTCAGTGAGAAATGGTGTGGCTAGATTAAACAAGTCATATCTGGGGGACTGTTAGTGTTAAACTGAATGACCAAATTGGTCCATACTTTGTTAGCTACAAAGGAGTGAGACATGGTGACCCATTATCACCAATTCTATTCCACTTTGTTGCTGATTGCTTAACTAAAATGGTTAAAACGGCACAAAGCAACAAATTGATAACTAGGCTGGCAGACAACCTCGTCCCTGGTGGGGTTGCAATCATGCAATATGCCGATGACACCATCATTGGTCTTAAAATGATGTAGTGGGGGCCAGAAACATGAAATTGCTCCTATACTATTATGAGTTGATGTCTGGGTTGAAAATTAACTTCTTTAAAAGTGAGGTGATTATGATCAATGGGGATGATGAGTTGGCACTGGAATATGCTGAAATTTTTAATTGCAATGCGGGCAATTCCCTATCAAGTATCTTGGAGTTCCAATTAGCCCCAGTAGATTGAAGGTAGTTGAATAGACTACTGTCAAAGAAAAGAACAAGAAGAGGTTAGACATTTGGAAGGGGGGGGGGGGGCTATATCCATTGCAAGAAGAACCACCCTGATCAACTCAAGCTTAACTAGTGCATTTATATATCACATGTCCATGTATCTGTTGCCCAAGGACCTTTTTCTGGCAGGGTGGAAGCACCAAAAGGAAATATCACCTGATAAAATGAGAAATAATATGTAAAAACAAGAATAAAGGAGGTTTGGGGATCAAAGATATTCGTAATACGAATATAAGTCTCCTTTGCAAATGGTGGTGGAGACTTGAAAATGAAACATGTTTATGGCAAGACATCATTTATGCAAAATACATGAAAAAGGCAGTGATAGCCAGTGTCAGTCACAAAATTCATGACTCACCCGTATGGGCAGATCTATTGAAAATCAAAAATCTGTATCTTAGAGGAAGAAGAATTGACATAAAAAATGGGGAGGGATCTCTGTTCTAGACAGATGATTGGTGGGAAGGAGGGCCTATATGTGTTGCCTTTCCAATAGTGCATGAGCTATGCTCTGACAAAAACATAACAGTCAAAGACTTTTATCAAAAAAATGGGGTGCTTAGATTCAAGAGATGGCTCCCTGTGGAAATACACAACCAATGGGCATTAATGTGGAGTCCATCCTAGGGAAACCCATGGGGACTGGGAAAGATATTGGAGTATGGCAGAAAGGAAAGAATGGCAAATTTTCAGTTGAGTCTATGTACAACCAATTAGTAGGGGATAATGGTGGAGACTCATTTGTGAGAATATGGAAAGCCAAACTACGATACAAGATCAAGATCTTTGTGTGGCTGATGGAGAACAATGCAGTTCTCACTAAAGATAATATGATAAAAAGGAAGTGGATAGGTGATGCTAAGTGCCAATTATGTGATGATCTGGAATCAGTAAATCATCTGTTTTTCAAATGTGTGATAGCTAGAGTTATATGGGGGGTTGTTGCACAGCATATAGGGGCATGTAACATACCATCTCACATGGGGCAGTACTGGGCTTGGATACAAAGATGGATGCCAAGTGCAACCTCAACCCATTGCTTCGTTTAGCTGATATATGCTGGGCCATATGGAAGGCCAGGAACAAATCATGCTTTGAAAAGAAACAAGTGAAACATCCGGTTGAAATTCTAAACCATGCATGTGCTTTTATGAAATTTTGGGCAGGATTGTACAAGACTGACACTCAAGATCAACTGGTGGAGGAGGTGAATATAGTGCTAGCTATAGCATATCAAGTTCTACAGAACCAGAGGCAGGCTGGCGTGGGTGACCCTCAGCAACAAGAAGAGAATGGTGCAGACTTTGTCAAAACCTTAATTACTCTCTACTCCCTCCTCAATTACTCTTGTGCTCTCTCTATACTTGGTCTGGTTACTTATATTTCCATTATCAATGGTAATGGAAATGGGGGGGGGGGGGTCCCTCTGGTTCAAAAAAATTATACTCGCTTCGGTAAGTGCACATCTGTGAGTAATTACACTGATTGATTTGGTAATTTTGTATGTGAGAAAAAAATGGTTGGTGGGTCGGTTTTCCTGCGCTGATACATGGTCTTACTTCGAACACCTGAATGCATTTTTGGAAAAGTAAACAAAGTGGAAAAGAACAAAAGAAAGGGCTATCACATCTCAATCGTTTATCTTTATCTGATAATGTTATTTACCTGGTACAACGGTATTTGTTTTTTGCTCAATCATCTTAATATTGCCTTCAAAATATGATTGTAACATGAACATACACGATAACTTCACAATTTGTGATTTCAACAGTAACTTCTTGATTTTAGATCCTTGAAAACCTGCTGATTTTAAATCGTTAAATACTAAAATATTTGATAGACACGTGGGTAACACACGTGGGTCATTGCTAGTTTAAAAAAACGTTACAAGAATGATGCTATCCAAGTAAATATTATGCAACATAGGTTCAATTCTTAACATAGCTCGTTGCAACGTAATATGTTATGCCAGTACATTTTATTTTCGTTCTATTTATTTTTCAAGCCAGTAGGCCTTAATTTTTTTGTTTCGTACAAGGCCATGGATTTAACCGGGACGGCCCTGCTTTTTGTTGGTGCAATTAATCTCAATTTACTTTGAGTGCCCAGTAGGTGTGTTTTGGTTACAGTTGATTCCTTACTTTTTTTCTTGTCTGGTGTGTCTCTAGTGTCAGAATACATTAGGTCTATTTCTATGTTTCCGTTTTGACCAAGGTGTTTTTATCTTTCTCCAAAGTGGCAAATTGCTATCCATTGGTAATTTCCATTTTTTATATATTTCTCCTAATTAATTTTCTCATCTTATCATATATGTATTTAATGGATCAACATGTACTTTTGCTCTACCAAGTAAATCACTTTGTCTGCAGTGTCGATATGCTGAAAATCAGTACCCAAACGGCACTTTTCGTTGCTATAGTGCCTGTTGGACTTGAATTTTCTTTTTATATTTTAACCCTTTTTAATTTAAAGTTTTAAAAATAATCCCTCACGACCTATATTTAAAAAATTAATACTTAAGTCGCGCTACATGTATTGACGTTGGCTGAGGTACAGAAGAACGACGGGGTGCTGACACCAGTCACGTACGCCAAAGGGCCTGGCATGACCACCTGCTAGCTTCTTTACTGTTCTCTAAATGCACAAAATTACATGTCATTTAACCATATTTTGCACTCCATTTTAATTAGTAAATAAACTTTTAAATTTCTCAAACTCGACGTGTATAATCTATAGGATGCGCACGTTCCATTTTAATCATTTGCAATCCATACCGTGATGTAGAAAATGAGAAATACAATTTCGAAATAGGTTAAGTATTTTTGGTTGATAAAAGAGGAGTGGTTGACCTGAGCCTAAGTCCACGAAAATGCACCTCATGTAACACTATTTTATTTTCCGTTTCTATTATCAAGTAAACACTTCAATTTCTCAAACTCGATTTGCATAATATTTGAAGTGCATATATATGTTCTATTTTATGCATTTGCACTCCAAACCATGATGTGAAAGATGAGAAAACCAATTTGGAAACACACTAAGTGTTATTGGTTCATCATGGCCACATCTCCTTTAGAGACGAAATCCCAGGCGTGTGATCAAATCAACCCGCAGGAGGAGGGTGTTGCGTGGCGTGGATTGTGAGGTCCTGATACTCCTGAGATCATGCAACGCTCATTGTACCTGAATGGATGAGGACTGCTCCTTGTACATGAATAATGGTTGATGAGGCACTGTTTCAGTTGCAAGCATATTACCACCTGAGAAGATTTCTTGAACCCTTGATGTTTGTTCTTTTTGTGTGCATGCCGAACTAGAATGTGTAAGGCTTGAACCTGCATTTCTTACTCTATCGTAAATGAAGGAAATTAAAATGTGGTTTGGGTTACAGGAGGCTGTGCTGAATTTTGACCGATGTCAGCGATCTGTGGCTGATCTTGGAGACAAAGTGACTACAAAATGGTTTGAGCAGAGATTGGAGGAGGCTGATCTTGGATACCAAAGATTTTTAAGCAAGAGATAGCTGTGAGAAGGAGAGCCTGTGGGAGTCCATCATTTAGTTTAATCATTGAGTAGGCATTCACGAGTCTGAGTGTGTTTTAATCTATGTAATATTAACTTTATAAGAACTGACATGGAGGGCTCCTGGTTTTATTTCAAAAGGAAATGTCGAATCATTGTATTGCCATAACATGGCATCTTCCCCTTGAACGTGTATCACAATTTTTTTAAGTGCCACATCTCCTTTTAGAGATGAAATTTCGCACAAAAAGTTGAAGTCCGTACTCGTATCTGAAAGGAGATGTGGCCATGATGAACCAATAGCACTTAGTGTGTTTAGAAAATGGATTTCTCATTTTTCACATCATAATTTGGAGTACAAATGCATAAAATAGAGCATATGCACTTTAAATATTATGCAAATCAAGTTTGAGAAATTGAAGTATTTACTTGATAATTGAAATGGAAACTAAAACAGGTTACATGAGATGCATTTTCGTAGACAGGCTCACCCCAACGTCTCCTCTTTTACGAACCAATAATACTTAACCTATTCCGAAATTAGATTTCTCATTTTCTACATCACGGTATAGATTGCAAATGATTAAAATGAAACGTACACATTCTATAGATTATACACGTCAAGTTTGAAAATTTTAAAAGTTTATTTACTAATTAAAATGGGGTGCAAAATATGGTTAAGTGATATGTAGTTTTGTGCACTTACACAACAATAAAGAAGCTAGTGGTCACGCCAGGCTCTTTGGTGTGACTCAGTGCCCGAGTCACACGCGCGACTCGCCCGGCCACGTCAGCACCTCATCGTTCTTCTACCTTGTATGTTAGTCACGTCTAACACATGTGGCGCGAAGTATTAGTCGTGCCACGGGGCTTAGCGTGACCAACAGAACTAGTTTCTAGAAATATAGATTGTGAGGGGTTATTTTTAAAAATTTAGATGATAAAGGGTTAAAATATTAAAAAATTTGGTCGGCCTTTGGAGAGGTCGCAGGAGCGAGAAAAAACAGAACAAAACAGCAGCCTGTTCGCTTGGCTTATCAGCCACCACCCAGCAGTACTTTTCTCTCACAACAAAACGAACCACCAAAGAACTAGCCAAAGAAGATTTTTCTCTCAAAACAAACCAAAGACCACCATCAACCACCAGCCAAACGAAGGGAGGGTTACCGGTAATTGTTACGGGGAAAAGGTCTATATCACCCCCTCACCTATGGGGGTTGGATTACATAACCCCCAACCTATGAAACGGTCTATATCACCCTCTGAACTTTGCAAAACGGGTTAAGTTACCCCCTATAACAGTTTTGAAAAATCATAGTAAATCACAGAAAAATCATAAAATGAAAAATCCAATTGTGTTAGACTAAAAATGAGTAGATCTACACAGTGAACATATAATATTGTATGCTTTAATATATTTTTATACATCTACGAAGAAAAACATGGATCTAAAGCTACACACAAAAAATTGTACTAAAGCATTCCATATTATATGTTCATTGGGTAGATCTACTCATTTGAAATCTAACACAATTCGATTTTTCATTTTATGAATTTTATGTGATTTACTGTGATTTTTCAAAACTGCAGTAGGGGTAATTTGCCCCGTTTTGCAAAGTTTAAGAGGTGATATTGACAGTTTCATTTGGGGGTCACGTAATCCTACCTCATTGGCGAGGGGGTGATATTTTTTCCCTTGTTAGAGCAACTTTAGCGGCTCCCCTTTCGCATCCCAATAAAAAAACAAGAATATAGGGGATCGATGCTAAAAAACCTCTCCACCACCCTCCCTACCCCCTTCCCTCTTTTTCTCCATGGACTAAAAAACTCCCTCTCCATCCCCTTTATAAAGGGAACCTCTCCTCCACCCCCTATCGGTGGGACCCACTCGATTCCCCCTCCCCGCCTTCACACCGCTACGGATGCAAGATTTGGGGGAGGGGAGGAGAAGATGATGTGTAATTGTGGGACCCACGAGTTGGGAAGGAAAATAGGGAAACTGGCTTTGGAGCAAGTTGTGTTTTAGGGATGAAAATATTTTTACTCACCCCAATAACTTCATATAGGAGATGAAATTTACTCTATGTGACGGAGTTGCTCTTACGGCTCCCGGCACGATTTCTTTGCTTCTGTGGGCTGTCGGCCCATTCCTCTTTTTCACCCAGACAGCCCGTGTGCCATTTAGGGTTACCAAAACGGCAACCAAGCGACCAGTCGTCACTCCCTCTTCATCCGCCGCCGCGTCGGCCGCCGCTTTCCGTCTTCGAGCGCTCTCTCGCCAGATCCAGAGGCAAGCTAATCGCTCCCGGCCTCACTGATTTAGAAACACAAAAACTCTCTTCTTCTGCTCGCAACTCATCAGATTTATTACAATAATCCGGGGCCGTGATCCAACTGCAGGGCAGGGCGACCTCATCCTCACGGAGGAGGGTCCTGGGCTCCACGAGATGGAGGAGCCGCCCGAGAAGCGGAAGCCGCCGGCCATCCTCACGGATGAGCTCCTCGTGGAGATCCTCCGCCGCGTCCCCGTCCGCTCCCTGTGCCGCTTCAAATGCGTCTCCCGGTCCTGGCGCAAACTCATCTCCGATCCCGTCCACCGCAAGAAGCTACCCCAGACCCTCGTCGGCTTCTTCTACCGCAGCTATAACTGTGAGCGCTGGCCCCGCAGCGCGCATCACTTCACCAACATCACCGGAAAAGGCCCGCCGTTCATCGTACCCTCCTTCTCCTTCTTACCCGTCCCCAGTGATAAAGTAATACCCTTGGATTCCTGCAACGGCCTCCTCCTCTGCCGCTGCTTGGTGCCTGGTCCTTGTGAGGACGACGGGTGTCCACCGTTCCATTATGTTGTGTGCAATCCCGCGACCAAGAAGTGGGTGATGTTGCCGGACGGCAGCTGGGCTAGTGGCGAGGCTCGCACCGCCCGCTTGGGGTTTGATTCGGCAGTCTCCTCGCACTTTCATGTGTTTGAGTATGTGGTGGATGATGAACAATGCGTCACTGGGGTAGAAATCTTTTCATCCAGAACTGGAGCATGGAGCTTTAAGGATAATGAATGGGGCGATGATGTTATGCTATGTGACAGTGCGAGAAGTGTTTTTCTTAATGGATTTATGCATATGATCTCAGTCGCTGCAGGGATAGTGATGGTGGACGTGGAGGGAAAAACATGGAGGTCGATTCCTGTGCCGTCCGAAGTTTTTTTAGAAGATGGCTGCATTGATCAAACCCAGGGTCGCCTGTTGTTTCTAAATGCCAATGAAACTGATCCCTCCAAACTGTCGATCTGGATCCTTGAAGATCATGGTACTCATGAATGGACATTGAAGCATTCTGTCAGAAAGCTATTTCTATTTCGAAAGAATAATCTTCGATTCTTTTGGGACTACACACTGATAAAAGTTCACCCAGAATGCAATTTGATTTACTTTGTTTATGGGCGGTACGCGACACTGGTGGCATATGAAATGGACCGCGAGGAAGTTCGTGTTATTCGCAATCTTGGACGTGAGAACTATATCGACTTTGCTTCCATTCTTCCTTATGTACCCTTGTTCTCGGAAGCATTAGCAGATGAGCAGTGAAACAGTTACTCACTGCAGGTATGTTTTGTTAGTACAAGCGCAATGACAATTTCATAATGATGCAGTAAAGAGTAGGTGGCATTCCTCTTAGATATCCTGTTGCTCTAGCAACCAGCAACTTGAGTAGACTGCCAGAAACTTATTTCTGTTTTGTTTGTTGTAAGCGTGCGAGGGTGCCCCTTTTTTGAATGGGATGAATGTTGTTTAACTGTTGAGATCTTGTGAACTGCCTTTAGGAAGGCTAGCTTTATTCTTTGTGTTAAACTGCTGTTCTACTATTCTTTTGCAATGCTTGTGTAGCTCAGTATCCTTTGTGGAGATAACACTGGCTCCTCATGAATTAAACCATGACAGCCATTTGCAGGTAATTTGGCATCTCTTGCTTTATGCTTGTGTTTGCAGGTTTTCTTTCTATACCCATAGGTTCATTTCCCAGTTACTCTTGTGTATAAATAATCTATGGTTGATTTCAATTTCGCGGGGGCTTTTTTTTCATGACAGAATTTGTGATAATCTATAGTTGATTTCAATTTCGAGGGGGCTTTTTTTCATGAAGGAATTTGTGGGTGAATTGTTAGCTTCGTGGTACTGTCAATAGGGCATTTGTTAGTGTAAACTAGTAAGTGCCATTCCATTGTAAGTGGAACCAATCAAAGCAGACCTTGGAGTTAATTATACGTTTTACTTGCTAGATTTACATTTAGATACCGCACACTGCTATTATTGCACCCCTACGTGTAGCCAAAATAATTGATACATGCTGTTGGCCGTCATGATTTAAATCGTATAGACAACTAAACTTGGCTGAATACCGCCGGCCCGTACTTCTGTTGTCCTTCGAGATTGGACACTGGAACCGAAAGGAAAGCTACTGGAATGGCCAAATCTCCCTGGGTAATGAATGCCAAGGGTGTGTTCTTCAATGGCATGCTGCTCCTGGTCATGATCGAGAATCGAGAACATCAAGGGAAGGCACGGAGGACCATTGCTGTGCCTGCCACACGGCGCTCATTCTCGTTTTATGATCATTGGTTTGGTCATGTGGTTTTACTGGCATGTATTCAGGTTGGTATATAACAAAGCCACTTGTACTGTTGTCCTACCTATGTACCTGCAACCTGATGGCCTCTGGAAGCTGCCCAAATTGCTATTCATTATGACTTTCTCCGTAAGTTTTATTGTGTATCTAGGTGCATATCAAAAGATCAAAATGAATAGTAATTTGGGACAGAGGGAATAGCATATAGCACTGAAGAATGGATCTTGACGCACAATCTGACAATTCCGTGTTGCTCTTAGATAACACGAATTGAAGATCAAAATGGGATTGTTGTGACTGCACTTCATCCATGTGTTCAATTTCGTTCATCGCAGGTTCATAAAATACATTTACTGTAGGGCATATAATTCACAATCTTGGACATGATTTTGAAAGCTTGTATCTCGCTTGTTCCCTTCTTCCTGGAATCAATGGGAGATGAGGTTAATCACATCATGACATTTATTTCCTTGAATCCAAGATTATTTCAGAGTGGCAATCTCATAATGACCACTGTAGATGTTTCTACTCTACCGAAGTTCATTTCTGTATTTAATCTTCTGCATCACTTTTTTTTTGCATCATTGTGGTGGTTCAACAAACGATGAATGCAAGAAAATGGCAAATTATTATATTATATCCTGCAAAGCTGGTTAGTTAAATTTGCAATGCATTGCTAATTTCCCTCTTTTCCTTCTGATTTACTAGTATACTGGTGACGATTGGTGAATCAAAGTTTACTTTTACTCTGCCGTGTGCCAAGTGAATGCTTATGCTGCATCTAGGTGGAAACTGTTCTCTGTTCCCATGATAGCGCTATCTGCTCTTGTTTTGGTGGAGTATACAGCATCAGCATTCCTATCAGTTCTTGCAATCAGTCAGTTCGTTGAGCAGACCTCCTATTTGAACTCAAGTTTCGTTGTACTTGTAACTTGGGCACATGTCTCTTTGTGTCGTTTTTAGTTTGACCAATGCTGTTTACTTACTGGGGTACTAAACTCTGAAGGTTAGCCTTATTATTTCAGTTATTAGTAGTTATGTTGCTTGCTTTCTTTCGGTTATGTTCGTGGATTACTTGGTAAGGACAGTGAATTTCTAATAAATAATGACTGTCCTGTTCGTTTTGTTCTTTGGGCTTGGCTAATTTACAGCCAGCTGTAAAATAGCTTAGGGTACAGCCGGCTAGTTTTAGGCAAGTTGGTCCACAACGTTTCTTTCTGGAAAGTTGACGGTTTATTAGGTGCGCGTTCTGGCGCCAGTTACAAGCCCAATTTTTTTTGGCGGCAAAAACACAAGTCCACGCCGGGGAAACACACCAAAAAATACTTGTAGGGTGCTGTTCGTTGCTAGCTGGCGGCCAGAAACAGTGGCGCCAAACAGCAGATCAACAGGAAAGCAAGAGCAACAAATCCAGGTCAACAGAAAGCCGTAGAAAGAAGGTGCGTTCAGATAAATCCACATAAATCCACATCATTTCCTTGTGAAATCCAACCCCCTGCCTGATTTTTGGTAGATATCAGCCAACGTGTTTAGCAGATTTTGGTTCTAGGACGATGATTCTAACTAGTGCATACACACATCATCACATTTTGAATTTTTTTTAAGATGAGTCCTGGTATTACCAACCCGGCTGGTTGCATATGTACACCAACCGTAATAACTTTGTCTCTTCTGCACACCCCCTTCCCTAGATGACTGAATTTTTCACTTACCAAATCTGCAAAACCAAAGCAATAATGTGGTTAGTGGGTGCACTGGTACAAGAAAAATTGCAAAAGCTGCTGCATGAAAAAGGGAAAGAAATACAGTTGTCTAGATTAGTACACAACTGCTGCAAAACAAAAACGGGTGCAGGATATGGTTATTAACATCACTATATAGTTGGCTAGATTAGTGTAGTTGGGTAGATTAGTATACTAATATGGCTCCATGTTTTTATTTTATTGGCTGCCAAAATGAATTAACTTTCATGACACTATATAGAGCAGTTATCTGGTAGCATAGTTGGTCAGATTAGTATATTAACATGCCTTCATGCCTTCATGTTTCTATTATTTTGGCTGTTTAACTGAATTGAAAGGAGAAAATGAAAACATTTTATGGCAGATCAAAAACTAAATTAAGTTGCATGACACTAGATATGAACAGCCTATGAGTTGGCAAGCTTTGTTACCCACAGAACAATCAACATATATAACAAGTTATTTGCTAGCTTTTGTTACATAAAGAAGCCCACTGATCCTCTCTGGTTACTGCCAATTTGTAAAGAAAACTACTATGTATGTACGGCCATAAGGCTGCACCCGATTAGGAAAGCTAACAGGATTATAAGAAGCTACTTTCGATATTTGGTAGAGCATAATGATTATTTTTGTTGCTGAATAAAGTACTCAATTTTCCTAATACATAATATATTATTTCTTAATAATTAGCAGTATTAATGCCTAACAACCATCTTTTGTGCTTCTACAGCTAAAATGGGTAGGGAAAAGCAGCAGGGAAAAGGAGAAGAATATGAACAGAGGAGTGAGCTAGATGGGTAATGCCATACTATATGGGAGAGCAGAGTAGAAGAGAGCCAAATATAACATTTGCACCCCGCGTGCTAGTTAGAAGAAAACCTGAAAAAAAGTGTGTTTAGATCAGAAACACGGTATACTGGAGTTGTAGGGATCTACAAAGTTTGTTCCCTAAAATGACATCAACCTAAAGTCTAATATTACTGTACAAGCAGCAAAATGTATTGGGTCAAAAAATTACATAACACAGGTAAGAGCTGAGAACTATGAACAAAATGAGTAGATTGCTAATGTTAATCATTGCAAAGTATCAGAACATTAATTGCAGGGTGTGAACAGATCATTTCATTTTTTAGCACTATTGTGACATTTGGTGGCTACAAGAACTCAGCAGAAGTCATGGTCACCATGCCCTGGATGTAGTTGAAGCCTAAAAAACCAATTATTGCCTACTTGAGAATCATATTTTTAATATAATTACCTACACTAAATTACTAAATTGATAAGAAATGATCAACAATCTGCTTAACTTTAACTAAAAAATGCTAGACATGCTATAATGAGAAAATGGCAAGCAAAGGCCTGACCGATATAAAAGCATGACTCGGGTTTAATTAGAAATGTACCTATAGCAAGTACATTGAGAATGCTTAGTGTATTTGTGTTTTAACCTCAATGTTAGTTTAGAACAATATTATTGCCTATGTAGAACAATTTAAGCTTAACACACACAAAAAAGGATAGAAATGAAAAGACACAGAAAGTTCCAGGTGGTGTTTGAAAAACCATGATGATACACACGACTATCTTTGCAGCATTCCTGTTGCAAATGAATGAAGTACAACACCTCCTATACCATGAAATATCGCTTAGCAGAAAATAGTAGCACATGTGACTTACTTTCATCAACACATTTATGATTTATGTTGATAATATAGTTATACATAGCACATTGGATGATGACATGTTGCCTTGTTAATGCTTCTATCATCTAACCATTGTTTACACTACAACTACATAAAAGAATGTTCAAATATATATATGAATGCGTACTGTAGATAGCATGCCAATAATCACAATGGAGAAAACCCATGGATTTATTTCACTGCACTTGAACAACTATACTAAACCTAAGAAGGTTACATTAATCTAAACAATATATGTCTAACTAAAAATAATGCTTTATTTGCGTGACTAATAACAATATTTTTCTCGACTAATAATGATACTTTGCTTATTTAAGTATAATAATTTACCTATATAAGATTTCATATATCAGCATGCTTGTTAGTGCATAGGAGTTTACATGACCTAGGAACTCAACAACAATCAGCAATATGAAAATAAACCATCGAAACCAGACACTCTGCCAGCATAAAAACTAAAAGCATTGCTACACTAAAAGACCCATTTCCTAATTCCTTAGTGGTACATGTCAGAGGGAATTATTGAGGAGGACGCTATATGTTAATGAAGTGATCAGAATCAATAATGATACTGATCAAGCTTCAGTATGTGCAATTCTCACAACTACATTGTTAATGAAATTTCATAATCCATATCCAAATTCTAAACATGAGACTCAGAAATCTCAAGCACATGGGGAGGAACAAATGTACCTTGTCCCAGCTTGAACTTGAAGGGGTCTCCACGATCATGGCTTTGAGTCAAACTTGGTTTCATCAAGGAGTGTGCCTGTGCACTGAAACATCAACAAGAGCATATCAGCACACTACCCATTTCATTACTTCAACAACAGGATGAAACATAATCCATAAATCATCCAACATCAGCAACTTACAACACATAAACACCCCTACGTCGCACTGTGACACATGAATCATTCAACACAATAAAATGCGTAGAAACAGTAACCAACATCAGTGGCGCGGCAGTGCGATATAGGGCGACGTGAGCTCGTAGTTCTCCATTGGTTTGGCTGCGTGGACGACGGCAATAGACAGGGTGGCCCGGCGTTCTCGCGGCTCGTCGTTGGCGAGGGCACCCGCTTGGAGCAAGACTACTCCGGGTGTCGTCCGTGTTGCGGCTCCTAGGAGGCACCACTGCAGGATCTCATCGACAGGACGCCGCAGTAGGAACTCGCCGACGGGGTCCGCGGGCGCCCTGGATCCACCGCCGCGAGAGGGTACCGCCCGCTGGGATCCGTCGCACGCGCGAGCCTTGCCAAGGTGCCGCCGTCGCGCACCCTTGCCAAAATCCGCCGGCCGCGCGAGATCCGGCGGAGGGCGTTGCCCGCCGAGATCCGCCACGACGCGGGCGTCCGCGGGACGTGCCGTCGCCGCTCGCTCTCGCCGGGGATCCATTGCGCAGACCGACTCGAGGGGCGCTGCCGCCACCGTCTCCACACACCCTCGTCGGGGGGGGGGGGGGCACCCTCCCTTATCCTGGAGAAGAAGAGAGAAGGGAAGAGAGATGCAGGATCTTGGAAAAGAGAGATGCGGGTTCTGCACCTCCGCTGCGCACGCCTCCACAAGAGGGCGGCCGTCGCTGCCCTTGCCGGGGGGCCGCCGCCGCCGTGCGCCCTCCGCGGCTCCACCGCGTCGATCTGCGCGAGGGCATCGATGTTAGGGAAACCTGGAGGAGCTGCGTGGAGGAAATGGAGATGTGGGCCCCATCGACTAGGAAAGTTGGTCAAGGTGGGCCTGCGCGTGCGGACGGGGAGGATTTTTTTCTGGAAGGTGCGGTGGATTCCACGGGGCTGTTCCGAGGAGCAAAGTCACAGCCAGCTGAAATGAAGTCTTTGCCTTCTTTTGCTAGCCTAATCGCTTTATTAGATCCAATTGCCGGTAATTTCGCTATGACTCTTGCTTGACGCTTATTTTATGTTGTATTGGCGAACCACAATCTAGTAATCTGCACTTTGAGCATTACCTTTGATTTTTTAGCTTTCTTGACACTTCGTATTGAACTCTTTCCCATGTGCCGATCACCCTGAGCTGAAAGTTACATGGCAGACCACAAGACTTCCTGTTGGTGTAAATACTCTCAATAGGTTTTGAGTGCCTACTTTAATTCAAATTGCAATATTACTATTTACCTGGTAATATGATGTGGTAACAAATAATCTCTGGAAGCTTTGAACTAGTGATGTCATATTCTCAGTTGAGACTGAAATGGCTTCGTCTGGCATCCATGTCACATTCTGGTTTGTATGAAGTCGCTCAAAACAGTATGAATTGGTAGCCAATCTGGACAAGTTAGTACTAAGAGATGGAATTAGAGGAACCAAAAATGTGCGAAGGTAAAACTTTTGCACTAGCATTTAAAATACTGTCGGCAATGTCTGAATCCTGAAAATCAGTAACCGCTCCGTTCATGATCGTCCAGCCGTTTTTCTCCGGCCCTCGGCCCAGGTACCCTGTTTTTCTGTGGGCTATCTTTTGCGCAAGGCTCACTGGCCCACGTCCAGTCCCCAGTCGGCTACTCTCAGTCATCTCCCTTCTTCCGTTCTCGAGTCATTTACGTGTATGCGATTAAGAAAGTTCCTAGTTACATGTATGTTATGAAAAAATTCTCGCGCATGTGTATGCCATGCACCCGAAGTTCATTGACGTACATGCCATTTTGGATGGATTCCGTTAGGACTTAACAGTTGCACCCATCTGACATGTGGGACCCGCGTAGTGAAAAGACTATTGTGCCCCTGTCCTATCCGGTTTGTTTCCGAGTCCTGGAAATGAATCGAATCGAGAGTTCCTCGTGCTCCTGTACTCGTGCTCCAGTCCGGAACTCCGAAGCCCTAGCCGACCCACCGCCGCCGGCCGGCCGGAGACCCCGCCGCCGGCCGCCCGCCGGCCGGATCGAGGCGATCCCGTGCGCGCTGCTAGGCGCGCCCGGGCGAGCTCGCGGCCGCCCGAGCCCGAGGCCGCGCGCGCCGCGGCCGCCCGAGCGCGCGGCGACCGGCGAGCCGGCGGCCGGGCGAGCCCGCGGCCGCGCGCCCACGACTAGCGCGCCCGCGGCCGGCGGCGCCCGCGGCCGCCGTGCCCGCGGACGAGCCGGCGCTCGGCCAGTTGCAGCGGCCGGCGTCGCCCTGCTCGATTCCACTGTACAGGTAAAAAAATCAATTCCTGTTTATCCCTTCTTTGCTCGCATATATGTGATGTATGCATATGTGTTGAGCATGTGCTGTTGTTCATCTGTAGGATGGACGCCGGCTTGGGTAGTGAACCTTCTGACATTTCAGAGTGGGAAATTGGTACTGGACAATCAGTTCAACTAAGCATAGGGGAATCTTGCCTTACTAAATCTGGAGATAGTGAATTTCTTGCTAACCCAAACCCATCGAATGAGCATGCGGGTATTGATGATGAATGCTTGTATATTGACATTGGTCCTGAACATCGAGCACCTCCCATTCCCACTAGTCAAACTGAACCAGACACATTGTTAGATGATGAAATAGAGGGAGATGAAGTAGAGGAAGTTGAGGGGGTGAATCTTTGTCTGATGATGAAAATGGAGGAAGATGACATTGTAATAGATAGAGAGCCTGCACAGAAACCTGATGCACACTATGACAACAATGATCCTCCTATGGTAGTAGGCACTATGTATTCAGATCAGAATGCTTTTAAGTTGGCTTTAGCTACACATGCTACCAAGTATGAGTTCCAATATAACATTGAAAAGTGTGATAAATCTCGGTACAGGGTGTATTGCAGTGGCAAGGATGTGGGCTGTAGGTGGAGAATTCATACTGCTACTTTGAGTGATGAAGTTACAGTGAAGGTAAATTTTTTAACACTCTTTATGCATTGATTTTTTTACATTGATTTGTAAGACTCTATACCATTGATTTCTACATTGGCAGATCACAAGAAACCCATACAAGCATGAGAATTATGAGAGCAAAAGAAGGAAATGCAGTTGTGTAGGAGTGACACAATATTGGGTGTGTGAACAAGTGCTTGATTGGTTGAAGGAAAATGGAATAGTGGGTGCCAAAGAGCTGAAAAGAAGGTTGAAGGATAGGCACAAAATTGATGTGACCTATAGGAAAGTTTATCTACGTAAGCAACTTGCTATGGACAAAATTTATGGACCTTGGGGTGAAAGTTTTAACAACCTGTACAAATTTAAGGCTCAAATAGAGGATACTAGTCATGGATCCTTTGTTGTAATTGATCATCATACCATCAACAACAAAAAAAAGGTTTAATAGGCTGTTTTTTGCTTTGAAAGCTTGTGTTGATGGTTTCCTACAAGGTTGTAGGCCATATCTTGCATTAGATAGCACATTTTTGAATGGAAGGTTTAGGGGTCAGTTGTGTGTAGCTTGTGCAGTTGATGGTCACAACCGGATGTACCCAGTAACGGTTGGTTTTATTGACTCAGAAACAAATCCGAATCGGGAGTGGTTTATGGAGAGGTTGAAAGAAGCTATAGGCAATCTAGTTGGTTTTACATTCAGCACTGATTGTGGGCAGCCAGTGATGCATGTGGTTAGTAAAGTTTTTCCAGATGCTGAACATAGAGAGTGTATGCACCATCTAATACAGAATTTCAAGAAACACTATAGTGGACAAATTTTTGATGATCCCTTGTGGGCATCTGCATATTCTTGGCGCCCTTACATGTTTGAGAAACATTATCAAGTCATAGTTGCAGCCAAACCAGAGGCTATGAAATGGCTTCAGGAAAATCACAAGAAATTATGGACTAGGAGCCAGTTTTCCACATTATTAAAAGTGGATTATGTTACCAATAACTTGGCTAAGAAATGGGTAAGATTACCTTGTTTAACTTTGCATTGATTTTCTTATTTTATTCCATGTTTGCTCAAAATTGAATTTCTATGTTGGCAGGTGAAGGATATTAAGGGCATGCATCTGGATGAGTTGATGGATAACATTAGACAGAAGATCTTAATTAAATGGAACCTTAGAAAAAGGGTTGCCCAAAAGTTTGAAGGAAAGATCTTGCCTCATAAAGTGCAGAAGTTGAGAGGAGCTAGCTATGACCTGGACACTGAAGTAATCACAAGCTCACCTGATGGCATTGCAGAAGTTTGTGCTAAGGGAAGTTCTGCTAGTAGCTTCAGGTTTGTAGTGAATACAATTGAGAGGACATGTTCCTGCAGAGCTTGGCAAGGGTCAGGAATACCATGCAAACATGCCATTGCCTACATCACATCAATTCCTGGGGCCAAACTTGAAGATTATGTAGATTAGTGCTATTCAGTTGAGAAATTCAAAATTGCATATGCAGTTTCTATGACCTTTATTCCTGACAAGTCCATGTGGCCGAAACCCACCCATGGCTTCTTCATACATCCTCCATTGCTTAAGTCAATTGCAGGGGGAAGGAGGAAGAACAGGATGAAATCAGCTTTGAAGGGAAGTAGTAGTAGGAAGAAATCAGGCAATGAGGAAGGTACTGACAAAAGACAACATCAGTGCCCAATATGCCATCAGTTAGGACACCATTTGTACACATGCCATCAATGCCCAATATGCCATCAGTTAGGACACCATTTGTACACATGCCATCAATGCCCAATATGCCATCAGTTAGGACACCATTTGCCAAAATTATATGGATGCCAAGTTGGTTTGACAAACTGTTGGAGTTGCTCTTAGAAGTTGGCAAAACACAAGATTTGACAAGTAAAATTTGGCAAACTCTTGAAAATGCTTAGTGTTCTAGTTAATGGCAACTAGTAAATGGTTCGCCAGCTTGCATTTGTTAGTGTTAACCGAGTGTCCTTGCATGGCACTTGGTACGTTGAAAGTTTCGAACCATCAAAGCATGTGGTGGTAGTTTTCATAACTGCTCTGTTGATATTCTTTCGAAATTGGAACTATCAAGGGGCATTACAAATCACTACCTCCGTTTTTATTAAAATGACGTTTCCGACAACACCAACAGTGAGGTAAAAATTTGCAGCCGCTGGCGTTACATATAAAAAAGGGATAAAAAACCGGAGGTAATACTAAATTTCTCGACATGTATGTTGTATTCAAACATGCTTGCCATTTGAAAGCAGTATGATGGGGTATACTTAGAGCATGTTTGGATCGTAGGGACTAAAATTAGCCTGACTAAAATTAGCCTCTAGCAGGAGCTAAACTTCCAAACGGGTGAGGCTAAAGTGAGGCTAAAAATAGTCTTGAGGCTAAACTTTGCTAGTAGGGGGTGGAGGAGCTAAAAGGAACTAAAATCTCATCTTCCTCTTTCCTCATTAATGACCACATGCATGCTGCCAATAGCTCCAAGCCATGGGAGAAGAGAGAGGAGAGAGAAAGAGGAGAGAGAAAAGAAAGGGAGAGAGAAATAGAGACTTTAATGCTCTTTTAATACACTTTAGCTCTTGCTTCCAAACTAGGGGTGACTAAAATTTTTTAGCCTGACTAATTTTAGTCATGAAACTAAAGGTGATCCAAACATGCCTTTAGTATACGTGTTGCATGTCATGATTTTGACATGATATGCAACTTTCCTTTCTTTTGCTACAGCTGATAGCCTAATTTGCCTAAATATTGTTAAGTAGTAATTCTCCAATCTGATCTGATTATTTTTCTTGTCTACTTTGAAGTATTTAATTTTCACTTGTCTTCTCTATTTTTGATTATTTAACCGAGACATGTTAGACTTATATCTGGATAAACCCTCCTAGTTTCAGATGGTGACCACTATATATAGTATCACATTTTGCAGTGCTAATATCACTGTTTGGATCTGAAGTGTCATCCTGCTCCTGTCTGCCTGTGCCAACCAAAGATACTTGCTCTTTATCAGAATTCAGATTATATCTACATGAATTTTTTTGATGAAACCATATAGCATTCATCTAAACGTCCAGAGTAAAAGGTTGAATGATACGACTTCCTTAGACTACATTGACCTTAGATTTCTTTCATGAACACATATTGTCACTCTTGCTTGCATGTGAACACTCGGTTTTCTGGGCAATGGTTACCGCTAAATGCCCGTGATAGCCTCACTACAAAAATGCCTTCTGGTTTTAGTTGTCCACACTCTGTTTCTGGTAAACAGCCAAATCTGCCAGGGTGCTTCCATTTCATTGTATTGGCTGGGTTCTAGGACCCCAGGCACAGGTGGGGGCACTTGCGGCCACAAATCCTCTATCTCCAATTCCAATCTTTTTCGTTTGCATCAATATTTCGTTTGGAACGTGCATGGTTACCTATTAAAGTATTAATCACTCCTCGTCTCGTCCTTGCAGCAAATTCAAAGCCATCCACACTCATCAGTTTCCCAAAACAGACAGACCGAATGCCGCTCGTCCTCGCGATGTTCCTCCTCGCCGTCGCCGCCACATGGCAGCAGCCGGCAGCCTCCGCATTGCCCCCCGCGCCGGCGCCAAGGCCGGTGCCGGGCGGCCTCGGCGACGCGGCAGGGGCAGAGCAGGCGGCGGCGGTGGAGTTCGTGCGCGGCTGCTGCGCGCGCACGCTCTACCCGCGCCTCTGCTGCGCGGCGCTGGCCCCGTACGCGGCCTCCGTGCACTCCAGCCACGCGCGCCTCGCGCTCGCCTCCGCCAACCTCACGCTGGCCACCCTCGAAGCCCTCGCCGCGCGCATCCCGCGGCCCGGCTCCGGCGGCGGCGACGGCGGCGCGCTCCGCGACTGCGCCGAGCTCGTCGCGTCCGCCGCGGACCAGGCGGCGCGCGCGGCCGAGCGGCTGCGCGGGATCGAGCGGGCCGTAGGCCTGGAGGTGACCTGGCGCGTGGATGACGCGCGGACGTGGCTCAGCGCCGCCATGACCGACGAGGACACCTGCGCCGACGGCCTCCGGCCGCGCAAGTCCGCGCCGGCGCCGGTGAGGGCCGAGCTGCGCGCCAGCGTGCGCCGCGCCAAGCAGTACACCAGCATCGCTCTCGCGCTCGTCAACATGCTAGTCAGTAATCACTAATCAGTAATAACTCAACAAGTTGGCCAGACCTTGGTTGCTTTAATTGCAAATTGACTCTTGGCTCTCTATTACAAGTCAGGGGTGCAAATTGATTGCCATGTGTTGCACCTTCAAACCACTTTAGTTCAATTATAATAAAAATAATTGAACTAAAAAGGTTTAGAGGTGGACCTAACGGTTACCTTTGACACCCTTATTACAAGTTTACATCTGCATACTACGTATAGCTGCGACTGCGACAGAGAGATGCTGAAAAAAATGAGAGCAACAAGCTCCAGCTGATCCAAGAACCCTTTAATTTGGCTACAGTTCGTTTTATCTTCGACTTCTAAATGGTAGCTTTTAGCAGCCTGTTCGTTTGGCTGACAGCTGATGGTTGATGGTGATTTATTCTGAGAGAAAAATACTGCTAGTTGGCTGTTGGTGACTGATTTGTTCTGAGAGAAAAGTATTGTTTTTGGTGATTGATAATGCAGGCAAACAGGACGCCAGCTCCACTAGTGTAGTCGAAAAGCGACTAGTGGGCAGCCAAAATCGAACTTTGCGCACTAGAGAAGTCGAACGAACATTAGTTGTCGGTAGGGCTGGATGTCAAGGCTAGCTCAGCTCGTTGTAACTTCAGTTAGAAACACATCTCGACTACTTGTTAAGAAACTAGATGAAAAACTCGAAGCTCATTAATAGTTATAAATTTAAAAATCATAGTTAACAGATAAGTACGGAATCAACAAATATAATTTATTTATTCTCAAAAAATCATGAAACCAGGTAGCCAACAAGAAGCAATCTAATACAAGAAAAATACTACTATGTCTACTCTGCCGACAAACAATCAACTTGTTTGTTGGCTGCTACATTGGGTTGTGAGCGGCTCGTGAGCCAGCTCGAGTTTGACTCATTATTATAGCAAGTTAAAACCTGAGCTCGGTTTGTTTCAAATTTACAAATAAGTTGAGCCGAGACACTGATGAACGAATTTGAGCGAGGTAACGAGCTTCGAGTTTTTCGTCTAGTTGTCGGATTCGGGTAACCGAGCACTTGACTGAGTTGGACGCAAGCGAAACTAAAATTCACCCAAACGTTTCGGTAACTTCCTCACGGTAGCCGATCCCATTCGTAGTATTCTTTTATCATCATCAAAAGAAATATTTTATAAGGTCAAAGATGGGAAAGAGAAGAAAAATTCAGCAGCTCATCAAATAATTTAGTGGAATGGAGAAATCAATGACTAAGGTAAAGAAGTTTAAAACATACATTTAATTAACGCTGTAATTTGTGTTGAAATGGTGCAGTGGTAAGTTATGTTTGGTTCCTCATACTGCAGGACTAGTGACTTGCTTTGTCAGAAGCATTCCTTTGATTATGCCAGCATGATGATAGAAAAATGTCGCAAATTTGTACATAGGGACTCTTCGTAAACCTAGTACGACCTTGTGAAGATGACACAGCACGCATATAAAAATATTATATATTACATACATCACTCTCCCACTTGTGCGAATTAAATGTTACTTTTGTAAACCTTAAGCACTGTAAACAGAGGGAAGCCCTCTGTTTACTTTTACAAGATGTGTCATATGACATGGCAGATCTCCCAAATTACACTTTGATCAGTAGTTTCTTTTATATTATGTTTTTATGGTTTATAAACTTATAATAGTTAGAAAGTACATTTGATTCCAAATCCAACCATTTCAAATTTATATCATGAAAATAAAAAATATATAGGTTAAACTATCGATCAAAGATAGTAAAATTTAGATCTTGATATGTGCGTGCATCTTATAAACATAATAAATATATATAAACGGAGGGAGTATATATATGTGGAGCAAAGTAAGCGCGACTCACACACACACAACATATCTTTATCATACAAACCACTGAAATGCATGCGAAAATAGAATGAATCCATGGTGCATTCATGATTCAGACTCCACTACACATATATATTTATAAATATTTGGAGGTACGGTGATTCCCCTTTAATTGTAGCTTTTCTCCTTTTGTGAATCGATGAAGGTTGAAGACAAGCAGCTAATAGTGATCAGATAGATATGCACAACCATTTTATTTGTGCGCATTATGATCTCTCTTTCTGGTGCTTGCATTTCTCTGTAAGCCTTCCTCTATCTATCGCCAACAAACTTACAAGCATATGCATACACAGCAACGGCTGCTAGCTTATCTCTACTATTAAAGATCATCAAGCTGCATGAGATGGGCGCAAAACCATACATACTCGCCATCATCATAGTAGCCATCTACACTGGCATGTACGTGACATCCAAGGCTGCCTTCAACCAAGGAATGAGCAGCTTTGTCTTCGTCTTCTACCGCCAGGCTGCTGCATCACTTCTCCTGCTGCCTATCACACTTGTTCTCGGAAGGTACTCCCTCCGTTTTTTTTCTTTATTTGACGTTTCAGACAAATGTTTTGACTAGATTTTAGTGCAAATCTGTTTCCCTGAACGTCAACTATTCAGGAACAGAAGTAGTATGTACATCGATCACTACTGTAACTCGCAATTATCCAGCCTCGAAACAGTACATTCTAGGTCGAGATCGAGCTGAATTTTTGTTTGTTTGGAATCAATTCTCAGGAAAAATGCGCAACCCGTGTCCTTCAGGTTGCTCGTGAAGCTGTTTTTCCTCGCCTTAATTGGGTATGCAGTTTGTTTTGTCATCTCCGTATTCTGATAAGATATAGTACGCTGCCTTCTTGGATGAAAACAAAAGGAACTACAGATGTACTATATCTATATGTCATCGTATCGTAGTGAAATTATTTGCCATATGCTTCGTGATTCCCAGGAGCACGTTAGGCCAGAATTTCAGCAATGCGAGTGTGACGCTCACATCAGCCACAGTAGCCTCAGCAACAAGCAACTGCACCCCTGTGATCACCTTCGTCATGGCTCTGCTCTTCAGGTAACACACAAATGCACGCACCATCGATCAAAGCGTACTACTCCCTCCGTCTCTAATCATAGTCATAGGTCGTTTTGATTTTTCTAGGTCCAAACATATTATTATGCACCTAGGCATATCCAGGTGCATAATAGCACTTGTGAACTTTAGAAAGTTAAAACGATCTACAATTCGGAACAGAGAGTAATTATTTCTTAGAGTGTTGATTTGCTTCGCATGCAACGGCATGGCAGGATGGAGGTGGTGAAGTTAAGGAGCTCCTCAGGCATAGCCAAGGTGACCGGTGTAGCACTCTGCCTGGCCGGTGCCCTGACCATCGCCTTATACACCGGGCCATCGCTCAATCCTATCAACCACCGTCGTGCCTTTGGCACCCACGCTGCCTCTTCGAAAGCTCCAACAAGCCGTGGAACGTGGATAATCGGCACGTTTCTCATGGTTCTGTCCAACGTGACATGGTCCATATGGATGGTTTGGCAGGCCGTTGTGCTCAAGGAGTATCCCAACAAGATGCTCGTCACAACAGCGCAGTGTGTGCTTAGCACGGTGCAGTCGTTCGTCGTCGCGGCAGTTGCTGAGCGGGGGGACTTCACGAAGTGGAAGCTCCAGTTTGACGTCAGCTTGCTCGCTGTTGCTTACACAGTAATGATGGTTTAATTGTTACTTGCTCAAATAGTGTCCTAATTACTTGCTCGAAGATCAGATACTAGCTTAAGGCATGATTGCTCAATTTTAATTTGCTTGATGCTTTGACCAAACCAGTAATGGTTCTTACAGGGATTTGTGGTAACTGGAGTGTCCTTCTACCTGCAAGCTTGGTGCGTGGAGATAAAAGGCCCAGTCTTCCTCGCGTTCTGGAACCCACTCTGCTTTGTCATGACCATATTCTGTTCCTCCTCCTTCCTTGGAGAGATTGTTCACCTCGGCAGGTAGGTAAATTATATTGCTACAAGAGCAAAATGAGATGCATTGAATTATAGTATATGTTGAACAGCTAATCTTCTCCCTTTTTCTTTTAATACAGCATTGTGGGTGGTCTCCTATTGGTCTGCGGCCTTTATAGTGTGTTATGGGGCAAAAGCAGGGAGAGCAAGAATTTTGAGTGTAGCGAGAACACTATCAGTGGTTTGCAAGATGGACAAGAACACAAGAATCCTCGAGCGATGCAGCTTGGAAATGAAGAACAAGAGGAAGCAACATCAATGTCAGCTGTATGACCCTTTGATCAAATAAAAAAGTTTAAATTACCACCCTCAAGTATAACAAAAGTTCACATAACATCCCTAAACTATGTTGGGGTTCAATTTATTTCTCAACTTAGCTATTTGGTTCAACTTGTTTCATAATGTCATTTGTCTTTTTTATTTCTCCATACACAAGTTAAATTTTAATCAAAGGAAAAGTGTTTTATGAATTTTTCACCATTAGTTTTATATAATTTTGTATCTCATGATAAATTTTATTATTAAATATACTACCTTATCAAAATAGTGATAAGAAATTATGATATATTTTTTAACATGCCTTATATGTTGTCTGCTGCCATCTTGTCAAATCTGAACTTCAAACCACACTTGTGCATGGAGAAAAAATACAAATTATATTAGGAGGTAAATTGAATCAAATCATATAGTTTAGGGGGTGAACTGAACCAAAAAAATACTTTAAGGAGTTATTCAGACTTTGGTTGTACTTGAGGGGGGTAATTTGAACTTTTTCCTTGATCAGATATTATTGCCTTTGTTGTGGTTACAATTATTTCTAGGTGACCAAATTATATTGTGCACCATGTACTTTCAATAGTTCACGTGCTTCAAGGCTAAAACATAATTGCATATGACGATAGGGAAGAGTTGGATGTTACACCCCGCTAAACTTTAGCACCTGTCATATTGGATGTTTGGATACTGATTAGGAGTATTAAATATAAACTAATTACATATACTTATGGATGTTAATTGATGAGACAAATCTATTAAGTCTAGTTAGGTCATGTTTTGTCAATGTTGTGCTACAATAAATATGTGTTGATGGTAGATTAATTAGGATCAATAGATTTATCTCGTGAATTAGCCTCCATCTGTGTAATTAGTTGTATAATTAGTTCATATTTAATCCTCTTAATTATCAACCAAACATTCGATGTGACAAGTGTTAATTTTTATCAAGAATCCAAAATGACCCCTTGGTGTTGTGAATAAAATCTCTTTGTCTCCTTGTAGATAAAGATCTTTGAGAAAGGGCATATTTTTTTATGGAGATAGGAATACAACATACTTCCCGAGCATTGCTAATCAGAGAAGCATAAAGAAAAAATAATTAGTGTTCTTAATTCTTTAACAAAGTTTATGCATAACTAGAATTCTAAATTTCATTCACGAAATTGCTTCCAGATTTTGTTTTCGAATTTTTATTTTTGAACATGTTTTCCTATAATTTTCTTTCAAGTTTGCCACAATGTTTCCTTAACCTTCCGTCTTGATTTTTGTCTCTTATTTTTTATGTAAATTTCTACACATTTTTTCTACAAATTTGTATAAGATAAGGTCAAATGATGAGAATAGTTAATGTGACGCATACACTTTAATGTGACCCCCACACACACAAACCTCTTACTGTGACACACACACCCGCGCACGCGCACACACCCCTCTTAATGACACACACACACACCTCTTAATGACACACACACCCCGCACACACAACACACACACACACACACACACACACACACACTCCACACACACTATACACACACACAACACACCACACACCACACACACACACACACACACACACACACACACACACACACCTCTTAATGTGACACACACACCGCACACACACACACAACACAACACAAACACTATACACACACACAACACAACACACACACACACCTGTTAATGTGACATGCATATGCAAACACACACCCAACTATATTTTGACCACATATTTAAAATACGACAAACAAATCATTATTTTTCAGGCCCAAATAATTAAACTTGAAGACCAATATAATAAGATAGCATAAACAAGAAAACTTTGAATAATAAATAATTTATTGTATTGGACAAACAATAGTAGAAACTATAACATGGTGAATAAATAAAAAATAAATATGTACACGAGTTGAACAAGTAATTAAGAATAAAAAGTCATTAAACAATCATGGGCTAGTACTGGGCCGGAAAGGCCATAATGGGCCAAGTTCACATTGGTCCACACCCACAAGTAACATGTAGCTTGTTCATTGTTTGGATTTAAATTGTTAAGTATCTAAGAATATAAATGTATAATTTACATGATTTGTGGTAGATTTCTCAATTAATAGTTTTTTATCTTATAGGCAATTTCAGACATTCTAACCTTCGGGTTCCACCGCCCTAGTATCCAAAAGCTAGGTTGTCAAATGAAGGCTCATATCTTCTCATATTAGCAGGTTCTCAAAATAGGAAAAGCATATAATCTACATTGCTTTAGCTATGTGGTTCTTGAGTTAAGGCCAGTCTCAATGGAAAGAGTCATCGCACAGTTACCAAGACTAGAAACTTGAGAACTATGCCAGTGGAAGGTCATGGTAATGACCCTCCTCTCTCATATCATGACAAACTTCCTTATCTCTCCTCATAAATTTGATGTAGTCGGATGGCGACCGTGCGAGCCTCATAATCCCACTTTGCTTAGCTTGGAAGGAGGAATCCACCTGAAAAGGGAGAGCCACCCTTCCCCTATCAGACTAGTCTTTTGGGGTGATTGGGCCTTTCCTCGAGGGGGCACACCATATGGTGCTAAGATTACGGGACTCAGAGAATCAAAATTGGTGTGTCAGGAGTTCCAATACATCTACACCACTTCAATCGGCTAAATGAGGGACTACAAGACAAACTATAACCAAATCATTCTCATCGAAGTTGAATATTTTTGAATGAGTACACCTAATATCATAGACATCCAATTTTTGAGTCCAAGATATTAAATATATGAATCCCAAATCAGGATTTTAAAAACTATATTTGTTAATGATTTCATTAAATAAAATCTAAGTTTCTAAATTATAATTTATACAACGAAATAATTACATATTCCTTATTAAAATAATTGAACTTAATTGAGTCAAATAGTGTTTTTGTTATTTATAATAATTATGATAATTTATAATATTGGGCCAAAAAGAAAAGTTCATTTTATTCTGCTCAAATGTTCATTTTGGCTAGTTAATCCCTAAAGTTTCCATTGTATATCCCTCAAATGATATGAAGAACTTTTCATGATTATTTTCATAGGTTAGGAAATTTAATTTGAAATTTATCTAAGATATACAAAACAACATGAAAATAATTATGAAAAGTTGCTAATGTATTTTTCTAACTTAGGGCATCATGTTGTAGGTCAACTAATAAAATTTCAAACTAAAACTCAAGTGTGAAGAAGAAAAAAGATATCTAATTAGAATGTAGATTGGACTAATTTAAATAGTTTAGGGGATTGGAGTGAACCTAAATTGAATTTAGGGGCTAAGAAGAAAAATTGGATTGGCGAAGGTGTAAAATGAACATTTTTCTAGCAAATTTCATGAGCAAAGAAAATAGATCTACCTCCAAAATGAGTATTTATTGTTGTATCAATTTTCTTGAAAAAATCTATTTCTTAATTTTCAAGCAATCCACTCATCGACTTGACACCTAACTAATTTTGGGATTGGTTTAGTACCAAAATTACTCAAATTGGTACGATCTAACCTATTATGAAAATTTTCATTTTTTAACCTTGCAACTGATTTTTTTAGTTTTTGCAAAGATGTGAATTGACATTATTTGCAATGTTATGAATGATGAATGAGTAGTGTTGCGAATAGCGAACTATAGTGGTTCTATAACATTTTTTATAACCTACCACTACAACTATGTTGTACTGAATAGCGGCGCTATAGCAGGATTTTAGAGGTCCCAACGAAATCTTATAGCCCACTATTTCCGCATGTTAGGAACATCACAACAATCTTGAGCGTAAAGAATATATTAAAAGGATAACTATGATAAACTTCAAACTATATTTTTCTAACAAATCTTATGTTGTAACATGGTATTGCCCATAATTTGCACATATGAAAATCAGCTTGTGAATAGTGGAAGATTATAAACTTCCTTAGAGGGTACCAATTCAAAAAGTTTAGAAAAAATTATGTTCCCGTTATTCAAGTCTTAAGTTTACGCTTAGGGTTCTGGAACCTGGCCACTAAAGTTTGACTCCTCTACTTGGTGTTGATGCTCGTATTTTCTTAAATTATTTAAGAATCTAATTAGGCCAGTCTCAATGGGGTTACATGGACATTAAATAGGCTGCCATGTAAGCACTTTTGATGATGTGGCAGTGTATTAATGAAGAAAGATGTAAAAGGAGTTTCATGAGGATGAAACCCTCCCTACACAGTTACCTAGACAACTTGTGTCTTGCATGCAACCTAGAAACAACAATAGATGAAATTATGCATCGAGAGGGAGGTGTTTCATTATAGTTTCAAATGTTTTTAGATGATGTGTTACTCTAGGTAATCGTGTTCATGACATCTCCACTGAGACTGGCCTTAGCGTTGTTCTTCAATGGTAGGTGACGGGCCTTTTGATAGTGACTAGTGAGGCACAAGTTGGTGACGTGCCTCATGATGATATGCTGGTTCAACCTCTTGGAGTTACTCATAGAGCTAGGGTTGCACCATGTTTGAAAAAAATAAATTATTCGAGGCTCAAATGAACAAAGTTAAAATAGACTATTTTCTTTAATCACGACAAACTTTTCCATGTTTTGTTTTTTTCCACACACAAGAGAATTCACCGTGGAACTAAGATGTGAATTCAAAGGATGATCGAAAAACAAATGAAATCATGCGGCATGCTTAAAGGGGGGAAATCCTCAAAGATCACGTGCGGCTGCCTCAGCTCATGGCTTGGCAAACAGTTCGGCGTTCGTTGCCCATCACGGCGTGCAAATAATCCGGGACAGTTTGATTTCCTTTCATTTCCCGGGATGCATGGATAGCCAGATTAATTTATTAATTGCCCAGTAATCTTTATATGTCAATTACCCCGAGATTAGAAAAAGGAATGGAGGCCGGAGCAACCGCCTCCGGTAATCTCTCGCTCCGTGCGTGGTGCAGGAGGAGTTGAAGTGGCCAGTCAAAGATCCAAAAGACGCGCTCCGCCTCGCTGCAGCCGTCGCTAGTCTGTTCGTTTGTTACTCGATCGGCAGCCTCCACTGCTCGCGAACCGCTCGTCTCCGGCCTCCTCGGCCGCTGCTCTCCGCTCGCCCTGCAGTTTATAAGGAGCACGGGGCTCCCTCGTTTCCCTCCTGTTTCCTTCGAGAAGGGAGTGGGGGGCAGATTTTTTCCTTGCGTTTGCGCTCCGATCCATGCAAAGCTGCTGCTAGGATTCGCGGCGCGCGCGGCGACGGCAACGGCGACGACGATGGACTTCCCGGAGCTCGCCAAGCTGGCCTTCTCGAGGGTGCAGCAGATGGAGCCGCACAACGTCGGTAAGATCCTCGGGTGCATCCTCCTCAGGGAGCCCGACGAGGATGAGATGGTGCAGCTCGCCTACGGCAACGACGCCACCGTGCACGCCAAGATCAACGACGCCAAGGCCACGCTCGGCGCCATGTACGCGCGTTGCTCCGCGCAGCACCACCACCAGATCGGCGCCGCGCACAGGGCCGCCGCCGCCGCCGCCGGGTACCACCCGGCCGCCGCCGGGGTGCGCCACCACTTCTCCCCCGCGCCCGCGCCCGCCGCCTACGGCTACCAGTACTGGCCGGAACCCGCGCCGGTGCCCAAGGCGCAGCCGGACTTCGGGCTCGTTGACGCCGCCGCCGAGGCCCACCACTACGCGCTGCAGCAGCAGCAGAACCACAACGGCCTCGACGACCACCACCACTACGACGCCGCCGGAGGGTACTACTACGCCGCCGCCGATGACGCATTCCACAATGGCGGCGCCGCCGGCGGGGGTCCGCCGCCGAGGGCTGCGGCTCGGCGGGCGAACGGCCTGTCGACGCGGCGCCCCTGCTACTACTTCACCAAGGGCGTGTGCAAGCATGGCCAGAACTGCAACTTCCCGCACCACCAGGCCTACTCCGACGGGTTCTCCGACGACAGCCACCACAGCAGCGGCGGCGGCACGCCTGGCGCGCTCGAGAAACTGGAAATGGAGATCACCGAGCTGCTCCACTCGCGGAACGGCCAGCCACTCTCCATCGCCTCGCTGCCCACGCTCTACGGCGAGAGGTACGGGAAGGGCCTGCAGGCCGACGGCTACCTCACCGAGAGTCAGCGCCATGGCAAGGCCGGCTACAGCCTCACGAAGCTGCTCTCTCGCCTGAACAAGATCAGAGTCATCGAAAGGTAATAAACTCATACATCATACAACGAACCGCAGTCTATCAAAGAAAAATATCAACATTCAGTTTATTAGATTCCTTAATTATTAATCATTGGACAATGCAAGAAGGCCGCATGGGCAGCACTCTGTGGTTCTCGCTGAGGACGCCGCCAGGTACACGGAGTTCAGGGGCGAGAGAGGAGGAGGTGACATGGGCTCAATCCCAGCCAGCTCGCACCAGATTTACCTGACCTTCCCTGCCGAGAGTAAATTCGTGGAGGAAGACGTCGCCACTTACTTCGGGTACATACTATATGCTATCTATATGTATAAAAGCATTTACTATTGTTGGTTTCAATTTTGAATTGAAGTTGAAGATGCATTCTCGGTTCAGTTACGAAGCTATCATGCATTATTCAAAGACATGACAATGTGTGGACCTGCTTTTTGCAGGCAGTATGGTCCAGTGCGTGATGTGAGGATCCCGTGTCAGGAGAGGCGCATGTTTGGCTTCGTGAGTTTCCATAATCCAGAGACAGTGAACACCATCCTCATGAGGCGTAACCCACATTTTATATGTGGATCAAGGGTCCTCGTTAAACCCTACAGAGAGAAATCCAAGTGCATAGAACGGTAATGCCTGAACTGGAGAAGAAATTAATTGGCCTTAAATTTTTTTTGCACTACTTTTCGATAGTGTGCTAATGTGTGTTATGAGTTGTGGCAACCTAAGAGTTCCAATTATCCCAGGACGTATGTGGACAAGATAAAGCCAGTGCACTACTGCCCTACACGCTTCTTCGAGATTGATCCAGACTTTTATCCTGGTAATGACCAAGTAACCTGTACATTTTACAGCTCATAATCAATTAATAATCAATACACGTGCTCTCAAATTAACTTTGCTCGCTCCAGAAGAATATGAAGCTTCAAGCAGGATGGTGAGAAAGCAATTGGCAGAAAAGCACGAGAGGCTGATCGAGCTCGAGAGGAAGCGCTTTGGAGGGGTTAGGCTTGAACCATTGCCACATCAGTTTGCCTACTTCGATTGCAGCATTGAGGATGTAAATCCCCTCAATGGCCACCCAGCAGGTTGGCAATGCCACCATTCCCCACCTCGGAAATCTCCATCTACAACAACTCTAAAGTTAAAACTTTTTTCTTCAATTCATTCATGCTAATCAGATTCCAAAGATGCCAACCTGATTGTGCCGGACTCATTGGAGATCGTCTCCACGAGCCAAGCTCCACAAACGCAGGCAAGCACCAACTACGATGACAAAGAGAGGTACCAATTACTAAGTACAGTCAATGCCATTTCTTACATTATATTGCACCCTGCCATTGGTCTTACTCGTCTGCAATTTTTCAATGGATACATTCCTCACTGCAGCAATCAGATCGAACTCCTCCCGGAGAGTCCATTCGCATCAGCAGCACCTGCTGGAAACAACATATCCACAATCATATAATTGCAAGGAAAGGGGAGATAAAGCATCCTGGACCATCAATTACTTGTTCATTTGATATCTTCTCAAGGTCTAAAGGGATAAGTGTGTTTTTACACAGGAGAGCAAAAAAATAAACAGTTTTTGTAGATAGAGAAAAAAAGGTAAGATAAGAACTCTCGCAGGTCTTAATTAATTAGGAGTCACAGGATAAAGAGAGCAAGTGTTATTTTATACTTTAGAAGTGGGATGGAAAAAGCAGTAGCATGGAGGTTGAGGACAGGGGAAAAAAAGCTACACTGGTAAGTTTTATACAAGTGTGTAGTCTGACTATAAGTTATAGAAAATAATGTGACATGATAGTTGTTCTAATAGGAGGACACTATGATACATGCAAATTGGGGGTTTACCATTTGCATCCGAAGGTTATGAACCAAGTTTAATTATTTGCAAAGGTAAAAGTAGTTGGTCCAGCGCGTCTATTATTTGTACTTTTGGTTAGTAATGAAGACACAATTTCAGTTCCATGCTCTATTGCCTGCAAATTTGTGGCATTCATAACATTTTCTTTTGTTTGCATAGTCCGTTACTGAAACAACTTTTAGATGCATAAGAATCTGCCCGGTTGGTATTTGCTCACTCCACGACCATATGCAATGCCCACTTGAACATCCCATATACTCCTATAATGTTACTCGTGTGCCTCAGCAGCAAGAACCACTGGGAAAAAGGCAACCTAGTGCTTTCTATGATAGGATGCAGTCATGGGACTCACCTGATCATGATATGAACCTTCAAGGCTTCAAGTGACCTTTTGTCATTTAGAAACCACCTAAGAATACTGAAAACCTTAAGGGGCACAAAATAAAATATATGTTGGTGCCTGATGTGACAAGGTAATGAATTCGTGATGACAACATAAACAGTTGCAATCCCCTTTTGTTGCCCAAAGGGCATCATGGATCATATCATCCATCCTCAGACTTGAGGTGCTGGTGGTGGAGGGAAATCTTATGTGGATAGTGTTGTGGATCTAGTGGGTCCTTGCTCTAGCTTTTGTGGTTCTCGTCCTTGCTGGTAGCCTGCAAGTAGGATAAGACTGATGTGACCAACTGACACAGCTAACCAATGATACTAGTATTTTCAGGATAAATCCAACAGCAGGACGACATAGAAAAAATCCTACAGTTTCAACAAATACTAGTATCATTGGTTGAAATATATTTATGTTGTATGTATATCAGATCATCTAGCTTCTATTTCAATTGATGACTCCGTATAAAAATTTGTGTTCATGCACTTCACACCAGCCTTGTCAATACGAATCCCCTTGAGATCACCTGGATCCCACCTCCCACGTGGACCCTGAAGATGACAGTATGCTAAAGCAGCAGCACATATTGAGGACTGCGATTGTCTAGGGATGTGCATGGCGACTGATTTGTCTTTGCTTTGTTGGTGAAATGCTCGTGTTGTGTTAGTCCTTGCGCTTGAGACCGCTTTGTGTCCGTCGTTGAGGAAGCTGTCCATTCCGCTTTGTTGGTGAACTGATCACTGGTAACAATAATGAAACTACTGATTAGAAATGTAAAAGCTATTGCCATCTTAGTTCGACCACGTATAAGGAAACTTAAACGCAAGTATGGAAAGAATATACACATTCAATATTTATTTTAAGTATAAAAATAGAGTATGACAAGTGTGAACAATCTTAATTCACCATTTCACAAATGTATAAAATTTTTATGGAAATTATATATTTCCCGGGTGCCAAGGATTTTGATCCGGTCGGACTTGGGTCAGGCTTCGCGGGTCATCTTTGAGGGAGTTTTTAGCCCCACTAAAGAAAAGATAGAAAGGAATAAGAAAAGAGAGTTTGGGCCCTATATGCGGAGAGGGATTATTAGGCCCGTACGAAGATCTGAAGAATTTTTTGAGGGCAAGATCGGGAGAATTTTAAGATTTGAATTTTCAACCAAGTTTTTAAATATTAGGCTAAACCAGAGCAGAAATATAATAGTAGCTATTATATTTAAGTATCTAATAATATTAATTTTTAATTAATTAATTAATTATGCACACAAACATTGAACTATAAAAATTTTATGAAGATGGTACTCAAATATACGTTAAGAGCTTTAGAGCAAATATCTTCATTGTTGGGTATTCGAAAAATTTAAACACACAAACAGAAAGTAGAAAGTGCAGAAGTGTCTCGATATTCGAGAAAAAAACCCGTTCCCCCCGAAACGAAACCCACCCAGCAATACACGCAGGAGGGAATAAACTTCTTACTAGTGGCGGTCCTCGGTGCCTAGGTGACTCGAGGCGGTTGTGTGGGCGATCAGGGTTCCTCTGAATCCTTGATTTCCCTCTCTCTGTTACTCCGCCTGGATCGTGAGTCGAAGTCTGTCCCAGGAGTTTGGCGATGGATGATGTGGATGGTATGTTGGAGAGGATGAAGTTGTCCGCGGCCGAAAGCAAGGGTATTCGCGTGGAGATGACAGGGCGGGCGAAGGGAATGCCGACGGATCCACAAGCAGTTGGCAAGGTACTGGCACAGAAGATAGTGAATGCAGACGGCCTCGCACACGCCCTAGGAAGGATCTGATGCCCGATCAAGGGAGTGCTTTGCAAGGATTTGGGTGAGAATCATTTTCTGTTCACCTTTCTCCAAGCATCAGGGATGTGTCGAGCATTGGAGGATGGGCCATGGATGTTTGGCAAAGATTTGGTGGTGATGATAGATTTGGATGAGACCAAGTCGAATGAGGAGATGGAGTTCACTTCTATACCGATTTGGGTCAGGGTCAGGAAACTCCCTTTTGGGATGATGAACAAGGCGGTTGGAGAGGCGATTGGGAGTGAGATAGGATCCTTTATCTCCATGGATCTAGATGAGGATGGCACAGCTCTCGGACGCTACTTGCGTATCAAGGTGAGGTTGGATATCAGAAAGCCATTGATGAGGGGTGTGACCGTGTTCTTAGGAGAGAAGGAAGATAAACCTGCCTGGTGCCCGGTGGAATATGAATTCCTTCCTGACTTCTGCTACACATGTGGCCTCATTGGTCATATCGACAAGAACTGCGACATCAAGTTGGCGCATGGAGAAATACAGCAGTACACCAAGTACTTGAGATGCCTCCCAAATAAGGGGAAGGTAGGAGATGGAGTAGCTGGTCAGGTGGTAGCAGGTCTCACTCGATGTGGAGGTTTGGAGGGGGAGGTGGCAGCAGTCTTTCGCGTGGATCAAGTGACAGGAACATATCTGGGCGGGGAGGTAGTGATGCATCCACATGGAGGAAGGATGTGGTGTTGAAGGGTGGAGGGAGCAATGGAGGGAGAGGAAAAGGTGAAGAAGAAGAGGTAACAAGCCCCTTGAAGATGAAAGAGAATCACGTTCTTCCCGGGGCATCGAAAAAGGTTCTGTTCTCTACACCCGTACCAACTGGAAACAAACAGTTGTGCCAGGGAAAGGGGAGCAACAGAGGCTAGTGGCAAAGGAGAAAGATCACGCTGCAATAGAACCCGTGGAGAAGGGGGGCATGAACAGTGGCTATGCATGTTGACAACTCGATGGAGAATGTTGTGATCAGTACACTTAAGGAGGGGGATCCCAACAATGTGGAGGGAGGAAAGGCAGGCAAGTATAAGAAGATGGGGAGGGATAGGGCAAGAGTGGATGAGGGTGTCACCCCCAATGCATCGGGGAAGAAGAGGGCATTGAAGGAGGATGTGGAACGGGTGCATGGAGAGAAGAAGCTGAAGGTGGCAAAGCTAAATGATGAGGCGGGGCTGTCGGAACAGCCCTGCAAGGATCAATGAAGATCATCGCATGGAACTGTCGGGGGTTAGGGTTCAGAAGGAGGACCCCGACATCCTGTTCCTGACCGAAACTAAAATGGATAGGGGCGGGATTGAAGGATTGAGATGGAGACTTGGCTTCACAAACATGGTGGTGAAGGATTGCAAAGGGAAGAGTGGTGGTCTTGCAATCTTCTGGAGGAATGGGGTTAATTTTCAGTTACGTACAGTGTCTCGACTGCACATTGATGGCGATGTGGTGGAGAATGATGGTTTCATCTGGTGACTTACTGGTTTCTATGGTGAGCCAAGTTCAGATAAAAAGGAGGTGTCTTGGCGTGCTCTTCGCACACTGAATGCATCAAGGAGACGGCCGTGGCTCTGCATGGGACTTCAATGAAATTCTCATGAGCCATTAGAAGGAAGGAGGCTTACCAAAACCTCAAGCTAGCATGGACAAGTTCAAAGAAGCCCTGGAGGATTGTTCCCTTGTCGACCTAGGTTTCTCCGGGGATATGTTCACATGAAGGAACAATAGCCACACGAGTGAACACTATATCCGGGAGAGATTGGACCGTGTAGTTGCTGATGTGGAGTGGTGTGCGCGATTCCCAAATGTTAAGGTGCACAATGGGGACCCAAGGCATTCAGATCATCAACTAGTGATTGTATCACCGGAAGACGAGAGGACAGACCATGGCAACCAAGGGTGCTCCTGCTTTCGGTTCGAGGCAGACTGGCTTCAGGAGGAGAATTGTGAAACTATTGTGGAGAATGCTAGGAGGCTATCCATGAATGTAAGGTCGGGAAGTGTAGCTGCAGCAGTGTACGATGTTTCTACTGATCTTTGGGATTGGAGCAAAATCATTTTGGGTGATCTAGAGAATAGGATAAAGCATGTGAAAAGGCCTTGGAAGTGTGCAGGAGGAGGGGAATTACACAGGATAGTGTGGCTAAAGAAGAGATCCTTAAGTGCAAACTTGAGAAACTAGAGAACCAGAAGGAGTTATATTGGAGGCAAAGGGCAAAAGCCCATTGGTTGCAGCACAGAGATCGCAACACTAAATATTTCCATAAGCATGCCTCAGAGAGGAGGAGGGTAAATAAGATAAGGAGGCTAGTCAAAGATGATGGGAGTATGGTAGAGGAGAAGGGGGAGATCCATAATTTAGTGGCTGATTTTTAGAAAACACTTTTCTAGTCTCATGCAGGTCACTGCTATGAAGAACTCCTTTGCCAGGTTCCTTCCCATGTCTCGGCGGTGATGAATGAGGGCCTGATGCAAGATTGCAGCAGTGAAGAAATTAAGGCGGTACTTGATGGCATGGGGGACCTGAAAGCTCCTGGTTCAGACGGTATGCCTGCACTCTTTTATAATAAGTTTTGGGGGATAACAGGAAATGATGTGGTAAGGGAGGTCAAAGCTTTACTTAATGGTGGGGATATGCCAAAGGGCTGGAATGAAACCGTTGTTGTGCTCATACCTAAGGTCCCTAGTCCAGAAAAACTAAACGATTTAAGGCCCATCAACTTGTGTAATGTGGTGTACAAGATTGCATCTAAAGTCCTGTCAAACCGTCTGAAATGCATTCTCCCTAATATCATTTCTTTGAACCAAAGTGCTTTTGTTCCGGGTCGGCTAATAAAAGATAATGTCATGTTAGCTTATGAACTGACCCACTACATGCAAAACAGGAGAAAGGGTTTGGATGAGTATGCTGCTTTAAAACTAGATATGAGTAAATCATATGATCGTGTCAAATGGGACTTTCTAAGGCAGATGATGCTTAAGCTTGGCTTCCATCAGAATTGGGTGAAGGTGGTCATGAACATAGTATCCACGGTTACCTATCGGGTGAAAGTAAATGGTGACCTCACTGATGAGATAATTCCAGAGAGGGGGTTAAGACAAGGCGATCCTCTATCGCTGTACCATTTCCTCATATGTGCTGAAGCCTTCTCCACCCTTCTCAATGCAGCTGAAGAAAGAGGTGTTATAAAGGGTGTTCGTGTATGTCCAGAAGCGCCGAGCATAAACCATTTATTGTTTGCAGATGATTCTTTGTTACTCTTTAAAATTGATGATCAGAGTACAAGCCATTTGCAACACATTCTTTCATTGTATGAGGATTGTTCGGGGAAAATGATAAATAAGGACAAATGCTCAGTGATGTTCAGTAGCAATACAAGAGAAGGAGTCAGGACTAATATCATGCAGTCTCTGGATATTCGAGCTGAGGCACGAAATGAGAAGTACCTTGGACTGCCCATTTATATGGGAAAATCAAAGGTTCAGACCTTCAATTGTTTGAAGGATAGAATATGGAAGAGGATCCAAGGATGGAAGGAGAAGCTGCTATCAAAGGCAGGGAAAGATGTGCTCATTAAAGCAGTGGCACAGTCCATTCCAACCTATGCTATGTCATGTTTTGACCTGACGAAAACACTGTGTGATGATATTGGCATGATGATCGCTCACTTTTTGTGGTCACAACAAGAAAAGGAGAACAAGATACATTGGCTATCTTGGGAATTAATGTGCTGCCGAAAGGAGAAAGGGGGCCAAGGATACAGGGATCTTCACCTCTTCAATCTTGCAATGCTAGCAAGACAAGGATGGCGACTGTTATTGGAACCAGACTCACTTTGTGCACAAGTGCTAAGGTCTAAATATTACCCAGACGGCGAACTTCTCAATTCTGTAGAAAAGCCAGGTTTCTCCTATTCATGGAGAAGTATTGTATGTGGCCTTAAAGCAGTAAAGGAGGGTATGATTTGGAGGGTTGGTGATGGCACTCACATCAATATCTGGGAAGATCCGTGGCTTCCAAGAGGAACTACACGCAGACCAATCACACCGAGAGGCCGTTCAATCCTCAACAAGGTCTCTGATCTGATCGACCCTTATACAGGAACATGGGACAAGGAACTAATCCATGACATCTTTTGGGAGGAATATGTGAAACACATTTTGGCCATTCCCATTAAGCGAGGTGAAGAGGACACCCCTGCTTGGCACTATGACACAAGGGGCATCTTTTCAGTAAAGTCTGCTTACCATGTCCTATCTGATAATCGTGACCACGAGCAGACCAAACAGATTGGTGAAACAAGCTCCCTAGCGAACACTACTAACACCTTGCAGTGGGCAAACATATGGAATTTCCAATGCCAGCCAAAGATTAAGCAATTCCTATGGAGACTTGCCCATAACAGTTTGCCACTAGGGATGAATATCAAGAGAAGAGGAGTCAAGGATGCTGAAACCAGATGCCTTGTGTGTATGCGTCTAGATGAAGATGGAGGTCATTGCTTCCTCAAATGTAAATTCGTGAAGAAATGTTGGCAAGCACTGAACATTGAAAGTGTGAGAATCTGCCTCCTACAATCAACTTCTGCTCGCGATATGGTGCACTGCATCCTGAAGTTGAAAAGCAAAGAGAGAGCTCTAGTTGTTTGCTTCCTATGGACTTGGTGGGATGCAATGAATAAAGCCTATGGAGAGAAAATACCGAATGTTGATGAAGTGCAGCACAAAACTTTGGAGGCAACCTTCACTTCTGAATTGTTACAACGCACCACGACCAATCAAAACACCATGCAACAACAAAAGCAATGTACTTGGTTGCCCCCACAACCAGATGTGCTCAAGATAAATGTTGATGGAGCATTCCAACAACAAGAGAAGAATGGAGCTTGGGGTTTCGTGGTTAGAGACAGTGACGGTTGTGGCATGTAACACCCTAAAAATTCCATCACTAAATTAATTTAGCAACAAATGTCTAGGTTTAAAATTCCTTTAAGGACATAAATAAATCATTAAACAAATTGGCTTTTAAAATAATTAAACATCACTAAAATAATTTAGAAATAATAAGTGTTTGTGCATCATGATTCGAATGCATGGATTTTTGTTTGATTAAAGTTTGATTGTTTGAAAAATGAATTTGAAAAGAAATTTCAAAAGAAAAAGGAAAAACCCTTTTTCCTCTCTCTATCTCTCTCTCCCTTCACTTTTGGCCCGCAACCAACCCAGGCCGGCAGGCCTTTTTCTTTTCCTTTTTCTTTTCCTCGCGCACGCAACGGCCCAAGTTGGCCCAAATCGCCACCCCCGCCGGCCCAGCACCGCCCCTCTCCCTTTTCTTTTGCTCCAGTCACTGACAGGTGGGACCCGGCCGTCAGGGCCGTCCCCAACCTCCAGCCGGGACAGCCGCGCCCCCCTCTCTCGCGCCGCCGGCCATTACCGGCCGCCTCCCCGCGCCCCGCGCCTTCAAACCGCGCATTTAAGCCGCCATGAAGCTCCTCCATCACTCCCCCCCTCTTCAATCGTCGCTTACCCCCCCTTAATCCCCCCTCCCCCTTAACTCCCCATCAAGGCCCGCGGCCGTTAATGGCCATGCCGCCGGGGAACCGCCTCCGGAGCTCCCCGGCCTATATAAGCACCCCCAGAGCACCCCGCACCTCCCCCTTCGCTTCACACCAAGCCCACGCGCCTCCCGTGCCCTAGCCGCTTGCTCCACCGCATTGAATCGCCGGCCGCCGTGCCATTGCCGTCGCCCGTGCTCTTCCGCCGCTGGTGAAGCTCCCTGGACCCTCCCATTCGTTTCTCCTTCGCACGTGTGAGCTAACCCTTGCATCCTATCGAACCCGCAGGCTCCCGTGCGCCCCTTTCGAAGCTCGCCGTCGCCGCCCGTGAAGACCGGCCGCCGGTGTTGAACTTCGCCGCCGCCGCCTTCTCCATCCAATTCTCGCCCACCAGAGCTCCTACCCAATGTAAGGACCCTATCCCCGCCCTTCTTTTCACTTGAGCCCGTCCGTAGCGCACGCCGCCGCTCGCCGGCCGCCGCCGTCCGCCCCCATGGACGCGGCGCCTCGGCCGCCGTTCTTTCCATCCGTGCAAGCACGCGGTTAGGTTCGCATTGTTCCCCGCCTGCGCGTAGATGCTTTCCCCGCACGATTTCGTGGCCGGGAGCGCCGTTTTGGTCATCGCCGGCGACCCCGCCGCCGTGCGCCGCCGCCGCGCGCGAGCGCCGCCCCCTAGTCGCGTGCGGGCGTGGGCCGGCCGTCCGATCGGCCATCCGATCGGCCATCCACGGCCCTGAGCCGTTGGACCCGCGGGTCAATCCCGCGCGTACCGGTCAAACCGGGGTCCTTTTGTTAAAGAGACCCCGGTTTCGTTTCTATCGCAAGCCGGTCCTCCCACCTTTAAAAATTCTTACAGATCAATCCTAAATTTTATGTTTAAGCCCCTGACCTTAATAGAATTTTGTACCCGAGGTCCAGAACAACCTTTTTATAGTTTAAACCTTCTGTTTTAAGTTATATTTACGTTTTAACCCCTGTTTTCTTGCTGTTAGGTTCCTGTATAGTTTAGTTTATCGCAGTTTAGTCCTTAAAACTTGTTTTTAGCATAACTTCTCCGTTATAGCTCCGTTTTTAGCGTTCTAGTAGTCCTTACGATCGTCTCAGCAAGCCCGTTGTTTTAGTAGCATGTTTTCAGTCTTTAGGATTGATTGGTGATCTATTTTATTTATTGTATGCTTTATGTGTGCATCGTAGATATCGTGCATGTTTCATCTGAGCCACCTCTCGGGGACGATCAGGAGCAGTTGTTCGAAGAGGAGGAAGTTTTTACCGTAGTTGAGGAAGGCAAGTGGTCTTCTCCCCCTGCATGTTCTCTTTTTATCCTATATAATTGCATTATAAATAATGTTTACTTTATGTTATCATTGCATTAATTTGTCGGGAAAACCTTTTAAGGATTTACCTAGATCTTTTACCCTGAACCTTGGCCTAGCCCCTTTGTAAATAAAGTTTTGGGTAGAAAACGCTAGTTGCTTAACATGGGTTGGTTAAATGGGTCTTTTATGGAAATGATACATGGTTTATAGTTAATGTTTTGGGTAATGCAAGAACACCTGCTTTAATCGGAACATGGAGAACCACCCAAGAAAACATGCGCAACCACAGTGTTACATGGCTCTGACCTTAGCCGAATAATTAGGTGTGTGATCGTACTAGTGGCCCTTTTCCGAAAGGAGCAGAGGGGGATCCGGGTTGCAGGGGTATAGCCCGGCCCTTTTGGGGTAGTAGCCTTTGCTAAGGTACTGACCACTAGGGAGGGTTATGGTCCGCCCTGATCTGTAACTATGCGGGTCGTTAGTCTTTTGCATGCCTTTGTAAAGGCTTCGTAGCGTCCCTATGCAATCACACCTCGGAAGTGTGGTATGGTGCTTGGCCAGCATTGCATGGTTGGGTTTAAAGTTCTTCGGAGCCGCGAACTGTGGGTAAAGTGTGCAAACCTCTGCAGAGTGTAAAACTGATCGATCAGCCGTGCTCACGGTCATGAGCGGCTTGGACCCTCACATGATTAATAAACTTAAAGACGAGATAAATCGTGGTTGGTGAAGCTCGTTGAGCTTGGGCTGTTTTGGTATTTAAGTTTTTCTTAAGTGGGATGGTACGAACTTACACTTAGTAATTAGGTGTTCTATAATTAAAACTTGACCAACATTAAAATGCTAACCGCTGCAAAACCTTAGCCTATCCTTGACAGCCTTGCATTTTTCCCCCACTTGCTGAGCTCCAACCATAAGTGTGCTCAGCCTTGCTTATCGCTGTTCAGAGGAAAACTTTGGAGGGGAGTTCTATGATGACTTCGATGAGCTGTGAGGCTTGCGGACCCCCGCGTCAAGTGCCTGTGGGAGCGGAAGACGAGGACTCGACGAGTAGTTATCGTTTTCCGTTGTTAGAGACCTTTGAGTCTCCCGCATGAGTGTAATAAGAGGTTAAACTTTGAAATACGTTTGAATACTGTTTATGATATTTCACTCATTTTTGTCTATCATATGTGTGTGAACTGATCCTGGCGCACATATGAGATGCACTTGGTTCCTCTTCGAAAATCAGGTGTGACAGAGTGGTATCAGAGCAGTGTTGACTGTAGGAACGCAGCCTTAGTTAGAAATGGACGAAATTTAAGGATTCATGTTCTAGATCATTCTGTCATCTTTCAAAACAACCTTATTTTCGCATAAAAATCTAATTTGTTCTTGTTCTTTTGTTGAAAATTTGCATCATTTTGATTTCCTCTATGCTGAGTTCACTCTCTCTTAACAGATGGCCAGGACTCGTCTGACTGCCCGCAAGAGCACCGGTGGTCACTTTCCTTCAGGACAGTTGGCTCCACGCTACCCAGTAGTCCCGGAGGAGGCACAGCTGGAGGAGATGCAGCAGGAGGTTGGAGACTACCGTACGGTTCAGCCCGGGAGCAATTGAGCAGGGATATCAGGCAGTACAGCATCAAGAAAATGATGAAGAGGATCCAGAGGAAATAGTGTTTGAGGATGATGGGACAGAGGAACATCCACAGCTATATGATGGGGTTTTTCTGGAGGTTAATGAAGATGGAGACATAATATTTCCACTAGAGGTAGAAGCTGTACCAGAACCAGATGTGGTAGGAGGAGAAGAGCTTGAACAAAATGCTGCAGGGGATGATCCAGATGACTCCGGGGATGATTCAAGTAGCAGTGAAGATAGTTCCAGCGAAGAAGATGATGAGAGTGAGGAAGAAGAAGAGGAGGTGGACATAGAAGGATTAGAGGATGACAACAGTGCTGTGGGAAATGGAGAAAACAACAATGATAATCAGAATGAGGACAACAACAACAACAATGAAAATGGAGACCAGCAAGGTGATGAGCATAGGTATCACAGGGCTGAGTATCATGAACACACATACACCGGCCCAGACGCTCCGTTCTGTGAGCTATTGGAGGAGTTGTTGCAGGAGATAGAGTATGCAGTGAGACCGTTGTACATCACCAAGCACTATGTAGAGCCGGGGATGAGAGATTATTATACCACAGAGGTCCATGTCTGGGTTGCCACGGCACGAGCGGGAAGATGGAGGACCCGTACCATTCACCCCTGCACAGCACATTTTGCCTCAGAAGCAGCTGCTATCAACGATGCCGCAAGAAGAGCACTATGGTCCATCAGCAACACGTTCCGCGATCGCTTAGAAGGCACGGACTTCCGATTCGTCCCCCAAGCGAGTCGGTGGTACGCGTAAAACACCGTGGTACCTATGGGGGACTTCCGAGATAGCCGTGTTGATATACTTGCTAGAGTGACGGCAGCTCTTAACACAGACTTGGAGGGAGCGACAGCGGAGTTGGATAGGACACATCAGGAGCTACAGAATGCACAGGCAAGGATAGCTCAGCTGGAAGCTCAGCTGGCAGGACAGCAGCCACCTGACGAAGCAGAAGCATCTTGTCCTTCCCGTTCTCCTCCACGCAAAAGGCTTCGATACGGCACTCCAGCAGCAACCACTAGTCTTTAGTGGAATAGGGACTAGGAAATCCACCCTCTTTTTGTTTTTCCGGTAGACGTTCCTGCGAGGATGAACGATTGTAATAAGTTGTTGCTTGAACCATGTTTGATTTGGATCTTTGTGTGAGTGAGTTGTATTGTGGAGTGATGGCCACAAATGCAACAAGAAAAATCATGTTAATTTAATGGTTAGTTGGGGTTCAATTCCAAGTTGTCTTCTACCTTACTTATCAAACCAAATCAATCGTACAAAATCTGTTCGCGCAGCTCCTTGACAGCACAGCAATGTTTTTATCATAACTCAAGCTACAGAACTCCGATTGACCTAAATCCAGTTGGGTTGGTTCACAAATTTTGTGGATCAACCTCTGTCAAAAATTCAGCACCAAAGGATTAATATACAGCGAGTTATAAATAGAACAATGGGGCTAACAGAATCCGTAAAACCATGCTAACACAGCTGCGGTGTTCGAATTTTAACTCAAGACGTGGATCTCCAAATGGGATAAAACCAGTGGGGTTAGTTGCATAAATGAGTTCTACACGGCCTAGAAAAAGTTCATAATTTTTAAAGAAGGATACCATGGGATACAACTGTTTTATCGGAATCAACCAAATCTGTCACAGAAAAGAAAATCTTGCTGATTCCTTAATTCAAACTCACTTCTTTATACATTAGTTCGATAATCTTATCTGAAATATCTTTCTCTAACAATCAGATGGTAAACACCAGGTCGGGGAGGAGGACAGGACGTCCCACCAGTTGTTCGGGCACACATAGCCAACCAGCAAAACCCGGTGCCACCTCCCCCGCTCAATCCCGCAATGGATCCCGCTACCCGAAGCAATTCTTCACCGCCCGGATGCAGTCGATTCGAACCTCACCGCCGTAGTGCAGAACATACAAGCCCGGCGGGGAATCGCCCGCGGGCACCACCCCCACCACCACCACCCGCTCCGAGAGATAAGCATAAGGAGTTTATGAGCCACCACCCTCCCACCTACTCCCACTCAACCGATCCGCTAGATGCTGATGATTGGTTGAAAACCATTACCAAAAAGTTGGAGAGGGCTCAGTGTAATGACCGAGAAATGGTCCTTTATGCTTCTGGACACCTGGAAGGGCAGGCATCAGATTGGTGGGATGCCTACACAGTCGCTCATCCTGCGCCTAACACCATTACATGGCAGCAGTTCAGAGATGCTTTCCGCGCTCACCACATCCCTGATGGGGTATTGAAGCTAAAGCAGAGAGAGTTCCTTGCTCGAAACGGGGCAATATGTCCGTAAACGAATACCTTGACAAATTTACTCGCCTTGTCTCGTTATGCTCCTGACGAGGTCAACACAGACCCAAAAAGGCAAGAACGTTTCCTTGATGGATTGATAGGACCACTGAATTACCAGCTCCAAAGCCATACCTTTCCAGATTTCGCCACTCTGTTAAACAAGGTGATTGGCCTAGAGAACAAACGCAGAGAGCTTGGTGAGCAGAAACGCAAGTTTCAATCCCAGGGTCAGTCCAGCAGCCATACCCGCCCACGCTTCAGCTACCATCAGAATACACCATTCCGCTCTGGAGGACATGGTGGTAAGCACCCACAGAATATGCAGCTGCAGCGTTCATTCCACACGACCTCAACGATTCAACCCGCAAACTCCTCGTACCCCAAACTTCCAACGAACCGCCCGGCTCTTACCCCCCGGTGCACCGGCAAGAAACACCACTCCCGTGCAACCCAATGGATGCTTCAAATGTGGCGAGTTGGGGCATTACGCTAATAATCGTCCTAAACGTGGAATGCGGACTCCCCCGCAGGAGTAATATTCGAAAGGTTGGACGAGTCATCAACTCCGAGCACGCCCTGGAAATGCAGATACTCCAGTCAACAAAGCGCAGCAAAATTATGTGCGCAGTAGGGTGCACAACATGACTGTGGAGCAGGCACAAGACGCTTCTGGGGTTGTGCTTGGTACGTTCCCTATCGATTCCGTACCTGCTACAGTATTCTTTGATTCAGGAGCTACGCATTCATTCATTACCGATCAGTTCGTAGCAAAGCATAATATGCCTGTGAGCCCAATGAAGAAACCGTTGCTTGTTAGTTCACTGCGGTGATATGAAAGTCAGTCATCTGTGCTCGCAAGTAAACCTTAAAATTATGGGGATAGACTTTCCATCCAATCTGGTAGTCCTAAAATCTTGGGGCATAGATGTAATCTTAGGGATGGATTGGTTAAGAAAGTATGATGGGGTTATCCGGTCAGGGAGAAATCGCTTCACTTGACTAGTCCACAAGGGGACATAATAGAATTTATCGCAACACCGTCACCTACCGGGAAGGAGTTAGTGAATTCAATGAAAGGAAAAATGCTTTGGAGGATATTAAGGTGGTGAATGAGTACCCGGATGTATTTCCCCGATGACCCGCTGTGTATGCCACCCGACCGAGACATTGAATTCGATATCGAACTCTTACCCGGTACTTGCTCCTATATCCAAAAGACCGTATAGAATGGATGTCAAAGATTTGGCGAAATTAAAGAAACAAATAGAGGAATTGTTAAGTAAAGGGTTTATCCGTCCTAGTTCATCACCATGGGGGGCCCCCACACTCTTCGTAGATAAAAAGGATGGATCTAGGAGGATGTGTGTAGACTATCGATCTCTCAATGAGGTCACTATCAAAAATAAATATCCTTTACCCCGGATCGAGGATCTGTTCGATCAAATGAGAGGAGCGAAAGTTTTCTCTAAGATAGATCTGCGATCTGGCTACCATCAGCTGAAGATCCGTATGGAGGATATTCCTAAAACAACTTTCACATCAAGATATGGTCTATACGAGTTCACAGTGATGTCTTTGGATTGACCAACGCTCCAGCATACTTTATGTATCTGATGAACAAGGTTTTCATGGAATATCTTGATAGGTTTGTGGTAGTATTTATAGATGATATCCTAGTTTTCTCTCAGAATGAAGTGGAACATGAGGGACACTTGAGACTGGTATTGCAGAAACTTCGAGAGCATCAGTTATAAGCCAAGTTCAGCAAGTGTGATTTTTGGTTGAAGGAGGTCTCGTTTCTTGGGCACATTATCACGGACGGAGGAATTGCTGTAGACCCAAGTAAAGTTCAGGATGTGCTGAATTGGAATCCACCTAGAAATGTACCAGAGATCAGGAGTTTCCTCGGTTTGGCAGGGTATTACCGATGGTTTATAGAGGGATTCTCGAGGATTGTAAAACCACTCACTTCTTTGTTGGAGAAAGGAAAGGAGTTTAAATGGGATGATAAGTGTCAAGCTAGCTTTGAGGAATTAAAGAAGAAACTGACCACCGCACCAGTACTGATAATGCCTGATATACACAAAGGATTTGATGTGTATTGTGACGCATCAAGGCAAGGACTAGGATGTGTTCTGATGCAGGAAGGAAAAGTGGTAGCATATGCTTCTAGGCAACTAAGGAAGCATGAACAAAACTACCCTACTCATGATCTAGAGTTAGCAGCTATAGTGCACGCACTGAAGATTTGGAGACACTATATGATTGGAAACAAGTGTCAGATATTCACGGACCACAAAAGCTTGAAGTACATCTTCACCCAGAGAGACCTCAATCTCAGGCAGCGTAGATGGTTAGAACTGATTAAGGACTACGATTTGGACATACAGTATCATCCAGGAAAGGCCAATGTGGTGGCAGATGCCTTGAGCCGTAAGAGTCAAGCAAACATGTTAGTAGCCCGATTAATGCCTCAGGAACTGTGTTGGGAAATGGCACGACTTAATCTAGGGATAGCTGCACCAAGCGAAAGTATGACCTTAGAAATGGAGTCAACTCTTGAACAAGAGATTAGAAAAGGGCAATTGGATGATGAAAAGATTAAGGGATACAAGAAGTTGATTGAACAAGGCAAGGTTCCGGAATTCAGAGAGGATGAACAGGGAACCATTTGGTTTAAGAACGAGGATCCGTATACCGGAAATCAAACATCTTCGTGAGTCCATATTGAAAGAAGCGCACGATTCAGCCCTCTCTATACATCCGGGGAGTACCAAAATGTACCAAGATTTAAAGCGAAATATTGGTGGTACGGTATGAAGAAGGATGTTGCGGCCCATGTGGCACCGTGTGATATATGCCAAAGAGTAAAAGCGAGCATCAAAGACCAGCGGGGGTTACTACAACCACCTGCAGTACACGAATGGAAGTGGGAAGAGATTGGAATGGATTTTATAGTGGGATTACCACGTACACGTGATGGATACGATTCGATATGGGTAATAGTGGACAGATTAACCAAAGTTGCACATTTCATACCAGTAAAGACCACATATTCAGGAACAAAGTTAGCAGAACTATACATATCAAAGATAGTCTGTTTGCATGGGGTTCCAAAGAAGATAGTATCAGACCGAGGCACTCAGTTCACATCCCAATTCTGGCAGAAACTACATGAGTCTATGGATACGAAGTTAAATTTCAGCTCAGCATATCATCCACAGACAGATGGTCAGACCGAAAGGACGAATCAAATCTTAGAAGATATGTTAAGGGCATGTGCCTTGAAACATGGTGGAAGTTGGGATAAAAGCTTGCCATACGCGGAATTCGCATACAACAATAGTTATCAGAGTAGTCTTAAGATGGCACCATTTGAAGCTCTGTATGGAAGGAAGTGCAGGACGCCATTGTTCGGAACCGGACGGGGAGAGTCAACTCTTTGGTCCGGAAATAATAAAAGAGGCGAGTAAAGACAAGTGGAGATAATTCGGGAAAATCTCAAGATTGCCCAATCTAGGCAAAAGAGTTATGCAGACCCTAAGAGAAGAGAAGTAATATTTGAAGTCGGAGATTATGCATATCTTAGAGTGTCACCCATCCGAGGTCTTGGAAGGTTCAATATCAGAGGGAAGTTGTCACCTCGCTTTATCGGACCTTTTCAAGTCTTGGAAAGACGTGGCGAAGTAGCTTATCGGTTGGAGTTACCTGAACGCTTGGCAGGTGTTCATGATGTGTTCCATGTGTCTCAATTGAAAAAGTGTACAAGTGAGGTCAGAGTAGAGCATTTACCATTGGAAGAACTTGAGGTAAAGGATGACCTGACATACAAGGAACACCCAGTCAAGATCTTGGATACCTCTGAAAGGGCTACTCGCAGCAAGGTCATTAGGATGTGCAAGGTACAGTGGGGTCACCATTCAGAGGATGAGGCTACTTGGGAAAGAGAGAACAAACTTAAGGAAGAATTCCCTCAGCTGTTCTCTAATCTTCCTGAATCTCTGGACGAGATTCTCTTTAAGGGGGTAGGATTTGTAACACCCTAAAAATTCCATCACTAAATTAATTTAGCAACAAATGGCTAGTTTTAAAATTCCTTTAAGGACATAAATAAATCATTAAACAAATTGGCTTTTAAAATAATTAAACATCACTAAAATAATTTAGAAATAATAAGTGTTTGTGCATCATGATTCGAATGCATGGCTTTTTGTTTGATTAAAGTTTGATTGTTTGAAAAATGAATTTGAAAAGAAATTTCAAAAGAAAAAGGAAAAACCCTTTTCCCTCTCTCTATCTCTCTCTCCCTTCACTTTTGGCCTGCGACCAACCCAGGCCGGCAGGCCTTTTTCTTTTTCTTTTCCTCGCGCACGCAACGGCCCAAGTTGGCCTAAATCGCCACCCCCGCCGGCCCAACACCGCCCCTCTCCCTTTTCTTTTGCTCCCGATCACCGACGGTGGGACCGGACGTCGGGGCCGTCCCCAACCTCCGGCCCGGGACGGCCCGCCCCCTCCCTCGCGCCGCCGGCCATTACCGGCCGCCTCCCCGCGCCCCGCGCCTTCAAACCGCGCATTTAAGCTGCCATGAAGCTCCTCCATCACTCCCCCCTCTTCAATCGTCAGTTACCCCCCTTAATCCCCCTCCCCCTTAACTCCCCATCAAGGCCCGCGGCCGTTAATGGCCATGCCGCCGGGGAACCGCCTCCCGGAGCTCCCCCGGGCCTATATAAGCACCCCCAGAGCACCCCGCACCTCCCCCTTCGCTTCACACCAAGCCCACGCGCCTCCCGTGCCCTAGCCGCTTGCGCCACTGCATTGAACCGCCGGCCGCCGCGCCATTGCCGTCGCCCGTGCTCTTCCGCCGCCGGTGAAGCTCCCTGGACCCTCCCATTCGTTTCTCCTTCGCACGTGTGAGCTAACCCTTGCATCCTATCGAACCCGCAGGCTCCCGTGCGCCCCTTTCGAAGCTCGCCGTTGCCTCCCGTGAAGACCGGCCGCCGGTGTTGAACTTCGCCGCCGCCGCCTTCTCCATCCAATTCTCGCTCACCAGAGCTCCTACCCAATGTAAGGACCCTATCCCCGCCCTTCTTTTCACTAGAGCCCGACCGTAGCGCACGCCGCCGCTCGCCGGCCGCCGGCCGTCCGCCCCCATGGACGCCGCGCCTCGGCCGCCGTTCTTTCCATCCGTCCAAGCACGTGGTTAGGTTCGCATTGTTCCCAGCTGCACGTAGATGCTTTCCCCGCACGATTTCGTGGCCGGGAGCGCCGTTTTGGTCATCGCCGGCGACCCCGCCGCCGCGCGCGCGCCGCCGCGCGCGCGAGCGCCGCCCCCCAGTCGCGTGCGGGCGTGGCTGGCCGTCCGATCGGCCATCCACGGCCCTGAGCCGTTGGACCCGCGGGTCAATCCCGCGCGTACCGGTCAAACCGGGGTCCTTTTGTTAAAGAGACCCCCGGTTTCGTTTCTATCGCAAGCCGGTCCTCCCACCTTTAAAAATTCTTACAGATCAATCCTAAATTTTATGTTTAAGCCCCTGACCTTAATAGAATTTTGTACCCGAGGTCCAGAACAACCTTTTTATAGTTTAAACCTTCTGTTTTAAGTTATATTTACGTTTTAACCCCTGTTTTCTTGCTGTTAGGTTTCTGTATAGTTTAGTTTATCTCAGTTTAGTCCTTAAAACTTGTTTTTAGCATAACTTCTCCGTTATAGCTCCGTTTTTAGCGTTCTAGTAGTCCTTACGATCGTCTCAGCGAGCCCGTTGTTTTAGTAGCATGTTTTCAGTCTTTAGGATTGATTGGTGATCTGTTTTATTTATTGTATGCTTTATGTGTGCATTGTAGATATCGTGCCTGTTTCATCTGAGCCACCTCTTGGGGACGATCAGGAGCAGTTGTTCGAAGAGGAGGAAGTTTTTACCGTAGTTGAGGAAGGCAAGTGGTCTTCTCCCCCTGCATGTTCTCTTTTTATCCTATATAATTGCATTATAAATAATGTTTACTTTATGTTATCATTGCATTAATTTGTCGGGAAAACCTTTTAAGGATTTACCTAGATCTTTTACCCTGAACCTTGGCCTAGCCCCTTTGTAAATAAAGTTTTGGGTAGAAAACGTTAGTTGCTTAACATGGGTTGGTTAAATGGGTCTTTTATGGAAATGATACATGGTTTATAGTTAATGTTTTGGGTAATGCAAGAACACCTGCTTTAATCGGAACATGGAGAACCACCCAAGAAAACATGCGCAACCACAGTGTTACATGGCTCGACCTTAGCCGAATAATTAGGTGTGTGATCGTACTAGTGGCCCTTTTCCGAAAGGAGCGAGAGGGAGATCCGGTTGCGGGGGTATAGCCGGCCCTTTTGGGGTAGTAGCCTTTGCTAAGGTACGACCACTAGGGAGGGTTATGGCCCGCCCGATCCGTAACTATGCGGGTCATTAGTCTTTTGCATGCCTTTGTAAAGGCTTCGTAGCGTCCCTATGCAATCACACCTCGGAAGTGTGGTATGGTGCTTGGCCAGCATCGCATGGTTGGGTTTAAAGTTCTTCGGAGCCGCGAACTGTGGGTAAAGTGTGCAAACCTCTGCAGAGTGTAAAACTGATCGATCAGCCGTGCTCACGGTCATGAGCGGCTTGGACCCTCACATGATTAATAAACTTAAAGACGAGATAAATCGTGGTTGGTGAAGCTCGTTGAGCTTGGGCTGTTTTGGTATTTAAGTTTTTCTTAAGTGGGATGGTACGAACTTACACTTAGTAATTAGGTGTTCTATAATTAAAACTTGACCAACATTAAAATGCTAACCGCTGCAAAACCTTAGCCTATCCTTGATATCCTTGCATTTTTCCCCCACTTGCTGAGCTCCAACCATAAGTGTGCTCAGCCTTGCTTATCGCTGTTCAGAGGAAAACTTTGGAGGGGAGTTCTATGATGACTTCGATGAGGCCGTGAGGCTTGCGGACCCCCCGATCAAGTGCCCGTGGGAGCGGAAGACGAGGACTCGACGAGTAGTTATCGTTTTCCGTTGTTAGAGACCTTCGAGTCTCCCGCATGAGTGTAATAAGAGGTTAAACTTTGAAATACGTTTGAATACTGTTTATGATATTTCACTCATTTTTGTCTATCATATGTGTGTGAACTGATCCTGGCGCACATATGAGATGCACTTGGTTCCTCTTCGGAAATCAGGTGTGACATGGCACTACGTGAAAACCTCAAATAGGTCACGCAGCATTTGTAACGGGCCCTTAACGCCCGTTACATCCACCCACATTTGTAACGGTTGTTGCTTGGCGCCCATTACCTATAAGCGCGCCTGGACGACCCCGGGTTTGGCCTCCACAACACCCGTTAGCAATGTGGACTTCTGGTAACAAGCTTCTTAAACGCCCGTTACATAAATTCTTTGTAACAGATGTTAAAAGAGCCCGTTACAAATGTCAAACCTATCGATAACGGGCTTGTAAAGTCCGTTACCGATCAAAGCCCTATCAGTAACGAGCTGCTTAAGTCCGTTATTGATCGCTGCCGTATTGGTAGCGGGATATAAAGTCCGTTACCGATAAGTTCGTACTGGAGACGCATGCTTGTAGGATGCGTCTCCTTTGATTGGCACCCAGGGTCACCTTTTTCTCACATCGGAGACACATGTTGTTATCTCGTCTGTGTGTCTGTGTCTTATCCTTTCAACACCACTCGCTCTCTCTCCGCAGAAGCTAGGCCACTCCTGTTCCGACAACAACACTCGCTCTCTCTCTCTCTCTCTCTCTCTCTCCTCAGAAGGTCACTCGCTCAATCTGTGTGCTCAGATGTCCCCACCGGCCTGTCCCGTTCGCTGCCGCCAGCTGCGCGCGCTCTGAGGATTGCGCGACGGCGAAAGGGGCCAGAGCGGACGTTGATCGCGCCGTCCTCCACGCCTCCAATTCTCCTCCTCGGCCGTGATCGCCTCGTAGAAAGTCCTCGTCAAGGTGGAAATTAATTGGCCCATTTTATTGAAATTCTTTAGTTGTCTTTTTGTGTGATGAATTATGCTCATTTGGTGTAAATGCAGATGACATATGCTGCTTGGGCTTGGATGTACAAACAGCCCCAAGAAAATTGGGAGAATTTCTTAAGCGGGGTCAATGGTTTTCTAAATCAAGCAGATGCGGATATGAGAAACCGTGGTGTTCAGGCAATGCTTTGCCCCTATATTGATTGTCTCAACTAAAAGAAATTCGCACAACGGGAAATCATTTTTCATCATTTGGTCACACGTGGTTTCACAAAACATTACATGTGTTGGAATAAACATGGTGAGGAATGCCTTAATGAACTCGAAGCAGGCTGCCTAAATGAAGGTGAAGTGCGACACCATCCTAACCATGATGAAGACCTTGATGACAATGGACTTTTTGAGGGAAATGAACCATTATTCCCACCAAATGTGTTGAGGCCTGAGGATATCACTAATCAAGAAAATGCAGATGACATATGCTGCTTGGGCTTGGATGTACAAACAGCCCCAAGAAAATTGGGAGAATTTCTTAAGCGGGGTCAATGGTTTTCTAAATCAAGCAGATGCGGATATGAGAAACCGTGGTGTTCAGGCAATGCTTTGCCCCTATATTGATTGTCTCAACCAAAAGAAATTCGCACAACGGGAAATCATTTTTCATCATTTGGTCACACGTGGTTTCACAAAACATTACATGTGTTGGAATAAACATGGTGAGGAATGCCTTAATGAACTCGAAGCAGGCTGCCTAAATGAAGGTGAAGTGCGACACCATGCTAACCATGATGAAGACCTTGATGACAATGGACTTTTTGAGGGAAATGAACCATTATTCCCACCAAATGTGTTGAGGCCTGAGGATATCACTAATCAAGAAGTTAGGGGCTTCGATGATGGTGAGGTGTTGCAATGTGTGCACAATGTTGATCAAATGTTGCCGGATATTGAGTTTCAACGAGTGTACACATCTTCTGAATTAGCGAGGCTGAAGCAGTTCATTGAAGATTCAAAGAAACCCCTCTATCCTGATTGCCAGAAGTACTCTCACCTTTCTGGTGATCTAAAACTTCTGCAGCTTAAGGCAAATCATGGTTGGAGCAACAAAAGTTTCGAACATGTATTGGATGTGCTTAGAGACATGCTACCTGAAGGAAACCAAATAGCAGAGGTTGTCTATAAGGCGAAGAAGATAATCTGTCCTCTGGGAATAGGGGTTGAAAAAAATCCATGCATGCAAGAACAATTATGTATTGTTTCGCGGAGATTGTGCAGACCTTGATAAGTGCCCCAAGTGTGGCTATGATCTGTACAAGAGGAAAAAGGATGGTGGAGATGAGAATAATGCTTATGACGAGAACGAGCCCGGTGAGATCAGAGGTAAGAAGAAGAAGGCTAACAGAGGGGCTCCTGTGAGGGTGGCATGGTATTTTTGCATCATTCCTCGGCTGAGAAGATGGTTCGCAACACGAAAGGAGGCCCAACTCTTGCATTGGCATGACGAAGGCCGAAAGGAGCTTAATTATAAAAAAGATGGCAAGTTTAGGCACCCCGCATATGCAGCGCAATACGGTAACATTAATACCCACTTCCCATGGTTTGACGATGCAAGGAGCATACGGTTTGCTATGAGCACATATGGCGTGAACCCAGTCGGTAACCAGAGCTCAACACATAGCACCTGGCCCGTCGTGCTATCATTGTACAACCTTCCACCCTGGCTATGCAAGAAACAGAAATATATGATGCTGACAATATTGGTCCCTGGGCCAAAGCAACCTGGTGACCATATTGATGTCTACTTGAGACCACTAGTTGATGACTCGAAGATATTGTGGAAGCCTGGTGTGCCGGAGGTTTGGGATGAGTACAAGCGTGAGGAGTTCACAATGCATGGCATGTTGTTTACCACCATCAACGACAACCCGGCTCAGCGCAGCCTCCCTGGCCAGAGCAAAAGGAAAGGTGTAGCTTGCCCACACTTCTTGGAAGATACTTGCGCAATATGGCTAAGACATCAAAGAAATATGTATTTATGGGGCACCGTCGTTTCCTCGGCAAGAAACATCCATACCGGGCCATGGATTGTCAGTTTAATGGGGAAAAGGAGAATCGAGGGGCACCATTGCATGTGACTGGAGATCTGGTCCACTTGAAAGTCAAGGACATCAAAACTATCGAGGAGTTACCCAAACTGACTGAAAAACCCTTGGCAAAAGAAAGAAATTAGATGGTGAAGAAGAAGAAGGAATGTGGAACAAGAAATCAATTCTATGGGAGCTAGAGTATTGGCCGATGTTGGATGTGCGTCATTCGATTGACAACATGCACGTCAAGAATAATGTGTGTGAAGCTACTTGTGGAACATTACTACAATAGAAATCCAAAGGAAAAGATCATAAAAATGCAAGGGAGGATCTTAAAGAGCTGGGCATTAGGCCGGAGCTCTATGCAGAGGAAACAGAGACGGGGATGAACCTTCCCGTTGCTGCAACCACCTTGTTAAAGGCAGAGAGAAAAGAATTCTGTCAGTTTTTGCATGATTCTAAAGTACCTTCAGGCTACTCATCAAACTTCAAGAGGCTAGTGTCAGTGAAGGACATGAAAATGAATTTCAACTTGATGAAATCTCATGATTGTCATGTGTTGATGACAACTCTTCTTCCTGTTGCACTTAGAGGTATCAAGACAGAACTGGTTCGCGACACGGTCACGAGCTTGTGTTTATTCTTCAATGCAATAGAACAGAAGGTGATTGATGAGGAAAAACTATTGGACTTGGAGGGGACGCATTTTGAGACCCTATGCCTGCTTGAAGCTACCTTCCCACCGTCATACTTTGATCTCATGCTGCATCTAACAACACACCTCGCGAGGGAAATCTAGTTCCTTGGCCCATCTTACCTTCATCATATGTTTCCATATGAGAGGTTCTATGGATTCCTGAAATCATTGGTACATAACTGGTTATTTCTGGAGGGAGCCATTGTTTGTGGCTATGAGACCATCAATGCAGTGGAGTGGGCCATGGGTTATATGGACCCACAAAACCCTATTGGTGTGCCTCGCTCACGGCATGAAGGTAGGCTTTCAGGTGTTGGGACCATGGGGAAAAGGTTAGTCACTCCGGATGCAGATGCCTTCGAAAAGGCTCATTTCACCGTGATACAACAGCTGCACCTAATTACACCGTTTGCCAATGAGCACAAATGACAACTACGTGAAGACAACCCTAACTGTGGTAGGGTTTGGCTTGCAAAGATTCACATGCAAGGTTTCAGCAGGTGGCTCCGAGATTATGTCGAGACATGCAACAATAATGTTGTAATTACCGACGAGATAAGGAATCTAGCAGCAGGGCCATTGTTCACTGTTACAAGATACGAAGGAATGGATATCAATCGATACACGTTCCACACCATGATCCAGGATAAAAAAAGCGTCTATCAAAATAGTGGTGTGCGTGTACAGGCCGTCGTTGACGACAGTCATGACGATGATGATGACACAGAAACAGACACATATTATGGTCAAATAGAGGAGATATGGGAGCTTGATTATGTAGGATTGAAGGTAGCCTTGTTTCGGTGTAGATGGGTCACCAATGGGAAGAGAGTTGTGAGCAATGACAAATATGGTTATGTTAGTGTTGATCTCTGGGTCTTTGGTTACAAAAACGAACCGTTTGTCTTCGCCAACGATGTTGAGCAAGTGTTCTATGTACCTAACCTTGCAAAGAAGAATTGGTTTGTGGTTATGCCTGGAAAAAAAGGATTGTGGGGATTGAAAATGTTGTTGAGGAGGAGGCATACAACCAGTTTGATGAAATTCCATCCTTTGACACTTCATATAAGACCCAACTCTTCGGAACTAACAAAACACCGTACTTGTGAAGCGACCATAGTGAAAAAATCCATATACAGAAATCAAGGAAGAAAAAACAAGCCTGATTTCTGCTGAATCCTTTTTGTAATACCGGAGGATGTGTCTATTGGTGGAAATGGAATCCGTTTTGTAATATAAATGATGCGATGTATTGGTTGAATATCAATCTTTTTGTACTTATGGGATGTGGTGAAATTTGAATCCTGCTTGTAATATATTCTGCCAAAGATACTATATATACTCTGTTTATATTCTGCTTCAGTTTAGTAACGGGCAAGAGACGAGGACTAACGAACCAGCGTCGCCTTTGTTACGGGCAAGAGACGAGGACTAACGAACAAGCGTCGCCTTTGTTGTGGGCAAGAGACGAGGACTAATGAACCAGCGTCGCTTTTGTTATGGGCAAGAAGATATGCGAAATCACGAACAAATTACATCAAAAGAGACACGGATTAGAGCATCTCCAAGACTTTGCCAAATTTTACTTGACAAATCTTGTGCTTTGCCAACTTCTAAAAAGATATGCCAAGTAAAAAAAGACTTCATCTCCAACAATTTGGCATAATTTAACAAAAGCATGTCTCTTGAAATGCAAAATCACACACACACACAGATTATAGTCATCATTGATACATCTAAACAAGGTTACAATGCGGCCATATCTTCATGATGAGATATGAAAAATCACACACACACATCGATCTTGCTCGTAGGTCATCGATCTTGCTGCACGTGGTCATCGAACAACCTCCATTTCCGCTGACGGCTTAGAGACTTGATTCCTGGCATAACTAATTAAAGAGAGTTTCTGTCTTGAAACCCTAAATTTGGTTTGCAAGACAAAAGCTTTCCTTAATTATGCTCATCTTACAAGGGAAAATAATGAGATATGCTCCATCCAGATTCTGGCTGCTTCCTCATCTTACAAGTGAACACAAGAGAAAGATACAGAGAGGGTGGAAATATATCCCTTAAAAAAATCCCTCCTCCTGGAGGAGAAGGGGAAAGCAAAAGGAAGCCCAAGTGTGACAGAAAAGGTGCAACAAGCTTTCCGTCAGCTTGTTCATCCTGATGCTAGGAGGTTCTGGGCTACCTTTCCCGGACACGGCTACGAGCAAGGGGTATGTCACAAGGATTCTTCTGGCAGCTGTGTTCGAGGGATGAGCAACCCAATCACCCCCTATCACAAGAATTCTTCTAGCAACTGAGAGATCGAGGAGGAGGAAGAAGAGAGAAAAGCAAAAGCTTGCACCCTGTTGACGGTTAATAATTGTATCAAAGTTCGTTTGTGACTCGCAAGCGTACAAGTCTCCCGTCGTAGTCAAGGGACCCTTCTTCCCTCGAGTGGTGAACCCAAGGTATCGAATCCGTGGAACAAATGTGTGACGCAAGAGTTGATCTAGTAAAGCCAAGTAACTTCAACCTTTGGTAAAAGAGAAACCCTAATGCATCTAGATAAGAACACAAAACAAAGATAAATCTAATCTACTAAAGACCGGAGAAAACAAAGTAAGATTGGGTAGATAAACCGATCTAGAGGGATCGGGGTAAGCCTTTTGTTGAAGTTCCAAGCAAGAGAAGAAGTAGCAAATCGAATCTTAATAGAAGCCTCTTTAAATCGTGGTTTCCCGTCCAAATCCGAAAACATCCGCCTTTCGAGACCCCCCGTTCTGTCACAACGTATCCCTATTCATGCGGGGAGCTTAGGGCGAGTCAAAAGACAAGTCGAGATTCTCTCGGAAGATCCGGCGTGTACCTCTAGCCACCGCGGCTACAAGAACACCCTATGTAATCTATCGCGCGAATAGAATTGGAATAAGCAAAGCCGATCGAAAAACGAAATCTTCGAGGAAACACTTGATCGCTAAGAAAAGATTCAACTTGATAATTCAACTATGACAATGATACATACACAAGATCACCACCGGGATCCTTCCTTGATCTTGCTTCTAGCTCCGGAACTCCGACGTGGTCTTCCATGCAAGGTTCCCACGTCGGCTAGGGAAACCCTAGTCAACTAGCTCGACCCTCTCCTCTCCGACATGGTGTCCCTCTCTTCTCTCGCTCCTCGGCGGCCGAAGACGAAATCTTCTCTCGCGTGGCTCTCGGTCGGGGGACTATAAATAGCCCGATTGGCGGCTAGGGCAAAGGAGAGCACGTTTGGGCCCAAAATGGGCTCCGGGCCGACCGGACCGGGCCGGCGGCCGGGCCGGGCCCATTTAGGCCCAGCCCGTGGGCTCCTTTGCCCGAGGTCGGTTGCCTTGCTTCCTGGATGCTTCCCCCTTCTGCATGTAGGTCCATGTCGTCGGTTTCTCTCCGAATTGGACTCAACTCCTTGTCTTGCAAGATTCAGCACTTTTCTGGTCAGGTCCCTGGAGTCTGTTGTCTTCTCGGATCAAGTCCCCGGCTTCTTGGAGTTAATTTTGCTTCATTGCATGACTTGTTCAGGACTTCAAGGTCTTCTCATGAGGTGCTTGATGAACTTATCCCGAAAGTCTTGCATTCAACACTAAAACCCTGCATAAACATTAAACTCCAAAACCGACATGCACACGTGAACTTGTTATACCACGGGGGTTAGTACCAATGGATAAGGTATAAAACTCATGCCAACACCGAAGGTAAACTCATGGCTAGGTTGACGGATTTTCACCGTCAACATCTCCCCCATGCTTAAACCTTGCTCGTCCTCGAGTAAGCCTTCGATGGATATCATCATTGCCTAACAATGTTTAAACTTTGCACTTGATCACACATGAGAAAACATAATGCTCTCAAAATTTTAATTCATTAAAGTTCCATAATGTACTAGCCTTCATCTCTACGGAGGGTAGATTCTTTTTAAGCTCATCCCACAAGTATTAACATGCTCACAAAGTTTTAAATAGATCTCAAAATTTTTGAAATGAAGATCGAGATAAAGAAAAACTAAACCAAATTCACAAATTTAAATCATCTCGTGTATTGCTCATAAACTCTCATCTCACTTGTCTCTCAAGCCTATATATTCTACTCCTTTCCCTCTCATATATGTGGTAGGCTTTATATGGAGCTTTGGGAAAGTTTAGTCCTAACAAGATTTTATAAATGAGGTGTTGTCAAAACAAGACAAGCTTCTCATGGTCTTACCGAGACTCGTCAAAAAGGTCATTGGAAAATAATGTTAATCAAGGAGGGGAAAGAGAAAAATACACACACTTTTAGATGAGTGGACATGTGCAAATGGCAAAGAGTGATCCCGAGGCACAAAGGAAGTCCTCGTTATCGGATTGCACATGGTTGGAAAAATGAGAATGGATCTTTTTAACTTGAAGCCTTGAATGCACTCTTAGAGAACCGGGGAGTTCACTTTACGCACATATTTTTTTCTTTCTCATATTTCTCATTCTTCTCTTTCTTTCATTCATTCATTTTTTTTCTTGTCATATATTCAGTCCATGACTTTCACAACGAAGTTTTGATTTTTTATACCTTGAAAGTCATGAGTATCACTGGATTTTTTTTTAATATTCCCCTTTGAACTCTAAAACTGCACCATACCTACTTCCTCCCCCATGCTTAGACGTTGCTCGTCCTCGAGCAAAGAGGCGAAAAATAAGGTAGGTACCGGAGATATTTTTCCTTGGAGAGATACTTGAAATCTTCAACGTTGGCACCGTCTTGCGATCTTCCTTGAATTGATGATCCATTCTCAATGATAGGTTGTGGTCAAGGAGGTAATCACAAAAAGATGATATTTGGTTTAAGGGTGGATACCCGACGAAGTTTGTGAGATCACCGATGCGGGGATACACAATGCACGGATAAAAGGCTAGCAAAAAGATAGATACGCAAAAACGGAATGACCAGCTTCTTAGTCTCGGGCCAGAGAAATCATGGCCTGCAATAACGCACTCAAAAATAAATCTTGTACACTAAGGTTTATGCACTCAAATATATATAAGGCTTTGGATAGGTTGAGCAACACACAAGTGATATTTGTGACAAGGTTAGCAATATTTTTGAGCATAAAAGACATCTTTAATCTATTCATAACTTGAGAGCACATAAAACACTATGGGTCTTTATTTTAATCATAACCTCCGCTGAAAATTAAGCTAGCATTTAAATAAATTCAGATCTGTATTTTTAAGAGAGCACTAGCTTAAACATGCATAAATCAATTACAAAGATGAACAAAGCTGCAATTTTAATCATATATCATCATGGCACGAATTTTGTAGCTTTTCCAATGATATAATCAAGGTGGTGTCTTTATTAATGGTGATATCAAGTTGAAATACATACTGAAAATAAACAAACATGCTTGCTGAAATTAAAAAAAAAACAGAAAATACTACGCAAACACACATAAGCAAAAGCTGAAAATTACAGAGAAAAAGAAAGGAAAAGAAAACTAAAGTTCCTAAATCTTCTAGTCCTCCGCCGGTGGTTGATGTTGATAGTCTTGATAATAATACCCTTGCTCATAATACGATTGGACATTCCCTCCGACGAATTGATTTGGCTCCACAAGGTGAAGGCGTCCAAGTTCAAAGGCAATATTTGCATTGCCTTCACCGAGTTGAGCTGCGTTAGCTTGGATGGCTGCGATGTTTTGAGCATTTCTTGCAGCAAACCCTCCAATAATGGCCATGCTTTGTTGTGGTTGGGGATGATGAGCGTAGGACTCCGCGAAGTTAGCGTTGGGCACAACATAATTTTGTGGGGGTACAGGTGCACCACCCCCCCATGCTTGCTCTTGTGGCCCTCCGTAATAACTTGGCGGAGGAGGGATCCCGCCGAATGGTTGCACATTGGGTTGTGCTCCGCTCGCATGTGCGGAGGATGTTCCCTCCTCTACGATTCTTCCTCTCTTGTTCTTCCTTGCAGGGACAAGTAGTCCCTCTTCCAACCAATCTTCCCTCCCTTCGGTGAAAAGCCTAAGCCTCTCATTCGGAAGGGGTAGGTTCACTATGGCCAACCGATAACCTCCTCTCTCATCTCCACTAATGTATTTGCCTTGCCGCAAATACTCAAAACCGAGAGAGGTACCACGCAAAAGGTGAGCGGGGTTTCTTGCGATCCCCGGTCGCAAGGAAAAGGCCAACATGGAGAGGTAACACCCCGAACCAATATTACCCGCCCCCGATGTTGCTTCACAACACCAACGGTTGATCATGAGGTAAGAGGGGTCTATTGGCTGCCTGGCAATTAAAGCCGAGTATAGCCAATTCAACTCCGTGTCGGTCACCTTTGTTTCCTTCATCCTCCCCAATACCCTCTTGCACATCCAAGAGTGAAATATCCGAATAATGGGGTTGCGGATGCAATTGCGTTGTTGATGGGCTTCTCAGGAGATCATGTTCCAAAATCCCGCCAACATGCCGGGTGGCACGTCAACTTTCTCCGGAGCTCCCTTGTGGAATCCAAGTAGCTCCCTAACGTGCTCGTAGGGAACCTCTTGTTGGACTCCCTCCAAACGGAATGACAAGCTTTGCACCCCATCATCATCATCAACGATGGGTGCAATAGTCATTAAAATTTCCAAGGCGAACCCCAAATGGGTGTCCACCGATACTCCGTTGGAGAACTGCACCCATCCGAGGTGCCCCAACATATAGTATATGTCGGTGCAAAAACCCAAGGTGTAGAGTGCTTGGTCGTCGAACACGACGTTGGGCACAAGCCTCTTCTCAAGATTGGCTAGCCTCTCCTCCTCCTCTGCCGACAAGATGATGAAGCCGTACGAAGAGTGTGTCGGGGCGTAAGGAGGTGGTGCGGTTGAGCGAGTCGATCGTCGTGGTGGCGCGGGCTGCTCCTCCGTGTGCCCACGAGGTTCGGTGAACCTCATGGAAGTGCTTCTCGCAGCCCTCATCCCACCAAGGAGGAGAGCATCGTTCCTCCTCAGTGGCGCCGTATCCGTCTCCATGCTCCGGGGAGACTCGGAAACCGAGTGCCTTCTCGAAGACGTGGTTGATGACGGCTTGGATGACGACGAACTCTTCTTCTTGGAGAAGAGACCTGTGGTTTTCTTCCACATGGTTGCTGCACTCTTTTCTTCAACTAAAACTCCGGGTTGCAACCGGTAACTAGGCACTTAAACTCTTTGATTCGGATGTGGACTTTGAGTGGATTAAGGATGTGGATTTTTTTTCTTGAGTCATCAAGCTTGGGAAGGTTGGCTATGTCTACGGAGGTTTTGAGCACACAAACTTGAACACACAAACAAAGGAAGGAGAGGGAAGCTTGCTCGCGAGAAAACGGGAGCCGGGGGGGGCTCCTTATGTAGGTGAGGCCGACCTCGGTGCTCCTCCCCGCCTCGTCTTTCTTCCAGCACGATCATTTCACCTCTGCAACTTTCCTGCCCGCGTGCTTCATGAGTTGCACCGCCCAAACGCTCTCGTCCACTCCTTGGTCCTTCCACTTGATGCTTCATGTTTTGGGTCATGTCCATGCTCCCTAGCTCCACTTGCTTCACATGCCACCATGAGATTCCTGCAAAGTTGATGCTTGCTGCCCACCATGCTTGTCCTTTGCATGTGGAATTGGTGAAAGTTGATGAAAGGGAATCCAATGGTGCATGCATGATTACTAGATTGCCTCCACTAAGGTGTGTTTAAGGTTAAGCACTCCTCTAATTCGAAATTTAAAATATTTTTCAGAGCCATGCAAGAGCTCGAACGTAATCTTAGAGAAGTTTTTAAACCATTAAAAACAAATGCAAGTCGAAAATATTTTCTTTTTACGTCGATTTCGGTCTCACCGGTATAGTTTGCCTTCATTGGTTGAGAGCGGGACATTTTCCCGGCTTGATTATGGGGGCATAGGTTTAGGTTCTAATTTTGGCTAAATAAGAAAGATTTTGAATAAAACAAAATTAGAATAGGCTTAGAAAAATTCTAATCCTAGAGAAACCAAGGATAAAGATTTTTAAAACCAACCAAAAGTTTTGATTTCTAGGTTCACGCGAGTCCTACCACGTGCTGAATTTTATTAACACTTGAATATAAATCGTGGCTCTACTCGTGTGGTTTTAGCATGAAAAAAAAAGTCAACCTCAGCACCATAATGAGGGTGAAAGGTTGAGTTAAGGTTCTGAAATTATTTGGTTGAGGTTTCTCGAAAAGAAAAGAATCAAACAAGCACATAGGAGGGTTCATGCAAAGGGTTTATGATAAAGCAAACATTCAATCAAGAATTATGTCTCTAATATTGTTCAACCACTTCTAAGTCTAATGTCTTTGCGTAATAAAACTCAAAACTAAATTATTAAAAAAAACTCGAAAAAACCTGGAATCGGGTTGTCCTCCCGGTAGCTTATTCTTGACTCGACGAAACGGGTTGCCTCCCGCCTAGCGCTTCGTTTATAGTCCATGGCTAGACTTCTTCACTTGATTACTCCGGATCAACGCTCTTTGCGGGCGTTGCAATCTTGGGTACCCACTTTGGCTTAGTCAATTTTTTTGGTCTTCACAGGCTGGCTTTGTCCTTGGTCTTGACGGATGCAACAACTTCCTTGTGGCTCGGCATCTTGAACTCCGGTCCTTGTCGTGATCTTCATGGTCTCTAATGTGATCCTTCATCTCTCCCGAATGAGCTTGAGTAGCCTTCGCCGTCTTGGGACCTTGGAGATGTCTCGGATATTCTTCTTTATTACCCATCGGGCGCCCGGCATGTTGTCCCACTTGCGTCTAGCATCTTCATCACGATGAACACTTCACGTATAGAGCTTCCGACCTCCGTCACTTTGCCATCTAAATTCTTCAATATTTTCTCCATAGCCTCGAACTTAGTGACGGCGTCCTTGGACATGGTCGTACTCCACACACTCCTTGCATGAGGATCTTGCTTCGGCGGCCTTTAGGTGTTGAGCCTCTTTCTCCATCTCCATCTTCTCCATCCTCCTCTTAAGTAAACCGATATGCCACTCAAGGAATCCGACTCGTATGCATTCAGCTCTCGCAATCGTCATGCGGATAATTGAGACTTTGATCTTGAACGGCCTCCCGGCGTCTTGAAGGTTTATGATAGGTAGATCAACGATGTCCGGGGTGCGCGGCGCTCCGGTGGTTGAGGTTGATCTTCCTTTGGACTTGGAGGTGGTGATTCCCTTGGAGATTTCGACGGTCCTTCGACTTCAACTTTTGAATCTAGGGTTTCCACCCCTTTAGCTTGTGTTGCATGTCACCTTTGCCTGTAAAGTTTTCCTGGATCATCCACAAAAAAGCTTGGGTTTCTTGGAGAGGTAGCCAACCATCTCCGGTTAGGGTTAGCAATAAGCAAAGTATGCAAAAACTAGAAAGGAAAATTATAAATCTATGAAAACTAGGGTTAGACAAACTAGATTAGATGTAATTTGAGGATGATCAAAGTTTAATAGATGCAAAAATAAAACAAAATCAGTACTGAAAATTACAAAAAAAGCAATAAAAAAATCAAATCTTGATCACTTGTTCCCCGGCAACGGCGCCAGAAAAAGGGGCTTGTTGACGATTAATAATTGTATCAAAGTTCGTTTGTGACTCGCAAGCGTACAAGTCTCCCGTCGTAGTCAAGGGACCCTTCTTCCCTCGAGTGGTGAACCCAAGGTATCGAATCCGTGGAACAAATGTGTGACGCAAGAGTTGATCTAGTAAAGCCAAGTAACTTCAACCTTTGGTAAAAGAGAAACCCTAATGCATCTAGATAAGAACACAAAACAAAGATAAATCTAATCTACTAAAGACCGGAGAAAACAAAGTAAGATTGGGTAGATAAACCGATCTAGAGGGATCGGGGTAAGCCTTTTGTTGAAGTTCCAAGCAAGAGAAGAAGTAGCAAATCGAATCTTAATAGAAGCCTCTTTAAATCGTGGTTTCCCGTCCAAATCCGAAAACATCCGCCTTTCGAGACCCCCGTTCTGTCACAACGTATCCCTATTCATGCGGGGAGCTTAGGGCGAGTCAAAAGACAAGTCGAGATTCTCTCGGAAGATCCGGCGTGTACCTCTAGCCACCGCGGCTACAAGAACACCCTATGTAATCTATCGCGCGAATAGAATTGGAATAAGCAAAGCCGATCGAAAAACGAAATCTTCGAGGAAACACTTGATCGCTAAGAAAAGATTCAACTTGATAATTCAACTATGACAATGATACATACACAAGATCACCACCGGGATCCTTCCTTGATCTTGCTTCTAGCTCCGGGAACTCCGACGTGGTCTTCCATGCAAGGTTCCCACGTCGGCTAGGGAAACCCTAGTCAACTAGCTCGACCCTCTCCTCTCCGACATGGTGTCCCTCTCTTCTCTCGCTCCTCGGCGGCCGAAGACGAAATCTTCTCTGCGTGGCTCTCGGTCAGGGGACTATAAATAGCCCGATTGGCGGCTAGGGCAAAGGAGAGCACGTTTGGGCCCAAAATGGGCTCGGGCCGACCGGACCGGGCCGGCCGGCCCGGGCCCATTTAGGCCCGGCCCCGTGGGCTCCTTTGCCCGAGGTCGGTTGCCTTGCTTCTCGGATGCTTCCCCCTTCGCATGTAGGTCCATGTCGTCGGTTTCTCTCCGAATTGGACTCAACTCCTTGTCTTGCAAGATTCGGCACTTTTCCGGTCGGGTCCCCGGAGTCCGTTGTCTTCTCGGATCAAGTCCCCAGCTTCTTGGAGTTAATTTTGCTTCATTGCATGACTTGTTCGGGACTTCAAGGTCTTGTCATGAGGTGCTTGATGAACTTATCCCGAAAGTCTTGCATTCAACACTAAAACCCTGCATAAACATTAAACTCCAAAACCGACATGCACACGTGAACTTGTTATACCACGGGGGTTAGTACCAATGGATAAGGTATAAAACTCATGCCAACACCGAAGGTAAACTCATGGCTAGGTTGACGGATTTTCACCGTCAACACACCCTACAAGATCAATTCTTTGCGCCATAGCTAGATCTAGATCTAGAGAAGAAGGAAGCAAGTGACTCGCTTTATTGTATCAGAAGAAGGAACCATATACTAGCTAGATCTAGATCTAGAGAAGAAGGAAGCAAGTGACTCGCTTTATTGTATCAAAAGAAGGAACCATATAGCTAGATCTAGATCTACTAGAGGAGAAGGGAGCAACTTGAAGTGAGGAGGACCGATAGGCGTCAGTGCCTTTTTATAGAAAAAACAAGGAAGGGATAAGATCAAGAGCACAGGAATGACCGGGGAGGTTCCCAAGACGGTCAATGGCGAAACTGTTGCTAGTTAATGGCTGAGAGCAGAGCTGCAGAGGTAGTGATTCCAATGTAGAATTAAATGATACGCGGAGTAAGCAAACATCGTCTCCAATGACCGTGTTTGGATGGTAGATGTTAGTGTTACTGTTAGTGGTAGTTTTTAACACCTCCAAATTAACACATGTGTTTGGCTCCAAAGTGTTAGTTTTGGTGTTAGTTTGCTACAAACTAACACTAACACCTCCATCCAAACATCCAATGTAGTCATCATCTCCAAAAAAAGAGAGGAAGGGATAAGATCAAGAGCACAGGAAACGGGAAGAGGTTCCCAAGACGGTCAATGGCGAAACTGCTGCCAGTCAATGGCTGAGAGCAGAGCTACAGAGGTAGTGATTCCAATGTAGAGTTAAATGATACATGAGGTAACGAAACATCGTCTCTACGCGGATTAGCCAAACATCGTTTCTAATGGAGAATTAAATGATAACGCAGATTAGCCAAACGTCATCTCTATTGCATACTTAAACCATGTTTGGAAACAAATCTCCTGTATCTTCTCCTTCCAAAACAATTAGATCCCCTGCTCCTTCATCTCTACCTGTGAAAAATGCAACTGCCTACTCCTCATCGGCACCATTCCCGATCGGAGATGGATAGCATGCCGGGAAGAAGCACGCGGCACCAGCCGTCATTGCTGCTGCTGGGCCTCCCTCAAGACCTCCGCATTGAGATTGCGGCGCGCGTCGGTGCGACCTCGAAGCGGCCCTTGGCTGACCTCCACAGCCTACGCGATACTTGCTCGACCATGCGCCGCGTGTGCAGCCACGACGACGTCGGCCGGTGTTTGTCGATAGAGGGGATACGAGATGAGATTTCTTGGGTGTGGAACCCCACCGCTTACAAAGCATTCCTTGCTATGCTGAGCGGTCTCGGGAATCTAGAGACTTGTTTCCTCTCCGGAATCAAAGCCTTCTTCATCGAACACAAGGGATACAATGATCTCCGGCGCGCCGACGAGGGTGGGCACGATGCGGCGGCCTATCTATGCGCCATCTTGCTATACAAAGACAATGGCGGTGCCGCCGCCGACGACACCGCGAAGGGGTACATGGCGGGTCGCGGGCGACGGCAGTACGACGTCGTCGAGATGGCTGAGCAACGAGGGATGTCTGCCTTTGCGCGAGAAGGCCGCGCGTGCGCTCCACTATTCGACTTGGCGCATTTGGGGTAAACCGCTGCCACCTCCGGCACAAGTGCGTGGTGATCAGCCGTGCGTAGGCACCGTCGGCGGCTGCGACGTGGAAAAAGGATGGCTTCGAATTTCTCTGTTTTACAGTGAAGACTATAGGCTGCGCTGTGAAATGGTGAAGTTCGCACAGAGAATAGGAAATCATTAGTAGATTAGCTTTTGTATGATGCTCGAATTATCTGTATAAAATTTTGGGAGAGCAGCAAATCCGACGCGGGTTATCAGCCCCGCGTCGCTAATGACTGTGGGGCCCAGTTCTATTCAAATGAAGAACATTTCCCATTTCTCCTTTTAATCTGCAATCAAATGTTGTAACAAGTATTTCTTCGTCGTTATTAGTCCAAATTTGATACTTTTTTTCTAAATTTTTCTAAAATCACCATCTATTCATTAATTTCATTGTTTAATGTACATTCCGTTTGTTGAGTGATGTTTATATGCCTTATTTTGTTCTTTGTAAGTACAACATACAAATAATATTTGTTTTACACAACCATTAGTGATGGAACTTTACATTTTGTAAGCTTAAAGTGAACACAAGCTTTTGTTAAGTTTTCAAATGCATATGAGTTCGAGCATGTTGCAAAGTGTGGAAAACTTCAATGTTCAAGCAAACATTCTAGGAAACTATGTGAGAGATGAAGACATTTGTACACAAGTATATTATTCCTTCGTCGATACCACTTGAAATTTCAAAGACAAGTTTAGGTACCATAATTATGTTGCCAAGTCAATTTGTAGATTTTTTAGAGCAATTTTGATGTTATTAGAATTATTATATAATTACCATGGGGTGTAAAAACGAAATATATGAATTTTGGGCACACAAGTTTGACTGTTGATATTTTATTCAAATATTGAATGTCTAAATACGAATTTTTCGTATTTTTATGATTTTTAGGTGCTATTTTATGGGCTCTAATAATCCAGGGAAGCAAGTTTCATTCCAAAAAAATTGTGACACGCGCACGCGTCAGCGTCAGCAGCCAATATAAAAGATATAACCGTTGCCTGCCCGCCCGGACCCAACTGCCAACAAATGCGATCCGGGTTCACTAACCATCGTCGCCAATGACACTGGCCCACGCGTCAGTGTCAGCAGGCTAACCTGCGTCGGCAATGACTACTCTAATAAGATCTAATTCATCACAACAGATCTCCAGTTAATCACAACATGACACAGTGGTGAATCGCGAGGAGGAAGAAGTGAAGAAAAAGATGATAAATTGGATCGATCCGAGGCCAGACGCATTGCCAGGATGGCCAAGTCGTTCACCTCATCGACGGCGAGCTGTACAAGCGCGCCGCGTCAGGCGTCCTGCAGCGATGCGTACATATCCCTCAGGGGTGCGAGCTCCTTCGAGACATCCACGCGGGCGTATGCGGCCACCACGCGGCGCCACGCACCCTCGTGGGTAACGCATTCTGCCAAGGCTTCTACTGGCCCACTGCGGTCGCTGATGCCAGCGAGATCGTGTGCACCTGCGAAGGGTGCCAGATCTACGCCCGCAAGACCAACCTTCTTGCGCACGCCCTCCAAACCATCCCCATCACGTGGCCCTTTGCCGTGTGGGGGCTGGACATCGTCGGGCCCTTGCGAAAAGCGCCCGGGGGCTTCACCCACCTACTGGTTGCCATCGACAAATTTTCCAAGTGGGTTGAGGTGCGCCCAATCATGAATCTCAGGGCGGAGCAGGCCGTGACGTTCTTCACCGACATCATTTACCGGTTTGGAGTGCCCAACTCCATCATCACCGACAACGGGTCCCAATTCACGGGCAGAAAGTTCCTGGAGATCTGTGATAAGTTACACATCCGCATCGATTGGGCGGCCGTGGCACTTCCCCAGACCAATGGTCAAGTGGAGCGTGCCAACGGCATGATCTTACAGGGTCTCAAGCCCAGGATCTTCGACAGATTGAACAAGTCTGGCCGAAAATGGCTCCAAGAACTACCAGTGGTCGTGTGGAGCCTCAGGACCACCCCGAGCAGGGCCATGGGGTTCACCCCGTTCTTCCTGGTCTATGGCGCGGAGGCTATCCTCCCCAAGGACTTGGAGTATGGTTCACTCAGAGTTCGGGGCTACGATGAGGGCACCAACCAGCGAGCCCGCGAGGACTCGCTGGACCAACTGGACGAAGCCCGCACCGTGGCCCTGATGCACTCCTCGAGATAGCAGCAGGCTCTGAGGCATTACCAAGCCCGGAAGGTACGGCGCCGTGACTTCAACAAAGGGGACCTGGTCCTAAGGCTGCACCAAGACAATCGAGGCCGCCACAAGCTGTCACCTCCATGGGAGGGACCCTACGTCATGGTAAAAGTGCTCAAGCCTGACACATACAAGCTGACCAACGAGGACGGCGAAGAACTCACCGACGCTTGGAACATCCAACAGCTACGTCGTTTCTACCCTTAGAAAGGATTTCCAAGTTCTTTTTGTAAATTACGTACCCAACACCCCAGTTGGATGTACAGATGTAAACCCTTTCGAATTAACAAAGTTAAAGGGCAACTTGGCTTTCCCCAGAAAACCAAGCCGCCGTCGGGGGCTACTACGGGGGGCATCCCCTCCCCCCCCCCCCCCCAAAATGGTCCCATTTTTTTCGCAAAAATTCGCAAGCACTCCAAATACGTCTCGACCTAAGCCTCGGCGAATTCAGGCGGAGCGCGAGCAGCCAAGCGGGAAAGACGCGCGAGCCGGAGATAGCCTACGCCTCCAGCAGGATACGACCCTTCTCCCTCGCCTCTAGACCAGCGGGCCACTCGTGAAATCGAACCTCTCTAGCTCAAATTCACCTAGGAAAAGGAAAAGAACGACGAAACAACGTGCCAAGCGAAATAAAAAGCATTACTTCGATTTACAAAATGTTTCAAACCAGCAACTGTTCATTACACGGCCACATGGCCCGAATACTAATGTTTGAACAAAAAAGGGCTGGAACGCCCGATGGTCATCAGGCTCGAGGGTCGTCGGTGCCGGGAGCGTCTAGGAACAAGAAGTCGGCGAAGTCCTCGGCGAGCATGTCAGCAGTAGTGGCGGAAAGCGCATCCGCGCGGTTCATTGCCACCTCGTCTGCAACGCCGACTGGGATGACGTAGCCTAAGGACATAGCCTCGAAGTCAACCAGGTAATGGGACGCCACCACGCCAAGGGCCTTCTTGACGCCCAGCTGAAGGGCGCGGCGCATGTGCTGGGAGACATGCCCACCGAGGGCGCGCAGGCGACTCGCCAGCGAGCCCCCGGCCTGTGCCACACCTTCTTCAACCTCCTGGCAGACCTCGAGTGCGGTGGCCCGCAACTCCTCCAACTCCTGTTGTGAGGAGTTGTAGGCCGTCTGCATGGCTTGGGCTTGGGTTGTCGAATTCCCCAAGGCGACCCGCAGGCCTGAAAGCCACGAACAAGAAAAGGAAAGTTGGGAGCGGATCCCCAAAAGGCAAATCGACAAGTGAGAAACGGATGGAAGATAACCCACCTTCAACCTGCTTCTTCTCCACCTCGAGGGCCTTGCGCGCTTCCTCGGCCTCTCGCCGCAGGTCACAGACCGTGGTCTCCTGCTCCTCGAGGGAGTGGCGCAAATCCTTGTGCGAGATGTTGAGCTGGACCAACTCCCCGGTTGAGCTTTGAGACCTCGTCTTCCCGCTGCTTGAGGGTCGCTTGCGCCCCCTCGAGCGCGGTGCGCTCCTGCTGAAGCCGACCCAGTGCCTCCTCCCGCGCCAGGCGTTCCCACTCGAGCACAGCTCGGGCCTCGGCGAGGGCAGCCCGCTCCCCGCCGGCCCGGGCCTCCGCTTGCTGGCGCGCGGCTTGCTCCTGACGGAGCTGCTCCTCCGCCGCGGCGAGCGCGGCGGCCTTGTCCGCCAGGGTCGTCCTCAGCCCCTCGGCCTCCTTGGCCTTCTCCTCGGCCTGACTCTGCTAGGCCCGCGCGCCCTCGAGGGCCGCGCGGTCTTGTTGGAGCTGGGCACGAGCAGAGGCGACCTCGGCCTCCCACTCCGCCGCTACGGTGCGCGCCCCCGCCAGTCTTCCCGCGCCTTTTGCAGTGCCTCGTTCCGGTCCACGAGCGCCGTCTTCAACCTCTCGACCGCGGGGACGTCCTCCGCAGCCTAGGCATCTGGCTCTGGAGGCTGGTCCTGCAGGGCCACCGCCCGGTACACTAGCCACCGGTCAGGGGTCCTCAGGGCCTCGACGAGGGCGTCGAGGGCATTGTACTGCCCCCGGTACTAGTTGAGCTTGGCGTCCAGGCGGTCGAGGGTGTCGTACCGCTCCCAAGCCCGACGCTCCAAATCCTGCTGTCGACCGATAAGGCGAGGGAAGACGAGGGTCAGGAGGAGCTCAAACGCGGAAGAAACAAAGGGAAAAACCACGAAACCCGGCGAAAAATCACTAACTCGGAAGATGCGCCATGCGGGACCTCCATGGATCCGCAGTGCTTCATTTAGCACCCGGTTGAGCGAGGCGCCGTGGTCGCGGAACTCCTGCCACAGTGCCTACTCGGCCTGGGCACTGGTGAAGTGAGCCGGCGGCGCGTCGGCGCGTTCCCGCTCCTGCTCTGGACGCGCCGCGGTGCCATCCGAAGTAGGGACAACCCCGCGTGACGACGAGGCCTCGGCGCTGTCAGCCTGGTGCCTCGGCGCTACGCCGCTGTTATCCCTCACCACAAGCACCCCCGTCGGGGGCTCGGGGGCTGGCGCGGGCAAGTTCACCCACCGGTCCCATCTGGGCGATGGGACGTCCTCGTCCGGGATCTCCACCTCCGCCGCCTGACTGTCGTCGACCGGGGCTATAAAACCCCGGATTTTCATAGAAAACCCGAATCCCTGTACCATCGCGATAGTCCCTGGATCAGTGGCTATCGCGTACAGAACATCTCACAGATAGGTACACAAAGTCATACATCGCATCACATAAAGTTAATAGTACATGAATTTATTACAAGTCCATTATGGAGAACATCATTACAAGCCTCTTGGCTGAATCAGAGTGAAAATTCTACGCAACGGTAGCTATCTTCTCAGAAGGGTCTCCATCTTTATTCTTCCCGCCACAGGCAAACTCGAGCGAAGTGACGTATCCCTCAGTCGTACCATCCGTCGGCGTTGCAGTCGAGCTCTGACTCGTACCCTGCACACCCAAAGTCTATCCCCAAGGAGTGGGATAGGTCCACGTCACCAACCGTATGCAGCTTTAAGTGGCCTAGCATCTAAAGGGAAAAGAGAGTAGACAAGGAAACGGCTGTGGTTTCCTAAGCAGCAGCAGCAGAATGAAACAAGTTATCTCCATCAATATCCTAAAACCCAAGTCTCTCAACACAGCTAGGATCCACCTGGTCACCCAGAAGACCCGTCACCACCTCCTACTCCTGTCTAGGGTCGATGCGAGAACTTCCTCTCCTCGCACCTCAATGATTACAACCGGATCGACGAGGTAGATGGAGCCTCTCTCCTCTAGCCACGGCTCACCACACTCTCACCTATAGGGGGAAGGTAGAAATCCCAAAACATGAGGAACGAACATGTCTTCTAGGCAGTGTCCATAACCGAGGACGCGGCTATAGCTATAAATCGAACAACTCTGCAGAGTGTGTACACCTGTACCATCCCGGAATGGTACCCGGCCGGTGTACGGCCGACCGAGCCCATCCTACCGGCGAACTCTCGGTAGTTACGGTCCCATCCTGCATCCGGCCCTCAAAGTTGCCCCTCCCTCGGAAGGGACTACACCGGAACTGTGAAATGCTCCCGTGTGGCCACACGGGAGTCGCTCTGAGAGGGTGGTCTCACCTCCACCGCTCCCCCACTGATACCCCGCTATCCATCCTAAGCAGGTATGGTTCCGCACTTGCCGAGCTCAACACGGCCCTATCCCCACTCTCGGCGGGGTGGTGTGTACGATGTCCTATAAACAAGTTGATCCACTCGGTTTCAGGCCGGGGCGAGCTCATGTCCTCCAAGCGCACGTAAAACCCCAACACCTAGGCTCCGAAAACCGTAACAGGAGGGATGCACTGAGGAGTGCACCCCTATCCCCGATCCCAGATCGGTTGTTTCGAGCTCACCCCCGCCAAAGTACCCAAAACGCCTTCTCCTGCCGGTTTTTACCCGACACACGCCAAGAACCACTATTCCCATCCCAACACATGCATCGCGAAGCTCGGCGCATATACACTCCCACATAAACATATATAGTAGTGGTAGGACAATCAAGGACAGGGTAAACAAAGAGGCAGTGCAAGGTTCATCAACATGCATATATATAAAGTAAAGCACTAGCAATACTACTCAGCAATGCCTAATGGGTATTTCAGAATCAGTCGGGCGTGAACCTGGGGTCGGGTAGTCCTCCGCGGCAAAGTCGTCGGCGTAGTTGTACTCCTGGCTCAGCTCTGCGGCTCCTGCTGCTCCTAATAGCGCGAAAAAAAATAAATAGCGGTCCTAAAGCAACTTAAATTCCAAATAAGAGCATTGAAGAACCAAAACAGATTAACCACCGACCCAACCCGGAGTTTAAGATTTTAGAAATTTTCAGGAAGTGGTTTCACAATTTTTGGAGTCAAAACGGATTTTCTAGGATTTTTCAAAGGGAAAAACTAATTTCGGAAATAATAAAGAAAATACGTTTAACCCCTAAGGGCTCGGCCACACCGGATCCCGGACCGGATCCGATGCGGTCGGTCCCCCCCCCCCCCCCGCGTCCCGCGTGTGGCCGACCCGCCATTGGTGGCCGCGGGCGATCCCGAGGGGACCCGTGCGGCCTAGCGCGGTGTGGGCCGGCGTGTGGTCGAGCTAGGGGTGGCCGAGCCGCAGCGGATCCCGGCGGATCCAATGTGGCTACGTTCGCATGTGGTCACCGGTGCACCCCTAAGGCCGTGTTTTCAGCAGCGACGCAAGGTGTTTGACGAAATGCCTAGGAGAGGGACGGCGGCGCGGGATGACCTCGCCGGCGGCGGCCTCCACGACGCCTGGGAGAACGGCCAGAACGGGGTAACCTCAAGGAAGCTCCTAGGTTGCTGGGCTCGATGGGGCGCAAGACCAGGGCGGTGTCCGTCGTGCGAGGCCATCGCCGGCGTGGGCACGGCGGCGTCGGCGCGGCGGCGGTGCCGGGAACCTAGATTCGTGTGGGGCGCGTGTGCAACGGCGTGCGCGGGGGAAGTGCGCGCGCGCAAGGCAACCTCCACGGCCGGTGGAGAGGTTGGTCGCGATAGGGGCGACGGGCGACGTCACGGCGGAGCCCGGCTCGTCGCCATGGGCGGCGGCGTGAGCGGCGTCCGCGGCGGGCCGGCGTGTTCATGACGGTGCACGGCGCGGTGTCTAGGGCGCAACGGATCGCGACGTGCTCCCCTTTTGCGACCGTGTGCGCGTTCAAGACTACGGCGACACGGCCATCCCGTGCGCGGCGGCGGCGCGGCGAGCACGGTGGGCTCGGTGATCACGGCGGGGGCACGAATAGGGGCCAAGGCCCGGCCTTTGCCCTCACGGCCGCGGCGCACGCGTGCTTCGGGGTGCACGCTTGCGAGTGCCGTGGCCCGCACGGGCGCGTGCGCGGGCACGCTCGCGTCGCGAGCGCGACGCGGTGCTCCGACACGGCGCGGCGGCGACGGACGGTCACGGCGTCCTACGCGCAAAGGGAAAAAGAAGACTAGGCGGGCGGCGCGCGCGTCGACGAGGGCGGCGGCACTGCAGAAAAACATCCCGGCCGGCACGAAGGCCGGCATCACCAGCGGCGGTTCGGCGGCGCGGGGCAATGACGTGTTCCACCTCGGCTCGAAGGCCGGGGCATCCACATGGGGAGGGAAGCAGTTGTCCTCACCTTGGTGGCCACGGGCCGAAGTGCAGGCGCGTCAGTGAAGAGCGGCGGGCGGCTGGGACGGCGAGGAAGAAGAGGAGGCAGGCGGCGGCGCGGCGTCGAGGAGGAAGAGGAAGCAGAGGATGCAGGCATTCACGGCGGGTCCGGCTCCTCCCTCGGGCGGCTCCGGCTTCACGGCGAACGGCTTCCCCGCGGGCGGCTCCTCTCCCCACTCCCTTCTCCCCCTCCACTACTCCTCCGGCGGACGGCGTGGGACGGCAGGGCTCCTCCCCTGGGGGTGGTTAGGGTTTCGGGGCTTCCGGCCGGTGTGGCGGTGGTCCTTAAATAGGGCGGCGCGGCGGGGACACGTGGGCGGCCCGGATGCACCGGGGCGCGCGGCACGCCGCGGCGGCGGTGGCGCGGCCGGTGTCCCCCCCCCCCCCCGCCTTGCCTTTGGGCGTCGGCCAAAGCTAAAGGAAGGGGATGACGCCCCCGGCGTCATCGCGCTTTGGCCGACGCGGGCGGCGGGTCCCGCTTGTCGGCGACACGACGGCGGCGCGCGGTTGGTGGGGTGTGGCGCGCGGCTGGCTGGGCCGTGATGGGCTCAAAGTGGCGCTGGGCTGGTTGTGAGGTTGTCGGCCTGGAAGGTACAGTAGCGCTTGCCAATATCCCTAAGGCTATTAAGTGGATTCAAATTTGAATTTAAATTCAAATTTGAAGCTACCGCAAATAAAATCCAAATAAGATTCACATAAAGAGCCAAATTTTCACACTAGCAGGGTATACATCCTAAATGTATCGTGGAAGCCAAAATTAAGTCTAGGAATTTTGGGAAAGAAAGCAGGAAGACATTCTTATTCGACTTACGAGCACTCCACTTCAATTCAAGTTTTTTGAAATTCAACATTTTGAATACAAGTCAAAACTAAGGATGTTACAGAACTCCCCCCCTCACAAGAATCTCGTCCTCGAGATTAAGAAGTTACCTCCGTTTCGAAGAGATGAGGGTATTTCTCCCTCAACGCTGACTCCTTCTCCCATGTAGCTTCGCGCTCGGAGTGATTACTCCATAGCACCTTGCAGAAACGTGTGGTGGTGTTCCTGGTCAACTTCTCCGCCCAGTCCAGGATTCGAACCGGGTACTCCAAGTACTCCAGGGTCTCCTGGACGTCGAGCGCCTGAGCAGGCACTCTCTTCTCGACGACCACACACTTTCGAAGTTGGGAAACATGGAACACCGGGTGCACTCCCGTAAGCTCCGGAGGTAGCTCGAGTCTGTAAGCTACCTTCCCGACCTTACTCACAATAGGGTAGGGTCCAACGTACCTAGGGGACAGCTTCCCCCTGATGTGGAACCTCTTCGTACCTCGGAGGGGTGACACCTTCAAGTAGACGTGATCCCCCACTTCAAACGAGACATCCTTTCGTTTCGCGTCGGCGTAGCTCTTCTGCCTGCTCTGAGCTATCTTCAGGTTCTCCCTGACCTTGGCTACATTTTCCTCGGCCTCAACAATGGTGGCGGGACCGAAAAAGGTTCGTTCTCCCACCTCGGACCACATCAACGGTGTCCGACACTTTCTGCCGTACAGGGCTTCGAAAGGAGCCATCTTCAAGCTGGCTTGGTAGCCGTTGTTGTACGAGAACTCGGCGTACGATAGACTCTTTTCCCAATCGGACCCATAGGTCAACACACAAGCTCTCAGCAAGTCCTCAAGTACTTGATTCACCCTCTCTGTCTGACCGTCAGTCTGTGGGTGGAACGCTGTGCTGTAGTTCAGCTGGGTACCCATGGAAGCGTGCAAACTCTTCCAGAACTGGGCAGTGAACTGAGGCCCTCTGTCTGACACAATGCTCCTCGGAGCCCCATGAAGCTTTAGGATGTTGTCCACATACAGTTCTGCAAGTCGGCTCACGCTGTAGTTCGTCTTCACTGGCAAGAAATGTGCCACCTTGGTTAATCGATCCACAATCACCCAAATGGAGTCATTTCCTTTCTGCGTGCGCGGCAAACCCACAATGAAGTCCATACTGATGTCGTCCCATTTCCATGTGGGTATCTCGAGGGGCTGTAGCAGTCCGGAAGGCCTCTTGTGTTCGGCCTTCACCCGCTGACACGTGTTGCATCGAGCGACGTACTCTGCAATATCTTCCCTCATCTTTTCCCACCAGAACCGTACCTTCAAGTCTTTGTACATATTGGTATAGCCAGGGTGGATCGAGTATCGAGAATCGTGGGCCTCTTTAAGGATCGAGTCCCGAATTTCCTTGTTCTGAGGTACGCAGATGCGGTCCTTCAGCCACAGTGTACCCTGTTCATCGAGGCGATAGTCAGCTGCTTTGCCACTCTCCATCAGGCGTTTTACCTCTTGGATCTCTGGGCACTCCGTCTGAGCTTGTTGGATTTGGTCTTCGAGTGTGTATTTCACTCGCATCTGGTTCAACTGCCCCCGCTCCACTATCTCCAAGCTCAGCTTCTCCAGCTCTTCATGCAAGGCTGGTTGTTCCTCTCGCACCATCAGGTTGTTGCAGTAGTGCTTGCGGCTCAGAGCGTCGGCTACGACGTTTGCCTTACCAGGGTGGTAGTGAATGCTCAGGTCGTAGTCCTTAATCAGCTCTAGCCATCTCCTTTGCCTCAGGTTCAATTCAGACTGGGTGAAGATATACTTCAGGCTCTTGTGATCAGTATAGATGTCGCACTTGTTCCCCATCAGATAGTGCCTCCATATCTTCAAGGCATGAATGACAGCGGCTAGCTCGAGGTCGTGCGTAGAGTAGTTCTCCTCATGCTTCCTTAGCTGTCGTGAGGTGTAGGCCACTACCTTGCCTCCTTGCATCAACACGCAGCCGAGTCCTTGTCTCGACGCGTCACAGTACACCACGAAGTCCTTGCTCGCATCGGGCAGGGTCAGGACCGGCGTAGTGGTGAGACGAGTCTTGAGCTCCTGGAAGCTGGCTTCACACTTGTCCGACCACACATACGGCGTGTTGCTCTTCAACAGTTCTGTCATGGGCTTGGCGATCTTCGAGAAGTTCTCGATGAACCGACGGTAGTACCCGGCCAGACCGAGAAAACTGCGGATCTCTGTCACGGACTTCGGTGACTGCCACTTGGACACTGCCTCAATCTTGCTCGGGTCTACGGCAACTCCTTTAGCTGACAACACATGACCCAGAAAGGCGACTTCCTCCATCCAGAACTCACACTTGCTGAACTTGGCGTACAACTGGTGCTGTCTAAGCTTCCCCAACACGACCCTCAGGTGTTCCTCGTGCTCTTCTGCTGTCTGGGAGTAGACCAGTATATCGTCGATGAAAACGACGTCACACTTGTCCAACTCAGCCATGAAGACCTTGTTCATCATGTTCATGAAGTATGCTGGGGCATTGGTCAGGCCAAACGACACGACTGTGTACTTGTACTGCCCATACCTGGTTACGAACGTCATCTTATGGATGTCCTCAGGGCGAATCTTCATCTGGTGATAACCTGACCGGAGGTCAATCTTGCTGAAGTACTTGGCTTGCCTTAGCTGATCCATCAAATCATCAATTCGGGGCAGTGGGTACTTTTTCTTGATGGTTACCGCGTTCAGGGTGCGGTAATCGACGCATAGACGTTGAGTTCCATCCTTCTTCGGGACGAATAGTGCCGGTGAACCCCAGGCTGAAGCACTTGGTCGAATGAACCCCTTCTCGAGTAGTGAGTCTAGCTCTGCCTTCAACAGTTTCAGCTCAACCTCTGCCATACGGTACAGACTCTGGGCTATCGGCGCCGTTCCCGGCACCAAGTTAATCACGAACTCCACATCACGATCAGGAGGCAACCCGGGCAACTCCTCTGGGAACACATCCTCATACTCACAGACTACCGGCACGTCTGATATGGCCTTCGTGTGAAGACTGTACACTGCCGGTATGTCTCGAGACTTCATCGGCTCGAAGGTAACCCATGTCCCGTCAGGGTGCACTAGAGTCACCAGTCTCGGCGAAGTGGAGATGACACCTTTGTGGGCAGTGATCCAATCCATCCCCAATATCACGTCGATAATGTGGGAAGGCAGCACGGTAAGATCCCCATAGAATGCGTGATCTTGGATGATCACTTCCACTCCTTTGCATAGCAGGGTGCATCGGATGTCCCCGAGCGGAGAGCTCGTGATAAGGGGCATCGTTCGGGTGGTTGTAGGGAGGGAAAGTTTATTTACAAATCGAGAGGTGATATACGACCCAGTGGCACCGGTGTCGAAAAGAACCAGAGCAGAGGTACCACAAACCAAAAACTTACCGATCACGACGTCGGGGGCATCGGCAGCCTCCTCCTCAGTGAGGTGGTTCAGCCTCCCACGGCCGGCGGCCGGGGGCGGCGCGGCCTGAGGAGGTCGGCCTCTGGAGCGGGTGCCCTCGCGGGGGCGGCCGGCAGCCTTCTTGTCGGGGCAGTCGTAGGACTTGTGGCCTGGCTTGCCACACGTGAAGAAGGTGACGGTGAAGCCTCTGCGCGGCGGGTCTCGCGGTGCTCGGTGGAGCACGAGTGTAGCCTCCAGTCTGCTGGGGGTAGCCGGGGTTCCTCCCTCCGGGGAACGGGCTACGTCCACTTCCTCCGAAGCCACACCCAGGCTGGTTGTGCCCCGGGCGGTAGCTCCCCCCTCGGCATGTTGCTCGTCCGCTCCTCGGCTTCTGGAAGGATCGGTCGGGCGATCCCGATCTCCCATCCTCTTCTTGCCCCTCATGCGTTCCTCGTGGCCCCTCCTCTCGTCCTCGACCGCGATGGCGCGGTTGACGAGATGGCGCAGGGACTTGTGCTCACTTGCCTTCAGCGCCTGACGAAGGCCGTGGTGAAGGCCTCGCTGGAACCAGAACTGCTTCTTCTGGTCGGTGTTGGTGTCGTCGGGGGCGTATCGCATCATCTTCATGAAGTGACGCTCGTACTCCTCGACCCTCATCGCACCCTGAGTCATGGTGCGGAACTCCTGCGCCTTCTGGACTAGCAGCTCATCAGGGAGGTACTGCTCACGGAACGCCTCGCGCGAACTCCGGCCCGGTGATGAAAGCCGGGTTCGGGTGGGTGGCGGTGTAGTTGTCCCACCATGCCTTGGCGAGACCCTCCCGGCCGGTGCGCGGCGATAGCGACGCACTCCTCGTCGGAGCAGACGGTGAGGTCGAGCTTGGTCTCGATCACCCTCAGCCAGTCGTCAGCCTCGAGCGGGTCATCCGAGTAGCTGAAGGTGGGGGCCTTCAGGCGGATGAACCTCTCGATCTTCCTCGTGAGGTCCTCGTCCTGCGGAGCGACGCGGTTCCCACCATTGCCACGGTGCTCCATGGCTTCTTCCATCCTCTACATCAGCTGAGTCTGGAGCGCCATCACTTCCACCAAGTTAGGTGGGGGTGGTGGTGCCAGGTCCGGCTCAGGCTGGCCTTGCTCGGCCGCTCCCTGCTCAACCTCGGCCTCAGGGTTCTCGGGCAGTGGTGGCGGTGCTCCGTCACCTCGGGCCCTAGCTCCCAGAGCTCCTCCACGCAGGGGTGGACTGCCACGGCCACGCCCGCGTCCACGCCCTTGCTGGGCTTCTTCCTCAGCAGCTGCCTCCTCGAGGCGAGCTATCAGCCGGTTGGAGCGGCGGATCGACATCCTTCTGAAAACATAAGGAAAAAGGGAGAAGTTTACACACGTCACTCACCAACTCACACATGAGTCTTTAGCAATCAAGAAAATAGTTCTAATTATAACCTACACTCAAGTGGAAGAAGCATTAAGACACAAATAACACCATTAAGATCCAAGCACACATCAAACATGATTATTACACTTGCTCCCTGTGGCTGACTCAGACCTTGGGGTAGCAGCAACAAGTCAACGATCTAATTCATCAGTACAATCTCAAAAGGGTAGTGTCTACATGGTGTGGCATGACTCTCTTCATGCACCGGAACATGCTCGCGGCTGCATGGAACAACTCATGGAAACTACTAGCATAAAACACTACTCTAGGTCATGCCCCTCGCTCAGCTCACTACTCAGTGTGCGCCCTCTGGTACGTGACGGGGTAGCGGTCCTCGGCGGGGTAGTCCGGCGGAAAGATCCGGGACACCAAGGCGTGAGCCTCTCGAACCTCCTCGGTCTCGACGGGGGTCGGCAGACGGGCCATCGGGCACAGGTGAAGCTTTAGGCGTGACTGGTGCAGCTCGAAGGTCTCGGTGCGAATCTCACGCTGAGACTCGGGGGGTAGCTCTCCGTTGAGCTCGAAGAGCTCGTCCACGCGAAGCGAGTCAGCGTCCTCCCAAGTCCTCCTCAGTCTCTCGGCCTTGTCTCTCAAGTAGACGCCAGTGCGTGTGAGCCACGCGATGTTGGCGACGTTGTCGCGCGGCTCTTCTCCAGCTTCTCCACCTTGAGTCGCTCACACCCGAGCAGGTGAGCGCGTACCGTGAGCAGGTCGTCCTTGCGCTCGAGCTTCTCCTTCAGCCTGTTCTGACTCGCTGTCAGCCTGCGCAGATCCTCCTTGGCGTGCAGCATCTCCTCCCGGGTGTCCACCCTCTCCCTCTCGGAGGCGCGGCGGGACGGTGGTCGCGCGGTCGAGGCTCAGCTCGAGCTGGCGAACACGGTGGCGTAGAGCGGTGTTCTCTCTCTCCAGCTCGACACAGCGGGGCTGGTACTGGAGCGCGTCGATGGTGGCGTCCCTGACCTGGCCGTAGAGTGTACGTGACTCGTCCTCCAGTCGGCGTGCATACTTGTCGAGGTCGACCAAGTAGCTGGCGGTCTCCACCAGGGTCTCGTCGGACTCGCGGAAGGGAGCAGCGTCAACGTCGTCCTGGATCCCCTCGTACGAAGGAACTCCGTCCACGAGCGGTGCGAGGCGCCAGTAGTCCCGGGGCAGCAGTCGAAGAGTCCCGGTCTCGAAGGAGGCGCGGTACCGAGAAGGAAGCCCAGTGCCTGGCGGCAGGCGACGTCCATCGCGGTCGCGACGGTGAGCGCAGCGCTGTAGCAGACCTCTCCCTTGAACCCGGGGAGACTCGGGTGAGGGAGCACAGCGACCGTGCAGAGCACCATCCGCCCAGTCACGGCGGGTACGTACTCAGCGCGGTACGTGACGTAGGTCGGAGGGACTCCAGGCCTGAGAAGGGCCCTCTCCATCCAGTGGCAGATCGCCCCGCACGTCTCGGGGGTGATCTCCGCGACCTGGTGCTCCATCTCCTGTGAAACGCAAGAAATTTCTGTCAGAGCAGTTGAGTAAGAAGTTTTCAAAAAGGGAACGAGTTTTATAACATAGCTCAAGGTTATAACTATAAAGGTAGAGCGTATAGAGTCCTATTTCTATCGACCTTTCCTAGGGATACGGCTACGGCCAAGCATGGCTCTGGTACCACCTGTAAAACCCCGGATTTTCATAGAAAACCCGAATCCCTGTACCATCGCGATAGTCCCTGGATCAGTGGCTATCGCGTACAGAACGTCTCACAGATTGGTACACAAAGTCATACATCGCATGACATAAAGTTAATAGTACATGAATTTATTACAAGTCCATTATGGAGAACATCATTACAAGCCTCTTGGCTGAATCAGAGTGAAAATTCTACGCAACGGTAGCTATCTTCTCAGAAGGGTCTCCATCTTTATTCTTCCCGCCACAGGCAAACTCGAGCGAAGCGACGTATCCCTCAGTCGTACCATCCGTCGGCGTTGCAGTCGAACTCGGACTCGTACCCTGCACACCCAAAGTCTATCCCCAAGGAGTGGGATAGGTCCACGTCACCAACCGTATGCAGCTTTAAGTGGCCTAGCATCTAAAGGGAAAAGAGAGTAGACAAGGAAACGGCTGTGGTTTCCTAAGCAGCAGCAGCAGAATAAAACAAGGTATCTCCATCAATATCCCGAAACCCAAGTCTCTCAACACAGCTAGGATCCACCTGGTCACCCAGAAGACCCGTCACCACCTCCTACTCCTGTCTAGGGTCGATGCGAGAACTTCCTCTCCTCGCACCTCAATGATTACAACCGGATCGACGAGGTAGATGGAGCCTCTCTCCTCTAGCCGGCTGTAACCACGGCTCACCACACTCTCACCTATATGGGGAAGGTAGAAATCCCAAAACATGAGGAACGAACATGTCTTCAAGGCAGTGTCCATAACCGAGGACGCGGCTATAGCTATAGATCGAACAACTCTGCAGAGTGTGTACACCTGTACCCATCCTGGAATGGTACCCGGCCGGTGTACGGCCGACCGAGCCCATCCTACCGGCGAACTCTCAGTAGTTACGGTCCCATCCTGCATCCGGCCCTCAAAGTTGCCCCTCCCTCGGAAGGGACTACAACAGAACTGTGAAATGCTCCCGTGTGGCCACACGGGAGTCGCTCTGAGAGGGTGGTCTCACCTCCACCGCTCCCCCACTGATACCCCGCTATCCATCCTAAGCAGGTATGGTTCCGCACTTGCCGAGCTCAACACGGCCCTATCCCCACTCTCGGCGGGGTGGTTTGTATGATGTCCTATAAACAAGTTGATCCACTCGGTTTCAGACCGGGGCGAGCTCATGTCCTCCAAGCGCACGTAAAACCCCAACACCTAGGCTCCGAAAACCGTAACAGGAGGGATGCATTGAGGAGTGCACCCCTATCCCCGATCCCAGATCGGTTGTTTCGAGCTCACCCCCGCCAAAGTACCCAAAACGCCTTCTCCTGCCAGTTTTTACCCCACACACGCCAAGAACCACTATTCCCATCCCAACACATGCATCGTGAAGCTCGGCGCATATACACGCCCACATAAACATATATAGTAGTGGTAGGACAATCAAGGACAGGGTAAACAAAGAGGCAGTGCAAGGTTCATCAACATGCATATATATAAAGTAAAGCACTAGCAATACTACTCAGCAATGCCTAATGGGTATTTCAGAATCAGTCGGGCGTGAACCTGGGGTCGGGTAGTCCTCCGCGGCAAAGTCGTCGGCGTAGTTGTACTCCTGGCTCAGCTCTCCGGCTCCTGCTGCTCCTAATAGCGCGAAAAAGAAAATAAATAGCGGTCCTAAAGCAACTTAAATTCCAAATAAGAGCATTGAAGAACCAAAACAGATTAACCACCGACCCAACCCGGAGTTTAAGATTTTAGAAATTTTCAGGAAGTGGTTTCACAATTTTTGGAGTCAAAACGGATTTTCTAGGATTTTTCAAAGGGAAAAACTAATTTCTGGAAATAATAAAGAAAATACGTTTAACCCCTAAGGGCTCAGCCACACCGGATCCCAGACCGGATCCGATGCGGTCAGTCCCCCCCCCCCCCCCCCCCCCCCCCCGCGTCCCGCGTGTGGCCGCCCGCCATTGGTGGCGCGAGGCGATCCCGAGGGGACCCGTGCGGCTGGCGCGGTGTGGGCCGGCGTGTGGTCGAGCTAGGGGTGGCCGAGCCACAGCGGATCCCGGCGGTTCCACTATGGCTACGTCCGCATGTGGTCACCGGTGCACCCCTAAGGCCGTGTTTTCAGCAGCGACGCAAGGTGTTTGACGAAATGCCGAGGAGAGGGACGGCGGCGCGGGATGACCTCGCCGGCGGCGGCCTCCACGACGCCTGGGAGAACGGCCAGAACGGGGTAACCTCAGGGAAGCTCCTAGGTTACTGGGCTCGATGGGGCGCAAGACCAGGGCGGTGTCCGTCGCGCGAGGCCATCGCCGGCGTGGGCGCGGCGGCGTCGGCGCGGCGGCGGTGGCGGGAACCTAGATTCGTGCGGGGGCGCGTGTGCAACGGCGTGCGCGGGGAAGTGCGCGCGCGCAAGGCAACCTCCACGGCCGGTGGAGAGGTTGGTCGCGATAGGGGCGACGGGCGGCGTCACGGCGGAGCCGGCTCGTCGCCATGGGCGGCGGCGTGCGCGGCGTCCGCGGCGGGCCGGTGTGTTCGTGACGGTGCACGGCGTGGTGTCTAGGGCGCAACAGATCGCGACGTGCTCCCCTTTGGCGACCGTGTGCGCGTTCAAGACTACGGCGACACGGCCATCCCGTGCGCGGCGGCGGCGCGGCGAGCACGGTGGGCTCGTGATCACGGCGGGGCACGAATTAGGGGCCAAGGCCCGGCCTTTGCCCTCACGGCCGCGGCGCACGCGTCTTTGGGGTGCACGCTTGCGAGTGCCGTGGCCCGCACGGCGCGTCCGCGGGCACGCTCGCGTCGCGAGCGCGACGCGGCGCTCCGACACGGCGCGGCGGCGACGGACGATCACGGCGTCCTACAGCAAAGGGAAAAAGAAGACTAGGCGGGCGGCGCGCGCGTCGACGAGGGCAGCGGCACCTGCAGAAAACATCCCGGCCGGAACGAAGGCCGGCTTCACCGGCGGCGGCGCGGCGGCGGCGGGGCACCGGCGCGTTCCACCTCGGCTCGAAGGCCGGGGCATCCACATGGGGAGGGAAGCGGTTGTCCTCACCTTGGTGGCCACGGGCCGGGGGTGCGGGCGCGTCGGTGAAGAGCGGCGGGCGGGCGGGACGGCGAGGAAGAAGAGGAGGCAGGCGGCGGCGCGGCGTCGAGGAGGAAGAGGAAGCAGAGGATGCGGCGTTCACGGCGGGTCCGGCTCCTCCCTCGGGCGGCTCGGCTTCACGGCGAACGGCTTCCCCGCGGGCGGCTCCTCTCCCCACTCCCCTTCTCCCCCTCCACTACTCCTCCGGCGGACGGCGTGGGACGGCGGGGGCTCCTCCCCCCGGGGGTGGTTAGGGTTTCGGGGCTTCCGGCCGGTGTGGCGGTGGTCCTTAAATAGGGCGGCGCGGCGGGGACACGTGGGCGGCCCGGATGCACGGGGCGCGCGGCACGCCGCGGCGGCGGCGGTGGCGCCCCCCCCCCCCCCCCCCCCCGCCTTGCCTTTGGGCGTCGGCCAAAGCTAAAGGAAGGGGATGACACCCCGGCGTCATCGCGCTTTGGGCGACGCGGGCGGCGGGTCCCGCTTGTCGGCGACACGGCGGCGGCGCGCGGTTGGTGGGGTGCGGCGCGCGGCCGGGCCGGGCCGTGATGGGCTCAAAGTGGCGCTGGGCTGGTTGTGAGGTTGTCGGCCTGGAAGGTACAGTAGCGCTTGCCAATATCCCTAAGGCTATTAAGTGGATTCAAATTTGAATTTAAATTCAAATTTGAAGCTACCCCAAATAAAATCCAAATAAGATTCACATAAAGAGCCAAATTTTCACACTAGCAGGGTATACATCCTAAATGTATCGTGGAAGCCAAAATTAAGTCTAGGAATTTTGGGAAAGAAAGCAGGAAGACATTCTTATTCGACTTACGAGCACTCCACTTCAATTCAAGTTTTTTGAAATTCAACATTTTGAATACAAGTCAAAACTAAGGATGTTACAGGGGCCGGCGCCGGCGGAGTCAACGGCACGGTAACTGCCGTGGTCATGGCCGCCGACAGGGCTGCCACCACCTGCTGCGGCTCCACTGCTGCGGCCGTGCCGCGCGGAGCCCTCGCTCACCGCCATCGCCGTGCTCCCGACCGCCCGCGGCACCCTCAATGAGCGCCGCCTCGTGGGGACGGCTGCGTCCGACCTCAACACCTTGGCGGGCGCGAGGGGGGCACGGTAGGCGCCACCCTGCGAACGCGAAGATGAGAAAATCAAACTCCCGCCCCTCGAAGACATAACGTCTGGGGGAGCGGTTGCTTACCTCAGGGTGGAGAAGCCCCGCTTCCTCTTCCTTGGGGGCTCGACGGGCGTTGTGGCTGCGGCCAACGTCGCCACCGCCGCACCCCCAGTCACCTCCGCGGCGCGCGCTGCCTCACTCATGGACTGCCTGACGACGGGCGCTCCCGCGCCCACCCCGAACGCGGCTCCCTCTCGCCGCCTCCGCGGCTCTTGGCAAGGAGGGCGCAGGCTCTCACCTCTCGGGCAGAGCTCGTCCCCCATCACTCTCCTTCTCCTCTTCCTCGTCCGACAACGAGTACTCCGAAGTCACCGGCGAAGAGAGTCCCTGCTGCTCGCGTAGCCGGAACTCCTCACTCTTCTGTTCCCGGCGCTCCCGTCGCCGGATCCTCTTCTCCTTCTTGCGCGCCGCCCGCTCCTCGCTTCCCCGCCGCGCGCGCGCGCGCTCGGGCTCGGGGCGTGGGTAGATCGGACCGCGCGACGTTCACGGTCACCATCTGCAGGGGACGAGCGAAAGATCAGACCTCGCCGACGCACCGCAAGTAAATGGCGGGAGAGAGGACAAAAATTCCACTCACCAGCGGGCCGTGGGGGAGCATGACGAACGACCAGAGGTCGTCGTTGCCGTACCTGACGGCCTTGAGGTTGATGGCGCGCCTCACCCTCGTGGCCGCGTACTCCTGCGGGAAGGGGTCATGTGCCAGCCGCGATTGCGCCAGCACCATGGGGTCGGCCGCCTCGCTCATCTCGAAGATGCGGAGCCGCTTCTCCATGAGGGGGATGATCCGCCGGTGATGGAGGTTCGCGAGGACCGAAGCCGCGCCCAGCCCAGCGTCCGCTAAGTTCTTCAGAGCGAGCAAGGCTGACTCCAGCCGGTCCTGGCGCGAAGATGGCGACACGTTGTGCCACCAAGAGTCGGCCTTCTCCTTCAGAACCTTGCCGGTGTAGGAGGGAAGGCCGGGCTCGTCGTTGCGGAGGTAGAACCACCCCCGTTCCCACTCGGCATTGTTGGAGGTCATCGTGCAGGGAATGTAGAGTTCCCTGCGTGTCTCTCGCAGCAAGATCGACACACCGCCGGTGCGCACCGCGCGACGCACCCGCGGCTCCGGCATGAGGAGCGTGTGCAGCTCCGCGCGAAAGAGGTGGACCCAGAGATCCCAGTTCACCGGGATCCCCAGGAACCCCTCGCAGACGCCGACGAAGGTGGCCGCCTACGAGATCGCGTTAGGCGTGAAGTTGTGAAACTCCACGCCGTAGTGGTAGCACAGCCCGCGCATGAAGCGGCTCGCCGACGCCGCGAAGCCACGCTCGTGGAAGCGGATGAAGCTGACCACATAGCCGTGCGGCGGGTTGGGCTCCCGGTCCACCGACAGCGGGACGATCCACGCGGGGGTTGCCCGTCCACGTTCGGTGCCAGCTGGCCGCCGTTCGCGAGCTCGTGCAGCGCGAACGCCATCACCGTCGAGCGAGGCCACGGCAGCGGATCGATCACGGTGATGGATTGCGGGGGAGCCATGTCGATCGGCGAAGAAGCGCGGAGACGAAGCGAACGCTACGCAAGACGAAGGGGCGCGCAGTGCTCTGAAGCGGAAGCGAGAGAGACGGGGGCGATGGGCGCTAAGCGTTGAGGTAAAAGAACTCACCTCACCCTCCTCGGATTTATAGATCCACGGAGCCACGCTCCCCGAATGGCGCGCTCTGCGCGCATTAACTGCAGGTGAACAGTGCCCGTCATTGACAAGCAGGGCCCACCACGACCGAAGCGGCCAGGCGCACGCACACGCGCGATCATTACAGCGTGGCAACCGAAGAGCCGTGGCGGGCCGTCACGTCCGCCCGCCCACGTCGCCCACTACACGCGTGGTCGCGGCGCCTGAAAAGGCGCACCCGCAGCGCATAACTGTGGCCGCGACTGTGGGCATTAAATGGCCCGGTCCCTTACCAAGTAAGGATGACCCTCAAGCGGCCCGAGCACGAGGCTGAAGAAACCCAACCCTCGAAGGGTGCGATTACCGACCAGTGGTCCCGAAGCCCACTCAGCGAGAGCGGGCGCCACAGGTGCCCTCGATTCATGAGGATTACTGATCAGCGACTCGTGGGCCGGTCCGACCGTGAGCCCTCGAGTCCTGCAAGTGCAAAAAGTCGGGGGCACCCAGCTACCATCCCGCAGTGGCCCTACTAATCAGGGGGTTCGAAGCCTGACCCTAGAAGGGTTCGAATAGGCGCCCCAGATCGACAGAGTCAGGGATGATGAGGGGGCGCGCATTCGAGCCTATCCTCGAGCCCACCGGCTCGAGGGTGCCCCACATGTCGTATTCAAGAGCCAGCGAGGGCAGCTAGTTGGGGGGATCCCATCGAGGGAGAGCTTCCGCGCCCTCGGTCCCTAGCGAACGGGACCGAGCCCCACCTAGCAAACCCGCGCGAGCACTTTCATGGATGAGTCTTCGGACCACGAACCAACCCTTATCGAACGGGGCATGGGCATCCACTTGAATCACCCGATAACAGGTCGTCGAGGAATCCGCAATCCGCGACCCGACCGATGGGGGTTGCGGAAACCTCACCCTCCGTCTCGCGGAGGGACGGCGAGGGAGCGTTCAAAAGAAGTCGGAGAGCTCGCCCCGATCGCCTCGAACGGGCCCAGGGTCGGGGGCTCAACGCACGGCTACACCTCTTAGGGTGCACCGAACGCAGGCAGCGCCAGTTATGTGCGCGTGGCACCGCCGAGGCCGGCTGGAACATTGCCGATGTTGGTTGAAACTAACACCTCGCACGCTGGTAGATCTCGTGAAAAACCCCTGCAGGAGCACTCATGCTCCTACAGGGCTTCGGGGGCTAGACCCACGGGTCCGCTGATGTGGCCCCACGGAACAGCATTAGCAACCAGGAGGGAAGAACGTCCCATCAGCAAGCGTCAGCATCTGCGGGATCCTAACGGATACACCCACAGATGCTCGGGGGCTACTGTCAGGGACAACCATAAGGGTCCCCTAAATAACCAGGGGAAACCCGCTTAAAACTCGTAAAGAAATGCAAAACACGAACTAACTCACGAGCCTAAAAACGCACGCGCTAAAAGACCACACCCCTGGTGGCCCCCGCGGCCCGCCAGAGCGCTCTCGGGCGAGGTCCGCCTCGCTCAAGGGCTGAACGCCCCCTCAGGAGAGGTCCGCCTCGCTCGAGGGCCCCTGCACGCACGACGCCCCCGTTCCTGCTTGCACGTCCGAGCATTTAATGCTCTGACACCGCAGGACTGCGCCACAGCCTGACGTGCCTGGGAATCACGCCCCGGCGCTGTTCCACCGACTCCCTGGGGAAGACCATCCCCACCACTATACAACATTGTGCGGAGAGGCCAGTGTCAGCTCCGTGACACTGTGCCGCCTACTTTCGTACGGCTAACACGCCGAGCCCTCGAAGGGGGGGGGCGACGGAACCCTCGAATAGGGGTGAATGCTTTTCTATGAGTACACAGGACAACATCGTGTCGTCAAGCCAGCGGGAACGGTCTTCTCTGTCGTTGTCAGCCCTGTGCGGCCATCCCCGCCACTGCAGCGCCACATCGGGTACTGCGACGACATCCCTAATGCTGTTGGAGCGCACGGGGACAGGACGTCGCCACGCCCGCCACTGTACCTCGTACGGACCCCCGTTGACGGCACCCTCGAGCCGGCCCACGGGCGGCGGCCGGACATCCAACCTCTATGCCACCACCCTCGAAGCCGCCCTTGTACGGGCACAGGACTCACCACGACGCCCCAACAAGAGCGAGATTCACCAGGACAGCCGTAAACTCCATGGCACTGCTCGCCATGCCTCCACACGTAGGAGAATAGTACGGCACGCCTGTAAATTGCTCTGTCCTTGGCCTATAAATGGAAGGGCAATCCCCCAGCCACAGGGGGGAGACGACAGATAGCGATCACACGCACCCTTTTCGCCTTCACCACGATATTGGCACTTATCTCAATCAATACCTCTGGGACTTGGAGGCCCGGCCTCCTCTCCCGCCACACTTGTAGCCCCCCTCTACAAGCACCACGGTGCAACACAATATAGTGCCCCGAGCACGCCACTACTGGACGTACGCCCCGGCCGGAACCAGGATAAAAACCAGTGTCATTAGTTGCTTAGCACCGGCCCATCGAGGGGAAGATCTCAGCGCTCATTACTAGTTAGTGTCGGGACTACATTCCGCACTGACAATATCATATTAGAAAGAATAGGAAGAGAATCTAACAATTTTCTCAAATTCTCTTAGCTTTGTACATCAACAACCAGCTGTGTGTGGGTCGAAATGAGAGCATGAGCACTAAGCAGAATACACCACCTCTAGATATGTGCTAGATGCTAGGAGCTCAACACATGCTAGAACATGACATTTGAATTTAATAATGACATATTATTTGAAATTCAAAAATCAAAAGGTTTTCCTTTATTATATTGTATCTTCCTACCATACTCTAAATTTCTTTTGGAAATTATTAAGAAAATCATTGAATCTCATTAATGCATAGATATTGTTTAGAAAGGGAATTATACCATTTGATATTGTCCCTTCATTGCCATCTCGAGTTCTTTTTGTATGGAATTTTCCTATAATATAAGCATCACTGATGAGCAAACAATGATGAGGTTTAGGAGACACAGATAACGACACATGAGGTTGGGATGATGTGGTCGTGATGGGATTATTGGAACGACGATGAAGTCGAGGAGCTACAGCAATGTAGGGCGTGATTGGTTGGCATAGTAACCGAGCCTGGCTTGGTCTCGGCAGCCAGGCCCCGGCTGGCCAGGCCCTTGGCATGCAAGTCGGGTGCGATTGGTAGGGTGTATATGGCCCAACCAGACTCACGGGGTGCAGCGGAGTGTGGTTTGGTTGCCCGCACCAACGCCAGAGCCAGGCCCCCCACATGCATTTTCCCCCCATTACCTGCATCTCCAGAGACGCTTGAATCCTCCGTTTCTCGAGAGCCATGCTCGCGTTGGCAAGCCAGCCCACAGGGCCCAGTATGTAGGGAGAGAAGAAAGTTAGACCAAGGCCTAGATGCAACTAACCAATCATTAGTTGGATCAGACTTGGGTGCCCACAAGCAGGTAAACAAACCAAACCCTGATGCATCATCTGGCAGGCCACGCCGACACGACCCTGGCTGCGGTGGTGGAATGCACACAGAGGGGAACATGAACCAATCACGCTCGTCCTTGTTGATTAGTTCCCTGCATGTACTGAGGCTGGTTGCTGCAAGATGATGATTGGTTGCCTAACTATACACTTGTCCAAGTCTTTCTTCCTCACTTCATACATGCAGCTCGCACCTATGGACCCTGGCCCAAGAGAGGCTCATTTCTTACATACGTATATCCGCAGAGCCTGGCTCGGATAGGCTATTTGCATCACGTCAGGCTGAGCCGCTGCTCCAGCCATCCAATCAGTCGTATGTTGCACCTTCAGAACCTGGTTCGGCTGGAAGCTGGCAACCAGTCACCCCCGAAGTGAACAAAGTGATCAAGGCGAAGACAGAGAGACGAGTAAAGTTTTCTCTCGTGGCATCACACGGGCATGATTGCTAGTTAACATAAAAAGATGATTTAGACCTCACATGAACCGGCTATCAAGTTTAGAAACTCATATGTACATTTTGAGAGTTTGAGAATTTGAATGACACCCGCTGCTAGCCAAGTTTAAAAATTGACGGTACATTTTTACTCTTTGAGGATCCATTCTTCTTCGAGCGGCTCGCCTAGTTGGCCACCAAATAGAAACATTTTATATCACTCCCTAAACATTTGAAAACTGGTCAAATTACTCTATAAAGTATTTTTGAAAAATCATAATAAATCGCAGAAAAATCATAAAATGGAAAATCCAATTGTGTTGAACTTACAATGAGTATATCTACAGTGAACATATAATATGGTATGATTGAGTACATTTTTTACAGCTATGAAGTAAAATCTCTACCTATTATTAAAGCAAGGATTGTTTCTGCCTGTATTTTTCGTACGTCACCCCTTATTTGAGTCGTAATCGGAATAGTAAAAGAAATTGAAACGAGAAGAAGAAGCAAGCGGATTACACAATCCGTACCGGAACATCCTTTGCAAAACAGGGAAGGAAGAGGAGCAGCAGCACCACACCAAGGAGCACAGTACCAAATGTGAGCACTCATTGGACATCGACACTAGGTGCGGAATCAAGTAGTAGTAACTAACATCTAGAAAGCTTTAAAACCTAAAACCCTCCCTATAGCCGCAACACTCCATCTAGAAAGCTTTAAAACCTAAAACCCTCCCTATAGCCGCAACACTCCAGACCCTATCTCCTTTCAGTCAACCTAAAAATGGGTTGCCTGCATCCTCCGCTCCCCTTTGGTGCTGTCTGCATAGCAAATGGTGGTTGGATACCGTATTCTGGCGAAACTCCGGTGAGGAGTCATGGAGGACTGGGCGGCGCCTATGGCAAGCGACGGCGCTGCCGGCAACATCTTTTTGCTGTTCGTTCGTTCCCCACCACACCGTTTACTGGGCCGTGATCCACCATTAGAAACATTAACAAAAGAGAACTTGGACTCGGCTGAGCGCCACGACACGGCAAGGGACAAGCGGACGGGGTGAACTTGCTTGTGTGGTGGGCTGCCTGCCGGGCATCTGTATCACCTCAATCAAAATATATAAAAAAGATGACCACAGTCGAAATTGATTGGAACAAAAGATTAATAAATAGAATATCATATTAGATTGGAACAAAAGATTAATAAATATAATATCATATTAGAAAGAATAGGAAGAGAATCTAACAATTTTCTAAAGACAACAAAAAAACATAATAAGCATACCGTATTATATGTTCATTGTGTAGGTCTACTCATTTGAACCCCAACACAATTATATTTTCCATTTTACGATTTTTATGTGATTTACTATCATTTTCAAAACTACTTTAAGGGTAATTTTATTGATTTTGCAAAGTTTAGAAGGTGATATGAACTATTACAACCCCATAAGTGAGGGGTGATATAGACTTTTTCGCCCACCGAATCAACGGCAACCAAAAGCAAAATCCATCCTCCTAAACAAATATCATCAACGGCCACCGCCAGCCTAAACCAAAAGCAAAAGGGTACAAAAACTCTTCCCTCGTGGCTCGCCTTGTCGCCCACCAAATCCCGGAGCAGAGCACACTGCTCAAACTACACTTCCACCGATCCATCCCTTTCTTCGAAATTAAGCAAATATTCCAGCAGCTTCCATCAATCGACCCAAGATTTGCTCCAGTACACCCTGGAGGAGTCCCGTTTCCCTTGACGATCGATAGCTGGAGCGGTTGGGGGTGGTGACGATGGAGTGCCCACCACCTGTTCGACGGGAGGACGGTGAAATAGAATGGGCCGAGGCGGCTAGGAAATACCTCGACGTGGTCTCCTCGGGCGACGAGGGGGCGGCGGTGAGGGCCACGCTCGAGGTCAAGCGGATGGCCAGCCACGCTCCGGATCGTGCCGTGCGCCTCGCTGTCTGGGCGCTTGTTGGCCTCCTCGACCGGTCGCCGCCGCCTCGTCTGCAGGCGGCGGCGTCTCAGGCCCTGTGCTCCGTCGTTCGCGTCGATGGTGGCAAGTTCGCCGACGAAGTTGTTGATGCGGGCTTCTTCCCCGTGGCGCAGAGGCTGCTCCTGGAGTCGGAGGAGGTGCCCCAGAGGATCCTGCTGAGGTGCCTCAGCTGCATCCTGTCTTTCCACGCAACTAGCCGTGTGGTGTTTGCAAGGGGCGGTGGCGCAGAGGTTATCTTGGGCCTATTTGAGGGCTGCTCTGGTGCGACGAAGCGGCACTTGGTGGAAATTCTGAGCGCGTTAGCGTTGGTGAGAGAAGTCCGGCGTCTGATCCTAGCTGATGGAAAGGTTGAATACCTAGTGGAGGCCATTTCGTTTGGTAACTTGGTGTCAAGGACCAGAGCAGCTCAGGCTGCTGGCCTGCTTGGTGCATCAACTAACGGCCGATCTTCGCTTGTTCAGATGGGTGCGCCGCTGGCTCTAGTTGGACTGATGAGGGATGGTGATTCCTCAGCAAAGCTTGTTGCTGCTAATGCGCTTGGTATAGTCTCATCAATTGGACATCTCCCACTGATTCATCAATCTGGCACTATACCTTTATATGCTGAACTGCTAAAAAAAAACCGTCGATTTGCAAAAGATATAGTGGAGGATGTATTCTGCATTTTAGTTTCAATCAGGGGCAATGCTGAAGTGGTTCTGGCGAATCTGGCTGGAATCCTGAGGGGTGAAGATGACCTTGCAATAAGTTCTGCTGTCGATGTTTTGTTGGCTCTTGCTGGATATAAGAGCATCATTCCTTTCCTTAAAAGTTCTGGAGTAATAACTGTTCTGGTGGATCTTCTGCAGAATGGGAATCATGATGTTGTTGAGAAAGTTACAGGAGTTGTTGCACAGTTAAGCTATGAGGAGTATATCAGGGAAGGTTTGATGGAAGCTGGTGCTATTCCCATTCTTTTAGATTTGCTTCATGGCGATTTAGAGGACTTGACGGAGTCTGCAGCAGCAGAAGCTTTGATTAATTTTTCTGAAGATCCATCATGCCAAGAGTATGCACCAATGCTACAAAGGGTACCAGAAATTTCGGCATTTCGATATCACTTGTTTCATTTCCGAATTTCTCAAAGCCACTTGATTCAATCTGCGAGAAGACGGATAGAGCAGCGTTTGAACTCACAATAAGAACTTCGTGACTTATGGTATGTATGTCATCTTAGTCTTTTGAGTATCTATGTTACAAACATTCTTTCTATGTGATAGTATTCTTGATGATGTTTGATGCCTGTTCTGACTTCTGGTGGAAGTAGTCTTCGACTCATCGTGTCATTTGATTTTAGTGTATGCCTGGTATTTACATGAGTAAACCCAAGCACAAGATTGGAGTTTTCAACGACCATGGACTTGTGAGACTGCAATATTTATGCAAGAAAATCAATAAATATGTTTATAATCATGAACCATGAGTAATGCCAAGAAAAAATAATCGTTCATTTAGTAGTTTTAGTGAGATGATTTTCTCTAGACATAGACCTTCATCAAGTGTTTTCTGTGACTGAACAATATGAGCAAGGGACAACCTGAACTAAAACCATAACAATGTCAGCTGTGCTGATATTTAAACTTGTAAGAGATAAACAATTCTTTTGGATTTCACAGTGAACAGTCAGCTGCTAGGTTATTACTTATTACTTGGATACCTGGAATTGTTGGATTAGTGGTTTATTTGAAAGAATGGTACAACAGGTACACCAAAGAGACTGGCAATATTATAGAATATGTCAACATTCTGTTCAACTATCATTGAAGGACATGATGCCATATGCACTGTTGAACTAGAGGCACTCTATAAGATGAAAAGAATACACAACCACGTACAGTTCTTAAGAGGACATTGATTTGGGGGGGGGGGGGCATAAGTCTGGAAAGAACACACAGTTAGACTTGGCAAAATTCTAAAGTTCAAACTAGCTAGGATGTTATTAAAATTGGCTAAGTGTACTGGCCATTTGTCATGTTTTTATGAATCAGATGTAATAAAATGTAGCAAGTGCCTTTTTTGCCTGCTATGGGAGAACGCGGTTTGGCAATGGCTGCTAAAAAATAAATGTCTAGGTGGTAAAAGGAAACTCTAGCTCATGTTGAAGGGAAATATGTGACTCTCACTTTCGGCCAGGTCTTTTGATAGCGAACATTCCAAGCCAAGAATGGGGCCAACTAGATTTTGGAATGGTAAATGGTTGAGTAACACTAGATAATGTGCGACGGAAACAGATCACTGTGACGGATATTATAATATCTATACCACTCAATCCATCCTTCTGCAGTCCGATTGTTTGTGGATATATTGATTGCATGGCAACATAGTGCAATCTACCTGTTCACCTAGAAGTATTATGGAAACTCAAGATCTCATTCAAGATTAGATTATCTTACGGTATATAGGTAGATGAATTCTTTCGACCAAATATAATTTAGCTAAAAGATAATTCAATCTACCTTTTCGCTGAAAGTGTATGATTTCAATCATAATGAAACCATTTGTCACCTCTTCTGTGATTTATCTTTGCTAGAACTGTTAAAAATCATCTGCATTGCCTTGGTTAAAAAAAACACAGCTTTAGTGGTCCTTCATCTTGTTGTTGTTGTGCATTAGCTGGCTTAAAAAAAGGGAGGAGGAGAAAAGAAAAACGATGTTAGTGGAGTAGCTACCATTTTTTGGTCTTTATGGTCTGCTGTAATGATTGTCTTTAATAATAAACTTAAAGCAATTGAGGTTGCAAATGATTGTAGATTGATTTGAGGGAGTAAGTAGTACAGGGCTATATAAGCAAGAATCCAGGAGGTAGTTTATAGAAACATAACAGACCAGAGAGATTCTTGCCTATGTTCAATCAGTCAGAGGAATGAGGATATGCTCCAGGCTCACACGTCTGTGCATACTACATTACTACATACTTCGCACAAATGCACACACTACATGCTAACATAAATCTCACACATCTGTTATGCTTGCGATTTTCAGAGGGGGGCTATGTTGGTTACAAATCTGGAGGTTGCTACTACCTCCGTTCGTCAATTGTTGACATTTCCAACCATGGATTGAACTAGGAATGAACTAATCTACCCTGTGCGAACATCATCAATAAGAAAACGGAGGGAGTACAAAGGAAGGATCAAAGGGAAAGTTTTTTTAGAAGGCATGCAATGCTTTGAACATAGTGGCTGTGGAAGTTTTCACTGACAATAGGGTATGTGGCTAATCTGGATGCCACTTTTAATACTTCATTTCTTTCATTCGTCATAATATTGGATCAAGGCTGTATGCACTGGTGGATGCAAAAGGCAAAAGGATCTTTCTTCATTGTCTAAACTAACATTTAGTTACTGGAAAAGGGTAAAATAGTTTTTAGAAATTCAGAGAAACTCCATGATTAACAAAAATTTGAATTGCTATGGAGTTCTAGAAATCTTTTGATTGCCTGCATCCTGGATTGTCGAATGGTTATGTTTTTGGTTCGAGGTCTAGAAGTTACCAAATTCAATTTGAGTTCTGCAGCGTTTTATTTCCTCCCCTACATTACATCATTTAGAACAAGAAGAGCCTGTTGTGTGTAAAATTGATAGGGTCCTTGTGGATTGAGAACATTACTGAATTGTACCTACTGACTTTCGTCTACATACCGGCTGTAAATCCTACCGGCTGTAAATTAGTAAGTCTAAACACAGATGGCCCTCTAAGCAGGAGACACACTACCACACAATAATGTTGAAAAGCCATCAAGGGAAGTGTTTTTCCAAGCAAATTAAATATAAATAAAGGCAAATGTTTTTTATGATATATGATCAAAGGATCAAATTGAAGCGATGAGTTCTTGTCCCATCGATTGTCGTTAATACCGTGCGTCAATGATATACGCGTGTGCGGATTAGCATGTTGGTTTTGTTTAATAAACATATATATGCATGGCCCGCGAGTGGAGACGAAATGGGAAGGGAGTTTTGTAGCTGCGGCCCTGCACACCTGGTGACCTGTGATGGGCAGTGGTTCCGTCGTTCTCCGTGGTGACCTGTGATGGGCAGTGGTTCCGTCGTTCTCCGTGCTTGGTTAAGCTCTTTGACACTTTCACGAATGTGAGAGCGAATCATTGGAGTATTTAATTTTAAAACAAATATAAAATCAATTGAAGCATTTGACTCTTGACTAAGCGTGCACGGCTGTCTCGTTGATCACTCGAGCTGTTAAACTAGCGTCATCCATGGAGATATTTACGGATACTTAGACCGACCTGGCTAGCTGGGCTGTTCCGGTACCGTGAATCTATTTTATTTATAGTCCCAGGAAGAACATGAATTCATGATTCTGGTCGTTCTGTACTTGTGTGTTTGGTTTAATCCACCTAGGCTAGAATGATTCCGAGCTATGAAAACAACGACAGTTCAGTAACTCGGATCAATTTTCCATTTTGTATTTTGTTGGAAGCCATTTTAGAATCGACAAGAAGCTCAATTACCATTTTGGGGTCCGTTTTTTTTTTCAAAAAAAAAGTGCACTGAACGCCACGGGACACACTATGAAGAAGCAGGGGAGTACAACGAAACAGCCAAAATGTTTCGCAACCTAAGCTATTTGCTAACATGGCCTAAGCGCCAAGTGACAACACGTCGACACGAGGTTTCCAATGTTAGGTCTGAGCGAGATCGAGTAACTTTGATATGCAAGCCACATGAAGAATTCAATATTTCGGCGTAAGGTAAGATAATCTCTACGTATGCTGAAAGAACTCTCAATCAGATTAAGATAATCACATTACCACCGAAGAAGATGACGACGGCACTGTATTAACAGTTTTATATGTAATCATCACCAAAACATCAAAGTTGACACGGAAACTATCGATGATCGACCCCTCCCTTTCTCTGAAAATGAGCCCCGTGGCCCCACATTTGTCAGTCTCTGCCTCTCTCCCTCGTATCGACCGATCAGAAATTAAGCCAGAGGTGATCACGTTGTTGCCCACTCTCGCCTATATATGGACGCCTATCGATCTTCTTCTCATATGTTGGCTAGCCTGGGACATGTAAAACCTTGTACACCACTACTTCAGCCGAAACCTGGTCCGAGACCAAGAGCGTACGTAGTGGCGTAGTGCAAGGTTTTAGGAGATCTCGAGCTCCCGAAGGTAACAATGGCAGAACAGCACAAAGAAGCAACAAACACGGCAGCCTCCGATGGGCGCCTCCCCGACGGCGTCGCGGCGAGGAAGAAGACCAACGTTCGGTTCGCCTTCGCCTGCGCCATCTTGGCCTCCATGACCTCCATCCTCCTCGGCTACGGTACATAAATCATCACCATCTCTCTGTGTTTTTTAGGGTGTGTTCTCTTTGCTAAAAAGGGTGAAATGTGGTGTGTGAATAGTATTTGTTGGTGTGTGATGTGATGGGTAAATAGGGAACACCCTCTACAAAGGAGAGACCGGGGCCCTACGTTGTTGCTGCTGAAGTACGCGCGTCATGTTCAGTAACTTCGTCGTGTTAAGTGTCTTGACACTTTCTCTACGTGTGCTTTTATAGACATCGGGGTGATGAGTGGCGCGGCGCTGTTCATCAAGGAGGACCTCAAGATCTCGGACGCCAAGGTGGAGGTCCTACTGGGCATCCTCAACCTCTACTCGCTCATCGGCTCCTTTGCGGCGGGGCGCACCTCCGACTGGATCGGCCGCCGGCTCACCATCATCCTCGCCGCCGTCATCTTCTTTGTCGGCGCCTTCATGATGGGCTTCTCCGTCAACTACCCCATGCTCATGGCCGGCAGGTTCGTCGCGGGCATCGGCGTGGGCTACGCGCTCATGATCGCGCCCGTCTACACGGCGGAGGTCTCGCCGGCGTCGTCGCGGGGGTTCCTCACCTCCTTCCCCGAGGTGTTCATCAACTTCGGCATCCTCCTCGGCTACGTCTCCAACTACGCCTTCTCCCACCTTAGCCTCAAGCTCGGCTGGCGCCTAATGCTGGGGATTGGCGCCGCGCCTTCCGTTGTTCTCGCGCTCATGGTGCTGGGCATGCCCGAGTCCCCGCGGTGGCTGGTCATGAAGGGCCGCCTCGCCGACGCGAGGGTGGTGCTCGACAAAACCTCCGACTCGCCCGAGGAAGCGGCCCTGCGCCTTGCGGAGATCAAGGCGGCGGCCGGCATCCCCGCCGACCTCGACGGGGACGTCGTCGCCGTGCCCAAACGGACCGGCGGCGAGGAGCGCGTGTGGAAGGAGCTCATCCTCTCGCCGGCGCCGGGCGTCCGGCGCGTCCTCCTGTCGGCGCTCGGCATCCACTTCTTCCAGCAGTCGTCGGGCATCGACTCGGTGGTGCTCTACAGCCCGCGCGTGTTCCAGAGCGCCGGCATCGCCGACAAGAACAAGCTGCTCGGCACCACCTGCGCCGTCGGCGTCACCAAGACGCTCTTCATCCTGGTGGCCACGTTCACGCTGGACCACTTCGGGCGGCGGCCGCTGCTGCTGACCAGCACGGGGGGCATGCTCGTCAGCCTCGTCGGCCTCGGGGTGGGCCTCACCGTCATCGGCCACCACCCGTCGGGCACAACCGCCCCGTGGGCCGTCGGCGTCTGCATCGCCTCTATCCTCGGCGTGGTGGCCTTCTTCTCCATCGGGCTCGGGCCCATCACGTGGGTGTACAGCTCGGAGATCTTCCCGCTGCACCTCCGCGCGCTGGGGTGCGCGCTGGGCGTCGGCCTGAACCGCGTCACGAGCGGGGTCATCTCCATGACCTTCCTGTCGCTCTCCAAGGGCATCACCATCGGGGGCAGCTTCTTCCTCTACGCCGGCATCGCGTCGCTCGCCTGGGTCTTCTTCTTCACCTACCTCCCGGAGACACGCGGCCACACGCTCGAGCAGATGGGCGAGATCTTCGGCATCCCCAACATGGCCGGCGACGACATCTATCAGCAGCAGCAGTCTCCGGAGAAGGAGAGGAACGCCGTCGAGATGGCATCGACGGCCGCCACGTACTAGATGCCAGAAACGAGCACTGACGAATTGATTACTAGCTAGTGTCGAGCTGAGAAGAGTCGCGCAGCGGTTGAAGGAAGCGTGAAGATGCTGGACTGATGGGCAGACACGAGCGTAATAATTTTTATAGTTTTAAGTGCTGAATAATTATTGGACTTGCAGTAGTACGTGTACGTTGAGGTGTGTGGTGTAACCAAAAACTAGTGATGTATATATGGATGATCGGACCGGGAGTCAAGCATGAGAGTAAGTACAATATGTTGTGTAATAACTATCCTGCAAGGTTTGTTGCGAAATGAAGAGTCAGACAAATCAAAACGCAAGGGAATTTGGAACCACTCTGTTGTATGCTTCCTCCTCACAAAAAAATAATCATAAGCAAAATATCGTCGTCGGATGTATATATGTACTCTCTGTCCCAAAATATAAGGACTTATTGGTTTTTGCTGGTCATGTTTGACTGCTTGTCTTATTAAAAAAATTATTGAAATATAAAAATAATTATGATATGCTTAAAATATACATGATGAAAAAACATGTCATAACAAAAATAAATAATATATTCAATTTTTTGAATAGGACGAGAGGTCAAACGTGATCGGCAGAAGTCAACAAGTCCCTCATCTTGCCTGCATCCCCAGAAACGCCAGAAAGGACCGTTTCTGCAGAGCCAGGCTCGACTCATGCAATTGTTTCTCTCACTAATGATGTATTAGTGTATAAATAGTATATATCAAGTGATATTAATGTATTTTATGGATAATTACGACATATAATCATAATTTTTTAATATTTTTTTAGTCTCATGCGACTTATCTCGTACAAGCAACCAAACGCCTGCTCTTTCTAGCCTGGCTCTAGACGTCCACGCAACCAAAAACGACACTCTGCATGCTCAGAGCCTGGCCGGAGGGAATCTGGTTGGAGGGATGCAGGCCAGGAAAACAGAGAAGGGAACCAAACGCCCCGTACGAAGATGTCCCTTCCCTCAACACACTCACGCGAGGGAAAGGAATAGGAAGCGGCTGGCCGGCCGCAACATTCTTGAGTAAAAAAACAGAGCCGACTCCCACGACCCTAGATCGAGAATGGCGACGCAGGGCGGCTCCCCGGGGCCGGGACAGACGGCGCGGTCCCGAGAAGGAGGGCGAGCATCCCCGTAGGCGGCCCGCGCGGTCGCGAAGGAGCGCGGGGAGGTCCCCGCGGCGGCCCCGTCGGCGGCTGCGCAACATGCGAAGGAGGGCAGGTAGGCCCAGCGGTGGCTCCGCCGCCGGCCAGCGCCACTCCAGGATTCGGAGCCTTCGCCGAGAGCCGGAATCCTCTCGGCGAAGGACTGTTTCCTCACGATGGAGCCTTCGCCGAGAGCTTCCTCTCGGTGAAGGCCTCTCGGTGGAGCCTAGCCGGCGAAGGCCCCTTCGCCGAGAGCTACCGGACACCCTCTCGATGGATGTGCGCCGAGAGGTAACAATTTCTCTCGGCGAAGGTAATTTTTGAAAACAAAAAAAGGTGCAGGGGCCACCGCGGCCCCCACCACCTAGCCACCGCGGCCCCCACCGCCCGGCCGCCGCCGCCGCACGCCACCGCCATTCCGCCGCCGCCGCCGCACGCCACCTCCGCCGTGCGCGTGCGCACACACACACGGCGCACACACACACCTAGATCCGGGCCGGGGAGAAGATGCAGGCCGCAGGTGCACGCAACCACCGCCTAGATCCGCCACCGCCGGAGCCGGGTCGAGGCCGCGCACGGCACCACCGCCGAGTCGAGGTTGTCGCGCACGCCACATCACCGCCGGGTCGTCGAGGCGCACACGCCACCACCGCCGGGTCGTCGTGGCACGTGGCGGCCGGATCCGCCGCCACCGCGCCTCGCCTCGCCGCCGTTCCTCGCCACGAGGTGAGGGGCGAGCGAGAGGGGGGAGGAGGGGGGGGTGGCGAGGGCGCGCCGGCGGGCGAGCGGAGGGGGGAGGAGGGGGACGATGCCGGGGGAGACGGCACATCGGCGACGGAGGATGAGGGGGTCGGCGAGGCTGCGCCGGCAGGCCAGCGGAGGGGGGAGGAGGGGGACAACGCTGGTGGAGACGGCACGTCGGCGACGGAGGAGGAGGGAGGTTACGGCGGTGGGAATGGAGGGAGCCTGCGGCGGCGGGATCTGAGGGGGGAGGCAGGAGGCGGCAGCGGCGCTGAAGGGGGGGTGAGGAGGGAGGTAGGGTTTCGGGTGGGGGAGGGTGGATGCAGTGCTGATATATCGTCTTCCTTTGCAAGAATAACTGAAAGCTTTGGATCCAAAAAAGCTGATGCCAACGACAAAATTCATCCCTGGATCGTCCTGCTAAATCTCCGTGTGTTGACTGGGAAGAAGATAAGAAAGAAGAGAATGACCAAACATTGTCTAGTCAAGAATATGTGTTAGATAAGATTATTAATGACGCAAACAATGCCTATCAAATTCAAGCTACATCTGATGATGTGTACATGAGTTGTGTCCATTCGGTTGCTGACATTGAAACCTTCCTAACATCGGCCACCCTAGTCATTGAACGTGTACCCGACACAAGTAAAAGCTACGACATTGTTGACGGTTAATAGTTGTATCAAAGTTCGTTTAGACTTGCAAGCGGACAAGTGTCCCGTCGTAGTCAAGGGACCCTTCTTCCCTCGAGTGATGAACCCAAAGTATCGAATCCGTGGAACAAATGTGTGACGCAAGACTTGATCTAGTAAAGCCGATAAAGTTCAATCTTCAAAACATAGTCTATTGCATCTAAACTTAAGAACATCAAAACCGAATCTAATCTACTAAAGACCGGAGGTAGCGAGAGATAGAGGGGGATAGATAAACCGATCTAGAGAGATCGGATCAAGCCTTTTGTTGAAGTTCCGCGCAAAAGAAGAAGTAGCAAATTAAATCTCATTAGAAGCTTTTTTAAATCGTGGTTTCCCGTCCGACTCCGAAAACGCCTGCCTTTTGGAGGCACCGTTCTTTCACAACGCACCCCTATTCGTGCGGGTTAGTCTAGGGCGAGTCCGAGGACAAGTCGAGATCTTTCCGAAGGTCAGACATGCACCTCTAGCCACCACGGCTACAAGAACACCCTAAATGATCTATATCGAGAATAGATATAAAATAAGCAAAGCCGATCGAAAACGAAGACTTCAGAGAAACACTTGATCGCTAGAAATTGGATTCAACTTGTTACATCAACTAGTACATGATAAATGAACCAAGATCACCACCGGGATCCTACCTCGATCTTGCTTCTAGCTCCGGGAACTCCGACGTGGTCTTCCTTGCAAGGTTCCCACGTCGGCTAGGGAGACCCTAGTCAACTAGCTCGACCCTCTCCTCTCCGAGATGGTGTTCCTCTCTTCTCTGCTCCTGGGCTGCTGATGACGAATGGATTCCTCGGTGGCTCTCGACCCTGGGGCTATAAATAGCCCAAATGGCGGCTAGTTCAAAGGGGGAGGCGACTGGGCCTCGAAATGGGCCGGGCCGGCCGGCCTGGGCCCACCTCGGCCCAGTTGCCTGCCTCCTTCGCGTGGCGTCGGTTCCCGAGTCTTCTAGATCCTTCCCCCTTCTGCATGTGGGCCCTTGTCGTCAGTTTCTCTCCGAGTTGGACGAAGCTCCTTGTCTCGCAAGATTCAACACTTTTCCGGCTAGGTCCTCGGAGTTTGTCATCTTCTCGGGTTAGGTCCCTAAGCTTCTTGGAGTCAAGTTTGCTTCATTGCATGACTTGTACCGGGCTTCAAGGTTTTGTCAAGGTGATTGATGAACTTATCTCAGAAGTCTTGCTTTCAACGTCAAAAACCTGCATAAACACTAAACTCCAAAACCGACATGCACGAATGAACTTGTTATATCAAGGGGGTTAGTACCAATGGATAAGATATAAAACTCATGCCAACACCGAAGGTAAACTCATGGCTAGGTTGACGGAATTTCACCGTCAACATCCCCCCATGCTTAAACCTTGCTCGTCCTCGAGTAAGCCTTCGATGGATATCATCGTTGCCCTTCATTGTTTAAACCTTGCACTTGATCATACATGAGAAAACATAATGCCCTCAAAATTTAATTTGTTAAAGTTTCATAAGGTACTAGCCTTCATCCCTACGGAGGGTAGATTATCAATTAAGCTTATCCCACAAGTATTAACATGCTGCAAAGTTTAAATAGATCTCAGAAATTTTGAAATAAAAAACGAGATAAAAAAGAGCTAAACCAAGTTCACAAATTTAAATCACCTTGCATATTGCTCATGAACTCTCATCTCACTTGTTTCTCAAGCCTATTCATTCTACTCCTTTCCCTCTCATATATATGTGGTAAGCTTTATATGGAGCTTTTTGGGAAAGTTTAGTCCTACCAAGATATTATAAATGAGATGTTGTCAAAACAAGACAAGCTTCTCATGGTCTTACCGAGACTCGTCAAAAAGGTCATTGGAAAATAATGTTATGTCAAGGAGAAAAAGAAAAATACATACACTTGAGATAGGTGGACATGTGCAAATGGCAAAGAGTGATCTCGAGACACAAAGGAAGTCCTCGTTATCGGATTGCACATGGTTGGAATATGAGTATGGATCTTTTAATCTTGAAGCCTTGAAATTCCCAATGCACTTTAGAGAATCGGGGAGCTCATTTTATTTTTACTTATATTCACACATTTTTTTCTTTTTCTCACATATATTTTTTCTTTCTCATACATTTCTCTTTTTCATTTTTTTCTCATAAAATTTTTATTTGCTCCCCTTGAACTTTAAAATTGCATTGTACCTACCTCCTCCCCCATGCTTAGACGTTTGCTCGTCCTCGGGCAAAGAGGTGATATTGATAAGGTAGGTACCGGAAACACTTTTCCTTTGGAGAGATACTTGAAATCTTCAATGTTAGCACCGTCTTGCAATCTTCCTTGAATTGATGATCCATCCTCAATGATAGGTTGTGGTCAAGGAGGTAATCACAAAAGATGATATTTGGTTTTAAGGGTGGATATCCGGTGAGGTTTGTGAGATATCCGATGTGGGGATACACAATGCACGGAGAAAAGACTAGCAATAAGATAGATACGCAAAAACGGAATGACCAGCTTCTTAGTCTCGGGCCAGAGAAATCATGGACTGCAATAACTCACTCAAAAATAAATCTTGTACACTAAGGTTTATGCACTCAAATATTTATAAGGCTCTGGATAGGTAGAGCAACACACAAGTGATATTCATGACAAGGTTAGCGTTTCTTTTAAGAATAAAAAACATCTTTAATCTATCTACAACTTGAGAGCACATAAAACACTATGGGTCTTTATTTTAATCATAACCTCCGCTAAAGATTAAGCTAGCATTTAGATAAAATTTAGATTTGTATTTTAAAAGAGCACTAGCTATAACATGCATAAATCAATTACAAAGATAAACCAAGCGGCAATTATAATCATATATCATCATGGCATAAATTTCATACTTTACGAAAGATAAAAACAAGGTGGTGTCTTTATTCATGATGAAAATAAACTAACATACATGCTGAAAATAAACTAACACACTTGCTGAAATTTAAATAAAAACTGAAAACATTACGCAAACACAAGCTGAAAATTACGTAAAAAAAGGAAAAGAAAAGAAAACTAAAGCTCCTCCTTCTTCCTAATCTTCCGCTGGCGGTTGGTATTGATGATCTTGGTAGTTATACCCCTGCTCATACAAGGTTTGGACATCCCCTCCAACGAATTGATCCGGCGGCACTAGGTGAAGACGCCCAAGCTCATAGGCAATATTTGCATTGCCTTCACCAAGTTGAGCCGCGTTGGATTGGATATCTGCAATGTTTTGCATATTTCTCGCAGCATACCCTCCAATTATGGCCATGCTTTGTTGTGGTTGGGGGTATTGTGTATAGGGCTCTGCAAAGGTTACGTTGGGCACCACATAATTTTGTGGGGGCATGGCTGGACCACTCTCCCATGCTTGCATTGTTGGCCCGCCGTAATAACTTGGCGGTGCAGGGATTCCTCCGAACGGTGGCACATAATTTTGTTGTGCACCACCTTCTTGTGCGGAGGAGGATCCCTCCTCTATAATTCTTCCTCTTTTATTCTTATTCGCCGGCACAAGGATTCCCTCCTCCAACCAATCTTCCTTCCCTTCAATGAAGAGTCTAAGTCTTGGATCCGGAAGGGGTAAGTTTACTTTGGCCACGTGAAAGCCTCCTCTCTCATCTCCACTAATATATTTTCCTTGCTTCAAATATTCAAATTTGAGAGGGGTCCCACGTAAAAGATGTTCGGGATTTCTTGTAATTCCCGGCCTTAAGGAGATGGCCAATATAGAGAGGTAGCACCCCGAACCAATATCTCTCGATCCCGATATTGCTTCACAACACCATCAGTTGATCATAAGGTATGAGGGGTCTATTTGCTGCCTGGCAATTAAAGCCGAGTAGAGCCAATTCAACTCCGTGTCGGTCACCTTCATCTCCCTCATCCTCCCCATAATCCTCTTACACATCCATGAGTAGAATACTTGGATGATGGGGTTCCGGATGGAATTTCGCTGTTGGTGGGCTTCCCCAGAGATTAAATTCCAAAATCCATCCAACATGCCTTCCGGCACGTCAACTTTCTCCGGAGCTCCCTTTTGGAACCCAAGTAGCTCCCTAATGTGCTCATAGGGAACCACTTGCTGAATTCCCTCCAATCGGAATGATAAACTTGGCACCCCTTCATCAAGGATAGGCACCATGGTCATCATGATTTCCAAGGCAAACTCCTTGTGGGTGTTTGCCGACACCCCGTTGGAGAATTACACCCATCCAAGGTGCCCCAACATATAATATATGTCTGTGCCAAAACCTAATGAGTTGAGAGCTTGATCGTCGAAATCGATGTTTGCCACAAGCCTCTTCTCAAGGCGAGAGAATTTCTCCTCCTCCTCCTCCGACAAGATGATGAAGCCATATGTGGAGTATCGCGGAGTGTATGGAGGTGGAGAGGATGAACGGGTCGATCAACGAGGTGGGACGGGCGGCTCCTCCATACGCCCTTGAGGTTCGGTAAACCTCATGGACGTGCTCCTTGTTGCCCTCATGACACCGAGGAGGAGAGTGTCGTTCCTCCTTGGCGGTGTCGTGTCCTCCTCCATGCTCCGAGGAGACTCGGAAACCGAGTGCATCCTCGAAGATGTCGTCGAAGATGGCTTGGACAACGACGACCCCTTCTTCTTGGTGAAGAGACTTGTGGTTTTTTCCACATGATTGCAACACTCTTCTTTCTAATACAATTTCGGGTTTCAACCGGTAACTAGGCACTTCCAAGATTACTTCAGAATGTGGACTTCGAGTGGATTAAGGGTGTGAATTGTTTGAGCTATTAGGCTTGGGAAGGATGGCTATGTCTATGGTGGTTCTGGACTCGAAAACTTGAGCACACAAATAGAGGAAGGAGAGAGCTACTTGCCTGCAGAAGACGAGCACCGGGGGGGGGGGGGGTGTTCATTTTATAGGGGAGGCCGGCCGGCCTGGGCCAACCGGCCCTGGTGGCTACGTGTCCCTCCCTGGCTCGGTTTTCTTCCAGCATGATCATCTCCCCTTTGTGACCTTTGTGCCTGCGTGCTCCACTTGTTGCACCGCCCAAACGCTCTCGTTCACTCCTTTGCTTGCATTATTGGTCCTTCCACTTGATGCTCTTGCTTTGAGTCATGTCCATGCTCCCTTGCTCCACTTGCTTCACATGTCACCCCGAATTTCCTGCAAAGTCATGCTTGCTGCCCATCCATGCTTGTCCTTTGCATGTGGTCTTGATGAAAGTTGTTCGAGGGCATCCAATGATGCATCATGGTGCATGCATGATTAACTTAACTAGATTACCTCTCTCTAAGCATGTCTTAAGGCTAAGCACTCTTCTAATTTTTAAAATGAAAAATAATTTCAGAGCTATGGAAGAGCTCAAACATAAATTAAGAGAAGTTTTTAAACCATTAAAAACAAATGTAAGTCGAAAATATTTTCCGACTACATTTATATCGGTCTCACCGGTATTGTTTGCCTTCATTAGTTGAGAGCAAACTTTCCCGGCTCGATCATGGGGGAATAGGTTTAGGTTATAATTTTGGCTAAATGAGAGAGATTTTGAATGAAATAAAATTAAACGAGGCTTAGAACAATTCTAATCCTAGAGAAACCAAGGATATTGTCACACCCGTTTTTCCAAAGAAAACCAAGTGCAAACCTATATGCATGCCGGGATCAATTTTCATGCATATAGTTGACATAAGTGAATAACGAAACAATATCACGTAAGAAAAAGGAAGATTATCGAGAGATTTACGGTTAATCCTGGAAACGGAGGCACCAAACTTCACAAGCAGTCGACTGGGGGTTGCGTACGCCTAGAACTCCACAACATCTTCACAAGACTTCAGAGTAGCTTCCTCCTTCTGAGCAACATTGTTTATAGCAAGGGTGAGCACTTGTCGTACTCAGCAAGTGTGGGGAAAGAATGAATGCAAAGGCTTTATAGTGGACTGGGCTATAAGCATTTAAGCAATTTTAGTTGGTCAAGTTTTATTAGCACCTGATTACTAATAAAGTATAAGTTTATACCAACCCTCAATTAAGCATAAAGATAAGAGAAACGCCATAAGCATATGGCTAACATAACCAGAAACCACAATTTAAGTCCATCTTCAAGTTCAATTAATCATGTGAGGGTCCAGGCCGCTCTTGACCGTGAGCACTCGCTAATCGATTAGTTTAACACTCGCAGAGGTTGTACATCTTTACCCACAAGAAGCGTAAAAGCTCCGAAGAACTTTGAACCCAACCATGCGATACTGAGCAGGCACCATACCACACTACCGAGGTGTGATTGCATAGGGACGCTACATGGCCTTTACAAAGGTTCTCCAACAAGTTGTGACCCACAAGGTCCGGATCAGTTAGCAAGGTATAAAGTCCCCTAGCAGGTCGATACCCCACCATAACAGAATAACTCACCCAACCCCCTGCTAGAGCGAGTCCATACCCCGCAGTACCGCCGATCCCTTGTCCTTATCAGGTAAGGACACCACAAGCTAAAGTTCCTAATTATTCAGCCAAGACCATTGCCCATTAGTTCTTGTGGTTGTACTATTTTCCTGGGTGGTTCTCCATGTTCCGATTAATGCACAGTGATCTTGTATTAAAATTATCATAAAGGAACATAGAGCATAAATGATAACCATGTTGATTATTATCAACCCAGTTGAGCACACTAAGCAATATCTACCATCAATGTTAATTAAGAACCATGTTCAAGATAACAATCAAAAGAGGCTAGTCATCCTTAGTAGGCACCCATCAAAATTAATGCAAGGCACATGCAATAGTGATTAATAAAGTTATTAGGACAAGAACAAGGACACACTTGCCTTTAACCAAAGGGTAGTTGCTCGATTGTCTTCACCTTCACACTCTTCCAAGTTCTCGAACCACGTTCATTCTACTCGCATCAATCATTGAGCACAAGCATACAAAGAAAACAAACAAGCATAACTAAGAACAATGCACCAATCAAAAAGGAAACTTTAAAAGAACGTACTAAAGGACGAAAGCTCGATCGGATGGATCACTAAAGAACACAAAGTGCTTGGAAGGGAAAGGCTGGTTAGCTTTGAAGAGATGATTGCGGAAGATTGAGCAAGGACCGGAAAGATCACACTAAGATAGAGCTCGATTCTATTGGTTACGCAAGCGCAAGAAACGCTGAAACAGAACTAAGCTCGGAACTATCGTGAGATCATTATCAAACAACAGAAGACTACGCTTGGCATATTTTAATTAAGAAATCATGTGAAAGAATATTTCAGAGAAATACTCTATGTTACCATTAAACAAGTTACATTTAATTAAAGAAATCACGATCAACCTAATCATATTTTATTTATAACATTCGAGTAGAAGTTATGTCAAATTAACAATTACTTTAGAAAGATAAAACAAGTATAAGATATCTAGGCGAATAACTTTATGTCACGTGTTCAACTAAACACATTTAATATTGAAAAGGCATTTATGATGTCATTAGGCATATTAACTTTATTATGAAAACCGATGTTTAACGCTAAGCATCTTTTATTTAGAAAAACTAGTTATGAATAGGGATTAACCAATTACATCGTGATTAAAGAAAACCGGATTATAACCTAATCACTTTTTATTTATAAGGGCATTGGAATAAGAATTAGTCAAGATTAACAAGCATCTTTAATGTTAAAACAAGTAACAGGTGATACACATGCTAACGTACAAGTTAAGGTGAAACGAACGAGAACGGTAGAAGCGTACTATCAAGCGCATAAGAAATCTTAGGCTAAGATCTAGGAAGACTAGCCTACAAGGAGAACTAGGATGAAGAGAGAACGGCTAGATGACGAGACACCGATTCTCGAAAGATAGCCGCACAAGGTTGGATCAAAGAACGAAAGAGTATAGTTGTCTTACATAAAAGACAATTACGATATGGCATGTACTAGGATTGGAAAGATCCGGAGCTTGAAAGAAGGCTAGCTCTACAACGGAGACACACCGAGACGAGCTTGAGCTAACACTATAAAGATTCGAGCTTCACATAGACTTGATCAAAAGAGATAAAGCGATACCGAACGTCTAACGAATTATTTGCATATGAGAGATCAAACCATGAGCCTTGGATTTATTTTAATTAACAAAATATATGTAAGGATATTTCATCAATAAAATATCCCATGTTGGAATTAAAGTAAATTAAACTTTATTTGCAAAACCGGTGTCAAGAACTAGTCAAGTTTTATTAATAAAGATTCATATATTGATTAAATCGATTAAACATTTAATTTAGAAAAACTAAACTATATGAACAATCTAAACGAAACTTTGTCATTCGAGTAGATCATATTATTATTATTAAAAATAGCATTTACATTGGTATTAATCAAAATTAACATTTACTCATAAAGCGGAGTAAAAGCCTAATCAAATTTTAATTGGAAAAGATTAATTAACTATTAAACAAATTAACATTTGATTTACGAAAACCGAGATAAAGATCTAATTAACTTTTATGTGCAAAAACATGTGGTAGAAACATTAATCAAATTAAATTTGCTTATAAAACCGATATATAGATCTATATTACTTTTATTTATAAAAGACATGTGTAAATAGACATTAATCAAAATTAATATTAATTTTATTTTCAGAAAACAAAACATGGTAAAAACACTCGCTAATGCGTGCTTTACATCATTATGGACTCGACGCAACTTGAACGGATTAAAACGGAGTTAAAACGAAGATTTTATGAGATAAACAAGGTAGCGAGGGACCTAAACGGGATTAACCATAGATGCGAAGGGCTAGCGAGAAAAGATTCCCAAGACACATCACACAGTGCTTGCAAAAGTGATATAGCTCGGGGTTAGATCCGTAAAAAGGGTGTGGGTGGGCTTTATGTGTGAAGGTGGAATTTTTGTAGGGGGGTTCTCTCAGCTTTGCCAAGACACAAGAAAAGATCTACAATTGACAAGAAAATCTAGGGACTTAATCGCAAAACTGCCAAGCCTTCTTCTTCCTTCATACCCACGCGCACAGGAGCTCCTGGCAGCTCCAAATCACCGGTCGTCCGGGCGCTGGGGGGCTCGGGTGACGCGTGCAAGGGCGGAGGAGAAGCAGGAGGTGTCTAGAGAATGCTCACCGCGCACGGAGATGAAGGAAATCGGCCGGATTCCGAAAGGGGCGGCGCCGGCGGTTGTGCTCGGGGCGACCGGTCCCCATGGTGATGGCGGCGCTCGGTGGTCAACCCGCGATGGGAAGCGGCGCTACGGCTTTGGCTCGTCGTCCCGGAGCTATTGGCGGCGTTGTTTAGCTCCGGCCGCGATCCAAGGCGACGACCGGCGGCGAACGGGCGGCGGCGGAACCGCAGGCGCGGCGGCGGCGACGCCGTGCGGGCGCGCGCGGCTAGGGCGAGGCGCGGTCTGCGCGCGCGGCGGGGAGGCGGCTAGGGCGAGGCGCGCGGGGCTAAATAGGGGCGCCGGCTTGGCGTGCCTCGCCGGACGCCAAGGCGTGGAGGCGCCGGACTCCATTGGAGTCCCGGCGGCGGCCGTGTGTTCCGCCAGCTGGGCCCAGATGGGCTCCGCGCGGGCTGGCGGGCTGAGATGGGTAGGGGGGATTGGACCGGGCTGCGGTATGGGCCAAGCTGGGCTGCGGCCTGTAACACAGCAGCGGACCGGCGGAAGAGTCAAGGGGGCGTCGGAGGACTTCCGCAGATGGGCTTGGCCCAACCAGGAAGAAAGCTCTTTTTTTTCTTTTTTTTACATTTTCCGAATTTAATTTTCAATGCGAAAACATTTCCAAGAAATCCTAGAAAATGTTTTAAAGCACAGAAAATACTCAGAAAATTCCAAAAATTCCAGGAAAATTCCCAGAGCTAGATTGAGACATGAACAATCCAAATAAAACATTTGGAGCTCTTGAAAAAGATTTTAGAGCCTTCTAATAAATAGAAATAGCTCAAGAAGAATGAGAATAAATTCCGTGAAAAATACGTAAAATTCTCGGAAGGATTTGGACAGCTCCTAAACGCATTTTTGAAACCTTAAGCACTCAGGAAGCACCAAGATGCATCGGCATGAATGCAACACTCACAACTTTTTATTTGCTTAAGAAAATCAAACAAGGATTTTTTTCCTATACTATATTTCCTGTAAAGAAAAATAAATGTTGGAAAATTTTTTAAAATTATGAGAAAATCGTTATTTAATTATTCTCTCTATTCACATCCTGAAATTGAAAATTTCAGGGTGTGACAACTCTACCCCCCTTAAAAGGAATCTCGTCCCGAGATTCGAGAAAGGTTAGCAAGAAACAAAGGCTCACGTGGGTATTATCCAAAGCTTATCAACTTTCTTCATATCGACCTTCCTTGCACAAGCACACCAAACATGCTCTTCCATTCTCCACGCTCATGGGAATATATAGTCCGGTCCCACTTATAACTTATCCATCCTTCTACCATTGTGATTTCTCCACTTTTCGCTTTGCTCCATCATAGTCCTTGGTAGATCAGCTTGTGCATCAGGATTCTTCTTGATAGGAGTGACGTATATAGGTCGAACAATCTTAGGCTGGGGTTTGTCAGAACCGGATTCAGTACCATTATCTGCCCCTAGATGTGATAACTTCTTCTCTCGTCTTGTTCTATGGTTTTGTTTGTTAGATCGCTTGCGTCTACCAGGTTTGTATTCCTTGCAAGTGATACTCCAATCATCAAGGTTTAGGGTTTGAGTATGACCTTCAGCTTGAGAACCTTCTTCTTGAGTTGGGTCTTGGGTGGACAACATCTTCTGCTTATTGATATCTATAGGGTTATGTTGGCGAGCTTCTGCTGTCATAAGACTAGCTTCCTTCTGGGGACATGAAAGACCATGGTACTCACCACACGGACACATATTTGGAGCCTTGTTAACCTCATGTTGTTTCTCCATTGTTAGTTTCAGTGCTTCATGCTTCTTCTTCTTCCTTTGATTATCCCTTGCTTCAGCAACTTGCCTCTTCACTGGCCCAAAGGGGAATTTCGTCTTCTGCCATCTTATTGCGAAAGCAAAGTTGTGCTAGGTTGCATCCTTCCTTGTTAGGCTTGAGTCTGCATAGCTGATAGCTTCTCTTTATCAAATGGTGGAGGAGTCATGTTTTGATGGTTATCATTGGTAACAATATTGTGATCTTTTAGGAAGTGAAGCTGGTTCTTTAATGGATCGATGAATCTTAACCATGGCTTGGGCCATTGCCCGAGTTTGTGCAGCGATATACTCCATCTTGTGCTCCAATGATGAGGTTGCAAGAGGAATGTTGTTATATTTATCTTCACGATTTGTGTTGGAGCTCTCCATCTGATTGGGTATTTGCGATAGGATCGAAGAGATAGTGCGAAGAGTAGACGAAAGAATGGGAAGAGCAAGGAGGTGGGAGATACAAAAGAAGAACCCAACTAAGCAACGATGTCATTGCAGATATAAGATCCACAATACACCAACACTCACTTCAAAGGACCAACACAAACAATGTCATAAAACCAAGCATCATCATGCAAGCACGAACTTCACCAAACAAGACTCGGTTAAGGGAACGAGCTACACGTTGTTAATAAAGTCGAGGGTATCCTCCTAATAGATGAGATGTAGCTCCCAGTAAGGATATTCATAAACAATGGATTTTTTCCCGGATCAAGGAGTACAAAATTATGAGTTCATCCCAACTGGAAACACCTCAATTGGAGATTTAGAACTCGAGATATGAATGGGACAAGATGGCTATGTCAGCAGTGTTGACAGATTAGGGAACCTCCAAAGTTTCGGGCATAACTCTCTGTATATGAAACCAAAATTGATGAATTTTAGACAGAGTGAATCTTATGAAATTCCTGAACTACTCCAATTGGATTTACCTCAATCGGAGGTCCATAGCCCGAGATATAAAATAATGAAGGTAACTAGGTCAGCAGAGTTTACAGACCCTGATAGCTCCAATGTTTCAAGCATAGCTCTTGGAATATATACTGGATATGGCTGAATTTTTGAAAGAAATTCAATTATGAAATTTAAGAACTAACCCAACTGGTTTCATGCCAATCGAAGTTCTGTAGCTCAAGAAAGAATTGAAACAGCACTGATGTGTCAAAGATCTGCGCGAAAAAGATAGAATATCAAGGGTAACAATTAACCTTTTGACTTATTGGTGGAATTGCTTGAGAGAAGTGGAAAAAAGAGACAAGACCAAGACCAAGGGGAGAGTAAATAATTAGGCAAGGGTAGAGATCATAATCCTTTGCGAAACAATGATGTGCAAATGAAAATGTGACTGTCAACAGTGAGCTATCAAGGAGGATTGATGAAAGATATGGTTTAATGAGCGAGAATATTCATCACAGAGCTCAAGGCAAAGGTAGTGATGAATTTTAGATCAAAGGAAATCTTAAGGAACAACCATTGCTAACTAGGCTTGCGTCCTACAGTCGATACAGCTCTGATACCAGGCTGTCACTCCTGTTTTTCCAAAGAAAACCAAGTGCAAACATATATGCATGCCAGGATCAATTTTCATGCATATAGTTGACATAAGTGAATAACAGAAACAATATCACGTAAGAAAAAGGGAGATTATCGAGAGATTTACGCTTAATCCCGGAAACGAAGGCACCAAACTTCACAAGCGATCGATCGGGGGTTGCGTACGCCTAGAACTCCACAACATCTTCACAAGACTTCAGAGTAGCTTCCGCCTTCTGAGCAACATTGTTTATAGCAAGGGTGAGCACTTGTCGTACTCAGCAAGTGTGGGGAAAGAATGAATGCAAAGGCTTTATAATGGACTGGGCTATAAGCATTTAAGCAATTTTATTTGGTCAAGTTTTATTAGCACCTGATTACTAATAAAAGTATAAGTTTATACCAACCCACAATTAAGCATAAAGATAAGAGATACGCCATAAGAATATGGCAAGCATAACCATAACAACATCACAATTTAAGTCCATCTTCAAGTTCAATTAATCATGTGAGGGTCCAGGCCGCTCTTGACCGTGAGCACGGCTAATCGATTAGTTTAACACTCTGCAGAGGTTGTACATCTTTACCCACAAGCAGCGTAAAAGCTCCGAAGAACTTTGAACCCAACCATGAGATGCTGATCAGGCACCATACCACACTACCGAGGTGTGATTGCATAGGGACGCTACATGGCCTTTACAAAGGTTCTCCAACAAGTTGTGACCCACAAGGTCCGGATCAGTTAGCAAGGTATAAAGTCCCCTAGCGGTCGATACCCCACCATAACGAAATAACTTACCCAACCCCCTGCTAGAGCGAGTCCATACCCCGCGAGTACCGCCAATCCCTTGTCCTTATCGGGTAAGATCACCACAAGCTAAAGTTCCTAATTATTCAGCCAAGACCATTGCCCATTAGTTCTTGTGGTTGTCTTGTTTTCCGGGGTGGTTCTCCATGTTCCGATTAATGCACAGTGATCTTTTATTAAAATTATCATAAAGGAACATAGAGCATAAATGATAACCATGTTGATTATTACCAACCCAGATTGAGCACACTAAGCAATATCTACCATCAATGTTAATTAAGAACCAGGTTCAAGATAACGAGTCAAAAGAGGCTAGTCATCCTTAGTAGGCACCCATCAAAATTAATGCAAGGCACATGCAATAGTGATTAATAAAGTTATTAGGACAAGAACAAGGACACACTTGCCTTTAACCAAAGGGTAGTTGCTCGATTGTCTTCACCTTCACACTCTTCCAAGTTCTCGAACCACGTTCATTCTACTCGCATCAATCATTGAGCACAAGCATACAAAGCAAACAAACAAGCATAACTAAGAACAATGCACCAATCAAAAAGGAAACTTTAAAAGAACGCACTAAAGGACAAAGCTCGATCGGATGGATCACTAAAGAACACAAAGTGTGCTTGGAAGGGAAAGGCTGGTTAGCTTTGAAGAGATGATTGCGGAAGATTGAGCAAGGACCGGAAAGATCACACTAAGATAGAGCTCGATTCTATTGGTTACGCAAGCGCAAGAAACGCCGAAACGAACTAAGCTCGGAACTATCGTGAGATCATTATCAAACAACAAGAGACTACGCTTGGCATATTTTAATTAAGAAATCATGTGAAAGAATATTTCGAGAGAAATACTCTATATTACCATTAAACAAGTTACTTTTGATTAAAGAAATTGTGATCAACCTAATCATATTTTATTTATAACGTTCGAGTAGAAGTTATGTCAAATTAACAATTACTTTAGAAAGATAAAACAAGTATAAGATATCTAGGCGAATAACTTTATGTCACGTGTTCAACTAACCACATTGAATATTGAAAAGGCATTTATGATGTCATTAGGCATATTAACTTTATTATGAAAACCGATGTTTAACTCTAAGCATCTTTTATTTAGAAAAACTAGTTATGAATAGGGATTAACCAATTACATCGTGATTAAAGAAAACCGGATTATAACCTAATCACTTTTTATTTATAAGGGCATTGGAATACGAATTAGTCAAGATTAACATGCATCTTTAATGTTAAAACAAGTAACGGGTGATACACATGCTAACGTACAAGTTAAGGTGAAACGAACAAGAACGGTAGAAGCGTACTATCAAGCGCATAAGAAATCTTAGGCTAAGATCTAGGAAGACTAGCCTACAAGGAGAACTAGGATGAAGAGAGAACGGCTAGATGACGAGACACCGATTCTCGGAAAGATAGCCGCACAAGGTTGGATCAAAGAACTAAAAGAGTATAGTTGTCTTACATAAAAGACAATTACGATAGGATGGCATGTACTAGGATTGGAAAGATCCGGAGCTTGAAAGAAGGCTAGCTCTACAACGAGACACACCGAGACGAGCTTGAGCTAACACTATAAAGATTCGAGCTTCGGATAGACTTGATCAAAAGAGATAAAGCCGATAGCGAACGTCTAACGAATTATTTGCATATGAGAGATCAAACCATGAGCTAGATTTATTTTAATTAACAAAATATATGTAAGGATATTTCATCAATAAAATATCCCATGTTGGAATTAAAGTAAATTAAACTTTATTTGCAAAACCGGTGTCAAGAACTAGTCAAGTTTTATTAATAAAGATTCATATATTGATTAAACCGATAAAACATTTAATTTAGAAAAACTAAACTATATGAACAATCTAAACGAAACTTTGTCATTCGAGTAGATCATATTATTATTATTAAAAACAGCATTTACATTGGTATTAATCAAAATTAACATTTACTCATAAAGCGGAGTAAAAGCCTAATCAAATTTTAATTGGAAAAGATTAATTAACTATTAAACAAATTAACATTTGATTTACGAAAACCAAGATAAAGATCTAATTAACTTTTATGTGCAAAAACATGTGATAGAAACATTAATCAAATTAAATTTGCTTATAAAAAACGATATATAGATCTATATTACTTTTATTTATAAAAGACATGTGTAAATAGACATTAATCAAAATTAATATTAATTTTATTTTCAAAAAACAAAACATGGTAAAAACACTCCGCTAATGCGTGCTTTACATCATTATGGACCCGACGCAACTTGAACGGATTAAAACGGAGTTAAAACGAAGATTTTATGAGATAAACAAGGTAGCGAGGGACCTAAACGGGATTAACCATAGATGCGAAGGGCTAGCGAGAAAAGATTCCCAAGACACATCACACGAGTGCTTGCAAAAGTGATATAGCTCGGGGTTAGATCCGTAAAAAGGGTGTGGGTGGGCTTTATGTGTGAAGGTGGAAGTTTTGTAGGGGGTTCTCTGCGGCTTTGCCAAGACACAAGAAAAGATCTAAAATTGACAAGAAAATCTAGGGACTTAATCGCAAAACGCCAAGCCTTCTTCTTCCTTCATACCCACACGCACGGAGCCCCCGGCGGCTCCAAATCGCCGGCCGTCCGGCGCCGGGGGGGGGGGGGCTCGGGTGCCGCGTGCAAGGGCGAGAGGAGAAGCGAGGAGGTGTCTAGAGAATGCTCACCGCGCACGGAGATGAAGGAAATCGGCGGATTCCGAAAAGGGGCGCGCGCCGGCGGTTGTGCTCGGGGCGACCGGTCCCCATGGTGATGGCGGCGCTCGGTGGTCAACCCGCGATGGGAAGCGGCGCTACGGCTTCGGCTCGTCGTCCCGGAGCTATTGGCGGTGTTGTTTAGCTCCGGGGCCGCGATCCAAGGCGACGACCGGCGGCGAACGGGCGGCGGCCGGAACGCGCGGGCGGCGGCGGCGACGCCGTGTGCGGCTGCGCGGCTAGGGCGAGGCGCGGTCTGCGCGAGCGAGGAGGCGGCTAGGGCGAGGCGCGCGGGGCTAAATAGGGGCGCCGGCTTGGCGTGCCCTGCCCCGGACGCCAAGGCGTGGAGGTGCCGGACTCCATTGGAGTCCCGGCGGCGGCCGTGTGTTCCGCCGGGCCGGGCCCCGGATGGGCTCCGCGCGGGCTGGCGGGCTGAGATGGGTAGGGGGGATTGGACCGGGGGCGCGGTATGGGCCAAGCCGGGGCCGCGGCACCGTAACACGGCGGCGGACCGGCGGAAGAGTCAAGGGGGCGTCGGAGGACTTCCGCAGATGGGCTTGGCCCAACCAGAAAGAAAGCTCCTTTTTCTTTCTTTTTTTTACATTTTCCGAATTTAATTTTCAATGCGAAAACATTTCCAAGAAATCCTAGAAAATGTTTTAAAGTATGAAAAATACTCAAAAAATTCACAAAAATTCCAGGAAAATTCCCAGAGCTAGATTGAGACATGAACAATCCAAATAAAGTATTTGGTGCTCATGAAAAAGATTTTAGAGCCTTCTAATAAATAGAAATAGCTCAAGAAAAATGAGAATAAATTCCAGAAAAATCCAGAAAATTCTCGGAAGGATTTGGACAGCTCCTAAATGCCTTTTTGAAACCTTAAGCACTCAGGAAGCACCAAGATGCATCGGCATGAATGCAACACTCACAACTTTTTATTTGCTTAAGAAAATCAAACAAGGATTTTTCCTATACTATATTTCCTGTAAAGAAAAATAAATGTTGGAAAAATTTTAAAATTATGAGAAAATTGTTATTTAATTATTCTTTCTATTCACATCCTGAAATTGGAAATTTCAGGGTGTGACAGATATAGTTTTTTAAACCAACCATAAGTTTAGTTTCTAGGTTCACGCGAGTCCTACCATGTGCTGAAATTTAAATAACATCTAGGTACAAGTCGTGGCTCTACTCGTGTGTTTTTAGCATGTAAAACAAGTCAACCACAACATCATAAAGAGGATGAATGGTTGAGTTAGGTTCTGAATTTATTTGGTTGTGGTTTCTCGAAAAGAAGCAAACAAACACATAAGAGGGTTCATGTAAAGGGTTTATGATCAAGCAAAATATTCAACCAAGAATTATGTCTCTAATATTGTTCAGCCACTTCTAAGTCTAATGTCTTTGCGTAGTAAAATTCAAAACTGAATTATTAAAAAGACTCGAAAAACCTGGAATCGGGTTGTCCTCTCGGTAGCTTATTCTCCACTCGACGAAACGGGTTGCCTCCCGCCTAGCGCTTCGTTTATAGTCCATGGCTAAACTTCTTCACTTGATTACTTCGGATCAATGCTCTTTATGGGTGTTGCAGTCTTGGGTACCCACTTCCGCACCATCTTGGGCACGGGCTTATTCTCTGGCTTAGTCATCTTTTTGGTCTTCACAGGCGGCTTTTGTTCCTTTGTCTTGACGGATGCAACATCTTCTTTGATTTTCTTCACTTCCTTCTTCTTTGGTTCTTCCTTAATAACGCGGCGATGAGGTGGAACATTTTTAACTTCAATCATATTGCATACCTCAAGGCGTGGTCGAAACTTGAAAGAACTCCTCTCGCCATTAATGTCAAAGTTGATCCCCCCTTGCCTACATCAATAGTAGCTCCCACGGTCTTGAGGAATGGCCTCCCAAGGATGAGTGGTGGCTTCTTCCTCTCTCCCATCTCGAGCACCACGAAGTCGACAGGGATGAAGTGATGTCCAACCTTCACGGGCGCATCTTCGGCGATGCCCAAGGGATAGCGAATGGAGTTATCACCCAACTCCAAACACATACCCGTAGGCTACAAAGGTAGGCATTGCTTCTCGAACACATCCCTTGGCATGACGCTCACACTTGCTCCAAGGTCGCATAACACCTTCTCGAACTTGAACGAACCAACGAAACATGGAATTGTTGGGCATTCGGGGTCTTTTTGCTTCTCTAATCCATTTGCAATAGCGGCACTACATTGCTCGGACATCTTGACATGATCTACCCCGAGTGTTGCTATCTCATATTTATTTGCAAGTATGTCTTTGAAGTAACGAGAATATGTAGGAACTTGAAGGGCATCCAATAACAACATGTTGATGCTAACTCTACGCACAACCTCCACAAACTTCTCAAAGTGATTATCAAGTTTACCTCGGAAGTAGCGTGGCTTGATTTGCGGTATCTTCGTGTCTTCTCCCAGCATCTCAAACTCGGGCTCTTCGGTGATGATCTCCGTAACTTCCTCCTTAGCAAATTCCTCCGCCTTGGCGGATGGTTTAGGCTTCCTTGCTCCCGCGGAACATTCCGGATCTTCGGTCTCTCGTAAAACCCCGGATTTTCATAGAAAATCCGAATCCCCGTACCATCGCGATAGTCCCCGGATCGGTGGCTATCGCGTACAGAACGTCTCACAGATAGATACACAAAGTCATACATCGCATCACATAAAGTTAATAGTACATGAATTTATTACAAGTCCATTATGGAGTACATCATTACAAGCCTCTTGGCTGAATCAGAGTGAAAATTCTACGCAACGGTAGCTATCTTCTCAGAAGGGTCTCCATCTTTATTCTTCCCGCCACAGGCAAACTCGAGCGAAGCGACGTATCCCTCAGTCGTACCATCCGTCGGCGTTGCAGTCGAACTCGGACTCGTACCCTGCACACCCAAAGTCTATCCCCAAGGAGTGGGATAGGTTCACGTCACCAACCGTATGCAGCTTTAAGTGGCCTAACATCTAAAGGGAAAAGAGAGTAGGCAAGGAAGCGGCTGAGGTTTCCTAAGCAGCAGCAGCAGAGTAAAACAAGGTATCTTCATCAACATCCCGAAACCCAAGTCTCTCAACACAGCTCGGACCCACCTGGTCACCCAGAAGGCCCGTCACCACCTCCTACTCTTGTCTAGGGTCGGTGCGAGAACTTCCTCTCCTCGCACCTCAATGATTACAACCGGATCGACGAGGTAGATGGAGCCTCTCTCCTCTAGCCGGCGGTAACCACGGCTCACCACACTCTCACCTATAGGGGGAAGGTAGAAAACCCAAAACATGAGGATCAAGTAAGTCTTCTAGGCAGTGTCCATGACCGAGGACGCGGCTATAGCTATAGATCGAACAACTCGCGAGTGTGTACACCCGTACCCATCCCGGAGCGGTACCGGTCGGTGTACGGCCGATCGAGCCCATCCTACCGGCGAACTCTCGGTAGTTACGAACTTATCCCGCATCCGGCCCTCAAAGCGCCCCCCTCGGAAGGGACTACACCGGAACGTGAAATGCTCCCGTGTGGCCACACGGGAGTCGCTCCGAGAGGGTGGTGTTGACGCGAAAAAGTGCACTCGGCGCCAATCACACAGCAAGCCGAAAAGCTGGCTTCGCACGCGCGAGAGCGAATGACGTGCCGATCAATTTTTCCCGAAAATTAACAAAAGATAAAACGAGTTAAATACCAAAGCTTGGAACTTGCCGGTGGTACCGGCAGTTCCATATTTACGGCTAAGAATCCAAGTAAGATGACATGTAGCTATGTAAAGCTACCTGTCAAAGAACCACGACCATTCAGGTAACCGCAAAGGGAAAAAGAACATTGCCGAATGGATGACGTAAGCATGACAACGATCGGTCTTTGGATAAACATAAATACATGTGCAAAGTCATGACCGATCGTCATGAAAATTAACATTAAACAAATAAAGTAAAGCACGAACATGATCATGTATTAAATAAGCATGCACGGATCCAAAGCATTAGTCTACCGCATGTCTAATTACTCTAAAATCCGTCGGGCACGATATCAAGCAAATCTATCCACCGCATGATACAACTTGCATGAGAAACGTACCACTTTCCACAAATAGATCTATCCACCGCATGATATAATCTAAATATGGAAAGCTAAAAGCATACATCATTTAAAACATAAATAATGCACGTGATCTACTCATGAAAACATAACCGAACGCGGCCGAACGGTCGATTCGAGTCCATGAAGAAGGAACAAACATTACCACGTGAATAAATCTATCAGGCTGAATTGGAAATCTAATCCACCAGATGACTAGCTCCAAAGCAACCCAAAAACCTGCATCTACCGCATGATACCCGGCTCTTTCAAGATTTATACGCACAAAGCAAGCTTGAACCCGCAACACGTAACAACCTAGATCGATTCGGTTTCGGCTATCGAAGAGCACAAGATCCACGCGTCAAAACACGAAACCTGCTCGTACAAGGATCTTAAAAGAAACACAGCCGACCCGAACCCATCTAGATTGGGCAAGGGTGTGTTACATGAATTAAAACATAAAGTAAAACTCATGATAACACGGGATAACTTAATGAATCTATTGGATCTTGCCAAAATCCAATAGAGCCGATAACTAGCTTCAAGCCAGATCTTAGCCTACCGCATGGCTCATGATCTAACCAGAAACCCTCTTGAACCAAGCTTGATCTACCGCATGACACGAAGCATGGTAACAAGACTACTTGCATCAGATCTAAATCCACCGCATGATACTAGACATGACACAAGGTTGCCGGCACTCACGGAGGTCGACGGATCGATTGGCCCTCTCGAAGAACTCGACGACACGACAAGGACTCTAGGGTTTGGCGGAAGGCCGGTGTGTATTGAGGAATGAATGTGTTTGTTACATACATCCAGGGATCGTATTTATACCCTGTCGATTACAACTGCGAATGGATTCATTGCCTAACTAAACCTGATCGCCTATCCATCCATTCGCTTCCTCCCGATTGAGCCACGTCACCGTCCAATCCCGCAAAATCAGCTCTCTTTGTTCCTTTGCCGAACCGGAGCGGATAGCCGACCGCGGGATCTCTTTGCCGAAAATCTCTAGAAATATCCTTCCTTCCACCAGACGGACTCTTTTTCGAACCGGACCCACAAGTCAGACTCCTTACCAAATTTTGGTGTTAACACATGCCCCTTCAATTGTGGGATAAAAGTAATTTTGTTCCACAATTGACTCCAGCCACGAATCCTTGAGTTAAATCTGTCAACACCTGCCCTTCGCAATCCGCCGGAATCTTCGTTCAGATCCAACCCTAGATCCCCTTCGTTCCGAGCTCGAACCTCCAATGGCAACTCAGAACCAAGCTGCTCAGGTAAATTCACCCCTCCAAACCTTCGTTCGGCATTAGGTTTTCAATTTTACCTGAGATTTTGCCTCTTCTGCTCTCCTCCAGGAGCCTTCTACTGCTCTTCTGATTCCTATTGAGGCCAATTCGCAGTCTTATTACCTTGGTCCCGAAGGGAATCCTGACCCTCGAGATTTTATTGCCGCTGAATCTCGCAGAATCCCTTTCAAGGCAGCTTTATCTCCACCTCCCCGGTGGCGGGGATGCGTTCAAGAACTGGCCTTTACCCCCAATTGCAGGCTGGAAGACTTGGTATCGGAGGATTCTTGCGGATAAGAGCGGATTGACCAATCTGGATGCTCTCCGTATCGCTCAGTGTCTGGAGTTATCCGTAGCTGAGACACCCAAGAATGAAGATCTCCTGATAGCCGCATGCCACTTCTGGTCAAATGGCGTCAACGCTTTCCTTTTTGGGCATGGCCCAATGTCTCCAACCTTGGCCGATGTATACATGATCACCGGCCTTGACATCACCGGGCCGTCCCAACCTCGGAACTTCAAAAATTCTTCACGCCAGACAGGGGTAAAGCCAGGGAATGGCTACAAGCATTATATCCTGAAGCACATGAGAGATAATCCCCTTGGCGAAGTTGAATACGAGCCTTTCGAACATGTGGCTATGCAGATTTGTTTTCCGTGGCAAGGCCAACGAACCCACTTTGAATCATATTGCAATGGCGATTCATCTTGCTAGTGGCAATCGCCTCCTCTCGGGAAAATTCTTCTTGGGCGGTGTATATCATATGCTTCATCAGACCGTTACCCAAATGCACACCAGCCAGAGGATAACATGCGTCAATGGCCCTTGGTGGTTTGTTCAAATGTGGCTGCAGCTCCACATGCATCAGATTGTCGGCGTCGATTTGAACTCCAGGTTCTTTCCTTTGTCCAATCCCCCCGAAGGAGAGCCTCAAGCTACCAGAGGATGCCAAAACTATGGAGAAGCAGCTTCAACTGTTCTCATCCAGCAGGACATCAGCCAGCTCTTCGAGTTGTTCTTCAAAGGCTTCTCCAATCCTCTTTGGCTTCCTTATCTAGGCAATGACACTTTAACCTTCCCTGTCGAATTTACCTTTGAGCCCGGCCATCAAGATAGGGGATTCTTGGAGATCTTTAACATCATAATCCGCCCATGCATATTACCGGCCGAGTTCAATGGAGGGAGGCAGAATGTCAGTACTTATGAGTACTACCAGCCTAATGTAATGGCCAGGCAACTTGGATGTGGCCAGATGCCCCCAAGATTGTTTCTGCATGAATTCCTCAAACCCAGGGAGGAAATCAAAGAACTGATGCAGTGCAGCAGAGTTTTCAACTATGTGTGCAGTCCCACTGTCTACACATGTCCTTTTGTGCCCACAACCATAGTTCACCCTACCTTCAGCTCCTGGTGGCAAGAATTTCATGACCACATCTTCAGTGAACTTTGTTCATGTATTCTGTGCAGAGTTGGTATCTGACTTTCTGCCAACTTCAGAGGTAATACAATGAGCCCTTAGATCAGACCTTCCTCTCTATTTATGGTTCTGATCTTTTATCTTCCTGTCCACAGAACACAGTGCCTGCCCCTCGAGCCAGGGTAATTACTTATAATGCCGAAGGCCCAATTTCAGCACTGGGGTTTAAATCCGCAACCCTGCATCAACTAATGGCCAGGTATGCTACCACCGATCCCAGCCTTTCTAGCCTTGCTGTCGACAGGAGGCAAGGTCCGCATCCGATTGCCCCTCCAAGTGCTAAAAGGAGGAGAACCGTCAAGAAAGTGCTGGTTGAGGTAAACTCCTTTACCTTCTTGATTACTGGGTCACTCTGTTCTTGATGGATCATATCATTGTGTATTTTCAGACCAGAGCCCAGCAGCCTTCAGAGCCAGTACCTGCCGATGCTCCATCCACTGGTATGACCTTTACTGTTCTTTCTCAAGGATGAGCACTGGCACTTATCCCTTCAATTGGACATTTGCAGAAGAAGCCGTGGGAGAACCGCTTGTAGATGTTCCAGTGGTTCAACAAGCGAGTCCATCCAGGGTTGAATTGCCCATCCCAGTGGAGATTTCATCTTCATCACCTTCTGCAGAAGCAATACGCTCTCCAGAGATGAATCTCCCAACTCAACTGGAGCCACCAAATTCCCCCAGGATGCCATCGCCTATCAGTCAAGCAGCAACGACCAACCCAACAGAGGAGGCACCAATTCTTCATCAGCCAGAAACTCACGAGTCGGCCGATGGCCGCATCGGCATCCCCCCGACTTGGGAGTTTCGGCTCTACACGGGGCACTTCTTCCGTCCGCGATCGCCCCCGCTCAAGAAACCATTCATGAGGTACCCAATTCCGCGCTTAATTTCGGTACTTCGATGTCAGCATTCTCACCTCGGCAATGTTACTTTTCAGGGTCATGCTCCGCCGTCATCGAGCTTGCCATCAGAGGGCCCATCAACTGCCGAGGTGATGAAAGAAATAAACCAGCCGCTGCCAGATGAAGTGTTGCCCAAACTCAAAGAAATTGCAGCCTGGCTAGAAAAAGATGTTCGGGGATCGCCTCAATGATCTTCATCATTTTGAAGAGATGTTTGAACCCATTAGTCAAGAACTCCCCGAGGACATCAGAGCTTCCCTATCATCCGTCTACGACTTAGAGCCCTTTTATGTTCCCTTGAGGCGCACTTGGAGGAAATTGCGCTCCCGTCCGGCCATTGAAAAGAAGAAAACTGACGCTGAACATGCCATGAACGGGGCACAATCCCAAGCAGAGAGCCATAAAGATGCATTGGCTAACCTGCAAGCCTCTTACAATCTGAAAGTCGCCAGGAAGGCTGCTCTAGAGGCAAGAGTGAGAAGCCCGTCAGGCGGAGATGGAGATTGACCAAAAGAAAATAGCCGAACTTCCTGGATTGATAGCAAAGACCCAAGCGGAAGTAGAATCGGTCGTCACCGCAGTAAAGCAATGCGATGCGAGCTCACCGACTTATCCGGTGCCCAAAAGACCGCCAGGAGATGCTTGGACAATTTCCATTTGATAATATCTAATGTTCGTCATGTACTTGCAAAACTCCTGAATGCCTGAATCCTCATTGATGTATAATTGAACTGGTCGTTCTCGTGATACCTTCCTACGACTTGTTTCCTTTCTCTTGCGTACTTTGAGATGTAATGCTGAACGACCCATTCAGTAGTGAAACGCCAACTCCCGAACGTCACTTTGATTTCCTTTAGCCGAAACAATCGATCCGCCCGCGTTTCAGCCTAGAACTCCAAACGACCCGCCGGCGGGTTAGTCAAGGAAATCTTTCCACCTTCCGATTTTATTGGGACGTGCGCCACGATCCACAGCCACGACTCGAAGCCACGATTCATCTGCGCCAGTGCCTATAAATGTTAACATAGGTGCCCCTAGCTCTCCACCAGGCCTTCTAGCTCTCGAATCTTTGCCAATCTTTGGTCTTCTTGCAAACAGTGCACATCCCCAAACCGCAATGGTGCGCCGCCTCAACCGCCGCCGCGCCTCCGACGAGGCTGAGGGGAGCAGCGCTAATGCGCGCAGGCGGTGATGATCATCAATTTCTCCTCTTCGATCCTCCTCTTGATCTTCCTTTGCCTTGACGATCATCCCCCCTTTTTTCGGGTTGATTCAGTGGAATCCGCCTCGCGCGCCGGCCAATCAGCCCCTCCCAGATGACTCTTCGGAGTCCGATGGCCACTCCCCGGTACCGTACGGGGAAGCAGATGCTATTCGCTTCAAGGAGGAGCTAGAGGCGTCCCGTCTCGAGCTGGAGGACGTCTCCAAGAAAGCGGGCGTGGCCGAACTAGAATGGGAGGACCAGCGTAAACAGCTGCTGGAGGCCATCGACGGTATGGCTCTGGGATTGATTCTTGATTCAGCCCGGCCTTTGATGCTAATCCTTTCTTGTTTGTCTTTTGCAGCCCGTGATGCTTGAGGCCGAACCGACTAAAGGCGCTGGTAGAGCAACTGGCCGAGAAGGTGAATGCCCACGGCGACACGCCGGCGGAGCGCCTGGCCGCGGTGGAGCGCCGCATCGACGAGGTGGCCGTCCATGGCGTTCGTTTGGGCACCACCTTGGGCCTCGGCTGCGATGGCGACGCATACGGACGTCGACTATTCCACCGGCCGCGTGGCTTCCGGGCGGCGCGCGCGGGGACATCGACGAGATCGAGCTCATCCTGGAGCGCCTTGACGGCCACGGCGACGCCATTGCCGAAATTACCCATCCCCAATCTGTGTTGAATAGGCTCTTCGACTAGATTGTACTAGGGATGTGTAAATATCGGCAATTAGATGAAGAACTTTTGAATTCTGCACCTGTTCTGTGATGACTTCCCTTTGCATTTTGCATCTGCAAATTTTCCTTTGAACGCATCCGGGAACTATCTTTAGCCGAACGCGTGAGAACGACTGCCCCTTGGCGTGAAATCCACAGAGGATCCCAATTCGGCAATCCGTGAACACTGTTCAAGAGAAAACCCTTCGCACCTGGTGGAAATCCCTGCCGCTTGGTATTCCAACAGTGTGTACTGGCCAAATCATCACTCCCAATGCGCCTCCTTGGTCAATAAAATAGCCCGTGGGGTGCTCTGCAAATCCACTCGCACACTCCTCCATCATTTCTCGTCTCTTCTTCTGCTGCCAGAAGAAAAAACCCCAACGCCATGGACAAGGGTAAACAACCTCAGGGGAGCGGCTCATCAAGGAAGCGTACGATTCGGAAGTGAGTTCTTTCTTGATCCGCTCCTTGTCCTCCCGCTTGATCTTGCGCTTCATGTTTTCCTTTTGCCCCTTTCAGCCTTGATTTGCTTCCCGAAGAGGTCATCGGGACCGAAGATGTTCCTGAGTACATCTCCTCCGATTCCTCTCCTGAAGCAGAGGATGCCACGCCTGAGCAGAGGGCCATTCATCAGCTGCGCCGCCGTGTCCGCACCCGGAGCGTGGCCTCGGGGACATGTCCGTCCGTTGCCAAGCCGAGCGCGAGCGTCGCATGGCGCCGGAAGCACTAGTAGGGGGTAAATGCTTCTGACTCCTTCATGTTTGCATCTGGATTTCTTGCCCCTAACCTTGATTCTTTTGCTCCAGATGTCTCTGACAGGTACAGCAACCTGAAGGCGGCCTGGGATAGCTTGGTAGAGGCCGCCAATCATGGTCATCCTCGTGCGTTCCAAGTCGCCGTCACGGTGGTCCTGGAACAACTGAAGAGGGAGCAGCAGCCGAAGAAGCAAAGAAAAGATTGAATCATACTTTCGCTTCTTTCTCCACGCCTTCTGCTTCCCACCCCTTAGGGGACCTGACCATCAGGGCTGCTATATGTAATCCTGCAAGAAGCAGTTGTAATGTAGTATTGAGCTAAGGGCAATGCATCAGGCACTGGCCATTCTTTCTTGTTCATGGATTTTGTCCTGAAGGCGGCCTCGTTCTCGAGCGCCGGCTATTTTGTGCCAGATGTGTGTAATCACCGATCGATCTCAATGCTAGGATAATACTTCTTCAGATATCTTCCATTTATCGCAGCGGAAAATTCTTCCCCTAGCAAAGTTTTTAATATGTATGCATTACCGAGGAACGCATCGACCACACGAAAAGGCCCCTCCCGGTTAGGGGACCATTTGCCGAATTCATCGTATTTAGTTCCAATCGGCAATAGCGCTTTCCAAACTAGATCGCCTTCTCGCGAATTGCTTTACCTTTACTTTCTTGTTATAGTATTTGGCGACCCGCGGCTTGTTTTTCTCGATGTTCTCCGGGGCCCCGAGACGGATCATATGCAAATCTTCTAACTCATCCATCATCGGGCCAGCCACCGTAATCCTTGGAGCTCAACTCTTTTTGCAGCACTACTCTCCTTGACTCTGACTGCATTTCCCAAGGCATGATTGCATGATGCCCGTAAACCAACTCGTAAGGAGAAGTCTTTGTAGCTCCATGGGGGGCCATTCGGTAAGCCCACAACGCTTCACTGAGTACCGAATGCCATCTCCTTGGCTTCTGGTCGATCTTCTTCTGTATCAGCTTGATCATGATCTTGTTAGAAGCCTCTGCTTGACCATTAGCTTGGGCATAATATGGAGAAGAATTAAACAATTTGATTCCCATGCTTTCGGCAAAATCTCTGAACTCTAATGACACGAATTGTGCCCCCCGGTCAGTGGTAATTGTTTGAGGGATCCCAAATCGATAGATTATGTGTTCCTTGACGAACTCGATCATGTTTTCCGACGTCACTTTCTTCAGTGGTATCGCCTCGACCCATTTGGTGAAGTAATCTGTAGCCAAAAGCACGAACTTATGCCCCTTGCTAGATGGCGGATTAATTTGGCCAATCAAGTCTATACCCCACCCTCTCGAATGGCCATGGCTTGATGATGGGATTTAATGTTGATGCGGGGACTCTTTGAATATTCCCGATCCTCCGGCAATCTTGGCATCCCTTGTAATACTCAAAGCAATCCTCTAGTATCGTCGGCCAAAAGCATCCAACTTGTCTAATAACCCATTTCATCCGATAGGCCGATTGGTGCGCTCCACATATCCCATCGTGCACATCGCTCATCATGTTCTTAGCTTCTTCTTCCGGACCCGTGCATCGTAGCAATACTCCATCTAATGATTTATAGAATAAATTATCATCCGGAAGAACGAACTTAATTGCCATGTACCCGAGCTTCCTAGAGACTTTTCGGGATGGATCTTTCAAGTAATCAACGATTTCTTTTCTCCGATCATCTTCTCGCGAGATCCGCCCCTAGTGCAAACACTTCGCAAAGCACACGCTTCTTGACTCTCCTTGTAACCGAAGCGCTCCGAGCTAGCTTTGTTTGCTTCTTCGTTATGCTCTCTAGGAATGTCTTTGTAGGATTATTAATGGGAAGCTTTTCAAGATTTCCCCGCACTCCTCGTAGTAACTCCTCGGTCGCTTCGCTCCCCGCACTCGTATTGGCCGTTCAATTGTTTGATTACCAACTACGAATCTCCATAGATCTCAACCGAGACGGCCCCGACTTCTCTCAAATATTGAAGCCCCCGAAGTAGTGCCTCGTACTCAGCTGGTTATTTGTGACGGTGGGTTGTATAGGAATGGCGAATTCAAACATCTCACCTCCGGGGCGAAATCGGTAGGATCCCTACTCCCCCACCTTTGCCACATGATGACCCATCAAAAAATAAAGCCCAAGGGGTAATTTCAAGCAGACCAATTGAAGGGTCACGATGTTCAGTTATAAAATCGGCAATGACCTGACCTTTGATGGCTTTTGCCGATTCGAACTTCAACTCGAATTCGATAAAGCTAAAATCCATTTGCCAATCCGACCATTCAAAATCGGCATAGATAATATATGTTTTATCACATCAAACTTCGAGTATACGGTGCATTCGGCATTCAACAAGTAGTGCCGAAATTTTGTACACGAGTAGTATACGCAAAGACACGGTTTCTCTATAGCCGAATACCTGGTTTCGGGATCAAGTAGTTTTCGGCCGAGATAGGCTACTACCCGCTCCTTTCCTTCGAATTCTTGAATGAGGGCCGATCCAATAGTTTGGGTATCGGCCGCCACGTACAACTTGAAAGGCTTGTTCGGCCGGGGAGGAACCAAGACCGGCGGCTCCTTCATGTACTTGCTTGATCTCATCAAAAGCCTTTTGTTGTTCGTCGCCCCATGTGAATTTCGATCTTTCTTTAGCTTCGGCAATGGAGAGAATGGCAACACCTTCGTGATAAATTTGAGATGAATCTTCTCACGAAGTTGATCTTGCCGAGCAGTGATTGCAATTCCTTGAGGTTGGCGGGAGGAACGACTTCATCAATGGCTTTCATGCTCTTTTTGCCAACTTCGATTCCCCCTTCGTGGACCAAAAACCCCAAGAACTCTCCACCGATACCCCAAATGCACACTTGTTTGGATTCATCTTTAGACCATGCTTCCGGGTGCATTCCAAGGTCTTCTTCACATCTTCCAGATGGGTGTCATGACTTAAGGACTTGATCACCACGTCATCGATGTAGATTTCCACAGTTTTGCCGATTAACTCATGAAAAATGTAGTTCATGGCCCGTTGATAGGTTGCGCCGGCATTTTTCAACCCAAATGTCATGACTATCCATTCAAATAGGCCTATATGTCCAGGACATCTAAAGGCCGTCTTCGAGATGTCTTCTATTGCCATGAAGATCTGATTATATCCCGCGTTGCCATCCATGAAGCTAATCACCTTGTGCCCAGCAGCGGCGTCAATTAACAAATCGGCAATAGGCATCGGGTATCCGTCCATGGGAGTAGCTCGTTCGGGTCCCCGAAGTCTATGCAAACTCTCATTTTCCCATTCTTCTTATACACGGGGACGATGTTGGAAATCCACTCCGCATATCCGCATGGCCGAACGAAGTTTGCGTCAAGTAATCTTTCGATTTCCTTCTTCACATCGGCCAATACTTCATCCTTGTAGATTTTCCGGGCGGTTGCTTATATGGCTTGAAACCGGGCTTGATTGGCAACCGGTGCTCGACGATGGAGCGATCCAATCCAGGCATCTCCGAGTAATCCCAGGCGAAGCAATCTTTATATTCTCTGAGAAGCTCAATTAAGTTCCCCCTGAAGTCTGGTTGCAAATTTGCACTGATGAACGTCGGCCTTGGTTTATCACCGCTCCCAATGTCAACTTCTTCCAGCTTATCGGCCGACATGAATCCTCGTCCTAGCTTGCCATCAGTGCCATCCACGGGGTTCTCCATTAAAAATTACTATAAGAGCCGACTGCTTGAATCGGCTGTTGGTCACCGCCGACGGTTCAACGGACCTTCTCCCCGCTCCTTCCCCGAGAAGCAATCGATGCCTTGGTACTCCCCGCAAGGCTGGTTCCATGTTGGCCACGCTCACGGAGTCATCCGCTCGGACGACCTCGATCTCATCATCCACCCACCGGATAAGCCGTTGATGCATGGTGGATGGGACGCCGCGCTTGGCGTGAATCCGGTCCCGCCCAAGCGACGGCCGTAGGCTCCCTTGCCTTCGATGACAAAGAAGGTGGTGAGGAGCGTCTTGGACCCGATCATCAAGTCCACGTGAGCGCATCCTTTGGTGTCCGAGGGGTTCCCGGCCGAAGTCGTTCGTGGATGATGCTCGTAGGTGTCAGATCGCTCGGGCCCATGCCAAGCTTCCTGAAGGTGGTGTATGGCATCACGTTGACCGCCGCTCCACCGTCGACGAACATCTTGGTCAATGGCTTGCCATTGACGTACCCCCCCCAAGTACGGTGGCCTCATATGGCGATTCTTGGCCGGCTTGTCGAAGACGGCCTGCTTGGCAAGCACTAGTTGTGCCATCATCTCCTCGGCGTGCTCGTCGTCGAAGGAAACTTCCTCCTGCATAACCTGGTTAGCAGGAGCCATGAACTCGTTCGGCAGGAAGTATACCATGCATGTAGGGGCCGAACGCTTCGATCCTTCTGGCTGATCCTTGGGGCGCCACTTCTGCCTCGTCTGGATCCCGGCTTGTTTCATCTCGCGGTTCCTCAAGCGTTGGACCCGCCTCTTCGGCTCCCCGCGTAGACCGGGCGGGCACCACTGCCCTTTCTGCCAGACGTAGACGTCCTCGTCCTCCTCCTGATCAGCCCACTTGAGGTCAGCTTGGCGCTTCCCGGGGTGATCTACGACTTCAATTTTTTGACGCCGATCCCCATTCGGTGAATCCTTCCAAGTCTTTCGTGGACGGATCGGCGATTGCGCTTTCTCGCCTATACTCGCATGTCCGTCGCCGCACTCGGGACGCGTTCCTCAACGTGGGCGGCTTTAGGCCCTCATTCCCGGCGGTGCCCGAAGAAGGCGCACCCCCGGTGGGCGCGCTCCTGCTCGCGCGTGTCTCGCTCTCGGTCCCTTCGCGCGCTTCATCTTCGGCCCCCGCGCTCGCTCCTCCTCGTGACGACGCCTGCGGTAGCGCTCCTTTTCCATCTGGCGCTGCCACTTGTTGAGGAGAATACGTGACGTCACCTTGGGTTTAGGCCTGGACGATTCCCCAATCTCGATGCGGCTTTTGAGAACGCGGGGGGCATCGCCCTGCACTTGCTCTAAGGTCACCTGGCGCTCCGGGTCCACCGATCCACCTTGCTTGGACTCGGGCCGAGGTCGGGACCTTGACCTTCCCCCTTCTCCTCGGCCGTTATCGCATTGACGAGAAAAGCCGAGCATGTTTTGAGGAAAGGGGTGGCCGTCCCGCTTTCATCTTGTTATCGAACTTGAGGTGTCCCTCCCGGATAGCCTTACGGATCCTCATCCCGAAGACCCCGCAATCGTTGATGGAGTGCGAGTCTCTCGTCATGGAAGCCGCAGTAACGTTTCGCTTTAACTCCATCAGGCCGAAGCATAGAATGCCCCTCAGGCAGCTTAATTCGGCCTTCTTTCACCAAGAGCTCGAACAACTTATCAGCCTTCGTGATGTCAAAGTCGTAAGTCCCTTTGGTCTGCCTGACCCAACGCTGATTCATTGTCAAGGGCTCTTTACCCCACATGATTTCCGCTGCAGCTACCTCCAATTCATCGTCGAATCCTCGAACGGATCGGCTTTATCCGGGAACCGGGTTGTAGATGTCGACGACGTCGTCTTTGCTTGCCAAACTTGGGGTCTTTCTTGAGGCCATATGCCTGATTGCTCATCAGAGATAACTTTTGTGAAAGGGCGGCCCGGAGTTCTCAAACTCCATCCCAAATAGCTTCTCGCGCACGGCCGGTAACATCCCGGCGACGGCCATATCAGCCAGCTGATCGTCTGGCAAGTTCAGCGAGAAGCACATGCCTTTGACTTCCCTGAATCTTCTAAGGAACTCCAACGGTGTTTCGCTGTGTCTTTGCTTCAGGGTGGCGAGATCAATCAGCTTTTTCTCAGAACTGCCGCTGAAGTAATGAGCGTGGAATTTACGCTCCAGATCCTTCCATCTGGCCACTGATTCAGGCGGTAGGGACGAGAACCATTGAAAAGCCGGGCCGTCGGCCGAAGCGGGGGAAGTAGCGAACCCCGAACGCCTCCTCGGCCGAGCATTCCCCAAGCTGCATGAGGTAACGGGCGATGTGCTCGACCGTGCTTGTTTCGTCCTGCCCAGAGAACTTCGTGAATTCCGTCGGCGCCTTCACCCTCGGCGGCAGGAGCACGTTATAGTACCACTCTGGGAACGGCGGCCTATAAGTGGGGCCCTGCATCTTTGGCTTGAGGCCGAACTGATTCTGCATCAACTCGGCCATCTTGCGCGCTAGGGCGTCTTCTTCTTGAGCGCCCGTAGCCGGCGCGTACCCTGGGTGCGGGAAGGCGTCGAACGCCCCGTAATTTCCCACTTCATGATAACCACCGCCGTACAAATTCTTCTGGAGCCAGTTGGTCGACGGAGCTATTCTTCGGCCGGGGTCAAGTGGGGCCCCGGGTGAGCCGAACGCTAGGTCTCCGTACGTAGGCCGGTACGGATTCGAGCTGTTGCACGGGGCCGACCCATGCTGCTCTGTGGTGACGGCAGGATTGGTTGACTTCCTGAAGCTTGCAACGGAGGCTGAACTGGCTGCCCCCCAGCGCCCTGCGGAGGAGGTTGGAACGCTTGGCTTCCGGAGCTTTGAGGAGGAGGCTGCTGCACCTGGCTCCGTAGCGGCGGCTGAGAGCTTGATTCACCCAGCTCCACGGTGCTCTTTCCAGCGTGCGCCTTCCCGAACGCCTGCCCCGCGCCCGGGCCAAAGAGGGCCACCATCATCTGCTGGAGCGATCCGAGGAAAGCCTGGTTGTGCTTGGTGAGCATGTTGTCTACCGACTCTTGGAAGATCCGCGCGCATTCCTCCTTCTCTTGTTGGGTTGTGGCGTCGCTCTCTCCCGGCGCACCACTGGGCGGTGCCATTCTTCGGATACGGTACACCACTTCGATTCTTCTTAAACGACATGAGACACTTTTGCTTGAAACTCGGTTCACGGCGTCTAGGAGCTGCCGATCTTTGCTCGGGAGAAAGCTCTTCGATGTTGACATCCGGGAGGTCCGTGATCTCGGGCATCTTGAACCAATTCGGTTTGTTGTCCCACCGGGCGTGCCAAAAAGTGTGTTGACGCGGAAAGTGCACTCGGCGCCAATCACACGGCAAGCGAAAAAGCCGGCTTCGCACGCGCGAGAGAACGAATGACGTGCCGGTCAATTTTTTCCGAAAATTAACAAAAGATAAAACAGTTAAATACCAAAGCTTGGAACTTGCCGGGTGGTACCGCAGTTCCATATTTACGGCTAAGAAGCCAAGTAAGATGACATGTAGCTATGTAAAGCTACCCGTCAAAGAACCTCGACCATTCGGGTAACCGCAAAGGGAAAAAGAACATTGCCGAATGGATGACGTAAGCATGACAACGATCGGTCTTTGGATAAACATAGATACATGTGCAAAGTCGTGACCGATCGTCATGAAAATTAACGTTAAACAAATAAAGTAAAGCACGAACATGATCATGTATTAAATAAGCATGCACGGATCCAAAGCATTAGTCTACCGCATGTCTAATTACTCTAAAATCCGTCGGGCACGATATCAAGCAAATCTATCCACCGCATGATACAACTTGCATGAGAAACGTACCACTTTCCACAAATAGATCTATCCACCGCATGATATAATCTAAATATGGAAAGCTAAAAGCATACATCATTTAAAACATAAATAATGCACGTGATCTACTCATGAAAACATAACCGAACGCGGTGAACAGTACCGATTCGAAGTCCATGAAGAAGGAACAAACATTACCACGTGAATAAATCTATCGAGGCGAATTGGAAATCTAATCCACCAGATGACTAGCTCCAAAGCAACCCAAAAACCTGCATCTACCGCATGATACCCGGCTCTTTCAAGATTTATACGCACAAAGCAAGCTTGAACCCGCAACACGTAACAACCTAGATCGATTCGGTTTCGGCTATCGAAGAGCACAAGATCCACGCGTCAAAACACGAAACCTGCTCGTACAAGGATCTTAAAAGAAACACAGCCGACCCAAACCCATCTAGATTGGGCAAAGGTGTGTTACATGAATTAAAACATAAAGTAAAACTCATGATAACACGGGATAACTTAATGAATCTATTGGATCTTGCCAAAATCCAATAGAGCCGATAACTAGCTTCAAGCCAGATCTTAGCCTACCGCATGGCTCATGATCTAACCAGAAACCCTCTTGAACCAAGCTTGAATCTACCGCATGACACGAAGCATGGTAACAAGACTACTTGCATCGATCTAAATCCACCGCATGATACTAGACATGACACAAGGTTGCGGTACTCACGGAGGTCGACGGATCGATTGGCCCTCTCGAAGAACTCGACGACACGACAAGGACTCTAGGGTTTGGCGTAAGGCCGGTGTGTATTGAGGAATGAATGTGTTTGTTACATACATCCGGGGATCGTATTTATACCCTGTTGATTACAACTGCGAATGGATTCATTGCCTAACTAAACCCGATCGCCTATCCATCCATTCGCTTCCTCCGATTGAGCCACGTCACCGTCCAATCCCGCAAAATCAGCTCTCTTGTTCCTTTGCCGAAGCCGGGAGCGATAGTCGACCGCGGATCTCTTTGCCGAAAATCTCTAGAAATATCCTTCCTTCCACCAGACGGACTCTTTTTCGAACCGGACCCACAAGTCAGACTCCTTACCAAATTTTGGTGTTAACAGGTGGTCTCACCTCCACCTTTCCCCCACGATACCCCGCTATCCATCCTAAGCGGGGTATGGTTCCGTACTTGCCGAGCTCAACACGGCCCTATCCCCACTCTCGGCGGGGTGGTGTGACGATGTCCTATAAACAAGTTGATCCACTCGGTTTCGGACGGGGCGAGCTCATGTCCTCCAAGCGCACGTAAAACCCCAACACCTAGGCTCCGAAAACCGTAACGGGAGGGATGCACTAAGGAGTGCACCCCTATCCCCGATCCCCGATCGGTTGTCTCAAGCTCACCCCCGCCAAAGTACCCAAAACGCCTTCTCCTCGCCGGTTTTACCCCACACACGCCAAGAACCACTATTCCCATCCCAACACATGCATTGCGAAGCTCGGCGTATATACATGCTCACATAAACATATATAGTAGTGGTAGGGCAATCAAGGACGGGGGTAAACAAAGAGGCGCGATTGCAAGGTTCATCAACATGCATATATATAAAGTAAAGCACTAGCAATACTACTCGGCAATGCCTAATGGGTATTTCGTAGTCGGTCGGGTGTGAACCCGGGTACGAGTGGTCGTCGTAGCCGAGGTCGTCGTAGTCTCGGTTCGGCTCTCCGGCTCCGGTAGCTCCTAGAAACTTATTTAAAATAAATACTCGGCTACTAGATAGCAATAAATCCAAGATAAAGAGCAAATAAGATCCAAAAAGAGGCAAACTCTAGTCTAGCACGGAGTTTGGGTTTTTAGAAGATTTTCGAGAAGAAGTTTCATATGTTTCGGAGCTAAAACGGATTTATTATGAATTTCCAAAGATAAAATACATTTACGAAATTAAAATACGCATATACAATATTGCGGACTCTTAGCTAGCTATAGGGTAGCTCAAACCGGCTCAACCCCCGGCTTTAAGCCGGCGGCGGGCCGGCTACGGGGCCGAGGTGGCGGCCACGCCGGCGGCTTTAAGCCGGCGGCGGCCGCGTGGCCGGCCACGCGGCGCTCGCGTGGCGCGCGCGCGCGGCGGATCTCGGGATGGATCCCCGTGGCGCGCGGGCCGTGCGGCGCCCGTGTGGCCTAGCCGTGGTTGGCCGGGCGCACGGGATCCCCTCGGATTCCCCGCGGTCACGCGCGTGTGTGCGCTCCCCGTGTGCGTGCTAAAACCCCGGGGGGTTTTCCCCCTCCGCGTGAAGGTGCTCGGTGAAATGCCCGCGACGGGCGGCGGCGCGCGCGGCGGCTCACCGGCGGCGAGGCGCGCTCGGCCGGGCCAACGGTGGCCGGGAAAAGGACGAGGAGCAGCAAGGCTCGTCCCCGGCCCCAATCGGGGGACGGCCTCGGCCAAAGAAGAGCGGCGGCGGCCCGAAACGGGGAGCGGCGGCGGCGGACGCGTGCGGCGGTGTGGTGAGGGTCGCCGGCGGCGGCGCTAATCGATGCCCGGCGGCCTCGGTCCGGTTGCGGATGGGTCCTAGGGACACAAAAACACCCAAAACCGGGGCTTTTCCCCTAGGTCGCCGGGAATGGCTCCCGCCCCGCCGTGGCGGAGCTGCGGGCGGTGGCGACGCGTGGTGCGAGCGCGGCCTCCGGCCACGAGTGGCTCGCGTGCGTGCGCACGGTGACCGGGGTGTCGTGGCGGTTGTGTCGTCGTGCTTGTGTGGGTGGCGGGCGCTCGTGCGTGTTGGAAACGGAGTCGAGCGAGGCCGGCGGCGTGGCGCACGGAGCACGACGGCGGCGTGACACACGTCGGCGAGGTGAGGATGGTGCGGGGTCGAAAGGAAAACGGCGGTGCGTGTGCGTGCTCGCGACGACGGCGGCGGTGGCACCCGCACAAGAAAGCATCCCAGCCTGGCACGAAGGCCGGCATCACCAGCGGCGGCGCGGCGGCAAGAGCGGCACGGGGTGATCGCGATGCGCCTCGGCTCGAAGGCCGGGTCGACCACAGATGGGCGAGGGAGCTTCGCCTCACCTTGGTGGCCACGGGCCGACGTGCGGGGCGGCGGTGAAGCGGGGGCGGAGCAAGGTTGTCGGCGTGGAAGGAGACGGCGGCGCGGAGCGAGAGGAAGCGAGGGCGTCGCGGTACTTGGCTTCACGGCGTCCTCGAGCTCCCACGTGCGGTCCTTCGGCTTCGCGAGGTAGGCGGCGAGCGGCGGTAGGCCTCCGGGTCTTCTTCTTCCCTCCTCCTCCTTCTTCTTCTCCCGGCGGGCGAGGCGAGCGGAATAGGGAGGACTCCCCGTGGCGGCTAGGGTTGGGAGCTTCCACGAGGGCGCGGCGGCGGCCTTCTTATAGGGCAAGGCGGGGGTCCGGGACGCGTGGACGGCGCGGATGGCCCGGCGGAGCTCGGACGGGCGCCGGGCGAGGGGGCGGTGCGGAAGGGCTGCGGCGCCAACGGTAAAGGGGAAAAAGAAGCGGGTGACGGGAGGAAGAAGAGGTGACGTCGGGGGGCGACGTCACGCGGGTCCCACCTGGCGGCGACTCGGCGCGGGTGCGGTAGGTGATAAGCGGGCTGGCGCTTGACGGGCCGCGATGGGCTGGAAAGGGGAAAAGGAGAGGGTGGCGCGGCGCGCAGAGAAAAAGAGAAGAGGGTGGTTCAGCGGACTTCGGGACTTTGGGCTCGCGGCCCAGAAGCTATCCTCCCTTTACCTTTTCTATTTCTTTCCAACCCCTTTCTATTTTAGATTCAAATTTGAATGTAAATTCAAATTTGAAATCCCACTCAAATAAACTCCAAATAAAACCAAAAGAACTCCAAGTTTCTCACACTAACATTTTTATATTTCCTAGAAATTTTATTTAGCTCAAAATAAATCTAGGAATTAAAAGAGAGAAAAGGAAGACATCCTTAAATAAGTTGATAATCACTCAAATAATTCATCGAAAATTTTAAATCCACATTTTTATTAATTAACATTCCTCAATAAATTTGAGGGATGTTACGATCTCCTTTCCCAAACGTGTTTGAGTCACCTTCGCCGTTTCGGGACCTTTAGGTTGTCCCGGAAGCTTCCCTTCATTAGTAGTGAGGCGCCTGGGAAGTTGTCCCACTTGCGTCTCGAGCATCTTCATCATGTTGAGCACTTGATGGTTGGAGCTTCCGACCTCCGTCACCTTGCTATCGATGTTCTCCAACACCTTGTCTATGGCTTTGAACTTGGTGACGGCGTCCTTGTTGATCTTAGCTTGCTCGTCCATGAAGTCGTTCAATTGTATATGAAGCGGAACCGAATTCGGAATTGATGAGCTTGCATTAAATTGAGGTCTACCTTGCCCGTAGAGGAAGTTCGGCAAATCTCCCTTCCTCATGTAGTCGAGCACCTTGGCTTCCTCCGGACAATCCTTGTGGACATGGCCATATTCCCCGCACTCTTCACATGTGGATCTTGCTTCAGCAGCCTTTAAGTCTTGAGCCTCTTTCTTTTCTATCTCCATCTTCTCCAACCTCCGCATAAGTGAATCGATCTTGCCTTCAAGAATGTTTTCCTTCTCCACTTGCAAGACTCCTGACGTTCCCCGTGGGTTGAACCGGAAGTAGACGTCCGGACGACGCCCATGTGTCATTGTCCGTGACCTTCTTGAATAGAGTGAAAGCTTGAGTCGGCGTAAGCTCGATGACGGATCCTATCGTCCTTGACGCCATGGTGAGTCCTTGGTAGAACTTTTGCACGAGGTCCTCCTTCGGGAACTTGTGATGTGGAACCGCCTGAGTGTACTCATTGAAGCGCTCGAATGCCTCCGAGATAGTCTCCGTAGGATATTGAGCAAAAGTAGCAATCTTATTACGCAAGGTTTGAGTTTTACCCGGCGAGTAGTATTCCTTCATGAAGGCCCTCATCAACGCATTCCAATTTTGCACCGTCTCCGCTGGTTGAGCGTGGAACCATTGCAAAGCCTTCCCGAGTAGCGAGAACGGGAAGAGCCTCGCCCTCATTTGATCTTGAGTCACCCCGTCCATGTTGAATGTCTGACATAGTTGAATGAACGCTTGGAGGTGAAGGTTCGGATCCTCTTTACCGGTGAAGGGTGAATGTTGCACCATGCGAATTATTGAGGTCTTGATCTCGAACGGCCTTCTGATCTCCGCGAGGTTCAAGATTGGTAGGTCGACGATGTCCGGGGTGCATAGCTCCCCGATCTTGCGTTCTTGCGGCGGTTGTTCACCCATCGGTGGAAGTCGATTCTCCCGAGGACTTTTAGGTGGTGAATTCTTCAGAGACTCCGATGATCCTTCGTCTTCCGACTTTGAATCTACAAAATCCAGCTTATTAGCTTGATGTGCTTCGTGTCTCCTTATCTTGTAAAGTTTTTCTAGATCATCCACAAAATTATCGGGTTTGTTGGAGAGGTAGCCGTCCATCTCCTATTAGGATTAGCGATAAACAAAATATATGAAAACGAAAAAGTAAAAACAAATCTAACAAAACTAGGGTTAAACAAACTAGATTAGATTAATTTTGAGGATGATAAAAAATTAGTAGATGCAAAAAGAAAACTCAAAAGAATACTAAAAATTACACAAAAAGCAATAAAAGATCGAATCTTGATCACTTGTTCCCCGGCAACAGCGCCAGAAAAAGGGGCTTGTTGACGGTTAATAGTTGTACCAAAGTTCGTTTAGACTTGCAAGCGGACAAGTCTCCCATCGTAGTCAAGGGACCCTTCTTCCCTCGAGTGATGAACCCAAGGTATCGAATCCGTGGAACAAATGTGTGATGCAAGAATTGATCTAGAAAAGCCGATAAAGTTCAATCTTCAAAAGAGAGTCTATTGCATCTAAACTTTAGAACATAAAAAACGAATCTAATCTACTAAAGACTAGAGGTAGCGAGAGATAGAGGGGGATAGATAAAGTGATCTAGAGAGATCGGATCAAGCCTTTTGTCGAAGTTCCACGCAAAAGAAGAAGTAGCAAATCAAATCTCATTAGAAGCTTTTTTAAATCGTGGTTTCCTGTTCGACTCCGAAAACGCCCGCCTTTTGGAGCTACCGTTCTGTCACAACGCACCCCTATTCGTGCGGGTTAGTCTAGGGCGAGTCCGAGGACAAGTCGAGATCTTTCGGAAGGTCAGGCATGCACCTCTAGCCACCACGGCTACAAGAACACCCTAAATGATCTATCTCGAGAATAGATCTAAAATAAGCAAAGCCGATCGAAAACGAAGACTTCAGAGAAACACTTGATCTCTAGAAATCGGATTCAACTTGTTACATCAACTAGTACATGATAAATGAACCAAGATCACCACCGAAATCCTACCTCGATCTTGCTTCTAGCTCCGGGAACTCCGACGTGGTCTTCCTTGCAAGGTTCCCACGTCGGCTAGGGAGACCCTAGTAAACTAGCTCGACCCTCTCCTCTCCGAGATGGTGTTCCTCTCTTCTCTGCACCTCAGCGGCCGATGGCGAATGGATTCCTTTGTGGCTCTTGACCCCGGGGCTATAAATAGCCCGAATGGCAGCTAGGTCAAAGGGGGAGGCGACTGGGCCCCGAAATGGGCCGGGCCGGCCGGCCTGGGCCGACCGGCCTGGTCCCACCTAGTCCCAGTTGCCTGCCTCCTTCGCGTGGCGTCGGTTCTCAAGTGTTCTAGATCCTCCCCCCTTCTGCATGTGGGCCCTTGTCGTCAGTTTCTCTCTGAGTTGGATGAAGCTCCTTGTCTCGCAAGATTCAGCACTTTTCCGGCTAGGTCCTCGGAGTTTGTCATCTTCCTAGGTTAGGTCCCTGGGCTTCTTGGAGTCAAGTTTGCTTTATTGCATGACTTGTACCGGGCTTCAAGGTTTTGTCAAGGTGATTAATGAACTTATCCCGAAAGTCTTGCTTCTAATGTCAAAACCCTGCATAAACACTAAACTCCGAAACAGACATGCATGAATGAACTTGTTATATCAAGGTGAGGAACCAAGTTGAGAAGCACCTTGGTCCGTGTGTGATGAGTGATTGACCGGATGGTTTGAAGCTTTGTGTGTGTAGTGTTGAGTTGTGTTGTGTGTGTTTTATTTTGTGTTTTTACCTTATTGTTTATGTGGTGTGTTGTCAATGCACTCGTGAGGAGTGGTTGACAACGTTGTGTGGACTGACTCTTGGCCTAGTATTGCAGGTGTTGGTTGCGGCTTGGTTTGCGTTGGTGCAGGTGAAGAACAGGCGCGAAAGGTCTTAGCCTTGCGGGGCCTCCGAGGAGTGGAGAGACAAGTAGGCTTGGTTCGAGGGACCGGTGGCCGACGGGATCAAGTGCGAGCCGCATGGTGCAAGAAGAGCAAGACGAAGTCGTGGACATGGAGCCGGTGCATCGGTGGTGGCCAAGTCAAGGAACGAGGCAAGACTGAGTAGACCGTCCGGGCGCCGGAGGTGAAAGGCTTGGCGGGCTTGACGCTTGGCGTGGTGAGGCCGGGCCGTGTACGCGGGGTTTGGTGGTTTGGCCACAAAACCATCGGAGGAGGGTTTCTCGGTTTGGGCCTCAAAACCGAGCCCGAGGGCTCCGGCGTGACGGAGACGGTATCCGGGTGCGTCGGGAAGCTTCGAGGCGGGCGACATGCGTCATGATCTAGGTGCTTGCGTCGGGAGGACGTGAAGGCCCGATGGATGCGCGGCCGTCCGATGGTGAACTTCATGTGTTGACCAAAATGCCCCTGTGAGGGCTTGTGTTGTACTCCTAGTGTAGGGGCACTTCGGTCTTTTCCGGAGGGTCTATATATAGGAGGAGGGGGCTGAATTTTCAGCCAACTCTTGGGCTAGAGGCTGCTATACTCTTTCATTTTGGAGTGCTTTGGGAGAGAGGGAGAGAGGGAAGAGTGGCTCTTTGATTGGAGCTTTTTGCCATCTTAGATTTGGTTTCTAGGAGTGGCTTGTAATCGATTGGACAAGATATTCATAGTGATTTCATCCTCTAAATCTTGTGCCAATCTTTCTATTCCCGAATTTCTTTTATTGCTTTTTCGGAGCTCTTTTTGTGCTATTTTCGTGCTTGTTTTTGGTGCCTTTGTTCTTGGTGTGATTCCGCGGATTTGAGTGGGTTTCTCCCCGGATTTCTTTGAGGGAAACATGGATGGATGTCTAGTGCATCTTTGTGATTGATCTTGTGCCCTCAAACGCCGGAAACCACTTCGATTCAAGGATTTTCGTTCGGTGCTCTAGCTTTTGGTGGTGTTCAAAGGATCCGCGATTCCCGATGATTTAGGGAGTTAGGAGACGAACGTTTTGGGGTATAGCATCCTTGGTTGACGCTTTACATGTCCCCAAACTCTTGTCTCAACAACTACTATCGTTAGGGAGATCCGGTGATGGATTGGGAGTGTTGACTTTCGGGGTCGAGCGCTTTCGCTCGCCCGTTGCGGGCGTGGCGGACGGTCCGCGAGGGCCGGGCGGACGGTCCGCGTGTACGGTGTTCTTCGTGTGTTCTTCGTGTTCTTGCTCGGCTTTGCTTTCGATCCGATTTGGTTTTGGTTTTTCGTTGCAGCCGGTTTGCGGACGGTCCGAGCTTCAGTAGAGGACGGTCCGTGGCCCGCGCGGACGGTCCGCCGGTCTTCGCGGACGGTCCGTTTTTCTCGGGTCGGTTCTGGTGGTTCTGTTCGCTTTAACGGACGGTCCGCGGCTCAGGCCGGACAGTCCGCGGCAAGGGTGCGGACGGTCCGCGGTACCCCGCCCGGACGGTCCGCGCGGCCATCGCGGACGCCCCGCCGCCGCCCGGCCGGGACGGTCCGCCGCAGCCCGGTCGCTTTGCTCTTTGGTTCGATTCCTCCCTCCTTCATTCGTGCTTCCGCGTGTGTTTCAATGACTTGTTGTTTTGGCGATTGGTGTGTGATTCGTTCCAACGCTTGTGTGTGACCGGGTTTTGACTAGGGTATAGGCCGGGTTCTTTGAGAAGAATTTTTACCGGCTCCTATTCACTCCCCCCTCTCTAGTCGCCATCCGATCCTTCAATCGGTATCAGAGCCGGTTATGGATTCTTTTGGCTCTAACATGTCTTGAATCCATAGGGTGACTAGAGGAAAGAGGTGCTTTTGCTTGTGACTTTGGTTTGCGCGTTTTGAGTCCGGCAATTTGGAGTTGTGCCCTTGGAAAACCATAACTTGATACCTTCAGTAAAACGGGCATAACTTTTCGCTCGGTGCTCCGGTTTGGCTCAAATTTTTACAGCGGTTTCTTGACTCCATTTGTAGGTGATCCAAAATATCTAAAGATCATTTTGGGGTCTTCAAAAATTCAGAAAAAATCAAGAAGATAATTGAAAAATCCTCATTTATGTCTCTTGCGGCTTTGTCTTGTTTCTTCTGGATTTTCTCTAGACTTCATTTCACCTTATTTTGAGCTGAAATTTTTTTTGTGCCTCTATCTTTGGTGCTCCTTGTTCAGTGGCAAATTTTTGGGAAAAAAGATAAGATCCTTTGCTATTGAACTCGTGAGTGCTTGTTAGAGATTTGAGGCATTTTGAGTGCTTTCTTTGCATCGTTGCTTGTTCCTCGAGTTTGCTTTCGACTAATCCTAACCGGTACCTTGACTATGGCACCAAGTTCTTCTCCTTGTGGTTCTTTGAGCAGGAGGAGTATGGCGGTTGAGGCGGAAGCCGGAGTGGAGGAGATGATATCTCTCATCGAGGACTATCGAGATGGTGACATCAAGAAAGGCGAGCTCTACCACAAGCTAGGAGGCATGAACCAAGGTACACTTGCCAAAGCTATCTTGATCCTATGCAATAGGTTGGATGTTTGTGAGCGTGATTGTGGAGACTTGCATAGGAGAAACATATATTTGTGTGATGCCTTGCGTAGGAAGAATGAGAAGATGAAATGCTCTCTTACTAGGTTGAAATGTGGTATGGCTCATTGGAGGTCTCGTGCTTTGAATTCTTGCACTTCTTGTAACACCATGCATGCTAAAAATGATGCTTTGATTGCCTCCATTGCATGCTTGAAATCTGAAATTAAGGTGTTAAATTTCAAAGCTTCTTTGCCTTGCAAATCTTGCGATGCCTTGTGTGCTGAAAATGAGAAATTAAAAGATGAAGTTAATTGGCGCAAAATGCATGTTGAAGCTTTTAGAAGAGCATGCGACAATCTTGATTTTGAGAATGATGAATTGAGATCATCTTTTGCTAACTTGCAATCTGTAATTGACTTGTTGAAATCCAATGCTTCTATGCCTTGCAACTCTTGTGTTGTTTTGAATGATGAGCTTGATATGGCTAGGAGTAAGATTGCTTTGTTAGAGACAAGTGCTTCTTTACCATGTGTTTCTTGTGTGTCTTTGCATGCTGAAATTAATGAATTACAATTGACTCACACCACATGTGTAGATGATCTTGAGCATGCTAGGGCTAAAATTTGTGATATAAAATCCATGCCTTGTAGCAAGTGCTCCTTGTTTCTTTTAGAGGATGCTTGCCATAATTCTTGTGATGATGATGATGATGCTTTGATGGGTGTAAATGATGATACTTGTTCATGTGGTCTCATTTGCACTTCATGCATTGATTTGGAAAGTGAAGTTTTGGCTTTAAAGAAAATGCGCGAGGATATGAGCGCTAAGTTGGTTGAGCATGATGAGATGAGTGCCAACCTTGAGAAAGAAAATGAACTCTTGCGTACCACATATGCTAAATGCATTGAAGAAGAAATCAATAATTTGAGAAATATGACATGTGGTACTTGTGAGCGCCTCAAGTCTCAAAATGAGGTTTTGCGCACAAGGTGCAAGAGTCTTTGTGCCAAGGGTTTGGACTCATGCTTCTCTTGTCGCTCCGATGTTGATGCTTCTAAATTTGCTTCTTCTAAACCGGACTCGACTTCTTCTCTTGAGTGTGAGTCTTTGGATGGTGGTAAGTGTGCTAGTGCTTTAGATAGCTCTCTCATAGCTACTCCTAAGCTTGTTGCTTCTTCCGGTGTTGCCCAAGGTGATTTGAATGGAAAGGGTGCCTCCCACATATTTGGAACTCATATTCCCAAGCCGAGGTTCCAATGCACCTTTTGCAAGAAGGATGGGCATATCATTGAGTTTTTCTTTCGCCGTGTCAAGCACGAGCGACGTGTGCGTGCTAAAGCTTTTAAGAAGCCACGTAGCCTTTCTCATGGCACGTGTGATTCTAATGTGGGCACCAAGTTGGATGTTGGGGTTGATGCTTCATGCTCTAAGTCCCAAGGGACTTCCCACTTACAAGAGAATGGTGATTCATCCACTCGACCGTGCCTCTCGATAGGCCTTTGTACCATTGCTCTCACCGTGGGAAGGATGGGCATCAAGAGAGTTTTTGCTACCGCCGGCAAGGAGAATACGGCGAGGAGGTGCCTCTAGGCCTTTGGTTGTTCATAGCCCTTCTCATGGCATGAACACTTGTGAGCCTAAGAAGGCGCGATTTGTGGACGGGTTTTATGACACTCTTTCTAGTGAGTTAGGCCATGCTCGTGGACATGCTTCTAGTGTTTCTTGTGTTGGTCCGCGACATACTTCTCGTGGTGCTTGTGTTGGTTCTTCTCCTACGACCCCGAAGGATCTTTGCCTTTTTGCTTGTGGTAGCACTCGACTTTCTTCACGAGTGACTTCTTTGAGGCATGGTTCCAAGGGTGTTCGAAAGACTTTTCATTCCAACCGACATTTGCATCATGCTAACCCACATGATAGGTTGTGTGCACCACTTACCCGTGTGACCAAATCTTGGATTCCCAAGTACGTGCTTGCTAACCCTTTGGGATCCAAGGCTCGGTCTTTCTCGTCTCCTTGTGTGTAGGTATGGAGACGCGGTTGGAGAACATGAGCTCAATGGAGACATGATGGTTCTCCACACCGTTTTGGATGGCTCTTGAAAGCCTTTGTACACATGTATAGTGAGTTTTCTTTTCCCCTTGTCCTCTCTTGTATATACTTGTCTCTTGCTTGTGTGAAAACCATGGTAGGCTAGCCACCTTGTTCATGATAGCTTTGTGATCTTGAATATCTATCTTGCTATTTTTGAATGATTTTATGGTGGATGTTATTTATGAACATCATGTCATGCTTTATGGTTGATTGCTCAAGTATGTCATGTTGTTCATTCATATCATGTTTGTCTAGCTCGATGGTACCTTTCTTGTTAGCATGTTTGTCCCCCATGTATCTCTTGTCATGCTAGCTTTGTAATATATGCTGGTGGATGATCCATGTGATCTTGTATCATGCCTTTGTTTAGTTCTTGTATATTGTTTGGCATGTTGTTCTTTGGTATCATGTTGGTTTAGTGTTGTACCTTTTTGACATATTTGCTTGCCCATGCTTATTCATATTTGTGGAATCATGTTACAATGCACTATTTATGTTAATTGGTATTATCAATGCATTGTGTAGTATGTTGTGAGCTTTCCTTGGAGTTTTGGGCTTGTCTTGTCTTCGAGTTGTGTTGTTGTTCCTCTTTTCGGTTGGTTTTAGAGTTTTTCCCTTGCTCTTCCTTTTCCTAGCTTTTGCTTTGTTAGTTGCCCTTGGTTGAGGGGGATCTTGGCTTCTTTTGATAGGGAATTTGATTCCAAGAAGGGTTGTGGCTTTTTGGGAAGTCTTTGTGATCCTTGAATTGATATTCCTTCTATGGTATTCAATTGGGATCTTTGTGGTTTTGCAATTGGTACTTTTTCTATGGTACTCAATTGGGACCTTTGGTGGCTCTTCTCTCGCTTTATTGGCGTGTTCCCTCGTGAGCTTTATTGGTGTTAAGTCAAGTTCCTTGTCTCCCTATGCATTCTCGCATTGCATTTGTATCATATATCATGATGTATAGACTTTGGTAGGTTTGACATTTGTGTCTCGCATTCTGTCATATATCATGTTCCTTTTGATGTACATATCTACCTATGTTGCATTTGTATCATATTGCATTTTAGGATGATGAGCTTCTTCCATATGCCTCATTTGAGTTTCTTTGGCTACTTGTGAGATATTGGTCATGTGTGTGGAGAAATGGCTATGTGAGGCTATGCTCTTGGAATATTTGAGATATATGTGTTGTGAGATAGCCTTTTTGAATCAAATGCTAATCTTGACTAAATTTGATGAAATGTGCTCCACTCATGTGTAGTAGTATATCCATGTCACTGTTTGGTCTAAATGTGCCTTTCATGCTTAGATTGTGCTTGGATGTCTCTTTCTTGCATTTGGGACAAAGGCCAATATCATTGTGAATGTTTAGCTCCGTTGCATTCATGGAGGAGCATAAGCTTCTTTTTGCCGCAAAGGCACTTCATGTACCATGAAATGAATTAATCTTGAAAAGAAGTGTGTATGCTTGAAAAATGCTCCCTCCATCATGTTTATGCTTAAAATGTATTATCTTTCACACATGGGTGCAAAACATGTTGCATGATGTTCACCAAAGGGAGAAGTCTCCCCGAAGTGGACACATGGCTCATGAGCTTTAACATGACATGCTTTGCTTTATGGGTGTTTGCAATGATCTTTTGTTGAGAATTTGATATCCTTGTATGATCTCTGGATGATATGCATGTTTTTGGCTAGAATATGACATGGATAGGCTTTTACATTTGAAGTGAGCCATCTTTTGATATAATCTTTCAAATCTGAAAATTTGCTTTGTCACATGCCTATATTTCCATATATTACTTGTGGCAATGCTTTGACTATGTTATGATCCATATATGTGCTCTTTGTCTCATTTCTAGCCTTTGTCACTAAATTTGGCCTATTTGAGAAGCTCATGTAGATGTTTATATGCTTTGTTTTGCATTTCGCATTTTCACCTTGATTCATACATTGTCAACAAGGGGGAGAAGAGGTGAGCTTAATGCAAATTCGGAAGAGGTGAGCTAAAATTTGGAAGTTTGCATCCACATGTTCGGGGGAGCTTGCATTTGTGTAGGGGGAGCTTTGGTGAGTCTCCTTTGTTTGCCTGAGTTGTGCTTTGGTGGTTGCTTTTTGCTCTATCACGTGTGTTTAGGGTGAGCTTTGTATGCTCTTTGTCCCTAGTGCATGTGTTTAGGGGGAGCTTGTGAGCTTGGTGTGCTCTTTTCTCTATCTCATGAGTTTAGGGTGAGCTTTGTATGCTCTTTGGTCCTAGTTCATGTGTTTAGGGGGAGCTTGTGAGTTTTGTGCTCTTGTGCCGGTGGTGTTGAGCCCCTTTTCCTCTTCTTGAGGAGCCGACGGTTGACTTATGTTTTCGATTATCACATGATTGGTGTTGAGCCCTTTGTGCCTCTTCTTGAGGGATCGTGTGATTTTGCTTGTCCATGATCGGTGTTGAGCCCTTTGTGCCTCTTCTTGAGGGATCATGCATTCTTGTCTCGGTTGTGTCGAGTCGTTGCCCATGTCTTTGGGGACCGAGACATTGAGTTGGCCTTTGTGGTTTCTCTCATGCCAAGTGACCTTGTTCTTTGCTCTTGTGTGGTTTTCTTTCACTTGGATGAGTTGTTCGGCCTTTGCCCTCTCAAACCATTTCTTTGTGCTCACTTGTTGTCAATCCGCTCCTCAAGGGGGAGAAATTTGGAAAATCAAGTTGATATGAACCTTGATTTGATGGTGATGAGCGGTTGACAAGTGTTTTCGTAAGAGTTTTATGGCACTTTGGGTTGAGCATTTTGGTTTGATGGCTTTTAGGGATTGCATGTTGGTAGTGTGTATCTTCGTTTGCGCTTAGCCCTTGTGCTTGCTTTGGTTTCGAGAGGAATTTGTCGGAGCATGCTTTTATCCCTTCTCACTTCAAGTGGCCTTTTGTTTGCTTTTATTGGCTTTGTGGCGCTTGAATGAGTTCTTGTTTGCTTTTTGACCTTCTTTTGTCAATGCACTCATCAAGGGGGAGATTGAGGAACCAAGTTGAGAAGCACCTTGGTCCGTGTGTGATTAGTGATTGACCGGATGGTTTGAAGCTTTGTGTGTGTAGTGTTGAGTTGTGTTGTGTGTGTTTTATTTTGTGTTTTTACCTTATTGTTTATGTGGTGTGTTGTCAATGCACTCGTGAGGAGTGGTTGACAACGTTGTGTGGACTGACTCTTGGCCTAGTATTGCGGTGTTGGTTGCGGCTTGGTTTGCGTTGGTGCGGTGAAGAACGAAAGCGCGAAAGGTCTTAGCCTTGCGGGGCCTCCGAGGAGTGGAGAGACAAGTAGGCTTGGTTCGAGGGACCCGGTGGCCGACGGGATCAAGTGCGAGCCGCATGGTGCAAGAAGAGCAAGACGAAGTCGTGGACATGGAGCCGGTGCATCGGTGGTGGCCAAGTCAAGGAACGAGGCAAGATCGAGTAGACCGTCCGGCGCCGGAGGTGAAAGGCTTGGCGGGCTTGACGCTTGGCGTGGTGAGGCCGGCCGTGTACGCGGGGTTTGGTGGTTTGGCCACAAAACCATCGGAGGAGGGTTTCTCGGTTTGGGCCTCAAAACCGAGCCCGAGGGCCCGGCGTGACGGAGACGCGTATCCGGGTGCGTCGGGAAGCTTCGAGGCGGGCGACACGCGGCATGATCTAGGTGCTTGCGTCGGGAGGACGTGAAGGCCCGATGGATGCGCGGCCGTCCGATGGTGAACTTCATGTGTTGGCAAAAACGCCCCCGTGAGGGCTTGTGTTGTACTCCTAGTGTAGGGGCACTTCGGTCTTTTCCGGAGGGCCTATATATAGGAGGAGGGGGCTGAATTTTCAGCCAACTCTTGGGCTAGAGGCTGCTGTACTCTTTCATTTTTGGAGTGCTTTGGGAGAGAGGGAGAGAGGGGAGAGTGGCTCTTTGATTGGAGCTTTTTGCCATCTTAGATTTGGTTTCTAGGAGTGGCTTGTAATCGATTGGACAAGATATTCATAGTGATTTCATCCTCTAAATCTTGTGCCAATCTTTCTATTCCCGAATTTCTTTTATTGCTTTTTCGAGCTCTTTTTGTGCTATTTTCGTGCTTGTTTTTGGTGCCTTTGTTCTTGGTGTGATTCCGCGGATTTGAGTGGGTTTCTCCCCGGATTTCTTTGAGGGAAACATGGATGGATGTCTAGTGCATCTTTGTGATTGATCTTGTGCCCTCAAACGCCGGAAACCACTTCGGTGCTCTAGCTTTTGGTGGTGTTCAAAGGATCCGCGATTCCCGATAATTTAGGGAGTTAGGAGACGAAATTTTTTGGGGTATAGCATCCTTGGTTGACGCTTTACATGTCCCCAAACTCTTGTCTCAACAGCTACTATCGTTAGGGAGATCCGGTGATGGATTGGGAGTGTTGACTTTCGGGGTCGAGCAGTTTTCAGTTCTGTTCGTGCTTGGCAGACGGTCCGCGAGGGCCAGGCGGACGGTCCGCGTGTACAGTGTTCTTCGCGTGTTCTTCGTGTTCTTGCTCGGCTTTGCTTTCAATCCGATTTGGTTTTGGTTTTTCGTTGCAGCCGGTTTGCGGACGGTCCGAGCTTCGATAGCGGATCGTTGACGGATAAAAGACGTATCCCTCTACGATCCGCAAGCGTACGGACCCCACATCTTTTTCACCACGGGATTCCCAAGGTTCTTGTCAATCCGCGAGCAAGGGGATTACAAGCGTTCGATCAACAACGACACACTAGCTACTAAAACCCTAACAACTATTATACTAGAAAACACTAAACTACACTAGAGAGAATGATAAACGATCAAGAGAGAAGACACTCGCCCACGGGTCTACGATACTAGAGCATGCAATCGCTTAAAGACATGAAAAACCAATCTAATCTATCGGGGTTGTGACCACGGTTTCGCCCTTTCCCTCCTCTCGTATCGTCACTACGCGAAGGTAATCATGACTAGACCTTTGATGGCCACGGCGTATTGAATGGATCCAAGGAAGCATTGAGGCCTATACTCCCTTTACGGCACGGTAGCTAACCTTTAAGCATTAAAGTATATTCAACACAAGATGATAGACAGATAATCCGACAAAGTGCGATTACATCTCACGATCGATTACAACCCATGGACGAATGAGAAGATTACCCCATCAAGGTGCTGATCATGGCACCGTTGATCATGGTTTCCCTTCCGCCGGTGTCTTCCTCCTTCTCCACGAGAGAGTGCTTCCTTCGAGGTGGTTGATCTCCAGCCAGAGATCCTCCTCCTCTCTCTCTATCTTGTAGATGACCTTCTGGTGCGAATAACTCCTCTCTGTCTGTTGGCGGCGCGTCGGGGGTTTTAGGGTCGAAGATCCTTCGAGGGCAAGGAAGACGGGACCGAACCGGTGCCCGAAGTGGGCTGGGCCGATCCGACTGGGCCGGCCGGCCCAGCCCGCTTTCGGCCCGGTTCGGTCGCCCTTTTTGCTCCGTGGGTCCTCGTGCACTTATCTACTTCGCCCCCTCCACTTGGATGATTTTGACGCCGATATCCTCGCGATCAAGATGGAGACTCTCTTTGCATGAAGTTTGATCTTTTACGCTTCAATCCCCGGGGGTGTTCCTCGTAGCACTTCGGTCCTCACCACCATTGGAAGTAATTTCAGCAAGCTCATGAACACGAACAAGACTCCATGAATGCTCCTTTGAACTTATTGCAAATCCGTCCTTTATGTCCATGATTTCCTACATAAACACAACACTTCCAAACGCGTGCACAAAGTTGAACTTGTTATATGATTAGTGTGCCTAGTGGCGGGTTAGTTCCATAATCAAATCCAAACCAAAGTGTAATGAACATGCTAGGTGCACCAAAATACACCGTCAACATCTCCCCCACACTTAGCTCTTGCTCGTCCTCGAGCAAGTACTCGTAAAAGAACTTCGTCCAAGGAGTGTAATCGTGTACCACTTATCCTTCTTCACAAGTTAGTCAATCCCTTCATCTTTAATACATAAACACAAAGTAATGATAATCAAACATAAACATGGGCGTTTAGAATTTTTACCACGTCAAGATTTACCCCACAACTCCAACTCTTCACTCGAAGCTTTCAATTTCAGCCATACTTACTTCTTTGCTTCCATTGGAGGGTTTTTATGGTTTTCAAAACAAAAATTCCTGCAACAAGTATTAGACAAAAACCTTTCTCCAAGCTCTCTCAAGTCACTCATATGAAGTGTCTATCCTAACCAAATTTTATAAAACTCTCACCTCCCATTAATCTCTCATATATCATGTAAAAGTGGAGCTATAGGTAGGGCTAGCGCAATCAACACAAGTATTGTCAAACTAAGAACTTCCTCTAATGGTTGTCTACCTCTCAAAGCCAATGATCATGAGAATTAACCATATGTAGGGATATCAAGGATGAGAAGATTTAGAATGGTGGACATGTGCAAGGGCAAAAGAAAATTGTGACTTCAAGGCACCAATGATGTCCTCGTTGTCGGATTGCACATGGTTGGAAATAGAGTAAAAGTTTCGTCTCACAATCAACGTGACATCCTTCCTTACACTTTATTATTTTTTTTCTTTTCTTTCACTTGATCCATCCCTCTCATATCTTCATTGCTAACTCATCTTTCTCTTTTCTTTTTCTTCTTTCATTCACATATGATTTTTTTCCTTTTTTTTTCTTTCTTTTCCATACACAACTTTTTCTCTTTATTTTTCTCTCTCTTGACATCTTTTCAAAGCTTTCAATTCTCCCTTTTCTCGCATGCACACAATCTGAAATTTTAAATAAATCATGCTAGAGACGAGACGAAACTTTGAAAATAGGTTGTGTTCAAGGAATACGATGTACAAAAGAGATGTATAGGGTTGGGTATGGAATCCAAGGTGATATACATGACTTTCGTTATGAAAGTCATGAACTGAATAAATGACGAGGCTAGCAACAAAAGATAAGCACAAGGACATGATCATTGCTTGAAATTAAAACTCACCAAGAGAGAAGGGTCCTAGCCTAACTCATCGTGCTAATCACACTTATGGTGGAGCGAAAAAAAACAAACTTGGCTTTGGATAGGAATTTTTTCTTACTCTCAACTTGGAAAAAGAGGTTTCGCTAACCTTTATTACAAGGGTTTTAATATAATTTTCAGAACTGAAATCCTCCAATTTTTAGCATCGAACATAGCACAACTAGCATGTGAAGCTCAAGATCGAAGTGCGGTATGGGTACTTTAAGTAGTAGCGATTCCACTAAGCACCACAGTAAACGATTTTCAAACAACATACTTGCGTTCATATATCAAGAATCGAAGATTAAACAAACAAGTAAATAAAGATAAACAATACATAAAACACAAAGATATATATAAGACTCTTTTTATTTGGTTTTCTTGACTTAACACTAATTTAAGACACTTGCAAAAATTTAAAAACGACTCGAAAACTAAAGACTCATTAAAACGCTAAGACTCTCACACGAAGATTAAACCGAACCTAAACTTGAAGTTCAAAAGCTAAGGCTAGCGAGCTAGCTCTCCCCCACACTTAAAACATACGACGTCCTCGTCGTATCTTACAAAAACCAAAGGGGAAAACTAGATCTAATGGTACTTCGAGCAAGCTTTGCACCACTTGCCTCTCATGTTTCCAACCATGCCGAAAAGTTTGCGCACATTGCGGTTAAGGAACTTGTAGTCATCTTCAACTACGCGCTCCAAGTCCTCCATACGCCGCTTCATCGCTTCCATGGCTTGGAGACATTCGTCGGCCGACGTGTAGACATCCGCGATGGATTGACGGCAAAATCGACAACACACCGGATGCAATCCGAAGGGATCGTCGTCGCCATAATCTCCACCGTTGTCACCACCGTCGTCGCCACCTCCATCGTTGTTGCCTTCGCCACCGCCGTTGCCGTCGCCATTGGGGCCTTCGGGAGTCCTTTCATAGGGTTGCTCACCCCAATCATCATCATCTCTACCGCGGCCGCCCATGAGCTCGGGCTACGATCGTCGGAGTAGTCGCTATCCCCATAATCCTTAGGCTCCGGCGACATCTCCTTGTAATCTTTGCGCTTGATGCCTTGGAGACGTGCCGACCTTCGAACGGGTGTAGGGACCTTCTCTCCTTTGACGGGGTAGCGAGATGCAAGAGCTCCGGTCGGGACACGTCCTCCGCAACGGATACGTGCGGTCCTCTTGACGGTAGCTTGACCTCACATCGCATCGCCTCCTCCATCGATGGCTTCTTGGCTTCTACCTTCAACTCTAAGCTTTTTGGAGGCTCAATGGCTGCTACAAGGGTGCAACACATTGCTTGAAAGGATTGATTCTCGAGCTCCCAATTCGGCCAAATATATAGTCCCGAGAGAAAGCCCCGGGAACCTTATTTTCCTTTTTTACACTTCCCTTAAAATTTTCCGACCAAACAAGGAAGTCAAAAAGGAGCAATTCGGGCGAAATTCGGGGACATCGGGCGTCGGGCCCCCCTTGGGCCGATCCGATCGGGCCGGCCGGCCCACCCCCGCGGGGGCCGGGCCGGTCCGGTTTTTTGCACACCGCCCTATTTTTCGTCCTCGGCCCGTGGGAAAAAGTTGGCCCAGTTAATCTTCGCGAAAAACTCCGAAAAGCTAAAAGAAAAATTATTTACGAAGTTGGTGCCTTGTTTTTCGTCCTAGGCGGGACGTTCGGGCTCTTCCTCCATGGTAAACACGTCAACATGATGAATGGGCACGACGTCGGGTTCGTAGTAAACCTTAAGCCGCCGTCCATTCACCACAAATTGATCGCCGTTTATATCCATAATGGTTACCGCTCCGTTGGAGAACACCGAATGCACAACATAAGGTCCGTCCCACTTGCTTTGCAATTTCCCCTTTCCGAAGGTTTTAAACCTCGAATTGTAGAGGAGGACCTTATCTCCTTCTTTAAATTCTTTTTTCTTCAATCTTTTATCATACCACCTTTTGATTCTCTCCTTGTATATGCTTGCGTTTTCATAAGCTTTCAACCTCAACTCCTCTAGCTCGCTTATTTGAATTCTCCGTTTCACCACCGCGGCATCGAGATCAAGGTTCATCTCTTTAATCGCCCAATAGGCTTTATATTCTAACTCAACCGGAAGGTGGCAAGCTTTTCCATAGACGAATTGATAAGGGGTCATACCTATCGGTGTTTTAAACGCCGTTCGATAAGCCCATAAAGCTCCGTCTAATTTCTTTGACCAATCCTTGCCTCCCTTCTCTATGGTTTTGTTAAGTATGCTTTTTAGTTGCCTATTTGACGTCTCCGCTTGTCCGTTGGTTTGTGGGTGATAGGCCGTGGAGACCCTATGCTCAATTCCCAATTTGGACAAGCACTTTTTGAAGTTCTTCCCGGTGAAATGAGTTCCTCCATCACTTATCAAGATTCTCGGTGTACCGAAACGGGGAAAAATCACGTTCTTGATCATAGTGATGGACTCCTCCGTGGAAGCTTTACGACATGGTATAGCCTCTACCCACTTGGATACATAATCAACCATAACAAGTATATACTCGAATCCAAATGAGTTTTTAAAAGGCCCCATGAAGTCTATGCCCCATACATCGAATATGTCGATTTGCAAGTTGTATTTCAAAGGCATAGAATTTCTTTGAGAGATGTTTCCGGTTCTTTGGCATTCGGGGCATGACGCAACATATCTTTTAGTATCTTCATGCATCTCCGGCCAATAGAATCCGCTCGACCATACTTTGGCTTCGGTTCGAAAATGGCTATAGTGCCCACCGTACTCCGCCGAGTGGCACTTCCTTAGAATCTCAAGCCTCTCTTCTCTTGGCACACATCTTCTCATCACTCCATCATTGCCAAGCTTGAAGAGGTATGGTGCATCCCAAAAATATTTCTTACTTTCGAAATTATCTTCCTTTGAGTGTTTTTGTCTAGATGATCGAGGGGCATCTTTCGAATTGCTCGAATGATGTCGATCATCCAAGTATCTTTATCAAGCACTCTATAGAGGTGGTCATCTCTCATCTTATCTTCTATGGGCTCTTTATCATCTTGCCCACGATTCATCCTGGACAAATGATCCGCCACAACATTTTCCACCCCCTTTTTGTCACGAATTTCAACATCGAACTCTTGGAGAAGAAGGATCCAACGAATCAAACGTGGTTTAGCTTCCTTCTTAGCCAAGAGATACTTTATGGCTGCGTGATCGGTGTAAACAATGACTTTCGAGTTCACGATGTAAGATCTGAATTTTTCGAAAGCGAATACCACCGCTAGCAACTCTTTCTCCGTAGTGGCGTAATTTAATTGTGCCCCACTAAGAGTTTTGCTAGCGTAGTAAACGGCGTGAACTCGGCCTTCCTTTCTTTGTCCCAAGACCGCGCCTACGGCGTAGTCACTCGCGTCGCACATGATCTCGAAAGGTTGGCTCCAATCCGGAGGTTGGATGATGGGAGCACTCACCAACGCATTTTTCAAGGTCCGAATGCCGCTAGACACTTCTCATCAAAGTCGAAAGCCACATCTTTTTGAAGAAGGTGTGTTAAAGGCTTAGTGATCTTCGAGAAGTCCTTTATAAATCTTCTATAAAATCCGGCATGGCCTAGAAAACTCCTTAAGGACTTAATATCCGTAGGAGGTGGGAGTTGCTCAACCGTCTCTACCTTAGCCTTGTCCACTTCAATTCCTCTCTCGGATATAACATGTCCGAGCACTATGCCTTGCTTAACCATGAAGTGGCACTTTTCCCAATTTAAAACCAAATCTACCTCCGCACACCTTGTAAGGACCTTTTCTAAGTTTGCTAAGCAATCCACGAACGTCTTCCCGTAAACGGAAAAATCATCCATAAACACTTCAACAATTTCTTCGATGAATTCCGAAAATACGGCCATCATGCAACGTTGAAAAGCGGCCGAGCGTTGCATAGGCCGAAGGGCATCCTCCTATATGCAAACGTTCCGTAAGGACACGTAAATGTTGTCTTATGTTGATCTTCCGGTGAATGGGAATTTGCATGAACCCCGAGTATCCATCGAGAAAGCAAAAATAAGCGTGGTTTGCTAACCTCTCGAGCATCTCGTCTATGAACGGTAGGGGGAAGTGATCTTTCTTCGTCGCTTTGTTAAGCTTACGGTAATCAATACACATCCGCCACCCGGTCACGGTTCTTTGCGGTATCAATTCGTTCTTCTCATTCTTCACCACGGTCAAACCTCCTTTCTTCGGTACACAATGTACCGGGCTCACCCATTCGCTATGTGGAACCGGGTAGATGATTCCGGCATCAAGTAACTTGATAACCTCTTTCTTTACTACCTCTCGCATGGCATGGGTTAGCCTCCTTTGATGGTCCACTACGGCTTACATTGGTCTTCCATTGGTATACGATGAGTGCAAAAGGTCGGGCTAATACCTTTGAGATCGTTAATCGAATATCCAATCACCTTCCTATGTTTTTTTAATAAAATCAGCAACGCTTCATTTTCTTCGGGGCTCAACTCGTCGCTCACAATGACCGGATAAGTTTTGTCCGGGCCCAAAAATTCATATTTTAATCCCTTGGGCAAAGGTTTAAGGTCTACTTCGGGCACTTGTGGCTCCTCGGGTTTGATTTCTCCTATGTCTTCGAACTTCTCTTCCTCCACGCTTCCATCATGCGGCTCTAAGCCTTTTGTTGCTTCCTCTAGTTCTTCATCTTGTTGATTACTAATTTGATTTTCCATCGCTCTTTGCAGCGGGTCTCTAAGGGTTTCAACAAAACAAAGACTATCTATCTCTTCTATTTCTTCATCTTCGGGAGGAAAAGGAGTAAGGTGCTTAGAAGCACGAAGAAAGTTATATGTGTACTTTGTTCCATTAAGGTTCATTGTTACTTTGCCTTCTCCGGCATCTAACACGGCATCAACCAACTTAAGAAAAGGCCTACCTAAGATTATATGATCAGAATTACTATGGTAAGCATCAATAACAAAGAAATCGGTTGGTATGTAGTTTCTAGAGATTTTTACTTTCATGTTGCAAGCAATACCTAGAGGTTTGATAGTTCTACCATCTCCCATAATTAATTTCGTTGATGTTGGAGCTAAGTCTAGGTTGTGGTATTGAACTTTATCGTAAATTTTAGAAGATAGAACACTTACTTGGGCTCCGATGTCGCATAAAGCTTTGCATTGAACTCCGTTGATCTCGCAACTCAAGTGCGGCGTCATCTTCTCTTCTTCTTCGGATCCGATCGAATAAATTTCAGCAAGGCGAGCGTATGGTGATGCTTCGGGCTTGATCCCCATGATCCTCTTCACCTCGGCAATATGTTCCGGATCCACCACGTCATCTCCAAAGAGCTTTTCAAAAATCTCACCGGTGGTTTCGAGGTCGTATGAATTTTCAGCTTTCTTCTCCGGTGGGAAATCCACTTCCAATGCTCTTGCCATCCCCTTTTGATTAGGGAACGGTCTTCTCTTGTCGAATACTTCTCCGTAATCAATAGGAACCCAATCCATTGGCTCGAACTCCCTTAGTGGCTTCGCGCTTGACATGCTTCTCTTGTTCGTCTCATTTGGTGCGGCGAAGTCGACGTTTGGTGTAGTTCTTGACTTGATGTGTTCTTGTTCAAGCTTTTCCATGATTGGCTCCTCTTTTGTGACTTCCGGGGTTGCCTCTTTAGAAAAATCAGCAAGCTTTTTCTTCCTTGAATTGAATTCCGGCTCTTCCGCAAGTCTTGTTTCCCAATCTCTTCGCATGGCAGCCGCTTTGCTAACTTTTTGTAGAAGTTGGGCGGCTTCCGTGAGTGTTTTCTCCATGAGATCCCCACCCGCACACATTTCGACGTGTCGCATGCAACTAGGGGTTAGGGAAAAGAAAAATGTATGCAAGAGTACGTCACCGGTGAAGCCGAGTTTTGGTCCTTGTTCGATTAATTCATTAAACCTATCCCAGGCTTGGTCTATCCCTTCCTCTTCTCCTTGCATAAAATTGATCACTTGCCTCCTTAGATGTTGAACCTTGCTCATTGGAAAGAACTTCTCGCAAAACTTCTTTGTCAACTTGTTCCAATTGCCTTCAACTTCAAAGGACGCAACCGAATACCATGTCTTTGCTTTGCCGGCAAGTGAGTAGGGAAAGAGATTCCATTTGAACCATTCATCGGGAACTCCTTCTTGACGCACCGTGTTGCATATTGTCGTGAAATCCCTTATGTGTCTATATGGGTTCTCCGTAACCATCCCTTCAAATGGGTTTTCCGCCACCATCTTCATGATCTTGGATTTAATTTCATACTTGGTCGCTTCGAGCTTCGAATCCGACTCTTGTACCTTTATGTCTTCACATTGAGGGCTAGCATAATCCCTTAATGATTTCTCCGGTTCTTCCACGGGTTGATTCACGGACTCCATCTAGACAATAAGATAAAAACAAAAACAAAAAAGAAACAAGTGTTTTTCCGATAATAAATGTTAGATATAGCGAATAAAAGATAAACTAAAATAAAAAACTAAGTTAGATGCAAATCAAACGATGTAAACTAACTTGCTCCCCGGCAACGGCGCCGAAAAAGGGGGCTTGTTGACGGATAAAAGACGTATCCCTCTACGATCCGCAAGCGTACGGACCCCACACCTTTTTCACCACGGGATTCCCAAGGTTCTTGTCAATCCGCGGAGCAAGGGGATTACAAGCGTTCGATCAACAACGACACACTAGCTACTAAAACCCTAACAACTATTATACTAGAAAACACTAAACTACACTAGAGAGAATGATAAACGATCAAGAGAGAAGACACTCGCCCACGGGTCTACGATACTAGAGCATGCAATCGCTTAAAGACATGAAAAACCAATCTAATCTATCGGGGTTGTGACCACGGTTTCGCCCTTTCCCTCCTCTCGTACTGTCACTACGCGAAGGTAATCATGACTAGACCTTTGATGGCCACGGCGTATTGAATGGATCCAAGGAAGCATTGAGGCCTATACTCCCTTTACGGCACGGTAGCTAACCTTTAAGCATTAAAGTATATTCAACACAAGATGATAGACAGATAATCCGACAAAGTGCGATTACATCTCACGATCGATTACAACCCATGGACGAATGAGAAGATTACCCCATCAAGGTGCCGATCATGGCACCGTTGATCATGGTTTCCCTTCCGCCGTGTCTTCCTCCTTCTCCACGAGAGAGTGCTTCCTTCGAGGTGGTTGATCTCCACCGGAGATCCTCCTCCTCTCTCTCTAGCTTGTAGATGGCCTTCGGGTGCGAATAAACTCCTCTCTCGTCCGTTGGCGGCGCGTCGGGGGTTTTAGGGTCGAAGATCCTTCGAGGGCAAGGAAGACGGGACCGAACCGGTGCCCGAAGTGGGCCGGGCCGATCCAACCGGGCCGGCCGGCCCGGGCCCGCTTCGGCCCGGTTCGGTCGCCCTTTTTGCTCCGTGGGTCCTCGTGCACTTATCTACTTCGCCCCCTCCACTTGGATGATTTTGACGCCGATATCCTCGCGATCAAGATGGAGACTCTCTTTGCATGAAGTTTGATCTTTTACGCTTCAATCCCCGGGGTGTTCCTCGTAGCACTTCGGTCCTCACCACCATTGGAAGTAATTTCAGCAAGCTCATGAACACGAACAAGACTCCATGAATGCTCCTTTGAACTTATTGCAAATCCGTCCTTTATGTCCATGATTTCCTACATAAACACAACACTTCCAAACGCGTGCACAAAGTTGAACTTGTTATATGATTAGTGTGCCTAGTGGCGGGTTAGTTCCATAATCAAATCCAAACCAAAGTGTAATGAACATGCTAGGTGCACCAAAATACACCGTCAACATCTCCCCCACACTTAGCTCTTGCTCGTCCTCGAGCAAGTACTCGTAAAAGAACTTCGTCCAAGGAGTGTAATCGTGTACCACTTATCCTTCTTCACAAGTTAGTCAATCCCTTCATCTTTAATACATAAACACAAAGTAATGATAATCAAACATAAACATGGGCGTTTAGAATTTTTACCACGTCAAGATTTACCCCACAACTCCAACTCTTCACTCGAAGCTTTCAATTTCAGCCATACTTACTTCTTTGCTTCCATTGGAGGGTTTTTATGGTTTTCAAAACAAAAATTCCTGCAACAAGTATTAGACAAAAACCTTTCTCCAAGCTCTCTCAAGTCACTCATATGAAGTGTCTATCCTAACCAAATTTTATAAAACTCTCACCTCCCATTAATCTCTCATATATCATGTAAAAGTGGAGCTATAGGTAGGGCTAGCGCAATCAACACAAGTATTGTCAAACTAAGAACTTCCTCTAATGGTTGTCTACCTCTCAAAGCCAATGATCATGAGAATTAACCATATGTAGGGATATCAAGGATGAGAAGATTTAGAATGGTGGACATGTGCAAGGGCAAAAGAAAATTGTGACTTCAAGGCACCAATGATGTCCTCGTTGTCGGATTGCACATGGTTGGAAATAGAGTAAAAGTTTCGTCTCACAATCAACGTGACATCCTTCCTTACACTTTATTATTTTTTTTCTTTTCTTTCACTTGATCCATCCCTCTCATATCTTCATTGCTAACTCATCTTTCTCTTTTCTTTTTCTTCTTTCATTCACATATGATTTTTTTCCTTTTTTTTTCTTTCTTTTCCATACACAACTTTTTCTCTTTATTTTTCTCTCTCTTGACATCTTTTCAAAGCTTTCAATTCTCCCTTTTCTCGCATGCACACAATCTGAAATTTTTAAATAAATCATGCTAGAGACGAGACGAAACTTTGAAAATAGGTTGTGTTCAAGGAATACGATGTACAAAAGAGATGTATAGGGTTGGGTATGGAATCCAGTGATATACATGACTTTCGTTATGAAAGTCATGAACTGAATAAATGACGAGGCTAGCAACAAAAGATAAGCACAAGGACATGATCATTGCTTGAAATTAAAACTCACCAAGAGAGAAGGGTCCTAGCCTAACTCATCGTGCTAATCACACTTATGGTGGAGCGAAAAAAAACAAACTTGGCTTTGGATAGGAATTTTTTCTTACTCTCAACTTGGAAAAAGAGGTTTCGCTAACCTTTATTACAAGGGTTTTAATATAATTTTCAGAACTGAAATCCTCCAATTTTTAGCATCGAACATAGCACAACTAACATGTGAAGCTCAAGATCGAAGTGCGGTATGGGTACTTTAAGTAGTAGCGATTCCACTAAGCACCACAGTAAACGATTTTCAAACCACTTACTTGCGTTCATATATCAAGAATCAAAGATTAAACAAACAAGTAAATAAAGATAAACAATACATAAAACACAAAGATATATATAAGACTCTTTTTATTTGGTTTTCTTGACTCAACACTAATTTAAGACACTTGCAAAAATTTAAAAACAGACTCGAAAACTAAAGACTCATTAAAACGCTAAGACTCTCACACGAAGATTAAACCGAACCTAAACTTGAAGTTCAAAAGCTAAGGCTAGCGAGCTAGCTCTCCCCCACACTTAAAACATACGACGTCCTCGTCGTATCTTACAAAAACCAAAGGGGAAAACTAGATCTAATGGTACTTCGAGCAAGCTTTGCACCACTTGCCTCTCATGTTTCCAACCATGCCGAAAAGTTTGCGCACATTGCGGTTAAGGAACTTGTAGTCATCTTCAACTACGCGCTCCAAGTCCTCCATACGCCGCTTCATCGCTTCCATGGCTTGGAGACATTCATCGGCCGACGTGTAGAGATCCGCGATGGATTGACGGCAAAATCGACAACACACCGGATGCAATCCGAAGGGGTCGTCGTCGCCATAATCTCCACCGTTGTCACCACCGTCGTCGCCACCTCCATTGTTGTTGCCTTCGCCACCGCCGTTGCCGTCGCCATTGGGGCCTTCGGGAGTCCATTCATTGGGTTGCTCACCCCAATCATCATCATCTCTCTCTACGGCCGCCGCCCATGAGCTCGGGCTACGATCGTCGGAGTAGTCGCTATCCCCATAATCCTTAGGCTCCGGCGACATCTCCTTGTAATCTTTGCGCTTGATGCCTTGGAGACGTGCCGACCTTCGAACGGGTGTAGGGACCTTCTCTCCTTTGACGGGGTAGCGAGATGCAAGAGCTCCGGTCGGGACACGTCCTCCGCAACGGATACGTGTGGTCCTCTTGACGGGTAGCTTGACCTCGCATCGCATCGCCTCCTCCATCGATGGCTTCTTGGCTTCAACCTTCAACTCTAAGCTTTTTGGAGGCTCAATGGCTGCTACAAGGGTGCAACACATTGCTTGAAAGGATTGATTCTCGAGCTCCCAATTCGGCCAAATATATAGTCCCGAGAGAAAGCCCCGGGAACCTTATTTTCCTTTTTTACACTTCCCTTAAAATTTTCCGACCAAACAAGGAAGTCAAAAAGGAGCAATTCGGGCGAAATTCGGGGACATCGGGCGTCGGGCCCCCCTTGGGCCGATCCGACCGGGCCGGCCGGCCCACCCCCGCCTCGGGGGCCGGGCCGGTCCGGTTTTTGCACACCGCCCTATTTTTCGTCCTCGGCCCGTGGGAAAAAGTTGGCCCGGTTAATCTTCGCGAAAAACTCCCGTAGAAAGCTAAAAGAAAAATTATTTACGAGAGTTGGTGCCTTGTTTTTCGTCCTAGGCGGGACGTTCGGGCTCTTCCTCCATGGTAAACACGTCAACATGATGAATGGGCACGACGTCGGGTTCGTAGTAAACCTTAAGCCGCTGTCCATTCACCACAAATTGATCGCCGTTTATATCCATAATGGTTACCGCTCCGTTGGAGAACACCGAATGCACAACATAAGGTCCGTCCCACTTGCTTTGCAATTTCCCCTTTCCGAAGGTTTTAAACCTCGAATTGTAGAGGAGGACCTTATCTCCTTCTTTAAATTCTTTTTTCTTCAATCTTTTATCATACCACCTTTTGATTCTCTCCTTGTATATGCTTGCGTTTTCATAAGCTTTCAACCTCAACTCCTCTAGCTCGCTTATTTGAATTCTCCGTTTCACCACCGCGGCATCGAGATCAAGGTTCATCTCTTTAATCGCCCAATAGGCTTTATATTCTAACTCAACCGGAAGGTGGCAAGCTTTTCCATAGACGAATTGATAAGGGGTCATACCTATCGGTGTTTTAAACGCCGTTCGATAAGCCCATAAAGCTCCGTCTAATTTCTTTGACCAATCCTTGCCTCCCTTCTCTATGGTTTTGTTAAGTATGCTTTTTAGTTGCCTATTTGACGTCTCCGCTTGTCCGTTGGTTTGTGGGTGATAGGCCGTGGAGACCCTATGCTCAATTCCCAATTTGGACAAGCACTTTTTGAAGTTCTTCCCGGTGAAATGAGTTCCTCCATCACTTATCAAGATTCTCGGTGTACCGAAACGGGGAAAAATCACGTTCTTGATCATAGTGATGGACTCCTCCGTGGAAGCTTTACGACATGGTATAGCCTCTACCCACTTGGATACATAATCAACCATAACAAGTATATACTCGAATCCAAATGAGTTTTTAAAAGGCCCCATGAAGTCTATGCCCCATACATCGAATATGTCGATTTGCAAGTTGTATTTCAAAGGCATAGAATTTCTTTGAGAGATGTTTCCGGTTCTTTGGCATTCGGGGCATGACGCAACATATCTTTTAGTATCTTCATGCATCTCCGGCCAATAGAATCCGCTCGACCATACTTTGGCTTCGGTTCGAAAATGGCTATAGTGCCCACCGTACTCCGCCGAGTGGCACTTCCTTAGAATCTCAAGCCTCTCTTCTCTTGGCACACATCTTCTCATCACTCCATCATTGCCAAGCTTGAAGAGGTATGGTGCATCCCAAAAATATTTCTTACTTTCAGAAATTATCTTCCTTTGAGTGTTTTTGTCTAGATGATCGAGGGGCATCTTTCGAATTGCTCGAATGATGTCGATCATCCAAGTATCTTTATCAAGCACTCTATAGAGGTGGTCATCTCTCATCTTATCTTCTATGGGCTCTTTATCATCTTGCCCACGATTCATCCTGGACAAATGATCGGCCACAACATTTTCCACCCCCTTTTTGTCACGAATTTCAACATCGAACTCTTGGAGAAGAAGGATCCAACGAATCAAACGTGGTTTAGCTTCCTTCTTAGCCAAGAGATACTTTATGGCTGCATGATCGGTGTAAACAATGACTTTCGAGTTCACGATGTAAGATCTGAATTTTTCGAAAGCGAATACTACCGCTAGCAACTCTTTCTCCGTAGTGGCGTAATTTAATTGTGCCCCACTAAGAGTTTTGCTAGCGTAGTAAACGGCGTGAACTCGGCCTTCCTTTCTTTGTCCCAAGACCGCGCCTACGGCGTAGTCACTCGCGTCGCACATGATCTCGAAAGGTTGGCTCCAATCCGGAGGTTGGATGATGGGAGCACTCACCAACGCATTTTTCAAGGTCCGGAATGCCGCTAGACACTTCTCATCAAAGTCGAAAGCCACATCTTTTTGAAGAAGGTGTGTTAAAGGCTTAGTGATCTTCGAGAAGTCCTTTATAAATCTTCTATAAAATCCGGCATGGCCTAGAAAACTCCTTAAGGACTTAATATCCGTAGGAGGTGGGAGTTGCTCAACCGTCTCTACCTTAGCCTTGTCCACTTCAATTCCTCTCTCGGATATAACATGTCCGAGCACTATGCCTTGCTTAACCATGAAGTGGCACTTTTCCCAATTTAAAACCAAATCTACCTCCGCACACCTTGTAAGGACCTTTTCTAAGTTTGCTAAGCAATCCACGAACGTCTTCCCGTAAACGGAAAAATCATCCATAAACACTTCAACAATTTCTTCGATGAATTCCGAAAATACGGCCATCATGCAACGTTGAAAAGCGGCCGGAGCGTTGCATAGGCCGAAGGGCATCCTCCTATATGCAAACGTTCCGTAAGGACACGTAAATGTTGTCTTATGTTGATCTTCCGGTGAATGGGAATTTGCATGAACCCCGAGTATCCATCGAGAAAGCAAAAATAAGCGTGGTTTGCTTACCTCTCGAGCATCTCGTCTATGAACGGTAGGGGGAAGTGATCTTTCTTCGTCGCTTTGTTAAGCTTACGGTAATCAATACACATCCGCCACCCGGTCACGGTTCTTTGCGGTATCAATTCGTTCTTCTCATTCTTCACCACGGTAAAACCTCCTTTCTTCGGTACACAATGTACCGGGCTCACCCATTCGCTATGTGGAACCGGGTAGATGATTCCGGCATCAAGTAACTTGATAACCTCTTTCTTTACTACCTCTCGCATGGCATGGGTTAGCCTCCTTTGATGGTCCACTACGGGCTTACATTGGTCTTCCATTGGTATACGATGAGTGCAAAAGGCTGGGCTAATACCTTTGAGATCGTTAATCGAATATCCAATCACCTTCCTATGTTTTTTTAATAAAATCAGCAACGCTTCATTTTCTTCGGGGCTCAACTCGTCGCTCACAATGACTGGATAAGTTTTGTCTGGGCCCAAAAATTCATATTTTAATCCCTTGGGCAAAGGTTTAAGGTCTACTTCGGGCACTTGTGGCTCCTCGGGTTTGATTTCTCCTATGTCTTCGAACTTCTCTTCCTCCACGCTTCCATCATGCGGCTCTAAGCCTTTTGTTGCTTCCTCTAGTTCTTCATCTTGTTGATTACTAATTTGATTTTCCATCGCTCTTTGCAGCGGGTCTCTAAGGGTTTCAACAAAACAAAGACTATCTATCTCTTCTATTTCTTCATCTTCGGGAGGAAAAGGAGTAAGGTGCTTAGAAGCACGAAGAAAGTTATATGTGTACTTTGTTCCATTAAGGTTCATTGTTACTTTGCCTTCTCCGGCATCTAACACGGCATCAACCAACTTAAGAAAAGGCCTACCTAAGATTATATGATCAGAATTACTATGGTAAGCATCAATAACAAAGAAATCGGTTGGTATGTAGTTTCTAGAGATTTTTACTTTCATGTTGCAAGCAATACCTAGAGGTTTGATAGTTCTACCATCTCCCATAATTAATTTCGTTGATGTTGGAGCTAAGTCTAGGTTGTGGTATTGAACTTTATCGTAAATTTTAGAAGATAGAACACTTACTTGGGCTCCGATGTCGCATAAAGCTTTGCATTGAACTCCGTTGATCTCGCAACTCAAGTGCGGCGTCATCTTCTCTTCTTCTTCGGATCCGATCGAATAAATTTCAGCAAGGCGAGCGTATGGTGATGCTTCGGGCTTGATCCCCATGATCCTCTTCACCTCGGCAATATGTTCGGATCCACCACGTCATCTCCAAAGAGCTTTTCAAAAATCTCACCGGTGGTTTCGAGGTCGTATGAATTTTCAGCTTTCTTCTCCGGTGGGAAATCCACTTCCAATGCTCTTGCCATCCCCTTTTGATTAGGGAACGGTCTTCTCTTGTCGAATACTTCTCCGTAATCAATAGGAACCCAATCCATTGGCTCGAACTCCCTTAGTGGCTTCGCGCTTGACATGCTTCTCTTGTTCGTCTCATTTGGTGCGGCGAAGTCGACGTTTGGTGTAGTTCTTGACTTGATGTGTTCTTGTTCAAGCTTTTCCATGATTGGCTCCTCTTTTGTGACTTCCGGGGTTGCCTCTTTAGAAAAATCAGCAAGCTTTTTCTTCCTTGAATTGAATTCCGGCTCTTCCGCAAGTCTTGTTTCCCAATCTCTTCGCATGGCAGCCGCTTTGCTAACTTTTTGTAGAAGTTGGGCGGCTTCCGTGAGTGTTTTCTCCATGAGATCCCCACCCGCACACATTTCGACGTGTCGCATGCAACTAGGGGTTAGGGAAAAGAAAAATGTATGCAAGAGTACGTCACCGGTGAAGCCGAGTTTTGGTCCTTGTTCGATTAATTCATTAAACCTATCCCGGTGCTTGGTCTATCCCTTCCTCTTCTCCTTGCATAAAATTGATCACTTGCCTCCTTAGATGTTGAACCTTGCTCATTGGAAAGAACTTCTCGCAAAACTTCTTTGTCAACTTGTTCCAATTGCCTTCAACTTCAAAGGACGCAACCGAATACCATGTCTTTGCTTTGCCGGCAAGTGAGTAGGGAAAGAGATTCCATTTGAACCATTCATCGGGAACTCCTTCTTGACGCACCGTGTTGCATATTGTCGTGAAATCCCTTATGTGTCTATATGGGTTCTCCGTAACCATCCCTTCAAATGGGTTTTCCGCCACCATCTTCATGATCTTGGATTTAATTTCATACTTGGTCGCTTCGAGCTTCGAATCCGACTCTTGTACCTTTATGTCTTCACATTGAGGGCTAGCGTAATCCCTTAATGATTTCTCCGGTTCTTCCACGGGTTGATTCACGGACTCCATCTAGACAATAAGATAAAAACAAAAACAAAAAAGAAACAAGTGTTTTTCTGATAATAAATGTTAGATATAGCGAATAAAAGATAAACTAAAATATAAAACTAAGTTAGATGCAAATCAAACGATGTAAACTAACTTGCTCCCCGGCAACGGCGCCAGAAAAAGGGGCTTGTTGACGGATAAAAGACGTATCCCTCTACGATCCGCAAGCGTACGGACCCCACACCTTTTTCACCACGGGATTCCCAAGGTTCTTGTCAATCCGCGGAGCAAGGGGATTACAAGCGTTCGATCAACAACGACACACTAGCTACTAAAACCCTAACAACTATTATACTAGAAAACACTAAACTACACTAGAGAGAATGATAAACGATCAAGAGAGAAGACACTCGCCCACGGGTCTACGATACTAGAGCATGCAATCGCTTAAAGACATGAAAAACCAATCTAATCTATCGGGGTTGTGACCACGGTTTCGCCCCTTTCCCTCCTCTCGTACTGTCACTACGCGAAGGTAATCATGACTAGACCTTTGATGGCCACGGCGTATTGAATGGATCCAAGGAAGCATTGAGGCCTATACTCCCTTTACGGCACGGTAGCTAACCTTTAAGCATTAAAGTATATTCAACACAAGATGATAGACAGATAATCCGACAAAGTGCGATTACATCTCACGATCGATTACAACCCATGGACGAATGAGAAGATTACCCCATCAAGGTGCTGATCATGGCACCGTTGATCATGGTTTCCCTTCCGCCGGTGTCTTCCTCCTTCTCCACGAGAGAGTGCTTCCTTCGAGGTGGTTGATCTCCCGGCCGGAGATCCTCCTCCTCTCTCTCTAGCTTGTAGATGGCCTTCGGTGCGAATAAACTCCTCTCTCGTCTGTTGGCGGCGCGTCGGGGGGTTTTAGGGTCGAAGATCCTTCGAGGGCAAGGAAGACGGGACCGAACCGGTGCCGAAGTGGGCCGGGCCGATCCGGCCGGGCCGGCCGGCCCAGCCCGGTTCGGCCCGGTTCGGTCGCCCTTTTTGCTCCGTGGGTCCTCGTGCACTTATCTACTTCGCCCCCTCCACTTGGATGATTTTGACGCCGATATCCTCGCGATCAAGATGGAGACTCTCTTTGCATGAAGTTTGATCTTTTACGCTTCAATCCCCGGGGGTGTTCCTCGTAGCACTTCGGTCCTCACCACCATTGGAAGTAATTTCAGCAAGCTCATGAACACGAACAAGACTCCATGAATGCTCCTTTGAACTTATTGCAAATCCATCCTTTATGTCCATGATTTCCTACATAAACACAACACTTCCAAACGCGTGCACAAAGATGAACTTGTTATATGATTAGTGTGCCTAGTGGCGGGTTAGTTCCATAATCAAATCCAAACCAAAGTGTAATGAACATGCTAGGTGCACCAAAATACACCGTCAACATCTCCCCCACACTTAGCTCTTGCTCGTCCTCGAGCAAGTACTCGTAAAAGAACTTCGTCCAAGGAGTGTAATCGTGTACCACTTATCCTTCTTCACAAGTTAGTCAATCCCTTCATCTTTAATACATAAACACAAAGTAATGATAATCAAACATAAACATGGGCGTTTAGAATTTTTACCACGTCAAGATTTACCCCACAACTCAAACTCTTCACTCGAAGCTTTCAATTTCAGCCATACTTACTTCTTTGCTTCCATTGGAGGGTTTTTATGGTTTTCAAAACAAAAATTCCTGCAACAAGTATTAGACAAAAACCTTTCTCCAAGCTCTCTCAAGTCACTCATATGAAGTGTCTATCCTAACCAAATTTTATAAAACTCTCACCTCCCATTAATCTCTCATATATCATGTAAAAGTGGAGCTATAGGTAGGGCTAGCGCAATCAACACAAGTATTGTCAAACTAAGAACTTCCTCTAATGGTTGTCTACCTCTCAAAGCCAATGATCATGAGAATTAACCATATGTAGGGATATCAAGGATGAGAAGATTTAGAATGGTGGACATGTGCAAGGGCAAAAGAAAATTGTGACTTCAAGGCACCAATGATGTCCTCGTTGTCGGATTGCACATGGTTGGAAATAGAGTAAAAGTTTCGTCTCACAATCAACGTGACATCCTTCCTTACACTTTATTATTTTTTTTCTTTTCTTTCACTTGATCCATCCCTCTCATATCTTCATTGCTAACTCATCTTTCTCTTTTCTTTTTCTTCTTTCATTCACATATGATTTTTTTCCTTTTTTTTTCTTTCTTTTCCATACACAACTTTTTCTCTTTATTTTTCTCTCTCTTGACAACTTTTCAAAGCTTTCAATTCTCTCTTTCCTCGCATGCATACAATCTGAAATTTTAAATAAATCATGCTAGAGACGAGACGAAACTTTGAAAATAGGTTGTGTTCAAGGAATACGATGTACAAAAGAGATGTATAGGGTTGGGTATGGAATCCAGTGATATACATGACTTTCGTTATGAAAGTCATGAACTGAATAAATGACGAGGCTAGCAACAAAAGATAAGCACAAGGACATGATCATTGCTTGAAATTAAAACTCACCAAGAGAGAAGGGTCCTAGCCTAACTCATCGTGCTAATCACACTTATGGTGGAGCGAAAAAAAAAACTTGGCTTTGGATAGGAATTTTTTCTTACTCTCAACTTGGAAAAAGAGGTTTTGCTAACCTTTATTACAAGGGTTTTAATATAATTTTCAGAACTGAAATCCTCCAATTTTTAGCATCGAACATAGCACAACTAACATGTGAAGCTCAAGATCGAAGTGCGGTATGGGTACTTTAAGTAGTAGCGATTCCACTAAGCACCACAGTAAACGATTTTCAAACCACTTACTTGCGTTCATATATCAAGAATCAAAGATTAAACAAACAAGTAAATAAAGATAAACAATACATAAAACACAAAGATATATATAAGACTCTTTTTATTTGGTTTTCTTGACTTAACACTAATTTAAGACACTTGCAAAAATTTAAAAACAGACTCGAAAACTAAAGACTCATTAAAACGCTAAGACTCTCACACGAAGATTAAACCGAACCTAAACTTGAAGTTCAAAAGCTAAGGCTAGCGAGCTAGCTCTCCCCCACACTTAAAACATACGACGTCCTCGTCGTATCTTACAAAAACCAAAGGGGAAAACTAGATCTAATGGTACTTCGAGCAAGCTTTGCACCACTTGCCTCTCATGTTTCCAACCATGCCGAAAAGTTTGCGCACATTGCGGTTAAGGAACTTGTAGTCATCTTCAACTACGCGCTCCAAGTCCTCCATACGCCGCTTCATCGCTTCCATGGCTTGGAGACATTCGTCGGCCGACGTGTAGAGATCCGCGATGGATTGACGGCAAAATCGACAACACACCGGATGCAATCCGAAGGGGTCGTCGTCGCCATAATCTCCACCGTTGTCACCACCGTCGTCGCCACCTCCATCGTTGTTGCCTTCGCCACCGCCGTTGCCGTCTCCATTGGGGCCTTCGGGAGTCCTTTCATAGGGTTGCTCACCCCAATCATCATCATCTCTACCGGCGGCCGCCCACGAGCTCGGGCTACGATCGTCGGAGTAGTCGCTATCCCCATAATCCTTAGGCTCCGGCGACATCTCCTTGTAATCTTTGCGCTTGATGCCTTGGAGACGTGCCGACCTTCGAACGGGTGTAGGGACCTTCTCTCCTTTGACGGGGTAGCGAGATGCAAGAGCTCCGGCCGGGACACGTCCTCCGCAACGGATACGTGCGGTCCTCTTGACGGGTAGCTTGACCTCACATCGCATCGCCTCCTCCATCGATGGCTTCTTGGCTTCTACCTTCAACTCTAAGCTTTTTGGAGGCTCAATGGCTGCTACAAGGGTGCAACACATTGCTTGAAAGGATTGATTCTCGAGCTCCCAATTCGGCCAAATATATAGTCCCGAGAGAAAGCCCCGGGAACCTTATTTTCCTTTTTTACACTTCCCTTAAAATTTTCCGACCAAACAAGGAAGTCAAAAAGGAGCAATTCGGGCGAAATTCGGGGACATCGGGCGTCGGGCCCCCCTTGGGCCGATCCGACTGGGCCGGCCGGACCACCCCGCCTCGGGGGCCGGGCCGGTCCGGTTTTTTGCACACCGCCCTATTTTTTCGTCCTCGGCCCGTGGGAAAAAGTTGGCCCGGTTAATCTTCGCGAAAAACTCCGGAAAGCTAAAAGAAAAATTATTTACGAGAGTTGGTGCCTTGTTTTTCGTCCTAGGCGGGACGTTCGGGCTCTTCCTCCATGGTAAACACGTCAACATGATGAATGGGCACGACGTCGGGTTCGTAGTAAACCTTAAGCCGCTGTCCATTCACCACAAATTGATCGCCGTTTATATCCATAATGGTTACCGCTCCGTTGGAGAACACCGAATGCACAACATAAGGTCCGTCCCACTTGCTTTGCAATTTCCCCTTTCCGAAGGTTTTAAACCTCGAATTGTAGAGGAGGACCTTATCTCCTTCTTTAAATTCTTTTTTCTTCAATCTTTTATCATACCACCTTTTGATTCTCTCCTTGTATATGCTTGCGTTTTCATAAGCTTTCAACCTCAACTCCTCTAGCTCGCTTATTTGAATTCTCCGTTTCACCACCGCGGCATCGAGATCAAGGTTCATCTCTTTAATCGCCCAATAGGCTTTATGTTCTAACTCAACCGGAAGGTGGCAAGCTTTTCCATAGACGAATTGATAAGGGGTCATACCTATCGGTGTTTTAAACGCCGTTCGATAAGCCCATAAAGCTCCGTCTAATTTCTTTGACCAATCCTTGCCTCCCTTCTCTATGGTTTTGTTAAGTATGCTTTTTAGTTGCCTATTTGACGTCTCCGCTTGTCCGTTGGTTTGTGGGTGATAGGCCGTGGAGACCCTATGCTCAATTCCCAATTTGGACAAGCACTTTTTGAAGTTCTTCCCGGTGAAATGAGTTCCTCCATCACTTATCAAGATTCTCGGTGTACCGAAACGGGGAAAAATCACGTTCTTGATCATAGTGATGGACTCCTCCGTGGAAGCTTTACGACATGGTATAGCCTCTACCCACTTGGATACATAATCAACCATAACAAGTATATACTCGAATCCAAATGAGTTTTTAAAAGGCCCCATGAAGTCTATGCCCCATACATCGAATATGTCGATTTGCAAGTTGTATTTCAAAGGCATAGAATTTCTTTGAGAGATGTTTCCGGTTCTTTGGCATTCGGGGCATGACGCAACATATCTTTTAGTATCTTCATGCATCTCCGGCCAATAGAATCCGCTCGACCATACTTTGGCTTCGGTTCGAAAATGGCTATAGTGCCCACCGTACTCCGCCGAGTGGCACTTCCTTAGAATCTCAAGCCTCTCTTCTCTTGGCACACATCTTCTCATCACTCCATCATTGCCAAGCTTGAAGAGGTATGGTGCATCCCAAAAATATTTCTTACTTTCGAAATTATCTTCCTTTGAGTGTTTTTGTCTAGATGATCGAGGGGCATCTTTCGAATTGCTCGAATGATGTCGATCATCCAAGTATCTTTATCAAGCACTCTATAGAGGTGGTCATCTCTCATCTTATCTTCTATGGGCTCTTTATCATCTTGCCCACGATTCATCCTAGGACAAATGATCGGCCACAACATTTTCCACCCCCTTTTTATCACGAATTTCAACATCGAACTCTTGGAGAAGAAGGATCCAACGAATCAAACGTGGTTTAGCTTCCTTCTTAGCCAAGAGATACTTTATGGCTGCGTGATCGGTGTAAACAATGACTTTCGAGTTCACGATGTAAGATCTGAATTTTTCGAAAGCGAATACTACCGCTAGCAACTCTTTCTCCGTAGTAGCGTAATTTAATTGTGCCCCACTAAGAGTTTTGCTAGCGTAGTAAACGGCGTGAACTCGGCCTTCCTTTCTTTGTCCCAAGACCGCGCCTACGGCGTAGTCACTCGCGTCGCACATGATCTCGAAAGGTTGGCTCCAATCCGGAGGTTGGATGATGGGAGCACTCACCAACACATTTTTCAAGGTCCGGAATGCCGCTAGACACTTCTCATCAAAGTCGAAAGCCACATCTTTTTGAAGAAGGTGTGTTAAAGGCTTAGTGATCTTCGAGAAGTCCTTTATAAATCTTCTATAAAATCCGGCATGGCCTAGAAAACTCCTTAAGGACTTAATATCCGTAGGAGGTGGGAGTTGCTCAACCGTCTCTACCTTAGCCTTGTCCACTTCAATTCCTCTCTCGGATATAACATGTCCGAGCACTATGCCTTGCTTAACCATGAAGTGGCACTTTTCCCAATTTAAAACCAAATCTACCTCCGCACACCTTGTAAGGACCTTTTCTAAGTTTGCTAAGCAATCCACGAACGTCTTCCCGTAAAACGGAAAAATCATCCATAAACACTTCAACAATTTCTTCGATGAATTCCGAAAATACGGCCATCATGCAACGTTGAAAAGCGGCGGAGCGTTGCATAGGCCGAAGGGCATCCTCCTATATGCAAACGTTCCGTAAGGACACGTAAATGTTGTCTTATGTTGATCTTCCGGTGAATGGGAATTTGCATGAACCCCGAGTATCCATCGAGAAAGCAAAAATAAGCGTGGTTTGCTAACCTCTCGAGCATCTCGTCTATGAACGGTAGGGGGAAGTGATCTTTCTTCGTCGCTTTGTTAAGCTTACGGTAATCAATACACATCCGCCACCCGGTCACGGTTCTTTGCGGTATCAATTCGTTCTTCTCATTCTTCACCACGGTAAAACCTCCCTTTCTTCGGTACACAATGTCAGGGCTCACCCATTCGCTATGTGGAACCGGGTAGATGATTCCGGCATCAAGTAACTTGATAACCTCTTTCTTTACTACCTCTCGCATGGCATGGGTTAGCCTCCTTTGATGGTCCACTACGGGCTTACATTGGTCTTCCATTGGTATACGATGAGTGCAAAAGGTTGGGCTAATACCTTTGAGATCGTTAATCGAATATCCAATCACCTTCCTATGTTTTTTTAATAAAATCAGCAACGCTTCATTTTCTTCGGGCTCAACTCGTCGCTCACAATGACTGGATAAGTTTTGTCTGGGCCCAAAAATTCATATTTTAATCCCTTGGGCAAAGGTTTAAGGTCTACTTCGGGCACTTGTGGCTCCTCGGGTTTGATTTCTCCTATGTCTTCGAACTTCTCTTCCTCCACGCTTCCATCATGCGGCTCTAAGCCTTTTGTTGCTTCCTCTAGTTCTTCATCTTGTTGATTACTAATTTGATTTTCCATCGCTCTTTGCAGCGGGTCTCTAAGGGTTTCAACAAAACAAAGACTATCTATCTCTTCTATTTCTTCATCTTCGGGAGGAAAAGGAGTAAGGTGCTTAGAAGCACGAAGAAAGTTATATGTGTACTTTGTTCCATTAAGGTTCATTGTTACTTTGCCTTCTCCAAGCATCTAACACGGCATCAACCAACTTAAGAAAAGGCCTACCTAAGATTATATGATCAGAATTACTATGGTAAGCATCAATAACAAAGAAATCGGTTGGTATGTAGTTTCTAGAGATTTTTACTTTCATGTTGCAAGCAATACCTAGAGGTTTGATAGTTCTACCATCTCCCATAATTAATTTCGTTGATGTTGGAGCTAAGTCTAGGTTGTGGTATTGAACTTTATCGTAAATTTTAGAAGATAGAACACTTACTTGGGCTCCGATGTCGCATAAAGCTTTGCATTGAACTCCGTTGATCTCGCAACTCAAGTGCGGCGTCATCTTCTCTTCTTCTTCGGATCCGATCGAATAAATTTCGGCAAGGCGAGCGTATGGTGATGCTTCGGGCTTGATCCCCATGATCCTCTTCACCTCGGCAATATGTTCCGGATCCACCACGTCATCTAAAGAGCTTTTCAAAAATCTCACTTAGGTGGTTTCGAGGTCGTATGAATTTTCAGCTTTCTTCTGCGATGGAAATCCACTTCCAATGCCATTCCCTTTTGATTAGGGAACGGTCTTCTCTTGTCGAATACTTCTCCGTAATCAATAGGAACCCAATCCATTGGTTCGAACTCCCTTAGTGGCTTCGCGCTTGACATGCTTCTCTTGTTCGTCTCATTTGGCGTGGCGAAGTCGACGTTTAGTGTAGTTCTTGACTTGATGTGTTCTTGTTCAAGCTTTTCCATGATTGGCTCCTCTTTTGTGACTCCAGGGGTTGCACCTTTTTTTTAGAAAAATCAGCAAGCTTCTTCTTCCTTGAATTGAATTCGGCTCTTCCGCAAGTCTTGTTTCCCAATCTCTTAGCATGGCAGCCTTTGCTAACTTTTTGTAGAAGTTGGGCGGCTTAAAGTGAGTGTTTTCTTCCATGAGATCCCCCACACCGCACACATTTCGATGTGTCGCATGCAACTTAGGGGTTAGGGGAAAAGAAAAATGTATGCAAGAGTCGTCACTTGGGTGAAGCGAGTTTTGGTCCTTGTTCGATTAATTCATTAAACCTATCCCAGGCTTGGTCTATCCCTTCCTCTTCTCCTTGCATGAAAGTGATCACTTGCCTCCTTAGATGTTGAACCTTGCTAATTGGAAAGAACTTCTCGCAAAACTTCTTTGTCAACTTGTTCCAATTGCCTTCAACTTCAAAGGACGCAATAGAATACCATGTCTTTGCTTTGCCGGCAAGTGAGTAGGAAAAAAGAAATTCCATTTGAACCATTCATCGGGAGACTCCTTCTTGACGCACCATATTGCATATTGTCGTGAAATCCCATATGTGTCTATATGGGTTCTACGTAACCATCCTTCAAATGGGTTTTCGCGCCACCATCTTGATGATCTTGGATTTAATTTCATACTTGGTCGCTTCGAGCTTCGAATCCGACTCTTGTACTTTTATGTCTTCACATCGAGGGCTAGCGTAATCCCTTAATGATTTCTCCGGTTCTTCCACGGGTTGATTAACGAACTCCATCTAGACAATAAGATAAAAACAAAAACAAAAAAGAAACAAGTGTTTTTCTGGATAATATATGTTAGATAGAGCAAATAAGATAAACTAAAATATAAAACTAAGTTAGATGCAAATCAAACGATGTCAACTAACTTGCTCCCCGGCAACGGCGCCAGAAAAAGGGGCTTGTTGACGGATAAAAGACGTATCCCTCTACGATCCGCAAGCGTACGGACCCCACACCTTTTTCACCATGGGATTCCCAAGGTTCTTGTCAATGCGACGGAGCAAGGGGATTACAAGCGTTCGATCAACAACGACACACTAGCTACTAAAACCCTAACTACTATTATACTAGAAAACACTAAACTACACTAGAGAGAATGATAAACACGATCAAGATAGAACACTACTTGAGTCTACGATACTAGAGCATGCAATCGCTTAAAGACATGAAAAACCAATCTAATCTATCGGGGTTGTGACCACGGTTTCGCCCTTTCCCTCCTCTCGTACGCTCACTACGCGAAGGTATTCATGACTAGACCTTTGATGGCCACGGCGTAGTTGAATGGATCCAAGGAAACATTGAGGCCTTACTCCCTTCTGACAAGGTAGCTAACCTTAAGCATGAAAGTATATTCAACACAAGATGATAGATAGATAATCAGGCAAAGTGCGATTACATCTCAAGATCGATTACAACCCATGGACGAATGAGAAAGATTACCCATCAAGGTGCTGATCATGGTTTCCCTTCGTAGGTGTCTTCCTTCTTCTCCACGGAAGGGTGCTTCCTTCGAGGGTGGTTGATCTCCCAGCGGAGATCCTCCTCCTCTCTCTCTAGCTTGTGGATGGCCTTCTGGTGCGAATGACTCCTCCCCTCGGTGTTGGCGGCGCCTCGGGGGTTTTTAGGGTTGAAGATCCTTCGAGGGCAAGGAAAACGGGACCCGAGCCGGTGCGGAACCGAGCTGAGCCGGCCGGCTTTGAATTGGTCGGCCCCGGTTCGGTCGCCCCTTTTGCTCCGTGGGTCCTCGTGCACTTATGTACTTTGCCCCCTCCACTTGCATGATTTTGATCTTTGTTATCCTCGCGTCCAAGATGGAGGCTCTCTTTGCATGAAGTTTGATCTTTTACGCTTCAATCCTCGGTGTTCCTCGTAGCACTTCGGTCCTCGCCACCATTGGAAGTGATTTCAGCAAGCTCATGAACACGAACAAGACTCCATGAATGCTCCTTTGAACTTGTTGCGAATCCGTCCTTTATGTCCATGTTTTCCTACATAAACACAACACTTCCAAATGCATGCACAAAGATGAACTTGTTATATGATTAGTGTGCCTAGTGGCGGGTTAGTTCCATAATCAAATCCAAACAAAAGTGTAATGAACATGCTAGGTGCACCAAAATACACCGTCAACACCACCATTCGGCGGGATCCCTCCTCCGCCAAGTTATTACGGAGGGCCACAAGAGCAAGCATGGGGGGGTGCACCGGTACCCCCACCAAATTATGTGAGGTGCCAACGCTAACTTCGCGAGCCCTACGCGCCAATATCCCCCGACCACAACAAAGTATGGCCATAATTGGAGGGTATGTTGCAAAGCTTACCAAAACGTCGCAGCCATCCAAGCCAATGCGGGCGAACTTGGTGAGGGCAATGCAAATATTGCTATGAGCTTGGACGCCTTCACCTAGTAGGCGAATCAATTCGTCGGAGGAATGTCCAACCCTACTACGAGCAAGGGTACTACTATCAAGATCATCAACACCAACAGGCGGAGGACTAGGAAGATTAAGGAACTTTAGTTTTCTTTCTTTTCCCTTTTCTACGTAATTTTCAGCTTTTGTTTTTGTGTGTTTGCGTAATATTTTCTGTTTTTATTTAAATTTCAGCAAGTGTGATTGTTTATTTTCAGTTTGTATTTCAACTTGATTTCATCATTAATAAAGACACCACCTTGATTATATCATTGGAAAAGTTACAAATACATTGCCATGATGATATATGATTATAATTCTTTGTTTATCTTTGTAATTGATTTATGCATGTTAAAGCTAGTGCTCTCTTAAAAATACGAATACGGAATTTATTTAAATGCTAACTTAATCTTTAGCGGAGGTTATGATTAAAATAAAGACCCATAGTGTTTTATGTGCTCTCAAGGTATGAATATATTGAAGATGGTTTTTATGCTCAAAAATATTGCTAACCTTGTCACAAATATCACTTGTGTGTTGCTCAACCTATCCAAAGCCTAATATATATTTGAGTGCATAAACCTTAGTGTACAAGATTTATTTTGAGTGAGTTATTGCGAGGCCATGATTTCTACGGCGAGACTAGAAAATTTGGTCATTCCGTTTTTGCGTATCTATCTTTTTGCTAGCCTTTTATCCGTGCATTGTATCCCCGCATCGGAGATCTCACAAACCTGCATGGGATATCCACCTTTAAACCAAATATCATCTTTTGTGATTACCTCCTTGACCACAACCTATTGTTGAGAATGGATCATCAATTCAAGGAAGATCGCAAGACGGTGCCAACATTGAAGAATTCAAGTATCTCTCCAAGGAAAAATATTTCAGGGTACCTACCTTATTTATCGCCTCTTTGCTCGAGGGGACGAGCAACGTGCAAGCATGGGGGAGGTAGGTACGATGCAATTTAGAGTTCAAGGGAGCAATTAAAAAAAATTTAAAAGAGTGTAAATTAAAAAAAAATCAAAACTCCAAGGTGAAAGTCTCGTGACCAAACGAATGACAAGAAAAAAATGAATGAATGAAAGAAGAAAAAGAAAGAAAGAAAAGAAAAGAAGGAGAAATATGAGAAAAAGAAAAAAAATATGAGTTTGCGTAAAGTGAACTCCCCGGTTCTCTAAAGTGGATTAGGAAATTCAAGGCTTTAAGTTTAAAAGATCCATTCTCATTTTCCAACCATGTGCAATCCGATAACGAGGATTTCTTCTGTGCCTCGGGATCACTCTTTGCCATTTGCACATGTCCACTCATCTAAAGTTTGTGTATTTTTCTCTTTCCCCTCCTTGATATGACATTATTTTCCAATGACCTTTTTGACGAGTCTCGGTAAGACCATTAGAAGCTTGTCTTGTTTTGACAACACCTCATTTATAAAATCTTGTTAGGACTAAACTTTCCCAAAGCTCCATATAAAGCCTACCACACATATATGTAATGAGAGGGAAAGGAGTAGAATATATAGGCTTGAGAGACAAGCGAGTTGAGAGTTCATGAGCAATATACATGATGATTTAAATTTGTGAACTTGGTTTAGCATTTCTTTATCTCGTTCTTTATTTCAAAAATTCTGAGATCTATTTAAACTTTGTGAGCATATGAATACTTGTGGAATAAGCTTAGCCCAAGAATCTACCCTCAGTAGAGATGAAGGCTAGTACATTATGGAACTTTAATGAATTAAAATTTTGAGAGCATTATGTTTTCTCGCTCTGTGTGATCAAGTGCAAGGTTTAAACATTGTTTGGCAACGATGATAGCCATCGAAGGCTTACTCGAGGACGAGCAAGGTTTAAGCATGGGAGATGTTGACGGTGAAAATCCGTCAACCTAGCCATGAGTTTACCTTCAGTGTTGGCATAAGTTTTATACCTTATCCATTGGTGCTAACCCCCGAGTGGTATAACAAGTTCACATGTGCATGTCGAGTTTTGGAGTTTAGTGTTTATGTAGGGTTTTAGCGTTGAAAGCAAGACTTCCGGGACAAAGTTCATCAAGCACCTTATGACAAGACCTTGAAGCCCGTACAAGTCATGCAATGGAAAACCAAACTTAACTCCAAGAAGCCGGGGACTTGATCGAGAAGACGAAAAACTCGGGGACCTTACCGGAGAGAAAAGTCTTGAATCTTGCAAGACAAGAAGTTATGCCCAATTTGGAGATAAGCGAGCGACATGGACCTACATGCGAAGGGGGGAAACATCCGGGAAGCAAAGGGAGCAGAGCGTAGGCAAAAGGAGGCCTCGGGGCACGGGCCTGGATAGGCCCGAGGGCGGGCTCGACGGGGCGGTCGGCCCGAGCCGGTCGAGGCCACGTTGCCCCCTCCTTTTCCCTAGCCGCCATTCGGGCTATTTATAGCCCCACGGCCCAGGAAACCATGCGAGATGGGGTCGTGTCGGCCGCTGGGGAAGCGAGAGAAGAGAGGGACACCATCTCGGAGGAGAGGTCGAGCTCTTTGACTAAGGGTTTCCCTAGCCCAGAAGCGTGGGAACCTTGCATGGAAGACCCCGTCGGAGTTCACGAGCTAGAAGCAAGATCAAGGAAGGATCCCGGTGGTGATCTTATGTATGTATCATTGTTATAGTTGGATTATCAAGTTGAATCTTTTCCTAGCGATCAAGTGTTTCCTCGAAGATTTCGTTTTCGATCGGCTTTGCTTATTCCAATTCTATTCTCGAGATAGATTACATAGGGTGTTCTTATGGCGAAGTGGTGGCTAGAGGTAAACGCGGATCTTCCAAGAGAATCTCGACTTGTCTTTTGACTCGCCCTAAGCTCCCCGCATGAGTAGGGATCGTTGTCGACGAACGGGGGTTCCGAAAGGCGAATGTTTTCGGATTTGGACGGGAAACCACGATTTAAAGGGCTTCTAATATTCGATTTGCTACTTCTTCTCTTGCTTGGAACTTCAACAAAAGTCTTACCCCGATCTCTCTAGATCGGTTTATACAATCTTACTTTTGTTATCTCTGGTCTTTAGTAGATTAGATTAGTTTCGTGTCTTTCATCTAGATGCATTAGGGTTTCTTTTACCGAAGATTGGAGTTACTTGGCTTTACTAGATCAACTTTTGCGTCACACATTTGTTCCACGGATTCGATACCTTGGGTTCACCACTCGAGGGAAGAAGGGTCCCTTGACTACAATGGGAGACTTGTCCGCTTGCAAGTCATAAACGAACTTTGATACAACTATTAGTCAACGGGCACTTTTACGGTTAGGTCCTCGGAGTTTGTCATCTTCTCGGGTTGAGTCCCTGGCTTCATGGAGTCAAGTTTGCTTCATTGCATGACTTGTACGGGCTTTAAGGTCTTATCACGAGGTGTATTGGACGGTGGAATATGGTCCCGAGCACTAACCGGTAGATAGCGCCTAAGTTTATCCCTCTATGGTCGATGCCAAGCAACAAATGACACAAGGATTATCACTGGTTCCGGGCAGGGGCCGTACGTCCGGCGGTGGCGTGCTCGCGGCACTATATTGCTCGGCCCAGGGGGTGCTTGTAGTGGGGCAAGTACAAGCAAGGTGGGAGAAGAAGCGTGGCTTCCAAGTCCCCGGTGAGTGGGCCCGGAGATGTTATGGGAGAATAAGAGAGTGAGTGCACAATGCGGCGAGTTCCTCTGGATTCGTCCCCCCCGCGAGTGGGGCTCGCTTCCCCTTTTATAGGCCAAGGGGGGCGGCGAGTTCCACACTGCACCGCGCGCTCCTAGCTACGTGAGGGGCACGTCGCGCTATGGTGTAGAGTGGGCGGCCGGTCGGTCGATCTTCGACGCGATCCGGCCATGATGGCCTACCTTGTGCGCCGAACGGTGGCGGTTCGAGGGTAGGAGGCGGCGGATGGCGATGGCGCCCCACGATAGGCTTCGAGGGAGATGCTGATGATGGGCGTACGGGGCACGGGGAGGCGGGCGAACGGCGTTCCTTCCCCGATGAGCTGCGCGGTGGTGGAGTGGTTGCGCTGCCGGTGTTCGGGCGTGCGCTCCGCGAGTCGGGCGTGCGCCCGCACGCGCGCGTGGGTACGGCGGCCGCGTCGTTACGGTGGGCGGGATGGCCGCCCAGGCCCTAGCGCCCTTCACCTAACACCGGGGTCACGGGGAAAGTGGGATCGCGGGTGCGCCGGCCCCTGTCGAGGGTCGGGCGCGTTAGTCGTACGGTGGCGTGCGCGCGGTGTTATGGGACGACCGGCCGTGCGCACGGTCCACCCCACGGTGGCGGGGATGGGCTCCTCCCTGGGGAGTTGGTGCGGCGGCACGGGGGCGTGAGCCGGGCGCATGATGGCGCGCGTCCGCGCGGCGTCGGGCGTTCGTGCCCAAGTACGGGGCCGGCGCACGCGTGCGGGGCGCCGTGAGCGTGGCGGGCCCCGGCCGGGGTGGAGCGAACCCTCGAGCGAGGGCGAGGGCACCGCTCGAGGGGGCGCGGGCCCTCGGCGGGGGCGGGACCGCTCGAGGGAAGGGTCGCCCCTCGAACGGGGCGGAACCGTTCGAGGGGAGGGGTTGCCCCTCGAGCGGGGCGGAGCCGTTCGTGGAGGAGCGCACCCTCGGGGCGGCGGAGCTTGCTCGAGGGGTCTCGTGGTCGGGCTTATCTTGGCGGGGCCTCCGAAGTCTGCTTTGCATGGGCCACATCTGCATGGTTAGTTCCCTGCATGGTTAGGCCTAGTTCATTTGATGCGAGAATTTAAGTGAGGGTTCCCCCATCGTTTGAGGGGACCCCTAGGGGGGCGGTCCCCAAACGGTAGCCCCAGAGCATGCGGGTTTGCCATTGAGGCTCCCGCGGATGCGGGCCTGCGATAGGACGTTCTTCCCTCCTTGTTTGCGAACGCTTTCGGGTGGGCCGCGCTAGCGGGCTCCTCGCGGGGTCTAACCCCGGCCTCGCGGGGGTGTGGGCTCTCTGCGGGGGTTAGCCGCGAGCGATTCGGTCGAAAGGCGTGGCACATATCCAGCCGGCTTCGGCGGTGTTTCGGCGGCATCGGGGGTGCACGCTCCCCTGTCCTTGTCTCGGGCGGGTGCAATTCCAAGGAGGTGTGGCCGTGCGTCAAGCCCCAGAGGCCTTGGCAATTCGAGGCGATCGGGTCGAGCACGACGACTTGTTTTTTATCGCGCCCTCGCCGTCCCTCCGCGGGTCGGGAGGTGAGGTTTCCACGACTCCCATCGAGCGGGTCGCGAATCCGCGGATTCCTCTTCGGCGCTAGCGGGTAGTTCAAGTGGACGTCCATGCCCCGTTCGATAAGGGTAGGGCTGCGCGGTCGGAGACACGTCCATGGAAGCGCTTGCGTGGGTTTGCTAGGTGGGGCTCGGTCCCATTCGCTAGGGGCCGAGGGCGCGGAAGCTCTCCTCGGTGGGATCCCCGGCTAGGCGCCCTCGGCGGCTCTCGAACACGACATGTGGGGCACCCTCGAGCCGACGGGCTCGAGGTACGGCTCGAATGCGCGTGCCCTCGTCGTCCCTAACTACGAGATGCGGGGCGCACAGTTCGAGCCGTCGAGGTCGGGCTTCGAACCCACGATCGGTAAGGCCGTGCGGGGGCGTGCATGGGCGGCCCGGGTCTTTCCCTCACGTTTGCGGCCGTCGAGGGGTACGGGCGTACCGGTCCTCGAGGTGCTTGTTGGCGGCGTGGCGCGGTACGAGTGCTTTCGGTGTCGCTCTATTTCAAGCGTGACTCAGGGCGATCCTCTTACGCGCGTGCACCACTAGGGGGTTGACGTCGTCTCGAGTTGGGGGTCATGCGCTCGAGGGTCCCACGTGGCATGGGTGCCCGCGGTGGCTGCTCTACGTCGAGCGAGGTCCGGGCGACCTTCTCACGGCGATATCCCATCGAGGGTCGCCTTGTTTCGAGTTGAGGGTCATGCGCTCGAGGGCTTCACGTGGCATGGGTGCCGCGGTCGCACTGCTCTACCGGGCGGGTCCGGGCGACCTTCTCACTTGTCACCCATCGAGGGTCACCTTTGTCTCGAGCGAGGATTCGCCTCGCTCGAGGGGCTCTCCTTGCTTGGCAAGGGGGCCGAGCATTTGGTTCCCACGCGGGCGTGGCGCGGGTTTTGCGGCGCGGGCGCGCCTTTTTGGGCGGCGCGGCGCGCGCGCGCGTAGTGGGCGGCGTGGCGGCGGACGTGACGGTTTTGCCTCGGTCGCCGCCGGTCTTGCCGTAATGATGACCCGCTGCGGTGTTAGAGTTCTTTGCGGTCGTGGTGGGGCCGCCGTCGACGCGATGGAAAGATTCTGCCGATTCTTGTTGGCGGCGTGCGCTCGGAGAACTCGCCGGTTGCTGTCGCTTGCGGTGAGGAAGGGACGGTGGTTTTTTACCTTGGTTCCTCACCGGTTCTCGGTCTTCGTCCCTTCGCCTTCGTTCTTGCTCTCGCCACGCGCGGTTTCGGCCCCAACGAGCTTTTCTTCTCGCTTCCTTGTCCTCCGCCCCCGCGCTCGTTCGTCCTTCCTTATGGCGCGCCTCGGCTTCGTCCGGGTCCTGGAGCGCTGCGCTTGGGAGAGGTCGGCCGTGACCGGCTCGCCACAGGCGGCGGTCGCCGCCGGCCGGTGTCGGCCAATGAAGAAGGGCGCCGGCGGAGTGGATCGTGCGCGGCCGACGCATCTTGAGCCCAACCGCCGGAGGGGATGCGTGGTGAGCTTCCTCGCGCTACCACGAGCGCGGCTTCAATGCGCGCGGCGAGCACGTTCATGCGGGCGTTGTGCTACCACTATGGAGTGGGGCTGCCCAATTGTCGCCCCCAACGCTATCTCGCGGCGGCCACGTTCGTGGGCGTACGCGAAGGGTACAGGGGATCCCGGTCAATTGGGAGCTACGGGTACACCTCTTCCGTGGGGAGCTCATTACGCGGCCCACTACGGAGCGAGGACCGCCGCGCGGTGCGTGCCGGCGGGATGTCGCTGACTGTGCGGGGGCGGCTCAAGAACTCCTACATCCCCTGCACCATGACGACGAACAACGCCGGGGCCCGGGAGCGGGGATGGTTTTACCGCAACGCGAGCCGGCCTCCCCCTACACGGCGGGGTGTTCAAGAATAGGCGGGACTCCTGGGGCTACGGGCTGCCCACGGCCAATCATCGGGCGCGGCAAGGAGTCGGTCCCCGCGCGCCTGCGGCGGGCGGCGAAGGAGGGGCTCAACGCGATGGGCGTCCTCGCCTTCCTCCACCACGGCGGATCGTGCCGTTGATGGAGAGGCCCCTCTGCATCTTCGAGATGACGGAGGCGGCCAACCCGTCGACACGGCGAGGTCGCGGATGCTCCCGGCAGCCGGCCCCCGGAGCGGCCCGTGCGCGCTCACCGGGGCGCGGAGTGCCGTGTCGACACCGGGGACGCCACCGCACACGGGTCGGACCCGTGGGATATCGAGATGCTCCCCACGGGCCGGCCACGTGAGTAGAGTCCACGATTTTGCCTCCATCCTTGGTCTTGTTTTTGACTTCGACGTGCCATTGTTACTCTTGCGTGCGGCGCGGTGCGGTTCAACGCCGCCAAGTCCGTTCGCCAACTCCGGACTCCCGTGCGCTCGGCGGGCGGCGCGGCGGGAGCGGCGGAGCGGGCGGCGCGCGAGGCGGGGAACACGCAAGCGCGCGCCGAGCGCGCGCGCCGCGCGCGGGCGCGAATGCGGCGGCGGGAGGAGGCGGGGCTCTCCTCCTCGACATCGAGGAGCCCTCGTCCTCGGACCGGGACGAGGAGGAAGAGTACGAGGGGGGAGGGCCCCTCGAACGGTGGCAGCCGCGCCCCCGTCGCGGATCTCGCGCGGCGTCGGGGGTGGACTTACAGGGCGGGCGCGCGCGCGCCGCCCGCGGAGTCATCGTCGGGGCGGCACGCGCGCGGGGGGGTGCCGGCGCGCGCCGCGGGCGCGCGCGGCGGTGCTGCGCGCGCGCGTCAAGCGTGCCGCGCGTGGCGGGGAGCGCGTCGCGCGCGCGGCGTCCTCGTCGAGGGCGCGTCGGTGGGTGCGCCGCGCGCGGGGGCTAGCGTGCCCCGCGCGCGCGTGGCGCCGTCGGGGGGTGCGGCGTCGGGTGCGCCGCGCAGGGGGCGGGCGTGCTGCACGCGTGCGGCGGCGCCATCGAGGGCGGCTTGCGTCGGGCGCGGCCGCTACGCCGGCCACGTCGGAGGCCTCGAGGAAAAGGAAGCGGGCCTTTTCCTCCGCGAGGTACGTAGCCTTGCCTTCCTCCGTGTGGCTTTGGTGTGCTTGGCGGTTAGATGTTCTAACTCTCCGTTCGTGATTGCGCGAGGGCGGTGCCGACCGTTCCTCCTCTTGCACCGGCCAAGGTGCGAGGACGGACGCGGCGATCCCCACCCGGCGGCGCTCGTCGAGGGGGTCGCGCCGGGGAACGAGCGCGGCGGCGGGCACAAGCTCGCAAGGCCGGCCGAGGGCCTCGGGGGCCGGCCGGCGGATCAACCCGCCGCGCCGCGCGCCGGAGGTCGCGGGGGGCGGGCGGCGCCGGTCGCCACGGAGGCGCGGGCCGCGGCGGCGGCTACGGTGGAGGTGCGCCGCGGTGGCGGCCCCTTGCGGAGGAGGCGGAGCGGGCGCGGCTGCGGGAGCGCCCGCGGATGTGGCGGCGCGGATGGTGGTGGCGGCCACGGCGCCACGACGGGCGCCGTGGTCGCGGAGGCGCGGGTGGAGGCGCCGGCGGAGGGCGGCGCGGGCGGCTCCGCCCCCGGCGGTCCCCGAGCGGAGGTGGTGGAGCTCTCGGATGACTCCTCGCCGCACAGGGTGGAACCGGTGGGCCGGCTGGCCCACGAACTCTCCCGAGCCCCGGGGAGAGGGCCCTCGTGAGGCGTCACGAGGGTCGCATGATAGTGGGGGCGGGGGCACGACGCCGAGGGCCTCGTCCTCCCACGCGGTCGCCCGCCCGAGGTGGGGGGGCGGGTGGAGGATCCTCCGGCGTTCGGCGACGCCCGGAGGGAGCGGGGAGCTGCAGGGCGAGCTCTGAGCCACGGCGCCACGCTCAGCCGCGCGTTGAACGAGGCGGCGCGGGTTCCACGGCGGCCCGGCCTGGATCGTCTTCCGGGTGAGCCACGGTTGCTCTTCTTCTTTCTCTTTTCGCTTTCGCGCGGCGTATTCAAGACTTGGCGCGACGAGGCTCGATGTGTGGATGCCGGGAGCTTGAGCGCGCGCCGCGAGAAGTACGGCGCGTTCGACCGAGGGTGAACGCCGAGGCCCGCCGGCTCGGGAGCGATGCGGCGCTTTCGACGCGCTTGCGGAGGCTCTTAGGACGCGGACGGTCGGGCGGTCTGCGGGCGATGGCGTGGTGCGATGTGCTCCCAGAGAGCTCGGGGGCGGGGACGCGGCGCGTGACTCGAGTCTCGGGCGGATCCGCGCGGCCCTCGTCGATCGTGACGAGGCGGCGTGGAATGCGCGCGAGGACACGGAGAAGACGCGGACGGCCGCCACGGGAGGCGGAGGTGGCCACCGCTCGCGCGGGGCCGGGAGCTCGCACGTCGCTCGAGGGAGCGCGGGCGCGGCGGCGCCCGGGGCGAGGAGCGGGCGCGCGGGCTGGAGCGGCGCGCCAAGGAGGCCTATGACACGAAGGCCGCCCTCGACGTCAAGGGGCGCGGCTCTCGTCGCCGGCGGAAGGGCGGCTCCGGCGGGGAGCGCATCGCCGCCCGAGGGGGCGAGGGGCGGCTCCGGCGGAGCGGGGCGCCCGGCAACGCCGGACGGCGGCGGGAGCGGGAGCGCGTTGCTCGCGGGCGGCGGAGAAGTCGGCCGGGAGGAGCGGAACGCCGCATTCTGCGAGGTTGAGGATGAGGCATTGACGCTCGGCATCGGCAACGCCGCCCAAGAGATGGCCCTCGTCGAGCAAGGCGAGGCCGTCGGGGCCTCGGCGGCGCTTGAGTCCGTGCGCCGCGACCTCGATGCGGGGAGGAGACAAATCGAAGGTAAGCTATTGTACGATCCCGCTCGTTAGTTTTTGCTTTTAGAGGGTTCGTCTTCCCCTTTTCGATTTCTTGTCGCCTTGTCGCTTCCGAGGCTTGCGCACGCACGGGGCACGGCTGGCCGGGCGGGCGGGGGCCTCGCAAGCCTCCTACGACTCCTCCGAGCGGGGAGGCTGCGGGGAGGGCGCGGGACGCGGCCCTCGAGACTGTCGCGTCGTCGAGGAAGGCGATGCCCGAGCCGGCCGGTTCGGCGGCCGGCCGTCTACGCGCCCTCGGCGGCCACGTCACGGGGCGGGTGCGTCGGGCGTTGCACACAGGCGTGCGAGAAGGCCCTCGGAGTGGTGCGATCCCACTACGAGGTCAGCCTCGAGGCGGTGGCGGAAGGCTACATCGTGCCGTGGGCGTCGAGGACGAGGTGGCCATGGAGCGTGCGGACGCGCTTCTTTGGCGGCGCCGCCGAGTCGCTTGCGAGGCCTTCGAAGAGTTCCTCTTCCGGACGCCGCCGGCGGCTCGCCGCTCCACCCACTTTGAAATCACACGGGCGCTAGGCCGTTTTTTGTTTGTGTGTATCGAGAACTACGGCCTCGTGGCCTCTTGTAAATAAACAAGTAGTTTCATGAACATGGTCGGTTTGTAAATGAAATCGCTTGCTTATTGCGCTTTTTGCTTCTTCTTCTTCTACGAGTAGATTCTAGTTAGGGAAGTCCGCCTTTCGCGAGGGCCGTGGGTTGGAGGCGAGAGAGACGGGCCATAGCCACGCGGCGTGGCTGTCTCGGCTCGCGCGTTCCTTGCGGCGTGCGCCTACGCCTGTTCGAATCGTGGCTCGTGGTTGAAGTAGGAGACAAACTTAGCGCGTGTTATTACGTTTTTTGCGCGAAAAAATGGGACCATTTGGGGGGGGGGGTGCCCCCGCGGTAGCCCCCGAGGGTAACTTGGGTTTCGGGGGAAGCCGAGTTGCCCTTTTATTATACTTGGAGTATTTACATAGGTGACACCAGCGGGGGCGTTGGCGTGCGTTTTTACAACGGAAAATACTTGGAAATCCTAGCTAAGGGTAGAAGCGACGTAGGCTGTTGGATGTTCCAAGCGTTGGTGAGTTCTTCGCCGTCCTCGTTGGCAAGCTTGTACGTGCCGGTTTGAGCACCTTCACCACGACGTAGGGTCCCTCCCATGGGGGCGATAGCTTGTGGCGCCCTCGGTTGTCTTGGCGTAGCCTTAGGACCAGGTCCCCCTCGGCGAAATCCCTTCGACGTATCTTGCGTGCTTGGTAGCGCCGCGGGGACCGGTGATACCTTGCGGAGTGCATCAACGCCACGAGGCGTGCTTCGTCTAGGCGATCCGGTGAGTCCTCGCGGGCTCGGCGGTTAGCGTCCTCGTTGTAGCCTCGAACCTTGGGCGACCGTATTCCGGATCCGTGGGGAGGACGGCCTCGCGCCATGGACTAGGAAAAACGGGGTGAACCGGTGGCTCGCTTGGGGTAGTCCTTAGGCTCCACACGACTGGCCGGCGGTTCTTGGAGCCATTTTCGGCGAGATTTGTTGAGGCTGGTCGAAAATTTTGGGTTTGAGGCCTGTAGGATCATGCGGGTGGCACGTTCCCGCTGGCCGTTGGTACGTGGGTGCGCCACGGTGCCCGATCCACTCGGATGTGGAACTTGTCGCGGGGAACTCCAAGAACTTCCGGCCGTGAGCCGGGACCGTTGTACGTGATGATGGAGTTTGGCACTCCAAAGCGGTAGACGATGTCGGTGAAGAACGTGACCGCCTTTGCTCGGCCCTCAAATTCGTAATGGGGCGCACCTCCACCCACTTGGAGAACTTGTCAATTGCAACCGGCGGGTGGGTGAAGCCCCCGGGCGCCTTCGCGGGGGCCGGCGATGTCCAATCCCCACACGGCGAACGGCCACGTTACGGGGATTGTTTGCGAGCGTGGGGCGGCAAGTTGGTTTTGCGGGCGTAGAGCGGCACCCTTCGCAAGTGCGCACGATTTCGTTGGCGTCTGCGACCGCGGTAGGCCAGTAGAAGCCTTGGCGGAACGCGTTGCCGACGAGGGTGCGCGGCGCGGCGTGGTGGCCACGGATCCCCGCGTGGATGTCCGTGGGAGCTCGCGCCCCTCGGGAATGGGTATGCATCGGCCCGGAGGATACCTGACGCGGCGCGCTTGTACAGCTCACCGTCGACCAGGGTGAACGACTTGGCCATCCTGGCGATGCGCACAGGCGCGCGGCCGGTCTACGGGGAGCTCCCCCTCGAGCAATCCGGGCGATGTACTTCTCCCGCCGGTCCGCGGGGCGGGGCCGGCTCGATGTCCATCGCGGCCGCCTCGTGGGAGCCGTACCCCTCGAGAAGGGAGAGCACGTACGCCTCGTTCGAGGGGTCCTCTTCCATGGGTTCCGCACCGGCCCCGGATTCGAGGGAGCCCCAGGGTCCGGCGTCGCTCGAGGGGTAGGGCTCGAAGGTGGCCGATGGGGCGCGCGATGTCGCGCGCGAAAACGTTCGGGGGAACGGTGATCCGCCGGACGCGCGATCTTGGCAAGTTCGTGCGCCTCCTCGTTGTACGGCGGGGTACATGATTGAGCTCGATGCCGTAGAATTTGTCTTCGAGGGCCGCACGGCCTTGCGGTAGGCCTCCATCTTGTCGTCGTGGCGGCTCGCGTTCTTCATGACTTGGTCGATCACGAGGCTGCCGAATCCCCCTCGCACGTCGAGGCGCTTGATGCCCAACTCAATGGCGATTTTGAGGCCGCATAGGAGGGCCTCGTATTCGCCATATTGTTGGACGCGGGGAAGTGGAGGCGCCTTTGCGTAGCGCATGTGCTCCCCGAGGGGGTGACACGAAGAGCAGGCCGCACCGCTCCGTCTTCATCACCGAGCCGTCGAAGAACGAGTCCGACGTGCCCTTGAATTTGAGGCGGCGGCGAGCTGTGTGTCCGTCCACTCGGCGACGAAGTCGGCTAAGATTTGCGATTTGATGGCCTTGCGCGGAGCATAGGCGGCGTCTCGCCCATCGACTCCACGGACCCCACTTGGCAGTCCCCTGCCGCGTCGGGGGTTGCGAATGATCTCTCCTAGCGGGAAGGAAGAGACCACGCGTGGCCGGGTGGGCCTCGAAGTAGTGGCGGAGCTTGCGCCGCGCGAGGACCCCCGCGTACAACGGCCCCGGACACGAGGGTAGCGCGTCTTTGTGTCCGACGGGACTTCGGCGATGTAATGGGCGCGCCTGCACGGGCGGGGGCATGCCCTTCCTCCGTGCGCTCCACGACGATCACGGCGGCGACCACTCAGGTGGTTGCGGCCACGTAGAGTTGGAGGGGTTCGCCGGTCTCGTGGCGGCGTAAGGATTGGGGCGTGCGTCGGAGATGCTTTTAGCTTGTCGAGCGCTTCTGGGCCTCGGCGGTCCAAGAGAAGCGCTCGTGCTTCTTGAAGCGGCCGGTAGAGGGCGGGAGCCCTTCTCACCGAGCCTCGAGACGAAGCGGCTCGGGGCGGCAAGGCACCCCAACACCTTACGCACCCCTTTGAGGTCCCGAATGGACCCCTTCGCTCGAGGGCCGCGACCTTTCGGGGTTGGCCTCGATTCCCCGCCGGGAGACGATGTATCCCAGGAGCATGCCCGCGGCACTCCAAAGACACATTTTTCGGGGTTGAGCTTGACCCCCGTTGGCCGCGAGCAGGCGAATGCGATGCCAAGATCGGCCCGACCGGAGTCGTCGCCTTCACGGTTTTGACGACGATGTCGTCTACGTAAGCCTCGACCGTTCGTCCGATATGGTCCCCAAAAACGTGCGCCGCATGCGGCGCCGATATGTTGCGCCGCGTTTCGAGGCCAAAAGGCATCGTGACGTAACGAACGTCCGAACGGTGTGATGAACGAAGTCGCGAGCTGGTCGGACTCCTTCATTTTTTATTTGATGATATCCCGAATAGGCATCAAGGAAACGAGTAGTTCACACCCGGCGGTGGAATCAACGATCGATCTATGCGTGGTAAAGGAAAGGGAACTTTTGGACATGCTTTATTGAGGCCGGTGTAGTCAATACACATCCTCCACTTCCCATTTTCTTTTTTACAAGCACGGGATTAGCTAACCATGTCGGGTGGAACACTTCCTTGATGAATCCGGCCTCGAGGAGCTTCCGCGGCTCCACTCCGATCGCCGTCGCCGTTCCTCGTCGAAGCGGCGCGGCCGGCTGCGGCCGAACGGCGCGGCGTTAGGCGAGATATCAAGGGAGTGCTCGGCGACCTCCCTCGGGATGCACGGCATGTCCGAGGGGCTCCACGCAAAAACGTCGGCGTTGGCGCGGAGGAAGTCGACGAGCACTGGCTTCCTGTTAGGATCGAGGGTCGAGCCGACCCTCAAAGCCTTGCCCTCGGGGGCCGACGGGTCGAGGGGGACCCCTTTGGTTTGCTCGGCGGCCTCGAACGTGCTTGCGTGCTTGGTGGCGGAGGCGAGGTCTCGTCATTGACCATCTTCTCCGGTGTGTTTACCGGCGCTTCATCCGGCGCTAGCGCCTCCGCATGCTCCACGCACTCGACATCGCAGTCGAATGCATGCTCGATCGACGACCGACGGTGATGACGCCGTTTGGGCCCGGCATCTTCATCTTCGAGTACGTGTAGTTGGGAACTGCCATGAACTTGGCATAGCATGGTCGCCCGAGGATGGCGTGGTAGGCCCCTTTGAATCCCACCACTTCGAATGTGAGGGTTTCCTTGCGGGAAATTCTTGGGGGTCCCGAGCCGGACGGGCGGTCGATGCGCCCGAGGGGTTGAACACCTTTCCGGGCGCGATGCGTGGGAACGGCTTTGTCTTGGGCCGCGGCTAGTCCGGCCCAATCCCCATTAGGCGCAATGTATGCGCGAAGAGGATATTGAGGCTACGCACTCCGTCCATAAGGACCTTGAAAGCCCGGGCGTTCCCAATGATGGGATCGACTACCGAAGTCTTGGCCGGGTTCGGGATGCGGTTTGGGTGATCGTCCGGCTAAAGGTGATGGCATCCTTCGACCGGTTGAGAAAGGCCGGAGGTGCCCTCTGCGGCGAGGACTTCGTGCGCTCCTTCTTCTTGCTGCCCAGGGTTGACATGTCAACGGTGGGTCCCCCAAAAATGAGGAACACATTTTTCGACGAGCGGGGAAGCCACTGCGTCGCCGTCGCCCCCATCCTTCTTGGCCTCTGCCTCCTTCGCGGCGGCACGGACGTAGAACTTCTTGAGCATATCGCCCTTGCTCAAGAGTGTGATTCACGGGGGTCTTGTGGTAGGGGCATGGCTTCTTCATCATGTCATCGAACACCCCGGGCCACGAGGGGCCGGTCGAGGGCCCCGTCGGGCCGGGTCAACGCCGAGGGCCTCGGCGTTGCCGCCGTTGCGCCCTCGCTGCTCGCGCGCCTCGCGGCGCGGCCTTCTTCCCCTTCTTGCCCCGCTTGTCGTTGCGGCGCGGCTCCTTGGACCCGCTGCCCTCCGCGGGCGTGTCCTCGGAGCGCTTGCCCTTCTTGCCATCGAAAATTGCCCCCACGGCCTCCTCTCCGGAGGCGAAGCTGGTGGCAATGTCGAACAGCTCGTTCGAGTCCGTGGGCGGGGGCTGCGTCCCGGCTCGCGCACAAGGTCCCGGCACGTGGTGCCCTCGAGGAACGCGTGCACGATCTCGGATTGTGCCACGGCGGGGAGCTACGTGCAACGCTTGGAGAAGCGCCGTATGAAGTCCCGCGGCGACTCGCCCCGGCCTCGCGTGCGGGAGCGCGGATCCCGAGGAGTTCCGGGGCGCACGTATGTGCCCTGGAAGTTGCCCACGAAAGTGTGGACTAGATCGTCCCGGTTGTGGATGCGGTCGGCGGGCAAATGCTCGAGCCATGTCGGGCCGCGTCGCCCGGATGCGGGGGGCAAGTTGCGGATGATTACTTCGTCGTTGGTGGCCCCGCCCGGGCGACGGAGCCGGGCGGTAGTCGTTTAGCCGAGACACGAGGGTCCGTCTCCCCGTTGTATTTGATGATCGTCGAGGGTTGACGGAAGCGGCGGGGGAACGCCGGCCGTGCGGATCTCCCGGCCCGAACACGCGGGTGCCGGGGGGCTCCGGCGTTGGGGAGCGATCCTCACCGCTGTCGTAGCGTCCACCCCTTCGAGGGTGGTAGCCCCTCGGCCGCTCGCGCGTCCGCCTTGCTGGTGCGCCTGGCGTTGATGACGTTGCGGGCGTCACCATCCAGCGCCCTGCGTGTGTCGAGGAGCCGTTCCTTGGCCGGCGTGCGTCCCCGGTCGGCGGAGTCGACCCGCGTGCACCGAGGGTTCGCCCCACGGTGCGGATCATCACCCCGCGCGTCCCCCCCGTTGACGGATGCGTGAGGCCGAGCTCTCGGCCTGGCGGACGGCCGCTTGCTCAAGGAGGGTACGCACCTCGCGGTGCATTTCTCGAGCCTCGGGGGTCGAGGGTGCCGGCATGGCGCGCGCGCGGTGTTGCGGCGGCGATGAGCTTTGGCTCGCTCGCGGTGGGGTATCCGCGTTGTCGACGTTGGGGACGGGGTTGAGGCGGTCGCGTACTTGTCGGCCTAGCTCCCGCGCGCGTTCGCCGCGCGCGGAGGCCTCTCCCGCCATCGAGGCGCGGAGTAGCCGCACGGTCCGTACTCCTGCGCTAGCTTGGCCTCGAGCTCGCGAGCTTGGGCCGGTTGCGCGTCGACGTCGGCCCTAGCGGGAGCACTTGGTCCCGCGGCCAGGCGCGTGGCAACCCCCGGGGCCGGCGTGACCTCCCCATCTCCGGCGCTGCCTGCACCGGCGGCGTTGGCGGGTCGTTGGTGATGACGGCGCGGCATTCCCGCGTGGGGTCGTAGCTCCCGGTCTTTGGAGTCGTCGGAGCGGCCGAACCGATGGTCCGTGGCGTCGAGGAAGCGCCCGAACGCGGCCGGGTCCGGTACACCGGAGAAGTCCCACTCCGCGTACCCATGACGGTTGGCGGGTGGCATCGTGTCGACGGAGCCCGGGGACGACTCGTCCGTCGCCGAGGTGCGGGATCCCCGGCGACGAGGACGTGCCGACCGGGCGGAACCTGCGCATCGTCGTGTTGACGTTGGCGTTGTAGGCCGTAGTGGCGCCACGCGGCCCGATGGGGACGCGTGGTCGGAGGCTGCGCGCGGTCCCGGCTGGGGCGGGTGACGGCCGTCGTGACGGTGGGCGCACCGCGGCCGGGCGGCGCGCGCGCTCGGCCTCGCCGCCGCTCGGACCGCGCCCCGACGCGAGCGCGATCCCGGAGCGGCGACGGCGTCGCGGCGTCGACGGACCCGCGGCATCCGTGCTGCCGGTGCTGCGCGGTGTCGTGCGTGCGGCGGAGACCGGAGCGGACCCGGCCTCCCGCCGCGCGCGTAGCTCCTCACGGTTGGTGAGGCGCATGAGATAGCCATTCCCCGTGGCCCGGAAGTTCAAGTCCCCGAAGCGGATCTCGAGCCGGCGGAAGGGGGTCCGAGCTACCCATGTTGTAGCGGGTGCTACGGTACTCGGTGTGAATCACCATGGAGGGAGTCGGCGAAATGACCTTAGGCGCTCGGAAGCCCCACGGTGGGCGCCAGCGCTCGGTGTGGAATATGGTCCCGACACTAACCAGTAGATAGCGCCTAAGTTTATCCCTCTATGGTCGATGCCAAGCAACAAATGACACAAGGATTATCCTGGTTCCGGCCGAGGGGGCCGTACGTCCCGCGATGGCGTGCTCGCGGCACTATATTGCTCGGCTGACCGGGGGTGCTTGTAGTGGGGCAAGTACAAGCAAGGTGGGAGAAGAAGCGTGGCTTCCAAGTCCCCGGTGAGTGGGCGGAGATGTTATGGGAGAATAAGAGAGTGAGTGCACAATGCGGCGAGTTCCTACGGATTCGTCCCCCCGCGGCCGGGGGGCTCGCTTCCCCTTTTTATAGGCCAAGGGGGCGGCGAGTTACATGCACGCCGCGCCGCCTAGCTACGTGAGGGAGCACGTCGCGCTATGGTGTAGAGTGGGCGGCCGTCCGGTCGATCTTCGCTGCGATCCGGCCATGATGGCCTACCTTGTACCCGAACGGTGGCGGTTCGAGGGTAGGAGGCGGCGGATGGCGATGGCGCCCCCGATAGGCTTTGAGGGAGATGCGATGATGGCGGGTACGGGGCACGGGAGCGGGCGAGACGGCGTTCCTTCCCAATGAGCTGCGGTGGTGGAGTGGTTCTTTGCCGCAAGTTCGGGCGTGCGCCCTGCGGAGTCGGGCGTGCGCTCGCGCGCGTGGGTACGGCGGCCGCGTCGTTACGGTGGCCGGGATGGCCGCCCACCGGCCTAGCGCCCTTCACCCAACCTGCAGGGTCACGGGAAAGTGGGATCGAGGGTGCGCCGGCCCCCTGTCGAGGGTCGGGCGCGTTAGTCGTACGGTGGCGTGCGCGCGGTGTTATGGGGCCGACACGGCCGTACGCACGGTCCACCCCACGGTGGCGGGGATGGGCTCCTCCCCGGGGAGTTGGTGCGGCGGCACGGGGCGTGAGCCCCGGGCGCATGATGGCGCCGTCCCGCGGCGTCGGGGCGTTCAATGCCCAAGTACGGGGCCGGCGCACGCGTGCGGGGGCGCCCGTGAGCGTGGCGGGCCCCGGCCGAGGGTGGAGCGAACCCTCGAGCGAGGCGAGGCTCCGCTCGAGGGGGAGCGGGCCCTCGAGCGGGGCGGGACCGCTCGAGGGAAGGGTCGCCCCTCGAACGGGGCGGAACCCGTTCGAGGAGGGGGTTGCCCCTCGAGCGGGGGCGGAGCCGTTCGTGGAGGAGCGCACCCTCGGGCGGCGGAGCTCGCTCGAGGGGTCTCGTGGTCGGGCTTATCTTGGCGGGGCCTCCGAGAGTCTGTTGCATGGGCCACGTCTGCATGGTTAGTTCCCTCGCATGGTTAGGCCTAGTTCATTTGATGCGGGAATTTAAGTGAGGGTTCCCCCATCGTTTGAGGGGACCCCTAGGGCGGTCCCCGACGGCGGGGGCCCGACGATGTCCGGCCCCCACACGGCGAATGGCCATGTCACGGGGATGGTTTGTAGGGCATGGGCGGGCAGGTTGGACTTGCGGGCGTAGAGCCGGCACCCTTCGCGGGTGCGCACGATCTCGGCGGCGTCCGAGACCGCAGTAGGCCAGTAAAAGCCCTGGCGGAACGCGTTGCCGACGAGGGTGCGGGGTGCGGCGTGGTGGCCACAGATCCCCGCATGGATGTCCCGTAGGAGCTCGCGCCCCTCGGGAATGGGTATGCACCGCTGTAGGATGCGGAGGCGGCGCGCTTGTACGGCTCGCCGTCGACGAGGGCAAAGGATTTGGCCATCCCGGCGATGCGCCGGCCGCGGCCCGGTCCGCGGGGAGCTCCCCTCGAGCGATCCGGGCGACGTATTTTTCGCGCCGGTCCTCTTGAGAGGGAGGGCGGCTCGATGTCCATCGCGTCGGCCTCGTGGGAGCCGTACCCCTCGAGGAGGGAGAGCACGTACGCCTCGTTCGAGGGGTCCTCGTCCATGGGTTCCGCACCCGGCCCGGATTCGAGGGAGCCCCCGAGGGTCCGTCATGGCTCGAGGGGTATGGCTCGAAGACAACCGAGGGTTGTGCGATGTCGCGCGCGAAAACGTTCGGGGGGAACGGTGATTCGCCGGACGCGATCTTTGCCGGTTCGTCCGCCTCCCTCGTTGTACCGGCGGGGTACATGGTTGAGCTCAATGCCATAGAACTTGTCCTCGAGGGCCCGCACGGCCTTGCGGTAAGCCTCCATCTTGTCGTCATGGCGGCTCGCGTTCTTCATGACTTGATCGATCACGAGCTGCGAGTCCCCCCGCACGTCGAGGTGCTTGACGCCCAACTCAATGGCGATTTTGAGGCCGCGAGAGAAGGGCCTCATATTCAGCCATATTGTTGGACGCGGGGAAGTGGAGGCGCCTTTGCGTAGCGCATGTGCTCCCCGAGGGGTGACACGAAGAGCGAGCCCGCGCCCCGCTCCCGTTTTCATCACCGAGCCGTCGAAGAACGCAGTCCGGCACTCGCCCGGATTTGTGGGGGCGGCGGCTGCGTGTCTGTCCACTCGGCAACGAAATCCACCGGGATTTGCGATTTGATGGCCTTGCACGGGGCGTAGGCGAGCATTTCGCCCATCGGCTCCACGGACCACTTGGCGATCCCCGCCCGCGGCGTCGGGGTTGCGGATGATCTCCCCTAGTGGGAAGGAGGAAACCACCGTGACGGGATGGGCCTCGAAGTAGTGGCGGAGTTTGCACCGCGCAAGAACTACCGCGTACGGCAACTTCTCGGACACGGGGGTAGCGCGTCTTCGTGTCCGACGGGATCTCGGCCGATGTAGTATACCGGCCGCTGTACAGGCAGGGCGTGCCCTTCTTCCATGCGCTCCACGACGATCACGGCGGCCGACCACCCGGGTGGTTGCGGCTACGTAGAGCTGCAGGGGTTCGCCATCTTGCGGCGGCGTGAGGATCGGGGCGTGCGTTAGGGACGCCTTCAATTTGTCGAGCGCATCCTGGGCCTCGGTGGTCCAGGAGAAGCGCTCGTGCTTCTTGAGGAGGCGATAGAGGGCGAGGCCCTTCTCACCGAGCCGCGAGATGAAGCGGCTCAAGGCGGCGAGGCACCCCAGCACCTTCTGCACCCCTTTGAGGTCCCGGATCGGACCCATCCGTTCGAGGGCCGCAACCTTTTCGGGGTTGGCCTCGATTCCCCGTTGGGAGACAATGTACCCCAGGAGCATGCCTCGCGGCACTCCAAAGACACATTTTTCGGGGTTTAACTTGACCCCATTGGCCCGTAGGCAACCGAACGCGACGGCGAGGTCGCCGACCAGGTCGTCCGCCTTCCTGGTCTTCACGACGATGTCGTCCACGTACGCTTCGACCGTTCGCCCGATGTGATCCCCAAAAACGTGCTGCATGCAACGCTGGTATGTTGCACCCGCGTTTCTGAGGCCAAATGGCATCGTGACGTAACAGAACGTCCCGAACGGTGTGATGAACGAAGTCGCGAGCTGGTCGGACTCCTTCATTTTTATTTGGTGGTACCGGAGTAAGCATCGAGGAAGCAAAGCAATTCGCACCCAGCCGTTGAATCAACGATTTGATCAATGCGTGGCAAAGGAAAAGGAACTTTAGGACATGCTTTATTAAGACTAGTGTAGTCTACACACATCCGCCACTTCCCATTCTTTTTCTTTACAAGCACGGGGTTAGCTAGCCACGTTGGGTGGAACACCTCCTTGATGAATCCGGCCTCGAGAAGCTTCCGCGGCTCCGCTCCGATTGCCCGTCGCCGCTCCTCGTCGAAGCGGCGCGGCCCGCTGCGCACGGCGCGGGCGTTTGGCAGGATGTCAAGGGAGTGCTCGGCGACTTCCCTCGGGATGCCTGGCATATCCGAGGGGCTCCACGCGAAGATGTCGGCGTTGGCGCGGAGGAAGTCGACGAGCACCACTTCCTATTTGGGGTCGAGGGTGGAGCTGACCCTCAACGCCTTGCCCTCGGGGGCTGAGGGGTCGAGGGGGACCCCCTTGGTCTGCTCCGCGGCCTCGAAGTTGCCGGCGTGCTTGGCGGCGGGGTCGAGGTCTTCGTTGACCATCTTCTCCAGCGTGTTCACCAGCGCTTCGTCCAGCGCCAGTGCCTCTGCGTGCTCCACGCACTCGACGTCGCAGTCGAACGCGTGCTCGATGGATGACCCGACGGTGATGACGCCGTTCGGTCCCGGCATCTTCATCTTCAGGTAAGTATAATTGGGGACCGCCATGAATTTGGCGTAACAGGGTCGCCCAAGTATTGCGTGGTAGGCCCCCTTGAACCCCACCACCTCGAAGGTGAGGGTCTCCTTGCGGAAGTTCTTTGGGGTGCCAAACCAGACTGGCAGGTCGATCTGCCCGAGGGGCCGGACACCTTGCCGGCGCGATGCCATGGAACGGCTTCGTCTTCGGGCCGCGACTGGTCCAACCCGATCCCCATCGGGCGCAATGTATGCGCGTAGAGGATGTTGAGGGCTGCTGCCTCCGTCCATGAGGACCTTCGAGAACCGGGTGTTCCCGATGATGGGGTCAACCACCGGCGGGTCGGCCGGGTTGGGGACACGGTTCGGGTGGTCCTCCCGGTGAAGGTGATGGCATCCTCGACCAATTGAGGAAGGCCGGAGGCGCCCTCTCCGCGGCGAGGACCTCGTGCCGCTCCTTCTTGCGGCGGCGGGTCGACATGTCGATGGTTGGCCCCCGAAGATGAGGAACACATTCTCAACGGCGGGGAAACCGCCTGTGTCGCCATCGCCCCCGTCTTTCTTGGCCTCTGCCTCCTTCGCGGCGGCACGGCCATAGAACTTCTTGAGCATGTCACACTGCTCAAGGGTATGGTGCACTGGGGTCTTGTGGTAGGGACATGGCTTTTTCAGCATGTCGTCAAACACCCCCGGGCCTCGAGGGGCCGGTCGAGGGCCCCGTCGAGCCGGGTCGACAGCGAGGGCCTCCGCGTTGCCGCCGTCGCGCCCCTGCTCGCGCGCCTCGCGGCGCGGCTTCTTCCCCTTCTTGCCCCGCTTGTCGTTGCGGTGCGGCTCCTTGGACTTGCTGCCCTCCGCGGGCGCGTCCTCCGAGCGCTTGCCCTTCTTGCCGTCGAAGATTGCCCCCACGGCCTCCTCCCCGGAGGCGAAGCTGGTGGCGATGTCGAACAGCTCGTTGGAGTCCGCAGGCGGGCTGCGTCCCAGCTCCCGTACGAGGTCCCTGCACGTGGTGCCCTCGAGGAAGGCATGCACGATCTCGGACTGCGCCACGCTGGGGAGCTCAGTGCAGCGCTTAGAGAAGCGCCGTATGAAGTCCCGCAGCGACTCGCCGGGCTTCTGCGTGCAGGAGCGCAGGTCCCAGGAATTCCCGGGGCGCACGTATGTGCCCTGGAAGTTGCCCACAAACGTGCGGACTAGATCGTCCCAGTTGTGGATTTGGCTAGCGGGCAAGTGCTCGAGCCATGTCCGGGCCGCGTCGCCCAGATGCAGGGGCAAGTTGCGGATGATGACCTCGTCACTGGTGGCCCCGCCCAGCTGGCAAGCTAAGCGGTAGTCGTTGAGCCATACACGGGGGTCCGTCTCCCCGTTGTACTTGATGATGGTCGAGGGTTGGCGGAAGCGTTGGGGGAACGCCGCCGCGCGGATCTCCCGGCTGAACACCCGGGTGCCCGGGGGCTCCGGCATCGGGGGAGCGGTCCTCGCCGGCCGTCGTAGCGTCCACACCGCCGAGGGTGGTAGCCCCTTCTTTGCTTGTGCGTCCGCTCTCGCCGGTGCGCGCCGGCGTTGATGACGTTGCGGGCGTCGCCATCCAACGCCCTGCGTGCGTCAAGGAGCCGCTCCTTGGCCGGCGTGCGTCCTTGGTCGGCGGGTCGTCCCGCCGGTCCCCCCCGCGTGCACCGAGGGTTCGCCTCCCGGTGCGGCTTCGTCGTCCGCGCATCCCCCCCGTTGGCGGATGCGTGAGGCCGAGCTCTCGGCCCGGCCGGACGGCCGCCCTCGCTCGATGAGAGTTTGCACCTCGCGGTGCGGGTCTCGAGCCTCGGGGGTCGAGGGTGCCGGCATGGCCCGCAACGGTGTTGTGGCGGCGATGAGCTTTTGGCTCGCCCGCGGGGGCGCGTCCGCGTTGTCGACGTTGGGGATGGTGTTGATGCGGTCGCGGACTGTCGGCCCGGCTCCCGTGCGCGTTCGCCGCGCGCGGAGTCCTCCCCCCGCCATTGAGGCGCGGAGCGATCGCACCGTTCGGTACTCTTCCGCCGGCTTGGCTTCGAGCTCGCGGGCTTGGGCCGAGCGCGCGTCGGCGTCGGCCCCGGCGGGAGCGCTTGGCCCCGCGGCCAGGCGCGTGGCGATCCCTGGGGCAGGCGTGACTTCCCCGTCTCCGGCGCCTGCCGCGCCGGCGGCATTGGCCGGGTCGTTGGTGATGACGGCGTAGCACTCCCGCGCGGGGTCGTAGCTCCCGGTGCTGGAGTCGTCGGAGTAGCCGAACCAGTAGTCCGCAGCGTCTAGGAAACGCCGGAACACAACTGGGTCAGGTACGCCGGAGAAGTCCCACTCCGCGTACCCGTGGCGGTTGGCGGGTGGTAACGTGTCGACGGAGCCCAGGGACGATTCGTCCCCTGCTGAGGCGCCGGGACCCCTGGCGACGAAGACGTGGCGGCCAGGTGGAACCCTGCGCATCGTGGTGTTGACGTTGGCGTTGTAGGCCGACGTAGCTCCACGCAGCCGATGGGGATGCGCGGTCCGGAGACCGCGCGTCGTCCCCGCCGGGGCGGTGGCGGTTGTCGTAACGGTGGGGCGCGCCGCGTTGAGTGGCGGCGCGCTCGGCTCGCCGTCGCTCGATCGCGCCCCCGACGTGAACGTAGCCCGGAGCGGCGGCGGCGTCGCGGCGTCGATGGGCCCGCGGCATCCGTGCTGCGGGCGCCCGCGCCGGAGTCGTGTGTGCGGCGGGGGCCCGAGCGGACTCGGCCCGGCGCCGTGCCCGGAGCTCCTCACGGTTAGTGAGGCGCATGAGATAGCCGTTCCCCGTGGCCTGAAAATTTAGGTCCCCGAAGCGAATTTCGAACCCGGCTGGGAGGGGGTCCGAGCTACCCATGCAATAGCGTGTACCATGGTACTCGGTGCGGATCTCCATGGAGGGAGTTGGCGAAATGACCTTAGGCGCTCGCCCCGCCCCACGGTGGGCGCCAACTGTCGGTGCGGAATATGGTCCCGACACTAACCAGTAGAAAGCGCCGAGGTCTATCCCTCAATGGTCGATGCTAAGTAACAAGTGACACGGGGTTTGTATCCCGGTTCCGACCGAGGGGGCCGTACGTCCGAGCGGTGGCGTGCTCGAGGCACTATATTACTTAGCACCGGGGTGCCCGTAGTGGGGCGGCTACAAGCAAGGCGGGAGAGGAAGCGGGGGCTTCCAAGTCCCCGGTGAAGATGTTGTGGGAGAATTGGGGAATGAGTGCGTGGTGTATGAAGGGTTCCCGTTGTCTGTGTGTTGTGTGTGTTGTGTCCTATCTCCTCGTCCCCCGCGGCCGGGGGGGTTCGCTCCCCCTTTTATAGATCAAGGGGGAGGCGGTTTACATCGCGCCGCGCTACCCGGCTACGTGGGGAAGTGCGACATGCTATGCTTTGTAGAGTGGGCGGCCGTCCGGGCGATCCTTGCGAGCGATCGGTCATCATGGCCTGACTTGTACCCGAACAGTAGCGGTTCGAGGGTAGGAGAGCAGCGGATGGCGGTGATGTCCTCTGATAGGCTCGAGGGAGGTGCTGACGCAGGCTCGTACGGAGCACAGGAGTAGGTAAAACGGCGTTCCTTCCCGACGCGCTTCGCAGGGCTGGAGTTGTTGCTACAGCGCCAGGCGTGCTCCTGCACGCGCGGGTACGGCGGCCACGCCGTTACAGTGGCGAGGATGGCAGTCCACCGGCCTAGCGCTTCCACCTAACCCTGTAGGGTCACGAGAAAGTGAATCGAGGGTGCGCCCGGCCCCCTTTCGAGGGCCTGGCGCGTTAGCCGTACTGGAGCGTGCACGCGGTGTCACGGGACTGACACCGGCCGCGGCCGCACGCGTGCCTTCCCACAGTGGTGGGGATGGGCTCCTCCCTGGGGAGTTGGTGCGGCGGCACCGGGGTGCGAGCCCCGGGCGCATGATGGCGTCGTCCCGCCGGTGTCAGGGCGTTAAATGCCCGTGTACGGGGGCTGGCGCACGCGTGAGGGGCGCCCTCGAGCGTGGCGGACCCCGGCCGAGGGCGGGACGTACCCTCGAGCGAGGCGAAACCCGCTCGAGGGGGAGTGAGCCCTCGAGCGGGGCGGAGCCCGCTCGAGGGAGGTGCTGCCCCTCGAACGGGGCGAAGCCCGCCCGAGGGGGCGCGTGTCCTCGAGCGGGGCGGGGCCTAATCGAGGGGATCTCTAAGAGGGCCGCCTCGGTGGGCCGTCGAGGTCCCCGCGGCGTGGGCCGTGTCTCGCATGGTTAGGCACCCGCATGGTTAGGCTTAACGTGTTTTGGTTTTGTTGGGGGTTTTAAGTGAGGTTTTCCCCCATTGTTTAAGGGGACCCCTAGGGCTGTCCCCGATACCAATGAAGTCCCGAGACATACTAGCCATGTACATTCTTCACACGAAAGCCATCTCAGATGTACCAGTGGCTTGTGAGTTTGAGGATGTGTTTCCAAAAGAGCTGCCCGGTTTACCACCCGACCGTGATGTGGAGTTTGTGATCAACTTGGTGCTAGGGACTGCATCGATAGCCTAGAGTCTGTATCGCATGGTCGTAGTTGAGCTGAAGTTTTGAAGGTAGAGTTAGACTCACTGCTCGAGAAGGGGTTCATCCGACCGAGTGCTTCACTGTGGGGTTCACCAGCTCTGTTCGTGTCGAAGAAGGATGGAACTCAGCGTCTGTGTGTTGATTATTGTCGGGGACAGCCACGAGGGTCCCCTCAACAACCAGGGGAAACCCACTTAAACTCGTAAAAAATAAACGAAAACGAACCTAAACACACGCACAAAACGAACCCGCAGGCCCACGGCCCGTTAGACAATCGGCCCTATGACGCCCCAGGTTTTTAATTAACCCTAATCGTCGGTCAACCCGACTGACAGTGGTCGAATCACGATCAACCTGGGCCCTCACCTTGAAAAACTCACCAGCCAACTATAATGACACCTTTGATCTAGTGGACACACATGTGGGGTCAACCTATGGTCAAAGCTTTGGTCAAACCCCACTCGAACCCTAGTAACCCTAGATGTCTTTCGGAACTTTTGCCGCGTTCTCCAAAATTCACCTAAACACTTCAAAATCTACCTTTGTGAAAGTTGTCCAGCTTGTTGAGGGACACAACTTTCATGTAGATTGGCATTTCAAATTTTGAGTGGAAGAAAGGTGAAAACTTGCCCGAATGGCAGTACCCCCTGTTCACTGAAACTGAGTGGCATTCAAAGTTGGCAAACCTTTTGTGCCAAATCTATTGAGAAAAACACTATGTGGCCTTTGTGAAAGTTACACAGGATAGCTAGATCTACATTTTTCCTATTCATTACTTGAGGCACTTTAGTACAAATTTTTGGAGAAAAATGCGCTCAAACAGTGGACCAGCAAAACGTTCAAGCCAAGGCGCCGCCGCGCCGCGACGTCGCGCGCGTCCACGCGCCACGCACGCGCGCCGGCCGGCCTCGGCGTCCGCGCCACGCGACGCCCAAGGCCACCCGCCGCCCGAGGCTCACTCCTCCCCATGCGCCGCACCCCGAGGCTCCTCGAGTCCCCCCCGGGCCTCGCGCGCCCGCGCCGCGCCGTACCGGCCGGGGGCTCGCCGCGGGCGCCGCCGGTCCGTCGGCGGCACCCCCATACCATACGCGCGTCGGCCGAGGTAGCCGTGCTACGACTGTATCTCCATCGTCACCGCGACGTCACCGGAGGGGGCTTGCCTATAAAAACCGAGCGCCACGCCCTCCTCGCGCCGTCACTACCGCCCCACCATGCCCTCCATTGCCGGCCGCCGGTGAACTCGCCTCCCCGTCCTTCTCCAGTGCACCTAACCTTCCTAGCCTACTCCCTAGGAGCCCTAGAAACTTGCACCGCCATCTGTTGCTCGGCATTGCACCTCCCCCGCCGGAGCCGTAGCCCGCCGCGGGCGCCACCGCCGGCCGTCACCGCGCGCCCTCGGCCGGAGCTCGTCCCCACTCGAACCCCGGTCTTCCCCGCGCCCTAGGTGAGCATGTGGTCGTGCCCCACCGCCTCCCCGACCGGGAGCGCGGCCGGCTCGCCGGAATTCGGCCGGCACCGCCGCCTCCCATGCCCAAGGCCCCAATTGCAAGGCCCCCTGTCTTTCTAGGGTGTTTGTTGCAAACCAGGGGCATGGTTGTAACGTTCCCAACCTTTGTAGGATCCCCGGTGCAAAAGGGTATCTTCACTAGTATATGCAAATTGATGAAAATTGTAAAATGCGCAGAAAATAGTAGAAAATTCAGAAAAAAATGCAAACTCAATTTTGTTAGATTCTTTGTGGAAAATACTACAACTTTTGTTATACTGACATAGTCTGATTCTTGATATTTTTAACATGAAAAATAGGAATTTGAAAAACCTAGATCTGCCATAACTCAAAATACATGAGTCCCCTGTATCCAATTTTTGGATATGTTGTGTGTGATGTTATGACTAGCTCCTGTGCCAAAAATTGCACAAAGTTATGAAGTAAATTTTTTATATGAATTGTTTTTCATTTATGCAGAATCTACCTAGATGACTTTTGTAGCTAAAAATATTTATGTTTTTTTGCCCAACTTGTGCACACTGTCTTGTTATGCCAAGGTACATCTCGGTGAATTAATCACAATTTTTGAATGATCAGAAATATTTATTCTTAATTTGTGCATGTTTTCCTTTGTAATTCAATGATGCAATATCAGTAGTGATTCTAGGTGTGTTTGATGGATTTCTATGATGGTTTAGGACCAGAGAACTTGTGTGAACAAGTTAGGAGCATTTAGATGCTTATTTATTTTTCTATGCATTTAACTTAAATCGCTAGCTAGCTTTTGTTAATTTTTCAAGTAATTAATTTTCTAGCTCTCCAAGCCTTGCATGAGTGATCAGTGGTGCAGTATAGGTGTTGTGATGCTTAAGAAACCCTTCTTTGAATTTTTAGTGATTTATTGTTTAATAAAAGCTATAAAGGCCCTTATGGAGTAATGCTTTGATTAAAGTAGGAAAAAACCTTTTTAATTTGTTTCCCTTTTTGTGAAAAGTTTTCAAACTTAATTAATAGCTAAGAATAGACCCTTGCTGCTGGAGAATTAATTTATAAATAATTATCTTTGTACACACCTTTACTAGTGAGAGGTAAAAGTATTAAATCTTCACATGAAATAACAAATATAAAAGAAAACATTAATTTAAGTGTGTAATAAAAGAATGAAACACATATCAATAACAACCTTCATAAAAAGAAAGTAATAGTTAATTATTTGTTAAGGTGAATATGACCAACAAGAGTTGGATGAGATAAATAAGCTGTCACATCACCTGAACCCTGCATTGCATTCCGTGTAGATCTTCTTGACGGTGACTACTCGCTCGTCCCGGAAGCCGAGGAAGGAGAAGCGGAAGCTGCTCTGCAGTACGTGGAATTACTCGACGACACCGAGGGTGCTCGAGCTAACCTTGCTGACGAAGGCAAGCTCCGGTGCATCTGACCCAGTTTTCAAATTTTGATATAACATTATCTATGGATGTTTGTGCATTTAAGTCCAGGAGTTGTATGGAACCTTAGATGCATGATCCCTAGGTACCTGCGTCTTTACTAGTATGATAGGTCGATAGCTGCTAAGCTGCAGGACCGTTACAAGTCGACTGATGATGCCACTCGCGAGAATAGGTTCCTAGATAGGAATCATAAAATCTCCTTAAATGGGTTGCTCATGTGGTAAGAGCATGGGATGTGGGCTCCGGTCCAATGGCTATTGTGGGTTAAGTGTTTGAACGTACTAAGCACTTGTCGAGAATGGGACCGGTAAGCCTAGTACCTTAATGGGGTGGCGAGGGATCTTACTATTACTCATCTTGGGATGCGTCTCACGGCTAGCTACCGGTGGTGTATGGTGAGTCCGGGTGCCTCGCGGGGTATTCCGGATAGCCTGCACCAAAGACTATAAGATTCGATCCCGACCCGAAGAGTTTTGGGAACCGCTTGGTGGTTGTCCTCGCGGGGGCATCCCACCGTGTGTTTAGGTCTACCTTGCAAGGCTTTGAATCAATCGACTGCCGGCCTCTCACCGTTATCTGAGACTACTTACTCCACTAGCCATGAGATCCCTAATGATGGAAGTTGATGAAATTTTTATGTTTGATTAATTGTATGGTACAACCTTGTCTGTACTAGATGGCAAACTTAGTAAAGCTTGAACCCACTAGAACTTGTGCTAAAATCTTGAAAGTAAGGACATACTCTTTGTTACTTTTCAGTAAAAGAAACCCAGTGGCCAAAAGCCTTTCATGTCTAGAGTTGGTGAAGTAGTTATCACCGACGGGTAAGTCTTGATGAGTATTAGTATACTCAGCCTCGCTATAATATGTTGATCCAGGTAATGCTTTCGGTGATGTGTGGCCCGGAGAGATCCCGCCGGATGAGAGGCGGAGTGGGTGGAGGATGACGACTGAAGGCATCATGGCTGGCCTCCCGTGGTGTTCTCGCTTTCCGCTTAGTCGATTTCCGCTGTTTTGAAAACTCTGATCTACGTTGTTATGACAAAAACTTCGGTTTGCAGTAATTAAACCCTTCGGGGTAAGATTCCGGGTGTTAATTATGTTGTATCTCTGGACTCGCCTTCGTGTGAGTTTTAATGCATATATTTTGATCCTTGTTGCTATATAAATGATTTACCGGGCGTTAACCCAGCGACTAATGACAGGATGATACTTTATTACTGCTTAAGGACCAAAGTGGATTGGTTTAGGCGGTAGTACAGTATTTTCCTGGGCGGGTTGTCACAGGCCCAGCCACCCCTCGGGCAGAACTTCGCTCCACTCGAGGGGTGCGGCGCCGCCTCGGCACAAATCCGCCTCGCTCGTGGGTCGATCACCCCCTCGAGTGGGGATCCGTCTCGCTCGAGGGTTGGACGCCCTCGAGCGGGACTCCGCCTTGCTCGAGGGCTGAACGCACCCCCTCGCGCGAGGCCTCGTCTGGATTGAGAGCCAAACGCCCCCTCGAGTGAGTTTCCGTCTCGCTCGAGGGCATCACAGGCCGCCACCCCCATACCTACCCCTCCGGCAGGGGAATTTAATGCACTAACACCTGCAGGCGTCCAAGTCAAAGGAGAATCTACGCCACTACACGCCTGGGAATCATGCCCCGCCACTGCTCCGCTGACTCCCCGCCATTGTGCGACGATGTGCGGCGTGGTCAGCAACCGCCCCGCGGCACCGTACCACCCAACTCCATACGGCCGGCGCTCCGCACCTTCGAAAAAGGACAGCGGAACCCTCAAAGGGATGACGCACAACTACTCTACGCCCGCACGGGACGGCGCCGTGACGTCAAGCCAATGGGAGTGGTCACCTCCGTCGCCATCGGCCCTGTGTGACCACCCCGGCCACTGCACCACCATGCCCGACGCTGTGGAACATGAGGCGACAGGACACCACCACGCCTGCACTGTGCCTCGTACGGCCTTGTTGACGGATAAAAGACGTATCCCTCTACGATCCGCAAGCGTATGGACCCCACACCTTTTTCACCACGGGATTCCCAAGGTTCTTGTCAATCCGTGGAGCAAGGAGATTACAAGCGTTCAATCTACTTTTAAGCACTAGCTACTAAAACCCTAACTACTATTATACTAGAAAACAACTAAACTACACTAGAGAGAACGATAAACAATCAAGATTGGAGACACTCGCCCATGGGTCTACGATCATGCAATCAATTAAAGAAATTAAAACCAATCTAATCTATCATGGGTTGTGACCACGGTTTCGCCCTTTCCCTCCTCTCGTACTGTCACTACGCCAAGGTATTCATGACTAGACCTATGTTGGACACGGCGTATTGAATGGATCCAAGGAAGCATTGAGGCCTTACTCCCTTTACGGCATGGTAGCAAACCTTAAGCATTAAAGTATGTTCAACACAAGATGATAGATAGATAATCCAACAAAGTATGATTACATCTCAAGATCGATTACAACCCATGGACGAATAAGGGGATTACCCCATCAAGGTGCTGGACATAGCACCGTTGATCATGGTTTCCCTTCCGACGGTGTCTTCCTTCTTCTCCACGAGAGGGTGCTTCCTTCAAGGTGGACGATCTCCCTCCGGAGATCTCCCTCCTCTCTCTCTTGCTTGTGGATGGCCTCCTAGTGCGAATGATTCTCCCCCTGTCGAATGGCGGCGCCACCAGGGTTTTAGGGTTAAAGATCCTTCGGGTGCAAGGAAAGGGGGGCCGAACCGACCACCGGAATGGGATGGGCCGGCCGGCCTGGGCCGACCGGCCCAGGCCCATCTTGGCCCGGTTCGGTCGCCCCTTCGCTCCCGTGGGTCCTCAGGTGATTATGCTCTTTGCCCCCTCCACTTGCATGATTTTGACGATGTCATCCTCGCATCCAAGATGGAGGTTCTCTTCGCATGAAGTTCGATCTTTTACGCTCCAATCCCCGGGGGTGTTCCTTTGTAACACTTCGGTCCTTGCCACCATTGGAAGTGATTTCATCAAGCTCATGAACATGAACAAGACTCCGTAAATGCTCTTTTGAACTTGTTGTGAATCCGTCCTTTATGTCCATGTTTTCCTACATAAACACAACACTTCCAAATGCATGCACATAGATGAACTTGTTATATGATTAGTGTGCCTAGTGGCGGGTTAGTTCCATAATCAAATCCAAACCAAAGTGTAATGAGCATGCTAGGTGTACCAAAATACACTGTCAACATCTCCCCCACGCTTAGCTCTTGCTCGTCCTCGAGCAAGTACTCGGAAAAGAACTTCGTCCAAGGTGTTGTAATCATGTACCGCTAAAACTTCTTCACAAGTTAGTCAATCCTTTCATCTTTAATGCATTTACATAAAGTAATGATCATCAAACATAAACATGGGCGTTTAGAATCTTTACCACGTCAAGATTTACCCCACAACTCAAACTCTTCGCTCGAAGTCTTCAAATTCAGCCATGCTTACTTCTTTGCTTCCATCAGAGGGTTTTTATGATTTTAAAAACAAAATTCTTGCAACAAGTATTAGACAAAAACATTTCCCCAAGCCCTCTCAAGTAACTCATATGAGGTGGCTATCCTAAACCAATTTTATAAAACTCTCACCTCCCAGAAGTCTCTCATATAACATGTAAAGTGGAGCTATAGGTAGGGCTAGCGCAATCAACACAAATGTTGTCAAACTAAGAACTTCCTCTAATGATTGTTTACCTTTCAAAGCCAATGATCATGAGAATTAACCATATGTAGGGATATCACGGATGAGAAGATTTAGAATGGTGGACATGTGCAAGGGCAAAAGAAAATTGTGACCACAAGGCACCGATGACGTCCTCGTTGTCGGATTGCACATGGTTGGAAAAGAATGAAAGTTTCGTCTCTCAACAACGTGACATCCTTCCTTACACTTTATTTTTCTTTTCTTTCACTTGATTCATCCCTCTCATATCTTTATTGCTACCTCCTCTTTTCTCTTTTTCTTTTTCTTTTATTCGTTCATTCACATTTTTTTTCTTTCTTTTTTTCTTTCTTTCTTTTTTTCTTTTTTTCTTTCTTTCTTTTTTTCTTTCTTTTTCTTTTCCATACTCATACTTTTCTATTTATTTTTCCCTCTCTTGACAACTTTTCAAAGCTCTCAACTCCTCTCTTTCTCGCATGCATATAATCTGAAATTTTAAATAAATCATGCAAGAGATGAGACGAAACTTTGAGAATAGGTTGTGTTCAAGGAATGCGATGTACAAAAGAGATGTATAGGGTTGGGTATGGAATTCGGCGATGTACGAGACTTCCGATGTGAAAGTCTCGTTACCGAATGTATGACGAGGCTAGCAACAAAAGATAAGCACAAGAACATGATCATTGCTCGAAATTAAAACTCCCAAGAGAGAAGGATCCTAGCCTAACTCATCGTGCTAATCACACTTATGGTGGAGCAAAAAATAAATTGGCTTTGTATAGGATTTTTTTCTTACTCTCAACTTGGAAAAAGAGGTTTTGCTAACCTTTATTACAAGGGTTTTAAGATAATTTTCAGAACTGAAATCCTCCAACTTTTAACATTGAACATAGCACAACTAACATGTGAAGCTCAAGATCGAAGTGCGGTATGGGTACTTTAAGTAGTAGCAATTCCACTAAGCACCACGGTAAAAGTTTTTCAAACCACACACTTATGTTCATATATCAAGAATCAAAGATAAACAAACAAGTGAATAAAGATAAGCAATACACAAGACACAAAAAATATAAAGACTCTTTTTATTTGATTTTTTTGACTCAACACTAATTTAAGACACTTCAAACTTGCAAAAATTTAAAAACACACTCGAAAACTAAGACTCATTAAACTCTAAGACTCTCGCTCGAAGATTAAACCAAACCTAAACTTTGAAACTCAAAAGCTAAGGCTAGCTAGCTAGCTCTCCCCCACGCTAAAAACATATGACGTCCTCGTCGTATCTTACAAAAATCCTAAGGGGAAAACTAGACCTAGTGGTACTTTAAGCAAGTATTGCACCACTTGCCTCTCATGTTTCCAACCATGCCAAAACGTTTGCTCACATTACGGTTTAGGAACTTGTAGTCGTCTTCAACTACACGCTCCAAATCCTCCAAACACTGCTTCATCTCCTCCATGGCTTGGAGACATTCGTCGACCGACGCGTAGAGATCCGCGATGGAGTGACGGCAAGCTCGACAACACACCGGATGCAATCCGAAGGGGTCGTCATCGCCATTATCTCCACCATCATCACCGCCGTCACCGCCACCACCATTGTCGTCACCACCATCGTCGCCGCCGCCGTTAGGGCCTTCAGGAGTCTTCTCCTTGGGCACCTCATCCCAAATGTAGAGGTCGTTATCATCTCTTCCGGCGGCCGCCCACGAGCTCGGGCTACGATCGTCGGAGTAGTCGCTACCCCCATAATCCTTAGGCTCGGGCGACACCTCCTTGTAGTCTTTCCGCTTCATGCCTTGGATTCGCGCCGACCTTCGAACGGGCGTAGGACCTTCTCTCCTTCGACGGGGTTGCGAGATGCAATAGCTCCGGTCAGGAAACGCCCTCCGCAACGGATGCGGGCGGTCCTCTTGATCTCGACGGGTAGCTTGAGCTCGCATCGCTTTGCCTCCTCCATCGATGGCTCCTTGGCTTCTTGCTTCAACTCTAAGCTCCTCGGGGGCACAATGGCTGTTGCGTGGGTGCAAAATATTGCTTGATGGGTTTGATTCCCGAGCTCCCAATTCGGCCAAATAAATAGTCCGAAGAGAAAAACCCTAGGAACCTCATTTTTCTTTTTTTACACTTCCCTTAAAATTATCTGACTGAAGAAGGAAGTCGAAAAGGAGCAATTCAGGCAAAAATCGGGGACGTCCACCGCCGGAACTCAACTGGGCCGGTCGGCCTGGGCAAGCCGGCCCACCCTGTCTCGGGGGCCGGGCCGGTCCGGTTTTTCGTGCACCGCCCTTTTTTTACCTCCTTAGCCCATGGGAAAAAAGTTGGCCCAGTAAATCTTCGCGAGAAACTCTGGAAAATTAAAAGAAAAACTATTTACAGAAATTCATGCCTTGTTTTTCGTCCTAGGTGGGACGTTCGGGCTCTTCTTCCATGGTGAAGACATCAACATGGTGAAGGGGCACAATGTCGGGTTCATAGTAAACCTTAAGCCATTGACCATTCACCATAAATTGATCGCCTTTTATATCCATAATGGTTACCGCTCCGTTGGAGAGCACCAAATGCACAACATAAGGTCCGTCCCACTTGCTTTGCAATTTCCCCTTCCCGAAGGTTTTAAACCTCGAATTGTAGAGGAGGACCTTATCTCCTCCTTTAAATTCTTTCTTTTTCAATCTTTTATCATACCACCTTTTGATTCTCTCTTTGTATATGCTTGCATTTTCATACGCCTTCAACCTCATCTCCTCTAGCTCGCTTATTTGAATTCTTCGTTTCACCACCGCGGCATCGAGATCGAGGTTCATCTCTTTAATCGCCCAATAGGCTTTATGTTCCAACTCAACCGGAAGGTGGCAAGCCTTTCCATAGACGAATTGATAAGGGGTCATACCTATCGGTGTCTTGAACGTCGTTCGATAAGCCCATAAAGCTCCGTCTAATTTCTTTGACCAATCTTTGCCTCCCTTCTCTATGGTTTTGTTGAGGATGCTTTTTAATTGCCTATTTGACATTTCCGCTTGTCCGTTGGTTTGTGGGTGATAGGCCGTAGAGACCCTACGCTCAATTCCCAACTTGGACAAGCACGTTTTGAAATTCTTCCCGGTAAAGTGAGTTCCTCCATCACTTATCAAGATTCTTGGTGTACCGAAACGAGGAAAAATCACGTTCTTGATCATAGTAATGGACTCCTCCGTGGAAGCTTTACGACACGGCATAGCCTCTACCCATTTGGATACATAATCAACCATGACTAGAATATGTTCATATCCGCATGAGTTTTTGAAAGGCCCCATGAAGTCTATACCCCATACATCGAATATATCGATTTGTAGGTTGTATTTCAAAGGCATAGAATTTCCCTGAGAGATGTTTCCGGTTCTTTGGCATTCGGGGCATGATGCCACATATCTTTTAGTATCTTCGTGCATCTCCGGCCAAAAGAATCCGCTTGACCATACTTTTGCTTGGGTTCGAAAATGGCTATAGTGTCCACCGTACTCTGCCGAGTGGCACTTTCTCAAAATTTCTACCCTTTCTTCTCTTGGCACACATCTTCTCATGACTCCATCATTGCCAAGTTTGAAGAGGTATGGTGCATCCCAAAAGTACTTTCTACTTTCGGATATTATCTTCTTTTGAGAGTTTTTGTCTAGATGATCGAGAGGCATCTTCCGAATTGCTCGAATGATATCGATCATCCAAGTATCTTTATCAAGCACTCGATAGAGGTGGTCATCTCTCATCTTATCTTCGATGGGCTCTTTATCATCTTGTCCATGATTCATCCTAGACAAATGATCGGCCACAACATTTTCCACCTTCTTTTTATCACGAATTTCAACATCAAATTCTTGGAGAAGAAGGATCCAACGAATCAAACGTGGTTTAGCTTCCTTCTTAGCCAAGAGATATTTGATGGATGCGTGATCGGTGTAAACAATGACATTCGAGTTCACGATGTAAGATCTGAATTTTTCGAAAGCGAATACCACCGCTAGCAACTCCTTCGTACTGGCATAATTTAATTGCGCCCCACTAAGAGTTTTGCTAGCATAGTAAACGGCGTGAACTCGGCCTTCCTTTCTTTGATCCAAAACCGCGCCTACGGCATAGTCACTTGCGTCACACATGATCTCAAAAGGTTGGCTCCAATCCGGAGGTTGAATAATGGGAGCACTCACCAAAGCACTTTTCAAGGTCCGGAATGCCGCTAGGCACTTCTCATCAAAGTCGAAAGCCACATCCTTTTGAAGAAGATGCGTTAAAGGCTTAGTGATCTTTGAGAAGTCCTTAATAAATCTTCTATAGAACCTGGCATGGCCTAGAAAGCTCCTTAAGGACTTAACATCCGTCGGAGGTGGGAGTTGCTCAACCGTCTCTACCTTAGCCTTGTCCACTTCAATTCCTCTCTCGGATATAACATGTCCGAGCACTATGCCTTGCTTAACCATGAAGTGGCACTTTTCCCAATTTAACACCAAGTCTACCTCCGCACACCTCGTGAGGACCTTTTCCAAGTTTTCTAAGCAATCCATGAACGTCTTCCCATAAACGGAAAAATCATCCATGAACACCTCGACAATTTCTTCGATGAATTCCGAAAATACGGCCATCATGCAACGTTGAAAAGAGGCCGGAGCGTTGCATAGACCGAAGGGCATCCTTCTATATGCAAACGTTCCGTAAGGGCATGTAAACGTTGTTTTGTGTTGATCGTCCGGGTGAATGGGAATTTGCATGAACCCCGAGTACCCATCGAGAAAGCAAAAATAAGCGTGGTTTGCTAATTTCTCGAGCATCTCGTCAATGAACGGTAGGGGGAAGTGATCTTTCTTCGTCGCTTTGTTAAGCTTACGACAATCGATACACATCCGCCACCTGGTCACGGTTCTTTGCGGTATCAATTCGTTCTTCTCATTCTTCACCACGGTCAAACCTCCTTTATTTGGTACACAATGTACCGGGCTCACCCACTCGCTATGCAGAACCGAGTAGATGATTCCGGCATCAAGTAACTTGATGACCTCTTTCTTTACTACCTCTCGCATGGCATGAGTTAGCCTCCTTTGGTGGTCCACTACGGGCTTACATTGGTCTTGCATTGGTATACGATGAGTGCAAAAGGCTGGGCTAATTCCTTTGAGATCATTAATCGAATATCCTATCACCTTCCTATGTTTTTTAATAAAATCAGCAACTTCTCATCTCTTCGGGACTCAACTCGTCGCTAATGATGACTGGATAAGTCTTGTCTGGGCCCAAAAATTCATACTTTAATCCTTTGGGCAAAGGTTTAAGGTCTACCTCGGGCGCTTGTGGCTCCTCGGGTTTTATTTCTCCTATGTCTTCAAATTTTCCTTCCTCCACGCTTCCATCATGTGGCTCCAAGCCTTTCGTTGCTTCTTCTAGTTCTTCATCTTGTTGATTACTAATTTGATTTTCCATCGCTCTTTGCAGCGGGTCTCTAAGGGTTTCAACAAAACAAAGGCTATCTATCTCTTCTACTTCTTCATCTTCGGGAGGAAAGGGTGTAAGGTGTTTAGAAGCACGAAGAAAGTTTTATGTGTACGTTGTTCCATTAAGGTTCATTGTTACTTTGCCTTCTCCGGCATCTAACACGGCATCAACCAACTTAAGAAAGGGCCTACCTAAGATTATGTGATCATGATTACTATGGTAAGCTTCAATAACAAAGAAATCGGTTGATATACAATTTCTAGAGATTTTTACTTTCATATTGCAAGCAATACCTAGAGGTTTGATAGTTCTACCATCTCCCATAATTAATTTCGTTGATGTTGGAGCTAAGTCTAGGTTGTGGTCTTGAACTTTATCGTAAATTTTAGAAGATAGGACACTTACTTGTGCTCTGATGTCGCATAAAGCTTTGCATTGAACTCCGTTGATCTCGCAACTCAAGCGTGGTGCCATCTTCTCTTCTTCGGATCCTATCGCGTAGACTTCGGCGAGGCGAGCGTATGGTGATGCTTCGGGCTTGATCCCCATGATTCTCTTCACCTCGGCTATGTGTTCCAGATCCACTATGTCATCTCCAAAGAGTTTTTGAAAGATCTCACCGGTGGTTTCAAGGTCATATGAATTTTCCGTTTTCCTTTCCGGTGGGAAATCCACTTCCAATGCCCTTGCCATTCCTTTTTGATTAGGGAACGGTCTTCTCTTGTCGAATACTTCTCCACAATCGATAGTAACCCAATCCATTGGTTCAAACTCCCTTAGTGGCTTCGCGCTTGTCATGCTTCTCTTGTTTGTCTCATTTGGTACGACGAAGTCGATGCTCAGGGTAGTTCTTGACTTGATGTGTTCTTGTTCAAGATTTTCCATGATTGGTTCCTCTTTTGTGACTTCCGGGGTTGCCTCTTTAGAAAATTTAGCACACTTCTTCTTCCTCGAATTATATTCCGGCTTTTCCGCAAGTCTTGTTTCCCAATCTCTTCGCATGACAGCCGCTTTACTAATTTTTTGTAGAAGTTGAGCGGCTTCCGTGAGTGTTTTCTCCATGAGATCCCCACCTGCACACATTTCGACGTGTTGCATGCAACTAGGGGTTAGGGAAAAGAAAAATGTATGCAAGAGTACGTCACCGGAGAAGCCGAGTCTTGGTCCTTGTTCGATCAACCCATTAAACCTATTCCAGGCTTGGTCTATCCCTTCCTCTTCTCCTTGCATGAAATTGATCACTTGCCTCCTTAGATGTTGAACCTTGCTAATTGGAAAGAACGTCTCGCAAAACATCTTTGTCAACTTGTTCCAATTGCCTTCAACTTCAAAGGACGCAAACAAGTACCATGTCTTTGCATTGCCGACAAGTGAGTAGGGAAAGAGATTCCATTTGAACCATTCATCGGGAACTCCTTCTTGACGCACGGTGTTGCATAGCGTCGTGAAATTCCTTATGTGTCTATATGGGTTCTCCATAACCATCCCTTCAATCGGGTTTGCCGCCACCATCTCGATGATCTTGGATTTAATCTCATACTCGGTCGCTTCGAGCTTCGAACCCGACTCTTGTACTTTTATGTCTTCACATCGAGGGCTAGCGTAACCCCTTAGTGATTTCTCCGGTTCTTCCACAGGTTGATTAACGAACGCCATCTAGACAATAAGATAAAAACAAAAAAACAAAACAAAGCGTTTTTCTAGATAATAGGTGTTAGATAAAACAAATAAAAGATAAACTAAAATATAAAACTAAGTTAAATGCAAATCAAACGATGTAAACTAGCTTGCTCCCCGGCAACAGCGCCAGAAAAAAGGGCTTGTTGACGGATAAAAGACGTATCCCTCTACGATCCGCAAGCGTACGGACCCCACACCTTTTTCACCACGGGATTCCCAAGGTTCTTGTCAATCCGCGGAGCAAGGGGATTACAAGTGTTCAATCTACTTCTAAGCACTAGCTACTAAAACCCTAACTTCTATTATACTAGAAAACAACTAAACTACACTAGAGAGAACGATAAGCAATCGAGATAGGAGACACTCGCCCATGGGTCTACGATCATGCAATCAATTAAAGAAATTAAAACCAATCTAATCTATCATGGGTTGTGACCACGGTTTCGCCCTTTCCCTCCTCTCGTACTGTCACTACGCCAAGGTATTCATGACTAGACCTATGTTGGACACGACCACTACTAGATTTTCCCCCTAACGCAACGCACAAAATGTGTTGCAATATGCCATATTTGGTTGCAATAGACACAATTGCAACCAAATTATTCCGTGGGCCATGGGATGCGAAAGGCCGCGTTGCATTAGGGTATTGCGTCGTTGCCCATCTAGTGGTTGCCAAATTTTTTTTTGTTGCAACGTAACGCAACGTTGCAATTAGGGTTTTTTACAACACTTGTTCCCGTTGCAAAGTGTACTATTGCGACACATCCGCGGTGTTGCCAAAGGTGCAATTGCAATGTTTCGTTTCATTGCAAGTTATAGTATTGCTACGCACCGACTTTGGTTGCTATTGGTTGAACCTCGTCTATTAGCACGAAAGTAATTTGGTTGCAATATGTAGTATTGTCCGATGCCACGAAAATGGTTAGTTGCTATAGGTGGTCTCCTATATTGCCACAAAAGTTGATTTCGATGTGATAGGTAGCATTGTCCGATGCCACGATATTGGTTACGTTGCTTTAGGTGGTATCATCTATTGCCACGTAATTTGATTGGTTGTAATATGTGGTCCTCTATTATTACTTCGAAATTTGGTTGGTTGCCATATGTTAAAGTCTTTATTACAACGTTTCTATTAGGGTTGCTACAAGTGCACTATCTATTGCCACGCTCATTTTGTGTTGCTACAAGTTGAACTTCTTATTAGCACGTTCCTATTAAGGGTTGCTTCAAGTACACCATACTATTGCCACGTTCCTTTTGTGTCGCTACAAGTTGAATTTCTTATTACCACGTTCGTATTAGGGGTGCTACAAGTGCACCTTACTATTGCCACGCTACTTTTTGGCAACGAAAAACACTGGTTGTGATATCATGATTTATCATTTGCAACGTATGGTGTATTCTCGCCACGCTCATTTATGTAGCAACGAGTAATTGCAACATTAATTAACATCACAGATAAATATAACAATGCATCTATAGTTAATTAACCAACATTGAACCATCCACCGAGTTAATTACATGACTCATGAAGTACTTAAATACTGAAAAGTTTGGCACAGGACATTGTTTCAACACATAGTAGACAAATTTGCTAGGACATGAAGAACTTGGTCTGCCAATTGTGACTTGGAGATGATCCCAACACTTGATCAGCAAAGGGGGATTCAATGCAAGGAGGTCGCATCACTTGTAAAGAATCAACAAAATTTTTAAGCTAGCATCAATTAATCTCTAATATTGGAATTTGTGAAACAACAACATATAGCAAACCAAAGATTGATTGTGATTCATAAAAATAGCATAATGACATCAAATAATTACCACAACCATAAACACACTTTGACAAATGAAACATGAGTTACATTCACAAAGCAGTAAGAGTTGTTGAAAAAAGCTTCACCTCATGTCTTTTTGGTGCTTTGTCGTCTCCTTTGTGCAACTTGTACCGTAGTCGTTGAGAAGAAATTTGTCTAACGGTGGATTGTGTTTCGGATTGTTAACACCACCTTTAGTGCTTCGGTTTTGCGAAATACTTGTTTTCGAGCTTCTTCGGACTCCTTCTCCTATGAACCAATCATTTGGAAGGACAAGATTAGGCGTAATTTCATCGAGAATCGATGATATGTACTAGTAAAAAGTTGTGAATTCGAGAACAACCCGAGTACACGAGAGCACATTCCCGGAGTCCGGTTGTACATTCCCGGATGTAGGAATTGATGGTTCCGCCGCCACGTTGTCTACGGATTCGAGAGACAAGGTTGTTTCTTCGGGTGATTGATGCAACCGCCACCACGTCGGCGGATTCGGTGACATTGTTGCTTGGGCATGGTTGCACGGATATTGGCCGGTCAACCTACCAAAGGATACAAACATTCATATATAGAACCCAAGGAAAGAAACCCATTCATGCAAATAGCTTGACCCGCACTGTGGAACTTGTGATTGTCCATTTGATGCTTGCGCATTGATAGGAACTCTTGCCTAAGTCGTTGTAGATCCGCCTCGCCTTCTCTTTTCACTTTCTTCAAGTTGGCGTGCATGTTCTCTCCTTTCGCTTCCCTTTCTTCTTCCCATCCCGACATTTTTTCTTGTAGCCGCCCAAATGCGTCCATGAGCTCGACGTGTTCCTCATGCGTCGTAGCTCTTTCCTACGAATTTGTTCCTCGCGCTCCGCATTGAGCAAATTTGCCTTCTAGTTGGGGTTTTTGCCGGTACCCGTTTCCATGCAACTTGGTTGATTTGCACTTCGTGACTTCTTTGTAGGCTTTTTGGAACATCTCATTTTTTTCCTTTTGGGAAACAAAGTTGTTGTCTCGCATTTGATTCCGCCTCGAGAATAACACTCGCTTGCGGTGTCCTAACATTTGCAAGGCACGAATGTGGAGGAGTTAGTTGAACAAGAGATTGGTTGCATTCTATAGTTGCATAAGCCTATGTATAGTAATGTATGAACTAATTCATTGAGAAGTCACATAGACATTTTTAGATTGTTCGTCCGTCCAAGACCCCCGATTAGTGTGAGTTATCCACCAAAGTTCCATATCATCGGGCTCTTCACCGGTTCGGGTCTCTCTCGTTATGCCAAGAAAATAACAAATTAATGTTCTTCATCCCGCAAGACAGATTGGAGATGTGCTTGTCCGGTTATTACCTTCTCATAGCTGCGCCGAGAATAAGGCATAGCGCACGACAAATGTCTTGTCATTTGTTGGCATCGAATCGCGAATTTTGTGTGCTCCTTTCCTATACAATGTAAAGTTATGAACAAAAATATTAAAGACTCGGACATCGTCATTTGAATGAAAAATGTAGTGGTCGAAATCGTAATTAACAATGTGGAACAAACCTTGAATTTAGCAAGATCGAAATACTTCAACGGATAGTGCCATTCAACAATATCTAATTCGTAGGCTTATGTAACATTCTCCGGTGGTAGGCCGTTGTATGTCTTGGTCGTAGCACCGAAAGTTGAATGCCATCCTTTGTAACGCTCCCTAGCAATGGCCCATATCTTTTTCCTTGATTCAACATTATCCTCCATGTCCCACTTTGCCTCGTTATATAATCACAATAGCATTCAAATATTGTGTGAGTTCATATGTTAGTTTTTATTTGAATTGTACCGAAAAGCAAAGTCTATTATTACCAATACATCGGTTGCTATTGCGTTTTTGACTTCTTCCCTAACATTTTTCCATGATTTCACTCCAATGATAGGAGCCCTTTTCGTTGTATACATGACCACTTCATCAACGAATGAGCGGTAGTTATCACCTACCGGTCCTCCATGTTTAGAGAATTGAATGTCTAACTGCTGCTTGCCCGCCTTGATTCTCTTGGCGATTACCGTCAATGCTCTTACGGGACCGCGTCCTCTTTTCTTAACTTTTTGTGAGCCTATTCCATGCGAACAACATGCATGTGATAATACCCACAAAATAATTGTATGCACAGACAGGTAATTTCTATGGAACACATGTTACCAGATCCTTGCTCCTGTTGTTTCCAACGCCGAGCATGAGATGGAGGCCGCACCTGTGGTGTTGGGTTCATTTCATTCTCGTGTTGCAAAATGAAGGTGGGGTCTACTTACCGTTCTGCAGAGAATTTAGTGGCATATGATGACCGATCATATTTTGTAGTATGACAAAAAATGGTAATTTGCTTGCAAATTAGGAGAGGGATATTACCGATGTCTTCAAGTAGTAAACAATGTCCCTCATCCCGTACCCCGCTTTTTGTTTCAGGTTGTTTATGGTTTGTTGGGTGATTTGTGAACCACAAGGGTGACAAGTATGTGTTGTATCCGGCTCCCCATCTATACCCTTCTCAATCATATATACGGTCCAAGACTGATCATCTAATGATCTGCGCATTCATTTCGATGTCATATCAATAACATGTGAAGAAATTTGGTGTGCAAATCGCGTGATCAAATGCATGAAATCTAGGGTACCAGTGCGTGCACAGATGCATGAGATGTTGGATGCAGTACGAACGAGGGGAAAGATGGAACCACGATACAGCGTACCTAGCCTCGGTCGTCTTGTCCTGAGATGAAGGTAAAACATCAGGGTCTGCACCTATGTCCACGTCGACGCGTGCTTCATCGTCGCCCGAAGGTGATGATGACCCAAAGAGAGCCCCCGTCGCCCTAGGCACCGGGGGCCATGGTGGCGGTAGGTTCACCAATCGCCGCACCGGGGGTTGTGAACATTCTAGGTAGCATGGTCGACGATGGTGTGTGCTGCGCTTCGCAGGACGTAGGGGTCACCCTTGCCGGCTCCCTCGACGACGGCATCCTCGTGTACGCGCGGCGAGAAGCGCCTAGCGGCGGTGGCGGTAGTCGTATCGTCTACCCGCCCCTAACCGACCGAGTTGTAGATTTGTTTTGCGAGGGGATTCGGGAGGGAAAGTAAAGACGCGCGACTTTTTACTCTTGTAACCCGGCGTGGTGGCCCCGCTCATGGTTGCGCGGTAGTTTGGGCGAAAGTTAAATAATTCGGATGGGAAAAAAGCGGCGCCACATTCCAAATCACCGGCTAACCATTTTTTACGAACGTTTGGCGTATTTGAGGGATGCGTTTTGGTGTGGCCAACCGACGGGTGGGTCCCACAAAGTTTACTTCTTGTTTACCACAAAGTTATTGTATATTGGTTACACATTTTTTTGATGTGGTCGAGTAAATTTACGAATGACATATTTGTATAAACTTTAGCGACTACCATAAACCCTTTATCGATTTGTACCAGAGTAAAATGCATCACACAAATATGTGTAACAAACATAAAGATCGGGTAGCAATCGGTAAGATTTATGACAACTGAGTTTACACAGGCTAGCTACCCGAGTCACGTTGACACCACACCAACTAAGGATCATCAAAAACATGCTCTACAAGGACACAAATTGTAAAGACACATACATAGTCGAAAGACACAACTTGAGAGACATGCTTTGTGTTTATTAGCTGGATTTCTTCAAAGATGTGACTGAAATTACGCCGCAGCCTCTCTCGCAAGGTCCCTCGTCAGTGGCAGATAAATTTCCTGAAAATGAAGAAAGCATTAAACGAACCGTCGTAACAAATGATAACTCGAAATCCCGTGCACCTGAAACAATGTTTAGCAATCGGTGAACTTGTAAAACACAAGAAAGAACGCAAAGATGTACACCGAAATCCAGAATGTCTTTTAGGGTGGATCATGTGTGGAACAAATTTATCAAGAAATATCAGCAATCACAACTTTTATACCTTCTTTCGGATCATTAACGCTTCCTTGAGTGTGTAGAAGAACCAATCACACTCGTTTCGGATCCTACACTCCTCGCGCGTAACCTACGCCACGAGTACCAAGCATGCCATCTCGCGTGGTCGCCACACCCTCGACCCGCACACCGCAAATCGTCGTGGCGAGGTACGGCGCCGGCACCGGCGACACGGCAATCGCATTCACATCCGTAAGCGGGTAGTCCCACGTCGACGCAATGATCCCGGAGCGGTGTTTTGTGCAAGTCAAATTTATCCAAGGAAGCACCGTCGCCCCCTCTTGTGGTGCCTCGACCAAGCGCGGGAGCCGCCCGGCCTCGTCGTCGTCGGCCTCGCCGCCGTTGGGTCCGTAGAGGAAGAGGGAGAGGGCGTACATCGATTCCTTGTGACCCGCCTCCGCGCGCGCCGTAGCCGGTCGAGGCACGGCGTGATGATGCCACGTGTGTTCCCCAGATCTTGCGCGGCGCAAGCCGCTCCGGGAACAAGGCCTCGGGTTGCCGACATTGGCCGGTGTTTTGACGAGCGCCGCACGATACTCGTGGCCGAGGTAGAATCGACGCCGCGGACGCGTTTCGGGGCTAGGCGTCGTCCGACCGTGGCGGCGCGCCCACCACGCACATTGCCTTGCATGTTGCGTGCGGAGTTGCGGAGATCCACAATGGCATCCTCCGACCGCGCGGCCGAAGCGGGAGACGATGTCAATCGTCAGCTCCGTCGGCAGTTCCAGCAGCCTCGACGACGCCTCGTAGCGAGCCACGAAGATCTTTTCCATGGAGTGGTTGCAGTTCGTCACGCGCGGTGGGTAATTGGATGTGCGACGCTGTTATCCCCGGCGAGGATGAGGGGAGATGGAAAAGAACCGCCGCCTCCAGATCATGTTGTAGATTGAATTTGGGGGGTCGCAGGGTTCATTGGGTTTTAAGGAAACTGCGCTTTCATAGGGAGGACACGGAATCACAGGGTCAATGACGGGTGTACCCAAGCACTTGTTGGCCCACAAATCAGTCTTTACGGAAATTTGACTCTGGGTGACCCCATCTGTGGACGGAGTTGCGGGACCCACCTGTAGGATTGTTGCGCCAAACTGTCGGCCTGAACCCGCGAGAGATTTCCCCATTGGACGAGTTGTGGGCCCCACCTGTCGGCACCCGCATTGGGATGTGTTCTTGAGTTGTTCATGTTCATAATGAACTTGATCATTTGTATCGTTTAATCATAACTTCAAAGTTGTTTATATTTGTCAAATGACGTCCAAATCAGAAAATTCTTTTTCCTACATTCTTATGACAACATAATCTAGATCATGGTGTCCACTCCATATCGTGACACGAGCGTCCGAGTAATAATAATTTAAAAATAGAACATTCCATAACTAGATTCAAGATTTTCAATCGGTAGACGACGTCAATTTGAAATGAGATGAATACCAAAGTTTCATAGCTCGTCGAGATGAACAATCTTTATATTGGTTGGATTCTCATTTGAAGAAGTGGTCCTACACATTGTTCGTTAATCCTAGGTTCACTCTCATTGTTTAAGAAACTTGGTCGGAGACATGTCATTTTTGTTCTACGTGATCGTACCCCTTCTTCAAATGAGAATCCAACCAACACTACAAAAAACCTTGTGATCCATGACGATATTCACATGACGTTTTCGGGTTTCGTCATAGATCACATTGCATCCATGACGAACCGTCGATTTCGTCATAGATTCGCGATGTTGGATATGAAGCCCGATATGAAGTCCAAACACCATGACGTTGTGCCAATTTCGTCATAGATTTCGTCACGATCACGATGCATCCATGACAACATCCAGAATTCGTCATAGATTAGCAGTGTTGGATATGAATTTTGCAACTTTCTTCACAAGGGTGTACTCATTAGCGATTTAAAAAAATAGAAAAATCAACTTTTTGCACAACTATATAGAAAAACCATTTTTCATTTGTTAAAGTTGTAGATATTGGTGAGAATGATTTTAGAAAATTTTAGAAAAAAGAATCATCCGATTTGGAGTTAGTATGAGGCAGAAAAACTAGTTACAAGTTCTAGTCAAAGATTAAAAAGAGAAAACACACTTGTTCATCTCAATTCATAGAAAGTGCAATTTCCGTTTTTAATCTTCGGATAAATATTGTAAACTGTTTTTCTTCCTCATTTGAACTCCCAATTCGATGATTCTTTCTCTCTTTTTCTAAAATCACGTTCTTCCATATAATTTCATTTGTTTGTATGTTAATTATTATTAATTGTATAATCTTCATACGACTTGTTTCCTTCTATTAAAGCATATAACATAAATACATGTTTTTGCATGCCAATTAGTAATTAAACTTCGTAATTGTTAAGTTCAAGGTCGACTTATGTTTAGGTACAAATTTTAGATGTAATGGAGTTTGAAAACGTTATGAGGTGTTCAAATATCAAAGTTCATGTTGAGATGTATGAAACAATATGGGGATCCATTCATTTTGTGAGCAATGTACACTTCTTTTTTGCAAAATCCAATGAAACTTTTATGTCAAGTTTAAACATCAATACAATGATTTTATGGCAATTTTTGGAAGTTTTTAAGAACTTTTAGATTTTATTATCATTATTTTACAGTAAATATGCAAGTAGGAGTTTGAATTATGACAAGAAACATTTGAAACTTTCATATATTTTCAGAATACGAGTTATAGTAGATCGAAGTACTTAAAATGTAATTTTGATATTTTTTAAATTTTATTTGAGATACATATAGTTCAAATTGGAATTGTTCCATATTGAAAAAATGAAAAAAGAAAAAGAAAAATGTTAAGTAGAGGATGAATGTAAGAGGCCCATTATGACCCAAAAAGCCCATTCATTTTGGACCGTTCATCGACGAATGGATAGCTGAGATTGTGTTTTATTCGTATAAAAGGAAGTTGCATCCATCAAACCCTAGCCACATCCACTCCCTCCCCTTTGCCTCCTCCCGTCCCCTCATCATCCTGGCCGCCTCTTCCTCTCTTTGCCGCTCCTTCCTCCCCCTTGTTGGATGCGCCCGACCACCACCTTCCGCGCGCCTCTCGCTGTTGCTGCTTCTCCTCCTCCTACTGCTTGAGGGGCGGCCGGCCTCCTGCTCCTGCTCCTGGGGGCAACGACGCGCGGAGGAGGAGGAAGAGGTGGCGGCGGCACCAAGCATGGGGCTCGACGGGGACGGGCCGGCCGGACGCCGTGGCCGCCACCGCCACCGCCGTCGTCCACATCGGTGAGCCACACACACCTCGCCGTGTCCCGCCTATCGCTCTCTCGCGCGCGCTTCCGTTGCCCGCGATCTCGTTGCCGCCCTGTTTGCCTTTCTTTCTGTTCCGCCTGCTCTGGTTGGTTGACTTTTACTTACTAGCTTTTCTAGTACGAGGCCTTATCTTCTCTGGTGCCTTGGAGCGAAGATCAGGGATCCATAGCCACAGGGAGGGATCAGCTGTGTAGCGGTATCTGGTTGTTTCGGGCGGTATGTTTATGGGGTTCCAGGTGAATTTAGGCAAAACCGCCTAGCCTTTCAATTGGATCTGTCCGATTCGTAGCCTCCGTTTCTGGTAGCTGCTGTAGCGATGTCGACAAACATGGGAATTACTGCTTTTGGGTCATTTAGGGCCTCTCTTCTCGCCTGCAACGATTTCGCCCTCTTTTTTTAATCATTGATGCGGGGTGAGGACTAGAGTTTTATTGCTCATAGCGTAAGCAGTTACTACTGCATTGGACTGTCAGATTTGGATATTATTAGGTGATGATATCATTGATAGGTCCTTAAGATATCATTGTTGTGTTTATATGTCCAGCATACATGTTATGATTTTCTCATTGCCATTGTCTTTCAATATGTGAATCGTTCCAAAGCATGCACTGCTACATATTGGACTAAAACTTATATTCATACTCAGATATACCATGGCACGCCCTCGATTTAGTGATCATCTTGAAGCAATCAAATTTATCTGCAAAGACTTTTGGTCAGAACTATTCAAAAAGCAGATTGATAATCTGAAAACAAATCACAGGGTAATGCACAAAATATCTCATGCCTGTTCCCCCCTGTTACTTTGTTAAAAAACTCAGATTTCTTGTACTGTAATAGGTCTGCTTAAAATGTACATATTGCATGAGTTTGCAATTCATTTAAATGCCTACCTGTTGACTGTATGTTTCCACTAGAGGGTCAAGTGATGAGTAACAAACTGCAACAATATGACAGGATAACTCCTATGATTCCCAAGTATTTAAGTCTCTAATGATCCCTCTTTTATCCAAGTTTGTTTTGTGTGAAAATTGTGGGATAAGTCCTATGATTCCCAAGTATTTAAGTCTCTGATGATCCCTCTTTTATCCTTTTTGGTGTGTGAAAATTATGTTCCCTTATGACTTGCAGACTTCAGAGGTTCTCAATTCATGAGATGATATGAATGTTAATTTGGCAATGAGCGGACGACAAAAATCACTCAACGCCTGCGACGCGGCGACAGACAGGTAACAACCACACTTAGGTCTGCTCGTGTATTCTCCTAGCGAGCACGCTGCAGATATCCTTTTTTTAGAGAGGGAATCACTGCATATGCTGAAATACATACATCGTTTTCGGTTATAAAAAGGGTTAAATTTCTGAATTTCGGTTATAAAAAGGGTTAAATTTCTGAAATAACCTCATCCGGATGCAAATTTCTGAAATACATACATACAGATGTTGGATCTCTTGACCCTCTACAATGTCATGGATCACCTACCTATGTGAACTGTTTGTGTTGCTCGATCAGTGACCAAGAAGCAAATTAAGAAAACTGAACCCATCCCCTGTTCTGCTGGCTGTTCCGTTTTCTCCTGTATTGCACGTACTGTAGATCAGCTGTACCAAAATTTTCTTTTTGAAAGAATGATCAGCTAGCTGTGGTAACTAGTTCTCAATTTCTTTCATCGTTTTCATTGCATACTACTCGATCGGTTATAAACTTGGTGCTCACTAAATATGTTATAACACTATGTGTGTATCAGATTAACAGAAAAGTAATTAAAAGAAGCAGAATTCATGATGGTTGGTTTCCTCATAGGTCATGTAGATTAAGTAATTGTGCACAATTCATGATGGTTGGTTTCCTGATAGGTCATGTAGATACATACATATTCCATACATAATCAGTAAGCTGTGCTTTGCATGTCAGTTTTGCATGCCTGTTAGCTAGCTCTCAATTTCCTCTTTAATTTTCTGCTAGTTAGCTGAATCTCTTCACCAGGAAGTAACTGAGTGCCATGTTGCTTGCTCTAGCTTTCAGCTTGCCTTCTTTTAAGTGATGCTCGGAGAATTATGGCTGGCTCTACTAGTTTATCACTTAATCTCTCAGTCTGAATGTTCTATTTGAAACCTTTGAAACCTCTCAGGTCCCATGGAGGTTGTGGCTAGATTGATCTATGGAGGTGGCTGGATCCGTCCATAGAGGTTGGCTGCACAACATTGCCCTTGTCGTCTTTGGTATGATAATCACTTTGTCAAATCCACGTTGATGCAGCACCTATATGTCAACAAGTTTGATGAGGTCATCCTCTCTATCCCCCATCCGTTCTTATTTGCATGTCGTTCCTGGGCAATGTTGTGATCAGGCGGTGACACGATTTATATTAATTCACATAGTCATCAATAAACAATGCAACTCACTTGTTAGCCTACTAGTTTAGTAGTCTAGAATTTCTTGTCCGATAATGCCATGGTTTCATTGCATAATGTTGTATGTGTGCATCCAAATAGCTTGTGTTTGCTTAAATTTTCTCGGTATTTTTTTACACATGCTGCATATTTGTACTTAGTAGCTTGTATCCTCTTTGGTCTCTATTTTGTTCTGCGTGAACTATTTGTCTAGCACAATATATATGATATATTGTTAGTGCACAACTTGGTGGTCTATATTATTTAACTTATCATTGGTATGCTCCTTATGCAGATTTGAAGAAGAAATGAGGTCGGTGAAGCCGACAACCAATGCCAACTCTTTTTTCTCGTAAGCTCTAGGTGTATTACATATATGCTTGCTGTTTTATTATTAGTTCTCTAGCTCATGATGACTGGGTCACCACATTATTTTTGTCATGTGCTCATATGCTAATAATTTCAATGTTCGAATATATCACATATGGTTTTCTTGCAATGTGAACCAACTTCATGACTATTCCAACTTGGATATGTAGTCACATTGATTAGTACCAATAGTAACTATAGTACTTTTTTCCCGAGTCTTGATACATATATCATTTCTTTTACGAAACCATAATAGTAACTATGCCTTGCAACAAAGTGAAAATGGCTGCATATTGTCGTTAATAGTACTAATACTCTGATTGCCATTTCTCCTTTCTGTTGATATTCATTATGAATCGGCTTTGATGCCACTAAACCTAATCACTGAACTGCTTACATCATTTTTTGACTTAATTATTTTTACATCATTATTTTTATCTATGATTTGCTCACTGTCTGTGCTTCAAAAGCAATATTGCTCATGTAATTTGCTCACTAGATTAGGGATAATTTGATACTACCCACTGACAAGTGTTTGGTAATGTTCCTCTTTGAGGTTATTGCTTAGATGCATAAGAGAAGTGATCAGTAATCACTGGACCTGATATCCGGAGTTCGATCGCCTGGACTACTAGTGATGCTATAAGAACATTTGATTTGTTGTTTTGTGATTTCTAGGATTGTTGGGTTGAATTTTATGTCGATTTTGTATTTACTTGTTGAATGACTGGGTTTAAAAATTGGGCCTATTGAGCTTTGTTGACGAAATTATATTTTGTTTGCCATTGAGGTGGTGTGAATGTATTGGAGATTTATTAATTTAGGAATTATTATTATTGAAATGTGTGGCTTTATTGTTGTATTCTGTTTTGTGGAAATACGATCGGTGCGAATTTGCCATGTGAATGCCACATCAATGCCACGTGGCAGCCACGGTAGCGCCACACGGCGGCCACGGTAGCGACACGTGGCGGCCGTGCGGTGACATGTGGCGGCCACATCAACAATGCGTCATCTAGCTACCATGTGCTTGCCACGTCGGCGCCTCATCGTCTTCCATGTCGGCGGCCACCTTGTCTCTATGAGTGATGTGGCAAGTTAATCCATGACGATCACTTTCGTCACGATTTTGGGCTTCGGGCTGGGTTCAATGGGCTTTACACCAATCTATGACGGCTTGAGAATGTCATGGATCATGATAATCCATGACGAAAATTTAAGGACGTCACGACAAGGGATCCATGACGCTCAATACATGACGTTCTCAAATTTCGTCATAGATGTCATTTTATGACGAAATTTTGATGATCCGTGACGAAAATTGACCGTCATAGACCATGAGATTTTTTGTAGTGCAATATAAAGATTGTTCGTCTCGACGAGCTATGAAACTTTGGTATTCATCTCATTTCAAATTGACGTCGTCTCTTGATTAAAAATCTTGAATCTAGTTATGAAATGTTCTATTTTTAAATTATTATTGCTCGGACGTTGTGACACGATATGGAGTGGACACCATGATTTAGATTATGTTGTCATAAGAATGTAGGAAAAAAAATTTCCCGATTTGGACGTCATTTGACAAATATAAACAACTTTGAAGTTATGATTAAATGATACAAATGATCAAGTTCATTATGAACATGAACAACTAAAGAACACATCCCAATGCGGGTGCCGACAGTGGGGCCCACAACTCGTCCAATGGGGAAATCTCTCGCGGGTTTAGGCCGACGGTTTGGCGCAACAATCCTACCGACAGGTGGGTCCCGCAACTCGTCCACGGATGGGGTCACCCGCAGTCAAATTTCCGTTAAAGATCGATTTGTGGGCCAACAAGTGGCCGGGTACACCCGTCATTGACCCTTGGTAACCGCCCCACCCCGCCGAGTTAGTGGGGTCGCGTCCCCGCAATGGGATATTCGCCTTTTAGTCATTGATCCGTCGGCCCCACACGGCGGTGGTACGAATGCGGTTGCCCCGACGCGAGTTATATAACCGCCGGGCCTCGCCGTGTTTTCCAATCCCGCTCCTTTGCACCGCGCCGCTCTCGTCGATCTTGAGTAGCCGCTCGTCTCCCCCCCTCGACTCCCTCGCGCGGCCTATGGCGGGAGAGAAGCGCCCCCGCGAAGAGGCCCCCGGGGGTTCGTCGCCGTTGGTCCCGCCGCGTCTCCGTCGGTTGATTTCTCGCCGGGGGTGAGTGTCTTCCTATCTCCATAATTTCCTGTGCTCGCCGAGGATCCGATGCTTTGTCATTCTTCTTCGTTTCCTAGTGCGACATATGGCCGGGTCCTTCGGCCCGGCGCGGCGCCTCCGTCCGGTGGATCTTCGTCGTCGGAATCCTCGGAGCTTGTCTTCTTCCTCGTCTCGGGGCGACGCCCCCGTTCGTCGAGAGGCCGGGACTTGGCGGAGGAACCGGCGAGGACGCGGCGTCGTCTAGATGTCGCGGCTGCGCAAGGTACGGGACACGGAGGGGACCGGGATGCGATGCATACCGCCCTTCGGGCGGGCGAGATGGAGACGGCCCGAAGTTCGCGGCGCCAAGGCCGATGTGGAGGCCTGGCTCGCTTTGGTGAGTTCCTCGTATTCCGTCGGTGCACGCCGCCCACTAGGCTCTTGTTTGACTCGTCACCATTGTTTCTTGCCTCGGCCGAGGAGGCGGAGGCGTCTTTCCGCCGCGAGCGAGGGGCGGAGGAGGCTGCGCGCGCCGCCCGAACGATCGGAGGATCGCCATGATGAACTTACGTGCGCGGTGGAGGTCGCCGTTGCGGTGGTCGGCCGGGGCTCCGGTGGCCGCCCAACCGTCTTCGCGCGCTCCCAAGGCGTGTCAAGGAGGCGGTGCGTGCCGGTGCGCGCCAAGGAGCCGCCGCGCGCTCGTGACGGCGGACATTCAAGTCGACTTTCCCTTGGCTGATCTGCAGCCGGAGTGGCCGTTACCGCCGGATCAGCACCGGCACTACACGCTGCACTTCCCCATTGCGGCCGATGCCGCCGCCGCGGGGGTTGACATCGACGGCGTGCTTCGCGACGGCGCCGCCGCCGACATTGGCGGCCCCGTAACTCACCTTTCTAAGATTAATCTGTACCGGCCCCTCGTGGGCGAGGAAATCGAACTTCGCATTGTTCCTTGTTTGTGCCATTGCGATTTTGGTTCACTTCGCCGCGGGGGGGGGGGGGGGCGTGGTTGGGTGTACGAAGCAAACTACTCCGGCCCCCGTGCCGTCTTGTCACCCGTCCACGGCCTCGACGCGTGCTCGGTAGGAGGCTAGGAGCTTCGTTGAACGGGCGTCCGGGGTACTCGAGTAGTGTACGTAGGACCGAACGTGTGGGAGATCGCGAGGCGCGGCGCTGCGTTCCTTCTTCCGTTCGCATCTAAATAAAATTATCCCCAAGAATCTTTCATAAATGGAACACTAAATATAATTTATTTGTAAAACCTTTTCACGTGTAAGCGTAACTTTGTGTGACGAATCTAATGAACCTACTTAATCCATATTTAGCTACGATTTTGAAAGTAGTTTTGAAAATAACTTACTTTAATACTTGTAATTAATGGTGCACCTTCATGGAGTAGTAAATGTAGATGAAATCTAAAACTAAATACATAGTTTGGATCTACTTTGCGATACGAGCTTTTCGCAAACCTTTTCGGACATCGAACCCTTTGTGTGATTTTGCATGCAACTATCCGGTGCGAGGTGAAGCGTTGCGGCCGGACGACGACTCCCCGTGCACGCGTGCGTGTAGCAGTTACATTAGGAACCGCCGCCCCTTCGTCTTGTCGGTTGTCTTCAAATCTTGCCATGCCCATTGCTTCGGCAACCACCACATCGATTTGACCCGTATATGAAGCCGAAATGACAAGCATAGAATATACTAGTTTAGCCTCTTCCCTACCCCCCCCCCCCCTCGCTCCCACCGTCGCATCGAAGGAGAAGGGGTTTTCTTGCTCGACGCCATTGCGGCGACCCCCCCGAAGCTTGCAATCTCCGCAACCGCCATCGCAAGCGACCTCCAAACGGCGGCGAAGACCCGAAGCAACGCATCGGGTGACGGTGGCGCCCCACAAATGAAGGGGGATGCCGTAGAGGCCACCGCCGCCGCCGGCTTCTACGAACCTAGGTGATGCGGGCGGAGCAATCCCGGCCGCGTCGGCGAGAGAGCGTCGCTTCAAAGGTTAGTCTCCGCAAGGCACAATGAGTTTCTAGCTAGTCGTGGATTTGTCACGAGGTTGAAGATTTGGAACTTTGTTTTCTTGGTTTGGGACTGCAGGGTGGCAAGCGTGTCGCCCTCAACCCGTGGGAGGCCGCGTTGATCCGGCCGACATTCGAGATCGGAGTGGCCGGGAGTGGGACAAATGGCGCCCCGCGGTCGTCCGTCCACGACTTTCGGAGGAGGAGGGACCGCCCCCAACTACGATGCATAAGGTTGAATTCATCAAGGAGCGGTACCCGAGCATCAAGACCACCTTGTCACGTGCGACGCCGGAGTAGTGGCGGAGTACATCAACGAAATCAAAGGTAGCCCACCTCCCGAACGTTTGCTCGTTGGATTGGACACCGAGTGGATTCGGCTTCGCGGTGGCGGGTACAAGCTCGCATTGCTGCAATTGTGTGTCGGTTCGCGCTGCCTTATTTACCAGGTGCACCATGCCGGCTACAAGCTTCCTGATGTCCTGAGCAAGTTTCTCAGCGAGGAAGGCCACATCTTTGTCGGAGCGCATATCACCAACGATGTTGAACGCCAATAGGAGGACTGCGGCGTCAAGATTTCTAATTGGAAAGACCTTCAACTGATTGTTTCTGACGTTGATGAGAAGTATAGCCATCTGTACCGAAATGGTTACAGGTCGTCACTAGAGAAGATTGGAAATCGAGTACGGAGCTACCTCTGTACAAGGACGAAATGTGAACCACAGGCTTTGGGGTTTGAGGGTGTTGCACGAATGGCGGGTGAAATACGCCGCCAAGGATGCATTTCTGTCTTTTGAGATTGCTAATCAACTTGAGATCAAGCATGGTTACCGATTTACGCCGGATGCTAATTTGTAGAATCATGTAAATAATGTACTAACCAAAAGTAGCAAGTAGAATTTCTTGGTTTTCGGAACAAGTATATGTGTACATATTAGTAGTAATTCGGTGATGGATTGAAACTAAGAGGCCTTGTTTATTTGGGCAATTTTGACGATAATTTCCATATTACTCTAATTATTTGTTGATTTACTAAAGATTAATTTGTATCATTTGTTAGTCAATTTTTTATTTTCTATATCAACATATTAAAAGCAACAAGACATATGCAAATTATCAATGTGCCCTTTTGTTAGAAAAGGATTGCGATCCGAGATTGGGCCGGCCCATTTGTCCTTATTACTTCCGGTGTGTGCGAGCGCGCACGGCGGCACATCGAGCATAATCTTTAGTGCCACACCGCTACCTCAAGCGGGCGCACCACAACTTAAAAGGCGAGGCGTGCTTGCCATCCCGAACTCCTCCCGAACACCTGCTTCCTCTCTACTAACCTCCGGGCTTGTTGGGCCGGCCGGCCCATCGGGCTCCCGCCGCCGGGCTTCACGCTCGCCGGTAGAGCCTCGTTGGTGACCCGGCCTCGCCCTACGGCCCCCAATTTTTGTTTGTCATACCAATTTTTAGATTCATATTTTAAATATTAAGATTTATGCAAAAGTCTTCCAGAAGTAGTAAATAATGGCAACATAGAAGTCATGACTACGGTCGAGTAAGTATCAATTGAAAAACTCATCATCCTGGGCATCTTGAACTATTGGTGCAACAATTCCATCATCAATGTACGTGTCATCTGCATCATGTTCATCATCAACATCAAATACTTCATCGTACGGTTCGTCGACCGCCTCGGCCCGAACCTGATTAATAACTGAGACATCGCCGGTTGTGCCTTCCTTGTCCGATCTAGACCAATTTGTCAAAACCTGGTGTTCACCGAGCAAATTAATACCTTCGATACCCACAACAAGTGAGTCCTCGAGATCTAATTCAGGCATGGCAAACAAGTTCCTTGGTTTCATTGAAATAACACTGCTCCGACCCGGAGTTTGTTCACCGATTCACATAAAACACCGGTTACGCCCGTGTTGCCGAATATAGGGTTCATTGCTAAACTTGTGTCGAGTAGTATCGATGTCAATGACCCCATATTTATCTTTCTTGTATCCTTTGCCTCTGTTGGTACTTGTGACAAGAGGCACATCAAACCGATCACACCTGGAACGGAGAATAACTTCTTTTTGTCCGGGGAATTCCGGTGAGATCATTCTTTTAATCACCCCATACCAATTTGTGCCTTCGCCTCACCCTTGACAAGCACACCACCGTTTTGTGTCACAAGGGTTCTCTCGATGTTAACGGTACGAAACGACCAATTGTTGATATGACATCTATTCAATGTACGAGGTCGGGGATCCGGTCCTTGAGCAAGTGCAAACAAATCTGAACTTACTTCCCCTCTAGCATGTAAACCCGTGATCTTGCTTTCAAACCATCTTACAAGTTGAGCCTCATGTCGCTTATCAAGATTTACGGATCCATGTGCCCTCGGTTCTTCCAAATGCTCGCTGCATACAAAAGAATATTACCGTTAGTTTGATATTTAAAATTAAAAGCAACGGTGATGTTCGGTAGTGCATCTTACTCGACATATGGTCTAGCTTCATCACAATTGCAAATTATGTAGTGCCTCATCTTCCGAAACTCATTTTGTGGTATTTCTTCAACCGTCCGTCCTCTCCTCTTGTAATCCATTTCGAAAAAATGCTCAAACCGGATGGTGGCTCATTAACAAGAACCGTTTCATGTCGATCAACACGATTGTCTTTGGTGTCCACGTCCAAGAATCTTGAGCGAGAATGTAAGGCACTCCTCGAGTATGTATCCCTCGGCAATTGAACCTTCGGGGTGAGCCTTGTTCCTCACATATCCTTTCACGGTGCGTAGGTACCGTTCCACCGGGTACATCCATCCGTAACACACCGGCCCCCCAAGTTTAGCTTCTTCGGCTAGATGAACGAGGCAAATGGATCATGATATCAAAAAATGCGGTGGGAGTATCATCTCAAGTCGACAAACGGCCTCCCTAATTGAACGGCTAAGCTCGTCCAATTCGATTCCACCAACTCCTTTGAACATAGTGCATCGAAGAAATTACTAAGCCGAATCAATCCAATGACAACGACACGGCAAAATCATACGCACCACTAAGGGTAAAAGTTTCGTAGAATTAGATGGTAGTCAAGCGTTTTCAAGCCCGACACCTTACGTGACTTTACATCAACACATCTTCTTATATTCGAGGAAACCCCATCGGGCATCTTCACTCCATATAGAAATTCACACAAACTTTCCCTAGCATCCTTATCTAACTCGTACAAGGCCGATGGCAAGGTATACTTATCATCTTTAATCACGGGGTGCTTGATCGGTCGTATCCGTAGATGCTCCATGTCAAGCTGAGCATTCTCCCCGTCCTTACATTTGCCATCCAACTTAAGCAGAGTGCCTAGTATGCTCTCGCATATATTTTTCTCAATGTGCATCACGTCCAAATTATGCCTGATGAGCAAAGAAGACCATTAAGGGAGCTCAAAAAATACTCTTCTTCCTCCAGTTGTGCCATCTGTTGTCTTCGTCACACTTCCTTTTTTTTGATAACAATGTCTTTCCAAATTCTACTTGTTCAAAAGTAGAATACTGCTCAAGTACCTGTGCACCAGATAGTGGTTCTGGTGCCTCCCTGGTTTCGACCTTGTTGTTGAAGGCGACCGCATTGTTGCGCCATGGATGGTCGGGGGCCAAAAAACGTCGATGTGCCATGTAGCGGTGCTTCCGCCCATGTTTCAACCACAAATACTCGGTATGTTTGTGGCGGTATGGACGTGCAAACTTTCCTTTAGTGCTCCAACCGGACAACATAGCATAGGCCGGAAGTCATTAATTGTCCAAAGAAGTATAGCACGCAATCTAAAATTCTTCTTAGTCCCCGCATCTCTTGTTTTAACACCATTATTCCAAAGCTCCTTGAGCTCCGGTGATCGGGGCCTCAAATATACATCAATATCCATTCCGGAGATTTTGGACCGAGAATCAACATTGACAAAATCCGGTTAGATTGTTTCGACACATCCATGGAGGCAAATTGTAAGGAACCGGGATGTCGGGCCAAATGGAATACGTAAGACTTTGCATGCCAAAGGGATTGAACCCATCGAAGCAAGACTCGGCCTAACGTTACGACCTCCTCCTTCGAAAACCATTTAAACTGCGAATCCACGTGCTTCCATGCCTTTGAGTCGGCGGGTGACGCATTTTCCCATCATTCACCAATTCATTCTTGTGCCACTGCATATCCTTTGACATTTGCTTTGACATATACATTCTTTGAAGCCGAGGAATAAGAGGAAAGTAGCGTAGGATCTTAACTGGTAACCGCTTCTTAACAGAAGTAGCACCCACTGCACTGCAATTATTATCGAGGTTTTATCTACAACTTTCCACCTTGACTCCTTACAAATGGGACATGTTTCCAGATTTGCGTATTTATCAAAAAATAACACACAATCATTTTGGCATGCGTGTATCTTGACATAGTCTAAGCCCGTGTCTCGAATCACCCTTTGCACTTTATCCAAGGAGTCGGGAATACAATGCGGTCGGGGAGAACCTTTCCAAAGAGCTTAAGTATGGCCTCCAATGACGCGTTACTTAAGCCATACATGCACTTTATCCGAAAAAGCTCCACAATAAAAGAGACCTTCGTTGCATTTTTGCATCCTGGATACAATTCCTTCTTTGCACTCGCTCTAATAGTTTCAAAAAGATCTCTGCTCGCTTATCTGCGCTCTTCCTCATCTCTCGGTTTGTCCATGATGTATAGTGCCACCGATAATGTTTCTAATCGGAGTATTGGTGGCGACGCGGGGTTATCATCCAAACCATCTTCTTCATCGTATTCTACAAATAAATGTGTTGTATCATCGGTTGTAGGTAGTGCATCATGATTATTGAGATCAACGGTAACATCTTGATTCACGGGACCACGAGAAGAAGTATTAGTTTGGTCTTGAATGTTACCGGAATCGATGAAACAATCGAGCAAACCCTCTATTGAGTAAATGAATTTGAATGGGACCCACGGTGGAATGTCTGATCATGCATTGACACAAATTACATGGACACGCAATAGATCCACCTCGCGCTGATGAGGCCGTAAATTTTTGCAAAAAAATTCGAAAATTGTTCTGCCAATCCGCTGAGTGTCGAGGCAAGCGCATCCAACTTCGATCTTCGTCTGATGCCATTAGTTAATCTGCATTGTTCATGTTTCAATCGACCTTGATCACGATATATATACCAATATGCATATATATGCGACGAACGATTGGATATATATACGAGATCAAGACATCGGTACGTACCGGCCGTGGCCGTAGCGCCACTCGGATCTCCGCAACAAGAATCACGTGGAGATCGCCGTGGAGATCAATCCCCTAGAGGCCCTCGTGGAGATCTCCGCAACAATAACCGGGTTGTCGAAGACGGAATTTTGGAATGGTCCGGATCGGAAGAGCCCCTATCCGATCGTGGCAATACATACACGATAGACAAAATTTTAGTACAACCAAGGAATACCAGGTTTCAATAATTCGAGGTTGTACGTAGTATGACCTTTCTCGGGGTTTTCAACATATGCGTAATTCATTATTTTTCTTTTCCGATCGGCTACTATAGAGGCTAACAATAATACACAAAATTAAGGAGTTCTAGTGAAGAATCTCCAAATTGTTGATCATAATGCTTTGTGAATATACACATGAATAGCATAAAAATAGCATGTCGCAATTCGAAAACGAGACGGATGGTTAGTCCAAATATGCATGACAGGACCCAACGATTTCAATTTGTGTCACTCATAAGTTCAAATATTTTGCAAGGGCTCATTCGGATCCAAACACATAGACATACGAAGATGCATATATAAAGGTTCAAAGTTATTACTTAGATGTTGCCACATACACATCCATTCTTAGACCATTCACCAAAGCATCGCATAACATTCACCTAGGACCTGGTTATGTTACGTACTAAGCTAGATTATACTACTTGCGATTGACTTTATCCTGAAGCTTGCGGATCTTCTTCGCCATCACTTCTAACTTGTCGGCAACGGTCTCCATGAATTCCTTCGGGGTCATCTCCTTGTCTTCCTGCGTTCCGGCAATGTCGACGCTTAGGTTCTCAATCCGCTCCCGCAAATCATCATAGCGCTCCTTCGGTGTTGAACCATTTGGCGCAAGGGCATTTGCTATGGCGGACAACAAACACAAGTTACTAACATGAAATGTGTTACAACAGTTTGTGGCCAATGCGGCAAAATAGTCAAAAAAATGCACCTTTCTTTTCGATGATCCCGAAGCTTTCGATGGAGACGGTTTCTTGCTATTGTCCCGCTCATCATCCGAGTCCGGAATGATGATCCTCACACGATTAGCGGTGTTCACTAGCCCGAGCAAACAAAACAATTTGCTTTGTTTTTCGGTTTTAAACAGCCTATTCAATCTCTTGACTCATAATGTATACCAATTTACCCGTGATCCCCCGACTACCCGCCGAGAAAAGGCCTAACCTACTAAATGGGACGCCTGCGTTCATTTGGGCGGCTTTGTTTTCGGGATTGTGATCAAATGTACGCGAGTCGGATTCACGGCAAAAGATGGCAAGAAATCAAGCCAATTATCATTATCATTATCTAGTATGGGGTGAGATGGATCCACACAAAAACACAATTATCATTATCTAGTATGAAATTTTGATTACTATGAACTACTAACATTTTTCTAATTGTAAAAGGAGTCACACGATTCCTGGAAAATCAAAGAGGGCAGGGCAGTGTACCTCACTTCTCTTCTGGAACGCTTGCATCCGACTAGGGCCTGCTTACCCTTACCGGATGGATCGACTTGGCGATGTGGGCCGTCAGACGACGACGACGAGGTGGCCGGTGTCGTCCGTACCGCAGGACGACGAGTTGGGGTGACGCCGAGCCATACCGGAGGACGACGAGGTAGGTGGTGTGGAACACTTGAACTGTGCATCGCGCTTCGCGTGGTGGAGTAGTGGCACCTCCGTACGCCGCCGACGCTCGCTTGAAAACCCTCGGTGCGGCCCCGCCGTCCGCTGCCGCCGCTCTCCGGGATCCTCTCGATGCGGCCCCGCCTACCGTGGCGGGCCGCTCGGGCCGTGTTACGGCGCTACGGCCCCTTCGTCCGCGCCCGCCACCGGTGCGGGAAGGCTCGATGCGGCCACTCCGGCCGGCGTCGGCGCTTGCCGCGGGGAAACCGCGATGCGGGGCATCTCGATGTGGACGCGACGGTCAGAGCCGACGAGGGGGATGGTTGGGAGCAAAAGTGTATTGGGGGGTGGGGGAGGCTGAAAGTTATAGACGATTTGGGCCGGCATATCCTTGTTTTTATTACTCTCATCGGCCCATTTGACATTTTCACATCCTAGTCTCCAGTACCTTTAGTGCCACCCCGTAAACTGAGAAGGGGGTATCCCGGCTTAAAAGGAGAGGCGTGCTGCGTTTTCGAACTCCGTATTGCCATCATCAACTAATGCTTGCTACTTGCGCTATGGGGCTTAATGGGCTGGCCGGTCCACTCGGGCTCCCGCTCGCCGGGCTTTACGCTCGCCGGTTGAGCCTATTGTGGTGCGGCTTAGCCCACATCCCCATAGCACACAATTTTTTCATCTAAACAAATCCTCTCTTTTTTTCATGGTACATATAGTCTATACCATATTGTTAAAATTCAGATTTTTCATAATATAATTTATTTATTAAATCGCATTTTAAATTTCGCTACAACCCCATAGCAGATTTTTTTCATCAAAACAAATTTTGTGGCAATACGTACACAATATTCCTCCTTGAGGCTAGAAACGAAGCAGTAGCTTTCCTTGTATTGCAACAACGCAAAGAGATATTTGCAACCCAAATAAGACATTGCGTAAGGCCGTTCAAACGCAACCAACCCTAGTATGGTAGCCATAGCAAGTTTATATTGCAACACCCGAATTTCTAGTGCAACGCGAAATAGGGTAGCAATATTTCCTACCAAATGCAACACAATTTTGAATAATGGGTGCATTAGCGCCAACTTGTTGCAACATCGCAAAGATATATTTGCAACCAAAATTCTACGTTGCGACATACTTGTTCAAACGCAACCATCCCAAGTATGGTGGCTATAGCAACTTTCTGTTGCAACGCAAGGAATGCTAATGCAACACAAAATTGGGGTGGCATTATTTCCAACCAAATGCAACGGAAATCCTAAAAAAGGGTGCATTAGCGTCAACATGTTGCAACCGAACAAATAAATAATGCAACTCAAATTTTGTGTTGCAATAGACACACAAATTGCAACCAAATCACCGTTTCGGTGCAATAGTACCCCCCTATTGCAACCGAAATAGTGGTGTTGCATAAGGGATTTGTTGCAATAGGGGGGAAAACCTTGTAGTGGGCGTATTGAATGGATCCAAGGAAGCATTGAGGCCTTACTCCCTTTACGGCATGGTAGCAAACCTTAAGCATTAAAGTATGTTCAACACAAGATGATAGATAGATAATCCAACAAAGTATGATTACATCTCAAGATCGATTACAACCCATGGACGAATAAGGAGATTACCCCATCAAGGTGCTGGACATAGCACCGTTGATCATGGTTTCCCTTCCGACGGTGTTTTCCTTCTTCTCCACGAGAGGGTGCTTCCTTCAAGGTGGACGATCTCCCTCCAGAGATGTCCCTCCTCTCTCTGTCTAGCTGGATGGCCTCCTGGTGCGAATGGCTCTCCCCCTGTCGAATGGCGACGCCTCTAGGGTTTTAGGGTTAAAGATCCTTCGGGTGCAAGGAAAGGGGGGCCGAACCGGCCACCGGAGGTGGGGCTGGGCGGCCGCCGGCTGGGCCGGCCGGCCCGGGCCCATCTCGGCCGGTTCGGTCGCCCCTTCGCTCCCGTGGGTCCTCAGGTGATTATGCACTTTGCCCCCTCCACTTGCATGATTTTGATGATGTCATCCTCACGACCAAGATGGAGGTTCTCTTCGCATGAAGTTCGATCTTTTACGCTCCAATCCTCGGGGGTGTTCCTTTGTAACACTTTGGTCCTTGGCACCATTGGAAGTGATTTGATCAAGCTCATGAACACAAACAAGACTCCGTAAATGCTCCTTTGAACTTGTTGCGAATCCGCCCTTTATGTCCATGTTTTCCTACATAAACACAACACTTCCAAATGCATGCACATAGATGAACTTGTTATATAATTAGTGTGCCTAGTGGCGGGTTAGTTCCATAATCAAATCCAAACCAAAGTGTAATGAACATGCTAGGTGTACCACAATACACTGTCAACAGGCCTCATGTCAGCGGCACCCACGAATTCCCACGCGGACGGCCCTCGAACGAGCAACCTCAATGGCACCCCCTCGAAGCCGCTTCTGGAGACGCACAGGATATGCCGTGACGCCCCGCCAGAAGCGAGATTCGCCAGGACAACCGTCTACTTTGTGGCACTGTATGCCATGCCTCTACACGTAGGTGAAATAGTGTGGCACACTTGTAAACTACATCGTCCTTGGCTTATAAAAGGAGGGGCAGTCCCCTAGGCACAGGTGAACGAAGGATAGCGAACACACGCGCGCACTCCGCCTTCACCACGATATTGGCACTTGCCTCAATCAGTACCTCTGGGACCTAGAGGCCCGACCTCCTCTCTCGCCTCGCTTGTAACCCCCTCTACGAGCACCACGATGCAACGCAATATAGAGCCCCGAGCACATCACTGCTGGACGTACGGCCCCCCGCCGGAACCAGGATAAAATCAGTGTCACCAGTTGCTTAGCACCAGCCATCGAGAGATAGATTTCAGCGCTTCTTACTAGTTAGTGTCAGGACTACATTCCGCACCAACAGTTGGCGCACCGGGTAGGGGACTACGGCGTTGAAGATCAGCTCCCACCAGCCCTCTCGATGGTAATTCGCACTGAGTACCGGGGCCAGAGGTATTCCATGGGCAGCTCGGACCCCTCCCAGCTGGGTTCAAAATCCGGTTTGGGAGCCTGAACTTTCAGGCCACAGGGAACGGCTACCTCATGCGCATCACCAACCGCGATGAACTTCGCACACGGCAGCAGACCGGGCCGGGGCCGGTCCCCGCCGGCCCACCGCGCGGACGCCCCGGCCGCCCGCGCGGCCGGCGCGGGCCCTTCGGCACCTCGACGCCGTCGGCGCTCCGTCGGCGCTCCCGGCGGGTGCGACGAAATGACGACGGGCCGCGCACGTCGCCTCACAACGCGACGCGATCACTAGCATGATGGCAAGCTGCTCCGACGGGGGGAGCGTGCGGTTTCGGGCCGCGGTTCCTCCTCGGCTTGCGCGGCGCCGCGATGGTGCACGTCTCATCCGCCGGCGGCAATGTGGCGGCACACGAGGGTCATCCCGGTCGCCACGCCCGGTGGGCGGGAACCTCGCCGCCACCACCGACGATGAGTCGTACCACGGCTCCACCGGCGGCGCCACCGCCGCCGCATGGATACGAGGAGTGGGATCTCTCCGGCGTGCCGGACCCGGTGATGTTCCAGTAGTTCCTCGACGCTGCGGACTACTGGTTTGGCTACTCCGACAACTCCAGCGCCAGGAGCTACAACCCCGCGCGAGAGTGCTTCATCATGCTCGCCAACGACCAAGCAAACGCCGTGAGCGCGGCAGAAGCCGACGATGGAGAGGTTCCCCCCGGCCCGGGAACTGGACCGCACCGGGGTGCGGGGCCGAGCGCGCCTCCCCCCTCACCGCCGAGGGGTGCCGACATCAACGCGCGGTGGCCCAAGCGCACGAGATCAAGGCAAACTCGCGGAGGGGAGTACGCGCGGTGCGGCTACTTTGTGCCTCCATCGCCGGGGAAGCCTCCGCGCGCGGCGAGCGTGCGCGCGAACTGGGCAAACATGCCCGCGACCGCATCAACACCAACTTCGACGTCATCAACCCAAGCACGCCCCCGCGAGTGAGCCAAAAGCTCGTCGCTGCCGTGACACTGCTGTGAGCCATGCCCGCTCCCTCAATGCCCGAGGTGCGGAACGTGCACCGCGAGGAGCAGGCTCTCATCGAGCAAGCGGCCGTGCAGCAGGCTGAGAGCTTGGGGTCCCGCATTCGCCAGCATGGGAGCGCGCGGGATGACGGGGGTGCGCAAGGCCCTGAGGCGTCAGTGCACGAGGGCGGCGCGGCGGGCGGCCCGCCAACCAAGGGCGCACGCCGGTTAGGGAGCGGATTCTTGACACGCGCGGGCGAGGCCCAAGACGGTGACGCTCGCAACGTCATCAACGCCTGGCGGACGGGCAACACGGAGACGCGGGCGGCGGCAGGCTACCACCCACGGCGAGGTGGGCGCTATGACAGCTGAGAGGATCGCTCGCCGACGCCGGAACCTCCGGGAACCCGCATGTTCAGCTAGGAGATCCGCACGACGAGCTTTCCTCAATGCTTCTGTCGGTGCGGAATATGGTCCCGACACTAACCGGTAGATAGCGCCTAGGTCTATCCCTCAATGGTCGATGCTAAGCAACAAATGACACAAGGTTTTATCCTGGTTCGGCCGGGGGGCCGTACGTCCGGCGAGGGCGTGCTCGTGGCACTATATTGCTCGGCACCGGGGTGCTTGTAGTGGGGCAAGTACAAGCAAGGCGGGAGAGGAAGCGTGGCCTCCAAGTCCCCGTGAGAGTGGTCGAAGATGTTGTGGGAGAATAAGAGAGTGAGTGCACGGTGTGATGTGCTCGGCCGAACTTGTTCCGTCCCAACCTCCTCTCCTCCCCCGGCCGGGGGCTCGCCTCCCCTTTTATAGGCCAAGGGGGCGGCGAGATACATGCACGCCGCGCCCCGCCTAGCTACGTGAGGGAGCACGTCGCGCTACGGTGTAGAGTGGGCGGCCGTCCGGTCGATCTTCGCTGCGATCCGGTCATGATGGCCTACCCGTGCCGAACCGGTGGCGGTTCGAGGGTAGGGGGGCGGCGGATGGTGATGGGATCCTCCGATAGGCTTCGAGGGAGGTGCGATGATGGGCGGTACGGGGGAACGGGGAGCGGGCGAACGGCGTTCCTTCCCAATGCGCTCCGCGGCGGCGCGAGTGGTTCCTGCGGTGCTCGGGCGTGCGCTCCGCGGTGCGGGCGTGCGCACGCACGCGTGGGTACGGCGGCCCCGCACCGTTACGATCACCGGGATGGCCATCCACCGGCACCGGCGCCCCCTACCTAACTCCGTAGGGTCACGGGAAAGCGAAATCGAGGGTGCGCCGGCCCCCTTTCGAGGGTCGGGGCGCGTTAGCCGTGCGCGTAGTGGGCGCGCGGTGTCACGGGACTAACACGGCCGTACCGCACGGTCCATCCCACGGTGGCGGGGATGGGCTCCTCCCCGGGGAGTTGGTGCGGCGGCACGGGCGTGAGCCCCGGCGCATGATGGCGTCGTCTGCGGCGTCGGGCGTTAAATGCCCAAGTACGGGGCCGGCGCACGCGTGCGGAGCGCCCGTGAGCGTGGCGGGCCCCGGCCCGAGGGCGGGGCGGACCCTCGAGCGAGACGGGACTCGCTCGAGGGGGGGCGAGCCCTCGAGCGGGACGGGACCGCTCGAGGGAAGGGTCGCCCCTCGAACGGGGTGGAGTCCGTTCGAGGAGGGGTTGCCCCTCGAACGGGGCGGAGCCCGCTCGAGGAGGAGCGTGTCCTCGAGCGAGGTGGAGCACTCGCTCGAGGGGTCTTCTAGACGGGCCGTCTTGGTGGGCCTCACGGAGTCTGCCGCATAGTCCATGTCTGCACGGTTAGTTTCCTACATGGTTAGGCTTAGCGTGTTTCGATGTAGGAATTTAAGTGAGGGTTCCCCCATTGTTTATGGGGACCCCTAGGGGCGGTCCCCGACGGTAGCCCCCGAGCATGCGGGTTTGCCATTGAGGCTCCCACGGATGCTGGAACCTACGATAGGACGTTCTTCCCTCCTTGCTTGCGAACGCTTTCCGTGGGGCCGCGTCGGCGGACCCGCGGGTCTAGCCCCCCGAAGCCTGCGGGGAGTGTGGGTTCTCCTGCAAGGGTTAACCGCGAGAACTTTGGTCAGAAAGGCGTGGCACATATGCCAACCGGCATCGGCGGTGTTTCGGCCCGGCTTCGGGGGTGCACGCTCCCCCTGTCCTTTGTCTCGGCGGGTGCAATTTCAAGGAGGTGTAGCCGTGCGTCAAGCCCCCGAGCCTTGGCCCATTCGAGGCGATCGGGTCGAGCCTGACGACTTGTTTTTTAACGCGCCCTCGCCGTCCCTCCCGCGGGACGGAGGGTGAGGTTTCCCGCGACTCCCATCGAGCGGGTCGCGAATCGCGGATTCCTCGTCGAGGCGCTAGCGGGTGGTTCAAGTGGACGTCCATGCCCCGTTCGATAAGGGTAGGGCTGCGTGGTCCGGAGACACGTCCATGGAAGCGCTTGCGTGGGTTTGCTAGGTGGGGCTCGGTCCCGTTCGCTAGGGGCCGAGGGCGCGGAAGCTCTCCCTCGGTGGGGATCCCCCCCGGCTAGCTGCCCTCGCTGGCTCTCGAACACGACATGTGGGGCACCCTCGAGCCGACGGGCTCGAGGAACGGCTCGTATGCGCGTGCCCTCGTCGTCCCTAACTCGCGATGCGAGGCGCCTGTTCAAACCCGTCGAGGGTCAGGCTTCGAACCTCTGATCAGTAAGGCCGTGCGGGGCCGTGCATGGACAGCCCCGTCTTTTCGCGTTTGCGGCCGTCGAGGGGTCTGGGCGAGCCAGCCCTCGAGGCGCTTGTTGGCAGCACGGCGCGGTATGAGTGCTTTCGGTGTCGCTCTATTTCAAGCGTGACCTGGGCGATCCTTTCACGCGCGTGCCTCCCTTTGGAGGGTTGACATTGTCTCGAGCCGAGGGTCATGCCGCTCGAGGGTTTTACGTGGCATGGGTGCCCGCGGTTGCTCGCTCTACATCGAGCGGTCCCGGCGACCTTCTCACGCTGACATCCCATCGAGGGTCGCCTTTGTTTCGAGTCGAGGGTCATGCCGCTCGAGGGTTCTACATGGCATGGGTGCCCGCGGTTGCCTGCTCTACGTCGAGCAGGTCCCGGGCGACCTTCTCACGCGGATATCCCATCGAGGGTCGCCTTTGTTTCGAGCCGAGGGTTCGCCTCGCTCGAGGGCTCTCCTTGCTTGGCAAGGGACCCGGGCATTTAATTGCCTTGCGGTCGTGGCCGCGGTTTTGCAGCGCGGGCGCGCCTTTTTAGGCGCTGCGGCCGCGCGCGCGCGCGTAGTGGGCGGCGCGGCGGCGGACGTGACGGTTTTGCCTCGGTTGCCGCCGGTCTTTGCTGTAATTATTACTCGCCCGCGGTGTTATAGCCGCTGCGGTCGTGGTGGGGCCCGCCCGTCGACGCGATGGGAAGATTCCCCGCCGGTTAATGCTAGTCGGGGCGCCCGCTCCGAGAGCTCGCCCGTTGCCTATAAGCCGCGGGGGAGGAGTGGACGGCGGTTTTTTACCTTGGCACCTTACCACTTTCGGTCCCCCGTCCCTTCGCCTTCGCCTCGCTCTCGCCACCGTGCGGTCTCGCCGTTAGAGTTCTTTTCTCGTTTCCTTGTCCTCCGCCTTCGCGTTCGTTCGTCCTCCCTCATGGCGCCCCCTCGGCTTCCCGTCGGGATCCCGGAGCCGTACGCCCGGGAGAAGTCGACGGTGACCGGCTCGCCCTTGGCGAGCTGGTCGCCGCCGGCCGGTCGGCCAACGAAGAAGGGCGCCGGCGGAGTGGATCGTGCCGCCGGCGACGCACCACGAGCCCAACCCGCCGGAGGGCTACGTGGTGAGCTTCCTCCGCTACCACGAGCGCGGCTTCAACGCGCCGGCGAGCACCTTCATGCGGGCGATGTGCTACTACTACGGGGTGGAGGCGCACAACTTCGCCCCCAACACGATCTCGCGGCGGCCACGTTCGTGGGCGTCCGCGAAAGGGCTACCCTGGGGATCCCGGTCAGCGGGATCTCCGGGTTCACCTATTCCGCGGGGAGCTCATCACGCGGCCCACGTCGGAGCGAGGGACCCGCCGCGCGGTGCGCGCCGGCGGGATGTCGCTTGCCCCGCGGGGGCCGCTCAAGGATTTCTACATCCCTCGCACCATGACGACGAACAACGCCGGCTGGGAGCGGGGATGGTTTTACTGCGCAACGCCGAGCCCGGCCTCCCTCCCTACACCGGCGGGTGTTCAAGAAGAGGCCGGACTCTCGGGGCTATGGGGGTGCCTACGGCCCGACATCGGGCGCGGCAAGAGTCGCGTCCTCGCCGCCACAACGCCGTGCGGCGAAGCACGGGGCCGAACGCGATGGGCGTCCTCGCCCGCCTCCACCACCAGGCGGGTCGTGCCTCGATGCGAGAGGCCACTGCGCATCTTCGAGATGACGGAGGCGGCCAACCCCGTCGACACGGCGAGGTCGCGGATGCTCCCGACGCCGGCCCGGAGCGACCGTACGCGCTCACCGGCGCGGAACGCCGTCGACACCCGGACGCCGCCGCTGCGGGTCGGACCCCGTGGGACATCGAGATGCTCCCCACGGGCCCACGGGTGAGTTGGGTTCCTGATTTCATTTTAGTTCTTGGTCTTGCTTTCGTTTCTTGATTCGCCATTGTCGCTCTTGTGCGCAGCTGGTGGAGTTCAACATCGCCAAGTCCGTTCCACCCACCCCGACTCCCCGTGCGCTCGGCGGGCGGCGCGGCGGGAGCGGCCCGAGGAGCGAGCGGCGCGCAAGAGGGAGCACGCGAGGCGGCGCCCAGCGCGCCGCGACCAACGGTCCGCGGAGTTCGGCGGTGGGAGGAGGCCGGGGCTCTCCTCCCGGATATCGAGGAGCCCTCGTCCTCGGAGCGGGACGAGGAGGAAGAGTCCGAGGGGGAGGGCCCCTCGGACGGGTGGCGACTGCGCCCCCGTCGCCGGAACTCGCGCGGCGTCGGGGGGTGGCCTCGCTCGGGGCGGGCGCGCCGGCGCCGCCGCCGGGCAATCGTCATCGGGGGCGGCACGCGCCGCGGGGGTGCCGGCGCGTGCCGCGGAGGCACGCGCGGCGGATGCGCCCGTGCGCGCGTCCGCGTGTGCTGCGCGCGGAGGGGAGCGTGTCCGCGCGCACGCGCGCCGTCGTCGAGGGGTGCGTCGGCGGGCGTGCCCGCGCGCGCGGGCGAGCGTGCCCCCGCGTTCGGCGGCGCCTTCGGGGGGTGCGACATTGGGCGCGCTCGCGCATGGGGCGGGCGTGCTGCGTGCGCGGTGGCGCCGTCGGGAGGCGCTACGACAGCGCGACACCGCACCGGCCTCGTCCGCGAGGGCCTCGAGGAAAAGGAAGCGGGCCTTTTCCTCCCCGCGAGGTAAGGAGCCCTGTCCTCCTTCGTTTGGTTTTAGTTTGCCGGTGATTAGATGCTCTAACCCTCCGTTCGTGTACGCGCGGCGCGGTGCCAACCGTTCCTCCTCTTGCACCGGCCAAGGTGCCGAGGACGGACGCGTTGATCCCCACCGGTGGCGTTCGTCGAGGGGGTCGCGCCGGGGACAAGCGCGGCGGCGGGCACGAGCTCGCAAGGCCCGGGCGGGGCCTCGAGGCCCGGGCGGCGGATCGGCCCGCCGCGGCGCAACCGCAGGTCGCCGGGGGCGGCCGGCGCCGGTCGCCGCCGAGACGCGGGCCGCGGCGGCGGCCACGGTGGAGGTGCCGCCGCGGTGGCGGCCACCGCGGAGGAGGTGGAGCGGGCGCAACTTGCGGGAGCGCCCGTGGTTGCGGCGGTACGGTCGGAGGTGGCGGCCGCGGCGCCACGACGGGCGCCCGTGGGCGCGGAGGCGCGAGGTGGAGGTGTCGGCGGAGGCGGCGCAAGCGGCTGCGCCGCCGGCCGATCTACGGGCGGAGGTGGTGGAGCTCTCCGACGACTCCCCGGCGCCCAGGGTGGAATCGGTGGGCCGGCCCCCCGAACTCCCCCGAGCCCCGGAGGGGGCCCTCGTGAGGCGGCACGAGGGTCACATGGTGGTGGGGGGCCGAGGACATGGTGCCGAGGCCTCGTCCTCCCACGCGGCCGCCCCGCCCGGTGGAGGGGGCCGTCGGTGATCCCCCGGCGTTTGCTGACGCCCGGGGGGAGCAGGAGCTCTGGGGCGAGCTTCGGAGCCACGGCGCCACGCTCAACCGCGCGTTGAACGAGGCGCTGCAAGTCCACGGCGGCCCGGCCTGGCTTGTCTTCCAGGTGAGCCACGGTTGCTCGTCCCTCTTCCTTTTTCGTCTTCGTGTGCTGCATTCAAGCCTTGACACTTACGAGATTTGATGTGTGGATGCCAGGAGCTCGAGCGCCGCGCCCACGACAAATACGACGCGTTCGACCGGGTGAACGCCGAGGCCCGCCAGCTCCGGGAGCGATGCAGCGCTTTCGACGCGCTTGCGGACGCTCTTAGGACGCCAGACAGTTGGCTGGCGTACCGGGCGATGGCGTGGTGCGACGAGCTCCCCGAGAGCTCGAGGCAGGACCCGGCGCGTCGCTCGAGCCTCGAGCGGATCCGCGCAGCCCTTGTCGATCGCGACGAAGCGGCGTGGAACGCGCGCGAGGACACGGACAAGACGCGGACGGCGGCCGCCAACCGGGAGGCGGAGGTGGCCACCGCTCGCGCCGAGACCGCCGAGCTCCGCACGTCGCTCGAGGGGCGCGGGCGCGGCGGCGCCGGGCGAGGAGCGGGCGCGCGGGTTGGAGCAGCGCGCCAAGGAGGCCGACGACCGAGGGCCGCCCTCGACACCAAGGCCGCGGCCCTCGTCGCCGGCCGAGGAGCGACTCCGGCGGGGAGCGCATCGCCCGCCGAGGGGGCCGAGGGCGGCTGCGGTAGGAGCGAGGCGCCCTTGGCGACGCCCGACCGGCGCCCGGAGCGGGAGCGCGTCGCGCGCGAGGCGGCGGAGAAGTCGGCCGGAGGAGCGGAACGCCGCATTCTCCAAAGTTGAGGATGATGCGCTCGCGCTCGGCGCATCGACAACGCCAACCGGAGGCGGCGCTCCGCGAGCAAGGCGAGACCGTCCAGCGCCTCGAGTTGGCACTCGAGTCCGCGCGCGCGACCTCGATCTGGAGAGGAAGCAAGTCGAGGGTGAGTCGCTTTTTGACTCTGTTTGTTGGTTTTTTGCTTTAGAGGGTTCGTTTTTCCCTTTCTGATTTCTTGTCATCTTGTTGATTCCGGGCTTGCGCCTTGCCTTGGGGCACGGCTGGCCGGGCGGGCCGAGGCCTGCGGAGGCTTCCTACAACTCCTCGAGCGGAGGCTGCGGGGAGGCGCGTGACGCGGCCCTCGAGACTCCGCCGCGTCGTCGAGGAAGGCGAGGCCCGGCGGCGACTCGGCGGCCGGCCGCCCGCGCGCCCTCGGCGGCCACGTCACGGAGCGGATGTGCGGGCGTTGCACCTAGGCGTCCGAGAAGGCCCTCGGAGTGGTGCGATCCCCACTACGAGGTCAACTTTGAGGCGCCGCGGAGGGCTACATCGTGCCCGAGGGCGTCGAGGACGAGGTGGCCATGGAGCGCGCGGACGCGCTTGCCGCCGACGCCGCGGGTTGCTCGCCGAGGCCTTTGAAGAATTCCTCTTCCGGACGCCGCCGATGTCGGCTGCTCCTCCCCGCTCGAAAGCGAGTTGGGCGCTAGGCCCATTTTTTGTTTACATGTATCGGAATTCCGGCCTCGTGGCCTTTTGTAAATAAACAAGTTGTCTTGTGAACATGAGCGATTCTTGTAAATGAAGTTGCTTGTTTATTACGCTTTTTGTTTCTCCTTCTTCCCGAGTAGATTCTAGTTAGGGGAGTTCGATTTTCGCGGGGGGGCCGCTAGGGGCGGAGGCGAGAGAGAAGGGCCATAGCCACGCGGCGTAGGCTATCTCGGCTCGCACGCTCCTTCCGCTGTGCCGCCTACGCCCTGTTCGAATCATGGCTCGAGGTTGAAGTAGGAAACAAACTTAGCGCGTGTGAGTCGTTTTTTATTTTTGCGCAAAAAATGGGACCATTTTGGGGGGGGGGGGTGCCCCCCCGCGGTAGCCCCCCGAGGGTAACTTGGGTTTCAGGGGAAAGCCGAGTTGCCCTTTTATTAGACTTGGAGTATTTACATAGGTGACACCAACTGGGGTGTTGGCCATGCGTTTTTACAACGAGAAAATACTTGGAAATCCTAGCTAAGGGTAGAAGCGACGTAGGCGTTGGATGTTCCAAGCGTTGGTGAGTTCTTCGCCGTCCTCGTTGGCCGCCTTGTACGTGCCGGTTTGAGCACCTTCACCACGACGTAGGGTCCCTCCCATGGGGGCGATAGCTTGTGGCGCCCTCGGTTGTCTTGGCGTAGCCTTAGGACCAAGTCCCCCTCGGCCGAAATCCCCTCCGACGTATCTTGCGTGCTTGGTAGCGTCGTAGGGATCGTTGATACCTTGCGGAGTGCATCAACGCCACGAGGCGTACTTCGTCTGGGCGATCCGGCGAGTCCTCGCGGGCTCGCCGGTTAGCATCCTCGTTGTAGCCTCGAACCTTGGGCGACCCGTATTCCGCATCCGTGGGGAGGACGGCCTCCGCGCCATGAACTAGGAAAAACGGGGTGAACCCGGTGGCTCGCTTGGGGTGGTCCTTAGGCTCCACACGACCGCCGGTAGTTCTTGGAGCCATTTTCGGCCGTGATTTGTTGAGTCGGTCGAAAATTCGGGCTTGAGGCCCTCGTAGAATCATGCCGTTGGCACGTTCCACTTGGCCGTTGGTCCGTGGGTGTGCCACGGCTGCCCAATCCACGCGGATGTGGAACTTGTCGCGAACTCCAAGAACTTCCGGCCCGTGAACTGGGACCCGTTGTCTGTGATGATGGAGTTTGGCACTCCAAAGCGGTAGACGATGTCGGTGAAGAATGTGACCGCCTGCTCAGCCCTCAAATTCGTGATGGGGCGCACCTCCACCCACTTGGAGAACTTGTCGATCGCGACAAGCGGTGGAGTGAAGCCCCCGGCGCCTTCCGCGGGGGCCCGACGATGTCCAACCCCCACACGGCGAACGGCCATGTTACGGGGATCGTTTGCGGGCGTGAGCGGGCAAGTTGGTCTTGCGGGCGTAGAACGGCACCCTTCGCAAGTGCGCACGATTTCGTTGGCGTCCGCGACCGCGGTAGGCCAATAGAAGCCCCCGGCGGAACGCGTTGCCAACGAGGGTGCGTGGCGCGGCGTGGTGGCCACAGATCCCCGCGTGGATGTCCCGTAGGAGCTCGCGCCCCTCGGGAATGGGTATACACCGCTGGAGGATGCCTGACGCGCGGCGCGCTTGTACAGCTCGCCGTCGACGAGGGCGAAGGATTTGGCCATCCTGGCGATGCGCCTGGCTGCGGCCCGATCCGCGGGGAGTTCCCCTCGAGCGATCCAGGCGGTGTACTTTTCCCGCCAATCCGCTTGGACAGGGGCCGGCTCTATATCCATCGCATCGACCTCGTGGGAGCCGTACCCCTCGAGAAGGGAGAGCACGTACGCCTCGTTCGAGGGGTCCTCTTCCATGGGTTCCGCACCCGCTGGATTCGAGGGAGCCCCCGAGGGTCCGCCGTCGCTCGAGGGGTAGGGTTCGAAGGTGACCGAGGGCTGCGCGATGTCGCGCGCGAAGACGTTCGGGGGGACGGTGATCCGCCCGGACGCTATTTTTGCCAGCTCGTCTGCTTCCTCGTTGTACCGGCGGGGGTACATGATTAAGCTCGATGCCGTAGAACTTGTCTTCGAGGGCCCGCACGGCTTTACAGTAGGCCTCCATCTTGTCGTCGTGGCGCTCGCGTTCTTCATGACTTGGTCGATCACGAGCTGCGAATCCCCTCGTACGTCGAGGCGCTTGATGCCCAACTCAATGGCGATTTTGAGGCCGCGAGAGAAGGGCCTCATATTCCGCCATATTGCCGGATGCGGGGAAGTGGAGGCGCCTTTGCGTAGCGCATGTGCTCCCCGAGGGGTGACACGAAGAGCGAGGCCCGCGCCCGCTCCTCGTCTTCATCACCGAGCCGTCGAAGAACGCAGTCCGGCCACTGCGCTGGAATCCGAGGGGGCGGCAGCTGCGTGTCCGTCCATTCAGCGACGAAATCGGCTAAGATTTGCGATTTGATGGCCTTGCGCGGAGCGTAGGCGAGCGTCTCGCCCATCAACTCCACGGACCACTTGGCAGTGCCGCACTGTCGCGTCGGGGTTGCGAATGATCTCTCCTAGCGGGAAGGAAGAGACCACCGTAACTGGGTGGGCCTCGAAGTAGTGGCGGAGCTTGCGCCGCGTGAGGACTACCGCGTACAACGCCTTCTAGACCCGGGGGGGTAGCGCGTCTTCGTGTCCGACAGACTTCGCCGATGTAGTAGACCGGCCTCTCGCACGTGCAAGGCATGCCCTTCCTCCGTGCGCTCCACGACGATCACGGCGGCGACCACCCGGGTGGTTGCGGCCACGTAGAGGTTGGAGGGGTTCGCCGGTCTCGCGGCGGCGTGAGGATTGGGGCGTGCGTCGGAGACGCCTTCGGCTTGTCGAGCGCTTCCTCGGGCCTCGACGGTCCAAGAGAAGCGCTCGTGCTTCTTGAGCAGCCGGTAGAGGGGCGGGCCCTTCTCACCGAGCCTCGAGATGAAGCGGCAAGGCGGCGAGGCACCCCAACACCTTCGCACCCCTTTGAGGTCCCGAATTGGACCCATTCGCTCGAGGGCCGCGACCTTTTCAGGGTTGGCCTCGATTCCCCGCTGGGAGACGATGTACCCTAGGAGCATGCCTCGCGGCACTCCAAAGACACATTTTTCGGGGTTGAGCTTGACCCCGTTGGCCCGCAGGCAGCTGAACGCGATGCCAAGATCGCTAACCAGGTCGTCCGCCTTCCTGGTTTTGACGACGATGTCGTCTACGTAAGCCTCGACCGTCCGCCCGATATGGTCCCCAAAAACGTCTTGCATGCGGCGCCGATATGTTGCGCTGCGTTTCGAGGCCAAAAGGCATCGTGACGTAACGAACGTCCCGAACGGTGTGATGAACGAAGTCGCGAGCTGGTCGGACTCCTTCATTTTAATTTGGTGATATCCCGAATAGGCATCAAGGAAACGAGTAGTTCACACCGGTACTGTTGAATCAACGATTTGATCTATACGTGGCAAAGGAAAAGGAACTTTTGGACATGCTTTATTGAGGCTGGTGTAGTCTATACACATCCTCCACTTCCCATTTTTCTTTTTTACAAGCACAGGATTAGCTAGCCACGTAGGGTGGAACACTTCCTTGATGAATCCGGCCTCGAGGAGCTTCCGCGGCTCCGCTCCGATTGCCCGTCGCCGCTCCTCGTCAAAGCGGCGCAGCCGCCTGGCCGCACGGCGCGGCGTTAGGCGAGGATATCAAGGGAGTGCTCGGCGACCTCCCTCGGGATGCCTGGCATGTCCGAGGGGCTCCACGCGAAGACGTCGGCATTGGCGCGGAGGAAGTCGACGAGCACTGCTTCCTATTTAGGATCGAGGGTCGAGCTGACCCTCAACGCCTTGCCCACGGGGGCCGACGGGTCGAGGGGGACCCCCTTGGTTTGCTCGGCGGCCTCGAAAGTGCCGACGTGCTTGGCGGCGGAGCTGAGGTCGTCGTTGACCATCTTCTCCAGCGTGTTCACCAGCGCTTCATCCAGCGCTAGTGCCTCTGCATGTTCCACGCACTCGACATCGCAGTCGAAGGCGTGCTCGATCGACGACCCGACGGTGATGACGCCGTTTGGACCCGGCATCTTCATCTTCAGGTACGTGTAGTTGGGGACCGCCATGAATTTGGCATAGCATGGTCGCCCAAGGATGGCATGGTAGGCCCCTTTGAATCCCACCACCTCGAAGGTGAGGGTTTCCTTGCGGAAATTCTTGGGGGTCCCAAACCGGACGGGCGGATCGATCCGCCCGAAGGGGTTGAACCCGCTTGCCGGCGCGATGCCATGAAACGGCTTCGTGCCGGGCCGCGGCCCTGGTCCACCCCGATCCCCATCGGGCGCAATGTATGCGCGAAGAGGATATTGAGGCTACGGCTCCGTCCATAAGGACCTTCGAAAACCGGCGTTCCCAATGATGGGATCGACCACCGGTGGGTACCGGCCCGGGTTCGGGATGCGGTTTGGGTGATCATCCCGGCTAAAGGTGATGGCATCCTTCGACCCGGTGAGAAAGGCCGGAGGTGCCCTCTCCGCGGCGAGGACTTCGTGCCGCTCCTTCTTGCGTTGCGGGTCGACATGTCGACGGTAGGGTCCCCCAAAGATGAGGAACACATTTTCGACGGCAGGGAAACCACTCGCGTCGCCATCGCCCCCATCTTTCTTGGCCTCCGCCTCCTTCGCGGCGGCACGGCCATAGAACTTCTTGAGCATGTCGCACTGCTCAAGAGTGTGGTTCACGGGGGTCTTGTGGTAGGGGCATGGCTTCTTCATCATGTCGTCGAACACCCCCGGGCCTCGAGGAGCCGGTCGAGGGCCCCGTCGGGCCGGGTCAACGGGCGAGGGCCTCGGCGTTGCCGCCGTTGCGCCCCTGCTCGCGCGCGCCTGCGGCGCGGCTTCTTCCCCTTCTTGCCCCGCTTGTCGTTGCGGCGCGGCTCCTTGGACCCGCTGCCCTCCGCGGCGTGTCCTCGGAGCGCTTGCCCTTCTTGCCGTCGAAGATTGCCCCCACGGCCTCCTCTCCGGAGGCGAAGGCCGGGTGGCAATGTCGAACAGCTCGTTCGAGTCCGTGGGCGGGGCTGCGGCCCGCCCGCGCACAAGGTCCCGCACGTGGTGCCCTCGAGGAACGCGTGCACGATCTCGGACCGTGCCACGCCGGGGAGCTCGTGCGGCGCTTGGAGAAGCGCCGTATGAAGTCCCGTAGCGATTCGCCGGCTTCCGCGTGCGGGAGCGCGGATCCCGGGTGAGTTCCCGGGCGCACGTATGTGCCCCGGAAGTTGCCCACGAAGGTGTGGACTAGATCGTCCCGGTTATGGATCCGGGCGGCGGGCAAGTGCTCGAGCCATGTCGGGCCGCGTCGCCCGGATGCGGGGGCAAGTTGCGGATGATCACTTCGTCGTTGGTGGCCCCGCCCCGGTGACGGAGCCAGGCGGTAATCGTTGAGCCGAACACGAGGGTCCGTCTCCCCGTTGTATTTGACGATCGTCGAGGGCCGACGGAAGCGCGGGGGAACGCCGCCGTGCGGATCTCCCGGCCGAACACACGGGTGCCGGGGGCCTCGGTGTCGGGAGCGATCCTCGCCGCTGTCGTAGCGTCCACCCCTTCGAGGGTGGTAGCCCCTGGCCGCTCGTGCGTCCGCCTTGCTGGTGCGCCTGGCGTTGATGACGTTGCGGGCGTCACCATCCGGCCGCCTGCGTGTGTCAAGGAGCCGCTCCTTGGCCGGCGTGCGTCCCTGGTCAGCAGGTTGACCCACGTGCACCGAGGGTTCGCCTCCCGGTGCGGGATCATCACCCCGCGCGTCCCCCCCGTTGGCGGATGCGTGAGGCCGAGCTCTCGGCCTGCTGGACGGCCGCTTGCTCAAGGAGGGTCTGCACCTCGCGGTGCATGTCTCGAGCCTCGGGGGTCGAGGGTGCCGGCATGGCGCGTAGCGATGTCGCGGCGGCGATGAGCTTTTGGCTCGCCCGCGGCGGAGGTGTCCGCGTTGTCGACGTTGGGGACGGGGTTGAGGCGGTCACGGACTCGTCGGCCCCGGCTCCCCGCGCGCGCTTCGCCGCGCGCGGAGGCCTCCCCCCGCCATCGAGGCGCGGAGCGGCCGCATCGTCCGCTATTCCTCCTGCCGCCTTGGCCTCGAGCTCGCGAGCTTGAGCCGGTGCGCGTCGACGTCGGCCCCGGCGGGAGCGCTTGGCCCCGCGGCCGGCGCGTGGCGATCCCCGGGGGCGGGCGTGACTTCCCCCGTCTCCCGGCACCCGCCGCACGGCGGCGTTGGCCGGGTCGTTGGTGATGACGGCGCAACATTCCCGCGTGGGGTCGTAGCTCCCAGTCTTTGGAGTCGTCGGAGCAGCCAAACCAGTAGTCCGTGGCGTCGAGGAAGCGCCTGAACGCGACTGGGTCCGGCACACCGGAGAAGTCCCACTCCGCGTACCCATGGCGGTTGGCGGGTGGCATCGTGTCGACGGAGCCCAGGGACGACTCGTCTGCTGCTGAGGTGCCGGGATCCCTGGCGACGAAGACGTGGCGGCCAGGTGGAACCCTGCGCATCGTCGTGTTGACGTTGGCGTTGTAGGCCGTAGTGGCGCCACGCAGCCCGATGGGAACGCGTGGTCCGATGCCGCACGCGGTCCCGCCGAGGTGGTGGCGGCCGTCGTAGCGATGGGCGCACCGCGTTGGGCGGCGGCGCGCTCGGCCCCCCCGCCGCTCGGACCGCGCCCGACGCGAGCGTAGCCCGAGCGACGACGGCGTCGCGGCGTGGATGGGCCCGCGGCATCCGTGCTGCGGGCGCCGCGCCGCATCGTGCGTGCGGCGGGAGACCGGAGCGGACCCCGGCCTCGCGGCGCGCGCGCAGCTCCTCACGATTGGTGAGGCGCATGAGATAGCCGTTCCCCGTGGCCCCGGAAGTTCAAGTCCCCGAAGCGGATCTCGAACCCGGCGGGAGAGGGTTCGAGCTACCCATGTTGTAGCGGGTACCACGGTACTCGGTGCGGATCACCATGGAGGGAGTTGGCGAAATGACCTTAGGCGCTCGTTTGCCCCACGGTGGGCGCCAACCGTCGGTGTGGAATATGGTCCCGACACTAACCAAGTAGATAGCGCCTAGGTCTATCCCTCAATGGTCGATGCTAAGCAACAAATGACACAAGGTTTTATCCCGGTTCCGGCCGGGGGGCCGTACGTCCAGCCGAGGGGCGTGCTCGTGGCACTATATTTCTCGGCACCGGGGTGCTTGTAGTGGGGCAAGTACAAGCAAGGCGGGAGAGGAAGCGTGGCTTCCAAGTCCCTGTGAGAGTGGCTGAAGATGTTGTGGGAGAATAAGAGAGTGAGTGCACGGTGTGATGTGCTCGACTGAACTTGTTCCGTCCCCCTTGTCCCCCGCGGCTGGGGGCTCGCCTCCCCTTTTATAGGCCAAGGGGGCGGCGAGTTACATGCACGCCGCGCTGCCTAGCTACGTGAGGGAGCACGTCGCGCTACGGTGTAGAGTGGGCGGCCGTCCGGTCGATCTTCGCTGCGATCCGGTCATGATGGCCTACCCCGTACCCGAACAGTGGCGGTTCGAGGGTAGGGGGGCGGCAGATGGTGATGGGATCCTCTGATAGGCTTCGAGGGAGGTGCTGATGATGGCTGGTACGGGGAACAGGAGCGGGCAGAACGGCGTTCCTTCCCAATGCGCTCCCGGCGGCGGGAGTGGTTGCTTCGCAGGTGCTCGGGCGTGCGCCTGCGGTGCCGGGCGTGCGCCTGCACGCGTGGGTACGGCAGCCGCACCGCTACAGTCACCGGGATGGCCATCCACCGGCCTGGCGCCCCCTACCTAACCTGTAGGGTCACGGGAAAGCGAAATCGAGGGTGCGCCCGGCCCCCTTTCGAGGGTCGGGCGCGTTAGCCGTACTGTAGTGGGCGCGCGGTGTCACGGGACTGACACCGGCCGTACCGCACAGTCCATCCCACAGTGGCGGGGATGGGCTCCTCCCTGGGGAGTTGGTGCGGCGGCACGGGCGTGAGCCCCGGCGCATGATGGCGTCGTCTGCGGCGTCGGGCGTTAAATGCCCAAGTACGGGGCCGCCGCACGCGTGCGGAGCGCCCGTGAGCGTGGCGGGCCCCGGCCGAGGGCGGGGGCGGACCCTCGAGCGAGACGGGACTCGCTCGAGGGGGAGCGAGCCCTCGAGCGGGACGGGACCGCTCGAGGGAAGGGTCGCCCCTCGAACGGGGCGGAGTCCGTTCGAGGAGGGGGTTGCCCCTCGAACGGGGCGGAGCCCGCTCGAGGAGGAGCGTGCCCTCGAGCGAGGCGGAGCCTGCTCGAGGGGTCTTCTAGACGGGCCGTCTTGGTGGGCCTCCGAGTCTCCGCCGCATAGGCCATGTCCTCGCACGGTTAGTTTCTCGCATGGTTAGGCTTAGCGTGTTTCGATGTAGGGATTTAAGTGAGGGTTCCCCCATTGTTTATGGGGACCCCTAGGGCGGTCCCCGACACTTCCGCCAACCCACGTCGATCTACAAGTACGCGGGGGAGACGGACCCCCGCGTATGGCTCAACGACTACCACCTAGCATGCCAGCTGGGCGGAGCCACCACCGATGAGGTGATCATCCGCAACCTACCGCTATACCTCACCGACTCGGCGCGGACGTGGCTCGAGCATCTGCCGGCCAGCCAGATCCACAACTGGGATGGTCTACCTTCGTGGGGAACTTCCAGGGGATGTATGTGCGCCCTGGAAACTCCTGGGACCTGCGCGCGTGCACCCAGAAGCTCGGTGAGTCGCTCCGGGACTTCATACGGCGCTTCTCGAAGCGCTACACGGAGCTCCCGAGTGTGGCCCAGTCCGAGATCGTACACGCCTTCCTTGAAGGCACGACCTGCCGAGACCTCGTGCGAGCTCGGGCGCAGCCCGCCGGTCGACTCCAACGAGCCGTTCGACATCGCCACCAGCTTCGCCTCTGGCGAGGAGGCGGTGGGGTCCATCTTCCACGGGAAGAAGGGCAAGCGCGTGGACGACGCGCCCGCAGAGGGCAGCGGGTCCAAGGAGCCCCAGCAGAAGCACAAGAGGGGCAAAAAAGGCAAGAAGCCGCGCTGCGAGGCGCGCGTGTCGAGGCGCGACGACGACAGGGACGAGGCCCTCTCTGTCGACCCAGCTCGAAGGTGCCCTCGAGCTGCCCCTCGAGGCCCCGGCGTATTCAACAACATGCTGAAGAAGCCCTGTCCGTACCACAAGACGCCAGTCAACCACACCCTAGAGCAGTGCGACCTGTTCAAGAGATACTACAGCCGCGCCGCCGCGAAGGATGGCGAGGCCAAGAAGGATGGGGGTGACGGCGACGCTAGCGGCTTCCCCGCGGTGGAAAACGTCTTCCTCATCTTCGGGGGGCGACCGTGGACATGTCCAACAGCCAGCACAAGCGGGAGCGGCACGAGGTTCTCGCCGCGGAGAAGGCTCCTCTCTCCTTCCTCAACTGATCGGAGGATGCCATCACCTTCAGCTGCGAAGATCACCCGAACCGCATCCCCAACCTGGGCCAGTACCTGCTGGTGGTCGACCCTATCATCGGGAACGCCCGGTTCTCCAAGGTGCTGATGGACGGAGGCAGCAGCCTCAACATCCTCTACGCTCACACTCTGCGCCTGCTAGGGATCGGGTTGGACCAGCTGTGGCCCAGCACGACGCTGTTCCATGGCATCGCACCAGGCAAGCGCGTCCAGCCCCTCGGGCAGATCGACCTGCCCATCTGGTTTGGCACGCTAGATATCTTTCGCAAGGAAACTCTCACCTTCGAGGTGGTGGGGTTCAGGGGCGCGTACCACGCCATTCTTGGGCGGCCGTGTTACACCAAATTCATGGCGGTCCCGAACTACAACTACCTCAAGATGAAGATGCCGGGACCCAAAGGCGTCATCACCGTGGGCTTGTCGATCGAGCACGCGCTCGACTGCGACGTCGAGTGCGTGGAACACGCTGAGGCGCTAGCGTTGGATGAAGCGCTTGTAGCGAATCTGGAGAAGCTAGTCAACGAGGACCTCGACTCCGCTGCCAAGCACGCCGGTAGCTTCAAGGTCGCTGAGCAAACCAAAGGGGTGCCCCTCGACCCTGCTGGCCCCGAGGGCAAGGCGTTCAGGGTCAGTTCCACCCTCGACCCGAAATAGGAAGTGGTGCTCGTCGACTTCCTCCGCGCCAACGCCGACATCTTTGTGTGGAGCCCCTCGGATATGCCAGGCATCCCGAGGGAGGTCGCCGAGCACTCCCTTGATATCCCACCTCACTCCCGCGCCGTGCAGCAACGGCTACGCCGCTTCGACGAAGAGCGGCGCCGGGCGATCGGAATGGAGCTGCGGAAGCTCCTCGAGGCCGGGTTCATCAAGGAGGTGTTCCACCCTACGTGGCTAGCTAACCCTGTATTAGTTAATAAAAAGAATGGGAAGTGGCAGATGTGTGTAGACTATACCAGCTTAAATAAAGCATGTCCCAAAGTTTCTTTTCCTTTGCTATGAAACGATCAAATCGTTGACTCGACTGCCGGGTGTGAACTCTTATGCTTTCTTGATGTCTATTCTGAGTACCATCAAATAAAAATGAAGGAGTCCGACCAGCTCGTGACTTCATTCATCACTCCCTTCGGGATGTACTCCTACGTAACGATGTCGTTCGGTCTCCGAAATGCGGGCGCTACATACCAGCGATGTATGCAGCACGTTTTCGGGGATCACATCGGGCGAACCGTTGAGGCTTACGTAGACGACATAGTCGTAAAGACCAGGAAGGCAGACGACCTGGTTAACGACCTACGCGTGGCATTCGATTTCCTGCGGGCCAACGGGGTGAAGCTGAACCCCGAAAAGTGCGTCTTCGGAGTGCCGTGAGGCATGCTGTTGGGATACATCGTCTCCCAGCGGGGGATCGAGCCCAACCCCGAGAAGGTCACATCCCTCGAGCGGATGGGCCTGATTCGAGACCTCAAGGGGGTCCGAGAAGGTGCTGGGGTGCCTCACCGCCTTGAGCCGCTTTATTTTGCGGCTTGGCGAGAAGGGCCTGCCCCTCTACTGACTCTTGAAGAAGCACTAGCGCTTCTCCTGGACCGTCGAGGCCCTGGAGGCGCTTGACAAGCTCAAGACAACGCTCGCCCGCGCGCCGATTTTGACACCGCCCTACGACGGCGAGCCTCTGTACCTCTACGTCACCGCGACCACTCAGGTGGTCAGCGACGTCATCGTGGTGGAACGTACAGAGGAAGGGAATGCCCTACCAGTCCAGCGACCCATTTACTACATCAGCGAGGTGCTGTCTGAGACCAAGGCGCGTTACCAGTAGATCCAAAAGCTACTCTATGCAATGGTGCTCGCGCGGCGCAAGCTTCGCCACTACTTCGAGGCTCATCCAGTCACGGTAGTCTCCTCCTTTCCGTTGGGGGAGATTATCCGAAACCTGGATGCAGCAGGTAGGATTGCCAAGTGGTCGGTGGAGTTAATGGGCGAAACGCTCGCCTATGCGCCGCGCAAAGCGATCAAATCCCAGATCTTAGCGGATTTCATCGCCCAATGGACGGACACGCAGTTGCCGCTGCCGCAAATCCAGGCCGAGTGCTGGACCCTCTACTTCAATGGGTCGATGATGAAGACAGGGGCAGGCGCGGGTCTGCTCTTCATCTCACCCCTCGTAGAGCACATGAGGTATGCAGTGCGCCTGCACTTCCCCGCGTCAAATAACATGGTGGAATACGAGGCCCTTCTCTACGACCTTCAAATCGCCATCGAGACGGGCATCAAGCGCCTCGACGCTAGGGGAGACCTGCAGCTCGTGATCGACTAGGTCATGAAGAACGTGAGCTGCCACGATGACAAGATGGAGGCTTACCGCAATGCCGTGCGGGCCCTCGAGGACAAGTTCTACGGCATAGAGCTCAACCACGTGCCCCGCCCGTACAACGAGGAGGCGGACGAGCTTGCCAAAATCGTGTAGGGGCGAATCATCGTTCCCCCGAACGTTTTTGCGCAGGATGTCACCAGGCCGTCCGTCAACCTCGACCCGAACCCCTCGAGCCAGGAGGAACCCTCGGGGGCTCCCTCGAATCCAACAGGTGCAGAGCCTATGGACGAGGACCCCTCGAACGAGGCATATGTAGTCTCCCTGCTCTAGGGGTATGGCGCCGACGAGGCCGAGGCCATGGATACGGAGCCGGTCCTCAGCGCGAGGGACTCGCGAGACAAGTACATCGCCTGGATGGATCGCCAGGATGGCCAAGTCATTCACCCTCGTCGACGGTGAGCTGTACAAGCGCGCCGCGTCAGGCGTCCTGCAGTGATGCGTGCCCATCCCTAAGGGGTGCGAGCTCCTTCGAGACATTCAAGCGGGAGTGTGTGGACACCATGCGGCGCCACACACCCTCGTGGGCAACATGTTCCGTCAGGGATTTTACTGGCCTACTGCAGTCGCAGATGCCAGTGAGATCATGTGCGCCTACGAAGGGTGCCAGTTCTACGCCCGCAAGACCAACCTCCCTGCGCACGCCCTCTAGACAATCCCTGTCACATGGCCCTTCACTGTGTGGGGGTTGGACATCGTCGGGCCCTTGCTGAAAGCGCCCGGGGGCTAGACCCACCTACTGGTTGCCATAGACAAGTTCTCCATGTGTGTCAGGGTGCGCCCAATCACGAATCTCAAGGCAGAGTAGGCCGTGACGTTCTTCACCGACATCATCTACTGGTTTGGAGTGCCCAACTCCATCATCACCAAAAACGGGTCCCAATTCACGGGCAGAAGGTTCCTGGAGTTCTGTGACAAGTTCCACATCCGCGTCGATTGGGCGGCCGTGGCGCATCCACAGACCAACAGTCAAGTGGAGCGCGCCAACGGCATGATCCTACAGGGTCTCAAGCCCAGGATTTTTGACAGAATGAACAAGTCCGGTCGTAAATGGCTCCAGGAGCTACCAGCAGTTGTGTGGAGCCTCAGAACCACCCCGAGCGGAGCCACGGGATTCACCCCGTTTTTCTTGGTATATGGCGCGGAGGCTATCCTCCCCACGGACCTGGAATATAGGTCGCCCAGAGTCCGGAGCTATGACGAGGGCACCAACCAGCGAGCCCGCGAGGACTCGCTGGACCAACTGGACGAGGCCCGCACCGTGGCTCTGATGCATTCGGCAAGGTATCAGCAGGCGCTGAGGTGCTACCAAGCCCGGAAGATACGGCGCTGAGACTTCAACGAAGGGGACCTAGTCCTAAGGCTACGCCAAGATAATCGAGGCCGCCACAAGCTATCGCCCCCATGGGAGGGACCCTACGTCGTGGTAAAAGTACTCAAGCCCGGCACGTACAAGCTGGCCAACGAGGACGGCGAAGAACTCACCAACGCTTGGAACATCCAACAGCTACGTCGTTTCTACCCTTAGAAAGGATTTCCAAGTTATTCTTGTAAATTACATACCCAACACCCCAGTTGGTTGTACAGATGTAAACTCTTTTGAATTAATAAAGTTAAAGGGCAACTTGGCTTTTTCTAGAAAACCAAGTCACCCTCGGGGGCTACTGCGGGGGGCATCCACCCCCCCAAAACTGGTCCCATTTTTTCGCAAAACCCATCGCAAACGTACCAAGTACACCTCGACCCAAGTTCTGGGTGAACCTACGCGGGACGCGGGCGGCTAAAGGGCGAAGAAGCGCGAGCCAGGGATAGCCTATGCCTCCGGCAGGACACGGCCCTTCCCCTCGCCGCTTCGCCTACAAGCTACTCGTGTAAACGAACTTTCCCAGCAAGGGTTCATCTAAGAAAGTTGGGAGGCGGAACAATACAATTGCCGGAGTAAAAAACATTACTTTCATTCACAAATGTGCAAACATTTCAAACAAAGTAACTGTTAAGTACATGGCCACACGGCCCGAATACTAATATTTAAACGACAAGGGCACGAACGCCCAGTGGTCTTTAGGCTTGAGGGTCGCCGGCCGCGGGAGCGTCTGGAAACAGGAAGTCAGTGAAGTCCTCCGCGAGCATGTCAGCAGCGGTGGCGGCAAGCGCATCCGCGCGGTTCATCGCCACCTCGTCCTCGACGCCGACTGGGACGAAATAACCCGAGGAGACGGCCTCGAAGTCGACCTGGTAGTGGGACGCCACCATGCCAAGAGCCTTCCAGACGCCCAGATGGAGAGCGCGACGCATACGTCAGGTGACATGCTCATCGAGAGCACGAAGGCGGCTCACCAGTGAGCTCCCAGCTTGCGCCTCGCCTTCCTCGACCTCCTGGCAGGTCTCGAGGGCGGCGGCCCGCAACTCCTCCAACTCCTGTTATGAGGAGTTGTAGGCCGTCTACATGGCTTGGGCCTGGGTTGTCGAATTTCCCAAGGCGACCTGTAGGCCTAAAAGCCACGAACAAGGAAAGAAAAAATTGGGAGCGGATCCCCAAAGGGCAAATCGAAGAGCGATGAGACGAACGGAAGATAACTCACCTTCGACCTGCTTCCTCTCCGCCTTGAGGGCCTGGCGCGCGTCCTCGGCCGCGTGCTGCAGGCTGAGAACCATGGCCTCCTGCTCCTCGACGGACCGGCGCACGTCCGCCGGCCGAGACACCGAGCCGGACCCGGCCTCCCCCGTTGAGCTTCAAGGCCTCGTCTTCCCGCTGCTTGAGGGTCGCTTGCGCCCCCTCGAGCGCGGTGCGCTCTTGCTGGAGCCGACCCAGCGCCTCTTCTCGCGCCAAGTGTTCCCGCTCGAGCATAGCCCGGGCCTCGACGAGGGAAGCCCACTCCTGCTAAAGCTGGGCCTCAGCCTGCTGGCGCGCGGCTTGCTCTTGACGGAGCACGGCGGCCTTGTCTGCCAAGCTCGTCCTCAGACCCTCGGCCTCCTTGGCCTTCTCCTTGGCCTGACTCTGCCAGGCCTGCGCCCCCTCGAGGGCCACGCGGTCTTGCTGAAGCTGGGCACGAGCAGAGGCCACCTCGGCCTCCCACTCTGCTGCCACGGTGCGCGCCCCCACCAGATCTTCCCGCGCCTTGTGCAGCGCCTCGTCCTGGTCCACGAGCGCCGCCTTCACCCTCTTGATCGTGAAAATGTCCTCTGCAGTCTAGGCGTCTAGCTCCGGAGGCTGGTCCCGCAGGGCCTCCGCCCGGTACACCAGCCACCGGTCAGGGGTCCTCAGGGCCTCGACTAGGGCGTCGAGGGTGTTGTACTGCCCCCGGTACCAGTTGAGCTCAGCGTCCAGGTGGTCGAGAGTGTCGTACCTCTCCTAGGCCCGACGCTCCAAATCTTGCCGCCGACGGGCAAGGCGAGAGAAGACAAGGGTCAGGGGGAGTGCAAATGCGGAAGAAATAAAGGGAAAAAACCACAAAACCCGGCGAAAAATCACTAACTGGAAGATGCGCCATGCGGGACCTCCATGGATCCATAGCGCTTCATTCAATGCCCGGTTGAGCGAGGCGCCATGGTCGCGGAACTCCCGCCACAACGCCTGCTCGGCCTGGGCACTGGAGAAGTGAGCCGGTGGCTGTTGACGGTTAATAGTTGTATCAAAGTTCGTTTAGACTTGCATGCGGACAAGTCTCCCGTCGTAGTCAAGGGACCCTTCTTCCCTCGAGTGGTGAACCCAAGGTATCGAATCCGTGGAACAATGCGCAACGCAAGGATTCAATCTAGTAAAGCAAGGTAAGCTATCTTATGAAGACAAGTTGCATCTAATCTACTAACTCATAAAAAACGAATCTAATCTAATCTACTAAAGAGGTAACAAGAGAAAGCAAGAGATAACCAATCTAGGGAGTCTAGATCATGCTTATGTTGCAGCTCCAAACAAGATAGATGAAGATAGAAAAGCAAATCTCATTAAAAGCATCTTCAAATCGTGGCCTTCCATCCGACTCCGAAAACGCCCGCCTTTCGGAACCCCCGTTCCGTCACAACGTATCCCTACTCATGCAGGTAGTCTAGGGCGAGTTCGATAGAACAAGTTGAAATCACTTGGCCGGTCCGGTATGCACCTCTAGCCACTGCGGCTACAAGAGCACCCTATGCAATCTAGCTATAGATAGATTGGGGAAAAAGCATAACCAAGAAGAAAACAAAATCATCGAGAAGGCACTTGATCGCTAGAAATCGGATTCACTATAAAAACTTCACCATGAATGATTACATGAACAAGATCACCACCGGGCCCTACCTCGATCTTGATCCTCGCTCCGGAGCTCGACGTGGTCTTCCATGCAAGGTTCCCACGTCGGCTAGGGAGACCCTAGACAACTAGCACGACCCTCATCTCCGAGATGGTGTCCCTCAAGCTTCTCTCGCTCCTCGGCGGCGGATGACGAATTAGTTGATGCTTGGCTCTCGGTCGGGGGGCTATAAATAACCCGAGATGCAACTAGGTCAAAGGGGAGGCCGATTGGGCTCGGAACAGGCCGGGCCCGCCGGCCCGGGCCGACCGGCCCGGGCCCTTCCCGCCCGGTTGTGGCTCGCTTCGCCGGTGTTGCTTCTCTCGTCTTCTAGATCCTCTCCCCTTTTTCATGTGGGCCCTTGTCGTCGGTTTCTCTCCGAATTGGACGAAGCTCCTTGTCTTGCAAGATTCGGGACTTTTACGGCTAGGTCCTCGGAGTTTGTCATCTTCTCGGGCTTGGTCCTTGGGCTCTTGGAGTCATGTTCATTTCATTGCTTGACTTGTACCGGGCTTCAAGGTCTTGTCATGAGGTGCTTAATGAACTTATCCCGGAAGTCTTGCTTTCAATGTTAAAACCCCTGCGTAAACACTAAACTCCAAAACCGACATGCACAAGTGAACTTGTTATACCACGGGGGTTAATACCAATGGATAAGATACAAAAGTTATGCCAACACGAAGGTAAACTCATGGCTAGGTTGATGGATTTTCACCGTCAACACTCCCTCCATGCTTAAACCTTGCTCGTCCTCGAGTAAGCCTTTGATGGATATCTTTGTTGCCCATCAATGTTTAAACCTTGCACTTGATCATACATGAAAAAAACATAATGCTCTCAAAAGTTTAAGTCATTAAAGTTCCATAATGTACTAGCCTTCATCCCTACGGAGGGTAGATATTTAATTAAGCTTATCCCACAAGTATTAACATGCTCCCAAAATTCAAATGGATCTCGAAAATTTTGAAATAAAGAACAAGGTGAAAAAGAGCTAAACCAAGTTCACAAATTTAAACCACCTTGCATCTTGCCCATGAACTCTCATCTCATCTTGTCTCTCAAGCCTATTTATTCTACTCCTTTCCCTCTCATAGCATTTATTTATGTGGTAGGCTTTATATGGAGCTTTTTGGGAAAGTTTAGTCCTACCAAGATTTTATAAATGAGATGTTGTCAAAACAAGACTAGCTTCTCATGGTCTTACCGAGACTCGTCAAAAAGGTCATTGGAAAATGATGTTATATCAAGGAAGGGAAAGAGAAAAATACACACACTTGAGATGAGTGGACATGTGCAAATGGCAAAAGTCATCCCGAGGCACAAAGTAAGTCCTCGTTATCGGATTGCACATGGTTGGAAAATTGAGTATGTATCTTTTAATCTTGAAGCCTTGAATTTCCTAATGCACTTTAGAGAACCGGGAGTTCACTTTATTTTTGCACATACTCATATTTTTTCTCTTTCTCATATTCTCCTTCTTTTCTTCCTTTCTTTCTTTCTTTTTCTCATTCATTCATTTTTTTCTTGTCATACATTCGGTCACGAGACTTTCACATCGGAATTTTGATTTTTTTATTTTGCTCCCCTTTGAATTTTTTTTAATTGCTCCCCTTTGAACTCTAAAAATTGCATCGTACCTACCTCCCCCCCATGCTTAGATGTTGCTCGTCCTCGAGCAAAGAGGCGATAAATAAGGTAGGTACCGGAAATATTTTTCCTTGGAGAGATACTTTAATTCTTCAATGTTGACACCATCTTGCGATCTTCCTTGAATTGATGATCCATTCTCAACGATAGGTTGTGGTCAAGGAGGTAAACACAAAAGATGATATTTGGTTTTAAGGGTGGATATCCGGCGAAGTTTGTGAAATATCCTATGTGGGGATACACAATGCACGGATAAAAGGCTAGCAAAAAGATAGATACGCAAAAACGGAATGACCAGCTTCTTAGTCTCGGGCCAGAGAAATCAAGACCTGAAATAACTCACCCAAAAATAAACCTTGTATACTAAGTTTTTGCACTCAAATATTTATATGGCTCTGGATAGGTAGAGCAACACGCAAGTGGTATTTATGACAAGGTTAGCATTACTTTTAAGAACAAAAATAAATCATCTTTAATCCATCTAAAACTTGAGAGCACATAAAACACTATGGGTCTTTATTTTTATCATAACCTCCGCTAAAGATTAAGCTAGCATTTAGATAATTTCAGATTTGTATTTTTAAGAGAGCACTAGGTTAAACATGCATAAATCAATTACAAAGATAAACAAAGCGGCAATTATAATCATATATCATCATGGCACAAACTTTGTAACTTTACTAATGGTAAAAACTTGGTGGTGACTTTATTCATGATGAAAATAAAAACTAAGACGCATGCTGAAAAATGAAACTAACACACTTGCTGAAATTTTTAAATAAAAACTAAAAACACTACGCATACATAGGCGCATACAAGCTGAAAAATTAAAGAAGAGGGGGTAAAGGAAAGATAACTAAAGCTCCTCCTCTCTCTAATCTTCCGCCGGTGGTTGATATTGATAGTCTTGGTTGTTGCACCCTTGCTAATAATAGGATTGCGCCTCTCCTCCTATGAATTGTCCGATGGTGCTAGGTGAAGGTGTCCAAGCACATAAGCAATGTTTGCATTTCCTTCACCCATTTGGTTTGCATTGGTTTGGATGGCTGCAATAATTTGCATGTTCCTTGCAGCGTATCCTCCAATGGTGGCCACATTTTGTTGTGGTTGAGGAAGGTGTGCATATGTCTCCGCAAAGGCTACGTTGGGCACCGCAAAAATGGTGGGGGTATGGCTGCACCACTCCCCCATGCTTGCATTGGTACACCACCGTAGTAATTTGGTGGCGCCGGAATTTCTCCAAATGGTGGCACATAATTTTGTTGTGCACCTTCTTCTTGGGCCATAGAAGATCCTTCTCCTATAATCCTTCTCCTTTATTTTTTTCTTCGCCGGCACAAGAAGTCCTTCCTCTAACCAATCTTCTTCCCCTCAAGAAAAAGTCTTAACCTTACTTCAAAAAGGGGCAAATTCACCTAGGCCACTTTGAAGCCTCCTCTCTCATCTTCACTTATATACTTTCCTTTCTTCATATAGTCCTAGGGAAGTCCCGGGTAGGAGATGATTCGGGTTCCTTGTAATACCCGGTTTTAAAGAGATAGTCAACATGGAGAGGTAACAACCCGATCTCCCGAATCCGATGTTGCTCACAACACCACCGGTTGATCATAGGTGAGTGGGGTTGATTGGCTTCTTGGCAAAAAGCCGAGTTAAGCCAATTCAACTTCGTGTTGGTTATCTTTGTCTCTCTCGTTCTCCCAAAAATCCACTTGCACAAAAGTGACACACTTGGATGATGGGGTTCCGGATAGTATTTCTTTGTTGATGGTCTCCTCCCGTGATCATACTCCAAAAACCTTCCCATGTGCATTCATGCACATCCACTTGTTCTGAAGCTCCCTTTTGAAACTAGGAGACACTCGCCCATGGGTCTACAATACTAGAACATGCAATCGTTTTGAACATGAAAACCAATCTAATCTATCGGGAGTTGTGACCACGGTTTCGCCCTTTCCCTCCTCTCGTACTCTCACTACGCGAAGGTATTCATGACTAGACCTATGATGGTCACGGTGTAAGATGATAGATAGATAATTCAACAAAGTTCGATTACATCTCAAGATCGATTGCAACCCATGGATGAAAGGAGATTACCCCATCAAGGTGCTAGAAATAGCATCGTTGATCAAGGTTACCCTTCCGACGGTGTCTTCCTTCTTCTCCACTTGTGGGCTCCCTCCAAACGGAATGAGAGACTCAACACTCCTTCATCAAGGGTATGCGCCATGGTCATGAAAATTTCCTAGGCGAATTCCTTGTGGGTGTTTGCCGACACTCCGTTAGAGAATTGCACCGGTGTCCCGTATGAAACCCAATATGTGGAGAGCTTGGTCGTCGATGTCGACGTTCGCTACAAGCCTCTACTCAAGGCGAGCGAGCTTCTTCTCCTCCTCCGTCATGATGATAAACCCATTGGAATACCACGGAGCGTGTGGAGATGGAGCAGATGATCGTGTCGAGCGGTGAGGTTGGACGGGCGGTCCTCCATATGTCCTTGAGGTTTGGTGAACCTCATAAACGAGCTTCGTGTAGCCCTCATGCCACCGAGGAGAAGAGTGTTGTTCCTCCTCGGTGGTGCCGTGTCCTCCTCCATACTCCAAGGATACTCGAAAACCGAGCGCCTCCTCGAAGAGGTTGTCTTAGACGACGATGATCCCTTCTTCTTCGGTGAAAAAGCTTGTAGTTTTATTCCATGATTGCAGCACTCTACCTCACAAATATATATCCGGGGTTTTCACCTGGTAACAAGGTACACAAATATTATTTTGGAGTCTGGACTTTGAGTGGATTAAGGGTGTGGATTTTTTGAGCTATCAAGCTTGGGAAGGTTGGCTATGTCTACGGAGGTTCTGGGCACACAAACTTGAACACACAAACTGAGGAAGGAGAGGGAAGCTTGCCTGCAGAAAACGGGAGCCGGGGGGCTCCTTAAGTAGGGGAGGCCGGCCGGCCTGGGCCGACCGGCCTGGGTGGCCTGGTGCTCCTCCCCGCCTCGGCTTTCTTCCAGCACGATCATTTCGCCTCTACAACTTTCCTGCCCGCGTGCTCCACGAGTTGCACCGCCCAAACGCTCTCGTCCACTCCTTTTCTTGCATTATTGGTCCTTCCACTTGATGCTTCATGCTTTGAGTCATGTCCATGCTCCCTTGCTCCACTTGCTTCACATGCCACCATGAAATTCCTGCAAAGTTCATGCTTGCTGCCCACCATGCTTGTCCTTTGCATGTGGACTTGGTGAAAGTTGATGAAAGAGTATCCAATGGTGCATGCATGATTAATTCAAACTAGATTGCCTCCCTTTAAGTGTGTTTAAGGCTAAGCACTCCTCTAATTTCGAAATTTAAAAATATTTTTCAGAGCCATGCAAGAGCTCAAGCATAAATTTAGAGAAGTTTTTAAACCATTAAAAACAAATGTAAGTCGAAAATATTTTCCGACTACGTTGATATCGGTCTCACCGGTATAGTTTGCCTTCATTGGTTGAGAGCGAACTTTTCCCGACTTGATCATGGGGGCATAGGTTTATGTTCTAATTTTGATTAGATGAGAGAGACTTTGAATAAAATAAAATTAAATGAGGCTTAGCAAAATTCTAATCTTAGAGAAACCAAGGATAAGGATTTTTAAACCAACCAAAAATCAAGTTTCTAGATTCACGCGAGTCCTACCACGTGCTGAAATTTAAATAACATCTAGATACAAGTCATGGCTCTACTCGTGTGTTTTTAGCATGAAAAGCAAGTCAACCACAACATCATAAAGAGGATGAATGGTTGAGTTAGGTTCTGAAATCTTTTTGGTTGTGGTTTCTCGAAAAAGAAGCAAACAAACACATAAGAGGGTTCATGCAAAGGGTTTATGACAAAGCACAAAATATTCAACCAAGAATTATGTCTCTAATATATTGTTCAACCATTCTAAGTCTAATATTTTGCGTAGTAAAATTCAAAACTGAATTATATTTAAAAAGACTTGAAAAACCTGGAATCAGGTTGTCCTCCCGGTAGCTTATTCTTCACTGGACGAAACGGGTTCCCTCCCGCCTAGCGCTTTGTTTATAGTCCATGGCTAGACTTCTTCACTTGATTACTCCGGATCAACGCTCTTTGTGGGTGTTGCAATCTTGGGTACCCACTTCCGCACCATCTTGGGCATGGGCTTCTTCTTCGGCTTAGTCATTTTTTTTGTCTTCACAGGCTGGCTTTGTCTTTTGGTCTTGATGGATGCAACAACTTCCTTCATGCAGTGGCTCGACATCTCAAACTCCGGTCCTTCGGTCGTGATCTTCATGGTCTTAGTGTGATCCTCCATCTCTCCTGAACGAGTTTGAGTAGCCTTCGCCGTCTTGGGACCTTGAGATTTCTCGGAAATTCTCCTTTGTTACCCATCGGGTGCCCGACAAGTTGTCCCACTTGCGTCTCTAACATCTTCATCACGATGAACACTTCATGTATAGAGCTTCCGACCTCCATCACCATGTCATCTAAATTCTTCAATATTTTCTCCATACCCTCAAACTTAGTGACGACATCCTTGATCTTGGACATGGTCGTACTCCTCACACTCCTTGCATGTGGATCTTGCTTCGGCAGCCTTTAGGTGTTGAGCTTCTTTCTCTATCTCCATCTTCTCTATCCTCCTCTTAATCTTGAACGGCCTTCCGGCGTCTTGAAGGTTTATGATAGGTAGATCAACGATGTCCGGGGTGCATAGCTTGATCTCGCGCTCCGGTTGTTGAGGTTGATCTTCCTTTGGACTTGGAGGTGGTGATTCCCTTGGAGATTTTGACGGTCCTTCGACTTTGGCTTTTGGATCTAGGGTTTCCAACCCTTTATCTTGTGTTGCACGTCCCCTTTGCCTGTAAAGTTTTCCTGGATCATCCACAAAACAAAAGTTTGGGTTTCTTGTAGAGGTAGTCAACCATCTCCGGTTAGGGTTAGTAATAAAACAAAAATCTAAAAAAAGAAAAATTAGGGTTAATCAAAACTAGATTAGGTTGATTTTTTTTCTTTTTGGAGATGATCAAACTTAAGAGATGCAAAAAAAATCAAAAGAAAAACTGAAAAATAAGCGATACTAGATTGGATCTTGATTGCTTGTTCCCCCGCAACGGCGCCAGAAAAAGGGGCTTGTTGACGGTTAATAGTTGTATCAAAGTTCGTTTAGACTTGCAAGCGGACAAGTCTCCCGTCGTAGTCAAGGGACCCTTCTTCCCTCGAGTGGTGAACCCAAGGTATCGAATCCGTGGAACAATGTGCAACGCAAGGATTCAATCTAGTAAAGCAAGGTAAGCTATCTTATGAAGACAAGTTGCATCTAATCTACTAACTCATAAAAAACGAATCTAATCTAATCTACTAAAGAGGTAGCAAGAGAAAGCAAGAGATAACCAATCTAGGGAGTCTAGATCATGCTTATGTTGTAGCTCCAAACAAGATAGATGAAGATAGAAAAACAAATCTCATTAAAAGCATCTTTAAATCGTGGCCTTCCATCCGACTCCGAAAACGCCCGCCTTTCGGAACCCCCGTTCTGTCACAACGTATCACTACTCATGCGGGTAGTCTAGCGCGAGTTCAATAGAACAAGTTGAAATCACTTGACCGGTCCGATATGGACCTCTAGCCACCGCGGCTACAAGAGAACCCTATGCAATCTAGCTATAGATAGATTGGTGAAAAAGCATAACCAAGAAGAAAACAAAATCATCGAGAAGGCACTTGATCGCTAGAAATCGGATTCACTATAAAAACTGCACCATGAATGATTACATGAACAAGATCACCACCGGGGCCCTACCTCGATCTTGATCCTCGCTCTGGAGCTCCGACGTGGTCTTCCATGCAAGGTTCCCATGTCGGCTAGGTAGACCCTAGACAACTAGCACGACCCTCATCTCTGAGATGGTGTCCCTCAAGCTTCTCTGCTCCTCGGCGGCGGATGATGAATTAGTTGATGCGTGGCTTTCGGTCGGGGGGCTATAAATAACCCGAGATGCAACTAGGTCAAAGGGGAGGCCGATTGGGCTCGGGAATAGGCCGGGCCGGTGGCCGGCCCGGGCCCTTCCCGGCCCGGTCGTAGCTGCTTCGCCGGTGTTGCTTCTCTCGTCTTCTAGATCCTCTCCCCTTTTGCATGTGGGCCCTTGTCGTCGGTTTCTCTCCGAATTGGACGAAGCTCCTTGTCTTCCAAGATTCGAGACTTTTACGGCTATGCCCTCGGAGTTTGTCATCTTCTCGGGCTTGGTCCTTGGGCTCTTGGAGTCATGTTCACTTCATTGCTTGACTTGTACCGGGCTTCAAGGTCTTGTCATGAAGTGCTTAATGAACTTATCCCGAAAGTCTTGCTTTCAACGTTAAAACCCTGCGTAAACACTAAACTCCAAAACTGACATGCACAAGTGAACTTGTTATACCACGGGGGTTAGTACCAATGGATAAGATACAAAAGTTATGCCAACACCGAAGGTAAACTCATGGCTAGGTTGACGGATTTTCACCATCAACAGTGGCGCGTCGGCGCATTCCCGCTCCTGCTCCGGGCACGCCGCGGCGCCGTCAGAAGCAGGGACGACCGCGCGTGACGATGAGGCCCCGGCGCCGTCCACCGGCGCCCCGACATCACGCCGCCGTCATCCCTGATTACGAGCACCCCCGTCGGGGGCTCGGGGGCTAGTGCGGGCAGGTTCCCCCCACCCCGGTCCCATCCGGGCGGCGGGGTGTCATCGTCCAGGATCTCCACCACCGCCGCCTGACAGCCGCCGACCATGGCCGTCGCCGGCGGAATCGACGGCGCGGTGACCGCCGTGGTCATGGCCGCCGTCGGGCCGCCACCACCTGCCGCGGCTCCACCACCGCGGCCACGCCGCGCAAGCCCTTGCTCATCGCCGTCGCCGCGCTCCCGGCCACCCGTGGCGCCCTCGATGAGCGCCGCCTCGTCGGGACGGACGCGTCTGCCCTAAGCGCCTTTGCAGGCACAAGGGGGGGGGGGACGGTCAGCGCCACCCTGCAAATGCGAAATCCAAAAGATCAAACTCACACCCCTCGAAACGGAGTGTCTGGAAAAGCAATGGCCTACCTCAGGGTGGAGAAGCCCCGTTTCCTCTTCCTCGAGGGCTCGGCGGGCGCTGAGGCCACGGCCGACTCAGCCACAGTCGCGCCCCTAGACGCCTCTGCAGCGCATGCTGGCACCTCCGTGGTGCGTGCTGACACCTCCGCGACACGCTCTGCCTCTTCCGTAGACCGCCCGGCGGCGGGCGCTTCCACGCCCGCCACAGGCGCTTGTTCCTCTACCGCCTCCGCGGTTCTCGGTGAGGGGGGCGCGGGCTCCCACCTCTCAGGGGGGCCTGCCCTCGTCGCTTTCCTCATCCTCTTCTTCCTCCGACGACAAGTACTCCTACGTCGTCGGGGGAGAAAGTCCCTGCTGCTCGTGCAGCCGGAACTCTTCGTCCCTCTGCTCTCGGCGCTCCTGACGCCGGATCCCCCGCTCCTTCTTCCGCGCCGCCCGCTCCTCGCTCCCGCCGCTGCGCGCGCATGCGCGCGCACTCGGGCTCGGGGTGTGGGCGGGTCGGACCGCGCACCGTTCACGGCCACCCTCTGCTAGGGAGGATGAGACGTCAGAGTCGCGGCGGCACATGGCGAAAGAATGAAGGAAAAGGCGAAGAGTCCACTCACCAGCGGGCCGTCGGGAAGCATGACGAACGACCAGAGGTCATAATTGTTGTTCTTGACAGCCTTGAGGTTAACGGCGCGCCTCGCTCTTGTGGCCGCGTACTCCTGGGGGAAACGGTCGTGCACCAACCGCGAGCGTGCCAGCACCATCGGGTCGGCCGTCTCATCCATCTCGAAGATGCGGAGCCTCCTCTCCATGAGGGGGATGATCCGCCGGTGGTGAAGGTTCGCGAGAACTGAGGCCGCACCCAGCACGGCGTCCGCCAGGTTCTTCAGCGCACGCAGGGCTGACTCCAGCTGGTCCTGGCGCAAAGACAGGGACAGACCTGATGGGAGCTAGGGTTCCCGATCTTCCGAAAGGTTCCGATATACGACGATTTGGTGAAGTCGCGACACAAATCGATCCGGCTTCCGAACAACACGTTCAAAAACCCCGCAATCGCAGCACCATGTCTCCTCAGGTTATCGACCGACGTTGCACGGCCGACCTCGCCAAGAAGGCTAATCCTTGCCTGCAAATCGAAGAACACAAGAAAGAACAAGGAAGAATGCAACACAATTGCAGATGTATGATTAAACTCACGAGTTGGGGTCTCACAAACCGAAGCGACGACAAAATTGTTCTTCACAGATTAATCTAAGCCAAAACCAAAACCCTAATGATGGAGGCGGCTGCTGTAATAAATAGTCTAGTGTCGTGGTCAACCCCTGGACGCACCCCCTAATGGGCTCAACGACGATACACGGCCCAAAGGCCAAAAGACGGTGACGCAGCACCGGGACAGATTCTGGACGCCACCTTGTTCGGACGATTCCCGTTGACTTAGAACGAATTTGGGCCTCAAACCAGTTGGATTGGAAGCTCTATGAAATTAACTTTCGAACCATATGTAGAACGTCGAAAACGGACTCCGTTTGTGGCCTGGGCGTCCGTTTTACCGAAGACAGCTCCTGGACTCCGAGTTGGACTCGAACTTGAGTTGTAGGGGGCCTCCATGTGACTTGGCCTCCCCTTGTTGGCCCTCCACACCTCCAAGCCTTCCTCCATGTATTTCTTGGTCTTCTCCTTGGTTCCTAATCACATTATAAACAATAGGTAGTAAATCATTCTTAAAATTATTAATAGGAACACTTAGGAACGAGCTCACCACTAGGTTTAATTGTCGCGCACGAGCTCTTGTAATTGGACCTTGAATAGGTTGAATGTCCAGCGGAGAAGCCTCGTGCATATCCATAGAAGTGATGTCCTCATCATCCTCCCCTTCTTGAATTGAAGTCGTCCTCGACTCAAGCGCATCTTCTTCTCCCAAGTAAGGCCTCAAATCTGAAATGTTAAAGGTGGGACTAACCCCGAACTCGGGAGGCAACTCAAGCTTGTATGCATTATCATTAATTTTCTCAATAATTTTGAAAGGACCATCAGCTCTAGGCATTAACTTGGACTTCCTCAAATCTGGAAAACGTTCTTTTCTTAGGTGCAACCATACTATATCACCCGGTTCAAGTTTCATTTCTTTTTTACCTTTGCTACCAGCAACTCTATATTTTTCAGTCATCTTCTCAATGTTGTGCTTAGTTGTTTCATGCATTTTCAATATAAATTCAGCACGTTGTTTAGCATCATTATGAATTCTCTCATTAGTAGGCAAAGGTAGGATATCAATAGGAGCACGGGGGTTAAAACCATACACTACCTGAAAAGGACTTACCCTTGTGGTAGAATGTGTTGTCCGATTGTATGCAAACTCCACGTGAGGCAAACATTCTTCCCACATCCTCAAATTCTTCTTCAAGACAGCCCTCAACATGGTGCCCAAAGTACGGTTCACCACCTCCGTTTTTCCATCAGTTTGCGGATGACAAGTGGTAGAAAATAACAATTTTGTTCCCAACTTGTTCCACAAAGTACGCCAAAAGTGACTCAAAAATTTCGCATCCCGATATAAAACAATAGTAGAAGGCATACCATGCAAGCGTACAATCTCTTTGAAAAAGAGGTCAACAATATGAATAGCATCATCACTTTTATGACATGGTATAAAGTGAGCCATTTTAGAAAATCGATCCACCACAACAAAAATGCTATATCTCCCCCTCTTAGTCCTAGGCAATCCCAAAACAAAGTCCATAGAAATATCTGCCCAAGGAATAGAAGGCACAGGGAGAGGCATGTACAAACCATGTGGATTCAAGCGAGACTTAGCTTTTTGACATGTAGTGCAGCGAGCAATGAACCGCTCGACGTCTCTCCTCATCTTTGGCCAAAAGAAGTGTGTGGCCAAAACATCCTCCGTCTTCTTTGCGCCAAAGTGTCCCATCAAACCTCCTCCATGCGCTTCCTGCATCAACAAATGACGAACGGAACTAACTGTAATGCATAGGAGGTTAGTTCTAAACACATACCCATCATTGATCACAAACTTGTTCCATGTACGTCCCTCTTTACAATTCAGCAACACATCTTTAAAATCAGTATCAAGCGCATATTGTTCTTTAATTGTTTCAAGCCCAAAAATCCGACAATCAAGTTGGGACAGCAAAGTATATTGTCTAGACAAAGCATCAGCAATCACATTATCTTTTCCTTTTTTATGTTGAATGATGTAAGGAAAAGATTCAATGAACTCAACCCGTTTAGCATGCCCACGGTTCAAATTACTTTGTGAACAAAGATACTTAAGCGCTTCATGATCAGAGTGTATAACAAATTCTCTAGGCCACAAATAATGACGCCACGTCTGTAAAGAACGTACAAGAGCATACAATTCTTTATCATACGTAGAATAATTCAGAACAGGACCATTCAATTTCTCGCTAAAGTATGCAACGGGTTTACCATCTTGCATCAAAACACCACCAATGCCAACTCCACTAGCATCACAAGCAAGCTCGAAAGTCTTACCAAAGTTCGGAAGTTGTAGCAATGGTGGTGTGTAAGCTTGTCCTTCAAAGTGTTAAAGGACTCCTCTTGCGCCTTTCCCCACTGAAACACCACATCTTTCTTCGTCAATGCATGCAGTGGTGCAGCGATGGTACTGAAATCCTTGATGAAGCGTCGATAGAAACCTGCAAGACCAAGAAAACTTCTCACCTGTGTAACATTTTGGGGCGGCGACCAACTCTGGATGGCTACAACTTTCATCTCATCCACCTCAATTCCCTGTGGAGTAACAACATAGCCAAGAAAAGAGACTCGATTGGTGCAAAAGATGCACTTCTCAAGATTAGCAAACAAATGCGCTGCTCTCAACGGATCAAAAAGAACACGTAAGTGTTCCATATGTTCATCCATAGACTTGCTGTAAATCAAGATACCATCAAAGTAAACCACCACAAATCGTCCAATAAAAGCCCTCAAAATCTCATTCATCAAGCGCATGAAAGTACTAGGTGCATTGGTCAAACCAAAAGGCATCACTAACCACTCATACAACCCGAATTTAGTTTTAAAAGTTGTTTTCCATTCATCTCCAAGTTTCATTCTTATTTGGTGGTAACCACTATGCAAGTCAATCTTTGTGAAAATTATAGCGCCACACAACTCATCAAGCATGTCGTCTAGCCTAGGAATAGGATGACGATATCGAATAGTAATATTATTAATGGCCCTACAATCAACACACATACGCCACATACCATCCTTCTTTGGAACCAAAAGCACAGGCACAACACAAGGACTAAGGCTCTCATGTACATACCCGCGGTTCAAAAGATCTTGGACTTGCCGCTGAATTTCCTTAGTCTCCTCTGGATTGGTTCTATAAGCAGCACGCTTTGGCAAAGCGGCTCCCGGGATCAAATCAAGCCGATGCTCTATTCCTCTCAAAGGTGGCAGCCCCGGGGTATCTCGAGCTGGAAAAACGTCCTCAAACTCCCCGCAAAATGTTAGTGACCGCAGGAGGCAAAGAGCTAGAAATATAACCAAGTGAAAGCAAAGCTCGTTTGCATATCAAAACATAGCAAACATCATCATCAAAAATTTCAGCAAGGTCACATTTTGTTGCAAGCATTACTCCACCCCCTAATTTAATTCCCTAAGTGTCGGATTTATGCGTGGCTTTCTCCTTTTTAGGTGGGTACACGAAATTAGCAACTTTCTGATTTTTGGACTTATCATTACTCAAACTAGCAACTCTTTCTTTATCGAGCCGTACAATTTCGGCAGGGGTCAAAGGAACCAAAGTGATTTTCTTTCCTTTATGCATGAATGTGTAATTATTACTTCTACCATGGTGTGTAGAATCATTATCATGTTCCCATGGACGACCCAACAAAAGTGAACAAGCTTGCATAGGTACCACATCACAATCAACATAATCAGTATATGCACCAATGGAAAAAGAAACTCTGCAAGTTTTTAATACCTTAGCTTTACCGAGTCGTTTAACCACTGAATATAGTAAGCATGTGGATGTGGTCGTGTGGGCAAGCCAAGCTTCTTGACCAGATCAGAACTCACCAAGTTGTTGCAGCTTCCTCCATCAATAATCACACGCGCGCATCGGTTCTAGATGACGAAGAAAGTCTGGAACAAGTTGTGGCATTGCAACCTCTCAGGCTGCTGGATTTGCATGCTGAGCACACGCTGAACAATGATGTTCAAATGGCCCGACGAAGTTTCTCCTCCATGAATGACACATTTCTCAACGTCGTCAATACCATCCTCCTCATCGTCGTCTTCTACGTCAGAGGCGCTGATGTAGCTTCCATCTTCTGTCGCCAAATATGCCCGCTGACTCGGGCAATCGTTCTTCACGTGGCCAATACCATGACAACGGTGACGCTGAATGCTTGAAGTGCATCCCGTCGAGGCGACAGATGAAGAACTCTGAGCTGGTGCCTGCGAAACACTTTTACCTGAATCTGCAGCACGTGGGGAGTCTTGTTTGGCTTAGGCGCTACACCGCTCGTAGTTTTCTTGGTCAATGGTGTAGATGCTCGAAAGCTCGAAGATTTGGGCAGCCCCGAATGCGCCTGTGTGCGTGGCGCGAAAGATGTTCGGCCACCAGTCTTTTCCTGCAAATGACGACCCTACAACTCCTCTGCAAGCATAGCAAACTGGAACAACTGGTTGATAGTAGTAAATTCCTTATAATCAACTATGTCCTGGATCTCACGTCTTAAACCCGAATAAAAACGAACAAGCTCATCCTCGGATTCCTCAACTATCCCACAAACGCATCAAACCCTTTTGAAGCTCACCATAGTAGTCCTGCACAGATTTATCTCCCTGATCTAAATGCATCAATTTCTTACGCAGTTCTCTATGATAAGAAGGAGGAACAAATCTATAACGCATAGCAACCTTTAGTGCTTCCCAAGTAGTAGGCGCAAGACCTGCAGCAACTAAGCCAGACCACCAAATGATAGCAAAATCTTTAAACTCACTACTAGCTTGTCGAACTCTATGTTGCTCAGGCACAAGGTGGGCATTAAATTTTTGTTCAACCGTCATCTCCCAATTAAGATATCCATCAGCATCATAACTCCCAGAAAATGAAGGTAAAGTAAATTTAACCTTAGCATAGGGTCTGGGGGAGCACGGTTACCACCTGCGTTGTGAGCACGAACACGCCCTTGAATGCGTGCCTCTCGTGTAGCAGCCTCGTCCACATTGCCATGGACGTCATACACTACATCTTGATCTTGTTGAGGTGGTGGACGAGTTTCCAACGCAGCAATCCGATTAGTGAGCGTGGTGATCCGCCTATTCAAACCTGCAATAGTGTCAGTAAGGTGTAGTCCATTAATACTCTCGGTGACGGCTCTGGTGATCGTCTCTCCTATCTCTGTCCGGGTGGTGTCCAAGAGAGTCTGCAGCTGGGTTTAGCTGACACACTCGTTGAAGTCCTTTGGGGAAGCTCCATCATCTCCTGCCATTGTAAGCACCAAAAACAGGAACAAACAGTGAAAGGTATCCCTAAAAAATCTTCTACGAAGGTGTGGTGGTGCCTCTCAAATGAATCAACACTGGCAAAGGAAACACCTTACCAAGCTCTTACAACGTTCTTACCAGTAAGGCAAAGGATACCTGGAAGATGTAGACTGCGATTGCAAAGATCAAGAACCTGTGCTGCTCAGAAGTGATATGTGGAGCTATAAGAAGGCCAAAAATATGAGTGGAACACAATTCACAAACAGTTAGTAATGCTGAATAAATGTCCAAAGTTACTTGTCCCTAGTTGCTAGTCTAGTCGAGTCTTAGAAGAGTGGTAACCAACAAAGATGGAACAAGAATGATGATGATGATCAAAGATGGCACAATATCAGCAAGTAGACAACACAACACACGAAACAGCAAGTGTATCCTCTATATACGTTTCCCGGTTTCGTCTCTTAACACTAGTAGAAATTAATTTCTTCACTTTTTTCTTATTTTTGTTTTTTTTCTCAACTAGGAACACATAAATAGGAACACCACAAAGTATCACTTCAATCAGATGTAAGATGTGATCTATAGAAAATCACGACTGCTCTCCAAAACTGATGCCGAAACTTCATAGTCCGAAACAACTCCCTTCTGTTATTTTTTTTGCTTTTTTATTTTCGCCCTGCACCAGAGAGGCAGTGAAATGTATGTGTAAAATTTTGAGAGCTTTCCAGAAAGCACGAGAACGTCTCAATCGGAGTTCCGAGCGAAAAGTTATGCCCGTTTTAAGGAGGACCCTCCGAGTTAGGTTTTTGTGATGGCATTGGTGAATCAGATGCGAATCGGGTGGGATGAAAATATGGAGTGGCGGCAGCGGACAAAGGGGATCACACAACTGAACCAAAACACGATCTAAACCAGCAACAAAAACACGAACTAGGACACAAACTCAACACTACGGACTCTGAAAGAGAATCATGCAAAAGGCTAAACATGGCTTTAGGACAGGGAAAACCTAATCGACTACACAATCTTTTTTTTGGCTTTTCAGTGGACTATAGGACGAAGACAAAAAGAAGGGTAAGGGTGAACCTGACAGTAAACCAAGCTTTGATAACCAAATGATGGGAGCTAGGGTTCCCGATCTTCTGAAAGGTTCCGATATACGACGATTTGGTGAAGTCGCGACACAAATCGATCCGGCTTCTGAACAACACGTTCAAAAACCCCGCAATCGCAGCACCACGTCTCCTCAGGTTATCGACCGGCGTTGCACGGCCGACCTCACCAAGAAGGCTAATCCTTGCCTGCGAATCATTCTTAAAATTATTAATAGGAACACTTAGGAACGAGCTCACCACAAGGCTTAATTGTTGCGCACGAGCTCTTGTAATTGGACCTTGAATAGGTTGAATGTCCAGCAGAGAAGCCTCGTGCATATCCATAGAAGTGATGTCCTCATCAAGGCTGTGCCACCAAGAGTCGGCCTTCTCCCTCAGAACTTTGCCGGTGTAGGGGGGAGGCCGGGCTCGTCGTTGCGAAGGTAGAACCACCCCCGCCCATTCCGCGTTGTTGGAAGTCATCGTGCAGGGAATGTAGAGTTCCTTGTGTGACTCCCGTAGCGAAATGGACATCCCGCCGGCGTGCACCGCACGGCGCACCCGCGGCTCCGGCGTGGAGGGCGTGTGCAGCTCCGCGCGGAAAAGGTTGACCAAGAGATCCCAGTTCCTTGGGATCCCCACGAATCCCTCGCACACGCCGACGAAGGTGGCAGCCTGCGAGATCGCGTTCGGCGCGAAGTTGTGCAGCTCCACGCCGTAGTGGTAGCATAGCCCGTGCATCAAGCGGCTCACCGGCACCGCGAAGCCACGCTCGTGGTGGCAGACGAAGCTGACGACGTAGCCGAACGGCGGGTTGGGCTCCCGGTCCGCCGCCGGCAGGACGATCCACACCGGGGGTTGCCCGTCCACATTCGGCCCCAGCTGGCCGCCGTTCTCGAGCTCGTGCAGCGCGAACTCCGTCACCATCGAGCGGGGCCACGGCAGCAGGTGCAGCACCTGGATCGACTGCGGGGGCGCCATTGCAGTTGGCGGTAGCGAGCGGAAGAGAGATGGGCGGCGAACGCTAGGAGAAAACGAAAGGGCGCGCAGTGCTCTAGAGCGGAAGCAGGAAAGACGGGAGCGATGGGCTCTAAGTGTTGAGGTAAAGAGCTCGCCCCTCCCTCCTCACGGATCTATAGATCCATGGGAGCCATACTCCCCGAATCGCGCGCTCCGCGCGCATTCACTGCAGGTGACGACATTCGTCACCGACGAACGGGGGCCACCATGACCGGAGAGGCCAGGCGCACGCACGCGCGCAATCATTACGGCGCGGCAACCGAAGAGCTACGGCGGGCCGTCACGTCCGCCCTCCCACGTCGCCCACTACACGCGCGGCCGCAACGCTTGAAAAGGCACGCCCGCAGCGCATAACTGTGGCCACGACTGTGGGCATTAAATGTCCTGGTCCCTCACCAAGTAAGGGTGTCCCTCGAGCGGCCCGAGCCCGAGGCTCGAAAAACCCGACCCTCGAAGGGTGCGATTACCGACCAGTGGTCTCGAAGCCCACTCATCGAGAGCGGGCACCACAGGTGCCCTCGATTCAAAGGGGATTACTGATCAGCAACTCGCAGGCCGGTCCGACCGCAAGCCCTCGAGTCTTGCAGATGTAAAAAGTCAGGGGCACCCAGCTGCCACCCTGCAGTGGCCCTACTGATCAGGGGTTCGAAGCCTGACCCTAGAAGGGTTCGAACAGGCGCCCCAGATCAACAGAGTTAGGGACGACAAGGGCACGTGCATTCGATCCTATCCTCAAGCCCAACGGCTCGAGGGCGCTCCACATGTCGTATTCAAGAGCCAACGAGGGCAGCTAGTCGGGGGGATCCCATCGAGGGAGAGCTTACGCGCCCTCGGTACCTAGCGAACGGGACCGAGCCCCACCTAGCAAACCCGCGTAAGCTCTTTCATGGACAAGTCTCCAGACCACGAGCCAACCCTTATCGAACGGGGCATGGGCGTCCACTTGAATTACCCGGTAACAGCTCAATGAGGGATCCACAATTCGCGACCCGATCGATGGGAGTTGCGGAGACCTCACCCTCCGTCCCGCGGAGGTACGGCGAGGGAGCGTCTAAACCAAGTCGGAGAGCTCACCCCGATCGCTTCGAATGGGCCCAGGCTCGAGGGCTCGACGCACGGCTACACCCCCTATGGCATACCAAACGCAGATGATTTCGGGTATGTGCGTGCACCACCGAGGCCGGCTGGAATATTGTTGATGCCGGTTGAAACTAACACACCGCACGCTGGTAAATCCTGTGTAAAAACCCTTGCAGGAGCACCTACGCTACTGCAAAGCTTCGGGGGCTAGACCCACGGGTCCGCTAGCGCGGCCCCACGGAATAGCATCAGCAACTAGGGGGGAGAACATCCCATCAGCAAGCGTCAGCATCTAAGGGATCCTAACGGATACACCCACAGATGCTCGGGGGCTACTGTTGGGGACAGCCACAAGGGTCCCCTAAACAACCAGGGGAAACCCGCTTAAACTCGTAAAAAATAAACGAAAATGATCCTAAACACACGCACAAAACGAACCTGCGTGCCCACGGCCTTGTCAAACAATTGTCCCAGCCACCCCTCGAGCAGAACTCCGCTCCGCTCGAGGGGTGCGGCGCCGCCTCGGCACAAATCCGCCCGCTCGTGGGTCGATCACCCCCTCGAGTGGGGATCCGTCTCGCTTGAGGGTCGGACGACCCTTGACCCTCGAGCCGGACTCCGCCTTGCCCGAGGGCTGGACGCACCCACTCGCGTGAGGCCCCGTCTCGATTGAGAGCCAAACGCCCCCTCGAGCGAGTTTCCGCTCGCTCGAGGGCATCACGGGCCGCCGCCCCCATACCTGCCCCTCCGGCAGGGGCATTTAATGCACTGACACCTGCAGGAGTCCAAGTCAAAGGCGAATCCACGCCACTACGCGCCTGGGAATCATGCCCCGCCACTGCTCCGCCGACTCCCCGCCATTGTGTGATGCTGTGCGGCGTGGTCAGCAACCGCCCCGCGGCACCGTACACCCACTCCCGTACGGCCGGCGCTCCGCACCCTCAAAAAAGTATAGCGGAACCCTCGAAGGGATGACACACAACTACTCTGCGCCCGCACGGGACGACGCCGTGACGTCAAGCCAGTGGGAGCGGTCACCTCTGTCGCCATCAGCCCTATGCGACCACCCCGGCCACTGCACCACCATGCCCGACGCTGTGGAACATGCAGCGACAGGACACCACCACGCCAGCCACTGTGCCTCGTACGGCCTCATGTCAGTGGCACCCTCGAATCCCCACGCGGACGGCCCTCGAACGAGCAACCTCAACGCCACACCCCTCGAGGCCGCTTCTGGAGACGCACAGGATACGCCGTGACGCCCCGCTAGAAGCGAGATTCGCCAGGACAACCGTCTACTCCGTGGCACTGTACGCCATTCCTCTACACGTAGGCAAAATAGTGTGGCACGCTTGTAAACTGCATCCTCCTTGGCTTATAAAAGGAGGGGCAGTCCCCTAGCCACAGGGGAACGACGGATAGCGAACACACGCACGCTCTCCGCCTTCACCATGATATTGGCACTTGCCTCAATCCGTACCTCTGTGACCTGGAGGGACCTCCTCTCCCGCCTCGCTTGTAGCCCCCCTCTACGAGCAACATGGTGCAATGCAATATAGTGCTCCGAGCACATCACTGCTGGACGTACGGCCCCCGACCGGAACAAGGATAAAATCAGTGTCACCAATTGCTTAGCACCGACCGTCGAGAGATAGATCTTAGCGCTTCTTACTAGTTAGTGTCGGGACTACATTCCGCACCGACAATTATCGCGCCCTAAATGCGGCAACCATCAAGAAGAAGTACCGCTACCCCGGATCGATGACCTGATGGATCAGCTAAGGCAAGCCAAGTTCTTTAGCAAGATTGATCTCCGATCATTCTATCACCAGATGAAGATTCGACCGGAGGACATCCACAAGACCACGTTTGTGACCCGGTATGGACAGTATGAGTACACTATCGTATCGTTCGGTCTTATGAACGCCCCGGCGTACTTCATGAACATGATGAACAAGGTGTTCATGGATGAGTTGGACAAGTGTGTCATTGTATTCATTGACGACATACTAGTCTTCTCCAAGACCACAGAGGAGCATCAAGAGCACCTACGGATCGTGTTGGGAAAGCTCAGGCAGCAGCAAATGTATGCCAAGTTCAACAAGTGTGAGTTTTGGATGGAAGAAGTCGCTTTTTCGGCCATGTGTTGTCAGCTAAAGGAGTGGCCATAGATCCGAGCAAGATAGAAGCAGTGTCCAAGTGGCAGTCATCGAAGTCTGTGACAGAGATCCGCAGTTTTCTTAGTTTAGCCGGATACTACCGCTGGTTTATCGAGAATTTCTCCAAGATTGCAAAGCCCATGAAAGAGCTGTTGAAGAGCAACACACCGTATGTGTGGTCGGACAAGTGTGAAGCCAGCTTTCAGGAGCTCAAGACTTGCCTCACCACTACACCGGTCCTAACTCTTCCCGATGCATGCAAAGACTTCGTGGTGTACTGTGATGCATCGAGACAGGGACTCGATTGTGTATTGATGCAGGGAGGCATAGTGGTTGCCTATGCCTCGCGACAGCTTCGGAAGCATGAGGAGAACTACCCACACATGACCTCGAGCTAGCTACTGTCGTTCACGCTTTGAAGATATGGAGGCACTACCTGATGGGCAACAAATGCGACATCTATACCGATCACAAGAGTCTGAAGTATATCTTCACGCAGTCAAAGTTGAACTTGAGGCAAAGAAGATGGCTAGAGTTGATCGAGGACTACGACCTGAACATTCACTACCACCCGACAAAGCAAACGTCGTAGCAGATGCATTGAGTCGCAAGCATTACTGCAACATCCTGATGGTACAGAAGGAACAACCGGCACTGTATGAGGAATTGGAGAAGCTGAGTTTGGAGATAGTAGAGGTAGGGCAATTGAACAAGTTGAGGGTGAAGTACACACTCGCAGACCAGATCTGGCAAGCTCGGAAAGGATGTCCGGAGATTGAGGAAGTGAAGTCCCTGATGGCCAGAGGGAAAGCACCCGACTACCGCCTCGACGAGCAAGGCACTCTATGGTTAAAGAACCGCATCTGCGTGCCTCCAAGCAAGGAGATTCGAGACTCAATCCAGAAGGAAGCTCACGACTCTCACTACTCGATTCACCCAGGGTGCACAAAAATGTACCAAGATCTGAAGGTACGGTTCTGGTGGGAGAAGATGAGGGAAGACATTGCTGAGTACGTCGCTCGGTGTGACACGTGTCAGAGAGTGAAGGCAGAACACTAGAGACCCGTCAGTTTGCTGCAACCACTAGAGATACCCACGTGGAAGTGGGATGATATCAATATGGATTTCATTGTGGGTTTGCCGCATACACAAAAAGGGAATGACTCCATTTGGGTGATTGTCGATCGATTGACCAAGGTAGCACACTTCTTGCCAGTGAAAATCAACTACAGTGTGAGCTGGCTTGCAGAGCTTTATGTGGACAACATTCTGAAGCTTCATGGGGCTCCGAGGAGCATTGTGTCAGACAGAGGGCCACAGTTTACTGCACAGTTCTGGAAGAGCCTACATGCTTCCATGGGCACCGAGTTGAACTACAACACAACTTTCCACCCCCAGACGGATGGTCAGGCGGAGAGAGTGAATCAAGTCCTAGAAGACCTTCTGAGGGCATGTGTGTTGACCTACGGGTCAGATTGGGAGAAGAGCCTGTCCTATGCCGAGTTCTCTTATAACAATGGCTACTAGGCTAGTCTCCGTATGGCGCCCTTCGAGGCTCTCTACGGTAGATGGTGTCGAACCCTGTTGATGTGGTCCGAGGTGGGGGAGCGAACCTTCTTTAGTCCCGCCACCATTGTCAAAGTTGAAGAGAATGTCTCAAAGGTCAGAGAGAATCTGAAGATACCTCAGAGTAGGCAAAAGAGCTACGCTTACCCAAAGAGGAAAGACGTCTCGTTCGAGGTGGGAGAGCACGTCTACTTGAAGGTGTCACCCCTTCGAGGTACAAAGAGGTTCCATGTCAAGGGGAAGTCGTCCCCAAGGTACGTTGGCCCGTATCCGATTGTGAAAAGGATCGGGAAGGTGGCTTATAAGCTTGAGCTACCTCCGGAGCTTACCGGAGTGCATCCGGTGTTTCACGTGTCTCAGCTTCGGAAGTGTGTGATTGTCGAGAAGAAGGTGCCCGCTCAGGCACTCGATGTCCAGGAGACCCTGGAGTACTTGGAGTACCCGGTCCAGATCCTAGACTGGGCGGAGAAGTTGACCATGACTACCAACACGCGAATCTGCAAGGTGCTCTGGAGTAATCACTCCGAACGCGATGCAACGTGGGAGAAGGAGTCCGTGATGAGGGAGAAATACCCTCACCTCTTCGAACCAGAGGTAACTTCTTAATCTCGGGGACTAGATTCTTGTGAGGGGTGTACGTATATGTAACATCCCTGATTTTGCTTGTTTGTAAAAATGTGGAATTTCAAAAAACTTGATTTGGATTTGAGTGCTTATGAAATAATTAAGGATGTCTTCCTTTTTCACTTCCCTAAAGTCCTAGACTTTTAATTGATTCCAATCCATAAACATTAGGACTTTTAAATGCTAGTGTGAGGAGTTGGAATTTTATTTGGATTTATTTGTGTGGATTCAAATTGAATTGGAATTCAAATTTGAACTAAATAGAAAATAGAAGTTAAATAGGAAACCCCTTACCCTCTTCGTGGGCCGCCAAATTCGCTTCGGCCCACTCCAGCTTTCAGCCCACGCGCGGCACAGCAACGAACCGCCAACCCGCGAGCCACATCACCCGCAGGCTTGGGTCGCTGCCAAGAGGGACCCCCTCATCAGGTCGCCACCTTACACCTTTCATATTCCTCTCTTTTCCCCTTTCCCCCGTCTTCTCTCTCGCGCCGCGCCGCCACCGTGGAAAGGTCGGTCGTGCAGCCAAGCCGCCGCTACCGGATGCCTCCACTCATCACGCGCATGATCCAGTCGTCCGCTCTACCTACCACCCATTGTAAGAGCTGCCGCAAGCGCCTCGCCCAGAACCCTAACTAGTTGGGGTTTCGCCTCCCCAATCCGCCCGGTGACGTCATGGAGGGGGGAGAGGAGGAGCAGGAGGCAGGGAAGTCCGTCCGGGGGTGCCGACCGTCTTCGCCGAGCCGGTGCCGCCCGTGTGGAGGAGCCGGAGCTGCGGAAGCCGCGCACACCTACGTCCCTGCCTCGTCGATGTCCTCTGCTTCCTCGCTTTGCCGCTGCGTCAAGCTTTTCTTCACCGCTACCTTCACCTTCTGGTCGCGCAGACCGTAGGTGAGCACACCGCAACCCTTCCCTCTTGTGGCGCCTGGCCTTCAAGCCGTCGACGCGTACCGGCCTTGTGTGCCGGGAGCAACTTTGAGCAGCACCGCGCCGCCGTGCTCGCCGCCGAGTGACGCCGGCCTTCATGCCAGGCTAGGACGCTTTCTTGCAGGTGACGCTATCGTCGCTCCCGCGTGTGCAGCCCGCTCGTTTCCCTTTTTCTCGGTTCTTTCTCCGTTATACGCAAAGTTCCGCCGTGCCGCCACCGCGTACCCCCGCGCATTGGCGCACACGCTCGTCGAGCTGTTCCGGCATGCACGACTCACGAATGCGCCAAAGGTCCACCCTTTCTTGGATGCCAGGACCATCTAGTGCCGCCACGCCGTGTTTCGCTCGGGGTTTCCCCAAGCTTGTCGTCGTTGTGCATGCCGCCGCGGCTGAACCGGCCGGCGAGCCAATGACGATGCACGCCCGTGCACTCACGGACCCGCATCTCACCGCACACCCACGTGCGCACGCGTCCGTCCATGTGCACTCTGCCAAATCGAGCTGTTGGCTTCCTGAATCGCATCGCTTCGCGCGCACGCGCGTGAGCCGAACCCGCCGGCGTCGGCCACCCCAGCCACGCCGCTGGTGGCTCTGCCTCTCACCGCCGCGGGTCCAAACCCAGCCAAAGGCCGCCCTTTTTCTTGTCTATCGGTTCGCTTCATTAACCCAAGCTTCGCCTTGGGGCAAGTTGCCCAGCACCCGTTGGCCCTCGCCGCTGGTGAGGTCTTGACCGGCCGCTGCGCCTTTGGGGCATTCTTTCGAGCACCTTCAGCCGATTAGGGATGGGGGTTTTCCCCTCTCCACACGCGGGGCCACACGCGCGTCTTTCTGCACCTGATTCAATCAGATCCCATGCGGCCGGCCACCCAGGGTGGAGCCACACCCGCGCCCGCACCGCGCCAGGCCGCAGGACGCCATCCCCGAATCTGGTGCGCCGCACCACGTCACCCGCCACGCCAGCAGCCACGCGGGCTGCAGTAGGCTTAAAGCCGCTGCGTTGGCAGCCACCTCAGCCACTGGAGCCCTCTAGTAGCTGGCTTGTAGTCAGCTTTAAGTCCCTTAGAGCTAGCTAGTAGTCAGCCTAAGGTCTGTGCTATTGGGTATATGTATTTTATTTCCAGAAAACTGTTTTATCTTTGGAAAATCTTAATAAATCTGTTTTGCTCCGAAAAATATAAAACCTTTTCCAAAAATTCTCTAAAACCTTAAACTCCGTGCTAGGCTAGTGTTTGCATTCTTTTGGCTCTTAATTGCCGTTCTTTTGGAGTTAATTGCAATAGGGTCGTTGTTTATTTTCTTTTATGCATTGTTAGGAGCAGCTGGAGTCGGGGAGCTGAACCCGGAGTACGACTACGTCGACGACTTTGCTGCGGAGGACTACCAGACCCCAGGTTCACGCCCGACTGACTTTGAAAACCTATAGACATTGCAATATAGTTTTCTTGCGCTTTACTTTATATGCATGTTGATGAACCTTGCACTGCCTACTTTAAGTATCTTGACCTTGATTGTCCTACTACTATATATGTTTATAAGCGTGTATATACGCTGAGCTTCGTGATGCATGTGTTGGGATGGGAATAGTGGTTCTTGGCATGAGTGGGATAAAACTGATAGGAGAAGGCGTTTCTCGGTAACTTGGCGGGGGTAAGCTCGAGACAACCGATCTAGGATCGGGAATAGGGGTGCACTCCTCAGTGCATCCCTCCTGTGACGGTTTTCGGAGCCTAGGTGTTGGGGTTTTACTTGCGTTTGGAGGATATGAGCTCGCCCCAGTCTGAAACCAAGTGGATCAACTTGTCGATAGGACTTTCATACACACCACGTCGCCGAGCGTGGGGTTAGGGCCGAGTTGAGCTTGGCAAGTGCGGAACCATACCTGCCAGGAGGATAGCAGGGTATCATTGGAGGAGAGGTGGAGGTGATACCACCCTCTCAGAGCGTCTCCTGTGTGGCCACACGGGGGCATTTCACAGTTCCGATGCCGTCCCTTCTGAGGGGGGGCATTTTTGAGGGCCAGATGCAGGATCGGACCGTAACTACCGAGAGTTCACATGGTAGCATGGGCTCGGTCGAGCGTACACCGGCCGGGTGCCATTCCGGGATGGGTACAGGTGTACACACTCTGCAGAGTTGTTCGATCTATAGTTGTAGCCGCGTCCTCGGTCATGGACAATGCCTAGAAGACATGTTCGTTCCTCATGTTTTGGGATTTCTACCTTCCCCCTATAGATGAGTGTATGGTGAGCCGTGGTTGCAGTCGGTTAGAGGAGAGAGGCTCCATCTACCTCATTGATCTGATTGCAATCATTGAGGTGTGAGGAGAGGAAGTTCTCACACCGACCCTAGATAGGAGTTGGTTGTGGAGACGGGGCCCTGGGTGACCAAGTGATTCCGAGTTGTGTTGAGAGCTTTGGGATGGGATCTTGATGGAGATATCTTGATATTGTTCTGCTGCTGCCACATAGGAAACCAGAGTCGCCTCCTTGTCTCTTTTTCTCCCTTTAGAAGTTAGGCCACTTAGAGCTACATACAGTTGGTGACGTGGACCTATCCCACTCCTTGGGGATAGACTTTGGGTGTGCAGGGTACGAGTCCGAGTACGACAACAACACCGATGAATGGTACAACTGAGGGATGCGTCGCTTCGCCCAAGGATGCCTATGGCGAGAAGAATAAAAGACGGTTCTAAGATGCTAGCTACCGTTGCGTAGAATTTCTCTATGATTCAGCCAAGAGGCTTGTAATGATGTACTCCATAATGGACATGTAATAAATTATGTACTTTTACTCTTATGTGATGCGATGTATGACTTTGTGATATTATCTGTGAGACGTTCTGTACGCGACAGCCACTGATCCAGGGACTATCGCGATGGTACAGGGACTCGGGTTTTCTATGAAAATCCGGGGTTTTATAGTATATCTAGTGCACTTGTCCTAAATGCTCCAAGTGAGATTACAATAGGACATTACATAATCAATGATTGCTTCTCTTGCAGAAAACCAAACCAAAAAAAGGATAAATGCAAGAAACACTAGAGTTTGGGTAGTGTGATGTAATATAATTTTGCTATTGAAGCAAATGTTCTTGCCTTTAGCAGTAGGACACTTCTCATAAAAGTACACCAAGAAAATCTTTACTGTAATCATTAGATAGTGCCGCTTAACTCAACTTCTCATGACTAGGCGACCATAGAGGTTATTGCGGAAACTTATTCTTCATGACGTCTTCCCTTGCTAGAATAACTGAATGCTTTGGATCCAACAAATGGTGATGTCAACGACAAATTTCGTCTCTAGATGGTCGTGCTAACTATCCGTGTGTTGATTGGGAAAGAGATAAGAAAGAAGAGAATGACAAAACATTGTATAGTAATGAATCTATGTTGGATAAGATTATTAATGATGTTAACAATGCCTACTGAATTCAAGCTACATCTGATGATGTGTACATGAGTTGTGGCTAGGGCTGGACCCCGGCCAACTCAGCTCGGCTCGGCTCGGCTCGGTCTGGCTTGTTAAACAAATGAGCCAGCTCGGCTCGGCTCATTAAAAAATGAGCAAAAATACCTGCTTGGCTCGGCTCGTTAGTAGCTCGAGCCAGCTCGTTTGGCTCGTGAGTCGGATGTACATTTGATGTTGCCACTTTTGTATATAGAAAAACATAGAAATATATTAATCTTAAAGTTCCAACAATGCAAAAGAATACCGGATAAGCACCATACATAGATTAATGTTGCTTGTTCTTTTATTCTTTACTTGGTTGCCGACCCATTACTGTCCACTAGCAAACAAAAATAACTAACAAGAAGCAAGAATCAGTAGTTGGACTAGTGCGTGCACTGCAGCCGGCGGAAAGCTAATAACGAACTGGCCAAATCTCATTTCATGCTTGTACGTGTACCTGCAGCCGGCTAATGATGTAGTTCTTGTGTGCTCATCAATCGAATCCGTCAGGCGGATAAGCGCACAGTCGTCGTGCCCATGTGGAAGAGAGAACCCTAGCCACCCAATTCTTTGGAGACTCAAGGAAGGGAGGCGTCGAGAGCAGCCGAATAGACGAAGATGGACAAACTTAATAGCAGATTAGCAGCCGAACAGACGAGCTGGCGGGTGAAGGGACCCGTTGGAAAATGAATCGGCTTAATGCCTTAATCAATGCAGTCTTTGGAAAATGTATCGACTGAATTTGGCCCACTGGTCGACTCAACTCCCTGTGTTGACTCTTGAAGCTCGACTTGCTCGTGAGCCGCTCGCAAGTTGGCTCGAGCCAGCTCGTTTTTGAAATGAGCAAAAATGTCTGCTTGGCTCGTTAGAAATATCACCGAGCCAAGCCAAGCCGAGCCGAGCTACGATCAAGCCGAGTTGGCTCGTGAGTTCTACACTTGCGGTCCAGCCCTAGTTGTGGCCATCCGGTTGCTGACATTGAAACCTTCCTAAGATCGGCCACCCTAGTCATTGAACGTGTACCCGACACAAGTAAAAGCTATGACATGCAGAAGGGCATGTCGGTTTGTGCAAGGCACACTTCATTCATTAACTTTATGGGTTGTACACTATTATTTTGTGTTTTTTATCTACAACATAATCAAACACAAAAAGTGTTGTTTCACCCACATAGAGCCAGACCCACCCGTTAGAGCTTCTTCTCTCCTCATTTCTCTTTCCTTTTCAATTCCATAGCTGCACCGACATGGGCTAAATAGCCAAGGAAACAAATTTTGGCAGCTGGTTGCCAAGAATTCCATTTTTTCTTTGGCTCTCCACATTTGGCGGGCTTTGCTTGGCATGCATCTATTAGACAATTACCCTTGTTTTTTATCTATATTTCTTGTCAATTTTCCTATATTTCTTAGCAGTTTTGGGTTACCGTGGCAATTCAGGATTATGATTGTGTACGTATACACAGTGCACTTGTCCCAGACGCTCCAAGTGAGATTACAATAGGACATTGCGTAAAAGACGATTGCTTCTCTTGCAGAAAGCCAAACCATAAAAAGGGTAAATACAAGAAACGCCAGAGTATGGGTAGTGTGCTGCAATATGCTTTTGCTAATCAAGGAAAGGACACTTCTCATAAAAGTGCACCTAGAAAATGTTTACTGTAATCATTAGATGGCGCCGCTTAATTCAACTTCTCATGACCAGGTGACCATAGAGGTTATTGCAGAAACCTATTCTTCATGACGTCTTCCCTTGCAACAAAAACTGAAAGTTTTGGATCCAACAAATGGTGATCATAACAACAAAATTCATCCCTAGATCATCAACCTAATTCTCCATGTGTTGATTGGGAAGAAGATAAAAAAGAAGAGAATGACCAAACATTGTCTAGTCATGAATCTGTGTTGGATAAGATTATTAAGGTTGTTAACTATGCATATCAAATTCAAACCGCATCTGACGATGTGTTCATGAGTTGTGGCCCTCCGGTTGCTGACATTGAAACGTTCCTAAGATCAGCCACCCTGGTCATTGAATGTGTACCTGACACAAGTAAAAGCAATGACAAGCAGAAGGGCCTGCTGGTTTGTGCAAGGCACACTTCATTCATTGACTTAATGGGTTTGACACTATTATTTTGTGTTTTTTTGTCTACAACACACTCAAACACAGAAAAGTGTTGTTTCACCCACACGAGCCGGACCCACCCGTTAGAGCTCCTTGTCTCCTCCTTTCTATTTCCTCTGCAATTCCACATCTGCACCGACATGGGCTAAATAGCCTAGGAAAAAAATCTTGGAAGTTGGCTGCCAAGAACACCATTTTTTCTTTGTCTCTCTACATTTGGCGGGCTTTGCTTGGTGCGCATCTATTAAGTACAATTACCTTGTTGGTTTTTTATGTTTCTTGTCGATTTTCCTATATTTCTTAGCGGTTTTGTACTATGGAAATTCAGGATTATGGTTGTGTACGTATATCTAGTGCACTTGTCCCAAACGCTCCAAGTGAGATTACAATAGGACGTTACATAATAGATGATTGCTTCTCTTGCGAAAAACCAAACCATAAAAAGGGTAAATGCAAGAAACGCTAGAGTTAGGGTAGTATGATGTAATATGATTTTGCTAATGAAGGAAACGTTCTTGCCATTAACATCGGGACACTTCTCATAAAAGTGCACCGAGAAAATCTTTACTGTAATCATTAGATATTGTCTCTTAATTCAACTTCTCATGACTAGGCGACCATAGAGGTTATTGCGAAAACCTATTCTTCATGACATCTTCCCTTGCAAGAATAATTGAATGCTTTGGATCCAACAAATGGTGATTTCAACGACAAAATTCGTCCCTAGATCGTCATGCTAATTCTCCGTGTGTTGATTGGGAAGAAGATAAGAAAGAAGAGAATGACAAAACACTATATAGTCATGAATCTATGTTGGATAAGATTATTAACGATGTTAACAATGCCTATCGAATTCAAGCTACATCTGATGATGTGTACATGAGTTGTGGCCATCCGGTTGCTGACATTGAAACCTTCCTAAGATCGGCCACCATAGCCATTGAACGTGTACCCGACACAAGTAAAAGCTACGACATGCAGAAGGGCATGTCGGTTTGTGCAAGGCACACTTCATTCATTGACTTAATGGGTTGGACACAATTATTTTGTGCTTTTATCTACAACATAATCAAACACAAAAAAGTGTTGTTTCACCCACATAGAGCCGGACCACCTGTTAGAGCTTCTTCTCTCCTCATTTCTCTTTCCTTTTCAATAGCACAGCTGCACCGACATGGGCCAACTAGCCAAGGCAACAAATCTTGGCAACCGGCTGCCAAGAATTCCATTTTTTCTTTGGTTCTCTACATTTGGCGGGCTTTCCTTGGCGTGCATCTATTAAGGACAATTGCCTTGTTGGTTTATCTATATTTCTAATCGATTTTTCTATATTTCTTAGCGGTTTTGGGTTCCCATGGCAATTCGGGATTATGATTGTGTACGTATATCCAATGCACTTGGCCCAAACGCTCCAAGTGAGATTACAATAGGACATTACATAAAAGACGATTGCTTCTCTTGCAGAAAACCAAACCATAAAAAGGGTAAATACAAGAAATGCTAGAGTATGGGTAGTGTGCTGTAATATGATTTTGCTAATCAAGGAAAGGACACTTCTCATAAAAGTGCACCTAGAAAATGTTTATTGTAATCATTAGATGGCACCACTTAATTCAACTACTCATGACCAGGTGAGCATAAAGGTTATTGCTGAAACCTATTCTTCATGACGTCTTTCCTTGCAAGAATAACTAAAAGCTTTGGATCCAACAAATGGTGATACCAATGACAAAATTCGTCCCTAGATCATCGTGCTAATCCTCTAAGTGTTGATTGGGAAGAAGATAAAAAAGAAGAGAATGACCAAACATTGTCTAGTCATGAATCTGTGTTGGATAAGATTACTAATGACGCTAATAATGCCTATCAAATTCAAGCTACATCTGATGATGTGTACATGAGTTGTGGCCATCCGGTTGCTGACATTGAAACGTTCCTAAGATCTGCCACCCGGTGATTGAATGTGTACCCAACACAAGTAAAAGAAATGACATGCAGAAGGGCCTGTCGGTTTGTGCAAGGCGCACTTCATTCATTGACTTAATGGGTTGGACACTATTATTTTGTGTTTTTTGTCTACAACACACTCAAACACAGAAAAGTGTTGTTTCACCCACATAGAGCAGACCCACCTATTAGAGTGCCTTGTCTCCTCCTTTCTCTTTCCTCTCGAATTCCACAGCTGCACCGACATGGGCCAAATAGCCAAGGAAAAAATCTTGGCAGTTGGCTGCCAAGAACACCATTTTTTCTTGGTTCCTCTACATTTGGCGGGCTTTGCTTGGTGTCCATATACTAAGTACAATTACCTTGTTGGTTTTTTATATTTCTTGTCAATTTTCCTATATTTCTTAGCAGTTTTGGGTATCATGGCAATTCAGGATTACGGTTGTGTATGTATATCTAGTGCACTTGTCCCAAACGCTCCAAGTGAGATTACAATAGGACATTACATAATAAATGATTGCTTCTCTTGCAGAAAATCAAACCATAAAAAGGGTAAAGGCAACAAACACTAGATATTGGGTAGTGTGCAGTAATATGATTTTGCTAATGAAAGAAATGTTCTTGCCTTTAATAGCAGGACACTTCTCATAAAAGTGCACCCAGAAAATCTTTACTGTAATCATTATATAGTGCCACTTAATTCAACTTCTCATGACTAGGCGACCATAGAGGTTATTGCGGAAACCTATTCTTTATGACGTCTTCCCTTGCTAGAATAACCGAATGCTTTGGATCCAACAAATGGTGATGTCAACGACAAAATTCATCTCCGGATGGTCATGCTAATTATCCGTGTGTTGATTGGGAAAAAAATAAGAAAGAAGAGAATGACAAAATATTGTATAGTAATGAATCTATGTTGGATAAGATTATTAATGATGTTAACAATGCCTATCGAATTCAAGCTACATCCGATGATGTGTACATGAGTTGTGGCCATCCGGTTGCTTGACATTGAAATCTTCCTAAGATCGGCCACTCTAGTCATTGAACGTGTACCCAACACAAGTAAAAGCTATGACATGCAGAAGGGCCTCTCGGTTTGTGCAAGGCACACTTCATTCTTTGACTTAATGGGTTGGACAGTATTATTTTGTGTTTTTATCTACAACACAATCAAATACAAAAAAGTGTTGTTTCACCCACATAGAGCGAGACCCACCCGTTAGAGCTTCTTTTCTCCTCCTTACTCTTTCCTTTTCAATAGCACAGCTGCACCGAGATGGGCCAAATAGCCAAGGAAACAAATCTTGGCGATGGTTGGCAAGAATTCCATTTTTCTCTCCGGCTCACTACATTTGGCGGGCTTTGCTTGGCATGCATCTATTAAGGACAATTACCTTGTTGGTTCATCTATATTTCTTATCGATTTTCCTATATTGCTTATTAGTTTTGGGTTACCGTGGCAATTCAGGATTATGATTGTGTACGTATATCCAGTGCACTTGTCCCAAACGCTCCAAGTGAGATTACAATAGGACATTACATAAAAGACGATTGCTTCTCTTGCAGAAAACCAAACCATAAAAAGGGTAAATACAAGAAACGCCAGTGTATGTGTAGTGTGCTGTAATATGATTTTGCTAATCAAGGAAAGGACACTTCTCATAAAAGTGCACCTAGAAAATGTTTACTATAATCATGAGATGGCACTGCTTAATTCAACTTCTCATGACCAGGTGACCATAGAGGTTATTGCTGAAACCTGTTCTTCATGACGTCTTCCCTTGCAAGAATAACTGAAAGCTTTGGATCCAACAAATGGTGATACCAACGACAAAATTCGTCCCTATATCATCGTGCTAATTCTCCGAGTGTTGATTGTGAAGAAGATAAAAAAGAAGAGAATGACCAAACATTGTCTAGTCATTAATCTGTGTTGGATAAGATTATTAATGACGCTAACAATGCCTATCAAATTCAAGCTACATCTGATGATGTGTACATGAGTTGTGGCCATCCGGTTGCTGACATTGAAACGTTCCTAAGATCAGCCACCCTGGTCATTGAACGTGTACCCGACACAAGTAAAAGCAATGACATGTAGAAGGGCCGGCCGGTTTGCGCAAGGAACACTTCATTCATTGACATAATGGGTTGGACACTATTATTTTGTGTTTTGTTGTCTACAACACACTCAAACACAGAAAAGTGTTGTTTCACCCACATAGAGCCGGATCCACCCATTAGAGCTCCTTGTCTCCTCCTTTCTCTTTCCTCTTCAATTCCACAGCTGCACCAACATGGGCCAAATAGCCAAGGAAACAAATCTTGGCAGCTGGCTGCCAAGAATACCATTTTTTCTTTGTCCCTCTACATTTGGTGGGCTTTGCTTGGTGTGCATCTATGAAGTACAATTACCTTGTTGGTTTTCTTATATTTCTTGCCAATTTTCCTATATTTCTTAGCGGTTTTCAGTACCATGGCAATTCAGGATTATGGTTGTGTACGTATATGTAGTGCACTTGTCCTAAACGCTCAAAGTGAGATTACAATAGAACATTACATAATAGATGATTGCTTCTCTTGTAGAAAACCAAACCATAAAAAGGGTAAATGCAAGAAACGCTAGAGTTAGGGTAGTATGATGTAATATGATTTTGCTAATGAAGGAAATGTTCTTGCCATTAACATCAGGACACTTCTCATAAAAGTGCACCGAGAAAATCTTTACTGTAATCATTAGATATTGTCTCTTAATTCAACTTCTCATGACCAGGCGCCCATAGAGGTTATTGCGGAAACCTATTCTTCGTGACATGTTCCCTTGCAAGAATAATTGAATGCTTTGGATCCAACAATTGGTGATGCCAACGACAAAATTTGTCCCTAGATCATCATGCTAATTCTCCGTGTGTTGATTGGGAAGAAGATAAGAAAGAAGAAAATGACCAAACATTGTGTACTCATGAATCTGTGTTGGATAAGATTATTAATGACGTTAACAGTGCCTATCAAATTCAAGCTACATCTGATGATGTGTACATGAGTTGTGGCCATCCGGTTGCTGACATTGAAACCTTCCTAAGATCGGCCACCATAGCCATTGAACGTGTACCCGACACAAGTAAAAGCTACGACATGCAGAAGGGCATGTCGGTTTGTGCAAGGCACACTTCATTCATTGACTTAATGGGTTGGACACAATTATTTTGTGCTTTTATCTACAACATAATCAAACACAAAAAAGTGTTGTTTCACCCACATAGAGCCGGACCACCTGTTAGAGCTTCTTCTCTCCTCATTTCTCTTTCCTTTTCAATAGCACAGCTGCACCGACATGGGCCAACTAGCCAAGGCAACAAATCTTGGCAACTGGCTGCCAAGAATTCCATTTTTTCTTTGGTTCTCTACATTTGGCGGGCTTTCCTTGGCGTGCATCTATTAAGGACAATTGCCTTGTTGGTTTATCTATATTTCTAATCGATTTTTCTATATTTCTTAGGAGTTTTTGGTTACCGTGGCAATTCAGGATTATGATTGTGTACGTATATCCAGCGCACTTGTCCCACACGCTCCAAGTGAGATTACAATAGGACATTACATAAAAGACGATTGCTTCTCTTGCAAAAAACCAAACCATAAAAGGGGTAAATACAAGAAATGATAGAGTATGGGTAGTGTCTTGCCGTAATATGATTTTGCTAATCAAGGAAAGGACACTTCTCATAAAAGTGCACCTAGAAAATGTTTACTTGTAATCATTAGATGGCACCACTTAATTCAACTTCTCATGACCAAGTGACCATAGAGGTTATTGCAGAAACCTATTCTTCATGACGTCTTCTCTTTCAAGAATAACTGAAAGCTTTGGATCCAACAAATGGTGACGCCAAAGACAAAATTCATCCCTAGATCATCATGCTAATTCTCCTTGTGTTTATTGGGAAAAAGATAAAAAAGAAGAGAGTGACCAAACATTGTTTAGTCATGAATCCGTGTTGGATAAGATTATTAATGACGTTAACAATGCCAATCTAATTCAAGCTACATCTGATGATGTGTACATGAGTTGTGGCCATCCAGTTGCTGACATTGAAACCTTCCTAAGATCGGCCACCCTGGTCATTGAACGTGTACCCGACACAAGTAAAAGCTATGACATGCAGAAGGGCCTATCGGTTTGTGCAAGGCACACTTCATTCATTTACTTAATGGGTTGGACACTATTATTTTGTGTTTTTGTCTACAACACACTCAAACACAGAAAAGTGTTGTTTCACCCACATAGAGCCGACCCACCTATTAGAGTGCCTTGTCTCCTCCTTTCTCTTTCCTCTCGAATTCCACAAACTTTGCACGACATGGGCCAAATAGCCAAGGAAAAAATCTTGGCAGTTGGCTGCCAAGAACACCATTTTTTCTTGGTTCCTCTACATTTGGCGGGCTTTGCTTGGTGTCCATATACTAAGTACAATTACCTTGTTGGTTTTTTATACTTCTTGTTAATTTTCCTATATTTCTTAGCGGTTTTGGGTACCATGGCAATTTAGGATTATGGTTGTGTACGTATATCTAGTGGACTTGTCCCAAACGCTCCAAGTGAGATTACAATAGGACATTACATGATAAATGATTGCTTCTCTTGCGGAAAACCAAACCATAAAAAGGGTAAATGCAAGAAACACTAGAGTTTGGGTAGTGTGATGTAATATGATTTTGCTAATGAAGAAAATGTTTTTTCCTTTAGCAGCAGGACAATTCTCCTAAAAGTGCACCAAGAAAATCTTTACTGTAATCATTAGATTGTGCCGCTTAACTCAACTTCTCATGACTAGGAACCATAGAGGTTATCACGGAAACCTATTCTTTATGACATCTTCCCTTGCTAGAATAACTGAATGCTTTGGATCCAACAAATGGTGATGTCAACGACAAAATTCATCTCTAGATGGTCATGCTAATTATCCGTGTGTTGGTTGGGAAAAAATAAGAAAGAAGAGAATGACAAAACATTGTATAGTCATGAATCTATGTTGGATAAGATTAGTAATGACGTTAACAATGCCTATCGAATTCAAGCTACATCGATGATGTGTACATGAGTTGTGGCCATCCGGTTCTTGACATTGAAACCTTCCTAAGATCGGCCATCCTAGTCATTGAACGTGTACCCAACACAAGTAAAAGCTATGACATGCGAAGGGCATGTCGGTTTGTGCAAGGCACACTTCATTCATTAACTTTATGGGTTCTACACTATTATTTTGTGTTTTTTATCTACAACATAATCAAACACAAAAAGTGTTGTTTCACCCACATAGAGCCGGACCCACCCGTTAGAGCTTCTTCTCTCCTCCTCTCTCTTTCCTTTTCAATAGCACAGCTGCATCGACATGGGCCAAATAGCCAAGGGAACAAATCTTGGCAGCTAGTTGGCAAGAATTCCATTTTTTCTTTGGCTCACTACATTTGGCGGGCTTTGCTTGGCATGCATCTATTAAGGACAATTACCTTGTTGGTTCATCTATATTTCTTATCGATTTTCCTATATTGCTTATTAGTTTTGGGTTACCGTGACAATTCAGGATTATGATTATGTATGTATATCCAGTGCACTTGTCCCAAACGCTCCAAGTGGCTTACAATAGGACATTACATAAAAGGCGATTGCTTCTCTTGCAGAAAACCAAACCATAAAAAGGGTAAATACAAGAAACACCAGAGTATGTGTAGTGTGCTGTAATATGATTTTGCTAATCAAGGAAAGGACACTTCTCATAAAAGTGCACCTAGAAAATGTTTACTGTAATCATTAGATGGCACCGCTTAATTCAACTTCTCATGACCAGGTGACCATAGAGGTTATTGCTGAAACCTTTTCTTCATGATGTCTTCCCTTGCAAGAATAACTGAAAGCTTTGGATCCAACAAATGGTGATACCAACGACAAAATTCGTCCCAAGATCATCGTGCTAATTCACCCAGTGTTGATTGGGAAGAAGATGAAAAATAAGAGAATGACCAAACATTGTCTAGTCATGAATCTGTGTTGGATAAGATTATTAATGACACTAACAATGCCTATCAAATTCAAGCTACATATGATGATGTGTACTTGAGTTTTGGCCATTCGTTTGCTGACATTGAAACCTTCCTAAGATCGGCCACCCTGGTCATTGAACGTGTATCCGACACAAGTAAAAGCAATGACATGCAGCAGGGCCTGCCGGTTTGTACAAGACACACTTCATTCATTGACTTAATGGGTTGGACGGTATTATTCTCGTGTTTTGTTGTCTACAACACACTCAAACACAGAAAAGTGTTGTTTCACCCACATAGAGCCAGACCCACCCGTTAGAGCTCCTTCTCTCCTCCTTTCTCTTTCCTCTTCAATTCCACAGCTGCACCAACATGGGCCAAATAGCCAAGGAAACAAATCTTGGCAGTTGGCTGCCAAGAACACCATTTTTTCTTTGTTCCTCTACATTTGGCGGGCTTTGCTTGGTGTGCATCTATTAAGTACAATTACCTTGTTGGTTTTATATATTTCTTGTCAATTTTCCTATATTTCTTAGCGGTTTTGGGTACCATGGCAATTCAGGATTATGGTTGTGTATGTAAATCTAGTGCACTTGTCCCAAATGCTCCAAGTGAGATTACAATAGGACATTACAAAATAAATGATTGCTTCTCTTGCAGAAAACCAAACCATAAAAAGGGTAAATGCAAGAAACGCTAGAGTTAGGGTAGTATGATGTAATATGATTTTGCTAATGAAGGAAATGTTCTTGCCATTAACATCAGGACACTTCTCATAAAAGTGCACCGAGAAAATCTTTACTGTAATCATTAGATATTGTCTCTTAATTCAACTTCTCATGACTAGGCGACCATAGAGGTTATTGCGAAAACCTATTCTTCATGACATCTTCCCTTGCAAGAATAATTGAATGCTTTGGATCCAACAAATGGTGATGCCAACGACAAAATTCGTCCCTAGATCGTCTTGCTAATTCTCCATGTGTTGATTGGGAAGAAGATAAGAAAGAAGAGAATGACAAAACATTATATAGTCATGAATCTATGTTGGATAAGATTATTAATGACGTTAACAATGCCTATCGAATTCAACCTACATCTGATGATGTGTACATGAGTTGTGGCCATCGAGTTGCTGACATTGAAACCTTCCTAAGATCGGCCACCCTAGTCATTGAACGTGTATCCGACACAAGTAAAAGCTACGACATGCAGAAGGGCCTGCCAGTTTGTGCAAGGCAAGTTTCACTCATTGACTTAATGGGTTGGACACAATTATTTTATGTTTTTTATCTACAACACAATCAAACACAAAAAGTGTTGTTTCACCCACATAGAGCCGGATCCACCCGTTAGAGCTTCTTCTCTCCTCCTTTCTCTTTCCTTTTCAACAGCACAGCTGCACCGACATGGGCCAAATAGCCAAGGCAACAAATCTTGGCAAGCGGCTGCCAAGAATTCCATATTTTCTTTGGTTCTCTACATTTGGCGGGCTTTCCTTGGCGTGCATCTATTAAGGACAATTGCCTTGTTGGTTTATCTATATTTCTAATCGATTTTTCTATATTTCTTAGGGGTTTTGGGTTACCATGGCAATTTAGGATTATGATTGTGTACGTATATCCAATGCACTTGGCCCAAACGCTCCAAGTGACATATGATAGGACATTACATAAAAGACGATTACTTCTCTTGCAGAAAACCAAACCATAAGAAGGGTAAATACAAGAAACGCTAGAGTATGGGTAGTGTGCTGCAATATGATTTTGCTAATCAAGGAAAGGACACTTCTAATAAAAGTGCACCTAGAAAATGTTTACTGTAATCATTAGATGGCATCTCTTAATTCAACTTCTAATGACCAGGTGACCATAGAGGTTATTGATAAGACCTATTCTTCATGACGTCTTCCCTTGGAAGAATAACTGAAAGCTTTGGATCCAACAAATGGTGATACCAACGACAAAATTCGTACCTAGAACATCGTGCTAATTCTTCAAGTGTTGATTGGGAAGAAGATAAAAAAGAAGAGCATGACCAAACATTGTCTAGTCATGAATCTGTGTTGGATAAGATTAGTAATGACACTAACAATGCCTATCCAATTCAAGCTACATCTAATGATGTGTACATGAGTTGTCGCCATCCGGTTGCTTGACATTGAAACATTCCTAAGATCGGCCACCGTGGTGATTGAACGTGTACCCGACACAAGTAAAAGAAATGACATGCAGAAGGGCCTGTCGGTTTGTGCAAGGCGCACTTCATTCATTGACTTAATGGGTTGGACACTATTATTTTGTGTTTTTTGTCTACAACACACTCAAACACAGAAAAGTGTTGTTTCACCCACATAGAGCAGACCCACCTATTAGAGTGCCTTGTCTCCTCCTTTCTCTTTCCTCTCGAATTCCACAGCTGCACCGACATGGGCCAAATAGCCAAGGAAAAAATCTTGGCAGTTGGCTGCCAAGAACACCATTTTTTTCTTTGTTCCGCTACATTTGGCGGGCTTTGCTTGGTGTCCATATACTAAGTACAATTACCTTGTTGGTTTTTTATACTTCTTGTTAATTTTCCTATATTTCTTAGCGGTTTTGGGTACCATGGCAATTTAGGATTATGGTTGTGTACGTATATCTAGTGGACTTGTCCCAAACGCTCCAAGTGAGATTACAATAGGACATTACATGATAAATGATTGCTTCTCTTGCGGAAAACCAAACCATAAAAAGGGTAAATGCAAGAAACACTAGAGTTTGGGTAGTGTGATGTAATATGATTTTGCTAATGAAGCAAATGTTTTTTCCTTTAGCGACGGGACAATTCTCCTAAAAGTGCACCAAGAAAATCTTTACCGTAATCATTAGATTGTGCCGCTTAACTCAACTTCTCATGACTAGGAACCATAGAGGTTATCACGGAAACCTATTCTTTATGACATCTTCCCTTGCTAGAATAACTGAATGCTTTGGATCCAACAAATGGTGATGTCAACGACAAAATTCATCTCTAGATGGTCATGCTAATTATCCGTGTGTTGGTTGGGAAAAAATAAGAAAGAAGAGAATGACAAAACATTGTATAGTAATGAATCTATGTTGGATAAGATTATTAATGACATTAACAATGCCTATCGAATTCAAGCTACATCTGATGATGTGTACATGAGTTGTGGCCATCCGGTTGCTGACATTGGAACTTTCCTAAGATCGGCCACCCTAGTCACTGAACGTGTACCCGACACAAGTAAAATATATGACATAGAGAAGGGCATGTCAGTTTGTGCAAGGCACACTTCATTCATTAACTTAATGGGTTGGACACTATTATTTTGTGTTTTTTATCTACAATATAATCAAACACAAAAAAGTGTTGTTTCACCCACATAGAGCCAGACCCACCCGTTAGAGCTTCTTCTCTCCTCCTTTCTCTTTCCTTTTCAATAGCACAACTGCATCGACATGGGCCAAATAGCCAAGGGAACAAGCCTTGGTAGCTGGTTGGCAAGAATTCCATTTTTTCTTTGGCTCACTACATTTGGCGGGCTTTGCTTGGCGTGCATCTATTAAGGACAATTACCTTGTTGGTTTATCTATATTTCTTATCGATTTTCCTATATTGCTTAGTAGTTTTGGGTTACCATGGCAATTCAGGATTATGATTATGTACGTATATCTAGTGCACTTGTCCCAAACACTCCTAGTGAGATTACAATAGGACATTACATAAAAGACGATTGCTTCTCTTGCAGAAAACCAAACCATAAAAAGGTTAAATACAAGAAACTCCAGAGTATGTGTAGTGTGCTGTAATATGATTTTGCTAATCAAGGAAAGGACACTTCTCATAAAAGTGCACCTAGAAATGTTTACTGTAATCATTAGATGGCACCGCTTAATTCAACTTCTCATGACCAGGTGACCATAGAGGTTATTGCTGAAACCTATTCTTCATGACGTCTTCCCTTGCAAGAATAACTGAAAGCTTTGGGTCCAACAAATGGTGAAAACCAATGACAAAATTCGTCCCTAAATCATCATGCTAATTCTCTGAGTGTAGATTGGGAAGAAGATAAAAAAGAAGAGAATGACCAAACATTGTCTAGTCATGAATCTGTGTTGGATAAGATTATTAATGACGCTAACAATGCCTATAAAATTCAAGCTACATCTGATGATGTGTACATGAGTTGTGGCCATCCGGTTGCTGACATTGAAACCTTCCTAAGATCGGCCACCCTGGTCATTAAACGTGTACCCGACACAAGTAAAAGCAATGACATGCAGAAGGGCCTGGCGGTTCGTGCAAGGCACACTACATTCATTGACTTAATGGGTTGGACACAATTATTTTGTGTTTTCTTGTCTACAACACACTCAAACACAACAAAGTGTTGTTTCACCCACATAGAGACGGACCCACCCATTGGAGCTCCTTGTCTCCTCCTTTCTCTTTCCTCTTCAATTCCACAGCTGCACCGACATGGGCCAAATAGCCAAGGAAACAAATCTTGGTAGTTGGCTGCCAAGAACACCATTTTTTCTTTGTTCCTCTACATTTGGCGGGCTTTGCTTGGTGTGCATCTATTAAGTACAATTACCTTGTTGGTTTTTTATATTTCTTGTCAATTTTCCTATATTTCTTAGCAGTTTTGGGTACCATGGCAATTCAGGATTATGGTTGTGGACGTATTTCTAGTGCGCTTGTCCCAAACGCTACGAGTTGGATTACAATAGGACATTACATAATAGATGATTTCTTCTCTTGCAGAAAACCAAACCATAAAAAGTGTAAATGCAAGAAATGCTAGAGTTTGGGTAGTGTGATGTAATATGATTTTGCTAATGAAGGAAATGTTCTTGCCTTTAACAGCAGGACACTTCTCATAAAAGTGCACCCATACAATCTTTACTATAATCAATAGATAGTGCCGCTTAATTCATCTTCTCATGACTAGGAGACAATAGAGGTTATTGCGGAAACCTATTCCTCATGACGTCTTCACTTGCAAGAATAACTGAATGCTTTGGATCCAACAAATGGTGATGTCAACGAGAAAATGCGCCCCTAGATCGTCATGCTAATTCTCCGTGTGTTGATTGGGAAGAAGATAAGAAAGAAGAGAATGACAAAGCGTTGTATAGTCATGAATCTATGTTGGATAAGATTATTAACAACGTTAACAATGCCTATCGAATTCAATCTACATTTTATGATGTGTACATGAGTTGTGGCCATCCGGTTGCGACATTGAAACTTTCCTAAGATCAGCGACCCTAGTCATTGAACGTGTACCGGATCGATAGGTTCTAACCGGCGTTAGAACGAGGATGGCCCGATCTTCACGGCAGTAGGTCTTGAACTTGAAGAATGACGATGGGGTAGCAGAAATAGGATGATAACTTACTGGAATTAGATGAGAACTTGCTGAAGATCAGCGGATAACTAACTTTATACCTAGCCAAGGTTGGATGCGACCCAAACGACGGGGAGAGAGACACCGAAACCACGAGGACTTCGACTCGATCTCCAAACGACCGCGAGAACCACAACCGGAGCTAATCCACACAAGGTGAGGCAGCCGTACTAGAACTCACGAGCACGAATTAGTGGACCTCGGAGAGATCTCTTCACAAGTCCAAGTAGAACAAGGAAGAACAAGGGTGTGAGTAAGGCACTCGGGCGGCTCGGTGCCGCGAAATCACTTGGATTATCTCAATTCATCAAAAGTTGTGTTTAGCTTACATATGGGGGGTATTTATACTAGGAACAACCCTCCTAGGTGGGTGGAAACACGAAAACAAACTGAATACGTCGCCAATGTGAAAGGATCTCCCGAGATGACCTTCTGAGTTGTTTCCGCGTGACTGTTTGACTGCTGAGCAGTCTTTAATGTTTTGATCATAACTTCTTCTAGGAATCTTCAAATGACATGGGACTAGATGCGTTGGAAAGCTAACTCGATTATCTTTCCAACGGTGTATAGCATGCTATGGGAAACTTCGTAGATTGGTACAGTTTAATGCCTGAACTTATGCTTCACAAGCGCCGAATGGATTGCCGAATGTATTGGGAAATTGCCGAATGGCCTTGCCTGAATGACGAGAACTTTGCCGATTCTAGCTTCGTGACCTTCGTCTTGATGATTCTCTTCAACGTACACCGAGAAGTATCAACACACAAGACTTAGGTAGCATAAGTTATCATTAGAATTGAGTTTAAGTTCACAAAGTAGCGCGTGCACCTCTTGTTGTATCGTTTTAGCTCGGCTACGTGTGATTGGTCCTGTAGGTGTTGGTGTAGAGGTCGGCAATGTAGTCGATGAGGTCGGCAAAGTGGTTGGAGTGGTCGATGACGCTGGCGTGTGCTTATCATCCTCCCCCCCCTTCAAAAAGAGTCGTCCTCGACTCTTCCAATCCAAAGAATGGAGAGAGATCGGACACATTGAAACTGGTACTCACTCCATAAGTACTTGGCAGATCGATCTCATAGGCGTTGTCGTTGATCTTGCGAAGCACTACGAAAGGACCATCGGCCGGGGGCTGCAGCTTGCTCTTGCGTTGCTCGGGAAATCTGTCTTTGCGTAGATGCACCCAAACAAGGTGACCTTCTTCAAAGATCATCTTCTGTCTTCCCTTGTTGGCTTGCTTCTCATACTTGTTTGGTCATCTTCTCAATGTTTGTGCGAGCTCTATCATGGAGATTCTTCACAAACTCGGCTCGCTTGCTTGCACCAAAGTTCACTCGCTCCCCGCACGAGCAAAGTCAAAAGATCTATGGGAGCGGTGGGTTTGTAACCATACACAATTTCAAATGGACAAAATTTAGTGGTTGAGTGAACGGCTCTATTGTAGGCAAACTCAACATGCGGCAAACTTTCTTCCCAAAGTTTCAAATTCTTTTTGAGAACAGCTCTCAGCAACATGGACAAAGTTCGATTTACAACTTCAGTTTGTCCATCCGTTTGTGGGTGACATGTAGTGGAAAATAACAAGCGTGTTCCAAGTTTTCCCCATAAAGTTTTCCAAAAGTAACTCAAAAATTTTGTGTCACGATCGAAAACAATAGTTCGTGGCACCCCATGTAATCGCACAACTTCTCTGAAAAATAATTCAGCAATATGCGAAGCATCATCACTTTTGTGGCAAGGAATAAAATGTGCCATTTTGCTAAATCGATCAACCACAACAAAAATTGAATCCCTTCCCTTTTTGGTTCGAGGTAAACCAAGAACAAAATCCATAGAAATATCCTCCCATGGTGCACTAGGAATAGGAAGAGGAGTATATAAACCGTTAGGGTTCGGACGGGACCTAGCTTTGTGGCATGATTCGCAGCGAAGGACATGCCTCTCCACATCTCTTCTCATCTTTGGCCAAAAGAAATGGTCAGCAAGCACTTGCTCCGTCTTCTTGGCTCCAAAATGACCCATGAGTCCTCTCGAATGTGCTTCTGTACAAGCAAAATACGAACGAGCAATGCGGAATGCACGGCTTGTTAGCTCGAAATAAAAATCCATCTTGTACATGATATTTTTCCCATCCTTTGCCATCATGACACTTGGAATATGGCTCGGCCAAAACTTGGATCAGTTGTGTATAATTCTTTTATGCTTTCTAATCCAAGAATTTTAGCATCAAGTTGATTTAACAAAACATGGCGTCGTGACAAGGCATCGGCTACAACATTTTCTTTTCCTTTCTTGTATTTAACAACATAAGGAAATGACTCAATAAATTCACACCATTTAGCATGTCTCCTATTCAGTTTTAATTGTCCTTTAAGATGTTTCAAAGATTCATAGTCCGAATGTATCACAAACTCTTTAGGAAAAAGATAGTCTTGCCAAGTTTCCAAACTCCTAACAAGGGCATATAATTCTTTGTCATAAACTGAATAATTAAGAGTTGGACCACTTAGCTTTTCACCGAAGTATGCAATTGGCCTTCGTTCTTGCATCGGCATGCCTTCAATCCCAACTCCACTTGCATCACATTCTATTTCAAATGTTTTGCTTTGAAATGCGGGAGTGCAAGGACGAGGGGCGTTGTAAGCTTCATCTTTAATTCTTCAAATGCCTTACGTTGAACATCTCCCCACTTGAATGGTACTTCCTTCTTGGTCAACTCATTGATGGGAGCAGCAATAGTGCTGAAATCCCTCACAAACCGCCGGTAGAAACCGGCGAGTCCAAGGAAACTTCGCGGTTGGCTCACGTTCTGTGGAGGCGTCCAGTCTCGTACAGCCTTGACCTTTTCTTCATCCACCTCCACTCCTTGACCTGAAACAACAAAACCAAGAAAAACTACCTTGTCGGTGCAAAAGGTGCACTTCTCAAGGTTAGCATATAATTTTTGCTCACGTAGGACAGCAAGCACGCACTGAATATGTTCAACATGTTCTTCAAGAGACTTGCTGTAAATCAAGATATCATCAAAATAGACCACAACAAATTTGCCGATGAAAGCTCTAAGCACATGATTCATCAATCTCATAAATGTACTTGGTGCATTGGTTAAACCAAAGGGCATCACTAACCATTCATATAAACCAAATTTTGTTTTAAAAGCAGTTTTCCATTGATCTCCATCTTTCATGCGAATTTGATGATATCCACTTCTTAAATCAATCTTAGTAAAAATGATAGCACCACTAAGCTCATCAAGCATGTCATCTAATCTTGGAATTGGATGCCTATACCTTACTTGTAATGTTATTAATAGCACGGCAATCCACACACATTCTCCAAGATCCATCCTTTTTAGGAACTAATAAAACGGGGACAGCACAAGGTGAAAGACTTTCCCCGTACATACCCTTTTTTAATCAAATCTTCCACTTGCCTCTCGAATTTCTTTTGTCTCCTTAGGATTTGTGTGGTAGGCTGCTCGGTTTGGGAGTGAAGCACCAGGAACCAAGTCAATTTGATGCTCGATCCCTCTCTTGGGTGGCAAACCTGGTGGCACCTCATCTGGAAAAACATCCTCAATGCCCTGTAACACATCAAGAACAATACTAGGCAATGTAGAAGGTAAGGTGTGAGTAGAAAGAAGGGTGTCCTTGTACATGAGTACAAAGAACATAGCATTAGGTTCACTCAATTCTTTTAGATCCCCTTTCCTAGCCATCATGACTAACCCCTCTTTTCCCGGTTTTGGGGTTCTTTGCGGCTGTGGGTTTTTCTTTGGCTTTGGACACTCTTCCTCACCATTTTTGTGGGTCACTCTAAGGTAATTTTCACTCTCTCGCTGTTTCTTCTTGAGATCATCCTTCAATATTTCTTCCGGGATCAAAGGAAGCAACGAAATTCGCTCTCCTTTGTACACAAAAGACAGCTTGTTGGTTCTTCCAAAAATCCGAACATCTCGATCATATAACCATGGTCTTCCTAGCAGCAATTGGCACGCTTGCATAGGTACCACGTCACACTCCACATGATCCGTATACTTTCCAACGAGAGAAAGGAACATTCACCACATGATCGACACGCGAGCGCACCGGCGCACCACAATCATTCAGCCATTGCATCTTACATGGACCGGGATGATGTCTTGATTTCAGCCCCAATCTGTCCACCAATTCTTGGCTAGCAATATTATTGCAACTTCCATTATCAACAATGATGCGGCAAAGCTTGTCCTTGATCATGCCTGCGGTGTGGAACAGATTGTGTCGTTGTCCATTATTTTCCTTCTCAGCGGTGACACTAAGCACACGAAGAGAAATAAAACAATTATGTTCCCCTTCGACGGGCTGAATTTCATTCTCCTCTTCTTCAATTTCTTCATCAAATTTTGGACCCTCATATTCCGGATCACTTTCGGACTCCCATTCTCCTTTATCATTCAGCAACATTGTCCTCCTACTAGGACATTGAGCAGCAATATGGCCACGCCCGTGGCACTTATGGCATACAATTTCCCTGCTTAGGGTAGATGATGTAGCGGCTGAAGCATGAGTTGGGGCTGCTGAACCGGCAACAGGTCGCTGCTGATTTGCAGGTGAAGATGCGCTAGAAACAGCCATCTTTGATGCACCATGAGATGTAGAAGGTTTAGCCGAAGTCCCTTGGGATCGGTGTCCGCCATAAGAAGCGCCGGACTGCTGCTTGCGCCATGGGGCAGCGATAGATTGACTGCCATAAGATTTTCCCCGAGACTCTTGCTGAATTTTCTTCTCCGTACGCATGGCTTGATCAACTAGATCTTGCAAAGTACGATACGGAAACATCTCAACAAAACCAGCAATATCTTCATTAAGACCTCCCAAAAATCTTGCCATCTTGGACTCTGCATCTTCTCTGATTCCAGTCCGTACCAACAGCAACTCCATCTCCTTGAAATATTCATCAACAGTCCTCTTTCCTTGCTTCAACATCTGCAATCGGTTTCGAAGATCACGCTGATGGCTAGATGGAACAAACCTCCTTCTCATTACTTGCTTCATTCTCTCCCAAGTATTGATGTATCCAAGACCCAACTCAAGCTGATTCTCTTGCACTTGATTCCACCAAGTCAGAGCATATCCAGAGAACTCAACTGAGGCTAAATCAACACGGCGCTGATCAGAGAAATTATGCACCCTAAAAATCTGATCGCATTGTTCAGCCCATTCAAGGAACTCATCTGCATTCTCCTTTCCAGTGAATTTAGGGATATTCAACTTGACACGAGCAATATTATCGGGGTCGTCATATTGACGGCGACCGCGGTGAAATCCCCTATCTTCAAAATCAGCATGTCGATGATGATGACGCCGGTCAAATCTCCCACCACGACCAAAGGGATTTTCATCATTAGACCCTTCCTCATGATCTTCGAACTCTTCGTCTTCAAATCTCACACGACGTTCGTGTGCACGACATCCGCCACGCCGATTATGGAAGTCGGCACGGTGACCACCACGCCGATTATCGAAATCGCACGACGACCACCACCATGTCCTCCTCGGCCTTCACCAAACCAATCAAATCCATGGCCGAAACCAGAATTCTCATCTCCGGACTCCTCCCGACGATGGTCTTCTTGATCACGACATGGTCCACGTCCCCCTCACTGCTGGAAGGCGGGAATCGAACATCCTTCCCATTGCCTCCATAAGTGAGTCCGCCATGCGACGCATCTCACCCGAGAAACCGGGCGTTCATCCTCTTCATGGTGCTCACCATGAACACTAGAATCTGACCCTCGCCATGTTAGGGGCAGCAAGAAATATGTGGAATATGAAGTATTTGTGGAAACACTCAAACTCACCGCTTACTTACCCAAGTTCCGCCCGTCCTCAAGGACCGTGATTGTGCTAGTGTTGGCAGCTTCACGGAGGTGGTAGTGAGGTCGTAAGGATTACGATTTGAGATGTCCCGATTTCAGATTTGAAGTGGAGCTATAGGTGGCTAAACAAGAAGGGGCTGCGGTACTGTCAACCAAGTAAATTGATGTGTTCAAAGATATAAAGTTGCAGCAAACAAGATCACCACCAACTTCAAGATGCAACTGAAAATTTCAGCAACACACTTCTTCCTTCAGTTTTTGTTTCGTTGCTCTTCTATAACTTTTTTTGAATCTTTTCTCTCTCTTTTTTTTTTTTGAATATTTTCTCTCTCTTCTTTTTTGACTTTTTTCTATAATACTAACAAGGGTGCTGATAACAAAAGATTTATAATAAACGGTGGAGACTAGCAAGCGGAAGAACACAAGAACACAAGGTAGCGATGCCGAAAAAAAGGCTATAGGTATTTTTTTATGGCTCTGGGCTGTAGGATAAAACAAAATATATGTGATAAATGATCAAAGGGATGAATGTATGATGATGGTAAGACCTACCGTGTCAACGAAAGCTCGATACCGGATGATAGGTTCTAACCCGGCGTTAGAACGAGGATAGCCCGATCTTCACGGCGGTAGGTCTTGAACTTGAAGAACGACGATGGGGTAGAGGAAAGAGGATGATAACTTACTGGAATTAGATGAGAACTTGCTGAAGATCAGCGGATAACTAGCTTTATACCTAGCCAAGGTTGGATGCGACCCAAACGACGGGGAGAGAGACACCGAAACCACGAGGACTTCGACTCGATCTCCAAACGACCGCAGAACCACAACCGGAGCTAATCCACACAAGGTGAGGCAGCCGTACCGGAACTCACGAGCACGAATTAGTGGACCTCGGAGAGATCTCTTCACAAGTCCAAGTAGAACAAGGAAGAACAAGGGTGTGAGTAAGGCACTCGGGGCGGCTCGGCTGCGAAATCACTTGGATTATCTCAATTCATCAAAAGTTGTGTTTAGCTTACATATGGGGGGTATTTATACTAGGAACAACCCTCCTAGGTGGGTGGAAACACGAAAACAAACGAATACGTCGCCAATGTGAAAGGATCTCCCGAGATGACCTTCTGAGTTGTTTCCGCGTGACTGTTTGACTGCTGAGCAGTCTTCAATGTTTTGATAATAACTTCTTCTAGGAATCTTCAAATGACATGGGACTAGATGCGTTGGAAAGCTAACTCAACTATCTTTCCAACGGTGTATAGCATGCTATGGGAAACTTCGTAGATTGGTACAGTTTAATTCCCGAACTTATGCTTCGGAAACTGCCGAATGGATTGCCGAATGGATTGGGAAATTGCCGAATGGCCTTGCCTGAATGACGAGAACTTTGCCGATTCTAGCTTCGTGACCTTCGTCTTGATGATTCTCTTCAACGTACCGAGAAGTATCAACATACAAGACTTAGGTAGCATAAGTTATCATTAGAATTGAGTTTAAGTTCACAAAGTAGCGCGTGCACCTCTTGTTGTATCGTTTTAGCTCGGCTACGTGTGATTGGTCCCGTAGGTGTTTGTGTAGAGGTCGGCAATGTAGTCGATGAGGTCGGCAAAGTGGTTGGAGTGGTCGATGACGCCGGCGTGTGCATATCACGGACACAAGTAAAAGCTACGACATGCGAAGGGCTCGCCGGTTTATGCAATGAACACTACATTCATTGACTTAATGGGTTGGTGTTGACGGTTAATAATTGTATCAAAGTTCGTTTGTGACTCGCAAGCGTACAAGTCTCCCCTCATAGTCAAGGGACCCTTCTTCCCTCGAGTGGTGAACCCAAGGTATCGAATCCGTGGAACAAATGTGTGACGCAAGAATTGATCTAGTAAAGCCAAGTAACTTCAATCTTTTGTAAAAGAGAAACCCTAATGCATCTAGATAAGAACACAAAACAAAGATAAATCTAATCTACTAAAGACCGGAGAAAACAAAGTAAGATTGGGTAGATAAACCGATCAAGAGGGATCGGGGTAAGCCTTTTGTTGAAGTTCCAAGTAAGAGAAGAAGTAGCAAATCGAATCTTAATAGAAGCCTCTTTAAATCGTGGTTTCCCGTCCAAATCCGAAAACATCCGCCTTTCGAGACCCCCGTTCTGTCACAACGTATCCCTATTCATGCGGGGAGCTTAGGGCGAGTCAAAAGACAAGTCGAGATTCTTTCGGAAGATCCGGCGTGTACCTCTAGCCACCGCGGCTACAAGAACACCCTATGTAATCTATCGCGCGAATAGAATTGGAATAAGCAAAGCCGATCGAAAAACGAAATCTTCGAGGAAACACTTGATCGCTAAGAAAAGATTCAACTTGATAATTCAACTATGACAATGATACATACACAAGATCACCACCGGGATCCTTCCTTGATCTTGCTTCTAGCTCGGGAACTCCGACGTGGTCTTCCTTGCAAGGTTCCCACGTCGGCTAGGGAAACCCTAGTCAACTAGCTCGACCCTCTCCTCTCCTAGATGGTGTCCCTCTCTTCTCTCTGCTTCTCGGCGGCCGAAGACGAAATCTTCTCTCGCGTGGCTCTCGGTCGGGGGACTATAAATAGCCCGATTGGCGGCAAGGGCAAAGGGCGACGGGTTTGGGCCCTAAATGGGCTCCGGGCCGACCGGACCGGGCCGGCCGGCCCGGGGCCCATTTAGGCCCGGCCCGCGGGCTCCTTTGCCCGAGGTCGGTTCCCTTGCTTCTCGGATGCTTCCCCCTTCGCATGTAGGTCCATGTCGTCGGTTTCTCTCCGAATTGGACTCAACTCCTTGTCTTGCAAGATTCAGCACTTTTCTGGTCAGGTCCCCGGAGTTTGTCGTCTTCTCGGATCAAGTCCCCCGGCTTCTTGGAGTTAAGTTTGCTTCATTGCATGACTTGTTCAGGGCTTCAAGGTCTTGTCATGAGGTGCTTGATGAACTTATCCCGAAAGTCTTGCATTCAACACTAAATCCCTGCATAAACATTAAACTCCAAAAACGACATGTACATGTGAACTTGTTATACCACGGGGGTTAGTACCAATGGATAAGGTATAAAACTAATGCCAACACCGAAGGTAAACTCATGGCTAGGTTGACGGATTTTCACCGTCAACATCTCCCCCATGCTTAAACCTTGCTCGTCCTCGAGTAAGCCTTCGATGGATATCATCATTGCTAAACAATGTTTAAACTCTGCACTTGATTACACATGAGAAAACATAATGCTCCCAAAATTTTAATTCATTAAAGTTCCATAATGTACTAGCCTTCATTTCTACGGAGGGTAGATTCTTTTTAAGCTTATCCCACAAGTATTAACATGCTCCCAAAGTTTTAAATAGATCTCGAATTTTTTGAAATGAAGATCGAGATAAAGAAAAACTAAACCAAATTCACAAATTTAAATCATCTCATGCATTGCTCATGAACTCTCATCTCGCTTGTCTCTCAAGCCTATATATTCTACTCCTTTCCCTCTCATATATATGTGGTAGGCTTTATATGGAGCTTTGGGAAAGTTTAGTCCTAACAAGATTTTATAAATGAGGTATTGTCAAAACAAGACAAGCTTCTCATGGTCTTACCGAGACTCGTCAAAAAGGTCATTGGAAAATAATGTTAATCAAGTAGGGGAAAGAGAAAAATACACACACTTTTAGATGAGTGGACATGTGCAAATGGCAAAGAGTGATCCCAAGGCACAAAGGAAGTCCTCGTTATCGGATTGCACATGGTTGGAAAATGAGAATGGATCTTTTTAACTTGAAGCCTTGAATGCACTTTTAGAGAGCTTAGGGAATTTACTTTACGCACATTTTTTTCTTTCTCATATTTCTCATTCTTTTCTTTCTTTCATTCATTCATTTTTTTCCTCGTCATATATTCAGCCCATGACTTCCACGGTGAAGTTTTGATTTTTTTATACCTTGAAAGTCATGAGTATCGCTGGATTTTTTTTCTTTCATCATCATTTTTTTTAAAAAAATATTCCCCTTTGAACTCTAAAACTGCACCGTACCTACCTCCTCCCCCATGCTTAGACGTTGCTCGTCCTCGAGCAAAGAGGCGAAAAATAAGGTAGGTACCGGAATATTTTTCCTTGGAGAGATACTTCAAATCTTCAACGTTGGCACCGTCTTGCGATCTTCCTTGAATTGATGATCCATTCTCAACGATAGGTTGTGGTCAAGGAGGTAATCACAAAAAGATGATATTTGGTTTAAGGGTGGATATCCGGCGAAGTTTGTGAGATCACCGATGCGGGGATACACAATGCACGGATAAAAGGCTAGCAAAAAAGATAGATACGCAAAAACGGAATGACCAGCTTCTTAGTCTCGGGCCGCAGAAATCATGGCCTGCAATAACGCACTCAAAAATAAATCTTGTACACTAAGGTTTATGCACTCAAATATATATAAGGCTTTGGATAGGTTGAGCAACACACAAGTGATATTTGTGACAAGGTTAGCAATATTTTTGAGCATAAAAGACATCTTTAATCTATTCATAACTTGAGAGCACATAAAACACTATGGGTCTTTATTTTAATCATAACCTCCGCTGAAAATTAAGCTAGCATTTAAATAAATTCAGATCTGTATTTTTAAGAGAGAACTAGCTTAAACATGCATAAATCAATTACAAAGATGAACAAAGCTGCAATTTTAATCATATATCATCATGGCACGGATTTTGTAACTTTTCCAATGATATAATCAAGGTGGTGTCTTTATTAATGATGACATCAAGTTGAAATACAAACTGAAAATAAACTAACATGCTTGCTGAAATTTAAATAAAAACAGAAAATACTACGCAAACACACATAAGCAAAAGCTGAAAATTACGAGAGAAAAAGAAAAGAAAAGAAAACTAAAGTTCCTAAATCTTCTAGTCCTCCGCCGGTGGTTGATGTTGATGATCTTGATAATAATACCCTTGCTCATAATATGGTTGGACACTTCCTCCGACGAATTGATTTGGCTCCACAAGGTGAAGGCGTCCAAGTTCAAAGGCAATATTTGCGTTGCCTTCACCAAGTTGAGCTGTGTTAGCTTGGATGGCTGCGATGTTTTGAGCATTTCTTGCAGCATACCCTCCAATAATGGCCATGCTTTGTTGTGGTTGGGGATGATGAGCGTAGGACTCCGCGAAGTTAGCGTTGGGCACAACATAATTTTGTGGGGGTACCGGTGCACCACCCCCCCCATGCTTGCTCTTGTGGCCCTCCGTAATAACTTGGCGGAGGAGGGACTCCGCCGAATGGTTGCACATTGGGTTGTGCTCCACTCGCTTGTGCGGAGGATGTTCCCTCCTCTACGATTCTTCCTCTTTCGTTTTTCCTTGCGAGGACGGTAGTCCCTCTTCCAACCAATCTTCTCTCCCTTCGTTGAAAAGCCTAAGCCTCTCGTTGGGAAGGGGTAGGTTCACTATGGCCAACCGATAACCTCCTCTCTCATCTCCACTAATGTACTTGCCTTGCAAATACTCAATGCCGAGAGAGGTAGCACGCAAAAGGTGAGCGGGGTTTCTTGCGATCCCCGGCCGCAAGGAAAAGGCCAACATGGAGAGGTAACACCCCGAACCAATATTACCCGCCCCCGATGTTGCTTCACAACACCAACGGTTGATCATGAGGTAAGAGGGGTCTATTGGCTGCCTGGCAATTAAAGCCGAGTATAGCCAATTCAACTCCGTGTCGGTCACCTTTGTTTCCTTCATCCTCCCCAATATCCTCTTGCACATCCAAGAGTGAAATATCCGGATAATGGGGTTGTGGATGCAATTGCGTTGTTGATGGGCTTCTCCGGAGATCATATTCCAAAATCCCGCTAACATGCCGGGTGGCACGTCAACTTTCTCCGGAGCTCCCTTGTGGAATCCAAGCAGCTCCCTAACGTGCTCGTAGGGAACCTCTTGTTGGACTCCCTCCAAACGGAATGACAAGCTTTGCACCCCATCATCATCAACGATGGGTGCAATAGTCATCAAAATTTCCAAGGCGTACCCCAAATGGGTGTCCACCGATATTCCGTTGGAGAACCGCACCCATCCGAGGTGCCCCAACGTATAGTATATGTCGGTGCAAAAGCCCAAGGTGTAGAGTGCTTGGTCTTCGAACTCGACGTTCGGCACACAAGCCTCTTCTCAAGATTGGCGAGCCTCTCCTCCTCCTCCGCCGACAAGATGATGAAGCCGTACGAAGAGTGTGTCGGGGTGTAAGGAGGTCGTGCGGTTGAGCGAGTCGATCGTCGTGGTGGCGCGGGCTGCTCCTCCGTGTGCCCACGAGGTTCGGTAAACCTCATGGAAGTGCTTCTTGCAGCCCTCATACCACCAAGGAGGAGAGCATCGTTCCTTCTCGGTGGTGCCGTATCCGTCTCCATGCTCCGGGAGACTCGGAAACCGAGTGCCTCCTCGAAGACGTGGTTGATGACGGCTTGGACGACGACGAACTCTTCTTCTTGGAGAAGAGACTTGTGGTTTTCTTCCACATGGTTGCTGCACTCTTTTCTTCAACTAAAACTCCGGGTTGCAACCGGTAACTAGGCACTTAAACTCTTTGATTCGGATGTGGACTTTGAGTGGATTAAGGATGTGGATTTTTTTCTTGAGTCATCAAGCTTGGGAAGGTTGGCTATGTCTACGGAGGTTTTGAGCACACAAACTTGAACACACAAACAAAGGAAGGAGAGGGAAGCTTGCTCGCAAAAAACGGGAGCCGGGGGGGCTCCTTATGTAGGTGAGGCCGGCCTCGGTGCTCCTCCCCGTCTCGTCTTTCTTCCAGCACGATCATTTCACCTCTACAACTTTCCTTCCCGCGTGCTCCACGAGTTGCACCGCCCAAACGCTCTCGTCCACTATTGGTCCTTCCACTTGATGCTTCATGTTTTGGGTCATGTCCATGCTCCCTAGCTCCACTTGCTTCACATGCCACCATGAAATTCCTACAAAGTTGATGCTTGCTGCCCACCATGCTTGTCCTTTGCATGTGGAATAGGTGAAAGTTGATGAAAGGGAATCCAATGGTGCATGAATGATTACTAGATTGCCTCCATTAAGGTGTGTTTAAGGTTAAGCACTCCTCTAATTCGAAATTTAAAATATTTTTCAGAGCCATGCAAGAGCTCGAACATAATTTTAGAGAAGTTTTTAAACCATTAAAAACAAATGCAAGTCGAAAATATTTTCTTTTTACGTCGATTTCGGTCTCACCGGTATAGTTTGCCTTCATTGGTTGAGAGCGGACATTTTCCCGGCTTGATCATGGGGGCATAGGTTTAGGTTCTAATTTTGGCTAAATAAGAAAGATTTTGAATAAAACAAAATTAGAATAGGCTTAGAAAAATTCTAATCCTAGAGAAACCAAGGATAAAGATTTTTAAAACCAACCAAAAGCTTTGATTTCTAGGTTCACGCGAGTCCTACCACGTACTGAAATTTATTAACACTTAAACATAAATCGTGGCTCTACTCGTGTGGTTTTAGCATGAAAAATAAGTCAACCTCAGCACCATAATGAGGGTGAAAGGTTGAGCTAAGGTTCTGAAATTATTTGGTTGAGGGTTTCTCGAAAAGAAAAGAATCAAACAAGCACATAGGAGGGTTCATGCAAAGGGTTTATGATAAAGCAAACATTCAATCAAGAATTATGTCTCTAATATTGTTCAACCACTTCTAAGTCTAATGTCTTTGCGTAATAAAACTCAAAAACTAAATTATTAAAAAGACTCGAAAAAACCTGGAATCGGGTTGTCCTCCCGGTAGCTTATTCTTGACTTGACGAAACGGGTTGCCTCCCGCCTAGCGCTTCGTTTATAGTCCATGGCTAGACTTCTTCACTTGATTTCTCCGGATCAACGCTCTTTGCGGGCGTTGCAATCTTGGGTACCCACTTTGGCTTAGTCAATTTTTTTGGTCTTCACAGGCTGGCTTTGTCCTTTGGTCTTGACGGATGCAACAACTTCCTTGTGGCTCGGCATCTCGAACTCCGGTCCTTCGGTCGTGATCTTCATGGTCTCTAGTGTGATCCTTCATCTCTCCCGAATGAGCTTGAGTAGCCTTCGCCGTCTTGGGACCTTGGAGTTGTCTCGGATATTCTTCTTCGTTACCCATCGGGCGCCCGGCAAGTTGTCCCACTTGTGTCTAGCATCTTCATTACGATGAACACTTCACGTATAGAGCTTCCGACCTCCGTCACCTTGCCATCTAAATTCTTCAATATTTTCTCCATAGCCTCGAACTTAGTGACGGCGTCCTTGGACATGGTCGTACTCCACACACTCCTTGCATGAGGATCTTGCTTCGGCGGCCTTTAGGTGTTGAGCTTCTTTCTCCATCTCCATCTTCTCCATCCTCCTCTTAAGTAAACCGATATGCCACTCAAGGAATCCGACTCGTATGCATTCGGCTCTCGCAATCGTCATGCGGATAGTTGAGACTTTGATCTTGAACGGCCTCCCGGCGTCTTGAAGGTTTATCATAGGTAGATCAACGATGTCCGGGGTGCGCGGCGCTCCGGTGGTTGAGGTTGATCTTCCTTTGGACTTGGAGGTGGTGATTCCTTTGGAGATTCCGACGGTCCTTCGACTTCAACTTTTGAATCTAGGGTTTCCACCCCTTTAGCTTGTGTTGCATGTCACCTTTGCACCGTAAAGTTTTCCTGGATCATCCACAAAAAGCTTGGGTTTCTTGGAGAGGTAGCCAACCATCTCCGGTTAGGGTTAGTAATAAGCAAAGTATGCAAAAACTAGAAAGGAAAAATAAATCTATGAAAACTAGGGTTAGACAAACTAGATTAGATGTATTTTGAGGATGATCAAAGTTTAGTAGATGCAAAAATAAAACAAAATCAGTACTGAAAATTACAAAAAAAAAGCAATAAAAAATCAAATCTTGATCACTTGTTCCCCGGCAACGGCGCCAGAAAAAGGGGCTTGTTGACGGTTAATAATTGTATCAAAGTTCGTTTGTGACTTGCAAGCGGACAAGTCTCCCGTCGTAGTCAAGGGACCCTTCTTCCCTCGAGTGGTGAACCCAAGGTATCGAATCCGTGGAACAAATGTGTGACGCAAGAATTGATCTAGTAAAGCCAAGTAACTTCAATCTTTGGTAAAAGAGAAACCCTAATGCATCTAGATAAGAACACAAAACAAAGATAAATCTAATCTACTAAAGACCGGAGAAAACAAAGTAAGATTGGGTAGATAAACCGATCAAGAGGGATCGGGGTAAGCCTTTTGTTGAAGTTCCAAGCAAGAGAAGAAGTAGCAAATCGAATCTTAATAGAAGCCTCTTTAAATCGTGGTTTCCCGTCCAAATCCGAAAACATCCGCCTTTCGAGACCCTCGTTCGTCACAACGTATCCCTATTCATGCGGGGAGCTTAGGGCGAGTCAAAAGACAAGTCGAGATTCTTTCGGAAGATCCGGCGTGTACCTCTAGCCACCGCGGCTACAAGAACACCCTATGTAATCTATCGCGCGAATAGAATTGGAATAAGCAAAGCCGATCGAAAAACGAAATCTTCGAGGAAACACTTGATCGCTAAGAAAAGATTCAACTTGATAATTCAACTATGACAATGATACATACACAAGATCACCACCGGGATCCTTCCTTGATCTTGCTTCTAGCTCCGGGAACTCCGACGTGGTCTTCCTTGCAAGGTTCCCACGTCGGCTAGGGAAACCCTAGTCAACTAGCTCGACCCTCTCCTCTCCTAGATGGTGTCCCTCTCTTCTTTGCTTCTCGGCGGCCGAAGACGAAATCTTCTCTGCGTGGCTCTCGGTCGGGGGACTATAAATAGCCCGATTGGCGGCTAGGGCAAAGGGCGACGGGTTTGGGCCCTAAATGGGCTCGGGCCGACCGGACCGGGCCGGCCGGCCCGGGCCCATTTAGGCCCGGCCCCGCGGGCTCCTTTGCCCGAGGTCGGTTCCCTTGCTTCTCGGATGCTTCCCCCTTCGCATGTAGGTCCATGTCGTCGGTTTCTCTCCGAATTGGACTCAACTCCTTGTCTTGCAAGATTCGAGCACTTTTACGGTCGGGTCCCCGGAGTTTGTCGTCTTCTCGGATCAAGTCCCCGGCTTCTTGGAGTTAAGTTTGCTTCATTGCATGACTTGTTCGGGGCTTCAAGGTCTTGTCATGAGGTGCTTGATGAACTTATTCCGAAAGTCTTGCATTCAACACTAAATCCTTGCATAAACATTAAACTCCAAAAACGACATGTACATGTGACCTTGTTATACCACGGGGGTTAGTACCAATGGATAAGGTATAAAACTAATGCCAACACCGAAGGTAAACTCATGGCTAGGTTGACGGATTTTCACCGTCAACAGTTGGACACTATTATTTTGTGTTTTTTTGTCTACAACACACTCAAACACAACAAAGTGTTGTTTCACCCACATAGAGACGGACCCACCCATTGGATCTCCTTGTCTCCTCCTTTCTCTTTCCTCTTCAATTCCACAGTACACCGCACCGACATGGGCCAAATAGCCAAGGAAACAAATCTTGGTAGTTGGCTGCCAAGAACACCATTTTTTCATTGTTCCTCTACATTTGGCGGGCTTTGCTTGGTGTGCATCTAGTAAGTACAATTACCTTGTTGGTTTTTTAGATTTCTTGTCAATTTTCCTATATTTCTTAGCGAGTTTTGGGACCATGGCAATTGAGGACTATGGTTGTGTACATATATCTAGTGCACTTGTCCCAAACGCTCCAACTAAGATTACAATAGGACACTACATAATAAATGATTGCTTCTCTTGCGTAAAACCAAACAATAAAAAGGGTAAATGCAAGAAACGCTAGAGTTTGGGTAATGTGATGTAATATGATTTTCCTAATGAAGGAAATGTTCTTGCCTTTAACAGCAGGACACTTCTCATAAAAGTGCACCCATACAATCTTTACTATAATCAATAGATAGTGCCGCTTAATTCATCTTCTCATGACTAGGAGACAACAGAGGTTATTGCGGAAACCTATTCCTCATGACGTCTTCACTTGCAAGAATAACTGAATGCTTTGGATCCAACAAATGGTACTGTCAACGAGAAAATGCGCCCCTAGATTGTCATGCTAATTCTCCGTGTGTTGATTGGGAAGAAGATAAGAAAGAAGAGAATGACAAAAACATTGTATAGTAATTAATCTATGTTGGATAAGATTATTAATGACGTTAACAATGCCTATCGAATTCAACCTACATCTGATGATGTGTACATGAGTTGTGGCCATCCGGTTGCTGACATTGAAACTTTCCTAAGATCGGCGACCCTAGTCATTGAACGTGTACCAGACACAAGTAAAAGCTACGACATGCAGAAGGGCCTGCCGGTTTGTGCAATGAACACTTCATTCATTGACTTAATGGGTTGGACACTATTATTTTGTGTTTTTTTGTATACAACACACTCAAACACAACAAAGTGTTGTTTCACCCACATAGAGACGGACCCACCCATTGGACCTCCTTGTCTCCTCCTTTCTCTTTCCTCTTCAATTCCACAACTTGCACCGACATGGGCCAAATAGCCAAGGAAACAAATCTTGGTAGTTGGCTGCCAAGAACACCATTTTTTCATTGTTCCTCTACATTTGGCGGGTTTTGCTTGGTGTGCATTTAGTAAGTACAATTACCTTGTTGGTTTTTTATATTTCTTGTCAATTTTCCTATATTTCTTAGCAGTTTTGGGTACCATGGCAATTGAGGATTATGGTTGTGTACATATATCTAGTGCACTTGTCCCAAACGCTCCAACTGAGATTACAATAGGACATTACATAATAAATGATTGCTTCTCTTGCAGAAAACCAAACAATAAAAAGGGTAAATGCAAGAAACGCTAGAGTTTGGGTAATGTGATGTAATATGATTTTTCTAATGAAGGAAATGTTCTTTCCTTTAACGACACGACAATTCTCATAAAAGTGCACCCGAAAAATCTTTATTGTAATCATTAGATAGTGCCGCTTTATTCAAATTCTCATGACTAGGCGACGATAGAGGTTATTGCAGAAACCTATTCTTCATGACGTCTTCCCTTGCAAGAATAACTGAATGCTTTGGATCCAACAAATGGTGATGTCAACGACAAAATTCGTCCCTAGATCGTCATGCTAATTCTCCGTGTGTTGATTGGGAAGAAGATAAGAAAGAAGAGAATGACAAAACATTGTATAGTCATGAATCTATGTTGGATAAGATTATTAATGACGTTAAAAATGCCTATCGAATTCAATCTACATTTTATGATGTGTACATGAGTTGTGGCCATCCGGTTGCTGACATTGAAACTTTCCTAAGATCGGCGACCCTAGTCATTGAACGTGTACCAGACACAAGTAAAAGCTACGACATGCGAAGGGCCCACGGTTTGTGCAATGAACACTTCATTCATTGACTTAATGGGTTGGACACTATTATTTTGTGTTTACAACACACTCAAACACAACAAAGTGTTGTTTCACCCACATAGAGACGGACCCACCCATTGGAGCTCCTTGTCTCCTCCTTTCTCTTTCCTCTTCAATTCCACAGCTGCACCGACATGGGCCAAATAGCCAAGGAAACAAATCTTGGCAGTTGGCTGCCAAGAACACCATTTTTTCTTTGTTCCTCTACATTTGGCGGGCTTTGCTTGGTGTGCATCTATTAAGTACAATTACCTTGTTGGTTTTTTATATTTCTTGTCAATTTTCCTATATTTCTTAGCAGTTTTGGGTACCATGGCAATTGAGGATTATGGTTGTGTACATATATCTAGTGCACTTGTCCCAAACGCTCCAACTGAGATTACAATAGGACATTACATAATAAATGATTGCTTCTCTTGCAGAAAACCAAACAATAAAAAGGGTAAATGCAAGAAACGCTAGAGTTTGGGTAATGTGATGTAATATGATTTTTCTAATGAAGGAAATGTTCTTTCCTTTAACAGCACGACAATTCTCATAAAAGTGCACCCGGAAAATCTTTATTGTAATCATTAGATAGTGCCGCTTAATTCAAATTCTCATGACTAGGCGACGATAGAGGTTATTGCAGAAACCTATTCTTCATGACGTCTTCCCTTGCAAGAATAACTGAATTCTTTTGATCCAACAAATGGTGATGTCAACGACAAAATTCGTCCCTAGATCGCCATGCTAATTCTACGTGTGTTGATTGGGAAGAAGATAAGAAAGAAGAGAATGACAAAGCATTGTATAGTCATGAATCTATGTTGGATAAGGTTACTAATGACGTTAACAATGCCTATCGAATTCATTCTACATTTTATGATGTGTACATGAGTTGTGGCCATCCGGTTGCTTGACATTGAAACTTTCCTAAGATCGGAGACCCTAGTCATTGAACGTGTACCGGACACAAGTAAAAGCTACGACATGCGAAGGGCTCAGGTTTGTGCAATGAACACTTCATTCATTGACTTAATGGGTTGGACACTATTATTTTGTGTTTACAACACGCTCAAACACAACAAAGTGTTGTTTCACCCACATAGAGACGGACCCACCCATTGGAGCTCCTTGTCTCCTCCTTTCTCCTTCCTCTTCAATTCCACAGCTGCACCGACATGGGCCAAATAGCCAAGGAAACAAATCGTGGCAGTTGGCCGCCACGAACACCATTTTTTTGCCCCTCTACATTTGGTGGGCTTTGCTTGGTGAGCATCTATTAAGTACAATTACCTTGTTTGTTTTTTATATTTCTTGTCGTTTTTCCTATATTTCTTAGCAGTTTTGGGTACCATGGCAATTCAGGATTATGGTTGTGTATGTATATCTAGTGCACTTGTCCCAAACGCTCCAAGTGAAATTACAATAGGACATTACATAATAGACGATTGCTTCTCTTGCAGAAAACCAAACCATAAAAGGTGTAAATGCAAGAAACGCCAGAGTTTGGGTAATGTGACGTAATGTGATTTTGCTAATGAAGGAAATGTTCTTCCCTTTAACAGCAGGACACTTATCATAAAAGTGCACCCAGAAAATCTTTATTGTAATCATTAGATGGCACCACTTAATTGAACATCTCATGACCAGGCGCCCATAGAGGTTATTGCGGAAACCTATTCTTCGTGACATGTTCCCTTGCAAGAATAATTGAATGCTTTGGATCCAACAAATGGTGATGTCAACGACAAAATTCATCCCTAGATCGTCATGCTAATTCTCCGTGTGTTGATTGGGAAGAAGATAAGAAAGAAGAGAATGACAAAACATTGTATAGTCATGAATCTATGTTGGATAAGATTATTAACGACGTTAACAATGCCTATCGAATTCAATCTACATTTTATGATGTGTACATGAGTTGTGGCCATCCAGTTGCTGGCATTGAAACTTTCCTAAGATCGGCGACCCTAGTCATTGAACGTGTACCGGACACAAGTAAAAGCTACGACATGCGAAAGGCTCGCCGGTTTGTGCAATGAACACTTTATTCATTGACTTAATGGGTTGGACACAATTATTTGTGTTTTCTTGTCTACAACACACTCGGACACAACAAAGTGTTGTTTCACCCACATAGAAACGGACCCACCCATTGGAGCTCCTTTTCTCCTCCTTTCTCTTTCCTCTTCAATTCCACAATACCGCACCGACATGGGCCAAATAGCCAAGGAAACAAATCTTGGTAGTTGGCTGCCAAGAACACCATTTTTTCTTTGTTCCTCTACATTTGGCGGGCTTTGCTTGGTGTGCATCTAGTAAGTACAATTACCTTGTTGGTTTTTTATATTTCTTGTCAATTTTCCTATATTTCTTAGCAGTTTTGGGTACCATGGCAATTGAGGATTATGGTTGTGTACATATATCTAGTGCACTTGTCCCAAACGCTCCAAGTGAGATTACAATAGGACATTACATAATAAATGATTGCTTCTCTTGCATAAAACCAAACAATAAAAAGGCTAAATTCAAGAAACGCTAGAGTTTGGGTAATGTGATGTAATATGATTTTTCTAATGAAGGAAATGTTCTTTCCTTTAACGAACGGACAATTCTCATAAAAGTGCACCCGGAAAATCTTTATTGTAATCATTAGATAGTGCCGCTTAATTCAAATTCTCATGACTAGGCGACGATAGAGGTTATTGCAGAAACCTATTCTTCATGACGTCTTCCCTTGCAAGAATAACTGAATTCTTTTGATCCAACAAATGGTGATGTCAACGACAGAATTCGTCCCTAGATCGTCATGCTAATTCTACGTGTGTTGATTGGGAAGAAGATAAGAAAGAAGAGAATGACAAAGCATTGTCTAGTCATGAATCTATGTTGGATAAGATTATTAACGACGTTAACAATGCCTATCGAATTCAATCTACATTTTATGATGTGTACATGAGTTGTGGCCATCCAGTTGCTGGCATTGAAACTTTCCTAAGATCGGCGACCCTAGTCATTGAACGTGTACCAGACAAAAGTAAAAGCTACGACATGCAGAAGGGCCTGCCGGTTTGTGCAATGAACACTTCATTCATTGACTTAATGGGTTGGACACTATTATTTTTTTGTTTTTTATCTACAACACAATCAAACACAAAAAAGTGTTGTTTCACCCACATAGAGCCGGACCCACCCGTTAGAGCTTCTTCTCTCGTCCTTTCTCTTTCCTTTTCAATAGCACAGCTACACCGACATGGGCCAAATAGCCAAGGAAACAAATCTTGGCAGCTGGCTGCCAAGAATTCCATTTTTTTCTTTGGCTCTCTACATTTGGCGGGATTTGCTTGGTGTGCATCTATTAAGGACAATTACCTTGTTGGTTTATCTATATTTCTTATCGATTTTCCTATATTTCTTAGCGGTTTTGGGTTGCCGTGGCAATTCAGGATTATGATTGTGTACGTATATCCAATGCACTTGGCCAAAACGCTCCAAGTGAGATTACAATAAGACATTACATAAAAGACTATTGCTTCATTTGCGGAAAACCAAACCATAAAAAGGGTAAATACAAGAAACGCTAGAGTTTGGGTAGTGTGCTGTAATATGATTTTGCTAATCAAGGAAATGACACTTCTCATAAAAGTGCACTAGAAAATGTTTACTGTAATCATTAGATGGCACCGCTTAATTCAACTTCTCATGATGACCAGGTACCATAGAGGTTATTGCTGAAACCTATTCTTCATTACATCTTCCCTTGCAAGAATAACTGAAAGCTTTGGATGCAACAAATGGTGATACCAACGGCAAAATTCGTCTGTGGATCATCGCGCTAATTCTCCAAGTGTTGATTGGGAAGAAGATAAAAAAGAAGAGAATGACCAAACATTGCCTAGTCATGAATCTGTGTTGGATAAGATTATTAATGATGCTAACAATGCCTAACAAATTCAAGCTACATCTGATGATGTGTACATTAGTTGTGGCCATCCGGTTTCTAACATTGAAACGTTCCTACGATCGGCCACCCTGGTCATTGAACGTGTACCCGACACAAGTAAAAGCTACGACATGCAGAAGGGCCTGCCGGTTTGTGCAAGGCACACTTCATTCATTGACTTAATGGGTTGGACACTATTATTTTGTGTTTTTTTGTCTACAACACACTCAAACACTGAAAAGTGTTGTTTCACCCACATAGAGTCGGACCCACCCGTTAGAGCTCCTTGTCTCCTCCTTTCTCTTTCCTCTTCAATTCCACAGCTGCACCGACATGGGCCAAATAGATAAGGAAACAAATCTTGGCAGTTGGCTGCCAAGATCACTATTTTTCTTTGTCCCTCTACATTTGGTGGGCTTTGCTTGGTGTGCATCTAATAAGTACAATTACCTTGTTGGTTTTTTCTTATTTCTTGTCGAATTTCCTATATTTCTTAGCGATTTTGGGTACCATGGCAATTCAAGATTATGGTTGTGTACGTATATCTAGTGCACTTGTCCCAAACGCTCCAAGTGAGATTACAATAGGACATTACATAATAGATGATTGTTTCTCTTGTAGAAAACCAAACCACAAAAAGGGTAAACGCAAGAAATGCTAGAGTTTGGGTAGTATGATGTAATGTAATTTTGCTAATGAAGGGAATGTTCTTGCTTTTAACAGCAGGACACTTCTTATAAAAGTGCACCCAGAAAATCTTTACCGTAATCATTAGATATTGCCACTTAATTTAACTTCTCATGACTAGGTGACCATGAAGGTTATTGCAGAAACCTATTCTTCATGACGTCTTCCCTTGCAAGAATAACTGAATGCTTTGGATCCAAGAAATGGTGATGTCAATGACAAAATTCATCTCTAGATAGTCATGCTAATTATCCGTGTGTTGATTGGGAAAAAGATAAGAAAGATGAGAATGACAAAACATCGTATAGTCATGAATCTATGTTGGATAAGATTATTAATGACGTTAAAAATGCCTATCGAATTCAATTTACATCTGATGATGTGTACATGAGTTGTGGCCATCCGGTTGCTGACATTGAAACCTTCCTAATATCGGCCACCCTAGTCATTGAACGTGTACCCGACACAAGTAAAAGCTATGACATGCAGAAGGGCCTGCAGGTTTGTGCAAGGCACACTTCATTCATTGACTTAATGGGTTGGACACTATTATTTTGTGTTTTTTTATCTACAACACAATCAAACACAAAAAAGTGTTGTTTCACCCACTTTGAGCCAGACCCATTCATTAGAGCTTCTTCTCTCCTCCTTTCTCTCTCCTTTTCAATAGCACAACTACACCGACATGGGCCAAATAGCCAAGGAAACAAATCTTGGCAGCTAGTTTCCAAGAATTCCATTTTTCTTTGGCTCTCTACATTTGGCGGGCTTTGCTTGATGTGTATCTATTAAGGACAATTACGTTGTTGGTTTATCTATATTTCTTATTGTAGCGATCTAGGCCCTTTCACACCTATGGTAATGGTGTGTTTCGGTGATAAATGACAACCAATTTATCTATATTGTGACTAACCTTTGTTTTGAAGTGGATTTCTATTTGGGTTACTGTCAAGAGTATTGAATGGAATGAGACCCCTCAATTTGAATTAATGGACTCAATATCGTTGGATACTACAAGGCTAATGACTTTTTAAGTTCCAAGTGTCACAAAGGAGGTGAAGGTGACTTGGATTGCTAGTTTGTAGTTTCGAACATACTATTAAGAGGGGTTCGTACATTAGTATATTGACAATGCACTAAAAAGCCATAAAAATATGCACACTCAAGTTCCTTGGTTGTCAACTAGCTCAGAGAGTTCATGGAAGCAAGGTTGAAGCAAAAGAGTCGACAGAAAACTCAAAGGCGCTGAATTGGACGAGTTAAAAAGAAGTTCATAGCGTCGGATGATCCGACGCCCTATTTTCTAGATGCGTCGGATGAGTTGTGTGGCCACTGAATTCAAAATGGACTGTCGGATGAACCGACGGTACAGGCATCGGTTCATCCAACGCCTTAGGGTTTGGCTACAGTATGGGTCAAGGCTCTGGACTTAAGCATCGGACGATCCGACGCCTTGACCATTGGTTCATCTAACGGTTGGCTTTAAATCATACAGAGACGCGCCAAGTCAACTGCTTCAACACCGGATGAACCGACGCTTGGATGGAAGGAACCATCGGTTCATCCGACGGCTTGATTCAAAACAAACAGAACCGCCCCAAGTGTGGTGCCTTCTGCACCAGATGATCCGACGGGGCGTCAATGTATAGCGTTGGTGCATTGTCTAGGTTTCTTGGTTTAACGGCTATATTGGAGTCTGTGAGTGACCGGATGATCCGACGCTTTGCAGGGGGAGACCATCGGTTCATCCGACGGTACTACTTTTTCAGGAAACCTTTTCTAACGGCTAGCCTCCCTTGCTAGGCCTATAAATATGACCCCCTGCCTCTCTTGAGCTGCCTTTGCCATTCTGAAGATCCATTGCAGCCAAGGAGAGAAGGAGAGTGTGTTCTTGCCATTTGGGATTCTCTTCCTCTTCATTGAGGTGTTCTTCTTAGTGATCAAGAGTGTTCAAGGTGCATACATGGCTTAGCTGAGTGCTCAGGTCAAGTGAAGGTGTGCGGGCTTGTTACTCTTGGAGTTTGACAGCTCCTAGATGGTCTAGGTGACTTGGGGGTTCTTGGTGAGCTCTTGGAGATTGTAGGAGCCTCAAGACAAGCTTGGTGTATACGGTTCGAGAACCACCGTTCCGGAGATGGAGAACGGGTACTCTTAGTGAGCACTTGTGTCTTTGCGACTCAAGGGGGAGCAATACTCTAAGTGAGTGTTCCAACATGGACTAGGGGGAAGCGTCAACTTCTCGATACCACGGGAAAAATTCGGCCGCCTCTCGTCCCTCTCATTTACTTCTAGCACTTACTTTCAGCACCTTATTTCCGCTCGCAAGTTATTCCTTTGTCTTCGCTCTTGTTTTTGCTTGTGTGCTTCATATGTTGTCTAGGTTGTTATCTTGCCTCCTAGTGTGTTAATTGCTAAGGAAACTTATGATAGTGTGCTCTAGTAGTAGGGAAGAACCTTTTTAGAATGGGCAACACTAGTTGATAGGCTAAGGTTTTCAGTTTTCTTTAGAGCTTGCAAAAGAAGTCCCATATTCAACCCCCCTTCTATGTGACTTGATCCTACAAGTGGTATCAGAGCTAGGCTCCCTTTTGCTTGGCTTAACCGCCTAGGGAGATGGGGAAGGGAAGCGGCAATGGCCCTCCTAGGTTGTCGGGGAAGCGCTTCACCTTTTGGGCTCATAGAATGGCTAGCTACCTTCAAACTCAACACCATGATGCGTGGCACACTACCATGTATCCGTTGTCTACGGTTCCTACCGAGAGTGAAGCTAAGTGGAACGCACATGCTAGAAACCACATTTTTGAGGCGCTAGATGAGGAATTGTTTAATTGGGTCTTTGCTTTGCAAACCACCTATGAAGTGTGGATGGAACTCAAGGAGATCCATATGGGTAACAAAAAGATCTGTGAGGAAAAATATGAGTTGCTCAAGTTGGAACTCAATGAGTTCAAAATGAAGGATGATGAGGGTGTAGAGCAAATGTATTCTAGGATGGGGGTACTTATTCAAAGTATCAATGCTCTCGACGTTGCTAACCTTTCCGAGCAGGAAATCATTCGGAAAATCCTTCAAACGCTCCCCAAGCCAAGATACAACATCGTCAAGGCACTTCTCTTTGAGAAGGATTTCACTACCCTCACCATCACCGAGGTTGTGAGCAAGATCCACTCCCACGAGATGTTCATGATGGAAGACATGGAATCATCTACCTCACACTCAAGCGCCAAGAAAGATCTTGCACTCAAGGCAAGTCCAAGAAGATCAAGGAAAAAGCTCCTTCGTCCTCAAGTGAAAGTGAAGATCCAAGTGACTCAAGTGAAGCGGAGAGCGATGATGCTAAGCTTGCTCTCCTCATGAGGAAGACCACGAGAATGCTCTCCAAGATTGGCAAGAAGGGCTACAACTATGATCCTAAGAAGCAAAAGTTCTGGTCATCAAGAAGAAGTGGTGAGGGAAGCAATCGGAAGTGCTACAATTGTGGTAGCTATGATCATCTCTCATATGATTGCCGCAAACCTGACAAGCGAGTGTCAAACTCAAGCAAGAAGAACGATGAAGATGACAAGGATGCCAAGTACTACAAGAAGAACTCTTCCAAGAAAAAGTCATCAATCAAGCCCTACCACAAGAACAAGGGTGAACATCGTTCTCTCTTGGTCAATGAATGGGTGACCGGGGGTGAGACATCAAGTGAATCAAGTGAGAGTGAAGAAGACAAGAACAAGAAGATCGTCGGTATTGCTATCATGGATGATGAGCCTCCACTTCCACCTCCACCTATGTGCTTCATGGCAAAGCACTCCAAGGTGAGCGATAGCGATAGTAGTGGGTCTTCTAGTAGTGATGATGAACTCTCACCGCTTGCTTGTAAAGATCTTCTTGATGAATATACCTCCATGATTAAGAAACAAAAGAGTAAGCTCAAAGCACTTGATGAGACTCATGAGAAACTTAAGCTATCATATGATGAGTTGCTTGTGAAGCACAATGACCTTAGTAAAGAACACGATGCTTTGGTAGTGTCCAACAAGTCACTTAGAGATGACCACAACAAGTTACTTGATAAGCACAATGAGCTAATCGTCAAGAATGACGACATAACCGTGCTTAAAAAGTCTCTTGAGTCAAATCATATGAAACTTAAGAAAGAACATGTGCTCTTAGAGATGAAATATCAAGAACTTGAGCTTGCTAGTGAGGACATTGGTTCTAGTGGGCATGCAAATGCTAGAGAAGTCACTAAAGTCAATGCCTCCACCTCATGTGATGATCTAATTGAAAAACCTAAGGTCTTGCTTAATGTTGAAAATATTGCATGTTCCTCCAAGACTAACCATGATAGGGTGAAAGCTCTTGAAGATGAAGTAAGAAGCTTAAGGTCTTGTGTGAAGACTTTGGCCAAGGGAGAGGAGTTGCACAAGGAGATCCTCTGCTACAATGCAAGAGACTATGGGACAGAGGGGCTTGGTTCTTTCCCTAATCCCATCAAGGAAACTCCTAGGTCTAAGGAGCTATATGGGTGTTTCATAAATGAAGTTGGATCTTATTGTCAACATTGCAAGGTTACCGGTCATCACACAAGGGAGTGCGCAACACCTACTCGTCCTTTGCCCACCTTGCCTAACAATTACAAGTCCATGTACAATGATAACCATTTCTTGTTGATGAAGAAGAATAATGGCAAAGTTGCAATCAATTTCATTGGGATCAAACCAAAAGTCAAGCCACCTAGAAGCTCGTGGATTCCTAAAGCTCTTGTCACTCACATCAAAGGGCCCAAACTAGCTTGGGTTCCTAAATCTCAATGCTAATTTCTTGTGTGTAGTTGAACTACAAGGCTGGAGGGAGTCATTGGATACTTGATAGTGGTTGCACTCAACATATGATCGGCCAAGTAAAAATGTTCACCTCACTAGTGGATGATGCGAGAGATCATGAACAAGTTTCATTTGGTGATAACTCAAAAGGAAGGATCTCAAGATTGGGTGAAATCTCTCTAACAAATGATTTATCCCTTTCCAATGTTCTCTTTGTGGATTCTTGTAGTTATAACTTGCTTTCCATTGCACAATTTTGTGACCTTGGTCTTTCATACACATTTGATGATGAAGGGGTCACAATCACTAACAAGAAATCTAATGAAGTTGTTTTCAAGGGATTCCGATATGGCAATCTTTATCTTGTAGAATTTACGTCTTGTGAAGCAAACTTGACTACTTGCCTCATCTCCACTATATCCAACGGTTGGCTATGGCATCGTCGCATTGCACACATAGGCATGAGCCAACTCAAGAAAGCTTTCAAGAAAGGCATGGTCCTTGGTGTGAAGGATGTTATATTTGAAAAGCACAAGTTGTGTAGTGCATGTCAAGCCGGCAAGCAAGTTGCAAGTCATCGTCCTATGAAGGCTTATGTATCTACCACAAGACCATTGGAGCTCATCCACATGGACCTCTTCGGACCAACTACATACAAGAGTCTTGGTGGTAATCTCTATTGTCTTGTCATTGTTGATGATTTCTCATGCTATACTTGGACTTTCTTTTCGGAGGACAAGGGCAAGACATTTGACATCTTCAAGAAGTTCGCTACTAGAGACCAGAATGAATTTGGGTCATCGATGGTGAAGATTAGGAGTGACAATGGGTCGGAATTCCAAAACACAAAGGTGGAAGAGTATTGTGATGGTGAAGGCATCAAGCATGAATTCTTCTCAACCTATACACCCCAACAAAATGGTGTGGTTGAGAGGAAGAACAAAACACTCATCACTCTTGCAAGAGCTATGTTGGATGACTATGGGGTCTCGCAAAGGTTTTGGGCAGAAGCTATCAACACGGCATGTCATGCTTCAAATAGAGTGTATCTCCACCGACTCATGATGAAGACACCATATGAGCTACTCATTGGGAGAAAGCCCAACATCTCTTACTTCCGGGTGTTTGGTTGTAAGTGTTTCATATTCAAGAAGAAGAAGCATCAAGGGAAGTTTGAGAGTAGAGTAGATGAGGGCATATTTGTTGGTTATGCATCTAACTCCAAAGCATATAGAGTAGTCGATAACTCTACACGAGTGATTGAAGAAACATGTGATGTGGAGTTTGATGAATCTAATGGCTCCCAAGGAGATGGTTTTTGTTGTGATGATGTAGGAAAAGAACCTCTTCGAGAAGCAATGAAGAAGATGGCCATTGGTGACATCAAGCCAAGGGAGGATGATGACACTCACTCCATTCATGAAGACTCATCCTCCGATGATGATGATAATGATGATCAACCAAGGCGTCCACCTACATCACCCACAAGACAAGATAGTCCATCATCCTCACAAGAACCACCTCCTACCTCACAAGACACTCAAGATCAAGTAGAGGACATGGGTGAAGTTCAATCTCAAGATGATCCCACCTCTACAATATTTGGAAGACACAACAAATCATCCAATTGATCTTGTGTTGGGTGATCCCCAAGGGGGTACAAGGACTCATCGCAAGCAATATGCCTCATTTTGCAAACATCATGCGTTTGTCTCTTTTCTAGAACCCACAACTATAGATGAAGCTCTTGGGGAAGCGGATTGGATCTTGGCTGTGCAAGATGAGCTCAACAACCACTACTAAGAATCAAGCCTTGGCCAACACCTATATATGGTTGCAATATGACTGTTTTGGTTGCATTTGGAATCAGTTGCATTGAAGTCTGGTGGTCGACAGATGGTTGCAATTGGAACGGTGCAATAGCCTGAGGCAACCATAAGATGTTGCGTTGCAACAGATTTTGCTAATGCAATGACCAAAAAACCCTACTGCAACCAATAGTTGGTTGCTAGAAAAAATATTGCAATGCAAAAAAAGCCAAATGCAACCAATACTTGGTTGTAATAACAAATATGGCAACAAACGAAAAAGGAAATGCAACCAATTTTTGATTGCAAGATTAAATATTGCAACGATTACATTCCTTGCCTAAGGTTTTATTGCAACCAAACACTAGGATGCAATATTTCATGATTTCCACGAACAAATGTGTTGCAATAGAAAAGTATTGCCACTCCAAAACTACGTGGGCATATGATCGTATTACCACGAATTGCGATCCATTGCATTACAATGCTTTTGCAACATATCAGATATGGTGGCAATAGATTGTATGGTACTGCAACGAACTAATCTTCAAGGTAATATATGAAAGTTGCAACGAATTTACGTCGGTGGTAACAGAGGACACATGCAACAAAAAATTGTTAGTGGCAATAGATGATGGTAATGCAACGCATAAAGTTCGTCGCAATAATGCATATTGCAACCAAAATCAATGGTTGCCTATTATTCTATTGCAACGAGGGGAATTTGAATAGTAGTTTTTAATTATTTTCACAGCATGCACATCACATATAATAACTGATACAGTCTTTAATTTAAATTTTGTCTCAAACCAAAGTAACAAACCATGACCAGAATTCATCTTAAAAAACCTGACCACAACTAACAAAATAAAGACACCATATTAAATAAATTCACAAGATTGTTTAGCACATAATAAATAAATCTCAAAATGAGTTTGCTGGTTCCTCCATCACCCATCAGCTACACCATCATAAATAAGCATCTTTGTAACTTGTCATTATTGTTGGTGCCGGCCATCAACATTAAGCCATATAAGCTTTCTCCATATGTTTTGGCTGTCCAAGTTTCTCTGCGATTCATGAAAACATATATGATTAAATTCATGGAGTAATTAGAAATCATAGAAAGGATGTTAATCATAGAAAACATATACGATAAAGAACAAGCAAGTCTCCCTCATGCTCACAACATGTTAATCATCATCTTCTACAGACTACAAGCCCTGTGCAATCACTGCAACATGTTCTGTTTGTTCCTAGGTTTGTAACCCAATTTAATTTCCTATACTCCATCTCTTTAATTGGAAAAGAATGTCTTTCAGAGAGAATTCCACTTCATTTGAAGCTAAGTGTTGAATATGATTTGAAGCTAAGTGTTGAATATGATTTGTAACGAATTGTTGATAGCTCAGGAACATTGCAACATCGACCTAGTGTTATGACATGGTGCATTTCAGAACAATTAGCATGAACACATCGACATCTGTTAGACTTGATGTATAATAAGAAAGCAGGCCCCATGGACTCAAATATTTGTATAACTATAAAGTAAAATAACGAAAGAATGAAAGAATTGCATAGTGTACCTTGATGGGTCAGATAATGAATCCCTTGCTAGCTGATCAATAGATAATGTCCATGCTGAAATCAACCTACAATGAATTAGCCATTCTCGGAAACATTACAAAACAGGTTGCTACTTTTTTCTATCACACAAGCATGTTGGGTCAAATAAGTGAATTAGGTCGATGAACTTCGAACGCAAACTGAATGTCTGAAGCCAAGAATGAACATAATTTTTTTAAGATAACAAGTACTTTCATCTCATATTTAAACAATACTAGGATCGTGCCCGTGCGTTGCTACGGGCAACAAAATATTTATATAAAATACACATTTGATTCAACAAAATAATAAATGATTATGTGAAACCTAAATAAATCACCCAAGATCCTAGTTAAGATTTCTCATAAAAATATAGTTGTAGCTGAATTGCAGAATGTATCAAGTTACGGCAAGATAGAAATCTGTAAGGTTAACAACATTAGTACATATAACAGTAAGGACCCAAAAAAATTATTCAAATATTGAGATTCTTGTCATAGCACCAAACGTGTTCCATACATTATTGAAGAAAAAAGGCATCAAGAACAATATTGAATCATTACTATCTCCTCATTGTCTATGACTACTCAAGTCAGCAATACAAATATATTTCCACAATAGAAACAATTCTTTCCAAATCAATAATCAAGTTTAAAACTGGGAAGTGCAGAGACAGAGACAATAGTCTGACAACATACCCTTCATATCCCGGTGAGATAAATGTGTTTGTGAAAGATAAAAAACTTTAAGCATAGTTGACCGATGATTGTGCAAAGACGCATAAATTTACTCCCCACAACCAAATAATAAAGGCCTGTATGAGAAGGACCATCAAGTTAATATAGAGACATAGGTACAAATGCCGAACAATTAATTTGTCTTCTTTTTCTATAGGTAGCGACCGTTCTGATGACACAAAGAAAGGTAATGAAATAAACTTACCACAAGAAGATAATAGTATAAGAAATCCTCATAGAAAAATAAGTCTCTCAGATCATCACTCATTCTCACAATGGAGTGGCAACTTATATGTAATGGCAATTGATATAGCAAATTACGACAAAAGAGGTTACAAATAATACATAAGGAAGGCCATGCTAGATGATGGCAAGACTGACCTTGCAACAATGTTAACAATTAGCATTATGGACTTTTTACCTTGCTGAGCTATGAACAAATAGAAAAGCTTGTAACGTAAGATGGAAATGCTGAAATTCCTTTTTACCAGTCATTTCAAGATTTTCAGCCATTTCCCTGGAGAACAAAGTAGGGTGAGTTCCAGTAAAAGCTTAGCTTATACATTGACTGATAACTTCTCAGTTATTGACCCTACTTGTTGTCACTACAATGTCAATTATTGACACTACTTGTTCCAATAGAACAATTGCTTGCAACCTCGACTGAACCCTGCGCGTTCCAAATGGGGACTCAAAGCATGCTAGTAGTTAACTGTCCTACAAAATTTTCAGACAATGCAGAACATGGTAGACCTACTCCCTTACATTTTCAAACAATGCAGAACATGGTAGACCTACTCCCTTACTCGTAAGATGAACTAACATAGCAATTCAATGCAAGCTAGCTCGATCGACTAATACTTGTACAGTATCTGCTAGATATTGAAAACAAAGGCACACATGAAAATTAATGTAAAGGCTCAATTATTTGTAACAGCACAGGCTCAATTATTTGGAAATTCACAAACCCAAATATGCAACACATTCGATGATAGAAGGTCTGCTTGATGAACTGACACGACACATGTTCAATTACACTAACAAGGGTTCACTCTATTTACACCAAAAGAACGTATGCAATCTGTTTGCATTTCATTAATGCTAATATGACTATGAAATAAACAGTAGCAGAGACTAATAAGAGGGAAAGGTGATCACACAGTTTGGATGGCAAGGTACACAAGGAGGAAATCTGTAGGAACAAATAGTCAGAAGTAACATTTCCATTCCACGTCCCTCATATCCCTCTAGAAATTGCACCTGTAGATGGAATTGCACCTTGCATGTTGTGCAATGTGAAAAGGTAGTTCCTTCCAGGGGAAATACGTGAAGACAAATAAAAACTCAGTGCCACCATGCTGACCAAACGATGGACTATATGGATATCAGTAACAAACAATTATCCCATGCTTTCATCATCAAAAGTTGGAAATGAAGACAACAGAAGTGCTGGGTTCGAGTTGCAAAAGATGCATCCACATTAAAAAGGGTGCCACTGTGACAAACTGAACTGAATTCAATTTTAAAACAGCTAGAAACACTGAGCCTTCAGTTTCCAAAAAGAAAAATGCATCCTGATTTGCAGTTAACTCAATCATCTGTCTATACAACCAAGACCGTAGGAAATTGATAAAATGTATCCACTACAAAGGCAAAAGAAGTGTGGAAGTGTGAATTAATCTCAATCAACATGGTTTGGTGATAATTTAAACCATGTGCAGATTATGCTCGCTACTGCTGGATACTACTCATAGCTAGATTACTACAAATTCAATGTCCAAACATGCGCAGACCCCAGCCAAATCGAGGCATTTCATCAAACACCCAACCAGTTAATGGAGAATTTAGCCAAACATTGAGATCCTATTAATCAAATGTTAAAAAGCTACAGGCCTAGGGTTACGGTTCACTCTGTTCCTTCCATAGGATCAGAATGGATCCTTTTTGTCACCAACATTGAAATTGCCAAGACCCAACGGTACAAGGATACAAAAAATACGATTTTACATTGAAAGTGCAAATAAACATTGTCAAATCAGAGTACGAGATCGGGATCGGGATCGAGCAAAGGGATCGGGAGGGTACGTGTAGATTGTTAGTGGGGAGCGCTAATCCTGGTGGTGATGACACCAATTCCTGGATGTGAGGACGCCTGCAAGGATGGCTTGGCACTGAGGACGTCGTTCCCGGAGGTGAGGGCACCGATCGTGGACGGTGGTTCATGGGGATGGTGGCCAGTGCCGTAAAATGGGGTGGATCAGGGTTAGGTAAGCTGGCGGCAGGCACTGGACTCACTGGTGGACGGAGACGGTGGCTCCGGCATGACAGACGCGGGTGTGGCCGACGGCGGTGGCGAGAAGGGGAACGTCGACCTGCTGTCCGCGGGCCGGTGCCCGGCGGCCGCCCGTTGCCGCGGGGAGCGGTGCGGACATGCAGCGCCGCCGCCGCGACCTCTGCACCCAAGCCGCTCGACGGAATCCCTGCGGTGTGCCTCGCTCAGTCGCTCCAAACCGGTCGCCGAAATCCCCGCGGTCTTGACGGAATCCCCGCCCGTCGGCGTGCCGCCGACCACCGCTGCTCGTGCGGTCGTGCCTCGTGCCCTCGTTAGGGTTCGAGCCGTCGCGGCCAGCGGGCGACGGCCCCCGGGTGGGTGGGTGGGTGGGTGGGACTCGGCCGAATGGGCCACGGGTAAGGTGGAATGGCCCAACTCTCCACTTGGGTTTTTTTATCGTTATTTAGATCCAATTTGACATGTCTATTTTGTTTTTATACATATACCCAATATAGAATATATGTATAAAAATTTCATGCAAAAATAATGGGTATTCAGTTGAATACACGTGGGCCTACCCCCGGCGCAAAGGCACAGGTCGCCCGGGCAACGCCGACGATGTGCGGGGCCACCACAGTACCGGTAGCTCGTCGCGCTCTCACCCACGCCCATCTTTAGCATGGTTCTGTTTCTCCGGATCCAACGCAAGTAAGGGTGTCAGAGGAAAGTGACGAGGGATAAGGGAAGGGAAGATGTCGCAGAGCAGGGAGAGATGGAGCCAGGGGTGAGGAGAGAGGATGGTGGCGCCGTTGCTTCCACTCCGAGCCGTTCACCCGTCACCGGATCTGGATCGTGCCGGAGTTGGATTTTTAAATATTCACTCCTCCAAACCAGTTTTCGAACCTCTAGATGATGTCAACTTGAAAGTAATTCATAAATCATCATGATCTACAAATTTTATTTAGGTCATTTTTGCATTTGAGAAAGTGTTACAAAAGTTTAGTTCAAAATTGTCAAGTCTCTCACATAGTTCCATAAACTCTATGTCACATCCATGTTTTCAAAGAATGTAGATCTTTATGAGTTCTAACAGCTTTGTATTCAAAAGTTTTTCATCTAAGGTCAAAGTTTGACAAGGTTTGACCAAGTCAAACTTTGAAATTTAAAGCAATGACTCCTTCACGCTTGTATTTGGTAGTCTAAATTGTTTCTAATGGAAACATCATGAATACCAAGTTTGTTAACCTCATCAAGATCTACATTTGTTATTTGGGTCAAATTTTCATTTGATGAATTTTGGATGAGTCAAATTTTGGATTTTTAAAACCTCCAAACCAGTTTTCGAAGCCCTAAACAGACTTATCTTTGAAAGTCATGGATACACAAAATTCATAACTAATCAAGATCTACAAACTTTATTTAGGTCTCTCTCGTAGAGGTTGTTCCGCTTATCTTGGCTTGACATATCTCGGTTTATTTCCTCTCACATAACATTATTGAATCTACCAGCCAAACACTATTCTTTGTATCAGCTGAATGGGCAAATAGTTTCATAAACTCTATGTAAGATCTATGTTTTTTTGAGTAGTGTTTACTAACACTTTATCAAATGGAAAATGATATTTTGGAGGTAAAGTGTCCCAAAGTTGTGTTTGAAGTTTGAACATTTTTAAATTTAAAATTGAACTACCCAAACAAAGTCACATGAAACAATGACCAATGTCAAAGTTGTTGACCTTAATGAGTTGTACAACTTTGTTTATCACACTATTTCCATATGAAATAGTATATTGTCCTAAAAAACTAATTAAATTTCTAATACTACTAGTACTATCAATTATATGGTGGACCCACCCCGCCAGACCAAAAAATTGGCACCTGCACCTCCCGCGCTCCCGCCTTGATTACCCTCACCGACAATTGGGACCCACCACGCCCCCTGCTTTGTTGATAAAACTCCTCCTGCTCAAGAGGGGTGAAATTCCCCCGACAGCCACGCCCATCCTGCCCTTATCCTCTTGGCCTCCTCCTCCCTCTTCGTAATCGTAAGTATCCGCCCAAGACCTAGCAATCCAGCCATGGTGACGAGCTCCCGACCCTATCCCTTCCAGCCATGGTGCCATCATCCTCACGTTTGACACACCTACCTTCCCCGCCACCACAGTAGGATCTTGCACATCGAAGACCACATTTATGGCTGAATGTGGCGACGACGAATCTTTCTAGGGGGCGGCACCCACAAGGAGTGGTGCAGCGGCGGATGGATCCACGGAATTGTATCACTTTTTCGAATGAAGAAGTTATATCTTGAGAAGTTATATAGCTTTATAGTTCATTTTTTTATTGAAATATAATTTATTATTGAAAAATGGGATTTGAATTTCTCTTCGTTGAGTGTTTTTTCAGTAGTCAGTGTATGCAATGTTGTTGAACTGCTAATTATTAAGAGTTAAAAAATTCAACAAGTAGTCACGATTCTAATCAACACTAAATATATATAATATAGTTAAATAATTTTTTACTATTGAAAAAAATGGCCAGACGTACTCCCGCGTGTGTAAAAATGGCCAGACTTACTCACTAAATATTCAACAAGTATGGCATGTTCAATATGCAAATAAGAAAAAAATGCACCTTTTCCCGTGTGTGTAGAAACTGATTTTTTTCTAACGCACGCAAAAAGTGTCACGCGAAATACCCGAGCTCCTGAAGTCTCGCGCTCGGCGCACGAGGAAAACCTCATCACTAACCTGCTGCAGCGCTCCGCCATTTTCTTCACTCGCTTCCCAAAGATCCTCTTGCATCTCCTCCGCTCCTTCACCGTCGGCTCTCCTCCACACCTCCACCCTCCGCCTCTCCTAGCCACACCCGCTGTTGAGATCTGGATATCCATCCCCGCCGCATCTGACATCACCCACCACTGCGATGTGGAGCTGCAGGAAGCCAGGCCTTCTCCGGCGTCGCAGTCACGGGAGTCTTCAGCTACTTCACAACCTATTGTGAGGAACAGGTAAATCAGAGATAGTTGCAGAACGAATTTCACCTACTGAGTGAGACCTACGGGCTGTGAGTGAGGGATAAACAACAGATGGAGATGAATTGATAGGATAGCACTGCAATTCACTGGAGTTCGGAGATACAAGGGAACATTCCGAACAAGTCGCCGACAATGAGACGGCGCTACGAACTACAACTACTTTCCTAACCTAGGAGCAAAGTTCATCTCAGTTCATGTCGAATACAGAGACCCCTCTCTCCTTTTGTAAAAGAAAGAGTACTAGTTTGTAAATTACGAAAATTACAGGGACCAAATTATAAATGCTATAAAATCAAAAGAGCCGTAGATGAATGAATGGAGGGTAGCCGATCTCTTCTATGCTCTGCTCATGTTGAATAACCAGTGAAGCTAGGATCCTGACAATACCCCCCCTCTGAAACATCCTTGTCCTCAAGGATGAAAAGCTGGAAAGACTTTGCGAATGAATGAAGCATCTTCCCAAGTTGCTTGTTCTGGAGACATGTTCATCTACTGAATTAACCATTGTACCACAGGCTCATTGTTCCTGGGTATTATGCGGCATTCAAGAATGGCTTCTGGTGCGACTTTGATGGTTCCTTTGTCATCCATCAAGGGTAATCCTAGTGTTGGAATTGCAGATGGCCCCAAGTGCTTTTTCAGTTGGCTGACATGGAAGACATCATGTAACTGACTATTGTCAGGCAAAAGAAGTTTGTATGCTGCTTTACTAATCCTGTCCAGTACTCTAAATGGTCCATAGAACTTGGAATGTAGCTTGATAGATTTGTGAGTGCTCAAAGATTTGTGCCTATATGGTTGGATTTTCAAGTAGACCATATCTCCAACATTGAATTCCCTTTCAGATCTGTGCTTATCAGCCTGCTGCTTGATTCGGGCTTGAGCTTTGAGTAAATTGTTCTTGATAACCTGCTGAGCTACATGTCTGTTTCTGAGCTGTTCTTGTGCAGTTAAATCAGTACAGTCTGGAATAATCACATCAGCAACCATTGGAGGTTTGAACCCATATAATTCTTGGAAAGGTGTCATGTTAAGAGAAGTGTGATAGGAGGAGTTATACCACCATTCTGCTAATGTTAACCAGTGACAACATCTCTTAGGGCTTGAAAAACACATGCATCTAAGATAATTCTCCAAACATTGATTTACTCTCTCTGTTTGCCCATCTGTCTGGGGGTGGTAGGCCGAAGTCAAATGTAGCTGCACACCCATAGCTTTGAACAAGGATTGCCATACAGAACTTGTAAAGATAGGATCCCTATCAGTCAATGTTACTTTGGGCAACCCATGGAGCTTAAAAATATTGTCCAGAAATAATTGGGCCACCTCTGTAGCAGTATAGTGGTGAGAGAGGGAGAGAAAGTGAGCATACTTAGTCAACCTGTCAACCACTACTAATATCACATTTTGTTCTGAGACTTAGGTAGGCCTTCCACAAAGTCCATAGAAATATGTGTCCATGCCATATCTGGTACAGGTAAAGGCTGTAACAGCCCAGGATAAGGTACATTCTCAAACTTATTTTTCTGACAGATAGCACAGGTCTTGACAAAGTCTATAATATGTTGCTTCATCTTTGGCCAGAAAAAGTTTAATTTAGTCCTCTGATAAGTGGCTCTTTCCCTAGAGTGACCTCCCAAGGCAGAAGCATGAAAGCTGTGAAGCAGTTGCTGTTTCAAATTGCCATTATCACCAATATAGAGCCTTTGTTTGTACCTCAAAACCCCATTGGTTAAGGTGAAATGTGGGATAGCTTGGGCATCAACACTGAGCTTGGTTATCATGTCAGAACATTGAATGTTACCATTATAGCTCAAAAGAACTTGCTCAATCCATTTTGGAATGATTGTAGAGATTGCCAGCACTTGATGGGAGTGAGTAGCTCTGGATAGGGCATCTGCTACTTTGTTTGTTCGGCCTTGCTTGTATTCAACTGTGTAGTTAAGTCCCAGTAGCTTGATGCGCAATTTGTGCTGAATCCCTTCCACAAGTCTCTGCTCTTGAATATATTTGAGACTCTGTTGATCTGTTCTTATGATCAGTGATGTACTAGCAAAATAGTGCTTCCATTTCTTGATTGCCTCTAAGATAGCCATTGCTTCTTTTTCATATATGGAGGCTGCCATGGCTTTGGGCCCTAAGGATTTGCTGAAAAATGCAATTGGTTGGCCTCTTTGCATTAATACTGCTCCAATTCCAGTCCCACTAGCATCTCCTTCCAATATAAAAGGCTTACTGAAATCTGGTAATGCCAAGACTGGTGGGTGTGACATGACTTGTTTGAGATGCAGAAAAGCTTGTTCTTGGTCTGCATTTCAGATGAAGGAGTCTTTCTTCAGGGCATTAAACAAAGGTCAACAGAGGATACCATATCCTTTTAAAAATATTCTGTAGTAACTAGTGAGGCCTAGAAAAGCCCTTAATTGAGTGACATTTCTTGGGGATGGCCATTTTTGAATAATACTGATTTTATCAGGGTCAGTAGATACTCCCTATCCACTGATAATATGCCCAAGATATTCAATGGAAGGCTATGCAAAAATACACTTACTGAGTTTTGCAAATAGCTGATTTTGCTTCAGAACTGCCAAGACAGCTCTAAGATGTTGGATGTGCTCAGACATGGTTTTGCTGTAAACCAGTATATCATCAAAAAACACCAGAGCAAACTTCCTGAGGAATTGGGCTAGCACAGAATTCATGAGGGTTTGAAAAGTTGCTGGAGCATTAGTGAGGCCAAAAGGTAAAACCACATACTCAAAGTGACCTAAGTGGGTAGTAAAGGTTGTTTTCTCAATATTAGATTCTTTCATTCTAATTTGATGATAACCAGATCTGAGATCTATCTTAGAGAAAACAGTTGCTCCAAACAATTCATCCAAGAGGTCCTCAATGATGGGAATAAGATATTTGTTTTTTATTGTGTTTGAGTTTAATGCTCTATAATCCACACACATCCTCCATGACCCATCTTTTTTCTTGACCAATATAACAGGAGAAGAATAGGGACTAATGCTAGGTCTAATCATGTGAGAATCTAGCATTTGTTTGATCAATTCTTCCATGGCATTTTTTGATGGAAAGGTAACTCTTGTAAGGTCTCGATTAACGGTTTTGACCCCTCTACTAATGTGATGGCATGATCAACGGATCTTGGAGGAGGTAATTGTTGAGGTTCTTAAAATATAGCTTCATATTCCCGCAACGGTGATGTTATTGCGGGGGTCTTGTTGTTGACGGTTAATAATTGTATCAAAGTTCGTTTGTGACTCGCAAGCGTAGAAGTCTCCCGTCGTAGTCAAGGGACCCTTCTTCCCTCGAGTGGTGAACCCAAGGTATCGAATCCGTGGAACAAATGTGTGACGCAAAACTAAATCTAATAAAGCCATGTAACTCCAATCTTCGATAAAAGAAACCCTAATGCATCTAAGTAAAAGACATGAAACGAATCTAATCTACTAAAGACCGGAGAAAACAAAGTAAGATTGGGTAGATAAATCGATCTAGAGGGATTGGGGTAAGCCTTTTGTTGAAGTTCCAAGCAAGAGAAGAAGTAGCAAATCGAATCTTAATAGAAGCCTCTTTAAATCGTGGTTTCCCGTCCAAATCCGAAAACATCCACCTTTCGAGACCCCCGTTCTGTCACAACGTATCCCTATTCATGCGGGGAGCTTAGGGCGAGTCAAAAGACAAGTCGAGATTCTTTCGTAAGATCCGGCGTGTACCTCTAGCCACCGCGGCTACAAGAACACCCTATGTAATCTATCTCGAGAATAGAATTGGAATAAGCAAAGCCGATCGAAAAACGAAATCTTCGAGGAAACACTTGATCGCTAGGAAAAGATTCAACTTGATAATTCAACTATACCATTGATACATACACAAGATCACCACCGGGATCCTTCCTTGATATTGCTTCTAGCTCCGGGAACTCCGACGTGGTCTTCCGTGCAAGGTTCCCACGTCGGCTAGGGGAACCCTAGTCAACTAGCTCGACCCTCTCCTCTCCGAGATGGTGTCCCTCTCTTCTCTTGCTCCTCGGCGGCCGATGACGAATTCTTCTCTGCGAGGCTCTCGGTCAGGGGGCTATAGCCCGATTGGCGGCTAGGGCAAAGGAGGGGGCAATTGGGCCCTGGATGGGCACGGGCCGGCCGGACCGGGCCGGCCGGCCTGGGCCCATCTAGGCCCAGCCCGAGGGCTCCTTCGCTCCACGTCGGTTCCCTTGCTTCTTGGATGTTTCCCCCTTCGCATGTAGGTCCATGTCTTCGGTTTCTCTCCGAATTGGACTCAACTCCTTGTCTTGCAAGATTCAACACTTTTCTGGTCAGGTCCTCGGAGTCTGTCGTCTTCTCGGATCAAGTCCCTGGCTTCTTGGAGTTAAGTTTGCTTCATTGCACGACTTGTACGGGGCTTCAAGGTCTTTTCATGAGGTGCTTGATGAACTTATCCCGAAAGTCTTGCATTCAACACTAAAACCACTGCATAAACATTAAACTCCAAAACCGACATGCACACGTGAACTTGTTATACCACGGGGGTTAGTACCAATGGATAAGGTATAAAACTCATGCCAACACCGAAGGTAAACTCATGGCTTGGTTGACGGATTTTCACCGTCAACGGTACCGTTGTTGTGGAGGTAAAGTCGCTACCTTTTTCTCAGAACCATTACTCAACACTAATACAGTGACTATCTCATGTTTTCTTATCAAGTGACACATTTTCTTTGCACTAATTGTGACATGTTTACTGGGCTGGGATTCATCTACCAAGGTAAGAAGCTCTTGACCATCTTTAGTGATAGAGAATGTCCTTGTTTTTAAATCAAGGCCAACAGGACTGTGGGTATATAGCCAATCAGTTCCCAAAACGATGTCATATCCTTGCACTTCTAACTGTCTGAAGTCAGATGTAAAGGAGTGACCTTGAATAGCATAAGAGCAATCTGAACAAGTTGTATTGCTGAGCATTGTTTTGCCATTTGCTGCTACCACTTTCACAGTAGGCATAGTGGAGATAGTCTGATTGGTTCTAATGGCAAATTTAGAGTGGATAAAAGACACATCGCTGCCTGTGTCAACCAAGGAAATAGCAGTAGATTTGCCCATGTGAATCTGGAGAGTGAATGTATTGGTAGGATGTGAAGTACCTAACAAGGCCTGAAGGGATAACTGCATCACTGGTACTTGTTCAGCATCAAAATATTCTCCCTCTTCAGACTGAGCATCTTCTACCACTCCAAGTTCTTCTTTGCCCTCAGCACTGCTCATTACAATAACAGAATACACTTGTTTCCCTTTACGAAGTTTGGTGTGGCCTGGTTCCAAAGTCTCTCTGCATTTGAAGCATTTGCCTGCAGCTCTTAATTCAGCAATGGGGACTGGATCTTTTTGTTCAATAGGAGTTCCATCTTTGACCCAAGGTTTCTGAATTTTGGTTGCGGGGGCAAAATTGGAAAACTTCCTTGGAGGAGGAGTTGCTTGTTCCAACCTCTTTGCATACCAAAAGGCATCTGTCAAAGATGTGGGCTTGTAGCACTGCAGGTGATGTTGTATTGGTTCTTTGAGTCCAGATACAAAACTCAGTGTGAAATAATCATCTCTTAAGGATGGGTTGTCCCTTTTTACTAGAATTCCTCAAGTTTGTCAATATAATCTGTTACTGACCCCAATTGCTTGAGTGTATGGAATTTGCCCACAACTTCATAAGTGGAAGCATCAGAGAATCTATCACTCACCATTCTACAGAATGTGTGCGAAGGAACATATGCAGGTATAGACCCTGTACTTCTCCACCAATATTCACATTTTCCCTTGATGTACAAAACATCAAGTTGAACTTTGTCTTCATTTGCTACTCCCACCAATTCAAAATATTTCTCTGCCTTTCTAATCCAGCCATCAGGATCAATGCCCTCAAACTCAAAAAAGGACAACTTTGGGCCTTTGGCTACAGCTTTATGCTGAAATTGTAGTTGATTGTGGAAAGGGTTGGGTTGATGGAAGGTATTTGGGGTGTTTTGGCTAGTAAATTGGTGATAGGTATGAGCATTGGGTAATGGTGGGTGTGGTTTAGTTTGGGCTGAGGTAATGCGCAGAGGATTAAAAGTTTGGAATGTCATTTTGGGTGGGTTGGGTGGGTCTAGTGGAGGGGATGGAAAAGGGTTAAAAGCCTCTATCTCTTGGAGAGTCCAAGGACAGTCATCCCACAAATAATCTACCTCATGGCAAGAATGACCTTGTGGAACTACTTTTTTATGCTGATGGTGATCAGGTGTGTATGGCTTCCTGTGCATCCAATCATACTGCTCGAGATCATAATAATAAACACTACCCTGAGGCTGGTTTGGGTCAATTGGTTGGTGGGCTAAAGTAACATCCCTAGGAGTGTGAATGGAGTTATGCAAGTGGACATTGGATTCTTTGGTTAATCCCTGCTGATCCTGAGCCAAGGCAGTGAGAGTGTCATTACCTTTGACAGTGGAACCTTTATCCTCTCTGGGGTACACCCCCACTTGAGCCCCTATTCATGACATGTATGACATGGCTGCTTCATGAAACTGTCCATGGTCCTCCTCAGGCCATCCACTTCAGCAGCAGCTGCATATCGGCGGTCATAAGGATTATCATCGTCATTCCCAGACTGATCGCCAATCTTCGCCATGGTGACTGTGAATTCGGTTTGGGTGGAACCCTCCCCACAAGATTCACCGTCTTGTCTACTGTCGCCCAGATTGCGGATTTGGCTAAGGAATTTTACACCAAGACTTGCCTCGTAACCCTCACCAAAGAGCAATCTTCTCCTTTCGCCTCCACAAACCAATTCCAGTCAGATTCGGGGATTTTACGCTAGAACTGATGCCTAGCAACTTTTGTTGACATGAATCGTTTGCTAATTTGGGGATAGATGGGGTTGTTTCCTCGGATGCGGGTGGGAGGGTGGGGTTTTCCACGGGTAAGCCGCAACCACCCGCACCTCACCGATCGGACTAAAAACGAGGAGCGGGGCGTGGAAGCGAGAAAATCTCGCCGAGGAGCAACTTTGCTCTTGATACCAATTGTGAGGAACGGGTAAATCGAGAGACGGTTGCGAGAATGAATTTCACCTACCGAGTGAGACCTATGGGCTGCGAGTGAGGGATAAACAACGGATGGAGATGAGCGATAGGATAGCACGCAATTCACCGGAGTTCGGAGATACAAGGGAACATTCCGAACAAGTCGCCGATGATGAGACGGCGCTACGAACTACGACTACTTTCCTAACCTAGGAGCGAGTTCATCTCGGTTCATGTCGAATACGAGAGACCCCTCACTTCTTTTTGTAAAAGAAAGAGTACTAGTTTGTAAATTACAAAAATTACGGGGACCAAATTGTAAATGTTGTAAAATCAAAAGAGCCGTAGATGAATGAATGGAGGGTAGCTGATCTCTTCTATGCTCTGCTCTTGTTGCATAACCGGTGAAGCTAGGATCCTAACACCTGTCTTTGCCGCCTCCAAATCCCGTCCGCCCCTCTACTAATCTCCAACCCCGGTCCCTACGGTTAATTCTTGGTAAGAATCGATCTGCTCGATTTCCCAATCTTCCGACCCCTATCGTATCCTTTCCTCCTCTCTAATCGAGTTGTTTTTGCCATCCTTGAAGCTTCCAAAATAATTCCCCAACTGCGAAACAAGTGCTATGGTGTCGGCGGTCAATGATTCAGTTTGCGGTCAATGTTTCTTTATGGTGAAATGCAAAATCTAGGATTCCTTCTCTTTCTATTAATTGAAGTAGTAATTTCAGATTGGGGAGTTCATATATGGTTGCTGCAGGTCCATGAATCGAGTAGTAAATTAATCATTGTTGGATCTGATGGTTAAATTAATGGAGCAGTAAATTTGAACACAGGTTTTACTAGCTCACATTGTGTATTATTTTTTCTTTCAATTATTTTCAGGGGTAAACTGAGGATCTTATGAGTCAGCATATGTTAGCTGTGCAGTGCATTTTGATCGAGATAGCATTTGTGTGTTAGCAGTAAGTATCAGTATCTTTACCGATTAGCTGTTCCTTGCAGTTACACATGGTATCAATCCATGGTATCAGTATTCAATGGAGGAGACTTTGATCTTATCAATCCCTGCAGATTTCTTTGGGAGTAACTAGCAGTCTAGTAACCAGATTTTTATATGTTAATTAATTAATCTAGCTGTGATATCTTATCTTTTACCTATTATATTCATTCGTTGTTTTGCAGACTATTGGAATTTGTGAAGGATTTGAGTGTCCCTGGTATATATGAGACTGCGAGCCTTCTTTATTTCTCAAGTAGCTATAAAATTAAGTTCACAGATATGTGAACTGATCAATTTTTTCTCATCTCCAAGTCAGATCCTTACAGCTTGTCTTTTTATGTATTAATTGAATACTAGCAGTTTACTGTTTCAGATGCTTGGTTGAGTAACTTTGTTTGGGCATCTACAAGTATGTAGATCTAAAATTGTAGCAGTAGTCACAATATTGAAGTAATCAGACTGATGGAGAGGATCTCTTATGCAGTTGTAGGAACAGAGGCCTGTGCAACCTGTATATAAGTAACCATTGTATATAGGTATGATCTCTTGGCTATCACTCTAATATTTCTATTATACTCAAACATGAAATCCCCTGTTTGATGCTCTGCAATCTTTAAATTATAGTTCCACATAATCAAATCCACTTTAAAATGTAATCTCACTGTCTTTCTTAAACTAGATTACATCAGACATGTTTTCTTAGTTTTGTAGGACGGCCCAGATTGGCAGCACCGGCGGAGGTTGAATGGCGGCTCCAGGTGTGCTGAAGCATCCTCAATAGGCTTAAGGATGCGGTGAGCCATCTGCCCCCTCCCTTTCAGTATCGGCCCCTTGGTTCATCTGAGCTGATTATTTTGTTAGATATTTACCATGGATTAAATTGATTAAACTCTGATCTGGTGTTTGGAAGCTTGGCTTGAAGAGTGCACAGTTATGGAACTTCACTTGCATCTATTTTCCCCTCTACATATTATATTTGTCTCAATTTATATTCTTGAGACTAACCTAATCAGCATTCTTTACAAGGTCTTCAGCTATGATACTCCAATCTTACATTTCTGCACTTCATTGATTTAAATTACCAAATGTAGTCAGTTCAATCTATGATTGGTGCATGTGAAAAATCTCTTCATAATACAAAAATTGATATGCCAAACTATCTTAGTAGGAAAAGAAAATTTTGGTTATACGGTTCTAGCAATAATATATAGCTCATTTTGGTTCCAACATATATATGTGTTGGTGAATTATATCTTTGCAATTATATATAGCTCGATCTAGTAAATTTTTTAATTATGCCTTTGCAAATCTGCAATTTCAGATTATTGCAGTTCTCAAATCTTGTTAGTGATACAGATTTAGAATTAGATTGCTTCGTCCTATCATATATTCTGTTACTCTATTGATGAATGCAGATGTAGCTTTGATGAATAAGTTCATACGCACACTGGTCACAAAAAATATTTCACATGTCTGTGCAGCTAGGTAATAACACTGTTGTACCTACTATTCTAATTACTTCTCCTCTCTTCCTTTGCATTTTTAACAGCTGCTAAGTATGTACATTTCAGAAAGGAAGGATCAATTTTCTGCAGCAGAACTCTATGATCTTTCCATCCTTAAGTAGCCACCCATAGGTTTGCTTCCTTGTATTTCTTTGTAAATTTTACTCAATTGGGTCCTGCTCTTGCACTTGCACTGTTGTGTGAATACTGTGGTCTCAACTGATCAAGAACTGCCATGCTGGCCCGTGAAACTTGAGTTGCAGCCAATTCACATTTCACAATGGCATCAACTGTGGCTTACTTGATAACTGCTAATGATGTTGTAGTTTGAATATTCAGCCATCAAAATTGGACAGCTTATTCCACATTCTATTTTAATGTAAAATGCAAATTTTAGGGAGGGCTGCCGTATCCATCTCCCTTTGTTATAGTTAGATAATAAATTTGAGATGCATGATTAAAACTAGCTTCACAACTACAAGGGCACTCCACACAAATGTGTGGCAATGCCGCACTTTGTTTTCTAGTAAGGATAAGGAATACTGGGTGAGCATATTGAATGTTCGGTTAATGAAAAACATTTTTAAGGAAATATTTAGTGTTCCATTATCTATTTCAAATATTTGGTTTTATTTTTTATTTTGGTAGCTATTTCAGGGCTTCAGTTTCAGTTTTATTAGGTTCAAAACTTCAAATGTCTTATTTTCTTGCTTTTGGCAAAATTATGAGAATGCAAAGCCTAAATGGGGAACTGCTGGAGTTGCTCTAAACAAGGCCTAAATGTGCGGTTTTTGTCGTACTGACAGCAACAACTATCTTGTGTATATGTGTTGCAGGTCAGCCTAGCAGCAGCAGTAGTGTCCGTCCTACAGCATTAGTTAAACTCTGTTAATTCAGCAGTGTGATTATTGTAAATATATGTAGCTATGTTGTGGTTCCCATATGTCTATGAGTTGTAACTAGAAAAATTCTTGGTTATATGGATGTAATCGATAATCGATTTAAGGCCATGCATTTAATTCTAATGATTCAGGTGGGGTTTAGAAGAATAGGAAAAGGTTCACTTTCACCATTGGCTGAACGTTTCAGGCATTAGTTCCCTCTACCATGTCTCTTTTCTTTCTTTCAGCCCAAGGTGGAACTTGAAGCTCGGCCCTAGGCTTAGCGACTAGCTGCCGGTTCAATGCAACCACGTAGCTCGCCACCGGCCCGGCGTCCACACATAGTCGATGACCACACCCATTTCGACAGACATTTGGTGAGGAGAAACCGAGCGCACCCTCCTTCATCCTCGCTCGTGTTTCCTTGACCTAGCAATCGAGCGACTTCCCCTTCGGCTCATTACCGTGTGGCGCAGCTTACCCTCCACTGCCCAGCTTGTCATGTTTGACGCCCAGCGAGCCCCTTTTTTCTTCCAAAAATAATTCTATAGTCGCACTATACCAATAAAAATTGAAAGAAACAGTTTACTTCCTAATGTGTCAACAATTAAAATAGTAAAACATAGATTAGTTTCCAAAGTATGCAAGAAAATAATTCACATAATTTATTGGTGGCAATAGAAGCTAATTGATGCAACAATTTGTTTTCTGGATGCAACAGGCACATGAGCTATCGCAGCAAAGGTTAAATATTAGACAACGTTATTTCATCGTGGCCACAAACATGCCTATTCGCAACCAACTAAATGTTTGTGGCAACAAACACACATCAAACGAAATGAACAGTTTTCTAGATGTAATAGACACAAGACCTATCGCAGCAAAGGTTAAATTTTAGACAACATTATTTCATCGTGACCACAAGCATGGGTATTCGCAACCAACTAAATGTTCGTGGCAACAAATGCAACAAACTTTTTTCTAACTGCAATAGCCACATGTGCTATTACAACAAAGGTTAAATTTTAAACAACCTTATTTCATCATGGCCACAGGCATGCCTATTCGCAACCAACTAAATGTTCGTGGCAACAAACACACATCAAATGCAACGAACAATTTGTTGGATGCAATAGCCACATGAGCCATTGCAACAAAGGTTATGTTGTAGACAACATTCTTTCATCATGGCCAGAGGCATGCCTATTCGCAACCAAATAATTAATCGTGGCAAGAAACACATATCTATCGCAACACTAAATCGATACTATCGCAATGCACAATTAATTGTGGCAATAGGTACCCATAAAGGCAACCACCATTTTCACCGTGGCATTAACACCAACCTGTTGCAACGACTGTTTCAACAGACGCAACCCACATTTTTGTTGCCATAACATCCAGATACCGCAACCCATGAATACGATGGTTGCTATAAAACCAAATATTGCAACCAAATACGTGATGTTGAAAAACAAATTGGTGCTCTAAGGGTCAATTCCTAGTAGTGAACTTCACAAGAAATCAAGTGTGGGAGTTGGTAGAGCTGCCCAAGAACAAGAATGTGACTAGCACTAAGTGGGTCTACCGGAACAAGCAAGATGAACATGGCATTGTGGTGAAGAACAAGGCAAGACTTGTCGCCAAAGGGTACTCTCAAGTAGCACGTCTTGAAGCTATTTCTATCCTCCTTGCATATGCATCTATTCATAAAATGAAATTATTTCAAATGGATGTAAAGAGTGCTTTCTTGAATGGCTTCATCAATGAAGAAGTCTATGTGGAGCAACCTCCCGGTTTTGAGGATGCTACATATCCTAACCATGTCTATAGGTTGCACAAGGCTTTGTATGGACTCAAGCAAGCTCCTAGGGCATGGTATGAGAGGCTCTGGGATTTTCTCATTGAAGCGGGATTCAATATTGGTAGAGTAGACAACACTCTATTCACAAAGATAATCAACAAAGATCTCTTCATTTGTCAAATTTATGTTGATGATATTATCTTTGGCTCTACTAATCTCAAAGTGTGCAAGGATTTTAGTGAACTCATGACGAGGGAATTCGAGATGTCAATGATCGGAGAGCTCAACTTCTTCCTTGGGTTTCAAATCAAGCAATTGAAGGAAGGGACTTTCATCTATCAAGAGAAGTACATCAATGATATTCTCAAAAAGTTCAAGATGGATGATTGTAAGCCGATCGAGACTCCAATGACTACCAATGGACATCTCGACCTAGATGAGGGAGGTAAATCGGTTGACCAAAATCTTTATCGTTCTCTGATCGGTTCTCTTCTTTATCTTACCGCATCTAGGCCCGATATCATGTTTAGTGTTTGTATGTGTGCTCGGTTTCAAGCCAACCCTAAAGAATGTCTCCTAAGTGCTTTGAAAAGGAACCTTAGATATTTAAAATACACACCTAGCATTGGCTTGTGGTACCCCCATGGTGCTTGTTTTGAGCTCTTGGGTTATTCGGATTCGGACTTTGCCGGATGTCGAGTAGACCGTAAGAGTACTTCGGGAGGGTGCCATTTGCTAGGTCGCTCTTTGGTTGCTTGGTCCTCTAAGAAGCAAAACTCCGTGGCCTTATCCACCGCGGAGGCGGAATACATTTCCGCGGGGGCTTGTTTTGCTCAAATCCTCTATATGAAGCAAAGCCTCTTGGGTTATGGTGTGGTTCTAGATAGGGTTCCCCTCCTTTGTGACAATGAGAGTGCCGTAAAAATTGCTAACAGCCCGGTTCAACAGTCTCGCACCAAGCACATTGATATCCGTCACCACTTCTTGCGAGACCACGTTGCTAAAGGTGAGGACCAGGAGCGTCCCGGTGGTCGATGCATGACCACGCCTCAGTGATGAGTGATTGAGAACGGGTGTTGGACTGACTCTTGGCTCAGTGTGCAGGTGTAGGATGCGGCCTAGTTCGTGTTGTTGCAGGTGAAGAACGGGCGCGAAAGGTCTTCAGCCTTGAGGGGCCTCCAGGAGATGGAGAGACAAGTAGGCTCGGTTCGAGGGACCCGGTGGACGGCGGGACTAGGTGTGGGCCACATGGTGGCGAGATGAGCAAGACGAAGTCATGGACGATTGAGCCAGTGCACGGTGGCGGTCGAGTCAAGAGGCTTGGCGGGAGGCCGGGCCGAGCACGAGGGGTTTGGTGGTTTGCCGACAAAGCCATCAGAGGACGGTTTCTTGGTTTGGGCCTCAAAACCAAGTCCGAAGGCCCAACACGACGGAGACGGGATCCGGGCGTGTCGGGAAGCTTCGAAGCGGAGGACACGCGGCGGGATCGCATGGCTTGCGTCGGGAGGACGCGGGGTGCGGCGAAGGCGTGGCCGTCCGATGGCAAGACCCACAAACATTACATAAATGCCCCTGCGTGGGTTGTATCGCCAGTAGTTGAGTTAGGGGTAGTCGAGTCATTTTCCACACCGGCGGGACCCGATATATAAGCCATGAGTGTGTGTGGATGGCTCTCTCTCTCTGCGACTTAGGGTTTCATTTCCCCCTCCCATTTCTCGTTTTCCTGGACTATTTTGTTCTCCATTTTCTCTAGGCTAGCATGAGAGCTTCATGAGAGATTTTTTGAGAGGGATGGATGCTAGGGCGGCATGCTATACCTTGTGAATCTTTCCTGGTTTGTATAGAAGATTCGGTGTTGTGAATTTCGTGGTCTTTTTCGTGCTTGTCTTTGGTGCCTTTGTTCTCGGTGTGATTCTGCGGATTTGAGTGGGTTTCTCCCCAGATTTCTTTGAGGGAAACATGGATGGATGTCTAGTGCATCTTTGTGATTGATCTTGTGCCCTCATACGCCGGGAAACCTCTTCGATTCAAGGTTCTTCGGTCGGAGCTCTAGTTTTTGGTGGTGTTCAAAGGATCCGCGATTCCCGGTGATTTAGTGAGTTAGGAGGCAAAATTTTTGGGGTATAACATCTTTGGTTGACTCTTTTCATGTCCCCAAACTCTTGTCTCAACAGCTTCTACCATTTGGGAGATCCGGTGATGGATTGGAGGAGTTGACCTTCGGGATCGAGCAGTTTTCTGCTCTGTCCATGCCTCGCGGAGGTCCGCGTGGACCTGGCGGACGGTCCGCGCGGTGCGTGTTCGTCGCGTGTTCTTCGTGTTCTTGCTTGGCTTCGCTTTCGATCTGTGGTGTTCTCGAGTTTTGGTTGGGCGAAGTTTCGGACGATCCGCGTGTGCCGGCGGACGGTCCCGCCGGTGCACAGCGGACGGTCCGCGTGCTCCCCGCGGACGGTCCCGTTATACGCGGCGTCTCCGGAGGTTCTTTGCCTTTTTTGGACGGTCCGCGGCTCGGGACGGACGGTCCACTTGCAAGGGTGCGGACGGTCCGCGATACCGCCGCGGACGGTCCGCGCGGCCTTTGCGGACGGTCCCCCCCGCCCTGGCGGACGGTCCGCCGTAGTCCGGCGGCATTGTTCCTTGGTTCGATTCCTCCCTCGGTTCTTTCGTGCTTCCGCGTGTGCTTCAAGGAATCGTTCCTAAGACTTGAGGTTGATCCATAACCTTGTTGTCTTGGCGGTTGGTGTGTGATTCGATCCATCACTCGTGTGTGACCGGGATTTGTCTAGGGTATAGGCCGGGTTCTTTGAGAAGAATTTTTACCGGCTCCTATTCACTCCCCCTCTCTCTAGTCGCCATCCGATCCTTCAATTGGTATCAGAGCTTGGTGTCGGATTCGTGGTGACTTTGACAAGTCTTGAATCCTAAGATGGCGTACGTTGAGCGGGGAGGTCCACCGCACTTCGATGGGAAGGGTTACCACAAGTGGGCGGCTCGTATGATGATCTTTCTTCGTGGCAAGTTGTTGGATTTCATTGTGCTTGACAAGACCTATGCTATTCCGCAAACATCCATACTCGTATGGTGACCGATGCCGTGCTATGGCCAAGTATGAGGCAAATGCAAAAGCCGTCGATCACTTGGTCCGAAGCTTGTGTGATCCCGAGTTTGAGCGTGTTCGCCATTTGAATCTTTCTTGGCAAATTTGGGAGAAGTTGTTGGTTGCTCACGGTGGTGATAACCATGTGAAGGCTCGCATCTTTGTCTCTTACCGGATGCAATATGAGAACTTCACTCAACTTCCTGGTGAGGACATTGATGCGATGTTTCAGAGGTTCATCGCCATCGTGAACAACATGAAGGCCAATGTTGAGGATTTCCCTTACACCGAGCATGATCAAGCTTTGAAGCTCTTGCATATCTTGGACCCAAATGTTTGGGGTGCTAAGGTTGTGGCCATCAAGGAGTCCGGGCAATATTTGACCATTGAGTTGGATGACCTCTTTTCTAAGCTCAAGTCGGCCGAGGTTGACATGAAGTTGCAATCCAAGCATGAGGGCTCGACCGATCATAGTCTTACTCTTGTGGGCGGATCAACGGGCAAAGCTAACCCTTCCCGTCGACGAGTTTTCCTTGTCTTCTCTTATGTCTATTCCGGATGAGGAGTTTGATGTGCTTTGGGCGAGAAGGAGCCGGCCTTTCTCTCAAGGAGGTTTGATCGACTACATGAGAGCCGGAGGAATGCAAGGCGGAGCTCGGGGACATGCTACAAGTGTGGCAAGCGTGGACACTTCATCACCGAGTGCCCGGAAGCGGAGGAGAACAAGTACAAAATGAGCGAGTACAAGGCACACCCGAGGCGTGAAGACAAGTACTCCTCCAAGAGCAAGCACTTCAGCAAGTCCAAGAGCAAGGACAAGGACAAGCGGCGACCGAGCAAGGGCGGCTACAAAAAGGACAAGGCAAGAGCCATGGTGGCCGGTGCAAGCGACGTTGACTCAAGCACAAGCGACGCGCAGTCAAGCTCAAGTAGTGAAGATGAAGACGCCGGGAGGCGCAAGGGCAAGAAGAGTGCAAGCCGGAACCTCAGTGGATTGAGCTGTGTGGCGCTTGAAGGCTTTTGTGGCATGGCACATAGCTCAAGCAGCAAGAAGAGCGAGAAGGAAGACAGCGACTCTGACTCGGAGGATGAGGTAAATCGTGACCCCGACTCTTTCCTTGCTGAGATCACTAGGTTGAATGGCTTGATTGACAACCGTGATAGTGTGTTGAGAGATGCTAAGAAGATGAGGAAAGATCTTAGGGCTCAACTTGAGAATGCTAGTGAGAAAGTAGGAGAGTTAGAGTCTAAGTTGCTTGAATTAAAACTTGAGAATGACTCTTTGAAACTTGCCCCTACTATTTCTGATGATGTTGAATGCTCGAGTGTGATGCATGGTTGAATGAGATCAAGTTTCTTAATGAGAAGAATGCTTCCACTTTGGCTAAACTAGATGCTCTTAGGATCGAGTATGATGAGCTTAAGGCTAGACCCACTTTGCTTGGTGCTTGTAAATCATGTCCTACTATGCATGCTAAGCTTTTTGATGCTCGTTCTACCATTAGCACTTTGGAAGCTTCTTTGAAATCTCCCGTTGTCAATGCATGCACTAGGCGTGATGAAGTTACTTTGCGCAATCTTGAACTTACTTCCCGTTTGGATGTCATCTATGAGGAGAATGATTAGTTGAGGAAGGTGTTGGGTTGGTTGTCTGGGCAGGAACCTCAATTGAAAATCATGATTGAGGAGTTCAAGAGAGCGGATGTCGTGGTTTGGGTTTTGAGAAGTTGGGTGAGAAAGTGCGAGAAAATAGTGGGGAGAGTGTGTATGAGAAGTGTGTTGAGTCTAACCTCGAGTTTGAGGTGATCGGAGACATCCAAGTTCCACTTCCAAAAGCACCCAAGAACTCTTTCACACCAAAGCACAACCACCTTTGCAACAAGCTTGACACAACCTAAGATCCACCAAAATTCCCACCTAAAACAAATGGCTTCCAGAAATCGGTGAAGTTTGTGAGTGAGAAGGGTGTGAAACCTAGAGAGAAGCCAGAGCCAAAACCAAAGCCCATCCCCTTCAGGTGTGAGTATTGTGGCAAGGAGAGGCATCTAGCAGAGTTTTGCTACAAGAGGAAGAGGGATGAGAGGCTTGCAAGGGAGAAAGCAAACTAGGACATGTATCGCCAGTCTGATGGTATTCCTGAGCCTAGAGTGCCACTTCCACGGGGTGTGGGAAGTGTGAGCAGTGTCGGTAGAGTTGGAGCTCAGGGTGGTAGGTTCCCACAGAGAGGTGGTGGTGAGAGGTTTTATAGGAGAGGTGATGGTGTGCGTCTTTGGTGAGAGGTTTGGTCGGGCTCGTGGTGGTTTTGTTGGACGTCCCCCTACTCGTCCTCAATACGGGTTTAGGGGAGATGATCGCAGCTTTGGGTTCCAGAGGAACTACGGACCACGTTTTCCCCCTCGTGGTGCTTGTACTCCTTCCATGGGACATGGGAAGTTTGGTGGCAAGGGAATGATGTTTGCTAACCCCTCTTTTGAGCAGATGGCTCGACACTGGTTCAACTTTCTTTGTGCTAACCCCAGTGTCGAGTCGTTAGCTCATTCTCGTTCTTGTTTCTGACTACAGGCAGGAGGCTTGGAGAACATTTGGTTGATCGACTCCGGATGTTCCCGACACATGACCGGAGATAAGAAGTGGTTCTCCAGCCTCACCCCAGTGAAGGAAAAGATGTACATCACTTTTGGGGACAACGAACGAGGAAGGGTTGTTTCGAGGGTGTAGTGCATGTGAGTGACAAGGTAACGTTGAAGAGGGTTGCTCATGTGAAGTCTTTGGGTTTCAATTTGCTTTCGGTTTCTCGGTTGCTTGATGAGGGCTTTGAGGTGCGTTTCAAGTCTAGTGAGTCCCGTTCTTCGGATTCTCGAGGTGATCTTGTTTGTATGATCATCCCCGAGGGTCAGATTTTCAGGGCTGAATTCTCTCGTTCTTTGGGTCCTGCTCACAGTTTGATGGCTGGTCCTTCTTCTGATTTGTGGAAATGGCATAGGCGGTGTTGACGGTTAATAGTTGTATCAAATTTTGTTTAAGACTTGCAAGCGGACAAGTCTCTCGTCGTAGTCAAGGGACCCTTATTCCCTCGAGTGGTGAACCCAAGGTATCGAATCCGTGGAACAAATGTGTGACGCAAAAGTTGATCTAGTAAAGCCAAGTAACTTCAATCTTCGATAAAACCCTAATGCATCTAAGTAAAAGACACGAAACTAATCTAATCTACTAAAGATGGAGAAAACAAAGTAAGATTGGGTAGATAAACCGATCTAGAGGGATCGGGGTAAGCCTTTTGTTGAAGTTCCAAGCAAGAGAAGAAGTAGCAAATCGAATCTTATAAGAAGCCTCTTTAAATCATGGTTTCCCGTCCAAATCCGAAAACATCCGCCTTTCGGAACCCCCGTTCTGTCACAACGTATCCCTACTCATGCGGGGAGCTTAGGGCGAGTCAAAAGACAAGTCGAGATTCTTTCGGAAGATCCGGCGTGTACCTCTAGCCACCGCGGCTACAAGAACACCCTATGTAATCTATCTCGAGAATAGAATTGGAATAAGCAAAGCCGATCGAAAAACAAAATCTTCGAGGAAACACTTGATTGCTAGGAAAAGATTCAACTTGATAATTCAACTATAACAATGATACATACACAAGATCACCACCGGGATCCTTCCTTGATCTTGCTTCTAGCTCCGGGAACTCCGACGTGGTCTTCCGTGCAAGGTTCCCACGTCGGCTCGGGAAACCCTAGTCAACTAGCTCGACCCTCTCCTCTCCGAGATGGTGTCCCTCTCTTCTCTCGCTCCTCGGCGGCCGATGATGAATTCTCCTCCCCCGTGGCTCTCGGTCGTGGGGGCTATAAATAGCTCGAATGGCGGCTAGGGCAAAGGGGAGCCTCCACCGGGCCCCGGACGGGGGCCGGGCCGACCGGCCCGGGCCGGCCGGCTCGGGCCCATCCGGGCCCGGCCCGAGGCCTCCTTTGCTCTACGTCGGTCCCCTTGCTTCCCGGATGTTTCCCCCTTCGCATGTAGGTCCATGTCGTCGCTTTTCTCTCCGAATTGGGCATAACTCCTTGTCTTGCAAGATTCGGCACTTTTCTTGTCGGGACCTCGGAGTTTGTCATCTTCTCGCATCAAGTCCCCGGCTTCTTGGAGTTAAGTTTGCTTCATTGCATGACTTGTACGGGGCTTCAAGGTCTTGTCATAAGGTGCTTGATGAACTTATCCCGAAAGTCTTGCTTTCAACGCTAAAACCCGGCATAAACACTAAACTCCAAAACCGACATGCACACGTGAACTTGTTATACCACAGGGGTTAGTACCAATGGATAAGGTATAAAACTTATGCCAACACTGAAGGTAAATTTTCACCGTCAACATCTCCCCCATGCTTAAACCTTGCTCGTCCTCGAGTAAGCCTTCGATGGATATCATCGTTGCCAAACAATGTTTAAACCTTGCATTGATCATACACGAGCAAACATAATGCTCTCAAAATTTTAATTCATTAAAGTTCCATAATGTAGTAGCCTTCATCTCTACAGAGGGTAGATTCTTATTTAAGCTTATCCCACGAGTGTTTACATGCTCACAAAGTTTAAATAGATCTCAGAATTTTTGAAATAAAGAACGAGATAAAGAAAAGCTAAACTAAGTTCACAAATTTAAATCATCTTGCATATTGCTCATGAACTCTCAACTCGCTTGTCTCTCAAGCCTATATATTCTACTCCTTTCCCTCTCATAACATATATGTGTGGTAGGCTTTATATGGAGCTTTTTGGGAAAGTTTAGTCCTAACAAGATTTTATAAATGAGGTGTTGTTAAAACAAGACAAGCTTCTCATGGTCTTACCGAGACTCGTCAAAAAGGTCATTGGAAAATAATGTTAAATCAAGGAGGGTAAAGAGAAAAATACGCACACTTTAGATGAGTGGACATGTGCAAATGGCAAAGAGTGATCCCGAGGCACAAAGGAAGTCCTCGTTATCGGATTGCACATGGTTGGAAAAAGAGAATGGATCTTTTAAACTTGAAGCCTTGAATGCACTTTTAGAGAACCGGGGAGTTCAATTTATGCATACTCATATATTTTTCTTTTTCTCATATTTCTCCTTCTTTTCTTTCTTTCTTTCTTTCTTTCTTTCTTTCTTTCTTTCTTTCATTCATTTTTTTCTTGTGAGACTTTCACCTTGGAAATCACGTACATCGCCTTTCTTTCAATTTTTTTAAAAATACTCCCCTTTGAACTCTAAAATTGCATCGTACCTACCTCCTCCCCCATGCTTAGATGTTGCTCGTCCTCGAGCAAAGAGGCGATAAATAAGGTAGGTACCGGAAATATTTTTTCTTTGGAGAGATACTTGAAATCTTCAATGTTGACACCGTCTTGCGATCTTCCTTGAATTAATGATCCATTCTCAACGATAGGTTGTGGTCAAGGAGGTAAACACAAAAGATGATATTTGGTTTTAAGGGTGGATATCCGGCGAGGTTTGTGAGATCTCCGATGCGGGGATACACAATGCACGGATAAAAGGCTAGCAAAAAGATAGATACGCAAAAACGGAATGACCAGCTTCTTAGTCTCGGGCCAAAGAAATCATGGCCTGCAATAACTCACTCAAAAATAAATCTTGTACACTAAGGTTTATGCACTCAAATATATATTAGGCTTTGGATAGGTTGAGCAACACACAAGTGATATTTATGTCAAGGTTAGCGATATTTTTGAGCATAAAAAACCATCTTCAATCTATTCATAACTTGAGAGCACATAAAACACTATGGGTCTTTATTTTAATCATAACCTCCGCTAAAGATTAAGCTAGTATTTAAATAAATTCAGATTCATATTTTTAAGAGAGCACTAGCTTTAACATGCATAAATCAATTACAAAGATAAACAAAGCGGCAATTATAATCATATTTCATTATGGCACAAATTTTTGTAACTTTTCCAATGATATAATCAAGGTGGTGTCTTTATTAATGATGAAATCAAGTTGAAATACAAACTGAAAATAAACAAACACACTTGCTGAAATTTAAATAAAAACAGAAAATATTACGCAAACACACATAAACAAAAGCTGAAAATTACGAGAGAAAGAGAAAAGAAAAGGAAACTAAAGTTCCTTAATCTTCCTAGTCCTCCGCCGGTGGTTGGTGTTGATGATCTTGATAGTAATACCATTGCTCGTACTATGGTTGGACATTCCCTCCGACGAATTGATTCGGCTCCACTAGGTGAAGGCGTCCAAGCTCATAGGCAATATTTGCATTGCCCTCACCAAGTTGAGCCGCGTTGGCTTGGATGGTGTTGGGGAATTCGGAAAACACATCACCCTCGAAACGTCGAAGTCTAACGGCATTCTCAAAGTATGTTTTCCGGGAGCGAGAGAATTCGCGAATCCGGGAAGTCCGGGACTGCGAAGTCTCGAATTCGGGGATGTGCGAGTTCGGGAACTTCGATTCGGTGAAGAGGCGGAGTCATGAACACGCGGAAGCCCGAATCTCGCACGTTGATGGTCCGAATTTCGGAGATTTTCCGATTCGGGAATCCGATGAAGACTCGTCGGGACTCGTGCGCCGGGACACGCACGAACCTCGTCGGGAAGCAAAAGCCACTTCGGGAATCTTTTTGAAGACTTAATTCAGAAATTTCGGGCGAAGACATTCACGAATCACGGGAGAAGCAAAGTCAAAGTTGTAGTCCCAAAAGTCCGGGTTTAGAGTGTGAATTAGTGGCGGACTTGTAAATATGTAAGGGGGGAAAAGACATTCTTGTGTGTGTTCACATTAGGAATATTCTCCGAGCCCGAGGGTGATATCGGAATGTAAAAGTCCCTTCGTCTCCCTATAAAAGGGGGCGCGAGGGCACGTGTAAACGGATTCAGACTTTTTTGGGACTTGTGCTACTTGCAAGGGGGAATTACGGTCTCCTTGCGCCCCTCTTGTGTTATTGAACGTGTTGGAAACTGTCACTTGTGTTAGGGTAGTATTCCGAATTTTTCGGGTACCCCCCAACATTGGCGCCCACCGTGTCTCAGCCGAAAAAGAAACTCACGATGCCACCTCAAAAGAAATCCAAGAAGAATGCCCCAGTACAGGCGAACCAGGATGATCGCCTTCCCACCCAAGGAAATGAAACTTCGTTTGTTCCTGAATCCTCGAACGTAACAGACCAGCAGCGAAAAGAGAAGCTCGAAGCCCTCATGAAGGCGAGAGCAGAAAAAACAACTCACATCCAAGAACAACCTACTGAACAGCAAGAGCACGAGAATATTGATGCTGATGATGATGCCATAGACAGACAGCTAGCCCTGGTCCACCAAAAGATTCAGCAACTACAGAAGGATAAAGAAAAGTTCGCGGCTCAGTTGCGGGGCAAAGAGAAAAATCTCTCGAAAAGCTAGAGCGACCGAACAAAGCAAAAGAACAAATACAGGCAATTCAGAGGGAAATTGACGAAATGAAAGAGCAAGAGAACGACTCCCGTGGCAAGAAACACCGCAGCAGAACCCCGCACCTGCAAGAGAATCCCCGAAGGACAACTTCTTCGCGGGAAACGGAGTCTCACACTTCGTGGATTCGGATCACCATCGTCAATAGGGCCGCAAACAAGGCACCTTGGCCGCCGAAGTTCAAGCCGGTCTCTCTTCCCAAGTACAACGGTTACGGAAACTCCGAGCGGTTTCTCATGAGATACGAGTCGGTCGTGAATTCGGCGGGAGGAGATGATGTTGCACTTGCCAAATCCTTCATCATAGCTTGCGAAGGACCGATCGAATTGGTACTCATTGCTGCCTCCACACTCGATCTACGACTGGGTAGATCTCAAAACAAAGTTCATGCAAGCGTTTCGGATGTTCCATGACACAACGTACACGAAGCCTCGGATTTGTATAACGCAAGCGGAAGGACGGGGAACCACCGCGAAATTTCGTGAGAAGATTCATGCAACGGAGGTCTCGGATCCCCGACGCCGATGACAAGACAACGATCAAGGCACCGATCAAGGGTCTCACCCCGGGGCCAACGGCTTCCCACCTCACAATAAAGAAGCCCGAGACAGTTGAAGAATTATTTCGGGAATTGGAGGATTACATCCCGTCCGATGATGACCACCGCAAGAGAATAGCCGAACGAAACGAGGCAAGACGGGGCGGCGAGAGATATGACCCGGAGGGCACCACCCCGAGCATCCGCGAAATGTAAACGGTGTGGGAAATCCTCGGCAACAACAAGAAAGCGAGCCAAGTGCCGGGGGGAGGATTCGGTCAAAGAGGAAGGGGGAAAGGAAGAGGAACCCCAAACCTTCCGAACCACAACCCAAGAGATCCCCACTTTTATTGCCGGTATCATGGAAGAGGCCACAAGACCGAAGGGTGCCCCGAGACAAAAAAGAACATGGCACGAATCCAACAAGAGAAGGCACTGATGAGCATCACATCCTCGATGCCAACCCAGTTTCGGCCGAACTTCTGGCCGCCGCAGTTCGCGAATTCGCAACCAAGCTCTGTACCAGTTCAGCAATTTCCACAATCGCAATCAACATGGCAGCCTTCACAGCAATTCTTCCCTCAGTCGCAAGCAATACAGTCAATCCAGCAGCCACAACCCATTCGGGAAATCTTGCCACCGCCTCCAGAAGGCTCATCAAGGCCTCAGTCAAGTTCGGGACCTCGGAACTCGAAAGCATTGCCATCGTTCGGGACTATCATGCCAATCACGGTGGATCCGCCATGGAGTTTGAAACAAAGAAGCGAGCGAAGCAACTACTTCGGATCCGTGAATACCATCATCAATGATGGTCCAGCCCGCTCGCCGGAGTGGGCGAAGGTGCCAATCACCTTTACGAGAAGAAGATTTCGGTCCGAAATCCGCGATCCACAATGATGCCATGGTAATTGAAGTCAACATTCTTTGGATGGGTCATAGGAAAAATCTTGGTGGACAACGGCGGTTCGGCGGACATCTTATTCCCGAAAACATTCGAGAAAATGAATCCGAGTCGGCACATGTTGGACCCACCGCAGTACCCATTGCGGGGGTTCGGCGGGAAGCCCATCAAGCCGGTTGGAAAAATATCACTCCCGGTTTCTTTCGGAGATCTTGAGAATGCCGAACGAGAACCTCACCTAAGGGGACATTGAAGGACCGATACGGCGAACCGAGAGAGGGGGGGGAGTGAATGGGAGCCGATAAAAATTCTTCTCGAAGGAGATCGAAACTCCAACAAGATGAACACGGCTTCCAACACACGTCTCCGACTCACTACCAAGGTTGGTCAAGCCCACGTAGCCACCGGAGTGCCACCGGACTTAGGAACCAACACACCACCTTCCGACCCGAGAAATGCGGCGGAAAAACCAAACCTCGAGTCTACGGACCCACACCGGTCGGACGGGTGAGCACCACCGGTCGACCGGTCCCTGGCGGTGAACCGAGCAACTTCCACTAAGTGGCTCTACACCGGTCGGACCGGTGAGACACACCGGTCGGACCGATGGCGACCTCGAAAGCCCCCAAGGCACCAAACGAAGCCAACCGACCACCAAACGGACCCAAACTCGAAACAAGCGGCAACACGGGACAACGGCGAACTCACCAAGACGTTCACCCGAGCAAAATCCCACAAGGGCTTGCACCGGTCGGACCGGTCAAGAGCACCGGTCGACCGGTGTAGCACCGGGCAGCTCGGGATGAACGAAGACCCGCGGTCAACTCCCCCAAATCCAAATCTCGATCTCCCGAATCGCTTCACGGACTTGAACAAGACTTTGGGGATATCATGAACACCTCATGAGGAGTTCATAGCCAAGTTTAATCCCACCAAAACTCGTTCAAAAAGGAGGAATCGAAGAAATCCCGCCGGAAGCACTTCCAACCCAAGAACTCAAGAAACCCCAAAATCGAGCACCTTTACTGACGGATTTGGGAGGGGAATCACAGCCCAAAGAACCACGAAGGGTTCCCACAAATTTCCCCCATCAAATTCTCAAGAGAAAAGTCCCGAAAACAACCCAAAGAAATCACCGAGAGAGGACTCCGAAAATCACCACCAAGAACAACCGGGGAAAACACATCCAAACCTTGAGGAACCACGCCGAATCATCTATACATGAAACAAAGGTTCGTACAAGGTCTAGCAAGCCGCCCGATCATCCATCCCTCTCTACAAGATCTCTCCGTGAAGCTCTCTTGCTAGTCCTAGAGAAAACCTAAGGAAAATAGGTGGAAAATAGGAAAACTAATGAGCTAGGGTTCCAAGAGTTGGCTGCCATCCTCTCACCTCTTGGGTTATATGGAGGCAACCGAATGTCTAAAATGCCCTTCTCTACTAACTAGGGATACAAGCCCCTCAAGGGCAGATTTGGAATTCTTGATGTCTTCACCATCGGACGGATGCCCGCGACCGCACCTCGCGTAGCCTCGACGCAAGCCATGCGATCCCGACGCGTGTCCTCCGCTTCGAAGATTCGGACCGCGTCGTCGCACACCGGCCGGACCGGTGCTCCTCACCGGTCGGACCGGTCCGCGGTGCCGCTGCACCTCCGTCTTCGGTTCTCCGGTCTTGGCTTTGTGGATCAACCAAGGAACCCAGTGGTTTTCTGGTGAACCACCGGAAACCCCGCGAACTCGGTGTAGCCTCCGCCAATCTCTACTCATGACTTGGCTCCCACGTAGTCTCGGCTCGACCTTGGTTTTGAGGCTCAACCAAGAAACCGTCCACGACTTCATCTTGCTTGTTCATGCCACCATGCGGACCGCATTTGACCCCCGCCGGCCACCGGGTCCCTCGAACGAAGCCTACTTGTCTTCTCCACACCCGGAGGCCTCACGGCGACGACCTTTCGCGCTTGTTCTTCACCCGCACCAACACGAGTCAAGCCGCAACCCGCACCCGCAATACTTAGCCAAGAATCGGTCCACACAACGTTGTCAATCACTCATCACACAAGGAAGCGACCATCCACCGGTCCTCGAACCACACATGGTCCTCAATCTCCCCCTTGATGAGTGCATTGACAACACCCACACGAAAGTAACAAGAGAGAAAAGAAAAAGAAAAGAAACGAACAAAAAGAAACTCCAACAAGCGATCGAAAGCCAAACAAAGGCAAAGAGCAAGATCACTTGAAGAAGACAAGTCTCGGACCCCTTAGGCAAGGGCAACGGCTCGACACATCCGAGACAAAGCAAAGCTCAAGCAAAGAGCACAAACCACCGAAACACAACTCGAAAACTCTCAAAGAGCTCCCCCCGCACACATGCAAACTCCCACCCGAACCAATGCAACTCCCCCCGGACGAATGCATGCAAAACAAATGAAAACAGGCAGCCGCAAAGACTTTCAAGACATACCGGTCGATCCGGTCATCACCACCGGTCGGACCGGTGCTCAACATATGTACGGGACCAAAGCACTCACACCGGTCGGACGGTGCTCTTCACCGGTCGACCGGTGTACAACGAAACCCGAAAATGGCTCGAAACCACCCGAAAAGCTTCTAAATGCATCCACTAAGCCATTTCAAGCTCAAACTTCTCTCCCTTGTTGGCAATGCATGAATCAAGCCAAAAATGCAAAACTTTCAACCTAGAGCTTCTCAAATATACAAAATTCAACATAGGATGCTACACACGTCCAAAAGAGCAAGTTAGATACTCTACGGCTTCGTATCGATCTCAACTACATGATCACCAAGTTTCACAACCATTGGACAAAGCTAAGATGGATTTTGGCAATTTTGCGAAAAACTTGCCTCTCATGAGCAAAGTCCTAAACATGATCAAAGCATATCAAAATGGCAAAGCCACACAAACTTCATGCTAGGACAGCCATTCTAATCATAAGACCATCACAAACACCCACAAGCACCTCATGTCATGTCAAAGCCACCAAGCCATGTGCCTACTTCTATGTATGAGACTTCTCATTGGTAGGCATCATGCAACGGTTTAGCACCCAAAGCAAATTAAATTCAGCACATATGACATGGGAGCATATTTTCCAAGCATTTTTCATTTCATTTTCAGATTTGTAAATGGTACATGAAATGTCTTTGCGACAAAAAGGAACTTATGCTCCTCCACAAGATAAATCAAGAGGGCTAAACATTCATGATGGCAAATGAGCCTTTGGCCCCATATGATCAATAAAATAGCTATCCAACCACAAATTAAGCATAGCAAGGCCACAAAAACATGTCAAGAGCATGTAAAGGCATTTACACATGAGAGAGCTTACATGTGACATTTTTCAAAAGCATAGCTATCAACCATGGATTATTCATCAAGATCATCAAGAGCTAAGCCAAACTAACCGTAGCATACCAAACAAGCTCACAAAGACATATATCTCATTCCATGGTGAACAATGTATATGAGAGAAGCTTTTCCTAACCAATGCATATGATACAAAATGCATGCAATCTAAGATACAAGGATGCCTATACATCATGTTACATATGCCATGCCAAATGCAAGAAATGCACAAAGGAAAGCTATACATATGCTACAAACCGGCTCCTCGAGGGGAGGCAAAACGGGCTCGACACCACCGGCAAAAGAAAGCTCCCACACACCCAACTCGGAAATCAAACACACACCAAGTTCCCCCGCGTACGAGTGAAAGTTGCTTGATCTAGGGGTTTGGTGAAAATATCGGCTAGTTGGTCATGAGTGGGTACATGGATCAAAGCTATCTTTCCTTTCTCGACATTGTCTCTCGAAAAATGGTACCTCACTTCTATGTGCTTGGTTTTGGAATGGAGCACCGGGTTCTTTGCAACGCTTATGGCACCGGTGCTATCACATTGAAGTGGGACATGGGTATACTCCTCACCAAAGTCACTCATGGTGTAGGTGATCCAAAGGAGCCGAGAGCAACAACTAGCGGCGGCAACATACTCGCCTTCGGTCGTGGATTGAGCAACACTCGGCCGCTTACGAGAAGACCAAGACACCAACGAAGAACCCAAAAAGCGGCAAGTCCCGAAGTAGACTTCCTATCCAACCGACACCCGGCAAAATCCGCGTCTGAAAAGCCATGAAGCGCCAAAGAAGAGGACGCGGAGTACCAAAGGCCGAAGTCGGGAGTGTGACGCAAGTACCTGAAAATTCTCTTCACTGCTTGCCGATGCGAAGTCCTCGGAGACGCTTGAAAACGAGCGCACGGACACACCGAGAACCGTATGTCCGGCCTCGTCGCCGTCAAGTAGAGGAGTGACCCGATCATGCTCCGTACTCCTTCCGATCCACGTGTTCACCTTCCTCATCCGCATCAAGAGCCGTAGTCGTACTCATCGGCGTCGTCATAGCTTTGGAGTCCTCCATCTTGAACTTCCTCACAATGTCCTTGGTGTACTTAGCCCGGTGCACAAATGTTCCTTCCTTTGATTGCTTGATTTGTAGCCCGAGGAAGAACCGCAACTCGCCCATCATGCTCATCTCAAACTCCCCGCTCATATCATCCGCAAACCTCGCAACAAGAGAGTTAGACGAGCCACCAAAGACAATATCATCCACGTACACCCCGCACAATCGGGATATCTCTCGCCCGCCGCCTCACAAAAACAAGGTCCGATCGACCTTCCCCATCTCAAAGCCTCTCTCAAACAAGAACCCCCTCAACCTCGCCATACCAAGCTCTAGGCGCCCGCTTCAACCCATACGGCGCCTTCCTCAACTTGTACACCCCGTGGGGGTACTTCTCACTCTCAAACCCCCGGAGGTCGCCTCACATACACTTCTTCCTCCAAAGCACACCATTCGGAAAGCACTCTTCACATCCATTTGGTGCAACTTGAACCCTTTAGCCACGGAAAAGGCTAGAAGGATCCTAATCGCCTCCAAACGGGCTACGGGAGCAAAAGTCTCCTCGTAGTCGATCCCCTCCTTCTGACTGAACCCCTGAGCAACAAGTCTCGACTTGTTCCTCACAACCTCACCCTTCTCTCCCTCTTTGTTTTTCCACACCCACTTTGTACCAATCGGCTTACACCCTGGGGGAGGGTCAACCAACTCCCACACCTGATTCCTCTCAAAGTTCTCCAACTCCTCATGCATCGAGTTAACCCAATTATGATCAGATAGTGCGTGTCCAATGTCTTTGGGCTCGAAAGAAGCAACAAACGCAGCATGAGCAAAATGGGAATTGTTCCGAACCCTCGACCGTGTAGTGCGTTCATTCATGTCGCCGATGATCCTCGAAGCCGGGTGATCCACTTGAACTCGCCGGGGAGGTTCTCGCCTCGAAGCTACCTCCCCCTCAACATCGCCTTCTCCTCGTTCTTGATTTGTCGTCGTAGGTGTAGCAGAGGGTCCATCCATCATCGTAGTCGAAGTAGTGGGTACATGTTCAGCGGGGGCACCACACCGCCATCTTCATCATCACCATGTTCATGCTCCTCCTCCCCGAAAGATCTCCTCGCCAAGCTCATCATCACCCGCACACTCAAAGACAAGCCGACTACGTGGCTCTCGTCTCGTCGAAGGTTACCTCGCAAGTCTCCACGATTTGGTTAGTTTCAAGATTGAGCACACGATATGCTCTAGAATGAGATGCATAACCAAAGAAAATGCCATCGACAGACCTAGCCTCAAACTTATCCAACTTCCTGCCCTTCTTCAGAATAAAACACTTGCAACCAAAGACATGGAAGTGACTCACCTTGGGTGTGCGACCATGCATCAACTCATAGCATGTCTTCTTTTTGTGCACTCTGAGGTATATCCTATTCGACACATAGCATGCGGTATTCACCGCCTCAGCCCAATACCTCCTCGGAGTCCTATGCTCATCAAGCATCGTCCGAGCCATCTCGCACAAGGTCCTGTTCTTTCTTTCCACAACACCATTCCGGGGAGGCGTATACGGACTCGAAAACCGGTGCTCAAGACCCAAGTCATGACAAAAGGTTTCAAAACGAGAGTTCCCGAATTCCGAGCCATTATCACCGCGGATAGCTCGTATGGCATCTCCGTGCCTCTCGTTCCTCAACCTCAAGACTAGATCTCGAACAAAACCAAATGTCTCCCCCTTATCCTCCGTAAAGAACACCCACGCATACCGAGAATAGTCATCCACCACAACAAGGACATACCACTTCCCACCCGCGGATCGCACACGAGCCGGGCCAACAAGGTCCATATGGAGCAGCTCGCATGGATGCTCGCTCATCACATCGGTGAGAGGCGGGTGAGAAGATGCCACCATCTTGGCATGCCTACACGGAGCACAAACCAACTCTTTCTCAAGCTTCAACCGTGGCAATCCTCGGACCAAATTGAGTTTACTCAAGCGAGACAAAAGGTCAAAGCTCAAGTGACCCAACTTCCTATGCCACTTCCACAACTCACTCGAAGAACCAGCCAAGAAACAACGCTCAACACCCGAAGACTGAGAAAAATCAGCACGAAACACCTGACCCTCGGGAACGACCATACAAACAAGGTCCCCTCGAGAGTCCACAATCCGAGAACCACCAGGCCGAAACAACACCTCAAAACCCTCATCCAACAACTGAGACACAGAAAGCAAATTGTACCCCGAGCGATTGAACAAGAGCAACACGCCTCGCAGTGATCTTGTCACTCACTTTTATCTCACCTTCGAAAGCACACGCCCACGCCCATTGTCCCCAAAGGTGATGTACCTCTTCGTCACCACGGGACGAGACTTGAGAACCACCCCCTGTCTCCGGTCATATGCCTCGAGCAACCGGAGTCAATCAACCAAATGTTCTTCAAGTCTCCCACCGAAATTCAAAAATAGGCACGTGAGCGAACAAACGACTCGAAGATCGGGGTTAGTACCAAAAGAGGAAAACCGAAGGCCGAGCCATTTGCTCGAAAGTGGGGTTAGCACCAACCAAAGCATCTCTCCTGCCAAAACTACCTCCACGAACACCACCACGGTAACCACCCTGAGGGAACCACCCCTCTCTGCCTGGAGGAGGACCAAAACCACGCAAGAAAGCTCGTGGAACATCCTTCCTCTCCAACTCAACGCCACGACTCCTCCAATCCCCGTATTGAGCACGAGGAGGAGAACGCCTAGCAACCGACCACCCGCACCCTTTCCACCCCAACCACCGAACCACGACCACCGTAAACAAACCTCGCACCCGTACGAGCTCGAAACCCGAACAGCCTGTCCGTCCGTGCCCGCACCGGTCCGACCGTGCTCCACACCGGTCCGACCGGTGTGACCTCGGGCAAAGCAGCACCACCTACAGCCTTTTTCTCTCCCCAAGCCCGAACTCGTCCTCACAATCGCCTTGCCCCCGGGCAACCGCACACGAGGCTCAAGTACACCATCGAGAGGGTGGTACTTGTCCTTGTTAGCCCACTCCTTCTCCATTCTCTCCTCACGCTTCCTCTTGAAGCAAAACTCCTCCTTATGGCCATCTCTCCCACAATAGCCACAATGGAACCTCACAAGCTTAGGCTTTGGCTTGGGATGTGGCTGCTCACTCGGTTTCTCTCCACTCAAACCCTCCACCGGTTTCTCACCACTTGCCTTCTCACTCTCCTTTCCAAAGAACACTTTCCCGGAAGTGCTCACAAACTTGATAGGCCTTTGTAGGTCATTTGTGGGTGTAGGAAACACGGGTGGAGCCGGGGTTGTGTCTAGCCGATTCCTTAGATGGTTAGGTTTTGGTGGAAACTCATTCTTGTGGTGGGTTTTTGGTGGCTCCGGATATTCTCTCCACTTCCCTCACCAACCTTGTTTGCTCCAAGCCCCTCACCATCTTGCCTCTTAAAGGCCTCGATCATCATCCTCAACCGAGGCTCGTGACCGGACAACCAACCCATCAACTTCCTCAAATCATCATTCTCATCCTGCAAACGATCAACATAATGTGCAAGCTCCAAATTTTTCAATGCATGCATTTCACAGGTAGAGCAAGATGTAGGCATGGGTTCCTTCAATTTAGCCTCGAGCGAACTAGTGTAAGCATGCATCTCATCAATCTTAGCATGCAAAACAGGGCAAGAAGTGCAAGCACCTAGCAAAGCCGGTCTAGACTTAAGCTCAGCCACTTCAACCCTAAGCACATCTAGTTCCTCACACTTGGAGGCATGCTTCTCCTTAAACAAAGCAAGATCGGCAAGGAAAATAGAGCAATCAAGACAATCATTCTCATCGAAACAACGGGGCTAGCCTTAAGGGAATCAATCTCAAGCTTGCTATCAAGCACTCCGTGTCTCTAGCTCGGCCACTCTAGTCCTAGCATCCTCGAGTGAGGCCCTAAGCTCTTTCCTCATTTTCTTGGCCTCTCTAAGCATGTCATCACGATTATCAAGCAAAGAGCCAAGCCTCTCATTCTCCTCGGCGCAAGAAGGGAAGCTCATCACGCACCTCGTCGTCGGACTCGCAGTCCGAGTCGCTCCGTGTGCTCTTCTTGCCGCCGGAGCTCGGTGCCATGGTGCGAAGCCATCTCTCGCGAAGCGGCCTCGGCCCCGCTCGGGTTCTTGGACGACTTCTTGCTCTTGCGGCGATCTCCCTCGTCTTCGGCTGCTGCTCGAGCTCGAGGTGGAGTACGCGGAACTGGAGTCGACGTCGCTCGCTCCAACCATCGCTCGGGCCTTGCCTCGGCCCTCCTTCTTCCTCGACCGCCGCTCGTCCTTGTACTTGTTCTTGTGCTTGCTCTTGTGGTCACGCCTCGAACGGTACTTGCCATCGTTCATCCTCGGCTTGTGCTTGTAGCTGTCCTTGTTCTCGACCTTCTCCGGGCAGTCGGCGACGAAGTGTCCCGCTTGCCGCACGGAAGCAAGTCCTCGTGTTCCTCCTCATGTTCACGCCGTTCTCGTGCGGCCTCTCGAACCGCCTCGTCAACGGCGCCGGCTCGTCCTCTCCAAGGTCATCAAACTCCTCATCCGGCATAGACATCAAAGAGGAAAACGAGAACATCCCGGTGGATGGGTTAGAGTTAGTCTTTGCTTTGGAACCACCAACGAGGGCAAGACTATGGGAATCAGTCGGTCCCTCGAGCTTGGCGGTCATGCCCCTATCCACCTCAGCCGACTTGAGCTTCGAGAACAGCTCGTTCACCGTCAGAGTATCATACCTCTCCGACTCGACTATGGCCTCGAACTTTCCGCCCCATATCGTACGATCCAAAGAGTGTAAGAGCTTGACGGCTCTATCATGATCATCGTACGGGAGCACGTCCACATTGGCCCTCATGTTGTTCACCACCACCGTGAACCTCTGAAACAAGGCATCGATGGACTCACCGGGGAGATGAGTGAAGTTCTCGTACTCTCTCCGTAGGTCGCATACAAACGTGCTCGAACCCGGGCGTTCCCAACATGAGCCTCCTTCAACACCGCCCAAATCCTACAAGCCAAGTGCTCGGTGTGCACCCGATCGAACTCGGTCGACACAAAGCACGAAACAAGTAGTCGACCGCCTTATTGTTGGCGTCGAATCGTCCCCTCGAACTCCGGAGCAAGGAAATCCATCGGCCGGACATAGCCCTGTGTCCACCGTGACATCCCAAAGCGGCTGACCCTTTCCGCGGAGGAACGCACCCATCCGCTTGCTCCACATCCGGTAGTTCTTGCCATCGAAGTGTGGAGGACCCGAACCCCGTTCTCGGTACGCCATCCTTGGATCTTAGACCGGTTAGAGTCAACAAAGACCCGAACCGGCTCGATACCACTTGAAGGACCGATACGGCGAACCAGAGGGGGGGGAGTGAATGGGAGCCGATAAAAATTCTTCTCGAAGGAGATCGAAACTCCAACAAGATGAACACGGCTTCCAACACACGTCTCCGACTCACTACCAAGGTTGGTCAAGCCCACGTAGCCACTGGAGTGCCACTGGACCTAGGAACCAACACACCACCTTCCGACCCGAGAAATGCAGCGGAAAAACCAAACCTCGAGTCTACAGACCCACACGGTCGACCGGTGAGCACCACCGGTCGACCGGTCCCCGCTGGTGAAACTGAGCAACTTCCACTAAGTGGCTCTACACCGGTCAGACCGGTGAGACACACCGGTCAGACCGATGGCAGCCGAAAGCCCCCAAGGCACCAAACAAAGCCAACCGACCACCAAACGGACCCAAACTCGAAACGGCGGCAACACGGGACAACAACGAACTCACCAAGACGTTCACCCGAGCAAAATCCCACAAGGGCTTGCACCGTCGGACCGATCCAAGAGCACCGGTCGGACCCGTGTAGCTCGGCGGCTCGGGATGAACAACGACCCGCGGGTCAACTCCCCCAAATCCAAATCTCGATCTCCCGAATCGCTCCACGGACTTGAACAAGACTTTGGGGATATCATGAACACCTCATGAGGAGTTCATAGCCAAGTTTAATCCCACCAAAACTCGTTCAAAAAGGAGGAATCGAAGAAATCCCGCCGGAAGCACTTCCAACCCAAGAGCTCAAGAAACCCCAAAATCGAGCACTTTTACTCACGGATTTGGGAGGGGAATCACAGCCCAAAGAACCACGAAGGGTTCCCACAAATTTCCCCCATCAAATCCTCAAGAGAAAAGTCCCGAAAACAACCCAAAGAAATCACCGAGAGAGGACTCCGAAAATCACCACCAAGAACAACCGGGGAAAACACATCCAAACCTTGAGGAACCACGCCGAATCATCTATACATGAAACAAAGGTTCGTACAAGGTCTAGCAAGCCGCCCGATCATCCATCCCTCTCTACAAGATCTCTCCGTGAAGCTCTCTTGCTAGTCCTAGAGAAAACCTAAGGAAAATAGGTGGAAAATAGGAAAACTAATGAGCTAGGGTTCCAAGAGTTGGTTGCCATCCTCTCACCTCTTGGGTTATATGGAGGCAACCGAATGTCTAAAATGCCCTTCTCTACTAACTAGGGATACAAGCCCCTCAAGGGCGATTTGGAATTCTTGATGTCTTCACCATCGGACGGATGCCGGCGACCGCACCCTCGCGTAGCCTCGACGCAAGCCATGCGATCCCGACGCGTGTCCTCCGCTTCGAAGATTCGGACCGCGTCGTCGCACACCGGTCGACCGGTGCTCCTCACCGGTCAGACCGGTCCCCACCGGTCAGACCGGTCGGACCCACCGGTCGGACCGGGTCCGGTGCCGCCGCACCTCCGTCTTCGGTTCTCCCGGTCTTGGCTTTGTGGATCAACCAAGGAACCCGGTGGTTTTCTCGGTGAACCACCGGAAACCCCGCGAACTCGGTGTAGCCTCCGCCAATCTCTACTCATGACTTGGCTCCCACGTAGTCCCGGCTCGACCTTGGTTTTGAGGCTCAACCAAGAAACCGTCCACGACTTCATCTTGCTTGTTCATGCCACCATGCGGCCCGCACTTGACCCCGCCGGCCACCGGGTCCCTCGAACGAAGCCTACTTGTCTTCTCCACACCCGGAGGCCTCACGGCGACGACCTTTCGCGCTTGTTCTTCACCCGCACCAACACGAGTCAAGCCGCAACCCGCACCCTTGCAATACTTAGCCAAGAATCGAGTCCACACAACGTTGTCAATCACTCATCACACAAGGAAGCGACCATCCACCGGTCCTCGAACCACACATGGTCCTCGGACATTACGAACCACAAGATGAACTGGAAGAGAAAAGGTTGAGGCAAAGGGCTCGGGGGCTACACCGTGGTAAATGGAGAATTGTACAAATCGAGAGTCACCGAACCTTGGCTACGCCGCATCACCTCCGAAAAGGTCGTGAACTCCTAAAAGAAATTCACGGTGGATTTTGTGGGGCACACATAGGCACCGGGGCTTTGGTCGGCAAGGCGATAAAACAAGGATTCTATTGGCCAACCATAAACATCGACGCCAAGATGTTGGTTCGGCAATGTGAAGCATGCCGGAAGACAGAAATCGCAGAACTCGCCTTCAATGCCGAGTTCATTTAATTCCTCCAACCCGGCCTCCGCGAGATGGGGCATGGACCTAGTAGGCCCGTTGCCAACGGCTCGGGGTAATTGCCGATTCGCGGCCGTAGCGGTCGACTATTTCACGAAGTGGGTAGAAGCAAAACCACTCGCGAACATCACAGCGACAACGGTTCGAGAAATTCTTTTGGCGTAACATAGTCGCGTGGTTCGGAGTTCCTAGAGAACGACGCTTGATAACGGCAAACGGTTGACTGCTACACCTTCAAAGAGTATTGCGGAACCCTAGGCACACAGGCGAAATTTTCGTCGGTCCATCATCCACGGTCCAATGGAGCGGTTGAAAGAGCCAATGGCCCGATTTTTTCGGGAATCAAGAAATGCTTATTTGATCGAAAAAGGGAAAGTGGGTGGACGAACTTCCAAAGGTGATCCGGTCTCACAATACCACGGTTTCAAGGGCAACGGGTTTCACACCTTTTCGCCTACTCTTCGGGAGCCGAGGCTATGACACCGAGAGGAGATAAAGAATGAAAGCATGAGAGTCTTGAAAGGAAAAGAGATAGAGGAAATTGACAAGAAGGTGGAGAAAGACATGATAGAGCCGACAATCCTCGAAGCGAGCAGAGAACATTGAGAAATACCGAGAGAGACAAGAGCGTGGAGAGACAAAAAGGTGGTCCGAAGGACATCAAGACCGGTGATCTTGTCTTGAAAAGAAAGAAAAATTGGGAGAACCCGGAAAGCTTCATGAGTCATGGGAAGGGCCTTACATAGCTAAGGAAACAAATATGCCGGGGGCTTTTCGCCCGATGGAGCAAGGCGGCGAAGAGTTGCCGTATTCGTGGAATGCCGACAGCTTAAAGAGGTATTATCCATGAAGATCTTAGTCGTACATAAGTGTAGTAGATAGCAGTTTTTCAATTTTCGTAAGTTTACAACGTAAGAAAATAAAAGCCCGAGTCACGTGTCTATAAGTGACTTCGGAAAAAAATTAGATTTATGTCTTAATCGTAGTTCTAGAATAAGAAGGACCGTACTCTTTTCCTTGCAAAGGGGGCTCTAAATCAAGAGGCAAGGTTTTTAACGAGGCGGATCCCGTGTAAATACTCTTTCCGATATATATATGAAAAGAGTCTTCCCCCAAATTGCATGTTTCGTATTTTGTGTCTCGAGAATTCCATCATGAAAAAAAGAAGTGGTTCGTGAAAAAGGCTTCGTGATAGCCGAAATTCCATCGTGATAAAAGAAGTGGTTCGTGAAAAAGGCTTCGTGATAGCCAGAATTCCATCGTGAAAAAAGAAGTGGTTCGTGAAAAAGGCTTCGTGATAGCCGAATTCCATCATGAAAAAAGAAGTGGTTCGTGAAAGAGGCTTCCCGATAGCCGAAATTCCATCGTGAAAAAAAAGGGTTCGTGAGAAAGGCTTCTCGATAGCCGAAATCCCATCCATCGAGGGATTCCCACCGAAAAGGCTCGAGACAACAACAAGTTGTGGCCTAGAAAAATCCCATCCATCGAGGGATTCCCATCGAAAAGGCTCGAGACAACAACAAGTTGTGGCCTAGAAAAATCCCATCCATCGAGGGATTCCCATCGAAAAGGCTCGAGACAACAACAAGTTGTGGCCTAGAAAAATCCCATCCACGAGGGGATTCCCATCGAAAAATTCGCATGATGATTTCGAGAAAATGAATGTCTAAGGATTTGCTCGTGTATTCTCACTTGGTATAGATTGTTAAAAATTTTTCGGGTATCATCGTTGTAAGAAAAGGGCAAGGGGCTCCATCGGACGATCGCGAAAAAACCTTGGTTGAAGCAACCAAGGGTTGTCGTATCAACCGAGGCAAGTACGCCGTCCGGTCAAGTCCACAAAATTCGGAACAAATTTTGTCGACTTGCGCATTAGCAATCGAGGTTCGCAAAAACTAAGGAAGACTACTCTTAAGAATGATATGCTAGAAATTCGAGAATAGTAAAGTTCGTGAACACCGCAAACTAGTTTTCATGCGAAACGGCAAGGCGGGGAGGGTGACGTTTTTTCAAAGAAAAACATATTCATTGCCTTATTCGCATAAAAACTCCCGAATAGTTCATCAAAAATTACAACAATCAATACGAAACTTAGAATGAAAGTTCTATTACATGTCCTGGTTTACAAACGTTGTTGTCAGCCACATCGCTAGCATAGGCGAAGTCAGATGAACCGGCTAAGGGGCTAAGGGGCTCCGTCTTCGGAGTTCTCGTGGATCGCGAAGTCGAGGATGCAGAACGGCTCTTTTTACGAAGCAAGAAAAACGAAGTGAGATCAAAACAACCTATGGAAAATTTAAGCGAGGCCTCAAGCCAAAAATCGGAAAAATCTTGCTCGGGATGTGCTTGTTTGAATAGACGCCACACTTCACCACTAACAAACATTCTATCTCGATGAATTCGTAGTGGTAGCACGTCTGCGCGGGCCCGGCTTGCGGGACTGCGCGAGGTTAAAATATACAAAACATCCGTTCGAGAAAAGTTTGATGAATCTACACGAATTTACGACCGATCTCCAATCCACACAAAAGTTCGAACATGTCGTTTAATTCATAACATCCACCTTCGGTGAGTCTTCTTCGGTTCGGGGACTTGTCCACGATCGTTGCCACCATCGGCTGCTGCTGCTGTCTGCCGCCGCCCGAGCCGTCCTCGCCGGATCCTCCCGAACTCTCCCCGGAAGTCGATACTTCGGGAGACGCGGCGACGCGTTCTCGCTCCTCTTTTTCTCTCAGCTGTGAAAGGAAGAGAAGAGTAAGGAAATCATAAGAAACTGGAACACCTGCGATGAACACAAGTCACGAAATCAAGCAAAAAGAAATTACCTCGTCAAGCTTTGCCCGCGCAACAGTCTTAGCCATATCCGCCCCGCCAACCATCCAGAATTCCTTCGCGAATTTCAACTTTATAGCCACAATGTCAGGGTTCTCTTGAAGTATCGTATCGCTGGTGACGCCTGGGAACTGAGAGAGATTCGCGCGAAACTTCGCCAGGTCCACACAGTCGTAATCGTGAAGGACCTTCAGAATACTCTCCACAGAGAAAGACACGGCGAAGTTGCCGGCACCAGAGATCACTTCGGGAAGAGCCTTGAATTCCTCCTCAAGCCAATCCATGAAATCGGGGATATCAATGTCATCTGGGAGAGGGGCGGGACGAACACCGTACTCGTTCAGGGACTTCTGGTACTCAGCATAAAGCAGTTTCAGCTTCCCCAAAATTTCCGAAATGTTCTTCTTCGAAGATTCACCTTGCTCTACCAGCGCCTTCTCAAGATCCACGATCTTCCGATCCTTTGAGCTTAGTGACTTAGCGAGGTCGGCATTGTTGATGCGGAGATCTTCGACAATCTTTGCGGCACGCTCTTGTTGTTGCCGAAGTTTCTCGATCATACTCAGGTCATCTTCGTGAGATTTCCGAACTTTCTCCAGTTCTTTCTTGGAATCCTCGAGCGCGGCTTCGACGACCTTCTTCTCGTCCCGACTCCTTTTCAAAGCCTCGGCCCGGCTCGGATACCTTCTTCTCCGGCTCTAATTTCGTGGATTCCGCGAGACCAAAGTTGCGCTCCGGCTCCTTGGACTTCGGAGAAAGTTCTTCATTAATCTTCTCCTCGCTTAGAAAGTCGCTCTATGGCAACCTTCCCAAGCATAGAGTACTTGAGAGTATAGTCTTCATGGAAGCGCGAAAGTTTCGAAGGAGAATAGGAATGCAACGGATTCTTGAATTCCGAAAAATTCAAGAATAAATCTCGTGTGAAGATTCTACAATCAAGAATCGCACTAGGGGGCGGTGAGAATCAACGAACCTTGCTTGCTTTGAAGTGCTTGCTAGTGACTTGTTTAGTCGAACCCGAAGAGGACTTCCCCCGAGGTGAAGGGGTAGTTTCGGAGATAGATAGAGGCCTTTTTCGGAGCCTTGAGCGGCTTCTTCGAGTTGTTCCGACGCACCTTCTCCTGTTTCATCAACAATTGTGGACGATTTCCATAGAGTTAAAAACTTGGACGTCTTGCCCCCGACGCCAATTGTCTCGAAACCAACACGCAACGGTTGCCGCGATGAGACGTACCAAAGCTTTTGTTAAAGGCGGCCAAGGAAGGAGAAGGCGCTTGGTCTTCGGGGACGACCTCCCGAACTTCGACCAATGGAATATTTTCGGAAGAATGGCCATCCCTTTGAATGGTCCGCTCAAGATCACGGGCAAAATCGGAGGAGACTTGATCGGCGGCGGTGACATCGGCGGCGGGGAGTTTCGGCGGCGGCGGGGGACTCGGTGTGAGCAACAACTTCGACAACGAAGTACCGACTTCTCGGCGGCGGCGGGGGATGCCTCTTGTTGGACTTCGGGAGCAACATCTGAAAAGGAATCGATGTCGACGAACTCATTTTCGGAACCAGCAGGACAAATGTCTCGAAAGTTAAATAATGGCCAGAGGAAAACACCTTTGGGACTATCTGCCTTCGTGAGGATGTCGTCGTCGAAGGCGGACGGGACCCGCCGAACTCCGGAGGAAGAAACCTTCTTCGCAGCTTTCTTCAATTTTTTGCGGCTCATCTGGGCAAGCCCCGGCGGCACCCGGAGTTCAGCTTCTGAGGTTTGAGGTTCGGAGGTCCTTCGCTTACGCTTCGACGACTCAAGCGATCTGGTCCTCGAAGGTTTCACTCCCGAAGACGTCCCCTCGGTGGCAGGCGACAAGTTTCGCTTCGACGACCTGATTCGAGGAGCGTTGATAGGGGCGGGCCGAACAGTGGCCACGGCGACGGCAGGAAGTTTCGGTTTGGGACCGGGGCCTCGAGAGCTGAAAAATTTGTCACCGCGGATCTCCGAAAAGACGCGGTTGATCTTCTTCTTGTGCTTCACCGGGGCCTTGTATGCTTTGTACTCGTTTATGGTGTATTCGCCTACCATGACGTTGACCCTTTTCTCAACTTCGTCCATGAAGTCCTTGGCGTTACGGCCCTCGCGAAGTTTAATCCCGAACTTCGGGAAAGGAACCCGCCGATCCGCCCGCCTGACGTTGTAGTGTACGATTTCGGCGGGGGACCGGCCGTTCGAAATAGGCCGGATTCGCGCGGCGACAAATTCTTCGATAATGTCGCGGCCGCCGAGTATCGTGCTTGGCCGGATGAAATGCACTCTCACAATTCCGAATTCCTAGGGCCCGCCGGGTTGTACTTCCCCACATTCACCGCGGTAAGGGGCGCGATCGGGCATGGCGGCTTCGGCACATTGACCTTCGGGTAAAACCGATAGGACTTCCAATCGTCGGAAAGGTTGGTCTTGCAGCAGGGAGAAATCTGGATTCGGGTAATCCCTTGTCGGGTGTTCTGGCGTCGGGTATTGAAGGTACAGCATGCGTGCCGGGCCGTGATAGAACTGCCCGTCTTCGCCTTTCACGACTTCTGGAATAATCACCAGTTCGTAAAACCTGGTGAAGGCGTCGATGGTAGGACTGCACCCGAAGGTCTTCAGAATCCAAATAAACTTTGATACTTCGAGGAAGGACGTTGGGGTAAGCTGGTGGATCTTCACTGAGAATGCATCAAGAATTGCCGGGGTAGGATCGGGTCACAAGGGAACCGCAGCCCACGGATGAAGAAGTCCCGAAAAACCACAATTTCTCCGGCCTTGGGAGTGAGAATTACTTCATCGAGCGGGGCGCGCCGGCCCCGGGAGAGAAGAATCCGGCCTTCTCGTACTCGCGAATAACGTTGCTCGTCACCTTCGACTCTCCGAAGGCAAGCGAGGGCGGCAGTGGGCCAGAAGTCCTCGACGCATGACGAGATCGTCTACCCCAGCATCCACATCCCCGACGTCTTCGCCGCCATCGGACCCAACCTCTCCGTCTTCGCGACTTCGGGAACCGCTAGGTGATCCAACATCTTCGGCCGGTGCAGCACGATCTGCACTTTCGGCAGCTTGATCGAGTGGGAGACCGGCAGCGATCAACTCTTCAGTAGTCATGGGTCTAGCTGTATTTCTAATGCGAGCCACCTAGCAAATATGAGCATTCAGACAGTTTAGACTAATAGTCGAAAAAAAAGCTACGAAAATCGTAACATTACTACACCAAAGTTTAACGAACTAACGAAACAACAAAGCAAACATAAAGGAATACCTTAGAAAAGCGCGAACAAGGCCTGGAGTTCGCAAGTTTTCTAGCAGAGAAAGCTAGTTCCGCGAAGGAAGTAAAATATGAAAATCGTGAAAGGCGCGAGAGCAAGAAAATTTTTTAACGAAGTGCCGGCCCGCTATTTATAGGGCCGGGGAGGGGCGCTTCGCGAAGTGCGCCTCGATTCAACCGCCTTTTGCTCCCCGGGTGACACGTGTCCCCTCCGACGTTCCGAGGGTGACGTTTTTTACAAAATTTACGAAAGGTTCGTGGAATCGGATCGTCGGAGTCAACCCGCTTCCCCGAGGGGCTAGTGTTGGGGAATTCGGGAAAACACATCACCCTCGAAACGTCGAAGTCTAACGGCATTCTCAAAGTATGTTTTCCAGGAGCAGGGAATTCGCGAATCCAGGAAGTCTGGGACCTGCGAAGTCTCGAATCGGGGATGTGCGAGTTCGGGAACTTCGATTCGGTGAAGAGGCGGAGTCATGAACACGCGGAAGCCCGAATCTCGCCTGTTGATGGTCCGAATTTCGGAGATTTTCCGATTCGGGAATCCGATGAAGACTCGTTCGGGACTCGGCGCCGGGGACACGCACAAACCTGCTCGGGAAGCAAAAGCCACTTCGGGAATCTTTTGAAGACTTAATTCGGGAATTTCGGGCGAAGACATTCACGAATCACGGGAGAAGCAAAGTCAAAGTTGTAGTCCCAAAAAGTCCGGGTTTAGAGTGTGAACTAGTGGCAGACTTGTAAATATGTAAGGGGGGAAAAGACATTCTTGTGTGTGTTCACATTAGGAATATTCTCCGAGCCCGAGGGTGATATCGGAATGTAAAAGTCCCTTCGTCTCCCTATAAAAGGGGGCGCGAGGGCACGTGTGAACGGATTCGGACTTTTTTGGGACTTGTGCTACTTGCAAGGGGAATTACGGTCTCCTTGCGCCCCTCTTGTGTTATTGAACGTATTGGAAACTGTCACTTGTGTTAGGGTAGTATTCCGAATTTTTCGGTACCCCCCAACGGATGGCCGCGACGTTTTGGGCGTTTCTTGCAACATACCCTCCAGTTATGGCCATGCTTTGTTGTGGTTGGGGGTATTGTGCGTAGGGCTCCGCGAAGTTAGTGTTGGGCACCACATAATTTGGTGGGGGTACCGGTGCACCACCCCCCATGCTTGCCCTTGTGGCCCTCCTTAATAACTTAGCGGAGGAGGGATCCCGCCGAATGGTGGCACATTGGGTTGTGCTCCACTCGCTTGCGCGGAGAATGTTCCCTCCTCTACGATTCTTCCTCTTTTGTTCTTCCTTGCCGGGACAAGGAGTCCCTCTTCCAACCAATCTTCCCTCCCTTCGATGAAAAGCCTAAGCCTCGCATCCGGGAGGGGTAGGTTCACCATGGCCAAACGAAAACCTCCTCTCTCATCCCCACTAATGTATTTGCCTTGTCGCAAATATTCAATGCCGAGAGAGGTACCACGCAAAAGATGGTCGGGGTTTCTTGCGATCCCCGGCCGTAAGGAGAAGGCCAACATGGAGAGGTAGCACCCCAAACCAATATGTCCCGCCCCCGATGTTGCTTCGCAACACCAACGGTTGATCATAAGGTAAGAGGGGTCTATTGGCTGCCTGGCAATTAAAGCCGAGTAGAGCCAATTCAACTCCGTGTCGGTGACCTTCGTCTCCTTCATCCTCCCTAATACCCTCTTGCACATCCAAGAGTGAAATATCCGGATAATGGGGTTGAGGATGCAATTGCGTTGTTGATGGGCTTTTCCGGAGATTATCCCGCTAACATGCCAGGTGGCACGTCAACTTTCTCCGGAGCTCCCTTATGGAATCCAAGTAGCTCCCTAACATGCTCGTAGGGAACCACTTGTTGGACTCCCTCCAAACGGAATGATAAGCTTTGCACCCCATCATCAAGGATAGGTGCAATGGTCATCAAGATTTCCAAGGCGAACCCCTTGTGGGTGTCCGCCGATACTCCGTTGGAGAATTGCACCCATCCAAGGTGCCCCAACATGTAGTATATGTCGGTGCAAAAACCAAGGTGTAGAGTGCTTGGTCGTCGAACTCGACGTTGGGCACAAGCCTCTTCTCAAGACGAGAGAGCCTCTCCTCCTCCGACGACGACAAGATGATGAAGCCGTACGAAGAATATATCGGAGTGTAAGGAGGTGGCGCGGTCGAACGGGTCGATCGTCGTGGTGGCGCGGGCTGCTCCTTCGTGTGCCCTTGAGGTTTGGTAAACCTCATGGACGTGCTCCTTGCAACCCTCATACCACCAAGGAGGAGAGCATCGTTCCTCCTTGGTGGCGCCGTATCCGTCTCCATGCTCCGGGAGACTCGAAACCGAGTGCCTCCTCGAAGACGTCGTCGACGACGGCCGTTGACGGTTAATAATTGTATCAAAGTTCGTTCGTGACTCGCAAGCGTACAAGTCTCCCGTCGTAGTCAAGGGACCCTTCTTCCCTCGAGTGGTGAACCCAAGGTATCGAATCCGTGGAACAAATGTGTGACGCAAGACTTAATCTATTAAAGCCAAGTAACTTCAATCTTCGATAAAAGACCTAATGCATCTAAGTAAAAGACATGAAACAAATCTAATCTACTAAAGACCGGAGAAAACAAAGTAAGATTGGGTAGATAAACCGATCTAAAGGGATCGGGGTAAGCCTTTTGTTGAAGTTCCAAGCAAGAGAAGAAGTAGCAAATCGAATCTTAATAGAAGCCTCTTTAAATCGTGGTTTCCCGTCCAAATCCGAAAACATCCGCCTTTCGAGACCCCCCGTTCGTCACAACGTATCCCTATTCATGCGGGGAGCTTAGGGCGAGTCAAAAGACAAGTCGAGATTCTTTCGGAAGATCCGGCGTGTACCTCTAGCCACCGCGGCTACAAGAACACCCTATGTAATCTATCGCGCGAATAGAATTGGAATAAGCAAAGCCGATCGAAAAACGAAATCTTCGAGGAAACACTTGATCGCTAAGAAAAGATTCAACTTGATAATTCAACTATGACAATGATACATACACAAGATCACCACCGGGATCCTTCCTTGATCTTGCTTCTAGCTCCGGGAACTCCGACGTGGTCTTCCATGCAAGGTTCCCACGTCGGCTAGGGAAACCCTAGTCAACTAGCTCGACCCTCTCCTCTCCGACATGGTGTCCCTCTCTTCTCTGCTCCTCGGCGGCCGAAGACGAAATCCTCTCCTCGTGGCTCTCGGTCAGGGGGCTATAAATAGCCCGATTGGCGGCTAGGGCAAAGGAGAGCACGTTTGGGCCCAAAATGGGCCTGGGCCGACCGGACTGGGCCGGCCGGCCTGGGCCCATTTTGGCCCAGCCCGTGGGCTCCTTTGTCCCACGTCGGTTCCCTTGCTTCCTGGATGTTTCCCCCTTCTGCATGTAGGTCCATGTCGTCGGTTTCTCTCCGAATTGGACTCAACTCCTTGTCTTGCAAGATTCAGCACTTTCCCCGGTCGGGCCCCCGGAGTTTGTCGTCTTCTCGGATCGAGTCCCCGGCTTCTTGGAGTTAATTTTGCTTCATTGCATGACTTGTTCAGGACTTCAAGGTCTTGTCATGAGGTGCTTGATGAACTTATCCCGAAAGTCTTGCATTCAACACTAAAACCCCGCATAAACATTAAACTCCAAAACCGACATGCACACGTGAACTTGTTATACCACGGGGGTTAGTACCAATGGATAAGGTATAAAACTCATGCCAACACCGAAGGTAAACTCATGGCTAGGTTGACGGATTTTCACCGTCAACATCTCCCCCATGCTTAAACCTTGCTCGTCCTCGAGTAAGCCTTCGATGGATATCATCATTTGCTAAACAATGTTTAAACTTTGCACTTGATTACACATGAGAAAACATAATGCTCTCAAAATTTTAATTCATTAAAGTTCCATAATGTACTAGCCTTCATCTCTACGGAGGGTAGATTCTTATTAAGCTTATCCCACAAGTATTAACATGCTCACAAAGTTTTAAATGGATCTCGAATTTTTGAAATGAAGAACGAGATAAGAAAAGCTAAACCAAATTCACAAATTTAAATCATCTCATGTATTGCTCATAAACTCTCATCTCACTTGTCTCTCAAGCCTATATATTCTACTCCTTTCCCTCTCATATATATGTGGTAGGCTTTATATGGAGCTTTTGGGAAAGTTTAGTCCTAACAAGAATTTATAAATGAGGTGTTGTCATAACAAGACAAGCTTCTCATGGTCTTACCGAGACTCGTCAAAAAGGTCATTGGAAAATAATGTTAAATCAAGGAGGGGAAAGAGAAAAATACACACACTTTTAGATAGGTGGACATGTGCAAATGGCAGAGAGTGATCCCGAGGCACAAAAGAAGTCCTCGTTATCGGATTGCACATGGTTGGAAAATGAGAATGGATCTTTTTATCTTGAAGCCTTGAATGCACTCTTAGAGAACCGGGAGTTCATTTTACGCACAAATATATTTTTTTTTCTTCTCTTTCTTATATTTCTCATTCTTTTCTTTCTTTCTTGTATATATATTTTTTTCTTTCTTCACCTTGGAAGTCATGTACATCGCCGAATTTTTTCTTTCATCATTATATATATATTTTTTTAAAAATACTCCCTTTTGAACTCTAAGGCAGCACCGTACCTACCTCCTCCCCCATGCTTAGACGTTGCTCGTCCTCGAGCAAAGAGGCGAAAAATAAGGTAGGTACCGGAGATATTTTCCTGGAGAGATACTTGAAATCTTCAACGTTGGCACCGTCTTGCGATCTTCCTTGAATTGATGATCCATTCTCAATGATAGGTTGTGGTCAAGGAGGTAATCACAAAAAATGATATTTGGTTTAAGGATGGATATCCGGCGAAGTTTGTGAGACCACCGATGTGGGGGTACACAATGCACGGATAAAAGGCTAGCAAAAAGATAGATACGCAAAAACGGAATGACCAGCTTCTTAGTCTCGGGCCAGAGAAATCATGGCCTGCAATAACTCACTCAAAAATAAATCTTGTACACTAAGGTTTATGCACTCAAATATATATAAGGCTTTGGATAGGTAGAGCAACACACAAGTGATATTTGTGACAAGGTTAGCAATATTTTTGAGCATAAAAGACATCTTCAATCTATTCATAACTTGAGAGCACATAAAACACTATGGGTCTTTGTTTTAATCATAACCTCCGCTGAAAATTAAGCTAGTATTTAAATAAATTCAGATCTGTATTTTTAAGAGAGCACTAGGTTAAACATGCATAAATCAATTACAAAGATAAACAAAGCGGCAATTATAATCATATATCATCATGGCACAAACTTTGTAACTTTACCAAAGGTAAAAACTTGGTGGTGACATTATTCATGATGAAAATAAAAACTAAGATACATGCTGAAAATTAAACTAAAAACTGAAAATTAAAGCAAAACTGAAAATACTACGCAAACATAGGCGCATACAAGCTGAAAATTAAAGAAAAGGGGGTAAAGGAAAGATAACTAAAGCTCCTCCTCTCTCTAATCTTCCGCCGGTGGTTGATATTGAAAGTCTTGGTTGTTGTACCCTTACTTGTAATAGGAATGCACCACTCCTCCTATGAATTGTCCGATGGTGCTAGGTGAAGGTGTCCAAGCACATAAGCGACGTTTGCATTTCCTTCACCCATTTGGTTTGCATTGGTTTGGATGGCTGCAATAATTTGCATGATCCTTGCAGCGTATCCTCCAATGGTGGCCACATTTTGTTGTGGTTGAGGAAGATGTGCATATGGCTCCGCAAAGACTACGTTGGGCACCGCAAAAATGGTGGGGGTATGGCTGCACCACTCCCCCATGCTTGCATTGGTACACCACCGTAGTGATTTGGCGATGCCGGAATTTCTCCGAATGGTGGAACATAATTTTGTTGTGCACCTCCTTCTTGGGCCATAGAAGATCCTTCTCCTATAATTCTTTTCTTTTATTATTATTATTTTTTTTTTTCTTCGCCGGCACAAGAAGTCCTTCCTCTAACCGATCTTCTTCCCCTTAAGAAAAGTCTTAATCTTCAATCCGGAAGGGGCAAATTTACCTAGGCCACTTGGAAGCCTCCTCTCTCATCTTCACTCTTATATTTTCCTTTCTTCATATATTCCTAGGGAAGTCCCGGGTAGGAGATGATTTGGGTTCCTTGTAATACCCGGTTTTAAAGAGATAGTCAACATGGAGAGGTAACAACCCGATCTCCCGAATCCGATGTTGCCACAACACCACCGGTTGATCATAGGTGAGTAGGGTTGATTGGCTGCGAGTAAATCCAATTCAACTCCGTGTTGGTTATCTATGTCTCTCTTATTCTCCCCAAAAATCCACTTGCACAAAAGTGACACACTTGGATGATGGGGTTCCGGATAGTATTTCTTCGTTGATGGTCTCTTCCCGTGATCATACTCCAAAAACCTTCCCATGTGCCTTAATGCACATACTTGTTCCGGAGCTCCCTTTTGAAAATAGGAGACACTCGCCCATGGGTCTACGATACTAGACATGCAATCGTTTCGAACATGAAAACCAATCGATCTATCGGGGTTTGTGTTGAATGGATCCAAGGAAGCATTGGAGCCCTACTCCCTTTATGGCATGGTTGCTAGCCTTAAGCATTAAAGTATTTTCAGCACAAGATGATAGATAGATAATCCAACAAAGTTCGATTACATCTCAAGACCGAATGCAACCCATGGATGAAAGGAGATTACCCCATCAAGTGCTAGAAATAGCATCGTTGATCAAGGTTACCCTTCCGACGGTGTCTTCCTTCTTCTCCACTTGTGGGCTCCCTCCAACGGAATGAGAGACTCGGCACTCCTTCATCAAGGGTATACGCCATGGTCATGAAAATTTCCTAGGCGAATTCCTTGTGGGTGTTTGCCGACACTCCGCTAGAGAATTGCACCGGTGTCCCGTGTGAAACCCAATATGTGGAGAGCTTGGTCGTCGATGTCGGCGTTCGCTACAAACCTCTACTTAAGGCGAGCGAGCTTCTTCTCCTCCTCCGTCATGATGACATACCCCTCGGAATACCGCGGAGCATATGGAGGTGGAGCGGATGATCGTGTCTAGTGGCGAGGTTGGACAGGCGGCTCCTCCATATGTTATTGAGGTTTGGAAAACCTAATAAACGAGTTTCGTGTAGCCCTCATGCCACCAAGGAAAAGAGTGCGATTCCTCCTTGGCGGTGCCGTGTCCTCCTCCATACCCCGAGGAAGCTCGGAACGAGTGCCTCCTCGAAAAGGTTGTCGATGATGGCTTAGACGACGATGATCCCTTCTTCTTCGGTGCAAAGGCTTGTAGTTTTCTTCCATGATTGCAGCACCCTCCCTCACAAATAAATATCCGGGGTTTTCACCCGGTAACAAGGTACACAAATATTATTTTGGAGTCTGGACTTTGAGTGGATTAAGGATGTAGATTTTTTTTTTTTTTTTTTTTTCTTGAGCTATCAAGCTTGGGAAGGTTGGCTATGTCTACGGAGGTTTTGAGCACACAAACTTGAACACACAAACAAAGGAAGGAGAGGGAAGCTTGCCCAGAAAACGGGAGCCGGGGGGGCTCCTTATGTAGGTGAGGCCGGCCTCGGTGCTCCTCCCCGCCTCGTCTTTCTTCCAAGCACGATCATTTCACCTCTCGCAACTTTCCCCGCTCGCGTGCTCTACGAGTTGCACCGCCCAAACGCTCTCGTCCACTCCTTGGTCCTTCCACTTGATGCTTCATGTTTTGGGTTATGTCCATGCTCCCTAGCTCCATTTGCTTCACATGCCACCATGAAATTCCTACAAAGTTGATGCTTGCTGCCCACCATGCTTGTCCTTTGCATGTGGAATTAGTGAAAGTTGATGAAAGGGAATCCAATGGTGCATGCATGATTACTAGATCGCCTCCATTAAGGTGTGTTTAAGGTTAACCACTCCTCTAATTCGAAATTTAAAATATTTTTCAGAGCCATGCAAGAGCTCGAACATAATTTTAGAGAAGTTTTTAAACCATTAAAAACAAATGCAAGTCGAAAATATTTTCTTTTTACGTCGATTTCGGTCTCACCGGTATAGTTTGCCTTCATTGGTTGAGAGCGAGACATTTTCCCGGCTTGATCATGGGGGCATAGGTTTAGGTTCTAATTTTGGATAAATAAGAAAGATTTTGAATAAAACAAAATTAGAATAGGCTTAGAAAAATTCTAATCCTAGAGAAACCAAGGATAAGGATTTTTAAAACCAACCAAAAGCTTTAATTTCTAGGTTCACGCGAGTCCTACCACGTGCTGAATTTTATTAACACTTAAACATAAATCGTGGCTCTACTCGTGTGGTTTTAGCATGAAAAATAAGTCAACCTCAGCACCATAATGAGGGTGAAAGGTTGAGTTAAGGTTCTGAAATTATTTGGTTGAGGTTTCTCGAAAAGAAAAGAATCAAACAAGCACATAGGAGGGTTCATGCAAAGGGTTTATGATAAAGCAAACATTCAATCAAGAATTATGTCTCTAATATTGTTCAACCACTTCTAAGTCTAATGTCTTTGCGTAATAAAACTCAAAAACTAAATTATTAAAAAGACTCGAAAAACCCGGAATCGGGTTGTCCTCCCGGTAGCTTATTCTTGACTTGACGAAACGGGTTGCCTCCCGCCTAGCGCTTCGTTTATAGTCCATGGCTAGACTTCTTCACTTGATTACTCCGGATCAACGCTCTTTGCGGGCGTTGCAATCTTGGGTACCCACTTTGGCTTAGTCAATTTTTTTTTTTTGGTCTTCACGAGCTGGCTTTGTCCTTTGGTCTCGACGGATGCAACAACTTCCTTGTGGCTCGGCATCTCGAACTCCGGTCCTTCGGTTGTGATCTTCATGGTCTCTAATGTGATCCTTCATCTCTCCCGAACGAGCTTGAGTAGCCTTCGTCGTCTTGGGACCTTGGAGTTGTCTCGGATACTCTTCTTTGTTACCCATCGGGCGCCGGCAAGTTGTCCCACTTGCGTCTAGCATCTTCATCACGATGAACACTTCACGTATAGAGCTTCCGACCTCCGTCACCTTGCCATCTAAATTCTTCAATACTTTCTCCATAGCCTCGAACTTAGTGACGGCGTCCTTGTTGATCTTAGCTTGCTCGTCCATCAAGTCCTTGAATTGTGCACAAAGAGAACCCAAAACTTGAATCGACGAACTTGCATTAAATCGGGGTTACCTTGGACATGGTCATACTCCACACACTCCTTGCATGAGGATCTTGCTCCGGCGGCCTTTAAGTGTTGAGCTTCTTTCTCCATCTCCATCTTCTCCATCCTCCTCTTAAGTAAACCGATATGCCACTCAAGGAATCCGACTCGTATGCATTCGGCTCTCGCAATCGTCATGCGGATAGTTGAGACTTTGATCTTGAACGGCCTCCCGGCGTCTTGAACGTTTATGATAGGTGGATCAACGATGTCCGGGTGCGCAGCGCTCCGGTGGTTGAGGTTGATCTTCCTTTGGACTTGGAGGTGGTGATTCCCTTGGAGATTTCGACGGTCCTTCGACTTCAACTTTTGAATCTAGGGTTTCCACCCCTTTAGCTTGTGTTGCATGTCACCCTTGCTCGTAAGGTTTTCCCGGATCATCCACAAAAAGGTTTGGGTTTCTTGGAGAGGTAGCCAACCATCTCCCGTTAGGGTTAGCAATAAACAAAGTATGCAAAAAAAACTAGAAAACAAAACAAATCTATAAAGACTAGAGTTAGACAAACTAGATTAGATGTATTTTGAGGATGATCGAAATTTAGTAGATGCAAAAATAAAACAAAATCAGTACTGAAAATTACAAAAAAAGCAATAAAAAAAATCAAATCTTGATCACTTGTTCCCCGGCAACGGCGCCGGAAAAAGGGGCTTGTTGACGGTTAATAATTGTATCAAAGTTCGTTCGTGACTCGCAAGCGTACAAGTCTCCCGTCGTAGTCAAGGGACCCTTCTTCCCTCGAGTGGTGAACCCAAGGTATCGAATCCGTGGAACAAATGTGTGACGCAAGACTTAATCTATTAAAGCCAAGTAACTTCAATCTTCGATAAAAGACCTAATGCATCTAAGTAAAAGACATGAAACAAATCTAATCTACTAAAGACCGGAGAAAACAAAGTAAGATTGGGTAGATAAACCGATCTAAAGGGATCGGGGTAAGCCTTTTGTTGAAGTTCCAAGCAAGAGAAGAAGTAGCAAATCGAATCTTAATAGAAGCCTCTTTAAATCGTGGTTTCCCGTCCAAATCCGAAAACATCCGCCTTTCGAGACCCCCGTTCTGTCACAACGTATCCCTATTCATGCGGGGAGCTTAGGGCGAGTCAAAAGACAAGTCGAGATTCTTTCGGAAGATCCGGCGTGTACCTCTAGCCACCGCGGCTACAAGAACACCCTATGTAATCTATCGCGCGAATAGAATTGGAATAAGCAAAGCCGATCGAAAAACGAAATCTTCGAGGAAACACTTGATCGCTAAGAAAAGATTCAACTTGATAATTCAACTATGACAATGATACATACACAAGATCACCACCGGGATCCTTCCTTGATCTTGCTTCTAGCTCCGGAACTCCGACGTGGTCTTCCATGCAAGGTTCCCACGTCGGCTAGGGAAACCCTAGTCAACTAGCTCGACCCTCTCCTCTCCGACATGGTGTCCCTCTCTTCTCTGCTCCTCGGCGGCCGAAGACGAAATCCTCTCCTCGTGGCTCTCGGTCGGGGGGCTATAAATAGCCCGATTGGCGGCTAGGGCAAAGGAGAGCACGTTTGGGCCCAAAATGGGCCTGGGCCGACCGGACTGGGCCGGCCGGCCTGGGCCCATTTTGGCCCAGCCCGTGGGCTCCTTTGTCCCACGTCGGTTCCCTTGCTTCCTGGATGTTTCCCCCTTCTGCATGTAGGTCCATGTCGTCGGTTTCTCTCCGAATTGGACTCAACTCCTTGTCTTGCAAGATTCAGCACTTTCCCCGGTCGGGCCCCCGGAGTTTGTCGTCTTCTCGGATCGAGTCCCCGGCTTCTTGGAGTTAATTTTGCTTCATTGCATGACTTGTTCAGGACTTCAAGGTCTTGTCATGAGGTGCTTGATGAACTTATCCCGAAAGTCTTGCATTCAACACTAAAACCCCGCATAAACATTAAACTCCAAAACCGACATGCACACGTGAACTTGTTATACCACGGGGGTTAGTACCAATGGATAAGGTATAAAACTCATGCCAACACCGAAGGTAAACTCATGGCTAGGTTGACGGATTTTCACCGTCAACAACGGCTTGGATGATGATGAACCCTTCTTCTTGGAGAAGAGACTTGTGGTTTTCTTCCACATGGTTGCTGCACTCTTCTCTTCTACTAAAACTCCGGGTTGCAACCGGTAACTAGGCACTTAAACTCTTACTTCGGATGTGGACTTTGAGTGGATTAAGGATGTGGATTTTTTTGAGCTATCAAGCTTGGGAAGGTTGGCTATGTCTACGAAGGTTTTGGGCACACAAACTTAAACACACAAATAAAGGAAGGAGAGGGAAGCTTGCTGCGTAAAACGGGAGCCGGGGGCTCTTTAAGTAGGCGTGGGCGTTCGGTTCTAACCGAACCGATCGGTTCGGTTCTTCGGTTCCCTACAAACTTCGGTTCCCAGAAAGTCAGGACCGAAGAAAGAACCGTTCGGTTCGGTTCTTTTCGGTTCGGTTCCGGTTCTAACCGAGGGAACCGAGCTATAATTCATAGAATCACAGAATCATGAATTTAGTGAGAAATTTGAGCACAAATCGACATCACGAAACACAAATCAACACAAAAATAAAAACAGAGCCTCCAAATCGATGAGATTGAAGAAATGAAGAGGAAGAGAAGAGGAATAGATGGACGGCGGCCGGGGGCGTCGGTCGACCGGAGGAGCCGGAGTAGGCCGTGTGCGGATGGCCTCGTCCTCGTGGCCATGGCCGGCCGGCCCGGGGCGCCGGCCACGCGAGTGCGAGACGGCGGGGCCGGGTGCGGGCGGAGGCGAGCGGCGCGGGTGGGAGGCGAGGGCGGAGCGGCGCCGGGGCGGGGTGGAGGTGGAGGCGGAGCGGCGCCGACGCGGGCGGAGGCGGAGCGGCGCCGGTGCGCGGTGGAGGTGGAGGCGGAGCGGCGCCGACGCGGGCGGAGGCGGAGGCGGAGCGGCACCGGCGCGGGCGGAGCGGAGCGGGCGCCGGCGCCGACCGGGGCCGGGAGCATCGGTGGCCGGTGGGGTGGGATTGGAGTTAGGGTTTTTGGTTTTTATTGGGCTTTTGGATGTTGGGCCGGTGGATTACTGGGCTCAAATGCTTTGATGGGTTGTTCGTTGGTTGTTCGGTTAACCGAGGAACCGAACCGAAGAACCGGGGAATTTCGGTTCCAGAGAATCAGGAACCGAACAAGAACCGATTTTCTCGGTTCGGTTCTTTCGGTTCCGGTTCCCGGTTCTTTCGGTTCGGTTCTCGGTTCTCGGTTTTTCGTGCCCGTGCCTATTCTTTAAGTAGGGGAGGCCGGCCGGCCTGGGCCGACCGGCTCGGGGGTGCCCGTGCTCCACCCCGCCTCATCTTTCTTCCGAGCACGATCATTTCGCCTCTGCAACTTTCCTGCCCGCGTGCTCCACTAGTTGCACTGCCCAAACGCTCTTGTCCACTCTTTTTCTTGCATTATTGGTCCTTCCACTTGATGCTTCATGCTTTGGGTCATGTCCATGCTCCCTAGCTCCACTTGCTTCACATGCCACCATGAAATTCCTGCAAAGTTGATGCTTGCTGCCCAACATGCTTGTCCTTTGCATGTGGATTTGGTGAAAGTTGATAAAAGGGAATCCAATGGTGCATGCATGATTAATTCAAACTAGATTGCCTCCATTTAGGTATGTTTAAGGTTAAGCACTCCTCTAATTTGAAATTGAAAATATTTTTCAGAGCCATGCAAGAGCTCAAGCATAAATTTAGAGAAGTTTTTAAACCATTAAAAACAAATGTAAGTCAAAAATATTTTCCGACTACGTTGATTTCGGTCTCACCGGTATAGTTTGCCTTCATCGGTTGAGAGCAAACTTTTCCCGGCTTGATCATGGGAGCATAGGTTTAGGTTCTAATTTTGGCTAAATGAGAAAGATGTTGAATATAACAAAATTAGATGAGGCTTAGAAAAATTCTAATCCTGGAGAAACAAAGGATATAGATTTTTAAATCAACCAAAAGTTTTGATTTCTAGGTTCACGCGAGTCCTACCACGTGCTGAATTTTTTTGTTAACACCTAGATATAAGTTGTGGCTCTACTCGTGTGGTTTTAGCATGAAAAATAAGTCAACCTCAGCACCATAATGAGGGTGAAAGGTTGATTTAGGTTCTGAAATTATTTGGTTGAGGTTTCTCAAAAAGAAAAGGACAAACAAGCACATATGAGGGTTCATGCAAAGGGTTTGTGATAAAGCAAAACATTCAATCAAGAATTATGTCTCTAATATTGTTCAACCACTTCTAAGTCTAATGTCTTTGCGTAATAAAACTCAAAACTAAATTATTAAAAAGACTTGAGAAACCTGGAATCGGGTTGTCCTCCCGGTAGCTTATTCTTGACTCGACGAAACGGGTTGCCTCCCGCCTAGCGCTTCGTTTATAGTCTATAGCTAGACTTCTTCACTTGATTACTTCGGATCAACGCTCTTTGCGGGTGTTGCAATCTTGTGTACCCACTTCCGAACCATCTTGGGCACGGGCTTGTCTTCCGGCTTAGTCATTTTTTTGGTCTTCACGGCGGCTTTTCTTCCTTTGTCTTGACGGATGCAACACCTTCTTTGATTTTCTTTACGTCCATTTTTTGGCTCCTTCTTCTTTTTCAGCCCCTCCTTTTGCTTTGGTTCTCCCTTCACTCCAATCATGTTGCATGCCTCGATTCTTGGACGGAACTTGAAGGAACTCCTTTCTCCGTTGATATCGAACATGATCCCCCCTTGCCAACATCAATAGTAGCTCCCACGGTCTTGAGGAAAGGCCTCCCAAGGATGAGCGGCGGCTTCTCCCTCTCTCCCATCTCGAGCACAACGAAGTCGACGGGGATGAAGTGGTGTCCGACCTTCACGGGTACATCTTCAGCAATGCCCAAGGGATAGCGAATGGAGTTATCTCCCAACTCCAAACATATACTTGTAGGCTCCATTGGTAGGCGTAGCTTCTCGAACACATCCCTCAACATGACGCTCACACTTGCTCCAAGGTCGCATAACGCCTTCTCGAAGTTGAAAGAACCAACCGAACATGGAATAGTGGGGCACCCGGGGTCCTTTTGCTTCTCTAGCCCATTAGCAATAGCGGCACTACACTCCTCGGACATCTTGACATGATCTACCCCGAGTGTTGCTATCTCATATTTTTTTGCAAGTATGTCTTTAAAGTAACGAGAATATGTAGGTACTTGTAGGGCATCTAGTAATGGCATGTTGATGCTAAGTCTACGCACAACCTCCACTAACTTCTCAAAGTGGTTGTCAAGTTTACCTCGGAAGTAGCGTGGCTTGAGTTGCGGTATCCTCGTGTCTTCCTCCGGCATCTCAAATTCGGGTTCCTCGGTGATCCCCGTAACCTTCTCTTTAGCAACTCCTTCCACCTCGGTGGATGGTTTAAGCTTCATTGCTCCCACGGAACGTTCCGGATCTTCGGTCTCCTTCCCCGAACGTGTTTGAATGGCCTTCGCCGATTCAGGACTTTTGGGTTGTTCCGGAAGCTTCCCTTCATCATTAGTGAGGCGCCCCGCAAGTTGTCCAACTTGCGTCTCGAGCATCTTCATCATGTTGAGCACTTGATGATTGAAACTTCCGACCTCTCGCCACCTTGCTATCAATGTTCTCCAACACCTTGTCTATGGTCTTGAACTTGCCGACGGTGTCCTTGTTGATCTTAGCTTGCTCATCCATGAACTCCTTCAATTGTATACGAAGCGGAACCGCGTTAGGAATAGATCAACTTGCATTAAATTGAGGTCTACCTTTCCGTAGCGGAAGTTCGGAAATTCTTCCTTCCTCATGTAGTCGAGCGTTTTGGCTTCCTCCGGACAATATTTGCGGACATGGACATACTCTCCACATTCTTCGCATGTGGAACTTGCTTCGGCGGCCTTCAAGTCTTGAGCCTCTTTCTTTTCCATCTCCATCTTCTCCAACCTCCTCATGAGCGAGTCGATCTTGCCATCAAGTATGTTCTCCTTCTCCACTTGCAAGACTCCTTTGACGTTCCCCATGGGTTGAACCGGATGTAGGCGCCGGACGACGCCCATGTGTCATTATCTGCGACCTTCTTGAATAGAGTGAAAGCTTCCATCGGTGTAAGTTCGATGATGGATCCTCCCACCGATGCATCGATGATCGTCCTTGACGCCATGGTGAGTCCTTGATAGAACTTTTGCACGAGGTTTTCCTTCGAGAACTTGTGATGTGGAACCGCCCGGGTGTACTCGTTGAAGCGCTCGAATGCCTCCGAGATAGTCTCCGTAGGATATTGAACAAAGGTGGCAATCTTATTACGCAAGCTTTGAGTTTTACCCGGTGAGTAGTATTCTTTCATGAAAGCCTTCATAAACGTGTTCCAATTTTGCACCGTCTCCGCCGGTTGAGAGTGGAACCATTGCAATCGCTACGCGAGTACCGCCGGAAGCTCAACCCGAACAAGTGCGTCTTCGGCGTCCCTTCGGGCAAGCTACTCGGCTTCATCATCGACCCGGCGTGGCATTGAAGCCAACCCCGAGAAGATCTCCGCCATCACCGGCATGAAAGCTCCCACGAGCATCAAAGACGTCCGTAAGCCGACGGGGTGCATGGCGGCATTGAACGATTCATCTCGAGGCTAGGAGAACGGGGCCTCCCCTTCTTCAAACTACTCAAGCATCACGAGAAGTTCATGTGGACTCCGAGAGGAGGATCAAGCCCTTGCCCGGCTCAAGGACTTCTGTCAAAGCCACCAATCCTCACGGCTCCTCACAAGGGCGAGCGCCCATCGCTCTACCTAGGCGCGACTACTCACGTGGTCGATCATCGCCATCGTTGTCGAGCGGCGGGGAAGACGCCCACGCCTACCCGGTCCCGGCGCCCGGTCTACTTCGTCGGCGAGGTTCTATCGAGTCCAAGGCCCACTACCGCCCGTGCGAAGCTCTTGTACGCTCTACTCATTACCTCGCGGAAGCTACGACACTACTTCCGGGAGTACTCGGTCTCCGTCGTCACCGACTACCCGCTCGGCGACATCCCGAGGAACCAAGACGCCACCGAAGAATCTCCAAGTGGGGCCGTCGAACTCGGCGCCTTCACCATCGACTTCAAGCCACGCACGGCCATCAAGTCGCAAGCATTAGTCGACTTCATGGCGAGTGGCGCGAGAACCGCCTACCTACTCCCACCGTGCGACCGCAGCATTGGGTGATGTACTTTGATGGCTCACTCAACCTCGAGGGCGCGAGGCGCGGGGGTATTCCCCGATCTCTCCAACGGGCGAACAACTCAAGTACGTCCTGCAGATCTTCTGGAAGGTCTCAAACAACGAAGCCGAGTACGAAGCTCTCCTACATGGGCTCCGCCTCGCGGCTTCATTGGGCATCAAGCGGCTACTAGTCTACGGCGACTCCGCAGTGGTCATCAACCAAGTCAACAAGTCCTGGGACCGCAACAAGGAGAACATGGACGCCTACTGCCTAGAAGTCCGCAAGCTCGAGAACAAGTTCTATGGTCTCGAGTTCCATCACATCGTCCACGACAACAACGTTGCAGCGGACGTCCTCTCGAAGCTTGGATCCACCCGCGCTCAAGTACCAGCGGGCGTCTTCGTCCATGAGCTTCACGCGCCATCCATTCCGGAGCCGGCGCCACCGACCACCGTCCCCGGCCCCATCCACCAGTGGGGGCAGGAGGTCATGATGATCGACGTGGACCGGAGGCAACCCTTCATCGACTACCTCGGCGAGCGAAGGTCCCCTCCGACAAGAACGCAGCCGAACAACTCGTCCGCCGCGCCAAGTCTTACGTCCTCGTCGGAGACAAGCTTTACAAGCGGGGCGCATCTTCTGGAGTACTCAAGAAGTGCGTCCCTCGTGAAGAAGGCAAGGACATCTTGGAGGAAATCCACAAGGGCATTTGCGGCAACCACGCGTCTTCACGTACGGCGGTCGGCAAGGCCTTCCGGCGAGCTTTCTGCGGCCCACGCCACCGGGTGATGCCGAAGAACTCGTTAGAAGGTGCCAAGGATGTCGGTACTTCGCCAAGCGAAGAACACGTCCCGGCCTACAAGCTAGTCACCATACCGCCAACCCGGCCCTTTGCCTCGTCGGGGGCTCGACACGATTGGGCCACCGCCAACCTGCGCCGGGAGGATTCAACGAGGTACCGGTGGCTATCGACAAGTTCACCAAGTGGATCGAGGTCAAGCCGGTCACATGCCCCAAGGGCGACGAGTACTCGACTTCCCGGATGAACTCGTACACCGCTATGGGCTACCCCACCGCATCATTACGGATCCGGGATCCAACTTCAACAACCACCGGTTGCGGGAATACCGCGAGAACGGCGGGATTGACGTCCGATACGTCTCAGTCGCCCATCCACGGGCCAACGGACAAGTCGAGCGCGCCAACGGGGTGGTGCTCGACGCCCTCAAGAAGCGCCTACACGACGCCGCTAACTCCAAAGGGGGCAAGTGGATCAAGGAACTACCCAACGCACTATGGGGGCTGCGGACTCAACCATCCAAGCCAACGGGGCAATCCCCCCTACTTCTCCGGTCTACGACTACGAAGCCATCCTCCCCGCCGACGTCATATGGAACTCGCCGGCGGTGGAGCACTACGACGAAGGCGTCTCGGAAGATAGCGAGACGAGTTGACATCGACGACCTCGAAGAAGCTCGGCCGCGCCGCCCTCGTCCAATCGGCAAGGTACCTAGAGGGTATCCGACGCTACCATGATCGCAACGTCAAGGAACGCTCCTTCAACGTTGGAGATCTTGTCCTCCGTCGTATCCGAACACGGAAGGACTTCACAAGCTCGGCTCCCCACGGGAAGGTCCCTTCACCGTTGCAAAGGTGACAGGGGCCGGCTCCTACCGCCTCCAAACACTTGAAGGCGAAGACATCAACAACTCGTGGAACGTCGACCAACTCTGTCGATTCTACGCCTAGTCTACACGACTACTGCGGGGTTCAAGTCTACACGACTACGCCAACACCCCTCGCCGCAAGCGACCCACGGGTCCCGGCTCCGGTCTCGGACTACTCCTCTCCATGGTCCAGCCCCGTGCGGCTACCTACGGACCACCCGGGCTGCGCGACGAGCGTCAAGGACTCTAGCGGCGGTCTACCAAGAGACCACACTCCAAGATCCGGCCGCGCGGCTACTTACGGATCTACGATCCGGCCTACACGGCTACCTACGGATCACCTGTCGTAAGCGGCTACCCGCTCCGGCGCTACTTAGTCGTAAGCGGCCTCCGGGTCCGGGCGACTACTTTGTAACTACGGCCCGGCCACCCGGGTGTACTCCTTCGGTAAATAAAGTTTGATTGTTCATCAACTTCTTTCTTGTCTACTCCCTACAACGGGACTACTAAAGCCGAGTACTACTACTCGCATCCACTCCACGATGGGCGCTCCGCACTCGAGATCGCGACTACGAGTACTCATTGCTTTGGAAAATTTTCTTTCATTGATACTTGAACAATTCATTACAATTGTTTCCCTGTACAGCCTATGGCTACTAGCTACTTATTACGGGGCTATTGGAGGTTCGGCTTCTCGGCTACCTCGCTCCGCGATGGGAGCCATCTCGCTCCAAACAGCTACGCATCTTGCTCATCGGAGCGGTTGGCGGCTACCCCGCCGGCGACTACCTCCACCGGGGCCTTCGGGAAGTACGACTTCATGAAGGCCAAGACCTCGTCTTGGGATCGACTTGGCCATATGCTTGACGTAGGCGGCCGGCCGGCTTGGAGCTTCACGAAGCCGATCCACCGCAGGAGCGATCTTGGGGCCTCCCGGCCGCGGCACCGGGAGCCTTGCGATCGGCGGAGCGGCCTCCTCCAACTCCTTCAACCGGGCCCGCAATGCCTCGCGGTCTTCGTTCAATTTCGCAAATATTTGTAGCGATTGACGAGATCCCCGTCGAAGCAATCCGCGGCTCCATATGCTTCTCGCATTCGAAGGCGAGTTCCTTGTAGTCGAGCTCGAGTACACGGCGGGCTTCTTGCTCCCGGTAAAAGAGGTTCTTCATGCTCACCTCCGAGGCCTTCGGTGCTCCACCGGCCCTCAAGCTCGCGACACAATAGCGGGTCGGATGCTTCTTGACTTCCAACAAGTACTCGACAAGTCGAAGGATATACCTTTATTCTTGTTGCGGAGGCCCTTGTTCTTCCGCACCAACTCGTCTCCCTTCGCCCGCAACTCCCGGACGTCGTTGTGGTACTTGGCAAAGGTGGCGTCGAGCCTTGACCGCATGGCGCCGCGTGCTTCGTGACTTCACGAGCTGCTCCTCCGGGGCCTCGGCTCGGAACACGGTGTCGCCATAACCCCCGCAACAGGTTCGATTTGTCGCGGGATCGCTCCGCGACATCCTGCACAAGACAACTCAAGTCATGACGAGTACTCAACGGCAAAGGATTGACTACTCGGAAGGCTACGGCTACTTACCTTCATCCATTGCTCGGCTCGACGGATCGCCTCCAGGTGCTTGGCTACCGTCGCCGGCTCGACGAGATCGTCCGCAAGGAGCTCAATCCCGCCGCGGCTACTCGAGGTAGCCTCCGTCATCGGTGCAGAGCGGATGGGCTCTGCGTCTTGGATTTCAGGGGAGCGGATAGCCACCTCCAGAGCAATCTCTGGCGACGTGGTGACCGTCTCTCCCCGGCGGACTTCTCGACGGCCTCCTCCACGGGCTCGGGGGCTCCGTCCGCAACCTCCGGGGCCTCTGGTGTCAACTCCTGCATTGGCACCCCTGCAGGGATGTCACCACCTTCAGCGCCTGTCAACAAAACAACATGTGCATCAGTGCCTACGACTACTCATCCTGGAGCTCTGCAGCTTCAAGAAGGGTACCCATCTTCGACTACGCTCGCCTCCGGCAGCGGCGCTTCGGTAGCCGGGGGCTCAGTCGCGGCTTGGGCATCGGGAGCGGTCTCCTCGACGGGCGGCGCGACTTCTTCCGCCACCGCCGATGAGGGCTCATCCCCATCCCAGGTCAGATCTGTGGATTTTCTGCAGAAGCACACACAGATGGTCGTCAGGCAAACATCGACTACTACATCAAGTACTACTCACAAGGATATGGTACTTACAAGTTCGACCGGACAATGGTCACGGCCGGAGCACCGAGGATGCTGGCGATATCAATCAGTCCACCCTCGGCGGGCGCCTCCTCCTCTGCCCCTCGCGGCCATCGCCTCCTCCACGGCGGCGGCGGCCGCGCGCGACGTCTTCTCGCGCTCCCGAGGCCACCACCTCTCCAACGGCGGTGGCCACGGGTGCTGTGCTCTCCTCCGGAGCGGGGGCCGGCGCTCCGGTTGTGCCGGGAGTTCTTCAACGGTGGGGGGCCGGACTACAACTTCCGGCCGATTCCCCCACCGGGTCCCACATGCCCTCGTCGCCCTCTTCGACGGGCTCTGCCGGCGGCACCTCCCGCATACAAGGAAGACTACTCGTCGGCAAACGTACTCGAACAACGAGTACTCGACTACTCGTGAGGACAAGGAGCGTCCCGGTGGTCGATGGATGACCGCTCCTCGGTGATGAGTGATTGACAACGGGTGTTGGACCGACTCTTGGCTTAGTGCGCGGTGTAGGCTGCGGCCTAGTTCGTGTTGTTGCGGGTGAAGAACGGGCACGAAAGGTCTTCGACCTTGAGGGGCCTCCGGGAGATGGAGAGACAAGTAGGCTCGGTTCGAGGGACCCGGTGGACGGCGGGGCCGGGTGCGGGCCACATGGTGGCGACACAAGCAAGACGAAGTCATGGACAAGTGAGCCGGTGCACGATGGCGGTCAAGTCAAGTGGTTTGGCGGGAGGCCGGACCGAGCACGCGGGTTTTGGTGGTTTGCCCACAAAACCATCGGTGGACGGTTTCTTGGTTTGGGCCTCAAAACCAAGTTCGAGGGCCCAACACGACGGAGACGGGATCCGGGCGTGTCGGGAAGCTTCGAGGCGGAGGACACGCGGCGGGATCGCATGGCTTGCGTCGGGAGGACGCGGGGTGCGGCAAAGGCGTGGCCGTCCGATGGCAAGACCCACAAACATTACCTAAATGCCCCTACGTGGGTTGTATCGCCAGTAGTTTAGTTAGGGGTAGTCGAGTCATTTACCACTCCCGGCGGGACCCGATATATAAGCCATGAGTGTGTTTTGATGGCTCTCTCTCTCCGCGTCTTAGGGTTTCATTTGCTGCCTCCTCTTTCTCATTTTCGTAGCTATTTTCCTTCCTATTTTCTCTAGGCTAGCATGAGAGCTTCATGAGAGATTTGTTGAGAGGGATGGATGCTAGGGCGGCATGCTAGACCTTGTGAATCTTTCCTGGTTTGTATAGAAGATTCGGGGTTGTTTCTCTTGGCTTTTCGTGCTTGTTTTTGTGCCTTTGTTCCCGGTGTGATTCTACGATTTGAGTGGGTTTCTCCCCGGATTTCTTTGAGGGAAACATGGATAGATGTCTTGTGCATCTTTGTGCTTGATCTTGTGCCCTCAAACGCCGGAAACCACTTCGATTCGTGAGTTTTTGTTCGGTGCTCTAGCTTTTGGTGGTGCTCAAAGGATTCGCGATTCCCGGTGATTTAGGGAGTTAGGAGGCAGGATTTTTGGGCTATAGCATCCTTGTGTGACGCTTTTCAAGTCCCCAAACCCTTGTCTCCATAGCTTCAACCGTTTGGGAAATCCGATGATGATTTGGGGGAGTTGACTTTCGGAGTCGGGCTGTTTCGCTCGTCCGTCCGCACCGGCGGACGGTCCGCGGGAAGGTCGCGGACGGTCCGCGTGGGTCGTGTTCGTCCCGTGTTCTTCGCGTTCTTGCTCGTCCTTCGTTTCGATCCGTCGCAATTTTGGTTTTTGGTTGGACGGAGTTTCGGACGGTCCGCGGTGTCGGGCGGACGGTCCGCGGGTGCTTGGCGGACGGTCCGCGTGCTCCCCGCGGACGGTCCGTGGTGTGTGGGTGGCTTTGGTTCGTTCGTGTGTGATTTAACGGACGGTCCGCGGGAAGGGCCGGACGGTCCCGCGCGACGTCGGTGCGGACGGTCCGCGGGAGCAGGTCGGACAGTCCGCGCGGTTCATCGCGGACGGTCCGCACTGCCAGGCCGGACAGTCCGCCAGGAGCCGTGTGCAGTGCTGTTTGTTTCGATTCCTTCCTTCCCTTTCTAGTGCTTCCGCGTGTGCTTCTAGGAATCGTTCCTAAGGCTAGAGGTTGATCCATAACCTCGTGGTCTTGGCGATTGGTGCGTGATTCGATCCATCGCTTGTGTGTGACCGGGATTTGAGTAGGGCATAGGCCGGGTTCTTTGGGAAGAATTTTTACCGGCTCCTATTCACTCCCCCCTCTGTAGTCGCCATCTGATCCTTCAATTGGTATCAGAGCTTGGTGCCGGATTCTTTGCAACTTTGTCAAGTCTCGAATCCTAAGATGGCGTACTCGTTGACGGTGTATTTTGGTGCACCTAGCATGTTCATTACACTTTGGTTTGGATTTGATTATTGAACTAACCCGCCACTAGGCACACTAATCATATAACAAGTTCATCTTTGTGCATGCATTTGGAAGTGTTGTGTTTATGTAGGAAATCATGGACATAAAGGACGGATTCGCAATAAGTTCAAAGGAGCATTCATGGAGTCTTGTTCGTGTTCATGAGTTCGCTGAAATTACTTCCAATGGTGGTGAGGACCGAAGTGTTACGAGGAACACTCCCGGGGATTGAAGCGTAAAAGATCAAACTTCATGCAAAGAGAGCCTCCATCTTGATCGCGAGGATAACGGCGTCAAAATCATCCAAGTGGAGGGGGCGAAGTAGATAAGTGCACGAGGACCCACGGAGCAAAAAGGGCGACCGAACCGGCCGAAACCGGGCACGGGCCGGCCGGCCCGGTCGGATCGGCCCGGCCCACTTCGGGCACCGGTTCGGTCCCGTCTTCCTTGCCCTCGAAGGATCTTCGACCCTAAAACCCCCGACGCGCCGCCAACAGACAGGGAGGAGTTATTCGCACCAGAAGGCCATCTACAAGCTAGAGAGAGAGGAGGAGGATCTCCGGCTGGAGATCAACCACCTCGAAGGAAGCACCCTCTCGTGGAGAAGGAGGAAGACACCGGCGGAAGGGAAACCATGATCAACGGTGCCATGATCAGCACCTTGATGGGGTAATCTTCTCATTCGTCCATGGGTTGTAATCGATCGTGAGATGTAATCGCACTTTGTCGGATTATCTGTCTATCATCTTGTGTTGAATATACTTTAATGCTTAAAGGTTAGCTACCGTGCCGTAGAGGGAGTACGAGCTCCAATGCTTCCTTGGATCCATTCAATACGCCGTGGCCATCAAAGGTCTAGTCATGATTACCTTCGCGTAGTGACAGTACGAGAGGAGGGAAAGGGCGAAACCGTGGTCACAACCCCGATAGATTAGATTGGTTTTCATGTCTTTAAGCGATTGCATGCTCTAGTATCGTAGACCCGTGGGCGAGTGTCTTCTTCCTTGATCGTTTATCATTCTCTCTAGTGAGTTTAGTTGTTTTTCTAGTATAATAGTAGTTAGGGTTTTAGTAGCTAGTGTGTCGTTGTTGATCGAACGCTTGTAATCCCCTTGCTCCGCGGATTGACAAGAACCTTGGGAATCCCGTGGTGAAGAAGGTGTGGGGTCCGTACGCTTGCGGATCGTAGAGGGATACGTCTTTTATCCGTCAACAAGCCCCTTTTTACGGCGCCGTTGCCGGGGAGCAAGTTAGTTTACATCGTTTGATTTGCATCTAACTTAGTTTTATATTTTAGTTTATCTTTTATTTGCTTTATCTAACATATATTATCGAAAAAACACTTGTTTCTTTTTTTGTTTTTGTTTTTATCTAATTGTCTAGATGGAGTTCGTTAATCAACCCATGGAAGAACCGGAGAAATCATTAAGGGATTACGCTAGCCCTCGATGTGAAGACATAAAGGTACAAGAGTCGGATTCGAAGCTCGAAGCGACCAAGTATGAAATTAAATCCAAGATCATGAAGATGGTGGCGGAAGACCCATTTGAAGGGATGGTTGAGGAGAACCCATATAGACACATAAGGGATTTCACGACAATATGCAACACGGTGCGTCAAGAAGGAGTTCCCGATGAATGGTTCAAATGGAATCTCTTTCCCTACTCACTTGCCGGCAAAGCAAAGACATGGTATTCGGTTGCGTCTTTTGAAGTTGAAGGCAATTGGAACAAGTTGACAAAGAAGTTTTGCGAGAAGTTCTTTCCAATGAGCAAGGTTCAACATCTAAGGAGGCAAGTGATCAATTTTATGCAAGGAGAAGAGGAAGGGATAGACCAAGCCCGGGAAAGGTTTAATGAATTAATCGAACAAGGACCAAAACTCGGCTTCACCGGTGACGTACTCTTGCATACATTTTTCTTTTCCCTAACCCCTAGTTGCATGCGACACGTCGAAATGTGTGCAGGTGGGGATCTCATGGAGAAAACACTCACAAAAGCCGCCCAACTTCTACAAAAAGTTAGTAAAGCGGCTGCCATGCGAAGAGATTGGGAAACAAGACTTGCGGAAGAGCCGGAATTCAATTCAAGGAAGAAAAAGCTTGCTGATTTTTCTAAAGAGGCAACCCCGGAAGTCACAAAAGAGGAGCCAATCATGGAGAAGCTTGAACAAGAACACATCAAGTCAAGAACTACACCAAACGTCGACTTCGTCGCACCAAATGAGACGAACAAGAGAAGCATGTCAAGCGCGAAGCCACTAAGGGAGTTCGAGCCAATGGATTGGGTTCCTATTGATTACGGAGAAATATTCGACAAGAGAAGACCGTTCCCTAATCAAAAGGGAATGGCAAGAGCATTGGAAGTGGATTTCCCACCGGAGAGGAAAGCTGAAAATTCGTACGACCTCGAAACCACCGGTGAGATTTTTGAAAAGCTCTTTGGAGATGACGTGGTGGATCCGGAACATATTGCCGAGGTGAAGAGGATCATGGGGATCAAGCCCGAAGCATCACCATACGCTCGCCTTGCTGAAATTTATTCGATCGGATCCGAAGAAGAAGAGAAGATGACGCCGCACTTGAGTTGCGAGATCAACGGAGTTCAATGCAAAGCTTTATGCGACATCGGAGCCCAAGTAAGTGTTCTATCTTCTAAAATTTACGATAAAGTTCAATACCACAACCTAGACTTAGCTCCAACATCAACGAAATTAATTATGGGAGATGGTAGGACTATCAAACCTCTAGGTATTGCTTGCAACATGAAAGTAAAAATCTCTAGAAACTACATACCAACCGATTTCTTTGTCATTGATGCTTACCATAGTAATTCTGATCATATAATCTTAGGTAGGCCTTTTCTTAAGTTGGTTGATGCCGTGTTAGATGCCGGAGAAGGCAAAGTAACAATGAACCTTAATGGAACAAAGTACACATATAACTTCCTTCGTGCTTCTAAACACCTTACTCCTTTTCCTCCCGAAGATGAAGAAATAGAAGAGATAGATAGTCTTTGTTTTGTTGAAACCCTTAGAGACCCGCTGCAAAGAGCGATGGAAAATCAAATTAGTAATCAACAAGATGAAGAACTAGAGGAAGCAACAAAAGGCTTAGAGCCGCATGATGGTAGCGTGGAGGAAGAGAAGTTCGAAGATATAGGAGAAATCAAACCCGAGGAGCCACAAGTGCCCGAAGTAGACCTTAAACCTTTGCCCAAGGGATTAAAATATGAATTTTTGGGGCCAGAAAAAAACTTATCCAATCATTGTGAGCGACGAGTGAGCCCCGAAGAAAATGAAGCGTTGCTGATTTTATTAAAGAAACATAGGAAGGTGATTGGATATTCAATTAATGATCTCAAAGGTATTAGCCCAGCCTTTTGCACTCATCGTATACCAATGGAAGACCAATGTAAGCCGTGTAGTGGACCATCAAAGGAGGCTAACCCATGCCATGCGAGAGGTAGTAAAGAAAGAGGTTATCAAGTTACTTGATGCCGAATCATCTACCCGGTTCCACATAGCGAATGGGTGAGCCCGGTACATTGTGTACCGAAGAAAGGAGGTTTGACCGTGGTGAAGAATGAGAAGAACGAATTGATACCGCAAAGAACCGTGACCGGGTGGCGGATGTGTATTGATTACCGTAAGCTTAACAAAGCGACGAAGAAAGATCACTTCCCCCTACCGTTCATAGACGAGATGCTCGAGAGGTTAGCAAACCACGCTTACTTTTGCTTTCTCGATGGATACTCGGGGTTCATGCAAATTCCCATTCACCGGAAGATCAACATAAGACAACATTTACATGTCCTTACGGAACGTTTGCATATAGGAGGATGCCCTTCGGCCTATGCAACGCTCCGGCCTCTTTTCAACGTTGCATGATGGCGGTGTTTTCGGAATTCATTGAAGAAATTGTTGAAGTGTTTATGGATGATTTTTCCGTTTATGGGAAGACGTTCATGGATTGCTTAGCAAACTTAGAAAAGGTCCTTACAAGGTGTGCGGAGGTAGATTTGGTTTTAAATTGGGAAAAATGCCACTTCATGGTTAAGCAAGGCATAGTGCTCGGACATGTTATATCCGAGAGAGGAATTGAAGTGGACAAGGCTAAGGTAGAGACGGTTGAGCAACTCCCACCTCCTACGGATATTAAGTCCTTAAGGAGCTTTCTAGGCCATGCCGGATTCTATAGAAGATTTATAAAGGACTTCTCAAAGATCACTAAGCCTTTAACACACCTTCTTCAAAAAGATGTGGCTTTCGACTTTGATGAGAAGTGTCTAGCGGCATTCGGACCTTGAAAAATGCGTTGGTGAGTGCTCCCATCATCCAACCTCCGGATTGGAGCCAACCTTTCGAGATCATGTGTGACGCAAGTGACTACGCCGTAGGCGCGGTCTTGGGACAAAGAAAGGAAGGTCGAGTTCACGCCGTTTACTACGCTAGCAAAACTCTTAGTGGGGCACAATTAAATTACGCTACTACGGAAAAAGAGTTGCTAGCGGTGGTATTCGCTTTCGAAAAATTCAGATCCTACATCGTGAACTCGAAAGTCATTGTTTACACCGATCACGCAGCCATAAAGTATCTCTTGGCTAAGAAGGAAGCTAAACCACGTTTGATTCGTTGGATCCTTCTTCTCCAAGAGTTCGATGTTGAAATTCGTGACAAAAAGGGGGTGGAAAATGTTGTGGCCGATCATTTGTCTAGGATGAATCGTGGGCAAGATGATAAAGAGCCCATAGAAGATAAGATGAGAGATGACCACCTCTATAGAGTGCTTGATAAAGATACTTGGATGATCGACATCATTCGAGCAATTCGAAAGATGCCCCTCGATCATCTAGACAAAAACACCCAAAGGAAGATAATTTCGAAAGCAAGAAATATTTTTGGGATGCACCATACCTCTTCAAGCTTGGCAATGATGGAGTGATGAGAAGATGTGTGCCAAGAGAAGAGAGGCTTGAGATTCTAAGGAAGTGCCACTCGGCGGAGTACGGTGGACACTATAGCCATTTTCGAACCGAAGCCAAAGTATGGTCGAGCGGATTCTATTGGCCGGAGATGCATGAAGATACTAAAAGATATGTTGCGTCATGTCCCGAATGCCAAAGAACCAGGAACATCTCTCAAAGAAATTCTATGCCTTTGAAATACAACTTGCAAGTCGACATATTCGATGTATGGGGCATAGACTTCATGGGGCCTTTTAAAAACTCATTTGGATTCGAGTACATACTTGTTATGGTTGATTATGTATCCAAGTGGGTAGAGGCTATACCATGTCGTAAAGCTTCCACGGAGGAGTCCATCACTATGATCAAGAACGTGATTTTTCCCCGTTTCGGTACACCGAGAATCTTGATAAGTGATGGAGGAACTCATTTCACCGGGAAGAACTTCAAAAAGTGCTTGTCCAAGTTGGGAATTGAGCATAGGGTCTCCACGGCCTATCACCCACAAACCAACGGACAAGCGGAGACGTCAAATAGGCAATTAAAAAGCATACTTAACAAGACCATAGAGAAGGGAGGCAAGGATTGGTCAAAGAAATTAGACGGAGCTTTATGGGCTTATCGAACGGCGTTTAAAACACCGATAGGTATGACCCCCTATCAATTCGTCTATGGAAAAGCCTGCCACCTTCCGGTTGAGTTAGAACATAAAGCCTATTGGGCGATTAAAGAGATGAACCTTGATCTCGATGCCGCGGTGGTGAAACGGAGAATTCAAATAAGCGAGCTAGAGGAGTTGAGGTTGAAAGCTTATGAAAACGCAAGCATATACAAGGAGAGAATCAAAAGGTGGTATGATAAAAGATTGAAGAAAAAAGAATTTAAAGAAGGAGATAAGGTCCTCCTCTACAATTCGAGGTTTAAAACCTTCGGAAAGGGGAAATTGCAAAGCAAGTGGGACGGACCTTATGTTGTGCATTCGGTGTTCTCCAACGGAGCGGTAACCATTATGGATATAAACGGCGATCAATTTGTGGTGAATGGACAGCGGCTTAAGGTTTACTACGAACCCGATGTCGTGCCCATTCATCATGTTGACGTCTTTACCATGGAGGAAGAGCCCGAACGTCCCGCCTAGGACGAAAAACAAGGCACCAACTTCGTAAATAATTTTTCTTTTAGCTTTCTGGAGTTTTTCGCGAAGATTAACCGGGCCAACTTTTTCCCACGGGCCGAGGACGAAAAAAAATAGGGCGGTGTGCAAAAAACCGGACCGGCCCGGCCCCCGAGGCGGGGTGGGCCGGCCGGCCCGATAGGATCGGCCCGGGCGGGGCCCGACGCCCGATGTCCCCGAATTTCGCCCGAATTGCTCCTTTTTGACTTCCTTGTTTGGTCGGAAAATTTTAAGGGAAGTGTAAAAAAGGAAAATAAGGTTCCCGGGGCTTTTCTCTCGGGACTATATATTTGGCCGAATTGGGAGCTCGAGAATCAATCCTTTCAAGCAATGTGTTGCACCCTTGTAGCGCCCATTGAGCCTCCAAAAAGCTTAGAGTTGAAGGTAGAAGCCAAGAAGCCATCGATGGAGGAGGCGATGCGATGCGAGGTCAAGCTACCCGTCAAGAGGACCGCACGTATCCGTTGCGGAGGACGTGTCCCGACCGGAGCTCTTGCATCTCGCAACCCCGTCAAAGGAGAGAAGGTCCCTACACCCGTTCGAAGGTCGGCACGCCTCCAAGGCATCAAGCGCAAAGATTACAAGGAGGTGTCGCCGGAGCCTAAGGATTATGGGGATAGCGACTACTCCGACGATCGTAGCCCGAGCTCGTGGGCGGCCGCCGGTAGAGACGATGACGATTGGGGCGAACGGCCCTATGAAAGGACTCCCGAGGGCCCCAACGGCGACGGCAACGGCGGTGGCGAAGGCGACAACGGTGGAGATTATGGCGACGACGACCCCTTCGGATTGCATCCGGTGTGTTGTCGATTTTGCCGTCAATCCATTGCAGCTCTCTACGCGTCGGCCGACGAATGTCTTCAAACCATGGAAGCGATGAAGCGGCGTATGGAGGACTTGGAGCGCGTAGTTGAAGATGACTACAAGTTCCTTAACCGTAACGTGCGCAAACTTTTCGGCATGGTTGGAAACATGAGAGGCAAGTGGTGCAAAGCTTGCTCGAAGTACCATTAGATCTAGTTTTCCCCTTTGGTTTTTGTAAGATACGACGAGGACGTCGTATGTTTTAAGTGTGGGGGAGAGCTAGCTCGCTAGCCTTAGCTTTTGAACTTCAAATTTAGGTTCAGTTTAATCTTCGTGTGAGAGTCTTAGTGTTTTAATGAGTCTTTAGTTTTTGAGTCTGTTTTAAAATTTTTGCAAGAGTCTTAAATTAGTGTTGAGTCAAGAAAACCAAATAAAAAGAGTCTTTATATATATCTTTGTGTTTTTTGTATTGTTTATCTTTATTTACTTGTTTGTTTAATCTTTGATTCTTGATATTTGAACGCAAGTATGTGGTTTGAAAATCGTTTACCGTGGTGCTTAGTGGAATCGCTACTACTTAAAGTACCCATACCGCACTTCGATCTTGAGCTTCACATGCTAGTTGTGCTATGTTCGATGCTAAAAATTGGAGGAATTCAGTTCTGAAAATTATATTAAAACCCTTGTAATAAAGGTTAGCAAAATCTCTTTTTCCAAGTTGAGAGTATAAAAAAAAAATTCCTATCCAAAGCCAAGTTTGTTTTTTTTCGCTCCACTATAAGTGTGATTAGCACGATGAGTTAGGCTAGGACCCTTCTCTCTTGGTGAGTTTTAATTTCGAGCAATGATCATGTCCTTGTGCTTATCTTTTGTTGCTAGCCTCGTCATATATTCAGTTCATGACTTTCGCAACGAAAGTCATGCATATCACTGAATTCCATACCCAACCTTATACATCTCTTTTGAACATCGTATTCCTTGAACACAACCTATTTTCAAAGTTTCGTCTCGTCTCTAGCATGATTTATTTAAAAATTTCAGATTGTATGCATGCGAGAAAAGGGAGAATTGAAAGCTTTGAAAAGATGTCAAGAGAGAGAAAAATAAAGAGAAAAAGTATGTGTATGGAAAAGAAAGAAAAAAAAAGAAGAAGAAAAAAATCATATGAAAGAAGAAAAATAAAGAGAGAAAGATGAGTTAGCAATGAAGATATGAGAGGGATGGATCAAGTGAAAGAAAAGAAAAATAATAAAGTGTAAGGAAGGATGTCACGTTGATTGTGAGACGAAACTTTTACTCTATTTCCAACCATGTGCAATCCGACAACGAGGACATCATCGGTGCCTTGAAATCACAATTTTCTTTTGCCCTTGCACATGTCCACCATTCTAAATCTTCTCATCCTTGATATCCCTACATGTGGTTAATTCTCATGATCATTGGCTTTGAAAGGTAGACGACCATTAGAGGAAGTTCTTAGTTTGACAATACTTGTGTTGATTGCGCTAGCCCTACCTATAGCTCCACTTTACATAATATATGAGAGATTAATGGGAGGTGAGAGTTTTATAAAATTTGGTTAGGATAGCCACTTCATATGAGTGACTTGAGAGAGCTTGGAGAAAGGTTTTTGTCTAATACTTGTTGCAGGAATTTTTGTTTTGAAAATCATAAAAACCCTCCGATGGAAGCAAAGAAGTAAGTATGGCTGAAATTGAAAGCTTCGAGTGAAGAGTTTGAGTTGTGGGGTAAATCTTGACGTGGTAAAAATTCTAAACGCCCATGTTTATGTTTGATTATCATTACTTTGTGTTTATGTATTAAAGATGAAGGGATTGACTAACTTGTGAAGAAGGATAAGTGATACACGATTACACTCCTTGGACGAAGTTCTTTTACGAGTACTTGCTCGAGGACGAGCAAGAGCTAAGTGTGGGGGAGATGTTGACGGTGTATTTTGGTGCACCTAGCATGTTCATTACACTTTGGTTTGGATTTGATTATTGAACTAACCCGCCACTAGGCACACTAATCATATAACAAGTTCATCTTTGTGCATGCATTTGGAAGTGTTGTGTTTATGTAGGAAATCATGGACATAAAGGACGGATTCGCAATAAGTTCAAAGGAGCATTCATGGAGTCTTGTTCGTGTTCATGAGTTCGCTGAAATTACTTCCAATGGTGGTGAGGACCGAAGTGTTACGAGGAACACTCCCGGGGATTGAAGCGTAAAAGATCAAACTTCATGCAAAGAGAGCCTCCATCTTGATCGCGAGGATAACGGCGTCAAAATCATCCAAGTGGAGGGGGCGAAGTAGATAAGTGCACGAGGACCCACGGAGCAAAAAGGGCGACCGAACCGGCCGAAACGGGCTGGGCCGGCCGGCCCGAGTCGGATCGGCCCGGCCCACTTCGGGCACCGGTTCGGTCCCGTCTTCCTTGCCCTCGAAGGATCTTCGACCCTAAAACCCCCGACGCGCCGCCAACGGAGAGAGGGAGGAGTTATTCGCACCGAAGGCCATCTACAAGCTAGAGAGAGAGGAGGAGGATCTCCGGGCCGGAGATCAACCACCTCGAAGGAAGCACCCTCTCGTGGAGAAGGAGGAAGACACGGCGGAAGGGAAACCATGATCAACGGTGCCATGATCGGCACCTTGATGGGGTAATCTTCTCATTCGTCCATGGGTTGTAATCGATCGTGAGATGTAATCGCACTTTGTCGGATTATCTGTCTATCATCTTGTGTTGAATATACTTTAATGCTTAAAGGTTAGCTACCGTGCCGTAGAGGGAGTACGAGCTCCAATGCTTCCTTGGATCCATTCAATACGCCGTGGCCATCAAAGGTCTAGTCATGATTACCTTCGCGTAGTGACAGTACGAGAGGAGGAAAAGGGCGAAACCGTGGTCACAACCCCGATAGATTAGATTGGTTTTCATGTCTTTAAGCGATTGCATGCTCTAGTATCGTAGACCCGTGGGCGAGTGTCTTCTTCCTTGATCGTTTATCATTCTCTCTAGTGAGTTTAGTTGTTTTTCTAGTATAATAGTAGTTAGGGTTTTAGTAGCTAGTGTGTCGTTGTTGATCGAACGCTTGTAATCCCCCTTGCTCCGCGGATTGACAAGAACCTTGGGAATCCCGTGGTGAAGAAGGTGTGGGGTCCGTACGCTTGCGGATCGTAGAGGGATACGTCTTTTATCCGTCAACACGTACGTTGAGCGGGGCGGTCCGCCACACTTAGATGGCAAGGGTTACCACAAGTGGGCGGCTCGTATGATGATCTTTCTTCGAGGGAAGGCTGTTGGATTTCATTGTGCTTGACAAGACCTATGCTATTCCTGTCAACATCCATACTCTTATGGTGACCGATGCCGATGCCAAGGCCAAGTATGAGGCTAATGCAAAAGCCGTTGATCACTTGTGCGGAGGAGCTTGTGTGATCCGAGTTTGAGCGTGTTCGCCATTTGAATCTTGCTTGGCAAATTTGGGAAAAGTTGTTGGTTGCTCACGGTGGTGATAACCATGTGAAGGCTCGCCTCTTTGTCTCTTACCGGATGCAATATGAGAATTTCACTCCACTTCCCGGTGAGGACATTGATGCGATGTTTCGAGGTTCACCGCCATCGTGAACAACATGAAGGCTAATGTTGAGGATTTTCCGTACTCCGAGCATGATCGAGCTTTGAAGCTCTTGCATGTCTTGGACCCAAATGTTTGGGGTGCTAAGGTTGAGGCCATCAAGGAGTCCGGGCATTACTTGACTATTGAGTTGGATGACCTCTTTTCTAAGCTCAAGTCGGTGAGGTTGACGGGAAGTTGCTATCCAAGCATGAGGGCTCGGCCGACCATAGTCTTGCTCTTGTGGGAGGATCAAAGGGCAAATCTAACCCTTCCGTCGACGAGTTTTCTTTGTCCTCTCTTATGTCCATTCCGGATGAGGAGTTTGATGTCTTGGGCGAGGAGGAGGCGGCCTTGCTCTCAAGAAGGTTTGAATGACTACACGAGGGTCGGAGGAACGCAAGGCGGAGCTCGGGGACGTGCTACAAGTGTGGCAAGCGTGGCCACTTCATCGCCGAGTGCACGGAAGCGGAGGAGAACAAGTACAAGGTGAACGAGTACAAGGCGCACCCGAGGCGTGAAGACAAGTACTCCTCCAAGGGCAAGCACTTCAACAAGTCCAAGGGCAAGGACAAGGACAAGCGACGACCGAGCAAGAGCGCCTACAAGAAGAACAAGGCGAGAGCGATGGTGGCCGGTGCGAGCGACGTCGACTCAAGCTCAAGCGAGGAGCGATCAAGCTCAAGCGGCGAAGATGAAGACGCCGGAAGGCGCAATGGCAAGAAGAGTGCAAGCCGGAACCTCGGCGGGCCGAGCCGTGTGGCGCTTGAGGGCTTTTGTGGCATGGCCCATAGCTCAAGCGACAAGAAGAGCGAGAAGGAAGACGGCGACTCCGATTCGAGGATGAGGTAAACCGTGACCCCGACTCTTTGCTTGCCGAGATTGCTAGGTTGAATGGCTTGCTTGATAATCGTGATAGTGTGCTTGAGAGATGCCAAAAAGATGAGGAAAGACCTTAGGGCTCAGCTTGAGAATGCTAGCGAGAAAGTAGGAGAGTTAGAGTCAAAATTGCTTGAATTGAAACTTGAGAATGACTCTTTGAAACTTGCTCCTACTCCTCCCGATGATGTTGAATGTGTTGAATGTGATGCTTGGTTGAATGAGATCAAACTCGCTTAATGAGAAGAATGCTTCTATTTTGGCTCAACTAGATGCTCTTAGGGTCGAACATGATGAGCTTAAGGCTAGACCTACGAGGACCAGGAGCATCCCGGTGGTCGGTGGATGACCGCTCCTTAAGTGATGAGTGATTGACAACGGGTGTTGGACCGACTCTTGGCTTAGTGCGCGGTGTAGGCCGCGGCCTAGTTCGTGTTGTTGCGAGGTGAAGAACGGGCGCGAAAGGTCTTCGGCCTTGAGGGGCCTCCGGGAGATGGAGAGACAAGTAGGCTCGGTTCGAGGGACCCGGTGGACGGCGGGGCGGGTGCGGGCCACATGGTGGCGACACAAGCAAGACGAAGTCATGGACAAGTGAGCCGGTGCACGGTGGCGGTCAAGTCAAGTGGTTTGGCGGGAGGCCGGACCGGCACGCGGGGTTTGGTGGTTTGCCCACAAAACCATCGGCGGACGGTTTCTTGGTTTGGGCCTCAAAACCAAGTCCGAGGGCCCAACACGACGGAGACGGGATCCGGGCGTGTCGGGAAGCTTCGAAGCGGAGGACACGCGGCGGGATCGCATGGCTTGCGTCGGGAGGACGCGGGGTGCGGCGAAGGCGTGGCCGTCCGATGGCAAGACCCACAAACATTACCAAAATGCCCCTACGTGGGTTGTATCGCCAGTAGTGTAGTTAGGGGTAGTCGAGTCATTTACCACTCCGGCGGGACCTGATATATAAGCCTGGAGTGTGTGTTGATGGCTCTCTCTCTCCGCGATTTAGGGTTTCATTTCCCCCCTTCTCTTTCTCATTTTCGTAGCCATTTTTCTTCCTATTTTCTCTAGGCTAGCATGAGAGCTTCATGAGAGATTTGTTGAGAGGGATGGATGCTAGGGCGGCATGCTAGACCTTGTGAATCTTTCTGGTTTGTATAGAAGATTCGGGGTTGTTTTTCGTGCCTTTTTGTGCCTATTTTCGTGCCTTTGTTCTCGGTGTGATTCCGCGGATTTGAGTGAGTTTCTTCCCGGATTTCTTTGAGGGAAACATGGATAGATGTCTTGTGCATCTTTGTGCTTGATCTTGTGCCCTCAAACGCCGGAAACTACTTCGATTCGTGAGTTTTCGTTCGGTGCTCTAGGTTTTGGTGGTGCTCAAAGGATTCGCGATTCCCGGTGATTTAGGGAGTTAGGAGGCAAGATTTTTGGGCTATAGCATCCTTGTGTGACGCTTTTCAAGTACCCAAACCCTTGTCTCCACAGCTTCAACCGTTTGGGAAATCCGATGATGATTTGGGGGGGTTGACTTTCGAGGTCGGGCATTTTTTTCGTTCGTCCGAGCCTCGCGGACGGTCCGCGGCCTCTGGCGGACGGTCCGCGCGGGTCCGATTCATCCCGTGTTCTTCGTGTTCTTGCTCGTCTTTTGTTTCGATCCGTTGTGATTTTGGTTTTTGGTTGGACGAAGTTTCGGACGGTCCGCGGTGTCGGGCGGACGGTCCGCGGGTGCTAGGCGGACGGTCCGCGTGCTCCCCGCGGACGGTCCGTGACACGCGGGTGTCTTTGGGTCGTTCCGTGTAAATTAACGGACGGTCCGCGCCTAAGGCCGGACGATCCGCGGCCGGGTGCGGACGGTCCGCGATACCCGGCCGGACGGTCCGCGCGGCTCTTGCGGACGGTCCGCCCCCCTTGTGCGGACGGTCCGCCGAGCTCGTGTGCTTTGCTTCTTGGTTCGATTCCTTCCTCCCTTTCTAGTGCTTCCGCGTGTGCTTTGAGGAATCGTTCCTAAGGCTAGAAGTTGATCCATAACCTCGTGGTCTTGGCGATTGGTGCGTGATTCGATCCATCGCTTGTGTGTGACCGGGATTTGAGTAGGACATAGGCGGGTTCTTTGGGAAGAATTTTTACCGGCTCCTATTCACTCCCCCCTCTCTAGTCGCCATCCGATCCTTCACCTACTTTGCTTGGTGCTTGCAAATCATGTCCTACTATGCATGCTAAGCTTGTCGATGCTCGTTCTACCATTAGTTCTTTGGAAGCATCTTTGAAATCTCCCGTTGCAAATGCATGTTCTAGCCGTGATGAAGTCACTTTGCGTAATCTTGAACTTACTTCCCGTTTGGATGTCATTTATGAGGAAAATGATTATTTGAGGAAGGTGTTGGGTTGGTTGTACGGCGGGAACCTCAATTGAAAATCATGATTGAGGAGTTCAAGAGAGGCGATGGTCGTGGATTGGGTTTTGAGAAGTTGGGTGAGAAAGTGGGAGAGAACGGTGGGGAGAGTGTGTATGAGAAGTGTGTTGAGTCTAACCCCGGGTTTGAGGCGATCGGAGAGATCCAAGTCCCACTCCCAAAAGCACCCAAGAACTCTTTCACACCAAAGCCCAACCACCTTTGCATCAAGCTTGACACAACCCAAGATCCACCCAAATTCCCACCTAAGACAAATGATTTCCGAAACCGGTGAAGTTTGTGGGTTAGAAGGGTGAGAAGCCTAGAGAGAAGCCGAGCCAAAACCAAAACCCATCCCCTTCGGTGTGAGTATTGTGGCAAGGAGAGACATCTTGCGAGTTTTGCTACAAGAGGAAGAGGGATGAGAGGCTTGCTAGGGAGCAAGCAAACCGGGACAGTATCGCCGGCCCCATGGTATTCCCGAGCCTAGAGTGCCACTTCCACGGGGTGTGGGAAGTGTGAGGAGTGTTGGCGGGTTCCCACGGAGAGGTGGTGGTGAGAGGTTTGTCGGGAGAGATGATGGTATGCGTCTTGGGTGAGAGGCTTGGTCGGGCTCGTGGTGGTTTTGCTTTGGACATCCTCCTACTCGTCCTCGGTACGGGTTTAGGGGAGATGATCACGGCTTTGGGTTCCGGAGGAACTACGGACCACGTTTTCCCCCTCGTGGTGCTCGTACTCCTCTCATGGGACATGGGAAGTTTGGTGGCAAGGGAGTGATGTTTGCTAACCCCTCTTTTGAGCGGATGGCTCGACAACTTGGTTTAACTTTCTCTGTGCTAACCCCGGTGTCGAGTCGCTAGCTCACTCTCGTTCTTGTTTCCCGATTGCGGGCGGGAGGCTTGGAGGACATTTGGTTGATCAACTCCGGGTGTTCTCGACACATGACCGGAGATAAGAAGTGGTTCTCCAGCCTCACCCCAGTGAAGGAAAAGATGTACATCACATTTGGGGACAATGGACGAGGTAGGGTGCTTTCAGAGGGTGTTGTGCATGTGAGTGACAAGGTAACATTGAAAAGAGTGGCTCTTGTGAAGTCTTTGGGTTTCAATTTGCTTTCGGTTTCTCAGTTGCTTGATGAGGGTTTTGAGGTGCGTTTCAAGTCTGGCGAGTCTCGTTTGCTTGATTCTCGAGGTGATCTTGTCTGTATGATCATTCCCGAGGGTCGATTTTCGGGCTGATTTCTCTCGTTCTTTGGGTCTCGCTTTCGCCGTTTGATGGCCGGTCCTTCTTCTTATTTGTGGAAATGGCATAGGCGGTTGGGACACTTGAGCTTTGATTTGGTTTCCCGCTTGAGTGGTCTTGACCTTGTCCGAGGATTGCCGAGGTTGAAGCTTGAGAAGGATTTGGTTTGTGCTCCTTGTAGGCATGGTAAGATGGTAGCCACTCCCCATCCACCCCCGACCGATGTCATGACCGAGCGTCCGACGGAGCCGTTGCATATGGACCTTGTTGGGCCGGCTCGAGTTCGCTCGGTGGGTGGGAAGTGGTATGTCCTTGTTGTGGTGGACGATTACTCTCGCTATGCCCGGGTGTTCTTCTTGGAGGATAAGAGTGAGACTTTTGGTTTTGTTCGAGATCCGATCGTGAGGTTGAAAAACGAGAGGCATGGGAATGCTATTCGAGCTATCCGCAAGTGATAATGGCTCTGAGTTCAAGAACTCTCGTTTTGATGTCTTTTGTCGTGATCTAGGTCTTGAACATCAGTATTCGACCCCTTTTGTGCCCCCTCAAAATGGAGTCGTGGAAAGGAAAAATCGGACTCTTTGTGAGATGGCTAGGACGATGCTCGATGAGCACAGGACTCCTAGGAGGTTTTGGGCTGAGGCGGTCAATACAGCTTGTCATGTCTCCAACCGGATTTTATTGAGAGCTTTCAAGAAGAAGACTGTTATGAGCTTATGCATGGTCGGGCACCCAAGGTGTGTCACTTTCGAGTTTTTGGCCGCAAGTGCTTTATTTTGAAGAAGGGAAAACTCGACAAGTTTGAGGTTAGGTCTAGTGATGGTATTTTCTTTGGATATGCTAACCACTCTAGAGCCTATAGGGTGCTTAACCTTGAGACTAACAAAATCATGGAGACTTGCGAGGTGACCTTCGACGAGACAATGCCATGTACCTCTCTTGGCTTTGAATGTGCAGGTGATGAAGAGATGGCCGAGGACCTCTTTGAAGAGGAGAAAGATGAAGGCCGGAGATGATGATGGGGAGAACCATGCGCCTGAAGCTGAGCATGTACCCACTACTTCCCCTACGACTACTTTGGAGCATGGACCATCTACTTCATGGACAACGACGGTGCAACAAGAGGACCGGGCGAGAGAAGGCGAAGTTGAGGGGGAGGTAGTCTCGAGGCGTGAGGCTCCCCGGCGGATTCAAGAAGTGCATCCCCCGTCGAAGATCATTGGAGACATCAATGAACGCACTACACGGTCGAGGTCCGGGAATTCCTCTCATTTTGCTCATGCTTGCTTTTGTTGCTACTTTTGAGCCCAAGGACATTGGACGAGGCTTTATCCGATGCAAACCGGGTCAATTCTATGCATGAGGAGTTGGAAAATTTTGAGAGGAACCGGGTGTGGGAGTTAGTTGAACCACCTCCAAATTGCCATCCCATAGGAACCAAGTGGGTTTGGAAGAACAAAGAGGGAGAGAATGGGATGGTTGTGAGGAACAAGTCCGGACTTGTTGCTCGGGGGTTTAGTCGAAGGAGGGGATCGACTATGAGGAGACCTTTGCTCCCGTGGCCCGTCTTGAGGCAATTCGGATTCTTCTAGCCTTTGCCGTGGCTAAAGGATTCAAGTTGTTTCGGATGGACGTGAAGAGTGCTTTTCGAATGGGGTCATAGAGGAGGAGGTGTATGTGAAGCGACCACACGGGTTTGAGAGCGAGTTGTACCCACACGGGGTATACGGGTTGAAAAGGGCTATGTATGGGTTGAAACGGGCGCCCCGTGCTTGGTATGGGAGATTGAGAGGTTTTCTTTTGAGCGAGAGGGTTTGTGATGGGTACCGTGTATAGAACCCCTGTTTCTCCTCAAGCATGGAAATGATTTGCTGATTGTTCGGATATACGTGGATGATATTGTCTTTGGTGGCTCGTCACATAACCTTGTTGCCAAGTTTGCGGATGAGATGAGCGGGGAGTTCGAGATGAGCATGATGGGTGAGTTGCGGTATTTTCTCGGGGGCGCAGATCAAGCAAGTGAAGGACGGTACATTTGTGCACCAAACCAAGTGCACGAAAGATATGCGAGGAAGTTCCGGATGCAAGATGTGAAGCCGATGTCGACTCCCATGGGGAGTACGGCTACTTTGGATGCGGATGAGGATGGAGAACCGGTGGACCGGCGGGGAGTACGGGAGCATGATCGGCTCCCTCCTCTACTTGACGGCGACGAGGCCAGACATACAGTTCAGCGTGTGTCTGTGCGCTCGTTTTCAGGCTTCGCCGAGGACATCACATCGACAGGCCGTCAAGAGGATTTTCAGGTATCTACAGTCTGCCCCTGGTCTTGGCCTTTGGTATTCTTCCTCCTCGACTCTTTCTCTTCATGGTTTTTCCGATGCGGATTTTGTCTTTGGTTGTCGAGTCGAGAGGAAGTCTACTTCGGCACTTGTCGGTTTCTTGGTTCTTCGTTGGTCTCATGGTCTTCCCGCAAGCGGTCTAGTGTAGCTCGGTCTACCACGGAGGCGGAGTATGTTGCTTGCCGCGAGTTGTTGTTCCCGACTGTTGTGGATTTCATACACTTTGAGAGACTTTGGTGAGGAGTGCACCCGCGATCCCACTTCTTTGTGATAGCACTAGTGCCATAAGCGTAGCCAAAAACCCGGTGCTTCACTCCCGAACCAAACATATAGAAGTGAGGTATCATTTCTTGAGGGACAATGTGGAGAAAGGAACCATTGTGCTAAGCCATGTCCCTACCCAAGATCAGGTGGCCGACATCTTTACAAAGCCTCTCGACCAAGCTACATTTGTGCGCTTGCGGGGGAACTTGGAGTTTGTTGCCCTTTCTAGTTGATTCTTGGGGGATTTCCTTTTTGTACCATATGTATCATACCATGTTTACTTTGATGTATATACATGCTTTGCTTGATGTACAAACCATGGTAGGATAGCCATCTTGTTATATATCATGTTGTATTTGTATCATATTGCATTTTAGGATGATGAGCTTCTTTCATATGCCATATTTGAGTCTCTTTGGCTATTTGTGAGATATTGGTTATATGTGTGGAGAAATGGTGATGTGAGGCTATGCTCTTGGAATATTTGAGATATATGTGTGGTGAGATAGCCCCTTTTGAAATAAATGCTAAACTTGACTAATTTGTGATGAAATGTGCTCCACTCGTGTGTAGTTGTGTATCCATGTCACAGTTTGGTCTAAATGTGCTTTTCATGCTTAGATTGTGCTTGGATGCCTTGTTCTTGCATTTGGGCCAAAGGCCGAATATCATTGTGAATGCTTAGCCTATGTTGCATTCATGGGGGAGCATAAGCTTCTTTTTGCCGCAAAGGCACTTCATGTACCATGAAATGAATTAATCTTGAAAAGAAGTGCATAATGCTTGAAAAATGCTCCATCCATCATGTCTATGCTTAAAATGTCTTATCTTTCACATATGGGTGCAAAACATGTTGCATGATGTTCACCAGTGGAGAAGTCTCCCCGAAGTGGACACATGGCTCATGAGCTTTGACATGACATGCTTTGCTTTATGGGTGTTTGCCATGATCTTTTGCTGAGAATTTGATATCCTTGTATGATCTCTGAGTAATATGCATGTTTGTGGCTCAAGTGTGACATGGATAGGCTTTTACATGTGAAGCGAGCCTTCTTTTGGTAAAATTGTTTAAATCTGAAAATTTTGCTTTGTCACATGCTTGTATTTTCATATATTACTTGTGGCAATGCTTTGACTATGCTATGATTCATGTGTGTGATCGTTGTCTCATTTTTAGCCTTTGACACTAAATTTGGCCTATTTGAGAAGCTCATGTAGTTGTTTATATGCTTTGCTTTGCATTTACGCTTTTTCACCTTGATTCATACATTGCCAACAAGGGGGAGAAGAGGTGAGCTTAATGAAAATTCGAGAAGAGGTGAGCTGAAGTTTGGGAGTTTGCATGAGTTTGCATCCACATGTTCGGGGGAGCTTGCATTTGTTCGGGGGGAGCTTTCTTGCTTGTTTTCGGTGTGGATTTTGTGCTTTGCTTGGCTTGTGACCTTTCTTCGCCTTCCTTCGGTTTTGGTCATGAGTTGAGCTTCTTTGTTTTTCTTTCTTCTTTCTTTCTCTTTTTCTCCGAATTTCATTTCGCGTTGTGTGTTGTCAATGCACTCATCAAGGGGGAGATTGAGGACCGGGAGCGTCCCGGTGGTCGATGGATGACCGCTCCTCGGTGATGAGTGATTGACAATGGGTGTTGGACCGACTCTTGGCTTAGTGCGCGGGTGTAGGCCGCGGCCTAGTTCGTGTTGTTGCGGGTGAAGAACGGGCGCGAAAGGTCTTCGGCCTTGAGGGGCCTCCGGAGATGGAGAGACAAGTAGGCTCGGTTCGAGGGACCGGTGGACAGCGGGACTGGGTGCGGGCCACATGGTGGCGACACAAGCAAGACGAAGTCATGGACAAGTGAGCCGGTGCACGGTGGTGGTCAAGTCAAGTGGTTTGGCGGGAGGCCGGACCGAGCACGCGGGGTTTGGTGGTTTGCCCACAAAACCATCGGCGGACGGTTTCTTGGTTTGGGCCTCAAAACCAAGTTCGAGGGCCCAACACGACGGAGACGGGATCCGGGCGTGTCGGGAAGCTTCGAGGCGGAGGACACGCGGCGGGATCGCATGGCTTGCGTCGGGAGGACGCGGGGGTGCGGCAAAGGCGTGGCCGTCCGATGGCAAGACCCACAAACATTACCTAAATGCCCCTACGTGGGTTGTATCGCCAGTAGTTTAGTTAGGGGTAGTCGAGTCATTTACCACTCCGGCGGGACTCGATATATAAGCCATGAGTGTGTGTTGATGGCTCTCTCTCTCCGCGACTTAGGGTTTCATTTGCTCCCTCCTCTTTCTCATTTTCGTAGCTATTTTCCTTCCTATTTTCTCTATGCTAGCATGAGAGCTTCATGAGAGATTTGTTGAGAGGGATGGATGCTAGGGCGGCATGCTAGACCTTGTGAATCTTTCCTGGTTTGTATAGAAGATTCGGGGTTGTTTCTCTTGGCTTTTCGTGCTTGTTTTTGTGCCTTTGTTCCCGGTGTGATTCCGCAGATTTGAGTGGGTTTCTCCCCGGATTTCTTTGAGGGAAACATGGATAGATGTCTTGTGCATCTTCGTGCTTGATCTTGTGCCCTCAAACACGGAAACCACTTCGATTCGTGAGTTTTTGTTCGGTGCTCTAGCTTTTGGTGGTGCTCAAAGGATTCGCGATTCCCGGTGATTTAGGGAGTTAGGAGGCAGGATTTTTGGGCTATAGCATCCTTGTGTGACGCTTTTCAAGTCCCCAAACCCTTGTCTCCATAGCTTCAACCGTTTGGGAAATCCGATGATGATTTGGGGGAGTTGACTTTCGGAGTCGGGGGCGTTTCTGCTCTGTCCGCACACGGCGGACGATCCGCGGGAGGTCGCGGACGGTCCGCGTGGGTCGTGTTCGTCCCGTGTTCTTCGCGTTCTTGCTCGTCCTTCGTTTCGATCCGTCGCGATTTTGGTTTTTGGTTGGACGGAGTTTCGGACGGTCCGCGGTGTCGGGCGGACGGTCGCGGGTGCTTGGCGGACGGTCCGTGGTGTGTGGGTGGCTTTGGTTCGTTCCGTGTGATTTAACGGACGGTCCGCGGGAAGGGCCGGACGGTCCGCGACGTCGGCGCGGACGGTCCGCGCAAGCGAGTCGGACGGTCCGCGCGGTTCATCGCGGACGGTCCGCACGCCGGGCGGACGGTCCGCCGGGAGCCGTGTGCGGTCTTGTTTGTTTCGATTCCTTCCTTCCATTTCTAGTGCTTCCGCGTGTGCTTCTAGGAATCGTTCCTAAGGCTAGAGGTTGATCCATAACCTCGTGGTCTTGGCGATTGGTGCGTGATTCGATCCATCGCTTGTGTGTGACCGGGATTTGAGTAGGGCATAGGCGGGTTCTTTGGGAAGAATTTTTACCGCTCCTATTCACTCCCCCCCTCTCTAGTCGCCATCCGATCCTTCACTCTGCTAAAGACAACCTACCACCGGAGGCGTGGTCTCCGAGACCTTCATCTTCTTCGCCACACGCTTCCGGCGGGGGTTTGTCGGGGACAGCCCTAGGGGTCCCCTTAAACAATGGGGAAAACCTCACTTAAAACCCGCAACGAAACCCAAATACGTTAAGCCTAACCATGCGGGCACCTAACCATGCGGGACACGGCCCACGGGGGACTCCGACGGCCCATCGAGGCGGCCCACGGAAGGATCCCCTCGAACAGCCGCGCCCCGCTCGAGGGGCGGCATTCCCCTTCGGGCGGGCACCGCCCCGCTCGTGGGTACGCACTTCCCTCGAGCGGGCTCCGCCTCGCTCGAGGGTACGCCCGCCCTCGGCGGGGTCCGCCATGCTCGAGGGTGCCCCTCACACGTGCGCCGCCCCGTACGCGGGCATTTAACGCCACGACACAAGGGGGCGGCGCCATCGTGCGCCGGGGCTCGCGCCCGGTGCCGCCGCACCAACTCCCCGGGGAGGAGCCCATCCCCACCCCCGTGGGGAGGGACTGTGCGGTACGGCCGGTGTCAGTCCCGTGACACCGCGCGCCTGCTGCAGTACGGCTAACGCGCCCGACCCTCGAAGGGGGGCCGGACGCACCCTCGATTTCACTTTCCCGTGACTCTACAGGGTTAGGTGGAGGCGCTAGGCCGGTGGATTGCCATCCCGGCCCGCGTCACGGCGTGGCCGCCGTACCGCGCGTGCGGGCGCACGCCGGACCCCCGTAGCAACGACTCCCGGCCACCGTGAGGCGCGTTGGGAAGGAACACCGTTCGCCCGCCCCCGTACTCCGTACAAGCTCGCGTCGGCACCGCCCCCGAGCCTATCGGAGGACATCACGCCATCCGTTGCTCTCCTACCCTCGAACCGCCACCGTTCGGGTACAAGTCGAGCCATGATGACCGGATCGCGGCGGGGGATCGCCGGACGGCCGCCCGCTCTACACCGTAGCACGTCGCACCTCTCCACATAGCTAGGTAGCGCGGCGTGCATGTAACCCGCCGCCCCCTTGATCTATAAAAGGGGGGGGCGAACCCCCGCCCGCGGGGGGACGGACGAACAGAGTCACAAGAACACCCCACACGGCACGTACTCATTCTCACTCTCCCACAATATCTTCAGCCACTCCCCCCGGGGACTTGGAAGCCATACTTCCTCTCCCGCCTTGCTTGTATTTGCCCCACTACAAGCACCCCCGGTGCTAAGTAATATAGTGCCCCGAGCACGCCCCTGCTGGACGTACGGCCCCCTCGGCCGGAACCAGGATAAAACCTCTGTGTCACTTGTTACTTAGCATCGACCATTGAGGGATAGACCTCGGCGCTATCTACTGGTTAGTGTCGGGACCATATTCCGCACCGACAGTTGGCGCCCACCGTGGGGCAAACGAGCGCCTAGGGTCATTTCGCCAACTCCCTCCATGGTGATCCGCACCGAGTGCCGGTGCTACACGCTACCGCATGGGTAGCTCGGACCCCCTCCCGGCCGGATTCGAGATCCGCTTCGGGGGACACGAACTTTCGGGCCACGGGGAATGGCTATCTCATGCGCCTCACTAACCGTGAGGAACTCCGCGCGCGGCGTCAAGCCGGTGCCGCTCGGACCCCCGCCGCACGCACGACTCGGCGCGAGGTGCCGCGGGCACGGACGCCGCGGGTCCATCAACGCCACGACGCCGTCGTCGCTGCGGCGGCGCTCGCGCCGGGCGCGGTCCGAGCGGCGGCGGCCGAGCGCGCCGCCACTCAAAGTGGTGCGCCCACCATCACAACGGCCGCCACCGCCCGGCGGGGCCGCGCGCGGTCTCGGACCGCGCATCCCCGTCGGGCTGCGTGGCGCTACGATGGCCTACAACGCCAACGTCAACGCGACGATGCGCGAGGGTTCCGCCCGGCCGCCACGTCTTCGTCGCCGGGGACCCCGGCGCCTCGGCGGCGGATGAGTCATCCCCGGGCTCCGCCGACACGCTACCACCCGCCAACCGCCACGGGTACGCGGAGTGGGATTTCTCCGGCGTGCCCGACCCGGTCGCGTTCGGCGTTTCCTCGACGCCACGGACTGCGGTTCGGGCCCGCTCCCGACGACTCCGGCAAGCCGGGAGCTACGACCCCACGCGGGAGTGTTGCGCCGTCATCACCAACGACCGGCTAACGCCGCCGGTGCGGCGAGCGGCGCGGGAGACGGGGAAGTCACGCCGCCCCCCGGGGATCGCCGCGCGCCCGGCCGCGGGGGCCAAGCGCTCTCGCCGGGGCCGACGTCGACGCACGGTGGCCCAAGCCCGCGAGCTCGAGGCCAAGCCGGGCGGAAGAGTACGGACGGTGCGGTTGCTCCGCGCCTCAATGGCGGGGGAGGGCCTCTACGCGTGGCGAACGCGCGCGGGGAGGGCGGGCCGACGGTCCGCGACCGCATCAACACCGCCACCAACGTCGAAAACGCGGACGTGCCCCCACGGGCGAGCCGAGAAGCTCGTCGCCGCCGCGGCCGCCGCGGGCTATGTCGGCACCCTCGACCCCCGAGGGCTCGAGACATGCACCGCGAGGTGCAAACTCTCATCGAGCAAGCGGCCGTCCGGCGGGCCGAGAGCTCGGCCTCACGCATCCGCCAACGGGGGGGATGCGCGGGGGTGACGAAGCCGCGCACGGGAGGCGAACCCTCGGTGCACGCGGGACGACCCACCGAACAAGGACGCACGCCGGCCAAGGAACGACTCCTTGACGCACGCGGGCGGCCGGATGGTGACGCCCGCAATGTCATCAACGCCGGGCGCACCGGCAAGGCGGACGCCCGAGCAGCAAGGGGTTACCACCCTCGACGGGGTGGACGCTACGACGGCGGCGAGGGACCGCTCCCCGACGCCGGAGCCCCCGGCACCCGTGTGTTCGGCGGGAGATCCGCGCGGCGGCATTCCCCCAACGCTTCCGCCGGCCCTCGACGATCGTCAAGTACAACGGGGAGACGGACCCCCGTGTCCGGCTCAACCACTACCGCTTGGCTTGCCGGTGGGCGGGGGCCACTAGCGACGAGGTCATCATCCGCAACTTGCCCCCGCACCTTGGCGATGCGGCCGGGACATGGCTCGAGCACCCGCCCGCCGGCCCGGATCCATAACCGGGGACGACCTAGTCCACACGTTCGTGGGCAACTTCCGGGGCACATACGTGCGCCCCGGAAACTCATGGGACTGCGCTCCCGCACGCGAGAAGCCGGCGAGTCGCCGCGGGACTTCATACGGCGCTTCTCCAAGCGCCGCACGGAGCTCCGCCGGCGTGGCGCGATCCGAGATCGTGCACGCCTTCCTCGAGGGCACCACGTGCGGGACCTCGTGCGGGAGGCCGGGACGTAGCCCGCCCGCGGACTCCAACGAGCCGTTCGACATCGCCACCGGCTTCGCCTCGGGGAGGAGGCCGTGGGGGCGATCTTCGACGGCAAAAAGGGCAAGCACTGCGAGGATGCGCCCGCGGAGGGCAGCAAATCCAAGGAGCCGCGCCGCAACGACAAGCGCGGCAACAAGGGGGGAAAAAGCCGCGCCGCGCGGCGCGCGAGCAGGGGCGCGACGGCGGCAACGCCGAGGCCCTCGGCGTCGACCCGACTCGACGGGGCCCTCGACCAGGCCCCTCGAGGCCGGGGGTATTCGACGACATGCTTTGAAGAAGCCATGTCCCTACCACAAGACTCCCGTGAACCACACTCTTGAGCGGTGCGATATGCTCAAGAAGTTCTATGGCCGCGGCTCGCCGCGAAAGAGGCGAGAGGCCAAGAAAGACGGAGGCGATGGCGACGCCGGCGGCTTCCCGCCGTCGAAAATGTGTTCCTCATCTTTGGGGGACCTACCGTCGACATGTCGACCCGGCGGCGCAAGAAGGAGCGACACGAAGTCCTCGCCGCGGAGAGGGCGCCTCCGGCCTTTCTCAATTGGTCGGAGGACGTCATCACCTTTAGCGGGAAGACCACCCGAATCGCATCCCCAACCGGGCCGATGCCGTGGTGGTCGATCCCATCATTGGGAACGCCGGTTCTCAAAAGTCCTTATGGACGAAGGCGATAGCCTCAACATCCTCTTCGCGCATACATTGCGCCCGATGGGGATTGGGTTGGACCGAGCTGCGGCCCGGCACGAAGCCGTTCCATGGCATCGCGCCGGCAAGCGAGTTCGGCCCCTCGGGCGGATCGACTGCCGGTGCGGTTTGGTACCCCTAAGAACTTCCGCAAGGAGACCCTCACTTTCGAGGTGGTGGGGTTCAAAGGGGCCTACCATGCCATCCTTGGGCGACCTTGTTATGCCAAATTCATGGCGGTCCCCAACTACACCTACCGAAGATGAAGATGCCGGCCCAAACGGCATCATCACCGTCGGAGTCGTCCATCGAGCACGCATTCGGCTGCGATGTCGAGTGCGTGGAACATGCGGAGGCACCGGCGCCCGGATGAAGCACCGGTAAACACGGCGGAGAAGATGGTCAACGAGGACCTCAACTCCGCCGCCAAGCACGTCGGCGCCTTCGAGGCAGCGGAGCAGACCAAAGGGGTCCCCCTCGACCCCTCAGCCCCCGAGGGCAAGGCGTTGAGGGTCAGCTCCACCCTCGACCCAAAATAGGAAGCAGTGCTCGTCGACTTCCTCCGCGCTAACGCCGACATCTTCACGTGGAGCCCCTCGGACATGCCAGGCATCCCGAGGGAAGTCGCCGAGCACTCCCTTGACATCCTGCCAAACGCCCGCGCCGTGTAGCAGCGGCTGCGCCGCTTCGACGAGGAACGGCGACGGGCAATCGGAGCGGAGCTGCGGAAGCTCCTCGAGGCGGATTCATCAAGGAAGTATTCCACCCTACGTGGTCGGCTAATCCTGTGCTTGTAAAGAAGAAAAATGGGAAGTGGCGGATGTGTGTAGATTACACTAGTCTTAATAAAGCATGTCCCAAAGTTCCTTTTCCTCTGCCACACATAGATCAAATCGTTGACTCAACGGCTGGGTGCGAATTGCTCTATTTCCTTGATGCCTATTCCGGGTACCACCAAATAAAAATGAAGGAGTCCGACCAGCTCGCGACTTCATTCATCACACCGTTCGGGACGTTCTGCTACGTCACGATGCCGTTTGGCCTCAGAAACGCGGGTGCAACATACCAGCGCTGCATGCAGCACGTTTTTGGGGATCACATCGGACGAACGGTCGAAGCATACGTGGACGACATCGTCGTGAAGACCAGGAAGGCGGACGACCTGGTTGGCGACCTCGGCGTCGCGTTCGGTACCGCCTACGGGCCAATGGGGTCAAGTTAAACCCCCGAAAAATGTGTCTTTGGAGTGCCGCGAGGCATGCTCCCGGGGTACATTGTCTCCCGGCGGGGAATCGAGGCCAACCCCGAAAAGGTCGCGGCCCTCGAATGAATGGGTCCGATCCGGGACCTTAAAGGGGTGCAGAAGGTGTTGGGGTGCCTTGCCGCCTTGAGCCGCTTCATTTCACGGCTCGGTGAGAAGGGCCTGCCCCTCTACCGCCTACTCAAGAAGCACGAGCGCTTCTCCTGGACCACCGAGGCCCAGGATGCGCTCGACAAGCTAAAGGCATCTCTGACACACGCCCCGACCCTCACGCCACCCCAGGACGGCGAGCCCCTGCAGCTCTACGTGGCCGCGACCACCCAGGTGGTAAGCGCCGTGATCGTTGTGGAGCGCACGGAGGAGGGGCATGCCTTGCCCCGTGCGGCGGCCGCTCTACTACATCGGCGAGGTCCTCTCGGACACGAAGACGCGCTACCCACGAGTCCGAAGTTGCTATACGCGGTAGTCCTTGCGCGGCGCAAGCTCCGCCACTACTTCGAGGCCCACCCCGTCACGGTGGTTTCTTCCTTTCCGCTAGGAGAAATCATCCGCAACCCCGACGCCGCGGGAAGGATCGCCAAGTGGTCCGTGGAGCTGATGGGCGAAACGCTCGCCTACGCCCCACGCAAGGCCGTCAAGTCGCAAATTCGGCGGATTTCGTCGGCCGAGTGGACGGACACGCGCCTGCCACCCCCACAAATCCGAGGCGAGTGCCTGGACTCCGTTCTTCGACGGCTCGGTGATGAAAACGGGAGCGGGCGCGGGCCTGCTCTTCGTGTCACCCCTCGGGGAGCACATGCGCTACGCAGTGCGCCTCCACTTCCCCGCGTCCAACAATATGGCTGAATACGAGGCCCTCCTCTGCGGCCTCAAAATCGCCATTGAGTTGGGCGTCAAGCGCCTCGACGTACGGGGGGACTCGCAGCTCGTGATCGATCAAGTCATGAAGAACGCGAGCTGCCATGATGACAAGATGGAGGCCTACTGCAAGGCCGTGCGGGCCCTCGAGGACAAGTTCTACGGCATCGAGCTCAACCATGTGCCCCGAAGGTACAACGAAGAGGCGGACGAGCTCGCCAAGATCGCGTCCGGGCGGATCACCGTTCCCCCGAACGTTTTCGCGCGCGACATCGCTCAACCCTCGGTCGTCTTCGAGCCCTACCCCTCGAACCACAACGAACCCTCGGGGGCTCCCTCGAACCCAGCGGGTGCGGAGCCCATGGACGAGGACCCCTCGAACGAGGCGTACGTGCTCTCCCTTCTCGAGGGGTACGGCTCTCACGAAGCCGATGCGATGGACATCGAGCCGGTTCTGTCCAAGCGGATTGGCGGGGAAAAATACATCGCTTGGATCGCTCGAGGGGGAGCTCCCCGCGGACCGGGCCGCGGCTAGGCGCATCGCTAGGATGGCTAAATCTTTTGCCCTCGTCGACGGCGAGGCTGTACAAGTGCGCCGCCTCCGGCATCCTACGGCGGTGCGTGCCCATCCCCGAGGGGCGCGAGCTCTGCGGGACATCCATGCGGGGATGCGTGGCCACCACGCCGCACCCCGCACCCTCGTCGGCAACGCGTTCCGCCAAGGCTTTTGCGGCCTACCGCGGTCGCGGACGCCGGCCGAAATCGTACGCACCGCGAAGGGTGCCGGTTCTACGCCCGCAAGTCCAACTTGCCCGCCCACGCCCTACGGACCATCCCCGTTACATGGCCGTTCGCCGTGTGGGGGGTCGGACATCGTCGGGCCCCTGCGGAAGGCGCCGGGGGCTTCACCCACTTGCTAGTCGCGATCGACAAGTTCTCCAAGTGGGTGGAGGTGCGCCCCATCACGAACCTAAGGGCCGAGCGGGCGGTGACATTCTTCACCGATATCGTCTACCGCTTTGGAGTGCCAAACTCCATCATCACGAACAACGGGTCCCGGTTCACGGGCACGAAGTTCTTGGAGTTCGTGACAAGTTCCACATCCGTGTGGATTGGGCAGGCGTGGCGCACCCACGGACCAACGGCCAAGTGGAACGTGCCAACGGCATGATCCTACAAGGCCTAAAACCCGAATTTTCGACCGGCTCAACAAATGCGGGCAAAAATGGCTCCAAGAACTACCCGGCGGTCGTGTGGAGCCTAAGGACCACCCCAAGCGAGCCACCGGGTTCACCCCATTTTTTCTAGTCCACGGCGCGGAGGCCGTCCTCCCCACGGATTTAGAATACGGGTCGCCCGGGGGTTCGAAGCTACGACGAGGATGCTAACCGGCGAGCCCGCGAGGACTTGGCTGGACCGGTTGGACGAGGCACGCCTCGTGGCCTTAATGCACTCCGCGAGGTATCAACGGTCCTAAGACGCTACCAAGCACGCAAAATACGTCGACGGGATTTCGGCGAGGGGATGCGGTCCTAAGGCTGCGCCAAGATAACCGAGGGCGCCACAAGCTATCGCCCCCATGGGAAGGACCCTACGTCGTGGTGAAAGTACTCAAACCGGGCACATACAAGCTGGCCAACGAGGACGGTGAAGAGCTCACCAACGCTTGGAACATCCAACAGCTACGTCGCTTCTACCCTTAGCTAGGATTTTCCAAATATCTTTGTTGTAAAAATCACATCGCCAACGCCCCAGTTGGCAACGACTATGTAAATACTCCAAGTCTAATGAAAAGGATAACTCGGCTTTCCCCTGAAACCCAAGTTACCCTCGGGGGCTACTGCGGGGGGCATCCCCCCCAAAATGGTCCCATTTTTTCGCGCAAAAAATCAAAACAACACGCGCTAAGTTTGTTTCCTACTTCAACCTCGAGCCACGATTCGAACAGGGCGCAGGCGGCACGGCGGAAGGAGCGCGCGAGCCAGAGATAGCCTACGCCGCGTGGACATGGCCCTTCTCTCTCGCCTCCAACCCAGCAGGCCCCCTGCGAAAATCGAACTCCCCTAACTAGAATCTACTCAGGAAGAAGGAGAAACAAAAAGCGTGATAAACAAAGGACTTCATTTACAGCAAATGTTTATGTTCATGAAACAGCTTGTTTATTTACAAAGGCCACGAGGCCAGGATACTGATACACATCAAAAAACGGGCCTAGCGCCCAACTGCTTTCAGGCGGGAGGAGCAGCAGCATCAGCGGCGTCCGGGAAGAGGAACTCCTCGAAGGCCTCGGCGAGCAACCTGGCGGCGTCGGCAGCAAGCGCATCCACACGCTCCATGGCCACCTCGTCCTCGACGCCCTCGGGAACGATGTACCCCTCCGCCAGCGCCTCGAAGTTAACCTTGTAGTGGGATCGCACCACACCGAGGGCCTTCTGGACGCCCAGCTGCAGCGCCCGGCGCATCCGCCCGGTGACATGGCCACCAAGGGCACGCAGACGGCTGGCCGAGGGAGCTACGGCACGGGCCTCGCCCTCCTCGACGGAGCGGCGGGTCTCGAGGGCCGCATCGCGCGGCTCCCGCAACTCTCGCTCGGCGGAATTGTAGGAAGCCGCGGCGCCTCGGCCCGCTCGGCCGCATGCCCCCGAGTGGTGCGCAAGCACAGGAAACGCCAAAGCAAGAAAGAAATCGAAAAAAGGGAATGCGAGTTCCCAAACGAAAAACCAACGAGCAAGAGTGTTGACGGTGAAAATCCGTCAACCTAGCCATGAGTTTACCTTCGGTGTTGGCATAACTTTTGTATCTTATCCATTGGTACTAACCCCCGTGGTATAACAAGTTCACGTGTGCATGTCGTTTTTGGAGTTTAATGTTTATGCAGGGATTTAGTGTTGAATGCAAGACTTTCGGGATAAGTTCATCAAGCACCTCATGACAAGACCTTGAAGCCCTGAACAAGTCATGCAATGAAGCAAAATTAACTCCAAGAAGCCGGGGACTTGATCCGAGAAGACGACGGACTCCGGGGACACGACCGGAAAAGTGCTTGAATCTTGCAAGACAAGGAGTTGAGTCCAATTCGGAGAGAAACCGACGACATGGACCTACATGCGAAGGGGGAAACATCCGGGAAGCAAGGGAACCGACCTCGGGCAAAGGAGCCCACGGGGCCGGGCCTAAATGGGCCCGGGCCGGCCGGCCCGGTCCGGTCGGCCCGAGCCCATTTTGGGCCCAAATCGGTCGCCCTTTGCCCTAGCCGCCAATCGGGCTATTTATAGTCCCCCGACCGAGAGCCACGCGAGAACCGAAGTCGTATTCCGCCGCCGAGGAGCGAGAGAAGCTTGAGGGACACCAACTTGAAGATGAGGGTCGTGCTAGTTGTCTAGGGTTTCCCCGGCCGACGTGGGAACCTTGCATGGAAGACCACGTCGGAGCTCGGAGCGAGGATCAAGATCGAGGGAGGGCCCCGGTGGTGATCTTGTTCATGTAATCATTCATGGTGAAGTTTGTAAGTGAATCCGATTTCTAGCGATTAAGTGCCTTCTCGATGATTTTGATTTCTTCTTGGTTTTGCTTCTTCTACGATCTAGTCTATAGCTAGATTACATAGGGTGCTCTTGTAGCCGCGGTGGCTAGAGGTGCATACGGACCGGCCAAGTGATTTCAACTTGTTCTATCGAACTCGCCCTAAGCTCCCCGCATGAATAGGGATACGTTGTGACGAACGGGGGTCTCGAAAGGCGGATGTTTTCGGAGTCGGATGGGAAGGCCACGATTTAAAGATGCTTTTAATGAGATTCGCTTTGCTATCTTCATCTATCTTGTTTGGAGCTACAACATAAGCATGATCTAGATTCTCTAGATTGGTTATCTCTTGCTTTCTCTTGCTACCTCTTTAGTAGATTAGATTAGATTCGTTTTCTTTATGAGTTAGTAGATTAGATGCAACTTACCTTCATAAGATAGCTTACCTTGCTTTACTAGATTGAATCCTTGCGTTGCACATTGTTCCACGGATTCGATACCTTGGGTTCACCACTCGAGGGAAGAAGGGTCCCTTGACTACGACGGGAGACTTGTCCGCTTGCAAGTCACAAACGAACTTTGATACAACTATTAACCGTCAACAAGCCCCTTTTTTAACGGCGCCGTTGCCGGGGAACAAGCAATCAAGATCCGATCTAGTATCGCTTATCTTTCGGTTTTTCTTTTGATTTTCTTTTGCATCTCTTATGTTTGATCATCCTCAAAAAGAAAAAAAAAATTTCAATCTAATCTAGTTTTGATTAACCCTAGTTCTTATGTTTAGATTTTTGTTTTATCACTAACCCTAACCGGAGATGGTTGGCTACCTCTCCAAGAAACCCAAACTTTTTTGTGGATGATCCGGGAAAACTTTACGGGCAAAAGGTGACATGCAACACAAGCTAAAAGGGTGGAAACCCTAGATTCAAAAGTTGAAGTCGAAGGACCGTCGAAATCTCCAAGGGAATCACCACCTCCAAGTCAAGACGCCGGAAGGCCATTCAAGATCAAGAGGAGGATGGAGAAGATGGAGATGGAGAAAGAAGCTCAACACCTAAAGGCTGCCAAGGCAAGATCCACATGCAAGGAGCGTGAAGTGTTCATCGTGATAAAGATGCCGGACGCAAGTGGGACAACTTGCGGGCGCCGATGGGCAACAAAGAAGAATATCCGAGACAACTCTAAGGTCCCAAGACGGCGAAGGCTACTCAAACTCATTCGGGAGAGATGAAGGATCACACTAGAGACCATGAAGATCACGACCGAAGGACCGGAGTTCGAGATGCCGAGCCACAAGGAAGATGTTGCATCCGTCAAGACCAAAGGACAAAGCCGACTGTGAAGACCAAAAAAAAATTTGACTAAGCCAAAGTGGGTACCCAAGATTGCAACGCCCACAAAGAGCGTTGATCCGGAGTAATCAAGTGAAGAAGTCTAGCCATGGACTATAAACGAAGCGCTAGGCGGGAGGCAACCCGTTTCGTCGAGTCAAGAATAAGCTACGGGAGGACAACCCGATTCCAGGTTTTTCGAGTCTTTTTAATTCAGTTCTGAATTTTACTACGCAAAACCTTAGACTTAGAATGGTTGAACAATATTAGAGACATAATTCTTGGTTGAATATTTTGCTTGATCATAAACCCTTTACATGAACCATCCTATGTGATTGTTTGCTTCTTTTTCGAGAAACCACAACCAAAAAAATTTCAGAACCTAACTCAATCCTTCACCCTCATTATGGTGCTGTGGTTGACTTGTTTTTCATGCTAAAAACACTCGAGTAGAGCCACGACTTGTATCTAGATGTTATTTAAATTTCAGCATGTGGTAGGACTCGCGTGAACCTAGAAGCTTGATTTTTGGTTGGTTTAAAAATCCATATCCTTGGTTTCTCTAAGATTAGAATTTTTTCTAAGCCTCACTTATTTTTATTTCATTCAAAATCTCTCTCATCTAATCAAAATTAGGACCTAAACCTATGCCCCCATGATCAAGCCGGGAAAAGCTTGCTCTCAACCAATGAAGGCAAACTATACCGGTGAGACCGAAATCGACGTAATAAAAAAATATTTTCGACTTGCATTTGTTTTTAATGGTTTAAAAACTTCTCTAAAATTATGTTCGAGCTCTTGCATGGCTCTGAAAAATATTTTTAAATTTCGAAATTAGAGGAGTGCTTAGCCTTAAAGGGAGGCAATCTAGTTAACCTAACCATGCATGCACCATGGTACATCACGGGATGCCCCTCCAACATATTTAAACATGCAAAGTACAAGCATGGGGGGCAGCCAAGGCTTTGTTTTGTAGGAATATCATGGATGCATGTGAGGCAAGGGAGTATGGAAGTGAGTCAAAGCGAAAACATCAAGTGGAAGGAGCAATAATGCAAGCGAAGGAGTGGACGGAAACGTTTGGAAGGTGTACGCGATCACGAAGCAACATGCACTAGAGAAGAACCGAGCCAAGAGGAGGAGAGAGGTAGTCTTTCATCCAACTCTTTGTTCGTGTGCTCTAGTTTGTAGGCCGGAATCACCTTAGACTTAGCCATCCACCGCGTTTGTTTCGTGCAAACAAATCACATCCTTAATCCACTCAAAGTCCAGACTCCAAAATAATATTTGTGTACCTTGTTACCGGGTGAAAACCCCGGATATATATTTGTGAGGGAGAGTGCTGCGATCATGGAACAAAACTACAAGCCTTGTCACCGAAGAAAAAGGGATCATCGTCGTCTAAGCCATCATCGACAACCTCTTCGAGGAGGCACTCGGTTTCCGGGTTTCCTCGGAGTATGGAGGAGGACACGGCACCGCCGAGGAGGAACCACACTCTTCTCCTTGGTGGCATGAGGGCCACACGAAACTCGTTTATTAGGTTTACCAAACTTCAATAACATATGGAGGAGCCGCCCGTCCAACCTCACCACTTGACACGATCATCCGCTCCACCTCCATATGCTCCGCGGTATTCCGAGGGGTATGTCATCATGACGGAGGAGGAGAAGAAGCTCTCTCGCCTTAAGTAGAGGCTTGTAGCGAACGTCGACATCGACGACCAAGCTCTCCACATATTGGGTTTCACACGGGACACCGGTGCAATTCTCTAGCGGAGTGTCGGCAAACACCCACAAGGAATTCGCCTAGGAAATTTTCATGACCATGGCGCATACCCTTGATGAAGGAGTGCCTGAGTCTCTCATTCCGTTGGAGGGAGCCCACAAGTGGAGAAGAAGGAAGACACCGTCGGAAGGGTAACCTTGATCAACGATGCTATTTCTAGCACTTTGATGGGGTAATCTCCTTTCATCCATAGGTTGCAATCGATCTTGAAATGTAATCATACTTTGTTGGATTATCTATCTATCATCTTGTGCTGAAAATACTTTAATGCTTAAGGCTAGCAACCATGCCATAAAGGGAGTAGGGCTCCAATGCTTCCTTGGATCCATTCAACACAATCCCCGATAGATTAGATTGGTTTTCATGACTCGAAATGATTGCATGTTCTAGTATCGTAGACCCATGGGCGAGTGTCTCCTATTTTCAAAAGGGAGCTCCAGAACAAGTATGTGCATGAAGGCACATGGGAAGGCTTTTGGAGTATGATCACGGGAAGAGACCATCAACGAAGAAATACTATCCGGAACCCCATCATCCAAGTGTGTCACTTTTGTGCAAGTGGATTTTTGGGGAGAATAAGAGAGACATAGATAACCAACACGGAGTTGAATTGGATTTACTCGCAGCCAATCAACCCTACTCACCTATGATCAACCGGTGGTGTTGTGGCAACATCGGATTCGGGAGATCGGGTTGTTACCTCTCCATGTTGACTATCTCTTTAAAACCGGGTATTACAAGGAACCCAAATCATCTCCTACCCGGGACTTCCCTAGGAATATATGAAGAAAGGAAAATATAAGAGTGAAGATGAGAGAGGAGGCTTCCGAGTGGCCTAGGTAAATTTGCCCCTTCCGGATTGAAGATTAAGACTTTTCTTGAGGGGAAGAAGATCGGTTAGAGGAAGGACTTCTTGTGCCGGCGAAGAAAAATAAAAGAGAAGGATTATAGGAGAAGGATCTTCTATGGCCCAAGAATAAGGTGCACAACAAAATTATGTCCCACCATTGGGAGGAACCCCGGCGCCGCTGAGTTACTACGGTGGTGTACCAATGCAAGCATGGGGGAGTGGTGCAGCCATACCCCCACCATTTTTTTTTGCGGTGCCCAACGTAGCCTTTGCGGAGCCATATGCACACCTTCCTCAACCACAACAAAATGTGGCCACCATTGGAGGATACGCTGCAAGGATCATGCAAATTATTGCAGCCATCCAAACCAATGCAAACCAAATGGGTGAAGGAAATGCAAACGTCGCTTATGTGCTTGGACACCTTCACCTAGAACCGTCAGACAATTCATAGGAGTAGTGGTGCATTCCTATTGCAAGTAAGGGTACAACAACCAAGACTATCAATATCAACCACCGGCGGAAGATTAGAGAGAGGAGGAGCTTTAGTTATCTTTCCTTTACCCCTTTTTCTTTAATTTTCAGCTTGTTTGCACCTATGTTTGCGTAGTATTTTCAGCTTTGCTTTAATTTTCAGTTTTTAGTTTAATTTTTCAGCATGTATCTTAGTGTTTATTTTCATCATGAATAATGTCGCCACCAAGTTTTTACCTTTGGTAAAGTTACAAAGTTTGTGCCATGATGATATATGATTATAATTGCTGCTTTGTTTATCTTTGTAATTGACTTATGCATGTTTGAACTAGTGCTCTCTTAAAAATACAAATCTGAAATTATCTAAATGCTAGCTTAATCTTCAGCGGAGGTTATGATTAAAATAAAGACCCATAGTGTTTTATGTGCTCTCAAGTTATGAATAGATTAAAGATGTCTTTTATGTTAAAAAATATTGCTAACCTTGTCACAAATATCACTTGTGTGTTGCTCAACCTATCCAGAGCCTTATATATATTTGAGTGCATAAACCTTAGTGTACAAGATTTATTTTTGAGTGAGTTATTGCAGGCCATGATTTCTCTGGCCCGAGACTAAGAAGCTGGTCATTCCGTTTTTGCGTATCTATCTTTTTGCTAGCCTTTGATCCGTGCATTGTGTATCCCCACATCGGAGATCTCACAAACTTCGCCGGATATCCACCCTTAAACCAAATATCATCTTTTGTGATTACCTCCTTGACCACAACCTATCGTTGAGAATGGATCATCAATTCAAGGAAGATCGCAAGACGGTGCCAACGTTGAAGATTTCAAGTATCTCTCCAAGGAAAAATATCCCGGTACCTACCTTATTTTTCGCCTCTTTGCTCGAGGACGAGCAACGTCTAAGCATGGGGGAGGAGGTAGGTACGGTACGGTACAGTTTTAGAGTTCAAAAGGGAGTATTTTTAAAATATATATATATAATGATGAAAGAAAAAAATTCGGCGATGTACGTGACTTCCAAGGTGAAGAAAGAAAAAAAAACATATATATATATAAGAAAGAAAGAAAGAAAGAAAGAAAGAAAAGAATGAGAAATATGAGAAAGAAAAAATATATATATATGAGTGTAAAGTGAACTCCCCGGTTCTCTAAGAGTGCATTCAAGGCTTCAAGTTAAAAAGATCCATTCTCATTTTCCAACCATGTGCAATCCGATAACGAGGACTTCCTTTGTGCCTCGGGATCACTCCTTGCCATTTGCACATGTCCACTCATCTAAAAGTGTGTGTATTTTTCTCTTTCCCCTCCTTGACTTAACATTATTTTCCAATGACCTTTTTGACGAGTCTCGGTAAGACCATGAGAAGCTTGTCTTGTTTTGACAACACCTCATTTATAAAATCTTGTTAGGACTAAACTTTCCCAAAGCTCCATATAAAGCCTACCACATATATATGAGAGGGAAAGGAGTAGATTATATAGGCTCGAGAGACAAGTGAGATGAGAGTTCATGAGCAACATACAAGGTGATTTAAATTTGTGAACTTGGTTTAGCTTTTCTTTATCTCGTTCTTTATTTCAAAAATTCTGAGGTCTATTTAAACTTTGTGAGCATGTTAATACTTGTGGGATAAGCTTAATAAGAATCTACCCTCCGTAGAGGTGAAGGCTAGTACCTTATGGAACTTTAACGAATTAAACTTTTGAGAGCATTATGTTTTTTTTCATGTATGATCAAGTGCAAGGTTTAAACATTGTTTGGCAACGATGATATCCATCGAAGGCTTACTCGAGGACGAGCAAGGTTTAAGCATGGGGGAGATGTTGACGGTGAAAATCCGTCAACCTAGCCATGAGTTTACCTTCGGTGTTGGCATAACTTTTGTATCTTATCCATTGGTACTAACCCCCGTGGTATAACAAGTTCACGTGTGCATGTCGTTTTTGGAGTTTAATGTTTATGCAGGGATTTAGTGTTGAATGCAAGACTTTCGGGATAAGTTCATCAAGCACCTCATGACAAGACCTTGAAGTCCTGAACAAGTCATGCAATGAAGCAAAATTAACTCCAAGAAGCGGGGGACTTGATCCGAGAAGACGACGGACTCCGGGGACACGACCGGAAAAGTGCTTGAATCTTGCAAGACAAGGAGTTGAGTCCAATTCGGAGAGAAACCGACGACATGGACCTACATGCGAAGGGGGAAACATCCGGGAAGCAAGGGAACCGACCTCGGGCAAAAGAGCCCACGGGGCGGGCCTAAATGGGCCCGGGCCGGCCGGCCCGTCCGGTCGGCCCGAGCCCATTTTGGGCCCAAATCCGTCGCCCTTTGCCCTAGCCGCCAATCGGGCTATTTATAGTCCCCCGACCGAGAGCCACGCGAACCGAAGTCGTATTCCGCCGCCGAGGAGCGAGAGAAGCTTGAGGGACACCAACTTGAAGATGAGGGCCGTGCTAGTTGTCTAGGGTTTCCCCGGCCGACGTGGGAACCTTGCATGGAAGACCACGTCGGAGCTCGAAGCGAGGATCAAGATCGAGGGAGGGCCCCGGTGGTGATCTTGTTCATGTAATCATTCATGGTGAAGTTTGTAAGTGAATCCGATTTCTAGCGATTAAGTGCCTTCTCGATGATTTTGATTTCTTCTTGGTTTTGCTTCTTCTACGATCTAGTCTATAGCTAGATTACATAGGGTGCTCTTGTAGCCGCGGTGGCTAGAGGTGCATACGGACCGGCCAAGTGATTTCAACTTGTTCTATCGAACTCGCCCTAAGCTCCCCGCATGAATAGGGATACGTTGTGACGAACGGGGGTCTCGAAAGGCGGATGTTTTCGGAGTCGGATGGGAAGGCCACGATTTAAAGATGCTTTTAATGAGATTCGCTTTGCTATCTTCATCTATCTTGTTTGGAGCTACAACATAAGCATGATCTAGATTCTCTAGATTGGTTATCTCTTGCTTTCTCTTGCTACCTCTTTAGTAGATTAGATTAGATTCGTTTTCTTTATGAGTTAGTAGATTAGATGCAACTTACCTTCATAAGATAGCTTACCTTGCTTTACTAGATTGAATCCTTGCGTTGCACATTGTTCCACGGATTCGATACCTTGGGTTCACCACTCGAGGGAAGAAGGGTCCCTTGACTACGACGGGAGACTTGTCCGCTTGCAAGTCACAAACGAACTTTGATACAACTATTAACCGTCAACAAAGAGTCAAACAGTGGCTCACCTTCGACCTGCTTCCTCTCCATCTCGAAGTCCCGGCGCACGGCCTCGGCCGAGCGCGGCTCGAGGCGCCGGGACGGTTTCGCCTTGCTCGCGGAGGGCCGGCTCCTGGTTGGCGTTGCTGATGCTGAGCATGAGCGCCTCGTCCTCGACCTTGGAGAACGCGGCGTTCCGCTCCTCCGGCGACTTCGCGTCACCCCGTGGGCGGCACGCTCCTCGCTCCCGGCGCCGCACGGGCGTCGACGAGGGCGGCTCGCCCCTCGCCGGGCCGCTCCTCGGCCCCTTGGCGGGCGGTGCTCTCTTGCGGGAGCCGCTCCTCGGCCGACGACGAGGGCCGCGGCCTTAGCGTCGAGGGCGGCCTTCGGGTCGTCGGCCTCCTTGGCCCGCCTGCTCCCGGCCCGCGCGCCCGCTCCTCGGCTCGGCGGCCGTTGCGCTCGCGCCCCCTCAAGCGACGCATGGATCTCCCGGGTTTCGGCGCGAGCGGTGGCCACCTCCGCCTCCCGCTTGGCGGCCGGCGTCCGCGTCTTCTCCAAGTCCGAGCGCGCATTCCACATCGCCTCATCACGATCGATGAGGGCCGCGTGGACCCGCTCGAGGCTCGAGCGACGTGCCGAGTCTGCCTCGAGCTCTCGGGGAGCTCGTCGAGCCGAGCCAAGGCCCGTACGCCGGCCACCGTGTCCCGGCGTCCCAAGGGCGTCAGCAAGCGCGTCGAAAGCGCTGCACCGCTCCCGGAGCTGGTGGACCTCGGCGTTCACCCGGTCGAACGCATCGTACTTGTCATGGGCGCGGCGCTCGAGCTCCTGGCATCCACACACCGAGATCCGTAAGCACTATGACACGAAAGCAGCACACAAAGACGAGAAGAAGAGGAAAGCAGGCGACGACACCCTACCTGAAAGACGCGCCATGCGGGGCCGCCGTGGACCTGCAGCGCCTCGTTCAGCGCGCGGTTGAGCGTAGCGCCGTGGCTCGGAGCTCGCCCCGCAGCTCCTCGCTCCCCCCCGGGCGTCAGCAAACGCCGGGGGATCATCGATGGCCCCCTCCACCTGGGCAGGGCGGCCGGCGTGGGAGGACGAGGCCTCGGCGCCGTGTCCTCGACCCCCCACCACCAGGTGACCCTCGTGCCGCCTCACAAGGGCCCCCTCCTGGGGCTCGGGGGAGTTCGTGGGCCAGCTGGCCCACTGATTCCATCCAGGCGGCGGAGAGTCGTCCGAGACTTCCACCACCTCTGCCTGCAGATCGCCGGCGGGCGCAGCTGCTTGCGCCGCCTCCGCCGGCACCTCCACCTGCGTCTCCGTGGCCGCGGGCGCCCGTCGTGGCGCCATGGCCACCACCTCTCGGCCGCGCCTGCGGCCACGGGCGCCGCGGGTTGCTCCCGCTCCGCCTCCTCCACGTGACGGCCCCCCGCGGGCTGCGCCTCCATCACCGCCGCCGCCACGGCCCGCACCTCCGCGACGGCCGGCGCCGGCCGCTCCTCGGCGACCGCCGGCCGCGCCGCGGCGGCCGATCCGTTGGCCGAGACCTCGGGGTCCCGGCCGCACCCTCGCGAGCTCTCGCCCGCCGCCGCCGTGCTTGTCCCCGCCCGCGGCGCCCTCGACGAGCGCCGCCGGGTGGGGATGGACGCGTCCGTCCTCAGCACCTTGGCGGTGTGCGAGAGGAGGCACGGTTGGCACCACCGCGCGCGCGCACGGACGAAGGTCGGGGCACCCGGTCATCGACAAATCAAACCAAACGAAATAAGACAGGCTCCTTACCTCGAAGAGGAAAAGGCCCGTTTCCTCTTCCTCGAAGCCTCAGCGGATGAGGCCGGCGCGGCCGGCGCGCCCGCCGCCGCGTCTCCCCGACGGCGCCGCCACGCGCGCGGCGCTCCCCGCCCCGCGCGCGGTCGCGCCCCGATGACGCGCCTCCCGACGACACCGCGCGCGCGCGGGTACGCTCGCCCCGCGTGCGGGTGTGCCCGCCGCCGCACTCCCCGACGACGTCGCCGCGCGCGTGGACGCGCTTCCCCGCGCGCGGGCACGCTCGATGCGCGCGCCCCCGACGAGCGCGGCGGCGCCCGCGCGGCGCGCGCCGCCCTTGATGTCGATGGCCGGCGGCGGGCGCCGTTGCGCCCGCCCCGGGCGATGCCGCCCTCGCCGCCGGCGCCGGCTCCGGCGAGGGAGGCGCGAGGGGCCCACCGTCCGAGGGGCCCTCCCCCTCGGCCTCTTCCTCTTCGTCCTCCTCCGAGGATGAGAACTCCTCAGTCTCCGGGGAGGAGAGCCCCAGCTCCTCGCGCCGCCGGTACTCCACGGCCCGCCGGTCGCGGCGCGCTTGACGTCGCCTCGCATGCTCCCTCTTGCACGCCGCCCGCTCCTGCTCGCTCCCGCCGCGCCGCCCGCCACGCGCGCGGGGAGTCGGGGGTAGGCGGAACGGACTTGGCGATGGTGAAAGTCACCACCGTACACAAAAGCAACAAGAGCGCGTCGGGAGGCAAAGGCAACGCTAAGAACTAAAACGAAATCAAGAACCGCACTTACCAATGGGCCGGTGGGGGAGCATCTCGAGGTCCCACGGGGTCCGACCCGCGAGCGGCGGCACACGGGTGTCGACGGCGCTCCGCGCCCGGTGAGCACGTACGGCCGCTCGAGGGGCGTCGGGAGCATCCGCGACCTCGCCAGGTCGACGGGGTTGGCCGCCTCTGTCATCTCGAAGATGCGGAGCGGCCTCTCCATCAAAGGCACGATCCGCCGGTGATGGAGGAAGGCGAGGACGCCCATCGCGTTCAGCCCGTCCGCCGCCGATCGCCGCGGCGCGCGCCCGGACCGACTCCTGTCGACTCCGATGCTGGGCCGTAGACACCCCGTAGCCCCAAGAGTCAGGCCTCTCCTTGAACACCCGGCCGGTGTAGGGGGGAGGCCGGGCTTGGCGTTACGCAAATAGAACCATCCCCGCTCCCAGCCGGCGTTGTTCGTCGTCATGGTGCAGGGGATGTAGACGTCCTTGAATTGCCCCCGCAGGGCAAGCGACATCCCGCCGGCGCGCATCGCGCGGCGGGTCCTCGGCGCCCGTCGTGGGGCTGCGTGATGAGCTCCGCGCGGAAAAGATGTACCTAGATCTCCCAATTGACCGGGATCCCCGGGTACCCTTCGCAGACGCCCACGAATGTGGCCGCCTGCGAGATCGCGTTGGGGGCGAAGTTGTGCAGCTCCACTCCGTAGTGGTGGCACATCGCCCGCATGAAGGTGCTCGCCGGCGCGGTGAAGCCCCGCTCGTGATAACGGATGAAGCTCACCACGTAGCCCTCCGGCGGGTTGGGCTCGCGGTCCGCAGCCGGCGGCACGATCCACTCCGCCGGACGTCCGTCTTCGTTGGCCGCCAGCTGGCCGGCGGCGACCAGCTCGCCAAGGGCCAGCTGCGTCACCGTCGACCTCTCCCAGGCATATGGCTCCGGGATCCTAAGGGGGAAGCCGAGGCGGCGCCATGAGGAAGGACGAAGGAATGCGAGGACGGAGAACGAGGAACGGAAGAAAGGCTCTAATGGCGACACCGCGCGGTGGCAAGAGCTAGGCGAAGACGAAGGGGCGGGGGACTGAAAATGGTGAGGCGTCAAGGTAAAAAACCGCCGTCTCTTCCACCCCTCAGATTTATAAGCCGACGGGGCGAGCTCTCCGGAGCAGACGCCCCGCTAGCATTAACTGCAGGGAATCTCTCCTTCGCGTCGACGGGCGGGCCCCACCACGACTGCAGCGGCCACGTCATTGCAGGCGGGCCATCATTACGGCAAAGACCCGCAGCGACCGAGGCGAAGCGGTCACATCCGCCTGCCATGCCGCCCACTACGCGCGCGCGCGCGGCCACAGCGCCTAAAAAGGCGCGCCCGCGCTGCAAAACCGCGGCCACGATCGCAAAGCATTTAAAATAACTGGGTCCCTTGCCAAGCAAGGAGAACCCTCGAGCGGGGCGAACTCCTGGCTCAAGACCAGGGCAACCCTCGATGGGATATCGACGTGAGAAGGTCGCCCGGGACCTGCTCGATGTAGAGCAGGCACCGCGGGTACCCATGCCACGTAAGACCCTCGAGCGGAGCAAGCCCTCGGCTCAAAGCGAAGACAACCCTCGACGGGATATCAACGTGAGAAGGTCGCCCGGGACCTGCTCGATGTAGAGCAGGCACCGCGGGTACCCATGCCACGTAAGACCCTCGAGCGGAGCAAGCCCTCGGCTCAAAGCGAAGACAACCCTCGACGGGATATCGACGTGAGAAGGTCGCCCGGGACCTGCTCGATGTAGAGCAGGCACCGCGGGTACCCATGCCACGTAAGACCCTCGAGCGGAGCAAGCCCTCGGCTCAAAGCGAAGACAACCCTCGACGGGATATCGACGTGAGAAGGTCGCCCGGGACCTGCTCGATGTAGAGCAGGCACCGCGGGTACCCATGCCACGTAAGACCCTCGAGCGGAGCAAGCCCTCGGCTCAAAGCGAAGACAACCCTCGACGGGATATCAACGTGAGAAGGTCGCCGGGACCCGCTCGATGTAGAGCAGGCACCACGGGTACCCATGCCACGTAAAACCCTCGAGCGGCGCGAGCCCTTGGCTCGAGACAATATCGATTCTTCAAGGAAGGGCACATACGCTGTGCTACCAACCAGCACCTCGAGGGCTGGCTCGCCCAGACCCCTCGATGGCCGCAAGCGTGAAAAGACGGGGCCGCCCAGGCGCCACCCCGCACGGCCCTACTGATCAGAGGTTCGAAGCCTGACCCTCGACGGGTTCGAACAGGCGCCACGGATCGCGAGTTAGGGACGACGAGGGCACGCGCATTCGAGCCGTTCCTCGAGCCCGTCGGCTCGGGGGTGCCCCACATGTCGTGTTCAAGAGCCAGCGAGGGCGGCTAGCGGGGGATCCCACCGAGGGAGAGCTTCCGCGCCCTCGGTCCCTATCGAACGGGACCGAGCCCCACCCTAGCAAACCCACTCAAGTGCTTCCATGGACGTGTCTCCGGACCGCGCGGCCTACCCTTATCGAACGGGGCATGGACGTCCACCTGAACCACCCGCTAGCGACTCGACGAGGAATCCGCAATCCGCGACCCGCTCGATGGGGGTTGCGGAAACCTCACCCTCCGTCCCGCGGAGGGACGGCGAGGGCGCGTTAAAAAAAAACAAGTCACCAAGCTCTACCCGATCGCCTCGAACGGGCCAAGGCTCGGGGGCTTGGCGCACGGCTACACCTCCTTGAAACCGCACCCGCCGGAGACAAGGTGGCGAGCGATGCGTGCACCCCCGAAGCCGGCCGAAATACCGCCGATGCCGGTTGGCATATGTGCCACGCCTCTCGACCAAAATTCTCGCGGTTAACCCCCTGCAGGAGAACCCACACTCTGCGGGGCTTTGGGGGGCTAGACCCGCGGGTCGCCGACGCGGCCCCACGGAAAGCGTTCGCAGAACAAGGAGGGAAGAACGTCCTATCAGTAGGTTCCAGCATCTGCGGGAGCCTCAATGGCAAACCCACAGATGCTCGGGGGCTACTGTCGGGGACAGCCCTAGGGGTCCCCTTAAACAATGGGGGAAAACCTCACTTAAAACCCGCAACGAAACCCAAATACGTTAAGCCTAACCATGCGGGCACCTAACCATGCGGACACGGCCCACGGGGACTCCGACGGCCCATCGAGGCGGCCCACGGAAGGATCCCCTCGAACGAGCCGCGCCCCCGCTCGAGGGGCGGCATTCCCCTTCGGGCGGGCACCGCCCCCGCTCGTGGGTACGCACTTCCCTCGAGCGGGCTCCGCCTCGCTCGAGGGTATGCCCCGCCCTCGGCCGGGGTCCGCCACGCTCGAGGGTGCCCCTCACGCGTGCGCCGGCCCCGTACGCGGGCATTTAACGCCACGACACAAGGGGGGTGGCGCCATCATGCGCCGGGGCTCGCGCCCGGTGCCGCCGCACCAACTCCCCGGGGGAGGAGCCCATCCCCGACGCGTGGGGGAGGGACCGTGCGGTACGACCGGTGTCGGTCCCGTGACACCGCGCGCCTGCTGCAGTACGGCTAACGCGCCCGACCCTCGAAGGGGGGCCGGACGCACCCTCGATTTCACTTTCCCCGTGACCCTACGGGGGTTAGGTGGAGGCGCTAGGCCGGTGGATTGCCATCCCGGCCACCTTGTCACGGCGTGGCCGCCGTACCCGCGCGTGCAGGCGCACGCCGGACCCTGTAGCAATGACTCCGCCCCCGTGAGGCGCGTTGGGAAGGAACACCGTTCGCCCGCCCCCGTACTCCGTACAAGCTCGCGTCGGCACCGCCCCCGAGCCTATCGAGAGGACATCACCGCCATCCGTTGCTCTCCTACCCTCGAACCGCCACCGTTCGGATACAAGTCGAGCCATGATGACCGGATCGCGGCGGGGGATCGCCCGGACGGCCGCCCACTCTACACTGTAGCACGTCGCACCTCTCCACATAGCTAGGTAGCGCGGCGTGCATGTAACCCGCCGCCCCCTTGATCTATAAAAGGGGGGGCGAACCCCCAGCCGCAGGGGGGACAGACGGACTGAGACACAAGAACACTCCACACAGCACGTACTCATTCTCACTCTCCCGCAATATCTTCAGCCACTCCCCCCGGGGACTTGGAAGCCATACTTCCTCTCCCGCCTTGCTTGTATTTGCCCCACTACAAGCACCCCCGGTGCTAAGTAATATAGTGCCCCGAGCACGCCCCTGCCGGACGTACGGCCCCCTCGGCGGAACCGAGATAAAACCTCTCGTGTCACTTGTTACTTAGCATCGACCATTGAGGGATAGACCTCGGCGCTATCTACCGGTTAGTGTCGGGACCATATTCCGCACCGACGGGGTTGCGCGGCCTCTCGCGGCGGCGCAGCAAGGCTAGCCTCCAGGCTAGCCGGAGGGTCTTGTACCAGCGGAACATGAGGCAAGCCCGGGCGGCTAAACCTCGACCGCAGCTGGAAGCGGTCCTGCAGCGTCTCTTCGTCTTCGTCATCGTCATCGGAGGTATCTTCCACGATGACGGTGTCGTCGCCTTCACCGACTTCGCGGCGCTCCTTCACCTTCCCCTCCACTGGGATCTCGATCCCGCTTGGTGGCGGTTGCGGCTCGGAGATGAACCTCCTCACATCATCCTCGCGCAAGACACAAGACGTCGGCAACTTTACTACAAGTAATCACTACTCGACCAAGGGAGTACGACTACTCACCTCCTTGGGCGGGCGCGCGGCGGAGTACTCCTCGACTGGGCACGCCGTGTATGGCGGCATGTCCTTGAAGATCCGCGACAACCTCTCGACGATGTCGTTGTCGTCCGGCTCGCCTCCCGCATCCGCGACGCGTCGTCGTCACCGGTGTACTCGAAGCCCAGGGTCTCCCGAGCCATCAGCGGCCGGATCCTCGCGCTTCATGAAACCGAAGGCCACGTGCTCGGCCCTCGGTCCCGCCTCCCCGAGCACTTTGATGCGTGCTAGCGGCTCGGGAGCCGGATTCCTTCTTGCATGGTGGGCTCCGTGTTCCACCACTCACGGTGCCTGGGCTGCCGTCCGCTCGGCTTCGGCGAGGCCGGGGTGGTGGTTCGTGATGTAGAACCACCTGGTCTTCCAGTCCGTGTTGGAGTCGACAAGTTTGTACGCCAAGTACTGCTCTGCGGCGTCCTCCCTCAGCTGGATGCCGGCTCCTCCGACTACTCTGGGGTTGGAGGCACTTGGTTGCGGCTTGACGCGGAAGAACTTCCGGAATAGCACCCAGTGCGGCTTGATTCCGAGGAAGGCTTCGCAGAAGTGGACGAAGACCGACGTGTGGAAGATGTCGTTGGGGTTCGAGTTCCCATAGTACCCGAGCAGCCCCTTGAAGAAGTCGCCGGGCCGGGAGCGCAAGACCGCGCTCCACGAACCGGGAGAACATCGGGATCTCGTCTTCGGCTTTCTCCATCGGATATGGATCTCCCGCGGCGGATCTCCACATGTCCACTTCCTTCTCCCTAATGAACCCACTGTTCAGGAGGGTCAACAGGTCCTCCGTCTTCACTTTGGATTTTTTCCACTCGCGGCTCGGATCAGCCCGCGGTGGAGACATTGGCGGCCCCGCTCCGGTGGCAGCCGCGGCGACCTCTCGCGCGGCCCCTCTTCTTCCCGGTGGCCTTGGACGTCTTGGACGGCGACGGCTTCATCCTCCAAGTGCAAGGCGTCTTCACTCGCATCCGCTCGGGGGCTACCCTAAAGGCTTCGGGTGGCGGCGCGCTTGGATCTACTACGGCGGCGGCGGCGCCGGGAGTGGATTTGCTTCAAGATGCAAGCGGAATGGCCGCGGCTTGAATTGGTGAAAAACCCTAAGGGCTTTGGTTTCTATTTATAAGCCAAATCGGCTCGGTAACGGGCGGCCGGATAAGTCCACGTGCGGGCGACTCGGTGGCCGCGCGTGACTCTTCGTATTCTACTAGTCGACGCGCTTCACCTCGGGGGCTCGGCTACTTCTACTCGTCTACCCGGGAAGCGGCTAGTCTCAAGAGCATCTCGGGACACATTCTCCAAGAAGACCCTTCAATTCGAGAGGAAGTACTCGACTCAAGGCTCGGGGGCTCCGTGCCACGTGTCCTTCGGTTTTTTCTCTCCGGATTTTTCGGGATTTTCTTGCCAAGACTTCGGATGGACCCTCGCTTGGAGCCCGCGGCTTAGGGCTCGGGGGCTACTTCATGTGGAGTGCGGTTTCGCAAATTGCACCTCCATGTCGGCTCCGGCTTCAAGACAAGACAGGCAATTTTTGAAGACCTTCGAAGGCGCTTTCGAGGACGCTTGGCACTACTCGAGAAGACTTCAAGATTTCTCAAACATCGGTCGGAGTACATTCCGGCCTCGGGATGCTTCGACTACTCTTGAGGACTTTTGACTTGTAGCACTCGGGGACGCTTGAGGACTACTCGTTAAGGCCGTCAAGACTACTTGCGGCTATCCTTCTCGACTACAAAGTACTCGGGGGCTTGTCGTATGGACCTCCCTGGGCCCACTACCTCGGTGGGTACCAGGACCGACTACTCGGTGGGCCCCTGGGACTACTCGGCTTGCGCTACGCGGCACTCCGAAGGCGTGGAGCACAAGGACTACACAGGAGTAGTACTCGGTTAGGGAGCTGTACGTGTTCTGCACCGTATAGAGGACTCCTAGACGTACTTGACTAGTACTCTCTCCCTACTCCGACTTGTAACCCTGCCTCCCGGACTATATAAGGCGAGGCAGGGACCGATCTCACCTCACCTCATCCAATCCCCTACAACCCACGGCGCACTATTGCACCATCTTGTAATTGTGCCCTATCAATCCAGAGCTACGCAGCATACAGGACGTAGGGTATTACGCACCTCGCGGCCCGAACCTGTCTAAATTGTGTGCCACGTGTCTCTTCCTTCGAGTTACCGGTCTCGGCGAGTCACAATCATCTACTTCGGGTACTCCCCGTAGTAGGTTGCCGGTCTAAAACACCGACAAGGAGCTTAATGCAAATTCGAAGAGGTGAGCTAAAATTTGGAAGTTTGCATCCACATGTTCGGGGGGAGCTTTCTTGCTTCGTTTGCGGTGTGGAGTTGTGCTTTGCTTGGCTTGTGACCTATCTTTGCCTTTCTTTGGTTTTGGTCATGAGTTGAGCTTCTTTGTTTTCCTTTCTTCTTCCTTTCTTTCTTTCTCTCGAATTTCATTTCGCGTTGTGTGTGTTGTCAATACACTCCTCAAGGGGGAGATTGAGGACCGGGAGCGTCCCGTGGTCGATGGATGACCGCTCCTCGGTGATGAGTGATTGACAACGGGTGTTGGACCGACTCTTGGCTTAGTGCGCGGTGTAGATCGCGGCCTAGTTCATGTTGTTGCGAGTGAAGAACGGGCGTGAAAGGTCTTTAGCCTTGAATGGCCTCCGGGAGATGGAGAGACAAGTAGGCTTGGTTCGAGGGACCCGGTGGACAAGCAGACTAGGTGCGGGCCACATGGTAACGATACAAGCAAGACGAAGTCATGGACGATCGAGCCGGTGCACGGTGGCGGTCAAGTCAAGTGGTTTGGCGGGGAGGCCGTACAAAGCATGCGGGGTTTGGTGGTTTGCCCACAAAACCATCGGAGGACGGTTTCTTGGTTTGGGCCTCAAAACCAAGTCCGAGGGCCCAACACGACGGAGACGGGATCCGGCGTGTCGGGAAGCTTCGAAGCGGAGGACACGCGGCGGATCGCATGGCTTGCATCGGGAGGACGCGGGGTGCGGCAAAGGCGTGGCCGTCCGATGGCAAGACCAACAAAGATTACCTAAATGCCCCTACATGGGTTGTATCGCCGGTAGTTAAGTTAGGGGTAGTCGACTTACCACTCCGGCGGGACCCGATATATAAGCCATGAGTGTGTGTGAATGGCTCTCTCTCTCTCTGCGATTTAGGGTTTCATTTCCCCCTCCCATTTCTCATTTTCGTAGCTATTTTCTTCTCCATTTTCTCTAGGCTAGCATGAGAGCTTCATGTGAGATTTGTTGAGAGGGATGGATGCTAGGGCGGCATGCTAGACCTTGAGAATCTTTCCCGGTTTGTATAGAAGATTCGGAGTTGTGTTTTCTCGTGATCTTTTTGTGCTTGTTTTCGTGCCTTTGTTCTTGGCGTGATTCTGCGGATTTGAGTTGGTTTCTCCCCGGATTTCTTTGAGGGAAACATGGATGGATGCCTTGTGCACCTTTGTGATTGATCTTGTGCCCTCAAACGTCGGGAAACCACTTTGATTCAAGGATTTTCGGTCGGAGCTCTAGCTTTTGGTGGTGCTCAAAGGATTCGCGATTCCCAGTGATTTAGGGAGTTAGGAGGCAAGATTTTTGGGCTATAGCATCCTTGTGTGACGCTTTTCAAGTCCCCAAACCCTTGTCTCTACAACTTCAACCGTTTGTGAAATCCGATGATGATTTGGGGGAGTTGACCTTGGAGGTTGGGCTGTTTTCTCGTTCGTCCGTGTGGCGCGGACGGTCCGCGAGGGGCCGGCGGACGGTCCGCGAGGAGCGAGTTCTTCCCGTGTTCTTCGTGTTATTGCTCGGCTTCGCTTTCGATCCGTCGTGGCTTTGAGTTTTCATTGGGAAAGGTTTCGGACGGTCCCCGCGAGCCGGGGCGGACGGTCCGCGGGTGCCCGCGACGGTCCGCGTGCTCCCCGCGGACGGTCCGTTATTCGGGGTCATCTCTGGGAGGTTCTGTTTGCTTTAATGGACGGTCGCGGCTCGGGCCGGACGGCCCGCGGCAAGGGTGCGGACGGTCCGTGGTACCCCGCCGGACGGTCCGCGCCGCCCGGCCGGGACGGTCCCGCCGCAGGTCGCCGCCTTGTTTCTTGGTTCGATTCCTCCCTTCCTTTCTCGTGCTTCCGTGTGTGCTTCAAGGAATCGTTCTTAAGACTAGAGGTTGATCCATAACCTTGTTGTCTTGGCGATTGGCGTGTGATTCGATCCATCGCTTGTGTGTGACCTAGATTTGACTAGGGTATAGGCCGGGTTCTTTGAGAAGAATTTTTACCGGCTCCTATTCACTCCCCCCCTCTCTAGTCCCATCCGATCCTTCAATCGCTTATCAAGATTCTCGGTGTACCGAAACGAGGAAAAATCACGTTCTTGATCATAGTAATGGACTCCTCCGTGGATGCTTTACGACATGGCATAGCCTCTACCCATTTGGATACATAATCAACCATGACTAGAATATACTCATGTCCGCATGAGTTTTTGAAAGGCCCCATGAAGTCTATACCCCATACATCGAATAAATCGATTTGTAGATTGTAATTCAAGGGCATAGAATTTCTTTGAGAGATGTTTCCGGTTCTTTGGCATTCGGGGCATGATGCAACATATCTTTTAGTATCTTCATGCATCTCCGGCCAATAGAATCCGCTCGACCATACTTTTGCTTGGGTTCGAAAATGGCTATAGTGTCCACCATACTCCGCCGAGTGGCACTTTCTCAGAATTTCTACCCTCTCTTCTCTTGGCACACATCTTCTCATAACTCCATCATTGCCAAGTTTGAAGAGGTATGGTGCATCCCAAAAATACTTCCTACTTTCGGAAATTATCTTCTTTTGGGAGTTTTTATCTAGATGATTGAGAGGCATCTTCCAAATCGCTCGAATGATATCAATCTTCCAAGTGTCTTTATCGAGCACTCGATAGAGGTGGTCATCTCTCATCTTATCTTCTAATGGCTCTTTATCATCTTGTCCACGATTCATCCTATACAAATGATCGGCCACAACATTCTCCACCCCCTTCTTATCACGAATTTCAACATCAAATTCTTGGAGAAGAAGTATCCAATGAATCAAATGTGGTTTGGCTTCCTTCTTAGCCAAGAGATACTTGATGGAAGTGTGATCGTTGTAAACAATGACCTTCAAATTCACGATGTAAGATCTGAATATTTCGAAGGCGAATACCACCGCTAGCAACTCCTTTTTTGTAGTGGCATAGTTTAATTGTGCCCCATTAAGAGTTTTGCTAGCGTAGTAAACGGTGTGAACTCGGCCTTCCTTTCTTTGACCCAAAAGCGCGCCTATGGCGTAGTCACTTGCGTCACACATGATCTCGAAAGGTTGGCTCCAATCCCGAGGTTGGATAATGGGAGCACTCACCAACGCACTTTTCAAGGTCCGAATGCCGCTAGGCACTTCTCATCAAAGTCAAAGGCCACATCCTTTTGAAGGAGATTCGTTAAAGGCTTAGTGATCTTTGAGAAGTTCTTAATAAATCTTCTATAAAATCCGGCATGGCCTAGAAAGCTCCTTAAGGACTTAACATCCGTCGGAGGTGGGAGTTGCTCAACCGTCTCTACCTTAGCCTTGTCAACTTCAATGCCTCTCTCGGATATAACATGTCCGAGCACTATGCCTTGCTTAACCATGAAGTGCCATTTTTCCCAATTTAACACCAAGTCTACCTCCGCACACCTCGTGAGGACCTTTTCCAAGTTTGCCAAGCAATCCATGAAGGTCTTCCCATAAACGGAAAAATCATCCATGAACACCTCGACAATTTCTTTGATGAATTCCGAAAATACGGCCATCATGCAACGTTGAAAAGAGGCCGGAGCGTTAAATAGACTGAAGGGCATCCTTCTATATGCAAACGTTCCATAAGGGCATGTAACGTTGTTTTGTGTTGATCGTCCGGGTGAATGGGGATTTGCATGAACCCCGAGTACCCATCGAGAAAGCAAAAATAAGCGTGGTTCGCTAATCTCTCGAGCATCTCGTCAATGAATGGTAGGGGGAAGTGATCTTTCTTCGTCGCTTTGTTAAGCTTACGATAATCGATACACATCCGCCACCCGGTCACAGTTCTTTGCGGTATCAATTCATTCTTCTCATTCTTCACCACGGTTAAACCTCCTTTCTTTGGTACACAATGTACCGGGCTCACCCACTCACTATGCGGAACCGGGTAGATGATTCCGGCATCAAGTAACTTGATGACCTCTTTCTTTACTACCTCTCGCATGGCATGAGTTAGCCTCCTTTGGTGGTCCACTACGGACTTACATTGGTCTTCCATTGGTAAACGATGAGTGCAAAAGGCCGGGCTATTACATTTGAGATCATTAATCGAATATCCAATCACCTTCCTATGTTTTTTCAATAAAATCAGCAACTTCTCATTTTCTTCGGGACTCAACTCGTCGCTCACGATGACTGGATAAGTCCCGTCCTGGGCCCAAAAATTCGCACTTTAATCCTTTGGGCAAAGGTTTAAGGTCTACCTCGGGCACTTGTGGCTCCTCGGGTTTAATTTCTCCTATGTCCTCGAATTTTTTTTTCCTCCGCGCTTCCATCATGTGGTTCTAAGCCTTTTGTTGCTTCTTCTAGTTCTTCATCTTGTTGATTACTAATTTGATTTTCCATCGCTCTTTGTAGTGGGTCTCTAAGGGTTTCAACAAAACAAAGACTATCTACCTCCTCTACTTCTTCTTCGGGAGGAAAGGGTGTAGGGTGTTTAGGTCGTGGCTGCTCGGACTCCGGCAAAGATGGAGACGGTAATGCGTTGCTCGGTTAGCTCCCCGTGCGACCTAAAGGAGGTGCTTGGAAGGGTTGGTTTGCCCGGGGAGCGAGGCGGAGCTTGGGGCTCACCGGCGGCCGCTCGCGCGGCGGCCGCGGGAACTCGGGTTCCGGCGGGCCGGTGGCTTGGCTAGGACCACACGCGAGCGTGCAAGCTCACCGGGTGCGGGAGGAAGCGTTAGGCGTGCTCAACCGGCCACGGGCACGAGTGGAGCGAGGTGCTCGTCGGCGGTCGACAATGGCGACCGCGGCGGGGCTCGGGTGCTCGCACGAGGAAGGACGGCGCCGGCCTTTTATATCCGGCGCGTGGCGGTTGGGGGTTCCTTGCGCACCAAGACCGCGGGGGTCGGGGTATGGGCGGTGGCACGGCCGAGTACGAGTGAGGTATGGGCAGCCGCGTGCGACGGCGTCCGAGCCAATGGCGGCGAGGCGGTGCCGCCGTCCGGCGCGTGGGGACTCGACGCGTGGCGGCTAGGGAGAGGGCCGGGAGGGTCGGTTCGACGCAAATGGGTCCTACGCGCGCGGACCGACGGCACCGGCCGGTCTCGGCGTGCGGGCCGGGGGGGAACCGTGACAGGCACGTCGATGCGCGTGCATGGTGCCACGCGCGACGTCGCGCGGGTGGGCACGGTCGGCTCGGTTTGAAATTCACTTAGCTATGTTTGACTGCTAAAAACTCAAATTTTTGAAACACAAGTGGACCAAGTGATCAACAACAAAGTTGTTGATCTCCTATTCCTCTACAACTTTTGTAAAGGGCATAGGGTCTTTTTCTCCATCATTTGTGCACAAATTGGGTGCCAAGTTGGCTGTTTTCTCGGGTGCCGATGAATAGTGACCTCCAGCGTTGACTTGCATTTTTTACCATTTTGCACTTCAAACCAGCAATGCCACTCAACATGAAAGTTGTGTCCCTCGACAAAATACACAACTTTTATATAGGGAGAATTTGAAGTGTTTAGGGAAAATTTGGAGAACGCGGCAAAAGTACCGGCTGACACTAGTGGGTCAAAAGGGGTTTGACTAGGGTTTTGACCCAACCTTGACCATGAGTTGACCAAGGGGTGCCATTAGGGGTTGTTGGTGATGTTTTTGAAGTGATGGCCCAGGTTGTCCGTCGTTTGACCAAAGTCAACACTGTTGACCGGATCATTAGGGTTAATTAACCTGGCCAAAAACCTGGGGCGTCACAGCCTACCCCCCTTAAACAGAATCTCGACCCGAGATTCGACAACAAGATTAGAGCAACTCCTTTTAACAAGATAAGGGTTACAAAGGATGGAAGACATGCTCGCTTATATTTCTTGGTAGCGAGAATTCATATAGGGCAAAAGATACATGGTGCTCTCCTCACTGCCTCAACGTAGTTCATGAGGGAGCGGACGATGAATGTGTACATGGAAAACTAAAAGAAGGCAAACTCCGCTGACGATGCGGAGGTACATCGCTGCAAGCGTCCAATGGAGGGACTCGAACATCTCCATGAACTGGGGCATGGTCGACGATGGAGCTGGGGTTCTTCTCTCGGTCTTCTTCGAGCTTCTTCTGGAGGTCGTCGACGAAGACGGTGAAGCGGCTTGCTCGCGCGTGGGCGAAGCAACAGCGGGAGGTGGACTAGTGGCGGGTTGGCCAAAACTAGCCGAAGGGGAAAACAAGAGCGGCGGCACTTGTCGCGCCCGAGATTTGGCGAGACTTGGCAATAGCAACACCGCGGGAGGGTTTCCCTTTTTATAGCTCGATGGAATGCAACGGTCATCCCAACCGTCCGAGGTAGGGACTAGCGGAGCGATCCGGCGGTGGCCACATGGGGCTCGATAATGGTGGGCCCGTGAGGTCTCGCCGACGTGATCGTGGCCGCGGAACGAGATGGCAGAGCGAAGCTACGGCGTCGTACCATCGTGGCACTAAAAAGAATGGGGTCCAATGGTCGGAAGAATTGACCGTGACGGTGAGATCGCAACAAGGAGAATTTAGCAAAAGATTTAACCGATCCTTGGTTTGTTTGTTTTCTTGATTCCTAGGATTTGGAAGGTATGATCGAAGGATCGGTTGGCGACTAGAGGGGGGAATGAATAGGAGTCGGTAAAAATTCTTCTCAAAGAACCCGGCCTATACCCTAGACAAAACTCGGTCACACACGAGCGATGGATCGAATCACACACCAATCGCCAAGACAACGAGGTTATGGATCAACCACAAGTCTTAGGAACGATTCCTTGAAGCACACGCAGAAGCACGAAAGAAGAAGGGAGGAATCGAACCAAGGAACAAAGCTGCCAGGCTCTGGCGGACTGTCCGGTCAAGCGGGGCGGACTGTCCGCACGGGCCACGCGGACTGTCCGCCGTGTACCGCGGACTGTCCGCACAGGTACGGCAGACCGTCCCGCCCGGGGCCGCGGACTGTCCGTTAAAGCCAACAGAACCTCCGAGTGCGAACTCCGAATAATGGACCGTCCGCGGGGAGCATGCGGACGTCCGCCGTGCACGCGCGGACCGTCCGCCCGCTCACGCGGACCGTCCGAAACCTCGCCCAACCAAAACTCGAAATCACAACAGATCGAAAACAAGGGCGAGCAAGAACACGAAGAACACACGAAGAACACGCACGTCGCGAACCGTCCGCCGGCCCTCGCGGACCGTCCGCAAGGCACGGACGGAACCAAAAGCTGCTCGACCCCGAAAGTCAACACCTCCAATCCATCACCGGATCTCCCAAACAAGGTAGAAGGCTGTTGAGGCAAGGGTTTGGGTACATGTTAAGCGTCAAACAAGGATGCTATACCCCAAAACTTTTTCCTCCTAACTCCCTAAATAACCGGGAATCGCGGATCCTTTGAAAACCACCAAAAACTAGAGCACCGACCGAAAATCCTTGAATCGAAGTGGTTTCCGGCGTTTGAGGGCACAAGATCAATCACAAAGATGCACAAGACATCCATCCATGTTTGCCTCAAAGAAATCCGGGGAGAAACCCACTCAAATCCGCGGAACCACACCAAGAACAAAGGCACCAAAAACAAGCACGAAAAAGACCACGAAATTCACAACGCCGAATCTTCTATACAAACCAGGAAAGATTCACAAGGTCTACCATGCCGCCCTAGCATCCATCCCTCTCAACAAATCTCTCATGAACTTCTCATGCTAGCCTAGACAAGAAATGGAGGAGAAAGTAGTCCGGAAAAAGAGAAATGGAAGGGGGGAAATGAAACCCTAAGTCGCGGAGAGAGAGAGAGAGAGAGAGAGCCATCCACACACACTCATGGCTTATATATCGGGTCCCGTCGGTGTGGGAAATGACTCGACTACCCCTAACTCAACTACGGTGATACAACCCACGCATGGGCATTTATGTAATGTTTGTTGGTCTTGCCATCGGACGGCCACGCCTTCGCCGCACCCCCCGCGTCCTCCCGACGCAAGCCATGCGATCCCGCCGCGTGTTCTCCGCTTCGAAGCTTCCCGACAGGCCGGATCCCGTCTCCGTCGCGTTGGGCCTTCGGACTTGGTTTTGAGGCCCAAACCAAGAAACAGGTCCTTTGATGGTTTTGTGGGCAAACCACCAAACCCCGCGTGCTCGGCCCGGCCTCCCGCCAAGCCTCTTGACTCGACCACCACTTTGCACCGGCTCGATCGTCCACGACTTCGTTGCTCGTCTCGCCACCATGTGGCCCACACCTAGTCCCGCCGTCCACCGGGTCCCTCGAACTAAGCCTACTTGTCTCTCCATCTCCCGGAGGCCCCTCAAGGTTGAAGACCTTTCGCGCCCGTTCTTCACCTGCAACAACACGAACTAGGCCGCAGCCTACACCTGCGCACTGAGCCAAGAGTCAGTCCAACACCCGTTGTCAATCACTCATCACTGAGGAGCGGTCATCCATCGACCACCGGCACGCTCCTGGTCCTCAGTCCCCCCTTTGATGAGTGCATCAACAACACACAACGCGAAATAAAATTCAGAGAAAGAAAGTAAGAAGAAAGAAAAACAAAGAAGCTCAACTCATGACCAAAACCAAAGAAAGGCAAAGAAAGGTCACAAGCCGAGCAAAGCACAAACTCCACACTGAAAACAGCAAGAAAGCTCCCCCTGAACATGTGGATGCAAACCTCCAAATTTTAGATGCATTTTTCTGAATTTTTCATTAAGCTCACCTCTTCACCTCTTCTCCCCCTTGTTGACAACGTATGAATCAAGGTGAAAATGCAGGAATGTAAGACAAAGAATATAAACATCTACATGAGCTTCTCAAATAGGCCAAATCTAGTGTCAAAGGCTAGAAGTGAGACAAAGAGCACATATATGGATCATAACATAGTCAAAGCATTTCCTCAAGTAATATATAAAAATATAGGCATGTGATAAAGCAAATTTTCAGATTTGAGCGGTTTTATCAAAAGATGGCTCACTTCAAATGTAAAGGTCTATCCATGTCATATTCTAGCCAAAAACATGCATATCATCCAGAGATCATACAAGGATATCCAAATCTCAACAAAGGATCATTGCAAACACCCATAAATCAAAGCATGTCATGTTAAAGCTCATGAGCCATGTGTCCACTTCGGGGAGACTTCTCCACTGGTGAACATCATGCAACATGTTTTGCACCCATGTGTAAAAGATAAGACATTTTAAGCATAAACGTGGTGGATGGAGCATTTTTCAAGCATACACACTTCTTTTCAAGATTAATTCATTTCATGGTACATGAAGTGCCTTTGCGGCAAAAAGAAGCTTATGCTCCTCCATGAATGCAACATAGGCTAAACATTCACAATGATATCGGCCTTTGGCCCAAATGCAAGAAAGAGACATCCAAGCACAATCTAAGCATGAAAGGCACATTTAGACCAAAACGTGACATGGATACACTACTACACAAGAGTGGAGCACATTTCATCAAATTTAGTCAAGATTAGCATTTGATTCAAAAAGGCTAGCTCACAACACATATATCTCAAATATTCCAAGAGTATAGCCTCACATAGCCATTTCTCCACACATATGACCAATATCTCACAAGTAGCCAAAGAAACTCAAATAAGGTATATGAAAGAAGCTCATCATCCTAAAATGCAATATGATACAAATGCAACATGATATATGACAAGATGGCTATCCTACCATGGTTTATACATCAAGCAAAGCATGTATATACACCAAAGGAAACATGATATGATACATATAGTGTAAAAGAAAATCCCCAAGAATCAACTAAAAAGGGCAACAAACCCCAAGTTCCCCCCGCAAGCACACAAATGTAGCTTGGTCGAGAGGCTTTGTAAATATTTCGCAAGCCGATCTTGGGTAGGGACATGACTCAACACAATGGTCCCTTTCTCCACGTTGTCTCTCAAGAAATGGTATCTCACTTCTATGTGTTTGGTTCTAGAGTGAAGCATCTGGGTTTTTCGCTACGCTTATGGCACCGGTGCTATCACAAAGAAGTCGGATTTGGGTGCACTCCTCACCAAAGTCTCTCAAGGTGTATGAGATCCACAACAGTCGGGAACAACAACTCGGGGCTGCAACATACTCTGTCTCGGTGGTAGACCGAGCTACACTAGACTACTTGAGGGAAGACCACGAAACCAACGAGGACCAAAGAAACTGGCAAGTACCAGAAGTAGACTTCCTCTCGACTCGACAACCAGCAAAATCCGCATCAGAAAAACCATGATGAGAGAGAGTCGAGGAGGAAGAATACCAAAGGCCGAGACCAGGGGCAGACTGTAGGTACTTGAAGATCCTCTTGACGGCCTGTCGATGTGATGTCCTCGGCGAAGCCTGAAAACGAGCGCACAGACACACACTGAACTGTATGTCTGGCCTCGTCGCCGTCAGGTAGAGGAGGGAGCCAATCATGCTCCGATACTCCCGCTGGTCCACTGGTTCTCCGTCCTCGTCCGCGTCCAAAGTAGCCGTACTCCCCATGGGTGTCGACATAGGCTTCACATCTTGCATCCGGAACTTCCTCAACATGTCTTTCGTGTACTTGGTCTGATGTACAAATGTTCCGTCCTTCACTTGCTTGATCCGCAACCCGAGAAAGTACCGCAACCGCCCATCATGCTCATCTCGAATTCCCCGCTCATCTCATCTGCAAACTTGGCAACAAGGTTATGTGACGAGCCACCAAAGACAATATCATCCACGTATATCCGCACAATCAACAAGTCATTCCCATGCTTGAGGAGAAACAAGGTCCTATCCACGGTACCCATCACGAACTCTCTCGCTCAACGAAACCTCTCAATCTCCCATACCAAGCCCGGGCGCGTGTTTCAACCCATACGAGCCCTTTTCAACTCCGTACACCCCGTGTGGATACTTCTCACTCTCGAACAAATGCAACAAATGTCCTTGGGCTCAAAGGTGACAACAAATGCGGCATGAGCGAAATGAGAGGAATTTCGGACCTTGACCACGTAGTACATTCGTCGATGTCCCCAATGATCTTCGATAGGGGATGCACTTCTTGAATCCGCCGGGGAGCCTCACGCCTCGAGACTACCTCCCTCTCAACTTCGCCTTCTCTCGCTTTGGTCCTCTTGTCGCACCGTCGTTGTCCATGATGTAGACGGTCCACCCTCCGTAGTGGTCGTAGGGGAAGTAGTGGGTACACACTCAGCTTCAGGCGCATGGTTCTCTCCATCATCATCTCCAGCTTCATCCTTCTCCTCTTCAAAGAGGTCCTCGGCCATCTCTTCATCACCTGCACATTCAAAGCCAAGAGAGGTACATGGCATTGTCTCGTCGAAGGTTACCTCGCAAGTCTCCATGATTTTGTTAGTCTCAAGGTTAAGCACTCTATAGGCTCTAGAGTGGTTAGCATATCCAAAGAAAATCTCATCACTAGACCTAGCCTCAAACTTCTCGAGTTTTCCCTTCTTAAGAATAAAGCATTTGCAACCAAAAACTCGGAAATGACTCAACTTGGGTGCCCGACCATGCATAAGCTCATAACGAGGTCTTCCTCTTGAAGGCTCGCAATAAAAGCTGTTAGAGACATGACAAGCCGTATTGACCGCCTCGGCCCAATACCTCCTAGGAGTCCCGTGCTCATCGAGCATCGTCCTAGCCATCTCACAAAGAGTCCAATTTTTCTTTTCCACAACTCCATTTTGAGGGGGCACAAAAGGGGTCGAATACCGATGTTCAAGACCTAGATCACAACAAAAGGCATCAAAATGAGAGTTCTTGAACTGCGAGCCATTATCCTTTGCGGATAGCTCGAATGTCATTCCCATGCCTCTCGTTCTTCAACCTCACGATCGGATCTCGAACAAAACCAAATGTCTCACTCTTGTCCTCCAAGAAAAACACCCGGGCATAGCGAGAGTAATCGTCCACCACAACAAGGACATACCACTTCCCACCCACCGAGCGAACTCAAGGCGGCCCAACAAGGTCCATATGCAACGGCTCCGTCGGACGCTCGGTCATGACATCGGTCGGGGGTGGATGGGGAGTGGGTACCATCTTGCCATGCCTACACGGAGCACAAACCAAATCCTTCTCGAACATCAACCTCGGCAATCCTCGGACAAGGTCAAGACCACTCAAGTGGGAAACCAAATCAAAGCTCAAGTCACCCAACCGCCTATGCCATTTCCACAAATCGAAGAAGGACCGGCCATCAAATAGCGAGCGGACCCAAAGAACGAGAGAAATTAGCCCCGAAAATCGACCCTCGGGGATGATCATACAAACAAGATCACCTCGAGAATCCGGCAAACGAGACTCACCGGACTTGAAACGTACCTCAAAGCCCTCATCAAGCAACTAAGAAACCGAAAGAAAATTGAAGCCCAAAGACTTCACAAGAGCAACCCTCTTCAATGTTACCTTGTCACTCACATGCACTACACCCTCAGAAATCACCCTTCCTCGTCCATTGTCCCCAAACGTGATGTACATCTTTTCCTTCACTGGGGTGAGGCTGGAGAACCACTTCTTGTCTCCGGTCATGTGTCGGGAACATCCGGAGTCGATCAACCAAATGTTCTCCAAGCCTCCTGCCTGCAGTCAGAAACAAGAACGAGAATGAGCCAACGACTCGACACTGGGGTTAGCACAAAGAAAGTTGAACCAGTGTCGAGCCATCTGCTCAAAAGAGGGGTTAGCAAACATCATTCCCTTGCCACCAAACTTCCCATGTCCCATGGAAGGAGTACGAGCACCATGAGGGGGAAAACGTGGTCGTAGTTCCTCTAAAACCCAAAGCTGCGATCATCTCCCCTAAACCCGTATTGAGGACGAGTAGGGGGGGCGTCCAGCAAAACCACCACGAGCCCGACCAAACCTCTCACCAGCACGCACACCATCATCTCTCCTATCAAACCTCTCACCACCACCTCTCTGTGGGAACCTACCACCCTGAGCTCCAACTCTACCAACACTCCTCACACTTCCCACACCCCGTGGAAGTGGCACTCTAGGCTCAGGAATACCATGAGACTGGCGATACCTGTCCTGGTTTGCTTGCTCCCTAGCAAGCCTCTCATCCCTCTTCCTCTTGTAGCAAAACTCTACTAGATGCCTCTCCTTGCCACAATACTCACACCTGAAGGGGATGGGTTTTGGTTTTGGCTCTGGCTTCTCTCTAGGTTTCACACCCTTCTCACTCACAAACTTCACTGGTTTCTGGAAGTCGTTTGTTTTAGGTGGGAATTTTGGTGGATCTTGGGTTGTGTCAAGCTTGTTGCAAAGGTGGTTGGTCTTTGGAGTGAAAGAGTTCTCAAGTGCTTTTGGAAGTGGAACTTGAATGTCTCCGATCACCTCAAACTCGGGGTTAGACTCAACACACTTCTCATACACACTTTCCCCACTGTTCTCTCACACTTTCTCACCCAACTTCTCAAAACCCAAACCACGACCATCCGCTCTCTTGAACTCCCCAATCATGATTTTCAATTGAGGTTCCTGCCCAGACAACCAACCCAACACCTTCCTCAAATAATAATTCTCCTCATAGATGACATCCAAACGGGAAGTAAGTTCAAGATTGCGCAAAGTAACTTCATCACAGCTAGTGCATGCATTGACAACAGGAGATTTCAAAGAAGCTTCCAAAGTGCTAATAGTAGAACGAGCATCAACAAGCCTAGCATGCATAGTAGGACATGATTTACAAGCACCAAGCAAAGTGGGTCTAGCCTTAAGCTCATCATACTCAGTCCTAAGAGCATCTAGTTTAGCCAAAGTGGAAGCATTCTTCTCATTAAGCAACTTGATCTCATTCAACCATGCATCACATTCAGGACATTCAACATCATCAGAAATGGTAGGAGCAAGTTTCAAAGAGTCATTCTCAAGTTTCAATTCAAGCAATTTAGACTCTAACTCTCCTACTTTCTCACTAGCATTCTCAAGTTGAGCCCTAAGTTCTTTCCTCATCTTTTTGGCATCTCTTAGCACACTATCACGGTTATCAATCAAGCCATTCAACCTAGTGATCTCGGCAAGCAAAGAGTCGGGGTCACGGTTTACCTCATCCTCGAGTCGAGTCGATGTCTTCTTTCTCGCTCTTCTTGCTTGCTTGAGCTATGGGCCATGCCACAAAATCCTCCAAGTGCAACACAACTCAACCCACCGAGGTTTCGGCTTGCATTATTCTTGCCCTTGCGCCTCCCGGCGTCTTCATCCTCACCTGCTTGAGCTTGAATGCGCGTCGCTTGAGCTTGTGTCGACGTCGCTTGCACCGGCCACCATGGCTCTTGCCTTGTCCTTCTTGTGGCCGCCCTTGCTCGATCGCCGCTTGTCCTTGTCCTTGCTCTTGGACTTGCTGTAGTGCTTGCCCTTGGAGGAGTACTTGTCTTCATGCCTTGGGTGCGCCTTGTACTTGCTCATCTTGTACTTGTTCTCCTCCGCTTCTGGGCACTCGGCGATGAAGTGTCCACGCTTGCCACACTTGTAGCATGTCCTCGAGCTCCGCCTTGCATTCCTCTGGTTCTCATGTAGTCGATCAAACCTCCTTGAGAGCAAGGCCAGTTCCTCCTCGCCCGGCAAGACATCAAACTCCTCATCCGGAATAGACATAAGAGAAGACAAGGAAAACCGTCGACACGAAGGGTTAGTATTAGCTTTTCCCTTTGATCCGCCCACAAGAGCAAGACTATGATTAGTCGAGCCCTCATGCTTGGATTGCAACTTCCCGTCAACCTCGGCCGACTTGACCTTAGAAAAGAGGTCATCCAACTCAATGGTCAAGTATTGCCGGACTCCTTGATGGCCTCAACCTTAGCACCCCAAACATTTGGGTCCAAGATGTGCAAGAGCTTCAAAGCTTGATCATGCTCGGTGTAAGGGAAATCCTCAACATTGGCCTTCATGTTGTTCACCTTGTGACACCCTAAAAATTCCATCACTAAAATCAACTAGCAACTTAAATTAGTCTTAAGGATTAAAAGAATTTAAATTGCCATTTAAATTGAGCTCTAAAATATTAAACATAATTTAATGAACTTAGGGACAACAAGTGTTTGTGCATCATCAGTTGGCTTGCATGGTTTTTGGTTGCTTGTGTGGTTTCTAAAAAGTTTATAAAATTCTTGAGAAAAGTTTGAAAAAGTTTGATTTGAATTTGAAAAGAAAAATGGTTTTAAAAAGAAGTTTGGAAAAGAAAAAAAAAAGAGAAAAAAAAACCTTGCCGGCTCCCCTTTTAGCCCAAACGGCCCAGCGGCCCATCTAACCTCCCCCCGCGCCGGCCCACCTCTCCCTCTCTCTTTTCTTTTTATTTTGCTGTCGCTGACGCCCGGGCCCCACCTGTCAGCCTCCCCTTCCCCCCTTCCTTTCTTCTTTCCCCTGCTCGCCGGCCCGCCGCAGCGCCCGCGCGGAATCCGCCGTGCCCCCGCCTTCTCCCCTTCCTTTTTCTCCCCAGCGAGCACGCCAATTAAGGCAATTAATCCACCACTCCAATCCCCGGCCGTTTCCCCTTTTCCCCTTGCCCTCTTTACGCCGGACGGTCCGCCGGCCATCAATGGCAAGCCCGCCGGCCGCCCCATCCCTTCCCGCTTCGCCTTCCTCCCCGCACCTCTATTTAAGCTCGCATTCGAGCTCTCGCGCCTCCCTTTTGCACCGGCGGCACATCACTCCGCGCACGTGAGCCCAATTCCCCACCGCGCCGCCGCCTCGCTTCTTCCCCGCCGTCGGACGCCGCCGGTGAAGTGCATCGCCGCCTTGCCCTTTTCTTCCCCGATCACGATCATGACCCTCACGTGATGCTTGTTGACCGGGGGAAGCCGCCACCGAGTCGAGCAACGCCCGGAGCTTGGGTCCCCGCCCACCGGAGCGCCGCCCGAGCCGCCGTCGCCGTCGAACTCCATCTCTGCTGCCTCCCCGTCGCCCGTGAGCTCGCCCAACGTTTCCTCGAGTGGTGAGCAACATTTTCCCGGCTGTTTTTCCCTTGAGCTCGCACCGCAAAGCACCGGCACCCACACACCGGCGAACCCCGCGCCGCCCCCTTCCGGTGCCGGTCGCCGTGGAAGCCCAATCCACCTCCCCGAACCCCTAGAGGTGTGCGCGTGCCACTCGGCTACGCGTAGAGCACTGCTCGCGCGCGAAACGGTGCCCCACGGCATGATCTAGGGCCGCGCCGCGAGCTCCCCGCCGCGCGCCGCCGCTCTCCGGCGACGTCGCCGCCGCCCATCACTTGCAAGCATCCCGGGCCGTTCGATCTCGCGCGGATGGCCGGGGATCGCGTACCCCTTCGTCTAAAATGGGGCGGTCCACCGTGGACCCATGCACCGGCGCACGGTGCGGTCCACCGCGCCCGCGCGAGTCCGTGGCCATTGGATCCGAGATCCACGGTGCCGGGCCGGCCATTTTGATTAAGAGCCCCCGAGCTTTTATAGTTTTGCAAGCCGGTCCTTCCACCTTTGGGAATTCTTACGGATAGGTCCCGATTTTTATGTTTTAGCCCCTAGCCCGCCTAGATTTCTTTAATAAAGGTCCTTTCCATTCCTCTTAGCATTTAGACCTCTCTCGTTTAACTTTATAATTATGTTTTAGCCCTGATTTTATTTATAAAAAGCCCTGTAAACTTAGATTTCTTGCAGATAGGTCCTTGTAACTTGTTTTAATCATATCTTTCTCATTTTAACTCCGTTTTTAGCGTTCTATATACCGAAATGATCGTCTCGACGAGTAGAATCATTTAAACAGCAAATTTACCAGTTTTGCTACTGTTTGGTGTACTGTTTATTTATTGTTTGTTGTTCATGTTTGACTCGTAGATATCGTGCCTATTTCGTCTGAGCTCCCTGTCGGAGGTGATCAGGAAGAGCCTGTTTTCGAGGAAGATTTCACTCAGCTTGTAGAGGAAGGCAAGTGGATTTCCCCCTCTGCATTATCTTTTTGAACCTATGTCACAGCATGCTAAACAATGTTTACTATTCCTGTTGCTATGCATAAACCTGATGGGCAAACACCTAGTTAAGGACTTGACTAGACATTTTACCTCATTACCTTGATCAACCCTGTTTAACAAATGCTTGGGGTAGATAAATGCTTAGTTTGCTTTACATGAGTTTGGTTATGCTTTGCTATGTTATACATCTCGGTGTCATTTATATAATGTGCTTTGTGCTTAAAACAAGGTAACTTGATTTATAATCGGAACATGGAGAACCACCCAAGACAATAGTACAACCACAGTCCACATGGCTCTGGCTTAGCCAAGTAATTAGGGGAGTGGGTTAGCTGATAGCTCTTTTCCGAGAGGGGCACAGGGGGCTTGGGGTTGCAGGGGTATAGCCCGGTTCTTTTGGGGTAGCAGCCTTGGCTAAGGTGCTGACCACTAGGGAGGGTTATGGTCCGCCCGGGTCAGAATCGTTGCGAGCCGTTGGTTTCTCTTCTTTCCTTTGTAAAGGCTTCGTAGTGGACCCCTAGCCACTCACCTTGGAAGTGTTTAAGGGTCTAGCTAACCCGGGAAAGTTGGGGAACACGAACGTGGGTAAAGTGTACAACCTCTCGCAGAGTGTAAAGGCGATCGATCGGCCATGCTCACGGTCATGAGCAGCTTGGACCCTAACATGATTAATAAACTTGAAGATTAATGCAAATCATGGGTTTGTGGGTTTGGTTTGAGGTTTCTTTTAAGGATAAGTGGGTTGGTATACACTTACACCTAGTAATTAGGTGCTTGCTAATAAAACTTGACCAACTTTTAAAATGCTTACCGTGAACCATAGCCTATCCTTGATAGCCTTGCATTGTTTCCCCCACTTGCCGAGCACCAACCATAAGTATGCTCACCCTTGCTTACCGCCTTGTTCGAGAGGAGAACGTCGGAGGCGAGGACGAGTACCGGAGTGACTACAAGGAGTTCTAGGGCATGCGGATCCCCCGGTCATCATGCCCGTGGAAGTCGAGAGATGGAGCCGCTCGTCGCTTAGTTATCGTTGTGTTTGGACCTTCGAGTCCACCTCTCCGGATGTAATAATGGATATCGTCTTTGGTTTAACTCTTGAACGATTTATTACCGCAATGGTATTACTCTCGTTTTGTCTATCATGTGTGTGTAAAATGATCCCGGCGCACACGTGAGATGCATTCGGTTTTCCTTGTAAAATTGGGTGTGACATTCACGATGGCGGTGAACCTCGAAACATCGCATCAATGTCCTCACCAGGAAGTTGAGTAAAGTTCTCATATTGCATTCGGTAAGAAACAAAGAGGCGAGCCTTCACATGGTTATCACCACCGTGAGAAACCAACAACTTCTCCCAAATTTGCCAAGCAAAATTCAAATGGCGAACACGCTCAAACTTAGGATCACACAAGCTTCGGACCAAGTGATCAACGGCTTTTGCATTTGCCTCATACTTGGCCTTAGCACCGGCATCGGTCACCATAAGAGTATGGATGTTTGCCGGAATAGCATAGGTCTTGTCAAGCACAATGAAATCCAACAACCGGCCACGAAGAAAGATCATCATTCGGGCCGCTCACTTGTGGTAACCCTTCCCATCGAAGTGCGGCGGACCGCCCCACTCAACTTACGCTATCTTAGGATTCAAGACTTGTCAAAGTCACCACGAATCCGGCACCAAGCTCTGATACCAATTGAAGGATCGGATGGCGACTAGAGGGGGGAGTGAATAGGAGCCGGTAAAAATTCTTCTCAAAGAACCCGGCCTATACCCTAGACAAAACCCGGTCACACACGAGCGATGGATCGAATCACACACCAATCGCCAAGACAACGAGGTTATGGATCAACCTCAAGTCTTAGGAACGATTCCTTGAAGCACACGCGGAAGCACGAAAGAAGGAGGGAGGAATCGAACCAAGAAACAAAGCAGCCAGGCTCTGGCGGACTGTCCGGCCGGAGGGGCGGAGGCGTCCGCACGGGCCACGCGGACCGTCCGGCCGTGTACCGCGGACCGTCCGCACGGTACGACGGACCGTCCGGCCCGGGCCGCGGGACCGTCCGTTAAAGCCAATAGAACCTCCGGTAGCGAACTCCGAATAACGGACCGTCCGCGGGGAGCACGCGGACTATCCGCCGGTGCACCCGCGGACCGTCCGCCGGCTCACGCGGACCGTCCGAAACCTCGCCCAACCAAAACTCAAAATCACAACAGATCGAAAACAAAGGCGAGCAAGAACACGAAGAACACGCACGTCGCGGACCGTCCGCCGGGCCCTCGCGGACCGTCCGCAAGGCATGGACGAGAACCAAAAACTACTCGACCCCGAAAGTCAACACCTCCAATCCATCACCGGATCTCCCAAACGGTAGAAGCCGTTGAGGCAAGGGTTTGGGTACATGTTAAGCGTCAAACAAGGATTCTATCCCCTAAAACTTTTGCCTCCTAACTCCCTAAATCACCGGGAATCGCGGATCCTTTGAACACCACCAAAAACTAGAGCACCGACCGAAAATCCTTGAATCGAAGTGGTTTCCGGCGTTTGAGGGCACAAGATCAATCACAAAGATGTACAAGACATCCATCCATGTTTCCCTCAAAGAAATCCGGGGAGAAACCCACTCAAATCTGCAGAACCACACCAAGAACAAAGGCACCAAAACAAGCACGAAAAAGACCACGAAATTCACAACGCCGAATCTTCTATACAAACCAGAAAGATTCACAAGGTCTAGCATGCCGCCCAAGCATCCATCTTTCTCAACAAATCTCTCATGAAGCTCTCATGCTAGCCTAGACAAGAAATGGAGGAGAAAATAGTCTAGGAAAAAGAGAAATGGAAGGGGGAAATGAAACCCTAAGTCGCGGAGAGAGAGAGCCATCCACACACACTCATGGCTTATATATCGGGTCCCGCCGGTGTGGGAAATGACTCAACTACCCATAACTCAACTACGGCGATACAACCCACGCGGGGGCATTTATGTTATGTTTGTGGGTCTTGCCATCGGACGGCCACGCCTTCGCCGCACCCCCGCGTCCTCCCGACGCAAGCCATGCGATCCCGCCGCGTGTCCTCCGCTTCGAAGCTTCCCGACACGCCCAGATCCCATCTTCGTCGCGTTGGGCCTTCGGACTTGGTTTTGAGGCCCAAACCAAGAAACCGTCCTCCGATGGTTTTGTGGGCAAACCACCACACCCCGCGTGCTTGGCCCGGCCTCCCGCCAAGCCTCTTGACTCGGCCACCACCGTGCACCGGCTCGATCGTCCACGACTTCGTCTTGCTCGTCTCACCACCATGTGGCCCGCACCTAGTCCCGCCGTCCACCGGGTCCCTCGAACCGAGCCTACTTGTCTCTCCATCTCCCGCAGGCCCCTCAAGGTCGAAGACCTTTCGCGCCCGTTCTTCACCCGCAACAACATGAACTAGGCCGCGGCCTACACCCGCGCACCGAGCCAAGAGTCGGTCCAACACCCATTGTCGGTCACTCATCACCGAGGAGCGGTCATCCATCGACCACCGGGACGCTCTCGGTCCTCATGATCCACGGATCATGGATTGATAAGTGATGAAGGACTATCATGCCTTGGCTTTTCGAGAACCCGGATTGCTCCCGAAAAACTCTGCTCAAACTTCCTTAACTTAGTCGATTGATTTGATCAGATGCTAAGAGAGCTTGAGATTAGGCGGAAAGAAACCAAGTTGACACAGGTGATTACCAAAAGAGATTTCTATGAAGAAAGGGAAGGCAAGTAAACAAATATGTTTACTAAGAATTCTGAATTTATTTTTTTTGAAAAGCAACAAAGGTGTAAGGATGGATCAAGGTTCCACCCTTAGGAGTCCAAGGTCAGTTGTCCATAGCAACAACAAAGGATGGTAAGATCATAAGCAGCAATTGCACGAAGTTGTATACGGATAGCGATGAGAATGACTTAAAGAGATGGGTAAATACCACAATTTCAGAAGATATTTGCTCACATGAACAATTGTAAATTGAATGAGCTATGCACCAATGAGACCTATAATTGAATGTCGATGAAGACGGGATACTTTGTGCAACAATGCGGTGATGCACATTTTAATGCTCATGTTGTGGTGCCTAGAGTGTGATGCACATGCAGATGAGCACATGATGCTTGTGCATATGAGCATATGATGCACTTGCCATGATGCATAGTGAAAAATGCACATGTTCATGGGATATGATGCCCGTGATGCTTGTTAGCATGACTTGTTTACTCATGCGATTAGGCGGCAACAAGAGAGATAGCATAGAGTGAAGCACATGGATTCGCGGTGAGTTGCATGCTCCCAAGACACCTAGCGCGCCCCTAGTGGTAATCACATGGCTGCAGCACACATGATGCACTAGGTTCCGTCGCGGCACCTTTGGTCATGGATCAATAATCTCAACAGCCATAAGGAGGATAGAGGAGGAAGGTTGAAACCTTCAATGTGTATGCATGTTAGTCCATCCAAGGTTCCCAAATGCACATGCTATGCAATGCATTTCCATGCCCATACATTTATTACATTAAGAGTGCAACCCATGCATGACATGATGATGCTCAAGGCATGCCACATAATTTAACTCTTTCTATTCATGTTTTATGTGTTCATAAAGTTGTGAGCAAGATCAAGATGGAGACATTCAAGATTGCAAGGTCAAACACAATTGAGATAAGGATGTCGCTAGCAAGGATAGATTAGGGCATCAAGGGCCGAGGACCATGTGTGGTTCGAGAACCGGTGGATGGTCGCTTCCTTGTGTGATGAGTGATTGACAATGTTGTGTGGACTGATTCTTGGCTAAGTATTGCAGGTGCAGGTTGCGGCTTGACTGGGGTTGGTGCAGGTGAAGAACAAGCGCGAAAGGTCGTCGCCGGTGAGGCCTCCAGGTGTGGAGAAGACAAGTAGGCTTCGTTCGAGGGACCCGGTGGCCAGCGGGGTCAAGTGCGGGCCGCATGGTGGCATGAACAGCAAGATGAAGTCATGGACGCTTTCTTGGTTGAGCCTCAAAACCAAGGTCGAGCCGGGACTACGTGGGAGCCGAGTCATGAGTGGAGATTGGCGGAGGCTACACCGAGTTCGTGGGGTTTCCGGTGGTTCACCTAAAAACCACTGGGTTCCTTGGTTGATCCACAAAGCCAAGACCGAAGAACCGAAGACGGAGCTGCAGCAGCGCCAGACCGGTCTGACCGGTGGGTCTGACCGGTCTGACCGGTGGGGACCGGTCTGACCGGTGAGGAGCACCGGTCTGACCGGTGTGCGACGATGCAGTCCGGAGACTTCGAAGTGGAGGACACGCGTCGGGATCGCATGGCTTGCGTCGAGGCTACGCAGGGTGCGGTCGTCGGGCATCCGTCCGATGGTGAAGACATGAAGACTTCCAAATCCGCCCTTGAGGGGCTTGTATCCCTAGTTGTTAGAGAAGGGCATTTTAGACTTTCGGTTGCCTCCATATAACCCAAGAGGTGAGAGGATGGCAGCCAACTCTTGGAACCCTAGCTCATTTGTTTTCCTATTTTCCTTCCTATTTTCCTTAGGATTTCCATAGGACTAGCTTGAGAGCTTCATGGTGAGATCTTGTGAGAGGGTTGGATGATCGGGCGGCAAGCTAGACCTTGTATGAACCTTTGTTGCATGTATAGATGATTCGGCGTGGTTCCTCAAGGTTTGGATGTGTTGTTCCCGGTTGTTCTTGGTGGTGATTTTCGGAGCCCTCTCTCGGTGATCTCTTTGGGTTGTTTTCGGGACCTTGCTCTTGGGGATTTGATGGGGGAAATTTGTGGGAGCCCTTCGTGGTTCTTTGGGCCGTGATTCCCCTACCAAATCCGTGAGTAAAGGGGCTCGATTTTGGGGTTTTCCGAGTTCTAGGGTTTGTGGTGTTCTTGGCGGGATTTCTTCGATTCCTCCTTTTTGGACAAGTTTTGGTGGGATTAAACTTGGCTATGGACTCCTCATGAGGTGTTCCTAATATCCCCAAAGTCTTGTTCAAGTCCGTGGAGCGATTCGGGAGATCGAGGTTTGGATTTGGGGGAGTTGACCCGCGGGTGCTTCGTTCATCCCGAGTCGCCCGGGCTACACCCCCACCGACCGGTGCTCTTAACCGGTCCGACCGGTGTAACCCTCGGTGGGTTTTTGCTCGGGGGAACGTCCGGGTGTGTTCGTCGTTGTCCTATGTTGCTGTTGTTTCGAGTTTGGGTCGGTTTGGTGGTCGGTTGCCCCGTATGGTGCTTTGGGGGCTTTCGTGTCGTGACCGGTTGTTAGATGTGTCTCACCGGTCGACCGGTGTGGAGCCACTTTGTGAAAGTTGCTCGGTTTCACCGGCGGGGACCGGTCCGACCGGTGGTGCTCACCGATCCGACGGTGTTGGTCTGTAGACTCGAGGTTTGGTATTCCGCCGCGTTCTCGGGTCGGAAGGGTGTGTGTGTTGGTTCCTAGGTCCGGTGGCACTCCGGTGGCTACGTGGGCTTGGCCAACTTGGGTAGTGAGTTGGAGACGTGTGTTGGAAGCCGTGTTCATCTTGTTGGAGTTTCCATATCCTTCGAGAAGAATTTTTATCGGCTCCCATTCACTCACCCCCCTCTCGGTTCGCCGTATCGGTCCTTCAAGGGCATAAATATTACCATCAAAAGTCCATGGGGAAATGTTCACAACCAACAATTGACGACAAATCAAAGAGATAGTTGTTCTCAACTAGAAACACTACCCATGAAATTACGCCGATCTTGCTTTCCTTGCATATTTGACTTCTTGTTCCGATGACCCTTACTTGCTTTGGAGCCTATAACACCCAAAAAATTCCATCACCAAATTAATGTAAGCAACAAGGTGTTTTAGATTTTATTTTCTAAGGATTAAATAAATTATCAAATAAATTTGGCCTTTAAAATATTTAAATATCATTTTAATAATTTAGAAGTAATAAGTGCTTGTGCATCATGTTTTGAATGCATGGTTTTATTATTTGATTGTGTGAAGTTTTAAAAAGCTTTTAAAAATGTTTTGAAAATCTTGGAGTGTTTTGAAAAGAGTTCAATTTCAAAAGTTTGAAATGTGAGTTTGAAAAGTTTTTTTAAAAAACTTCCCAAACCCTTAACTCCTCCCCTCTCCCTTTCAGCCCACCAGCCCAGCCTCCCTCTTCTTTCCCCACCGGTCCAGCGCGCCTCGCGCGGCCCAACTCCCTTCCCGCTGCCCGCTTCCCTCCGCCGGCTTGCTTCCCCCTTCCGGCCCACTCCCCGCACCAGCCCCACTTCTTCTTCCCTTCCCCTTCTTCCACTGCCGCCTGGGCCCCGCCCGTCAGCTCCTTCCCTCACCTCCGAATCCCTTTCCTTGCTCCTTTACGGCCGCACCCACCGGTCTATTCCGGTCTTGCCGCCTCTTTCCTCCTTCAATTCGACATTAAAGGAGTAGAGAATCCCGGCGCCACCCCTCTCGCCTTAACTCTCTCTCTCTTTCCGTTACTCCCCTTCCTCAATTTCGGGTTGAAACCGTCGTCGTCGATGCATCCCCCGGCCATTGATGGCAAATTGGCCCGGCCGCCACTCCCTCTACCTCCCTTGCTTCTTTATAAGCCGGGCATCATCTTCATCCCCTCCCTTTTTGCACTCACACACGGCTTCCATGCGCCCTTGCCCATTAGAGCCGCCGCCGAAGCTTCTCAGTGCCGCCTCTGTTTCCGCCGCCGCCGGAGCAAACGCCGACGTGAAGTACTCCGTCTCCCTCCCTTCTTCTCCTTTGCACGCGTGGCTTACCTCTCTCCCTCTCTCTTTGCTCCCGGGGACACATCGTCGTCTCGGGGCCGAGCCGCGGCGTGTCGTCATCCGCCGGATCGCTGCCTGAGCTCGCCGTCGACGTCGAACTCCTCCTTCAACGCTTCCTTGTTGACTGCGTGCCCGCTCTCGTTGCCTCTGCGTGGTGAGCAAAACCGCCCCCACCCTTTCCCCTCTTTCTTGTGCACAGCAACACCCGCATGGGCTCGCCGGAGCAGCGGTTCGCCCCCTTCCCGCGCGGGCGGCGTGGATGCCCGAGCTCCTCTCCCCGAACCCCTAGATGCGTGCGCAAGCTTCTCCGCCGCGTGTTGCACCCACACGTGCACGAAACAGTGGCCGGAAGCTCACTCCAGAGCTCACGCCGGCGAAGCGCCGCCGCGCGCCGCCGCATACCCCTGTCTCCGGCGTCACCGCCGCCGCGTGCTCACTTGCGGATCACTAGGACCGTGCGATCCGCGATGGACGGTCAAGATCGCATACCGGTTCGATTTAAGTGGCCGGTCCACCATGGACTCGTAGACCACGTCTACGGCGCGGTCCACGGCCACGTCGCCGGCCACGTCATCCTCCCGGCCAACCGGCATGCGCCACGTGGCGTCGCGTCGGCGCTCCCCGCGCGTCGCCCGCCGTTTTGCGCTTTAGCCCCCGAGTTTTTCCTTTTTGCATGCCGGTCCTTCCACCATCAAAGATCCTTACGAATAGGTCCCCGTTTTTATGATCTAGCCCCCCGAACTTCCTAGATTCTTCCACCGCAGATCCTTTTCACTCCCGTTTGCATATAAACCCCTCTCGTCTATATGTATAATTATGTTTTAGCCCCTGATTTCTTGCAGTTAAGCCCCTGAAGCCCTGTTTCTTCACAAAAAAGCCCCTGAACCTTGTTTTAGCCATATATTTTTTCCGTCTTTTATCCGTTTTAAGCGTTCTTGGTGTCCACGCGACCGTCTTTTCAAGCTCGTCAGCTTTAGAACCTTGTTTTGGCCGTATCTTGTGCGTTTTAGCTCCGTTTCCACCGTTTCAAGTTGCGTTAGGCTCATATCAACTAAAACTACGTGATAGGACCAATGTTGTACATGTTCTTTGTTTTATAATTTATTTAAATGATTAATATGATTAAATCTTATTATGCATGCTTTTCTAATTAAAACCTAGTTAGAGTTCAACACGTGTTTTCATAAGAAAGTTAATATGCTTAATATTAGTTAAATATTTCTTATAATTAAAAGCCAATTAGATGTGTACCTCGGTTTTTATAATCAAACTTAATTTGATTAATGATTATGCAATTTGCTTCCTATATAAAAGCAATATAGGTTTATCTCGAGTTTTCTTAATTAAATTGTTAATTTGATTAATATGAATATAAATGTGTTTTTAAGTTATAATTTGATTAGAATAACTCGAAATATAAAGAGAAGCGCTTAGATGCTTTTACATGTTTCTTTTAAATTAAATGTTTAATTTGTATAAGTTAAACTTGAATATTTATAAATAAAATTGAAGTAGGCTTACATCGTCTTTTAAATACAAATATAACTTGCTTAATTATAAATAGGGTATTTCTTTGAAATAACCTATGCATATGATCTTTATTAAATTAAAATATACCAAGCACATAGCTAGCTCTTGTTTATGATCATCCAAATCTTCCGATAGTTCCTAGTGCTTCTGTGTTCGCTTTCCTAGAGCCAACCCTTGTTCTCTCTTGGTGAATCAACTATGTTCTTACACCTAATCTTTCCTAGCCACCTTTCTTTAAAGCTACCTTGTTATCTGTTTCTTATGTCAGATCAGTTTACCTTTGCTTGGTGTATTGTTTTGTTTATTGTATGCTTTCTTGTGTGCTCGTAGACACCGTGCCAGTTTCAAGTGAGCAACCAGTGAAGCGGATCAAGAGCAAGTGTTTGAAGAAGAGGAACCCCAGTGTTTAAGCAAGGAAGGCAAGTGGACTTCTCCCCCTGCATATTCTATTTTTGTCCCACACAACTTGCATGATAACTAAGTTTACTTTTAAATGTTGTATTGCATAAACTTGATGGGAAATGACCTTTTTAAGGACATGACTAGAATTTTATTTCTTTTACCTTGGACAACCCTTTTAAATAAATGTTTTGGGTAGAAATGCTTAGTTGCTATAACTTGGGATGGTTAAAATGAATCCTATGCAATATGTTGAATGTTGATCATGATAGCTTGGATGATATGCATGTATGTGTGTGCTTATGGTTAATAACAAGATCATATGGTTTAATCGGAACATGGAGAACCACCCAGGAAAACAGGGTCAACCACATCCATATGGCTCTGGCTTAGCCGATTAATTAGGAGAGTGGGTTAGCTGATAGCTCTTTTCCGAGAGGGGCATAGGGGGCCGGAGTTGAAGGGGAATAGCTCGGTTCTTTTGGGGTAGCGGCCTTGGCTAAGGTGCCGACCATTAGGGAGGGTTATGGTCCGCTCCTTCGTTAGAATCGTTGCGGGCTATTGGTTTCTCTTCTTTCCTTTGTAAAGGCTTCGTAGTGGACCCCTAGCCACTCACCTCGGAAGTGTTTAAGGGTCTGATCAACCCGGGCGACATGGGGAACACGAACTGTGGGTAAAGTGTACAACCTCTGCAGAGTGTAAAACTGATTGATCAGCCGTGCTCACGGTCAAGAGTGGCCCGGACCCTCACATGATTAATAAACTTGAACATGGAATTAAATCGTGGTTTCTTATGGGTTTTTGAGAGGAGATGCTTTCCTAAATGCTTAAGTGGGTTGGTATAAACTTACACCTAGTAATTAGGTGCTTGCTAATAAAATTTGACCAACATTAAAATGCTAACCGCAGCAAAACTCTTAGCCTATCCTTGATGGCCTTGCATCTTTCCCCCACTTGCTGAGCTCCAACCATAAGTGTGCTCACCCTTGCTTACCTGCTGTTCAGAGGAGAACACTGGAGGAGAGTACTTCAGCGACTACGAGGAGTTCTGAGGCTTGCGTGCCCCCAGTCATGTGCCTGTGGAAGATGAAGATGGAGTTGCGTCTTCATAGTTAACGTTTGATCGTTGTAAAGACCTTCGAATCTAACGTACGAGTGTAATAAAGAGATAATGTAATGGTTTAACTCTTGTACGATTTTTATTGCTGTTTATTGATATTTCACTCATGACGTCTATCATATGTGTGTAAACTTGATCCCGGCGCACATATGAGATGCATTTGGTTTTCTTCGGAAAATCGGGTGTGACAGAGCCTTGCCTTTGTGAACATGGCTTGTTCAACCTAGGGTTCGGGCATGTATTGGCGTATTTCTCGGGTTGTCTACATTTGTAGCAAATGTGGGGCGGAAGTTCTTTAGGCTTGGAAGCTTGTTGACGTGACTTCTTGTCACTGTGATCACCTTGTTTGCCCTTGTGAGAACAAAATTCCGTGCAGGTAATTTCCCACTCACTCAAATCCATTTCGGGAACTACTCGCTTGCGGTTCTGGCTTTTCCCTTCTTCCTTGGTAAGGTCCATTGGTAGCTTCGATGGTGGTAGTAGAGAATCAGAGATGTTGAGTTGACTCTTCTTCATATGATCCACCAACAAATTTCATAAGCGGGCTCGCTCAACCACGGACGTAAATAATGCCCGGAGAGACCATTAGTTAAACTAGTTTGAGATAACCCTTGATAATGATCTTTGAGGATATTGTCCACCATATGACCTAACACTAAGTTTTGTTCTTCCAACATCTTGATTGCACCGGCAATGGTGTCTATATCACCCCGAGTAGGTGCTCGGGGTGAGCAAGACGCATAGGGTTGAGGTTTCTCCGGATCTTTTCCGGTGGAGTTCATGGTCCGAGCGACAAAATTTGGTCCATCTTGATTGGCACCATGGGGAGGTTGTAACACCCGAAAATTCCATCACAATAAAATACTGTTAACAACATGGTTTAGTTTTATTTTCTAAGGATTTAATAAATTTGAATAAATAAATTTTCCTTTAATTAAATTAAACAACATTTAATAAATAGAATCACCCAAGTGTTTGTGCATCATGTTGAAATGCATGAGTTTTGGTTGTGGTGTGATTTTAAAAGTCTTAAAATATTTGTGAAAAAGTCCTTAAAATAGTTGGAGAAATTTGTGTTAAAATTTGAATTCGAAAACATGTAAAAGATTTGAATTTAAAAGGTTTGAAATTGGGTTTAAAATGGATTTGAAAAGAAAAGGAAAAAAAGAAAAAAAGCAAACTCTATCGGCCCGGCCCAACCCCGCGGCCCACCTCACCTCCGTCTCCTTTCGTTTTCCGGCCGCGGCCCATACCCGCTTCCGGCCCACGCGGCCCGCTCCACCGCGCCCCCGCCTTCTCTTTCTTCTCCGGCCGACGGTGGGGCCCACCCCGTCGGGCCGTCTTCTACCTCCCCGCCGTGCCCCACCCCCCCTCCTTCCCCCGCGCGGCCCGCCGGCTTCACGCGCCGCCGTCCCGCCTCCCCCGGCTCCCCGCGCCCGTCCGCCTCTTCCACTACGCCGCCCCACTCACCCACCACCTCCCCGGCCCCTTCCCCTTCCCCTACTCGCCGCCACCGCACCAAGCCGCACGCCATTAATGGCGGCCACCGCCGAACCGCCGCCCACCGCCTCAACCGCGCCCCTTCCGCTCCCCTCTTGGCCCTATATAAGATCCCCTCGAGCTCCCGCATCTCCCGCGCCCCCCTTCCTCTCCTCCACTCCTCCACCGCGCCACCGCCGAAGCGCCGATCGCCGCCGGGGCTCCGCCGCCCGATCTACTCCGCCGACGCATCTCCCACCTCTTCAAGCCCCTTGGTGAGTTTGCGGCGCCCTCCTCTTCGTTTTGGTGCTATCCCCATCGAGTTTGGTACACGGGAGCCCATTTCACCCTTCTCCCGGCGAACTCCGCCGCCGGCCGGCCGTCCGCCGCCGCCCGCCGCTCCCCGACGCGACCCGGGCCGTCCAATCGGCGCGGACGACCCGCATCGAAAGGGGGCATACCACCTTGATCGGTCCACGGTGGACGGTGGGCCGGTCCACCGCGCCGTCCACGGGCCCTCGCGTCGGTGCTTGCGTCATGCCCGCGCCGGCCCACGCCAATAGCGACCCGCCACGTGGCCCCACAGCGACCTCCCCGCCGCGGCCGCCGGACAACTTTGCAAATAAGCCCCCCATTTCAGGAAATTACAAATATACCCTTCCACCTATATAAAAGCCTTTCAACTAAGTCCTTTCTTTTATGCTTAGGCCCCTGCTCAGTACCCTTAGTTTCTATGTTCTTTAGTCCATCCTTAACATTTTACATGTTAGACCTCCTAATTTCACACATAATTATGTTTAGGTCCCTGAAATCTTGCAAAAAACTCCATAAACTTCCAGATATTCACAATTTAGTCCCTAAATCTTGTTTCAGCCATAACTTTTCCATCCTAGCTCCGTTTTACGCGTTCTTGATGTCCACGCGATCGTCTCTCCGAGCCCGTCATTTCTAAAAGCTTGTTTTAGCCTTTTGGTAATGTTTGATGTATTGTTTTATTTATGTTTTCTTGCATGATCGTAGCCAACACGCCGTTCGAGGAAGTTCAAGAGCAGAGCTTTTCAGTAAAGGAGAGTAGCTTATCGTTGGAGAAAGGCAAGTGACCCTAACCACCCTTCTACCTATGCTTTAATCAAGAACACTATAAATTAATCGGAACATGGAGAACCACCCAGGAAAACAGTGCAACCACAGTCCATATGGCTCTGGCTTAGCCAATTAATTAGGTGTGTGATTGTATTGACGACCCTATCCGAAAGGAACACAGGGGGCTCCGGGTTGCAGGGGTATAGCCCGGTTCTTTTGGGGTAGCGACCTTTGCTAAGGTGCGACCACTAGGGAGGGTTATGGTCCGCCCCGAGTCAGAATGTCGTGGGTTGTTGATGCTTTTGCATATCTTTGTAAAGGCTTCGTAGCGTCCCTATGCAATCACACCTCGGAAGTGTGGAATTGTGCACGATCGAGCACATGCGTGGTTGGGTTCAAAGTTCTTTGGAACTTTTACGCTAACCGTGGGAAAAGTGTGCAACCTGCGAGTGCAAAACGATCGATCGGCCGTGCTCACGGTCAAGAGCGGCCTGGACCCTCACATGATTAATTGAACTTAAAGATGGATTAATATTGCTTTCCGGTTATTCCTGTGGCCTTGCTGAGTACCAACCATAAGTGTACTCATCCTTGCTTACGCTGTTCAGAGAAGAACCCTGGAGTGGAGTACTTCACCGACTACGAGGAGTTCTGAGGATGCGATCAACCAGTCAGAAGCCTGTGGAAGATGAAGATGGAGTCGCGTCTTCATAGTTATCGTTGTTCGTGTAAAGACCTTTGTGTCTACCATCGTGAGTGTAATAAAAGTTAATAAACCTTTTCTGTACGTTTTGAGCAATGTCTTGTGATATTACACTCATGAGTCATGAGTCTATCATATGTGTGAAATTGTGATCCTGGCACACATATGAGATGCATTCGGTTTTCTACGGAAAATCGGGTGTGACAAAGTGGTATCGAGCAATGCGCGATCGTAGGACGCGGCCTCAGATAGAAATGGTCGATATTAAGGACTCTCTTTCTAGAAAAGCCTTTCCAGCATTCAAAATATCTTATTTACGCTAAAAATATATTTTATTCTTTATTCTCTAACAAAATCAAATCTTTTTGTTTTCTTCTACACTAAGTCCGATTCTTGTTCTTCCACCTTGAACTACCACACGTGTTTATAGGATAGCTTCTTAAGGATTGCCCGCCCTTTTATCGAGTTTCGTTTCGATAGAGTCGTTCTTTTGAGGACGTGCGATGTAAATGCTTGTTGATTGTAAACATGCATGATTTGGATCTTTGACTTGATTGGAATGTTTTTGTGGAGTGATGGCCACAAATACATCAATAAAATAATTAAAGTTAAAATTTGAATCTTAGCCCCTTTTCTCTGATTCACCTTTATCAATTCAACTTCTTATCGGAAATTTCTTTCCCTAACAATCAAATGGTAAACACCAGGTCAGGAGCTGGACAAGATATTCTGTTTGTCAGTCAGCTGAATCAAGTTCCCTCCTCACCACAAGAATTAACAATGGATCCCACGATGCGGCAGCTCTTTACGGAACGCGATGCAATTAATTCAGAACCTCACCGCCACCGTCCCGGAATCTATAGGCACAGCGGGACCGGCCGCCACCTCAAGGACCCCCACCACCTCCACCACCAGTGAACAAGCTTAGAGAATTCATGAGCCACAACCCGCCCACTTACTCTCATTCGGTGGATCCCCTCGATGCCGATGATTGGCTCAAGACCATCAACAAGATGCCGAATATCACTCAATGTGTCGGTGCGGAATATGGTCCCGACACTAACCAGTAGATAGCGCCGAGGTCTATCCCTCAATGGTCGATGCTAAGAAACAAGTGACACAAGGTTTTTATCCTGGTTCCGGCCGAGGGGGCCGTACGTCCAGCAGGGGTGTGCTCTCGGCACTATATTGTTCAGCACCGGGGGTGCCTGTAGTGGGGGCGGCTACAAGCAAGGCGGGAGAGGAAGAGAGGCTTCCAAGTCCCCGGTCGAAGATATTGTGGGAGGATGGGTGAGTGAGTATGTGGTGCGTTGTGGGTTCGGGTCTGAGTGAACCTGTCTTCGTGTTCTCCTCTCCTCAACGCGCGGGGGGGGGGTTCGCTCCCCTTTTCTAGCTCAAGGGGGAGGCGAATTACATGCACGCCGCGCTATCTAGCTACGTGGGGGAGTGCGACGTGCTACGCCGTAGAATGGGCGGCCGTCCGTCGCTCCTTCCTTGCGGCGATCCGGTCATCATGGCTCGACTTGTACCCGAACAGGGGGCGGTTCGAGGGTGGTAGAGCAGCGGATGGCGGTGATATCCTCTGATAGGCTCGAGGGAGGTGTCGACACAAGCCCGTACGGAGTACGGGGGGTAGGGCGGAACGGCGTTCCTTCTCGATGCGCCTCACGGGGCCGGGAGTCGTTGCTACAGGGCTTGGCGTGCGCCTGCACGCGCGGGTACGGCGGCCACGCCGTGGCGGCCATCGGGGATGGCGGTCCACCGGCCTAGCGCCTCCACCTAACCCCCGTAGGGTCACAAGAAAGTGAATCGAGGGTGCGCCGGCCCCCTTTCGAGGGCTCGGCGCGTTAGCCGTACTGGAGCGTGCGCACGGCGTCACGGGGACCGACACCGGCCGCGCCGCACGGTCCCCTCCCCACGCGTGGCGGGGATGGGCTCCTCCCCGGGGAGTTGGTGCGGCGGCACCGGGGTGCGAGCCCCGGCGCATGATGGCGTCGTCCCGCCGGCGTCGGGCGTTAAATGCCCGTGTACGGGAGCCGCCGCACGCGTGAGGGGCGCCCTCGAGCGTGGCGGACCCCCGCCGAGGGCGGGGCGTACCCCTCGAGCGAGGCGGAGCCCGCTCGAGGGAAGTGTTGCCCCCTCGAACGGGGCGGAGCCCGCCCAAAGGGAGCGAGCATCCTCGAGCGGGGCGGAGCTTCGTTCGAGGGGATCTCTAAGTGGGCCGTCCCGATGGGCCGTCGCAGTCCCCCGTGGCGTGGGCCGTGTCCCGCATGGTTAGGCACCCGCATGGTTAGACTTAACGTGTTTTGGTTTCGTTGCGGGTTTTAAGTGAGGTTTTCCCCATTGTTTAAGGGGACCCCTAGGGCCGTCCCCCGACACGTAGCCCTCGAGCATCCGTGGGTTTGCCATTGAGGCTCCCACAGATGCTGGAACCTACTGATAGGACGTTCTTCCCTCCTTGTTCCCCGAACACTTTCCGTGGGGCCGCGTCGGCGGACCCGCGGTGTCTACGCGCCCGAAGCCCCGCGCAGAGTGTGGGTGCTCTGCAGGGGTTAACCGCGAGAACTTTGGTCGCAGGGCGTGGCACATATTCCAGCCGCGCATCGGCGGTGTTTCAGCGGGCCTCGGGGGGTGCACGCGCGGCCGGCACCGTCCCGGCCGGGTGCAATTTCAAGGAGGTGTAGCCGTGCGCCGAGCCCCCGAGCCTTGGCCCGTTCGAGGCGATCGGGTAGAGCTTGGCGACTTGTTTTTTAACGCGCCCTCGCCGTCCCTCCGCGGGACGGAGGGTGAGGTTTCCCGCAACTCCCATCGAGCGGGTCGAGAATTGCGGATTCCTCTTCGAGCCGGTAGCGGGTGGTTCAAGTGGACGCCCATGCCCCGTTCGATAAGGGTAGGCCGCGCGGTCGGAGACGAGACACGTCCATGGAAGCGCTTGCATGGGTTTGCTAGGTGGGGCTCGGTCCCCGTTCGCTAGGGACCGAGGGCGCGGAAGCTCTCCCCTCGGTGGGATCCCCCGACTAGCCGCCCTCGGCCGGCTCTCGAACACGACATGTGGGGCACCCTCGAGCCGACGGGCTCGAGGAACCGCTCGAATGCGCGCGCCCTCGTCGTCCCTAACTCGCGATCCGAGGGCGCCCGTTCGAACCCGTCGAGGGTCGGGCTTCGGACCTCTGATCAGTAGGGCCGTGCGGGGTGGCGCCTGGGCGGTCCCGTCTTTTCACGTCTCGCCGGCCGTCGAGGGGGCTCGGGCGAGCCGGCCCTCGAGGCGCCGGTTGGTAGCGCGCAGCCGCGTATGTGCCCTTCCTTGGAGAATCGATATTGTCTCGAGCCGAGGGCTCGCGCCGCCGAGGGTTTTAAGTGGCATGGGTACCCACGGTGCTCGCTCTACATCGAGCAGGTCCCGGCGGCCTTCTCACGTCGATGTCCCTTCGAGGGCGACATCGTTTTGAGCCGAGGGCTCGGCCGCGCTCGAGGGTTTTACGTGGCATGGGTACCGCGGTGCCCCGCTTACATCAAGCGGGTCCCGGCGCGGCCTTCTCACGTCGATATCCCATCGAGGGTTGTTTTTGTTTTGAGCCGAGGGCTCGCCCCGCTCGAGGGTTTTACGTGGCATGGGTACCGCGGTGCTCGCGCTAACATCAAGCGGTCCCGGCGACCTTCTCACGTCGATATCCCATCGAGGGTTGTTTTCGTTTTGAGCCGAGGGCTCGCCCCGCTCGAGGGTTTTACGTGGCATGGGTACCCACGGTGCGTGCTTTACATCAAGCGGTCCCGGCGACCTTCTCACGTCGATATCCCATCGAGGGTTGTTTTCGTTTTGAGCCGAGGGCTCGCCCGCCTCGAGGGTTTTACGTGGCATGGGTACCCGCGGTGCTCCGCTTTACATCAAGCAGGTCCCGGCGACCTTCTCACGTCGATATTGTCGGGGACCGCCCTAGGGGTCCCCTCAAACAATGGGGGAACCCTCACTTAAATTCCTGCATCAAAATGAACTAAGCCTAACCATGCAGAGAACTAACCATGCAGGACGTGGCCCATGCAGCAGGACTTCGGAGGCCCACCAAGACAGCTCGCCTATGAGACCCCTCGAGCAGGCTCCGCCTCGCCCGAGGGTACGCTCCTCCCTCGAACGGGCTCCGCCCCCCGCTCGAGGGGCAACCCCCCTCCTCGAACGGGTTCCGCCCCCGCTTCGAGGGGCGACCCTTCCCTCGAGCGGTCCCGCCCCGCTCGAGGGCTTGCTCCCCCCCTCGAGCGGGCCTCGCCTCGCTCGAGGGTTCGCTCCACCCTCGGCCGGGGCCCGCCACGCTCACGGGCGCCCCGCACGCGTGCGCCGGCCCCGTACTTGGGCATTTAACGCCCGACGCCACGGGGACGGCGCCATCATGCGCCGGGGCTCACGCCCGGTGCCGCCGCACCAACTCCCCGAGGGAGGAGCCCATCCCCGCCACCGTGGGGTGGACCGTACGGTACGGCCGGCGTCGGTCCCATGACACCGCGCGCACGCCACCGCATCGGCTAACGCGCTCGACCCCTCGAAAGGGGGCCGGGCGCACCCTCGACTCCACTTTCCCGTGACCCCGCAGGTTAGGTGAAGGACGCTAGGCCGGTGGGTGGCCATCCCGGCCACCGAACGGCGCGCGGCCGCCGTACCCACGCGCGCGGGCACACGCCCCGACTCCGCGGCGCACGCCCGAACACCTGCAGCCAACCACTCCACCACCGCGAGCTCATTGGGAAGGAACGCCGTTCGCCCGCTCCCCGTGCCCCGTACCGGCCATCATCGCACCCCCCTCGAAGCCTATCGGGGGACGCCATCGCCATCCGCCGCCTCCTACCCCTCGAACCGCCACTGTTCGGGTACAAGGTAGGCCATCATGGCCGGATCGCAGCGAAGATCGACCGGACGGTCGCCCGCTCTACACCGTAGCACGACGTGCTCCCACACGCAGCTAGGTAGCGCGGCGTGCATGTAACTCGCCGCTCCCTTGGCCTATAAAAGGGAAGGCGAGCCCCCAGCCGCGGGGGGACGGATCCGGAGGAACACAGCGACCGTGCACTCACTCTCTTATTCTCCCACAACATCTTCGCCTACTCACCGGGACTTGGGAGCCACGCTTCCTCTCCCGCCTTGCTTGTATTTGCCCCACTACAAGCACCCCCGGTGCCGAGCAATATAGTGCCACGAGCACATCAACGCTCGGACGTACGGCCCCCTCGGCGGAACCAGGATAAATCCTTGTGTCATTTGTTGCTTAGCATCGACCATTGAGGGATAGACCTAGGCGTTATCTACTGGTTAGTGTCGGGACCATATTCCGCACCGACAGTTGGCGCCCACCGTGGGGCTACGAGCGCCTAAGGTCATTTCGCTAACTCCCTCCATGGTGATTCGCACCGAGTACCGTAGCACCCGCTACAACATGGGTAGCTCGGACCCCCTTCCGGCCGGGTTCGAGATCCGCTTCGGGGACTTGAACTTCCGTGCCACGGGGAACGGCTATCTCATGCGCCTCACCAACCGTGAGGAGCTACGCGCGCAGCGGGAGGCCAGGTCCGCTCGGTCTCCGCCGCACGCACGACACCGCGCAGGCGCCGGCGGACACGGATGCCGCGGGACCGTCGACGCCGCGACGCCGTCGCCGCTCGGGGCCGCGCTCGCGTCGGGCGCGGTCCGAGCGGCGGCAGGCCGAGCGCGGCCGCCGCCCGCGCGGTGCGCCCACCGTCACGACGGCCGCCACCGCCCCGGCGCGGGGACCGCGTGCGGTCTCAGGACCGCGCATCCCCATCGGGCTGCGTGGCGCCACTACGGCCTACAACGCCAACGTCAACACGACAATGCACAGGGTTCCGCCTGGTCGGCACGTCTTCGTCGCCGGGGATCCCGCACTTCCGGCCACGGACGAGTCGTCCCTGGGCTCCGTCGACACGATGCCACCCGCCAACCGTCATGGGTACGCGGAGTGGGACTTCTCCGGTGTGCCGGACCCAGTCGCGTTCAGGCGCTTCCTCGACGCCACGGACCTGCGGTTCGGGCCGCTCCGACGACTCCAAAGCACCGGGAGCTACGACCCCACGCGGGAATGCCGCGCCGTCATCACCAACGACCCGGCCAACGCCGCCGGTGCGGCGGCGCGCCGGAGATGGGGAAGTCACGCCGGCCCCGGGGGGTTGCCACGCGCCCGGCCGCGGGGCCGAGCGCTCCCGCCGGGGCCCCGACGTCGACGCGCGGGCCCCGGCCCAAGCTCGCGAGCTCGAGGCCAAGCCGGCGAGGGAGTACGGACCGTGCGGCTACTACGCGCCTCGATGGCGGGGGAGGCCTCCGCGTGCGGCGAACGCGCGCGGGAGCTAGGCCGACAAGTCCGCGACCGCCTCAACCCCCGTCCCCAACGTCGACAACGCGGATACTCCGCCGCGAGCGAGCCAAAAGCTCATCGCCGCCGCGACACCGCCGCGCGCCATGCCGGCACCCCTCGACCCCCGAGGCCCGAGACATGCACCGCGAGGTGCGGACCCTCCTTGAGCAAGCGGCCGTCCAGCAAGCCGAAAGCTCGGCCTCACGCATCCGCCAACGGGGGGGACGCGCGGGGGTGATGATCCGGCACCGGGGGGCGAACCCTCGGTGCATGTGGGTCGACCCGCCGACCGATGGGACGCACGCCGGCCAAGGAACGGCTCCTCGACACACGCAGGGCACCGGATGGCGACGCCCGCAACGTCATCAACGCCGGGCGCACCCGGCAAAGCGGACGCGCGAGCGGCCGGGGGCTACCACCCTCGAAGGGGTGGACGCTACGACGGCGGTGAGGATCGCTCCCCGACACCGAGCCCCCGGCACCCGTGTGTGTTCGGCGGGAGATCCGCACGGCGGCGTTCCCCCGGCCGCTTCCGTCGGCCCTCGACGATCGTCAAATACAACGGGGAGACGGACCCTCGTGTTTGGCTCAACGATTACCGCCCCCCCGGCTCCGTCGGTGGGTGGGGCCACCAACGACGAAGTGATCATCCGCAACTTGCCCCCGCATCCGGGCGACGCGGCCCGACATGGCTCGAGCACTTGCCCGCCGGCCCGCATCCATAACCGGGACGATCTAGTCCACACCTTCGTGGGCAACTTCCGGGGCACGTACGTGCGCCCGGGAACTCCCCGGGATCCGCGCTCCCCGCACTCGGAAGCCGGGCGACTCGCCGGGGACTTCATACGGCGCTTCTCCAAGCGCCGCACAAAGCTCCCCGCCGTGGCACGCTCGAGAGATCGTGCACGCGTTCCTCGAGGGCACCACGTGCGGGACCTTGTGCGCGAGCTGGGACGCAGCCCGCCCACGGACTCGAACGAGCTGTTCGACATTGCCACCAGCTTCGCCTCCGGAGAGGAGGCCGTGGGGGCAATCTTCGACGGCAAGAAGGGCAAGCGCTCCGAGGACACGCTCGCGGAGGGCGGCGGGTCCAAGGAGCCGCGCCGCAATGACAAGCGGGGCAAGAAGGGGAAGAAGCCGCGCCGCGAGGCGCGCGAGCAGGGGCGCAACGGCGGCAACGCCGAGGCCCTCGCCGCTGACCCGGCCCGACGGGGCCCTCGACCGGCTCCTCGAGGCCCGGGGTGTTCGACGACATGATGAAGAAGCCATGCCCCTACCACAAGACCCCCGTGAATCACACTCTTGAGCAGTGCGACATGCTCAAGAAGTTCTATGGCCGTGCCGCCGCGAAGGAGGCAGAGGCCAAGAAGGATGGGGGCGACGGCGACGCGGTGGCTTCCCCTGCTGTCGAAAATGTGTTCCTCATTTTTGGGGGACCTACTGTCGACATGTCAACCCGGCAGCGCAAGAAGGAGCGGCACAAAGTCCTCGCCGCGAAAGGGCGCCTCCGGCCTTTCTCAACCGGTCGAAGGATGCCATCACCTTTAGCCGGGATGATCACCCAAACCGCATCCCGAACCCGGCCGGTACCCCCGGTGGTCGATCCCATCATTGGGAACGCCCGCGTTTTCGAAGGTCCTTATGGACGGAGGCGCAGCCTCAATATCCTCTTCGCGCATACATTGCGCCTAATGGGGATTGGGCGGGACCGAGCCGCGGCCCGGCACGAAGCCGTTTCACGGCATCGCGCCCGGAAAGCAGGTTCAACCCCTCGGGCAGATCGATCTGCCCGTCTGGTTCGGGACCCCCAAGAATTTCCGCAAGGAAACCCTCACCTTCGAGGTGGTGGGATTCAAAGGGGCCTACCATGCCATCCTTGGGCGACCATGCTATGCCAAGTTCATGGCGGTCCCCAACTACACGTACCTGAAGATGAAGATGCCGAGTCCAAACGGCGTCATCACCGTCGGGTCATCGATCGAGCATGCATTCGATCGCGATGTCGAATGTGTGGAACATGCGGAGGCGCTAGCGCCGGGATGAAGCGCCGGTAAACACACCGGAGAAGATGGTCAATGACGACCTCGGCTCCGCCACCAAGCACGTCGGCACGTTCGAGGCCGCCGAGCAAACCAAAGGGGTCCCACTCGACCCATCGGCCCCCGAGGGCAAAGCATTGAGGGTCGGCACGACCCTCGATCCTAAATAGGAAGCGGTGCTCGTCGACTTCCTCCGCGCCAACGCCGACGTTTTCGCGTGGAGCCCCTCGGACATGCCGTGCATCCCGAGGGAGGTCGCCGAGCACTCTCTTGATATCTCGCCTAACGCTCGCGCCGGCTCGGCGGCGGGCCGCGCCGCTTCGACGAGGAACGGCGACGGGCGATCGGAGTGGAGCCGCGGAAGCTCCTCGAGGCCGGATTCATCAAGGAAGTGTTCCACCCGACATGGTTAGCTAATCCCGTGCTTGTAAAAAAGAAAAATGGGAAGTGGAGGATGTGTATTGACTACACCGGTCTCAATAAAGCATGTCCAAAAGTTCCTTTTCCTTTGCCGCGCATAGATCGGATCGTTGATTCCACCGCCGGTGTGAACTACTCTCGTTTCCTTGATGCCTATTCGGGATATCATCAAATAAAAATGAAGGAGTCCGACCAGCTCGCGACTTCGTTCATCACACCGTTCGGGACGTTCGTTACGTCACGATGCCTTTTGGCCTCGTAAACGCGGGCGCAACATATCGCCGCCGCATGCGGCACGTTTTTGGGGACCATATCGGGCGGACGGTCGAGGCTTACGTAGACGACATCGTCGTCAAAACCGGGAAGGCGGACGACACGGTCGGCCGATCTTGGCATCGCATTCGAGCTGCTGCGGGCCAACGGGGTCAAGCTCAACCCCGAAAAATGTGTCTTTGGAGTGCCGCGGGGCATGCTCCTAGGATACATCGTCTCCCGGCGGGGAATCGAGGCCAACCCCCGAAAAGGTCGCGGCCCTCGAGCGAATGGGTCCACTTCGGGACCTCAAAGGGGTGCGAAGGTGTTGGGGTGCCTTGCCGCCCCGAGCCGCTTCGTCTCGAGGCTCGGTGGAGAAGGGCCTCGCCCTCTACCGGCTGCTCAAGAAGCACGAGCGCTTCTCTTGGACCGCCGAGGCCCGGGAAGCGCTCGACAAGCCGAAGGCATCTCCGACGCACGCCCCAATCCTTACGCCGCCGCGAGACGGCGAACCCCTCCAACTCTACGTGGCCGCAACCACCCGGGTGGTCGGCGCCGTGATCGTTGTGGAGCGCACGGAGGAAGGACATGCCTTGCCCGTGCGCGAGGCCGGTCTACTACATCGCCGAAGTCCTATCGGACACGAAGACGCGCTACCCCCGAGTCCGAAGCCGTTGTATGCGGTAGTCCTCGCGCGGCGCAAGCTCCGCCACTACTTCGAGGCCCACCCGATTCACGCGTGGTCTCTTCCTTCCCGTTAGGAGAGATCATTCGCAACCCCGACGCGGCGGCGGAATTGCCAAGTGGTCCGTGGAGTTGATGGGCGAGACGCTCGCCTACGCCCCGCGCAAGGCCATCAAATCGCAAATCCTAGCCGATTTCGTCGGCCGAATGGACGGACACGCAACGCCGCCGCCCCCTCGGATTCAGCGCAGTGCCGGACTCGTTCTTCGACGGCTCGGTGATGAAGACGGGGAGCGGGCGCGGGCCCGCTTTTCGTGTCACCCCTCGGGGAGCACATGCGCTACGCAAAGTGCGTCTCCACTTCCCCGCGTCCAACAATATGGCGGAATACGAGGCCCTTCTCTCGTGGCCTCAAAATCGCCATTGAGTTGGGCATCAAGCGCCTCGATGTGCGAGGGGATTCACGGCTCGTGATCGACCAAGTCATGAAGAACGCGAGCCGCCACGACGACAAGATGGAGGCCTACCGTAAAGCCGTGCGAGCCCTCGAGGACAAATTTTACGGCATCGAGCTTAATCATGTACCCCGCCGGTACAACGAGGAAGCGACGAGCCGGCAAAGATAGCGTCCGGCGGATCACCGTTCCCCCCGAACGTTTTCGCGCGCGACATCGCGCGGCCCTCGGTAACCTTCGAGCCCTACCCCTCGAGCGACGGCGGACCCTCGGGGGGCTCCCTCGAATCCGGCGGGTGCGGACCCCATGGAAGAGGACCCCTCGAACGAGGCGTACGTACTCTCCCTTCTCGAGGGGTACGGCTCCCACGAGGCCGTCGCAATGGACATCGAGCCGGCTCCCCGTCCGGGCGGACCGGCGGGAGAAGTACATCGCCCGGATTGCTCGAGGGGAGCTCCCCGCAAACCGGCCACGCCCGGGCGCATCGCCGGGATGGCCAAGTCATTCACCCTCGTCGACGGCGAGCCGTACAAGCGCGCCGCGTCGGGGCATCCTCCGGCGGTGTATACCCATTCCCGAGGGGCGCGAGCTCCTTCGGGACATCCACGCGGGGATGCGGGCCACCACGCCGCGCCGCGCACCCTCGTCGGCAACGCGTTCCGCCAAGGCTTCTATTGGCCTACCGCGGTCGCAGACGCCAACGAAATCGTGCGCACTTGCGAAGGGTGCCAGTTCTACGCCCGCAAGACCAACTTGCCAGCTCAAGCTCTGCAAACGATCCCCGTAACATGGCCGTTCGCTGTGTGGGGATTAGACATCGTCGGGCCCCTGCGGAAGGCGCCCGGGGGCTTCACCCACCTGCTCGTCGCGATCGACAAGTTCTCCAAGTGGGTGGAAGTGCGCCCCATTACGAATTTGAGGGCCGAGCAGGCAGTCACGTTCTTCACCGACATCGTCTACCGCTTTGGAGTGCCAAACTCCATCATCACGACGACGGGTCCCGGTTCACGGCCGGAAGTTCTTGGAGTTCTGCGACAAGTTCCACAACCGAGTGGATTGGGCAGCGTGGCGCACCCACGGACTAACGGCCAAGTGGAACGTGCCAACGGCATGATCCTACAGGGCCTCAAACCCCGAATTTTCGACCAACTCAACAAATGCGGCGAAAATGGCTCCAAGAACCGCCGGCGGTCGTGTGGAGCCTAAGGACTACCCCAAGCGAGCCACGGGTTCACCCCGTTTTTCCTAATCCATGGCGCGGAGGCCATCCTCCCCACGGATCTGGAATACGGGTCGCCCAAGGTTCGGGGCTACAACGAGGATGCTAACCGGCGAGCCCGCGAGGACTCACCGGACCGCCTAGACGAAGTACGCCTTGTGGCGTTGATGCACTCCGCAAGGTATCACCGGTCCCTACGACGCTACCAAGCGCGCAAGATACGTCGCAGGGATTTCGGCGAGGGGGATTTGGTCCTAAGGCTACGCCAAGACAACCGAGGGCGCCACAAGCTATCGCCCCCATGGGAGGGACCCTACGTCGTGGTGAAGGTGCTCAAACCGGCACGTACAAGCTTGCCAACGAGGACGGCGAAGAACTCACCAACGCTTGGAACATCCAACAGCTACGTCGCTTCTACCCTTAGCTAGGATTCCCAAGTATTTTCCATTGTAAAAACGCACGGCCAACGCCCCAGTTGGTGTCACCTATGTAAATACTCCGAATCTAATAAAAGGGCAACTCGGCTTTCCCCTGAAACCCAAGTTACCCTCGGGGGCTACTGCGGGGGGGCACCCCCCCAAATGGTCCCATTTTTTCGCGCAAAAAAACGTAATAACACGCGCTAAGTTTGCTTCCTACTTCAACCACGAGCCACGATTCGAATAGGGCGTAGGTGGCACAGCGGAAGGAGCGCGCGAGCCGAGACGACCCTACGCCGCGCGGCTATGGCCCGTCTCTCTCGCCTCCAACCCGGCGGGCCCCGCGAAAGGCGAACTCCCCCTAACTAGAATCTACTCGGGAAGAAGAAGAAGCAAAAAGCGCAATAAGCAAGCGATTTCATTTACAAACTGACCATGTTCACGAAACGACTTGTTTATTTACAAGAGGCCACGAGGCCGCAGTTCCGATACACATAAACAAAAAACGGGCCTAGCGCCCGTGTGCTTTCGGGCGGGTGGAGCGGCGGCATCGGCGGCGTCCGGAAGAGGAATTCTTCGAAGGCCTCGGCGAGCGACTCGGCGGCGTCGGCGGCAAGCGCGTCTCCGCACGCTCCATGGCCACCTCGTCCTCGACGCCCTCGGGCACGATGTAGCCTTCCGCTACCGCCTCGAGGTTGACCTCGTAGTGGGATCGCACCACTCCGAGGGCCTTCCGCACGCCCGTGTGCAACGCCCGACGCACCCGCCCCCGTGACGTGGCCGTCGAGGGCGCGTAGCGGCGGCCGGCCGAGCCGCCGGCCCGGGCATCGCCTTCCTCGACGACGTGACGGGTCTCGAGGGCCGCGTCCCGCGGCTCCCGCAGGCTCTGCTCGGAGGAATTGTAGGAGGCCCGCAGGGGCCTCGGCCCGCCCAACAAGATGCCCCAAAGCCGTGCGCGAGCCCGGAAGCGACAAGACGACAAGAAATCGAAAGGGGGAGACGAACCCTCTAAAGCAAGAACTAACAAGCGGGGTCGGACGCAGCTTACCCTCGACTTGCCTCTTCTCCGCATCGAGGTCGCGGCGCGCGGACTCGAGCGCCGGCTCCGAGATGTCGGACGGTCTCGCCTTGCTCGACGAGGGCCATCTCTTGGGCGGCATTGTCGATGCCGAGCGCCAACGCCTCATCCTCAACTTCGGAGAATGCGGCGTTCCGCTCCTCCGGCCGACCTCTCCGCCGTGTCTTGCGCGCGACGCGCTCCCGCTCCGGGCCGACGTCCCGGCGTCGCCAAGGGCAGCCTCGCTCTCGCCGGAGCCGCCCCTCGCCCCCCGACGGGCGATGCGCTCTCCGCCGGAGCTGCCCCTCGCCGGCGACGAGAGCCGCGGCCTTGACGTCGAGGGCGGCCTTCGTGTCATCGGCCTCCTTGGCGCGCTGCTCCGGCCCCGCGCGCCCGCCCCTCGCCCCCGGCGCTGCCGCGCGCCGCGCTCCCTCGAGCGACGTGCGGAGCTCCCGGGCCTCGGCACGAGCGGTGGCCACCTCCGCCTCCCGGGTGGCGGCCAACGTCCGCGTCTTGTCCGTGTCCTCGCGCGCGTTCCACGCGTGCCTCGTCGCGATCGACGAGGGCCGCGCGGATCCGCTCGAGGCTCGCGTGACGTGCCGTGCCCCGTCCCCGAGCTCTCGGGGAGCACGTCGCACCACGCCATCGCCGGTAGACCGCCGGCACCGTCCGGCGTCCCTAAGAGCTTCCGCAAGCGCGTCGAAAGCGCCGCATCGCTCCCGGAGCCGGCGGGCCTCGGCGTTCACCCGGTCGAACGCGCCGTACTTCTCGTGGGCGCGGCGCTCGAGCTCCCGGCATCCACACATCGAGCCTCGTAAGCGCCAAGTCCCGAATACAAAGACGCGAAAGCGAAAAAGGGAAAGAAGAAGAGCAACCGTGGCACACCCCGGAAGACGATCCGGCCGGGCCGCGGCGGGAACCCGCGCCGCCTCGTTCAACGCGCGGTTGAGCGTGGCGCCGTGGCTCCGAAGCTCGCCCCGCAGCTCCCGCTCCCTCCGGGCGTCGGCAAACGCCGGGGGGGTCCTCCACGGCCCCCCCCCACCCGGGCGGGGCGGCCGGCGTGGGAGGACGAGGCCTCGGCGTCGTGCCCTCGGCCCCCCATTATCACGTGACCCTCGTGCCGCCTCACGAGGGCCCCCTCCCCGGGGCTCGGGGGGAGTTCGCGGGCCGGCCGGCCCACCGGTTCCACCCGGGCGGCGGGGAGTCATCCGAGAGCTCCACCACCTCCGCCCGGGGACCGCCGGCGGGCGGAGCCGCCCCGCTCCGCCTCCGCCGGCGCCCCCACCGCGCCTCCGCGGCCGCGGCGCCCGTTGTGGCGCCGTTGCCGCCACCTCCGTCCGTGCCGCCACATCCGCGGGCGCTCCCGCAGGTTGCGCCCGCTCCGCCTCCTCCCGCGGTGGCCGCCACCACGGGCGGCACCTCCACCGTAGCCGCCGCCGCGCTGCGCCTCCGTGGCGACCGGCGCCGCCGCCCCCCGCGACCTCTCGGCCGCGCCGCGGCGGGCCGATCCACCGGCCGGGGCCTCGAAGCCCCGGCCCCGGCCTTGCGCGCTCGTGCCCGCCGCCGCGCCCGTCCCTGGGCGCGACCCCCTCGACGAACGCCGCCGGGTGGGAATCGACGCGTCCGTCCTCAGCACCTTGGCCGGTGCAAGAGGAGGGACGGTTGGCACCGCCCTGCGCAAACACGAACGGAGGATTAGAGCGTCTAATAACCAGCAAACTAAGGCCAAGCAAAGGAAGAACAGAGTTCCCTACCTCGCGGAGGAAAAGGCCCGCTTCCTTTTCCTCGAGGCCTCCGACGAGGCCGGCGCGGGGGCCGCGCCGCCGCGGCACCTCCCCGACGGCGCCGCCGCACGCGCGGACACGCCCTCCTCACGCGTGGGCGCGCCCGATGCCGCCACCACGCGCGGGGGCACGCTAGCCCCGCGCGCGGCGCGCCCACCGACGCGCCCCTCGACGAGGACGACGCGCGCGCGGACGCGCTCCCCCGCGCGCGGGCACGCTTGACGCGCGCGCGGCACGTCCGCCGCGCGCGCCTTCGTGGCGCGCGCCGGCACCCCCGCGGCGCGCGTGCCGCCCCGACGATGATTGCTCGGCAACGGGGCGCCGGTGCGCCCACCCCGTGCACATCGCCCCCGACGCCGCGCGGGTTCCGGCGACGGGGGCGCGGGTTGCCACCCGTCCGAGGGGCCCTCCCCCTCGGACTCTTCCTCCTCGTCTCCGTTCCGAGGACGAGGGCTCCTCGATGTCCGGGGAGGAGAGCCCCGCTCCTCCCGCCGCCGTACTCCGCGGACCGTGCGTCGCGGCGCGCTTGGCGCCGCCTTGCGTGCTCTCTCCCCGCGCGCCGCTCGCTCCCCGCTGCTCCCCGCCGCGCCGCCCGGCCGAGCGCACGGGAGTCGGGGGTGGGTGGAACGGACTTGGCGGCGTTGAACCGCACCGGCGCGCGCGAGAACAACGATGGCACATCGGAGAAACGGAGTCAAGAACATGGACTAAAACGAGAATCAAAGAACCACACTCACCAACGGGCCGATGGGGAGCATCTCGATGTCCCACGGGGTCCGACCCGCGGTGGCGGCGTCCCGGTGTCGACGGCGCTCCGCGCCCGGTGAGCGCGTACGGCCGCTCCGGCGGCGTCGGGAGCATCCGCGACCTCGCCACGTCGACGGGGTTGGCCGCCTCCGTCATCTCGAAGATGCGGAGCGGCCTCTCCATCAACGGCACGATTCGCCGTGATGAAGGAAGGCGAGGACGCCCATCGCGTTGAGCCCTTCCCCTCGCCGGCCGCGCAAGGCGGCGAGGACGGACCCCCCGGCGCGCCCGATGGTTGGCCGTGGGCAACCCGTAGCCCCCGCGGTCCGGCCTCTTCTTGAACACCCGGCCGGTGTAGGGAGGAAGGCCGGGCTCGGCGTTGCGCGGATAAAACCATCCCCGCTCCCGGCCGGCGTTGTTCGTCGTCATGGTGCGGGGGATGTAGAACTCCTTGAGCCGCCCCCGCGGGCGAGCGACATCCCGCCGCGCGCACCGCGCGGCGGGTCCTCGGCTCCGACGTGGGGCTGCGTGATGAGCTCCCCGCGGAAGAGGTGTACCCGCAGCTCCCGCTTGGATCGGGATCCCCGTGTACCCTTCGCGGACGCCCACGAACGTGGCCGCCTGCGAGATCGCATTGGGGGCAAAGTTGTGCAGCTCCACCCCATAGTGGTAGCACAATGCCCGCATGAATGTGCTCGCCGCCGCGCGTTGAAGCCGCGCTCGTGGTAGCGGAGGAAGCTCACCACGTAACCCTCCGGCGGATTGGGCTCAAGGTGCGACGATGGCGGCACGATCCACTCCGCCGGGCGCCCTTCTTCGTTGGCCGACAGCTGGCCGGCGGCGACCAGCTCGCCCAGGGCGAGCCGGGTCACGGTCGACCTCTCCCATGCGTACGGCTCCAGGACCCTAATCGGAAGCTGAGGCGGCGCCATGAGGGGGGGCGAACGAGTGCGAGGGCGGAGGACAAGGAGACAAGGAAGAAGCTCTAAACAGCGAGCCCGCGCGACGGCAAGAGCGAGGCGAAGGCGAAGGGACGGAGGACTGAAAACGGTGAGGAGCCAAGGTAGAAAACCGCCGCCCCTTCCTCACCGCAGTTTTATAGGCGACGGGCGAGTTCTCCGAGCGCACGCCCCGCCAACATTAACCGGCAGAATCTTTCCATCGCGTCGACGGGCGGGCCCGACCACGACCGCAGCGGCTCTAACACTGCAGGCGGGTCATCATTACGGCAAGACCGGCGACGACCGAGGCGAAACCGTCACGTCCGCCGGCCATGACGCCCACTACGCGCGCGCGCGCCGCGGCGCCAAAAAGGCGCGCCCGCGCCGCAAAACCCGCGGCCACGCCCGCAAGGCAATTAAATGCCCGGCCCCTTGCCAAGCAAGGAGAGCCCTCGAGCGAGGCGAATCCTCGGCTCGAGACAAGGGTGACCCTCGATGGGATATCAGCGTGAGAAGGTCGCCCGGACCTCGCTCGATGTAGAGCAGACCACCGCGGGCACCCATGCCACGTAGGACCCTCGAGCGGCATGACCCCCAACTCGAAACAAGGCGACCCTCGATGGGATATCGGCGTGAGAAGGTCGCCGGGACCTGCTCGATGTAGAGCGAGGCCACCGCGGGCACCCATGCCACGCGAGACCCTCGAGCGGCATGACCCCCAACTCGAGGCGATGTCAACCCCCTAAAGAAGGCACGCGCGTAAGAGGATCGCCCGTGTCACGCTTGAAATAGAGCGACACCGAAAGCACTCATACCGCGCCATGCCACCAACCAACACCTCGAGGGTCGGCACGCCCGGACCCCTCGACGGCCGCAAACGCGAAGAAGACGGGGCCGGCCAAGGCACGGCCCCGCACGGCCTTGCGATCGAGGTTCGAAGCCCGACCCTCGACGGGTTCGAACGGCGCCCCGCATCACGAGTTAGGGACGACGAGGGCACGCGCATTCGAGCCGTTCCTAGAGCCCGTCGGCTCGAGGGTGCCCCACATGTCGTGTTCAAGAGCCAGCGAGGGCGCGCTAGCCGGGGGGATCCCACCGAGGGAGAGCTTCCGCGCCCTCGGTCCCTAGCGAACGGGACCGAGCCCCACCTAGCAAACCCACGCAAGCGCTTCCATGGACGTGTCTCCGGACCGCGCAGCCTACCCTTATCGAACGGGGCATGGACGTCCACTTGAACCACCCGCTAGCAGCTCGAAGAGGAATCCGCGATTCGCGACCCGCTCGATGGGAGTCGTGGAAACCTCACCCTCCGACCCGCGGAGGGACGGCGAGGGCGCGATAAAAAACAAGTCGTCATGGCTCGACCCGATCGCCTCGAACAGGCCAAGGCTCGGGGGCTTGACGCACGGCTACACCTCCTTGGAGTTGCACCCGCCGGAGACAGTGACAGGGGAGCGTGCACCCCCGATGCCGCCGAAATACCGCCGATGCCGGTTGGCATATGTGCCACGCCTTTCTGACCGAATTGCTCGCGGTTAACCCCTGCAGGAGAGCCCACACTCCTCGCGGGGCTTCGGGGCTAGACCCGCGGGTCCGCTAGCGCGGCCCCACGGAAAGCGTTCGCAAACAAGGAGGGAAGAACGTCCTATCAGTAGGTTCCAGCATCTGCGGGAGCCTCAATGGCAAACCCGCAGATGCTCGGGGGCTACTGTCGGGGACCGCCCTAGGGGTCCCCTCAAACAATGGGGGAACCCTCACTTAAATTCCCGCATCAAAATGAACTAAGCCTAACCATGCGAGAGAACTAACCATGCGGGACGTGGCCCATGCAGCGCAGACTTCGGAGGCCCACCAAGACACGCTCGCCTATGAGACCCCTCGAGCGAGCTCCGCCTCGCCCGAGGGTACGCTCCTCCTCGAACGGGCTCCGCCCCGCTCGAGGGGCAACCCCCTCCTCGAACGGGTTCCGCCCCCGTTCGAGGGGCGACCCTTCCCTCGAGCGGTCCCGCCCCCGCTCGAGGGCTTGCTCCCCCCTCGAGCGGGCCTCGCCTCGCTCGAGGGTTCGCTCCACCCCTCGGCCCGGGGCCCGCCACGCTCACGGGCGCCCGCACGCGTGCGCCGGCCCCGTACTTGGGCATTTAACGCCCCGACGCCACAGGGACGGCGCCATCATGCGCCGGGGCTCACGCCCGGTGCCGCCGCACCAACTCCCCGGGGAGGAGCCCATCCCCGCCACCGTGGGGTGGACCGTGCGCACGGCCGGCGTCGGTCCCATGACACCGCGCGCACGCCACTGTACGGCTAACGCGCTCGACCCTCGAAAGGGGGCCGGGCGCACCCTCGACTCCACTTTCCCGTGACCCCGCAGTTAGGTGAAGGACGCTAGGCCGGTGGGTGGCCATCCCGGCCACTGTAACGGCGCGGCCGCCGTACCCACGCGCGCGGGCACACGCCCCGACTCCGCAGCGCACGCCCGAACACCGCAGCAACCACTCCACCACCGCGAGCTCATTGGGAAGGAACGCCGTTCGCCCGCTCCCGTGCCCCGTACCGCCATCATCGCACCCCCCTCGAAGCCTATCGGGGACGCCATCGCCATCTCGCCGCCTCCTACCCTCGAACCGCCACCGTTCGGGTACAAGGTAGGCCATCATGGCCGGATCGCAGCGAAGATCGACCGGACGGTCGCCCGCTCTACACCGTAGCACGACGTGCTCCCACACGCAGCTAGGTAGCGCGGCGTGCATGTAACTCGCCGCTCCCTTGGCCTATAAAAGGGAAGGCGAGCCCCCAGCCGCGGGGGGACGGATCCGGAGGAACACAGCGCACTGTGCACTCACTCTCTTATTCTCCCACAACATCTTCAGCTACTCACCAGGGACTTGGGAGCCACGCTTCCTCTCCCGCCTTGCTTGTATTTGCCCCACTACAAGCACCCCCGGTGCTGAGCAATATAGTGCCACGAGCACACCACTGCTGGACGTACGGCCCCCTCGGCCGGAACCAGGATAAATCCTTGTGTCATTTGTTGCTTAGCATCGACCATTGAGGGATAGACCTAGGCGTTATCTATCGGTTAGTGTCGGGACCATATTCCGCACCGACGGATATCCCATCGAGGGTTGTTTTCGTTTTGAGCCGAGGGCTCGCCCCGCTCGAGGGTTCTCCTTGCTTGGCAAGGGACCCGGTCATTAAATGCCTCGCGCCGAGGCCGCGGTTTTTTGCGCGTGGGCGCGTCTTTTTAGGCGCCGCGGCCGCGCCCGCGCGCGTAGTGGGCGGCGTGGCGAGGTGGACGTGACGGCTTCGCCTCGGTCCCTCGCGGGTCTTTGCCGTGATGATGGCCTGCTCGTAGTGACGTGGCCGCCGCAGTCGTGGTGGGGCCCGTCCGTCGACGTGAGGGGAAGATTCCCTGCCGCGTTAATGCGAGCGGGGCATCCGCTCCGAGAGCTCGCCCGTCGGCTTATAAATCTGAGGGAGTGGGGAGACGGCGGTTTTTTACCTTAGTGTCTCACCATTTTCGGTCCCCCCCTCCTTCGTCTTCATCTCGCCCTTGCCACCGTGTGGTGTCGCGGTTAGAGCTTTTTCTTCCGTTCCTTGTCCTCCGCTCCTCGCTTTTCTTTGCCTTCTTCATGGCGCCGCCTCAGCCTCCCCTCACGATCTTGGAGCCGTACGCCTGGGAGAGGTCGACGGTGACCCGAGCCCGGCCCTTGGCGAGCTGGTCGCCGCCGGCCAGCTGGCGGCCAATGAAGACGGACGTCCGGCGGAGTGGATCGTGCCGCCGGCTGCGGACCGCGAGCCCAACCCGCCGGAGGGCTACGTGGTGAGCTTCATCCGCTACCACGAGCGGGGCTTCAACGCGCCGGCGAGCACCTTCATGCGGGCAATGTGCCACCACTACGGAGTGGAGCTGCACAACTTCGCCCCCAACGCGATCTCGCAGGCGGCCACATTCGTGGGCGTCTGCGAAGGGTACCTGGGGATCCCAGTCAATTGGGAGCTCTGGGTACACCTTTTCCGCGCGGAGTTCATCACGCAGCCCACGACGGAGCCGAGGACCCGCCGTGCGATGCGCGCCGCGGGATGTCGCTTGCCCGCGGGGGGCAATTCAAGAACGTCTACATCCCCCCGCACCATGACGACGAACAACGCCGGCCGGGAGCGGGGATGGTTCTACTTGCGCAACGCCGAGCCCGGCCTCCCCCCCCTACACCGGTCGGGTGTTCAAGGAGAGGCCTGACTCTTGGGGCTACGGGGTGTCTACGCCCCAAGATCGGAGGCGGCAGGAGTCGGTCCCCGGCCGCGCGCGGCGCCCCCGGCGATGATGGGGCCGAACGCGATGGGCGTCCTCGCCTTCCTTCATCACCGGCGGATCGTGCCATTGATGGAGAGGCCGCTCGGCATCTTCGAGATGACAGAGGCGGCCAACCCCCGTCGACCCGGCGAGGTCGCGGATGCTCCCGACGCCCCTTGAGCGGCCGTACGCGCTCACCCGGCGCGGAGCGCCGTCGACACCCGGGTGCCGCCGCCTGCGGGTCGGACCCCATGGGACCTCGAGATGCTCCCCACCGGCCCGCTGGTGAGTTTGGCTCTTAATTTTGTTTTGGTTCTTGGTCTTGTTTCTGTCTCCTGACGCGCCATTGTCGCTCCTGTGTGCAGCTGGTGAACTTCACCATCGCCAAGTCCGTTCCGCCCACCCCCGACTCCCGCGCGCTTGGCCGGGCGGCGCAGCAGCCAGCAGGAGCGGGCGGCGCGCAAGAGGGAGCGCGCGAGGCGACATCAAGCGCGCCGTGACCGGCGGGCCGCGGAGTACCGGCGGCGCGAAGAGCTGGGGCTCTCCTCCCCTGGGACCGAGGAGTACTCGTCCTCGGAGGAGGACGAAGAGGAAGAGGCTGAGGGGGAGGGCCCCTCTGACAGGTGGCAGCCTGCGCCTCCGTCGCCGGAGCCGGCGCCGGCGGCGAGGGCGGCATCGCCCGGGGCGGGCGCAACGGCGCCCACCGCCGTGCCATCGACATCGGGGACGCGCGCGTGCCGCGGAGGGTGCCGGCGCTCGCCACGGAGGTGCGCGCGGAGGGCGAGCGTGCTCCGCGCGCGTGGCGGCGTCGTCGGGCGGCGCTACGGCAAGCGTGCCCGCACGCGGGGCGAGCGTGCCCGCGCGCGCGCGGCGGCACCTTCGGGAGGCGCGGCGGCGCCGTCGGGAGGTGCGCGGCGGCGGCGCGCCAACCGCACCGGCCTCATCCGTCGAGGCCTCGAGGAAAAGGAACGGGCCTTTTCCTCTTCGAGGTGAGGAGCTTGTCTTTTTGCTTGGTTCGATTGGTTGATGTCCGGGCGTTCTAATCCTCTCGTCCGTGCCTCGCGCGAGGTGGTGCCAACCGTGCCTCCTCTCGCACCGGCCAAGGTGGCCGAGGACAGACACATCCATTCCCACCCCGGCGGCGCTCGTCGAGGCCGTCACGGGCGGGGCGTGCACGGCGGCGGCGGGCGAGAGCCCGCGGGGTCCGGGCGGAGGGCGTCGAGGCTTCGGCCGGCAGATCGCCCCGCCATGGCGGAGCCGGCATTCGCCGAGGAGCGGCCGGCGCCGGCCGTCGTGGGGACGCGGGCCGCGGCGGCGGCAATGGTGGAGGTGCGGCCCGCGGAGGGCGCCGCTCGCGGAGGCACGGCCCGTAGTGCGCGGGCTGCGCAGAGGAGGCGCGAGCGGGCGCGACCCGTGGCGGCGCCCGTGGATGCGGCGGCACGGCCCGGAGGTGGTGGCCGCGGCGCCGTGCCGGGCGCCCGCGGCCGCGGAGGCGCAAGTGGGGGCGCCGGTGGAGGCGGCACAAGCGGCGGCGCCGCGCAGGCGGTCCGCGGGCGGAGGTGGTGGAGGTCTCGGACGACTCCCCGCCTCCCGGGTGGAATCGGCGGGCCGGGCGGGCCCACGACCCCCCCGAGCCCCGGGAGGGGGCCCTTGTGAGGCGGCGCGAGGGTCACCCGGTGGTGGGGGGGTCGGGGACACGGTGCCGAGGCCTCGTCCTCCCTCGCCGGCCGCCCCGCCCGGTGGAGGGGGCCATCGAGGATCCCCCCGCGTTTGCCGACGCCGGGGGGGGAGCAGGAGCTTTGGGGCGAGCTCCGGAGCCACGGCGCTACGCTCAACCACGCGGCCCGAACGAGGCGTTGCGTGTCCACGGCGGCCCCGCACGGCGCGTCTTTCGGGGTAGGGTGTCGTCGCTTGCTTTCCTCTTTTTCTCCTCTTCGTGTGCGCTTTCGTGCCGTAGTGCTTACAGATTTTGGTGTGTGGATGCAAGGAGCTCGAGCGCCGCGCCCACGACAAGTATGATGCGTTCGACCGGGTGAACGCCGAGGTCCACCGCCTCCGGGAGCGGTGCGGCGCTTTCGACGCGCTTGCCGACGCCCTCGGTCCCCCGGGACAATCGGGCCGGCGTACGGCCCCCGGCCGGCCCGATGAGCTCCCCGAGAGCTCGAGGCAGACACGGCGCACCGCTCGAGCCTCGAGCGGGTGCGCGCGGCCCTCATTGACCGTGATGAGGCGCCGTGGCACGCGCGCTCGGACTTGGAGAAGGCGCGGACGCTGGCCGCTAACTGGGAGGCGGAGGTGGCTACCGTCCGCGCCGAAACCCGGGGCTTCGCTCGTCGCTTGAGGGGGCGCGGGCGCGGCCGGCGCCGGCCGAGGAGGCGGGTGCGCGGGCGGGAGCGGGCCAAGGAGGCCGACGACTCGAAGGCCGCCCTCGACGCCAAGGCCGCGTCCCTCGTCGTCGGCCGAGGAGCAGCCTCCTACAAGAGAGTACCGCCCGCCAAGGGGCTGAGGAGCGGCTCCAGCGGAGCGAGGCCGCCCTCGTCGACGCCCGTGCGGCACCGGGAGCGGGAGCGCGCCGCCCACGAGGTGACGCGGAAGACCTTGGCGGCTCGAGATGCCAAGCTCTCCGAGGCCGAGGGCGAGGTGATTATGCTCAGCATCACCAACACCGGTCGGGGAGGCGTCCCTCCGGGAGCAAGGCGAGACCGTCAAGCGCCTCGAGCTGACGGTCGAGGCCGTGCACCGGGACTTCGAGATGGAGAGGAAGCAAGTCGAAGGTGAGCCACCGTTTTTGACTCTTGCTTTGTTGGTTTTCCGTTTGGGAACTCGCATTCCCTTTTTCTCGATTTCTTTCTTGCCTTGGCGTTTCCGGGCTTGCGCACCGCCCTGGGGCACGCGGGCCGAGCGGGCCGAGGCGCCGCAGGGCTTCCTACAACTCCTCCGAGCAGAGCCGCGGGAAGCGCGCGATGCGGCCCTCGAGACCTCGCCGCGCCGTCGAGGAGGGCGGAGGCCCGAGCCGGCGGCCTCCCCGGCCGGCCCGTCCGCGTGCCCTTGGTGGCCATGTCACCGAGCGGATGCGCCGGCGCGGCGCCGGGCGTCCGAGAGGCCCTCGGAGTGGTGCGGTCCCACTACGAGGTTAACTTCGAGGCGCTGGCTGAGGGCTACGTCGTTCCCAAGGGTGTCGAGGACGAGGTGGCCATGGAGCGTGTGGACGCGCTCGCCGCCGACGCCGCCGGGTCGCTTGCCGAAGCCTTCGAGGAGTTCCTCTTCCCCGACGTCACTGACGCTGCTGCTCCTCCCGCCTGAAACGTCTGGGCGCTGGGAGCGCTTTTTGTGTATCAATATTCTGGCCTCGTGGCCTTTGTAAATAAATACACTATCTTTATCGTAAACATTTGATGATACGTAATGAAGTCATTTGTTTATCACGCTTTTTGTTTCTCCTTCTTCCTGAGTAGATTCTAGTTAGGGGAGTTCGATTTTCGCAGGGGGCCTGCTGGGTTGGAGGCGAGAGAGAAGGGCCATGTCCACGCGGCGTAGGCTATCTCTGGCTCGCACGCTCCTTCCGCCGTGCCGCCTGCGCCCTGTTCGAATCGTGGCTCGAGGTTGAAGTAGGAAACAAACTTAGCGCGCGTTGTTTTGTTTTTTGCGCGAAAAAATGGGACCATTTGGGGGGGGTGCCCCCCCGCAGTAGCCCCCGAGGGTAACTTGGGTTTCAGGGGAAAGCCGAGTTATCCTTTTCATTAGACTTGAAGTATTTACATAGTCGTTGCCAACTGGGGCGTTGGCCATGTGATTTTTACAACGAAAATACTTGGAAAATCCTAGCTAAGGGTAGAAGCGACGTAGCTGTTGGATGTTCCAAGCGTTGGTGAGCTCTTCACCGTCCTCGTTGGCCAGCTTGTACGTGCCCGGCTTGAGTACCTTCACCACGACGTAGGGTCCCTCCCATGGGGGCGATAGCTTGTGGCGCCCTCGGTTATCTTGGCGCAGCCTTAGGACCAGATCCCCCTCGCTGAAATCCCGTCGACGTATCTTGCGTGCTTGGTAGCGTCTTAGGGACTGTTGATACCTCGCGGAATGCATTAAGGCTACGAGGCGTGCCTCGTCCGGGTGTCCGGCGAGTCCTCGCGGCTCGTTGGTTAGCATCCTCGTTATAGCCTCGAACCTTGGGCGACCCGTATTCTAAATCCGTGGGGAGGACGGCCTCCGTGCCGTGGACTAGAAAAAATGGGGTGAACCCGGTGGCTCCGCTTGGGGTGGTCCTTAGGCTCCACACAACCGCTGGTAGTTCTTGGAGCCATTTTCGCCCAGATTTGTTGAGCTGATCGAAAATTCTGGGCTTAAGGCCCTGTAGGATCATGCCGTTGGCACGCTCCACTTGGCCGTTGGTCTGTGGGTGTGCCACGGCCGCCCAATCCACACGGATGTGGAACTTGTCACGAGAACTCCAAGAACTTCCGCCCGTGAACCGGGACCCATTGTCGTTATGATGGAGTTTGGTACTCCAAAGCGGTAGACGATATCGGTGAAGAATGTCACCGCCTACTCGGCCCTTAGGTTCGTGATGGGGCGCACCTCCACCCACTTGGAGAACTTGTCGATCGCGACTAGCAAGTGGGTGAAGCCCCCGGCGCCTTCCGCGGGGGCCCAACGATGTCCGGCCCCCACACGGCGAACGGCCATGTTACGGGGGATGGTCCGTAGGGCATGGGCGGGCAAGTTGGACTTGCGGGCGTAGAACTGGCACCCTTCGCAGTGCGTACGATTTCGCCGGCGTCCGCGACCGCGGTAGGCCGCAAAAGCCTTGGAGGAACGCGTTGTCGACGAGGGTGCGGGGCGCGGCGTGGTGGCCACAGATCCCTCGCATGGATGTCCCGTAGGAGCTCGCGCCCCTCGGGAATGGGCACGCACCGCTGTAGGATGCCGGAGGCGGCGCGCTTGTACAGCTCGCCGTCGACGAGGGCAAAAGACTTAGCCATCCTAGCGATGCGCCTAGCCGCGGCCCGGTCCGCGGGGAGCTCCCCTCGAGCGATCCAGGCGATATATTTTTCCCGCCAATCCGCTTGGACAGGAGCCGGCTCGATGTCCATCGCATCGGCCTCGTGGGAGCCGTACCCCTCGAGGAGGGAGAGCACGTACGCCTCGTTCGAGGGGTCCTCGTCCATGGGTTCCGCACCCGTTGGATTCGAGGGAGCCCCCGAGGGTCCGTCGTGGCTCGAGGGGTAGGGCTCGAAGACGACCGAGGGTTGCGCGATGTCGCGCGTGAAAACGTTCGGGGGAACGGTAATCCGCCCGGACGCGATCTTTGCCAGTTCGTCGCCTCCTCGTTGTACCGGCGGGGTACATGATTGAGCTCAATGCCGTAGAACTTGTCCTCGAGGGCCCGCACGGCCTTGCAGTAGGCCTCCATTTTGTCATCATGGCAGCTCGCGTTCTTCATGACTTGATCGATCACGAGCTGCGAGTCCCCTCGCACGTCGAGGCGCTTGACGCCCAACTCAATGGCGATTTTGAGGCCGCAGAGAAGGGCCTCGTACTCAGCCATATTGTTGGACGCGGGGAAGTGGAGGCGCACTGCGTAGCGCATGTGCTCCCCGAGGGGTGACACGAAGAGCAGGCCCGCGCCCCCGCTCCCCGTTTTCATCACTGAGCCGTCGAAGAACAGAGTCCAGCACTCTGCCTGGATTTGTGGGGGTGGTAGTCGCGTGTCCGTCCACTTCGCCGACGAAATCCGCCAGGATTTCCGATTTGATAGCCTTGCGTGGGGCGTAGGCGAGCGTTTCGCCCATCAGCTCCACGGACCACTTGGCGATCCTTCCCGCGGCGTCGGGGTTGCGGATGATTTCTCCTAGCGGAAAGGAAGAAACCACCATGACGGGGTGGGCCTCGAAGCGTGGCGGAGCTTGCGCCGCGCAAGGACTACCGCGTATAGCAACTTCTCGGACTCGGGGGTAGCGCGTCTTCGTGTCCGAGAGGACCTCGCCGATGTAGTAGACGGCCGCCGCACGCAAGGCATGCCCCTTCCTCCGCACGCTCCACAACGATCACGGCGCTCACTACCCGGGTGGTCGCGGCCACGTAGAGCTGCGGGGCTCGTCGTCTGCCGCGGCGGCGTGAGGATCGGGGCGTGTGTTAGAGACGCCTTCAGCTTGTCGAGCGCATCCTGGGCCTCGGTGGTCCAGGAGAAACGCTCGTGCTTCTTGAGTAGGCGGTAGAGGGGCAGGCCCTTCTCACCGAGCCGCGAGATGAAGCGGCTCAAGGCGGCAAGGCACCCTAACACCTTCTGCACCCCTTTGATGTCCCGGATTGGACCCATCCGTTCGAGGGCCGCGACCTTTTCAGGGTTGGCCTCGATTCCCCGCTGGGAGACGATGTATCCCAGGAGCATGCCTCGCGGCACCCCAAAGACACATTTTTCGGGGTTTAATTTGACCCCGTTGGCCCGTAGGCAGTTGAACGCGACGCCAAGGTCGCCAACCAGGTCGTCCGCCTTCCTGGTCTTTACGACGATGTCATCCACGTATGCTTCGACCGTCCGCCCGATGTGATCCCCAAAAACGTGCCGCATGCGCCGCCGGTATGTTGCACCCGCATTTCGAGGCCGAACGGCATCGTGACGTAGCGAACGTCCCGAACGGTGTGATGAACGAGGTCGCGAGCTGGTCGGACTCTTTCATCTTTATTTGGTGGTACCCGCAATAGGCATCAAGGAAACGAGCAATTCGCACCCAGTCGTTGAATCAACGATTTGATCAATGCGTGGCAAAGGAAAAGGAACTTTAGGACATGCTTTATTAAGACTAGTGTAGTCTATACACATCCGCCACTTCCCATTCTTTTTCTTTACAAGCACGGGGTTTGCTAGCCACGTTGGGTGGAACACCTCCTTGATGAATCCGGCCTCGAGAAGCTTCCGCAGCTCCGCTCCGATTGCCCGTCGCCGCTCCTCGTCGAAGCGGCGCAGCCGCTGCTGCACGGCACGGGCGTTTGGCGAGATGTCAAGGGAGTGCTCGGCGACTTCCCCTCGGGATGCCTAGCATGTCCGAGGGGCTCCACGCGAAGATGTCGGCGTTGGCGCGGAGGAAGTCGACGAGCACTACTTCCTATTTGGGGTCGAGGGTGGAGCTGACCCTCAACGCCTTGCCCTAGGGGACCGCGGGGTCGAGGGGGACCCCCTTGGTTCGCTCCGCGGTCTCGAAGGTGCCGACGTGTTTGCTGGCGGGGGTCGAGGTCTTCGTTGACCATCTTCTCCAGCGTGTTCACCAGCGCTTCGTCCAGCGCCAGTGCCTCTGCGTGCTCCACGCACTCGACGTCGCAGTCGAATGCGTGCTCGATGGATGACCCGACGGTGATGACGCCGTTTGGGCCGGGCATCTTCATCTTCAGGTAGGTATAGTTGGGGACCGCCATGAATTTGGCGTAACAGGGTCGCCCAAGTATAGCATGGTAGGCCCCTTTGAACCCCACCACCTCGAAGGTGAGGGTCTACTTGCGGAAGTTCTTAGGGGTGCCAAACCGGCACCGGCGAGGTCGATCCGCCCGAGGGGTTGAACCCGCTTGCCGGCGCGATGCCGTGGAACGGCTTCATGCTGGGCCGCAGCTGGTCCAATCCGATCCCCATCGGCGCGCAGCGTATGCGCGTAGAGGATGTTGAGGCTGCTGCCTCCGTCCATGAGGACCTTCGAGAACCGGGCATTCCCGATGATGGGATCGACCACCAACGGTGCATCGGCCCGGTTGGGGATGCGGTTCGGATGGTCCTCCCGGCTAAAGGTGATGACGTCCTCCGACCAATTGAGGAAGGCCGAAGGCGCCCTCTCCGCGGCGAAGACCTCGTGCCGCTCCTTCTTGCGCCGCCGGTCGACATATCGACGGTTGGTCCCCCAAAGATGAGGAACACATTTTCGACGGCGGGGAAGCCGCCGGCGTCGCCATCGCCTCCGTCTTTCTTGGCCTCTCGCCTCCTCTCGCGGCGGCACGGCCATAGAACTTCTTGAGCATGTCGCACTGCTCAAGGGTATGGTGTACTGGGGTCTTGTGGTAGGGACATGGCTTTTTCAGCATGTCATCGAACACCCCCCGGCCTCGAGGGGACGGTCGAGGGCCCCGTCGAGCCGGTCGACAACGAGGGCCTCGGCGTTGCCGCCGTCGCGCCCCTGCTCGCGCGCCTCGCGGCGCGGCTTTTCCCCCTTCTTGCCCCGCTTGTCGTTGCGGTGTGGTTCCTTGGACTTGCGCCCTCCGCGGGCGTGTCCTCGGAGCGCTTGCCCTTCTTGCCGTCGAAGATTGCCCCCACGGCCTCTTCTCCGCAGGCGAAGGCCGGTGGCGATGCCGAACGCCTCGTTGGAGTCCGCAGGGCGGGGGCTGCGTCCCGGCTCCCGTACGAGGTCCCGCACGTGGTGCCCTCGAGGAACGCGTGCACGATCTCGGACTGTGCCACGCTGGGGAGCTCCGTGCAGCGCTTGGAGAAGCGCCATATGAAGTCCCGCAATGACTCGCCGGGCTTCTGCGTGCAGGAGCACAGGTCCCATGAGTTTCCAGGGCGCACGTATGTGCCCTGGAAGTTGCCCACGAACGTGTGGACTAGATCGTCCCGCGTTATGGATCCGGGCCGCGGGCAAGTGCTCGAGCCATGTCGGGCCGCGTCGCCAAGGTGCAGGGGCAAGTTGCGGATGATGACCTCGTCGCTAGTGGCCCCGCCCGGCCCGGCAAGCCAAGTGGTAGTCGTTGAGCCACACGCGGGGGTCTGTCTCCCCGTTGTACTTGACGATCGTCGAGGGTTGGCGGAAGCGTTGAGGGAACGCTGCCACGCGGATCTCCCGGCTGAAAACACGGGTGCCTGGGGGCTCCGGCGTCGGGGAGCGGTCTTCGCTGCTGTCGTAACGCCCACCCCGTCGAGGGTGGTAACCCCTTGCTGCTCGTGCGTCCGCCTTGCTGGTGCGCCTGGCGTTGATGACGTTGCGGGCGTCACCGTCCAGCGCCCTGCGTGCGTCAAGGAGTCGTTCCTTGGCCGGCATGCGTCCTTGGTCAGCAGGTTGACCCTCCGGTCCCCCCGCATGCACCGAGGGTTCTCCTCCCGGCGCGGCTTCGTCGCCCCGCGCATCCCCCTGCTGGCGGATGCGTGAGGCCGAGCTCTCGGCCTGCTGGACGACCGCCTGCTCGATGAGAGTTTGCACCTCGCGGTGCAGGTCTCGAGCCTCGGGGGTCGAGGGTGCGGCATGGCTCGCGGCGGCGTCGCGGCGGCGATGAGCTTCGGCTTGCTCGCGGCGGTGCGTCCGCGTTGTCGACGTTGGGGACGGTGTTGATGCGGTCGCGGACTGTCGGCCCCGGCCTCCCGTGCGCGTTCGCCGCGCGCGGAGGCCTCCCCCCCGCTATTGAGGCGCGGAGCGGTCGCACCGTTTGGTACTCTTCCGCCGGCTTGGCTTCGAGCTCGCGGGCTTGGTCCCGGTGTGCGTCGACGTCGGCCCCGGCGGAGCGCTGCGCCTGCGCCCGGCGCGTGGCGATCCCCGGGGCGGCGTGACTTCCCCATCTCCGGCCCGCCGCGCGCCGGCGGCATTGGCCGGGTCGTTGGTGATGACGGCGTAGCACTCCCGCGCGGGGTCGTAGCTCCCGTGCGTCGGAGTCGTCGGAGTAGCCGAACCGCAGGGGTCCGCCGAGCGTCTAGGAAACGCCGGAACACAAGCGGCCCGTCGGTACGCCGGAGAAATCCCACTCCGCGTACCCGTGGCGGTTGGCGGGTGGTAACGTGTCGACGGAGCCCAGGGACGATTCGTCTCCTGCTGAGGCGCCGGGACCCCTGGCGACGAAGACGTGGCGACCAGGTGGAACCCTGCGCATCGTGGTGTTGACGTTGGCGTTGTAGGCCGTCGTAGCACCACGCAACCCGATGGGGATGCGCGGTCCGGAGACCGCGCGCGGTCCCGCTGGGGCGGTGGCGGTTGTCGTGACGGTGGGCACGCCACTTTGGGTGGCGGCGCGCTCGGCCGCCGCCGCTCGGACCGCGCCCCCGGCGCGAGCGCCGTCCCGAGCGACGACGGCGTCGTGGCGTCGATGGACCCACGGCATCCGTGCACCGCGGGTGCCTCGCGCCGGAGTCGTGCGTGCGGCGGGGGTCTGAGCAGACCTGGCCTGGCGCCGCGCGCGGAGTTCCTCACGGTTGGTGAGGCGCATGAGATAGCCGTTCCCCGTGGCCTGAAAGTTCAGGTCCCCGAAGCGGATTTCGAACCCGGCTGGGAGGGGGTCCGAGCTACCCATGCAGTAGCGTGTAGCACGGTACTCAGTGCGGATCACCATGGAGGGAGTTGGCGAAATGACCTTAGGCGCTCGCTTGCCCCACGGTGGGCGCCAACCGGCCGGTGCGGAATATGGTCCCGACACTAACCGATAGATAGCGCCGAGGTCTATCCCTCAATGGTCGATGCTAAGCAACAAGTGACACAAGGTTTTTATCCCGGTTCCGGCCGAGGGGGCCGTACGTCCGACCAGGGTGTGCTCTCGGCACTATATTGCTCATCACCGGGGGTGCTCCGTAGTGGGGCGGCTACAAGCAAGGCGGGAGAGGAAGAGAGGCTTCCAAGTCCCCGGCGAAGATATTGTGGGAGGATGGGTGAGTGAGTATGTGGTGCGTTGTGGGTTCGGGTCCGAGTGCACCCGTCTTCGTGTTCTCCTCTCCTCCCCCGCGGCCGGGGGGTTCGCTCCCCTTTTATAGCTCAAGGGGGAGGCAAATTACATGCACGCCGCGCTATCTAGCTACGTGGGGGAGTGCGACGTGCTACGCCGTAGAATGGGCGGCCGTCCGGTCGATCCTTGCGGCCGATCCGGTCATCATGGCCCGACTTGTACCCGAACGGTGGCGGTTCGAGGGTGGTAGAGCAGCGGATGGCGGTGATATCCTCTGATAGGCTCGAGGGAGGTGCTGACGCAGGCCTGTACGGAGTACAGGAGTAGGCAGAACGGCGTTCCTTCCCGATGCGCCTCACAGGGCTGGAGTCGTTGCTACAGGGCTTGGCGTGCGCCTGCACGCGCGGGTACGGCGGCCACGCCGTTACAGCGGCAGGGATGGCAGTCCACCGGCCTAGCGCCTCCACCTAACCCTGTAGGGTCACAAGAAAGTGAATCGAGGGTGCGCCGGCCCCCTTTCGAGGGCTCGGCGCGTTAGCCGTACTGGAGCGTGCGCACGGTGTCACGGGACTGACACCGGCCGCGGCGCACGGTCCCCTCCCCACGCGGGCGGGGATGGGCTCCTCCCCGGGGAGTTGGTGCGGCGGCACCGGGGTGCGAGCCCCCGGCGCATGATGGCGCCGTCTCCGCCGGCGTCGGGGGCGTTAAATGCCCGTGTACGGGAGCCGGCCGCACGCGTGAGGGGCGCCCTCGAGCGTGGCGGACCCCGGCGGAGGGCGGGGCGTACCCTCGAGCGAGGCGGAGCTCGCTCGAGGGAAGTGCCGCCCCTCGAACGGGCGGAGCCCGCCCAAAGGGAGCGCGCATCCTCGAGCGGGGGCGGAGCTCGTTCGAGGGGATCTCTAAGTGGGTCGTCCCGATGGGCCGTCGAGTCCCCGTGGCGTGGGCCGTGTCTCGCATGGTTAGGCACCCGCATGGTTAGACTTAACGTGTTTTGGTTTCGTTGCGGGTTTTAAGTGAGGTTTTCCCCATTGTTTAAGGGGACCCCTAGGGCCGTCCCCGACACAATGTAATGATCGTGAGAAGGTTTTGTATGCCTCGGGACGTCCGGAAGGTGCGGCGTACGATTGGTGGGATGCTTACACCGTCGCACATCTTCGCCGACACCATTACACCGGGAGAGTTCCGGGAGAGTTTTCGTACACATCACATCCCGGTTGGTGTGAAGAAGTCGAAGAAGAAGGAATTTCTCGCTCTAAAGCAAGGCAACATGACGGTTAGTGAGTATCCGGATCGGTTTACTCATTTGTCCCGCTATGCACCGGATGAAGTCAACACGGATGCTAAGAGACAAGAACGTTTTCTCGATGGATTGATAGGTCCACTTAACTATCAATTGCGAGCCACACATTTCTTAACTTTCGGATGTTGCTCGGTAAGGCTATAGGCTTGGAGAATAAACGCAAGGAACTTCGTGAACATAAGCGCAAGTTTCAATCTCAGGGACAATCTAGCAGTAACACCCGCCCTCGCTACAACTCATCGCAAGACTCTCAGTTTCGTTCTAGCACACCAGGCAGAGGCCATGGATAGAATCAACCGTTCTATCGTTCGTTTGATGAACCCGAAGAATCCAACCCAATGACACCTCAGGCTCCAAATCCTCATCAGAACCGCTCGGTGTGCACCGATGAAGGAACACTACTCCGGTTCACCCCGGTGGATGCTTCAAGCTGCGGAGAATTGGGACACTATGCTAGTATTTGCCCTCGGCGCAATATGCGGACACCTCGGAGAGAGTAACGAGAGGCCAACGAACTATATGAATGGTAGGGTGAACCATGTGACACCGAAGAAGCTCAAGGAGACAAAGATGTTGTGCTTGGTACGTTTCTTATCAACTCGTACCGCAACGGTTTTATTCGATTCCGGGGCATCGCGTTCATTTATTACTAAACGATTCGTGACAAAGCATGATGTACCCGGGAGCTCCATGAAGACACATTTTCTAATTAGTTCTCCAAACGGTGAAATGAAATCCACTTATGTATGCCCACAAGTCAATCTTAAGATCGGAGAGATAGATTTTGAAGCGGAGACTTAGTGATTCTAACATCCAAGTGGAATATATGTGATCCTTGGTATGGATTGGTTAAGCAAGCATGATGGAATCATTTTGTGTGCCAAGAAGTCGGTGCTCTTAACTACCCCGCAAGGAGATAGGATTGAGTATGCCACTACAAGCCCGAAGAAGAAGGAGAAGTGAATAAGCTCTGTGGTAGTAACCCATCATCTATCAAGAACATCTTGTATCTCCTCTTGTTTCCCGATCCCTCCGAATCTCGGGACGAGATTCTTTTTAAGGGGGTAGGATTTGTCACACCCGAAAATTCCATCACAATAAAATATTGCTAGAAACATGGTTTAGGTTTATTTTCTAAGGATTTAATAAATTTGAATAAATAAATTTGCCTTTAATTAAATTAAACAACATTTAATAAATAGAATCACCCAAGTGTATGTGCATCATGTTGAAATGCATGAGTTTTGGTTGTGGTGTGATTTTAAAAGTCTTAAAATATTTGTGAAAAAGTCCTTAAAATAGTTGGAGAAATTTGTGTTAAAATTTGAATTTGAAAACATGTAAAAGATTTGAATTTAAAAGGTTTGAAATTGGTTTTAAAATGGATTTGAAAAGAAAAGGAAAAAAAGAAAAAAACAAACTCTATCGGCCCGGCCCAACCCCGCGGCCCACCTCACCTCCGTCTCCTTTCGTTTTCCGGGCCCGCGGCCCACACCCGCTTCCCGCCCACGCGGCCCGCTCCACCAGCGCCCCCGCCTTCTCTCTCTTCCGCCGGCTGACAGGTGGGGCCCACCTGTCAGGCCGTCTTCTACCTCCGGCCGTGCCCCACCCCCCTCCTTCCCCCGCGCGGCCGCCGGCTTCCCGGCCGCCGTCCCACCTCCCCCGGCTCCCCGCGCCCGTCCGCCTCCTCCACTACGCCGCCCCACTCACCCACCACCTCCCCGGCCCCTTCCCCTTCCCCCTACTCGCCGCCACCGCACCAAGCCGCACGCCATTAATGGCGGCCACCGCCGAACCGCCGCCCACCGCCTCAACCGCGCCCCTTCCGCTCCCCTCTTGGCCCTATATAAGATCCCCTCGAGCTCCCGCATCTCCCGCGCCCCCTCCCCCTTCCTCTCCTCCACTCCTCCACCGCGCCACCGCCGGAGCCCCGACCGCCGCCGAGCTCCGCCGCCCGATCTACTCCGCCGACGCCTCTCCCACCTCTTCAAGCCCTTGGTGAGTTTGCGGCGCCCTCCTCTTCGTTTTGGTGCTATCCCCATCGAGTTTGGTGCACGGGAGCCCATTTCACCCTTCTCCGCGAACTCCGCCGCCGGCGCCGCCGCGTGCCGCCGCCGGCCGGCCGTCCGCCGCCGCCCGCCGCTCGACGCGACCCGGGCCGTCCGATCGGCGCGGACGGCCCCGGATCCGAAAGGGGCATACCCCCTTGATCGGTCCACGGTGGACCGTGGGCCGGTCCACCGCGCCGGTCCACGGGCCCTGCGTCAGTGCTTGCGTCATGCCTGCGCCAGCCAGCCAATAACGACCCGCCACGTGGCGCCACAGCAGCTCAGCCGCCGGCCGCCCAGACAACTTTGCAAATAAGCCCCCCATTTCTGGAAATTACAAATATACCCTTCCACCTATATAAAAGCCTTTCAACTAAGTCCTTTCTTTTATGCTTAGGCCCCTGTAGTCCTTAGTTTCTATGTTCTTTAGTCCATCCTTAACCTCTTACATGTTAGGCCTCCTAGTTTCACACATAATTATGTTTAGGTCCCTGAAATCTTGCAGAAAAACCCCTAAAACTTTCAGATATTCACAATTTAGTCCCTTAATCTTGTTTCAGCCATATCTTTTCCATCCTAGCTCCGTTTTACGCGTTCTTGATGTCCACGCGATCATCTCTCCGAGCCCGTCATTTCTAGAAGCTTGTTTTAGCCTTTTGGTAATGTTTGATGTATTGTTTTATTTATTGTTTTCTTGCATGATCGTAGCCAACACGCCGTTCGAGGAAGTTCAAGAGCGAGCTTTTCGAAAGGAGAGTAGCTTATCGTTGGAGAAAGGCAAGTGACCCTAACCACCCTTCTATCTATGCTTTAACCAAGAACACTACAAATTAATCGGAACATGGAGAACCACCCAGGAAAACGGTGCAACCACAGTCCATATGGCTCTGGCTTAGCCAATTAATTAGGTGTGTGATTGTATTGACGACCCTATCCGAAAGGAACACAGGGGGCTCCCGGGTTGCGGGGTATAGCCCGGTTCTTTTGGGGTAGCAGCCTTTGCTAAGGTGCTGACCACTAGGGAGGGTTATGGTCCGCCCTGAGCTGTAACTGTCGTGGGTTGTTGATGCTTTTGCATATCTTTGTAAAGGCTTCATAGCGTCCCTATGCAATCACACCTCGGAAGTGTGGTATTGTGCCTGATCAGCACATGCGTGGTTGGGTTCAAAGTTCTTTGGAACTTTTACGCGAACTGTGGGAAAAGTGTGCAACCTCTCGCGAGTGTAAAACTAATCAATCGGCCGTGCTCACGGTCAAGAGGGGCCCGGACCCTCACATGATTAATTGAACTTAAAGATGGATTAATATTGCTTTTCGGTTATTCTTGTGGCCTTGCTAAGTACCAACCATAAGTGTACTCATCCTTGCTTACGCCGTTCGAGAGAAGAACCCCGGAGTGGAGTACTTCACCGACTACGAGGAGTTCTGAGGATGCGATCAACCGATCGAAGCTTTGTGGAAGATGAAGATGGAGTCGCGTCTTCATAGTTATCGTTGTTCGTGTAAAGACCTTTGTGTCTACCATCGTGAGTGTAATAAAAGTTAATAAACCTTTTCGTACGTTTTGAGCAATGTCTTGTGATATTACACTCATGAGTCTATCATATGTGTGAAATTGTGATCCCGGCACACATATGAGATGCATTCGGTTTTCTATGGAAAATCGGGTGTGACAGAGGTTCTTCTTTGCGCAAGCATCCGGACGAGCCGCCGCTGCGTCCGAAGGATTTGACACAACATTCCCTTTTGAGCAGCCATGAATGCCTCTACCATCGTTACGGGTGGTGGTGGTACGTCGCTACCACTACTCGACACACCAAAACCAACCGGGAGCTGCATGTCGGTTCCAACATCCGAAAGAATTGAGCTTCCATTAAATACACATTCATAAGCTTGTTTTCACAAGCGGAACATGTACGACGAAAAACTCAATTGAAACAAAAGTTCGACTCGGGCAACGCAAGATTCTAGGACTAAAAATTTCATGCGCTCGGCTCAAGACTACGAGGATTCATGACTCAAGTCCGCAAACCAATGCGGGGTTTGTAGCAACTTGATTTCCAACTTGGAATCGAAAGCTAAGGTTATCACGTGTGGAAGAATTTGGTATGGGAGTCTTATCCCGGCGATGGGGAACAAAAATTCCCAACTCAAACACCAAAGTCCCCAAAATTTTCCCAAATTTCACCGAAGAACTCAGTGGCATAATTATGCACACTTTTGGTATTCAAAGGTAGATCTAGATTGGATTGGAATATGCTCGAAAAATTTCATTTGCGAGTGATGCTGCTCCGAAAAACAGCGAACGAGAGGCTCACTAAACCGAGCATAACTCTCTGCAGAAAATTCCTAAAATCCTGAAATTTCACAGTGGAAGCTCAACTTGATAAGGAACAACTTTCCTAAAGGATGTCTAGACAGATTCCTTACAGATTTGGCTACAAAAATTGAGAAATGACGGGACAGAATCTGCCGGAAATTTCTTAAGCTCAAAAGAGAGGAAAACCTTATCTAAGATCACGCAATCTCCCTAGAAAAATTTATCCCAACAAGCAATTAGCAATTTTAGGTTCAACAAGATTTTAATCATGAATGCACACGTCTTAAACGACTTTACACAACTAGATCCAAAAGACGTAATTAGTGCCGGTGGCAAGCTTATAATCGGCTCTCCTTACAATAACTAGTCGGAGCTACTCGATTCGCACTTAACGACTTACGAACGTTGTTAGTGTACCCGCAGAAAACGAACCTTTCGTGCCAGCACGTCACGAAAGCGTCCACATACATTACCGTTCACTTATAGAAATGGTATCCATGCATAAAGCCGCTGCATAGACAGCGTCCAACCTCGGACACCCTCCGTTTGAATGGAGTGTACCCTTGCCTCGCATGATCAACATGCGGAATGCACACGTATAAAACACGTGGCGACACCAAAACTCATATCTAGACGCGAAGATGGGATCCGTGGAATGGATCACTCCATCAACCCTCGCAATTCCCGTGATGCGGAACAACACACGTATTAAACACGTGGCTCATCTAGTTTGGTTGTGCAATAAAGTAAGTCTGGCATGCGAGTAAAGTCTTTGGAAGTTAGCAAATAAACCATAGATTCTTATGCCATCTTAAAGAACCCAAAATTCCCTCTAGGGCCTCTCGATCTACATCATTCCTTAATGATCCAATGAGTTTTCAAAATCCAATCAATCTTGGCAAGTCTTATTATAAATCATGTGATTAGAATTAATCTAATCACTTCGGTGCATACGGATGCTCCGATACCAACTGTGACAACCCCACCGAGATAATTCCGTACTATCACCTAAACCACTCCATTTGGTCATTAAGCGATAATAAAGAAGTATCCCGTTGAGTGTTGCCAAGTTAAGGCCCGTAAATCACTTGACATCATAGAGAGGATCGAATGTATGCATTAAAACCCCCACAAAGGAGGAGTCCGAGTGCCTTACAAATTAGCCATCACATCCCCGTAGGGTTCATTATTACAAACATAGTTCCTTGACATGAAAGTAAATGGTTCGAGTTTATTGAAAACGGCGGAAGATAACTAAACGATACGATCACATCATAGGAGGCATGTCCATGATGCAATCACTCCTCGTCATCCACCATTCCAGCTCCCAGTAGGGTGGAAGTTCTCTCGGGCCACACATCACATGCATTACCCGGAGCAACATTTATAAAGCAAGGCCGAGTATACTAATACTCGGCAAGACTTACCCTTCTAGAAGAAAGACTTTACCTCTAATCATGTATGGCTTTTGGCTAGTGGGTTTGTTTGCCAAAAAGTCTGCTAAGTAGTGAATCCTTACTTTCAATATTTTAGCTCATGTTCTAGTAGAAGTGTTCATTACTAGATAAGCAACTATTGCAATCAAAGTTGTACAAACAATTAATCAAAGTAGTAATCTTTACAAAGTTCCATCATAAAGGGATATCATGGCCAGTCAGGTAAGTAGTCTCAGATGACGGTGAGAGGCCGACAATCGATTGATTCATAACCTTGCAAGGTGGACCTAAACACACGGGAGGTGCCCTCACTAAGAGTTCACCAACCGGGTGGTTCCCATCATTCTTCGGTTTGCGGATAATAGCTCACGATCTTAAGTACAAGGTTTATCCGGGCTACGCCACTAAGGTCACCCGGCCTCACGCATGTACTCGGGTGGCGAGCCGGGGCCGCAACCCTAAGAGTAGTGATAGTAAAACCCCATACCGCCTCATTTACGTACTAGGCTTACCGTGCCCATTTCCGGCAAGTGTTTAGTACTTTCAAACACTTAACCAACGAAGCCATTGGACCGGAGCCCAAATCCCATGCTCTTACCACATGAGCAATCCATTTAAACATATGGTGATTCCATAAAGGAGATCCTATTCTCGCGAGTGACGAACATCACTCGACTTGTACCGGATCCTTAAAGCATAGCAACTAGCGACCTAACATGCTAGTAAAAGATCATAGGTACTTATGGATCATGCAACTAGGGTTTCATTTCAACTCCTGAACGTAAATGCACATACAATAATAATAAGTAAATTCAGAAGTTTAAAGAAACACATAGGTTAATGAATAAACCGGGGCTTGCCTTCGTCAGCACAAGTAGGCACACACACTTCCGGACTTTGGCCGGGTCTTGCTCTACGGTCATGTAGTGCACGTCTCCTCCTCGCTCCCTCGTCCTCGTCGGCCCCGGCACAAGCGTATAGCTACCGTCGGGGACTTCTACACCGGGAATGCAATGCGGTGATTAGGAGTGCAATTATTTTACTTTAATTCAAAAACAGTACCAACAGCAACAAAGAGTGCTAGGTTGGTCATATTCACCTTAAGAAATGTATTTAATCATTTCTCCTTTTAAATATAATCAAAAAGGCTTATTTAGTCTTCTCTTTAGGTGATTGTGTGCACATCTATAAAAGAATATTAAATTTACACCCAAACAGCAAGGAATTTAGTTTTGTACCACCATTTTACTTTCCTATCTCATTTATTTCACTTATGTACAAAAGGAGGCATTTTCCTATTTTCCCTTTACTAGATTAATCTAGTTTGCAACTTTTTAATCAACTAAACACATCTCAAACTTGTCCAATGGTGCCCACTGGCTCTAATGACTAGGATCACTCTCTTGGACAGCAAGGAACTAATCTTTGCACCACTGAATTTAAATACACAAAAATAAAGGCATTTCTAGCTAACAAATAGAGGATTAATACATGACAAAATAAATATAACAGAAATGAATCCAAACTTTCTCTCACACATGCTTGGGTCCGAAACGAGCCTAAACAGCCAATCGACACACCTATAGCCCTCATGGATCTTGCTACACATATTTATGATTAAAAACAAGCATAAATTAGGAAACAATATTTTTAACAGAGATAAAATCATGGTAAATTCACCAGATGTGAATTTCAACATTTAAAGATGATATCCAGAAGTTGGGCTAAAGAATAATTATATTCTAGGCTACAAAAATCATCTAGGAAGATTTATCAATTTCACCAAATGATGTTTATAAAAAGATTTCTTCAGTAACTTTGTGCAATTTTTGTCACAGGACCTACACATGATAGTTCCCACAACATATCCAAAATGCAGCTCAAGATATTGTGTGGATTTTGCAGAAACACAAATCTAAGTATTTTACATTTCTATTTTTCAAGCAAAAACTGTATCTCAAAAGTATATATATATTTGGTGAAAGTTGTAGTTCTTAGTACACTGAGCACAGAAAAATTAAGTTTGCTATTTTTGGATTTTTCTACGATTTTTAATCGATTTTACAAGATCCAGCTGAAATACACAAAAGGGTAAGAATCTTCTTTCATCCCGCCCCCTAGAAGTTTTGAACCTTCACAATACTGCCCTCGCCTTTAACACTTAGACCCCCGAGTCCACAAATCCCCACGGGGGTACCCTCGGCGGCGGAGGGAGGCTCGCCGGCGGCGAGGTGGGGCCGGGGCGGCAAATAAATGACCCGGATGCTCGATTCCACTCACCTAGGGTCCGTGGCCACAGATTGGAGGGTAGGGGCTGCTCCGATGAGCGGGCGCGACGGAGACCGACGACGGCGGTCGTGGCTGCTCGGACTCCGGCGAAGATGGGGACAGGGGCTGCGCAATGCGTGGCTCGGTTAGCTCCCCTGCGACCTAAAGGAGGTGCTTTGGAAGGGTTGGTTTGCCCGGGGAGCAAGCGGAGCTTGGGGCTCGGCGGCGGCTGCGGGAACTCGGGTTCCGGCGGGCCGGTGGCTTGGCTAGGACCACACGCGAGCGTGCAAGCTCACGGGTGCGGGAGGAAGCGTTAGGCGTGCTCAGCGGCCATGGGCATGAGCGGAGCGAGGTGCTCGTCGGCGGTCGACAATGGCGGCCGCGGCGGGGGCTCGGGCGCTCGTGCGAGGAAGGACGGCGCCGGCCTTTTATATCCGGCGCGAGGCGGTTGGGCGTTTCTTGCGCACCAAGACTGCGGGGTCGGGGGTATGTGCGGTGGCACGGCTTAGTACGGTGAGGTATGGGCGGCGGTGTGCGACGGCGTCCGAGTCAATGGCGGCGAGGCGGTGCCGCCGTCCGGCCGCGTGGGGACTCGGCGCGTGGCGGCTAGGGGAGAGGGCCGGGAGGGTCGGTTCGGCGCAAATGGGTCCCACCGCGCGCGGACCGACGGCACCGGCCGGTCTCGGCGTGCGGGCCGGGGGGGAACCGCGGCGCGCGCGTCGGTGCGCGTCCGCGGTGCCGCGCGCGGCACGCTCGCGCGCGTGGGCGTGGTCGGCTTAATTTGAAATTTGCTTAGCTATGTTTGACTGCTAAAAACTCAATTTTTTGAAACACAAGTGGACCAAGTGATCAACAAAGCAAAGTTGTAGATCTCCTATTCCTCCACAACTTTTGTAGAGGGCATAGGGTCTTTTTCTCCACCATTTGTGCACAAATTGGGTGCCAAGTTGGCTGTTTTCTGGGCGCCGATGAATAGTGACCTCCGGCGTTGACTTGCATTTTTCACCATTTTGCACTTCAAACCAGCAATGCCACTCCACATGAAAGTTGTGTCCCTCGACAAAATACACAACTTTTGCATTGGGAGAATTTGAAGTGTTTATGGAAAATTTGGAGAACGCGGCAAAAGTACCGGCCGACACTTTGGTGGGTCAAAAGGGGTTCAAGGGGTTTGACTAGGGTTTTGACCCAACCTTGACCATGAGTTGACAAGGGGTGCCATTAGGGGTTGTTGGTGATGTTTTCGAAGTGATGGCCCGGGTTGGCCGTCGTTGGACCAAAGTCAACACCGTTGACCCGATCATTAGGGTTAATTAACCCGCCGAAAACTCCGGGGCATCACACACCGGCCCCCGGATGGGTTGGCTCGAGCGTGGCGCGGCTCGGTGTGCGTGCCGGCCCACCCCCCGGTCGTCCCATCACACGCGCTCACGTTGGTCAAAGCGACACGACAGTGCCGAGAGGTGGAAAAGGTGAGGAAGAAGAGAGTCATGTGGCCGACCGGGGGGCCCGAGCGTCGGCGAAAGAGAAGAAAGAAGAAGGGGGTGGCGCAAGGCCGGGCCGCGCGGAGGAACGGCCCGATGGGCTTGCTGGGCTTGGCCGGCGGCAAATTAGGCCGGGTCGGGCGGTTGGCTCCCACGGTTTGAGCCCACAGCAGGAGTTAGAGATTAGCAATTATTTGAACATGGGTATGAAATATATTTGAATTTGAATCACATTCAAATTCAAATATCACTCAAGTAAAATCCAAATAAAACCAAAGAAACTCCAACTCACTTATTTTAACATTATTTGGAATATATATTTTATAAATGGGTTTAATTGATGGAGAATTTAGGAGAGGGCTAGCAATTTAAGTTGAAAATTGGTAGCACTCCAATTCAAACAAAAAGTTTTAAATTTTTGCAAAATTTGCACACCTAGCTTTTGGTATGTTACATTGGGCCTCGAGCTCCACCCTTGATTGTTGAAGTTGTTGTTACGGAACCCGTTGTTGTTGCTATTGTTGATGAAGTCGGCTTCTTCCATTGTCTCGAGACAATCATTTCCCGAATGTCCCACATTACCGCAAACCTCACATGTCATTTGCGCGTCCATAATCTTGGTGGTTTCCATGTTGGTTGATACCTCCAATTTCTTCATGAGGAGGCCCATCTTAGCGGTGATCATGTCGATTCCCTCAACTTGGTGTGCGGCGCGAGTACGGGGTTGGAGATGGTCTCTATCCCAACCTTGATTTGCCACCATCTTCTCGATTAATTCCTTAACGGCCGGTACTTGTAGCGAGAAGAAGGCTCTCCAAGAACGGCCGCATCTAGGTGCTCACGGGATGTACGCTTGAGCCCGTGATAGAAGGTTTGAATTAAGAACCACCCGTGCATGCCATGGTGCAAGCATGCGGTGAGTACTCTGGAAGCGTTCCCATGCTTCCGGATGCTCTCATCATTCTCCGTCGCTAGAGAAGCCCGAAATTCTAATGTGGAGGGCATTGGTTTTGCCCACCGGGAAGAACTTTGCGAGAAATGCCTTTGAGCACTTATCCCATGTGTTAATGGCATCTCACTCGCATAAAACCATTGCTTCACCTTCCCAAGCAATGAGAATGGGAATAGGCGAAGACGGATTGCATCATCCATCACCGCACGGATAGTGAAAGTCCTACACACATCTAGAAAATGCTAGAGATGCGCATTGGCATCTTCATCGGGCTTGCCGGAGAATGGGTTTTCTTGCACCATGTTGATCAACGCCGGCTTGATTTTAAATTTTCCATCTCCCACCATTGTGGTTGGTCTGGTAGGGACATTAGTGTTGGAGGGGGCGGAAAAACTCACGAATTGTCCTCTCGGCCGTTGGTACTGACGAAGTGCTGTCTATGGGGTCGGCGGTGTTCACCTCTTGATTCGAGAGAAACTTCTAAGGGATGAGGACACGGGGTCGCACTCTCCTCACAAGTGACTCCGAACTGTTGTTAAAGTTGGACGGTAGGTCAAAACGAGTCATACACTACTCTACGTACACGAGAGTAGAGCAAGGGTAAACCCGCTTAAATAGCGGTTCACCGAACCTTGATAATTCTACCACACTGTTTAAACGGTATCTTATGCCTATTGCCTCCCCGGCAACGGCGCCAGAAATGCTTGTTGACGCTACTTAGCCTCACCACTAAGTGTGCACAAATGGTGATGGCGCCGGGAATGCTTGTCGGCACTCACTAGTGTCGCGGCTAGGTTCACACCTCTAGTAACGGGGCTAAGGAACATCCGGATAAAACACATGATTACGAAAGGTCCGCAAGAGCACGGATTACCGTTGTAGCACTTCACACGGTGGTATTCGGGTTATCGTATTTATATTTTCCCGTGGGAGGCACGACGGCAAAGATGATCGAGTAAATGGTAAAGAATAACCAAGACTTGGTAAAGAGCTAAAGCGGGGGATAACGAATAAAGGTATCCGGGGATAACTTGACACACGCAAGGAGATTTAGGTAAAAGACTAGAGAGGATAGCGAGCCGGGAGGACAACGAGATGAGAAAGGATCCTACCACAATCTATCTATTCTTGTCAACTCTAGGCAAAGGACCAAAGCAAATGATAACCAAGGCAAGCTAACTCTACTAGCTCTTCTAGTGTTCCGGGGGCATGCAAAGCCATACCCTCGGATCGCGATGAGAAGGGAGGACTACGACGCGCTGAATCCTACCGACCCGAACTAACGTGGTGGACTACGAGAGCCCGTCCGGAGCTGTCACCTCCTTAGGGTACCACAACTATTCCATTGCGCGGGACACCAATCTAAGACTATGGTAAGCTCTGACCACCGCGCTCACAACAAACCAAAGAACCTTTCCCCGGATATCACGAAGGAAGGTCTCTCTCTCCGGTGAAACACTGGAGATCAAGTGAAGAACGACCACAACACTATAGGGTTCAAGAGAGTTATGCTAACCAAGACTAAACTAACTTTGGTCTAAACCAAGAATAAAGATTCTAGAGCAAAGTAAACGCTGAATGTAATTGACTCTAAAGTTAAGATAGAAAGATAACTTGAATTGTACTTGAGTCTAAAGTCTAAACAAAGAAAGGATACAAGAGTACTACCGCAACTCTAAAGAAGACTCCTCCGAACCCCGAGACTAGCTCGACTTGACTCTAACTCTAAGTGAACAAAAGAGTGGAAATGAGATGCTCCGTCGCCGTGTGTCCATTCCGGCGAGTGTGAGGTGCCTTTTATAGGCAAGGGAGGTCGGTTGAGCGTGTGGGCCCATTTTCACGGTGTGGCCGGATTAGGAGGTGTGACCGGCCCTATGATCCACCACCTCTCGACTTGGACGCTCCCCGATCACTTGCTCCCGAGGCGGTTGAGGGTCAATTCCTTGGGTAGGTTTCGGCCGGTATGGCGGTTGGGAGGTGCGGCCGGCCCTCTAGGTGCGGCCCTACCCCGAGCCATGTGATGAACGACCTTCGCTCGGGGACGCTCGGAATGGCCTTGGAATGATGGTTGTGGCGATTGATCGGCCTGACAAGTGGACCCATTGATCCAAGTGATCCTAACCTCATCCATTCGATCAAACCGACGTTTCCTTGGTCGATCTCGTTCATTCAAGTTGTACCCACGGGAGAGAAGGTGTGTTGGACCGAAGACGTGCCACGGGGCAGGTGCGGACGCACTTGGCAGGGCCGGCCGCACCTACAGGGCCGACCGTACCTGGTGGTGCGGCCGTGCCTAGCTCATGTGGCACGTTGGTTCCTTTTCCCCCTAAATGTGTACCCGTCCATAATTTGCAACCCAACTCATGGAACTTTATTAGTATAAAAAATGTGCATGAAACTTGTTATATACACCTCTCGAACCTAAGGTTTTGACGGTCGGATCTTTGTTGTAAGGACTCGTCAACAAACTAGATTTGCACGTGGCCGGCCCTAGGCCCTCGTTTCATACACTCCGAGCATGCTCTTTTGTGTAGATGAAGTGTTGGTCGTTGCCCAAAGTTGGTTGATAACTGGTTTGTGGGTCCATGGATCTAAGTGAGGCTAATCTTGTCTTTTGGATTGAACCAACTTCACTCCTTCGATCGGATTGCTCGCAGCGGTGTTCCCTTGGATGACCGAGGCCCCGTGGTTCACCCGGCCAAGTTGGGCGGTGCGGCCTCGCCTAGGTGGTGCGGCTACACCCGGAGGTTCGGCCGGCCCCGGGTGGTGCGGCCGCCCCGCCTCCCCGGCCTCGGTGCATTGCTTCGTGGATTGTTTGATGGATCTCACACGATCGTGTCGAGTTGAATCGTTCGGACGCCGGTGCATGGAACCTTACTTGGAAAGAACCTACATAGGGGGGTAAGGTAGGTGCGGCCGTACCACTTGGTGCGACCGTGCCTACCATATGTGGCCCGTGCTCGCCCCCTAATCTTAGTCCTACGGATAAAAACTCAACACGGCTCGTGGAACCTTGTTAGCACCTAAAACATGCATGAAATTCGTTATAAAGTGCCATCGTAGGCGAGATGTTGATGGTCAAAAGTTTGTTGTAATGACCGTAAACAAACTCCCCCAACTTCACCCAAGGATGAGTGCTTCCCTCTAGAGGAGAGGTGTGACGCCCCGCATTTTTAATTAACCCTAATCGTCGGTCGACTCGGGCCGACAATGGGTCAAACCACGGTCAACTCCGGGTCCTCACCTCGAAAAACTCACCAACCAACTCTATTGAACCCTTTGATCTAGTGGACACACATGTGGGGCCAACCAATGGTCAAAGACTCGGGTCAAACCCCACTTAAACCCTAGTGCCCATAGCCGTCCTGTCGGAACTTTTGCCGCGTTCTCCAAAATTTACTTAAACACTTCAAAATCTACCTTTATGAAAGTTGTCCAGCTTGTTGAGGGGCACAACTTTCATGTAGATTGGCATTTCAAATTTTGGGTGGAAAAACATGAAAAACTTGCTCAAAGGTCAAGATTCCATGATCATGAACACGAGTCGGCATTCAAAGTTGGCAAGCCTCCCTTGCAAATTCCGTTGAAAAAACCCCATATAGTCTTTTTGAAAAAGGTAGAGGGTAGCTAGATCTACAAATTTCGTATTCGCAGTTTAGTGCGGTTTTATTCAAAAAATGGAGTTTTTCGTGTTCAAACAAGTGCTTAGCAACATTTTGGGCGGGCGTCGTCGCGTCGCGGCGTCGCGCGCGCCCGTGCGCCACGCATAGCCGACGCGCACGCCGCCGCCCTAAGCGTCCGTGCCGCACTCCGCCCGAGGTCGCGCGCCGCCCTAGGCCACACGCCTCCCCGTGCCGACGCCGCCCGAGGCGCCTCGAACCCCTCCCCCGTCGTGGCGCCGTATGCTCGTTGTGTGCGCGGCGGACCGCCGGTCCGTCCGCGCGCCGCCCTTACGCGCGCCCCGCCAAGGCGTCGTGGTACGACGGAATCCCCACCATCACTCCATCGTCACCCCCGGCATGCACCGTATATAAGGCCGCCGTGTTTCTCCTCCCTTCACGCCATCCCCGCCGCTCCCGGACGGCCGCACCGCGCCGCCGTGGCCGCCGCCGGTGAGCCGCCGCCTCGCTTCACGTCCGGGACACCGCGCGCGTGAGCAACCTCCTTAGGGTCCGTATCACCTCTACAAATCGCAAGTTGCCACCCGAGCGCCCACCCCCTCGCCGGAGCCCGAGCCACCGCGGCCACCGCCGCCGGACATCGCCGAGCCCCGCGCCGGCGACGGCCTCGCCCCAACCACGGCCACCAATTGCCCCTAGGTGAGCTTGAGGTCCGCCCCCGAGCCATTCCCCGACCGGGAGCGCGGCCGGCCCCGCCGGAATTTGGCCGGCGCCGCCGCCTCCCATGGTCGAGGGACCCAATTTCTTTCCGGGGGCCTAGTAGCAAAGATGCATCTTCAATAGTGTACTCCTTTTGCAGAAATTTGTAAAATGCGTAGAAAATCGTAGAAATTTCAGAAAAACGCCAAACCAATTTTGTTGGGTTCGTTGTGGAAAATACTACAACATTTGTTATACTCTCATGGTCTGATTCTTGATAGTTTTAGCACGAAAAACAGGAATGTGAAAAACCTAGATCAGCAATATCTCAAGATCTATAAATCCTGTGTGCCCAAATTTTGGATATGTTGTGTATTAGATTATGACTAGCTCCTGTGCCAAAAAGTGCACAAAGTTGTGTTGTAAATCTTTTTATATAAATTGTTTTCCATTTCGCAAGCTCTGTGTAAATGATTTTTGTAGCTAAAAATATTTATATTTTTATGCCCAACTTGTGCATGCTATCTTGTTATGCCAAGACACACCTTTGGTGAATTAATCACAATTTTTGGATGATCGAAATATTTATTCTTAATTTGTGCATGTTTTCCTTTGTAAATTAACAAAGCAAGATCGGTAGTGGCTCTAGGTGTACTTGCTTTGGTTCTCTAGGATGGTTTAGGACCGGAGAGCATGCATAAGGAAGATTGGAGCATTTTGATGTTTATTTAATTTTGTATGCATTTAATTTGATTTGCTAGCTAGTCTTTTGTTATTTTCCAAAGTATTTTATTTTCTAGCTTCCAAACTTTGCATGTGAGTTCGGTGGTTTAGTATAGATGTTTGATGCTTGAGAAACTCTCCTTTAAATTGTTAATGATTTATTGTTGATAAAAGCTTTAAAGGTCATTGACGGTTAATAGTTGTATCAAAGTTCGTTTGTGACTTGCAAGCGGACAAGTCTCCCGTCGTAGTCAAGGGACCCTTCTTCCCTCGAGTGGTGAACCCAAGGTATCGAATCCGTGGAACAATGTGCAACGCAAGGATTCAATCTAGTAAAGCAAGGTAAAGCTATCTATTGAAGAACAAAGATGCATCTAATCTAAGATATGATCAAGTAAACGAATCTAATCTAATCTACTAAAGAGGTAACAAGAGAAAGCAAGAGATAACCAATCTAGAGAATCTAGATCATGCTTATGTTGTAGCTCCAAACAAGATAGATGAAGATACCAAAGCGAATCTCATTAAAAGCATCTTTAAATCGTGGCCTTCCCATCCGACTCCGAAAACATCCGCCTTTCAAGACCCCCCGTTCGTCACAACGTATCCCTATTCATGCGGGGAGCTTAGGGCGAGTTCGATAGAACAAGTTGAAATCACTTGGCCGGTCCGTATGCACCTCTAGCCACCGCGGCTACAAGAGCACCCTATGTAATCTAGCTGCAAACTAGATCGTAGAAGAAGCAAAACCAAGAAGAAAACAAAATCATCGAGAAGGCACTTGATCGCTAGAAATCGAATTCATTTACAAACTTCACCATGAATGATTACATGAACAAGATCACCACCGGGGCCCTCCCTCGATCTTGATCCTCGCTCCGAGCTCCGACGTGGTCTTCCATGCAAGGTTCCCAAGTCGGCTAGGGAAACCCTAGACAACTAGCACGACCCTCATCTTCAAGTTGGTGTCCCTCAAGCTTCTCTCGCTCCTCGGCGGCGGAATACGACTTCGGTTCTCCGTGGCTCTCGGTCGGGGGGCTATTTATAGCCTGCGAAGCAATTAGGTCAAAGGAGAGGCCGATTGGGCCCCGAATTGGGCCGGGGCCGGCCGGCCTCGGGCCGGCCGGCTCCGGGCCCACTCGGCCCATCCCGCGGCCTCGCTTCGCCCGTGTTGCTTCCCACGTCTTCTAGATGTTCTCCCCTTTTGCATGTGGGCCCTTGACGTCGGTTTCTCTCCGAATTGGACTCAACTCCTTGTCTTGCAAGATTCGACACTTTTCACGGTTCGGTCCTCGGAGTTTATCATCTTCTCGGGCTTGGTCCTTGGGCTCTTGGAGTCATGTTCACTTCATTGCTTGACTTGTATCGGGCTTCAAGGTCTTGTCATGAGGTGCTTAATGAACTTATCCCGGAAGTCTTGCTTTCAACGTTAAAACCCCGCGTAAACACACAACTCCAAAACCGACATGCACAAGTGAACTTGTTATACCACGGGGGTTAGTACCAATGAATAAGATACAAAAGTCATGCCAACACCGAAGGTAAACTCATGGCTAGGTTGACGGATTTTCACCGTCAACAAAGGCCCTTATGGAGTAATGCTTTATTTAAAATAGGAAAATGCCCTTTTTCTTTCTTTTACCCTTTCTTTTTTTGTGAAATGCTTGTCAAATTTGTTTAAGGGCTAAAAACACACCCTTGCTATTGAAGAATTAATTTATAAATATTTATCATGTATATACCTTTACTAGGGAGAGGTAAAAGTATTAAACCTTCACGTGAAATAACAAGTATAAAGGAAAACATGAATTCAAGTGTGTAATAAAAGAATGAAACATATATCAATAATTACCTTCATAAAAACAAATGAATCGTTAATTATATGTTAAGGTGAATATGACTGAAAAGAGTTGGTTAAGATAAGCAATTTGTCACATCACCTAAACCCTGCATTGCATTCCGTGTAGATCTTCCTTACGGTGACTACTCGCTAGTCCCGGATGCCGAGGAAGGAGAAGCGAAAGCTGCTCTGCAGACGTGGAAGTACTCGACAACACCGAGGGTGCTCGGGCTAACCTTGCTAACGAAGGCAAGCCCCGGTGCATCCGATCTAGTGTTCAAATTTTGTTATACAATTATCTATGGATGCTTGTGCATTTAAGTTCAGGAGTTGTATGGAACCTTAGATGCATGATCCCTAGGTACCTGTGTCCCTACTAGTATGATAGGTCGATAGCTGCTAAGCTATAGGACCGTTACAAGTCGGGTGATGACATCACTCGCGAGAATAGGTTCCTAGATAGGAATCACAAGATCTCTTTAATGGTTTGCTCATGTGGTAAGAGCATGGGATGTGGACTCCGGTCCAATGGCTATCGTGGGTTAAGTGTTTGAACGTACTAAGCACTTGTCGGGAATGGGACCGGTAAGCCTAGTACCTTAATGAGACGGTTAGGGATTTAACTGTCACTACTCTTGGGATGCGTCTCACGGCTAGCTACCGGTGGTGTATGGTGAGTCCGGGTGCCTCGCGGGGTATGCCGGATAGCCTGCACCAAAGACTGTGGCCTTTTATCCCGACCCGAGGATTTTTGGGAACCGTTTGGTGGTTGTCCTCGCGGGGGCATCCCACCGTGTGTTTAGGTCTACCTTGCAAGGTTGGAATCAATCGATTGTCGGCCTCTCACCGTTATCTGAGACTACTTACTCCACTAGCCATGAGATCCCTAATGATGGAAGTTGATGAATTTTATGCTTGATTAATTGTATGGTACAACCTTGTCTATATTAGATGGCTAATTTAGTAAAGAATAATCCCACTAGAACCTGTGCTAAAATCTTGAAAATAAGGACATACTCTTTGTTACTTTTCAGCAAAAGAAACTCAGTGGCCCAAAGCCTTTCATGTCTAGAGTTGGTGAAGTAGTTATCACCGACGGGTAAGTCTTGCCGAGTATTAGTATACTCAGCCTTGCTATAATATGTTGATCCGGGTAATGCTTTCGGTGATGTGTGGCCCGAGAGATCCCGCCGGCCGGGAGCCGGAGTGGGTGGAGAATGACGACCGAAGGCATCATGGCCGGCCTCCCGTGGTGTTCTCGCTATCCGCTTAGTTGATTTCCGCTGTTTGAAAACTCTGAACTACGTCGTGAAGACAAAAACTTCGGTTTGTAATAATTAAACCCTTCGGGGTAAAATTCGGATGTTAATGATGTTGTATCTCTGGACTCGCCTTCGTGTGAGTTTTAATGCATATATATCGATCCTTTTTGCTATATAAGTGATTTACCGGGCGTTAACCCGGCGACTAACGACGGGATGGTACCTTATTACTACTTAATGACCAAAGTGGATTGGTTTAGGCGGTAGTATGGTATTTTCTTGGGCGGGTTGTCACAAGAGGCCTCTCCTTGGACAAAGAAGAGAAGAAAAGATCAAGCGAAGCCTACCAAAATTAGTGTTAGAATTATTAGTGATGTTTAGTATAGATGTTTGATGCTTGAGAAACTCTCCTTTAAATTGTTAGTGATTTATTGTTGATAAAAGCTTTAAAGGTCCGTGGACGGTTAATAGTTGTATCAAAGTTCGTTTGTGACTTGCAAGCGGACAAGTCTCCCGTCGTAGTCAAGGGACCCTTCTTCCCTCGAGTGGTGAACCCAAGGTATCGAATCCGTGGAACAATGTGCAACGCAAGGATTCAATCTAGTAAAGCAAGGTAAAGCTATCTATTGAAGAACAAAGATGCATCTAATCTAAGATATGATCAAGTAAACGAATCTAATCTAATCTACTAAAGAGGTAACAAGAGAAAGCAAGAGATAACCAATCTAGAGAATCTAGATCATGCTTATGTTGTAGCTCCAAACAAGATAGATGAAGATACCAAAGCGAATCTCATTAAAAGCATCTTTAAATCGTGGCCTTCCCATCCGACTCCGAAAACATCCGCCTTTCAAGACCCCCGTTCTATCACAACGTATCCCTATTCATGCGGGGAGCTTAGGGCGAGTTCGATAGAACAAGTTGAAATCACTTGGCCGGTCCGGTATGCACCTCTAGCCACCGCGGCTACAAGAGCACCCTATGTAATCTAGCCGCAAACTAGATCGTAGAAGAAGCAAAACCAAGAAGAAAACAAAATCATCGAGAAGGCACTTGATCGCTAGAAATCGAATTCATTTACAAACTTCACCATGAATGATTACATGAACAAGATCACCACCGGGGCCCTCCCTCGATCTTGATCCTCGCTCCGAGCTCCGACGTGGTCTTCCATGCAAGGTTCCCACGTCGGCTAGGGAAACCCTAGACAACTAGCACGACCCTCATCTTCAAGTTGGTGTCCCTCAAGCTTCTCTCGCTCCTCGGCGGCGGAATACGACTTCGGTTCTCCGTGGCTCTCGGTCGGGGGGCTATTTATAGCCTGCGAAGCAATTAGGTCAAAGGAGAGGCCGATTGGGCCCCAAATTGGGCCGGGCCGGCCGGCCTCGGGCCGGCCGGCCCGGGCCCACCTCGGCCCATCCCGCGGCCTGCTTCGCCCGTGTTGCTTCCCACGTCTTCTAGATGTTCTCCCCTTTTGCATGTGGGCCCTTGACGTCGGATTCTCTCCGAATTGGACTCAACTCCTTGTCTTGCAAGATTCGACACTTTTCTGGTTCAGTCCTCGGAGTTTATCATCTTCTCGGGCTTGGTCCTTGGGCTCTTGGAGTCATGTTCACTTCATTGCTTGACTTGTATCGGGCTTCAAGGTCTTGTCATGAGGTGCTTAATGAACTTATCCCGGAAGTCTTGCTTTCAACGTTAAAACCCTGCGTAAACACACAACTCCAAAACCGACATGCACAAGTAAACTTGTTATACCACGGGGGTTAGTACCAATGAATAAGATACAAAAGTCATGCCAACACCGAAGGTAAACTCATGGCTAGGTTGACGGATTTTCACCGTCAACATCTCCCCCATGCTTAAACCTTGCTCGTCCTCGAGTAAGCCTTCGATGGATATCATCATTGCCAAACAATGTTTAAACCTTGCACTTGATCATACATGAAAAAAACATAATGCTCTCAAAAGTTTCATTCGTTAAAGTTCCATAATGTACTAGCCTTCACCTCTACGGAGGGTAGATTGTTATTAAGCTTATCCCACAAGTATTAACATGCTCAAAAAGTTTTAAATAGATCTCGAATTTTTGAAATAAAGAACGAGATAAAGAAAAGCTAAACCAAACTCACAAATTTAAATCATCTCGTGTATTGCTCATGAACTCTCATCTCACTTGTCTCTCAAGCCTATATATTCTACTCCTTTCCCTCTCATAACATATATGTGTGGTAGGCTTTATATGGAGCTTTGGGAAAGTTTAGTCCTAACAAGATTTTATAAATGAGGTGTTGTCAAAACAAGACAAGCTTCTCATGGTCTTACCGAGACTCGTCAAAAAGGTCATTGGAAAATAATGTTAAATCAAGGAGGGGAAAGAGAAAAATACACACACTTTTAGATGAGTGGACATGTGCAAATGGCAAAGAGTGATCCCGAGGCACAAAGGAATTCCTCGTTATCGGATTGCACATGGTTGGAAAATGAGAATGGATCTTTTAACTTGAAGCATTGAATGCACTTTTAGAGAGCCGGGAGTTTACTTTACGCACATATATTTTTTTTCTCTCTTTCTCATATTTCTCATTCTTTTCTTTCTTTCATTCATTCATTTTTTTTCTTGTCATATATTCAGTCCATGACTTTCACAACGAAGTTTTGATGTTTTATACCTTGAAAGTCATGAGTATCACCGGATTTTTTTTCTTTCATCATTTTTATTAAATTATTCCCCTTTTAACTCTAAAACTGCACCGTACCTACCTCGTCCGCCATGCTTAGACGTTGCTCGTCCTCGAGCAAAGAGGCGAAAAATAAGGTAGGTACCGGAATATTTTTCCTTGGAGAGATACTTGAAATCTTCAATGTTGGCACCGTCTTGCGATCTTCCTTGAATTGATGATCCATTCTCAACAATAGGTTGTGGTCAAGGAGGTAATCACAAAAGATGATATTTGGTTTAAGGGTGGATATCCGGCGAGGTTTGTGAGATCTCCGATGCGGGGATACACAATGCACGGATAAAAGGCTAGCAAAAAGATAGATACGCAAAAACGGAATGACCAGCTTCTTAGTCTCGGGCCAGAGAAATCATGGCCTGCAATAACTCACTCAAGAATAAATCTTGTACACTAAGGTTTATGCACTCAAATATATATAAGGCTCGGATAGGTTGAGCAACACACAAGTGATATTTATGACAAGGTTAGCAATATTTTTGAGCATAAAAGACATCTTTAATCTATTCATGACTTGAGAGCACATAAAACACTATGGGTCTTTATTTTAATCATAACCTCCGCTAAAGATTAAGCTAGCATTTAGATAATTTCAGATTTGTATTTTTAAGAGAGCACTAGTTCAAACATGCATAAATCAATTACAAAGATAAACAAAGCGGCAATTATAATCATATATCATCATGGCACAAACTTTGTAACTTTACCAAAGGTAAAAACTTGGTGGCGACATTATTCATGATGAAAATAAACACTAAGATACATGCTGAAAAAAATTAAACTAACACACTTTCTGAAATTTAAATAAAAAACTGAAAACACTACGCATACATAGGCGCAAACAAGCTGAAAATTAAAGAAAAGGGGGTAAAGGAAAGATAACTAAAGCTCCTCCTCTCTCTAATCTTCCGCCGATGGTTGATATTGATAGTCTTGGTTGTTGTACCCTTACTTGCAATAGGAATGCACCACTCCTCCTATGAATTGTCTGACGGTGCTAGGTGAAAGTGTCCAAGCACATAAGCGAATGTTGCATTACCTTCACCCATTTGGTTTGCATTGGTTTGGATGGCTGCAATAATTTGCATGATCCTTGCAGCGTATCCTCCAATGGTGGCCACATTTTGTTGTGGTTGAGGAAGGTGTGCATATGGCTCCGCAAAGGCTACGTTGGGCACCGCAAAAAATGGTGGGGGTATGGCTGCACCACTCCCCCATGCTTGCATTGGTACACCACCGTAGTAATTTGGCGATGCCGGAATTTCTCCGAATGGTGGAACATAATTTTGTTGTGCACCTCCTTCTTGGGTCGTGGAAAAACCTTCTCCTAATCCTTCTTTATTATATATTTTTTTTTTTCCGCCGGCACAAGAAGTCCTTCCTCTAACCGATCTTCTTCCCCTCAAGAAAAGTCTTAATCTTCAATCCGGAAGGGGCAAATTCACCTAGGCCACTTCGAAGCCTCCTCTCTCATCTTCACTCTTATATTTTCCTTTCTTCATATATTCCTAGGGAAGTCCCGGTAGGAGATGATTTGGGTTCCTTGTAATACCCGGTTTTAAAGAGATAGTTAACATGGAGAGGTAACAACCCGATCTCCCGAATCCGATGTTGCTCACAACACCACCGGTTGATCATAGGTGAGTAGGGTTGATTGGCTGCGAGTAAATCCAATTCAACTCCGTGTTGGTTATCTATGTCTCTCTTATTCTCCCCAAAAATCCACTTGCACAAAAGTGACACACTTGGATGATGGGGCTCCTGGATAGTATTTCTTCGTTGATGGTCTCTTCCCGTGATCATACTCCAAAAACCTTCCCATGTGCCTTCATGCACATACTTGTTTCGGAGCTCCCTTTTGAAAATAGGAGACACTCGCCCATGGGTCTACGATACTAGAACATGCAATCGTTTCGAACATGAAAGCCAATCTAATCTATCGGGGATTGTGTTGAATGGATCCAAGGAAGCATTGAGGCCTTACTCCCTTTGCGGCATGGTTGCTAGCCTTAAGCATTAAAGTATTTTCAGCACAAGATGATAGATAGATAATCCAACAAAGTGTAATTACATCTCAAGATCGACTGCAACCCATGGATGAAAGGAGATTACCCCATCAAGGTGCTAGAAATAGCATCACTGATCAAGGTTACCCTTCCGACGGTGTCTTCCTTCTTCTCCACTTGTGGGCTCCCTCCAACGGAATGAGAGACTCAGCACTCCTTCATCAAGGGTATACGCCATGGTCATGAAAATTTCCTAGGCGAATTTCTTGTGGGTGTTTGCCGACACTCCGCTAGAGAATTGCACCGGTGTCCCGTGTGAAACCCAATATGTGGAGAGCTTGGTCGTCGATGTCGACGTTCGCTACAAGCCTCTACCCAAGGCGAGCGAGCTTCTTCTCCTCCTCCTTCGTCGTGATGATATACCCCTCGGAATACCGCGGAGCGTATGGAGGTGGAGCGGATGATCGTGTCAAGTGGCGAGGTTGGACGGGCGGCTCCTCTATACGTTATTGAGGTTTGGTAAACCTAATAAACGAGTTTTGTGTGGCCCTCATGCCACCAAGGAGAAGAGTGGTTCCTCCTCGGTGGTGCCGTGTCCTCCTCCATACTCCGAGGAAACTCGGAAACCGAGTGCCTCCTCGAAGAGGTTGTCGATGATGGCTTAGACGACGATGATCCCTTCTTCTTCGGTGAAAAGGCTTGTAGTTTTCCTCCATGATTGCAGCACTCTCCCTCACAAATATATATCCGGGGTTTTCACCCGGTAACAAGGTACACAAATATTATTTTGGAGTCTGGACTTTGAGTGGATTAAGGATGTGATTTGTTGCACGAAACAAATGCGGTGGATGGCTAAGTCTAAGGTGATTCCGGCCTACAAACTAGAGCACACGAACAATGAGTTGGATGAAAGACTTACCTCTCTCCTCCTCTTGGCTCGGTTCTTCTCTAGTGCATCATGTTGCTTCGTGACCGCGTACACCTTCCAAACGTTCCGGTCCACTCCTTCGCTTGCATTATTGCTCCTTCCACTTGATGTTTTCGCTTGATTCGCTTCCATACTCCATTGCCTCACATGCATCCATGATATTCCTACAAAACAAAGCCTTGGCTGCCCCCCATGCTTGTACTTTGCATGTGGTTTAAATATGTTGGAGGGGCATCCCGTGATGTATCATGGTGCATGCATGGTTAGGTTAACTAGAATGCCTCCCTTTAAGTGTGTTTAAGGCTAAGCACTCCTCTAATTTCGAAATTTAAAAATATTTTTCAGAGCCATGCAAGAGCTCGAACATAATTTTAGAGAAGTTTTTAAACCATTAAAAACAAATGCAAGTCGAAAATATTTTTTTATTACGTCGATTTCGGTCTCACCGGTATAGTTTGCCTTCATTGGTTGAGAGCAAGCTTTTCCCGGCTTGATCATGGGGGGCATAGGTTTAGGTCCTAATTTTGATTAGATGAGAGAGATTTTGAATGAAATAAAATTAAGTGAGGCTTAGAAAAATTCTAATCTTAGAGAAACCGAGGATATGGATTTCAAAACCAACCAAAAATCAAGTTTCTAGGTTCACGCGAGTCCTACCACATGCTGAAATTTAAATAACATCTAGATACAAGTCGTGGCTCCACTCGAGTGTTTTTTAGCATGAAAAACAAGTCAACCACAACATCTTAAAGAGGATGAAAGGTTGAGTTAGGTTCTGAAATTTTTTTTTGGTTTTGGTTATGGTTTCTCGAAAAGAAGCAAACAAACACATAGGATGGTTCATGTAAAGGGGTTATGATCAAGCAAAATATTCAACCAAGAATTATGTCTCTAATATTATTCAACCATTCTAAGCCTAAGGTTTTGCGTAGTAAAATTCAAAACTGAATTAGTAAAAAGACTCGAAAAACCTGGAATCGGGTTGTCCTCCCGTAGCTTATTCTTGACTCGACGAAACGGGTTGCCTCCCGCCTAGCGCTTCGTTTATAGTCCATGGCTAGACTTCTTCACTTGATTACTCCGGATCAACGCTCTTTGCGGGCGTTGCAATCTTGGGTACCCACTTTGGCTTAGTCAATTTTTTTGGTCTTCACCAGTGCCGGCTTTGTCCTTTGGTCTTGACGGATGCAACATCTTCCTTGTGGCTCGGCATCTCGAACTCCGGTCCTTCGGTCGTGATATTCATGGTCTCTAGTGTGATCCTTCATCTCTCCCGAATGAGTTTGAGTAGCCTTTGCCGTCTTGGGACCTTGGAGTTGTCTCGGATATTCTTCTTTGTTGCCCATCGGCGCGCCGGCAAGTTGTCCCACTTGCGTCTAGCATCTTTATCACGATGAACACTTCACGCTCCTTGCATGTGGATCTTGCCTTGGCAGCCTTTAGGTGTTGAGCTTCTTTCTCCATCTCCATCTTCTCCATCCTCCTCTTAAGTAAACCGATATGCCACTCAAGGAATCCAGCTCGTATGCATTCAGCTCTCGCAATCGTCATGCGGATAGTTGAGACTTTGATCTTGAACGGCCTCCCGGCGTCTTGAAGGTTTATGATAGGTAGATCAACAATGCCCGGGTGCATAGCTTGATCTCGCGCTCCGTGGTTGAGGTTGATCTTCCTTTGGACTTGGAGGTGGTGATTCCCTTGGAGATTTTGATGGTCCTTCGAGCTTGTGTTGCACGTCACCTTTGCCTGTAAAGTTTTCCTGGATCATCCACAAAAAAGTTTTGGGTTTCTTGGAGAGGTAGCCAACCATCTCCGGTTAGGGTTAGTGATAAAACAAAAATCTAACAAAAGAAAAATTAGGGTTAATCAAAACTAGATTAGATTGACTCTTTTTTTTTTTTTTGAGGATGATCAAACATAAGAGATGCAAAAGAAAATCAAAAGAAAAACTGAAAGATAAGCGATACTAGATCGGATCTTGATTGCTTGTTCCCCGGCAACGGTGCCAGAAAAAGGGGCTTGTTGACGGTTAATAGTTGTATCAAAGTTCGTTTGTGACTTGCAAGCGGACAAGTCTCCCGTCGTAGTCAAGGGACCCTTCTTCCCTCGAGTGGTGAACCCAAGGTATCGAATCCGTGGAACAATGTGCAACGCAAGGATTCAATCTAGTAAAGCAAGGTAAAGCTATCTATTGAAGAACAAAGATGCATCTAATCTAAGATATGATCAAGTAAACGAATCTAATCTAATCTACTAAAGAGGTAACAAGAGAAAGCAAGAGATAACCAATCTAGAGAATCTAGATCATGCTTATGTTGTAGCTCCAAACAAGATAGATGAAGATAGCAAAGCGAATCTCATTAAAAGCATCTTTAAATCGTGGCCTTCCCATCCGACTCCGAAAACATCCGCCTTTCGAGACCCCCATTCTGTCACAACGTATCCCTATTCATGCGGGGAGCTTAGGGCGAGTTCGATAGAACAAGTTGAAATCACTTGGCCGGTCCGGTATGCACCTCTAGCCACCGCGGCTACAAGAGCACCCTATGTAATCTAGCTGCAAACTAGATCGTAGAAGAAGCAAAACCAAGAAGAAAACAAAATCATCGAGAAGGCACTTGATCGCTAGAAATCGAATTCATTTACAAACTTCACCATGAATGATTACATGAACAAGATCACCACCGGGCCCTCCCTCGATCTTGATCCTCGCTCCGGAGCTCCGACGTGGTCTTCCATGCAAGGTTCCCACGTCGGCTAGGGAAACCCTAGACAACTAGCACGACCCTCATCTTCAAGTTGGTGTCCCTCAAGCTTCTCTCGCTCCTCGGCGGCGGAATACGACTTCGGTTCTCCGTGGCTCTCGGTCGGGGGGCTATTTATAGCCCGAGAAGCAATTAGGTCAAAGGAGAGGCCGATTGGGCCCCGAATTGGGCTGGGCCGGCCGGCCGGGCCGGCCGGCCCGGGCCCAATTCGGCCCATCCCGCGGCCCTGCTTCGCCGGTGTTGCTTCCCACGTCTTCTAGATGTTCTCCCCTTTTGCATGTGGGCCCTTGACGTCGGTTTCTCTCCGAATTGGACTCAACTCCTTGTCTTGCAAGATTCAAGCACTTTTCGGTTCGAGTCCTCGGAGTTTATCATCTTCTCGGGCTTGGTCCTTGGGCTCTTGGAGTCATGTTCACTTCATTGCTTGACTTGTATCGGGCTTCAAGGTCTTGTCATGAGGTGCTTAATGAACTTATCCCGGAAGTCTTGCTTTCAACGTTAAAACCCCGCGTAAACACACAACTCCAAAACCGACATGCACAAGTGAACTTGTTATACCACGGGGGTTAGTACCAATGAATAAGATACAAAAGTCATGCCAACACCGAAGGTAAACTCATGGCTAGGTTGACGGATTTTCACCGTCAACAAAGGCCCTTATGGAGTAATGCTTTATTTAAAATAGGAAAATGCCCTTTTTCTTTCTTTTACCCTTTCTTTTTTTGTGAAATCTTTGTCAAATTTGTTTAAGGGCTAAAAACACACCCTTGCTATTGAAGAATTAATTTATAAATATTTATCATGTATATACCTTTACTAGGGAGAGGTAAAAGTATTAAACCTTCACGTGAAATAACAAGTATAAAGGAAAACATGAATTCAAGTGTGTAATAAAAGAATGAAACATATATCAATAATTACCTTCATAAAAACAAATGAATCGTTAATTATATGTTAAGGTGAATATGACTGAAAAGAGTTGGTTAAGATAAGCAATTTGTCACATCACCTGAACCCTGCATTGCATTCCGTGTAGATCTTCCTTACGGTGACTACTCGCTAGTCCCGAAGCCGAGGAAGGAGAAGCGGAAGCTGCCCTGCAGTACATGGAAGTACTCAACGACACCGAGGGTAGTGCTCAAGCTAACCTTGCTGACGAAGGCAAGCCCCGATGCATCTGAGCCAGTTTTCAAATTTTGTTATACAATTTATCTATGGATGCTTGTGCATTTAACTTCAGGAGTTGTATGGAACCTTAGATGCAAGATCCCTAGGTACCTATGTCCTTACTAGTATGATAGGTCGATAGTTGCTAAGCTATAGGGCCGTTACAAGTCGGGTGATGATGTCACTCGCGAGAATATGTTCCTAGATAGGAATCACAAGATCTCTTTAATGGTTTGCTCATGTGGTAAGAGCATGGGACTTGGACTCCGGTCTAGTGGCTATCGTGGGTTAAGTGTTTGAATGTACTAAGCACTTGTCGGGAATGGGACCGATAAGCCTAGTACCTTAATGAGACGGTTAGGGATTTAACTGTCACTACTCTTGGGATGCGTCTCACGGCTAGCTACCGGTGGTGTATGGTGAGTCCGGGTGCCTCGCGGGGTATGCCGGATAGCCTGCACCAAAGAATGTGGTCTTTTATCCCGACCCGAGGATTTTTGGGAACCATGTGGTGGTTGTCCTCGCGGGGGCATTCCACCATGTGTTTAGGTCTACCTTGCAACGTTGGAATCAATCGATTGTCGGCCTCTCACCGTTATCCGAGACTACTTACTCCACTAGCCATGAGATCCCTAATGATGGAAGTTGATGAATTTTATGCTTGATTAATTGTATGGTACAACCTTGTCTATATTAGATGGCTAATTTAGTAAAGAATAATCCCACTAGAACCTGTGCTAAAATCTTGAAAATAAGGACATACTCTTGTTACTTTTCAGCAAAAGAAACTCGGTGGCCCAAAGCCTTTCATGTCTAGAGTTGGTGAAGTAGTTATCACCGACGGGTAAGTCTTGCTTGAGTATTAGTATACTCAGCCTTGCTATAATATGTTGATCCAGGTAATGCTTTCAGTGATGTGTGGCCCGGAGAGATCCCGCCCGGCTGGGAGCTGGAGTGGGTGGAGGATGACGACTGAAGGCATCATGGCTGGCCTCCCGTGGTGTTCTCGCTATCCGCTTAGTTGATTTCCGCTGTTTGAAAACTCTGAACTACGTCGTGAAGACAAAAACTTCGGTTTGTAATAATTAAACCCTTCGGGGTAAAATTCGGATGTTAATGATGTTGTATCTCTGGACTCGCCTTCGTGTGAGTTTTAATGCATATATATCGATCCTTTTTGCTATATAAGTGATTTACCGGGCGTTAACCCGGCGACTAACGACGGGATGGTACCTTATTACTACTTAATGACCAAAGTGGATTGGTTTAGGCGGTAGTATGGTATTTTCTTGGGCGGGTTGTCACAAGAGGCCTCTCCTTGGACAAAGAAGAGAAGAAAAGATCAAGCGAAGCCTACCGAAATTAGTGTTAGAATTAGGTGAGAGTTGAGGTGCGAGTCCGGGAGAAGCCGGAGTTGTCGGCTTCCTCCCTTCCTCTTGTACTTCGGCAGATGCGACTCCGCTTCGAGTAACATCCGGGTAACTCTTAGGCGTTCTGGATTTAATTAATTAATTAATTAAGTTCAGTTTTATTATTTTTGCTTGTGGGCTCCTTGCTTAGATTAGTGTTCTAGTAATTGCAACGCTAGAATAGTAGTCACTAGAGTAGATGTGGTGTCTAGTCTTGCGATTACCTTGGAGTACACCTAGTGGCACAGATTTTTGTGGTAGCCCCAGGTGGTGACAGCCTTGATGGCCTGTGTAGTCCACCACGTGAGATCCACTAGAGCATAGTAGGACCCCTGCTTAGCTTGCCTAGCCCCCTTCTCATCCCTTTCTGGGTTAGGACGGTTGATCAAGTGTCCCGAAGCAAGCATCGTAGTAAACGCCGATCTTATCTTAGTGTCCAGAATCCTTCGAAACCCTCCTTACCTCTCCTACACTCTTATCATATCTTCTCTTGTCCAAGGCCGACCTTGATTCTTCACTAGTGCACACACGTTATGTGGATTCGATACCCTGGAATACTCTTGGTTGAAAGCTACACCAGTATTCGTACGCTTGCAGACTTTGAGGACCATGTGCGGTTCGAGGACCGGTGGATGATCGCTTCCTGGTATGATGAGTGATTGACAACGTTGTGTGGACTGATTCTTGGCTAAGTATTGCAGGTGCAGGTTGCGACTTGACTAGTGTTGGTACAGGTGAAGAACAAGCGCGAAAGGTCATCACCGGTGAGGCATCCAGGTGTAGAGAAGACAAGTAGGCTTGGTTCGAGGGACCCAGTGGCTAGCGGAGTCAAGTGCGGGCCGCATGGTGGTAAGAACAGCGGTACGAAGTCGTGGACGGTTTCTTGGTTGAGCTTCAAAACCAAGGTCGAGTCGGGACTACGTGGGAGCCGAATCATGAGTGGCGATTGGCGGAGGCTACACCGAGTTCGCGGGGTTTGCAGTGGTTCACCAGAAAACCACTGGGTTACTCGGTTGAGCCACAAAACCGAGGCCGAAGACTCGACGAGGAGGTGCGGCCACCCAGGCCGGTCTAACCGCCCAAGAGGGGCGGTTTGACCGCCCTAGTCACTGGCGCCGAGATGCTTCGAAGCGGAGGATACGCGTCGGGATAGCAAGGCTTGCGTCGAGGCTAAGCAGGTTGCGGTCGCCGGGCATCCGTCCGATGAAGAAAATCTGAAGACTTCCAAATTCTCCCTTGAGGGGCTTGTATCCCTAGTTATTAAGTGAGGGTAGTTTAGTCTTTTGGGTGCCTCCATATATACTCTTTGAGGGGGTGGATGGCAGCCAACTCTAGGGACTCTAGCTCATTTGTTTTCTCATTTACTTCCTTATTTTCTTCTAGTTTTCTAGGACTAGCTTGAGAGCTTCATGTGAGATCTAGAGAGAGGGATGGATGTATGGGTGGCAAGCTAGACCTTGTACGAACCTTCATGGTACGTATAGATGGTTCGGCGTGATTCCTCAAGGTGGTGAAGTGCTTTTCCCGTCATTCTTTGTGGTAATTTTTGGAGCTCTTTGTTGTGCTTTTCTTGGCGGAGTTTTGAGTACGATTTCTTGGGGATTTTGTTGGGTGTCACGTATGAGGACCTTGTGCCTCTTTGGCTGTGACTTTGCCTCCAAACCTCCCTTGAATCGGACTCGATTTGGTGGTTTTTCGAGTTGGCTGAGTTCTTGACCTAGAGAGACGATTTATTCGATTCCTCTTGATTGTGAGCAATTCGGGTCGATTCCTTTGAGGTAGAGGTTGCCCAGGAGGTAACCCAGCTATTCCCAAAGTTTCGCTGCAATTCGTGGAGTGATTCGGGAGATCGGGCGATGGGAAGTTGAGGTTTGACCTGCGGGTAGGTTTTCTGTAAGGGGCGGTCTAACCGCCTGGGAGGGCGGTCTAACCGCCCTGGGCCTTCCAGGTCGAGGTTTTGATTTTGCCGGATTTTTCTCTATGAGTATGTTTGCCTTGATCAGAGGAGCGTTCAGGTGAAATTTTGGGTCGTTTTCGTGTTGTTTGCTAGGAGTTCTTTGCTGGGTACAAGAGGTCAGACCGCCCCTGGTAGCTGGTCTAACCACCCCTAGGCCCCTGGGTGAAGTTTTGGTTTTCGCCAAGATTTCCTGGTAGCTAGCTTGGCCTTGACCAGAGATCTCTGTTGGTGAAACCGTGGTGCGTTTTGGTGCTCGGAAGAGGTGTTTCGGAGGATTTCTTGGTTGCCTGGTGGAGGCGGTCTAACCTCCCCCCATACCTGGTCTAACCGCCCCCCTCTGAGCAGCTGGTTCCTGAGTTGTTTCCTATGTTGTGGGCGCGTAAGAGCTGAGGTTGCTGGTAGGGTTTGTTCCTAGGACCAGTAGCACTCCAGTGGCTACGTGGTTTTGGCAAACAGAAGGCAGAAGTGCGGAGCGTGTGATTTTGGGGGTCCGACTGAGCGAATTCATCTTGTTGGAGTTTCAATCTCATTCGAGAAGAATTTTTATCGGCTCCCATTCACTCCCCTCTCTCTGGTCGCCTAATCGATCCTTCAATTGGTATCAGGGCCGATTCCGGTCTTTATTGACTCTAGCCAGTCTAAGATCCAAAGAGGGCATACCAGGAACGAGGTTCGGGTCCTCCACACTTCGATGGGAAGAAATACAAAATGTGGAGTAAGCGGATGGCGGCGTTCCTCCGCGGAAAGGGTCAGATCCTTTGGGATGTCACGGTGGACAACAGTTATGTCCAGTGGATGAACTTCCTTGCTCCAGGATCGAGGGACATGTTCGACGCCAACAACAAGGCGGTCGACTACTTGTTTCGTGATCTGTGTCAGCCTGAATTCGATCGGGTGCACACGAAGAGCTTGGCTCGTAGAATCTGGTCGGTGTTGAGAGAAGCTCATGTTGGGAATGCCCAGCTTCAGGCTCGGATGTATGCGACCTACCGGAGAGAGTACGAGAACTACACTCATCTCCCCGGCAAGTCCATCGATGCCTTGTTTCAGAGGTTCACGGTGGTTGTGAACAACCTGAGGGCCAATGTGGACGTGCTCCCGTACAATGATCATGATAGAGCTGTTAAGCAATTACACTCTTTGGATCGTACGGTTTGGGGCGGAAAGTTCGAGGCCATTGTGGAGTCGTAGAAGTATGACACTCTGACGGTGAACGAGCTGTTCTCGAAGCTCAAGTCGGTTGAGGTGGATAGGGGCATGACAGCCAAGATCGAGGGCCCGACTGATTCTCATAGTCTCACCCTCGTCGGTGGTTTGAAAGGAAAGGCTAACACTAACCCATCCACTAGGATGTTCTCTTTGTCCTCTTTGATGTCTATGCCAGATCAGGAGTTCGATGTGCTTGGAGAGGACGAGCTAGCGTTGCTGACAAGGAGGTTCGAGAGGCTGCACGAGAACCGGGTGAACATGAGGAGGAACACGAGGACATGCTTCCAATGCGTCCAGCCATGACACTTCATCGCCGACTGCCCAGAGAAGGTCGAGAACAAGGATGGCTACAAGCACAAGTCAAGGACAGATGTCAAGTACCGGTCGAGGCGTGACCACAAAGTAAGCACAAGAACAAGCACAAGGACGTGCGACGATCAAGGAAGAAGGAGAGCCGAGGCAAGGCCCTAGCGATGGTGGGAGCGAGCGACGTTGACTCCAGTTCCGCGTACTCCACCTCGAGTTCAAGTAGCAGTGAAGATGAAGGTGATCGTTGCAAGGGCGAGGAAGTCGTCCAAGAACCGGAGTGGGCCGAGCCGCTTAGCTAGAGACGGCTTCGCACCATGGTGCCGAGCTCCGGCGAGCAAGAAGAGCACACGGAGCGACTCGGATTTTGACTCCGACAACGAGGTGCGTGATGAACTTCCCTTGTTCTGTCAGGAGAATGAATGGCTTGGCTTGTTGCTTGATAATTGTGATGACATGCTTAGAGAGGCTAATAAAATGAGGAAAGAGCTCAGGGCTTCGCTTGAGGATGCTAGAACTAGAGTTGCTGAGTTAGAAACACAAAACTTGGATGCTAAGCTTGAAATTGACTCTCTTAAAGCTTCACTTGTTGTTTCTGATGAACTTGAATGTCTTGATTGTCCTATTTCCTTGTTGATCTTGCTTTGTTTAAGGAAAAGCATGCCTCCAAGTGTGAGGAACAAGATGTGCTTAGGGTTGAAGTGGTCGAGCTTAAGGCTAGACTGCTTTGCTAGGTGCTTGCACTTCTTTCCTTGTTTTGCATCGAAAAATTGATGAGATGCATGCTTATATTGTTTCTCTTGAGGCTAAACCGAAAGAACGAATTCCTACATCTTGCTCTACCCGTGAATTGCATGCTTTGAAGAATTTGGAACTTGCACATTATGTTGATCGTTTGCAGGATGAGAATGATGAGTTGAGATAGTTGATGGGTTGGTTGTCTGGTCACGAGCCTCAGTTGAGGATAATGATCGAAACATACAAGAGGCAGGATGGTGAGGGACTTGGGGCAAACAAGGTTGGTGAGGGAAGTGGAGAGAATATCCCAAAGCCACCAAAAACCCATCATGAAAATGATTTCCCTCCTAAACCTCACCATCTTAGGAACCGACTAGACACATCTCCCGGCTCCACCCGTGTTTCCCCCACAAACAAATGATTTCCAAAAGCCTATCAAGTTTGTGAGCACTTCGGGGGAAAGTGTTCTTTGGGAAAGAAAGTGAGAAGGCTAGTGAGGAGAAACCGGTTGAGAAGTCGAGTGGAGAGAAACCAAGTGAACAGCCCCAACCTAAGCCTAAGCCTAAGCTTGTGAGGTTCCATTGTGGCTATTGTGGGAAAGAGGGTCACAAGGATGAGTTTTGCTTCAAGAGGAAGCGTGAGGAAAGGATGGCAAAGGAGTGGGCGAACAAGGATAGGTACAACCCTTCCCATGGTGTACCTAAGCCTCGTATGCCACTGCCCAGGGGTAAAGCTGTGGTGAGAAGTGTTCCGGCATGGGGAGATGCGAGTTCCCGCAGCCGAGGAGCTGTTCTGGAGAGGGCGGTCAGACCGGCCTGGCTAGGCGGTCAGACCGGCCCTGCCCAGAGGGGGGCGGTTAGACCGGCCTGGCTAGGCGGTTCAACCGCCCCCGACCCCGGGTGGTGTGGTTTTCGAGGTGGTCAGTTGAGTGGTTTCAGTTTTAGAGGTAGTGGTGCTGGTGGTTGGTCTGGAGAGTCTGCAGGTGGTCAGTTTGCTAGGCGTTCTCCCCCTCGTGCTCAATACGGGGATGGGAGGAGTCGCAGCTTTGAGATGGAGAGGAGGGACGGTCCACGACCTCCCTTTCGTGGTTTTGGTCCTCCTCCAGTTAGAGAGGGATGGTTCCCTCGTAGTGGTTTTCGTGGTGGTGTTCGTGGTAGTAGCTTTGGTAGGAAAGATGTCTTGGATTGTGCTAACCCCACTTTTGAGCAAATGGCTCGGCACTTGGTTTTACTCTTTTGGTACTAACCCTAGTGCTTTGAGTCATTTGTTCGCTCATGTGCTCGTTCTTGAATTTTAGGTGGGAGACTTGAAGAACATTTGGTTGATTGACTCCGGTTGCTCGAGGCATATGACCGGAGACAAGAGGTGGTTCAAGTCTCGTCCGGTGGTGACAAAGAGGTACATCACCTTTGGGGACAATGGGCGTGGGTGTGTGCTTTCGGAAGGTGAGATTAAAGTGAGTGACAAGATCACTCTCGGGCGTGTTGCTCTTGTTCAATCGCTTGGGTACAATTTGCTTTACGTATCTAGCCGTTGGATGAGGGTTTTGAGGTGTTGTTTCGGCCTGGTGGTTCTCGGATTTTGGACTCTCGAGGGGACCATGTACGTATGGTCGTTCCCGAGGGTCAGGTGTTTCGGGCTGATTTTTCTCAGTCTTCTGGTGTTGAGCGTTGTTTCTTGGTTGGCTCTTCGAGTGAGTTGTGGAAGTGGCATAGGAAGTTGGGTCACTTGAGCTTTGACCTTTTTTCTCGCTTGAGTAAACTCAATTTGGTCCGAGGATTGCCACGGTTGAGATTTGAGAAAGAGTTGGTTTGTGCTCCGTGTAGGCATGCCAAGATGGTAGCCTCTTCTCACCAGCCTCTCACCGATGTGATGGCCGAGCGTTCATGCGAGCTGCTCCATATGGACCTTGTTGGCCCGGCTCATGTGCGATCCGCGAGTGGGAAGTGGTATGTCCTTTTTGTGGTGGACGATTACTCTCGGTATGCGTGGGTGTTCTTTCTTGAGGATTAAGGGGAGACGTTTGGTTTTATTCGAGATCTTGTCTTGAGGTTGAGGAACGAGGGGCATGGAGATGCCATACGAGCAATCCGCGGTGACAATGGCTCGGAATTCGAAACTCTCGTTTTGAAACCTTTTGCCATGACTTGGGTCTTGAACACCGCGTTTTCGAGTCCATATACGCCTCCCCAGAATGGTGTTGTGGAAAGGAAAAACAGGACCTTGTGTGAGATGGCTCGGACGATGCTTGATGAGCATAGGACTCCGAGAAGGTTCTGGGCTGAGGCAGTGAATACCGCGTGCTATGTGTCAAACAGGATCTACCTCAGAGTGCATAAGAAGAAAACATGCTATGAGTTGATGCACGGTCACACACCCAAGGTGAGTCACTTCCATGTCTTTGGTTGCAAGTGCTTTATTCTGAAGAAAGGGAAGAAGTTGGATAAGTTCGAGGCTAGGTCAGTCGATGGTATTTTCTTTGGTTACGCATCTCACTCTAGAGCATTTTGCGTGCTCGATCTTGAAACTTACCAAATAGTGGAGACTTTCGAGGTAACCTTCGACGAGACACAGCCATGTTGTCAGCTTATTTTTTAGTGTGCAGGTGATGACGAACTTGGCGAGGAGATCTTTCAGGAGGAGGAGCATGAACATCGAGATGATGAAGATGGCGGTGTGGTGCCCGCGGCTGAGCATGTACCTACTACTTCGACTACGGTGATGGACGACCCCTCTCCCACACCTACGACGACGAATCAAAATCAAGGAGAAGCACGTTGAGGGGGAGGTAGCATCAAGGCGAGAACCTCCCCGACGAGTACAAGTGGATCACCCGGCTTCAAGGATCATCGGCGACATGAATGAACGCACTACACGGTCGAGGGTTCGGAACATTTTTCATTTCGCTCATGCTGCATTTGTTGCTACTTTTGAGCCGAAAGACATTAGACACGCTCTATCGATCATAATTGGGTTAATTCGATGCAAGAGGAGTAGAACTTTGAGAGAAATCAGGTTTGGGAATTGGTTGATCCTCCCCAAGGGTGTAAGCCGATTGGGACAAAATGGGTGTGGAAGAACAAAGAGGGAGATAAAGGTGAAGTGGTGAGAAACAAGTTAAGGCTTGTTGCTCAAGAGTTCTGTCGAAATGAGGGGATTGACTACGAGGAGACCTTTGCTCTCGTAGCTTTGTTTGGTGGCGATTAGGATCGTTCTAGCCTTTTTTGTGGCTAAAGGGTTCAAGTTGCACCAAATGGATGTGAAGAGTGCCTTCTTGAATGGTGTGTTGGAGGAAGAAGTGTATATGAGGCAACCACCGAGGCTTGAGAGTGAGAAGTACCCCCACCGGGTGTACAAGTTGAGGAAGGTGTTGTATGGGTTGAAGCGGGCGCCTAGAGCTTGGTATGGTAGGTTGAGGGGTTTTGTTTGAGCGAGGGTTTGACATGGGAAAGATCGATTAGACCTTGTTTTTCCTCGGGCGGGGCAAAAATATCCCAATTGTGCGGGTGTACGTGGATGATATTGTCTTTGGTGGCTCGTCTAACTCTCTTGTTGCAAGCTTTGCGAGAGGATATGAGTAGGGAATTTGAGATGAGCATGATGGGTGAGTTGCGGTTCTTCCTCGGGCTACAATCAAGCAATCGAAGGAAGGAACATTTGTGCACCAAGCCTAGTACACCAAGGACATTGTGCGGAAGTTCAAGATGGAGGATTCCAAGGCTATGGCGACGCTGATGAGTACGACTACATCTCTTGATGTGGATGAGGAACGTGAACACGTGGACCAGTAGGAGTACCGAAGCATGATCGGGTCACTCCTATACTTGACGGCGACGAGGCCGAACATCCAGTTCTCTGTATGTCTGTGAGCTCGTTTTCAAGCGTCTCCAAGGACTTCACATCGGCAAGTGGTTAAGCACATTTTCAGGTACTTGCGTCACACTCCCGACTTCGACCTTTGGTACTCTGCGTCCTCTTCTTTTGGTGCTTCATGGTTTTTCAGACGCGGATTTTGCCGGGTGTCGGTTGGATAGGAAGTCCACTTCTGGGACTTGCCGATTTTGGGATCTTCTTTGGTGTCTTGGTCTTTACGCAAACAGTCAAGTGTTGCTCAATCCACTACCGAGGCGAGTATGTTCTTGTAGCTAGTTGTTGCTCTTAGCTCCTTTGGATCACATACACCATGAGTGACTTTGGTGAGGTGTATACCCAAGTTCCACTTCCATGTGATAGCACCGATTGCCATAAGTATTGCAAAGAACCCGGTCCTTCATTCCAAAACCAAGCACATAGAAGTGAGGTATCATTTTACGAGAGACAATGTAGAGAAAGGGAAGGTAACCTTGATCCATGTACCCACACATGACCAACTAGCCGATATTTTCACCAAACCCCTAGATCAAGCAACTTTCACTCGTTTGCGGGGGAGCTTGGTGTGTGTTTCATTTCTTGAGTTGGGTGTGTGGGAACTACTTTGTAGCATATGTATAGCTTTCTTTTATGCATTTATTTGTATCTTAGGTTGCATGCATTTTGTATCATATGCATTCGATAAGAAAAGCTTCTCCTATATACATTGTTCACCATGATGTGCTATATATGATCGTGTGAGCTAGTTTGGTATGCTATGGTTAGTTTGGCTTAGCTCTTGATGATCTTGATTTATAATCCATGGTTGATGGCTATGTTTTGAAAAATGTCACATATATGCTCTCATCGGTAAATGCCTTCATATGATCTTGACATGTTTTAGAGGCTTTGTTATGCTTAATTTGTGGTTGGATAGCTAGTTTATTGATCATATGGGGCCAAAGGCTCATTTGCCATCATGAATGTTTAGCCCTCTTGCTTTATCTTGTGGAGGGGCATAAGTTCTTTTTTGTCGCAAAGACATTTCATGTACCATTTAGGAATCCGAAAATGAAATGAAAATGCTCGGAAAATGTGCTCCCATGTCATATGTGCTAAATTTAAATTTGTTTTGGGTGCTAAACCGTCGCATGATGCCTACCAATGAGAAGTCTCATATATAGAAGTAGGCACATGGGTAGGGTGGCTTTGACATGACATGAGGTGCTTGTGGGTGTTTGTGATGGTCTTATGATTAGAATGGTTGTCCTAGCATGAAGTTTGTGTGGCTTTGCCATTTTGACATGTTTTGCTCATGTTTAGTATTTTTCTCATGAGAGGGTAAATTTCCGCAAAATTGCTCAAATCCTTTTTAGCCTTGTCCAATGGTTGTGAGACTTGGTGATTATGTAGTTTAGGTCATTACGAACCTGTAGAGTATCTAACTTGCTCATTTGGACATATGTAGCATCTTGTGATGAATTTAGTATATTTGAGAAGCTATATGTTGAAGCTTTTCGCATTTTGCCTTGATTCATGCATTGTCAACAAGGGGGAGAAGATTGTGCATGTTTTGGACACTCGGGAGCATTTGGAAGGTGTTCCAATTGGTTCGGGCAAATTTTAAGCGAGTTTGGTGCGGGGCGGTCACATGGGGCGGTCTAACGCGCCCCAGGCGGTCGGATGTGTGATAGGCGATCTAACCGCCGGTGATGGCGGTCTAACCGCCCCGGGCAAAGTGAGCGATTTTTGCTCTTTGTTGCATTATCGTGTTGCATTCTTTGCATATGTGCGGGGGGAGCTCTTTGTGGTGTTCGAGCTTTGGATTGGTGGTTTGTGCTCTTTGCTTGAGCATTGTTTTGTCTCGGATGTGTCGAGTCGTTGCCCTTGCCTAAGGGGTCCGAGACTTGTCTTCTTCAAGTGATCTTGTTCTTTGCCTTTCTTTGGCTTTCGATCGCTTGTTGAGGTTTCTTTTTATTCGTTTCTTTTCTTTTCCTTTTCTCTTTTGTTACCAAATCTTGTGTGTTGTCAATGCACTCATCAAGGGGGAGATTGAGGACCATGTGTGGTTCGAGGACCGGTGGATGGTCGCTTCCTGGTGTGATGAGTGATTGACAACGTTGTGTGGACTGACTCTTGGCTAAGTATTGCAGGTGCAGGTTGCGGCTTGACTGGTGTTGGTGCAGGTGAAGAACAAGCGCGAAAGGTCGTCGCCGGTGAGGCCTCCAGGTGTGGAGAAGACAAGTAGGCTTGGTTCGAGGGACCCGGTGGCCGGCGGAGTCCGGTGCGGGCCGCATGGTGGCAAGAACGGTAGGACGAAGTCGTGGACGGTTTCTTGGTTGAGCATCACAACCAAGGTCAAGTCGGGACTACGTGGGAGCCAAGTCATGAGTGGCGATTGGCGGAGGCTACACCGAGTTCGCGGGGTTTGCGGTGGTTCACCGAGAAAACCACTAGGTTACTTGGTTGAGCCACAAAGCGGAGGGCGAAGACTCGACGAGGAGGTGCGGCCACCCGGTCGGTCTAGCGCCGGGAGGGGTGGTCGACCGCCCTGGCCGGTCTAACCGCCCGGGGGCGCTCTAACCACCACCGGTCGGCGGCGCCGAGATGCTTCGAAGCGGAGGACACGCGTTGGGATCGCAAGGCTTGCGTCGAGGCTAAGCAGGTTGCGGTCGCCAGGCATCCGTTCGATGACGAAAATCTGAAGTCTTCCAAATTTGCCCTTGAGGGACTTGTACCCTATTTATTAAGTGAGGGTAGTTTAGTCTTTTGGGTGCCTCCATATATACTATTTGAGGGGGTGGATGGTAGCCAACTCTTTGGACTCTAGCTCATTTGTTTTCTCATTTTCGTCCTTATTTTCCTCTAGTTTTCTAGGACTAGCTTGAGAGCTTCATGTGAGATCTAGAGATAGGGATGGATGTATGGGAGCAAACTAGACCTTGTACGAATCTTCATGGTATGTATAGATGGTTCGGCGTGGTTCCTCAAGGTGGTGACGTGCTTTTCCCGTCCTTCTTTGTGGTGATTTTCGTAGCTCTTTGTTGTGCTTTTCTTGGCAGAGTTTTGAGTACAATTTCTTGGGGATTTTGTTGGGTGTCACGTATGAGGATCTTGTGCCTCTTTGGCTGGTGACTTTGCCCCCAAATCTTCCTTGAATCGGACTGGATTTGATGGTTTTTCGAGTTGGCCAACTTCTTGACCTAGAGAGATGACTTCTTTGTCTCCTCTTGATTGTGAGCGATTCGGGTTGATTCCTTTGAGGTAGAGGTTGACCAGGAGGTAACCCAGCTATTCCCGAAGTTTCGCTGCAATCCGTGGAGTGATTCGGGAGATCGGGCGATGGGAAGTTGAGGTTTGACACCGGGTAGGTTTTACGGATGGGGCGGTCTAACCGCACGGGGGCGGTCTAAGCGCCCGGGCCTTCCGAGGTCGAGGTTTTGATTTTTCTGGATTTTCCTCTGTGAGTTTGTTCGCCTTGATCGGAGGAGCGTTCGGGTGAAATTATGGGTCATTTTCGTGTTGTTTGCTAGGAGTTCTTTCTTCGGGTTCTTTCTTTGGGTACGGGAGGTTAGACCGCCCACGGTAGCCGGTCTAACCGCCCCTAGGCCCACGGGTGAAGTTTTGGTTTTCACCAAGATTTCTGGTAGCTAGCTTGGCTTTGACCGAGAGATCTCTGTTGGTGAAACCGTGGTGCGTTTTGGTGCTCGATGAGGTGTTTCGGAGGATTTGTTTGTTGCCTGGTGCATGCGGTCTAACCGCCCCCCATACCCGGTCTAACCGCCCCCCTCTAAGCGAGTTGGTTCCCAAGTTGTTTCCGCTGTCGTGGGTACGTAGAGCTGAGGTTGCTGGTAGTGTTTGTTCCTAGGACCAGTAGCACTCCAGTGGCTATGTGGTTTTGGCAAACAGATGGTAGAAGTGTGCAGCGTGTGATTTTGGGGGTCCGACCGAGCGAGTTCATCTTGTTGGAGTTTCAATCTCCTTCGAGAAGAGTTTTTATTGGCTCCCATTCACTCCCCCCTCTCTGGTCGCCTAATCGGTCCTTCAGACTTTTCTGTGATCATTATTTCTACCAACTGGCCTTCTGGCATCATTGCATTTTTAGTAGCAATGCTAGCAAGTGCCAACAAGCTTTCTGGCGCCGTTGCCGGGGAGGCAATAGGCATAAGATATCGTTTAAACATAGTGGTAGAATTATCAAGGTTCGGTGAACCGCTATTTAAGCGGGTTTACCCATGCTCTACTCTCGTGTACGCAGAGTAGTGCAGGACTGGTTTCGACTTACCGTCCAACTTTAACGACAATCCGGAGTCACTTGTGAGGAGAGTGCGACCCCGTGTCATCATCCCTCAGAAGTTTCTCTCAACTCAAGAGACGAACACCGTCGATCCCGTAGACAGCACCCCGTCAGCACCAATGGCCGAAAGGACGATCCGCGAGTTTTCCGCCCCCTCCAAGACCAATGTCCCTACCGGACCAACCACAACGGTGGGAGACAAAAACTTTGAACTTAAGCCAGCATTGATCAACATGGTGCAAGCAAATCCATTCTCCGGCAAGCCGAATGAAGATGCCAATGCACATCTCCAGCATCTTCTGGAGGTGTGTTTCCACTATCCAGGGAGTGACGGATCATGCCATCCGTCTTCGCCTATTCCCATTCTCATTACTCGGGAAGGAGAAGCAATGGTTTTATGCGGATTGAGACGCCATCAACACATGAGATAAGTGCTCAAAGGTGTTTCTCGCAAATTTCTTCCTGGTGGGCAAAACCAATGCCCTCCGCGCAAGAATTTCGGGCTTCCAGTAGTAGAATGATGAGAGCACCCTGGAAGCATGGGAATGCTTCCAGGAGTACATCACCGTGTGCCCACACCATGGCATGCACGGGTGGTTCTTAATTCAAACCTTTTATCACAGGCTCAAGCGTACATCCCGTGAGCACCTAAATGCAGCTGCTGGAGGAGCCTTCTTGTTGCTACAAGTACTTGCCGCTAAAGAATTAATCGAGAAGATGGTGGCAAATCAAGGTTGGGATGGAGATCTTCTCCAACCCCGTACCCGTGGTGTACACCAAGTCGATGGAATCGACATGATCACCGCCAAGATGGACCTCCTCATGAAGAAATTGGGGGCATCAAGCAACATGGAAACCTCCAAAATCATGGACGCGCACATGATGTGTGAGGTTTGCGGTAATGTTGGTCATTCGGGAAATGATTGTCTCGAAACAAGGGAAGAAGCCAGCTTCATCAACAATGGCAACAACAATGGGTTCTGCAACAACAACTTCAACAATCAAGGTGGAACTCGAGTCCCAACTTCCCGTTCAACAATCAAAATGGAGGTAACTATTCTAACTCTTTCAATAATCAACCTTCCATTAAAGATCTTGTCTTTGGCCAAGCTAGAATTAATGAAAGTTTAAATAAGAAGCTAGCTGCCAATGAGAAAGTTCTTGAAAATCTTAATTCCACCATAGAATCCTTCACCACCGCTATAAAAAATCAGCTTAGTTTAAATAAAATGATAGAAACTCAACTTGCTCAGCTTGCTGCTTCTTTACCTTCTTCTGAGTCGGGTGGAATCCCGGGGCAACTCGAACCTACCTGAGAGCATGTTAGCGCCATATCCACAAAATGGGATAAGCCATCTAGGAGGACATATGCACCTAACCATGTAGGGAAGCCTATACATCAAGTCCAAGACCCATGGGATGAATCAGCTGTCTTGCACAAGAAAGACAATGGATATCTGGGCATCACATGCACAATCTACTACCAAAAGATCAAGAATACTCTTTGTGACCTTGGAGCGAGTGTCAACCTTATGCCCAAATTTGAGGAGTTAGGATATCTAGCTATCTCTCCGACAATGATGAAAAATTTGTCGATCAAATATTCAGAAGGAATAGTAGAAAGTCTCATGGTAAATGTTAGAGGCTCGTATGTCTTTGCGGATTTCGTGGTCCTCGACACACGAGAAGAAATTCCGCTGATTCTCGGGCAACCATTCCTAAGAGATGTCAATGAAAGGATTGATGTCGGACCCGGAAAGATCCAATTCCGCATAGGGCGAAGGAACATGACATTCAAATTCCAAGCAAATGAAGAGTAATGTTACCTAGTGCAAGATGAGGAAGCTAGAGGGTGGAAGAAGCCACAACCCCAACATAAGAAAGAAAAGGTAGCCCCAACCAAGCCCAAGGTGGATAGCCTCATTACAACAATGAAGAAGCATTGGGAGCAAGACAAGGCATTCAACGGGTGCCACCAACCCAAGAAGTCGAAGCCAATCAACAAAGCTAAGGGGGAAAAGAAGACGGAAATAAAGAACACCCCCGCTAAAGCCTCACCAACTTCATCGCCACCGAAGAAAACAAAGAAGGTGTGGCGTGTGACGAGAGTATCGTCCGAGTCTTGCACTCCGGGACCAGATGAGCCCAAGAAAAATTGAGCAACTGGAGGAGTCCCGCTCACGGACTCTAAACGACGAGCCCTCACCGAGAGGTAAACCAGTATTTATCTCATATTTCCTTTTCAATCCTTTTATTTCGTGCATCAATCATGTTTAGATTTCAAATTTGTTTTCATCATTGCATTTAGTAAATAAACAAGGCTTAGAAAAAGCAGTTTTGGAGATTTTTTGTGATACGGCCGAACCTAGAGGTACGGTCGTACCTCCCCTCGACACTTTTTTGTGCAGGATGTTTATAGGAGGGGACATGAGTGCTTGGTGAAAATTTAGTAGGGCCGGCTGTACCAAGTGATACGGCCGTACCTATGATTTTTCACAGATCCATCAAGACAACCACTACAAGCGTCCAGGTGCTCGTCCCATCACCAAAATGAAGACAAGCCAACCAAGGAGTCAAAATTTAGCTTGGGGGAGACCCCATTTTCAATCAAGGAAGGTATGTCCATCCAAACTACTCTTCTACATCTTGCTTATCTCTTTTTGAATAAAAGAAAAATATTTTCTTCAACCATGTGCTTGAAATCTTGTCTATACCCTCACTTTAGAAATGATGAATGGTTGCTAAGTTAAAACTTTGCAAGAATTCAGTGCATATCTTTGTGCTCTATGCATTTTTGAATTTGTTGGTATATTTTGAGACAAGAGCCTGAAATAAAACTTTGTGGGAAGCAAATTTTTATGACCAAATCTAGGTTGTTGACTAGTATGATATGGTGCGACAATGTTGATCTGCTCTATCTCAAAGTATGGTGAAATCTCAGACGATTTCTTTTTGAAAATAAAACAAGGCAAGTTCCTCAATGGTCATATTACCTACCAAATCCATATGTCAATATCAATGTTCAAACCATCTACATATGCTTACTTGTGACCCATTGTGTTTTGCTAAATTGTTGTGACAATTGTTAGAATCTTTTCATGCTTCCATGATCGAGATTACGTACACCCACATATACATGCTAACTCCTACACCGGGAGTTACCAAAACATGCCATCCATCCACCAAAAATAAATACTCCAAAGTCCAAGAGATTTCTCTTCTTGTAATCTTGCAAAAGGATAGACGGGTCATCAAAAAGAAAAAAAGTATATGCTCAAGAAGCATAGAAAAAAATATATGCTCCAATCAAAGAGCATAGAAAACAAAAAAGAAAAAGAAAGCTTGACCCCCTCCAAAAATAAAAGCAAAAGAAGAATCTCAAAGCAAGGAGTGTTTAGAAAAACACAAAAATATTCCACACACTTGCACATCTCGATCAAGTTGCATGACTAGTTTCTTCTTGGATTCGGTCTTTGGCTCAACAATATCATGTGGCACAAGTGAGCCTCATACTTATCCTACCCAAAGCTCCACATACAAGCCATAGAAGTAGGAAGTTGAGGCTTGCTTAAAACCTTTGGTGAGGTAACAAATACCACTTGAGCGATCAGGGAACCATCTGAGGAACCTTGTCTTTCTTTGCAAAAATTTTCAAAAACTTCCGAGATAGGATCCAAAAGAAGAAGATCGAGCGATGCAAAGTCAAAACCCATTCTACTTTTCAACTTCCGAAGGTAAGGTGGAAAGATACAAGCCCCATTGCAAAAGTAAGGCTAAGCTTTCTCGAATACCGTCCTTTTCAAAATATCGTGAAGAGCATGGAGTTTGTGCGCATGTACTTACCGTGATAACATCATGCAACTCCCGATTCTCGCCGAGGCCGAGCTTTTGACTTTTTGTCGACGATGAATTTCCGTCAACCTAGAGTACTTGTTATGCATTGATTTTGATTATGATTTACAACTAACCCGCCACCAGGCACACTAATGATATAACAAGTTCAACTTCATATCTGCATTTGGAAGTGTTGTGTTTTTGCAGGAAAACATGGACAAAAGAGACGGAGTCACAACAAGTTCAAAGGGGCAAATGAGGAGTTCCATTCATGTTCGAGTGCAAGGCGAAATCACTTCCAAAGGTGGCAAGGACCAAGGTGGTACGACAGATCATCCTCGAGGACTAAGACGTAAAGTTCGAAATTCATGCGAGAAGACCCCCTATCTTGATCATGGGATGACGACCTCGAAATGACAATAATCAAGGGGGCCAAGTCCAAATGTGAAGACCGCCCGTAGGAAGGAAGACGGCCGGAACCCGCCCCGTAAAAGGGCCCTCCGCGCCCGGCCCACGGACGCCCAGAGCTTTTCTCGGCCCGCTCACGACGCCTTGACCTGGGGTGTGTTTCTCTATAAATTGCCTCCGCCTTCGTCAGCTGCCACATCGATCCAATCATTCTACCGACGCCATTCACCGGAAAACTGCCGCCATAAGATGAGGGAGAGAGTTGGATGAGCTCGTCGCAAGGATCAACACCGGCGGAGGGAAGGAAGCAAGAGGAGGACTCCAAGCCGCTGGCCTAGGTGTGTTCCTAAGCTTCATCACCACCATCTTCATCGACGACGTTCTCTGGAGTCTCCATCACCCCTATGTGCTTTAATCTGTGTAAGATGATGGGGTAATGTATCCGTTTGTCCCTAGGGTTAGATGGATGCATGATATGTAATCTATACATGAATCTTATGCCAATCGATGCTTTATGGTCTGTCTTCGCGTATGCTTTGTTTACATATGTTTATGCAACATGTGGTCTTAGTAGGGTTTGGTAAGAATCGTGGTGATTAGCTTAACCTTATGGATGCTTAGGTATAGATGCTAAGTACGTGAAAGTGTTTGATTACTTCCGTGTAGTGACAAGACGGTGGAGGGAAAAGACTTAGCGCCGCATAACCGCCATGAAGCTAGTGTAAGCAACACCCTTTTCATATAGTAGATGCATGTTCATGCGTTCCTAAACCCTAGGGAGGGAATGATTATCTATCTTAATCTTCAGGTCCACCCTTTGCCATCTGGGGCCATCCTTAGACTTCTTGACTAACATAGGTTAGATTGTCCTTATTCCTTAGATTAATAACTTTATCAAAGGTTTTCCATCAACCAGATTAGTACTTGGTTAAGCACTAGCAATCCCCTTGCTCCGCGGATTGATAAAACCTAGGGAATCCCCCGTGAAAAAGGTGTAGGTCCGTACACTTGCGAATCGTAGGTGGATACGAGTTTTATCCGTCAACAAGCCCTTTTTCTGGCGCTGTTGCCGGGGAGCAAGCCAGTTTGCTACGTTTAATCTTGTATTAGTTTTGTTGTTTACTAACATCTAACCAACGTTTTTCAGAAACCCTTTGTGTTTTTCTTTTTTATTTTTAGTGCCTAGATGGATTTTGTTTTACCTCATCATTGATAGACGAAGAGATGTCACTAAGGAGCTTAGCAATGGTGTCAATGGAGGACATTGAGATGCAAAAATTAGATTTGGGGCTTGCTACAACCCACTATGAAGTGAAGTCTATAATTATCAAGTTAGTGGCGACAAAGCCCTTTAGAGGATTTGAGGATGACAACCCATATAGACAAATTAAGGAATTCACGATGATATGCACCACTGCAACAAAAAAAGGAATCTCTGTCACTTGGTTCAAGTGGAATCTTTTTCCTCGTTCTCTCAAAGATGAAGCGTGAAGATGGTACACACTTGCATCCATCAGTTAAAAGTAAATTGGGATGAACTAGTGAAGAAGTTTCTTTTGATGTTCTTTCCCATAAGCAAGGTCCAAGACTTAAGGAGGCAAGTGCTCACTTTCAAGCAAGGAGAAGATGAATAAATTGATGAAGCATGGAACCGTTTCAATGAACTACTCGAGCAAGGCCTGAACTTGGGATTTTCTGGTGACTTGATGTTGCATACATTTTATTTTTCACTAACTCCTAACTCTTCTTGTTTTGTAAGCATGTGTGCAGGTGGTGATATAATGGATAAAACAATTAGCGAAGCCACACAAATTTTACAAAGTATAAGCAATGGAAAAAGAACGCAACGAGATTGGCAAAGACGTTGCTCGGAGGAGCAAAACGACAAAAGCAAGCCCGAGGTGCTTGCTGAAATTTCGAAAAGATGAACTCGAGGTCAATGAAACGAACCGAAGCTCGAACGAAAACCCGACTCTCTACACCCTAAGTGGTAGTCCTTGTAGGAGGCTACCATGTGCAATCCCCTGCCTCACAATACCAAAAAATCTATACGAAAAGAGAGCAAAGAGTACATCATTTATTTATTACATTAATCGCAGTACATCTCTTCAAGACATGCCGGTACAAGTCCAACGACCGAATCAAGCAAAGAAAACGTCTAGCACGGCACCATGCAAGCGCCGGAAACTCCATATCCGTGTGCAACCCGAGCGAGGAAGAGTCACAAGTCATCCCATCCGTCGTTGTCGAAGTCGTAGTCCCGCCCGTGTCGAGACACCCGCATCTTCTCGATGCGTGGCCGTGCCGCCTTCCCATCAAAGAGGCGAAAGCGATGTATATCCTACTCGTCGTAGAAGGCTTAAGCAAAGCAAGCCGAAGCAACAATCAAGGTAAGCAGAATATGCAAGGAGGTCAACACTCGGGGAGGCCTACGCTCCGAGGTCCACACCTTTGGGTCCACACCCCGCTCAAGGATACCACACCAAAGCAACGAATCGCAACTAAGATCCAGCCTCCCAACTCATATGTGATGTGGGGCCCGGCCGGCTCTATCCCCACATCTCAACGACCTAGCCGGCTCACACTGGGAGAGAAGAAGCATCGAAGAGTATGTCTAGCCGGGACACCGTATCTCAGACTCGGTCTTGCTAACCCGTGGACAGCCGTACTCATAGCTATAGGTTTACACACTCGCAAAGGCTGTGCCAACCGTATTCCGCCCGAATGTGACCGAATCCGGCTGGCCACCGTTCGAGGCCCTATCATACCGCCGAAGCCCAAGTAAGTGGATAGTACCCTCCCGCGTCTCCGAGTCCGGCGTCTCCTCGCCGTGTAGGCCGTCCTACCGCCGAGAGGTCCCTCAAGCCGTGGGAAACCCTTCTTCCCGCCTCGCCGGCGAAGTCTTCAAGGAGGAAAGCCGTCTCCCGACATGATCACACTGATCCGCCTACAGGAGGGGTGCTATCCACTATGAGTCTCATCCCGCACGCCCACCCATAACAAGGTTGGCGGTTTGTATGGTAAGATTCCAAAGAAGCATGGTTAGACTGACGATCGGTCCTTAAGGGCCGAGAGCGAGCACTCCCGAACTCCTTCCGTCCGACACGCCGCCGGTAAGAGGCTAGATCGCATCTTTCCGAGGCAGGTGTTCACAAGTAATCAAATGGCTCGCTCCCACCAAAACACATCAAGGAGGAACGCACCGATAACACATGCTAGAACACACCGAGATTTCCCCCGGGGCCCACTACTCCTAAGTACCGTGACCGACTACTCTGGGCCCCCGGGACTACCTCGACTTGTGCCACACGACACCCGATGGTGTGGGGCGCAAGGACCGGCGGTGGAGGAGTACTCGGTCAGAAGCCATACATGTCCCGTACCGTGTAGAGAACTCAGGACGTACCCGACTTGTACTCTCTCCTCAAACCGATGAACTCGCTCCCGACTATATACTACGAGGCAGGGACCACTATTTCTCTCATACGCATCATCTTGTAATCACACCCAATCAATCCAGAGCTACGCAACATACATGACGCGGGTATTACGCACCTCGCGGCCCAAACCTGCCTAAATTGTGTGCCACGTGTCTCTTCCTCTTCGAGTTACCGATTCCGCGAGGCCACATTCATCTACCTCTAGTACTTTCCGTAGGTTGTCGTCTAAAACAATCACGTCTCCGCGCACTAGGTAGGGGATCTCGCCGAAGATCTCATGGTGAACTCGATGGTTTCAAACTCCATCAAGCCAACTGTCGCCTTCAACCGCGGCGATACCTTCGTTTTCTGGCCCTGGGTTTGGTACGCCACGCGCCGCATCTTTCCAACACTACCTCACCATGGCTCCCAACCCGAGCACTGGGCTCGTGACTCTTCCCGAAGTGATCACGGCGAACTCGCCGGAAAATTTGGTGAAATTTCGCTCTACAACCAAACACGCCGACTTCGAGTTTGGATCCGCCTCCAACTCGAACTCACATCCCCGTGGGCCATCGCATGCGAGCCGCCATCGAGCCATCGTGTGCGTACTTCCCACTCCATGAGCACTTCCCATACGGCCTCTGCAATGCTAGTAGAGTCATGCGAAGGCTCTCACTGTGCGCCGGGCTGGCAAGGAGATCGTCTCCGACTACACCTTGGACTCCAACCCCACCTCCGACTACTACTCGGACTCTTCCTACAAGTTCGACTTTGGATCGGACCCTGACGAGCCCGAGTCGGAGAACTCCACGACCGAGCAACCACCGTCGCATCCGCCCACCTACTCGTTTATAACATCTACACCCACCTAGAGATTCATCTACCGGCCGTACCCGCAAGCCTACGTAGCCGACAAATGGGAACTCATGTTGCGTCGCCACCTCGACTCGCTTCCTCAAGTAGGGGGAACACCACTAGCCTCAGCAGAGGAGCACACTCCAACAACGAGGCGGCGACTACCGACCTCGTCTCTACACTCGATTGCCAAGCCTTCATGGCTACCATTTAGACGCCGAGACCTCGTGGACCCGTCCCGACCGTTACTTTGAAGATATCTCACCAGAAGAGTTGTCTGCCAATGCACCCGCCGATGAAACCAACGACGACAAGAACGCCCGATGTGAGCGCAAATGTGCCGCGAACAAACGCGTAGACATCTCCGTGAGAACCTTCCCATACCTAACTTCACAGAGGCCTCGACCAAGTCGAAAGCTAGGTGCACACAACCCTGCACAAAGGCTCTCATGTCTATCACTACGATAGCACGTCAAAGCGCTAGGGGATGCACACAGAGAAGTCATCGCTAAGCTCGTGGAGGACACCAACTTCATGAGAGTCGACAACAGAGTCGCTCAAGTGCCTCCCCTCAGAACTCGTGAACCCGACCAAGAAGCCACAAGCTCCAGCCTCCGGGGCCGGGGACAATGGACGCAACCGTACTCGAGGAGAACTACCGCAGAATCCCAACCGTACGGCATCAGCGACGGGACCTTCTTGTGGTGGCGACAAGCGGCCAGCCGCCGGTGGTAGTCGCGTGCTGCGTCTCATGGCGATGGCCGGCGACGGAGGCAGGGCCGTGGCGGGAGCTCCTCACACGGGCTGGCAGGAGAGCTGGTGGTGGAGGCGATCGCGTGAGGTCGTAGTCACATGGGGACAACCACATCACCGGTGTCTCACGCGCTGGCTACGACGCCCACCGTGTAACTGAAGAAATACGACGCAAGAAGTCCTCCACGGCAGCGAGAACGACGGCCTACCCGCTCGCTAGACTTCATAATCTGCTTCTCCCAAAGAAATTCAAGCCTCTGGAGATCACCAAGTACGATGCGAAGCAAGATCCAGTCCAATGGCTCAGATGTTACGCTCTCTCCATCGAAAATGCTGGTGGCAACAACGACACAAAGTGCCTCTACTTCCCTTTCTGTCTGGACCAAGCTCCACTTACATGGCTCGAGTCACTCGAGAAGTACTCGATCGACAAGTGGGACCAGCTCAAGGAAATCGCCTCTCACCAAGAATCCCCCACGGCGCCATGGGGTGCTCGGGTACTCGCATGGACCCGGATATGGTGAAGCAGAACAGGCGAGACCCTACGCAAGTACATGCGCCCTTCTTCGACAAGCGCGCCACTGTAGTCGATGTCACCGACAAGGAGGTCATCGACCTTTTCCAAGACGGTCTCCACCATCGTCGCACCTTCGAAGACTCTTGCCGCCGCCTTGTGCCCATCACCAAGCTCAAGGACATGATCACTTCATGGGCCGACAAAGAAGACAAGGCGAACGCTAAGTAAGATGCTATTCGCGCAAGAGCAAGCAAAATGCGGTGTGTGCGCAACAACAACAATGTGATCAAGGCGGCCGCAACAACAACTACTCATGTCCTAATCGCAAGCGCAAGCCAGACAACACAGTCACGGCTATCCAGCGCCGTACGAAAGACAACTCGAAGAAGACCTCAGGCGGCTTCAAAGACTTGCTTAAAGAGAACTGCCCGTGGCACCTGGAGGGCAACCACACCACCGAGCAAGCATACTAACTCCGGCGAGCACTCAAGGACTCGTAATCTACCGCCTCCTCACGACAAGAAGGGCAAGAAAAAAGCCGATGACGACAACGCGACTTCCAAGAACCCGACAAGACAAAGGAACGTCCTTCTTCTACGTGACTACCCACCAAGCGGTCTCGTGGCGTCACCAGATGGGAAGTCCCGAACATTGAACCGCCGTCCCGACCCCGCCTCAGTGGCTCCGAGGTACCCATCACCTTCTCCGCGTGGATCAATGGACAAGCTTCTTCCGAGCTAGACTCGCTCTCCACTCCTCCCGAAACCAGTAGTCGTGGGCTCCGCACTCCAACAAGGTACTCATCGATCGTGGGAGCTGCCCACTGTCCTTTTCACCAAGACCTCGAAGAAGATGAAGCTCGACATCACTCACATGCTCACCAAGAGCACATCGCCTTCTACCAGCATCGTCCCCGTGAATGCGGCTATCCCACCGGGTTCAAGGACTCGCCATTTACCTTCTGTGGAAACCAGGAGAACTACCGTACCGAGTACATCAAGTTCGAAAGTCGCGACTTCGAGACTTCCTACCATGCCATCCCCAGACTAGCCATCTCCAAGTTCATGGCGTGCCCCACTACACGATTTCTGGTAATTTCAAATGCCAAGTCCCACAAAGGTACTCTCGCTTACAAAGGGGACTTGAAGATATCCTTCGACCGCGACACGGTGGCCGTGGAACTCGTAGCCACCAATCAAGTACCCAATGCCATGATGGAGATCTATGTTGCATCGAAGAAGCTTCGACACAAGTGAACTCAACATCCTGAGAAGTCGACACAACCAACAAGCCTCAACCATCCGAGGAAGTGCAAGTCAAGGCGATCGATCTTGGGACGTACGAGATGAAGAAGAAGACTACCATGATCGGGCGTCTCGACCCGAAATAAGAAGACACGCCGTCGTCTTCCTTCGGCTACCGAGACATCTTCGCTTGGAAAACCACGTACATGCCGGGTGCCTGTGAATCCGATCGAGCATTCACTTAACATCGATCCTAAAGCTATCTCGAAACGGCAACACCTCCGCCGTTTCGCTGATGACCGATGGGATGCCATCAAAAAGGAACTCGCCAAACTACTCGCTACGGCTTCATCGGGGAGAAGTCTTCCATCCCCGAGGCGGCTCTCCGGGCCCCGTCCCCGTCCGCAAGAAGAACACGAACGAGTGGAGGATGTGCGCCGACTACACCGACCTCAACAAGCACTGCCCCAAGGATCCCTTCGGGTTGCCGCGGACAGATCAAGTCATCGATTCCACGCGCCGGCCGCGACCTACTCGCTTCCTCGATCGCTACTCCGGTACCACCGTATCTCTATCAAAAAAGAAGACCAGAGAAGACCGTGTTCATCACCCCGTTCGCGCCATCGCTACACGACCATGTCGTTCTATGTTGAAGAACACCTAGTGCTACCTACCGCCGAGTTATCCAGCCTCGTTTCAAGAGACAACTCAACAAGAACGTCGAAGCCTACGTGGATGACGTGGTCGTCAAGACCAGAAACTCCGACACGCTCATCGCCGATCTTGAAGAAACTTTCTCATCCCTGCGAGAGTACCACTGGAAGCTCAACTCGAACAAGTGCGTCTTCTAAGGCATCTTTCCGGAATACTACTCGCTCATCATCGTGCATCGTGGCATCGAAGCCAACCCCGAGAAGATCTCCGCCATCACCAAGATGAAAGCTCCCACCCTCGCATCAAAGACGTGCGTAAGCTTACTGGATGCATGGCGGCCTTGAACAGATTCATCTCGAAGCTTGGAGAACAAGGCCTACCCTTCTTCAAACTACTCAAGCACCAAGAGAAGTTCGTGTGGACCCTGTGAGGCTGATCAAGATCCGGCTCAGTTCTCAAGGACTTCATGTCCACACCACCGCCTTCATGGGCCCTTGCAAAAATGAGCAAATACCACTCGACCTCGCCGCGACTACTCACGTGGTCGCATCGCCATCATCGTCGAGCTTGCAGGAAAACGGCCACGCCTACCCGGAAATTCGGGGCCGACTCGGCCTACTTCGTTAGCGAGGTCCCCGTTCGAATCCAAGGCATGCTACCAACCAAGAGCGTAAGCTACCATATGGCAGCGTGCTCATCACCTTATGAATCTACGACACTACTTCCAAGAGTACTCGATCTCCGTCGTCACCGACTATCCCCGTGACATCCGCGAACCAAGATGCTACTAGAAGAATCTCCAAGTAAGGGCCGAATGGCCGCCCTCAACATCGACTTCAAGCCACGAACGGCCATCAAGTTGCAGGCACTAGTCGACTTCATGGCAGAATTGCGGGAAAATCAGCTACCAACTCCAACCGAGCGACCAGAGCATTGGGTGATGTACTTCGACGGCTCGCTCAAGCTCGAAGGTGCGGGTGCAGGGGTACTCCTGATTTCTCCAAATGTGCGAACAACTCAAGTACGTCCTACGTATGTCTCCGGAAGGTCTCAAACAACGAAGCCGAGTACCAAGCCCTCGCTACATGGCCCGCCTCATAGCATCTCTCGGGCATCAAGCGACTACTAGTCTACTTCGGTGACTCCGCAAAGGGTCATCAACCAAGCCGCTCATCAAGTCTTGGGATCGCAACAAGGAGAACATGGACGCCATCGCCTAGAAGTCCGCAAGCTCGAGAACAAATTCTATGGTCCTCAGTTCCATCACGTCGTCCGCGACAACAACGCTGTAGCCGACGTCCCGTCGAAGCCGGTTCTACTCGCGCTCGGGCAGCCCACGGTGTCTCCGTCCACGAGGCCCACGCGCCATCCATCCCCGAGGCCGCGCTCACGACCACCGACCCGCCTCATCCCACCGGCCGGAGGTCATGATGATGGGGGACATGTGGACCGGCGACAAACCTTCATCGTCTACATCCGCGAGCGTAAGGTTCCCACAGACAAAACTTGGCCAAGCAACTCATCCGCCAGGCCAAGTCCTACGTACTCAGTCTGGGACAAGCTCTGCTGTGCGGGCGCTCACTGAGTACTCATGAAGTGTGTCCTCCGATAAGAAGGCAAGGACATCTTGGAGGAGATCCACAAAGGCGTCTGTGGCAACCACGCGTCTTCACGCACGCCGGCCGCAAGGCCTTCCGACGAGCTTTCTACCGGCCCAAGGCCGGGGCCGGCGATGCCGAGGAACTCGTCAGAAGGTGCCAAGGGTGCCAATACTTCGACAAGCAACAACACATCCCGACCTACAAGCTAGTCACTATACCACCAACTCGTCTTCGCCCGCCGGGGGCTCGACATGATTGGGCCTCTTCTTCCGACCGCGCTAGAGGATTCAACAGAAGCTCCGTGGCCATCGACAAGTTCACCAAGTGGATCGAAGCCGTTTCCAAGTACTCGCCCCAAGGCCGACAAGGTACTCGACTTCGGATGAACTCGTGCACCGTTACCGACTCACCCCATCGCATCATCGTCGTACCCGGGTTCCAACTTCAACAATCACCAGCTCTAGGAGTATCGTGAGAACTAAGAGATTGACGTCCGAGAGGCCTTAGTTGCCCATCCACGGCCAATGGACAAGTAAAGCGTGCTAATGGGATGGTACTCGACGCCCTCAAGAAGAGACCGGCACGATGTCGCTAACACAAAAAGGAGGAAAGTGGATCAAGGAACTACCCAATGCACTCGGGGGCCGTACTCAACCCACCAAGCCAATGGGACACTACCCCATTTCCTAGTCTATGCCCGAAGCTATTCTACCTCGCCGACATCATGTGGGACTCGGGCCGGCGTAGAGCAATATGACGAAGGCATATCCGAAGACAAAGCAGACGAGTTGACAGTCGACGATGTTGACTATGAATTTCCGTCAACCCAGAGTACATGTTATACATTGGTTTCGATTATGATTTGCACCAACCCGCCACTATGCATACTAATGATGTAACAAGTTCACACTTGCATGTCGATTTTGAATTTTGTTGTTTACGTGTAAAAAATTAACGTTAAAGAGGAGACTTTCTAGATAAGTTCATCACACTTCAAGAGAAGATCACGAAGCTCCGTCACAAGTGAAGACACGAAGTGAACAAGACTCCAAACAACCCAAGGACCGAAGCATCAATACGCAAAACTCCGGGACTTGGATGTTTACCAACGAGATCAACTTAGCCTAAGAGACATTCTCGCAAACTCCGGTAACAACATGATCTTTTCGCATGTATTCGTAGACTTAAACGGCCATTAATGGCAAACGTTTGACTACCAAAGTTGTGGGCCTCGACGACTCACGATTTGGACATGTGTAAGGCCCAATTCGCATAAGAGAGATAGGAGATATGGCCCCCGAAATCCCTCATGCTAGGCTTCTACTCCGAAATCCATCGTATTATCTTCCAAGGCCAATTAAGATCTTATCTTTTCAAGCTTCAAGGAACGAAATGAATACCAAAGTTGAAGATAATTTCGTGGAACACAACCTTGACACCGAATTTGCAGTATTTGGAGTCAGGACGTGGGATATATGGCACCGCAAGTGAAGGCTTCAGTAACCGGTGAAAATCCGGACGAGTCCGATTTTATGGAAACCAAGTTTGCTTCTCTCCCAAGGAGGATCTCGTGCAAGGCAAGGTGGAGGACTCCTCAAAGCACCCCAAGGATATAAACAGGCAACCCCCCAGCGCCCCCAAGAGGGTTACCGATTGACATCCATTCATCTGAGAGTCGCCACAAAAGGAGGGATGAGACTACATGAGTTCGTCGCAAGGATCAACGCCACGGTGAGGGAAGGAAGCAAGAGGAGGGACTCCAAAGCGCCGTCTAGGTGTCTCCAAGCTTCATCGCCGCCATCTTCATCGACGATGTTCTCTCGAGTCTCCATCACCCCTATGTGCTTCAATCCGTGTAAGATGATGGGGTAATGTCTCCGTTCGTCCCTAGGTTAGATGGATGGATGATATGTAATCTATACATGAACCTTATGCCAATCAATGCTTTATGGTCTAGTGTCTTCGCGTATGCTTTGTTTACATATGTTTGCGCAACATGTGGTCTTATGAGGGTTCGTGGTAGTCGGGTGGGGATTAGCCAACCCTGCGGATGCTTAGGAATAGATACACGCGTTATACATGAAAGTGTTTGATTACCTTGCGTAGTGACAAGACGGAGTGGAAAGGCTTAGCTGCCGCATAATCACCATGAAGCTAGTATGTGCAACACCCTTTTCATGTAGTAGATGCATCTTCATGTGTTCCTAAACCCTAGTGGAGGAACGCTTATCTATCTTAACCTCTCTCTCTCTTGTGTCCACCCTTTGCCATCTAGTTTAGCCTTAGACTTCTTAGATTAACACAGGTTAGATTGTCTTTACCTTTAGAATAATACCCCTTTCAAAGGTTTCCCATCAACTAGATTAGTACGTGGTTAAGCGCTAGCAATCTCCTTGCTCCGCGGATTGACAAGAACCTTGGGGGTCACCCCGTGGTGAAAAAGGTGTAGGTCCGTACGTCAAGTGATCGAAGGTTTACGTGTTTCAACCGTCAACAAGCCCCTTTTTCCGGCAATCGTTACCGGAGCAAGCCGCCTTGCTACATTTAATCTACTATTAATTTTGTTGATTACTAACATCTAACCCTTATTTTCTAGAAAAAAAAATCTTTTTTTGTTTTTCTTTCTACTTTTCTTGTTCCTAGATGGATTTGTTCACCTCACCATTGGAAGACGAAGAGATGTCGCTATGGGATCTAGCAATGCCGTCGATGGACATCGAGATGCAAAAATCAGATCTGGGGCTTGCTACAACCCAATATGAATCGAAGCCTAGAATCATCAAGTTAGTGGCGACAAAACCATTTAGAGGATTGGAGGATGACAACCCATATATAGACACACTAAGGAATTCACGATATGCAACACTCTGCAACAAGAAGGAGTTCCAGCCGCTTGGTTCAAGTGGAATCTTTTTCCATTTTCTCTCGAAGATGAAGCACGAAGATGGTACACACTTGCGTCCATTGAAGCAAAAGGAAATTGGGATGAGCTAGTGAAGAAGTTTCTTTTGAAGTTCTTTCCCATACGCAAGGACCAAGACTTAAGGAGGCAAGTGCTCACTTTCATGCAAGGAGAGGATGAAGGAATTGATGAAGCATGGGACCGTTTTAATGAACTACTTGTGCGAGGCCCGAACTTGGGATTTTCCAGTGACTTGATGTTGCATACATTTTATTTTTCACTAACCCCTAACTCATCTCGTTTTGTAAGCATGTGTATGTGCGGTGATATAATGGATAAAACAAGGTCGATACTATGATTATTTATTTTAGTGGTGCCTTCGGGTCACCTCTAAAATTATAGGATCGGGCAAGGAAAATAAGAAAAGGCACCGAAACTCGGCAATGGAAATCCAGAAAAGCCGATAAATTGAAGATTTGAAGCCCATGATCTTGTTTCAGACAGACTCGGAAATAGCGGCCGGGGCAGCTGTCTCCCAATTGGCCGCTGGGCCGCCTTTCTTCGAAATTCTACCGAATCTGCCGATCCTCCCCTCCGTTTGTTTTAGCAACTTATCCTAAGGTCTCTTCACCAAGAACTCTCCCATAACGACAGTAGAAGCCGCGCAAATCTTAAAAAGGATAAGCAATAGACAAAGAATGCAATGAGACTGGCAAAGACGTTGCCGAGAGGAGCAAAGGACAAAAGCAAGCCCAAGGTGCTTGGCTAAATTTCGAAAAAGATGAACCGTGAGGTCAAGGAAGATGAACCGACCATACAAGAAATTGAAGATCCACTTCCCAAGGTAAGAGAAGTCATTTCATGTTAAAAATGTTGAAACTAACATGAATGTAGGCCTAAGTATGTGGGAATGCTAGAATTATCATGAGTTCGATCAATCTAGTTGGATTCAAGTTGATTTTGCCCGACTAATCAACTACCGAAGGAAGGAGGAACGCCGACACGTTGCCAAACTAGTTGAAGATATATTTGATCAAGAGATGAGTGGAGAGTCGATCCAAAAGATATTTGAACAAAGAAAGAGAAGAAGGAGATGAAGGATGGATTGACCGGTTTGACAACTCAAGGATTTATGATGAAGAAAGATAAGAGTACAAATCGTGACGAACCTAGTGACTCAAAGGATAAATGGGAGGAGATAGGACTCAAGCTAGAAGATGAATGGGAAGGAGTTGACATAGAGCAAGTACTCCAAGAAGGCCCCTTCCCACAAGGTGATAGCTTGTGTGCTATTGAAGCCTACACACTAGCAAATCAATACATGGAAGCACTCAAGGATGAAGAAAAGAGTGAATCAACGATGAGCGATCTTGACGACATGTAGCAATACCTGAGATTGAAGACAGATTGGGATGACAATGAAGACTTCAAAGAAGAGACAAATGCAAATGTAGTTGATGGATTACACATTCAACATGATGATATGGAGGGGGTGCAAAAAGGTAACAAAGAGACACCTTCGTCGAGATCGACTCGCCTTCAACACCGCTAGATGAACCAAATATCACTCTTGTTGAAAAAGCTCTAAGGCCAAGGCACGATTGAAATCTCAAAGGATATTATTGGTATTGATGTTGATAAAATCAAATACTCATGCTCAACCAATAGTATGAATGATAGTTTAAATTATGTGCCTTGTTCCAATAATGATCATGTTGATAGCTAGATTTTCTGAGAATGAAAAAGAGGAAACATTTATGTTTGAACCAATTAATCTCACACCTAAACAACCTTGCCTAATGATGAGCTAAGTTCTATGCATGAAACATATGCTTCTTTTGTTTACACCTAGACTTGTTGCTACAATTCGCATGTGGTGTTAATTAAGGGATTCGCATGTTTACAATAAGTTTTGTAAATTTTGATCATGCTTTGCGCTTGGTCAAGATAATGACCTTAAAAAAAGCGCATGTTGGGAGAAGGCCCGATTTTCACTAATCATGTAGACAAGGCTCGAATAATTAAAAAAGAAGTCATGCCTAAAAGAGTTGCAATATAAAACATCAACCTCTCCAAATCCCGCAATGGATGTTGCTGTATTCATCAATTTGAGAGCTTGTTCAGAGGTGTAAAAGTGAAGAAAATGAGATATCTAGAAGCTCCATCAAGTTGGCATTCCATCGCATCAAGAACCAACGAAATTGAAGACCTGTGCAAGGAGTTATGGAGAAAACATTGAGCGTTGCGCGTTCTGAAATTTCAGGACAGATTTCATCGCTGAAGTAAAACGGACGTAACTCTCTTGTCCGGAGTCTGATTTGGGCAAATAAAGACTCATTGGAAAGGAAATTTTGTGCACTGTGCAATGGAGTAGAGCTTGGGTATACTTTCTGTTCTGTACATTAAAGAAAAAGATTCATGGAGTGAAGGCAGCACCGAAGGATGATAAAGAAGGGGATAGTTACGAAACAAAAGGATGCCTTGGGCAAGTCTTCTATAAGTGATCAAGCACAACATGGGAAGTAAATTAAAGCTGCATTAGTACCTTTTCTTCTTGCATGAAGGTCCATGGCTATGCGACGAAAAATAAGCGGTATGTGAGAAAGTCGAGCTCTATGACTTTAAATGAAGCGCTTTTCTAGAGGCGATCCGTTTCTTTATATTTTTACTACTTTCTCAGAGAAAATAAACAATGGCACTATCTTATGATGATCAACTTGTGGTTATTAATATAAGTTTAGTTTTTCTTTTAGAACCATCATCATGTTCATGCTCATATTTATTTATTTGCGTGCATTGCATTTTGTTATCAACATGATGTTTCTTTGCATGTACATGTGTTGCATATAGTTGGCTTGGTTGTTTTAAGGCTCAATGATGTATGCTTTCATATCCATGTTAATGCTCCAGCTGGGCATTTTCCTTTGTGATCTGGTGTAAATGTGATGTTTAAACATGATTGCGTACCATCATCATTAAGTTTGATAAACCTTGCTAGCTTTTCATATGTTTTCATGTTGCATTGGTTAGTTTATATGCTCAGCAATGCTCTTAATTTTTCGTGCTATAAGAGTTATTGATTTAGGGATATACATGGTGTTTTAACCCTTGATAAATAAATCTTTATGGCTATGGAGAAATTCAGAATCTAGTTGTAAACATGTCAGTTAGAACTAGGTGAAAACATTGTCTTTGTTTATATGTTTTCCTATCATGTGCATACACACCTTGCACCACGTACACTCATTAGGTTTTTATTTCTCATTAGACTAATTATTCCACAAGTTAATAATCTTAGGAGACATTGTTTGATTATTGGCAATTCTATCTACTCCCAACCGTCACCTTGGGGGTAGAATGTGCGTTTAAAATGTCTTCGAGGCAAGATAAAGACTCTCACTACAAGGAAATTGAAGGATGGCTAAGATAAAAATGCTTTGTCTTCGTTTTCCATGACTAGCAAAATGCTAAGCATGGGGGAGACCCTGAATCTTCAACACGGAAGTGCAACATGACGCTCTAGAAGATAGAATGATCAAGATCATTAACGTCTCCGGATCAATGCGCAAGAAGCCATCGATCTAATCAAAATGCTGCATGGTCTCGAAGCCGCGTGTCCGCTCCACCTCGCCGACGAAATCGGCTAGGATTTGCCACTTGATGGCCTTGCGCCGAGGCGCAGGCGAGCGGCTCGCCCATCAACTCCAAGGACCACTTCGGCAACTCGGGCCGCCGCGTCTAGCGTTGCGATGATCTCTCCTAGCGGGAAGGGAAGAGACCACCGTAACCCGTGGGGCCTCGAAGAAGTGGCGAGCTTCGCGCCGCGCGAGGACTACCGCGTACAACAAGCTCTTCTCGGGACTACGGGGGTAGCGCGTCTTCGTATCCGACAGACTTCGCCGATGTAGTAGACCGCCTTGGGCATATGTGCAAGGCATGCCCTTCCTCTCGTGCGCTCCACACCCATCACCGCGCCTCGACCACCCGGGTGGCTGCGGCCACGCAGAGTTGGAGGCGCCCGCCGGGGCCTCGCTGGCGCGCGTAAGGACTGGGGCGTGCGTCGGAGACGCCTTCGCGCCTTGTCGAAGCGCTTCGGGCCTTCGGGCTGTCCGCGAGGAGCGACTCGTGCTTCGAGCAGCCTCCCGCGAGAGTGGGCGGGGGTGCCCCTTCTCACCGAGCCTCGAGATGGAAGCTGGCGTAAGGCAGCAGTGCACCCCAACACCTTCTCGCACCCCCTTGAGGTCCCGACCCGGGACCCATTCCGCTCGAGGGCCGCGGACCTTTTTCAGTGGTTGGCCTCCCGATTCCTCGTCGGGAGACGATGTATCCTAGGAGCATGCCCCCGCGGCACTCCAAAGACACATTTTTTCGGGGCTTAGCTTGACCCCGTTGGCCCGTAGGCACATCGAACGCGACGCCAAGGTCGTTAACAAGGCCGTCCGCCTTCCGGGCCCCTACGGACCCACGATGTCGTCCACGTGCAAGCCTCGACCCCCCGTCCGGCTCCGATATGGTCCCCCAAAAATGAAAGCATGCGCATGCGGCTGATATATTGCGCCCGCGTTTCGAGGCCGAAAAAAGGCATCGGTCGACGTAACGAGAACGTCCCCGAATGGTGTGATGAACGAAGTCGCGAAGGCTGAGGTTGGACTCCTTCATTTTTGTTTGGTGATATCTAGAATAGGCATCAAGGGAAACTGGTAGCTCACACCCGAGTACATGGAATCAATCATTTGATCTATACGTGGCAAAGGAAAGGGAACTTTTGGACACGCTTTATTGAGACTAGTGTAGTACATGCATGTCCTCCACTTCCCATTTTTTCTTTTTTACAAAGCACAGGATTAGCTAGCCACGTAGGGTGGAACACTTCCTTGATGAATGCGGCCTCGAGGAGCTTCCGCGGCTCCATTTCCGTGCGCCGTTGCCGCTCCTCGTCGAAGCGGCGCGGCCAACTGGCACCGCACACGAGCGCGAGCGTTTGGCGAGCTGTCAAAGGAGTGCTCGGCGACCTCCCCTCGGGATGCACAGCATGTCCCAGGGGCTCCACGCGAAGACGTCGGCGTTGGCGCGGAGAGAGTCGGCGGGCGTCTGCTTCCTGTTTGGGGTCGAGGTCGGCGGCCCCTCAACGCCTTTGCCCTCGGGGGCCGACGGGTCGAGGGGGACCCCTTTGGTTTGCTCGGCGGCCTCGAAGGTGCCCAGGTATGCTTGGTGGCGGGCAGAGGTCATCGTTAACCATCTTCTCCGGCCGTGTTCACCGGCGCTTCATCCGACGCTAGCGCCTCTTGCATGTTCCACGCACTCGACGTCACGGTCGAATGCGTGCTCGATCACGACGACCAGAACGGTGATGGCGCCCAGCCGTTGGACCCGGCATCTTCATCTTCGAGGGTACGTGTAGTTGGGGACCGCCATGAACTTGGCATAGCATGGTCGCCCAAGGATGGCATGGTAGGCCCCTTTGAATCCCACCACCTCAAAGGTGAGGGTTTCCTCTGCGGAAATTACCCAGGGGTCCCAAACCGAGACGGCGGTCGATGCGCAGAGGGGGTTGAACACCGCTAGCAGGGCGCGCTGCGGGTGAAACGGCCTTCGTGCTGGGCCGCCAGCCAGTCCCGACCCAATCCCATCGGGCGCAATGTGTGCGCGAAGAGGATATTGAGGCTACTACCTCCGTCCATAAGGACCTTTGAAAAAACGGGCGTTCCCAATGATGGGATCGACCACCGGTCGTCTTGGCCGGGTTCGGGATGCGGTTTGGGTGATCATCAAGGCTAAAAGTGATGGCGTCCTTCGACCGATTTAGAAAGAGCGGAGGTGCCCCTCTCGCGGCGAGGACTTCGTGCCGCTCCTTCTTGCGTTCTTAGGGTCGACATGTCGACAGTAGGTCCCAAGAGAGATGAGGAACACATTTTCGACGACAGGGAAACAGCCCGCGTCGCCATCGCCCCCATCTTTCCCGGCCTCTCGCCTCCTTCGCGGTGGCACGGCGGTAGAACTTCTTGAGCATGTCGCATTGCTCAAGAGTGTGGTTCACGGGAGTTTTGTGGTAGGGGCATGGTTTTTTCATCATGTCGTCAAACACCCCGGGCCTCGAGGAGCTCGGTTGAGGGCCCCGTCGGGGCGGATCGAACGACGAGGGCCTCGGCGTTGCCGCCGTTGCGCCCGCTTTGCTCGCGCGCCTCGCGGCGCGGCCTTCTTCCCCTTCTTGCCCCGCTTGTCGTTGCGGCGCGGCTCCTTGGACCACGGCTGCCCTCCGCGAGGCGTGTCCCTCGGAGCGCTTGCCCTTCTTGCCGTTGACTTCGCCCCCACGGCCTCCTCTCCCGGAGCGACGGCGGTGGCTATGTCGAACGGCTCGTTCGAGTCCGTAGGCGGTGGCGTCCCGGCCCTCGCGCACAAGGTCCGGCACGTGAAACCTCGAGGAACGCGTGCACGATCTCGGAGCGGTGCCACGGCCCCGGGTAGCTCCGTGCGGCAGCTTGGAAAAGCGGCGCGCCCGGAGATCCGCGGCCGACTCGCCCGGCCCCACGCGTGCGGAGCGCGAGATCCCGGGAGTTCCCCGGGGCGCACGTACGTGCCCCTGGAAGTTGCCCACGAACGTGTGGACTAGATCGTCCCGGATTATGGATGCGGGGCGGCGGGCAGTGCTCTAGCCATGTCTCGGGCCGCGTCGCCCGGTGCGGGGGCAAGTTGCGGATGATCACTTCGTCGTTAGTGGCCCTTCGGTCCCCGACAAGCTTGGCGGTAGTCGTTGAGCGCAAGAGACGCGGGGGTCGAGTCTCCCCGTTGGCCAACAGACGATTGTCGAGGGCCGCGGAAGGCCGGGGGAACGCCGCCGTGCGGATCTCGAGCTGAACACATGAGTGCCGGGGGCTTTCCGGCGTCGGGGAGCGATCCTCACCGGCCCCGTCGCGGTGTCCACCCCTTCGGGGGTGGTAACCCCCTGGGCGCCGCGCGTGCGCCTCTGCCGCCGGGTGCGCCTGGCGTTGATGACGTTGCGGGCATCGCCATCCGGCGCCTGCGCGTGTCGAGGAGCCGTTCCTTGGCCGGTGTGCGCCCCTGGTCGGCGGGTTGACCCACGTGCACCGCGGGTTCGCCTCCCCGGTGCGGGATCATCCTGCCGTGCGTCCCCCGCTTGTTGGCGGATGCGTGAGGGCGAGCTCTCGGCCTGGCGGAGCGGCCGCTTGCTCAAGGAGTGTACGCACTCTCGCGGTGCATGTCTCGGGGCTCGGGGTCGAGGGTGCCGGCATGGCGCGTAGCCGCGTTGCGGCGGCGATGAGCTTTGGCTCGCCAGTGGCGGAGAGTATCGCGTTGTCGACGTTGGGGACGGGGTTGGGCGGTCACGGACACGGCGGCCCCGGCCTCCGCCCGCGCGTTCGCCGCGCGCGCTTCGCCGCGCGCGGGGAGGCCTCCCACTGCCATCGAGGCGCGGAGCGGCCGCGCCGTCGGTACTCCTCCGCCGGCTTGGCCTCGAGCTCGCGGGCTTGGGCCAGGCGTTCGTCGACGTCGGCCCCGACGGAGCGCTCGGCCCGCGGCCGGGCGCGTGGCGATTCCGGGGGCGGCGTGACTTCCCCGTCTCGGCACCGCCGCACGGCGGCGTTAGTAGAGACCGTTGACGGCGCAACACTCCCGGCGTGGGGTCGTAGCTCCCGATCTTTGAGTCGTCGGAGCAACCAAACCGATGGTCGATGGCGTCGAGAGCGCTCGAACGCGGCCCGGGTCGGCACGCCGGAGAAGTCCCACTCCGCGTACACGAGGCGGTTGGCGGGTGGCATCGTGTCGACGGAGCCCAGGGGATGACTCCGTCCGTGGCCGAGGTGCCGGGTCCCCTGCGACGAAGACGTGACGGCCGTGTGGAACCCGCCGCATCGTCGTGCTCACGTGGGCGTTATGGGCCGTCGTGGCGCGCGCGCCCGATGGGGACGCGCGCTCCTGAGACTGCACGCGGTCCCCGCCGGGGTGGTGGCGGCTGTTGTGACGGTGGGCGCACCGCGTTGGGCGGCGGCGCACTCACCTTGCCGCCGCTCAGTCCGCGCTCGGCGTGAGCGCAGCCCCGGACGGGACAGTGTCGCGACGTCGGCGGACCGCGGCCTAGATCCGTGCCACGCGGGCGCTCCGCGTCGTGTCGTGCGGCGGCGGAGACCGCGCGGACTCGCCCTCGCGCCGCGCGCGCAAGCTCCCTCACGATTGGTGAGGCGCATGAGATAGCCGTTCCCCCGTGGCCCGGAAGTTCGAGTCTCCGAAGCGGATCTCGAACCCTACGGAGAGGGTCAGAGCTACACCCATGTTGTAGCGGGTAGCACCCGTACTCAAGGCTAATCACCATGGAGGGAGGTTGGCGAAATGACCTTAGGCGCTCGCTTGCCCCACGGTGGGCGCCAACCTCGGTGTGGAATATGGTCCCGACACTAACCGGTAGATAACGCCTAGGTCTATCCCTCAATGGTCGATGCCAAGCAACAAATGACACAAGGTTTTATCCTCGGTTCCGGCCGAGGGGGCCGTACGTCCAGCCGAGGGCGTGCTCGTGGCACTATATTGCTCGGCTTACCGGGTGCTTGTAGTGGGGCAAGTACAAGCAAGGCGGGAGAGGAAGCGTGGCTTCCAAGTCCCCGGGAGAGTGGCTGAAGATGTTATGGGAGAATGAGAGAGTGAGTGCACTAAGTGTGTTGTGTTCCTCTCAACTTTGGTCCCCCCGGTGCCGGGGCTCGCCTCCCCCCTTTTATAGGCCAAGGGGGCGACGCGGGTTACATGCACGCCAGCGCTACCCTAGCTACGTGAGGGAGCACGTCGCGCTACGGTGTAGAGTGGGCGGCCGGTCGGACGATCAATGCGCGGCGATCCGGCCATGATGGCCTACCCCGTCCCGAACGCGTGGCGGTTCGAGGCGTAGGGAAGGCGGCGCATGGCGGTGGGTGTCCTCCGATAGGCTTCGAGGGAGGTGTTAAGGATGGGCGGTACGAGGAACCAAAGCGGGGCGAACGGCGTTCCTTCCCAATGCGTTCCTCGGCAAGCCGGGAGTGGCTGCGCTGCAATGCTCGGGCGTGCGCTCGCGGTGCCGGGCGTGCGTCCGCACGCGTGGGTACGCGGCCGCCCTTTAGTTATAGCGTCCCCCCGGGATGGCCATCCACCGGCCGGCGCCCCCTACCTAACCCAGTAGGGTCGCCGGAAAGTGAGATCGAGGGTGCACCCGGCCCCCTTTCGAGGGTCGGGCGCGTTAGCCAGAGTATTGTAGTGGGCGCGCGGTGTCACGGGGACTGTCCATCGGCCGTACGCACGCTCCATCCCCCACGCGGGCCGGGGATGGGCTCCTCCCCGGGGAGTTGGTGCGGCGGCACGGGGCGTGGAGCATTCGTGGCGCATGATGGCGCCCGTCTGCGGCGTCGGGCGCTAAATGCCCAAGTACGGGGTCAGCGCACAGTGCGCGCACCCGTGAGCGTGGCGGGGCCCGCCCGAGGGCGGAGCGAACCCTCGAGCGGGAGTCGAGACTTGCTCGAGGGGGGGGGGGGCGATCCCTCGAGCGGGGCGGGACCGCTCGAGGGAAAGGGGTGCCCCCTCGACGGGGCGGGAGCTCGCCCGAGGGCGCGGGACGCCGTTCTACCTACTCCCGTACTCCGTACGAGCTCGCGCGCACCTCCCTCGAGCCTATCAGAGGATATCACCACCATCCGCCGCCTTTCTACCCTCGAACCGCCACTGTTCGGGTACAAGGTAGGCCATGATGGCCAGATCGCCGCAAGGATCGCCCGGACAGCCGCCCACTCTACAGCATAGCACGTCGTGCTTCCCCACGTAGCTAGATAGCACGGCACGCATGTAACCCGCCTGCCCCTTGATCTATAAAAGGGAGGGCGAACCCCCCAGCCGCAGGGGACGACAGGACACAAGGCCACAAATAGAAACACAAGACGCACCACGTACTCATTCCCCAACTCTCCCACGACATCTTCGCCAACACACCGGGACTTGGAAGCCACGCTTCCTCTCCCCGCCTTGCTTGTAGCCGCCCCACTACGTGCACCCCCGGTGCTAAGTAATATAGTGCCTCGAGCACGCCACCGGCCGGGACGTACGGCCCCCTCGGCCGAAACCAGGATAAAAACCCCGTGTCACTTGTTACTTAGCATCGACCATTGAGGGATAGACCTCGGTGCTTTCTACCGGTTAGTGTCGGGACCATATTCCGCACCGACGCTGGCGCCCACCGTGGGGCGAGCGAGCGCCTAAGGTCATTTCGTCAACTCCCCTCCATGGTGACCCGCACCGAGTACCGTGGTACACGCTACCGCATGGGTAGCTCGGACCCCCCTCCCGCCCGGGTTCGAAATTCGCTTCGGGGACCCGAACTTTCGAGCCACGGGGAACGGCTATCTCATGCGCCTCACCAACCGTGAGGAGCTCCGCGCGCGGCGCCGAGCCGGTCCGCTCCGGCCCCCGCCGCACGCACGACCCCCGGCGCGGCGCCCGCAGCACGGATGCCGCGGGTCCATCGACGCCACGACGCCGTCGTCGCTCCGGGCCGCCGCTCGCACCGGGCGCGGTCCGAGCGGCGGCGGCCGAGCGCGCCGCCACTCAATGCGCGCGCCCACCGTCACGACCGCCACCACCCCGGCAGACGGCGCACGGTCTCCCGACCGCGCATCCCCATCGGGCCGCGTGGCGCTACGTCGGCCTACAACGCCAACGTCAACACCACGATGCGCGGGGTTCCACCCGGCCGCCACGTCTTCGTCGCCGGGATCCCGGCGCCTCGGCCAGGGGACGAATCGTCCCCGGGCTCCATCGACGCGTTACCACCCGCCAATCGCCACGGCACGCGGAGTGGGACTTCTCCCCGCGTGCCGCACCCGGCCGTGTTCGGCGTTTCTTAGACGCGCGGACTACCGGTTCGGCTACTCCGACGACTCCAAAGACCGGGAGTTACGATCCCGCGCGGGAGTGCTACGCCGTCATCACCAACGACCCGGCCAATGCCGCCGGGCGCGGCAGAGCCGGAGACGGGGAGGTCACGCCGCCCCCCGGGATCGCCACGCGCCCGGCCGCGGGGCCAAGCGCTCCCCGCCGAGGCCGACGCCGACGCACGCGCGGCCCAAGCCCGCGAACTCGAGGCCAAGCCGGCGGAGGAATACCGAACGGTGCGGTCGCTCCGCGCCTCAATGGCGGGGGAGGGGCTCCGCGCGCGGCGAACGCGCACGGGAGCCGGGCCGACGGTGTCCGCGACCGCATCAACACCGTCCCCAACGTCGACAACGCGGACGCGCCCCCGCGGGCGAGCCAAAGCTCATCGCCGCCCTCGATGCCGCCGCGGGCCATGCCGGCACCCTCGACCCCCGAGGCTCGAGACCCGCACCGCGAGGTGCAAACTCTCATCGAGCAAGCGGCCGTCCAGCAGGCGAGATCTCGGCCTCACGCATCCGCCAATAGGGGGATGCGCGGGACGACGAAGCTGCGCTGGGAGGCGAACCCTCGGTGCACGCAGGGGACCGGCGGGGCGACCCGCCGACCAAGGACGCACGCCGGCCAAGGAGCGGCTCCTTGACGCACGCGAGGCGCCGGACGGTGACGCCCGCAACGTCATCAACGCCGGGCGCACCCGGCCAGGCGGACGCACGAGCAGCGAGGGGCTACCATCCTCGACGGGGTGGACGCTACGACGCCGGCGAGGGACCGCTCCCCGACGCCGAGCCCCCGTGCACCCGTGTGTTCGGCCGGGGAGATCCGCGCGGCGGCGTTCCCCCGCCGCTTTCGCCAACCCTCGACCATCGTCGAGTACAACGGGGAGACGGACCCCCGCGTGTGGCTTAACGACTACCGCTTGGCTTGTCGGTGGGCGGGGCCACTAGCGACGAGGTCATCATCCGCAACTTGCCCCCGCATCTCGGCGACGCGGCCCGACATGGCTCGAGCACTTGCCCGCTAGCCGCATCGACAACCGGGACGATCTCGGTCCGCACGTTCGTGGGCAACTTCCGTGGGCACGTACGTGCGCCCCGAAACTCATGGGGATCCGCGCTCCCGCACACGTGGCCCGGCGAGTCGCCGCGGGACTTCATGCGGCGCTTCTCTAAGCGATGCACCGAGCTCCCCGGCCGTGGCACGGTCCGAAATCGTGCACGCCTTCCTCGAGGGCACCACGTGCCCGGACCTCGTACGGGAGCCGGGACGCGCCCGCCCGCGGACTCCAACGAGGCGTTCGACATCGCCACCCGCCTCGCCTCCGGAGAGGAGGCCGTGGGGGCGATTTTCGACGGCAAGAAGGGCAAGCGCTTGGAGGACGCGCCCGCGGAGGGCAGCAAGTCCAAGGAGCCACACCGCAACGACAAGCGGGGCAAGAAGGGGGAAGAAGCCGCGCCGCGAGGCGTGCGAGCGAGGGCGCGACGGCGGCAATGCCGAGGCCCTCGCCGTTGACCCGGCTCGACGGGGCCCTCGACCGGCCCCTCGAGGCCCGGGGGGTGTTCGACGACATGCTCGAAAAAGCCATGTCCTTACCACCGAGGCCCGGGATGCGCTCGACAAGCCGGGAGGCGTCCCTAACGCACGCCCCGATCCTCACGCCGCCGCAAGACGGCGAACCCCCGCAGCTCTCTACGTAGCCGCAACCACCCGTGTGGTCGGCCGCCATGATCGTCGTGGAGCGCATGGAGGAAGGGCACGCCTTGACCGTACGGCGGCCGGTCTACTACATCGCCGAGGTCCTCGTCGGACACGAAGATGCGCTACCCCCGTGTCCGAGAAGTTGCTATACGCGGTAGTCCTTGCGCGGCGCAAACTCCGCCACTACTTCGAGGCCCACCCCGTCACGGTGGTTTCCTCCTTCCCACTAGGGGAGATCATCCGCAACCCGACGCCGCGGCAGATCGCCAAGTGGTCCGTAGAGCCGATGGGCAAGACGCTCGCCTACGCCCCGCGCAAGGCCGTCAAATCCCAAATCTTGGCGGATTTCGTCGCCGAGTGGACGGACACGCGGCTACCGCCGCCGCGCATCCAAGCGGAGGCCGGGACTCGTTCTTCGACGCGCTCGCTGATGAAAACGAGAGCGGGCGCGGGCTCGCTCTTCGTGTCACCCCTCGGGGAACACATGCGGTACGCGGTGCGCCTCCACTTCCCCGCGTCTAACAATATGGCCGAATACGAGGCCCTCCTCTCGCGGCCTCAAAATCTCCATTGAATTAGGCGTCAAGCGCCTCGACGTGAGGGGGGACTCGCAGCTCGTGATCGATCGTGTCATGAAGAACGCGAGCCGCCACGACGACAAGATGGAGGCCTAGTGCAAAGCCGTGTGAGGCCTCGAAGACAAGTTCTACGGCATCGAGCTCAACCACGTGCCCCGCCGTACAACGAGGAGGCGGACGAGCTCGCCAAAATCGCGTCCGGCGGATCACCATCCCCTCGAACGTTTTCGCGCGCGACATCGTTCAACCCTCGGTCGTCTTCGAGCCCTACCCCTCGAATCACAACGAACCCTCGGGGGCTCCCTCGAATCCGGCGGGTGCGGAACCCATGGACGAGGACCCCCGAACGAGGCGTACGTACTCTCCCTCCTCGAGGGGCACGGCTCCCACGAGGCCGACGTAATGGACATCGAGCCGGCTCCTGTCCAGGAGGACTGGCGTAAAAAATACATCGCCTGGATCGCTCGAGGGGAACTCCCCACGGACCGGCCGCGGCCGGGGCGCATCGCCAGGATGGCCAAATCTTTTGCCCTCGTCGACGGCGAGCTGTACAAGCGCGCCGCCTCCGGCATCCTACGGCAGCTGCGTACCCATTCCCGAGGGGCGCGAGCTCCTACGGGACATCCATGCGGGGATCCGTGGCCACCACGCCGCGCCCCCGCACCCTCGTCGGCAACGCGTTCCGCCGTGGCTTTTATCGGCCTACCGCGGTCGCGGACGCCGCCGAAATCGTACGCACCCGCGAAGGGTGCCGCTCTACGCCCGCGAGTCCAACTTGCCCGCCCATGCCCCCGCAAACCATCCCCGTGACATGGCCATTCGCCGTGTGGGGGCCGGACATCGTCGGACCCCTCGCGGAAGGCGCCCGGGGATTCACCCACTTGTTGGTCGCGATCGACAAGTTCTCCAAGTGGTTAGAGGTGCGCCCCATCACGAACCTAAGGGCGAGAGCAAAGGCGGTAACATTCTTCACCGACATCGTCTACCGCTTTGGAGTGCCAAACTCCATCATCACCGACAATGGGTCCCGCTCACGGCAAGAAGTTCTTGGAGTTCTATGACAAATTCCACATCCGAGTGGATTGGGCACCGTGGCACACCCACAAACCAACGGCCAAGTAGAGCGTGCCAACGGCATGATCTTACAAGGCATAAAGCCTAGAATTTTCGACCACCGAACAAATGCGGGCGGAAATGGCTCCAAGAGTTACCGCGGTTGTGTGGAGCCTAAGGACCACCCCCGAGCAGAGCCACCGGGTTCGCCCCGTTTTTCTTAGTCCACCGCGCGCGAGGCCGTCCTCCCCACGGACTTAGAATACGGATCGCCCGTGGTTCGAGGCTACGACGAAGAGGCCAACCGCCGAGCCCGCGAGGACTCGCCGGATCGAGCCGGACGAGGCACGCCTCGTGGCCCTAATGCATTCCACGAGGTACCAACGGTCCCTCGTGCGCTACCAAGCACGTAAGATACACCGGCGGGATTTCGGCCGAAGGGGATCCGGTCCTAAGGCTACGTCAAGACAACCGAGGGCGCCACAAGCTATCGCCCCCCATGGGAGGGACCCTACGTCGTGGTGAAGGTACTCAAGCCCGCACGTACAAGCCGGCCAACGAGGACGGTGAAGAGCTCACCAACGCTTGGAACATCCAACAACTACGTCGTTTCTACCCCTAGCTAGGATTCCCAAGCATTTTTTCTCGTTGTAAAAATCACATGGCCAACGCCCAGCTTGGTTGCAACTATGTAAAAGCTTTAAGTTTAATAAAAAGGGCAACTCGGCTTTCCCCCGAAACCCAAGTTACCCTCGGGGGCACCGCGGGGGGCACCCCCCCCCCAAAATGGTCCCATTTTTTCGCGCAAAAATGAATTAACTCACATGCGCTAAGTTTGTTTCCTACTTCAACCTCGAGCAACGATTCGAACGGGGCGCGGTGCGGCCTAGCGGAAGGAGCGTGCGAGCCGAGATAGCCTACGCCGCGTGGATATGGCCCTTCTCTCTCGCCTCCAACCCAGCAGGCCCCCCGCGAAAATCGAACTCCCCTAACTAGAATCTACTCAGGAAGAAGGAGAAACAAAAAGCGTGATAGACAAATGACTTCATTACAGCAAAAGTTTATGTCCAAGAACAACTTGTTCATTTACAAAAGGCCACGAGGCCAGAGTACTGATACACATCAAAATGGGCCAAGTGCCCAACTGCTTTCAACGAGGGGGAGGAGCGGCGGCGTCGGCGGCGTCCGGAAGAGGAACTCCTCGAAGGCTTCGGCGAGCGACCCGCGGCGTCGGCGGCGAGCGCATCCACACGCTCCATCGCCACCTCGTCCTCGACACCCTCGGGGACGACGTAGCCCTTCGCCGCGCCTCGAAGTTGACCTCGTAGTGGGACCGCACCACTCCGAGGGCCTTCTCGGACGCCCCGCATGCGGCGGCCGGCCGCATCCGCTCGGTGACGTGACCGCCAAGGGCACGCAGCGGCCGGCCGCCGAGCCGCCGCCCGTGCTTCGCCCTCCTCCACGGCGCGGCGGGTCTCGAGGGCCGCACCACGCAGCCCCCGCAGCCTCCTGGCCGGAGGAGTTGTAGGAAGCCTGCAGCCGCCTCGCCCGCTCACCGCATGCCCCGTGGCGGTGCGCAAGCCCGGAAACCCCAAGACAAGAAAAAAATCGAAAGGGGAAACGGGAGCCCTCTAACGTAAAACCAACAAGGCAAGAGTCAAACAAGGACTCACCTTCGACTTGCTTCCTCTCCGTCTCGGAGTCGCGGCGCACGCCCCTCGACCGCCGCCCCCGAGGTGCTTGACGGTCTCACCTTGCTCCCCGGAGGGACAGCTCCCCGATTGGCGTTGGTACGCCGAGCATAATCACCTCGCCCTCGGCCTTGGAGAGCTTGTCGTCCCGCTCCGCCAACGACCCCCGCGCCGCCTCGCGAGCGACGCGCTCCTCGCTCCGAAGACCGTCCCGGCGTCGACGAGGGCGGCTCGCTCTCGCCGGAGCCGCCCCTCGCCCCTTGGCGGGCGGTGCGCTCTGCAGAGCTACTCCTCGCCGGCGACGAGAGCCGCGGCCTTGGCGTCGAGGGTGGCCTTCAAGTCGTCGGCCTCCTTGGCCCGCCGCTCCGGCCCCCGCGCGCCCGCTCCTCGGCCGACGCCGCCGCGCCCCGCGCCCCTCGAGCGACGAACGGAGCTCACGGTGTCTCGCCGCCGGACGTTGGCCACCTCCGCCTCCCCAATTGGTAGCCGCCGTCCGCATCTTCTCCAAATCCGAGCGCGCTCGCGCGCAGCCTCATCACGATCGATGAGGGCCGTGCGGACCCGCTCGAGGCTCGAGCGGCGTGCCGGGTCCCGCCTCGAGCTCTCGGGGAGCTCGTCGCGCCACGCCATGGCCCGGCATGCCGCCCACCGTCCGGCGTCCCTAAGGGCGCGCGCGCAAGCGCGTCGAAAGCGCTGCACCGCTCCCGGAGCTGGTGGACCTCGGCGTTCACCCGGTCGAAGGCGTCGTACTTATCGTGGGCGCGGCGCTCGAGCTCCTGGCACCCACAAATCAAAACCCGTAAGCGCTACGACACGGGGACAAAGACGCAAAAGCGAGAGATGGAAGAAAAACAAGCAACTACGACCTACCCGGAAGACGCGCCATGCGGGGCCGCCGTGGACCCGCGGCTGCTTCGTTCGGGCCGCGCGGTTGAGCGTGGCGCCGTGGCTCCGAGCTCGCCCCGCAGCTCTCGCTCCCCCCGGCGGCGGCAAACGCAGGGGGATCGTCGACGGCCCCCCTCCACCCGGGCGGGGGTGGCCGCGCGGGAGGACGAGGCCTCGAGCACCGTGTCCTCGATCCCCCGCCACCATGTGCCCCTCGTGCCACCTCACAAGGGCCCCCTCCCGGGGCTCGGGGGAGCGTGTGGGGAAGCTACCCCCCACCGATCCCACCCGGCGGCGGGGAGTCGTCATCCAGGGACCTCCACCACCTCCGCCCGGAACCGCCGGCGGCACCGCCCCTCGCGCCGCCCTCCACCGCCGCCTCCACCCCGCGCCTCCGTGGCCGCGGGCGCCCGACGCGGCGCCACGGCCACCACCTCCGCCGCGCCTCGCGACCACGGCGCCGCCGCAGCTGCACCCGCTCCGCCCTCCTCCGCGGTCGGCGCCACCGACCGCGCCTCCACGACGCGAATGCCCTCCGGCGGCCGCGCCTCCGCCACCGCCGCCGCCGCGGCCCGCGCGCCCCCACAATGGCCGGCGCCGGATGCTCCTCGCTGACCGCCGGCCGCGCCGCGGCGGAGCACCTGCGCCGCCGAGGCCTCGAGGCCTCGGCCGGGCTTTGCGAGCTTTCGCCCGCCGTCGCCGTGCTTGCCCCCCGCCCGTGACGCCCTCGACGAGCGCCGCCGGTGGGGATGGACGCGTCCGTCCTCGGCACCTTGCCGGTGCGAGGGGAGGCACGGTTGGCACCACCTGCGCGAGCACGAACGGAGGGTTAGAACGCCCCGATCATCAAAAAACCGTACTAAAATATAAGGTCGAACCCCTTACCTCGAAGAGGAGAAGGCACGCTTCCTTTTTCCTCGAGGCCTCGGCGGATGAGGCCGGCGCGGTGGCGCGCCCGCCGCCGCGCCTCCCCCGACGGCGCCGCCGCGCGTGTAGTCGCGCCCGCCCGCGCACGGGCACGCCCGATGCCGCGCCTCCCCGACGGCTCCGCCGCGCGCGCGAGTACGCTCGCCCCGCGTGCGGGTGCGCCCCCGCCGTCGCACCCCCCCCGACGACGCCGCCGCGCGCGCGCGCGCGCGCCGCCCCCGCGCGGGCACGCTCGCCGCGCGCCCGCGCGCCGCCGCGCGCGCGCCCCCGAGGAGCGCGCCGGCGCCCCCGCGCGCGCGCGCCGCCCCCGATGTCGATTGCCGGCGACGGGCGCCGTTGCGCCCGCCCCCCGGCGATGCCGCCCTTGCCGCCGGAGCCGGCCCGGGCGATGGGGGCGAGGGCTCCCACCCATCGCAGGGGCCTCCCCCCTCCGGCCCCTCTTCCTCTTCGTCCTCCTCCGAGGACGAGTACTCCCTCGGTCCCCGGGGAGGAGAGCCCTAGCTCCTCGCGCCGATGGTACTCCGCGCTCCGTCGCCGCGGCGCTCGTTGTGCCGCCTCGCGCGCTCCCTCCCCGCGCGCCGCCCGCTCCTCGCTCCCACCGCCGCGCCGCCCGACCAAGCGCGCGGGAGTCGGGGGGTGGGCGGGACGGACTTGGAGGCGGTAAAGCTCACCACCGCATACAGGAACACCAAGGACGTGTCAGGAGACAGAAGCAACACCAAGAACTGAAACAAAATCAAAGATCACACTCACCAATGGGCCGGTGGGGAGCATCTCGAGGTCCCACCGGGGTCCGGTCCGGCGCATCGGCACCCGGGTGTCGACGGCGTTCCGCACCCGGGTGAGCGCATACGCCCGCTCGAGGGGCGTCGGGAGCATCCGCGACCTCGCCAGATCGACGGGGTTAGCCGCCTCTCGTCATCTCGAAGATACAGAGCGGCCTCTCCATCGAGGCACGACCCGCCGGGTGATGGAGGAAGGCGAGGACGCCCATCGCGGTCGGCCCCCGCACCGCCGGGCTCGCAGGCGGCCGGACCGACTCCCCGCCGCCTCCGATGCCGAGGCGTGGACACCCCGTAACCCCAAGAGCCGGGCTTCTCCTTGAACACCCGACCGGTGTAGGGGGGAGGCCGGGCTCGGCGTTGCGCAAGTAGAACCATCCCCGCTCCCGGCCCGGCGTTGTTCGTCGTCATGGTGCAGGGGATGTAGACGTTCTTGAATTGCCCCCGCAGGGCAAGCGACATCCCGCCGGCGCGCACCGCGCGGCGGGGTCCCCGGCTCCGTCGTGGGCCGCGTGAAGAGCTCGCACGAAAAGGTGTACCCGCAGCTCCCAATTGACTGGGATCCCCAGGTACCCTTCGCACACCCACGAACGTGGCCGCCTGCGAAATCGCGTTGGGCGCGAAGTTGTGCAACTCCACTTCGTAGTAGTGGCACATCGCCCGCATGAAGCGGCTCGCCGGCGCGTTGAAGCCCCCGCTCGTGGTAGCGGATAAAGCTCACCACGTGGCCCTCCCGGAGGGTTGGGCGCGCGGTCCCCCGCCGGCGGCACTATCCACTCCGCCGGCGTCCATCTTCATTGGCCGCCACCGGCCGGCGGCGACCGGCTCGCCAAGGGCCGGCCGGGTCCGCGCCGACCTCTCCCGTGCGTACGGGTCCGGGATCGTGAGGGGCGAGGCGGCGCCATGAGGAAGGACAAAGGAAAGCGAGAGTGGATGACGAGAAACGGAAGAAGAGCTCTAATGGTGACGCCGCGCGGTGACAAGGGCGAGGCGAAGACGAAGGCGCGGGGGCCGAAATGGTGAGGCGCTAAGGTAAAAAACCGCCGTCTCCCCCATCCCCTCGCATTTATAAGCCGCGGGCGAGCTCTCCGGGCGGATGTCCCGCGCGCATTAACCGCAAGGAATCTTCTCCTCACGCCGACGAATGGGCCCCACCGCGACCGCGCCGGCCACATCACCGCGGACGGGCCATCATCACGGCGGAGACCTGCGGGACCGAGGCGCGCGGTCACGTCCGCCGCCACGCCGCCCACTACGCGCGCGCGCGCGCCGCGCGCGCCGCTAAAGGCGCGCCGCGCCGCGAAAACCGCAGCCCTCGATCGCGAGGCATTTAATGACCCGGTCCCTTGCCAAGCAAGGAGAACCCTCGAGCGGGGTGAACCCCCGCCGAGACAAAGACGCCCCCTCGAAGGGATATCGGCGTGAGAAGCGCCGCCGGGGCCCCGCGAAGTAAAGCGTGGCACCGCGGGCACCCATGCCACGCAAAACCCTCGAGCGGCACGAGCCCTTGGCTCCAGACGATAACAGCCCTCGATGGGATATCGGCGTGAGAAGGCCGCCCGGGGCCTGCTTGAAGTAAAGCAGGCACCGCGGGCACCCATGCCACGCAAAACCCTCGAGCGGCACGAGCCCTTGGCTCCAGACGATAACAGCCCTCGATGGGATATCGGCGTGAGAAGGCCGCCCGGGGCCTGCTTGAAGTAAAGCAGGCACCGCGGGCACCCATGCCACGCAAAACCCTCGAGCGGCACGAGCCCCCGGCTCCGCACGATATCAACTCTCTAAAAAAAGGGCACATGCGTGAGAAGGCCGCCCGGGACCTGCTTGAAGTAAAGCAGGCACCGCGAGCACCCATGCCGCGCTGTGCTACCAACCGCGCACGGAGGGCCGGCTCGCCCGCATCCCTCGACGGCCGCAAACGCAAAAGACGGGGCCGTCCAGGCGCGGCCCCGCACGGCCCTACTGATCAGAGGTTCGAAGCCTGACCCTCGACGGGTTCGAACAGGCGCCCCAGATCGCAGAGTCAGGGACGACGAGGGCACGCGCATTCGAGCCGTTTCCTCGAGCCCGTCGGCTCGAGGGTGCCCCACATGTCGTGTTCGAGAGCCAGCGAGGGCAGCTAGCCGGGGGATCCCACCGAGGGAGAGCTTCCGCGCCCTCGGTCCCTATCGAATGGGACCGAGCCCCACCTAGCAAACCCACGCAAGCGCTTCCATGGACGTGTCTCTGGACCACGCAGCCTACCCTTATCGAACGGGGCATGGGCGTCCACTCGAACCACCCACTACCAGCTCGAAGAGGAATCCGCAATTCGCGACCCGCTCGATGGGAGTTGCGGAAACCTCACCCTCCGTCCCGCGGAGGGACGGCGAGGGCGCGTTAAAAAACAAGTCGTAAAGCTCTACCCGATCGCCTCGAACGGGCCCGGAGCTCGGGGGGCTTAACGCACGGCTACACCTCCTTGGCTCGCACCCGCCGGAGATAGCGCCGCCCGCCGCGTGCGCCACCGAAGCCGGCCGAGACACTCGCCGAGGCCGGTTGAAACATGCGCCACGCCCTCTGACCACTTCTCGCGGTTAACCCCTCGCAAGAACACCCACGCTCTGCCCGCAGGCTTCGGCCGGGGCTAGACCCGCGGGTCCGCCGACGCGGCCCCACGGAAAGCGTTCGCAAATCAAGGAGGGAAGAACGTCCTATCGCAGGATCCGGCATCCGTGGGAGCCCCAATGGCAAACCCGCGGATGCTCGGGGGCCTCGTCGGGGGACAGCCCTAGGGGTCCCCTTAAACAATGGGGAAAACCTCACTTAAAACCCGCAACAAAGCCAAAACATGATTTGCCTAACCGTGCGAGGGAACAGCCCCACGCCGCGGAACCCCAACGGCCCATCAAGGGGGCCCTCTTAGAGATCCCCTCGAGCGAGCTCCGCCTCGCTCGAGGACGCGCGCCCCCCCCCTCGGGCGGGCTTCGCCCGTCCGAGGGGTAGCACTTCCCTCGGGCGGGCTCCGCCTCGCTCGAGGGCTCGCTCCCCCTCGAGTAGGCTTCGCCTCGCTCGAGGGTACGTCCCGCCCTCGGCCGGGGTCCGCCACGGCCGGAGGGCGCCCCTCACGCGTGCGCCGGCCCCCGTACATGGGCATTTAACGCCCTGACACAAGCGGGACGGCGCCATCATGCGCCGGGGGCTCGCGCCCCGTGCCGCCGCACCAACTCCCCGGGGAGGAGCCCATCCCCATCACCGTGGGGAGGGACCGTGCGCCGCGGCCGGTGTCGCTCCCGTGACACCGTGCGCCCGCCCCGAAAGACGGCCGACGCGCCGAGCCCTCGAAAGGGGGCCGGCTTCACCCTCGATTCACTTTCTTGTGACCCTACGGGGGTTAGGTGGAGGCGCTAGGCCGGTGGATCGCCATCCCTGCCACTGTAACGAAGATGGCCGCCGTCCCCGCGCGTGCGGGCGCACGCCGTGCGCCGTAGCAACAACCCCGGAAGACGTGGAGCGCGTCGGGAAGGGACGCCGTTCTACCTACTCCTGTACTCCGTACGAGCCTGCGTCAGCACCTCCCTCGAGCCTATCGGAGGACATCACCACCATCCGCTGCCCTTCTACCCTCGAACCGCCACTGTTCGGGTACAAGGTAGGCCATGATGGCCAGATCGCCGCAAGGATCGTCCGGACGGCCGCCCACTCTACAGCATAGCACGTCGTGCTTCCCCACGTAGCTAGATAGCACGGCGTGCATGTAACCCGCCTCCCCCCTTGATCTATAAAAGGGGGAGCGAACCCCCGCCCGCGAGGGGACGACAGGACACAAGGCCACAAATAGAAACACACGACGCACCACGTACTCATTCTCCAACTCCCCCACGACATCTTCAGCCAACACACCAGGGACTTGGAAGCCACGCTTCCTCTCCCGCCTTGCTTGTAGCCGCCCACTACAGGCACCCCCGGTGCTAAGTAATATAGTGCCTCGAGCACGCCACTGCTGGACGTACGGCCCCCTCGGCCGGAACCAGGATAAAAACCCTGTGTCACTTGTTACTTAGCATCGACCATTGAGGGATAGACCTCGGCGCTTTCTACTGGTTAGTGTCGGGACCATATTCCGCACCGACGCTTACTCGATCTTCTTTGTCGTTGTGCCTCCCACGGGAAAATATAAATACGATAACCCAAATACCACTGGTGAAGTGCTACAACGGTAATCCATGCACTTGCGGACCTTTCTGTGGTCGTGTGTTTTACCCAGACGTCCCTTAGCCCCGTTACTAGAGGTGTGAACCCAGCAACGATGCTAGCGAGTGCCGACAAGCATTCCTGGTGTCGTCACCATTTGTGCACACTTAGTGGTGAGGCTAAGGAGCGTCAACAAGGAGGTGGATGAATAAAATATGTGGTTGTTGAATATAGAGTAACTATATAGAGCAACAGAAGTGCAGGAGAAGTTGATATAGAGTAAAGATTCTAGCTGACGTCGCTGGAATATTCCTTTTAAGTGAATGTATAGAGCAATGCGAGTGTGGATGGTACGAATACGTCGCATACTACTAGATCCTGGACACCTCATGTGACATCCTGCTGAAGTGATTAGTCTCATTTTTATTGGCACGTATGTCAAAGAGGATTACGTAGCCTATTAGCTTCTTCTCCTTCTCCTTGTTTTTTCTCTTTTAGAGTAACTCCAAGAGTTTGGCAAACCAACTTGGCATCCATCTAATTTTGGCAAAACAAGAAAAATTGGCCTCCAACAGTTCGGCAAACCAACTTGGTAAAAATCACCTCCACGCGCGCATATATGCGCGCGGATCGTGGTTGCCATCGGTGTTTCCTTTAGGTGGGAGGGTGAAAAAAGATATAAATAATAGAGAAGGATTCCTGATGTAAGTTTTCAAGAGGTCGAAAGGTATAAACATAATTTTGAGCAACTCCAACAGTTCCCCATCCTAAGAGTAACTCCAACAGTTCTCCATCCCAAGTTGTCATTGTTTTTATTTGGCAAAAACAGAAAAAACCTTCTCCAACAGTCCCCCATCTCAGGTTGACATTTATCCTAAGTTGGGAAAAACTGACTCCCCGCGCGTGGATATGCGCGCAGCGATCCGCGGCACATCCTCCCGTATTAGAAGAGGTGGAAGGGTATAAAAATAATTTTGTTTTTCTAAGGATTCCTGATTTAAGTTTTCAAGAGGTGGAATGGTAGAAACATAATTTTGTTTCTCCCTCAGGTTCCTGATGTAAGTTAGATCTGGATTCGCCAAGTGAATTATGCCAAATTGTTGGAGATGGACTCTTTTTTTACTTGGCATATCTTTTCTCATGTTGGCAAAACACAAGATTTGCCAAGTAATTTTTCGCAAACTCTTGGAGTTGCTCTAAGTTGACATTGTTATTTTTTCGGCAAAAACAGATAAAACTTTCTCCAATAGTTCACTCTTCCCCATATCAGGTTGCCATTTATCTCAAGTTGGGAAAACCCGACTCCGCGCACGCATATATGCACGCAACGATGCACGATGCATCCTCCCGTATTAGAAGAGGTGGAAGGGTGTAAAAATAATTTTGTTTTTTCTCAGAATTCCTGATTTAAGTTTTCAAGAGGTGGAAGGGTAGAAACATAATTTTGTTTCTCTCTCAGAGTTCCTGATGTAAGTTAGATCTGGATTAGGCAAGTGGATTATGCCAAACTGTTGGAGATGGACTCTTTTTTACTTGGCATATCTTTTTACAAGTTGACAAAACACAAGATTTGCCAAGTAAAATTTGGCAAACTCTTGAAGTTGCTCTGATGTAAGTTACATTTGGGTTTGGCAAGTGAATTGTGCCAAATTATTGGAGATGAACTCTTTTTTTACTTAGCATATTTTTTAGAAGTTGGAAAAACACAAATTTTGCCAAGTAAAATTTGGCAAACTCTTGGAGATGCTCTTATAAACCAAAATCACGTCAAACAGTTACAGTAGCAACGCTGCTTGGATCGTTTCTACACCAGTGCAGTGCATAAAGATGCTACTCGAAACGGTTTTTGATAACATATCAAAATGTCATAATATTAGACACGTTTGCAACGTTAGTAGTCTCATAGAGACAATTATTTATCACCCTACTAAAGTCGTCTCAAAGGACATGAAGTTATACACAATTTAAATAAAGCGTCATTATTGATTAAACACGCTACAAAGCGTATCAAACAATGTGTCATGTAAAACGATACAAAATGAGACATGGTTATACATGCTTCGAATCGTAGCTAGCATGTACAAACGTCATAAAGTGTGTCAAATAAGTGGACTAATTGTTCTTCATAGGTGAAATCAAAAGGAAAACATTCGTGAGGTGAACCTTTTGGTCCTCTTTCTAGGTCTATTAGAAGTGTTGAACATAGACTAGTTACAAGTATAATTACATGAATGGACCGTAAATTGTGAGACCAAGACATTAAGTCTAATTAATCCGTCATTAGAGATCGATTACTGTAGCATGACGTTGCCTAATCATGACATAATTAGGCTAGTTAGATTCATCTTGAAAATTAAGGTATGGGTTGTGGGATGGGTTTTGTCATTAATCTGCATTTAATACACCTAATTAGTGTTCGGAGATAGGGTCGAGATGGTTAGGAATGAATATATGTGTGAGGCGAGAGATCTTGGGTTCGAATCCTACTCGCCACACAGAGAGATAATCATATGTGTGTCCTTCAATCAGAATTTTTCTTTATTTTTTAATAAATTAGTAATATGTTTTATAATGTATGTGGGAGTTTATGTGCCCCGTAACACCGGATCTAGCCACCGCTTGAGCCGGTGCGCCACGGTGGGTCGGATCCAGCCGCTGCTCATAGCCACAGCCGTCGGCGAGTGGAGGAAGGCAACGGGGAGAGGCCGGTCTCCGAGCTGCTGCTTCGCCCGCCGCCGGCGGCACAGGGAGGAAATGGATGGGCGAGAGGGTGATAGCGGTAGCGGTGGGTAGCAGGGGATGGACGGCGGGAACTCTCGTCGTTTTTTTAAAGTCTACATCACCCTCAACCTATGAGGGGTGGACTACATAACCCCTAACCTGTATATATTACCCTCTAAACTTTTTATATATTACCCTCTGAGCTTTTTAAAATTGGTCAAATTACCTCATAAGGTAATTTTAAAAAAATCATAGGACATAAAAAATCATAAAATAGAAAATCCAATTGTGTTAGACTCTAAATGAGTAGATGTATTCAATGAACATATAAATGATATTCTTTAGTATATATTTTTTGTTATAATTTTAGATCTATGTTTTTCTTCATATCTATAAAAAATGTACTAAAGCATATTGTTAACACCAAAATTTGGTAAGGAGTCCGACTTGTGGGTCCGGTTCGATAAAGAGTCCGTCCGGTGGAAGGAAGGATCTTTTCGAAGATATTCGGCAAAGAGATCTGCGGTCGGCTATCTGCTCCAGTTCGGCAAAGGAACAGTAGAGCTGATTTTGCGGGATTGGACGGTGACGTGGCTCAATCAGGGAGAACGAATGGATGGATAGGCGATCAAGCTTAGAGATAAGTTAGGCAACGAATCCATTCGAAGTTGTACTTGACAGGGTATAAATATGACCCCTGAATGTATGTAACAGACACAATCATTCTTCAATACACACCGGCCTTACGCCAAACCCTAGAGTCCTTTTGTCGTGTCGTCGAGTTCTTCGAGAGGGTTCATCGATCCGTCGACCTCCGTGAGTACCGGCAACCTTGTATCATGTCTAGTATCATGCGGTGGATTTAGATCTGATGCAAGTAGTCTTGTTACCATGCTTCGTGTCATGCGGTAGATTCAAGCTTGGTTCAAGAAGGTTTCTTGTTAGGTCATGAGCCATGCGGTAGGCTAAGATCTAGCTCGAAGCTAGTTATCGGCTCTATTGGATTTTGGCAAGATCTAATAGATTCATTAAGTTACCCCGTGTTGCTTTGAGTTTTTACTTTATGATTAAATTCATGTAACACACTTTTGCCCAATCTAGATAGATTTGGATCGGCTTTATCCTTTTGTGATCCTTGTACGGGTCGAGTTCGTATTTTAACACATGGGTCTTGTGCTTTCGATAGCCGAAACCGAATCGATCCGGATTGTTACATGTTGCGGGTTCAAGCTTGCCAATGTTGGTATAAATCTTGAAAGAGCCGGGTATCAAGCGGTAGATGCAGGTTTTTGGGTTGCTTTGGAGCTAGTCATCCGGTGGATTAGATCTCAAATCAATCTGATAGATTTATTCGCTTGGTAATGTTTGTTCCTTCTCCATGGACCCCGAATCGGCTGTTCGGCGTATTCGGTTATGTTTCTTCACGAGTAGAACACGTGCGTTATTCATGCTTTAAATGATGTATGCTTTTAGCTTTCCATATTTAGATTGTATCATGCGGTGGATAGATCTATTTGTGGAAAGTGGTACGGTCTTCATGCAAGTTGTATCATGCGGTGGATAGATTTGTTTGATATCGTACCCGACGGGTTTTAAAGTACCTAGACATGCGGTAGACTAGTGCTTTGGATCTATGCATGCTTGTTTATTACATGATCATGTCCATGCTTTACTTTATTCATTTATTTAATGCTAATCTTCATGGGGATCGGTCATGGCCTCGTGCATATGCATCTTTGTTCAAACAAAGACCGGTCGCTGTCATGTTTACGTCATCCATTCGGCAATACTACTTTTTCCTTTCATAAGTTCCCGATTGGTTTTAATCTATTGGCAGATAGCTCCCTATAGCTATGTGTCATCCCATCTGGCTTCTTAGCCGTAAATATGGAACTGTCTGGTACTACCCGGCAAGTTCCAAGCTTTGATATCTAACTCTTTTATCTTTTGTTAATTTTCAGGAAAAATTGACTGGCACGTCTTGTGACTCTTTGCTCGTGTGAAGCCAGCTTGTTCGGCTTGCTGTGTGTTTGGCGCTAGGTGCACTTTTTGCGTCAACACATATCATATTATATGTTTATTGCATAGATCTACTCATTCCGAGTCCAACACAATTTGATGTTTCATTTTATGATTTTTGTGTTATTTACTATGATTTTTAAAAATTATGTTAGGGGTAATTTGATCTGTTTTAGAAAGTTCAAGGGGTGATATATGCCATTTCATAGGTTGGGGGTTATGTAGTCCACTCCTCATAGGTTGGGAGTGATGTAGACTTTTTCTTTTTTTGTTGTTGTTTTTTAAGGAGCTGCCGTCATTTGTTATGGGAGGGACGGTGGTTGGGAATTGGAGTTGGTTTTTTTAGAGTGACACAGTACAATGCAGACGCTCACAACACGCACGCACACCCACGGAAGATGCTAGCTGGCCTTGCAAGTAGTTCACAGCTTGGCAGATTTGGGAGCTCCTATGTACCTTCCGAAAGGTGAATAAGGATGTGAACTATAAAGCCCACGAAGACCAAACAAACCACTTAACAAATTCTAAGTCCCAAAATACCCCAGGCGCTTTGACTTTTTTTATTAATAATTTATGAACTGTTGTCAATATTTTTCATTAACATTTTTCAGAAATGCTGCGAACATTTTTTCGTCAACATTTTTTGGAAGTGTTGCCAATAATTTCTCGTCAACATTTTTTGGAAGTTTGCCAACATTTTTTCGTCAACATTTTTCAGAAGTGTTGCCAACATTTTTTTCTGAAGTTTGCCAACATTTGTTACAGAATGTTCCAACTTTTTTCAAGCCAACATTTTTAATCAACATTTTCCTGGAGGATTATTCCAACAACTTTAAGAAATGTTCCAACATTTTAAAAAAATGTTGGTTCGTCAACTATTTTTTGTCAACATTTTACATTTTTCTCATTTTTTAGGCTTCTTCCAACATTTTTTCCCAACAATTTGCAAAATGTTGCAACATTTTTTTGAAATGTTGGAAAAAAATTTTGAAAAAAAATGCGGTCCAACCTCGGCCCGACGGTCGCGGCGGAGGCCCCATGGCCGGCCGCGGCGAGAGCTCGCCCGCCCCGGCCGGCGGCGCGCGGGGTGCTCGGGACCCGCCTCCGGCCGTGTGCGCGGGGGCGCGGGGCCACGGCCCGCCGACCGATGCGCGGGGACGCGGGGCCACCGGGGCGGCGCGCGTGGGGGCGCGGGGAGGCGGCGGCGCACTGGAAGTGGGAGCTGCTGGAGGTGGGAGAGTGGGGGAGGTGGGCTAGGGTTCCTGTAGTTGGACCGTTAGTGGGCTTCTGGTGGATTATATGTGGCTAAGAAAAAATCTTCCGGAAGTTATATAGAATTTCCGGGCACGGGCAGATTTGCCTACGAAAGCCCAGCAGGCCTAGCTTTCTTGCCCATTAAAGCCCACAAGAAAATTACAAACACATGCTCCACCAAGTGTTTTTTCCCGGTAAAGCCTAAGCCGAGTTAGATGACCTTTGATGGGCCGAACATTTCACCCATGAGCCCCACCCAAGCCCACTTCGGGCGCGGTGCCCAGCGGTCGCGCGGCGGCGCGGGGGTAGGTGCCGCCCGCGCTTAGGGACGGGGCGGACGTGGGAACGCGGCACCGGCGCACCGCTAGCAAAGTGGTAGTAGGTGCACAAACGCCGAAAGGAGAAGTCTCCAATTATCCCGTCCCCACTTGGCCGGTCTCGCTCCGTCCGGTTCGCCGGCGACGGTGGGGAACGGCGTCTCGCCGCGTCCGGTTCGCCGGTAACGGTGGGAACGACGACGGGCCGGGGCGCGCGGGCCGCGGGAGAAGAGTGGCGGCAGCGACCGAAGGCGAGCCCGCCCATCGCTTCCCTCCGGTGGGGGCTTTCCGACCGCAAGCGGGCGGCGGTTACAAGGAACGGCGGCGGGAAAGAATGGCCTCATCCGCCGGCCATGTTTGTGGCGTCCGCGGGCGCAAATGTTCTCCCCTACCGCAGCCGGTGAGGAGAAAGTAGGTGCTTACGGGGACGGGAGCACACCGTACCGCGGGAAGAGGAGGAATGAGGATATACACGTGAGCGGTGTGGTTGTATTGTATAGTACCGGATTTGGGGGAAGAAAGGGAGGAGCCGAGGGCGAGGCCGCCCTTCGGCGTGGGATATATATCTCCGCGCCCGCCCGCCGCGGATCCCGCGTGTCGCGGCCGTCCGGCCATCCTTCGGCCCTCGCCGTGACGCGCCTCTCCCCGCCGGCGGCCGCCCCGTTAGCTAGCTCGGCGTGCTACGGATCTCCACCCGCCCGTGCAATCAAGCTTAGAGATAAGTTAGGCAACGAATCCATTCGAAGTTTAGAGATAGGCGATCAAGCTTAGAGATAAGTTAGGAAACGAATCCATTCGAAGTTGTACTTGACAGGTATAAATATGACCCCCGAATGTATGTAACGGACACAATCATTCTTCAATACACACCGGCCTTACGCCAAACCCTAGAGTCCTTTTGTCGTGTCGTCGAGTTCTTCGAGAGGGTTCATCAATCCGTCGACCTCCGTGAGTACCGGCAACCTTGTATCATGTCTAGTATCATGCAGTGGATTTAGATCTGATGCAAGTAGTCTTGTTACCATGCTTCATGTCATGCGGTAGATTCAAGCTTGGTTCAAGAAGGTTTCTTGTTAGGTCATGAGCCATGCGGTAGGCTAAGATCTAGCTCGAAGCTAGTTATCGGCTCTATTGGATTTTGGTAAGATCTAATAGATTCATTAAGTTACCCCGTGTTGCTTTGAGTTTTTACTTTATGTTTAAATTCATGTAACACACTTTTTCCCAATCTAGATAGATTTGGATCGGCTTTATCCTTTTGTGATCCTTGTACGGGTCGAGTTCGTATTTTAACACGTGGATCTTGTGCTTTCGATAGCCGAAACCGAATCGATCTGGATTGTTACATGTTGCGGGTTCAAGCTTGCCAATGTTGGTATAAATCTTGAAAGAGCCGGGTATCATGCGGTAGATGCAGGTTTTTGGGTTGCTTTGGAGCTAGTCATCCGGTGGATTAGATCTCAAATTAATCTGATAGATTTATTCGCTTGGTAATGTTTGTTCCTTCTCCATGGACCCCGAATCGGTACATTCGGCCGTATTCGGTTATGTTTCTTCACGAGTAGAACACGTGCGTTATTCATGCTTTAAATGATGTATGCTTTTAGCTTTCCATATTTATATTGTATCATGCGGTGGATAGATCTATTTGTGGAAAGTGGTACGGTCTTCATGCAAGTTGTATCATGCGGTGGATAGATTTGTTTGATATCGTACCCGACGGGTTTTAAAGTACCTAGACATGCGGTAGACTAGTGCTTTGGATCTATGCATGCTTGTTTATTACATGATCATGTCCATGCTTTACTTTATTCATTTATTTAATGCTAATCTTCATGGGGATCGGTCATGGCCTCGTGCATATGCATCTTTGTTCAAACAAAGACCGGTCGCTGTCATGTTTACGTCATCCATTCGGCAATACTACTTTTTCCTTTCATAAGTTCCCGATTGGTTTTAATCTATTGGCAGATAGCTCCCTATAGCTATGTGTCATCCCATCCGGCTTCTTAGCCGTAAATATGGAACCTGCCGGTACTACCCGGCAAGTTCCAAGCTTTGGTATCTAACTCTTTTGTCTTTTGTTAATTTTCAGGAAAAATTGACTGGCACGTCTTGTGACTCTTTGCGCGTGTGAAGCCAGCTTGTTCGGCTTGCTGTGTGTTTGGCGCTAGGTGCACTTTTTGCGTCAACACACTTTTTGGCACGCCCAGTGGGAATACAGCCGAATAGATCAAGATGCCCGAGATCGGGGACATCATGGACGTCAACCTTGAAGATCTCTCTCCCGAGCAGCGGCAGCAACTCCGTGACGCCATAGATCGGGTCCGGCAGAAATGTCCGCCGTCATTCAAGAAAAATAGAAGCAGCGTCCCATACTTGAAGAACGAGATGCCCGGGGTGTTGCGCCGGGGGAGAGCGCTACCACGGCTCGGCAGGAGAAAGAGGAGTGCATGCGAGTATTCCAGAATCTGCAGACTACATGCCGAGCAAGCACAACAAAGCTTTCCTCGGTGCGCTCCGGCGGATGATGGTGGCCGTCTTTGCCCCGGAATGGAACAAGCGTTCAGCAAGGCACCTATCCAAGGGGGCACCGTGGAGCCGGGCGAGTCAAGCTCTCAACCACCGTTACGGAGCCGGCCACATCGGCCCTCCTCCTTAGAGCTCGGAAGTCAAGCGTTCCGGCCTCCTCCGCAGGGTGCTGGGGGTCGGCCCGCCCAACCCCCACTACGGGCTTCAGGAGGGCAGCCAATCCAGCCACCACCGCAGAGCAGCACGGGTCAACCTGTGCAACAGCCGAATCCGTACCAGCCTACGTACGGGGAACTAGCATTCGGCTCGCCTGGAGCCCCACTTGCCTCCGGCCACAGGATTGCTCCGGCGAACAACTGGCTGCAGAGGAACTTGTACGGCGGAGGCTACCATGAGGTGGGAAACTATGGGGCATTTGACGCCTTCCCGCATCCAGGATACGCACCCGACGTCGCAGCGCGCAAGAGGACGACGCCCTGGCACGGAAGATGGCCGAGTTGATGCAAAATCAGTTCGGCCTCAAGCCAAAAATGCAGGGACCCACCTATAAGCCGTCGTTCCCAGAATGGTACTACAACGTGCTCCCCGCCGCCAAGGGTGAAGCCGCCGACGGAGTTCACGAAATTTTCGGGGCAAGACGACACGAGCACGGTGGAGCACATCGCTCGTTACCTCATGCAGCTCGGGGAATGCTCAGCTGAGGAAACATTCAGGGTCCGCTACTTCCCCGCATCGCTGACAGGTCCAGCATTCCAGTGGTTCTCGTCCCTACCCCCTGAGTCAGTTTGCAGATGGAAGGACCTAGAGCGGAAATTCCACGCTCATTATTTCAGTGGCAGCTCGGAGAAGAAGCTGATCGACCCGGCCACCCCCGAAGGGAGGCACGGCGAGACGCCGTTAGAGTTTCTCGAAGATTCGGGGAGGTTAAAGGCATGTGTTTCTTGCTTAACTTGCCGGATGACCGGTTGGGCGATATGGCCGTCACCGGATGCCGCCGCCGTACGTGAGAAATTGTTCGGGATGGAGTTTGAGAACCTAGGCCAGCTATCGCAGAAGCTATCACTGATGAGCAACCAAGCGTATGGCTTCAAGAAGGATGCTAAGTTTGGCAAGCAGCATGACGTCGCTGACGTCTACAACCAGTTCTTAGACAAGGCTGATCTGCTCGAGGATTCTGATGATGAATTGGATGTGGCCGCAGCAGAGATCATGTGGGGGAAGGAGCCTTTAACGATGAATCGCTGGGTCAAACAGACCAAGGGCACTTACGATTTTGATATCACGAAGGCTGACAAACTGTTTGAGCTCTTAGTGAAAGAAGGCCGAATCAAATCGCCCGAGGGGCATTCCATGCTTCGGCCCGATGGAGTTAAAGGAAAACGTTACTGTGGCTTCCACGACAGGGATTCGCACTCCATCAATGATTGCGGTGGTCTTCGTGATGAGGATCCAGAAGGCCATCCAGGAGGGACACCTTAAGTTCGACAACAAGATGAAGCTGGATGGCCACCCCTTCCCTCAGAACATGGTGGGCTTTTCTGTTAACATGATAACAGCCGAGGAGAAGGGAAAGGTCAAGGTCTTGACCTCAGCCAGGGCTAGACAAGATGGAGTAGTGGACCCAGAGCGCCAAGTGACTCTGGAACAGGTGCATGGTGAGGTCCCCCGCATTCTCAGAAGTCACATCAAAATCGGGGAGTCATCCAGAGCCAAGCCCAGGGTGACCTCGCGCATCCTCCTCAACAAGTGGCAGCGCTAGATAGAGAAAGAGCGCTACCAGAAGCGACGCTACGAGGAGAAGAAGCGCAGAGACGAAGAAGAAGCACACCGAAGGGACCAGGAGCAATACACGCGCGAGCAGGAGCGCGCGCACTGGGGATGTGCCTTCTTCAGGCATTGCTGGAATGAGGGTTTGAAGCTGCCCACGTTGAAGAACTGTCCCGAATGCAGTGGACGGGTATTTTGAGTACAGCGGCAGAGATCGCCAATCGCCGATCCGTCCACGAGAGAATTGGAAGGATCCACCCCAATGGGGATCGGCGCCAAAAAATTGAAGTCATCGATCACCCCGGGAAGCGTCAAGCCGATCTAAGGTGGGCCGACCAAGAAGAGGACGAGGACGACTACATCCGGCGAGAAGGGGCAATGGTGCCCGCCCGGCCTACGCAAGAGTCGAAAAGACGGCTCCGGCGCTTGAGGAACCGTGAACCGAGGGCAGCCGGGATCCAAACAAAGCGGGTGTGGCGTCCCAAGGACCAACCGAAGGATCAAAGCGTTCGGCTCCAACTTGCATGGTATACTTTTTGCCGAACGAGTTCATGGCTCCCCTGCTAACCGGGTTGTGCGGGATGAGGCATCCCTAGATGACGAGCGAGGTCGAGGGGATGATGGCACAACCGGTGCCGGCCAAGCGAGCGATTTTCGACAAACCGGCCAAGAATCGACATATGAGGCCGCCGTACTTGAGAGGATATGTCAATGGTAAACCATTGACCAAGATGTTTGTCGACGGTGGAGCGGCGATCAACATAATGCCGTACACCACCTTCGGGAAACTTGGCATGGGCCCGAGCGATCGACGCCTACAAGCATAATCATGAATGATTTCGCCGGAACCCTTCGTATACCAAGGGATGCGCTCACGTGGATTTGATGATCGGGTCCAAGACGCTCGCTCACTACCTTCTTTGTCATCGAAGGTAAAGGAGCCTACGACTGCCGCATGGGCGGGACCGGATTCATGCCAATCGTTGCGTCCCATCCACCATGCATCAACGACTTATCCAATGGGTGGATGATGAGATTGAGGTCGTCCAAGCGAATGACTCGTGGGAGTGGCAAACATGGAACCGGCCTTCCGGGAATACCAAGGTATTGATTGTTTCTCGGGAAAGAGCGGGGGAGAAGGTCCCGTTGAACTCGTCGGCGGCGATCAACGGCCGATTCAAGCAGTCGGCTCTTATAGCAATTTTTAATGGAGAACCCCGTAGATGGCACTGATGGCAAGTTGGGGCGAGGATTTATGTCGGCTGATAAATTGGAAGAGGTTGACATTGGAAGCGGTGATAAGCCAAGGCCGACGTTCATTAGCGCAAACGTGCAGCCAGATTTCAGGGGGGAATTAATTAAGCTTCTCAAAGAATACAAGGATTGCTTCGCCTGGGATTATTTGGAGATGCCTGGATTGGATCGTTCCATCGTCGAGCATCGGTTGCCAATCAAATCTGGTTTCAAACCATACAAGCAACCTCCCCGGAAAATCTACAAGGATGAGGTATTGGCCGCTGTGAAGAAGGAAGTTGAAAGATTACTTGATGCAAACTTCGTTCGGCCATGCGGATATGCGGAGTGGATTTCTAACATTGTCCCCGTATACAAGAAGAATGGGAAAATGAGGGTCCGCATAGATTTCGGGGACCCGAACGAGCTACTCCGATGGATGGTTACCCAATGCCTATTGCCGATTTGTGGATTGACGCCGCACTGGACACAAGGTGATTAGTTTCATGGATGGAAATGCGGGATATAACCAAATCTTCATGGCAATAGAAGACATATCAAAGACGGCCTTCGTATGTCCCGGCCATATAGGCCTCGTTTGAATGGATAGTCATGACGTTTGGGTTAAAAAAATGCCGGTGCAACCTATCGCCGAGCCATGAATTACATTTTTCATGAGTTGATCGGCAAAATTGTGGAGATCTACATTGATGATGTGGTAATCAAGTCCCTAAGTCATGACACGCATTTGGAAAGTGTAAAGAGGACCTTAGAGTGCACCCGGAAACATGGTTTGAAGATGAACCCAAACAAGTGCGCTTTTGGGGTATCAGCTGGAGAATTCTTGGGGTTTTTAGTCCACGAAGGAGGAATTGAAGTTGGCAAGAAGAGCATGAAGGCCATTGATGAAGTTGTTCCTCCAACTAATCTCAAGGAGTTGCAATCACTGCTCGGCAAAATCAACTTCGTGAGAAGATTCATTTCAAATTTATCGCAGAAGGTTTTGCCATTCTCTCCATTGCTGAAGCTAAAGAAAGATCAGAAGTTCACATGGGGCGACGAACAACAAAAGGCTTTCGATGAGATCAAGCAGTACATGAAGGAGCCACCGGTGTCGGTCCCTCCTCGACCGGACAAGCCTTTCAAGTTGTACGTGGCGGCCGATACCCAAACCATTGGATCGGCCCTTATTCAAGAGTTTGAAGGAAAGGAGCGGGTAGTAGCATATCTTAGCCGAAAATTACTTGATCCCGAAACCGGTATTCGGTCGTAGAGAAGTCGTGTCTTTGCGTGTACTACTCGTGTACAAAGTTTCGGCACTACCTGTTGAATGCCGAATGCACCGTGTATTCCAAGTTTGATGTGATAAAACATATGTTATCTATGCCAATTTTGAACGGCAGGATTGGCAAGTGGATTTTAGCTTTATCAGAGTTCGAGTTGAAGTTCGAATCGGCAAAGGCCATCAAAGGACAGATCATTGCCGATTTTATAACTGAACATCGCGATCCGTCAATTGATTTGCTTGAGATTACCCCTTGGGCTTTATTTTTTGATGGATCATCATGTGGTAAAGGTGGGGGAGTAGGGATTCTACTGATTTCGCCTAGAGGTGAGATGTTTGAATTTGCCATCCCTATACGCCCCACATTCACAAATAACCGAGCCGAATACGAGGCATTACTTCGAGGGCTTCAATACTTGAGAGAAGCAGGGGCCGTTTCAGTTGAAGTTTATGGAGATTCAGAGCTGGTGATCAAGCAATTGAACGGCCAATACGAGTGCAAAAGTAAAGCGCTGAGGAGTTACTACGAAGAATGCAGAGAAATCTTGAAGAGCTTCCCGTTGGTAACTCTACAAAGATATTCCTAGGGAGCATAACGAAGAAGCAAACAGCCGGCTCAAAGCGCCTCTCGGTTACAAAGAGAGTCAAGAAGCGTTTGCCTCGCAGGTGTGTGCACTGGGGACGGATCTTGCAGAAGATGATTGGAGGAAAGAGATCGTTGATTACTTGAGGGATCCATCCCGAAAGGTCTCTAGGAAGCTCAGGTACAAGGCCATAAAGTTCGTTCTTCTGGATGATAATTTATTCTATAAATCATTAGATGGGGTATTACTACAGTGCCTGGGTCCAGAAGAAGCCAAGAACATGATGAGAGAAGTGCACGATGGGATATGTGGAGCACACCAATCGGCCTACCGTATGAAGTGGGTTATTAGACAAGCTGGATGCTTTTGGCCGACGATATTAGAGGACTGCTTTGAGTATTACAAGGGATGTCGGGATTGCCAAAGGTTTGGGAATATTCAAAGAGTCCCCGCATCGACATTGAATCCCATCATCAAGCCATGGCCATTCGGGGGTTGGGGTATAGACTTGATTGGCCGGATTAATCCACCATCTAGCAAGGGGCATAAGTTTGTGCTTTTGGCTACGGATTATTTTACCAAATGGGTCGAGGCGATCCCGCCGAAGAAGGTGACATCGTAAAACATGGTTGACTTTGTCAAGGAGCACATCATCTATCGCTTTGGGATCCCTCAGACGATCACCACTGATCAAGGGGCACAATTCGTGTCACTAGAGTTCAGAGAATTTGCCGAAAGCATGGGGATCAAATTGTTTAACTCTTCTCCCTATTATGCCCAAGCTAATGGTCAGGCGGAGGCTTCTAATAAGATCATGATCAAGCTAATACAAAAGAAGATCGACCAGAAGCCAAGGAGGTGGCATTCGGTACTCAGTGAGGCACTGTGGGCTTACCGAATGGCCCCTCACGGAGCTACCAAGACTTCTCCTTATGAATTAGTTTATGGACACCACGCGGTTCTACCTTGGGAAGTGCAATCGGATTCAAGGAGGGTTGTGTTACAAAAAGATTTGAGCTCCAAGGATTACAGTGGCCTAATGATGGACGAGCTGGAGGATTTACATATGATCCGTCTTAGAGCCCTGGAAAACATCGAGAAGAACAAACTGCGGGTTGCCAAGTACTACAACAAGAAGGTAAAAGTAAGGCAATTCGCGAGAAGGCGATTTGGTTTGGAAAGCGCTATTGCCGATTGGAACTAAATACGATGAATTCGGCAAATGGTCCCCTAACCGGGAAGGACCTTTCCGTGTGGTCGATGCGTCCCCGATAATGCATATATATTGAAAACTTTGCTAGAAGAATTTTCCGCTGCAATAAATGGAAGATATCCGAAGAAATATTATCCTAGCATTGAGATCGATCGATGATTACACACATCCGACACGGAGATAGCCGGTGCTCAAGAACGAGGCCGCCTTCGTAACAAAAAATCCATAAACGGAAGAAATGGCCGGTGCCTACATGCATTGCCCTTAGCACAAAAACTACATTACAACTCGCTTCTTGCGGTTTACATCTAACAACCCCGGTGGTCGGATCTTCAAGGAGGTGGGAAGCGAAGGCGTGGAGAAAGAAGCGAAAGTATGATTCAATCTTTTCTTTGCTTCTTCTCGTCGCTCCCTCTTCGAACCCGTTCCAGGACCACCGTGACGGCAACTTGGAACGCATGGGGGTGACCATGGTTTGCGGCCTCCACCAGCCGTCCCCGTGCCGTCTTCGGGTTGTTGTACCTGTCAGAGACATCTAAAACGGAGGAATCGGTGTTAGGGGCAAGACATCCAAATGCGGGCATAAGGTCAAGAAGAGGTCGAAGCATTTACCCCCTACTAGTACCTCCAAAGCCATGCGACGCTCGCGCTCGGCTTGGCAACGGCGGTGATGTCCCCCGAGGCCGTGCTCCGTGTGCCGAACACGGCAGGCGCAGCTGATGGCCGGTCCTCTCGTTCGGCGTGGCATCCTCTCGCTTCGAGGGAGGAATCGCAGGAGATGTACTCGGCACATCTTCGGTCCCGATGATTTCTTCGGGGAGCTAATCAAGGCCGGAAGAGGAAAAGAAGAAAACATGAAGCATGAGATCATGTGGAAGAACGAGGAATAGATCAAGGAAGAACTCACCTTCGAATCATGCGCTTCTTTGGTGAGCCGCTCTCCCGGGGTTGCTTGCCCTTGTCCATGGCCTTGGGGTTTTCTCTTCTAGAGACAAGGGAAGAGATGAGAAATGATGGATGAGTGCGCGAGTGGATTTGCGGGGCATCCCGGCAGGCTATTTTATTGACCGAAGGGGTGCATTGGGAGTGATGACCGGCCGCACACACCGTTGGAATACCAAACGGCGGGGTTTTCTCCCGATGCGAAGGGTTTTTGCTTGAACAAGTGTTTGCGGATTGCCGATTCGGGGATCTTCTCGTGGATTTTTGCGTCAAGGGGCATCTCGTTCGCGTGTATTCGGATCAAGATAGTTCCCGGATGTGTTCAAAGAGAAAACAAGATTCACGGATGCAGATGTAAAGGGAATCATCACAGAACAAGCACGTAATTCAAAAGTTCTTCATTTATTGTCTGATGTTTAAACATCCCTAATACAATCTAGTCGAAAAGCCCGTTCAACACGGATTGGGGATGAGTAATTTCGGCAATGGCGTCGCCATGGCCATCAAGGCGCTCCAGATGAGCTCGATCTCCTCAATGTCCCGGCGCGCCACCCCGGAAGCCGCGCGGCCCGGTGGAGTAGTCGACGTCCGTGTGCGTCGCCATGGCAGCCAGGCCCAGGGTGGTGCCCAAGCGAACACCATGGGTGGCCACCTCGTCGACGCGGTGCTCCACCGCGGCAAGGCGCTCCTCCGCGTGTTGCCGTGGGCGTTCACCTTATCGGCCGGTGCTCCACCGCGCCTTCGGCCTAGTTGAGCTCGGCATCGCGGGCCGCAAAAAGCAAGAAGAAAGGAGATTAGTATCGAAAAGCCGGTTGGATCAAGAATTGATTTCGCAGCCATACCATCGATGGCTTCCGGCGCGCCTATTTGCGCCGGTCCTCCCATTCCAGCTCGGCTATGCCCGCCTTCTTGGAGACGTCCTCTAGCTCGCGCCGGGCTGTCTCCAGTTCCTCCTTGAAGCGGAGGGCGTCGAGCTCCCCGTACAGCACGGGGGAGTGGCCATCGGACTCCGAGGAGTCGTCTGGAAGGGGTTGATTGGCCGGCGCAGGAGACGGATTCCACTGAATCAATCTGAAAGGAAGATGATCGTCAAAATAAGAAGAAGATCAAAAGTTGAAGCAAAGAAGAGGAATCGACGATCATTGCCTCCGGCGCGCATTGGCGCTGCTCCCCTCTGCCTCGTCGGAGGCGCGGCGGCGGTTGAGGCGGCGCACCATGGTGGTTTGGGATGTGCACTGTTTGGAAAGAGAAAGGACTGAGATTGGCAAAGATTCGAGAGCTAAAAGGCCTGGTGGAGAGCTAGGGGCACCTACGGTTGCATTTATAGGCCTGGCAAGATGAATCGTGGCTTCGAGTCGTGGCTTTGGATCGTGGCGCATATCCCAAGAAAATCGGAAGGTGGAAAGGTTTCCTTGGCCAGCCCGCCGACGGGTCGCTTGGAGTTCTAGGCTGAGTCACATTCAGTTGACCGGCTCGGCTAAGAAGAATCAGAGTGCCATTCGGGAGTTGGCGTTTATTTGCCGAATGGGTCGTTCAGCATTATATTTGAAGGTGCGTAGAAGAAAAGGAAATAAATTGCAAGAAAAACATCACAAGAGCGACCAATTCGGTTATACATCAGTTGGAGCATTCAAATGTTCAAGTGTTTCGCAATCACACCACGAGCATTGGATGTTGCTTGGCGGAAATTGTCCAACAGTTCTTGGCAGTCTTTTTGGGCGCTGGACAAGGTGGTGAGTTCTGCATCGCATTGTGCCATCTTGGCTATAGCCGATCTTGCCTCCTCTTGGGTCTTTTCTATCAATCCAGGAAGCTCGGTTATTTTCTTTTTATCAGCCTCTATCTCAGCTGACAGGCTTCTCAGCTCCGCTTCTAGAGCAGCTTTCTTGGCAATTTTCAGATCACAAGAAGCTTGCAGACTGGCTAATGTGTCCTTGTGGCTCTCTGTTTGGGATTGCGCCCCGTTCATGGCTTGTTCATCATCGGATCTCTTCTTTTCGATAGCCGGGCGGGAGCGCAATTTCCTCAAAGCGTGCCTTATGGGTGCATAAAGGATGTCCAAGCCGCAGATGGATACCAGAGAAGCACTGATATCCTCGGGAAGTTCTTGGGCGATAGATTCAAGCATCTCCGCGAAGTGATCGAGATCCTTGAACCGATCTTGTGCATCTCTTTCCAGCCAGTGCAACGATTTCTCTAAGCTTTGCTAGCACCTCATCCGACGAGGTCCGGTGCATTTCTTCCATCACCTCGGCAACCGGATTGTTCCCCGTTGGCGGTGCTCGATGATGATGGGGCTTGATCCTAAGAAGCGGATTGCCGAGTTAGGAGTGCTAAATGCAAAGATAGCAATGTTAAATGCAATTGAGTACCTCGTGGCTGATTTCTTGAGTGGGGGGCAAGATTTTGAGCGGGGGCAATCACGGGAAGAAGGTGTTCCGGTAAAGCCGAAGCTTCCAAGTTAGAGGATGTTGATGCGATCGCCGGTAACTCATGGGCTTCGGGTCGAAGAGGAGTTGGATCCACCGCTGTTGGGATTGTTGTCTCTCGCATGACCAACGGTGATTGTGCCCTTGGAGGACTTGATGGCTCCTACTGGGATTGGGAGATTCATCTCCGGAGAATTCATTGCTTCTGCAGAAGGTGATGAAGATGAGATCTCCACTGGGATAGGTAATTCAACCCTGGGTGGGCTTGCTTGTTGAGCCACTGGGACATCCACAAGTTGTTCCTCCATTGTCTCTTCTGCAAGCATCAAATTGAAAGGGTAAATGCCAGTGTTCATCCTTAAGAAAGGACAGTAGAGGTCATACCAGTGGATGGGGCATTGGCAGGTTCTGGCACTGAAGGCTGCTGGGCTCTGGTCTGAAAATGCAAGGGATGATTTGACAGAACTAGAGTAACCTTGTGATCAAGAAAGTAAAAGATTTTACCTCAACAAGAATTTTCTTGACAGTTCTCCTCCTCTTGGCATTTGGAGGAGCAACCAGAGACAAACCTTGCCTCCTGTCAGCAGCAAGGCTAGAGAGGCTGGGGTCTGTTGTAGCAAACCTGGCCATTAACTGAGCCAGAGTGGTGGACTTGAATCCCAGTGCTGAGATTGGGCCTACAGCATTGTAGGTGATATTCCTAGCTCGAGGGGCAGGCACTGTGTTCTGTGGAGTCAAAGAAATGGGGTCAGAATCATGATTGAAAAGGGAGGTGTCTGATCCAAAGGTTAATTATATTACCTCTGAAGTTGGCTGGAAATCAGGCATCAACTCTGAACAGAACAAGTGCACAGGTTCATTGAAGATATGATCATGGAATTCTTGCCACCAGGAGTTGAAGGTGGAATGAGCTAAGGTTATAGGCACAAAAGGCCAGGTATAGACAGTGGGACTGCACACATAATTGAAAACTCTACTGCTGTGCATAAGTTCTTTGATTTCCTCTCTGGGCTTGAGGAACTCATGCAGGAACAGCCTTGGGTGCATCTGGCCACATCCGAGCTGCCTAGCCATTACATTGGGCTGATAATATTCATAAGTACTGGAGTTCAGCCTTCCTCCATTGAATTCAGCTGGCAGCATGCATGGGCGGATTATGATGTTGAGAATCTCAAAGAATCTCCCATCTTGGCGTTCAGATTCAAAGGAGAAGTCACAGGGGAAAGTCAAAGTGTCATTGTCCGGATAAGGAAGCCGCAGAGGATTCCGAAAACCTTTGAAGAATAGCTCGAAAAGCCGGGCCGATGTCCCGCCGAACAAGAACAAGCTTGAAGCCGCTTCTCCATAATCCCGGCATCCTCTCGGTGGCTTGGGGCTCCCCTTCGGGGTGATTGGATAAGGGGAAGAGCCCGGTGTTCAAATCGACACCAATGATCCGATGCATGTGAAGTTGCGGCCACATTTGAACAAACCACCAAGGACCGTTGACGCATGTTATCCTCTGGCCAGTGTACATTTGGGTGACAGTTTGGTGAAGCATATGGTACACACTGCCTAAGAGGAACTTTCCAAGGGGGAGGCGGTTGCCACTGGCCAAATAAGACGCCATTATGATGTGATTCAGGGTAGGCTCATTGGCTTTACCACAAAAGACGAATCTGCACAGCCACATATTCAGAAAAGCTCTGTATTCGACATCACCAAGGGGGTTATCTTTCATGTGGCTCAGGATATACTGTTTGTATCCGTTCCCTGGTTTCACCCCTGTTTGCCGAGAAGAATTTTTGAATTTCCAAGGCTGAACAGACCCTGTGATGTCAAGGCCGGTGATCATATACACATCGGCCAGGGTTGGAGACATTGGGCAGTGGCCAAAGAGGAAGGCGTTGACGCCGTTTGACCAAAAGTGGCAGGCTGCTATCAGGAGGTCTTCATTCTTGGGGGTCTCGGCCACGGATAACTCCAAGCATTGAGCAATGCGGAGGGTATCCCAGTTTTTGGTCAATCCACTCTTGTCTGCAAGAATCCTCCGGTACCAAGTTTTCCAGCCTGCGATTGGAGGTAAAGGCCAGTTCTTGAAAGCGTCTTGCCACCGAGGAGGTGGGGACAGAGCTGCTTTGAAAGGGATCCTCTGAGATTCAGCCGCGATGAAATCTTGAGGATCCGAGTTCCCTACAGGACCAAGGAAATAGGATCTCGAATTGGCCCCGGTGCGAATCAGAAGCTCAGTGGAAGGCTCCTGAAGAAAAAGCGGAAGAAGAAATCTCAGGTAAAATTGAAAACCTAAATGCCGAACGAAGCTTACGGGAGAGGAATTTACCTGAGCATCTTGGTTTTGAGCTGCCATTGGGGATTTGAGCTCGGAACGAGGGGATCTAGGGCTTGGATCTAGATGAAGATTCCGGCGGATCGCGAAGAACAAGTGTTGACAGATTTGATTTGAAGTATTCGTGGCTGGAGTCAATTGTGGAACAAAATTACTTTTATCCCACAATTGAAGGGGCATGTGTTAACACCAAAATTTGGTAAGGAGTCTGACTTGTGGGTCCGGTTCGATAAAGAGTCCGTCTGGTGGAAGGAAGGATCTTTTCAGAGATATTCGGCAAAGAGATCTGCGGTCGGCTATCTGCTCCAGTTCGGCAAAGGAACAGTAGAGCTGATTTTGCGGGATTGGACGATGACGTGGCTCAATCAGGGAGAACGAATGGATGGATAGGCGATCAAGCTTAGAGATAAGTTAGGCAACGAATCCATTCGAAGTTGTACTTGACAGGGTATAAATATGACCCCTGAATGTATGTAACAGACACAATCATTCTTCAATACACACCGGCCTTACGCCAAACCCTAGAGTCCTTTTGTCGTGTCGTCGAGTTCTTCGAGAGGGTTCATCGATCCGTCGACCTCCGTGAGTACCGCAACCTTGTATCATGTCTAGTATCATGCGGTGGATTTAGATCCGATGCAAGTAGTCTTGTTACCATGCTTCGTGTCATGCGGTAGATTCAAGCTTGGTTCAAGAAGGTTTCTTGTTAGGTCATGAGCCATGCGGTAGGCTCGCATCTAGCTCGAAGCTAGTTATCGGCTCTATTGGATTTTGGCAAGATCTAATAGATTCATTAAGTTACCCCGTGTTGCTTTGAGTTTTTACTTTATGTTTAAATTCATGTAACACACTTTTGCCCAATCTAGATAGATTTGGATCGGCTTTATCCTTTTGTGATCCTTGTACGGGTCGAGTTCGTATTTTAACACGTGGATCTTGTGCTTTCGATAGCCGAAACCGAATCGATCTGGATTGTTACATGTTGCGGGTTCAAGCTTGCCAATGTTGGTATAAATCTTGAAAGAGCCGGGTATCATGCGGTAGATGCAGGTTTTTGGGTTGCTTTGGAGCTAGTCATCCGGTGGATTAGATCTCAAATTAATCTGATAGATTTATTCGCTTGGTAATGTTTGTTCCTTCTCCATGGACCCCGAATCGGCTGTTCAGCCGTATTCGGTTATGTTTCTTCACGAGTAGAACACGTGCGTTATTCATGCTTTAAATGATGTATGCTTTTAGCTTTCCATATTTAGATTGTATCATGCGGTGGATAGATCTATTTGTGGAAAGTGGTACGGTCTTCATGCAAGTTGTATCATGCGGTGGATAGATTTGTTTGATATCGTACCCGACGGGTTTTAAAGTACCTAGACATGCGGTAGACTAGTGCTTTGGATCTATGCATGCTTGTTTATTACATGATCATGTCCATGCTTTACTTTATTCATTTATTTAATGCTAACCTTCATGGGGATCAGTCATGGCCTCGTGCATATGCATCTTTGTTCAAACAAAGACCGGTCGCTGTCATGTTTACGTCATCCATTCGGCAATACTACTTTTTCCTTTCATAAGTTCCCGATTGGTTTTAATCTATTGGCAGATAGCTCCCTATAGCTATGTGTCATCCCATCTGGCTTCTTAGCCGTAAATATGGAACTGTCTGGTATTACCCGGCAAGTTCCAAGCTTTGGTATCTAACTCTTTTGTCTTTTGTTAATTTTCAGGAAAAATTGACTGGCACGTCTTGTGACTCTTTGCGCGTGTGAAGCCGCCTTGTTCGGCTTCTTTGTGTGTTTGGCGCTAGGTGCACTTTTTGCGTCAACACATATCATATTACATGTTTATTGCATAGATCTACTCATTTTGAGTCCAACACAATTTGATGTTTCATTTTATGATTTTTCTGTTATTTACTATGATTTTTAAAAATTATGTTAGGGGTAATTTGATCTGTTTTAGAAAGTTCAAGGGGTGATATATGCCATTTCATAGGTTGGGGGTTATGTAGTCCACTCCTCATAGGTTGGGAGTGATGTAGACTTTTTCTTTTTTTGTTGTTGTTTTTTAAGGAGCTGCCGTCATTTGTTATGGGAGGGACGGTGGTTGGGAATTGGAGTTGGTTTTTTTAGAGTGACACAAGACAACGCGACGCTCACAACACGCACGCACACCCACGGAAGATGCTAGCCGGCCTTGCAAGTAGTTCACGGCTTGCGCATTTGGGAGCTCCTATGTACCTTCCGAAAGGTGAATAAGGATGTGAACTATAAAGCCCACGAAGACCAAACAAACCACTTAACAAATTCTAAGTCCCAAAATACCCCAGGCGCTTTGACTTTTTTTATTAATAATTTATGAACTGTTGTCAATATTTTTCATTAACATTTTTCAGAAATGCTGCGAACATTTTTTCGTCAACATTTTTTGGAAGTGTTGCCAATAATTTCTCGTCAACATTTTTTGGAAGTTTGCCAACATTTTTTCGTCAACATTTTTCAGAAGTGTTGCCAACATTTTTTTCTGAAGTTTGCCAACATTTGTTACAGAATGTTCCAACTTTTTTCAAGCCAACATTTTTAATCAACATTTTTACTCGGAGGATTATTCCAACAACTTTCGTAAATGTTCCAACATTTTTAAAAAATGTATGTTGGTTCGTCAACTATTTTTTGTCAACATTTTACATTTTTCTCATTTTTTAGGCTTCTTCCAACATTTTTTCCCAACAATTTGCAAAATGTTGCAACATTTTTTTGAAATGTTGGAAAAAAATTTTGAAAAAAAATGCAGTCCAACCTCGGCCTGACGGTCGCGGCGGTGGCCCCATGGCTGGCCGCGGCGGAGCTCGCCGGCCCCCGGCCGGCGGCGCGCGGGGTGCTCGGGACCCGCCTCCGGCCGGTGTGCGCGGGGGCGGGGGCCACGGCCCGGCGACCGCGCGCGGGGACGCGGGGCCACGGGGCGGCGCGCGTGGGGGCGCGGGGAGGCGGCGGCGCACCGGAAGTGGGAGCCGCTCGAGGTGGGAGAGTGGGGGAGGTGGGCTAGGGTTCTCGTAGTTGGACCGTTAGTGGGCTTCTGGTGGATTATATGTGGCTAAGAAAAAATCTTCCGGAAGTTATATAGAATTTCCGGGCACGGGCAGATTTGCCTACGAAAGCCCAGCAGGCCTAGCTTTCTTGCCCATTAAAGCCCACAAGAAAATTACAAACACCTGCTCCACCAAGTGTTTTTTTCCCAGTAAAGCCTAAGCTGAGTTAGATGACCTTTGATGGGCTGAACATTTCACCCATGAGCCCCACCCAAGCCCAGTTCGGGCGCGGTGCCTAGCAGTCGCGCGGCGGCGCGGGGTAGGTGCCGCCTGCGCTTAGGGCCAGGGCGGACGTGGGAACGCGGCACTGGCGCACTGCTAGCAAAGTGGTAGTAGGTGCACAAACGCCGAAAGGAGAAGTCTCCTATTATCCCGTCCCCACTTGGCCGGTCTCGCTCCGTCTGGTTCGCCGGCAACGGTGGGAACGGCGTCTCGCTCCGTCTGGTTCGCCGGTAACGGTGGGAACGACGACGGGCCGGGGGCGCGCAGGCCGCGGGAGAAGAGTGGCGGCAGCGACCGAAGGCGAGCTCGCCCATCGCTTCCCTCTGGTGGGGGCTTTCCGACCGCAGGCGGGCGGCGGTTACAAGGAACGGCAGCGGGAAAGAATGGCCGCATCTGCTGGCCATATTTGTGGCGTCCGCGGGCGCAAATGTTCTCCTACCAGAGCCAGTGAGGAGAAAGTAGGTGCTTACCGGGGACGGGAGCACACCGTACCGCGGGAGGAGGAGGAATGAGGATATACACGTGAGCGGTGTGGTTGTATTGTATAGTACCGGATTTGGGGGAAGAAAGGGAGGAGCTGAGGCTGAGGCCGCCCTTCGGCGTGGGATATATATCTCCGGCGCCCGCCTGCGGATCCCGCGTGTCGCGGCCGTCTGGCCATCCTTCAGCCTCAGCGTGACGCGCATCTCCCAGCCGGCAGCCGCCCTGCTAGCTAGCTCGGCGTGCTGCGGATCTCCACCCGCCCAGCTGCAAGATCGCCGGCGTGAGCTCCCTCCGGCCGTGGCAAATCGAGCTGTGCGGCACGGGCCGGGGAGGCTTGAAGCAGCAGCAGGCAGCCAGCGCTGTGCCGTTCGTGCCCGCACGAAGAGAGAGCCCAGAGCCGTGGCCAATCAAGCCGGCGGCGCTCCTCCCACCACCGTTCCGCAGGTACTACTCCGTCGATCATTACGCCCCTCTTCCTCGTCGTCATTTCACACATCGAATCGTAGCGCCGCCGGGCAATCGGATGCCCTAATCCAAAGTCCAAACACCGGCATTGATCCCCAAATCATTTCTCGGTAGAAGAAAGTGTGTTATCCACTGAATTGTTGTTGTTTTCACTAATCGAGCCCCACTTGCTTGCCGCTTATCCAAAATTAACTGACATATCAACACAGAAATGCAGTCTGCATACTTTTTCCCCTATAGCTATTCGCCCTACACGATTGCTGGCTTGACGATGGAGAACATCGAGGTTGCTCGTTTGTGCACACTTGCACTTCGAACGAGCTGAGCAGTGAGCACTCGATGACCTAACGGCCAACGCTCGTGCCACGCAGCTTGAGGACCAGCGCACCACTGCTCGCGCAGCACATCGTGTGATGACGTACGCCGCGCTCTGCCGGCCGGTCGGCTCGTGACCTTGCTTGCATCCGGCCGGTCCCTTTGATTCAGACAAAAGCTGCCTCCTTAGCGACTGGCACGATGGGAGAGGCACCTTGCTTCCCTTCTCGCCAGAGGTGAGCTGGTGAAGAACAACCTGGCAACCCTTGAGATTTTTACTTGATGAGGAGGGGTAGTTCGGTTTGATTTTTGGACCAAGCCATTGTCTTCAATGGATATTGTAGCAAGGTTTTTTTCTAGCCGGAAAAAAAAAACAAAAATCCCGATATTTGCGTTTCTCAGGCTGGGCCGGTTTTTCCGTTACCGCACAAACATTTCAGCCTTTTTGATCTCCCACACACAACCCGGCCCAAATAAGCCTTCAGCTCTCTCGTATACACCCCAACCCTAACCTTATCCACCCTCCGTGACTATGGATGTGGACTGCAATATTATGGACTAAAGGGCTGCTCGGTTGCCCACCACTACTCGCCACGCCGCTGTTGTGGCCGCCACAGTCTGTGGTGGCCAATTCATCCGCCACACTCAGGCTCCTGTGGCGTGGCGAGAGCAGTTGTGGCGTGGCGGAGTGTGGCTCCCAACCAAGCAGCCCCTAAGCAGTACCATTTGCATATTGAATGGACTGGATGTTGTAGTGTCTTAGTAATATTTTTATTTCTATGTATTATTATGGTTTGGTTTTAATTTTAGGTTGTTTAGAAGTCATCTAAGTTATTTTGTGTACAAAATGGTAGTTTATTTTTCAAAATTTTGTCCGAAAGAAAAACAAGAATCCGATAAATATCCGAGAAATCTGATAAACGCGTTTCTCGCTGTCCTCTAGTTTTTTTCCGTTACCGGTAAAGTAAAGCTTAGTCGTAGGTAGACGGGCTTCCAATGGGGGTAGCGCGCGGGAAACACGTCAATATCCCACTACCCAAACACAACATGAAAACGATGCCATCCTCTCGAAACAAGGACGGAATCTGCCTATCCTGGCCCATACCTTATCTCTGAATCAAAACATATGCTGAAGTATTAATGTTGTTGCTACTTCTAATCAATCAGTTATTTCTTGTCATTATACTTCTGTCACTAGCAATTTAGTGCTGCATAATGTTTTTCATATTCATGATCATAATATAATATAATGCTAATTACATTCCTACAGGTTCTACAGATATGCCTCTGGGACAAGGAGAATCGTCCTCAGGAAATGTTGACGGGGCTACAACAATAAGGAGACGTGCCCGGTTCTCCAGACGTTCCGTAGAGAGAATAAATCCAGGCAATGTTGAATTTGTAAGTGCAATGTTGGGATGTATTTTATGTTACATTAAGCATGCAATATACGGTTTGCTTTCTTGTTGGATTAATTTGTTTTGTGTTTTCATTCATTGATATTGCAGGGACGTCAATTAGCTGCCATAATGGCCAGGCAAGAGGAGCAAGCATTATGGTCAAATTCTTCTCTGTAAATTCCTATTCCCTTTCCTTGATTAACTAATTCGAATAATATACCATACCTTATAAATGTGTCGATCGAGTGCTAGGTAGAATTGGACTGGATTATTGCACGCAGCTGCACCAAAATGTAGAATTATGTATTGTATATACTGATGATGATCTATGCATGTTTAAGATGATTTATAGATTAGAACGAAATTTGATAGGGAATGAGATGTGAACACTACAATAATCTTTTAAGCAGAGTTATCCTGATTAAAGTATCAAAAGGAAAACCAAAAACAGTAAGGGTTGGTTTATTTTTGGACATTGGATACATCCATTTCCATGCAGACTGGAGGGGAATTGGAGGGATATATTGAAGGGGAAAGTAGTTTATTTTCCCCTTGATCCACATCAATCCACAAAGGGTCAATGAATTATCCAGTTTTATTAACCGAACTACGTGTTGTGACCCTCGAATTGTGTTTGCCGTCAATGTTTCTCCTCTTCAAAATCGACATGACACTGGACGGGAGCTTCCCTAACTAAAAAACTCGTTTTCAAAGTTCTGTACTTTGGGATTGTGATAAAGTACAGTCTTCAATCTTTTGAAATGGAGGTATATATAAGACATTGCATTGGTTTACTTTTTAACATTTGGGTGCGAGAGTGGGTGTGTTCTAACATCAAGTTTACATTTAAATGGTGCACTTCCTATTTGTTTGGGATTAATTAATTCATATTTGGTGCTCTAATTTATGATGCCATGCTTTGATATTATTGTGTTATTCTTTCTACTACTGTTTCAGTTAACTACTTGACAATTTTGGTTTACTTTCCCTCCAGGTCTATTATTATGGAACCAAATGATAATTTGAACAGTTCAACACATAATGAATATGCTGAAGATGACCAAGTCTCGTCCAACAGCCTTAGGCTTCCTTCCCCGCCAGCGCTATTGATTCATGCAAGCTGGCGGCCGCCGCGTCCATCAGAATCAAAACAACAGCAGCAGCAACAACAACAAGAATCTATGTCATCTTTCTTGGAAGGTACTTTTCTCAAGATAGGTTCTTCGGGTAAACAAAAGGCTACAAGAAATAAGAGCAGTAAAAACAACAAGAAGAAAAATGGCAAGTCCAGAAAGCAGCCCCATGCTTCAGAAATGCAGAGTGAGCTGTGCACCACCGAACCATCCTCCACATGCGTTAATGCGGCCAGTGGTGAACCCCTGCCATTCTCATCCACCACCAGCTTTGATACCACGGACGTCGTACCACCGTTGGAGTACGGTTCATCCTCTAGTTCCCAGGTGACGGCAGAACTTATTGGTCCTGTCTCTAGTGCATCTTCTGGTAATGAGAAGGAACTGTCTTCCAGTAGCAATGAGTTCAGAAGTTTTAGCACCTCATATTACACTGCTTCCAGTTCATCAGTGAATGACTCTTCTACTACTGGAAGTAACGAAGAACCAGTGGCTGAATCTTATACTGGCTGTAATGCAAGGAATAACAAGGGTGATATTGCTGCTGCTAGGAGCTTGTCAGATGCAAGAAGGAAATCATCATGGTCTGTGGCAGTATTGGCAGGCTCCTCCCTAGGGCTTAATGAGTGGGGTGGTGACAGATCAAACAAGATAATTGATTATAAAAGCAGTGTGACAGTCAGTCCTACTATTAGTTCCTCCCAAGAGGCAGGCTCGCTTTGTGGCAGTGATACTACTAGTCATGATGGTGAATTTCAGAAAGTAATGTCAAGGAAAACAGCACAGAAGCTGAAAAAGATGCAACTTTTGCGGAACCCTACTCCTAGTCCTATCGTGTCTGCTTCGATGCCGATATCCAGTGAATTTGTCCCAAAATCTCCAAGTGAGATCACAATAGGACATTACATGAGAAATGACTCCTTCTCTCGCAGAAAACCAAATAAGAAGGGTAAATACAAGAAGGGCCAAAGTTTGGGTAGTAATGAAGAAGGAAACGTTCCTGGTAATAGCAGCAGATGGCACCCGGAAAATCTTGAGAGCAATCAGATGGCTCTGAGTTCAACTTCTCATCATCATGCAGCCCTAGAGGTTACGGAGGAAATCTGTTCTTTAGGATTTCTTCCCTTGAAGGGAGAGCTGAAAGCTTTGGCTCCTGGAGATGGTGATGCCAATAAGGACACAGATTCCAGAGCAGCATTTTCTGATAAAACTTCATCCCTGGACCGCCATCATGCTAATTTTCCATGTGGTGATTTGGAAGAGAAAAAAGAAGAGAACGAGGAAGCATTATCCATTATTAATAGTCATGGATCGTCTGTCTCTGTGTTGGATAAAATAATTAAGGCTGCTAACAATGCATATCCAGTTCGAGCTACATCTGATCGGCCAGTTGCTGATATTGAGAAGTTTCTAAGATCGGCCACCCCGGTTATTATTGGTCAGATAACTCAGCAGGGCCAGCCGGTTTGCATCCAACCATACCGAGATCAGATGCCAGGTGTCACCTTGGGGAGCGTGTGGAACTGGTATGAAGAACCCGACTCCTTTGGAATTGAGGTAGAGATCCAAAGAAACATAAGATGTGGTACAACTGGCACCAACAATAGGTCAGAGATATGTGCATATTTTGTGCCTTCACTTTCTGCAGTTCAGTTGTTTGGGCAGTGTTCTTTCAATACTTCATCAAATAATGGAGCACTCCTCTTTGAGTACTTTGAATGCGAGACACCATTTTCACGGCCTCCACTCTTTACCAAGTATGTGGACCATCAATATTATATTTGTTACTTTATTTGTGTTTTGCATTCTTTTATAATTTGTTTTATGCATATATAGATGCTAGGATAATAAACATTATTGTCTCTGCGTCTTTTCCATCTCTGTTATTAATTAATATGCCATGTAATATAGGATCAAACAGCTTGTCAGTGGTGTGAACCTGCATAGTAATAATAATACAACATTTGGGGATCCCAAGCAACTTGAAAGTGCCAAGCTATCTGATCTTCATCCTGCTTCCTGGTATGCCATCGTCATGCATTTGCTTCCTTTTTTTATCTTTCTAATTACACTTGCAACTGGCCGTCTTGTGGAGAAAGAATATTGCAATATATATTAAACCATTTTGTTTCTGTTTCTGTGCTAATTATATATTACTCCGTTTTCAGGTTCTGTGTTGCCTGGTATCCTATCTGTCAGATACCTTCAACCGCAGGGCGTTGCCCGCAAACTGCATTCCTGACGTACCACTCACTGGGCAAACTAGTTCCACTGACTTGTTCTGCAGATATGGCTGATGGGCTATCTCCTATAGTTTGTCCGATTGTCGTCGGTCTCCTTAGCTACAAAGACGAGGTTAGTAGTTCAATCACAGCATATATATATTTTAAATTTTCCTAATAGGCAGACATGTACATGCATGCCTTTTCATACTAGCTAGAAATACTTACATTTTTATTTTCTTGAAGAAAAGAAATATGTGTTCGCGTTACTTATATCAATTTTTCTAGAATGAAGGTGTGTTTTGGTTCTCATCTCATATATACTCAGGTCATCACTATATGAAAACCCTTTTTTTACAGGGAGAGAAGTGGTTTCAACCGGGAGAACAACAACGACCAAGGTCCAAGCCTACATCGGGAGGATCATCGGAAAAGGATCCTGCTGAACTTATGATTGAGCGGATAAGAGCACTGAAGCACGGAGCAGCAGCCATGTCGAAGGCGCTGGTTCCCAAGGCAACTGGGGAAGCCATGAACAATCATCAAGATTATGAGTTCTTCTGTTCGCGTGCCCTCTAACAAATGTGCCCGCTCAATGTGTGCATTGTTTTAGATGGACTATGATCCATTCATCACCTGCAGTGTGTCTCCAGCATAACGATGACACACTGCAGGGGAACTTCAACTTTGCATTGGGACCAACATGAGGTTCAGCTACAAACTATTTGATGAGTTTTACTGTTTTTATTATTTGTTTCTATCTGGCACTAGCTAGTACAAAACCTTGAAATGACATGGGGGTTTAGTTGGATGTTTAATTTATCTAAAACCAGCAGTGTTTTGGTGTGTGTTTCTTGTTTCGCAGTTTGTAGTGTAGGCCATGATGCACTTATCACCTAATCCCCTGCATGCACCAGTGGTCCTGCAAGCAGCCAAGCACACTGTCTCAGACATGTTTTCCCCCACTGGCTGCAATCCTCACAAATCCAACTAGTCGCTCGGGATGTACCGCAATCCGTCACCAAGACGGCCAGATTGTGTGTGTGTGTGTGGGGGGGGGGGCGGTAGACACAGAGAAGCATAGCATATATATATGTGCGCTACGAGGAATAAAAAGGAAGGACACTGTTGTTGACCCTACACATGCAAAATATGAGACCATCTCTCTAGTACTTCAAGCAGATTATATGTTGCCGCTCATGAATGCTCATAAACACTTCCACAAAAAATTTATGATGTTTTCATGATGTGAATCTACCTCTATACCACAGCCCCCAAGACAGTTACTTCATTGTGGTCGCTACAAGTTGTTTCAACAATGAATTATCCGTTGGTATAGATCTATGCCGACTCCACCTATAAGTCGTTATAAGTGTCATCAGTATAAGTTTGTACCAACCAACATGTTTATACCGACTAACAGTTCAACATGACCATTTGGATGGATCAACAAAAAATCCAAATCCAAAATAAAGATGTCTCATATACACACATTCATCACAAAAATGCGACCATTTTAAGCATACAAGGTTTCATTCATTCATGTATGAATACACAAATATAGCTGATCCTGGCTCCAAAACTATAGAGACATCTACAGGCAGCCCAAAACAAATAGAAAACTGGATCAACAATTTGATGAGCTTGTTGACAAGCTGCTGAATACCATCTCCTTCCAAGTTCTTGAAAAAACATTGGCATGCAATCAGCAACATCCTGCAAATCTCAGTTTTTTTTGGGGAATTCCTGCAAACCTCAGTTATCCATGCATATAAAATAATTCAAATACAAGCAGATTTCAGGATATCAGGAATGCAATGGTTTGTGAAGAAATGAATCAATGGACAGATAAGCAAAAAATATACCTAGTGACATCTCATATCAGTTCTGAAATCTACAAATTTGCAATCTAACAGTATACCCATGCCAGTCAATTCTGAACACCAATGGCATAAACAGTGATGAAAGAAAATATGACAACCAATTGATGGACAGAGAAACAAAGGTAAAGATGCAGTTTTTTATCACAAATGAACATAAGGTACCTATATGTGCAATATATGCATTTATTACACTATAACCAGATTAGTTCAATGTCAATTGGAAGATAGCTCAATTTTGTTGAAGTACACTCATTCAGGCTCTAGCGATGTTCCAAAACACATAATATAAATAAAAATAAGTTTCAGAATCTCAGCTTAAACTAATTAATCTTAGTTTCAGGGTGTTGTTTTTTCCATAACAAGAACACTGGGCTCATTTCAAACCTAATGATAAACTAAACTATTGTGTTTATGGACATACCATAAGCAATTCCATTACCTCCAGCACTCCCTCAGTTTGATCGACAAGGATCATTTCATCATCAGTGGCAATTGCAACAACAGGGATGGATGTCTGAGACTTGCTATTACCATGGGCTGCCATCTCAGCAAGTATAAAAGATGGACCAAAATTAACTACAAGTACCAGTTGACCCTGTACATAACTAATGAATTAGCATCAAGCAATAGCATCTGATGAAATTGTGGATAATAATGTCAAACATCCATGGAGATCAGCAGTACCAGCCGAGCCTTATTATCCAACATACAAAACCTCTGACATTGTCACATTGAATCGGTAACAGTCCTTATATGCACAAGACTTTCAACTAGTTTCTCTACAATTTCACTAAAAACATGTGTAACCACTAACCATAGGGAAGAGGAAGCCAGCAATGGCACGGTGTAGTGAAGAAGGCCATCACCTGCATAGGTTACGAAATAAAACATTTGCTGAACCCATCTCCTAAAAAATAAAAAAGGAAACTGTATTAGCATATTAGAGGGTAAAGGGGACGCCCCTGCCAAGTGATGTTCCTCACAAGCCTTCCACCCTAGATTCACAATTCTCATCACAAGATTCACTTTGCCGCCTCACCACCCCAAGATCTGACAACCACCAAAAGAATCAGAGATGAGCCATATACCTAGCTCGTTGTTTTAAGGTTTCAAATCAAGACTAGACATATACATTGAGTAAAAAGGTTAAATCAACATATATATAATGGTATGTGAGATAAGAGAGTAACATGGTTATCCATTACTATTTTTATTTCACCATTTTGTTATTTGATGTACATGTCAAAATTTAAATAGAAACTTATAACAAGTAGATAGATGCACCGCTCCTTCCCTCCTCCAAGCTGCAAACCCTAACCCTATATGAGCAGCATCACATAGATGGTTAGTCGCCCACTTCACCGAGGGGCACACGATCCACAAGTTTGAGATCTAAGCATGAGATTCACAACAATATCTGCTTCACATGCACAACATTAATCAAGTTTGAAAGGCTACCCCCACTCTATCTATCTTTGTTTTTTGTTTTGCTTTTTCACAAAAGAGGTGGCAATGAAGCCCATAAATTCATAGATGCAAATAGTTATTCAAGCATAAATTTACCATGGTTATCCATAGAGAAAAAGAATGAATACATTCTGAAAGAGTGTAATGGCGAAATGCTTTGATATATTTTTTCTTTCTTTGTTCTCGACCATGTATACATCTTTTCATGTAGGAATAAGTTCTAAGAATCAACCTATGATCTATCAAACTGTCTAATATAATATACACCATCTCTCTCCTCAAACAAACACCCTCCCCCCCTCAAAAACGAGTCCTAGGATAGCCCCGTCCACCAGCCCATCGAATTGGCAAGGTTCACGAAAGGAGATGGCTAGCAGGAGCTTATTCTTGTGATCTTTGTCATCGATCCACAACATCAGAGATGCGGAGATCTCTTTGCTCCCTTGTTCCTTACAAGGGGAGGTCGTCCGTCTTCTTTGAGCACTGGAGAAAAAGGCAACAACATGGATTATTTGTTGGGGTGAGTTGAATCCTGGAAGGAGGTATGACAGATGCATGAGATACATAGTTAGTTTTTGAGAAAGTGGTGTCGACTTGTTTGATTTTTCTATGGATCGATAGTCTGATTTGGCCAACTGGTTGTGCAGTTTTGGAGGCTTTGCTTTTTTGTTGTCATCCATCTATAACAACTAGAACCCAATACACATCATGGATAGACTTCTCTCAACATGCAAGTGGTCCACGTCACTATCCACTAGATCTTCTCCCAACATGCAAGCTGAGTGGATAGATCTTCTCTCAACATGCAAGCTGTCTACATACCATCCACTCAGTTTGCATGTTGAGAGAAGATTTTGTGGATGGTGACGCGGACTTCTTGCATGTTGAGAGAAGTATATCCATGATGTGTAGTGGGTTCCATCTATATAGTTGTTATAGATTTATGTCTTCTACCGATTTTTTGTGCCTAATAGTAATCATGCATGCACTGTGTTAGTCTCTGCGAGTACCATGCTACAAATTTCTAAGTAGTTCTCTCTCAATAAAATGAATGTGTTTTCATCTACATTGTTGTTTGCAGAAAAATGTTGTGATGCAATCATTTTAGTGTTTCTACTTTCAAATTGCATCTTCAAATTTTATAGAAATTCTCATAGCAATGTGCGGGTTATCACCTAGTTTAATTACAGCACCACCTCTTTTCTAAGGAAAACTATTGATTGGTTCAAGAGACAATGTTTGGGTTTTGGACAAAAAGAATGTAAAACTAAGAGCTTCAATTTTAGAGGCAAGGATCAGTTGGAGCTTATGCTTCACTACTAGAGAATCGAGCATTTGTCCCGGGCCAGAAAACCTATTAGTACCGAGTATTTTTGCACCTAGTACTAATGTGAGGGAGAGCCCCGACGCGTCCCCCATGGCACGCATTAGTACCGGGCTGGCTAAAGCACTAGTACTAACACTACAAGAAACTATTTAATCTGTGACACAATCAATCTGTCACGGATCGTTGAAAATTCGTTGCAAATCAGTGTCCGTGACGATTTAAATTTTCATGGTGGAATGAGTGTCATTGATTAAATCGATCAACGTTTCTTCAAAAACTGTCGCAGTCCGTGACGTATCTGGATCGTCACGGAGTAGCCCGAGGCCCATGAAGCACAACCCCTAGCCCACTATCTGAGACAAAATAAATCGTCACGGTTTCTGCTGACTGGATGTGACATGGCTGCAGACTTGGATGTGGCGTGGTTGCTGACTTGGATGTGACGTGGCTGCTGATCGGATCTGACGTGGCTGCTGACAAGGATGATACGTGGCTGCTGACTAGGATGATAGGTGATGACGTGGACAATGACAAGGATGCTGACATGGCATGATGACGTGGATTTCGATTTAAATCTACATTTTTAATTTTCATTTCAGCCCATTTCACATACAGCCCATTAAACCAATTCATTTTCATTTCAGCCCAAAACAAAATAAAAACCAAACAATATAATCAAAGAAGCATCTCTTTACAAGGATGAATTATAATCCAACATCTCATCGCAACAGATGAATCATCTCATACAATGTCAGTTTTTTAGCATCTCATCAGCATGAAAAATCAGTTTAACTAAACTAACATCACAAAAAATAGCTTCAAAGCAGCTTGTTTTGCATCTCTCATCTTTTAGACCTGCACATGATAGCACACATAGTAAGTACAACTGCACATTACTTTTCTACTAAAGTAAAATTACTTTTTTGCGAACATGATAAGTGCTAAGCTCCCAAGCAACAGACAAGTAGCAAGTAGTATGGGAAATACTAGCACTCATGAATTAATACAAAGCTATGATGAACAGATATCTTAATTTTCAGAAACTAACAAAAAACTAGATGTTTTAGGAGCCAATGCATTACATTGTTGTGTTATAATTACTTTCGCTGTATGTAAATGAGTAAGTCATGCATGCATTGTACATGACCAGTCAAAAGTGAGAGTATAAACTGATCTCATAGGGATAGATGTGGTGCTGCACATGGCTATACACAATGTTCATACATTCAGTTTTTCAGAGCATAACATTATTTGTATATTTGCAAGTAGCACACAGAACTGACTATGATGTACTTGCACAAAAACACCTGCACCCTTAGAAGATAGGAGCTTCAAGTGTATAGCTATTAGATATCTCTTCGTAATTCATAAGTTCGAAATAACAACCAAATTATTCACTAAACAGGCAAGCATAGATATTAGATATTTCTTGTAAATTACATAGCCATATTATTCAATCTAGAAACTACAAGGTGGAGAGCAATCATGACAGTGGGTAGCAGATTAGCATCTCGAGCTCACCCTGCACCTTACCTGCTCATCGAGGGAGCAACAACAAGATTGCAGAGCTACGAAAGGATCCCTAGAGGCCAGGTCTGGTGTCTTACAAATAGCAATTAGGCTGGGCTTGGGTGCGGCCGGCTGGGGCCAAGCCATGGCCAGGTGCGGCCGGCCGGGGCTGGCTGGACACGGCAGCGGCCAACCGTTTTTTGTGCGGCCGGGCGGGGGCGGCTCAATGTGGCCGGCCGTGGTCTTGGCGCGGCCGCTTGGGCATGGGTGCGGCCGGCGGGGCCGTGTGCGGCCGGCGGGCGGGCGGGCCATGGCCGCGACCAACCACTATCGGGCCGGGTGCAACTAGGGCTTGGTCGGCCGTGGCCAAGCCGGGGCGGCTCGGTGTGGCCGGCCGTGGTCTTGGCGCGGCCGGATTGGGCATGGGTGCGGCCGACGGGGCCGGTCGTGGCCGTGCGGCCGGCCGGGGCCGGGCCGGCCATGGCCGCGACCAACCACTATCGGCCGGGTGCGGCTAGGGCTTGGTCGGCCGTGGCCAAGCGGGGGCGGCTCGGTGTGGCCGGCTATTGCCTTGGCGCGGCCGGCCGGCTCCGGTGCGGCCGGTTGGTGCCGGCCGGCTAGGCGCGGCTAGGGCTTGGCCGGCCGTGGCCGGGGTGCGGCCGGGCCGTGGCCGAGGATGCTTGCCGGCCGGGGGCCGGCCTAGGCGCGGTCGCGGCCAACCGGCCGTCGGCCGGGGCTTGCGGCCGTGGCTAGGGTGCGGCCGGGCGCTGCCGCGGTCAACCGCTACCACCATTTGTTACTTTAAAGTTTTTTTTCAATTTTTCGATTTGTTGCATTTATAACATGGCTATTTGTAATTTTTTGATCTTCTTAGGTTTTTTCCATTTTTAAATTTTTCTATTGATAACATGATTATTTGTTATTTTTTATTTTTTATTTTTAAATTTATCAATTTTTTCCATTCCTAACATGACTATTTGTTCTTTGTTGATCGCGACGAATCTGCTAAAATGTCACAGCGTCATGGGTCGGATTGCGACAAATTTAACAAATCGTCACAGTGTTCTGGGCTTTAATATCCATCTGTCTGCATCCATGGCGAAAAACCATAATTCGTCGTAGAATCGCGACGAATTTAACAAATTGTCACAGTGTCCTGGGCTTCAATATCTATTAGTGCACATCTGTGACGAAAAACAGGAATACATCGCAGACGCAGTGCTCTTTCTACTGTTTTCTGAGAACGTCGCAGAAACTTCATCACAGATTAAATAGTTTCTTGTAGTGTAATGTGTCACATTAGTACTCGGTGGAGAGAAGCCCCGATATTAATGTGAGGCCAGCATATTAGTACCGGGTGAGAGAAGCCCTAGTATTAAAAGTTGCACATCAATATCGGGTCATAGAAAGCACCAGTACTGATATGTTTTCCCTCCCGCGCGCAGTCACCCACCCATGTCTTGCACGCGCACGCTTTTATCTCCCACCACCCCTGCCTCATCCTCTCCCATTCTTCTATCCACCCAGCAGGGGTGCTGTTGACAGCTGCTAAGCACCTAATTAAGGCCGTCAATCCCTGCATTTCATCATGAGAATCATGCATCCACATTAGAAGAGGGGCTTAAACTGACAATTTCCACAAGTGGATGTATGAAGGTCAATGCAGGTGTTTAGCATAAGAAATGAAGGAAAAGCACACCTCTATGATCCTAGCACTTCAGGTTCAACCAATGAAGGGCTGACATGCAAGCATCCCCTGGATCAATGACATCACCAATCCAAGAGAGAGATCCTCGGCGAATCGAGAGACCACCACGTGTGCATCAAATGGATCCTATCAAAGAAAGCACGGACCGAGGGGCCCACACCGGGGTCGGTCGACCCCGAGATTAGCCGGTCCATATGTGTTGGCTCCGGGTCACATTCCAGGGGTGCACGGGGTGTCCTATCGCCTATGCCTTGGCCTATAAATAGAAGAGGAGGGGGTAATGAGAGAACAACACACTTGAAGGCAACTTATCACCTTAGCCTCTTTCTCTTCTTATTCCCTCTTGGTGGAGGTGAAACCTCATCGCACCATGAGTGTGAGTGTGAGTGTGAGGAGGATCTAGCTTAGGTGGTGCTAGATAGATAGGTGTCGGGGACAGCCATAGGGGTCCCCTAAAACACCGGGGAAAAACCCATTTTCTTTCGCAAATACTAAAACACAAGCGAACCCACAAACCGTAAAACACGCCCGAGACAATCACGGAACAGTGGCAGGGGCCCACAGTCCTGGCGGCCTCAGCGGCCCACTAGAACAGCTAGCCCCTGGACCCCTCAAGCGAAACTCTGCTTGGCTCGAGGGACACAGCGTCGTACTTACGAGACTCCGCCTCGCTCGAGGGCTGGATGCCCCCTCGGGCAAAACTCCGCCTCGCTCGAGGGCTGGACGCCCCCTCGAGCGAGACTCCGCCTCGCTTGAGGCTCTCACGGGCTCGCCTCTCCTGCAACCACTCCCCTAACTAGAGCATTTAATGTTCTGACACGTGCAGGCACCCGAGTCAAAGACGAACCCGCGCCATGCTGATCCTCTGACACCACCTGGGAATCATACCCCAGCGCTGTTTCGCCAACCCTCCCAGTGAGGCCATCCCCGCCACAGTACAACACTATGCGGTAAGACCAGCGTCAGCTCCGTGACACTGTGCTACCCACTCTCATACGGCTCGTGCACCGCACCCTCGAAAATGGACGGCGGAACCCTCGAAAAGGGGACGAATGCCTGTCTCGTGCTCGCCTAGGATGACGCCGTGATGACAGACCAGTGAGGCGCTGTTGACGGTCGATTTTGGTACACCTAGCTATAAGTTTACCGTCAACATTTGCACGTATTTGATATTCTAACCAATGGTACTAACCCCCCGGAGGTATCAAGTTCACTCTCGCATGTCGATTTTGGAGTTTGTTGTTTACGTAGGAAACTAGCACTTAAAGGGAGACTTTCGGGATAAGTTCATCAAGCACTTCAAGAGACGATCATGAAGCCCGACACAAGTCAAGACACATCATGAACATGACTCCAAAGGGTCCAGGGACCGAAGCATGAAGCCGTGAAACTCCAGGGACCCAGGACGGAAGATGCCGAAGCTTGCGCGACAAGGAGCTCTGTCCAAACCGTGGAGAAGACGACGTCAAGGGCCCACATGCATAAGGGAGAAAGTCAACAATTGACCGAGAAGCATCGGGGAGCGAGATGGGGCCGAACCGGCCCAGCCTGATCCGAGCCCGGTTCGCGTCCCCCTTTTGCCCTAGGTGCTTTTCTATTTATTGCCTGCCTCGCCTCCGCCGCCGCCACATCCATCGATTCATCGAGAGCCGCCGATACAAAGGAGAAGCACCGGGAGGGGAAGCCGACGACCGCCGCGAATCCTCGAGTTTCCTAGGAGATGGCTTAGGCCATGCCCTAGCCGCCATGGTTGGCCCCGTGTGGTGAAGCCATGGTGGAGTTCGGAGCCGCGACTTGAATTCATCAAGTCGTTTGTACCTTCAACATTCCGTGATGTAACTATATCTTGTCATACTTTGATCTACTACGAGTTATGCTTATTCATATGTGTAGCTACCATATGCCTTTAGTAGGACTAGATCAAATCATGGTGATTAGTCTTGTCTTGGGGACACACCGTAGTAGTGCACGGACCAAGGTTGTCGCTCGGTGATGATTATCCTCGCGTAGTGACGGTACGAGAGAGGAGAAAGCGGAGTGAACGTGCATCGGACCACTCCATATCGGGTTACTCCATATCGAGTGTAATCCTTATCATAGTATAGGTTTAGATTGGTTTATCACATTAGCGGAACGGCAACAAGAAGACGATAGGCTAGATTTACCTTTGGTGTCAATTAAGTTTTTAGACTAATGCCTTTTGGAGGATTGTTTGTCTAATCTATAGGTTTCAGAAACGACCATGTCAAGCACGATGGCCAAAGGATGCGTGACATGGTGCCCTAAAAGACTTCAAGATGAAGACCACACGTACATCTCCGGATCGATGGACGAAAGGATAATGATGTCATCGTAATGTTTGCATGAGCCTTAGCAGAAAACAATTAGATATATTTGGATTTTCAGAAGCTGCATGAAGTCTACGCTCCAACGAATCAAGCGACAAGGCAATCAGAGGTTCCTACAAGCGGATATGGCCGAATCACCGATGGTTGCACATGGTGAAATTCTGGACAGCAAGCAGTGCTGAAGTGAAACAGCCATAGCTCCCTCATTCGGACACCGATTAAGGCGAATGAGTACCCGTTGGAAAGGTAATTTTATAAATTTTTCAATAGAACTATATTTTGGTATATGTTCTTTTCTGTATGCAGGGGTAAATCCATGAAGAATAGGCAGCAACAAGGCGATGACAACAAGATAGAGGAGATGGACTCAATGATAATAAATAGAAGATGGGGCAACGGTTCCACAACACGTACATGATGAAATTCAGAAGCTAAGGACTAAAACAAACCCTCCGGAGCAGGGATGAATGAAGACACAAGAGGCACCACTCAACACATGATGATGTTAGAAGCGAACCACGACGGATTTCCTAAAGGCAACATCAAGGCTGCTGGGTACTTTGGATTGGCTTCACGACAATAAAAAGGTACGTGAGAAAGTTGAGCTCTATGACTTTAAATGAAGCGCTCTGCGGGAGGCAACCCGATCTTTTTATATATCTATATAAACTATGACAAGTCTACATTCTGTTCTTTATTTGAAAATTTCAAGTAACATCGTACCATTGCTCTAATAAATGTCACAACCACATGTTGTATGCTTTAATATATATATATATATACATATATATATATATATATATAGACACACACACATTGAGTGAGTACTTTGCTACTTGAATTTTGGGAAACTTGTAGACCCCTTTTTTTGTGTAGTGTTTAGAGTCTTTTTATTTGTGTCATTAGAGAGAAATATGAAACATGATCCCTTTTGATTCTAAACTTGTAGCTAGTTAACTTAGGCTAACTTTTGCTTTTGGTTTAGATCACCACCATATCATGTCATATCATTTTGTTCATTCATAATCATGTTTTACTTCATTCCACTTTGTTCTCCACCTTTGCATTATGTTGCATGTTGCATCTCATCTTTTATAACCCTAAAAAAATCTCATCTTTACCTAAACCTTCCTATATAAACCACACCTAGAACCTAGGCCAACAAAGGGAGGAATCTACTTATGTCAATCCAACCAAGTCTATCCCTATCCCTTTCTAATTAAAATTTTGACTGGCCTCTTCCTAAACCCTTAGGAAAAACCCATCATACCTTTAGTAATCCCAAAAACCATAGGTTTGTTTTTCATCCAAAAATCTAACCCTTGCTTTTCTTCTTTTTCAAAACCACCTTAGATAGAATTTCTTCACCTGACTTATCTTTTCAAAATTCTTGTCTTAAGCCAAAAATATAGGATACCCATAAGCCTTACCTTAAAACCTTGTTAGCATGTTTTAAGGTCTTTTGATAAAACTTTTGACAAGACCCTACCTCTCATGTCATCATTGAGGAACAACATCGAAAGCCTTTTCAAGCATTGCTAGCCCTTTTTTTACTAACCCTTTTTGCATTTGCATTTTGCATCAACCCCTTTGTTCTATTGTGCATAGGTTAGCTTGGCTTCTTCGCGAAACTTTTTGATGAATGCTTTATTTCCATAATGGTGCTTACGCGTGAGGCATTTTCTTTTGCAATCTTGTGCAAACGTGGTGTTTAGACTTGATTGCGTAAAATCATCATTTGAGTTTTTAAAGCCTTGTTAATTTATATTGCATAGGTTGGTTTATAAGCTTTGCAATGCGCTTTAACTTTCTTGCGGCATAAAGAGTTATTAACCTTGAAATGAACATGGTGTTTTGACCTTGGTTAAATCTTTATGGTTATATAGAAATAAAGCAATCGAGTTGTAAACATGGTGTTTAGAACTTGGTGCAAACATTGTAATTGTTTATACTCCTTCCTTTCATTTGCATTTTCACCTACACGCACGTACACACATTAGATTCTTCTTTTCTTCTTGCTAGGTAAGCTTTGCCACAAGTTAAGGTCTTAGAGATGCATTTGGTTTGTTGGCAATTATTTCTACTCCCGACCATCACCCCGGGGATAGAATGTGGATTAGATTTGTTTTGTAGGCATGGAGAAGTGTTCCCATGAGTTCTTGACCAATTGCAATCAAGATCGTTAGTTATCTACAAGGCTTGAGAGGGAAGTTGCTGTTTCCATCTAGATTTGAGCACACGTTCAGAGATGTACAATGGAAGAAAATTTAATTTTCAGAAGCTCCTTCAAACCTTGTTTCCAACGCATCAAGAATCATCAATTTTGAAGACCCGTACAATGAGATATGGCAAAACCATTGAGCGCTGCGCAGTCTGAAATCAGCCTTGGACAGATTGCATCGCCGGAGTAAAATTGGCACAACTCTCTTGTTCGGAACCCGTTTCATGCATATGATGGCTCGTTTGAAATATAATTTCATAAACATCAATGTGGAGGGGTGTTTCAGTACATTTTCTGTTCTGGAGGAAAAATAAAAACTGTGGAAGATGAGGCAGTGACAAAGGATGGCATTGAAGTCGGTGGTGACGATATGACGAAGGATTGGAACCATGGCTTGATGATGATAAGAAAAGGTTGAGGGAAAAATGAGCAACAAAGGCAAGGAAACACGTGGCGAATTACAAGGAATTCAAGTTCTTCCACAGTTAGCGACACGCTAAGCATGGGGGAGGATTTGAAGGATGAAAGGAAACGGCCACATGGAGTACAAGGATCACCTTCACCACAAGATGTTCATCATTCTTTTTCCATGCTAAGCACAATGCTTAAGCATGGGGGAGGCATCGCTGCACTTCATTATGAGCATCGAAAAGGACGGTAACTCGCCCTTAACTTTATCTTTGTTCATCGCCTTTTAAATGCTTGCACATATATGCTTTCAACCATAGACAACCTTTGTATTTATCTCTCTATCAATAACATGGCTACTAGGAGGACAACCTAGGTTAGTGAGTTTTTACTTTTCAATAAATAAATCACCATCTCTTTTGAGCTTACCACGATGATATTATTTGTATGTCTTGATTATGGAAAAATGATGAAAGTTGCCGCCTTGTTTTACTTGGCATGATGTTTTATATAACATGACTATTTGCTCTCTATTAAATAGAACTTAAATTGATTAAATACCGACTCTTTCATTTGTGGAGGTTAAATGATTAATCTTTAGACCCACATACTTTATGTTGCTCTTTGATTTAAGTTTCTTGATGACCTATGCCTTGTACTTGTTTTATTTAAAATTATTATGCTATCTACATTTGTGAATCTCTTGCAAGGCTCTACCTACCAAAGCCTATACACATACAAGTACTTTAATGATATAACCTTTAGTTTGCAAACTTATATCTTGATGAGTTGGATTAGGATTGATTTATGTGGTACGAGACTAAGAAGTTGGTCATTCCTTTGCGTATCTTTTTCATTCTAGCCATTATTGTCCACGCATTGTGAGTTTCTACATTGGAAATTTCACAAACTTCGCCGGGCATCCACCCTAAACCCAAAACATCTTTTTGTGATTACCTCCTTGACCACAACCCAAATTGAGTATGGATGATCTTTCAACGAATTTTCGAAGATTTTCTGGCGAGATTTCAAGACATATAACATATGGAGGGACTCATTAGTGATTATGCGAGTTTCAACATGGAGGATTCCCTTGAAGATTTCAAAAGATTTATAAAGGAATACAAGGATTTTGTACTTCTTTAGCAGCCATAGGCCCCCTCACTTCTATGCTCGAGGACGAACAATCATTTAAGCATGGGGGAGGACTGCTATAGCAAGTACTATGTTGCTTAAAAGTTCAGAGGAGGATAAAAAATGATGAATAAAAAAAAATAATAAGAAGAAGAAGGAAACAATGAAGGAAAGAAAGAAGAAATAAATGAAGAAAAAAATAAGAAAAGAAAAAACAAAAAAAGAGAAAAATAAAAATGCTCCTCGGTTCTTTTTAGCTTCATTTAAATCTTAGAGAGCTTTGAAGACAAGTCCATACTCAAACTTTTCGAACCATGTGCAATCCGATAACGAGAACTACATCCGTGTCTCGGGATCACCCTTTTGCCACTTGCATATGTCCACCCTTCTAAATGTGTGTGTTCCATCTCTCTCCCTTTCCAACATTTATTTTCCATGGCCTTTTTGACTAGTCTCGGTAATTCCAATAGATCTCTCTCTTAGTTTGACAATATTTCAAGTATAATGTTTTGTTAGGATTGTTTTTACCTACCAAGCTCCACATAAGCTTTCCACTTCCATATATGAGTAGAATAGGTTGAGAATAATCTAGTGTAGGCTTGAGTGACTTGACGAGATGAGTGTTTCTATGAGCTTTTGCAAGAGAACCTCACTTATGTTAGATGTGCAACTTTTTGAAAACTCTTCACGATGCAACAAGGTTAAGGTTTGAAGTTTGCTTAAGTTCGAGAGCACTTGTTTTATTTTATTGTGGCATGTTCTTTAATGATAGCCTATCTTCCATAATGAAGTAGCCAGTCAAAACTTGAACCTTAAATGCTAAATACTTGAGAGAGCAATATGTCTTGTTGTGTATAACTAAGTGCAAGGAAGACATTGAAGGGCAATGCTGATTTCCAAATTAAGCAAAGATCCTGGACTTGCTCGAGGATGAGCAAGGTTTAAGCATGGGGGTATGTTGACGGTCGATTTTGGTACACCTAGCTATAAGTTTACCGTCAACATTTGCATGTATTTGATATTCTAACCAATGGTACTAATGCCCCGGAGGTATCAAGTTCACTCTCACATGTTGATTTTGGAGTTTGTTCTTTACGTAGGAAACTAGCGCTTAAAGGGGGACTTTCGGGATAAGTTCATCAAGCACTTCAAGAGACGATCATGAAGCCCGACACAAGTCAAGACACATCACGAACATAACTCCAAAGGGTCCAGGGACCGAAGAATGAAGCCGTGAAACTCCAGGGACTGGACGAGGAAGATCTTTGAAGCTTGCACGACAAGGAGCTCTTGTCCAAACCGTGGAGAAGACGACGTCAAGGGCCCACATGCATAAGGGAGCAAGTCAACAATTGACCGAGAAGCATCGGGGAGCGAGATGGGTCCGAACCGGGCCAAAATGGGCTCAGGGCCGGTCGGCCCCGGCCGGCCGGCCCAACCCGATGCGAGCCTCGCGTCCCCCCTTTTGCCCTAGGTGCTTGTCTATTTATTGCCTGCGCCTTCGCCGGCCGCCACATCCATCCATTCATCGAGAGAGCCGCCGAGACGAAGGAGAAGCACGGGAGGAAGCCGACGGCCGCCGCGAGTCCTCGAGTTGCCTAGGAGATGGCTTAGGCCATGCCCTAGCCGCCATGGTTGGCCCTGCATGGTGAAGCCATGGTGGAGTTCCGGAGCCGCGACTTGAATTCGTCAAGTCATTTGTACCTTCAACATTTGGTGATGTAACTATATCTTGTCATACTTTGATGTACTACGAGTTATGCTTATTCATATGTGTAGCTACCATATGCCTTAGTAGGACTAGATCGAATCATGGTGATTAGTCTTGTCTTCGGACACACCGTAGTAGTGCACGGACCAAGGTTGTTGCTCGGTGCTGATTATCCTCACGTAGTGACGATACGAGAGGGGAGAAAATGGCGAGTGAACGTGCATCGGACCACTCCATATCGGGTTACTCCATATCAAGTGTAATCCTTATCATAGTATAGGTTTAGATTGGTTTATCAAATTGGCGGAACGGCAACAAGAAGACGATAGGCTAGGTTTACCTTTGGTTTGTTTACCTTTATGGCTAGGTGGATGTGATCCATACATCCCTTCGTGTTTGTATGTTATCTTTATGCAATCAACACTTCACATAGGGTTAGACCGGTAGGTTAGATAGAGAACCTTGGTGGTTTGCTTCCGATCCTTGGATTGACAAATCTAGGGAGAACCCTCCTTGGTGAAAAAGGCACCAAGTCACCCGTAGGCTTGCAGTGAACTTGAGCACGGTTTTACACCGTCAACAGGCGCGTCTCCTCCGTCACCATCAGCCCTGTGCGGCCCTCCCCGCTACCACGACGCCATCCCGGGCACTGCAGCCCCATCCCCGACGCTGTGAGAGTTCGGGATGACAAGATGCCGTCACGCCTGCTGTTGTGCACCTTACGGCCTCCCTTCAGCCACACCCTCTAGTCAGCGTATGGACGGCGACCAAACGGGAAGTCCCCACACAGCCACCCTCGAAGCCGCTCCTGGGCGGGAACAGGACTCGCCACGACACCCGATGGGAACAAGATTCACTAGGACCGCCATCAACTCTACAATGTTGTACACCGTACCACTGCACGTAATTAGAATAGTGTAGCACGATTGTAAGCTGCCCCCCTTGGCCTATAAAAGGAGGGGCAGCCCCTGGCCACAAGGGGGACGACGGACATCGCACACTTACACGCTTTCCGCCTTCACCACGATATTGGCACCAAGCCTCGATCAACCCTCAGGGACTTGGAGGCCCTGCCTCCTCTCGTGCCTCGCTTGTAGATCCCCTCTGCAAGCACCACGGTGCAGAGCAATACAGTGCCTCGAGCACACCACTGCTAGACGTCGACCCCGGCCGGAACCAGGATAAACCTCGTGTCACTAGTTGCTTAGCACCGGTCATCGAGAGATAGATCTCAGCGCTCGTACTAGTTAGTGTCAGGACTACTTTCCGCACCGATAGTTGGCGCGCCAGGTAGGGGGTTGTGCTGAAGATCAGTTTCCACAAGCCATCTCGATGGTGATCCGCACCGAGTATAGGTCCCAGAGGTACTACATGGGCAGCTCGGACCCCCTCCCGGCCGGGTTCGAAATCCGGTTCGGGAGCCTGAACTTCCAGGCCACGGGGAACGGCTACCTCATGCGCATCACCAACCATGCCGAGCTCCACCCGTGGCGATCGACCGGGCCAGGACTGGTTCTCGTCACGCCCGCTGCTGACACCTCGGCGCCCGCCCAGGCGGACACTGCGGGCCTTTCAGTACCCTGACGCCGACAACGCTCTGGCCAGCGCTCGCGCCAAGTGCGGATGGAACGATGCCGGGCCGCGCGTGTCGCCTCACAACGCGACACACCCACCAGTGAGACAGTGGAGGCACCCGCGGAGGAGTGCGTGGCTCCTGAGCCGCGGTTCCCCCACGGGATGCGCAACGCCGTGACGACATACGCCTCGTCCGCCAGCACCTACGTGGCGGCGTACGAGGACCTTCCCGGCCACCACCTCATGGCAGTCAAGGACCTCATCGCCACCACCAACGACGAGTCCTACCACAGCTCCGCCAGCGAGCTGCCACCCTCCACCTCGCATGGATACGCGGAGTGCGACTTCTCTAGTGTGCCGGACCCAGTGATGTTCCAGCGGTTCCTCGACACTGCAGACTACTAGTTCGGCTGCTCCGACGACTCTAGCACTGGGAGCTACAACCCCACGCGTGAGTGCTTCGTGGTGGTCGTCGACGACCAGGCCGATGGCACGAACATGGCGGGGGCTGGCGACGGAGAAGCCCCCCGGAACCCGGGAGTTGGCGTACCCCAGAACCCGGGGCCGAGCGCACCTCCCACCTCGCTGGCGAGAGGTGCTGACATCAACGCGCAGCTGGCTCAAGCGCGCGAGCTCGAGGCTAAGCTCGCGGAGGAGTACGCGTGGTACGACTGCTTCGCGCCTCCATCGCTGGAGAAGCTTCCGCGCGCGGTGAACGTACGCGCGAGCTGGGCAAGCAGGCCCGCGTGCGCATCAACGCCGACTTCGACATCAACAACCCGAACACGCCCCCGCGAGTGAGTCAGAAGCTCATCGCAACCACAACACTACTGCGGGCCATGCCCGCTCCCTCTACGCCTGAGGCGCAGAACCTGCACCGCGAGGTGCAGGCGCTCATCGAGCAAGCGGTCGTGCAACAGGCCGAAAGCTCGGCGTCCCACATACGCCAGCAGGGCAGTGAGTGGGATGACGGCGGTGCGCAGGGCCCGGAGGCATCAGTTCACGCAGGCGGTGTGGCAGGACAACCGGCCAACCAGGGTCGAACGTCGGTCAGGGAGTGAATCCTTGACACGCACGGACAGGCCCAGGACGGCGACGCCCGCGTCATCAACGCCCGCCGAACGGGCAATGCGGAGGCACGAGAGGTGACAGGCTATCACCCCCGGTGGGGCGGGCACTACGACAGTCGCGAGGATCGCTCACCGACGCCAGAGCCCCTGGGGACCCGCGTGTTCAGCCAGGAGATCCGCACGATGAGTTTTCCTCAACGCTTCCATTAGCACACCTCGATCGACAAATACATGGGGGAGACGGACCCTCGTGTGTGGCTCAATGACTATCGCTTGGCGTGTCAGCTGGGCGGAGCCACCACCGACATGGTCATCATCCGCAACCTGTCGCTGCACCTCGCGGACTCAGCCCGGACGTGGCTCAAGCACCTGCCGCCCAGTCAGATCCACAACTGGGACGACTTGGTGCGCACGTTCGTAGGGAACTTCCAGGACACATATGAGCACCCTAGAAACTCTTGGGACCTGCAGGCATGCACCAAGAAGCGCGGCGAGTCACTCCGGGACTTCATACGGAGCTTCTCCAAGTGTTGTACTGAGCTCCCGAGCGTTGCCCAGTCCGAGATCGTGCACGTCTTCCTTGAGGGCACGACCTGCCGGAACCTCGTGCGCGAGCTCGGGCGTAGCCCGCCGGTCGACTCCAACGAGCTGTTCGACATCGCCACCAGCTTTGCTTCCGGCGAGGAGGCGGTGGGGGCCATCTTCGATGGCAAGAAGGGCAAGCGTGTGGATGACGCGCCCGCAGAGGGCAGCAAGTCCAAGGAGCCCCAGAAGAAACACAAGCAGGGCAAGAAGGGCAAGAAGCCGCACTGCGAGGCGCGCGCAGGGACGCGATGACGACGGGGACGAGGCCCTCGCAGTTGACCCAGCTCGAAAGGGCCCTCGAGCGGCCCCTCGAGGCCCCGACGTGTTCGACGACATGCTAAAGATGTCGTGCCCGTACCACAAGACGCCGGTCAACCAGACCCTCGAGAAGTACTACAGCTGCGCCACCGCGAAGGATGGAGAGGCCAAGAAGGACGGTGGTGACCGAGACGCCGGTAGCTTCCCGGTGGTGGAGAACGTCTTCCTCATCTTCGAGGGACCAACCGTGGACATGTCCAGCAGCCAGTGCAAGCGGGAGCGGCATAAGGTCCTCACTGCGGAGAAGGCTCCCCCCTCCTTCCTCAACTGGTCGGAGAACACCATCACCTTCAGCCATGAGGATCACCTGAACCACATCCCCAATCCGGGCCAGTACCCGTTGGTCGTCGACCCGGTCATCGGCAACACGCGGTTCTCCAAGGTGTTGATGGACAGAGGCAGCAGCCTCAATATCTTGTACGCACACACCCTGCGGTTGATGGGGATTGGGTTGGACCAGCTGCGGCCCAGCACAACGCCGTTCCATGGCGTCGCGCCAGGCAAGCGCGTCCAGCCCCTCGGGCAGATCGATCTGCCGGTTTGGTTCGGCACGCCGGACAATTTCCGCAAGGAAGCGCTCACCTTCGGGTAGTGGGGTTCAGGGGCGCATACCACGCCATCCTTGGTCGGCCATGCTATGCCAAGTTCATGGCGGTCCCGAACTACACAAACCTCACGATGAAGATGCCGGGACCAAAAGCGTCATCACCGTGGGATCGTTGATCGAGCACTCGTTCGACTGCGATCTCGAGTACGTGGAGCACGCCGAGGCACTGGCACTGGATGAAGCACTCGTCGCGAGCATGGAGAAGTTGGTCAACGAGGACCTCGACTCCACCGCCAAGCATGCCGGCAGCTTCGAGCCTGCCGAGCAGACCAAGGAGGTGCCCCTCGACCCTGCTGCCTCCGAGGGCAAGGCGTTGAGGGTTAGTTCTACCCTCGACCCGAAATAAGAAGTGGTGCTGGTCGACTTTCTCTGCGCCAACGCCGACATCTTCGCGTGGAGCCCCTCGGATATGTCAGGCTTCCCGAGGGAGGTCGCCGAGCACTCCCTTGATATCCTACCTCACTCTCGAGCCGTGCAGCAATGGCTGTGGCGCATTGACGAAGAGCGACGCCAGGCGATCGGAGCGGAGCTGCGAAAGCTCCCCGAGGTCGGATTTATCAAGGAAGTCTTTCACCCTAGTGGCTAGCTAATCATGTACTAGTTAAGAAAAAAATGGGAAGTGGGGGATGTGTGTAGATTACACTAGTTTGAATAAAGCATGTCCCAAAGTTCCTTTTCCTTTGCCACGAATTGATCAAATTGTTGACTCAACTGCAGGTTGTGAGCTTTTGTGTTTCCTTGATGTTTATTCCGGGTACCACAAAATAAAGATGAAAGAGTCTGACCAGCTCGCAACTTCCTTCATCACGCCGTTCGGGATGTTCTGCTATGTAACGATGCCATTTGGCCTCCGAAATGCGGACGCTACATACCAACGATGTATGCAGCACATCTTCAGAGACCACATCGGGCGGACCATTGAGGCTTACGTAGACGACATAGTCGTAAAGACCAGGAAGGCGGACGACCTGGTTAACGACCTGCGCATCGCGTTTGATTGCCTGCGGGCCAACAGGGTGAAACTAAACCCTGAGAAGTGTGTCTTCGAAGTGTCGCGCGGCATGCTGTTAGGATACATCGTCTCCCAGCGAGGCATCAAGCCCAACCCTGAGAAGGTCACTGCCCTCGACCGGATGGGCCCGATTCCAGACCTCAAGGGGGTCCAGAAGGTGCTGGGGTGCCTTGCCGTCTTGAGCCGCTTCATCTCTCGGCTCGACGAAATGGGCCTGCCCCTCTACCGACTCCTGAAGAAGCACGAGTGATTCTCTTGGACCGTCGAGGCCCAGGAGGCGCTTGATAAACTCAAGGCGACTCTAGCCCACGTGCCAATCCTAACGCTGCCCCAGGGCGGCGAGCCTCTGTACCTCTACGTCGCCACGACCACTCAGCTGGTCAGTGCCGTCATCGTGGTGGAGCGTACGGAGGAAGGGCACGCCCTACCAGTCCAGAGGCCCGTGTACTACATCAGCGAGGCGTTGTCCGAAACCAAGGTGCGGTATCCGCAGATCCAGAAGCTGCTCTACGCGGTAGTTCTCGCGCGGCGCAAGCTGCGGCACTACTTCGAGGCCCATCCAGTCATGGTGGCCTCCTCGTTCCTGTTGGGGGAAATCCTCCATAACCCGGATGCGGCGGGTAGGATTGCCAAGTGGTCCGTGGAGCTCATGGGCGAGAAGCTCGCCTACGCACCACGCAAGGCGATCAAGTCCCAGATCCTGGCGGATTTCGTCGCCGAATGGATGGATACGCAGCTGCCACCGCTGCAAATCCAGGCCGAGTGCTGGACCCTCTGCTTCGACGGGTCAGTGATGAAAACAGGAGCGGGCGCGGACCTTCTCTTCATCTCACCCCTCGGGGAGCACATGAGGTACGCGGTACGCCTACACTTCCCTGCGTCAAACAACATGGCAGAATGCGAGGCCCTCCTTTACAGCCTCTGAATCACCATCGAGACGGGCATCAAACGCCTCGACGTCAAGGGGGACTCACAGCTCGTGATTGACCAAGTCATGAAGAACGCGAGTTGTCACGATGACAAAATGCGGGCCGAGGACCATGTGTGGTTCGAGGACCGGTGGATGGTCGCTTCCTTGTATGATGAGTGATTGACAACGTTGTGTGGACCGATTCTTGGCTAAGTATTGCGGGTGCGGGTTGCGGCTTGACTAGTGTTGGTGCGGGTGAAGAACAAGCGCGCAAGGTCGTCGCCGGTGAGGCCTCCGGGTGTGGAGAAGACAAGTAGGCTTCGTTCGAGGGACCGGTGGCCGGCGGTGTCAAGTGCGGGCCGCATGGTGGCATGAACGACAAGATGAAGTCATGGACGGTTTCTTGGTTGAGCCACAAAACCAAGGTCGAGCCGGGACTACGTGGGAGCCAAGTCATGAGTGGAGATTGGCGGAGGCTACACCAAGTTCGCGGGGTTTCCGGTGGTTTACCGGAAAACCACCGGGTTCCTTGGTTGATCCACAAAGCCAAGACCGAAGAACCGAAGACGGTCTTTGCGGCGGTACCCGAACGGTGTGACCGGTGGGTCCGACCGGTCGATCGGGTGAGGAGCACCGGTCGACCGGTGTGCGACGACGCGGTCCGGAGACTTCGAAGCGAGAGGACACGCGTCGGGATCGCATGGCTTGCGTCGAGGCTACGCGGGGTGCGGTCGCCGGGCATCCGTCCGATGGAGAAGACATGAAGACTTCCAAATCCGCCCTTAAGAGGCTTGTATCCCTAGTTATTAGGAAAGGGCATTTTAGACTTTCGATTGCCTCCATATAACCCAAGAGGTGAGAGGATGGCAGCCAACTCTTGGAACCCTAGCTCATTTGTTTTCCCATTTTCCTTCCTATTTTCCTTAGGTTTTCCATAGGACTAGCAAGAGAGCTTCATGGAGAGATCTTGTTGAGAGGGATGGATGATCGGGCGGCTTGCTAGACCTTGTATGAACCTTTGTTTCATGTATAGATGATTCGGCGTGGTTCCTCAAGGTTTGGATGTGTTTTTCCCTAGTTATTCTTGGTGGTGATTTTCGGAGCCCTCTCTTGGTGATTTCTTTGGGTTATTTTCGGGACCTTTCTCTTGGGGATTTGATGGGGGAAATTTGTGGGAACCCTTCGTGGTTCTTTGGGCTGTGATTCCCCTCCCAAATCCGTGAGTAAAGGTGCTCGATTTTGGGGTTTCTTGAGTTCTTGGGTTGGAAGTGCTCTTGGCGGGATTTCCTTGATTCCTCCTTTTTGGACGAGTTTTGGTGGGATTAAACTTAGCTATGGACTCCTCATGAGGTGTTCATAATATCCCCAAAGTCTTGCTCAAGTCCGTGGAGCGATTCGGGAGACTGAGGTTTGGATTTGGGGGAGTTGACCCGCGGGTCTTTGTTCATCCCGAGCGCCCGTGCTACACCGGTCGACTAGTGCTCTTGACCGGTCGACCGGTGCAACCCTCGGTGGGATTTTGGTCGGGTGAATGTCTTGGTGTGTTCGTTGTTGTCCCGTGTTGCCGCCTGTTTCGAGTTTGGGTCGGTTTGGTGGTCGGTTTGCTCGTTTGGTGCCTTGGGGGCTTTCGGCCGTGATCGGTCCGACCGGTGTGTCTCACCGGTCCGACCGGTGTAGAGCCACTTAGTGAAAGTTGCTCGGTTTCACCAGCGGGGACCGATCCGACCGGTGGTGCTCACCGGTCCGACCGGTGTGGGTCTCGTAGACTCGAGATTTGGTGTTCCGCCGCGTTCTCGGGTCGGAAGGTTGTGTGTTGGTTCCTAGGTCCAGTGGCACTCCAGTGGCTACGTGGGCTTGGCCAACTTGGATAGTGAGTCGGAGACGTGTGTTGGAAGCCGTGTTCATCTTGTAGGAGTTTCCATCTCCTTCGAGAAGAATTTTTATCGGCCCCCATTCACTCTCCCCCCTCTCGGGTTCGCCGTATCGGTCCTTCAAGTGGTATCAGAGCCGGTTCGGGTCTTTATTGACTCTAACCGCCTAAGATCCAAGGATGGCGTACCGGGAACGGGGTTCGGGTCCTCCACACTTCGATGGAAAGAACTACCGGATGTGGAGCAAGCGGATGGGTGCTTTTCTCCGCGGAAAGGATCGGATCCTTTGAGATGTCACGGTGGACACGAGGCTATGTCCGGCCAATGGACTTCCTCGCTCCAGGATCGAGGGACTGATTCGACGCCAACAATAAGGCGGTCGACTACTTGTTTCGTGCTTTGTGTCAGCCGAGTTCGATCGGGTGCACACCGAGCACTTGGCTTGTAGGATTTGGGCGGTGTTGAAGGAGGCTCATGTTGGGAACGCCCGAGGTTCGAGCACGGATGTATGCGACCTACGGAGAGAGTACGAGAACTTCACTCATCTCCCCGGTGAGTCCATCGATGCCTTGTTTCGGAGGTTCACGGTGGTTGTGAACAACATGAGGGCCAATGTGGACGTGCTCCCGTACGATGATCATGATAGAGCGGTCAAGCTCTTACACTCTTTGGATCGTACGATTTGGGGCGAGAAAGTTCGAGGCCATTGTGGAGTCGGAGAAGTATGACACCGACGGTGAACGAGTTGTTCTCGAAGCTCAAGTCGGCCGAGGTGGATAGGGGCATGATCGCCAAGCTCGAGGGACCGACCGATTCCCATAGTCTTGCCCTCGTTGGTGGTTCCAAAGGAAAGGCTAACTCTAACCCATCCACCGGGATGTTCTCTTTCTCCTCCTTGATGTCTATGCCGGATGAGAAGTTCGACGAGCTTGGAGAGGACGAGCCGGCGCTCCCCGACGAGGCGGTTCGAGAGGCCGCACGAGAACCGCGTGAACATGAGGAGGAACACGAGAACATGCTTCCGGTGCGGCAAGCGGGACAATTCGTCGTCGACGCCCGGAGAAGGTCGAGAACAAGAACAACTACAAGCACAAGTCGAGGACGGATGGCAAGTACCGGTCGATGCGCGACCACAAGAGCAAGCACAAGAACAAGTACAAGGACGAGCGACGATCGAGGAAGAAGGAGAGCCGGGCAAGGCCCGAGCGATGGTGGGAGCGAGCGACGTCGACTCCGGTTCCGTGTACTCCACCTCGAGCTCGAGCGGCGGTGACGATGAAGGTGATCGTCGCAAGAACAAGAAATCGTCCAAGAACCTAAGCGGCCGAGGCGCTTCGCTAGAAACGGCTTCTACACCATGGCGGCGAGCTCCGGTAGCAAGAAGAGCACACAGAGCGACTCGGACTCTGATTCCGACGACGAGGTGCGTGATGAACTTCCCTTCTTGCGCCAGGATGAGAGGCTTGGCACTTTGCTTGATAATCGTGATGACATGCTTAGAGAGGCCAAGAAAATGAGAAAAGAGCTTAGGGCTTCACTCGAGGATGCTAGGACTAGAGTGGCTGAGCTAGAGACATAGGTGCTTGATAGCAAGCTTGAGATTGATTCCCTTAAGGCTAGCCCCGTTGTTTCGGATGAGTTTGATTGTCTTGATTGCTCCATATTTCTTGCCGATCTTGCTTTGTTTAAGGAGAAGCATGCCTCCAAGTGTGAGGAACTAGATGTGCTTAGGGTTGAAGTGGCTGAGCTTAAGTCTAGACCTACTTTGCTAGGTGCTTGCACTTCTTGCCCTGTTTTGCATGCTAAGATTGATGAGATGCATGCTTACACTAGTTCTCTTGAGGCTAAATTGAAGGAACCCATGCCTACATCATGCTCTACTTGTGAAATGCATGCCTTGAAAAATTTGGAACTTGCACATTATGTTGATCGTTTGCAGGATGAGAATGATGACCTGAGGAAGTTGATGGGTTGGTTGTCCGGTCATGAGCCTCAGTTGAGGATGATGATCGAGGCATTTAAGAGGCAGGATGGTGAGGGACTTGGGGCAAACAAGGTTGGTGAGGGAAGTGGAGAGAACATCCGGAGCCACCAAAAACCCACCACAAAAATGATTTCCCCCCAAAACCTAACCATCTTAGGAACCGACTAGACACAACCCCAGCTCCACCCGTGTTTCCTACACCCACAAATGATCTACAAAAGCCTATCAAGTTTGTGAGCACTTCGGGGAAAGTGTTCTTTGGGAAAGAAAGTGAGAAGGCTAGTGAGGGGAAACCGGTGGAGGAGTTGAGTGGAGAGAAACCTAGTGAGCGACCACATCTCAAGCCTAAGCCTAAGCTTGTGCGGTTCCATTGTGGCTATTGTGGGAGAGATGGACATAAGGAGGAGTTTTGCTTCAAGAGGAAGCGTGAGGAGAGAATGGCAAAAGAGTGGGCTAACAAGGACAAGTACTACCCTTCCGATGGTGTACTTGAGCCTCTTGTGCGGATGCCCGGGGCCAAGGCGAATGTGAGGACGAGTTCGAGCTTGGGGAGAACGAAAGGTCGTTCGAGGTGCCTTCTTGCTCCGTCCGGGCCACACCGGTCAGACCGGTGTGGGGCACCGGTCAGACCGGTGCAGGCCTAGACGGTAGCGTTTTGGGTTTCGTGCTCGTACAGGTGCGAGGGTTGTTTCTGGGGGTCGTGGTTCCGGTGGTTGGGCTGGAGAGTTTGCAGGTGGTCAGGTTGCTAGGCGTTCTCCCCCTCGAGTTCACTACGGGGATGGGAGGAGTCGTAGCTTTGAGAAGGAGAGGAGGGATGGTCCACGGGTTCTCTTTCGTGGTTTTGGTCCTCCTAGGCGGAGAGGGGTGGTTCCCTCGGGGTGGTTACCGTGGTGGTGTTCGTGGAGGTAGCTTTGGTAGGAGAGATGCTTTGGTTGGTGCTAACCCCACTTTCGAGCAAATGGCTCGGCACCTTGGTTTTACTCTTTTGGTACTAACCCTAGTGCTTTGAGTCGTTTGTTCGCTCACGTGCTCGTTTTTTTGAATTTCGGGTGGGAGACTTGAAGAACATTTGGTTGATTGACTCCGGTTGCTCGAGGCATATGACCGGAGACAGGGGGTGGTTCTCAAGTCTCATCCCGGTGGTGACAAGGAGGTACATCACTTTTGGGGACAATGGGCGTGGGCGTGTGCTTTCAGAAGGTGAGATCAAAGTGAGTGACAAGATCACTCTGAGGCGTGTTGCTCTTGTTCAATCGCTGGGGTACAATTTGCTTTCTGTGTCTCAGTTGTTGGATGAGGGTTTTGAGGTGTTGTTTCGGCAAGGAGGTTCTCGGATTTTGGACTCTTGAGGGGACCTTGTACGTATGGTCGTTCCCGAGGGTCCGGTGTTTCATGCTGATTTTTCTCGGTCTTCGGGTGTGGAGCATTGTTTCTTGGGTCGGTTCTTCGAGTGAGTTGTGGAAGTGGCATAGGAAGTTGGGTCACTTGAGCTTTGACCTTTTGTCTCGCTTGAGTAAACTCAATTTGGTCCGAGGATTGCCACGGTTGAGGCTAGAGAAAGAGTTGGTTTGTGCGCCGTGTAGGCATGCCAAGATGGTAGCCTATTCTCACCCGCCTCTCACGATGTGATGATGAGGAACCAAGTTGAGAAGCACCTTGGTCCGTGTGTGATGAGTGATTGACCGGATGGTTTGAAGCTTTGTGTGTGTAGTGTTGAGTTGTGTTGTGTGTGTTTTATTTTGTGTATTTACCTTATTGTTTATGTGGTGTGTTGTCAATGCACTCGTGAGGAGTGGTTGACAACATTGTGTGGACTGACTCTTGGCCTAGTATTGCAGGTGTTGGTTGTGGCTTGGTTTGCGTTGGTGCAGGTGAAGAACAGGCGCGAAAGGTCTTAGCCTTGCGGGGCCTCCGAGGAGTGGAGAGACAAGTAGGCTTGGTTCAAGGGACCTGGTGGCCGAATGGATCAAGTGCGAGCCGCATCGGTGGTGGCCAAGTCAAGGAACGAGGCAAGGCCCGAGTAGACCGTCCCGGCGCCGGAGGTGAAAGGCTTGGCGAGCTCGACGCTTGGCGTGGTGAGGCCGGGGCCGTGTACGCGGGGTTTGGTGGTTTGGCCACGGAACCATCGGAGGAGGGTTTCTCGGTTTGGGCCTCAAAACCGAGCCCGAGGGCACCGGCGTGACGGAGACGGTATCCGGGTGCGTCGGGAAGCTTCGAGGCGGGCGACACGCGGCATGATCTAGGTGCTTGCGTCGGGAGGACGTGAAGGCACGATGGATGCGCGGCCGTCCGATGGTGAACTTCATGTGTTGACCAAAACGCCCCTGTGAGGGCTTGTGTTGTACTCCTAGTGTAGGGGCACTTCGGTCTTTTCCGGAGGGCCTATATATAGGAGGAGGGGGCTGAATTTTCAGCCAACTCTTGGGCTAGAGGTCTGCTTTGTACTCTTTGATTTTGGAGTGCTTTGGGAGAGAGGGAGAGAGGAGAGAGTGGCTCTTTGATTGGGCCTTTTTGCCATCTTAGATTTGGTTTCTAGGAGTGGCTTGTAATCGATTGGACAAGATATTCATAGTGATTTCATCCTCTAAATCTTGTGCCAATCTTTACGTTCCCGAATTTCTTTTATTGCTTGTTCGGAGCCCTTTTTGTGATATTTTCGTGCTTGTTTTTGGTGCCTTTGTTCTTGGTGTGATTCCGCGGATTTGAGTGGGTTTCTCCCCGGATTTCTTTGAGGGAAACATGGATGGATGGCTATTGCATCTTTGTGATTGATCTTGTGCCCTCAAACGCCGGGAAACCACTTCGATTCAAGGATTTTCGTTCGGTGCTCTAGCTTTTGGTGGTGTTCATAGGATCTGCGATTCCCGATGATTTAGGGAGTTAGGAGACGAAATTTTTGGGGTATAGCATCCTTGGTTGACGCTTTACATGTCCCCAAACTCTTGTCTCAACAGCTACTATCGTTAGGGAGATCCGGTGATGGATTGGGAGTGTTGACTTTCGGGGTCGAGCTGTTTTCAGTTCTGTTCGTGCTTGGCGGACGGTCCGCGAGGGCCAGGCGGACGGTCCGCGTGTACAGTGTTCTTCGCGTGTTCTTCGTGTTCTTGCTCGGCTTTGCTTTCGATCCGATTTGGTTTTGGTTTTTCGTTGCAGCTGGTTTGCGGACGGTCCGAGCTTCAGTAGCGGACGGTCCGTGGCCCGCGCGGACGGTCCGCCGGTCTTCGCGGACGGTCCGTTTTTCTCGGGTCGGTTACGGTGGTTCGTTCGCTTTAACGGACGGTCCGCGGCTCGGGGGGCGGGCCGGTCGGCGGCAATGGTGCGGACGGTCCGCGATGCCTCGCCGGACGGTCCGCGCGGCCATCGCGGACGGTCCGCCCCTGCCCCGGCCGGACGGTCCGCCGAGCCCGGCGCCTTGCTCTTTGGTTCGATTCCTCCCTCCTTCATTCGTGCTTCCGCGTGTGCTTCAAGGACTCGTTGTTTTGGCGATTGGTGTGTGATTCGTTCCAACGCTTGTGTGTGATCGGGTTTTGACTAGGGTTTAGGCCGGGTTCTTTGAGAAGAATTTTTATCCGGCTCCTATTCACTCCCCCCCCTCTCTAGTCGCCATCCGATCCTTCAATTGGTATCAGAGCCGGTTGTGGATTCTTTTGGCTCTAACAAGTCTTGCATCCATAGGGTGACTAGAGGAAAGAGTCGCTTTTGCTTGCGACTTTGGTTTGCACGTTTTGAGTCCGACGATTTGGAGTTGTGCCCTTGGAAAACCATAACTTGAGATACCTTCGATAAAACGGGCATAACTTTTCGCTTGGTGCTCCGTTTTGGCTCAAATTTTTACGGCGGTTTCGTGACTCCATTTGTAGGTGATCCAAAATGATCTAAGTCTCTTGCGGCTTTGTCTTGTTTCTTCTGGATTTTCTCTAGACTTCATTTCACCTTATTTTGAGCTGAAATTTTTTGTGCCTCTATCTTTGGTGCTCCTTGTTCAGTGGTAAAATTTCGGGAAAAAGATAAGATCCTTTGCTATTGAACTCGTCAGTAGTTGTTAGAGAATTGAGGCATTTTGAGTGCTTTCTTTGCATCGTTGCTTGTTCCTCGAGTTTGCTTTCGGCTAATCCTAATCGGTACTTTGATTATGGCACCAAGTTCTTCTCCTTGTGGTTCTTTGAGCCGAGGAGTATGGCGGTTGAGGCGGAAGCCGGAGTGGAGGAGATGATATCTCTCATCGAGGACTATCGAGATGGTGACATCAAGAAAGGCGAGCTCTACCACAAGCTAGGAGGCATGAACCAAGGTACACTTGCCAAAGCTATCTTGATTCTATGCAATAGGTTGGATGATTGTGAGCGTGATTGTGGAGGCTTGCATAGGAGAAACATAGATTTGTGTGATGCCTTGCGTAGGAAGAATGAGAAGATGAAATGCTCTCTTACTAGGTTGAAATGTGGTATGGCTCATTGGAGGTCTCATGCTTTGAATTCTTGCACTTCTTGTAACATAATGCATGCTAAAAATGATGCTTCGATTGCTTCCATTGCATGCTTGAAATATGAAATTAAGGTGTTAAATTTCAAAGCTTCTTTGCCTTGCAAATCTTGCGACGCCTTGTGTGCTGAAAATGAGAAATTAAAAGATGAAGTTAATTGGCGCAAAATGCATGTTGAAGCTTTTAGAAGAGCATGCGACAATCTTGATTTTGAGAATGATGAATTGAGATCATCTCTTGCCAACTTGCAATCTGAAATTGACTTGTTGAAATCCAATGCTTCTATGCCTTGCAACTCTTGTGTTGTTTTGAATGATGAGCTTGATATGGCTAGGAGTAAGATTGCTTTGTTAGAGACAAGTGCTTCTTTACCATGTGTTTCTTGTGAGTCTTTGCATGCTGAAATTAATGAATTAAAATTGACTTACACCACATGTGTAGATGATCTTGAGCATGCTAGGGCTGAAATTTGTGATATAAAATGCATGCCTTGTAGCAAGTGCTCTTTGTTTCTTGTAGAGGATGCTTGCCATACTTCTTGTGATAATGATGATGATGATGCTTTGATGGGTGTAAATGATGATACTTGTTCATGTGGTCTCATTTGCACTTCATGCATTGATTTGGAAAGTGAAGTTTTGGCTTTAAAGAAAATGCGCGATGATATGAGCGCCAAGTTGGTTGAGCATGATGAGATGAGTGCCAACCTTGAGAAAGAAAATGAACTCTTGCGTACCACATATGCTAAATGCATTGAAGAAGAAATCAATAATTTGAGAAATATGACATGTGGTACTTGTGAGCGCCTCAAGTCTCAAAATGAGGTTTTGCGCACAAGGTGCAAGAGTCTTTGTGCCAAGGGTTTGGATTCATGCTTCTCGTGTCACTCCGATGTTGATGCTTCTAAATTTGCTTCTTCTAAACCGGAGTCGACTTCTTCTCTTGAGTGTGAGTCTTTGGATGGTGGTAAGTGTGCTAGTGCTTTAGATAGCTCTCTCATAGCTACTCCTAAGCTTGTTGCTTCTTCCGGTGTTGACCAAGGTGAATTGAATGGAAAGGGTGCCTCCCACATATTTGGAACTCATATTCCCAAGCCGAGGTTCCAATGCACCTTTTGCCGAAGGATGGGCATACCGTTGAGTTTTGCTTTCGCCGTGTCAAGCACGAGCGACGTGTGCGTGCTAAAGCTTTTAAGAAGCCACGTAGCCTTTCTCATGGCACGTGTGATTCTAATGTGGGCACCAAGTTGGATGTTGGGGTTCATGCTTCATGCTCTAAGTCCCAAGGGACTTCCCACTTACAAGAGAATGGTGATTCATCCACTCGGACCGTGCCTCTCGATAAGCCTTTGTACCATTGCTCTCCCTTTGTGGGAAGGATGGGCATCAAGAGAGTTTTTGCTACCGCCGGGCAAGGAGAATACGGCGAGGAGGTGCATCTAGGCCTTTGGTTGTTCATAGCCCTTCTCATGGCATGAACACTTGTGAGCCTAAGAAGGCGCGATTTGTGTACGGGTTTTATGACACTCTTTCTAATGAGTTAGGCCATGCTCGTGGACATGCTTCTAGTGTTTCTTGTGTTGGTCCGCGACATGCTTCCCGTGGTGCTTGTGTTGGTTCTTCTCCTACGACCCCGAAGGATCTTTGCCTTTTTGCTTGTGGTAGCACTCGACTTTCTTCGCGAGTGACTTCTTTGAGGCATGGTTCCAAGGGTGTTCAAAAGACTTTTCATTCCAACCGGCATTTGCATCATGCTAACCCACATGATAGGTTGTGTGCACCACTTACCCGTGTGACCAAATCTTGGATTCCCAAGTACGTGCTTGCTAACCCTTTGGGATCCGAGGCTCGGTCTTTCTCGTCTCCTTGTGTGTAGGTATGGAGACGCGGTTGGAGAACATGAGCTCAATGGAGACATGATGGTTCTCCACACCGTTTTGGATGGCTCTTGAAAGCCTTTGTACACATGTATAGTGAGTTTTCTTTTCCCCTTGTCCTCTCTTGTATATACTTGTGTCTTGCCCGTGTGAAAACCATGGTAGGCTAGCCACCTTGTTCATGATAGCTTTGTGATCTTGAATATCTATCTTGCTATCTTTGTATGATTTTATGGTGGATGTTATTTATGAACATCATGTCATGCTTTATGGTTGATTCACTCATATCATGTTTGTCTAGCTCGATGGTACCTTTCTTGTTAGCATGTTTGTCCCCCATGTATATCTTGTCATGCTAGCTTTGTAATATATGTTGGTGGATGATCCATGTGATCTTGTATCATGCCTTTGTTTAGTTCTTGTATATTGTTTGGCATGTTGCTCTTTGGTATCTTTTTGGTTTAGTGTTGTACCTTGTTGACATACTTGCTTGCCCATGCTTATTCATATTTGTGGAATCATGTTACTATGCTCTATTTATGTTAATTGATATTGTCAATGCATTGTGTAGCATGTTGTGAGCTTTCCTTGGAGTTTTGGGCTTGTCTTGTCTTCGAGTTGTGTTGTTGTTTTTTTCGGTTGGTTTTAGAGTTTTCCTTGCTCTTTCTTTTCCTAGCTTTTGCTTTGTTAGTTGTCCTTGGTTGAGGGGGAGCTTGGCTTCTTTTGATAGGGAATTTGATTCCAAGAAGGGTTGTGGCTTTACGGGTAGTCTTTGTGATCCTTAAATTGATATTCCTTCTATGGTATTCAATTGGGATCTTTGTGGTTTTGCAATTGGTACTTTTTCTATGGTACTCAATTGGGACCTTTGGTGGCTCTTCTCTCGCTTGGAGCGATTCTTGGTTGGTGTGTTCCCTCGTGAGCTTTATTGGTGTTAAGTCAAGTTCCTTGTCTCCCTATGCATTCTGCATTGCATTTGTATCATATATCATGATGTATAGACTTTGGTAGGTTTGACATTTGTGTCTCGCATTCTGTCATATATCATGTTCCTTTTGATGTGATGTACATATCTTCTGTTGCATTTGTATCATATTGCATTTTAGGATGATGAGCTTCTTCCATATGCCTCATTTGAGTTTCTTTGGCTACTTGTGAGATATTGGTCATGTGTGTGGAGAAATGGCTATGTGAGGCTATGCTCTTGGAATATTTGAGATATATGTGTTGTGAGATAGCCTTTTTGAATCAAATGCTAATCTCGACTAAATTTGATGAAATGTGCTCCACTCATGTGTAGTAGCATATCCATGTCACCGTTTGGTCTAAATGTGCCTCTCATGCTTAGATTGTGCTTGGATGTTTCTTTCTTGCATTTGGGCCAAAGGCCGATATCATTGTGAATGTTTAGCCTATGTTGCATTCAAGGAGGAGCATAAACTTCTTTTTGCCGCAAAGGCACTTCATGTACCATGAAATGAATTAATCTTGAAAAGAAGTGTGTATGCTTGAAAAATGCTCCCTCCATCATGTTTATGCTTAAAATGTCTTATCTTTCACACATGGGTGCAAAACATGTTGCATGATGTTCACCAGTGGAGAAGTCTCCCCGAAGTGGACACATGGCTCATGAGCTTTAACATGACATGCTTTGCTTTATGGGTGTTTGCAATGATCTTTTGTTGAGAATTGGATATCCTTGTATGATCTCTGGATGATATGCATGTTTTTGGCTAGAATATGACATGGATAGGCTTTTACATTTGAAGTGAGCCATCTTTTGATATAATTATTCAAATCTGAAAATTTGCTTTGTCACATGCCTATATTTCCATATATTACTTGTGGCAATGCTTTGACTATGTTATGATCCATATATGTGCTCTTTGTCTCATTTCTAGCCTTTGTCACTAAATTTGGCCTATTTGAGAAGCTCATGTAGATGTTTATATGCTTTGTTTTGCATTTCCGCATTTTCACATTGACTCATACATTGTCAACAAGGGGGAGAAGAGGTGAGCTTAATGAAAAATTCGAGAAAACTACATTTAAAATTTGGTGGTGGTTGCTTTTTGCTCTATCACGTGTGTTTAGGGTGAGCTTTGTATGCTCTTTGTCCCTAGTGCATGTGTTTAGGGGGAGCTTGTGAGCTTGGTGTGCTCTTTTCTCTATCTCATGAGTTTAGGGTGAGCTTTGTATGCTCTTTGGTCCTAGTTCATGTGTTTAGGGGGAGCTTGTGATTATTGTGCTCTTGTGCGGTGGTGTTGAGCCCCTTTGCCTCTTCTTGAGGAGCGGCGGTTGACTTATGTTTTCGATTATTCCATGATCGGTGTTGAGCCCTTTGTGCCTCTTCTTGAGGGATCATGCATTCTTGTCTCGGTTGTGTCTAGTCGTTGCCCATGTCTTTGGGGACCGAGACATTGAGTTGGCCTTTGTGGTTTCTCTCATGCCAAGTGACCTTGTTCTTTGCTCTTGTGTGGTTTTCTTTCACTTGGATGAGGTGTTCGGTCTTTGCCCTCTCAAACCATTTCTTTGTGCTCACATGTTGTCAATCCGCTCCTCAAGGGGGAGAAATTTGGAAAATCAAGTTGATATGAACCTTGATTTGATGGTGATGAGCGGTTGACAAGTGTTTTGGTAAGAGTTTTATGGCTCTTTGGGTTGAGCATTTTGGTTTGATGGTTTTTAGGGATTGCATGTTGGTAGTGTGTCTCTTCGTTTGCGCTTAGCCTTTGTGCTTGCTTTGGTTTCGAGAGGAATTTGTCGGAGCATGTTTTATCCCTTCTCACTTCAAGTGGCCTTTCGTTTGCTTTTTATTGGCTTTGTGGCGCTTGAATGAGTTCTTATTTGCTTTTTGACCTTCTTTTGTCAATGCACTCATCAAGGGGGAGATTGAGGAACCAAGTTGAGAAGCACCTTGGTCCGTGTGTGATGAGTGATTGACCGGATGGTTTGAAGCTTTGTGTGTGTAGTGTTGAGTTGTGTTGTGTGTGTTTTATTTTGTGTATTTACCTTATTGTTTATGTGGTGTGATGTCAGTGCACTCGGGATGAGTGGTTGACATTGTTGTATGGACTGACTCTAGGCCTAGTATTGCAGGTGTTGGTTGCGGCTTGGTTTGCGTTGGTGCGGGTGAAGAACGGGCGCGAAAGGTCTTAGCCTTGCGGGGCCTCCGAGGAGTGGAGAGACAAGTAGGCTTGGTTCGAGGGACCGGTGGCCGAATGGATCAAGTGCGAGCCGCATGGTGCAAGAAGAGCAAGACGAAGTCGTGGACATGGAGCCGGTGCATCGGTGGTGGCCAAGTCAAGGAACGAGGCAAGGCCGAGTAGACCGTCCGGCGCCGGAGGTGAAAGGCTTGGCGAGCTCGACGCTTGGCGTGGTGAGGGCCGGGCCGTGTACGTGCGGTTTGGTGGTTTGGCCACAAAACCATCGGAGGAGGGTTTCTCGGTTTGGGCCTCAAAACCGAGCCCGAGGGCTGGCGTGACGGAGACGGTATCCGGGTGTGTCGGGAAGCTTCGAGGCGGGCGACACGCGGCATGATCTAGGTGCTTGCGTCGGGAGGACGTGAAGGCCTGATGGATGCGCGGCCGTCGATGGTGAACTTCATGTGTTGACCAAAACGCCCCCGTGAGGGCTTGTGTTGTACTCCTAGTGTAGGGGCACTTCGGTCTTTTCCGGAGGGCCTATATATAGGAGGAGGGGGCTGAATTTTCAGCCAACTCTTGGGCTAGAGGTCGTTGTACTCTTTGATTTTGGAGTGCTTTGGGAGAGAGGGAGAGAGGAGAGAGTGGCTCTTTGATTGGACCTTTTTGCCATCTTAGATTTGGTTTCTAGGAGTGGCTTGTAATCGATTGGACAAGATATTCATAGTGATTTCATCCTCTAAATCTTGTGCCAATCTTTCTATTCCCGAATTTCTTTTATTGCTTTTTGGAGCCCTTTTTGTGCTATTTTCGTGCTTGTTTTTGGTGCCTTTGTTCTTGGTGCGATTCCGCGGATTTGAGTGGGTTTCTCTCCGGATTTCTTTGAGGGAAACATGGATGGATGGCTAGTGCATCTTTGTGATTGATCTTGTGCCCTCAAACGCCGGAAACCACTTTGATTCAAGGATTTTCGTTCGGTGTTCTAGCTTTCGGTGGTGTTCAAAGGATCCGCGATTCTCGATGATTTAGGGAGTTAGGAGACGAAATTTTTGGGGGTATAGCATCCTTGGTTGACGCTTTACATGTCCCCAAACTCTTGTCTCAACGGCTACTATCGTTAGGGAGATCCGGTGATGGATTGGGAGTGTTGACTTTCGGGGGTCGAGTTGTTTTCGGTTCCGTTCGTGCTTGGCGGACGGTCCGCGAGGGCCGGGCGGACGGTCCGCGTGTACAGTGTTCTTCGCGTGTTCTTCATGTTCTTGCTCGGCTTTGCTTTCGATGATTTGGTTTTGGTTTTTCGTTGCAACCGGTTTGCGGACGGTCGAGCTTCGGTAGCGGACGGTCCGTGGCCCGCGCGGACGGTCCGCCGGTCTTCGCGGACGGTCCGTTTTTCTCGGGTCGGTTCCGGTGGTTCGTTCGGTTTAACGGACGGTCCGCGGCTCGGGCCGGACGGTCCGCGGCAAGGGTGCGGACGGTCCGCGGTACCCTGCCGGACGGTCCGCGCGGCCATCGCGGACGATCCGCCCCCGCCCCGGCCGGACGGTCCGCCGAGCCCGGCTTCTTTGCTCTTTGGTTCGATTCCTCCCTCCTTCATTCGTGCTTCGCGTGTGCTTCAAGGACTCGGCTTGTTTTGGCGATTGGTGTGTGATTCGTTCCAACGCTTGTGTGTGACCGGGTTTTGACTAGGGTTTAGGCCGGGTTCTTTGAGAAGAATTTTTATCCGGCTCCTATTCACTCCCCCCCTATCTAGTCGCCATCCGATCCTTCAAATGACCGAGCGTCCATGCGAGCTGCTCCATATGGACCTTGTTGGCCCGGCTCTTGTGCGATGCGGGTGGGAAGTGGTATGTCCCGGTTCGGTGGACGACTATTCTCGGTATGCGTGGGTGTTCTTTCTTGAGGATAAGGGGGGAGACGTTTGGTTTTGTTCGAGATCTAGTCTTGAGGTTGAGGAACGAGAGGCACGGAGATGCCATACGAGCTATCCGTAGTGATAATGGCTCGGAATTCAGAAACTCTCGTTTTGAAACCTTTTGCCATGACTTGGGTCTTGAACACCGGTTTCGAGTCCGTATACGCCTCCCCGAGAATGGTGTTGTGGAAAGGAAGAACGGGACCTTGTGCGAGATGGCTCGGACGATGCTTGATGAGCATAGGACTCGAGGAGGTATTGGGGCGAGGCGGTGAACACCGCGTGCTATGTGTCGAACGGGATATACCTCGAGTGCACAAGAAGAAGACATGCTATGAGTTGATGCATGGTCGCACACCCAAGGTGAGTCACTTCCATGTCTTTGGTTGCAAGTGTTTCATTCGAAGAAAGGCGGGGAAGTTGGATAAGTTTGAGGCTAGGTCTGTCGATGGCATTTTTTTGGTTATGCATCTCATTCTAGAGCATATCGTGTGCTCAATCTTGAAACTAACCAAATCGTGGAGACTTGCGAGGTAACCTTCGACGAGACGAGCCACGTAGTCGGCTTGTCTTTGAGTGTGCGGGTGATGATGAGCTTGGCGAGGAGATCTTTCGGGAGGAGGAGCATGAACTTGGTGATGATGAGGATGGCGGTGCGGTGCCCCGAGTGAACATGTACCCACTACTTCGACTACGGTGATGGATGGACCCTCTACTACACCTACGACGACAAATCAAGAACGAGGAGAAGCTGATGTTGAGGGGGAGGTAGCATCAAGGCGAGAACCTCCCCGGTGAGTACAAGTGGATCACCCAGCTTCGAGGATCATCGGCGACATGAATGAACGCACTACACGGTCGAGGGTTCGAAACGGTTCCCATTTCGCTCATGCTGCATTTGTTGCTACTTTTGAGCCCAAAGACATTGGAAACGCACTATCCGATCACAATTGGGTTAATTCGATGCATGAGGAGTTGGAGAACTTTGAGAGGAATCGAGTGTGGGAGTTGGTTGACCCTCCCCCGGGTGTAAGCCGATTGGTACAAAGTGGATATGGAAAAACAAAGAGGGAGAGAAAGGTGAAGTTGTGAGGAACAAGTCGAGACTTGTTGCTCAGGGGTTCAATCAGAAGGAGGGGATCGACTACGAGGAGACCTTTGCTCCCGTAGCCCATTTGGAGGCGATTAGGATCCTTCTAGCCTTTTCCGTGGCTAAAGGGTTCAAGTTGCACCAAATGGATGTGAAGAGTGCTTTTACGAATGGTGTGTTGGAGGAAGAAGTGTATGTGAGGCGAGCCTCGGGGTTTGAGAGTGAGAAGTACCCCCACCGGGTGTACAAGTTGAGGAAGGCAACGTATGGGTTGAAGCGACGCCTAGAGCTTGGTATGGCGAGGTTGAGGGGGTTCTTGTTTGAGAGAGGTTTTGAGATGGGGAAGGTCGATCGGACCTTGTTTTTGCTTTGAGGCGGGCGCGAGATATCCCGATTGTGCGGGGTGTACGTGGATGATATTATCTTTGGTGGCTCGTCTAACTCTCTTGTTGCAAGGTTTGCAGATGATATGAGCAGGGAATTTGAGATGAGCATGATGGGCGAGTTGCAGTTCTTCCTCGGGCTACAAATCAAGCAATCAAAGGAAGGAACATTTGTGCACCAAGCTAAGTACACCAAGGACATTGTGCAGAAGTTCAAGATGGAGGACTCCAAGGCTATGACGACGCCGATGAGTACGACTACGGCTCTTGATGCGGACAAGGAAGGTGAACACGTGGACCAGAAGGAGTACCGGAGCATGATCGGGTCACTCCTCTACTTGACGGCGACGAGGCCGGACATACAGTTCTCAGTGTGTCTGTGCGCTCGTTTTCAAGTGTCTCCGAGGACTTCGCATCGGCAAGCAGTGAAGAGAATTTTCAGGTACTTGCGTCACACTCCCGACTTCGGCCTTTGGTACTCCGCGTCCTCTTCTTTGGCGCTTCATGGCTTTTCAGACGCGGATTTTGCCGGGTGTCGGTTGGATAGGAAGTCCACTTCTGGGACTTGCCAGTTTTTGGGTTCTTCTTTGGTGTCTTGGTCTTCCCGCAAACAATCGAGTGTTGCTCAATCCACTACCGAGGCCGAGTATGTTGCCGCTGCTAGTTGTTGCTCTTAGCTCCTTTGGATTTCATACACCATGAGTGACTTTGGTGAGGAGTATACCCATGTCCCACTTCAATGTGATAGCACCAGTGCCATAAGCGTTGCAAAGAACCCAGTGCTCCATTCCAAAACCAAGCACATAGAAGTGAGGTACCATTTTACGAGAGACAACGTAGAGAAAGGGAAGATAGCTTTGATCCATGTACCCACACATGACCAACTAGCCGATATTTTCACCAAACCCTTAGATCAAGCAACTTTCACTCGTTTGCGGGGGGAACTTGGTGTGTGTTTTATTTCTTGAGTTGGGTGTGTGGGAGCTCCTTTGTAGCATATGTATAGCTTTCCTTTGTGCATTTCTTGCATTTGGCATGGCATATGTAACATGATGTATAGGCATCCTTGTATCTTAGATTGCATGCATTTTGTATCATATGCATTGGTTAGGGAAAGCTTCTCTCATATACATTGTTCACCATGGAATGAGATATATGTCCTTGTGAGCTTGTTTGGTATGCTATGGTTAGTTTGGCTTAGCTCTTGATGATCTTGATGAATAATCCATGGTTGATGGCTATGTTTTTGAAAAATGTCACATGTATGCTCTCTCATGTGTAAATGCCTTTACATGATCTTGTCAAGTTTTAGTGGCTTGGCTATGCTTAATTTGTGGTTGGATAGCTAGTTTATTGATCATATGGGGCCAAAGGCTCATTTGCCATCATGAATGTTTAGCCCTCTTGCTTCATCTTGTGGAGGGGCATAAGTTCCTTTTTGTCGCAAAGACATTTCATGTACCATTTACAAATCTGAAAATGAAATGAAAAATGCTTGGAAATGTGCTCCCATGTCATATGTCTTGAATTTAATTTGCTTTGGGTGCTTTGGGTGCTAAACCGTTGCATGATGCCTACCAATGAGAAGTCTCATACATAGAAGTAGGCACATGGCTCGGTGGCTTTGACATGACATGAGGTGCTTGTGGGTGTTTGTGATGGTCTTATGATTAGAATGGTTTGTCCTAGCATGAAGTTTGTGTGGCTTTGCCATTTTGATATGCTTTGATCATGTTTAGGACTTTGCTCATGAGAGGCAAGTTTTTCGCAAAATTTCCAAAATCCATCTTAGCTTCGTCCAATGGTTGTGAAACTTGGTGATCATGTAGTTGAGATCGATACGAAGCCGTAGAGTATCTAACTTGCTCATTTGGACATGTGTAGCATTCTTTGTTGAATTTTGTCTATTTGAGAAGCTCTAGGTTGAAAGTTTTGCATTTTTGGATTGATTCATGCATTGCCAACAAGGGGGAGAAGTTTGAGCTTGAAATGGCTTGCTTTGGACGCATTTAGAAGGTTTTCGGTGGTTTCGAGCCATTTCTGGGCTCTGTTGTGCACCGGTCGACGGGTCGGGGTCACCGTCTGACCGGTGTGAGTGCTGATCTGTGCACATCTTAGGCACCGATCTGACCGGTGGTGATGACCGGTCTGACCGGTGTGAGCTGAAGTTGCGGAAGCTGCCCTGTTTTCGAATTTGGTTTGCATGCATTCGTCCGGGGGAGTTGCATTGGTTCAGGGGGAGCTTGCATGTGTGCAGGGAGAGCTCTTTGTGGTTGTTCGAGCTTTGCTTTGGTGGTTTGCGCTCTTTGTTTGAGCTTTGCTTTGTCTCGGATGTGTCGAGCCGTTGCCCTTGCCTAAGGGGTCCGAGACTTGTCTTCTTCAAGTGATCTTGCTCTTTGCCTTTGTTTGGCTTTCGATCGCTTGTTGGAGTTTCTTTTTGTTCGTTTCTCTTCTTTTTCTATTCTCTCTTGTTACTTTCGTGTGGGTGTTGTCAATGCACTCATCAAGGGGGAGATTGAGGACCATGTGTGGTTCGAGGACCAGTGGATTGTCGCTTCCTTGTGTGATGAGTGATTGACAACGTTGTGTGGACTGATTCTTGGCTAAGTATTGCGGGTGGAGGTTGCGGCTTGACCGGTGTTGGTGCGGGTGAAGAACAAGCGCGAAAGGTCGTCGCCGGTGAGGCCTCCGGGTGTGGAGAAGACAAGTAGGCTTCGTTCGAGGGACCCGGTGGCCGGCGGGGGTCAAGTGCGGGCCGCATGGTGGCATGAACGACAAGATGAAGTCATGGACGGTTTCTTGGTTGAGCCTCAAAACCAAGGTCGAGCCGGGACCACGTGGGAGCCAAGTCATGAGTGGAGATTGGCGGAGGCTACACCAAGTTCGCGGGGTTTACGGTGGTACACCAGAAAACCACTGGGTTCCTTGGTTGATCCACAAAGCCAAGACCGAAGAACCGAAGACGGTGCTGCAGCAGTGCCAGATCGGTCTGACCGGTGGGTCGGCCGGTCCGACGGCCAGGTGGGTGCCGGTCCGACCGGTGAGGAGCACCGGTCGGCCGGTGTGCGGCGACGCGGTCCGGAGACTTCGAAGCGGAGTACACGCGTCGGGATCGCATGGCTTGCATCGAGGCTACGCGGGGTGCGGTCGCGGGCATCCGTCCGATGGAGAAGACATGAAGATTTCCAAATCCGCCCTTAAGGGGCTTGTATTCCTAGTTATTAGGAAAGGGCATTTTAGACTTTCGGTTGCCTCCATATAACCCAAGAGGTGAGAGGATGGCACCCAACTCTTGGAACCCTAGCTCATTTGTTTTCCCATTTTCCTTCCTATTTTCCTTAGGTTTTCCATAGGACTAGCAAGAGAGCTTCATGGAGAGATCTTGTTGAGAGGGATGGATGATCGGGCAGCTTGCTAGACCTTGTATGAACCTTTGTTTCATGTATAGATAATTCGACGTTGTTCCTCAAGGTTTGGATGTGTTTTTCCCCGGTTGTTCTTGGTGGTGATTTTTGGAGCCCTCTCTTGGTGATTTCTTTGGGTTGTTTTCGGGACCTTTCTCTTGGGGATTTGATGGGGGAAATTTGTGGGAACCCTTCGTGGTTCTTTGGGCCGTGATTCCCCTCCCAAATCCGTGAGTAAAGGTGCTCGATTTTGGGGTTTCTTGAGTTATTGGATTGTAAGTGCTCTTGGCGGGATTTCCTTGATTCCTCCTTTTTGGACGAGTTTTGGTGGGATTAAACTTGGCTATGGACTCCTCATGAGGTGTTCCTAATATCCCCAAAGTCTTGTTCAAGTTCGTGGAGCGATTCGGGAGATCGAGATTTGGATTTGGGGGGAGTTGACCCGCGGGTCTTTGTTCATCCCGAGCCGCCCGAGCTACACCGGTCGACCGGTGCTCTTGACCGGTCGACCGGTGCAACCCTCGGTGGGATTTTGGTCGGGTGAACGTCTTGGTGTGTTCGTTGTTGTCCCGTGTTGCTTCTTGTTTCGAGTTTGGGTCGGTTTGATGGTCGGTTGGCTTGTTTGGTGCCTTGGGGGCTTTCGAGCCGTGATCGGACCGACCGGTGTGTCTCACCGGTCGACCGATGTAGAGCCACTTAGTGAAAGTTGCTCGGTTTCACCGGCGGGGACCGGTCGGCCGGTGGTGCTCACCGGTCGACCGGTGTGGGTCCGTAGACTCGAGGTTTGGTGTTCCGTCGCGTTCTCGGGTCGAGAAGGTTGTGTGTTGGTTGCTAGGTCCGGTGGCACTCCGGTGGCTACGTGGGCTTGGCCAACTTGGATAGTGAGTCGGAGACGTGTGTTGGAAGCCTGTGTTCATCTTGTAGGAGTTTCCATCTCCTTCGAGAAGAATTTTTATCGGCTCCCATTCACTCCCCCCCCTCTCCGGTTCGCCGTATCGGTCCTTCAAGGCCCTCTTGCAACGCCGTACAAGCCCTCGAGGACAAGTTCTACGGCATCGAGCTCAATCATGTCCCTCGCCGGTACAACGAGGAGGCGGACGAACTCGCCAAAATTGCATCGGGGCGAATCACCGTTCCCCCGAACATTTTTGGGCGGGACGTCACACAACCGTCCGTCAACCTCAAGCCAGCACCCTCGAGTCAAGAGGAACCCTTGGGGGATCCCTCGATTCCATCAGGCGCGGAGCCTATGGATGAGGACCCCTCGAACGAGGTGTTTGTGCTCTCCTTGCTCGAGGGTTACGGCGTGGACGAGGTCGAGGCCATGGACGCAGAACCAGCCCCCCGCGCGGAAGACTGGCGGGCCATGTACCTCACCTAGATGGATCGAGGAGAACTTCCCTCGGATCGGTCCGAGGACAGGCGCATCGCCAGGATGGCCAAATCATTCACCCTAGTCAATGGCGAGCTGTACAAGCGCGCCGCGTCCAGCATCCTGCAGCGATGCATACCCATCCCCCAGGGGCGCGAGCTCCTCCGTGACATCCATGCGGGCGTGTGCGGCCACCATGCAGCGCCTCGCACCCTCGTGGGCAATGCGTTCCGCCAGGGCTTCTATTGGCCCACCGCGGTCGCCGACGCGAGCGAGGTCGTGCGCACCTGCGAGGGGTGCCAGTTCTACGCCCGCAAGACCAATCTCTCAGCACACGCCCTCCAGACAATTCCCATCACATGGCCTTTCACCGTGTGGGGGCTAGATATCGTCGGGCCCCTGCGAAAGGCACCCGGGGACTACACTCACTTGTCGGTCGCCATAGACAAGTTCTCTAAGTGGGTCGAGGTGCGCCCAATCACAAATCTTAGGGCAGAACAAGTCGTATCGTTCTTCACTGACATCATCCACCGGTTCGGGGTGCCTAATTCCATCATCACCAACAATGGGTCCCAATTTACCGGCAGGAAGTTCCTGGAGTTTTGCGACAACCACCACATTCGCATGGATTGGGCAGCCGCCGCACATCCACAGACCAACGGTCAAGTGGAGCAGGCCAAAAGCTGAGGACCATGTGTGGTTTGAGGACCGGTGGATGGTCGCTTCCTAATGTGATGAGTGATTGACAACATTGTGTGGACTGACTCTTGGCTAAGTATTGCAGGTGCAGGTTGTGGCTTGACCGGGTGTTGGTGCGGGTGAAGAACAAGCGAGAAAGGTCATCGCCGGTGAGGCCTCCGGGTGTGGAGAAGACAAGTAGGCTTAGTTTGAGGGACCGGTGGCCGGCGGAGTCAAGTGCGGGCCGCATGGTGGCAAGAACGACGGGACGAAGTCGTGGACGGTTTCTTGGTTGAGCCTCAAAACCAATGTCGAGCCGGGACTATGTGGGAGCCGAGTCATGATTGGCGATTGATGGAGGCTACACCGAGTTCGCGGGGTTTGCAGTGGTTCACCAGAAAACCACTGGGTTACTCGGTTGAGCCACAAAACCGAGGCCGAAGACTCAACGAGGAGGTGTGGCCACCCAGGCCGGTTCAACCGCCCAGGAGGGGCGGTCGGACCGCCGGGGCCGGTCGGATCGCCGGGGCGGTCCTAACCGCCCAAGGGGCGGTCTAACCGACCCGGTCGTTGGCGTCGAGATGCTTCAAAGCGGAGGACATGCGTCGGGATCGCAAGGCTTGCATCGAGGCTAGCGATTCTTTGTCGCCGGCCATCCGTCCGATGAAGAAAATCTGAAGACTTCCAAATTCACCCTTGAGGGGCTTGTATCCCTAGTTATTAAGTAAGGGTAGTTTAGTATTTTTGGTGCCTCCATATATACTCTTGAGGGGATGGATGGCAGCCAACTCTTGGGACTCTAGCTCATTTGTTTTTCCATTTTCGTTCTCATTTTCCTCTAGTTTTCTAGGACTAGCTTGAGAGCTTCATGTGAGATCAAGAGAGAGGGATGGATGTATGGGTGGCAAGCTAGACCTTGTACAAACCTTCATGGTATGTATAGATGGTTCGACGTTGTTTCTCAAGGTGGTGAAGTGTTTTTCCTTCTTTGTGGTGATTTTCGGAGCTCTTCGTTGTGCTTTTCTTGGCAGAGTTTTGAGGACGATTTCTTGGGGATTTTGTTGGGTGTCACGTATGAGGATCTTGTGCCTCTTTGGCTAGTGACTTTGCCCCCAAATCTCCCTTTAATCGGACTCGATTTGGTGGTTTTTCGAGTTGGGCGAGTTCTTCTCCTAGAGAGACGATTTCTTTGATTCCTCTTGATTGTGAGCGATTTGGGTCGATTCCTTTGAGGTAGAGGTTTCCCAGGAGGTAACCCAGCTATTCTCGAAGTTTCGCTGCAATCCGTGGAGTGATTCGGGAGATCGGGCGATGGAAAGTTGAGGTTTGACCCGCGGGCAGGTTTTCTGGAAGGGCCGGTCTAACCACCTTGGGGGCGGTCTAACCGCCCTGGGCCTTCCAGGTTGAGGTTTTGATTTCGCCAAATTTTCCTCTATTAGTTTGTTTGCCTTGATCAGAGGATCGTTCGGGTGAAATTTCGGGTCGTTTTCATGTTGTTTGCTAGGAGTTCTTGCTTGGAGTTTTTGCTGGGTACAGGAGGTTAGACCGCCCCTGGTAGCCGGTCTAACCGCCCCTAGGCCCCTAGGTGAAGTTTTGGTTTTCGCCAAGATTTTCTAGTAGCTAGCATGGCCTTGACCAGAGATCTCTGTTGGTGAAACCGTGGTGCGTTTTGGTGCTCAGAGGAGGTGTTTCGAAGGATTCCTTGGTTGCCTAGTGGAGGCGGTCTAACCGCCCCCCATACCCGGTCTAACCGCCCCCCTCTGGACAGCTGGCTTCCGAGTTGTTTCCGCTGTCGTGGGTGCATAGGAGTTGAGGTTGCTGGTAGTGTTTGTTCCTAGGACCAGTAGCACTCTAGTGGCTACATGGTTTTGGCAAACGGAAGGTAGAAGTGCAGAGCGTGTGATTTTGGGGTCCGACCGAGTGAGTTCATCTTGTTGGAGTTTCAATCTCCTTCGAGAAGAATTTTTATCGGCTCTCGTTCACTCCCCCCCCCCCCCCCCCCCTCTCTGGTCGCCTAATCGGTCCTTCAAATGGTATCAGAGCCGATTTAGGTCTTTATTGACTCTAGCCAGTCTAAGATCCAAATATGGCGTACCAAGAACGGGGTTCGGGTCCTCCACACTTCGATGGGAAGAACTACTAGATGTGGAGTAAGCGGATGGCAGCGTTCCTCCGCGGAAAGGGTCAGATCCTTTGGGATGTCACGGTGGATAACAGCTATGTCCAGCCGATGAACTTCCTTGCTCCAGGATCGAGGGACATGTTTGACGCCAACAACAAGGCGGTCGACTACTTGTTTCGTGCTCTGTGTCGACTGAATTTGATCGGGTGCACACGGGGAGCTTGGCTTGTAGAATCCGGTCGATGTTGAGAGAAGCTCATGTTCGGAATACCCGGAGTTCGAGCTCGGATGTATGCGACCTACGGGAGTGTTGATGGTTAGTAATTGTATCAAAGTTCGTTTGTGACTTGCAAGCGTACAAGTCTCCCGTCGTAGTCAAGGGACCCTTCTTCCCTCGAGTGGTGAACCCAAGGTATCGAATCCGTGGAACAAATGTGTGACGCAAAACTTAATCTAATAAAGCCAAGTAACTTCAATCTTCGATAAAACCCTAATGCATCTAAGTAAAAGACACAAAACGAATCTAATCTACTAAAGACCGAGAGAAAGCAAAGTAAGATTGGGTAGATAAACCGATCTAGAGGGATCGGGGTAAGCCTTTTGTTGAAGTTCCAAGCAAGAGAAGAAGTAGCAAATCGAATCTTAATAGAAGCCTCTTTAAATCGTGGTTTCCCGTCCAAATCCGAAAACATCCGCCTTTCGGAACCCCCATTCGTCACAACGTATCCCTATTCATGCGGGGAGCTTAGGGCGAGTCAAAAGACAAGTCGAGATTCTTTCGGAAGATCCGCGTGTACCTCTAGCCACCGCGGCTACAAGAACACCATATGTAATCTATCTCGAGAATAGAATTGGAATAAGCAAAGCCGATCGAAAAACGAAATCTTCGAGGAAACACTTGATCGCTAGGAAAAGATTCAACTTGATAATTTAACTATAACAATGATACATACACAAGATCACCACCGGGATCCTTCCTTGATCTTGCTTCTAGCTCGGGACCTCCGACGTGGTCTTCGGTGCAAGGTTCCCACGTCGGCTAGGGGAACCCTAGTCAACTAGCTCGATCCTCTCCTCTCCGAGATGGTGTCCCTCTCTTCTCTTGCTCCTCGGCGGCCGATGACGAATTCTTCTCCGCGTGGCTCTCGGTCGGGGGCTATAAATAGCCCGATTGGCGGCTAGGGCAAAGGAGGGGGAAAATGGGCCCCGGATGGGCACGGACCGACCGGGCCGGGCCGGCCGGCCCGGGCCCATCTAGGCCCGGCCCCCGAGGGCTCCTTTGCTCTACGTCGGTTCCCTTGCTTCTGGATGTTTCCCCCTTCGCATGTAGGTCCATGTCGTCGGTTTCTCTCCGAATTGGACTCGGCTCCTTGTCTTGCAAGATTCGGCACTTTTACGGCTAGGTCCTCGGAGTCCGTCGTCTTCTCGGATCAAGTCCCGGCTTCTTGGAGTTAAGTTTGCTTCATTGCATGACTTGTACGGGGCTTCAAGGTCTTGTCATGAGGTGCTTGATGAACTTATCCCGAAAGTCTTGCATTCAACACTAAAACCCTGCATAAACATTAAACTCCAAAACCGACATGCACACGTGAACTTGTTATACCGCGGGGGTTTGTACCAATGGATAAGGTATAAAACTCATGCCAACACCGAAGGTAAACTCATGGCTAGGTTGACGGATTTTCACCGTCAACATCTCCCCCATGCTTAAACCTTGCTCGTCCTCGAGTAAGCCTTCGATGGACATCATCATTGCCAAACAATGTTTAAACTTTGCACTTGATCACACATGAGAAAACATAATGCTCTCAAAATTTTAATTCATTAAAGTTACATAATGTACTAGCCTTCATCTCTACGGAGGGTAGATTCTTATTAAGCTTGTCCCACAAGTATTAACATGCTCACAAAGTTTAAATAGATCTCAGAATTTTTGAAATAAAGAACGAGATAAAGAAAAGCTAAACCAAGTTCACAAATTTAAATCATCTTGTATATTGCTCATGAACTCTCATCTCACTTGTCTCTCAAGCCTATATATTCTACTCCTTTCCCTCTCATATATATGTGTGGTAGGCTTTATATGGAGCTTTGGGAAAGTTTAGTCCTAACAAGATTTTATAAATGAGGTGTTGTCAAAACAAGACAAGCTTCTCATGGTCTTACCAAGACTCGTCAAAAAGGTCATTGGAAAATAATGTTAAATCAAGGAGGGGAAAGAGAAAAATACACACACTTTAGATAAGTGGACATGTGCAAATGGCAAAGAGTGATCCCGAGGCACAAATGAAGTCCTCGTTATCGGATTGCATATGGTTGGAAAATGGGAATGGATCTTTTTAACTTGAAGCCTTGAATGCACTCTTAGAGAACCGGGGAGTTCACTTTACACATATATTTTTTTTCTCTTTCTCATATTTCTCATTCTTTTCTTTCTTTCTTTCTTTCTTTCTTTCATTCATTCATTATATATATATTTTTTTTCTTTCTTCTTGTGAGACCTTCACCTTGAAAGTCACGATCGTCGCCGGATTTTTTTTTCTTTCATCATTATATATATTTTATTATTATTATTTTTTTAAAATACTCCCCTTTGAACTCTAAAACTGCACCGTACCTACCTCCTCCCCCATGCTTAGACGTTGCTCGTCCTCGAGCAAAGAGGCGAAAAATAAGGTAGGTACCGAAAATAATTTTCCTTGGAGAGATACTTGAAATCTTCAATGTCGGCACCGTCTTGCGATCTTCCTTGAATTGATGATCCATTCTCAACGATAGGTTGTGGTCAAGGAGGTAATCACAAAAGATGATATTTGGTTTTAAGGGTGGATATCCGGCGAGATTTGTGAGATCTCCGATGCGGGGATACACAATGCACGGATAAAAGGCTAGCAAAAAGATAGATACGCAAAAACGGAATGACCAGCTTCTTAGTCTCGGGCCAGAGAAATCATGGCCTGCAATAACTCACTCAAAAATAAATCTTGTACACTAAGGTTTATGCACTCAAATATATATTAGGCTTTGGATAGGTTGAGCAACACACAAGCGATATTTGTGACAAGGTTAGCGATATTTTTTAGCATAAAAGACATCTTTAATCTATTCATAACTTGAGAGCACATAAAATCCTATGGGTCTTTATTTTAATCATAACCTCCGCTAAAGATTAAGCTAGCATTTAAATAAATTCAGATTTGTATTTTTAAGAGAGCACTAGCTTAAACATGCATAGATCAATTACAAAGATGAACAAAGCTGCAATTATAATCATATATCATCATGGCACAAATTTTTGTATCTTTTCCAATGATATACTCAAGGTGGTGTCTTTATTAATGATGACATCAAGTTGAAATACAAACTGAAAATAAACAAACATGCTTGCTGAAATTTAAATAAAAACAGAAAATACTACGCAAACACACATAAGCAAAAGCTGAAAAATACGAGAGAAAAGAAAAGAAAAGAAAACTAAAGTTCCTAAATCTTCTAGTCCTCCGCCGGTGGTTGATGTTGATGATCTTGATAGTAATACCCTTGCTCATAATATGATTGGACATTTCCTCCGACGAATTGATTTGGCTCCACAAGGTGAAGGCGTCCAAGCTCAAAGGCAATATTTGCGTTGCCTTCACCAAGTTGAGCTGCGTTAGCTTGGATGGCTGCGATGTTTTGGGCGTTTCTTGCAGCATACCCTCCAATTATGGCCATGCTTTGTTGTGGTTTGGGATGATGAGCGTAGGACTCCGCGAAGTTAGCGTTGGGCACAACATAATTTGGTGGGGGTACCGGTGCACCACCCCCCATGCTTGCTCTTGTGGCCCTCCGTAATAACTTGGCGGAGGAGGGATCCCGCCGAATGGTTGCACATTGGGTTGTGCTCCACTCGCTTGTGCGGAGGATGTTCCCTCCTCTACGATTCTTCCTCTTTTGTTTTTCCTTGCGGGGACAAGTAGTCCCTCTTTCAACCAATCTTCTCTCCCTTCGTTGAAAAGCCTAAGCCTCTCATTGGGAAGGGGTAGGTTCACTATGGCCAACCGATAACCTCCTCTCTCATCTCCACTAATGTATTTGCCTTGCCGCAAATACTCAATGCCGAGAGAGGTACCACGCAAAAGGTGGTCGGGGTTTCTTGCGATCCCCGGCCGCAAGGAGAAGGCCAACATGGAGAGGTAGCACCCCGAACCAATATTACCCGCCCCCGATGTTGCTTCACAACACCAACGGTTGATCATAAGGTAAGAAGGGTCCGTTGGCTGCCCGGCAATTAAAGCCGAGTATAGCCAATTCAACTCCGTGTCGGTCACCTTTGTCTCCTTCATCCTCCCCAATACCCTCTTGCACATCCAAGAGTGAAATATCCGGATAATGGGGTTGTGGATGCAATTGCGTTGTTGATGGGCTTCTCCCGGAGATCATGTTCCAAAATCCCGCTAACATGCCGGTGGCACGTCAACTTTCTCCGGAGCTCCCTTGTGGAATCCAAGCAGCTCCCTAACGTGCTCGTAGGGAACCACTTGTTGGACTCCCTCCAAACGGAATGACAAGCTTTGCACCCCATCATCATCAAGGATGGGTGCAATAGTCATCAAATTTTCCAAGGCGAACCCCAAGTGGGTGTCCACCGATACTCCGTTGGAGAACCGCACCCATCCAAGGTGCCCCAACATATAGTATATGTCGGTGCCAAAACCCAAGGTGTAGAGTGCTTGGTCGTCGAACTCGACGTTGGGCACAAGCCTCTTCTCAAGATTAGAGAGCCTCTCCTCCTCCTCCGCCGACAAGATGATGAAGCCGTACGAAGAGTATGTCGGGGTGTAAGGAGGTGGCACGGTTGAATGGGTCGATCGTCGTGGTGGCGCGGGCTGCTCCTCCGTGTGCCCACGAGGTTCGGTAAACCTCATGGAAGTGCTTCTTGCAGCCCTCATACCACCACGGAGGAGAGCATCGTTCCTCCTCGGTGGTGCCGTATCCGTCTCCATGCTCCGGGGAGACTCGGAAACCGAGTGCCTCCTCGAAGACGTGGTTGATGACGGCTTGGCCGACGACGAACTCTTCTTCTTGGAGAAGAGACTTGTGGTCTTCTTCCACATGGTTGCTGCACTCTTTTCTTCAACTAAAACTCCGGTTTCAACCAATAACTAGGCACTTAAACTCTTTGCTTCGGATGTGGACTTTGAGTGGATTAAGGATGTGGATTTTTTCTTGAGCTATCAAGCTTGGGAAGGTTGGCTATGTCTACGGAGGTTTTGAGCACACAAACTTGAACACACAAGCAAAGGAAGGAGAGGAAAGCTTGCTGCAGAAAACGGGAGCCGGGGGCTCCTTATGTAGGTGAGGCCGGCCGGCCCGGGCGGGCCGCCCGGGGTCCCTCGTGCACCACCCCGCCTCGTCTTTCTTCCAGCACGATCATTTCGCCTCTCGCAACTTTCCTTCCCGCGTGCTCCACAAGTTGCACCGCCCAAACGCTCTCGTCCACTCCTTTTCTTGCATTATTGGTCCTTCCACTTGATGCGCCATGCTTTGGGTCATGTCCATGCTCCCTAGCTCCACTTGCTTCACATGCCACCATGAAATTCCTGCAAAGTTGATGCTTGCTGCCCACCATGCTTGTCCTTTGCATGTGGAATTGGTGAAAGTTGATAAAAGGGAATCCAATGGTGCATGCATGATTAATTCAAACTAGATTGCCTCCATTTAGGTGTGTTTAAGGTTAAGCACTCCTCTAATTCGAAATTTAAAATATTTTTCAGAGCCATGCAAGAGCTCAAACATAATTTTAGAGAAGTTTTTAAACCATTAAAAACAAATGTAAGTCGAAAATATTTTTCGACTACGTCGATTTTGGTCTCACCGGTATAGTTTGCCTTCATCGGTTGAGAGCAAACATTTCCCGGCTTGATCATGGGGGCATAGGTTTAGGTTCTAATTTTGGCTAAATAAGAAAGATTTTGAATAAAACAAAATTAGAATAGGCTTAGAAAAATTCTAATCCTAGAGAAACCAAGGATATAGATTTTTAAAACCAACCAAAAGTTTTGATTTCTAGGTTCACGCGAGTTCTACCACGTGCTGAATTTTTTTATTCACACATAGATATAAGTCGTGGCTCTAATCGTGTGGTTTTAGCATGAAAAATAATTCAACCTCAGCACCATAATGAGGGTGAAGGGTTGAGTTAGGTTCTGAAATTATTTGGTTGAGGTTTCTCGAAAAGAAAAGAACAAACAAGCACATAGGAGGGTTCATGTAAAGGGTTTATGATAAAGCAAACATTCAATCAAGAATTATGTCTCTAATATTGTTCAACCACTTCTAAGTCTAATGTCTTTGCGTAATGAAACTCAAAAACTAAATTATTGAAAATACTCGAAAAACCTGGAATGCCTAGCGCTTCATTTATAGTCTATAGCTAGACTTCTTCACTTGATTACTCCGGATCAACGCTCTTTGCGGGCGTTGCAATCTTGGGTACCCACTTCCACACCATCTTGGGCGCGGGCTTGTCTTCCGGCTTAGTCGGCTTAGTCATTTTTTTGGTCTTCACAGGCGGCTTCTCTTCCTTTGTCTTGACGGATGCAACACCTTCTTTGATTTTTTTTACGTTCATTTTTTCGGCTCCTTCTTCTTTTTCAGCCCCTCTCGTTTGTTTTGGTTCTCCCTTCACTCCAATCATGTTGCATGCCTCGATTCTTGGACGGAACTTGAAGGAACTCCTTTCTCCGTTGATATCGAACATGATCTCCCCCTTGCCAACATCAATAGTAGCTCCCACGGTCTTGAGTAAAGGCCTCCCTAGGATGAGCGGCGGCTTCTCCCTCTCTCCCATCTCGAGCACAACGAAGTCGACGGGGATGAAGTGGTGTCCGACCTTCACGGGTACATCTTCAGCAATGCCCAAGGGATAGCGAATGGAGTTGTCTCCCAACTCCAAACATATTCCCGTAGGCTCCATTGGTAGGCGTAGCTTCTCGAACACATCCCTCGGCATGACGCTTACACTAGCTCCAAGGTCGCATAACGCCTTCTCGAAGTTGAAAGAACCAACCGAACATGGAATTGTGGGGCACCGGGGTCTTTTTGCTTCTCTAGCCCATTAGCAATAGCTGCACTACACTCCTCGGACATCTTGACATGATCTACCGCGAGTGTTGCTATCTCATATTTATTTGCAAGTATATCTTTAAAGTAACGAGAATATGTAGGTACTTGTGGGGCATCTAGTAATGGCATGTTGATGCTAAGTCTACGCACAACTTCCACAAACTTCTCAAAGTGGTTGTCAAGTTTACCTCGGAAGAAGCGTGGCTTGAGTTGCGGTATCCTCGTGTCTTCCTCCGGCATCTCGAATTCGGGTTCCTCGGTGACGATCCCCGTAACCTTCTCTTTAGCAACTCCTTCCACCTCGGTGGATGGTTTAAGCTTCCTTGCTCCCGCGGAACATTCCGGATCTTCGGTCTCCTTCCCCGAACGTGTTTGAATGGCCTTCGCCGATTCGGGACATTTGGGTTGTCCCGAAGCTTCCCTTCATCATTAGTGAGGGCGCCCCGCAAGTTGTCCAACTTGCGTCTCGAGCATCTTCATCATGTTGAGCACTTGATGATTGGAACTTCCGACCTCCGTCACTTTGCTATCGATGTTCTCCAACACCTTGTCTATGGTCTTGAACTTGGTGACGGTGTCCTTGTTGATCTTAGCTTGCTCATCCATGAACTCCTTCAATTGTATACGAAGCGGAACCGCGTTAGGAATAGATGAGCTTGCATTAAATTGAGGCCTACCTTGCCCGTAGCGGAAGTTCGGCAATTCTCCCTTCCTCATGTAGTCGAGCACTTTGGCTTCCTCCGGACAATCTTTGCGGACATGGCCATACTCTCCACATTCTTCACATGTGGACCTTGCTTCGGCGGCCTTCAAGTCTTGAGCCTCTTTCTTTTCCATCTCCATCTTCTCCAACCTCCTCATGAGCGAGTCAATCTTGCCTTCAAGTATGTTCTCCTTCTCCACTTGAAAGACTCCTTTGACGTTTCCCGTGGGTTGAACCGGATGTAGGCGCCCGGATGACGCCCACGTGTCATTATCCGCGACCTTCTTGAGTAGAGTGAAAGCTTCCGTCGGTGTGAGTTCGATGATGGATCCTCCCGCCGATGCATCGATGATTGTCCTTGACGCCATGGTGAGTCCTTGATAGAACTTTTGCACGAGGTCTTCTTTCGGGAACTTGTGATGTGGAACCTCCCGGGTGTACTCGTTGAAGCGCTCGAATGCCTCCGAGATAGTTTCCGTAGGATATTGAACAAAGGTGGCAATCTTATTACGCAAGCTTTGAGTTTTACCCGGTGAGTAGTATTCCTTCATGAAAGCCTTCATCAACGTGTTCCAATTTTGCACCGTCTCCGCCGGTTGAGAGTGGAACCATTGCAAAGCCTTCCCGAGTAGTGAAAACGGAAAAAGCCTTGCCCTCATTTGATCTTGAGTCACCCCATCCATGTTGAAGGTCTGACATAGTTGAATGAATGCTTGGAGGTGAAGGTTCGGATCCTCTTTACCGGTGAAGGGTGAATGTTGCACCATGCGGATTGTTGAGGTCTTGATCTCGAACGGTCTTCCGATCTCCTCAAGGTTCAAGATTGGTAGGTCGATGATGTCTGGGGTGCATAGCTCCCCAATCTTGCGTTCTTGCGGTGGTTGGTCACCCATCGGTGGAAGTTGATTCTCCCGAGGACTTTGAGGTGGTGAATTCTTCGGAGATTCGTGCGATCCTTTGTCTTCCGACTCCGAATCTACAAAATCCGGCTTTTTAGCTTGATGTGCTTCGCGTCTCCTTAGCTCGTAAAGTTTTTTCCGGATCATCCACAAAATTATTGGGTTTGTTGGAGAGGTAGCCGTCCATCTCTCGTTAGGGTTAGCAATAAACAAAGTATGCAAAAAACTAGAAAGTAAAAAAAAATCTATAAAAACTAGAGTTAGACAAACTAGATTAGATGTATTTTGAGGATGATCAAAATTTAGTAGATGCAAAAATAAAAACAAAAAGAAAACTGAAAATTACGAAAAGGCAATAAAAAAAAATCAAATCTTGATCACTTGTTCCCCGGCAACGGCGCCAGAAAAAGGGGGCTTGTTGACGGTTAATAATTGTATCAAAGTTCGTTTGTGACTTGCAAGCGGACAAGTCTCCCGTCGTAGTCAAGGGACCCTTCTTCCCTCGAGTGGTGAACCCAAGGTATCGAATCCGTGGAACAAATGTGTGACGCAAAACTTAATCTAATAAAGCCAAGTAACTTCAATCTTCGATAAAACCCTAATGCATCTAAGTAAAAGACACAAAACGAATCTAATCTACTAAAGACCGGAGAAAGCAAAGTAAGATTGGGTAGATAAACCGATCTAGAGGGATCGGGGTAAGCCTTTTGTTGAAGTTCCAAGCAAGAGAAGAAGTAGCAAATCGAATCTTAATAGAAGCCTCTTTAAATCGTGGTTTCCCGTCCAAATCCGAAAACATCCGCCTTTCGGAACCCCGTTCGTCACAACGTATCCCTATTCATGCGGGGAGCTTAGGGCGAGTCAAAAGACAAGTCGAGATTCTTTCGGAAGATCCGGCGTGTACCTCTAGCCACCGCGGCTACAAGAACACCCTATGTAATCTATCTCGAGAATAGAATTGGAATAAGCAAAGCCGATCGAAAAACGAAATCTTCCGGGAAACACTTGATCTCTAGGAAAAGATTCAACTTGATAATTCAACTATAACAATGATACATACACAAGATCACCACCGGGATCCTTCCTTGATCTTGCTTCTAGCTCCGGGAACTCCGACGTGGTCTTCCGTGCAAGGTTCCCACGTCGGCTAGGGGAACCCTAGTCAACTAGCTCGATCCTCTCCTCTCCGAGATGGTGTCCCTCTCTTCTCTCGCTCCTCGGCGGCCGATGACGAATTCTTCTCTCGCGTGGCTCTCGGTCGGGGGGGCTATAAATAGCCCGATTGGCGGCTAGGGCAAAGGAGGGGGCAAATGGGCCCCGGATGGGCCCGGGCCGACGGACTAGGCCGGCCGGCTCGGGCGGCCGGCCCGGGCCCATCTAGGCCCGGCCCCGAGGGCTCCTTTGCTCTACGTCGGTTCCCTTGCTTCTCGGATGTTTCCCCCTTCTACATGTAGGTCCATGTCGTCGGTTTCTCTCCGAATTGGACTCAACTCCTTGTCTTGCAAGATTCGGCACTTTTCTCCGGCCGGGTCCTCGGAATCCGTCGTCTTCTCGGATCAAGTCCCCGGCTTCTTGGAGTTAAGTTTGCTTCGTTGCATGACTTGTACGGGGCTTCAAGGTCTTGTCATGAGGTGCTTGATGAACTTATCCCGAAAGTCTTGCATTCAACACTAAAACCCTGCATAAACATTAAACTCCAAAACCGACATGCACACGTGAACTTGTTATACCACGGGGGTTAGTACCAATGGATAAGGTATAAAACTCATGACAACACCGAAGGTAAACTCATGGCTAGGTTGACGGATTTTCACCGTCAACAAGGAGAGAGTATGAGAACTTCGCTCATCTCCCCGACGAGTCCATTGATGCCTTGTTTCAGAGGTTCACGGTGGTTGTGAACAACATGAGGGCCAATGTGGACGTGCTCCCGTACGATGATCATGATAGAGCTGTTAAGCTCTTACACTCTTTGGATCGTACGGTTTGGGGCGGAAAGTTCGAGGCCATTGTGGAGTCGGAGAAGTATAGCACTCTGACGGTGAACGACCTGTTCTCGAAGCTCAAGTCGGCTAAGGTGGATAGGGGCATGACAGCCAAGATCGAGGGCCCGACTGACTCTCATAGTCTCGCCCTCATTGGTGGTTCGAAAGGAAAGGCTAACACTAACCCATCCACCAGGATGTTCTCTTTGTCCTCTTTGATGTCTATGACAAATGAGGAGTTCGACGTGCTTGGAGAGGACGAGCTGGCGTTGCTGACGAGGAGGTTCGAGAGGTTGCACGAGAACCGAGTGAACATGAGGAGGAACACGAGGACATGCTTCCAGTGCGGCAAGCCGGGACACTTCGTCACCGACTGCCCGGAGAAGGTCGAGAACAAGGATGGACAAGCAGAAGTCAAGGACGGATGGCAAGTACCGGTCGAGGCGTGACCACAAGAGCAAGCACAAGAACAAGCACAAGGACGAGCGACGATCAAGGAAGAAGGAGAGACGAGGCAAGGTCCGAGCGATGGTGGGAGCAAGCGACGTCGACTCCAGTTTCGTGTACTCCACCTCGAGCTCAAGTAGCAGTGAGGATGAAGGTGATCGTCGCAAGGGCAGGAAGTCGTCCAAGAACCTAAGCGGGTTAAGCTGCTTTGCTAGAGACGGCTTCTACACTATGGCGCCGAGCTCGCGGCGGCAAGAATAGCACACGGAGCGACTCGGACTCGACTCCGACGATGAGGTGCGTGATGAACTCCCCTTCTTGTGTCGGGGAGAATGAACGGCTTGGCTTGTTGCTTGATAATCATGATGACATGCTTAGAGAAGCTAAAAAATGAGGAAAGAGCTTAGGGCTTCGCTTGAGGATGCTAGGACTAGAGTGGCTGAGTTAGAAACACAGAACTTGGATGCTAAGCTTGAAATTGATTCCTTGAAAGCTTCACCTGTTGTTTCTAATGAAGTTGAATGTGCTGATTGTCCTATTTTCCTTGCTGATCTTTCTTTGTTTAAGGAAAAGCATGCCTCCAAGTGTGAGGAACTAGATGTTCTTAGGGTTGAAGTGGCTGAGCTTAAGGCTAGACCTGCTTTGCTAGGTGCTTGCACTTCTTGCCTTGTTTTGCATGAGAAAATTGATGAGATGCATGCTTATACTATTTCTCTTGAGGCTAAACTGAAAGAACCAATTCCTACATCTTGCTGTACCTATGAATTGCATGCTTTGAAGAATCTGGAACTTGCACATTATGTTGATCGTTTGTAGGATGAGAATGATGAGTTGAGAAAGTTGATGGGTTGGTTGTCTAGTCATGAGCCTCAGTTGAGGATAATGGTCGAGACATTTAAGAGGCAGGATGGTGGTTCAACCCCCCCCCCCTCCGGAATTATGTGCGGAGTGGTTTTCGAGGCGGTGAGTCGAGTGGTTTCGGTTCCGGGAGGTACCGGTGTTGATGGTTGGTCTGGAGAGTCTGCAGGTGGTCAGTTTGCTAGGCATTCTCCCCCTCGTGCTCAATACGAGGATGGGAGGAGTCGTAGCTTTGAGATGGAGAGGAGGGATGGTCCATGGTCTTCCTTTCGTGGTTTTGGTCCTCCTCCAGTTAGAGAGGGATGGTTCCCTCGTAGTGGTTTTCGTGGTGGTGTTCATGGTGGTAGCTTTGGTAGGAAAGATGGTTTGGATTATGCTAACCCCACTTTTGAGCAAATGGCTCAGCACTGGTTTTACTCTTTTGGTACTAACCCCAGTGTTGAGTCGTTTGTTCGCTCACATGCTTGTTTTTGAATTTCAGGTGGGAGACTTGAAGAACATTTGGTTGATTGACTCTGGTTGCTCGAGGCATATAACCGGAGACAAGGAGTGGTTCTCAAGTCTCGTCCCAGTGGTGACAAAGAGGTACATCACCTTTGGACACAATGGGCGTGGGCGTGTGCTTTCAGAAGGTGAGATTAAGGTGAGTGACAAGATCACTCTCAGGCGTGTTGCTCTTGTTCAATCGCTTGGGTACAATTTGCTTTCTGTGTCCCAGCTGTTGGATGAGGGTTTTGAGGTATTGTTTCGGCCTGGTGGTTCTCGGATTTTGGACTCTCGAGTGGACCTTGTCCGTATGGTTGTTCCCGAGGGTCGGGTGTTTCGAGCTGATTTTTCTCGCTCTTCGGTGTTCGGCGTTGTTTCTTGGTTGGTTCTTCGAGTGAGTTGTGGAAGTGGCATAGGAAGTTGGGTCACTTGAGCTTTGACCTTTTTTCTCGCTTGAGTAAACTCGATTTGGTCCGAGGATTGCCACGGTTGAGGTTTGAGAAAGAATTGGTTTGTGCTTCGTGTAGGCATGCCAAGATGGTAGCCTCTTCTCATCCGCCTCTCACTGATGTGATGACTGAGCGTCCATGCGAGCTACTCCATATGGACCTTGTTGGCCCAGCTCGTGTGCGATCTGCGGGTGGGAAGTGGTATGTCCTTGTTGTGGTGGACGACTACTCTCGGTATGCGTGGGTGTTCTTTCTCGAGGATAAGGGGGAGACGTTTGGTTTTGTTCGAGATCTTGTCTTGAGGTTGAGGAACGAGAGGCACGGAGATGCCATACGAGCAATCCGCAGTGACAATGGCTCAGAATTCAGAAACTCTCGTGTTGAAACTTTTTTCCATGACTTGGGTCTTGAACATCAGTTTTCGAGTCCGTATACGCCTCCCCAGAATGGTGTTGTGGAAAGGAAAAACAGGACCTTATGTGAGATGGCTCGGGCGATGCTTGATGAGCATAAGACTCTGAGGAGGTTCTGGGCTGAGGCGGTGAATACCACGTGCTATGTGTCAAACAGGATCTATCTCAAAGTGCATAAGAAGAAAACCTGCTACGAGTTGATGCACGGTCGCACACCCAAGGTGAGTCACTTCCATGTCTTTGGTTGCAAGTGCTTTATTCTGAAGAAAGGCAAGAAGTTGGATAAGTTTGAGGCTAGGTCGGTCGACGGTATTTTCTTTGGTTATGCATCTCACTCTAGATCATATTGTGTGCTCAATCTTGAAACTAACCAAATCGTGGAGACTTGCGAGGTAACCTTCGACGAGACACAGCCACGTAGTCAGCTTGTCTTTGAGTGTGCAGGTGATGATGATCTTGGCGAGGAGATCTTTCAGGAGGAGGAGCATGAACTTGGAGATGATGAAGATGGCGGTGTGGTGCCCCCGGCTGAACATGTACCTACTACTTCGACTACAGTGGTGGACGGCCCCATTCCTACACCTACGATGACAAATCAAGACCGAGGAGAAGCTACAGTTGAGGGGAAGGTAGCATCAAGGCGAGAACCTCCCCGACGAGTACAAGTGGATCACCCAGCTTCAAGGATCATCGGCGACATGAATGAACGTAATACACAGTCGAGGGTTCGAAACAATTCTCATTTCACTGATGCTGCATTTGTTGCTACTTTTGAGCCCAAAGACATTGGACACGCACTATCTGATCATAATTGGGTTAATTTGATGCACGAGGAGTTGGAGAACTTTGAGAGGAATCAGGTTTGGGAATTGGTTGACCCTCCCCCAGGGTGTAAGCCGATTGGTACAAAGTGGGTGTGGAAGAACAAAGAGGGAGAGAAAGGTGAAGTTGTGAGAAACAAGTCAAGGCTTGTTGCTCAGGGGTTCAGTCAGAAGGAGGGGATCGACTACAAGGAGAACTTTGCTCTCGTAGCCCGTTTGGAGGTGATAAGGATCCTTCTAGCCTTTTCCGTGGCTAAAGGGTTCAAGTTGCACCAAATGGATGTGAAGAGTGCTTTCCTGAACGGTGTGTTGGAGGAAGAAGTGTAAGTGAGGCAACCACCGGGGTTTGAGAGTGAGAAGTACCCCCACCGGGTGTACAAGTTGAGGAAGGCGTTGTATGGGTTGAAGTAGGTACCTAGAGCTTGGTATGGTAGGTTGAGGGGGTTCCTGTTTGAGAGAGGTTTTGTTGATCAGACCTTGTTTCTACCCAGGCAGGGCAGAGATATCCTGTTTGTGCAGGTGTACGTGGATGATATTGTCTTTGGTGGCTCGTCTAACTCTCTTGTTGCAAGGTTTGCAGAGGATATGAACAGGGAATTTGAGATGAGCATGATGGGTGAGTTGCAGTTCTTCCTCGGGCTACAAATCAAGCAATCAAATGAAGGAACATTTGTGCACCAAGCCAAGTACACCAAGGACATTGTGAGCAAGTTTAAGATGGAGGACTCCAAGGCCATGGCGACGCCTATGAGTACAACTACAACTCTTGATGTGGATGAGGAAGGTGAACACATGGACCAGAAGGAGTACCGAAGCATGATCGGGTCACTCCTCTACTTGACGGCGACGAGGCCGGACATCCAGTTCTCGGTATGTCTGTGTGCTCGTTTTCAAGCGTCTCCGAGGACTTCGCATCGGCAAGCGGTGAAGCAAATTTTCAGGTACTTGCGTCACACTCCCGACTTCGGCCTTTGGTACTCCACGTCCTCTTTTTTGGCGCTTCATAGTTTTTCGGATGTGGATTTTGTCGTGTGTCGGTTGGATAGGAAGTCTACTTCTGGGACTTGCAGTTTTTGGGTTCTTCTTTGGTTTCTTGGTCTTCCCGCAAACAGTCGAGTGTTGCTCAATCCACTACCGAGGCAAGTATGTTGCCGTAGCTAGTTGTTGCTCTCGGCTCCTTTGGATCACATACACCATGAGTGACTTTGGTGAGGAGTACGGCTAACGCGCCGCGCCCTCGAAGGGGGCGCCGGCACACCCTCGAACTACTTTCTCGTGACCTTGCGGGACCGAGGGTCGTGACGCTAGGCCGGCGGGACGCCATCCTCGCCACCGTTGGCCCCGCACGGGCACCCCCGGTGCTCGCGCACCACGCCGGCGCCGTTACAACCACTCCGGCGCCATAAGGCACGCGCGGAACGGGATGTCGCCACGCCCCGCCACCGTATCCCGTACGGATCGACACGCAACCCCCTCCAAGCCCGCCCGGGGACGCCACGGCCAACCTCTCGCGCCCCTACCTTCGAAGCTACCACCGTTCGTGCACAAGATACGCCATGATGACCCGATTGCGGCAAGGACCGTCAAGGCGGCCGCCTACTCTACGGTGTTGCGCACCATACTTCCCCATGTAGCCGAATAGTGCGGCATGCTTGTAATTCACCCTCTCCTTGGCCTATAAAAGGAAGGTGAACTCCCCCGCCGCATAGGACAAGGAACAACGGACGACACGACACAAACACACATACATTCCCCCATTTCTCCCACAACATCCGAACCCCTTTCGTTCACTTCACCGGGGACTTGGAGGCCACGCCTCCTCTCCCGCTTTGCTTGTAGCCGCCCCACTACGGTGCACCCGGTGCCGAGCAATATAGTGCCCCGAGCACACCACCGGCTGGGCGTACGGCCGCCGGCCGGAACCAGGATAAACCCCGAGTCTTTAGTTGCTTGGCATCGACCATTGAGGGATAGACCTTGGCGCTTATTACTAGTTAGTGTCGGGACCACATTCCGCACCGACGCTGGCGCCCACCATGGGGCACACGAGCGCCGAAGGTCAATCCACCGTCAACTCCCTCCATGGTGATTCGCACCGAGTACCGCGGTACGCGTTACTCCATGGGCAGCTCGGACCCCCTCCCCGCCGGGTTTGAAATCCGGTTCGGGGGCCTGAACTTTCAGGCTACGGGGAACGACTACCTGATGCGCCTCACCAACCGTGAGGAGCTCCGTGCGCGGCGCCAAGCCGGGTCCGCCCTGGTCGCCGCTGCGCGCGTCGCCACGACGCAAACGCCCGCTGGCACGGACGCTGCGGGCCCGTCGGCGTCTCGGCGTCGCCGCCGCTCCGGTCGGCGCTCACGCCGTGCGCGGTCGGAGCGAAGGCAAGCCGAGTGCGTCACCTCCCAACGCGGCACGCCCGTCGGCACGACGACCGCCGCCCCGGCGGGGGAGCGTGCGGTCTCCGGCCGCGCTTCCCCGCGGTCGCGCGGCGCTACGACGGCCTACAATGCCAACACCACGATGCGCGGGGTTCCCCCGGCCGTCACCTCTACATCGCCAAGGATCCTAGCGCCTCCGCCGGCGACGAGTCGTCCCTAGGCTCTCTTGACGCGTTGCCGCCCGCCAACCCGCACGGGTACGCGGAGTGGGACCTTTCCCGCCGCGTGCCGGACCCGCAATGTTCGGTGATTTCTCGACGCCACGGACTACCGGTTCGGTCGCTCCGACGACTCCGGCACCGAAGCTACGATCCCGCGCGGGAATGTTGCGTCGTCATTGCCAACGACCCGGCCGAATGCCACCGGCACGGCGGGCACCGGCGACGGAGAAGTTACGCCCGCTCTAGGGACCGCTTCGTGGCCGGCGGTGGGACCAAGCGCCCCTCGCTCCCTCACCCCCAACGGGCCGACGTCGACGCACGCCTAGCCCAAGCCCGCAAGCTCGAGGCCAAGCCGGCGGAGGAGTATCGACGGTGCGGTTGCTCCGCGCCTCTATGGCGGGGGAAGCCTCTGCGCGCGGCGAACGCGTGCGGGAGCCGGGCATACGGCCCACGACCGCATCAACGCCGATTTCAACGTCGACAACCCGGATACGCCTCCGCGAGCGAGCGAAAAGCTCATCACCGTCGCGACGCCGTTGTGGGCCATGCCCGCCCCTTCAACACCCGAAGCGCGGAACCCGCACCGTGAGGCGCAGGCGCTCATCAAGCAAGCGGCCGTCCAGCAGGCCGAGAGCTCGGCGTCCCGCATCCGCCAGCAGGGGGACGCGCGGGGCGATGGGGGCGCACGGGGGCCGAACCCTCGGTGCACGTGGGTGGAGCGACGGAACGCCCCCGCCAACCTCGGGGCGCACGCCGCCAAAGAACGGCTCCTCGACACGTGCGGGCAAGCACGGACGGCGATGCCCGCAACGTCATCAACGCTCGGCGGACGAGCAAAGCGGATGCGCGAGCGGCAGCCAGGCTACCACCCTCGGCGGGGCGGACGCTACGATAGCGATGAGGATCGCTCGCCAACACCGAACCCCCAGGGACCCGCGTGTTTAGCCGGGAAATCCGTGCGGCGGCCTTCCCCCACCACTTCCACCACCAACGACCATCGCCAAATACAACGGGGAAACGGATCCCCGCCCGTGGCTCAATGACTACCGCCTAGCATGCCACCGGGCGGGGCCACCGAAGGACGAGGTCATCATCCGCAACCTCCCCCCGCACCTCGCCGACTCGGCCCCGACATGGCTCGAGCACTGCCGCCGCCGGATCCACAACCGGGATGACTTGGTCCGCACGTTCGTTGGCAACTTCCGGGGCACGTACGTGCGCCCGGAACTCCCCGGGACCTCGCGCTCCTGCACCCGGAAGCCCGAGAATCGCTCCGGACTTCATACGGCGTTTCTCTAAGCGCCGCACGAGCTCCGAAGCGTGGCGCAATCCGATATTGTGCATGCCTTCCTCGAGGGCACCACGTGCCGGGACCTTGTGCACGAACTGGGGCGCAGCCCGCCAACCGACTCGAACGAGCCGTTTGATATCGCCACCGCCTTTTGCCTCGGGCGAAGAGGCCGTGGGGGCGATCTTCGACGGCAAGAAGGGCAAGCGCACGGATGACGCACCCGCGGAGGGGCAGCAAGTCCAAGGAGCTCCACCGCAAGGACAAGCGAGGCAAGAAGGGGGAAGAAGCCGCGCCGTGAGGCGCGCGAGCAGGGACGCGACGGCAACGACGCCGAGGCCCTTGCTGTTGACCCGACTCGACGGGGCCCTCGACCGGCCCCTTGAGGTGCGGGGGTGTTCGACGACATGCTGAAGAAGCCATGTCCATACCACAAGACACCGGTGAACCACACCCTCGAGCAATGCGACTTTCTCAAGCGGTTCTATGGCCACGCCGCCGCGAAGGACGCCGAGGCCAAGAAGGAAGGGGGGTGATGGCGACGCCGGTGGCTTCCCCCGCCGTGGAGAACGTGTTCCTCATCTTCGGGGGGGCAACCGTCGACATGTCGAGCCGCCAGCCGCAAGCGGGGAGTGGCATGAGGTTCTTGTCGCGGAGAAGGCGCCTCCCTCCTTCCTTGACCGGTCGGAGGATGCCATCACCTTCAGTCGCGAAGATCATCCGAACCGCATCCCTAACCCGGCCGCACCCACCGGTGGTCGACCCGGTCATTGGGAACGCGCGGTTCTCAAAGGTCCCGATGGACGGAGGCGGCGGCCTCCACATCCTCTACGCGCACACGTTGCGCCTGCTGGGGATCGGGTTGGACCAGCTGCGGCCCAGCACGACGCCGTTCCATGGCGTCGCGCCGGGCAAGCGCGTCCGGCCCCTCGGGCATCGATCGCGCTGTTTGGTTCCGCACTCCAAGCAATTACCGCAAGGAGATGCTCACCTTCGAGGTGGTGGGGTTCGGGGCGCATATCACGCCATACTTGGGCGGCCCTGCTACGCCAAGTTCATGGCCGCCCCCAACTACACCTACCTCAAAATGAAGATGCCGGGACCGAACGGCCTCATCACCGTGGGCTCGTCCATCGAGCACGCATTCGACTCGCGACGTAGAATGCGTAGAGCACGCGGAAGTGCCGGCGCCGGATGAAGCGCCGGTGACCACCTTGGAGAAGATGGTCAACGAGGACCTCGACTCCACCACCAAGCACGCCGGCAACTTCGAGGCCGCGGAGCGACCAAGGAAGTGCCCCTCGACCCCCGCCGCCCCCGAGGGCAACGCGTTGAGGGTCGGTTCCACCCTCGACCCGAAATAGGAAGTGGTGCTCGTCGACTTCCTCCGCGCCAACGCCGACATCTTCGCGTGGAGCTCCCCGGACATTCCGGGCATCCCGAGGGAGGTTGTCGAGCACTCCCTTGATATCCTACCTCACTCCCGCGCCATGCGAGAACGGCTCCGCCGCTTCGACGAGGAGCGGCGGCGGGCGATCGGAGCGGAGCTGCGGAAGCTTCTCGAGGCCGGGTTCATCAAGGAAGTGTTCCACCCTACGTGGCTAGCCAATCCTGTACTAGTAAAGAAAAAGAACGGGAAGTGGCGGATGTGTATAGACTACACCAGTATTAATAAAGCATGTCCTAAAGTTCCTTTTCCTTTGCCACGTATCGATCAAATCGTTGATTTGACCGCCGGGTGCGAGCTACTTTGTTTCCTTGATGCCTATTCCGGTACCACCAAATCAAGATGATGGAGTTCGACCAGCTCGCGACTTCATTCATCATGCCGTTCGGGATGTTTTGCTACGCCACGATGCCGTCGGGATGTTTTGCTACGTCACGATGTCGTTCGGCCTCCGAACGCGGGTGCAACGTACCAACGGTGCATGCAACACGTTTTCGGGAGACCACATCGGCCGGACCGTCGAGGCGTATGTAGACAACATAGTCGTGAAAACCAGGAAGGCGGACGACCTGGTTGGCGACCTCGGCATCGCGTTCGGCCGCCTACGGGCCAACGGGGTAAAATTGAACCCCGAAAAATGTGTCTTTGGCGTGCCGCGGGGCATGCTTCTAGGATACATAGTCTCCCGCCGAGGCATCGAGGCCAACCCCCGAAAAGGTTGCAGCCCTCGAGCGAATGGGTCCGATTCGGGACCTCAAAGGGGTACAAAAGGTCCGGGGTGCCTTGCCGCCTTGAGCCGCTTCACCCTCGCGGCTTGGCGAGAAAGGCTTGCCCCCTCTACCGCCTCCTCAAAAAGCACGAGCGCTTCTCCTGGACCACCGAGGCCTAAGAGGCGCTTGACAAGCCGAAGGCATCCTTGGCTCGCACCCCGATCCTCACACCACCGCAAGACGGCGAACCTCTCGCAACTCTACGTGGCCGCGACCACCCGGGGTGGTCGGCGCGCGTGATCGTGGTAGAGCGCACGGAGGAGGGGCACGCCTTGCCGGTTCGGTGGTCGGTGTACTACATCAGCGAGGTCTTGTACGACACCAAGGCGCGCTACCCTCAAGTCCAGAAGCTGCTCTACGTAGTGGTCCTCGCGCAGCGCAAGCTCTGCCACTACTTCGAGGCCCACCCTGTCACGGTGGTTTCCTCCTTTCCGCTAGGAGAAATCATCCGCAATCCGGACGCAGCGGGCAGGATCGCCAAGTGGTCGGTGGAGCTAATGGGCGAAACACTCGCCTACGCCCCGCGCAAGGCCATCAAGTCCCAGATCTTGGCAGATTTCGTCGCCGAGTGGACGGACACGCAGCTGCCGCCGCCGCAGATCCAGGCAGAGTGCTGGACTCTGTATTTCGACGGCTCGGTGATGAAGACCGGGGCGGGCGCGGGCCTGCTCTTCGTGTCACCCCTCGGGGAGCACATGCGGTACGCAGTACGCCTCCATTTCCCCGCGTCAAACAACATGGCTGAGTACGAGGCCCTGCTCTGCGGCCTCAAGATCGCCATCGAGATAGGCGTCAAGCGCCTCGACGTGCGGGGGGGATTCGCAGCTCGTGATTGACCAAGCCATGAAAAACGCGAGCTGCCATGATGACAAGATGGAAGCATACTGCAAAGCCGTGCAAGCCCTCGAGGACAAGTTCTACGGCCTCGAGCTGAACCATGTGCCCCGCCGGTACAACGAAGAGGCGGACGAGCCGGCCAAGATTGCGTCGAGGCGGATCACCGTCCCCCCGAACGTCTTTGCTCGGGATATCGCCCGGCCGTCCGTCGCCCTCGAGCCGCACCCCTCGAACCACACGAAACCCTCGGGGGGCTCCCTCAAGTCCAACAGGCGCAGAGCCCATGGACGAGGACCCCTCGAACGAGGTGTACGTGCTCTCCCTCCTCGAGGGGTACGGCGCCAGCGAGGCTGAGGTCATGGACATCGAGCCGGCCCCCGCAGGGCGGACTGGCGCGACAAATACATCGCCTGGATGGACCGAGGGGAGCTCCCCGGTGGACCGATCCGAGGCCGGCGCATCGCCGGGATGGCCAAGTCTTTTGCCCTCGTCGACGGCGAGCTGTACAAGCGTGCCGCCTCGGCATCCTGCAGCCGATGCATGCCCATCCCCGAGGGGCGCGAGCTCCTCGGGACATTCACGCGGGCATCTGCGGCCACCACGCCGCGCCCCGCACCCCTCGTAGGCAACGCGTTCCGCCGGGGCTTTTGCGGCCCGCCGCGGTAGCGGATGCCGCCGAGATCGTACGCACCTGCGAGGGGTGCCAGTTCTATGCCCGCAAATCCAACCTCCCCGCGCACGTCTTGCAAACCATCCCCATTACATGGCCTTTCGCCGTGTGGGGGCTGGACATCGTCGGGCCCGTGCGAAAGGCGCTCGGGGGCTTCACCCACTTGTTGGTCGCAATCGACAAATTTTCCAAATGGGTGGAGGTACGCCCCATCACGAACCTCAGGGCGGAGCAAGCGGTGACGCTCTTCACCGACATCGTCCATCGTTTTGGAGTGCCGAACTCCATCATCACCGACAACGGGTCCCAGTTCATATGCGGGAAATTCCCGGAGTTCCGCGACAAGTTCCACATCCATGTGGACCGGGCGACCGTGGCACACCCACAAACCAACGACCAAGTAGAGCGTGCCAACGGCATGATTCTACAAGGCCTCAAGCCCGGAATTTTTGACCAAACCGAACAAGTCCGGTCGGAAATGGCTCCGAGAACCGCCCGCGGTCGTGTGGAGCCTAAGGACCACCCCAAGCGCAGCCACCGGGTTCACCCCTTTCTTTCTAGTCCATGGCGCGGAGGCCGTCCTCCCCACGGACTTAAAGTATGGGTCGCCCGTGGTGCGAGGCTATGACGAGGGACACCAACCAGCGGGCCCGCGAGGACTCACTGGATCGAGTTGGATGAAGCGCGCCTCGTAGCCTTGATGCACTCCGCAAGATACCAACAGTCCCTAAGGCGCTACCAGCACGCAAGATACGCCGGCGGGACTTTAGCGAGGGGGATTTGGTCCTAAGGCTACGCCAAGACAAACGAGGACGCCACAAGCTATCACCTCCGTGGGAGGGACCCTACGTCATGGTGAAGGTGCTCAAGCCCGCACGTACAAGGCCGGCCAACGAGGACGGCGAAGAACTCACCAACGCTTGAAACATCCAACGGCTACGTCGCTTCTACCCTTAGCTAGGATTTCCAAGTTTTTTGTTGTAACTCGCCCGCCCAACACCCCGCTTGATAGCGATCATGTAAATAACAGCAATTCAATAAAAAGGGCAACTCGGCTTTCCCCAGAAAACCAAGTCACCCTCGGGGGCTACTACGGGGGGCATCCCCCCCCAAAAAAATGGTCCCATTTTTTCGCAAAAAAACCTACGTGCGCTAAGTCTGGTTCAACCTTGGCCTCGAGCGAAGTTCAAACAGGGCGCGGACAACCTAGCGGAAAGGGCGCGCAAGCCAGAGATAGCCTACGCCTCCACGAGGATACGGCCCTTCTCTCTTGCCCCCAGCCCAGCAGGCTGTTTGCGAAAATTGAACTCCCCTAACTCGAATTTACGCGGCCAAAGGAAGAAACAAAACAGCGCCATCAAATAACAAACATCTTTTGCTCCACCAAATGTTTGAAACAAAACGATTGTTTATTTACATGGCCACACGGCCCACATACCGACACACAAACAAAAAAGGGCACCGGCGCCCAACAATCTTTAGGCCCGAGGAGCATCGTCATCAACGGCGTCCGGAACGGGAATTCCTCGAAGGCTTCGGCGAGCGCCTCAGCGGCGTCAGCAGCCAGTGCGTCCACACGCTCCATGGCCACCTCGTCCTCGACGCCCTCGGGGACGATGTAGCCCTCCGCCACGGCTTCGAAGTTGATCTCGTAATGAGACCGCACCACTCCAAGAGCCTTCGGACGCCGAGGTGCGAGCCCGCGCATGCGCCGGAGACGTGCCCGCCGAGGGCGCGCGGCGACCGGCCGCCGAGCTTCCCGGCCCCTCGCGCCTCGCCCTCTTCCACGGCCCCGGCGGTCTCGAGGGCCGCAGAACGCGGCCTCCGGCGGCTCTCGCTCGGAGGAGTTGTAGGAGACGCGCAGCGCCTCGGCCCGGTCGGTCGCGTGCCCCGAGCACGGTGCGCAGGCCTGAACGTTGCCAACAAGAAAGAAATCAGAAGGGGGAGCGAACCCTTTAAGGGAAGATCAACAAAACAAGAGACAAACAAGAACCTACCTTCAACCCTCGCTACTCTCCACCTCGAGGGCGCGACGCTCGGCCCTCGACCGCTCGCCGCAGGCGATGACGGTGTCGCTCGCTCCCTGAGGGCCTCGCTCTCGGCTCGCACTCGTGATGCGAGAACCAGCGGCTCGCCCTCGAGCTTCGAGAACTCGACGTTCTTGCTCCTCCGGCCGACACCCGCGCCGCCCGCGAGCGGTGCGCTCCCCGCTCGAGCGCCGACCGGGCGTCGGAAGAGCGGCCCGCTCTCGCCGGAGCCCCCGCCCTTCGGCCCCGGCGGGCGGTACGCTCCTCCGCCGAAGCCGGTCCTCCGCCGTGGCGAGTGCGGCGACCTTGGCGTCGAGGGTGTCCTTCGGCTCATCGACCTCCTTGGCCTTCTCGCTCGGCCGCGCGTGCCCTCTCCCTCGGCTCCCGGCTCGCCGGGCCCCGCGCCCTCGCGGAGCCACGTGCGGACCTCCCCCGGTTGTCGGCCGGATGGTGCTCACCTCCGCCTCCCGCTTGGATGCCGGCGTGCGCATCCTCTCCACATCCCTCCGCGCCTGCCGCGGCCGCCTCATCCCGATCGATGAGGACCGTGCAAACCCGCTCGAGGGTGGAAGGGCGCGCCGCGTCTCGCCTTTCGCACTCCGGAGCCGGTCGCGCAGGGCCTCCGCCCCGCACGACAACCAGCTGTCTGGGGTCCCCAGGGCGTCAGCGAGCGTGTCGAAGGCGTCGCACCGCTCCCGGAGCTGGTGAAGCTCGGCGCTCATCTGGTCGAAGGCGCCATACTTGTAACGGGCGCGGTGCTCGAGCTCCTGCCGCTAGCAGACCAAAACCAGTGAGCGTCGCGTCGCGAGGAACAAGCGTGAAGACGACGAAATCAAGGAAATGGGCAACAACGCCTCACCTGGAAGACGTGCCATGCCGGGCCGCCATGAATCCGCGAGCCGCCTCGTTCAACGCTTGGTTGAGCGCGGTGCCGTGGTCACGGAGCTCCCCCCACGGCTCCTCGCTCCTCTTGGGCATCGGCGAAGGCGGGCGGACCGTCAACACGCCCCTCTCCCGAGCACGGCGGCCGGCGGGGAAGAAGAGGCCTCGGCGCCGTTCCCTCGGCCTCCTCGCCACCATGTGGCCGTCCCGCCGCCTCACAAGCGCCCCCCTCTCGGGACTCGGGGACGGCGTGGGGAAGTTCACCCACCGGTCCCACCCGGCGGCGGGGAGTCGTCGTCCGGAATCTCCACCACTACCGCTCGGGAGGCGCGCCGGCGGGTGCGGGCTCCCGCCGCGCCTCCACCGCCGCCTCCGCCCGCGCCTCCGTGGCCGCGATTTCCCCGCCGTGGCGCCGCGGCCGCCGCCACCGGTCGCGTCTCTACGACCGCGGCGCCCCGGCGGCCCTCCATGGCGGACGCCGCCGGCGATGCTGCCTGTGACCGGCACCGTCGGCCGCGCCGTCACCTCCGGCCTTGCCTCCCCGCCGCGGCCCGCCGTCCGCCGCGCCTCCTCCGCGACCGGCGCCCGCCGGTCCTCGAGAACCGCCGACCGCGGCTCGGCGGCGAGGCCGCCAACCGTGGCCTCGAGGCTTCGGCTACGCCTCGCGAACTCGTGCTCGCCGTCGCCGCCTCGCTCGCCCCGCCCGCGCGCCCTCGACGAGCGCCGCCGGTGGGGATGGACGCGTCCGCCCTCAACACCTTGGCCGGTGCGAGGGGTGGCACAAGCTGGCACCACCTGCGCAGAGAGATGCAAACAAATTGTTAGACTCCCGCCCGACGGCACGCGACCCCTCGAAGCACAATCCCATACCTCGAGGAGGAGAAGGCGCGCTTCCTCTTCCTCGACGTCCCCGCCGACGTTGCGGGTGCGGCCGGCGCAACCGCCGCCACACCTCCGGCCGCCTCCACCGCGCGCGCGGCGCGCCCCCGCCGCTCGCACGGACGCCTCCGAGGCGCGCGCCGGCGCCTCCACGGCCCGCGCCGCCCTCGTCGTTGATTGCTTGGGCGCGGGCACCTCCGCGCCCGCCCCAAGCGATGTCGCCCTTGCCACCGAGCCGGCTCGGCGACGGGGCGCGGGCTCCCACCCATCGTGGAGGGCCGGCCCCCGGCCTCTTCCTCTTCTTCCTCTTCCTCGTCCGAGGACGAGTACTCTTCGGTCCCCGGCGAGGAGAGCCCCTGCTCCTCGCGCGGCCGGTACTCCTCACTCCTCCTCTCGCTCGCGACGCTTCCCGGTGCCGCGTCCCGCGCGCTCCTTCTTGCGCGCCGCCCGCTCCCCGCTCTCGCGCCGCGCCGCGCGCGCCCGAGTGCACGAGAGCGGGGAGTGGGTGGCTCGGACTTCGCGGTGGCCGACGCGCACCGCCCGTGCGGGCGAAACATCAAAATGCGTCAACAACCCGGGGAATTGGCAAAATCGAAAACGAAATCAAGAACTCCACTCACCAGCCGGCCGGTGGGCAGCATCTCAAGATCCCACAGGGACCCGTCGTTGCGCGCGGACTTGGGGTCGATGGCGCTCCGCGCCCGGGTAGCCGCGTACTCCCGCAGGGAAGGGGGTCCGTGCACCTGCCGGGGACCGCCCTAGGGGTCCCCTTAAACAATGGGGGAACCCTCACTTAAATCCCTGCATCAAAATAAGCTAAGCCTAACCATGCAGGAAACTAACCATGCAGGACATGGCCCATGCGGCAGGACTCCGGAGGCCCACCAAGACGGCCCGTCTGGAAGACCCCTCGAGCAGGCTCCGCCTCGCCCGAGGGCACGCTCCTCCTCGAGCGGGCTCCGCCCCGTTCGAGGGGCAACCCCCTCCTCGAACGGACTCCGCCCCGTTCGAGGGGGCGACCCCTTCCCTCGAGCGGTCCCGCCCCGCTCGAGGGCACGCTCCCCCCTCGAGCGAGTCCCGTCTCGCTCGAGGGTCCGCTCCGCCCTCGGTCGGGGCCCGCCACGCTCACGGGCGCCCCGCACGCGTGCGCCGGCCCCGTACCTGGGCATTTAACGCCACGACGCCGCGGAGACGGCGCCATCATGCGCCGGGGCTCACGCCCGTGCCGCCGCACCAACTCCCCCCGGGAGGAGCCCATCCCCGCCACCGTGGGATGGACCGTGCGGCACGGCCGGTGTCAGTCCCGTGACACCGTGCGCCCACTACTGTACGGCTAACGCGCCCGACCCTCGAAAAGGGGCCGGGCGCACCCTCGATTCCACTTTCCCCGTGACCCCGCAGGGTTAGGTGAGGGGCGCTAGGCCGGTGGATGGCCATCCCGGCCACTGTAACGGCGCGGCCGCCGTACCCACGCGTGCATGCGCACGCCCGACTCCGCGGGCGCACGCCCGGGCACCGCAAAGAACCACTCCACTACCGCGGGCTCATTGGGAAGGAACGCCGTTCGCCCGCTCCTGTACCCCGTACCAGCCATCATCAGCACCTCCCTCGAAGCCTATCAGAGGACGCCATCGCCATCTACCGCCTTCCTACCCTCGAATCGCCACTGTTCGGGTACAAGGTAGGCCATCATGGCCGGATCGCAGCGAAGATCGACCGGACGGCCGCCCACTCTACACCGTAGCGCGACGTGCTCCCTCACGTATCTAGGTAGCGCGGCGTGCATGTAACTCGCCGCCCCCTTGGCCTATAAAAGGGGAAGCGAGCCCCCAGCCGCGGGGGGGGGGGGGGGGGACGAGTGGAGACGAACGAGTTCAGTTGGACACAACACACCGTGCACTCACTCTCTCATTCTCCCACAACATCTTCAGCTACTCGACAGGGACTTGGAAGCCACGCTTCCTCTCCCGCCTTGCTTGTACTTGCCCCACTACAAGCACCCCCGGTGCCGAGCAATATAGTGCCACGAGCACACCACTGCTGGACGTACGGCCCCCTCGGCCGGAACCAGGATAAAACCTTGTGTCACTTGTTACTTGGCATCGACCATTGAGGGATAGACCTAGGCGTTATCTACTGGTTAGTGTCGGGACCATATTCCGCACCGACAGTTGGCGCCCACCGTGGGGCTAACGAGCGCCTAAGGTCATTTCGCCAACCCCCCTCCATGGTGATTCGCACCGAGTACCGTGCTACGCGCTACAACATGGGTAGCTCGGACCCTCTCCCGGCCGGGTTCGAGATCCGCTTCGAGACTTGAACTTCCGGGCCACGGGGAACGGCTATCTCATGCGCCTCACCAATAGTGAGGAGCTTCGCGCGCGCGCCGCGAGGCCGGGTCCGCTCGGTCTCCGCCGCACGCACGACACCGCGCGCGCGCCCGCAGCACGGATGCCGCGGGCCCGTCGACGCCGCGACGCCGTCGTCGCTCCGGGCTACGCTCGCGTCGGGGCGCGGTCCGAGCGGCGGCGGGCCGAGCGCGCCACCGCCCAACGCGGTGCGCCCACCGTCGCGACGGCCGCCACCGCCCGGGGGGGGGACCGCGTGCGGGCTCGGGACCGCGCATCCCCATCGGCCGCGTGGCGCGGCGACGGCCCATAACGCCAACGTGAACACGACGATGCGCCGGTTCCACCCCGGTCGCCACGTCTTCGTCGCCAGGGACCCCGGCACTTCAGCAGCGGACGAGTCGTCCCTGGGCTCCGTCGACACGATGCCACCCGCCAACCGCCATGGGTACGCGGAGTGGGACTTCTCCGGTGTGCCGGACCCAGTCGCGTTCAGGCGCTTCCTCGACGCCACGGACTACTGGTTTGGCTGCTCCGACGACTCCAGCACTGGGAGCTACGACCCCACGCGGGAATGTTGCGCCGTCATCACCAACGACCCGGCCAACGCCGCCGGTGCGGCGGGCGCCGGAGATGGGGAAGTCACGCCTGCCCCAGGGGGGTCGCCACGCGCCCGGCCGCGGGGGCCAAGCGCTCCGCTCGGGGCCGACGTCGACGCGCGGTGGCCCAAGCTCGCGAGCTCGAGGCCAAGGCCGGCGCAGGAGTACGGACAGTGCGGCTGCTCCGCGCCTCGATGGCAGGGGAGGCCTCCGCGCGCGGCGAACGCGCGCGGAACTGGGCCGCCAAGTCCGTGACCGCCTCAACCCCGTCCCCAACGTCGACAATGCGGATACTCCGCCACGGGCGAGCCAAAAGCTCATCGCCGCCGCGACGTTGCTACGCGCCATGCCGGCACCCTCGACCCCCGAGGCTCGAGACATGCACCGCGAGGTGCAGACTCTCCTTGAGCAAGCGGCCGTCCAACGGGCCGAGAGCTCGGCCTCACGCATCCGCCAACCGGGGGACGCACGGGGTGATGATCCCCGCACCAGAGGCGAACCCTCGGTACACGTAGGGCAACCTGCCGACCAGGGACGCACGCCGGCCAAGGAGCGGCTCCTTGACACACGCAGGGCGCTGGATGGAGACGCCCGCAACGTCATCAACGCCAGGCGCACCAGCAAGGCAGACGCACGAGCAGCCAGGGGCTACCACCCTCGAAGGGGTGGACGCTACGACGGCGGCGAGGATCGCTCCCCGACGCCGGAGCCCCCGGCACCCGTGTGTTCAGCCGGGAGATCCGCATGGCAGCGTTCCCCCAGCGCTTCCGTCAGCCCTCGACGATCGTCAAGTACAACGGGGAGACGGACCCTCGCGTCTGGCTCAACGATTACCGCCTGGCCTGCCAGCTGGGCGGGGCCACCAACGACGAAGTAATCATCCGCAACTTGCCCCTGCATCTGGGCGACGCGGCTCGGACATGGCTCGAGCACTTGCCCGCCAGCCAGATCCATAACTGGGACGATCTAGTCCACACCTTCGTGGGCAACTTCCAGGGCACATACGTGCGCCCTGGGAATTCCTGGGATCTGCGCTCCTGCACGCAGAAGCCGGGCGAGTCGCTGCGGGACTTCATACGGCGCTTCTCCAAGCGCTGCACGCAGCTCCCCGCCGTGGCACGTCCGAGATCGTGCACGCGTTCCTCGAGGGCACCACGTGCCGGGACCTTGTGCGCGAGCCGGGACGCAGCCCCGCCACGGACTCGAATGAGCCGTTCGACATTGCCACCGGCCCTTCGCCTCCGGGAGAGGAGGCCGTGGGGGCAATCTTCGACGGCAAGAAAGGCAAGCGCTCCGAGGACACGCCCGCGGAGGGCGGCGGGTCCAAGGAGCCGCGCCGCAACGACAAGCGGGGCAAGAAGGGGGGGGAAAGAAGCCGCGCCGCGAGGCGCGCGAGCGGGGGCGCAACAGCGGCAACGCCGAGGCCCTCGCTGTTGACCCGGCCCGACGGGGCCCTCGACCGGCTCCTCGAGGCCCGGGGGTGTTCGACGACATGATGAAGAAGCCATGCCCCTACCACAAGACCCCCGTGAATCACACTCTTGAGCAGTGCGACATGCTCAAGAAGTTCTATGGCCGTGCCGCCGCGAAGGAGGCAGAGGCCAAGAAGGATGGGGGCGATGGCGACGCGGGTGGTTTCCCCGCTGTCGAAAATGTGTTCCTCATCTTTGGGGGACCTACCGTCGACATGTCGACCCGGCAAGCCGCAAGAAGGAGCGGCACGAAGTCCTCGCCGCGAGAGGGCACCTCCGGCCTTTCTCAACCGGTCGAAGGATGCCATCACCTTTAGCCGGGATGATCACCCAAATCGCATCCCGAACCCGGCCGCACTCCACCGGTGGTTGATCCCATCATTGGGAACGCCCGGTTTTCGAAGGTCCTTATGGACGGAGTGCGTAGCCTCAATATCCTCTTCGCGCATACATTGCGCCCGATGGGGGATTGGGCTGGACCGCCGCGGCCCAAAGACGAAGCCGTTTCACCGCATCGCGCCCGGCAAGCAAGGTGTTCAACCCCTCGGGCATCGATCCGCCCGTCCGGTTTGGGACCCCCAAGAATTTCCGCAAAGAAACCCTCACCTTCGAGGTGGTGGGATTCAAAGGGGCCTACCATGCCATCCTTGGGCGACCATGCTATGACAAGTTCATGGCGGTTCCCAACTACACGTACCCGAAGATGAAGATGCCGGTCCAAACGGCGTCATCACCGTCGGGTCGTCGATCGAGCACGCATTCGACCGCGACGTCGAGTGCGTGGAACACGCAGGCGCTAGCGTTGGATGAAGCGCCGGTGAACACACCGGAGAAGATGGTCAACGACGACCTCGCCCTCCGCCGCCAAGCACGTCGGCACGTTCGAGGCCGCCGAGCAAACCAAAGGGGTCCCCCCTCGACCCGTCGGCCCCCGAGGGCAAAACATTGAGGGTCGCCGACCCTCGATCCTAAATAGGAAGCAAGGCTGCTCGTCGACTTCCTCCGCGCCAACGCCGATGTCTTCGCGTGGAGCCCCTCGGACATGCCGTGCATCCCGAGGGAGGTCGCCGAGCACTCCCTTGATATCTCGCCTAATGCTCGCGCCGTGCGGCAGCCGGCCGCGCCGCTTCGACGAGGAGCGGCGACGGGCGATCGGAGCGGAGCCGCGGAAGCTCCTCAAGGCCGGATTCATCAAGGAAGTGTTCCACCCTACGTGGCTAGCTAATCCTGTGCTTGTAAAAAAGAAAAATGGGAAGTGGAGGATGTGTATAGACTACACCGGGCCTCAATAAAGCATGTCCAAAAGTTCCCTTTCCTTTGCCACGTATAGATCAAATCGTTGATTCAACGGCGGGTGTGAACTACTCCGTTTTCTTGATGCCTATTCGGGATATCATCAAATAAAGATGAAGGAGTCCGACCAGCTCGCGACTTCGTTCATCACACCGTTCGGGACGTTCGTTACGTCACGATGCCTTTTGGCCTCGTAAACGCGGGCGCAACATATCGCCGCTGCATGCAGCACGTTTTCGGGGACCATATCGGGCGGACGGTCGAGGCTTACGTGGACGACATCGTCGTCAAGACCAGGAAGGCGGACGACCTGGTTAGCGATCTTGGCATCGCGTTCAGCTGCCTGCGGGCTAACGGGGTCAAGCTCAACCCCGAAAAATGTGTCTTTGGAGTGCCGCGGGGCATGCTCCTAGGGTACATCGTCTCCCAGCGGGGAATCGAGGCCAACCCTGAAAAGGTCGCGGCCCTCGAGCGAATGGGTCCACCCGGGACCTCAAAGGGGTGCGAAAGTGTTGGGGTGCCTCGCCGCCTTAAGCCGCTTCGTCTCGAGGCTCGGTGAGAAGGGCCCGCCCCTCTACCGGCCGCTCAAGAAGCACGAGCGCTTCTTCTTGGACCGCCGAGGCCCGGAAGCGCTCGACAAGCCGGGCGGGGCGCTCTCGACGCACGCCCCAATCCTTACGCCGCCGCGAGACGGCGAACCCCTCCAACTCTACGTGGCCGCGACCACCCGGGTGGTCGGCGCCGTGATCGTCGTGGAGCGCACGGAGGAAGGGCATGCCTTGCCCGTGCGAGAGGCCGGTCTACTACATCGCGTGAAGTCCCCGTCGGACACGAAGACGCGCTACCCCCGGGTCCGTAAGCCGCCGTACGCGGTGGTCCCCGCGCGGCGCAAGCTCGCCACTACTTCGAGGCCCACCCGGGGCCACGGTGGTCTCTTCCTTCCCGCCGGGAGAGATCATTCGCAACCCCCGACGCGGCGGTGCGCACTGCCAAGTGGTCCGTGGAGTTGATGGGCGAGACGCTCGCCTACGCTCCGCGCAAAGCCATCAAATCGCAAATCTTAGCCGATTTCGTCGGCCGAGTGGACGGACACGCACCGCCGCCCCCTCGCATTCAAGCAGCAGTCCGGACTCGTTCTTCGACGGCTCGGTGATGAAGACGGAGCGGGCGCGGGCCTCGCTCTTCGTGTCACCCCTCGGGGAGCACATGCGCTACGCAAAGGCACCTCCACTTCCCCGCGTCCAACAATATGGCGGAATACGAGGCTCTTCTCTCGCGGCCTCAAAATCGCCATAGAGTTGGGCATCAAGCGCCTCGACGTGCGAGGGGATTCGCAGCTCGTGATCGATCAAGTCATGAAGAACGCGAGCCGCCACGACGACAAGATGGAGGCCTACCGTAAAGCCGTGCGGGCCCTCGAAGACAAATTCTACGGCATCGAGCTTAATCATGTACCTCGCCGCTACAACGAGGAAGCGACGAGCGGCAAAAATAGCGTCCGGGCGGATCACCGTTCCCCCCGAACGTTTCGCGCGCGACATCGCGCGAGCCCTCGGTCACCTTCGAGCCCTACCCCTCGAGCGACGGCGGACCCTCGGGGGCTCCCTCGAATCCAGCGGGTGCGGAACCCATGGAAGAGGACCCCTCGAACGAGGCGTACGTGCTCTCCCTTCTCGAGGGGTACGGCTCCCACGAGGTCGAGGCGATGGATATAGAGCCGGCTCCTGTCCAAGCGGATTGGCGGGAAAAGTACACCGCCCGGATCACTCGAGGGGAACTCCCCGCGGATCGGGCCGCAGCCAGGCGCATCGCCAGGATGGCCAAATCCTTCGCCCTCGTCGACGGCGAGCTGTACAAGCGCGCCGCGTCAGGCATCCTCCAGCGGTGTATACCCATCCCCGAGGGGCGCGAGCTCCTACGGGACATCCACGCGGGAATCTGTGGCCACCACGCCGCGCCACGCACCCTCGTTGGCAACGCGTTCCGCCAGGGCTTCTATTGGCCTACCGCAGTCGCAGACGCCAACGAAATTGTGCGCACCTGCGAAGGGTGCCAGTTTTACGCCCGCAAATCCAACTTGCCCGCTCACGCTCTGCAAACGATCCCCGTAACATGGCCGTTCGCCGTGTGGGGGTTGGACATCGTCGGGCCCCTGCGGAAGGCGCCGGGGGCTTCACCCACCTCGCTTGTCGCAATCGACAAGTTCTCCAAGTGGGTGGAGGTGCGCCCCATCACGAATTTGAAGGCTGAGCAGGCGGTCACGTTCTTCACCGACATCGTCTACCGCTTTGGAGTGCCAAACTCCATCATCACGGACAACGGGTCCCGGTTCACGGGCCGGAAGTTCTTGGAGTTCTGCGACAAGTTCCACATCCGCGTGGATTGGGCACCGTGGCACACCCACGGACCAACGGCCAAGTGGAACGTGCCAACGACATGATTCTACGGGGCCTCAAACCCGGGACTTTTGACCAGCCTCAACAAATGCGGCCGAAAGTGGCTCCAAGAACGCCCGGCGGTCGTGTGGAGCCTAAGGACCACCCCAAGCGAGCCACCGGTTCACCCCGTTTTTCCTAGTTCATGGCGCGGAGGCCGTCCTCCCCACGGATCTGGAATACGGGTCGCCCAAGGTTCGAGGCTACAACGAGGATGCTAACCGGCGAGCCCGCGAGGACTCGCTGGACCAGCTAGGACGAAGTACGCCTCGTGGCGTTGATCCACTCCGCAAGGTATCAACGGTCCCCTACGACGCTACCAAGCACGCAAGATACGTCGGAGGGATTTCGGCGAGGGGGACTTGGTCCTAAGGCTACGCCAAGACAACCGAGGGCGCCACAAGCTATCGCCCCCATGGGAGGGACCCTACGTCGTGGTGAAGGTGCTCAAACCGGCACGTACAAGCCGGCCAACGAGGACGGCGAAGAACTCACCAACGCTTGGAACATCCAACGCCTACGTCGCTTCTACCCTTAGCTAGGATTTTCCAAGTATTTTCTGTTGTAAAAACGCATGGCCAACGCCCCAGTTGGTGTCACCTATGTAAATACTCCAAGTCTAATAAAAGGGCAACTCGGCTTTCCCCTGAAACCCAAGTTACCCTCGGGGGGCCACTCGCGGGGGCACCCCCCCCCCCCCCAAATGGTCCCATTTTTTCGCGCAAAAAACGTAACAACACGCGCTAAGTTTGTTCCCTACTTCAACCTCGAGCCATGATTCGAACGAGGAGCGGTGTGGCACAGCGGAAGGAGCGTGCGAGCCGCAGACGACCCTACGCCGCGTGGCTATGGCTCGTCTCTCTCGCCTCCAACCCGGCGGGCCCCCTACGAAAAACGAACTCCCCTAACTAGAATCCACTCAGAAGAAGGAGAAACAAAAGGCGTAATAAGCAAACAATTTCATTTACAAGAATCGCCCATGTTCATGAAACGATTTGTTTACTTACAAAAGGCCACGAGGCCAGAATTCTGATACACATAAACAAAAAAACGGGCCTAGCGCCCGCATGCTTTCGGGGCGGGTGGAGCGGCGGCATCGGCGGCGTCCGGAAAAGGAATTCTTCGAAGGCCTCGGCGAGCGACCCGGCGGCGTCGGCAGCAAGCGCGTCCGCGCGCCCTCCATGGCCACCTCGTCCTCGACGCCCTCGGGCACGATGTAGCCCTCCGCCACCGCCTCGAGGTTGACCTCGTAGTGGGACCGCACCACTCCGAGGGCCTTCCGGACGCCCAAGTGCAACGCCCCGCCGCATCCGCTCCGTGACGTGGCCGCCGAGGGCGCGCCGCGGCCGGCCGGGCCGAGCCGGCCGGCCGGGCCTCGCCTTCCTCGACGACGCGGCGGCGGTCTCGAGGGCCGCGTCACGCAGCCTCCTCGCCCTCCTGCTCGGAGGAGTTGTAGGAAGCTGCGGGGGCCTCGGCCCGCCCGGCCAGCCGTGCCCCAAGGCGGTGCGCAAGCCCGGAATCAACAAGACGACAAGAAATCGAAAGGGGGAAACGAGACCCTCTAAAGCAAGAACTAACAAGCGGGGTCAAACAAGTAACTCACCCTCGACTTGCTTCTTCTCCAAATCGAGGTCGCGGCGCGCGGACTCGAGCGCCAACTCGAGGCGCCGGACGGCCTCACCCTCGCTCGCGGAGAGCCGCCCTCTCCGGCCGGCGTTGCGTCGATGCGAGCGCGAGCGCCTCGTCCTCAACCTTGGAGAATGCGGCGTTCGCTCCTCCGGCCGACTTCTCCGCCGCCTCGCGAGCAACGCGTTCCCGCTCCCGGCGCCGTCCGGCGTCGCCAAGGGCGGCCCCTGCTCCCGCCGGAGCCGCCCCTCAACCCCCCGGCGGGCGATGCGCTCCTCCGCCGGAACTGCTCCTCGGCGGCGACGAGGGCCGCGGCCTTGGCGTCGAGGGCGGCCCTCGGGTCGTCGGCCTCCTTGGCGCGCTGCTCCAACCCACGCGCCCGCTCCTCGGCCGGCGGCTGCCGCGCCCGCGCCCCCTCGAGCGACGTGCGGAGCTCCCGGGTCTCGGCGCGAGTGGTGGCCACCTCCGCCTCCCGCTTGGCGGCCGGCGTCCGCGTCTTGTCCGTGTCCTCGCGCGCGTTCCACGGCGCCTCGTCGCGATCGACGAGGGCTACACGGATCCGCTCGAGACTCGAGTGACGCGCCGTGTCCGCCTCGAGCTCTCGGGAAGCACGTCGCACCACGCCATCGCCGTGCACACCCGCCCCACCGTCCGGCGTCCCGAGAGCATCCGCAAGCGCGTCGAAAGCGCTGCATCGCTCCCGGAGCTGGCGGGCCTCGGCGTTCACCTGGTCGAACGCGTCGTACTTCTCATGGGCGCGGCGCTCGAGCTCCTGGCATCCACACATCGAATCTCGTAAGTGCCAAGGCTTGAATGCAGCACGCGAAAACGAAAAAGAAAGAGAGACGAGCAGCCGTGGCTCACCTGGAAGACGATCCAGGCCGGGCCGCCGTGGACCCGCAGCGCCTCGTTCAACGCGCGGCTGAGCGTGGCGCCGTGGCCTCGGAGCTCGCCCCCGCAGCTCCTGCTCCCCCCCCCGGCGTCGGCGAACGCAGGGGGATCCTCCACGGCCCCCCCCCCCCGGGCGGGGCGGCCGGCGTGGGAGGACGAGGCCTCGGCACCGTGCCCCTCGGCCCCCCACCGCCGGTGACCCTCGCGCCGCCCTCACGAGGGCCCCCCTCCCCGGGGCTCGGGGAAATTCATGGGCCAGGGCCCGGCCCACCGGTTCCACCCGGGCGGCGGGGAGTCATCCGAGAGCTCCACTACCTCCGCCCGGGAGACCGCCGGCGGGCGGAGCCGCTTGCGCCGCCTCCGCCGGCACCTCCACCCGCGCCTCCGCAGCCCACGGGCGCCCGTTGTGGCGCCGTGGCCGCCGCCTCCGCCGTGCCGCCGCATCCGCGGGCGCTCCCGCAAGTTGCGCCCGCTCCACCTCCTCCGCGGTGGTCGCCACCGCGGCCGCACCTCCGCCGTGGCCGCCGCCGCGGCCGGTGCCTCCGTGGCGACCGGCGCCGGCCGCCCCTCGGCGACCTCCGGCCGCGCCGCGGCGGGCCGATCCGCCGGCCGAGGCCCTCGAGGCCCCGGCCCGGCCTTGAGAGCTCGCGCCCACCGCCGCGCTCGTCCCCGGGCGCGACCCCCTCGACGAACGCCGCCGGGTGGGGATCGACGCGTCCGTCCTCAGCACCTTGGCCGGTGCAAGAGGAGGAACGGTTGGCACCGCCCTGCGCAGACACGAATGGAGGGTTAGAGCATCTAATCACCAGCACACTAAAACCAAACGAAGGAAGACAGGCTCCTTACCTCGCGGAGGAAAAGGCCCGCTTCCTTTTCCTCGAGGCCTCTGACGAGGCCGGCGCAGCGGCCGCGCCTCCGCGGCGCCTCCCCGACGGCGCCGCCGCACGCACGGGCACACCCGCCCCGCGCGCGCGCGCGCTCGATGCCGCACCCCCCGATGACGCCACCGCGCGCGGGGCACGCTCGCCCCGCGCGCGCGCGGGCACGCGCCGCCGACGCGCCCCTTGACGACGACGCCGCGCGCGCGGACGCGCTCCCGCCGCGCGCGCGGCACGCTCGACGCACGCGCGCGCACGTCCGCCGCGCGCGCCTCCGTGGCGCGCGCCGGCACCTCCGCGGCGCGCGCCGCTCCCGACGACGACCGCCGGCGGCGGCGCCGGCGGCGCCCGCCCCACGCAAAGCCGCCCCGACGCCGCGCGGGTTCCGGCGACGGGGCGCGGGGCCGCCACTGTCCGAGGGACCCTCCCCCCCTCGGACTCTTCCTCCCTCGTCCCCGCTCCGAGGACGAGGGCTCCTCGATGTCCGGGAGGAGAGCCCCGGCTCCTCCCGCCGCCGGTGCCTCCGCGGACCGTCGGTCGCGGCGCGCTTGGCGCCGCCTCGCGTGCTCCCTCCTCGCGCGCTGCTCGCTCCTGCTGCTCCCGCTGCGCCGCCCGGCCGAGCGCACGGGAGTCGGGGGTGGGTGGAACGGACTTGGCGGCGTTGAACTCCACCAGCTGCGCGCAAGAGCGACAATGGCGCGTCAGGAGACGGAAGCAAGAACAAGGACTAAAACAAAATCAAAAACCACACTCACCAACGGGCCGGTGGGGAGCATCTCGATGTCCCACGGGGTCCGACCCGCAGGTGGCGGCGTCCGAGTGTCGACGGCGCTCCGCGCCCGGGTGAGCGCGTACGGCCGCTCCGGCGGCGTCGGGAGCATCCGCGACCTCGCCGGGGTCGACGGGGTTGGCGCCTCCGTCATCTCGAAGATGCAGAGGGGCCTCTGCATCAGAGGCACGACCCGCCGATGGTGGAGGAAGGCGAGGACGCTCATCGCGTTGAGCCCGAGCCCTCGCCGCCCGCCGCAGGCGGCGAGGGCGGACTCTTGCCGCGCCCGATGTTGGGCCGTAGACAACCCGTAGCCCCAAGAGTCCAGCCTCTTCTTGAACACCCGGCCGGTGTAGGGAGGGAGGCCGGGCTCGGCGTTACGCAGGTAAAACCATCCCCGCTCCCAGCCGGCGTTGTTCGTCGTCATGGTGCAGGGGATGTAGAAATCCTTGAGCTGCCCCCGCAGGGCAAGCGACATCCCGCCGGCACGCACCGCGCGGCGGGTCCTCGGCTCCGACGTGGGCTGCGTGATGAGCTCCCCGCGGAAGAGGTGTACCCGCAGCTCCCAATTGACCGGGATCCCCGGGTGCCCTTCGCGCGACGCCCACGAATGTGGCCGCTGCGAGATCGCGTTGGGGGCGAAATTGTGCAGCTCCACTCCGTAGTGGTGGCACAACGCCCGCATGAAGGTGCTCGCCGGCGCGTTGAAGCCGCGCTCGTGGTAGCGGAGGAAGCTCACCACGTAGCCCTCCGGCGGGTTGGGCTCGTGGTGCGTCGCCGGCGGCACGATCCACTCCCGCCGGGCGCCCTTCTTCGTTGGCCGACAAGCCGGCGGCCGGCGGCGACCGCCTCGCCAAGCGCGAGCCGGTCACCGTCGACTTCTCCCAGGCGTACGGCTCCAGGATCCTAATGGGAAGCTGAGGAGGCGCCATGAGGGGGACGAAGGAATGCGAAGCGGAGAACGAGGAGCGGAGGAAAGAAGCTCTAACGCAACGAGCTCGCGCGACGGCAAGAATGAGGCGAAGGCGAAGGGACGGAGGACTGAAAGTGGTAAGGTGCCAAGGTAGAAAACCGCCGTCCACTCCTCCCCGCAGTTTTATAGGCGACGGGCGAGCTCTCCGGAGCGGACGCCCCGCCGACGGCATTGCGCAGAATCTTTCCATCGCGTCGACGGGTGGGCCCCACCACGACCGCAGCGGCTCTAACACTGCAGGCGGATCATCATTACGGCAAGAACGGCAGCAACCGAGGCGAAACCGTCACGTCCGCCGCCGCGCCGCCCACTACGCGCGCGCGCGCGCCCCGCGGGCGCCTAAAAAGGCGCGCCCGCGCTGCAAAACCGCGGCCACGACCGCAAGGCAATTAAATGCCCGGGCCCCTTGCCGAATAAGGAGAGCCCTCGAGCGAGGCGAATCCTCGGCTCGAAACAAAGGCGACCCTCGATGGGATGTCAGCGTGAGAAGGTCGCCCGGGACCTGCTCGACGTAGAGCAGGCAACCGCGGGCACCCATGCCACGTAGAACCCTCGAGCGACATGACCCTCAACCCGAAACAAAGGCGACCCTCGATGGGATGTCAGCGTGAGAAGGTCGCCCGGGACCTGCTCGATGTAGAGCAGGCAACCGCGGGCACCCATGCCACGTAGAACCCTCGAGCGGCATGACCCTCGACTCGAAACAATGTCAACCCTCTAAAAGAAGGCACGCGCGTAAGAGGATCGCCCAGGTCACGCTTGAAATAGAGCGACACCGAAAGCACTCATACCGCGCCGTGCTGCCAACAAGCACCTCGAGGGCTGGCACGCCCAGACCCCTCGACGGCCGCAAACGCGAAAAGACGGGGCTGTCCATGCACGGCCCCGCACGGCCTTGCGGTCGAGAGGTTCGAAGCGACCCTCGACGGGTTCGAACGGGCGCCCCGGATCACGAGTTAGGGACGACGAGGGCACGCGCATTCGAGCCGTTCCTCGAGCCCGTCGGCTCGAGGGTGCCCCACATGTCGTGTTCGAGAGCCGGCGAGGGCGGCTAGCCGGGGGGATCCCACCGAGGGAGAGCTTCCGCGCCCTCGGTCCCTAGCGAACGGGACCGAGCCCCACCCTAGCAAACCCACGCAAGCGCTTCCCATGGACGTGTCTCGGACCGCGCGGCCCTACCCTTATCGAACGGGGCATGGACGTCCACTTGAACCACCCGCTAGCGGCTCGATGAGGAATCCGCGATTCGCGACCCGCTCGATGGGAGTCGTGGAAACCTCACCCTCCGTCCCGCGGAGGGACGGCGAGGGCGTGTTAAAAAACAAGTCGTCAGGCTCGACCCGATCGCCTCGAACGAGGCCAAGGCTCGGGGGCTTGACGCACGGCTACACCTCCTTGAAATTGCACCCGCCGAGACACGGTGACGGGAGCGTGCACCCCCGATGCCGGCTGAAATACCGCCGATGCCGGTTGGCATATGTGCCACGCCTTTCTGACCAAATTGCTCGCGGTTAACCCCTGCAGGAGAGCCCACACTCTGCGGGGCTTCCGAGGGCTAGACCCGCGGGTCCGCTGACGCGGCCCCACGGAAAGCGTTCGCAAACAAGGAGGGAAGAACGTCCTATCAGTAGGTTCCGGCATGCGCGGGAGCCTCAATGGCAAACCCGCGGACGCTCGGGGGCTGCCGTCGGGGACCGCCCTAGGGGTCCCCTTAAACAATGGGGGAACCCTCACTTAAATCCCCGCATCAAAATAAGCTAAGCCTAACCATGCAGAAACTAACCATGCGGGACTTGGCCCATGCGGCGGGACTCGGAGGCCCACCAAGACGGCCCGTGCGGAAGACCCCTCGAGCGAGGCTCCGCCTCGCCGAGGGCACGCTCCTCCTCGAGCGGGCTCCGCCCCGTTCGAGGGGCAACCCCCCTCCTCGAACGGACTCCGCCCCGTTCGAGGGGCGACCCTTCCCTCGAGCGGTCCCGCCCCGCTCGAGGGCACGCTCCCCTCGAGCGAGTCCCGTCTCGCTCGAGGGTCCGCTCCGCCCTCGGGCGGGGCCCGCCACGCTCACGGGCGCCCCGCACGCGTGCGCCGGCCCCGTGCTTGGGCATTTAACGCCCGACGCCGCGGGACGGCGCCATCATGCGCCGGGGGCTCACGCCCCGGTGCCGCCGCACCAACTCCCCGGGGAGGAGCCCATCCCCGCCACCGTGGGATGGACCGTGCGGTACGGCCGGTGTCGGTCCCGTGACACCGTGCGCCCACTCCTGTACGGCTAACGCGCCCCGACCCTCGAAAAGGGGCCGGGCGCACCCTCGATTCCACTTTCCCGTGACCTGCGCAGGGTTGGGTGAGGGGCGCTAGGCCGGTGGATGGCCATCCCGGCCACCGTCGCGCGCGGCCGCCGTACCGACGCGCGCGTGCGCGCACGCCCGACTCCGCGGGCGCACGCCCGGCACCTGCGGCAACCACTCCACTACCGCGAGGGCTCATTGGGAAGGAACGCCGTTCGCCCGCTCCCCGTACCCCGTACCGGCCATCATCGGCACCTCCCCTCGAAGCCTATCGAGGACGCCATCACCATCTACCGCCTTCCTACCCTCGAATCGCCCTTTGTTCGGGTACAAGGTAGGCCATCATGGCCGGATCGCGGCGAAGATCGACCGGACGGCCGCCCACTCTACACCGTAGCGCGACGTGCTCCCTCACATAGCTAGGTAGCGCGGCGTGCATGTAACTCGCCGCCCCCCTTGGCCTATAAAAGGGGGAAGCGAGCCCCCGGCCCGCGGGGGGGGGGGGGGGGACGAGTGGAGACGAACGAGTTCAGTTGGACACAACACACCGTGCACTCACTCTCTCATTCTCCCACAACATCTTCGGCTACTCGACGGGGACTTGGAAGCCACGCTTCCTCTCCCGCCTTGCTTGTACTTGCCCCACTACAAGCACCCCCGGTGCCGAGCAATATAGTGCCACGAGCACACCACGCGCCTTGGACGTACGGCCCCCTCGGCGGAACCGGGATAAAACCTTGAGTCACTTGTTACTTGGCATCGACCATTGAGGGATAGACCTAGGCGTTATCTACGGGTTAGTGTCGGGACCATATTCCGCACCGACGCGGCGACCTCACCAACGCAACGGGGTCCGCCGCCTCGGTCATCTCGAAGATGCGGAGCGGCCTCTCCATTAAGGGGACGATCCGCCGGTGGTGGAGGTAGGCGAGGACGACCTCCGCAGTCGGCCCCCCGTCCGCCGGGATTCCTCGGCGCGGCTAGAAGTGATTCCAACCGCGCCTGGTGCTGGGGCGGAGACACCCCATGGTGCCAGACGGGGGGCTTCTCCCGGAGCACCAGACTGGTGTAGGGCGGGAGACCGGGCTCGTCGTTGCGAAGGTAGAACCACCCCTGCTCCCAGCCTGCATTGTTGGTCGTCATGGTGCAGGGGATGTAGTCGTCCTTGCGCTGACCCCGCAAGGCGAGCGACATGCCGCCGGCGCGCACCGCGCGGCGGGTCCTCTGCCTCCGACGCCGTCGGTGCGTGTCCGGCTCCGCGCGGAAGAGGTGAATCCAGAGATCCCAGTTCACCGGGATCCCTAGGAAGCCCTCGCAGAAGCCAACGAACGTGGCCGCCTGCGAGATCGCATTTGGCGCGAAGTTGTGGAGCTCCACGCCGTAGTGGTGGTAGAGCGCCCGCATGAAGCGGCTCACCGGCGCCATGAAGCCCCGCTCGTGGAAGCGGACGAAGCTAACCACGTAGCCACTCGGAGGGTTGGGCGAGTGGTCCCTTGCTGGCCGCATGATCCACTCGGCCGGCCGTCCATCCTCGTTCGCCGCCGGTGGCCGGCGGTCACCCGGCTGGTTCGGGGCCGGCCGCGTCACCGTCGATCGCTCCCACGCAAACGGGTCGATGATGACGAGAGGCGGTTGGGGCGCCATGCGGATAGATGAAGGGGTGAGGGCGAAGAACGGAGAAAGAAGAGAGGAGCTCCGAGAGGAGAGAAATGCAATGGCGAGAGCACTCGGAGGCAAGAGCGCTAGAGGCAAGAACGGCAAGAGCTAAAGGCGAAGGTAAAAACCGCCCGTTCCCCTTCAATTGGATTTATAGGCGCGGGGCGTGCCCTCCGGATTGCACGCCCCACGCGCATTAATTGCGGCGAGAGAAATATTCCTTCACGAACGGACGGGCCCCACCACGACCGCGGTGGCCACGCAACCGCCCGCAGCCATCATCACGGTGCGGTAACCGGGGGGCGTGGCGGCGGTCACATCCGCCCGCCCACTCCACCCACTACGCGCGCGGCCGCGGTGCTCGAAAAGGCGCGCCCGCGGCGCGAGATTTCTGTCGCAACCCGTGAGCATTTAATGGCCCCGTCCCTTCCGAGTAAGGTAGACCCTCGAAGCGGCCCGAGCCCCTAGCTCAAATCAACACGACCCTCGATGGGTGCGAGGCATCGATCGGTGGCCTCGAAGCCCGTTTGAAATAAACGAGCGCTACGGAGTACCCTCGATCCACAAAGGGCTACGATCGGCGGCTCGGGGGGTGGCACGGCCATGTACCCTCGAACCCCGCCGGATGCGAAAGACGGGGGGGGCTTGCCGCCACCCCGCACGACCCTACTGATCGGCGGTTCGAGGGCTAACGCAATCGGGGGCCCTCGAAACCAGCAGATGCGAAAGACGGGGGCGGCGGGCCGTTACCCCGAACGGCCCTACGATCAGGGGTTCGAAGCCCGACCTTCAACAAGGTTCGAACAGGCGCCCCAGGTCACCAGAGTCAGGGACGACGAGGGCACACGCATTCGAGCCTTTCCTCGAGCCCACCGGCTCGAGGGTGCCTCACATGTCGTGTTCGAGAGCCAGCGAGGGCAGCTAGCCGGGGGGATCCCACCGAGGGAGAGCTTCCGCGCCCTCGGTCCCTAGCGAATGGGACCGAGCCCCACCTAGCAAACCCACGCAAGCGCTTTAATGGACGCGTCTCCGGACCACGCAGCCTACCCTTATCGAACGGGGCATGGGCGTCCACTCGAACCACCCACTAACAGCTCAATGAGGAATCCGCAATCCGCGACCCGATCGATGGGGGTTGCGGAAACCTCACCCTCCGTCCCGCGGAGGGACGGCGAGGGTGCGTTAAAAACAAGTCATAGAGCTCGCCCCGATCGTCTTAAATGGGCCCGAGCTCGGGGGCTCGACACACGGCTACACCTCTCCGAATTGCACCTGCCGTGGGTAGTGCCGATCGCGCGTGCGTCACCGAAGCCGGCCGGAACATCGCCGACGCCGGTTGGAACATGTACCACGCCCGCCGTCCGGACTCCCCCGTAAAACCCCTACGGGAGCACTCACGCTCTCCCCGCAGGCTTCGGGGGCTAGACCCGCGGGTCCGCGTACGCGGCCCACGGAAAGTCTTAGCAACCGGGGGGAAGGATGTCCTATCGGTAGGTTCCGGCATGCGCGGGAGCCTAGCCGGCAAACCCGCGGATGCTCGGGGGCTACCGTCGGGGACAAGCCCCGAGGGTCCCCTAAAACAACCGGGGAAACCCCGCGCCCAAAACCCGCAAAAAAACCGCCGATGCCCGAACGCATCTCGCTTAAGCGCACACACGGGGCACGACCCACGCCTGCGGTGATCCCCGCGGCCCACCAAAGCGGCCCACGCAAAGGTCGCCTCGAGCGAGCTCCGTCTCGCTCGAGGGTGCACGCCTCCCTCGAGCGGGTTCCGTCCCGCTCGAGAGTTCACAACCCCCCTCGAGCGGGCTCCGCCCCCGCTCGAGGGCTCCCTCACGCGCATGCCCGTTCCCGCACGCGGGTACGAGCATTTAATGCTGCGACACGACGGGGCGGCGCCATCATGCGCCCGGGGAAGCACGCCCCGGCCTCGTCGCACCAACTCCCTAGGGGGAACCCATCCCCGCCCCCGTGTGGGGACCGTGCGGCGTGGCCGGCGTCGGCCCCGTGACACCATGCCGCCTACTCCCGTACGGCTAACGTGCCGCACCCTCGAAGGGGGACCGGGCACACCCTCGAACCTTCTCTCGTGACCTTGCGGGACCGGGTCGTGACGCTAGGCCGGCGGGGACGCAATCCCCGCCACCGTTGGCCCCGTGCGGCACCCCCGTGCTCGCGGCACCACGCCGGGCGCCGTTACAACCACTCCGGCGCCATAAGGCACGAGGGAACGGGACGTCGCCACGGTGCCACGCGTATCCCGTACGGATCGACATCGCCAACCCCCTCAAGCCCGCCCGGGGACGCCACGGCCAACCTCTCGCGCCCCTACCCTCGAAGCTACCACTTGTTTGGGTACAAGATACGCCATGATGACCGGATCGCGGCAAGGACCGTCAAGGCGGCCGCCTACTCTATGGTGTTGCGCACCATACTTCCCCCATGTAGCCGAATAGTACGCCATGCTTGTAATTCACCCTCTCCTTGGCCTATAAAAGGAAGGTGAACTCCCCCGCCACAGGGGACAAGGAACAACGAGATGACACGACACAACACACACACACACATTCCCCAATTCTCCCACAACATCCGAACCACTTTCGTTCACTTCACTAGGGACTTGGAGGCCACGCCTCCTCTCCCGCTTTGCTTGTAGCCGCCCCACTACGAGCACCCGGTGCCGAGCAATATAGTGCCCCGAGCACACCACGCTGTGGACGTACGGCCCCCGGCGGGAACCAGGATAAACCTTGACTCTTTAGTTGCTTGGCATCGACCATTGAGGGATAGACCTTGGCGCTTATTTCTGGTTAGTGTCGGGACCACATTCCGCACCGACAAAAATACGAAGACTTCCAAATTTGCCCTTGAGGGGCTTGTATCCCTAGTTATTAAGTAAGGGTAGTTTAGTCTTTTGGGTGCCTCCATATATACTCTTGAGGGGATGGATGGCAGCCAACTCTTGGGACTCTAGCTCAGTTGTTTTTCCATTTTTGTTCTCATTTTCCTCTAGTTTTCTAGGACTAGCTTGAGAGCTTCATTTGAGATCAAGAGATAGGGATGGATGTATGGGTGGCAAGCTAGACCTTGTACGAACCTTCATGGTATGTATAGGTGGTTCGGCGTTGTTCCTCAAGGTGGTGAAGTGTTTTTCCTTCTTTGTGGTGATTTTCGGAGCTCTTTATTGTGCTTTTCTTGGCAGAGTTTTAAGGACGATTTCTTGGGGATTTTGTTGGGTGTCACGTATGAGGATCTTGTGCCACTTTGGTTGGTGACTTTGCCCCCAAATCTCCATTTAATCGGACTCGATTTGGTGGTTTTCGAGTTGGGCGAGTTCTTGTCCTAGAGAGACGATTTCTTCGATTCCTCTTGATTGTGAGCGATTCGGGTCGATTCCTTTGAGGTAGAGGTTGCCCAGGAGGTAACCCAGCTATTCCCGAAGTTTTGCTGCAATCCGTGGAGTGATTCGGGAGATCGGGCCATGGAAAGTTGAAGATTGACCCGCGGGCAGGTTTTCTGGAAGGGGCGGTCTAATCGCCTTGGGGGCGGTCTAACCGCCCTGGGCCTTCCAGGTTGAGGTTTTTGATTTCGCCGGATTTTCCTCTGTGAGTTTGTTCGCCTTGATCAGAGGAGAGTTCGGGTGAAATATTGGGTCGTTTTCGTGTTGTTTGCTAGGAGTTTTTGCTAGGTACAGGCGGTTAGACCGCCCCTGGTAGCCAGTCTAACAGCCCCTAGGCCCCTGGGTGAAGTTTTGGTTTTGGCTAAGATTTTCTGGTAGCTAACATGGCTTTGACCAGAGATCTCTGTTGATGAAACCGTGGTGCGTTTTGGTGCTCGGAGGAGGTGTTTCGGAGGATTTCTTGGTTGCCTGGTGGAGGCGGTCTAACCGCCCCCACACCAGGTCTAACCGCCACCCTCTGGACAGTCGGCTTCCGAGTTATTTCCGCTGTCGTGGGTGCGTAGGAGTTGAGGTTGCTGGTAGTGTTTGTTCCTAGGACCAGTAGCACTCTGGTGGCTACGTGGTTTTGGCAAACAGAAGGTAGAAGTGCGGAGCGTGTGATTTTGGGGGTCCGACCGTGTGAGTTCATCTTGTTGGAGTTTCAATCTCCTTCGAGAAGAATTTTTATCAGCTCTCATTCACTCCCTCCCTCTCTGGTCGCCTAATCGGTCCTTCAACGGCATGATCTTACAAGGCCTCAAACCCAGGATCTTTGACAGATTGAACAAGTCTGGCCGAAGATGGCTCCAGGAGCTGCCAGTGGTTGTTTGGAGCCTTAGGACCACCCCGAGCAGGGCCACGAGATTCTCCCCGTTCTTCCTGGTCTATGGCGCGGAAGCCGTCCTCCCCATGGACCTGGAGTACGGGTCGCCCAGAGTCAAGAGCTACGACGAGGGCGCCAACCAGTGAGCCCGCGCAGACTCGCTGGATCAACTGGATGAGGCCCGCATCGTGGCCCTGATGCACTCAGCAAGGTACCAATAGGAACTAAGGCGGTACCAAGCCCGAAAGATACGGCGGCGAGACTTCGACGAAGGGGACCTAGTCCTAAGGCTGCGCCAAGACAATCGAGGCCGCCACAAGCTATCGCCCCCATGGGAAGGACCCTACGTCGTGGTCAAAGTCCTTAAGCCTGGCACCTACAAGCTGGCCAACGAGGACGGCGAGGAACTCACCAACGCTTGGAACATCCAACAGCTACGTCGCTTCTACCCTTAGAAAGGATTTCTAAGTCTCTTTTTTGTTATTTACATACCCAACACCCCAGTTGGCTGTACAAATGTAAATCCCATCGAATTAATAAAATCAAAGGGCGACTCGGCTTTCCCCTGAAAACCAAGTCCCCCTCGGGGGCAACTGCGGGGGGCATCCCCCCCCCCCAAAAAAAACAAAATGGTCCCATTTTTCGCAAAAATTCGTCGCAAATGTGCTAAGTATGCCTCGACCCAAACCTTGGGTGAATTTACGAGGGACACGAACAGCCAAAGGGCAAAAAAGCACGAGTCGGGTATAGCCCACGCCTCCAGCAGGATACAGCCCTTCCCCCTCGCCGCTTTGCCTACAAGCTACTCGTGTGAACGAAATTTTTCCGGCCAAAGTTCACCTGAGAAAATGGAGGAGGCAGAACAACATAGCTGCTGAAACAAATAACAAGTGCTTCAACGTACAAACATCCAAATGTTTCAAACAGCAAATGTTCATTACATAGCCGCGTGGCTCAAACTCTAACACAAAAAAACATAAAGGGCTCGAATGCCCAACAGTTTTCAGGCTTGAGGGCCGCCAGCCGGGGGAGCGTTCGGGGAGAGGAAATCCATGAAATCTTCTGCGAGGACGTCGGTGGCAGGAGCAGCAAGCGTGTCTGCATGGTTCATCACCACCTCATCGTCGACGCCGACGGGGACGACATAGCCCATGGAGATGGCCTCGAGATCGACCGGGTAGTGGGAAGCCACCACGCCGAGGGCCTTCTGGACACCCAGGTGAAGGGCGCGGCGCATGCGCTGGGTAACGTGCCTGCTAAGGGCACGGAGGCGACTTGCCATAGAGCTCCCGGCCTGCACCTCGCCCTCCTCGACCCCCTGGCATGCCTCGAGTGCGGCGGCCCGCAGCTCTTCCAACTCCTATTGCGAGGAGTTGTAGGCCGTTTGGACGGCTTGCGCCTGGGTCGCTGAGTTCCCAATAGCGGTCCGCAGGCCTGAAAGCCAAAACACAAACCAAGTTGGGAGCGAATCCCGAACGAATCAAGCCGACAAACGAAAGGCAGAAAAGGATAACTCAGCTTCGACTTGTTTCTTCTCCGTCTCGAGGGTCGTGTGCGTGGTCTCAGTCGCCTACTGCAGGTCAAGGATCGTCGCATCTTTTTCCTCACCGGCCTGGCGCAGATCCTCGTGGGAGACGCTCAGCTGGTTCAGCTCCCCGTCGAGCCGTGAGATTTCCTCGTCCCGGAGCTTCAGGGTGGCCCGCGCCTCCTCGAGCGCACCACGCTCCTGCTGGAGTTAGCCCTATGCCTCCTCCAGCGCCATGCGTTCACGCTCGAGGGCAGCTCGAGCCTCCTCGAGAGCGGATCACTCCTGCTGGAGCCGAGCTTCCGCCTGCTGGCGCGCACTCTGCTCCTGCTGGAACTGCCCCTCCGCCTTGGCGAGCGTAGAAGCCCTCTCCGCCAGCTCAACTCTCAGCTACTCAGCCTCCTTGGCCTTCTCCTCGGCTTGGCTCTGCCAAGACCGCACTCCCTCGAGGGTTGCGCAGTCCTGCTAGAGCTGGGCTTGAGTCGAGGCGACCTCCGTTTCCCACTCTACCGCCATGGTCCGCATCGCGTCCAGATCCTCGCGCGCCTTCCGCAGCGCCTTGTCCCGATCTAGAAGCGCCGTCGTCACCCTCTCGACCGCGGAGGCGTCTTTTGCAGCCCGGGCGCCCTGATCCAAGAACGCGTCCCTCACAACTTGCAGTCGGTACTCCAACCACCCGTTGTCGATTCGCAGGGCCTCGACGAGGGCGTCAAGAGAGTCGTACTGGTCCCGGTACCAGTCGCGCTCGGAGCTCAACCGATCGAGGCGGTCATACCTCTCCCGAGCTCGGCCCTCCAACTCATGTCACCGGCGGACAAGGCAAAGAGAGAAACCGATTCAGGGGACGCACGAACGCGGAAGAGACGAGGGAGAAACCCCCAAATTCAATGGAAATACATACCCGGAAGATTCGCCACGCGAGACCCCCGTGGATCCGCAGTGCCTCATTCAACGCGTTGTTGAGTGAGGCGTCGTGGTCACGAAATTCTTGCCACAGCGCCTGCTCGGCCTGGGCCTCGTCAAAGTGGGTCGGCGACGTGCTGGCGTGCCCCTCGCTCCCCGCCCGCGCGCGCAATGGCGACATCCGGGGCGGGCGGGGCCGGCGCGTGACGACGAGGCCTCGGTGCCATGCATCGAACGCCGCGGCATCATGCGGTCGTCCTCCCGCATCACTATCACCCCCGTCGCGGGCTCGGGGGCTAGCGCGAGCCGCTCCTCCCATTGGCCCCACCCGGGCGGCGGGGCGTCGTCGTCGGGGATCTCCACCACGGTCGCCCGATCGCCCGCGGTGGGGACAGCGCCGGCGGAACCGTCGACACCTCGGTTGTCGCCGCCGTGGCCGCCGCCACGCCTGCCGCCTCTCGCCGCGACCATGTGGCCACGGCCGTGCCGCGCGGTGGCTCGCTCTTCGTCGTCGCGCTCCCAGCCACCCGTGGCACTCTCGACGAGCGCTGCCTCGTGGGCACGGACGCGTCCGACCTAAGCGCCTCAGCATGCACAAGGGGCGGGGACGGTCGGTGCCACCCTACGAGCGGAGAAGCACAAGACTGAGCTCCAACCCCTCGAAATCAGGGGCGCCTGGGGAGAGTGCCACTTACCCCAAAATGGAGAAGCCCCACTTCCTCTTCCTCGAGGGTTCGAGAGGCACCACTACGACACTCACCAATGCCCCCACGCCGCTCACCGGCGCCTCTGCGACGTGCGCGGCCTTCACCACTGACTGCCCGGCAACGGGCACCTCCACGCCCGGCCGCGGGCGCCTGCTCCTCTACCGCCTCTGCGGCCCTTGGTGACGGGGGCGGGGGATTCCACCTCTCAGCAGGGGCCCGCCCCCCATCGCTCTCCTCTTCCTCCTCCTCCCCCGACAACGAATTCTCCGGAGTCGACGGGGGGGCCCTGCAGCTCGCACAGTTGGTACTCCTCACTCTCTTGCTCCCGGCGCTCCCGGCGCCGGATCCTCCTCTCCTTCCTGCACGCTACCTACTCCTGTTCTCGCCGCTGCGCGGCATGGGCGGCCGCCCGGGACAGGGGCATCAGTGGGTCCGATCGTGCAGCGTCCACAGTCACCCTCGGCTGAAAAACAACTATCAAGATCGCACCGGTGTGTCGCGAGAGAAAGAGGAAGAGAAGGGGGCTCTACTCATCGTCGGGGCGTCGAGGAGCATAACGAACGACCAGAGGTCATCGTTGCTGTGCCGCACGGCCTTGAGGCTGATGGCGTGCCTCGCCCTCGTGGCCGCGTACTCCTGAGGGAAGCGCTCGTGCAGCAACCACGAGTGCGCCAACACTGTAGGGTCGGCCGTGTCGCTCATCTCGTAGATGCGGAGCTCTCTCTCCATGAGGGGGACAATCCGCCTATGGTGGAGGTTGGCGAGGACCGAAGCCGCCCCCAACCTGGCGTCCGCCAGGCCCTTTAGCGCATTCAGGAGTGACTCCAGCCGCTCGTGGCGCGAGGAGGGAGACACGTCGTGATGCCAGGAGTCAGCCTTCTCCTTCAGCACCTTGTCGATGTAGGGGGAGGCCGGCGCCGTCGTTACGAAGGTAGAACCACCCCCTCTCCCACTCCGCGTTGTTGGATGTCATCGTGCAGGGCAGGTAGAACTCCCTGCGTGAGTCCCGCAGCGAGATCGACAGGCCGTCGGCGCGCACCGCCCGGCGCACCCGTGTCTCGGCCGTGGCGAGCGTGTGCAGCTTCGTGCGGAACAAGTGGACCCAGAGGTCCCAGTTCACGGGGATCCCCAGGAACCCCTCGCAGACTCCGACGAAGGTGGCCGCCTGTGAAATCGCGTTGGGGGCGAAATTGTGAAGCTCCACCCCGTAGTGGTGGCACAGCCTACGCATGAAGCAGCTCACTAGTGCGGCGCAGCAGCGCTCGGGATGCCCGATGAAGCTGACGACGTAACCTTATGGCAGGTTGGGCTCCCGATCCGCCGCCGGTGGAACGATCCACGCAGAGGGCTACCCCTCCACGTTTGGCACCAGCTGATCACCATTCACGAGCTCGTGCAAGGCGAACTCCATCACTGTCGATCGATTCCATAGCAGCGGATCCAGCACCACGATTGGCTGGGGCGGAGCCATTGCGGTTGACAGCGGCGCACGAAGACTAAACGAGCAGCGGGCGAGAGCAAAGGGGCGCACAACCTGGAAGCGAAGGCGAGAAGCAAGGGGCAGCGGGTGTTAAGTGGTGAGGTAAGGGACTTCCTCCTCCCTCTCCTACGATTTATAGATCTGGGGGAGCTGCGCTCCCCAAACCGCGCGCGCCTCGCGCATTAACTGCAGATGGCGTCATCTACCACTGACGAGCGGGTCCCACCGCACCAAAACAGTCGGGCGCGCGCGTGCGCGATTATTACCGCGCGGCATCCAAAGGGCCGCGGCGGCCCGTCATGTCCCCCCCCCCCCCCACGTCGCCCACCACGCGCGGTTGCACCGCCCTGCGCGTACGACCGCCGTCGCGACCGTGGTCATTTAATGCCCCGGTTCCTTACCGAGTAAGTGTAACCGCCACGTGGCCCGAGCCAAGGGCTCAAGAAACCACACCCTCGAAGGGTGCGATTACTGACCAGTGGTCTCGAGACCCGCTCAGTGAGAGCGGGTGCCACAGGTGCCCTCGAATCTGGAGGATTACTGATCAACAGCTCGAGGGTCGGCTCGACCGCGAACCCATGAATCCTGCAGATGCAACCAAGACGAAGGCACCTAGCTACCACCCCGTGACGGCCCTACTAATCAGGGGTTCGAAGCCTGACCCTCGAAGGGTTCGAACAGGCGCCCCAGATTGACAGAGTCAGGGACGATGATGGCACGCGCATTCGAGCCTATCCTCGAGCCCACCAGCTCGAGGGCACCCCACGTGTCGTATTCAAGAGCCAACGAGGGCAGCTAGTCGAGGGATCCTATCGAGGGAGAGCTTCCACGCCCTCGGTCCCCAGCGAGTGGGACCGAGCCCCGCCTAGAAACTCGCGTAAGTGCTTTCATGGATGTCACACCCGATTTCCGAAGAGGAACCAAGTGCATCTCATATGTGCGCCGGGATCGGTTCACACACATATGATAGACAAAAATGAGTGAAATATCATAAACGGTATTCAAACGTATTTCAAAGTTTAACCACTTATTACACTCATGCGGGAGACTCGAAGGTCTCTAACAACGGAAAAAGATAACTACTCGTCGAGTCCTCGTTTTCCGCTCCCACGGGCACTTGACCGGGGTCCGCAAGCCTCACGGCTCATCGAAGTCGTCATAGAACTCTCCTCCAAAGTTTTCCTCTAAACAAATGATAAGCAAGGCCGAGCACACTTATGGTTGGAGCTCGGCAAGTGGGGGAAAAATGCAAGGCTATCAAGTATAGGCTAAGGTTTTGCGGCTATTTAGCATTTTAATGTTGGTCAAGTTTTAATTAAAGAACACCTAATTGCTATGTGTAAGTTCGTACCATCCCACTTAAGAAAACTTAAGTACCAAAACAGCCCAAGCTCAACGAGCTTCACCAACCACGATTTATCTCGTCTTTAAGTTTATTAATCATGTGAGGGTCCAAGCCGCTCATGACCGTGAGCACGGCTGATCGATCAGTTTTACACTCGCGAGGTTTGCACACTTTACCCACGCGTTCGCGTAAAAGCTCCGAAGAACTTTAAACCCAACCATGCGATGCGGCCAAGCACCATACCACACTTCCGAGGTGTGATTGCATAGGGACGCTACGAAGCCTTTACAAAGGCATGCAAAAGACTAACGACCCGCATAGTTACGGATCGGGGCGGACCATAACCCTCCCTAGTGGTCGGTACCTTAGCAAAGGCTACTACCCCAAAAGGACCGGGCTATACCCACCGCAACCCGATCCCCCTCTCGCTCCTTTCGAAAAGGGCCACTAGTACGATCACACACCTAATTATTCGGCTAAGGTCAGAGCCATGTAACACTGTGGTTGCGCATGTTTTCTTAGGTGGTTCTCCATGTTCCGATTAAATCAAGTGTTCTTGCATTACCCAAAACATTCATTATTAAACATATATCATTTCCATAAAAGACCCATTTAACCAACCCATGTTAAGCAACTAGCGTTTTCTACCCAAAACTTTATTTAAAAAGGGCTAGGCCAAGGATTAGGGTAAAAGATCTAGGTAAGTCCTTAAAAAGGTATTCCCGTCAAATTAATGCAATGATATCATAAAAGTAAACATTATTTATAATGCAATTATATAGGACAAAAGAGAACATGCAGGGGGAGAAGACCACTTGCCTTCCTCATCTATAGCAAAAACTTCCTCCTCTTCAAACAACTGCTCTTGATCGTCCCCGAGAGGTGGCTCAGTTGAAACAGGCACGATATCTACGATGCACACATAAAGCATGCAATAAATAAATCAGATCACCAATCAATCCTAAAGACTGAAAACATGCTACTAAAGCGAGTGGCTTGCTGAGACGATCGTAAGGACTACTAGAACGCTAAAAACGGAGCTATAACGGCGAAGTTATGCTAAAAACAAGGTATAAGGACTAATCCGATAAACTAACCTTTACGGGGACCTAACAGCAAGAATACGGGGGCTAAAACGCAATTATACTTAAAAACAGAAGGTCTAAACTATTAAAAGGGTGTTAAGGACCTCGGGTAGGGTTTTCTAATAAAACGGGGGCTTAAACATGAATTTCGGGACCGAATTGAAAGGATCTAATGGGGTGGAAGGACCGACTGCGAAAATAAAAGAACTCGGGGGTCTCTTTAAAGAAACGCCCCCGGTTGACCGTTACATGCGGGTTTGACCCGCGGGTCCAACGGATCGGGGCCGTGGATGGCCGATCCGACGGCCGGCCCACGCCCGCACGCGGGCCGGGGGCGGCGATCGCGCCGGCGGCGGCGCGCGCGCGGCGGGGTCGCCGGTGACGCCCAACTAGCGCTCCCGGCCACGAAAACGCGTGGGAAAAGCGTCTACGCGCGGCTGGAGACATAGCAAATGTTGACGGTTAATAGTTGTATCAAAGTTCGTTTATGACTTGCAAGCGGACAAGTCTCCCATCGTAGTCAAGGGACCCTTCTTCCCTCGAGTGGTGAACCCAAGGTATCGAATCCGTGGAACAATGTGCAACGCAAGGATTCAATCTAGTAAAGCAAGGTAAAGCTATCTAATGAAGACAAGTTGCATCTAATCTACTAACTCATAAAGAAAACGAATCTAATCTAATCTACTAAAGAGGTAACAAGAGAAAGCAAGAGATAACCAATCTAGAGAATCTAGATCATGCTTATGTTGTAGCCCCAAACAAGATAGATGAAGATAGAAAAGCGAATCTCGTTAAAAGCATCTTTAAATTGTGGCCTTCCCATCCGACTCCGAAAACACCCGCCTTTCGGAACCCCCGTTCTGTCACAACGTATCCCTATTCATGCGGGGAGCTTAGGGCGAGTTCGATAGAACAAGTTGAAATCACTTGGCCGGTCCGCATGCACCTCTAGCCACCGCGGCTACAAGAGCACCCTATGTAATCTAGCTATAGACTAGATTGTAGAAGAAGCAAAACCAAGAAGAAATCAAAATCATCGAGAAGGCACTTAATCGCTAGAAATCGGATTCACTTACAAACTTCACCATGAATGATTACATGAACAAGATCACCACCGGGCCCTCCCTCGATCTTGATCCTCGCTCCGAGCTCCGACGTGGTCTTCCATGCAAGGTTCCCACGTCGGCTAGGGAAACCCTAGACAACTAGCACGACCCTCATCTCCGAGATGGTGTCCCTCAAGCTTCTCTTGCTCCTCGGCGGCGGATTACGACTTCCATTCCGTGTGGCTCTCGGTCGGGGGGCTATTTATAGCCCGAGAAGCAATTAGGTCAAAGGAGAGGCCGATTGGGCCCCGAATTGGGCCGGGCCGGCCGGCCCGGGCCCACTTCGGCCCATCCCGCGGCTTGCTTCGCCGGTGTTGCTTCCCACGTCTTCTAGATGTTCTCCCTTTTTGCATGTGGGCCCTTGACGTCGGTTTCTCTCCGAATTGGACTCAACTCCTTGTCTTGCAAGATTCGAAGCACTTTTCTCGGTTCGGTCCTCGGAGTTTATCATCTTCTCGGGCTTGGTCCTTGGGCTCTTGGAGTCATGTTCACTTCATTGCTTGACTTGTATCGGGCTTCAAGGTCTTGTCATGAGGTGCTTAATGAGCTTATCCCGAAGTCTTGCTTTCAACGTTAAAACCCCGCGTAAACACACAACTCCAAAACCGACATGCACAAGTGAACTTGTTATACCACGGGGGTTAGTACCAATGAATAAGATACAAAAGTCATGCCAACACCGAAGGTAAACTCATGGCTAGGTTGACGGATTTTCACCGTCAACATCTCCCCCATGCTTAAACCTTGCTCGTCCTCGAGTAAGCCTTCGATGGATATCATCATTGCCAAACAATGTTTAAACCTTGCACTTGATCATACATGAAAAAAACATAATGCTCTCAAAAGTTTAATTCGTTAAAGTTCCATGATGTACTAGCCTTCACCTCTACGGAGGGTAGATTCTTATTAAGCTTATCCCACAAGTATTGACATGCTCCCAAAATTTAAATAGATCTCAGAATTTTTGAAATAAAGAACGAGACAAAGAAAAGCTAAACTAAGTTCACAAATTTAAATCATCTTGTATATTGCTCATGAGCTCTCATCTCACTTTTCTCTCAAGCCTATATATTCTACTCCTTTCCCTCTCATAACATATATGTGTGGTAGGCTTTATATGGAGCTTTGGGAAAGTTTAGTCCTACCAAGATTTTATAAATGAGGTGTTGTCAAAACAAGACAAGCTTCTCATGGTCTTACCGAGACTCGTCAAAAAGGTCATTGGAAAATAATTGTTAAATCAAGGAGGGGAAAGAGAAAAATACACACACTTTTAGATGAGTGGACATGTGCAAATGGCAAAGAGTGATCCCGAGGCACAAAGGAAGTCCTCGTCATCGGATTGCACATGGTTGGAAAATGAGAATGGATCTTTTTAACTTGAAGCCTTGAATGCACTCTTAGAGAACCTAGGGAGTTTGCTTTATGCTCATATATTTTTCTCTTTCTCATATTTTTCATTCTTTTCTTTCTTTCTTTCTTTCTTTCATTATATATATATTTTTCTTTCTTCTTGTGAGACCTTCACCTTGGAAGTCACGCATATCGCCGAATTTTTTCTTTCATCATTATATTATTTTTTTTTTAAAATACTCCCTTTTTGAACTCTAAAACTGCACCGTACCTACCTCCTCCCCCATGCTTAGACGTTGCTCATCCTCGAGCAAAGAGGCGAAAAATAAGGTAGGTACCGGGGTATTTTTCCTTGGAGAGATACTTGAAATCTTCAATGTCGGCACCGTCTTGCGATCTTCCTTGAATTGATGATCCATTCTCAACGATAGGTTGTGGTCAAGGAGGTAATCACGAAAGATGATATTTGGTTTAAGGGTGGATATCCGGCGAGGTTTGTGAAATCTCCGATGCGGGGATACACAATGCACGGATAAAAGGCTAGCAAAAAGATAGATACGCAAAAACGGAATGACCAGCTTCTTAGTCTCGGGCCAGAGAAATCATGGCCTGCAATAACTCACTCAAAAATAAATCTTGTACACAAAAGTTTATGCACTCAAATATATATAAGGCTCGGATAGGTTGAGCAACACACAAGTGATATTTGTGACAAGGTTAGCAATATTTTTGAGCATAAAAGACATCTTTAATCTATTCATATCTTGAGAGCACATAAAACACCATGGGTCTTTATTTTAATCATAACCTCCGCTGAAGATTAAGCTAGCATTTAGATAATTTCAGATTTGTATTTTTAAGAGAGCACTAGTTCAAACATGCATAAATCAATTACAAAGATAAACAAAGCGGCAATTATAATCATATATCATCATGGCACAAACTTTGTAACTTTACCAAAGGTAAAAACTTGGTGGCGACATTATTCATGATGAAAATAAACACTAAGATACACGCTGAAAATTAAACTAAAAACTGAAAATTAAAGCAAAGCTGAAAATACTACGCAAACATAGGCACATCCAAGCTGAAAATTAAAGAAAAGGGGGGAAAGGAAAGATAACTAAAGCTCCTCCTCTCTCTAATCTTCCGCCGGTGGTTGATATTGATAGTCTTGGTTGTTGTACCCTTGTAATAGGAATGCACCACTACTCCTATGAATTGTCCGACGGTGCTAGGTGAAGGTGTCCAAGCACATAAGCAATGTTTGCATTTCCTTCACCCATTTGGTTTGCATTGGTTAGGATGGCTGCAAAAATTTGCATGTTCCTTGCAGCGTATCCTCCAATGGTGGCCACATTTTGTTGTGGTTGAGGAAGGTGTGCATAGGGCTCCGCAAAGGCTACGTTGGGCACCGCAAAAATGGTGGGGGTATGGTCGCACCACTCCCCAATGCTTGCATTGGTACACCATCGTAGTAATTTGGCGGCGCGGGGTTCCTCCCAATGGTGGGACATAATTTTGTTGTGCACCTCCTTCTTGGGCCATAGAAGATCCTTCTCCTATAATTCTTTTCTTTTATTTTTTTTTTCTTCGCCAAAGACAAGAAGTCCTTCCTCTAACCGATCTTCTTCCCCTCAAAAAAAATCTTAATCTTCAAATCCGGAAGGGGCAAATTCACCTGGGCCACTTGGAAGCCTCCTCTCTTATCCTCACTCTTATATTTTCCTTTCTTCATATATTCCTAGGGAAGTCCCGGGTAGGAGATGATTTGGGTTCCTTGTAATACCCGGTTTTAAAGAGATAGTCAACATGGAGAGGTAACACCCCGAACCAATATCTTCCGAACTCGATGTTGCAACAACACCACCGGTTGATCATAGGTGAGTGGGGTCTATTGGCCACTTGGCAATCAAAGCCGAGTAAAGCCAATTCAACTCCGTGTTGGTTATCTTTGTCTCTCTTGTTCTCCCAAAAATCCACTTGCACAAAAGTGACACACTTGGATAATGGGTTCGGATAGTATTTTTTTTCGTTGATGGTCTCTTCCCGTGATCATACTCCAAAATCCTTCCCATGTGCCTTCATGCACATACTTGTTCCGGAGCTCCCTTTTGAAAGTAGGAGACACTCGCCCATGGGTCTACGATACTAGACATGCAATCGTTTCGAACATGAAAACCAATCGATCTATCGGGGATTGTGTTGAATGGATCCAAGGAAGCATTGGAGCCCTTACTCCCTTTACGGCATGGTTGCTAGCCTTAAGCATTAAAGTATTTTCAACACAAGATGATAGATAGATAATCCAACAAAGTTCGATTACATCTCAAGACCGATTGCAACCCATGGATGAAAGGAGATTACCCCATCAAGGTGCTAGAAATAGCATCACTGATCAAGGTTACCCTTCCGACGGTGTCTTCCTTCTTCTCCTCTTGTGGGCTCCCTCCAACGGAATGAGAGACTCGGCACTCCTTCATCAAGGGTATACGCCATGGTCATGAAAATTTCCTAGGCGAATTCTTTGTGGGTGTTTGCCGACACTCCGTTAGAGAATTGCACCGGTGTCCCGTGTGAAACCCAATATGTGGAGAGCTTGGTCGTCGATGTCGACGTTCGCTACAAGCCTCTACTTAAGGCGAGCGAGCTTCTTCTCCTCCTCCGTCATGATGACATACCCCTCGGAATACCGCGGAGCATATGGAGGTGGAGCGGATGATCGTGTCAAGTGGTGAGGTTGGACGGGCGGCTCCTCCATATGTTATTGAAGTTTGGTAAACCTAATAAACGAGTTTTGTGTGGCCCTCATGCCACCAAGGAGAAGAGTGGTTCCTCCTCAGTGGTGCCGTGTCCTCCCCCATACTCCAAGGAGACTTGGAAACCGAGCGCCTCCTCGAAGAGGTTGTCGATGATGGCTTAGACGACGATGATCCCTTCTTCTTCGGTGAAAAGGATTGTAGTTTTCTTCCATGATTGCAGCACTCTACCTCACAAATAAATATCCGGGGTTTTCACCCGGTAACAAGGTACACAAATATTATTTTGGAGTCCGGACTTTGAGTGGATTAAGGATGTGATTTGTTGCACGAAACAAACGCGGTGGATGGCTAAGTCTAAGGTGATTCCGGCCTACAAACTAGAGCACACGAACAAAGAGTTGGATGAAAGACTTACCTCTCTCCTCCTCTTGGCTCGGTTCTTCTCTCTGCATGTTGCTTCGTGATCGCGTACACCTTCCAAACGTTCCCGTCCACTCCTTCGATTGCATTATTGCTCCTTCCACTTGATGTTTTCGCTTTAACTCACTTCCATACTCCCTTGCCTCACATGCATCCATGATATTCCTACAAAACAAAGCCTTGGCTGCCCCCCCATGCTTGTACTTTGCATGTGGTTTAAATATGTTGGAGGGGCATCCCGTGATGGTGCATGCATGGTTAGGTTAACTAGATTGCCTCCCTTTAAGTGTGTTTAAGGCTAAGCACTCCTCTAATTTCGAAATTTAAAAATATTTTTCAGAGCCATGCAAGAGCTCAAGCATAAATTTAGAGAAGTTTTTAAACCATTAAAAACAAATGTAAGTTGAAAATATTTTTCGACTACGTCGATTTCGGTCTCACCGGTATAGTTTGCCTTCATTAGTTGAGAGCAAGCTTTTCCCGCTTGATCATGGGGGCATAGGTTTAGGTCCTAATTTTGATTAGATGAGAGAGATTTTGAATGAAATAAAATTAAGTGAGGCTTAGAAAAATTCTAATCTTAGAGAAACCGAGGATATGGATTTTTAAACCAACCAAAAATCAAGCTTCTAGGTTCACGCGAGTCCTACCACATGCTGAAATTTAAATAACATCTAGATACAAGTCGTGGCTCTACTCGTGTGTTTTTAGCATGAAAAACAAGTCAACCACAGCACCATAATGAGGGTGAAGGGTTGAGTTAGGTTCTGAAATTTTTTTTTTGGTTGTGGTTTCTCGAAAAAGAAGCAAACAAACACATAGGATGGTTCATGTAAAGGGTTTATGATCAAGCAAAATATTCAACCAAGAATTATGTCTCTAATATTGTTCAACCATTCTAAGTCTAATGTTTTGCATAGTAAAATTCAAAACTGGATTATTAAAAAGACTCGAAAAACCTGGAATCGGGTTGTCCTCCCGGTAGCTTATTCTTGACTCGACGAAACGGGTTGCCTCCCGCCTAGCGCTTCGTTTATAGTCCATGGCTAGACTTCTTCACTTGATTACTCCGGATCAACGCTCTTTGCGGGCGTTGCAATCTTGGGTACCCACTTTGGCTTAGTCATTTTTTTGGTCTTCACAGGCTGGCTTTGTCCTTTGGTCTTGACGGATGCAACATCTTCCTTGTGGCTCGGCATCTCGAACTCCGGTCCTTCGGTCGTGATCTTCATGGTCTCTAGTGTGATCCTTCATCTCTCCCGAATGAGTTTGAGTAGCCTTCGCCGTCTTGGGACCTTGGAGTTGTCTCGTATATTCCTCTTTGTTACCCATTGGGCGCCGGCAAATTGTCCCACTTGCGTCTCTAGCATCTTCATCATGATGAACACTTCGCATGTGGATCTTGCCTTGGCGACCTTTAGGTGTTGAGCTTCTTTCTCCATCTCCATCTTCTCCATCCTTGTTGACGGTGAAAATCCGTCAACCTAGCCATGAGTTTACCTTCGGTGTTGGCATGAATTTTATACCTTATCCATTGGTACTAACCCCCGTGGTATAACAAGTTCACATGTGCATGTCGTTTTTGGAGTTTAATGTTTATGCGGGGATTTAGTGTTGAATGCAAGACTTTCGGGGTAAGTTCATCAAGCACCTCATGACAAGACTTTGAAGCCCCGAACAAGTCATGCAATGAAGTAAAATTAACTCCAAGAAGCCGGGGACTTGATCCGAGAAGACGACATACTCCGGGGACCCGACCGGAAAAGTGCTTCGAATCTTCCAAGACAAGGAGTTGAGTCCAATTCGGAGAGAAACCGACGACATGGACCCGTATGCGAAGGGGGAAGCATCCAGGAAGCAAGGGAACCGACCTCGGGCAAAGGAGCCCGCGGGGCCGGGCCTAAATGGGCCCGGGCCGGCCGGCCCGGGCCCGGTCGGCCCCGGCCCATTTTGGGCCCAAAACCGTCGCCCTTTGCCCTAGCCGCCAATCGGGCTATTTATAGTCCCCCGACCGAGAGCCACGCGAGAAGATTTCGTCTTCGGCCGCCGAGAAGCGAGAGAAGAGAGGGACACCATCTAGGAGAGGAGAGGGTCGAGCTAGTTGACTAGGGTTTCCCTAGCCGACGTGGGAACCTTGCACGGAAGACCACGTCGGAGTTCCGGAGCTAGAAGCAAGATCAAGGAAGGATCCCGGTGGTGATCTTGTGTATGTATCATTGTTATAGTTGAATTATCAAGTTGAATCTTTTCTCGGCCGATCAAGTGTTTCCTCGAAGATTTCGTTTTTCGATCGGATTTGCTTATTCCAATTCTATTCTCGAGATAGATTACATAGGGTGTTCTTGTAGCCGCGGTGGCTAGAGGTACACGCCGGATCTTCCGAAAGAATCTCGACTTGTCTTTTGACTCGCCCTAAGCTCCCCGCATGAATAGGGATACGTTGTGACAGAACGGGGGTCTCGAAAGGCGGATGTTTTCGGATTTGGACGGGAAACCACGATTTAAAGAGGCTTTTATTAAGATTCGATTTGCTACTTCTTCTTTTGCTTGGAACTTCAACAAAAGGCTTACCCCGATCCCTCTAGATCGGTTTATCTACCCAATCTTACTTTGTTTTCTCCGGTTTTTAGTAGATTAGATCTGTTTTGTGTCTTTTACTTAGATGCATTAGGTTCTTTATTGAAGATTGCGTTATTTGGCTTTAATAGATTAAGTCTTGCGTCACACATTTGTTCCACGGATTCGATACCTTGGGTTCACCACTCGAGGGAAGAAGGGTCCCTTGACTACGACGGGAGACTTGTACGCTTGCGAGTCACGAACGAACTTTGATACAAACATTAACCGTCAACAAGCCCCTTTTTCTGGCGCCGTTGCCGGGGAACAAGTGATCAAGATTTTATTTTTTATTGCTTTTTTTGTAATTTTCAGTACTGATTTTGTTCTATTTTTGCATCTACTAAGCTTCAATCATCCTCAAAATACATCTAATCTAGTTTGTCTAACTCTAGTCTTTATAGATTTGTTTTGTTTTCTAGTTTTTTTGCATACTTTGTTTATTGCTAACCCTAACAGGAGATGGACGGCTACCTCTCCAACAAACCCAATAATTTTGTGGATGATCCGGAAAAACTTTACGAAAGCTAAGGAGACGCGAAGCACATCAAGCTAAAAAGCCGGATTTTGTAGATTCGGAGTCGGAAGACGAAGGATCGCAGGAATCTCCGGAGAATTCACCACCTCAAAGTCCGCGGGAAAACCGACTTCCACCAATGGGTGACCAACCACCGGAAGAACGCAAGATTGGGGAGCTATGCACCCCAGACATCATCGACCTACCAATCTTGAACCTCGACGAGATCGGAAGACCGTTCGAGATCAAGACCTCAACAATCCGCATGGTGCAACACTCACCCTTCACCGGCAAAGAGGATCCGAACCTTCACCTCCAAGCATTCATTCAACTATGTCAGACTTTCAACATGGAGGGGGTGACTCAAGATCAAATGAGGGCAAGGCTTTTTCCGTTTTCACTACTCGGGAAGGCGTTGCAATGGTTCCACTCTCAACCGGCGGAGACGGTGCAAAATTGGAACACGTTGATGAAGGCTTTCATGAAGGAATACTACTCACCGGGTAAAACTCAAAGCTTGCGTAATAAGATTGCCACCTTTGTTCAATATCCTACGAAACTATCTCGGAGGCATTTGAGCGCTTCAACGAGTACACCCGGCGGTTCCACATCACAAGTTCCCGAAAGAAGACCTCGTGCAAAAGTTCTATCAAGGACTCACCATGGCGTCAAGGACGATCATCGATGCATCGGCGGGAGGATCTATCATCGAGCTTACACCGACGGAAGCTTTCACGCTATTCAAGAAGGTCGCGGATAATGACACGTGGGCGTCATCCGGCGCCTACACCCGGCTCAACCCATGGGGAACGTCAAAGGAGTCTTGCAAGTGGAGAATGAAGACATACTTGAAGGCAAGATCGACTCGCTCATGAGGAGGTTGGAGAAGATGGAGATAGAAAAGAAAGAGGCTCAAGACTTGAAGGCCGCCGAAGCAAGGTCCACATGCGAAGAATGTGGAGAGTATGGCCATGTCCGCAAAGATTGTCCGGAGGAAGCCAAAGTGCTCGACTATATGAGGAAGGGAGAGTTGCCGAACTTCCGCTACGGCAAGGTAGGCCTCAATTTAATGCAAGCTCATCTATTCCTAACGCGGTTCCACTTCGGATACAATTGAAGGAGTTCATGGATGAGCAAGCTAAGATCAACAAGGACACCGTCACCAAGTTCAAGACCATAGACAAGGTGTTGGAGAACATCGATAGCAAAGTGACGGAGGTCGGAAGTTCCAATCATCAAGTGCTCAACATGATGAAGATGCTCGAGACGCAAGTTGGACAACTTGCGGGGCGCCTCACTAATGATGAAGGGAAGCTTCCGGACAACCCAAATGTCCCGAATCGGCGAAGGCCATTCAAACGCGTTCGGGGAAGGAGACCGAAGATCCGGAACGTACCGCGGGAGCAAGGAAGCCGAAACCGTCCACCAAGGTGGAAGGAGCTGCTAAAGAGAAGGTTACGGGGATCGTCACCGAGGAACCCGAATTCGAGATGCCGGAGATGACACGAGGATACCGCAACTCAAGCCACGCTACTTCCGAGGTAAACTTGACAACCACTTTGAGAAGTTTGTGGAAGTTGTGCGTAGACTTAGCATCAACATGCCGTTACTAGATGCCCTACAAGTACCTACATATTCTCGTTACTTTAAAGACATACTTGCAAATAAATATGAGATAGCAACACTCGGGGTAGATCATGTCAAGATGTCCGAGGAGTGTAGTGCAGCTATTGCTTATGGGCTAGAGAAGCAAAAAGACCCCGGTGCCCTACAATTCCATGTTCGGTTGGTTCTTTCAACTTCGAGAAGGCGTTATGCGACCTTGGAGCTAGTGTGAGTGTCATGCCGAGGGATGTGTTCGAGAAGTTACGCCTACCGATGGAGCCTACGGGAATATGTTTGGAGCCGGGTGACAACTCCATTCGCTACCCCTTGGGCATTGCTGAAGATGTACCCGTGAAGATTGGACACCACTTCATCCCCGTCGACTTCGTTGTGCTCGAGATGGGAGAGAGGGAGAAGCCGCCGCTCATCCTAGGGAGGCCGTTCCTCAAGACCGTGGGAGCAACTATTGATGTTGGCAAGGGGGAGATCATGTTCGATATCAACGGAGAAAGGAGTTCCTTCAAGTTCCGTCCAAGGATTGAGGCATGCAACATGATTAGAGTGAAGGTAGAACCAAAACAAACGGAGGGGCTGAAAAAGAAGAAGGAGCCGAAAAAAGTGAACGTAACGAAAATTAAAGAAGGTGTTGCATCCGTCAAGACAAAAGAAGAGAAGCCGCCTGTGAAGACCAAAAAAATGACTAAGACAACCAAGCCAAAAGACAAACCCGCGCCCAAGATGGTGCGGAAGTGGGTACCCAAGATTGCAACGCCCGCAAAGAGCGTTGATCCGGAGTAATCAAGTGAAGAAGTCTAGCTATAGACTATAAACGAAGCGCTAGGCGGGAGGCAACCCGTTTCGTCAAGTCGAGTCAAGAATAAGCTACCGGGAGGACAACCCGATTCCAGGTTTTTCGAGTATTTTTAATAATTTAGTTTTTGAGTTTTACTACGCAAAGACATTAGACTTAGAAGTGGTTGAACAAATATTAGAGACATAATTCTTGATTGAATGTTTGCTTTATCATAAACCCTTTGCATGAACCCTCCTATGTGCTTGTTTAATTCTTTTCTTTTCGAGAAACCCCTCAACCAAATAATTTCAGAACCTTAGCTCAACCTTTCACCCTCATTATGGTGCTGAGGTTGGCTTATTTTTCATGCTAAAACCACACGAGTAGAGCCACGATTTATATTCAAGTGTTATAAAAATTCAGCACGTGGTAGGACTCGCGTGAACCTAGAAATCAAAGCTTTTGGTTGGTTTTAAAAATCTTTATCCTTGGTTTCTCTAGGATTAGAAGTTTTCTAAGCCTATTCTAATTTTGTTCTATTCAAAATCTTTCTTATTTAGCCAAAATTAGAACCTAAACCTATGCCCCCATGATCAAGCCGGAAAACGTTCGCTCTCAACCGATGAAAGCAAACTATACCGGTAAGACCAAAATCGACGTAGTCGAAAAATATTTTCGACTTACATTTGTTTTTAATGGCTTAAAAACTTCTCTAAAATTATGCTCAAGCTCTTGCATGGCTCTGAAAAATATTTTAAAATTCGAATTAGAGGAGTGCTTAACCTTAAACACACCTAAATGGAGGCAATCAAGTTTGAATTAATCATGCATGCACCATTGGATTCCCTTTTATCAACTTTCACCAATTCCACATGCAAAGGACAAGCATGGTGGGCAGCAAGCATCAACTTTGCAGGATTTCAATGGTGGCATGTGAAGCAAGTGGAGCTAGGGAGCATGGACATGACCCAAAGCATGGAGCATCAAGTGGAAGGACCAATAATTCAAGAAAAGGAGTGGATGCAACTCGTGGAGCACGCGGGCGGGGAAAGTTGCGGAGGCGAAATGATCGTCTTTGGGAGAAAGACGCGCCGAGGAGGAGCCGGAGCACCCCGGGCCGGCCGGCCTAGGCCGGCCGGCCGCCTGCCCTATAAATGGCGTCCCCCCGCGCCCGTCTTCTGGGAGCAAGCTTCCCTCTCCTTCCCTTGTTTGTGTGTTCAAGTTTGTGTGCTCGTAACCTTCGTAGACTTAGCCAACCACCCAAGCTTGAGAGCTCAAGAAAAAATCCACCTCCCTAATCCACTCAAAGTCCACATCCGAAGCAAAGAGTTTAAGTGCCTAGTTTACCGGTTGCAACCCGGATTTTTAGTTGAAGAGAGAGTGCAGCAAGCATGTGGAAGAAGACCACAAGTCTCTTCTCTAAGAAGAAGAGTTCGTCGTCGTCCAAGCCGTCATCAACCACGTCTTCGAGGAGGCACTCGGTTTCCGAGTCTCCCCGAGCATGGAGACGGACACGGCACCACCGAGGAGGAACGACGCTCTCCTCCTTGGTGGGATGAGGGCTGCGAGAAGCACTTCCATGAGGTTCACCGAACCTCGTGGGCACACGGAGGAGCAGCCCGCGCCACCACGACGATCGACTCGCTCAACCGCACCACCTCCTTACACCCCCGACACAATCTTCGTACGGCTTCATCATCATGTCGGCGGAGGAGGAGGATAGGCTCGCCAATCTTGAGAAGAGGCTTGTGCCAAACGTCGAGCTCGACGACCAAGCACTCCACACCTTGGGTTTTCGCACCGACATAAACTACATGTTGGGGCACCTCGGGTGGGTTCGGTTCTCCAACGGAATCTCGGTGGACACCCACTTGGGTTACACCTTGGAAATTTTAATGACTATTGCACCCATTGTTGATGATGATGGGGTGCAAAGCTTGTCATTCCGTTTGGAGGGAATCCAACAAGTGGTTCCCTACGAGCACGTAAGGGAGCTGCTTGGATTCCACAAGGGCGCTCCGGAGAAAGTTGACGTGCCTCCCGGCATGTTGGCGGAATTTTGGGGCATGATCTCCGGAGATGCCCATCAACAACGCAAAAGCATCCGCAACCCCATTATCCGGATATTTCACTCTTGGATGTGCAAGAGGGTATTGGGGAGGATGAGGGAAACAAAGGTGACCGACACGGAGTTAAATTGGCTATACTCGGCTTTAATTGCCGGGCAGCCAATTGACCCCTCCTACCTCATGATCAACCGTTGGTGTTGTGAAGCAACATCGGGGGCTAGTGATATTGGTTCGGGGTGTTACCTCTCCATGTTGGCCTTTTCCTTGCGGCCGGGGATCGCAAGAAACCCCGACTACCTTTTGCGTGGTACCTCTCTCGGCATTGAGTATTTGCGGCAAGGCAAATACATTAGCGGAGATGAGAGAGGAGGTTATCGGTTGGCCATTGTGAACCTACCTCTTCCCAACGAGAGGCTTAGGCTTTTCAATGAAGGGAGAGAAGATTGGTTGGAAGAGGGACTACTTGTCCCTGCAAGGAAGAACAAGAGAGGAAGAATCGTAGAGGAGGGAACATCCTCTGCACAAGCGAGTGGAGCACAACCCGTGTGCAACCATTCGGCGGGGTCCCTCCTCCGCCAAGTTATTACGGAGGGCCACAAGAGCAAGCATGGGGGGGGTGGTGCACCGGTACCCCCACAAAATTATGTTGTGCCCAACGCTAACTTCGCGGAGTCCTACGCTCATCATCCCCAACCACAACAAAGCATGGCCATTATTGGAGGGTTTGCTGCAAGTAACGCTCAAAACATCGCAGCCATCCAAGCTAACGCAGCTCAACTTGGTGAAGGCAACGCAAATATTGCCTTTGAACTTGGACGCCTTCACCTTGTGGAGCCAAATCAATTCGTCGGAGGGAATGTCCAATCATATTACGAGCAAGGGTATTATTATCAAGATCATCAACATTAACCACCGGCGGAGGACTAGAAGATTTAGGAACTTTAGTTTTCTTTTCTTTTCTATTTCTCTCGTAATTTTCAGCTTTTGCTTATGTGTGTTTGCGTAGTATTTTTCTGTTTTTATTTAATTTTCAGCAAGCATGTATGTTTATTTTCAGTGTGTATTTCAACTTGATATCACCATTAATAAAGTCACCACCTTGATTATATCATTGGAAAAGTTACAAAATTCGTGCCATGTTGATATATGATTAAAATTGCAGCTTTGTTCATCTTTGTAGTTGATTTATGCATGTTTAAGCTAGTGCTCTCTTAAAAATACAGATCTGAATTTATTTAAATGCTAGCTTAATTTTCAGCGGAGGTTATGATTAAAATAAAGACCCATAGTGTTTTATGTGCTCTCAAGTTATGAATGGATTGAAGATGTCTTTTATGCTCAAAAATATTGCTAACCTTGTCACAAATATCACTTGTGTGTTGCTCAACCTATCCAAAGCCTTATATATATTTGAGTGCATAAACCTTAGTGTACAAGATTTATTTTTGAGTGAGTTTTTGCAGGCCATGATTTCTCCGGCCCGAGACTAAGAAGCTGGTCATTCCGTTTTTGCGTATCTATCTTTTTGCTAGCCTTTTATCCGTGCATTGTGTATCCCCGCATCGGTGATCTCACAAACTTCGCCGGATATCCACCCTTAAACCAAATATCATCTTTTTGTGACTACCTCCTTGACCACAACCTATCATTGAGGATGGATCATCAATTCAAGGAAGATCGCAAGACGGTGCCAACGTTGAAGATTTCAAGTATCTCTCCAAGGAAAATTATCTCCGGTACCTACCTTATTTTTCACCTCTTTGCTCGAGGACGAGCAACGTCTAAGCATGGGGGAGGAGGTAGGTACGGTGCAGTTTTAGAGTTCAAAAGGGAGTATTTAAAAAAATATATATATAATGATGAAAGAAAAAAAAAATCCAAGTGATATTCATGACTTTCAAGGTATAAAAAAATCAAAACTTCGTTGTGAAAGTCATGGACTGAATATATGACGAGGCAAGAAAAAATGAATGAATGAAAGAAAGAAAAGAATGAGAAAGAAAAAAATAAATATATTTGTGCGTAAAGTGAACTCCCCGGTTCTCTAGGAGTGCATTCAAGGCTTCAAGATAAAAAGATCCATTCTCAATTTTCCAACCATGTGCAATCCGATAACGAGGACTTTCTTTGTGCCTCGGGATCACTCTTTGCCATTTGCACATGTCCACTCATCTAAAAGTGTGTGTATTTTTCTCTTTCCCCTCCTTGATTTAACATTATTTTCCAATGACCTTTTTGACGAGTCTCGGTAAGACCATGAGAAGCTTGTCTTGTTTTGACAACACCTCATTTATAAATTCTTGTTAGGACTAAACTTTCCCAAAAGCTCCATATAAAGCCTACCACATATATATGAGAGGGAAAGGAGTAGAATATATAGGCTTGAGAGACAAGTGAGATGAGAGTTTATGAGCAATACATGAGATGATTTAAATTTGTGAATTTGGTTTAGCTTTTCTTATCTCGTTCTTCATTTCAAAAATTCGAGATCCATTTAAAACTTTGTGAGCATGTTAATACTTGTGGGATAAGCTTAATAAGAATCTACCCTCCGTGGAGATGAAGGCTAGTACATTATGGAACTTTAATGAATTAATATTTTGAGAGCATTATGTTTTCTCATGTATGATCAAATGCAAAGTTTAAACATTGTTTAGCAATGATGATATCCATCGAAGGCTTACTCGAGGACGAGCAAGGTTTAAGCATGGGGGAGATGTTGACGGTGAAAATCCGTCAACCTAGCCATGAGTTTACCTTCGGTGTTGGCATGAATTTTATACCTTATCCATTGGTACTAACCCCCGTGGTATAACAAGTTCACATGTGCATGTCGTTTTTGGAGTTTAATGTTTATGCGGGGATTTAGTGTTGAATGCAAGACTTTCGGGGTAAGTTCATCAAGCACCTCATGACAAGACTTTGAAGCCCCGAACAAGTCATGCAATGAAGTAAAATTAACTCCAAGAAGCCGGGGACTTGATCCGAGAAGACGACATACTCCGGGGACCTCGACCGGAAAAGTGCCGAATCTTCCAAGACAAGGAGTTGAGTCCAATTCGGAGAGAAACCGACGACATGGACCCGTATGCAGAAGGGGGAAGCATCCAGGAAGCAAGGGAACCGACCTCGGGCAAAGGAGCCCGCGGGCTGGGCCTAAATGGGCCCAGGCCGGCCGGCCCAGTCCGGTCGGCCCAGGCCCATTTTGGGCCCAAAACCGTCGCCCTTTGCCCTAGCCGCCAATCGGGCTATTTATAGTCCCCTGACCGAGAGCCACGCAGAAGATTTCGTCTTCGGCCGCCGAGAAGCAGAGAAGAGAGGGACACCATCTAGGAGAGGAGAGGGTCGAGCTAGTTGACTAGGGTTTCCCTAGCCGACGTGGGAACCTTGCACGGAAGACCACGTCGGAGTTCCCCGAGCTAGAAGCAAGATCAAGGAAGGATCTCGGTGGTGATCTTGTGTATGTATCATTGTTATAGTTGAATTATCAAGTTGAATCTTTTCTCAGCGATCAAGTGTTTCCTCGAAGATTTCGTTTTTCGATCGGATTTGCTTATTCCAATTCTATTCTCGAGATAGATTACATAGGGTGTTCTTGTAGCCGCGGTGGCTAGAGGTACACGCCGGATCTTCCGAAAGAATCTCGACTTGTCTTTTGACTCGCCCTAAGCTCCCCGCATGAATAGGGATACGTTGTGACGAACGGGGGTCTCGAAAGGCGGATGTTTTCGGATTTGGACGGGAAACCACGATTTAAAGAGGCTTTTATTAAGATTCGATTTGCTACTTCTTCTTTTGCTTGGAACTTCAACAAAAGGCTTACCCCGATCCCTCTAGATCGGTTTATCTACCCAATCTTACTTTGTTTTCTCCGGTTTTTAGTAGATTAGATCTGTTTTGTGTCTTTTACTTAGATGCATTAGGTTCTTTATTGAAGATTGCGCTTATTTGGCTTTAATAGATTAAGTCTTGCGTCACACATTTGTTCCACGGATTCGATACCTTGGGTTCACCACTCGAGGGAAGAAGGGTCCCTTGACTACGACGGGAGACTTGTACGCTTGCGAGTCACGAACGAACTTTGATACAATTATTAACCGTCAACAATCCTCCTCTTGATTTGAACGGCCTTCCCGGCGTCTTGACTTGGAGGTGGTGATTCCCTTGGAGATTTCGACGGTCCTTCGACTTCAACTTTTGAATCTAGGGTTTCCACCCCTTTAGCTTGTGTTGCACGTCTCCTTTGCCTGTAAAGTTTTCCTGGATCATCCACAAAAAAGTTTGGGTTTCTTGGAGAGGTAGCCAACCATCTCCGGTTAGGATTAGTAATAAAACAAAACTCTAAACATAAAAACTAGGGTTAATCAAAACTAGGTTAGATTGACTCTTTTTTTTTTCTTTTTGAGGATGATCAAACATAAGAGATGCAAAAGAAAATCAAAAGAAAAACTGAAAGATAAGTGATACTAGATCGGATCTTGATTGCTTGTTCCCCGGCAACGGCGCCAGAAAAAGGGGCTTGTTGACGGTTAATAGTTGTATCAAATTTCGTTTATGACTTGCAAGCGGACAAGTCTCCCGTCGTAGTCAAGGGACCCTTCTTCCCTCGAGTGGTGAACCCAAGGTATCGAATCCGTGGAACAATGTGCAACGCAAGGATTCAATATAGTAAAGCAAGGTAAAGCTATCTAATGAAGACAAGTTGCATCTAATCTACTAACTCATAAAGAAAACGAATCTAATCTAATCTACTAAAGAGGTAACAAGAGAAAGCAAGAGATAACCAATCTAGAGAATCTAGATCATGCTTATGTTGTAGCTCCAAACAAGATAGATGAAGATAGAAAAGCGAATCTCATTAAAAGCATCTTTAAATCATGGCCTTCCCATCCGACTCCGAAAACATCCGCCTTTCGAGACCCCCGTTCTATCACAACGTATCCCTATTCATGCGGGGAGCTTAGGGCGAGTTCGATAGAACAAGTTGAAATCACTTGGCCGGTCCGGCATGCACCTCTAGCCACCGCGGCTACAAGAGCACCCTATGTAATCTAGCTATAGACTAGATCGTAGAAGAAGCAAAACCAAGAAGAAATCAAAATCATCGAGAAGGCACCTAATCGCTAGAAATCGATTCACTTACAAACTTCACCATGAATGATTACATGAACAAGATCACCACCGGGGCCCTCCCTCGATCTTGATCCTCGCTCCGGAGTTCCGACGTGGTCTTCCATGCAAGGTTCCCACGTCGGCTAGGGAAATCCTAGACAACTAGCACGACCCTCATCTCCGAGATGGTGTCCCTCAAGCTTCTCTGCTCCTCGGCGGCGGATTACGACTTCCGTTCTCGCGTGGCTCTCGGTCGGGGGGCTATTTATAGCCCGAGAAGCAATTAGGTCAAAGGAGAGGCCGATTGGGCCCCGAATTGGGGCGGGCCGGCCGGCCCGGGCCCACCCGGCCCATCCCGCGGCTTGCTTCGCCGGTGTTGCTTCTCACGTCTTCTAGATGTTCTCCCCTTTTGCATGTGGGCCCTTGACGTCGGTTTCTCTCCGAATTGGACTCAACTCCTTGTCTTGCAAGATTCAAGCACTTTTCTCGGTTCGGTCCTCGGAGTTTATCATCTTCTCGGGCTTGGTCCTTGGGCTCTTGGAGTCATGTTCACTTCATTGCTTGACTTGTATCGGGCTTCAAGGTCTTGTCATGAGGTGCTTAATGAACTTATCCCGAAGTCTTGCTTTCAACGTTAAAACCCCGCGTAAACACACAACTCCAAAACCGACATGCACAAGTGAACTTGTTATACCACGGGGGTTAGTACCAATGAATAAGATACAAAAGTCATGCCAACACCGAAGGTAAACTCATGGCTAGGTTGACGGATTTTCACCGTCAACGACGAACCTAACCATGCGCTTGCACGGGTGAAACGAGCGGCGACCGAGGCGCGGCGTCCATGGGGGCGGACGGCCGCGGCCGGCGAGTGGCGGCGCACCCTACGGTCGGGTTTAAGTGAAAAGGAGGGCGGGGATATGGTCCTTACGGCGTGTAGGAGCTCCGGTGGGTGAGGATTTGATGGAAAAGGCGGCGGCGGCGGAGATCAACACCGGCGGCCGATCCTCAACGGGCGGCGACGGCGAGCTCGATTGGGGCGCACGGGAGCTCGCGGATTCGATTGGGTACACGAATTAGTTCACAAATGCAAAGAGGAAGTGATCGGGAGGGGTTGAGGAGCTTCACCGACGGCGGAAGAGCACGGGCGGCGGCAATGGCGCGGCCGGCGGCGGTCCAACTCGGTGGCACAAGCGGCTAGGGCACGGGGAGGCGTGTAGGCTTGGTTTTGAGCGAAGGGGGAGTGCGGGGGTGCTGCGGGGGCGCTTAAATAGGCTCGGGATGGAGGGGGAAGGCGGCTTCCGGCGGCATGGCCATCAATGGCCACGGCCTTGATGGGGAATTAAGGGGAGGGGAAGATTAAGGAGGGTAACCGTCGATTGAAGATGGGGAGTGAAAGGGGAGCTTCATTGCGGGCTTAAATGCGGCGTTTGAAGGTGAGGGGCGCGGGGAAGGTGGCCGGTAACGGCCGGCGCCGTGAAGGGGCGGGCGGGCGACTCGGGGCCGGGAGGTAGGGGAAAGGCCTAACGGCCGGCCCCACCCGTCGGCCGACCGCCCGCAAAAAGAATAAGGGGGGAAGGCGTGCCTGGGCCGGCGGGGGGGTCGCGATGCTAGGCCACTTGGGCCGGCCTACGCGCGCACGGGGAAAAAAAAAGAAAAAAAAGGCCGCCGGCACGGGATGGTTGCGGGCCAAAAGAGAAGAAAGGGAGAGAGATGGGCCGACTGTGGAAAAGAGAGAGAGAGGAGAGGGGAAATAAAGGTTTTTTTTTCTTTTTCTTTTAAATTTCTTTTCAAATTCATTTTTCAAACATTCAAACTTCAATCAAACAAAAATCCATGCATTCGAATCATGATGCACAAACACTTATTATTTCTAAATTATTTTAGTGATGTTTAAATATTTTAAAAGCCAATTTGTTTATTAATTTATTTATGTCCTTAAAGAAATTAAACCTAGCCGTTTGTTGCTAAGTTAATTTAGTGATGGAGTTTTAGGGTGTTACAAATCCTACCCCCTTAAAGAGAATCTCGTCCCGAGATTCAGGAAGATTAGAGAACAGCCGAGGGAATTCTTCCTTAAGTTTGTCCTCTCTTTCCCAAGTAGCCTCATCCTCTCGACCGGTGACTCCATTGCACCTTGCACATCCTAATGACTTTGTCGCGAGTAGCCCTTTCGAAGGTATCCAAGATCTTGACTGGGTGTTCCTTGTATGTCAGATCATCCTTTACCTCAAGTTCTTCCAATGGTAAATGCTCTACTCTGACCTCACTTGAACACTTTTTCAATTGAGACACATGGAACACATCATGAACACCGGCCAAGCGTTCAGGTAACTCCAACCGATAAGCTACTTCTCCACGTCTTTCCAAGACTTGAAAAGGTCCGATAAAGCGAGGTGATAACTTCCCTCTGATATTAAACCTTCGAAGACCTCGGATAGGTGACACTCTAAGATATGCATAATCTCCGACTTCAAATACTACTTCCCTTCTCTTAGGGTCCGCATAACTCTTTTGCCTAGATTGAGCAATCTTGAGATTTTCCCGAATTATCTCTACTTGTCTTTCTCGCTCTCCTTTATTATTTCCGGACCAAAGAGTTGACTCTCTCTCGTCCGGTTCCCGGAACAATGGTATCCCGCACTTCCTTCCATACGGTGCTTCGAATGGTGCCATCTTGAGACTACTCTGGTAACTATTGTTGTATGCGAATTCCGCGTATGGCAAGCTTTTATCCCAACTTCCACCATGTTTCAAGGCACATGCCCTTAACATATCTTCTAAGATTTGATTCGTCCTTTCAGTCTGACCATCTGTCTGTGGATGATATGCTGAGCTGAAATTTAACTTCGTATCCATAGACTCATGTAATTTCTGCCAGAATCGGGACGTGAACTGAGTGCCCCAGTCCGATACTATCTTCTTTGGAACCCCATGCAAACATACTATCTTTGATATGTATAGTTCGCTAACTTTGTTCCTGAATATGTGGTCTTTACTCGGTATGAAATGTGCAACTTTGGTTAATCTGTCCACTATTACCCATATCGAATCATATCCATCACGCGTACGTGGTAATCCCACTATAAAATCCATACCAATCTCTTCCCACTTCCATTCAGGTACCTGCAAAGTGGTTGTAGTAACCCCCGCTGGTCTTTGATGCTCGCTTTTACTCTTTGACATACATCACACGAGTGCCACATGAGCCGCAACATCTTTCTTCATGCCGTACCACCAATATTTCGCTTTAAATCTTGGTACATTTTGGTACTTCCCGGATGTATAGAGAGGGTGAATCGTGTGCTTCTTTCAATATAGACTCACGAAGATGTTTGATTTCTGGGTACACGAGATCCTGTTCTTAAACCAAATGGTTCCCCGTTCATCCTCTCTCGAATTCCGAAACTTTGCCTTGTTCAATCAACTTCTTGTATCCCTTAATCTTTTCGTCATCCAATTGTCCTTTTCTAATCTCTTGTTCAAGAGTTGACTCAATTTCTAAGGTCATACTTTCGCTTGGTGCAGCTATCCCTAGATTGAGTCGGGCCATTTCCCAACACAGTTCCTGGGGCATTAATCGAGCTACTAACATGTTTGCTTGACTCTTACGGCTCAAGGCATCTGCCACCACATTGGCCTTTCCTGGATGATACTATATATCCAAATCGTAGTCCTTAATCAGCTCTAACCACCTTCGTTGTCCGAGATTGAGATCTCTTTGGGTAAATATGTACTTTAGGCTTTTGTGGTCCGTGAATATCCGACACCTATTTCCAATCATATAGTGTCTCCAAATCTTCGGTGCGTGCACTATAGCCGCCAACTCTAGATCATGAGTAGGGTAATTTTGTTCATGCTTCCTTAGTTGCCTAGAAGCATATGCTACCACTTTTCCTTCTCCGCATCGAACACATCCTAGACCTTGCCTTGATGCATCACAATACACATCAAATCCTTTGTGTATATCAGGCATTATCAGTACTGGTGCGGTGGTCAGTTTCTTCTTTAATTCTTCAAAGCTAGCTTGGCACCTATCATCCCATTTAAACTCCTTTCCCTTCTCCAACAAAGAGGTGAGGGGTTTTACAATCCTCGAGAATCCCTCTATAAACCGTCGGTAGTAGCCTTGCCAAACCAAGAAAACTCCCGATCTCCGGTACATTTTTAGGTGGATTCCAATTCGGTACGTCCCGAACTTTACTCGGGTCTACGCAATTCCTCCGTCGGTGATAATGTGCCCAAGAAAAGAGACCTCCTTCAACCAAAAATCACACTTGCGGAATTTGGCATATAACCGATGCTCTCGAAGTTTCTACAATACCAATCTCAAGTGTTTCTCATGTTCCACTTCATTCCGAGAGAATACTAGGATGTCATCTATAAATACTACCACAAACCTGTCCAAATATTCCATGAATACCTTGTTCATCGGATACATAAAGTATCTTTGGAGCATTGGTCAATCCGAAAGACATCACCGTGAACTCATATAGACCATATCTTGACGTGAAAGATGTTTTAGGAATATCCTCCATACGAATCTTCAGTGATGGTAGCCGGATCGCGATCTATCTTAGAGAAAACTTTCGCCCCTCTCATTTGATCGAACAGATCCTCGATCCGGGGTAAAGGATATTTATTTTTGATAGTGACCTCATTGAGAGATCGATAGTCTACACACATCCTCCTAGATCCATCCTTTTTATCTACGAAGAGTGTGGGGGCTCCCCATGGTGATGAACTAGGACGGATAAACCCTTTACTTAACAATTCCTCTATTTGTTTCTTTAATTACGCCAAACCTTTAACATCCATTCTATACGGTCTTTTGGATATAGGAGCGAGACCGGGTAAGAGTTCGATACCGAATTCAATGTCTCGGTCGGTGGCATACCCGGTAGGTCATCGGGAAATACATCCGGTACTCATTCACCACCTTAATATCCTCCAAAGACTTTTCCTTTCATTGAATTCACTATCTCCTTTCCAAAAGGTGACGGTGTTGCGATAAATTCTATTCGTCCCCTTGTGGACTAGTCAAGTGAACCGATTTCTCCCGGCCTTTGGATAACCCCATCATACTTTCTTAACCAATCCATCCCTAAGATTATATCTATGCCCCAAGATTTTAGGACTACCGATTGGATGGAAAGTCTATCCCCATAATTTTAAGGTTTACTTGTGGGCACGGATGACGCTTTCATATCACCGCCCGGTGAACTAACAAGCAACGGTTTCTTCATTGGACTCACAGGCATATTATGCTTTGCTACGAACTGATCAGTAATAAATGAATGCGTTGCTCCCGAATCAAATAATACTGTAGCAGGTACGGAGTCGATAGGGAACGTACCAAGCACAACCCCAGAAGCGTCTTGTGCCTGCTCCACAGTCATGTTGTGCACCCTGCTGCGCACATAATTTTGTTGTGCTTTGTTGCCTGGAGTACCTGCATTTCCGGGGCGCGCTGGAGTTGATGACTGTCCAACTTTCTGAATATTACTCCTCTGGGGAGTCTGCATTCCACGTTTAGGACAGTTATTAGCATAATGTCCCAACTCGCCACATTTGAAGCATCCGTTAGGCTGCACGGGAGTGGTGTTCCTTGCCGGTGCACCCGGGGGTAAGAGCCGGGCGGTTCTCGCCGGAAGTTTGGTGTGCGAGGAGTTTGCGGGTTGAATCGTTGAGGAAGCCTGGAAAGAACGCTGCAGCTCCATGTTCCGTGGGTGCTTTCCATCATGTCCTCCGAGAGCGGAATGGTGTATTCGTTGGTAGCCGTAGCGTGGGCGGGTATGGCTGCTCGGACCGACCCCGGGATTGAAACTTACGCTTCTGCTCCCCGAGCTCTCTGCATTTGTTCTCTAAGACAATTGCCTTGTTTAACAGAGTGGCAAAATCTGGAAAGGTATGGCTCTGGAGCTGATAATTTAGTGGTCCTATCAATCCATCAAGGAAGCGTTCTTGCCTTTTCGGGTCTGTGTTGACCTCGTCCGGAGCATAGCGAGACAACTGAGTAAATTTGTCAAGGTATTCGTTTACAGACATATTGCCCTGTTTCAGAGCAAGGAACTCTCTCTGCTTTAGCTTCAATACCCCATCAAGCATGTGGTGAGCGCGAAAAGCATCTCTGAACTGCTGCCATGTAATGGTGTTGGGCGCAGGGTGAGCGACTGTGTAAGCATCCTACCAATCTGATGCCTGCCCTTCCAGGCGTCCCGAAGCATAAAGGACCATTTCTCGGTCATTACACTGAGCTCTCTCTAACTTTTTGGTAACGGTTTTCAACCAATCGTCAGCATCTAGCGGATCGGTTGAGTGGGAGTAGGTGGGAGGGTGGTGGCTCATGAACTCCTTATGCTTGTCTCTCGGAGCGGGTGGTGGTAGTGGGGGTGGTGCCCTGCCGGCTGATTTTGCTTTGGGCTTGTATGTCCCGCACCGCGGCGGTGAGGTTCGAATCGGCTGCATCCGGGCGGCGAAGAATTGCCGGGTAGCGGGATCCATTGTGGGATTGGGCGGGGGAGGTGGCACCGGGTTTTGCTGGTTGGCTATATGTGCCCGAACAACTGGTTGGACGTCCTGTCCTCCTCCTGACCTGGTGTTTACCATCTGATTGTTAGAGAAAGATATTTCAGATAAGAATATCGAGCTGATGTATAAAGAAGTAAGTTTGAATTAAGGAATCAACATGGTTTTCTTTTCCGTGACAGATTTGGTTGACCTCGGTAAAACCGTTGTATCCCATAGTGTCCTTTCCAAAAAATTATGAAGTTTTGCCAGGCCGTTCAAAACATATTCATGAAACTAACCCCACTGGTTTTATCTCATTTGGAAAACCACAACTTGAGATAAAATTCGAACACCGCAGCTGTGTTAGCATGGTTTTACAGATTCTGTTAGCCCCATTGTTCTGTTTATAACTCTCTGTATATTAATCCTTTAGTGCTGAATTTTGGATAGAGGTTGATCCACAAAATTTGTGAACTAACCCAACTTGATTTAGGTCAATCGGAGTTCTGTAGCTTGAGTTATGATAAAAACATTGCTGTGCTGTCAAGGAGCTGCGCGAACAGATTTTGTATGATTGATTTGGTTTGATAAGTAAGGTAGAAGACAACTTGGAATTGAACCCCAACTAACCATTAACTTAACATGATTTTTCTTGTTGCATTTGTGGCCATCACTCCACAATACAACTCACTCACACAAAGATCCAAATCAAACATGGTTCAATCAACAACTTATTACAATCGTTCGTCCTCGCAGGAACGTCTACCGGAAAAACAAAAAGAGGGTGGATATCCTAGTTCCTATTCCACTGAAGACTAGTGGTTGCTGCTGGAGTGCCGTATCGAAGTCTTTTGCGTGGAGGCGAACGGGAAGGACAAGATGCTTCTGCTTCGTCGGGTGGTTGCTGTCCTGCCAGCTGGGCTTCCAGCTGAGCTATTCTTGCCTGTGCATTCTGTAGCTCCCGATGTGTCCTATCCAACTCTGCTGTCGCTCCCTCCAAGTCTGTGTTAAGAGCTGCCGTCACTCTAGCAAGTATATCAACACGGCTATCTCGGAAGTCCCCCATAGGTACCACGGTGTTTTCTGTACCACTGACTCTGCTGGGGACGAATCGGAAGTCTGTGCCTTCTATACGATCATGGAATGTGTTGCTGATAGACCATAGTGCTCTTCTCGCGGCATCGTTGATAGCAGCTGCTTCTGAGGCAAAATGTGTTGTGCAGGGGTGGATTGTACGGGTCCTCCATCTACCTGCTTGTGCCGTGGCAACCCTGACATGGACCTCTGTGGTATAATAATCCCTCATCCCCGGCTCTACATAGTGCTTGGTGATGTACAACGGTCTCACTGCATGCTCTATCTCCTGCAACAGTTCCTCCAATAGCTCACAGAATGGAGCGTCCGGGCCGACGTAGGTGTGCTCATGATACTCGGCCTCCGTGATACCTATGCTCATCACCTTGCTGGTCTCCATTTTCATTGTTATTGTTGTTGTCCTCATTCTGATTATCATTGTTGTCCTCTCCATTGCCCACAGCACTGTTGTCATCCTCCAATCCCTCTATGTCCACATCCTCTTCTTCTTCTTCACTTTCATCCTCATTTTCATCATCTTCTTCACTGGAACTATCTTCACTGCTACTAGAATCATCTCCGGAGTCATCCGGATCATTACTTGCAGCATTTTGTTCAAGCTCTTCTTCCTCTACCACATCTGGTTCTGGCACAGCTTCAACCTCTGGTGGAATTATTATGTCTCCATCTGCATCAACCTCCAGAAAAACTCCATCATACAGCTGTGGATGTTCCTCTGCCCCATCATCCTCAAACACGATTTCCTCCGAATCCTCCTCGGCATTTTCCCCGGTGTTGCACTTGCCGATATCCTCGCTCCACGCCTCCGGTACAGTAATCGTACCGGATAGTCTCCAACCTCCTCGCCGCATCTCCTCCAGCTCGGGCCTCCTCCGGACTGGCCGGGTAGCGTGGAGCCAACTGCCCTGAAGGAAGGCGACCACCGGTGCTCTTGCGGGCAGTCTGACGAGTCCTGGCCATCTGTTAAGAGAAAGTGAACTCAGCATAGAGGAAATCAAAATGATGCAAATTTTCAACGAAAAGAACAAGAACAAATTAGATTTTTATGCAAAAATAAAGTGGTTTTGAAAGATGACAGAATGATCTAGAACATGAATCCTTAAATTTCGTCAATTTCTAACTAAGGTTGCGTTCCTACGATCAACACTCGCTCTAATACCACTCGTCACACCCGATTTCGAAGAGGAACCAAGTGCATCTCATATGTGCGCCGGGATCAGTTCACACACATATGATAGACAAAAATGTGTGAAATATCATAAACAGTATTCAAACGTATTTCAAAGTTTAACCTCTTATTACACTCATGCGGGAGACTCGAAGGTCTCTAACAACGGAAAACGATAACTACTCGTTGAGTCCTCGTCTTCCGCCCCCACAGGCACTTGACTGGGGGATCCGCAAGCCTCACAGCTCATCGAAGTCGTCATAGAACTCTCCTCCAAAGTTTTCCTCTGAACAGCGATAAGCAAGGCTGAGCACACTTATGGTTGGAGCTCAGCAAGTGGGGGAAAATGCAAGGCTATCAAGGATAGGCTAAGGTTTTGCAGCGGTTAGCATTTTAATGTTGGTCAAGTTTTAATTAAAGAACACCTAATTACTATGTGTAAGTTCGTACCATCCCACTTAAGAAAACTTAAGTACCAAAACAGCCCAAGCTCAACGAGCTTCACCAACCACGATTTATCTCGTCTTTAAGTTTATTAATCATGTGAGGGTCCAAGCCGCTCATGACCGTGAGCACGGCTGATCGATCGCTTTACACTCGCGAGGTTTGCACACTTTACCCACGGTTCGCGTAAAAGCTCCGAAGAACTTTAAACCCAACCATGCGATGCGGCCAAGCACCATACCACACTTCCGAGGTGTGATTGCATAGGGACGCTACGAAGCCTTTACAAAGGCATGCAAAAGACTAACGACCCGCATAGTTACGGATCGGGCGGACCATAACCCTCCCTAGTGGTCGGTACCTTAGCAAAGGCTACTACCCCAAAAGGACCGGGCTATACCCCCCGCAACTCGGATCCCCCTCTTGCTCCTTTCGGAAAAGGGCCACTAGTACGATCACACACCTAATTATTCGGCTAAGGTCAGAGCCATGTAACACTGTGGTTGCGCATGTTTTCTTGGGTGGTTCTCCATGTTCCGATTAAATCAAGTGTTCTTGCATTACCCAAAACATTAACTATTAAACATATATCATTTCCATAAAAGACCCATTTAACCAACCCATGTTAAGCAACTAGCATTTTCTACCCAAAACTTTATTTAAAAGGGGCTAGGTCAAGGATCGGGGTAAAAGATCTAGGTAAGTCCTTAAAAAGGTTTTCCCGTCAAATTAATGCAATGATATCATAAAAGTAAACATTATTTATAATGCAATTATATAGGACAAAAGAGAACATGCAGGGGGAGAAGACCACTTGCCTTCCTCAGCTACAGCAAAAACTTCCTCCTCTTCAAACAACTGCTCCTGATCGTCCCCGAGAGGTGGCTCAGTTGAAACAGGCACGATATCTACGATGCACACATAAAGCATACAATAAATAAAACAGATCACCAATCAATCCTAAAGACTGAAAACATGCTACTAAAGCGACGGGCTCGCTGAGACGATCGTAAGGACTACTAGAACGCTAAAAACGGAGCTATAACGGAGAAGTTATGCTAAAAACAAGGTATAAGGACTAATGCGATAAACTAACCTTTACGGGGACCTAACAGCAAGAATACAGGGGCTAAAACGCAATTATACTTAAAAACAGAAGGTTTAAACTATTAAAAGGGTGTTAAGGACCTCGGGTAGGGTTTTCTAATAAAACGGGGGCTTAAACATGAATTTCGGGACCGAATTGAAAGGATCTTACGGGGTGGAAGGACCGGCTGCGAAAATAAAAGAACCGGGGGTCTCTTTAAAGAAACACCCCCCGGTTGACCGTTACATGCGGGTTAGACCCGCGGGTCCAACGGATCGGAGCCGTGGATGGCCGATCCGACGGCTAGCCACGCCCGCACGCGGGCCGGGGGCGGCGCTCGCGCGGCGGCGGCGGCGCGCGGCGGCGGGATCGCCGGCGACAGCCCCAACTAGCGCTCCCGGCCACGAAAACGCGTGGGAAAAACGTCTACGCACGGCTGGAGACATAGAGAACCTAACCATGTGCTTGCACGGGTGAAACGAGCGGCGACCGAGGCGCGGCGTCCCTAGGGGCGGACGGCGGCGGCCGGCGAGTGGCGGCGCACCCTACGGTCGGGTTTAAGTGAAAAGGAGGGCGGGGATATGGTCCTTACAGTGTGTAGGAGCTCCGGTGGGCGAGGATTGGATGGAGGAGGCGGCGGCGGCAGAGATCAACACCGGCGGCCGATCCTCAACGGGCGGCGACGGCGAGCTCGATTGGGGCGCACGGGAGCCTGCGGATTCGATTGGGTACACAAATTAGTTCACAATTGCGAAGAGGAAGTGATTGGGAGGGATTGAGGAGCTTCACCGACGGCGGAGGAGCACGGGCAGCGGCAATGGCGCGGCGGCGGCGGTCCAACTCGGTGGCGCAAGCGACTAGGGCACGGGGAGGCGTGTAGGCTTGGTTTGGAGCGAAGGGGGAGTGCGGGGGTGCTCTGGGGGCGCTTAAATAGGCTCGGGATGGAGGGGGAAGGCGGCTTCCCGGCGGCATGGCCATCAATGGCCACGGCCTTGATGGGGAATTAAGGGGAGGGGAAGATTAAGGAGGGTAACCGTCGATTGAAGAGGGGAGTGAAGGGAGAGCTTCATTGCGGGCTTAAATGCGGCGTTTGAAGGTGAGGGGCGCGGGGAAGGCGGCCGGTAACGGCCGGCGCCATGAAGGGGGGGTGGCGCGGGCGACCCGGGGCCGGGAGGTAGGGGAAAGGCCCGACGGCCGGGCCCCACCGTCGGCCGACCGCCCGCAAAAAGAATAAGGGGGGAAGGCGTCTTTGGGCCGGCGGGGGCTGCGATCCTGGGCCACTTGGGCCGGCCTACGCGCGCGCGGGGAAAAAAAAAAAAAAAAAGGCCGCTAGCCCGGAATGGTTGCGGGCCAAAAGAGAAGAAAGGGAGAGAGATGGGCCTACTGTGGAAAAGAGAGAGAGAGAGAGAGGGGAAATAAAGGTTTTTTCTTTTTCTTTTAAATTTCTTTTCAAATTCATTTTTCAAACATTCAAACTTCAATCAAACAAAAATCCATGCATTCGAATCATGATGCACAAACACTTATTATTTCTAAATTATTTTAGTGATGTTTAAATATTTTAAAAGCCAATTTGTTTATTAATTTATTTATGTCCTTAAAGAAATTAAACCTAGCCGTTTGTTGCTAAGTTAATTTAGTGATGGAATTTTAGGGTGTTACAATGGACGAGTCTCCGGACCACGAGCCAACCCTTATCGAACGGGGCATGGGCGTCCACTTGAGTCACCCAATAACAACTCAATGAGGAACCCACAATTCACGACCCGCTCGATGGGAGTTGTGGATACCTCACCCTTTTGTCCCGTGGAGGGATGGCGAAGGGGCGTGTAAACAAGACGGAGAGTACCCCTCGATCACCTTGACTGGGCCCAGGCTCGGGGGCTCGACGCATGGCTACACCTCCTGGAAATGCACCGGACGCAGAAGTGTGCCAAGTACGTGCGCATGGCACCGCCGAGGCCGGCTGAAATAATGCCGAAGTCGGCTGAAACTAATGCCTCGTACACCGGCAGACTCTGCGGAAAAACCTTGCAGGAGCACCCATGCTACTGTAAGGCTTCGGGGGCTACACCCGCTTGTGCACTAGCGCGCCCCCACGGAACAGCGCAGCATCCAAGAGGAAAGAGTGTCCCATCAGCACGCATCAGCCTCTGCGGGGTCCCAACGGGTACCGCCGCAGAGGCTCGGAGGCTACTGTCGGGGACAGCCATAGGGGTCCCCTAAAACACCGAGGGAAACCCATTTTCTTTCACAAATACTAAAACACAAGCGAACCCACAAACCGTAAAACACGCTCGAGACAATCACAGCCCAGTGGCAAGGGCCCGCGGTCCTATCCCACCAGAACAGGTAGCCCCTGCACCCCTCGGGCGAAACTCCGCTTCGCTCGAGGGACACAGCCTCGTACTTACGAGACTCCGCCTCGCTCGAGGGCTAGATGCCCCATCGGGCGAAACTCCGCCTCGCTCGAGGGCTGGACGCCCCATCGGGCGAGACTCCGCCTCGCTCGAGGGCTGGACACCCCCTCGGGTGAGACTCCACCACGCTCGAGGCTCTCACGGGCCCATTGCTCCCGCAACCAATCCCCCAACCGGAGCATTTAATGTTCTGACACGTGTAGGCGCCCAAGTCAAAGACGTACCCGTGCCATGTCGTCTTTCTGACACCGCCTGGGAATCATACCTCGGCGTTGTTTCGCCAACCCTCCTAGTGAGGCCATCCCCACCACTGTACGGCACTGTGCGGTAAGGCCAGCATCAGCTCCGTGACACTGTACCCACTCTCGTACGGCCCGTGCGTCGCACCCTCGAAAGAGGACGGAGGAACCCTCGAAAAGGGGACGGACACCTGTCTCATGCTCGCCCAGGACGACGCCGTGACGACAGACCAGTGAGGCACGTCTCCTCCGTCACCATCAGCCTTGTGCGTCCCTCCCTGCTACCATGACGCCATCCCGGGCAATGCAGCCCCATCCCCGACGTTGTGAGAGTCCGGGACGACAAGACGCCGCCACGCCTGCTGTTGTGCACCTTACGGCCTCCCGTTAGCCGCACCCTCGAGTCAGTGTACGGACGGCGACCGAACAGGAAGTCCCCACACAGCCACCCTCGAAGCCGCTCCTGGGCAGGAATAGGACTCGCCACGACGCCCGGCGGGAACAAGATTCGCCAGGACGCCATCAACTCTACAGCGCTGTACACCGTACCACCGCACGTAATTAGAACAGTGTGGCATGATTGTAAGTTCCCCCCCTTGGCCTATAAAAGGAGGGGGCAGCCCCCCGGCCGCAAGGGGGACGACGGACAGTGCACACTTACACGCTTTCTGCCTTCACCGCGATATTGGCACCAAGCCTCAATCAACCTTCAGGGACCTGGAGGCCCTGCCTCCTCTCCCACCTCGCTTGTAGCTCCCATCTGCAAGCACCACGGTGCAAAGCAATACAGTGCCTCGAGCACACCACTGCTGGATGTACGGCCCCGGCCGGAACCAGGATAAACCTCGTGTTAGTAGTTGCTTAGCACCGGCCATCGAGAGATAGATCTCAGCGCTCGTACTAGTTAGTGTCGGGACTACTTTCTGCACTGACAAGAGGGGAGTGTGTGGATGAGTAGAGGTGAGGTGTGATGATCCGTTCTTCATCCACCATCCCTTTGTATCTCGTGAGTGGCGTCATTCTTCATTTAGACTAAAGTTGTATTCCAATTAGACTAAAGTCGCATTCAAACATGGGTGATATGTTCTAGTGTTCTTCGTCTGTTCTTGATCATAGGCTTTATGTTCAGGTACATAACCCCGTTTGATCTTGCGGAGGAGTTACATAGTAGACTTATCTGTTTGTGTGACTGCCTGTCAATTAGAATATAGGGAGTCTCATGCATATCTGAATTAGATCAAAGTGACATTCATATCTCTTCGTATTGTCTCAATTCCATGATGGCCAAGGTCTAGCTGTACTCGTGGGTTCGTCACTCCGTATCTAAACGGAGTGCTATAGTGTTGCTATGGGACGTCAAAAGTATCTGTGCTATAGTAGTAGTCGGTAGTGTAGATGTGGTATCTGGACTATGGGTTATCCTTCGATTGCCGTATATCCCACGGTTTGTCTTGGGGCAGGACGCGGTAGTGACAGCCGTTGGACCCTTACGGAAACCCCCACGTTCGGTGTTGACGGTTCAAAACCGTGCTCAAGTTCACCGCAAGCCTACGGGTGACTTGGAGCCTTTTTCACCAAGGAGGGTCCTCCCTAGATTTGTCAATCCAAGGATCAGAAGCAAACTCCTAGGATTCTCCATCTAACCTATCAATCTAACCTGACACAAAGCATTGAGTGCATAAGAAGATAAACCTTAAAGATATGTGAGTTATAGCATAAGGTTGATCGCCGACAAGGTAAGGAGCAAGCAAGGGAAACTAAGGCCTATCGTCTTCAAGTCGTAGTTCTAGAAAAAAGAGCAAGCACGACATGCATCTCATCCAAAGCCACTGTTAAACTACTATCCTCCGGTCCGATTCTGAAGATGCCCGCCTTTTGGAGCCATCGTCCTGTCACAACGCATCCTATTCGTGTGGGTTAGCCTAGGGTGAGTTCGAGAAGAACAAGTTGAAAACACTTGGTCGATCCGGTATGCACCTCTAGCCACCATGACTGCAAGATCACCCCAAGAAATCTATCTATATAATAGATTGAAGACGAAGCATAGCCAAGCGAGAGCAAAATCATAAAAGGAGGAATCGAGACGCTAAAAGAACTGATGACCTGAAGTACTTTACTCACATAATAAATGTGTTTAGATCATCTCCACCGAGTACATACCATTGATGACCTCAACTAGCTCCGAAGCTCCGCCATGGCTCAACCGTGCAAGGCGGCTAGGGTCGGCCTAGGCCATCTCCTAGACAACACACTTGAAGGCGGTTCTTGTCTCCCTCTGGTGCTTGCTTCTAGGTTTCGCCGAGTTGTGATGAATGGATCTGAATGGGTAACCATCTTGGGGTGCCTAGGGGTTTTATTTATACCCTTGGGGTGCTTTGGGGTGTGCTCCACCTTGCCCTGTACGAGATCCCCCCTGGGAGAGAAGCAAACTTGGTTTCCATAAAATCAGCCTCGTCCAGATTTTCCTGATTCACAGCCCTTCCTTGTCGGCACCATATCTCACACGTACAGACTCCAAATAATGCAAATTCGGTATCCAGTTTGTGTGCCACGAAACTATTTTCAACTTTTATATTCATTGCTTTCCTTGGAAACGAAGATAAGATCCCCAAAACAGCCTCAGAATATAATCTATCTGATTTTGGACATGTCTGCGTAGATAGCATTTCGAGGGCCATATCTCCTAGCTCCTTGACCTGAATTGGGCCTTCCATATGTCCAAATAGAAGCTAACATCGAGGCCCACAACTTTGGTAGTCAAACTTTTGCCATTAGAGGTCGTTTAGGTCTCCGAATCTGCACCGAAACATCATGTTGTCTTGGGCTGCGAGAATATCCCTCGGGCTGAGTTGATCTCGTTGGTAAACCTCCAAGTTCCCAGAGTTTTACATGTTGATGCTTAGGTCCTTGGATCATTTGGAGTCGTGTTCACTTCATGTCTTGACCTCTGACGGGCTTCATGATCTTCTCATAAAGTGCTTGATGAACTTGTCCCGAAAGTCTCCTCTTTAACGTTGATTTCCTGCGTAAACAACAAACTCCAAAAACCAGATGCAAGTGTGAACTTGTTACATTATTAGTATGCCTAGTGGCGGGTTAGTTATAATTCAAAGATCAAAACAAAGTGCAACAAGTGTTCTTGGTTGACGGAAAGTGTAACAAGTGTTCTTGGTTGACGGAAATCGACCGTCAACATACCCCATGCTTAAACCTTGCTCGTCCTCAAGTAAGTTTTCAATGGATATCAGTATTGTCTTTCATTGTTCATACCTCGCACTTGATCACACATGAGAAAGCATAATGATCTCCAAGTTTATATTTGTTAAAATTCCATAATGTAACTAGCTTTCATCTCTATGGAGGGTAGATATAATTTAAGCTCTTTCCACGAGTAATGAATCATGCTCCACAAAATTCAAATAGGTCTTAAAAACTTTTGAAGTGAAAAACAAGGTGAATAAAAGAGTTAAACCAATTAAAAAAATTTAAACCTTCTTACATCTTGCTCATGAACTCTCTCATCTCACAACTCTCTCAAGCCTACTTGATCTATATCCTTTCCCTCTCATGTTTGTAGGTGGAAGGGTTTTATTTGGAGCTCATAGTAAAGTTTTTATCACTACCAAGATGTTAAAGTCGATACTATTATCAAAACAAGGCAAGCTTCTCATGGACTTGTCATGACTTGTCAAAAAGGTCATTGAAAAAATAATGTTCACAAGGAAGGGGGAGAGAAAGAACTCACACTTTTAGATAGGTGGACATGTGCAAATGGCAAAAAATGATCTTGAGGCCCCAACGAAGTCCTCGTTATCAGATTGTACATGGTTGGAAAAAAATGAGTATGGGTCTTGATCTTGAAGTCCTTGAAAAATCCTTAAGCAACTAGAGAACCGAGAGAGATTATTATTACTCTTTTTTCTCCCTTCTTTTTTTCCTTTTTCCTCTCTTTCTTTCTTTGACCAGTGCGAGGTGCTTTTAATTTTTTTATTTTCTCCTCTCATATTATTCATTCATTTTTTTATCTCCCCTAGAACTCTAATTTGCATAGTAACTACCTCCTCCCCCATACTTAGATGTTTGCTCGTCCCCAAGCAAAGAGGAAGTGGTGTTAAGGTAGGTGTCGAATGTCTTGATGAGAGGGAACTTGAATCTTATCTTTGAAGCACCTTCTTGTGACGTGTCGTCTCCATACTCAAGTGAAAGGTAGGTCAAGGAGGTTAACAAAAAAGATGATGTTGGTTTAAAGGGTGGATTATCTGGCAAGGTTTGCAAAACTTCTGATGTGGGAGCTCACAATGCACAGATAGAATAGGCTAGCAAAAGGTAAGTTGATATTCCGGGTCTTAGAGCTGTAACGGCTCTTTTCTGTGTGAGGGGGTATAAAAGCCCCCTCCACCCTTTCCTCTCTCTCTCTCTCTCTCTTGCCCATTTCGACCTGCAAAGCTTCAGACCTCATTCACTCCCCTCTTTACTCCCCTTGGCTCCAATTTGGTGAGATTTGGTGGGGATTTAAGAGGGATTGAGAGCAAGAGCTTGGAGAGTGCTAGTGAGCTGATTTCCCATCTCTATAGCACCTCGTTCTTCACTTGGTTAGCACATTTCGTGTTTGTTACTCTTGGAGCTTCGAGCTCCTAGCCGGCTAGGTGTTGCCTTGGAGCATCCAAAGGTTGTGGTTGCCCAAGGAAGTTTGTATCAACCCGAAATTGAGTAACTCTAGCTTGATCTTTGTGGTCTCTAGAGGGAGGAAAGTGACCTAGGTGTAAAGGTCCACCCTTTGTGGGTACCTCAACGGAGACGTAGACCTCAAGGTGTGAGGTTGAACTCCGGTAACAAATCCTTGTGTCTCTTGTGCTTGTTCTTCTTGTTGAATGCTTGTATCTCTCTTGAGCACATATCTAGGGTTTGGTGCCGATCTACTTTGTGTTGAGGTTCCTGCAAGTTTTGAGTGGATAAACAGGCTTGTCTCATCTCAGTGCATAACCTATTTTCATAGATCTACGTTTGAGCAAGTTTAATTTCTGTCGAAATTGATTCCCCCCTAACAGGCCGGACAATCCAGACATTTTCCCGGATTCTCCGGATTTCCCGGAGTATCCGGAAAAATATCCAAAAACTCCGGACCTGATTTAACAGTTGCGAAAAAATTTGTGAATTTTCAGGTTCACCCCCCCCCCCCCCCCCCTCTAGTCGACATCTTGATCCTTTCAGGTTAGCATGACTTTTAAAAGCAAAAGGTAATATGCCCTTCGACCCATCCAAAGTTGAGAGCATAAAAGAAACCATGGGTCTTTATTTTTATCATGACCTCCACAAAAGATTAAGTTAGCATTTAATTAATTTCATATTTGTATTAAAGAGAGCAATAGCTTAGTCATGTAAAGAAGCACAAAGTTTAAACAAAGCGGCAACAGTCATCATATATCAACAAGCGAGATCAAGCCAAAATTATTTCATCATGGTGAGCACAAGGTTATGACAATAAACAAAAACAAAAACTATGTTGTATTCCTATAAGCCATGTTATTTAACAAGAGGGACATACAAAAGTTGCATCTAAGATTGTTGAAGGCATATACATATATACAAGCATTTAGAAAGACAAGGACAAAGAGAGGGTTGAGGAATTGTTACCGTCCTTTGATGCTTGTGATGTAGTGCGCCCTCCCCAATGCTTAAGCATTGTGCCTAGCATAGAAGAAGGAAGATCGGCATCCGCAGCAACCGTGATCCTTGAACTTCATGCGGTCTTCTTTCGTCCCCCAAGTCTTCCCCCATGCTTAGCATGTTGCTAGGCACGGAAGATGATGAACCATCTTAAAATTCTTGAAGTCCTACCGCCATGCGAGGAGATCATCATCACATTGTTGCCTTTGTTCATCCTTCAATGTACGCACTTTGCCACGAGCCTTGATCCCAATTGTTTTTCATCCCATCTTCTCCTCCTTCCATGTTGTCCCTTATCGTTGGTTCATCTTCCACGAGTTTTTATTCTACATTAAGAACTGAGTATGTACTGAATAATCACTCCATTTCAAATTTCTTGAAATTATGTTTCCAACGAGTGGTCATTCATCTCAATCGGACTCCGAACAAGAGAGTTATGCCTTTTTTACTTTGTTGGTGCAAGTTGTCTCGGGCTGATTTCAGATTGTGTGACGCCCAAAGATTTGGTTGTAACTTCTTGCACAGGTCTCCTAAAATATTGATTGTTGATGAATTGGAAATTAGACTTAATGGAGCACTTGAATATCCAACTTTCCCCTTTTGTACATCTCTAAACATGTGCTTAATCTTGATGAAAACAGCAGTGCTCCTTTTGGGATTTTGGAGGTCTTGATGATCTTGATTTCAGCTTTTATTATGAACTCATGGGAGTGATTCGCCATGCCTGCAAAATAACTATAATGCACAAAGTACCCCGGAGGTGACAGTCAGGAATACTCACCCTATGCCAACAAATCATGACATCCCTAAGATCTTCACTTGTGGCATAGTTAATCTAGCGAAAATCCTAATGGGTGTATGTGAGTGCAAGAGTGCATGCAAATGATAGGATGGTATAAAAAACAATGTTTACACCAAATTCTAAGCTCCATGCTTACAAAGTGGTTGCCAAACTTTCTATTCCCACAGATATTTATTAACCAAGTTCAGAACACCATGTTCATCCCAAGATCAACAATTCTTTATAGTGCAAGAAAAGTAGGGTGCATTGCTAAGTTTATAAACCAGCCAATGCAACATGATAGCTCATGATATAAGACTAAATGATGATGGTCTCCAATCATGTCTAAACACCATGTTTACACAAGATTGCAAAAAGTAGTAACACGTGTCGACAAGCATTAACATAGATATGAAAGCATTCATCAAAAAGTTTCACAAAAGACCAAGCTAACATAAAGGTGAAGATGACAATGAGGTGGATGCAAAATTCAAATGCAAAAAGTTAGCACAAACAAACATTAGAAAGGTTTGAAAAAAACACTTTTGATGTGGTCTACAATAAGAAAAGGACAAAGCTTGATCTCACACTTCATACGAAGTAAGCATTGTCAACAAGGAAGTCGCCCATCAAAAAGAATCAATCAACTAAACTAACAAGGTTTAAGGGTAGGTTATGGGTATCCTATATTTTTTGGCTCAAACAAGGATTTTGAAGAGAGGAAGTCAAGTTTAGAAATTCTAACTAATGTGGTGCTAGAGTCTTTCTACAAACCCATGGTTTTAGGATGCCTATAGGTAGGGGAAGTTTTCCTAAGGGTTTTATAGGGAGGCTAGTCAAAGTTTATGACGATGAGTTCTACGGGGCTAGAAAATAATTCACCCCGAAAAGTATGGTGGTCGGCCATAATCTTCAAAGCACCATCATCTTTTTAGTTAGATAGGGGTAGACTTGGTCGACCCGGAGGGTGACAGCCCCTGATCAACTCAAGCAATCCTACCTCTATTGGTTGTGGTTTTTGGTGGAGGTTATAGGAAGGCTTAGGTTGGTTGTACAAAAAGTTAGACCAAATCAAACATGCAATGCGATGCAAGGTGGATGAACAAAATGATATGACATGACATGTGGTGGTCTAAAATAAAAAAACAAATGTTAGCCTAAATTAACTAGCCACAAGTTTAGAATCAAAGGATGGTGCCAACTACATATATCTCTCTAAAAAGACACAAAAGAAAAAGACCCTAAACTCTAATAGGCACACAAAAAGGTCTACAAGTTTTCCAAGATCAAATAACAAAGCGCTCCCTTAATAGCAATTAGAACATACAACATGGTGTTGTGGTTTTTATTAGAGCAATGGTACAATGTTACTTTATGGTTCGATTAAAGAGCACAATGTAGACGGTCATGTATATATAAATAAAAATCAGGTTGCCTCCCGCAAAGAGCTTCATTTAAAGTCGTAGAGCTCGACTTTCTCACATACCTTCTTGTTGTTGTGGAGCCATGATCCTTCATACAAGATTTGAAGGTGTTCATGCACCCTTGATCCACTCTCCATGCTTGTCGCGAGCACTTATGCTCGATGAGAGGCTTGCCCAATCGTCTCCTTGCATCATCATCATCACCTTCTCCGTTTTTGAGGTTCGGTGACGGTGATGCACGGGTTTGCAATTCCTTTGGGTGTGACTTCTCCTCTAATTTATGTCTAATGCCCTGCATGGTTAGTGAAACTTGGGATTTCTCCCACAATTTGCTCTTTTAAGGTCACTAGCGTGACCGAGCACAAAGCAAGTCCAAGATTTACAAATCATATCGCAAACAAACGCATCCATAACCACAATTTATGACAAAGTAAGTTGTGATTAATTGTAGCAAAAGTTTTCTTGCTCGGTGCTAAGCTCTCATTAGGCAAAGGTTCATTAGGCATGTAACAAGTTTAAGCACAACAAAGCCTCTTTATCACTCTCAACAAATTCTAGCCTATCATGATCATCATAAGAACAAGGCATAGAATTGAATCAACCTCACTATTGGATATAAATCATAGATATATCAAAGGAATATTATCAGCTCCAAAAGTATCTTAAGAGGTTAATTTGTACCTTGGCCTTCGAGCTTTTCATCGTGAGTGGTCTCTCGGAGTTGAAAGCAAACAATCTTCAATGATCGGTGGCTTGCATCATCTTTTCGCAATTCCTTCGTTCGTGCTACACATCATCAAGGTTGCCTTGTGTGGACTCACTCTTCTTATTCATTTGTGGGACTCCACACATGTCTCAAATATCTTCATGTAACTCCATGATCCTTCGTGTGAGATCCCAGAGTATCCGCGTCATTGGATGCCATCAATTGTGTGTAATCCATCGTGATTTGCTTCTAACATCTCCTAGCGTCGGATGTTGCCAACTTGTTCCTTCTTTTGCCAATGCTCTTGGGGTCTTTGTTTTGTTCCAAACTTCTGAATTTCATCTCGTGTGGTTGTAGCGAACATGGCCCCATTTGCCATTTGTTCGAGTTAATTTTGGTGATTCATGCTAACACAAGTAATAGGACTAACCATATTGTTTATCTTGTCTTTGTAGGCATTCCTAGGTCCCATGGATGTTACCACATGTTAACATACCATGCCCAAGCTAACATGTCACACCACAAGTTAACATACCATGGACATGTTAGGTTACTTACAGCAAATTTGAGGACTTAGTATATATTTTAAGGCTATAAGTAAAGGCATGTTAAGTATGTTAAGTATGTTAAGTTGAAGCAAAGATCCAAGTTGAAGACGCGAAGAAAAAGAAGCAAAAAGACACCGTCGGATGAACCGACAGTACCTAGATAACAAGCGTCGGTGCAATCGTCGGACGAGTTGGTACACTGGGTGAAACCCTAGGCACCGTCAGATGAACCGACGGTCCATTTCCTAGTAGTGTCGGACGAGTTGCAGAGGAAGAGCAGCGAAGATCGTAGCACCGGATGATCTAACGGTCTAAGTGAGGACACCGTCGGTCTATCCGACGCTCAGTTTGAATCAAGACAGAGACGCGCCAAGACGGAGTCTTCGGCACCGGATGATCCGACGCCTTGGTCAAGGGGAAGCGTCGGTCTATCCGACGGTCGCGTGAAAGCCAACAGAGACGACTTGGCCGCGGGGTCTTCAGCACCGGATGAACTGATGCACCGTCGGTGTATAGCGTCGGAACAGTTGTGTCAGCAGAGCTGCAATGACTAAGTGACGTGGAGGGCACCAGATGAACCGACGCATTAGAAAAGTGTAGCATCGGTTCATCCGACGCTACCTTTTTCAGTGACCGTTAGCCAACGGCTCTTTGGATGCCTTGGGCTATTTATACCCCCTCCACTCACCCATTTGAGGTTGCTGGATTGTGTGGAAGTGCACAAGAGTTCAAGACACCTAGAAGATCATATCCAATCCATCCAAGTGCTTAATTTCTCATCCTTAGACTTGCATATGCTTAGTGTATGTGCTTAGTGCTAGGCTTAGCTTAGAGCTGAGTGAGTGCAAGGTTGTGCCAACCTTGTGAGGTGATTCTTGAGTGAATCAAGTTGTACAAGGTTCGCCGGAAGCATTGGGGCCTAAGTGGCTCACCAGCAATCGTCATTGACGCTCCGACTTGGTGTGGAGCGGCGAGGACACTTTGTGCGGGGGACGTGGAAACCCCCTTACTTGGTGGAGAAGCTCCTTAGTGGAGGCGGCATCAAGGTGACCAAGGGAGCTTGGCAAGTGCCTAAGTGGCTAGCCTTTGTGGCGAGTCAAGTGGTGCTCTTGGGAGAGACTTGGTGACCGGAAAGCAATACTCTTGTGTGAGTGCTTCAACAACGTGGACTAGGGGTGGCTTAGTGCCTACCGATACCACGGGATAAATCGCGTGTGAAGAGTTTGCTTCCTCTCATCCCCTTTACGTTTCCGCATTTACTCTATTGCAATCTTTGCTTGACTTTACTTTCCTAGAGTAGTATCATGCTAGGAATGGCTATAGGTTGCAAACCTTGTTTTGGGATGGGAGTTTCACACTAGAACAACCCTAGTTGCACATCTAGATAGCATGTTCTAGTTTATCTTTGTGTAAAATTAGTGAAGCCATAGGTTAAGTTTTTAAGTTGCCTAATTCACCCCCTCCCCCTCTTAGCTAACGAGCATACGATTCCTTACAGTGGTCTAATGGAAGCATTGGCTAAGCTCCTCTTCATTGTCGTCATCCTCATCTCCACTATCTTGTTCTCATCGTCTTACTGCTGCCTCTTTTTTCATGAATTTCCCTTGTGTACATAACAGAATATATACCAAAATATTGTTCCATTGAAAACTTTATAAAATTACCTTTCCAACGAGTACTCATTCATCTTAAGCGGAGCCCAAATGAGGGAGCTATGGCTGTTTTGTTTCCACTCTTGCATGCTGTCCAGAAAATTTCAGAACGCGCAATCTTCGGTAATTCGGCCATATCCGCTTGTAGGAACCTCCGATTGACTTGATTCTTGGTTCGTTGGAAGCATAACTTAAAAGGGCTTTTACATATCCAAAGATATCTTGTTTTTGTTCCTTGAGGTTGTGCAGAGATTGATGCGAACATAGACTTCTTGTGAATCGATCCGAAGATGTTGACGACCTTGATCTTGTGGTCTTCGTGGCGTTACGTCATGTCTCCTTCGGCCTTAAGTCATCGCCATTGCTGGACCAGCGAGTAGCATGATGGTAATGTTGTATCTTCTTCATGATTTTGCTTTATCCAAAGTGACGAGTACTTCTTCTGCAACGTGATTGTTTCCAACACCTATTGCTTGGACAAACAAACCTCCACGAAACATTAGTCTTAAAACTTTAATTGACACATTGACATACATTGTATATCATCGCTTGTGTAGGGTGTGGACTCAATAGCGGATGATGGGCCACTAACAAAAGTTAGCACCTACCACTAAAGAGTGATTTTTTATGTAGTCATCATCTTGTCGGAGTGGATTGTGAACTTCTCGAACATCTTGTGTCTAGCTTTTCACCTACTTTCAAGGACACAAACAAGAAAGCAAGCATATATGCAATAATAGAAATTAGGGTTAGTCAAAGAGATAGATGGATCGCCTTATGGTTCGAGTTACCAATCCCCGGCAACAGTGCCAGAAAAAGGGGCTTGTTGACGGTTCAAACCCGTGCTCAAGTTCACCGCAAGCCTACGGGTGACTTGGTGCCTTTTTCACTAAGGAGGGTCCTCCCTAGATTTGTCAATCCAAGGATCAGAAGCAAACTCCCATGATTCTCCATCTAACCTATCGATCTAACCTGACACGAAGCATTGATTGCATAAGAAGATAAACCTTAAAGATATATGAGTTATAGCATAAGGTTGATCGCATTCACGAAGACACACGCCTTTTGGAGCCATCGTCCTGTCACAACACACTCCTATTCGTGTGAGTTAGCCTAGGGCGAGTTCGAGAAGAACAAGTTGAAAACACTTGGTCGATCTGGTATGCACTTCTAGCCACCATGACTACAAGAACACCCCAAGCAATCTATTTATAGAATAGATTGAAGACGAAGCATAGCCAAGCGAGAGCAAAATCATAAAAGGAAGGATCGAGTTGCTAAAAGATCAGATGACATGAAGTACTTTACTCACATAATAAATGTGTTTAGATCATCTCCACCGAGTACATACCATTGATGACCTCAACTAGCTCCGGAGCTCCACCATGGCTCAACCGTGAAAGGCGGTTAGGGTCGGCCTAGGCCATCTCCTAGACAACACAATTGAAGGCGGTCCTCGTCTCCCTCCGGTGCTTGTTTCTAGGTTTCGCCGAGTTGTGATGAATGGATCTGAATGGGTAACCATCTTGGGGTTCCTAGGGGTTTTATTTATACCCTTGGGGTGCTTTGGGGCGTGCTCCGCCTTGCCTTGTACGAGACCCCCCTGGGAGAGAAGCAAATTTGGTTTCTATAAAATCAGCCTCGTCCAGATTTTCTTGATTCGCAGCCCTTCCTTGTCGGCACCATATCTCACATGTACAGACTCCAAATAATGAAAATTCGGTGTCCAATTTGTGTGCCACGAAATTATTTTCAACTTTTATATTCATTGCTTTCCTTGGAAACGAAGATAAGATCCCCAAAACAGCCTCGGAATATAATCTGTCTGATTTCGGACTTGTTTGCGCAGCTAGCATTTCAGGGGCCATAACTCCTAGTTCCTTGACCTGAATTGGGCCTTCCATGTGTCCAAATCGAAGCTATCATTGAGGCTCACAACTTTGGTAGTCAAACTTTTGCCATTAGAGGTCGTTTAAATCTCCGAATCTGCACCGAAAGATCATGCTGTCTTGGGCTGCGAGACTATATCTTGGGCTGAGTTGATCTCATTGGTAAACCTCCAAGTTCCCGGAGTTTTACATGTTGATGCTTAGGTCCTTGGATCATTTGGAGTCGTGTTCACTTCATGTCTTGACTTCTGACGGGCTTCATGATCTTCTCATAAAGTGCTTGATGAACTTGTTCAGAAAGTCTCCTCTTTAACGTTGATTTCCTGTGTAAACAATAAACTCCAAGAACCACATGCAAGTGTGAACTTGTTGCATCATTAGTATGCCTAGTGGTAGGTTAGTTATAATTCAAAGCTCAAACCAAAGTGTAACAAGTGTTCTTGGTTGACGGAAATCGACTGTCAACATTCGGATACTGGTGTAGGCAACCATTTGCCGTGAACCGACTGTTATAGCCAAGAGGGTCCGGTGTCCGAAGCAAGATCCTCAACAGAGATCTTGTGTCCTTGGATAAGTCGCTCGTAGAGTACCCCATCCATTCCTAGGATTCGATACCTTTGGAATACTCCCGAGGGAGAAGTGCTACAACGGTGTACGTTCACACCCGTCAGTATACCCGGGTGATTCTTACACGGTCACGCTATCCCGGCGCCATAGTGGTGAGGTTAAGAAATAATACCAATAGGCGCACGGAGGTGAGGCCTTACGTGGCCCCCCGCTGGCAGCCACGGAGGCAAGGCCCGGTACGGTCCCTGCCGGCAGTGGCCACGATGACTAGCATCGGGAGCAAGGGCCCCGACGGGATCTAGGGCCGACACGTCACAAGGGTGAGATTGAAAGTGACAAACGAATGATATTATCACAAGGGTGTTTCTTGCGAATTTGTTATTGTAAATCCTATTGTGAGTTCTATGTTGTGATTCATGTGAAATGGTGACTAAATTTTGTGTTGCGACTTTGAACGAGATGATATGAGATAAATCTTGTGAATTTTGTAGTGATTTGTGTTGTGAATGAGATGAGATGAGATGAGATGAGATGAGATGAGATGAGATGAGATGAGATGAGATGAGATGAGATGAGATGAGATGAGATGAGATGAGATGAGATGAGATGAGATGAGATGAGATGAGAAAGAAAAGAGAATAAAAAGGAGAGGAGAGGAAACATGCGTACGAGTGCATACCACATTAGTACCGGGGCTCCTAATCACCTTAGTACCAGGTAAACTACCCGGTACTAATGCTCCCTCCACATTGGTACCAGAGGGACAATACCGGTTCGATACCTGGTACTAGTGGGGGTTGAGCACCAGTACAAATAAGTGTTTATTTATTAGTGATTGTTCCTACTAAAAAGGCAACTGAAAGGAGAACATGCAGTTGAATAAGGGAGAGGCATTTTATTTGGCGTGAAGCAACATCCCCTTTCTTAAAAGCTAACTATCTGCACTCATCATACTTCATATCCTCCTTTAAAACGGGATATTCCTGTCTGGTCATCATGATTCTCTCCTTTATACAACTTCCTCCCGCACTTGTAAACCTTTATATCTCTCCTCTATACAAACTACCCATATTTTTTATTGTCCTCCCCTGGTGGCGGCCTTCCTCACCGCGCACACCTCCTCTCCCGGCAGCGGCCAAGGATGGAGAGGTGTGGCCCCAGCGCCCAGGGCTGACGACATCTCCCTCAATGGTAGTGGCGGGAGAAGCAGATGCCCAGGGCCGATGGCGTCTCCCTCACCGGCGGTGGCACGGGGGTAGCACGCGCGGTCAGCTGCAGAGCTCCCTCCCTCTCACAACACCCTCCTCCTTCCTCTACTCGTCATGGCGCAAGGCACAACTCCGTGACTGGTAGAGCTCCACAGTGCGGGAAAGCTCTACTGCGACAGCGGGATCTTGGCCGCAGCCACCACATCCAGCTCCCCTACTACGCGCGGAGGTGAAAGTGCATCTAGGCCCCTAAGTGGATTTTGGTGAATTGAATGACAAAGCGATTAAAGGTCTAATATATTTGTCTAAGATTGTGAGCAAGTTTTATTTTATATATTCATGAGTTATTGTTGGAATATTTATTGATGAATGGATATTGTATGGCTCACATTGGAGAAGACAGATATATGGATGATCCTAATGCATAATGACAAATACCAAGCAAAGGAAGTTAAATATTGGGATATTTTTAGAAGGTCAATTCATGGTCTCCAGTTAATATGGTAACTTGGTTAGAGCGCGAGGATCATATAAAGAGAAGGTGGTAATTCTCTAAATTAAGTGCAAGTCTTCATGTGGAAATTGAAAGAGGACACAAGGATGAGTGTAAACTTTATGGTCCTTATTTGTAAGCTTGCACACTCGTTGTCAATCAAGAACAAGCATTTGAAGCGGGATTTTCAAATGGAAATTAATTATGGATGAAGCAAAGTGGAACTCAAAGTGGATTGGGTAACTAATGAAGAGATCAACCGAGATGTCTAGGGTGAGGGACTAAGCAATCTTTGGGGTCGTAGCTAAGTCACCATTAGTGTTTTGCTAAGGTGAAGTTCTAGCATCGTGGGGTCTTCAAGTATTATATCCAAGCCTTAACCGAGGGAAACAATGCAACTCATCTACATTTATGATTGGCAATATGGAGTAACTTATGAATCCAAGTGTGCATTCTTATGCTAAAATGGAAAGATCCTAAGTCACTAGCTCAAGTATGGACGTGCTCAAGACATAGGCTAAGTTGAAAGTCCTCAAGTGGATATCGTTCACGTATGGCAAGATTGAAGACATTCAATCTCAATAAGTTGTCATGGTGTTTTATTTATTCTTGAATATAGGTATGTCGTGCTCTCAAGAGGGATGCAACATTAGCGAGTTGACCAAAGTCAAAGTGCTCATTAGTTGACCTAAGTGAGATCTAGCCTTGAGAGACTTAGAGTGTACTAAAAAACCCTCCTAACCTAATCTGAGCCACTTCATCTCTTTGGTGAAGTGTTAGAATCATAGAAAGGGTTTTGGGGGTGCCTCGGGCCTGACCAGTCTGATCGATGTTGCTAGCCCAATGGCTAGTTTTTCATACACCAGTCTGACCGGTGCCGCCCGACAGCTAACGGCTATTTTTCTCCTTTGAGGGGTATAAGTACCTCAAGCCTTCTTCAGTAAAGGGTTGTTGTTCCTAGTGGTTGTGCTGAGCTCCTAAGACATTTCTTGCAATCCCTAAACCTTAGTGGCTCTCCCCAACCTCTCTTTGTGAGATTTGTTGATTCAAGCCATATCCTTTGTGTTGGGTTGAGAGAGTGAGCTCAAGAGCATCTTTGTGAGCTAACAAGAGTATTCCCATAGCTAGAGCACTTCAATTTCGTGTCTACAAGCTTCGAAGCATTTGTTACTCTTGGAGGTTTGCCTCCTAGTAGGCTAGGCGTCGTCGGCTAGCTCCCAAGGTTGTGGTGAGCAGCAGCAAGTTTGTGAGGGTTGTGATCTTGCCTCTTCGTGGAAAAGATAGCCTTAGTGGAAAGGAGGAAAGTGGTTGAAAGATACCCGGCTTGTTGTGGGAATTCTCCCTTACAAGCTCCTCAACGGATACTTAGTCGTTCCTTAGTGGGTGGTGAACTCCGGGAAACAAATCCTTGCATCTCTTTGTGGTTTGCCTCTCTAAATTGTTTTTCTAGCATACTTGATTTACTTCTACTTCGATCTACTTGGGTGTGCTACTTGTGTGTGCAGGGGTTATTACCTTTCTTGTGATCATCAACCAAGGCTATTCACCAAGTTTGGTTTGTGCTAGAAGTCAAGCGGAGCTTAAAGCTATTTTTGCAAGTTCTCTGTGGCTCACCGGTCTGACTGGTGGACGGCAATGGTCTGACCGGTGCCACCAGCTGAGCAGAGCCAGGGACCGGTCTAACCGGTCAGTCTCACCGGTCTGACCAGTGGCGCCAGGCAGTGCAAGTTTTCGGGGACGAAAAGTTAAAGTTGGTCGTCACGCCTATTCAACCCCCCTCTAGGCGACATCAAAGTCCTTTCAGGGGGGCATGCCTCATGGTGGTGGCGATTGAGCTCGAGCCAAGGATGACCTAGTAGTGGTGGCGGCAGCGGGCTAGTGCGAGGTCATTTGAAAGGCGTCGAGCTCAATCTTCGCAATGAGAAGCTTGCGGGGGCAGGCTGCGACGGCGGTCGACAAGGGATCTCCCTCCCATGGCGGTGGCAGGATCTCAAGCAGCAGTAGCAGAGGTGGCAGTGCAGACGCAGAGCAGAGGCGGGCTCTCGGTGATGAGATCGCGTCGGCAGGCTCCCGACGGTGGCTCCTGTGGACGAGCAGAGGCGATCGGTCTCCTTCAATGCGATGAGTACGGCGGTGGAGCTCCAACAGGGGGACGAGGACCTGGGACTTGGCGACCGCTGCGGGGACAGTGGCCTCGACCTTGATGTCTTCGACAGCCTCGAGCTCGTCCTTCCCTACACACACGCGTTGGCATTGTCCTCTTACCTCGCGGTACGAGAAAGGGCAGCGGTTGAAACGAACCGAATTTCCGCGGGAGAAAATCCGACTCTCTGCACCTCGGAGGTAGTCATAGGAGGGCTACCACGTGCAATCCCCTGTCTAAGTAATGCCAGAAATCCATACAGAAAAGTAAAAACAGATAGAGTACAACATTTATTTATTACATTAATTCAAAGTACATCTCTTCGGCACATGCCGGGTACAAGTCCATCAGGACTGAATCAAACAGAAAGAAAGCGTCTAGCAGTGGCTCCATGCAAGCGCGGGGAAACTCCATATCCGCAGGCAGCTCGGGCGTAGAAAGAGCACTAGTCCTCCCATCTGTCGTTGTCGAAGTCGTAGTCCGGCTCTGTGTCAGAGACACCAGGATCTACCTGATAAGCAGGTAGGTCATGTCAGCTTCCCAACAAAGAGGCAAAAGCGGTGTATGTTCTACTATGCAGGATATATTCCTACTCTGGCTGTAGAAGGCTTAAGCAAAGTAGCGAGGCAACACTCAAGGTAAGAAGAGTTATGCAGTGAGGTCAACACCTCGGGGAAGCTCACGCTTCCGAGGTCCACACCTCTAGGGTCCACACCTCTCTCAAGGGTGCCACACCAAAACACCAGATCACAACCACGATCCAGCTCCCAACTCTCATCTGTGATGTGGGGCCCACCTGCTTCTATCCCCACATCTCAACGGTCTCAGCCGGGCTCACACACTCGGGGGAGAGAAGAAGCACAAGAAAAGTATGTCTAGTCAGAATAACAGATCTCAGGACTGTCCATAACTCGTGGACACAGACTATAGCTACAGGTTTAAACACTTTGCAGAGGTTGTACAACTGTACCCGCCCGAATAGGACCGAAACCGGCTATCACCGGTTCCAGGCCCTACCATACGACTGAAGGCCAAGTAAGTGGATAGTACCCTCCTGCGTCTTCGAGTCTAGCACAGCCTCCGCTGTGGAGCTCAGACTGCCAGCGAGGGGTCCCTCGAAGCTGTGGAACCCTTCCCCGGTGTTGACGGTGAAAATCCGTCAACCTAGCCATGAGTTTACCTTCGGTGTTGGCATGACTTTTGTATCTTATTCATCGGTACTAACCCCCGTGGTATAACAAGTTCACTTGTGCATGTCGGTTTTGGAGTTAAGTGTTTACACGGGGTTTTAACGTTGAAAGCAAGACTTCCGGGATAAGTTCATTAAGCACCTCATGACAAGACCTTGAAGCCGAGATACAAGTCAAGCAATGAAGTGAACATGACTCCAAGAGCCCAAGGACCAAGCCCGAGAAGATGATAAACTCCGAGGACTGAACCAGAAAAGTGTTGAATCTTGCAAGACAAGGAGTTGAGTCCAATTCGGAGAGAAACCGACGTCAAGGGCCCACATGCAAAAGGGGAGAACATCTAGAAGACGCGGGAAGCAACACCGGCGAAGCAGCCGCGAGATGGGCCGACGGGTGGGCCCGGCCGGCCGCCCACCCAATTCGGGGCCCAATCGGCCTCCCCTTTGACCTAATTGCTTCTCGGGCTATAAATAGCCCCCCGACCGAGAGCCACGGAGAACCGAAGTCGTAATCCGCCGCCGAGGAGCGAGAGAAGCTTGAGGGACACCATCTCGAGAGATGAGGGTCGTGCTAGTTGTCTAGGGTTTCCCTAGCCGACGTGGGAACCTTGCATGAAGACCACGTCGGAGCTCGGAGCGAGGATCAAGATCGAGGGAGGGCCCCGGTGGTGATCTTGTTCATGTAATCATTCATGGTGAAGTTTGTAAGTGAATTCGATTTCTAGCGATCAAGTGCCTTCTCGATGATTTTGTTTTCTTCTTGGTTTTGCTTCTTCTACGATCTAGTTTGCGGCTAGATTACATAGGGTGCTCTTGTAGCCGCGGTGGCTAGAGGTGCATGCCGGACCGGCCAAGTGATTTCAACTTGTTCTATCGAACTCGCCCTAGACTACCCGCATGAATAGGGATACGTTGTGACGAACGGGGGTTCCGAAAGGCGGGCGTTTTCGGAGTCGGATGGAAGGCCACGATTTAAAGATGCTTTTAATGAGATTCGCTTTTCTATCTTCATCTATCTTGTTTGGAGCTACAACATAAGCATGATCTAGATTCTCTAGATTGGTTATCTCTTGCTTTCTCTTGCTACCTCTTTAGTAGATTAGATTAGATTCGTTTTCTTTATGAGTTAGTAGATTAGATGCAACTTAGTTCATCATAAGATAGCTTACCTTGCTTTACTAGATTGAATCCTTGCGTTGCACATTGTTCCACGGATTCGATACCTTGGGTTCACCACTCGAGGGAAGAAGGGTCCCTTGACTACGACGGGAGACTTGTCCGCTTGCAAGTCATAAACGAACTTTGATACAACTATTAACCGTCAACAAGCCCCTTTTTCTGGCGCCGTTGCCGGGGAACAAGCAATCAAGATCCGATCTAGTATCGCTTATCTTTCAGTTTTTCTTTTGATTTTCTTTTTGCATCTCCTATGTTTGATCATCCTCAAAAATAAAAAAAAATCAATCTAATATAGTTTTGATTAACCCTAATTTTTCTTTTCTTTTAGATTTTTGTTTCATTGCTAACCCTAACCGGAGATGGTTGGCTACCTCTCCAAGAAACCCAAAACTTTTTTGTGGATGATCCAGGGAAAACTTTACGAGCAAAGGTGACGTGCAACACAAGCTAAAGGGGTGGAAACCCCGGATTCAAAAGTTGAAGTTGACGGAACGTCGAAATCTCCAAGGGAATCACCACCTCCAAGTCAAGACGCCGGAAGGCCGTTCAAGATCAACGAGGATGGAGAAGATGGAGATGGAGAAAGAAGCTCAACACCTAAAGGCCGCCAAGGCAAGATCCACATGCGGGGTGTTCATCGTGATGAAGATGTTAGAGATGCAAGTGGGACAACTTGCCGACAACCGATGTGTGACAAAGAAGAATATCCGAGACAACTCCAAGGTCCCAAGACGGCGAAAGGCTACTCAAACTCATTCGGGAGAGATGGAGGATCACACTAGGAGACCATGAAGACCACGACCGAAGGACCGGAGTTCGAGATGCCGAGCCACAAGGAAGTTGTTGCATCCGTCAAGACCAAAGGACAAAGCCAGCCTGTGAAGACCAAAAAAATGACTAAGCCAAAGTGGGTACCCAAGATTGCAACGCTCGCAAAGAGCGTTGATCCGGAGTAATCAAGTGAAGAAGTCTAACCATGGACTATAAACGAAGCGCTAGGCGGGGAGGCAACCCGTTTCGTCGAGTCAAGAATAAGCTACCGGGAGGACAACCCGATTCCGGGTTTTTCGAGTCTTTATAATTCAGTTTTGAATTTTACTACGCAAAACCTTAGACTTAGAATGGTTGATCAATATTAGATACATAATTCTTGGTTGAATATCTTGCTTGATCATAAACCCTTCACATGAACCATCCTATGTTGTTTGCTTCTTTTTCGAGAAACCATAACCAAAAAAAATTCAGAACCTAGCTCAACCATTCACCCTCATTATGGTTCTGTGGTTGACTTGTTTTTCATGCTAAAAACACTCGAGTAGAGCCACGACTTATACCTAGGTGTTAATTAAATTTCAGCACGTGGTAGGACTCGCGTGAACCTAGAATCTTGATTTTTGGTTGATTTAAAAATCCATATCATTGGTTTCTCTAAGATTAGAATTTTTCTAAGCCTCACTTAATTTTATTTCATTCAAAATCTCTCTCATCTAATCAAAATTAGGACCTAAACCTATGCCCCCATGATCAAGCCGGGAAAAGCTTGCTCTCAACTAATGAAGGCAAACTATACCGGTGAGACCGAAATCGACGTAGTCGAAAAATATTTTCGACTTAAATTTGTTTTTAATGGTTTAAAAACTTCTCTAAATTTATTCTTGAGCTCTTGCATGGCTCTGAAAAATATTTTTAAATTTCGAAATTAGAGGAGTGCTTAGCCTTAAAAGGAGGCAATCTAGTTAACCTAACCATGCATGCACCATGATACATCACGGGATGCCCCTCCAACATATTTAAACCACATGAAAAGTACAAGCATGGGGGCAGCCAAGGCCTTGTTTTGTAGGAATATCATGGATGCATGTGAGGCAATGGAGTATGGAAGTGAATCAAGCGAAAACATCAAGTGGAAGGAGCAATAATGCAAGCGAAGGAGTGGACGGGAACGTTTGGAAGGTGTACGTGGTCACGAAGCAACATGCACTAGAGAAGAACCGAGCCAAGAGGAGGAGAGAGGTAAGTCTTTCATCCAACTCTTTGTTCGTGTGCTCTAGTTTGTAGGCCGGAATCACCTTAGACTTAGCCATCCACCGCATTTGTTTCGTGCAACAAATCACATCCTTAATCCACTCAAAGTCCAGACTCCAAAATAATATTTGTGTACCTTGTTACCGGGTGAAAACCCCGGATATTTATTTGTGAGGGAGAGTGCTGCAATCATGGAAGAAAACTACAAGCCTTTTCACCGAAGAAGAAGGGATCATTGTCGTCTAAGCCATCATCGACAACCTCTTCGAGGAGGCACTCGGTTTCCAAGTTTCCTCGGAGTATGGAGGAGGACACGGCACCTTCGAGGAGGAACCACACTCTTCTCCTTGGTGGCATGAGGGCCACACGAAACTCGTTTATTAGGTTTACCAAACTTCAATAACATATGGAGGAGCCGCTCGTTCAACCTCGCCACTTGACACGATCATCCGCTCCACCTCCATACGCTCCGCGGTATTCCGAGGGGTATGTCATCATGACGGAGGAGGAGGAGAAGAAGCTCGCTCGCCTTAAGTAGAGGCTTGTAGCGAATGTCAACATCGACGACCAAGCTCTCCACATATTGGGTTTCACAACACCGGTGCTTTGTCGGGGACAGCCCTAGGGGTCCCCTTAAGCAACGGGGAAATCCTCACTTAAATCCGGTATCGAAACACGCTAAGCCTAACCATGCAGGTAACTAACCGTGCAGGACATGGCCTACGCCGCGGGACTCCGACGGCCCACCAAGACGGCCCGCTTAGAAGACCCCTCGAGCAGGCTCCGCCTCGCTCGAGGGCGCGCTCCCTCCTCGAGCGGGCTCCGCCCCGTTCGAGGGGCAACTCTTCCCTCGAGCGGTCCCGCCCCGCTCGAGGGCTCGCTCCCCCTCGAGCGGGTCTCGTCTCGCTCGAGGGTTTGCTCCGCCCTCGGCCGGGGCCCGCCACGCTCACGGGCGCCCCGCACGCGTGCGCCGGTCCCGTACACGGGCATTTAACGCCCGACGCCGCGGGACGGCGCCATCATGCGCCCGGGCTCGCGCCCCCGTGCCGCCGCACCAACTCCCCGGGGAGGAGCCCATCCCCACCCCCGTGGGGATGGACCGTGCGAGTGCGGCCGGGTGTCGGTCCCGTGACACCACGCGCACGCCCCGTGCGGCTAACGCGCCGAGCCCTCGAAAGGGGGCCGGCGCACCCTCGATGTACTTTCTTGTGACCCTACGGGGTTAGGTGGAGGCGGTAGGCCGGTGGACCGCCATCCCCGCCACGCGTAACAGCGTGGCCGCCGTACCCGCACGCGCGGCGCATGCCGGACCCCCGTAGCAATGACTCGGCCCCGTGAGGGCGCGTTGGGAAGGAACGCCGTTCGCCAACTCCCGTGCGCCGTACGGGCCGGCGTCGCACCTCCCTCGAGCCTATCGGGAGGACATCACCGCCATCCGCTGCTCCTACCCTCGAACCGCCACCGTTCGGGTACAAGTCGGCCATCATGACCGGATCGCTGCGGAGGTCGACCTGACGGCCGCCCACTCTACAGCGTAGCACGATGTGCACCCCCACGTAGCTGGATAGCGAGGCATGCATGTAACTCGCCGCCCCCTTGGCCTATAAAAGGGGAGGCGAGCCCCCAGCCGCGGGGGGTGTGGAACACAAGACACCGTGCACTCACTCTCTTATTCTCCCACAACATCTTCAGCCACTCCTCTAGGGACTTGGAAGCCACACTTCCTCTCCCGCCTTGCTTGTACTTGCCCCACTACAAGCACCACCGGTGCTGAGCAATACAGTGCCACGAGCACACCCCTGTCGGGACGTACGGCCCCCTCGGCCGGGAACCGGGATAAAACCTTGTGTCATTTGTCGCTTAGCATCGACCATTGAGGGATAGACCACGGCACTATCTACTGCGGTTAGTGTCGGGACCATATTCCGCACCGACGCTTGGCGCCCACCGTGGGGCACGCGAGCGCCTAAGGTCATTTCGCCAACTCCCTCCATGGTGATCCGCACCGAATACCGTGCTACACGCTACCGCATGGGTAGCTCGGACCCCCTCCCCGGCCGGGTTCGAGATCCGCTTCGGGGGATACGAACTTTCGGGCCACGGGGAATGGCTATCTCATGCGCCTCACTAACCGTGAGGAGCTTCGCGCGCGCGCCGGGCCGAGTCCTCCCCGGTCTCCACCACACGCACGACACCGCGCGGACGCCCGCGAGCACGGATGCCGCGGGCCCGTCGGCACCACGACGCCACCGTCGCTCCGGGCAACGCTCGCGTCGGGCGCGGTCCGAGCGGCGGCGGCGCCGAGCGCGCCGCCGCCCAACGTGGTGCGCCCACCGTCACGACTGCCGCCACCACCCCAACGGGACCGCGCGCGGTCTCCGGACCACGCATCCCCATCGGGCTGCGTGGCGCCACGACGGCCTACAACGCCAACGTCAACACGACGATGCGCAGGGTTCCACCTGGCCGCCACGTCTTCGTCGCCAGGGACCCCCGGCACCTCGGCGGCGGATGAGTCGTCCCCCGGGCTCCGTCGACACGATGCCACCCGCCAACCGCCACGGGTACGCGGAGTGGGACTTCTCCGGCGTGCGGGACCCGGTCGCGTTCGGGCGCTTCCTCGACGCCACGGACTACGGTTCGGCTGCTCCGACGACTCCCAAGACGCGGGAGCTACGACCCCACGCGGGAGTGTTGCGCCGTCATCACCAACGACCCGGCTAACGCCGCCGGTGCGGCGGCGCCGGAGACGGGGAAGTCACGCCGCCCCGGGGGATCGCCGCGCGCCCGGCCGCGCGGGGCCAAGCGCTCTGTTGGGGGGCCGACGTCGACGCACGGTCGGCCCAAGCCCGCGAGCTCGAGGCCAAGCCGGCGGAGGAATACCGGACGCGTGCGGTTGCTCCGCGCCTCAATGGCGGGGGAAGCATCGCGCGTGGCGAACGCGCGCGGGAGGGGCGGGCCGACAGTCCGTGACCGCCTCAACACCGCCCCCCAACGCGGACAACGCGGACGTCCCGCCGCGAGCAAGCCGAAGCTCGTCGCCGCCGCGGCGCCGCTACGGGCCATGCCGGCACCATCGACCCCCAAGGCTCGAGACATGCACCGCGAGGTGCAAACTCTCATCGAGCAAGTGGTCGTCCGGCGGCCGAAAGCTCGGCCTCACGCATCCGCCAACGGGGGGGGGATGCGCGGGGGTGATGAAGCCGCACCGGGAGGCGAACCCTCGGTGCACGCGGGGGGGCCGGCGGGGCATCCCACCGAGCAAGGACGCACGCCGGCCAAGGAACGACTCCTCGACACGCGCGCGGGCACCGGATGGCGGCGCTCGCAACGTCATCAACGCCGGCGTACCGGCAAGGCGGACGCGCAAGCGACAAGGGGTTACCACCCTCGACGGGGGTGGGCGCTACGGCGGCGGTGAGGATCGCTCCCCGACACCGGAGCCCCCCCCGGCACCCGTGTGTTCGGCCGGGAGATCCGCACGGCGGCGTTCCCCCGGCGCTTCCGTCGGCCCTCGACGATCGTCGGTAGAACGGGGAGACGGACCCCCGCGTCCGGCTCAACGACTACCGCCTAGCCTCGTCGGTGGGCGGGGGCCACTAACGACGAAGTGATTATCCGCAACTTGCCCCTGCATCTGGGCGACGCGGCCCGGACATGGCTCGAGCACTTGCCCGCCAGCCAGATCCATGACTGGGACGATCTAGTCCACACGTTCGTGGGCAACTTCCAGGGCACATACGTGCGCCCCGGGAACTCCTGGGATCTGCGCTCCTGCACGCAGAAGCCAGGCGAGTCGCTGCGGGACTTCATACGGCGCTTCTCCAAGCGCTGCACAGAGCTCCCCAGCGTGGCACAGTCAGAGATCGTGCACGCGTTCCTCGAGGGCACCACGTGCCGGACCTCGTGCGCGGCGGGGGCGCGGCCCGCCTGCGGACTCAAACGAGCTGTTCGACATTGCCACCAGCTTCGCCTCCGGAGAGGAGGCCGTGGGGGCAATCTTCGACGGCAAGAAGGGCAAGCGCTCCGAGGACACGCCCGCGGAGGGCGGCGGGTCCAAGGAGCCGCACCGCAACGACAAGCGGGGCAAGAAGGGGGAAGAAGCCGCGCCGCGAGGCGCGCGAGCGAGGGCGCAACGGCGGCAACGCCGAGGCCCTCGGCGTCGACCGGCTCGACGGGGCCCTCGACCGGCTCCTCGAGGCCGGGGGGTGTTTGATGACATGCCGAAGAAGCCATGTCCCTACCACAAGACCCCCGTGAACCACACTCTTGAGCAAGGCGACATGCTCAAGAAATTCTATGGCCGCGCCGCCGCGAAGGAGGCGAGAGGCCAAGAAAGACGGAGGCGATGGCGACGCGGGTGGATTCCCCGCCGTCGAGAATGTGTTCCTCATCTTTGGGGGACCTACGCCGATATGTCGACCCGGCGGCGCAAGAAGGAGCGGCACGAAGTCCTCGCCGCGAGAGAGGGCGCCTCCGGCCTTCCTCAACGGTCGAAGGATGCCATCACCTTTAGCGGGACGACCACCCAAACCGTATCCCGAACCCGGGCCGGTGCCGGCCGGTGGTCGATCCCATCATTGGGAACGCCGGTTTTCGAAGGTCCTTATGGACGGAGGCGGTAGCCTCAATATCCTCTTCGCGCACACATTGCACCCGATGGGGATTGGGGCTGGACCGGTGCGGCCCGGCACGAAGCCGTTTCACGGCATCGCGCCCGGCAAGCAGGTTCAACCCCTCGGGCAGATCGATCTCGCCGGTGCCGGTTTGGTAACCCCAAGAACTTCCGTAAGGAAACCCTCACCTTCGAGGTGGTGGGGTTCAAAGGGGCCTACCATGCCATACTTGGGCGACCTTGCTATGCCAAATTCATGGTGGTCCCCAACTACACGTACACGAAGATGAAGATGCCGGGCCAAACGGCATCATCACCGTCGGGTCGTCGATCGAGCACGCATTCGGCCGCGACGTCGAATGCGTGGAACACGCAGGCAGGCACGGCGTGGATGAAGCGCCGGTGAACACGGCCGGAGAAAATGGTCAACGATGACCTCGGCTCCGCCGCCAAGCACGTCGGCACCTTCGAGGCCGCCGAGCGGCCAAAGGGGTCCCCCCTCAACCCATCGGCCCCCGAGGGCAAGGCGTTGAGGGTCAGCTCGACCCTCGACCCTAAATAGGAAGCAGTGCTCGTCGACTTCCTCCGCGCCAACACCGACGTCTTCGCGTGGAGCCCCTCGGACATGCCAGGCATCCCGAGGGAAGTCGCCGAGCACTCCCTTGATATCCTGCCAAACGCCCGCGCCGTGCAGCAGCGGCTGCGCCGCTTCGACGAGGAGCGGCGACGGGCGATCGGAGCGGAGCTGCGGAAGCTCCTCGAGGCCGGATTCATCAAGGAAGTATTCCACCCTACGTGGCTAGCCAATCCTGTGCTTGTAAAAAAGAAAAATGGGAAGTGGCGGATGTGTGTAGACTATACGAGTCTTAATAAAGCATGTCCAAAAGTTCCTTTTCCTTTGCCACGCATAGATCAAATCGTTGATTCAACGGCTGGGTGTGAACTACTCTGTTTCCTTGATGCCTATTCGGGATATCACCAAATAAAAATGAAGGAGTCCGACCAGCTCGCGACTTCGTTCATCACACCGTTCGGGACGTTCGTTACGTCACGATGCCTTTTGGCCTCGAAAACGCGGGCGCAACATATTAGCGCCGCATGCGGCACGTTTTTGGGGATCACATCGGGCGGACGGTCGAAGCCTACGTGGACGACATCGTCGTCAAGACCGAGAAGGCGGACGACCCGGTTAGCGACCTTGGCGTCGCGTTCGGTACCTACGGGCCAACGGGGGTCAAGCTAAACCCCGAAAAATGTGTCTTTGGAGTGCCGCGGGGCATGCTCCTAGGATACATTGTCTCCCGATGGGGAATCGAGGCCAACCCCGAAAAGGTTGCGGCCCTCGAACGGATGGGTCCAATCCGGGACCTCAAAGGGGTGCGAAGGTGTTGGGGTGCCTTGCCGCCTTAAGCCGCTTCATCTCGAGGCTCGGTGAGAAGGGCACCGCCCCTCTACCGGCTGCTCAAGAAGCACGAGCGCTTCCGTTGGACCGCCGAGGCCCGGGACGCGCTTGACAAGGCGAAGGCGTCTCGACGCACGCTCCAATCCTCACGCCGCCGCGAGATGGCGAACCCCTGCAACTCTACGTGGCCGCAACCACCCAGGTGGTCAGCGCCGTGATCGTCGTGGAGCGCACGGAGGAAGGGCACGCCTTGCCCGTGCAGAGGCCGGTCTACTACATCAGCGAAGTCCTGTCGGACACGAAGACGCGCTACCCCCAGGTCCAGAAGCTGCTGTATGCGGTAGTCCTTGCACGGCGCAAGCTCCGCCACTACTTCGAGGCCCACCCGGTCACGGTGGTCTCCTCCTTCCCGCTAGGAGAGATCATTCGCAACCCGACGCGGCGGGCGGGGATCGCCAAATGGTCCGTGGAGCCGATGGGCGAGACGCTCGCCTACGCCCCGCGCAAGGCCATCAAATCACAAATCCTAGCCGATTTCGTCGGCGAGTGGACGGACACGCGAGCCGCCGCCCCCACAAATCCAAGCGAGTGCTTTGGACTGCGTTCTTCGACGGCTCGGTAATGAAGACGGGGAGCGGGCGCGGGTCCGCTCTTCGTGTCACCCCTCGGGGAGCACATGCGCTACTCGGTGCGCCTCCACTTTCCCGCGTCCAACAATATGGCGAGAATACGAGGCCCTTCTCTCGCGGCCTCAAAATCGCCATTGAGTTGGGCGTCAAACGCCTCGACGTGCGAGGGGACTCGCGGCTCGTGATCGATCAAGTCATGAAGAACGCGAGCTGCCACGACGACAAGATGGAGGCCTGCGCGTAAAGCCGTGCGGGCCCTCGAAGACAAGTTCTACGGCATCGAGCTTAATCATGTACCCCGCCGGTACAACGAGGAAGCGAACGAGGCGGCAAAGATCGCGTCGGGCGGATCACCGTTCCCCCGAACGTTTTCGCGCGTGACGTCGCGCAACCCTCGGTCGCCTTCGAGCCCTACCCCTCGAGCCACGACGAACCCTCGGGGGCTCCCTCGAATCCAGCGGGCGCGGAACCCATGGATGAGGACCCCTCGAACGAGGCGTACGTGCTCTCCCTTCTCGAGGGGTACGGCTCCCACGAGGTCGATGCGATGGACACAGAGCCGGCTCCTGTCCAAGTGGATTGGCGGGAAAAATACATCGCCTGGATCGCTCGAGGGGAACTCCCCGCGGATCGGAACGCAGCCAGGCGCATCGCCAGGATGGCTAAATCCTTCACCCTCGTCGATGGCGAGGCGTACAAGCGCGCCGCCTCCGGCATCCTACAGCGGTGCGTGCCAATTCCCGAGGGGCGCGAGCTCCTACGGGACATCCATGCGGGGATGCGTGGCCACCACGCCGCACCCCGCACCCTCGTCGGCAACGTGTTCCGCCGGGGCTTTTATTGGCCTACCGCGGTAGCGGACGCCCGGCGAAATCGTACGCACTGCGAAGGGGTGCCGGTTCTACGCCCGCAAGTCCAACTTGCCCGCTCATGCCACCGCAAACGATCCCCGTGACATGGCCGTTCGCCGTGTGGGGGTTGGACATCGTCGGGCCCCTGCGGAAGGCGCCCGAGGGCTTCACCCATCTGCTTGTCACGATCGACAAATTCTCCAAGTGGGTGGAGGTGCGCCCCATCACGAATTTAAAGGGCTGAGCAGGCGGTCACGTTCTTCACCGACATCGTATACCGCTTTGGAGTGCCAAACTCCATCATCACAGACAATGGGTCCCAATTCACGGGCCGGAAGTTCTTGGAGTTCGTGATAAGTTCCACATCCGCGTGGATTGGGCGGTGTGGCACACCCACGGACCAACGGCCAAGTGGAGCGCGCCAACGGCATGATCCTACAAGGCCTCAAGCCCGGGGTATTTTCGACCAGCTCAACAAATGCGGGCGAAAATGGCTCCAAGAACTACCGGCGGTCGTGTGGAGCCTAAGGACCACCCCAAGCGAGCCACGGGTTCACCCCGTTTTCTGGTCCATGGCGCGGAGGCCGTCCTCCCCACGGACTTAGAATACGGGTCGCCCGGGGTTCGAGGCTACGACGAGGATGCTAACCAACGAGCCCGCGAGGACTCGTCGGACCGGCTAGACGAAGTACGCCTCGTGGCGTTGATGCACTCCGCAAGGTATCAACGGTCCCTACGACGTTACCAAGCACGCAAGATACGTCGGAGGGATTTCGACGAAGGGGATGCGGTCCTAAGGCTACGCCAAGACAACCGAGGGTGCCACAAGCTATCGCCCCCATGGGAGGGACCCTACGTCGTGGTGAAGGTGCTCAAGCCGGGCACGTACAAGGCGGCCAACGAGGACGGCGAAGAACTCACCAACGCTTGGAACATCCAACGGCTACGTCGCTTCTACCCTTAGCTAGGATTTCCAAGTACTTTCGTTGTAAAATCACATGGCCAACGCCCCGGTTGGTGTCAACTATGTAAATACTCCAAGTCTAATAAAAGGGCAACTCGGCTTTCCCCCGAAACCCAAGTTACCCTCGGGGGCCTCTTGCGGGGGGCCGCCCCCCAAATGGTCCCATTTTTCACGCAAAAAACAAAACAACATGCGCTAAGTTTGTTTCCTACTTCAACCTCGAGCCACGATTCGAACGGGCGCGGGCGGCACGGCGGAAGGAGCGTGCGAGCCGAGATAGCCTACGCCGCGTGGCTATGGCCCTTCTCTCTCGCCTCCAACCCAGCGGGCCCCCTGCGAAAATCGAACTCCCCTAACTAGAATCTACTCAGGAAGAAGGAGAAACAAAAAGCGTGATAAACAAACAATTTCATTTACATCAAATGCCCATGTTTATGAAACAACTTGTTTATTTACAAAGGGCCACGAGGCCAGAGTACTGATACACATCAAAAAAAAATGGGCCTAGCGCCCAAACTGCTTTCAGGCGGGAGGAACGGCGGCGTACGCGGCGTCGGGAAGAGGAACTCCTCGAAGGCCTCGGCGTGCAACCCGGCGGCGTCGGCGGCAAGCGCGTCCACACGCTCCATGGCCACCTCATCCTCAACGCCCTCGGGTACGACGTAGCCTTCCGCCGGCGCCTCGAAGTTTACCTCGTAGTGGGATCGCACCACTCCGAGGGGCCTTCGGACGCCCGAGTTGCGGCGCCGGCGCATTCGCTCGGTGACGTGGCCACCAAGGGCGCGCGGACGGCCGGCCGGCCGAGCTGCCGGCCTGTGCCTCGCCCTCCTCGACGGTGCGGCAAGTCTCGAGGGCTGCATCGTGCAGCTCCCGCCGGCTCTGCTCGGAGGAGTTGTAGGAGGCTGCGGCACGCTCGGCTCGCTCTGCCGCGTGCCCCAGAGCAGTGCGCAAGCCTGGGAACATCAAGGCAAGGGATAAATCAGAAAAAAAAGGGAATGCGAAGTTCCCAATCGAAAATCCAACAAGACAAGAGTCAGATTGTGGCTCACCTTCGACTTGCTTCTTCTCCATCTCAAGATCACGGCGCACGGCCTCGACCGTCAACTCGAGGCGCTTGACAGCCTCACCCTGCTCCTGGAGGGCCATCTCCTGGTTTGCGCTCGCAATGCAGAGCGCAACGACCTCGCCCTCAGCCTTGGAGAGCTTGGCGTCCAGATCCGCCAAGGACTTCCGCGTCACCTCGTGGGCGGCGCGCTCCTGCTCCAGCGCCGCACGGGCATTGGTGAGAGCGGCACGCTCCCTCGCCGGAGCCGCTCCTCAGCCCCTTGGCGGGCGGTGCTCTCTTGCAGGAGCCGCTCCCCAGCAGTGACAAGGGCCGCGGCCTTGGCGTCGAGGGCGGCCCTCGGGTCGTCGGCCTCCTTGGCGCGGCGCTCCAACGCGCGCGCCCGCTCCTCGGCCCGGCGGCCGTTGCGCCCTGCGCCCCCCTCGAGCGACGTGCGGAGCTCCCGGGCTTCGGCGCGAGCGGTGGCCACCTCCGCCTCCCGGTTGGCGGCCCGGCGTCCGCGTCTTCTCCGGATCCGCGCGCGCGTTCCACGGCGCCTCGTCGCGATCGAAGAGGGGCCGCGCGGACCCGCTCGAGGCTCGAGCTCTCGGGAAGCTCGTCGGGCCGGAGCCGGGGCCCGGTACGCCGGCCCGTGTCCCGCGCGTCCTAAGAGCGTCCGCAAGCGCGTCGAAAGCGCCGCATTGCCCCCGGAGGCTGCCGGGCCTCGGTGTTCACCCGGTCGAACGCGTCGTACTTGTCGTGGGCGCGGCGCTCGAGCTCCCGGCATCCACACATCAAATCCCGTAAGCGCCAAGGCTTGAATGCGGCATACGAAAACGAAAAGGGAAGAGGGACGAGCAACCATGGCTCACCCGGAAGACGAGCCGGGCGGGCCGCCGTGGACTTGCGGCGCCTCGTTCGGTGCGCGGTTGAGCGTGGCGCCGTGGCTCCGGCTCTCCCCGGAGCTCCTGCTCCCCCCCGGCGTCGGCAAACGCCGAGGGGGGATCACCGGCGGCCCCCTCCACCGGGCGGGGGCGGCCGGCGTGGGAGGACGAGGCCTCGGCACCATGTCCTCGGCCCCCCACCACCATGTGACCCTCGTGCCGCCTCACGAGGGCCCCCTCCTCCGGGGCTCGGGGGAGTTCGAGGGCCACCGGCCCACCGATTCCACCGGGCGGCGGAGAGTCGTCCGAGACCTCCACCACCTCCGCCCGCAAATCGCCGGCGGACGCGGCCGCTTGCGCCGCCTCCGCCGCACCACCACCGCGCCTCCGCGGGCACGGGCGCCCGTCGTGCCGCCGTGGCCACCACCTCCGGCCGTACCGCCGCATCCGCGGGCGCTCCCGCGAGTTGCGCCCGCTCCACCTCCTCCGCGGTGGCGGCCACCGCGGGCGCACCTCCACCGTGGCCGCCGCCGCGGCCCGTGTCTCCGTGACGACCGGTGCGGGCCGCCCCCGGCGACCTGCGGCCGCGCCGCGGCGGGCTGATCCGCCGGCGGGGCCTCGAGGCACCCGGCCGGGTCTTGCGAGCTCGTGCCCGCCGCCGTGCTTATCCCCCGGCGCGACGCCCTCGACGAGCGCCGGTCGGGTGGGGATCGATGCGTCCGTCCTCGGCACCTTGGCCGGTGCAAGCGGAGGAACGGTTGGCACCACCCGCGCGGAGCACGAACGAAGGGTTAAATCACCCTAATCGCCAACGAGCCAAACCAAACGAAGAAGGACGGGCTCCTTACCTCGCGGAGGAAAAGGCCCGTTTCCTTTTCCTCGAGGTCTCTGCGCGCGAGGGCGGGCGCGCGCGGCCGCGCGCGCCGTAGCGCCTCCCGACGGGCGCCGCCGCGCGCGCGCGGCACGCCCGCCCCACGCGCGGGCGCGCCCGACGCCGCGCCTCCCGACGGCGCCGCCGCGCGCGCGCGGGGGCACGCTCGCCCGCGCGCGGGCACGCCCTCGCCGTCGCGCCCCTCGACGATGACGCCGCGCGCGCGCGGCACGCTCCCCCCGCGCGCGGGCACGCTTGACGCGCGCACGGGCGCGTCCGCCGCGCGTGCCTCCGTGGCGCGCGCCGGCACCTCCACGGCGCGTGCCGCCCCCGATGTCGATTGCCCGGCGGCGGGCGCCGGTGCGCCCGCCCCAGGCGAAGCCGCCCTTGACGCCAGCGCTGGTTCTGGCGACGGGGGCGCTGGCTGCCACCTGTCTGAGGGGCCCTCCCCCTCAGCCTCTTCCTCCTCGTCCTCCTCCGAGGATGAGGGCTCCTCGATCTCCGGGGAGGAAAGCCCCAGCTCCTCGCGCCGTCGGTACTCCGCGGCCCGCCGGTCGCGGCGAGCTTGACGCGCGTCGCCTCGCGTGCTCCCTCTTGCGCGCCGCCCGCTCCTCTGCTCCCGCCGCGCCGCCCGGCCGAGCGCCCGGGAATCGGGGGGTGGGTGGAACGGACTTGGCGATGTTGAACTCCACAAGGCCGCGCACGGGAGCGACAATGGCGCATCGGGAAACAAAGGCGGGACCAAGAACTAAAACAAAATCGGGAACCCAACTCACCCGCGGGCCCGTGGGGAGCATCTCAAGGTCCCATGGGGTCCGACCCGCGGTGGCGGCGCCGGGTGTCGACGGCGTTCCGCGCCGGGTGAGCGCATACGGCCGCTCAAGGGGCGTCGGGAGCATCCGCGACCTCGCCGGGTCGACGGGGTTGGCCGCCTCTGTCATCTCGAAGATGCGGAGAGCGGCCTCTCCATCAGAGGCACGACCCGCCGGTGGTGGAGGAAGGCGAGGACGCCCATCGCGTTCAGCCCGTGCTTCGCCGGCCGGCTGCGGGCGGCGAGGACGGACTCTTGCCGCGCCGTCTTTGGGCCGTAGACACCCCGTAGCCCCAGGAGTCCGGCCTCTTCTTGAATACCCGGCCGGTGTAGGGAGGAAGGCCAGGCTCGGCATTGCGCAGGTAGAACCATCCCCGCTCCCAGCCGGCGTTGTTCGTCGTCATGGTGCAGGGGATGTAGAAATCCCTTGAGCCGCCCCCGCGGGGCAAGCGACATCCCGCCGGCGCGCACCGCGCGGCGAGTCCTCGGCTCCGACGTGGGGCGTGCGTGATGAGCTCCCCGCGGAAAAGGTGAACCCGCAGATCCCGGTTGACCGGGATCCCCCGAGTACCCTTCGCGGACGCCCACGAACGTGGCCGCCGCGAGATCGCGTTGGGGGCGAAGTTGTGCGGCTCCACCCCCGTAGTAGTAGCACATCGCCCGCATGAAGGTGCTCGCCGGCGCGTTGAAGCCACGCTCGTGGTAGCGGAGGAAGCTCACCACGTAGCCCTCCGGCGGGTTGGGCTCGTGGTGCGCCGCCGGCGGCACGATCCACTCCGCCGGGCGCCATTCTTCGTTAGCCGCCGGTGACCGGCGGCGACCCGGCTCGCCAAGGGCGAGCCGGGTCACCATCGACCTCTCCCGGGCGTACGGCTCCGGGATCCTAAGGGGAAGGCGAGGCGGCGCCATGAGGGGGGACGAAAGAATGCGAAGGCGGAGGACCGAAAGCGGTGAGACACTAAGGTAAAAAACCGCCGCCCCCTCCTCCCCGCGGCTTTATAGGCCGACGGGCGAGCTCTCGGAGCGGACGCCCCGCTAGCATTAACTTGCGGGGAATCTTTCCATCGCGTCGACGGGTGGGCCCCACCACGACCGCGGCGGCCACAACACCGCGGGCGGGCCATCATTACGGCAAAGACCGGCAACGACCGAGGCGAAGCCGTCCCGTCCGCCGCCATGCCGCCCACTACGCGCGCGCGCGCGCGCGCGCGCGCCTAAAAAGACGCGCCCGCGGCGCAAAACCGCGGCCACGACCGCAAGGCACTTAAATGCCGGGTCCCTTGCCATGCAAGGAGAACCCTCGAGCGGGGCGGACCCCCGGCTCGAAACAAAGGCGACCCTCGATGGGATACCAGCGTGAGAAGGTCGCCCGGGACCTGCTCGATGTAGAGCAGGCAACCGCGGGCACCCATGCCACGTAAAACCCTCGAGCGGCATGACCCTCGGCTCCAAACAAAAGCGACCCTCGATGGGATATCAGCGTGAGAAGGTCGCCCGGGACCTGCTCGATGTAGAGCAGGCAACCGCGGGCACCCATGCCACGGCAAACCCTCGAGCGGCACGAGCCCTTGGCTCGAGACAATGTCAACCCTCTAAAACAAAGCACATACGCTGTGCTACCAACCAGCACCTCGAGGACTGGCTCGCCCAGACCCCTCGACGGCCGCAAACGTGAAAAGACGGGGCTGTCCAGGCACGGCCCCGCACGGCCTTACTGATCAGAGGTTCGAAGCCTGACCCTCGACGGGTTCGAACAGGCGCCTCAGATCACAGAGTTAGGGACGACGAGGGCACGCGCATTCGAGCCGTTCCTCGAGCCCGTTGGCTCGAGGGTGCCCCACATGTCGTGTTCGAGAGCCAGCGAGGGCAGCTAGCAGGGGGATCCCACCGAGGGAGAGCTTCCGCGCCCTCGGTCCCTAGCGAACGGGACCGAGCCCCACCTAGCAAACCCACGCAAGCGCTTCCATGGACGTGTCTCCGGACCGCGCAGCCTACCCTTATCGAACGGGGCATGGGCGTCCACTTGAACCACCCGCCACCAGCTCGAAGAGGAATCCGCAATTCGCGACCCGCTCGATGGGAGTTGCGGAAACCTCACCCTCCGTCCCGCGGAGGGACGGCGAGGGCGCGTTAAAAAGCAAGTCGTCAGGCTCGACCCGATCGCCTCGAACGGGCCAAGGCTCGGGGGCTTGACGCACGGCTACACCTCCTTGAAATTGCACCCGCCGGAGAGACGGTGACGGGGGAGCGTGCACCCCCGGCCGGGCCGAAATACCGCCGATGCCGGTTGGCATATGTGCCACGCCTTTCGACCAAAGTTCTCGCGGTTAACCCCTCGCGGGAGAGCCCACACTCTGCGGGGGCTTCGAGGGCTAGACCCGCGGGTCCGGCCGACGCGGCCCCACGGAAAGCGTTCGCAAACAAGGAGGGAAGAACGTCCTATCGGTAGGTCCCGGCATCCGCGGGAGCCTCAATGGCAAACCCGCGGATGCTCGGGGGCTGCGTCGGGGACGACCCTAGGGGTCCCCTTAAGCAACGGGGAAATCCTCACTTAAATCCCGGTATCGAAACACGCTAAGCCTAACCATGCGGGTAACTAACCGAGCAGGACATGTCCTACGCCGCGGGACTCCGACGGCCCACCAAGACGGCCCGCTTAGAAGACCCCTCGAGCGAGGCTCCGCCTCGCTCGAGGGCGCGCTCCTCCTCGAGCGGGCTCCGCCCCGTTCGAGGGGCAACTCTTCCCTCGAGCGGTCCCGCCCCGCTCGAGGGCTCGCTCCCCCTCTAGCGGGTCTCGTCTCGCTCGAGGGTTTGCTCCGCCCTCGGCGGGGGCCCGCCACGCTCACGGGCGCCCCGCACGCGTGCGCCGGTCCCGTACACGGGCATTTAACGCCCGACGCCGCGGGATGGCGCCATCATGCGCCGGGGCTCGCGCCCCGGTGCCGCCGCACCAACTCCCCGGGGAGGAGCCCATCCCCACCCCCGTGGGGATGGACCGTGCGGTGCGGCGGGTGTCGGTCCCGTGACACCACGCGCACGCCCCGCACGGCTAACGCGCCGAGCCCTCGAAAGGGGCCGGCGCACCCTCGATGTACTTTCTTGTGACCCTACGGGGGTTAGGTGGAGGCGGTAGGCCGGTGGACCGCCATCCCCGCCACCGTAACGGCGTGGCCGCCGTACCCGCACGCGCGGGCGCACGCCGGACCCCCGTAGCAACGACTCCGGCCCCGTGAGGCGCGTTGGGAAGGAACGCCGTTCGCCAACTCCCGTGCGCCGTACGGGCCGGCGTCGACACCTCCCTCGAGCCTATCGGAGGACATCACCGCCATCCGCTCGCTCCCCCTACCCTCGAACCGCCACCGTTCGGGTACAAGTCGAGCCATCATGACCGGATCGGCTGCGGAGGTCGACCCGACGGCCGCCCACTCTACGGCGTAGCACGACGTGCACCCCCACGTAGGCCCGGATAGCGCGGCGTGCATGTAACTCGCCGCCCCCTTGGCCTATAAAAGGGGAGGCGAGCCCCCGGCCGCGGGGGGGGGGGGGGGTGGAACGAGAAGACACCGTGCACTCACTCTCTTATTCTCCCACAACATCTTCGACCACTCCTCTAGGGACTTGGAAGCCACACTTCCTCTCCCGCCTTGCTTGTACTTGCCCCACTACAAGCACCACCGGTCTTCGAGCAATACGAAAGTGCCACGAGCACACCCCTGTCGGACGTACGGCCCCCTCGGCGGAACCGGGATAAAACCTTGTGTCATTTGTCGCTTAGCATCGACCATTGAGGGATAGACCACGGCGCTATCTACTGCGGTTAGTGTCGGGACCATATTCCGCACCGACAGGTGCAATTCTCTAGCGGAGTGTCGGCAAACACCCACAAGGAATTCGCCTAGGAAATTTTCATGACCATGGCGCATACCCTTGATGAAGGAGTGCTGAGTCTCTCGCTCCGTTTGGAGGGAGCCCACAAGTGGAGAAGAAGGAAGACACCGTCGGAAGGGTAACCTTGATCAATGATACTATTTCTAGCACCTTGATGGGGTAATCTCCTTTCATCCATGGGTTGCAATCGATCTTGAGATGTAATCACACTTTGTTGGGTTATCTATCTATCATCTTGTGTTGAAAATACTTTAATGCTTAAGGGTAGCGACCATGCCGTAAAGGGAGTAAGGGCTCTATCCTTCCTTGGATCCATTCAACACAATCCCCGATAGATTAGATTGGCTTTCATGTTCGAAACGATTGCATGTTATAGTATCGTAGACCCATGGGCGAGTGTCTCCTATTTTCAAAAGGGAGCTCCGGAACAAGTGGATGTGCATGAAGGCACATGGGAAGGTTTTTGGAGTATGATCACGGGAAGAGACCATCAACGAAGAAATACTATCCGGAACCCATTATCCAAGTGTGTCACTTTTGTGCAAGTGGATTTTTGGGAGAACAAGAGAGACAAAGATAACCAACACGGAGTTGAATTGGCTTTACTCGGCTTTGATTGCCAAGTGGCCAATAGACCCCACTCACCTATGATCAACCGGTGGTGTTGTTAAGCAACATCGAATTCGGGAGATATTGGTTCGGGGTGTTACCTCTCTATGTTGGCTATCTCTTTAAAACCGGGTATTACAAGGAACCCAAATCATCTCCTACCCGGGACTTCCCTAGGAATATATGAAGAAAGGAAAATATAAGAGTGAAGATGAGAGAGGAGGCTTCGAAGTGGCCTAGGTGAATTTGCCCCTTCCGGATTGAAGATTAAGACTTTTCTTGAGGGGAAGAAGATCGGTTAGAGGAAGGACTTCTTGTGCCGACGAAGAAAAAAAATATATAATAGAGAAGGATTAGGAGAAGGTTTTTCCACGACCCAAGAAGGAGGTGCACAACAAAATTATGTCCCACCATTGGGAGGAACCCGTGCGCCGCCGAATTACTACGGTGGTGTACCAATGCAAGCATGGGGGAGTGGTGCAGCCATACCCCCACCATTTTTGCGGTGCCCAACGTAGCCTTTGCGGAGCCCTATGCACACCTTCCTCAACCACAACAAAATTTGGCCACCATTGGAGGATACGCTACAAGGAACATGCAAATTATTGCAGCCATCCAAACCAATGCAAACCAAATGGGTGAAGGAAATGCAAACGTCGCTTATGTGCTTGGACACCTTCACCTAGCACCGTCGGACAATTCATAGGAGGAGTGGTGCATTCCTATTACAAGTAAGGGTACAACAACCAAGACTATCAATATCAACCACCGGCGGAAGATTAGAGAGAGGAGGAGCTTTAGTCATCTTTCCTTTACCCCTTTTCTTTAATTTTCAGCTTGTTTGCGCCTATGTATGCGTAGTATTTTCAGTTTTACTTTGATTTTTAGTGTTAGTTTAATTTTTCAGCGTGTGTCTTAGTTTTTATTTTCATCATGAATAATGTCACCACCAAGTTTTTACCTTTGGTAAAGTTACAAGGTTTATGCCATGATGATATATGATTATAATTGCCGCTTTGTTTATCCTTGTAATTGGTTTATGCATGTTTGAACTAGTGCTCTTTTAAAAATACAATCTGAAATTATCTAAATGCTAGCTTAATCTTCAGCGGAGGTTATGATTAAAATAAGGACCCATAGTGTTTTATGTGTGTTGACGGTGTATTTTGGTGCACCTAGCATGTTCATTACACTTTGGTTTGGATTTGATTATTGGACTAACCCGCCACTAGGCACACTAATCATATAACAAGTTCATCTTTGTGCATGCATTTGGAAGTGTTGTGTTTATGTAGGAAATCATGGACATAAAGGACGGATTCGCAATAAGTTCAAAGGAGCATTCATGGAGTCTTGTTCATGTTCATGAGCTCGCTGAAATTACTTCCAATGGTGGTGAGGACCGAAGTGCTACGAGGAACACCCCCGGGGATTGAAGCGTAAAAGATCAAACTTCATGCAAAGAGAGCCTCCATCTTGATCGCGAGGATAACAGCGTCAAAATCATCCAAGTGGAAGGGGCAAAGTAGATAAGTGCACGAGGACCCACGGAGCAAAAAGGGCGACCGAACCGGGCCGAACCGGGCACCGGGCCGGCCGGCCCGGTCGGATCGGCCCAGCCCACTTCGGGCACCGGTTCGGTCCCGTCTTCCTTGCCCTCGAAGGATCTTCGACCCTAAAACCCCCGACGCGCCGCCAACAGAGAGAGAGAGGAGTTATTCGCACCAGAAGGCCATCTACAAGCTAGAGAGAGAGGAGGAGGATCTCCGGGCTGGAGATCAACCACCTCGAAGGAAGCACCCTCTCGTGGAGAAGGAGGAAGACACCGGCGGAAGGGAAACCATGATCAACGGTGCCATGATCAGCACCTTGATGGGGTAATCTTCTCATTCGTCCATGGGTTGTAATCGATCGTGAGATGTAATCGCACTTTGTCGGATTATCTATCTATCATCTTGTGTTGAATATACTTTAATGCTTAAAGGTTAGCTACCATGCCGTAAAGGGAGTAGAGCTCCAATGCTTCCTTGGATCCATTCAATACGCCGTGGCCATCAAAGGTCTAGTCATGAATACCTTCGCGTAGTGACAGTACGAGAGGAGGGAAAGGGCGAAACCGTGGTCACATCCCCGATAGATTAGATTGGTTTTTCATGTCTTAAAGCGATTGCATGTTCTAGTATCGTAGACCCGTGGGCGAGTGTCTTCTCTCTTGATCGTTTATCATTCTCTCTAGTGTAGTTAAGTGTTTTCTAGTATAATAGTTGTTAGGGTTTTAGTAGCTAGTGTGTCGTTGTTGATCGAACGCTTGTAATCCCCTTGCTCCGCGGATTGACAAGAACCTTGGGAATCCCGTGGTGAAAAAGGTGTGGGGTACGTACGCTTGCGGATCGTAGAGGGATACGTCTTTTATCCGTCAACAAGCCCCTTTTTCTGGCGCCGTTGCCGGGGAACAAGTTAGTTTACATCGTTTGATTTGCATCTAACTTAGTTTTATATTTTAGTTTATCTTTTATTTGCTATATCTAACATATATTTTCCGGAGAAAAACACTTGTTTCTTTTTTTGTTTTTGTTTTTATCTTATTGTCTAGATGGAGTTCGTTAATCAACCCGTGGAAGAACCGGAGAAATCATTAAGGGATTACGCTAGCCCTCGATGTGAAGACATAAAGGTACAAGAGTCGGATTCGAAGCTCGAAGCGACCAAGTATGAAATTAAATCCAAGATCATGAAGATGGTGGCGGAAAACCCATTTGAAGGGATGGTTACGGAGAACCCATATAGACACATAAGGGATTTCACGACAATATGCAACACGGTGCGTCAAGAAGGAGTTCCCGATGAATGGTTCAAATGGAATCTCTTTCCCTACTCACTTGCCGGCAAAGCAAAGACATGGTATTCGGTTGCGTCCTTTGAAGTTGAAGGCAATTGGAACAAGTTGACAAAGAAGTTTTGCGAGAAGTTCTTTCCAATGAGCAAGGTTCAACATCTAAGGAGGCAAGTGATCAATTTTATGCAAGGAGAAGAGAAAGGGATAGACCAAGCCTGGGATAGGTTTAATGAATTAATCGAACAAGGACCAAAACTCGGCTTCACCGGTGACGTACTCTTGCATACATTTTTCTTTTCCCTAACCCCTAGTTGCATGCGACACGTCGAAATGTGTGCGGGTGGGGATCTCATGGAGAAAACACTCACGGAAGCCGCCCAACTTCTACAAAAAGTTAGTAAAGCGGCTGCCATGCGAAGAGATTGGGAAACAAGACTTGCGGAAGAGCCGGAATTCAATTCAAGGAAGAAAAAGCTTGCTGATTTTTCTAAAGAGGCAACCCCGGAAGTCACAAAAGAGGAGCCAATCATGGAAAAGCTTGAACAAGAACACATTAAGTCAAGAACTACACCAAACGTCGACTTCGCCGCACCAAATGAGACGAACAAGAGAAGCATGTTAAGCGCGAAGCCACTAAGGGAGTTCGAGCCAATGGATTGGGTTCCTATTGATTACGGAGAAATATTCGACAAGAGAAGACCGTTCCCTAATCAAAAGGGAATGGCAAGAGCGTTGGAAGTCGATTTCCCACCGGAGAGGAAAGCTGAAAATTCATACGACCTCGAAACCACCGGTGAGATTTTTGAAAAGCTCTTTGGAGATGACGTGGTGGATCCGGAACATATTGCCGAGGTGAAGAGGATCATGGGGATCAAGCCCGAAGCATCACCATACGCTCGCCTTGCTGAAATTTATTCGATCGGATCCGAAGAAGAAGAGAAGATGACGCCACACTTGAGTTGCGAGATCAACGGAATTCAATGCAAAGCTTTATGCGACATCGGAGCCCAAGTAAGTGTTCTATCTTCTAAAATTTACGATAAAGTTCAATACCACAACCTAGACTTAGCTCCAACATCAACGAAATTAATTATGGGAGATGGTAGAACTATCAAACCTCTAGGTATTGCTTGCAACATGAAAGTAAAAATCTCTAGAAACTACATACCAACCGATTTCTTTGTTATTGATGCTTACCATAGTAATTCTGATCATATAATCTTAGGTAGGCCTTTTCTTAAGTTGGTTGATGCCGTGTTAGATGCCGGAGAAGGCAAAGTAACAATGAACCTTAATGGAACAAAGTACACATATAACTTTCTTCGTGCTTCTAAACACCTTACTCCTTTTCCTCCCGAAGATGAAGAAATAGAAGAGATAGATAGTCTTTGTTTTGTTGAAACCCTTAGAGACCCGCTGCAAAGAGCGATGGAAAATCAAATTAGTAATCAACAAGATGAAGAACTAGAGGAAGCAACAAAAGGCTTAGAGCCGCATGATGGTAGCGTGGAGGAAGAGAAGTTCGAAGACATAGGAGAAATCAAACCCGAGGAGCCACAAGTGCCCGAAGTAGACCTTAAACCTTTGCCCAAGGGATTAAAATATGAATTTTTGGGGCCAGACAAAACCTATCCAGTCATTGTGAGCGACGAGTTGAGCCCCGAAGAAAATGAAGCGTTGCTGATTTTATTAAAAAAACATAGGAAGGTGATTGGATATTCAATTAATGATCTCAAAGGTATTAGCCCAGCTTTTTGCACTCATCGTATACCAATGGAAGACCAATGTAAGCTTTGTAGTGGACCATCAAAGGAGGCTAACCCATGCCATGCGAGAGGTAGTAAAGAAAGAGGTTATCAAGTTACTTGATGCCGGAATCATCTACCGGTTCCACATAGCGAATGGGTGAGCCGGTACATTGTGTACCGAAGAAAGGAGGTTTGACCGTGGTGAAGAATGAGAAGAACGAATTGATACCGCAAAGAACCGTGACCGGGTGGCGGATGTGTATTGACTACCGTAAGCTTAACAAAGCGACGAAGAAAGATCACTTCCCCCTACCGTTCATAGACGAGATGCTCGAGAGGTTAGCAAACCACGCTTATTTTTGCTTTCTCGATGGATACTCGGGGTTCATGCAAATTCCCATTCACCGGAAGATCAACATAAGACAACATTTACGTGTCCTTACGGAACGTTTGCATATAGGAGGATGCCCTTCGGCCTATGCAACGCTCCGGCCTCTTTTCAACGTTGCATGATGGCCGTGTTTTCGGAATTCATCGAAGAAATTGTTGAAGTGTTTATGGATGATTTTTCCGTTTACGGGAAGACGTTCATGGATTGCTTAGCAAACTTAGAAAAGGTCCTTACAAGGTGTGCGGAGGTAGATTTGGTTTTAAATTGGGAAAAGTGCCACTTCATGGTTAAGCAAGGCATAGTGCTCGGACATGTTATATCCGAGAGAGGAATTGAAGTGGACAAGGCTAAGGTAGAGACGGTTGAGCAACTCCCACCTCCTACGGATGTTAAGTCCTTAAGGAGCTTTCTAGGCCATGCCGGATTCTATAGAAGATTTATAAAGGACTTCTCGAAGATCACTAGCCTTTAACACACCTTCTCCAAAAGGATGTGGCTTTCGACTTTGATGAGAAGTGTCTAGCGGCATTCCGGACCTTGAAAAATGCGTTGGTGAGTGCTCCCATCATCCAACCTCCGGATTGGAGCCAACCTTTCGAGATCATGTGTGACGCAAGTGACTACGCCGTAGGCGCGGTCTTGGGACAAAGAAAGGAAGGCCGAGTTCACGCCGTTTACTACGCCAGCAAAACTCTTAGTGGGGCACAATTAAATTACGCTACTACGGAAAAAGAGTTGCTAGCGGTGGTATTCACTTTCGAAAAATTCAGATCTTACATCGTGAACTCGAAAGTCATTGTTTACACCGATCACGCAGCTATAAAGTATCTCTTGGCTAAGAAGGAAGCTAAACCACGTTTGATTCGTTGGATCCTTCTTCTCCAAGAGTTCGATGTTGAAATTCGTGACAAAAAGGGGGTGGAAAATGTTGTGGCCGATCATTTGTCTAGGATGAATCGTGGGCAAGATGATAAAGAGCCCATAGAAGATAAGATGAGAGATGACCACCTCTATAGAGTGCTTGATAAAGATACTTGGATGATCGACATCATTCGAGCAATCCGAAAAATGCCCCTCGATCATCTAGACAAAAACACCCAAAGGAAGATAATTTCGAAAGCAAGAAATATTTTTGGGATGCACCATACCTCTTCAAGCTTGGCAATGATGGAGTGATGAGAAGATGCGTGCCAAGAGAAGAGAGGCTTGAAATTCTAAGGAAGTGCCACTCGGCGGAGTACGGTGGACACTATAGCCATTTTCGAACCGAAGCCAAAGTATGGTCGAGCGGATTCTATTGGCCGGAGATGCATGAAGATACTAAAAGATATGTTGCGTCATGCCCCGAATGCCAAAGAACCGGAAACATCTCTCAAAGAAATTCTATGCCTTTGAAATACAACTTGCAAATCGACATATTCGATGTATGGGGCATAGACTTCATGGGGCCTTTTAAAAACTCATTTGGATTCGAGTATATACTTGTTATGGTCGATTATGTATCCAAGTGGGTAGAGGCTATACCATGTCGTAAAGCTTCCACGGAGGAGTCCATCACTATGATCAAGAACGTGATTTTTCCCCGTTTTGGTACACCGAGAATCTTGATAAGTGATGGAGGAACTCATTTCACCGGAAGAACTTCAAAAAGTGCTTGTCCAAGTTGGGAATTGAGCATAGGGTCTCCACGGCCTATCACCCACAAACCAACGGACAAGCGGAGACGTCAAATAGGCAATTAAAAAGCATACTTAACAAAACCATAGAGAAGGGAGGCAAGGACTGGTCAAAGAAATTAGACGGAGCTTTATGGGCTTATCGAACGGCGTTTAAAACACCGATAGGTATGACCCCTTATCAATTCGTCTATGGAAAAGCTTGCCACCTTCCGGTTGAGTTAGAACATAAAGCCTATTGGGCGATTAAAGAGATGAACCTTGATCTCGATGCCGCGGTTGTGAAGCGGAGAATTCAAATAAGCGAGCTAGAGGAGTTGAGGTTGAAAGCTTATGAAAACGCAAGCATATACAAGGAGAGAATCAAAAGGTGGTATGATAAAAGATTGAAGAAAAAAGAATTTAAAGAAGGAGATAAGGTCCTCCTCTACAATTCGAGGTTTAAAACCTTCGGAAAGGGGAAATTGCAAAGCAAGTGGGACGGACCTTATGTTGTGCATTCGGTGTTCTCTAACGGAGCGGTAACCATTATGGATATAAACGGCGATCAATTTGTGGTGAATGGACAGCGGCTTAAGGTTTACTACGAACCCGACGTCGTGCCCATTCATCATGTTGACGTCTTTACCATGGAGGAAGAGCCCGAACGTCCCGCCTAGGACGAAAAACAAGGCACCAACTTCTGTAAATAATTTTTCTTTTAGCTTTCTGGAGTTTTTCGCGAAGATTAACTGGGCCAACTTTTTCCCATGGGCTGAGGACGAAAAAAATAGGGCGGTGTGCAAAAAACCGGACCGGCCCGGCCCCCGAGGCAGGGTGGGCCGGCCGGCCCAGTCGGATCGGCCCAAGGGGGGCCCGACGCCCGATGTCCCCGAATTTCGCCCGAATTGCTCCTTTTTGACTTCCTTGTTTGGTCGGAAAATTTTAAGGGAAGTGTAAAAAAGGAAAATAAGGTTCCTAGGGCTTTTCTCTCAGGACTATATATTTGGCCGAATTGGGAGCTCGAGAATCAAACCTTTCAAGCAATGTGTTGCACCCTTGTAGCAGCCATTGAGCCTCCAAAAAGCTTAGAGTTGAAGGTAGAAGCCAAGAAGCCATCGATGGAGGAGGCGATGCGATGCGAGGTCAAGCTACCCGTCAAGAGGACCGCACGTATCCGTTGCGGAGGACGTGTCCCGACCGGAGCTCTTGCATCTCGCAACCCCGTCAAAGGAGAAAGGATCCCTACACCCGTTCGAAGGTCGGCACGCCTCCAAGGCATCAAGCGCAAAGATTACCAGGAGGTGTCGCCGGAGCCTAAGGATTATGGGGATAGCGACTACTCCGACGATCGTAGCCCGAGCTCGTGGGCGGCTGCCGGTAGAGACGATGACGATTGGGGCGAGCAGCCCTATGAAAGGACTCCCGAGGGCCCCAACGGCGACGGCAACGGCGGTGGCGAAGGCGACAACAATGGAGGTGGCGACGACGGTGGTGACAACGGTGGAGATTATGGCGACGACGACCCCTTCGGATTGCATCCGGTGTCTTGTCAAGTTTGCCGTCAATCCATCGCAGGCTCTCTACGCGTCGGCCGACGAATGTCTTCAAACCATGGAAGCGATGAAGCAGCGTATGGAGGACTTGGAACGCGTAGTTGAAGATGACTACAAGTTCCTTAACCGTAACGTGCGCAAACTTTTCGGCATGGTTGGAAACATGAGAGGCAAGTGGTGCAAAGCTTGCTCGAAGTACCATTAGATCTAGTTTTCCCCTTTGGTTTTTGTAAGATACGACGAGGACGTCGTATGTTTTAAGTGTGGGGGAGAGCTAGCTCGCTAGCCTTAGCTTTTGAACTTCAAATTTAGGTTCGGTTTAATCTTCGTGTGAGAGTCTTAGTGTTTTAATGAGTCTTTAGTTTTTTGAGTCTGTTTTAAAATTTTTTGCAAGTGTCTTAAATTAGTGTTGAGTCAAGAAAACCAAATAAAAAGAGTCTTTATATACATCTTTGTGTTTTATGTATTGTTTATCTTTATTTACTTGTTTGTTTAATCTTCGATTCTTGATATATGAACACAAGTATGTGGTTTGAAAATCGTTTACCGTGGTGCTTAGTGGAATCGCTACTACTTAAAGTACCCATACCGCACTTCGATCTTGAGCTTCACTTGCTAGTTGTGCTATTTTCGATGCTAAAAATTGGAGGTTTTCAGTTATGAAAATTATATTAAAACCCTTGTAATAAAGGTTAGCAAAACCTCTTTTTCCAAGTTGAGAGTAAGAAAAAATTCCTATCCAAAGCCAAGTTTATTTTCGCTCCACCATAAGTGTGATTAGCACGATGAGTTAGGCTAGGACCCTTCTCTCTTGGTGAGTTTTAATTTCGAGCAATGATCATGTCCTTGTGCTTATCTTTTGTTGCTAGCCTCGTCATACATTCGGTAACATGACTTTCACAACGGAAGTCACGTACATCGCCGAATTCCATACCCAACCCTATACATCTCTTTTGTACATCGTATTCCTTGAACACAACCTATTTTCAAAGTTTCGTCTCATCTCTAGCATGATTTATTTAAAATTTCAGATTGTATGCATGCGAGGAAAGAGAGAATTGAAAGCTTTGAAAAGTTGTCAAGAGAGAGAAAAATAAAGAGAAAAAGTATGTGTATGGAAAAGAAAGAAAGAAAGAAAGAAAAATCATATGTGAATGAAAGAAGAAAAGAAAAAAAAAAAGATGAGTTAGCAATGAAGATATGAGAGGGATGGATCAAGTGAAAGAAAAGAAAAATAATAAAGTGTAAGGAAGGATGTCACGTTGATTGTGAGACGAAACTTTTACTCTATTTCCAACCATGTGCAATCCGACAACGAGGACATCATTGGTGCCTTGAAGTCACAATTTTCTTTTGCCCTTGCACATGTCCACCATTCTAAATCTTCTCATCCTTGATATCCCTACATATGGTTAATTCTCATGATCATTGGCTTTGAAAGGTAGACAACCATTAGAGGAAGTTCTTAGTTTGACAATACTTGTGTTGATTGCGCTAGCCCTACCTATAGCTCCACTTTTACATGATATATGAGAGATTAATGGGAGGTGAGAGTTTTATAAAATTTGGTTAGGATAGACTCTTCATATGAGTGACTTGAGAGAACTTGGAGAAAGGTTTTTGTCTAATACTTGTTGCAGGAATTTTTGTTTTGAAAATCATAAAAACCCTCCGATGGAAGCAAAGAAGTAAGTATGGCTGAAATTGAAGACTTCGAGTGAAGAGTTCGAGTTGTGGGGTAAATCTTGACGTGGTAAAAATTCTAAACGCCCATGTTTATGTTTGATTATCATTACTTTGTGTTTATGTATTAAAGATGAAGGGATTAACTAACTTGTGAAGAAGGATAAGTGATACACGATTACACTCCTTGGACGAAGTTCTTTTACGAGTACTTGATCGAGGACGAGCAAGAGCTAAGTGTGGGGGAGATGTTGACGGTGTATTTTGGTGCACCTAGCATGTTCATTACACTTTGGTTTGGATTTGATTATTGGACTAACCCGCCACTAGGCACACTAATCATATAACAAGTTCATCTTTGTGCATGCATTTGGAAGTGTTGTGTTTATGTAGGAAATCATGGACATAAAGGACGGATTCGCAATAAGTTCAAAGGAGCATTCATGGAGTCTTGTTCGTGTTCATGAGCTCGCTGAAATTACTTCCAATGGTAGTGAGGACCGAAGTGCTACGAGGAACACCCCCGGGATTGAAGCGTAAAAGATCAAACTTCATGCAAAGAGAGCCTCCATCTTGATCGCGAGGATAACGGCGTCAAAATCATCCAAGTGGAAGGGGCAAAGTAGATAAGTGCACGAGGACCCACGGAGCAAAAAGGGCGACCGAACCGGCCGAAATCGGGCTGGGCCGGCCGGCCCGGTCGGATCGGCCCCGGCCCACTTCGGGCACCGGTTCGGTCCCGTCTTCCTTGCCCTCGAAGGATCTTCGACCCTAAAACCCCCGACGCGCCGCCAACAGAGAGAGAGGAGTTATTCGCACCAGAAGGCCATCTACAAGCTAGAGAGAGAGGAGGAGGATCTCCGGCTGGAGATCAACCACCTCGAAGGAAGCACCCTCTCGTGGAGAAGGAGGAAGACACCGGCGGAAGGGAAACCATGATCAACGGTGCCATGATCAGCACCTTGATGGGGTAATCTTCTCATTCGTCCATGGGTTGTAATCGATCGTGAGATGTAATCGCACTTTGTCGGATTATCTATCTATCATCTTGTGTTGAATATACTTTAATGCTTAAAGGTTAGCTACCATGCCGTAAAGGGAGTAGAGCTCCAATGCTTCCTTGGATCCATTCAATACGCCGTGGCCATCAAAGGTCTAGTCATGAATACCTTCGCGTAGTGACAGTACGAGAGGAGGGAAAGGGCGAAACCGTGGTCACATCCCCGATAGATTAGATTGGTTTTTCATGTCTTAAAGCGATTGCATGTTCTAGTATCGTAGACCCGTGGGCGAGTGTCTTCTCTCTTGATCGTTTATCATTCTCTCTAGTGTAGTTAAGTGTTTTCTAGTATAATAGTTGTTAGGGTTTTAGTAGCTAGTGTGTCGTTGTTGATCGAACGCTTGTAATCCCCTTGCTCCGCGGATTGACAAGAACCTTGGGAATCCCGTGGTGAAAAAGGTGTGGGGTCCGTACGCTTGCGGATCGTAGAGGGATACGTCTTTTATCCGTCAACAATGTGCTCTCAAGTTATGAATAGATTAAAGATGTCTTTTATGCTCAAAAATATTGCTAACCTTGTCACAAATATCGCTTGTGTGTTGCTCAACCTATCCAAAGCTTAATATATATTTGAGTGCATAAACCTTAGTGTACAAGATTTATTTTTGAGTGAGTTATTGCGGGCCATGATTTCTCCGGCCCGAGACTAAGAAGCTGGTCATTCCATTTTTGCGTACCTATCTTTTTGCTAACCTTTTATCCGTGCATTGTGTATCCCCGCATCGGAGATCTCATAAACTTCGCCGGATATCCACCCTTAAACCAAATATCATCTTTTGTGATTACCTCCTTGACCACAACCTATTGTTGAGAATGGATCATCAATTCAAGGAAGATCGCAAGACGGTGCTAACATTGAAGATTTCAAGTATCTCTCCAAGGAAAAATACCCCGGTACCTACCTTATTTTTCGCCTCTTTGCTCGAGGACGAGCAACGTCTAAGCATGGGGGAGGAGGTAGGTACGGTGCAGTTTTAGAGTTAAAAGGGGAATATTTTTTTAAAAAAATGATGAAAGAAAAAAAATCCGGCGATGATCGTGACTTTCAAAGAAAAAATATATAATGAATGAAAGAAAGAAAGAAAGAAAGAAAGAAAGAAAGAAAGAAAGAAAGAAAGAAAAGAATGAGAAATATGAGAAAGAGAAAAAAATATATGCGTAAAGTGAACTCCCCGGTTCTCTAAGAGTGCATTCAAGGCTTCAAGTTAAAAAGATCCATTCTCATTTTCCAACCATGTGCAATCCGATAACGAGGACTTCCTTTGTGCCTCGGGATCACTCTTTGCCATTTGCACATGTCCACTCATCTAAAAGCGTGTGTATTTTTCTCTTTCCCCTCCTTGATTTAACATTATTTTCCAATGACCTTTTTGATGAGTCTTGGTAAGACCATGAGAAGCTTGTCTTGTTTTGACAACACCTCATTTATAAAATCTTGTTAGGACTAAACTTTCCCAAAGCTCCATATAAAGCCTACCACACATATATGTGATGAGAGGGAAAGGAGTAGAATATATAGGCTTGAGAGACAAGTGAGATGAGAGTTCATGAGCAACATGCAAGGTGATTTAAATTTGTGAACTTGGTTTAGCTCTTTTCTTTATCTCGTTCTTTATTTCAAAAATTCTGAGATCTATTTAAACTTTGTGAGCATGTTAATACTTGTGGGATAAGCTTAATTAAATATCTACCCTCCGTAGGGATGAAGGCTAGTACATTATGGAACTTTAACGAATTAAACTTTTGAGAGCATTATGTTTTTTTTCATGTATGATCAAGTGCAAGGTTTAAACATTGATGGGCAACGATGATATCCATCGAAGGCTTACTCGAGGACGAGCAAGGTTTAAGCATGGGGGAGATGTTGACGGTGAAAATCCGTCAACCTAGCCATGAATTTACCTTCGGTGTTGGCATGACTTTTGTATCTTATTCATCGGTACTAACCCCCGTGGTATAACAAGTTCACTTGTGCATGTCGGTTTTGGAGTTAAGTGTTTACGCAGTGTTTTAACGTACAAAGCAAGACTTCTGGGATAAGTTCATTAAGCACCTCATGACAAGACCTTGAAGCCCGATACAAGTCAAGCAATGAAGTGAAGATGACTCCAAGAGCCCAAGGACCAAGCCCGAGAAGATGATAAACTCCGAGGACCGAACCGTAAAAGTGCCGAATCTTGCAAGACAAGGAGTTGAGTCCAATTCGGAGAGAAACCGACGTCAAGAGCCCACATGCAAAAGGGGAGAACATCTAGAAGACGCGGGAAGCAACACCGGCGAAGCAGCCGCGAGATGGGCCGACCGGGCCCGGGCCGGCCGGCCCGGGCCGGCCGACCCAGCCCACCGGGGCCCAATCGGCCTCCCCTTTGACCTAATTGCTTCTCGGGCTATAAATAGCCCCCCGGCCGAGAGCCACGGAGAACCGAAGTCGTAATCCGCCACCGAGGAGAAGAGAAGCTTGAGGGACACTATCTCGGAGATGAGGGTCGTGCTAGTTGTCTAGGGTTTCCCTAGCCGACGTGGGAACCTTGCATGGAAGACCACGTCGGAGCTCCGAGCGAGGATCAAGATCGAGGGAGGGCCCCGTGGTGATCTTGTTCATGTAATCATTCATGGTGAAGTTTGTAAGTGAATTCGATTTCTAGCGATCAAGTGCCTTCTCGATGATTTTGTTTTCTTCTTGGTTTTGCTTCTTCTACGATCTAGTTTGCGGCCTAGATTACATAGGGTGCTCTTGTAGCCGCGGTGGCTAGAGGTGCATACCGGACCGGCCAAGTGATTTCAACTTGTTCTATCGAACTCGCCCTAGACTACCCGCATGAGTAGGGATACGTTGTGATAGAACGGGAGTTCCGAAAGGCGGGCGTTTTCGGAGTCGGATGGAAGGCCACGATTTAAAGATGCTTTTAATGAGATTCGCTTTTCTATCTTCATCTATCTTGTTTGGAGCTACAACATAAGCATGATCTAGATTCTCTAGATTGGTTATCTCTTGCTTTCTCTTGCTACCTCTTTAGTAAATTAGATTAGATTCGTTTTCTTTATGAGTTAGTAGATTAGATGCAACTTAGTTCATCATAAGATAGCTTACCTTGCTTTACTAGATTGAATCCTTGCGTTGCACATTGTTCCACGGATTCGATACCTTGGGTTCACCACTCGAGGGAAGAACGGTCCCTTGACTACGACGGGAGACTTGTCCGCTTGCAAGTCATAAACGAACTTTGATACAACTATTAACCGTCAACACCCGGCCTCGTCGGGGTGAAGTCTTCTAAGGAGGAAAGAGTCGACTCCCGACACGATCACACCGATCCACCTACAGGAGGGGTGCTATCCACTACGAGTCTCACCCCGCACCCCCGCCCATAACAAGGTGGGCGGTTTGTACGGTAAGAGTCCAAAGAAGCATGGTTAGTCTGACGATCGGTCTTTAAGGGCCGAGAGCGAGCACTCCCCATCTCCATCCCATACAACACACCACTCGGGTTAGAGGCCAGATCGCATCTTCCTGAGGCAGGCGTTCACCGGTAACCAAGCAGCTCGCCCCCGCCAAAACACGCCAAAAAGGTACGCACTCAGAACGCACGCTAGAACACATCGAGATCCCCCGCATCTCAGTATGGATAGTTGAGGTATGGGACTAGCTAGGGGTCTGTAGCTAGTCCCGAGGTAGGTGAATCAAGGAATCAGGATATATCAAATCATCAAGGCAAGGCTAATCAACTGGCTATGCAATTCATCCAAGCAATGCATATAAAGTAAAGCACTAGCATCTAAATATCAACATGGGATCTACATAGTTGGGAGTGACATGACACCTTCGTTGCCGTTGAAACAGTCGTTGTCCGAAGCAGTGTACTCGGGGTCCTCTGCATCCTCCTAGTCGAAGCTCGGGTCTGTGGCACGAGATTCGACAAGAACGTAAGAAAATGGTGCACATCTAAGCAATAACTCCAAATAGAAACCTCTTTTTAGAAAACCCAAAAGAGCTCAAACTACCTGCAAACAGCAAGGTTTCAAAATTATGAAATTCTAGAAATTAGTTTGGTATTTTTCTGTGCTTCGTATAATTAGTTATGATTTTTCAAAGATTAAAACTATTTATAAATCATTTCTGAAAATCATTTGAAAATAGAAAAGGATTTTTATTAAAAATGCCGCATGACGTCAGCGACCCTCAGTTAGCGGACCGATATTGGGCCAAAAGTGCCACTGGGCCGAGAGTGGCCCAGTGGGCTCGGCCCAGTTGGCCCAGTGGACTAAAGTCTACTGACCCTCCCTGGATTTTGATCCCGCAGCTAAGGAAGTCAGAGTGGGCTCCTGACAGGCTCCACTGTGCAGCAAAGGCCTCGGCCCACGGTGGAATTCGGCCCAAGGAGAAAAAGGAAAGTTCAGATTCGGCCCTTGTGCTCTCCTGGGGTTTGACGGACGCCCCCGCCCCAGCGGAGCCGCCCGCCACCTGTTCGACGGTACGCCAGCGGCGAACCGCGGCGGCATCACTCTGCCTTTGGCGGCAACGCTGTCCGCCGGCATTCAACTGGGGTTGATTCCATGACCAGCGCCCTTGCTCGACCTAGCTTCACCCTCTTCTCCCCTCCACGGACGGCGCAGGGCGCATCGGCGCACACGCACACGTTCGGCGGCGCGGCGCCGGTCCCGTGGCCCAATGCCGAACCGAGGCGCCGGGGTGCACATGCACACATCCACGTGCGCGCGGTCATGACGCCCGGCTCACACGTCCGGCGAGTCCGCCCGGTGCCGGGGGGATTGACGAGGTGCGGCCCCCGGGGTGCACGTCTCGGCGGCGTGCTCCGACGCGGCGCGTGGTCCGGCCCGGCCCAAGGCTCGGCGGCGGCTTCGCGCCGGGGTGCACTCGGCCAAGTCCCGCGCACGCACTCATGTCCCGGGCACGGTCGCATGGCGCATCTCACCGGTAGCCGGTGGTGCGGCACGATGCGGCCGGCGCAACAAGGCGCGGCTCCCCGCGTTATCCCTGCACGTTCTTGCACGGGTCGAAGTCCGGTGCACACAGACAAGTAGTTCATCGCCCGACGACGGCGAGCTGCAAGGGTATAGAAGACCCAGAAGCTTCACACCTTCGTGGAACGGCAGTTCTGCGGCACGAAGGCCAGCATCCAGGCAAGAGTTTAAGGTGGCGTGCCTCGACGCCATAGATGCATCACAGGAAAGAGGCCATGATGGGGGAAAGTGGTGAACGACGGTAGTTTTCTCACTTTGGGTCGGTGGTGGAGTCGTAGCAGGCCTGACGGAGATGGAGGTGCGGCTTGGCGAAGAGGTCCCTGCTCCGGCTCTTGCGTGCGGCTTCGCGGAGCTCCGGCGTAGGCGAAGCACGCACCCACGACGATGCCTTCCCCTCCGCGTTTCCCCTCCCTTCTCCTTCTCTCACGGCGCGCACAGAGGAAAACGGGAGAAGAAAACCCCAACGAGGTTGGTGGCTCGGGCGACTGGGGTTTCGACCCTTCCCCCGTATTTGAAGCGCAGCGGCGCGAGGGGTGATGCGAATTCCCTTGGCTGCCCCCGGTTTGACCGCCAGAGCGGGCGAGGTGGCACCCGCCTCCGCCGCGCGAGGCCATGCCTCGGAGGAGTGCGGCACGGGGGCAAAAGGGTAATAGTCCCTGCCCTGGGCGGAACCGACCCAAGCGCGCGCACCGGTCGCTCGGCGTGCGGGCCGGCGGGCGCGCGGCTGTCCCATCCCGCGCGCCCGGTGTGGCGCGGGTGCACGGGTGCGGCGCCAGCTCGGCCGCGGAAAGGGAAAAAGGTGGGAGATGAAAGGGGGTCCCACCTGTCATTGAGAGAGGAGAGAAAACGAGCTAGTGGGCTCGCTGGGCTGTGGTGTTAGCAGCTTCATGGGCTAAGCTGGGCCGGCGGGCTGATTTAGGGGTTGCTGGCCCGAGTTAGGAGTTATGGTTTTGGAATTAGTTTTGCAATTACATTTGAATACTATTTGAATCTGAATCCTATTCAAATTCAAACTTCACTCAAATGAACTCCCAATAAAATCCAAATGAAAATCCAACTCACTTATTTTACCATAATTTGAAATTATATTCTTATAAATGAGTCAAATTGGTGGAGAATTTAGGGAAGGGCTAGCAATTTAGTTTGAAAATTGGTAGCACTTCAATTCAAACAAAAAGTTTTAAATTTTTCGCAAATTTTCACACCTAATTTTCTGGTTTGTTACAGCGGCCTCCGCTGTGGTGGAGGAGCAGGCGGTGGGTGCGGGAACTTGGCGGTAGTGACAGCGAGCTGCTGCTACCGCTCAGGGGGACGGAAGCAGTAGCAGACGGCTTCCGGTAACGCGCTTGGCGGATGGAGGCACGCAGGCGTCCTTTCCTGACAGCCCCTACCTCCACGTCCTTCCCCAGCGGCCTCTTCTCTGTTTCCCCCTTCTTGCTCGCGCGCCATCGGTTGGTAGCGATGACGTGCGGAGGCCGTGGGAGTGTGGGCCCCACGCGCAATGTGAGTGCGCTACCCCGCCAGAAGTGGCGTAACCTGGAAGCGCGCGCACGACATTGGGTTGATGATCCTGTTCCCCGTTGCGGGGGTAAAACGCGAAGCGTTTCCTTTCAGGGAGCTTTTGCGGATGCTACTGCAGTCAAGTACTCCCCTTTGCTCGCAGGGGAGTGTTTCCCTCCGGTTTTCTAGAATAGCGAATCAGTCCACCGTGTCCGGATCCTCTAGTACCATGCTCATATATTTTGCATCCAAACCCTCAATCTAAACTTTATTTCTACGCAAAGAAGAGGTGGTATCATTTTTATAAACACCCTCGAGGTGAGAAATTTCAAAAATTGACACACAATACAAGCTCCTCACATATTTTGACACCAAATTCGTGAGAGCTTCAAAAACTAACACCGGGGTGGTGAATTATTTCAAGACGAGGGACTCTCCTATTTCTCTCGTCGGCCACGATGAAGAGACCATAATACTCTCTATGCCGCGTTCTTCCTCTAGATGTTCTTCCCCTCCTCTCATGCGCCACCGTGCCTCTCTTCTTTTCTCTCCTCAGCGCATGGATCCCCCTCGGCTCCCGCAAGCGACACGTCGCCTACCACCGTCTTGCCTGGCGCGCCGCCGGCCCCCTCCCGCCGTCGCCCTCCGCGACCGGCCCTCGGTGCGCCACCGACCGCCTCCGGTGTGGCCGCCCCCGGCTCGCCGCGATCGCTCCCCTCCCCACACGATGGCCGGAGGCGGCGCCGCGGCGAGAGGGGGGGGGCCGGCCGGAGCCGGAGCCTCCTCCCCTGAGCGGCGCTCCCTCCCCGGCGGAGGACTTGAAGAGCTAAGTCGCGAGAGGTTGAAGATTGTTAGATTGATCTCCTCATCAGTGGGCCCAACGGCCCACTGGGCCCCTTAGTCTCGTGTCCTGATCGGGGGCGCCCAACCCTAGATGGTTGGTGGGCCCCTGTCACACTGCGCTATATAAAGGAGGTGGGGGCCACAGGCTCGCGTCACAAGGTTTGTCGCCAGCCACACACCCCCCACCTACATTCCCTAGTCCGATCTACGGGGAGCACAGCGGCTGACGGGAAGCTCCGCCGCCGCCACCACTTCCTCGACCGTCGCCGCCCTAGCGCGGATCGGAACTTCGCGTCGCCGCCCCTCGCGCAGCTCCTACATGGCTAGCGGTTCCGGCGGCGCCCTGCCGGGAGACGCGTATATCTCCCCTCTCTTGTGACACCCTAAAATTTCACCACTAAAATCACTTAACAACTTAAATTAGTCTTAAGGATTTAAAGAATTTAAATTGCCATTTAAATTGAGCTCTAAAATATTAAACATAATTTAATAAACTTAGAGGCAACAAGTGATTGTGCATCATCGATTGGCTTGCATGGTTTTTGGTTGCTTGTGTGGTTTCTAAAAAGTTTATAAATTTTTGAGAAAAAGTTTGAAAGAGTTTGATTTGAATTTGAAAAGAAAAATGGTTTTAAAAAGAAGTTTGAAAAAGAAAAAAAAAGAAAAACCTTGCCGGCTCCCCTTTCACCCCAAACGGCCCGGCGGCCCGTCTAACCCCTCCCCGCGCCACCGCTCTCTCTCTCTCTCTCTCTCTCTTTTCTTTTGCCGCGTCGACGCCCCGGTCCCACCCGTCGGCCTCTCCCTTCCCCCCCCCCCTTCCTTTTCTTTCTTCCCCCCCCCCGCCGCCCGCCCCGCGCCGCGCCCGCGCGGATTCCACCGCGCCCTCGCCTTCTCCCCTTCCTTTTTCTCCCCCGGCCGAGCTCGCCAATTAAGGCAATTAATCGCCCACTCCAATCCCCGGTCGTTTCCCCTTTTCCCCCTTGCCTTCTTTACGCCGGACGGTCCGTCCGCCGCCATCAATGGCAAGCCCGCCGGCCGCCCCCGTCCCCTTCCGCTTCGCCTTCCTCCCCGCGCCCCTATTTAAGCACGCACTCAAGCTCCCGCGCCTCCCTTTGCACCCGTAGCACACCAACGCACGCAATTGAGCCCACTCCCCGGCCGCCGCCCCCGGGTCCCCGCCGCCGCCGTGCAAACGTCGCCGTCGGTGAAGGACAACCTCCGCCGCCTCCCTTCACTTCTCTTTGGGTTCACCGCAGGCTTATCAAGCACATGCCGCCGCAGTTCACATCCTTGACGCCTCCCGAGCCCCTTCCCGCCGGAGCGCCGCCGGGATCGCCGTCGACGCGGGCCCGCTCCTTCGCTTCTCTTTCCGCTCCCACCGTCGCTGCTCGTTCTACACGCCACGGTGAGCAATAAACCCGGCCCTTTTCCCTCCCTTTTATGCACAGCAGCGTGCCCACGAGCTCGCCGGAGCGGACGCTCCGCCCCCTTCCGGTGCCGGCCGCCGGTGAGGCACGATAGCCCCCATAGACCCCACGAACGCGTGCGCAAGCGTCCCCCGCGTCGTTTTGCTCTAGCCCCGTGGTCGGAAAGGTGGCCGGGAGCGCCGTCCGGGGCCAACGCCGGCGAGCTCCCACCGCGCGCCGCCGCCTCCCCGGCGACGTCGCCGCCGCCCATCGCTTGCACGCGTCTCGGGCCGTTCGATCTCGCGCGGATGGCCGGGATCGCATACCCCTTCGTTTGAACCGGGCGGTCCACCATGGACCCGTGCACCGGCGCACGGTGCGGTCCACGGCGCACGCGCGAGTCCGTGGCCGTTGGATCCGAGATCCACGGTGCCGGCCGGCCATTTTGATTAAGAGTCCCCCGGAAGTTTTAAATTCACATTCCTGGTCCTTCCACCTTTGAGAACTTTTACGGTTAGGTCCTCGATTTTTATGTTTTAGCCCCCGGCCGACCTAGATTCTTTTAATAGAGGTCCTTTTCATCCTTTTTAGCATATAAACCCCTCTCGTTTTATTTTATAATTATGTTTTAGCCCCGATTTTATTTATAAAAGCCCCGTAAACCTAGTTTTCTTGCGATAGGTCCCCGTAACTTGTTTTAATCATATCTTTCTCATTTTAACTCCGTTTTTAGCATTCTATATACCGAAATGATCGTCTCGATGAGTAGAATCTTTTAGACAGCAAATTTACCAGTTTTGTTACTGTTTGGTGTACTGTTTATTTATTGTTTGTTGTTCATGCTTGACTCGTAGATATCGTGCCTATTTCGTCCGAGCTTCCCGTCGGAGGTGATCGGGAAGAACCCGTTTTCGAGGAAGATTTCACTCGCCTTGTAGAGGAAGGCAAGTGGCTTTCCCCCTCGCATTATCTTTTGAACCTATGTCACCGCATGCTAAACAATGTTTACTATTCCTGTTGCTATGCATAAACCTGATGGGCAAACACCTAGTTAAGGACTTGACTAGACATTTTACCTCATTACCTTGATCAACCCCGTTTAACAAATGCTTGGGGTAGATAAATGCTTAGTTTGCTTTACATGAGTTTGGTTATGTTTTGTTTATGTTATACATCTCGGTTTTGTTTATATAATGTGTTTATGCTTAAAACAAGATAACTTGAAATATAATCGGAACATGGAGAACCACCCAAGACAACAAGTACAACCACACGTCCACATGGCTCGGCTTAGCCAAGTAATTAGGAGAGTGGGTTAGCCGATAGCTCTTTTCCGAGAGGGGCACAGGGGCTCGGGGTTGCAGGGGTATAGCCCGGTTCTTTTGGGGTAGCGACCTTGGCTAAGGTGCCGACCACTAGGGAGGGTTATGGTCCGCCCGGGTCAGAATCGTTGCGAGCCGTTGGTTTCTCTTCTTTCCTTTGTAAAGGCTTCGTAGTGGACCCCTAGCCACTCACCTTGGAAGTGTTTAAGGGTCCGGCTAACCCGGGGAAGATGGGGAACACGAATTGTGGGTAAAGTGTACAACCTCTCGCAGTGTGTAAAACGATCGATCAGCCGTGCTCACGGTCATGAGCGGCTTGGACCCTCACATGATTAATAAACTTGAAGATTAATGCATATCATGGGTTTGTGGGTCTGGTTTGAGGTTTTTTTATTGATAAGTGGGTTGGTATACACTTACACCTAGTAATTAGGTGCTTGCTAATAAAACTTGACCAACTTATAAAATGCTTACCGCCGTGAACCATAGCCTATCCTTGATAGCCTTGCATTGTTCCCCCACTTGCCGAGCACCAACCATAAGTGTGCTCACCCTTGCTTACCGCCTGTTCGCAGGAGAACGTCGGAGGCGAGGACGAGTACCGGAGTGACTACGATGAGTTCTAGGGCATGCGGATCCCCCACTCATCATGCTTGTGGAAGTCAAAGTTGGAGCCGCTTGTCGCTTAGTTATCGTGGTGTTCGGACCTTCGAGTCCACCTCTCCGGATGTAATAATGGATATCATACCGATTTAACTCTTGAACGATTTATTACCGCAATGATATTACTCTCGTTTTGTCTATCATGTGTGTGTAAAATGATCCCGGCGCACACGTGATATGCATTCGGTTTTCCTTGTAAAATCGGGTGTGACAAAGTGGTACCGGTAGCCGTGATGACCGTAGGTCGCAGCCTTAGTTAGAAATGGACGAAATTAAGGATTCATGTTCTAGAGAACCTTATCATGCTTCAAATCATCTTATTTACGCATTAAAAATCTAATTTAATTTTTGTTTATCATTTTAAACTGTCATTTTGATTTATTCGTACTCGAGATCGCTTTTTGCTTTGACAGATGGCCAGAACCTACATGACCCCTCGCAAGAGCACTGGTGGGCGCTTTCCCTCTGGACAGCTGGCTCCTCGCCATCGTCTTGAGGATGTTGAGGAGGAACCGGAGGAGTTCCGGCCGGAGGTTGAGGTGGAGGAAAACCCGTGAGGAGATCCAGCCGGAACCAGAAGAGGAGGATCCTGAGGAGGTTGAGATGGAGGAGGAGCCGGATGAGCCATTGGAACGCCCACGCCTATACGATGGCACCGTCTGCCGGGAGGCGTACGCCGATGGGGACATTGTGATTCCACCGCGCCCGTGGCAAATGAGGAAGCACCCCCCGCACATGTTGATCCGAAGTGCTCGATGGTGAAGGAGGTGACCGGATGACTCTAGTGATGACGGTGTAGGTGAGGAAGGTGGTAACAATGCCGATGGCAACCCGGAGGAAGATGAGGATTAAAACCCCCGCTATCACGGAGCGAATATCACAAACATTCCACCGAAGTTGAGAACGGACGCTTTGCATTCTTCTCGTGGGAGGTTCCGTAGTACCCGGGATATACCATAAGGCCTCTCTACGTGACTAAGCACTTCGGCGAGCCGGGAATGAGAGACTACTACACTGCGCAGTCTACATCGGGAAGCCCCCGAATGATACGAAGGCCGGAGGTATCGCTCATCTCACCACGGCACGGCTCGCCTTTTCCACAGATGATGATGCGGTGAATGATGCAACAAGGAGGGCACTCTGGTCAATCCGCAATGCAAATCGGGTGCGGTTGTTGCACTCGGAGTATCGCCATGTGCCTTGTCGTGCAAGTGGCACGCAGGTGACCGTGGTGCCGGCAGGAGGCAATGATCGCATCGACGTCTTGGCACGTGTGACTGCTGCCTTGAACACGGATCCGGAGGGGGGCAACTACCGAAATGAAAAAGTATCATGAGGAGTTGCGAGTCGCTCGTGTGAAGATAGCACGTCCGGAAGCACACTGGCAAGGGACGAAGAACTTCCTCAAGAAGTTATGCCATATCGACTACAGCTTCCCCTCTCGCGCAAGAGGCTCCAAGCTACGAACCATCCGTAGTGTAGTGCGTAATGAGAAAGATGGTAAGACAAAAAGGACGCAGAGCTAAAGCAAGCACAAGATAAAGAATGCGAACACTCAAGAGTGAAGCAAAAGGCAAGAGTAAGGTTAGTAAGAATAAAGCAAGCATATGTAAGAAAGCTTCTATGAGTAATAAATCCTTAATTCGACCATTTCTATCTAGGCTAGCGTTCCTACGATCAACACAGCTACGGTACCACTCTGTCACACCCGGTTTTAAAGGCAAAACCGAATGCATTGATCACGTGTGCGCCAGGATCAAGTTACACACACGCTTAGACATTATGAATACCAAAATCAGTGCCACACAAATAAAGAGTTATTACAAACCATAGTCTTAAACGAAACTTAAACAAACGAGTTCTCGCAGCGGACAAAATGCCTCCACAGGCAGCTGACTGAAGACTACGCACACCTAGAACTCCTGGAAATCTCCCCGGAATATCTTCAAAGTTCTCCCGATCCGAGCAAAGCAAATCCGGCTATTATAGATGCAAAAGAATAAACAAGCGTGAGCACATATCGTACTCGCAAGGGGGAACAACATAACATGCGAGGCCATATGGTGGATGGCTAAGGTTCAAGCACTTTAGCATTTTAGTTGGTCAAGTTTTATTAGCAACCCGATTACTAAAGGTGTAAGTTCATACCAACCCAATTAAATAGGATATAAGCATCATAAATAAAGAATAAAACAGCAATTAAATATTAAAGTTCCATAATTTAATCATGTGAGTGTCCAAAGCCGCTCTTGACCGTGAGCACGGCTAATTGATTAGTTTAACACTCTACGGAGGTTGTACATCTTTACCCACAAGCGCGTAAAAGCTCCGAAGAACTTTGGACCCAACCATGCGGTGTTTGCAAGACACCATATCACACTTCCGAGGTGTGATCGCATAGGGACGCTACATGGCCTTTACAAAGGTTCCCTAGCAAGTTATGACCCACAAGGTCCGGATCGCTTAGCAAGGTATAAAGTCCCCTAGCAGGTCAATACCCCACCATAAAAGAATAACTCACCCACCCCCTCGCTAGAGCGAGTCCATACCCCACGCATCGCCGATCCCTTGTCCTTATCGGGTAAGACCATCCCAAGCTAAAGTTCCTAATTATTCAGCCAAGACCATTGCCCATTAGTTCTTGTGGTTGTACTTGTTTTCTCGGGTGGTTCTCCATGTTCCGATTACATATTAAAGTGGTCTCGTAAAGTAAAAGATCATAAATGGAACATGAAATAACAAAAAGGTAACCAAGTTGATTAATACCAATTCCCGCTGAGCATGCTAAGCAATAACTACCACAAGATTAGTTTAATTCCGGTACCAAGGTAAAGGTAGTAAAAGCTAGGCATGATCCTTAATAGGTTCCCATCAAATTAATGCAAGCGAAAAGTAAAAACGGTGAATTTAAATGCATGTTATGTAGGACAAGCGGGCATGCATCAAGGAATTCTTTCCTTCAACAAAGCCTTGCTGCTCAAACTCTTGCACGACCGGATCTTCAAATCCCTCGAACGAATCGCTCTCTACGGTCCACAATCATCACATACAAGCATACAATAGGAATAAATAAGAAACAAGTCACCAAACAGATCAAACAGATCTAAACAAGTAGCATAAAACTAATCTACGCTTCGAGACGAACGCGTGGACATAAAGAACGCTAAAATCGGAGCTAAAACGACCATGTTATGGCTTCGGGAAGGTTTAGGGACAAATCCGCGAAGATTTAAAAAGGTTTCGGGCTAAAATAAAGAAAAAGGACTAAACCGTAAGAAAACATATAAGGTGGAAGGGTATTTTTGTAAATAAAGAAAACTCGGGGGCTTTTCCGCAAAAGTGCCCGAAGTGGCGGCGGGTTTGACCGACCGGGACGCGGTTGCCCCGATCTAGATCCGTTGGATCTAGATCCGACGGTGCGGCGGTTCACGGCTACGCGGCTAGATCTAGGGCGTTGGATCTTCATCCGATGGCCACGGTGATGCGTAAGTGGCGGGCGCGCGGCGCGCCGAGCCGGCGGCGAGCGGCCGCGGCGGCGGCCGGGCGGCGGGCTCGCCGGCGAGGCCCCAATCCGGGGCTTCCGCCCACGATTCAAGGCACGGGAGGCATCTACGCGACGCGCGCAAGACCGCGAGCGATCTAGGCGCGGCGGCTCGGGCGGAGATGCGGCGGAGCGGCGGGTCGACGCGGCGGCGCGGGGTGCGAGCTCCGGTGACGGCGCTAGAGCGACGAGGGGCTCGGGGATGACGACGCGTAGCACGGGGGAACTCCTCACCTTCTTGCGCAGCTCTCGGGCGGTTCCTTGGCGGCGGAGCGGCGGCGGAACCGAGGACACGGCGGCGGCGGCGGCGAGCTCGGCTAGGGTTCGGCGGGGCGGCGCGGCTAGAGCAAGGGGCGGCTCGGGTGCTCCGGTAGGCGGTCCGGGGGCGGCGGCGGCCTTAAATAGCCGGGCGGGGGGCACCCTTGGCGTGCGGGCCACGCGGAGGAGGGCGGCGGGGCGCGAGTCGGACTCGGTGGCGCGGCGGCGGCGGAGTCCCGGGCGGCCACGGGAGGGATGACGAGGCGGGGCCCGCCCCTGTCACTCGGCCGACGCGGGAGGCGGGGAAGCGGCGCCGTTGGGCCTTGCGGCCGGTTGGGCGGGCCGGCGGCTGTTGGGCCGGCGCGCGCGTGCGGGCGGGCCGCGCGGTGCGGGCCGGCTTGCCGCGCGATCTTCGGGCCGGGCTAAAAAGGCCGGGGTCGATAGGATTAAGGGGAAAGGGGTTAAGGAGATAAGGTTTTGGGATTTTGGCAAAAGGGTTTCAAACATTTAGAATTCAAATTTGAATTTGAATTCCAAGAACCAAAATAATGCTCCAACATGTATGCAACACATAAATCCTATAATTCATTAAATTTATTTTAGAAAAGTTTTAAATGCCTAAAAATAAATAAAACCACCTTATATTCCTTAAGCAAATAAATGGTTGCTAGCAAATTTTAATAAAGTCAAATTTTTAATAGAATTAGGGTGTTACACTTGATCAATATATCCTCATGAGAGATCCATCCATCAATGTCTCATTGGTTTGACCACTTCTACCTTGAGCTAGTGACTTTGATCTTTATATAAGAATGAAACCCAATTCTTGATTAAGTCACCCTTCACATGACTCAACGAATATGTAATGCTTCTTCATTGCTTCACTCGGTTAGGTTCGACTTGATACCTCAAAACTTTCCAACCTATAGCCACTTCACCCTAGCCAAGCATATGGTCCAAGTCACTACTCGGCCAACCTTAGCTTAGTACCTCATTGCTAGTCCCTTGCTTGATTTCTTCATCCATTCGTTGCCAATTTGAGTTAAGCTTTGATTCGACATCAAGAGTGGAATTCTATTGAGATCATGTCTTCTTTAAATATCCCTTTTTTTATTGTAACAAGCTTCTTCCTTCAACAAGAGGCCATCCAATGTTCCAAAATCAATATGCCTCTTTCTTATCTTTTATTAGCTTATCATAAACCATCTATATGCTCCATGGGATCATACATATCAAATATCATGACATTCAACCTTAAGTAGAGCCATTTCACAATATGAGGCTAAAACCATGCCTCAACTTATCTTGTACAACAATGGCTTGTCTTCTCATATAGATGTTCAATATCATATATCATGCTTTGTTATTTATATGTTGCAACCTGCTCACATGCTTAACAAAGACATTAGATCTTTAATCTAGTTGTCAATCAATACACCAAAACCCACTTAGGGCCTAGATGTCTTTCAAACTTAAACATGAAAATCAAATGAGGATGAAGATCTTACCCCCTACCAACGCCTCCAAGCTCATGCGGCGTTCATGTTCGGCACTGCAACGGGCGGTGATGTCCCATAGGTTGTGTTCTAGATGCTGAATGCGGCGGCGCAGTTGGTGGTTGGTCTTTTGTTCCGGCGTGGCGTCTTCTTCAACAGAGGAATTAGAGAGGATGTACCCGGGAACCTCTTCAGTTCCAAAGATCTCCTCTGGGAGCAAGTCGAGGCTGAAAAACAAAGGAAGGTGAATAATGAGATTGAGGTTGAAAGAAAGAGGAAAGATTGAGAAGGAAAATTACTCTTGGATGGTTTGCTTCTTTGGTGGAGCACTGCTCTCCTCAACTGGCTTTTTCCCCTTGTCCGCCATGGCTTTGGGGTTTTTTTCCTCTAGGGAAGTAGGGAGAGAAGACGTGAGGTGATGGAAGTGTATGCGAGTGGATTTGCAGAGCACCAAGGGGGCTATTTTATTAGCCGTGAGAGCGCATTGGGAGTGATGATTTGATGGTGTACATTACCTCGAATGCGAAGGGTTTTTCATTGAACAGTGTTCATGGCTCTTGAATGAGGATTTTCTGCGGATTCTACGCCAAGGGACAAGAGTTTTTGCATGTTCGGCTAGGATAAAAGTTCCCGAACACGTTCAAAATAGTAAGGTCCGCATGACAAATCGAAGGAAATCATCACAACACAAATGCAGGAGATAAAATTTCATTATTTATTGTTGAATTCCAACATCCCTAGTACAAACTAATCAAAAAGCCTGTTCAGCACAGACTGGGGATGAATGGAGTCGGCAATGGCGTCGTCGTGGCCGTCGAGACACTCCAGGATGACCTCGATGTCGTCAATGTCCTCCGGCGCGCCGCCATGGAAGCCGTGCGACTGCGTGGAGTAGTCGATGCTGGTGTGCGTCACCATGGCGGCCAGGCCTAGGGTGGTGCCCAGACGGACGCCATGGAGGGCCACCTCGTTGATACGGTCGTCCACCGCGCCAAGGCGAGCTGTCGGCGTGTCCCCAGGAGCATTCACCTTGTCCGCCAGCTGCTTCACCAGCGTCTTCAGCCAGTTGAGCTCAACGTCACGGTCTGTAGCAATTGCGGGGCAATGGTGGTTAGTTCAAAGTTGAGTTAATTTAAAACCAATCACAAGATTTACCATCGATGGCCTCCAGCAGCTGCTTGCGCTGGTGCTCCCATTCGAGCTCGGCGATTCCGACCTTTTTGGAGACGTCTTCCAACTCGCGCAGGGTTTCATCGCGCTCCGCCTTAAACCGGAGGCCGTCGCGCTCGTTGTAGCGCGAAGGAGAGAAAGGATAGCTGAAAGATCCCGAGGAGTCGCCTAGCATGGCCGGAGTTGTGGCCGGCGCTGGAGCGGAGTTCCACTGGATGAGCCTGGAAACACGAAGAGGGTCGTCAGAGGCAGAAGGAAATCTTGAAAAAGCTGTGGAGAAATTGATGATCACCGCCTCCGGCGAGCGCCAGCGCGGCTTCTTTTAGCTTCGTCGCTGGCCCGGCGCTTGTTGTTGCTGCCTACCATCAAGTTTTTGGGATACTAGTGCTAGACAAAGGAAGTTTAGATTGACAAAGGCTTGAAGGCAGAAGGCTTGGTGAAAGGTTAGGGGCACCCGTGATTCTTATTTATGGGACTGGTAAAGAGATCGTGGCCAGAGATCGTGGTGCATATCCCGAGAAATTTGGGAGGTGGAGAGACTTCCTTAACTGAATCGTCGTCGGGTCGTTTGGAATTCAGGCTGAGTCATATTCGGTTTGACTGATTGAGATTCGGCTGAGTTGCGGTCGGGTCGCTATTCGGGTTTAACACTATTTGTCCGGAGTTGCCGAATGAATCATCTAAAGGTTGCTCGCTAAAATAAAGCAAGACAAAGGGAATGGTGAGTAAAAAAGTTACAAGGACGATAGATCATTCGGCTACAAATTGTTTGATACAATCATACACCCAAGTATTTTGAGATTACACTGGAAGCATCTGATATCATCTTGCTGATGTTTTTCAGCAATTTCTGGTCAACTTCTTGGGTTTTAGACAGAGCGGAGAGCTTTGTTTTGAGCTGATTTGATTCAATCAAGGCTGTTGTAGCTTCCTTTTGAATCTTCTCTATTGATTCAGGAAGTTCGGCTATCTTTTTCTTGTCAGCCTTGATTTCAGCTATCAGGTTCTTCAGTTCGGTTTCTAGCGCAGCTCTTTTGGCAATCTTCAACTCAAGTGCAGGTTGCAGTTTAGCCAACAATTCCTTGGATCTGGGCCTGTGAGTCTTTCACGAATTGCTTGGCTTGGGCTCTCTTTTGTTCCAAGGCTGGTCGGGAGGCTTGATTCTTCAAAGCTCGCCTCACTACTGCAAAGTGATTGTCCAATTGTGAGATAGGCTCCAAGGAGGCTTTGATATCATCAGGAAGCTCTTGGTTGATGGATTCAAGCACTTCTTCTAGAAGTTCAACATCCCTGACTTGATCCTGGATATCCCTTTGCAGCAAGGAGAGGATTTCTTTTAGCTTTGCTCGATTTTCCTCTGATAGAACTTGGCCTGAAGATGCCTCATCTCTTTTTTTGGCAGTTAAGTCATCCACAGTAAAAGAGAAGCTTGGTGGTGATGCAGCCTGATCCTGAAAAGAAAGGCTTGCCGAATTGAGGATGATTTGTTAAATGGAAATAACAAAGATAAATATCCATGCTTACCTCATTCCTGGCCTCTTGAGTTGGAGAGGGGATTTTTTCAGGCTCAAGAAGATGTTCCTGGATGGTCAGTCGAGGAGAAGCTTGAGGGATCCCTAGTAAAGTTGAAGTTTCTAACTGATAAGAAGCTGGCGGAGTCCTTGGTAGGTTTGAAGCTTCTGGCTGCAGAGAAGATGGATCCATCCCTGGTGAAATTGGAACATCTACTTGAGAAGAGGATGGTTGAATCCCTGGTGAAGTTGGAGCTTCTGCTTGAGGAGAGGATGGTTGGATCCTTGGTGAAGCTGGGTTTAAAGCATGTTGAGGAGAAGAACTCCCCACAGTTTGGTTCACCAATGTTTCCTCTACAAATAACAAGTAGAGGGTAAATGCCAATGAAGAAAATGGTCTTTAAAAGGAAAGAAGATGGTGAGGACCTTACCAGCAGATGGGGCATTGGTAGGTTCTGTGGTGATTGTTGGTTGCTGAGCTCTGGTCTGAAATTACACAAGATAAAATTGTCAGAATGAAGAGTGGTCTTATGCTCAAGAAGGAAAAGATGTTAACCTCAATAAGAACTCTTTTAGACGTTCTTTTCTTCTTGGCAGCTGGAGGAGCAACCAGGGATGGAACTTTCCTTTTATCAGAGGCTGAACAGATGAGAGTTGGGTCTGATGTGGCATATCTGGACATCAGTTGAGCCAAAGTGGTGGAATTGAATCCCAGGGTAGAGATTGGGCCTGCAATATTGTAGGAAATTGTCCTAGCACGAGGGGCAGACACTGTATTCTGCAGAAAATGGCAAGGATCATGATCAGTAAAGAAGGACATGATTAAAAAAGGGAAAAATAAGTATATTACCTCTGAAGTTGGTTGGAAGTCAGGCATTAGCTCAAAACAAAAGGAATGTACTGGCTCATTGAAAGTGTGATCATGGAATTCTTGCCACCAGGAAGTAAAGGAGGGATGAACTATTGTTGTTGGTACAAAAGGCTGGGGTGCATAAATAGTTGGGCTACACTGATACTCAAAGATTCTTCTAGCTTGCAGGGCTTCTTCAATTTCCTCTCTGGGCTTGAGCAATTCATGAAGGAATAGCCTTGGGGGCACTTGGCCACATCCCAATTGTCTGGCCATAATGTTTGGCTGGTAGTACTCATAAGTGCTGTGAACCTGCCTTTCTCCACAAAATTCTGCTGGCAAGATGCATGGGTGGATAAAAATGTTGAAGATTTCTATGGAACGAACATCAATGCATCCAGTTTCAAAACTAAACTCATAGGGAAGGGTCAGATTGTCGTTGTTTAAATATGGGAACCATAGGGGATTGGCAAAACCTTTGAAAAAGAGTTCAAAGAGCTGGCCAATATTTTGGTTGATGGATATAGAGGAAGCAGCTTCTCCATAAGTTTGGCAGCCTTTGTTGATATGTTTTTCCCCTTCTTTGTAGTTAGTTGAAGGGAAATGCCGATTGTTGAGATCAATGCCAACAATCTGATGCATGTATAGTTGCAACCACATCTGAATAAACCACCAAGGACCATTGACACAAGGGATCTTTTGGTTAGTATGCATCTGGTAGGTGGTCTGGTGGAGCATGTGGTAAACACTTCCTAGGAGGTATTTCCCAAGAGGAATAGCAGTACCAGCAGCCAGTTCCTTAGCCATTACAATGTGGTTCAGGGTTGGTTCATTGGCTTTGCCACAGAAGATGAACCTGCATAGCCACATATTCAAGAAGACTCTGTATTCAACATCGGTTAGGGGGCCGTCAGACATGTGACTTTGGATGTAGTTCTTATATCCAACTCCTGTTTTTACTCCTCTTTGCCTGGAGGAGCCTCTGTAATTGAATGGATATAAAAATCCTGTAACTTTCAGGTCGGTCATCATATATACATCGGCCAGGGTGGGGGACATTGTCCCATGGTCAAAAAGGAAAGCATTTGCTCCATTTGACCAAAAATGACAAGCTGCAATCAAAAGATTCTCATTTTTGGGAGTTTCGGCCAAGGATAGTTCCAAACATTGAGCAATGCGAAGGCTGTCCCAATTGCTGGTTTTAATGCTGTCATCATCAAGCATCCTCTTATACCAGTTTCTCCAACCTGCAATTGGGGGCAGGGGCCAATCTTTGAAGGTATCTTGCCATTCATGAGGTTTCGACAAAGCTACTTTGAAGGGGATTCTCTGAGATTCGACTTCAATGAACTCGAGAGGGTCAGAAGTTCCCACGGGCCCGAGGAAGTAGGATGGCGATTGGTCCTCGATGGGGATAAAAATCTCAGCGGCTAGAGCCTATCAAGAACAAGAAAAGGCAAAAGAAAAATCTAAGATGGGATTCGAGAAAGTAATACCGAATGAGCCTTAGGAGGATGAGATTTACCTGAAGAGCTTGATCTTGGTCCGCCATTTGAAGATTTGAGCTTGAAGGATTGATGAACTAGGGTTTGGATCTGAGCGAAGATTCCAACGATTTGCAAGAGGAAAGGTGCTGAACAGATTTAGCTCGGAGACGTTGAGCATTTATAGTCAATGCCCGAATAAAATCACTTTTATCCCGTAATTGAAGGGGCATATGTTAACACCAAAAATTGGTACAGGAAAGGGACTGACTTGTGGGCCGAGTTTGGTAAAGAAGCGCCATTCGGCAGGGAATTCTCCTCAAAGGATTCGGTAAAGAAACTTGCAGTCGGTAGTACATCATCATTCGGCAGAAGGGCTGTTTGCGCTTGAAAAAAGGAAGCTTTCGGGAATACGTAATGACGTGGCCCGGACATAAGGAAGGGACGAATTGATAACGGGCGCGAGATGGACATTGGCATCGGGGCATTAATTTAGGCAGTGTATGTTTTACTCGTAGTCAACCAGGAGTCGTGTTAAGACAAGGGTATAAATATAAACCCTTGGTGTCTGTAATAGGGATCGAACAATTTCACAACAAAACTGGCCTTACGCCAACCTTTGAGTCCTTTAGTCGAGTCGTCGAGTTCTTCAAGAGGAGCCATCGATCCGTCGACCTCCGTAAGTACCGGCAACCTTGTATCATGTCTAGTATCATGCGGTGGATTTAAGCTTGGTTCAAGAGGGTTTCTTGTTAGATCATGAGCCATGCGGTAGGCTAAGATCTAGCTTGGAGCTAGTTATTGGCTCTATTAGATTTGGCAAGATCTAATAGATTCATTAAGTTATCATGTGTTGCTTTGGATTTTTCTTTATGTTTAATTCATGTAACACTTATTGCCCAATTTAGATTGATTAGATTCGGCTTTAGCTTGTCTTACGATCCTTATGTTGCGTGTTCAAATCTTTAACCCGATGTGGTGCATGGATCACGTGCTCTTTAATAGATGAACCCGAATCAATCTAGATCGTCACGTGTTGCGGGTTCAAGATTGTTGATCTTGCATAGATCTTGACAGAACCGGGTATCATGCGGTAGATACAGGTTTTTGGGTTGTTTCAGAGCTAGTCATCCGGTGGATTAGATTTCGTTTCAATATGATAGATTTATCATCCTTGGTAATGCTTGTTCCTTCTCCACGGAACCCGATTCGGTTGTACAGCTGTAATCAGCAATTCTACCACAAGTAAAACGTGCTTATGAGTTTGTTTTAAATAAAGTATGCTTTTAACCTTCTACGGTTAGATTGTATCATGCAGTGGATTGATCTAATCTTGGTTGGTGGTGTGGTTTCAAACAAGTCGTATCATGCGGTGGATTAACTTGTTTAGTGTCATGTTCGACGGGTTTGAAGGTACCTAGACACGCGGTAGACTAGTGCTTTTGGCCTATGCATGCTTGTTTTACTTCAAATTTATAATCATGTTTTCACCTTATTTATCTTATTGTAATTTGTCCTCGAAAAAATTGGTCATGATCATGTGCGAGCAAAGTTGTTTAAACAAAGACCGATCTTTCATCATGCTTACGTCATGCATTCGACTATATCCTATTTTCATGTTTTAAAGTTCCCGAATGATATTCAATCTGCTCACAGATAGCTTTTTATAGCTATATGTCTTTCTACTTGGCTTTCTGGCCGTAAATACGGAACTGTCTGGTACCACCCGACAAGTTCCAAGTTTTTATCTAACTGCTTTTCATCCTTTGTCAGTTTCAGGAAAATTGACTGGCACGCTTCGGATTCGGCATGTGTGTTAAGCCAGCTTTGTTCGACTTGCTGTGTGCTTGGCGCGAGGTGCTGATTTTGCGTCAACACTTGTACGACAGGTACTGCTCGGCGGCGTCTTCGCGCATCTGGATGCCGGCTCCTCCGACTACTCTCGGGTCGTTGGCGCTTGGCTGTGGCTTCAAGCGGAAGAACTTTCGAAACAGCACCCAGTGGGGCTTGATCCCCACGAAGGCCTCGCAGAAATGGACGAAGACGGAGACGTGAAAAATTCCGTTCGGGTTCAGGTTCAAGTACTCGATACCGTAGTACTTGAGGAGACCCTTGAAGAAGTCGCTCGCCGGGAGAGCCAGCTCGCGCTCCACGAACCGCGCAAACATTGGGATCTCGTCGGGGTTCTTCACCATTGGGTATGGATCTCCCGTGGCAGTGCGCCACATGTCCATCTCCTTCTCCCGGAGGAAACCGCTGTTCACTAGCGCCAACGGGTCTTCGGTCTTCGCCTTGGATTTTTTCCATTCTTTGTTCAGATTCGGGCACGGGGGAGAGGTCGGCAGTGTTGACCCCTGGCCGGATCCAGCTGCCTCATCACGGGACCTCTTCTTCCCGGCGCCGGTCTTCATGCTCTTCGACGGGGAAGACTTCATCCTCCAAATGCACCGGGTTTTCACTCGCATCCGCTATGGGGCTTCTATGGAGGCACGTAGCGGCGGCGCGCGTGGATCTGCAGCCTAGGGCGCAGTGGCAGTGTGCTCTAGTGGCTAACTCTTGGCTAGATCTATTTCAAATGGCTGTGAGTGTGGAGGACGGAAAACCCTAAGGGGTTCAGCTTTTATTTATAAGCCAACCGGCGGCGCTGCAACGGCCAGATGGATACGTATCGGCAGTTGACTCAGCGGCAGCCGCCTGACTCTTCAACTTCCAGTAGTCGATGCGCTTCATCTCAGGGGCTCGGCTACATCTACTCAATTCCCTGGGTGATGACAAGACTCCAGAGCAACTCAGGACACATTCTACAACCAAGATGACCCTTCAATTCGAGAGGAAGTACTCGACTCAAGGCTCGGGGGCTCCGTGCCACGTGTCCTTCGGTTTTTCTCCGGATTTTGCGGGATAATCTTGCCAGAATTTCAGATTGACCCTCAGCTTGAATCTACGATTTGACCTAAGGCTCGGGGGCTACATTCCATATGGAATGCGATTCTTCGAAAATCGCATTTTCCATATGGTTTCTTCTTCAAGACAAAGTGAGTATTATTGAAGACCTTCAAGAGGAGAACTCGAGGACGCTTGGGAAATATTCGAGAAGACTTCAATACTACTTAGAGATCAGCTAGAGTACCTTCCAGCCTTGGGATGCTTCAAGTACTATTGAGGACCTTTGGCTTGTAGTACTCGGGGACACTTGAGGACTACTCGTCAAGGCCGTCAAGACTACTCAAAACTATCCTACTCGACTACAAAGTACTCAGGGGCTTGTCGTATGGACCTCACTGGGCCCACTACCTCGGTGGGTACCAGGACCGACTACTCGGTGGGCCCCTGGGACTACTCGGCTTGTGCCACACGGCACCTGATGGCGTGGGGCGCAAGGACTACGGTGGAGAAGTATTCGGATAGGAAGCTATACATGTCCTGTACTATGTAGAGAATTCCTAGCCGTACCTGACTAGTACTCTCTCCTCAAACCGACTTGTAACCCTACCTCCCGGGCTATATAAGGCGAGGCAGGGACCCCTATCTCTCAGATACGCATCATCTTGTAAACACATCCAATCAATCCAGAGCTACGCAACATACAGGACGTAGGGTATTACGCACCTCGCGGCCCGAACCTGTCTAAATTGTGTGCCACGTGTCTCTTCCTTCGAGTTACCGATCTCGGTGAGGCCACATTCATCTACCTCGAGTACTCCCCTTGGTAGGTTGCCGGTCTAAAACACCGACACTCGCCCCCTGGTCTATATAAACGAGGGCCGAGTACCTAGGAACACATCCACAATCCCTCTGGGGAACAACATCCAAGCGCAGGGCGCAATACTACTCCAAACAGGACGTAGGGTACGCTACTCTGCTACCCGAACCTGTATAAATCTTGTGTCTTGTGTCCTCGCGCATACCTTCGAGTTTCAAATCTAGCGATCCCCACTATCTACTCTCCGACAGGTACCCCCTATGGAGGTTATCGGATATAAAACTCCGACATTGACGCCCACCGTGGGGCGATCGTCACGATCATCGGCAAATTCGAAGAACCTCAAGATCAATCTACTAGTGGTTGGCACGGTGTGGTTACTGCACTTTGACATCAACTCGACGAGTTGGTTCAGATCGACAAGGCTTCAATAGCCAACTCCGAGTCATATTGAAATCGAAAGTTGTATCTACTGCTATCACGGTGACCGAGGGAGAATCAATTTTCTTCCCGCCTCGGAGTCCAAGTTACTACGCTACTGCATCAGTGTGTCAATGCGCATGCATGTATGTGGCCTCTAATCATACTACACGAGTAGGAGTTCAGAACCAAGTAGAGCATCGGGCTCCTACCAAGATGGTGCGGCAACAAATTCAATTTGCTGTGAATTGCTACTCGCACACGGGACGCTACCACAAAACAACAAGATCATTGATTGGTGCACACAAGAGACATATGCAAGCACTACCATGGTCACATACGACTACCTCGACTCACCGTACGACTACCTCGACTAGTCTCAACCAGAAAACTAGTCGAGGACGGCTCCCGCGACATCAACAACTAGTCGGATCCACCTCCAACTAGTCGACTTCACCAGCAACCGTCGCAGCTCCATCACCGACTGCCACGGCTTCGTCAATGCTCATCCGTGTATCAAGCTAAGTCACTTATTTCAATAATTATTTTTTTCTTTGGCTTGTTTTCCACATACGGGAAACAACGCCGAAGACTACTCTGTGTACGCCTCTCGACGGCTACTTGCCAGCAGAGCTACACCGTGCCAATTATTCCTTAGAGATGTTGACCGACTGCCACAGGCTTAGTGCACCAAATTAGGAGGCTCTTGCCACAATGTTTCATGTACTGAGTGCTGGAGGCGCACAACGACTACACCCTAAGGAGGCACTATGCAATCTTGCTTTCCGCCATGCGGAACAACGAGCAATCGCACCCTCTCTTGTCGTCATGCCGACTACCTTTGTCTACGTCTTAATGGTCTCGCTTCAGTAGCACATGCCTCAATCTGTGCAAAGTTTTGGATCTCCTGTCATGCCTTCATGCCCATAACTGGCTATGGCTAAACAGGAACCTAACAGAGATTGTGTGCTTAACCGCATCAGGCTAACTACTTGGTGACTAACGACCACAAGAAGAGCATGACACAGGACATTTACAATTATATTCATATTTGTATTTTCATTAGTAGATTCAATTTCTACAAAAATGCTACATAATCTGCACATCTTTACTTTAAGGTAAAGTTCAGTGATGACTTCTCAGGACACTCCTCCACCGGGGCGGCTAGTTCCCAAACTCGGGGGCTACACACCAAATCACTACTCAACATCAACTCGACTAGTCTCCGCTAGCTCTCTAGCTTGGGGGCTCAGCACAAACAACTACTTGACATGGCTCCTACAGATCACTTGGCGACAAACTCGGGGGCTGAACGCTACAAGAGTACTCTGATGATGACTTCTGCAGACACTGAAGACCCTTGGATTGATTCTTCAATCGTTCCAAGGCTCGGGGGCTACTAGGCTACACCCATTAGTTGATTTTTTAAAGATGGAAGCAGAATCAAGATTGACCCTCAGCCAGAGTCCACAACTCAACCTAAGGCTCAGGGGCTTACTCCATATGGTGTGCGATTTTGCAATCGCACTTCCATATAATCTCGACTTCAAGAAAGATGAACTGGACCACCTTCCATCCTCGTGGCAGTTCAAGTACTATTGAAGCCTTATCCAAGCAGTACTCGAGGACGCTCAAGAACTACTCGAAGAGGCTTCAAGACTACTCGAACTACTACTCTCGACTACAAAGTGCTCAAGGGCTTGTCAGGCATACACCCCAGGTACCTGCAAGGAAGGATGAAGACAGACTCCTACTAGAATTCCATGAAATCCTACTAGGACTCATGCTGTGTAATCCTACTTGGACTCCTACCTTGTAAACAACTAGGAACTCGCCCCCTGGACTATATAAAGGAGGGTCGGGTACCTAGGAACACATCCACAATCCCTCCGGGGAACAACACCCAAGCGCAGGGCGCAATACTACTCCAAACAGGACGTAGGGTACGCTACTCTGGTTACCCGAATGTGACAACCCCACCCGAGATAATTCCGTACTATCGCCTAAACCACTCCATTTGGTCATTAAGCGATAATAAGGAAGTATCCCGTTGAGTGTTGCCGGGTCAACGCCTGGTAAATCACTTGACAACACAGAGAGGATCGAACGTATGCATTAAAACTCCCACGAAGGAGAGTCCAGAGTGCCTTACAAATTAACCATCAAATCCCCGTAGGGTCCATTATTACAAATGTAGTTCTTTGACATGAGAGTAAATGGTTCTGAGTTTATTGAAAACAGCGGAAGGTAACTACACGGTACAATCACATCATAGGAGCCTTGTGCATGATGCAATCACTCTTCGTCATCCACCCATTCCAGCTCCCAGCCGGGTGGAAGTTCTCCGGGCCACACATCACATGCATTACCTGGAAACATCATTTATAAAGCAAGGCTGAGTATACTAATACTCAGCAAGACATACCCATCTAGAAGAAAGACTTTACCTCTAATCATGCATGGCTTTTGGCTAGTGGGTTTGTTTGCCAAAAAGCTGCTAAGTAGTGAATCCTTACTTTCAATATTTTAGCTCATGTTCTAGTAGAAGTTGTTAACACCAAAATTTGGTAAGGAGTCTGACTTATGGGTCCGGTTCGATAAAGAGTCCGTCTGGTGGAAGGAAGGATCTTTTCAGAGATATTCGGCAAAGAGATCTGCGGCCGGCTATCTGCTCCGGTTCGGCAAAGGAATAGTAGAGCTGATTTTGCGGGATTGGATGGTGACGTGGCTCAATCAGGGAGAACGAATGGATGGATAGGCGAATCAAGCTTAGAGATAAGTTAGGCAATGAATCCATTCGAAGTTGTACTTGATAGGGTATAAATATGACCCCTGAATGTATGTAAAAGGGAGAATCATTCTTCAATACACACCGGCCTTACGCCAAACCCTAGAGTCCTTTGTCGTGTCGTCGAGTTCTTCGAGAGGGTTCATCGATCCGTCGACCTCCGTGAGTACCGGCAACCTTGTATCATGTCTAGTATCATGCGGTGGATTTAGATCTGATGCAAGTAGTCTTGTTACCATGCTTCGTGTCATGCGGTAGATTCAAGCCTGGTTCAAGAGGGTTTCTTGTTAGATCATGAGCCACGCGGTAGGCTAAGATCTAGCTTGAAGCTAGTTATCGGCTCTATTAGATTTTGGCAAGATCTAATAGATTCATTAAGTTACCCCGTGTTACTTTGAGTTTTACTTTATGTTTTAAATTCATGTAACACACCTTTGCCCAATCTAGATGGGTTTGGATCGGCTTTACCTCTTTTACGATCCTTGTTCGAGTAGATTTCATGTTTTAACACGTGGATCTTGTGCTTTCCGATAGCCGAAACCGAATCGATCTAGGTTGTTACGTGTTGCGGGTTCAAGCTTGCTAATGTTTGTATAAATCTTGAAAGAGCCGGGTATCATGCGGTAGATGCAGGTTTTTGGGTTGCTTTGGAGCTAGTCATCCAGTGGATTAGATCCCAAATCAATCTGATAGATTTATTCACTTGGTAACGTTTGTTCCTTCTTCATGGACCCTGAATCGGCTGTTCAGCTGTATTCGGTTATGTTTCTTTACGAGTAGAACACGTGTGTTATTCATGCTTTAAATGATGTATGCTTTTAGCTTTCCATATTTAGATTGTACCATGCGGTGGATAGATCTATTTGTGGAAAGTGGTACGGTTTTTCATGCAAGTTGTATCATGCGGTGGATAGATTTGCTTAATATCGTACCCGACGGGTTTTAAAGTAACTAGACATGCGGTAGACTAGTGCTTTGGATCTATGCATGCTTGTTTATTACATGATCATGTCCGTGCTTTACTTTATTCATTTATCTAATGCTAATCTTCATGGGGATCGGTCATGGCCTCGTGCATGTGCATCCTTGTTCAAACAAAGACTGATCGCTATCATGCTTACGTCATCCATTCGGCAATATTACTTTTTCCCTTTGCGAGTTCCCGAATGGTTGTAGTTCATTGGCAAATAGCTTTCTATAGCTATGTGTCATCCCATCTGGCTTCTTAGCCATAAATATGGAACTGTCTGGTACCACCCGGCAAGTTCCAAGTTTTGGTATCTAACTGCTTTGTCTTTTGTTAATTTTCAGGAAAATTGACTGGCACGTCTTGTTACTCTTTGCACGTGTGAAGCCAGCTTTGTTCGGCTTGCTGTGTGTTTGGCGCCGGTTGTACGTTTTGCGTCGACACACTTTTTGGCACGCCAGTGGGACCAAAGCCGAATAGATTGAAGATGCCTGACATCACGGACGTCATGGACGTCAACCTTGAAGATCTCTCTCCCGAGCAGCGGCAGCAACTCCAAAATGTCATGGACCAGGTTTCGGCGTAAATGTCCGCCGTCATTCAAGAAAAATAGAAGCGGCGTCCCGTATTTGAAGAACGAGATGCCCGGGGTGTTGCTCGCCAGGGGAGAGCGATACCATGGCTCGGCGGGAGAAAGAGGGAGTGCATGCGAGTATTCCGGGAATCTGCGACTACATGCTTAGCAAGCACAAAAAAGCTTTCCTCGGTGCGCTTCGGCAGGATGATGGTGGCCGTCTTTGGCCCGGCATGGAACAAGCGTTCAGCAAGGCACCCATCTAGGGGGGCACCGTGGAGCCGGGCGAGTCAAGCTCTCAACCACCGTTACGAAGCCGCCACGGCAGCCTCCTCCTCGCAGCTCGGAAGTCAAGCGTTCCGGCCCCCTCCGCGGGCGGCGGGGGTCGGCCGATTCGGCCCCCATTACAAGATTCGGGAGGGCGACCAATCCGGCCACCACCGCGAGCAAAGCACGGGTCGGCACGTGCAACGGCCCGAATCCGTACCAGCCTACGTACGGAGATCTAGCGTTCGGCTCGCCTGGGGCCCCACTTACCTCCGGCTACAAGATTGCGCCGGCGAACAACTGGCTGCAGAGAAACTTGTACGGCGGAGGCTATCATGAGGTGGGAAACTATGGAGCATTTGACGCCTTCCCGCATCCAGGATACGCGCCGGCACCGCAGGCGCACAAGAGGATGACGCCCCGGCGCGGAAGATGGCCGAATTGATGCAAAATCAGTTCGGCCTCAAGCCAAAAATGCAAGGACCCGCCTATAAGCCGCCGTTCCCAGAATGGTACTACAACGTGCTCTTGCCGCCAAGGGTGAAGCCGCCAACGGAATTCACGAAGTTTTCAGGGCAAGACGACACGAGCACGGTGGAGCATATCGCTCGTTACCTCATGCAGCTCGGGGAATGCTCGGCTGAGGAGACATTCAGGGTCCGCTACTTCCCCGCATCACTGACAGGTCCAGCGTTCCAGTGGTTCTCGTCCCTACCCCCCGAATCAGTTTGCAGATGGAAGGATCTAGAGCGGAAATTCCACGCTCATTATTTCAGTGGCAGCTCGGAGAAGAAGTTGATTGACCTTGCCACCCTGAAACAGAGGCACAGCGAGACGCCGCTAGAATTTCTCAGAAGATTCAGGGAGGTTAAAGGCATGTGCTTCTCGCTTAACTTGCCAGATGACCAGTTGGCTGATATGGCCGTCGCCGGGATGCTGCCGGCCGTGCGTGAGAAATTGTTCGGGATGGAGTTTGAGAACCTGGGCCAGCTATCGCAAAGCTAACACCGATGAGCAACCAGGCGTATGGCTTTAAGAAGGATGCTAAATTTGGCAAGCAGCATGACGTCGCTGACGTCTACAACCAGTTTTTGGACAAGGCTGATCTGTTTGAGGATTCTGATGATGAATTGGATGTGGTCGCAGCAGAGATCATGTGGGGGAAGGAGCTTTTGACGATGAACCAGCGCTGGGTCAAACAGACCAAGGATACTTATGATTTTGATGTCACGAAGGCTGACAAACTATTCGAGCTCTTAGTAAAGGAAGGCCGAATTAAGCTGCCTGAGGGGCATTCCATGCTTCGGCCCGATGGAGTTAAAGGGAAACATTATTGTGGCTTCCACGACAGGGATTCACACTCCATCAATGATTGCAGGGTCTTCAGGATGAGGATCCAAAAGGCCATCCAGGAGGGTCACCTTAAGTTCGACAACAAAATGAAGCTGGATGGCCACCCCTTCCCCTCGGAACATGGTGGGCTTTTCACGTTAACATGATAACGGCCGAGGAGAAGGGAAAAGTCAAGGTCTTGACCTCGGCCGGGTCTAGACAAGATGGAGCAAAGGACCCGGAGCGCAAAGTGACTCGGAACAAAGTGCACGGTGAAGCCCCCCGCATTCTTAGGAGTCACATCGAAATTGGGGAGTCATCCGAGCCGGGCCCGGGGTGACCTCGCGCATCCTCCTCAACAAGTGGCGGCGCCGAGATGGAGAAAGAGCGCTACCGGAAGCAACGCTACGAGGAGGAGAAGCGCGAGCCGAAGAAGAAGCGCACGAAGGGACCGGGAGCGGTACACGTGCGAGCGGAGCGCGCACACCGGGGATGCGCCTTCTTCGAGCATTGCCTGGAATGGGGGTTTAAAGCTGCCCACGTTGAAGAACTGTCCTGAATGCAGTGACAGGTATTTTGAGTACAGGCAGGAGACTGCCAATCGCCGATCCGTCCACGAGAGAATTGGAAGGATCCACCCTAGTGGGGATCGGCGCCAAAAAATTGAAGTCATCGATCACCCCAGGAAGCGTCAAGCTGATCTAAGGTGGGCTGATCAAGAAGAGGACGAGGACGGCTACATCTGGCAGAAGGGGCAATGGTGCCCGCCTGGCCTACGCAAGAGTCAGAAAAGACGGGTCCAGCGCTTGAGGAACCGTGAACTGAGGCAGGCCGGGATCCAAACGAAGCAGGTGTGGCGCCCCAAAGACCAACCGGAAGGATCGAAGCGTTCGGCTCCAACATGCATGGTATACTTTCTGCCGAACGAGTTCATGGCTCCTGCTAACCAGGTTATGCAGGAGGAATCTTCCTTCGATGATGATCAGATCGAAGGGATGATGGCACAACTGGTGCTGGCCAAGCATGCAATCTTCGACAAGCCGGCCAAGAATCGACATATGAGGCCGCTGTACTTGAGAGGATACGTCAATGGCAAGCATTGACCAAGATGTTTGTCAACGGTGGAGCGGCGATCAACGTAATGCCGTACACCACCTTCAGGAAACTTGGCATGGGCCCGAGCGATCTGACGCCTACAAGCATAATCTTGAATGATTTCGCCGGGAACCCTTCAGACACCAAGGGATGCGCTCACGTGGACTTGATGATCGGGTCCAAGACGCTGCTCACTACCTTCTTTGTCATCGAAGGCAAAGGAGCCTACAGCCTGCTGCTTGGGCGGGACTGGATTCATGCTAACTGTTGCGTCCCATCCACCATGCACCAACAGCTTATCCAGTGGGTGGACGATGAGATTGAGGTCGTCCAAGCAGATGACTCCGTGAGCGTGGCAAACATGGAACCAGCCTTCTGGGAATACCAAGGTATTGATTGTTTCTCAGGGAAGGACTGGGGAGAAGGTCCTGTTGAACCTGTCAGCAGTGATCAACAGCCGATTCAAGCAGTCGGCTCTTATAGCAATTTTTAATGGAGAACCCCGTAGATGGCACTCGATGGCAAGTTAGGGTGAGGATTCATGTCGGGCCGATAAATTAGAAGAGGTTGACATTGGAAGCGGTGATAAGCCAAGGCCGACGTTCATCAGTGCAAACTTGCAGCCAGACTTCAGGGGGGAATTAATTAAGCTTCTCAAAGAATACAAGGATTGCTTCGCCTGGGATTATTCGGAGATGCCTGGATTGGATCGTTCCATCGTCGAGCATCGGTTGCCAATCGAACCTGGTTTCAAACCATATAAGCAACCACCCTGGAAAATTTACAAGGATGAGGTATTGGTCGATGTGAAGAAGGAAGTCGAAAGATTACTTGATGCAGACTTCATTCGGCCATGCGGATATGCGGAGTGGATATCTAACATCGTCCCCGTGTACAAGAAGAATGGAAAAATGAGGGTTTGCATAGATTTCAGGGACCTGAACAGAGCTACTCCGATGGATGGTTACCCGATGCCTATTGCCGATTTGTTGATTGACGCCGCCGCTGGACACAAGGTGATCAGTTTCATGGATGGCAATGCGGGATACAATCAAATCTTCATGGCAATAGAAGACATATCAAAAACGGCCTTCAGATGTCCGGGCCATATAGGCTTGTTTGAATGGATAGTCATGACGTTTGGGCTAAAAAATGCCGGTGCAACTTATCAGCGGGCCATGAATTACATTTTTCATGAGTTGATTGGCAAAATTGTGGAGATCTACATTGATGATGTGGTAATCAAGTCTCTAAGTCATGACACGCACTTGGAAGATGTAAAGAGGACCTTAGAGTGCACCCGGAAACACGGTTTGAAGATGAACCCGAACAAGTGCGCTTTTGGGGTATCGACTGGAGAGTTCTTGGGGTTTCTAGTCCACGAAGGAGGAATAGAAGTTGGCAAGAAGAGCATGAAGGCCATTGATGAAGTTGTTCCTCCAACTAATCTCAAGGAGTTGCAATCATCGCTCGGCAAAATCAACTTCGTGAGGAGATTCATTTCAAATTTATCACGAAGGTGTTGCCATTCTCTCCATTGCTTGAAGTCGAAGAAAGATCGAAGTTCACATGGGGCGACGAACAACAAAAGGCTTTCGATGAGATCAAGCGGTACATGAAGGAGCCACCGCGTCTTGGTCCCTCCTCAGCTGGACAAGCCTTTCAAGTTGTACGTGGCGGCCGATACCCAAACCATTGGATCGGCCCTTATTCAAGAATTTAAAGGGAAAGAGCGGGTAGTAGCATATCTTAGCCGAAAATTACTTGATCCTGAAACCAGGTACTCGGCTGTAGAGAAACTGTGTCTTTGCGTTTACTACTCGTGTTCAAAGTTTCAGCACTACCTGTTGAATGCCGAATGCACTGTGTATTCCAAGTTTGATGTGATAAAACATATGTTATCTATGCCAATTTTGAACGGCCGGATTGGCAAGTGGATTTTAGCTTTATCAGAGTTCGAGCTGAAGTTCGAATCGGCAAAAGCCATCAAAGGTCAGATCATTGCCGATTTTATAACTGAACATCGTGATCCGTCAATTGATTTGCTTGAGATTACCCCTTGGGCTTTATTTTTTGATGGATCATCATGTGGTAAAGGTGGGGGAGTAGGGATCCTACTGATTTCACCTAGAGGTGAGATGTTTGAATTTGCCATCCCTATTCAGCCCACTGTCACAAATAATCAGGCTGAATACGAGGCATTACTTCGAGGGCTTCAATATTTGAGAGAAGTCAGGGCCGTTTCGGTTGAAATTTATGGAGATTCGGAGCCGGTGATCAAGCAATTGAACGGCCAATACGAGTGCAAAAGTGAAGCGCGAGGAGTTACTACGAAGAATGCGGGAAATCTTGAAGAGCTTCCCGTTGGTGACTCTCAAACACATTCCTAGGGAACATAACGAAGAAGCAAACAGGTCCGGCTCAAAGCGCCTCCGGTTACAAAGAGAGTCAAGAAGCGTTTGTTTGCAGAGGCGTGTGCACTGGGGACGGATCTTGCAGAAGATGATTGGAGGAAAGAGATCGTTGATTACTTGAAGGATCCATCCCGAAAGGTCTCTAGGAAGATCAGGTACAAGGCCATAAAGTTCGTTCTTCTGGACGATAATTTATTCTATAAATCATTAGATGGGGTATTACTACGATGCCTGGGTCCAGAAGAAGCCAAGAACATGATGAGCGAAGTACACGATGGGATATGTGGAGTGCACCAATCGGCCTACCGTATGAAGTGGGTTATCAGACAAGCTGGATGTTTTTGGCCGACGATATTAGAAGACTGCTTTGAGTATTACAAGGGATGTCAGGACTGCCAAAGGTTTGGGAATATTCAAAGGGTCCCCGCATCAGCATTGAATCCCATCATCAAGCCATGGCCATTCAGGGGTTGGGGTATAGACTTGATTGGCCAAATTAGTCCACCATCTAGAAAGGGGCATAAGTTCGTGCTTTTGGCTACAGATTATTTCACTAAATGGGTTGAGGCGATCCCACTGAATAAGGTGACGTCGAGAAAACATGATTGAATTCGTCAAGGAGCACATCATCTATCGATTTGGAATCCCTCGGACAATTACCACCGATCAAGGGGCACAATTCGTGTCACCGGAGTTCGCAGAATTTGCCGAAAGCATGGGGATCAAATTGTTTAATTCCTCTCCCTATTATGCCCGGTGCTAATGGTCAAGCGCGAGGCTTCTAATAAGATCATGATCAAGTTGATACAGAAGAAGATCGACCAGAAGCCAAGAAGGTGGCATTCGGTACTCAGCGAGGCACTGTGGGCTTACTGGATGGCCCCCCATGGAGCTACAAAGACTTCTCCTTACGAGTTGGTCTACGGGCACCACGCAATTTTACCTTGGGAAGTGCAATCAGATTCAAGGAGAGTGGTGCTACAAAAGGATTTGAGCTCCAAGGATTACAGTGGCCTAATAATGGATGAGCTAGAGGATTTACATATGATCCGTCTTAGGGCCCTGGAAAACATTTAGAAAAACGAGCTGCGGGTTGCCAAGTACTACAACAAGAAGGTAAAAGTCAGGCAATTCGCAGAAGGCGATTTGGTTTGGAAAGCACTATTGCCGATTGGAACTAAGTACAGTGAATTCAGCAAATGGTCCCCCAACTGGGAAGGGCCCTTTCGTGTCGTCAGATGCGTCCCTGGTAATGCCTACATATTAAAGACTTTGCTAGGAGAAGAATTTTCCGCTGCAATAAATGGAAGATATCTGAAGAAATATTATCCTAGCATTGAGATTGATTGATGATTATACACATCTGACACGGAGATAGCCGGTGCTCAAGGATGAGGCCGCCTTCAGAACAAAAATCCATAAACAGAAGAAATGGCCAGTGCTTAGATGCATTGCCCTTAGCACAAAAACCACATTACAACTGCTTCTTGCAGGTTTACATCTAACAACCCTAGTGGTCAGATCTTGAAGGAGGTGGGAAGCAGAAGGCGTGGAGAAAGAAGCGAAAGTATGATTCAATCTTTTCTTTGCTTCTTCTGCTGCTCCCTCTTCAGCTGTTCTAGGACCACCGTGACGGCAACTTGGAACGCATGGGGGTGACCATGGTTGGCGGCCTCCACCAAGCTCTCCCAGGCTGTCTTTAGGTTGTTGTACCTGTCAGAGACATCTGAAGCGGAGGAATCAATGTTAGGGGCAAGAAATCCAAATGCAGGCATAAGGTCAAGAAGAGGTCAAAAGCGTTTACCCCCTACTAGTGCTTCCAGAGCCATGCGACGCTCACGCTCGGCTTGGCAACGGGCGGTGATGTCCCTGAGGCCGTGCTCCAGATGCCGAACGTGGCGGCGCAGTTGATGGTTGGTCCTCTGTTCAGGCGTGGCATCCTCTGCTTCGAGGGAGGAATCGGAGGAGATGTACTCGGGCACATCTTCGGTCCCAATGATTTCTTCAGGGAGAAAATCAAGACTGAAAGAGTAAAAGAAGAAAACATGAAGCACGAGATCATGTGGAGAACGAGGAATAGATCAAGGAAGAACTCACCTTCGAATCGTGCGCTTCTTTGATGAGCTGCTCTCCTGGGGTTGCTTGCCCTTGTCCATGGTCTTGGAGTTTTCTCCTCTAGAGACAAGGGAAGAGATGACAAATGATGGATGAGTGTGCGAGTGGATTTGCAGAGCATCCCGGCAGGCTATTTTATTGACCGAAGGGACGCGTTGGGAGTGATGACCGGCCAGTACACACTGTTGGAATACCAAACGGCAGGGTTTTCTCCCAGGTGCGAAGGGTTTTGATTGAACAGTGCTTATGGATTGCCGAATCGGGATATTCTGTGGATTTGCGCCAAGGGGCAGTTGTTCTCGCGCGTTCGGCTCAAGATAGTTCCCGGATGCATTCAAAGAAAATAAGAACCATGGACGCAAATGTGAAGAGGAATCATAGCAGCACAAGCACAGAATTCAAGAGTTCTTCATTTATTGCCGATATTTAACCATCCCTAATACAATCTAGTCGAAGAGCCTGTTCAACACAGATTGGGGATGAGTAATTTCGGCAATGGCGTCGCCATGGCCATCAAGGCGCTCCAGGATGAGCTCGATCTCCTCAATGTCCTCGGCGCGCCGCCTCGGAAGCCGCGCGGCCGGTGGAGTAGTCGACGTCCGTGTGCGTCGCCATGGCAGCCAGACCCAAGGTGGTGCCCAAACGAACGCCATGGGTGGCCACCTCGTCGACGCGGTGCTCCACCGCGGCAAGGCGCTCCGCCGGCGTGTCGCCACGGGCGTTCACCTTATCGGCCAGCTGCTCCACCAGCGCCTTCAGCTGGTTGAGCTCAGCGTCGCGGGCTGCAAGGAGCAAGAAGAAAAGGGATTAGTATCAAAAGCCGGGTTGGATCAAGAATTGATTTCAGAGCCGTACCATCGATGGCTTCCAGCAGCTGTTTGCGCTGGTCCTCCCATTCCAGCTCGGCTATACCCGCCTTCTTGGAGACGTCCTCTAGCTCACACCGGGCCGTCTCCAGCTCCTCCTTGAAGCGGAGGGCATCGACCACCCTGTACGGCACCGGGGAGTGGCCGTCAGACTCCGAGGAGTCGTCTGGAAGGGGTTGATTGGCCGGCGCAGGAGGCGGATTCCACTGAATCAATCTGAAAAGAAGATGATCGTCAAAGCAAGAAGAAGATCAAAAGTTGAATCAAAGAGGAGGAATCGACGATCATTGCCTCCGGCGCGCATTGGCGCTGCTCCCCTCTGCCTCGTCGGAGGCGCGACGACGGTTGAGGCGGCGCACCATGGTGGTTTGGGATGTGCACTGTTTGGAAAGAGAAAGGACTGAGATTGGCAAAGATTCGAGAGCTAGAAGGCCTGGCGGAGAGCTAGGGGCACCTACGGTTGCATTTATAGGCCTGGCAAGATGAATCGTGGCTTCGAGTCGTGGCTTTGGATCGTGGCGCATATCCCAAGAAAATTGGAAGGTGGAAAGGTTTCCTTGGCCAGCCCGCCGACGGGTCGCTTGGAGTTCTAGGCTGAGTCGCGTTCAGTTGACTGGCTCGGCTAAGGAGAATCAAAGTGCCATTCGGGAGTTGGCGTTTCTTTGCCGAATGGGTCGTTCAGTATTATATTTGAAGGTACGCAGAAGAAAAGTCAAGGTATCATTGTCCAGATAAGGAAGCCAGAGAGGATTTGGAAAACCTTTGAAAAATAGCTCGAAAAGCTAGGCGATGTCTCGCTTGGACATGAACGGTTGAAGCCGCTTCTCCATAATTCTGGCATCCTCTGGTGGCTTGAGGCTCCCCTTCAGGGCGATTGGATAAGGGGAAGAGCCTGGAGTTCAAATCGACACCAATGATCTGATGCATGTGGAGCTGCAGCCACATTTGAACAAACCACCAAGGACCGTTGACGCATGTTATCCTCTGGCTGGTATACATTTGGGTGACAGTTTGGTGGAGCATGTGGTATACACTGCCTAGGAGGAATTTTCCAAGAGGGAGGCGGTTGCCACTGGCCAAATGAGATGCCATTGTGATATGATTCAGGGTGGGTTCATTGGCTTTGCCACAGAAGACAAATCTGCACAGCCACATATTCAGGAAAGCCCTATACTCGACATCACCAAGGGGGTTGTCTTTCATATGGCTCAGGATATACTGTTTGTATCCGTTTCCGGCTTCACCCCTGTTTGCCGAGAAGAATTTTTGAATTTCCAAGGCTGAATAGACCCTATGATGTTAAGGCCGGTAATCATATACACATCGGCCAGGGTTGGAGACATTGGACCATGGCCAAAAAGGAAGGCGTTGACGCCGTTTGACCAGCAGTGGCAGGCTGCTATCAGGAGGTATTCGTTTTTGGGGGTCTCAGCCACGGATAACTCCAAGCATTGGGCGATACGGAGGGTATCCCAGTTTTTGGTCAATCCACTCTTGTCTGCGAGAATCCTCCGGTACCAAGTTTTCCAGCCTGCGATTGGAGGTAAAGGCCAGTTCTTGAAAGCGTCTTGCCACCGAGGAGATGGAGATAGAGCTGCTTTAAAAGGGATTCTGCGAGATTCGAGTGCGATGAAATCTCGAGGGTCAGAGTTCCCTACAGGACCAAGATAATAGGATCTCGAATTGGCCTCGGTGCGAATCAGAAGCTCAGTAGAAGGCTCCTGGAGGAAAAGCGAAAAAGGAAATCTCAGGTAAAATTGAAAACCTAAATGCCGAACGAGGCTTATGGGGGAGGAATTTACCTGAGCATCTTGGTTTTGAGCTGCCATTGGGGATTTGAGCTCGGAGCGAGGGGATCTAGGGTTTGGATCTAGATGAAGATTCCGGCGGATTGCGAAGAACAGGTGTCGACAGATTTGATTTGAAGTATTCGTGGCTGGAGTCAATTGCGGAACAAAATTACTTTTATCCCACAATTGAAGGGGCATGTGTTAACACCAAAATTTGGTAAGGAGTCTGACTTGTGGGTTCGGTTCGATAAAGAGTCCGTCTGGTGGAAGGAAGGATCTTTTCAGAGATATTCAGCAAAGAGATCTGCGGTCGGCTATCTGCTCCAGTTCGGCAAAGGAACAGTAGAGCTGATTTTGTGGGATTGGATGGTGACGTGGCTCAATCAGGGAGAACGAATGGATGGATAGGCGATCAAACTTGGAGATAAGTTAGGCAACGAATACATTCGAAGTTGTACTTGACAGGGTATAAATATGACCCCTGAATGTATGTAACAAGGACAATCATTCTTCAATACACACCGGCCTTACGCCAAACCCTAGAGTCCTTTGTCGTGTCGTCGAGTTCTTCGAGAGGGTTCATCGATCCGTCGACCTCCGTGAGTACCGGCAACCTTGTATCATGTCTAGTATCATGCGGTGGATTTAGATCTGATGCAAGTAGTCTTGTTACCATGCTTCGTGTCATGCGGTAGATTCAAGCCTGGTTCAAGAGGGTTTCATGTTAGATCATGAGCCATGCGGTAGGCTAAGATCTAGCTTGAAGCTAGTTATCGGCTCTATTAGATTTTGGCAAGATCTAATAGATTCATTAAGTTACCCCGTGTTACTTTGAGTTTTACTTTATGTTTTAAATTCATGTAACACACCTTTGCCCAATCTAGATGGGTTTGGATCGGCTTTACCTCTTTTACGATCCTTGTTCGAGTAGATTTCATGTTTTAACACGTGGATCTTGTGCTTTCCGATAGCCGAAACCGAATCGATCTAGGTTGTTACGTGTTGCGGGTTCAAGCTTGCTAATGTTTGTATAAATCTTGAAAGAGCCGGGTATCATGCGGTAGATGCAGGTTTTTGGGTTGCTTTGGAGCTAGTCATCCGGTGGATTAGATCCCAAATCAATCTGATAGATTTATTCACTTGGTAACGTTCGTTCCTTCTTCATGGACCCCGAATCGGCTGTTCAGCTGTATTCGGTTATGTTTCTTTACGAGTAGAACACGTGCGTTATTCATGCTTTAAATGATGTATGCTTTTAGCTTTCCATATTTAGATTGTATCATGCGGTGGATAGATCTATTTGTGGAAAGTGGTACGGTTTTTCATGCAAGTTGTATCATGCGGTGGATAGATTTGCTTAATATCGTACCCGACGGGTTTTAAAGTAACTAGACATGCGGTAGACTAGTGCTTTGGATCTATGCATGCTTGTTTATTACATGATCATGTCCGTGCTTTACTTTATTCATTTATCTAATGCTAATCTTCATGGGGATCGGTCATGGCCTCGTGCATGTGCATCCTTGTTCAAACAAAGACCGATCGCTATCATGCTTACGTCATCCATTCGGCAATATTACTTTTTCCCTTTGCGAGTTCCCAAATGGTTGTAGTTCATTGGCAAATAGCTTTCTATAGCTATGTGTCATCCCATCTGGCTTCTTAGCCGTAAATATGGAACTGTCTGGTACCACCCGGCAAGTTCCAAGTTTTGGTATCTAACTGCTTTATCTTTTGTTAATTTTCAGGAAAAAATTGACTGGCACGTCTTTTACTCTTTGCGCGTGTGAAGCCAGCTTTGTTCGGCTTACTGTGTGTTTGGCGCCGGGTGCACGTTTTGCGTCAACAGAAGTAACCATTACTAGATAAGCAACTATTGCAACCAAGGTTGTACAAAAAATTAATCAAGTAATAATCTTCACAAAGTTCCATCATAAAGGGATATCATGGCCAGTCGGGTAAGTAGTCTCAGATGACGGTGAGAGGCCGACAATCGATTGATTCATAACCTTGCAACATGGACCTAAACACATGGAAGGTGCCCTCACCAAGAGTTCACCAACCAGACGGTTCCTGTCATTCTTCGGTTTTGGGATAATAGCTCACAGTCTTAAGTACAAGGTTTATCTGGGCTACGCCACCAAGGTCACCCAGCCTCACGCATGCACTTGGGTGGCAAGCCCGGGGCCGCAACCCTAAGAGTAGTGATAGTAAAACCCCGTATCGGCTCATTTAGGTACTAGGCTTATCGTACCCATTTCCGACAAGTGTTTAGTACTTTCAAACACTTAGCCAACGAAGCCATTGGATCGAAGCCCAAATCCCATGCTCTTACCACATGAGCAATCCATTTAAACATATGGTGATTCCAAAAAGGAGATCCTATTCTCGCGAGTGAAGAACATCACTCGACTTGTACCAGATCCTTAAAGCATAGCAACTAGCGACCTAACATGCTAGTAAAAGATCACAGGGACTTATGGATCATGCAACTAGGGTTTCATTTCAACTCCTGAACGTAAATGCACATACAATAACAATAAGTAAATTCAGAAGTCTAAAGAAACACATAGGTTAACGAATAAACCGGGGCTTGCCTTCGTCAACACAAGCAGACACACAAACTTCCGGACTTTGGCCCGGGTCTTGCTCTACGGTCACGTAGTGTACGTCTCCTCCTGCTCCCTCGTCCTTGCCAGCCGGCACAAGCGTATAGTTACCGTCGGAAACTTCTACAAGGGGAATGCAATGCAGTGATTACGAGTGCAATTATTTTAATTTAATTCAAAAACAGTACCAACAGCAACAAAGAGTGTAGGGTTGGTCATATTCACCTTAAGAAAAGTATTTAAACATTTCTCCTTTTAAAGATAATCAAAAGCTTATTGAGCCTTCTCTTTAGGGTGATTGTGTGCACATCTATTAAAGAAATATTTAATTTAAATACAAACTCGTTAACACCAAAATTTGGTAAGGAGTATGACATGTGGGACCGATTCGGAAAAGAGTCCGTCCGGTGGAAGGAAAGGTATCTTCGTAGATTTTCGGCGTAAGGATCCGCGGTCGGCTATCTCGCTCCGGTTCGGCAAAGGAACAAGAGAGCTGATTTTGCGGGATTGGACGGTGACGTGGCTCGATCGGGGAGAAGCGAATGGATGGACAGTGATCAAGTTTAGTTAGGCAATGAATCCATTCGCAATTGTAATCGGCAGGGGTATAAATATGATCTAAAAATAATTATAGCATAAATGAATCCAAACTTCCTCCTACACATGCTTTGGTCCAAAAACAGCACAAGAACCAATAAACACACCTATAGCCTTTATGGATCCTGCTACATAATTATGATAAAAAACAAAGCATAATGGAGTAAATAATATTTATAACAGATATAAAATCATGGTAAATTCACCAAGGATTAATTTTGGTATATTATGACAATAGCCAGAAGTTTGGCTCAAGAATAATTATATTTTAAGCCGCAAAAATCATCTAGGCAGATTTATCAATATCACAAAATAATTTATATAAAACGATCCCTTCATTAACTTTGTGCAATTTTTGTCACAGAACCTAAACATGCTAGTTCCTACAACATATCCAAATCCAACTCAATATCTTGTGGATTTTGCAGAAACACAAATCTAGTTATTTTACTTTTTAATTTTTCAAGCAAAAACTATAGCTTAAAAGTATATATATATTTGGAGAAAGTTGTAGTTCTTGTTATACTGAGCACAGCAAAATTGGGTTTGCTATTTTTGGATTTTTCTACGATTTTAAATTGATTTTACAAATTTCAGCCAATACCAAGTAAAAGGGGAAGAATCTTTTTACACGCTAGACCCTAGAACTTTTAAATCTCTCACAGATATGCCCTTAGCTCCCCCCCCCTTGGACCCGACGGCGATTGCGAGCTCGCCGGCCGGTGAGAATGAGGCACGCGGAAGCTGAGCAAACAACGACGGGGAGCTGCGATTAGGCTCACCGGGGTGATCGATTGGTAGGCGGTGGGGTCGGCCGAGGAGGGGTCGCGGCACGCGGCGGCCGAGGCGCGGGCGGAGCGGCGGCGAGAGGCGCGGGCGGGCGGCCGCGGGAACTCGAACGGCGGTGAGGAAAGGGGCGCCGCTCAACAATGTGCTGCACCGGGAGCTTCCATGTGGCCTAGGGAAGACGCTGAGCGGGTCACCGGAGCACGGAGGATCGGCGGAGGGCGGCCGGCCGGTGGCGGTCGACGGCGGCCGCGGGAGCTCGGGCTCCGGCGGTGTGGGGCTCGGCTTGATCAACAAGCGGCTCAGGGAGCTTTTGTGATGCACAAGGGAGAGCTTAGGAGCTTGTGTGGGTTAAGGCGTCGGCGAGAGTCGCAAGGCGGCGCCAATGGCGGACGGCGAGGCTCGGTGGCGGGTACGCTGGCGCGCGCGGAGCGGCGGGAAGCGCGGTTTTTATAGGTGAGGGAGGTCGGTTAGGGGTCGGGGTGATCATAGCCGGTGACTCACACACGCGTGGAGAGGTCGCGGCATGGCGGCGTGCGTGCACCGCTCGGCGGCCAATGGCGCGCCACGGGCGGTGCGGCGGCCGGTCGGGTGGCGCCACCTGGTGCGGCCACTTGCCACCGGGCCGGCGCGGGTGAGCTCCCGGCGGCGCGGCACGGTGACTAACGGTCACTCCAGCGCCTCGGCGTGCGCGCCGACGCGGGTACGGTGCGTACGGCGGCTTGCGGCGTCGCGGCGGAGGCGCGTCTCGGCGTTCCGCGGGGCGTTTGTAATTCGGCGATGCGAGTTTTTTCAAATTAAATTTTCTGCGGGTTTTCAAACTAAAGTGCACCTTACGATCTATAGCAAAGTTGAAGATCACCCATCCCTCTACAACTCACAAAGGTTGGTAGGGGTTTTAGCCAAAGAATCGAGCGGGAACATCGTGTGTTTTTTGCCAACTTGGCCAAATCTCGCGCGCGATGAATAGTAAACCGATTGCCTTGTTTAGCCATTTTCACCACCCTACACTCCAAACTAGCAATGCCACTCAACAGCAAAGTTGTGTGCCTTGAAATTTTGCACATTTTCCTTCTAGGTGATTTTGAAGTGTTTAGGGAAATTTTGGAGAACGTGCTCAAAGTCTACACTGGCACTAGGGGGTCAAAGGACATTAGGGCTTTTGAGTTAGGGTTTTGACCATGGGTCAACCTAGGACTCTTCATGGGTGGTTAAGGGGTGTTAAGAGGGTCATTAGCACAAATCACCACTGAGCAAAAACACGGGGTGTTACAGTCTTGCTTCCTACCAATCTGTCCATCAGAGCCTTCCTCATCAAAAGAGTATTCATCATCACTACTATCTGCATATGGTGTTTCATTGCCATCATCTTCAAAAGAAACATCAGGTTGCCTGCCATGATGAGCTCCTTCCAGGACTACATCAGCCAAGGTGGCCCTTTGGCCAGCTCTCATCTTCTTCTTAAATTCCTTAAATTTCTTCAACCTATTCATCATCTCTGAAGAACATACATCTCCGGAGAAGATAGTCCTTTGTACGAGCTAAATTATTTTCTTCATGTTGCTGCTGCTCCTTTTCAACGACTACTTCCTTCCCTTTCTTGCTTGGGCTTGCAGCCAAAATTCTATGACCTTCTTGACCTGTACATGCACATTCCCTAGACTCTTCAATAACAATCTGATGTGAGTCTACATCATCCATAGCTTCCAGTCCATCCTCGATGTTAGTTGCTTCTTCCGCCTCTGATTCCCTAACTGTCATCTCTACATAAATTTCAGCCACCCCTCCTTCCACAATGGCATCACTCATATCTAGACAAGCCTTGTCATCAACTAAAACACGCAGGCCAGTTTTCAAATCTTTCCCAGGAAATAACCAATGCAACAAAGTCCCCTCTTCAACACTGCAATGATCCTTCAGATGTCCAATAACCTCTGGCAATGAAACTTTATCACGATCTATGTAAGACATTTCCTCCCTTCCTCCAACATAGCAAACATTTCTTCCATCATTGCTGAATTGTCCATTGAAATGGAACCTAACAGCGACATTGTTCAGCATATCATCCATTCTAACTGACAGAGTTGCATCAATAAATAAAAAGAATGATTCAGGTCTTAAACTATAGTCGACAAGCGCATGTGATCCCCAAAAATAAAACTACTCCAACCACAAGATTAACAATGGGATCTGGATTTTAAAACTCAAAAGTATGCCTTAAAGAAATCCAACAGGTCATATTAAACTCAAGATTCTACTGGAGTTCATCTTTTGATGAGCACGTATCACGCACATGCAAAACAATCTATTTTATTGTTCACGGGATCTAACCTGCAACAAATTCCTCAAGTCAATGTCTTCACAATTCGAGGTGGAGCATGCATTTGATGGTTCCGGACCACCAGATGCGGCGGAGACTAGCGAGCGGAGGTGCTTTGCGGGTGGAGCCGTCTGCAGAAAAGAGTTGGCGGCGCATGCGGGTGGCGACGCGAGGGGCGGGGAGGAATGCCGCCGCCGGGCACGAAGGAATGGCTGTCGGATGCTAGGGTTCGAGTCGGGACTTTTTTTTGCATAAATCAGGTCACGACTTCTATTGTCCCAAATGTACGGTCCACGTCGACTATGCTTACATGGCTCTACGTGGGATCAGTCGGCAGTAAACACAGGTATGTGGCGCCACTTCCAGCGAAAACAACTCTTAAAACAGCCTCAGGGACGAAACTAATCCGGATTTAATAGATGGGGATGGAAGAAAACCGGTTTTCGAATGGGGCGAAAACCAAACTTCGTGATATATGAGGGACGTGGAAAGGACTTTTTCCTTGGATATAATATCATATCTAGATTGATTATGAGTATACCTATCCCTAAGAATTAATTTAGTTGTCACTCTTTGGAGCTATTATTTGCATATAACTTGTCTAATCTAAACAAAACAAAATGAAGCTAAGAATAGAGGTTAACATAGATTGCATTAGCAACAAATCCAGATGGTTGGATACCCAAATCGCTCATAAATAAATTTGATACATGTATAAATATAAATAGGCCAGGCAAACAAACATATTCTAAAAGATATCGAGATGGGGGTAGCTTATCATACTTGATGGGTGTAGCTTATCAGGCTGAGGGTCAATCTTGAATCTTCAACTTCCATCTCGAAAAATTCAACTGACTTGGACTAAATGTTGATGGTGTGTGGTACCCGCCCTTGACTAGTTTCTGGTAGAGATGAGTAGTTGAAGTAGTTGTACATTAGTTGTAATCATACTCACGTACATCGCTTCTGAACGTCTAGCGGAAGTCTTGATGTGCAGCTTCTTTTTGTCCGCATAGCACAGTACTAGCCTGAGGTCTGCTCTCCACCTTGGATGCACCAAAGAAGAAAAAAATCATTGCTGAGCTGTTTTTCCAACCTGACTTGCTGTCGGCTCACAGATTGCCTTTCAACTCTCTCTCTCTCATTTTGACATAATTGTGGCACATCAACATATGTGGATGTGATCTCTTTCTTTGACTTGGCTTTGGTACGTAGGACGATGACGGTAGTGAATCTTCTGGTTGAGCGCAGTTGTTTGAACTCTTGACTTGGCAACAATTGAGCTCACACTACGCAAGAAATCCGATGGGAATCTACGTAGATGCAAATGCATGTTGATCTCTGTATGAAGCATCGTCATGTTGATCCAAGTAGATTGATCTTATGATGAGGTCCTTGAAGCTCATATGATGATATGTACGATCACCCCTACATTACATGTCAGATATAGGTGTTTTATATATCCTATCCAACAACCTACCGAGAGGGTACCCAAGTTAATTGATTGTACGATCAGAAATAACCAGACATGTATCTCGAAGATAAAAGTAAGGATCACATGATACAAATTATACATGTTAGTTGCTCGAGTAGTGTAATACTTTACGTCTTGTTTTGTAAGTCATGGCTATCGTCTACAGTCTACTAGTACAATATAGACGTATAGTTTTGTCATAACTTGTATTATGGAATTGGATATACGCCATATGTGATGTCTGAATATTTAGGTGTTATATATAAGTTAATACCACATAAAGCTATATATCAAACTTAGTTCCGCATTAAGAGCGGAGTTTGTGGATTGATCGAGAGGGGCTCTTGCACAGTAGCTGACGACGTAGACAATAATGAGGCGCCTCTAGTACTGTCCGAGTGAACTTGGAGTGGGGATTTCCGACAGCGGGAAATTTGGGATCGACCAGGAGCTACGCTGGGGCGGAGCTGGGGGTGGCCAGCAGGGGCCATGGCCCCGCCCAAGGTTGTAGAGTTCCAAGTAAATACACATTAATATTCAGTGGGGGAAGAAAGGGAAAATTAGTGAAGGCTAATTACTCACTGTGTGGCCTCATTGGAGCTAGTTCAGTCCGTCAACGATTTGCTTAACCTTTTGCAATTTGTAGTTCGGCCGGGACGTGTGAGCCTCCGAGTTGAATCTTGAATTCTTAATTATTCCGGTAGCAAAATCTAGCAGGTTAGACATTACTCAATTGTTTGTTGAGTGATGTTATGGTGCTTGAAATTTCCTCAAATTTCCACCTTCAAGTTTTATTTTTTCTAAAAAGGGGTAAGTTGGGTCATTCAACTTCGCACACCCCGATTGCGGCCTCTCTGATTACGTGACAGTTTATCCGAGTGGACTTTGTTTCCCACCACTGCCCAACCCCGTCCTCGCCCCTGTTCGGCCACCGCCGCTGCCCAATTGGGGGTTGTAGTTTTATGTTGTGCCTCCTCCCGATTTCATCATCGGTCACCGTCGCAAGGTACCCCTTGTCTTGCTCGGCACGGTCGGGCTCACACTCGGACCTCGCAACCCCCGATACGATTGGATGCGGCGAGGCAGTGGCGGCGACGATGGGCGACATCCATGGCGGAGGTCACGGGGGCGGCGATTTCTGCCAGAAGGTCTAGAGCATGACGGGCAGGCCCTACTGCCGCCCCATCCACTGGCGTTGCAACACCACCATCGCCATGTTCGGCGTCTTCCGTACGCATCCCCATCGCCATGAAATCCGTGGAGCTCGAGGTATGCATGCGCAACCCTCGCCAACGGCCTCTAACCTCAATGCTTCTCCTTCCTCGACGTACATGGTTTTAAGGATTTGAGGCGGCCCTTAGCCTATACGAGATATTAGATCTGTAGTGTTGACGGTGAAATTTCGTCAGCCTAGCCATGTGGGTTTACCTTCGGTGTTGACATAAGTTTTATACCTTATCCATTGGTACTAACACCCTTGGTATAACAAGTTCATTCGTGCATGTCGGTTTAGAGTTTAGTGTTTATGCGGGGTTTTGACGTGAAAGCAAGACTTCGGGGACAAGTTCATCAAGCACCTTATGACAAGACCTTGAAGCCCCGTACAAGTCATGCAATGAAACAAACATGACTCCAAGAAGCTCGGGGACCAAACCCAGAAGATGACAAACTCGAGGACCACCTGCAAGAAGAATGTTTGAATCTTGCGGGACAAGGGCTATGTCCAACTCGGAGAGAAACTGGCGACAAGGGCCCACATGCAAAAGGGGGAAGGATTTAGAAGACTCGGGAACAGACGTAGGGCAAAGGAGGCAGGCAAGCTATAGGGATGGGCCCGAGCCGGCCCAAACCCCGATCCGATCCCGGGGGCCCGGTTACCTCCCCCTTTGACCTAGCCGCCATTCGGGCTATTTATAGCCCCGGGGTCAAGTCACGCATCAATCAATTCGTCATCGGCCGCCGAGGAGCAGAGAAAAGAGGGACATTGTGACACCCTAAAATTCCATCACCAAAATCACTTAGCAACTTAAATTAGACTTAGGATTTAAAGAATTTAAATTGCCATTTAAATTGAGCTCTAAAATATTAAACATAATTTAATAAACTTAGAGGCAACAAGTGATTGTGCATCATCGATTGGCTTGCATGGTTTTTGGTTGCTTGTGTGGTTTCTAAAAAGTTTATAAATTTTTGAGAAAAAGTTTGAAAGAGTTTGATTTGAATTTGAAAAGAAAAATGGTTTTAAAAAGAAGTTTGAAAAAGAAAAAAAAAGAAAAACCTTGCCGGCTCCCCTTTCGACCCAAACGGCCCGGCGGCCCGTCTAACCCTCCCCGCCGGCCCCGCCTCTCTCTCTCTCTTCTTCTTTTCTTTTTGCGCGTCGGCCGACGCCCCCGGTCCCACTGTCGGCCTCTCCCTTCCCCCCCCCCCCCTTCCTTTTCTTCTTCCCCCTGCTCGCCGGCCCGCCGCGCCGCGGCCGCGCGGATTCCACCGCGCCCTCGCCTTCTCCCCTTCCTTTTTCTCCCCAGCGAGCTCGCCAATTAAGGCAATTAATCGCCCACTCCAATCCCCGGTCGTTTCCCCCCTTTTCCCCTTGCCTTCTTTACGCCGGACGGTCCGCCGGCCATCAATGGCAAGCCCGCCGCCGCCCCGTCCCCTTCCGCTTCGCCTTCCTCCCCGCGCCCCTATTTAAGCACGCACTCAAGCTCTGCGCCTCCCTTTGCACCCGTAGCACACCAACGCACGCAATTGAGCCCAATTCCCCGAGCGCGCGCCGCCCTCGGGTCCCCGCCGCCCCGCCGTGCAAACGTCGCCGTCGGTGAAGGACAACCTCCGCCGCCTCCCTTCACTTCTCTTTGGGTTCACCGTAGGCTTATCAAGCACATGCTCTGCCGAGGTTCACATCCTTGACGCCTCCCGAGCCCCTTCCGCCGGAGCGCCGCCGGGGATCGCCGTCGACGCGGGCCCGCTCCTTCGCTTCTCTTTCCCCTCCCACCGTCGCCGCTCGTTCTACACGCCACGGTGAGCAATAAACCCGGCCCCTTTTCCCTCCCTTTTGTGCACGACGCCGCGTGCCCACGAGCTCGCCGGAGCGGCCGCTCCGCCCCCTTCGGTGCCGGCCGCCGGTGAGGCACGATAGCCCCCATAGACCCCACGAACGCGTGCGCAAGCGTCCCCGCGTCGTTTTGCTCTAGCCCGTGGTCGGAAAGGTGGCCGGGAGCGCCGTCCGGGGCCAACGCCGGCGAGCTCCCACCGCGCGCCGCCGCTCTCCGGCGACGTCGCCGCCGCCCATCGCTTGCACGCGTCCCGGGCCGTTCGATCTCGCGCGGATGGCCGGGATCGCATACCCCTTCGTTTGAACCGGCGGTCCACCATGGACCCGTGCACCGGCGCACGGTGCGGTCCACGGCGCACGCGCGAGTCCGTGGCCGTTGGATCCGAGATCCACGGTGCCGGGCTGGCCATTTTGATTAAGAGTCCCCGGAAGTTTTAAATTCACATTCCGGTCCTTCCACCTTTGAGAACTTTTACGGTTAGGTCCTCGATTTTTATGTTTTAGCCCCCGGCCGGCCCTAGATTCTTTTAATAGAGGTCCTTTTCATCCTTTTTAGCATATAAACCCCTCTGTTTTATTTTATAATTATGTTTTAGCCCTGATTTTATTTATAAAAGCCCCGTAAACCTAGTTTTCTTGCGGATAGGTCCCCGTAACTTGTTTTAATCATATCTTTCTCATTTTAACTCCGTTTTTAGCATTCTATATACCGAAATGATCGTCTCGATGAGTAGAATCTTTTAGACAGCAAATTTACCAGTTTTGTTACTGTTTGGTGTACTGTTTATTTATTGTTTGTTGTTCATGCTTGACTCGTAGATATCGTGCCTATTTCGATCCGAGCTTCTGTCGGAGGTGATCGGGAAGAACTCGTTTTCGAGGAAGATTTCACTCGGTTTGTAGAGGAAGGCAAGTGGCTTTCCCCCTCTGCATTATCTTTTGAACCTATGTCACCGCATGCTAAACAATGTTTACTATTCTCGTTGCTATGCATAAACACGATGGGCAAACACCTAGTTAAGGACTTGACTAGACATTTTACCTCATTACCTTGATCAACCCCGTTTAACAAATGCTTGGGGTAGATAAATGCTTAGTTTGCTTTACATGAGTTTGGTTATGTTTTGTTTATGTTATACATCTCGGTTTTGTTTATATAATGTGTTTATGCTTAAAACAAGATAACTTGAAATATAATCGGAACATGGAGAACCACCCAAGACAACGAGTACAACCACAGTCCACATGGCTCGGCTTAGCCAAGTAATTAGGAGAGTGGGTTAGCCGATAGCTCTTTTCCGAGAGGGGCACGGGGGGCTCGGGGTTGCGGGGGTATAGCCCGGTTCTTTTGGGGTAGCGACCTTGGCTAAGGTGCGACCACTAGGGAGGGTTATGGTCCGCCCCGGGTCAGAATCGTTGCGAGGCGTTGGTTTCTCTTCTTTCCTTTGTAAAGGCTTCGTAGTGGACCCCTAGCCACTCACCTTGGAAGTGTTTAAGGGTCCGGCTAACCCGGGGAAGATGGGGAACACGAATTGTGGGTAAAGTGTACAACCTCTCGCGGTGTAAAACCGATCGATCGGCCGTGCTCACGGTCATGAGCGGCTTGGACCCTCACATGATTAATAAACTTGAAGATTAATGCATATCATGGGTTTGTGGGTCCGGTTTGAGGTTTTTTTATTGATAAGTGGGTTGGTATACACTTACACCTAGTAATTAGGTGCTTGCTAATAAAACTTGACCAACTTATAAAATGCTTACCGTGTGAACCATAGCCTATCCTTGATAGCCTTGCATTGTTCCCCCACTTGCCGAGCACCAACCATAAGTGTGCTCACCCTTGCTTACCGCTGTTCGAGGAGAACGTCGGAGGCGAGGACGAGTACTCGGAGTGACTACGATGAGTTCTAGGGCATGCGGATCCCCCGCTCATCATGCTTGTGGAAGTCAAAGTTGGAGCCGCTTGTCGCTTAGTTATCGTGGTGTTCGGACCTTCGAGTCCACCTCTCTGGATGTAATAATGGATATCATACCGATTTAACTCTTGAACGATTTATTACCGCAATGATATTACTCTCGTTTTGTCTATCATGTGTGTGTAAAATGATCCTGGCGCACACGTGACATGCATTCGGTTTTCCTTGTAAAATCGGGTGTGACAAAGTGGTACCAGAGCCGTGATGACTGTAGGTCGCAGCCTTAGTTAGAAATGGACGAAATTAAGGATTCATGTTCTAGAGAACCTTATCATGCTTCAAATCATCTTATTTACGCATTAAAAATCTAATTTAATTTTTGTTTATCATTTTAAACTCGTCATTTTGATTTATTCCGTACTCCGAGATCGGTTTTGCTTTGACGGATGGCCGAACCTACATGACCCCTCGCAAGAGCACCTGGTGGGCGCTTTCCCTCTGGACAGCTGGCTCCTCGCCATCGTCTTGAGGATGTTGAGGAGGAACCAGAGGAGTTCCAGCCAGAGGTTGAGGTGGAGGAAAACCCGAGAGGAGATCCAGGCGGAACCAAAAGAGGAGGATCCTGAGGAGGTTGAGATGGAGGAGGAGCCGGATGAGCCATTGGAACAGGCCACGCCTATACGATGGCACCGTGCGTCGGGGCGGACGCCGATGGGGACATTGTGATTCCACCGCGCCCGTGGCAAATGAGGAAGCACCCCCCGCACATGTTGATCCAAAGGCTCGATGGTGAAGGAGGTGACCCGGATGACTCTAGTGATGACGGTGTAGGTGAGGAAGGTGGTAACAATGCCGATGGCAACCTGGAGGAAGATGAGGATTAAAACCCCCGCTATCACGGAGCGAATATCACAAACATTCCACCGAAGTTGAGAACGGACGCTTTGCATTCTTCGTGGGAGGTTCTCGAGTACCCGGGATATACCATAAGGCCTCTCTACGTGACTAAGCACTTCGACGAGCCGGGAATGAGAGACTACTACACTGCGCAGTCTACATCGGGAAGCCCCCGAATGATACGAAGGGCGGAGGTATCGCTCATCTCACCACAAGCACGGCTCGCTTTTCCACGGATGATGATGCGGTGAATGATGCGGCAAGGAGGGCACTCGGTCAATCCGCAATGCAAATCGGGTGCGAGCTGTTGCACTCGGAGTATCGCCATGTGCCTCGTCGTGCAAGTGGCACGGAGGTGACCGTGGGTGCCAGCGGAGGCAATGATCGCATCGACGTCTTGGCACGTGTGATCGCTGCCTTGAACACGGATCCGGAGGGGGCAACTACCGAAATGAAAAAGTATCATGAGGAGTTGCGAGTCGCCTCGAGTGAAGATAGCACGTCCGGAAGCACAGTGGCGGGACGGCAACTTCCTCAAGAAGTTATGCCATATCGGACTACGGCTTCCCCTCTCGCGCAAGAGGCTCCGTTACGGCTCCGATGAAGCTACTACCCATCTTGGCTAGGATCCTAGGATACTCGCCCTTATCATTTACCTTTTCGCTAGATCGTTCCTGTGTGAACGTATTGCTTGTAATAATGAATGCTGTTTGCAAACATGTTTGAGTTGGATCTTTGCTTGATTGTGAATTGTATGGTGGAGTGATGGCCACTATGCAATCAGAATTGTTAAGTTAATTAAAAGATAGTTTGGGTTTTATCGGTTGTCATTGCTTAATCTTCTATGCAAGTTTGATTGGATCAAATCTGTTTTCGCAGTCATATGACATACCAGTAATGTTTTGTTTATAACTCAAGCTACAGAACTCCAAATGACATGAAACCAGTTGCGTTAGTTCACAAATTTAGAGGATGAATTTTTTTCAAAAATTCAATGGTATACAATACATATTCTGGGAGTTGTGCACAAAGTAATGAACATGTCAGAATCTGTAAATTTCTGCTGATACAGCTGCACTGTTTAAATTTTATCTCGAGTTATAGATATCCAAATGAGGTGATTCCAGTTGGGATAGTTCCATAATTTTATACATCATAATCTGGTAGAAATTTGTGGTCATTGGATAATTACACAGAAAGTTATACATAATTCTTTGAGGTCAACAGAATCTGTCCTAGCTGAAGAACATGCTGTTATTTCATTTTGAGTTATCCTCTTATGTATTGATTCAAGTACAACTATCTGAGATATGATTTTTCTAACGGTCAGACGGTAAACACCAGGTCCGGAGGAGGTCAAGACGTGCCGCCCGTGATCCGTGCACATATCACAAATCAACGAACCCAGCACCACCTCCACCGATCAACCAAGCAATGGATCCAAACATGCGGCCGGTTTACGGCAGCGCAAATGCAACCGATTCGAAATCTCACCAACACCGTGTAGCAAATGCAAGCTCAACGAACCAGCCACCACAGCCGATTCCACCGCCACCCCCGCCACCAAGGGACAGCACAAGGAGTTCATGAGCCACCATCCTCCTACGTTTTCTCACTCGTCCGATCCACCGGATGCCGACGACCGGCGAAAACCATCACCAAGAAGCCGGAGATCGTGCAATGCACCGACAGGGAGATGGTCTCGTATCTTTGCCGGAAGGCTTGTGGGGCAGTGCTGCGACTGGTGGGACGCGTACTCAACTCGCTCCTCCCAACAGGCAGAACATCACATGGCAGGAATTCCGTGACAACTTCCGTACTTACCACATCCCTTCAGGGGTTATTAAGCTTAAGCAGAGGGAGTTCTTGTCACTGAGGCAGGGCAATATGTCAGTGACCGAGTATCTGGACAAGTTCACTCACTTGTCACGCTATGCACCTGATGAAGTCAACACTGACCCAAAGAGGCAGGAAAGGTTTCTGGATGGCTTGATTGGGCCTTTAAACTATCAACTGCAGAGTCACATCTTCCCAGACTTTCAGACGCTGGTGAACAAAGCTATTGGGCTGGAAAGCAAGAGAAAGGAGATGGGTGAATAGAAACGCAAGTTTCAGTCACATGGACAGTCTAGCAGCAACACCCGTCCTCGTTACGGTTCTCGGCGAGCTCGACTCCATATCATCCTGGTGGTCAAGGTGGGAGGTACCCACGGAACATGCGAGCTGCGCAGCGCTCGATTCGGCCACGGCGCTTCAATCATCGGACACCCGCAGCTCCTACCCCTCGGTCGAGTCGTCCTAACGGTAACTCCGGGGCACCCGTCGGAAACACAAACCCCCGTTCGGTCCGGTGGATGCTTCAAGTGTAGAGAGTCGGGGCATTATGCTAACAATTGTCCCAAGAGGGTGATGCAAACTCCACAGAGAGACGGTGGAAACGGATCGGGCAGCCATCATCGCAGGCTCGTACTCCACGGACACCCGGCAAGAGAGGCCAACGAGTCATGTGCGTGGCCGAGTTAATCATGTATCAGTGGAGCAAGCTCAGAATGACGCCGGCGTGGTATTGGGTACGTTTTTCGTCAACTCCGTACCTGCTACCATATTATTTGATTCAGGAGCATCACATTCATTCATAACTGATCAATTTGTGGCAAAATATAACTTATCTATGAGCTCAATGAAGAACCCACTGATAGTTAGCACTCCGGGTGGAGAAATGAAAACTGGTCATATATGCCCACAAGTAAAGATTAATATCATGGGGGTAGACTTTCTTGCTAATCCGGTAGTACTAAAATCATGGGGAATAGATGTCATTCTTGGGATGGATTAGTTACAAAAGCATGATGGAGTTATTCGGTGTCGGAAGAGGTCGGTGCGAGTTAACCGTCCTCAAGGGGAGAGAGTAGAATATGTGAGTACACCCTCATCCAAAGCAAAGGAGTTGTGAACTCGTAGAAGGCAAGGCCTTGGAAGATATAAGGGTAGTGAATGAATTCCCCGATGTGTTTCCGAGAGGATTTGCCGGAGTATGCCACCCGATCGTGACATTGAATTTAGTATTGAACTTATACCGGTACGCTCCCATATCTAAAAGACCATATAGAATGGATGTTAAAGATTTAGCCGAATTAAAGAAACAAATCGAAGAACTACTTATTAAAGGGTTTATCCGTCCTAGTTCATCACCATGGGGAGCCCCCACACTCTTCGTTGATAAAAAGGATGGATCTAGGAGGTTGTGTATAGACTATCGATCACTTAATGAGGTTACCATCAAGAACAAATACCCTTTACCTCGGATTGAGGATTTATTTGATCGATGAGAGGAGCTAAGGCATTCTCTAAGATAGATCTTAGATCGGGTTATCACCGCTAAAAATCCGAGTGGAGGATATACCAAAGACATCATTCACATCTAGATACGGGTTGTATGAGTTCACCGTGATGTCCTTTGGCACGACCAATGCACCACCTACTTCATGTATTTGATGAAGAAGGTATTCATGGAGTATCCGGATAAGTTTGTTGTGGTATTCATTGATGACATATTGGTATTCTCTCGGAGTGAGGAAGAACATGAAGAAAATCGAGGCTTGTGTTGCGAAGCTTCGGGAACATCACCGTATGCCAAGTTCGGCAAGTGTGCTTTCGGTTGAAGGAGGTCTCTTTTCTCGGACATATTATCACGGACGGAGGAATTGCAGTCGATCCAAGCAAGGTTCGGGATGTATTGAACTGGAGTCCGCCTAAGAATGTACCGGAGATCAGAAGCTTCCTTGGACTTGCAGGATACTATCGGAGGTTCATTGAAGGATTTTCTAAGATTGTGAAGCCACTTACCACTCTGCTCGAGAAAGGAAAAGAATTCAAGTGGGATGAGAAGTGTCAGGCTAGTTTTGAAGAGTTGAAGAAGAGGTTGACCACAGCACCTGTGTTGATCATGCCAGACATACACAAAGGATTCGATGTATACTGTGATGCCTCTCGGCAAGGATTGGGATGTGTGTTGATGCAAGAAGGGAAGGTAGTAGCTTATGCTTCAAGACAGGTTGAGGAAACATGAGTAGAACTACCCTACTCATGATCTTGAGTTAGTCGCGGTTGTTCACGCATTGAAGATTTGGAGACACTACATGATTGGAAACAAGTGTAAGATCTTCACCGACCATAAGAGTCCGAAGTATATCTTTACTCAGAAGGATTTGAATTTGAGGCAAAGAAGGTGGTTGGAGTTAATCAAAGATTATGATTTGGATATTCAGTACCATCCAGGAAAGGCAAATGTTGTGGCAGATGCTTTGAGTCGGAAGGGACAGACTAACATGCTGATAGGACACCTGCTACCTCAGGAGCTATGTTGGGAGATGGCACAGCTCAACTTGGGAATAGTTGCTTCAAGTGAGACCTTGACATTAGAAATTGAGTCGACGCTTGAGCAGGATATCAGGAAAGGACAGTTGACTGATGACAAGATTGCGCAGTACGGGAAGCCGATTAAGTTAGGCAAAGTTCCGGAATTCGGAGAAGATGAGCAAGGAACAAGGTGGTTTAAGAACAGAATCGTGTACCGAGATCAAGGAGTTGAGAGAAGCTATCTTGAAGGAAGCACACGATTCGGCTTACTCTATAAACCCCGGGAGTACTAAGATGTATCGTGGACTTGAAACAGAGGTACCGGTGGTATGGGATGAAGAAAGATGTAGAAGCTCATGTAGCTCGTGTGATGTGTGTCAAAGAGTGAAGGTCGAGTATCAAAGGCCAGCGAGGATTGCTTCGTGCTCGAAGGTACCCGAGTGGAAATGGGAAGAAATCGGTATGGATTTCATAGTGGGATTACCTCGTACTCGTGATGGGTATGACTCTATTTGGGTTATTGTGGATAGATTAACCAAGGTAGCGCACTTTATCCCGGTGAAGACGACCTATACGGAGTGAAGCTAGCCGAGTTGTATAATTCAAGGATAGTGTGTTTGCACGGGGTACCGAAGAAGATAGTGTCAGATCGAGGCACACGGCTCACTTCACGGTTTTGGCGAAGCGCATGAATCGATGGATACAAAGTTAAACTTCAGCTCGACATACCATCCTCAGACAGATGGGCAGACGGAGAGAACAAATCAGATTCTTGAGGATATGTTGAGAGCTTGTGCGTTGAAGAACAGTGGCAGTTGGGATAAGAGTTTGCCTTATGCAGAGTTTGCTTATAACAACAGCTATCAGTCCAGCATTAAAATGGCACCTTTTGAGGCTCTGTATGGTAGGAAGTGTAGAACACAGTTGTTTTGGAACCAGACTGGTGAGAGACAACTCTTTGGACCAGACAGCATACGAGAAGTGGAAAAGCAAGTTGAAATCATAAGGGAGAATCTTAAAGCGACACGGTCACGTCGAAGAGTTGTCTTGATCCTCGGAGAAGAGAGGTGATTTTGGAAGTCGGTGATTATGCATACCTCGAGTGTCACCTATTCGGGGATTACGAAGGTTTAATGTCAGAGGGAAGTTATCACCTCGATTTATCGGACCTTTCAAGATTTTGGAACGGAAAGGAGAAGTAGCATATCGCTTGGAGTTGTCGGCACAGTTGTCGGGAGTCCATGATGTGTTCCATGTATCACAGCTGAAGAAATGTACAAGTGAGGTTAAGATAGAACTGGTACAGTTAGAGGATATTCAAATGGAGAATGACCTGACATACAAAGAATACCCTGTTAAGATCTTGGATATATCGAAAAGAGTTACTAGGAGTAAGATCATCGAATGTGTAAAGTACGGTGGAGCCATCATACCGAGGAAGAGGCAACTTGGGAAAGAGAGGATGAACTTAAGGAAGACTTTCCTCGATGGTTCTCTAAGTCTTCGAATCTCGGGACGAGATTCCGTTTAAGGGGTAGGATTTGTGACACCCTAAAATTCCATCACTAAAATCACTTAGCAACTTAAATTAGTCTTAAGGATTTAAAGAATTTAAATTTCCATTTAAATTGAGCTCTAAAATATTAAACATAATTTAATAAACTTAGAGGCAACAAGTGATTGTGCATCATCGGTTGGCTTGCATGGTTTTTGGTTGCTTGTGTGGTTTATAAAAAATTTATAATTTTTTGAGAAAAAGTTTCAAAGAGTTTGATTTGAATTTGAAAAGAAAAATGGTTTTAAAAAGAAGATTGAAAAAGAAAAAAAAAAGAAAAACCTTGCCTGCTCCCCTTTCGAGCTCAAATGGCCCGGGCGGCCGTCTAACCCTCCCCGCGCCGCCCGCCTCTCTCTCTCTCTCTTTTTCTTCTCTTTTGTCGTCGGCCGACGCCCGGTCCCACCCCGTCGGCCTCTCCCTTCCCCCCCCTTCCTTTTCTTCTTCCCCCCCCGCTCGCCGCCCGCCGCCGCCGGCCCGCGCGGATTCCGCCGCGCCCCCGCCTTCTCCCCTTCCTTTTTCTCCCCGGCCGAGCTCGCCAATTAAGGCAATTAATCGCCCACTCCAATCCCCGGCCGTTTCCCCTTTTCCCCTTGCCTTCTTTACGCCGGACGGTCTGCGCCGCCATCAATGGCAAGCCCGCCGGCCGCCCCGTCCCCTTCCGCTTCGCCTTCCTCCCTGCGCCCCTATTTAAGCACGCACTCGAGCTCCGGCGCCTCCCTTTGCACCCGCAAGACACCAACGCACGCAATTGAGCCCAATTCCCCGCCGCCGCCGCCCGGGTCCCCGCCGCCGCCGTGCAAACGTCGCCGTCGGTGAAGGACCACCTCCGCCGCCTCCCTTCGCTTCTCTTTGGGTTCACCGCAGGCTTATCAAGCACGTGCTTTGCCGGAGTTCACGTCCTTGACGCCTCCCGAGCCCCTTCGCCGGAGCGCCGCCGGGATCGCCGTCGACGCGGGCCCGCTCCTTCGCTTCTCTTTCCCCTCCCACCGTCGGCTGCTCGTTCTACACGCCACGGTGAGCAATAAACCCGGCCCCTTTTCCCTCTCTTTTGTGCACGGCGAGCGTGCCCACGAGCTCGGCCGGAGCGGCGCCGCTCCGCCCCCTTCCGGTGCGGCCGGGTCGGTGAGGCACGATAGCCCCCATAGACCCCACGAACGCGTGCGCAAGCGTCCCCGCGTCGTTTTGCTCTAGCCCGTGGTCGGAAAGGTGGCCGGGAGCGCCGTCCGGGGCCAACGCCGGCGAGCTCCCGCCGCGCGCGCGCCGCTCTCCGGCCGACGTCGCCGCCGCCCATCGCTTGCACGCGTCTCCGGGCCGTTCGATCTCGCGCGGATGGCTAGGATCGTGTACCCCTTCGTTTGAACCGGCGGTCCACCATGGACCCGTGCACCGGCGCACGGTGCGGTCCACGGCGCACGCGCGAGTCCGTGGCCGTTGGATCCGAGATCCACGGTGCGGGGCCGGCCATTTTGATTAAGAGTCCCCGGAAGTTTTAAATTCACATGCCGTCCTTTTATGTTTTAGCCCCCGGCCGGCCTAGATTCTTTTAATAGAGGTCCTTTTCATCCTTTTTAGCATATAAACCCCTCTCTGTTTTATTTTATAATTATGTTTTAGCCCTGATTTTATTTATAAAAGCCCCGTAAACCTAGTTTTCTTGCGAATAGGTCCCCGTAACTTGTTTTAATCATATCTTTCTCATTTTAACTCCGTTTTTAGCGTTCTATATACCGAAATGATCGTCTCGATGAGTAGAATCTTTTAGACAGCAAATTTACCAGTTTTGTTACTGTTTGGTGTACTGTTTATTTATTGTTTGTTGTTCATGTTTGACTCGTAGATATTGTGCCTATTTCGTCTGAGCTCCCTGTCGGAGGTGATCAGGAAGAGCCTGTTTTCGAGGAAGATTTCACTCAGCTTGTAGAGGAAGGCAAGTGGCTTTCCCCCTCTGCATTATCTTTTGAACCTATGTCACTGCATGCTAAACAATGTTTACTATTCCTGTTGCTATGCATAAACCTGATGGGCAAACACCTAGTTAAGGACTTGACTAGACATTTTACCTCATTACCTTGATCAACCCTGTTTAACAAATGCTTGGGGTAGATAAATGCTTAATTTGCTTTACATGAGTTTGGTTATGTTTTGTTTATGTTATACATCTCGGTTTTGTTTATATAATGTGTTTGTGCTTAAAACAAGATAACTTGAAATATAATCGGAACATGGAGAACCACCCAAGACAACAAGTACAACCACAGTCCACATGGCTCGGCTTAGCCAAGTAATTAGGAGAGTGGGTCGGTGATAGCTCTTTTCCGAGAGGGGCACGGGGGGCTCGGGGTTGCGGGGGTATAGCCTGGTTCTTTTGGGGTAGTAGCCTTGGCTAAGGTGCCGACCACTAGGGAGGGTTATGGTCCGCCCCCGGGTCAGAATCGTTGCGAGTCGTTGGTTTCTCTTCTTTCCTTTGTAAAGGCTTCGTAGTGGATCCCTAGCCACTCACCTTGGAAGTGTTTAAGGGTCCGGCTAACCCGGGGAAGATGGGGAACACGAACCGTGGGTAAAGTGTACAACCTCTCGCAGTGTAAAACGATCGATCGGCCGTGCTCACGGTCATGAGCGGCTTGAACCCTCACATGATTAATAAACTTGAAGATTAATGCATATCATGGGTTTGTGGGTCCGGTTTGAGGTTTCTTTTATTGATAAGTGGGTTGGTATACACTTACACCTAGTAATTAGGTGCTTGGTAATAAAACTTGACCAACTTATAAAATGTTTACCGTGTGAACCATAGCCTATCCTTGATAGCCTTGCATTGTTTCCCCCACTTGCCTTGAGCACCAACCATAAGTGTGCTCACCCTTGCTTACCGCCGTTCGAGAGGAGAACGTCGGAGGCGAGGACGAGTACCGGAGTGACTACGAGGAGTTCTAGGGCATGCGGATCCCCCCGGTCATCATGCCCGTGGAAGTCAAAGATGGAGCCGCTCGTCGCTTAGTTATCGTTGTGTTCGGACCTTCGAGTCCACCTCTCCGGATGTAATAATGGATATCATACTAGTTTAACTCTTGAGCGATTTATTACTGCAATGGTATTACTCTCGTTTTGTCTATCATGTGTGTGTAAAATGATCCCGGCGCACACGTGAGATGCATTCGGTTTTCCTTGTAAAATCGGGTGTGACATCTCTCCCCTCTTTGTATTACATCTTCGTACACACACAGTTACAGTACTGCACCTGGCTAGATCTGCACCTAGATGATCCGTGTATTCTATCAATGGTACCAGAGCCACACTAGGTCATAGATCTAGTCTCGGGTAGATGAAAAGGAAAAGAAATCGATCTCGAATCGAAAAGTAAAAAGCAAATCCGAAACCCTAACCCTAACCCTAGATCTATAAGGCAAAGGACGCGGAAGGGGATCTACCTGTGGGCCCCCACCTCACCGTCACCACCGCCGTCGGTGCCGCCTTGGGCACGCACCGCGCGGACAGAGGCGTGCGGGCGTCGGGCCCCACCGCCGCGCGGGTCCGGCACCACCACCGAGCCGCTCGACGGCGGCGCGCTCACCCGCGGGGAGCGCGCGCACCGCGAGGGGGGCCGGCGGGCGGCGACGCCACCTTATTCTCCGGCCGCCATGGGCGGTGCACTCTACGGTCCTCACTTTTTTGGGGCTAGGGAAAAGGGGGAGGAAGAGAGTAGAGGGAGGGACGCCGGCGGCCTTGGGCGGGCGGCGGCCCCTCCGTCGCCGTCACCCGCGGAGGCCGGTCGGCGGAGGCCGGCCGCGGGCCACCCCGCCGCCGCCCTGTCTAGGTTGCGGCGCGGGACGGGAAGGAGAAAAATGATTTAGGGTTTTGAAGGGGAGCTGGCCGCCGGGGCTTTTATTCCACCGAAAGGCGCGGATAGCCGTCGGATCCGGAGTCGGGCGCATCGGACGGGCCGAGATCGGCCCGCGGCCACCGGCGGCCGCCGGGCCGACTTTTGGCCCGGGCGGGCGGCGCGCGGGGGCGCTTCGGCGGCCCGCCCGTCCGTTTTTGGGCCGCCGGCCCAGGCGGGCGCGCGGAGGCGGCCATGGGCCAGCTTTTTTCCTTTTCGGGCTGAAAGGGAAGGTTGTGAACAGTAACGTTTGTCAATTTATTTTGATATTTTTTCAGAAGCAATTATTTGTATTTTTTAGTATGTATTTGATATCTATTCAAATTTGAACCAACGGGGTAATTTGTTTAGAGGGAAAAGGTGTTTTTTTACATACACATTGCTTCTGAACAGAAAGTTTCATGAATTTTATTCATGTTTCCGCTGTGAATTGTTTAAAGTGATGCTTATTTTTTAAATTTAATTGGAGCCAACGGGAAAATTAAATTTAAAGAGCATGTTAAAGTAATTTTTTCTGGTAATTATGGTGTTGTTATTTACTAACCAACGTTGTTAATAACACTATCATGATTAAATGGATGTTTTGTGCATTTATTTCTATTTTCTGCCCAACAGTGATATAGATTTAATTGCATAAACAGTTGTATGTTTTAATTTTGACCAACATTGGATTAATGCATGCAATTGTTGTTATGGATCTCACTTATTGTGGTTTTCAGGAGGGTCCAACTTTATGAGTTTCATCGACAAGGTCCCAATCCTCAATGCTGAAAATCACAAGGAATGGAGCAAGAAGGTGCATCTGGCTTTTGTGTGTGCTGACCTTGACTGGGTGCTGAAGGAGCCACAGCGGTTCGACCGGGAGAAGCCGGTGAGAGATGAAAAATATAATGATGAGGCATGGGCAAAGAAAGAGAGGGACTAAGCTCCCTTAGAGTTGTCGTGGTCCATTTCTAAGGGGAAGTGGGTCACGGCAAACAAAAAGTGCATGGCTTTCATAGAGAACACAATTGAGCCCTCTCTTTTGAGCTCGATTGATGGTTGTACCTCTGCTACAGAGTTACTTGACACTGGATAAAGAGTCAGTTTTCTGGCTCTTCAAAGACATATGCCACCATGATGCTAAGACAGTTGGTGAATGAAAAGTATACTGGTAATGGAAAAGGTGTGAGAGAGCACATCCTCAAGATGAGCAACCAGGCATCTAAGCTAAAGCCATCGGATGAGGAACTTGAGATTAGGCCCAAGCTCCTTGTTCACTTGGTTATGGCTTCCCTGCCAAAGGAGTTTGACACCTTTGTTACCAACTACAATATACATCCAGAGCAGTGGGATCTGGAAAAGACAATAGCCATGCTAGTTTAGGAAGAGGAAAGGATAAGGTCTCAAAGTGGTGGTTCTTTGAACTTTGCTAAGAAAAAGAACTTCCATCCAGGGGCTTCTTCTTCAAATCCACATGGTAAAGGTAACATGCCGCATCAGCATCAGAAGAGTGTTCTTCCAGTGGACAAGGATCAGTGTCTCTACTGCAAGAAAAAGGGGCATTACAAGAAAGAATGTCCTGAATGGTTGAAGTCAGTCATGGCTTCTAAAGGTAACAATATAGTGTCTTTTGTAAATGAATCCTTGTATACACAGTTTCCAAAATCTACTTGGTGGATTGACTCGGGTGCAACGGTTCATGTTGCAAATTCTTTACGAGGATTCGGTTCGACCGGAGCACGGAAAGAAGAGAAAGTTCCATTGATGTTGCAAATGGAGTTCAAGTGAAGTTGAAGGTTTGTTGGCGATGTCTCTTTGGAGCTAGTTGATGGTTTTATACTTTTGCTTAGAGTGTTTTTTATGTTCCTTCGTTAAACGAGAGACTTGATTAGTATTTCACGTTTGGACAAAGATGGTTTTGAATGTCATTTTGGACATGGCCGGTGTGCCATTTGGTGTAATAATGCTTATGTTGTTACTTGCTTACCTTCATGATGAGCTTTATTTATTATCCTTGTGTGAAAAAGTTAATTCCGTGTGTGATGTGAATGTTCATGTTACAAATGATTCCGAGTCGGAGAATGTACAAAAGAAAAGAAAGAGAACTCATGATACATCGTCGAAATTATGGCACTATCGTTTAGGCTATATTTCGAGGGGGAGAATAGAGAGCCTCGTTAAAAATGAAACTCTTCCTCCATTAGAGTTCTCTGACTTAGAGCAATGTGTAGATTGCGTTAAAGGAAAGTATGTAAAGCAAATTAAAAAAGGTGCAAAGCAAAGCACAGGAACACTAGAGATAATTCACACCGATATTTGTGGACCGTTTCCTGTGAAAAGTATGGATGGCTATGACTCGTTCATAACATTCACAGATGATTACTCCCGTTATGGTTATATTTATCCAATTAAAGAACGATCGGAAGCACTGGATAAATTTAAGATTTTCAAAGCTGAAGTTGAAAACAAACTTGATAAAAGAATTAAAATAGTAAGATCTGACCGTGGAGGGGAGTACTATGGTCGTCACACCCCATTTGGCCAAGTTCCTGGACCTTTTGCAAAGTTCCTACAGGAAAATGGCATAGTAGCCCAAAGATTCGATGTCGGGCGAGCCTCGGCAAAATGGAGTAGGCCGAAAGGCGTAACCGTACACCGATGGATATGGTGTGCGGCATGATGAGTTAATCCACCTTGCCATTGAGTTTGTGGATGGAGGCATTAAAAACCGCTATTCACATTCTTAATAGAGTACCAAGCAAGTTGGTGCCAAAAACACCGTACGAGCTATGGACGGGAAGAGTGCCCTCTCTACACCATTTGCGTGTGGGGGGAGTCCTACGAGGCCAAAGTGTTTAACCCAAACATAGCAAAGTTAGATTCCAAAACAGTTAATTGTTTCTTCATTGGGTATCCTGAAAAGTCAAAAGGGTTTCGTTTCTACTGTCCAGACAGATATACAGAGTTTGTAGAAACGAGACATGATATCTTTCTAGAAGATGAAATGATCAGGGGGAGCACGGTAGTTCGGAATATTGATCTTGAGGAGAAGAGGGTGTGTGCACCCAATCCGATGATTCAGGAGCCATATTTCTCACTACCTGTTGTACCTGCACCGACAGCCCCTGAGGTTGTGGTGCAAGCACCTGTTGTAACTCCGCTCGTGGCAACAATGAGTGAAGATATAGAACCTGTCCTTTAGGATCCGATTGAATCCACTGTTGTGCATGAGGATGAGACACAGCAGCCACCTGTCGATGATGTGCCAACAGAAGATGAGGCACAGGATGTGCCGACGGTAGAGGCCCCTCGTAGGTCTCAAAGAGTTAAAAGATCAGCTATTCCTGATAATTATAAAGTTTATAATACAGAAATAGCTCATATGGAGGGTGATCCCGCTTCATATGAAGAGGCCATGAGAAGTGCTCACTCATCGAAATGGTTGGAGGCCATGGAGGATGAGATGAAATCGATGAGTTCCAACGATGTATGGGACTTGGTAGAAATTCCTAAAGGAGCCAAAACAGTAGGCTGTAAATGGGTCTACAAGATTAAACGTGACTCTAGAGGGAATATAGAAAAGTATAAGGCACGACTCGTGGCTAAAGGCTATACACAGATAGAAGGAGTAGATTACAATGAGACATTTTCTCCAGTCTCATGTAAAGATTCCTTCAGAATAATTATGGCATTAGTGGCACATTTTGATTTAGAGTTACATCAGATGGATGTAAAGACAGCCTTTCTAAATGGAGATTTGGAAGAAAACGTTTACATGAAACAACCGAAAGGTTTTGTTGTAAACGGAAAAGAACATATGGGATGCCGCCTAAAGAAATCCATTTATGGATTAAAGCAAGCATCCAGACAGTGGAATCTAAAGTTTGATGATACAATTAAAAGATTTGGGTTTGAACCGAATATAGAGGACAACTGCGTTTATGCAAAGTTTAAAAGTGGGAAATATGTTTTCCTAATCTTGTATGTGGATGGTATTTTGCTTGCTAGCAATGATGTCAATATGCTACGAGAAACAAAGAAGTTTTTGTCCTCAAATTTCGATAAGAAAGATCTTGGTGAAGCCTCTTATGTTTTGGGCATAGAAATTCATCGAGATAGAAAGAATGGGGTTTTAGGATTATCTCAAAAGGCATATTTGGAAAAGATTCTAAAGAAGTACAATATGCACACGAGTAAAGCAACACCTGCTCCTATAGTAAAGGGTGATAGTTTTGGAGAATTCCAATGTCCCAAGAATCAATATGAGCTCGATCAAATGAAAGCGGTACCATATGCTTCGGTACATCGGAAGCTTACAGTATGCACAAGTGTGCACTCGCCCTGATTTAGCGTTTATCACCGGAGTACTCAGTAGATATCAAGATAATCCAGGCATAGAGCACTAGAAGATGGCAAAGAAAGCAATGCGTTATGTGCAAGGCACAAAACATTACATGCTAACATACAGAAGCTCTGACTGCCTAGAGATAAAAGGGTATTCAGATGCAGACTATGCGGGAGATAAAGATGGAAGAAAACCCACGTCTGGTTATTTATTCACTCTCGCAGGGGGGCTATTTCGTGGAGAAGCTCCAAACAAAAGTTAGTTGCATCATCCACGATGCACGCAGAGTTTATAGCATGTCATGATACTATTGGACAGGTGATATGGTTAAAGAAATTTGTACCCGACTTGAGAGTGGTAGATTGTATTAATGAACCACTAAAGATGTATTGCGACAATCGGCCACGGTATACTATGCTCACAACAACAAGTCGAGTAATGCTTCCAAACCTATTGAGGTAAAGTTTTATGTTGTGAAGGATAGAATCCAGGATAAAACCATAAGTCTCGAGCATATAGGGACAAAGGATATGGTTGCGGATCCGCTCACGAAAGGCTTACCACCCAATGTGTTCCAGAAACACTTAGCCGGCATGGGTTTAAGGGAAAGCCTATAAATCCTGGATTGTGAAGTGGCCCAAAGTAAATAGAATTTATTCCAAAACGGAGAAGTATGTTGTGGCTGTTTGAGTCTATCGGCAATTGAGTCGTGACGATGAAGCATGCTCTATGTACCAATCTGTGATGGAACGAATAAAGTGGAAAAGTTAAAGTTAAAAGTATGTGATGAGATCAAGGGGGAGAATGTTAGATTGATCTCCCGGGCCCACCGGGCCCCTTAGTCTCGCGCCCTGATCGGGGGCGCCCAACCCTAGATGGTTGGTGGGCCCCTGTCACACTGCGCTATATAAAGGAGGTGGGGGCCACAAGCTCGCGTCACGAGGTTCGTCGCCAGCCACACGCCCCCCACCTACATTCCCTAATCCGATCTACAGGGAGCGCAACAGTGACGGGAAGCTCCGCCGCCGCCGCCACTTCCTCGACCGTCGCTGCCCTAGCGCAGATCGGGACTTCGCGTCGCTGCCCTCGCGCAGATCTCCTACATGGCTAGCGGTTACGGCAGCGCCCCTGCCGGAGACGGTATATCTCCCCTCTCTCCCCTCTCCTCTCTCTCTCTCTCTGTGTCCCTTCATGCATTACACCTTCGTACACACACAGTTACAGTACCGCACCCGGCTAGATCTGCACCTAAATGATCCATGTATTCTATCAAAGATGACCCCGACATCTGGGCCCACATGCCAGGGGCATTTTTTGTCAGTTCAGTTGGAGCTGGAGAAAGACATGAGAAGGAAAAGGTGAGTGTCCCTTGTTTTGAAACAATTCACGGCCACGGTGTCAGTTTTTGAAGGGCTCGCGAATTGGATGTCAAAACGTGTGAGGCGCTCCTATTGGGTGTCAAGTTTTGAAATTTCTCGTTCAGCATACGGCGGTGCTTGTTGCTACCCCCATGGTTCTTCGATTAGTATTGGCGGCTCCTCCAGCTAGGTGCGTATGGTCCATCTCTTCTTTCTGGGTAAAATCTCATGCTATGTTCTGTGCTACATCTGAGAGTAGATCCGAGGTTTCTACTGCTAAGCTTCAATGCAGTTCTAGCATCACAGACATCTGTGCATGCCTGCTTGGATCACAACAGGGAACACACCTTTTTTGTTTACAATTTGCTTTGCCTAGGCATTAGAATGTTATATAGATAATAATTATAGGTGAGAATGGAACTATTGATGGTCAGGGCAGGCAGTGTGTGGTGTGATATGTGGAAGAAAGGTACAATGCTCTACACAAGGCTTCACCTGCTTGAGCTGATGAGCTCTTCTGATATCATTGTCTTTAACGTACCCCGTCTTCAGGATTCCTTTTATTTTTAAAATATACTGTTGTGTTTGTAGGCGTGCTGTGCCGGCTATGGCATTTGTGACCTGAGAACATGAGGGGGAAGATGAATAGCTATGCATGTTTCATGGAACAAGATTTGTACCTTTCTGGATGCTCTCGCTTTCTCACGTTAACTTGTACTTGCAGTTGTGTTGTGAATTCTCTTTGATACATGCTATATTTTCTTTTCTAGGTGAGCATGTTTGACTGTCGGGTGAAGAAATTTTTTTCTTGGTAAGTACACACCTTTGTTTAGCAGTGCATCTTTGATGGATACATTTAGATATTAGGTTCATGTGTTCCTGTTCTCTTGGGATGGTCTAGAAGTGTAAACTTTACATAGGTTGTTCTTTATTAGTCGAGAGAACATGTTCTAACACTTCGAAATGATGCTTTATATAAATTTATTGATCTATGTCCAGGTTTGTTCTAGCTCTAAAAGTGTTTTTGTAAAATTTGGCATGTCTGTTCCTGCAATTTGGCACGTCTGAAGCAAGTTCATTTGGTTTCAACTTGACAAATTTCTTTGTTCTGAACTGCACTGAGATATTCACTTTATTCCTATTACGAGTAGTGTATGTCTGCTTCTGCTTGAAGTTTGGTGTTGTTGCTATCTTCTCATGTGTGTCTATGTCTGCAGAAATCGGGATTGCGCCTTGAAGAACATTGATGATTGCTGTACTTCATTGCTCAGGCTGTTCGGTAATAATTTTTGTGATAGATGGAGAATTAAGAAGATCGGCAATGAGGTGGAGGTGTTCAAGTCTACCGGTGGAGAAATAAGAACAGCACCGGTCCGTGTACAGAACTGACAAGGTACAGAACCAATATGTGCTTCTGAAAATTGCTTCGGCAGACCAGGCATGATGCTATCTCTATTTAATGTCATTTACCAACAATATTATTGAATGATCTTTATGTTTAATAACATCATGAAATCGGTTAGATTTATTTGCCACAGTTTTTTTTTGGAAAAAAAAGGCTACATTTTTTCGGCTTAGAACACACAAGATGCTAGAACTAATATTGTTGTTTATCATTTTCCTCTTTTCATTTTATATATCGAGAAGCAGCCTAAAATTAACTTGACAGTTGACATTCTTTTATTTTCTTTGTTTCAGATAGACATCTCCTTTGCTATGCAGCAGTGGAAAATCAAGGGCACAAAAGTTGTTTCTTGGAGTAAGGGAGTCATTGGCGTGGGTCAAAAACCGGTTGTTATTAGTGGACCTCGTGCACACAGAGAGTTTTTATTTGTGATATGCTTCTTATCGTGAGTAATGTCAACCAGGCAAACTTGTGGAGGTCAAGGATTCTTGAAGCTACATGTGATGAGGACATCACTCCCATGGATACAAACAATACTCCTCTAGTTGATGTTCAAGGTCCCATTACTCGCTCACGCGCAAGACAATTGAATTTACGGGTGAGCTCGTTCCTATGTATGTATTCTTGTGCATTTGAGAATAGTGTGCTACCTAATGATTTAATTGTACTTAGGAATGAAGGAGGGGACCAGCATGGACATGAGGAAGGACTTGGAGGCGTGGAAGACCAGCAAGGACGTCCGGATCAAGGTGGAGGCCTAAAACCAATTCGACTTCGTTTCAGTTTCGGACTCCAGGAACAGCCCGTCGTAAAATGGACGCTCAGGTCGCATACGGAGTTGGATTTGGACGTTCTATATATGGTTGGAAGCAGAATTTCATAGAGCTTCCAATGGCACCGGTCTCATACCAAAATTCGTCCTGAGTCAACGGGAATCGTCGAAACAAGTTGACGTCCAAAATCTGCCTCGGTGCTGCGACACCATATTTTGGCCTTTGGGCCGTGTATCTTTGTTGAGCCCATTAGGGGTGCGTCCAGAGAGGGGGTCACGCCCCTAACCTCTATTTATCCGTAGCCGCCACCCTCATTAGGGTTTCGGGTTTTGCTTAAATCATTCTGTCAAGAACAGTTCGCCGCTCGATCGGTTTATGAGATCCCAACTTGTTCATCCGCAATTTTCCATATTGTGTTTCTTTCTTGTTCTTGCTTGTGTCTTTCGATTCTCGGGCAAGGATTAGCCCTCGTGGCGAGGTCAATCGTGCGGTGCATGGTTGATAACCGGAGGAGAAGTGGTGCTGCGATTGCGGGGTTCTAGTCGTGTTGATTGGAAGCCGGATCGTTTGTGTGACATCTCCACCAAATCGATAGCTATCTCCACCTGACGGAAGATCGGGAACCCACGTCCCCATTAAGTGGTAATCAGAGACTCAGGTATCACCGTCAGGCTTACCCTAGTTTTGAGTGTTTTCGCCTTCGTCCCATAGTCCACAAAAAGCTTAAAAAAATTTCCGCTGTCCTACAACCCTAGTTTTTAGCCTCGCAATTTCGTTTTCAGATTGCTTTGTTGAGTTTGTGTCCGTGTTCGAGTCTTGTTGCTGGTTTAGGTCGTGTTCATCATCGTAGTTCAACCGCGCCGTCGCTGTTTTGTTTCCGCCGCTAGCCCATCCACCTTTTCCAGATTACAAGTCGAGCCACCACATCACTCGACTTGCCCTCGCTAGCCGCCTTGTGTGAATTCCTGCCACGCCAGCCATAGATAGGTTGCAAACCGCCTTTGAGCCCCTCCTTGATTCATAATCTTGCAATACCTACGGCTTATACCGGGGAGGATTGTGCCCTGCATTCCATAGTCACCGCCGCGTTCCCTGTCGATTTGTGCCTTTTGGAAAACATAGGTTGAGTGACCTTCCATAAAACGGTATAACTTTTCGCTCGGTGCTCCGTTTTGGCTAAATTTTTTACAGGAGCTTGGCAACAAAAAGTTGCACATACGATTCACCTACTTTTTCGGTTTCGCCGTTCTCAAAAAATTCAAAAAAATCAGGAAGAAAAAGAAAAAATTCATTTACTCGTTTCGAGGGATTTCTGAAAAAGTTCCAGAATTTCCCTAGGCCGCAATACACCTTTGTTTCAGGTGATTTTTCTTGTGCTTCCATCTTTGGTGATCTTAGTTCGGTGGTAAAAAATTTGGCCAAAGATCAACTCGTTTCTTGGTACCCCTTTGGAAGCGCCCGTTTTTGATTTCTACTAGTGCTTTGAAAAAAGCTGCTCTATTTACGAACTGTCATTCTACTAAGTTCTTTGAGTTTTGTCCATCGTTCCTTGTTATTTTTACCTTGTTGTGCTACGATAGGACCCGTCTTAGCCAGCAATTGTGACTTGTGCCTTGGACACTTATTGAACTTCGCTAATCCGCATTCGATATTTGCTAATCCTTCATATTCTATTTTTGGTCTCCCAAGCTCCACATACTTTCTTCTGATCAATACAGCTTTGACCTTGCAATCGCGGTTTCACTCCCTTTGGTAAGTATCATTTGCTTTGTATTTCGTCAGACACTTGTAAGAGCTTGGTAAGACACAATAGAGTGTGTTCTTGTGTTCCACTTGAGAGGAGTGTGTAGTGAGATTATTAGGGATAACCTTCACCGTTTGTTTCCTGTTTTGGTGTTTCGATGGCGGGGAGATGCGGAGGAAGCAACGATCCCTACGGACTTTAACGAGTGTGTTAGCCGCCAAGATCTTGAGGCAAACAACAAGCTCATGAAGGAGCGAGATGGAGGAGACGGTCCACAAGTCCGTACATGATGCGCTCATTACATTGGACCTTGGCAAGAATTACGAGAGGGTGGAGCGACGATTGTCCGAGATCGTCGACGGACTTGCTTTGTGTTGGAGACGCGACAACAAGCACCGCCACAACCTCCTCCTCCACGTTTTCCCGATGATGCGGTGTTTGATGCGAAGGTAACTATGATGAAGCGACCACCGAGATTTACGACTTCGTCGCCGCCTTCGTCGAACACGAAGGTATGTCACACCGCCAACACAAGGTAATAACAATCGTGCTCCCGACGACCCTTATGCTAAGGTTAAATTCACTATACCATCTTTTTCGGGTCATTATGATGCCGAGGGATATCTTGATTGGGAGATGACGATAGAACGTAAATTTGCTGCCCACCTTGTACACGAACACCATCAAGATAGACAAGCCACTAGTGAATTTAAAGATTTTGCTATTGTTTGGTGGACCGGTCTAGTTGGGGATGGTAGAGCACCTACTACTTGGGAAGATCTTAAGGTAGCTATGCGCGATAGATTTGTTCCCCCATCTTATCATAGAGAATTGCGTAAGAAACCGATGCGTTTAGAGCAAGGGGATAAATCCGTTCAAGATTATTATGCTTGAGCTTCGAAGGGATTGCGGCGTTGTGGGATAGTAGAGGGACGGGGAGGATGCTATTTGCTGTTTTTATTCCGGTTTGCGGCGTGACATTCGGGACATTGTGGATTACAAAGAATTTAACACCGTCAACAAGTTGTTCCGGTTGCTATGCTTGCGGAGAAGGAATTGCGGGGACGACACCACCACCCCGGACTACATTTGGTGCATCTTCTACATCGCGGACACACCCACCGGCGTCCACGCGACCTCCCTCGACACCTGCCGCACATATTGGTAAACTTCCTTTGCGGTACCCACCAAGAAACCCGATTCACGAGCACCACGGCACCATCCGGTGGTCGTTCTTCGGACATTGTTTGCCACCGTTGTCATGGGATTGGTCACATAAAGAAGGATTGTCCGAGTCGGCCGCACATACATTGCTACAGATGATGGCTACATTAGTGCTTCCGACGATGAGGCTGACGATGATGACTCCGGTGATGTTGCTGCTGATGATGATGCTATGCTTGGTGCTGATGCTACGGCGAACCTTCGAAGTGTCATGGTGCAGCGTGTGCTTAGTTCTCAGCAAGCGTCTTCAGAAAATCAGCAGCGCCATAATTTGTTCCAGACTTTCTTTGCCATCGAGAATCGGCGTGCACGTGTCATTATTGATGGAGGAAGGCAGTAACAATTTGGTGAGTTCGCATTTGGTCAAGAAGCTTGGCTTGACCACACGTCCACGACCACGTCCATACCACATTCAGTGGTTCAATGATTCGGGCAAGGTTAAGGTAACACACATGGTAAGAGTGCATTTTTCCATTGGTATGTATTCTGATTATGCGGATTGTGATGTCGTACCTATGGAAGCTTGTTCTCTTTTGTTGGGTAGACCTTGGGAATATGATACTTGATGCACGTCACCATGGTAGGAGTAATAAATACACTTTTAGACATAAAGATAAAAACATTACCTTACTACCTTTGACTCCTCGCTGAAATTATACAAGATGATAAAGATAGAGCTGCAAGTACCACTAATGAGACAAAAATTCAGCAAGAAATTAAATTGAATGCTCTCGTTATGCTTGCTACTAAATCTGATCTTTTTACTACCGATGCTTGCTGCTATGCCTTGATTTGCAAAGATGCTTTCTTTTCTATTGATGATATTCCTAGCACTTTGCCTCGCGTCTCGTGACTAACCTTTTGCGGGAGTTCGAAATGTTTTTCCCTCCGAGATACCTCCAGGACTTCCTCCCATTCGTGGGATTGAGCACCGGATTGATTTGATTCTCGGAGCGAGCTTGCCCAACCGTGCTTGCATATAGAGCAAATCCCGAGGAGACTAAGGAGATTCGGCGCCAAGTCCAAGACCTTTTGGACCGCGGGTACGTACGTGAGAGCCTTAGTCCTTGTTCGTTCTGTCATTTTGGTTCCAAAGAAAGATGGCGGTTGGCGCATGTGTGTAGATTGTAGAGCCATTAACAACATCACTATCCGTTACCGTCATCCTATTCCTCGATTAGATGATATGCTTGATGAGTTAAGTGGTTCTAGAATATTTTCTAAGGTTGATTTGCGTAGTGGGTACCACCAAATTAGAATGAAATTGGGCGATGAATGGAAAACTGCTTTTAAAACCAAGTTCGGCATGTATGAGTGGTTAGTGATGCCTTTTGGATTAACTAATGCACCTAGTACTTTTATGCGTTTGATGAACGAAGTTTTGCGCCCATTTATTGGCAAATTTGTGGTGGTTTATTTTGATGATATCTTGATCTACGGCACTTGTTTATCCGAACATCTTGACCATCTACGTGCTGTTTTTGATGCTTTGTGAGCCGCGCGCTTATTTGCTAACCTCGAGAAGTGCACCTTTTGCACCGAACGAGTATCGTTTCTTGGCTATGTTGTGACTCCACGGGGTATTGAGGTTGATGAGGCCAAGGTGCATGCTATTCGAGTTGGCCAACACCATCGACGGTGACACAAGTGCGGAGTTTTCTTGGACTTGCGAATTTTATCGCCGTTTCGTGAAGGATTTCAGCACCATCGTTGCCCCATTACATGAGCCGACCAAGAAGGGTGTTTCTTTTACTTGGGGCAGTCACAAGAGGATTCTTTTGCTCTTTTGAAAGAGAAGCTTACTCACGCACCACTACTCCAACTTCCCGACTTTGGTAAGACTTTTGAACTCGAATGTGATGCAAGTGGAGTTGGCATTGGTGCTTGTTTTGATGCAAGGAGGTAAACCCGTTGCATATTTTAGTGAGAAATTGCATGGTCCTGTTCTTAATTATTCCACGTACGATAAAGAATTATATGCTCTCATACGATCTTTGCAAACGTGGAAACACTATTTGTGGTCTAAGGAATTTGTTATTCGCTCGATCATGAGTCACTTAAGCATCTTCGTAGCCAAACAAATCTGAACCGTCGACATGCTAAGTGGGTAGAATTTCTTGAAACTTTCCCTTACATCATTAAACATAAAAAGGGGAATGATAATGTGATTGCCGATGCTTTATCTAGACGATATGCTATGTTGTCTCAACTTGATTGTCGTATTTTTGGGCTTGAAACAATTAAGGGACAATATGCTTTAGATGATGATTTTAAAGAGATTATTTTAAATTGTAAAGAGGACCGTACATGGAATAAATTTGTGCTAAATGATGGATACTTGTTTAGAGCTAACCGCTTATGCATTCCGGTTGGTTCGGTTCGTCTCTTGTTGTTGCAGGAAGCACATGGTGGTGGTTTGATGGGCCATTTCGGTGCCAAGAAGATGGAGGCTGTGCTGTCCACACACTTCTTTTGGCCTCGAATGCGCCGTGATGTTGAGCGCTTTGTTGCAAGATGCACGACGTGTCAAAAAGCTAAGTCACGATTGAACCCACATGGTTTATACATGCCTCTTCCTATTCCTTCTGTTCCGTGGGCGGATATTTCCATGGATTTTGTTTTTGGGATTGCCTAGGACAAAGAGGGGGAGCGATAGTGTTTTTGTGGTGGTTGATCATTTTTCTAAGATGGCACATTTTATTCCTTGTCACAAAACAGATGATGCCGTTCATATTGCTAACCTCTTTTTCAAAGAGATTGTTCTTTTGCATGGTATGCCTTCTACTATTGTTTCGGATCGTGATGTGAAATTCTTGAGTCATTTTTGGCGTACTCTATGGAACAAATTGGGGACAAATTTGCTATTTTCTACTACTTGTCATCCCCAAACCGATGGACAAACGGAGGTTGTGAATAGAACATTGTCTACAATGCTGCGAGCAATATTGAAGAAAAACTTGAAGATGTGGGAAGAGTGTTTGCCGCATGTGGAGTTTGCATATAATCGGGCGGAACACTCCACCACCAAGGTAAGTCCTTTTCAGGTAGTGTATGGCTTTAACCCCCGTGCTCCCATTGATCTTTTGCCTCTCCCTACTACCGAGCTAGTGCATAGTGATGCTAAGGAGCGTGCTGAATTTATTTTGAAACTTCATGCTTCAACTAAAGAAAACATTGAAAAGATGACCGAAAAATATAGAATTGCTTTGGTAGTCAAGGTAGAAAACAAGTTAAGCTTGAGGCGGGTGATTTAGTGTGGTTGCATTTGAGAAAAGATAGATTTCCCGAGTTGAGAAAGTCTAAATTGATGCCACGTGCTGCTGGTCCATATAAGATTTTGGAGAAAATAAATGATAATGCATATAAACTTGAGTTGCCTCCCGAATTCCGGGTTAGTCCTACCTTTAACATTGCGGATTTGAAACCGTATTTGGGAGAAGAAGATGAGCTTGAGTCGAGAACGACTCCACTTCAAGAGGGGGAGGATGATGAGGACATCACTCCCATGGATACAAACAATACTCCTCTAGTTGATGTTCAAGGTCCCATTACTCGCTCACGCGCAAGACAATTGAATTTACGGGTGAGCTCGTTCCTATGTATGTATTCTTGTGCATTTGAGAATAGTGTGCTACCTAATGATTTAATTGTACTTAGGAATAAAGGAGGGGATCAGCATGGACATGAGGAAGGACTTGGAGGCGTGGAAGACCAGCAAGGACGTCCGGATCAAGGTGGAGGCCTAAACCAATTCGACTTCGTTTCAGTTTCGGACTCCAGGAACAGCCCGTCGTAAAACGGACGCCCAGGTCGCATACAGAGTTGTATTTGGACGTTCTATATATGGTTGGAAGCAGAATTTCATAGAGCTTCCAATGGCACCGGTCTCATACCAAAATTCGTCCTGAGTCAACGGGAATCGTCGAAACAAGTTGACGTCCAAAATCTGCCTCGGTGCTTTGCGACACCATATTTTGGCCTTTGGGCCGTGTATCTTTGTTGAGCCCATTAGGGGTGCGTCCGGAGAGAGGGGGGTCACGCCACTAACCTCTATTTATCCGTAGCCGCCACCCTCATTAGGGTTTCGGGTTTTGCTTAAGTCATTCTGTCAAGAACAGGTTCGCCGCTCGATCGGTTTGTGAGACCCCAACTTGTGAGCTTAATCATTCATCCGCAATTTTCCGGATTGTGTTTCTTTCTTGTTCTTGCTTGTGTCTTTCGATTCTCGGGCAAGGATTAGCCCTCGTGGCAAGGTCAATCGTGCGGTGCATGGTTGATAACCGGAGGAGAAGTGGTCTTTGCGATTGCGGGGTTCTAGTCGTGTTGATTGGAAGCGGATCGTTTGCGTGACATCTCCACCAAATCGATAGCTATCTCCACCGACGGAAGATCGGGAACCCACGTCCCCATTAACATGATTCTTAGCCTTTTTTTTTCAACGGACGGTGAAAGCTTATGCTTTCCCGAATTTTTATAAGAAGAAGAGAGTTTACCCAGTTTATAAGGAAAACCGGGCCCGAAAACCATACAACTCTGGCCGGTCGACCGCACAACTAGGGGAGCAGAGAACCCCAAACGACTCCGGTCCGCAGACCATACAACTAAGCACTTTGGTGGGTTGGATTGGGACCTCAACACGCACCGCTCAACTCAACAACTCATCGGTCGGATTGGGACATCGACACGATCAACTCAAAGAACTTCAAAAGATCATGACCCCTGTTCTAATTGAAAATAGTGAGGAAGTTTTGATTCATGACCCCTCCAAAAAGTTGGTTACCTATGTAGATGAATAGTATGAAAATCAGCTATCTATGTATTTGTGGGCCTATCTGATAGTAGAGTGGAGAATTTATTTGTCATAAACATCATTTGATCTTATTGCTGGATTTGAGTGTTCAAATGGTAGGGCACGCGTAGTGCGCCGAATGTTCTTAGTCAAGGTTAAAGGGGTGTCATGAGAACGAGGGTGTGGCGCGAAGAGTGAGTAACCAGGTAACCACCGGCGTGCAGGGGAAAGTGAATTGGTGCTGCATGATTTGTTGTAGTCACCCCTTTGCTGACAAGAAGGTCCGGCAGCCGACCTGGATGCCATCAAGGATGAAAATAGACTTGTATGAGGTCGGGGGAACCAATAGTATCTAGTTTGAGAAGATCAAAGAGTGTCCATAGATCAGGATTGAGGTTTAGACTTGGCTAGAGTTCAGGGGTGTAATGTGGACTTTTTTTCCATTGAATATATAACTAGTAGAGGCAATGTACACCAGATGGCAGTTTCCAACCATTGCTCACTAGACTAGATGGAGAGCAAGCAAGATATCTTGCTTGCATTGCATTGGTTAAATGGTAGCTTCACATTCTTTTAATTATATTCTTATACTGGACCTCTAGCTCTAGCCTATGACTAAACGGATGTATGACTAAGATGGAATTATGTTATTCTCAAAAAAAAGATGGAATTATGTTAGGAAGCGGTATTTTCTTTGGCCAAATAGTACTCCGTACACTCTTAACGAAAAAATTGTCCTAAATCCAATCCAACAACCATTCAAGCTCACTAACATAATTCCAGAAAAAACACATTTTTGTCACAAGTGCCATTTATGAGCGACAAGTTCACTTTTCAACCTCTAATAACAAATATGCACTGGAATGTGTAGTTATGGATTCGAATCCTTGGATCCCCTGCTTCGGCCACAGACTTTATGCTTTCTGTATGGAATATCGCCATTTTCAAGTAAAATACAAACCTTATATACTACACTACTTTAGTTTATCAGATTAAGCAAATATTTGAAATACTATCTATTATAAAAGGATGCCTACACTGTGGTTTGATGTGATATCTACATCAACTTTGGGTGCTTCTTGCCATTCTGGAAGGCTGCCGCCACACGAGTCTTTTTTTCCTTTTCTTTTTTCAAAATTCCGCCACACGAGTCCACGTCTTGGTCGTGGCACCACAAGCTTAGCTCAACATCATGCGACATAATTGTCCTATATAAGAACTTTTAGATTGTCCTAGACTCCTAGGGCAAATTATTGTAAGTATAACCAACTTTATAGAAAGAACATCAACGCCTACCACTGTAAAGAAAACTATAAAATATATAATTTTTTAAAATTGACCTAATGATGGTCACTTGATATCATAAATATTGTTTTTTTCTTGAACTTGGTGAACCTTGGTATATGTTGACTTTGGACAACCCAAAAAAACTCTAATATTCTACAATGGAGTATCTTGGAACAAGAAAATACCAATAGTTGTATCACATGGGTCAATTCTTGTTTACATACTAGTATCTTCAACAAACAATCATACTAAGTGCCACTTTACATGGACTCTTAACATACAAGGATAATACAGTAGTACCTTAGTTGCCACAACAATGCCATCAATCACTTTACAGCAAATTACAGGATGCTCGTTCAACATGCACTAGCTACTCCATTTGTATTCTACAGTGAATGGAAGCACCCTCTGGTTATTTTGGTTCAACTAAGAGGCTTGTTTGATTCTATTGTCAGCAATCTTGCTTTTCTCTATCAAATTTCTTGATGCCAACAAAAAATATGTTTACAGATCACTCTGGCATTCAGAAAGAAGAGAGGTTTGTCCATCCTTAAAGACCTTAACATGGCACAGCGTTCCTCCAGTTTCATCTGCAAAAGTTATCTTTCTTTGTTTCCTAGGCACTTCAGGATGTGAAACAGCATTCTTCTTTGCTAGGCTCTGCAATGAAAACAGTCATGAAAGAAGTATCAGATCAGAGTTCAGATTTCTATATATAAAAAGTTAGTAATCTTAAAAGTGGATAGGGACGGACCAATATTTTACAAAAGCGATTGCAATCTTTGTTCATTATCGACAACCATTTCCTCGCAGTCTTCTCCACTTCTAATGCATCTTCAGAGGCTGCTCTGATCTGTCCATCGAAACATTACACCACATCAAACATATGACAAGATTGGAGTTGTTTTGCTTTCAAAAGCTCAAACCAGCATGTCAGCAAATGGACAAGTGAACATTTTTTCTGAAAGAAAAACATATAAATGATTTGTTCTGCATCTACTTCACTTTTCATTGAAATAATATTTTGAGTAAAAGCATTTGGAATCCAAGATTCGTCCCACATCAACTGATGAGTTTAGGTATTTGACATCAAACAAATCCGACAGTATCGTAGGCATTTCATACCACTTGATCCTTCATGGGTAGTCTCCTCAAGGAAACACTTTCAGCGATTAATAAGGAGAAAATATGCATCTGTACTAACAAAGTAACAGGTACTAATGGTACAAAACAGTGCAAGTATGTAAACTTGACTAGCAAAAAAATGTTGTTAGGGTTTCTCAAAGTATTCATACCAACAATTGACTTACAGGAGAATCAGTTCAGATTAAAAGAAAAAAATAGACATGGAAAATATCATCAAAGAAATGAAGACAACAAAATTAATGCAGGGTATCAAAGTAACAATCTTGGGAATTATATTAAGCTTCTATCTTCAACCATGTTACTGGAGTTACATTTTTAGCAAACAATTTAAAAAATGGTGAAGCTTAAACAAGCAGAATATCTATTCTTGTGAGAGCAGTGAACTCTACTAGAATTTAACAATGTCTCACCTCAGCAATGTTAAAATTAGGAAGTAGAGAATATGCTTCTGACGACAAACTTTCGTCCACTATACTTTTCATTTGCTTCAAGCTCCTTATAAGTTTTGCAGCTATGTTTTCTACATCATGCATCTGTCTTTGAGAAAACTCAACAGCTTTCTCGGTGTCCAAGACCACCGATGAATTTCTCATGCAAGAACAAGTTGTTTGTTGATGAGGGGGGGATCCTGATGACTTGAGAACTCCTTTGCATGTTGAGGAGGCATCAGTCCTGCCCTTAAGTTTCCTATCTGTGCTGAACATTGATTGGTCTTGCTTTAGTGCTGATTGAGGTAATGATATTCTAGTTTTGTCACAATCTTCATTAACAATTTTTCTCTCTGCAGAAATAAGAAAGAGTATGATTATAACTGATCCTTCTACAAATATTAGAAACATGGGTAAATATTGGGTCAACAGTCTTCAGTAGAATCATGCAAACTAGGATTTTCATCCGTCAAATGCGAGATGTACGCTCACAATGGGATCCTTGAAACCCGCTGGATTTTTCTATTCTTTCTACGGTCATAAAGCTTTATGGTTTTGGATCTTACAAGTAATTGCCAAGTAATTAAATCAAGCACACTGGAGCTATAGATTGCCAAGTAATTAATATTGTCAGATGTATTGAGTGTAAAATAAGATATGCAAGTTCTCATGATGCTGAGTTGGTTGATTATGTACTAATATGTGGCAAATGGTTAATCCGACTGCAGTTTGTATAATTTTGGTGTAATCATACAGCATATTTCCCAGTGAATAAAAATAACCATTTAGTTCCCTGTCAATCCTTGTAGATTTCATATGCATTAAATGATCTGTAAGGCTCTGTACAATGTCCTCCCTAGATCAATGGCCAGTGTCTGTACAATTTCCTCCCTAGATTAAGTGTGCGAATTGAAATCCTAACAGTCATTAGATGTATGCATGACTGAAATTTTGAACTTCAATAGCAGGTACAATGAATGGAACAGATACAACACTTTTATGCCTACAGTATCATTGAAGAATGATGATTTTTATATTAATTGTTTTCAAATAGGTAGCTGATGATACTACAGAATCCATGCCACAACCACAATCTAACCCCACTTCATTCCCAGTCTCTTTTCAAATGTTTGTACAGGTCAATATGCCGAGAGGATTTTTACTTATATAGAATATAAAGATCATACTACATGTCAAACAGGGGCCTACAGAAAACTAAAACACACAGCATTCATACATCCAAATAACATATGCCTACAGGACACCAAGCATTTTGTGTCCATCGATGGGGGGATCTATATGAACTGGAGGAGGGGGGCTTCACATTAATATTCTGTTGAATAGGGTGCATCATGAAAAATATACCAAGTGGGGTGTGGGGGGTATTTTGTGAAGTTTGCTGAGGGTCAGCAAACTTCACAAAATACCCCCCACACTCCACTTGGTATAGAGTTCAGGTTTCTAGGTTTGCATTGGGGATCCGGTTTGCACCCAATATTTACCCTAGAAACATAGAGAGCAAATATTGCTTACTCAGTCTTTGGACTCCATCACACAAATCAATACCAGTCAGAGCATTACAAAGTTTCTCCTGAGACGTTGGTGACATAATCTGAAACAAAAACAGGAGAAATATGTTAGTATAGCTATCTTGTTCATCTTGTGCACTGTAACACTATTGAAGGAATGGTTCAGACCTTCCTCTTGGACAATAATTTCTTTGGACCATGTTCTTCAATTGATTCTTCATCAATAAAAAGTTCTGACTTCTTAACTCGCCCATCAGTTTCCAGAGAGGTAACAGCAGTATCAGGAAGTCCAACAGAAGATCCATTTTCAGAGGTCATCCTCTGTGCATGATTATTCAAAACATCATATACTATACTCTCTAGCCTTCCATCTTGTGCAACAAAATTGACAGGCTGAGTCAAGTCAAGAGTCTTGTCCAAGGAAAATGTATAATCACTCACTGTATGTCCAATTTCTGCATCTAGTAACATATGCTTTGGTCTTACACCGAGGCAGACTACTGAATCCAATTGGCAATCACCCTGCATCTGCACAACCTCCTCAAGTGAAGTGCAATTCATTTCTGTGCTTCCACATAAATCAGATTCAACCATCTTAGGTAGGGACACCATATCTGTGCTAGACTCATCAATAGGAGATAACTCTTCCAAAATCTTAACGCTTTCAGGTTCATTCCCATGAGCAACTCCTGTATTCCAGTACTCATCATTATCTGCACAATCATGGCAAGACTGACTCAAAGAACAAGCCAAAATTCCATTCCCTGTAGAAGATTTATCCACATCTGAATTAGATATATTCTCAGATGTTTTCTGAAGATTACTCACTTCATCTATGATACCCGACAAGGTTACAATCTCAGTTGTCTTTTCTGTAATGTCATCAAAACTGTTTTCTTTGACACCACAGGTTTGTTCACAGGGATGATCAGAAACATCACCTAACTGATTTGGTTTATTCATGAAACAAGATTGTGGTACACATTCATCAGCCTCCATCAACTCCTGTTGCAGCTCAAAAGATGAACACTCAGACTTCCTTACGGAACAGCTAGAATTTCCAAATCCCTCAGAACAATCCATATCTGCTATTTTTAATTCAAACAGAACATCAGTTTTTTCACAGCTTGCTAGAGCTCCAGCTGTGTTTTTCACTTCAGCACAACAAATTTGCTCCCCAGATATTTCTTCAGTACAGTCTGGAAGTGCAGTAAATAAACAAGAAAAAACAGTTACGCGCATGATAGCAAGGGAATGTTTATTTCAAGAAGTATTTGCAGAAATAAGAAGAAAAGGCTGTAGACATTCATCTGAAAAATTTAGACAAATAAGAAATGTATTTCGTATGAACAGGCTAGTTACTCACGAATAGCAATTTTAGACTGCTCCAGATCGTTAGCTCTCCTTCCAAGCTTCTCCAATGTTGGGTTGTCCATTGTCGCTTTGAATGGGGAGCTCTGTGCAGGGCTAAGAGTATCATCTCTCTTTGATGTCGTATGTTCCACTTCTACAGCACATGGAGAAGATGTTACAGATTCCATCTTTCTATTTGCTTTAGCGGGAGATGTTTTTGGCCTCTTCTGCTTCAACGCAATAAGAGGTTTATCAAGATCAAATTCCTCTTCTGTTTCAATCCGATTCATAATGTCACACCCTTCCAACATGGTTTTTGTAGTCTTCCGATTCTTTGCTTTACACTGAGCTTTGATAACCTTGAGAGATACATCATGACAATCTTGCTCACCATCCTTGTCACTGACAGGAGCAACACTTAGTTCTGATGTTGAAGGGGAGGCAATTTCTTCAGAATCAATTACTTCAGTTTTGACCCGATTAAAGATAGAAGAATCCCTGTCAGAATCTTCATCATATATTATGTGGATCTTCTTAAGCCTTGGAGATCTTCTAGGAGTACCAGAATCAAGATTTATGGAAACAGAAGCAGGCATGTTTCCTGTAGGAATGTAGTATTATGATCAGGTGCATGCTCCATAGTGTCATAGAAGAATGAATCAATAAAGCACATAAGAAATGAGGAACACACATGCCACTACTGCACATCAAGGACCAGACTTCCACTACCCAGCTCCCAGCCTATGTTACACGAGTACGGGTACGGGTATCCGATACCATACTTATCGGATACGCAGATACACACTTTCTCAAAAGAAAACCCATTAAAATGGTGTATCCGAGTATCCGTATCTGCGTATCCGGCGAGTATCAGATACGGATACGTCACCCTCTTTGAAGCATCCGTGTAACATAGCTCCCAGCACAAGGGATGAATGAAATGGGCACGGGGTAACATGGCATGTTAAAAAAGAGAAAACTGGACAGTCGCACGCATATTGCATTTCAGAAATGCACGTTTTGTTCACATTGGCTCGTGTGAATAAGCACTCTGCAGTAAAACTCCCGGTGCATCTACAGGTATTGAAAAGAAAAGGACAGATTTTGCATCCCTGCACTCGTTAAGATACTCCCAGAGCCACATTCAGTGTAAACAACTAGAAGATAATCATGAGTACCAAAACGAACACCTTTCTCCCCCATGCGGAGATTCCTTCAACTAATCCCCGTTACCATGGCACCATCCCAAACCAATAACAACTCAAATAGTCCTAGCCGCAGCTCATCCGGTCGAATCCACTAACAAATCTGCGATTTCCCCCGTGGAAATGCCAAGATAAACATAGATCTAAAACAGCCCGCAGCGAACTGAAGTACAGAGAGGGGCGGCGGCGGCGTGTTCAGCGGGAGGTACTCACCTTGGATGGCAGCGAACGGCGGCTGCCAAGGGAGGATGAGACAGCACCCCGAACGCTGGCCTCTTGCCACCGCCGGAATAGGGGGCTCGGGTCCTTGACCGTGGGAAGCCCGGCGTTCGTCGGGTCGGGAGGAGGGAGAAGGAAGTTTAGGGTAGGGAGCTGGGTGGCAAGTATTATTGCCGCGACGCGCGGATGGGAAGGGCGCGAAGTAGGTGGGCAAATTTCGCGCCCAGGTGCGCGTGGGCGGGAAAGTGAAGTCGCAGTCGCGGGCGAGAGACGACGACGGGCGGCGGCGGCGGCGGGCGGGGAAGAAGGGAAAGAGAAATAGGGGTGGGCCGTGGGCCGGTATACAGAGAGAATGGGAACGCAACACCTTCTCTGTTTCGCACTTCACCCCTTGCGGCTTCTCGGTTTGCAATTAGCCCCTAGTGCTGCAGTAGTTTGCAATTCAACCGTAACACAACAGAGAAAAAAATTGGGCGGGGATCTTGAAGTACAGTTTTCTTTCTTTCTTTTTTTCCATATGCACAATGTAATACAAAAACAAAATCTCTGGATTATTTTTATCAATCGGGAGTGTTTTAGCTTTTGAACAAATGGGGAGTGATTTGCGCAAATCAAGCAACATCCAGACTACAGAGTACAGACGGCACAACATTTCGCAGCTAAACAGGAACCATCTCATGTTGCCTGCATTTGGTGCAGATGCAATACAACCACAGGTATCATGCACAAGAAACGCATGTACTAATACCATTACTCCAATGTCACAAGTAAAACGTCCTTTGATCCTTTCAAGGGAGCATGCATAAAAAAAATGCACAGTTTGCACGCTTCAACGAGCAAATTATCGTATCAGCCGGCAGAGTCGACATAGAGAGCAACCATAAATGAAATATTTTAGGAGTTTGTTTGAGCTCATTGTACTGTGAACTCAAGTTTAAGAATAACTCCTACACATACTCTGTACAGATTTCAAAGCACAGCTGGAGCCAACACTCGAGACATGAGAGCACCACCTTGTAAATACCTTTGTATCCTTTCGTAGAAGAGGTTGCTGATGATTAAAAAAAATCTGGGGGCTTCAATCAGGGAAATGCAATGTACAGGGTATCTCAATTCTCAGCTCTTCTTTAATCGGGCAGAACTCGACTGTTTCGTATCCCAAGAAGTCCCTTTAGCGGGGGAACGTAGGAAGAGGGAAGACGCTGAGAAATGTCTTTGGCATAGAGAGATTGAAGAGAAGCAACTGAAGGCACCTGTCAGCCTTCTTTTCTCACTATCTTCAGCTTGGCCATCCGGGTCGTGACATACTGCATTGATCTTCAGCGACTCTGGTAGAATGCAGTTGCAAACAGCACCTGCACATATAAGGTGGTGCATGTCAGTGACCACCATCGACCAAAGCTAATACGGAGGCCAAGAAGCTATTCATTAATCATTATATGAGCACAAACATATTGAGGTTGAGTGACATGAACACACTAAACTGTGCAGTTTCTTCTGAATGGCCAAGTTGTCGCATTTTGCACAGACTGCTAGCTTTCTAGATACTTGAACATAAACCAGTTTTATCGAACACGGTTGCAGATTTTCCACACTTTCACACAGAACCAGTTCTAGTGAATGTTGTTACAGAAAACATAACCGCCCTCAACAGATCATAACAGAAATACTCCATACTCTGTACAGCAGCCAAATCAGTGAACGTGCAAGTAGGTGTATTTTAGGATTGAACATTCCCCATACAGCCCGGTCTAACATTATAAAACATTAGGAAGACTCCATTAATAGGTATTCCCTCCGTTCCAAACTATAGGTCATTCTGGCCTTTTTTTTAGATTCATAGACTTTGTTATGCACTTGGAAATATCCTATGTCTAGATTATAATTTGGAAAAGAGGGAGTATAAAATATCATTGCCTTCATGTAGGTACCTAAGATAAATATAATCATCACATCTAGTAAAAAGCAGTGGAATTAGGATTATTTGGATGTCAAGTGGCACATAAGGACCACTGGTGTATTTGGCTTACTCTGAAACAACTAAACTCTGTTTGTCCACCTCTCTCTGACAGTAATGAAAGAAAAATCTATTTCAATGTACTACCTCTGGTAATCAAAGCTTAACATTCAGACCAGCAAAAGCAGCAGCGAACAGGTTGTTTGCACTGTCCAGAATGTCAAGTTTTCTGGACTGTAGGTACCAGGTAGTACAATCAAACTTCGCAGAAACCCTCAAATAGCAAAACAAATGGCTGAGAAAGCATGCCTTTCAAGAATTCCTACCCATTCTGGCAAGCCGATTAACCCATTTTGGAATTAAATTTCCTGTCAACCTTTTGCAGATATCCTCACAGAAATGGTTGCAGTTTTTACTTATCAAATGATAGGTATCCCCATTGTAATTTACTGACTGACTCTCCATGAACTCTCTGATTTGGAGAGGATCCAGGCAGGTAGTTCCCATGTATATTGATTTCCTAAATTTGAAACCAGGACACTGCCGAGGTTCCACCTCAAAAACTCCACTAATCGAATAGTCATGTGCTCCAAATGCATACTCCACGCCATGAACTGTAAAGAAACAAGGTAGATAATACCATAAGTCGCAACCTATGGTCCTATATTCAACAGTTAAGTAAATGGTAACTACAAATCATACAATAAGAATAATTGATAGAATTAATGGCTTTCCACAACTGAGGATTAAGTGTGAAAACAAAATGAAATATAATTAGAATTCAGATTCCAGAGGTGCAATGCAGTCAGTCAAGATGAATCTTCGATGTGAAGGAGTGTGAATGTAGCTCTGTGCATCAAACAAAAAACAAATCTGTCATTTGCTTTTTATCTCTCAATCCCTCTACTTATCTATCCCACTGTGTGTGTTTTTTTCTCGAACACGCAGGAGAGCTGCGCATCTTTATATCAAGAGGAGGAATAGGCGGTCCAATTACAACACGCAGCACCTCAACTTTGACCATGGTGAGGGCTGCAGATTGAAAATAAAAACTAATACAGAAATTAAAGAGACCTAGGACCTGACCAAGGCATACCGACCAACCTAAGGTGGTTCTACCATCCTTCATGTACCCAAGGTATTAAACCCTTTAGCCCCTGGGAACTTCCATAGCTGCGCTTCTTCCTTGAAAGCCTGGATTGAATCCCACTTTATGTCTATCCCACCCTTTTAATAATCTATTCTCCTTCAAGTTGTGACATCTAAACATCCACGGCACATTATCTAATTTATGTGAAGCAATATAACAAAAGATATGATGCTGAAAGCTCAAGGCTTCAAATTCGACGTGACCTTTGCTACTATTGGTTCCAATCTGAAGTCACGATTGTATATCACTTGCACACATTGTACCAGGCAGAAATAGTTGCTACAAATAAAAAGTCTTTCTTATCTTGAGTGTATCAGCATTCACCACTAAATAACTACCAGCAAAGCAACTTAGGCTTCTGTCAGCAATTATCAATTTTCGACAGAAACAGCCTTAGTAATCTATTTTATGCATTAACCTTCTAAAAATTGTCAATAATGCAATTTCCGACTCTGACAGAAACAGAAATAGCCACATAGCGTACAGCGGTATACTGCATAGCAATGGCAGGAATGAGGATCATGGCAACACAGCATATAGTACCAGTAAAGAGCACACTTCTGGTGAGTCTATCAAGGTAATCAAGGGGACACTGTCTTAAAGACATTTTGACTGCAGCCTGGGGAATGCTGCAGCTGCACCAGTGTGGGTGTGGGCATGCAATTTGGCAGGGGAAGAGGTTCATGAGTGGTTGGCCACAATTCCAATGAAACAGGTGGATATTTCAATGTTGATTACAGTGAATCAAGTCAACAATAGTGAAGGCACATTCTTAGCACTACTACAACACTGATAGTCACCAAAATTATAACTTTCACCACCAGTTTCTGTTGGAATATGTTTGTATAAAAAGTGAGATGTTTAATAATAGGGAAACTAATTTCAGCAAAATTACACATAAATTTTCACATTTCTAATCTAAATATTATAAATAAATTGATAGTGAAATTTTCTAAAGCATGACTATGTATGCCCAAATGGCCGACTATGTAACTTTTTGCCATTATGAGAGGGTGAGTGGCAACAGATTTGCCACTATGTGAGAGGGTTAATTGCAACCCCTCACTTATTGGCAAAAAATTGAATAGACCCCAAATGGCAAGTATTTGTGGACTAAGGTAGTAAAAAACTATTACTAATGAAAATATTCAACTTGATGGTGGAACATTTTATATCCTAAAGTTTTGTTCAAGGCATTTCTCCTGTTGTGGACTCCTTTGTGGGCCGCACGTATTTCAGAAGGAGGCGCAGAGATTCAAGACAGGCGCCTGAAGCTCCAGGAGAATAGGAGATAAGTAGATTAGTTAGTTGGGCTGTTAGCTATTTGTTAGGATCGGCAGTGATATAAGCCGATGTAGTCTTTGTGGTGAGCCAGGCAAGTAGTTATCCCTTAGAGTTCAGAGCCTCTACGGAGGGAGAACTGGGTAACTTTGCCAGAGACTCTCCTTGTTACGATTCGTCTTCGATCAATAAAAATCAGCCCTATCATCTTGGTATTCAGAGCCAAAATCTCTTCCCCTGCGCACAGCCCCAATTCCACCGTGCCTCTCCTGCTCGCTGCTGCCGCATCGGCGCCGCCGCCGCCGCTTTTTTCCCCCCGCCAAATCAAGCCCGCCCACCGCACCCTTCTCCTCAGCACCCGCCACGCCACCGCATCCATGGGCGACCAAACCACCCTGGATGAGCTGAAGCAGCTCATCACCTCCCTCACCACCAGCATCACCACCTTGGCGGCCGACGTCTCCACCATCAAGGCCGACCAAGCTCGCCTCCACGTGGCCGTCAACAAGGTCCAATCCGACGTTGTGGGCGACGGCTCCTCCTCCACCAGCAGGGGCAAGGGCACCAGTGAGGCTTCGCGACCACCGCGTCCCACAAGTTGAGATTTCCCAAGTATGACGGCGCCTCGGACCCGCTTGCGTGGCTCCACCGCTGCGACCAATTCTTCCGGGCGGCGCGCACGCCAGAGGAAGACAAGGTCTGGTACGCCGCCTTCTATATGGACGGCGATGCCCAGCAGTGGTACTTCCGTCTGGAGCGGAACCAGGGCGTGCCCACATGGGATCGATTCGTCGACCTCGTGTCCCGTCGATTCGGGCCGCCGGAGCGCAGCAATCCCCTGGGCGAGTTGATCAAGCTCCAGCGCGCCGGGTCGGTGGCTGAATTCCAGGACCAGTTCCTCAAGTTGTTGGCTCGCTGCGACGGCGTCACCGAGCAACAGCATATCGCAATCTACACGGCCGGCCTCGGCGACCCCCTTCGCATCGACGTCGAGCTCCAGCGGCCGGTGACCTTGGAAGACGCCATGGCCTTGTCCCGCGCGTATGAGCGCCGGAACGCGCCGGCAGATCCACCACCAGTCGCGGCGCGACCCACGGCTCGCCCGCCGCCGCGCTCGGTCCCGGCCTCGTCGCCCGGTCACGCCGGTGCCGACCCCCGACACCGGCTCCGGCCGCCACGTCGGGCGCCCCTCAACGTCCGCGCCCTCCTCCTGGCACACGCTTCGCGAGGCTCACCACCGAGGAGATGGCACAGCGCCGCAACGTCGGGCTCTGTTACAATTGCCCGGCCAAAGTACTCCAAGGAGCACGTGCGGGAATGTACAATGAAGGGGATTTATCTCCTGGAGGTCCCAGACGACGCACCACGCGATGACACCGAGCCGGAAGAACCACTCGTCTCCCTCCACGCCATCACCGGGATCTGCACATCCGCCACGATGCATCTGCGCGTCGAAGTCAACGACTCCCCTGTTCGCGCACTGGTGGACTCCGGCTCCACCCATTGCTTCATCACCGCAGCCACGGCGTGCCGCCTCGGCCTGGCACCGACGCCCCGCCCCGGAATGACCGTGGGCATCGCGAACGGCGAGCGCATCGCCTGCGTCGGTATCTGCCCCGCCGTGCCCGTCCTCATCGACACAGAGCGCTTCACCATCGACCTCTACATCATTGCGCTCGGAGACTACGAGATGGTGCTCGGCTGCCAATGGTTGCGCACATTGGGCCCCATCCTTTGGGACTTTGATCGGCTCTCCATGGCGTTCTGGCGCTCGGATCACAGGGTGCAGTGGTTCAGCACAGACGCCGTGCCTACGCCGCGCCTCACCACCATCGCCGCCAACAACCTATTGCAGTTCCTTCTCGCGGAATTCGCCGATCTCTTTGAGCTGCCCCACAGCCTTCCACTGGCCCGCGCCTGCGACCATCGCATTCACCTACTACCCGGCACACCGCCTGTCGCCGTCCGGCCCTACCGGTACCCACAGCTCCTCAAGGACGAGATCGAGCGCCAGTGTGCAGACATGCTTCACCAAGGGATCATCCGTGCGAGCACGTCGCCGTTTTCCTCCCCAGTGCTGCTCGTGCGGAAGAAGGACGACACATGGAGGTTTTGCGTGGACTACCGTGCTCTGAACGCGAAGACCGTCAAGGACAAATTTCCTATCCCGGTGGTCGATGAGCTCCTCGATGAGCTCCGCGGCGCCCGCTATTTCACCAAACTCGATCTGCGCAGCAGGTACCACCAAGTCCTCATGCATTCGGATGACGTCCACAAGACGGCCTTTCGCACCCACCATGGCCACTTCGAGTTTCTGGTCATGGCTTTCGGCCTCACCAATGCGCCGTCCACCTTCCAGGCCATGATGAACGCGGTGCTTCAGCAATTCCTCCGTCGCTTTGTCCTGGTGTTCTTCGACGACATCCTGATTTACAGCGCATCCTGGGCCGAGCACCTCCAACACGTCCGCGCTGTATTCCAGGCGCTGCGCACCAGCAAGCTTGCCCTCAAGCAGAGTAAGTGCACCTTCGGCGCAACATCGGTGGCCTACCTTGGCCACATCATCACAGGTGAGGGCGTCAACATGGACCCAGCCAAGATAGAGGCCGTCCTGGCGTGGCCAACCCCGACAACAGTGCGCGCGCTCCGCGGCTTCTTGGGCCTCACCGGATACTACCGTAAGTTCATCAAAGATTACGGTGTCGTCGCTCGCCCATTGACGCAGCTGCTGAAGAAGGAGGCGTTCTGCTGGTCCCCAGAAGCCGCCTCAGCCTTCACCACCCTAAAGACGGCCCTTAACGCACGGGTCGGTGCTCCAGCTGCCGGACTTCAACTGCCGGTTCATCGTCAACTGTGACGCCTCCGGCTCCGGCTTCGGCGCAGTCCTGCACCAAGATGGCGGTCCCATTGCGTTCTACAGCCGGCCCGTCGCACCGCGCCACGCCAAGCTTGCAGCATATGAGCGAGAGCTGATCGGGTTGGTTCAAGCGGTTCGTCACTGGCGGCCATATCTCTGGGCGCGACCGTTCACTGTCCGCACAGATCACTACGCCCTCAAGTTCCTCCTCGACCAGCGGCTGAGCACCATCCCGCAACACACGTGGGTAAGCAAGTTATTTGGCTATGACTTCTCCGTCGAATTCAATCCAGGGAAGAACAACACGGTCGCAGACGCCTTGTCTCGTCGCGACGAGGACTCAGTGGCAGCGCGCGCCATGTCGTCGCCAGCGTTCCACCTCTTTGACGAGTTCAGGCGCGAGGCAGCTACGCTCCCCGACGTCACCGCACTACGGGAGCAGATCCAGCGCGGGGAGGCATCACCGGAATGGTCCTTGGTCGATGGCTTGGTGCTACACAGCGGCCGCGTCTTCGTTCCGTCGTCCTCCGCATTGTGGCCAGACATCCTCGCCACGGCCCATGGGACTGGGCACGAGGGCGTCCAGAAGACCATCCACCGCCTGCGTGCGTCGTTCTACAACCCTCAGGCAGCACGCATCGTCCGCGACTACATCAAGGCATGCGCCGTCTGCCAGCGCAATAAATCGGAACACTTGCATCCCGCCGGGCTGCTCCAACCATTGCCGGTGCCTGATTCTGTTTGGGCCGACATCGCCATGGGCTTTGTTGAGGGCTTTCCGCGAGTAGGTGGCAAGACCGTCGTCCTCACCGTCGTCGACCGCTTCTCCAAGTACGCCCACTTCGTCGCCCTGAGTCACCCATACACGGCGGTGTCGGTGGCCCGCGTCTTCTTCGATCAGATCGTGCGCCTGCACGGCGTGCCCGTCTCCATCGTCAGCGACCGCGACCCGGTCTTTACCAGCGCGTTCTGGACGGAGCTCTTCGCTCTGGCCGGCGTCCAACTGCGTCGGAGTACAGCCTTCCATCCCAGACGGACGGCCAGTCCGATGTGACAAACCGCATCCTCGGCGTCTACTTGTGTTACCTCGCCGGTGATCGCCCGAAGAGTTGGCTCCGTTGGCTCCCGTGGGCGGAGTACTGCTACAACACATCCTATCAGACGTCGCTCCGCGCCACGCCATTCCAGGTTGTCTACGGCCGCGAGCCGCCTTCTTTGCTGTCCTACGAGCCAGGACTGTCCAAGGTGCGGGCCGTCGACCGCGCGGCTCATCGACCACGATGTGTTCATTGCCGACATCAAGGACGAGGCCGCCGCACGCCCGGAATTGATGAAGACGCGGTACAACGACCACCATCGCCACGTCGAGTTCGGCCGTAGGGGATTGGGTGTGGGCGCGTCTTCATCGGCGCCTTGCGGCCTCCATGCGGAACGTTCCGGGGGCAAGCTCTCGCCGCGCTTCTACGGGCCTTTCCGCGTGGTGGATCGCGTGGGGACCGGTGGCCTACCGCCCGGCCTTGCCCCCGGTTCCCGCCTTCACGCTGTGTTCCATGTCGTCTTCCTCAAGAAATTCGAGGGCGCGCCACCAACGGAGATTCCACAGCTGCCGCCGATGCAGCACGGCCGTGTCCTTCCAACGCCGCTGAAGGTCCTTCGTGCCCGCCTCAACCGAGGACGCTGGGAGGTCCTGGTCCAATGGATGGGCTGTCTGCCGGCTGATGCTACATGGGAGCTGGTTGACGAGTTTTCAGCAGCGCACCCCGCGTTTCAGCTCGAGGACGAGCTGTTTCAGAACGAGGGGGGAAGTGTTGTGGACTCCTTTGTGGGCCGCACGTATTTCGAAGGAGGCGCGAGAGATTCAAGACGGGCGCCCGAAGCTCCGGGAGAATAGGAGATAAGAAGATTAGTTAGTTGGGCTGTTAGCTATTTGTTAGGATCGGCAGTGATATAAGCCGATGTAGTCTTTGTGGTGAGCCAGGCAAGTAGTTATCCCTTAGAGTTCAGAGCCTCTACGGAGGGAGAACTGGGTAACTTTGCCAGAGACTCTCCTTGTTATGATTCGTCTTCGATCAATAAAAATCAGCCCTATCACTCCACAAACAACAAAAAATTAAAATGCGCAAAAAAAAATATGTCACCAAATAATCAATTACAATTGCTTTTCATCCATTCTAGGTTGATTTCCAAACTTGGAGTTTTGCTAACCACATGTCAAACTGTTTGGAAAGTAGCAGTTTGGTTAATGGACAAGGCCAAAGTTGTGTGTCAATAAATAGAGTAAAACATGGTACAATGTATTGTATCACAATGTTTAACAACCAAAAAAGGCTCCGGTCACTCTGTCTTCACACTTATTTGTAAGAGAATGTTGTTTTATTCACTGATATTGCTTATTCTGCCGAAGATGGAATCAGTGCGATATTCAAACTAGGGACGGACTATGCGCAAAAGATTCTAAAAACAGCTGAACATGGAACAAGCACTTTACTTCTCAAAATAGTACCGAGTGTTACGCAGATGTAAATGGACAGAACAAATATCAGTCATGCAGTACAGTGAGTGAAATCTTTCATGTAAGAAAAGTAATGTTGACATTATGGAAACATGAAAGGAATCAATGAAATTAGTGGCGTGTTGAAGTTCACACAAGCTGGCTTACGATATAGCTCTATGTATTGTTATAATGAAATTATGAAACAAAGTGTAGGCATCATACCTTCAATGCCAGAATGAAATATCCCTAGACCAGCCCAGTAAAAATAACCATTTACTGGTGTTAAATCATACACATTTAGATAAACTGGTGTATTTCCAGGTGGTGGACTGGCAGATCGGACTTTTGAAAACAAACAAAAATGAGCAGAAGATTTCTGGCCTGATTGGAAACATGCACTGAGGTTCCTTTCCTTCCTTGAGTCCGACATCATGACTATACATGCAATGGAAAATGGAAAAACGATCAAACATCCATTGTGCACAAGATACAGTATTCAAACAGAAGGCTGGGAAAGCTAACACACCTGATGTTCTATGCTAGCCCACCTGTAGGAAAGGGTAATCATACTGATTTGAAAAGAAGTACTGGATTAAGTCTTGTTGATCAATGATACACTTCTGTCAATAAATTACTGCCGCAAACAGAAAAAGGAAAGGAAAAGAAGTCCACAATCAGTTTGATAATAACATAATAAAAAGAAACAACACGAGATAAATAATTTTCAGTATTCAGAAATGAGGCATGAGGGGCTTTCTAAGAAATTGCTGCTTCTACACTACAGAATACCAATAGCATTTTCAAGATACTATCCAGATATGGCATCTATGTTCCTAAGAAAAGGGTGATAACAAATCAAGAATATGACATGCAGAACACATTGCTAGTTTGGTTAAAAAATGTAATATCACTGTATTTAATATAATAAATATCACAGACTAGTTCTGTTTATAATATAGTCACTGGCGGAGCTGTATTGTGGCCAAGGTGGGTCCCGGTCCCCCCTTGGCCCAAACAAAAACCATGAGTCTACACACTGGCGAGCTAGCTACCCTTCGACAAACTTGGGCCACCGCAGTTTCTAAAGAGCAGAGCATGCGAGCTAGCTGCTCTTTGCTGCTGATTCAAGCAAGCGTCCAACAACACAAAGAGCAGCAGTTTTAGCCCATGTTGACTGAACATGCAGTAGTAGTTTCAGCCCATGCAATCCACTAGAATCAATCGTACCTGCCGGTAGATGCACAGTTTCATATGGTTTTTATGTAGAGAAACAGACATTGATGCTGGCACAAAACAATAATCACTGTTGCACTGTAGCAACCAGTCCCTCCTTAGGTTGAATCCTAGCTCTGCCACTGAATATAGTTCGGGTTTTCACTGAAAATGTTCAACTAGATGCCTTTATGAATTACTTAATGGCAATCAGTAACTCAGTATGGTCAAACTATGCCAATACTAGAACACATACTGCTTCGTTATATGCATTGACTGTTTGACCTAAAACAAAACATGAATCAGACCAGAGGGAACACCAATGTTTTGCATGTTAACCTTTACAGGAGACAGGCATAGATATCTATTGTTTATCTTGTACTAATTATGTACAGAAGTATCTGCTACTGATTTAAACTGAACCTCACTAAGGACATTAGAGATGATAACATGTGCCTCAAAGAGCTCCAAGATTACGTATCCAGAAGGTTCTAAAGCCCTGCACCCTAAAAGTTGTTGAAGGCTTGCCTCGCAATGTCTCCAAAACCCACGCACCTCGAAGAACCCTGAAGCCTCGAGAACTCACTTCTCAAAAGACACTCAAGACCTGCACTTTAAGTGGTCTGGACTGCCTGCGAGTTTTACAAGGCCATGGACTCATATTTGACAGAGGTATCACAGCAAAAAAGAAGATGGTATTGATACTGTAATTGTTGTTATTGGACCAGTCAACCATCACCCAACATCATCCCAAAGTCATGATTTTTATTTGTACAAGGTCAAGACCATGGCCTAGAAACACCGTCTCATGGGAGAAGGAACATAGACAACCTCCCCTCCCCACTTCAAAAAATAGATGAGAGGGCCTATAAGCTGGCGTATTACACTCTCCAAGTCCCGATCACATGAAGCTTCTACTGGTGTTTTACACAAAAAACAATCTAGTAACACCGTTTGTGTCTGACTATATTTTGTTCTCCTGGTACAACATCTGGTATATGAGGTACAATCCTAGATTAGCAATCAGCCAATCAGCATAAGTCATTGATTATACAGAGTGCAAAATATGAACAGTCATTATGTTCAGTGCAAGCATACAATAGAGGTAAGTCACAATCCAGACAAGAAATATTTCAGTCGTTTATAGTCAAAAGAAGGAAAGTGATGTGTGATGAGAGTTTAACCATAAAATATGGAAAGCTGAAAGCGATGCATTACAGGGCAGTGGCACAAGTGGGCACAAACAGATGACATATATCAAGAACAAGGGGTCAGAGTAAAGAATAGGCTCTGTTCAAAAAAAAAGGGTAAAGAATAGGCATACTTTTCCAAAATTCCATCAGGGAGCTAAAAAAACATTTTAACTCAACAACTACAGATGGTTATCTCCGGTAAGTCAAAATGGGTAACATACCTAAACACAACAAGTCCAAAATTAAGATGTCAGGTTTGTACTATCTAAAGTTGGTGGGATGTCCACGCAATCATCATGGCCACCAAGAACTACCTTACTCTTAGAGACTTGGATACCTAAAGAACTCCATAAGCCGCCAAAACGACCAGACTAAACAAACAAATTGAATTCGCAGCATGCCAACACGAAATTTATCTGCAGCGACATTTGTCTGAATAGAAAACGGGATCCAAGCGGCCAAGAAATCGGCACCCCGCAAGCGCGCGTGCGCCGCCCGGCATGACAAAGCGCGTATCCCCGTAAGATCTGGTGTAGAAGGTGCTAATTTCCTCCGTAGATCGGAAGCAGCGCGCTGCATTCCATAGGAAGCGGCCACGAGCTACGAAATTGGGCGGGGGCATGCAGAAGGGAGTACAGAAACTGGAGTGGCAATTACCAAATCGAGGACGGCCAGAGGGGGCGCGGACGGCTCACGGCGTCCGCAGAGGCGGCCGGCAGCGCAGAGCACGGCAGGGGGGACGAGGTGAGGAAGACTCCGGAGGTGGTGGCCTGGTGGGCGACGACCGGAGGAGGAAGTGGAAGACAGTTGGCGTCGCTTTTCACTCTTTCGGTCTTTCACCTAGAGCTAGAAATGTTTTGATTTTTTTACTCTCTTTTGATTTTTTAAAAGGTTTTCTTTTTTTGTCGTCTGCTTTGTTGAAACTTTTAATGGGGCTGATTGAGGAGACGATGCGATTTTGAAAAAAAATAGATTTTTCTTCAAAACCCACGAGAAACGGGGAAAAGTGATTGAGGGGTGATGTGCGAATGTGTGCGTGCACTCAACTTTTTTTTAGAGGATGTGCGTGCACTCAACTTAAGTGCTGTCTTTTGTGTAAACAAAATAAAGAGTCAATTATGCAGCATTGCTGCGTTTTTCTAATCACTATGGACAATTTATGGAATTCAGGGACGGATCTAGGAAAAATTTTAGGAAGGGCTGAACTATAAAGTCATATCGACATAATATCATCATGACCTCTTAAAGTAGACAATTTAACCGTTTAAGTAGTTTTATACTTTTATATAGTTATATATATTGAAACATCGATGAACGATGAAAATCATAAAATATATCATGAAAAATAAAGGTTGCAATTTATCCTTACCAAAAGGTAAAAGGCCAACTCACAGTTCACTACTTCAATATTTCACATATTCAATTTTGCTATAAAAAATAAAAATCACCTACTGGCCAGGCTGATGTGATGATGCCTGCTGCTCGTGGCCGCTTGACATCGTACCGCTGTGGCACACGGGCTTCCCGCCGTCCAGAACCCGCCTGGGAGGCTGGCTGGGAGACCGGAGGGAGGGACTAGGGACTGTAGAGGCAGAGACCGGGAGAGTAGAGGGCGGGACTAGGGGAGCCGGGAGAGAGGATTGGGGTTGCCGGGTTGGGGGCGATGCCGCGACCGGAGACGACGCGAGGAGGAAGTGACTGGGAGACGGCGGACGGGAACGGGATCCTCGGTCGGATAGGGTTTTGCTTTGTTAGGCTTTGAGTTTGGGCTTAGGAAAAAGAGGAAGGGGTCACACGAACCAACCATTCGAACCTACACCGCCTAGAACGATATTTTTTTTTCATTTCTTACGATGCACGCTATGCAGGTTGGGAGGCAGAATTTGCAGCTGGATAGCCTGGCCCATGAGCTCCTTCAGGCTACCAAACAGGTCAAATTGCACCCCTTACGACGGGCCTAGCTAAATGTTGTACACCCTACCAAAAGGCGGACCACTAGGGCCCTATTTGGATCCCTCCAACTAAACTGTAATTTGCTAACTTTTAGAATTCCATTTTAGCAACTAAAGCATATGTAACTTTAGTAGGGTTGTTTGGATCCTGTTGCTAAAACCTTCTAAATTATCAGTCTATTGTTAATTTATTATTGCCATGGTGGAGAGGATGATGAGTTGATGTTGTCTGATAATGGGTAGTTTGGAACCTATTGGAGTATTTTGGACTTTGGTCAGTTTTAGCAATAGCAACTCTCGGATGGCTAATGACTAAAACACTTTTTTAGCCATCAACTAAAGTTTAGCAACATTTTAGTTGGACCTGTTTGGATCCAAAGTTGCTAAACTAGCAAGGGGATCCAAACATGGTCTATATCAACCCTTATTGTTCTATACATACTACCTTAGTTTCAAATTATAGTTCATTATAATATTTTAATATTTTTAATTTATAGCTATCATTATGCATCTAGATCTACCCTATATGTAAGTGCATTGAAAAATTATATACTTAAAAAATCAAAACGATCTACAATTTAGAAGGAAGGTTGTATCATGCTAATTTGGTATATGCAAAATTACAATAAAAATGATAGATGATGTAATCACCTATGTGTATATATATGTGTGAGTTTTAAAGAAATAAAAAAGACACCTGAATAGTTGCGGTTTAGATTTAGCTATTACACATAATTTATAATATCCTGTGATTTTTTGACTAGAAGATATGCTTTTATACTAAAAAAATCCTAGAAATTCATGTTTAAAAACTCGTGTAAAGATAAATAAAAAATCTAACACACGAACAATTATGGTTTAGGTTTAATTATTATAACGCACATAATTTATAACATCATACGATTTTTGACTAGAAGATGTTGAGTCAGAGCGAACTCTTAGCCAAGTATTTTCTTTAGAACACACTCTAAAATGATTAACAACCATTCTCACATAGTGAATTAATCACACTTTTACAGTAGGGGTGGATCCTTTTTATAGGAAGTTCAACCAACTTTTTCTCCCCTTTTACCCTTATTCAACTGCATATTTTGGGATTTTGCTTCCCAAATGGGTAATGATGCCTTATTTAGTTGGGTGAAGAAGAAAGTTGTCGAAAATGTCACATTGAATTTACCGATGCTAATTAACATGAAAGTACAAAGTTAAGTATACAAATGGAATGGATATTATGAGACGAATCTATTAAGCCTAATTAACCCATTATCATAAGATGTTTAGTATAGCACCACATTGCCTAATCATGACCCAATTAGGCTTAATATATTAATCTCACGAATTTACTCGGGATTATGAAATAAGTTTTGTCATTAATCTACATTTAATACTCCTAGTTAGCATGGAAACATTCAATGTGATAGATGAAAAATAGAAACTTGCCGACCTAATAAGGAACTATGGAAGAGGAAGAACAAATGAAACAAGAACTAGGCACTGAGTAGAGGAAGACCGTACATAGTAGGAGATACGGGTAGATTTTTTTTAAAGATTGTAATGTTTGAATTTTTTTTATGCGTGAGCGCCTTATAAGCAAGAATGGAGGGAGTAATATTTAGTTCATCTTATCTGCTTGATTTCATCATTTCTCCTTGAAGAAGCAATAATGAAAGGGTACGCATAGATTTTGTTCATACTTGATCATAGGTACAAATACGTATGAAATAGTTTGCAGACGGTTAAGCAGACAGTCCATATTGTACAAGACAGTATGGAGTAAACTTTTGTATACATGCTTGTGCGCGCGTGTGTTTTTCGTTTTTTCCCCAAATTCAGTGCGATCGAGGAATTAAAAACACATCACCATTTGCCTTTCTTATTAACTCAACGCTATATTAAATCACATGCTGCGACTTCTTTGTACCTCGACCAGGACCAAGGCGTTGAAGGACCAGTTGTTTTGCATGCACTCGGTCCGGAGTCCCACGCTACGTACGTACACACGTTCTCAGGAGCGAAGTCTCCTCTGAATTTCCGCCGGCCTTCTTTTCAGTTCGCATGGGTAGTTTTTGGCGTGGTAGGCGAATGATGTTCAAGTGGCACCAGACCAGACGTAGTACGTACACATCGTCGTGCTAGCTCATGGAATCATGGTCATGGCAGATGGCCAACGGCGGTAAGTGTGTCAGTGTGTGCGGCCGCGTGCAGTGCCTGCATGCACTCGTCGGTTGCCGCCCGCCAGTCGTCGTCTCGATGACGAACTTTCCCTCCACGTGCTGCGACGACGTAGGATCTATCGGATTATTACACACCCAGTGTGTGCAGTGGATGCAGAATTTGCTTGGAATAAAACGGCGCAGATTTTTCACAGCATGTGTTTTGAACTTGTTGGAACCAATGCAAACTAGGACCAATCAAGTCCAGGATATCTGTTCAGGAAGTTGAAAAAACTGAGCTACGTTACTACGTACGATAGTTCGTTCGATCGTACCCTCGGCCCGTGTCAACACTCACCCCCTATATATAGGTCTCACGCATATATTATATACGACGATCGACACTCTCCCCTTTTTGAGTGATTAGCAGTAATAACCTGAACTCTCTTTTCTATCTCCACAACGTAAGTTCAATATAATTCACCGATCGATCGACCAGCTCGCATATATATATGGGGCTTTACTTGCCAATGCAGATGCCAGCAGCAAGGGCGCTGCTGGCCAGCAGTAGTAGTGGATCACCGTGGCGCTCGGTTGTGGCAAGTAAGCAAGAACACCTATTTAATTTGCACCATGCATGTATTATTGTTTCGTATTTTCATTTGCTTTTGGCCAACGCGAGTGCTATGTTTCACAACTAGCATATTTCACCAGAAATATGTAATTCTTGGAACCCACACATACGGGAGCTGTATATATATTTAACTGCCAATTTTTAAGTAGTGATAGTTTAACGTTCAAAAAAAAAACAGAGATGTTGGGACACATCAATGAGACTTCTTGATCTTTCATACATCTAACAATAAGTGGCATATATAGACAAGTCAGCATTCATCGGCATAGTTTTAAAGGGGTCTCAGACGACTCTGAATTAAGATGCACAAACAAAATGTAGCTAGAGATGTAAAACCACGGAGCTTTTGTGCCTTGGTTTTCTTGTTCCATCCCTAGACGGCAGAGCCAGCGCTGCATCATACAACTAGGAGCTTTGCTCTATTGCATTGCTTGTGGTTCCTTCCTCTTTTTTCTTGCGTTGTAATGAGGCCAATCTTTTGTGATTCAATTAGATCATCAACAACGGAGTTTGGCCAGCAAAGACGATGCAGCCGCGGCCCAAGCAAAGGTCTATGGCGTCAACAACGCCGCCGGCCGGTGGAGGGTTCGGGCCCAGGTGCAGGATACCAACGAATCAACCGTTGCCAAAGGTACAAGATTGAGAAAAGCTACATGCTTTTTGTCATTGATATTTTTCTTAATTACTGTGAGCTTCAATTCGTGTTGCACACTTGGAATGTTATGCAATATGCACTACAGTAGTCTACAGACATGCATTGCCGTCTAGCATTGGGTTCCAAGGAAAATAATAAAGTTTCAACTCACCTTTGCAGGGTCCCGAACTGCACCCATCATCGGAAATGATGCTGAAATCATGAAATGGACTGAGGAGCTACGTGATCTTGACGACTACCAAGTAACAAATCTTCTTTTGTTTGTAGTGATGTACTTTTATTTGTTTCGAGACGATGATCGCTTCACATTCGCCATTCGCAACAACAGTGCTAATTTTGCCAATTAACTGTTGCTGACAATTTCCATCAGGCTCACGGGACAGACGACTTTGAGGCACTCGCTGATCAGATCCGGGCGAAGCTCAGCTCAATGAACGATGGAGACATCAGCATCTCAGCATACGACACCGCTTGGGTTGCTTTGGTACCGAGGCTGGATGGCGGGGAGGGCCCCCAGTTTCCGGCCGCCGTCCGGTGGATCCTCAACAATCAGCTCCCTGACGGCTCCTGGGGCGATTCAGACTTGTTCTCTGCCTATGACCGTTTGATCAACACCCTTGCATGTGTCGTCACACTCACAAAATGGTCTCTTGAGCCTGAAATGAGCAGCAAAGGTACTCTCAAAATGTTGCAGCATTCAATTCCGCGACACTGAATGGCCGGTGTCATAATTGTTGTTGCTAAATTGCATGCTGCATTACTTTCAGGGCTCTCTTTTCTCAATCAGAACATGGGGAAGTTAGCAGTGGAAGACCAAGAGTCGATGCCTATTGGATTCGAGATTGCGTTCCCTTCTCTCATTGAAATAGCAAAGGGCTTGGGCGTAGACTTCCCGTACGATCACCAAGCTTTACAAGACATATACGCGAATAGAGAAATCAAGATGAAGAGGTGCATAATAAGCCCATAGAGTATACAGTGTGATTGTAGTCTCCTTGAGAAATAATTTTCTAAGTTTCCTTTCTAATTTTCCAAGCATCTTTCAATTCATTATAGGATTCCAAAGGACGTGATGCATAGAGTTCCTACAACAATCCTTCACAGCCTTGAAGGAATGCCTGGACTGGACTGGCCGAAGCTTTTAAACCTGCAGTCAAGTGATGGATCTTTCTTGTTTTCTCCTTCGGCTACTGCATATGCTCTTATGCAAACTGGTGACAGGAAGTGCTTCGATTATATTGATAGGATAGTCAAGAAATTCAACGGAGGAGGTAAGATCCATGGCTATGCATAAATCATGTGCCGTTATCCACAATATTTTGCTTAGAATTTTCTAACTCCTTTTCAATTGTTTGTCTTGAACACTTTAGTTCCGAATGTTTATCCTGTGGATCTTTTTGAGCACATATGGGTAGTTGATCGATTACAACGTCTCGGAATCTCTCGTTTCTTCCAGCGGGAGATTGAACAATGCATGGACTATGTGAACAGGTTTTCCTTTGCAACTTCTTTACTCCAAGATAATTTTTTTCATATTATATATGGTTAACAAATTTTTCGTCTATATTTACATTTTATAGGCACTGGACTGAAGAAGGAATTTGCTGGGCTAGGAACTCTGATGTAAAGGAAGTGGATGATACAGCTATGGCTTTCAGGTTACTACGGCTGCATGGATATAGTATCTCACCAGGTAACTAGGAAGTCCATCTTCCTTTTCAACTACTACGGCTGCTGAATCTTTGTACTGTTAGGTGTGACAATGCGGACACAGCAGGCAAAACTATTAGGCTATCAATGGGTTTATTTGTGGGTCAAGAATATTTTTGTGTGTCTATGAATTATATAAAATTACCAAGATGTGCATGTCATGTCAGGTGTCCTGCATCAGTAACATATGTTCTTTTGCTTGTGTAGATGTATTCAAGAATTTTGAGAAGGATGGGAAGTTCTTTTGTTTTGCTGGACAATCAACTCAAGCAGTCACAGGGATGTATAACCTCAATAGGGCAGCTCAGATAAGTTTTCCAGGCGAGGATGTCTTGCACCGTGCTGGGACTTTCTCCTATGAGTTTCTTAGGCAAAGAGAAGCTGAAGGAACGCTCAATGACAAATGGATTATTTCTAAGGATCTACCCGGAGAGGTAATCTCCGATCCATGGTAGCATCAGATGATCCTATATCAATATTGCAAAGTGAATATAATAGAAGTGCAAGTTGTTAGATAGTTTAATTCTTTTTTGTTTGGTTTATGAATTTTTTATGGATTTTATTTATCATAGGTGTAAGGTATATCCACTATTTCTACATAACATACTGTTATATTTTTTAGCTGCTAGTACTATTCATATTTTCTAAAATATAAAAAAAAGGATGTACCCAGCGTCGTAGGCTCCCGCACTGTGCGGGGTCTGGGGGAGGTTATTAGCGGGAGGTCTTTCCCACACATCGTGCAATGTGTAGAGGCCACCACTCGAACCTGTGACCTCTCGGTTCACAGGCGGCAAGCATTACCACTTGCACTAGGCCGCCCTTTCTAAAATATAAAAAATGCTAAGGCATCTTTAGTTTCAAGTTTTTTTAAAAGCATATGTTCTGAACAGTTTTCTATAAAGAAATAATTTTGAGAGACTGGATAGTGATTGTAATAGCACATCATCAGCATGGATTAGTCAACATATATATGCTGGCATCCTCTGATCCTCTTATTACGTCTTTGTGTCATTTTCTAAAAAGATATTTGTCTTGTTTTTTCTTCTTCTATGTATACCAACAAAAATGCTGAATCTGATAAACAGGTACAATATACACTAAACTTTCCTTGGTATGCAAGCTTGCCACGAGTAGAGGCAAGAAGCTATCTAGATCAATATGGCGGTGACGATGATGTCTGGATTGGAAAAACGCTCTACAGGTAACTTTCACTAGTGTATATCATATCCAAATAATTTTGTCCATAGCTACTATGCTACATATTCTTCGTGCAAGTAAAGATTAAATTACCTCTATATGTGATGGCAACTTTTGTCAGGATGCCTCTTGTGAACAACAATGCATATCTTGAGTTGGCAAGAAAGGACTTCAATTATATCCAAGTTCTACATCAGCTTGAGTGGAAAAATATGCAAAGGTATGTATATACAAGAAAATTATGACATCTCTTTTTCCAGGTGTTTTTTTTTAATAATGGGTGATAGTACAGAAGAATGAAAACATTAAGATGGTTTTAATATTTCACTTGGAGCAAAAGTATATAGAAGTTTTCCTAATAAGTGACATAAAACAGAAATGACACACAACTAGTTGATTAGTTCTCACTGTCAAATTTACATAAATCTTAAATTCTTGATGAAGTTTCTGATACTATGCCAAGGTGGTACACCGAGCATGGCCTCGTGAATTTTGGAGTGGCACAAGAAGATCTTTTGAGAGCTTATTTTCTAGCTGCCGCTTGCATTTATGAACCAAGTCGTGCCACCGAGAGACTTGCATGGGCTAGAGTGGCAATACTTGCCAACACCATTTCTACACATCTTCAGAGCAATTTGTCATTCAGAGAAAGCTTGGAAAGTTTCCTCCATTGTCCATATGAAACAAGGGATGAATCATGGTGAGTTATCTCGCTTATCTTTTATATCCATCTGAGTGATCAATGGCATATGCACCAGAATGATAACTTGATGTGTGGGTCTTCTCAGAGCAAGAAAAATGGAAAATAATACGGTGTATAATTGAATAGATAGTTGCATCAACACATATGACCAAAACCATGAACATACATAGGCTAGTTATTCAATAATACGGTATGCACTGCAGTATGTGATTAAAAATCTTTTTAATACTCTAAAATGAGGTACAATATTAGAAGTATTTTCTGGATAATCAAACTCTGATTCGGTAGTAAATTATTATTAAATTCATCCATTGCATAATGTAATGTATATATAGTTGAACTTAATTAGCTCGGTTGGTGGCAAAATTTTACTTCAAGTGGTATTTCCTTCTTACTACCTATACTAACTGATGTGTGATAAATGGTACATCCAGGCTTAACGCAAATGGAAATGATGCTATTCTTGTGAAGGCACTTGTGCAACTTACTGATTCATTAGCACAAGAAGCACAACCAATCCATGAAGGACCAGAGTACATCCGCAACCTCTTAAGATCAACTGTAGGTCAAATAGAAACTAGCACTTGTTATAGTAACCACATCATTTTTTTCAACAGTCATGCTAATACAATTCTCGCTCTGAACTTCTAGTGGATTGAATGGATAAGGGAGAAGATGAACACTGAAGAAAATGTATATAACGAACCCAATATTATGAAAGGGTCATGCATGGTTCATGACAAACAAACATGTTTGCTTCTGGTTCAAATAATTGAAATTTGTGGTGGACGCATTAATGAGGCTGTATCATTGATAAACGACAAGAAGGTTGATCGGATTGTTCAAACCACAAGATCCATATGTGACAGTCTTCACGATAAGATGTTGCTCTCTCAGGTAACCCTATATATTAAAATAATGATGTTTTCTACAAATCTTAGTTTTCAATAAAATGAATCTGGTAAGCTAATAGTTGCATACTATGAAGTACCTTAACTCTCTTGAAGAAGACCCAAAATACTGCTCTAATTTCAACTGCATTTTCATGAACTTCGCATGGTGCTTCAGAATAAACAATCACGAAAACTTATATCCTTGCCTACCCGAGTGTCAGCTGAGATGAAAACATAGAAAAAGTGCCTAGCACACCGACAACATAAGGAGATTTTCCATGCCACCTTCGTTTCAGCTTCAAATTAAACTTAGACTTAACCACTAACTGGAATGACTGAGAAAAAAATTTCCATACAGCAAAGAAGCTTATTAATCCCTCATATCACAAATATAAGTAATTCAAGTTTTTCCTAAGTCAAATTTATTACCTTTAACACCCCAATGACTAAAATATGAATTATTTCGCTAGGTAATGATGTTATATTCATCATCAAAAGTAATAGTTTTAAATAAGTTTGTGGCTGAACTTTCAATTGAAGACTATGTCAATGTCCTAGAGACCTAGACTGCTTATATTTGATATCATGTGAGGGACAGTTACTTGCCAATAAACATTCATATCTTCCTTAGCCATATTATTTGATACATTGAGAACTTTAAACAATATAAACTTATTTTGCAATAGTTTTTAGGATTATTAAAGCGTATTTTAAGCTTAACTTTTCGTACTTGGCTCATGTTGAGTGGAATAAGGATACACTCGTAGAAAAAAATTATTGGCAAGTAATATATAAAGTGAAATATACACAATATCCAACCATCATTTACATCGTGTAATTTTTTTTACATTTTTTTGAAGACTACCTTTTATTTTCATTTTGTCATGCAAACATGCTGGGGTAATGATGTATGACTTTAATTTATAGGATCCCAAGAAGAATGAAGAAGTAATAAGCCGTGTTGATGATCAATTGGAGTTATATATGCAAGAATTTGCTCAATGTATTCTGAGATCCAGTGAGAAAACCGTTAACAGCAAGACCAGACAGACGTTTTTGAATATCGTGAAAAGCTGTTACTATGCTACTCATTGCCCACCACACATGATGGATAGACATATTTCTAGAGTTATGTTCGAGCCTGTTTTCTCACAATAAGGTTTCACTCAGTGTACCATATATTGGTGATGAATATTGGGAATGGCCTCTGAAGAGTAACGGAGTTTGCAATTGAAGAGAGCAAATAATGCTTATAATGAAGTAATGAACATTAGTGTTGAGAGAGCAAATAATGCTTATAATGCCGCATCCACATTTTTATGTACAAAATAGTGCCTATTTTTTGTTTATTACAATTTGTGTTAAATAAGGAGTGCGTTTTATATTTTTCACAAATGGTTCAACCCATAGTTAAACTAATGAAAATTATGGGCAATATCAACTTCAACTGGTACGAAACAAATGGAAAAGGAAAATAAAACACCCGCATCCCCGTACTGAGTTGCGCGCATGTAGCATAGCACTAGTGTGTGGGTAGGTGCTGAGACTATACCTGATCGTCGGGTTATGTCGGGTCGAAAATCATGGCCCGCGCCCGACCCGTCGCACGTGTGGGTCGGGTTGGGTTTGGTCGGGTTGCGGGTTTTTAGTTATAATTTTCAGGTTGGGTCAAGTTATTTTTTAGTTTGGGTGAAAATATCGGCCCGCGCCCGACCCGTCACACGGTCGGGTCAAGTTTTTTCGGGTGGGTCGGGTCGGGTTTATCAGGTAATAGCTGAGACCATCCACACCGGTGACCGTAAAAAATCGCCATCACCTCCTCTAGGGGGTTTTTGAAGGAAAACGGGCTGCAGCGGTCTCCTACAGGAGACCGGCAAAATGGCGATTCCCTCCCTCCCCTCCCTTCGGATTCGGCGTGGATCCAGACCAACGCTAGTCTGCACCGGCCCCAACAGCCTCGCGCGGTCGCACCCGTGCTCGGAAGCCGAAGCTCCTACGCCGCCGCCGCGACAAGCTCGAGAGGCCACCCTCCCCTGGTGGTCGAACTCGAGGGAAGAAGAGGTCAGATTCGGAGCCGCGCGTCCGCCATGAGGAGGGGGAGGAGAGCAGAGTCCGACGATGGCGAGACAACGGCGAAGCGGACGAGGTGGGGCAGGCGGAGCGGATGAGGCCGAGGAGGACTAAAGGTCGAGAAGGAGCCACGACCTTGATATCACCCCTCGCTCCTCGAGCTCCTCCACGTGCCTTACTCCTCCACGCTCCCTGCTCCCCCGCGGTCGTTGGGGCGAGCTCCACCGCGCCCTGCTCGACGGGCGAGGAGGCGGCGTCGGAGCCCGCATCTCTCGTCGGTCGTTGTCGATTCGCAGCCTCTAGAGCCGCCGGAGGTCCGCCCGCCCCAGATTGACATGACGCCGCCAGAAGCAAGAAGAGAAGCCTCTGCTCCGCGCCTCCGCACCTACCCCTCCTCGCGTCGCCGCCTCCTGCGTCCTTGCCTTCAGCTCACCCACCAGAGGTAGGTCGTGGGGAGGCCATGCCACCCGTTGGCATCGACTGCTAGTCGCCGCGAGGAGCCTATGCTGCGCCGACGCAATGGAGAAGAAGATGGGGAGGCGAGAAGCAGAGGAGGGAGTAGGCCGGGACGTAGGAGCAGAGAAAATGAGGAGAGGAGAAGAGAGAGGGACTGAGATTCGGTGGCGTTCTTCGGTCGGGTCCCGGTGACGTTGAGTCATCGACGTGTGGGTCCCACATGTCGGTGGTCCCACACGTCGGCCGACTCAATGTCACCGAGAATGGCACCGAAAGAATGTCACCGAATCCGAGTCCAAGAGAGAGGGGGAGGGGATAAAAACCTGAGTGGACCTAGGTTGTTGGGACGAATGAGAGATATAAAAGATGGGGATAAAAAACTGAGCGAACCTAGATTGTTGGGATGAAGGAGAGATATAAGAGCAGTCCCAATGGTGTATTTATAGTGGTTTCTATCCCTATTAATTGATCTGCCACCTAAGCAAAAATTTAATGTTTCAGCCTTATTAATGAAGAAAGAGAACAAAATTTGAAGAAACCATTTCCTCATGGAGAAACCACCTCCTCACTTGGATCAATGCACCAAGAAACTGCAAAATCACCATTGGGAGGAAACCAGTAGTTTCTATATGCTCCGTGTTTCGTGCCGCACCAATGGGAGATTGAGATAGAATACTCTGATATTTATTACGTGAAGACTCTACCATTGTGTGAGATAGTTCCTAGCAATAACTTTTGCTATTATATTTTTCTTGAACTTCCCATGTAGTTTCTATCATTAGGAGTGCCCTAAAAGATGATAGGTGCGGGAAAAGTTGATAGAAATGAGATAATCTTGAAGTCCATGACAGCCTATTCCGTTGAGGGAGAAAATAAAGGATCACCGGTGCGATGGTGTGAGCTCCGATCGGCAGCTCGGGTCGCACGCCACCAAGCACGTTGCTGCAATCATCTTCGCGCGCAACGAAACAATAATTGATACCACTCCCTCCGTTTCAAACGGTTGCCCCTAGATATACTCCGTAATGTTTGTTAGATTAGATCTAGGAACCTAGTGGTTTTTCTATAAGGAATTGCTGAGGCTGAGAGTAGGAAATTGCCGAGTCTGAGAGATACAACTATTCACATGACTGGAAATTGTTCCATCTAAGGCAATGAATCAAATCCGCTAGATTTGGTCAGGGGGGTCGAATCGTTTTCTTCTTCCCAGCACAAGGCAACTCAGCGCAGTCCCAATGGTCCACGTAGGATGAAGTTCATCCTTAATAAATGAGATGACACATAACCAAATTGGTGACATGGCAGCCTAGTTAATGAATAAAGAGAAGGAAAACACAAAATCTGGTTTCTTCATCTAGACTCAACCTCTTCACGCGAATTAAAACAACAAGACCCAGCAAAATCACTATTGGAAGACCTGACTGGAGTCTTACGCCGTCACGGGCCCACTAGGAGATGATTTCACTACATTTATTGTCTTAGACTTCGTACATAGTAGATAATGATTCTGGTGTTTCATTTTTGCTGACGTGGTTGTCTTGGACTTTACACTTAGGTCTACCATTAGGAGTTTAGGACTGCCCTCGTGCATTGATGTATGGCACATTGACAGTAGCTCGGCGCGTGCCCTGTAGGCAGACCTTGCAGTGAAGTTTCCTCAGAAATCGGAACGTGTTGAAGGAGCTTAATGAGAACGGGGAAAATCATTTATAGCCACAAGCATTTCAGTTTTGCATGGTACCAGGCTTGAGGCACGTAGTCACTTCAACAAAAGCATGGTACCAGGCTTGCATGGCACAAGACCTAGCTGAGGTCAGCTGATATATGGTGAAGGTGAATTTATTGAATGAAGAGTACAAAAGCATGCCTGTGGTGTAATACATCTGGGAATCCTTAACTGTGGTTGAACAAATTCGAAAAAGCAGCACCTATACTTGCGAGTTTCAGTTTTCTGAACTTGCAACATCATTGTTCTATCTCGATAAACAGGCTCGCCTGTGGATGCAAGCCTGCTTCCTCCAGCGTCAGGGAGTGCTTCTCTGGACCGTATGTGACCCGTGGGAAATTCGATACTAGGCTGTACTTCTCTGCTTTCAAGAGATCCAAAGAATCGACGTAGTCATAGAGTGAAGTGATGGCGGCGGAGCTGTGGAATCTCCGCTCCTTGCGTTCTCCAGTCGGAAACCTTATCAGAACCTGCAACATAATCAGAATGTCACTAGTTAGTTCCACATGAACTCACATACAAGAATACTTACTGTTTCAACTAGTTATGTAACTCCCGTTCAGAAAATGGTTTATTTCAAGGTAGCCTTTGTTTTCAAAAGATAACAAGGATTTCAAGAATCGAAATGGATGTTATACAAAGCACAAAATTTGCATGGACGGCAATGATGCTTGGTAGGCATCAAATAGAAAAATGCTTCAAGCCCAGAATGATATCAAATTGAGCAATATTATCCTAGAGTAAGAATTGAAAAAAGGTTGTCAAAAAAGATGAATAATGTTAAACATACCCGAGTAACACCAGGCCCTTTCTCAGGTTCAGCCCCAAGAGCCATGGCCTTCTCCTGCCTCCTCCTTGCAAGAGCAGCTTCCTTTTCAGCTGCTTCTTGGGCTGCCCTCGCTAGAGCTTCCTCTTCCTCCTTTTGTTTTCTCTCAGCTTCTGCAGCCTCTCTTTCACGCCTTTCCAATTCCTCTTGCCTTTCACGTTCCCTGGCCTGCAATAAACAAGTGTTATAAGGTAGTATTAGCAGGGGGAATCCAATATTAGCTGAAAAATAGGATCATATTTCCACACTTTGCCTAATCTTCACCTTAACTGATGTATTATGGGATAGAATATACCATGGACAAATATAAGATTTGAAGGTACAATTTCCTTCACTAGACAAATAAAAAAAAGAAATGTTCTCACATATCGATGCCAAGGCAATTCACATAACCACTCTCCAGCCCACATTGTTGACCAACCCCACCATAAGTTCTTTACATAGATATACAACATACGTTTCTACTGTCAAATATTACTAATGTAAAGTGCACACATCTCATGTAGCTTAGGATACCTGGTCAGCTTCAAGTGCAGCTCTGTAAGCAGCATCTTGCTCTTCACGTAACCGCTGGTTATTTAGTCTCTCTTCAGCTTCAATCCTGGCAGCAACAAGTGATGTAGCACATTCTTCAACAACCCGTTGAAGAATTGTTATCATCTCTTCAGGTGACTTAGGCCCTTCAACCTTTGGAAGATTTAATATAAAATAGATAAGCAAGACTGATCAACTCTAAATGGTGCAAGCGTAAACCATTTCAACTGTTTTAAAAGTCAAACACATAATATACCCCGAAGGCCCCAAAACAGATCAACTTTATATGGTACTCTCTCCACACTCTTTTGATAGGGATATTTCCAAATATCAGATTATTACAAATGATAGTCCTATTTGCCATTGATATTTGCCGTGGCAATAAATGGCATAGATAACGAAGAATCATTAAGACAAACATTGGAGAGCTAATGATAAAATGCTGGTTTGTATTTATTAGATTATATAAGCAGGGTTGTTTTTCATGGTCATTGATGTAGGAGGAATAGATTGTGTATGATCTGTGGATTTATTGCATCGAGGCCTCCGACAGTATGAGAGCACAAGACTCCCTCAAATACATAAGCAGGGTTGTTTTTCTTGGTCATTGTGTCAAGATGAAATGTCCCTATCAGAAGAGAGAGGGAGTAAAATAAATGCATTTCAACATTTTTATGACCAAACATTACTAAATGATAGCAAGACATCAAACCTGAAAGGCCTTGGCTCTATCAAGGATTAGACTACTAGTGTTCATTAGATACTCTATTTAACTGAAGTGTAATGTATAGAGGCCAATCTTTTGAGGGAAAAATGATGTTAGCTTTATATTCTTCTCAAGCTCCAGTTGCATTAGCATCAATAATTGTAAATGGAGGAAAGGGGGGACATACGAATATTAAAAAATTGTCATAAGAATATAAGTTTAGGCTGCACTGATTAAAATCACACAAGTGCTAACCAGATGTAGGATGATCCACTAAAATAGAGCAACAATGCATAATTAGAAATTAGGCCCTGAATTAGAGGATATGCGGCTGAATGTGTGAATAATAAAACTAATGGACTAAATTATCAACAGTCCGCAGTCTATTCAGCAGTTAGAAACTTGGACCAAATGGATAAGATGAACCAGATGATTTCTTTTCATATATCAATTTAGCCTAACAAAAAATATATCACCCACTAATTGTAATCAGCTGTAAACATCAGTCAAATAGTCAGTACCACATTAGCAGTCATTTGCTTAAATAATTATACAGTATAAAAATATTGCCAGATCAGCGTTTGTTAACGACTAATGAACACGAGCAGAGCAGCAAAAATACTGATTTATCACAAAATTTCAACTGAATGGAGTCAGAGAAGCATCATGTAAATGCATCCAGTGATCTACAATAAGGTCTTGTGCTAATTAGTGGGTGGAAAATGGGAACAAGCAGATGGACTAATCAAGTAAATGCATCCAGTGATCTACATTACAGTTGTTACAGCTGCTATTTAATATTGGAATATAAATAAATCTAGCTCAAGAAACTAAACTACTCACACTCCAATCCTAATTCAGTATGGCAACATAGACACTTTCAGAACAATCTACAAACTTCTAGTGGGATAAAATTGGGGCAGAAACTATATTCCCTACTTCAGCTCCAGTTTAAAGTATCATTCCTTAGAATGACATACAGCCAAACATGCCATATATAGATAATTTTTTTGTGTCTATATCACCTAATGACATGCATGCATACCTAAATTAAGTTACAGAGTATAAAGTGTTCTCTTCAAGAGGGAAGCATTACAGTTGTTACAACTGCTTACAACAACGAGCTCAAGAAACTATAAATTGCAAACAATCCAAATTCCTAATTCAGTAATGGCAACATAAATAATTCCAAAACAATCTAACAGCAGTACAACACTATCAAGCAGGAGGAAGCAACACCCTCCTTTCTCACTATAACCAGCATTGAGCCCATAAGCATAACAATAGGCTAACTTAGGCAACTAAACTATTCGGGTCTACAGCACGAACCTTAAGTCACTAATAGTACCTAGCAACCATTGTAAGCACTGCTGATCTAAGTCCACTGAATATAATGGTGTGTGTGGTTTCACACCTGCAGTACCATTGATGGGCTAACCAAAAGAACCCAAAATTCCAAATCTACTGAATAAGCGAAATCCTAACTAGATGAAAGCTTAAACTTATTTCCAGTCCAACAGGAGTCATTTCAACACCATACCTGCTGCAATAGAATGATTCTCTGGTTTGTAGAAGCCATGACCACCGCACAAAACGGGAACCTAGATGCGTTCAGGCTGTTACTCATCTTGAACCCTTCTGTTCTTCTGATGCTACCACCCCACGCAATGAAGTTCTCATCTATGAAGGCCGCGATTGGCTCGGCGCAGAGGCAGCCGCTGCAGAAGGCGGGGGTATCCGGGTGATCAGGAGAGTGCAGATACACGAACAGGAGCTTGAACTCCCGCTGCGCTCGCTGCAGCGCGTCGGCGAACCCCTCGGCCACGAAGTGCGGGCCGCGGCCTGCGCCGAACTCGCGCTCAAACTCCGCGACGAAGTCAGCTGCCTCGGCGGCGGACGGCGGCAGCTCGAGCAGGCGGTCCCCGCCGGCCTGCCCCGCGAGGCCGAGGAGGGAGAGGGAGCGGGACAGCACGCCCCCGGCGACCCAGGCGCCTAGGCGGAAGGTACCGGCGACGAGCCCGAACCCGCCCGAGACGACATAGAAGGGGAGCGTCACCAGCTTCCACGCGATCCCTGGCTGCTGCTGCTGGGGCGGCGGAGGCATCGGTGGCGGGGGCGCCACGAATTCCGCATCTGCCAACGGGGCGGACGGGGCCGGTTCCCGCGAGGGCGCGGAGACGGCGGCGGAGGCGGTGGGAGAGGAGGGGTTGGCGGTGATGGAGGACACCGCGACCTGCAGGTCCCAGTTGTGGGCCGCGAGGATCTCCGTGCAGAGGTCCGGGTCGGAGATGCCGGTGACGGCCTGGAAGTAGCTGACCTTGTCGTCGACGGTCTCGGCCATGGCCGCCGGCGGCGAGGGCAGTGCTAGGGTTTGGCGATTGGGGACGGCGGTGCCGGTGGTAGTTAGGAACTAGGAGGAAGAGGCGAGAAGACGGGAGAGATGCGGTTTCGGGAGCCGCCGGGTCAGTGCTGACGTCTGCTTGTCTTCCCCTCGGGGGACGCCGCGCGATAAAGCAGCCGCCAAGAGGAGACGGAAACGGCGTGCCGGTGCCGGTATTCTTGCGGTGTACTGCGCAAATACGCGTCAGTTTTTTTTGTTTTTTCCACTCCTTTTCCAATTTCGACCTGGGGACGATGATGAAATTCAGAGATAAAAGTCGATTTCTTCGCAAATATCACTCCGTTTTGGACGAAATATATCTATTTGTAACAAAGTTTTAAATAGCGGGCTATGACAAATAGTAACAAAGTTTTAAATACCGGGCTATGACAAGTAGCGGTATCTTTTTTCCGAGGCTAAGAAGCTATAACGGAGGCTATAGCGGGCTATACAAATAGCGATTTATTACCAAAACATGACAAATACAAGTAATAGATGAAAAATACAGTAATTAGCAAATATCATAAGCATGGATATGTGTCTACGGGTGTTAGAACATTACTTAAGTTGACAGTACAGCAAGATTCATACAATTCAAATATTTAGTTGTCCAAAAAATCACAATTGCAAGATCGAAATAAGGCTAAAGCTATAATACAAGCCGCTGCCTTACTAACTATAAACTTATTTAAGCGTCATAACTACCATAGCGGTAAAAATAAAAATAGCATAGCGGAGACCCTCTAAAAATGCTATAGCCCGCTATTTAAAACTATGAGTCGTAACGAAACACGTTGCAACCGTCTCAAGCTTGCTTTCAGCGTCGGCCCAACAGAGACCACTGTCACATCACGACATGCCTGCCGCGCCTGCGTGCTGCTGTGCTGTCTGCGATCGTGGCTGCTCTAGCTCTAGATTGTTCTTTAGTGACATCGAAATGATTTGTCTCCCTATACCTGCAAAAGTAGCCCGGCAGGTAAACGACGGCAATTGCCATACCCATTCTTACAAAGGCAAAGAAAATACTTACGGTCATATCATACAAAACTATATTTTCGATAGCAAAACTATATTTTCGGTACCATTCTCTGACCTCTCAGCGATCCACGTCATCACCCACCCAATCCCACTCTGCAGCATGGCATTTGAATCGGCGGCTCAGCACGTAACTGAAAGGCCTCACTACGGTGCGGCTCAGGCGCTCAGCAGTCAGCATGGCAGATCAAGGGGCCTTAGTGCCTCACTAATGGTGGCAGAGGAAGAGTCTCCCCTCACAACGGGCAGTTGAAGAGAAACCTTCGTTGCCATATATACAGCCTCACTAATGGTGGCAGAGGAAGAGTCTCCCCTCACAATGGCCAGTTGAAGAGAAACCTTCGTTGCCATATATACAGACTTGCAAGTTGCAGCCGCTTAACTCCCTTGCCATCCAGCCACTCACGGTGTCAACCCTCTCCAGGGGATCACCTTGCTGTCTAGGACACAGACTGCCTCCGTCGGCATCCAGCAGCGCCTCACCGCAGGCCATAGCACCACCTCCATCGCGGGTAGCGGCGTAACCCAATTCAGATTTGAGGCGAGGTCATTAGCTGGCAGTGGCGAGGTTTCGCTGCAACTTTAGCGCGATCGAAGAATATGCAGGTCCACCCTTTCTTCCCTTGCTGTTAGCTTCGTCCTCCTGCTGGCAGCTGCTCGCAAGTCGCATCGCCGCCGACCGAGACCTCCAAACGCTTGGAGCTTCCACGCCATGCAGACCTGCAGATTTTTTAGTGTGTAACGTACAACCAGACCTGTAGATTTTTGGTGTCCCATCATTTGAGTCTGTGCACCAAAAACAACTCTCACAGTTGGCGGTTCGATTGAATTTCTTGAACTCTTTCAAAATTTTCCAAACTTTTTGCAGGTTTGTGTGAATTGACTTCGTCTCGAAAATAGCAAGTGCAACTCAATCAGGTAGCGTCATCTGTTCTAATTTATTACCATTGCTAAGTTTGCATCTGTCCTCATTCCGTTAGCTTATTTTGACGATTAATTGTTGTGTGAAAATCTTTCTTAAATCCCTTTCTACAACCTGGGATTAAAGATCACCCGCGTCTCTACAAAAGGACGATCATGAACAGAAGCACCAAAATCTCACAAACTAGGACCACTTTAAACAGTTTTTCAGACTTGTACACGGTTCTCTTCAACCAGATTAGCGTGTGCATACACAAACCACTGCATTACAAAGGTGATACATAGAGCTTTTTGATCCAGCACTACTACATCCACATGCCTACAACTCCTCAATAAGAACCTTGGATTGCTGCTTGCTCTTTCTATCCGCATTACAATTCCCAGTATCCAACTCCTCGAGAGAGGCTTTCTGTACTTCCACGATGTGAGCTAAAGGCCGCCAGGTCTCATCTGGCTGCTCATGGACCCAACAGGTCATGAAGAATAGCTTCCTAGCTGCACCACGAAGCTTTGAAGAGCTCTGCGCACTCTCAGTTTTGCCCACTTTCTCCGCCTTGAGCATGCTTTTACCAGCCTCAATGAGTCGATGGAAGTCACTTAGTGCGCATACAAGGGCATTGTGTCCCAAGGAGAGAATGATGATTATATCTTCCACAAGCCCGATAGCAAGCCTGAACCCGCCGGTGTGCCTGTAAGCAGGTGAGCATGTCTCCTCTATGCAGGCTGTGAGTGCTTCAGGTACTGTCTCAGGTTTAGCATCTGCTCCCATTACTTTAGACATAGACAGGGCAACAGTTGAAGCCCCCAAAGGATCAGAATGCCAATCACCATTGTAGAGCCGAAGCGTGAAGCAGTAACTGTACAGAATGTCAACCAAGTGAACAGCAAGCAGAGGCGATGGCTCTGCTCGTGTTAGCTGTTTCAGCGATGGGAGAGGAGATTCTGGGCCTTCTGGGATTTCATTGATGCTAGGCTCTTGGTCAGTCATTGGATCTGATGTAGCAGTGTCTTCTTTGTTCACTTGCCTGATAAGCTGGCTTCCATCAGGGCTAAGGGATATCGATCTAGCAGATGGTGTTTTCCACCATGGCATCCATGGTTCAATCATCTTGCTGAGTTCACCTGAGGTCAGAGCTTGGCGAAATCGTTTGATTTCATCGTCAGAGAGGTCTTCAAGCTTTATCTCTTCCCCTGTATGGTAGAAACAACAGAGAAATATGTGCCCAGTGAGCAACCAACTAAAATATTTGACACGCATAGCAACATTTACTGGTTTTAACAAACTTACAGTCTAAAATGATTAGGGAATAAATTTCACCCAAAATGTGGAAGGATGAATGAGTAAAAAAGAACATAACACGGATACTGCTAGTATGCTACACTGCATGTTTAGAAACAAACGGAGTAATGTTGAATTCGCAACTAAAGTTCACAAAGGAATTGCAATTAAGGATGAGAAAGATTGCTTAATCATCGACACTTTCATACATACTAATGGACATATTATGCCGCTACAGAAACCTACTGTTTTGTCACATTAAGAACGGCATGAAAAGTGAACATAACATACCAGACATAACTTTTTGAATAAGCTCCTCTGATAACATTGACTCTGCAAGACCAAAATGTTTAACATGTCAAAATAAAATCTACCAACAACATATCAATATGCACAACCAAACTCTAGTTTTTATTTTAAAATAAGGAAGATAGAACAACGGCATAGGCCCATATCACCAAACATACCATCTTCACCATCTGACTCCATCTCTTCTTCCAAGTGGAGCCTCTTGAGGATATCTAGCATCTTTTTCTTTGATTCATCTTCAGGTTGCATCTGCTTAAGCTCATCCATAACATTCTCACGCATGAAGGATTCTGTGCATTGAAGGCTATGCCCCTATTAAACAAGAATTAAGAAAATTATTTGTAGCGGTATCAAGAAAAGAAGGCTCTGCAGTGCAAATTAGCTGCAAGCCTGCAATCACTGCAAACACTGATATACATTCGCATCTGCGAGCATAGAAAAGATGCACACAAACTTGACATCATCAATGAAGTTAAACGAATGTCTTGGTCTCCTCATGTTGAATAGTATATAATGACACGTCACAAGCAGTTGCAATAGTCAAAAGCTTGCTTTGTGCATGAATGAACAATAGTTTCTTTCAGGAACTGGTTGGAAATATGAAACAGCCATATTGATCCACTCAGGTCTGAGTTAGACATTTATGAACTTTCCATCTTATTGTCACTTAAGATGTTAACTGTGTGCTATGTCCCGAAATAACCCAACTATTGGATTAGATGGCAGATTCACTACAAGGGGACACTCAAATTGGAACATGTTCTATAAACTTCTTTTAACACTTTCTTTTAATCTAGTAAATGCATATTGTCAAATTCCAGCACAGCAAAGCAGCATTTAGGTTTCTAGCCTCCTACCATGATTTTCATCAACTAATGGAATGAAAGAATCTCAAGACCCTTGTAAAAAACGAAAATGGCAAAATGCACTAGTACTCCATTGTGGCCATTGGTAAGTACAGCACCAAATAGATACGCCGAAGCTAACAATTCCCATGTGGTTAGTGTGAATCACAAGGAAATTGTAGTGTATCTTACTGATAGTTACACCTTTGCGCAGGAATCAGATCCTGTCTTGTACAGAAGCTTCCAAAAAAAATCACTGCGGCAATTAAACAAACACCTTGTAGGCGTCTGCAGAAGGCAACCCGGGCATGGAAACAGCCAGAGCGTGAAATCAACGAACGCTAATCTACAAGCCCTAAGACGCGACGACACGAACAAGATCACGCGAGAAACGGAGAGGGGGTCGCACCTTGTAACACGGGAGCGAGCAGTACCGGGAGTTGCAGCGGGGGCAGGTGTACTGCGCGAACTGCTTCTGGCACCTGCAAAAGCAAGCGGCACGCCAAGAGGCACGCATCGGCACGAGCAGAGGTAGGTTAGCATCAGCCGCCAGGACCCGATGCTTCGCGGCAGCAGGAAAAGGAAAGGGGAAACCGCATGGGGGAGGCGAGACTTACACGCGGCAGATGACCCTGGCCTCGGCGAAGGAGGACGAGGACGAGGACCCGGCGGCCGCGGGGTCGGAGACCACGACGTCCCTCTCCATCGCCGCGCCCGCGCGCGAGGGGTCCCTGCTCCGCTCGCTGCTCGTGCGCTTTCTCACTCCTTGGTGGCGGGCTGGCGGCGTTCGCTTTCGCTGTCGCCGGCGGTATGCAGCGCAGCGGCGGGCGCGGGGGGCGAGAGCTTTCTCGATGCTCGGCGAAGCGGGGGCGGTGCACTGGGCCCATTTGAAGGTTAATGGGCTGACTCCCTATCGAAAAAGTTTAGTAAAATTTGAAGCTGCCCAGTGGTCCACTGTTGTTGTTGTGGAATACTGTATGGACTCGTACTTCACCATACTCAAACTCTCCTAGACCGGACACCGGTCGAGCACTGAAGCGTGAAGCCACCTGCCGTGCCGGTCGCTGCAGAGCTTGAGACGAGTGCACCGACAGGCGATTGTCCGGCACGCCGCACGGATGGGCGGGAGAAGACATGCAACGGAATACCAAATTCGAGACGTACAGCGGCGCGTAAAGGAGCATAGCCTAACAACAGTGTCAGCAGCTCAGCATCTTCTCAAATCTCTACGCTGGCACCAAAGCCATCTAGTTCTAGTTGGCCAGTGGAGCTGAGGTATGGTCGTAACCACCCAGTTTCGATTCTTTGTTGGAGCAAATTATGGGGTTGATTTTAAAAAAATCTCCTCACCGGTTTCAAAAATCATTATGGGGTTGATTTAAAAAAATCCTCACCGGTGAAACCGGGGTTCGAGGGTTCTCCAAGCCGAGAGAAGGTTTCTTCTACTTATGAAAACCGTGGGAGCGGTCTTACCCCCACCAACTTAGTTTTTTAACTCTCTACGCTGGCTGGCGGTGAGCTTCGCTCGGAGCAACGGGCCTCTCTATCGCGCCTTTATTTGAAAACGAAAGACCATTCTAATCCGCCTTCAGTTTGTGAAATCCACGGGCCTTGTTTAGTTGGCTACTTTTTAGCAAAAAATTTTGCTACTTTTTCAACTTTCTCCATCACATCACATTAAATACACCAAAAGACATATGTTCGGAGCAGTAAATGTAGAAAAAATAAATTACTAATTACACAGTTTCGATGTACTTTGCGACACGAATCTTTTGAGCCTAGTTAGGTCATGGTAGGATAATATTTACCACAAACAAACGAAATGTGCTACCGTGTGCTACAGGAGTTAGAAACGTTGAAAAAGCAAATTTTTCACCGCTAAACAAGGCCGTGTGTGCCTTGTGTTCACGTGATCTGACGTCATAAGCTGTTGTCTCATTCTGAGCCGTGTGTTCAGAGTTTCATCGGACTGACTGCCGCAGTCAGTGGCCGTGCGGTGCAGGTGCGGACGATTAGACGGGCCACCCGACCCCACCGCAGGAGCAGCAAAGCGCAAGCACGCGCGCGCCCACGACCGCGACACGTCACGGGAACAGGGTCCGATCGCCTCGCTTCGCCCCGCAGCAATCAAACCGGAAGGGAAGGAAACCCGGCCTCCCTCCGCCCGTGCCGCGCGCCGCAGACGCCGCGAGAATTTAACGAGACTGGGGGGCTGGGAGCGATGCCGCCGGAGGCGGAGCAGGCGGGGATGACGAGGCGGCCGACGGAGTCCGAGCGCCGGCGCATGTACCGCGACCTGGCGCTGTCGCTGCGGTGCGGCCTCCGCGACGCGGCCGCGGGGTTCTCCTTCCTGCGCCTGCGCGGCCTCCGCGCGCTCCTCCGCGCCCTCCGCTCCGACGACGCCGACCTCGGCCTCTTCCGCGACTCCCAGGCCATCCGCGACCTCCAAGGTTTACATGATCACATCACATCACGCACTCCGTCGTTCGTCACTGGTTCACTGCCGCTTCTCTCGCTTCGTCTCGATTCGCTTGCTTTTTCTTTCCTTACCAAATCAGTCATGCCTGCTACTGCTATGTGCAGTGGTCCCGGTGCTGTTCGAGCACAGCCTGCGCAAGCCGACCGGCGACGCGGTGGTGACGGTGGCGCAGGTGCTGGGCATGGAGCCCGCCGCCGCCAGGATCAGGAACCCCGCCACGGACTCGGAGGTCGCGCTCGCGCTCAGGGTGCTCCAGGGCTGCTGCCTCCTCTGCCCGGCCTGCGCCGCCGCGGCGCACCGTTACAATGCCGTCAAGGTACGGCCTCGCCGCGATCGGCGCAGCTCTCTGTCAGCATTTCGCTTTCCGTCCGTGCCTTCCTGCTGGGAGATTTTGCATCATCGTCGTTGTTCAGACATTGCATTGTCCAAAGCACATCAGGTTCTTTACTGTTAGTTGGGACATTCTTGTCACATGTTTGTCACAGGAACGTTCTCAGTACATGAAGTACTGGCGTTTCAGTTGGGGAGTTGGAGATGCCTGCACAGTGGGAGAAGTTCTGTGTAGCTAAAGCATCAGCCATGGAAAAGTGGGTGAATGTTTCATGTTTTCAGTACGGTTCCTACTTCCTAGTGCTGGTGGCCAAAGGATCCTAGGAAAGTACCTCAGGCAGAAGACGTTCAGTTCAAGCTTAGCGAGTTATGGTTGAGTTATGGTTCCTTGCACGAGAGGCGAGAGACCACCGCAGTTTGCGACCATTTAGGGTGGGGGATTAGTTGTTGTGCCGCTGTGAGCCTGTGAAGAGAAGTCATGCTGTTGGCTTGTTACCATAAGCAGAAGGTGCAATGCTAGAACTGGTTTTGGATTCTTTGAACACCAGAGTTATGCGAATGTGGTCTCTGTCTTTATCAGTGCTCTTTATATCTGAACACTGCATTGACTGCGCTTATATGCTCAGGTGGTTATGAATATACTGATGACTCGGGGTGTCCTTGAGCAAAGAGCAGGTTTGGACACTCTTTTAGCATTGCTCGTGGATTGTTCAGAAAATCAGTTGGTAAGATCTGCCTCTGGAACGTGGAAACCTTTTCTTATCTTCTTTCTTCAGTCTTATTGATTATTGAAATACTTGCCCAGCTAAGTTCCCAAAAGGAAAACTTGTTTCTGCAACTTGCTGATCTCTTTCTGATCTCTCTGTAGGATTTCAAGGAACAGTGTGGGCTAAATAAAATTGCTGATATTGTAAAAGATCCAAACAGGGATGACCATGTAAGGTCTGTCCAAACTCCAAGCCCAGACACATTCCAGTCTTTATTTTATTAATATATTAATACACAATTATCCTACGTGTTCGAAACAAAACATTCTAGTCTTTATCACCACATAAAATGCTTGATTCATTTTTTTTCTTTTTTTTCAGGTTAAAATGTTCAGAGTTTTTGCTTCTTTACTCTGGAAATGCAAAAGAAAATTGTGGTGCGGCTCTAAAGTCTAATATACAAGAAGACCTGAAAAACCTCTTTGGAGAAAAATGTGCATCATTTATCTGTTCAATGAACCTTTTCAGCTCAACTCTAGATTCACAAGTGAGGCAATCTGAGCTGAGCTTTCTTGCAGAGCAGGTGTTGGATTACATGCAACCATGCTAAACTGGACTATTAGAATGCTATGCCTCCACATATATGCAGTGCTCAAAAGCAGAATCTATATTTTCTAGTATTAATTTGGTTGATTATTAGCGGTGGTATTGTAGCACATCATTTTGAGGGTCTTCTTCGGTTCTAAACCATTGTACAGTGTAAAAGGGAAAACCCATCAAGTCAACAAATTTATACTGCTCATGTGCAATATCAGTTTATTTCTATTCTTCCATGTTTCGTACCGAAATATTAGTGTTTATAGTGGACAGTTGATACCCACCTTGAATTCTCAGTAACTCGTTATCAATTATGTTTTTTCAGCTTGCATTCATTAAAAAATGTCTGTTTCCTCAATTTCTCGTGTGCATTTGCATTTGATTTCAAGCTCCACTATTTCAACCAGACGAAGTTCAACTTTTTTGTCTCTTGAGCTTAGAATATGAGATCAAGAATTAACCTTCACAGTACAGTGTGTCTGAAGGGGAGGAATGACCCACAATGTTTAATTTGTTCTTTAGTAGGATATTACTGAAAAATCAAATGCAGTCATGAATACTAGGCAAACAATGTACTGACAAATGTTTTTTTCCTTCCCAAACAACTCGAATAAAAGGACTAGTGAGTTGTCTAGAACCTATGCAGTTGAAAATCCTGGGAACTTGGGAAGATTTTAATGGGCAAGTCCGCAAAATTATGTAGATTAAATGGGTACTGACAGTTTTGGTGATGGTAAATTTTACTTTACCATGCACACAGGTGTACAACCCCGGTACAATCAAACCCAAGTCTCACAATTCATTGAGTTGAAATATCAACAGGGTTTGGTCGGTTCCACACACAGCTCTGCCCCGCGTTACTCGTCATGTTCGTTTGGCTTATCAACCACCAGTCAGCAGTACTTTTCTCACCAGCCACCAGCAATCAACCAGCAGTACTTTTCTTTCAGAACAAATCATCACCAGCCAAACGAACAGGCTGACTAATTTCCCTGCCAAACTTCCCGACAAGTGTGACACCCAAAGTAAGAAAATGGCTCATACTATACAGATTAGTGACAAACGGCGGTAGCATTTAAGGCATAAAGGTGTTCACGGGAAGCAATCTGAGTTTTGGAACTGCTACTTAAGAAGCAACAACCACAAGCTGGGGTATGCTCTCAATTTTTTACCGTTGAGTTCAAAATTTCGACTGTTGGGTTTCAGCATCTATAATTAGAGGGAGTCAACGCCGCCGTGAACCTGCTGTCACTTTCACCCCTCCTCTCTCGTTTAGATTTAGCAATTGACCCCTTTGCTTTCGCTCTCGTTGCATTCTGCGAAGGCTCGGTCGTCTTTAAAGGTTAGCTTTCATCCTACACGGAATATGTAACACCCGAAAATTCCATCACAATAAAATATTGTTAGCAACATGGCTTAGTTTTATTTTCTAAGGATTTAATAAATTTGAATAAATAAAATTTGCCTTTAATTAAACTAAACATCATTTAATAGTTAGAATAAATCAAGTGTTTGTGCATCATGTCGAAATGCATGAGTTTTGGTTGTGATGTGATTTTAAAAGTCTTAAAAAAATTTAAAAAATTTTGAGAGAAAGTCCTTAAAAATAATTGTGAAAAAGTTTGTAAAATTGGTGTGAAAGTTTGAATTAAAATGATGAAAGTTTGAATTTAAAAATGTTTGAAAACTTGTTTAAAAGGTTTTTCTAAAAGTCTTAAAATAGTTGGTGAATTTGTGTTAAAATTTGATTTGAAAATATTTGAATTTGAAATTGGTTGAAAAGGATTTGAAAAGAAAAAAAAAAGAAAAGAAAAAAAAAACAAAACTAACCTATCCACCCACCCCAACCCGCGGCCCATCTACTTCCGGCCCAAGCCGGCCCGCCGCCGCCTCCCCTCCCTCTCTCACGCGGTCACCGACAGTGGGGGCCCACCCGTCGGCACCACCTTCAACCTCCACCCCCGCCCCCTTCCTTCCCCCGCGCCGCCGCCGCCACCGCACCCCCGACGCCTCCCCCGGCCCTCCCCGCGCCTCCTCCCCTCCTCCAATAGCGCGCCGCGCATTCACTCACCCACCCCCCGCCACCTTCCCTCTCCCGAAACGCCTCCACCCGCCTCCCCACCGAGCTCCCCCGGCCACAATGGCGCCGGCCACCGACCTCGCCCCCCCACCGCCCCCGCCGCCCCGTTCCCCTTCCCCTCTCGGCCCTATAAAAGGCGAGCCCGAGCTCCCCAACCCCTCGCACCTCTCCTCCGCTCCAACCCGCCCGCGCAAAGATCGCCGCCACGAAGAGGCCGCCGGAGCTCCGCCCCTCGCCGTCGATCTCCTCCGCCGCGCGCCCCTAGCTCCCTTCCAAGGCCTCCCGTGAGTTCCCCGCCCTCCTCCTCTTTCTTCTCGGTGTTTTTCACGCACGTTTTGGTGCCCGGGAGGCCCCCCGTTGGCCTCCTCCGCGAGCCCCGCCGCCCGCCGCCGCCGCGCCGCCGCCACCCGCCGGGCCGGCCGCCGCCGCCCGACGCCCGCATGCCACGGCGGCCCATCCGATCTAAATCTACGGCCCCGCATTAAAAGGGCCATATACCCCTTGGGTCCGGCCCACCGTGGACCATGGACCAGTGTCCACCAGTGCCGGTCCACGCCCCCGCGTCGGCGCTTGCGTCACGCCGACGTCATGCCCGCGCGCACGGCCAATAACAAGCCGCCACGTGTCGCTCCCATGGCTCACCCGCCGGCTGCTTTGGCGGTTTTGCAAAAAGAACCCCGAGGTTTCAGAATTCACAAATATGCCCTTCCACCTATATAAAAGCCTTACAACTAGGTCCTGATTTTTACATCTAGGCCCCTGATCTCCATAGTTTTCATGTTTGATAGCCTATCCTTAACCTTTTACATATTAGATCTTCTAGTTTCACACATATTTATGTTTAGGTCCCTGAAATCTTCCAGAAAACCCCCCGAAGCCCAAGTTTTCTTACAATCTAGCCCCTAAACCTTGTCAAAGCCATATCTTTTCCGTCCTAGCTCCGTTTTACGCGTTCTTGATGTCCACGCGATCGTCTCTTCGAGCCCGTCATTTCTAAAAGCTTGTTTTAGTCTTTTGGTAATGTTTGATGTATTGTTTTATTTATTGTATGTTTTCTTGCATGATCGTAGCCGACACGCCGTTCGAGGAAGTTCAAGTGCAGAGCTTTTCAGATAAGGAAAGTAGCTTATCGTTGGAGAAAGGCAAGTGACCCTAACCACCCTTCTACCTATGCTTTAATCAAGATCACTATAAGTTAATCGGAACATGGAGAACCACCCAGGAAAACAGTGCAACCACAGTCCATATGGCTCTGGCTTAGCCAATTAATTAGGTGTGCGATTGATCTGATGGCCCTTTTCCGAAAGGAGCAGAGGGGGATCCGGGGTTGCAGGGGTATAGCCCGGTCCTTTTGGGGTAGCAGCCTTTGCTAAGGTGCTGACCACTAGGGAGGGTTATGGTCCGCCCCGATCCGTAACTATGCGGGTCGTTAGTCTTTTGCATATCTTTGTAAAGGCTTCGTAGCGTCCCTATGCAATCACACCTCGAAGTGTGGTATTGTGCCCGATCAAGACATGCGTGGTTGGGTTCAAAGTTCTTTGGAACTTTTACGCGAACCGTGGGAAAAGTGTGCAACCTCTCGCAGTGTAAAACTGATCGATCAGCCGTGCTCACGGTCAAGAGCGGCCTGGACCCTCACATGATTAATTGAACTTAAAGATGGATTAATATTGCTTTCCGGTTATTTCCGTGGCCTTGCTGAGTACCAACCATAAGTGTACTCATCCTTGCTTACGCTGTTCAGAGAAGAACCCTGGAGTGGAGCACTTCGCCGACTACGAGGAGTTCTGAGGATGCGATCAACCGCCGGATGCTCGTGGAAGATGAAGATGGAGTCGCGTCTTCATAGTTATCGTTGTTCGTGTAAAGACCTTTGTGTCTACCATCGTGAGTGTAATAAAAGTTAATAAACCTTTTCTGTACGTTTTTGAGCGTTGTCTTGTGATATTACACTCATGAGTCTATCATATGTGTGAAATTGTGATCCCGGCACACATATGAGATGCATTCGGTTTTCTACGGAAAATCGGGTGTGACAGAGTGGTATCGAGCATTGCCGATCGTAGGACGCAGCCTCGGATAGAAATGGTCGATATTACGTACTCTCTTTCTAGGAAGCCCTTCTAACATTCAAAATATCTTATTTACGCTTAAAAAATATATTTTATTCTTTATCAAAATCATATCTTTTGTTTTCTTCTACACTGAATCTGATTCTTGTTCTTCCACCTTGAACTACCACACGTGTTTTATAGGATAGATTCTTAGGTTGCCTACCCCTTCTACCAGTTTCGTTTCGATAGAGCCGTTCTTGTGAGGACGTGCGATGTTAATGCTTGTTGATTGTAAACATGCATGATTTGGATCTTTGACATGATTGAAATGTTTTTGTGGAGTGATGGCCACAAATTCATCAATAAAATAATTAAAGTTAAAAATTTGAATCTTAGCCCCTTTCTCTTCAATCCTCATCAATTCAAAATCTTATCAGAAGTACTTTTTCCCTAACAATCAAATGGTAAACGTCAGGTCAGGAGCTGGACAGGATATTCCGTTCGTCATCAATCAGCTGAATCAAGTTCCCTCCTTCACAAGAATTAGCAATGGATCCCGCGATGCAGCAGTTCTTTACGGAACAGATGCAGTTGATTCAGAACCTCACCGCCACTGTCCAGAATCTACAAGCACAGCAGAACCAGCCACCACCACAAGGACCTCCACCACCTCCACCACCAGTGAACAAGCATAGAGAATTCATGAGCCACAACCCGCCCACTTACTCTCATTCCTCCAGATCCCCTCGATGCCGATGATTGGCTCAAGACCATCAACAAGATGCTGAATATTACCCAATGCAATGATCGTGAGAAGGTTTTGTATGCCTCAGGACGTCTGGAAGGTGCGGCCGCCGATTGGTGGGATGCTTACACCGTCGCACATGCCGGCCGCCGACACCATTACCCGGGCAGAGTTCCAGGAGAGTTTTCGTACACATCACATCCCGGCAGGTGTGAAGAAGTCGAAGAAGAAGGAATTTCTAGCTCTAAAGCAAGGCAACATGACCGTTAGTGAGTATCCGGATCGCTTACTCATTTGTCCCGCTATGCACCCGCATGAAGTCAACACGGATGCCAAGAGACAAGAACGCTTTCTCGATGGTTTGATAGGTCCACTTAACTATCGCTTGCGAGCCACACATTTCTTAACTTTCGGATGTTACTCAATAAGGCTATAGGTTTGGAGAATAAACGCAAGGAACTTCGTGAACGAAGCGCAAGTTTCAACCTCGGGGTCGGTCTAGCAAGAACACACGCCCTCGTTACAACTCATCACAAGACTCTCGCTTCGTTCTAGCACACCAAGCAGAGGCCATGGACAGAGTCAACGGTATCATTCGTTTGATGAACCCGAAGAATCCAACCCAATGACACCACAGCTCCAAATCCTCATCGAATCGCTCGGTGCACCAAGAAGGAACACTACTCCAGCTTCACCCCGAAGGATGCTTCAACCTGCGGAGAATTAGGACACTATGCTAGTATTTGCCCTCGCCGTAATATGCGTACACCCCGCAGAGATAACAGAGGACAACAGAACAATATGCATGGTAGGGTGAACCATGTGACACCGAAGAAGCTCAAGGAGACAAAGATGTTGTGCTTGGTACGTTTCTTATCAACTCGTACCCGCAACAGCTTTATTTGATTCCGGGCATCGCATTCATTTATTACCGAACGATTCGTGACAAAGCATGATGTACCCAAGAGTTCCATGAAGACACATTTGCTAATCGGTTCCCCAAACGGTGAAATGAAATCCACCTATGTATGCCCACAGTCAATCTTAAGATCGGAGAGATAGATTTTGAAGCAGACTTAGTGATTCTAACATCCAAAGGAATAGATGTGATCCTTGGTATGGATTGGTTAAGCAAGCATGATGGAATCATTTTGTGTGCCAAGAAGTCGGTGCTCTTAACTACCCCGCAAGGAGATAGGATTGAGGTTGCCGCTACAAGCCCGAAGAAGAAGGAGAAGTAAACAAGCTCGTGATAGTAAACCATCATCTATCAAGAACATCTTGTATCTCCTCTTGTTTCCCGATCCCTCCGAATCTCGGGACGAGATTCTTTTTAAGGGGGTAGGATTTGTAACACCCGAAAATTCCATCACAATAAAATATTGTTAGCAACATGGCTTAGTTTTATTTTCTAAGGATTTAATAAATTTGAATAAATAAAATTTGCCTTTAATTAAACTAAACATCATTTAATAGTTAGAATAAATCAAGTGTTTGTGCATCATGTCGAAATGCATGAGTTTTGGTTGTGATGTGATTTTAAAAGTCTTAAAAAAATTTAAAAAAATTTTGAGAGAAAGTCCTTAAAAATAATTGTGAAAAAGTTTGTAAAATTGGTGTGAAAGTTTGAATTAAAAATGATGAAAGTTTGAATTTAAAAATGTTTGAAAACTTGTTTAAAAGGTTTTTCTAAAAGTCTTAAAATAGTTGGTGAATTTGTGTTAAAATTTGATTTGAAAATATTTGAATTTGAAATTGGTTGAAAAGGATTTGAAAAGAAAAAAAAGAAAAAAAAAAAAAACAAAACTAACCTATCCACCCACCCCAACCCGCGCCCATCTACTTCCGCCCAAGCCGGCCCGCCGCCTCCCCCTCCCTCTCTCACGCGGTCACCGACGTGGGGCCCACCCGTCGGCACCACCTTCAACCTCCAGCCCCGCCCCCTTCCTTCCCCGCGCCGCCGCCGCCACCGCACCCCGACGCCTCCCCCGCCCCCCCGCGCCTCCTCCCCCTCCTCCAATAGCGCGCCGCGCATTCACTCACCCACCCCGCCACCTTCCCTCTCCCGAAACGCCTCCACCCGCCTCCCCACCGAGCTCCACCGGCCACAATGGCGCCGGCCACCGACCTCGCCCCCCACCGCCCCCGCCGCCCCCGTTCCCCTTCCCCTCTCGGCCCTATAAAAGGCGAGCCCGAGCTCCCCAACCCCTCGCACCTCTCCTCCGCTCCAACCCGCCCGCGCGAAGATCGCCGCCACGAAGAGGCCGCCGGAGCTCCGCCCCTCGCCGTCGATCTCCTCCGCCGCGCCCCTAGCTCCCTTCCAAGGCCTCCGGTGAGTTCCCCGCCTCCTCCTCTTTCTTCTCGGTGTTTTTCACGCACGTTTTGGTGCCCGGGAGGCCCCCCGTTGGCCTCCTCCCGCGAGCCCCGCCGCCCGCCGCCGCGCGCGCCGCCGCCGCCGCCCGCCGCCGCCGCCCGACGCCCGCATGCCACGGCGGCCATCCGATCTAAATCTACGGCCCGCATTAAAAGGGCCATATACCCCTTGGGTCCGGTCCACCGTGGACCATGGACCAGTCCACCAGCCGGTCCACGCCCCCGCGTCGGCGCTTGCGTCACGCCGACGTCATGCCCGCGTCGCACGGCCAATAACAAGCCGCCACGTGTCGCTCCCATGGCTCACCCGCCGGCCGCTTTGGCGGTTTTGCAAAAAGAACCCCGAGGTTTCAGAATTCACAAATATGCCCTTCCACCTATATAAAAGCCTTACAACTAGGTCCTGATTTTTACATCTAGGCCCCTGATCTCCATAGTTTTCATGTTTGATAGCCTATCCTTAACCTTTTACATATTAGATCTTCTAGTTTCACACATATTTATGTTTAGGTCCCTGAAATCTTCCGAAAACCCCCCGAAGCCCAAGTTTTCTTACAATCTAGCCCCTAAACCTTGTCAAAGCCATATCTTTTCCGTCCTAGCTCCGTTTTACGCGTTCTTGATGTCCACGCGATCGTCTCTTCGAGCCCGTCATTTCTAAAAGCTTGTTTTAGTCTTTTGGTAATGTTTGATGTATTGTTTTATTTATTGTATGTTTTCTTGCATGATCGTAGCCGACACGCCGTTCGAGGAAGTTCAAGTGCAGAGCTTTTCGTATAAGGAAAGTAGCTTATCGTTGGAGAAAGGCAAGTGACCCTAACCACCCTTCTACCTATGCTTTAATCAAGATCACTATAAGTTAATCGGAACATGGAGAACCACCCAGAAAACAAGGCAACCACACCATATGGCTCGGCTTAGCCAATTAATTAGGTGTGCGATTGATCCGATGGCCCTTTTCCGAAAGGAGCAGAGGGGGATCCGGTTGCGGGGGTATAGCCCGGTCCTTTTGGGGTAGCAGCCTTTGCTAAGGTGCCGACCACTAGGGAGGGTTATGGTCCGCCCCGATCCGTAACTATGCGGGTCGTTAGTCTTTTGCATATCTTTGTAAAGGCTTCGTAGCGTCCCTATGCAATCACACCTCTGAAGTGTGGTATTGTGCTCGATCAAGCACATGCGTGGTTGGGTTCAAAGTTCTTTGGAACTTTTACGCGAACCGTGGGAAAAGTGTGCAACCTCTCGCAGTGTAAAACCGATCGATCGGCCCGTGCTCACGGTCAAGAGCGGCCTCGGACCCTCACATGATTAATTGAACTTAAAGATGGATTAATATTGCTTTCCTAGTTATTTCCGTGGCCTTGCCGAGTACCAACCATAAGTGTACTCATCCTTGCTTACGCCGTTCGCAGAAGAACCCCGGAGTGGAGCACTTCACCGACTACGAGGAGTTCCGAGGATGCGATCAACCGCCGATGCCCGTGGAAGATGAAGATGGAGTCGCGTCTTCATAGTTATCGTTGTTCGTGTAAAGACCTTTGTGTCTACCATCGTGAGTGTAATAAAAGTTAATAAACCTTTTCTCGTACGTTTTTGAGCGGGTTGTCTTGTGATATTACACTCATGAGTCTATCATATGTGTGAAATTGTGATCCCGGCACACATATGAGATGCATTCGGTTTTCTACGGAAAATCGGGTGTGACAGAATACATCTTACGGTTTTTGCCTTTCGCAACGATGCATTTTGAGATTAAGATTTCATAGACACATGGCTCGCGTTAGGCACACTACTAAAGCGATGGAAGGCGAAGGCTCCCCCTCAAATCGGGAAGATCAGCCTGCTCCAACAGAAGTTATGGAAGCTGCCGCGACATCCTCTTCGGCGGCGTCCAGCTCGGAGTCTGGTAAGATTTCTGGCCTGGATTGGTCCGCTAGCTCTTGCGAGAGTGGCAGCACCTCGTCCTCTTCTAGTAGCGATGAAAGTAATGATTCGGGTAGCGGAAGTGTTGAAATAATGCTAAGCAACACAGATGAAAAAAAAAGCGTGCCGCCGACGTGGAGGAAGGCGAGATTGGAGAGGAGAGCGACGCAGCTGTTGCGGAGGAGTCTGGGGAAAGCTTGACAGGAGTGAAAGCTGATCCGCGAGATTTTGTTAAACCCAGTACTTGTTTCATGGGTCGGTCCTTGATGACCCAAGCCGACTTGGATGCGCTGCGGCTGGAGGGTTGCTTTGAACCTGGGGTCTGTCGGCTGCCTGGCAAGGAAACCACGCCGAAACCCAGGAAGAAGGAGAGTGTCGTGTTTCGGGATTTTTTCACAGCGGGGCTTCGGTTGCCGGTCTCGAAGAGGTTTGCTGACATTCTGGCAGCTTACAACATTCAGAGTCACCAGGTAACGCCCAATTCCATCCCTCAAATAATGAAGTTTTTGTGGGCTTGTCACACCTTTGCTGGAGATAATGACGTGGAAACCTTCGTTCGCCACTTCGAGATTCATTGGCCGAAGAGGGTAATAACTGTTGAAGATACCAATGTTCTTTAGCTTTCCTGACTTGTCGTCAAGTTTTCTCGTTTTCCTTATGAATCTTGCTTATTATCGACTGAGCCTTTCGACTCTGCATTACTTTTCAGCGGTTACAACTTTGGTCACTCTGAGCGGCAAGGAGAAAGATTCGCTCGGGCCTGAAGCTAGCACTTCGTCACTCGGATTGGGCATTGGCTCTTCGATGCTGGAACCCGGTACGAAACGACATTACTTGATTTGCTCAAGAAAGTTTTGATCGTTGTTTCTATTTTGAAAGCCATATGGATTCACGTTGCCTTTCTGACGCATCGTGTCCCCATGTTGCTTTATGTTTTTAGACTTTGTTCAATTCTTGGACAACTTGAAGGCGGATGAATTACTACATATGATGCAGTCCTTTCTTTCGAAAGGCGTTGCCGCTTGCCAGAAAGGCTTTGAGCGAGTCGCCAATGAGGCGAAAGCATCTCTTGAGGAGAAGAAGCTTTTAGAAGATGAGAACCACAAATTGCGTGAAGAAAATGAAAGATTGAAAAACCAGTCTTGTCAGCTCAATGATTAGGCTCGATCTTTGACCGAGCAGAGTGCGAAGCAGCAAACCGCTATCGACGCTCTAAAGCAAGAATTGGAAAAAGAGTCTGCAATGCTATGAAGAGTGTCGTACTGAACTGAAAGATATGGTCACTCAGTACGACGCTCAGCAGATTCAAATACAACCTGATGCGAATCTTATTGCCGAACTGAAGAGGTTGAAGGGTGAGCTAGAGGACACTTTGGAGAAGAACGAGGCCTATTGTCATCAGTTGGGGGCACATCTGGCCACGGCCTACCGTCGCGTCCTCGAGCGCTTTGGTGCCGAGACTCAAGAGTTTAAGATTACAAATAACATTGGGGGTTTCGTCCCATGGTTGAACAACGAGCTTAAGCTCTTGCCTGACACTATCGAAGGTTGGAGACTATGGGGCTGTGACATGCTCTCAAACGATGTTGCACCTTTTGGAACAACAAGGTTGTGAGCACTTCGAGACCTTTGGGAGCCGGACTTTCGAATTCCTCTCCTCCGAAGATATGCCAGCCGTGAGCAAGACTATTGATTCGATCACGAAGATAATTCTTCGTAACTTCTGGGCTAAAAGTGGCCGAGAGTATGCCAGGAAAATGTTCGTCGATCGTTTGACTAAGGTTAGATCCCTCGCCTTTCTTCCATGATTCTTACTGGACTTATGCATTCCTCGTTCTGATGTGTGATGTCTTTCCTTTCTCACAGTTTTATTTTGGCCACGCGAAGCAGGCCCTAGAATTGCGCGAACACCAAACTGCACATGGACCAGACGCTACCCTTGGACCCTATGGGCCCTATAGGTATTGGCCGTCGAAGACTGGAGCCGACGATGTTGATCAAGGAGTCCCCAGAGCCCCTGCCCGTGAAACGGTCGACGACAAAAGCCGGCACGTGGATCCTGCCACTGGCGAGACCCTCGCTCCTTTGTGGCATGAAGGATCGCCCCGCAATCAGACCGGTGGTCCCAACACGGAGGTCTGGAATGGTGAAAACCCTTCAAGAAATTAACATGCTACCCGCTTGGGCTTTCACAGACGCTGATGTAATTTTGTGTGAATTGCGTTGACAATTGCCAACCGAGGGCATGATGTTAATTGTAACACCTAAAACTTTGAATCATGTTAACTCTGATGCCCAAAAGACTTTCGGAGAATTTTGGGAATTTTGTTGTCAATGTCGATCATTGCATCGCTACTCCCTTTGTTGTTTTGTCACTGACGAATGGTAATAGCATGATCACTCTGGTAGAGTCTAAGGGACGCGAAGCCCCCGATGTGAAAGAAAATGGCGATACTCAGATGGCGATTGCCTAGAACTTTCTTTTTTCTTAAGACTCGTGTGCTTAGGAAGACATTCGCGCTGCTTTCGATTAAGATTTCTGAAAGAAAACGTCTCCCCCCTTCAGAAGCGGGGAGAATGTTAGTTGAAACTGTCGCGTTGTATTGGTCAAGTGATTATACTTTAAACCTCCCTTGATTGATTGCATTGAATCGCGCTTTGCCCGCTTGCCATTGTATTGATGAAAGGAATTCTGCAGACTTATTTTATCTTCTGGTAGTTTCACGAAACGGCTAGCCTGCAATGCGACGTGCGAACGTGGAAAGCTTTGTACGACTAGGGGCTGCTCACATCGCGTCGAATATTACAACTTTTGAGCTGTTTTTCGACAACAAAAGTTTCTCCCTAATTTAGCATAAGTATTTTGGCGTGAAGCGCCGTATCACTTTGCAAAAAACTTGAAACATTGCTTTTGCACTTAACAATTTTTCTCTGCTGCCTTGGTTTGAAATCAATTTGCTTTCGATGCACCCTCTTTGGGTGGGCCGCGACGAAAGCGGTTGTTTTAAAAATGCTAGCGCTTGTGAATCGCTTACGCTGTTTCGATTCAAGGTTGAACCGCTTTCATACGCCCTTCCGGACGGGCTGTTGTGAAGACAGCTCTTTAAAGCGTTGATTCTTGTGAATCATTTTTGTTTCACCACTTGTGGGTGGGACACCTTTAAGTAGCACTTTGATGCACTCACTTTCGGAGTGGGCTATTCGAAGATAGCACTTCAGTTCACCCGCTTGCGAGGTGGGCCATCTTGAGATAGCACTTTGAATTATGCAAGAAAATGAAAAGCACCAGACGTAGGGAGGAATTGTTTCATTTATTAGGGAAATGAAATTTTACATCAAGGCTGCCTCGTTAAAAACCTCACACTCCAGGATGGAGTCCTCCCTATGTGAGGAAAAGAGTACCCGCCTTGTTATTAAATTTAAATTGCACGAAAGTAAAGACTGGAAAGGTAATTCTAATGAGTCCTCCACACTTATAGTTCCATGCGACGGACTCCGACCGAATTACACTAAGGAAAGAACTTGCATAAGTTATCCACATTCCATGAATGTGGCAACTTCACGCCAGCCTCGTCCTTGAGACGTAAGGATCCATCTCGAACACTGCTTGAGACAACGTACGGTCCTTCCCAAGCGAACTGAAACTTGCCTACAGTGTCAGCATTCTTCTTTCTCTTCAGGACGAAATCTCCTACCTGAATATTCTTGAGAGAGACCTTCATGTTTCTCCACTTTCTGGTTTCTTCTTGGTACTTCAGCAGATTTTGGACTGCATCAAGCCTGTCGATCTCCACCAGGTTGTAACGCCCGCGTTTTTTAGCTCCTAATAAATCACCTAATAAATCACGCGTGTTTTCAAAACTTTCCCGCTCAGCTCATTTACCCCCCTTTCGAAACCCCGGTCGATTCCTTTCCCTCGGCGCGCGTGCCGCGAATCCCGCCGGCACCGCCCCGCGCCGGCCATCGCCCGTCGCGTGTCGCGCCGAAGACCGCGGTCGGCCACCACGACGGGAATCCCGCGCACGCCACGGTCCCGCCGGCCGGTCCGCCTCGCCATCACCGCCATCCCGAAAATCCCGCTGACGCTCGAAAAACCGGAAAACCCACAAAAACCCTTCCCCTAATTTTCCCGTGAAATTCTCCTAATTTTTCTAAAACTCTTCCCTATTTTCTTTCCCATTTTTCTATTTCTTTTCCTCTTCCTATTTCTCATTTTCTTTTCTTCTTTTTTCTCTTTTCGTTTTCTTTTCTTCTTTTCGTCCCCACCTTTCTTCCTCCTTCGGTCGGCCCCAGGCCGTGACCTCCCGCGCGACCCCGACCCCCACTCGCGCGACCCCGGTCCCTCCGGGACCGCGCGCCCCCCACCTCTCTCCTCCGGGCCGCGAGCCTAGCCCCGGCCGGCGCCCGCGCCCCGGCGCCGCCCGCGAGGCTGGCCCGTGCCTGCAGCAAGAGCAACAGCGCCCCCCACAGGAAACTGGCGACCGCCATTAAAGTGTTGCTCGCCTGGACACGCCACCACCGTACTCCTTCCCTCCTCCACGGCGAACCTGCACGACGCATCACATCCAACAGCACCCAGTCCCCCGAAGCCTCGCCAGTGAGTCAATGCCAGGATATTTTCCCCCCACCATTGACGGCCATCGAAGCTCCTAGAGCTCAAATATCCTCGCCGAACCGACCATCCCGCGCCTATAAAAGGGCCAGACTGGCTCCCCACCTCGTCCCGCACCTCCACGACTAATTCCCCCTCCTCCCCGAGCTCTCCATCGCCACCACCAGCGTCGCCCGTGCCGTTCCGGGTTGCAGACCGCCCGCCGCCGTCGATCTCCCTCCATAGTCCGTCCCCGACCAAGGTGAGGAGCGAAATGAGTTGCCCTCGACCTCCTCTTTGTTTCGCCCCACTTCCCGGCCGTCGCCGTGCACCAGGTCGCAGGCTCCCCCCTCCACCGGCCGGCCACTCTGTTCCTCTCTGTTCTGTATCGTGAGGGAGGGGAGGAAGAAGATGGTTGTTTTGCCCATACCCCCCCTGCCCTTTTTCCACTTCTCCAAAACCGACCCCCTCTATTCTCTCTTTCCTTTCTTTCAAATCAGACCGTAACCCTTAGGATATTTCACCAAAACAACCCTGACCTTTTTAATTAAACCCCTAGACTATTATAATTAAACCCCCTCTAGGTTTAAATATTACAATTAGGTCCTTTTTTTAAAATAAAATACTAACAGGCCCCTAATTAACCCTAAACACCTCCTTTAACCCGTCATTTCATGCGCGATTTTAATCCAAATCGCGCCTAAACTTCCTCACACCCGTACCAGGTATACCGCCACCCATCCTTCACCCAACCCCCCTGCATAATATTTATTTCCCTATTTTATTTAATTACCTTCCTCGAGCTCAGCCGGAGAAATTGTGTGTGCTTATGTTGATTGCATGCTTGCCTGTGTGTGCGCTGTAGCCGACGGAGTGAACGAAGGAGGGTACCCCGAGCCGGAGCTTGGAACCGAGTACTGCGAGCAGGAGCCCGAGATCCCGAACGCCGAGCCGGAACTCCCCGAGGACTTCGAAGACGGCAAGTTCAACCTCATCCTTTGATGCATGCTTTGGTCCTAGTTTTATAAATGCAACCCTATACCCGTTTTATAAATTGCATATTGTTTTACTGCAAAAACATGGTAGGATAGCCACCCTTGATTGCTATGATTGAACCTTGGTTTGGCCCAAATGATTGCTTTAAAAATGTGTGAGTGTTTTAAAAATGTGTGAGTGCTTTAAAAATGGAAATGGGATATGTTTGGAAAATGAGTAAAGAATTGGGTAGACGGGATGGACATGTGTGTCAGGAGTATGGGTGAGCTCGTACCTGTGTGGTTGAGCGTGATGGGAGTTGTCCATCTTGTCAATTAAGGACCGAGTTGCGTGACATCTCACCTGACCCAAATCATCGTACAACCACTCGACCGTTGTATGTGGCAACGGCTTAGCATAAACCCCACTAGTTAATCTACTTGCCATCTGGTGTGCGGGTGAGCGGTGGGAGACCAAGGAGTAGGGGTACACTCTGTGTGAGGTACGCCCTGGTTATGTGGGATAACCCCTTGGTTGCTTCCGTGGTGGCTCGTAGGGTTAGTTAAGGTGGGTAATGGCTTTGATAGGATCCGCACCGGCACTAAGGTGTTCGTGTGGTGGTACCCTACTTGTGGGTAAAGTTGTACAACCTCTGCAGATTGTCAAACCTATTCGAATAGCCGTGTCCACGGTATTGGACGAGTCACGATGTGGTCACAAAAGCTAGTGTTTGGGTTGAGGAAGTTTCTTGGCGTGAGTTGTCTTTCGGGTTAAGTGTATGGTTGTGTGCCTGGGCTACCGCGGACGGGGAGTCCGGTAGTTCCACAGTGGTTTTCTTAAAACAACTGAGTCACTTTGGTTATAAAACTGGTTTGCGAAAACCTTTTTGAAAATGAACCCCTGCATGAGTAAATGAGTTTGCAAATAAACCTTAACCTGTTCCTTGTTATTTATATCATGTGCATGATCTCGTTATAAGCCCCACCGTGGGTGGGGTTGAACTTGTTGAGTACGTATGTGCTCACCCTTGTTTAACTAACTGTTTTTCAGAGGAGGATCCCGATTTCGTTCCCGAAGACGTCGAGTAGGTCGCTGCCCTACACCCAACCGTGCCTGTGTACCTAGGGCCTCCACAGAGAGCTTCCATGGTGTGGTACTCTGATGAGGCTTTGGAAGCCTTTGCTATCGTAGTGTGGTCGTTAGCATTTGTGTTGTTCCTTGTATTGTTGGCACTTCCGTGCCCTCTGCGTCGCCGTGATGTAAAAGACTGATCCACCTGTTGTAATAAATGTGTTACCAGCCTCCTGGGACTGGTATTTGTGTCACATTTAGTCACCTCTGATGAGGGGACGCTTCACAGGTCTTTGTCTACCTCTTCACTTCCACGAGAGATGCCCACCAAAACTCTGGCGCTTTCGTTGGCCAGCTCTTCCGTGTGACGCCCCAGGTTTGTAATTAGTGTCATTAACGCGAATGACTGAATCAGCTAAGTCAAACCTACTGGCATTGGTCAAACCATGGTCAACCTGGGTCATCACCTCGAAAACCTCGCCAACAAACCCTAATGACCCTCTTGATCAAGTCAACACACACTGGTGGTCAACCCTTGGTCAAAAGCACGGTCAAACCCGACATAAACCCTAATGTCTTTGAACGTCCTCCGGAACTTTTGCTGCGTTCTCCAAATTTCACCTAAACACTTCAAAATCTCCCAATATGAAAGTTGTCTAGTTTTTCGAGGGACACAACTTTCATGTTGGATGGCATCCAAATTTTGAGTGGAAAAGGGTGGAAAACTTGGTCAATTGCCAGCAGCTCCTGTTCACCGAGATCTGGCGGCATTCAAAGATTGACAACAATGTGTGCAAAAACCATTGAGAAAAGCACAGGTCGACCTTTACGAAAAATACTCTCCTAGAAGTGCTTTACAACTTTCGTATTCAAAGCTCAGTGCAGTTCTATTCAAATTTTTGGAGTATTTCGCTTTCAAACGGGGCCACTTTGAAATAGATTCGACGCCAGAACGCGACGTCGCGCGCCCCACGCACCCGCGCGCCCCCGCACCCGCGCCGCGCCATCCTCGGCGTCCGGCCACCTCGCGCCTTTCCGAGGTCGCGCCTTCCCCGAGGCCGGGATCACTCCGAGGCGCCTTGAAGTCCTCCCCCGTCGCGTGCCGTGTCTCCCCTCGCCGGTCGGCCGCGCCGCCGAGGACCCGTCGGTCCGTTCACTGCTGTGACGCCCCAGGTTTTTAATTACCGTCATTAACGATAATGACCGGATCAGCCGAGTCAAACCGGTCAAACCCCGGTCAAACCTAGGTCAACCTGGGTCATCACCCGAAAACCTCGCCAATGAACCCCGATGAACCCCTTGACCAAGCCTACAACCACCCGTAGTCAACCCTTGGTCAAAGACACGGTCAAAACCCGCTTGACCGTTGACGTCAGCGAATGTCGTCCGGAACTTTTGCCGCGTTCCCCAAAATTCACCTAAACACTTCAAAATCTACCTTTATGAAAGTTGTCCATCTTGTTGAGGGACACAACTTTCATGTAGATTGGCATTTCAAATTTTGGGTGGAAAATTGTGAAAAACCCCTTGCAAGACAGATTTCCCTGTTTTCCAGAACGTGTCGACATTCAAAGTTGGCACGACGTTCCTGCAAAATCCGTTGAGAAAAACACTATATGGCCTTTTTGAAAGTTGTAGAGGGTAGCTAGATCTACAACTTTCCTATTCATTGCTTTGTGCACTTTTATTCAATTTTTTGGAGAAATCTTATTTCAAACAAGAGCCGGTCCGCACATTTGGGCGCTCCGCGCGCACGACACGCCGCGTGCGCACCGGCGTTCCGCCGCCGCGCCGCCCGCGCCGCCGCGCCGCGCCCGCCCTCGGCGTCCGAGCCCCCGGTGCACCCCCGAGGTCGCTCCTTTCCCGTGTCGCGTGCCCCAAGGTGCCCTTGAACCCCGTGCCCCCGTTCCCCCCCCCCGGACAACCCGTACTCGGCGGCCGCGCATGGACCGGGGGTCCGCCGGCCGCCCCCCCGCCGGCACTCCTACCGAGACCGGACGGTGTACCGCGGCGTTAACTCGCTCGCTCACTTCGAGGCAACCCTCCCGAGGCGCCCCCCACTACTTAAGGCATCGGCCGGCCGCTCCCCCCGCGGCCAACCGCATGGCCGCCGGCGCCAGAGCGGCCGCCACGGCGAGTACCCCCGCCCCCACCGTGTTCTTTCCCAATTGAACCCGCCAACACCCCTCCGGCACGCGTGGGTGCTCCTCGCCCTCGCCCGTTTGTTTCCCCGAGCCACCCTCGCCGCCGCAGCGCCGCGCCGGCCGCCACCGCGGGTCACCGTGCGCCGCCCGCCGGTGGGCTCCTTCCACCCCGTCCAGTGCCCTAAACCGGCCCTAGGGGGTCCCCTAACCCTCCTCCACCCCTTCCCCGGGCACGAGCTACGCCGGCCTCGCCGAATTCCGGCAGCCCGCGCCGGCCAGCCGCCCCTAGGGGCTACATTGCAAACGTGCAAATCTTTCCAGGGTCCTTTTCGCAAAAGGTAAACTCCAATAGTTAAATTGAATTGCTGATTCTTGTAAATTGCGTAGAAAATCACAGAAAATTCAGAAAAATGTGAAACCAATTTTGTTGGATCCATGGTGATTTATACTACAACTTTTGTTATTCTAGCCTGAGCTAATTCCTTTTTGTTTTTGCATGAAAAATACAAATGTGAAAACACTAGATCTGCAATATCTCAAAAACCATAGAACCTCTGTAGCTCATTTTTGGATATGTTGTGTGTTAGGTCATGAACAACTCCTATGCCAAAAATTGCACAAAGTTATCATGTAAATAGTTTTATAAAAATGTTTTTCTATCTCTGGAAGAACTGCATAAATGATTTTTCTTGTTAAATATATTTATGTTTTTGACCCCAACTTGTGCACACTGTCTTATAGTACCAAAATACACATATTGTGAATTAATCATGAATTTTGGATTAACAGAAATAATTATTCCTGATTTATGCATGTTTTCCTTGGTAAATTAATAAAACAAGATCAGTACAGGTTCAATGTGAACATGTTGGTTTTCTAAGCTTGTTTAGGACCAGTGAACATCCACAAGGAATTTTAGGTCATTTGGATGCTTAATTATTTTTATATGCATTTAAATTGAATCACTAGAATAACCCTTGTTATTTTCCATGATGTTTATGTTCCTAGCATCCAACACTTACATGTGGGTCCAATGGACCAGTATAGATGCTAGTAGGCTTAAGAAACACCCCATTAATTTTTGGTAATTTAATTGTTTAATAAAAGGCTTAAAAGCCCTTTTTCTATTAAAGGGAAATTAAATAAAGAAAAGCCCTTATTTAGTTCTTTTTTCATTTTGAAAATATTATCTAATTTAATTAAAAGATAATTAGTTCTCATTGCTAATGAGGAATTAATCCAAGGATAAAAGTATTAATTATATCTTTGCTTGTGAAAGGAAAATGATTAAAAGCTTTTCACATGAAATGACAAATATAAAGAAACCTTTATTCAATTGTGCAATAAAGAGAAATCACCCAACCACCCATGTAACTTGAGTGTGGTTGCAAATCATGTTAAAAAGGTTAAATGTACCTACCCACTACTGTTGATGAAATTAAATTAAATTATTTACATATATATGTACACAGTCACCATCAAAAAGAATAATTAATAAAGAGTTGCATATTATTCCTTTATGGAAAAGTATGCTGAATGTAGCCTTATCTAGGTGAATGTGCCCAACAAGTACACCCTTGATTGTCAAAATGATTCGTAAGTAATTAAAGTATAAACCATCGAATAAATCTTGCATTTGCATCTTCGTGTAGATCTTTCCGCCGATAGACGTACGCTCGTGCCGAAAGGAGGAGACGAAGGTGCCGACAAAGAGCTGTCGTGCGTGAACGTAGCTCAAGACCCCGGACCCAAGTCCAGAAGGGCCCAAGGCCAACCTTGCCAGCGGAGGCAAGCCCCGGATCATTAACCCCGTCTTTTAAAATTATGCAATTATGTTTGCTATGATTGTGCATTTACGTTTCGGAATTGATTTGAAACCCTAGATGCATGATCCCTAGGTACCTATGCTCTATCACTAGTATGCTAGGTCGATAGCCGCCATGCTATAGGACCGATAGAAGTCGAGTGATGTTCGTCACTCGCGAGAATAGGTTCCTAGATAGGAATCATAAGATATCCTTAAATGGATCGCTCATGTGGTAAGAGCATGGGATTGGGCTCCGGTCCGGTGGGCATGTGGGCTAAGCTTTTGAACGTACCAAGCATATGTCGGGAATGGGACCGGTAAGCCTAGTACCTTAATGAGGCGGCACGGGATCCTACCGTTACTACTCTCGAGAAATCTCCCTTACCGCTAGCTACGGAAGGGTGGTGTATGGTGACTCCGGTATCTCGCGGGGTATGCCGGATAGCCCGCACCGTGGATCGTAAGATTCGATCCCAACCCGAAGATTTATGGGGACGGCCTGGGAAGTTGTCCTCGCGGGGACAGCCTACCGTGTGTTTGGGTCTACCTTGCAAGGTTTAAATCAATCGATTGTCGGCCTCTCACCGTTATCCGAGACTGCTTATTCTACTGGCCATGATATCCCATAATGATGGAACTCGAGAAATATGGTTGGATGAACTAATTGCTTGTCCAATTCTTGATTGAATTAGATGGCACATTTAGAAATGGTAATCAACTAGAACTTGTGCTAAAAGATTGAAAGTAAGGATCCACTCTTAGTGGCTTTCCAGCAAAAAGAAACTCCACCGGCCAAAAGCCTTTCATGTCTAGAGGTTGGTGATGTAGTCATCACCCGACGGTTAAGTCTTGCTGAGTATTAGTATACTCAGCCTTGCTTTAAAATTGTTGATTGCAGGTGTTGTTGATCGGAAGGGTGACGACAAGTAAGGACATCACGGATGGCCTCCTGTGATGTTCACCGTTCCGCTAGACTAAATTATTTCCGCTGTATTTTCGAACTCTGAAACTTTTATCTTATGCCTTGAACCATGGTTTGTAATAAAATGTTTATTTCATGTTGTACTCTGGACTCGCCTTCGCGTGAGTTTTAATGCATGTGTCGACCCTCTGTTCAATGTTCAAGTGATTCACCGGGCGTTAACCCGGCAACTAACGACAGGATGATACTTTACTATTGCTTAACGACCAAAAGTGGATCGGTCTTAGGCGATAGTACGGTATTTTCCTGGGCGGGTTGTCACAACTGCCCCCCTGTGCGCGCGCCTACCGAGGTCGACGCCGTACTACGGTCGGTTCCCGTCGGTCCCTTAGTCACGAAGCAAGCAGGCCATCGCCTATTTAAGGCCCTCAAGTTCCCACTCGCGTGCGCCGCCGGCTCCTTCTCCCAGTGCGCGCCGCCGCTGTCCCCCATGGCCGCCGAGCCAAGCTTCCGCCCCGCTCCTTCCCGTTGTCGGCCAACGCTTTCCGTGCCATCCCTAGGGCACCATAGACCCCAAGCGGGCACACGTTGCTCAGCCTGCCGCCTTGCTCATTGGGGCTGCAGGCCGCCGCGGCTGCCACCGTCGGGTACCACCGAACCTCGTCGTCGACCGTTCCTCCGCTCAAACTCCGGCACCCCTAGCCCCTAGGTGAACTCGTGGCCCTCCCCGGCCTCTGCCCTGGCTGTCTCCGCCGCCGGACTCGCCGAATTCCGGTGAGCCCGCCGCCTCCCATAGCCAAGGGTCACATTGCAACCCTCTTAATCTTTCTAAGGTCTTAAACGTAAAGCAAGGGCATGGTTGTGAGACTGCAAGGACTTCCAGGGGTCTCCTCACAAATCTGAATCTTTAATAGTAACCCCTTTCGGCTGAATCTTAGAAACTGCGTAGGAAATTGTAGAAAAATCAGAAAAATGTAAACCCAATTTTGTTGGATTCCTGGTGAAAAACACTACAACTTTTGTAAAGATTGTCCATAGTTTTTCGTGATAATTTTTTGCATGAAAAATAGAAATATAACTTAGATCTGCTGTATCTCAAAATCTACAAGTCCTCTGTAGCTAATTTTTGGATATGTTGTGTGTTATGTTATGACTAGCTCTTGTACCAACAATTGCACAAAGGTATGTTGTAGATTGTTTTATATGAATTGTTTTCTATTTATGAAGAATCTATCCAAATGATTTTTGTAGATAAAAATAATTATATTTTTGTGCCCAACTTCTGCATGTTAGCTTGTAATGACCAAAATTCACCTCTGGTGAATTAATCAAAATTTTATAATTGCTCAAAAATATTTATTCTTGAAATATGCTTGTTTTTCTTTGTAATTGCATAGCTCAAGATCCATAGTAGTTCTAGGTGTATATGTTGCATCCCTAGCTTAGTTTTGGACTGGAGATCTTGTGTGAGAAAGTTTGAATCATTTTGATGTGTATTTATTTTGGTATGCATTAGTCTTACTTCATTAGCTAGCTTTTTGTTATTTTCAATATAATTAATTTCCTAGCCATCCTAAGCATTCATGTGTGTTCAGTGTCTTGTATAGGTGATTAGTGCTTAATAAACCCTTCCACTGAATTTTATTAATTAATTTTATGAATAAAATTTATGAAGACAAGTTAAAGCTTAATAGTCAATTAGATTGGAAACTCACCACCTACACACCTAGTGACTTTAGGTTGTGTTGAAAATCATTTTAAAAGATAAAGACCAACCCATTGCTGTTTGAGTAATTTAAATTAATTTATTTACATAAATATGTACACAGTCACTATCAAAAAGAATAATTAATAATGGACCGCATATTCTTCCTTTTGGGAAGAGTATGATGAATGTATTTCTTATCTGGGTGAATGTGGTCAACCATGCACCCGATGGTTGTCATTTGTTGATTATAATTAATTAAATTAAAAATCGTCAAATAAATCTTGCATTTGCATCTCGTGTAGATCTTCCTGACGGTAGATATACGCCGTGCCGGAAGGAGGAGACGGAGGTGCTGACGAAGAGCTGCAGTACGAGGACGTAGCTCAAGGCCTGGACCAAAGTCCAGAAGGGCCCAAGGCCAACCTTGCCAGCGAAGGCAAGCCCCGGATCATTAACCCCATCTTTTAAAATTACGCCATTACCTTGTTATGATTGTGCATTTACGTTTCAGGAGTTGAATTGAAACCCTAGTTGCATGATCCCTAGGTACCTATGCTCTATCACTAGTATGCTAGGTCGATAGCTGCTATGTTATAGGACCGGTACAAGTCGAGTGATGTTCATCACTCGCGAGATTATGTTCTTATGTTGTAATCATAAGATCTTTATAAATGGATTGCTCATGTGGTAAGAGCATGGGATTTGGGCTCCGGTCCAGTGGCTTTCGTGGGCTAAGCTTTTGAACGTACTAAGCACTTGTCGGGAATGGGACCGGTAAGCCTAGTACCTTAATGAGGCGGTGCGGGAACTCTCCCTTACTACTCTTGAGTATTCACCTACCCGGCTAGCTGCCGGGAAGGGGGTGCATGTGTGAGACTGGGTGCCTTGCGGGGTATGCCAGTTAGCCTTGTACCCAGGACTGTAAGCATTGATCCCAACCCAAGGATTTTTGGGAACTGCCTGGATGGTTGTCCTCGCGGGGGCACACTACCGTGTGTTTAGGTTTACCTTGCAAGGTTTAAATCAATCGATTGTCGGGCTCTCACCGTTATTTGAGACTGCTTAATCAACTGGCCATGATATTCCGTAATTATGGAACTTGGTGAATATTGTTGTATGAGTTAATGGCTTGTCCAATTCTTGATTGAATCAGTTGGCACACTTAGAAATAGTAATCAACTGGAGAATGTGCTAAAATATTGAAAGTAAGGACATACTCTTTGTTGCTTTTCAGCAAAAGAACTCCACCGGCCAAAAGCCTCTCATGTCTAGAGTTTGGTGATGTAGATATCACCCGACGGTTAAGTCTTGCTGAGTATCAGTATAAATAGCCTTGCTTTAAAACTGTTGTTGCAGGTGCTGTTGACCGGATGGCTGACGATAAGTGATGGCATCACAGATGGCCTCATGTGATGTTTACCGTTGCGCTAGTTTATTTTATTCCGCCGTTTTCAAACTCTGAACCTGTATTTCATGTCTTGAACAAAGGTTTGTAATAATTTAACCCTCAAGGGTAATTTGGACTTAAATTGGTGTTGTACTCTAGACTCGCCTTCGCGTGAGTTTTAATGCATATGCTGGATCCTATGTATGAATTATGTACCGGGCGTTAACATGGCAACTCACGACAGGATGATACTTTATTATTGCTTAACGACCAAAGTGGATTGGTTTTAGGCGATAGTACAGTATTTTCCTGGGCGGGTTTGTCGGTGTTTTAGACCGGCAACCTACTAAGGGGAGTACCCGAAGTAGATGAATGTGGCCTCGCCGAGATCGGTAACTCGAAGGAAGAGACACGTGGCACACAATTTAGACAGGTTCGGGCCGCGAGGTGCGTAATACCCTACGCCCTGTATGCTGCGTGGCTCTGGATTGATTGGGTGCAATTACAAGATGATGCAATCTGATGCGTATGAGCGAGATGAGATAGAGGGGGGTCCCTGCCTCGCCTTATATAGTCCGGGAGGCAGGGTTACAAGTCGGTTCAGGGAGAGAGTACTAGTCGAGTACGTCTAGGAGTCCTCCATACAGTGCGGGACATGTACAACTTCCTATCCGAGTACTTCTCCTCTGTAGTCCTTGTGCTTCACGCCAGCAGGTGCCGTGCAGCCGCAAGTCGAGTAGTCCCAGGGGCCCACCGAGTAGTCAGTCCTGGTACCCACCGAGGTAGTGGGCCCAGGGAGGTCATACGACAAGCCCCCGAGTACTTTGTAGTCGAGAAGGATAGCTTCGAGTAGTCTTGACGGCCTTAATGAGTAGTCCTCAAGCGTCCCTGAGCGCTACAAGTCAAAAGTCCTCAAGAATAGTTGAAGCATCCCGAGGATGGAATATACTCCAACTGATGTTTGAGCAATCCTGAAGTCTTCTCGAGTAGTCCCAAGCGTCCTCGAGTGTTGCTCTTCAAGGTATTCAACAATGCCCGTGTTGTCTTGAAGCCGAAGCTGATATGGAAGTGCGATTGCAAAATCGCACTCCATATGGAGTAGCCCCCGAGCCTTAGGTTGAGTTGTAGAGTCTGGCTGAGGGTCCATCTGAAGTTTTGGCAAGAATATCCCGCGAAATCCGGAGAAAAAACCGAAGGACACGTGGCACGGAGCCCCCGAGCCTTGAGTCGAGTACTTCCTCTCGAATTGAAGGGTCATTTTGTAGAATGTGTCCTGAGTTGCTCTTGAATCTTGTCGCTACCCAGGAAGGTGAGTAGAAGTAGCCAAGCCCCCGAGACGAGGCGCGTCGACTAGTAGAAGTTGAAGAGTCATGCACCGCCGCTAAGTCAGCCGTCTGGAGACTTATCCATTCGACCGTTGGAGGAGCCGCTGTTGGCTTATAAATAGAAGCCGAAACCCTTAGGGTTTTTCACCCCACGCATTTGCAGCCATTCCTAGCAGATCATGCCAGAAACTACCGCCAGTGCGCACTGCCGCCTTTGAGGGGAGTATAGATCCAAGCGCGCCACCGTCGGAAACCACCGCCCGTAGCCCCCGAGCGAATGAGAGTGAAGACACTGTGCACTTGGAGAATGAAGCCCTCGCCATCAAAGACCTTGAAGACCGCTGGTGGGAAGAAAAGGTCTCGCGAGGAGGCCGCCGGGTCCGCCGCGGGGACATCGCCGCTGGTGTCTCCGCCGCGACCAAATCCGAATCAAGAGTGGAAGAAATCCAAGGCCAAGACCGAAGATCTGTTGGCGCTTCTCAACAGTGGGTTTCTGCGCGAGAAGGAAGTTGACATGTGGCGAGCCGCTGCAGGGGATCCGTACCCCATGGAGAAGAACCCGGACGAGATCCCTATGTTCACCCGGTTCGCGGAGCGAGGGCTGTCTCTCCCGGCCAGCGACTTCTTCAAAGGGATGCTGGGGTACTACGGCATCGAGTACCTCAACCTCAACCCCAACGGTATCTTCCATACTTCAGTCTTCATTCACTTCTGCGAAGCCTTCCTGGGGATCAAGCCCCACTGGGTGCTTTTCCGGAAATTCTTCCGAGTGAAGCCCCAGCCGAGCGCCAACAACCCCCGAGTAGTGGGGGAGCCGGGATCCAGATGCGCGAGGACGCCGCGGAGCAGTACCTCTCGTACAAGCTGATCGACTCCAACCAAGATTGGAAGTCGAAGTGGTTCTACATCACCAACCACCACCCGGAGATGTCGAAGCCGAGCGGGAAGCAGCCGAAGCACCGGCCGTGGTGGAACTCGGAGCCAACGATGCAGGAGGGTATCCAGGTACCCGAGCTGCTGGCGAAAATCAAGGCGTTGAGAGAAGCCGGGCTGAGGGCCGAACATGTGGCCTTCAGCTTCATGAAGCGAAGGGTGCAGCCGCTGATGGCCCGCGACACCCTAGGGTACCAGTACACCGGCGATGACGACACGTTGCGGATGCCCGGTGATGAAGTAGACGATGACATCGTTGACCGACTGGGAAGAATCTTCAAGGATATGCCGGCGTACATGCCGTGCCCCGTTGCTGAGTACTCCGCCGCGCCCGCCAAATGAGGTCGATAGCCGTACTCATTGTCGAGTACTCATTACGTAGGAGTAGTCGTGCTGACGTATTGTGCTTCTTGTAGGATGACTTAGTGAAGTTCGTCTCCGAGCCGGCATCGCCTCCTCAACTTGTCGAGGTCCTAGAGGAAGGGAAGGCCAAGGCCAAGGAGCGGCGCGAAGGTGATGAAGGAGACGACACAGTAGTCGTCGAAGACACGTCCGAGGAGGACGACGGGGAAACGCTGCAGGAGTGATTCCAGCTGCGGTCAAGGTTCAGCCGCCCTGGGCTGCCGCAAGTCCCTCTTGTTCAGGATCCGCCGACTATCCTGGAGGCTAGTTTGCCTGCGCCGCCGAGGGGAGTACTGCACCGGCCGCTGCTGTCGCTGAGGAGGCAGCGGCTACTGAAGCCCAAGAGGAGGCGCCCACCGAGGCTGGGTTGATTGATATCGCCAGTATCCTCGGCGCCCCAACCGTGACGGTAGTCCGGTCGAGCCTGTAAGTGCTGATCCTTCCCGAGTAGTACATTAGATTTGGTAGTCGTACTGGCTTGACAACCAGCTCGTGTACTCTGCAGGAAATCGACGGACTTGACCTGGGAGGAAGATGAACCCACCACAGCGGTGGCTGGAGAGGAAACCGCACCGCCCGCTGAGGAGTCCGCTCCCGCCCCTCAGGTAGAATCCGAGGCGCCGGCCGTGGAGGCTACATTGCCTGAGGCCAGCATCGTAGAGGGTGAGTACTTTGCAAGTAACCCCGAAGAGTAGTCGTAACCGCTAGGTATGACTGATCCAGTTGTCCTTTTGTTGACAGGTGCCGAAGCGGAGGGAAGTGCCATTCCCGAAGTGGTGCCCATTGAAAACCTGGCACCGGAGACCCAGGGAGCTACCGGAGGAGCCCCCGAGCCGATGGAGGTGGCCGTTGAAGAAACCACCGTGATAGCTGGAGGAGAGCGCGACGACGTGCTGTCAGAACCGGCTCTGGAAGTAGTCGTTCGCTCGCCAGAGATCCAGGATGCAGAGCCAAACCGCTCGGCGCTAATGTCAGGAGCCGCGACGAGTAGTCGTGGCGGGATCGAGCTGCTGGCGGATGACCTTGTCGACCCAGCGACGGTAGCTCGTCACATGGAGGCGATGCGCCAGGCCGAGCAATGGATGAAGGTGAGTAGTCGACACCCTTGAGTAGTCAATCCTTTAGTGTTGAGTACCCAGTTGACATCTGTTGTCTGTTGCTGGACGTCGCGAAGAGGTCCCGACAGAAGTCCGACATGCTTCAGGGGTACGGCGACACGGTGCTCCGGGCCGAGGCCTTAAAAGAATAGCTTGTGAAGGCCCGGAAGCACGCCGCCGCGATGCAGTCGAAGCTGGACAGTGCCTTCGCCCAATATCACAATGAAGTCCAGGATATGCAGGCGAAGAACGACGAGCTGGTGTGGAAGAACAAGTCTCTCCGCAACAAGAATAAAGGTACACCACTGCCTTGTCGAGTACTCATTGATAGTACCTTGAGGTAGTCTGACCCGCTTTTGCCTTGTTGATTGCAGAGCTTGAGACCCGCGTCGACCAGCTGAAAGCCTCAGAGACTGACACGAAGAACCTCTTCTACCGGGAGAAGGAGGCCCGTGAGGTACTAGAGTATGATTATAAGTAGCTTGCTTACGAGTGCGACAAGCACATGGAGCTCCGCATTGCGTCGGATCGTGACCTCGTCAACTACTACAAATCTTTGCAGAAGCTGAACGAGGACTGCGAGAAGCTGCGGGCCCAACTGAAGGAACTCGAGGAAGCCGCACTCCCCATCGCGAGGCTACTAGTGCCTCATCCTGGTGGTCCGAAGATAGCTCCTTTGGTGGACCAGCTGAGGGAAGCCCCCAGCCGCCTGGCGACGTACGTCAAGCACTTAGCGAAGTCGATCCCCAACCAGGTTCTCGCATTCATGAAGTCGTACTTCCCAAAGGCTCCGGTTGACGTGGTTGCCGGCGGACTAGCCGCCAACTGCACGGACGAGCAGTATGCGGAGCTGCTGGAGCAGATGGCGCCAATTGCTGAACAAGTCGCTGAGAAGCTCAATCTCCAGTAGCTCTATAAAGTTAGCTCGTAGCAGTAGTTGTATATAAACAAAGTTGTAATGAACTTGTTTAAGTATGAATGAAGGAAACTTCCATAAATGAGTACTCGTTGTCGCGATCTGTGAGTGCGGAGTCCTATCATGGAGTCGTCGCGAGTAGTCGTATTCGCCAATAGTCCCATTGAGGGAAAGAGACAGTAAAGCAGTTGATAGATAATCAAACTTTATTACTGAAGAAGTACACCTGGATGGCAAGGGCCGTTGTTACAGAGTAGTCGCCAGGACCCGGAGGCCGCCTACGGCTAAGTAGTGCTAGGGTGTATGGCCGCTTACAGCAGTAGATCCGTTAATAGCCGCATGGGCTGGATCTAGGAGTGCTTGGTCTCTTAGTAGACCGCTGCTAGAGTCCTTTGTCGCTCGTCGCAGCCCAGGACCCGTTAATAGCTGCGTGGACTGGATCCTGGAGTGGAGTAGTCCGAAGACTAGAGCCTGGACCCGGAGGCCGCTTACGGCGAAGGGGTCTTTGAGTAGTCGTATAGACTAGAGCCCTCAGTGTAGTCATGTAGACTGTGCGTAGAATCGACAGAGTTGGTCAATGTTCCACGAGTTGTTGACGTCTTCGCCTTCTAGCGTCTGGAGGCGATAGGAGCCCGGTCCGATCACCTTTGCAACTGTGAAGGGACCTTCCCATGGCGAGCTGAGCTTGTGAAGTCCCTGTGTTCTGGATATGGCGGAGGACAACATCACCAACGTTGAAGGAGCGTTCCTTGACGTTGCGGTCGTGGTAGCGTCGGATACCCTCTAGGTACCTTGCTGATTGGACGAGGGCGGCACAGCAAGCTTCTTCGAGTCCGTCGATGTCAACTCGTCTGCTATCTTCAGATATGCCTTCGTCGTATTGCTCCACAGCTGGTGAATTCCACATGACATCAGCAGGGAGGATTGCTTCGGAGCCGTAGACCAGGAAGTATGGCGATTGTCCCGTCGGCTTGGAGAGTTGAGTACGTAGCCCCCAGAGCGCATTGGGTAGTTCCTTGATCCACTTGCCTCCTTTTGCGTTGGCAGCGTCGTGTAGCCGCTTCTTGAGAGTGTCGAGGACCATCCCGTTGGCACGCTCGACTTGTCCATTGGCCCGAGGATGGGCAACTGAGACATATCGGACGTCGATCCCGCTATTCTCGCAGTACTCCCAGAACTGGTGATTGTTGAAGTTGGAGCCCAGGTCTGTGATGATGCGATGGGGTAGTCCGTAGTGATGTACGAGTTCATCCAGGAAGTCGAGTACTTTGTCAGCCTTGGGGCATGTAACCGGCTTGACCTCGATCCACTTGGTGAACTTGTCGATGGCCACCAATACTCGGTTGAATCCACCTGGCGCAGTTGGAAGTGGCCCAATCATGTCGAGCCCCCAGCAGGCGAAAGGCCAGGTTGGCAGCATGGTGACTAGCTTGTAGGCCGGGAGTGTTGTTGCTTGGCAAAGTATTGGCACCCTTGGCACCTTCTGACGAGTTCTTCGGCATCGCCCAGAGCTGTGGGCCAATAGAAAGCCCGTCGGAGGGTCTTGCTGACCAGCGTGCATGAGGACGCGTGGTTGCCGCAGACGCCTTTATGGATCTCCTCCAAGATGTCTTGCCTTCTTGTCGGGGAACACACTTCATGAGTACTCCGGAAGATGCTCCCCGCCTGTAGAGCTTGTCTCCGACGAGGACGTAGGACTTGGCACGGCGGATGAGTTGCTCGGCCAAGTTCTTGTCCGAGGGAACCTTCTGCTCGCTGAGGTAGTCGATGAAGGGCTGCCTCCAGTCCACGTCGATCATCATGACCTCCTGGCCAGCCAGGGGATGGGCTGGGTCAGTGGTCGGTGGCGTCAGCTCCGGGATGGATGGCGCGTGAAGCTCGTGGACGAAGACACCCGCTGGTACTTGAGCACGAGTAGAACCAAGCTTCGACAGGACCTCCGCTGCAACGTTGTTGTCGCGGACGACGTGGTGGAACTCGAGACCATAGAATTTGTTCTCGAGCTTGCGGACTTCTAGGCAGTAGGCGTCCATGTTCTCCTTGTTGCGGTCCCAGGACTTGTTGACTTGGTTGATGACCACTGCGGAGTCGCCGTAGACCAGTAGCCGCTTGATGCCCAGTGAAGCCACGAGGCGGAGCCCGTGTAGCAGAGCTTCGTACTCGGCTTCGTTGTTTGAGACCTTCCAGAAGCTATGCAGGACGTACTTGAGTTGTTCACCCATTAGAGAGATCAAGAGTACCCCTGCACCTGCGCCCTCGAGGTTGAGTGAGCCGTCGAAGTACATCACCCAGTGCTCTGGGCGCTCAGTTGGAGTAGGTAGCTGATTGTCCCGCCACTCCGCCATGAAGTCGACTAGTGCCTGCGACTTGATGGCTGTGCGTGGCTTGAAGTCGATGTTGAGGGCGCCGAGTTCGACTGCCCACTTGGAGATTCTTCCAGTAGCATCTTGGTTCCGCAGGATGTCGCCGAGCGGGTAGTCGGTGACAACGGAAATCGAGTACTCCTGGAAGTAGTGTCGTAGCTTCCGCGAGGTGATGAGCACTGCGTACAGAAGCTTCTGTACTGGCTGGTAGCGTGCCTTGGATTCTGATAGGACCTCGCTGACGAAGTAGACTGGGCGCTGGATTGGATAAGCGTGGTCGTCTTCCTGCCGCTCGACGATGATGGCAGTACTGACCACGTGAGTAGTCGCAGCGAGGTAGAGCAGTAGCTGCTCGCCTTTGCGAGGAGCCGTGAGGACTGGTGGCTTCAATTGAAAGTCCTTGAGCTGGGCAAGGGCTTGGTCTGCCTCTGGAGTCCACACGAACTTCTCTTGATGTTTGAGTAGTTTGAAGAAGGGGAGCCCCTGTTATCCAAGCCTTGAGATGAATCTGTTCAGAGCCGCCATGCACCCGGTTAGCTTTTGCACGTCTTTGATGCACGTGGGAGCCTTCATGCTGGTGATGGTGGAGATCTTCTCGTGATTGGCTTCGATGCCGCGATTGCTGATGATGAAGCCGCGTAGTTTGCCCGACGGTACGCCGAAGACGCACTTGTTCGGGTTGAGCTTCCAGCGGTACTCGAGCAGGGATGCGAAAGTCTCTTCAAGATTGGTGATGAGTGTGCTGGAGTTTCTGGTCTTGACGACCACGTCATCCACGTAGGCTTCGACTATCGTATGGACCTCCCTGGGCCCACTACCCCTTGGGTATCAGGACCGACTACTCGGTGGGCCCTTGGGACTACCCGGCTTGCGCTACACGACACCTGAAGGCGTGGAGCACAAGGACTGCAGAGGAGAAGTACTCGGTTAGGAAGTTGTACATGTCCTGCACTGTATGGAAGACTCCTAGACGTACTCGACTAGTACTCTCTCCCCACTCCGACTTGTAACCCTGCCTCCCGGACTATATAAGGTGAGGCAGGGACCGTTCTCTAGGAACACAACACATCTCATACAACCCACGACGCTCTATTGCACCATCTTGTAATCGAGCCCAATCAATCCAGAGCTACGTAGCATACAAGACGTAGGGTATTACGCACTACGCGGCCCGAACCTGTCTAAATTGTGTGCCACGTGTCTCTTCCTTCGAGTTACCGATCTCGGCGAGGCCACATTCATCTACTTCGGGTACTCCCCTTAGTAGGTTGCCGGTCTAAAACACCGACACCGGCGCGCCGGTAGGGGGCTCTCGCCCGAGATCACATGGCGAACTCGACGCTCTCCTCGTCTACTTCAAGCCAACCGTCGCCTTCAACCGCAGCGACACCTTCCGTTCGGCGCCCGGGTCCGCACCGGCCGACGGCGCGGGCTCCTTCCGCGCCGTCTAACCATGCAGCCCAACCCGAAGACCGGCTTCGTGACGCTTCCCGAAGTTGTCACAGGAGAACTCGCCGGCAAGTTCGGCGAAATTTCGCTTTTCAACGACCACGCTGACTTCGAGCTCGAGTCCGCTTCCAACTCGAACTCGACATCTCCATGGGCCATCGCTTGCGAGTCGGCTACTCAGCCATCGCAGGCTGTCCCCTCACCTCGTGAGCGCTCCGCGCGTGGCCCCCGCACCCTCAGCCGGGCCCACACGGGGGCTCCCTCTTCGCGCCAGGCCGGCAAGGAGCCCGTACCCGAGTACAACTCGGACTCCGACACCACCCCCGACCACGCTTCGGACTCCAGCCCTCTCTCTGAGTTCTACTTGAACCCGGATTACGAGTTTGACTTCGGGTCGGACCCTGAGGAGCCCGAGTCCGAGGACAACTCCACTGAGCTTCCCTTGTCAGGACCGGCCTCTGGGCTGGTTATAACATCCACACCGGCCAGGAGATTCGTCTGCGGCGGCACCGCAAGCCTCGCCGACCCGATAAGTGGAGACTCACGCTACGTCGCCTACATCGACTCGCTACCGTTCCAGGAGGGAACGCCACTAGCCCGGGCTGACTCAAGCACAACAACTGAGGTGGCGCCTTCGGAGTCTAGCCTTGGCACCCCCGATCGCCAAGTCTTCATGGCTACTGGCGACGCCCTAGGGCCTTCAGGGATGGCCCAAGACAGATACCTGGAAGACATCTCCTCTGACGAGCTCTCCACTGATGCTCCACCAAACGAGAACCCTGCGGACAGAGACGCTCGACGTGAGCGTAACCGGAAGTGCAGCGAACGTCGCCGACGCCTCCGCGACAACTTCCCTGTCCGCAATCTTGCAGAGGCTCTCGAGGCGGTCGAGAGCAGAGTACACACTACCCCTGATCAATGCCTCATGTTGATCACAACGATCGCACGCCAGGCTCAGGGCATACGCGCTGGAGAGGTCATCGCCAAGCTCGCTGAAGACGCCTACTTCATGCGGGTCGACAACAGAGTCAACCAACCTCCTCCAGCTACGCCCCGCGACAACGAAGCCACGAGTCGCGGTGCCAACAACGGTCCCAACCGTACTCGGGCCGAGCTCCCCGCCCGAGCCCAACCGTCGTCGCTCCAACACCGGCGGACCTCCACGGCGTGACAACAAAACCGCGAGGTCGTCCCCCACCGCGCTCCGGCCGGCGGCGGTGGCAACGACCCCGACGGCGGCGGCGGCGGCGGCGGCGGAAGCTCCAATCATGGAGCCAACGGGAAGGGCCGATGGCGGCGGCGGTCGCGGCGGCCGAGGCCACGCGAACGCCCACGCCTCCGGTGCCTCACGGGCGGCTACGATGCTCGCCGAAGATTGAGGAGCCGCGGCGAAAGAAGTCGACCACCTTGCAGCGACGGCGACGGCTTCCCCGCCTTCTCACCTCGACTTCGCAACTTGCTCCTCCCCGACAAGTTCAAGCCTTTGGGGATCACCAAGTACGACGCGAAGCGGACCCCATCCAGTGGCTCAGGTGCTACGCCCTCTCCATCGAGAACGCTGGCGGCAACAACGACACCAAGTGCCTCTACTTCCCCTTCGCCCGGACCAAGCTCCACTCACATGGCTCGAGTCGCCGGACAAGCACTCGATCGACAAGTGGGACCAGGCCGAAGGAGTAGTTCACCGAAGAACTTCGCAGCGCCATGGGCCGATTGGGTACTCGCATGGACCTGGCAATGGTCAAGCAGGAACAAGGCGAGACCCTCCGCAAGTACATGCGCCGCTTCTTCGACAAGCGCGCTACGGCGTCTACGTCACCGACAAGGAGGTCATCGACCTCTTCCAAGACGGTCTTTACCACCGCCGCACCTTCGAAGACTTCGGTCGTTGCCGCCCCAGGTCCATCCCCCACCTCAAGGACATGATAACGTCCCGGCGGATGAAGAAGACAAGGCCAATGCCAAGTATGACGCCATCCGTGGCAAGAGCAAGCGAGAACCGGGCGGCGGCGGCGGTAGCAACGCGAACCAAGACGGTCCGCAACAACAACAACAACAACAACAACAACAACTCTGGGTCCCAACCACAAGCGCAAGCCGTACAACACCGTCGCGGCTATCCGGCGCCTGCGAAGGAGAACTCGAAGAAGAACTCCGGCGGCTTCAAGGACTCCGTCGAAGGAAAGGTGCCCGTGGCACCCAAACGGCAGCCCACACCACCGAGCAATGCTACCAACTCGTGCACGCACTCAAGGATACGCCGGAGCCACCGCACCCTCACGACAAAAAGGGCAAGAAGAAGGACGGCGACAACAATGACTTTTAAGAGCCAGACAAGACCGTCAACGTCCTCTTCGGCGGACTGCCCAGCAGGCGGGAGCAGAAGGCTACCCGTCGCGAAGTCATGTCCATTGAGCCAGCGGTCCCAACCCCTCTCAGGTGGTCGGAGGTACCCATCACCTTTTCCCGCGCGGATCAATGGACCAGCTTCTCTGAACCAGGACGGTTCCCCCTCGTCCTGAAGCCGGTGGTCGCGGGCTCCAAACTCAACAAGGTGCTCATCGACGGTGGAAGCGGGCTCAACGTCCTTTTCACTAATACCTTGAAGAAGATGAAGCTCGACATCACCCACATGCTCACCAAGAGCAACACACCCTTCTACGGCATCGTCCCCGGCAACGTGGCTATTCCACTGGGCTTAGTGGTCCTGCCAGTTACCTTCGGGGCATCTCGGGACAACTATCATACCGAGTACATCAAGTTCGAGGTCGCAGACTTCGAAACTTCCTACCACGCCATCCTTGGCAGACCGGCCATCGCCAAGTTCATGGCGGTAACCCACTACACCTACTTGGTACTCAAGATGCCAAGCCCAGTCGGTGTATTCTCTCTTCAAGGGGACTTGAAGATCTCTCACGACTGCGGCACAGAAGCCGTGGAGATCGCCTCTACGAACCAAGTGCCCAACGCGATGATGGAGGTCTACACCGCGTCGAAGAAGCTTGCTACAAGTGAACTCGACATCCCAGAGAAGTCTGACAGCGCCAACAAGCCTCGCCCACCGAGGAGGTACTCGTCAAGACGATCGACCTCGGAACGAGCGACCCCGGCAAGACCACCACCATCGGGGCCGGCCTCGACCCCCCAATAGGAAGACGCGCTCACCGGCTTCCTTCGGCTAACCGCGACATCTTCGCGTGGAAGCCGCGGACATGCCAGGAGTGCCCGGGGAGCCGATTGAGCACCGCGTCAACGTCGATCGTAAGGCCACCCCCAAGCGACAACACCTCCGACGCTTTGCCGACGACGGACGAGACGCCATCAAGAAGGAACTCGCCAAACTACTCGCGACCGGCTTCATCGAGAAGTCTTCCATCCCGAGTGGCTCGCCAACCCCGTCCTCGTCCGCAAGAAGAACTCAAACGAGTGGAGGATGTGCGTCGACTACACCGACCTCAACAAGCACTCGCCCCAAGGACCCCTTCGGGTTGCCGCGGATTGATCAAGTCATCGACTCCACGGCGGGCCGCGACTCGCTCTGCTTCCTCGATCGCTACTCCGGTACCACCGCATCGCGATCAAGGAAGAAGACCAGAGAAGACCGCGTTCATCACCCCCGTTTGGCGCGCTTCGCTACACGACCATGTCCTTCGGGTTGAAGAACGCCGCGCCACCTACCAACGAGCTATCCGGGCTCGCTTCAAAAGGCAACTCAACAAGAACGTCGAAGCTTACATGGATGACGTGGTCGTCAAGACCAGAAACTCCAGTACCCTCATCGACGACCTTGAAGAGACTTTCGCATCACTGCACGAGTACTGTTGGAAGCTCAACCCGAACAAGTGCATCTTCGGTGTACCTTCGGGCAAACTACTCGGCTTCATCATCGCCCGCCGCGGCATTGAAGCCAACCCCCGAGAAGATCTCCGCCATCACCGAGATGAAAGCTCCCACAAGCATCAAAGATGTCCGAGAAGCCGACCGGTGCATGGCGGCGGCGAACGATTTATCTCGAGGCTAGAGAACGGGGGCTCCCCTTCTTCAAACTACTCAAGCATCAAGAGAAGTTCGTGTGGACTCCGCAGGCGGATCAATCCCTTGCCCAGCTCAAGGACTTCCTATCGAAGCCACCGATCCTCACGCTCCTCACAAGGGCGAGCGGCCATCGCTCTACCTCGCCGCGACTACCCACGTGGTCGCACCGCCATCGTCGTCGAGCGGCGAGGAAGACGACCACGCCTACCCGCTCCGGCGCCCCGCCTACTTCGTCGGCCGAGGTTCTATCAGAGTCCAAGGCCCGCTATCAGCCTGTGCAGAAGCTCCTGTACGCAGTACTCATCACCTCGCGGAAGCTACGACACTACTTCCAGGAGTACTCGATCTCCGTCGTCACCGACTACCCGCTCGGCGACATCCTACGGAACCAAGATGCTACTGGAAGAATTTCCAAGTGGGCGGTCGAGCTCGGCGCCCTCACTATCGACTTCAAGCCACGCACAACCATCAAGTCGCAGGCACTAGTCGACTTCATGGCAGAGTGGCGGGAGAACCAGCAGCCTACTCCCACGGTGCGACCAGAGCATTGGGTGATGTACTTCGATGGCTCACTCAACCTCGAGGGAACAGGTGCAGGGGTACTCCTGATCTCTCCAACGGGCGAACAACTCAAGTACGTCCCGCATCTTCCGGAAGGTCTCAAACAACGAAGCCGAGTATGAAGCCCTTCTACATGGGCTCCGCCTCACGCTTTACCGGGCATCAAGCGGCTACTAGTCTACGGCAACTCCGCAGTGGTCATTAACCAAGTCAATAAGTCCTGGGACCGCAACAAGGAGAACATGGACGCCTACTGCCTGGAAGTCCGCAAGCTCGAGAACAAGTTCTACGGTCTCGAGTTCCACCACATCGTCCGCGACAACAACGTTGCAGCGGATGTCCTCTTGAAGCTTGGATCCACCCGCGCTCAAGTACCAGCGGGTGTCTTCGTTCACGAGCTTCACGCGCCATCCATCCCGAGCCGGCGCCACCGACCACTTTTCGCCCCGCTCGCCCACCGGTCGGGCGGAGGTCATGATGATCGACGTGGACTGGAGGCAACCCTTCATCGACTACCTCAGCGAGCAAAAGGTTCCCTCAGACAAGAACTTGGCCGAGCCGGCTCGTCGCCGTGCCAAGTCCTACGTCCTTGTCGGAGACAAGCTTTACAAGCGGGGCACATCTTCGGAGTACTCATGAAGTGCGTCCCTCGTGAAGAAGGCAAGGACATCTTGGAGGAGATCCATAAGGGCGTTCTGCGGTAACCACGCGTCCTCACACACGCCGGTCGGCAAGGCCTTCCGGCGAGCTTTCTGCGGCCCCACGGCTACGGGGCGATGCCGAAGAACTCGTCGAAGGTGCCAAGGATGCCGGTCGCCTCGCCGACGACAACACGTCCCGGCCTACAAGCTAGTCACCATACCGCCAACCGGCCCTTCGCCCGCCGGGGGCTCGACATGATTGGGCCACCGCCAACGGCGCCGGGAGGTTTCAACGGGGTATTGGTGGCCATCGACAAGTTCACCAAGTGGATCGAGGTCACGCCGGTCACATTCCCCAAGGGCGACAGTACTCGACTTCCTGGATGAACTCGTACATCGCTACGGACTACCCCACCGCATCATCACAGATCTGGGCTCCAACTTCAACAATCACCAGTTCTGGGAGTACTGCGAAAACAGTGGGATCGACGTACGATACGTCTCAGTCGCCCATCCTCGGGCCAACGGACAAGTCGAGCACGCCAACGGGATGGTGCTCGACGCTGTCAAAAAGCGGCTACACGACGCTGCTAACTCCAAAGGGGGCAAGTGGATCAAGGAACTACCCAACGCACTCTGGGGGCTACGGACTCAGCCATCCAAGCCAACGGGGCAATCCCCTTACTTCCTGGTCTACGGCTCCGAAGCAATCCTCCCTACCGACGTCATATGGAACTCGCCAGCAGTGGAGCACTACGACGAAGGCGTCTCAGAAGACAGCAGACGAGTTGACATCGATAGCCTCGAAGAAGCTCGCTGCGCTGCCCTCGTCCAATCAGCAAGGTACCTAGAGGGTATCCGACGCTACCATGATCGCAACGTCAAGGAACGCTCCTTCAACGTTGGAGATCTTGTCCTCCACCGTATCCCGAAACACGGAAGGACTACACAAGCTCGGCTCCCCACGGGAAGGTCCCTTCTCCGTTGCAAAGGTGACCGGCCGGGCTCCTACCGCCTCCGGACACTTGAAGGCGAAGACATCAACAACTCGTGGAACGTCGACCAGCTCTGTCGATTCTACGCCTAGTCTACACGACTACTCCGGGGTTCAAGTCTACATGACTACATCAACACCCTCTGCCGCCGTAAGCGGCCTCCCGGTCCCGGCTCTAGTCTCGGACTTCCCCTCTCCGAGGATCCGGCCCGTGCGGCTACCTACGGATCTGGGCTGCGACGAGCGTCAAGGACTCTAGCGACGGTCTACTAAGAGACATGTACTCCAAGATCTAGCCTACACGGCTACTTACGGATCTCTCGCCGAAAGCGGCTACCCGCTCTAGCACTACTCGGTCGTAAGCGGCCTCACGGTCTAAACGGCTTCTCTATAACTACGGCCCTGGCCATCCAGGTGTACTTCTTCAGTAATAAAGTTTGATCGTTCAATCAACTTCTTTACTTCCTACTCCCTTCAATGGGATCACTACCGCTGAGTGCGACTACTCGCATTCACTCCACGATGGGGGCTCCGCACTCTGAGATCGCGACTACGAGTACTCATTGCTGGAAATTCTCTGTCATTAATACTTAAGCAATCCATTACAATTGTTTTTGTACAACTTTGGCTACTAGCTATCTATTACAGGGCTACTGGAGATTAAGCTTATCAGCTACTTGCTCCGCGATGGGAACCATCTGCTCCAGCAGCTCCGAGTACTGCTCGTCGGTGCAGTTGGCGGCTACCCCGCCAGCGACTACTTCCACTGGGGCCTTCGGGAAGTAGGACTTCATGAAGGCTAAGACCTGCTTTGGGATCGACCTCGCCATATGCTTCACATAAGCTGCTAGCCGGCTTGGGGCTTCCTTGAGGCGATCCACCAGTGGAGCAATCTTGGGGCCGCCCGGGTGCGGCACCAAGAGCCTTGCGATCGGCAGCGCGGCGTCCTCAAGCTCCTTCGGTTGGGCCCGCCGGCGCCTCGCGGTCTTCATTCAACTTCGCAATGATTTGTAGCAGGTTGACGAGATCGCGGTCGGATGCAATCCCAGGAGCTCCATGTGCTTCTCGCACTCGAAGGCAAGTTCTTTGTAGTCGAGCTCGAGTACCTGGCGGGGTTCTTGCTCCCGGTAGAAGAGATTCTTCATGCTCGTCTCCGAGGACTTTGGTTGCTCCACCTGGCCCTCAAGCTCTGCAACACAGCAACAGTACAGCGGGTCAGATTATCTCTCGACCTCCAACAACTACCCGACAAGTCCAGCGGCGTACCTTTGTTCTTGTTGCGGAGGCTCTTATTCTTCCGCACCAAGTTGTCGCCCTTCGCCTGCAACTCTTGGACATCATTGTGATATTTGGCGAAGGCGGCGTCGAGCTTAGACTACATGGCGGCCGCGTGCTTCCGCGACTTCAAAAGCTGCTCTTCCAGAGCCTCAGCCCGGAGCACCGTGTCACCAAAACCCTGCAGCATGTTGGACTTCTCGCGGGACCTCTCCGCGACGTCCTGCACAGACAACACACGTCAACAAGTACTCAACAACAGCGGATTGACTACTCAGAAGCTACAGCTACTTACCTTCATCCACTTTGCTCGGCACCGGCGGACGCCTCCGGGTGCTTAGCCACCGTCGTCGGGTCGACAAGATCGTCCGCGAGCAGTTCTATCCCGCCACAACTACTCGCGGCGGCCTCCGTCATTGGCGCGAGTGGATGGGCTGCGTCTCGGATCTCCGGGGGAGCGGATAGCCACCTCCGCAGCGATCTCTGCGGCGACGTGATGACTCCCTCTCCTCCCGGCCGCCACGGCGGCTTCCTCGACGACTTCCTCCATGGGCTCGGGGGCTCCTCCCGGCGGCCTTCGGCACGTATGGTGTCGACTTCGCATGGCACCCCCGCGGGGGATGTTACTCCTTTCGGCCTCGGCTTTGTCAAAGAGACGACAAGTGTATCAACAACTACGACTACCCGTCGAGGAACTCTCCGGCTTCGAAGAGTACTCACCTTCGACTACGGCGGCCTCCGGCAACGGCGCTTCGGTAGCCGGCGGCTCGGGCACCGCTTGGGAAGCAGGAGTGGGCTCCTCGGCGGGCGCCTCGACTTCTTCTGCCACCGCCGAAGAGGGTTCATCTCCGTCCCAGGACAGATCTGTTGATTTCCTGCAGAAGCACACACAATTGGTCGTCAGTCAACCTCGACTACTACAACAAGTACTACTCGGGAAGATGCAGTACTTACAAGCTTGACCGGACTATTGTCACGGTCGGGGCACTGAGGATGCTAGCAATGTCTACCAGTCCACCCTCGGCGGGCGCCTCCTCCTGCGCCCCTACGGCCTACGCCTCCTCTCGCGGCAACGGCGACCGGCGCAGTGCCCTCCTGCGCTCCCGTAGCCACCACCTCTTCAACGGCGGTGGCTGCGGGCTCCGTGCTCTCTTGTGGAGCAGGGGGCTGGCGCTCCAATCGCGCCAAGAGCTCCTCGACAGTGGGGGCTGGACTACGACTTCCGGCCGGCTCCCCACTGTGTCCCATCCGCCTTCGTCGCCCTCCTCGACGGGCTCCGCTGGCGGCACCTCCTGCATATAAGGAAGACTACTCATCAGCAAGCGTACGCGTACGATGGGTACTCGACTATTCTAGTCAAGACATCTTACCTCCTGAGGCGTGGTCTCTGAGACCTTCAGCTTCTTTGTCACCCACTTGCGGGCGGGGTTGCGTGGCTTCCGCCGCGGCGCAGCCAGGCTAGCCTCCAGGCTAGTCGGCGGGTCTTGCACAAGAGGCACATGAGGTAAGCCTGGATGGCTAAACCTCGACCGCAGCTGAAAACGGTCTTGCAACGTCTCCTCGTCGTCGTCGTCGTCATCGGCCTTGGCCTTCCCTTCCTTCGGGATCTCAATCCCATGAGGGGGCGGCTGCGGCTCGGAGACGAACTTTTTCAAGTCATCCTGCAAAGGCACAAGACATCAGCACGTCTACCCCAAGCAAGGACTACTCGACTAGGGGAGCACGACTACTCACCTCCTTCGGCAGGCGCGCGGCGGAGTACTCCTGGACAGGGCACGCCGTGTACGGCGGCATATCCTTGAAGATCCGCGTCAGCCTCTCGATGATGTCGTCGTCGTCCATCTCGCCTCCGGGCATCCACGACGTGTCGTCGTCGCCGGTGAACTCGAAGCCCAAGGTGTCACGGGCCATCGGTGGGCCACCCTCCGCTTCATGAAACTGAAGGCCACGTGCTCGGCCCTCAGTCCAGCTTCCCTGAGCACCTTGATGCGTGCCAGCAGCTCGGGGAGCTAGATCCCTTCCTGCATGGTGGGCTCCGTGTTCCACCACTCGCGGTGCTTGGGCTGCCTTCCGCTCAGCTTCGGCAGGCCGGGGTGGTGGTTTGTGATGTAAAACCACCTCGTCTTCCAATCGCTGTTGGAGTCAACGAGCTTGTACACCAGGTACTGCTCCGCGGCGTCTTCTCTCAACTGGATGCCGGCTCCTCCGACTACTCTTGGATTGGTGGCGCTCGGCTGCGGCTTCACCCGAAAAAACTTCCGGAAGAGGATCCAGTGCGGCTTGATCCCAAGGAAAGCTTCACAAAAATGCACGAAGACCGCGGTATGGAAAATACCGTTAGGGTTCAGATTCAGGTACTCGACTCCATAGTACCCGAGGAGGCCCTTGAAGAAATCACTAGCCGGGAGCGCAAGTCCGCGCTCCACGAACCGCGCAAACATTGGAATCTCGTCCTCGGCTTTCTCCATCGGATATGGATCTCCGGCGGCGACCCTCCACATATCAACTTCTTTTTCCCGGATGAATCCGCTGTTCAGGAGGGCCAACAGATCTTCGGTCTTCACTTTTGATTTCTTCCACTCGCGGCTTGGATCGGCCCGCGGTGGAGACATTGGCGGTCCTGCTTCAGTGGCAGCTGCGGCGGCCTCTTCGCGGCCCCTCTTCTTCCCGGCGGCCTTCGCAGACTTGGACGGTGAAGGCTTCATTCTCCAAGTGCAGGGCGTCTTCACGTGCATCCGCTCGGGGGCTACCCTAAAAGCTCTGGGTGGTGGCGCACTTGGATCTACTAAGGCGGCAGCGTGCGCTGGAAGTAGATCTACCTCAGATGGAATCGAAATGACTACAACACAGATGGGTGGAAAACCCTAAGGGTTGTGGTTTCTATTTATAAGTCAAACCGGTCCTCCAACGGCCGGAACGATAAGTCCGCGCGCGGCTAACTCAGCGGCTGCGCGTGACCCTTCGTATTCTACTAGTCGACGCGCCTCACCTCGGGGGCTCGGCTACTTCTACTCGACTACCTGGGCAGCGGCAAGGCTCAGGAGCGTCTCAGGACACATTCTTCAAGATGACCCTTCAATTCGAGAGGAAGTACTCGACTCAAGGCTCGGGGGCTCCGTGCCACGTGTCCTTCGGTTTTTTCTCTCTGGATTTTTCGGGATTTTCTTGCCAAGACTTGAGATGGACCCTCAGCCAGAGCCTGCGGCTCAACCTAAGGCTCGGGGGCTACTCCATATGGAGTGCGATTTTGCAGTCGCACCTCCTTATCAGCTCCAGCTTCAAGACAAGACGGGCATTTCTTGAAGACTTTCGAAGGCAGCACTCAAGGACGCTTGGGACTACTCGAGAAGACTTCAAGATTGCTCAAACATCAGCTGGAGTACATTCCAGCCTCGGGATACTTCGACTACTCTTGAGGACTTTTGACTTGTAGTACTCAGGGACGCTTGAGGACTACTCGTTAAGGCCATCAAGACTACTTGAAGTTATCCTTCTCGACTACAAAGTACTCGGGGGCTTGTCGTATGGACCTCCCTGGGCCCACTACCCCAGTGGGTACCAGGACCGACTACTCGGTGGGCCCTTGGGACTACCCGGCTTGCGCTACACGGCACCTGAAGGCGTGGAGCACAAGGACTGCAGAGGAGAAGTACTCGGTTAGGAAGTTGTACATGTCTGCACTTTGTATGGAAGAATCCTAGACGTACTCGACTAGTACTCTCTCCCCACTCCGACTTGTAACCCTGCCTCCCGGACTATATAAGGTGAGGCAGGGACCGTTCTCTAGGAACACAACACATCTCATACAACCCACGACGCTCTATTGCACCATCTTGTAATCGAGCCCAATCAATCCAGAGCTACGCAGCATACAGGACGTAGGGTATTACGCACTACGCGGCCTGAACCTGTATAAATTGTGTGCCACGTGTCTCTTCCTTCGAGTTACCGATCTCGGCGAGGCCACATTCATCTACTTCGGGTACTCCCCTTAGTAGGTTGCCGGTCTAAAACACCGACATCGACGTTCTTGTTGAGTTGCCTCTTGAAGCAGGCCTGGATAGCTCGTTGGTATGTAGCGCCGGCGTTCTTCAACCTGAAGGACATGGTCGTGTAGCAGTACGTGCCAAACGGGGTGATGAGCGCGGTCTTCTCCTGGTCTTCTTCCTTGATCGCGATCTGGTGGTACCCGGAGTAGCAGTCGAGGAAGCAGAGCAGGTCGCAGCCTGCCGTGGAGTCGATGACTTGGTCAATCCGCGGCAACCCGAAGGGGTCCTTGGGGCGCGTGCTTGTTGAGGTTGGTGTAGTCGACGCACATCCTCCACTCGTTCGAGTTCTTCTTGCGGACGAGGACGGGGTTGGCGAGCCACTCAGGATGGAAGACTTCTCTGATGAAGCCAGCTGCGAGTAGTTTGGCGAGTTCCTTCTTGATGGCGCCCCGTCTATCATCGGTGAAGCGGCGGAGGTGTTGTCGCTTCGGGGTAGCTTTAGGATCGACGTTGAGTGAGTGCTCAATCAACTCCCTGGGCACCCCTGGCATGTCCGCTGGTTTCCACGCGAAGATGTCGCGGTTAGCCCGGAGGAAGTTGATGAGCGTGTCTTCCTATTTGGGGTTAAGGCCTGCCCCGATGGTGGTGGTCTTGCCGTTGTCGCTTGTCCCCAGGTCAATAGTTTTGACCAGAACCTCCTCAGCTGGCTGAGGCTTGTTAGCTTTGTCCGACTTCTCTGGGATGTCGAGTTCACTTGGGGCAAGCTTCTTCGATGCAGCGTAGATCTCCATCATTGCATTGGGTACTTGATTTGTGGAGGCGATCTCCATAGCTTCCGTGTCGCAGTCGTGCGATATCTTCAAGTCCCCTTGTAGCGAGAGTACGCCTGCTGGACTCGGCATTTTGAGTACCAAGTAGGTGTAGTGGGGTACCGCCATGAACTTGGCGATAGCCGATCTGCCGAGGTTGGCATGGTAGGACGTCTCGAAGTCCGAGACTTCGAACTTGACGTACTCGGTACGGTAGTTGTCCCGTGATTCCCCGAAGGTAACTGGCAGGACCACTGAGCCCAGTGGGATAGCCGCGTTCCCGGGGACGATGCCGTAGAAGGCGAGGTGCTCTTGGTGAGCATGTGGGTGATGTCGAGCTTCATCTTCTTCAAGGTCTTGGTGAAAAGGATGTTAAGCCCGCTTCCACCATTGATGAGGACCTTGTTGAGCTTGGAGCCCGCGACCACCAGCTTCAGGACGAGTGGGAACCGCCCTGGTTCGGAGAAGCTAGTCCATTGATCCGCGCGGGAGAAGGTAATGGGTACCTCCGACCATCTGAGAGGGGTCAGAACCGCTGGTTCAATGCTCATGACTTCTTGACGGGTAGCCTTTTGGGCCCGTCTGCTGGGTAGTCCTCCGAAGAGGGCGTTCACCGTCTTGTCGGGTTCCTGGAACTCGCCATTGCCTTCGTCGTTCTTCTTCTTGCCTTTCTTGTCGTGAGGGTGCCGTGGCTCTGGAGTATCCTTGAGTGCTCGCCTGAGTTGGTAGTACTGCTCGGTGGTGTGGTTGCCGTCCAGATGCCACGGGCACTTCTCCTTCAGCAAGTCTTTGAAGCCGCCGGAGGTCTTCTTCGAGTTCTCCTTCGCGGGGCGCTGGGTAGCCGCGACAGTGTTGTCTGGCTTGCGTTTGCGATTGGGACCCGAGTAGTTGTTGCTGCGACCGCCTTGGTTCCCGTTGTTCTTCTTCCGCCACCGCCCGTGTTCTGTTTGCTCTTGCCACGGATGGCGTCGTACTTGGCGTTGGCTTTGTCGTCTTCATCAGCCCATGAGGTGATCATGTCCTTGAGATGGGTGATGGAGCTGGGGCGGCGTCGACCAAACTCTTCGAAGGTGCGACGGTGGTAGAGACCGTCTTGGAAGAGGTCAATGACCTCCTAGTCGGTGATGTCGACTACGGTGGCGCGCTTGTCGAAGAAGCGCCACATGTACTTGCGAAGGGTCTCACCTTGTTCCTGCTTCACCATAGCCAGGTCCATGCGAGTACCCGAGCGGCCCATGGCGCCCGCGAAGTTGCTGGTGAATTGTTCCTTCAACTGGTCCCACTTGTCGATCGAGTACTTTTCGAGTGACTCGAGCCATGTGAGCGGGGCTTGGTCCAGGCAGAAGGGGAAGTAGAGGCACTTGGTGTCGTTGTTGCCACCGGCGTTCTCGATGGAGAGGGCGTAGCACCTGAGCCACTGGATGGGGTCTTGCTTCGCGTCGTACTTGGTGATTCCCAGAGGTTTGAATTTGTTCGGGAGGAGCAAATTGCGAAGCCGAGGAGAGAAGGCGGGGAAGCCGTCGTTGTCGCCTACGGTGGCGGACTTCTTTCGCCACAGTTCTTCAATCTTCTGGCGGGCATCGAAACCGCCATGTGAGGCTCCGGAGATGTGGCTATTCGCGTGGTGTCGACCGCCGCGATCGCCTCCGCCACCGGCCCTCCTGTTAGCCCCATGGGTGGAGCTTCCGCCGTCGCCGCCGCCGCCAGGGTCGCGATGAGGGACGACATCACGATCGCCGCCAGCGGCTACAGTGCTGTTTCCAACTTGAGAGGGTCCGCCGGCCGTTGCACGAGTACGGTTGGGATTGGCCGGCAGCTCGGCTCGAGTACGGTTACGACCGAGGTCCGCACTGCGACTTGTGGCTTCGTTGTCGCGATTCCTGGCGGGGGGGCGGCTAAGTGACCCTGTTGTCAACTCTCATGAAGTAAGCGTCTTCTGCAAGCTTGGCGATGACTTCTCCAGCGCGCATCCCCTGAGCTTGGCGGGTGATCGCTGTGATCGACATGAGGCATTACTCCGGGGTAGTGTGTACCCTACTCTCGACTTGGTCGAGAGCTTCTGCGAGGTTGCAGATGGGGAGGTTGTCTCGAAGACGCTGGCGCCGTTCGTTCTGCTTTCTGTTGCACTCACGTCGAGCATCCCTGTTGGCGTCGGTCTCATCCGCGAGTGCGTTGGCAGACAGCTCGTCTGCGGAGAAGTCTTCGAGGTATCGGTCGCTTGCTGTCCCTAAGGGTCCTAGCGTGTCGCCGGCAGCCATGAAGACTTGGCGATCGGGGTTGCCAAGACTGGAGTCAGAACTCGCCACCTCTGTTGGGGTGTACTCCTCAGCTCGAGCGAGTGGTGTTCCCTCCTGGAAGGGGAGCGAGTCGAGGTAGGCGACGTAGCGCGAGTTCCCGTCTGTCAGGTCTGCAGGCTTGCGGTCTAGCCAGTAGATGAATCTCCCGGCGGGTGTAGATGTTATAACCAGCCCGGAAGCCGGTCCTGACAACGGTTGCTCTGTAGAGTTGTCCTCGGAATCGGGTTCCTCAAGGTCCGACCCGAAGTCGAACTCGTACGCGGGGTCCGAGTAGAAGCCAGAGAGGGGGATGGAGTCCGAGGCTTAGCCGGGGGCGGTGTCGGAGTCCGAGTCGTATTCGGGTACGGGCTCCTTGCCGGCCCGGTGTGTAGTGGGAGCATTCGTGTGGGCCCTGCTGACGTTGCGGGGGCCACGTGTGAAGCGCTCGCGGGGTGGGGAGTCCACATGCGATGGCTGAGTAGCCGGCTCGCATACGATAGCCCACGGGGACGTCGAGTTCGAGTTGGAGGCGGATCCAAGCTCGAAGTCGGCGTGTTGGTTGAAGAGCGAAATTTCGCCGAATTTGCCGGCGAGTTCGCCCATGACTACTTCGGGAAGTGTCACGAGGCCAGTCTCCGGGTTGGGTGGCATGGTGAGGCGGCATTGGAAAGATCCGGTGCCGTCGGCAGTGCAGACCCAGGCACCGAAGACGAAGGTGTCGCCGCAGTTGAAGGCGACGGTTGGCTTGATGTAGACGGAAGCCGTCGAGTTCGCCATGTGATCTTCGGCAAGAGCCCCTACCTGGTGCGCCAGCTGTCGGTGTTTTAGACCGGCAACCTACTAAGAGGAGTACACGAAGTAGATGAATGTGGCCTCGCCGAGATCGGTAACTTGAAGGAAGAGACACGTGGCACACAATTTAGACAGGTTCGGGCCGCGAGGTGCATAATACCCTACGTCCTGTATGCTGTGTGGCTCTGGATTGATTGGGTGCAATTACAAGATGATGCAATCTGATGCGTATGAGCAAGATGAGATAGAGGGGGTCCCTGCCTCGCCTTATATAGTCCGGGAGGTAGGGTTACAAGTCGGTTCAGGGAGAGAGTACTAGTCGAGTACGTCTAGGAGTCCTCTATACAGTGCGGGACATGTACAGCTTCCTATCCGAGTACTTCTCCTCCGTAGTCCTTGTGCTTCACGCCAGCAGGTGCCGTGCAACGCAAGTCGAGTAGTCCCAGGGGCCCACCGAGTAGTCGGTCCTGGTACCCACCGAGGTAGTGGGCCCAGGGAGGTCCATACGACAGGGTTGTCACATTCCGGCCACATGGCTTCGGCTCCGTACAGTAGCCTGAACAGGGTGAACTTGGTGGTTCTTGACTCAGTGGTGTTGTGTAACCAAATGACTCTTGACAGCTCATCAGCCCATTTTCCCTTCTTATGCTCGAAGAGACATTTCTTTATGGCTAAGAAGATTTTCCCATTGTCGCTTTCGAATGCTCATTGGACTAAGGATGGTAAACAGATGCGAAATGAAGCTTCGTCCCAATTGAGTGACAATACTCTCTGAAATCCTAGCAATCAAACTGCTTCCCATTATCAACTGTGAGCTCTTTAGGCATGCCAAACCTGCAAATGATTTGCTGCCAGAGAAATTTTCTGATAGTGGCTGAGGTGATGGTAGCGACAGGTCTTTGAAGGATCGGATGGCGACTAGAGAGGGGGGGAGTGAATAGGAGCCGGTAAAAATTCTTCTCAAAGAACCCAGCCTATACCCTAGACAAATCCCGGTCACACACGAGCGATGGATCGAATCACACACCAACCGCCAAGACAGCAAGGTTATGGATCAACCTCAAGTCTTAGGAACGATTCCTTGAAGCACACACGGAAGCACGAAAGAAGGAAGGGAGGAATCGAACCAAAGAGCAAAGCGACCGGGCTCTCGCGGAGTCGTCCGGCCGGGCGGGCGGATCGTCCGCAAGGCCGCGCGGAGCGCTCCGGCGGGGGGTATCGCGGACTGTCCGCACCCTTGTCGCGGACCGTCCGGCCAGAGCCGCAGACTGTCCGAAAAAGGCAACAGAACCTCCAGAGACGCACCGCGTATAACGGACCGTCCGCGGGGAGCACGCGGACTCTCCGCCAGGCACCCGCGGACTATCCGCCCGGCACACGCGGACCGTCCGAAACTTCGCCCAACCAAAACTCGAAAACACCGCGGATCAAAAGTGAAGCCGAGCAAGAACACGAAGAACACGCGACGAACACGCACGGCGCGGACCGTCCGCCAGGTCCACGCGGACCATCCACGAGGCAGGGACAGAGCAGAAAACTGCTCGACCCCGAAGGTCAACTCCTCCAATCCATCACCGGATCTCCCAAACGGTAGAAGCTGTTGAAACAAGAGTTTGGGGACATGAAAAGCGTCAACCAAGGATGCTATACCCCAAAAATTTTGCCTCCTGACTTCTTAAATCATCGGGAATCGCGGATCCTTTGAACACCACCAAAAACTAGAGCTCCGAACGAGAATCCTTGAATCGAAGTGGTTTCCCGGTGTTAGAGGGCACAAGATCAATCCCAAAGATGCACAAGACATCCATCCATGTTTCCCTCAAACAAATCCGGGGAGAAACCCACTCAAATCCGCGTAATCACACCAAGAACAAAGGCACCAAAAACAAGCACGAAAAAGACCACGAAAATCACAACGCCGAATCTTCTATACAAACCAGGAAAGATTCACGAGATCTAGCATGCCGCCCTAGCATCCATCCCTCTCAACAAATCTCTCATGAAGCTCTCATGCTAGCCTAGAGAAAATGGAGAAGAAAATAGTACAGGAAAATGAGAAAATGGGAGGGGGAAATAAAACCCTAAGTCGCGGAGAGAGAGAGCCATCCACACACACTCATGGCTTATATATCGGGTCCCGCCTGTTGACGCAAAATGTGCACCTAGCGCCAAGCACACAGCAAGCCGAACAAGCTAGCTTCACACGTGCAGAGAATCACAAGACGTGCCAGTCAATTTTCCCTGACAATTAACAAAAGACAAAGTAGTTAAATACCAAAGCTTGGAACTTGCCGGGTGGTACCAGACATTTCCATATTTACGGCTATTAAGCCAAATGGGATGACATATAGCTATAGAAAAGCTATCTGCCAGCAAACTGAAACCATTCGGGAGCTTTTAAAAGGAAAAAGTAACATAGCCGAATGGGTGACGCAAGCATGACGGAGATCGGTCTTCGTTCGGACAAAGATGCACATGCACAAGATCGCGACCGATCCCCGTGGTGATCAATGTTAAATAAATAAATGAAGTAAAGCGCAAGCATAAACATGTAATAAACAAGCATGCATAGATTCCAAAGCACTAGTCTACCGCATGTCTAGGTACTTTAAAACCCGTCGGGTACGACACCAAGCAAATCTATCCACCGCATGATACAACTTGCTTGGGATCGTGCCACTTTCCACAAATAGATCTATCCACCGCATGATACAATCTAAATATGGAAAGCTAAAAGCATACATTACGCACGTGTTTTACTCGTGAAGAACATAACCGAATACGGCTGAACAGCCGATTCGGGGTCCATGAAGAAGGAACGAACATTACCAAGCGAGATAAATCTATCAGATTGATTTGAAATCTAATCCACCGGATGACTAGCTCCAAAACAACCCAAAAACCTGCATCTACCGCGTGATACCTAGTTCTTTCAAGATTTATACAAACATTGGCAAGCTTGAACCCGCAACACGTAACAACCTAGATCGATTCGGTTTCGGCTGTCAAAGAGCACGTGATCCACGTGTTAAATTAGCCAAAGGGACGAACTTGACTCGCATGAGGATCATCAAAAGGTATAAAGCCGATCCAAACCCATCTAGATTGGGCAAAAGGTGTTACATGAATTTAAACATAAAGCAAAAACTCAAAGCAACACGGGGTAACTTAATGAATCTATTGAATCTTGCCAAAATTCAATAGAGCCGATAACTAGCTTCAAGCTAGATCTTAGCCTACTGCATGGCTCATGACCTAACAAGAAACCCTCTTGAACCAAGCTTGAATCTACCGCATGACACTAAGCATGGTAACAAGACTACTTACATCGATCTAAATCCACCGCATGATACTAGATATGATACAAGGTTGCCGGTACTCACGGAGGTCGACGGATCGATGAACCCTCTCGAAGAACTCGATGACACGAAAAATGGACTCTAGGGTTTGGCGTAAAGCCGGTTTGTATTGAGAATGATTACGTATATCTGTTACATACATTCAGGGCTCATATTTATACCCTGCCAAGCACAACCTCGATGATACCTAATTTATCTCTAAGCTTGATCGCTTATCCATCCATTCGTCCTTCCCGCTTGAGCCACGTCACCGTACAATCCCGCAAAATCAGCTCAACAGTTCCCTTGCCGAACAGAAGCATATAGCCGACCGCGGATTTTTCTGCCGAATGCATCTGAAGAAACCTTCCTTCCGCCGGACGGATTTTTTCACAGGGTTGGAACCACAAGTCAGACTCCTTACCAAATTTTGGTGTTAACACATGCCCCTTCAATTACGGGATAAAAGTGATTTTATTCCGGAATTGACTCCAGCCACCAACGTCTTCAAATCGAATCTGTTCAACACCTGTTCTCTCTCTTCGCAATCCGCCGGAATCTTCGTCTAGATCCAAACCCTAGATCCCCTTGTTCTGAGCTCGAATCCCCAATGGCGGCTCAAAATCAAGCCGCTCAGGTAAATTCCTCTACCATAAGCTTCATTCGGCATTTAGGTTTTCAATTTTTACCTGAGATTTCTTTTCCGCTTTCCTTCAGGAGCTTTCCACCGAGCTTTTGATTCGTACCGAGGCCAATTCAAGATCCTACTACCTTGGTCCTGTGGGAGTTTCTGATCCTCGAGAATTTATCGCAGCTGAATCCCGAAGGATCCCCTTCAAAGCGGCTCTGACCACACCTCCTCAGTGGCAGGATGCTTTCAAGAACTGGCCCTTGCCCCCAATCGCAGGCTGGAAAAATTGGTACCAGAGGATCCTTGCGGATAAGAGTGCCAGGACCCAGAATTGGGATACCCTCCACATTTCTCAATGCTTGGAGTTATCTTTGGCCGAGACCCCCAAAAACGAAGACCTCTTGATAGCGGCTTGCCACTTCTGGTCAAATGGCGTCAATGCCTTGCTTTTTGGTCACGGCCCGATGTGCCCAACTCTGGCCGATGTGTACATGATTACCGGCCTTGACATTACAGGCTCTGTTCGTCCCTGGGATTTCAAAGGTTCCACCAGACAAACAGGGGTGAAACCAGGGAGCGGATACAAGAATTATATCCTGAATCACATGAAGGACGGCCCCCTTGGTGAAGTTGAATACAGGGCGTTTCGAACATGTGGCTATGCGGGTTCATCTTCTCGTGGTAAAGCCAATGAGCCCACCCTAAATCATATTGCAATGACTTCACACCTAGCCAATGGCAATCGCTTCCCTCTTGGGAAATACCTCCGGGCGTGTGTACCACATGCTTCATCAATCCGTCACCCAAATGTACACCGACCAGAGGATAGCATGTGTCAACGGTCCCCGGTGGTTTGTCCAAATGTGGCCGCCGTTGACGCAAAATGTGCACTAAGCGCCAATCACACACAAGCCGAAAAGCTTAGCTTCGCACGCGCGAGAGAGAAAGTGACGTGCCGCTCAATTTTTCCTGAAAATTAACAAAAGATAAAACAGTTAAATACCAAAGCTTGGAACCTACGGGTGGTACCGGGCGAGTTCCATATTTACGGCTAAGAAGCCAAGCAAGACGACATGTAGCTATGCGAAGCTACCTGTCTAAGAACCACAACCATTCGGGTAACCGCGAAGGGAAAAAGAACATTGCCGAATGGGTAACATAAACATGACAACGATCGATCTTTGAATAAACATGGATGCATGTGCAAAGCCATGACCGATCCTCATGAAGATTAACACTAAATGAAGTAAAGCACGAACATGATCATGTATTAAATGAGTATGCATAGATCAAAGCACTAGTCTACCGCATGTCTAGGTACTTTAAGATCCGTCGGGTACGATCACAAACAAATCTATCCACCGCATGATACAACTTGCATGAAAAACGTACCACTCCCCGCAAATAGATCTATCCAGTAGCGCATGATACAATCTAAATACGGAAAGCTAAAAGCATACATCACTTAAGGCACGAACGAGGCACGTGATCTACTCATGAAAATATAACCGAATACGGCTGAACGTACGATCCAGGGTCCATGAAGAAGGAACAAACATTACCACGTGAATAAATCTATCAGATTGAATTGGAAATCTAGTCCACCGGATGACTAGCTCCAACGCAATCCCAAAACCTGCATCTACCGCATGATACCCGGTTCTTTCAAGATTTATACGCACAAAGCAAGCTCGAACCCGCAACACGTAACAACCTAGATCGATTCGGTTTCGGCTATCAGAAGGCACAAGATCCACGTGTCAAAGACACGAAACCTGCCCTTGCACGGATCTTAAGAAGAAAAGAGCCGATCCAAACCCATCTAGATTGGGCAAGAATGTATTACATGAATTAAAACATAAAGTAAAACTCATGATAACACGAGGTAACTTAATGAATCTATTGGATCTTGCCAAAATCCAATAGAGCCGATAACTAGCTTCGAGCTAGATCTTAGCCTACCGCATGGCTCATGATCTAACAAGAAACCCTCTTGAACCAAGCTTGAATCTACCGCATGACACGAAGCATGGTAACAAGACTACTTGCATCAGATCTAAATCCACCGCATGATACTAGACATGATACAAGGTTGCCGGTACTCACGGAGGTCGACGGATCGATTGGTCCTCTCGAAGAACTCGACGACACGACAAGGGACTCTAGGGTTTGGCGTAAGGCCGGTGTGTATTGAAGAATGAACGTGTTTTGTTACATACATCCAGGGATCGTATTTATACCCTGCTGATTACAACTGCGAATGGATTCATTGCCTAACTAAACTTGATCGCCTGTCCATCCATTCGCTTCCTCCGATTGAGCCACGTCATCGTCCAATCCCGCAAAATCAGCTCTCTTTTGTTCTTTTGCCGAACCGGAGCGATAGCCGACCGCGGATCCTTCGCCGAAAATCTCCGAAAATATCTTTCCTTCCACCGGACGGACTCTTTTCCGAATCGGACCCACATGTCATACTCCTTACCAAATTACCGGTGTTAACACATGCCCCTTCAATTGTGGGATAAAAGTAATTTTGTTCCACAATTGACTCTAGCCACGAATCCTTGAGCCAAACCTGTCAACACCTGTTCTTCGCAATCCACCGGACTCTTCGTTCAGATCCAACCCTAGATCCCCTTCGTTCCGAGCTCGAATCTCCAATGGCAACTCAGAACCAAGTCGCTCGGAGTAAATTCACCCCTCCAAACCTTTGTTCGGCATTGGGTTTCCAATTTTATCCGAGATTTTCTTCTTCTCGCTCTCTTCCGGGAACCTTCTCTTGCTCTCGAATCTTTGCCAATCTCTCGGTCTTCTTGCAAACAGTGCACATCCCCAAACCGCAATGGTGCGCCGTCTCAACCGCCGCCGCGCCTCCGACGAGGCTGAGGGAAGCAGCGCTAATGCGCGCAGGCGGTGATGATCATCAATTTCTCCTCGTCGATCTTCCTTTTGATCTTCCTTTGCCTTGACAATCATCTCCCCTTTTCAGGTTGATTCAGTGGAATCCGCCTCGCGCGCCGGCCAATCAGCCCCTCCCTGACGACTCTTCAGAGTCCGATGGCCACTCCCCGGTACCGTACGGGGAAGCAGATGCTATTCGCTTCAAGGAGGAGCTAGAGGCGTCCCGTCTCGAGCTGGAGGACGTCTCCAAAAAAGCGGGCGTGGCCGAACTAGAATGGGAGGACCAGCGGAAACAGCTGCTGGAGGCCATCGATGGTATGGCTCTGATTCTTGATTCAGCCCAGCCTTTGATGCTAATCCTTTCTTGTTTGTCTTTTGCAGCCCGTGATGCTGAGCTCAACCAGCTAAAGGCGCTGGTAGAGCAACTGGCCGAGAAGGTGAACGCCCACGGCGACACGCCGGCGGAGCGCCTGGCCGCGGTGGAGCGCCGCATCGACGAGGTGGCCGTCCATGGCGTTCGTTTGGGCACCACCTTGGGCCTGGCTGCGATGGCGACGCATACGGATGTCGACTATTCCACCGGGCCGCGTGGCTTCTAGGGGCGGCGCGCGGGAGGATATCGACGAGATCGAGCTCATCTGGGAGCGCCTCGACGGCCACGGCGACGCCATTGCCGAAATTACCCATCCCCGGTCCGTGTTGAACGGACTCTTTGACTAGATTGTACTAGGGATGTGTAAATGTCGGCCATATATGATGAACTTTTGGATTTTGCATTTGTTCCGTGATGTTTCCCTTCGCATTTGCACCTGTGAATTCGTCTTCTTTGAATGCATCTGGGAACCGTCTTTAGCCGAACGCTCGCAAACAACTGCCCCTTGGCGCAAGATCCACAAAGGATCCCAATTCGGCAATCCGTAAATACTGTTCAAAAGAAAAACCCTTCGCACTCGGTGGAAACCCCTGGCGCTTGGTATTCCAACGGTGTGTACCGCGCATCATCACTCCCAATGCGCCTCCTTGGTCAATAAAATAGCCCGTGGGGTGCTCTGCAAATCCACTCGCACACTCCTCCGTCGCTTCTCGTCTCTTCCTTTGCTGCTAGAAGAAAAAACCCCAACGCCATGGACAAGGGTAAACAGCCTCAGGGGAGCGGCTCGTCAAGGAAGCGTACGATTCGGAAGTGAGTTCTTTCTTGATCTGCTCCTTGCCCTTCTACTTGATCTTGCGCTTCATGTTTTCCTCTGCCTCTTTCAGCCTCGATTTGCTTCCTGAAGAAGTCATCGGAACCGAAGATGTTCCTGAGTACATCTCCTCCGATTCTTCTCCTGAGGCGGAGGATGCCACGCCTGAGCAAAGGGCCATTCATCAGCTGCGCCGCCGTGCCCGCACACGGAGCGTGACCTCGGGGATATGTCCGTCCGTCGCCAAGCCGAACGCGAGCGTCGCATGGCGCCGGGAAGCGCTAGTAGGAGGTAAACGCTTCGTCCCCCTTTATGTTTGCATCCGGATTTCTTGCCCCTAACCTTGATTCTTTTGATCCGGATGTCTCTCGACGTGTACGAAACCCTTGAAGGCGGCCTGGGATAGCTTGGTAGAGGCCGCCAACCGTGGTCACCCTCGTGCGTTCCAAGTCGCCGTCACGGTGGTCCTGGAACAACTGAAGAGGGAGCAACGGCCGAAGAAGTAAAGAAAAGATTGAATCATACTTTCGCTTCTTTCTCCACGCCTTCTCGCTTCCCTCCCTTAGGGGACTTGACCTTCGGGGCTGCCATGTGTAATCCCGCAAGAAACCGGTTGTAGCGTAGTATTGAGCTAAGGGCAATGCATCGAGGCAACCGGCCATTTTCTTTTGTTCATGGATTTTTGTTCTAAAGGCGGCCTCATCCTTGAGCGCCGGGCCGTTTCGTGTCGGATGTGTATAATCATCGATCGATTTCAATGCTAGGATAATACTTCTTCAGATATCTTCCATTTATTGCGGCGGAAAACTCCTCTCCTAGCAAAGTTTTCAATATGTATGCATTACCGAACGCATCCGACCACGCGAAAAGGCCCCTCCCGCTAGGGGACCATTTGCCGAATTCACTGTATTTAGTTCCAATCGGCAGTAGCGCTTTCCAAACTAGATCGCCTTCTCGCGAATTGCTTCACCTTCACTTTCTTGTTATAGTATTTGGCGACCCGCGCCTTGTTTTTCTCGATGTTCTCCGGGGCCCCGAGACGGATCATATGCAAATCTTCTAACTCATCCATCATTAGGCCACCTGTAATCCTTGGAGCTCAAACCGTTTTGCAGCACTACTCTCCTTGACTCGATTGCATTTCCCGGGGCGGGATCGCGTGATGCCCGTAAACCAACTCGTAAGGAGAAGTCTTTGTGGCTCCATGGGGGGCCATTCGGTAAGCCCACGGCGCTTCACCGAGTACCGAATGCCATTTCCTCGGCTTCGGTCGATCTTCTTCTCGTATAAGCTTGATCATGATCTTGTTAGAAGCCTCTCGCTTGACCATTAGCTTGGGCATAGTATGGAGAAGAATTAAACAGTTTGATTCCCATGTTTTCGGCAAAATCTCTCGAATCCCAATGACACGAATTGTGCCCCTTGGTCGGTGGTAATCGTCTGAGGAATCCCAAATCGATAGATGATGTGTTCCTTGACGAATTCGATCATGTTTTCTGACGTCACCTTCTTGAGTGGGATTGCCTCGACCCATTTGGTGAAGTAATCCGTGTAGCCAAAAGCACGAACTTATGCCCCTTGCTAGATGGCGGATTAATTTGGCCAATCAAGTCCATACCCCAGCCCCTGAATGGCCATGGCTTGATGATGGGATTCAATGCTGATGCAGGGACTCTTTGAATATTCCCGAACCTCTGGCAATCTTGACACCCCTTGTAATACTCAAAGCAGTCCTCTAATATCGTCGGCCAAAAGCACCCAGCTTGCCTAATAACCCATTTCATGCGATAGGCCGATTGGTGCGCTCCACATATCCCGTCGTGCACCTCGCTCATCATGTTCTTGGCTTCTTCGGACCCGTGCATCGTAGCAATACTCCATCTAATGATTTATAGAATAAATTGTCATCCGGAAGAACGAACTTGATTGCCTTGTACCGAGCTTCCTAGAGACTTTTCGGGATGGATCTCTCAAATAATCAACGATCTCTTTCCTCCGCTCATCTTCTCGTAAGATCCGTCCCTAGTGCGCTCACCTCTCGCAAGCAAATGCTTCTTGACTCTCTTTATAACCAGAGGCGCTCTGAGCCAGCCTGTTTGCTTCCTCGTTATGCTCTCTAGGAATGTGCTGTAGGGTTACCAGTGGAAAGCCCTTCAAGATTTCTCTGCATTCCTCGTAGTAACTCCTCAGCGCCTCACTTCTGCACTCGTACTGGCCGTTCAATTGCTTGATGACCAACTCTGAATCTCCATAAATTTCAACTGAAACGGCCCCGGCTTCTCTCAAATATTGAAGTCCTCGAAGCAGTGCCTCGTACTCAGCCTGGTTATTTGTAACGGTGGGTTGTATAGGAATGGCGAATTCGAACATCTCACCTCTGGGAGAAATTAGTAGGATCCCTACTCCCCCACCTTTGCCACATGATGACCCGTCAAAGAATAGAGCCCATGGGGTAATTTCAAGCAGATCAATCGAAGGGTCACGGTGTTCAGTTATAAAATCGGCAATGACCTGACCTTTGATGGCTTTCGCCGATTCGAACTTCAACTCGAATTACGATAGAGCTAAAATCCATTTGCCAACCCGACCATTCAAAATTGGCATAGATAACATATGTTTTATCACATCAAACTTCGAGTATACGGTGCATTCGGCATTCAACAAGTAGTGCCGAAACTTTGTACACGAGTAGTATACGCAAAGACACAATCTTTCTATAGCCGAATACCCGGTTTCGGGATCAAGTAGTTTTCGGCTAAGATAAGCTACTACCCGCTCCTTCCCTTCGGATTCTTGAATAAGGGCCGATCCAATAGTTTGGGTATCGGCCGCCACGTACAACTTGAAAGGCTTGTTCGGTGAGGAGGAACCAGCACCGGCGGCTCCTTCATGTATTGCTTGATTTCCTCGAAAGCCTTTTGTTGTTCGTCGCCCCATGTGAATTTCTGATCCTTCTTTAGCTTCAGCAACGGAGAGAATGGCAACACCTTCTGTGATAAATTTGAGATGAACCTTCTTACAAAGTTGATCTTGCCGAGCAGTGATTGCAACTCCTTGAGGTTGGTTGGAGGAACGACTTCATCAATGGCTTTCATGCTCTTTTTGCCAACTTCGATCCCTCCCTCGTGGACCAAAAACCCCAAGAACTCTCCGAGTCGACACCCCAAATGCACACTTGTTTGGATTCATCTTCAGGCCATGCTTCCGGGTGCATTCCAGGGTCTTCTTCACATCTTCCAGATGGGTGCCATGACTTAAGGACTTGATCACCACGTCGTCAATGTAGATTTCCACGACCTTGCCGATCAACTCATGAAAAATGTAATTCATGGCCCGCTGATAAGTTGCACCGGCATTTTTCAACCCAAATGTCATGACGATCCATTCAAATAGGCCTATATGACCAGGACATCTAAAGGCCGTCTTCGAGATGTCTTCTATTGCCATAAAGATCTGATTGTATCCCGCGTTGCCATCCATGAAGCTAATCACCTTGTGCCCGGCGAGCGGCGTCAATCAGCAAATCGGCAATAGGCATCGGGTATCCATCCATGGGAGTAGCTCTGTTTAGGTCCCTGAAGTCTATGCAAACTCTCATTTTTCCATTTTTCTTATACACGGGGGACGATGTTAGAAATCCACTCCGCATATCTCATGGCCGAACGAAGTTTGCGTCAAGTAATCTTTCGATTTCCTTCTTCACATCGGCCAATACCTCATCCTTGTAGATTTTCCGGGGCGGTTGCTTATATGGCTTGAAACCAGGCTTGATTGGCAACCGGTGCTCGACGATGGAACGATCCAATCCAGGCATCTCCGAGTAATCCCAGGCGAAGCAATCTTTATATTCTTTGAGAAGCTCAATTAAGTTCCCCCTGAAGCCTGGCTGCAGATTTGCACTGATGAACGTCGGCCTTGGCTTATCACCGCTTCCAATGTCAACTTCCTCCAGCTTATCGGCCGACATGAATCCTCGTCCTAACTTGCCATCAGTGCCATCCACGGGGTTCTCCATTAAAAATTCTTGTAAGAGCCGATCGCTTGAATCGGTACGTTGGTCACCGCCGACAGTTCAACGGGACCTTCTCCCCGGTCCTTCCCCGAGAAGCAATCGATGCCTTGGTACTCCCCGGAAGGCCGGTTCCATGTTAGCCACGCTTACGGAGTCATCCGCCCGGACGACCTCGATTTCATCGTCCACCCATTGGATCGCCGTTGATGCATAGTGGACGGGACGCAGCAGCTTGGCGTGGATCCGGTCCCCGCCCAAGCGAAGCGGTCGTAGGCTCCCTTCCCTTCGATGACGAAGAAGGTAGTGAGCAACGTCTTGGACCCGATCATCAAGTCCACGTGAGCGCATCCTTTGGTGTCCGAGGGGTTCCCGCGAAGTCGTTTAGGATGATGCTCGTTGGTGTCGGATCGCTCGGGGTCATGCCAAGCTTCTCCGAAGGTGGTGTACGGCATTACGTTGACCGTCGCGCCACCGTCGACGAACATCTTGGTCAATGGCTTGCCATTGACGTACCCCCTCAAGTACGGCGGCCTCATGTGGCGATTCTTGGCCGGCTTGTCGAAGATGGCCTTGTTTGGCAAGCACCGGCGCGCCATCATCTCCTCGGGCTGCTCGTCGTCAAAGGAAGCTTCCTCCCGCATCACCCCGGTTAGCGGGAGCCATGAACTCGTTTGGCAGAAGTATACCATGCATGCGGGGGGCCGACGCTTCGATCCTTCCGGGCCTGGTCCTTGGGGCGCCACTTCGTCTCGTCCGGACCCCGGCTTGCTTCATCTCGCGGTTCCTCAAGCGTTGGACCCGCCTCTTCGGCTCTTGCGTAGACCGGGTGGGCACCACCGCCCCTTCCCGCCGACGTAGACATCTTCGTCCTCCTCTGGTCGCCCCACCCGAGATCGGCGTGGCGTTTCCTAGGGTGATTTATAACCTCAATTTTTTGCCGCCGATCCCCATTTGGGTGAATCCTTCCAAGTCTTTCATGGACGGATCGGCGATTGCGCTTTCTCGCCCGTACTCGCATATCCGTCGCTGCATTCGGGACGGTTCCTTAATGTGGGCGGCTTTAGGCCCTCATTCCGGCGGTGCCGAAGAAGGCGCATCCCCGGTGGGCGCGCTCCCCGCGCGCGCGTGCTTGTTCCCCGATTCCATCCGCGCGCCTCCTCTTCGCCCCGCGCTGCTCCTCCTCGTGACGACGCTTTTGGTAGCGCTCCTTTTCCATCCGACGCCGCCATTTGTTGAGGAGAATGCGTGACGTCACCTTGGGTTTAGGCTTGGACGATTCCCCAATCTCGATGTGGCTCTTGAGAACGCGGGGCGTCGCCCCGCACTTGCTCTAGGGTCACCCGGCGCTCCGGTCAACCGATCCATCTTGCTTGGACCCCGGGCCGAGGTCGGGACCTTGACTTTCCCCTTTCTCTTCGGTCGTTATCGCGTTGATGGAGAAGCCGAGCATGTTCTGCGGGAAGGGGTGGCCATCCGGCTTCATCTTGTTATCGAACTTGAGGTGCCCTTCCCGGATAGCCTTCTCGGATCCTCATCCCCGAAGACCCCGCAATCGTTGATGGAGTGCGAGTCCCCTGTCATGGAAGCCGCAGGTAACGTTTCGCTTTGACTCCATCAAAGCCGAAGCATAGAGTGCCCTTCGAGCGCCTTGATTCGGCCTTCCTTTACCAAGAGCTCAAACAACTTATCAGCCTTTGTGATGTCAAAGTCGTAGGTTCCTTTGGTCTGCCTGACCCACCGCTGATTCATTGTCAAGGGCTCTTTACCCCACAAGATTTCTGCTGCAGCTACCTCCAATTCGTCGTCAGAATCCTCGCACAAATCAGCTTTGTCCAAGAATTGATTGTAGATATCAGCGATGTCGTCTTCGCTTGCCAAACTTGGGGTCCTTCTTGAGGCCATATGCCCGATTGCTCATCAAGGATAACTTCGCGGCAGGTTGGCCTAAGTTTTCAAACTCCATCCCAAATAGCTTTTCGCGCACGGCCGGTAACATCCCGGCGACGGCCATATCGGCCACCGATCGTCGGCAAGTTCAATGAGAAGCACATGCCCTTGACTTCTCTCGAATCTTCCGAGAAACTCCGGCGGTGTTTCACCGTGCCTTTGCTTCGGGGTGGCGAGGTCAATCAACTCCTTCTCGAACCGCCGCTGAAGTAATGAGCGTGGAATTTACGCTCCAAATCTTTCCACCCCGGCCACCGACTCGGGCGGCAAGGACGAGAACCACCGAAAGCCGGGACCCGTCGGTGAGGCGGGGAAGTAGCGAACCCCCGAACGTCTCTTCGGCCGAACATTCCCCCCCTGCCGCATGAGATAACGAGCGATATGCTCGACCGTGCTTGTCTCGTCCCCGCCCAGAGAACTTTGTGAATTCCGTCGGCGGTTTTACCCTTGGCGGCGGGAGCACGTTATAGTACCACTGCGGGAACGGCGGCTCGTAGGTGGGGCCCCCGCATCCTTGGCTTGAGGCCGAACCGATTCTGCATCAATTCGGCCATCTTGCGTGCTAGGGCATCTTCCTCCTGAGCGCCTGCAGCCGGCGCGTACCCTGGGTGCGGGAAGGCGTCGAACGCCCCGTAATTTCCCACTTCATGATAGCCACCGCCGTACAAATTCTTCTGGAGCCAGTTGGTTGACGGAGCTATTCTTCGACTGGGGTCAAGTGGGGCCCCAGGTGAGCCGAACGCTAGGTCTCCGTACGTAGGCTGGTACGGATTCGGCTGTTGCACAGGCTGACCCGTGCTGCTCTGTGGTGGCGGCAGGATTGGTTGACTTCCTGAAGCTTGCAGCGGAGGGCCGGAGGCCGAACCGGCCGCCCCCGGCACCCCGCGGAGGAGGTTGGAATGTCTCGCTCCCGGAGCTTTGAGGAGGAGGCGGCCGCACCGGCCGCGGCGGCGGCCGAGAGCTTGATCCACCCGGCTCCACGCGTGCTCTTTCCGCGTACGTCTTTCCAAACGCCTGCCCCGCGCCCGGCCAAAGAGGGCCACCATCATCCGTCGGGAGCGACCCGAGGAAAGCTTGGTTGTGCTTGGTGAGCATGTTGTCTACCGATTCCCGGAAGATCCGCGCGCATTCCTCTTTTTCTTGTTGGGTCGTGGCGTCGGTCTCCCCCAGCAACGGCACTGCACTGGCGGTGCTACTCTTCAGATATGGTACACCACTCCGATTCTTTTTAAATGACATGAGGCATTTCTGCTGAAATTGATTCACGGCGTCTAGGAGCTGCTGATGCTGCTCTGGAGAGAGCTCCTCGATGTTGACATCCAGGAGGTCTGAAACTTCAGGCATCTTGAACCAATTCGGCTGTATTGTCCCACTGGGCGTGCCAAAAAGTGTGTTGACGCAAAATGTGCACTCAGCGCCAATCACACAGCAAGCCGAAAAGCTTAGCTTCGCACGCGCAGAGAGAAAGTGACGTGCCGCTCAATTTTTCCTGAAAATTAACAAAAGATAAAACAGTTAAATACCAAAGCTTGGAACATACCGGGTGGTACCAGGCAGTTCCATATTTACGGCTAAGAAGCCAAGCAAGACGACATGTAGCTATGCGAAGCTACCTGTCTAAGAACCACAACCATTCGGGTAACCGCGAAGGGAAAAAGAACATTGCCGAATGGGTAACATAAACATGACAACGATCGATCTTTGAATAAACATGGATGCATGTGCAAAGCCATGACCGATCCTCATGAAGATTAACACTAAATGAAGTAAAGCACGGACATGATCATGTATTAAATGAGCATGCATAGATCAAAGCACTAGTCTACCGCATGTCTAGGTACTTTAAAATCCGTCGGGTACGATCACAAACAAATCTATCCACCGCATGATACAACTTGCATGAAAAACATACCACTCCCCGCAAATAGATCTATCCACCGCATGATACAATCTAAATACGGAAAGCTAAAAGCATACATCATTTAAGGCACGAACGAGGCACGTGATCTACTCATGAAAATATAACCGAATACGGCCGAATGTACCGATCCAGGGTCCATGAAGAAGGAACAAACATTACCACGTGAATAAATCTATCAGATTGAATTGGAAATCTAGTCCACCGGATGACTAGCTCCAACGCAACCCCAAAACCTGCACCTACCGCATGATACCCGGTTCTTTCAAGATTTATACGCACAAAGCAAGCTTGAACCCGCAACACGTAACAACCTAGATTGATTCGGTTTCGGCTATCGGAGAGCACAAGATCCACGCGTCAAAACACGAAACCCGCTCGTGCACGGACCTTAAGAAGAAAAGAGCCGATCCAAACCAATCTAGATTGGGCAAGAGTGTATTACATGAATTAAAACATAAAGTAAAACTCATGATAACACGGGGTAACTTAATGAATCTACTGGATCTTGCCAAAATCCAATAGAGCCGATAACTAGCTTCGAGCTAGATCTTAGCCTACCGCATGGCTCATGATCTAACAAGAAACCCTCTTGAACCAAGCTTGAATCTACCGCATGACACGAAGCATGGTAACAAGACTACTTGCATCAGATCTAAATCCACCGCATGATACTAGACATGATACAAGGTTGCCGGTACTCACGGAGGTCGACGGATCGATTGGTCCTCTCGAAGAACTCGACGACACGACAAGGGACTCTAGGGTTTGGCGTAAGGCCGGTGTGTATTGAAGAATGAACGTGTTTTGTTACATACATCCAGGGATCGTATTTATACCCTGCTGATTACAACCGCGAATGGATTCATTGCCTAACTAAACTTGATCGCCCGTCCATCCATTCGCTTCCTCCGATCGAGCCACGTCATCGTCCAATCCCGCAAAATCGGCTCTCTTGTTCTTTTGCCGAACCGGAGCGGATAGCCGACCGCGGATCCTTCTCCGAAAATCTCTCGAAAATATCTTTCCTTCCACCGGACGGACTCTTTTCCGAATCGGACCCACATGTCATACTCCTTACATTTTGCAGCACACATGCCCCTTCAATTGTGGGATAAAAGTAATTTTGTTCCACAATTGACTCTCGCCACGAATCTTTGAGCCAAACTCGTCAACACCCGTTCTTCGCAATCCACGGAGCCCTTCGGCCCGCATCCAACCCTAGATCCCCTTCGTTCCGAACTCGAATCTCCAATGGCAACTCGAACCAAGTCGTTCGTAGGAAATTCACCCCTCCAAACCTTTGTTCGGCATTAGGTTTTCAATTTTTCCTGAAATTTTTCTTCCGCCTCTTCCAGGAACCGCCCACCGCTCCTTCGATCCCTATTGAGGCCAATTCGCAAATTTTTATTATCTTGGTCCCGAAGGGAATCCCGACCCTCGAGATTTCATTGCCGCCGAATCTCGCAGAATCCCTTTCAAGGTAGCTTATCTCCACCTCCTCGCTGGCAAGATGCGTTCAAGAACCGGCCTTTGCCCCCAATCGCAGTCGTGAAGACTTGGTACCGTAGGATTCTCATGATAAGAGTGGATTGACCAACTGGATACTCTCCCGCATTGCTCAATGTTTGGAGTTATCCGTAGCCGAGACGCCCAAGAATGAAGATCTTCTGATAGCCGCGTGCCACTTCTGGTCCAATGGCGTCAATGCCTTCCTTTTTGGGCATGGCCCAATGTCTCCAACTTTGGCCGATGTGTACATGATCAACGCCTTGATATCACCGGTCTCGTTCCACTTTGAATTTCAAGAACTCCTCACGCCATCAGGTAAAGCCGTGGAATGGCTACAAGAATTATATTTTGAAAACACATGAGAGATAATCCCCTTGGCGAAGTTGAATACGCAGCCTTCTTGAACATGTGGTTATGTGTTTGTCTTCCGTGGCAAGGCCAATGAACTCCATCAATCATATCGCAATGGCGATCCAGACCGCCGCCGGCAATCGCCTTCCTCCGGGAAAATTCCTCTTAGGCAATGGTATACTACATGCTTCATCGATTAGCTATCTGCAAATGTATACCACTCGTAGGATAACGTGCGTCAATGGCCCTTGGTGGTTTGTTCGTGATTTGGCCGGCAGCTCACATGCACCGATTGTAGGCGTCGACTTGAGCTCCGTGTTCTTCCCCCCGGTCCAATCCCCCGAAGGAGAACTTCAAGTCACTGTGAGGATGCCAAAGCTATGGAGAAGCAAACTCTTCAATCGTTATCATTCAAATAGACATCACCCAACTCTTCGAGTTGTTCTTCAAAGGCTTCCCAGTCCTCTTTGGCTCCCTTATCTAGGCTATGACACTCTGACCTTCCCTGTCGAGTTCTCCTTTGGGCCCGGCCATCAAGATGGGAGATTCCTAGAAATTCTATCATAATCCGCCCATGTATATTAATGTCGAGTTCAATGGAGGAAGGCGTAATGCCGCATTTATGAGTACTACCACCTCTAACGTAATGGCCAGGCAACTTGGATGCGCGCCTGCCCCCAAGATTGCTTCGCATGAATTCCTCAAGCCTGTGGGAGGAAATCAAGGAACCGATGCGCGTGCGTAGTTTTCAACTATGTGTGCGTCCCACCGTCTACACATGTCCTTTTTGTGCCCCGCAACCGTAGCTCACCCCACCTTCAACTCATGGTGGCAAGAATTCCATGACCACATCTTCAAGGAACCTGTTCATGTGTTCCGTGCGTAATTGGTGCCCGATTTCGCCGACTTCAGAGGTAACACAATGAGCCCCTTGATCGACTTTTATTCATGGTCCCGACCTTCATCTTCCGTCCACAGAATACGCTCCGCTCGAGCCAGGGTAATAACTTATAATGCCGAAGGCTCCACTCTAGCATTGGGGTTTAAATCCACAACCCTCGCGCCAATCGATGGACAGTATGCTACCACCGATCCCTACCTCTCTAGCCTTGTCAAGGATGAGGCAAGGATTGCATCCGATTCCCCCTCCGAGCGCTAAAAGGAGGAGAACCGTCAAGAAAGTACTGTTGAGGTAAACTCCTTTTACCTTCTCTGACATCGGGTTACTCGTTCTTGATGGATCATATCATTGTGTATTTCGTACTAGAGCCCAACATTCTTCGTAACCAATACCCGCCGATGCCCCATCCATCGGTATGGCTTTTTGTCGTTCTTCAAGGATGATAATCGGCACTTATCCCTTCAATTGGACATTTTAAGAAATCGTTGGAGAACCACTCGTAGATGTTCCAGCTGGTTCAACAAAGGAGCCTCTTCCAGGTTGAATTGCCCATCCCGCAGAGGTCATCTTCATCACCTTCGCTGCGTACGCTCTGCAGATGAATCCCCTCAACTCAACCGGAGCCGCCAAACACCCCTAGGGATGCCATCGCCTACCGCTCAAGCAACAATGACCAACCCAAAGAGAGGAGGATCCAATTTTTCACCAGCCGTAAACTCACGAGTCACCGATGGCCGCACGCATCTCCCCGACTTGGAAGTTTTCGCCCCTGCCGGACGCTTCTTTCGTCTCTCGCGATTGCTCCCGCTCAAGAAAACACTCATGAGGTATCCAATTTTGCTCTAATCTTGATACCTTGGTCCTAGCATTCTCACCTCGGCAGTGTTGTTTTCAGGATCACACCCCGTCGTCATCGAGCTTACCATCGAGGGCCCATCGACTCGCCGATGTGACGAAAGAAATAAACCGCCCGTTGCCGCACGAGGTATTGCTCAAGCTCAAAGAAATTGCAGCCTGGCCAGGAAAAAGGCGCTCCAGGATCAAATAATGATCTTCGCCATTTTGAAGAGATGTTTGAGCCTATTAGCCGTGAAACTCCCGATGACATCGAGCTTTTCTTCGTCGTCCGTCTACGACTTAGAGCCCTTCTATGTTCCTGAGGCGCACTCGAGGAAATTGCGTCCCGTTCGGCCATTGAAAAGGAGAAAACTCGAGGCCGAACAGCCATGAACGGGATACAATCCCAAGCAAAAAGCCATAAGGATGCCTTGGCTGACTCGTGCTTCTTACGACTCCGAAGGTCGCCGTAAAAGGCTGTCGAGGCGGAATTGGAAAAGTCCGTCGCCGGAGATGGAAATTGACCGTAAGAAAAATAGCCGGACTTCGGATTAATAGCAAAGACCGAAGCGGAGTGCGTAATCGGGCCGTTACTGCAGTAAAGCAGTTGCGATGCGGTAGCCATCGACTTATCCGATGCCCAAAAGGATTATCGTGGGAGATCTTGGATAACTCCCCACTTGATAGTATCCAATGTTCGTCACGCACTTGCAAACTCCTTAACGCTTGAATGTTCTTATTGATGTATACCTCCGGATCGGTCGTTTTTGTAATATTTCCTTTGCAATTTGTTTCCTTTCCTCGGCGTACTTTCGAGATGTGATGCCGAACGACCCATTCGTAGTGGGCACGTTTAACCGCCGAACGACACCTTGAATTCCTTTAGCCGAAACCATCGACCCACACGCGTTTCACTAGAACTCCAAACGACCCACCGGCGGGTTGGTCAAGGAAATCTCTCCGCCTTCCGATTTTATTGGGACGTGCGCCACGATCCACAGCCACGATTCGAAGCCACAATTACCCTGCCAGGCCTATAAATGTAGCCATAGGTGCCCCTAGCTCTCCACCAGGCCTTCTAGCTCTCGACCTTGCCAATCTCTCGGCCCTCTCTTGCAAATGCGTGCACATCCCCAAACCGCAATGCAGGCGCCGCCCTCAACCGCCGCGCTCCGACGAGGGCCGAGGGGAAGCGCCAATGCGTTGTGCGGTGATGATCACTGACTTCTCCTTGTCGATCTTCCTTTTGATCTTCCTTTGCCTCGACAATCATCTCCCTTTTCGCCTTGATCTCGGGAATCCGCCCGCGCGCCGGCCAATCAGCCCCTTCCCCGATGATTCTTCTGAGTCCGATGGCCACTCCCCCGTGCCGTACGCCTGGGAAGCAGACGCTATTCGCTTCAAGGAGGAGCTAGGAGGCGTCTGCCTTGAGTCGGAGGCCGTCTCCAAAAGTGCGTGGCCGAACCAGAGTGGGAGGACCCACGTAAACAAATTACTGAAGCCATTGATGGTATGGTTCGACTTTGATTTAGTCCAGCCTTTGATGCTAATCCCTTCTTGTTTGTCTTTTTGCACTCGTGCGTCGAGCTCAACCAGCCTAAAAGCGCTCGGTAGAGCACTGGCGGGAGAAGGTGAACGCTCACGGCGACACGCCCGCGGAGCGCCCGGGGCCGCGTGGAGCGCCGCATTGACGAGGTGGCCGTCCATGGTGTCTTCGTCCGGGACTCACCTTGGGCCCGGCTGCGATGGCGCCGCATACGGACGTCGACCCACCAGGCCGCGTGGCTTCCAGGCGGCGCGCCGGAGGATATCGACGAGATCGAGCTCATCCTCGGGAGCGCCGACGGCCACGGCGGAGCCGCCATTGCCGAAATTACTCCATCCCCGCTCCGTGTTGAACGACTTCGACTAGATTGTACTAGGGATGTGTAAATGTCTAAGTAATATATGATGAACTTTTGGAATCCGTATTTGTTCCGTGGATATTTCCTTTCGCATTTGCATCTCGTGAACTTGTCCTCTTCGAATGCATCCGGGAACTCCGTCATTAGCCGAACGCTCGCAAACAATCGCTCGGCGCAAGATCCACAAAGGATCCCAATTCCGGCAATCCGCAAATACTCGTTCAAAAGAAAACCCTTCGCACTCGGTGGAAACCCCTGCCGCTTGGTACCTACCGCGCATCGCTCGCATCATCACTCCCAATGCGCCTCTCGTCAATAAAATAGCCCGTGGGGTGCTCTGCAAATCCACTCGCACACTCCTCCATCGCTTCTCGTCCCTTCCTTGTCGCCGTAAGAAAAAAAAACCCCCAACGCCATGGACAAGGGTGAACAGCCTCAGGGGAGCGGCTCGTCAAGGAAGCGTACGATTCGGAAGTGAGTTCTTTCTTGATCTACTCTTTGTCCTCCTGCTTGATCTTGCGCTTCATGTTTTCCTCTGCCTCTTTCAGCCTTGATTTGCTTCCTGAAGAGGTCATCGGAACCGAAGATGTTCCTGAGTACATCTCCTCCGATTTCTTCTCCGAGGCGAGGATGCCACGCCCGAGCAAAGGGTCATTCATCACCGCGCGCCGTGCTCCGCACCGCCGGAGCGTGGACCTCAGACATGTCCGTTCGCTGCCAAGCCGAACGCGAGCGGCCGTATGGCGCCGGAAGCGCTAGTAGGGGTAAACGCTTCGTCCCCCTTCATGTTTGCATCTGGATTTCTTGCCCCTAACCCTGATTCTTTTGCTCCAGATGTCTCTCGACAGTACAGCAACTCGAAGGCGGCCTGGGATAGCTTGGTAGAGGCCGCCAATCGTGGTCATCCTCGTGCGTTCCAAGTCGCCGTCACTTGCGGGTTCCGGAACAATCGAAGAGGGAGCAAACAGTCGAAGAAGTAAAGAAAAGATTGAATCATACTTTCGCTTCTTTCTCCACGCCTTCGCTTCCCTCCCTTAGGGGACTTGGACTGTGGCTGCTATGTAATCCGCAAGAAACCAGCTTGTAGTGTAGTATTGAGCTAAGGGCAATGCATCAGCACCGGCCATTTCTTTGTTCATGGATTTTTGTTCTAAAGGCGGCCTCATTCCCGAGCGCCGTTTCGTGTCGTATGTGTATAATCATCGATCGATTTCAATGCTAGGATAATACTTTCGATATCTTCCATTTATTGCGGCGAAAACTCCTCTCTAGCAAGGTTTTCAATATGTATGCATTACCGAGGAACGCATTCGACCACACGAAAAGGCCCCTCCCGCTAGGGGACCATTTGCCGAATTCACCGTATTTAGTTCCAATCGTTAGCCGCTTTCCAAACTAGATCGCCTTCTCGTGAATTGCTTTACTTTTACTTTCGTTTATAGTATTTAGCGACCCGCCAGCCTTGTTTTTCTCGATGTTTCCGTGGCCCCGAGACGGATCATATGCAAATCTTCTAACCATCCATCATTAGCCACCGTAATCCTTGAGCTCAAATCATTTTGCAAAGACTACTCTCCTGACTCGATTGCATTTCCCTGCAAGGCACTGCGTGATGCCCGTAAACCAACTCGTAAGGAGAAGTCTTTTGTAGTTTCATGGGGGCCATTCGGTAAGCCCACGCCGCTTCACCGAGTACCGACGCCATCTCTCGGCTTCGGTTGATCTTCTTCGTATAAGCTTGATCATGATCTTGTTAGAAGCCTCCGTTTAACCATTAGCTTGGGCATAATATGGAGAAGAATTAAATGTTTGATTCCCATGCTTTCGGCAAAATCTCCGAATTCCAATGACACGAATTGTGCCCCTTGGTCGCTGGTAATCGTCCGAGGAATCCCAAATCGATAGATGACGTGTTCCTTGACGAATTCGATCATGTTTTCCGACGTCACCTTTTTGAGTGGGATTGCCTCAACCCATTTGGTGAAGTAATCCGTAGCCAAAAGCACGAACTTATGCCCCTGCTAGATGGTGGATTAATTTGGCCAATCAAGTCTATACCCTGCCCCCGAATGGCCATGGCTTGATGATGGGATTTAATGCCGATGCAGGGACTCTTTGAATATTCCCGAACCTCTGGCAATCTTGACACCCCTTGTAATACTCAAAGCAAATTCTCTAATATCGTCGGCCAAAGCATCCGTGCCCCGCTCTAATAACCCATTTCATGAGAGGCCGATTGGTGCGCTCCACATATCCCATCGTGCACCTCGCTCATCATGTTCTTGGCTTCCTCTCGACCTGCATCGTAGCAAGATACTCCATCTAGTGACTTATAGAATAAATTGTCATCCGTAAGAACGAATTTGGGATTGCCTTATAATTGAAGCCCAGAGACTTTTCGGGATGGATCTCTCAAATAATCAACGATCTTCTTCTTTTCCTCCAATCATCTTCTCTCGTAAGATCCGTCCCTGAAGCAGTCTACCTCTCGCAAAGAAATGCTTCTTGACTCTCTTTACAACTGCAGGCGCTCCGAGCCGCCCGTTTGCTTCCTCGTTATGCTCTCTAGGGAATGTGCCGTAGGGTTACCGCGGGAAAGCCCTTCAAGATTTCTCCTCGCATTCCCTCAGTAACTCCGCCTCGCTTCGCACTCGTACCGCCGTTCAATTGCTTGATGACCAACTCGAATCTCCATACCCCCCCCAACCGAAACGGCCCCCGCTTCTCTCAAATATTGAAGCCCTCGGCGTTGCCTCGTACTCACCCCGGTTATTTGTGACGGTGGGTTGTATAGGAATGGCGAATTCGAACATCTCGCCTTCCGGGAGAAATTAGTAGGATCCCTACTCCCCCACCTGCCACATGATGACCCGTCAAAGAATATCTATGGGGTAATTTCGCGTATCAATCGAAGGGTCACGGTTCGCTATAAAAATCTAATGACTCGACCTTGATGGCTTTTGCCGATTCGAACTTCAACTCGAATTCGATAGAGCTAAAATCCATTTGCCAACCCGACCATTCAAAATTGGCATAGATAACATATGTAATTCATGGCCCGCTGATAGGTTGCACCGGCATTTTTCAACCCAAATGTCATGACGATCCATTCAAACAGGCCTATATGACCAGGACATCTAAAGGCCGTCTTCGAGATGTCTTCTATTGCCATAAAGATCTGATTGTACCCTGCGTTGCCATCCATGAAGCTAATCACCTTGTGCCTGAGCAGTCGCGCCAATTAGCAAATCGGCAATAGGCATCGGTATCCATCCATGGGAGTAGTTTCGTTTAGGTCCCCGAAGTCTATGCAAACTCTCATTTTTCCGTTTTTCTTATACACAAAAAGACGATGTTAGAAATCCACTCCGCATATCCGGGCAGTGGCCGAACGAAGTTTGCGTCAAGTAATCTTTCGATTTCCTTCTTCACTCCGCCAATACTTCATCCTTGTAGATTTTCCGGGCGGCCGCTTATATGGCTTGAAACCAGGCTTGATTGGCAACTCTGTAAGCCTCGACGATGGATCGATCCAATCCAGGCATCTCCGAGTAATCCTGTGCGAAGCAATCTTTATATTCTCTCGAGAAGCTCAATTAAGTTCCCCCGAAGTCCGGGCTGCAACCGCACCGATGAACGTCGGCCTTGGCTTATCACCGTCTAATGTCAACTTCCTCCAAACTCATCGCCGACATGAATCCTCGTCCCACCTTGCCATCGCGTCATCCACTGGGTTCTCCATTAAAAATACCGTAAGAGCCGACCGCTTGAATCGGCCGTTGGTCACCGCCGACAGTTCAACAGACCTTCTCCCCAAGCCCTTCCCCGAGAAGCAATCGATGCCTTGGTACTCCTGCATAGCCGGTTCCATGTTAGCCACGCTCACGGCGAGTCATCCGCCCGGACGACCTCGATTTCATCGTCCACCCACCGGATCGGCTCGTTGATGCATAGTGGATGGGACGCAAAGCAGCTGGCGTGGATCCGCTCCCCGCCCAAGCAAAGCAGGCCGTAGGCTCCCTTTCCTTCGATGACGAAGAAGGTGAGTGGGGCCGTTCTGGACCCGATCATCAAGTCCACGTGAGCGCATCCTTTCGGTGTCCGAAGGGTTCCCGCGAAGTCGTTTAGGATGATGCTTGTTGGTGTCGTATCGCCGGGGTCATGCCAAGCTTCGAAGGTGGTGTACGGCATTACGTTGATCGCCGCGCCACCGTCGACGAACATCTTGGTCAATGGCTTGCCATTGACGTACCCCCCTCGTTACGCCGGCCTCATGTGGCGATTTTTGGCCGCTTGTCGAAGACGGCCTCGCTTGGCAAGCACCAGTCGCGCCATCATCTCCTCGGCTGCTCTCGTCGTCAAAGGAAGCTTCTTCCCGCATCACCCGGTTAGCGGGAGCCATGAACTCGTTCGCGGTGAAGTATACCATGCATGCAGGGCCGGACGCTCTCGATCCTTCCGGCCGGTCCTTGGGGCGCCACTTCGTCTCGCTCCGGGACTTTGCCTACTTCATCTCGCGGTTCCTCAAGCGTTGGACCCGCCTTTTCCGGCTCTTGCGTAGACCGGTGGGCACCACCGCCCTTCGGCGTACGTGGACATCTTCGTCCTCTCCCGGTCGCCCACCCGAGATCAGCGTGGCGCTTCCCGGGGGTGATCTATAACCTCAATTTTTTGCCGCTGATCCCCATTTGGGTGAATCCTTCCAAGTCTTTCATGGACGGATCGGCGATTGGGAGGTGCTCGCTCTCGTACCCCGCATATCCGTCGCTGCATTCGGCGCTCCTTAATGTGGGCAGCTTTAAGCCCTCATTCCGGCCAGCGTTCGAAGAAGGCGCATCCCCAAAGGGGCGCCGTCCGCGCGCGCGTGCCGTCTCCCGATTCCACCGCGCGCATCTTCTTCAGCCCCGCGCGTTCCCTCCGTGACGACGCTTTGGTAGCGCTCCTTTTCCATCCGACGCCGCCATTTGCTGAGGAGAATGCGTGACGTCACCTGGGCTTAGGCTTGGACGACTCCCCAATCTCGATGTGGCTCTTGAGAACGCGGGGCGTCGCCCTCGCACTTGCTCTAGGGTCACCGGGACGCTCCGGGTCAACTCGATCCATCTTGCTTGGACCGGGCCGAGGTCAAAGGACCTTGACTTTCCCTTTCTTCTGATGTTATCGCGTTGATAGAAAAGCCGAGCATGTTCTCGCGGGAAGGATGGCCATCCGGTACCTTCATCTTGTTATCGAATTTGAGGTGCTCCCTTTCCCGGATAGCCTTCCGGATCCTCATCCCGAAGACCCCGCAATCGTTGATGGAGTGCGAGTCCCCGTCATGAAAGCCGCCGGGCAGAACGCTCGCTTGACTCCATCAGGCCGAAGCATAGAGTGCCCTTCAGCAGCCTTGATTCGGCCTTCCTTTACCAAGAGCTCAAACAACTTGTCGCCCTTTGTGATGTCGAAGTCGTAGGTTCCTTTGGTCCGCTCTCGACCCACCGCCTCTATCTACTGTCAGCGGGGGAGGAATTTTCCCGGTGAGGAAGGCGATTGCCGCCGTCGTATGGATCGCCATTGCGATATGATTCGCAGTGGGTTCATTGGCCTTGCCACACGAAGACAAACCCGCATAACCACATGTTCAAGAAGGCTCGTATTCAACTCGCCAAGGGGATTATCTCTCATGTGTTTCAAAATATAATTCTTGTAGCCATTCCCTCGGCTTTACCCCCGTTTGGCGTGAGGAGTTCTGAAATTCCAAGGCCGAACAGACCTAAGGATATCAAGGCTCTGGTGATCATGTACACACGCCAAAAGTTGGAGACATTGGGCCATGCCCAAAAAGGAAGGCATTGACGCCATTGACCCGGTATGGCACGCCGTCATCGAAGATCTTCATTCTTGGGCGTCTCGCCTACGTATAACTCCAACACTTCGAGCAATGCGGAGAGTATCCGCATTGGTCAATCCACCTCTTATCCGCGAGAACTTGGCCCCCCGTACCAAGTCTTCCGTGCCCGCGATTGGGGGCAAAGGCGCTCTTGAACGCATCTTGCCACCGAGGAGGTGGAGATAAAGTTACCTTGAAAGGGATTCCTTCCGAGATTCAATGGCAATGAAATCTCGAGGGTCGGGATTCCCTTCAGACCAAGATAATAAGATCGCGAATTGGCCTCAATAGGGATCAAGGGCAAGAGACGGTTCCCGGAAGAGAGCGAAGAAGAAAATTTCAGAAAAAATTGAAAACCTAATGCCGAACAAAGGTTTGGAGGGGTGAATTTACTCGAATGCCTTGGTTCTGAGTTGCCATTGGAGATTCGAGTTCGTAACGAAGGGGATCTAGGGTTGGATCTCGACGAAGAATCCTAGCGGATTGCGAAGAACAGTGTTGACAAAGTTTGGCTCAAAGATTCGTGGTAGAGTCAATTGTGGAACAAAATTACTTTTATCCCACAATTGAAGGGGCATGTGTTAACACCAAAATCTGGTAAGGAGTATGACATGTGGGTCCGATTCGAGAAGAGTCCGCGGTGGAAGGAAAGGCATCTTCGGAGATTTTCGGCGAAGGATCCGCGGTCGGCTATCCGCTCCGGTTCGGCAAAGGAACAAGAGAGCTGATTTTGCGGGATTGGACGGTGACGTGGCTCGATCGAGGGGAGCGAATGGATGGACAGCGATCAAGCTTAGTTAGGCAATGTATCCATTCGCGGTTGTAATCGCCGGGGTATAAATACGACCCCCGGATGTATGTAAAAACGACGTTCATTCCTCAATACACACCGGCCTTACGCCAAAACCCTAGAGTCCCTTGTCGTGTCGTCGAGTTCTTCGAGAGGACCAATCGATCCGTCGACCTCCGTGAGTACCGGCAACCTTGTATCATGTCTAGTATCATGCGGTGGATTTAGATCTCGATGCAAGTAGTCTTGTTACCATGCTTCGTGTCATGCGGTAGATTCAAGCTTGGTTCAAGAGGGTTTCTTGTTAGATCACGAGCCATGCGGTAGGCTAAGGTCTAGCTTGAAGCTAGTTATCGGCTCTATTGGATTTTGGCAAGATCCAATAGATTCATTAAGTTACCCCGTGTTATCATGAGTTTTGCTTTATGTTTTGATTCATGTAACACACTTTTGCCCAATCTAGATGGGTTTGGATCGGCTCTTTTTCTTTTAAGATTCGTGCAAGAGCGTGTTTCGTGTTTTGACGCGTGGATCTCGTGCTCTCCGATAGCCGAAACCGAATCGATCTAGGTTGTTACATGTTGCGGGTTCAAGCTTGCTTTGTTAGCATAAATCTTGAAAGAGCCGGTATCATGCGGTAGATGCAGGTGTTTTGGGTTGCTTTGGAGCTAGTCATCGTGGTGGATTAGATTTCCAATTCAAACTCGATAGATTTATTCACGTGGTAATGTTTGTTCCTTCTTCATGGACCCCGAATCGGTTGTTCAACCGCGTTCGGTTATATCTTCACGAGTAGATCACGTGCGTTATTTATGTTTTAAAAGACGTGTGCTTCTAGCTTTCCATATTTGGGTTGTATCATGCGGTGGATAGATCTATTTATGGAAAGTGGTGCGTTCTTTCATGCAAGTTGTATCATGCGGTGGATAGATTTGCTTGATGTCGTGCCCGACGGATCTTAAAGTGATTAGACATGCGGTAGACTAATGCTTTGGATCTATGCATGCTTATTTTAATACATGATCATGTTCGTGCTTTGCTTTATTTAATGTTAATCTTCATTGAGGATCGGTCATGGCTTTGCACATGCATCCATGTTCATTCAAAGATCGATCGTTGTCATGCTTACGTCATCCATTCGGCAATGTTCTTTTTTCCTTTGCGTTTACCCGAATGGTCGTGGTTCTTTGACAGGTAGCTTCGCATAGCTACATGTCGTCTTGCTTGGCTTCTTAGCCGTAAATATGGAACCGCCCGGTATCACCCGTAGGTTCCAAATTTTGGTATTTAACCGTTTCATCTTTTGTTAATTTTCGTGAAAAATTGACTGGCACGTCACTTTCTCTCTCGCGCGTGCGAAGCTAAGCTTTTCGGCTTGCCGTGTGATTGGCGCCGAGTGCACATTTTGCGTCAACACACTTTTTGGCACGCCCGGTGGGACCAACGGTACCGAATTGGTTCGGATGCCCGAGATCGCGGACCTCCCGGATGTCGCATTGAGGAGCTTTCTCCGGAGCAAAGACGCGGCTCGTAGACGCCGTGAATCGCCTTCAACGTAAGTGTCTCATGTCATTCAAGAAGAATCGAAGTGGTGTACCATATTTGAAGAATGGCTCGCCCAGAGTGCCGTTGCCGGGAGAAACCGACGCAACGACCCAACAAGAAAAGGAAGAATGCGCGCGGATCTTCCAAGAGTCAATGGACGACGTGCTCACCAAGCACAACCAAGCTTTCCTTGGGTCGCTCCAACAGATGATGGTGGCCCCCTTCGGCCCGGCGCGGGGCGGCGTTCGGAAAGGCGTACGCCGAAAGAGCACCGTGGAGCCGGGTGAATCAAGCTCTCCGCCCGCCACCACGGGGCCGGTGCGGCCAGCCCCCTCCCTCGCAGCTCCGGAGCCAAGCGTTCCAATCTCCTCCACAGGGCGCTGGGGGGCAGCCAGTTCAGCCTCCGCTACAGGCTTCAGGAAGTCAACCAATCCTGCCGCCACCACAGAGCAGCACGGGTCAGCCCGCGCAACAGCCGAATCCGTACCAGCCTACGTACGGAGACTTAGCGTTCGGCTCATCTGGGGCCCCACTCGATCCCAGTCGAAGAATAGCTCCGTCCACCAACTGGCTCCAGAGGAATTTATACGGCGGCGGCTATCATGAAGTGGGGAATTACGGAGCGTTCGATGCCTTCCCGCACCCGTGGTACGCGCCGGCCGCGTGCGCTCGGGAGGAAGATGCCCTAGCACGCAAGATGGCCGAATTGGATGCGGAATCGGCCCGGCCTCAAGCCAAGGATGCAGGGCCCCACCTACAGCCGCCGTTCCCGCAGTGGTACTATAACGTGCTCCCCGCCGCCAAGGGTAAAACCGCCGACGAATTCACAAAGTTCTCGGGGCGGACGAGACAAGCACGGTCGAGCATATCGCTCGTTATCTCATGCAGGGGGGAATGTTCGGCCGAAGAAACGTTCGGGGTTCGCTACTTCCCCGCCTCACCGACGGGTCCAGGCTTTTCGGTGGTTCTCGTCTTTGCCGCCCGAGTCGCTGGCCGGGTGGAAAGATTTGGAGCGTAAATTCCACGCTCACTACTTCGACGGCAGCTTCCGAGAAAAAGTTGATCGATCTCGCCACCCCGAAGCAAAGGCACAATGAAACACCGCCGGGATTTCGAGAAGATTCGAGAGAAGTCAAGGGCATGTGCTTCTCATTGAACTTGCCGTACGATCGCCTAGCCGATATGGCCGTCGCCGGGATGTTACCAGCCGTGCGCGAAAAGCTCTTTGGGATGGAGTTTGAAAACTTGGGCCAACTCGTCACGAAATTATCCTTGATGAGCAATCGTGCATATGGCCTCAAGAAGGACCCCAAGTTTGGCAAGCAAGACGACATCGCCGATATCTACAATCAATTCTTGGACAAAGCCGATTTGTTCGAGGATTCGACGACGAACCTGGAGATAGCCGCGGCGAGAAATCATGTGGGGTAAAGAGCCTCTCACAATGAATCGGCGTTGGGTCGACGGACCAAAGGAACCTATGACTTCGACATCACAAAGGCCGACAAGTTGTTTGAGCTCTTGGTAAAAGAAGGCCGAATCAAGCCGCCCGAAGGGCACTCTATGCTTCGGCCCGATGGAGTCAAAGCGAAACGTTATCGCGGCTTTCATGACAGGGACTCCCATTCCATCAACGACCGCAGTGGTCTTCGTGATGAGGATCCAAAAGGCTATCCAGAAGGGCACCTCAAATTCGATAACAAGATGAAGCCGGATGGCCACCCCTTCCCGCGAGAACATGCTCGGCTTTTCCGTCAATGCGATAACGGCCGAAGAGAAAGGGAAAGTCAAGGTCCCGACCTCGCCAGAGTCCAAGCAAGATGGATCGGTTGACCCGAAGCGCCGGTGACCATAGAGCAAGTCCAGGGCGACGCCCCCCGCGTTCTCAAGAGCCACATCGAGATCGGGGAGTCGTCCAAGCCCAAACCCAAGGTGACGTCGCGCATCCTCCTTAATAAATGGCAGCGCCAGATGGAGAAGGAACGCTACCAGAAGCGTCGTCACGAGGAGGAGCAACGCAGGGCGAGGAGGAAGCGCGCGGATGGAATCGGGGGAACGCACGCGCGCGCGAGCGAGCGCGCCCACCGGGGATGCGCCTTTTCGAGCACCGCCGGAACGAAGGCTCGAAACTACCCACATTAAGGAACCGTCCCGAATGCAGGCGACAGATATGCCGGTGTACGGGCAGAAATCGCCAATCGCCGATCCGTCCACGAAAGACTTGGAAGGATCCACCCGAATGGGGATCGGCGGCAAAAAATTGAAATCATTGATCATCCCGGAAGCGCCGAGCCGATCTCGGGTGGGCCGACCACGAGGAGGACGAGGAGGTCTACGTCCGGCGTGAAGGGGCAATGGTGCCCACCCGGTCTACGCAAGAGCCGAAGAGGCGGGTCCAACGCTTGAGGAACCGCGAGATGAAGCAAGCCGGGGTCCGTACGAGACGAAGTGGCGCCCCAAGGACCGGCCGGAAGGATCAAAGCGTCAAGCCCCTGCATGCATGGTATACTTCCTGCCAAACGAATTCATGGCTCCCGCTAACCAGGTGATGCAGGAGGAAGCTTCCTTTGACGACGAGCAGCCGAGGAGATGATGGCGCGGTCGGTGCTTGCCAAGCAGGCCATCTTCGACAAGCCGGCCAAGAATCGCCACATGAGGCCGCTGTACTTGAGGGGGTACGTCAATGGCAAGCCATTGACCAAGATGTTCGTCGACGGTGGCGCGGCGAGCTTAACGTGATGCCGTACACCACCTTCAGGAAGCTTGGCATGACCCCGAGCGATTTGACACCAACAAGCATCATCCCGAACGACTTCGCCGGAACCCCTCGGATACCAAAGGATGCGCTCACGTGGACTTGATGATCGGGTCCAAGACGCTCGCTCACCACCTTCTTCGTTATCGAAGGGAAGGGAGCCTACGCCCCGTCGCTTGGGCGGGGACCGGATCCACGCCAACCGCTGCGTCCCATCCACTATGCATCAACAAATCGATCCAAAGGGTGGACGATGAAATTGAGGTCGTGCGGGCGGACGACTCCGTGAGCGTGGCTAACATGGAACCGGCCTTCCCGGGAATACCAAGGCATCGATTGCTTCTCGGGGAAGGATCGGGGAGAAGGTCCCGTTGAACTCCGTCGGCGAGTGACCAACGGCCCGATTCAAGCGCCGGCTCTTACAGTAATTTTTAATGGAGAACCCCGTGGATGGCACTGATGGCAAGCTGGGACGAGGATTCATGTCGGCCGATAAGCCGGAGGAAGTTGACATTGGAAACGGTGATAAACCAAGGCCGACGTTCATCAGTGCAGGTTTGCAACCAGACTTCAGGGGGAACTTAATCAAGCTTCTCAAAGAATATAAAGATTGCTTCGCCTGGGATTACTCGGAGATGCCTGGATTGGATCGATCCATCGTCGAGCACCGGTTGCCAATCAAGCCCGGTTTCAAGCCATATAAGCAACCGCCCCGAAAATCTACAAGGATGAAGTATTGGCCGATGTGAAGAAGGAAATCGAAAGATTACTTGACGCAAACTTCGTTCGGCCCTCGCGTATATGCGGAGTGGATTTCCAACATCGTCCCCGTGTACAAGAAAAATGGAAAAATGAGAGTTTGCATAGACTTCGGGGACCTAAACAGAGCTACTCCCATGGACGGATACCCAATGCCTATTGCCGATTTGCCGATTGACGCCGCCGCCGGGCACAAGGTGATTAGCTTCATGGATGGCAACGCAGGGTACAATCAGATCTTTATGGCAATAGGAGATATCTCGAAGACGGCCTTTAGATGTCCCGGTCACATAGGCTCGTTCGAGTGGATCGTCATGACATTTGGATTGAAAAAATGCCGGTGCAACCTATCAGCGGGCCATGAATTACATTTTTCATGAGTTGATCGGCAAGACCGTGGAAATCTACATTGACGACGTAGTGATCAAGTCCTTAAGCCATGACACCCATCTGGAAGATGTGAAGAAAACCCTGGAATGCACCCGGAAGCATGGTCTCAAGATGAATCCAAACAAGTGTGCATTTGGGGTGTCGACCGGAGAGTTCTTGGGGTTTTTGGTCCACGAAGGAGGGATTGAAGTTGGCAAAAAGAGCATGAAGGCCATTGATGAAGTCGTTCCTCCAACCAACCTCAAGGAGTTGCAATCACTTGCTCGGCAAGATCAACTTTGTGAGAAGGTTCATCTCAAATTTATCACGAGAAGGTGTTGCCGTTCTCTCCGTTGCTAAAACTAAAGAAGGATCGAAGTTCACATGGGGCGACGAACAACAAAAGGCTTTTGAAGAAATCAAGCAATACATGAAGGAGCCGCCGGTGCTTGGTTCCTCCTCGACCCGAACAAGCCTTTCAAGTTGTACGTGGCGGCCGATACCCAAACTATTGGATCGGCCCTTATTCAAGAATTCGAAGGGAAGGAGCGGGTAGTAGCCTATCTTAGCCGAAAACTACTTGATCCCGAAACCGGTATTCGGCTATAGAAAGATTATGTCTTTGCGTATACTACTCGTGTACAAAGTTTCGGCACTACTTGTTGAATGCCGAATGCACCGTATACTCGAAGTTTGATGTGATAAAACATATGTTATCTATGCCAATTTTGAATGGTCGGGTTGGCAAATGGATTTTAGCTCTATCAGAGTTCGAGTTGAAGTTCGAATCGGCAAAAGCCATCAAAGGTCAGGTCATTGCCGATTTTATAACTGAACACCGTGACCTTTCGATTGATCTGCTTGAAATTACCCCATGGGCTCTATTCTTCGACGGGTCATCATGTGGCAAAGGCGGGGGAGTAGGGATTCTACTAATTTCTCCCAGAGGTGAGATGTTCGAATTCGCCATTCCTATACAACCCACCGTCACAAATAACCAGGCTGAGTACGAGGCGCTGCTTCGAGGGCTTCAATATTTGAGAGAAGCCGGGGCCGTTTCCGTTGAAATTTATGGAGATTCGCAGTTAGTCATCAAGCAATTGAACGGCCGGTACGAGTGCGAAGCGAGGCGCCGAGGAGTTACTACGAGGAATGCGAGAGAAATCTTGAAGGGCTTTCCACCGGTAACCTTACAAAGACATTCCTAGAGAGCATAACGAGGAAGCAAACAAAGCCGGCTCGCAGCGCCTCTGGTTATAAAGAGAGTCAAGAAGCATTTGCCGCGAGGTGAGCGCACCGGGGATGGAACTCACGAAGATGATTGGAGGAAAGAGATCGTTGACTATTTGAGAGATCCATCCCGAAAAGTCTCTAGGAAGCTCGTGTACAAGGCAATCAAGTTCGTTCTTACCGGATGACAATTTATTCTATAAATCATTAGATGGAGTACTGTTGCGATGCCTGGGTCCAGAAGAAGCCAAGAACATGATGAGCGAGGTACACGATGGGATATGTGGAGCGCACCAATCGGCCTATCGCATGAAATGGGTTATTAGGCAGGGCCGGATGCTTTTGGCCGACGATATTAGAGGACCGCTTTGAGTATTACAAGGGGTGTCAAGACCGCCCGAAGTTCGGGAATATTCAAAGAGTCCCCGCATCGCACTAAATCCCATCATCAAGCCATGGCCATTCGGGGGCCGGGGTATAGACTTGATTGGCCAAATTAATCCACCATCTAGCAAGGGGCATAAGTTCGTGCTTTTGGCTACGATTACTTCACCAAATGGGTCGAGGCAATCCCACTCAAAAAGGTGACGTCGAGAAAACATGATCGAATTCGTCAAGGAACACATCATCTATCGATTTGGGATTCCTCGGACGATTACCACCGACCAAGGGGCACAATTCGTGTCATTGGAATTCGGAGAGATTTTGCCGAAAGCATGGGAATTAAACTGTTTAATTCTTCCCCATACTATGCCCAAGCTAATGGTCAAGCGAGAGGCTTCTAACAAGATCATGATCAAGCTTATACGAGAAGAAGATCGACCGAAGCCGAGGAGATGGCATTCGGTACTCGGTGAAGCGCCGTGGGCTTACCGAATGGCCCCCCATGGAGCTACAAAGACTTCTCCTTACGAGTTGGTTTACGGGCATCACGCGATCCCCGCCCGGGAAATGCAATCGAATCGAGGAGAGTAGTGCCGCAAAACGATTTGAGCTCCAAGGATTACGGTGGCCTAATGATGGATGAGTTAGAAGATTTGCATATGATCCGTCTCGGGGCCCCGGAGAACATCGAGAAAAACAAGCCGCGGGTCGCCAAATACTATAACAAGAAAGCAAAAGTAAAGCAATTCACGAAGGCGATCTAGTTTGGAAAGCGCTACCGCCGATTGGAACTAAATACGGTGAATTCGGCAAATGGTCCCCTAACTCGGGAGGGGCCTTTTCGTGTGGTCGGATGCGTTCCCGGTAATGCATACATATTGAAAACTTTGCTAGGAGAGGAGTTTTCCGCCGCAATAAATGGAAGATACCCGAAGAAGTATTATCCTAGCATTGAAATCGATCGATGATTATACACATCCGACACGAAACGTCGGCGCTCGGGGATGAGGCCGCCTTTAGAACAAAAATCCATGAACAAAAGAAAATGGCCGCGTTCCCGATGCATTGCCCTTAGCTCAATACTACACTACAACCGGTTTCTTGCAGATTACACATAGCAGCCCCGAAGGCCAAGTCCCCTAAGGGAGGGAAGCGAAGGCATGGAGTAAGAAGCGAAAGTATGGTTCAATCTTTTCTTTGCTTCTTCGCCGTCGCTCCCCTCTTCGCTTGTTCCAGGACCACCGTGACGGCGACTTGGAACGCACGAGGATGACCACGATTGGCGGCCTCTACCAAGCTATCCCGTGCCGCCTTCAGAGTTGCCGTACCCGTCGGAGACATCCGGAGCAAAAGAATCAAGGTTAGGGGCAAGAAATCCGGATGCAAACATGAAGGGGGGCGAGAGGCGTTTACCCCCTACTAGCGCTTCCCGGCGCCATACGACGCTCGCGTTCGGCTTGACGACGGACGGACATGTCCCCGAGGTCACGCTCCGGGTGCCGGACACGGCGGCGCGAGTCCGATGGATGACCCTTTGCTCGGGCGTGGCATCCTCCGCCTCGGGAGAAGAATCGGAGGAGATGTACTCGGGAACATCTTCGGTTCCGATGATTTCTTCGGAAGCAAATCAAGGCCGAAAGAGGCAGGAGGAAAACATGAAGCGCAAGATCAAGCGAAGGACAAGGAGCGATCAAGAAAGAACTCACTTCCGAATCGTACGCTTCCTTGACGAGCCGCTCCCCCGAGGTTGTTTACCCTTGTCCATGGCGTTGGGGTTTTTTCTTCTAGCAGCAGAAGAAGAGACGAGAAGTGATGGAGGAGTGTGCGAGTGGAATTGCGAGCACCCCACGGGCTATTTTATTGACCAAGGAGGCGCGTTGGGGAGTGATGATCGGCCGCACACACCGTTGGAATACCAAGCGGCGGGGTTTTCCACCGAGTGCGAAGGGTTTTCTTTGAACAGTATTTACGGATTGCCGAATTGGGATCCTTTGTGGATCTTGCGCCAAGGGGCGCTTGTTTGCGAGCGTTCGGCTAAAGACGGTTCCCGGATGCATTCAAAGAGGACAAATTCACGGATGTAAATGCGAAGGGAAATATCACGGAACAAATGCGATTCCAAAAGTTCATCATATATTGCCGACATTTACACATCCCTAGTACAATCTAATCAAAAAGTCCGTTCGGCACGGAGACCGGGGATGGGTAATTTCGGCAATGGCGTCGCCGTGGCCGTCGAGGCGCTCCAGGGATGAGCTCGATCTCGTCGATATCCTCCGCGCGCGCCGCCCGGAAGCCACGCGGCCCGGTGGAATAGTCGACGTCCGTATGCGTCGCCATCGCAGCCGAGCCCAAGGTGGTGCCCGGACGAACACCATGGACGACCACCTCGTCAATGCGGCGCTCCACCGCGGCCGGGCGCTCCGCCGGCGTGTCGCCGTGAGCGTTCACCTTCTCCGCCACCGCTCCACCGCGCTTTTAGCCGGTTGAGCTCGGCATCACGAGCCGCGAAGGGCAAACAAGAAGGGATTAGCATCAAAGGCCGGACTAAATCAAGAATCGAACCATACCATCGATGGCTTCCGCAGCTTGTTTCCGCCGGTCCTCCCACTCTAGTTCGGCCACGCCCGCTTTTTTGGAGACGGCCTCCCGGCTCAAGACGAGACGCTTCTAGCTCCTCCTTGAAGCGAATAGCGTCGCTTCCCCCGTACGGCACCGGGAGTGGCCATCGGACTCCGAAGAGTCATCGGAAGGGGCCGATTGGCCGCGCGCGGGGCGGATTCCACCGAATCAAACCGAAAAAAGGGAGATGATTGTCAAGGCAAAGGAAGATCAAAAGGAAGATCGACAAGGAGAAATTGATGATCATCACCGCCCGCGCGCATTGGCGCCGCTTCCCTCGGCCTCGCTCGGAGGCGCGGCGGCGGTTGAGACGGCGCACCATTGCGGTTTGGGGATGTGCACTTTTTTGCAAGAGGGCCGCAGAGATTGGCAAAGATTCGAGAGCTAGAAGGCCCGGTGGAGAGCTAGGGGCACCTATGGCAACATTTATAGGCCCGGCAAGGTAATTGTGGCTTCGAATCGTGGTCGTGGATCGTGGCGCACGTCCCAATAAAATCGGAAGGCGGAGAGATCTCCTTGACCAACCCGCCGGTGGGTCGTTTGGAGTTCTAAGCCGAAACGCGTGTGGGTCGATGGTTTCGGCTAAAGGAATTCAAGGTGTCGTTCGGCGAGCTAGTGTTTCACTACCGAATGGGTCGTTCGAAAGATCACATCTCAAGGTACGCTAAGGAAAGGAAACAGATCACAAAGGAGGTATTACAAGAACGACTAGTTCAGGTACACATCAATAAGGACATTCAAGCATTAAGGAGTTTTGCGAGTGCATGACGAACATTGGATACTATCAAGTGGGAACTATCCAAGATCTCCTGGTAGTCCTTTTGAGCATCAGACAAGTCAGTAAGCTCTGCATCGCATTGCTTTACTCTGGTAACAGCCGATTCTGCCTCCGCTTCGGTCTTTGCTATCAATCCAGGGAGGTCGGCTATTTTCTTCTGGTCAATCTCCATCTCCGCTGACAGACTTTTCAATTCCGCCTCTAGAGCAGCCTTTCTGGCGACTTTCAGATCGTAAGAGGCTTGGAGGTCAGCCAAGGCATCCTTATGGCTTTTTGCTTGGGATTGTATCCCGTTCATGGCCTCGTTAGCATCAGTTTTTTCTTTTTCAATGGCCGAACGGGAGCGCAATTTCCTCCAAGTACGCCTCAAGGGAACATAGAAGGGCTCTAAGTCGTAGATGGACGACGTAAAAGCTCGATGTCATCGGGAAGTTTGCGACTAATGGGCTCAAACATCTCTTCAAAATGACAAGAGATCATTGAGCCGATCCCGGACGTTCTTCTCTAGCCGGGCCGCGATTTCTTTGAGCTTGAGCAATACCTCGTCGGGCAACGGCCGGTTTACTTCTTTCATCACATCGGCAGCTGATGGGCCCTCTGATGGCAAGCTCGATGATGACGGGGCGTGATCCTGAAAACGACACTCGCCGAGGTGAGAATGCTAGCATCAAGGTATCAAGATTAAGAGCGGAACCAAGTACCTCATGAATGGTATCTTGAGCGGGAGCAATCGTAGACGGAAGAGGCGACCCAAGTAGAGCCGAAACGTTCAAGTCGGGAGATGCTGGTGCAGCAATCAGCGACTCGTGAGTTTCTGGCTGGGAAAGAATTGGATCTTCCTCTGTTGGATTGGCCGTTGCTGCTTGGCTGGTAGGCGATGGCATCCTGGGAGAACTTGGTGGCTCCAGTTGAGTTGAGGGATTCACCTCCGGAGAGCGTATCGCTTCCGCGAGAAGGTGATGAAGATGAAACCTCTCTTGGGATGGGCAATTCAACCCCGGAAGGGCTCGCTCGTTGAACCACCGGGACATCTACAAGTGGTTCTCCAACGGCTTTCTTCGCAAATGTTCAATTGAAGGGATAAGTGCCGGTGCTCATCCTTGAGAAAGAACGAAGAAAAGCCATACCAGAGGATGGGGCATCGGCGGGTATTGGTTCGAAGAATGTTGGGCTCGGGTCCGAAATACACAATGATATGATCCATCAAGAACAGAGTGGCCCAAGAATCAAGAAGGTAAAGGAGTTTACCTCAACTAGTACTTTCTTGACGCTTCTCCTCCTTTTAGCGCTCGGAGGGGGAACCGGATGCAATCCTTGCCTCCCGTCAATAGCAAGGCCGGAAAGGCCGGGATCGGTGGTAGCGTACCCCGTCCATCGGTTGGCGCAGGGTTGTAGATTTAAACCCCGATGCTGAAATTGGGCCTTCGGCATTATAAGTTATTACCCCGGCTCGAGGGGCGGAACCGTGTTCGTGGACGAAGATGGAGGTCGGGACCATGAGTAAAAGTCCGATCAAGGGGCTCGGTGTGTTACCTCCGAATTCGGCGGAAAAATCGGCACCCGCTTCGCACGTAACACATGAACGGAGTTCACCGAAGATGTGGTCGTGGAATTCTTGCCACCATGAGTTGAAGGTAGGGTGAGCTATGATTGCGGGCACAAAAGGACATGTGTAGACGGTGGGACCGCACACATAGTTGAAAACTTCTGTCGCACCGCATCGATTCTTTGATTTCCTCCCCGGGCTTGAGGAATTCATGCGAGAAACAATCTTGGGGGCACTGGCCACATCCAAGTTGTCCGGCCATGATGTTAGGCCGGTAGTACTCATAAGTACGGCATTCCCCGCCTCCCTCCATTAAACTCGGCGGTAATATACATGGGCGGATTATGATATTAAAGATTTCCGGGAATCTCCCATCTTGATGGTGGGCTCAAAGGAGAACTCGACAGAAAGGTCGAGTGTCATAGCCTATATAAGGAAGCCAAAGAGGATTGGGGAAGCCTTTGAAGAACAACTCGAAGAGTTGGGTGATGTCTCGTCGAACGATAACGAGTTGAAGCCGCTTCTCCATAGCTTTGGCATCCTCTCGGTGACTTGAAGCTCTCCTTCGGGGGGATTGGGCCGGGGGAAGAACCCGGAGCTCAAGTCGACGCCTACGATCCGGTGCATGTGAAGGCGCAGCCAAATCCGAACAAACCACCAAGGGCCATTGACGCACGTTATCCTCTCGGGCCGGTATACATTTGGGTAACCGTCGATGAAGCATATGGTATACACTCGCCCAAGAGGAATTTTCCCGCGAGGAAGGCGGTTGCCGCGGCCGGATGGATCGCCATTGCGATATGATTCGAGTGGGTTCATTGGCCTTGCCACGAAGACAAACCCGCATAACCACATGTTCAAGAAGGCTCTATATTCAACTTCGCCAAGGGGATTATCTCTCATATGTTTCAAAATATAATTCTTGTAGCCATTCCCCGGCTTTACCCCCGTTTGGCGTGAGGAGTTCTTGAAATTCCAAGGCCGAACAGACCCGGTGATGTCAAGGCCGGTGATCATGTACACATCGGCCAAAGTTGGAGACATTGGGCCATGCCCAAAAAGGAAGGCATTGACGCCATTGGACCGAAGTGGCACGCGGCTATCGAAGATCTTCATTCTTGGGCGTCTCGGCTACGGATAACTCCAAACATTGAGCAATGCGGAGAGTATCCGCATTGGTCAATCCACTCTTATCCGCAAGAATCCTACGGTACCAAGTCTTCCACCGCGATTGGGGGCAAAGGCCGTTCTTGAACGCATCTTGCCATTGAGGAGGTGGAGATAAAGCTCGCTTTGAAAGGGATTCTCTCGAGATTCGGCGGCAATGAAATCTCGAGGGTCGGGATTCCCTTCGGACCAAGATAATAAGACTGCGAATTGGCCTCAATAGGAATCAAAAGGGTAGTAGACGGTTCTCGGAAAAGAGCGGAAGAAGAAAATCTCGGTAAAATTGAAAACCTAATGCCGAACAAGGTTTGGAGGGGTGAAGTTACCCGAGCGACTTGGTTCCGAGTTGCCATTGGAGATTCGAGCTCGGAACAAAGGGGATCTAGGGTTGGATCTCGAACGAAGAATCCGGCGGATTGCGAAGAACAGGTGTTGACAGAGTTTGGCTCAAGGATTCGTGGCCGGAGTCAATTGTGGAACAAAATTACTTTTATCCCACAATTGAAGGGGCATGTGTTAACACCAAAATTTGGTAAGGAGTATGACATGTGGGTCCAATTCGGAAAAGAGTCCGTCTGGTGGAAGGAAAGGCATCTTCGGAGATTTTCGGCGAAGGATCCGCGGTCGGCTATCCGCTCCCGGTTCGGCAAAGGAACGAGAGAGCTGATTTTGCGGGATTGGACGGTGACGTGGCTCGATCGAGAGGGAGCGAATGGATGGACGGCGATCAAGCTTAGTTAGGCAATGTATCCATTCGCAGTTGTAATCAGCGGGGTATAAATACGACCCCTGGATGTATGTAAAAACAGACGTTCATTCCTCAATACACACCGGCCTTACGCCAAAACCCTAGAGTCCCTTGTCGTGTCGTCGAGTTCTTCGAGAGGACCAATCGATCCGTCGACCTCCGTGAGTACCGGCAACCTTGTATCATGTCTAGTATCATGCGGTGGATTTAGATCTGATGCAAGTAGTCTTGTTACCATGCTTCGTGTCATGCGGTAGATTCAAGCTTGGTTCAAGAGGGTTTCTTGTTAGATCACGAGCCATGCGGTAGGCTAAGGTCTAGCTTGAAGCTAGTTATCGGCTCTATTGGATTTTGGCAAGATCCAATAGATTCATTAAGTTACCCTGTGTTATCATGAGTTTTGCTTTATGTTTTGATTCATGTAACACACTTTTGCCCAATCTAGATGGGTTTGGATCGGCTCTTTTTCTTTTAAGATTCGTGCAAGAGCGTGTTTCGTGTTTTGACGCGTGGATCTCGTGCTCTCCGATAGCCGAAACCGAATCGATCTAGGTTGTTACATGTTGCGGGTTCAAGCTTGCTTTGTTAGCATAAATCTTGAAAGAGCCGGGTATCATGCGGTAGATGCGTGTTTTGGGTTGCTTTGGAGCTAGTCATCGGGTGGATTAGATTTCCAATTCAACTTTCGATAGATTTATTCACGTGGTAATGTTTGTTCCTTCTTCATGGACCCCGAATCGGTTGTTCGAAATCGCGTTCGGTTATATCTTCACGAGTAGATCACGTGCGTTATTTATGTTTTAAAAGACGTGTGCTTCTAGCTTTCCATATTTGGGTTGTATCATGCGGTGGATAGATCTATTTATGGAAAGTGGTGCGTTCTTTCATGCAAGTTGTATCATGCGGTGGATAGATTTGCTTGATGTCGTGCCCGACGGATCTTAAAGTGATTAGACATGCGGTAGACTAATGCTTTGGATCTATGCATGCTTATTTTAATACATGATCATGTTCGTGCTTTGCTTTATTTAATGTTAATCTTCATTGAGGATCGGTCATGGCTTTGCACATGCATCCATGTTCATTCAAAGATCGATCGTTGTCATGCTTACGTCATCCATTCGGCAATGTTCTTTTTTCCTTTGTGTTTACCCGAATGGTCGTGGTTCTTTGACAGGTAGCTTCGCATAGCTACATGTCGTCTTGCTTGGCTTCTTAGCCGTAAATATGGAACTGCCTGGTATCACCCGGTAGGTTCCAAATTTTGGTATTTAACCGTTTCATCTTTTGTTAATTTTCAGGAAAAATTGACTGGCACGTCACTTTCTCTCTGCGCGTGCGAAGCTAAGCTTTTCGGCTTGCCGTGTGATTGGCGCCGAGTGCACATTTTGCGTCAACGGCGGCGGAGCGGCCCGCTAACCCGGGCGCACGCGAGCCAAGGAGCGGCTCCTCGACACGCGCGGGCAAGCCCAGGACGGCGACGCGCGCAACGTCGTCAACGCCCCGCGGATGAGCAACGTGGAGACACGCGCAGCGGCGGGCTACTACCCCCGACGCGCGGGGGGGGGGGGGGGGGCGCTACGACAGCCGGGAGGATCGCTCACCAACGCGGAACCACCGGGAACCCGCGTGTTCAGCCAGGAGATCCCCACGGCGAGCTTCCCTCAGCGCTTCCGCCAGCCCACGTCGATCGTCAAGTACAACGGGGAGACAGACCCCCGTGTATGGCTCAACGACTACCGTCTGGCGTGTCAGCTAGGCGGGGCCACCACCGACGAGGTCATCACCCGCAACCTCCCCCTGCACCTCGCCGACTCGGCGCGGACGTGGCTCGAGCACCCGCCGCCGCCCGCATCCACAACCGGGACGATCTGGTCCGCACATTCGTGGGAAACTTCCAGGGCACATACGTGCGCCCCGGGAACTCCTGGGACCTGCGCGCTTGCCCAGAAGCCCGGCGAGTCACTCCGGGACTTCATACGACGCTTTTCCAAGCGCTGAACGGAGCTCCCGAGCGTGGCTCAATCCGAGATCGTGCACGCCTTCCTCGAGGGCACCACGTGCCGGGACCTGGTGCGCGAGCTCGGGCGCAGCCCGCCGGCCGATTCGAACGAGCTGTTCGACATCGCCACCAGCTTTGCCTCGGGCGAAGAAGCAGTGGGGGTGATCTTCGATGGCAAGAACGGAAAACGCGTGGACGACGCGCCCGCGGAGGGCAACAAGTCCAAGGAGCCCCACTAGAAGAACAAGTGGGGCAAGAAGGGAAAGAAGCCGTGCCGCGAGGCGCGCGAGCAGGGGCGCGACGACGATGGCGACGAAGCTGTTGCTGTTGACCCAACTCGACGGGGCCCTCGACTGGCCTCTCGAGGCCCTGTGGTTTTCGACGACATGCTGAAGAAGCCATGTCCCTACCACAAAACGCCGGTCAATCACACTCTCAAGCAATGCGACATGCTCAAGCGGTTCTACGGCCGCGCCGCCGCGAAGGACGACGAGGCCAAGAAGGATGGGGGTGACGGCGACACCGGCGGCTTCCCCGCCGTGGAGAATGTCTTTCTCATCTTCAGGGGGCCGACCGTCGACATGTCCAGCCACCAACGCAAGCGGGAGCGGCACGAGGTCCTCGCTGCGGAAAAGGCGCCTCCCTCCTTCCTCGATTGGTCAGAGGACGCCATCACGTTCAGCCGCGAGGGTCACCCGAACCGCATCCCCAACCCGGGTCAATACCCGCTCGTGGTTGACCCGGTCATCGGGAACGCACGGTTCTCGAAGGTCCTGATGGACGGGGGCAGTAGCCTCAACATCCTCTACGCGCACACGCTGCGCCTGCTGGGGATCGGGTTGGACCAGCTGCGGCCCAGCACGACGCCGTTCCATGGCGTTGCGCCGGGCAAGTGCGTCCAGCCCCTCGGGCAGATCGACCTGCCAGTCTGGTTCGGCACGCCGGACAACTACCGCAAGGAGATGCTCACCTTTGAGGTGGTGGGGTTCAGGGGCGCGTACCATGCCATACTTGGGCGGTCGCGCTACGCCAAGTTCATGGCGGTCCCCAACTACACCTACCTCAAGATGAAAATGCTGGGGCCCAACGGTGTCATCACCGTGGGCTCATCCATTGAGCACGCGTTCGACTGCGACGTCGAGTGCGTGGAGCACGCCGAGGCGCTGGCGCTGGACGAAGCGCTCGTGGCCAACCTGGAGAAGCTGGTCAACGAAGACCTCGACTCCGCCACCAAGCACGCCGGCAGCTTTGAGGCCGCCTAGCAGACCAAGGGGGTGCCCCTCGACCCTGCCGCCCCCGAGGGCAAGGCGTTGAGGGTCAGTTCCACCCTCGACCTGAAATAGGAAGTGGTGCTCGTCGACTTTCTCCGCGCCAACGCCGACATCTTTGCGTGGAGCCCCTCGAATATGCCAGGCATTCCGAGGGAGGTCGCCGAGCACTCCCTTGACATCCTACCTCACTCCCGTGCCGTGCAGCAGCGGCTGCGCCACTTTGACGAAGAGCGGCAGCGCGCGATCGGGGAAGAGCTGCAGATGCTCCTCGAGGCTGGGTTCATCAAGGAAGTGTTCTACCCCACATGGCTAGCTAATCCTGTATTAGTGAAGAAAAAGAATGGGAAGTGGCGGATGTGTGTAGACTATACCAGTCTTAATAAAGCATGTCCTAAAGTTCCTTTTCCTTTGTCGCGTATCGATCAAATCGTTGACTCGACCGCCGGGTGCGAACTTTTGTGTTTCCTTGATGCCTATTCTGGGTACCACCAAATAAAGATGAAAGAGTCCGACCAGCTCGCGACTTCGTTCATCACGCCGTTCGGGATGTTCTGTTATGTGACGATGCCGTTCGGTCTCCAAAACGCGGGCGCAACATACCAGCGATGTATGCAGCACGTCTTCGGGGATCACATCGGGCGAACCGTTGAGGCATACGTTAATGACATAGTCGTGAAAACCAGGAAGGCGGACGACCTGGTTAGCGACCTCAACATCGCGTTCGGCTACCTACGGGCCAACGGGGTGAAACTGAACCCCGAAAAATGTGTCTTCAGTGTGCCGCGAGACATGCTGCTAGGTTACATTGTCTTCCAGCGAGGCATCGAGGCCAACCCCGAAAAGGTTGCAGCCCTCGAACTAATGGGTCCGATTCGGGACCTCAAGGGGGTTCAAAAGGTGTTGGGGTGCCTTGCCGCCTTGAGCCGCTTCATTTCGCGGCTCGACGAGAAAGGCTTGCCCCTCTACCGGCTCCTGAAGAAGCACGAGTGGTTTTCCTGGACCGTCGAGGCCCAGGAGGCGCTTGATAAGCTAAAGGCGTCCCTTGCCCACGCCCCAATCCTCACACCACCTCAGGGCAGCGAACCTCTGTACCTCTACGTAGCCGCGACCACCCAAGTGGTCAGCGCCGTCATCGTAGTAGAGCGCACGGAGGAGGGGCACGCCCTGCCCGTCCAGCGGCCGGTGTACTACATCAGCGAAGTCTTGTCCGAGACCAAGGCACGCTACCCACAAGTCCAGAAGCTGCTTTACGCAGTAGTCCTCGTGCGGCGCAAACTCCGCCACTACTTCGAGGCTCATCCGGTTACGGTGGTTTCCTCCTTCCCGTTAGGAGAAATCATCCGGAACCCAGATGCAGCGGGCAGGATTGCCAAGTGGTCAGTGGAGCTGATGGGCGAGACACTCGCCTCGCACCGCGCAAGGACATTAAGTCCCAAATCTTGGCGGATTTTGTCGCCGAGTGGACGGACACGCAGTTGCCGCCGCTGCAGATCCAGGCTGAGTGCTGGACTCTGTAATTTGACGGGTCGGTAATGAAGACGGGCGCGGGCGCGGGCCTGCTCTTCGTGTCACCCCTTGGGGAGCACATGAGATACGCCGTGCGTCTCCACTTCCCTACATCAAACAACATGGCTGAGTACGAGGCCCTCCTTTGCGGCCTTAAAATCGCCATTGAAACGGGCATCAAGCGCCTCGATGTGAGGGGGGACTCGCAGCCCGTGATCGACCAGGTCATGAAGAACGCGAGCTGTCACGATGACAAGATGGAGGCGTACTGCAAGGCTGTGCGCGCCCTTGAAGATAAGTTCTATGGTATAGAGCTTAACCACATGCCTCGCCGGTACAACGAAGAGGCGGATGAACTTGCCAAGATCGCGTCGGGGCGAATCACCATTCCCCCAAACGTTTTTGCGCAAGACATCTCCCAGCCGTCTGTCAACCTCGAGCCCTGCCCCCCGAGCCACGAGGGACCCTCGGGGGCTCCCTCGAGTCCAACAGGCGCGGAGCCCATGGACGAGGACCCCTCGAACGAAGCGTACGTGCTCTCCCTACTCGAGGGGTACGGCGCCGACAAGGCCGAGGCCATGGACGTCGAACCAGCCCCCAGCGAGGTGGACTGGCGCGACAAGTATATCGCCTGGATGGATCGAGGGGAACTAGGCGCATCGCCAGGATGGCCAAGTCATTTACTCTAGTCGACGGCGAGCTGTACAAGCGTGCCGCCTCCGGCATCCTGCAGCGTTGCGTGCCCATCCCTCTGGGGCACGAGGTCCTCCAGGACATACATGCGGGCGTGTGCGGCTACCACGCCGCACGCCGCACCCTCGTAGGCAATGCGTTCCGCCAGGGTTTCTACTGGCCCACTGCGGTCGCCGACGCTAGCGAGATCGTGCGCACCTGCGAAGGGTGCCAATTCTACGCTCGCAAGTCCAATCTCCCTGCGCATGTCCTGCAGACCATCCCTTCACGTGGCCTTTCGCCGTGTGGGGACTGAACATCGTCGGGCCCCTGCGAAAGGCACCCGGGGGCTACACCCACCTTTTGGTTGCTATCGACAAGTTCTCCAAGTGGGTGGAGGTACGCCCCATCATGAATCTCAGGGCAGAGCAGGCGGTGACGTTCTTCACCGACATTGTCTACCGCTTCGGAGTGCCCAACTCCATCATTACCGACAACGGGTCCCAATTCACGGGCAGGAAGTTCTTGGAGTTCCGCAATAAATTCCACATCCGCGTGGACTGGGCAGCCGTGGCGCATCCATAGACCAACGGTCAGGTGGAACGTGCCAATGGCATGATCCTACAAGGCCTCCAGCCCAGGATTTTCGACCGATTGAATAAGTCTGGTCGAAAATGGCTCCAGGAGCTGCCGGCGGTTGTGTGGAGCCTTTGGACCACCCCAAGCAGGGCCACCGGGTTCACCCCTTTCTTCCTGGTCCATGGCGCGGAGGCCATCCTCCCCACGGACTTGGAGTACGGGTCGCCCAGAATTCGGGGCTACGACAAAAGCGCCAATCAGCAAGCCCGTGAGGACTCGCTGGATCAATTGGATGATGTGCGCACCGTGGCCCTGATGCACTCCGCAAGGTACCAGTAGGCCCTAAGATGCCACCAAGCCCGGAAGGTGCGGCGATGAAACTTCAGCGAGGGGGACCTCGTCCTAAGGCTACGCCAAGACAATCGAGGCCGCCACATGCTGTCGCCCCCGTGGGAGGGACCCTACGTCGTGGTGAAGGTGCTCAAGCCCGGCACGTACAAGCTGGCCAACTAGGACGGCGAGGAACTCACCAACGCTTGGAACATCCAACAGCTACGTCGCTTCTACCCCTAGCGAGGATTTCCAAGTTTTTTGTTGTAAATTACATGCCCAACACCCCAGTTGGTAGCCTATATGTAAAAACCAACAAGTCAATAAAAGTTGAAGGGCAACTCGGCTTTCCCCAAAAAACCAAGTCACCCTCGGGGGCTACTGCGGGGGGACACCCCCCCCAAAAATGGTCCCATTTTTTCGCAAAAATTCGCATTCGCAAGCGCGCTAAGTACGATTCGACCTTAGCCTCGAGTGAGTTCAGGCGGGGCGCGGGTGGCCAAGCGGAAAGGACGCGCGAGCCCGAGACAGCCTACGCCTCCGTGAGGATACGACCCTTCTCTCTCGCCTCCGGCCCAGCGGGCTAGTCACGAAACCGAACCTTCCCAACCCAAACTCACCCAGGCAAAGGAAAAATAGAATAGTGCGATAAGCGAAACAAGAAACACCACTTAAATTTACAAGTATTTAAACATCTCAAAAGATTACTTGTCTATTTACATGGCCACACGACCCAGATTCTAACACTTAAACAAAAAAAGGGCCCAGCGCCCAGTGGTCTCAGGCTTGGGGCTCGCCGGTGTCAGGAGCGTCGGGGAACAGGAAGTCCTCGAAGTCTTTGGCGAGCGTTTCAGCAGCAGCAGTGGCGAGCGTGTCCACACGCTCCGTCGCCACTTCGTACTCAACGCCCTCTGGGACGACGTAGCCCGACGCCACGGCTTCGAGGTTCACCTCGTAGTGAGACCTCACCATGCCGAGAGCCTTCTTGACGCCCAGATGGAGAGCGCGGCACATCCGCCTCGAGACGTGCCCACCAAGAGCACACAGGCGGCTTGCCAGCGAGCTCCCGGCTTGCGCTTCGCCCTCCTCGACCTCCTGGCAGGTCTCGAGGGCGGCGGCCCGCAGCTCTTCCAACTCCTGTTGCGAGGAGTTATAGGCCGTCTGCAGCATCTCGGCCCGGGTGGTCGCATGCCCCAACGTGGTCCGCAGGCTTGGCAGCCACGAACTAGAAAGAGATGAAGTTGGGAGCGGATCCCAAAAGAACGAATCGACGAACGAAAACCGAAATGAAACGAACTCACCTTCAACGTGCTTCTTCTCCACCTCGAGGGACCGGCGCGTCTCCCCAGCCTCCTGCTGCAGCTTGAGGAACGAGGCCCCCTGCTCCTCGAGGGACTGGCGCTGGTCTTCATGCGAGATGCTGAGCTGCACCAACTCCCCGTTGAGGCGCGACACCTCCTCCCCCTTCTTCTGGAGCGTGGCCCGCACCTCCTCGAGCGCGGCGCGCTCCCGCTGGAGTTGGCCCAGCGCTTCCTCGCGCGCCATCCGCTCCTGTTCGAGCGCGGCCCGAGCCTCGACGAGCGCCGCCCGCTCCCGCCGGGAGTTGGCTTTCGCGCCCCCCCGGCGGGCGGCTCGCTCCCCGCCGAGCCGCTCCTCCGTCGTGGCGAGCGCAGCGGTCTTGTCCGCCAGGGCCGCCTTCAGCCCCTCAGCCTTCTGGAGCGCCGCGCGGCCTTGTTGGAGCTGGGCGCGGGCAGTGGCGACCTTTGCCTCCCATGTCGACGCGAGGGAGCGCGCGTTCTCCAAGTCTACGCGAGCCCGGTGCAGCGCATCATCATGCTCGACCAACATCATCCGCACCCGCACGACCGCAGAGGCGTCTTCCGCGGCCTGGGCGCCCTGCTCTGAGGGCGAGTCTAGGAGGGCCTCGGCCCTGTACGCTAGTCACCTGTCAGGCGACGTGAGGGCCTCGACAAGGGCCTCCAGGGCCTCGTACTGCCTCGGTACCAGCGGGAATCAGCGTCGAGGCGGTCGAGGACGGCGTACCGCTCCCGGGCCTGGCGCTCTAGCTCCTGCCATCAACAAGCAGAGCAAGAGAAGCGGGCGTCAGAAAAGACACGAACAGGGAGAAAACAGGGTAAGAAATTGCGAAACTTCACAAAATTCAGCTAACCTGGAAGGTGCGCCACACCTGACCGCCATGGATCCACAACGCCTCGTTCAGCGCCCGATTGGGCAAGGCGCCGTGGTCGCGGAGCTCCTCCCAAAGCCCCTGCTCCGCCTGAGCATCGATGTAGTGGGCCGACGGGGCGTCGGCCCCCTCTTGCCCCTGTTCCAGGCGTGCTGAGGGCCCGCGCGCGGTGACGAGGGCCCGGCGCGCCGTCCACCGGGTGCCCCGGCGCCGCGTCGGCGCCGCTCGGGCCACAAGAGCCCCCGCCGAGGCCTCGGGGGCCGGTGCGGGGACGCCGCCCACTGGTCCCAGCCCGGCGGGGGACGTCGTCGTCATCATCGGTGATTTCCACCACCGCCGCCTCAAGGCCGCCGGCCGTGGCGGCACCGGTGAAGTTGGTGGCGCGGCGACCGCCACGGCCGTGGCCACCGCCGTCGCCAACGCCGCGGCCGCGGCTCTACCTCGGCCGGTGGCCGCCGGCGGGCTTGCTTCGGCCGCCGGCCGCCGCGGCCCCACCTCCGTCGCAGTCGCGGCGGCTCCATGGCCACCGCCGCCCGCCGCGCTTCCACGGCCACCGGCGGTGGCTCCATGGTCGTTGCCACCGGTCGCGGCTCCGAAGGCCCGGCTGCGTTGCGTGAGCCACCGCTTGCCGCCGCCGCCGTGCTCGCGGCCATCCGCGACGCCCTCGATGAGCGCCGCCTGGTGGGGACGACCGCGTCCGTCCTCAGCACCTTGGCCGGCGCTAGAGGCGGCACGGCGGACGCCACCCTGCGAACACGAGAACGAGAAACCTTAGGCCCCGGCCAATCCAAGAACACGTTCGAGGGGAAGCGACCACTTACCTCAGGGTGGAAAATCCCCTCTTCCTTTCCCTCGGGGGCTCGGCGGGCGTCGTTGCCGTCGTCGGCGCGGCCGCCGCCGCGCCCCCGCCGTCTCCATGGCGTGCACCGGCGCCTTCGTGGCGCGCATCACCTCTCTTGTTAGTTGCCTGGCGACAGGCGCTCTTGCGCCCGCCCCAGGCACCGTCTCCTCCGCCGCCTCCGCGGCCGTGGGTGAGGGGGGCGAAGGCTCCCACCTCTCGGGGGGAGCTCGACCCCCATCGCTCTCCTCCTCCTCCTTGCCCGATGACGAGGACTCCTCGGTCCCGGGAGAGGAGAGCCCCTGCTGCTCGCGCATCTAGAACTCCTCGCTCCTTTGTTTCCGGCGCTCTCGCCGCCGGAGGCTTCACTCCCTCTTGCGCGCCGCCCGCTCCTCGCTCCCCGCCGCCGCGCGCGCGCGCGTGCGCTCGGGACCGGGGCATGGACGGGTCGGACTGCGCGACGTTTACGACCCTTATCTGCAAAGGAATGGGCAAGAGCTCAAGACACGACAACGCCTCGCAAACCAACCGAACAAAGGGGAGCGGGAGTCCACTTACCAACGGGCCGACGGGAAGCATGGTGAACGCCCAGAGCGTCGCATCGTCATTCCGGCCGGTCCGGAGGTCAATGGCGCGCTGCGCCCCGAGTGGTCCGCGTACTCCCGTGGGAAGTGGCCCGGCACCAGCTGTGATTGCGCCAATGCGACGGGGTCCGCCGGTGATGGAGGTTCGCGAGGACTCACCCCGCGGTCAGGCCGCCGTCCGCCAGGACCTTCAATGCATTCAGGAGTGAGTCCAGCCGCGTCTGGTGCGAAGGCGGTGACACCCCGTGGTGTCAGGAGCCAGCCTTGTCCTTTAGGAACTTGCCGAAGTAGGAGGGGAGGCCGGTGCCGTCATTGCGGAGGTAGAACCACCCCTGCTCCCACTCCGAGTTATTGGAAGTCATCGTGCAGGGGATGTAGAGCTCCCTGCGCGTGTTCCGCAGCCCGATCGTCATGCCGCCAGCGCGCACCGCGCGGCGGGTCTTCGGCTCCGGCGTGGTCAGCGTGTGTAGCTCCACGCGAAAGAGGTGCACCCAGAGATCCCAGTTGACGGGGATCCCTGGGAAACCCTCGCACACGCCGACGAATGTCGCCGCTTGTGAGATTGCGTTCGGCGTGAAGTTGTGCAACTCCACGCCGTAGTGGTAGCACAACGCTCGCATGAAGCGACTCGCCGGCGCCGCAAATCCCCGCTCATGGAAGCGGATGAAGCTGACGACGTACCCGAACGGCGGGTTGGGCTCCCACTCGTTCGGATGCGGCACGATCCATGCCGCGGGGCGCCCATCCTCGTTCGCCGCAAGCTGGCCGGCGGTCACCAGCTCGCTCAAGGAGAGCCGTGTCGCCGCTGAGCGCGACCACGGCAGCGGGTCGATGATGGAGATGGGCTGAGGAGGAGCCATGCGAGTTGGCGAAGGGACGAAAAGCGTGAAGCAAGAGCGATGCACCGACGCGAAAGCAAGAGCAGCTCGGGAGCGGAAGCGCAAGGGGCGAGGGCGGCGGACGCTAAGTGTGAGAGGTAAAAACTCGCCTTGCCTACCTCTATTGGATTTATAGATCCACGTGACGTGCTCTCCGGAGCGCACGCCCCGCACGCATTAACTGCAGGTAAAAAAACCTCGGTCGCTGACGGACGGGACCCACCACGACCGAGGCGGCCGCATGCCTGCACGCGCGCTATCATTACGGTGCGGTAACCGAGCGACCGCGGCAGGCGGTCACGTCCGCCTGCCCACGTCGCCCACTACGCGCGCGGCCGCATCACTCGAAAAGGCGCGCCCGCGGCGCGAGACTGCGGCCGCGACTGCGCGTATTTAATGGCCCGGTCCCTTACCCAGTAAGGATGACCCTCGAGCGGCCCGAGCCCCAGGCTCGAAAAACTTGACTCTTGAAGAGTGCAATTACTGACCAGTGGCCTCGAAATCTGTTCAACGTGAAAGGGCGCCACAGGTGCCCTCGATTCGCGAAAAATTACTGATCAGCGGCTCGAGGGCCGGCACAGCTGAGAGCCCTCAAAGCCTGCAGATGCGAAAAGACGGGGGGCACCTAGATGCCACCCCGTGACAGCCCTACTGATCAGGGGTTCGAAACCTGACCCTCGAAGGGTTCGAACAGGTGCCCCAGATCACCAGAGTCAGGGACGACGAGGGCGCGCGCATTCGAGCCTTTCCTCGAGCCCACCGGCTCGAGGGCGCCCCACATGTCGTGTTCGAGAGCCAGCGAGGGCAGCTAGTCGGGGGGATCCCACCGAGGGAGAGCTTCCGCGCCCTCGGTCCCTAGCGAACGGGACCGAGCCCCACCTAGCAAACCCACGCAAGCGCTTTAATGGACGAGTCTCCGGACCACGAGCCTACCGTTATTGTTGACGGTTAATAGTTGTATCAAAGTTCGTTTATGACTTGCAAGCGGACAAGTCTCCCGTCGTAGTCAAGGGACCCTTCTTCCCTCGAGTGGTGAACCCAAGGTATCGAATCCGTGGAACAATGTGCAACGCAAGGATTCAATCTAGTAAAGCAAGGTAAACTATCTTATGAAGACAAGTTGCATCTAATCTACTAACTCATAAAGAAAACACATCTAATCTAATCTACTAAAGAGGTAGCAAGAGAAAGCAAGAGATAACCAATCTAGAGAATCTAGATCATGCTTATGTTGTAGCTCCAAACAAGATAGATGAAGATAGAAAAGTGAATCTCATTAAAAGCATCTTTAAATCGTGGCCTTCCCATCCGACTCCAAAAACGCTCGCCTTTCAGAACCCCCGTCCTGTCACAACGTATCCCTATTCATGCGGGTAGTCTAGGGCGAGTTCGATAGAACAAGTTGAAATCACTTGGCCGGTCCGGTATGCACCTCTAGCCACCGCGGCTACAAGAGCACCCTATGTAATCTAGCCGCAAACTAGATCGTAGAAGAAGCAAAACCAAGAAGAAAACAAAATCATCGAGAAGGCACTTGATCGCTAGAAATCGGATTCACTTACAAACTCACCATGAATGATTACATGAACAAGATCACCACCGGGATCCTACCTCGATCTTGATCCTCGCTCCGAGCTCCGACGTGGTCTTCCATGCAAGGTTCCCACGTCGGCTAGGGAGACCCTAGACAACTAGCACGACCCTCATCTCCGAGATGGTGTCCCTCAAGCTTCTCTCGCTCCTCGGCGGCGGATTACGACTTCGGTTCTCGCGTGGCTCTCGGTCGGGGGGGCTATTTATAGCCCGAGAAGCAATTAGGTCAAAGGGGAGGCCGATTGGGCCCCGAAAAGGGCCGGGCCGGCCGGCCCGGGCCGGCCGGCTCCGGGGCCTAATTCGGCCCATCTCGTGGCTCGCTTCGCCCGTGTTGCTTCCCGCGTCTTCTAGATGTTCTCCCCTTTTGCATGTGGGCCCTTGACGTCGGTTTCTCTCCGAATTGGACTCAACTCCTTGTCTTGCAAGATTCAACACTTTTCTGGTTCGGTCCTCGGAGTTTATCATCTTCTCGGGCTTGGTCCTTGGGCTCTTGGAGTCATGTTCACTTCATTGCTTGACTTGTATCGGGCTTCAAGGTCTTGTCATGAGGTGCTTAATGAACTTATCCCGAAAGTCTTGCTTTCAACGTTAAAACCCTGCGTAAACACTTAACTCCAAAACCGACATGCACAAGTGAACTTGTTATACCACGGGGGTTAGTACCAATGAATAAGATACAAAAGTCATGCCAACACCGAAGGTAAACTCATGGCTAGGTTGACGGTTTTTCACCGTCAACATCTCCCCCATGCTTAAACCTTGCTCATCCTCGAGTAAGCCTTCGATGGATATCATCGTTGCCCATCAATGTTTAAACCTTGCACTTGATCATACATGAAAAAAAACATAATGCTCTCAAAAGTTTAATTCGTTAAAGTTCCATAATGTACTAGCCTTCACCTCTACGGAGGGTAGATTCTTATTAAGCTTATCCCACAAGTACTAACATGCTCACAAAGTTTAAATAGATCTCAGAATTTTTGAAATAAAGAACGAGATAAAGAAAAGAGCTAAACCAAATTCACAAATTTAAATCACCTTGCATATTGCTCATGAACTCTCATCTCGCTTGTCTCTCAAGCCTACATATTCTACTCCTTTCCCTCTCATAACATATATGTGTGGTAGGCTTTATATGGAGCTTTGGGAAGGTTTAGTCCTAACAAGATTTTATAAATGAGGTGTTGTCAAAACAAGACAAGCTTCTCATGGTCTTACCGAGACTCGTCAAAAAGGTCATTGGAAAATAATGTTAAATCGAGGAGGGGAAAGAGAAAAATACACACACTTTTAGATGAGTGGACATGTGCAAATGGCAAAGAGTGATCCCGAGGCACAAAGGAAGTCCTCGTTATCGGATTGCACATGGTTGGAAAATGAGAATGGATCTTTTAAACTTGAAGCCTTGATTGCACTCTTAGAGAACCGGGGAGTTCACTTTACGCATACTCATATTTTTTTCTTTCTCATATTTATCATTCTTTTCTTTCTTTCTTTCTTTCATTATATATATATATATTTTTTATTTCTTCTTGTGAGACCTTCACCTTGGAAGTCACGATCGTCGCCGAATTTTTTTTCTTTCATCATTATATTATTATTTTTAAATACTCCCTTTTGAACTCTAAAACTGCACCGTACCTACCTCCTCCCCCATGCTTAGACGTTGCTCGTCCTCGAGCAAAGAGGCGAAAAATAAGGTAGGTACCGGAAATATTTTTCCTTTGGAGAGATACTTGAAATCTTCAATGTCGGCACCGTCTTGAGATCTTCCTTGAATTGATGACCCAATCTCAACAATAGGTTGTGGTCAAGGAGGTAATCACAAAAGATGATATTTGGTTTAAGGGTGGATATCCGGCGAGGTTTGTGAAATCTCCGATGTGGGGATACACAATGCACGGATAAGAGGCTAGCAATAAGATAGATACGCAAAAACGGAATGACCAGCTTCTTAGTCTCGGGCCAGAGAAATCATGGCCTGCAATAACTCACTCAAAAATAAATCTTGTATACTAAGTTTTTGCACATAAATATATATTAGGCTCTGGATAGGTTGAGCAACACACAAGTATTATTTATGACAAGGTTAGCGATATTTTTGAGCATAAAAGACATCTTTAATCTATTCATAACTTGAGAGCACATAAAACACTATGGGTCTTTATTTTAATCATAACCTCCGCTAAAGATTAAGCTAGCATTTAGATAATTTCAGAATTGTATTTTTAAGAGAGCACTAGGTTAAACATGCATAAATCAATTACAAAGATAAACAAAGCGGCAATTATAATCATATATCATCATGGCATAAACCTTGTAACTTTACCAAAGGTAAAAACTTGGTGGTGACATTATTCATGATGAAAATAAAAACTAAGACACACGCTGAAAAATTAAACTAACACTAAAAATTCAAGTAAAACTGAAAATACTACGCATACATAGGCGCAAACAAGCTGAAAATTAAAGAAAAGGGGGGGGGGGTTAAAGGAAAGATAGCTAAGGCTCCTCCTCTCTCTAATCTTCGCCGGTTGTTGATATTGATAGTCTTGGTTGCTTGTTCCCCGGCAACGGCGCCAGAAAAAGGGGCTTGTTAACGGTTAATAGTTGTATCAAAGTTTGTTTATGACTTGCAAGCGGACAAGTCTCCCGTCGTAGTCAAGGGACCCTTCTTCCCTCGAGTGGTGAACCCAAGGTATCGAATCCGTGGAACAATGTGCAACGCAAGGATTCAATCTAGTAAAGCAAGGTAAACTATCTTATGAAGACAAGTTGCATCTAATCTACTAACTCATAAAGAAAACACATCTAATCTAATCTACTAAAGAGGTAGCAAGAGAAAGCAAGAGATAACCAATCTAGAGAATCTAGATCATGCTTATGTTGTAGCTCCAAACAAGATAGATGAAGATAGAAAAGCGAATCTCATTAAAAGCATCTTTAAATCGTGGCCTTCCCATCCGACTCCGAAAACGCCCGCCTTTCGAACCCCCCGTTCGTCACAACGTATCCCTATTCATGCGGGTAGTCTAGGGCGAGTTCGATAGAACAAGTTGAAATCACTTGGCCGGTCCGGTATGCACCTCTAGCCACCGCGGCTACAAGAGCACCCTAAGTAATCTAGCTGCAAACTAGATCGTAGAAGAAGCAAAACCAAGAAGAAAACAAAATCATCGAGAAGGCACTTGATCGCTAGAAATCGGATTCACTTACAAACTTCACCATGAATGATTACATGAACAAGATCACCACCGGGATCCTACCTCGATCTTGATCCTCGCTCCGAGCTCCGACGTGGTCTTCCATGCAAGGTTCCCACGTCGGCTAGGGAGACCCTAGACAACTAGCACGACCCTCATCTCCGAGATGGTGTCCCTCAAGCTTCTCTCGCTCCTCGGCGGCGGATTACGACTTCGGTTCTGCGTGGCTCTCGGTCGGGGGGATATTTATAGCCCGAGAAGCAATTAGGTCAAAGGGGAGGCCGATTGGGCCCCGGAAAGGGCCGGGCCGGCCGGCCCGGGCCCACCCGGCCCATCTCGTGGCCTCGCTTTGCCCGTGTTGCTTCCCGCGTCTTCTAGATGTTCTCCCCTTTTGCATGTGGGCCCTTGACGTCGGTTTCTCTCTGAATTGGACTCAACTCCTTGTCTTATAAGATGCAGCACTTTTCTGGTTCAGTCCTCGGAGTTTATCATCTTCTCGGGCTTGGTCCTTGGGCTCTTGGAGTCATGTTCACTTCATTGCTTGACTTGTATCGGGCTTCAAGGTCTTGTCATGAGGTGCTTAATGAATTTATCCCGGAAGTCTTGCTTTCAACGTTAAAACCCTGCGTAAACACTTAACTCCAAAACCGACATGCACAAGTGAACTTGTTATACCACGGGGGTTAGTACGAATGAATAAGATACAAAAGTCACGCCAACACCGAAGGTAAACTCATGGCTAGGTTGACGGATTTCACCGTCAACAATTATCGAACGGGGCATGGGCGTCCACTTGAACCACCCGCTAGCAGCTCAACGAGGAATCCGCAATTCGCGACCCGATCGATGGGGGTTGTGGAGACCTCACCCTCCGTCCCGCGGAGGGACGGCGAGGGCGCGTTTAGAACAAGACGAAGAGCTCGTCCCGATCGCCTCTAATGGGCCAAGGCTCAGGGGCTCGACGCACGGCTACACCTCCTGGGGGGCACCGAACGCAAGAATCACCAGTCATGCGCGTGCGACCGAGGCCGGCTGGAACACTGCCGATGCCGGTTGAAACAAATGCCCCGCACACTGGTACAAACTCGTGAAAAAACCCCTGCAGGAGCACTCACGCTCCTGCAGGGCTTCGGGAGCTAGACTCGCGGGTCCGCTGATGCGGCCCCGCGGAAAGGCATTGGTAGCCAGGAGGGAAGAATGTCTTATCAGCAGACCTCAGCATATGCGGGATCCTAACGGAAACACCCACAGATGCTCGGGGGCTACTGTCAGGGACAGCCCTAAGGGTCCTTTAAATAACCAGGGGGAAGCCCGCTTAAAACCTGCAAAAACGCAAATGCAAATCGACTTACACACCTAACACGCATACACAGCACCACCACGATCACAGTGGCCCCCGTGGCCCGCCAAGACGACACAGCAGATGCCCCTCGAGTGAAGTCCGCTTCGCTCGAGGGGTAGACGCTCCCTCGGGCGAGGTCTGCCTCGCTCGAGGGCCTTACGCCCCCTCGGGCGGGGTCCTCCTCGCTCGAGGGCTCAACCACGCCCCTCGAACGAGGTCCGCCTCGCTCGAGGGCTCGGCACCCCCTCGGGTAGGGCCCGCTCCGCTCGAGGGCACCCGCACACGCCTTTCCCTCGCACACACCTGCTCCCGCACGCGTGTACGGGCATTTAATGCTCTGACGCTGCAGGACACGCCACTACTCTGGCGCGCTTGGGAATCACGCCCCGGCACTGTTTCGCCAACTCCCGGGGGGAGGCCATCCCTGCCGCTGTTCAGCACTGTGCGACAAGGCCAGTGTCAGCTCCGTGACACTGTGCCACCTGCCCCCCGTACGACTAACACGCCGCACCCTCGAAGGGGGGCCGGCGAGACCCTCGAATATCTTCTATGTGCTTATGCAGGACACACCGTGATGTCAGGCCGGCGGCAGCACCATCCCTGTTGCTGTTAACCCCGTGCGCCCGTCCCTGCCACTGCTGCGCCACGCCGCGCACTGCTGCAACTACTCCTACGCTGTTGAGCACGCGGGGACGGGAATCCGTCATGCCTGCCACTGCACCTCGTACGGGCCACCGTCAACGGCCCCCTCGAGCCCTCTCGAAGCCGCCCCGGTCAACCACTACGCCTCTACCCTCGAAGCCGCTCCTGTTCGGGCACAGGACGCGCCACGACGCCGCGACTGGAGCAAGATTCGCCGGGATGGCCATCAACTCTACAGCACTGTTCGCCATACCTCTACACGTATATAAATAGTGTGGTACGCATGTTAACTGCTCCCTCCTTGGCCTATAAAAGGAGGGGTAGCCCCCCAGCCGCAGGGGACAGACACGAGACGATGGATAGCAGTCGCTCACACGCTCTCCGCCTTCCCCACGATATTGGCACTCGCCTCAATCAAACCTCTGGGACTTGGAGGCCGTGCCTCCTCTCCCGCCTCGCTTGTAGCCACCCCCCTACGAGCACTACAGTGCAAGCAATACAGTGCCCCGAGCACACCGCTGCTGGACGTACGGCCTCGGTCGGAACCAGGATAAACCAAGTGTCTTTAGTTGCTTAGCACCGGCCATCGAGAGGCAGATCTCATCGCTTTTTACTAGTTAGTGTCGGGACTACTTTCCACACCGACACCTCTGGGCCTCAAGACGGGACAACAGCCAACTGATCCAGTGAGCCAAGGGCTGATGTCGTGTCATCCCCATGCCATCCATAATGGCGTCCTCGATCTCAGCAAGCATGATATTAACCAGATCAAACGGGCGCTTCGCCATCACGTACGTCAGGAGCCACTACTGCACCCCTGTCAAAGACTTGGCGTTCCCCATCCTATAAAGCACGGACCTCCTGAGAGCGTAGTGGACGACGTACGCCTCACGGATCAGACCGTCCGGTGTCCTGGGTGTACCAGGGAGGAACAGCTGCTGGAACAAGAAGCTGATCTCCTCGTCTGACGGAAGAACCGGAGAGTGAGCATGACGAGGAGGCTCGACGTCAGGGTAAGCCAGGTAGTGGATCGAGTCATCGTGAAGGTCAACCTGGAGCAACTCTGCAATCCCCTCTCTAGTGAGCCTCTGCTGCTGACCCATGAACATGAACCTGATAGCGACCTGGTCAACGTCGACGTACATAGTGGCGTAGAAGACTCGGACCCAGTCTGGGACGTAACGCGACCGCCTGGTCACCAAGTCCACCAAGCCCCGTTGGTAGTCGAAGAAGGGCAGAATGGCCTCTCCTGCTGCAGCTGCTCGAAGTGCGGTGAACTGTAGCATCTTGTGCTGACTAAGCTGGGAACCCCGGTGTACGTAGGAGGCGTAGAAGGTCTCCTGCGATATCGTCCAGAGCCTCGGGTCACAGTCCTCTCGCCCACGTGGAAACCACTGCTCCTCGGGCACACTCCTCAACCGCCTAATCTTCGGCCCCGGCAAGTGACGAAGGTCACGGAGGTAAACACCGAAGGCCTCTGCTCGTGGGCCTCTGAGAATCTGAGGGTCGTGAACCTGCTGCTCTCTCTCTGTGAGCTCCTCCACGGCAGCTCTCCTCTGACGAGGTGTCGGCTGAGGCTGAGTGTGACCTCCTCGAGTCTGAGGTCTGGACTTGGCCAGTGAGGGAGGTGACTCGGTCTGCTCTTGAGGACCAAGAGCGTCCTGGTGGTCGGTGGATGACCGCTCCTTAGTGATGAGTGATTGACAACGGGTGTTGGACTGACTCTTGGCTCAGTGCGCAGGTGTAGGCTGCGGCCTAGTTCGTGTTGTTGCAGGTGAAGAACGGGCGCGAAAGGTCTTCAGCCTTGAGGGGCCTCCGGGAGATGGAGAGACAAGTAGGCTCGGTTCGAGGGACCCGGTGGACGGCGGGACTAGGTGCGGGCCACATGGTGGAGAGACGAGCAAGACGAAGTCATGGACGATCGAACCGGTGCACGGTGGCGGTCGAGTCAAGAGGCTTGGCGGGAGGCCGGGCCGAGCACGCGGGGTTTGGTGGTTTGCCCACAAAACCATCGGAGGACGATTTCTTGGTTTGGGCCTCAAAACCAAGTCCGAAGGCCCAACACGACGGAGACGGGATCCGGGCGTGTCGGGAAGCTTCGAAGCGGAAGACACGAGGCGGGATCGCATGGCTTGCGTCGGGAGGACGCGAGGTGCGGCGAAGGCATGGCCGTCCGATGGCAAGACCCACAAACATTACATAAATGCCCCTGCGTGGGTTGTATCGCCAGTAGTTGAGTTAGGGGTAGTCGAGTCATTTCTCACACCGGCGGGACCCGATATATACGCCATGAGTGTGTGTGGATGGCTCCCTCTCTCGGCGACTTAGGGTTTTATTTCCCCCCTCCTCTTTCTCATTTTGTGTAGACATTTTCTTCACCATTTTCTCTAGGCTAGCAGGAGAGCTTCATGAGAGATTTGTTGAGAGGGATGGATGCTAGGGCGGCATGCTAGACCTTGTGAATCTTTCCTGGTTTGTATAGAAGATTCAGCGTTGTGAATTTCGTGGTCTTTTTCGTGCTTGTTTTTGGTGCCTTTGTTCTTGGTGTGATTTCACGGTTTTGAGTGGGTTTCTCCCTGGATTTCTTTGAGGGAAACATGGATGGATGTCTTGTGCATCTTTGGTATTGATCTTGTGCCCTCAAACGCCGGGAAACCACTTCGATTCAAGGATTTTCGGTCGGAGCTCTAGTTTTTGGTGGTGTTCAAAGGATCCGCAATTCCCGGTGATTTAGGGAGTTAGGACGTAAAATTTTTGGGGTATAGCATCCTTGTTTGACGCTTATCATGTCCCCAAACTCTTGTCTCTACAGCTTCTACCGTTAGGGAGATCCGGTGATGAGTAGGTGGAGTTGACTTCGCAAGCTCGGGCTTTTCCTGTTCTGTTTTGAACTGGCGGACTGTCCGCCCGCCCCCTGCGGACTGTCCGCGAGGAGCCAGTTCAGCCCAGTTCGTCGTGGTGTTCTTCGTGTTCTTGGTTTGTTTTCGTTTGATCCGGTTTTGTTTTAGGTTTTCGTTGTAGCCGGTTTGCGGACGGTCCGAGCTTCAGTAGCGGACGGTCCGGAACCCGCGCGGACGGTCCGCCTGGTCTTCGCGGACGGTTCGTTTTTCTCAGGTCGATTCTGGTGGTTCTGTTGGCTTTAACGGACGGTCCGTGGCTTCTGGCCGGACGGTCCGCGTGGTCTTTGCGGACTGTCCGCGGCACTTGGCCGGACTATCCGCGTGGGCTTTGCGGACAGTCCGCCCCCACTCCGGTCGGACGGTCCCGCCGCAGCTCGGCGCTTTGCTCTTTGGTTCGATTCCTCCCTTCCTTCTTCCGTGCTTCCGCGTGTGCTTCAAGGAATCGTTCCTAAGACTTGAGGTTGATCCATAACCTTGTTGTCTTGGCGGTTGGTGTGTGATTCGATCCATCGCTCGTGTGTGACCGGGATTTGTCTAGGATATAGACCGGCTTCTTCGAGAAGAATTTTTACCGGCTCCTATTCAGTCCCCCCTCTCTAGTCGCCATCCGATCCTTCAGCTCTGCTGGCTGGTGCCCTCTGCCTGAGCGACATGGTTGCTGCTTCTGAGTCTGCTGCTCTGGCTACTGCTCACCCTGGGGCTGCTCCCCCTGACCCTGTGTACCCTCTGAGATCCGTATGCCCCTCTGAGGCTGACCCTGAGTGTCGGGCACTGCTAGCACTCTCTCCCACTCCTTCTGCTATCTGGTCTTCTTCTTCTTAGTCTTGGCTACTACCTTACCCTTCCTCTTATCGCCTGCCATATGTGAGAGAAAACGGTAGAAGATTATAGAATGGCTAGAGACGAGAATAAACAAGATATGTAACTAAGGATAAGGGGTCCTTAAGCAAAGCATATGAGTGATATGAGCCTAATCAACGACATCTAGGAGAATTTCTGCCACAAATTAAGGATATGGAAAGCTAGGATGTCCTTAGGTGAATAGGATGTGCATTTGTGTGGACAAATGGGAATAATGCTTGTACTTGCCATGAGAAAATGCTCAAAATCATGAAGATAGCAATGGCTATATATAAGTGTGCACATACAAGCAAGCATGGCACGGTTTTCACTGAGATATAGAATCTAAGTGCTTGAATTGCTCAAATACATGAACACAGAGCAGCAACACTCTACTGTGGCTGAAGGATCGTTCCTCGCGCACCCCCTAGACGGTCGTCGGTGAGCCTGGATGGCGGCGCCTGGCCGGAGTGGAAGGAGGCAGCCGAAACCCTAGCTGGGCAATCCCTGCGCACGCGCGAAATTTGGTGCAGGGGCGCGGCGCGGCGGCGGCGGCGGCGGCGGAGGGCCGGCGAGGTGCTTGGGGGGACGAATCGGGCGCTCGCACACGTGAAATCACCGAAGACGGCGAGGAGGGGTGGCGTATGGGCGCGAGACGGTGGCGGCAAGAAATTAGGGTTTGAAAGGATTAGAGAGGCCGCCGACGGATATGATGGGTGGGACCAACGCGTCAGTGTAGCGTCGAATGAACCGACGGTGCAAAATTAGAGGCGTCGGTCGAACCATCGGTGCGACTGAGCTCCTGGATGGAATAGGGCATCAGATGATCCGACGACCTGATTTTAAAACGCGTCGGAGCAGTTGCGCGCGGGTCTGAGGAAAAGAGAAAATTTCTTCAGCACCGGATGAACCGATGGTATAAAGACGCTTAGGCTTCGGTTCATCCGACGGCGTGAAATTTTCAAACAGAGAGCAACTGAGCGCCTAGACCCCTTCACCGGATGATCCGACGCTAGAACCTATATGGCGTCAGTTCATCCGATGATGACAATTCGATTTTGGTTGAACTATTTCTCATTTTTGATCCGTCGAATGTCACACACAAGCCAACACAAGCACATCCTTGGTTCAATCCTGAGTGTCTGTCGGTGTTTTAGACCGGCAACCTACCAAGGGGAGTACCTTAGGTAGATGAATGTGGCCTCGCCGAGATCGGTAACTCGAAGGAAGAGACACGTGGAACACAATTTAGACAGGTTCATGTCGCGAGGTGCGTAATACCCTACGTCCTGTATGCTGCGTAGCTCTAGATTGATTGGATGTGTTTACAAGATGATGCGTATGAGAGAGATAGGGGTCCCTGCCTCGCCTTATATAGCCCGGGAGGCAGGGTTACAAGTCGGTTTGAGGAGAGAGTACTAGTCGGGTACGGCTAGGAGTTCTCTACATAGTACAGGACATGTACAGCTTCCTATCCGAGTACTTCTCCACCGTAGTCCTTGCGCCCCACGCCATCAGGTGCCGTGTGGCACAAGCCGAGTAGTCCCAGGGGCCCACCGAGTAGTCGGTCCTGGTACCCACCGAGGCAGTGGGCCCAGGGAGGTCCATACGACAAGCCCCCGAGTACTTTGTAGTCGAGTAGTGTCGGTGCGGAATGTGGTCCCGACACTAACCAGTAATAAGCGTCAAGGTCTGTCCCTCAATGGTCGATGCTAAGCAATAAAAGACACAGAGTTTATCCTGGTTCCGGCCGAGGGGCCGTACGTCCAGCAGTGGTGTTCTCAAGGCACTATATTGCTCAGCACCGGGGGTGCCTGTAGTGGGGCTGCTACAAGCAAGGCGGGAGAGGAAGTGTGACTTCCAAGTCCCTGGTGTAGTGGCTGAAGATGTTGTGGGAGAATTGGAGAGTAAGTGCGTGTTGCGACCTGTCTCGTGTTGTATTCTGTTGGGTTGTGTCCGTGTCCGTCCCCTGCGGCAAGGGAGTTCATCCTCCTTTTATAGACTAAGGAGAGAGCGAATCACATGCGCGCCGTGCTATTTAGCTACGTGAGGGAGCGTGATGTGCTATGCTGTAGAGTAGGCGGCCGCCCGGACGATCCTTGCAGCGATCCGACCATCATGGCGTATCCTATACCCGAACAGTGGCGGCTTCGAAGGTAAAAGGGGCAGCGGACGGCTGTGATGTCTTCAGATAGGCTCGAGGGAGTTGCTGACGTCGGTCTGTACGAGGCACAGTGGCAGGTAAGGTGGCGTCCCGTTCCCGCACGCTCCACAGTGCTGGAGTTGTTGCCACAGCGCCTGGCGTGTGCCCGTACGCGCGGGGGGCGGCAGGTGTTGACGGTGAAAATCCGTCAACCTAGCCACGAGTTTACCTTCGGTGTTGGCATGACTTTTGTATCTTATTCATTGGTACTAACCCCCGTGGTATAACAAGTTCACTTGTGCATGTCGGTTTTGGAGTTATGTGTTTACGCGGGGTTTTAACGTTGAAAGCAAGACTTCCGGGATAAGTTCATTAAGCACCTCATGACAAGACCTTGAAGCCCGATACAAGTCAAGCAATGAAGTGAACATGACTCCAAGAGCCCAAGGACCAAGCCCGAGAAGATGATAAACTCCGAGGACCGAACCGAAAAGTGCTGAATCTTGCAAGACAAGGAGTTGAGTCCAATTCGGAGAGAAACCGACGTCAAGGGCCCACATGCAAAAGGGGAGAACATCTAGAAGACGTGGGAAGCAACACGGGCGAAGCGAGGGGCCGCGGGATGGGCCGACCGGGCCCGGGCGGCCGGCCCGTGCCGGCCGGCCCAGCCCAATTCGGGGCCCAATCGGCCTCTCCTTTGACCTAATTGCTTCTCAGGCTATAAATAGCCCCCCGACCGAGAGCCACGCGAACCGAAGTCGTAATCCGCCGCCGAGGAGCGAGAGAAGCTTGAGGGACACCAACTTGAAGATGATGGTCGTGCTAGTTGTCTAGGGTCTCCCTAGCCGACGTGGGAACCTTGCATGGAAGACCACGTCGGAGCTCCGGAGCGAGGATCAAGATCGAGGGAGGGCCCCGGTGGTGATCATGTTCATGTAATCATTCATGGTGAAGTTTGTAAGTGAATTCGATTTCTAGCGATCAAGTGCCTTCTCGATGATTTTGTTTTCTTCTTGGTTTTGCTTCTTCTACGATCTAGTTTGCGGCTAGATTACATAGGGTGCTCTTGTAGCCGCGGTGGCTAGAGGTGCATACCGGACCGGCCAAGTGATTTCAACTTGTTCTATCGAACTCGCCCTAAGCTCCCCGCATGAATAGGGATACGTTGTGACGAACGGGGGTCTCGAAAGGCGGATGTTTTCGGAGTCGGATGGGAAGGCCACGATTTAAAGATGCTTTTAATGAGATTCTCTTTGCTATCTTCATCTATCTTGTTTGGAGCTACAACATAAGCATGATCTAGATTCTCTAGATTGGTTATCTTTTGCTTTCTCTTGCTACCTCTTTAGTAGATTAGATTAGATTCGTTTTCTTTATGAGTTAGTAGATTAGATGCATCTTGTCTTCATTAGATAGCTTTACCTTGCTTTACTAGATTGAATCCTTGCGTTGCACATTGTTCCACGGATTCGATACCTTGGGTTCACCACTCGAGGGAAGAAGGGTCCCTTGACTACGACGGGAGACTTGTCCGCTTGCAAGTCATAACCGAACTTTGATACAACTATTAACCGTCAACAAGCCCCTTTCTCCGGCGCCGTTGCGGGAACAAGCAATCAAGATCCGATCTAGTATCGCTTATCTTTCAGTTTTTCTTTTGATTTTCTTTTGCATCTCTTATGTTTGATCATCCTCAAAAGAAAAAAAAAGAGTCAATCTAATCTAGTTTTGATTAACCCTAATTTTTCTTTTGTTAGATTTTTGTTTTATCACTAACCCTAACCGGAGATGGTTGGCTACCTCTCCAAGAAACCCAAAACTTTTTTGTGGATGATCCAGGAAAACTTTACGAGGCAAAGGTGACGTGCAACACAAGCTCGAAGGACCATCAAAATCTCCAAGGGAATCACCACCTCCAAGTCCAAAGGAAGATCAACCTCAACCACCGGAGCGCGAGATCAAGCTATGCACCCCGGGCATTGTTGATCTACCTATCATAAACCTTCAAGACACCGGAAGGCCTTCAAATCAAGAGGAGGATGAAGAAGATGGAGATGGAGAAAGAAGCTCAACACCTAAAGGCTGCCAAGGCAAGATCCACATGCGAAGTGTTCATCATGATGAAGATGCTAGAGACGCAAGTGGGGCAACTTGCCGGGCGCCCGATGGGTAACAAAGAAGAATATCCGAGACAACTCCAAGGTCCCAAGACGGCGAAGGCTACTCAAACTCATTCGGGAGAGATGAAGGATCACACTAGAGACCATGAAGATCACGACCGAAGACCGGAGTTCGAGATGCCTTGAGCCACAAGGAAGTTGTTGCATCCGTCAAGACCAAAGGACAAAGCCAGCCTGTGAAGACCAAAAAAAAAATGACTAAGCCAAAGTGGGTACCCAAGATTGCAACGCCCGCAAAGAGCGTTGATCCGGAGTAATCAAGTGAAGAAGTCTAGCCATGGACTATAAACGAAGCGCTAGGCGGGAGGCAACCCGTTTCGTCGAGTCAAGAATAAGCTACGGGAGGACAACCCGATTCCAGGTTTTCCAAGTCTTTTTAAATATAATTCAGTTCTGAATTTTACTACGCAAAACCTTAGACTTAGAATGGTTGAACAATATTAGAGACATAATTCTTGGTTGAATATTTTGCTTGATCATAAACCCTTTACATGAACCATCCTATGTGTTCGTTTGCTTCTTTTCGAGAAACCACAACCAAAAGAAAAAATTTCAGAACCTAACTCAACCTTTTCATCCTCTTTATGATGTTGTGGTTGACTTGTTTTTCATGCTAAAAACACACGAGTAGAGCCACGACTTGTATCTAGATGTTATTTAAATTTCAGCAAGTGGTAGGACTCGCGTAAACCTAGAAACTTGACTTTTGGTTGGTTTAAAAATCCATATCCTTGGTTTTTCTAAGATTAGAATTTTTCTAAGCCTCACTTAATTTTATTTCATTCAAAATCTCTCTCATCTAATCAAAATTAGGACCTAAACCTATGCCCCCATGATCAAGCCGGGAAAAGTTTGCTCTCAACTAATGAAGGCAAACTATACCGGTGAGACCGAAATCGACGTAGTCGAAAAATATTTTCGACTTACATTTGTTTTTAATGGTTTAAAAACTTCTCTAAATTTATGCTTGAGCTCTTGCATGGCTCTGAAAAATATTTTTAAATTTCGAAATAAGAGGAGTGCTTAGCCTTAAACACACTTAAAGGGAGGCAATCTAGTTAACCTAACCATGCATGCACCATGATACATCACGGGATGCCCCTCCAACATATTTAAACCACATGCAAAGTACAAGCATGGGGGGGGCAGCCAAGGCTTTGTTTTGTAGGAATATCATGGATGCATGTGAGGCAATGGAGTATGGAAGCGAATCAAGCGAAAACATCAAGTGGAAGGAGCAATAATGCAAGCGAAGGAGTGGACGGGAACGTTTGGAAGGTGTACGCGGTCACGAAGCAACATGATGCACTAGAGAAGAACCGATCCAAGAGGAGGAGAGAGGTAAGTATTTCATCCAACTCTTTGTTCGTGTGCTCTAGTTTGTAGGCCGGAATCACCTTAGACTTAGCCATCCACCGCGTTTGTTTCGTGCAACAAATCACATCCTTAATCCACTCAAAGTCCAGACTCCAAAATAATATTTGTGTACCTTGTTACTGGGTGAAAACCCCGGATATATATTTGTGAGGGAGAGTGCTGCAATCAAGGAAGAAAACTACAAGTCTTTTCACCGAAGAAGAAGGGATCATCGTCGTCTAAGCCATCATCGACAACCTCTTCGAGGAGGCACTCGGTTTCCGAGTTTCCTTGGAGTATGGAGGAGGACACGGCACCGCCGAGGAGGAACCACACTCTTCTCCTTGGTGGCATGAGGGCCACACGAAACTCGTTTATTAGGTTTACCAAACTTCAATAACGTATGGAGGAGCCGCTCGTCCAATCTCGCCACTTGACACGATCATCCGCTCCACCTCCATGCGCTCCGTGGCATTCCAATGGGTTTATCATCACGACGGAGGAGGAGGAGAAGAAGCTCGCTCGCCTTGGGTAGAGGCTTGTAGCGAACGTCGACATCGACGACCAAGCTCTCCACATATTGGGTTTCACACGGGACACCGGTGCAATTCTCTAGCGGAGTGTCGGCAAACACCCACAAGAAATTCGCCTAGGAAATTATCATGACCATGGCGTATACCCTTGATGAAGGAGTGCTGAGTCTCTCATTCCGTTGGAGGGAGCCCACAAGTGGAGAAGAAGGAAGACACCGTCGAAGGGTAACCTTGATCGGTGATGCTATTTCTAGCACCTTGATGGGGTAATCTCCTTTCATCCATGGGTTGCGATCGATCTTGAGATGTAATCACACTTTGTTGGATTATCTATCTATCATCTTGTGCTGAAAATACTTTAATGCTTAAGGCTAGCAACCATGCCATAAAGGGAGTATAGGCCTCAATGCTTCCTTGGATCCATTCAACACAATCCCTGATAGACTAGATTGGTTTTCATGTTCGAAACGATTGCATGTTCTAGTATCGTAGACCCATGGGCGAGTGTCTCCTATTTTCAAAAGGGAGCTCCGAAACAAGTATGTGCATGAAGGCACATGGGAAGGTTTTTGGAGTATGATCACGGGAAGAGACCATCAACGAAGAAATACTATCCGGAACCCCATCATCCATATGTGTCGCCTTTGTGCAAGTGGATTTTTGGGAGAACAAGAGAGACAAAGATAACCAACACGGAGTTGAATTGGCTTTACTCGGCTTTGATTGCCAAGTGGCCAATAGACCCCACTCACCTATGATCAACCGGTGGTGTTGTTAAGCAACATCGAGTTCGGAAGATATTGGTTCGGGGTGTTGCCTCTCCATATTGGCTATCTCTTTAAAACCGGGTATAACAAGGAACCCAAATCATCTCCTACCCAGGACTTCCCTAGGAATATATGAAGAAAGGAAAATATAAGAGTGAAGATGAGAGAGGGGGCTTCCAAGTGGCCTAGGTGAATTTGCCCCTTCCGGATTGAAGATTAAGACTTTTCTTGAGGGGAAGAAGATCGGTTAGAGGAAGGACTTCTTGTGCCGGCGAAGAGAAAAAATAATAATAGAGAAGGATTAGGAGAAGGTTTTTCCACGACCCAAGAAGGAGGTGCATAACAAAATTATATCCCACCATTGGGAGGAACCCGGCGCCGCCGAGTTACTACGGTGATGTACCAATGCAAGCATGGGGGAGTGGTGCAGCCATACCCCCACCATTTTTGCGGTGCCCAACGTAGCCTTTGCGGAGCCCTATGCACACCTTCCTCAACCACAACAAAATGTAGCCACCATTGGAGGATACGCTGCAAGGAACATGCAAATTATTGCAGCCATCCTAACCAATGCAAACCAAATGGGTGAAGGAAATGCAAACGTCGCTTATGTGCTTTGACACCTTCACCTAGCACCGTCGGACAATTCATAGGAGTAGTGGTGCATTCCTATTACAAGTAAGGGTACAACAACCAAGACTATCAATATCAACCACCGGCGGAAGATTAGAGAGAGGAGGAGCTTTAGTTATCTTTCCTTTACCCCCTTTTCTTTAATTTTCAGCTTGTATGCGCCTATGTTTGCGTAGTATTTTCAGCTTTGCTTTAATTTTCAGTTTTTAGTTTAATTTTCAGCGTGTGTCTTAGTGTTTATTTTCATCATGAATAATGACGCCACCAAGTTTTTACCTTTGGTAAAGTTACAAAGTTTGTGCCATGATGATATATGATTATAATTGCCGCTTTGTTTATCTTTGTAATTGATTTATGCATGTTTGACCTAGTGCTCTCTTAAAAATACAAATCTGAAATTATCTAAATGCTAGCTTAATCTTCAGCGGAGGTTATGATTAAAATAAAGACCCATAGTGTTTTATGTGCTCTCAAGTTATGAATAGATTAAAGATGTCTTTTATGCTCAAAAATATTGCTAACCTTGTCATAAATATCACTTGTGTGTTGCTCAACCTATCCAGAGCCTTATATATATTTGAGTGCATAAACTTTAGTGTACAAGATTTATTTTTGAGTGAGTTATTGCAGGCCATGATTTCTCTGGCCCGAGACTAAGAAGCTGGTCATTCCGTTTTTGCGTATCTATCTTTTTGCTAGCCTTTTATCCGTGCATTGTGTATCCCCGCATCGGTGATCTCACAAACTTCGCCGGATATCCACCCTTAAACCAAATATCATCTTTTGTGATTACCTCCTTGACCACAACCTATCGTTGAGAATGGATCATCAATTCAAGGAAGATCGCAAGACGGTGCCAACGTTGAAGATTTCAAGTATCTCTCCAAGGAAAAATACCCGGTACCTACCTTATTTTTTTCGCCTCTTTGCTCGAGGACGAGCAACGTCTAAGCATGGGGGAGGAGGTAGGTACGGTGCAGTTTTAGAGTTAAAAGGGTAATATTTTAAAAAAATGATGATGAAAGAAGAAAAAAATCCAGCGATATTCATGACTTTCAAGGTAAAGAAAAAAAAAATATATATGAAAGAAAGAAAGAAAGAAAGAAAAGAATGAGAAATATGAGAAAGAAAAAAATGTGCGTAAAGTGAATTCCCCGGTTCTCTAAGAGTGCATTCAAGGCTTCAAGTTAAAAAGATCCATTCTCATTTTCCAACCATGTGCAATCCGATAACGAGGACTTCCTTTGTGCCTCGGGATCACTCTTTGCCATTTGCACATGTCCACTCATCTAAAAGTGTGTGTATTTTTCTCTTTCCCCTCCTTGATTTAACATTATTTTCCAATGACCTTTTTGACGAGTCTCGGTAAGACCATGAGAAGCTTGTCTTGTTTTGACAACACCTCATTTATAAAATCTTGTTAGGACTAAACTTTCCCAAAGCTCCATATAAAGCCTACCACATATATATGAGAGGGAAAGGAGTAGAATATATAGGCTTGAGAGACAAGTGAGATGAGAGTTCATGAGCAATACACGAGATGATTTAAATTTGTGAATTTGGTTTAGCTTTTCTTTATCTCGTTCTTTATTTCAAAAATTCGAGATCTATTTAAAACTTTGTGAGCATGTTAATACTTGTGGGATAAGCTTAATAAGAATCTACCCTCCGTAGAGGTGAAGGCTAGTACATTATGGAACTTTAACGAATTAAACTTTTGAGAGCATTATGTTTTTTTTCATGTATGATCAAGTGCAAGGTTTAAACATTGTTTGGCAATGATGATATCCATCGAAGGCTTACTCGAGGACGAGCAAGGTTTAAGCATGGGGGAGATGTTGACGGTGAAAATCCGTCAACCTAGCCATGAGTTTACCTTCGGTGTTGGCATGACTTTTGTATCTTATTCATTGGTACTAACCCCCGTGGTATAACAAGTTCACTTGTGCATGTCGGTTTTGGAGTTATGTGTTTACGCGGGGTTTTAACGTTGAAAGCAAGACTTCCGGGATAAGTTCATTAAGCACCTCATGACAAGACCTTGAAGCCCGATACAAGTCAAGCAATGAAGTGAACATGACTCCAAGAGCCCAAGGACCAAGCCCGAGAAGATGATAAACTCCGAGGACCGAACCGAAAAGTGCTCGAATCTTGCAAGACAAGGAGTTGAGTCCAATTCGGAGAGAAACCGACGTCAAGGGCCCACATGCAAAAGGGGAGAACATCTAGAAGACGTGGGAAGCAACACCGGCGAAGCGAGCCGCGGGATGGGCCGACTGGGCCCGTGCCGGTCGACCCGAGCCGGCCGGCCCAGCCCATTCGGGGCCCAATCGGCCTCTCCTTTGACCTAATTGCTTCTCGGGCTATAAATAGCCCCCCGACCAAGAGCCACGCGAGAACCGAAGTCGTAATCCGCCGCCGAGGAGCAGAGAAGCTTGAGGGACACCAACTTGAAGATGAGGGTCGTGCTAGTTGTCTAGGGTCTCCCTAGCCGACGTGGGAACCTTGCATGGAAGACCACGTCGGAGCTCCGGAGCGAGGATCAAGATCGAGGGAGGGCCCCGGTGGTGATCTTGTTCATGTAATCATTCATGGTGAAGTTTGTAAGTGAATTCGATTTCTAGCGATCAAGTGCCTTCTCGATGATTTTGTTTTCTTCTTGGTTTTGCTTCTTCTACGATCTAGTTTGCGCTAGATTACATAGGGTGCTCTTGTAGCCGCGGTGGCTAGAGGTGCATACCGGACCGGCCAAGTGATTTCAACTTGTTCTATCGAACTCGCCCTAAGCTCCCCGCATGAATAGGGATACGTTGTGACGAGAACGGGGGTCTCGAAAGGCGGATGTTTTCGGAGTCGGATGGGAAGGCCACGATTTAAAGATGCTTTTAATGAGATTCGCTTTGCTATCTTCATCTATCTTGTTTGGAGCTACAACATAAGCATGATCTAGATTCTCTAGATTGGTTATCTTTTGCTTTCTCTTGCTACCTCTTTAGTAGATTAGATTAGATTCATTTTCTTTATGAGTTAGTAGATTAGATGCATCTTGTCTTCATTAGATAGCTTTACCTTGCTTTACTAGATTGAATCCTTGCGTTGCACATTGTTCCACGGATTCGATACCTTGGGTTCACCACTCGAGGGAAGAAGGGTCCCTTGACTACGACGGGAGACTTGTCCGCTTGCAAGTCATAACCGAACTTTGATACAACTATTAACCGTCAACGGCAGCCATACCGTTAACAGTGGCAGGGATGGCGTCCCACCGGCCTAGCGCCTCCACCTAACCCTGCAAGGTCACAAGAAAGCGGATCGAGGGTGAGGCCGGCCCCCCTTCGAGGGCTCGGCGTGTTAGCCGTACCGGAGCAGGCGGCGCGGAGTCACGGGACTGGCACCGGCCACGCCGCACAGTCCCTCGACGCGGTGGCGGGGATGGGCTCCCTCCCCGGGGAGTTGGTGCGGCGGCACCGGGGCGCGAGCCCCGTGCGCATGATGGCGCCGCCCCGCCGCTGTCGGGCGTTAAATGCCCGCGCACGGGAGCGGGCGCGTGCGTGCGGAGCGCCCTCGAGCGAAGCGGACCCCGTCCGAGGGCGGAGCGGACCCTCGAGCGAGGCGGAGCCCGCTCGAGAGAGGCGCACCCCCTCGAACGGGGCGGAGCCCGCCCGAGGGAGGGCGCGCATCCTCGAGCGAGGCGAAGCCTCGTTCGAGGGGGCCTTCGAGTGGGCCTCCCCGGTGGGCCGGCGGGGCCTTCGTGGCGTGGGCCATGTCTCGCATGGTTAAGTAAGGCGTGTTTGGCTTTGGCTTTGTTGCGGGTTTTAAGTGGGGATTTCCCCGCTTGTTTAAGGGGGGACCCCTAGGGTCGTCCCCGACAAGTAGCCCCCGAGCATCCGTGGGTTTGCCATTGAGGCTCCCACGGATGCCGGAACCTACCGATAGGACGTTCTTCCCTCCCCGGTCTTGCGAACGCTTTCCGTGGGGCCGCGTCGGCGGACCCGCGGGTCTAGCCCCCCGAAGCCCCCGCAGAGCATAGGCGCTCCTGTAGGGGTTGACCGCGAGACTTGGACAGAAGGCGTGGTGCATGTTTCAACCGGCGTCGGCAATGTCTCAGCCGGCTTCGGTGACGCACGCACTGCTGGCATTATCCCCGGCGGGTGCAATCCAGGAGGTGTAGCCGTGCGTCGAGCCCCCGAGCCTGGGCCCATTCAAGGCGATCGGGTAGAGCTTTACGACTTGTCTTTTAACGCGCCCTCGCCGTCCCTCCGCGGGACGGAGGGTGAGGTTTCCGCAACTCCCATCGGTCGGGTCGCGAATTGTGGATTCCTCGTTGAGCTGTTAGTGGGTGGTTCGAGTGGACGCCCATGCCCCGTTCGATAAGGGTAGGTCGCGTGGTCCGGAGACACGTCCATTGAAGCGCTTGCGTGGGTTTGCTAGGTGGGGCTCGGTCCCCGTTCTAGGGACCGAGGGCGCGAAGCTCTCCCTCGGTGGGATCCCCCCGCTAGTCGCCCTCGCCGGCTCTCGAACACGACATGTGGGGCACCCTCGAGCGGCGGGCTTGAGGAACGGCTCGAATGCGCATGCCCTCATCGTCCCTGACTCTGGCGATCTGGGGCACCTGTTCGAACCCGTCGAGGGTCAGGCTTCGAACCCCTGATCAGTAGGGCTGTGCGGGGTGGCGCCTGGGCGGCCCCGTCTTTGCATCTGCGACCATCGAGGGGCCTGGGCGAGCCGGCCCTCGAGGCGCTGATCAGTAAGAATGGTGCGGGGCGGCGGCTAAGCGCTCCCGGCCTGGCATCTGCGACCATCGAGGGGCACGGGCGAGCCAGCCCCTCGAGGCGCCGATCAGTAGAAATGGTGCGGGGCGGCGGCTAAGCGCTCCCGTCTCGGCATCCGCGACCATCGAGGGGCCTGGGCGAGCCAACCCTCGAGGCGCTGATCAGTAATACAGCGCGGCATGGGTGCTTTGCGGTGCCCGTTTTGTTTCAGACGGGCCCCGAGGCGACCTTCTCACGCCTGTACCCTTTCGAGGGTTGAAATTTTCTCGAGCCAGGAGCCCGTGCCGCTCGAGGGTTCTCCTTACTTTGTAAGGAACCGGCCATTAAATGCTCCACGAGAGAGGCCGTGATTTCGCGTCGCGGGCGCGCCTTTTTGGCGTCGCGGCCGCGCGCGTAGTGGGCGGCGTGGGCAGGCGGACGTGACCGCCTGCCACGGCCCTTGCTATTCTTCGTCGTGATGATGGCCTGTTCGCGGTGGCGTGGCCGCCGCGGTCGTGGTGGGGCCCGCTCGTCAGCGAGAAGAAAGATTCCCTGCAGTTAATGCGCGCGGGACGTCCGCCCCGGAGAGCACGCCCATGGCTTATAAATCTGAGGGGAGGGAAAATAGCGGTTTTTTACCTTAGCGTTCCGCCATCCTTGCCCCCTGCGCTCTCGCCTTCGTTCTGCTCTTGCCACCGCGCGCCTTCGCCATTAGAGCTCCTCTTCCTCCTCTTGTCCTCCGCTCTCGCATTCCTTGTGTTTCCTCATGGCGCCGCTTCCGCCCCTCACGATCCTCGACCCGTACACCTGGGAACGGTCGACGGTGCCCCGGCTGGCCCTCGGCGAGCTGGTCTCCGCCGGCCAGTTAGCGGCGAACGAGGAGGGCCGGCCGGCGGAGTGGATCGTGCCGCCGGCGGGGGACCACGCGCCCAACCCGCCGGAAGGCTACGTGGTGAGCTTCATCCGCTTCCATGAGCGCGGCTTCGCCGCGCCGGCGAGCCGCTTCATGCGGGCGCTCTGCCACCGCTACGGCGTGGAGTTGCACAACTTCGCGCCGAACGCGATTTCGCAGGCGGCCACGTTCGTGGGCGTCTGCGAGGGGTATCTAGGGATCCCAGTCAATTGGGAGCTCTGGATACACCTCTTCCGCGCGGAGCTCTTCACGCAGCCCACGACGGAGCAGAGGACCCGCCGCGCGGTGCGCGCCGGCGGGATGTCGCTCGCCCTCGGACGCGAGCTCAAGGACGACTACATCCCCCGCACCATGACGACGAACAACGCCGACCGGGAGCGGGGGGTGGTTCTACCCCGCGCAACGCCGAGCCCGGCCTCCCCGCCTACACTGGTCTGGTGCTCCGGGAGAAGCCCAACTCCTGGGGCCACGGGGTGTCCACGGTCCGGCATCGGAGGCGGGCCGGACTCGCTCCCCGGCTGCCTTGAAGAACCCGGCGACGTGCGGGGCGACCGCGGCGGGCGTCCTCACCTTCCTCCCCCACCGGCGGATCGTGGCTCTGATGGAGAGGCCGCTCTGCATCTTCGAGATGACGGAGGTGGCGGACCCCGTCGCGCAGGCGAGGTCGCAGATGCTCCCGACCCCCTCGAGCGGGGGTATGCGCTCACCCGGGCGCGGAACGCCGTTGACACCCGGATGCTACGCCAGGATCGGTCCCCGTGGGACCTCGAGATGCTTCCCACCGGCCCACTGGTGAGTATGATTCTTGGCCCTGTCTTTGTTCTCGATGTTGCCCCTGGCCCCTGACGCGCCTTTGACGTTCTCGCCTGCAGCTGGTGAGCTTCAGCGCCGCGAAGTCCGTTCCGCCCACCCCTGACTCCCGCGCGCTTGGTCGGGCGGCGCAGCAACGGGAGCAGGAGCGGGCAGCGCGCAAGAGGGAGCGCGCGAGGCGGCACCGCGAGCCGCGAGCGGCGAAGCGAGGAGTACCGGCGGCGCGAGCGGGCCCGGGGCTCTCTTCGCCGGGGACCGAGGAGTACTCGTCCTCGGAGGAGGACGAGGAGGAAGAAGGCCGGGGGGCGGGGGGCCCTCGATAGGTGGGAGCCCGCACCCCGCGCGCCGGGAGCCCGCTCCGGCGGCAAGGGCGGCATCGCCCGGGGCGGGCGCGGCGGCGCCCGCCGCCGGGGCAATCAACAACGGGGGCGACGCGAGCCGCGGAGGTGCCGGCGCGCGCGCGCGGTGGTGCGTGCGGCAAGCGCACCCGCGCGCGGGCGGGGCCCGCGCGCGCGGTGGAGACGTCAGGAGGCGCGGCGACGGGCGCGTCAGCCGCGCCGACCTCATCCACCGAGGCCTCGAGGAAGAGGAAGCGCGCCTTCTCCTCTTCGAGGTAAGGGGCTCGTTCTTCTTCGGGGTTTGGCTTTTTGGCGGCCAGGCGTTCTGATTCTTTGCTTGTGCTTGTGCAGGGTGGTGCCAACTGTGCCCCCCCTCGCACCAGCCAAGGTGCTAAGGGCGGACACGTCCGTCCCCACCCGGCGGCGTTCGTCAAGGGCGCCGCGGGCGGGGACGAGCACGGCGGCGGCGGCGGGCGAGAGCTCGCGGGGGCGCGGGCGAGGCCTCGAGGCCTCGGCCGGCGGATCGACCCGACGCGGCGCGGCCGGGGCCGATCGTCGAGGAGCGGCGGGCGCCGGTCGTGGCGGGGACGCGGCCGCGGCGGCGGGCGTGTGTGCGGTGCAGCCCGCGGTGGCTGCCGCGACGGAGGCGCGATCCGCGGCGCCGGCCGCGGCGGAGGAAGAGCGGGCGGCGGTGGGCGAGGAGGGCGGCCGGGCGCCTGCGCTCGCGGAGGCGCGGCCGAGCGGTGGGCGCGGCGCCGCGTCGGGGCGCCCGCGGCTACGGAGGCACAAGTGGAGGCGCCGGCGGAGGCGACGCGGGGGCCGAGCGCCTGCGCGGCGGCTCCCGGTGGTGGTGGTGGAGGTCCCGTACGACGACTCCCCGCCGCCGGGTGGAATCAATGGGCGAGCGTCCCCACGCTCTCCCCCCCGAGTCTCAAGAGGGGGCCCTCGTGAGACGGCACGAGGGCCACATGGTGGCGAGGAGGCCGAGGGCATGGCGCCGAGGCCTCGTCTTCCGCGCCGGCCACTCCGCCCCCGGTGAGGGGTTCGCCGGCGAGCCGCCCGCGTTCGCCGACGCCCATGGGGAGCAGGAGTTGTGGGGAGAGCTCCGCAGCCACGGCGCCACGCTCGACCGTGCGTTGAACGAGGCGCTGAGGGTCCACGGCGGCCCCGCGTGGCGCGTTTTCCAGGTGGGGCATCGTTGTTCGTTTTCTTCCTTTTCTCACTTCTGCGCGCCGTCTTTGTATCATGATGCTTACGGGTTTTGACTTGTGGGTGACAGGAGCTCGAGCGCCGCGCCCGCGACAAGTACGGTGCCTTCGACCGGGTGAACGCCGAGCTCCACCAGCTCCGGGAGCGATGCGGCACCTTCGACGTGCTTGCCGACGCCCTCAGGACCCCGGACGGCTGGTTGTCGTACCGGGCCATGGCCCTGCGCGATCAACTCCATGAGAGCGTGAGGCAGGACCCGGCGCGACCCTCTAGCCTCGAGCGGGTCTGCACAGCCCTCGTCGACCAGGATGAGGCGCTGCGGCAGGCGCGCTCGGACCTGGAGAAGATGCGCACGCTGGCGACCAACTGGGAGGCGGAGGTGGCCGGCGCTCCGCGGCTAGAACCGGGGCTCCGCTTGTCGCTCGAGGGGGCACGGCGCGGTGAGTGTCGGGGCGAGGAGCGGGCGCGCGCGCTCGAGCAAAGGGTCAAGGAGGCCGACGACTTGAAGGCCGCCCTTGACGCCAAGGTCGCGGCGCTAGCCGTTGCTGAGGACCAGCTCCTGCAGGAGCGCACCGCCCGTCAAGGAGCTGAGGGACAGCTCCAGCAGGAGCAGGCCGCCCTTGTCGATGCTCGATCGGCCCTGGAGCAGAGTGCGGCCGCTCACGAGGTGGCGCAGATGTCGCTGGAGGACCGGAACATCGAGTTCTCCAAGGTCGAGGGCGAGCTGATAGTGCTCAGCATCACGAGCGCGAACCAGGAGCTGGCCCTCCAGGAGCAAGGCGAGACCGTCAGGGGCCTCGAGCAGGCGGTCAAGGCCAAGCGCCGCACCCTCGAGGTGGAGAGGAAGCAAGTCCAAGGTGAGTCACTGTTTGACTCCTGTTTTGTTGGGTTTCCCTTAGAGGGTTCGCACTCTTTTTCTGATTTCTTTCTCGTCTGGCAACTCCGTGCTTGCGCACCACGCCGGGGCACACGACTAAGCGGCCGAGGCGCTGCGGACCTCCTACAACTCCTCCGAGCCGGGGCCGCGCAGGAGTTGCGCAATGCGGCCCTCGAGACCCGCCGGCCGTGGAGGAGGGCGAGGCGCGAGCGGGGGAAGCTCGGCGGCCGGCCGCCTACGCGCCCTTGGCGGCCACGTCGCCGGGCGCATGCGCCGGGCGCTCCATCTGGGCGTCCAGAAGGCCCTCGGGGTGGTGCGATCCCACTATGAGGTTAACTTCGAGGCGCTGGCGGAGGGCTACGTCGTTCCCGAGGGTGTCGAGGACGAGGTGGCGATGGAGCGCGTGGACGCGCTGGCCGCCGACGCCGCCGGGACGCTCGCCAAAGCCTTCGAGGATTTCCTCTTCCCGGACGCTGCTGATGCCGCCGCTCCTCCCGCCTGAAGACAGCCGGGCGCTAGGCCCGTTTTTGTTGATGTATCAGTATGCTGGCCACGCGGCCCTTGTAAATAGACAAGTTATTTTTGCCATAAACATTTGCCAATGTGAAGTGAAGTCTTCTGTTTGTTACGCTTTTTTGTTTCTCCTTCCTGAGTAGATTCTAGTTAGGGGAGTTCGATTTTCGCGGGTGGCCTGCTGGGTTGGAGGCGAGAGAGAAGGGCCGTATCCTCGCGGAGGCGTAGGCTATCTCTGGCTCGCGCGCTCCTTCCGCTAGGCTGCCCGCGCCCTGTTCGAATCTTTGCTCGAGGTCGAAGTAGAAAGCAAACTTAGCGCGCGTGAGTTTTTTCGTTTTTGCGCGAAAATGGGACCATTTTGGGGGGGATGCCCTCCATAGTAGCCCCCGAGGTTAACTTGGGTTTCGGGGGAAAGCCGAGTTGCCCTTTGCATTAGACTTATGACGTTTACATAGTTGTCACCAACTGGGGCGTTGGTCATGTGATTTTTACAACAAAATACTTGGAAATCCTAGCTAGGGGTAGAAGCGACGTAGCTGTTGGATGTTCCAAGCGTTGGTGAGCTCTTCACCGTCCTTGTTGGCCAGCTTGTACGTGCCGGGCTTGAGTACCTTCACCACGACGTAGGGTCCCTCCCATGGAGGCGATAGCTTGTGGCGTCCTCGGTTGTATTGGCGTAGCCTTAGGACCAAATCCCCTTCGCTGAAGTCCTGCCGGCGTATCTTGCGTGCTTCGTAACGCCTGAGGGACTGTTGATACCTCGCGGAGTGCATCAAGGCCACGAGGCGTGCCTCGTCCAGGCGGGTCCCGGCGAGTCCTCGCGGGCTCGCTGGTTGGCATCCTCGTCGTAGCCTCGAACCCTGGGCGACCCGTATTCTAGGTCCGTGGGGAGGACGGCCTCCGCGCCATGGACCAGGAAAAACGGCGTGAACCCGGTGGCTCTGCTCGGGGTGGTCCTTAGGCTCCACACGACTGCTGGTAACTCTTGGAGCCATTTCCGACCGGATTTGTTTAGCTGGTCGAAAATTCTGGGCTTAAGGCCCTGTAGGATCATGCCATTGGCGCGTTCTACTTGGCCGTTGGTCTGCGGGTGTGCCACAGCTGCCCAATCCACACGGATGTGGAACTTGTCGCAGAACTCCAAGAATTTCCTGCCCGTGAACTGGGACCCGTTGTCGGTGATGATGGAGTTTGGCACTCCAAAGCGATGGATGATGTCGGTGAAGAACGTCACCGCTTGCTCCGCCCTGAGATTCGTAATGGGGCGCAACTCCACCCACTTGGAAAACTTGTCGATCGTGACCAACATGTGGGTGAAGCCCCCGGGCGCCTTCCGTAGGGGCCCGACGATGTCCAACCCCCACACGGCGAACGACCATGTTATGGGGATGGTCTGCAGGACATGAGTGGGAAGGTTGGACTTGCGGGCGTAGAACTGGCACCCTTCGCAGGTGCGTACGATCTCGCTGGCGTCCGCGACCGCGGTAGGCCAGTAAAAGCCTTGGCGGAAAGCATTGCCAACGAGGGTACGAGGCGCGGCGTGATGGCCGCAGATCCCGGCGTGGATGTCCCGCAGGAGCTCGCGCCCCTCGGGGATGGGCACGCACCGCTGCAAGATGCCGGAGGCGGCGCGCTTGTACAGCTCGCCGTCGACGAGGGCAAAGGACTTGGCCATTCTGGCGATGCGCCTGGCCGCGGGCCGGTCCGGGGGGAGCTCCCCTCGGGCCATCCAGGCGATATACTTGTCGCGCCAGTCAGCTTTGACAGGGGCTAGCTCGATGTCCATCACGTCGGCCTCGTAGGAGCCATACCCCTCGAGGAGGGAGAGCACGTACGCCTCGTTCGAGGGGTCCTTGTCCATGGGTTCCGCGCCTGCTGGATTCAAGGGAGCCCCCGAGGGTTCTGCGTGGCTCGAGGGGTGAGGCTCGAGGACGACCGAGGGTTGAGCGATATCGCGGGCGAAAACGTTCGGGGGGACGGTGATCCGCCCGGACGCGATCTTGGCAAGCTCGTCCGCCTCCTCGTTGTACCGGCGGGGCACGTGATTGAGCTTGATGCCGTAAAATTTGTCTTCGAGGGCTCGCACGGCTTTACAGTAGGCCTCCATCTTATCGTCATGGCAGCTCGCGTTCTTCATGACTTGGTCGATTACAAGCTGTGAGTCCCCCCGCACGTCGAGGCGCTTGACGCCTAACTCAATGGCGATCTTGAGGCCGCAAAGGAGGGCCTCGTATTCAGCCATGTTGTTTGATGCGGGAAAGTGGAGGTGCACCGCGTATCGCATGTGCTCCCCGAGGGGTGACACAAAGAGAAGGCCCGCGCCCGCCCTCGTTTTCATCACCGAGCCGTCGAAATACGCAGTCCAATACTCGCTTGGATGCCGTGGCGGTGGTAGCCGCGTATCCGTCCACTCGGCCGACGAAATCCGCAAGGATGCGGGACTTGATGGCCTTGCGCGGGGCGTAGGCGAGCGTCTCGCCCATCGGCTCCACGGACCACTTGGCAATCCCCGCCCGCCGCGTCGGGATTGCGGATGATCTCCCCCTAGCGGGAAGGCGGAGACCACCGTGACGGGGTGGGCCTCGAAGTAGTGACGGAGCTTGCACCGCGCGAGGACCACCGCATACGCGCGACTTCGGACACCGGGGGTAGCGCGTCTTGGTGTCGGACAAGACCTCACGATGTAGTTACCGGCCGCCGGACCGGTAGGGCGTGCCCCTTCCTCCGTGCGCTCCACCACGATTACGGCGCCGACCACCCGAGTGGTCGCGGCCACGTAGAGCCTGCAGGGGTTCGCCGTCCCGCGGCGGTGTGAGGATCGGGGCGCGGTCGGGGATGCTTTCAGCTTATCGAGCGCATCCTGGGCCTCGGCGGTCCAGGAGAAGCGCTCGTGCTTCTTGAGGAGGCGATAGAGGGGCAGGCCCTTCTCGCCGAGCCGCGAGATGAAGCGGCTCAAAATGGCAAGGCACCCTAGCACCTTTTGCACCCCTTTGAGGTCCCGGATCGGGCCCATTCGTTCGAGGGCCGCAACCTTCTCGGGGTTGGCCTCGATCCCCCGTTGGGAGATGATGTATCCTAGGAGCATGCCTCGCAGCACTCCAAAGACACACTTTTCGGGGTTTAATTTGACCCCATTGGCCCGTAGGCAGCCGAACGCGATGCCAAGGTCGCCAACCAGGTCGTTCGCCTTCCTGGTTTTTACAACGATGTCGTCCACATACGCCTCGACCGTCCGTCCGATGTGATCCCCGAAAACGTGTTGCATGTAGCGTTGATACGTCGCACCTGCGTTTCGGAGGCCAAACGGCATCGTGACGTAGCAGAACATCCCGAACGGCGTGATGAACGAAGTCGCGAGCTGGTCGGACTCCTTCATCTTTATTTGATGATACCCGGAGTAGGCATCAAGGAAGCACAGCAACTCACACCCAGCCGTTGAATCAACGATTTGATCAATGCGTGGCAAAGGAAAGGGGACCTTAGGACATGCTTTATTAAGACTAGTGTAGTCTATACACATCCGCCACTTCCCGTTCTTTTTCTTTACAAGTACAGGGTTTGCTAGCCACGTTGGGTGGAACACCTCCTTGATGAACCCGGCCTCGAGAAGCTTCCGTAGCTCCGCTCTGATAGCCCGTCGCCACTCCTCGTCGAAGCGGCGGAGCCGTTGTTGCACGGCGCGGGCGTGAGGCAGGATGTCAAGGGAGTGCTCGGCGACCTCCCTCGGGATGCCTGGAATATCCGAGGGGCTCCACGCGAAGATGTCAGCGTTGGCGCGGAGGAAGTCGACGAGCACCACCTCCTATTTGGGATCGAGGGTGGAGCTGACCCTGAACGCCTTGCCCTCGGGGGCCGCGGGGTCGAGGGGCACATCCTTGGTCTACTCCGCGGCCTCGAAGTTGCCGGTGTGCTTGGAGCTGGAGTCGAGGTCCTCGTTGACCATCTTCTCTAGGGTGGTCACCAGCGCTTCGTCCAGCGCCAGTGCTTCCGCATGCTCTACGCACTCAACGTCGCAGTCGAATGCGTGCTCGATGGATGAGCCCACGGTGATGATGCCGTTCGGTCCTGGCATCTTCATCTTCGAGTAGGTGTAGTTGGGGACCGCCATGAACTTGGCATAGCAGGGCCGCCCAAGTATGGCGTGGTAAGCGCCCTTGAACCCCACCACCTCGAAGGTGAGCGTTTCCTTGCGGAAATTCTTCGCGGTGCCGAACCAAACCGTCAGGTCGATCTGTCCGAGGGGCTGGACTCGCTTGCCGGGCGCGACGCCATGGAATGGCGTCGTGCTTTCGGGCCGCAACCGGGTCCAACCCGATCCCCGGCAAGCGCGGCCGTATGCGCGTAGAGGATGTTGAGGCTGCTGCCCCCGTCCATCAAGACTTTTGAGAACCGTGCGTTCCCAATGATTGGGTCGACCACCAGCGGGTACTGGCCCGGGTTGGGGATGCGGTTCGGGTGGTCTTCCCGGCTGAAGGTGATGGCATCCTCCGACCAGTTGAGGAAGGAGGGAGGCGCCTTTTCCGCGGCGAGGACCTCGTGTTGCTCCCGCTTGCGCTGGCGGGTTGACATGTCGACGGTGGGTCCCCCAAAAATGAGGAACACGTTTTCCACGACGGGGAAGCCACCGACGTCGCCATCTCCTCCGTCTTTCTTGGCCTCTGCTTCCTTCGCGGCAGCGCGGCCATAGAACTTCTTGAGCATGTCCACTGCTCAAGGGTGTGGTTTACTGGGGTCTTGTGGTAAGGACATGGCTTTTTCAGCATGTCATCAAACACCCCCGGGCCTCGAGGGGCTGGTCGAGGGCCTCGTCGAGCCGGGTCAACAGCAAGGGCCTCGGCGTCATCGCCGTCGCGCCCCTGCTCGCGCGCCTCGCGGCGCAGCTTCTTTCCCTTCTTGCCCCGCTTGTCCTTGCGGTGGGGTTCCCTGGACTTGCTGCCCTCCGCGGGCGCATCATCCGAGCGCTTTCCCTTCTTGCCGTCGAAGATCGCCCCCACAGCCTCCTCTCCTGAGGCGAAGCTGGTGGCGATGTCGAACAGCTCGTTGGAGTCCGCGGGCGGGCTGCGTCCCAGCTCTCGCACGAGGTCCCGGCACGTGGTGCCCTCGAGGAAGGCGTGCACAATCTCAGATTGCGCCACGCTTGGGAGCTCTGTGCAGCGCTTGGAGAAGCGCCGTATGAAGTCCCGCGAGCGACTCGCCGGCCCCCCGGGGTGCGGGAGCGCAGGTCCCAGGAATTTCCAGGGCGTACGTACGTGCCCTGGAAGTTACCCATGAACGTGCGGACCAGATCGTCCCAGTTGTGGATCTGGCTGGCGGGCAGGTGCTCGAGCCACGTCCGAGCCGAATCTCCGAGGTGCAGGGGCAAGTTGCGGATGATGAACTCGTCGCTGGTGGCCCCGCCCAGCTGGCACGCCAGGCGGTAGTCGTTGAGCCACACGCGGGGGTCCGTCTCCCTGTTGTACTTGACGATGGTCGAGGGTTGGCGGAAGCGTTGGGGGAAGGCCGCCGCGCGGATCTCCCGGCTGAACACACGAGTCCCCGGGGGCTCCGGCGTCGGAGAGCGATCCTCGTCGCTGTCGTAGCGTCCACCCCGTCGAGGGTGGTAGCCTACCGCTGCTCGCGCATCCGCCCTGCTCGTGCACCGTGCGTTGATGACGTTGCGGGCGTCACCGGTCCGGCGCCTGCGCGCGCGTGTCAAGGAGCCGCTCCTTGGCCGGCGCGCGTCCCGAGTTGGCGGGACGCCCCGCAGCTTCACCTGCGTGGACCGAGGGTTCGCCCCCCTGTGCAGCCCCGTCTCCTCGCGCATCCCCCTGCTGGCGGATACGTGAGGCTGAGCTTTCGGCCTGCTGGACGGCCGCTTGCTCGATGAGAGCCTGCACCTCGCGTTGCAGGTTCCGCGCCTCAGGGGTCGAGGGTGCCGGCATAGCCCGCAGCAGCGTCGCGGCGGCAACGAGCTTCTGACTTGCCCGTGGAGGCGCGTCAGGGTTGTCGGCGTTGATGCGGTCGCGGGCCTGTCTGCCCAGCTCCCGCGCGCGTTCGCCGCGCGCGGAGGCTTCCCCAGCCATCGAGGCGCGGAGCAGCCGCACCGTTCGGTACTCCTCCGCCAGCTTAGCCTCGAGCTCACGAGCTTGGGCTAGCTGCGCGTCGGCGTCGGCCCCAGCAGGGGTGCTTGGCCCTGCGGCCATGCGCGGAGCGATCCCTGGGGCAGGCGTGACCTCCCCGTCGCCTGCGCCCACCGCGCCGGTGGCGTTTCTTCCGGGTCGTTGGCGATGACGACACGGCCTCCCCGCGCGGGGTCGTAGCTCCCCGTGCTTTGGAGTCGTCGGAGCGGCCCGAACCGCAGTCCGTAGCGTCAAGGAAGCGCCCCCGAACATGACCGGGTCCGGCACGCCGGAGAAGTCCCACTCCGCGTACCCGTGGAGGTTGGCGGGCGGCAACGCGTCAAGGGAGCCCAGGGACGATTCGTCACCCGCTGAGGCGCCGGGGTCCCTGGCGACGAAGACGTGACGGCCAGGGGGAACCCTGCGCATCGTGGTGTTGACGTTGGCGTTGTAGGCCGTCGTGGCACCACGCAGCCCGATGGGAAAGCGCGGTCCGGAGACTGTGCGCTGTCCCACTGGGGCAGTGGTCGCCGGGGTGACAGGCTCGCCGCGGCGAGAGGCGGCGCGCTCGGCCTGCCGTCGCTCGGACCGTGCCGCGCGAACGCCGACCGGAGCGGCGGCGACGTCGTGGCGTCGACGGGCCCGCGGCCGTCGCGCCGGCGGGCGTCTCGCGCCGTGGTGGTGCGCGCGGCGGGGACCGGAGCGGACCCGGCCGGCGCCGCGCACGGAGCTCCTCACGGTTGGTGAGGCGCATCGAGTAGCCGTTCCCCCGTGGCCCGAAAGTTCGAGCCCCCGAACCGGATTTTGAACCCGGCGGGGGGAGGGGGTCCGAGCTGCCCATGCGTGCGCGTACCGCGGTACTCAGTGCGGATCACCATGGAGGGAGTTGAGGATGGATTGACCTTAGGCGCTCGATTGCCCCACGGTGGGCGCCAACTGTCGGTGCGGAATGTGGTCCCGACACTAACCAGTAATAAGCGCCAAGGTCTGTCCCTCAATGGTCGATGCTAAGCAATAAAAGACACGAGTTTATCCCGGTTCCGGCCGAGGGGCCGTACGTCCGCCGGTGGTGTGCTCAAGGCACTATATTGCTCGGCAAGACCGGGGTGCTCGTAGTGGGGCTGCTACAAGCAAGGCGGGAGAGGAAGTGTGACTTCCAAGTCCCCGGTGTAGTGGCCGAAGATGTTGTGGGAGAATTGGAGAGCAAGTGCGTGTTGAGACTTGTCTCGTGTTGTATTCTGTTGGGTTGTGTCCGTGTCCAGTCCCCCGCAACAAGGGGGTTCGTCCTCCTTTTATAGACCAAGGAGAGAGCGAATCACATGCGCGCCGCGCTATTTAGCTACGTGAGGGAGCGTGATGTGCTATCTTTGAGAGTAGGCGGCCGCCGGGACGAACCTTGCGGCGATCCGGCCATCATGGCGTATCCTGTGCCCGAACAAGGGGCGGCTTCGAGGGTAAAAGGGGCGGCGGACGGGCGCGATGTCTTCGGATAGGCTCGAGGGAGTTGCTGACGTCGGTCCGTACGAGGCACAGTGGCAGGTAAGGTGGCGTCCCGTTCCCGCACGCTCCACAGTCTTTGGAGTTGTTGCCACAGCGCCTGGCGTGTGCCCGTACGCGCGGGGGCGGCAACCATACCGTTAACAGTGGCAGGGATGGCGTCCCACCGGCCTAGCGCCTCCACCTAACCCTGCAAGGTCACAAGAAAGCGGATCGAGGGTGAGGCCGGCCCCCCTTCGAGGGCTCGGCGTGTTAGCCGTGCGGAGCGAGCGGCGCGGCGTCACGGGGCCGGCACCGGCCACGCCGCACGGTCCCTTCCACGGTGGCGGGGATGGGCTCCCTCTGGGGAGTTGGTGCGGCGGCACGGGGCGCGAGCCCCGTGCGCATGATGGCGCCCCCCGGCTGCTGTCGGGCGTTAAATGCCCGCGCGTACGGGAGCAGGCGCGTGCGTGCGGAGCGCCCTCGAGCGAAGCGGACCCCGGGCGAGGGCGGAGCGGACCCTCGAGCGAGGGCGGAGCCCGCTCGAGGGAGGCGCACCCCCCCTCGAACGGGGCGGAGCCCGCCCGAGGGAGGCGCGCATCCTCGAGCGAGGCGAAGCCTGTTCGAGGGGGCCTTCGAGTGGGCCGCCTGGTGGGCCGCTGGGGCCTTCGTGGCGTGGGCTATGTCCTGCATGGTTAAGTAAGGCGTGTTTGGCTTTGGCTTTGTTGCGGGTTTTAAGTGGGGATTTCCCAGTTGTTTAAGGGGGACCCCTAGGGCTGTCCCTGACAAGTAGGATAGTTTCGAGTAGTCTTGACGGCCTTGACGAGTAGTCCTCAAGCGTCCCCGAGTACTACAAGCCAAAAGTCCTCAAGAGTACTTGAAGCATCCCGAGGCTGGAAGGTACTCCAGCTGATCTCTGAGTAGTCTTGAAGTCTTCTCGAGTAGTTCCCAAGCATCCTCGAGTTCTCCTCTTGAAAGTCTTCAATAATACTCGCTTTATCTTGAAGAAGAAACCATATGGAAAATGTGATTCGAAGAATCGCATTCCATATGGAATGTAGCCCCCGAGCCTTTGGTCGAATCGTAGATTCAAGATGAGGGTCAATCTGAAATTCTGCCAAGATTATCCCGCAAAATCCGGAGAAAAAACCGAAGGACACGTGGCATGGAGCCCCCGAGCCTTGAGTCGAGTACTTCCTCTCAAATTGAAGGGTCGTCTTGGTTGTAGAATGTCTCCTGAGTTGCTCTGGAGTCTTGTCATCACCCAATGAATTGAGTAGTTGTGGTCGAGCCCCCGAGATGAAGCGCGTCGACTACTGGAAGTTGAAGAGTCAGGCGGCCGCCGATGAGTCAACTGCCGATACTTATCCATCTAGCCATTGCCGCGCCGCCGGTTGGCTTATAAATAGAAACCGAAACCCTTAGGGTTTTCCATCCTCCGCATTCGCAGTCATTTGAAATAGATCTAGCCAAGAGTCAGCCACCCGAGCACACTTCCACCGCACCTTAGGCTGCAGATCCACGCGCGCCGCCACTGCTTGCCTCCAGAGAAGCCCCTGAGCGAATGTGAGTGAAAACCCGGTGCATTTGGAGGATGAAGTCTTCCCCGTCAAAGAGCATGAAGACCGACGCCAGGAAGAAGAGATCCCGTGGCGAGGCAGCTGGATCCGCCCAGGGATCAACACCACCGACCTCTCCCCTGCGCCCGAATCCGAACAAAGAATGGAAGAAATCCAAGGTGAAGACCGAAGACCTGCTGGCGTTGGTGAACAGCGGTTTCCTCCGGGAGAAGGAGATGGACATGTGGCGCACCGCCGTGGGAGATCCATACCCAATGGAGAAGAACCCCGACGAGATCCCAATGTTCGCGCGGTTCGTGGAGCGCGGGCTGGCTCTCCCGGCGAGTGACTTCTTCAAGGGTCTCCTCAAGTACTACGGTATCGAGTACTTGAACCTGAACCCTAACAAAATATTTCACGTCTCCGTCTTTGTCCGCTTCTGCGAGGCCTTCGTGGGGATCAAGCCCCACTGGGTGCTGTTTCGAAAGTTCTTCCGCTTGAAGCCGCAGCCGAGCTCCAATGACCCAAGAGTAGTCGGAGGAGCTGGCATCCAGATGCGCGAAGACGCCGCCGAGCAGTACCTGTTGTACAAGCTCATTGACTCCAACCAGGATTGGAAGTCGAAATGGTTCTACATCACCAACCACCACCGGAGCTGCCGAAGCTGAGCGGGAAGTAGCCAAAGCATCGGCCCCGGTGGAACACGGAGCCGACGATGCGGGGAGGGTATTCAACTACCCAAGTCGCCGAGAAGAACAAGGCTTTGAGAGAAGCCGGGGTGAGGGCCGAACACGTGGCCTTCAGCTTCATGAAGAGGAGGGTACAGCTGCTGCTGGCGCGTGATACCCTCGGGTACCAGTATACGGGCGACGACGACACGTCGAGGATGCCCGACACTAAAGTCGATGATGACGACATCGTCGAGAGACTGGGGAGGATCTTCAAAGATATGCCACCATACGTACCCTGCCCAGTCCCTGAGTACTGCACTGCTCGTCCGCCAAACAAGGTTGGTAGCCGAATTTATGTCTTTGAGTACTCATTGTATTGTAGTAGTCGAGCTCACCCAAACTGTTTGATGCAAGATGATCTGATAAAGTTTGTCTCCGACCCCGCTTCCCCTCCTTGACTTGTGGATATTCCAGAGGAGGGCAAGGGCAAGGACAAGGAGCGTCGTGAAGTCGGCGAGGGTGTCGGAGTTTCTGGTCTTGACGACCACATCATCCACGTAGGCTTCAACGTTCTTGTTGAGCTGTCTCTTGAAACAGGCCTGGATAACTTGCTGGTAGGTGGCGCTGGCGTTCTTCAACCCGAACGACATAGTCGTGTAGCAGTAGGCGCCGAACGGGGTGATGAAACACGGTCTTCTCCTGGTCTTCTTCCTTGATAGCAATCTGGTGGTACCCGGAGTAGCGATCCAAGGAAGGCCGAGCAGTCGCGGCCCGCCATGGAGTCGATGACTAACCCGAAGGGGTCCTTGGGGCAGTGTTTGTTGAGGTCGGTGTAGTCGACACACATCCTCCACTCGTTAGAGTTCTTCTTGCGGACGGGGACGGGGTTGGCGAGCCACTCAGGATGGAAGACTTCTCTGATGAAGCCAGCCACGAGTAGTTTGGCGAGTTTCTTCTTGATGGCATCCCGTCAGTCGTCGACGAAACGACGGAGGTGTTGTCGATTCAGGGTAGCTTTAGGGTCAACGTTGAGTGAGTGCTCGATCAGATTCCTGGGCACCCCTGGCATGTCCGTTCGTTTCCAAGCGAAGATGTCTCGGTTAGCCCGAAGGAAGCTGTCGAGCGCGTCTTCCTATTTCGAGTCAAGACCGGCCCCGATCATGGTGGTCTTGCTGCTGTCGCCTGTCCCGAGATCGATTGCCTTGACTTGTACTTCCTCGGATGGCTGAGGTTTGTTGGCCTTGTCCGACTTCTCTGGGATGTCGAGTTCACTTGGGGCAAGCTTCTTTGACGCAGCATAGATCTCCATCATGGTGTTGGGTACTTGGTTAGTGGCTGCGATTTCCACAGCTTCTGTGTCGTAGTCGAAGGATATCTTCAAGTCACCTTGTAGCGAGAGTACACCGGCCGGACTTGGCATCTTGAGTACAAAGTATGTGTAGTGGGGTACCGTCATGAACTTGGCGATAGCTGGTCTGCCGAGGATGGCATGGTAGGAAGTTTCGAAGTCCGCAACTTCGAACTTGATGTACTCGGTGCGGTAGTTTTCTCTGGTTTCCCCAAAGGTAACTGGCAGGACCACTGAACCCAATGGAATAGTCGCGTTCCTGGGGACGATGCCGTAGAAAGGAGATGTGCTCTTGGTGAGCATGTGAGTGATGTCGAGCTTCATCTTCTTCAAGGTCTTGGTGAATAGGACATTGAGCCCGCTCCCACCGTCGATAAGTACCTTGTTGAGTCTGGAGTCCATGACTACCAGCTTCAGGACGAGAGGAAAACGCCCTGGTTCGGAGAAGCTTGTCCATTGATCCACGCGGGAGAAGGTGATATGGGTACCTCCGACCACCGGAGAGGGGTCGGAACCGCTAGTTCAATGTTTAAGACTTCCCGTCGGGTGGCCTTCTGAGACCGTTTGGTGGGTAGTCCGCCGAAGAGAACATTCACCGTTTTGTCGGGTTCTTGGAAGTCACCGTTGCCTTCGTCGGCTTTTTTTTTGCCTTTCTTATCGTGAGGATGCCGTGGGTCTGGAGAGTCGTTGAGTGCTCACTGGAGTTGGTAGCACTGTTCGGTAGTGTGGTTGCCCTCCAGGTGCCACGGGCACTTCTCTTTCAGCAAGTCTTTGAAGCCGTCGGAGGTCTTCTTCAAGTTGTCTTTCGCAGGGCACTGGATAGTCGCGACTGTGTTGTCTGGCTTGCGCTTGCGATTAGGACTCGAGTAGTTGTTGTTGTGACCGCCTTGATCTCGGTTGTTGTTATTGCTGCCGCCCGCATTTTGCTTTCTCTTGCCGCGAATGGCGTCGTACTTAGCGTTCGCCTGTCTTCTTCGTCAGCCCATGAAGTAATCATGTCTTTGAGCTTGGTAATGGAGCTTGGGCGGCGGCGATCGAAGTCTTCGAAGGTGCGACGATGGTAGAGATCGTCTTGGAAAAGGTCGATGACTTCCTTGTCGGTGACATCGACTACAGTGGCGCGCTTGTCGAAAAAGCGCCACATGTACTTGCGCAAGGTCTCGCCCTGTTCCTGCTTCACCATGGCGAGGTCCATGCGAGTACCCGAGCGTCCCATGGCGCCCGCGAAGTTGCTGGCGGACTGCTCCTTGAGCTGGTCCCACTTGTCGATCGAGTACTTCTCGAGTGACTCGAGCCATGTAAGTGGGGCCTGGTCCAGGCAGAAAGGGAAGTAGAGGCACTTTGTGTCGTTGTTGCCACCAGCGTTCTCGATGGAGAGGGCGTAGCACCTGAGCCACTATACTAGATCTTGCTTCGCATCATACTTGGTGATCCCCAGAGGCTTGAATTTCTCTGGGAGCAGCAGATTGCGAAGTCGAGCAGAGAAGGCGGGGAAGCCGTCGTTCTCGCCTGCCGTGGAGGATTTCTTGCGTCGAATTTCCTCGATTCTGCGATGGGCATCGTAGCCGCCGCATGAGACACCGGTGACGTGGCTGTCTGCATGGCCTCGACCTCCGCGGTCGCCCCCGCCACCGGCTCTCCTACCAGCCCCATGTGAGGAGCTCCCGCCGCCGCTGCCTCCGACGCCGGCGTCGCCGTGAGCCACCACGGCCACGGCTCGCCGCCGCGCGGCCGGCGGCGCGGCCGCTCCGAGAGGGTCCTCCGGCAGATGCCCTAGTGCGGTTGGGGTTCTGCGGTAGCTCTCCTCGAGTACGGTTACATCCGTTGTCGGCTGGGCTGCGGCTTGTGGCTTCATGGTCGGCTTCGCGAGTTAGAAGGGGAGGCACTTGAGTGACTCTGTTTTCGACTCTCATGAAGTAGGCATCCTCCGCGAGCTTGGCAATGACTTCTCCCGCGCGCATCCCCTGAGCCTGACGTGCTATCGTAGTGATGGACATGAGGCACTGTTCAGGGTAGTATGCACCCGGCTTTCAACTTGGTTGAGCGCCTCTGTGAGGTTCCGTATGGGGAGGCTCTCACGGAGACGCCGATGCCGTTCGTTGCGCTTCCTGTTACGCTCACGTCGGGCGTTCCTGTCATCGCTGGTTTCGTCTGCAGGTGCATTGGCAGACAACTCGTCTGGTGAGATATCTTCAAGGAAACGGTCGGGCTGTGTCCCTGAAGGTCCCGACGTCTCGTTGGTAGTCATGAAGACTTGACGATCGGGAGAGCCGAGACTGGAGTCAGTAGTCGCCACCTTTGTTGGAGTGTGCTTCTCCGCTGGAGATAATGGCGTTCCCTCCTGGAAGGGAAGCGAGTCGAGGTAGGCGACATAGAGTGAGTTTCTGTCTGTCAGGTCTGCAGGCTTGCGGTCTGGCCAGTAGACGAATCTCCCCGCGGGTGTAGATGTTATAACTAGGACGGTAGCTAGTCCTGACAGCGGTTGCTCAGACATGAAGGTTTTGGACTCGGGCTCGGCTAGGTCCGATCTGAAGTCGAACTCGTAGGAGGAGTTCGAGTAGTAGCCGGAGACAGGGTTGGAGTCCGAAGTGTAGTCGGAGACGATCTCCTTGCCAGCCCGGCGCGCAGTGAGAGCCTTCGCATGGGCCTTGCTGGCGTTGCAGAGGCTATATGGGAAGTGCTCGTGGAGTGGGGAGTCCGCACATGATGGCTCTATAGCCGTCTCGCATGCGATGGCCCACGGAGACGTCGAGTTCGAGTTGGAGTCGGATCCAAGCTCAAAGTCGGCGTGTTGGTTGTAGAGCGAAATCTTGCCGAATTTTCCGGTGAGTTCGCCCGTGACTACTTCGGGAAGCGTCATGAACCCGGTGCTCGGGTTGGGAGTCATGGTGAGGCGGCGTTGGAAGGATCCGGCGCCGTCAGCAGTGCACACCCAAGACCCGAAGACGAAGGTGTCGCCGCGGTTGAAAGCAGCGATTGGCTTGATGAGGACTGAAGGCGTCGAGTTCGCCATGAGATCTTCGGCGAGAGCCCCTACCCGGTGCGCCAGTTGTCAGTGTTTTAGACCGGCAACCTACCAAGAGGAGTACCCGAGGTAGATGAATGTGGCTTCGCCGAGATCGGTAACTCGAAGGAAGAGACACGTGGCACAAAATTTAGATAGGTTCGGGCCGCGAGGTGCGTAATACCCTACGTCCTGTATGCTGCGTAGCTCTGGATTGATTGGATGTGTTTACAAGATGATGCGTATGAGAGAGATTGGGGTCCCTGCCTCGCCTTATATAGCCTGGGAGGCAGGGTTACAAGTCGATTTGAGGAGAGAGTACTAGTCGGGTACGGCTAGGAGTTCTCTACATAGTACATGACATGTACAACTTCCTATCCGAGTACTTCTCCACCGTAGTCCTTGCGCCCCACGCCATCAGGTGCCGTGTGGCACAAGCCGAGTAGTCCCAGGGGCCCACCGAGTTGTCGGTCCTGGTACCCACCGAGGCAGTGGGCCTAGGGAGGTCCATACGACAGTGACAACCTCATCCCTGAAGCACTCCTTTATAAAATACTTATAAATACACAATTAGCTCCCTAAAAAGAGATAAACCATATATAAAAATAGGCAAGTTAAGAACCAAAGGAGGGAGGGAACTCCAAAAAGGGAATGTATGAGTTAATTGCCTTTGAACTTAGAGATTGACACCATAAGCTCGTTAGGACTTAACTCAATAGGCATTAAGCACAATCATTTGTCTCATCACACCTTAAGAGTTGTTGATTTGCATTGAACGCTAAGCAACTTTCTCATGGTGTGAGTTTTGTTGTGGTGATAGCCGAAGCTACCGCACACAAACAATGAGGGAAAAACTAAAGCTCAAGAACCAAAACCAAAACACAAAACAAAGGACAACCAAAAGCTCTTTACTCAACAGTAGATTTCTCAAAATCTGATCCCCTTTACAAGTGCCGATCCGTCTCCTTTTATAGGGAGGCGGACGGACTTTTTACATTCCGAGAATACCCTCGTGTGAAACGGATCAAAACAGAATATGCTAGGCTACTTCTGGGAAATTTCCAATTAAGTCTCCACGTAATCGACGCTTCATGATGTCACACCGCAAATCGCGGCGCCTTTCTTGTTGTCATCACGTGCACCTGTCGGGAGAAGACCTTCAATCTTTTGGAGACTCCCCTTTCGCCTGGCACCTTTCGTCACCTAAAACATGGAATCGCACTCAAACTTGAAAACGTTAGGTGTTAGAGAAGACGAAACCCGCCAAGCGAATCCCAGGCCGAAATTGCCTGGATGGGCAAGATTCACTCCTGGGGTTTCATCGCGGGAGAAAAACAATCGACCTTATCGAAACCTTAACGCCCTGGGTTATCCTGAGCCCATTTGATGGCTCTGCTGGCGATGAAGGGTATGAGCCAAGACCAGTTCTGAAAGACAAAAAGGATTCAAGGGCTCCTGGGGTTTCGCTGCTGGGTCTTTCGCACAGGAACTTGGGCGACGAAAGACACTCTTTTATTTTTGGTATACGAAAGGCTTGATTCCGAATCCCCCCAACAAAAGCCCCTCGATGGCGAAGCATTTGCCTTGGCGCAAACCTGAGCCAGGGAAACTCGGGGATCGAGAATCGAGGCACAAGGAAACGTCTTCCCAGGCGTCGGTTCCCAAGGGTCTCGCTTGAAATACCTCAAATGCCCTTGGGGCGCTGCGTTTTACCGTGAGGTTCAAAATTTTTCGACTGTTGAGTTTTACCCCCTATAAATAGATGGGGCCGACGCCGCTGCGAGCCCGCTGTCACTTTCATTCTCACTCTTCTCTTTTCATTTTTCGCCTGCTCCTCTTGCCTTTGCGCCCTGCGAGTCGCTCCAGCGGAGGCCTCGGTCGACTCAAGAGGTTAGTTTTCTTTCTGGCTTGAATGTATGTTCTCATTCTTTAGTCGTCGGTGTTACATGCTCGAATCCGTCTTCCTAACAAATTTAAACGGCTCGCGATAGGCGCCCTGATACAATCATGGAGGACGAAGGGTCATCATCGAATCGTGGGAAGCAGGAGGCACCGCCGGAAGCTACGGAGGCCAACGCAACATCTTCCACCTCGTCGTCTAGATCAGAGTCTGGTAAGATCTCTGGTCTGGATTGGTCTGCCAGCTCTCGCGAGAGTGGCAGTACCTCGTCCACCTCTAGTAGCGATGAAAATAGCAGTTCATGTGGTGGGAGTTATGTCGAAATAATGCTGAGCGACACAGATGCTGGGAAACGTGATGCTGGCGTGGAGGAGGGTGAGATAGGAGAGGATGCTGATGCAGCTGTTGAAGAGGTTGCAGAGGGGTCCGAGGAGAAAACTGATCTTCATGACTTAGCGAAGGCCCGGACTTGTTATCGGTCGATCCTTGATGACCCAGGCAGATTTGGATGCGCTTCAGTTGGATGGCTGCTTTGAGCCCGGAACCTGCCAGTTACCTGGGAAGGAAACCACGCCGAAGCCCCGAAAGAATGAGAGCGTGGTCTTTCGGGATTTCTTTACCGCGGGGCTTCGTCTACCAGTGTCCATGAAGTTTGCGGATATCTTGGCGGCTTACAATGTTCAGATTCACCAACTGACACCCAATTCCGTTCCGCAAGTGTTGAAGTTTCTGTGGGCCTGTCGGACTTTTGACGGTGACAATGATGTGGATACTTTCGTCCACCATTTTGAGATTCACTGGGCGAGGAAACTTATAACTGTTGACGATGAAGAAAAAGAGGCTCAGTATGGCTGCTGCACCTTTCAGACGCGCCGTCTAGGCAAGAACCAAGCTCCGGTGGAATTAGCCCCAGCGTACAAAAACAAGTGGGCTAACCGGTGGACCTCTTACTGGTTTTATGCTCCTATAGCGGTGGTGGGGCGAAATTCGAAGCAAGAAGAAGTGATAGCATTTGACTTGGCGAGGCGCATGGTAGATTTGGAAGTTGAGCTGTCACCGGAGTTGACGAAAGCTAGCCGCTCATCAGCCAGCACCGGTGCATTTTACCAGGCGACCCGCGTGATTACTACACGAGACACCCTTGAGGAATTTGTAGCTGCTGACATCTAGCCGTGCCAGCCCCGATGGGGATCGTGGGCATTTAAGACACAATGGCTGCCCGGGCTGGATGAAAACGTGCGAAGCCCCATATTCAATGTGAAGCGACCCGCAGACAAGACCGATGAAGAGATTGTGGCTGAGGTCGAGAAGAAAGTTGTCCAGATGATTGGAAACTTCACCCACAAAGAGTGGGAGTGTGGCCAAAGGATTTTGAAACATCAGGGTCGTGTCAACCGAGTGTTTGACGAAATGGGTGTTACATATTCCCCTCGGCCAGTGCCCCCGACAGCTAGCAAGAAAATGCAGCCGCCAGGCAACATTGGATCTGAGCCTGTTGAGACCTCGCGAAAGACTGAGTCAAGCAAGACTACTGTGACCGTGGATATTGTTGCGAAAAATACCAAAGCCCAAGACATCTTGGCCAAGCGAAAGGCGGATGCTGCTAAAGCCACCTTGCCTCCGCTTGCAGAAAAATCTATTAAGTTATTGAAAGTTAGTGAGACCTTGGCTCGTCGCAAGGCTGAGGCGGCGAAGGTGGCCACGCCCGAAAGAGAAAAGAAGAAAATTCATGACCCCTCCCCGCTGGTGATGCAGATAGGAGTCTGGCTTCACAGAAGACGCCTTTGGAAGCGACAGAGAGGGGGAAATAGGTTACGATCAAGGAAAAGGGGCCCGACGAGGATGAGCCCTCTGGGAAAAGGGCGCGGGCTGATCCAGTCGTGGAGACTGATGAGGACGTTGACATCATGTCGACACCTCAGATCCAACCCTGCACTAAATATCCTCCGAAGGGGTCGGCGCAGAAATTGATGGAGGAGCCGTCGTCGGCAGGCCAAGCTAATCCTGAGGAGTTAGAGGCGCGCGAGGCCAGGGGTAAACGTGTGGCGGAGTTGATTCAAAAGGAAATTGCTATGGCCGACGCAGCCCCGAAGGAGCGTGTGACCGGCCTTGTGGATGTCATGGATGAATCTGAGGATCTGTGCTATATTGACGACGACGCCGCTCTAGTAGTGAAGAGTTCAGATGCTCCCCCTTCGCAGCCCCAAGGCGATTCAGTGGTTGTTGCTGTGAATCTGGGCGAAGGTTTGGGTGCGAAGGATGTTGACGCAAAAAGTGCACCTAGCGCCAAACACACAGCAAGCCGAACAAGCTGGCTTCACACGCGCAAAGAGTCACAAGACGTGCCAGTCAATTTTTCCTGAAAATTAACAAAAGATAAAAGAGTTAGATACCAAAGCTTGGAACTTGCCGGGTAGTACCGGACAGGTTCCATATTTACGGCTAAGAAGCCGGATGGGATGACACATAGCTATAGGGAGCTATCCGCAATAGATTAAAACCAATCGGGAACTTATGAAAGGAAAAAGTAGTATTGCCGAATGGATGACGTAAACATGACAAATGACCGGTCTTTGTTTGAACAAAGATGCATATGCACGAGGCCATGACCGATCCCCATGAAGATTAGCATTAAATAAATGAATAGAGTAAAGCATGGACATGATCATGTAATAAACAAGCATGCATAGATCCAAAGCACTAGTCTACCGCATGTCTAGGTACTTTAAAACCCGTCGGGTACGATATCAAACAAATCTATCCACCGCATGATACAACTTGCATGAAGACCGTACCACTTTCCACAAATAGATCTATCCACCGCATGATACAATCTAAATATGGAAAGCTAAAAACATACATCATTTAAAGCATGAATAACGCACGTGTTCTACTCGTGAAGAAACATAACCGAATACGGCCGAATGTACCGATTCGGGGTCCATGGAGAAGGAATAAACATTACCAAGCGAATAAATCTATCAGATTGATTTGAGATCTAATCCACCGGATGACTAGCTCCAAAGCAACCCAAAAACCTGCATCTACCGCATGATACCCGGCTCTTTCAAGATTTATACCAACATTGGCAAGCTTGAACCCACAACATGTAACAATCCAGATCGATTCGGTTTCAGCTATCGAAAGCACAAGATCCACGTGTTAAAATACGAACTCGACCCGTACAAGGATCACAAAAGGATAAAGCCGATCCAAATCTATCTAGATTGGGCAAAAGTGTGTTACATGAATTTAAACATAAAGTAAAAACTCAAAGCAACACGGGGTAACTTAATGAATCTATTAGATCTTGCCAAAATCCAATAGAGCCGATAACTAGCTTCGAGCTAGATCTTAGCCTACCGCATGGCTCATGACCTAACAAGAAACCTTCTTGAACCAAGCTTGAATCTACCGCATGACACGAAGCATGGTAACAAGACTACTTGCATCAGATCTAAATCCACCGCATGATACTAGACATGATACAAGGTTGCCGGTACTCACGGAGGTCGACGGATCGATGAACCCTCTCGAAGAACTCGACGACACGACAAAAAGATTCTAGGGTTTGGCGTAAGGCCGGTGTGTATTGAAGAATGATTGTCTGTTACATACATTCAGGGGTCATATTTATACCCTGTCAAGTACAACTTCGAATGGATTTGTTGCCTAACTTATCTCTAAGCTTGATCGCCTATCCATCCATTCGTTCTCCCTGATTGAGCCACGTCACCGTCCAATCCCGCAAAATCGGCTCTCTTGTTCCTTTGCCGAACCGGGAGCGGATAGCCGACCGCGATCTCTCTTTGCCGAATATCTCCGAAAAGATCCTTCCTTCCACCGGACGGACTCTTTATCGAACCGGACCCACAAGTCAGACTCCTTACCAAATTTTGGTGTTAACACATGCCCCTTCAATTGTGGGATAAAAGTAATTTTGTTCCGCAATTGACTCCAGCCACGAATACTTTAAATCAAATCTGTCAACACCTGTTCTTCGCAATCCGTCGGAATCTTCATCTAGATCCAAACCCTAGATCCCCTCGTTCCGAGCTCAAATCCCCAATGGCAGCTCAAAACCAAGATGTTCAGGTAAATTTCTCTCCCGTAAGCTTCGTTCGGCATTTAGGTTTTCAATTTTTCCCGAGATTTCTTCTTCCGCTTTTTCTTCGGGAGCCTTCCACCGAGCTTCGATTCGCACCGGGGCCAATTCGAGATCCTATTTCCTTGGTCCCGTAGGGAACTCGGATCCTCAAGATTTCATCGCGCGGCGAATCTCGGAGGATCCCTTTCAAAGCAGCTCTCGTCCCCACCTCCTCGGTGGCAAGACGCTTTCAAGAACCGGCCTTTACCTCCAATCGCGGTGGAAAACTTGGTACCGGAGGATTCTTGCGGACAAGAGTGGATTGACCAAAAAGCTCGGGATACCCTCCGCATTGCTCAATGCTTGGAGTTATCCGTGGCCGAGACCCCCAAGAATGAAGACCTCCCGATAGCGACTGCCACTTTTGGTCAAACGACGCCAACGCCTTCCTCTTTGGCCACGACCCAATGTCTCCAACCCTGGCCGATGTGTATATGATCACCGGCCTTGACATCACAGGGTCTGTTCAGCCTTGGAAATTCAAAAATTCTTCTCGGCAAACAGGGGTGAAACCAGGGAACGGATACAAACAGTATATCCTGAGCCACATGAAAGATAACCCCCTTGGTGATGTCGAATACAGGGCTTTTCTGAATATGTGGCTGCAACTCCACATGCATCAGATCATTGGTGTCGATTTGAACACCAGGCTCTTCCCCTTATCCAATCACCCTGAAGGGGAGCCCCAAGCCACCAGAGGATGCCAGAATTATGGAGAAGCGGCTTCAACTATTCTTGTTCAGCAGGACATCAGCCAGCTTTTCGAGCTATTCTTCAAAGGTTTTCGAGAATCCTCTCGGCTTCCTTATCCGGACAATGACACTTTGACTTTCCCCCGTGACTTCTCCTTTGAATGCGAACGCCAAGATGGGAGATTCTTTGAGATTCTCAACATCATAATCCGCCCATGCATGCTTTGCCACCGAATTCAATGGAGGAAGGCTGAACTCCGGTACTTATGAATATTATCGGCCCAATGTAATGGCTAGGCGGCTCGGATGTGGCCGGATGCCCCCAAGGTCGTTCCCCGCATGAGTTCCTCAAGCCCGGAGAGGAAATCAAAGAACTTATGCACGGCAAAGAGAGTTTTCAATTATGTGTGCGGTCCCACCTGTCTATACCCGGCCTTTTCTCGGCTATAACCTTAGCTCATTCCACCTTCAACTCCTGGTGGCAAGAATTCCATGATCATATCTTCAATGAGCCTCGTGCACTTGTTCGTTCAGAGTTGATGCCTGATTTCCAGCCAACTTCAGAGGTAATATAATGAACCTTTGGATCAGACACTTCCCATTTCAATCATGATTCTGACCCCATTTCTTTGACTCCACAGAACACAGTGCCTGCCCCTCGAGCTAGGAATATCACCTACAATGCTGTAGGCCCAATCTCAGCACTGGGATTCAAGTCCACCACTCTGGCTCAGTTAATGGCCAGGTTTGCTACAACAGACCCCAGCCTCTCTAGCCTTGCTGCTGACAGGAGGCAAGGTTTGTCTCTGGTTGCTCCTCCAAATGCCAAGAGGAGGAGAAGCTGTCAAGAAAATTCTTGTTGAGGTAAAATATTTTACTTTCTTGATCACAAGGTTACTCTAGTTCTCACAAATCATCCCTTGCATTTTCGGACCGAGCCCAGCGGCCTTCGGTGCGGAACACTCGCCAATGCCCCATCCTTTGGTATGACCTCTCTTGTCCTTTCTTAAGGATGAACAACGGCATTTACCCTTTCAATTTGACGCTTGCGGAAGAGACAATGGAGGAACAACTTGTGGATGTCCCGGTGGCTCAACAAGCAAGTCCACCCGGGGTTGAATTACCTATCCCGGTGGAGATCTCATCTTCATCACCTTCTGCGAAGCAATGAATTCTCCGGAGATGAATCTCCCAATCCAGTTCGGAGCCATCAAGTCCTCCAAGGGCACAATCACCTCGTTGGTCATGCGGAGACAACAATCCCAACGAGAGGTGGATCCAACCCCTCTTCGACCCGAAGCCCATGAGTTACCAGCGACTGCATCAACATCCTCTAACTTGGAAGCTTCAGCTTTACCTGGAACACCTTCTTCACCTGTGATTGCCCCTGCTCAAAATCTTGCCCCAGCTCAAGAAATCAGCCACGAGGTACTCAATTGCACTTAACATTGCTATCTTTGCATTTAGCACTCCTAACTCGGCAATACTGCTTCTTAGGATCAAGCCCCATCATCATCGAGCCTGCCAACGGGGAACAATCCAGTTGCCGAGGCGATGGAAGAAATGCACCAGCCTCTGTCAGATGAGGTGCTAGCAAAGCTTAGAGAAATCGTTGCCTGGCTGGAAAGAGATGCACAAGATCAGTTCAAGGGTCTCGATCACTTCGAGGAGATGCTTGAATCTATCAGCCAAGAACTTCCCGAGGATATCAGTGCTTCTCTGGTATCCATCTGCGGCTTGGACATCCTTTATGCACCCATAAGGCACGCTTTGAGGAAATTGCGCTCCCGCCCGGCTATCGAAAAGAAGAGATCCGATGCTTGAACAAGCCATGAACGGGCGCAATCCCAAACAGAGAGCCACAAGGACACATTGGCCGGTCCGCAAGCTTCTTGCGATCCGAAAATTGCCAAGAAAGTCGCTCTAGAAGCGGAGGCCGAGAAGCCCGTCGACCGAGATAGAGGCCGATCAAAAGAAAATAGCCGAGCTTCTGGATTGATAGAAAAGACCCAAGAGGAGGCAAGATCGTCTATAGCCAAGATGGCACAATGCGATGCGAACTCACCACCTTGTCCGGCGCCCAAAAGACCGCCAAGAACTGTTGGACAATTTCCGCCAAGCAACATCCAATGCTCGTGGTGTGATTGCAAAACACTTGAACATTTGAATGCTCCAACTGATGTATAACCGAATTGGTCGCTCTTGTGATGTTTTTCTTGCAATTTATTTCCTTTTCTTCTACGCACCTTCAAATATAATGCTGAACGACCCATTCGGCAAATAAACGCCAACTCCCGAATGGCACTCTGATTCTTCTTAGCCGAGCCGGTCAACTGAATGTGACTCAGCCTAGAACTCCAAGGGCGCGTTTGCCAACCCGGCCCAGCAGCTCGGCTGCGCCCCTGGGCTGCAACTCAACTTGTTTGTGTTGTTGGCCCGCCCTCCAGCCCGGCCACCATGGGCCAAAAAAACACTCTCTCTCATGGCTCTCCAGGAACGCCAAAAATTGGCGTATCTCCAGGGCCAGGCCGACGGAAGCACTCCGCGTCCGGTCATGGCGCATCGGTGCGACTCGCGTCACCTCCCTCTCACCGCTCCCTCCTCCCACCACGCCATGGATAGGGCTGGAGCTCGCCCCGCGCTGCCATGGCCGCGACACCGACCGCCCAAGCCCCCTCTCCTCTTTCCTTCCCCTTCAGGTTTCCACCGTCATTGCCATCTGCGCGGCCCGCTTCGCGCTCACCGAGGTGCGGGAGGTCGCGTCGGCCCGCGGCCGAGACGAGGTGCGCGAGGCCACCCCCGTCGCCGCATTGAGGTGCGGGTGGCCGCGCCCGCCGCCGTTGACGCCTCGTCGAGGTACGGAAGGCCGCACCCGCCGTTGCCGCGTCAAGGTGCGGGTGGCCGCGCCCGCCGCCACGTCGAGGTGCGAGTCGCCGCGCCCGCCGCCGCCATGCCCCGTCGAGATGCGGGAGGCCGTGCCCCTCTCGCCGTCGCGTCTCCATGGCCGGAAGGCCGAGCTCGCCTCGCACCATGGCTAGGCCACCAAGTGCTCGATGAAATGCTCATGAGCCTTCTTTGGTGGTAAAGCTACCACAAGTTGTCACACCTCTCGGCCTCGGTACGCCAATTTGTGGTGGCAAACAACAGGTGATGTTTGCAGCCGAGCTCCCGGGCCACTCTCGCAAACACGGTGCCTTGCACCGTCTGGGCCGGGTCATTTCAAGCCTGGCCTAGTCGAGCCGGCCGAGCCGTGGTGGTACAGGGTGGCAAACACGCCCCAAGCGACCCGTCGGCAGGCTGGCCAAGGAAACCTTTCCACCTTCCGATTTTCTTGGGATATGCGCCACGATCCAAAGCCACGACTCGAAGCCACGATTCATCTTGCCAGGACTATAAATGCAACCGTAGGTGCCCCTAGCTCTCCACTAGGCCTTTTAGCTCTCGAATCTTTGCCAATCTCAGTCCTTTCTCTTTCCAAACAGTGCACATCCCAAACCACCATGGCGCGCCGCCTTAACCGCCGCCGCGCCTCCGACGAGGCGAGAGGGGAGCGGCGCCAATGCGCGCGGAGGCAATGATCGTCGATTCCTCTTCTTTGCTTCAACTTTTGATCTTCTTCTTATTTTGACGATCATCTTCCTTTCGATTGATTCGGTGGAACCCGTCTCTCGCGCCGGCCAATCAACCCCTTCCGGACGACTCCTCGAGTCCGATGGCCACTCCCCCGTGCCTTGTACGGGGGAGCTCGACGCCCTCCGCTTCAAGGAGGAACTGGAGACAGCCCGGCGCGAGCTAGAGGACGTCTCCAAGAAGGCGGGCATAGCCGAGCTGGAATGGGAGGACCAGCGCAAACAACTGCTGGAAGCCATCGATGGTATGGCTCTGAAATCAATTCTTGATCCAACCCGGCTTTTCGATACTAATCTCCTTTCTTCTTGCTTTTTGCAGCCCGCGATGCTGAGCTCAACCAGCTGAAGGCGCTGGTGGAGCAGCTGGCCGATAAGGTGAACGCCCGCGTCGACACGCCGGCGGAGCGCCTTGCCGCGGTGGAGCACCGCGTCGACGAGGTGGCCACCCATGGCGTTCGCTTGGGCACCACCTTGGGTCTGGCTGCCATGGCGACGCACACGGACGTCGACTACTCCACCAGGCCACGCGGCTTCCGGGGCGGCGCGCTAGAGGACATTGAGGAGATCGAGCTCATCCTGGAGCGCCTTGATGGCCATGGCGACGCCATTGCCGAAATTACTCATCCCCAATCTGTGTTGAACAGGCTTTTCGACTAGATTGTATTAGGGATGTTTAAACATCGGCAATAAATGAAGAACTTTTGAATTATGTGCTTGTTCTGTGATGATTCCCTTTACATCTGCATCCGTGAATCTTGTTTTCTCTTTGAACACATCCGGGAACTATCTTGAGCCGAATACACGTGAACAGATGCCCCTTGGCGCAAAAATCCACAGAAGATCCCTGAATCGGCAATCCGCAAACACTATTCAAGCAAAAACTCTTCGCATCCGGGAGAAAACCCTGCCGTTTGGTATTCCAACAGTGTGTACTAGCCAGTCATCACTCCCAATGCACCCCTTCGGTCAATAAAATAGCCTGCCGGGATGCCCTGCAAATCCACTCGCGCACTCATCCATCATTTCTCATCTCTTCCCCTGTCTCTAGAGGGGAAAGCCCCAAGGCCATGGACAAGGGCAAGCAACCCCAGGAGAGCAGCTCACCAAAGAAGCACATGATTCGAAGGTGAGTTCTTCCTTGATCTATTCCTCGTTCTTCCACATGATCTCGTGCTTCATGTTTTCTTCTTTTCCTCTTCCAACCTTGATTTGCTCCCCCGAAGAAATCATCGGGACCGAAGATGTGCTCGAGTACATCTCCTCCGATTCCTCCCTCGAAGCAGAGAATGCCACGCCCGAACGGAGGACCGGCCATCAACCGCGCCGCCGCGTTCGGCACCCGGAGCACGACCTCGGGGACATCACCGCCGTTGCCAAGCCGAGCGCGAGCGTCGCATGGCTTTGGAGGCACTAGTAGGGGGTAAATGCTTCGACCTCTTCTTGACCTTATGCACCGCATTTGGATTTCTTGCCCCTAATACCGATTCCTCCGTTTTAGATGTCTCGATAGGTACAACAACCCTGAAGACGGCACCGGGACGACTCCGGTGGAGGCCGCAAACCATGGTCACCCCCATGCGTTCCAAGTTGCCGTCACGGTGGTCTGGAACGGTGCGAAGAGGGAGCGACGAAGAAGCAAAGAAAAGATTGAATCATACTTTCGCTTCTTTCTCCACGCCTTCGCTTCCCACCTCCTTGAAGATCCGACCACCGGGGTTGTTAGATGTAAACCCGCAAGAAGCGCTTGTAATGTAGTTTTTGTGCTAAGGGCAATGCATCTAGGCACCGGCCATTTCTTCGTTTATGGATTTTTTGTTCGAAGGCGGCCTCGTTCTTGAGCACCGGCTATCTCTCGTGTCGGATGTGTGTAATCATCGATCGATCTCAATGCTAGGATAATATTTCTTCGAGATATCTTCCATTTATTGCGGTGGAAAATTCTTCTCCTAGCAAAGTTTTCAATATATATGCATTACCGGGGACGCATCCGACCACACGGAAAGGTCCTTCCCCGCTTAGGGGACCACTTGCCGAATTCACCGTATTTAGTTCCAATCGGCAATAGCGCTTTCCAAACCAAATCGCCTTCTGCGAATTGCCTTACTTTTACCTTCTTGTTGTAGTACTTGGCAACCCGCAGTTTGTTCTTCTCGATGTTTTCCAGGGCTCTAAGACGGATCATATGTAAATCCTCCAGCTCGTCCATCATTAGGCCACTGAAATCCTTGGAGCTCAAATCTTTATGTAACACAACCCTCCTTGAATCTGATTGCACTTCCCGAGGTAGAACCGCGTGGTGTCCATAAACTAATTCATAAGGAGAAGTCTTGGTAGCTCCGTGAGGGGCCATTCGGTAAGCCCACAGTGCCTCACTGAGTACCGAATGCCACCTCCTTGGCTTCTGGTCGATCTTCTTTTGTATTAGCTTGATCATGATCTTATTAGAAGCCTCCGCTTGACCATTAGCTTGGGCATAATAGGGAGAAGAGTTAAACAATTTGATCCCCATGCTTTCGGCAAATTCTCTGAACTCTAGTGACATGAATTGTGCCCCTTGATCGGTGGTGATCGTCTGAGGGATCCCAAAACGATAGATGATGTGCTCCTTGACAAAGTCAACCATGTTTTCTGATGTCACCTTCTTCAGCGGGATCGCCTCGACCCATTTGGTAAAATAATCCGTAGCCAAAAGCACAAACTTATGCCCCTTGCTAGATGGTGGATTTATCTGGCCAATCAAGTCTATACCCCAACCCCTGAATGGCCATGGCTTGATGATGGGATTCAATGCTGATGCGGGGACTCTTTGAATATTCCCAAACCTTTGGCAATCCTGACATCCCTTGTAATACTCAAAGCAGTCCTCTAATATCGTCGGCCAAAAGCATCCAGCTTGTCTAATAACCCACTTCATACGGTAGGCCGATTGGTGTGCTCCACATATCCCATCGTGCACTTCGCTCATCATGTTCTTGGCTTCTTCCGGACCCGAGCCTCGTAGTAATACCCCATCTAATGATTTATAGAATAAATTATCATCCAGAAGAACGAACTTTATGGCCTTGTACCTGAGCTTCCTAGAGACCTTTCGGGATGGATCCCTCAAGTAATCAACGATCTCTTTCCTCCAATCATCTTCTGCAAGATCCGTCCCCAGTGCACACACCTCTGCAGCAAACGCTTCTTGACTCTCTTTGTAACCAGAGGCGCTTTGAGCCAGCCTATTTGCTTCTTCGTTATGCTCCCTAGGAATATGCTGTAGAGTTACCAACGGGAAGCTCTTCAAGATTTCTCTGCATTCTTCGTAGTAACTCCTCAGCGCTTTACTTTTGCACTCGTATTGGACGTTCAATTGCTTGATCACCAGCTCTGAATCTCCATAAACTTCAACTGAAACGGCCCCTGCTTCTCTCAAGTATTGAAGCCCTCGAAGTAATGCCTCGTATTCAGCCTGTTTATTTGTGACAGTGGGCTGTATAGGGATGGCAAATTCAAACATCTCACCTCTAGGCGAAATCGGTAGAATCCCTACCCCCCCACCTTTACCACATGATGATCCATCAAAAAATAAAGCCCAAGGGGTAATCTCAAGCAAATGAATTGACGGATCACGATGTTCGGTTATAAAATCGGCAATGATCCGTCCTTTGATGGCCTTTGCCGATTCGAACTTCAACTCGAACTCGATAAAGCTAAAATCCACTTGCCAATCCCCGCCGTTCAAAATTGGCATAGATAACATATGTTTTATCACATCAAACTTGGAATACACGGTGCATTCGGCATTCAACGGTAGTGCCGAAACTTTGTACACGAGTAGTACACGCAAAGACACAGCCCTTCTCTCTGACCGAATACCCGGTTTCGGGATCAAGTAATTTTCGGCTAAGATATGCTACTACCCGCTCCTTTCCTTCAAACTCTTGAATAAGGGCCGATCCAATGGTTTGGGTATCGGCCGCCACGTACAACTTGAAAGGCTTGTCCAGCTGAGGAGGGACCTGCACTGGTGGCTCCTTCATGTACTGCTTGATCTCATCGAAAGCCTTTTGTTGTTCGTCGCCCCATGTGAACTTCTGATCTTTCTTTAGCTTCAGCAATGGAGAGAATGGCAAAACCTTCTGCGATAAATTTGAAATGAATCTTCTCACGAAGTTGATTTTGCCGAGCAGTGATTGCAACTCCTTGAGATTAGTTGGAGGAACAACTTCATCAATGGCCTTCATGCTCTTCTTGCCAACTTCAATTCCTCCTTCGTGGACTAAAAACCCCAAGAATTCTCCAGCTGATACCCCAAAAGCGCACTTGTTTGGGTTCATCTTCAAACCATGTTTCCGGGTGCACTCTAAGGTCCTCTTTACATCTTCCAAATGCGTGTCATGACTTAGGGACTTGATTACCACATCATCAATGTAGATCTCCACAATTTTGCCGATCAACTCATGAAAAATGTAATTCATGGCTCGCTGATAGGTTGCACCGGCATTTTTTAACCCAAACGTCATGACTATCCATTCAAACAGGCCTATATGGCCGGGACATCTGAAGGCCGTATTTGATATGTCTTCTATTGCCATGAAGATTTGGTTATATCCCGCATTGCCATCCATGAAACTGATCACCTTGTGTCCAGCTGCGGCGTCAATCAACAAATCGGCAATAGGCATTGGGTAACCATCCATCGGAGTAGCTCGTTCGGGTCCCCGAAATCTATGCGGACCTTCATTTTCCCATTCTTCTTGTATACGGGGACAATGTTAGAAATCCACTCCGCATATCTGCATGGCCGAACGAAGTTTGCGTCAAGTAATCTTTCAACTTCCTTCTTCACATCGGCTAATACCTCATCCTTGTAGATTTTCCGGGGAGGTTGCTTGTATGGTTTGAAACCAGATATGATTGGCAACCGATGCTCGACGATGGAACGATCCAATCCAAGCATCTCCGAATAATCCCAGGCGAAGCAATCCTTGTATTCTTTGAGAAGCTTAATTAATTCCCCCACCGAAATCGGGCCGTAAGTTTGCGCTAATGAACGTCGGCCTTGGCTTATCACCGCTTCCAATGTCAACCTCTTCCAATTTATCAGCCGACATAAATCCTCGCCCCAACTTGCCATCAGTGCCATCTACGGGGTTCTCCATTAAAAATTGCTATAAGAGCCGACTGCTTGAATCGGCCGTTGATCGCCGCCGACGGGTTCAACGGGACCTTCTCCCCGCCTTTCCCCGAGAAACAAGCAATACCTTGGTATTCCCGCAAGGCCGGTTCCATGTTTGCCACGCTCACGGAGTCATCCGCGTGGACGACCTCAATCTCATCGTCCACCCACCGGATAAGCCGTTGATGCATGGTGGATGGGACGCAACGGCTTGGCATGAATCCAGTCCCGCCCAAGCGACGGTTGTAGGCTCCTTTACCTTCGATGACAAAGAAGGTAGTGAGCAGCGTCTTGGACCCGATCATCAAATCCACGTGAGCGCATCCCTTGGTATCTGAAGGGTTCCCGGCGAAATCATTCAGGATTATGCTTGTAGGCGTCAGATCGCTCGGGCCCATGCCAAGTTTCCTGAAGGTGGTGTACGGCATTACGTTGACTGCCGCTCCACCGTCGACAAACATCTTGGTCAATGGCTTGCCATTGACATATCCTCTCAAGTACAGCGGCCTCATATGTCGATTCTTGGCCGGTTTGTCGAAAATCGCTCGCTTGGCCGCCACCGGTTGTGCCATCATCCCCTCGACCTGCTCGTCATCTAGGGACGCCTCATCTCGCACAACCCGGTTAGCAGGAGCCATGAACTCGTTCGGCAAAAAGTATACCATGCAAGTTGGAGCCGAACGCTTTGATCCTTCCGGTTGGTCCTTGGGACGCCACACCTGCTTTGTTTGGATCCCGGCCTGCCTCAGTTCACGGTTCCTCAAGCGCTGGACCCGTCTTTTCTGACTCTTGCGTAGGCCAGGCGGGCACCATTGCCCCTTCTGCCAGATGTAGTCGTCCTCGTCCTCTTCTTGATCAGCCCACCTTAGATCAGCTTGACGCTTCCTGGGGTGATCGATGACTTCAATTTTTTGGCGCCGATCCCCGTTGGGGTGGATCCTTCCAATTCTCTCGTGGACGGATCGGCGATTGGCGCTCTCTCGCCCGTACTCAAAATACCCCGTCACCGCATTCGGGACGGTTCTTCAACGTGGGCGACTTCAAACCCTCATTCCCGGCAATGCCCGAAGAAGGCACATCCCCGCGCGCGCGCTCTCGCTCGCGCGTGTATTGCTCCCCGGTCCCTTCGGTGTGCTTCTTCTTCGGCTCGCGCTTCTCCTCCTCGTAGCGTCGCTTCGGTAGCGCTCTTTCTCTATCTCGGCGCCGCCACTTGTTGAGGAGGATGCGCGAGGTCACCCCGGGCTTGGCTGCGGATGACTCCCCGATTTCGATGTGACTCCCGAGAATGCGGGGGACCTCACCATGCACCCTTTCCGAGTCACTTGGCGCTGCGGGTCCACTTTGTTCCATCTTGTCTAGCCCCGGCTCGAGGTCAAGACCTTGACCTTTCCCTTCTCCTCGGCCGTTATCATGTTAACGAGAAAAGCCCACCATGTTCGAGGGAAGGGGTGGCCATCCGGCCTTCATCTTGTTGTCGAACTTAAGGTGTCCCTCCCGGATGGCCTTCCCGGATCCTCATCCCGAAGACCCCGCAATCATTGATGGAGTGCGAATCCCTGTCGTGGAAGCCACGGTAACGTTTTCCTTTAACTCCATCGGGCCGAAGCATGGAATGCCCCTCGGGCGCTTGATTCGGCCTTCTTTCACTAAGATCTCAAACGGTTTGTCGGCCTTCGTGATATCAAAATCGTAAGTGCCCTTGGTCCGTTTGACCCGCCGATTCATCGTTAAAGGCTCCTTCCCCCACATGATCTCTACCGCGGCCACATCCAATTCATCATCGAAATCTTCGAGCGAGATCGGCCTTGTCTAAGAACCGGTTGTAGACGTCGGCGACGTCATCTTCGCTTGCCAAACTTAGCATCCTTCTTGAAGCCATACGCTTGGTTGCTCATCAGTGATAGCTTCTGCGATAGCTGGCCTAGGTTCTCAAACTCCATCCCGAACAATTTCACACGTACGGCCGGCAGCATCCTGGCGACGGCCATATCAGCCAACTGGTCATCTGGCAAGTTAAGCGAGAAGCACATGCCTTTAACCTCCCCGAATCTTCTGAGAAACTCTAACAGCGTCTCGCTGTGCCTCTGCTTCAGGGTGGCCAGGTTGATCAGCTTCTTCTCCGAGCTGCCACTGAAATAATGAGCGTGGAATTTCCGCTCTAGGTCCTTCCATCTGCAAACTGACTCGGGGGTAGGGACGAGAACCACCGGAATGCCGGACTCGTCGGCCGATGCGGGGAAGTAGCGGACCCTGAATGTTTCCTCAGCTGAGCATTCCCCGAGCTGCATGAGGTAACGAGCGATGTGCTCCACCGTGCTCGTGTCGTCTTGCCCCGAAAATTTCGTGAACTCCGTCGGCGGCTTCACCCTTGGCGGCAGGAGCACGTTGTAGTACCATTCTGGGAACGGCGGCTTATAGGCGGGTCCCTGCATTTTTGGCTTGAGGCCGAACTGATTTTGCATCAACTCGGCCATCTTCCGTGCCAGGGCGTCATCCTCTTGCGCGCCTGCAGCTGGCGCGTATCCTGGATGCGGGAAGGCGTCATATGCTCCATAGTTTCCCACCTCATGGTAACCTCCGCCGTACAAGTTCCTCTGCAGCCAATTGTTCGCCGGAGCAATCCTGTGGCCGGAGGCAAGTGGGGCTCCAGGCGAGCCGAACGCTAGTTCCCCGTACGTAGGCTGGTACGGATTCGGCTGTTGCACGGGTTGACCCGTGCTGCTCTGCGGTGGTGGCTGGATTGGCTGCCCTCCTGAAGCCTGTAGTGGGGGTTGAACCGGCCGACCCCCGGCACCCGAGGAGGAGGAGGCCGGAACGCTTGACTTCCCGAGCTCGAGGAGGAGGCTGATGTGGCTGGATCCGTAACGGTGGTTGAGAGCTTGACTCGCCCAGCTCCACGGTGCCCCCTTGGATGGGTGCCTTGTCGAACGCTTGTTCCATTCCCCGGGCCAAAGACGGCCACCATCATCCGCCGGAGCGCACCGAGGAAAGCTTTGTTGTGCTTGCTCGGCATGTAGTCTGCATTCTCGGAATACTCGCATGCACTCCTCTTTCTCCCCGCCGAGCCGTGGTATCGCTCTCCCCCGGCAGCAACACCCCGGGCATCTCGTTCTTCAAGTACGGGACACCGCTTCTATTTTTCTTGAATGACGGCGGACATTTCGCCGCAATCGGTCTATGGCGTCCGGAGTTGCCGCCGCCGCTCGGAGAGAGATCTTCAAGGTTGACGTCCATGATGTCCCCCGATCTCGGGCATCTTGATCTATTCGGTCGTAGTCCCACCGGGCGTGCCAAAAAGTGTGTTGACGCAAAAAGTGCACCTAGCGCCAAACACACGGCAAGCCGAACAAGTCGGCTTCACACGCGCAAAGAGTCACAAGACGTGCCGATCAATTTTTCCCGAAAATTAACAAAAGATAAAAGAGTTAGATACCAAAGCTTAGAACTTGCCGGGTAGTACCGAGACAGGTTCCATATTTACGGCTAAGAAGCCGGATGGGATGACACATAGCTATAGGGAGCTATCTGCCAATAGATTAAAACCAATCGGGAACTTATGAAAGGAAAAAGTAGTATTGCCGAATGGATGACGTAAACATGACAAATGCCGGTCTTTGTTTGAACAAAGATGCATATGCACGAGGCCATGACCGATCCCCATGAAGATTAGCACTAAATAAATGAATAAAGTAAAGCATGGACATGATCATGTAATAAACAAGCATGCATAGATCCAAAGCACTAGTCTACCGCATGTCTAGGTACTTTAAAACCCGTCGGGTACGATATCAAACAAATCTATCCACCGCATGATACAACTTGCATGAAGACCGTACCACTTTCCACAAATAGATCTATCCACCGCATGATACAATCTAAATATGGAAAGCTAAAAGCATACATCATTTAAAGCATGAATAACGCACGTGTTCTACTCGTGAAGAAACATAACCGAATACGGCGAACAGCCGATTCATCGGGGTCCATGGAGAAGGAACAAACATTACCAAGCGAATAAATCTATCGATTGATTTGAGATCTAATCCACCGATGACTAGCTCCAAAGCAACCCAAAAACTCGCATCTACCACATGATACCCGGCTCTTTCAAGATTTATACCAACATTGGCAAGCTTGAACCCACAACATGTAACAATCCAGATCGATTCGGTTTCAGCTATCGAAAGCACAAGATCCACGTGTTAAAATACGAACTCGACCCGTACAAGGATCACAAAAGGATAAAGCCGATCCAAATCTATCTAGATTGGGCGAAAGTGTGTACATGAATTTAAACATAAAGTAAAAACTCAAAGCAACACGGGGTAACTTAATGAATCTATTAGATCTTACCAAAATCCAATAGAGCCGATAACTAGCTTCGAGCTAGATCTTAGCCTACCGCATGGCTCATGACCTAACAAGAAACCTTCTTGAACCAAGCTTGAATCTACCGCATGACATGAAGCATGGTAACAAGACTACTTGCATCGATCTAAATCCACCGCATGATACTAGACATGATACAAGGTTGCCGGTACTCACGGAGGTCGACGGATCGATGAACCCTCTCGAAGAACTCGACGACACGACAAAAGGACTCTAGGGTTTGGCGTAAGGCCGGTGTGTATTGAAGAATGATTGTCCGTTACATACATTCAGGGGTCATATTTATACCCTGTCAAGTACAACTTCGAATGGATTCGTTGCCTAACTTATCTCTAAGCTTGATCGCCTATCCATCCATTCGTTCTCCCCCGATTGAGCCACGTCACCGTCCAATCCCGCAAAATCAGCTCTCTTGTTCCTTTGCCGAACTCGGGAGCGGATAGCCGACCTGCGATCTCTTTGCCGAATATCTCTGAAAAGATCCTTCCTTCCACCAGACGGACTCTTTATCGAACCGGACCCACAAGTCAGACTCCTTACCAAATTTTGGTGTTAACAAAGGCCCAAGATCCAATTGACCTGGATGCTCCGGAAGTTGGGGAGTCCGCAGCGCACGCATCTCGTTCGCCGCCACCAGTGATAGATGATCTTGACCCGGCTGCGGCGAGAGCTGCTGATGACATTATGCCGGAGCCGGCGGCGACACCCAATATTCTTCAGCTTGAAGACGCCGGTATGATGTTTTTACTCAGAGATGATTTTTCGTGTCCTTCCTATAAACCATGCGTTCCATTTACTTACGCCTTTCGTTTTCGTGCTAATTTTAGCGTCCAAGACTCTAGTCACCTTGAGCGCCAAGGACCGGGATGGGAAGGCTCCTCAAGTTGAAGCAAACCCCTCTGCATCAAGAGCAAGCCTCGCGTCTGTGCTGGGAGAACCTGGTACGAAACAGTGCCTATCGCTTCATTTATAGAGTTTCGACTTAGTGCCTTCGCTATGTTGGCTGTGCGAAGGGGTATGGGCGAATAACACGATTGCTAACTTTTTGCAGATTTTTAGTGCACCCTGGAAGATTTAAACGCTGACGATTTGCTGAAGATTGTGCGCGCTTATCTTTCGAGGGCATTATCGCTTGTCAGAAAGGCTTTGAGAGGGCGGCTACGGAGGCTAGGACCTCTCTTGATAGACAAAAATTTTTAGAAGACGAGAACCGGCGCCTGAAAGAAAATGAGAAGTTGAAACAAGAGTCTCGTCTACAGGCGGACCAGCGCGCTAAGCAACAGGAAGCCATGAATGCTTTGAAGAAGGAGCTGGAGTTGAGCTTAAAATGCTACGAAGAATGACGTGGAGAATTAAAAGACATGGTTACCCAGTATGATGCACAGAACATCCTTTTGGAGGCCAACGCCAACCTTATCGCGGAATTGAAGAAGGTGAAGGGCGAGCTTGAGGATACTCTGGAGAAGAACGAAGCGTATTGCCATCAATGGGGGGCATATCTGGGGACAGAGTATCGTCGAGCTTTGGAAAGTTTTGGAGCCAAAGCCCAGGACTTCAAAATTACCGACAATATCTCGAGCTTCGTGGAGTGGTTACATAGTGAACTAAAGCTCCTGCTCGACACCATGAGTAAGATTGGTGATTACGGGGCGGCGACTTGTTCTCGAGCGAAAAGGTTGCGACCATTTTAAAGCTTTCCTTCTCATAGTTCTATTTTGGGCAGGTGAAACAAGCTTTGGAGCTTCGTGAGCATCGCGCGACGCATGGACCCGACGCAACTCTGGGGTCGTATGGACCCTTTAGAGATTGGCCGCCGAAGACAAGCGACGCTGCCGTTGATCAAGGAGTCCCTGGAGCCCCTGTCCGCGAAGCCCCTAGGGTCGAAGGCGGCCTGGTGGATCCTATGACTGGCGAAGCTCTGGCTCCCCTTCGCCACGAAGGATTGCCCTGGGACCCTACTTCTGATCTGGCCAAGTAGTGCTAGGCTAAAACTGAATTGGCATGTTAGCCACTGAAACTTTTGACAATGGTAATGTAAATTTATGTGTGTCACGTTTGACAAACATGATGCAAGAGCGTAGCACTGACTGTGGTGCTCAAAACTCTTTACTGCACCAAGACTTTTGGTTGTTTTGAACTAAGGTTTTCGCCGCTTTCGACTTACTGTTTTCGAAAGAAAACGTCTTCCCCCCTTCGGAAGCGGGGAGAACCAGAGTTTATTCGTTTTACTTATAACCGTCGAATTAGTGAGGTTTCGATTTTGCTGGCCTACTAAACTTTGTGTGACGCAGTGTGTTGAATTTACTCACTTTTCCCTTGCAGTCTTTCGCTAGAAACGACACTAGCCTGCGATGCGACGCCCAGGCGTGAAACACATTGCAGGACTAGAGGCTGCCTACCCTTGTCAAATTTTACAGCTTTTAAGCTGTTTTTTTTGACAATGCACGCTCTTTTTCAACTTAGAATAGGTTTATCTTTGTGGCGTTAAGCGTCGCTTGCGACGACGTCTTTACAAAAATCAACGATTGCGGTGTTTTTGTTTAAGGTTCCTCGATTTGAAGTTGAATCGCTTTCGTACGTCCTTTTTGAACGGGCTGCTGAGGAAGCAGCTCTTTAAAGGATTAATTCTTGTGAATCATCTTGATTGCACCACTTGTGGGTGGGCTACCCGTGGGTAGCACTTTGATGCTCTCACTTTCGGAGAGGGCTATTCGATGATAGCACTTTAATTCATCCTCTTTTGGGATGGGATATCTTAAGATAGCACTTTAAATCATGTGAAAGAAACACAGCAAAACTTAGGGAGGAAGTATTTCATTCATTGGGAAAGAAACTTTACATCAAGGCTGCCTCGTTAAAAACCTCACGCTCCAGGGTGGAGTCGTCCCTATGCGAGGAAAAGAGTACCCGCCTTGTTATTGAATTTAAAATGCACGAAAGTATAGACTGGAAAATGTAAAACTAGGTGAATCCTCCACACTTATAGCTCCGTGCGACGGACTCCTACTGAAACAAACTACGGGAAAAATTTACACAAGTTGTCCATATTCCATGAATGTGGCAACTCCACCCCTGCCTGATCTTTGAGACAAAAGGCACCGTCTCGAACAGAGCTCGAGACCACGTATGGTCCCACCCAAGCAAATTGGAACTTGCCTACGGCGTCGGCATTCTTCTTTTTTTTAGGACAAAGTCTTCTACCTTAATGTCTTTGAGGGATACTTTCTTGTTTCTCCACCTCCTTGTTTCTTCTTGATACTTCAACAGGTTCTGAACTGCATCCAGCCTGTCGATTTCCACGAGGTCCTTGTCGGCTTCTTCGTTCTCACGAGAGCTTCCAGCCAAAACTCTGGCGCTTTCGTTGGCGAGCTCCTCAGGGCACATTGCTTCGGCCTCGTACAATATCCTGAATGGGGTTAATTTTGTGGTTCTCGATTCAGTGGTGTTATGCGACCAAATAACTCTTGATAGCTCATCCGCCCATTTCCCTTTCTTCTGCTCAAAGAGGCACTTCTTTATGGCTGAGAAGATTTGCCCATTGGCTCATTCTACTGCGCCGTTGGACTGGGGGTGGTACACAGACGCGAAGCAAAGCTTCGTTCCAATTGATCGATAGTACTCCCTAAAATCTTGGCAGTCGAATTGCTTCCTGTTGTCAACAGTCAGCTCTTTGGGCACTCCGAATCTACATATGATTTGCTGCCAGAAGAATTTTCTGATGGTTGCTGAGGTGATGGTAGCGAGAGGTCTTGCCTCAATCCACTTGGTGAAATACTCGACTGCGACAACTGCAAACTTGAAGTTGCCTTGGGCTGTGGGAAGCGGCCCAACAATGTCCATTCCCCAGCGCTGCCGCGGCCAGGTAGGAGTAATAAGCTGTGATGGCGCGCCAGGCCTTCGTTGATGCTTTGCTGCGAATTGGCAAGCTTTGCAAGTTCTGACGATGTGCTCCGCTCCTTTATCGCCATTGGCCAATAGAAACCCTGCCTGAAAGCTTTTCTGACCAGAGCTCTCGCTGCTATGTGCGAACCGCACATTCCTCCGTGAATTTCCCTCATGAGCTCAATGCCTTGGTCCTGAGAAATGCATTTGAGTAATGGTGCACACACTCCCAGCTTGAACAGGACGTCGTCCTTGAGGATGTAGCCCTTGGCCCGCGCCTGCATCCTTTTGAGATCATGGGTTTCAACCGGCTCATAATGTCCGCGGAGGAAAGCGATTATGGGAGCTCTCCAGTCCAAGCTAGCGATTGCGTTGACTGTGCTGAGCGACTGCTTGTCTGGTCTTGTAGATGGGGCAGTCAGGACTTCAAAGAATACGTCTGGGGGAATCGCCTTCCCCTTTGCAGCTTTCTTCGCGAGCTCGTCGGCTTCGCTGTTGTTTTTTCTAGGCAAGTGCTCGACGGTGAATCCCCGGAAATGCCTTTCCATTTTGCGCACCTCTGCGAGGTACTTGACTAGCTCTGGTTCCCTGGCCTCACTTTCTTTCTCCACATGGTCTTTGATGACCTTGGCGTCGCACTTGACCAGGAAGTTGCTAGCCCCCAGGGCTTTCACCTTGCGGAGGCCCAGCAGTAAAGCCTCGTACTCAGTGGTATTGTTGGTGCACCTATCCGATGGGTCTTTGTAGTCTAGCCTTGCGGCGTATCTTAGCTTGATGCCCGTCGGAGAGGTAACGATGGCTGCGATGCTAGCACCTTTGCGCCCCCAGGCTCCGTCACATCTGATCTCCCAAACCGGCACCAGCTCTTCGTCAGCGGTGACACTGCTTGGTGTAGTCCAATCTACGATGAAGTCCGCTAGGACTTGGGACTTGATTGCCGACCTCTTCCCAAAATCTATTGTATGCTCGGACAACTCAGTTGCCCACTTGGCAATTCTGGATGAGGCCTCCTTGTTAATGAACAGATCATTTAAGGGTTGGTCTGTAAGCACGGTGACTTTGTGTGCCTTAAAATAATGCCTGAGCTTTCGCGTGGCCATGATCACTGCGTAGGCAATTTTGTCCAGCTCTGAGTATAGCAGCTTTGAGCCTGCCAGGGCTTCGGAGACGAAATAGACTAGACATTGAAGCTTCCCTTTTTCAAATTTCGACCTCTCGGACCAGAGCAACGCTGACCGCAGCTTTTGAGGCGGCCACGTATAGGATAAGTGGCTCCGACGGCGAGGTGGGGATAGTATTGCCATTTTCTCAATGTAGTCCTTGAGCTCGACGAAATCCTTGCTTTGCTCAGGACCCCACTCAATCGCGCCCTTGCCCTTCAGTGCCTTGAAGAAAGGGAGGCTTCGCTCAGCAGATCTTGAGATGAATCTGTTTAAGGCTGCCACCCGACCATTCAGTTTCTGAATGTCCTTCTTCGTCTTGGGCTCCTCCATTTCTCTGATTGCTCTTATCTTGTCGGGGTTGGCTTCGATTCTTTTGGCGGAGATGAGGCATCCCAGAATTTTTCCTTTTGTGACCCCGAACACGCATTTCTCTGGGTTTAGTTTCAAATCGGCCCGCCTCATGTTGGCGAAGGTTTCAGCCAAATCACTTACATGGTTGGCCCGGCTAGAGCTCTTGACGATGAGGTCGTCGACATAGGCCTGGTTGTTCTTGCCGATCTGCGGCTTAAACACTGTCCCAGTCATTCTGGTGAATGTTGAGCCGGCATTTTTCAAACCTTCTGGCATTCGGACGAAGCAGAAAGTTCCGAAGGGTGTAATGAAACTGATTTTTTCCTCATCCTCCTTCGCCATCCAACACTGGTGATATCCAGAGAAGCAATCCAGTAGAGACATGATCGCGGCGTTGGCCGCAGAATCCACAACCTGATCCATTCATGGCAATGGATAATTGTCTTTTGGTGTGGCCTTGTTGAGATTGGTGAAGTCGATACACATTCGCCATTTGCCATTCTTTTTCTTGACAAGCACCGTGTTGGCCAGCCATTTAGGGTACATGACCTCGCAGATGACGGTGGCGTCAAGCAGCCTTTGAACCTCTGACTTGACAGCTACTACCTTGTCATCGGACATCTTTCTTAGCTTCTGCTTTCGCGGCTTGACCGAAGGGTCGATGTTCAGCTTATGCTCGATGAAGCTTCGATCGACGCCTGTGAGATCCTTGGCGGACCAGGCAAATACATCTTTGTTCTTCTAGAGGAATTGAACTAAGTTTGCTTCCTCGTCAGCCGAAAGGTCGGAGCCAATGACGACGGTCTGATCCAGAACCATCGCATCTAGCAAGACCCGTTTGGTTTCGCAGTCCGGCTGCATGTTGATTTTCTCTCTCCGTCTCGCTTTCGCGTTTTTCCACCTCATTGCTCTCGACTGCTTCGTCGAGGGCATGCACGTTTCGCTGGCCCGGGGTGCGGCCTCTTTCTAGGTTGCGGCCGTTGTTTTGATGACCCCAGATTGTGATGACCCCTAGCGTCGCCGGGATTTTGATGCAGAGATAAGCCTGGTGAATAACTGCCTCAAACTTGTTGAGGAATCCTCTGCCCAAGATGCCATTGTAGGGATAGTACATTTCCACAACGTCGAAGGATAGATATTCTGTTATGGCGTTTTGGACTGTGCCGAAAGATACAGGGAGAACCACTTTGCCCAGCGCATGGATGGCGCGCCCTCCGAAACCATACAAGGGTGTGTCTGGCGGCTGCAACAAATCTCTGTTAAGCCCCATTTTGTCGAAGGCATCAGCGAAGATAATGTCAGCTGATGAACCATTGTCCACCAAGAGCTTCCCCAGAGTCCAACTTGCTATGTTCGCTTCTATCACTAGAGCGTCGTTGTGAGGGAAGCCTTGCAACCTCACGTCCTCTTCTGAGAAGGTGATTGGGATATGAGACCATCTTGTTTTCTCGACTCTCCCCTCCACACAGATGTTTTGCACCTCGTGAAAGTAATGCTTCCGTTCTTTCTTGGTTTCGAACTCCAACGCGGAGCCCCCTGAGATAGGCATTATGGTTCCGACGGATGGCAGGGGATCGCTCTGGCCCTCGAGCTTGGCTGGCAATGGCGGAGCTGAGGGGACTTTGTAAGGAGGAGGTGGTGGAGCAATGGGATGTTGCTCGACGGGTTTGCGCTCAATGTTCTGAGCTTGGAAAGCTTGCGATTGCCAGGGCGGAGGCTGGGGATAATTGGAAGGTGGTGGCTGGAATTGAGGTGGCTGGAAAGGGTTTGCGAAAGAGTTTCTCCCAAAACTAGGATTTTGCCACGCCAGGGTAGAGTGGTTTACAACACTCGCTCTCTCCTTTTCCTTTCTTTCCTCCTCAAGGATGGCTTCAAATATTTTCTTGTCTGGGCAATAATTTGAGCTATGGTCATCGTTTTCCTTGTGAAAAATACAATACCATTTTCTTTTCTCGTTGTGGCCTCAGCCCCTGCCTCGACCCCTACCTCTGCCTCCGCCTCTTCCGCCCCTGCGGCCTCCCCCCTGATTGGAGTGAGGGGGAATAGGCAGGTTAGGGATTAGGCTTTGTGAATCAGCCTGCGGATTGGGGTTTTCCTGGGTGTTTTCGCTGTCCAGACCGAAAACGCCCCGAGGATTGGCATGCGAGGCATTTCTGGGATTGTGCCATTCCTTCTCGCTGGGTTGATTAGCTTTCGCAGACTTTTTCTGCTGGGATTGTTCTTCCATACACATCCTGAAGTCATTGTCTGAGCGACAATACTTCTCGAACTCTTCGTATAGGCGCTGGATAGTTTTGGGCCTTTCACGCAGGAGGTGCGAGCGAAACTGGCCGGCTCTCAGACCCACGATTGCAGCGTTGATGGCGACGGCGTCCAAAACATTCGACGCCTGGGCTCTGAGATGTACGAATCTCCTGAAATAGTTTTGGAGAGGTTCCTTGTCCTTCTGTTTGCACGAAAAGAGGTCGCTCTCTGTGAGTTCTGGACGTTGGAACTTTGGAAGTTTGAGAGAATCCGTTGCTTGAGATCATCCCATTTGTGAATTACCCCTGGGCTTAGCAGAGAGTACCATTGTGCTGCCGCCTCGTCAGCAGCGATGATGAAAGATTTCACCAGTACGGAGTCGTCTCCACCGGCCGAAAGAATGGCGGCTTCGTAGCTCATTAGGAATTGCCTTGGGTCTGATTGGCCTGAGAATCTAGGTAGTGGAACTGGCCTGTATGTTTGTGGCCATGGAGTGATCTGAATCTCCTGAGACAATGGGGATTTGGGGTCCCAAGGTCTCATGCGAATGGTATGAACATCCTGGTGCGAAGGACCTGACTCGAAAGGGCTCACGAAAGGGTTGCGACTGAAGGTGGTGTGCGGAGGAGGCTGGGTGAAAAACTTAGTGCGCTCATTGAAGTTAGACTGGTTGGGAACAGTGTACTCGGGTGAGGGTTGGTTGAAGCTTAAGGATTGCTTTGCTTTTAGAGCACGCGGTTCCTCCTTCAAGCTAGCGATCTCTCCTTTTTGTTTTTGGATCTCAGCTTCGTGCTGTATTGCCAGGAGCCTCTTCTTGGTTCTAGCCAATTCTTCAGCCTCTTTGCGCAGCTTGGCTAGCTCCGCCTCGTGCGCTGCGGCAGGTTCTGGGAGCGCCTCCCCCTGAGTGAGCAAGGTAGAAAGGTTCGGTTCTTCGTCCATCGATGACGACGTCCCTTTGGTAGAGTTGGCAGTAGTTCTCTTCTTCCTTGTAGACATTCTGGGTTTGTTACTCGAGCCAAACACAAACGGTGGGCGCCAATTGTTGTGGTGATAGCAGAAGCTACCACACACAAACAATGAGGGAAAAACTAAAGCTCAAGAACCAAAACCAAAACACAAAACAAAGGACAGCCAAAAGCTCTTTACTCAACAGTAGATTTCTCAAAAGCTGATCCCCTTTACAAGTGCCGATCCGTCTCCTTTTATAGGGAGGCGGACAGACTTTTTACATTCCAAGAATACCCTCGTGTGAAACGGATCAAAACAGAATATGCTAGGCTACTTCTGGGAAATCTCCAATTAGGTCTCCACGTAATCGACGCTTCATGATGTCACGCCACAAATCGCGGCGCCTTTCTTGTTGTCATCACGTGTGCCTGTCGGGAGAAGACCTTCAATCTTTTGGAGACTCCCCTTTCGCCTGGCACCTTTCGTCACCTGAAACATGGAATCGGACTCAAACTTGAAAACGTTAGGTGTTAGAGACGACGAAACCCGCCAAGCGAATCCCAGGCCGAAATTGCCTGGATGGGCAAGATTCACTCCTGGGGTTTCATCGTGGGAGAAAAACGATCGACCTGATCGAAACCTTAACGCCCTGGGTTATCCTGAGCCCATTTGATGGCTCTGCTGGCGACGAAGGGTATGAGCCGAAAGACGAGTTCTGAAAGACAAAAAGGATTCAAAGGCTCCTAGGGTTTCGCTGCTGGGTTTTTCGCACAGGAACTTGGGCGACGAAAGACACTCTTTTATTTTTGGTATACGAAAGGCTTGATTCCGAATCCCCCCAACAAGTTTCCTTTGTGACTTCTCTCACACAATGCTATGCAAGAACAAATGCATGAAATTAAACATGAATGCATCCTACATGACAAGCAAAAGTGCAAAGCGAAAAGGTAAACTATCTTGCCAAGTTTGAACCCTTGATGAGCTTGTTCATGGTGAGCCATTCAACATGCCTTGAGCGAAACAAGAGATCCACAGGCTCAAGCAAGACCCATACTCACCACTATCTCATCAAGGTTAGACAAGCCCCTAATCATGTACATATGCAAATGCAAACTATATGACAAGCATTACATGATGTTGGACGCATCAAGCACATTTAATTCACTCCGAAGCCTACAAAAAGTGTTTTCATCAAGAGGCTTGGTGAATACATCCGCCAATTGTTCCTCGGAGCGAACACCACAAAGGACAATGTCCCCTTTAGCAACGTGGTCTCACAAGAAGTGGTGATGGATATCAATGTGCTTGATGTGAGAGTGTTGAACCGGGTTGTTAGCAATTTTTACTGCACTCTCATTGTCACAAAAGAGGGGAACCCTATCTAGAACCACACCATAATCCAAGAGGCTTTGCTTCATATAGAGGATTTGAGCACAACAAGCCCCCATGGAAATGTATTCCGCCTCCGCGGTGGATAAGGCCATAGAGTTTTGCTTCCTAGAGGACCAAGCAACCAAAGAGCGACCTAGCAAATGGCACCCACCCGAAGTACTCTTACGGTCTACTCGACATCCGGCAAAATCCGAATCCGAATAACCCAAGAGCTCAAAACAAGCACCATTGGGGTACCACAAGCCAATGCTAGGTGTGTATTTTAAATATCTAAGGATCCTTTTCAAAGCACTTAGGTGAGATTCTTTAGGGTTGGCTTGAAACCGAGCACACATGCAAACACTAAACATGATATCGGGCCTAGATGTGGTAAGATAAAGAAGAGAACCGATCATAGAATGGTAAAGCTTTTGGTCAACCGGTTTACCTCCCTCATGTAGTTCGAGATGTCCATTGGTAGGCATTGGAGTCTTGATCGGCTTACAATCATCCATCTTGAACTTCTTGAGAATATCATTGGTGTACTTCTCTTGATGAATGAAAGTCCCTTCCTTCAATTGCTTGATTTGAAATCCGAGGAAGAAGTTGAGCTCTCCGATCATTGACATCTCGAATTCCCTAGTCATGATTTCACTAAAATCCTTGCACACTTTGAGATTTGTAGAGCCAAAGATAATATCATCAACATAAATTTGACAAATGAAAAGTTCTTTGTTGATTATCTTGGTGAATAGCGTGTTGTCCACTCTACCAATCTTGAATCCCACTTCAATGAGAAAATCCCGGAGCCTCTCATACCATGCCCTAGGAGCTTGCTTGAGTCCATATAACGCCTTGTGCAACCTATAGACATGGTTAGGATATGTAGCATCCTCAAAACCAGGAGGTTGCTCCACATAGACTTCTTCATTGATGAAGCCATTCAAGAAAGCACTCTTTACATCCATTTGAAATAATTTCATTTTATGACGATGCATATGCAAGGAGGATACGGATAGCTTCAAGACGTGCCACCGGAGTGAAGGTCTCTCCATAGTCCAAGCCTTCTACTTGAGAGTACCCTTTGGTGACAAGTCTTGCCTTGTTCTTCACCACAATGCCATGTTCATCTTGATTGTTCCGGTAGACCCACTTAGTGCCAATCACATTCTTGTTCTTGGGGCGCTCTATAAACTCCCACACTTGATTTCTTGTGAAGTTGTTGAGCTCATCTTGCATAGCCAAGATCCAATCTGCTTCCGCAAGAGCTTCATCTATAGTTGTGGGTTCTACAAAAGAGACAAAAGCATGATGTTTGCAAAATGAGGCATATTGCTTGCGGCGAGTCCTTGTACCCCCTTGGGGATCACCTAACACAAGATCAATTTGATGATTTGTTGAAGTCCTTGTGCGTCTTCCAAATATTGTAGAGGTGGGATCATCTTGAGATTGAACTTCGCCCATGTCCTCTACTTGATATTGAGTGTCTTGTGAGGTAGGAGGTGGTTCTTGTGAGGATGATGGACTATCTTGTCTTGTGGGTGATGTAGGTGGACGCCTTGGTTGATCATCATTATTATCATCATCAGAGGATAAGTCTTCATGAATGGAGTGAGTGTCATCATCCTCCCTTGGCTTGATGTCACCAATGGCCTTCTTCTTCATTGCTTCTCGAAGAGGTTCTTTTCCTACATCATCACAACAAAAACCATCTCCTTGGGAGCCATTAGATTCATCAAACTCCACATCACATGTTTCTTCAATCGCTCGTGTAGAGTTATTGAATACTCTATATGCTTTGGAGTTAGATGCATAACCAACAAATATGCACTCATCTACTATACTCTCAAACTTCCCTAGATGCTTCCTCTTCTTGAATATGAAACACTTACAACCAAACACTCAGAAGTAAGAGATGTTGGGCTTTCTCCCAATGAGTAGCTCATACGGTGTCTTCATCATGAGTCGGTGGAGATACACTCTATTTGAAGCGTGACATGCCGTGTTGATAGCTTCCACCCAAAACCTTTGCAAGACTCCATAGTCATCCAACATAGCTCTAGCAAGAGTGATGAGTGTCTTGTTCTTCCTCTCAACCACACCATTTTGTTGGGGTGTATAGGTTGAGGAGAATTCATGCTTGATGCCTTCACCATCACAATACTCTTCCACCTTTGTGTTGCGGAATTCCGACCCATTGTCACTCCTAATCTTCACCATGGATGAACCAAATTCATTTTGGGCTCTAGTAGTGAACTTCTTGAAGATGTCAAATGTCTTGCCCTTGTCCTCCAAAAAGAAAGTCCAAGTATAGCGTGAGAAATCATCAACAATGACAAGACAATAGAGATTACCACCAAGACTCTTGTATGTAGTTGGTCCGAAGAGGTCCATGTGGATGAGCTCCAATGGTCTTCTGGTAGATACATAAGCCTTCATAGGATGATGACTTGCAATTTTATTGCCGGCTTGACATGCACTACACAACTTGTCCTTTTCAAATGTAACATCCTTCACACCAAGGACCATGCATTTCTTGAAAGCTTTCTTGAGTTGGCTCATGCCTATGTGCAGTGTGCAATGCGACGATGCCATAGCCAACCCGTGGATGTAGTGGAGATGAGGCAAGTAGTCAATTTTGCTTCACGGGATGTAAAATCTACAAGATAAAGATTGCCATAGCGGAATCCCTTGAAAACAACTTCATTAGATTTCTTGTTAGTGATTGTGACCCCTTCATCGTCAAAAGTGCATGAAAGACCAAGGTCACAAAATTGTGCAATCGAAAGCAAGTTATAACTACAAGAATCAACAAAGAGAACATTGGAAAGGGATAAATCATTTGTTAGAGAGATTTCACCCAATCCGGAGATCCTTCCTTTTGAGTTATCACCAAATGAAACTTGTTCATGATCTCCCGCATAATCCACTAGTGAGGTGAACATTCTTACTTGGCCGGTCATATGTTGAGTGCAACCACTATCAAGTATCCAATGACTCCCTCCGGCCTTGTAGTTCACCTACACACAAGAAATTAGCATTGAGATTTAGGAACCCAAGCTAGTTTGGGCTCTTTGATGTGAGTGACAAGAGCTTTAGGAATCCACAAGCTTCTAGGTGGCTTGTCTTTTGGTTAACTTGATTGCCACTTTGCCATTGTTCTTCTTTATCAACAAGAAATGGTTATCATTGTACATGGACTTGTAATGGTTAGGCAAGGTGGGCAAAGGACGAGTAGGTGTTGGGCACTCCCTTGTGTGATGACCGGTGACCTTGCAATGTTGACAATAAGATCCAACCTCATTAATGAAACATCCATATAGCTCCTTAGACCTAGGAGTTTCCTTGATGGGATTGGGGAAGCACCAAGCCCCTTTGTCCCATAGTCTCTTGCATTGTAGTAGAGGATCTCCTTGTGCAACTCCTCTCCCTTGGCCAAAGTCTTTACACAAGACCTTAAGTTTCTTACTTCATCTTCAAGAGCTTTCACCCTATCATGGTTAGTCTTGGAGGAAGATGCAATATTTTCAACATTAAGCAAGACCTTAGGTTTTTCAATTAGATTATCACATGAGGTGGAGGCATTGATTTTAGTGACTTCTCTAGCATTTGCATGCCCACTAGAACCAATGTCCTCACTAGCAATCTCAAGTTCTTGATATTTCATCTCTAAGAGCACATGTTATTTCTTAAGTTTCATATGATTTGACTCAAGAGACTTTTTAAGCACGTTTATGTTGTCATGCTTGATGATTAGCTCATTGTGCTTGTCAAGTAACTTGTTGTGGTCATCTCTAAGTGACTTGTTGGACACTACCAAAGCATCATGTTCTTTGCTTAGGTCATTGTGCTTCACAAGCAACTCATCATATGATAGCTTAAGTTTCTCATGAGTTTCATCAAGTGCTTTGAGCTTACTCTTTTGTTTCTTAATCATGGAGGTATATTCATCAAGAAGATCGTTAAGAGCAAGCGGTGAGAGTTCATCATCACTACTAGAAGACCCACTACTATTGCTATCGCTCACCTTGGAGTGCTTTGCCATGAAGCACATAGGTGGAGGTGGAAGTGGAGGCTCATCATCCATGATAGCAATACCAGCGATCTTCTTGTTCTTGTCTTCTTCACTCTCACTTGATTCACTTGATGTCTCACCCCCAGTCACCCATTCTTGACCAAGAGAGAATGATGTTCACCCTTCTTCTTGTGGTAGGGCTTGTTTGATGACTTTTTCTTAGATGAGTTTTTCTTGTAGTACTTGGCATCCTTGTCATCTTCATCGTTCTTCTTGCTTGAGTTTGACACTCGCTTGTCGGGCTTGGGGCAATCATATGAGAGATGATCATAGCTACCGCAATTGTAGCACTTCCGATTGCTCCCCTCACCGCTTCTTCTTGATGACCGGAACTTTTGCTTCTTAGGATCATAGTTGTAGCCCTTCTTTCCAATCTTGGAGAGCATTCTTGTGGTCTTCCTCATGAGAAGAGCAAGCTTAGCATCATCGCTCTCCGCTTCACTTGAGTCACTTGGATCTTCACTTTCACTTGAGGACGAAGGAGCTTTTTCCTTGATCTTCTTGGACTTGCCCTTTTCACTTGCCTTGAGTGCAAGATCTTTCTTGGCGCTTGAGTGTGAGGTAGATGATTCCATGTCTTCCATCATGAACATCTCGTGGGAGCGGATCTTGCTCACAACCTCGGTGATGGTGAGGGTAGTGAAATCCTTCTCAAAGAGAAGTGCCTTGACGATGTTGTATCTTGGCTTGGGGAGCGTTTGAAGGATTTTCCGGATGATTTCCTGCTCGGAAAGGTTAGCAGCATCGAGAGCATTGATACTTTGAATAAGCACCCCCATCCTAGATTACATTTGCTCTACCCCCTCATCATCCTTCATTTTGAACTCGTTGAGTTCCACCTTGAGCAACTCATATTTTTCCTCACGGATCTTTTTGTTACCCATGTGGATCTCCTTGAGATCCATCCACACTTCATGGGCGGTTGGCAAAGCAAAGACCCGATCAAACAATTCCTCATCTAGCACCTCAAAAATGTGGTTTCTAGCACGCGCATTCCACTTAGCTTCACTCTCGGTAGGAACCGTAGGCAACGGATACATGGTAGTGCGCCACACATCATGGTGTTGAGCTTGAAGGTAGCTAGCCATTCTATGAGCCCAAAAGGTGAAGCGCTTCCCCGCCAACTTAGGAGGGCCATTACCGCTTCCCTTCCCCATCTACCTAGGCGGTTAAGCCAAGCAAAAGGGAGCCTAGCTCTGATACCACTTGTTGGAGATCAAGTCACATAGAAGGGGGGGGGTTGAATATGGGACTTCGTTTGCAAGCTCTAAAGAAAACTGAAAACCTTATCCTATCAACTAGTGTTGCCCATTCTAAAAAGGTTCTTCGCTACTACTAGAGCACACTATCACAAGTTTCCTTAGCAATTAACACACTAGGAGGCAAGATAACAACCTAGACAAGATATGAAGCACACAAGCAAAAACAAGAGCGAAGACAAAGAAACTTGCGAGCGGAAATAAGGTGCTGAAAGTAAGAGCTAGAAGTAAATGGGAGGGACAAGAGGCGACCAAAATTTTTCCCGTGGTATCGAGAAGTTGACGCTCCCCCTAGTTCACGTTGGAGCACTCACTTAGAGTATTGCTCCCCCTTGAGTCACAAAGACACAAGTGTTCACTAAGAGTACCCGTTCTCCATCTCCGGAACGGTGGGTCTCGAACCGTATACACCAAGCTTGTCTTGAGGCTCCCACAATCTCCAAGAGGCTGGTGTGGTCCTACACGGACCAAGCAAGAAGTTAAGAAACGAGAGTAACAGCCACGATTCTCTCACCAATCAGGCATAACAGCAGAAAAGATTTGCATGTAAAGGTTCCATATTTTTTTAAGAGGTGTAAAGCCTTTTCATTAAGATGAAGAGATTACAAAGATGTAAGGGCAGTCCCAATGATAAATTTATTATGGTTTCTATCTCTATTAATTACCTTGACAACTCAACATTTTGATGATGTATCACAAGTATTAATGAGCGAGGAGGTAAATCCAGAAACGATTTCTACCCAATGTTTCCCTAAACGCTAAACGGTAGTCGTTCGTTCGGCCCTCGTTTAGTGTGTAGGTCGTGTAAACGCTGTGTACACGTCGTGTACACGGGTTACATGGTTTTGTACGGATAAGAAAAAAATAGCATTCTAAGCTTATAGTTGATATAGTTCCCCGTTTCAAATAACATTAGCACATCACGGAATATTGAATACATGTGTTCAAACCACTCACTAATTCACTAGTGTCTCATACTTTGTTAACTACAAGTCACATAGACACAGAATACATGGCCAGTCTTTGAAATACAATACGAAACATAGTTCACAAGTCACATGATGGTAACAAAAAGTGAAAAAGTTCATAAGATGGATAAAAGCATTGATGTGCAAGCAACAGACAATGTACAATCACTGATCATCCTTTTGCCCATCACCAAAACGGCCCATTACACGGTCTACACGCTGGGTAAAACCGTGTTTTGCCGTTTTTTATGAGCTGTTTAATCTGTGTTTGACCGAGTTTGACCGTGTACACGGGCTAACTGTGTAATGAACAGTTTAGACCCTAAACTACACGGAAGTCTGCCGAGTAGCGTTTACACGGTGTGTACAAGGGTTACACGACCGTTTACGGCAACACTGTTTCTACCAGAGGAAACAACTTCTACCCTGGAATCGAGGCACGAAGAAACCGGCGACACGACATTGAGGAGAAACTACTCATTTCATGTCCCTCCGCCACATTTTTTTAAGACGTGTAAATCCTTTTCATTAAGATGAAGAGATTACAAAGATGTAAGGACAATCTCAATGCAAATGTCATAAACACGATTACCTAGAGTGACACATCATCTAAAAACATTTGAAACAATAATGAAACACCTTACTCACAATGCATAATTTCATCTATTGTTGTTTTCTAGGTTGCATGCAAGACACAAGTTGTCTAGGTAACTATGTATAAGGGTGTCATCCTCATGAAACTCATTTTACCTCTCTCTTCATTAATACACTGCTACATCATCAAAAGTGCTCATATGGCAGCCTATTTAATGTCTATGAACCCGCACTGAGACTGGCCTAAGGGTGGTCCCAATGGTAAATTTATTATGGTTTCTATCTCTATTAATTACCTTGACAACTCAGTATTTTGATGATGTGTCACAAGTATTAATGAGGAGAGAGGAGGTAAATCCAGAAATGATTTCTACTAGAGGAAACGACGTCTACCTTGGAATCGAGGCGAGAAAAGCCGACGACACGGCTTTGGGGAGAAACTACTCATTTCTTGACCCCTCCGGCTACATCTTTTTAAGACGTGTAAAGCCTTTTAATTAAGATGAAGAGATTACAAAGATGTAAGGGCAGTCCCAATGGTAAATTTATTATGGTTTCTATCTCTATTAATTACCTTGTCAACTAAGGATTTTGATGATGTGTCACAAGTATTGATGAGGAGAGAGAGGAGGTAAATTCAGAAACGATTTCTACTAGAGGAAACGACGCCTACCCTGGAATCGAGGCACGAAGAAACCGGCGACACGACATTGGGTAGAAACTACTCGTTTCTTGCCCCCTTCGGCCACATTTTTTAAGACGTGTAAAGCCTTTTCATTAAGATGAAGAGATTACAAAGATGTAATAACTTTACGAAAACTCGCTATGCGCAGAGACGCAGAGTTAAGACAACACTTGACTATAGTAAATTAGTAACAAAGAATCAGCAATAGAAAAAAGCTACAACACCACTACTGACGGGACTCGAAATTATGGGTACACAAAGACAACGATTATGAGCGACTATCACAGCCATGATGGCCCCTGGGTTATTAGTGGCGGTTTTCTGGATTTATTTCTATGAAGGAAAACGACCACAACAACCAAGGGGTATTCTACGAATTATTTTTGTTAGGGAAAACGGCCAAAAACCAAGGCAACCACCTCACGTGCTCACCTACCAAGCCACTTCCGACTAGAATGCTGCCCTCCCGAGTAGTTTGGAGACCCCTTTACCCATGTACTGAGGCATCAGAGGCATTCGTTGCTCCTCCACTTGCATGGGAAGGCACAACACCGGGACAGACAACCACATAAGCAATCGTGTAGTCAACAATAATATTGGGACCCACCGCATGGAAGAGCCGCACACCTGTTGAGCATGCACACTCTCCACCTCTCTTTCTCTCTCTCTCTCCTGATTTGACCCACTGCATTGATGTAACATGCTCCCCTTGTTTGATAAAAGGGAGAGCAGGAGTCCCTTCCCAAGGGAGGCTGGTCTTTTATTTTTTTCCATCTCTCTTCTCCTCGAAGGGAAGGGCTCTCTCTTTTTTACTTCTTCTACTTCCAGCCTTCCTTGGCTTAAAAAACTACAGAGAGTTGGGATCGAGCTCCCTCTCTCGTTCATTTGTACCCCTAGTACAAATCAGCGTAAATAATACAGCAACACGAACTGGACGTAGGGTGTTACTGAAATGACCATGTGATGCCTAGGGGGGTGAATAGGATCACTTCAAATTTCTGAAACAAATGCAGCGGCTAAAACTCTTGTCGGTACTACCGACGCGGTGCCGGAATTACCGAGGGGTCGGTACTTCCGGTACCGGGCCGGTACTACTGACAGTACAGAGGTGACTAAAATGAAATTTGAAATGTAAAGTGATTCTAGCAATTCTATTTGAATCAAAGGTTTAGTTTAGAAGCTAAGAACCACCTGCAACCAAAGATATGATTTGGAGCACAACCAATTTAGAGATCAGGCTAAAACAAGTTCTAGGATTAGAGAGAGACAAAGAATTCAAGCAAGCAAATGGAGACACAAGAATTTAATCCGAAGTTCACTCCCACAAAGGAAGCTACGTCTCCGTTGAGGATCCCACAAAGGGAGGGCTATCACCAATAGCCTCTTTTCCTCTTCCAATCCCCACAAAGAAAGATTGGTGCTCACTAAGAATTCTCCACCAAGAAGAGGGCAATACAAACGATCCCGGGTGCTCCACACCAACAGGGCACTCAATGAGAGACGCCTAACCGTCTAGAAGCAAGCTTCAAGAGTAACAAACACGAATCAATTGCCCGGAGATGCTTCAAGTGCTCTTGAGATGGGGAGATTCGAAGGGGCTCTCCAAGCTTCTCTAATTCTCACTATGAATCACTTCTCTACCCAAGCCCTAGCTCAAAGGAATCAAATCTTGGCTCTAGGGGGAAGGGGAGAAGTGGAGTGAATGCTCAAGTGAGGGTTTGTCTCGTGGTTGGTAAGCAATGAGTGAGGAGGGAGAAGAGGGGTATTTATACTAAGTCTTGAAAACTAGCCATTATTGTGCAGAAACACGTTTTATCGGTACTTTCGACTCAGGGTCGGAACTACCGAGGGGTGTGGCTAAAACCCAACAGTGGAGGCATATCAGTAGTTCCGACCCGGGTCGGTACTACCGAGCCCCTAGCTAAAACTCGCCAGTGAAGCCATATTGGTACTACCGACCCGGCGTCGGTACTACCGACAAAGGCTGAGAAGTTGAGATAAGATAAGCAATTGTGCACGTGTCAACTCTAATCTCTTCTCACTCACTTGGGTCATCTCCTAAAGCACTTTTAGCATCTCTTGGCTATCAATTCGCATCCCCCTTTATAGTACGGCGTTTCCTATATTCAAATTCAAAATCAAAATTAAATTAAGCCTTGACTTGAGTTGAAAACGCCGATTTGGAATTGGGGGCCTTCTTTTGGTCAAAACCATGATTTTCAATTAAGTAAATCCCGCACACATCTTATTTAAACATTAAATACAACAAATTGTGTTTGTCACTATCACCAAAACAATTAGGGGCCAAGATGCACTTTCAATCTCCGCGTTTTTTGTGATTGATGACAACATAATTCATTTTCAAATAAAGATGTGTATATCCAACAATTTAAAGTGAAACTCCCCCAAAATGTGTGCTTGGTATTTTATGGAGACCTCAAATGCCTAGCACACATTTAGAAGAAACTTCACTCTCAATTTGCATACACAAGTGCATAAATGTGATATAATAACCGTGATGCATATGACAAGATATACAAATCAACAAAGTGAAAAATAACAACCACCAAGCATCACAAATATATAAACGAGGTTCCACACTAGAACGATTAAGTCTTACAAATTTAAAAGGTTCTAGGTTCACCGTCCATCACACCACACAAATAGTTCATACATGTCCACAACCTAAGATAGATAGATAAAAGAGCGAAGATACACACCACCACATGGGTAAATTGTGAGCTCACTCCCCCTTTGGCATCAAGCGCCAAAAAGAGGAGGCCCTTCAATCATCACTACCATGTGGAGAGTGGGCCGCCAGAGGAGAGTCGTCTTCTTCGGTCTCACCACCACCAAAGTCCTCATCATCGATGTCGGCCATGGGAGCTCCATACATCATGGATGTGTCGCCGTAAACCTCCCAAGGGTTGTAGAAGACCGGTGGAGGAGGGAAGTCCATGTGCTCGCGAACGGGAGAGTGCTCGATGTTGTGTTGAGCAAGCATGGCCTTCTGACGGGTCTCTAACTTGAGGAGCTGCTCATCAACGTGCTGCCTATGAGCACGGATCTCTTGTGCATTGTGCTTCCCAACATTGAAGCAAGCGAAGAGGCCTTGAGATAGAAAGTTGAAGATGCTCTTCTTCTTGCCAGGGGAATGGTGCCTCTAGAAGATGATGGTCCACGAGAGGATGATGGAGGCTCATAGGAGGATGGACCACCCGAGGAGGTAGCTCTAGGAGGGGCATGCTTGCCCAACTTGAGAAGACGCTCAATGTTCCCCTTGTTTGGTTTGTACCAAGTGTGAGTCTTGTCGGTAAGAATGTCAACTCCGGTCACCTCACATATCATCTTGAAAATCCAAGGGGCATACTGACAGCTCTTATTAGCGGACACTGAGCACACAATGATCTCCTCCCATATGAAATCAAACGCACTAAACTTTTCCTTGCCCGGTGCCATCCTCAAAAGAATATCCTTAGCAATGTTTGAGATGTTGTAGTTGTCACCAATCTTAGGAGTGAGTGTGTATCGAAAGAGTTGGTTCAACATCCTATTGACAGGCTTCATCCCATGTGTAGTACCAAACTCAACCTTGCCATAGATAGAGTCATACATAAATGCCATCTCACTACCAAGTGGGATCTCTCCTCCATGGATCTTAGAACGATCGAGATCCTCCTCACCAAAACCGAGAATTTGAGCAAACCTCTCATAAGAGACCGAGTGGGGCTTGCCTTGAAAGATCTAATGAAAAGTCTTGGTTTCACGCCGGACATAGAGATTGGCATAGAATTGTGCAATGAATTCTTCATTCCAATCATAATTCAGTGCCATGATTGAAGTCAACCCCTTAGCATGGCAAATGCCAATGGCCTCATTGACGGCCGGAATGTTGAAAGACCTCAAAGTGTCCCACTTGATAGACTTCATGTCCACGGTCATGTGCTCCTTGATAAGAATAACCGACTCATACCAATCGGCATTGAACTTGAGCCAAAAACGAATGTCCGCATCAAACTCCTTTTGCCATAGAGCGGGATCGGAGTACCTTTCCTTGTACACATCATGTGACCCACTCTTGTAGTCAACCATCTTCAAGATCCCCATTTGAGTTGCCGGACGAGGGGGACGAGATGGCCTAAGCACAGAGTCCACGAGAGTGTCCAAAGAGATGTCTTCATAGTCATCGTAGTGGTCATCCGGTTCATGAGCTTGCTTGGTGCGGGCACGGTGACCTTGACTAGTGGAGCGACGAGGAGCAACTGGAGGATTGGTACGACCCTGACCACGTGGTCGTTGAGCACTTGTACCCACCTTCCTCTTCCTTTGAGCGAGAGGGACGTCATCCTCATTGGATCCCTCTTGGACCACTTGTTTGCCGGCACGATCCATCTGATAAGGTTTGAAATAATTGCATAATATGGATGTGAAAGATTGAATTGAAATGACTCAGTTCATGGACCTTAGCACTTGTGGCAGGCACCTGTCGGTACTACCGACCTGGGGTCGGTATTACTGACGGGGCCGGTAACATTGCAGTTAATCCATGAATCAAGTGATTCCACCAACGAAACGCCACAAGATCATGGGCAAGTGTTCTAGGATGGATATAAAGATGATTCTCTAAGGCATTGCTCCTAGAAACTATGGCACTAAGAGATCGAGCAAAGGAGGATTTGAAAGAGATACCTTGAAAGTTCCCGCGTGAATTGAGAAACTTCCGGCGAGGAACGGATGTTCCGAGGGGTGGAGAATCCAAAGGTATGCCTAGCTTGAAGTTCCCACGGTTGATTTTAGAGATCCCCTCAAGGATTTGAGAGAGAAGAGGAGAGGGAGGTGCCAACGGTCTAAAAAGGAGGAACCCTAGAACCTGTCTAGTTCGGGGGGTATTTATACCCCAGCAACGGTTATCGGTAGTACTGACAGGGGCTTGGTACTGCCAAGGGTTCAATAAAATTGAGCCAGAGAGTGCATATCGGTATTACCGACGGAGTGTCGGTTCTACCGGGGTTCCATCGGTAGTATCGATAGGGGCTCGGTACTACCACATATTTTGCATAATTCCAACAGTAAGCTCTTATCAGTATTACCGGCCTTGTGTCGGTAGTACCGTGGTTTTTCAAAATTCCAATAGTGAACGCTTATCGGTACTTCCGACCTTGTGTCGGTAGTACCGTGAATCTCAAGAATTTTGAAGAAAGGATTGAGAAACTAGCTGAGATAGATAGAGGGAAAAAATCTATGGACATGTAGAGCAACCATAGGGCTTGATGATCAGACACAATCAATCAATCAAAGCGATAATCACCAAACACTATGGGAAGAACCAAGTTTTGTAAGACACACACAAAGTGAAGAAAATAAAACATTTTTCTCTCTATCTAGGCATCAAACAATTTGTATGCAACAAGTCAAGCCAAGTTACGAGAATCCAAGATGTTCATCTCACTTCTCAAAGCACAAAACCTTTGCTCATCTAGAGCTTATTAAAGATATCGGCAAGTTGCCTCTCGGTGCTCACATGACGTAGAGCAATATCTCCCTTAGCCTCATGATCCCTTAAGAAATGATGTCGAATATCTATGTGCTTTGTTCTAGAGTGTCGGGCCGGATTGTTTGCTAGCTTGATGGCACTCTCATTGTCACACAAGAGTGGAATCTTACTAAACTCACAACTGTAATCACTCAACATTTGCTTCATCCACAAGAGATGTGCACAACAAGCACCGGCCGCCACATACTCAGCTTCGACCGTGGACAAAGCAACCAAATTTTGCTTCTTTGAGCTCCACAAAACCAAAGACCTATTAAGAAATTGGCAAGTCCCGGTTGTGCTCTTCTGATCTACTTTGCAATCGGCATAGTCCGAATTAGAATAGCCAAGTAAATCAAAAGTGGAGCCCTTGGGATACCACAAGCCAAGGTTAGGAGTGTGTACCAAATATCCAAAGATTCTCTTAACGACCATTAGATGACACTCCTTATGATTAGCTTGAAATCTTGCACACATGCACACACTAAGCATTATATCGGGCCTAGATGCACAAAGGTAAAGAGGAAGCCAATCATGGAGCGAAATACCTTTTGGTCGACCGACTTCCCTTCTTCATTGAGATCAAGATGTCCGTTAAGTGCCATAGGGGTCTTGATGGGCTTGGAGTTGGCCATGTCAAACCTCTTGAGCATATCCTTTATATACTTGGTTTGACACAAGAAAGTCTCTTCCTTCATTTGCTTGATTTGAAACCCAAGGAAGAACATCAATTCACCCATCACAGACATCTCGAATCTCTTGGTCATGATCCTACTAAACTCTTCAAAAAATTTATCATTAGTGGAACCAAAGATAATATCATCAACATAAATTTGGCATATTAAGATATCATTTCTATTTCTTTGAATGAAGAGAGTAGAATCGGCTTTGCCTATCTCAAAACCGTTCTCGAGAAGAAATTCCTTAAGGCATTCATACCATGCTCTAGGAGCTTGCTTAAGCCCGTAAAGCACCTTATGGAGCTTGTACACATGGTTGGGGAAGCTTGGATCTTCAAAGCCCGGTGGGTGCTCAACATACACTTCTTCTTGGAGAGGTCCATTCAAGAAAGCACTCTTGACATCCATTTGATGAAGCTTGAAGTCATGATGAGTAGCATAGGCCAAAAGGATACGAATCGATTCAAGTCTTGCTACCGGTGCATAAGTCTCTCAAAGTCCAAGCCTTCAACTTGAGTATATCCTTTGCCAACAAGCCTTGTCTTGTTCTTTGTGACAACACCAAATTCATCTTGCTTGTTCCTAAAGACACATTTGGTGCCGATCACATTTTGCTTTGGTCTTGGCACCAACTCCCAAACTTTATTTCTCTTGAAGTTGTTCAACTCTTCCTCCATGGCAATAATCCAATCTGGGTCCTCAAGAGCTTGTTCCACACTAAAAGGTTCCAAAGAGGAGACAAACGAGTAAAATGCACAAAAGTTTGTCAATCTTGAGAGAGTTGTTACCCCTCTTTGAATGCTGCCAAGTATGTTATCAACGGGATGATCCCGTTGAACCATTTGATGTACTCTTGGGTGTGGTGCTTGAGATTGACGTTAAATGGGTCCATTATCATCATCTTGAACTTGTGGAGCTTCTTCTTGAGCTTCACCACCTTGTTCTCCCCCTTGATCAAAGCCTTGTCCATGATTGTCGCCAAGAACTTGACTTTCTTCTTGATGAACTTGAGTACTTGGTGCTTCCACTCTTGTTGATGATGTTGGATCTTTATTACTTGTTTCACCCGAAGCTTGAACTTGAGCCTCATGAGGCATCACTTCAATTCATTAGTCCCCATTCTAAAGATTGATACACTTGGGGGTTCTTCATCATCTACAAGGTTTTCACTAACTTGCTCTCGTTGAGAGCCGCTGGATTCATCAAATTTCACATCTACCGTGGTCTCAACACAACTAGCGGTTTTGTTGAAAACAGGATAGGCATGCTCGTTAGTTCCATAACCAATGAGAAAACCTTCATCAACCTTGGATGCAAACTTTGAGGCTTTCGGTTTCTTGTTAAGTATGAAACACTTACACCCAAAGACCCTAAAGTAATGCACACTCGGTTTCTTACCGGTAATGATCTCGTAGGGGGTCTTGTTCAAGTACTTGTGGAGGTAGAGGCGGTTGGCGGCATGACATGCGGTGTTGATGGCTTCCACCCAAAATGAGTCCGGAGTCTTGTATTCATCAAGCATTGTCCTTGCTACTTCAATCAATGTACGGTTCTTCCTCTCAACGATGTCATTTTGTTGAGGTGTGTATGGAGCGGAGAGTTCATGCTTGATGCCTTCTTCATCTAGATACTCCTCAACTTAAGTGTTCCTAAATTCCGGCCATTGTCACTCCTTATGTTATTGACTTTGAGATCGAACACATTTTGAACTCTTCTAATGAACTTCTTCACAATTCCCTTTGCTTCACTTTTATCTTGCAAAAAGAATACCCAAGTGAAACGGGAAAAGTCATCAATAATTACTAAACCATATTTGTTACCACCGATGCTTATGTAGGCAATTGGTCCAAACAAATCCATTTGTAGTAGCTTCAATGGTCTTGATGAAGATAGGATGTTCTTGGCGGGATGATGAGCTCCAACTTGCTTCCCGGCTTGAAAAGCACTACATAACCTATCTTTCTCAAAAACAACATTTGTTAGTCCTAGGATGTGCTCGTATTTTTGAGGCTTGGACAAGTTCCTCATGCCAACATGGGCTAGTCGGCGATGCCATAGCCAACCCAAGTCAGATTTTGCCACTAAGCAAGCCTTAGGGTCCACCTTCACTTTTGTGAAATCCACATAGTAAAGTTTTCTCCATAGATGACCCACAAAGACAATAGAGGAATCCTCCCTTCTAGAGACGATCACACCCTCATGGGTAAAGAGACAATTGTAGCCTTTCTCACAAAGTTGTGAAACCGACAACAAATTGTATCCTAACCCTTGAACATGATAAACATCTTCAATTGAATTAGTTGTTGAGATAACAATTTTACCTAGACCAACAACATCTCCTTGACCATTGTCTCCATAGATGATAGTTTCCGTAGGGTTGTCATAATGATCAAGTAATGCAAATAATCCTTCATCTCCGGTCATATGATTAGTGGCACCACTATCAATCAACCAGCGCTTCCACCGGAGGAGTAGGCCCACAAAACAAGTTTAAGCTTTTGGTTTAGGTACCCAAAAAGATTTGGGTCCTTGGAGGTTAGATGCATAAACTTTTGGAACCCACACACTCTTCCTCATAGCCTTCTTGGTGTAGGCCCCAACATACTTGACCACTATTTTACCATTGTGGTCTAAGGTCACAACATAATCACAAGTGTAGTTGGGAGAGGGCTTGTGTTCCACCACATTCTTCGATGCCTTGGGTGGATAATTAACCCCACCATATCCTTTTGTGGTGTCCACAACCTTTGGCTTGTCCTTTGTTGTGGTAGAGGTGGTGACTCCATGGGCAATATCCATGATGGTGTTGAGGTAGCCTCCCTTGTTCCACAAGGGGATCTCATTCCCTTTGACCACCACTCTACCATTGACCTTATTGTTCTTGTAGTACCCAAGTCCTTGCTTGTCAACCACCTTAGGAATGGACTTGGCACCGTTGTTGCCTTGAGTGATCAACATGTTTAACCGGGTTATTTTCTTGTCTTTGCTCTTGATTTTCTCTTCAAGCCTTGCATGGTTAGTCTTGAGAGCATTTATATCAATGTTAGAGCAAGTAGAACAACCTTTGATAGTGGAGGCACTAGAGTCAAATGTTGCCTTAGTAGTGGCTTTGGAGCTTTCCCAAAGAGTACTATAGTTTGCTTCAAGAATTTTATATTTCTCCATCAAGCATGAAAAGCTTGATTGAAGCTCACTATGAGTGGCCTTTGGAAGCTAGAGATTCATTTGCCAAGGTGTACTCCTTTGACATCCTCTTGTTGGAGTCATTGGCCAAGGACAAGTCCGTGGTCAACTTTTCCACCTTAGCCTTCTCCTCGCCAAGAGATTTCTCTAGAGCAAGGTTTCTTTCCTTTTCAAGGATAAGCAAGTCTTCTTGATCATGAAGAATCTCCTTTTGTCCAAGAGCTTTTTAATTTCTTTATGGCCCTTTTTACCAAATTTCTTTATCATGTTTGCTTCCATTTCCTTTTCCTCAACTATGTTTTGTATGTCACTACTAGGTGTGGATGTAGAAGAGGTTAGAGAGGATGAGGTGGTAGACTCTTATGCCTTGCTCCCCCTTGCCATGAGGCAAAAGTGAGGGTGGTCCTCATCGTCGGACAAGTTGTTGAAGAGGCGTGGTGAAGATGATTCTTGTGCCATGGCAATGGTTGCCATGCCTTGCTTTTTTGGTTCCTCATCATCATCACTTGAGTCCCATTGTTGACCCACGTGAGCACGCCCTTGGTACTTATTCTTGTACTCTTTGCTCTTCTCCTTGTATTTATTCTCTTCCTCGTTCTTGTTCTTGTTCTTGGGACACTCGGCAATGAAGTGTACATACTCTCCACACTCATAGCATTTCCTTTGAGACTTCTTCTTTCTTTCATCACCGCCTTTCCTTGATGTTCTAGACTTCAAGAATTTCTTGTACTTCCTTATGGAAAAAGCGGTTTCTTCATCCGTGCTTCCTTCATCACTAGTGTCTTTCTTCTTAGTCTTAGAGGTCTTGGGCTTTACTTCCACCACTTCACTAGAGCTAGCATTGAGGGCTAAGCTCTTGTTCATCTTCAAGCTTAAAGACTTCTCCACATCTTGGTCAACTAGCTATTGATGCAAGATTTCTCCAAGAAGTTGATATTCTTTATGAAATAAAACTGTGTTGCTTTACTGTTAGGGTACGTTTTATGGTGGGTTTGTCTTGGCGCCCAGCTCCTGAGCATCATATACAAGAGGCTAGTTTTGTCTCCTGCATAAGATGTGAGGGCTGGCGTGGCCTGTGAGCCGCACACCGACCTGGAGAGAGGTGCCCAGCCCCCGAGCATAAGATGCTAGGACTGGCGTGGCCTGTGAGCGGCATGCCGACCTGGAGAGAGGTGCCCAACCCCCGAGCATAAGATGCGAGGACTGGCGTGGTCTGTGAGTGGCACGCCGACCTGGAGAGAGGCGCCCAGCCCCCGAGCATAAGATGCGAAGACTGGCATGGCTTGTGAGCAGCACGCCGACCTGGAGAGAGGCGCCCAACCCCCGAGCATAAGATGCGAGGACTGGTGTGGCTTGTGAGCGGTACGCCGACCTGGAGAGAGGCACCCAGTCCCCAATCATAAGATGCGAGGACTGGTGTGGCCTGTGAATGGCACACCGACCTGGAGAGAGGCGCCCAGCCCCCGAGCATAAGATGCAAGGGCTGGTGTGGCCTGTGAGTGGTGCGCCGACCTGGAGATCATGGGGGTTAGGTCTATCAGACATAGCTATTGGAGATGAGCTGTTTCGATTACAGTTCAAATCTCGTATGCCTTTGACGCATTTGACGCTGTGAACGCCGTCTAGACGGCCCGTGAGGGCTCCGCATTACACACGCACCGTTAGTGTGCTATTTAAGCCGCGAAGACGGGGTGAGGGGACCTAGCACCTTATCCACTCGCGAATCCCCGCTCGTTGTCTTCTTCTTCGCGCAGCCGCCGCCACCACACCTTAGGGTTAGGTCAACGCAGCCGCCCCCGCCGGAACCCACATACATCACCGCGCGCACTTCGGTCTCCTCGCACTCGCCCGCACCCATGAATGCGGGTGAAGTCCCTAGGGTTCATTAGATCTGCTAGCCAAGTTCTAGAGATGGCAGAGATCCCCGAGCAGCACGCGCCGACGTCGGAGTCGTACTAGTCGGAGTCGATGATGACTCTGGATCGCATCAAGGCGCTCGAGGCGCGCGGCTTGATCGGACCGCAGGCATTGCTAGAGTGGAAATTGTGCGACGGCCTGGCCTTCCCCTCGGAGGATGATAAGGAGACGGTGGTTTTTGCCTCCTTCTTCGAGCGCGGCTTTGGCATCCCGACGGGTGATTTCTTCCGCGGGGTGCTGCACTACTACAAGATCGAGTTGGTACACCTGAATCCCAACTCGATTTTTGATATTGCTTTCTTCATCCATTTCTGCGAGGCGTATCTTGGTGTCCCACCGCATTTCAATCTGTGGTGGTATCTGTATCAACTGAAGAAGATCTCCACCGCTAACGACAAGAACAAGGTCATCGGTGGAGCCGGATTTTCTCTTGGGCCCAATAGGGGCGACGACTATTTTGATTTGCAGCTCAACACCACCAACAAGGGGTGGACCCGGGAGTGGTTCACCGTAGCCAACCAGCTGCCCTCCCTACCTCCTCACAGTGGGTACGTGCTTGTGCCGGATCCAATTTGGACCAAACAGATTACGGCCACCGAGCAGCTCCAGGTCGGCCGTCTGTTGAAGAGGATAGCCGACCTGAAGACACAGGGCCTGACTGCGGTTGCCATGTGTATCAATTTCGCACGAAGACTGACCCAGCCTATCAAGTTGCGGGTGCATCCCGTGTATGAGTATGAGGGGCCAGAGGATCTGACCCGGGAAGCGAAGCACAAGGTAACACGCGATGAGGCGATTGCTCGGGTATCCGAGTTCTTTGGTGGGGAGGTGAAGAATCACAAATGCCCCAAGGCATTTTCTCTACTGAATCATGAGGAACCGGTGAGTTACTACTCTCTCAGTCGTTTGGTTTTTGAACTGTTGTTTTGTATTGTGACTAACACCGACCTGCCGTTGCAGGGTTTGGAAGCCAAGTTCTGGTGTCCAGCCCCACTTCCTGGTGACACGTCGCAGCAGCCCAAGCTGCGCCCTCAGGTCGGTGGCGACTATCATGAGGAAATGACCGGATTTGAGTCAGATTCAACCTTTGGGTAGTCCAACGACAAAGTCGAGCAAGCGTCCCCTGCTTTACCACCATGGCGGAACCGAGCGGTGGCCGACAAGGTCTCATCTGCCCGAGCTGAGGCGGCGAGGATGGCTGAACTGGAGAAAGCGAAGTGAAAGGTAAAGAGGACAACGCACCGGCACGGTTCCGCTGCCCCAAACACCGTTACGCTAGATGGTATTGCAGGTGGTGATCTTTTCCCAGAGGAGGAGGACAAGGTCATTACGGAGAGCTCGGCTTCTTGACGCTTGACATTCTCTCCTTCCTCATCCTGGAGGCCGGGTGCACCGAAGTCTCGGTCGTACTCGAGGCGGCGTCTGAGCTCGGCCTCTTCTCTTTCGCGGTGGTGCTCATTGAGGTTTTCGTGGATGTCCCTCCCGCGGAGCACGTTTCGTAGATCAGGCGCTTCGTCTTCTTGAATGCGTTCCAGCCGAGCTCCCCCGTTAGATCGGGAGGGTCTGCCATGGGAAGAGTTACTGCGGGAGTGTCGCGTATTCACATTTCTGTATCTGTGACACTGGCCTTGCTCTAGCTGGATGCCAGCTGCCTGGAGGTAAGCCCTGAAGCGTTGAAAACACTCGTCACCCTCGGGGAAGTGTTGGAGCTCGTTGATGGTGGCCCCGAGGTTGGCTTGCGGCATGTGGAAGACCTGATTGAAGTCCTCTCGTAGGTTGCAGGGCGGGAGATTTTCCCCTCGGCGCCTAGGGGCTGCGGGGGCCCGTCTCGTGGAGGCCCATTGACGGCTGCCTCTCGGATAATGTTGTCTGCCACTTGTGGTTCTGGGTTTGCTTCACGCTCGCATCGTTGAGCTCGGTCGCGATTTCTCTCTTCACATTCTGCCTCTTGTGATTCCGTCTCTCCGTCACATGGAGGGTCATTTGCAGACACAACAAGAGTCTGTCTGCTTGGCCTGGTCCCGCCTTGTACAGGGTTGGGCGAGAGGATGATGCGCGGTTTCTGAAAGACACAGTGATCAGAGGTGACACCAGATTGGATCTGGCTGGAAGAGGTACCAGATCGGATCTGGTTCCTATGGGCAAGTCTCCTGGAGAACAAGGTGGACGAGTTGTTGAGACCGTACGACATGGGGGAAGGCTTCCGTTCAAATCTTGCAGCACTCAGCGCAGCTTTGCCGAGCTCTACGCATTCAGCCAATGTTTGACTGATGCAGTCGATCCCCTTGAGTAGATCAACGGGTTCGGGTGGGTGGGAAATCTCGAGGATCTCTGGGGTCCTCGGGGCGACTTTGCTACTGGGAGCGGTCGTTTCGGATCGGCATGCCGAGTTTGTCGTGCTGGAGGTCGCACCGGTTGCTGAGGCCAAGCTAAGGATGTTGGTGGAGCAATTGAGCTTTGGCGAGATATCGCCTGGTTCCGACCCGGAGGCCGTCTTGCACTCAGTCACGGCGGAGGTGAGTGAGGTCGGCTCACTGTGAATGAGGAAGTCATTGGAGTTGAATGAGCCAAAGGAGCCGAAGGAGATGAGCGGTGAGTTGGCGAGGAGTTAGGAAAGTACTACCGACAAAATGCTTGTGGTAGTAAGAGAACACTTATCAGATCTACGGAGACAAGGCTGATAGTACCGAGATAGCTTCAAAAAGGGCCAACCCGGTTAGACCAGGTATCCCAGACGGTTAGACCGCCTTAGCTTGGTCAGGTTGACTTGATGAAATTTTCTGTCCTTGTTCACTATGTTGCACTCATATCTTTCTCATTAGGTTCCTGCAATATATAGAGACACAAACTCTCCTAAAGAGCCATTAAGAGCACCGAATGATATGAAAGAACAAAATTGAGAAGGAGTTAAAGTCACAATCTCATGCTACACAAGTCTAGGACTTATGAGACACGAGCGTTCACAAAGAACTGACAGTGACTTAAGACGAAGGCATTAAGAACAAGTTACCGAGATGTCATTGGAAAGAGAGTTTCAATAGAAAGTCCTCCACACGACCACTTCATTAATTATCAATTTCTTCTTTTCTAGTCATGTGTCTAATGCATCTCCATTTACCTGTAAACTCAGCAAGCATTCTTCGGTACCCAAATCTTATTGGGTCCTACAAGATTAGTCACAAGGTGCTTAGGAACCCAAATAGCCCTTATGCTAGTTTGAGGTCAACCAATCACTCTTATAGCACAAGATGCATCTTTGGTTTTCCTAATTCAGTTCATAATGGACAAGGTTGGATTCATGAGAGTTACCATTTGGACAATCCTTGCCCATGTGACCCTTTTCACGACAAGTGTAGCAAATGCAATCTTTGTTCTTTCTAGAGCATGTATCTCTATGCTTTTCTTGTATTTGCTTGCTTATGGGTTTTGAGCTTGGATAGGGAGCTTTCTTCACTTTGCTGCATTGTGGATTCCATGGGTATACCCGGTCTAACCGCCATCTGGGGCCGGTCTAACCGCCCTCTGGTTAGCACGTATATCTTGTGAGAAATCTGCAGCTGAATGTCCCTTCTCCCTGCATTTATAACACACTCTCTTCTTGATGGAGTTTATTTGCTTCTTGGAGAGTGTTTCTCGAGCCTCGAGCTTGGTAGGGCAATTTGAAGTGGGGCACTCCTTTGAGCACTTGATTTGCTCAAGGTTCTTCTTGTCATGAATCTTGTTCTTGCTTGTGTTGAGTTGAGGCTGAGGATTTGAGCTAGTGACAGTTGATCCCTTCTCAAGCTTCTTCACCATGTTTTCACAGTTATCTTGAGAAGGTTTCACTTGACTCTTTTCCTTCAACTCACTTAAGTTCCTTTTAAGCTTCTCAACCTCTTGCTTGAGTTCATCATTTTATTGAGAAATGAGGTCATCACAAGATTCTACATTCACTTGATCAAACCATGAAGGCTTGTCTTTTGAATCACAAGAGTTAGCAAAAAATGAATTTACTTTAAATTGTGTGCTTGTGCAAGTGTGAGTAAGAGGTTTGTGAGATTCTATCAAGTTTGTCATAACCTCACATGTCACTTCTAGCGAAGTGTGTGACTCCACAAGCTTATCAAAAGAATATTCACGTTCTTTGTGAGTTCCTTGTAGTGTCACATACTTGCTAGTGATTTCTTCAAGTTGATCCTTGAGAGCTTGATTTTCCTCCATCATGGATGCTGCACATGATAGAGAGTTGATAGCACAAGTAAAATCTTCTTTGAGATCATTGTATTTGCTAATCCAAGAAGCATTTGATTCCTTGTTTTTTCCAATTCATTCTCAAAGAGCTCTCGATAGGCTTGTTGTTGTGTGAGCTAATCTTCTTGAATTCTTACTATCTTGATGAGCTCAAGCACATTATTCTTGTCCTTCTTAGTCATCTTGTCAAGCTCGAAATTAAATCTCTCCCCATTGCTTCCTTTCTTCCTTTTACCTTCACTGTGATGATGAGATGTAGAAGCTTCAGGAGCTGATGAAGAGATGCCTTGAGCTTGAGAGGACTCCTTGACACACGAGGATTCAATTTTTCTGATGGGGCCGGTCTGACCGCACAGTGGGGGCAGTTAGACCCCTCCTCCAGAGGAGTTGCATCTTTTGCTTCTTACTTTCTTTGGAAATTGATGCTTGAGGCTCAGTATATGTTGTAGAGAATGTAGAATCTTCCTCTACTTCCTCATATTCATGTTCACTTTCAATTTCATCCCATTTGGTATTCACAAATAACTCAACTAACAAAGTCCAAATGCGATGAGCATCTTGACTAATCTTCTTGTTCTCAAGCATAAATTCTTGCAAGTCTTCACAAAGAGAACTTTGCAAAAGGTTAACAATAGAGGCATTGAGTTGCGTGCGCTTCGGAAGAATGCTCGCAACTAAAATGCTCTCTGCAGTGTGACCCATAATCTTAAGAGAACACAGAATATTAATGGACCAAGAATCATAGTTTGAGCCATCTAGTGCTAGCGGCTCAAACGATACCTCACAAGTTGTCGACATCATGAAACTCTGAGCGGTTAAGCTCCAAACGGAGCACCAAGCTCTAATACCAATTGAAAGGACCTTGATGTTGCCTAGATGGGGTGAATAGGCGAGGCACCAAATTAAAACTTTTCCCACTAAAAATTGAGCTTCTCTAGCACAGGCGGTCAGATCGCCTCCTTTAGGCGGTTAGACCGCCCTAGTTAAGCTGCACAGGCACAGGCAGTTAGACTGCCCTTGGGATGGGGTTAAACCACCTCAGCGCAGTGAACTTGCCAAAGTGATGCTCAAGCCTCTTTTGACTTCTAGCACGAACCAAAGTTCTTGAGTAGCTTTAGAGACAGGGTAATGATCTCGGCACACAAAGATAAGCACACCCAAGTAAATAGAAGCGGAAGCAAAGTAAATATGCTATAAATCAACAGGTGAGGCAAACCACAAAGGAGACACGAGGATTTGTTTCCCGAAGTTCAGATTCACTACTGCACCTAGCAGCCACCAAGGCACAGTGAATCCTACATCTCCTTTGAGGAAGTTTATGCAACCACACAAGGTCAAGCTATCTCCTCCTTTCCACTAAGGCGGTCTTTTTCATAAAGAGGCAAGATCACAGCCCTCACAAACTTGCCACTGCTCACCACACCTTGGGAGCAAGCCGGCGACACCTAGCCGTCTAGGAGGAAACTCTCCAAGAGTAACAAATGCTTCAAAGCTTGTAGACGCAAACTACAAGTGCTCAAGCTATGGGAGGCTCTTTCTCAGCTCACAAAGGATCTCTTGAGTTTACACAATCTCACAATCTCAACCCAACACAAGAATGTGACTTGAATCCACAAATCTCACAAAGAGAGGTTGGGAAGAGCCACAAAGGCTTTGGCTTAGCAAGAATAGCAGAGGAAGCACTTCAGCAACCTTAGAAGAAGCACCTCACACCTATGGAGGTCGTGGGGTATAAACACTCCACACCAAGAAAACTAGCCGTTAGAAATAGGCCTAACCCGGTTAGACCGTCCCCCAGGGCGGTTAGACTGACCTGCTTTGAAAAACTAACCGTTAGTAGTCAAGGGCGATTAGACCACCTTGGAAAAAGAGAACCCAAAAATACTTTTCACTTCTCACCAACACTTCACCGACGAGATGAAGTGGCTAATGTGGGTTAAAGGTTTGTTAGAACACTCAGGGACTCTCTCAAGGCTTCTCACATAGGTCATCTAATGAGCACTTTCGATTATTGTCATAAAGAAAATGTTGCATCCCTCTTGATAGTACGACATTCCTATACTCAATAATAAAGATAAATACTGAGTCAACCTCTTGAGCTTGTAGAATCTTCAATCTTGCCATACTTGCACATTTTCCATTTGAGGGCTTTCAACATTGCTACCATCATGAGCACATCCATACTTGAGCTAGCGACGTAGGATCTTTCCATCTAGCATAAGAATGCACACTTGGATCCTTAAGTCACTCCATATTGCCAATCATAACACAATTATGAGTTGCATTGCTTCCCTCGGTTAAGGTTTGGGTATGATACTTCGAAACCCCACGGATACTAATTACTTCACCCTAGCAACCACCAATGGCAGCCTAGCTTGTCCATAGGTTGCTTAGCACCTCGCTCTAGTCATCTCGGTTGATCTCTTCATCACTTACCCAATCCATATTGAGTTTGGCTTTGCTTCATCAACTTTTAATTCCCATTTGAAAACCTTTTCAAACACTTGTCGTTGATTGACAAAGTATATGCAAGCTTCCAATTGAGGATCATCATATTTAGAAATATCCTTGTATCCTTTTGCAATCACAATATGAAGCCTTGCATTGTCTTTAGTGAAAACTACCATTTTCAATCAAGTAATCCCTTTTTATTTGCAATGAAGCTAACATATATATTGGAGACTTGAAATTATTCTTGAAATATATCTCCAATGTTTATCTTCATTTATGTTTGACACTTTCAATATTTGCATCACGGGATCACATACTTGCTTGCTTTCTTTGATATGAGCCATATGATATTCATCCATTTACATTAAACAATATTACATCATGAATAATATAATTACAACCTGCTCACATTCTTAAACAAATAAGTTAGTCCTTTAATCACTTTGTCATTCAATTCGCCAAAATCCACTTAGGGGCCTAGATGCACTTTCATGGGCGCCGTCTCTCCAGCTCGGCGTGCCCAGGTCGGCCCCGCCAGCACCTCGCGCTCTACGCTCGGGGACTGGGCGCCGCTCTCCAGCTCGGCCACACCGGCACCTCGCGCTCCGCGTTTGGGGGCCGGGCGCCACTCTCCGCATCGGCGTGCCCGGGTCGGCCCCGCGAACACCTCTCGCTCTACGCTCGGGGGCTGGGCGTCGTCTCTCCAGCTCGGCGTGCCCAGGTCGGCCCCGCCAGCACCTCACGATCTATGCTCGGGGGCTGAGCGCCGCCTCTCTAGCTTGGTGTGCCCAGGTCGGCCCTGCCAGCACCTCGCGCTCTACGGTCGGGGGCTGGGCGTCGTCTCTCCGCATCAGCGTGCCTAGGTTGGCCCCGCCAGCAGCTCGCGCTCTACGCTCGGGGGCTGGGCACCGTCTCTCCAGCTCGGTGTGCCCATGTCGACCCCGCCAGCACCTCGCGCTCTATGCTCGGGGGCTGGGCGCCTCTCTCCAACTCGACATGTCTCCATGGCTCTGCCAATTATCGTTCTGAAAATGCATGTTCTTTTTTTGACCATCGGACCGATTATACTAATCGCTTCAATGCTCGGGGGCTACTCTATGGAGTGGCGTCTTGTGATGCCCTCCATTACCCCTTCGCTTCAACCCGTCGGGTGTCCAGGCACCTTGGCACTTCGCACTTTGACACCCATCAGCTCGGCGCTCGTCTCCGCTCTACATTGGGCTATATGTATATGCTTGGTTTCTTCTTTTTTAGCACTGTGTAGCCTCTCTATACTCCAAGTCGGCACCGTACCTTCAGTCGACTTGACCACAAGCCTCAGCATGACACCTTCAAGTTCATGTTCGGGTACACATTGCTCAGGGGCTTGAGGGATAAGGGTACCCCACAGATCCCCACCGACCAGGCCCCGCCACATTGACATGTGGGCTTGGCCGGACCGACGACGGGAGATACTCGGCGTGCAAGTCAAGCAAACCATGTTGTAACCGACTAAGACTCGATCCTAGCCGACTTGTAAACCCTAGCCCGCCAGGCAATATAAAGTAGCCTAGGGTGCCCACAGAGGCAACACACGACAATCCAACACCTCCCGAGCGCAGGGCGCAATACAATATCCAAACAGGACGTAGGGTACTACGCTCCGGCGGCCCAAACTCGTAACACCCAAAAATTTTAATTATTGTTTTAATAAAATTTTGCTTAGCAACAAATGCCTGTTTAAGGATTTTTAGGGTTTTATTTAATTTTATAGGCATTTAATTATTTTCTTAATTAAATTAATGAACCATAGGAGTTTATTGTTGCATTCATGCTGGAGCACTATTTTTGTGTGGTTGAATTCAAACCTGAGTTTGAATTCATTTGCTTGAATCCTTTTTCAAAATTTCAAATCTATCTCTCCTTTTTTTCCTTTTCTTCTCGTTTCGCACCACCTAGCCCTTGCTTCGGCCCAAGTCAGCACCGTGGCCCAGCTCGTTAAACGTTTGCGTGCGGCCCAGCTTTCGGTAGCCCGCTTGGCCCGGGCCGTCCCGCTCCACCGCCTCTCCTCCCCGTGTCTCGCCGACGGTGGGACCCGGGGTCGTCTTCCTCCTCGGTCCGCGCCGGGTCGGACCCGACCGCGCCGCCCCCCCGGCTCCGCGCCGGCCGCGCGCCCGCGCCCCCGCTCCTCCTTGGGCTCGCGCGTCAGGGCCGCCCTTCCCCTTTTATAGCGCGCCGCCGCACAGAATCCCCAAACCCTAGCTACACCGCGCCGCCACCGAACCCTAGGCGCCGCCGCCGCTGTCAATTCCCCTCGGTCGCTGCCTTTCCTTCATCGTGGAGCTGATCCGTAGGTTCGTGAGGAGGTGAGGAAGCTGAGGATCCCACTCGTTTTTGCCCTCCTGCCCCGCACCGCTTGTTCTTGCTCGCCGGAGTTGGCGTCGTCGCGGCCGCCCACCCCGTCGCGATGCCCGCCGACGCCGCCGCCCGTGCGCTCGTCCCGATGCCTCGGTTGAGTTCGCCGTGGCCCTCGCTTCATCTTGATGCCGGCCGTGCGCCAAATAGTGCTCCGTAGGTCGAAACCGAGCGAGCTCGCCGAGCTACGCCGGCCGCCGCCGCGCACCGCCGCGCCGCCGCCGTCCTTTGCGCCCCGGCGACGCAGCCGTCCGATCCGGAGCCAAAGGCTCGCATCTAATCCACCACTAGGTCAACCGAAGGGGTACCGGTCATCACAGCTGTGACCCGGTCGTTTTTGCAAAAGAGGCCCTTGCCTTTTTAAGTGTTGCATGCCGGTCCTCCCACCAAAGAGAAACCCTAGCAATGGGTCCTTTTCCTTGCGTTTCGAACCCTAGGTTTTTAAAGTTTTGTGCCCGCAGTCCAGTCCTTGGAGTTTAGAGTTTTAGCCCCTGAGTTTTTATATAAAATTACGTTTTAGCCCTTAGATTCTCGCAGTTTAGTCCCTGGAAGCCTAGTTTTCCATCAGAACAGCCCCTGTACCTTGTTTCGGTCATAGATTACGCGTTCTAGCTCCGTTTTTAGCGTTCTTTATGTCCATTTGTTCGTCTCGACGAGTAGATCAGTTTAGTGAAGCTTTTGTTCCTGTTTGAAGTGATTGGTGAATTGTTTTCTTATTTTATTGTTTTGTCTCTTGCATGTGAATGTGTGATGCGTAGAGAACGAGCCGTCCGAAGATTTTTCTGTGGTGAAGACTTGAAGACTCTGAGCAAATTCGGATATTGTGAGAGGCAAGTGTCCTTGGTCATACCCGCTTTATCCTATATGAACATGCATTTAATCACTGTATTTATCTTCTTGCTTGCATTAATTTTGACGGGTTCCTATTAAGGACTATGCCTGCATTCTTTTGACCGTTGCCTTGTAACTCGGGTTACTTAATTAATATTGATGGTAGATGCTTCGCTTAGTTGCTCAACTCGGGTTGGTAATAAACAACATGATATCCGTTTATGTTCTATGTTCTTTGATGGTAATTTAATTGCAAGACCATATGCTTAATTGGAACATGGAGAACCACCCAGGACAACAAGTACAACCACAAGGCTATATGGCTCGGCTTGGCCGAATAATTAGAGACCTTGGTGTTGTGGTGATCTTACCCGAAAGGGACAAATGGGGAGGCGTTGACGGAGTATAGACCTCCTCTAGCGGGGAATTGGGCTTTGCTAAGACACGGTACCCGCTAGGGAGCTTTATGCCCCGCTTCGTCCCGAAACCTAGTGGGTTACCGCACATTAGGGAATCTTTGTAAAGGCCTCGTAGCGTCCCTATGCAATCACACCTCGGCAAGGTGGTATGATGCCCGATCGCATCGCGTGGTTGGGTCCAAAACTCTTCGGGGTTTTTACGCGACTTGTGGGTAAAGATGTACAACCTCTGCAGAGTGTTTAAAACTAATCGATTAGCCGTGCTCACGGTCAAGAGCGGCCTGGACCCTCACATGATTAATCTATCGGAAGATGAATTTAACTTATTCTTTACTTTATGTTCATGGTTATGATGTCACACTTTAATTGTGGGATGGTATACACTTACACTTGCTAGTAAGTAAGTTGCTTAATAAAATTTGATCAACTAAAAGGCTAACCTGCTTAAACCCCTTGGCCATCCACTTATACAGCCTTGCATGTTTATTATGATATTCCTCCCTTGCTGAGTACGGCATGTGCTCACGCTTGTTTATTTATTGCATCTACACAACCCGGATTGCTGCTCAGACTTGAAGGTGATGATGAGTGCTAGGCGTGCGTGCCATCAGTCAGCTGCCTGTGGAGTTCCTTTCTGAAGATCCGCTGCTAGTTGCTCGCTCTGACGATACGATGTTGAGACTCTCGGTCATGTAATGGTTTTAATACTCTCTTTTCGCTTTGGCACCGTATCCGATATTCACCGAGTCATTACGTGTGTGTAACTTGATCCCGCACATGTAATTTATGCATTCGAGTTTGCCTTCAAATTCGGGTGTGACAAAACCTATATAAATCTGTGACTTGTGCCTTGCGTTGCCATCAAGTTCATGGTCTTGCAATCCGCTCTGCAATCGAATCAACCATCTGGGTAGCCCCTGGTGGACTACCGGACCACGAAATCCGACACCATCCATTCTAGGTAAAAATATGCAAAGCGACAATTTTCAATGCTTTACTTGTTAAACAGGTAGTTTCCCTTAATCCCCCTATCATGAAGACCTAATTTTGTATTTTTTCCCTCTTTGGTAATTATAGTAGAAATAACGTGTAACTTGAGTTATTTGAATGTGATAGAGACAAGATCCATACGGTAAAAATCTGCTCCATTTCCATTTCCAACATCTTGTAATTCTTATCACGAGTCCATTTTATCTGCGACCGCGTGAACAAACCATGCTGGATGCAAAAAAGAGAGTCATATATGATAGAGACCTTAGTGAGGTAGACCACAATTATCAATCTAGCGAGTGCTATCGCTTTCATATTACTGGGATTAGACAAAAAGGGTAAAGAAAATAATGACGAATGGAGTGCCAGCAAGGTGGTAGTTCAAAGCAACAGCTTGGAGGAATTAGGATTGCCCTCCCGGGGCCGTTCCAAGTCAGATTCCATGGATGACAAGCAGATCACACCACCACATGAGCCCAAGCACGGGGGGCTGCTCTAGTTTTCAAAGTCTGGGGCTACTTGCAAGCTGTAACTTTGGACCAAGAAGCAAATGCTCCGGCAAAAAGTTGTGGATGAACTGAGTGCCTTGCCGCATGCTCTCGTTCTGGATTTAGGCTGACTGCAACGGGCAACTGCATAGCACCCGGGACCGGTAAATTTAGCGGATCCGAGCTCCTGGACGGGGTGCAGCGGCACGCGGTATCGCACCCGGTAAAACCCAGGACCCGGAGTTGACCCGGCAAATGTCGATGGCGCCCGGTTTCCTCCAATCCTCCGCGTCTCCCTCGTGCTCGCTCCTCCCGGGGCGCCCCACTCCCCCTCGCGCCTCCTCGTCGTCGTCCCCGCTCGCATCTCCCTCCCTCGTGCTTCCTGTCTCCGCCTCGCATCGCTCGAGAGCCTTCCATCCCCATTCCTCTTCCTCTTCCTCTTCCTCCTCCCGTCGGCCAAAAAATTCCCCAATCCTTCCATCTCTTCCCCACCCACCCCAAGCAACCAACTCCAGATCCATCCATCACCATGGAGTGCGAGCCGGAGGAGCTCCAGATCCTAGTCGGCAGTGATGTACGTCTTGCGCAGCGCCGACTTGAACTGCACATGCGTCCCGTCCTTCACGCGCGCAAAACCAGCAGTTGGTTGGTTGGAACAAGTGACGAAGCAGGGCACATCCATCAGTTGAACCCGCTGGTGCGCTCACGTACCAGGAGGTCCTTGTTGGGGATGTCATCGAAGATGGGCGGTAGGATCCAGCCCTCGGTGATGAGCCACCAGCCGAGGCACACCGCTCGCACGGGAGCAACGGGTGCACGGGGGCCAGGATGACCAGCGTCGGCGACGACGACGGCGTTGGTGTTGGCGTTGGCTTCACCGCGGGCCGCAGCCGCGGCTGTCGGTGTTTTAGACCGGCAACCTACTAAGGGGAGTACCCGAAGTAGACGAATGTGGCCTCGCCGAGATCGGTAACTCGAAGGAAGAGACACGTGACACACAATTTAGACAGGTTCAAGCCGCGAGGTGCGTAATACCCTACGTCCTGTATGCTGCGTAGCTCTGGATTGATTGGGTGCGATTACAAGATGATGCAATCAGATGCGTATGAGCAAGATGATCTAGAGAGGGATCCCTGCCTCGCCTTATATAGTCTGGGACGCAGGGTTACAAGTCGGTTCAGGAAGAGAGTACTAGTCGAGTACGTCTAGGAGTCCTCTATACAGTGCGGGACATGTACAGCTTCCTAACCGAGTACTTCTCCTCTGTAGTCCTTGTGCTTCACGCCATCAGGTGCGGTGCAGCGCAAGTCGGGTAGACCCAGGGGCCCACTGAGTAATCGGTCCTGGTACCCACCGAGGTAGTGGGCCCAGGGAGGTCCATACGACAGTGGTGCCCTCTTGGCATTGGCGTGGGAGAGGAGGGAGCAGAGGCAGGAGGCGCACAGGAGGACGGAGGCAGAGACGCCTCACGACGCCGCTGCGGCAACCCATTGGGCAGCGGCTGCCTGGGCTCCCGTCCTATGCTCCGCTCCGGCGGCGGAGTGGAGACCGATGTCGCGGGGCACCTTCTGGCATGGAGGAGGTTGAGGATGCCGGTGAGGAGGGACGCAAGCGATTGACGACATTTCTTGGACTCCACCCACTCGCGCACCGGACGACGTCGGCGTCGCGCGCGCGGGAGGAGTGCCACGGCGAGGTCGAGGCGGCCGGGACGTGGCGAGGCGCCGAGGCGCAGGGGCCCGGCGGGGTGCATGCGGCCGGAGCTTGCCGGCACCCGGAACGCGCACAAGAAGGAGCGGCCTAAACTCCTCAAGGGTTCGTTCCGGGTCCGGGACCGGCACTTCAACGCGGGGTCCATCCTGCTGGGCCTCAGCGTGATGGAGTCCGTCGGCGGTGCGATCAACACCTACATCTGCACTTCTTCGTCGGGGCGGCGACGCTCGTCCGGTCGTCCCGACGATGCCGAAGGGGGACGAGACAGCGAGGAACCTGCACATCGCGCTCAACACCATCAACGTCCTGCTCTTCATCTGGCAGATCCCCACCGGGCTCGAGATCGTCGGCAAGGTCTTCGAGTTCACCACCTGGCCATGAGGCATCATCCTCTGCTTTCTCTCTCTGCATGCCTCTTCTCTTCGCTCGCCGCTGCGGCCCCCGCGCGCGCGTGATGCACTGCCGCCGCAGCTACCGCGCGCTGGAGCACCTCCAGGGCGTCTGCGGCGCCGGCGCCCGCGTCCCCCGCGCGGTCCGTGGTGGGAGCGGCGGCGGAGGAGGCGGCTCCTGCGCGCATGACCGTGGCGCAGAGAGACACGACCTTCGATAGCGGACGGGGTCCGACGGACGGAAGACGCGAGCCAGCCGACGGACGCTGATTCCTTTTTACAGGTTTGGATACCGGTCACTACTGCAGCAAAAAGTAATTAAGGGTGCCAAATTTTTTTAAGGACCCTGCAAATGTAGGTTTAGAGGGTGAATTTTGGAGGCTACCGCTGCGGATAGCCTTATACCACTTGCATTTCCTATGTTTTTCCCCTCTTCGTTTTGTAGGTCGCAGGCGCATTTGGTTCAGTGTACGTGAATCATCATTGGAACATTCTGAAGAGCAATTTCTGTGAGGAATCAATCCTGAATGAAGTGTTCTCTGAAAAATGCTCGATCAAGCTCGACACGTTGAATCGCTGTGAAGTGTGAATCACTCCTTGGTCTCTCTTAAGCCATGGCTGCCTTTACGGTGATGATGGATCGGAAACTGTCATTTCAGGCTAAACACTTGAATTGACATAACCAACTTAATACTCCCTCAAAGAATGCAATTCTAGCACAATACTATATTTTAATATCTTACATTTAACTAATTATAGATAAAAAATTAATATTTATAACATCAAATAAATATCACTAGTTAATTACAAAATGTATTTTTATAATAATTTATTTTGAGCCATAAATGCGAATACCATTCACTAGAAAACGTAGTTTGAGATGGAAGGAGTACCTGGGTCATGAAACACGTAAAAGGAATTACCGAATACATAGTATTTCACTGATACATTTCAGGCTAAACAGTACACAGACGGAGAACAAAGGCAGCACGTAGGTTCCGCAAAAAAAAACAGCACAAGTTATAGATCCACAAAAGCAACTTTACGAAGCCTTAGGCCTGGAACAGAGGGCGACAAGAAAGTCAAATACTACAAAAGCACTTTTTGAAGCCTTAGGCCGGGAGCATTGAGCATAAAGCATACTGGACCAAGTCACCTTCACTGAGAGAGTAGCAGCTTTAAGCCTTATCGATCTGCTGGAACATCCATGTAAAACTTGATTTGTCGAATATTGGTGGTTGTATGTAATTCCACATTGTTACCAAATATGAACTTCAAAGGCAGAGTAGATCCAATCGGGACACAGCAACCACGAACCTGCTTAGAGCCCCCGGTTGAGCAATCAGACCATTAAAAAGCTGGATTTCTTCAGAAACATCACCGACATCAACAAAGGAACTTAGAGATAAACTTAAACCACTTTGTACTTCAGATATTGTTACTTCTATGGTGGCCTCCACTGCACGCCCAACAACCGCTAAAATCACATCAACTGCACCAGAACTGCCAATAATAATCCGTCGTTTGATTGTCATCCATGGTATATAAAATTGGCATGAGCATACATCAATCAATGTTGGATCATCATCCTCATGCTCTCCCATCTTAATCCTCATGTTGAATTCTATTAGAACATCAGAACCCATTAGGCCAGTTTCAGTGGCAGGGTCATCGACATTTAATAGACTGCCACATAGGAATTTTTGATGACATGGCACCAAATAAATGAAGAAAGAGAAGATCTCAGGGTCATGATGATGACCCCAGGTCGACACAGGTACCAATGCTCACGACCCTCCACTGAGAGCCCATGACACTGCATTTGATCACAACACATACAGATTTAAATGCTACATTCTATCTATGAAATTGTGCCTATAACCCTGTGCATTGAGAGTGAGAAGGTCATCATGCTGAAAAACTGATGTGGCAAACCTGGTAACTGTGCTCATGACCCTGCCACTGAGATTGGCCTTAGGATACCTCTCTTAGGGCCAGTCATTTCAATGGGAGAACCCTGCAAAAAGTTAATGTCATTAGTTAATAGCTTCACATGACGCAAAAAAATATCTAAAGCTATATACCATGCTTAGTAGCCATGTGCCAACATTTCAAATACACAATAGCATAAATTATGAAGGTTTAGGAAACAGTCATTAAAGTTCTACAAACATATATTGCGCACAGAGATTGTTATATTCAGATAAAACATAATAAGACACGGTAAGAAAACTATATAATGCACTAATAATAACAAATATGCATACTGCACAATATATACTTGCATCCTATCGGCAGCTATATACAGTCCATTTCTATATAACATCTCAGCAGGCAAATGTATTTGCATAAAATCCATCTACATATATCTACAAGGTGTACTCCTAAAACCCATAATAAGGGGGTGGCAGTGGCAAGTAAAAGGTGTCAGACGTGTATAATTTATACTATAAAGAGTAAAAACAATTGAAAATGTTTCTCACCCGATTCGGGTCCACCGTACCCCTCACACCGTCCCCACATGTCAGGTAATTAGAAAAGTGGAAGACCCATAAAAACCTACAGAATCACAATTTGGAGAGTGTTTCTACCCAAAAAATGACTTTTTTTTTCTCACTCACGCCCCACGTACCTGCCCGTGCGTACCCATGTCTGCCTATACCTGCCCACCATATAACATATAGAGTCCATATCTTATACAACTGATAAATAACCAATTTCGGAATTTAAAAATAGATTATAATATTTTAGAATTGAAAAACATGAGCCGTCTTATTACAACGATCCGACCTTCATTAAACTATTTTAGAATTCCATATGTGACTTAAGTACTCCATATGGATTATAATATTTACCAGACAACCTTTATACTGCACCACAATTAATTGAAATAACCCATATTATCGAATAAGATTAATGGATGTAAAGAAGCCACCATATTAATTTAGAGAGACACACTGAATAAATTCAAGACATAAATCATGTACAATAGTTTCTAGCCCCATAGAAAAACGATCTAGATATATATTTCAATAGATGGAATTAAAACCAAAATATGAACCCAACACACATCACCGCCCCGAGTGACTGCGTGCGTCGGCGGGAAGCAGCCTCTACAATGGAGGCAGCGCGAGCCTGTAGAACGGCGGCAGGAGCTCACGGAGCATGAGAAGCCGCAGGCCACACATATGAGTCGGGCTGCCGAATTAGAGCGAGATACGTAGCCGAGACGCATGCATAAAGGGGAATATGACACTGACGGAACTCTCAATATCCGGCTTAGAGCTTCTGCCATGCAAGTCCTATTGTAGGGACTTGAGGGCCATAAGATGCAACGAGTTTGTATTCTGTATTTTGTAATATGTATTGTACGCTTTGGGGTTCCTGCTAGCTCAAGTACAATTACTACTCTCTTTAGTGCACATATGTGACTAATTGCACTAATTGGTGATGTATGGTTTTATGTACAATTCCTAGTCTTTTTAGTGCACTAAATGCCCCATGCCCAGCCTTCCCCGTGTCCCCGGTCCCACCCGCGTGCGTGCGCCTTCTTTTCGCATTCCTTTTTTCCTATGCGACGCCCACCCAAACCCACTCACGGGCCAATCCGCGTTCCGCACCGCGCCTCGCACCAACGCCGCCGCCTCGCCTCCAGTCCGCCACATCGTGCCACCAGTTCCCAGCGTCGCGTCTCCCGCTGGCGCCGCCTTCCTGCCTTCCGGCGCCACCTACCCTCCGCTACCCTCGCTCCCCATCAGCTTACTCTTTTTCTTGCGAGCAGCTCCGCCGTCGCCGCCCGGATGGCCGGCTGGCCGCACTACGACTGTCGTCGTGCAACTCGCAAGCCCGCCGTTGCCGACGTTCGGTCGCCCGTGGACGCTGCCGCCGCCACCACCTCACAGACGACCCTTGTGTCGCGGCGGTTCAGATCCCAATCCGCCGCCGCCTCCTCCTTCGCGACGAGGGTAGGTGGTTGCCGTCTCCCGTTGACTCCGTCGGCGCCACCATCGTCGTCCTCCGTGCGCCCACACGTACGTCCTCTGCCCGAATGGCCAGGGTGTCGACGACTCGACGAGGACAACTGGATCAGGCAGAGGCTCCTCCAGGCTCAAGGTGTGGGACGGAGGATATGGCAGCGGCAGGATGCCCCACGCCGCCGCTCCTCCTCCGTCCTCTTTGGGTCATCCACAGGAGACCAACATTTACAACGAGCAATCAGAAGTCAGGTTTGATTCCCTTGGCCTTTCTCCCCCTCCTTAGTTTCCTTTCTCATTCAATCTTGTAACTGTTGTGAATATGGCACATTAGATCGGGGATGTTTTACCCTCTGTTTTTGTGCTGGTTCTTCAGTTTTCTAGGACCTGTAGATGTCATTTATTTGTGCAGATCTATTAAAAACCATATACTGAGGTCCAGATGAATCATATCAGTTTTGGTCTTTTGGACTTATATATAGGTATTTTAGTAGAGCACATCTGATCACAAGTTTCAGAGGATACAGGTGACACGGAAGCAGACATGGGCGAGACAGAGTAGAAGTTTGATCTCTGCAGCATGCAATGCAAGTCAATTCAATGTCTCTGGACCTGGTAGGTTAATTTGATCTAAAATTCTGCTCAACTGGTTACAAACCAAATATCAAGCTGAGTAGTCTAACCTTCTTGAACTGTTAAAATACTAACATATGAGCAGAGCTTATGTGCTTCCCAATTTCTAATACTAATGTTAATAAATATGATCAGATTGTACCTTTCTTATTACTTGATTCTTCTTAGCTATTTTTGCAAGGGCTGAGCATTAGGATTTGATGGTGCTATCTACATAGCTACAAGTGATCCTGAGTTTGAGTAGCATATGTTTTTAAAGAAACTTAAATCTTAGTGGAGACATTGGTGTCTTGTGACTTTCTGTTCTGATGCGAACATGTGAGATTAGAATAAGCACAGGAGGTTTTGCCTAGGTCCCTATTGCTAGCATTCAGGATGAGATGGTTCCTTGAAGTGTGATGCATTCAAGTTGTAGGATTTTTGAAGCATTAGCTTGCGAGACCTGACTCATATGAGTCTTTGATTTTTGTATGTCATGGATTTATAGTGCTACGATGGAGGCAAGTTCTTAATGTGTTGTGCAGGTAGAATTCATACGACCTACATAAAACTGCAGTGAGGACTGGAAGGCAGGATTTTATCATAGTGATGCTAGGCATGACTTTATCATAGTTTGGGCATACAGGATATATTTTTGCTAAAATTTAGGGATTTGATTGTTTACTCTGCTAATAACCTTGTACTTTGTATGGTATTTATAACCTTGTACTCTGCATCATAGTCCCCAATGTATTTATATAACCAATATAGCTACTTGGAGCTTACATTTAGTACAGTTTTTCAAAAGCGAAATTTGTTCTATTAGCTAGGGAAATTAGTCTGATGACAGCCCTCTATCGTGTGAAGAGCCATTTTTTGTTTTATTTGGTCGATTTTCACTGATTTGCAGTTTATACATAATACATCTAGAAAGTGTTCATCCACAAAGTGTCCATTTTTGTCGTTTGATTTGGTTGATTTTCATTGATTTGCAGTTTATACATAACCAATTTAGCTGCCATGCTTGGAGTGAATGTAAAAATGAGAAGAGGTCTCATGTTGTCCACAACTGGACATGGTATTGTTTCATCTTATATGCATACCTATCCTCACCCATGTGATAAATACTTAGCTTTCGAGGGCATGGCGCGTCAGCCATACGAGAGTGGGTGGCACAGTGTTGCGGGACTGACACCGGCCTCGCTGCACAGCGTTGTACAGTGGCGGGGATGGCCTCACCGGGGGAGTTGGCGGAACAGCGTCGGGGCGTGATTCCCAGGTGTGTTAGAGGCGCGGTGTGGATTCGTCTTTGACCCGAGCGCCTGCAAATGTCAGAGCATTAAATGCCCTTGTCGGGGGAGCGGGTATGGGGGCGGCGAGCCCGTGAGGCCCTCGAGCGAGGCGGAACCTCACCCGAGGGGGCGACCAGCCCTCGAGCGAGGCGGAGCCTCACCCGAGGGGGTGTCCCGCCCTCGAGCGAGGCGGATCCTCACCCGAGGGGGCACCCAGTCCTCGAGCGAGGCGGAAGTTTGTTAGTGCAGTGTCGTGCTCCTCGAGCGAAGCGGAGTTCCGCCCGAGGGTGGCTGGGCCGACTATCTGGTGGGCCGTCGGGGCCACCAGGGTCGTGGGCCCGGCCGTTGGGCCGTGAGTTATCTTAAGCGTGTTTTAGGTTCGTTTGTGTTTTGTTTTTTCCGAAAGAAAGTGGGTTTTCCCTGGTTGTTTAGAGGACCCTTATGGCTGTTCCCGACACCTTGTAATTGAAAAGAAGGGTTTCAAGGTGCAAGAGGACTTGCTCAAGGAAAACGAGATAGAAATTCTTAGTCTCAAGAAATCCATAGCTAAAGATGAGTTGATAGTAGATGAATTAACTAGGGAATCTTTCCTAGCTAAGGATGCTTGCAAGAAACTTGAGGGTGAAAAGCTTGAACTTCAAAAGAGTTTTGATAGCTTAAAGACTAGTCACATAGCATTAGAAGTTCAACTTGACAACATCAAGAATAATGCTACAACTACATCTAATGATGCTTTCTCTAACTCTCAAACATCAACAAGCAATGGTTGTTCTAGATGTTATAAAATTGATGTAAATGTTTGTGCTACTAACATTGCCGAGATGAATGTCATGAAGAAAGAAATTGCTAGGTTGTCAAACTCTCTCATTGATGAAAAGAAGAAAGAAGCTAAGAGAGGTGAGTTTGAGAACCACACCAAAGGCTTTGGGTCAAGCTACATGAAGAAGTTTGGCTTTGCAGATGGGAAGGGGCTTGGTAAGCAAGAACAAGGAACAAAAGACCCCATCCCACTCATCAAGAACTACCACACCAAGGGTGTGGGAACAATAAATGTGGTACATGGCATGAAGCAATTGGGTGCCAAGAACTTTGACAACCAAGTTAGATACAACACACCTATCAAGTTCAAGAGCACCCAAGTTACAACAAGTGCACCACAACTTAAGGCAAACACCAAGCCAAACAAGTTGAGCAAGAAGCCCAAGCCACATGCCTCACAAGATAGCTTCTATGTCGATTATGTGTTGACTTGGAACCAAGGGTTAGGTGGTTGCCAAGTATGTGGGACCCCGCACAAAAGGAACATTGATCAAAAGGAATGTGTGGGTGCCTAAGGTTCTTGTGACTAACTCTCTAGGACCCAAATCCACTTGGGTACCTAAAACACAAGCATAATTTGTTTTGTAGGCATACTCCTCCGGTGGAACGAAATGGGTGATTGATAGTGGATGTACAAATCATATGATCGGGGAGAAGAAAATGTTTACATCTTGTGATATGATTGAAAATCCTACAGAAAGAATTGCCTTTGGAGTCAATGGTGGAGGAACGGTTGTTGGTCTTGGTAAAATTGCTATCTCAATCAATCATTCAATTTCCGATGTTTATTTGGTTGAATCTTTGGACTACAATTTGTTGTCCGTTTCACAACTTTGTGAGATGGGTTACAATTGTTTGTTCACCAATGAGGGTGTGACCGTCTTTAGAAGGGGTGATGACTCCGTTGCCTTTAAGGGTGAACTCAAGGGAAGGCTTTACTTGGTGGATTTTTCATCGGATAAAGCCCAACTTGATACATGCTTATTGGCAAAGTATAACTTGAGTTGGATTTGGCATCGCTGACTAGCTCACGTTGGGATGAATAATCTAAATAAGCTTCTAAAGGGGGAACACATCCTAGGACTAACAAACGTTCATTTTGAGAAAAATAGAATTTGTAGTGCTTGTCAAGCCGGAAAGCAAGTTGGTGTCCCTCATCCTGCCAAGAATGTGGTTACCACCACAAGGCCATTGGAACTACTTCACATGGATATCTTTGGTCCGGTAGCTTATGTTAGCATTGGAGGGAACAAATATGGATTTGTCATTGTTGATGATTTCTCTCGGTACACTTGGGTATTCTTTATGAAGGACAAGAGCAAAGTTCATGAAATATTCAAGAAGTTTGCCACAAGAGCCCAAAATGAATCTAATGTGAAGATCAAAAGAGTGAGAAGTGACAATGTCACCGAGTTCAGGAACACTAACATTGAAGAGTACCTTGATGAAGAAGGCATTGGTCATGAACTCTCTGTCCCATATACTCCACAACAAAATGGGATAGTGGAGAGGAAGAATAGAACTCTCATTGAAGCTGCAAGAACCATGCTTGATGAGTACAAGACTTCGGATAGTTTTTGGGCAGAAGCAATCAACACGACTTGTCATGCTGTCAACCTTTTGTATCTTCACAAGCTTCGCCACAAAACCGCTTATGAGCTCCTAACCGGTAAAAAACCTAACATGTCTTACTTTAGAGTTTTTGGTTGTAAGTGCTTCATACTTAACAAGAAGCCCAAAAGCTCTAAGTTTGCATCTAAAGTTGATGAAGGTATCTTTCTTGGTTACGCCTCAACTGCTCATGGCTATCGTGTCCTCAACAAAACCACCGGTTGCGTTGATGTCACGTGTGACTTGACATTTGATGAATCTAATGGCTCTCAAGTGGAGCAAGTTGATGAATTGTGTGTAGGCAAGGATGTACCAGCTGAAAAGGCTATAAGGAAGATGGCCATTGGAGAAGTCAAGCCTCAAGAAGAAGATGATGAGGACTGCAAACTAGAAGAAACAACAACTCTACCTCCTACTGCGAACCTCGGAGTATCCGGAGAAAAATCCGGACATTCCGGGTTTTCCAGAAAATCCGGAGAAAAGTCCGAAGAATCTGAACCTGATGCTGACACTTCTCAAGGCAGTCAAGAAATTGAGGACTTGATTCAACAAGAAGTTTCTGACCCACATCCAAGAGTTCGGCAAAGTGTTCAACGAGATCATCCCATTGACAACATTCTTGGGAGCATCCGTAGAGGGGTAACAACTCATTCAAGATTAGCAAATTTTTGTGAACATTACTCCACTAGTAGGGATGTTGTCATCAATGACGTTACATTAACGTCATTGAAGATGTCAGAATGGTCACAATTAGTCTTTTGTGACGATTTTGTTTTGATCACTGTGGTGGCGTCACATTTGTTCATCGGTGACGAATTTGGTTTTTCCGTCATAGATGTGTCTCCAATCTGTGACGAATTTTGTGTCGTCATGGATTTAAATTCATTCTATGACAAACGTTTTTGGTCATAGATTATACCCTGTTTTTGTCATAATTTCACGTCTGCCTGGCTAACTGACGTCACCGTTAACGCCGTTAGTGATTTTGTGACGATCCTTTTTCGTCATAATCTCCCGTTAACGGCGTTTGCATCTGACGTGGCACTAACGTCAGCAATGACATGGCAGCTGACATGGCATTGACGTCATCAATGACGTGGCAGCTGACGTCATCGTTTGGGAATCGTCATAGAAGACAAGTTTATGTCGTCACAGAAAGTTAGTTGCCATCGTCACCTTTTGATATAAAATGGTCACAGATTTACCATTACTTTGGTCACAAAAATAACATCAATTCATCACAGTTTAGAAATTAGTTTCTCACAGGTACAGGATCACAATAGTCACAGAATTGCAGATAATAATTTAATTTGAATTTGCAAATGATATATAATGGCTACACAAATCCATATACGATTGGAAATAGTATTCAAGTGTGCATACAACTGATTGGACAACAGTACACATAGCATCACATAGTTTGTTGAAACAATACCAAATATAATTAAAAGTTGCTCACACGACCTAGTTACTGAGTAGCGAAGTGAACATGCAGTTCAAAGCATAACTGTGCAGCAGCTATGTTCATGTCGATGAAGAAGCATTTCCCTGGAGGGACAAGAGCTTCTTGATGAGCAAATTGGTCTCGGCCATCTCCTTGGTGTTCTGCTCTGTACTCAGATGCTTTCATATTTTGACGTGGTTTACACTGCAGAACAATAGCCAAAGACAACAATAGCTCAATAAGTGGTCTAAAAAAGAAGAGCAATTGCAGGCACCAACAAGCAGCCAGTTACTAAGAAAATGACAAGTCGATATACATAATGAAGACTTAAGTGAAATACAGAAAAAAATGGACACACATCATGTGTTGACAGTTTACTAGCATGTGTTCAACATGAAGCTAAACTATGTTTCAATAATGCATCACGTATCAACTGCTACATGTTAGATAAGCACACTAAGTCAGAGGGGAGATGCAGACCTTGAGTGTGATTTACTCGAGAGCTCCTATATATCCACATGACTTGCACACCTGCAACAAGAAGATAGATTCTTCAGTTTGCTCATATGCCTATTCCAGAGCTCGGGTTCAGGAACAAGATCATATCCAAGTATACATGCAACAAATTTTGCTCGAGTTCCATTGGCACTATTAATTCCAGCAATCAGACGAAATGACATGCAGTAGATTTTGCTCGAGTTCCATTAACAGATAAACAAGCAAATTGTATGTGACAACTCAATCGCTGGTTCGCATTTATCATTTATCAGAAGCAGGATGCAAGCTACACCATGCAACCATTGTGTGCAGAGTTCCTGGTGACCAAAGAGCTAAAACATGCATATATATCAAGCTCATATAATTACATTGCAGTGGCCGTAGATAAGAATAGCTAGCATGTAAGTGAATCTGACGAGCTAAGCTTATTAAACAGTGCAACACTGAAATACATCAACCACTTGCCATGAATAAATAAAGGAGCAGACTGGCAAAAGTTGAGAATAAACAATAAGTGTGCTCTATTCTATGAAAGGGACTTCTCCAACAAAGCTATTGCTTCTCCCAAATTAAACCCACCACCAATTACTAAGGTCACTATTTGCTGAAAGTAATCAGACTTAATTCTAATAGCATAGTAACCAAGTATGAAGATTTATGCAGTGGGTATAATGTGATAAGACAGTTACCCAATAACTTTTCTATAAAAAAAGGTTTTTCTAGTAGCAACATTCTTACCAAGACTTGTGTAGGAAAAATGACAAAACATCCTGAATGGGGAAGTGCATCAGGTAAAATATGTGAAGCACTAACAATGATGTTTAGGAACGGTACTAAACCAGATAACATTGTTATGTCTAAAATCTTGCTAAAAACCAAACTGTGACTTATTTATCTAGCGGCTGCAAAGGATAGTGCTCTAATAAATGGATGGATGGCTCATTGCCGTGGATGAACAATAATGCCACCAGTGTGTAATGGTTTTTAGTTCACTGCATACCCGAATTCAACAAGCTGGCATAAAAAAGGAAGACTGCCATTTTTGTGGTCATTCAGAGGCTAGGGTTCTATTTCCTAGTTGTTGAATAGGGTAACATGTTGTCTAAGAAGATTAGTACATGTCCTCCAGCAACAGATTTATCAGAATTTGATACCGGCATCAGTGAATCAATGTTCACTGCATGAAATCGAGTATAGCAAACACGATAACTCACCTTCCTGTATCGATGGTTGCTCCTTGAACCACCGATGCCATGGTCGGCTATACACCTGCACAAGGACATCAAAGAACGAACCGTAGATCAAATAAAGGCACGATAAATCTGTGCAGGGAATGACTGGATCTCACAAGATCAAGGCACGACAAATCTGTGTAGGCAACGGCTGGATCTCACAGAAACATAAACATGCAGATGAAGAGAAACAGACCGAGGGATCACAAGTTTGGAACCGAAGAGAGAAGAACGCGGGGGAGGAGGAACCAGTGGTCGTTTGGCTCCCATCCACACGCCACTGGATCTTGCGCAGTTCCATGCCCGCACCGTGCCTTCGAACCGCGCAGCCCCATCTTCGCCGTCGGGAGCTGCTCCCTGCTGGGCTGCCGCGCCGCCCTAGCACCGGGGCCGGTCGTCGTTTCGGTCGGTCGGCCTGTGAATGGATCCCCAAGAAAGAGAGGGAGGGAGAAAGGCTGGGGGAGCTACGTGCGGGGTGGGGCGCGTGGCAAGCGACGACGGCCACCGCTGCCGCCGCCGAATCTGCGAGTGAAAACGAGAGGGCCGGGCGGCGGGGAGGGGAGGTGGTGGTGGGGAGGGAGAGAGATGCAAGGGGAGAGGAGGGTTAGGGTTCGGGTGGGGTGGGTGGACGACGCGATGGGTTGGCGAGAGCTGCAATGAATGAAACGTTCGGGTCCGAACTGGTGGAAAGAATATAATGGAATTTCTGCATGCTTACCAAACGTATTTTCAAGTTGACCTATATATAATAATAATAATAATAATAATAATATATTTATAATAATATCTAAATTTGTTCAAAATATTCTCCAAAATGACATGTAACCATATTTCAAGCATATAATGATGCTATAAAAAATTCAGATGGTTTTAATAAAATGATATGATAGATGTTCACAAATAGTAACATCTCTCACATAGTTTCTTATAACTATACTCAAACCTTTGAAGTTTGAACACCGCACAATATTGTTGAAGTCATATGCATCTCAAATTTGGTCACAATCTTATTTTGGTCTTAGTATGATAAAATATGAAGTTACACTACCACTTATTGTGCAAAAAAGTTGTTTTTCTATTTTTTTAAATACCTAAATAACACACCCTTTAAAACAACTCAAACATTAGTTACCTTAAATACCATTAATACATTTTTCACATGACTCATATGACATATAAGTTTCAATCTAGGAGTTTCAAGAATTTTCCAGTTGATTTGCTATTTTTCACAATAAAAATGAATTTCTGCATGTTTACCGAAATAATTCCAAATTTACTTATATGTACCTCTAATAAAATATAAAAAAATTCAAAAAACTATATTTAGGCACCTATGATCTATTCAAGCCCACATATAGGAGATTGATGAAAAATTCAGTTGACTTATATGGACAACTCAAACTTCTATTAGTCAACTTGTTATAAAATAATGATAATAATACATAAATATTATCTAGAAATTCTAAAAATGGTTATAGAATCATTTTATGGACGTACAAGCTTGACAAAAAAGTTTTATAAGATTTTGTGAAAATTGGAGTATACATTATTCACAAACTATATAGGTGTGTGACATTGTTTCGTACAACTCAACTTAAACTTGAAGTTTCAAACAACTAAAGCCTTGTATAGCTCATATACACTTAAAAATTCGTATACAATCTCACATTTACCCTTATATCAACATTTGTGGGTTTTCATTGGCACTTGCTGTGCAAAAAAGTTGATTTGTTTTTTTAAATACCTAATTAAGACACCTTTATGAAGTAACTAGAAAAATAATTATCTTATATACCCTAAACACATTTTTCACATGTAAAAGAACACATTTAAGTTGTCTTCTGGAAGTTTCAAGATTTTTTTGAACATATTTGCTTTTTTCTATCATTTAATTGAATTTTTGCGTGCTTACCGAAAGTAATTCCAAGTTGACCTATGTGTACCTCCAATAAGACTGGAAATTTTTTCCAAAAATCATATTTAAGCCTTCTATGTTCCATTCTAGGCTATATTTTGGAGATTGATGAGAAATGCAATTTGAGTTCTAACAACATTCAAACTTTTATGTCAAAAGTACAACATAATAATCAAAATAATATTAAAATTTTGTCAAAAAATTCTACAAATTGGCATAACAACATGTTTTTGCTTCACAATCTTGCCATAAAAATTTGAAGTGCTTTCAAGGAAGTGACAGCATACACTGCTCACAAACGGATACATCTCTGACATAGTTTCTAACTCAACACAAACTTTGAGATTTGAGTGGTGATTTACATTTTCAAAGTCGTATGCATCTAAAACTTGGTTACAACCTTATGTTTATCATAACATTATAAAATATGAAGTTATGTTAGCATTTGCTATGCCAAAATATGTTTTATTTATTATCTTTCACTACAAGAAAGAAGTTGTATAAAAAGGTAAATGAAATAGTAACTAATATACAAACGAACGAAATTACATGAAAGATCGTGATTTTACAAAAAATCAGAAAAAAGAATCATTAAATTTGGAGTTAATATGACTGAGAAACACTAGTTTTAAATTTTAATTGTAGATTAAAAAGAAAAAACGAGGGGAAAACGAGCTCAGCGTGCGCCACGTGGTCCCGGCGAAGCAACTTGACCAACCCTGTGCTGCCACATGGTCCTGGCGAAGCTCCATCACTTGGTAAACACTATTATAAAAGGACAACATACACCAAAAGGACACAACTCATGTTATAGCTTAGTGGTAAGTCTCTCTCTTCCCATTAAGGAGACCAGGGTTCGAATCCCATGGGTGCACCTTTTTTTGTTTTGCAAATTTAAATGTGGGTGGTGTTCCATTAAAATGTTGATAAGAGGAATGACATACACCTATGAGACAGAAATCATGTTATAGCTCAGTGGTAACTCCCCCCCTTCCCATCGTGCCGACCAGGGTTCAAATCCCCCTGGTCGCTCTTTTTTTCACGTTGATTAAAGCCAAAAAGAGCGGCCCATTTGTTGTGGCATGAGGAGACCAGGGTTCGAATCCCATGGGTGCACCTTTTTTGTTTTGCAAATTCAAATGTGGGTGGTGTACCATTAAAATGTTGATAAGACGAATGACATACACAAATAGGACAAAAATCAAGTTATAGCTCAGTGGTAACTCCCTCCCTTCCCATCGTGCAGACGAGGGTTCAAATCCCCCTAGTTGCTCTTTTTTCACGTTGATTAAAACCAAAAAAAGTGTCCCATTTGTTGTGGCCCAATTCCAAAAAAAAACAGGGAGCGGAGCGGCTGTTGACGGTGAATTTCCGTCAACCTGGAGTACTTGTTATACATTGGTTTTGATTATGATTTGCAACTAACCCGCCACTAGGCATACTAATGATGTAACAAGTTCACACTTGCATGTCGATTTTGGAGTTTGTTGTTTACGCAGAAAATCTACGCTAAAGAGAAGACATTCGGGATAAGTTCATCAAGCACTTCAAGAGAAGATCATGAAGCCCATCACAAGTCAAGACACGCGATGAACATGACTCCAAATGACCCGAGGACCGAAGCATCAACGTGCAAGTCTTCAGGGACTCAACCAAAAAACAACGAAGCTTGCATAGCAAGGATTCAAGCCTTAACCGTGAAGGAAACGGCATCAAAGGCCCACATGCAAGTGCACACAAATAAGGGATCACACGAGAAGCAACCGGGGCCGAAAAGGGCTCGGGCCCGGCTCCGGGCCGACCGGCCCAGCCCACTCCGGGCCCAGTTCGCGCTCCCTTTTGCTCTAGGTGCTTGTCTATAAATTGTCTCTGCCTCCGCCGGCCGCCACATCCATCCAATCATCAGAGAGCCGCCGAGACGAAGGAGAAGCACCGGGAGGAAGCCGTCGGCCGCCACGAGTCCTTGAGTTGCCTAGGAGATGGCTTAGGCCATGCCCTAGCCACCATGGTTGGCCCTACGTGGTGAAGCCATGGTGGAGTTCCGGAGCCGCGACTTGAATTCGTCAAGTCGTTTGTACCTTCAACATTCGGTGATGTAACTATATCTTGTCATACTTTGATCTACTACGAGTTATGCTTATTCATATGTGGAGCTACCATATGCCTTTAGTAGGACTAGATCGAATCATGGTGATTAGTCTTGTCTTGCGGATACAACGTAGTAGTGCACGGACCTAGGTTGTTGCTCGGTGACGATTATCCTCGCGTAGTGACAGTACGAGAGGGGAGAAAGCGGCGAGTGAACGTGCATCGGACCACTCCATATCGGGTTACTCCATATCGAGTGTAATCCTTATCATAATATAGGTTTAGATTGGTTTATCACCTTGGCCGGAACGGCAACAAGAAGACGATAGGCTAGGTTTACCTTTGGTTTGCTTACCTTTATGGCTAGGTGGATGTGATCCATACATCCCTCCGTGTTTGTATGTTACCTTTATGCAATCAATGCTTCACATAGGGTTAGACCGGTAGGTTAGATAGAGAACTTTGGTGGTTTGCTTCCGATCCTTGTATTGACAAATCTAGGGAGAACCCTCCTTGGTGAAAAAGGCACCAAGTCACCCGTAGGCTTGCGGTGAACTTGAGCACGGTTTTACACCGTCAACAAGCCCCTTTTTCTGGCGCCGTTGCCGGGGATCGGCAACTCGAACCCTAAGGCGATCTATCTTTCTTTTAACTAACCTAATTTTATTATTGCATGTATGCTTGCTTTCTTGTCTGTGTCCTTGAATGTAGGTGAAAAGCTAGACACAAGACGTTCGAGAAATTCACATTCACTCCGACAAGATGATGACTACATCAAGATTCACTCTTTAGTGTTAGGTGCTAACTTTTGTTAGTATCCTATCATCCGCTATTGAGTCCACACCCTACATGAGTGATGATAAACAAGGTATGTCAATGTGTCAATTAAAGTTTTAGGACTAATGTTTCGTGAAGGTTTGTTTATCCAAGCAATAGGTGTTGGAAGCAATCACGTTGGAAAGAAGCACCTGTCACTTTGGCTAAAGCAAAATCATGAAGAAGACACACCATTGCCATCACGCTACTCACTGGTCCAGCAATGGTGACAACTTAAAAGCCAAAGGAGACGCGATGTAACGCCCCGAAAACCACAAGATCAAGGTCGTCAACATATTCGGATCAATTCACAAGAAGTTTCTGTTCCCATCAATTTTTGCACAACCTCAAGGGAGAAAAACAGGACATCTTTGGATATTTATAAGCCCCATGAAGTTACACTTCCAACGAATCAAGAATCAAGTCAATTGGAGGTTCCTACAAGCGGGTATGGCCGAATTACCGAAGGTTGCACGTTCTGAATTCTGGACAGCATGCAAGAGCGGAAACAAAATGGTCATAACTCCCTCATTTGGGCTCCGATTAAGATGAATGATTACCTGTTGGAAAGGTAATTTTATAAAGTTTTCAATGGAACAATATTTTGGTATATGTTCTGTTATGTACATAGGGGAAAATCCACGAAAAAAGAGGCAGCAGCACACGATGAGAACAAGATAGTGGAGATGAGGACGACGACAACGAAGAGAAGCTTGGGCAACGCTTCCATTGGACCACACGAGATGAAATTCAGAAGTTTGGAACAAAACAAAGACTCTAAGAGCATTGGCAAAAGAAGGCACAAGTTGGCAACATCCGACGCTAGGAGATGTTAGAAGCAAATCACGATGGATTACACACAAATGATGGCATCCAATGGCGCGGATACTCTGGGCTCTCACATCAAGGATCATGGAGTTACATGAAGATATTTGAGACATGTGTGAAGTCCTACAAATGAATAAGAAGAGTGAATCCACACAAGGCAACCTTGATGATGTGTGGCACGAACGAAGAAATTGCGAAAAGACAATGCAAGCCACTGATCATTGAATATTGTTTGCTTTCAACTCCGAGAGACCACTCATGATGAATAGCTCGAAGGCCAAGGTACAAATTAACCTCTCAAGACACTTTTGGAGCTGATAATATTCCTTTGATATATCTATGATTCATATCCGATAGTGAGGTTGATTCAATTCTATGCCTTGTTCTTATGATAATCATGATAGGCTAGAATTTCTTAAGAGTGATAAAGAGGCTTTGTTGTGCTTAAAACTTGTTACATGCCTAATGAACCTTTGCCTAATGAGAGCTTAGTGCTGAGCAAGAAACTTATGCTATAATTAATCACAATTTGCTTTGTCATAAATTGTGGTTACGGATGTGTTTGTTTGCAATATGATTTGTAAATCTTGGACTTGCTTTGTGCTCGGTCAAGCTAGTGACCTTAAAAGAGAAAATTATGGGAGAAATCACAAGTTTCACTAACCATACATGGCATTAAATATAAATTAAGATGAGAGAAGTCATACCCTAAGGAGTTGCAAACCCGTGCATCAGTGTCACCGAACCTCAAAAAGGGACGTCGCTGTTTTCATCAATTTTGAGGACCTGGTCAGGCATGTTCAAGGAAGAAAAAGTTGAAAATCAGAAGCTCCATCAAGTGCCGGTTCCAACGCATCCAAGATCGATGAATTTGAAGACCTGTACAAGGAGATATGACAAAAACATTGAGCGATGTGCAGTCTGAAATCAGCTTTGGACAGATTGCAGCGCCGGAGTATAACGGGCATAACTCACTCGATCGGAGTCCGCTGGGGGTGAATAAAGACTTGATGGAAAGACAATTTCATGCACCATGCATGGAAGCTATTGTTTTCTACATGGTCTGATCTGGACAGAGAGGAAAATTTGTGAAAGAAGAGGTAGCGATAAAGTGCGATGGACAAGGTGATGATGATGATGCAAGGAGACGATTGGGCAAGCTTCTCATCGAGCATAAGTGATCGTGTCAAGCATGGAGAGTGGATAAAGGCTGCATGAACACCTTCAAATCTTGCATGAAGGATCATGGCTCCGCAACAATAAGAAGGTATGTGAGAAAGTCGAGCTCTATGACTTTAAATGAAGCACTTTGCGGGAGGCAACCCGGTTTCTATTTATATATATACATGACCGTCTACATTGTGCTCTTTAATCGAACCATCAAGTAACATTGTACCATTTCTCTAATTAAAAAAACCACAACACCTTGTTGTATGATCTAATTGCTATTGAGGGAGCGCTTTGTTATTTGATCTCAAAACCTTGTGGACCTTTTTGTGTGCCTATTAGAATTTAGAGTCTTTTTCTTTTGTGTCTTTTTAGAAAGATATATGAAGTTGGCACCATCCTTTGATTCTAAACTTGTGGCTAGTTAATTTAGGCTAACTTTTGTTTTTGCTTTAGACAACCTCCATATCATGTTGTTTTGTTCATCCATGTTATGTTGTATTACATGTTTGATTTGATCTAACTTTTCGTCCAACCAACCTAAGCCTTCCTATAACTTCCACCAAAAACCATAGCCAATAGAGGTAGGATTGATTGTGTTGACTGTGTCTGCGTTGAACAAGTCTATCTCTTTCCTCTCTTCTAACTAAAAACTTTGACTAGTCTCCCCATAAAATCCTTAGGAAAACATTTCACACCTTTAGCCATCCTAAAACCATAGGTTAGTTTTTCTTTAAATGACTCGTAGCGCCATCTTAGTTAGAATTTCTACACTTGACTTCCTCTCTTCAAAATCCTTGTTTGAGACAAAAATATAGGATACCTATAACCTATCCTTAAACCTTGTTAGTTTGGTGGATTGATTCTTTTCGATGGGTTACTTCCTGTAGACCACATCAAAAGTGTTTTTAAAACCTTGCTAATGTTTGCTTGTGCTAACATCTTGCATTTTCATTTTGCATCCATCTCTTTCATCCACTTTATGTTACATTGGGATCTTGTGAAGCTTTATGATGAATGCTTTCGTACCTATGTTAATGCTTCATATGACGATATGGGCATTTTTGTAATCTTGTGTAAACATGGTGTTTAGACATGATTGGAGACCACCATTATTTAGTCTTATATCCTGAGCTATCATGTTGCATTAGTTGGTTTATAAACTTAGCAATGCGCCATACTTTTCGTGCACTATAAAGAATTATTGATCTTGGGATGAACATGGTGTTTTGACCTTGGTTAACAAATCTCTATGGGAATAGAAAGTTTGGCAACCACTTTGTAAGCATGGAGCTTAGAATTTGGTGTAAACATTGTTTTGTTTTTATACCAACCTATCATTTGCATACACACTTGCACTCACGTACACCCATTAGTATTTTCACTAGATTAACTATGCCACAAGTGAAGATCGTAGGGATGTCATGGTTTGTTGGCATAGGGTGAGTATTCCCAACCGTCACCTCGGGGGTACTTTGTGCATTATAGTTATTTTGCAGGCATGATGAATTACTCCCATGAGTTCGTGATAAAAGCTGAAATCAAGATCATCAACACCTCCAAAATCCCAAAGGGAGCACTGCTGTTTTCATCAAGATTAAGCACATGTTCAGAGATGTACAAAAGGGGGAAAAATCAAATATTCAAGTGCTCCATTAAGTCTACTTTCCAATGCATCAAGAATCAACACTTTAGGAGACCTGTGCAAGAAGTTACAACCAAATCTTTGGGTATCACACATCTGAAATCAGCCTGGGACAGCTTGCACCAACAAAGTAAAAAGGGTGTAACTCTCTTGTTCGGAGTCCGATCGGGATGAATGACCACTCATTGGAAAGATAATTTCAAGAACTTTGAAATGGAGCAGTTATTCAGTACATACTCAGTTCTGGAAGTAGAAGAAAAACTCGTGGAAGATGAACCAGCGGTAAGGGACAACATGGAAGGAGGAGAAGATGAGATGAGAAACATTTGGGAGCAAGGCTCGTGGCAAAGGGCGGACATTGATGGACGAATAAAGGAAACAATGTGATGATGATCTCCTCGCATTGCGGTAGGACTTCAAGAATTTTAAGATGGTTCATCATCTTCCGTGCCTAGCAACATGCTAAGCATGGGGGAAGACATGGTGGACGAAAGAAGACCGCATGGAGTTCAAGGATCATGGTTGCTACGGATGCCTATCTTCTTTCTTCCATGCTTGGCACAATGCTTAAGCATGGGGGAGGGTGCGCTACATCACGAACATCAAAGGACGGTAACAATTCCTCAATCCTCTCTTTGTCCTTGTCTTTCTAAATGCTTGTATATTTGTATATGCCTTCAACAACCTTAGATGCAACTTTTGTATGTCTCTCTCGTTAAATAACATGGCTTCTAGGAGTACAACCTAGTTTTAGTTTTTGTTTATTGTCATCACCTTGTGCTCACCATGATGAAATAATTTTGGCTTGATCTTGCTTGTTGATATATGATGACCGTTGCCACTTTGTTTAAACTTTGTGCTTGTTTATGTATGATTAAGCTATTGCTCTCTCTGATACAAATCTGAAATTAATTAAATACTAGCTTAATCTTTTGTGGAGGTCATGATAAAAATAAAGACCCATGGTTCCTTTTATGCTCTCAACTTTGGATGGGTCGAAGAACATATTACTTTTTGCTAAAAGTCATGCTAACCTTGTCATTAATACCTCTTGCATTTTGCTCTACCAATCCAAAGCCTTATATGTTGAGTGCAACCATAGATTACAAGAGTTTTTGTTGGGTGAATTGATTCAAGGCTCGATTCTTTGGCTCGTGACTAAGAAGCCGGTCATTCCGTGTTTTGCGTAACTTATCTTTTGCTAGCCTATTCTATCCGTGCATTGTGAGCTCCCACATCGGAAGCTTTGAAAATCTCGCCGGATATCCACCCTTTAAACCAACATCATCTTTTGTGTTAACCTCCTTGACCTACCTACCTATCACTTGATTATGGAGACAACACGTCACAAGAAGGTGCTTCAAAGGGAAGATTCAAGTTCCCTCTCATCAAGACATCCGGTACCTACCTTAACACCACTTCCTCTTTGCTCGGGGACGAGCAAACGTCTAAGCATGGGGGAGGAGGTAGGTACTATGCAAATTAGAGTTCTAGGGGAGATAAAAGACGAAAGATGGAGATATGCATGACGAGGCTAGCAACAAAAGAAAAAATGAATAAGATAAGAGGATGAAACAAAAAAAATTCAAAGTACATCACATGTCAAAAAGAAAAAAGAAGGAAAAAGGAGGAAAATAAGAAAAAGAAAAAGGAAAAAATAGAGTAATAATAATCTCCCCCGATTCTCTAGTTGCTTAAGGATTTTCCAAGGACTTCAAGATCAAGACCCATACTCATTTTTCCAACCATATGCAATCCGATAACGAGGACTTCGTTGGGGCCTCGGGATCATTCTTTTCCATTTGCACATGTCCACCTATCTAAAAGTGTGAGTTCTTTCTCTTCCCCCTTCTTGTGAACATTATTTTTCCAATGACCTTTTTGACGAGTCATGATAAGTCCATGAGAAGCTTGCCTTGTTTTGATAATAGTCTCAACTTTAACATCTTGGTAGGATAAAAACTTTCCTATGAGCTCCAAATAAAACCCTTCCACCTACAAACATGAGAGGGAAAGGACATAGATCAAGTAGGCTTGAGAGTGTTGTGAGATGAGAGAGTTCATGAGCAAGATGCAAGAAGGTTTAAATCTTTGTACTTGGTTTAGCTCTTTTATTCACTTTGTTCTTCACTTCAAAAGTTTCTAAGACCTATTCGAATTTTATGGAGCATGATTGATTACTTGTGGAAAGAGCTTAAATTATATCTACCCTCCATAGAGATGAAAGCTAGTTACATTAAGGAATTTTAACAAATAAACTTGGAGAGCATTATGCTTTCTCATGTGTGATCAAGTGCAGGGTATGAACAATGAAAGGCAATGCTGATATCCATTGAAAACTTACTCGAGGACGAGCAAGGTTTAAGCATGGGGGAGATGTTGGCGGTGAATTTCCGTCAACCTAGAGTACTTGTTATACATTGGTTTTGATTATGATTTGCAACTAACCGCCACTAGGCATACTAATGATGTAACAAGTTCACACTTGCATGTCGATTTTGGAGTTTGTTGTTTACGCAGAAAATCTACGCTAAAGAGAAGACTTTCGGGATAAGTTCATCAAGCACTTCAAGAGAAGATCATGAAGCCCGTCACAAGTCAAGACACACGATGAACATGACTCCAAATGACCCGAGGACCGAAGCGTCAACGTGCAAGTCTTCAGGGAATCAACCAGAAAACAGCGAAGCTTGCATAGCAAGGATTCAAGCCTTAACCGTGAAGGAAACGACATCAAAGGCCCACATGCAAGTGCACACAAATAAGGGATCACGCGAGAAGCAACCGGGGCCGAACTGGGCCGAAAAGGGCCTGGGCCAGCCGGCCTGGGCCGACCGGCCCAGCCCACTCCGGGCCCGGTTCGCACTCCCTTTTGCTCTAGGTGCTTGTCTATAAATTGTCTCTGCCTCCGCCGGCCGCCACATCCATCCAATCATCAGAGAACCGCCGAGACGAAGGAGAAGCACCGGGAGGAAGCCGTCGGCCGCCGTGAGTCCTCGAGTTGCCTAGGAGATGGCTTAGGCCATGCCCTAGCCACCATGGTTGGCCCTACGTGGTGAAGCCATGGTGGAGTTCCGGAGCCGCGACTTGAATTCGTCAAGTCGTTTGTACCTTCAACATTCGGTGATGTAACTACATCTTGTCATACTTTGATCTACTACGAGTTATGCTTATTCATATGTGGAGCTACCATATGCCTTTAGTAGGACTAGATCGAATCATGGTGATTAGTCTTGTCTTGCGGATACAACGTAGTAGTGCACGAACCTAGGTTGTTGCTCGGTGATGATTATCCTCGCGTAGTGACAGTACGAGAGGGGAGAAAGCGGCGAATGAACGTGCATCGGACCACTCCATATCGGGTTACTCCATATCGAGTCTAATCCCTATCATAGTATAGGTTTAGATTGGTTTATCACCTTGGCTGGAACGGCAACAAGAAGACGATAGGATAGGTTTACCTTTGGTTTGCTTACCTTTATGGCTAGGTGGATGTGATCCATACATCCCTCCGTGTTTATATGTTACCTTTATGCAATCAATGCTTCACATAGGGTTAGACCGGTAGGTTAGATAGAGAACCTTGGTGGTTTGCTTCTGATCCTTGGATTGACAAATCTAGGGAGAACCCTCCTTGGTGAAAAAGGCACCAAGTCACCCGTAGGCTTGCGGTGAACTTGAGCACGGTTTCACACTGTCAATAGCGGCCCATTTGGAACACGCATCCCACGCCGTCAAGTGCACTGATTTGTGACCAATTTGTTTCATCATTAAGTGTGTCAAACAATTTCAATAAATATTGACGATATCAAAACTAATTTATGACGATCAGGTTTCGTCATTCCAATACGGTATACCCAAAACAAGTTTTATGACGATCCCCTTTTACAATTATGTGACGTTATTTTCATTTTCGTCATAATTTTCCAGGCCAAATCTTCGTCACTTTCCACCTATGACAAAATTGGAGAATTTGTCATATAAGACATACCATTCTGTGACGAAAGTGAGCAGCGTCATGAGCAAATCGTCACAGATAGCAACTTTTCTAGTAGTGCTCGTTTGTTTTTATGTTGGAACCTCTTAGGGTTGAGGATGCTCTTGGAGATGTCGATTGGGTGATGACCATGCAAGAAGAGCTCAACAACTTCACTAGGAATGAAGTCTGGTCCATAGTGGAACGCCCCAAGCAAAATGTGATTGGAACTAAGTGGGTGTTTCGCAACAAGCAAGATGAGGATGGTGTGGTGACCAAGAACAAAGCAAGATTGGTGGCTAAGGGGTACACTCAAGTAGAAGGCTTGGACTTTGGAGAAACATATGCACAGGTGGCAAGGCTTGAAGCAATTCACATACTCTTAGCCTTCGCCACCCATCACAACTTCAAGTTACATCAAATGGATGTCAAGAGTGCTTTCTTGAATGGCCCAATCTCCGAAGAAGTCTATGTCGAACAACCACCGAGCTTTGAAGATCCTCAATTTCCCAACCACGTCTACAAGCTCCATAAGGCACTCTATGGGCTTAAGCAAGCCCCAAGAGTATGGTATGAATGCCTTAAAGAATTTCTCCTAAAGAAAGGCTTTGAAATAGGCAAAGCCGATCCTACTCTCTTCACTCGTAAACAAGGCAATGATTTGTTTGTATGTCAAATATATGTTGATGATATCATTTTTGGGTCTACTAATCAAACTTGGGTTAATGAGTTTAGTAGGATTATGACCAAAAGATTTGAGATGTCTATGATGGGTGAGTTGAAGTTCTTTCTCGGATTTCAAATCAAGCAACTCAAGGATGGCACATTCATAAGTCAAACCAAGTACACTAATGACATGCTCAAGAAGTTTGACATGAACAATGCCAAGCCCATCAAAACACCTATGCCATCAAATGGACATCTTGATCTAAATGAGGAAGGCAAAAGCATCAACCAAAAGGTATATCGCTCCATGATTGGTTCTTTGCTTTACCTTTGTGCATCTAGGCCCGACATTATGCTTAGTGTGTGCATGTGTGCAAGATTTCAAGCTAATCCTAAGGATTGTCATCTAATGGCCGTTAAGAGAATTTTTAGATACTTGGTTCATACTCCTAACCTTGGTTTATGGTATCCTAAGGGCTCCACTTTCGATCTACTTGGCTACTCTGATTCGGACTATGCCGGTTGCAAAGTAGATAGAAAGAGTACATCCGGGACTTGTCAATTTCTTGGGAGGTCCTTGGTGTCTTGGAGTTCCAAGAAAACAAAACTCTGTTGCCCTTTCCACCAACGAGGCCGAGTATGTTGCAAGCTAGCTAACAACCCCGTAAACCACTCAAGAACAAAGCACATAGACATAAGACACCGTCGGTGCGGAATATGGTCCCGACACTAACTAGTAGAAAGCGCCGAGGTCTATCCCTCAATGGTCGATGCTAAGTAACAAGTGACACAGGGTTTTTATCCTGGTTCCGGCCGAGGGGGCCGTACGTCCAGCAGTGGCGTGCTCGAGGCACTATATTGCTTAGCACCGGGGGTGCCTGTAGTGGGGCGGCTACAAGCAAGGCGGGAGAGGAAGCAGGGCTTCCAAGTCCCTGGCTGAAGATGTTGTGGGAGAATTGGGGAATGAGTACGTGGTGTGCGAAGGGTTCCTGTTGTCTGCTGTCTTCTGTCCCCTCGCGGGCCGGGGGGGTCGCTCCCCCTTTTATAGATCAAGGGGGAGGCGGTTTACATGCGCACCGCGCTACCTAGCTACGTGGGGAAGTGCGACGTGCTATGCCGTAGAGTGGGCGGCCGTCCGGGCGATCCTTGCAGCGATCTGGTCATCATGGCTCGACTTGTACCCGAACGAGTGGCGGTTCGAGGGTAGGAGAGGAGCGGATGGCGGTGATGTCCTCTCGATAGGCTCGAGGGAGGTGCGACGCGCGGCCGTACGGAGTACGGGAGTAGGCGAACGGCGTTCCTTCCCCAACGCGCTTCACGGGGCTGGAGTTGTTGCTACAGGGTCTGGCGTGCGCCTGCACGCGCGGGTACGGCGGCCACGCCGTTACGCGTGCGGGGATGGCGGTCCACCGGCCTAGCGCCTCCACCTAACCCTGTAGGGTCACAAGAAAGTGAATCGAGGGTGAAGCCGGCCCCCTTTCGAGGGCTCGGCGCGTCAGCCGTACTGGGGCAGGCGCACGGTGTCACGGGACTGACACCGGCCGCGCTGCACAGTGCCTTCCCACAGTGGCGGGGATGGGCTCCTCCCTGGGGAGTTGGTGCGGCGGCACCGGGGTGCGAGCCCCGGCGCATGATGGCGCCGTCCCGCCCGTGTCGAGCATTAAATGCCCGTGTTCGGGGGCCGGCGCACGCGTGAGGGGCGCCCTCGAGCGTGGCCGACCCCGGTCGAGGGCGGGACGCGCCCTCGAGCGAAGCGGAACCCGCCCGAGGGGGAGCGAGCCCTCGAGCGAGGTGGAACCCGCTCGAGGGAAGTGCTGCCCCTCGAACGGGGCGAAGCCCGCCCGAGGGGGGCGCGTGTCCTCGAGCGAGGCAGAGCCTACTCGAGGAGATCTCTGAGAGGGCCGCTTTGGTGGGCCGTCGGGGTCCCTGCGGTGTGGGCCGTGTCCTGCATGGTTAGGCACCTGCATGGTTAGGCTCAACGTGTTTTGGTTTCGTTGGGGGTTTTAAGTGAGGTTTTCCCCCATTGTTTAAGGGGACCCCTAGGGCTGTCCCCGACGCGACACCATTTCTTGAGAGACCACGAAGCCAAAGGAGATATCACTTTAAGCCATGTGAGCACCGATAAGCAACTGGACGATATATTCACAAAGACTCTTGATGAACTAAGGTTTTATGCTTTGAGGAGTGAGCTAAATATCTTGGATTCTCGTAACTTGGCTTGAAATCATGCACATGTTTGAGTGACCTAGATTAGGACTTTGAAAGAAAAGGATTTGTGAAAACTTGTGTTGATTATTTTTGAAAAATTTGGAAATTTTGTAGTACAACACTTGGACTATTGTTCCCATTGCTTGTTTGTGGCTAGTTCAAAAGTGTTGGTACTACTCAGGCTCACATATATTATACATATAGTCTTCCAAATCTATCCAAAATCAAATTCCTTGCAAATCTTGTCGCTGGACTCAGGAGGAGCGGAAACTCCGAAGATTTTCCCGGAGATTCTGGGTTTCCTGGAAAATCCAGACCTGGCCCGGAGTATCCGGACTTTTAAGGTATAAATACCCTTTTCACCGCGGTCAACTTCTTTTTACTCCTTTCACCGTTTGACAGCAGCCCCTCTTCCCTCCTGTCGCCTCCCCCTTTCTCCCTCTCCTCGCCCTTAGGCGATTTTCATTTTCAACCGTTCAAATCTCGTGTGAGTAAGGGATTGAAGGCACCAAGGTGTGGAGATTGAAGATATACATCGATTTCGAAGGATTGAAGTCCTATCCCCCTCTCCCAAGGTATTCCTTGAAGAACAATTCTCGATCTACTCCCCTCTAGTTGGTTTCGTTGTATCTTCTTAGGGAATAGATGGAGAACACTGCATAGGCCCTAGATCTACATTATCTCGCTGTTTGGATGGTCGATTCGTGCAGCATTGTGAATTAGGGTTTCGGGTATGAAACCCGGAAACTCCGGGGTTGAAAACCCCGGACTCTCCAGACTCTCCGGACTTTCCGGAGTGTCCGGACTTTTTTCCAGAGTCTCCGGGGTTCATCCTTCAAACCCTAAATCACAAGTTGTGCATCTCTTCCATGGCTCATCTCTCACTTCCATAACTTTTCATCCATCCAGATGGTGCGAGTGAAGGTCTGACGCGAAACCTAGGAGCCCTCCACTCAAAGGAGAACTAAGGCTAGGCACGATCCCGCTGCCTTGAGGGCCGTGCAAGAGGAGTTAGGCCATGGGGGCTCTCAGCGCAGCTCTAGGCCAAGAAGAGGTGACCCTCCTCCCTCCTATGACGAGAGAAGTGAAGAAGAGATAGAGGAGGAGGAGGAGGAGGAGGAGGAGGAGGAAAGGACGGAAAGTGATGGTGAAGAGGAGGATGACACCTATGAGCAGCCACCTGAGCCTCCTCGTCGCCATGGGAAGGGGCCAGCTAAAGAGAAAACTCGCTACAAGCCTCACCCCAAAAAGAGTCACCAAGACTCCTATGTCCATCAAAGCCGTGCCGCTACTCGCATTCCTTCTAGACACAAGCAAGGAGTAGCAGCCCACATTTGCCCCAAAACACCTCCTAGACTTTTCTACCCTTCCACCAAACGTCCGGGTAGTCGACACTCCTATCAAGCTTAGGGAGCCCGGATCTGTACTTGGCTTTGCCGAGCACATGATAAGGGATTATTCCAAGAACGCTCTAGCTATGAGAGAGCAAAGAGAGGAGGATGTTTATCGGTATCTCAAGGGAGAATGGCTTGAGGCAAGATTTTGGTGTGACTTTCATAGGTACTTTTATCAAACCGTCATCCAGAATCCGAAATTGGTTACAAAGAACATGGTGCCTATTTTGAAGATGAGGTACATCGATTGGAAGTACTATGAGGACCTCAACAACACCGTGTTCAACTCCGTGATTGAGAAGTGAAAGAAGGTTGGCCTATATGATCTCATGGGGTTTAGGTACAATTGGAACAAAGAGATTCTCGCTTAATTCCATTGCTCCTATTACTATAACCCTTATGAAAACACCATCACATGGACAACCCAAGGAAACAAGTGCACCATATACTACATGACCTTCTCTAGGCTTTTGGGACTTGGCTCTAAGGATGAAGAACACACTCCCATTCACAATGAGAACAAGTACAAGTCTAGGGAGCTCACTTTCATGTTTCCTAGCCGTGACTTGGCTATTGAGGGCAAGGCGGATCAACTCAATCCATACTACTACTACCTCAACCAATTCTTTCATGCCACCATCGATCCCAAGCAAGGAGATTCCACGGCTTTGAGGTACTTCACTCCCAATCTCCTAAATAGGATGTGTGAAGCCCCAGGTTTCGGCCGGGTTAATTAACCCTAGTCACCCAGTCAACAGTGTTGACCTTGGTCAAACGACGGTTCACCTGGGTCATCACCTCGAAAACATCACCGATAACCCTAATGACACATTTTGGTCAACCAAAGTTCACCTTGGTCAAAACCCCACTCAAAAACCCTTGACTCCTTGTTGACCCATCCATGTCAGCCGGAACTTTTGCCGCGTTCTCCGAATTTTCCCTAAACACTTCAAATTCCCCCAATACAAAAGTTGTGTGTTTTGTGGAGGGACACACTTTTCATGTTGGGTGGCATTGCTGGTTTGAAGTGCCAATGGGCGTAAAGTTCAAGTCAACGCTTGTAAGTACTATTCACTAGAGCCGAGACGTTCTGCATTTTGGCATCCAATTTGCGCAAAAATTATTGAGGAAAAGGCTAGACGTCCTTTGAGAAAGTGGTAGAGGATTAGGAGATCTACAACTTTGATGTTGATCACCTTGTTCACTTCTGTTCAAAAAAATGGAGTTTTGCGCGGTGGAAAAGGGCTAATCGAAATTGAGCCGGCGCTCCAGGCGCCAGAGCGCGCGCCGACGCGTGCGACGTCGCGACGCGGGTGCCACGCGGCCGCCCCGCCCTCCGCCGTATGCGCACGCCGAGGCCGGCCAACACCCACGCGGCCCGTGCGCGGTGGGACCACCCCTACGAACCGCCATCCGCGTCCACTCCCTACGCGCCACGCGCCTCACGCACGCGGGCGGCCGCACCGACCGCGCCGCCCGGCCTATGGCGTTGGCGCCGTACCCCGCCCCCACCGTGCGCCCTTGGTGCCCATGCCTTGACCCTTGACGTCCGTGTGTGTGGTCGTGAACCCCTCCCCAAGGCACGAACGTTTATAAATGGAGCCAAGACGGCGCCGCGCGTGACGCCACGGGCTCCGAGCCGCCGCCGTCCGCCATAAGAACCACCGCGGTGAACTCTACCCCCAGGCCGTCTTTCACCGCAAGCGCGTGCTTGCTCCTGCCTTCCTTAGGGCCCCTAGTAGCTTCCCAGTTGCTTGTTGATCCACGAGCCGCCAACCCGTCGGAGTAGTTCCTCCCGCGGCCGCCGCCGTCGGCGCCCGCCGTCCCCGGTCGTCGGCCGTCCCTCCGACGTGAGTACGCCCCCAGGCCTTATCCTCTCAACCCCTAGACCCTGCCGAGCCACTTCCCCGGCCGAGCCCGCCGGCGAGGTCGCCGGAATTCCACCGGCCCCACCACCCCGCGCCCCCCTTGGACCACATTGCAAGGCCCCCAGAAGTTCTAGGGAGTTTGTTGCAAACCAGGGACCTCTCTGTGACCTTTTGAAAACTTCCATGGGGCTAGAAATAAAAAGATTCTTTACCCTTGATGTGCTTTGGCAGAAACTTGTAAAATCAATTTAAAATCGTAGAAAAATCCAAAAATAGCAAACCCAATTTTGCTGTGCTCAATACAACCAGAATACAACTTTGCCCAAATATGTATATATTTTTGAGTTTTAGTTTTTGCTTGAAAAATACAAATGTAAAATACCTAGATCTGTGATTCTATAAAATATACAACAGATCTGGAGCTGAACTTTGGATATGTTGTGGGAAATAGTATGTCTAGGTTCTGTGCCAAAAATTGCACAAAGTTACTGAAGAAATCTTTTATTAAAAATCATTTTGTGAAATTGATAAATCTGGCTAGATGATTTTTGTAGCTCCAAATATAATTATTTTTTAGCCCAACTTCTGGCTATGATCTTTTTATGTGAAAAAGCAACTTTGGTGGATTTACCATGATTTTATCTCTGTTAGAAATATTATTTCCTCATTTATGCATGTTTTTAATCATAAATATGTGTAACATTTTTCATAAAGGCTATATGTGTGTTTGTTAGATCTTTAAGCTTGTTTTGGACCAAAGCATGTGTGAGAGAAAGTTTGAACTCATTTCCGTTGTAATTAATTTAATATGCATTAGCCCCTTATATACTAACTAGTAATACCTTAAAATTTTGTAATTAATTTCAGTGGCACAAAGGCTAGTCTTTTGCTGTCCAAGGAAGTGCTCCTGGTCATTAGGACTAGTAGGTGCTGTTGGTTAGGTTTGACATGTTTTAATTGGTTAAAAAGAGTTCAAACTAGATTAATCTAGTAAAGGGAAAAATAGTAAAAATGCATTCTTTGTGTATAAGTTAAGGAAATGAGCTAAGGAAGTCAAATGGTGGTATCAAAAGTAAATTCCTTGCTGGTTGTATTTAAAATTAAATATTCTTTAGTAGATGTGCACACCATCATATTAAAGGCTAAATAGGCTTCTTTTTGATTATCCTTAAAAGAAGAAATGTTTAATGCTTTTCTTAAGGTGAATATGACCAACCCTATGCCTTTCGTAGCTGTTGCTGCTATTGTATGTGAATTTCATTGATTTATATATATATATATATATATATATATATATATATATATATATATATATACAGTTACTATTGGAAAGTCCAGATAAGAAAGCTTTGCACTATCTCTTTATAGGAAGAGTATGCTGAATGTATTTGCTATCTAAGTGAATGTATTCCAAATGCGCACCCCGTGTGTCATAAGTTGTTTGAAATTATTCAAATACGAGTTGTCACTCAAGCCTTGCATTGCATCCTCCGTGTAGAAGTCCCTGACGGTAATTACACGCTCGTGTCAGAAGACGTGAACGAGGGAGCCGGAGGAAACGTGCACTACGTCGCCATAGAGCAAGACCCAGGCCAAAGTCCGGAAGATTGTCTAACTGCTTGTGCTAGCGAAGGCAAGCCCCGGTTTATTCATTAACCCCTATGTTTCTTTAAAACTTCTGAATTTACTTCTTGTTATTGTATGTGCATTTACGTACAGGAGTTGAAATGAAACCCTAGTTGCATGATCCATAAGTACTTATGATCTTTTACTAGCTTTGTTAGGTCGCTAGTTGCTATGCTTAAGGATCCGGTACAAGTCGAGTGATGTTCGTCACTCGCGAGAATAGGTTTTTCGTTGCGGAAACCCCCATTTAAATTAATGAATTGCTTATGTGGTAAGAGCATGGGATTTGGGCTCCGGTCCGGTGACTTCGTGGGCTAAGCTTTTGAATGTACTAAGCACTTGTCGGGAATGGGACCGGTAAGCCTAGTACCTTAATGAGACAAGACGGGATTTTACTACTACTAATCTCGATCCGTCTCCTGCCCGGCTTGCAACCGGAAGGAGGGTACATGTGTGAGGCTGGATGCACTGTGTGGGGCATTGAGATAGCCATGTACCCGGGACTGTAGGCTATCATCCCAACCCGAGGATTTTTGGGAACCGTGTGGTCGGTGTCAGATCTGTGGGGCACCGCTCCGTGTGTTTAGGTTACCTTGCAAGGTGTATGAATCAATCGATTGTCGGCCTCTCACCGTTATTCGAGACTGCTTAATCAGCTGGTCATGATATCCCGTAATAATGGAACTATGTGAAACCTTCTGCATGAATTAAATGTGTGTACAATTCTTGTTTGTATTAGTTGCTCATGTAGTAATGATAATCTCACTAGAAGTCGAGCTAAAATGTTGAAAGTAAGGATCCATGATCTTAGTTGTTTTGGCAAAACAAACCCACCAGCCAAAAGCCGGCATGTCTAGAGGTAGCCTTTGGTTGGGTAAGTCTTGCTGAGTATTAGTATACTCAGACTTGCTATAATTGTTGTTTTCAGGTGAAGTTGTTTGGCCTGGTAAGATTCCACCCGGCTGGGAGCTGGATTGGGTGGATGAGGACGTTGAGTAATGGCGTCACAGATGGCCTCTGGTGATGTCGTAACGTATCGTTATTAGAACTTTTGCTGTTTTACTAAAACTCTGAATGATTTATTATCATGTTAGAATTAATGGTTTGTAATAATTGGACCCTACGGGGAGATTAGTATTAATGTGTAAGGCACTCTGGACTCACCTTCGTGGGAGTTTTAATGCATTCGTTCGATCCTCTCTGTGTTTCCAAGTGATTTACCGGGTGTAAACCCGGCAATACTCAACGGGATGCTTCTTTATTATCGCTTAGTGACCAAATGGAGTGGTTTAGGCGATAGTACGGAATTATCTCGGGTGGAGTTGTCACAGCTGGTATCAGAGCGATTGAATGCACTAGGGTGATTAGCTTAATACTAATCACATGTTTTACAATAAAACTGGCCAAGCTTGATTGGATTTCGAAAATCTGTTGGATCGTTAAAGAATGATCTAGATCGAGAGGCCCTAGAGGGAATTTTGGGTTCTTTAAGGTGGCATAAGAATCTATGGTTTATTTTGCTAACTTCCAGCACTCTACTTTATGTCAGACTTACTTTATTGCACAACCAAACTAGATGAGCCACGTGTTTCATACGTGCGCTGTTCTGCATCACGGGAATTGCGAGGGTTGATGGAGTGATCCCTTCCATGGATCCCATCTTCGCGTCTAGATATGGGTTGTGGTGTCGCCACGTGTCTCATACGTGTGCATTCTGCATGTCGATCATGCGAGGCAAGGATACACTCCATTCAAACGGAGGGTTTCCGAGGTTGGACGCTGTCCATGCAGCGGCTTTACGCATGGATACCGTTTCTACAAGTGAACGGTAATGTATGTGGACGCTTTCGTGACGTGCTGGAACGAAAGGTTCGTTTTCTGCAGGTACACTAACCACGCTTGTAAGTCGTTAAGTGTGAATCGAATAGCTCCGACTAGTTATTATAAGGAGAGCCGATTATAAGCTTGTCAAAGGCATTAACCACGTCTTTTGGATCCATTTGTGTGAGGTCATACAAGGCATGTGCATGCATAATTAAAATCTTGATAAGCCTAAAATTGGTTCCCAATTGCTTGAATAATTTTGCTAGGGTAAGGTTTCCGCTCTTTTGCATTTAGGAAAATGTTGGCAGATTCTGTCTCTGTCATTTCACAATTTTTGCAGCCAAATCTGTAAGGAATCTGACTAGACATCCTTTAGGAAAGTTGTTTCTTGTGAAATTGAGCATCCGCTGTGAATTTTCCAGGATTTAGGAGTTTTCTTTAGAAAGTTATGCCCAGTTTAGTTCGTCCCTGTTCTGCTGTGTTCAGAACAGATTTCTTCTGCGGATGAAAATTTTCGATCATGTTCCAATCCAATCTAGCCCTACCATTGAATACCAAAGGAGTGCATAATTAAGTCACCGAGTTGCTACAAAGAATTGGTAATTTTAGGGTTATAGGTTCTGAGTTATGAATTTTTGATTCACAACCCCCGAACTTTACGCCATCATTTTATGCGTACTCATTTCGAGTTTTGGCATATCTTTCACCTTTTGCTGATGGCTGCCCTGAATTTCACCAAATTGATAATTCAACTACCCTTTTTCCTAATTGAAATCTTAGGAAAGTTGGAAACCTTTAGTAGTGGTCTGGGGAGGCAACATCCCCTTGTAATCACGAGAACTTAACTCTGTACATGTGTTCGCCTCTGGTTCTGACATTTGTCACTTATTCCAGATGTCTGCCTCCGGAACCATGAACGTTGACACACAGGCATGGACTCACTTGAACTGCCTCGAGGAGGGTGGTTTTCCTGCACTTTTGTGGGACACTCTAAAGGACCTTGGGTACACAGTGTATCCCGAGTACTCGGCACGTGAGCTCATGACAACAGGCCAACTGCTTCGTTGGGAAGTGAATGTAAAGATCCCTGTGTGTCCGACACATCCTACTTGGGAAGAGTGGGAGGTGAAGGCACAAGGGTGGAAATTGGCTGGCACCATGCAAAAGGCTGCGTTGGAAGCACTCACAACTTTTTGTGAGAAGCATGCCGAATTGGTAGCTAGTACTACAGCTAAGGTGATTCCATCACCTAAGCAGCATTCCGGGTAGGGTATCGAACGCGAAGCTTTTCTCTCCGCTCAGGGGAATCCTCACTATAGTCCTGAACTTGACACCTCAGTCCGTTTCTCCAAAGCTATGTTGGACCTCTATCAATCAATGGTTGGAGAAAGTATGTTCTATAGGCACCAAATTTATAGACAGCAAGTCAACGGTGCAGGAGCTATCGCCCAAGAGTTGAAGGACGCTCGAGCAACGATAGCCAATCTTAAGAAGAAAAGAAGAAAGGACAAAAGAACAATACAAGAATTGAGCGAAGTCATTCATGAACAGAACTTCTTGTTGCAGCATAATGATCAATATATGCTTGACTTAGAGAATCAACTAGAAGCCTGCAGCTGCGAGCCCACCTCCTAATCCAGAAGAGGAAGAAGATCCCGAAGAGATCCAAGGAGAATCTGGAGTGGAGTCTGGACCCGCTTCACCTTAAGTGAACTTAGGCTAGAAGTGTATCTAGTTGATGTTAGTTACGCTTTCAATAAAGTAATGTGTTGTAAGAATGGGTCTTGAAATGACGTTGGCTATGATCGACTTGGACCATGTGATGGATATCAACTTATGTTAAATGTTGGGAAATCTTGCTCGCTGACTGTTATCATGTTGCATGTGCGTACCGAGAATTATGGTGATTTACGTACACCTAGGCCTTAGGTGGCAACAACTAGGCGAAATCTCGGTTACGAAATTTTTCGGGCATGATAATGTTGGAAATTGACTTAAAGTCGCCTACCAATCTTGGGGCGCATGAAATCATGCATCCACTGACCGAAAATGAGAATTTTCGGTGTATAAGCAAGGATTATGAACTTTATGCTTATGACTGCCGTGCGGCCCGATTCTAAAAAGTTACCTCGAATGAGTTTTCGTCGTACATATTCTACTTGTTAATTTATATGAGCAAGCTTATGGATATGTGTTTAATGAGAGATCAAAATTTTTAGATGGTCGGAGCGACACGTAACACCCCCAACGGTTTTGACGCATCGGGTAATGGTGATCTACCACTGCCGCCACCCATGACGCCAGTGGAGACTTTCATGGCCGCTCAGACTGAAGTGTTGCGCCAGATTCTGCAGACGCAACAGCAAATCGCACAACAGATGCACCAGAGACCACCAGTGGGAGCTAATCCAGATGGACCGCAGATGGTTACCACATATTCCCAGTTTATCGGGATGAAGCCCCCAACCTTCACCAAAGCCGAAGAACCCCTTGATGCAGATGCATGGATTAGGGCCATTGAGGCCAAATTCTCTGCATTTGTCCTGCCTTGTTCTGAGGAGCACAAGGCTAGATTTGCAGCCTTGCAGCTTCGTGGAGAAGCCTTAATGTGGTGGGAGCACTTTAAGATCATGCAACCTGCTGGACATGAAGTTACTTGGACGGAATTCAAGAGAGCTTTCAAGGACCACCACATCCCAAAAGGACTCATGGTCAGAAAAATGAAAGAGTTGCTTGCTCTTAAGCAAGGTGATGACACAGTGTATCAGTATGCACAGAAGTTTAATAGCCTTTGCCAGTATGGAGAACATCACGTGGACACCGATGCCAAAAAGATGGAGCGTTTCCGTGATGGTCTCAGGGGCGAGTTGTATGAAAGACTAAACCTAGTAGAGCCAAACAGTTATCATGAGTTAGTGAACAAAGTGTCGGGGACCGCCCTAAGGGTCCCCTCAAACAATGGGGGAACCCCTATCCAAATTCCCGCATCAACATAAGCTAAGCCTAACCATGCGGAAACTAACCATGCGGGATACGACCCATGCAAGAAGACTTCGGAGGCCCACCAAGGCGGCCCGCCTAGGAAGACCCCTCGAGCGAGGCTCCGCCTCGCCCGAGGGCATGCTCCCTCCTCGAACGGGCTCCGCCCCGTTCGAGGGGCAACTCCCTCCTCGAACGGGTTCCGCCCCGCTCGAGGGGCGGCCCTTCCCTCGAGCGGTCCCGCCCCGCTCGAGGGCGCGCTCCCCCCTCGAGCGAGTTTCGCCTCGCTCGAGGGTCCGCTCCGCCCTCGGCCGGGGGCCCGCCACGATCACGGGCGCCCCGCACGCGTGCGCCGGCCCCGTACTTGGGCATTTAACGCCCCGACGCCGCGGACGGCGCCATCATGCGCCGGGGCTCACGCCCCGTGCCGCCGCACCAACTCCCCGGGGAAGGAGCCCATCCCCGCCCCCGTGGGATGGACCGTGCGGTACGGCCGGTGTCGTCCCGTGACACCGTGCGCACGCCGCCGTACGCGGCTAACGCGCCCGACCCTCGAAAGGGGGCCGGCGCACCCTCGATTCCACTTTCCCGTGACCTTGCGGGTTAGGTAAGGGGCGCTAGGCGGTGGACGGCCATCCCGGCCACCGTAACGGCGCGGCCGCCGTACCCACGCATGCGGGCGCACGCCCGACTCCGCAGCGCACGCCCAAGCACCGCAGCGGCAACCACTCCGCCACCGCGAGCTCATTGGGAAGGAACGCCGTTCGCCCGCTCCCCGTACCCCGTACCGGTCATCATCGACACCTCCCTCGAAGCCTACCGGAGAACGCCATCACCGTCCGCCGCCTCCTACCCTCGAACCGCCACTGTTCGGGAACGAAGTAGGCCATCATGGCCGGATCGCAGCATGGATCGTTCGGACGATCGCCCGCTCTACACCGTAGCACGACGTGCTCCTACACGTAGCTAGGTAGCGCGGCGTGCATGTAACTCGCCGCCCCCTTGGCCTATAAAAGGGGAAGCGAGCCCCCGGCCCGCGGGGGACGAACCCGAGAGGAACACGGCGCATTGTGCACTCACTCTCTTATTCTCCCATAACATCTCCGGCCACCCACCGGGGACTTGGAAGCCACGCTTCTTCTCCCACCTTGCTTGTACTTGCCCCACTACAAGCACCCCCGGTGCCGAGCAATATAGTGCCACGAGCACGCCACCGCCGGACGTACGGCCCCCTCGGCGGAACCGGGATAAACCTTGTGTCATTTGTTGCTTAGCATCGACCATAGAGGGATAGACTTAGGCGTTATCTACCGGTTAGTGTCGGGACCATATTCCGCACCGACGCTTGGCGCCCACCGTGGGGCAAACGAGCGCCTAAGGTCATTTCGCTAACTCCCTCCATGGTGATTCGCACCGAGTACCGTAGCAACCGCTACAACATGGGTAGCTCGGACCCCCTTCCGGCCGGGCTCGAGATCCGCTTCGGGGACTTGAACTTCCGGGCCACGGGGCATGGCTATCTCATGCGCCTCACCAACCGTGAGGAGCTACGCGCGCGCGGGAGGCCGGGTCCGCTCGGTCTCCGCCGCGCGCACGACACCGGCGCGGGCACCGCGGGCACGGATGCGCGGGTCCGTCGACGCCGCGACGCCGCCGCCGCTCCGGCTACGCCGCGCCGGCGCGCGGTCCGAGCGGCGGCGGCGGCCGAGCGCGCCGCCCGGCGCGGTGCGCCCAACGTCACGACGGCCGCCACCACCCCGGCGGGACCGCGTGCGGTCTCGGGACCGCGCGTCCCCATCGGGGCCGCGTGGCGTCACTACGGCCTACAACGCCAACGTCAACACGACAATGCGCGGGTGCCGCCCGGTCGGCACGTCTTCGTCGCCGGGGATCCCGGCACTTCGGCGGCGGACGAGTCGTCCCCGGGCTCCGTCGACACGATGCCACCCGCCAACCGTCATGGGTACGCGGAGTGGGACTTTTCCGGTGTGCCGGACCCCGGGCCGCGTTCGGGCGCTTCCTCGACGCCACGGACTACGGGTTCGGCCGCTCCGACGACTCCAAAGACCGGGAGCTACGACCCCACGCGGGAATGCCGCGCCGTCATCACCAACGACCCGGCCAACGCCGCCGGTGCGGCGGCGCCGGAGATGGGGAAGTCACGCCGGCCCCCGGGGGTTGCCACGCGCCCGGCCGCGGGGCCAAGCGCACCCGCCGGGGCCGACGTCGACGCGCGGCCGGCCCAAGCTCGCGAGCTCGAGGCCAAGCCGGCGAGGAGTACGGACCGTGCGGCTACTCCGCGCCCTCGATGGCGGGGGAGGCCTCCGCGCGCGGCCGAACGCGCACGGGAGTTAGGCCGACAAGTCCGCGACCGCCTCAACCCCCGTCCCCAACGTCGACAACGCGGATACTCCACCGCGAGCGAGCCAAAAGCTCATCGCCGCCGCGACACCGCCGCGCGCCATGCCGCACCCTCGACCCCCGAGGCTCGAGACATGCACCGCGAGGTGCGGACCCTCCTTGAGCAAGCGGCCGTCCAGCGAGGCCGAGAGCTCGGCCTCACGCATCCTCCAACAGGGGGACGCGTGGGGTGATGATCCAGCACCAGGGGGCGAACCCTCGGTGCATGCGGGTCAACCTGCTGACCATGGACGCACGCCGGCCAAGGAACGGCTCCTCGACACACGCAGGGCGCTGGATGGCGACGCCCGCAACGTCATCAACGCCAGGCGCACCAGCAAGGCGGACGCGCGAGCGGCCGGGGGCTACCACCCTCGAAGGGGTGGGCGCTACGACGCCGGTGAGGATCGCTCCCCGACGCCGGAGCCCCCGGCACCCGTGTGTTCAGCGGGGAGATCCGCACGGCGGCGTTCCCCCCGCCGCTTTCGTCAACCCACGACGATCATCAAGTACAACGGGGAGACGGACCCTCGTGTTTGGCTCAACGATTACCGCCTAGCTCCGTCGCTGGGCGGGGGCCACCAACGACGAAGTAATCATCCGCAACTTGCCCCTGCATCTGGGTGATGCGGCCCGACATGGCTCGAGCACTTGCCCGCCAGCCAGATCCACAACTGGGACGATCTAGTCCACACTTTCGTGGGCAACTTCCAGGGCACATACGTGCGCCCCGGGAACTCCTGGGATCTGCGCTCCCCGCACGCGAAGCCGGGCGAGTCGCCGCGGGACTTCATACGGCGCTTCTCCAAGCGCCGCACGAGCTCCCCGGCCGTGGCACGGTCGAGAGATCGTGCACGCGTTCCTCGAGGGCACCACGTGCCGGGACCTTGTGCGCGAGCTGGGACGTAGCCCGCCCACGGACTCGAACGAGCTGTTCGACATTGCCACCAGCTTCGCCTCCGGAGAGGAGGCCGTGGGGGCGATCTTCGACGGCAAGAAGGGCAAGCGCTCCGAGGACACGCCCGCGGAGGGCAGCGGGTCCAAGGAGCCACGCCGCAACGACAAGCGGGGCAAGAAGGGGAAGAAGCCGCGCCGCGAGGCGCGCGAGCGAGGGGCGCAACGGCGGCAATGCCGAGGCCCTCGGCCGTTGACCCGGCCCGACGGGGCCCTCGACCGGCTCCTCGAGGCCCGGGGGTGTTCGATGACATGATGAAGAAGCCATGCCCCTACCACAAGACCCCCGTGAACCACACTCTTGAGCAAAGGCGACATGCTCAAGAAGTTCTACGGCCGTGCCGCCGCGAAGGAGGCAGAGGCCAAGAAGGATGGGGGCGATGGCGACGCGGGCGGTTTCCCCGCTGTCGAAAATGTGTTCCTCATTTTTGGAGGACCTACCGTTGACATGTCAACCCGGCGGCAGCAAGAAGGAGCGGCACGAAGTCCTCGCCGCGGAGAGGGCACCTCCGGCCTTTCTCAACTGGTCGAAGGATGCCATCACCTTTAGCCGGGATGATCACCCAAATCGCATCCCGAACCCGGGCCAGTACCCCCTGGTGGTCGATCCCATCATTGGGAACGCCCGGTTTTCGAAGGTCCTTATGGACGGAGGCAGTAGCCTCAATATCCTCTTCGCGCACACGTTGCGCCTGATGGGGATTGGGCTGGACCAACTGCGGCCCAGCACAAAGCCGTTTCACGGCATCGCGCCTGGAAAGCAGGTTCAACCCCTCGGGCAGATCGATCTGCCCGTCTGGTTTGGGACCCCCAAGAATTTCCGCAAGGAAACCCTCACATTCGAAGTGGTGGGATTCAAAGGGGCCTACCACGCCATCCTCGGGCGACCGTGCTATGCCAAGTTCATGGCGGTCCCCAACTACACGTACCTCGAAGATGAAGATGCCGGTCCAAACGGCGTCATCACCGTCGGGTCGTCGATCGAGCATGCATTCGACTGCGACGTCGAGTGCGTGGAGCATGCGGAAGCACTAGCGCTGGACGAAGCGCTGGTGAACACACTGGAGAAGATGGTCAACGACGACCTCAACTCCACCACCAAGCACGTCGGCACGTTCGAGGCCGCCGAGCAAGCCAAAGGGGTCCCCCTCGACCCATCGGCCCCCGAGGGCAAGGCTTTGAGGGTCAGCTCGACCCTCGATCCTAAATAGGAAGCAGTGCTCGTCGACTTCCTCCGCGCCAACGCCGACGTTTTTGCGTGGAGCCCCTCGGACATGCCAGGCATCCCGAGGGAGGTCGCCGAGCACTCCCTTGATATCTCCGCCTAACGCACGCGGCCGTTCGGCGGCGGCCGCGCCGCTTCGACGAGGAACGGCGACGGGCGATCGGAGTGGAGCTGCGGAAGCTCCTCGAGGCCGGATTCATCAAGGAAGTGTTCCACCCAACATGGTTAGCTAATCCCGTGCTTGTAAAAAAGAAAAATGGGAAGTGGAGGATGTGTATCGACTACACCGGCCTCAATAAAGCATGTCCAAAAGTTCCCTTTCCTTTACCACGCATAGATCGGATCATTGATTCCACCGCCGGGTGTAAACTACTCTGTTTCCTTGATGCCTATTCGGGATATCATCAAATAAAAATGAAAGAGTCCGACCGGCTCGCGACTTCGTTCATCACACCGTTCGGGACGTTCGTTACGTCACGATGCCTTTTGGCCTCGAAACGCGGGCGCAACATACCGGCGCCGCATGCGGCACGTTTTTGGGGACCATATCGGGCGGACGGTCGAGGCTTACGTAGACGACATCGTCGTCAAAACCGAGAAGGCGGACGACCCGGTCGGGCGATCTTGGCATCGCATTCGGTTGCTCGCGGGCCAACGGGGTCAAGCTCAACCCCGAAAAATGTGTCTTTGGAGTGCCGCGGGGCATGCTCCTAGGATACATCGTCTCCCGCCGGGGAATCGAGGCCAACCCCGAAAAGGTCGCGGCCCTCGAGCGAATGGGTCCACTTCGGGACCTCAAAGGGGTGCGAAGGTGTTGGGGTGCCTTGCCGCCCCGAGCCGCTTCGTCTCGAGGCTCGGTGAGAAGGGTCCGCCCCTCTACCGGCTGCTCAAGAAGCACGAGCGCTTCTCTTGGACCGCCGAGGCCCAGGAAGCGCTCGACAAGCTGAAGGCATCTCTGACGCACGCCCCAATCCTTACGCCGCCGCGAGACGGCGAGCCCCTCCAACTCTACGTGGCCGCAACCACCCAGGTGGTCAGCGCCGTGATCGTCGTGGAGCGCACGGAGGAAGGGCATGCCCCCGCCCGTGCGGAGGCCGGTCTACTACATCGGCGAAGTCCTATCGGACACGAAGACGCGCTACCCCCGTGTCCGAGAGGCGTTGTACGCGGTAGTCCTCGCGCGGCGCAAGCTCCGCCACTACTTCGAGGCCCACCCGCATTTACGGTGGTCTCTTCCTTCCCATTAGGAGAGATCATTCGCAACCCCGACGCGGCGAGCGTGAATTGCCAAGTGGTCCGTGGAGTTGATGGGCGAGACGCTCGCCTACGCCCCGCGCAAGGCCATCAAATCGCAAATCCTAGCCGACTTCGTCGGCCGAATGGACGGACACACACCGCCGCCGCCCCAAATTCAAGCGAGTCCGGACTCGTTCTTCGACGGCTCGGTGATGAAGACAGAGCGGGCGCGGGCTCGCTCTTGTGTCACCCCTCGGGGAACACATGCGCTACGCGGTGCGCCTCCACTTCCCCGCGTCTAACAATATGGCGGAATACGAGGCCCTCCTCTGCGGCCTCAAGATCGCCATTGAGTTGGGCATCAAGCGCCTCGATGTGCGAGGGGATTCGCAGCTCGTGATCGACCAAGTCATGAAGAACGCGAGCTGCCACGACGACAAGATGGAGGCCTACTGCAAGGCCGTGCGGGCCCTCGAAGACAAGTTCTACGGCATCGAGCTCAATCATGTACCCCGCCGGTACAACGAGGAGGCGAGATGAACTTGCCAAGATCGCGTCCGGCGGATCACCGTTCCCCCGAACGTTTTCGCGCGCGACATCGCACGGCCATCGGTCACCTTCGAGCCCTACCCCTCGAGCGACGGCGGACCCTCGGGGCTCCCTCGAATCCGGCGGGTGCGGAACCCATGGAAGAGGACCCCTCGAACGAGGCGTACGTGCTCTCCCTTCTCGAGGGGTACGGCTCCCACGAGGCCGTCGCAATGGACATCGAGCCGGCTCCCGCCCGTGCGGACCGGCGGGGAGAAGTACATCGCCCGGATTGCTCGAGGGGAGCTCCCGCGCGACCGGGCCGCGGCCGTGCGCATCGCCGGGATGGCCAAATCATTCACTCTCGTCGACGGCGAGCTGTACAAGCGCGCCGCGTCGGGCATCCTCCAGCGGTGTATACCCATTCCCGAAGGGCGCGAGCTCCTACGGGACATCCACGCGGGGATCTGTGGCCACCACGCCGCGCCGCGCACCCTCGTCGGCAACGCGTTCCGCCAAGGCTTCTATTGGCCTACCGCGGTCGCAGACGCCAACGAAATCGTGCGCACTTGCGAAGGGTGCCAGTTCTACGCTCGCAGGACCAACTTGCCAGCTCACGCTCTGCAAACAATCCCCGTAACATGGTCGTTCGCTGTGTGGGGGTTGGACATCGTCGGGCCCCTGCGGAAGGCGCCCGGGGGCTTCACCCACCTGCTGGTTGCAATTGACAAGTTCTCCAAGTGGGTGGAGGTGCGCCCCATTACGAATCTGAGGGCTGAGCAGGCGGTCACGTTCTTCACGGACATCGTCTACCGCTTTGGAGTGCCAAACTCCATCATCACAGACAACGGGTCCCAGTTCACGGGCCGGAAGTTCTTGGAATTCTGCGACAAGTTCCACATCCGCGTGGATTGGGCAGCTGTGGCACACCCACAGACCAACGGCCAAGTAGAACGTGCCAACGGCATGATCCTACAGGGCCTCAAACCCAGGATTTTCGACCAGCTCAACAAATCTGGCCGGAAATGGCTCCAAGAACTGCCAGCAGTCGTGTGGAGCCTAAGGACTACCCCAAGCGAGCCACCGGGTTCACCCCGTTTTTCCTAGTCCACGGCGCGGAGGCCGTCCTCCCCACGGATGCGGAATACGGGTCGCCCAAAGTTCGAGGCTACAACGAGGATGCTAACCAGCGAGCCCGCGAGGACTCGCTGGATCGGCCGGACGAAGTACGCCTCGTGGCGTTGATGCACTCCGCAAGATATCAACAGTCCCTACGGCGCTACCAAGCGCGCAAGATACGTCGGAGGGATTTCAACGAGGGGGATTTGGTCCTAAGGCTACGCCAAGACAACCGAGGGCGCCACAAGCTATCGCCCCCATGGGAGGGACCCTACGTCGTGGTGAAGGTGCTCAAACCAGGCACGTACAAGCTTGCCAACGAGGACGGCGAAGAACTCACCAACGCTTGGAACATCCAACGGCTACGTCGCTTCTACCCTTAGCTAGGATTTCCAAATATTTTCTGTTGTACAAATACACGGCCAACGCCCCAGTTGGTGTCACCTATGTAAATACTCCAAGTATAATAAAAGGGCAACTCGGCTTTCCCCTGAAACCCAAGTTACCCTCGGGGGCTACTGCGGGGGGGCACCCCCCCCCCCCAAATGGTCCCATTTTTTTCGCGCAAAAAACGTAATAACACGCGCTAAGTTTGTTCCCCACTTCAACCTCGAGCCATGATTCGAACAGGGCGTAGGCGGCACAGCGGAAGGAGCGCGCGAGCCGAGACACCTACGCCGCGCGGCTATGGCCCGTCTCTCTCGCCCCCAACCCGCCGGGCCCCCGCGAAAGGCGGACTCCCCTAACTAGAATCTACTCGGGAAGAAGAAGAAGCAAAAAGCGCAATAAGCAAGCGATTTCATTTACAAACTGACCATGTTCACGAAACTACTTGTTTGTTTACAAGAGGCCACGAGGCCAGAGTTCTGACACACATAAACAAAAAATGGGCCTAGCGCCCGTGTGCTTTCGAGGCGGGTGGAGCGGCGGCATCGGCCGGCGTCCGGGAAGAGGAACTCTTCGAAGGCCTCGGCGAGCGACTCGGCGGCGTCGGCGAGCAAGCGCGTCCGCACGCTCCATGGCCACCTCGTCCTCGACGCCCTCGGGCACGATGTAGCCTTCCGCTACCGCCTCGAGGTTGACCTCGTAGTGGGATCGCACCACTCCGAGGGCCTTCGCACGCCCGGGTGCAACGCCCGACGCACCCGCCCCGTGACGTGGCCGCCGAGGGCGCGTAGGCGGCCGGCCGCCGAGCCGCCGGCCCGGGCATCGCCTTCCTCGACGACGCGACGGGTCTCGAGGGCCGCGTCCCGCGCTCCTCCCCGCAGCTCTGCTCGCAGGAGTTGTAGGAGGCTTGCGGGGCCTCGGCCCGCCGGCGCCGTGTCCCGGGCGTGCGCAAGCACGGGAGCGACGAGACGACAAGAAATCGAAAAGGGGAAACGAACCCTCTAAAGCAAAAACTAACGAGCAGGGTCAGACAATAGCTTACCTTCGATTTGTCTCCTCCCCAGATCGAGGTCGCGGGCGCGGACTCCAGCGCCGCCTCGAGGCTTCGGACGGTCTCGCCTTGCTCGACGAGGGCCATCTCTTGGGCGGCATTGCTGATGCTGAGCGTCAACGCCTCATCCTCAACCTCGGAGAATGCGGCGTTCCGCTCCTCCAGCGACTTCTCCGCCGCCTCGCGAGCAACACGCTCCCGCTCCAGCGCCGTCCCGGCGTCGCCAAGGGCGACTCGCTCTCCGCCGGAGCCGCCCCTCGGCCCCCTGGCGGGCGATGCGCTCTTGCTGGAGCTGCCCCTCGCCGGCGACGAGAGCCGCGGCCTTGACATCGAGGGCGGCCTTCGTGTCGTCGGCCTCCTTGGCGCGCCGCTCCCGCCCGCGCGCCCGCTCCTCGCCCCGGCGCCGCCGCGCCCGCGCCCCCTCGAGCGACGTGCGGAGCTCCCGGGCCTCGGCGCGAGCGGTGGCCACCTCCGCCTCCCGGGGTGGCGGCCGGCCGTCCGCGTCTTGTCCGAGTCCTCGCGCGCATTCCACGGCGCCTCGTCACGATCGACGAGGGCTGCGCGAATCCGCCCGAGACTCGAGTCACGCGCCGCGTCCCCGCCCGAGCTCTCGGGAAGCACGTCGCACCACGCCATCGCCCGTAGACCGACGGTGTCCCGGCGTCCTAAGAGCTTCCGCAAGCGCGTCGAAAGCGCTGCATCGCTCCCGGAGCTGGCGGGCCTCGGCGTTCACCTGGTCGAACGCGCTATACTTTTCACGAGCGCGGCGCTCGAGCTCCCCGGCATCCACACATCGAATCTCGCAAGTGTCAAGGCTTGAATGCAGCACGCGAAAACGAAATAAGGAAGGGAGACGAGCAACCGTGGCTCACCTGGAAGACGATCCAGGCCGGGCCGCTGTGGACCCGCAGCGCTTCGTTCAACGCGCGGTTGAGCGTGGCGCCGTGGGCTCAGGAGCTCGCCCCGCAGCTCCCGCTCCCTCTCGGGCGTCGCCGAACGCCGGGGGATCCTCCACGGCCCCTCCCACCCGGGCGGGGCGACCGCATGGGAGGATGAGGCCTCGGCGTCGTGCCCTCGGCCCCCCACTATCATGTGACCCTCGTGTCGCCTCACGAGGGCCCTCTCCTGGGGCTCAGGAGAGTTCGTGGGCCGCCCCGGCCCACCGGTTCCACCCGGGCGGCGAGGAGTCATCCGAGAGCTCCACCACCTCCGCCGGGGACCGCCGGCAGGGCGGAGCCGCCCGCTCCGCCTCCGCCGGCGCCTCCACCCGCGCCTCCGCGGCCGCGGGCGCCCGTTGTGGCGCCGTTGCCGCCACCTCCGTCCGCGCCGCCACGTCCGCGGGCGCTCCCGCGGGTTGCGCCCGCTCCGCCTCCTCCGCGGTGGCCGCCACCGCGGGTGGCACCCCCACCGTAGCCGCCGTTGCGGCCCCGCGCCTCCATGGCGACCGGCGCCGGCCGCCCCCGGCGACCTGCGGGCCGCGCCGCGGCGGGCTGATCCACCGGCCGAACCTCGAAGCCCCGGCCCCGGCCTTGCGCGCTCGTGCCCGCCGCCGCGCGCCGTTCTCCGGGCGCGACCCCCCTCGACGAACGCCGCCGGTGGGGATCGACGCGTCCGTCCTCAACACCTTGGCCGGTGCAAGAGGAGGGACGGTTGGCACCGCCCGCGGAAACACGAACGGAGGATTAGAGCGTCTAATAACCAGCAAATTAAGGCAAAGCAAAGGAAGAACGGGTTCCTTACCTTGCGGAGGAAAAGGCCCGCTTCCTTTTCCTCGAGGCCTCCGACGAGGCCGGCGCGGGGGCCGCGCCTGCCGCGGCACCTCCCCGACGGCGCCGCCGCACGCGCGGGCACGCCCACCTCACGCGTGGGCGCGTCCGACGCCGCCACCACGCGCGGGGGCACGCTAGCCCCGCGCGCGGCGCGCCCACCGACGCGCCCCTCGACGAGGACGCCGCGCGCGCGGACGCGCTCCCCGCCACGCGCGGGCGCGCTTGACGCGCGCGCGCGGAGGCCGTCCGCGCGCGCGCCTCCGTGGCGCGCGCCGGCACCTCCGCGGCGCGTGCCGCCCCCGACGACGACCGCCCGGCGGCGGACGCCGACGCGCCCGCCCCGTGCAAAGCCACCCCCGACGCCGCGCGAGATCCGGCGACGGGGCGCGGGCCGCCACCCCCGCTCCGAGGGGCCCTCCCCCTCGTACTCTTCCTCCTCGTCCCGGTCCGAGGACGAGGGCTCCTCGATGTCCGGGGAGGAGAGCCCCGCCTCCTCTCGCCGCCGATATTCCGCGGACCGTGCGTCGCGGCGCGCTTGGCGCCGCCTTGCGTGTTCCCGGCTCCGCGCGCCGCCCGCTCCCCGCCGCTCCCGGCGCGCCGCCCGCCGAGCGCACGGGAGTCGGGGGTGGGTGGAACGGACTTGGCGGCATTGAATCGCACCACCGCGCGCGAGGAGTAACAATGGCGCGTCGAAATCAAAAACAAGACCAAGGATGGAAGCGAAATCAGGAACTCTACTCACCAGCGGGCCCGTGGGGAGCATCTCGATATCCCACGGGGTCCGACCCGCAGTGGCGGCGTCCCGGTGTCGACGGCACTCCGCGCCCGGGTGAGCGCGTACGGCCGCTCCAGCGGCGTCGGGAGCATCCGCGACCTCGCCGTGGTCGACGGGGTTGGCCGCCTCCGTCATCTCGAAGATGCAGAGGGGCCTCTCCATCAACGGCACGACTCGCCGGTGATGAAGAAAGGCGAGGACGCCCATCGCGTTGAGCCCTTCCCTCGCCAGCCGCTGCAAGGCGGCGAGGACGGACCCCCCCGGCGCGCCCGATGGTTGGCCGTGGGCAACCCGTAGCCCCAGCAGTCCGGCCTCTTCTTGAACACCCGGCCGGTGTAGGGAGGAAGGCCGGGCTCGGCGTTGCGCAGATAAAACCATCCCCGCTCCCAGCCGGCGTTGTTCGTCGTCATGGTGCAGGGGATGTAGAACTCCTTGAGCTGCCCCCCGCAAGGCGAGCGACATCCCGCCGGCGCGCACCGCGCGGCGGGGTCCCTCGGCTCCGACGTGGGCTGCGTGATGAGCTCCGCGCGGAAGAGGTGTACCCGCAGCTCCCAATTGGCGGGATCCCCCGGTACCCTTCGCGGACGCCCACGAACGTGGCCGCTCGCGAGATAGCGTTGGGGGCGAAATTGTGCGGCTCCACTCCATAGTGGTAGCACAATGCCCGCATGAATGTGCTCGCTGGCGCGTTGAAGCCGCGCTCGTGGTAGCGGAGGAAGCTCACCACGTAGCCCTCCCGGCGGATTGGGCTCAAGGTGTGACGATGGCGGCACGATCCACTCCGCCGGGCGCCCTTCTTCGTTGGCCGAGAGCTGGCCGGCGGCGACCGCCGCCCCGGGCGAGCCGGGTCACGGTCGACTTCTCCCATGCGTATGGCTCCGGGACCCTAATCGGAAGCCGAGGCGGCGCCATAAGGAAGGACGAACAGAGCGAGGGCGGAGGACAAGGAAGCGAGAAAAAAGCTCTAAGCGAAACCGCGCGGTGGCGAGAGCAAGACGAAGGCGAAGGGACGGAGGACCGAAAACGGTGAGGAGCCAAGGTAAAAAAACCACCGTCCCTTCCTCACCGCAGCTTTATAGGCAACCGGCGAGTTCTCCGAGCGCACGCCTCGCCAACAAGAATCGGCAGGAATCTTTCCATCGCGTCGACGGGCGGGCCCCACCACGACCGCAGCGACTCTAACACCGCAGCGGGTCATCATTACGGCGAGACCGGCGGCGACCGAGGCGAAACCGTCACGTCCGCCGGCCACGTCGCCCACTACGCGCGCGCGCGCGCCGCGCGCCGCCAAAAAGGCGCGCCCGCGCCGCAAAACCCGCGGCCACGCCCGCGGGGCAATTAAATGCCCGGCCCCTTGCCAAGCAAGGAGAGCCCTCGAGCGAGGCGAATCCTCGGCTCGAGACAAAGGTGACCCTCGATGGATGACAGCGTGAGAAGGTCGCCGGGACCTCGCTCGGTGTAGAGCGGGCGGCCGCGGGCACCCATGCCACGTGAAGCCCTCGAGCGGCATGACCCTCAACTCGAAACAAGGCGACCCTCGATGGGATATCAGCGTGAGAAGGTCGCCCGGACCTCGCTCGATGTAGAACGGACCACCGCGGGCACCCATGCCACGTAGGACCCTCGAGCGGCATGACCCCCAACTCGAGACGATGTCAACCCTCCGAAAGAAGGCATGCGCGTGAGAGGATCGCCCGGGTCACGCTTGAAATAGAGCGACACCGAAAGCACTCATACCGCGCCACGCCGCCAACAAGCACCTCGAGGGCCGGTACGCCCAGACCCCTCGACGGCCGCAAACGTGAAAAGACGGGGCCGGCCAAGGCACGGCCCCGCACGGCCTTACTGATCAGGGGTTCGAAGCCTGACCCTCGACGGGTTCGAACAGGCGCCCCGCATCTCGCAGTTAGGGACGACGAGGGCACGCGCATTCGAGCCGTACCCCGAGCCCGTCGGCTCGAGGGTGCCCCACATGTCGTGTTCGAGAGCCAGCGAGGGCGCCTAGCGGGGGGATCCCACCGAGGGAGAGCTTCCGCGCCCTCGGTCCCTAGCGAACGGGACCGAGCCCCACCTAGCAAACCCACGCAAGCGCTTCCATGGACGTGTCTCCGACCGCGCGGCCCTACCCTTATCGAACGGGGCATGGACGTCCACCTGAACCACCCGCTAGCAGCTCGAAGAGGAATCCGCGATTCGCGACCCGCTCGATGGGAGTCGTGGAAACCTCACCTCCCGACCCGCGGAGGGACGGCGAGGGCGCGATAAAAAACAAGTCGTCGGGCTCGACCCGATCGCCTCGAACGAGCCAAGGCTCGGGGGCTTGGCGCACGGCTACACCTCCTTGGAATTGCACCCGCCGGGAGACAAAGGACGGGGAGCGTGCACCCCCGATGCCGCTGAAATACCGCCGATGCCGGTTGGCATATGTGCCACGCCTTTCGACCGAATTGCTCGCGGTTAACCCCCGCAGGGAGAGCCCACACTCCCGCAGGGCTTCGGGGGGCTAGACCCGCGGGTCCGCCGACGCGGCCCCACGGATAGCGTTCGCAAACAAGGAGGGAAGAACGTCCTATCGCAGGGGTTCCGGCATCTGCGGGAGCCTCAATGGCGAACCCGCAGATGCTCGGGGGCTACTGTCGGGGACCGCCCTAAGGGTCCCCTCAAACAATGGGGGAACCCCTATCCAAATTCCTGCATCAACATAAGCTAAGCCTAACCATGCAGAAACTAACCATGCGGATACGGCCCATGCAGCAAGACTTCGGAGGCCCACCAAGGCGGCCCGCCTAGGAAGACCCCTCGAGCAGGCTCCGCCTCGCCCGAGGGCATGCTCCTCCTCGAACGGGCTCCGCCCCGTTCGAGGGGCAACTCCCTCCTCGAACAGGTTCCGCCCCGCTCGAGGGGCGGCCCCCTTCCCTCGAGCGGTCCCGCCCGCGCGAGGGCGCGCTCCCCCTCGAGCGAGTTTCGCCTCGCTCGAGGGTCCGCTCCGCCCTCGGCCGGGGCCCGCCACGATCACGGGCGCCCCCGCACGCGTGCGCCGGCCCCGTACTTGGGCATTTAACGCCCGACGCCGCGGGACGGCGCCATCATGCGCCCGGGCTCACGCCCGGTGCCGCCGCACCAACTCCCCAGGGAAGGAGCCCATCCCCGCCACTGTGGGATGGACCGTGCGGTACGGCCGGTGTCGTCCCGTGACACCGTGCGCACGCCGCCGTACGGCTAACGCGCCCGACCCTCGAAAGGGGGCCGGGCGCACCCTCGATTCCACTTTCCCGTGACCTTGCGGGTTAGGTAAGGGGCGCTAGGCCGGTGGACGGCCATCCCGGCCACCGTAACGGCGCGGCCGCCGTACCCACGCATGCGGGCGCACGCCCGACTCCGCGGCGCACGCCCAAGCACCGCAGCAACCACTCCGCCACCGCGAGCTCATTGGGAAGGAACGCCGTTCGCCCGCTCCCCGTACCCCGTACCGGTCATCATCGACACCTCCCCTCGAAGCCTACCGAGAGAACGCCATCACCGTCCGCCGCCTCCTACCCTCGAACCGCCACCGTTCGGGAACGAAGTAGGCCATCATGGCCGGATCGCGGCATGGATCGTTCGGACGATCGCCCGCTCTACACCGTAGCACGACGTGCTCCTACACGTAGCTAGGTAGCGCGGCGTGCATGTAACTCGCCGCCCCCTTGGCCTATAAAAGGGGAAGCGAGCCCCCGGCCCGCGGGGGGGACGAACCCGAGAGGAACACGGCGCATTGTGCACTCACTCTCTTATTCTCCCATAACATCTCCGGCCACCCACCAGGGGACTTGGAAGCCACGCTTCTTCTCCCACCTTGCTTGTACTTGCCCCACTACAAGCACCCCGGTGCCGAGCAATATAGTGCCACGAGCACGCCACCGCCGGGACGTACGGCCCCCTCGGCGGGAACCAGGATAAACCTTGTGTCATTTGTTGCTTAGCATCGACCATAGAGGGATAGACTTAGGCGTTATCTACTGGTTAGTGTCGGGACCACATTCCGCACCGACTCTTGACTCCTTGTTGACCCATCCATGTCAGCCGGAACTTTTGTCGCGTTCTCCAAATTTTCCCTAAACACTTCAAATTCTCCCAATACAAAAGTTGTGTGTTTTGTGGAGGGACACACTTTTCATGTTGGGTGGCATTGCTGGTTTGAAGTGCCAATGGGCGTAAAGTTCAAGTCAACGCTTGTAAGTACTATTCACTAGAGCCGAAACGTTCTGCATTTTGGCATCCAATTTGCGCAAAAATTATTGAGAAAAAGGCTAGACGTCCTTTGAGAAAGTGGTAGAGGATTAGGAGATCTACAACTTTGCTGTTGATCACCTTGTTCACTTCTGTTCAAAAAAAATGGAGTTTTGCGCAGTGGAAAAGGGCTAATCGAAATTGAGCCGGCGCTCCCGGCGCCAGAGCGCGCGCCGACGCGTGCGACGTCACGACGCGGGTGCCACGCAGGCCGCCCCGCCCTCCGCCGTATGCGCACGCCGAGGCCGGCCAACACCCACCGGCCCGTGCGCGGTGGGACCACCCCTACGAACCGCCATCCGCGTCCACTCCCTACGCGCCACGCGCCCCTCACGCACGCGGCCGGCCGCACCGACCGCGCCGCCCGGCCTATGGCGTCGGCGCCGTACCCCGCCCCACCGTGCTGCCCTTGGTGCCCATGCCTTGACCCTTGACGTCCGTGCGTGTGGTCGTGAACCCCTCCCCAAGGCACGAACGTTTATAAATGGAGCCAAGACGCTGCCGCGCGTGACGCCACGGGCTCCGGGCCGCCGCCGTCGGCCATAAAAACCACCGCGGTGAACTCTACCCCCAGCCGTCTTTCACCGCAAGCGCGTGCTGCTCCTGCCTTCCTTAGGGCCCCTAGTAGCTTCCCAGTTTGCTTGTTGATCTGCCTGAGCCGCCAACCCGTCGGAGTAGTTCCTCCCGCGGCCGCCGCCGTCGGCGCCCGCCGTCCCCGGTCGTCGGCCGTCCCTCCGACGTGAGTACGCCCCCAGGCCTTATCCTCTCAACCCCTAGACCCTCCCGAGCCACTTCCCCGGCCGAGCCCGCCGGCGAGGTCGCGGGAATTCCACCGGCCGCACCACCCCGCGCCCCCCTTGGACCACATTGCAAGGCCCCCAGAAGTTCTAGGGAGTTTGTTGCAAACCAGTGACCTCTCTGTGACCTTTTGAAAACTTCCAGGGGGGCTAGAAATAAAAAGATTCTTTACCCTTGATGTGCTTTGGCAGGAACTTGTAAAATCAATTTAAAATCATAGAAAAATCCAAAAATAGCAAACCCAATTTTGCTGTGCTCAGTACAACCAGAATACAACTTTGTCCAAATATGTATATATTTTTGAGTTTTAGTTTTTGCTTGAAAAATACAAATGTAAAATACCTAGATCTGTGATTCTGTAAAATATACAACTGATCTGGAGCTGAACTTTGGATATGTTGTGGGAAATAGTATGTCTAGGTTCTGTGCCAAAAAATTGCACAAAGTTACTGAAGAAATCTTTTATTAAAAATCATTTTGTGAAATTGATAAATCTGCCTAGATGATTTTTGTAGCTCCAAATATAATTATTTTTTAGCCCAACTTCTGGCTATGATCTTTTTATGTTAAAAAGAAACTTTGGAGGATTTACCATTATTTTATCTCTGTTAGAAATATTATTTCCTCATTTATGCATGTTTTTAATCATAAATATGTGTAACATGTTTCATAAAGGCTATATGTGTGTTTGTTAGATCTTTAAGCTTGTTTTGGACCAAAGCATGTGTGAGAGAAAGTTTAAACTCATTTCTGTTGTAATTAATTTAATATGCATTAGCCCCTTATATACTAACTAGTAATACCTTAAAATTTTGTAATTAATTTCAGTGGCACAAAGGCTAGTCTTTTGTCTTTGTCCAAGGAAGTGCTCCTGGTCATTAGGACTAGTAGGTGCTGTTGGTTAGGTTTGACATGTTTTAATTGGTTAAAAAGAGTTCAAACTAGATTAATCTAGTAAAGGGAAAAATAGGAAAAATGCATTCTTTGTGTATAAGTTAAGGAAATGAGCTAAGGAAGTCAAATGGTGGTATCAAAAGTAAATTCCTTGCTGGTTGTATTTAAAATTAAATACTCTTTAGTAGATGTGCACACCATCATATTAAAGGCTAAATAGGCTTTTTGATTATCCTTAAAAGAAGAAATGTTTAATGCTTTTCTTAAGGTGAATATGACCAACCCTATGCCTTTCGTAGTCGCATTTGCTCGCTATTGTATGTGAATTTCATTGATATATATATATATATATATATATATATATATATATATATATATATATATATATATATATATATATATATATATATATACACAGTTACTATTGGAAAGTCCAGATAAGAAAGCTTTGCACTATCTCTTTATAGGAAGAGTATGCTGAATGTATTTGCTATCTAAGTGAATGTATTCCAAATGCGCACCCCGTGTGTCATAAGTTGTTTGAAATTATTTAAATACGAGTTGTCACTCAAGCCTTGCATTGCATCCTCCGTGTAGAAGTCCCCGACGGTAATTACACACTCGTGTCAGAAGACGTGAACGAGGGAGCCGGAGGAAACGTGCACTACGTCGCCATAGAGCAAGACCCGGGCCAAAGTCCGGAAGATTGTCTAACTGCTTGTGCTAGCGAAGGCAAGCCCCGGTTTATTCATTAACCCCTATGTTTCTTTAAAACTTCTGAATTTACTTCTTGTTATTGTATGTGCATTTACGTACAGGAGTTGAAATGAAACCCTAGTTGCATGATCCATAAGTACTTATGATCTCTTACTAGCCTGTTAGGTCGCTAGTTGCTATGCTTAAGGATCCGGTACAAGTCGAGTGATGTTCATCACTCGCGAGAATAGGTTTTTCTTTGCGGAAACCCCCATTTAAATTAATGAATTGCTCATGTGGTAAGAGCATGGGATTTGGGCTCCGGTCCAGTGACTTCGTGGGCTAAGCTTTTGAATGTACTAAGCACTTGTCGGGAATGGGACCGGTAAGCCTAGTACCTTAATGAGACGGTACGGGATTTTACTACTACTAATCTCGATCCGTCTCCTGCCCGGCTTGCAACCGGAAGGAGGGTACATGTGTGAGGCTGGATGCACTGTGTGGGGCATTGAGATAGCCATGTACCCGGGACTGTAGGCTATCATCCCAACCCGAGGATTTTTGGGAACCGTGTGGTCGGTGTCAGCTCTGTGGGGCACCGCTCCGTGTGTTTAGGTTACCTTGCAAGGTGTATGAATCAATCGATTGTCGGCCTCTCACCGTTATCTGAGACTGCTTAATCAGCTGGCCATGATATCCCGTAATAATGGAACTATGTGAAACCTTCTGCATGAATGAAATGTGTGTACAATTCTTGTTTGTATTAGTTGCTCATGTAGTAATGATAATCTCACTAGAAGTCGAGCTAAAATGTTGAAAGTAAGGATCCATGATCTTAGTTGTTTTGGCAAAACAAACCCACCAGCCAAAAGCCGGCATGTCTAGAGGTAGCCTTTGGTTGGGTAAGTCTTGCTGAGTATTAGTATACTCAGACTTGCTATAATTGTTGTTTTCAGGTGAAGTTGTTTGGCCTGGTAAGATTCCACCCGGCTGGGAGCTGGAGTGGGTGGATGAGGACGTTGAGTAATGGCGTCACAGATGGCCTCTGGTGATGTCGTAACGTATCGTTATTAGAACTTCCGCTGTTTTACTAAAACTCTGAATGATTTATTATCATGTTAGAATTAATGGTTTGTGTTGGGGAATTCAGGAAAACCCGTCACCCTCGAAACGTTGAGTTTAACAAAGTTCTCGAAGCATGTTTTTTCGGGGAGCGAGGAATTCACGATTCTCGGAAGCCTGGAACCTGTGAAGCCTCGAATTCGCGAATGTGCAAAGTTCGGGAATCTTGATTCGGTGAAGAAGTGGAGTCACGAACACGCGGAAGCCCGGAATCTCAAACTGTCGATGGCCCGAACTTCGGAGAACGGCCGATTCGGGAATCTGTTGAAGACCCTGGTTGGGAGTCAGGCGCGTGGACATGCGCGAACCAGCTGAGAAGAGAAGGCCAGTTCGGGAAACTGTTGAAGACCCTCTTCGGGAAGTTCACGCGAAGACATTCACGAACCAGGAGAGAAGCAAAGTCAAAGTTGTAGTCCCAAAAAGTCTGGGTTTAGAGTGTGAACTAGTGGCAGACTTGTAGTTATGTTAGATGAAAAAGACAATCCTGTATGCGTTCACACTAGGAATATTCTCTGAGGCTAAGGGTGTTATCGGTATGTAAAAGTCCCTTCGTCTCCCTATAAAAGGGGGCGCAAGGGCACGTGTAAATGGATTCAGACTTTTTGGAACTTGTGCTACTTGCAGAGGGAATCACAGTCTCTTTGCGCTCTAACTTCGAACTTGCACGTGCTGAGAACTCTCACTTGTGTTTGGGCAGTCATCCGAACTTTTCGGGTAACCCCCCAACATTGGCGCCCACCGTGTTCCAACCGAAAAGAAGCTCACGATGCCACCTCAAAAGAAATACAAGAAGAATGCTCCAGCACAGGCAAACCGGGATGATCGCCTTCCTACCCAAGGGAATGAAACCTCGTTTATTCCTGAATCCTCGAACATAACAGACCAAGAACGAAGAGAAAAGCTCGAAGCCCTCATGAAGGCAAGAGCAGAAAAGACAGCTCACACCCAAGAACAACCTGCTGAACAGCAAGAGTTCGAGAATGTGGATGATGACGATGATTCCATAGACAGAGAGCTAGCCATGGTTCAGCAAAAGATACAGCAGCTACAGAAAGACAAAGAAAAGTTCGCAGCTCAGTTGCAGGCGAAGAGAAAAATCTCCGAAAAGCTAGAGCAGCTGAACAAAGCAAAAGAGCAGATACAAGCAATACAGAAAGAAATTGACGAAATGAAAGAACAAGAGAACAGCTCCCTGTGGCAAGAGTCACCGCATCAGAACCCTGCGCCTGCAAGAGAATCCCCGAAAGAAAACTTCTTCGCGGGAAACGGAGTCTCACACTTTGTGGATTCTGAATCGCCGCTGTCAATAGGGCTGCAAACAGCACCTTGGCCGCCGAAGTTCAAGCCTGTCTCTCTTCCCAAGTACAACGGCTTCGGAAACTCCAGGCAGTTTCTCATGAGATACGAGTCGGTGTGAACTCGGCGGGGAGGAGATGATGTCGCGCTAGCCAAATCCTTCATCATAGCTTGCGAAGGACCGATCGAATTGGTACTCACTGCTTTGCCTCCACACTCGATCTATAGGCCGGGTAGATCTCAAGACAAAGTTCATGCAAGCGTTTCGGATGTTCCATGACACGATAGCCGAAGCCTCGCATTTGTATAACTACAAGCGGAAGGACGAGAGAACCCCCGCGGAACTTCGTGAGAAGGTTCATGTAACGAGGTCTCGGATCCCCGACGCCGATGACAAGACAACGATCAAGGCACCGATCAAAGGTCTCACCCCGGGGCCAACGGCTTCTCACCTCACAAGAAAGAAGCCCGAGACAGTTGAGGAACTTTTTCGAGAATTGGAAGATTACATTCTGTCTGATGACGACCACCGCAAGAGGGTAGCTGAACGAAACGAGGCAAGACAGGGCAACAGAGATATGACCTGGCGGGCACCACCCCAGCATCCGCGAAACGTAAACAATGTTGGAAACTCTCAGCCACAACAAGACAGCAGGCCAAGCACCAGGGGAGGATTCAATCCCAGAGGAAGAGGGAGAGGCAGAGGACCCTCAGGACTCACGAACCACAACCCAAAAGACCCTCACTTCTATTGCCGTATCATGGGAGAGGCCACAGCACCGAAGGGTGCCCAGAAACAAAGAAGAACATGGCAAGAATTCAGCAAGAGAAAGCACTAATGAGCATTGCATCCTCCATGCCAAGCCAGTTTCGTCCGAACTTCTGGCAGCCGCAATTCGCGAATCCACAGTCGAGTTCCGTCTCAGTTCAGCAATTTCCACAACCACAATCAGCATGGCAGCCATCGCAGCAATTTTTCCCTCAGTCGCAAGCGATACAGTCAATCCAGCAACCACAACCCATTCGGGAAATCTTGCCACCGCCCCCAGAAAGTTCGTCAAGGCCTCAGTCAAGTTCGGGACCTCAGAACTCTAAGGCATTGCCATCGTTCGGGACTATCATGCCAATCACGGGTGGATCCGCTATGGAATTCGAAACCAAGAAGCAGAGAAGCAATTACTTCAGATCTGTGAACACCATCATCAATGATGGCCCAGCTGCGCGCCCGGAATGGGCAAAGGTGCCAATCACCTTTACAGAAGAAGATTTCAGGCTAAAATCTGCGATTCATAATGACGCCATGGTCATTGAGGTCAATATTGTTGGGTGGGTCATAGGAAAAGTCCTAGTTGACAACGGGAGTTCGGCGGATATCCTGTTCCTGAAAACATTCGAGAAAATGAATCTGAGTCAGCATATGTTGGACCCACCAGAGTACCCATTGCAGGGATTCGGAGGAAAGCCCATCAAGCCGGTGGGAAAAATATCACTCCCAGTTTCTTTCGGAGATCTCGAGAATGCCAGAACGGAGAGCCTCACCTTCGATGTAGTTGACATATATCACCCGTACCTCGCGATCTTCGGCGGAGGTTTCATGAATAAGTTTGATGCTTTGTCATAAGACAACAATTCCTATGCATGAAGATGCCCGCGCCCAAAGGGGTTATCACGGTGTTCGGCAATCGGCGGGAGGCCGTAAACATAGAAAAAGGCCACACGCCCGGCCAAACAAATGTGTACCACCGAAAGCAATGATGAGAGGAAGGAAACCTATGAAGAGCCTAAGCGGGACAAAGAGAAAAATGAGATATCCGCGAGAAGATGAAACAAAGAAAGTGTATTTGGATGACATGCCCGACAGGAAGCGGTCATAATAGGGGCGAACCTCGGCGCCGAAGAGGACAATGAACTCATACGATTCCCGAACGAAACAAGGATGTTTTCGCATGGTCGGCTAAGGACTTGCAAGGTGTTGACAGAGATATAATCGAACATGCCCCGGAAACGGATGACAAAATACCACCCAAGAAGCAAAAACTTCGGAAAATGTCTGACGAAAAAGTCAAAGCAGTGGAAGCAGAAGTTCAGAGGTTGCAGGATGCCCAAGTAATCAGAGAGGTCAAGTACCCAGTCTGGCTAGCCAACACTATGCCAGTTAAGAAGAAAAATGGAAAATGGAGAATGTGTGTGGACTTCACTGATTTGAACAAGGCATGCAAGAAGGACGATTTTCCCTTGGAAAGGGTAGACAAAATCGTGGATGATGCAGCCAACAGTGAAATGCTTTCGCTCCTGGATATGTTCTCTGGGTATCATCGGATCGGGGTTCGCAAAGAGGACGAAGAGAAGACAAGTTTCATCACTCCTTTCGGAACATTTTGTTTCGTGAGAATGCCGGAGGGGTGGAAGAATGCGGATGCACGTTTTCGAGAATGATAGCAATAGTACTACACCAAATAGATTCGGAGAAACATTTTGGCATATGTGGATGACATAGTTGTCAAAAGTGTTCAGAGGAGAGACCATATCAGTGATCTGGCAGAAACATTCGCGAACATGAGGGCAGCAAACTTAAAGCTAAATCCGAAAAAATGTGTGTTCGGCATTCACAAGGGGAAAGTTCTTGGATGCCTAGTTTCAACGAAAGGCATAGAGGCAAACCCTGACAAAATAAAGGCTCTGGTGGAAATGCAAGAGCCAATCTCAGTGAAAGATGTTCAGAAGTTGACAGGGAGAGTGGTCGCTCTCAACGCATTTATTCCCGCAGCCGCGAAAAGAAGTTTACCATTCTTCCAAGTCCTCGAAGTGCCAAGAAATTCCGGTGTTCCGAACCTCGGAAGCGTGCATTTCGCGAACCGAAGGATTACTTGTCCACCATGACCAAACTCGTGCTCCCGAACCAAAATCGCCGCTTCTCGCCGTATGTGTCCGCATCAAATTCGGCGGAAGCGCGATCTTGGTACAGGAAAAGGAAGAAGAAGGAAAGCTCAGGCAAATTCCTGTATACTTCGCCTCTGAAGCATTGTCTGGTTCCAAGGTTTTCTATTCCGAACTGGAAAAGATCGCGTATGCGGTCATCATGGCAGCAAGAAAGCTAAGACATTACTTCGAGGGTCACAGAATAAGAGTCATCACCAACCAGCCGCTGAATGATTTGTTCGCAAATAGGGAGGCGTCCACCCGAATCATCAAGTGGGGTGCCGAACTTTCCGAGTATGTGGTAGACTTCGAGAGAAGAAGTGCAATAAAATCGCAAGTTCTGGCAGATTTTGTCGTCGACTGGACTTCACCCACTCAGAACCCCGACGAAAATATACCCGAACCTTGGATAGTGCAGTGTGACGGAGCATGGTGTTACAAGGGGGTTGGAATTTCGGCTGTTGTAACGTCTCCGACGGGCGTGGTCATAAGATACGCAGCGCGGCTCGTATTCGCGAACAATGAACATTCCACGAACAACACAACAGAATACGAAGCTCTACTGTTGGCACTAAGAAAAATGAAAGCCTTAGGGCAGCAGACCTTCATAATCAAACGGATTCGAAAGTGATCCAGGAACATATTGAGAAGGAAAGCGAGGCCGGGAACCCGATTCTCATGAAATATCTCGAAAAAGTCGAGAAATGGAAAAACACTTCGAGAGGGTATTCGATCCGAAGCATATCCCAAGGGATGACAACAATGAGGCGGACAAGGCGGCGAAGGTGGCGACGAGAAATCAAGAGCTACCACCGGATGTGTTTTTCGAAATCATCAGAGAGCCCTCCATCAAAGATTCGAGGGCCCAAATCGTGAATGTAGTGGAAATTCCAGACTGGAGAGCAGAAATCATGGCTTATCTCAGAGGGCATTACGAACCACAAGATGAATTGGAGGAAAAGAGATTAAAGCAAAGGGCTCGAGGCTATACAGTAGTAAATGGAGAATTGTACAAATCAGGAGTCACTGAGCCTTGGCTGCGCTGCATCACCTCCGAAAAAGGTCGGGAACTTCTGAAAGAAATTCACAGCGGATTTTGTGGGGCACACATAGGCACCAGGGCTTTGGCTGGTAAGGCGATAAAGCAGGGATTCTATTGGCCCACCATAAACATCGATGCCAAGATGTTAGTTCGGCAATGTGAAGCATGCCAGAAGACGGGAAATCAACAGAATCTGCCTTCAATGCCAGTTCACCTAATTCCTCCAACCTGGCCTCTACAGAGGTGGGGAATGGACCTAGTAGGCCCGTTGCCAGCAGCTCAAGGCAACTACCGATTTGCGGCTGTAGCAGTCGATTATTTCACGAAGTGGGTAGAGGCAAAACCACTCGCGAATATCACAGCAGCAACAGTTCAGAAATTCTTTTGGCGTAACATAGTCTACGCGGGTTCGGAGTTCCTAGAGAACCGACGGTTGACAATGGCAAACGGTTTGATGCTACACCTTCAAAGAATACTTGCGAACCTTAGGCACACAGGCGAGGTTTTCATCGATATCATCCACGATCCAATGGTGCGGTCGAACGAGCCAATGGCCCGATTTTTTCGGGAATCAAGAAATGTTTGTTCGATCAGAAAAAGGGAAAGTGGGTGGATGAACTTCCGAAGGTGATCTGGTCTCACAACACCACAGTTTCAAGGGCAACAGGTTTCACGCCTTTTCGCCTACTTTTCGGGACTGAGGCTATGACACCGGAGGAGATCAAGAATGAAAGCATGAGAGTCCTGAAAGGAAAAGAGATAGAGGAAATTGATAAGAAGGTGGAAAAAGACATGATCGAGCTGACAATCCTTGAGGCAGCGGAAAACATTGAAAAGTACCAGAGAGAGACAAGGGCATGGAGGGACAAAAAGGTGGTCCGAAAGGACATTAAAACTGGTGATCTTGTCTTCAAAAGAAAGAAAAATTGGGAGAACCCGGGAAAACTTCATGAGTCTTGGGAAGGGCCTTACATAGCCAGGGAAACAGATATGCCGGGGGCTTTTCGCCTGATGGAGCAGACTGGCGAGGAGTTGCCGTATTCGTGAGAAAGGCTTCGTGATAGCCCGAATTCCATCGTGAAAAAAGAAAAAGTTCGTGAGAAAGGCTTCGTGATAGCCAGAATTTCATTGTGAAAAAAGAAAAAGTTCGTGAAAAAGGCTTCGTGATAGCCAGAATTCCATCGTGAAAAGAGAAATGTTCATGAGAAAGGCTTCCTGATAACCAGAATTCCATCAAGGAAAAAAGAGGCCTGAGACAACAACAAGTTGTGGCCCAGAAAATCCCATCCATCAAGGGATTCCCACCAAAGAGGCCTGAGACAACAACAAGTTGTGGCCCAGAAAATCCCATCCATCAAGGGATTCCCACCAAAGAGGCCTGAGACAACAACAAGTTGTGGCCCAGTAAATCCCATCCACGAAGGGATTCCCATCAAAAAATTTGTATGAAGATTTCGAGAAAATGAATGCCTAAGGGGTTACCTGCAGATTTTTACTTAGTGAGGATTGTTGAAAGTTATTTAAGCGTCATCATTGTAAGAAAAGGGCAAGGGGCTCGTTCGGGAATCGCAGAAAGCCTTGGTTGAAGCAACTGAGGGTTGCTGTATCAACCGAGGCAAGTCTGCCAGTCGGGTCAAGTCCACAAAATTCAAAAACAAATTTTGTCGACTTGCGCAATAGCAGTTGAAGTTTACAAAAAACTAAGGAAGATTTCTCCTAAAGATATGCTCGAAATTCGTGAATAGTAAGATTCGTGAACCTGCCATCAAGTTTTCATGCGAAACGGCAAGGTGGGGGAGGGTGACGTTTTTTCAAGGAAAAACGTATTCACTGCCTTATTCGCATAAAAACTTCCGAATAGTTCCTCGATAATTACAACAGTCAGTGCAAAATTCAAAACGAAAGCTCTACAACATGTCCCGGTTTACAAACATTGTTTTCAGCCGTATCACTGGCATAGGCGAAGTCAGATGCATCGGCTAAAGGGCTAAGGGGCTCCGTCTTTGGAACCTTCGCGGACAGCGGAGTAGACGACGCGGAACGAATCTTCTTACGAAATAAGAAAAACGAGGAGAGATCAAAACAACCTATAGAAAATTTAAGCGAGGCCTCAAGCCAAAAATCGGAAAAATCTTGTTCGGGATGTGCTCGCTTGAACAGACGCCACGCTTCACCACTAACAAACATACTATCCCGATGAATTCGCAGCGGTAGCACGTCCTGCGCAGGCCCAGCTTGCAGGACCTGCGCAGGTTAAAATATACAAAACATTTGTTCAGGGAAGTTTGATGAATCTACATGAATGTACAACCAATCTCGAATACACCCAAGGTTCGGACATATCGTTTAGTTTGTAACATCCACCTTCGGCGAATCCTCCTCTTGTTCGGGGGCCTGTTCGCCGTCGTTGCCATCGTCGCTGCTGCCGCTATCGCCGCTCGCCGCCACCCGAGCCGTCTTCGCCGGACTCGCTCGAACCTTCGCCGGAGGTCGATCCTTCGGGAGACGCGGCGATGTCCTCTCGGTTCTCCTCTTCGTTCAATCGAGAAAGGAAGGCAAAAGTGAAGAAGGTTTAAGAAACTGAAACATCTGCGACAAACACAAGTCATGAAATCGGACAAAAGAAACTACCTCAGCAAGCTTTGCTTGAGCAATGGTCTTAACAATATCCTTCCCGCCAGTCAGCCAAAACTCCCTCGCGAACTTGATCTTGATGGCCAGAACGTCGGAGTTGGCTCGAAGTATCGCGGTACTAGTAGCGCTGGGGAATTGAGAGAGATTCACGCGAAATTTCTCCAGGTCGACACAGTCATAGTCGTGAAGAATCTTCAAAATACTCTCCACAGAGAAAGCAACAGCGAAATTACTGGCGCCGGAGATCACCTCAGTAAGGGCCTTGAACTCGGCCTCCAGCCAATCCATGAATTCGGGAATATCAATGTTATCCGGAAGAGGGGCTGGACAAACACCGAATTCATTCAAGGACTTCGGTACTCCTCATAGAGCGAGTTTCGGCTTTTCCGGAGATCTCGAAGTGTTTTTCTTTGAGGCCTCACTTTGTTCTGCCAACGCCTTCTCAAGATCCACGATTTTGCGGTCCTTTGCGCTCAGGGACTTGGCGAGGCTGGCATTGTTAATACGAAGATCTTCGGCGGTTTTTGTAGCTCGCTCTTGCTTCTCCCGAAGCTTTTCAATCACGCTCAGGTCATCTTCATGAGATTTTCAAACCTTTTCAAGCTCTTTCTTGGACTGCTCGAGCGTTGCCTCCGCGACCTTCTTTTCATCGTGACTTGTCTTCAACGCCTCCGCCAATTCAGCCGCCTTTTTCTCGAGTTCCATGTTCGTGGATTGCGCGAGGGCGAAGTTACGCTCCAGTTCCTTGGACTTCTGGGAAAGCTGTTCGTTAATCTTCTCCTGTTTAGCGAGCCGCTCTATGGCAACCTTCCCGAGCATAGAGTGCTTGAGGGAATAATCCTCTTGAAAGCGTGCAAGCTTTGAAGGAGAGTAAGAGTGCAGAAGATTCTTGAATTCTGAAAAATTCAGGAGTAAATCTCAGATCAAGATTCAATAATCGTGAAAAACATGAAAAGGTAGTGAGAAGGAACGAACCTTGCTTACTAAAATGCTGCATGGTGACTTGTTTAGTCGAACCAGAAGAAGTTTTCCATCGAGGCGAAGGAGTGGTTTCGGAGACAGAGTGAGGCCCCCTCTCGGAGTCCTGAGCAGCTTCTTCGGTTCGTTCTGAGGCCTCCTCTCCTGTTTCATCAACAATTGCGGACGATTTCCACAAAGTTAAAAACTTGGACGTCTTGCTCCCAATGCCAGTTGTCTCGAAACCAACACGCAATAGCTTGCCGCGATGAGACGTACCAAAGCTTTTGTTAAAAGCGGCTAAGGAAGGAGAGGGAGCCTGGTCTTCGGGGACAATCTCCCGAACTTCAACCAAAGGAACATGTTCGGTAGGATTGTCTCCCCTTTGAATAGTGAGCTCAAGGTCCTGGGCGGGTCGGAGGAGGCTTGGTCGGCGGCGGGGACTTCGACGAACGGGAGCTTCGGCAGCAGCGGGGGACTCAGTGGGGACAGCAGCGTCAGCAGCAACAATGGACTTCTCAGCAGCGTCAGGAGCGGTCTCCTTTTGAACTTCGGGGGCAGCATCTGAAAAGGAATCAACATCCACGAATTCATTCTCAGAGCCAGATAGACAGCTGTCTCGAAAGTTAAACAGTGGTCAGAGGAAAACACCTTTAAGGCTATCTGTGTCCGCGAAGGTGTCGTCGTCGAAGGCGGATGGGACTCGCCGAACGCCGGTGGAAGAAACTTTCTTCACGACCTTTCTTTAGTTTCTTGCGGCTCATCCGGGCAAGCCCCGAAGCGACCCGGAGTTCAGCATCCGAAGTCCAAAGTTCGGAAGTCTTTCGCTTCCGCTTCGACGATTCCAGCGATCTAGTCCTCGAAGGCTTGACTCCCGAAGAGGCCCCCTCACTGGCAGGCGACGAGCCTCGCTTCGACGACCTTATTCGGGGAGCGTTGATGGGGGGGGCCGAGCAACTGGCCACAGCGACGGCGGGAAGTTTCAACTTTGGACCAGGGCCTCGAGAGCTGAAAAATTTATCACCACAAACTTCCAAAAAGATGCGGTTGATCTTCTTCCTGTGCTTCACCAGGGCCTTATACGCCTTGTACTCGTTCATGGTATATTCGCCTACCATGACGTTCACCCTTTTTTCCACTTCGTCCATGAAGTCCTTGGCGCTCTAGCCTTCGCGAAGCTTGATCCCGAACTTCGGGAAAGGCACCTTCCGGTCCGCCCGCTGACATTGTAGTACACGAGCTCGCTAGGGGACCAACCGTTCGAGATAGGCCGGACCGGGCGGCGACGAATTCTTCGATGATGTCACGGCCGCCAAGTATGGTGCTTGGCCGGGTGAAATGCATTCTCACGGCTTCGACTCCCAAGGCCCGTTGGTTGAACTTCCCAACGTTCACCGCGGCAAGAGGCGCGATCGGGCATGACAGCTTCGGCATATCGACCTTCAGATAAAACCAGTAAGATCTCCAATCATCGGTAAGGTTGGACTTGCAGCAAGGAGCGATCTGGATTCGGGTGATTCCTTGTCGGGTGTTCTGACGTCGCGTGTTGAAGGTGCAGCACGCGTGCTGACTGTGGTAGAACTGCCCGTCTTCACCTTTGACAACTTCGGGGATGATCACCAGTTCATAGAATCTGGTGAAAGCGTCGACGCTAGGACTGCAGCCGAAGGTCTTCAAAATCCAGATAAACTTCGACACTTCAAGGAAGGATGTCAGAGAAAGCTGGTGGATCTTCACCGAAAATGCATCGAGAATAGCTGGCAGGACGGGGTCACAGGGGAACCTCAGCCCGCAGATAAAGAAATCCCGAAATACCACAATCTCTCCGTCCTTAGGAGTTGGAATTAGCTCATCAAGTGGGGCACGCCCAGCGCCAGGGTAGAAGAACCCGGTCTTCTCGTACTCACGAATCGTGTTGCTTGTCACCTTCGACTCTCCGAAGGCGAGTGAGGGTGGCAGCGGGCCGGAGGTCCTTGCCCTGATCAGGTCGTTGACACCGGCATCCACATCTCCGATGTCTTCGCTGCCGTCAGACCGAACCTCCCCATCTTCGCGACTACGGGAGCCACTGGGCGAACCAGAATCTTCGGCCGGTGCAGCATGCTCCGCACTTTCGGCAACTGGGTCGAGCGGGAGGCCGGCAACGACGAGCTCTTCGTTAGTCATGGGTCTAGCCGTGCTTTTAACACGAGCCACCTAACCAACAGTTACGAACATACAAACAGTTAAGAATAACATTCGAGAATAAAGCTCGCGAAATCGCGACATCACTACACCGAAGTTTAACGAGTAAGATGAAGGGATACCTTAGAGAAGCGTGAACAAGACCTGGAGCTCCCGATCTTTCTAGCAGAAGACCAGATTCCGCGAAGAAAGAGAGATGCACGAATCGTGAAAAGCTGGAGAGCCGTAAAAAATTTTTAACAGCAGCAGCCCGCTATTTATAGGGCCGGGGAGGGGTAGTTCCGCGAAACACGCCTCGATTTAACCGTCCTTGGCTCCCCGGGCGACGCGTGTCCCCTCCGACGTTCCGAGGGTGACGTTTTTTACTAAATTTCCGAAGGATTCGTGGAATCGGATCGTCGGAGTCAACCCGCTTCCCCGAGGGGCTAGTGTTGGGGAATTCGGAAAACCCGTCACCCTCGAAACGTTGAGTTTAACAAAGTTCTCGAAGCATGTTTTTCAGGAGCAGGGAATTCACGATTCTCGGAAGCCTGGAACCTGTGAAGCCTCGAATTTGCGAATGTGCAAAGTTCGGGAATCTTCATTCGGTGAAGGAGTGGAGTCACGAACATGCGGAAGCCCGAAATCTCAAACTGTCGATGGCCCGAACTTCGGAGAACGGCCGATTCGGGAATCTGTTGAAGACCCTGTTCGGGAGTCAGGCGCGTGGACATGCGCGAACCAGCTGAGAAGCGAAGGCCAGTTCGGGAAACTGTTGAAGACCCTCTTCGGGAATTTCACGCGAAGACATTCACAAACCAGGAGAGAAGCAAAGTCAAAGTTGTAGTCCCAAAAAGTCCGGGTTTAGAGTGTGAACTAGTGGCAGACTTGTAGATATGTTAGATGAAAAAGACAATCCTGTATGCGTTCACACTAGGAATATTCTCTGAGGCTAAGGGTGTTATTGGTATGTAAAAGTCCCTTCGTCTCCCTATAAAAGGGGGCGCAAGGGCACGTGTAAACGGATTCAGACTTTTTGGAACTTGTGCTACTTGCAGAGGGAATCATAGTCTCTTTGTGCTCTAACTTCGAACTTGCACGTGCTGAGAACTCTCACTTGTGTTTGGGCAGTCATCCGAACTTTTCGGGTAACCCCCCAACAGTTTGTAATAATTGGACCCTACGGGGAGATTAGTATTAATGTGTAAGGCACTCTGGACTCACCTTCGTGGGAGTTTTAATGCATTCGTTTGATCCTCTCTGTGTTTCCAAGTGATTTACCAGGTGTAAACCCGGCAATACTCAACGGGATTCTTCTTTATTATCGCTTAATGACCAAATGGAGTGGTTTAGGCGATAGTACGAAATTATCTCTGGTGGGGTTGTCACAGAATGGCACCAGATGAGGAAGGTTTTTGCATATTTGACTTCATTTGGAATGAGTTGAGGAGGGCTATGAATGATCCAATGAAGTATCTCCCCTATGCCCCCTATCTTATGTACATGATTGAGAGAGTCACCAATGTTCACTACCCCAAAGATGTTGTTCATGAGCCGTTTCGTCACCTCCGTGATCGAGCCAAGAAAGCACCAAAGGCTCGCAAGTATGTTGGCTCCTCTAGTGCAGCTCCTCGCCATGATGACATGCTCGTTGCACCTTCTCCACCTAGACCTCCCCGTCGGCACCGTGGCTCATTCATCAAGAGGGTCCTTAAGAGCATTTTTAGCATGTGCAAGACAATGGCCACCGAGACCAATGAGAACCGTTGGGACATCATAGAGATCAAGTCTCATCTTGGCCTTCTCACCGATCCCTATCGTGAGCTCCCCGAGTTTGATGATCCATTTGCGGAATGGGACGACCAAGATGCGGAAGAAGGACGGGAGGAAGGAGAGGAGGAGGACAATGAAGAAGAGGAGGAGGAGGCCGACGGCGACTCCGAGTGATCCAGCTGCTCCACACTTCCTTTTTGGCGCTTGATGCCAAAGGGGGAGTGAGTTATTTATCTATATATCTATGTGTGGAACAATGAACTTCATGTATTTGGATTTGGAACCTTGGTTTGTAATAACTCTATATTTGTATGTGTGTAAGACTATGTGAGCTTGAGACATTTGATTGTGTGCTTGTGATGTTTTATTTTGTTTTACTCTCTAAGGATGATTTTTGCTAGATTGAAAATCTTTGATGAATGTTGTCTTTCACTGGTGTTTTGAAAGCCCAGAGAGTCCGGAAATTTTCCCGGAGTATCCGGATTTCCCGGACATTCCGGATTTGCCCCGGACAGTCTGGACTTTCTAGCACCAGACATCTTTTTCATCCTTGTTGAGTGCATAATCTGTCATGAGCATCTCACTATTATCTGTTGCACATCACAAGCACCCCACTAGTGTAATACCCTCATGCTCTTCTCTTTGTGCAAATTTTGTCACTAAAAGGACCATTGATATTCAATCAATATGCACATATTAAGGGGGAGTATTACAAAAGTTATTTGATATTCATTGTTTATTGTAAGACTTAAATGTGTTGTCATAAATCACCAAAAAGGGGGAGATTGAAGAGTATCTTGGGACCCTAAGTGTGTTTTGGTGGTTTAGTGACACACACTTAAGTAGCTAACGACTTATCGAGTGTATGAGCAGGTATTAAAATTATTGTGGCATCAGAGTGCAGTTCATTGACTATGCAAAAAGGAAGTGATGCTACTTTCCTAAGAAGGCTTATTTATTTTATATTTTTGAATTTGAGTCCTAGAAACGCCGTACTATAAAGAGGGACAGGAAATGTGTCTTCCAAGAGTCGAATAGGTGCTCTAGTTGCTAAATCAAAACCTATGAGAGACACCTTTGCAACAGCATGTTCACGGGAATCTTTTCTTAGGTGCTGACCTTGGGAGGCCGGAGTATCCGGGTTTACCCCGGAGTCTCCGGACTTCCCGGAGTTTCCGGGTTTACCCCGGATATTCCGGGTCTTAAAGCTGTAATGGCTATATCCTGGGTGAGGGGGTATAAAAGACCCCTCCACCCCTTCCTTTACCCTCTCTCTTGCCATTTCGACCTGAAAATCTTCAGTCCTCATTCACTCCCTCCTTTACTCCCCTTGGCTCAAGTTTGGTGAGAATTAAGTGGGGATTTAAGAGGGTTTCAGAGCAAGAGCTTGGAGAGTGCTAGTGAGCTCATTTTCCATCTCTAGAGCACCTCGTCCTTCGCTTGGTTGGCACACTTCGTGTTTGTTACTCTTGAAGCTTTGAGCTCCTAGCCGGCTAGGTGTTGCCTTGGAGCATCCAAAGGTTGTGGCGGCCCAAGGAAGTGTGTATTACCCTGAATTTGAGTAAGTAACTCTAGCTTGATCTTTGTGGTCGCTAGAGGGACGAAAGTGACCTAGGTGTAAAGGTCCACCCTTTGTGGGTACCTCAACGGAGACATAGAACTCAAGGTGTGAGGTTGAACTCTGGTAACAAATCCTTGTGTCTCTTGTGCTTGTTCTTCTTGTTGCATGCTTGTTCCTATCATGAGCGCATATCTAGGGTTTGGTGTCGATCTACTTTGTGTTGAGGTTTCTGCAAGATTGGAGTGGATAAACAGGCTTGTCTCATTCCAGTGCATAACCTATTTTCACAGATTTACATTTGAGCAAGTTTAATTTCAGTCGAATTTGATTCCCCCCTGACAGGCCGCAATATTCGAACATTTTCCCGGATTCTCCGGATTTCCCGGAGTATCCGGAAAAATATCCGGAAACTCCGGACCTGATTTAATAGCTGCGAAAAAATTGTGATTTTTCAGGTTCGACTATTCACCCCCCCCCCCCTCTAGTCGACATCTTGATCCTTTCAGTATGTGACAGAGTTACCCCACCATTTTCTCCCTTTATCAGCTTTATGTTAAGAATAACATCAGCTTCTCCCATATCTTTCATCTCAAACTTTTAAGAAGGAAGTCTTTGACCTCCTTGATCAATTCAAGGCTCGTGCCAAAGATAAGTATGTCATCTACATATAGACACAGAATCACTCCTTCGCCCCCACCATAGCGATAGTACACACATTTGTCAGCTTCGTTTGTAACAAAGCCAACAGATGTCAAAGTTCTGTCGAACTTATAATGCCATTACTTAGGTGCTTGTTGAGGCCATAGAGAGACTTCACTAACTTACACACCATTCCTTCTTGCCCTTCTGACTGATCCATATAAATCTCCTCTTTCAACTCTCCATTTAGGAAAGTTGTCTTAACGTCCATCTGATGAACGAGAAGACCATGAGAGGCTGCCAGAGAAAGTAGTACTCTTATGGTGGTCAATCGAGCAACCGATGAGTAAGTATCAAAGAAGTATTCTCCTTCCTTTTGGGTGTAACCCTTGGCCACAAGTCTAGCCTTGTACTTATCAATAGTACCATCAGGCCTAAGCTTCTTTTTGAGCACCCATTTACATCCCACGGGTTTGCACCCGTAAGGACGTTCAACAATCTCCCAAGTGTCATTAGACATAATAGAGTCCATCTCACTCCTCACTGCTTCCTTCCAATAGTCAGCATCAGGTGAAGAGTATGCATCTGCAATAGTCTTAGGAGTGTCATCCACGAGATATATGATGAAATCATCTCCAAAGGATTTCTCTGTCCTTTGTATCTTGCTCCTCCTAGGAGTCTCATCATTGTCCTCCTCAGGATGCTCAATAAATGTAGGCTCATTGAGTTCCATCGATTGGTGGAGTCGTCCTTCTCGACAGACTCTTGCCTAGATGAACTTGTTTCATCTCTCATTGGAAAAATATTCTCAAAGAATGTAGCGTCTCTGGACTCCATAATTGTGCCGACAAGCAAGTCAGGCACTCCAGATCTTACTACCAAGAACCTATATCCGACACTGTGAAAAGCATACCCAGAAAGACACAGTCCACCGTCTTCGGTCCAAGTCTACATTTTTTGTTGATTGGCACACTGACTTTGGCCAAGCAACCCCAAGTGCGTAAATATGAAAGAGTTAGCCTCTTCTTCTCCCATTCCTCGAATGGTGTTACTTCCTTATTCTTTATAGGCACACGGTTTAGGACATGACAAGCTGTTAGTATCGCCTCACCCCACCATTCCTTAGATAGTCCCGCGGTTTCTAACATGGCATTCACCTAGTCAGTCAGCGTGCGGTTCTTTCTTTCGGCAATCCCATTGGATTGGGGTGAATAAGGCGGTGTCCTCTCATGAACAATACCGTGTTCCTCACAGAATATATCAAAAGTATTAGAGAAATATTCGCCACCTCGATCCGACCTTAGGTGTTTAATCTTTCTCTCAAGTTGATTTTCTACTTCAGCTTTATAGATCTTAAAGTAATGTAATGCTTCATCTTTTGATTTTAACAAGTAGATGTAACAAAATCTAGTGCTATCGTCTATCAAAGTCATGAAATATCTTTTACCACCCTTTGTCAACACACAGTTCATTTCGCTCAGATCAGAATGAACTAATTCTAGAGGTGCCAAGTTTCTCGCCTCAGCAGTCTTATGTGGCTTGCGAGTTTGTTTTGATTCAACGCATACATGACACTTAGAATTTTTTACAGAGGTAAACTTTGGAATTAAACTCAAACTAGCTAAGTGCATCATACAACCAAAATTAACATGACAAAGCCTCGAGTGTCAAACATTTGATTCATCATTCACACATGGTTCACAACATTATTTCCGAACAATAAAGAAAAGCGGAACAAGCCTCCGCTATCATAGCCTTTTCCAACAAAAGTACCAAACTTAGAAATTATACATTTATTTGACTCAAAGACTAATTTAAAGCCATCTCTACACAGTAGAGACCCGCTGACTAGATTCTTCTTGATGGTAGGTACATGCTGCACATTCTTCAATTGTATGGTCTTCCCCAAAGTGAACTTCAGAGTGACCGTACCAGCACCAAGAACATGCGCATGGGCACCGTTCCCCATCAACAAGGAGGTAGTCCCCCCGACCTTGTAAGAAGAAAACATAGAAATATCAGCACATACATGAATATTAGCACCAGTGTCTATCCACCACTCTGGTGAAGAACACACTGAAAGAACGGTAGGTAAAAAATTACCATACCCCATTGTTCCTCCACCCTCGCTAACAACCATGTTTGCTGTCTTTGGAGCCTTGCGATCTTTACGATCTGGGCACTTCGTAGCAAAGTGATGCTTTCTCTTCTTTATATTAGGCCCGTCGGCTTCCTTAGCCTTGGGCGGGTTTTGTGAAGGCTTCTTCCTCTTGTTCTGATTATTGTTGAACTTGGGATTACCCCTCTGCACAAAGTTTACACTTGAGGGGCCGGTTGTTGTCTTTCCACGTGTGTCTTTTTCTCTCGCCTTCTCTTCAACATTTTCCACGTGTGTATTTTTCTCTCGCCTTCTCTTCAACATCAAGAGTCGCAATAAGGTCATCAAAAGTGAATTCCTTTCTCTTATGTTTTAGAGAGGTAGCAAAATCCCTCCAAGAATGTGACAGCATTGCGATAATTGCTCCTGTCACAAACTTGTTGGGTAACACACATGGGGCCTCTTTGCTATAGTTCCCAAGCTCTTTAGCCAGCGCCTGTACTTCATGGGCCTGTTCCACCACAGAACGGTTTTCAACCATCCTGTAGTCTAGGAACTGTTCCATTACATACAGCTCACCGTCAGCGTCAGAAGCTCCGTACTGAGCCTCAAGAACCTCCCAAATATCCTTCCCCTTCTTCCTCTGAAGATAGGTATCCACCAAGTTGTCAACTAAGACGCCAATGATGGCACCCCGGAACAGGTTATCATCCGCATTGAATTTCTCCTCCGAGACACCCTCGTGGGCTTTTCCGGTGGCGACATACATCACGTTCATGGCAGTGAGCCACAAGGTGTCCAACTCACGCCACCTCTTAAAGTTGGAACCATCAAAAGGCTTCAGTTTAATCTCTACCATTAAAAAGACCCTAAGGGCAACGTCGCCGGGCATGGTTCTGCCCCTCTGTGGTTCTGCCGCAGAACCATGGATGTGTGGGTCCCTCCACCGTTCGTTTCTACCACGCGTCGCATGTGTGGCCCATCCTCCTCTCTCTCTCTCTTCCTGCTTTCCACTGTGCGGCGCTGCCCCTCCTGAGTCCTGACCTCCTCCTGCCGCGCCTCCCTCCCCGGTCCCCGCGCCGCCGCGGGCCTGCCACCCACTCCTCGTCTCCTCGTTGCGCCACCATGCTTGGGGCAGGGAGGATGGAGGAGGTGGCAAGTGGGCAGCAAGCGGAGCACATGACCATCGGAGGATGGGTCTCCACACAGCATGGGAAGGGCCCTAGGTGACCTTCGTTGCACTTCCCATGGCGAAACTGGTGCCCCTGCCGCTACCGGTAGAGCCACAGGCGCTTCCTATGGGCCCAACTGCCAGACCCGCACCTTCCCCATCTTGTCGCTGAGCGCGAGGCAGAGATCGGCGACCGGGATGATGACACTGTTCCCCTCCCACCGGAGGAGGGAACATGCGGAGGCGAAGAAGCTGGACGAAGCATCGGCGTTGACTCAGGCCGCTGGGTCCACCTTCCCGGTGCGGCGGTGCGCTCAACCTCGTCGAGTCGTGACTGCTCACGGGCGAGGCTGGGAGCCGCCGGCCCCACGTTGACCACGCTGCTGCTCCCTGATGGGGAGCTCACCAGGCCACCAGCTTGCGCCGCCGTCCCACGGTGGGGAAGGTCTCCGCCGCCGCGAGCACCACGAGATGGGACACCCTTTGGGAGAGACAGCGGGTCCCGACGAGCGGCGCCATGAGCGGAGCCGCAGCGGGATCTGGATCTCGCCAGTCCCAATTTTCCCTCCTCTCCACTCAATTTTCTCTCCTCCCGTAGTCCCATCATCCGTCGAACCTCAGCCGCAGCCGAATCTTCCCGCCGGCGCGGCTCCTCCCCGAAATCCAACCGAATCCGCTGCATCCGTGGCCACGGCCGCGTCGGTGCTCAGCGGCGACGAGCTTCTCCGCGAGATCCTCCTCCGACTCGGCCTCCTCATCGTCCTTGTCCGCGCTGCCACTGTCTAGCTCTGGTGTGCCTCCGACCCCCACCTTCCTACGCCGCGTCCGCACGCGGCACCCGCCCCTCCTCCTCGGCTTCTACGTCAACACTGGCGACGCGCAGCGCCTGCGCTTCATACCGTTGGCGCGGAACCTTGAGCTCGCCGCCATCATCCGCCGTGGGAGCTTTGATTTGGGTGAAGAAGCCGGATCTGTGCGGGACTGCCGGAACGGCCGCGTCCTCGTCTTCATTGGCCGTTGCACCCTGAACTGGGCAATGACAACCTCTCAGAGCTCCCGTTCCCGCCTGATGCCCTGAAGCTTCACTCTTCTTTATTACTTGAATTATTTCTTGTTCCTTGTGGCGGCCAGGGGCGGCGAGGCCACAGGAGCCACTGCTCCTTGCACAGCACCACATGCCGCTGGGGCTATCCGACGAGCAGCATCGACGGCGGTAGGGAACACGAGGTCGGAGGTGTGGGTGCTGCTTGCCGCCCGGCGCACTCAAGACGGAAAGGAGCTCGCGCCCCGCCCCGCGTCGCATCCACCCACCACCTTCCCATGTGTTGTCGTCGTCCGCATGCAGAATCGAGCTCCGATGGACCGTTGACGGGGTGTGCCATGGCCGGGGGAGGCGAGCTCAAGGCCGCCCGCTGCCTGAATCTAAGCTTGGGCGCTTCTGCGCTTGCTAGGCTAGGCAACAGGGCCACCAAAAGCTATTGCTACTTTTCATGCCTACTGCACTTGCTTGTGCGCGAGGGAGAGGCCAAGAGCTACTGCCATTTCTCTTGCCGACAAAGGAGCAGAGAGGTGGCTCGCTCGTGCTGCCGGTGGCAATGGCTGCATGGCTCGCGTTGCAGTGGCACGCGGCTGGCGCAATTGCTTCATTTGGAGAAATGATATTGGCTTTTCACTTGATTTTACAAATTATAAAATGTTCTGAAGTTATTTTGATCTGTAACATATTTACACTTGCGTTTCGTTGTGCAAACGAAAATCAGGATATCATTCAGTGTTTGTATAACGATCGTTTGGGTACACACTACACAGTATCAATATCAAACAGCCGTAATTGGCAACGGAGAGAGATCAAACTAACGAATGTCTGAACTCTTTTTTATCAGACAAAGGTCTGCATTTTGACTTGATTCCAAAAAGTTTCAAGAAATAGCTCCAAGCTTCAAGCATTGAAATCTCAGAAAAAGTATTAAAATTTCAAAACAAAGTACTACAAAACTAGAGGTCAAAGCAGTGAAAAGATTGTATCCATTCCAATCTTGATTAGGAGAAAAAAACAATCATGCAACTGCCCATTGATTCGCCATCCTCTCTCTCAGTTTTTTCCTAGAATCTCATTGATTCGCGATCCATACATGCATGTATAGAGCTGGAGAAGGAAGTGTCGAGTTGCTCATCGTTGCAATAGACGTGTTTTGAAGGCACGCAGCTTGAATCGTAAGCCAGGCCTAAGCCAGATGGGTTAGCCTTCATTTATTTTACTCAAGGAATTCAATGAAAAGTATACCATGGCTGAATACGCTTCCATTAAAGGCATTATTTGCTTCAAAAGATGTTGAAAACTTTTCTTTTGATATGTAGACATTCAAATATCATATATTTGAAAAATCATTATATGTATATGTAATTTTTTAGGCCCGTTGCAAAGCATGGGCTATTACCTAGTAAGTTATTATTTAGATTAGAGAGAACCATGAATATTTTTTGTTTAAATAATGTATAATAAATTAATCGAGTATTAGCTAAAGATCCTATAATGACAAATTCTTTAACCATTTAAATATTGAAGAGATTTTAGTTGCCACACATGACCGTCAGGGTAGGATACTTAGATGATTTTTAATTTACTGATATTTATCATGTATGGTGTGACCGGTGGATCGTTTGGATTTTTTCTCATATTTGTAGTGGCATATGTGGGTAATTTAGACATAAAGTGGTTATTTTTAATTCTTCAGAAAGGGTAATTTTAGAAATAAAGTTGTTTTAAAAGAATTTTTAGGATTTCTCTATATTTTTGAAGTGTCCACTTATGATTCCTATATGTATTTATGTGAAGACTTCTATAAGTTTTATTTGTTTTTATAGCGTCCGCCTAAAATTTCTAGGTGGCTCCACGTGGAGGCTCAATCTCTAAGTAATAATAGTAAGACAAAATAGCAAAAAACTTCGTGCATGTTTCTTCCATGGAGCGCTTGAAAACTATTCGAAGCTGCATGAGGAATTGAGGATCGTTGCATGAGTATCCACAAAAACTATATGAATGAATTTAATTACTTAAACTTGTACTAGGATGGGATTAAACAATTCCTGAAAATGTCATGGGTCGTCATAATTGTCGAAGCACAACTTCAAAAAGTCCATTCCACAACCCTCATCTATAGGCGGTGTCTGGATTTCAACATCTAACCACAAAACCAGGTATTAGACACCCACGAACTATTAAAACCGTCTGTTTAACCCCCCTTGGTAGATTTTGGAGTGGTTTTCGCCTGTGTGACGCCACGTCAGGGTGGTTTTCGCATATGTGGTGCCATGTCAGCCCAAACAATGGGTCAAAAGGGAAAAGAGAAAGACATAGGGGGCTAAATGGAAATGACGATCTTCCTCATGGGCAAACAGAGGAGCGGATCAGGGGCAGTCTCCCGGCACAACTGCGTCCGGGGAGAGGGGGATAGAGAGGGGGACGAGGGGCGTCTACTCCCCTCCTCAACTCAGACGGATGTGGTACAGGGAGGCGCCTCCTCGGCGGCGGGCAGAGAGCGGCGGCACCGGCACTGGTGGCGGCGCGGTGGAGTACGGGAGAGGGAGGGAGCTGCCTGGGGAGGTGCAGTATGGGAGAGGGAGGACGCGGTGGAGTATGGGAGAGGGAGGGAGTAGGTGGGCGTCGAGAGCCATGTGTGGCGGGGTGTTGCCACCGGCCACGAGGCCACCGTCGCGGGTAGAGGGGCGCTGGCGACGGATCCACGTCGCCGGTGGTGAAGGCGTCGACGCCTCCACCAGGCCACAGCGGCAGCACCAATGGGCGCAGTGTAACATCAGGCCATTGTCGTCGTCTTCATCCTCGTCATCGGCATCGTAGAGCTTCACGTAGTGGAGGCTGCCGGTGCACCACCCGCCGCACACGTCGGCATCGGCCTTGTGTTGACGGTGTATTTTGGTACACCAAACATGTTCATTACACTTTGGTTTGGATTTGATTATGGAACTAACCCGCCACTAGGCACAGTAATCATATAACAAGTTCATCTTCGTGTGTGCATTTGGAAGTGTTATGTTTATGTAGGAAAACATGGACATAAAGTACGGATTCACAACAAGTTCAAAGGAGCAATTAAGGAGTCTTGTTCGTGTTTATGAGCTTGATGAAATCACTCCCAATGGTGGCAAGGACCGAAGTGTTACAAAGGAACATCCCCGAGGATTGAAGCGTAAAAGACCAGACTTCATGCAAGGAGAACCTCCATCTTGGACGCGAGGATGACATCGTCAAAATAGTGCAAATGGAGGGGGCAAAGTGCATAAATACATGAGGACCCACGGGAGCTAAGGGGCGACCGAACCGGGCCGGGATGGGCCTGGGCTGATCGGCCCAATCCGGCCGGCCTGGCCCACTCCGGGGGTCGGTTCGGCCCCCCTTTTCTTGCACCCGAAGATCCTTCAACCCTAAGTTCGTGGAGGCACCACCATTCGCAAGACAGAGAGCCATTCGCACCAAGAAGCCATCCACAAGCTAGAGAGAGAAGGGATATCATTCGGGGGAAGGATCACTCAACTCGAAGGAAGCACCCACAAGTGGAGAAGGGGGAAGACACCATCGGAAGCATCACCATGATCAACCGAGGGAGAGAGGGAGAGGTCTCCTGAACAGGAATACCTTTGTGTAAAACGGCAACCTGAGCAGGAGGAGGAGAGCGACTTATATATGCGAGCAGACGTGAGGGGATGAACCTGTACGTCATGGTTAATGCGCCTCGTGCAGTAACGGTCGCGGTTTAAGGCGCTATCGTTAAGGTCTAGTAATGGTTGCAGTTTTAAGACGCCATTATTCCTCTTCAATAGCCAACATCAAACGATGCTCCCGCGCTGCAACACATTACGTTTGTCCGTTCGTCCGTCCGACTGACCACACCGCACAGCCTGCTCGTTTCGTCTCGACAAAAGTAGACGCTGCTGCAGAAGCACTCGGCGTAGCTGCAGAAGCACTCGGCGTCGGCCATTAATTAGTCTCACACCTACATAGGTATTTCTCTCTTTTTATCTAGCATTAAACAAATGAGCTTTAATTCTTTTATTATTATAATAAATGGCTCTAGGCCCATTTATTCTAACACCATCCATGTCTAAACCTGTGTGTGTGGGTCTCTGATGGCCCAGAGTGTATTTGCAGGATCACCGATTCTGAATGTAACAGAGTTGTTCAATGAATGAAGCTCCTGATTTGAAAAAAAAAGGTGTTCATGACTGACATGCACAGTGTTTTTTGTTTTAGTTGTGTTTTCTATTTTCGTTCCATTAATTGGAAAACAAATCTAGGGAGACAGTAGTACATTTGCATTATAGATTGGCTAGTCATGAACGTAGTTAGATTTTATTTTAGAGTCACTTTTTTAAGAGCTAGTTCATTCCGTTTACTCCCTGTAGAAATTAGGCAGTTGGCAAAAACCACCAGCAGGTCTCGTCTTGGGCGTGTCAATGGCCTGCTATTATATACTGCTGCTCCTACACACGTTTGACCGTACAGAAATCATTTACACGCCACAACGGTTGTATTCAACTATTCATGCCGTTCCTCCCCAATATGCACTACGCCCAGCCGCTCACCGTCCAGCAGCTGGACATTCTCCGGCGGCAGGCGGCGGGCATCGTGGCGGCGAGGCTGGGCCGTGCCGAGCCGCCGCTGCGCCTGGAGGTGGTGGAGTACATGCTGGACGCGGACTCGCACGCGTGGAGCATCCGGCGGAGCAAGGCCAACTTCCTCCGTGCCACGGTGCCGCTCTCCGGCGCGGCGCGGTGGCTCGCCGACGTGTGCCACTGGAGGAGCCCGGCGACGACGGTGCTCGCGCACGTCCTGTTCGTGACGCTAGCGTGCTGCCCGGAGCTCATCCTGCCGACCGCGTTCCTGTACATGTCCGCCGCGGGCCTCTGGAACTACCGGCGCCGGCCGCCGCACATGGACGCGAGGCTCTCGTGCGCCAAGGCGGATAAGGTAAACAAAAGGGAAACGGGGACGCAGACCATCGGGGTTGGACGGGAGCGCGGAGTCGGAAGCCATCTCGCGGGTCGAGGTCGCAGGGGCGGCCGCGGCTTGACGCAGGGGTTGCAGTGCCAGCTCGGGGACAACGGGGTCACGTACGATGCGGTCGAGCGTCGGGCGGTGGCACCGTGTACGTCGGATCCAGGAAGAGGGCCTCGGCGGCGGCGGTGGCGGAGCTTCCCGCCGCTCCAGTGCTCCCTCGGGTCGGTTAGGGTTTGTGGGGTGGGGTGTGTGCGGCGGCGCGGTGAACCTCGTACTGCGAGCCGTGGCCCCCACCCTCTCTTTATAGCACTGTGCGACGGGGGCCCACCAACCATGGATTGGTTAGGCGCCCCCGACCAGGGCGCGGTAACAAGCCCGTTACGGTAGAGAGATCGAACTAACATTCTCCCTCTCGATCTCTTCTACAACATTCACTTAATCTCGAGTTTTTTACTTGGCATCCACTTCATCACAAATAAACATATTGAGCATGGGTCATCTAAATACTAATCACAACCAGATTAACCAGCCACAATACACTTATCCATTTTGATAGGATCTTAACTTGGGCCCAGTCCGGGAATCATAGGCTTTCCCTTAAACCCATACCGGCTATGTGTTCTCCAAACACATTGGGTGGTAAAACTTTTGTGAGCGGATCCGCTAACATTTCTTTAGTACCTATATGCTCCGGACTTATAGTTTTATCTCGGACTCGTCTTTCACCGCATAGAATTTTATTTCTATCGGTTTGGTAGCATTACTTAACTTGTTGTTGTGAGCATAGAATACTGCTTTGGTTTGTTATCGCGGTACAATCGTAGTGGTCTCGTGAATACAATCCACTACTCTTAAGTCGGTATAAACTTCTTTAGCCACATCACCGTCCTGTTGCCTCATAACAGGCTATGAACTCTGCATACATCGTAGATGTTGCAACTATTTCTTGTTTTGAGCTTCTCCACGAAATAGCTCCTCCTGCGAGAGTGAATATATATCCGGACGTGGATTTTCTATCATCTCTATCTCCCGCATAATCAGCATCTGCGTACCCTCTTATCTCTAGGGAATCAGATCTTCTATATGTTAGCATTAAATCCTTCGTGCCTTGTAGATATCGAAAAGCCTTCTTTGCCATCATCCAGTGCTCTTTTCCTCGATTACTTTGATATCTACCAAGTACTCCCGTAACAAATGCTAAATCAGGGCGAGTGCACACTTGTGCATATTGTAAGCTACCGACTGCTGAAGCATATGGAACCATTTTCATTTAATCGATCTCATATTGGTTCCTTGGACATTGGTGAAGTCCAAACTTATCGCCCTTTACTATAGGAGCAGGTGTGGCTCCACTCGCATGCATATTATATTTCTTTAGTACCTTTTCCAGATATGCTTTTTCGATAATCCCAAGACCCCTTCTTTCTATCTCGATGAATCTCAATGCCTAAAACATACGAGGCTTCACCAAGATCCTTCATATCAAATTTTGAAGACAAGAACTTTTTCGTTTCCTGCAGCAGTCTAACATCACTACTAGCTAGTAGAATGTCATCCACATACAGTATTATGAAGATGAATTTCCCATTCTTAAACTTTGCATAAACGCAGTTGTCCTCAATATTTGCCTTAAAACCAAACTTTGTGATGGTCTCATCAAACTTTAAATTCCACTGTCTAGAGGCTTGCTTTAAACCATAATTTTCTTAAACGACATCCTAAATGTTCCTTCCCTTTCACAACAAAACCTTTGGGTTGAGTCATGTATACATCTTCATATAAACCTCCATTCAGAAATGCTGTCTTAACATCCATCTGGTGTAATTCCAAATCATAGTGCGCCACCAAGGCCATTATGATCCTAAAAGAATCTTTACAAGAGACTGGAGAAAACGTCTCATTGTAATCTATCCCTTCTCTTTGCGTATAGCCCTTGGCCACAAGCTGTCCTTTATACTTTTCTATATTACCTTTAGAGTCATATTTTATCTTGTAGACCCATTTGCAGCCTACTGTTTTGGCTCCTTTAGGAATTTCCTCTAAGTCCCAAACTCTGTTGGTACTCATTGACTTCATTTCATCTTCCATGGCTTCTTGCCACTTGGATGCATCAGGACGACTCATAGCTTCTTCATAAGAAGTAGGATCACCTTCTATGTGAATTTCTTCACATTCATAAACTTCATAATCATCAGGGATAGCTGACTTTCTGACTCTTGATGACCTCCTCGGAGCCTCTATAACTGGCTCTTCCTGTACTTGGGGTTGTTGTGTTTCTTCCGGTGCATCAGTTGTTCTTGTAGGATTATGTTGAACAGTTTCCTCATTTTCTTCCATTGATGGCACAGGAGTACTAACAACAGGTTCCGGCACCACAGTGGGTTGCACTGTGGCTATCAGAACAGCAGGCAGCTCAAAATACGATTCTTCAACCATAGGAGTGGGTGCACACACGCGCTTTTCTCCAAGATCAATCTTTCGAACTGCCTTGCTCCCTCTGATCATTTCATCCTCTAGAAAAACAGTGTGCCTCGTTTCCACGAACTTTGTATGTCCGGTAGGACAGTAGAAACGATATCCTTTAGATTTTTCCATGTAGCCAATGAAATGGCAACTTACTGTCTTGGGTCTAACTTCCCAATATTTGGGTTAAAAACTTTAGCCTCTGCTGGACATCCCCACGCACGCATATAATTCAAGGAGGGTTCCCTACCCGTCCATAATTCATACGGTGTTGTAGATACTGACTTACTAGGTACTTTATTTAGAATGTGAGTGGCGGTTTTTAATGCCTCCATCCACAAACTAATCGGTAATGTTGAGTAGCTTAACATACTTCTAACCATATCCATCAAGGTACGGTTCCTTCTTTCAGCTACTCCATTCGGTTGAGGTTCACCCGGTGTACTATACTGGGCAACTATGTCATTTTCCTGTAGAAACCTTGCAAAAGGTCCAGGATTGGCCATACGGGGTGTGTCGACCATAGTACTCCCCACCTCGGTCGGACCTCACCACCTTAATCTTTAAGTTGTGTTGATTTTCAACTTCAGCCTTAAATATCTTAAATTTGTCTAGCGCTTCTGACTTCTCTTTAATTGGATAAATGTACCCATATCGAGAATAGTCATCTGTGAATGTAATGAACGAATCAAAACCATCCACAGATGCCACAGGGAATGGACCACAAATGTCAGTGTGGATTATCTCCAACACTCCTGTGCTTCGCTTTGCGCCTTTCTTAATTTGTTTAATAAACTTGCCTTTAATGCAATCTATGCATTGTTCTAAGTCATTAAATTGTAATGGCGGAAGAATTGATTCCTTAACTAAGCATTACATCCTTCCCCTCGAAATATGGCCTAGGCGACAGTGCCATAATTTCGATGATACGCTATCAATTCGCTTCCACTTCTTGCTTACATTCGTAGATGATACAACATTCGCATTTTCACATACAGAATCAATTCAGAGGAATTATCATGAATAGCCAACATGTATAGTTTGTCTTGTCGGATGGCAAGACCCACAACCACATTATTTAACTTAATGGAACAATGTTGTGCACTGAACTGACACTCAAAACCATTGTCTGCTAAACATGACAATGAAATTAAATTGCGACTTAAAATGGAACATAAAGAACGTCATGGAGCTGAAGCGTGAAGTCGTCCTTCAACTTGATGTGGAGATCACCAATGGCTTCAACTGCAGCCTCGACGCCGTTCGCAACCTTAATTGTTCTTGCTCCTCTTGTTAGGATTCTGGTTGTACTCATACCCTGCATAGAATTAGCAACATGAGTAGTTGCACCTGAATCAATCCACCAAGTAGATTTACTATAACTTAAGTACAGGGATTCATCTACAAATGTAATAATGTCCTCACCCTTTGACCACATGAAATGCAACCACTTAGGACACTGCTTCTTCCAGTGCCCAGTCTTCTTGCACCAGTGACACTGGTTTGGTGCAAACTCCGTCTGCTGAGGAGCTTTCTGAGGCTTCTGAGGCTGATCATTCTGCATGGGAGCTTTTCCATTAGGCTTCATCTGTCCCTGGGAAGGTGCATTTGAAGGTCCGCTTTCCGCTTGATTCTTAGCTTGAAAATGCTTACTTGGAAAGCTTCTCTTCCGTGGCTTCTTACCATGGTTTACATAGTTAACAAGACCACCATTCTAAGCCTTCAACCTTTCTTCCTCCTGGACAGACATGGCAATCAACTTATGCACATCCCACTTATCTGGTATGGTGTTGTAGTTGACCTCAAAAGCAGAAAACTCAGGAGGCAGGGACTTAAAAATCAAATGAATGACAAACTCAGTGGGAAGGACCATGCCCATCTCAGCAAGCTTGTCGTTCATGTTGCTCATCTTAAGTATGTGGTCCCTTATACCACCACCAGTGTACTTCATTGCAACCAAACTGCCAATAGTAGTACTGGCATAAGTCTTAGTATGATGAGAGTGCTGCTTATCCACTATCTCCAAATACTCGGAGGCAGTGAGTAACTTCCTGTGCTTATCCTTTTCAGGAATGGACGCCTTAATTGCCTCTGTCATCTTAGTCTGAATGATCGCTAGACACCTCTTGTTGTCTAGATCCCACCTCGCTTTGGCGAGTTGATGCTCACTTTCCGCCTTGATATGGGCGTCTTTCCTTACTTTCCATGCAGCATCAGTCTCATTAGCCTCTCTGACAGGTGCCTCAGGCTCAGCAGGACGCTCCGTGGTCATCACGTACTCCATACCCAGCATTAAAAATGCCAGTTTTAGCAACTTGCGCCAAGCCGTGTAGTTGTTGCCAGTCAGCTCTGGGATCTGGCCATCATAACCAGCTTGAGCTGAAAATAAAATTCAGAAGAAATGTGAGAACATATAACAATAAATATTGCATGCATCAATTTAACTTTGGTCAAAATTAATACATACAACATGCTACTACATTAATTCTATATCACTTTTGGGCAGAAAAAAGAACTAATGCATAAAACTTTAGTGTCTCAGGTCACAATATTTTAATTATCAGCTTTGGCCAGAAAAATAACAATATTATAACATATTCTTAAAAGAAAAACTTCTCTAGTTAAAAATCCCTTTGGTTCAATTTAACTAGAGAAAATAAAGCAACGCAGCGGAAAAACAAACAAATAATGGAACAGAAAACCTTAATTTCAGAAGCATTCAACTCTCTGTAAATTTTATGAATTTATCAAAATTAAATAGAGATATAACTTAAATGAAAAACAGCAAATAAGCATAAAAAACAAACAAAACATGCTTCTGAAATTCAAGACTTAAATAGAAAAATGGTACTGTTCACAGCAGACCGAAACAGCCCAGTTACGAAAAACCGGCCCGCGGCCATCGACTTGCGCCCGCATGGGCTCTAGGCCCAGCAGCCAATGGCTGGGCCGGCCAGGCGGCCCAGCGCCGTCCCCCCTGGGCTGAATTTAGCCCACGCGGCTGCCTTTTCATCGCCGCCGTCGATCTCCAGATCGACGGCCGAAAATCAACCCGCCTGGATCTGGGGGTATATAAGCCGGATGAACCCTGGAAACCCTAGAATCCCTTCATTTCTCCCTTCTCCTGCCCGCAGTGCAGCACCACCGGCGGCGGCAGCCTTCTTGCCCGCGGGCGCCCTGCCGGTGGCGGTGAGGGACTGCTCCGTCCGGTCTCCAAACCGCAGCAGCCCCCCATTCCTTTTCCCCTACTTCTCCACCAAAAAACACCTTAAAACCGCAAGAATCAGAGAGGGAAACTTCCATGGTGATGCAGTGGAAAGTGGCGGCGCTGCTGCCGGCCCCCTCGCCGGCGCGCGCGTCCACCAGCACGGTGAACGCGCGGCCGTCGAGCGGCCCCGCGGTAGCGCCCAAGCGCATGTCCCGCGCGCCGTCGCGGCGGCGAGCTTCTGCTCCTCAAGCCCCGCACGGCGGCGGGTACAACCCGCACAGAGGCGGTGGTCCCGCGGCAAGGTAGGATTTCTACAGCCGGGTCTTTCTTGGGAGTAAATGAGATCTAGGGTTTGGGATTTGACTCGATTTGCATCGGTGTTCTTCATTTCTTCCCCTAACCCGAGTGGATCTAGGGTTAGGTTAGCCTTTCGATGCGAATTTGTGTTTCCTTCCCCTAACCCGAGCAAAATCTAGGGTTAGGGTTTCAAACTTCCTTTGATTTTCAACAATTTTATGTCGAATCCAGTGTTCTCTCCCCCAGATCTAAAAGATTTGGGGTCATCTCCTTCCTCATGCTACACTGGATAATTAAAGATCTAACCCCGAAACAAATTTACTAACTGGTTAGGCTATCTGATACCATTGTTAGATCTTAAGTACTTAAACATACACAAAACACCAGTAGTTAATCTATTCGGGTAGGTACTTAAGGATTACAGATAAACGACATGACCACCTAGATCTAGATCTACTACACCTAAAACAACTAATAAGGTAAAACAGAGGGGAAACGGGGACGCAGACCATCGGGGTTGGACGGGAGCGCGGAGTCGGAAGCCATCACGCGGGTCGACGTCGCAGGGGCAGCCGCGGCTTGACGCAGGGGTTGCAGTGCCGGCTCGGGGACGACGGGGTCACGTACGATGCGGTCGAGCGTCGGGCGGTGGCACCGGGTGCGTCGGATCTCGGCGGCGGCGGTGGCGGAGCTTCCCGCCGCTCTAGTGCTCCCTCGGGTCGGTTAGGGTTTGTGGGGTGGGGTGTGTGCGGCGGCGCGGTGAACCTCGTACTGCGAGCCGTAACTCCCACCCTCTCTTTATAGCACTGTGCGACGGGGGCCCACCAACTATGGATTGGTTGGGCGCCCCCGACTAGGGCGCGGTAACAAGCCTGTTACGGCCTTTGGGCCGTAACGGTAGAGAGATCGAACTAACACCGAGGGCCACGGCAATGTTCACGGTGTTCTGCCTCATCGCCGCCGTCGTGTTCTACGTCACGCCGATCCGGGTCGTGGCGCTCGTCGCCGGCCTATACGTGCTCCACCACCCGCGGTTCAGGAGCAGCATGCCGTCGGCTGCTGGCAACTTCTTCAAGAGGTTGCCGTCCCGGCCTGACACTATGCTGTAGCCTGCAGCTCACTTCGTATATGGCAGTTTCATTGCGAACAATTAGCCAGCAAAGCCTGCAATTCATTGCGAGTGCATTCGAGTTCAACAAGAGTACTTTTTTTTCTGTGCACGCTAAATGCACTCAATCCATTTCAATTTGTCTAGGTTATTTTAGTTCTTCTAGATTCATAGTTTTTCCATGCACATAATTAAACATGCTATATCTAGGAGAACAGCAAAATCATCATATATTAAAAAGGCACAAAAGATTTGCAATTTCAAAGACTTAGAATCATTACTGTCATGAATCCATGATGCTTGATGCATGTTCAGATGCACGTCATACATGGATACACAATGTACATTGATGATCTCAACAATTCCACATCCTCCTACTCAACTCATCAGAACGACTGAAATTGAGATTCATCGGGTAAACACCACTTTTAGCAACCAAAACATGGTCAGAATACATTCATAATTTGATACAGCAATTAAAATGTGAGACAGCATCTAAGCAACCTGAATTGAGATCCGTAACAAGCTTAACCGATTTAACACAGAACCAGGCACAAATCTGAATATCTGATCATACTCGAGCTCACGTGATCAAAGCCAAGGAAGAATGCACAAATGCCAGGACAGGACTTTGTTGCAAATAGGTTACATATATATATAGTAGTGTTGTGCACAAGATCGCTAAATTAACCGGGAAAAATATATGACTTCATTAAAGATTTGACAGTGATTCAAATGGAAACCAAAGGTTCACCAGTCAGATACAAAATTCAGGAGCACACTCAGGTAAACCAGGCAAAGTGACTATTGAGCTTCGCACCGAGCACCAACTAATCTAGAAAACCATCTCATGGGGCTTGTCACCATCCCTGAGAGAGAACCGTGCACCAAGGTAGGTTATCAGATCCGGAACAGCCTCAATAGCTTTGATCAGCTCAGCGTCCACGGTCTTCTGGTCGTCCTTCTTGAACTGCGGCAGGTCCTTGGTCGCCTGAAAGATAAAGATGGATTGGATCACCTTCTAAGTAACGCAATGCAAGGTTGCATCAGAAAAATAGGAAAACAAGCTTCAGACTGCATAGAAACACACCTCCTCTGTCTCCAAAAATTCACCCTCGGTCTTCTTTGCCTTCTGCTTCTTGTCCCTGGAAAAGTATGCGTCATCAAACTTCTTTCTTGGAAGTTTTAATTTCAAGTAATGATCATGTCTTTGTGCTTATCTTTTATTACTAGCCTTGTCATGCATTCGGTAACGTGACTTTCACATCGGAAGTCCCGTACATCACCGAATTCCATACCCAAACCATTATATCTCTTTTGTACATCGAATTCCTTGAACACAACCTATTCTCGAAGTTTCGTCTCGTCTTTAGCATAGTTTTTGTTTTAAAATTCAGATTGTGTTTATGCAAGAAAGAGATGAGTTGAAAGCTTTAAAGAGAGAGATAAAATGTAAAGAGAAAGAAAAGTAAAGAAAAAAATATATGTGTTTATGGAAAAAGAAAAAAAGAAAGAGGAATAGCAAGAAAGATATGAAAATGGATGAATCAAGTGCAAAGAAGGATGTCACGTTGTTGAGAGACGAAACTTCCACTCTTTTTCCAACCATGTGCAATCCGACAACGAGGACGTCATCGGTGTCTTGTAGTCTTATTTTCTTTTGCCCTTGCACATGTCCACCATTCTATATCTTCTTATCCTTGATATACCCACATATGGTTTAATTCTCATGATCATTGGCTTTGAAAGGTAAACAACCATTAGAGAAAGTTCTTAGCTTGACAATACTTGGGTTGATTGTGCTAGCCATACCTAAAGCTCCACTTTATATAATATGTTATATGAGAGACTTATGGGAGGTGAGAGTTTTGTGAAAATTGTTTAGGATAGCCACTTTATATGAGCGACATGTGAGAACTTGGAGAAAGATTTTTGTCTAATACTTGTTGCAGGAATTTTATCTTTTGAAAAATCATGAAAACCCTCCAATGGAAGCAAAGAAGTAAGCATGGCTGAAATTGAAGACCTCGAGTGAAGAGCTTGAGTTGTGGGGTAAATCTTGATTTGGTAAACATTCTACGCCCATGTTTATGTATGATGATCATTGCTTATGTTTATCGTATTAAAGATAAAGGATTGACTAACTTGTAAGGAAAGAATTAGCGGAGCACGATTTCAACACCTTGGACAAAGTTCTTTTACGAGTACTTGCTCGAGGACGAGCAAGATCTAAGCGTGGGGGAGATGTTGATGGTGTATTTTGGTACACCAAACATGTTCATTACACTTTGGTTTAGATTTGATCATGGAAATAACCTGCCACTAGGCACACTAATCATATAACAAGTTCATCTTCGTGTGTGCATATGGAAGTGTTATGTTTATGTAGGAAAACATGGACATAAAGGACGGATTCACAACAAGTTCAAAGGAGCAATTAAGGAGTTGTGTTCGTGTTTATGAGCTTGATGAAATCACTTCCAATGGTGGCAAGAACCGAAGTGTTACAAAGGAACATCCCTAGGGACTGAAGCGTAAAAGACCGGACTTCATGAAAGGAGAACCTCCATCTTGTATGCGAGGATGACATCGTCAAAATAGTGCAAGTGGAGGGGGCAAAGTGCATAAATACATGAGGACCCACGGGAGCGAAGGTGCGACCGAACCGGGCTGGGATGGGCCTTGGCCGGTCGGCCCAAGCCGGCCGGCGTGGCCCACTCCGGGGGTCGGTTCGGCCCCCCTTTTCTTGCACCTGAAGGACCTTCAACCCTAAATTCGTGGAGGCGCCGCCATTCGCAAGACGGAGAGCCATTCGCACCGAGAGGCCATCCACAAGCTAGAGATAGAGGAGGGAGATCGTTCAGGAGAAGGATCGCCCAACTCGAAGGAAGCACCCACAAGTGAAGAAGAAGGAAGACACCGTTGGAAGCGTCACCATGATCAACGGTGCCATGTCTAGCACCTTGATGGGGTAATCTTATCATTTGTCCATGGGTTGTAATCGATCTTGAGATGTAATCGCTACTTTGTTTGTGTATCTATCTATCATCTAGTGTTGAAGAAACTTTGATGTGTAAGGTTAGCTACGATGTCGTAAAGGGAGTAAGATCTCAATGCTCCCTTGGATCCATTCAATACGCCATGTCCATCATAGGTCTAGTCACAAATACCTCCGCGTAGTGACAGTAGGGGGAGGGAAAGGGCGAAACCGTGGTCATAACCCCCGATGGATTAGATTGGTTTTCATGTTTTAAGCGGTTGCATGTTCAAGTATCGTAGACCCTTGGGCAAGTGTCTTTTATATATCTCGTCGGCTTAATCGTTCCCTCTAGTGTAGTGTAGTTGTTATCTAGTTTAATCGTAGATTAGGGTTTGGGTAATTTAGTAAGTAGAGATAGATCAAACGCGTGTGATCCCCTTGCTCCACGGATTGACAAGAACCTAGAGAATCCCGTGGTGAAAAAGGTGTAGGTCCGTACGCTTGCGGATCGTAGGTGGATACGAGTTTTATCCATCAATACCCAACAACTACTCAGAGCATCTCCAAGCGACTCTCTATATTCTTTCTAAATGATAGTAATAGAAATTTTGATGAAAAAATGTCTTGCAACAACTTATCTAAATGGTCATCCAAATATAGTCATCTTCTATTCCGGATTTTTTTTCTAGTCAAATATAGAAGACGAGAATAATCCTTTAGAGTGTGCATAAGAAATAGAAAAGCTGATTAAAAAGAAATAAAAAAGCTATTGAAAAGTTAAAAGATGTAGAAAATGATTTTTATGCAAATGGCTCTCTAAATAATAATTTAGAGAGTAAAATTTAGAAAGACCATTAGAGATGCTCTCACTAAAGTTTTCAAATTAGGCCTGCCACTTGTGACGGTATGAACAAATTCACTTTTGTTCATATCCAAATCCAGATAATTATTATCCACTCCTGACGCTCTCTAATTTCACCCATATCTGTGAGACATGGGTACCCCTAGGTGCCCACCGACCAGGCCCACGGCCGTCCCCGACAAGTGGGTCCGGCCCACCAGAAGACCCGCCGACCTGACAGTAGGCCTGTCCGATCTGACATGTGGGCCCAAAGATGAGAAGACAGCTTGGCATGCAAGCCAAGGCAGTCCAGACGGATTAAGCCAGCTCTGATAAGCCTTCCATATTGTAATTGAATAGAGATAGATTTCCCTATTGTAACCGATTTGGACTCCGGTGCCCTCCTAGGGACAGACCACCTCCGCATCGACGCAGGTCACCATGTAATCTCATCACGCCAACAATACAAACTGAAGAACTGGACGTATGGTTTTACTCTCCGGAGGCCCAAACCAGTATAAAATCGTCTTGTCCCTTGTTTCTCGCCGTGATTTCCTGTGTGCTATGCTAGCATAACCGCGTTCTTAGCTCCCGATCTCTCTGCCAAACAAATAAACCACCGGGTTAACCCCCTGTGGACTGTTCAGATCTAATCCTCTGACAATATCTAAACTTTCTACTACATATGTATAGTTATATAAGTGATTAGTCATATCCTCCACACCCTCTCCTCCCCATTTCTAATAGAAAAATAATTTTCTACTCGTACCCTCTCACATTTAAATTAGGTGTGAATTTGAGTATGAACTATGGATATCCGAGACAAGAGGCTTATTTCAATTCATGTTAGGCCATCCTTTTCAACCACTAAAAAATGTTATGCCTCGCACCCCAGCTGCCATATCTTGGTAGCACGCTCCGTATTTCTAAGCTACTTTATTTCCTCTTTTTTTACGTCTTACGCAGTATTACTCCATCCCAGAAAGAGTTTGTGGGTGTACTTGTTAACTTGCTATATGCTGGTCAATTCAAATGGTAGTGGCTGTCACAATACACAATCGACCAACACACCATGTCAGTTCTCACAATGTCAAGCTATTGTCCATTTGTCCTGTCCATGAAAAGATTGACAGTGAGCTCTGAGGCCTTGTTTAGTTTGCTAAAGTTCATCCTTTCCACTCTCTCCACCATATTAAATACACCAAAAGACATGTTCGGAATACTAAATGTAGATGAAATCAAAAACTAATTACACAATTGTGATGGCCTTTGCAACACGAATCTTTTGAATCTAGTTAGGCCATGGTAGGACAATATTTACCAAAAAATCCGAAATTTACCTTTTGCTACAGTGTGTTAAAAAGACAAATATTTCTGACATCTAAAAGCACTTTTCATGATTGTTCCTTCTTGTAATCTCTCATGAGCTATAATTGTCAAGTGTGTCCCAACGTTTCTATCAATCAGTTGTTAAAAAATAAACGTTTCTATCATTCGTTCCCACCAGCAAACGGGAGAAGGTAGCTGCTCATTGATAGCCTACTTCCTCAGCGTAAATGATGTCCGCCGGGAAATATGTTTGTGAGGAAAATATTCTTTTTAAAGATAATCATTTAGGAACAGACAAAGTAGAAATCATTAAATAAGGGAGTGTTTGATACCTTTAGGGCATGTACAACCCACAAATAGTAGGTCGTCTGCAGAATCTCAAATTTAGCACATAGACAGATGTACAAACAATTCAAACAACCCACAGAGAAGAGGTCGTCTGTAAGCTGTTTAATGCTTTGCATGTAACTTAAGATCAACTACAAATGCATTTTTGTATACCATTGTATGGCTATTTGATTGATTGAATAATATCAAGCATAAATAATAGAAACATGATTACAATATTGCACCGTTCGCATTCAGACTCGCACAACACATACACACCTTTTGTTCGGTAACTGACGCACACAACGCATTCACATTCAGACTTCCACCATTTACACAGCCAAAAACCATCAGTTTCACATTGACGGAGACAGTGCACATTCACCAGCAGTGGCATACAATTCAACCAGCTATGATGACAAATTCAAACCCTTATATACAGCGCAGGTAGCATGACAGTTCGTACGCGGCATGGTTAAAGTACCATTCACAAGGTTCACATCTATTCAGCAAACTGAAGCCCTCATATGCAGCACAGGTTTACACACTAGAAGGAAGTGCAACCTGATAAAAAATGCAGACAAATTTAGTAAACTTGAGGGATAGAATCAAGTTGTAAAAGAGATCAGTAAACATCATACAGATAAATTCAGTAAACTTGAGGGATAGGTACAAGTTGTAAAAGGATCAGTAAACATCATACAGATAAATAAATTCAATAAATTTGAGATTCAACTACCAGATGCTCAAAGATATTCAGCATAGGTTCACTAGTTAAAAAGTGGCAGCAATGTAACCTTGTCATTGTTAAAGAACAATAATACTCCCTCCGGTTAGGTAAATGAAGTCGTTTAGGACAGCGACACGGTCTCCAAAGTACAACTTTGACTTCTTCTTTTTTATAAAAATATTTGTTAAAAACTAACATATGTATATTTTTATGAAAGTATTTTGCAAGACAAATATATTCATGATTTCACATTTCCAAACTCAATAACTTAAAAGTTATTCATGATTTATATTCCCAATGTTTGACTCAAATCATGTCCAAAACGACTTCATTTACCAAACCGGAGGGAGTAACTTGTTGTGAACAATCATAAGACAGTTTCAGAGATTGCATAACACAATTTTCAAAGATTCGATAACATAATATTCAGAGATGCAAGGTGGAAACAGCATAACACTAATTTTTTGCTGATAAAGTGCCAGTGCAGAATTATACTTGCTAGTTCATATAACTACCACCAAAAACTCAAATGCAGCACAGGTTCACACACCAGTTCTCATAGTAGAACCTGTTCAAAAAGAGAGAATTTCATAGATTGGATTGCAGTTGAACTGTAAGCATTTCAGCATCTTGTCTACTGAAGGGTGCTCAGGGGTATATCCCCAAAATGGAATGTAGAAGCTACTGAATTTGAATGCTGATGCAGTAACTCACAAAAAATTTGCACGACAGTGAGCTAACATTCATAATTTTGCATGACACTAAGCTAACTTTCAGATTTTTTTGCATGACACAGATCAAAGGTCACCTTAGCCACCAGATAAGATAGCTCATGCAGGTTTCAGATCAAAGCTGCGAATTGTTGTCCCTGCAAAAGATTGATGACAGAAGCTCGTTAAAGCACAAATACAAATAATGCCACCTCCTTATTGCAAATACACGATCTTCAGGCTTTCACCATATTGAGAAAAAAGCAGAAGAAACAACAGATCTTCAAACATGTGAGTCTACTATAAACATGTGAGTCTATGGTAACAAACCATGCCATTTCTAGAGAATCTTTACTGAACTACAACCCCTGCAATCACCACTGTTTTTTACAACTCTGAGCTCCGATGCAAGTAGGATTGAAAAAGAGTTAGCACTAGTGCACTACTATCAAATTGCAAAATCAGGGCTCTAGACCGTGCAACCGATGCACGCAGTTCACAAATACGAAAAGGGTCTCACCGATATTGCAAATCAGATCGAGCAGAAGGCTACTCTGGCTTTCCCCACCGTTGCTGAACTATAGACGTGACCAAAGGGGATGGAGGCTTCCATCGTGTCATGACCACGACGAAGGAGATGCCAGATGGCTACCGCTCCCTACGGCTTCAGAGCTATCGGCAGAATAGGAGGGGCAACAGCGCGCCGGCGGCGGCGGAGGATGAGGGGCAGCGGCGGCCGCATCCTCCAATCGAGCAGCACGGTGCACCCCGGGCTGCAGGTGAGCGAGGAGCAGCCGGCATGCCCGCGGTGGCCTCCCCTCCGCTCGCGCGCACCGGCGGCCCGCCTCGGTGGAGCGAGCAAAGGCACTCCTCGCCGTCCCAGAGCTTGAGCTCGGGCCGGCGCCGGCGGATCGGTGAGGTCGCGGCGGCGTGGATCTCGCGCGCACCGGCGGCCTTCCCACGACGACGGCAAGGAAGGCAAAGCAGGATGCGAGCTTTTAGCGACGAGAAGGCGACCTTCCGGCGTGCTCAGTGGGGAAAGGAGGAGACGCGCGGGATGGAAAGAATAGGCGTGGGAAGGTGGAGGTGCGCGGGAGGAGGCGTGCGGGATCCGGCGTGCAACGACGATTGGAGACGATGCGTTCTACAGTGCGTCGTCGCGCGTCGATTCCACCTCTGCGAACGGGAAGGAGGCGTCGCCTCCAGAGGCGATGCGCGGGCCGTCTGTGGGAGAGCGCAGGGGGCTTTTCACAAAATTGTCGTTTTACAGACGCGCTATACACATGTGTTGTACTCCCTCCGTCTCAAAAAGAATGTCATTCTAAGAATTTTAGGATAGATTATTAAAAAGGTCAAAAAATCTCAATTGCCCCTATTTATTTACCATATTAGGTGCTAATTGATTGTTGCATGTCTACATGCACATGCAAAGTTGCCAAATTAAACAAAATGTCATTCTTTTTGGGACAAATTTTGAATCCTAAAACGTCATTCTTTCTGGGACGGAGGGAGTACGTGCCCTTAGTCCCCTGCCTGTTGGAGGAGAGAGGAGTAAGAGCATAATAAAGTTATGATTTGAATTTCACCGTAGGTCCATGAACTTTTTCTAAGATCTCATCTAGGTCCACAAACTTAAAAAAGCGGTCATCTAGGTCCGTAAACTTTTTCCGAGATCACATCTAGGTCCGCAAACTAAATAAGTGGTCATATGAGTCCATAAATTTTTAAAGAGCGATCATCCAGGTCCATAAACTTTTAAGAACGATCGTCTAGGTCCAAAACGGTGGCGACGAGCCTCCTATGTGACAACCCACCCAGGAAAATACTGTACTATCGCCTAAACCAATCCACTTTGGTCATTAAGCGATAATAAAGTATCATCCTGTCATTAGTCGCCAGGTTAACGCCCGGTAAATCACTTGAATAGCAACAAGGATCGATTATATGCATTAAAACTCACTCGAAAGCGAGTCTAGAGATACATCATCATTAACATCCAAATTTGTACCCCGAAGGGTTTAATTATTTCAAACCGAAGTTTTTGCCATAAAGAAGTAGTTCAGAGTTTTGAAACAGCGGAATTAAACTAGCGGGAAGCAGAAACACCACGGCAGGCCATCCATGATGCCTTCAGTCGTCATCCTCCACCCACTCCAGCTCCCAGCCGGGCGGGATCTCTCCGGGCCACACATCACCGAAAGCATTATCTGGATCAACATATTATAGCAAGGCTGAGTATACTAATACTCAGCAAGACTTACCCGTCGGTGATAACTACTTCACCAATTCTAGACATGAAAGGCTTTTGGCCACTGAGTTTCTTTTTGCTGAAAAGTAACAAAGAGTATGTCCTTACTTTCAAGATTTTAGCACAAGTTCTAGTAGGTTTAATCTTTACTACATTAGCCATCTAGTACAGACAAAGTTGTACAATACAGATAATCAAGCATAGTATTCATCAACTTCCATCATTAGGGATCTCATGGCTAGTGGAGTAAGCGGGGCCTCGGAACGGTGAGAGGCCGACGATCGATTGATTCAAACCTTGCAAGGTAGACCTAAACACACGGTAGGCTGCCCACGCAAGGACAACTTCCCAAGCAGTTCCCAAAAATCCTCGGGTCGGGATCGAATCTTAGAGTATTTGGTGCAGGCTATCTGGCATACCCCGCAAAGCACCCGGAGTCACCGTACACCACCGGTAGCTAGCCGTGATACGTATCCCAAGAGTAGTAATAGTAGGATCCCTCGCCGCCTCATAAGGTACTAGGCTTACCGGTTCTATTCCCGACAAGTGCTTAGTACGTTCAAACACTTAACCCACAATAGCCATTGGACCGGAGCCCAATCCCATGCTCTTACCACATGAGCAATCCAATTAATGATATCTTGTAATTCCTATCTAGGAACCTATTCTCGCGAGTGAGGTCATCACCCGACTTGTAACGGTCCTATAGCTTAGCAGCTATCAACCTATCATACTAGTAAGGACAAGGGTACCTAGGGATCATGCATCTAAGGTTCCATTCAATTGCTGAACTTAAATGCACAAGCATCCACAGATAATTGAATAATCAAATATTTGAAAACTAGGTTAGATGCATCGGAGCTTGCCTTCATCAGCTAGGTTAGCCTGAGCACCCTCGGTGTCGTCGAGCACTTCCACGTACTGCAGCGAAGCTTCCGCTCCTCCTTCCTCGGACTCTGGGACGAGTGAGTAGTCACCGTCCGGAAGATCTACACGGAATGCAATGCAAGGTTCAGGTGACGTGACAGTTTGCTATCTTATCCAACTCTTGTTGGTCATATTCACCTTAACAAGTATCTAGATATTACATCTCTTTTAGGAAGGTTATTAGTTATATGTGATTCATTCATTTATTGCACATTTGAATTAATGTTTCTTTTATACTTGTTATTTCATGTGAAGGTTTAATCCTTTTTCCTCTCACTAGTAAGGTGTGTACAAGATATTTAGTTATAATTTAATCTCTTCATCAGCAAGGGTGTGTTCTTAACCTTTAATTAAGTTAGGTAACACTTTCTTAAAAGGGAAATGAATTAAAAAGACATTTTCCTTATTTAATTATTCTTTAATCTTTAAAAGGGTTTTAAAGCTTGTTATTAAGCAATAATTCACCAAAATTTTAAAGAAGTGTTTACTAAGCATAAAAACACCTATACTGGACCACTGGATCTACATGTAAGGCTTGGAAGCTAGGAAACAAAATACTTTGGAAATTAACAAGGACTAGCTAGTGAAACAAATTAAATGCATACAAAAATAAATAAGCCCCGAAATGATCCAAACTTTCTCATGCATGCTCTCTGGTCCTAAACAAGCCTAAAGAACCAGCAAGTGCACCTGGAATCTCTACTGAACTTGTTTTACTAATTACATAGGAAAACATGCACAAATTAAGAATAATTATTTCTGATAAACCAAAAATCATGATTAATTCACCAGAGGTGTGTTTTGACATAACAAGACAGCATGCACAAGTTGGGCACAGAAACAGAAATATTTTTAGCTACAAAAATCATCTAGGCAGATTCTGCATAGAAGGAAAACAATTTATATAACAAGATTTACTGCATAACTTTGTGCAATTTTTGGCACAGGAGCTAGTCATGATATGATACACAACGTATCCAAGATTTGGATGCAGAGGATTTATAGTTTTTGAGTTATGGCAGATCTAGGTATTTCACATTCCTATTTTTCATGTTACAAATATCTAGAATCAGACCATGTGAGAATAACAAAAGTTGTAGTATTCTTCGCCACAAATCCAACAAAACTGGTTTTGCAATTGTCTGAATTTTCTACAATTTTCTAGGGTTTTTCTAATGAGCTGGACCAACTAGCAAAGAAACCTAGATAACTTTCGTTGCAAATAGGTCCCTAATTCACACATATGCCCCTGGATTTCACAACTAGGCCCTTGCGGCGGTGGGGGAGTTCGCCAGCGGCGAGGCAGGGCCGGACCAGGGCAACACGTGGCATGGGAGCTCAATTGGGCTCACCCCTAGCCGATTGGTGGCGGTGGCGGGGTTGGGGAGAGCTCCGGCGAGCGGCGGCTCGCCCGCGGCCGCACGGACTCCGGCGAGGCCCGCGGCGGTGCAGCGCAATGCGTGGCTCGGGAAGCTCAAGGGGTGTCTAGGGAAGGCCTAGGAATGTTTGAATGGTGGTGAGCGCGAGTGGGGTAGGGAGTTCACCGGCGGCGGTGGTAATGGCGCGGCGCAGCGGGAACGACGGCTCGGGATGGCGTGGGGGAGAGGGGAGAACAGGGCGGCCTTAAATACAAGTGAGCTCGGGTGACGACGGCTGACGACGGGGAGGTATCTCCGTGCTACGGCGGCTCGACCGGCGTGCGTACGGCCGGGCGCCGCGGACGGACCGGGGTCCGCCGCGCACGACGCGGTATGGCGGCGTGGCCGGCGCGGTTCGAGGCGCCCTAGGGCGCAGTGAGCGTCGGAGGCGTCGACCTCGGGCGCCGCACGGCCCGGGGCGGAGGGGTCGTCGGGGAAGGTGTGCGGGGCACGGCGCCGAGGGTCGGCCGGCGGCCGGCCGGCGACGCACGGCGCGCGGCGCGCGACGTCGCGGCGTGCTGGCGCCCGGCCTAAACCGTGTTGCTGACCCTGCCTTTGAAATTGAATTTCTCCAAAATTTTGAATATAACTCGACCAAACTTTGAATAGGAAAGTTACAGATCTAGCTACCCTCTACAAATTCCAAAAAGGCTATATGGGGTTTTCCCCCACATATTTTGAAATAAACAGTTGCCAACTTTGAATGTCAGCCTGTTTGACTGAACAGTAGATCCTGCCTTTGGAACCGATTTTTCAAGCTTTTCCACTCAAAATTTGAAATGCCAATCTACATGAAAGTTGTGTCACTCAACAAGATGGACAACTTTCATAAAGGTAGAATTTTAAGTGTTTAGGTGAATTTTGGAGAACGCGGCAAAAGTTCCGGCAGACATCTATGGACACTAGGGTGACAAGGGGTTTGACCAAGTCTTTGGCCATGGGTTGGCCCCACAAGTGTGTTTACTAGTCAAAAGGGTTCACTAGAGTAGGTTAGTGAGTTTTTCGAGGTGAGGGCCCAGGTTGACCGTGATTTGACCACTGTGAAAGGACCTTGATGTCGCCTAGAGGGGGGTGAATAGGCGAGACGATCGCCTTAAACTCTTTTCCCCCCAAACACTTGAGTCGACAGCGGCACCACCGGCCGGACGGTGGTGGTGACCGGCCGACCTGGTCGCACCGAACTTCACAAATGACACCGGTCAGACCGGTGCGCCTCACCGGTCAGACCGGTGTAGCACAGAGAACCTACAAAAACAACTTCAAGCACCTCTTGGCTTCTAGCACGAACGAAACTCAGGGTGTGGCCTTTGTAGATGATCACAAGCAGAGTAATGAGCCCTGCACACACAAGTAACACACCCAAGTAGATCGAAGCAGAAGCAAATGTAATATGCTAGAATGAACAACTTAGAGAGTCGAACCACACGAAGAAGAAAGGATTTGTTTCCCGAAGTTCACCACCCACTGAGGAATGGCTACGTCTCCGTTGAGGAGCTTGTAAGGGATAATTCCCACAACAAGCCGGGTCTCTTTCAACCACTTTCCTCCTTTCCACTAAGGTGATCTTTTCCACGAAGAGGCAAGATCGCAGCCCTTACAAACTTCCCGCTGCTCACCACAACCTTGGGAGCTAGCCGGCAACACCTAGCCGTCTAGGAGGCAAACCTCCAAGAGTAACAAATGCTTCAAAGTTTGTAGACGCGAAACCAAAGTGCTCAAGCTATGGAAATTGCTCTTGTTAGCTCACAAGGTCACTCTTAAGCTCACTTCCTCAACCCAACACAAAGATGATGGCTTGAATCCACAAATCTCACAAAGAGATGGTTGGGGAGAGCCACTAAGGCTTAGAGCTAGTTAGAAATGGCTTGGGACCTCAGTAAACTCACTAGAAACAGCAACCCTCACTTGAAGAAGGCTTGGGGTATTTATACCTCTCAAAGGAGAAAACTAGCCGTTAGTCCCGGGCAAGACCGGTCCGACCGTGTAGGGCATCGGTCGGACCGGTGTTCGAAAAACTAGCCGTTGGGCTAGCGGCACCGGCCGACCGGTGCCTCCCGACCGATCGCACCGGTCGAAAGCCCGAGTTACCCCCAAAACCTCTTTTAAAGAAACTAGCACTTCACCACCAAGATGAAATGACCCGGGTCGGTTAGGAGGGTCCGTTAGCACACTCTAAGGCTAATTCTCACTTAGGTCAACTAAAGAGCACTTTGACCGGTCAACTCGCTAAGTTGCATCCCTCTTGATAGTACGGCTTACCTATACTCAAGAAAAGAATACATGAGCTTCGTTAACCTCTTGAGCTTGAACAACTTCAATTCTTGCCATACTTGATCAATAACCACTTGAGGGCTTTCAACATAGCCTTTGACTTGAGCATGTCCATACTTGAGCTAGTGACTTAGGATCTTTCCATATAGCATAAGAATGCACACTTGGATCCATGGTCACTCCATGTTGCCAATCTTAATGAGTTGATGACTTGCAAAGCTTCCCTCGATTAAGGTTTGAACATGATACTTGAAGACCCCACGGATGCTAGACCTTCACCTTAGCAAAACACGAATGGCGGCTTAGCTACGGCCCCAAAGATTGCTTAGTCCCTCACCCTATCCATCTCGGTTGATCTCTTCATCACTTATCCAATCCACTTTGAGTTCCACTTTGCTTCACACACAATTAACTTTCATTTGAAAATCCTGCTTCAAATGCTTGATCTTGATTGACAACGGATATGCAAGCTTCCAATTTTTAGAACCATGGTGTGTACACTCATCATCTTGTTCTCTTTCGATAAACTCATGAAGTCTTGCACCATATACTTGTCTTTGTAGATGTGAGCCATAAAATACATCCATAATTAAGATACTTCAATGGTTGCTCATGAATCTAGAAAGAAAACCTGCTCACAATCTTAGACAAAAACATTAGTCCTTTAATCGCCTTGTCATTCAATTCACCAAAATCCACTTAGGGGCCTAGATGCACTTTCACACTGTCAGCTGGGTTGACCGGCTGTTAGGGTTAATTAAAAACCTGGGGCGTCACATCCTAGCAGCGGGAGACGCGGAGGTGGTGCTGCTTCGACGGTGGAGTGGGTTGCACTTTGCCCGTACCTCGCGGCCACGCAAGGCGCATCGCCACCATTTTGGACCTAGATGACCGCTTGTTAAAAGTTCATAGACCTAGTTGACCACTTATTTAGTTGGCGGACCTAGATGAGACATCGAAAAAGTTTATGGACCTAGATGATCATTTTTTTAGTTTGCGGACCTAGATGAGATCTCGGAAAAGTTCGTGGACCAACAGTGAAATTCACTCTTATGATTTATTCATTTCTCTCTCTTTCCTTCTCTCTCCCTCTCCCTTCTACATGCGCTAACGTGTGGACCCACCTACCCCAACCTTATCTATTCCCACCATCCACCATCCTCTCCACTTCCCCCTCTCTCCTCGACGTGTGGGTGTCGCTGGCCACCGGCGCGTAGGAGCGAGCAACAGGCATTGCCGGCCACTGGTGCAAGAGCAAGATGGCCGTCTACCGGCGCGGGCGCAGCCAACCTCCCTCCCCAGAGCATTTTCCTCCCCCAGCGGTGTAAAGTAGACCTCTCCTTCATTCTTCATCCTCCAATCTGGCAGCTTCCCCAGTGGAGGCACCGTCCGCCGTGTGCTACCTTGTCTCAAGTAGTGGTGGCGACCAACCTCCCTTGTCGATGGGATGCAGTGGGGACAGAGGGGAACGACCTACCGACTATGGAGGTGGCGGCTCGCGGATGGACGGTCTGTCAGCAGCGGAAGGTCTGGCTCGTAGATGTAACGGTCCTCTACTCTGCTGGCGGCACGCCGGCGAGCTTTGAACGGAATCGCGACGCTGACGAGCGGTGGCGGTGACCGTTATCGGCATGCGTGGCCCAAATACCGATCTACTCGGCCTTAGTGGTCCGTTGTCCATGACATGCCCCCCCTTGTGGAGCAACAAAGACCCGGCCCGACCGGTGTAGGGCATCGGTCGGACCGGTGTTCGAAAAACTAGCCGTTGGGCTAGCGGCACCGGCCGGGGACCGGTGCCTCCGACCGATCGGACCGGTCGGCCCGAGTTACCCCCAAAACCTCTATTAAAGAAACTAGCACTTCACCACCAAGATGAAATGACCCGAGTTAGGTTAGGAGGGTCTCGTTAGCACACTCTAAGGATAATTCTCACTTAGGTCAACTAAAGAGCACTTTGACCTGGTCAACTCGCTAAGTTGCATCCCTCTTGATAGTACGGCTTACCTATACTCAAGAAAAGAATACATGAGCTTCGTTAACCTCTTGAGCTTGAACAACTTCAATTCTTGCCATACTTGATCAATAACCACTTGAGGGCTTTCAACATAGCCTTTGACTTGAGCATGTCCATACTTGAGCTAGTGACTTAGGATCTTTCCATATAGCATAAGAATGCACACTTGGATCCATGGTCACTCCATGTTGCCAATCTTAATGAGTTGATGACTTGCAAAGCTTCCCTCGATTAAGGTTTGAACATGATACTTGAAGACCCCACGGATGCTAGACCTTCACCTTAGCAAAACACGAATGGCGGCTTAGCTACGGCCCCAAAGATTGCTTAGTCCCTCACCCTATCCATCTCGGTTGATCTCTTCATCACTTATCCAATCCACTTTGAGTTCCACTTTGCTTCACACACAATTAACTTTCATTTGAAAATCCTGCTTCAAATGCTTGATCTTGATTGACAACGGATATGCAAGCTTCCAATTTTTAGAACCATGGTGTGTACACTCATCATCTTGTTCTCTTTCGATAAACTCATGAAGTCTTGCACCATATACTTGTCTTTGTAGATGTGAGCCATAAAATACATCCATAATTAAGATACTTCAATGGTTGCTCATGAATCTAGAAAGAAAACCTGCTCACAATCTTAGACAAAAACATTAGTCCTTTAATCGCCTTGTCATTCAATTCACCAAAATCCACTTAGGGGCCTAGATGCACTTTCACACTGTCAGCTGGGTTGACCGGCTGTTAGGGTTAATTAAAAACCTGGGGCGTCACATCCTAGCAGCGGGAGACGCGGAGGTGGTGCTGCTTCGACGGTGGAGTGGGTTGCACTTTGCCCGTACCTCGCGGCCACGCAAGGCGCATCGCCACCATTTTGGACCTAGATGACCGCTTGTTAAAAGTTCATAGACCTAGTTGACCACTTATTTAGTTGGCGGACCTAGATGAGACATCAAAAAAAGTTTATGGACCTAGATGATCATTTTTTTAGTTTGCGGACCTAGATGAGATCTCGGGAAAAGTTCGTGGACCAACAAAGTGAAATTCACTCTTATGATTTATTCATTTCTCTCTCTTTCCTTCTCTCTCCCTCTCCCTTCTACATGCGCTAACGTGTGGACCCACCTACCCCAACCTTATCTATTCCCACCATCCACCATCCTCTCCACTTCCCCCTCTCTCCCTCGACGTGTGGGTGTCGCCGGCCACCGCGTGTAGGAGCGAGCAACAAGGCGTTGCCGCCACCGGTGCAAGAGCAAGATGGCCGTCTACCGGCGCGGCGCGGCCGCGCCTCCCTCCCCGCAGCATTTTCCTCCCCCGGCGGTGTAAAGTAGACCTCCTCCTTCATTCTTCATCCTCCAATCTAGCACTTTCCCCGGGAGGCACCGTCCGCCGTGTGCCGCCTTGTCTCAAGTAGTGGTGGCGACCGACCTCCCTTGTCGATGGGATGCGGTGGGGACGGAGAGGGGAACGACCTACCGACTATGGAGGTGGCGGCTCGCGGATGGACGGTCCGTCGGCCAGCGGAAGGTCCGGCTCGTAGATGTAACGGTCCTCTACTCGCCGGGCGGCACGCCGGCGAGCTTTGAACGGAATCGCGACGCCGACGAGCGGTGGCGGTGACCGTTACGGCATGCAGGCCCAAATACCGATCTACTCGCCCTTAGTGGTCCGTTGTCCATGACATGCCCCCCTTGTGGAGCAACAACACCGGTCCGACCGGTGTAGGGCATCGGTCGACCGGTGTTCGAAAAACTAGCCGTTGGGCTAGCGGCACCGGCCGGACCGGTGCCTCCGACCGATCGGACCGGCCGTGCCCGAGTTACCCCCAAAACCTCTTTTAAAGAAACTAGCACTTCACCACCAAGATGAAATGACCCAGGTTAGGTTAGGAGGGTTTGTTAGCACACTCTAAGGATAATTCTCACTTAGGTCAACTAAAGAGCACTTTGACCTGGTCAACTCGCTAAGTTGCATCCCTCTTGATAGTACGGCTTACCTATACTCAAGAAAAGAATACATGAGCTTCGTTAACCTCTTGAGCTTGAACAACTTCAATTCTTGCCATACTTGATCAATAACCACTTGAGGGCTTTCAACATAGCCTTTGACTTGAGCATGTCCATACTTGAGCTAGTGACTTAGGATCTTTCCATATAGCATAAGAATGCACACTTGGATCCATGGTCACTCCATGTTGCCAATCTTAATGAGTTGATGACTTGCAAAGCTTCCCTCGATTAAGGTTTGAACATGATACTTGAAGACCCCACGGATGCTAGACCTTCACCTTAGCAAAACACGAATGGCGGCTTAGCTACGGCCCCAAAGATTGCTTAGTCCCTCACCCTATCCATCTCGGTTGATCTCTTCATCACTTATCCAATCCACTTTGAGTTCCACTTTGCTTCACACACAATTAACTTTCATTTGAAAATCCTGCTTCAAATGCTTGATCTTGATTGACAACGGATATGCAAGCTTCCAATTTTTAGAACCATGGTGTGTACACTCATCATCTTGTTCTCTTTCGATAAACTCATGAAGTCTTGCACCATATACTTGTCTTTGTAGATGTGAGCCATAAAATACATCCATAATTAAGATACTTCAATGGTTGCTCATGAATCTAGAAAGAAAACCTGCTCACAATCTTAGACAAAAACATTAGTCCTTTAATCGCCTTGTCATTCAATTCACCAAAATCCACTTAGGGGCCTAGATGCACTTTCACACTGTCAGCTGGGTTGACCGGCTGTTAGGGTTAATTAAAAACCTGGGGCGTCACATCCTAGCAGCGGGAGACGCGGAGGTGGTGCTGCTTCGACGGTGGAGTGGGTTGCACTTTGCCCGTACCTCGCGGCCACGCAAGGCGCATCGCCACCATTTTGGACCTAGATGACCGCTTGTTAAAAGTTCATAGACCTAGTTGACCACTTATTTAGTTGGCGGACCTAGATGAGACATCAAAAAAAGTTTATGGACCTAGATGATCATTTTTTTAGTTTGCGGACCTAGATGAGATCTCGGGAAAAGTTCGTGGACCAACAGTGAAATTCACTCTTATGATTTATTCATTTCTCTCTCTTTCCTTCTCTCTCCCTCTCCCTTCTACATGCGCTAACGTGTGGACCCACCTACCCCAACCTTATCTATTCCCACCATCCACCATCCTCTCCACTTCCCCCTCTCTCCTCGACGTGTGGGTGTCGCTGGCCACCGGCGCGTAGGAGCGAGCAACAGGCATTGCCGGCCACTGGTGCAAGAGCAAGATGGCCGTCTACCGCGCGGGCGCGGCCGGCCTCCCTCCCCGCAGCATTTTCCTCCCCCGGCCGGTGTAAAGTAGACCTCCTCCTTCATTCTTCATCCTCCAATCTAGCAGCTTCCCCGGTGGAGGCACCGTCCGCCGTGTGTCGCCTTGTCTCAAGTAGTGGTGGCGACCAACCTCCCTTGTCGATGGGATGCAGTGGGGACAGAGGGGAACGACCTACCGACTATGGAGGTGGCGGCTCGCGGATGGACGGTCTGTCAGCAGCGGAAGGTCTGGCTCGTAGATGTAACGGTCCTCTACTCTGCTGGCGGCACGCCGGCGAGCTTTGAACGGAATCGCGACGCTGACGAGCGGTGGCGGTGACCGTTACTGGCACGCAGGCCCAAATACTGATCTACTCAGCCTTAGTGGTCTGTTGTCCATGACATGCCCCCCTTGTGGAGCAACGAAGACCGGTCCGACCGGTGTAGGGCATCGGTCGACCGGTGTTCGAAAAACTAGCCGTTGGGCTAGCGGCACCGGCCGTACCGGACGCCTCCGACCGATCGTACGGCCGGTCGTGCCCGAGTTACCCCCAAAACCTCTTTTAAAGAAACTAGCACTTCACCACCAAGATGAAATGACCCAGGTTAGGTTAGGAGGGTTTGTTAGCACACTCTAAGGCTAATTCTCACTTAGGTCAACTAAAGAGCACTTTGACTTGGTCAACTCGCTAAGTTGCATCCCTCTTGATAGTACGGCATACCTATACTCAAGAAAAGAATACATGAGCTTCGTTAACCTCTTGAGCTTGAACAACTTCAATTCTTGCCATACTTGATCAATAACCACTTGAGGGCTTTCAACATAGCCTTTGACTTGAGCATGTCCATACTTGAGCTAGTGACTTAGGATCTTTCCATATAGCATAAGAATGCACACTTGGATCCATGGTCACTCTTGTTGCCAATCTTAACAAGTTGATGACTTGCAAAGCTTCCCTCGATTAAGGTTTGAACATGATACTTGAAGACCCCACGGATGCTAGACCTTCACCTTAGCAAAACACGAATGGCGGCTTAGCTACGGCCCCAAAGATTGCTTAGTCCCTCACCCTATCCATCTCGGTTGATCTCTTCATCACTTATCCAATCCACTTTGAGTTCCACTTTGCTTCACACACAATTAACTTTCATTTGAAAATCCTGCTTCAAATGCTTGATCTTGATTGACAACGGATATGCAAGCTTCCAATTTTTAGAACCATGGTGTGTACACTCATCATCTTGTTCTCTTTCGATAAACTCATGAAGTCTTGCACCATATACTTGTCTTTGTAGATGTGAGCCATAAAATACATCCATAATTAAGATACTTCAATGGTTGCTCATGAATCTAGAAAGAAAACCTCGCTCACAATCTTAGACAAAAACATTGGTCCTTTAATCGCCTTGTCATTCAATTCACCAAAATCCACTTAGGGGCCTAGATGCACTTTCACACCGTCACCGGGTTGACCGCTCGTTAGGGTTAATTAAAAACCCGGGGCGTCACATCCTAGCAACCGGGAGACGCGGAGGTGGTGTTGCTTCGACGGTGGAGTGGGTTGCACTTTGCCCGTACCTCGCGGCCACGCAAGGCGCATCGCCACCATTTTGGACCTAGATGACCGCTCTTTAAAAGTTCATAGACCTAGTTGACCACTTATTTAGTTGGCGGACCTAGATGAGACATCAAAAAAGTTTATGGACCTAGATGATCATTTTTTTAGTTTGCGGACCTAGATGAGATCTCGGGAAAAGTTCGTGGACCAACAAAGTGAAATTCACTCTTATGATTTATTCATTTCTCTCTCTTTCCTTCTCTCTCCCTCTCCCTTCTACATGCGCTAACGTGTGGACCCACCTACCCCAACCTTATCTATTCCCACCATCCACCATCCTCTCCACTTCCCCCTCTCTCCTCGACGTGTGGGTGTCGCTGGCCACCGGCGCGTAGGAGCGAGCAACAGGCATTGCCGGCCACTGGTGCAAGAGCAAGATGGCCGTCTACCGGCGCGGGCGCAGCCAACCTCCCTCCCCAGAGCATTTTCCTCCCCCAGCGGTGTAAAGTAGACCTCTCCTTCATTCTTCATCCTCCAATCTAGCAGCTTCCCCGGCTGGAGGCACCGTCCGCCGTGTGCCGCCTTGTCTCAAGTAGTGGTGGCGACCGACCTCCCTTGTCGATGGGATGCGGTGGGGACAGAGGGGAACGACCTACCGACTATGGAGGTGGCGGCTCGCGGATGGACGGTCTGTCAGCAGCGGAAGGTCTGGCTCGTAGATGTAACGGTCCTCTACTCTGCTGGCGGCACGCCGGCGAGCTTTGAACGGAATCGCGACGCTGACGAGCGGTGGCGGTGACCGTTACTGGCACGCAGGCCCAAATACTGATCTACTCAGCCTTAGTGGTCTGTTGTCCATGACATGCCCCCCTTGTGGAGCAACAGCTTGTCCTCAAGCTGTACATCCAGGAAACTTGCTCTTGATATAATTCAGATTCTCCCATGTGGCCTAGGTATTAGGCAGGTGCCTCCGGGACACCAAAACATACGGTTCCAGAGAATGACCCACCTTCCTCACACAAGTTTTTCAGTAGCTTGGATGGTATAAGAGGTGAATTAGTAGAAATGCAATGGAGATCTACATCGCTCCTTAACTCCACTGATGGCGGCAACGCTTGTTTGAGTTGAGAAATATGCACAACTGGGTGTATTTTGTCGCCTTCTAGTAATTGCAACTTATAAGGGATGTTGCCCACCTGTTGAGTGATGAGGTAAGGCCCAAAGAACTTGTAGCTAAGTTTTGATTTGAGCGTCGAACCACTGTAAGTGCAATCAAGCCCTAAGTGGGTTTGGGTGAATTAAGTGACAACTTTATTAAAACACTAACACTCTTGTGAAGCATGTGAGCAGGTCATTGATTTTTGATAAATGATATTTATGTGTAAATTCATGCATTTGGCTCATATTGCAAATGAGACAAGGATGGATCATGACAATATACTTGGAATAATTATAAGCATGCTAAGAGTGAATGTCATGATAAAGAAAGGATGTTCTTCCCATTGGACTTTACATAAAGCATACAACAAGTGATCCTAAGCTAAAGAAAAGCAAATGTAGAGGCATGATTAGATGTCAATTAACACACCGTGTAAACGCTACTCGGCAGACTTCCATGCAGTTTAGGGTCTAAACGGTTCATTACACAGTTAGTCCGAGTACACGGTCAAACTCGGTCAAACACGAATTAAACAGCTTACAAAGAACGGCAAAACACGGTTTTACTCAGCGTGTCGGCCGTGTAATGGACTGTTTTGGTGCTGACCAAGAGGATGATCGGTGATTGTTGATTGGTTGTTGGTTGCACATCAATGCTTTTATCCATCTTATGAACTTTTTTCACTTTTTGTTACCATCATGTGACTTGTGAAATATGTCTCTTATTGTATTTCACTGATTGGTCATGTATGTTGTGTCTGTGTGACTTCTAGTCAGCAGAGCATTAGACACTAGTGAATTAGTGAGTGGTCTGAACACATTTATTCAATATTCAGTGAGGTGTTGATGTATTTTGAGAACGGGGAACTATCAATTATAGGCTTAGAATGATCTTTTTCTCTCATCCGTACAAAACCATGTAACCCATGTACATGACGTGTACACAACATTTACACGGCCTACACACTAAACGAGGGTCGAACGAACGACTACCGTTTAGCGTTTATGGCAACATTGGTTAATTGGTTGGCCTTTCTATGTTGGACAAAGCACATTATGAAGAAAGGAGAAGCTTGTGGTATAATAATGGGAAAATTAAATCAAAGTTGAATATGGCATCAAGGGGATTTCACCATCGACACATGATAAAGCTCCTAGACATCTAGAGGTCGCTTGGAAGCTCCAATCCGAGATTGTGGAAGCTCCAAGAAGTTTGTATTACCCCTGTGAATCTAGTGGAAACCTTCTCATCTCAAGATTTCATTCTCTTGACTTGAGATCGAGGTAAAGGGCAAGCCTTATGTGGCGAGTCTATCCTTGTGTGGATACCTCAACAACGTGGACGTAAGCAAGCTTTAGTGTCCAGCTGAACCACGGGATATATCCTTGTGTCATTTGTGCTTTTACCTCATATATATCTTGCTTTAATTTATCCTCTATCTAGCACATATCTTGTGCTTCCGCTTCGATCTTCGTTGGTGTGCTTGTGTTGTGTGCAGGGACTTCATTGATAATCTTGGAAAACCCTGTGGAAGCTCCACACCAAGTTTGGATTGTGCTAGAACTCGTAGAGGGGATTCATATATTGACGGTTCTGTCTGTGTGAAACCGGCCTGACCGGTTTTGGAAACCGGTCTGACCGGTTTCAGTATTGACAGTGGGTTGAATTTTTATAAGTGTGCAGATTCGCCTATTCACCCCCCCCCCCCCCCTAGGCGACATCAAGATCCTTTTAATTGGTATCAGAGCAAGGTTCTCCGGATCGAGCTTAACCACTTGGAGAAAAGATGTCAACAACATATGAGGTATATTTTGAGCCATTGACTCTAGGTGGCTCAAACTTTGATTCTTGGTCAGCTCATGTACTTAATGGAATTAGGACCCTTGGTCCACACGCCGAGCAGGTTGTAGTTGCTAGTATTCTTCCTCCTTACACTAGAGTAGACAACTTTGACTTGTCGGACTTATCTAGAGAGGAGTTAGAATGTTGGCAACTCAACGCTCAAGTTACTAATTACATTCGTAGTACCTTGAGTTGTGATGTGCAGGAATTGATTTGTGACGACATAATTGATGCACATGACATTTGGGAAATTTTTCAAGATCTCTACAATGTGCCCAAATGTGAAGATCAAGATCAAAGAGCAAACATGCAAAGTAAAGCCACAACGTCAAACCACTCATCTTCATGTACTCATGATGACATCTCGGCCAAGTGTGATGAGAAAAGAGAAATCATAGGCCAAAATGAAGAATTGGGGTTTGAGCATGACAAGCCGTCAACTAGTGAGGATCAAGGTGCAAATATATCTTCAGAAGGGTACTCTATCTCTGGAACACACACTGATGCTCTAGTGACCACACCCAAGGATCAACGAGACAAGAAAAGAAAGTCGGGTGACCCTGTGGGGAAACCGGTCCAACCGGTTTCCAAAACCGGTCTGACCGGTTTTCACAGGATGAACACAACAAGGAGCAGCAAGTGTTCAAGCAGGCGATCAAGAAAACATCGACAGTTTCTAGGTCCTCAACTTTCAGTATTGATGATCACAAGTGCTTGATGGCCAAGAAGAGCAAGGAAACCAAGGACAACCAATTGACAAAGAGAGTTGAAGATCAAGTTGACACCATAAAAAATTTGACTCAAAAACTTGAAGCCTTCAAACTCTCTCACTCTACCTTGGTCAATAAATATGATATCTTGCTTAACAAAGTTGCTTGTGCTACTAACTCGTCTACATGTGTAGCATCTTTGGAGCAAGAAAAGAGGGTGCTTAATGAAAAGCTTGAAAAGCTCACTAGCGAGCATATGGCTTTGCAAGCACATCACAAAGAGCTTGAGTGCTCTCATGAAATGCTTGTAGAATCCTATACTCGTCTAGAAGTAGCTCATGAGGTTGTGCTTTCATCGGTAACATCCACTCAACCTCTCGCACACACATGCACTTGCTCACATGTCAATATTTAATTGTCTTGTACTAAACTTTGTTGTTCTCAAGCAACCAATCTAGCATTGAGCATGTAATTGTAGAGACTTGTGATGACCACATTGCAAAAGAAAACGATCAACTCATGCAAGAGGTTGAAAGGCTTAAGGATGACTTGAGTAAGTTGAAGGGAAAGAGTCAAGTGCAACCTTGTCAAGATAACCGTGACAACATGGTGAAGAAGCTTGAGAAAGGTTCAAACCGCACTAGCTCAATCCTTCGACCGAAGAAGCAAGGCAAAAATCACAAGGCTCAAGAAATCAAGAAAAAGGAGATTGATCACATACAATGCTTCAAGTGCTCAAAGATGGGGCACTATGCATCGATGTGCTCTCCTCAGCTCAAAAACAACAAGAAAAGGCAATGGAAGCTAAGGAGAAGGATATGCTACAAATGCAAGCAACATGGACACTCCATTGGTGATTGTCCACAAGTAACCGGGGTGCTGTCTGTACCAAACCGGTCTGACCGGTTTGGGAAACTGGTTAGACCGGTTTTGGCAACAATGCCGCCTCAAGTGCATATCAAGCGCAATCAAGCTTCTTCAGCAAGCCTCAAGATCAAGAAGGAGCAAGTGAGCAAAAACAAGTGCAAGGCCTCAGCAAGAAAGATCAAAAGCCGTATTTGCTACACTTGTCAGTCAAAGGGACATGAGGATAATGAGTGTCCATATGGTAACATTCCTAAGTCAAAACTCGTCAATTATGCATTCTCTAGACTTAGGGGTGACAAGAATAATGCTTATGCTACTAGAGTGATTAGTTCACCGCAAACTAGCATAAGAACCATTTGGATCCCAAAATCTATTGTGACTAACCCTAAAGGACCCAACATGGTTTGGGTACCAAAAAGAGCTTGCTAGAATTGCAGGAGCATGGAGATGCATTGGAGTCTTGGCAAAACTCAAGAGAAGGACAATGAACTAGAATAATGCCAAGCATCAAGTATAAACTCTCTTTTTCTACTCCAATGACATCTCAGTAACATACACTTCATCTTTCATCTTAGTCAATTGATCCTAAGTGGTTACTTGTGCTCAAGGCTTTGGTTTTGTGCACTTGGCTTGACTAACTACTTTGGTGTAAATATATGCTCCTCCTTCCATATGATGCTCGTAACCGCTCTCTAGTAGAGCATTTTAGTTTAATTGGTGCAGGTTCAAATGAGAAGCAAAATTGTAAGTCAATCAAGTATTTGGCCATAGGTGATGTTAGACCAAGTTGAAGCGTATGAAAAGATGAAGAAAAATTCCAAGCTTTAACACAAACTCCAAGGGCCACACACACATCCCTGTTTTTCTAGTAGTACAGACCTCAGAGGTTCCGGGAAATTCTCCGGAGGTTCCGAGAATTGCTGCGGGAACCCAACCTCTGGGAAAATCCTCGGAGGTTCCGGGTTTTTGGAAATTCAGACCTATAAAGCTTCCAGAATCAGTGTTATTGTCAGGAATTAAAGACTCATGAAGATATGCCTGCATCGGGAGCTGTTGGAGTCTTGAAAAAGTGTTGGTTGGATTGACTGGCAAAACCGGTCTGACCAGTTTGCCAAACAGGTCTGACTGGTTCTGGCCCAGTGCAGTTTGATTTTCTATTGAACTCCAAGATTAGCTCAAGAATTCCAAATGTATATCCTCAGCTCCTGTTTAGCATCATATAAACACTATCTTGGTGGTAGTAAGTACTCTTGACACAATTTCAATATTCGTAAATTATTTTTCTCTTGTGTCTAGAGCAAATTGTGAAGTGACCTCTCCTAGTTCATTAATTTGACTAAGTGCTCATTTCTTGCAACATAAATTCAGGATGCACCTATTTAGGGGGAGATCACTCTACAATTTGTATCTTAGAGACTAATGCTTTCATCTAGTGATCTCTTGTAGTCTCAAATTGAGAGCTCATCTCTCTCTCCATGGAGTATGCTATGTCTCTTAAATCCAAAGTGGTAATTTTGAGCAAAGCTTTCTCTTTGGATTATGAAACTAACCTTATAGCATAGCTACTCACCATAATATAGCTTAAATTCCTCGAGTTGGACTTAATTGTCAAAATGGTGCATGTGACCCTAGTCGTTCACATTAATTCACGTGCTCCATAAACAAAGGGAATTTGATCTATATTGTGAGGTTTCAATTTTTGGTGGTCCACTTGTCTCTCTAACCCAAAAGGCCACTAAGGATTGGAACTAGTACTTGTGCTACTTTAGTGTCTTTTTCTCTCGTGTTTTGCATAAAGGTCTATCAAAATGAGAGCTAGAACTTGAACCTAACATGGTAATGCACAAGTCAAGGAAAATCAGAATTCACCAATGTGAAGATGTGATGAGCTAGAGGCAAAGGTATGACTCACACTCATCTCTTTTTTCTACCTTTATCATCTAGGTGTTATTCATGCTAGCGTATGCATTTTCTTGCATGTGGTCTATTCACGGTCTCTTGTGGATGCCAATTGGATATTTAATTGATGCCTACCTTTATGTTGACTTTATGTCAAATGTTTGTTGTAATGTGAGAGGCATGAGTTAAATATACCAATGTGGTCCTAAATCTTGTTTAGCCACATGTTTGAGTGACATAGGTTAGATCTTTGAAAAACTTAACTAGCATGATAGGACTTGTGTGAATTTTGAAAATATTTGGAGTTTGGTCCTCATGACCCTATCAACCCACATGTGACTATAGTTAACCTTATTTAATTGATGGCTAGTCACCAGTTGTGAGATTTTCTTAAGTCCAACATATTCTTCATATCTATCTCTCTCTAAGTTTCTTGGAAGTGTCAAGGAGCTTTTGGACCTAAAAGGAAAAATCCTTCTAAAGGAATTATTTAGTGACCAAAGGTTGTTGCTTTATCTTCTTAGTTCACTAGATCTATCTTAAAGAAAAAGGGGAGCAAAACTCTTTCAATATCTTATCTTCCTCTAATCACCTCTCTTGGAGAAAAAGGGGTTTTGGATAAAGAATTGAAGCTTCAGGTGTTTCATCAAAAGAACTAGTATCTGGACTCATCTTGAACATATCTCTCATATTAGTTCTCAATTCGAGCTTCAACATCTCAAACTTTACCTTCAACAGGTTTCCTGAGGGAAATCGGTCTGACCGATTTCTGAAACCGGTCTGACCGGTTTAACCCCGGGGCCACCCCTTAAAGGGTATCCCGGTTGGAATATTCCTTATCCATCCCATATCACTCCTCACCAGCCAAGGCTCGTGGTCCTCCTCCTCAACCCGCGCCCCACTATCCTCTCACTCTCCCTCCATGGAAACTTGAGTTTGAACCATGGAAAAGCTTTCCCCCTTGGAGATTAAGGGCTAGAGGTGCTAGCCTTCGACCTGACCGGATTGGAGACCGTTTTTGGAAGTTTAATCATCTTCTCCCATCCTCTCAAGGTATTCAAAAAGTTCTCTTTGCCCGATCTCTTAGCTCCATGCATATCTCTTGGATTCCTTTGAGCAAGCATCAACTAGTATGCCCAGGAAGCTATCTTTAAGTTTTGAATCAATTTGGATGGCTACATTTCAAATTCCTTAATCTAGGGTTTCAGCCGACGAAACCGGTCTGACCGGTTTCTGAAACCTGTCTGACCGGTTTTGCCTGGACAGAAACCCTGATTTTCCTTAGATTCTTGAAATTCTTTTCTCATCAAGTCCCAAATCAATTCCTATGTTCCTTATGCATACTTTGCCACTTATTCATGGTCAGGAACAACATGTCGGACTTATCGAAGACCTACACTCGATCGAAGAAGAAAAATAGGGTTGATGAGCCCGAAGGTGTTTCCGATCCAATTGAGGCGTCTGGTGCCTCCAGTGGGCCTATCTTAAGGCCTAGGATGTAACACCCCGTGTTTTTGCTCAGTGGTGTTTTGTGCTAATGACCCTCTTAACACCTCCTTAACCACCCTTGAAGATTCCTAGGTTGACCCATGGTCAAAACCCCAACTCAAAAACCCTAAAGTCCCTTTGACCCCCTAGTGCTAGTGTAGACTTTGTGCACGTTCTCCAAATTTTCCTTAAACACTTCAAAATCACCCAAAGGGAAAAATGTGCAGAATTTCGAGGCACACAACTTTGTTTTTGAGTGGCATTGCTAGTTTGGAGTGTAGGGTAGTGGAAATGGCAAATCAAGGCACTGATTTACTATTCATCGACGCTGAGAATTTGGCCAATTTGGCACGATGTTCCTGCTCGATCCCTTGTATAAAACCCCTACCAGCCTTTGCAATTGTTGTAGAGGGATCCTTGATCTTCAACTTTGCTTTAGACCTTAAGGTGCACTTTAGTTTGAAAATCCAGAGAAAATTCAATTTGAAAGCTGCTTCAGCGAAATACAAACGTCCGGGAACGCCCGAGACGCGCCCCGCCGCGACGTCGTGCGCGGTCACCGTCGGCAACCCGCCGTACGCGCCGTACCCGCGTCGGGTGCGCACGCCGAGGCGCCGCAGTGATCGTTGGTCACCGCGCCGCACCGGCGGGGAGCACACCCATGTCGTCCGTGGCAAGTGGGCCGCGCCGGTGGCGTAGATCCACCGGCCGCCGCCCGCTCGTGGCGCGCCATTGGCCGCCGGAGTGGCGCACGTCGCCGGCCATCCCGCGACCTCTCCACGCATGTGCGAGTCGTCGTCGTGACCTCCCCCGGCGCCTAACCGACCTCCCCGCGCCCATAAAACCGCCCCCGGCCGCTCCTCGCGCGCACGCGCACCCGCCCCGAGCCCCGTCGTTCCGCCATTGGCGCCGCCCGGTGCGAACCACCCTCCAGTCGATGCCCTCACCCCCGCAAGCTCCTGAGCCTTCCTTGTGCACCACGATAGCTCCCCAAGTCGCTTGTTAATCAAGCCGAGCTGCACGATCGCCGGAGCCCGAGTTTCCGCGGCCGCCGTCGGACCGCCGCTGCCGAGCTCGCCCCTCCGCCGATCCTTCGAGCCCAGGCGCCTGCCTAGAATCTCCCCTAGGCCACATGGAAGCTTCCCGTGCAGCACGTGGTTGAGCCCAGCCCCTGCCTTCACCACCGTTTGAGTTCCCGTGGCCGTGCCGCCGCTGTTCCGCCGCCGCCGCTCACCGGCGACCTCCCCGGTCAATCCACCGCCACCAGTCGATCACGGGTGAGCCCAATCGCAGCTCCCCGTCGCATGTTTGCCTAGCCGTGCCCCACCTCGCCGCCGGCGAGCTCGCCATCGCCATCGGGTCCAAGGGGGGAGCCAAGGGCCTGATTGTAAGACTTTCAAAAGTTCTAGGGTCCTAAGTGTATAAAGATTCTACCCCTTTTGTGTGTTATGGCTGAAACTTGTAAAATCGATTAAAAATTGTAGAAAACTCCAAAAATAGCAAACTCAATTTTTTTGTGCTCAGTGTAACAAGATCTACAACTTTCTCCCAATATGTATATACTTTGGAGCTACAGTTTTTGCTTGAAAAATAGAAATGTAAAATACCTAGATTTGTGATTCTGCAAAATCCACACAAGATCATGAGCTGGATTTTGGATATGTTGTGGGAATTAGCCTGTTTAGGTTCTGTGCCAAAAATTGCACAAAGTTAATAAAGGGATATTTTTATATAAATTATCTTGTGATATTGTTAAATCTTCCTATATGATTTTTGTAGCTTAGAATATAATTAGTTTTGAGCCCTACTTCTGGATATCATCTTGTAATGTTGAAATGCACCTCTGGTGAATTTACCATGATTTTATCTCTATTATAAATATTATTTCCTCATTTATGCTTGTTTTTAATCATAAATGTGTAGATCAAGATCTACAAAGGCTATAGGTGTGTTCATTGGTTCTTTAGGCTTGTTTTGGACCAAAGCATGTGTAGGAGGAAGTGTGGATTCATTTCTGTTATATTTATTTTATTATGTATTAATCCTCTATTTGCTAACTAGAAATGCCTTCAATTTTGTGTATTAAATTCAGTGGTGCAAAAATCAAATGCTTGCTGTCCAGAGGTGTGCCTCTTGGTCATTAGGACCAGTAGGTACTGTTGGATAAGTTTGTTATGTATTTAGTTGATTAAAAGAGTTCAAACTAGATTAATCTAGTAAAGGAAAAATACATTCTTTTGTGCATAAGTCACATAAATGAGTTAGGAAAGTAAAATGGTGGTATAAAAGGAAATCCCTTGCTGTTTGTAATTAAATTAATTACTCTTAAATAGATGTGCACACAATCACCTTAAAGATAAGGCTACATAGGCTTTTCGATTATCTTTTAAAAGGAAAAATGTTTAAATGCCTTTCTTAAGGTGAATATGACCAACCTTACACTCCTTGTTGCTGTTGGTACTATTTTTGAATTAAATTAAAATAATTGCACTCCTAATCACTGCATTGCATTCCCCGTGTAGAAGTCCCCGACGGTAGCTATACGCTTGTGCCGACTGACGAGGACGAGGGAGCAGGAGGAGACGTGCACTACATGACCGTAGAGCAAGACTCGGGCCAAAGTCCAGAAGTTTGTGTGTCTGCTTGTGCTGACGAAGGCAAGCCTCGGTTTATCAATTAACCCATGTGTTTCTTTAAACTTCTGAATTTACTTCTTGTTATCTTATGTGCATTTACGTTCAGGAGTTGAAATGAAACCCTAGTTGCATGATCCATAAGTACCTATGATCTTTTACTAGCATGTTAGGTCGCTAGTTGCTATGCTTTAAGGATCCGGTACAAGTCGAGTGATGTTCGTCACTTGCGAGAATAGGATCTCCTTTATGGAATCACCATATGTTTAAATGGATTGCTAATGTGGTAAGAGCATGGGATTTGGGCTCTGGTCCAATGGCTTCGTTGGCTAAGTGTTTGAAAGTACTAAACACTTGTCGGAAATGGGTACAATAAGCCTAGTACCTAAATGAGGCGGTATGGGGTTTTACTATCACTACTCTTAGGGTTGCGGCCCGGGCTCGCCACCCGAGTACATGCGTGAGGCTGGGTGACCTTAGTGGCGTAGCCCAGATAAACCTCGTACTTAAGAATGTGAGCTATTATCCCCAAACCGAAGAATGACGGGAACCGCCTGGTTGGTGAACTCTTGGTGAGGACACCTTCCGTGTGTTTAGGTCCACCTTGCAAGGTTATGAATCAATCGATGGAACTTTGTGAATATTATTACTTTGAATTAATTGTTTGTACAACTTTGGTTGCAATAGTTGCTTATCTAGTAATGATTACTTCTACTAGAACTTGAGCTAAATTGTGAAAGTAAGGATTCACTACTTAGTAGCTTTTGGCAAACAAACCCACAAGCCAAAAGCCTTGCATGACTAGAGTTAAAGTCTTTCTTCTAGACGGGTAAGTCTTGCTGAGTATTAGTATACTCAGCCTTGCTTTATAAATGTTGTTTCCAGGTAATGCATGTGATGTGTGGCCCGGAGAACTTCCACCCGGCTGGGAGCTGGAATGGGTGGATGACGAAGAATGATTGCATCATGGACAGGCCTCCTATGATGTGACCGTATCGTTTAGTTATTTTCCGCTGTTTTTAATAAACTCTGAACTATTTATTTTCATGTCAAAGAACTACGTTTGTAATAATGAACCCTACGGGGATGCGATGGTTAATTTGTAATACACTCTGGACTCTCCTTCGTGGGGGTTTTAATGCATACGTTCGATCATCTCTGTGATGTCAAGTGATTTACTGGGCGTTGACCCAGCAACACTCAATGGGATACTTCTTTATTATCGCTTAATGACCAAATGGAGTGGTTTAGGCGATAGTACAGAATTATCTCGGGTGGGGTTGTCACATAGGACATCCAGGGCATCTCAACCCGCTGTGGACGAGATTGTTGAAGAAGAAGAAGAAGAGGGGCATGAAACTTCTTGTGATGATAATGAGAGTGAAGAGAATTACAGAATGCAGTTCAGGCATGGGGAAGGACCAGCAGATGATGATGACGACGATGATGATGAAGAGGAAGATTATGGTGGAAGGGAAAGAGGTGTTGAAGAAGAAGAAGAAGAGGAGGTGATGCTTGAGATCCGTAGGCCAGTCAATCCCAGCTCTCATCGCATTGTGAATTATCTTGGCATGGGTAAGACATAGGTAGCTAGGAGGAAGAGAAGGGAATGACCCTATGGTGAGCCTAAGGATATGGCTAGTGGGATAGATTACCGATTCCACACTTTCTTTCAGCAGGATTACTACTCCACTGCCATTATAGCAAAGAAGAAAGGCATAGTTGCAGAGGCTCGGTGGATAGATTGGGCATACATGGAGAGGGCAAACAATGCCGTTTTCAGAGATATCATTGATGTTTGCACTTCTCTGAGGATCAAGCCTCTGATGGGTTTCAGGCACAGTTAGAACACGGAGGTAATTGCTCAGTTCTATGCCACTGTTGCATTTGAGGAACATGAGGGTCTAGGAAGATGCATTGGATGACCGAGGGGACTAGATACAATGTCTCCTTCACTACCTTTGCTAGGTACCTTGGAGCTAGTCTGGCAAATTTGACTCTACCTTGGATTCACCGAGGAACTCGTCCTATGGAGCCGTCTGCAATGAAGTTCATGTATCCTAGGGACAAGCAAGCAAATGCGGGTTTTGCAGCAGGACTTTATTCCTACTACAGTGTGTTGAACCATATTTTTCGCGACCCTCACACCTAGGGGTGGAAACCCGACGGATATCTCCAACTTTGCTAAGGACTTGCTCGTTCACATGAGGCCTCCTGGACTTCCATTCTTTGTGAGTGACTTTATTTGGGAGGAAATCAAGTCTATTAGCGAGAGCCCCCAGAGGTTGCGTGGATATGCACCGTACATCATGCTTATTATCGAGAAAGCGTCAAAAAGGAAATTTCTAAAGGATTCAAAGCATGAGCCTTTCAAGGTCCCCATACCCAAGAGGATGAGGTTACCTTCACCTGGAAGGTATGACGAGATGATGGAGGAAGGCAAAGGACGAAGCCAGAATCGGCCCACCGCCGCCTCGGTCGTGGCCAAACCGGCTCGACCAGCTTTGGGAAACCGGCCTGACCGGTTTGGGGCTGGTAGCAGCAGCTAGCCAAGGGATAAGCCACCCTCTCCCATTCGTAAGCTCTTGAACTTTTTCACTTCTATGTGTAAGAGCCAGAGGGATGTGTTGGTTGAGCAGCAGAGGTCTAGGAGAGAGAGGAAGCAAATGAAGGACACTCTCAAGCTTTTACATAATCACCACGGATTTGAGCCTCCTAGATCTCCACCCTCTCCCGAGATGGAGGAGCCCGAGATTCCTTCAGTGGATAGCATGGTGGCACAGCTAGGCTCCGAGGGTTACTTTCAACAATATGCTCATCACTATGGATATCAAGTTCCTAATCCTCCACCTCCTCCTATGGGACCTCCTACTAGTGGACAAAGTGTTGTTTCTCAAGCTTATCACTCACTCTTTGGTAACATTGATGGTAAGATGTGCTCCAATTTCTTATTCTTTAGCATCTACCATTCTTTCTCAAGTTCTAAAATTCAAATTCTCTCTTAGACTACCCTCCTCCACATGGTGGTGCTCCTCCAGAGTATGGCGGTGCTCCTCCGGAATACAGTGGTCAGTGATGCTCAGCAGCGCCTCTTCTCCAAGTTTTTAGTGATGGATGACAAAGGGGGAGAAGAATAGACGATTAAAGCTTATATGTCTTGTGCTGTAGTGGTGAAACCGTTCTGACCGGTTTGTGCTTAACAATCCCAAGCTCCTATGTATCCAGTTATCTTTTATCTTAGAGACTTGTTGAGAGATTTGGATCTGTAATAATTATCTGTTGAACCTTATCTATGTGTTGGACTTGAGAACTCTTGTATTGTGTGCCACAATGTGTGTAATGTACTATAAATGTTTCTAAGTGACTTAATGCTAGTTTGTGATGCATGATTGTCTAGTGAATGAGTTTGCTTCTGAGTTTTCCCTGTGTTGTGGGCTGACTGGGTGAAACCGGTCTGACCGGTTTCTGAAACCAGTCTGACCGGTTCTGCCCCAGACAGCACACACTTCTTTGTGTTTTGTCTCCTGTTTGTGATAACTCATGTTATATGCATCACACAATTATTTTATCTTGTCACACACGCTTGTTGCACCCCACTTTGCTGAGATTTAGGGGGAGCTCTATGTCTTTCTTTAAATATGTGCAAATTGGCATTCTTAGGCCAAATTTTTGAATTCCATTCATTGCACACTTTGAGGGGGAGATTTACCTAAATCTTAGTTTTTATGAGCTTTATTTTCATATCCTTTGAAAGATTTAATCAAGGTTGTCATCAATCACCAAAAAGGGGAGATTGTAAGTGCAATCAAGCCCTAAGTGGGTTTTGGTGAATTAAGTGACAACTTGATTTAAACACTAACACTCTTGTGAAGCATGTGAGCAGGTCCTTGATTTTTTATAAATGATATTTATGTGTAAATTCATGCATTTGGCTCATATTGCAAATGAGACAAGGATGGATCATGACAATATACTTGGAATAATTATAAGCATGCTAAGAGTGAATGTCATGATAAAGAAAGGATGTTCTTCCCATTGGACTTTACATAAAGCATACAACAAGTGATCTTAAGCTAAAGAAAAGCAAATATAGAGACATGATTAGATGTGATAATTGGTTGGCCTTTCTATGTTGGGCAAAGCACATTATGAAGAAAGGAGAAGCTTGTGGTATAATAATGGGAGAATTAAATCAAAGTTGAATATGGCATCAAGGGGATTTCACCATCGACACATGATAAAGCTTGATGACCAATATTGTGAAGTTTATCAAGCAAAACATCAAGGGATTTCACTATTGCTACAAGATGGAACTTGATGACCTAAACAATATGTTTACCAAGTTCAATATCAAATGGTTTTCACTCTTACCTTTTATGAAGATTATTGACTTGTTCAAAGAAACTATTTGCGAGACTTCAAGTTGAGCTTTGACAAGGGTCATGTGGTTATATATATATATATATAAATATATATATATATATATATATATATATATATTACTTTGGACCTACAAATGGAAGTTTGCAAAAGCAAGAATATTTGATATCAATCAAAGGACAAACAAATTGAGTGGCATCTCAAATGGGTTTATCTCTATGGTGCAAGGCTTGACTCAATTGTGGCAAGGATAAGTGATGAAGAGATCAAGATGGCTAAAACGAGGAACTAAGCTAAGGCTATGGATAGCGACCATAAGCGAAGTGGCTAGGGTGAAGTTGAGAGCATCAAGGTTTTCGAAGTATCATATCCAAGCCTACCGAGGAAAGTGATAAATTGCATCTAATGTCATGATTGATAAATCGGAGTGGCTTAAGAATTCAAAGTGGTTGATCTCTACTCTATGGAAGAATTCTAAGTCACTAGCTCAAGGTGGACATGCTCAAGCACATGCATATATTTGTTCATCTACAACATGTGCTCAATTGGTACACATCATTGGAAGCCCTCGAAACATTGAAGATCAATTACCAGCGTACCTTGGAGGTTCAAGCTCAAGTGAATTAATTAGGGTTTATCTTTTATCTTGAGTTTAGGTATGTCGTACTATCAAGAGGGATGAATCATTGGTTGGACAACAAACATCAAAAAGTGCTCAAGTGAAACCTAGAGAGACTAACCCATGAGATCAAACCTTAGTGTAGCTCTCTAACCAAAACCGGCCTGACCGGTTTTGGAAACCGGTCTGACCAGTTTGGGCACTGACACCGTCCAACGGCTATTTGGTTTGAAAACGGGTCTGACCGGTTTTGTCTGATAGACTAACGGCTAGTTTTGAGTGTGGTGGGTATTTATACCCATGAGCTCCTCTTTGAGGGGCTGCTGGTTTTCTCCACTCCTAACACCTTCCAGAACCATAGCTAAGCTCTCCCCAACCTCTCTAAGTGAGATTTAAGCCTCTAGTGCCATATCCTTGAGTGGGGTTGAGAAAGTGACTTGTGTGAGAATTTTAGAGAGCTTTGAGAAGCCTAGTGAGCATCCCACACTTGAGCACTTGCTGATTTCGTTGAAGATCTTTGAAGCATCTTTTACTCTTGGAGCATTTGCTCCTAGACATCTAGAGGTCGCTTGGAAGCTCCAATCCGAGATTGTGGAAGCTCCAAGAAGTTTGTATTACCCCTGTGAATCTAGTGGAAACCTTCTCATCTCAAGAGTTCATTCTCTTGACTTGAGATCGAGGTAAAGGGCAAGCCTTGTGTGGCGAGTCTATCCTTGTGTGGATACCTCAACAACGTGAACGTAAGCAAGCCTTAGTGGCGAGCTGAACCACGAGATATATCCTTTTGTCATTTGTGCTTTTACCTCATATATATCTTTCTTTAATTTATCTCTCTATCTAGCACATATCTTGTGCTTCCGCTTCGATCTTCTTTGGTGTGCTTGTGCTATGTGCAGGGACTTCATTGATACTCTTGGAAACCCCTGTGGAAGCTCCACACCAAGTTTGGTTTGTGCTAGAACTCGTAGAGGGGATTCATATATTGACGGTTCTGTCTGTGTAAAACCGGCCTGACCGGTTTTGGAAACCAGTCTGACCGGTTTCAATACTGACAGTGGGTTGAATTTTTATAAGTGTGCAGATTCACCTATTCACCCCCCTCTAGGCGACATCAAGATCCTTTCAACCACAGACATTTGCACGTATGGTTGAAGTTTGAGGTAGACCCAATCACCAATTTGGAACTCCTGCTCTTGTCGCTTCTTATCAGCTTGTTCTTTCATGCGTGCCTGTGCTCTCAGGGGGTTTTGTTTGATCAGGTTACCCATCTCTGCTCTATCCGCCAGCCACTGTTCCACGTCTGGGACCTTGCATTGATCTTCATGGGCAATCATGAAGTGTCGAGGTGGGTGACCATAGAGGACTTCAGAAGGGGTTTTGTTATGAGCAGAGTGATAGTTTATGTTACACCAGAATTCTGCCAAGCTGATCCAATTTGCCCACTTGGCTGGAGAAGCATGTGTCATACACCGCAGATATGTCTCAAAGCATTGATTGAGTCTTTCAGACTGCCCATCGGTTTGAGGATGACAACTAGAGCTCATTTAAGTGTGGTCTCAGCAAGCCTGAATAACTCTTGCCAGAAGGAGCTTGTGAATATCTTGTCTCGATCTAATATAATCACTTGGGAAAGACCATGCAATTTATAGATGTTGTTGAAGAATGCTTGAGCCACAGTTTGAGATGTAAATGGATGAGACATGGGTATGAAGTGAGCATATTTAGTGAACTTATCTATCACCACTAAGATTGAATCAAAATGCTTGGACTTAGGCAGACCCTCTATGAAGTCCATGCTTACTATTTGCCAAGCTTGGTGTTGGGTACTAGTAGTGGTTGCAGCAGACCAGGTGATCTCGAATTTTCATGTTTGGCTCACTGACAAACTTGGCATTTGGTCACATATTGTCTGACATCTTCCTTCATGTTGGGCCATGCAAATAGTGCTTTCACCTTCTTGTAAGTTGCATTGATGCCACTGTGACCTCCCAACCCACTTGAGTGAATGCTTGTAGGACAGCATCATGTGCTTCAGTGTGAGCTCCCAGCCAAACTTTGCCCTTGTATCTGATGACTCCTTCGGTTAAAGGAAAGCCCTTGTCATCAATGACAGTAGACAGACAGCCTGCCGGTGGTGGAGGGCAGCGCGGCTTCCTCAAGAAGGCGAGCCTCTACTAGCACCACCCCTTGATTCCTCGCTTCCTCACCGTCAGGATCTGGGGCATTGGAGAGGAGGGTGTGAGCGACGCGGCCGAATCGAAGAGGGAGGATGGGATTGGAACGACGAAAGTCGAGGGAGGCCTACCAGCGACAGAGGGCGGTGTGGCGGGTGGCGGCTCGCGGCGGTGAAAAGGAGCGGCGACACGACGACGCCTCTCGTGGTCTCTCCCTAAGAGGAGGGGTGAGGAAGGTCGAAGGGATAAGGCCCCACGGGTGATAAATAAGGAGAGAGAGAGAGTTTAGTCCCTTTTAGCAGAGTCGCCAATGACTAGAGCCTAAACTAATTTTAGTGCTCTTTTAGTCGGTGGTGTTTGACAAATTATCTCTGAAGGTGACTAAAATTAGTTAGCTACTTCTAGTCACCTGGATCCAAACACCCTCTAAAAGCATGTACTCCCTCCGTCCCACAATAGGTGTCGTTTTCATTTATGGAGAAATAACTTTGACTAAATATATATAAATATTTATTAATATTTATGTACAAAATTAATATCATTATTGTACAAAATTAATATCATTATATGTTGTATCTAATAATTATTATAAAATCTATTTTGAGTACCACGAAAATCCACGGCGACACTATTTTGGGGATGGACGGACGGAGTAGGAAGTTAAGTTTTTTTTCTCAAATACATAGAAGAGCTGCACAACATCATTTTATTGTAGTAAGAATATGAAAGAAAGTCTCTTTATCATTGTAGTAATAAGATGAAAGAAAGGTTCTTTAACATTTTCATGAGAAGATGAAAGAAAGATTCTTATAAAAGATGTGGCCGGATGGACGCACGTTTAAACTCACAAGTAATACTCATGCTTCTCATGAATCGGGATTCAATGCAAGAAACTATTGAAACCACTGGAAGTACAAACTCGCTGAAGTGCCTGAAACACAATTGGAATTGCAGCAGAAAGATATATACTTACATATGTAATTAGATGTAAAGGTTCCACACACACACACACCACTAATCGGACAAACACCACGGAGTGAAAGAGTGCTATCAGCCCATCTTAAGGAGGAAACTAAAAGAAAGAATAGGAAACTAAAAGAAAGAATAGAGAAACATTGCAAGCTCGGGCGTGATCGATCAGCGGTCTACTACCATTCTACTAAAATCACGCCTCACATCAGTGCACCCGAACCCGAGCTGCATCTCGGAAGCCCGGTAAGCATTTCTAAGCTACTACCAGGCAGCAGGCTAGGGAAATTGTGGCCAATCAGGTCCTGTTAGCACGGCCCCTGAGAACTTCCAGGTCCATGTCGTCAGGGTCAGTTGCCTGAATCTCGAAGTGCACCCCATCGAGCTCGTGGCGGAACTGATTCCTCGAAACCGCGTATATGGTCTTTGCACGGATGCGAGAATCTGAAGGAGACCTGCACGGAAAGAAGACACTAGTACCATGATTACCCTGTAAGAGTTGAGTTGTGAAATGAAAAAACTTCCTCAGTACCCTGTTTACATTGTGGAATGAAAGTTCAGGTTTTACGGTGACATGTCTGGCCACTCTGAACACGAATGATTATCCCTTGGCGCTTCAATACTGTTAACACTGTTTCGTAACGAGTCTACTGTTAGTGCTAACAACTGAGTAGGCCTACAAAATTCAAAGTTTATAAGGCCTACAAAACTCCCTATTGAGTATCCGGTTACAATTTACATTGAAACAAAACTTCAGGTTCTTGCGGTAACATGAGAAATCACTAGCCAATCATACAAATAATCTCCCCTTATTGGCACTTCACAACTTCAAAGCTTACTTCATTCTTCCGAATCTGCACTCATTCTACTGTCAGCACTGTACTCTAACTAGTCTGATGTCAGTTACAAATGAGCTTGTGTGTTGATGTTTTTCCCTTTTTGAGGAAACTGTGTCGATGGTTATGGGCCTAACAAATAACTTCCAAAGCATAACCGTGTTTATGCGGCCAGAATTGTACTCCAAACTATAACTACGCTTTGTAGATCACTGAAACTACAAACTATAACCCCGTCCTTCTGGACGTGCGACGGCGGCGCCTTGGCGTCCGTAACCTTCCTGAAGGCGTCGTGTTTGGAGCCCGTCGCTTGTGATGGTGGTGGAGCTGGCCGGTGGTGCTGCTGGAAGCGCATTGGTCCGTGTTGCTGTCAGGGTGCTGAGGGCCCATGGGTGCTGGAAGCCTTGAGCTGTTGTGCTTGATGCGGTGGTGAGCTCGGTGTCGGCAGGGTGGAGAGATGCCCTCTTCGCGGCGTTTGTTACCTGAGTCCTTGGCAGAGAGTGAGGCGGTGGGTGAGGCGAGGCCCCCACGCAGTGTGGCCAGGATCAGTGGCGTCCCAGGTGCTGTGGTGGGGGTGTGTGCTGAAGCTTCTATGGTTCTGAGGAATCGACGGTCGTGTATTTGCAGTTTGAGGTTGATAGTCCCATGGTGGAGGAGGTCCGAGGGCCGTTGGTGTCTGTAGCGGGTTGCGCCTCGGCGTGGCACAGCGTTGGCGACGGCGGCACAAGTGTCGGCGGCTTACTCCGGTCTTCTCTCCCATGTGGGTGTGGATGGTGGTGTGTTGTGTCGAGTGTGTTTGTTTCTGTTCATGAGTTTGTTCGTGTGGTGGTGTGCTTTGGCCCGTTATGTACCAATGTTGTTTCTCCTTATATGACCTAGCCGTGCTCCTCCTTTAATTTTTTTAAAAAATAGATCACTGAAACTAAAATTTGTGAAAACTGACAACAGCTGTCAGCCAGCAGCAGTCCAGCTGCAAATCCTGTGTTCTAAATTCTACTCCTATGTCTCAACCAAAGCAGGAAGCACTACTGCTGTACGAGCAGAACATATGTCTTTTTGGATATAGCGATTCTGAACATTGCTCCGTCAACAAATCGCATGGCATAGCATAAGAGACGAGCAGGCAGAGGTGGGGGAGGGAATCACCGACCAGGAGATGAAGAAAATCTTGCTCTTCCTGCAGTTGTCGTCGCTGACGAAATCCAGGTCGTAGACGGCGTACCGGCAGTCGTCCGCCGGGAGCGATGCCGTGAAGTCGTCGTAGCTCTCCCCCGGCGAGCCTGTCTTCTCGACGACGATCTCCTCCATCCTGTCGTCGATCTTGAAGATCACGTACCGGTGCACCTTCCTCCGCTTCAGCTCCATGAACGCACTCTTGCTCCGCTCCGGCACGTCGACCCACGCCGGCGAGCCGCCTCCCTGAACAAGAACAACCAACCATCTCCCCATTACCCAACACGAACAGACAAACAAACATCCCTTGCCCAGATTGGGAGTGAAGAAAAGTAGCAAAAGAAACCCGCAAAAAAAAAGTAGCAAAAGAAAGCAAAGGACCATTGCCGCGAACCCAAGAACCTCCATGGACGGACGGACTGATCAGAAGCTAAACGCAAGAGAGCGAAGCAGAAGGGGAGGGGGTTAATAGGAGCTGGGATAAGGCATGGGGACTCACCCATGGCAACGCGGCCGCCACCACCATGTGCCCGTCACGATCCCGGTCTTCCGGCGCGGTGGCGCTGATCCGAGGGCGGCGGAGGAGGGGGCTCCCACGGGCCGAGGAGATCGGGTCCGATTTTTTTAGCTTTTCTCTCACTCAAGTTGTGGGGTTGAAGGAGGGAGGAGCGAGCGCTGGCATTGATGGGATCATGGGATTCGTGCGCGGCGGGCGGCCCGCCGCGTCCAGTCAAATCTCCGTCGCGACGCGCCGTCCAACTCGCCGAAGCCGAAGCCGAGCCGAGTGGGCTATGCAAAAGCCCATTTGTAGTGACAACAGGCCGGCTCAACTAAGGCATGAAGAGCCCAAATGTTGACGGCCCATCTCATAGCCCTTGCTTGGTGGACTGGCTGGCGTAACCACACGCTCCCGCGCCGCCGCCGTCGCCGCAGCTAGCTAAGCCCCCCCGGCCCGCCTCCAGCTGTGCGCCGCCGCCGCCACGCCACGCTGCCCGGCCCCAGCCCAGCCATGGCGTTCGCCGCGCGGAGGAGCATCACCACCCGACTCTCCCAGCACCTCGCCCGCCGCGTCCATCCCTGCATCCCCCACGCGCTCACCTCCCACTCCCACGACGAGCAAGCGAGCTCATCGCCGCCGCTCCCGATCCTGCTTCCGGTCCCGCTCCCACCGCTCCAACACCGTTCTGGAGCGGCCCAAACGCTAGACTTCCTCCCTTTCTCGCTCCACCTCGCGGGACCGACCCGCCGGAGCTTCTCCTCCTCAGCCCCCGCCCCCGACATCGAGACCGCCCCGGCCTCCGAGGTCGATGCCGCCGGCGTCCTTGCAGATGCAGCGGGTGTGGCGGCGTCGGTGCCGGCGCCGTTCCCGGGGGAGGTGGCTGCCGCGGCTGCTGACTCGTTCCTCCCCGTCGCCGCACTTCAGCACTTCATTGATGCCATCCATACCTTTACCGGGCTGAACTGGTGAGCTTTGCGATTTGGCTGTAAAGGTTCGGGATCTCACTTGGGTCACTTGTTTGATTTGCTACTTGCTCTCCTCTGCTGCTGTGTGTTTAGGTGGGCGTGCATCGCGTTGACAACTTTGATTATCCGGACTGCTACAGTCCCGATGCTTGTGAGCCAAATGAAGGCCATGGTGAAGTTAAATGTAAGGTTCCCCTAATGGATTAAGCTAAACTCGTTGTGACCTGTTTCTTGGTTTGTGTATGTTTGGATCAAAATCTTCCTGTGAAGCCATTTTGGTAGATGATTGGAATGTTGGAGATAGTTTGTTATTTCCATGCGCAAAATGTTTTGCAAGTCATTGGCACAATCTTGTTTTCTTGCGCTATGCAAACAGGGAGTGTTACCCCTCATCTTGTCTGAAAAATGGATTTTCGGTGTTGTATGACACCTTTTATGCACTTCAGTTACTATATATATAAAAAAAGAGTTAAGCATCGCATCACATAACAAAAACCCGCTATGCAGGATGTGATTTGTTTGATTGTGCATGGGTTCTTAGATGTTCGAGTTGTGTTAGTTGATATAACTTCTTGTTGCCTCCAAAACAAAAGGGGGAGTGTACTTACTAGTTACAGTTGTGTATATATCTTGGTTCTCATTCATGTGAGCCATCGGTGTTATCAGTACCTCCATCATCTCTGTCAATGCTTAAGACATTATTTCTATCACTTAATCACTAGACAATGTCATATAGTACACCCTGCAGTACAAATATTTGCTTCCTGCATTTACTTCCAGTAAAAAAATCCTAATTTTGACATATGTTCTTAGCCCTCCAATTCCAAATATGGGCCATTTAGGATTCTAGTTGATCAAACTTCTTTAACTTGGCCCATCAATATATGATAGAGTATGTTACATATATATACTCACATGGCTGGTACAACTAAATTCATAATGGAAATATATTTCCGTGTATACCTTTAAACACTGCAAGTCAAATTGTCATATTAGAGAACGTGTTGATTTCCTAAATGGCTTACATTTGGAATTAGAGGTAGTAAGTATATTTGGCTACCTATATGAAAATATAAGGTCACATTAATAAATATTAGACAAATCGTACGTGTCATTTGGTTCTTGATGAGAAACAACATTGATTTGATTGGAACTCTATTTAAATAAGGGTTAAGTTGTCCCATTTGTGATTTAGCGCCTAAGTGGTCAAGTCAAATTCAATACATTGATTTTAAAAATAAAACTTAGTGTTTTCTAGATGATATTTCGGAAGAGATTTGTAATAATTTACATTGATCAGTGATCACTGTATTTAGCTCCTTACTTTCCTACTGTTGTGTTATCCGAGCTTCACACTTTCACACTTCTTTCAAACTTGAAATTTTTCAGGCAATAAAGCCAGAGATGGAAGCCATTAAAGATCAGACGGATGTGAGATCTTGGTCTTAGCAATTCTAAAGTATACTATTTACTGTATTGTTAGTCAGGTGCATCTTGTGGCCATGATTTAACCTTTCAAGTTTGTAACATGTAGACCATGGATCTAAAATCAGCAGAGGAGGGAAAAGTTAAAATGCAGGCACTATTCAAGAAGTATGTAATCGTGATTCGTGAGTAGACTAATAGTTATTTGGAATTTCATGATGATGTCAAACTGAGCTTTTATTTCCTATATCTGTTCAATAACTTTTGCTTGCTAATGCATTCTGTGTCACTTTCATTCCTATTGACTTATAATTGAGTGCATGAGGAAACAACTGAAAAACTGAATCTCTTATTTGCCTGTCGTTGTGTGTCATGCATTTGCTCCATCTTTATCAGCTTCTTTGACCTTTTTTTGCCTGCGCTTTAGGCATGGTGTTAGTCCATTTGCTCCAATGAAAGGACTTCTGGTCCAAGGGCCAATATTCATGAGTTTTTTCTTCGCTGTGAGTTACGCATACATCTTCTTAGCACTCCAATTTTTTCTTGCGTCTTATTTTATTTGATAGCGTTTTTATTCACTTCCAACTTCAGATATCAAACATGGTTGAGAAGGTCCCTTCATTGAAAGGAGGTGGGGCATTGTGGTTTACTGATCTGACGACACCAGATTCTCTTTACATCCTTCCTGTGCTAACAGGACTGACCGCATTGGCTACAGTGGAGGTGTGCACTTTGTCTATTTCTATTCAGTCTTATGACTGCCCTTTTGTCATTGTGAATTTATTTGGTGTACCTCTATTGCATTCTTGAACACTTGTTTCTCTGTTGGGAAAAAGAAAAATACGTCTACCTATAAAAAATGGAACTACCATCTGGTCCCCGGAAGCATTTATACATTTGTTTATTAACCATTTGAACTCACCCGTGCACTTACATTCTGTCGGCCGAAATGCATCCTTAAACTATTCTGCTTTTTGGCAACTTTTCTTCTTGCTTTCAGATCACCTATTTTTCAACCTAAGCTACTGTTTTCTATTTTGTTTAATAACTCTTCATTTAGACCTAACAAAAAAATTGTGCTATTGAAGTTTAACTTGCAACAAGGAATGGAGGGAAATCCTATGACCGGTAAAATGAAGAACGTTGCTAGAGGAATGGCTTTTCTGGCAGTCCCATTTACAATGAATTTTGCCAAGGTACGGAAATATTGCAATATGCTGATACTTTCTTAATTGTTGTACATAGATCATATCTTACTTGAGATGAATCGGTGAATCACTTTATTGCAACTGTGGTAACTACCAAGATTTGGAATACTGTCGTATGACGTTGCTTCTTCAAATCCCAAGTGGCAGACACTTGGTAGGCTTTTTTTTTGTAGCAAGATCTTCTGCGAAGTTTTGCAGGCATATCGTTTCACAGGTTTGAATTGTGTGAATGTTAACCAGTTCAGTACATTTACTATGGCTGAAGAAAATGTGTCGATAATATCAATGACTATATAAGGAAAGTTGTCTCATGCAATATGATAAACACTGGAAGTGGATAGTGGACATGTAAGTATATGACGGTTACTGGGTAGGGGGGCTCCGTATTACCATGAATAATACAAAATACTCACAATTTGAATTTTGTGCATGCATGTTTTAGTATTTCTTATGGAAAAACTTGCATGGAATTAACATTGTTCATAATTCATCGATCAAAATATATTATAGCTTGATGTCTGTATTGCACAGTATTTGTGAAGACATCCTGTGATGCTACAATCTCAATATTTCGGCTGCCATTATAACTGCAAATAGCTGCCAGTACCAGTGTACCAGCGTTATAGTGGCTGGCTCTGCTACCACCGCAATACCTCTAGTTGCCATTGCTATACTCATATTGGTAATGTCTGGTCCCTGTTTCCAGTACAGATGGCACTCCGGTGGTTGTTGCTTTTGTTGGTGTTTACTTGTGTAGAAGTCTAGAAGATGCCTTCGTTGTAGCTCAGAGGTGCTAAGAAAATTGTAGGAAGGGTCACGTTTAGGCTGTAGCAGCAAATATTTGCTAGTCACAACTCACAAGCTCTTACCAATTAGTGTATATAATTTTCCTAGGGCATGGCTGGGTTCTGTGCACTGTAGCATGGTACCAATCGTTCCTCCTATGCCAAACGATCCATACCCATCACAGGATCAGTCTTGGGCACCCACTGAACATACGCGAGAACAAGTAAAACACACTGGACTTTTATGCTGTGATGAAACTGCAGCTTTTGTGCGATAAGGGCATAAGGCCTGAATTACCTGGTGAACATGGCACTAGTGGCTCCTAAAACTCAGGCTTGATCTACTGGATGTGTGCACTACTAACTACTTTTACTGAAACCTGAAGAATAGCTCAATGACTGGCCTGACTGATTCCTAACTAACCAATCAATCAATAACACTAGCTGTCCCTGAACTGACTGAACTTGCACACGCCAAGTCACCAACACCCTATGAGTTAGATACACGGTGCATCCATTTCCTCAGTACTCCCAACTTTGTCCTCATAGTTTTTGTTTCTTCCAGGGAATTTTCTGCTACTGGATCACATCAAACATATTCTCCCTTGCGTATGGTGTTGGTGAGTATGATCCCATGCTTTGAGACCCTATTCATCTAACTTGTGTTCTGTTTCACGCTCTAATAATTCATAATTTGCATACCTTCTTTTCAGTTATCCGACGGCCAGCTGTGAAGAAGTTGTTCAATCTTCCTGATTTGCCAGCTCAGCCCTCGCCAGCAACACAAATGCCAACCTTCAATTTTTTCGGTGGATCACGTGCAGCAGAGTCACCAGTAGCAATAGCAGGAGCCCAACAATCTCCTCTCGGACAGCCTGATGCTGCTGCTCTTGGATATAAGGTCAAAAATCTTGAAAAGAAAGTGAAATCCAGGGGCAAAAGGAAACACAGGTGAATTGGGGGCATATGTGCAATGGTCCCAAAAGTCGGATTTTTGCATTAGGAAGCTGCTCTCTCACTTGGTCTCTTGAGGCTGCTGTTGTTTTCATTTTTGGGGTTGAAATAAGCGAGAGTGATTTTTGACACAGTTGAACATACACAAGTGTATTCAGTAATTTATGATAGTTGACATTGTTGCTCATCTCCCAAGGATGAGTATATGTGATAGTGGAGGGACAGTCGATACCAAAAAAATTACCTAGAGGCTCCATTTGACAATGGTAGCAACTGGATAGTAGCTAGCCTCAACTCTCAAGTGACACTTTCATTGTATCAACATGCAGTATGATTCGTACAGTATGATATTTTTACCTTTTATGGTTGTTACAACATCTTGCAATTGTCTTTTGTCTCTGCACGCACGCTTCTGCGCTTACGGCTTATCCCTAAACGTAAACGTGGTCGTGCAGCATGTTTGTCTGGATAAGTGACTTAGCTATGTCTACTACTAAACAATCCAAAATTAATCTTTGCTTCCTCCTGCTCTGTGATTTGTTCATAAAGAAACTAACATTACTGTAGCCAATGATTTGTTCATTATTGAACGAACAATGTAATGTTCATTTGAAGACAAAAAACCGTATTTTTATGATTAATTGTGTACTTGAGTATTCAAACTCGAAACTATGTCCTTACTAATAGGCATGTTTGGATGGGGGTGTTAGTGTTAATTTGAAGCAAACTAACACCAAAACTAACACTTTTCATCCAAACACATGTGTTAGTTTGGTGTTAGTTGGAACTAACACCCCCAAAAAACTAACACCTCCAAGTGGTGGTAATTGGTGTTAGTTTGGTGGATCCCACCCCTTTTCTCTCTCGCTCTCCTGTTTCAAATGATTTGAAAAGTTACTTTAAATGCGAACTAACACCTCCATCCAAACATCCAAGGTGTTAGTTTTTTATGTGTTAATTTGGAGGTGTTAAAAACTACCATTACCACTAACACTAACATATACCATCCAAACATGACCAATCAACTGTTTCGTTTATTGTATTCTTTGTGGCTAGTCTTGATTTGTTCGAGAAAAATATCTTTATTGTAGTTCTTGATGGTGATTTGTTCGGAGAAAAGTATTGTTGGCTGATGGCTGATAAGCCAAGCGAACAGGGCGAATATTTATTATTACTGTATAGCAATAAACAATTCGATTAAGGATTAAAAACTGCATTCGCTGCAAGTATTCCATCACCGCGGTCGGGAAAGAGCCACGTCGCCAGTGCTGGCCCACCATCCTCCGTCCGGCGTGGCACGATGTCGGTGACCGTCCCGTTCGACATGTCGTACACGGCGGCATGGTGGTCACCTCTGCTGCGCGGCTCCCACTCCCAGAACCACATGCCCGCGCAGTCGTCTCGCAGGAAGAATATCCGGTCGCCGGGCAGGTGGCGCCCGCGCACGGCCCGCGAGCACAGCCGCCCGACGAACAGCGCCTCGCCGCGGGCCAGGCTGCTCACCTCCTCCCACCACCCCCGGGACGACGCGAGGTCCGCCCGGAGCACCGTGAACCGCGACCGGCTGTCCTCCCCGCGGGGGAACAAGCGCCACACCATGAGCAGCGCGCCGCCGGCGGACGCGGACGGGACGAGGTAATGGACCACGGCGATGGTGCGCGGGCAGTGCCCTTGGATGATGCGCTCGACGCGGGAGACGAACGGCTCGCCGGTGTCGCCGTCGACGCCGACGTCAAAGGCGAGGAGGTCCTCGTGAGCGGTGATGGCGTAGAGCCTCCCGCCGCAGAACGCCAGGTCTTCGTACCACCGCCACCGGTCGCGCGCGCTGTGCGACCACGAGAAGGTCTCAAGCGAGCAGAGCGCGACCTTGGCGAAGTGCTCGCGGCCGAAGATGGCCGCGATGAAGCCGTTGGGGCACACGACCAGCTTCCGCACAGCCATCGTCTTGTCGTCTCTCCACCACTCCGCGCGCGTCGCCGCTGCCGCAGGGTGGGTTGTCGGAGCGGGCTCGTTGACGATCTCGACCGGCCAGTCGTGGGCACGTATGTTGTGGAAGCTCGGAAGCAGCCTTGTCTGCCCGGTTAAAGGGCTCGTCAGGCGGAAGATGCCGTCGTCGTGGAAGAGGAGCCAGTCGTCGCACGCGGCTCCGAGGTAGCCAGCCATGTTGTCGAAGAGACGGGGCGTGAGCTCCGGGTAGCCGAAGACGCACCCGTTGGGCAGCGCGAGGAACGCCACGGCGGGCCTGGCTGGCGGGGGCACCGTGGTTGCGACGGCAGCTGCAGCCGCAGGCGCTTCCGCAACCACAGGGGCACGCGCCCCCGGTCGCCGGCGCAAGTGTTGCCGCGCCGAGGCACACCAGTCGTGGCAGACCTCGGTAAGGCGTAAACGTTCTTCTCGGGATTGGAAGCGGCGCAGGACGAAACCGAACACGTCGGATGGGAGGTCACACCAGCTGAAAACTCTCTCCTCCCTGAATTGAAAAAACACCAAGCAATCAGATATGGCCACACGACAATTTTTAGATAACTAAACTATTCAAAGTAGTTTATTACACAGCTACTTGATGCTTACCTAGGAAAGAGCCATGTCGCCGGTGGCGTGTCCCCGGCGCCGGCGCCATTGCAAAGCTCTAACGGTGGCAGGACCGGCGGATAGATCTTCCCGTCCCTGATGTCATAGGAGCCGAAGCTGTCAGGGCAACCGCAGGGGAACGCGTAGTCGTCCAAGAAGTGGATCCGGTTCCCCGGCAGCTCGTACTGGGCCACGCGGCGGGAAAGAGTGCACCACCGGCCGACGAAGATTGCAGTGTCGTCGCCGACGCTCCTCACATTGGTCCACCGCGACGAGAGGAGGTCGGCCTTGAACACGGCGAACTCGGCCGTGGCGTCGTCCATGACGAGCACTCTGTGGACCATCATCAGCCTGCCGCCGGACACGAACAGGTACCGCGTTGCTGGCGGTGCCAGCTGCTGGCGCCGTCTCGCCGGCACGGCGTGAGGTGCCTTGATGACGCACAAAGCCCAGGCCACCCATGGCTCGCCTGTGAGGCAGTCCTCCCCGGCCGGCATGGCGAATAGGTCTCCGGTGTCCTCGACGGCGTACACCTTGCCGTCGTAGAACGCGATGTCCGTGAACCTCCTCCACGCGTCGTGACCGCTGATCACCCAGGAATCCGCGTCGGGGCGGCACATCGCGATCTTGCCGAACCGCCCGTCGCCGACGATGGCGGCCACGACCTGCCCTGGGCACATGACCATCTTGCGCACGGTCGTCGTCCCGACGGGGGATCTCCGGTCGTCCGTGATGCGGCGCCACGCGAGCGCCGCCCCGTTCTTGTGGACGACGAAGCGGACGGAGGACAGGCCAGGGAGCCGCACGGTGTCCCCGGAGAACGGGTTCGCTAGCAGGTACCCATCACCACCGTGGCCGTCGCCACCACCGTTGAAGATCAGCCAGTCGTCGCAGGAGCCGTGGTACCCTGCGGCGTCATGGAAGCGGAGCGCCGCGGATCCCGGGAAGCCGAAGAACGTGCCATCCGGGAGCGCGAGCCACGGCAGCGTCGGTTGAGCATGGTGCCCCGTAGCGGCGCGCCACGGCCGGCAGACGGCGGCGAAGCGGACGCGGTCGACGTGGGACGGGAGGCGGCGGAGGATCCCGGCCGCTATCTTAGATGGTAGGGTAGACGACCACGGTGACGACGGCGGCTGGTCCGTGTCTCGTGCCATGGGAGTGCGTGACGTAATGGGTCTTACCCTTCTCCCGGCGGAGCCTTCGGCTGGAAGAGGTGAGTTGATCGATCGAGCAAATTATTAGCAGCAGTCGTAAAATCATCGAACGCTGCTTGCCGCCTATACGTATAGGTGTAAATGTGTGTAGTTTTGGAACTTCACGACGTATGAACTCTGTACTCTTGTAATATTTGCCTTTTTTTCCTTTGATTTTGTAAGATCACGACGCAGAATACCATCGGCACAAGGCGCTACACGACGCGGCGTTCAAGCGCGGCGACCGTCGAGGTCCGCGTGGGGTGCTTGGAGAATGCGTAGTGAACAAAGTTCATATTTGGCCATAAATAACACTACAGAGAACAGCCCAACTGAGATAACCATTGTATTCATGCTTCATGCCATTAGAACAAATACAGTATTACAGTTACACAGCTCAGAAAACAGGGTATAAGAAATGCAGCATCGACTCTAACTGCCGCGCCGATTTGGCTTCACTGCAAACAGCTACACTAAATGACCGGTCACTGCACAGACGAATTACACTGTCAAGTTAGTACGCACCAAGGAAGTTGTGTCTGTGACAACACTCCCTACTGAACAGAACAGTGACACAGGAATCAGGATTCAGGCCCAGGTTTCATGTTTTCATAGCTGTGCGACCTCACTCAGAGAAGAGAATTCAGCATCGAGCTTAGCGGCGAACTCCTCATCAACGTCTATCCTAGTGCACAGCTTTGGAAAATAATACGGCTGTGCTGTTGCTGTAGTTGATTCTTGGTTGCTCGGCTCCGTCTCCATTCTGTTTGACTCCATGGACGAACCATCCTCCTTTCCAAACAGCTGTTCGATAAGATCACGGCAAGGCTTTAAATCGTCCTCATTCCGTGCTCTCATCATCTTACCAAGCAGCTCATTAAATTTTGCAGCTCTCTCCATCTTCTGCTTTGTCCTAAGCTTCACTGGGGTTGTATGATCATCCTGGCTTTGCTCAGCTAGCTTGTCATCCTCATAGCTGCTTTGACTATCATGCAGTTTCTTCAGCTTCTGGGCCAATATAGTGGCAACCCTCTCCTTGAAGCTATCTGCATTTTCGTTATCTGACTTCAGCCTCACCTTTGCTTCCGAAACCAACAAGTCCATCCTTTCTTCTTCTGAAGAAGTTGCTTCAGTTTCAGGTTCAGCAGCAGCATCTTCCATGGGACAGAATGTTTCCTCCAGTAATCCAACATTCTGTGTATACCTTTCATATGCTTCATTTTCAGCATCAACATCTCCTTGCATATGTTCCTTTAACTTCATAAACACCCACTTGTTTATGCTCGCAACATCCTAGAACAAAAACAGCAGTCACAATAGAACTAAAAACAGTTCAAAACAATCAATAGTTGGTGAAACAACCGATACCCTTTTGGCAAGCGACTTTTTTGTTCGGAGAGAATTCAGAAAATAGTGGGGAAGCTTCTGCAAGCAAGCTATCCTTGATGATGAACTGTGACAAATGGAGCGCAAAGCATTAAAAAAATGCAATTCTTTGCAGGAGATAAATTATCAACTTATGGTTTATGAATTTTACCCGGTTGCAGGTAAAATTGTAGATGCCTGTTCTGTCACAGGAGCAGTAGTAGGTGATGGCTTATCTGGCAATGTGTTGGTCTGCTTCAGAACTGTCATGATAAGTGAAGCAAGATAACATTAGTGGTGTTGAGAGGAGAGTTCAAAATAAACAACACTAACATAGCACAGAGCAGCAGACCTGATACTAAATCATGTAAAGGGAAGTTGATAAGAAAAATGGAATCAACAAGCAGATTGAGACAGCAATATCATCAATAAAACATCAATGCTCACAAGAAATTGTTCTAACACAACCACTAACCCTGCAATGTGGGAATGTTTGGATCGTATGCTACAGAATTTATAGTGCTTCTCGGCTGGACTTCATGTTAGGAACTACAAAATCCTCCAAGACCTCTTTCTACAGTAATCTCTTCCCCTATTTCTTCATAAATCTAGACGGTTTATGCAAGGTTCGATCAATAACCCATCTCACAGTGTTGGTCGTGCAAAGGGGCTCACGGTGGCAAAGGCCATTGGCTGGGGAGCTCCCACCCAGGGTTCAATCCCTGGGTGCTGCACAATTTGTGGGAAAAAAATCCCCTCGCCAGTCCCGTGTGCCAAAGCACTGGTCAAGAGATGGCCCAGGTCGACTTGAGGACCGTGTGTGGCCTAGGCAGGAGTCTCACGGGTTACGTTTCCAGTGTCAGGGCGGGGCCAGGATTCGGGGATTTTCTTGGCCTGCATGAGAAGGCCTTCTTACATGTAATGCCCGGGGGGCAGCTTACCCCTCGCAGGTTGAGTTTTTTTTAAGGGGCTGGTCGTGGGTTGCGTCTCAAAGCACAGGTCAAGGCCGGAACCATAAGGGACAGCATCCCCAGGTATGAGGGGCTAGCTTTCGTGACTTTTCTAGGATGGGCTACTGTTGATCTCTTCCTTGATGTAATACCGTTGGGGCGGTCTTTCCCCCACCGGCCGAGTTTTTTTCTTTTATTTCTGCTGAATGAGTGGTGCTTGCGATCTGTAAAGATTTATTTGAAAGATGGTTCCAGACATTAATTCTGGATGTTAATACCTGGGAATATAATAATCAATTAAATTTCCATACAAAAATATAAACAAACAAGCAAACAGTGAGCTAGTTCTAGGATTGATTCGTTAATTCCTAATTTGTATCTCTAAGCTTAGCTCACCTCAGCTACAAAATTAAATGCACCACTAAAAACTAACATAAAAAAGAATCTAGAACAACTCCTGAATGATAATTGAGGCTCAACAAAAGTAAATTTGCCTCAGTAGCACTCCCCACAAACTGTTTGCTAACATGCCACTCCCAAACTCAGCTTTCTATTTTAGCACTCGTTCGTCAAACCTGTTATCTTCAGCTCCTCGTTTTCTTCTTTGTCACCATGGCCAAGCTCCCTCTCTATCTCGTCTCTCTCCCGGTGGCTGTGCAGAGCAATTGTGGTTTGTCTGTTGGTCAAGTGCAGTGCTCAACTGCTCGTGGATGTTGAGCACTGTGGGCACTGCTAGGGGAGTGCCCCCGCTCACAACAGCGAGGTACTCGGTGGCTGGAGGGGAGGAAGATGGAGAGTAGAGGTAGTGGAAGGAAGATGGAGGATAAAGGCAGACGAAGGACCGAAGGAGATAACGCGGATGGAAGATGGAGGTTGGGAGTAGTATGTTATCTAAATGATTCATGGAATCACGGAGAGTTATATTGAAGCAATTTTGCCTAGACAAAAATGTGTGGGGAAACAGAAACTGATGTGGAAAACAGATCACCAGAAACATAATCGCGCAGACATTGAGATATTGTATCATTAAACTGCTTGTGGGTTGACAAGATACACAATCATGCAGATATTTAGATAGCACATCACCAAACTGCCTGTGGGTCACTAACTACAAGTACATATAACGGTAAAAGAGCATCATCACAAATACCATGAATGTGGCAAGGGTTCTGGGCTTTGTAGCAGCAGGCCTTGCAGCACTGGAACGGGCACCTGAAAGGCCAAGCAAAGCGCACACATATAATTCACAAATCAAGAATCGACACTGCGGTGCCTCTAACAGTCATACCATACATCTGGTAGAAAGAAACAATTATGCCTAATAAGGAAGCTCTTCTGATTCCATCTTCTTACCGGGAGCGAGCGACGTTGCCGCACTGGATGCACTTGGGCTTGTTGAGACCCCGGAGGTTGGGCTTGGGCATGTCGAAGGCCGCGGCAGGGACAGGAGGAGGCTTCTGTGGTGTCCCATTGCCATTGGTGGCCGCAGGAGTCGGAGCAGGAGCGGCAGAAGGAATCGGAGCAGGAGTGGGCGCAGGGGAAGCTGGGTCACCAGCCACCGCCTTGGCACCAGTTGTAGCGGCAGTGGCGGTGGCGGGCTTCACGTCTGGCATTGGAGTTTCTCAGTCCACGAAATTTCTGGGGAAAAGAAAACAGGATTTCACATTTTCACTCAAGCCTGCACATGCAAGATTTTGGGAGATGGTATGCACAATCTAGGTTCAATGAGCTGTGAATGCCACCGCCGGCCTCCACTGGCGGCCGCGCGGTCCACAAGCCGCCCTCCACCACGCCCGTCATTGACCAATTGCGGAAGCCGCTCGCTACCGCCGTCGGCCCTTGCCGCCGGGCCGACGGCGCTCACGCCGCCTCGCCTCGCCAGAATCGATCCGCCACCACCGCCATGCCTACTGCCGCCGCCAAACGCTCCTCTAGTCCCGCTGGCCATGGAGCCCTACCCCGACAACTCCGAACCCGAAAGGCCGAAACCCTAACCCAGCCACTACCATGCCTCAATCCTATAGAAAGGGGGGGGGGGAGGAGGACCCACCTCGTCGCCGGCCGCCTAACACCACACACGAGAGCTGGACGAGTACGAATCCGAGGAGAGGAAGCGGCTGAGCTCCGTCGGATAGAGAAGCTCACGGTGGCGGAGACCGTCGGAGGGAGACGGCGTACGGAGTCGTCTTTGGGCGGTATTGGGGGCGTATTGGGTAAGGCCGGAGTCCGTGGGCTGCTGCATCTACCTCGTCCAGGTTGAACAGATGCAAAATGGACTAGATGCGTCCTCCTAAAGCTGTATGGGCTTCCGAAAGAGGATAAGCGCCTACGAACTTCCAACCGTACTTCCAACCGTTTATTTTTCCACCGGCCCACTTCGTAACTATAAATTAAAAACGTTTCAACATTTTTTAAAAATGTTACAATAATTTTTTCTTCAACATTTATAGTAATTTTCCGTCAGCATTTTACAAAATGTTCCAACATTTTTTATTCAACATTCTATTTTTCTTCCAACGTTTTTAAAAATGTTCAAACATTTTTTGTGAACATTTCTATTAATTGTTCGTCTTACAAAGTGTTGCAACATTTTTTGCCAATATTTTTGTAATCAACATTTTTTTACTTCTTTCCAACATTTTTCAGAAATATTCCAACATTTTTCAGAAACATTCTAGCATTTGTCAGAAATATTGGTTTCGTCAACTATTTTTTGTCAACATTTTGCAAAATGCTGCAACATTTTTCAAAAATGTTGTAATTTTCTTTTTTGAAAGAAAAACAAATTGCCGGCTGTCGGGGCAGGGGAGGGTGGTCGGCCATGGGAGAGCGCGCGGGCAGGGGAGGCCGGCCACCGGGCAGAGCTCGACGTGCGCGGCCAGGGCTGGTGTAGAAAGGTGGGATTGGTATGACTAGATGGATTGTATTGCATTAAGGCTTCGGCTAATATATATGAGAGTACATGACTTGGGGTGCAAGGCTACCCCGGATACATATGGCAGTCTACGATACGTATATCTACAACTATCAAACATACTCTAACATTCCCCCCGCAGTCACAGCGGGAGCACCACGACTGTGAGACTGGAGAAGAAGCCGTAGGCGAGAGCCGACGGACTGACATCCCCCGCAGTTGGAACGTCGATGTGGTGCAGACGCTGCGATTGGAGAGAAAATCAGCGAGAAACTCATGCGGATGTGAAACGACCCGAATTTCCGCGAACGGAAACCCGACTCTCTGCACCTCCGTAGTAGTCCCAGGAAGAGGCTATCACGTGCAATCCCTGTCTCAAGTGGTACAAATCCATACAACACGGGAATAAAAGAAGAATTACATAATATTATTATTACATCAACAGAGTACAACTCTTCGGCCCAAGCCGGGTACAAGTCCAACGGGGACCGAATCAAGAAAGATAAAACACCTACGCGGCGGATCTACATAAGCGAAGCGTCTCCGGCTCCACGGTGCAAACTCGAGCATAGGACCAGCTCTAGTCTTCACACCTTCGTCACAGAAGTTGCAGTCGTAGACGGTCACCAAGTCTGAAATGCCAGCATCTACCCGATAAGCGGGTAGGTCATGTCAGCTTCCCAACAAAGAGCAAAAGCGGTGGTTGAATCTAGTATGCATGGATAAAACCTATATTGGGCTGTAGAAAGTTATGCATGCAGCAAAGCGGTAGCAACAATCAAGGTTTGCAGAATATGCAGCGAGGTCCACACCTCCGGGAGGTCCACACCTCTGAGGTCCACACCTCCGGGGTCCGCACCCCTCAACAAGGATGTCCACACCAAAGCACTGAATCACAACCACGATCCAGCTCCCAACTCTCATCTACGATGTGGGGCCCACCTGCTCCTATCCCCACATCTCAACGGCCACAGGCCGGGCTCACACGCTCGGGGGAGAGAAGAAGCACAAGAAGAGAGTCTAGCCAGGTGAGAGATCAGAAGACTGTCCATAACCAGTGGACACGGACTATAGCTATAGGTTTAACACTGCGAGGGTTGTACAACCGTACCCGCCCGAGTAGAGCGGAAACGGTGGCCGCCGTCCCAAACCCTACCATACGGTCCGGAGTCCAAGTAAGTGGATAGTACCCTCCTCGCGTCTCCGAGTCCGGCGCGGCCCCCCGCCGTAGAGCTCATACTGCCAGCGTGGGGTCCCTCAAAGCTGTGGAACCCTTCCCCGGCCTCGCCGGGGCGAAGTCTTCTAAGGAGGAAAGAGCCGTCTCCCGACACGATCACACCGATCCGCCTACAGGAGGGACGCTACCCACTACGAGTCTCACCCCGCACCCCCGCCCAATACAAGGCGGGCGGTTTGTACGGTAAAAGTCCACTGAAGCAAGGTCAACTGACGATCGGTCCTTAAGGGCCGAGAGCGAGCACTCACCATCTCCATCCCGTCCGACACGCCGCTCGGGCGAGAGGCCAGATCGCATCTCCCCGAGGTAGGCGTTCACAAGTAACCAAACGGCTCGCTCCCGCCAGCAACACATCAAGGAAGAACACACCCAGAACTCACGCTAGAACACACCGAGATCTCCCACATCTCAGTCCAAACCCAGAGAACCATCCACAAACAAGCAACAAAAGTATGGATAGTTGGTATATGGGACTAGCTAGGGGTCTGTAGCTAGTCCCGAGGTAGGTAAAGCAAGGAATCAGGATATATCAAATAACAAGGCAAGGCTAATCAAATGGCTATGCAATCCATCAAATCAAGTAACATAAATATAGCACTAGCAACTAATAGCATGCATGGGTTCTACATGGTTGGGAGTGACATGACACCTACGCGGTAGTCGTCGTAGAGTAGTAGAGGTTGAGCGTCCTCTCGGGCAAAGTCGGGGTAGTCGCGTCTCCTCAGACGTCGCAGCTCGGGTCTTCAACAAGAACACAAGCCTACACGAGATGCGACGTGGAAATAAATAACGAGCATTCATCTAATGCAAAAACATCAATAAGAACCAATTTAGAAGATCCAAATAAGCTCCAGAGTAAATGCAAGCGACCTTTGGTTTAATTAATGAATATAAAGCAATTGGTTTTAAAACAAAAGTAGTTTAAGCAACTAGTTTTTATATCCTAGAAAACAGGGTAGGATCAAGAGTTAGTTCAAGGTTAGCTTACGGGTCTTACGGCTAGGATCTTAGGTAATCAAACCCAAAGCGGGGAAAGTGGAGAGTGCCGAGATCAAGTACTTGCTAGGTTTTAGCTCTTGGAGGAATGAAGCGTTAGCGCAACAGATGATGATAGCAAGGCGGGATGGAGATAAACTAGGAAAGGTATTATCATGCCAAGATATGTGTCCATAACCTAGAGAGGATGAGAGGATCAACTTGTGACCGATAACGGGTGGTGAAGAGGTAAGGTGTGCTTAAGAGCGCTACAAGGCAAGTACTGGTGATGCAGCAACGTTCATGGCAAGGCAGCTAGGTTGCGGCTCGGGGTTGCCGAGCGTGAAGCAGAGGCCTCTCGCTCACAACACGGCCGTCCATCACGTGCGACATCCTGGTTTCAAGCACATGGCACGGTACACGCTTCACAACACGAAGCCAAGTGGAGCGAGAGCGGATATGCGCGGAGCAGCAAAGAGGGAAGGCATAGGTGTAGAAAAGGTAGGCGATGAGATAATGGGGTAGGATTCCTGTCCGCGGCACGCCAATGGTTAGTTGCGGGGCTCCGGCGTCCCAGACCCACATTGGCGCAGTGGCGGGCAGCGGCCACGACTCCGCTCCCAAGAATACGAGGCGAAAAGGGCTCGGTTCAAGGGCAAGAGCGGGTAAGGATAGGATAGCAGCGAGTGTGTCGGAATTATGAAACCAACGCAAGTGGTTTCATAATTTCCGGAGCTTCGGATAATTAGTTATGATTTTCCAAAGGTAAAAGCATTTATAAAACATTTATCAAAGCCTTTATGAAATTAGAAAAGGATTTTATTAAAATATTGCTGACGTCAGTATGACGTCAGCAGTCAGGAGATTTAGTGGGCCGAAATTGGGCCCAAAGTGTTAGTGGCCCAATGGGCCGACCCAGCTTGGCCCAAAGTTCCAAAGTCCAGAAAAAGTCCTCGGACTACGTTTGCTTCGGCCTGGTTAGACTTTGGACCAAGATGGGCTCTGTTGGGTCATAGCCCAAACAAGAGCCTGGTGGTTATGTTGAAGTCCGGATCTGCTCCCTGAACTCTTCTGGGGTTCGCTCGTCCTGGCGGCCGCGGGATCCTTTGTGTCTCATGTGATCCTGCGCGCATGTGGTCCGGGGTGTGGCACCACTCAGGATCAGAGGAAGGGGGGGTTTCCGCCCAAGGTGCTCGGCAAAATGCCAGACAGGGGGCGGTGACGCGGCAAGGGCTGGCCGGCGACGGATCCTAGCTGCTGTGGCTGTGCACGCACCTGCGGGGAGAGAACATCACGGCGCGAAGGCCGAGCCTCAGAATGACGGCACAAGCGGGCTCTACGTCGGCGGCCCTGTCACGGCGCCGGCGTGAGCGGTGGTGCGATGCAGAGCGCGGCGGGATCGGCGAGAGGCGGAGCAGCTCGACGCGAGAATAAACGGCGCGGTGCGAGATGAAGTAGCGCATCGCGCGGTGTCGCAGCGCGGCACGACGATGGGAGGGTCATGCGGTGTGGCAACTGAACTCATGGGGGTGAGCTCCTTGGCGCGCACACCGGCACCCACACACTTGCAGACCAAAGCGGCGCCAGTGCCGGTGCACGCACACGAGCAGGCACCCAGCGCGACGACGTCCCGGCATGTCGCGGCGGCACGGGTTCGGGCGAGGTAGTGGCCTGCGGCCTAACGGCTCGTGGCCGGGGTGCACGGCGGCGGAACGGAGACGGGATCCTGCAGGAAATCAGCGGCGCAAAGACCGGACAAGGCACGAAGTAATAGGGTGAAACGTGTGGTTGCGCCCTCTCGCACAAACCATCGAACATGTGGTGAGCATGCAAAAGTGCAGCTTCAACCATGCCATCCCGGTGTTCCGGAGAAGGCAGGAACATGTTCGGCACGAAGGCCTACCATCACAGGCAGTTAAGAAGGCGTGCAGAGGTGGAGCTGAGCATGCATCCACGATCACTAGCTTACACAGGGAACAAGCGCAGCTCGAAGGCTGGCTCCACAGGCAGACAAGCACAGAAAAAGGATGTGAAAGGCCCAATCGGGTGCTCACCGAGGGCTCGAGGAGGGTCGCTGCGGCGCAGGGAGAGTTCGAGGCCGCGACGGCTTGGTGCAGTGCAGGCAGTCCGTTGGTCGTCGTTGTGCGACACTCAGTGAAGGGGATGTAGATCAGGGGCGGCTTGGCGCTCTGGCATAACGTCGAGCAGGTTTCGGGTGTGGCGGAGGGAGTCCCGAGCTTGCGGTTCTTGGGCGGCGGCGGCGCGAGGAACGTCTTCGACTCACGCACAGGACGTCGAGCAGGTGGTGAGCGTCCTCAGCTTCGATGTGGTAGGTGGCTCCAGGACTGCGAGGGTGAAAAGTTCTCAGGCGTCGACGACGCTTCCTGGACGGCGATGGCATGGGAGTCCACGGCTCGTCACGGACGGCAGCAGATAGCGGCGGGCGGTGAAGACGTGGTCGGCTCGGTGCCGCGGCGCGGCGCGGCTCGGCTGTCGACGGCGGTGTTCGCGGCGACGTCTTTAGCTCGGCGACGGGGGTGGACATGGCGGGCGTCCGGCCTCCCGCTCGGTGTGTCGCGGTCCATGGGCGTCCTCGGCTCCTGGATGGCAAAGGTGTGATGCTCCCCGGCGTTGGTGGCGCAGTGACCCGAACGGCAACGGCGCAAAGCTCCAAACCCTTTTCCCCCCTCCATTCTCCTCCTCCCCTCCTTCCCTCCATCTGCACAGGCGGCGGTGGATTGGGGATTTTCCCCCTAGCGGCAGACACAGGGGCAGAGGCTCGGCGTGCTCTTTATATGGGGGCGCTAGGGTTCGAGAGTAGCCACGGACGACAAGGATGCAGGGGCGAGGACGCGTGGTTCCCATCCGCAGGCGCCAGCGCGGCAAGGGGCGGCGCCATGGGGGAGATTGAGGGCGCGGTACGGGGCGGCGCCATCCCCTGATTCCCAGCGCAGACGTCACGGGGAAGAAAGAGGCACAGGGTCCGGCTGACGTGCGGGTCCCGCGCGGCAGTGAAAGAAAGGAGGAGGATGGGTTGCAGCTTGCTGGGCTGCGCAGATGGGCCTCGAGATTTGCTTAGAGGCCGGCGGCCTGCTGCTGCAAGGTGGGCTTACACAAGCAAAGGTGGGCTGTCACGGTTATCAGAGTTAGATAGGATTTGAAAATAGGTTTGAGTATTCTTCAAAATAGTTTTGGATTTTGTTTGAATTTGCATAGAGTTCAAATTCAAACTCCACACAATTTGAAACTCCAAATAAAATCCAAGAACTCCAAATCACAATTTATACCATACTTTTAGAAATAGTTTTTATATGGTTTTATTTATATGGAATTTAAGATGAGTGGCTAGCAATTTGGCTCAAAATTTGGTAGCACACAAGTTCAGGCAAAAAGTTTTAAATTTTTGCGAAAATTCACACATGGTAAATCATTCAAATCTCTGGGATGTTACATTCTACCCCCCTCACGAGAATCTCGTCCTCGAGATTAAGCTTATACCAGGTGTGGTGAGGGTCTTCACTTCAATATGCCTTACGTTTCCTCTTTATGTTCAGCTTCTCAATGTTGATGAATTTCGACGTGTTTATTCCACTTCTTCAGATGGACCTTCTTGACAAAATCACATCTGTTTTACTCATGCTCATCTAGCAAACTCTGGAGACTTGGTTGGTGAAAACTCTTAGGAATACCATCAGAGCTTAATTAATTCCTCAGAACGTCCGAAGTCATTGTATCTTTAAGGATTGGTTCACTTGCACAACCTTAGTGTAGATCACGACCCTTTACCATTCCTTTGAGTTATTCCTCATGATGGTATTCTCACCTTTAGGTATCCTGGAAATATTCATGTCTTTATGGCTTTGCCATGCTTATTCAACAATTCCAAATAATGTCACCCATTTAGGTGAGCAATTTTCCTCACTTTTGCTCATGACCTCTTATTACTTCTTTTCCAATAGGGTGGTAGGTTCCAACTGCGAGGCTGAACAAATAACTTGAGTCCAGTAGTTGTCGGAGTAATTCTCTTTTCCATTAGTTCAATATACGGTGTCCAGTAGAGCGTCTTTATTAATTGCTTATTCCAAAGGTGGGTTCGACTGAACTCCATATCTCACTCCAAAAGTCAACCTCGTAATCCCTTTACATACTCTCCGGGCTTCCTATTACAGAAGCACGACTTGTGGTGCACAGCTGTTTATTGCTTACACAGTAGTTCCAAAGCAACTACTTAGGGGCGTAAAAGGGATTAATCCAAAAAGAATGACTCTAGGATGATTGCTCGTGTAGTGCAAACCTTATATCCTTTGAGTTTAGTCGTCCAAATCAAATCCAAAACCTCAACAATACCTTCCAGGGTGAGGTACTGTCTACTCAGGGCTGATCCCTTATGCATGGATTCGTTACTTCCGAATACATGGTCGGGGGCGCAATTCCATAAAACATGTGTGACTGTCCATCCGGGGAGAGTTCGATGTGCTTGTATCCACTCCCCATTGTCTTGGGCTGTCTTCTGCTGTGTTAATCGCTCTCATCGATGAATTCATTACCAAGATACGAGGTTATCATGTTCCTTCTAGTCTCCACATGGTTCTATTAGTGTTTAGTGCGAAGAACCTTATGGGCAAACTCTGCATTCTATTAGCAAATTCCAAAGCGGGTCCTTAGTAAGGTTCCTCACGGAAGCTAAAGTACTCGAATAAAACTTCTCGTATTGATTGTTGTTCCATATGGAGTACTTCATCTTTATCTGATAATTGAGTTCCGACCGAAACCATCCAAAATATGTTGCTGACATCTAGGGTACACAATAGTTCTCAACCAATGTATGCCTCCGTATCGGTACTTGCAGTTCCGAGCTTCAAAGGTTGCAAATTCTTGAGGTACTCATTTTCTGATTTACGAACAGGAATCCAATGTTCATAGGGTATCTCATCCAAAGTCCTGTTCTGGTTTGCTGAGGTTGCGAGAAGTCTTCTTCTGTTTCTAGAGCATGACCTTGTGATGTTGGCTTGAGCTCGTCACTCTCCCTACTGATAACTCAATTTGGTAGGATGGGAAGCTAAGGCCTCTAAAAGAGTCATCTAAGGATCTAGCAAGCATAAGCACTCACTACAATTTCACACAAACAAGAAGAGGCATAACAACCATAAGACCAAAAAGATCCAATCACTCAAGCAATTCACCAAAACAAATGTGTTCCTCGAGGCTGACTCCTAAGACCTTCGAGGTTACACCAACGTAAGCATACTAGTATAACGTGGGCACTTGAGGGATTTTCCCTAATGTTAGTTATACAACACTTAAAAGAATGCATGCCATCTGGTGTTTCGGCACTAATCTTTCCGAAGTAAGTTGGTGGAACTCTTCTTCATGCTGGCTCTCATGGCTTTGTCCTTTGAAGAAAAGGGGGTACTCTATATTAATTGTTGTATCCATGCCCCTTGTTCCTCATTCATTCATCTTATTCCAATTGTCGACCCTAGCAGAGCATCCAAGTTTCATATTGCTTACCGAGGGAAAAGTCCATAGGGTCAATTATCCAGCTGTTATTCCGAGTATGTGTGATGCTTGCTTGTAAGTTGGCGCTATCTTGACTGTTCAATCCATTGGTCACCTCATGAAGCTACATCTCATTATGATATCTTAATCCTTCGTGACTCGGCTATCCGTATAGCTTCGAGCCTTTGGATCTTCATCCAACCGTTGAGCTACAGGCATATCAGGAATCTTCGACTCCTGCATCCAAGCTTATGTGTGCTAGTTCCATATAGTGCATCCCATTTATGTATGTTGGCACACTAAAATTTAAAGTCTTAACTCCTCATTGTCCTCGGAGTCGGGCATCTTGGGTTATCCAAGCTCTGTTCCGAGCAAAAGGTGGAAGGGTGCAGCCTGTCTGTTGTAGGTTCATATGTATGCAGACTTCATGTATCACGGGGCAATCTAATCATTCCCCAGTGGATTTAGTTCCAAAGTAGAGACAACCATGTTGACATAACATGACACTGAGGTGTCAGCAGGGAGTCCTGTAGATTCAGCTTCATCTCGTTTCCGTACTCCATCTTCATAGTTGTCACGATCGTAGTTGTCTTTCCCTTGTAACAGACGTCGTTCCTCAGAGTTGCAAGCATGTGACATCAGTTGTTCTCCTTAGGCCACCAATCGTGTAGAAGGGTTGTTAGTGAGTCAGTTAGTGAGAACTCAAGGAGATATAGCAGATTTCAAGGGGTTTATATAGAAGTCAAGGGGTATATACTCAATCAAGGATATTCGGGCTATCCTAATCTATCGGCCGTTGCTAGGGCTCGTCCTACGGTCAAGTACGGCTCTGATACCACCTGAAACGACCCGAATTTCCGCGAACGGAAACCCAACTCTCTGCACCTCCGTGATAGTCCCAGGAAGAGGCTATCACGTGCAATCCCTGTCTCAAGTGGTACAAATCCATACAACACGGGAATAAAAGAAGAATTACATAATATTATTATTACATCAACAGAGTACAACTCTTCGGCCCAAGCCGGGTACAAGTCCAACAGGACTGAATCAAGAAAGATAAAACACCTACGCAGCGGATCTACATAAGCGAAGCGTCTCCAGCTCCACAAGCAAACTCGAGCATAGGACCAGCTCTAGTCTTCACACCTTCGTCACAGAAGTTGCAGTCGTAGACGGTCACCAAGTCTGAAATGCCAGCATCTACCCGATAAGCGGGTAGGTCATGTCAGCTTCCCAACAAAGAGCAAAAGCGGTGGTTGAATCTAGTATGCATGGATAAAACCTATATTGGGCTGTAGAAAGTTATGCATGCGGCAAAGCGGTAGCAACAATCAAGGTTTGCGAATATGCGGCGAGGTCCACACCTCCGGGAGGTCCACACCTCCGAGGTCCACACCTCCGGGTCCGCACCCCTCAACAAGGATGTCCACACCAAAGCACCGAATCACAACCACGATCCGGCTCCCAACTCTCATCTACGATGTGGGGCCCACCTCGCTCCTATCCCCACATCTCAACGGCCACGAGCGGGCTCACACGCTCGGGGGAGAGAAGAAGCACAAGAAGAGAGTCTAGCCAGGTGAGAGATCAGAAGACTGTCCATAACCAGTGGACACGGACTATAGCTATAGGTTTAACACTCTGCAGAGGTTGTACAACTGTACCCGCCCGAGTAGAGCCGGAAACGGTGGCCGCCGTCCCAAACCCTACCATACGGCTGGAGTCCAAGTAAGTGGATAGTACCCTCCTGCGTCTCCGAGTCTGGCGCAGCCCCCCCGCCGTAGAGCTCATGCGCCGCCGTGGGGTCCCTCAAAGCTGTGGAACCCTTCCCCGGCCTCGCCGGGGCGAAGTCTTCTAAGGAGGAAAGAGCCGTCTCCCGACACGATCACACCGATCCGCCTACAGGAGGGACGCTACCCACTACGAGTCTCACCCCGCACCCCCCGCCCAATACAAGGCGGGCGGTTTGTACGGTAAAAGTCCACTGAAGCAAGGTCAACTGACGATCGGTCCTTAAGGGCCGAGAGCGAGCACTCACCATCTCCATCCCGTCCGACACGCCGCTCGGGCGAGAGGCCAGATCGCATCTCCCCGAGGTAGGCGTTCACAAGTAACCAAACGGCTCGCTCCCGCCAGCAACACATCAAGGAAGAACACACCCAGAACTCACGCTAGAACACACCGAGATCTCCCACATCTCAGTCCAAACCCAGAGAACCATCCACAAACAAGCAACAAAAGTATGGATAGTTGGTATATGGGACTAGCTAGGGGTCTGTAGCTAGTCCCGAGGTAGGTAAAGCAAGGAATCAGGATATATCAAATAACAAGGCAAGGCTAATCAAATGGCTATGCAATCCATCAAATCAAGTAACATAAATATAGCACTAGCAACTAATAGCATGCATGGGTTCTACATGGTTGGGAGTGACATGACACCGCGCGGTAGTCGTCGTAGAGTAGTAGAGGTTGAGCGTCCTCTCGGGCAAAGTCGGGGTAGTCGCGTCTCCTCGTACGTCGCGGCTCGGGTCTTCAACAAGAACACAAGCCTACACGAGATGCGACGTGGAAATAAATAACGAGCATTCATCTAATGCAAAAACATCAATAAGAACCAATTTAGAAGATCCAAATAAGCTCCAGAGTAAATGCAAGCAGCACTGGTTTAATTAATGAATATAAAGCAATTGGTTTTAAAACAAAAGTAGTTTAAGCAACTAGTTTTTATATCCTAGAAAACAGGGTAGGATCAAGAGTTAGTTCAAGGTTAGCTTACGGGTCTTACGGCTAGGATCTTAGGTAATCAAACCTGCAAGCAGGAAAGTGGAGAGGCTGAGATCAAGTACTTGCTAGGTTTTAGCTCTTGGAGGAATGAAGCGTTAGCGCAACAGATGATGATAGCAAGGCGGGATGGAGATAAACTAGGAAAGGTATTATCATGCCAAGATATGTGTCCATAACCTAGAGAGGATGAGAGGATCAACTTGTGACCGATAACGGGTGGTGAAGAGGTAAGGTGTGCTTAAGAGCGCTACAAGGCAAGTACTGGTGATGCAGCAACGTTCATGGCAAGGCAGCTAGGTTGCGGCTCGGGGTTGCCGAGCGTGAAGCAGAGGCCTCTGCTCACAACACGGCCGTCCATCACGTGCGACATCCTGGTTTCAAGCACATGGCACGGTACACGCTTCACAACACGAAGCCAAGTGGAGCGAGAGCGGATATGCGCGGAGCAGCAAAGAGGGAAGGCATAGGTGTAGAAAAGGTAGGCGATGAGATAATGGGGTAGGATTCCTGTCCGCGGCACGCCAATGGTTAGTTGCGGGGCTCCGGCGTCCCAGACCCACATTGGCGCAGTGGCGGGCAGCGGCCACGAATTCTGCTCCAAGAATACGAGGCGAAAAGGGCTCGGTTCAAGGGCAAGAGCGGGTAAGGATAGGATAGCAGCGAGTGTGTCGGAATTATGAAACCAACGCAAGTGGTTTCATAATTTCCGGAGCTTCGGATAATTAGTTATGATTTTCCAAAGGTAAAAGCATTTATAAAACATTTATCAAAGCCTTTATGAAATTAGAAAAGGATTTTATTAAAATATTGCTGACGTCAGTATGACGTCAGCAGTCAGGAGATTTAGTGGGCCGAAATTGGGCCCAAAGTGTTAGTGGCCCAATGGGCCGACCCAGCTTGGCCCAAAGTTCCAAAGTCCAGAAAAAGTCCTCGGACTACGTTTGCTTCGGCCTGGTTAGACTTTGGACCAAGATGGGCTCTGTTGGGTCATAGCCCAAACAAGAGCCTGGTGGTTATGTTGAAGTCCGGATCTGCTCCCTGAACTCTTCTGGGGTTCGCTCGTCCTGGCGGCCGCGGGATCCTTTGTGTCTCATGTGATCCTGCGCGCATGTGGTCCGGGGTGTGGCACCACTCAGGATCAGAGGAAGGGGGGGTTTCCGCCCAAGGTGCTCGGCAAAATGCCAGACAGGGGGCGGTGACGCGGCAAGGGCTGGCCGGCGACGGATCCTAGCTGCTGTGGCTGTGCACGCACCTGCGGGGAGAGAACATCACGGCGCGAAGGCCGAGCCTCAGAATGACGGCACAAGCGGGCTCTACGTCGGCGGCCCTGTCACGGCGCCGCGTGAGCGGTGGTGCGATGCAGAGCGCGGCGGGATCGGCGAGAGGCGGAGCAGCTCGACGCGAGAATAAACGGCGCGGTGCGAGATGAAGTAGCGCATCGCGTGGTGTCGCAGCGCGGCACGACGATGGGAGGGTCATGCGGTGTGGCACCTGAACTCATGGGGGTGAGCTCCTTGGCGCGCACACCGGCACCCACACACTTGCAGACCAAAGCGGCGCCAGTGCCGGTGCACGCACACGAGCAGGCACCCAGCGCGACGACGTCCTGGCATGTCGCGGCGGCACGGGTTCGGGTGAGGTAGTGGCCTACGGCCTACCGGCTCGTGCTGGGGTGCACGGCGGCGGAACGGAGACGGGATCCTGCAGGAAATCAGCGGCGCAAAGACCGGACAAGGCACGAAGTAATAGGGTGAAACGTGTGGTTGCGCCCTCTTGCACAAACCATCGAACATGTGGTGAGCATGCAAAAGTGCAGCTTCAACCATGCCATCCCGGTGTTCCGGAGAAGGCAGGAACATGTTCGGCACGAAGGCCTACCATCACAGGCAGTTAAGAAGGCGTGCAGAGGTGGAGCTGAGCATGCATCCACGATCACTAGCTTACACAGGGAACAAGCGCAGCTCGAAGGCTGGCTCCACAGGCAGACAAGCACAGAAAAAGGATGTGAAAGGCCCAATCGGGTGCTCACCGAGGGCTCGAGGAGGGTCGCTGCGGCGCAGGGAGAGTTCGAGGCCGCGACGGCTTGGTGCAGTGCAGGCAGTCCGTTGGTCGTCGTTGTGCGACACTCAGTGAAGGGGATGTAGATCAGGGGCGGCTTGGCGCTCTGGCATAACGTCGAGCAGGTTTCGGGTGTGGCGGAGGGAGTCCCGAGCTTGCGGTTCTTGGGCGGCAGCGGCAGCAGGAACGTCTTCGACTCATGCACAGGACGTCGAGCAGGTGGTGAGCGTCCTCAGCTTCGATGTGGTAGGTGGCTCCAGGACTGCGAGGGTGAAAAGTTCTCAGGCGTCGACGACGCTTCCTGGACGGCGATGGCATGGGAGTCCACGGCTCGTCACGGACGGCAGCAGATAGCGGCGGGCGGTGAAGACGTGGTCGGCTCGGTGCCGCGGCGCGACGCAGCTCGGCCTGTCGACGGCGGTGTTCGCGGCGACGTCTTTAGCTCGGCGACGGGGTGGACATGGCAGGCGTCCGGCCTCCCGCTCGGTGTGTCGCGGTCCATGGGCGTCCTCGGCTCCTGGATGGCAAAGGTGTGATGCTCCCCGGCGTTGGTGGCGCAGTGACCCGAACGGCAACGGCGCAAAGCTCCAAACCCTTTTCCCCCCTCCATTCTCCTCCTCCCCTCCTTCCCTCCATCTGCACAGGCGGCGGTGGATTGGGGATTTTCCCCCTAGCGGCAGACACAGGGGCAGAGGCTCGGCGTGCTCTTTATATGGGGGCGCTAGGGTTCGAGAGTAGCCACGGACGACAAGGATGCAGGGGCGAGGACGCGTGGTTCCCATCCACGGGCGCCGGCGCGGCAAGGGGCGGCGCCATGGGGGAGATTGAGGGCGCGGTACGGGGCGGCGCCATCCCCTGATTCCCAGCGCAGACGTCACGGGGAAGAAAGAGGCACGAGGTCCGGGCGACGTGCGGGTCCCGCGCGGCAGTGAAAGAAAGGAGGAGGATGGGTTGCAGCTTGCTGGGCTGCGCAGATGGGCCTCGAGATTTGCTTAGAGGCCGGCGGCCTGCTGCTGCAAGGTGGGCTTACACAAGCAAAGGTGGGCTGTCACGGTTATCAGAGTTAGATAGGATTTGAAAATAGGTTTGAGTATTCTTCAAAATAGTTTTGGATTTTGTTTGAATTTGCATAGAGTTCAAATTCAAACTCCACACAATTTGAAACTCCAAATAAAATCCAAGAACTCCAAATCACAATTTATACCATACTTTTAGAAATAGTTTTTATATGGTTTTATTTATATGGAATTTAAGATGAGTGGCTAGCAATTTGGCTCAAAATTTGGTAGCACACAAGTTCAGGCAAAAAGTTTTAAATTTTTGCGAAAATTCACACATGGTAAATCATTCAAATCTCTGTGATGTTACAGGATGGTAGCCCTTTGTGCTGATGTCGATGAAGCCGAGACGGAGGGTGAATAGTCGTGGTTGATGATGCCATGCGTATGGTAGCCGTGGTCGGCGTGGAGCTGTCGAGGTTACCGAGGGTAAGGAGCCGGACAAGAAGTCACGGGCGCTCGAGGTGTCGAGATGATGGTGGCGCGAAGGGGAAGCCACCAAGGACGAAGACGGGGACGCGTCGAGGCAGTCGAAGGGGATTAATGCCGAAGTCGATGCAGTCAGGAGCCGTCAGACGAGGCATTCTCGGGTTTGCCAGGCCCAAGAACATCTCGGGGATGATGGCACGCACTGGTGTTGCCAATACCAGACATGCGAGGGAGGGTGCACCACCGGGCGTGTCGTCTGAGGGATCAGCAGAGAAGGCCTCTACGACAGTCACAAGCACACAATGGCGAGGAGAAGATGTCGATGCAGCCCACGGTTGTCGGAGTAGAAGGGATGACGACATTGGCCACGAGGTGGTACTGGACGAAGCGAAGAGGTGTACCCCGGACGATCTGGCGCAATGTCTGATGATCCGGATGACACGGCGACGGAGCTCGAAGAAGATGGCAAAGGAACTCAAACAACTTGATGAAGAACATGTGCGCGCAAGCGTGCACATATGTAGTCGATGACGATGTCAGATGCAATGACGGGGAGTACCACGGAGGGCGACACTACTGCCCGAAGAGGCGATGCAGCCAAAACCCTCGTGTCAATGGATGACGGGCGATGGGCGACTCAATCTCGATCAGTGATCGAGTAAAAACAGAGAAATTACCAAAATAAAGATACAACGACAGCTTCCTATGTAGAACAACCGGGTGTGTGTAGCACGGACCCCTCTCCCCCTATCTTTTTATGTCTCCAACCACGGTCAACGCCATAGCAGTAACCATGTGAAAGAGAAGAGAAGCGAGAGGGAGAGAGCGACCTGGCAGGAGGCCATGAAGACCGACGGTGTAGACGAACGGGGCGGAGCCGGTCTGCCCGCGGTGTAGCCATAGGCGGAATCCGCCGGGGGAGGAGGCGGCCTAGCAGCGGCGTGCTCCCGGCGGGGTAGCAAGCCCGCGCGGATTCGCCAGTGAAGAAGAAGCCCGTGGGAGGGGCTCGGAGCGGAGCCCGCCGGCAGGGGAGGGAGACGTGGGGCGGAGTCGGCAGGGGAGGGAGGCGCACTAAGGAAGGGCGGAGCCGCCACACCGCGACGAGGCCGCGTCGGCAGATCTAGCCAGGGGAGAAGCACGGGAAGGCCTAGCCCGCGGACGACGACACTAAGTGAGTTCTTCATGATCTATTGCTGTTGGACGACCTTCTACGACAACGACGAATCGACTTTGATCTACAGCTCTGGGTGCGACCCCCGCGGAGGTCATGGTAACCTCCCCGGGGGCGCACTAGGGGGGCATCGAGGGGGCGCCCTGGAGGGGAGTCATGGGGAACAAGGGGAGGCCGCGACGCAAGAGGAGGGCGGCGACGGCGCTCGGGTTAGGGCAGCGAATGGTGTACCGAGGATCAGAAAACCTAAACTTGTGATATCATTTAGAAAGGTGGGATTGGTATGACTAGGGTACTGTTTGGATGGTAGGGGTAAATATTTACCCCATGGAAAATGATTTGCCCCTCCTATTTGCCCCTACTAATATTTGCCCCTTGGGGTGTTTGGATGGAGGGGTAAATGTGGATGTGGATGAGAGAGGGAGAGTGGGACCCACCACAAATTTGCTCCAATTTGCTACCTTTTAGGGGTAAATGGAATTAGGGGGGTAAAACATTTGCCCCACATGTTTGGCACCTTAGGGGTAAAATTGCCCCATTTACCCCATTTACCCCACCATCCAAACATGCCCTAGATGGATTGTATTGCATTGAGGCCTCGGCCGGTATATATGAGAGTACATGACTTGGGGTGCAAGGCTACCCCGGATACATATGGCAATCTACGATACATATATCTACAATTACCAAACATACTCTAACAGCTAACGAGGCGGAGCTCGGCCTCGCGACCATGGCCGGCGACACGAGGAGCTCGCCTCGGCCCCCGGGCGGCGGCGTGCGGGGGCTCCGGCCGCGGCCACCCCGTAGCGCACGGGGAGCGAGCGCGCGTGGGGGAGCGGCGGCGGCGGCGGCGGACCGGAGGTGGGAGAGGAGTGGATGATGGTGGGCTAGGGTTGCTGTTGTTGGACTATTGTTGAGCTTGTAGTGTGTTATAGGTAGTTAAGAAAAAAATCTTCCGCGAGGTATATAGGATTTCCGATGCGTCCTGCCGAGCGGCCCAGCCAAGCCAATCCGCCAAGCAAGGTCCACAAAACTCATCCATGTCTTTTCCGATTTTTAATTTTTATCTATTTTAATACAGATTTACAAATATATATCCCTCCCAAGTTCCAATGTTTTGCAAAATTATACCTATCCCGCCATTTGAAACGGAGTTACTCTTCCAACCGACGTTTGAAACGGTAGTACGATCTCCTACCCGCGCACAAGTACTGTAGTGGGTACTATCTTTCAAAAAATTGTAATATTTTTGTTTGAACTCGGATGAAGATAAACTTTATATAAAAATTGTAGTTTTCGTCGAGATATACAATTTTATAGTCCAAATTTTTTTTCATTTAAAATCATTTTGATGCTCAAATAACTGACACGCACTTTTCTTCTCTTGGCATATCTTTAAAAAAACCATAATTCTTTTCTATAAAATTCGAGATAAAAGTTATATGAAAATTGTAGCTTTCGTCGAGAGCTACAACTTTTATAGTGCTTAAGTTTTTCATTTGAAATCATTTTGATGATTAAATAATTAACATTATATTCAGATCCAAAGTTTGACAAAAATCAATCTCTCGACAACATATCTTCAATAAATCCTTATGTTTTCATATGAACTCGGATGGAGGTACACTCTATACTGAAATTGTATATTTTGATGAGATCCACAACTTACTATGTCTATTCGAATTCGTTTTGGTGCTCAAATTGAATTCGTTTCGATGCTCAAATGAATTACACAATGTTTAGATTTAAAATTTAAATTTTAGATCTGAATAGCATATCAATTATTTGAACCTCAAGATGATTTGAAATGATCAAATTTGAACTACAAAGTTATAAATCTCGACGAAATCTACAATTTTGATGTAAAATTTATTTTTATCTGAGTTCATAAAAAATTGATTTTTTGACGATAACCCCTACCTACCATCATTTGAAACGGAGATATAGGTGTAGTTTTGCAAAATATTGGGAGATGTATATTTTTGTAAATTTGTAAAAAAAATAGAAAGAAAAAATCCTCTTTTTCGAGTCGGGGACGACCGGACGAGATCCAGTTGTTGAGCCCAGGTACGTTTTCTGACGCGTGGGCCTCAGCCCTCAAGCACCTGCGCCGGTCCGTCCCCGTCACAGAAACGTGAAGTGAACTTGCCGCAGCCGCATATTACACCATCAGTTTCGTTGACGTTCGTGATCACATGAGCAAGAACGACTTCGTCTGGAGCACGAATTGACAGGTTCTGCTTTCGTTAGAGCAACTCCGCCCAAAATGAACTCTCAACTCCAGTAGAAACCTCTATTTTAAGCCTCTATTTTGTGGACGTGTGTGACACAAAAGGGGCTCTACGAGTGTGGGGCTATGTCTGTCGTGTCTCGCTGCGGGCGGGGAGGACGCGGATGCCGCGGCGGCGGCGCCCACCGACCCCACAGTGCTGCCGCGGTGGGTCAAGCGATGACGGCGAACCTGACAACGGCCGCTCCACCGCCATCTTGCCCGGCTGCCGCCGCTCCACCGCCATCCTGCCCAGGCGCGGGTTCCATCCCGTGACGCCTTCCTCTGCTTCAGCGCGAGCACAAGAAGAGCACCGAGATCCACTCCTGCAGTCGTGCGACCTTGTGTCGGTCGCCGCTGCTAGTCTGAGCCTCGCGTCGATGGCCGCCACCGGTTCGGACCCTGGGTCGCTTGCCGCCGCTAGCATGCATGGGCGCCTCATCCTCTGCTCCTCGCTCACCTCCCTCTTGTGGATTGTCATGGCCGAACAATTTGGTATCAATGTAACTCAATTCAGCAATACTATTGGTTATTCTTTTGGGTGCTAGTGGATCCAAAGTCGGCAGATTGCACATTAATATGGGGCTCAAATGTGTCGGCGGTGTCCTGGAAGATATCAGAGTTGGTGAGGTCGCTCCACGACCTGTCAGTGCAGATCCACGAGCTTGCCGCCGGGCTGCACGCATCAAGCCACCACATGGAGCGAGCGCTGCGGATGGCCTCCGCGGTGCAATTGCTCCTGCTGCTGTGCTCCTTCTGATGGAGCCCGCAGGCGCATGCGCAGGCGCCATTGCCGTGTCGCGGACGCCACAGCTGTGTTGGCGCCGTCGTCCACGGGAAGGGCGGCAGCGACACACTGTCCTGCAGGCCATTGCGGTGAGCTCGCTGCAGAGGAAGTGGGCGGAGTTTAAGAAGGCCGACGGGTCGTGGAAAGAAGCCGGCCAGGGCCTGCTGTTTGCGGGCACCACGGCGTGGCGGACCTCTGCCTCCGCGAGGTCGGGTCCCTTCTCCCCCACAGCTTCGCCCCCTGTGCGGCCGGCTTCGATTGCAGTGTCGCGGGGGCGGATCAGCAGACGACAGGTGGGCAGATGGCGTCGAGGTGAGCGGCGGCGACGGCGACGGCGATAGCGACGGCGAGAGAGTCAGGGAGGCCGTCGCGGGCGCCTCGTCGTTGTCGCGCAAGCTGAGCCATGCCTCGCCACCGCAGATCCAAGCAGCAGAGGAGAGGAGGTGCCGCGGTGGATGGCCTCCTAGCGCCGTCGCCCGTCGGAGCCAGGCCCTCCTCCACACCGAGCTTGATTCCGCCGGCGTGGCGGAGTTCCCTCGCCGCGTCGTCATGCCCTGCCTCGCCTCGCCTTGCCACCGTCGGGGAGAAGGCAGCCGGCCGGGAGAGAGGGGAGTGAGATGGTCAGAAAGAGGGGGTGTCGCCGCGCCGACCCGAGGTGGGTAGCCGCCGCCGGCGTCGCTTCTTGTGCGAGGCAGAGCGCACCGGGGTGGGATGTCCAGGGAGGAGAGGGGCTCATTGGGGAGGAGAAAAGAGAATGAAAAAATAAAGAAAAGAAATAAAAAAAGTGGGACCCACGTTTGAAGGGGATTTGGAGGGCCTCCAAGAATGGAGTGTGGGAGGAGAAATTTGGAGGGAGATGCAAAATGAAGGTCCATTTAGAGGTCCTGTTGGAGTTGATTTTTTGCATTCAACGTCCAAATTTTATAGTAGAGACCCATATAGAGGCTCCCACTGGAGTGCTCTTACAATTCAGCAGTTGTCGTAGGTGATAACTGCAAATCTGCAGCCAGAGCAAGCAACTATATATTTTTCTGCTCAAGTTATATATACGTTATTCCCTTTCTTCACCCTCCAGGCTCCACGGCCTCCGCACCTCAGATGTAGAACGACACCGCATTCTTTCTATTGTGTTTTTCTATTGTAGGTATTTAAGCTCGACTCTTTTTATATATTCGCATATTTTTATGAACAGGACGAATGTTTAAATTTGTAGAAAAAAAATCACCAACAACAAATATTTCGATACGGGGAGTACAATGTGCTAGTACACGACGCGATGCGCCTTGCAGTCATTGTTTTCTCTGCGTCGTTCCTGTCTTTGGTCGCATCAACCGCGCGTGTGTAGATGTTGCTCTATGGAGATCGAGATTATAGTCTTCGTCTAGAGAGGTGTTGCTGTTATTATATAGTGATGGCCAATGTTAGGCCAGCAACAAATTAAAACCGTTACGTGTCAACTTCTTGCCGTGCTATCCCTATGCCAGGGATTGTTATCTGGAACCCCACTAGCGGCGATGGTAACCAAGCAGTTCTTGTGAAAAATGTAACCATTTACTCCATATAGAGGGACATGGGAGGCTCGGCACTCGGCAGCTGGTTGTTTTATATGCATGAGTGCACGGGACGAGTGCACGCAATGTTTCCCGTTTGCTTCTGAGTTGTGTGATTGTGTCCATGCACGTCGCTGTCTGACGAAAAACTAACAAACAAGTGGAGCTACCTTCCGATCGGAATTCCTTTAAGTTAGGGGTTTTCCTTTTTCGTGGCACCAGCAGTTTCGGCACAACTGCCGGGATCGGCGGAGCCCGTACCAGTTTTGGTCAAGGTTAGGTCAAGTGTTGCTAGTAGCAACTAGCAAATGTTCACTGAGCAATGCCAGCAGATAGGGGAGAACAATAAAACAAGAACCGAATCGAACACATGACCACATCCATGGAGCCAACGGAGAAACGCTAGCTCAATCAAGAGGCGTAAACTAATCCATTTTCCCGAGGAACACGACGCAGAAGGCTAGCAGGCGTCGCGCGCCGGCCATGCGAAGCCATGCCCATCGAAACGCGGGCACCCGCCAAGCGAGCAGCCAGAGACACCGACGACGCTCGTTCGCCGCCGAAAATACCCCGTAAAACCGCGTCGTCTCGTCCCCGGTGAATAAACAAGAAAAAGCCAGGTCACCCGCCGCGAGGCGAGGCGACGGAGCACGCCGCACGACCACGTCCTCAAGCGGTCACTGCCCCAATCGCGCCCCGATAAATAACACCGGCGCGCCGCGCGGGATGCTCGCCGCCCACCTACCTCCCCCCTTCACCTCTCGAGTGCCCTGTGCCCCTCTCCCTTTGCCTTCCACTGCCGTTCAATTCTAGTAGCAAGCAGCAGCCAGAAGCCCAGAACCAGATCATCCCCAAGAACCGGGACTATGGACCGGCTGCTGTGGGCGTCGCCGCCGTCGCTGGTCTGCGGCGGAAGGAGGGGCAAGGGCGGCGACGACGATGCCGCCGCCGTGGACCCGATGGGCGCGATGGTGGGGCAGCTGGCCGAGTGGCTGTGCCGGGCGGCGTTGCAGCCGCCGCCGCCGCCGCTCGTGTGCGGGACGCCCGGGGGCCCGCCCGTGACGGCGCGACGGGTGCGGCTCAGCGACGGGCGGCACCTGGCCTACGAGGAGTCCGGCGTGCCCAGGGAGGCCGCGCGGTGCAGGGTCGTCTTCTCGCACGGCTTCACGGGGTCCCGCCTCGACAGCCTCCGCGCCTCGCAGGTCAGCGGGCGGGCTCCGGCCGGCATTCTTCTTCCACGACTCGATCGTCGTTAGAGAATGGCGCCGCTAGTTCATGTTCGCCTTTGCATTTAGCTCTGTTCATGTCTGCATTTAGAACGCCCAGCTCCACGTTATGCTATTGAAAATTCGTTCCTTCTGCAGTCGTCATCTTCTTCGAAAGACACACAAAAAACATTTTTTTTCAAAAACATATTTTTGAATGTGTTTGCTGTATAAAAGCTGTATGGAGACCACGCCCAGGTGTCGATGAAACGCGTTGGCAGCTGTTCTCTGAACGCGCAGAAATTGGAGTGCGCAGAACTAGTAGATGTCTAAGCTGTGATTTCTGCTTTGAGTTGTCAATTCGGTCGGCCACCTGATTACAAATCAACGGCGGAGATTATATAGATTAAGGAGTTGCCCAGAGAGCTGACTAGTTCCCATGTACAGGGTCGTTTATTTCGTCAACGGCCATGAATTTCAGTTTGATGACAGCATAAGCTGAACTCTTCCATTGATCCATTCCACTAAGCATCACATCATCTGCCATTGTTAATGTCATCACCAGCAAGCATTATTCGATCAACTGGCTTACCGACACGTACACCATCTGTGAAAAAATGCAGGAATTGGCCGAGGAGCTGGGCGTGTACATGGTGGGCTTCGACCGCGCCGGCTACGGAGAGAGCGACCCCAACCCGAGCCGCTCCGTGCGCTCCGCGGCGCTGGACATGGAGGAGCTCGCCGATGCGCTGGGCCTCGGCGACAAGTTCTACGTCGTCGGCTTCTCCCTCGGCTGCCACGCCGTGTGGGGCGCGCTCCGGCACATCCCGCACCGCCTCGCGGGCGCCGCGATGCTGGCGCCCGTCGTCAACTACTGGTGGCCCGGGTTCCCGGCCGACATGGCGGCGGAGGCGTACGGCAGGCAGGCGCGCGGCGACCAGTGGGCGCTCCGCGTGTCGCACCACGCCCCCGGCATCCTCCACTGGTGGATGGACCAGCGGTGGCTCCCCACCTCCTCCGTCGTCGACAACACCACGCACCTCCCCAACAAGCGCGACGCCGAGGTCCGCCGGACGCTGACCGCCGACGGCACGCTCCGGCGGAAGCGGGAGATGGCGACGCAGCAGGGGATCCACGAGTCGTACTACAGGGACATGACGGTGATGTTCGGCAAGTGGGAGTTCGACCCCATGGCGCTGCCGGAGCCGCCGTGCCCCGTGCACCTGTGGCAGGGCGACGAGGACGGCCTCGTCCCCGTCGCGCTGCAGCGCCTCGTCGCCGGGAAGCTCGGGTGGGTCAACTACTACGAGCTCCCAGGCACCGGACACTTCCTCTCCGCCGTCCCAGGACTCGGGGACTCCGTGCTCCGGACACTTTTCGGCTGAATCACTGGCCATGGCGGCATCAACAAGTACAGCATTGGTTGTAGCTTAGCGGGTTGTGAAAAGTGCAGCACAATGATAAGCTGCTCATGATACATGGGGGGCACGAGGCAGCGTGTAGAACTTGTTTTTTCTTTCCTGTTTTTTTATTGTAATGAAGTTTTGCTGCCGGGAAAGCCCATGAAAATTGGAGATTCTTTGACAGAAAGTACCTCCGTTGTTAAATAGATGATGTCTAGGAGAAGCCAATTAATTCAAAAAATAATTAAATTTTTGTTGGGGTTACCCGAAAAATTCGGATTATTCCCCTAACACGAGAGAGAGTGTTCCCAACACGTTCAAGCACAAGTGAGAGCGCAGAGAGACTGTGATTCCCTCCGCAGATTGCACAAGTTCGTAAAAAACTGAATCCGTTTACACGTGCCCTCGCGCCCCCTTTTATAGGGAGATGAAGGGACTTTTACATAAAAAACACCCTCAAGCTCAGGGAATATTCCTAATGTGAACGCATACAAGAATGTCTTTCTCGTCCAACACATTTACAAATCTGCCACTAGTTCACACTCAAAACCCGGACTTTTTGGGACAACAACTTTGACTTTGCTTCTCCGTCGGTTCGTGAATGTCTTCACGTGTGACTCCCGAACCAGGCCCTCGACAGATTCCCGAATCAGCTTTCGCTTTTTCGAAGGTTCATGCAAGTCTTCGCGCGTGATTCCCGAACTGAGTCCCCGACAGATTCCCGAATCGGTCGTCCTCCGAAGTTCGCGCCATCGCCAGCTCGAGGTTCCGGGCTTCTGCATGTTCGCGACCCTACTTCTTCACCGAATCACGATCCCCGAACTTCACGTATTCGCGAATCCGAGGCTTCACATGTTCCAGGCTCCCGAAAATCGTGAGTTTCCTGTTCCTGAAAAACATGTCTCAAGAATTTCGTCAAACTTAACGTTTCGAGGGTGACGGGTTTTCCTGAATTCCCCAACACTAGCCCCTCGGGGAAGCGGGTTGACTCCGACGATCCGATTCCACGAACATTTCGGAAATTTAGTAAAAAACGTCACCCTCGGAACGTCTGAGGGGACACGCGTCGCCCGGAAACCCTAGAACGGTTAGATCGAGGCAGGTTTCGCGGAACTACCCCTCCCCGCCCCTATAAATAGGAGGCTCCCGCTGTTAAAAAATTTTACGGCTTTCCTGCCTTTTTACGATTCGTGAATCCTTCTTGCTCGCGGAATCTCGTCTTCTACTGAAAAGTTCGCGATCTTCCGGTTTTCTTCGCATCTCTCTAAGGTATTATCTTATTTCTTTTTCAATTCTTACTTATCATATTTTGCTGCAGTGGTATCTTTGTTCTACGAACTTCATTCTCGAATGTTGTTCTTATTGCTTCGTACGTGTATCTCCGTTGGTTAGGTGGCTCGAGTTAAAAGCACTGCCAGACCCATGACTATTGAAGAACTCATCGCAGCTGGTCTCCCAGTTGATCAAGTTGTCGAAGGTGCTGAGAATGCTGCACCAACTGAAGACGCCGGCTCTCCTAGCGGCTCCCGGAGTCGCGAAGACGAGGAAGTTCAATCAGATGACGACGAAGATATCGAGGATGTGGATGCCGGCGTCGGTGATCTGGTTAAAGTAAAGACCGCCGGCCCGCTGCCACCCTCACTTGCCTTCGGAGAGTCCAAGGTCACAACCAATATGATTCGGGAGTATGAAAAAGCTGGGTTTTTCCCTCCGGGCGCTGGGCGTGCCCCGCTTGATGAGCAAATCCCTACCCCCGAGACGGAGAAGTTGTCGTCTTTCGTGACTTCTTCATCTGTGGACTCAGATTCCCTGCGACCCGATTCTGCCGGCTATTCTGGATGCCTTTTCGGTGAAGATCCACCAACTTTCCCCGACGTCTTTTCTTGAGGTGTCGAAATTCATTTGGATCATGAAGACCTTCGGCTGTAACCCCAGTGTCCATGCCTTTGCCAGATTCTACGAACTGGTGATTATCCCCGAGGTTATCAAGGTCAGCGACGGGAAGTTCTATCACACTCAACATGCGTGTTGCACCTTCAACACTAGGCGGCAGAACACCCGAAAAGAGATCACCCAAATTCAGATTGCTCCCTGCTGCAAGACTAACCTCACCGACGACTGGAACTCTCATTGGTTCTACTTGAAGGTCAACATGTTGGAAGTTTCCGGCTACACAGGCCCGGCTCACCCCTTGTCCTGCCCAATTGTGCCCCTGACTGCGGTGAACACTGCCGAATTCAATCATCGGGCAATGGGGATTAGAAACTGCGAAAGTGCATTTCATCTCGCAAGTACTATACTTGGTGGCCGCAACATTATTGAAGAGTTCGTGGCTGCCCGGATCTGGCCTATTTCCAGCGGTTGGTCTCCCATTGAGATCGTATACTTCAACGTCAACTGGGCAGCTCAAGAGGTGCCTTTCCCGAAGTTCGGGATTAAGCTTCGTGAGAATCAGAGCGCCGACGCCTTCATGATCGAGATAGAAAAGAGAGTGAACGTTATGATAGGCGAATACACCATGAACGAATACAAGGCGTACAAGGCTCTTGTGAAACACAAGAAGAGGATCAATCACGTGTTCACCGAGGTTTGTGGGGACAAATCTTTCAGTTCTCGAGGTCCGGGTCCCAAGATGAAGGTTCCCGCGGTTGCAGTGGCTAGTTGTTCGGCTGCCCCCATCAACGCCCCACGAATAAGATCTTCGAAGCGAGGCTCATCGTCTGTCAGCGAGAGCACTTCCTCTGGGGTTAAGCCTTCCAAGACAAGATCTCTGGAATCGTCGAAGCGTAAGCGCAAGACTTCTGAACGAACTTCGGATGCCGAGCTTCAGGCGGCTTCGGGCCTAGCCCAGATGAGTCGCAAAAAGTTGAAGAAGGTGGTGAAGAAGGTTTCTTCCACCGGGGTTCGGCGAGTTCCATCTGCCTTCGACGACGATGTCTTCGTGGAAGCGGATAGCCAGAAAGGTTTTTGCTTCTGGCCTCTTTTTAACTTTCGAGACAATTGTCCGTCAGGTTCTGAGAATGAGTTCGTGGATATTGATTCCTTTTCAGATGCTGCTCCCGAAGTTCGCAAGGAGGCTGTACTTGCTGTTGCTGCTGAAGTTACTGCCCATGTTAAAGCCCCCGCTGCTGTCGAAGCCCCTGCTGCCGATGTCTCTCTGTCCACTCGCTCCCGGGACGAAGCTTCCCCCGAATTCACCAAGGAGCTTGAACTCACCATTCAAAGGGGGGAGGATCCTACCGAACATGCTCCCTTGGTCGAAGTTCGGGAGGTTGTTCCCGAAGATCAGGCTCCCTCTCCTTCTTTGGCCGCTTTCAACAAGAGTTTTGGTACGTCTCATCGCGGCGAGTTATTAAGTGTTGGTTTCAAGACAACTGGCAGTGGGAGCAAGATGTCCAAGATTTTAACACTGTGGAAATCGCTTGTAATTGTTGATGAAACAGGAGGGGAGAGCTCGGAACAACCCGAAGGAGCTGCTCAGGACTCTGAGAAAGGGCCTCACCCTACTCCTGAAACCACCCCTTCGTCTCGGGGTAAGGCTTCTTCCGGTTCGGCGAAACAGGTCACCATGCAGCACTTCAGCAAGCAAGGTTCATTCCTTTTCATTACTTTTTGTGCTTTTTCCAATTCTCGAATTTCGATCTGAGACTTTGATCCTGGATTTTTCAGAATTCAAGGATCTTCTCCACTCTTACTCTCCGTCGAAGCTGGCGCGTTTTCAAGAAGTCTACGCACTCAAGCATTCTATGCTTGGGAAAGTTGCCGTCAAGCGGCTTGTTGAACAAGAGAAGGCAAACAAGCAACTTTCGCAAAAGTCCAAGGAACTCAAGCGCAGCTTCGCCCTCGCACAATCCGCGAACATCGATCTTGAGAAAAAGGTGGCTGAACTGGCGGAGGCCTTGAAGACTAGTCAAGACGAAAAGAAGATCGCAGAGGCAGCACTTGAGCAGTCTAAAAAGGAGCTGGAAAAGGTTCAGAAGGCCCACGAAGATGATCTCAGTTTAATCGAAAATCTTTGGGAGAAACACGAGAGGGCTACGAAAATTGCCGAAGATCTTCGCATTAACAACGCCAGTCTCGCCAAGTCTTTGAGCGCGAAAGATCGAAAAATCTTGGATCTTGAAAAGCGCTGGCGGAGCAGGATGCAACCTCGAAGAAGAACACCTCCGAAATTCTGGAGAAGTTGAAGCTCCTTTACGAGGAATACAAGAAATCACTGAACGAGTTCGGCGTTCGTCCAGCTCCTCTCCCGGATAATATCGGAATTCCCGAATTCATGGATTGGATGGAGACTGAATTCAAGGCCCTCTCTGAGGTAATCTCCGGCGCCAGCGACTTCGCGGCTGCCTTCTCCGTGGAGAGCATATTGAAGATTCTTCATGACTTCGACTGCGCTGATTTGGAGAAGTTCCGCGACAAGATCTCCCAATTCCCTAGCGCCACAAGCACTTTGATAATTCGAGCCAACGCAGATGTTCAGGCCATCAAGAACAAGTTCGCGAGTGAATTTTGGTTCGCTAGCGGGAAGGAGACCGTCAAGGTCATCGCACGCGCTAAACTTGCTGAGGTAAATTTTTGTACGATTTCATCACTTGTACTGGTTATCAATGTTTCAGTTTCTTGAGTTCCTTTTACATTTTGTTTTTCTCTCCTTCTCAGCTGAATGAGAAAGAAGATCGCGAGAACATCGCTGCTTCCCCCGAAGGGTCGGCTTCCGACGAAGATTCTAGCGACTCAGGCGATGGGGGTTCGGGCAGCAGCAGCAGCGGCGGCAGCAGTGGTAGTGATGAGGGCAGCAACGACGGGCAAGCTTCTGGGCGTGACGAAAGTTCTCCGAAGGTGGACATCATGAATTAGAAGTTTTATCCGAACCTTGCACACTCTCAAGGCTGTCTGTATATTTTGTACATTCACTTAGCTTTTCTGAACAATTGTCTTTGTAAACTTTAACCTGCGCAGGTCCTGCAAGCTGGGCCTGAGCAGGACGTGATGCCACTACGAATTCATCGAGATAGGATGTTTGTTAGCGGCGAAGCGTGGCGCTTGTTTAAGTGTGCTTATCCCGAACAAGACTTCTCTGATTTTTGCTTGAAACCTCACTTAAATTTTCTATGGGCTGTTTCGATCTCTCTTCCTTTTTCTTGTTTCGTAAGAAGGAACGTTCTGCATCCGCTACTTCGCGCTCCGCAAATATTCCGAAGACGGAGCCCCTTAGCCCCATTAGCAGGCGCGTCTGACTTCACTTATGCTAGCGATATTGCCGAAGACAATGTTTGTAAACCAGGACATGTTGTGGAGCTTTCATTCTAAATTTTGCACTAACTGCTGTAATCGTTGATGAACTATTCCGAAGTTTTTATGCGAATAAGGCAATGAATACGTTTTTTTCTTGAAAAAACGTCACCCTCGCCCACCTTGCCGTTTTGCATGAAAACTTGAAGGCAGGTTGACGAAGCTTACTGTTCGAGTATTTCGATCGAGCATACTTTTAGGAGAAATCTTCGTTAGTTTTTGAAAATTTCAACCGCCATTGCGCAAGTCGACAAAATTTGTTTTCGAATTTTGTGGACTTGATCCGACTGGCAGACTTGCCTTGGTTGATACTGCAACCCTCAGTTGCTTCAACCATGATTTTCTACGATTTTTCGCACGAGCCCCTTGCTCTTTTCTTACAATGACGTTATCACGAAAAAACTTTTCAGCAATTTACGCTAAAGAAAAATCTGCAGGCAAGCCCTTACGCATTCACTTTCTCGAAATCACCATGCAAACTTTTTCGGTGGAAATCCCTTCGTGGATGGGATTCTAGGCCACAACTTACTGCTGTCTCGGGCCTTTTTGGTGGGAATCCCTTCCTCGGTGGGATTTGAGGCCACAACTTGTTGTCTCTGGCCTTTTTTCGGTGGGAATCCCTTCGTGGATGAGATTTTCTAGGCCACAACTTGTTGTCTCAGGCCTCTTTCTTCACGATGGAATTCAGGCTATCACGAAGCCTTTCTCAAGAACTTTTTTCTTTTTTCACGATGGAATTCTGGCTATCACGAAGCCTTTCTCACGAACTTTTTTCTTTTTCACGATGGAATTCTGGCTATCACGAAGCCTTTCTCACGAACTTTTTTTTTCACGATGGAATTCTGGCTATCACGAAGCCTTTTTCACGAACTTTTTTCTTTTTTCACGATGGAATTCCGGCTATCACGAAGCCTTTCTCACGAACTTTCTTCTTTTTTCACGATGGACTTCTGGAAATACGCGATTTGGGGGAAGACTCTTTTTATACATATGTCACAAAGAGTATTTACATAGGATCCGCCTCGTTAAAAACCTTGCCTCTTGATTTAGAGCCCCCTTTGCAAGGAAAAGAGTACGGTCCTTCTTATTCTAATACGACTAGAAAAAGTAAAGCTAATTTTTCTCCCGAAATCACTTATAGACACGTGATCCGGATTTTTTAGTTTTTTAGAATACAAACTTGCGAAAATGGGAAAACTACTATATATTACATCTAGCTGCAACTGGGGTTTTCATGGATAATACCTTTTTAGGCTGTCAGCATTACATGAATACGGCAACTCTTCGCCAGTTTGCTCCATTAAGCGAAAAGCCCCTGGCATTTCTGTTTCTCTGGCGATGTAAGGCCCTTCCCAAGACTCATGAAGTTTTCCTGGGTTCTCCCAATTTTTCTTCCTTTTCAACACAAGGTCGCCAGTCTTGATGTCCTTTCGGATCACCTTCTTGTCTCTCCATGCTCTTGTTTCTCTTTGGTATTTCTCAATGTTTTCTGCGGCTTCAAGGATCGTCAGCTCGATCATGTCCTTTTCCACCTTCTTATCGATTTCCTCTATCTCTTTTCCTTTCAAGACTCTCATGCTTTCATTCTTGATTTCCTCCGGTGTCATAGCCTTAGTGCCGAAAAGTAGGCGAAAAGGCGTGAAACCTGTTGCTCTCGACACTGTGGTGTTATGAGACCAGATCACCTTCGGTAATTCATCTATCCATTTTCCCTTCTTCTGGTCGAACAAGCATTTCTTAATTCCCGAAAAAATCAGGCCATTGGCTCTTTCAACTGCCCCATTGGACTGCGGGTGATATACTGACGAAAATTTCGCTTGAGTGCCCAAGGTTTTGCAATATTCTTTGAAGGTGTAGCAGTCGAACTGTTTGCCATTGTCAACAGTTAGTTCTCTAGGAACCCCGAACCTGCGGACCATGTTCTGCCAAAAGAATTTCTGAATTGTTGTTGCTTTGATATTCGCAAGTGGTTTTTCCTCCACCCACTTTGTGAAGTAATCGAATGCAACAGCTGTGAATCGGCAGTTGCCCTGAGCTGTTGGCAACGGGCCCACCAGATCCATTCCCCACCTTTGCAGAGGCCAAGTCGGTGGAATTAAGTGAACCGGCATTGAAGGCAGATTCTGTTGGTTCGTCGTTTTCTGGCATGCTTCACATTGCCGAACTAATGTCTTGGCATCAATATTTATGGTGGGCCAATAGAATCCCTGCTTTATCGCCTTTCCGGCCAAAGCCCTGGTGCCTATGTGCGCCCCACGAATCTGCCGTGAATTTCCTTTAGAAGCTCCTGACCTTTTTCGGAGGTGATGCACCGCAGCCAAGGTTCAGTGACTCCTGATTTGTATAGTTCTCCATTCACTACTGTATAGCCGCGAACTCTTTGCTTCAACCTTTTCTCTTCTAACTCATCTTGTGGTTCGTAATGTCCTCTCAGATAAGCCATGATTTCTGCTCTCCAATCGGGAGTCTCCACTACATTCACGATTTTGGCCCTCGAATCCTTGATGGACGGTTATCTGATGATTTCGAAGAACACATCCGGGGGTAGCTCTTGATTTTTGGCTGCTGCTTTCGTCAGCTTATCTGCCTCATTGTTGTCATCCCTTGGGATATGCTAGACTGAATAGCCTTTGAAATGTTTTTCCATTTCCCTTACTTTTTCTAAATACTTCATGAGAACGGGATTTCTTGCCTCGCTTTCTTTCTCGATATGTTCTTGGATCACTTTCGAATCCGTTCTGATTATGAAGGTCTGCTGCCCCAAGGCTCTCATTTTCCTTAACGCCAACAGAAGAGCTTCGTATTCCGTTGTGTTATTCGTGGAATGTTCGTTGTTCGCGAATACGAGCCGAGCTGCGTATCTTATGACTACGCCCGTCGGGGACATCACAACAGCCGAAATTCCAACCCCCTTGTAACACCAGGCCCCGTCGCACTGCACTATCCAAGGTTCAGGTGCATTCTCCTCGAAGTTCTGAGTAGGTGAAGTCCAGTCCACGACAAAATCTGCTAGAACTTGCGATTTTATTGCACTTCTTCTTTCAAAGTCCACCACATACTCAGAAAGTTCAGCTCCCCACTTGATGATTCGGGTGGATGCCTCTCTATTTGCGAACAGATCGTTCAGTGGCTGGTTGGTGATGACCCTTATCCTGTGACCCTCGAAGTAGTGCCTTAGCTTCCTTGCTGCCATAATGACCGCATACGCGATTTTTTTTCAGTTCGGAATAGAAGATCTTGGAGCCAGACAAAGCTTCGGAAGCAAAGTAAACAGGAATTTGTTTGAGTTTTCCTTCCTCCTCCTTCTCTTGCACTAGCACTGCACTTACTACTGAATTTGATGCAGACACATACAGCAGAAGTGGCGATTTTGGTTCGAGAGGACAGAGCTTGGTCATATTGGACAAGTAATCTTTCAATTCTTGGAAAGCTCATTTCTGAGGTTCGGACCACTGGAAATTCTTGGCACTTCGGAGAACTTGGAAAAATGGTAAACTTCTTTCAGCAGCCTTGGGAATGAATCTGTTGAGGGCAGCCACTCTCCCTGTCAGCTTCTGCACATCCTTTACTGAAACTGGGTCTTGCATTTCCACTAAAGCCCTGATCTTGTCGGGATTCGCCTCTATGCCCTTTGTTGAAACTAGACATCCGAGGACTTTCCCCTTGTGAATGCCGAATACACATTTCTCCGTATTCAGTTTCAAGTTCGCTGCTCTCATATTCGCGAATGTTTCCGCCAAATCACTGATGTGGTCTTTTCTCTGAACACTTTTGACGACTATATCGTCCACATACGCCAAGATGTTCCTCCGTAGTTGGGGAATGAAGTACTATTGCTATCATTCTTGAGAATGTGCATCCTGCGTTCTTTAGCCCTTCTGGCATTCTCACGAAACAAAAAGTTCCGAACGGGGTGATGAAACTTGTCTTCTCTTCGTCCTCTTTACGGACCCTTATCTGATGATACCCAGAGAACATGTCCAAGAGTGATAGCATTTCACTATTGGCTGCATCATCTACGATTTTGTCTACCCTTTCCAAGGGGAAATCGTCTTTCTTGCATGCCTTGTTCAAATCTGTGAAGTCCACGCACATTCTCCACTTTCCATTCTTCTTCTTGACTGGCACTGTGTTGGCTAGCCAGACCGGGTACTTCACCTCTCTGATTACTTGCGCGTCTTGCAATCTCTGAACTTCAGCTTCCACTGCTTTCACTTTTTCTTCTGACATTTTCCGAAGTTTCTGCTTCTTGGGAGGTATTTTTTCGTCTGTCTCCAGGGCATGTCCGATGATGTCTCTGTCCACACCTTGCAGGTCCTTAGCTGACCATGCGAAAACATCTTTGTTCTTGTTTAGGAATTGTACGAGATCTTTGTCCTCTTCGGCGCTGAGGTGCGCTCCTATTGTGACTGCTCTATCAGGCATGTCATCCAGATACACATTCTTGGTTTCGCCATCTGCAGCTATTTCAATTTTTTCCTTATCCCGCTTAGCCTCTTCGTAAGTTTCCTTCTTCTCGTGAGCTATTTTCAGCTGGTACACATTCGTTTGGCCGGGCGTGTGGCCTTTTTCTATGTTTCTGGCCTCTTGCTGATTGCCGAACACCGTGATGACCCCTTTGGGCGCAGGCATTTTCATGCATAAGAACTGCTGCCTTATGTCAGCATCAAACTTGTTCATGAAACCTCTGCCGAAAATCACAAGGTATGGGTGGTAAATGTCAACTACATCAAAAGTGAGACTCTCCGTTCTGGCATTTTCGAGATCTCCGAAGGAAACCGGGAGTGATATCTTTCCAACCGGCTTGATGGGCTTTCCTCCGAACCCTTGCAGCGGGTACTCTGGGGGGTCCAACATGTGCTGGCTCAGATTCATCTTCATTGTTTTTTAAGGACAGAGGGAGTATATTTTTTTTCTATTTCATTGTTTTTTAGTTATTTCAAGTGGAGATTTCGTAAAGGTTTCATACACATTAATTAAGATGTCATATTAGCATTTTATATGATATGGTAATGAGTTAACAGGAGAGTGGTGGGAGAAGTTTCATCCAGATGAAATCATGTATGCACAGTTACTAACATAGTTTGTGTCTTGCAGGTAGTGCATATGAAACTACACTATGAAACTTTGCGTTTTAGAGTTAGTTTCAAACACAATTTCATTTTCATGTTGCTAAGAGCAACTCCAATAGGCTTTCTAAAAATCACTAGCTAAAACCCTGATTTGTTTAGTACGTAAAATGAAATGGCTAGCAAAAAGTTGATGAAATCCAACAAACTAGCTAAACTCAACTCTCCATATGCTCCACCGCTAGTGGGCCCCGCCTGCCATACTCATATACGAGGGGATAGCTAGCGGGACTGGCTAGCCAAAGATGACTAGTGAAGCCCCCGATTTAGCTAGGGGAGGATAGCGAGGGTAAGTTTAGCTTGTCTGTTGGGTTGAGTTTTTGGACAAATTTTCCATTTTTTAGCTAGTTAAGCCAAGATAGCTAGTCTCTTGGAGTTGCTCTAATGTGGCTATCTTGGGAACATCAAAATGAAACTTCGCATTGGGATTAGCATTATCCCTCATTGATGCGTTCTTTTGGGTAAGAATGTGTTAGCTTTATTTTAATTCTACCTTTTAAAAAATAACATCATTCAAAAAAATTTTATCTCATCCTTTTGCTCACGTCGATCGACGTGGCGCGACACGATCATGGTGTTGCGCAACACACAACGGCATGACAAGTCTGCCACACCGGAAGAGGGGATGACGAGGCTTCCTCCTGACGCGCCGATGCATGTGCCTTGGATTACGTGACAGGTGGTCACCATTCAATACCTACTTTGATCCATCAAAATAAAATAATTTAAATTTATTGTCATGAAATTTAACATGCGCACTATAAAAGACATAAATGATCTACTTTAGTAATATACACACACGACCAAGTCCTACCTATTTTGAATATATAGTTTCAAGATAGGCCATGTATTATATTCAAACATGTTAGAGCAGGGCTAATGGTTTAGCCAGCAGCCGGCGAAATGCATGCAAACGTCAGATTTAGCCAAGCAACACAGCCAGCACGTATAGTGGAGTTGGTTGTTAGGTTGGCTAAGAAAGTCATTGCATTTAATAAGAAGCACTTAATGCAGGCATGAAGATACAATCTGATGTGATCAAGATCTTTGTGGCCATGTATACACAGTACAGAAACCACACACTGCTCATCGAGGAACCATTGGAATATACCAAACATGTCAATGACATGCTTCATATTAACTAGTAGATAATGTGATGACACAGATATCACCATGACACTGACAATAAGCATTACAAAAGTCTTGCGAAATAAAATTAAACAACAGTGATACTAAATAAGTTCTGAGGAAACACAAGCCACTAAATATTGATCTAAACGACGACGGTAAAGGCACAAGCCACTAATTATTGATCTAAACGACGACGATAAAGGCACAACCAATGCTTGGATCTTCGGTAGAAAGAAGCAGCCAAATTGTTGGTAGAAAGGAGCGACCAAGTTGTCTTGTATCAGCAATCCAACAGCAACACTACAAGTTCAAAAGTAGAAAACTGAGTAAACTTGAAACAAAAATCTTGACTTAATGAACAGAACAAACTCTGTTATAGGATATATAACTTTAAGGAACACCAGTAGCACCACCAGCAATGACCACATCATGGCAAGATCCTGAAATAACAGATGTTTGTAAGAAAACATGTTGATGTTTAAAAACAAATGTTAAGAGAAAACATAGAAATGAGCAGCAGTACTGTACCATGGTTAATTACGACGCTTATTTCTAAACCTATGCCATATGTGCTCAATGAGATCACTTTTCAGTTGGGTATGTTGCGGACGAGAATGAAGAGTAGCTTTTCTACGCAAAGACATCTCTCGAAACACAAATTGCCACCAACATTCACCTCGGGAGGTAGAACAATTGATGCCCCCGGACTCTCATTCAAGTTGATCTCGATGGTCTCATCTTCTTTCTCATCTTCCACTATCATATTGTGGAGAATCACACATGCTAACATGATCCTTGCAATACTCTTGCGCTTCCACAAACGTGCAGGGCGACGAACAATTGAAAAACGTGACTGCATTACCCCGAAAGCACGCTCCACGTCTTTCCTTGCCCCTTCCTGATACTCAGCAAAAAGCTTATGCTTCTCAGTTTGGGGAGCCAATATACTTTTCATGAACGCAGCCCATTCCGGGTATATACCATCAGCAAGATAGTAACCTGTGTTATACTCATTGCCATTGACTGAAAAATGGACTTGAAGGGCTTCTCCCTTTATTGCATCAAAAAACAGTGGAGACTGGTTCAACACATTGAGATTATTGTTTGAACCAGCAACTCCAAAGAAAGCATGCCATATACGTAGATCATGGGAGGCAACAACTTCAAGAATTATGGTTGGTACTCCGTAGTCACCACAAGTGAATTGCCCCCTCCAAGCTAAAGGACACTTCTCCCAGCGCCAATGCATGCAATCTATACTACCTAGCATTCCCGGGAAACCACGTGACTCGTTAACCCGCAGTATGCGCTCAAGATCCTCACGTGTGGGGGGCCTCAAGTACTCTCCCCTAAACAGCTCAATCACCCCCCGTGCAAACTTGTCCAAGCACTCTAATGCAGTAGACTTCCCAATCTTAAGGTACTCATCAAGGGCATCAACAGGAGTGCCATAAGCTAGCATGCGCATGGCTGCTGTGCACTTTTGCAATGGTGAGAGACCTACTCGACCAGCACAATCTGCCCTATAAGTGAAATAGGGAGACCACTGTCCAAGGGAGTTCACAATGCGCAAGAAGAGGCGCCTATTCATACGAAATCTAGTACGAAACATACTCTCAGGGTAGAGCGGGTTTTCAGCAAAGTAGTCCTCCACAAGCCGCTGATGAGCACCTGCATGATCCCTTGAAATGCTCCTTCTTGGACCAAACTTTCTCTTTGACACCCCACCTGATATTTTAGCCTTGATCTTCATTGAAAGCCTCCTAGCAAAAGAGTCTAGGACGTTCTGCTCATCAGCATACTCTCTCATGATTTTGGATGGGGCTAGATCATCTGAATCATCTGAGTAAGAAGATGGATCTGCCATAGAGAGTGAGGCAGATGGAGGAGAAGGAAGGTAGATATGGTTGACAGGAAATGAAGGTGGGAAGGTGGCACTATATAGATGTGCTCTGTTGTAGAAGATGATTTTCGAAATTAAGTTGGACTATGGCTGTTAACCACACCAACATATTACAAGGCAATTTAATGACTTGACTTGACCACCCCATACAAATTACGAGACAATTTAGTGAATTTCGAAACTAATAACCAGATCAGGGTAGTTCAATTGTGAATAGTTGGCTTGACCACCCCATACAGATTACAAGGCAATTCAATGACTTGACTTGACCACCCCATACAAATTACAAGACAATTTAGTGAATTTCGAAATTAATAACCAGATAACAGGGTAATTCAATAAAACTGTACAACTGTATGGATCAGGTAGTACCTTAGTTAGTGCTGCCAAATAATTTCTCCCTTAGGCACCGCAATGCTAGCACATGCTCAGATCTTACATCTTCTGCCATAACAGTTGTGTCTTGCTTCAACAATTCTCGGTATGTTTCTATCATGGCTGACTCCTTGTACTCTTTTGCTGCAAGATAAGAAAGCTTCCGAGCTTCAAGATTCTCACTAGAGACACGCTTTTGTACCTCTAGCATCTCTTTGCGCCCTTCATTTGTTTTGTTCTGAGTGTCAATAAATGTCTTGAGCTCATCTTCCAGATCTATAATACAAGATTCATCCTTCCTTTGTTTCTTGCTTTGTTTCTGTAGCTCTTTAGCTTTCTTGCCCCCAATTGGCCTCTCTTCTTCTTCTTCGTCATCTTGTATAGAGAAATTCTGCTCCACATCATCATCAACGTTGTACTTCCTCTTTTCTGGATCCAAATTTGCAAGGTGCTCCAAATATGCATCCCATTTTGGTGCTTTCCGCAGAACTTCCCAACAATGCCTAAACTGAAATGGGCCGTCTTTTTTGTGTTCCTCTTCATAAAGGTTCAGTGCTTTGTTCATTAAGTCTGCATCAGATTCACCACTAGCCCACAAAGCATTAGCCTCCTTCCAAATGCCACGCCAGAACCATTGAACTCTTTTTTTAATCCTCCCAAATCTATCCTTGACTTGCTTGAGTAGCCTTGCACGATTTTTTGGGATGCCTGAATTGTAGGCAGCAGTAACTTCTTTCCAATATTGCTCGTTCTTCTTGTAATTTGCATGGATTGGATCATTTGAATTATTCAACCATGCACTAACCTAAAATATAATCAGAGAAGACGGTTCATTGCATTGCTATTAATTAACAGATAATGGATGGAAATAACTGAATTAAGAACACTAACCAGTGCAATATCTTCTTTTTTTTGTAAATAGTAAGCGCTTCCGAGTCCTAGGACAATCAGAATCATTGGTGTCATCACTAACATTGATCGGTTGCAATGAATTACCAGTACTCATAGGCTGTGCTGGACCATGCCTAGGTATGTTTTTAGTCAAAAAATTAAACATGCCACCAGGTGGGATAGAATCCACTCCCCTGTCAAGATAAGATAAATTTAAATAATTAGAACAAAAATGCATGCTTCAAGCATTCCAGGTAGCCAAAAAGATAAAAGTAATTTTGCTTATGTCTTCTGCATCCATTATCTGTACAGAAAAAATGTTTATGTCATATGCATTCAAGCATTCAGGTAGCTAAAAATTTACTACGTACTCATCCAAGCATTCCAATTTCCATGTAGTCAAAAATGTTAAAAAAATTACAGGTACGCAAGATTGCTCATCAAAGCAAGCAAGCAAGCATGGAATTGAACTCTGAATCTCTTTTACGACATCTATATATCAACATACAAATCAACAAGTGTAGTTAAATATCACTTACCAAACCTGCAGCTCGCAGTCTCCCGCATCCGTGGATGAAGGAGGTGCCCGCCAAGGGCCTTGAGCCGATGCACTAGCCATGCCCGGATGTTGTATCCCGGAATCCAAGACGGAGTGGAGGAGGGCGCCATCGATTGCTGTGGATATGGAGGACACCAAGCACCAGAGGCAAAAATAGAAGGGGTGGCCGTTGGTGGAACAGGTTGGGCACCGTTTGGGGGAGGAACGGACTGAGTCCTAGAAGCCGGTGGGATTTCCATCGGTGGCGGCGCAGAGGTCCTCTTGGACGGCGGCATCTTGCAAGGAAGAAGAGCGATGGCTATCTTGGATTTGGGTACGACGATTTAGGATGAACGGGGCGAAATTGGGGGATTTATGCATCGATTCGGTGCGTGCGAGAGCGATTTGGCGCGAAGGAAATCGATTTGGCGCGCGCAAGGCAGTTTTGGCGGGGAGATTTGCGGGAGAGAGGTGGGCGGAGCAGGAGATCGAGCGGAGTACGGAGTCGCCTGCGGAGTCGCCGGCTACGGGCGCGGAGCGGGCGACTTGCCTCGGTTCTGCGGCGCGGAGCGGGCGAGTCGCGAAATGCCCGTCCCGCCTTTCTCGCTCCTCCAACTCGGACCGAAGCTGATGTGGCGGGCTCATTTCGCCGGCTGACTAGGATTATTATACTTGCTCTTAGGGATACCGTTCAATTTAATCACTTTTGAGCATATTAAAAATAATATATGAACTTCAAATATCATGACACCCAACTTGTATATTGTATAAGTTGTAAAGATTACATTTTATTAACATGCACAAGGCCAAGTGTTACATTTTTAAATAAAGTTTCAAACTAGACTATGTATTTTCTCCAAATTCATGTGGGGGCTATCATTAAATTTAATCACTTTTGGATCATCACAATAAAATAGTATATGAACTCGACATGTACGAACATCATGAAACTCGACATATCTATTCTATAAAGTGTAAAGATTCAATTTTATTAACACCATAAGGTCACGTGCTACATATTTTTGAAATATATAATTTCAAAAAGTGAAGTATTACCATAAATTCATCTTAGGGCTACCCTTAAATTTTCAACTTTTGGACCATCTTAATAAAATAGTATATAAACTTCACACATCATGAAACTCTACATGAGTATTGTATAAGTTCTAAAAATTGAATTTTATTAATATCTACAAGGCTAAGTGATACATATTTCAGAATACATAGTTTCAAAATAAGTTATATGTTATTGATATATTCATGTTAGACCTATTGTTAAATTCGATCGCCAGAGTTTGGAAATATTTGATCTCATTAAGTAATTAAATTTATGTAAAGAAAACATGCAAACTGAAATTATATTCAAGATCGTAATTTTTTCATTTCCTTTAGTGGTATGGTCTTTTTTTAATTTCAAAAACTAAATTTTCATTTCAAATTTTAAAAACAAAAATATTTTCATTTCATTTTTTCTTTGTGACATGAACAAAATATTTTTTTTAACTTTCCTCTAGTGGTATGGCCAATTTTTTAAAAAATCAAAAAAACAAAAAAATTAATTTGAAATTTCAAAAATGATAAAAAAAATCAATTCCTTCTAGTGTTATGGCCTAATTGTTTTCAAATTTCAAAAATAAAAGTTTAATTTCAAATTTCAAAAATGTATTTTTCTAAAAAAATAATTTCCCTCTAGTGGTACGACCTAATTGTTTTCAAAAATGAAAATTTTAATTTCAAAATTCAAAAATGTTTTTTTCAAAAAAAAAATCATTACAACATTTTATTGGTGGCATAAACGCAATTTTTTCTCGGCCCAAGGTTGCCAAATTTATTAAAATTTGTAAAAAATACTTACCCTTAAAAAATAGTCATATACTGCATAGCACCACCTGGTGATATTGTCCACCGTAAAAGAGCCCTTTGCATTCTTGGGTTAAGATGTGCTATATATCGTCCTCAATGAGCATCTGAACAAACATGCTGAGATAAGCCATGGCGTACTAAGAAAAACATCAAATCCATCGTCGATATGACTCCCTATGAACAATTGAGGGCATGTTTGCCGAACTGCCACCCTTGTTCTTTGGTGTAACTTGGCGATGATTTTTTCAACATGGATCATGCATGAGCGGATGTTTCACAAAATAAGATAATAGTTCAGTTCATACAAAACAGTAGTACTTGACTACTGGCATGGAACTGACTTGAATTTCAGGGAAGGATTCATTCATTTCGTTGACGAAGTCACCGGCAACATATTGTTCAACGGCTGAGTGAAGACTATGTAAAGCTAGAACATAATCAATGATTACTTCAGAGAATCAAAAAACAATAACCGGTAACTAATTAAACTGATACATGTGGACATGAGCACAAGTTCTTTGGGCACGTAGGCAGAACTTGTGCACCACTAACGCTACTGACTCTATCCTTTGTCTCTAACGGAATATTTACTGCTGAAAAGACTTGTCGATATGAAACCAGAAGAAAATTGGCATGAAACTAGGAGCTATCAACCATGTATAAACAATTCCTCCAAGACAGCAGCATGCCACCAGTGCGTGCCACTGTACCTCTACCACAATCCACATCCACGGAACAATATAATCTGCCTTGCCGATAATGCTGCACACAGCTTCTGAAACAAGTCTTCACCTACCAAGATCACTACCGAACCACAGAAAGGCTAGCTTCATTCCTCCCATTGGTGGCAGTCTACAGGTTTCCCCAATGGGTCAGCAATTGGAGTTGATGAGGACACTCCAGAAAGGTGCTTTGGCATGAGATGCCAAAGGGGATGAAGATTGTTCTCCATTCATACCCGGTTATGAAAAAACTGACGTTTAAGACAAGTTTTAGGTCAAATATTGGGAATATAAATCATCAATAACTTTTAAGTTGTTGAGTTTGCAAATGTGAAAACTATATGAATAGATTTGTCTTGAAAAATACTTTCATAAAAGTATACATACATCACTATTCGATAAATATTTTTATAATAACAATTAACAAGATGTCAAAGTCGTATTTTGGAGACCGAACGTCAGTTTTTTCAGAACGGAGTGATACTTCAACACCAACCCCAACCACAAATAGGAAGAACCACTCCTGAAGAAAAGAGAGGCGCGACAGGTGATTCGGGGTAGAGGAGGCTATGGTGTATATAGATTCTTGGTGTCACACACACTCACTTTACAAAAGCAGCAGTGGATGTATCTTTTGGCAAAAAAAAAAACATCATCGCTTATGTCATGCCATGTAAATAGTCTTTAGGCCAGTCTCAATGGAGAGTTTCACCGTCCCGGTTTCCAAGATGTGAAACTTTGGTATGAAATAGATATCTCCCTCAATGCATAGTTTCATTGCACAGTTTCATAGGCTCAAGGGTCCCACAACCTCTCTCTCATTGTATGGTTTAATTGCATAGTTGCATGGTGAAACTCTATTTGTGTCTCAATGGGGGTTTCACACAGTTTCCAACGCATGTAAAATTGTGCCCAAAGGTTTCACCATGGTGAAACTCTTTCCTTCTCTCTCCTAAGGGTTTCATGCAAAAAGTGAAATTTTGCTGATGTGACGCTGTATTTAATGTGCATGAAACACTCATGAAACCCCCATTGAGACTGGCCTTGTCTCTCCAATTTTTCCATCGAGTCTGCAAGTGTATGAAATCGCCACCAACCACTGAAAATCCGTGTCACCTTCATGTGGCACCTAATCCTATAGATTGTAATACATCATAATTCATTGGCAGTGTATCTGAAATGACCATAGCGTAATGACCATAGCGTCTTGAGTCTTCATTGATCATCGGTGAGAAAGACTAGAACTCGTGTAAACTGAATCTTTCTGAACCAAAAGAAATGTACAATATCTAATATTACATGACCCACACATGTAGCGATAATGAACAAACTAGCTTGTGCCCAGCTAAAACGAATTCTTTTTCGGAGAAACCAAAAGCTTTTTCGATCAGGTGAGATTGCGAAGACCACTTTGAAAAGGGTGGTAGGTGAGATCTAACTTATTGGCAATTTGGCCTGACCAAGAAAGCACGTATGCACCAATGAGGTCGATAACTTAGCATATATACATATATACGTGCACACACACGTTGTTGGTAGGTTAGTGAAAGGGTTGCCCTTCCTCCACCACCGCATTGTTCAGGCCATGCGTCGGTGGTGCGTCACCGCCGTTGAGCTCGCACTATATAGCTTAGCCCCCAACACCTAACACGTTTTATGAACCACCCTCACAAGCCTCTCCTCGTGGCCTCAACAACACCACACAACCAAACCCATTCAGAGCTCCAGCTCCAACTAGCTCCTAGCTAGTGCTCCAGCCTCCATTCTCCAATAATGGCCGCGGATGCTTCGGCTGCCGATGGCAAGCGGCGCGAGAAGCGCACAGCCAGCGTGTCCGCAATGCACGCGTGCGTCGGCGTCCTCCGGCTCATCTGCGCGGCCTGCGCGATCGACTGGCTGTCGGGAACCGGGAGCACCCCGGCGGGCCTGCTGGTCCTCATGGCGGCGGCGCTGGCGGCGGGGTGGTTCGTGAACGCCGTCCGTCCGCCGCCGCCGACGCCGTGCGGGACGCCCGGGGGCCCGCCGGTGACGGCGCCGAGGGCGAGGATGCGGGACGGGCGGTACCTGGCGTACGCCGAGTCCGGGGTGAGCAGGGACAGGGCCCGGTTCAAGGTGGTGTACTCGCACGGCTTCTCCGGCGGTCGCATGGACTCGCCCCGCGCCTCCCAGGTTGGTGAACGCTAGCTGCTGCCTGCTGGTGGTGTGCCCTCACGCTTCGACGCTACGCTCCCCACTCATTTAATTTCCTTTGGCGTTTCTCGTATACGTGCCAGAAAGGAATGGTTCACGCACCACCACGGCACCGCGCTACGGCATGGCGCGCTGCGCGTCGTCCACATGCGCGTGCTTACGGCCGTGGCAAACTGGCAACCACTGCCCCGGTAGCGCACCGGCACCGGAGCCACGTTGGTGGCCACTGGTGATGGTGAGTGGTGACACGCACGGCCGCACCAACCAACCCAACCACAAAGTCTCCAAGGAGACGCCAGGGTAACAGCCACCGACGCCGATGCCGAGCTTGAATTTTCCTGTCCGGCGGCGGCTGATGGCTACGACGACGTCCGTGCTGCCGGCACGGCGTCGTGGTCGCCCCACCTAACTTCCGTCAGAAACTTTACGCGTCGTCGACGTTCCCGGCCCGTTCCTCTAGAGCGACTAGCTAGGCACGTATAGCTAGATAGAGTTCTCGATGTTCCTCCTACCTGGAAGCGTGCGCGCACCGGTGCGCACGGCGGCGCGGCCAATCACGTCCGGGCTCACCTGACGCCGGCGTTGACATCTCAGCGCACGTGACGGTGAAACTGATCGAACTGTTGGTGACTGGTGAACGACCATTGACTAACACGTATGCTCCGTTCGCAGGAGCTGCTGGAGGAGCTGGGCGTGTACATGGTGGCGTTCGACCGGGCCGGCTACGGCGAGAGCGACCCGGACCCGCGGCGGTCGCTCCGGAGCGCTGCGCTGGACATCGAGGACCTCGCCGACGCTCTGGGCCTCGGCGACAAGTTCCACCTCATCTGCTCCTCCCTGGGCACCCACGCCGGCTGGGCCGCGATCCGGTACATCCCGCACCGGCTGGCCGGGGTGGCGATGATGGCGCCGGTGGTCAACTACCGCTGGCGCGGGCTGCCGCGGGGGCTGGCCCGGCGGCTCTACCGGGCGCAGCCGGTGGGCGACCAGTGGTCGCTCCGTGTCGCCTACTACGCGCCGTGGCTGCTGCACTGGTGGATGAGCCAGCCGTGGCTGCCCACCTCCACCGTCATCGACGGCTCCGGGTCCTTCCCCAACGAGCTCGACGAGAAGAACCGCGTCATGGCGCTCTCCAACGGCATGTTCCAGCAGAGGGCGAGGCTGGCGACGCAGCAGGGGGTCCAGGAGTCCTTCTACCGGGACATGGCGGTCATGTTCGGGAAGTGGCCGGAGTTCGAGCCGACGGACCTCGAGGAGCCGCCGTGCCCGGTGCACGTGTTCCAGGGCGACGAGGACGGCGTCGTGCCCGTGCAGCTGCAGCGCCACATATGCAGCCGGCTCGGCTGGGTCAACTACCACGAGCTCCCCGGCGTGGGGCACTTCCAGTCGGCTGTGCCAGGGCTCGGCGACAGGATCGTCAGCACGCTTCTGACGGCGCCGGCGTGACTGCTCCAGGACGGCAGCGTCTTCGCGTCTGCGTGTAGTAGCAGTACATGACTGATTTGCCATAGGTAACAAGTCGAGGCAACCAAACTGAAGAAAGGCATTCCCTATGAGCTCAGGCACAGGCTTAGGCATTACTGTATCTGTGCAAAGAAACTGAAGGGCAGAAGGGTCTTTTTATATATCACAAGAGGCGTTTTTGACCCAGTATGTAAATATTTATAATATGAATCAGAGAATAATTCAATCCAAGTCCTGTCATTTACATACAGCTACAAAGAACGGTAACTGACTAACAACTTTGAGGCTATCTAGATTCACTGGCACATGACCACTTGTAACAAAACTGTTACAATACATTACACACACACTGCAGCAGCAAAAGGCCGCTGGGTTTCTCCAATCAAGGAGATCTTGGCTGCAAATAGGAGAGTAAGGAACACAGCTGGGGAGGAAAAATAGCCGCTGCTCGTCTCCCGCATTAAGCTGCTATGAATCCAAACTATATTCACAACCAGAAATAATGAATCATGCGTTGATCTCTGCATCACACTGCTGCTCTCTATGGCAGCTTCTTCGACTCCAAAACATGCCTGAGCAGCTGGTCCGGTCGAGATCCTCTCCCCTCTTGTCCAGCTCCATACTTGCGCTGTGTGAGGGTCGTGGAGATTGGACTTCGGAACCATCCTGCGCATCTGCAGCACCACATGGATCATCATCACTGCACCTGCAGGTTGGGAGGGCGGATGACGGGAATGGGCTGCAGGTGATTGGACAGACTAGCTCTGAAGAGACGGCTGCCACACGGTTGCGCCTGATTTCAGCTTTGGAGACACTGGCTGGCGAGTCCATAGACCGGGTGTTTAGTATGCACGGGTTACAGAATGTGAGGGCTGAACTTGATTTAAGGCCTTCCATTGGTGTGCTTGGCAACTTATTGAATGACGTTATTCCATTCCGACAGAGTGGGCATGGGATTGATCCAGGTGGGCCTGTGAACTCGACACGGATGTTGCTGGTTGAGCAAAGGTAGAGAGCACATTTGATGCAGAACTCATGACTGCAACCTGAACGGACAGTAAATAATGTGAGCATAGCATCGTGACACTTTACATGTTGAGACATACATGACTAAGTGATCAGCTAGACTCCTATTCAAAATGCACTTTACGCAACCAAGGTCACATATACAAGTGCCATCAGTGCTTTGATATTTAGCTTTTATAGCTTTGTGTTACTCTTACTATTTTTTTAACATTTCATGGAACCACAACTACTAGTAGCCTCTCATGCACAGTAATAGTATTGAATAAACCTCTCTAAAAAAAATTTAAGCATCTAATGTGATAGAGGGCTCACCTTCAGCAGCAACAGAACAGGACCTTTCCAGACAAACCGAACAGAGATCACTATCATCCACTGAGGGTACTGTATACTGCAATCCAAATTCTCTGCAGATGCATATTAAATATAAAAAAGATGATCAATGCATTTTAACTTATAATTATTTGAATGACTCTATCTTAACACCACACCATGAGTGGCAATGGTGGGGGGAAAACACACAGAACACATCCAAGGAGCAATTGCAAAGTCAGAATAAGTAACTCCACTTCAATCTAAGAGCTTAACTCCAACATACTTAATTTCAGATTACTGGAAGCAAACACGATAAAAAACTAAATGCAATCTGATCATACTACTAAATTTCATATTGCCACAACAATTGAAGACGACAAAAAGAGAGGCATATAAATACCATATTTGCTCCAGATCCAACAATCCAAGTCAGTTGTGACCTTAGTAAAAGTAAAAATTTCTGGAACTCTTGCAATTCTGCTAGAGATGTAAACTAGCCCAAATGTTCACAAATATTATTTCCACTAGTATATAGGATGAAACTTCTTTCATGGCCTCCTTTACTTTCCAAAAAGTAGAGGGCATATGTTAACATAACAAAAGTCTTGTAGCATAACAATAATTCATATATCAAAAGCCAGCACTCATTGTTGTCTATGAAAGTAAGAAATGCCAATACACTTTACTTCTAGCAGAAGAAAACAAGTTGTGGGTTGTTAAGGACTAACCTGGCTATACTAAGTATGCTCATAAGTGGCAATGCAAGATAACTAGATGGTTGAAATACAGGGACGCTCGAGTGTGAATTTGGAGAAAGTAATGGCTCCAAAGAGCGTCGCCCAAATATCCTTGCAACATCGATGGGAAGCCACCTAATTACAGGTTTGTACAAGAACAAATTAAGACTAATCAAGTGAGTTTGGTAGCATTGAAATTAGGGGGGACTTACCCATTGCAGTTGAGCGTCAACCTGCTAGCACCCTTTGATATTAGTAGCTGCAGGAAGCCAGGAACGGCATCGTCAAATATCAGAACAAGTAAATTCCTCAAGAGACAACTACAACTGAAAAGAGCTACTCGTCAAAAAGGTGATGATGCTTTATGAATTATGATAGTGACTTACCTCACAGCATTCCTGCTTCCCCCCACCGGCTGCATAATGCAACGGCGTGCTGCCAGCTCCTGCACCAGTGCATTGTTAAAACCTCATTTGAGATAGAAAAAATAGCCACTGTTTGTTGCATGCAAATTGAGCTAAGAACCAATACTTGCCTATCAAATTTGCAGTGGTGCCATAGGGGAATGTGACGGCTGAGACATTAGCACCCAAGTCAATCAACAAGTGCATGCAATCTAAGTGGCCATTCAATGCCGCCATATGAAGTGCTGTTACACCACCATCAGCAGGCTTGTTGATGTATCTCACACGAGCACTAAAACAAGCATATGGTGTTAATGGCAAGTCCTTTCAAACAGTAAGCTGTGATTCATCAGAAATACATACGGTTCATTAAACTTCTGTCCCAATGAAGAATTGGGACTGCTCCCACTATTCTGCTGGCAATCACCACCATCTACCGCTGAAGAGGCAATATCCTCCAAGGCCACACTCGGGACAAAGTCCGCGAGCAAAAGCCTTACACACCGAACAAATCCATCATGTGCAGCGAAATGCAATGCTGTTCGGCCACTCAAGTAATCCGCTCTTGTAACCTGAAGCAACCAAAAAAGGGCAATGGTCAGCAACCACCTTGTGCTAAGGCAGAAAAGTAACAAGCAGAAAAGCTATAATACAAAATGTCATACATTGCATCTGAAGAGAAGAAGCATCTGAACCACCTCCCAGTGCCCATGCCGACACGCGTGCATCAATGCAGTCTTTATCCATCCACCCACACAAATGAAACCAATCAACAGACTATTCGATACAGAAAAAAACTGAAGAAATGAACAGAAAAGCAACGGCTATGCCAGGAGTGCCAGAAAAAAGAACACAAAATCTAATCAAATTTTGATTCAGCTCTGAAGCATAAGTAAGCAGCAGGTATATAGAAAGGGTTGCGTCTTCTGATGCAATTGCTGAGCAGAGTACAAAAGTATAATCCCCTAAAAAATGAGTCTCCAAATCATTCTCTGTCTGCATGGCGCAAGAGTCGCAAAATTCATCACTTGTACGCGACAGATCTTAGCATTGGTTCGGTCTGTGATCACAGAGACAGCACAGAAGAACAAGGATCAAAACTTTAGAACCCAGAGGGCGCGCAAAGATCTACCTGGCCGCAGTAGTTGCGCGCGTTAACGTCAGCACCTTTCTCCAGCAGCATCGTGACAATCTGCACGGGAGGGAACAATCCGTGATCCAAATCGAACGACGGGCGTCAAAAAGGCGGAGGAATTCGCACGCACGTCGAGGTGGCCCTTGGCGGCGGCGAAGTGGAGCGGGGTGTTGAGGCCGCCGAAGGTGGAGTAGCGCGCGAGCGCCGGGCTGAGCTCCAGCAGCATCCGCGCCTCGACGGCGTCCCCGTCACGCGCCGCCGACACGAGGCGCTCGCCGGAGGCCGAGCACCTCAGCGAGTTGCCCATCGCCGGGGGGGCGCCGGCGAGGCGCGCGCCCTCACCAACCGCTCGGCGCGCCGGCAGGTGTGGCGGAATCCGCCGGGGAGACGACGCGTGACCGCTCGCCGGAGCCGCCTCCGCCGGCGAGGGACGCTCCTGCAATCTGCGGGCCGGCAATTGCGGGGGCTGTGGGGTGGGGTGGGGTGGGTGGTCTGGTCTCCGCGTCGTCTGGCTGGGGTCTCAAAATTTCGCAGCTCCGGAGGAAGGGGGAGGAGGTCAGGTCAGGCCGTCAGGGAGTGGAAATGGAAGGCCTTTATTATTTTCCCCCTTCCTTATTATCACATTTTTTGTTCTCTTTGTTTGGATTTATTTTTTCATATGAAATTGCTAATACCTTAATTTATAAAATCAAATAGTGGATCAGTCCGGCCCCACACGTCATACAAACAAACCAAATCCACTCGTGGGGTAACTGCGTCGCCAGATGCAAAATCGGCAGTGAAAAATCCGTGCCAAATCACGTGTGTGACCGATAGCTTTCCCTTTACTTATTATTTTTATTACGATTGCCTGGTTCACTCAATCAAGTAGTAGTAGGAGCAGGAGTGAGTAAAAGCATGTGTGGATGTGATCATGTGAGCTGTGATTGTGCTTGGTAGTGGCTGACACAAGTTGATTTGCATGATAACACTCACGTGCCCCAACGCTCCCAGCTTTCCTTTCTCTTCTCCACTTTTTGTTCTCGGTGGTACAAGAAGTGGGTGTGTTCTGCTGTTCTCTAGGAGTAGAAAAAGATGAGCCGCCACAAAAGCCCTTTTCGTCGTGAGAGTCCAGTTCAACCGAACTTCTTTCGGGTTCGTTCCCTCCCCGTCATCGGTTAATTCCACACCAAATCAGTAGAAAATAACCCCTTCTTTTGAATGAAAGAACTTGTTTGTGTGCACCCGATTTTTTGTGGTGTTTACATATGATCTGTGCACTTGCATGCGTGTTTGGATTTCAGAACAGGAGAATGGAGGGAGATCACAAGTCAACGATTCATTTCATGGTGAACAAAAGACAAAATCACAATGTGAAAGGGGGGAACGGGGGTCAGTCAGACACTGAGGTAGGCCGGCCGGCGAGGTGGGGTCAGCGTAGCGTGTCTGCATTTCCGGCAAGACACCGACCGGTTCCTGACATGGACGGTGGTGGGTCCGTCGTCCGCCGAGAATGGGGGGGCCAGCCGCCGACGAGCAGGAAGGCTACAGGACGAAAGACAAAAAATTTGGTTGGGTGGGGTGGTGCATGTTTTGTGGTCGCCGAGACACCGCCGGTAGACGGCACCTGCTGCCTGACGAGCGCTTGGGTCCAAAAGATGACAAGAAATCTAATCAATTTTCTCTCGGCCTGCTAAGCGTAAGCGTGCCTGTTAAACAAGTAGCCGTCGTCGCCGTCGTTGATGGTTCACGAGTAGTAGGTGCTCTTCATCATCGTGTTTGTTTAAGAGGCGAGTGAGTGACCCCTTGCATCACGCATTCACGCTGATGGGGTACGCTCTCGCCCGCCGCAGCTGGCCTGCATCTTTCAAGCGAGTTCGGCACAGCGCATCACCACTCTCACCAGCTCGCGGATCCTGCGGTCTCGATGTGTTTGGTTGGCCAGACGCTCAGCCGGGCCCTCGATTTGATCTGGTGAAACCGAAAACATACGCCACACCTGCAAAATTTCCACACGTGTGGAAACAGCCAAACAGGTATAGGCACGCGATGTGCTACCTTCTTGACATGCAGCTAAACTAATACAGTAGTACACGGAGTAAGTAACTAACACAAGGAAATACTCTGTCTGTCCCAAAATATTTCGCACTTATTGACTTTTTGCGTTTCACTTTTCGACCATTCGCCTTATTCGAAAAAAATGAGAAAATGTTATTTATTTTGTTGTGACATGTTTTATCATTGTATATATTTTAAATATATCATAATTATTTTTGTATTTTCGCAAATATTTTGAATAAGGCGAATGGTCAAATATGATCTCAGTAAAAGTCAAAAGTGCAAATATTTTGGGACGGAGGGTGTATCTCGCTTGTGCGGTGTCAACTTGCCACATTTTTAACTGAACTTTGTCACCAACCAGCAAACCACATGTTCTTGCCCGCTGCTCTGCTGCTTGGTGAGGTTCGGTTCAGCTACTGATTTGTGTCTAAACTACAAATCGGGTGGCCGACGGAAAGTTAAAATTGGGCGAACAAACTTCCTTTTCCATTGAGTCAAATACTAGGAGGGAAAAAATATATTACGGTCATAACCAAGGCACATGCAAAGTAGACTATGCTGTTGTTTTTTAAAAGGATCATGTCATCTAGCTCGTCCATACCAGATCTGGTCACACTGCACCTGGAGAGACGCAGCACGTATTTATGCTGCGCTGGTGGCCGTAAACACAACTGTCGGCAACTGGTAGTTGTAGTTCAAGTCAAAGGTATCAACCATGCGAGTTGGAAGCTTCAGCGATCTTCAGAAAACGGAACAAACAAATCACCGGTGGGGTATTGGAGTCGGGACACTTGTATGATCTTGTCAGCTTACGTGTAATAAGCATCCACTTATGGCGACCATAAAAGACATCATCACGAAAAACACCGGTAGCATGAAGAGAGTGACCTGCAATAATCAAAACCTGACATTCTGGGATTTCCAGCTAAGGAAGCAAGCACTCTGAATTCTCTTGTTCAACATGAACCTGGTGATACAACAGCCTAAGTTATCGATACACATATGGAGACAAGAAGATGAAAAGCCAAAGCTACGAGCCGATTCCACCATGGGCAACAGGCAAACATTAGGTTTGCCTCTAGGCTCACTCTTGGCGGCACGCCCGACTGAGGAACTTTCAGCTCTCTTTGCATCTAGCAAGGCACTGGCTAGCTATATCACTACTACAGTACAGTCCATAGCATGCCCTGCCCATCTCAGAAGAACTAATGGAGAAACAGGGATTTCCAGCTGTTCCACCTCTTCACTTCCTCATGTGTTCAGGAATGATGCGATGGACAAGCTCTATTGGGAGCCCTTGAAGTTCTGTACCCAACGATTTCAGATTTTGGGTTAGAGATAAGGGTGAAATGAAACATCAACAATATTAAAAGCAGTGAAGTGTTACCAGCTGCTGTGAAGTCGAACAATGGTGGCAGAGGCCGCCCGTTTGGCAAGCTGACCTTGGGGTCCCGCAGCTCATCAAAGAACGGATGGGCACAAGCATCAACCTAAAAGTATGATTAATATGGCTAATCAGACAGTACCCAAGAGTTTCAAAGCTCTCTTCTCTTTTCAAAAAATAGCAAGGTCACTGATTCATGTTCATAATAATATGCAAGTGATAGTGCCAACATATCGCTGCTTCAGATAACAATTGGCACATGTCAGAAATATCATGTTTAGCCGAAGGGATATGAAAAGCTTAGTATCAATAGCGATGCAACTATACTAATGTAACTTTACTAATTGGTACAGTTGAGATCTCAAAGTAGTTCTTACAGCTGTGCAACGCAGATTTGGTGAGTACTGAAGTAGCCTTGACACAAGATCAACAGCTTCAGGAGGCATGCGCTTACCAAAAAGCTACATATAAAACAAACTTAGGTGAGCCAGGCAATGGACCCCAGCTGAAATGAAGTGCCATAGAGATCAGAGATCCACTAACCTTGTGCCAGGGATGGGCTTTTATCTGAGGGAACTTGAATTCCGAGTAATTTGGGTTCATGCACCTGATTTCCTCTCTTGTTGGGGTACCCAAAATCTTATATAAGGAAAAAATAGAGAAATAGAACATTCAGTCTAGAAAGCAATGTCAGTGGATTTAGTGGAATAATCTGATAGCAGGTACAAACCTTTATTATTTCCACCAGTTGATCAACGCCACTTTCACCAGGAAACAAAGGCTGAAATTGGGTGACAAAATAAACATTAAAAAAATGTCAGCAAATACAAGAACGGCTAGCTCGATTAACAGTAAGCTGCACAATCGGTAGTGTCCACAAAGCTCAAAACTGTATTTTGTAATTTATATCAAAATCTTTAACAGATAATGGGCCAAAAGATTCTAAAACTGTAGGTAAAAATAATTTCCTATGAGAGAGTGGGTGACATAATTGACTAGAGGAAACATGAACATGTAGAAGTTGAGATATTATACCTGACCAATCATAAGCTCAGCTACTACACAGCCAACAGACCAGATATCAATTGCAGTAGTATACTCCGTAGCTCCAAATATTAGTTCAGGAGCCCTATAGTACCGCGAGCAAATGTATGATATGTTAGGCTCACCAGGGACCTGAAATGGAGTTTTTAGTTTATAAAATCCATGAAGACATTCAGCAGGAACAAACTAAAAGAGCGAAGCATACCAATTTCTTAGCACTCCCAAAATCGCAGATCTTAAGTTGATGTGTATGAGGATTGACCTGGAAGGTAAACCAAGTTGCAATAAGAAGCATGTTCAGCTGTTTGCATAAAGCAGAATAAGAAATACTCCTCTAAAACTACCCCTAAAAAAAGTGAACCAGGGAACTTACCAGTAGATTTTGAGGTTTAATATCACGATGACACACGCCAACAACACGGTGGATGTAAGCAAGTGCACGGCACATCTGGAAAGATGGAATAACAGATCATTCATTAGCATTCATTCATAAAAATAAATGAATCTAAGTTGCTGGAGAAAAATCTGATAGGTGAAATTCACGAACCTGATATGCATACAACTTAACATAAATTATGGGTACACGCTGGTTCATTCGATTGTAGTATTTGGCAACACGATAAACCGTCTCAGATACAAATTCAAGTACAAGGTTGAGGTAAACTTCTCCCCTTTGAGTTGTTGAAAAGAAGTGATGCTTCAGCTGAACTACATTTGGGTGATCAAGTAACTGCATAGTCTGAAGCTCTCTATTCTTGTATCTCTTATCTTGTAACACCTTTTTTATTGCCACTGTCTCACCAGTTTCCAAACATTTTGCCTGTTTATACCAGATACATTCAATTACTTTGGCCCCGAAATTCTGAACTTCCATTTATAGAAAGTTAGCGTTCTACGAGGCCAAATGATGGCAGATCACATACCTGGAAAACTACACCAAATGAACCAGTACCAACAACCCGTTCTGCCATGTATGAGACCTTCTGCAAGACCATTAGAAACAGTATTGGTGATTCAAAGTTCAAGTTTGACAGATGGTATTCTAAAACAAAATTTAGCAGGACAAGAGGAATATTTTCTCAAAGCAGAGGTTTCCATCCATCACATAAAGTATATCCAATAGCAGTACACAAAAGTATAGTGCTCGTGCAATGTACTCCACAGTGGAGATATTTAAAAAAAATGTTGCCTTGTTTACATAGCATGCAGGAAGTTTTGATGCAATGTGCTGTCATCGGTATTCAATGCACTTTTGTTAGATAAAGGGATAAAACAATTGGTATTCCAAGCTAGAAGATATAGATTAATAGATTAATGCATCACCTGCTTTGGCTTCCCATTATGACCTCCGATTGTTGTCACAATAATTTGTCCTGTCTCAGTTCCATTTCCATCAAGAGTAACCCCTTCACCTTCCTATCGTCAGAGAACACAGGGGCATGAGTACTGAAAGTAGACATGGTAGCTCAACAATATATGAGATCGGTGAGATTGAAATAACCTTATCATTGTGGCCATCAGCTTTATCATCACTGATTGTCATATCATTCAGTTCTTTTGGAAGAAGATCTGTTCCTGGTTCTTCAGTTTTAACAGGCTTCATGCTAGTGGATGTGCTTGCCTCAGCATCCCTGTTGGATGATGACGATGATTCTTGGTCTAGCCGCATAGGTTTGTCATCAGTTAAGTGCGGTTCAATAACAATATCTCCAGCTCCATCCTGCTCAAATTTTGGCCTTTTGGAGCCAGAGTCACCACCCTAATAATAGCAATGCAAATTTCAAAAGGAAGCATAACCAATGAGAAACCGGTTATTTCTTTAGTAATTCTTTAGCATTTATAAAGGGAAAAAACACCTCATCGATTTAACAAACCCCCATTTCCCATGTCCCATTTAGGTGGGCAGCAGCCATTTAGCCGCGGTTTTTTGAGCTACCAGTAAATTTTAGATGAATAGGCTACCATCCATTTTCTAAAAGAACCTACGAGGCTCACATTGCTAACGCATTACAGTCAAAACCACATCTACTAGAACAACTAGAGAATAAATACTTGAGCAGAAACAAACAAGATGTCGCCTTTAAGTCGCCGAATGCCAAATCGACCAAAGCAAGCAAAATAAAGCCTTGCCAATTTGCCACCTACGAGGCACAGCCAGCAGCCAAGCAAAAGAGCGGAACGAACTACGGCTGCCGCTGCGACGGACGATAATAAGAATCCCACCGAAACGCAACCGAACATTCGCAGAGATTCATTAAACACCCAATGCGGGTGCCCGGCCCACGAATCGCGGTGTGAGGAGGGCGGGGAGGTCGAGCTCTCACCGGATCGGAGACGGACGAGCGGCCGGAGGCGATGCTCTTGAGCCGCCGCATCATATGCATCCTCCTCCCTCACCGGGGCGCCGGCCTGCGCAGCCCGACCCCGACCCCAAACCCTAGCCTCGCCTGACCCGCCTCCGTCGTCCCCGTCGCCCGGCTCCTCCTCCCCCTCCTCTTGCTCCGCCCTCGCGATGCAGCCTCGCCGCTGCCGGAGGCGGTGATCTGGGGAGGGGCGGCCCGCGGGGTTGGGCCCTGGAAGCTTCGCGAAGCTTCGGGGTCGTCGTCGCGGGGAGCCGGGGAGAGACCTGCGGTGAAAAATTTTGGGAGTGGGAGGCGGAGGGGGGAAGGGGACGGGGTGGAGGGTTCGCTCGCTGCACCACTAGATTTCTCGGTGCTTTTTTTAGCTTTGTGACTCGCGCTCTCTCTCCTCCGGTTGTTGGTGATGGTCGCCAAAACGGCAAAGCTGGGAGATCTTTGCATTCGGCTCCCTGTGCTTTTCGATATCATCGTATAGGGCTTGATTTTCAAATGGTTTTGGGTCGGTTGTGTACCACCAACTTCCATTTTATTCCATGAAAACGTTAAGTGGTTTGTGTGTTACCCACTTTTTTATAACAAATTATGTGTATGTTCCACAAAATGTCTAGAAAAGAACAACAGTATCATTTTATTCAAAATTAAGTAACATCACAGAGGAAATGAAGAATTATCGTACCAAAATCTCCTCGGCGCACAAGAGTTTCTGAACCTATGCCTTGTGTGATCGACTATTGACTTTGTGATGGTTTCGCACTCAATTAGCTTAGGTATACTTTGTCTGACTAGCTATGCTCTATATAGGTTGAGCGGACGCATTGGCATCTATCTACAAATCTTGATCTACAAAAAGTGACTATTTATTATATGAAATTAGATGTGCCGCCTATTCTAGTGCTAATTGATGTCAAACTCAAACCGTCGCAGAAATGCCGCCCGAGATGTCGCGACGGTTACACATCATCTTTAGTACTTTGTGATGGTAGCTTAAAATCAACGTATTTGTTTGGATAATCTCTACCTAATTAATATTCAAGCAAGAATTGTTTCTGCCCAATTTTTTAGTACGTCCTGACAGATGGTCCCCGCTCGTCAGAACGTTCTGTCTCGGTCTCTCCCTCCCCTGTTGCCTGCGGGCCTCCCACCCATTCGTCTTCTCTTCTTTTCGTATACTGGCAACTCAATCCCCTTCTCGCCGCAAGCCTGCAACACACGTGATACGAAGAAATGAAATTGAATCCAAAACACAAACGAAGTAACGAACTGAAACTGAAAAGAACAAGAGCATCTGAGTATGAATTAGAGTAGAAAATGAACAAAGCTCCACACGAGGGCGGACGTCGAGGCCACGCACCCGCTCTTCCTCCGTACCGAGCAAACCCCGCCGGAGCCAGCCATCTCGTACAACTTGCGTCGAGCTCGCCAGCTGCGTCGCTTCATGCACCAGCAGCTGCAGCTCCACATGCTCCTCCAACCTACAATGTGACGCCCTTGCCGCAACAGGATCCACGCTGTCGGCTTTGCCGGCTGTGGCGCCGTGACACCTCCTGCAGGAGGCTGGTGGGGCGGACGACGCGACGTGGACAACGTCGCTCGCCGTGACGCCGACGAAGCCGCACACTACGACGTTAAAGTCGTCGCTCCGCCTCCACCTCCGACCGGTTACAAAATTAACATGATCTAAGATTAATTTGATTCCCGTAAAACTACTAGCAAAGAGGAACGGATATGCTAGTACTCCAAAAATACAAGAGGGATCAACAAACCCTACACATGCTAGGAATACAAAAGAGGAACGGATCCAAACATCCATCATTGCATGTGCGGGAAGAGATGCAAACAAGATACTTACGGTGCAACACACACGAGATTGAAGATGGTTGGAAGTCGAGGACGATGTAGATGTAGTCGATGTAGGCGCGGACGAGGTCGGAGTAGAGGAAGCAAGGACGAGCGGTCGCGAGTACGCTTCCCGTAAACCTCGATCGCCGGTACCGTGCGGTGCCTTCGAACACCGGCGTTGGTTCGGAGACACCGCTCTCCCTCGATCCGCCGCACGGCGGACGGAGGAACGGCAGAAGCTCGGACGGCGGCGCGCGCAGCGGAGTAGATGAGAAAACGAGTTGTGGCTTATGTCATCCCGTCAAAAGGACGTCTCCTTTATAGAGAAGACCCTTAAACCGCCCATGTTTCGATCTGCCAGATATCCAGGAACCGCCCCCTGGTATCTCTCGACGTCCTCCCACGAAGCCGCCGCACGTTCGAGGACGTGCTTATCCCGCTCCGAGGGCAGACGTGGCAGTCTAGGTGTTGGCGATGTGGGCCAAAACAAAACAGTACGAAAAAGAGAAACACCGGTTAGGAACCCGTCGCGATCGCGCATCGTCGCAAGTCACAAGTCACGCGATAAATCACGCGATACGCGTGCGCGTGCATGTGTGTTCTCTTGCTCATACTCAATCACTTGAAGTACTCTACAAGAGCCTCCCTTATATGTTGGTCCTCATCTCCATAGAATAGCAAGGTGGCACTAAACCTCCCTTGCATTCCCTCCACACCACATTGACTTTCCTATATGGAAGTGGCCCAATGTATTGCAACCCAATGGAGTGCACATCACATTGTTTGGGCCATATATTCCAACACGACCACCGTGCCCTTCTCTGGGGGATCCACCGCGGGTGCAGCAGCCAACCTCCATCCAAGGTTGCAACGGGCGATCCCGGCCGGAGCTCGCCCCGACAGTCACAACGTTGACCCCCACCTTCGGTGAGGGGGAGCCATGACGCCAGCGCACAAGGCCCAACGGGTGGGGGAGGAGCGGATCCAGCCAAAGTGGCGGCGGGTCTGCACGGCAGGCTGCAGATCGGCGACGACGTCAACCGGAGCGATGGCGATGGCGAAACCGGCGGCGGCGGTGTCGGTGTGTGCGATGTGATGCGAACGAATAAGGGTCGTTGACCCCCTCCCCTATAGCCGCTAGCGACCGTCCCGGGCCGGCTAGTCGTTCTTGCTCGGGCCATCCCGAGCCCATCGCCCGGCCTCACCCTCCCCCCACCCCACCCGTGTGCCCCACGGCCCGCCAAAAGCGGTGGTTAGACTATCCACACTCGTTCTCCTTCATCTTCTCCTTCAAACCGGAATATTCCATCCTACTCATTCATATTCTCTTCTTCATATTTACTACTCCCGCATCAGTATTCCTTCATATCTCTCCTTCATGGCCCACACAATTTTTTAATACCCTCCCCCACCCACCCGCCTCCTCCTCTCTCTCTTCTCGGGCTCCCCGCCGGCGAAGAAGCCGAGGCGCAACAAGGTCGGCCTCGGGCGTCCCCTCCTCCCCCCGCGCCGCGGCGAGCCCCACCCGGCCGGCCTCGAGCTCCGTGGGAACACGGGCGGCGAGCCCCACCGTGCGGCGCCGCCAACCTCGAGGAGCGGCCCCCGGCGGCGCGGTGGAGCTCCCCGCTCCCTCCTCCCGCGGCGGCGTGCCGGATCCGCAGCTCCTCCTCGAGCCGCAGGGCGGCGGGAGGCTGCAGGCGGCCTCGAGGGCGGCCCGCAGCTCCTCCTCGAGCTCCCGCCATGGTGGTCCTCCTCCCGGCGCGGCGGACCCGCTCCGGCGGCCCCGCTCGTGCGGCGACGACGCGCGTCGTGAGGTGGCGGCGGCGTCTCCCTCACCTCGGCTCGTGCGGCCCCGCGGTGGACGAACGGCTCCGGCGGCCCTGCCTCGGCCTCTCTTCTCTCTCCTCATCCTGGCGCAGACGAACGGCCGTCGCGTGGGCCCCGCTCCACGTCGCCGATGGAGGAGCCCCGCGACTCCTCTGGATCCAGAGGAATACGGAAGGCACGCCATTTTGCAGTGCTCCTGCAGGGATGTCGCTGCAGGCTTGAAAACGGGGAAAGCCTCCTGCAGGAGCTGATGGCGGGATTTTGCAGGCCCCGGTGTGGGTGGTCTTAGCAGATCAGGCAACTATTCTTTCTCGCTGATGCTGCCCTCACAGCCTCACCCAGTCGACCTCCCTGCACGGCCATGGTCGTGAATGTTGACCACTGAGAGCATGTGCAGTATACTACTACAGAATTTGTATTCAATTTTTTGGTGTCCATCAACGTCTTGTGCTGCAGATAATCGACCTGCTTTTTTTACTTGATGACGTGCTTATTCCCATCTCAAATATGTACTGCATCATTAGGTAATAATAACTACATTTAAGTCTGATATGCATTTGCTCTATTAAAATCCTTCTTAGGTAAGTACTCACTCTGTCCAATGTAACTACGTTTAGCCTTTTGGAAAATCAAATCTTTTCGACATTGACCAACAATATCTCTCAAAGTAACTTTTCAAATAGATATGATTACATATTATAATAGTTAGTTTCGTAATCTATTAATATTGTTTTATGCTAATAGTCTTTATGATTAATTCTCTATATATGGAGGAGGTAGAGATTACTCAGTGATGCATTGATTATTCAAATAGATATGAAGTATGTTTGTGTGAAACTGGGTGGTATTTCCAATTTCTGATTGACTGAGTTTTCACTTTCGCTACTCTTTTTGTTTAATTTATTACCATTTAGGAACATACACTTTCCAAACTTGACGAATGTCCAGTATTTTTTGTGTTGTGCAGTGTCTATGAACTTCTGTGATTGTGGAGTCAACTATTGGCAGCCCGTAAATGATGACTTAGGTAGGGAGAGAACTCGTTGCAACGCACGTGCATTTTTGCTAGTATTAGTAATAACCACAACTCAGTTGATGATAATTTATTATAGTGATATTGTCGTGCAATTCATTTTAGTACTATCGACAGTAGACATAACTCATTACGAAAACAATAGTGACGTGCTATCGTAAAGTATTGGCCACTATAATAGGATATATTTAATTCATACAAAGCAAAAAAAAGTTTAATACTATAGAAATTATTGTCGCGCTATGCTAACGCACCGATCATTCAAATTGTTTGAGAATAGACCTTAATCCGTAGCGAGTGATACTATAACGTCTTGACCACTATCATCAAAGACTACTAAAGATAATGCAATTATATCGTTCAATGACATCACCATTGCTAGACATGACATTACTTTTTATGAGATGACATACAATAATGGTATTTCACAATAACGACATTCGATTTTGTTTTAAAAGTACCATGTCAATTTTTTTACAATTCAATGGACAAGTGGTCATTGATCAGGCATACAGGACTGGAAATACGAGCTGGTAAGATTAGTTGCTACACTGTAGACACCATCCTATCCGAACTTCAACTTACACTCACTTCCTCTTGAGAAAAAAGACTAAAAGTAGACTATTCCACCATTGTTTTCTTTATTTTGTATTTTTAACACATGTGTATTCTTCCACTCCAACGAAGTTAGACGCCATTGGTTTTGGTTATGGAACCTTTTCGCCCCCATTGATAAGGCTCACGTAGGTGAAAATCACCGTGTGGAAAAAGATTGAACTTGGGAACCAGAAGACAATAATGATTACGGGTGATTTACTCGAGGTTTGGGGGTTCAAAGTGCAAAAGAGACCCCAGCCGGAATTTTTGGGCACAGGCGAAGGGGGAGGTGCGAGTCCGCCGGTCAAAGCTCCCGGGTGCGAGCCCAATGATTGCCACCACCGCCGGGCTCCGCGCGCCGGTCCCCTCCCGCTCCCCGCCGTCCGTTGCCCCGGCCCACCAGATCGGACGGTCGCGCGGGGTCAGGGCGCGCACTTGCGAGACTGCCACCCCGCGCGGGGTATCCGGGCCGCGGTCTCCCGCCGGTCGCTCGCGATCTGGGGCTCCTCCGGCTCCCGACTCCCAACCGGAAGTAAGCGCGCTCGGGGCGACCACTCCGCGAGTCTCGCCACGCGGCCGGCCCAACGAGACCACTCCCTTCTCTCTCTCTCATCCGGAACTGGAACAGAGAATCTCTCGTCGGGCTTGACGCCGATCTTATTTTAGGCGAGGTGACGCCATTCTATAGCCGGCTAGCCGCACCTGTATCAACCATAGGATGATGGTCTGATGGATGGTAGACTGGTAGAGATAGAGTTCAGTGTTCCAGTAAACACAGGCCAAGAACCACCGAAATGTGGATGGGGTGTGGTAGCCTAGCTGTAGCACCTAGTACGCACACAGGAGGATTTGCGTGAATATGCCTGCCCTGCCCAACTCTATGGATTTATAGCGTATGCTAAAACTCTAGATCATGTTTTTTTGTGTGTGAAAGGAATAAATCATGGTATTTTAGTAGTAAGCAAAGCTTTCACTTTTAACTCGAGAGAACCGAATTTTGTTTTTGTCGTGTGGATTTTGCTGTCGTCCGTGCATGCATTGCCGGAGAACGAGAGGACATGGACAGGGGCTTTCCACGGCGAAACCCCCATGCTGATGCGCAGTGGTCAGCAGGAGCGCTGAAAAAAACGCTTCAAGAGCGTCGCTGTCGCGGTTCCAGACCAGAAGCGGTGATGGATTAGCAGCGCTGACGGAACAGCGCGTCCGACAATCATTAGGTACGGTCTCCGGCGCGAGCCGGAAACTTCACCGCTCCAATCCCATCAGAGAACGGCGCATTGGTAGCTACAGGACGGACAGGCACGAGACGGTGCGCGCAGATTGCCCGGCGGTGATAGTGGCAGGAGCGGTGGTCGTTGATGGCGACGAGCAGGTCACGCCGCCGCCGCCGCTCCCGCGCGACCGACGAGACTTGTGTTTCGTTGGAGCGCCGGTGAAAGCTGTGGTACCTACTACGTGCACTGAACCTTCCGCACTGATGTCGCTTGAAACAGTAAAAGTCTTCGCCACGGTTATCTTCGGCCGCCCTGTGCCGGACCGGACGGTCGACGCCGCCGCCGCCACCCGCCATCATGGTTCACCACCCCGTTCATCATCCACCACCAACCAGATGATTTTCTCCTGCAAACCAAGCCGTCAAAGAACCGTAGCCAAGAAGATTTTCTATCGAACAAACCAAGCCGTCATCGGCCATCGCCACGCCCAACCGAACAGGCCGCACGGTCGATCACTCAATCCGCCGCCGCGCTGATAGCTGCTCCTCTGTTGCCTTCCTTTCTTTTCGGTCTTGTAGCGTGGCATATCACCTCTCTTCTACTTCGCCGCAGTCACTTATCTATCTTATCTTGTGTGAAAATCTCTATCTCTACTCCTAAAAAGTATGAAGTGGAGACAAAAATCCATTCCTACTTTTTACTCTCCCTCCGCGCGTCCGCCCCCGCAACACCGCGCGTCCGCCTTCTCCCTTTCCGCACTCCGCAATCGATTTTATCCATCCGATCGCCCCCACTAGATCTCTGCTCTTCGTCCTCCATCCCACTTCCAACCATGCATGCCGCCGCCTGCCCCTCACGCAAACCCTACCGCACCCCAATCCACAGAGAGGTGCCACTGTCCATCGAGCCTCCCCGTGTCGCCGCCATCTACGCAGTCGACGAGGGCGCCACCTCCGCCTCCGCCTCCCCTTCGTCACCACTTCCGAACGCCGCCTCCTTGCCCTCAGCACACCGCCTCCTGCGCCATCTCCAACCCTGCACGCCCCCTCTGTTTTTCCATCTGTGCCGGCACCATCCGCTAGAACCACACCCGCGCCGTCAGGATCCGCCACCATGCGTCGCACACACCTGCGCCGTCCGTCGGAGCTGCACCCACGCCGTCAAAGGATCCGCTGTGCGTCGCCAAGGCATCTGCCATTCGACGGAGCTGCACCCATCGTCGAATTTGGGGAAACTCTAACTATCGAGGGCCAAATTCGGTGCCTTATCGAGCAAGACCCCCTCCATCGCTGTCGTCACCTCGGCCAAGGCGCCTCCACTCCTTCAACCTCGGTCGCAGCTGGAACCCTCCCAATCGTGGACAACCGGACGCCGGTGATACCCAACCCACCGTCGTCTCCTCTGTAAAGTAGCCTCCCGTCTCCTGCAATCCCTGGGCATCCACCGCCGGAAGGCACTTCGGAGGTTCATGCGGGAGGTGTTGGGGGAGACGACGGACGCCGGCGCGGAGGGGGCGGCCAGGCAGGAGATGGCGTTCGCGGTGGAGCAGAGGCTTCTCAAGAAGGGCGGCCTCACCACCGAGGGCTTCCACCGCTGGCTCTGCAGCAACGCCAATGCGCCCTGGACCCACGCAAAGAGGTAATTTTCCTCCAGCTTTGAGATTACTCTCTTTTGTTCGGTTCATGTACCTTTTTCCTACTGATATTTTACTGCTCTTCAATCTCTCTATCTCTCAACATCTCTGGACCATACATCTTGCAGTACTAAATTTCCAACTCGAGCTAATATGTTATCATGTGGCTCAATTCTCAATACAGTGCCTATCAATAGACATCGCAGTCTCGCAGAGTTGAACATCACCATATACAAAATATCTTCTGCAACTGCACATGCAGTCATGTACGTAAATAGTTTTTAAACCTAAAGAGATTCACAGTTGCATTATTCATGCCATTATATCTTGTTAAAAAAACTGAAACTCTTTGCATTATGGGTCTCATGTGTGTACTTCAATAGTTCTTTTGTGGATCCTTATGAAGCCTTTGGTGTTTTTACAACTCACCGACTAGGTGCTCCCTTCAATGCAGATTTGTCTTTGGTGTTGTGGCACTCTTGCCTCTGATCACATCTTCTGTTGCAATTCTTGTAAATGAAGAATGCATGCCTTTGGGTGAACATCCGGTCTCACTTTCAGTTTCTGGTTCCGAATTAATTGAGAGCTCTATCTCTATGTCTAGGTCGTCTTCTTTGGATGGTATGTTGCCCTGCCGCTTGCTCCAGCTGTCTTGGGTTCTTGATGGATATTTCACATTGTTGCTTTGGTGCCCGTTTGTTGGTCTTATTCGCAGTGTTTCTTGGACCTTGGAGTCTTGCATGACGGGAATGATGATGTTGCTGACAGGGTGCTGGAGCTCCCGTGATGCAGTAGCCCACATCCTGGATGCAATTTCAGTGGATGGAGAGAGAATTACAAGAGCAACAATTAGGCAACTATCAGCCATTGCAGCCTGGTAAAGTGGTAAACTGGTTAATTATAAGTAGACCAAGCATGTGTTCTATTAATTTACCCGAAAAAAATTAGTTGCTGCTTCTAGCATCTACTTGTTTGTGCAGTTCTCCTTATAGTGGCTGTAGTGCTTTGGGCATATAAATTTTATTTGTAATTTGAATTTCATTTGTAGAAACTAAAAGAAAAACACGTTTGATTGCTTTTGTTTATCTGTAGTGGTAGCAAACCAAGGTTGAAGTTTCTATCCCCGATATCAACATGACCAAGTGATTGACATCGACCCAGCGAACAAAGGAGGTAACTATATTGGTCAATAATTTCATTATTGATTGCTTCATATTGGAAAACATGTCCTCTCATTTCTAAAAACTAATTTAATTTCTTCTAATTATATCGAGATGGGACACCAAGTAATAGTTTGTATCCTCTGTTAGACATACACGACTTGAACACTGAGGCAGGTTAGTACCGCATCAAGATGAAGGTAATTCCGAGCTGATATGCACCCATCTGATTTGTTCACTCTGGTGCTTATATTTACCGTGTCATATTCACTCTGGCGGTTATGGTTTTGCCTGAATTGGGGTTGTTTTAACCATTACATTGTAAACTGGATCTTATAGTTTTAGTGATTGCCGCAAATAAATTGTTTTGTTGTCAGTAGACATTGGCATTATTTTACCAATTAACTGTTAGGAAAAAATATATTTGAGAAATAGAAAATAGATTGTTTTAATGGCAGTAGAAATTGGCATTGTTTTACCAGTTAGTTGTTTATAAAAAACTATATGGGAAATAGATGTCTCGTGTTATAGTTTGCGGTTATAGATGCATGGGAAATAAGACCAAATATCACTTTGCCGGTAATACTTTTAGTACTTGACACAAATATATTTTAGAGGCATGAGAACTAGCAAGATTAGAGTTTAAGATGCATTGTGATATGTGTGCTCGGTTGGTCTAGCTAACTGATAATTAACAACATTATTGATCATTGGATGAATACTTCACTTTCTAAGTTTATATTGCTAGCACTCACAATATGAGATGATTCCTCACACGAAACCCAAGGTGAATGAAGTAGTTATAATATAAGAAAAATGAAGCAGTGGGTGGCTAGCTAGCCTGATTCCTATGAGTTCCTAATTTTCATACTCCATGTGTTGTGTGATGGTAGAAAATTCCGGATGTCTTGTGCAGGCATGACTTACGACTCATAGAAGTCAAAAGTAACAAGGTGTTAAATGTAGCATTTGAAAGAGCTTTGATGTGCAAATCTCTTCTACTTGAAAAAATGTACATGTGGTGTCAATTGACTCATTCCATGACTGATTTTTTAAATGATTTAACATGGCATTTGATATATCTAGGGGGCATTGTTATCCATATGAAAATGGCAATTTGCTCCATACTCATATCTTCTCAAACTAGAATGAACTTGTTTTTTTTGGGGATGGACGGAAAACCAATATTTTTGTGTGTGCATCCTTTATGCTTATAGTATCTTCTATACATCGGCAAATCCCAACTGGTAAGCGAGAGATTGCATTGCCTTTTTTATTTGCCATGCTCATAAATATTCTCTAACAATTGGTTCCCTGTATTGTTTAAGATATTGAAGGGAAGTTGTGGTCATAAACACATACAATTGGATGTCTTCAAGTGCGGCAACTTGAAGACACTACCTCATGCTTGTTGACGTCCTGCTATGCATGATCCCCAGCTTATTTGCAATGTCAAATTTGTACTCTTACCGTAAAGAAGTAGCTAGGAAGAAAAGGAATTTCTATCAGAGTGCATCTTCATGTGTCTTTTAAAACTTCATTTGTGTGATTCATCAGAAATAAATACAGTGGGCAACTTGCTTAATTTGGTTGTAGTATGACCATATACTGTAATTGACTAGCGTATACTCCCGGTTCTTCTTTAATCTGCATCTTAAATGCTTAGCATAACAATATTGTTTCGGTACTTGACAAGCTTCTTGGCATATGGATTTGAGATGAAATATACTTTTATATTACGAATTGACTGAGTTTATATTTTTTATTGCCTGTGGCAACGCATGGGCACGATCCTAGTAGATAATAAGGTACTGTTTAGTTGGGTCAAGAAAATTTTCAAGAAAAAAACATCAAATTTCCGATAATTAGAGGACAAACACATGATCTAATTATAAGAATTAATTACACAGATCGACTACAAATCATGAGATGAATCTATTAAACATAATTAAATTATAGTTAGAAGATGTTTACTATAGCACCATATTGTCTAATCATGGTATAATTAGACCCAATAGAATCATCTCGCGAATTTACATAGGATTATGAAATGAGTTGTCATTAATCTATTTTTAATACTCCTTGACATGAGAACATCTAATGTGACACATAAATAGTAGAAATTTGTCAATTTAAACAAGGTCGAGATAGATAGGAGTCGAAATTTACAACCCAAGAAAATCCATCTCGACCTTTTCTTTTTCTTACTCGCCTTATTCTTCCAACCCTCCCACTCGATGATGCCTTAGTAAAAAAAGTTGCTAACATTTTTCTTAAAAAAGTTGCACCAACATTTTTCAAGAAAAAACCCAATTCTTACACTTTTTGAAAATGTTGCACCAATACTTTTGAAAAGGTTGCACCAACATTTTTTCACAAAAAATTAACATTCTTTCGAGCTTCTTCTTCGGCTCCGACGATATTGGTTGGGCAATAACAATAGGTCAGATGGCCACGACAGCACACAAGGTGACGAGGCCGATCGTGACGATGTGCGAGGAGGAGGGCCGATAGGTGGCGCATCGGTTGGCAAGCCTCGCGCGAGGGCAGGGTGGGGGCACGTAGGGCGAGTAAGGGGTTAGAATTTGAAATGCAGATCTACTCTCTCCAACTCAAAAAAGAATGACGTTTTACAATTGTGCTAAGTCAAATTTTTTTAACTTTGACCATATTTATAGAGAAAGTATAAATATGACATCAAACAAATACAATAAAAATTGACCTCGTGATGAATCTAATGATATTTATTTTATATTATAAATTTATGTAATTTTTCTATAATCTTGAAAAAATTAAAAAAAGGGAGTATTAGATTTTATTCATTGCACAAATCTCAAACACTACACAGTTACGTTTACTACTTTTGGCAAGATGATAGTTTGTTTTCCTCACACAAACTGTTTTGAGCCACCACGAAAATATGCTGGGCCGCTCCCGTCTGTTGTCGTCCTCGAATTTTCTCTTTGTCTAGAAAAAAAATAGATGCGAGTTCGGATTTGATCGGGTGGTTTTGGAGCCAGCATTTTGCACAAAGACCGCTCGCCCACTTGATTGAGTCTTTGCCAAACAACATCTTTCCCACAGCAAAACTACGGGGTTCGGCCCATCCGTCATCTGTGTGACCGTCGTGTGTGAGCACTATGGCTGGGCCGAACCCCGAACCCAGCAGGCATCATGGTCCGTGGGGCCGTGACACTACATGCACACACACAACTCGCCAGCACGGGTGCCGCCGCCGCGTACCTGCCCGAACCGGCCCGGCCGAACCGTGGAGCCGCGTCGCGCCGACATGTTGGTCACGGCCGAACCGTGGAGCCGCGTCGCGCCGACATGTTGGTCACGGCCAGCTCCGCCCCGCACGTTCCGCCCGCACGCTTCGCCTGCCAACAGCAGCCAACTCGCAAAAGGAAAATCCACCAGCACCAGCAGGCCGTGTTGTACACCAACGCGTCCACGCCACCACCACGCGCCGGAAACAACGCACGTAACTCCCGAACGGCGGGCGCCGCACCACCGCCGTGCCAGGCCATTTATATACGCACGCCTCGGCTTTCCGCAGCTCCACTACCGCCACCACCAGCAGTCCAGCAACCGCCGTCGCCACCACGTCAGAGCCGTTTCCGCGAATTGCAATTTGCAACCCCCGCCGCTTCGCCTCAGCGTCAGCGATCCACCACCCACGCCGCGCCGGCCGCGCGAAAGCTGCAGCTAGCTAGCGTCGCGCGTTTTACGACCGCCATGGCCGCCGCCGCCGCCGCCGCCGCGCGGTACGACGTGGAGAAGGGCGGAAGGGGCGGGCAGGAGTACTACCCGCCGGCGCCGCCGCCCGCGGCGGAGCAGATGTACCCGCAGCGGGAGGGGGAGAGGGAGTGGGTGCCCTGGTTCGTGCCGGTCGTCGTGGCCGCCAACATCTCGATGTTCGCCGCCGCCATGTACATCAACAACTGCCCAGCTCACGCCGCCCCGGCTCGCCGTGGCGGCGCCGGCGCCGGCTCCTGCGTCGCCCGCGGGTTCCTCCACCGTTTCTCCTTCCAGCCGCTCAGCGAGAACCCGCTCCTCGGCCCATCGTCCGCGACGTAAGCGTTTCTCTTCAGTTACCGTTCCATATCATCATTCGCCCAAATCTGAAGCTTCTTCCATGGCTACAGATCAATCTACTAGCTAGCTAGATGGATTGCTTAGCACGAGGGCATCGTGTCAAATCATAACTGACGACTCTATCCTATCCTATCTCCGAATCTCTAATTGTCTCCCCATTCAGACCAGCTGTACCAATTATCGCTTGTATACGCGTTTTGATTTCCCTTTTTGCGCAGGCTGCAGAAGCTCGGCGCCCTTGTGTGGGACAAAGTTGTGCACGAGCACCAGGGGTGGAGGCTCCTGACGTGCATCTGGCTGCACGCCGGCGTTGTCCACCTGCTAGCCAACATGCTCAGCCTCGTGCTCATCGGACTCAGACTTGAGCAACAATTTGGATACGGTACGCATCGTCGTAGGAACAAACAACTCGTCTAACGGACGCGCACTGTATCTGAGTGGTCTGAATATGCATTCCCGTTTTCTTTGCAGTGAGAATCGCCATCATCTACATTGTTTCTGGTGTTGGAGGCAGCGTGCTTTCATCTCTGTTCATCAGGAACAACATCTCTGTTGGTGCTTCAGGCGCTCTGTTCGGACTCCTTGGAGCAATGCTGTCGGAGCTCTTCACCAACTGGACCATCTACTCCAACAAGGTGCATTTCTCCCCTACTCAGCACTACTCAGCCTGCAATGGGATCGGTGTATCCTGAATGCAGTTTCTAAACTGGATGTCAATATGCAGGCTGCAGCCCTGGTGACCCTCTTGGTCGTCATCGCCATCAACCTCGCCATCGGCATCCTCCCGCACGTCGACAACTTTGCGCACATCGGAGGATTCCTCACTGGGTTCCTCCTGGGATTCATCTTCCTGATGCGCCCGCACTACGGTTGGATGCAGCGCTATGTCCGGCCCTCCGACGTCAAGTACACCAGCAAGAAGTACCTGCCCTACCAATGGGTTCTGTTGGCCGTAGCTTCGCTCCTCGCTGTCCTCGGGTAAGCATCACATCACATGCTGGTGCCGCCTCTTTCGGAGACCTAACATGATAGTACTTGCTTTATCTTAATTGGCCATAATGCTAACCTAATGCATCCTGTCAGCTTTCCCTTTCGCCAACAGAAAAAAAGTGTGCTCTGTCAGTTAGGTCGGTTTGACTCAATTTGAACTCATGTTTGTATGTACCTGCGCAGATTCGCCGTTGGGATGGGGATGCTTTTCAAAGGAGTGAACGTGAATGACCATTGCCAGTGGTGCCACTACCTCAGCTGCGTTCCGACATCTCGGTGGAGCTGTGGGAAGTGAAGATTAATGCTTGAGACACTTTGTACTGGAACCAGTGGAGATGGTGCCATGAGAAACATTTTCGGGCAAGCGTTTTGATGAATAGATACAGCTCATACTGTGTACATAATATCATCAGAACTTGAGATTTATAGTATACTCCTATGATGTTATTATATATGCTTACCTGATTCATTAATGATTCGTTTATTTATTTAGCTTTATTTTGAATGGAAATTCAATGAATTTGAATCTTCCTCATGCTTTTTATTGTATTCGAGGTCGCGTTGTCTGCTTCTCAACCAGAAACTGGCGCTTTGATAAGCGGTGCCTTATTCTGTCAGTAGACAAATCAGTTGTTGGCAATCATATGACGATCTGATGCGTGGGGTAGAAATTATTTTATCTGCATGAGAAAGTATCTGCTTATACAGAAAGTTCGGAATGTACTTCGAAGGCCATGTTTGGATGAAATATGTTAGTGTTAGTGGTAGTGGTAGTTTTTAACACCTTCAAACTAACACATAAAAACTAACACCTTGGATGTTTGGATGGAGGTGTTAGTTTGCATTTAAAGTAACTTTTCCAATCATTTGAAAAAAGAGAGGGAGAGAGGAAAGGGGTGGGGTCCACCAAACTAACACCAATTACCACTTCTTGGAGGTGTTAGTTTTTTGGGTGTTAGTGTTGGAAATATGCCCTAGAGCCAACCTGGATTTGATCCACTAGTGGGCTCGGATGGATTTGATCCATTATGGTGTAAAAGTCCCAATGGGCCACAAATGTTGTAAAGCCCCATTAGTATTGGAAGGGGTACACCATCTATTAGTCCCGTATTGCTAATGGATGATGGTGTGGAGGGTTTTCCTCCCAATAAATATGGACCACACCCCTCCCGAAAAGACACAACTTTCTCAAGTAGCAGGCCCGCGCCGCCAACGCTCCCTCCTCGTCGCACTCGCGGACCTAGCGGTCCGGCGTGCGTCGCTTCCTTCTCCGTACGTGTGGATACCTTGGAGGTGCCGCATCCGGAGCACTTGGATCGGACGAGCCGCACGTGCAAGTCAAGAAGGACGTGAGCAACCGCACCGCTCGCTACCCTCGACGCGTTCGTCTACATCGAGACGGTTCCGCCGCATCCGCGCGTCTAGTGGTAATCCCGTGATCTCTCGACGACGCAGCCCTCGTTTTGCGGGGAAAATTTTGTTTTGCGCTAGCGTAGCCACCCCGTTTCCCTTCGGTGGTACCGCAGCCGTAGTCGCTAAGTTTTAGATTCGGGATGTGTGCATATAGAGATATGCGGATGTAGATCAAAGTTTTGATCGGCTTCGTGTTCTTGACGTGATGGTCGTGTAACGAATTACTCCTACCGGTCGGAATTCCGCCATCGGAGTTAAGTGATACACGTAAACCCGGTCACAACGAGAAGGAGATCAATTGAATTGGTCGAATCGAAGCTAGGTCAAGTGCCGGCGCATGGGATGCGTGGCGGTGGCGAGATTGGATCTCTACGGCCGGAAAAACCGTAAAATATATCTTGTTCGGTAAAACAGTCATAACTTTTCGTGGTTAACTCGGATGAAGATGTTTTCTATACGAAAATTGATCTACAGAAAATTTTACACATGTGATAAACCAGCTTTGCTGGTCTCAGCGAAATTAGTTTTGCCAAATTCGGCTTGCAAGATGGGTTTTCGGGCGTTTTAAGTTTGGACGTCGGAATTGCGATAATCTGTTTTGCGAGGTTTTGGAATCGGTATGGCCTATATGTGTATGTGATGCATGTGTGTAATTTTTTTCGTGACCTGCGTGTCACGCATAAGGCAATACGGCTGGAGCCACATGTATTGTCAAAATTAATGTAATGGTCTGCGTACCAAATTTGTGATGATCTAATACGCGATTGTGTAACTTTCATTACTAGCACGCGTTAGATAGTTCTTGGAGGACTCATCACATGGAGGATGGCACACACGGATCATGGAGATGGAGATCAACATGATGTACGGGTCAATGGAGATGGAGATCACCATGCGACAATAGGCCATACCGTGTTACAACCGTGTGAATGTCGTTCTTACCGTTCTACTTTTACATGCGACAATGTTATTTTCTTGCGTGTGATGTTACGAGTAGAATGATCCCTTTGGAATTTTAAGTTAACATGCCCTCCCAACACTTGCCACCGTCCCACGTCTCGTACAATTAGTGGTGGGTCTATGAAATTAGGGTGCCACTAATTTTCCTTGACTAGACGGGTTTGTATCGGATACTTACACGCATAAGTGTTGGTTTACTTATCAAAGTCATCTTAACGGTTAAGGACTTTGGGGTTGGGAGCCTAGACATAGAGATGTCACCCAACAACGGGAGTCATATGTGATATGATTAGCAAAGAGTTTCTTACCGATCTACCTTGTTTACTAGCGGTGACGCAAAAGCTCACTAGTAGACTTGTTAGTTGTGGATTCCGAATCACTAAGTATCAATGTGGGGATATTGATTTTAGTGGGAGTAAATTATTTTATTTTACTCGGTCATGGATATTTTGTCTTAGTATTTTGCATTTATTATTTTGTTGTAGATGGCACCTAGTAAGGAATTTTCTTTGCGTACTATCCTTGAGAAGGACAAGTTGAATGGAACGAACTATACGGATTGGATCCGTAACCTTAGAATTATTCTCAAGGTCGAGAAAAAGGAAGAGGTTCTAGACACCCCTTTACCCGATGAGCCCGATGAAAATGCAACACTCGCCGTAAAGAACGCTTACAAGAAGGCATGGGATGTCGATCTTGAAGTGGGTTGCCTTATGCTTGCGTGTATGGAACCTGACTTGCAAATGCAGTTTGAGTCAGTCCATGTGCACGATATGGTCGTGGCACTCAATGATATGTTCGCCACACGAGCTAGGGCCGAAAGGTTCAATGTCTCTAAAGCCTTTGTGGAGTGCAAATTGGCGAAGGCGCACCAGAGTAGGACCACATGTAATCAAAATGGTTGGTTACGTTCAAAGGTTGGAGAAGCTAGGCTTCCCACTTTGGGCAAGGAGTTGTCCACTGATTTCATTCTCACATCTCTTCCGCCTAGCTATGGGAACTTCATCTCGAACTACCATATGCATGGGGCGGAGAAGGGCTTGAATGAACTGTGTGGTATGCTAAAGACAACAGAGAGTGACATCAAGAAAGGCACGGCGGCAAAGAATATGTGATGGCGATCCAAAACAAGCCGACCTTTAAAAGGAAGGGCAAGTCTTGGAAGAAGAAAGGCAAGGCCAAGGATAAGATCCCCATGCCAAACCGTACGCCCAAGGCTAGTCCACCGCCAATGCCGAATGTTTTCATTGTAAGGAAATTGGTCATTGGAAAAGAAACCGCAAGTTGTACCTAGCTTCTTTGAAGAACAAGGGAAGCAAGGGTACTTCCACTTCGGTACACTTCATGTTTATGTTACGGATCATGTTTTCCTCGCTAATACCGTCATTAATTCTTGGGTATTTGATACCGGATCGGTTGCTCACATTTGCAATTCGACACGGGGAATGATAAGAAGTAGAAGCGTTGGAAAAGGAGAAGTTGATTTCCGCGTGGGCAATAATGCAAGAGTTGCCGCGTTGATCTGTCGGGACGATGCAACTCCACCTCCCGTCGGATTTATTATGGAGTTGAATAATTGTTATTTTGTTCCTAGTTTGAGTCGAAACATTTTATCCCCTTCATGTTTGATGAAGGATGGTTATTCATTTGCGAGTGAAAACAATGGTTGTGTGATCTCTAAGGATAATATGTTTGTGGCTTGTGCATCCATTGTGAATGGCTTATTTGTTTTAAATCTTGATGATTCACCTATCTGTAACATAAGTGCTAAAAGGTCTCGACCTAATGATTTAAGTCCTACCTACATATGGCATTGTCGTTTGGGTCACATCAGTGAAAAGCGCATGAAGAAGCTCCATAACGATGGACTTTTAACTTCGTTTGATTTTGAATCCTACGAGACATGTGAAGCTTGTTTGCTAGGCAAGATGACCAAGATGCCTTTCTCAGGTTTTCCCCGAGAGAGCCTCGAACTTACCGGAACTCATACATACGGATGTGTGTGGACCAATGAGTACGACAGCTAGAGGTGGATACCAATACTTCATAACGTTCACTGATGATTTAAGTAGATATGGTTATGTCTATTTAATGAAGCACAAGTCTGAAACTTTTGAAAAGTTCAAAGAATTTCGAGTGAAGTAGAAAATCAACGTGGCAAGAAAATCAAGACCTTGCGTTCGATCGTGGAGGTGAGTATTTGAGCCATGAGTTTAGCAAGTCATCTAAAGAGTTGCGGAATTGTTCCACAACTTACGCCACCCGGAACACCTCAAAGAAACGGTGTATCCGAGCGACGTAATCGAACCTTGTTGGACATGGTCCGATCAATGATGAGCCGATCGGACCTACCATTGTCATTTTGGGGTTATGCTCTAGAAACCGCAGACTTTCACTTTAAATAGGGTACCTTCTAAGTCCGTAGTTAAGACACCATATGAGATGTGGATCGGTAAGACTCCCAATTTGTCTTTTCCGAAAATTTGTGGTTGTGAGGTTTATGTGAAGAAACTTCAATCGGATAAATTAACACCTAAATCGGACAAGTGCATATTCGTGGGATATCCAAAGGAAACCTTGGGATATTATTTCTACAACCGGTCGAAGGCAAAGTGTTTGTCGCTCGGAACGGCGTTTTCTTAGAGAAAGAGTTTCTTAAAAGAGAAAAATGTAGACGAGAAGGTGTATCTTGAAGAAGTTCAAGATGAGCCGGTTGGGCAAGATTTCACAATTGATGCTAATGTAGCTGAATGAGTTGAGATGCCCGTGGCAAGAGAAGCACCACCACAACCACGAAGGTCTGAAAGGGCACGTCGCGCAACTGATAAGCTCAATCTCATGATCGCGGAAGAGCGTGACATATTGTTGTTAGACAATGATGAACCTATGACATATGCAGAAGCAATGATGGACCCAGATTCCGAGAAATGGCAAAGTGCCATGAGATCCGAAATAGATTCCATGGATAACAATCAAGTTTGGAACTTGGTTGACCCGCCGAGATGGTGTTAAACCCATAGAGTGCAAATGGATCTATAAGAAGAAGAGGGACATGGATGGAAATGTTCACATCCATAAAGCTCGACTTGTTGCAAAAGGTTTTCGACAAGTTCAAGGAGTTGACTACGACGAGACATTCTCACCCGTAGCGATGCTTAAATCTATTCGGATCATTCTAGCTATAGCCGCATATTTCGATTATGAGATATGGCGGATGGATGTCAAAACAGCTTTCCTAAATGGAAATCGACCGAGGATGTGTATATGACACAACCCGAGGGATTTGTTGATCCAACCAATGCCGGAAAGGTGTGCAAACTTCAAAAATCCATTTATGGATTGAAGCAAGCATCTCGGAGTTGGAACCTTCGCTTTGATGAGGTGGTAAAAGGGTTTGGCTTCATTCGAGTGAAGAAGAGCCTTGTGTTTACAAGAAGGCAAGTGGGAGCTCCGTAGTATTTCTAATCTTATATGTGGATGACATATTACCGATTGGAAATAACATTCCTATGCTTGAGGCCGCTAAGACCTCATTAAAAAATAGTTTTTCAATGAAGGACTTAAGTGAGGCGGCATACATTTTGGGCATCAAAATCTATAGAGATAGATCAAAAAGGCTTATAGGATTAAGCCAAGACACTTACATTGATAAAGTGTTGAAAAGGTTCAACATGGAAGAGGCAAAGAAAGGGTTCTTGCCTATGTCACACGACATACATCTTAGCAATACTCGGTGTCCTTCGACAACCGATGAGCGGGAACGCATGAGTAGAATACCGTATGCTTCGGCCATCGGATCTATTATGTATGCAATGATATGTACACGTCCGGATATTTCGTATGCACACGGTGTTACAAGCGGATACCAATCCGATCCAGGTGAGGGTCACCGGACAAAGCAATTAAAAATGTTTTTTAAGTACTTAAGAAGAACTAAAGGCATGTTCCTAGTCTATGGTGGTGAGGAGGAGCTCGTTGTAACGGGTTACACCGATGCTAGTTTCCAAACCGACCAAGACGATTCAAAGTCGCAATCGGGATACGTATTTACGATAAATGGTGGAGCCGTGAGCCGGAAGAGTTCCAAGCGAGGAGACAAGGGTCGATTCTACAACGAAGCCGAGTACATCGCGGCTTCGGAAGCCGCAAAGAGGGTGTTGGATAAGGAAGTTCCTTTCGAACTTGGTGTGTTTCCGAGTGTCCGTAGCCCATTGGATCTTTATTGTGACAACAATGGGGCTATTGCGCAAGCAAAGGAGCCAAGGAACACCAAAAGAATAAACATGTACTTGCGGAAATTTCATCCGATACGAGAGATCGTTAGACGAGGTGATATCAAGATATGCAAAGTACACACGGATTTGAATGTTGCGGATCCTTTGACAAAACCCCTTCCACAACCCTAAGCATGAGGCGCACGTGAGAGCTATGGGTATTAGATATATTCTAGATTAGCTCAAGTGCAAGTGGAAGGATGTTAGAAATATGTCCTATAAGGAATCATAGAGATGATTATATTTCATTATATCCATGTCACTTGGTTCTTTTATTGAATATCCATGAAAGGCGACTTGTATTTGATTGACAATTATGTGAATTGTTTGTGAAACTCTTTTACTTGTATGGTTATTCAAAAGTTGTCCCTATTATGAGTTAATGACTAGCACATGAATTAGTTGATGACTATGTTTCACAAGTCATGAACATGGAGATGTATAACTAATAATGTGGGCACATGTATGACATGGGGCCGGACCGACCCAATTTGAGACCTTGTTCTTTGTTTACACAACGTATACGCTATGTCCTTAGACTTGAGATTGTCGCATGTACTCAAGATGTGAATTGACCTACTTAGGGGCCATCAACCGCTACTCCGTAAATCGGGGTAGTCATAAAGATGGCTTTCGGGTTTGTCGGGAAGCATCTTGTGAGGCATGGTCAATCAAGATAGAATTTGCCCCTCTACTTGAGAGAGATATCTCTCGGGCCCCTCGAGTGATCGGATCAAGAAATGCATGGCCGTGCCGGGTTAAGGGTTAACCCCCTTTTGATGATCCGAATTGCGGTGTCGAGAAAGAGAGGTCGCCTTGGAGCTAGACCAAATATCGTGAGGCAAAGGGAATAGCATGTATGAATTGTTGTGATGGTTTGTCTGATAAGATCTTTACGTATGCATAGGAGTTGACACGTCTTGCTAGAGGCCGCTATCAACTATTGATCGAGTAATGTACTCGGGTCAAGTCTATGTGTACGTGAACCTATAGGGTCACACACTTAAGGGGTTGGAAGCCGAATGAGGATGAATATACTTGCATAGTTGACTCTAGTGCAAGTGGGAGACTGTTGGAAATATGCCCTAGAGCCAACTGGATTTGATCCACTAGTGGGCTCAGATGGATTTGATCCATTATGGTGTAAAAGTCCTAATGGGCCACAAATGTTGTAAAGCCCATTAGTATTGGAAGGGGTACACCATCTATTAGTCCCGTATTGCTAATGGATGATGGTGTGGAGGGTTTTCCTCCCAATAAATATGGACCACACCCCTCCTGAAAAGACACAACTTTCTCAAGTAGCAGCCGCGCTGCCAACGCTCCCTCCTCGTCGCACTCGCGGACCTAGCAGTCCGGCGTGCGTCGCTTCCTTCTCCGTACGTGTGGATACCTTGGAGGTGCTTCGCATCCGGAGCACTTGGATCGGACGAGCCGCACGTGCAAGTCAAGAAGGACGTGAGCAACCGCACCGCCCGCTACCCTCGACGCGTTCGTCTACATCGAGACGGTTCCGCCGCATCCGCGCGTCTAGTGGTAATCCCGTGATCTCTCGACGCGCAGCCTCGTTTTGCGGGGAAAATTTTGTTTTGCGCTAGCGTAGCCACCCCGTTTCCCTTCGCTTAGTTCCAACTAACACCAAACTAACACATGTGTTTGGATGAAAAGTGTTAGTTTTGGTGTTAGTTTGCTTCAAACTAACACTAACACCCCCATCCAAACATGGGCAAAGTTCAACACTAAAATTCAATGCATGTTTGGACAAAATGGGGTTTTCAGGACAAACCCAGGAACTTAGCCATCACTACTTTTCGATGCTCTCTTTATCATCATACAAAACTTTATTTTCGGTACCATTCTCTCGGCCCTGCCACCATCCACGTCATCGTCCCCCACCCAACCCACCGCGACCCCCACCCCGTCGTCTTCAATCCCATCCAACCTCGCGAACCCAACCGTCGCCCGCAACGTCCCCATCCATACGAAGGCAAGCACTTCAAACGGATTGGCCGCCCTCTTCCTCTTCCTCCACCATTAGCGCCCCTCGCGGCCGTGCCCCCTCGCCTCCCACCGCCGCCGCCTCACATGTTCGTCGCCCCCTCACGTCCGCGTCGCCTCACCTCTCTACCACCGCCGCCTTTCCGCCCATAAAACCGCCACCGACCCGTGCCTCCCCCTCGGTACCCCGTCTCAAGCTTCCGCTGAGCCCCTCCACCGCCTCCTCTCGAGCCTCGCGGTGTCCCGGTGCGAATCCCGGTCGTCGGTGCCACCCGTGTGCGAATTGCGACGCGAGGCGGGGCACCGGGGAAGAACGTCCGGGGAAGCGGTTGAGGACGGTGAAGACGAGCGAGGTGGTGGAGAGCCACCGATGATGCAAATCGCCGTCGAGCGCAACCAATAAACGAGTATCTCAAGCTCCCGCGGACATGCCGCTCCTTGCCTCCCGCATGACCGGCAGTCCGCACCGCGGGAGGGCGGAGCCACGGCATGCCGGCGCGCACTCGCTTCCGCGCCCACCGGTCCGCGGCCCTCCGCCCCGACATTGCCGCCGCCCAAGATTTGAGGTGAGGAGTAGGACAAGGATCTAGAGATGTAGAGGTGCCCGACGGCACTCTTCTTTTTTTTTATCAAAAGGATAAGACCATCCACACTCGTCATCCTTTATCCTCTCCTTCAAAACGGAATATTCTTGTCCGGTCGGCCGTGATTCCCACCTTTATATTTACTTCTCCCGCATTCGTCATCCTTTATTTCTCTCCTTCATCCAAACTACCCACACGTGGGACCCGGTCATCATCCCCCACCCCTTTCCCCACCGGACCCCTCTCTCCCGCACCCATCCCCTTTTCTCTCTCCCTCTCTCCCCGAACCCACCTCGTCACCGTCGCCCCTCACTCCCTCCGCCGGCCGGCCAAGCAATCGACCACTCCCGGCGGCGGATCGAGCAGCGACCGGCCGGCGCCGCCGCGGCCCCCCCCCCTCCCTCCTCACGGCGGCGGCGGATCCGCCGAGCTCCGGGCGGCGGCCCTCCCCCCGTGCTCCCTTCCGTGCTCCGTCTCCACTGCCTCGGCTCCTCCACGGTGAGGACGCCCCCGTGCCTGCACCACGGTGAGGCCGGGCCCGCCCATCCGCTCTCTTCTCCACCACGCCTCTTCTATCCCTCTCCGGCGCGGGGTCAACTTCTCCTCTCCGGCGCACGGTCGAGCTCGCCGAACCGGCGCGTGGTCGAGCTCGCCGGTCCTCGCTCCCTCCGCCCCTCCCCCGCTTGCGGCGCGGTGGAGGACGACAGCCGCGGCGCCCAACCACCGAATCGAGCTCCTTGGCGCGGTGGAGGACGACACGGCGGAGCTCCCCTCCCACGGCGGCGCGCGCAGGCGAGGTGCGGAGGCGGACCGCGGCGGCGGGCGGCGGAGGCCGCGCTCCCCCGCACGAGCGGCGGCGGACTCGTGCCCCCCGCTCGTGTGGGTGCGCCGGCGGGGCTCGTCCTCCCGGCGGCGGAGGCGGGGCTGCGGCGCGGCGGCGGGTACCCCCCGCGACGTCGACGGCGGCTCCACGGCGGCGCCGGCCTCCCTCCCCCGACCTCCCTCCGTCCCTTCCGAGTTCCGAGCGTCGGCGCGAGAGAGGTGGTTGCGTCGACGGGACCGCGCCAGCCCTGGAGGAGGCTCCCGTATCCCTTCGGATTTGAAGGAGACGGGAGGGGGACGGGAAAATGAAGGGGGTTATCCCGTCCCCGCTGCAGGGGGAAAAAGCGGTATCCCTCTCCTCCAGGAGAGGGATACCGGCACCGGTGCGGATGGTCTAAGGTCGGCAGCTCGCACATGGGAGGTCAGAGCTGTAGCGGTGGAGACTTTGTTTCCTTTTGCCCCCTCTGTTTGTGTGGACAAGAACATTTATCACTTTGCATTTTTTAGTTCACGTTTTAACAGGAGGTGGCACAGTGCTATAGTTGTACGGAGTAGAGGCCATTGAGCCCCTTTGTTTCGGGATTTTATTTGAACCGCACACGTGAGTTTAAATTGGTGTGGATGGAGGACTTTTATGGGTGAGTAAGCTTTGCTACTGATAAATAGGAAGCTTGCTAATCTCAGCAGGTCAATTAAATCATATCAGAGATATTATTGTTTCCACAGTTTTTATAGTCAGCAAACACTTAAAACTTAGGTCTAAACCATTATCATTCCCACATGTACCATAATTATTATGAAATCGCTCATACCATCTCAAGGAGTAACCTTATTAGTTCATCGTTTATAAAACTTTTTAAAATCCCACAAAGAACGCGCGGGGTATCACCTAGTTAAGCTAATACAGTACTTCGCATAATTAAGCCTCTTAAGTATCTGCAGATTTGGTTTAAGCATGATAAGACACATGCCTTGTATTTGTATACGTCTTAATGGAGAGAAATTTGTGATTATAGGACTCAAACAAATATGGTTTGCTATTTTGACACTGGCCCCACATTTCATAGAGACAAATGGACTCATTTGTCATCCACACAGTTTGTCAAAATAGCAAATCCCACTGCTTTGTAATTTGCATTCGTAACTATTTTCCACTGATCACCGCGGTGTGCAGTTGCGTTCTTATATTCATCAGTGAAAAAACAAATCAGGTTTGGCGAGCAGACGACGGTGTGACGCATGGAGTTGAAGTAAACATCCAAAGGGTTCAGGAGCGATTCTGAAGTTTAAAATTCAATACTAGGATCATGTTTGAACAGAACATGTTTCCTCTTCACGGTTCTCCACGTGCTCAGGGGAAACTTTTATCTTCTCCACAGCTCTAGACTCGAGATCGAACACGAAAGCCCAGCTCCATTCCATCCCGAGATTTTTTTTATATTTAATTTATCACGATTTTGGAAATATATATGGTCCGGCACTAATTTAGCAAAAATATACATCTGGCGCCGTGGCCCACGGCATCAAGGACATAACGCCGTGGGTCGCGGCGCCAGGTGCCGCCAGGAGTGGGCCCTTAGCCCTAACGCCAAGCGCCATGGCGTTAGGCCCCTGATGCCGTGACCCTCGGCGTTAGGAGCCTAACGCCTGGCGTCAGCGTAGCGCTAAGGTAACGCCGCGGCCCACGACGGTATCCATTCCTACCGCCGTGGGCTGCGGTGGTAGGATTTTTTTTAATTTAAATTGTTGAAGGATTGATAAAACGACGAACCATTAATACATCACGACAAATTTAGATAAATGATTACAACATTTGCAATGGCACGTGCGACACAATTACCCTTACTTTGTGCCGCTGCTGCTAGTCCTAACGTGCCTTAGGGAATTTAGATAAACGATTATAACAATTGTAATCTAATTGTACGAATAATACCCAGAGAACCCAGACATCATAGACCCGCCGGACTGCTGGGAGGGCATGTAGTACCCCGTTGGGGGTGGAGTTGTATAAGATGGTGGAGTTGCTGGTGGAGTGTTGTCCTTCTTTTCGTGGCACGGACAACAGCAGTACTTGCCCTCACAGCCGGTGTTCATCTTCACCACCATTGGTCCGGTCACTGGTCTGTCATCGCCGTTGGTAGATGTCGGATCTGGAGAAGCCAATGCCGACGTGAGTTCTTGCCTCAGGTTGAAGATAACAACATCCTTGAGGTAGTTGATGTACTCTTGATACGGGTGAATAGCTGGGGGATCCACCCATTGCATGAAACTGCAGTTATCTGGTTGTTCGGAGTACTGCAGAAACCGTGATCACATTAGTAAATCATAAATAAAATGATGAAGGACAGAGGTCATGGATTTTTGCCTACCCATGCTCGTGAGCAATGCCAGAAGCGGCGACCTGAGTTGTCACATCCCTGATAAACCCCGCATCACGGAGAACTCACCGTGTGCACACCTTGGCCGCTTCACCGTTTGATTTGGTGCGTACTTTCTAACATCACGTATGGATTTGAAATCTCTCTTGTCTAAGACTCGGAAAATTGGTGTTGAACTCGGATCTTGCCGGCTCCACGATCTTTGGACCGAGGGAGTCATCATCATCAGCCCCAGTACAGGAACTCATTGTTGCTTGCTGTGTTGTGAAGTGAGAATGGTGAAGAGTGGTCACATATATGTAGGCGCAAACTGGATGGTGGTCCATTCAATCCGGGGCAAGAAAACGGTCAGTGACTCAGAGGAGACACACCCTAGCACTAGGTACACTGTTTGGTGCAGTGACTCACAGAAAACACACCCTATGTGTTCAATATTTGGAGCAACTCACAGAAAACACTTCCGTCTACGAGTTTTACTGTTCGCATTTGAAATGCATCTTAAATCAAGTATTAAGGATACAACCCGACTCTAGAGAATGATGAAATGAAATCATATTTTTTATGGATACAGTAGCACTCCGTGTCGAGTACTCTAAGCCTACTAGGTACAACAGGGGTATTTCCCCTTCCTCATAGCATCCGGCCTAGCTTCCTTAGACCGGCGAGCTCTCTCCCTCTCCCTCTCTCTATCTGCTTCATGGGCCGCGGCCGCTTCACGTTCTTTGATCTCCCGCCGAATGCGAATTTCCTCCTGTCGCTCCTTACGTTTTTTTCTTGTTTTTCCGCCTCAACCATTCTTTGCCACCTCTCACGTGCGGAACGACCCATCTCCTCGACGTATCGCTTGTCTTGTTCAGACTGCTCACAATCCAGCCACTACATAAAATCACAAAGAGGAGGCGGAGTCTTTTTTCAAAGACAAGTTAGCACATGATAAAATAGCAATGACATAATATTTATTTAGTAATTCAATTAGTTCTTACTTTTGGTCTAACATAGCGACATGGTGGGAGGGGGTCATGCTCGTAGTTCTCGCACATGAAGAACCTCACCCCGTAGCGGTACCCGAGAACGTTGCACTTGACAAGCTTACAGTTGTCACCGCAGTAGCACATAGTAGTGTGGATCCCCTTTGGCACCTCAACCTTGTCCTTCCTATTGGTGAGGAACTCCAAATCCAACTCAGGACTTGTTGAAGCCATTGAAAGCCTACAAAACAGATGAGCAATATGATAATTCATTACTTGCTTCATTTGAAATTATAGAACAAAACATAACCGAATACGATAAGAAATTCGACGGCAAGAATAAAACAGCAAGCAAATGAAAAGGTAGTTCAATTATTACAACATGATACCATGCATAAGTTCAAATATTGCAAGACCTTGGCAGATAAAATTTTTCAAATATTACAAGACGACAACCAGCCTAAGTAGTTCAATTATTACAAGACGACAACCAGCCTAAGTAGTTCAATTATTACAACACGGTAGCACAAACAAGTACTGTCACTGCATTCCTTCATTGTAGCGGCCGGAACGACATCCACGTGCACTAGATGAAGGTGGTGTAGAAGTGGCAGTGGAAAAATAAGATGCTTCGGTGCATTGCTTGTAGGAGTGTCCAGGATTGTTGCACTTGAAGCATATCTGCGCTTAAGGTCCAGCTTCAGCCTCATTCATGTTGTTCCTAATCCTCTTCTTCTTGCGTCGACCGACACCTTGACACATGGCTGGATCTGGATTTGGTATGTACAACACACTGTCTTTGGGGTCTTGAGTGAAAGTTCCAAGATGCGATTCCAAGTATCTAGAACGGTTTGCTTCAGAAAGTACTTAGGCATGTAGCAGCCCTAATGCTGATTTTTTGTTGCAAGGCATGCAACGATCACATGTGAGCAGGGGTAGTGCAGGAGCTGTGGCTTCTGGCAAGAGCATGAGCATGTATGATTGCGAATAACTGTTTTCTGTATTGTTATTTCACCATTGGCCTTTTGTGACTTGGACTGACAACTTATCTGATATTTCCACTTTACTTCATCGCCAGGCTCACGATGTAGAGGTTCTAGGTAAGCCCTGTGAAAGAGAGCAACCTTCTTTTTTTTTCAAATACCAATCATCCATGTTGAAAACACCTTCTGAGGGTCCTGCATTGCTGCATGTGCTGCATTAGCACGGTCAAGAAAGTACTTTATTGTGCGGCACAAGAAGAACTCAATGATACCAACAATAGGTTGAGCTCTGGCACCATGCAAAATAGTGTTGTAGACCTCAGCAAAATTTGTTGTCATTATCCCATGCCTCACACCTCCCTTATCAAACAGGAGGGATCATTTCTCCTTAGACTCATTCTGAATCCACTGGCTGAAGGTCTTCACAGCACGTCCCCTTCTCCTTCTGACATTTGGTCCTCCAGAGAAACTGGCTCTTCCCCGAGTTCAATACTTACAGGCTTCTTAACTATCTCTTCTGATGCTTTCTTCGTTAGATCATCTAATTTTTGCCACAGGTCGAAGAATTTCTTCTCCTGATTGGTCGAACATAGGTGCATGAACAATTTTGTAAGTTCTTTGTTCTTGAAATGACTGTTGGGGGGGTTACCCAAAAAATTCGGATGATTCCCCTAACACGAGAGAGAGAGTTCTTAACACGTTCAAATACAAAGTAAGAGCGCTGAGAGACTGTGATTCCCTCAGCAGATTGCACAAGTTCCCAAAAATCTGAATCCGTTTACACGTGCCCTCGCGCCCCCTTTTATAGGGAGATGAAGGGACTTTTACATTCCTAAAACACCCTCAAGCTCAGAGAATATTCCTAGTGTGAACGCATACAAGAATGTCTTTCTCGTCTAACACATTTACAAGTCTGCCACTAGTTCACACTCAAAACCCGGACTTTTTGGGACAACAACTTTGACTTTGCTTCTTCGTCGGTTCGTGAATGTCTTCACGCGTGACTCCCGAACTAGGTCCCCGACAGATTCCCGAATCGGCCTTTGCTTCTTCGTCGGTTCGTGAATGTCTTCACGCGTGACTCCCGAACTGGGTCCCCGACAGATTCCCGAATCAGCCGCCCTCCGAAGTTCGCGCCACCGCCAGCTCGAGGTTCCGGGCTCCTGCATGTTCGCGACTCCACGTCGTCACCGAATCACGATCCCCGAACTTCACATATTCGCGAATTCGAAGCTTCGCAGGTTCCAGGCCTCAGAAAATCGTGAGTTCCCTGTTCCTGAAAAACATGTCTCAAGAACTTTGTCAAACCTAACGTTTCGAGGGTGACAGGTTTTCCTGAATTCCCCAACACTAGCCCCTCGGGGAAGCGGGTTGACTCCGACGATCCGATTCCACGAATATTTCAGAAATTTAGTAAAAAACGTCACCCTCGGAACGTCGGAGGGGACACGCGTCGCCCAGAAACCCTAGAACGGTTAGATTGAGGCAGATTTCGCGGAACTACCCCTCCCTGCCCCTATAAATAGGAGGCTCTCGTTGTTAAAAAATTTTACGGCTCTCCTGCTTTTTTTACGATTCGTGAATCTTTCTGCTCGCAGAATCTCGTCTTCTACTTAAAAGTTCGCGAAATTCCGGTTTTCTTCGGATCTCTCTAAGGTATTATTTATTTCTCTCTTTCAATTCTTACTTGTCATTTTTGCTGCAATGGTATTTTTGTTCTGTGGACTTCATTCTCGAATGTTGTTCTCATTTCTTCGTATGTGAAACTCTGTTGGTTAGGTGGCTCGAGTAAAAAGCACCACGAGACCCATGACTACCGAAGAACTTATCGCAGTTGGTCTCCCAGTTGATCCAATTGTCGAAGGTGTTGAGAGTGCTGCACCAGCTGAAGATGCAGGCTCTCCTAGTGGCTCCAGGAGTCACGAGGATGGGGAGGTTCAAACAGACAACGACGAAGATATCGGGGATGTGGACGCCGCGTCGGTGATCTGGTTAAAGCAAAGACTTCGGACCGCTGCCACCCTCTCTTGTCTTCGGAGAGTCCAAAGTCACGACCAACCTGATTCGAGAATATGAAAATGCCGGGTTCTTCCCTCCGGGCGCTGAGCGAGCCCCACTTGACGATCAAATCCCTACCCCTGAGGATGGAGAGGTTGTCGTCTTTCGTGATTTCTTCATCTGTGGACTCAGATTCCCCTACGACCCGATTTTGCCGGCGATTTTGGATGCCTTTTCGGTGAAAATCCACCAACTTTCGCCGACGTCTTTTCTTGAGATGTCGAAATTTATTTGGATCATGAAGACCTTTGGCTGTAACCTCAGTGTTGACGCCTTTGCCAGATTCTACGAACTGGTAATTATTCCCGAGGTTATCAAGGTCAGCGACGGGCAGTTCTACCAAGCTCAACATGCGTGCTGCACCTTCAACACCCGGCGCCAGAACACCCGAAAAGGGATCACTCGAATCCAGATTGCTCCCCGCCGCAAGACCAACCTCACCGACGACTGGAACTCTTATTGGTTCTATTTGAAGGTCAACATGTCCGAAGTTTCTGGCTACACGGGCCCAGCCTCACCCCTTGTCCCGCCCCTATCGCGCCCCCGATCGCGGTGAACACCGCCGAATTCAATCACCGGCAAAGGGGGATTAGAAACCGTGAGAGTGCTTTTCATCTTGCCGCACTATACTTGGGGGCCGCGACATCATTGAAGAGTTCGTTGCTGCCCGGATCTGGCCGATTTCCAGCGGTTGGGCTCCCATTGAGATCGTATATTTCAACGTCAACTGGGCAGCTCGAGAAGTGCCTTTCCCGAAGTTTGGGATTAAGATTCATGAAAATCAGAGCACTGATGCCTTCATGATCGAGATAGAAAAGAGAGTGAATGTCATGATAGGCGAATATACCATGAATGAATACAAGGCGTACAAGGCTCTTGTGAAACACAAGAAGAGGATCAATCGCGTGTTCACCGAGGTTTGTGGAGACAAGTCTTTCAGTTCTCGAAGTCCGGGTCCCAAGCTGAAGGTTCCCGTAGTTGTGGTGGCTAGTTGTTCGGCCGCCCCTATCAATGCCCCACGAATAAGATCTTCGAAGTGAGGCTCATCGGCTGTCAGTGAAAGCACTTCCTCTGGGGTTAAGCCCTCCAGGACAAGATCTTTGGAGTCGTCGAAACGTAAGCGCAAGACCTCTGAATGAATTTCGGACGCTGAGCTTCAGGCGGCTTCCGGCCTAGCCCAGATGAGTCGCAAGAAGTTGAAGAAGGCGATGAAGAAGGTTTCTTCTTCCGGGGTTCGGCGAGTTCCATCTGCCTTCGACGACGATGTCTTCGTGGGAGCGGATAGCCGAAAGGTTTTTGCTTCGGCCTCTCGTTGAGATTTAACTTTCGAGACGATTGTCCGTCAAGTTCGAGAATGAGTTCGTGGATATTGATTCTTTTTCGATGTTGCTCCCGAAGTTCGCAAAGAGGTTGTACTTGTCGCCGCCGCCGAGACCACCGTTGCCGCCGAAGTTACCGCCCCCGTTGAAGCCCCCCCGCTCGCCGACGTGTAACACCCGAAAATCCCATCACAATAAAATATTGTTAGCAACATGGTTTAGTTTTATTTTCTAAGGATTTAATAAATTTGAATAAATAAATTTGCCTTTAATTAAATTAAACATCATTTAATAATTAGAATCACTCAAGTGTTTGTGCATCATGTTGAAATGCATGTGTTTTGGTTGGTGTGGTTTTAAAAGTCTTAAAATATTTGCGAAAAAAGTCCTTAAAATAATTGTGAAAAAATTTGTGAAAATTTGTGTAAAAGTTTGAATTAAAAATGAAGGTTTGAATTTAAAATATGTTTGAAAAATTTTTTTGTTTAAAAGGGTTTGTGAAAAGCCTTTAAAATAGTTGGAAAAATTTGTGTTAAATTTTAAATTTGAAAAGATATAAAAGATTTAAAAAAAGGTTTGAAAAGATTTGAAATGGATTGGAAAAGGAAAAGAAAAAAACAAAACCTATCTAACCTACCCAACCCACCGCCGGCCGAGCTCCGCCACCGCCTCACCGCGCCGTCTCCCCTTCCTCCTCCACCCTATAAAGGGGCATCGGGACCTCCTCTCCACCCCGTGCCCCTCCCTTCCTCTCCTCCCTCTCCATAGAGCCGCTGTCGCGGAGCACCGCCGCCATCGCTCTCCCCCGCCGCCGGGCCACCGTCTCTCGGTGCTTCCCCCTCCCCCTCCGACCCCGGTAAGATTCCCCGTCTCCTCCTCTTCTTCTTCATGCGTTTGCTTACGGATTTGGCGCACCGCAGCTCCCCCGTTGGCCGCCGCCGGCGAGCCGGCCGGCGGGCTCCGCCATCGCCCGTGTCGCGCCGCCGCCGCTTGGAAGGCAGGCCGCGGCTGCCATCCACTTGCAGGCGACCACCACCGCCAGATCAAATCCAACGCCCCAGATCAAATCTAGCCACCAGTCAACAGTTACATACCGGTCAAACCCTAGGTCTTCACTGCCATTTTGCAAAAACACCACTAAAGTTTCCAGAATCACATGCCGATCCTTCCACTTTTGTAAAACCCTTTCAATTCAGTCCTATTTTCTCGTTTAAACCCCTAGCTTCCTTGTTTTTCCCGCCAAGAGGTCCTAGTTAGGTTCTTTTGTGCTATAGACCCTTGGTTTATATGCATAATTATCTTTAGGTCCTTAAAATCTTGCAGAAAACTCCATAAACTTCCAGATATTCACAATTCAGTCCCTAAATCTTGTTTCAGCCATATCTTTTCCGTCCTAGCTCCGTTTTACGCGTTCTTGGTGTCCACGCGACCGTCTCTCAGAGCCCGTCATTTCTAAAAGCTTGTTTTAGTCTTTTGGTAATGTTTGATGTATTGTTTTATTTATTGTATGATTTCTAGCATGATCATAGCCAACACGCCATTCGAGGAAGTTCTAGAGCAGAGCTTTGAAGTAAAGGAGAGTAACTTATCGTTGGAGAAAGGCAAGTGACCCTAGCCACCCTTATACCTATGCTTTAATCAAGAATACTATAAATTAATCGAAACATGGAGAACCACCCAGGAAAACAATGCAACCACAGTCCATATGGCTCTGGCTTAGCCAATTAATTAGGTGTGTGATTGTATTGACGACCTTATCCGAAAGGAACACGGGGGCTCGGGTTGCGGGGCTATAGCCCGATTCTTTTGGGGTAGCAGCCTTTGCTAAGGTGCTAACCACTAGGGAGGGTTATGGTCCGCCCCGAGTCAGAATCGTCGTGGGTTGTCGGTGCTTTTGCATATCTTTGTAATGGCTTCGTAGCGTCCCTATGCAATCACACCTCGGAAGTGTGGTATTGTGCCCGATCGGCACATGCGTGGTTGGGTTCAAAGTTCTTCGGGACTTTTACGCGAACCGTGGGAAAAGTGTGCAACCTCTCGCAGTGTAAACCGATCGATCGGTCGTGCTCACTTCAAGAGCGGCCCGGACCCTCACATGATTAATTGAACTTAAAGATGGATTAATATTGCTTTCCGGTTATTCCCGTGGCCTTGCCGAGTACCAACCATAAGTGTACTCATTCTTGCTTACGCCGTTCGCAGAAGAATCCCGGAGTGGAGTACTTCACCGACTACGAGGAGTTCCGAGGATGCGATCAACCGCCGAAGCCCGTGGAAGATGAAGATGGAGTCGCGTCTTCATAGTTCGTGTAAAGACCTTCGTGTCTACCCTCGTGAGTGTAACGAAAGTTAATAAACCTTTTTGTACGTTTTGAGCAATGTCTTGTGATACTACACTCATGAGTCTATCATATGTGTGAAATTGTGATCCCGGCATACATATGAGATGCATTCGGTTTTTCTACGGAAAATCGGGTGTGACACGACGCCCTTGCCGCCGATGTTTCTCTCGCCCACTTGCTCCCGTGACGAGGCTTCCCCCGAATTCACCAAGGAACTTGAACTCACCGTTCAAAGGGGGGAGGATCCTGTCGAACGTGCTCCCTTGCTCGAAGTTCGGGAGGTTGTTCCCGAAGATCAGGCCCCCTCTCCTTCTTTGGCTACTTTTAACAAGAGTTTTGGTACGTCTCATCGTGGCGAGCTATTAAGTGTTGGTTTCAAGACAACTAGCGTCGGGAGCAAGACGTCCAAAATTTTAACACTATGGAAATCGCCTGTACTTGTTGATGAAACAGGAGGGGAGAGTTCGGAACAACCTGGAGGAGCTGCTCGGGACTCTGAGAAGGGGCCTCACCCTGCTCCTGAAGCCACCCCTTCGTCACAGGGTAAGGTTTCTTCTGGTTCGACGAAAAAGGTCACCATGCAGCACTTCAGCAAACAAGGTTCGTTTCTTTTCATTACCTTTTCGCGCTTTTTCTGATTCTCGAATTTTCGATTTGAAACTTTAATCACGAATTTTTCAGAATTCAAGGACCTTCTTCATTCTTACCCTCCATCAAAGCTGGCGTGTTTTCAAGAAGACTACGCCCTGAAGTATTCTATGCTCGGGAAGGTTGCCGTTGAGCGGCTTGTTGACCAGGAGAAGGTGAACAAGCAACTTTCTCAGGAGTCCAAAGAACTCAAGCGCAGCTTTGCTCTCGCTCAGTCCGCGAACATCGATCTTGAGAAAAAGGTGGCTGAACTAGCGGAGGCCTTGAAGATCAGTCAGGATGAGAAGAAGATTTCTGAGGCAGCGCTCGAGCAGTCCAGGAAGGAGTTGCAGAAGGTACAAAAGGCTCACGAAGACGATCTTAGTTTGATCGAAAATCTTTGAGAGAAACATGAGAGGGCAGCAAAAACTGCCGAAGGTCTTCGCGTTAACAATGCCAACCTCACCAAGTCTTTGAGCACAAAGGATCGAAAAATTCTAGATCTTGAGAAAGCGCTGGCGGAGCAGGATGATACTTCGAAGAAGAACATGTCCGAAATTTTGGAGAAGCTGAAGCTCCTGTTCAAGGAATACAAGAAATCGCTGAACGAGTTTGGCGTTCGTCCTGCTCCTCTTCCGTTTGATATTGGAATTCTCGAATTTATGGACTGGATGGAAACTGAGTTCAAGGCTCTCCCGAAGTTATCTCCGGCGCCAGTGACTTTGCAGCGGCCTTCTCTGTCGAGAGTATACTGAAAATTCTTCATGACTTCGACTGCCCCGATCTAGAGAAGTTCCGCGAAAAGATCTCTCAATTCCCCAGCGCCACGAGCACTTCGATAATTCGAGCTAATGAAGATGTTCAGGCCATTAAGAACAAATTCGCGAGGGAATTCTGGTTTGCCAGCGGAAAGGAGACCGTCAAGGTCATCGCGCGTGCTAAACTTGCCGAGGTAAATTTTTGTACGATTTCGTCGCTTGGACTGGCTATTGATGTCTTAGTTTCTCGAGTTCCCCTTACATTTGCTTCCCTATCCTTCTCAGCTGAACGAGGAGGAAGATCATGAGAATATCGCTGCGTCCCCTGAAGGGTCTACTTCCGGCGAAGATTCTAGCGATTCGGGCGAAGAGGGTTCGGGCGGCAAGAAGAAGCCACGGCAGCGGTAGCGCCGATGAGGGCGCAACGACGACCAAGCTTCTGGGCGCGATGAAAGTTCTCCGAAGGTGGACGTCACAGATTAGATGTTTTATCCGAACCATGCACACTCTCAAGGCTGTCTGTATATTTTGTACATTCACTTAGCTTTTCTGAACAATTGTTTTGTAAACATTAACCTGCGCAGGTACTGCAAGCTGGGCCTGCGCAGGACGTGATGCCATTGTGAATTCATCGGGATAGGATGTTTGTTAGTGGCGAAGCGTGGTGTTTGTTCAAACAAGCTCATCCCGAACAAGACTTCTCTGATTTTTGGCTCGAAACCTCGCTTAAATTTTCTATGGGATGTTTCGATCTTTCTTCCTTTTTCTTGTTTTGTAAGAAGGGAAGTTCTGCATCCGCTACTTCGTGCTCGGCGAATATTCCGAAGATGGAGCCCCTTATCCCCTTAGCAGACGCGTCCGATTTCGCTTACGCTAGCGATGTTGCTGAAGACAATGGTTGTAAACCAGGACATGGTGTGGAACTTTCATTCTAGATTTTTGCACTAACTGCTGTAATCGTTGATGAACTATTTCGAAGTTTTTATGCAAATAAGGCAATGAATACATTTTTTTCTTGAAAAAACATCACCCTCCCCCACCTTGCCATTTTGCATGAAAATTTGAAGGCAAGTTGACGAAGTTTACTATTCGAGTATTTTGATCGAGCATACTTTCACGAGAAATCTTCGTTAGTTTTTGAAAATTTCAACCGTCGTTGCGCAAGTCGACAAAATTTGTTTTCGAATTTTGTGGACTTGATCCGATTGCGTACTTGCCTTGGTTGATACCGCAACCCTCGCTTCCTTCAACCATGATTTTCTACGAATTTCCGCACGAGCCCCTTGCTCTTTTATTACAACAATGTTATCACGAAAAACTTTTCAGCAATTTGCGCTAAAGAAAAATCTGTAAGCAATTCCTTACACATTCACTTGATCGAAATCGTCATGCAAACTTTTCAGTGGAAATCCCTTCGTGGATGGGATTCTAGGCCACAACTTATTGTTGTCTCGGGCCTTTTTGGTGGGAATCCCTTCGTGGGTGGGATTTTAGGCCACAACTTGTTGTTGTCTCGGGCCTTTTTCGGTGGGAATCCCTTCGTGGATGGGATTTTTAGGCCACAACTTGTTGTTGTCTCGGGCCTCTTTTTTCACGATGGAATTCAGGCTATCACGAAGCCTTTCTCATAAACTTTTTCCTTTTTTTCTTTTTTCACGATGGAACTCTGGCTATCACGAAGCCTTTCTCACGAACTTTTTTCTTTTTTCACGATGGAATTCTGGCTATCACGAAGCCTTTCTCACGAACTTTTTTCTTTTTTCACGATGGAATTCTGGCTATCACGAAGCCTTTCTCACGAACTTTTTTCTTTTTTCACGATGGAATTCTGGCTATCACGAAGCCTTTCTCACGAACTTTTTTCTTTTTTCACGATGGAATTCTGGCTATCACGAAGCCTTTCTCACGAACTTTTTTCTTTTTTCACGATGGAATTCTGGCTATCACGAAGCCTTTCTCACGAACTTTTTTCTTTTTTCACGATGGAATTCTGGCTATCACGATTTGGGGGAAGACTCTTTTCATATATATCACAAAGAGTATTTACATAGGATCCGCCTCGTTAAAAACCTTGCCTCTTGATTTAGAGCCCCCTTTGCAAGGAAAAGAGTACGATCCTTATTATTCTAATACAACCAGGAAAAGAAAAGCTAATGTTTTTTCGAAATCACTTATAGACACGTGATTCGGATTTTTTAGTTTTTTAGAATACAAACTTGCAAAAATTGAAAAAACTACTATATGTTACATCTAGCTACAACTGGGGTTTTCATGGGTAATACCTTTTTAGGCTGTCAGCATTCCACGAATACGACAACTCTTCGCCAGTTTGCTCCATTAAGCAAAAAGCCCCTGGCATGTCTGTTTCCCTGGCGATGTAAGACCCTTCCCAAGACTCATGAAGTTTTCCCCGGGTTCTCCCAATTTTTCTTCCTTTTCAACACAAGATCACCAGCTTTGATGTCCTTTCGGACCACCTTCTTGTCTCTCCAAGCCCTTGTCTCTCTTTGGTATTTCTCAATGTTTTCTCGCAGCCTTCAAGGATCGTCGCCTCGATCATGTCCTTTTCCACTTTCTTATCGATTTCCTCTATCTCTTTTCCTTTCAAGACTCTCATGCTTTCATTCTTAATTTCCTCCGGTGTCATAGCCTCAGTGCCGAAAAGTAGGCGAAAAGGCGTGAAACCTGTTGCTCTCGACACTGTGGTGTTGTGAGACGAGATCACCTTCGGTAATTCATCTACCCACTTTCCCTTCTTCTGGTCGAACAAGCATTTCTTGATTCCCGAAAAAATCAGGCCATTGGCTCTTTTAACTGCTCCGTTGGACTGCGGGTGATATACTGACGAAAATTTCGCCTGGGTGCCCAATGTTTTGCAATATTCTTTGAAGGTGTAGCAATGAACTCGTTTGCCATTGTCAACGCTAGTTCTCTAGGAACCCCGAACCCGTAGACTATGTTCGCTAAAAGAATTTCGAACCGTTGTTGCTTTGATATTCGCAAGTGGTTTTGCCTCCGAGGACCAGGAGCGTCCCGGTGGCTCGGTGGATGACCGCTCCTTAGTGATGAGTGATTGACAACGGGTGTTGGACCGACTCTTGGCTTAGTGCGCAGTGTAGGCCGCGGCCTAGTTCGTGTTGTTGCGGTGAAGAACGGGCGCGAAAGGTCTTCGACCTTGAGGGGCCTCCGGGAGATGGAGAGACAAGTAGGCTCGGTTCGAGGGACCCGGTGGACAGCGGGACTGAGTGCGGGCCACATGGTGGCGACACAAGCAAGACGAAGTCATGGACAAGTGAGCCGGTGCATGGTGGCGGTCAAGTCAAGTGGTTTGGCGGGAGGCCGGACCGGCACACGGGGTTTGGTGGTTTACCCACAAAACCATCGGCGGACGGTTTCTTGGTTTGGGCCTCAAAACCAAGTCCGAGGGCCCAACACGATGGAGACGGGATCCGGCGTGTCGGGAAGCTTCGAAGCGGAGGACACGCGGCGGGATCGCATGGCTTGCGTCGGGAGGACGCGGGGTGCGGCAAAGGCGTGGCCGTCCGATGGCAAGACCCACAAACATTACCAAAATGCCCCTACGTGGGTTGTATCGCCGTAGTGTAGTTAGGGGTAGTCGAGTCATTTACCACTCCGGCGGGACTCGATATATAAGCCTGGAGTGTGTGTTGATGGCTCTCTCTCTCGCGACTTAGGGTTTCATTTGCTCCCTCCTCTTTCTCATTTTCGTAGCTATTTTTCTTCCTATTTTCTCTAGGCTAGCATGAGAGCTTCATGAGAGATTTGTTGAGAGGGATGGATGCTAGGGCGGCATGCTAGACCTTGTGAATCTTTCCCGGTTTGTATAGAAGATTCGGGGTTGTTTTTCGTGGCTTTTTGTGCTTATTTTCGTGCCTTTGTTCCCGGTGTGATTCCGCGGATTTGAGTGAGTTTCTTCCCGGATTTCTTTGAGGGAAACATGGATAGATGTCTTGTGCATCTTTGTGCTTGATCTTGTGCCCTCAAACGCCGGAAACTACTTCGATTCGTGAGTTTTCGTTCGGTGCTCTAGGTTTTGGTGGTGCTCAAAGGATTCGCGATTCCCGGTGATTTAGGGAGTTAGGAGGCAAGATTTTTGGGCTATAGCATCCTTGTGTGACGCTTTTCAAGTACCCAAACCCTTGTCTCCACAACTTCAACCGTTTGGGAAATCCGATGATGATTTGGGGGAGTTGACTTTCGAGGTCGGGCATTTTTCTCGTTCGTCCGAGCCTCGCGGACGGTCCGCGGCCTCCGGGCGGACGGTCCGTGCCGCTCGAGTTCGTCCCGAGTTCTTCGTGTTCTTGCTCGTCCTTTGTTTCGATCCGTTGTGATTTTGGTTTTTGGTTGGACGAAGTTTCGGACGGTCCGCGGTGTCGGGCGGACGGTCCGCGGGTGCTTGGCGGACGGTCCGCGTGCTCCCCGCGGACGGTCCGTGGCACGGGGGTGTCTTTGGGTCGTTCGTGTAAATTAACGGACGGTCCGCGGCTAAGGCCGGACGGTCCGCGGCCCGGTGCGGACGGCGCCCGCGGTACCTCGCCGGACGGTCCGCCCCTCCCGCGCGGACGGTCCGCCGCAGCCCGTGTGCTTTGCTTCTTGGTTCGATTCCTTCCTCCCCTTTCTAGTGCTCCCGCGTGTGCTTCGAGGAATCGTTCCTAAGGCTAGAGGTTGATCCATAATCTCGTGGTCTTGGCGATTGGTGCGTGATTCGATCCATCGCTTGTGTGTGACCGGGTTTTGAGTAGGACATAGGCCGGTTCTTTGGGAAGAATTTTTACCGCTCCTATTCACTCCCCCCCCTCTCTAGTCGCCATCCGATCCTTCAATTGGTATCGTAGCTTGGTGCGGATTCTTTGCGACTTTGACAAGTCTCGAATCCTAAGATGGCGTACGTTGAGCGGGGCGGTCCGCCGCACTTCGATGGCAAGGGTTACCACAAGTGGGCGGCTCGTATGATGATTTTTCTTCGAGGAAAGCTGTTGGATTTTATTGTGCTTGACAAAACCTATGCTATTCCGGTCAACATCCATACTCTTATGGTGACCGATGCCGATGCCAAGGCCAAGTATGAGGCTAATGCAAAAGCCGTTGATCACTTGTGCCGAGCTTGTGTGATCCGCAGTTTGAGCGTGTTCGCCATTTGAATCTTGCTTGGCAAATTTGGGATAAGTTGGAGGTTGCTCACGGTGGTGATAACCATGTGAAGGCTCGCCTCTTTGTCTCTTACCGGATGCAATATGAGAATTTCACTCCACTTCCCGGTGAGGACATTGATGCGATGTTTCGCAGGTTCACCGCCATCGTGAACAACATGAAGGCAAATGTTGAGGTTTTTCCGTATTCCGAGCATGATCGAGCTTTGAAGCTCTTGCATGTCTTGGATCCAAATGTTTGGGGTGCTAAGGTTGAGGCCATCAAGGAGTCCGGGAATTATTTGACTATTGAGTTGGATGACCTCTTTTCTAAGTTCAAGTCGGCCGAGGTTGACGGAAGATGCTATCCAAGCATGAGGGCTCGACCGACCATAGTCTTGCTCTTGTGGGAGGATCAAAGGGCAAATCTAACCCTTCCCCGTCGACGCTTTTTTGTCCTCTCTTATGTCCATTCCGGATGAGGAGTTTGATGTGGCCGGGCGAGGAGGAGCCGGCCTTGATCTCAAGAAGATTTGAACGACTACACGAGAGTCGGAGGAACGCAAGGCGGAGCTCGTGGACGTGCTACAAGTGTGGCAAGCATGGCCACTTCATCGCCGAGTGCCCGAAGCGGAGGAGAACAAGTACAAGGTGAACGAGTACAAGGCGCACCCGAGGCGTGAAGACAAGCACTCCTCCAAGGGCGGGCACTTCAACAAGTCCAAGAGCAAGGACAAGGACAAGCGGCGACCGAGCAAGAGCACCTACAAGAAGAACAAGGCAAGAGCGATGGTGGCCGGTGCGAGCGACGTCGACTCAAGCTCAAGCGAGGAGCGCTCAAGCTCAAGCGGCGAAGATGAAGACGCCGGGAGGCGCAGTGGCAAGAAGAGTGCAAGCCGGAACCTCGCCGGGCCGAGCCGTGTGGCGCTCGAGGGCTTTTGTGGCATGGCCCATAGCTCGAGCAAGAAGAAGAGTGTGAAGGAGGACGGCGACTCCGACTCGGAGGATGAGGTAAACCGTGATCCCGACTCTTTGCTTGCCGAGATTGCTAGGTTGAATGGTTTGCTTGATAACCGTGATAGTGTGCCGAGAGATGCCAAAAAGATGAGGAAAGATCTTAGGGCTCGGCTTGAGAATGCTAGTGAGAAAGTAGGAGAGTTAGAGTCAAAATTGCTTGAATTGAAACTTGAGAATGACTCTTTGAAACTTGCTCCTACTTCTCCCCGATGATGTTGAATGTGTTGAATGTGATGCTTGGTTGAATAAGATTAAACTCGCTTAATGAGAAGAATGCTTCTATTTTGGCTCAACTAGATGCTCTTAGGACTCGAACATGATGAGCTTAAGGCTAGACCTACTTTGCTTGGTGCTTGCAAATCATGTCCTACTATGCATGCTAAGCTTGTCGATGCTCGTTCTACCATCGCTCTTTGGAAGCATCTTTGAAATCTCCCGTTGCAAATGCATGTTCTAGCCGTGATGAAGTCACTTTGCGTAATCTTGAACTTACTTCCCGTTTGGATGTCATCTATGAGGAGAATGACTATTTGAGGAAGGTGTTGGGTTGGTTGTCTGGCGCGGAACCTCAATTGAAAATCATGATTGAGGAGTTCAAGAGAGCCGATGGTCGTGGTTTGGGGTTTGAGAAGTTGGGTGAGAAAGTGGGAGAGAACAAAGTGGGGAGAGTGTGTACGAGAAGTGTGTTGAGTCTAACCCCGGTTTGAGGTGATCGGAGAGATTCAAGTCCCACTCCCAAAAGCACCCAAGAACTCTTTCACACCAAAGCCCAACCATCTTTGCAACAAGCTTGACACAACCCAAGATCCACCCAAATTCCCACCTAAGACAAATGATTTCCAGAAACCAGTGAAGTTTGTGGGTGAGAAGGGTGAGAAGCCTAGAGAGAAGCCGTAGCCAAAACCAAAACCCATCCCCTTCAGTGTGAGTATTGTGGCAAGGAGAGGCATCTTGCGCAGTTTTGCTACAAGAGGAAGAGGGATGAGAGGCTTGCTAGGGAGCAAGCGAACCGGACAGTATCGCCGGCCCTCGCGGTATTCCCCGAGCCTAGAGTGCCACTTCCACGGGGTGTGGGAAGTGTGAGGAGTGTTGGCGGTGTTCCCACGTAAAGGTGGTGGTGAGAGGTTTGTCGGGAGAGATGATGGTGTGCGTGCCGGTGAGAGGTTTGGTCGGGCTCGTGGTGGTTTTGCCGGACGTCCTCCTACTCGTCCTCGCACGGGTTTAGGGGAGATGATCGCAGCTTTGGGTTCCGCAGGAACTACGGACCATGTTTTCCCCCCTCGTGGTGCTCGTACTCCTCCCATGGGACATGGGAAGTTTGGTGGCAAGGGAGTGATGTTTGCTAACCCCTCTTTTGAGCGAGATGGCTCGACACCGGTTTAACTTTCTCTCGTGCTAACCCCGGTGTCGAGTCGCTAGCTCATTCTCGTTCTTGCTTCGACCGCAGCAGTGAGGCTTGGAGAACATTTGGTTGATCGACTCCGGTGTTCGCGACACATGACCGGAGATAAGAAGTGGTTCTCCGGCCCTCACCCCGGTGAAGGAAAAGGTGTACATTACATTTGGGGACAATGGACGAGGTAGGGTGCTTTCGGAGGGTGTTGTGCATGTGAGTGACAAGGTAACGTTGAAGAGAGTGGCTCTTGTGAAGTCTTTGGGTTTTAATTTGCTTTCGGTTTCCCGCTTGCTTGATGAAGGTTTTGAGGTGCGTTTCAAGTCCGGCGAGTCTCGTTTGCTTGATTCTCGAGGTGATCTTGTCCGTATGATCATCCCCGAGGGTCGATTTTCGTGGCCGATTTCTCTCGTTCTTTGGGTCCTCGCTCGCCGTTTGATGGCCGGTCCTTCTTCTGATTTGTGGAAATGGCATAGGCGGTTGGGACACTTGAGCTTTGATTTGGTTTCCCGCTTGAGTGATCTTGACCTTGTCCGAGGATTGCCGAAGTTGAAGTTTGAGAAGGATTTGGTTTGTGCTCCTTGTAGGCATGGTAAGATGGTAGCCACTCCCCATCCACCCCTGACCGATGTCATGACCGAGCGTCCGACGTAGCCGTTGCATATGGACCTTGTTGGGCCGCCTCGAGTTCGCTCGGTGGGTGGGAAGTGGTATGTCCTTGTTGTGGTGGACGATTACTCTCGCTATGCCCGGGTGTTCTTCTTGGAGGATAAGAGTGAGACTTTTGGCTTTGTTCGAGATCCGATCGTGAGGTTGAAAAATGAGAGGCATGGGAATGCTATTCGAGCTATCCGCAAGGATAATGGCTCGAGTTCAAGAACTCTCGTTTTGATGCCTTTTGTCGTGATCTAGGTCTTGAACATCGCATTCGACCCCTTATGTGCCCCCTTAAAATGGAGTCGTGGAAAGGAAAAATCGGACTCTTTGTGAGATGGCTAGGACGATGCTCGATGAGCACAGGACTCCTAGGAGGTTTTGGGCTGAGGCGGTCAATACAGCTTGTCATGTTTCCAATCGGATTTTATTGAGAGCTTTCAAGAAGAAGACCTGTTACGAGCTTATGCATGGTCGGGCACCCAAGGTGATGAAGAGATGGCCGAGGACCTCTTTGAGAAGGAGAAAGATGAAGATGGAGATGATGATGGGGAGAACCATGCGCCTGAAGCTGAGCATGTACCCACTACTTCCCCTACGACCACTTTGGAGCATGGACCGTCTACTTCATGGACAACGACGGTGCAACAAGAGGACCAGGCGAGAGAAGCTGAAGTTGAGGGGGAGGTAGTCTCGAGGCGTGAGGCTCCCCGGCGGATTCAAGAAGTGCATCCCCTGTCGAAGATCATTGGGAACATCGATGAACGCACTACACGGCCGAGGTCCGGGAATTCCTCTCATTTTGCTCATGCTTGCTTTTGTTGCCACTTTTGAGCCCAAGGACATTGGACATGCTTTATCCGATGCAAACCGGGTCAATTCTATGCATGAGGAGTTGGAAAATTTTGAGAGGAACCGTGTGTGGGAGTTAGTTGAACCACCTCCAAATTGCCATCCCATAGGAACCAAGTGGGTTTGGAAGAACAAAGAGGGAGAGAATGGGATGGTTGTGAGGAACAAGTCCGTACTTGTTGCTCGGGGGTTTAGTCGAAGGAGGGGATCGACTATGAGGAGACCTTTGCTCCCGTGGCCCGTCTTGAGGCAATTCGGATCCTTCTAGCCTTTGCCGTGGCTAAAGGGTTCAAGTTGTTTCGTATGGACGTGAAAAGTGCTTTTCCGAATGGGGTCATAGAGGAGGAGGTGTATGTGAAGCAGCCACCTGGGTTTGAGAGCGAGTTGTACCCACACAGGGGTATACGGTTGAAAAGGGCTCGTATGGGTTGAAACAGCGCGCCCGTGCTTGGTATGGGAGATTGAGAGGTTTTCTTTTGAGCGAGAGGGTTTGTGATGGGTACCGTGGATAGAACCTTGTTTCTCCTCAAGCATGGAAATGACTTGCCGATTGTTCGGATATACGTGGATGATATTGTCTTTGGTGGCTCGTCACATAACCTTGTTGCCAAGTTTGCGCAGATGAGATGAGCGGGAGTTCGAGATGAGCATGATGGGCGAGTTGCGTATTTTCTCGGCCGCGTATCAAGCAAGTGAAGGATGGTACATTTGTGCACCAAACCAAGTACACGAAAGACATGCCGAGGAAGTTCCGTATGCAAGATGTGAAGCCGATGTCGACTCCCATGGGGAGTACGGCAACTTTGGATGCGGATGAGGATGGAGAACCGGTGGACCGGCGGGAGTACGGGAGCATGATCGGCTCCCTCCTCTACTTGACGGCGACGAGGCCGGACATACGCTCGGCGTGTGTCCGTGCGCTCGCTTTCGTGCTTCGCCGAGGACATCACATCGACAGGCCGTCAAGAGGATTTTCGGTGTATCTACGGTCCGCCTCGGTCTTGGCCTTTGGTATTCTTCCTCCTCGACTCGTCTCTTCATGGTTTTTCCGATGCGCATTTTGCCGGTTGTCGAGTCGAGAGGAAGTCTACTTCGGCACTTGTCGGTTTCTTGGTTCTTCGTTGGTCTCATGGTCTTCCCGCAAGCGAGCCTAGTGTAGCTCGCCCTACCACGGAGGCGGAGTATGTTGCCGCCGCGAGTTGTTGTTCCCACCGCCGTGGATTTCATACACTTTGAGAGACTTTGGTGAGGAGTGCACCCGTATCCCACTTTTTTGTGATAGCACTAGTGCCATAAGCGTAGCCAAAAACCCGGTGCTTCACTCCGTAACCAAACACATAGAGGTGAGGTATCATTTCCTGAGGGACAATGTGGAGAAAGGAACCATTGTTTTGAGCCATGTCCCTACCCAAGATCAGCTAGCCGACATCTTTACAAAGCCTCTCGACCAAGCTACATTTGTGCGCTTGCGGGGGGAACTTGGGGTTTGTTGCCCGTTCTAGTTGATTCTTGGTGGATTTCTTTTTGTACCATATGTATCATACCATGTTTACTTTGATGTATATACATGCTTTGCTTGCTGTACAAACCATGGTAGGATAGCCATCTTGTCATATATCATGTTGCATTTGTATCATATTGCATTTTAGGATGATGAGCTTCTTTCATATGCCATATTTGAGTCTCTTTGGCTATTTGTGAGATATTGGTTATATGTGTGGAGAAATGGTGATGTGAGGCTATGCTCTTGGAATATTTGAGATATATGTGTGGTGAGATAGCCCCTTTTGAAATAAATGCTTAAATTGACTAATTTTTGATGAAATTTGCTCCACTCGTGTGTAGTTGTGTATCCATGTCACAGTTTGGTCTAAATGTGCTTTTCATGCTTAGATTGTGCTTGGATGCCTGTTCTTGCATTTGGGCCAAAGGCCGGATATCATTGTGAATGTTTAGCCTATGTTGCATTCGTGGGGGAGCATAAGCTTCTTTTTGCCGCAAAGGCACTTCATGTACCATGAAATGACTTAATCTTGAAAAGAAGTGTATAATGCTCGAAAAATGCTCCATCAATCATGTCTATGCTTAAAATGTCTTATCTTTCACATATGGGTGCAAAACATGTTGCATGATGTCCACCGATGGAGAAGTCTCCCCGAAGTGGACACATGGCTCATGAGCTTTGACATGACATGCTTTGCTTTATGGGTGTTTGCCATGATCTTTTGCTGAGAATTTGATATCCTTGTATGATCTTTAAATGGTATGCATGTTTGTGGCTCAAGTGTGACATGGATAGGCTTTTACATGTGAAGCGAGCCTTCTTTTGGTAAAACTGCTTAAATCTGAAAATTTTGCTTTGTCACATGCTTGTATTTTCATATATTACTTGTGGCAATGCTTTGACTATGCTATGATTCATGTGTGTGATCTTTGTCTCATTTTTAGCCTTTGACACTAGATTTGGCCTATTTGAGAAGCTCATGTAGATGTTTATATGCTTTGCTTTGCATTTCGCATTTTCACCTTGATTCATACATTGTCAACAAGGGGGAGAGCTTTATGAAAATTCGGAAGAGGTGAGCTGAAATTTGGGAGTTTGCATGAGTTTGCATCCACATGTTCAGGGGGAGGCATTTGTTCAGGGGGAGCTTTCTTGCTGTTTTCGGTGTGGATTTTGTGCTTTGCTTGGCTTGTGACCTTTCTTTGCCTTTCTTCGGTTTTGGTCATGAGTTGAGCTTCTTCGTTTTTCTTTCTTCTTCTTTTCTCTTTTACTCTGAATTTCATTTCGCGTTGTGTGTTGTCAATGCACTCATCAAGGGGGAGATTGAGGACCAGGAGCGTCCCGGTGGCTCGGTGGATGACCGCTCCTTAGTGATGAGTGATTGACAACGGGTGTTGGACCGACTCTTGGCTTAGTGCGCGAGTGTAGGCCGCGGCCTAGTTCGTGTTGTTGCGAGGTGAAGAACGGGCGCGAAAGGTCTTCGGCCTTGAGGGGCCTCCGGGAGATGGAGAGACAAGTAGGCTCGGTTCGAGGGACCGGTGGACAGCGGGATCGAGTGCGGGCCACATGGTGGCGACACAAGCAAGACGAAGTCATGGACAAGTGAGCCGGTGCATGGTGGCGGTCAAGTCAAGTGGTTTGGCGGGAGGCCGGACCGGCACGCGGGGTTTGGTGGTTTACCCACAAAACCATCGGCGGACGGTTTCTTGGTTTGGGCCTCAAAACCAAGTCCGAGGGCCCAACACGACGGAGACGGGATCCGGCGTGTCGGGAAGCTTCGAAGCGGAGGACACGCGGCGGGATCGCATGGCTTGCGTCGGGAGGACGCGGGGTGCGGCAAAGGCGTGGCCGTCCGATGGCAAGACCCACAAACATTACCAAAATGCCCCTACGTGGGTTGTATCGCCGCTAGTGTAGTTAGGGGTAGTCGAGTCATTTACCACTCCGGCGGGACCCGATATATAAGCCCCGGAGTGTGTGTTGATGGCTCTCTCTCTCCGCGACTTAGGGTTTCATTTGCTCCCTCCTCTTTCTCATTTTCGTAGCTATTTTTCTTCCTATTTTCTCTAGGCTAGCATGAGAGCTTCATGAGAGATTTGTTGAGAGGGATGGATGCTAGGGCGGCATGCTAGACCTTGTGAATCTTTCCTGGTTTGTATAGAAGATTCGGGTTGTTTTTCGTGGCTTTTTGTGCTTATTTTCGTGCCTTTGTTCCCGGTGTGATTCCGCGGATTTGAGTGAGTTTCTTCCCGGATTTCTTTGAGGGAAACATGGATAGATGTCTTGTGCATCTTTGTGCTTGATCTTGTGCCCTCAAACGCCGGGAAACTACTTCGATTCGTGAGTTTTCGTTCGGTGCTCTAGGTTTTGGTGGTGCTCAAAGGATTCGCGATTCCCGGTGATTTAGGGAGTTAGGAGGCAAGATTTTTGGGCTATAGCATCCTTGTGTGACGCTTTTCAAGTACCCAAACCCTTGTCTCCACAGCTTCAACCGTTTGGGAAATCCGATGATGATTTGGGGGAGTTGACTTTCGAGGTCGGGCATTTTTCTCGTTCGTCCGAGCCTCGCGGACGGTCCGCGGCCTCCGGCGGACGGTCCGCGCCGCTCGAGTTCGTCCCGAGTTCTTCGTGTTCTTGCTCGTCCTTTGTTTCGATCCGTTGTGATTTTGGTTTTTGGTTGGACGAAGTTTCGGACGGTCCGCGGTGTCGGGCGGACGGTCCGCGGGTGCTTGGCGGACGGTCCGCGTGCTCCCCGCGGACGGTCCGTGGCACGGGGGTGTCTTTGGGTTGTTCTCGTGTAAATTAACGGACGGTCCGCGGCTAAGGCCGGACGGTCCGCGGCCCGGGTGCGGACGGTCCGCGGTACCCGGCCGGACGGTCCGCGAGGCTCTTGCGGACGGTCCGCCCCTCCCGCGCGGACGGTCCGCCGCAGCTCGTGTGCTTTGCTTCTTGGTTCGATTCCTTCCTCCCCTTTCTAGTGCTCCCGCGTGTGCTTCGAGGAATCGTTCCTAAGGCTAGAGGTTGATCCATAATCTCGTGGTCTTGGCGATTGGTGCGTGATTCGATCCATCGCTTGTGTGTGACCGGGTTTTGAGTAGGACATAGGCCGGGTTCTTTGGGAAGAATTTTTACCGGCTCCTATTCACTCCCCCCCCTCTCTAGTCGCCATCCGATCCTTCAGCCTCCACCCACTTTGTGAAATAATCGACCGCAATAGCCGCGAATCGGCAATTGCCCCGAGCCGTTGGCAACGGGCCCACTAGGTCCATTCCCCACCTTTGCAGAGGCCAAGTCGGTGGGAATTAAGTGAACTCGGCATTGAAGGCAAATTCGTTGATTCGCCGTTTTCTGGCATGCTTCACACTCGCCGAACTAATGTCTTGGCATCAATGTTTATGGTGGGCCAATAGAATCCCCGCTTATTGCCTTTCCGGCCAAAGCCCCGGTGCCTATGTGCGCCCCACGAAACCACCGTGAATTTCCTTTAGAAGCTCCCGACCTTTTTCGGAGGTGATGCACCACAGCCAAGGTTCAGTGACTCCTGATTTGTACAGTTCTCCATTCACTACTGTATAGCCCCGTGCCCTTTGCTTTAATCTTTTCTCTTCTAACTCATCTTGTGGTTCATAATGTCCTCTCAAATAAGCCATGATTTCTGCTCTCCAATCGGGAGTCTCCACTACATTCACGATTTTGGCCATCGAATCCTTGATGGACGGTTCTCTGATGATTTCGAAGAACACATCCGGGGGTAGTTCTTGATTTCTAGCTGCTGCTTTCGCCAACTTATCTGCCTCATTGTTGTCATCCCATGGGATATGCTGGACTGAATAGACTTTGAAGTGTTTTTCCATTTCCCTTACTTTTTCTAGATACTTCATAAGAATGGGATTTCTTGCTTCGCTTTCTTTCTCGATATGTTCTTGGATCACTTTCGAATCCGTTCTGATTATGAAGGTCTGCTGCCCCAAGGCTCTCATTTTCCTTAATGCCAACAGAAGAGCTTCGTATTCCTTTGTGTTATTCGTGGAATGTTCGTTGTTCGCGAATACAAGCCGAGCTGCGTATCTTATGACTACGCCCGTCGGGGACGTCACGACAGCCGAAATTCCGACCCCCTTGTAACACCAGGCCCTGTCGCACCGTACTATCCAAGGTTCAGGTGCATTTTCCTCGAAGTTCTGAGTAGGTGAAGTCCAGTCCACGACAAAATCTGCCAGAACTTGCGATTTTATTGCACTTCTTCTCTCAAAGTCCACCACATACTCAGAGAGTTCAGCGCCCCACTTGATGATTCGGGTGGATGCCTCTCTATTTGCGAACAGATCATTCAGTGGCTGGTTGGTGATGACTCTTATCCTGTGACCCTCGAAGTAGTGCCTTAGCTTCCTTGCTGCCATAATGACCACATATGCGATTTTTTCCAGTTCGGAATAGAAGATCTTGGAGCCAGACAAAGCTTCAGAAGCAAAGTAAACAGGAATTTGTTTGAGTTTTCCTTCCTCTTCCTTTTCTTGCACTAGCACCGCACTTACTGCCGAATTTGATGCAGACACATATAGCAGAAGTGGTGATTTTGACTCGGGAGGACAGAGCTTGGTCATATTGTACAAGTAATCTTTCAATTCTTGGAAGGCTCGTTTCTGAGGTTCGGACCACTGGAAATTCTTGGCACTTCGGAGAACTTGGAAGAATGGTAAGCTTCTTTCTGCAGCCTTGGGGATGAATCTGTTAAGGGCAGCCACTCTCCCTGTCAGCTTCTGCACATCCTTCACTGAAACTGGGTCTTGCATTTCCACCAAAGCCCTGATCTTGTCGGGATTCGCCTCTATGCCCTTTGTTGAAACTAGACATCCGAGAACTTTCCCCCTGTGAATGCCGAATACACATTTCTCCGGTTCGAGTTCGGGTTCGCCGCTCTCATATTCGCGAATGTTTCCGCCAAATCACCGATGTGATCTTTTCTTCCGAACACTTTTGACGACTATATCGTCCACATACACCAAGATGTTCCTCTCAGAATCGGGGATGAAGTACTATTGCTATCATTCTTGAGAATGTACATCCTGCGTTCTTTAGCCCCTCTGGCATTCTCACGAAACAAAATGTTCCGAATGGGGTGACGAAGCTTGTCTTTTCTTCGTCCTCTTTACGGACCCTTATCTGATGATACCCAGAGAACATGTACAGGAGTGATAGCATTTCACTGTTGGCTGCATCATCTACGATTTTGTCTACCCTTTCCAAGGGGAAATCGTCTTTTTTTGCATGCCTTGTTCAAATCTGTGAAGTCCACACACATTCTCCACTTTCCATTTTTCTTCTTGACTGGTACTGTGTTGGCTAACCAGACCGGGTACTTCACCTCTCTGATTACTTGCGCGTCTTGCAATCTCTGAACTTCAGATTCCACTGCTTTCACTTTTTCTTTGGACATTTTCTGAAGTTTCTGCTTCTTGGGAGGTATTTTTTCGTCTGTCTCCAGGGCATGTTCGATGATGTCTCTATCCACACCTTGCGGGTCCTTAGCCGACCATGCGAAAACATCTTTGTTTTTGTTCGGGAATTGTACGAGATCTCTCGTCCTCTTCGACCGAGGTGCGCCCCTATTGTGATCGCTCTATCGGGCATGTCGTCCAGATACACTTTCTTGGTTTCGCCATCTGCAGCTATTTCAATTTTTTCTTTATCCAGCTTGGCCTCTTCGTAAGTTTCCTTCTTATCATCAGCTGTTTTCAACTGGTACACATTCGTTTGGCCGGCATGTGGCCTTTTTCTATGTTTGTGGCCTCTTGTTGATTGCCGAACACCGTGATGACCCCTTTGGGCACGGGCATTTTCATGCATAAGAACTGCTACCTTATGACTGCGTCAAACTTGTTCATGAAACCTCTGCCGAAAATCGCGAGATACGGGTGGTAAATGTCAACCACATCGAAAGTGAGACTCTCCGTTCTGGCATTTTCGAGATCTCCGAAGGAAATCGAGAGTGATATCTTTCCAACCGGCTTGATGGGCTTTCCTCCGAACCCTTGCGGCGGGTACTGCGGGGGGGTCCAACATGTGCCGGCTCGCATTCATCTTTTCGAAAGTCTTCAAGAACAAGATATCCGCCGAACTTCCATTGTCAACTAGGACTTTTCCTATGACCCACCCGGCCTATGTTCACCTCAAAGACCATGGCATCATTGTGAATCGCGGATTTCAACCTCGAAATCTACTTCGTGAAGGTGATTGGCACCTTTGCCCACTCCGGACGTGCAGCTGGGCCGTCATTGATGATGGTGTTTACAGACCTGAACTAATTGCTTCTTTGCTTCTTGGTCTCGAATTCCATAGCTGACCCGCCTGTGATTGGCATGATCGTCCCGAACGATGGCAATGCTTTGGAGTTCTGAGGTCCCGAACTTGACTGAGGCCTTGACGAACTTTCTGGAGGTGGTGGCAAGATTTCCCGAATGGGTTGTGGTTGCTGGATTGACTGGATTGCTTGCGATTGAGGGAAAAATTGATGCGACGGCTGCCACACTGACTGTGGTTGCGGGAATTGCTGAACTGGGACAGAACTTGACTGTGAGTTCGCGAATTGCGGCTGCCAAAAATTCGGGCGAAATTGGCTTGGCATTGAGGATGCGATGCTCATTAGCGCCTTCTCTTGCTGAATTCTTGCCATGTTCTTCTTCGTTTCTGGGCACCCTTCGGTGCTATGGCCCCTCCCATGATACTGGCAATAGAAGTAAGGATCTTTTGGGTTATGGTTCGTGAGTCTCGGGGGTCCTCTTCCTCTCCCCCTTCCTCTGGGATTGAACCCTCCCCTGGTGCTTGGCCTGTTGCTTTGTTCAGGTTGTGGATTTCCGACGTTGTTGACATTTCGCGGATCTTCGGGATGGTGCTCTCCATGTCATCTCTCTCGTTGCCTGTCTTGCCTCGTTCCACTCGGCTACTCTCTTGCGATGGTCATCATCGGACAAAATTTACTCTTCCAATTCGCGAAAAAGTTCTTCAACCGACTTGGGTTTCTTTCTAGTGAGATGCGAAGCTGTTGGCCCTGGAGTGAGGCCCTTGATTAACGCATTGATTGTTGTTTTTTCATCAGCTTCGGGGATTTGAGATCTTTGTTGCATGAACCTTCTCACAAAGTTCCGTAGTGGCTCTCTGTCTTTCTGCAAGAAGTTGTACAAATCTGATGCTTCCGCAGTTGTGTCGTGGAACATCTGAAATGCTTGCATGAACTTTGTCTTGAGATCTACCCACCCCGTATGACCGAGTGTGGAGGCAAGAGAGTACCAATTCGATCGGTCCTTCGCAAGCAATGATGAAGGATTTGGCCAGTGCAACATCATCCCCTCCTGCCGAATTCACGACTAGTTCATATCTCATGATGAATTGCCTAGAGTTTCCGAAGCCGTTGTATTTGGGGAGAGAGACAAAGGGCTTAAACTTCGGCGGCCAAGGTGTTGTTTGTAGCCCAATAGACGCGGCGATTCCGAATCCACGAAGTGTGAGATTCCGTTTCCCGCGAAGAAGTTTTCTTTCGGGGGTTCTCTTGCCGGCCCGCAGTTCGGTGCGGTGATTCCCGCCACGGGAACTCGTTCTCTTGTTCTTTCATCTCATCGATTTCTCTCTCGTATCACTTCAATTTGCTCTTTTGCTTTGTTTAGTTGCTCTAGCTTTTCGCAGATTTTTCTCTTCGCTTGCAATCGACTTGCGAATTTTTCCTTGTCTTTCTCGTTGCTTCGTATCTTTTGCCGAACCCTTTCTAGCTCCCTCGTCTATGGTGTCATCATCGTCCTCGACATTCTCAAATTCTTGTTGTTCGGCAAGTTGTTCTTGGGTGTGGGCCGTCTTTTCTCGCTCTTGCTTTCATCGCAGCTCGAGCTTCGCTCTCCGCTCTTGGTCCGTTGTGTTAGAAGGTTCAGGAACGAAAGAGGTTTCATTCCTTTGGGTAGGATGGTGATCGTCTCGATTTGCTTCTGCTGGAACGTTCTTCTTGGATTTCTTCTGAGGTGGCATCGTGAGCTTTTCTTCGGCTGGAACACGGTGGGCGCCAATGTTGGGGGGGGGTTACTTGAAAAATTCGGATGATTCCCCTAACACGAGAGAGAGAGAGAGTTCTTAACATGTTCAAATACAAAGTAAGAGCGCTGAGAGACTGTGATTCCCTCAGCAGATTACACAACTTCCCAAAAATCTGAATCCGTTTACACGTACCCTCGCGCCCCCTTTTATAGGGAGATGAAGGGACTTTTACATTCCCAAAACACCCTCAAGCTCAGAGAATATTCCTAGTGTGAACGCATACAAGAATGTATTTCTCGTCTAACACATTTACAAGTCTGCCACTAGTTCACACTCAAAACCCGGACTTTTTGGGACAACAACTTTGGCTTTGCTTCTTCGTAGGTTCGTGAATGTCTTCACGCGTGACTCTCGAACAGGTCCCCGACAGATTCCCGAATCAGCCTTTGCTTCTTCGTCGTTTCGTGAATGTCTTCACGCGTGACTCCCGAACTGGGTCCCCGACAGATTCCCGAATCAGCCGCCCTCCGAAGTTCGCGCCACCGCCAGCTTGAGGTTCCGGGCTTCTGCATGTTCGCGACTCCACGTCTTCACTGAATCAAGAACCCCGAACTTCACATATTCGCGAATCCGAGGCTTCGCAGGTTCCAGGCCTCCGAAAATCGTGAGTTCCCTGTTCCTGAAAAACATGTCTCAAGAACTTTGTCAAACCTAACGTTCGAGGGTGACGGGTTTTCCTGAATTCCCCAACAATGACTATGAAAGTTTGCTCCCATATGCCTCATGCACCACCTGCTATGCACATCTGGCCATTGTGCTGCTCTGTAACGCTCTTGACTACCTTCTTTGATATCACTAATGGCCTGCAAAATACCTTTGTGTCTATCGTGTATCACACACACGTTTGACACATCTCCCACCACCATTTGCTTCAATCTATCCAGAAACTAATACCAACTATCACCATTCTCTCCCTCTGCAAAAGCAATTGCCAATGGCAACAACTGAATGTTGCCATCTGCAGCCACAACTGTAAGGATTGTGCCCTTCTATTTTCCTGTTAGGAATGTGCCATCTATGCAAATAACTGGTCGACTGTGTTTGAATGCAGCAATAGCAGTACCTAATGCTAAGAATGCCCGCTGCAAGACTTGCTTCCCTGGCCTTGACACATGATCATAAGCCTTGATATCATAATAACTACCAGGATTTAGCGCAGCAATTGTGTTTAGCAACCGAGGCAGGTTGTCATAGGATGCTTCATAAGTTCCCCACATCATCTCCATTACCTTCTTCTTTGCCATGTATGCCTTACCATAACTTATGTGATACCTAAATTTCTCCTCAATTGCCAAGATAATGGACTTAGGCTCAAAAGCAGGATTTTTCGCAATCTTAGCAAACATCTTGCATCCAGTTGCTCAAGTAGACATGTGTGATCCACAACAGATTTAATCTCCCAATATTTTTTAACTTGCCCTTGGAAGTATACACTCGAAAAGGACAGGTGGGCTTCAGACATTTTACATCATATATATGTGGAGAACTCTTCACTACCCTGAACTCTCTCTGCAAAGTGAGGGTGGACCACCTCTTCACTGCATCCTTCACCTCAACTGCACTCTTATACATGGCGCCAACAGAAACTGCATTTTCTCTATACTCCCAGGCCACATTCTCACCAGCATTGACATATAGTTGTGAAATTGTAACTGTCCCAATCCCTTGGAACTAGCGGAGGATTCCTCTTCCAACCCACGTTCTTCTCCATTGGCCTCCATTTCGAACCGCCTAAGTAGTTCTTCATTAACTTCCCCCTCGTCAATTGCACCCTCAAAGTGTGTGTGACCATGTCCTTTTTCTTCCTCACTGGAACCATCATCTCCTTCTTCTTGTGGCTCAGTTGCAGAACCATCTCCTGCTTGTACTTCAGTCTCACCCTGGTGAGCATCACTTACAGGCACTTGACTACTAGACCCAGCCTTATGAACAATTTGGATAAACAACATCACAGGCAAACCAATATCACATGTTGTTTTGATATAACTCCTCCAATGTCCAGTGCCTTGAAGTGGCATAAGCTCCCAACATAATGACTCACTTCTGCTGATTAGAGCCATAATGGACAAGTCATGTTGCTCTGCATCTACATCAAATGCCCTAAAAAAACTGGGTAATGGACCCAAAAGTTCTTAAGGCTGCTCTTTTAAGCACATGGTCAACAGAATTAAATTCTGACAAGTCAACTCCATGTTCACCATATCTAATCTACTCATTACCGAAATACAACTTGACACTGAGATCATCTGACATTTCTGACAGCATGAAAAAATAAAACGCTATTAACAAGTGCATCTGCAAGTACAAAATATATATGCTCAGATCTACACTACAACTATAATTTTTCTAAGAAGATCTACACTACAACTATAATTTTACTAAACAGATCTACACTAAACTATGTATTTATTAAGCAGATCTACACAAAAACTATGTATTAACTGAGCAAATCTACACTAGAACACTGAGCACATCTACACTACGAAAACTATTAAGTTTGAGAGTATTACCTCTAACGAGACGAAAAACCGGCAGAGCTTCGCACCTTCACCACCTCCTCCCTCACTCCCTTCTCCTCTTCCCCCTCTCTTTTCTTTTTTTTCAAATTATTATGACATTTTCGGTTGAATTTCGGTGTTATATAGGCGTGAGAACACTAGCGCCGTGGGCCACGGCGCTAGGGGGCCTGTTGCCGCCGTGGGCCAAGGCGCTAAGACCTGACGCCGTGGCCCACGATGCTAGGCCGCAAACGCGCGGCGTAGGGCGCTACGTCTGGGCCACGCTAGGGGCCCACTCCTGGCGGCACATGGCGCCACGGCCCACGGCGTTTGTCCCTGACGCCGTGTGCCACGACGCCAGATGTATATTTTTGCTAAATTTGTGTCGGACCATATATATTTTTGCAAAATCATGATAAATTAAATATATAAAAAAATCCCATCTAGAGGTCAGTCACCATGTGTTTATTCAGGAAGTACAGCTCCTGCCGGTGCCGGCCCGTCGTGCACGCACCTGGCGCCTAGAGGCCCTAGGTTGTACACATCAGGGGAAGCTCGGGCGGTGGTGTCTGGGCCACAAGACGAACAGCAGGTCGCCTGTTGGGGGAGTGGCCCAGCCCATGTAAAGGTTAGTGGGACTTTGTGTGGGCTCGAGGGGTTTCTTGGAAAAACCGCGTCCGCCAGGGGCTCGGAAGAAAATAACCACTAGGGGCTTTGGGGAAATCGCCATCTACCCCCATCCCTATATATAGGAGGGTAATTGTAGTTGGTGGAACGAGCATTGAATGAGGAGAGGGTTTCTATTGTTTCTTTATTTGCTGCTTTGTAGTGGAATAAGTAGAAGAGATAGTTGCAGTAGTAGTAGAGCTAGCAGTAATGGAAGAAGAAGGTGTAGTCCTCCGAAGGGGTTCTTTGGTTCTTTGCCCCTTGGAGGAGAAGAGTACTGTGGGGTTGGTGACCCCTTCGGTCCCAATTTACACCAACAGTTTGGCGCCCACCTCGTGGACGGATTCATATGGCCACGTGACAAAACAGGAGGTCTCCTATCTAAATAAGCCTTCGGCTTTCTTGAACGAAGGCACCTTTGGCACCGAAGAAGCAATGGCCTGAAGCAAACTGGCAGCGTTCGACGCGTCTTCTCAGTTTTCACATCGTCGTTGTCCCAGCTGAAGATGAAACTCACACGGTCTGCACCCTTCGGTCTCATGTGGGTCTCGGCACCGAAGGGTCCCAGCTGCTCAAACCCTTCGGTCTGCACCAAGCATGATGCTAGGCAGCGCAAGCCACCACGAGATAAGTTCTGCACGCACTCCAATCTCTATTTCTCTACTATGCCTCATCGGCCGACACAACTTTTAGTTAGCGGCCTCTGTTTTTTATTTACATAATCTGTCGATGCAACACGCACACAAACGCCTGCCGTCAATGGTGTTTGGACCGCTGAACCTCGTATGACGAGGGTACCTTCGGAGGGTCAGAGCACGAACCTTCGTTTTTTTTGTTTTTTTTTCAACCAGTTTTCTATTTTCTGTGTTTGCAATGTTTTTAGGTAGCACGCAATGCAAATTGACTTAGAAAGCTACCCTACTCGCTTCGCGACAAACCTTTTTCTTATCCAGTTTAGATCGAAGGTCTTGCGCGGGCAGGTTTTTCTGCACGGCACCACGGATGATGGGGCGCTTGACCTTTTTATTTTTCCTACTTGTAAAAGTTTTAAACGAGTTGTTGTTTTGTCATCTGGTTAGTTCTGTTGAGTCACTCCGAAGGGTCTCAGCAGTATATCAGACTACTTGTATCAGTTAAATATTTAACCTCTTGCAGAATAGTATCCTCCAAATATTTTATTACGACACTTTTCAACATCATTTTGTTTGCTTACTTGTTTAATATAAGTACTGTTATACTGGTACTCCGAAGGGAGATAGATAATGTTCATGTCATGTGCACCTTCGTGCATTACTTTATCTTTCTCTCTATTTTAATAATATTATTATCTTTGTGCGGAGGGAATTGCTTCGCATCACTAACGAGTCTTATTAGGAAAGTGACAAATTTACTGCACGATAAGTGGATCACTGAAGTACCCTTCGTTGGTTGTATATGAGCTAAAGGATTTTGGGCTTCAGTTATTCACAATTATTACAATAATAAAATAAAAGCTTATATTATTGGGGCTCTTCATCGTCACAATTATGTTGGGGTGAGCCTAATCACAAGCAACTGCTTCGGCCTTTCTTAGGAATGCTTAATGGTTTTTATCAAGAGCTTTGGTGCAGTATTATGTTATGCACTCGCACTTTGGCTATGAAGTATTCAGCTCTGGAACACTTCGGCACATTACTCTGAAGCCCAGTTGTGTATTTATCTTCGTCAATTTGTGTTCATGGGCTGACGTGGCGACGAAGCCCACTCCGAAATTAACAATATCGGCCCACGAAGCACAGCAGTATCCGGAATTGAGACACTTATCCAGCAACTGAAGGGTCACAGGCTCACAACTTCATATTGAGCGAAATACCCAGGTGGATGTGGATTTCCAACACCGAGCCCCAATTGTAATAGAGACGAAGTCCCTTATTCGGTACGAAGCCCATCAACGTATGAAGCCTTAATACCACTTGAGCTGAATTCTGTATTATTTCACGGAAGCTCATTTTGGGCTTCGTCCTGAGGCTGTACAACATGGGCCTCCTTCGTTTTTGGCTCTGAAGCTCACTTCGGTTTGGACTCTGAAGCCCGCTTCGGCCTTTTTACTCCATGGCCAGTTCGGGTTGTTCCTGGGGCAGCCGTTGTTCCCGGCCTTTTCCATCACCTAAACTCGCCCCGCCTCGGGGGCTGCCCGGTTTTGCTCTTTGTTATTTAAGCCGTGAAGGTCCGCCGACCGCATACCGTCCTAATATAAGCTTTGCTACGCAATTACTCCGAAGGGAGCGCATGCTCGCCTCGGTGACGAAGGACCCTTCATATGAGATACCAAGCCAATCTAATTCATGGGATTCAAGGGTTATTTTTATCACCTTACGAGTCATCTAAGTGGAATTTTCCACTTCGGAATGTCCTCGGTGGGATCTTTCACTTGTGGAATTATCTCGGCCGGAGTTCGCGAGATGAAAATTTTTGTACTTCGGAGTTATCTTAGTGCAATTTTTATTACCCTTCGGAATCTTTTGGCCGAGCTGCTTCGTTCCTCGTTCCAGCTCCGTCACACAACGAAATCCAGTTATATCCAAGCAATAGCTGCTTCGTGGTACTCTTCGGTAGAGTATCGTCTGTCCAATAATCAGCTGTCTGCAATGACTGCAGCTACGAAGTCCAATCAACACACAATATTCAAGCATGGTATGATTCATCTGAGTTCCAAAGTTGAAAATTAAACTGACACGTACGGAAGCAGGCCTTGTACATGCATTTTTCTAGTGTACTGTAGCTTATTAAGCAGCCCAGGCCGCATGGCATTTTGAGCCCTTCGGGGTGTGTTCCGAGCCGATTTTTTTAAAGACAACCCAAGCCTGATAATGCATTTCGTCCACCTTTTTTTATTGACAACAGCTGAATGGCCTAGAGAGCTCTTACTGGTTTCCATATGATTGACACTAGTAAGAGCTACCTTCGGGACCGAAGGGTCACAGCTCTTTAGTTTTTTATTATGGTTTTGCACTTGATTATGCTGATATCATCACCAAAGCACCCTTCGTCTTATGTGACAACTTTGACCTTGATAATTAGAGCTTCTGTGTTCTGTTATCATCTCTAGTATGATGTTGTTATCTCAATAGGAGCTAATGCCCTGAAGACCATCTTCAAACAAAGGCACCCTTCGGAGCCGAAGGGGCCACCGTTCTTTAATCTCTATTATCGCTTTGCACCTGATCATTTTGATAGCAGAGTCTAACTTTTGCAAATATTTATCTTCTTTGCTTTTAGCACCAATCATAACTTCTCACCCTTCGGTCCGAAGCTCATGCTGGTAATACAATTGCTCAGTTTTTTTCCCGCATATAACAATAGAGTATGCACTGGGAAAGTATCCTTTGGGTACTGTGCTATCCCTTGCTTTTTAGCACTGTCTGCGGACTACTTGCTCACCCTTCATCTAGAAACCGAAGGGGCATTATGCTAATATTTTATTTTACAACTAAACCCCGTCTTGAGGTAGTGCTCGGTGTGGTCTATGTTTTGATTTAGGTTACTAATAAACCTTTTTTCGGCGTAGTGATGAAGTACCCTTCGTCTTGGGTTTTTAACAAACCAGTCCTTGGCTTCAAAGCAGCGAGTGCTTAGCGTTAGTCAATTGCTGATGCTTTTCGCAGGGTGTTTTTTCCCAAAAGTTTCGTGTGTTTTTCGTTCACACGTTTCCGAAGCAACATCCCCCCTCCATGGTGCGGGGGGTGTAGTCTTCGGAGTTTACATTTTGTGGGTAAGTAACGGCGCCCCTCGGAGGCCGTCGGACGCATCCAAGGGCCGCCCGTCACTTACTTTGTATAACGAAATTGTGTCGGTCCCGTCATGACCGAAGCTCGGCTTCACAAAAAGTGATTGTGTCAAATTGACCGAAGTTTGCTTCGCCTTCTTAATCTAACCCTTCATATGAAGTATTTATATCTCTTGAGTGCAGGGTCAACTACCATATGTAAGTATCGTGCCCTCCTCTCTCGTAACATACAATCCATTTTTAATGGGCACTCTAACCCTTCGTATATCACATGTTGTCGCACCTTCATCTCAAATGTGCTAAGTGCCTATTCTTAGTCATACTTCGTATCACGTTCATAATGACTAGTTGTATGCAGCTATTATGTTTCGTGTGTGCATTTCGTCACGACTATTGCAGGTTATAGCCTTTGAGTTCTCGGTTTTCACCCCGAAGATAGTGACTCCATTATTGATTAGGGAGTGACTAAGCCATATCAATTGTTTTCAATGTCTATTGAACTTCATCAGGTGGTCGCTGGGATTTCCATATGGACTTCGGTATTATCGGATTTCGGTCATCTCATGGTTTCACCACTCAAGTTGAGAATTTGATCAATGGATGTCCTTTGCATTATTTTGGCTAACCTTTTCATCCTAGACTTCATGCAAAAGCATACCTTCATGCACGCTTTCATACATATATACATGCATAACACCAAAGTGTGGAGCCGGGAGCGCTCGCGCCGAAGGCCTGAGTTTGGTCGGAGGTTCCGTTTGCATGAGGCAAACGACCGGTCCCATGATGACCGGAGTAGAACTTGCAAAGGCAAGTAGTCGGCTCCTTTATAGCCGAGGTTCCGTTTGCATGAGGCAAATGACCGGTCTCGTGATGACCGGAGTTGAACTTGCAAGGGCAAGTATTCGGCTCCGTTATAGCCGAAGTATCGTTTGCATGAGGCAAACGATCGGTCCCGTAATGACCGAAGTGGAACTTGCAAGGGCAAGTATCTGGCTCCGTTATAGCCGAGGTTCCGTTTGCAGGAAGCAAACGACCGGTCGTGTGATGACCGGAGTTGAGCTGAGACACACCGAAGGCCCGAGAGTGGTTTCGGATCTGAGTCACCCCGAAGGCTCGAGAGTGGCTTCAGATTTGTTTGTGCGATGCAAATTGAGATAGATTGTTTCTTGTCTAACAAGTTCTTGAGTTTCTTGAATAAAAATGATTCGCCTCGAATGGAGTATTGAACAGGAAGTGGACTTCGTCTATATTGTCTACTTCGTCACCGATAGGTTCAACTCGGCGAATATCTAGCACGAGGGGCTTCCTCGAGTACTTCATCAACGTTATTCGACTACCTCAACAACTACACCACCACTTTCGTCGTCGACATGGTTCGGCATGAGGGGTTTCTTCAACCACATCTTCGTCGACATGTGTTCGGCTCGAGGGGCTTCCTCGTCTACCTCGGCAACATCAACATCGACTTGGTCGACATCGACTTCCGACTTCGTTTTCAGCGTCTACTGCACGACGTCGACAGGACTCCGGCTCGTGGGGCTTCGTCGTCTACCTTGTCGACATTGACTTTCGACTTCGTCTTCGGCATCTACTACACCGACGCCGACTGGCTGTGGCTCAAGGGGCTTCATCATCTACCTCACCGATGTCGACTCCAGGCATTGTTTTCATCAACACATACTTCATCGCATGCATTGCACAGGACTAGGGCCTTCGTCACAATCACTTGGACAAGAGGGTCTAGTGGCATCGGGATGAGCGGCGTCACCCCGAAGCATGAAGTCTTGCCCGGTGATCGTGACCGAAGGGGAAGAGGCGGCTAATCATCATTCGACAACATCTGAAAGAACAAGAGCGAAAAGAAAAAATGCATGGAGGCCCCGAAGGCAAGACCAAAGCAAATGGAGGAGAAGCATTGAGGATAAAGGCCATCTTAGTGACAACGCCGGCGGACTTCATCACCGAAGGCGCCCTTCACCGTCGAAGCGAGTCCGAAGACGACCATTAGCAAGGTCGGTGTGTGTGTAAATCCGCTAGGCGTACGTGCTCTTTTCTCCACTCCGGTTTTTCCCACTGGGTTTTTCGGAATGGAGTTTTTAGTGAGGCGTACCGGCGGAGGGTCTTGAGGGCGTTCCTCATGGCCGAAGGTGTAGGAAAGTCTGGGTCAATCCATATGTATTCAGCTACTCCGCTTTATTGTGCCAGCCAAACCGAAGTAGCTGAGGGGCTACTGTTGGGGGAGTGGCCCAGCCCATGTAAGGGTTAGTGGGCCTTTGTGTGGGCTCGAGGGGTTTCTTGGAAAAACCGCGTACGCCAGGGGCTCGGAAGAAAATAACCACTGGGGGCTTAGGGGGAAATCGGAGGGTCATTGTAGTTGGTGGAACGAGCATTGAATGAGGAGAGGGTTTCTATTGTTTATTTATTTGCTGCTTTGTAGTGAAATAAGTAGAAGAGATAGTTGCACTAGTAGTAGAGCTAGCAGTAATGGAAGAAGAAGGTGTAGTCCTCCGAAAGGGTTCTTTGGTTCTTTGCCCCTTGGAGGAGAAGAGTATTGTGGGTTGTGTTGGGGAAGTTGGCCTTCGGAAGCCTCGCCCACGTCCGGCCGGGCCGACGATCTTCGGTCGCGTACGGCCGCGGTCTCGCGAGGAAACCTTCGCGGTACGGGTTTTAACGAAACGCTAACACCGCTCATGTTACGTGCGGATTGTTGTGCGGGGATGGTCCCACATGACCGTGCCGGCCTTCGGTGCCGAAGGCACGGATGGTTGTACTCCGTGACGAAGGTTCAAGAGAGCCAAGAGCGCGGCGCGCCGGCCGGGAACGTCGCGTCCGGGACCGAGCGGCACGGGCGAGACGCCGGAGAGGCTCGATACGTCCAAGGCGGGATCGCACTTCGGCGCCGAAGGCGCGGCGATCCTGGACACGTGGCTGCTGCCGACGTGTAAAGAGGGCTCCGTGCAAGGCAGAGACAAGGGGTGCCGCGTGTAAAGGCGTTTCGGCCGTACGAAGACACGCTGGAGGCCTGTACGACGCGGGGACTTACTGTTATACCCTTGTAAAATGCTTAAAGCCGTTTGTCAGGAACGGAAAAGGTGTAATTGAGGCAAATGACTATACCCAGGGGTCTCCTATAAATAGTGAACCCCTTGTAATGAAACGGACACACTGCAATGAGAAAGAGTACCGAAGGCGACTGGCAGCTTCTTTCGGTCTTCGGTTTGCTAAGTGTTCCCTTGTTTCCCTTTCGTGTTATTAAGTTTCGTATCTTCCTTCTTAGCGCAAGTAGAAGTAGCACCCTTCGTGGTAGAAAGCCGAGGGAGAGAGAGCTCGGGGGGCGTTGTGTCGGCGTCCGCCCTTCGGCCCGATCTCCACTAACAGTTTGGCGCCCACCTCGTGGAAGAATCCAAGACCACCGGCAAGGACACGTTCGGCAGGCGCCGAAGCCACAACGGCTCAGGCGTCGATCCCTCCGCTCGCATCGGAGCCCGCCAACCCATCGGCTTCGGCCGTCCAGCCTTCGGCGGGGACCGGTGCCGGGCCGAGTGCCCCGGAGGTAGAGCACACTGCTTCGGGGATGTTCGAGGTCAGCCTCGAGGGGCTGGGGGCTTCGGCGCAAGACATCGAGGCCCTCCGAAGGATCCGGGCCCTCATCGCAGGCAAGTCCGTGCCGGCTCAGCCTGAGCAGGAGACGCGTCCATCCTCGTCGCAGGTGCAGCCATCCCAGCACCAGGATGCGGCTCCGCCCCACACCGCCTCCGACGCCATCGACTTCAACATCAGGCGGTGCCGAGCGCTACCTCGCCATGCCGCAAAGCCGGATCGCCGGCACGATGCCACCACGCAAGTCGCTCCGACGCCGCCCGCACCAACACCGCCGCCCGCCGCGCATGCGGCGCCGGCGGCCCGCCAAGCACGCCCGGCTCACCCCCGCAGCCATGCGAGCTCGGCCGGATCAATGGAGGCGGTAGAAGGATGCCTCCGAAGGGCAAAGCATAGGCCACCGCCAAGAGAGGGGGCAGGTGCACGAGCACTTCGCTCCCGACGACGCACCACTTCGCAACGTTGTCCCGGTGTCCCCGCTCTCGGTCGAGCTCGAGAGCACGTCGTGGCCTCGTCGTTTCAACGCCAACACCCTGCCCCAGTATGACGGAGATTATGACCCCAAGGAGTTTCTGATGAAGTTCGAGGCGGCGGTGGAATCCAACGGAGGCGACGCCACTACGAAGGCGAAGGCTCTTGTGCTTGCACTCAAGGGAGAGGTCCAGTATTGGTATGCAAACATACCGAAGGGGCATATAGCATCTTGGTTCCGGAAACTCGTGAAACAAGTTGCTATCCGGCTTCAAAGGTATGCAGGTCGAAGTGCCGGACTCCAACGACCTCGTCAACATGTGTGTCCGGGGGGGACCGCGAGTCACCGCAAGAATACATGCATAGGGTTGTCAAGCTAACGGCGCGTGTGCCTACGGTGTCCGAAAGCAGCATCATCCATGCCATCGTTGGGGGCCCGAGGGTTGGAAATCGCCAAGATGTGCTCGACAGAGTCAAGTCAAGTCTCTCGCAAGAGCTATTTGAAGTTATGCAAGAATACCGCAAGTCCGACAAAGGCCGCCGCCGGAGGCTCGACCGGCAAACGCGGCAAAGAAGCAGAAGCAACGGGGGATGTGGGACCGGCCGAAGGGGTGGCAAAATCGACCACCGAAGCAAGCAAACCGTCGGATCAACAATGTGTCCGCGCCCCCCGACCCGAACCGACACCGGGCGGCGGTGCACAAGGGCGGATACAAGCATAACAGGGGGCCGAAGCCGCGGCGGCTACAATCCGCCTCGCCGGGCCGGTGGTGAGCGGTTTTTCTCGCCGGTTCCATGGAATTGATGCCTAGTTTCACACGCACCGGTGTCCCTCGGCGGTCAAGATGAAACCGGAGTGGGAGGCGGAGGAGAAGGCGAAGCGCAGGCATGGCCGTGAACCATGTCATGAAATACCGTAATGCGGGTTAGTTCGGGGCCCCGCCACCACCACACCATCACCAACCTTACCAACCTCTCGGCACTGCGCATGCCTTCCACCCACCGCAACCATATACACCTTCGGCGTCGCGGTTGCTTCCGCCCCCTTCCATGCACGCGCAGCAATCTTCGGTTTTCGTGCCTTCGTGGCCGAACCCGCCGCCCACCATCCAAGGCACACTACACCCACACCCAACCCCCACCTCCACCTCCACCAAATCAAGAGGCCCGAGACTCTAGCGGCTCGGGGATGACGGGCATGCTTAACGTCATCAACGCGATCTCCGGCGGATCCAATGAGCCGGTGCATGAGACAAAGAGGCAAAGCCAGGACTACTATCGAAGCGTGTCGCACATCTGCTCCGGCAAGTACTTTCACCTGCCATGGTCCCACGTCCCCATAACCTTCACGGCAGCGGACATTCGCCTACAACACTACCCTCACAACGATCCGCTCGTCATAAGGGCTAACATAGGCAAGAACACGAAGTACTACTTCGGCAATGACGTGGGGAGAATCTTGGTGGACAACGGCAGTTCAGCGGACATTCTGACCTGGCAGTGCTTCGCTGGCATGGGGTTCAAGAAGGAAGACTTGAAGAAGTCAGAACACCCGCTGTATGGTTTCGGCAACAAGAGAATCGAAGCCCTAGGCAAGATTGATGTCAATGTGTCCTTCGGCCAAGATGCCACTATGAGAACTGAGGTCATAACCTTTGATGTTGTTGACTTCGCATACCCGTACAACGCCATCTTCGGCCGCAACACCATCAACAAATTCGCAGCGGTCATCCATCAAGGGTACCTGCTGATGAAGATACCAACGGTGGCGGGGGTAATCTCGGTGTATGGCAGCCGAGGAGGAGGCCCGAAGAGCCGAGTGCAACACGTTGGTCCACAACGAACGACAGTCCATGTCACCAATGAAGACGAGAGCAATGAAGGCCGCAGCAGCCGAAGAGCGAAGGCCGAAGCCCAAATGAGGCAATCCATGAAGGGGGCCGAGGCCGAGCGCATGAAAGCCGTGGATGTCACGAAGACAGTCCCCCTATGCGCGGACGTGCCAAGCAGGACCGTAATGATAGGCGCCGAAATCGGCATGCGGGACGAAGACGAGCTCTTGCGGTTCCTTCGTAACAATCAGGATGTGTTCGCATGGTCCAAGTCCGATTTGACGGGCGTCCACCGTTCAGTCATAGAGCATGCGCTTAACACCGACCCAAGGGTCAAACCGAAGCTGCAGAGACAGCGGCCGATGTCGGCGGACGGGGGTCAAATCCCGCGGAGGCCGAAGTGCAAAAACTGCTCGACGCGAGAATCATCAGAGAAGTCCAATACCCCGTCTGGGTGGCCAACGTGGTGATGGTGCCGAAGAAGAATGGCAACATGCGCATGTGTATTGACTTCACAGAGCTCAACAAGGCATGCCCGAAGGACCCTTACCCGCTGCCAAGGATCGACGTCATCATTGATCAGGCCGCCGGCTGTGACATGTTGAGCCTCCTAGATTGCTTCTCCGGCTATCACCAAGTGTGGATGCGAAGGGAAGACGAAGCAAAAACCGGATTCACAACCCCTTTCGGCATCTTCTGCTTCGTCAGGATGCCCGAGGGCCTACGCAACGCCGGGTCTACTTTCAACCGCATGATGAAGCTGATCCCCGGCGGTCGGGCACCGGGGCGTAACGCCTCGGTGTATGTTGATGACATCGTCATCATGAGCGAAAGGGAGAAAGATCACATTGCGGACCGACCGAGACCTTCGACAACATGAGGCGAAACGGCCTCAAGCTCAACCCGCAGAAGTGCATCTTCGGTATCCGGAAGGGGCAGCTGTGGGATGCATGGTCTCTAAGCGGGGCATTCAGGCGAACCCCCAAAAGATTGAAGCCTTACGAAGGATGCAACCTCCGAGCACTAGAAAGGAAGTCCAAAGACTCACAGGCAGAATTGCCTCGCTGAACCGTTTCATCTCCAGAGCTGCCGAACGAAGCTTACCCTTCTTCAAGGTGCTTCGTGCAAACTCAACTTTTCAATGGGGCCCAGAGCAACAACAAGCCTTCGACGACCTCAAGAAATACCTTGAGGATGCAGCAGTCATGACCAAACCGTCACCGAAGGCCGAGCTACCGTTGTACATCGCAAGCAACCGACACGGCGGTTAGCGCGGTGCTTGTGGAAGAGAGGAAGTAGGCGAGACGCTCTAAGGCGGTTCCCCATATATTATGTCTCCGAAGCTCGAGCGGCTCAAAACTTCTCTACTCCGAAATGGAGAAGATGACATATCTTGTGGTGATGGCAAAGAGGAAGCTTCGAAGCACTACTTCCGCAGCCATAACGTTTCGGTACCTACGGCTTTCCCCCTCCGGACATGTTCGAGAACAAGGAGTCCAGGGGTAGAATGGGCAAGTGGGCCTCGGAGTTGGCGGAGCATGTCATAAGCTTCGTTGCGTGCAGTGCGATAAAGTCTCAGGTCCTCGCTGACTTTGTAGCCGATTGGACGCCTTCGGCGCCGAAGGGGGAAGCAATAGTCATAGAACCAATATGGGAAGTGCAGTGTGATGGTGCATACTGCCACCTTGGGTCAGCGGCCGCAGCAGTCTTAAAGTCCCCTTCGGGCATCAAGCTCTGGTATGCCCTGCGGCTGAACTATGATAACTGCACAAACAACGTGGCAGAATACGAAGGCTTGCTGCTCGCGCTTCGGAAAGCCAGGGCCGTGGGCGCAAGAAGGCTTGTCATCTTGACAGACTCCGAACTTGTCGCCTGCCACATTGGGAAAACTTACAAGGCAAAAAATCCTGATATGATGAAGTACCTGCAGGCTGTCCGAAGCATGGAAAAATTCTTCATCGGCATCACAGTGCGAAGCTTTCCCAGGAACTACAACAAGGAGGCCGATGCCATTGCAAAGGCAACAGCACTGCTTGAGCCCCTGCCGCCGGATGTCTTCTACGAAACAGCCACCATGAAATCCGCCGCCGATGAAGCAGCGCCCCCCAAGTTTGTGAACGCCATACGGAGTGAGAACCGGCGCGCCCCAATAGTGGCGGCGCTCAAGAGTTACTACGAAGCCGAAGATGGCGTCACCGAAGCAAGAGAGCAGCCATCGGGGCAAGAAACTACCACCTCGTCGACGGCAACTTGTACCGAAGAGGGGTGTGTGCCCCACTGCTAAAGTGCATATCGGCCACCGAAGGAAAACAACTGCTCCACGAAATGCACAACGGCATGTGCTCACACCACCTCGGCATGAGGGCCTTAATGCAGAAGGCTTTCCGCCAGGGCTTCTACTGGCCTTCGGCGGTCGCAGATGCCCATGACATAGTGCGCCATTGTCCAGAGTGCCAGCGCCATGCGCTGTACAGCAAGTTCGCTTCCAACGAAATACAGCTGTTACCACCGGTATGGCCCTTCGCCCGGTGGGGTATTGACATCATCGGGCCGCTACCCACGGCGCCTGGAAATTACACTCACGCAGTTGTGGCGGTCAAATATTTCTCCAAATGGGTTGAAGCGAAGCCATTATTAAGTATCACTTCGACCACCATTCAGAAGTTCTTTTGGCAGAACATAGTGTGCCGCTTCGGCGTCCCCCACGAGGTCACAGTGGATAATGGCAAGCGCTTTGACAATGGCGGAATTTAAGGAATTCGACGCGTACTTGGGAACCAAGCCGTGCTTCGCTTCGGTCTACCACCCGCAATCCAATGGGGCGGTGGAGCGGGCCAATGGGGTCATCTTCGCTGGCATCAAGAGGAACATCACTGATCTGCCCAAGAGCAAGTGGGCCGAAAAGTTACCGAGGGTAATCCGGTCCCACAACACCACCACGTCCAGAACCACCCAGTTCTCACCCTTCAAACTGTTGTACGGGGGAAGAAGCCATGTTGCCCGAAGAGTTATGCCCGGGCACCGGAGGAACACTCCCCCCGGAGACGAAGACCTCAAGGCTTCGGTTCGGAACATTGAGGAGGTCCGCCTACAAGCGACCACAAACCCGTCGGCCTACCAAGATGAGACCGGAGGTGGAGAAACAAGAAGATCGACCGAAGCTCATACGGTCGGGGAGATCCGGTGCTGCGTAAGGTGCCGAAGGGAAAACTGAAGGGCAAGATGCACGGGAAGTGGGAAGGCCCGTTCATAGCGACCGCGACTGCAAACGAAGCAGCGTTCAATTGCGCCGGCTAACTGGCGACGAAGAGCCCTACATTTGGAATGTGGACATGCTTCAGAAGTACTTCGTCTGAAGCAACTGCGAGCATCTAGCGTAGTTTGAGTTTCAGTAGTTCCTTTTTTCTTTTTAGTCATGATCAGGAGTCTGTATCATATGTACATTAAAGTAGTGGGGGGCGTACTCTTTTCCTCACGGGGGAGGCTTCGCGGTTCCCCTCCGGATCCGCGAAGTGTGAGGTTTTTAACGAGGCGGCCGTTTGTACCCCTTTTTCTGACATGTAATATAAGTCAGTTTCCCCCCCATCCCTTCGTGTCCGCTTTATTTTCTCTTCAAGAATGCTTTCGCCACTTTGTCGAAGCTATGCTACCCCCTTGGGGGGGGGGCATAGTCTTCGAGGTGGCCTTCGGCGGGGGTAAGTGACGAGCCCGGGCACGGATCGCCTTGGGTGCGCGCGGGCCAAGCCCTCGTCACTTATCGTCGTGACCGAAGGAAAAGACCGCTTGACGCGGCACGAGGCCACGATTCGGCCGGAGCAAACGCACGCCTGGAGCGTTGCGTCGGTCCTGATTTGACCGAAGGAAAAGACCGCTTGACGCGGCACGAGGCCACGATTCGGCCGAAGCAAACGCACGCCTGGAGCGTTGCGTTGGTCCTGATTTGACCGAAGAAAAAGCTCGCTTGACGCGGCGCGAGGCCACGATTCGGCTGGAGTCAACGCACGCCCGGAGCGCTGCGTCGGTACTGATTTGACCGTAGGAAAAGACCGCTTGACGCGGCGCGAAGCCACGATTCGGCCGGAGTAAACGCACGCCTGGAGCGTTGCGTCAGTCCTGGTTTCACCGAAGGGAAAGCCCGCTTCGCGCGGTACGGGCCCCTGAGTTGGCCTGAGCAAGCGCACGCCCGGGGCGTCGCTTCGGCCTCGACTTGACCAAAGTTAAAGGCCTTTCGGCGCAGCACGAGACGGCGATGTGGTCAAAGAAAACGCGCGTCCTGGACATAACGATGTTTTTTTAACCCGAGCGAGTGAGTTTTACGAAAACACTTTGAAGACAGCGAGTTCGATGCAAGCTGCATCCAGAGGGGAAGCGCGGTGCCGCTTCGTCTCAACGTGTTCGGGGGCAGTCTCGATCGAACAAGTCGCGAACGCAACACCGACGGTGCGATTCCGAAGCGCGCAAGAGATGGGCACGGACACCCTCGTTTTCTTTCCCTTATCACATTTTCAACATACAATGTACTTCGGGACAACAATACAACTTTACAAGGGAAAAACAATGCAATTACAATACACATCGTCACGAACACAAAATTTACAAATCCGCAGGCGAAGATTCGCTCCGGGCGTACCGTGATCACTTCTGGGGGGAGTTCTGAAGTCCTCTGCTTCAAGTCTTCACGGCAGCCCGTAGCTATACCGAGCGATCAATCTTCGTTCAGCATATCTTCACAGATCTCGTCGATCAACCGAAGATATGCCATATCTATAATCTCCGGCCGCCATCTCCCGAAGCTCGGCGTCGGTAGGCATCCGTCCTGCGCCGAAGTCGGGATCAAAGTCAGTGCGCAGACGGTCATTCCGTTTCCACCTTCACGGCCGCGAAGCTCTCCGACGAGGCGTCAGGAATTAAATATACATACTCGGGCGGTCCAAGTACCCCCTCCTCGACCGGCTCTACTTTTGGAACAACCCCTTCGGTCACGAAGGGGTCTGCTAAGTTTCGCTTAGCCGCCCTACGGGCGGCTCGCTCTCTAAGAATGGCGTCCCGACGCGCGGGATCCTTCGAAAAATCCGCAAAGAAACGTTTAGCGGCTTCGTTGTGAAGACGGTAGCGCTCCGCGCGATACGACAAAAACTCGGAGTACGAGACATCGGGGTGGCGAATGCTAAACTTCGTCCAAACATTCGGGGCGACAAAAAGAGAGTTTAAGGGCAGAAACGAACTGCTCACACCTTCGGCCCTCTGCGCAGGAACCACTGAAGGAACCTGCGCAGAGATACCTTACATTAGTTTACTTTACAAAAATGCATGATCCCAAAAGGAGCGTGTTTCGTTCGTTTGCAAGGCCAAGCCTGGCGTGCTTCAGACCTCGGCTCCTTCGGTGACGATGGGGGCTTCATTCAGCACTGCACTTGCTTCAGGGGCCTCGACGGACGCGACGGCTGCGTCGACCGCAGGCTCCACAGGTACCTCGCCGCCAGGAGAGCTGGCAGCCCGGCGGTGCGTCCTCAAGCTCCGCAACGTGTGCCGCCTCCGAAGCGTCCGCCGCGAGACTTCCTCCACGGTGGCGGCGGCCGCAACGACGTCGCCTTGGGCGGGCACGAGCTCCACTTCGGGAACAGGAGCAGCTTCAAGGGCAGCGGATGCGGGAGGGGCGATCCCTCGGCGGCTTCCGGCGCGCTCGGCCTCGGTTGCAAGTTCCGATGCGCCCCCCGCGTGCCCTTCTTCGGTAGTTGGAGCCGTCGTGTCCTCGGCGGCGCCAGCTTCGTCGTCGGGAACGCCGGTGGCCTCGCCCTCCTCTCTTGCTGCAGCTTCGGGACCCCCAGCGGTGATAAGTGGAACGCCGGGCATAGCGATCCAGTCCCCCCCCCCCCCCCCGTCATGAACGGGGCAAGGGTGGAGTGCCGCCAAACCGAACCCGGATGCGATCATAAACACGCTCTTGTAGCCGAGGCCTTATCTGCAAAACAGCGGGGGCAACGTGTCAAAATAGGCGTGAGAATATACCACTAATGCATCCTTAAACGAAGGGCAGAGGTAGCTTCGGTGTACCTGAGCACTAAGACGAGCGGATTCGTCCAAAGTGAGGCGATACCTGCGCTGGGCGAAGAAGGTGTTCATGAAATTTTTGGCAAGATTTTTGGGGAGCACCGGGAGCTGTCCAACGTCGAGATCCGCGTCGGTGGGCCATTCGAAGTTATCCTTGGTAAGCCGACGAAGGTCACTCTTGCTGATCGTCTTCTCCGACGACGGATGATCTGAAGGCACCAGCGAGCACACGGAATATGCTAGCGTGCGAACCCCCACCGCGGCCGCGAGCTCTCCGAAGATCTTCGTGTTCGTGGAGATGAGGTCGAAGCAGGCATTCACCCATTCATAATATGACTCGACGGTGCACCGGGGGAATGGGATAGGCGGCACACTAAGATTGCACTGGTCCAGCAGCTGCAAAATGTCGTTGCGAAGGGCCTCCGCGCTCCGAATATGATTTGCCCGGTACCGCTCCAGCGTCCTGCTCAGCTCGCTCGCCTCTTTCTGCGCTTCGGCCAACTTGGCCTCCCTGTCAGCAAGCTGAGCGTGCAAGTCCTCCTTGGCGCTGCTCAGAGTCTCCATGTCGTGGCGCAACGTTTTGAGGACAGCTTCGGAGGACTTCGCCGCGTCTTCTTTCTCTTGCTGCAGCCTCCGGGTGCGCTCTTGTTCCGCAGCCAATCGCCCCTCCAGCTCCGCCACACGGTTTTCAAGCGAGGAGACGGCGGCCACTGATCTCTCCTTCGACTCCTTGCTCTCCTCGCTCCGGCCTTCGGGCGAGGCATCGGGACGCGATGAAGGCCTTCGGGGACGGATCCCCGCACGCTGTCGTGAGCTCAGCCGCGGTAAGCTTCCCGAAGTGTTCCTCTTCATGAGGTATAGCGAAGCTTGCCCCGACCTCCTCCAGGAACTGGCGTTCATGCCCGCCACTCGTCAGGCCTAGGAAACGGATCGTCTTCCCGCCAATCAGCTTGGCTTCAGCGCGAACTTGGAGACGGACAGCGGCGGCACGGGGCTCCTCAGGCGTCACCCGGTAGCTGCTGCTTTCGGGCTCCTCGTCCTCTCTTTCCTCCGCTTCAGCAGCGACATCATCCTTCTCGGTAGCGGGGGCCGAAGGGGAGGCAGATTGCTCAGTACCACCGGAGGACGTGTCGGACGAGCTGGTGGAGGTGGAGCTGGAATCGTCTTTCTCTTGCGGGGCTTCGGCGCCGAGGGCGACGGGGGCTCGGCTTGCGTGGAGCGTCACCAACGAGAGGACACGTTGCGAACATCGCCGTCGTCATCACCGTCTTTCTCTTGCGGGGCCGAGGGGGACAAGCGGCGGCCCGGTGGTCTCCCTCCCGGCTATCGCCGAAGGCGCAGCCGAATGTAGCGGCACGGCGGCGATCACATCCGCGACGAGGCCTGTCTCAACGTCGACGATGCGGGTCCTCTTGGGTGAGGGGGGCGCGAGTCCGCCGCCCGCCCGCCACGCTTCTTCGGGCCTTCCCTTCGGCGGCAGCAGTGGCCGCGGCAGGGGTGCCCCTCTTGCCGGTTTTCTACGGAGCGGCGCGCGGTGAAGTTGCCGTCTCCTCGGCGTCCGCTTCGGCGGCCGCAACTGCCGCGGCTTTCTTCTCGGCTGCCTCGCGATGCTTGGCGAAACCGACGCGTTCAGGAGGATTAATCTTGAAGAACTCGAATACTCGGTTTGTCCGAGAGACCCGTTCGGCTCGCGACGGTGTCCTTATACTCCTTCGGCGAGACGGGGCCGAGGATGAAGTCCCCGTGAGCTTCCACTTTTCTCTTCCTCGGCAGCCGCGGGAAAATAATCTCAAGCGGTCAGCAATTTATTCACCCGGGATGTAGCTATGGAAAAAACCCTCCGAAAGACGCAAAATAACTTACGTTCGACCGTGAAGCCAAAAACCTTCGTCCAGTCGGGGCAGGGGATACCCCCGATATCGTTCGCCCACTCGTCGTCGGCCACGGACTAGCCGTCCACCAATGGGCATACAGGGATGCTGTGGTACTCCTCCACGATGTCGTGGGTACCGTACTTGCCGAAAGTGCATCTAGGCTCCTAATTATTTTGGTGATAATGACAATGCAATTAGGGAGGATTAATGCTTTGAATGAGATGTGTGCAGGCTTTAAAGTGAAATAAATATGAATTCTCAAAGGAAGGCCCTCATTTTCTTATATATATGGTGTTGAAGCTCAATTGGCGTTTTAATTTTAATTTTCGGTTTGAATTTGAGTTTAGGAAACACCGTACTATAAAGAGGGATGTGGTCGATTAATCATGGTTTGCTACAAGTGCTTCTTGTGATCTTTTCTCATCTTTTCTAGGAGTGAAAAACCTAGAAAAACCTTTAGATAATTCAAAAACAGCCCCCTCTTGTTAAAAATCTTCCCCTCCGGAGCCTACGGGTCAACCGGCACAAGTCGCCGGGCCACCGGAACCGTGCTTTGGAGGGAGGCGGGTGACCGGCCACCCGTGCCTGGGTGACTCGGCCGGAGTCGCGACCGCCCCCAACGGTCAAGTCGGGGGAAGCGGTATATATACCCCTTCTTCCTCCTCTTTAGGGTTCCGCCTTCCCTTCCATTGCTACACCCCCAAGCTTCATCTCCTCTCTTCTAACTCATTCCCAAGCACTCTAATCAAGATTTCCTCCTAGGGTTTGAGTGGGAAAGCATTTGAGGTGTAGGATTTAGCCCCTTTGTTAGAGCTCTTCATTTCCTCCTCTCAAGAAGCACTTGTGGTGGCTTTGGTTGATTGATTCGTGTTTATTACTCTTGAAGCTTGCTTCTAGACGGTTAGGCGTCGCCCGTTGAGTGCCCTCTCCGTGTGGAGCACCCGGGATCGTTTGTATTGCCCCTCCTTTGTGGAGTTTTTTCTTAGTGAGCACCAATTTGCCTTTGTGGTGAATTGGAGAGGCAAGAGGCTCTTCGTGATAGCCCTCCCTTTGTGGGAACCTCAACGGAGACGTAGCCTTCTTAGTGGAGGTGAACTTCGGTAAACAAATCGATTGTCTCTTGCTTGCTTGTGTTCATCATCATCAACCCTAACCCTAGAAATTATATTTGAATCGATCTCTATATTTGTGTTGTTGTGTGTAATATCCTTTGTTGCGGTCTTCTTCACTTCATTTACACCAAGTTGGTTCACATATTTGCTGCAAATTCACTTTCCCTTTAAGTTATTGAATTTTACTCCTGCGTCTTGGTTGATCCGGCACAAGTGCCGGGGTGACCCGGACCCCGGTCATCCGTCGGTCGTCGTGCCGGTCATCCGGTCCCCGATCCTTGCCCGTCGCATTTTGCGAGAATTTTAAAGTGATCCTATTCACCCCCCCTCTAGGCATCACAAGATCCTTTCACTTGCGCGCGACCGGCGAAGCATTATCACGAACTCGTCGCCTTCGGGGCACGAGGGGTTCTTGGCGTAGGACTCGTGGAGGGGCGGCAGCTCCTTCGTGGCCAGCGGGTGAGACCCTCTGGAAGAAGGAGGGTTCACGGTGTAGTAGAACCAGTGCTGCTGCCAATCCGAAGGCCACTTATTCCGATATGCGGTCACTGGGCTCACCACGCCAGACTTATACGAAAAGTTCAGACAGCCGAACTGGCAGTCCTTCTCCATAGACTGGTCCCCCTCCTCCTCGAAGACTGTCTGCCGCTGGTGGTGCACTTGATGCGCCGAAGCGAATCCTTCGGCGGACGGCTTGATCTTCGTCGTCCGGCATATCCACATGTACACCGATAGCCGTAGGATGGCATTGGGGGTGAGTTGGTGTAAGTAGATGTCGAAATACCGTAGTATGTCGACAACGGCGGGGTGCAGAGGAAAACGAAGCCCCGCATACAGCAAGTCGCGGAAGATGACGACTTCATTGTCCCGTGGCCGCGGTACAGTTTCCGGCCGGGGGCCCGGCCGCCCCGACCATGCGCTTCTTCACCGGCGACTCCACGTCGGTCTTGTCGATTTGGCTCCGCCGAACGTGTACGTCTTCGCAATCTCCCTCGCGACGCATCACGTCTCCGCTTCGGCGCCATGAGTGCCGCCTAAGCACGGAGTGAAAACGAGAAGCGGCGGGGGGGGGGGCCGGAGGAAGTCTTACGAGAGACCTTCGGAGCTCTCGAGCGTCGTAGCTTTAAGTTGCGGCCGTGGTGTGGGGCAACCTAAAGGGCGCCCCCTTTTTATAGTAATGAGCCCCGATAATCGCACCGATGATGACCGAAATTACCGTTTTACCCAGTAACAACTCCTCACAACGGTAAAGTTTTCAAGGGGCAATGCACGTCTTTTTCCAGGATTCCGCGTCAGCGTGGGCCGTCCGGGGGAGTTCCGAAGCCCATTCTTCACCCCGACAAAGGTTCATTGTAAGTTCGGCCCATCTTGATTTCGGGACGGCCCTCACCGACGAGGGGCTACCGTTGGGGAAGTTGGCCTTCGGAAGCCTCGCCCACGTCCGTCCGGCCGACGATCTTCGGTCCGCGTACGGCTTCGGTCTCGCGAGGAAACCTTCGCGGTACGGGTTTTAACGAAACGCTAACACTTGCTCATGTTACGTGAGGATTGTTGTGCGGGGATGGTCCCACATGACCGTGCCGGCCTTCGGTGCGAAGGCACGGATGGTTGTACTCCGGTGACGAAGGTTCGAGAGAGAGAGGGGAGCGCGCGGCCGGCCGGGAACGTCGCGTCCGGGACCGGCGGCGGCACGGGCGAGACGCCCGGAGGCGCAATACGTCCAAGGCGGGATCGCACTTCGGCGCCGAAGGCGCGGGGATCCTGGACACGTGGCTGCCGCCGACGTGTAAAGAGGGCTCCGTGCAAGGCAGGGACAAGGGGTGCCGCATGTAAAGGCATTTCGGCCGTACGAAGACACGTTGGAGGCCTGTACGACGTGGGGACTTACTGTTATACCCTTGTAAAGTGCTTAAAGCCGTTTGTCAGGAACGAAAAAGGTGTAATTGAGGCAAATGACTATACCCAGGGGTCTCCTATAAATAGTGAACCCCTTGTAATGAAACGGACACACCGTAATGAGAAGAGAGTACCGAAGGCGGCTTGCGCTTCTTTCGGTCTTCGGTCCGCTAAGTGTTCCCTTGTTTACCTTTCGTGTTATTAAGTTTCGTATCTTCCTTCTTAGTGCAAGTAGAAGTAGCACCCTTCGCGGTAGCAAGGCGAGGGAGAGAGAGCTCGGGGGGGGCCGTTGTGTTGGCGTCCGCCCTTCGGACCCGATCTCCACCAACAGGTTGGTGACCCCTTCGGTCCCAATTTACACCAACATCGCCGTTGCAGGCCACGAAGTGCGCAGCGCGGGTGTTGCTCGTGCACGGTGCATCAAGGAGAACGGGTGGCAACGCCGCCGCATCTGCCCGGCTGAGGTCGCACACGGCGATCATTATCATCGACTCCGTCATCACATACGTCGCGACAGCCGTCCACCCTGGCGACGGCGACGAGCCCACCGAGTCGCCGGATAGGTAGACCCGGATGACGACACGCATCGGCCGGAGGGCGATCTAGGCGCTGCTCCGGGGCTCCAACAGCACGAGCCGCGTGGGGGGCCACATGTCGTCGGTCAGCGAGAGCCAAGCGCTCGATGTGCCGCGGCGGTACGGGAGGCCAGGAGGGACGCCCGGAAGCTCGACGCGACGGACGCCGGGCCCCGGCCGGGACGGACTCGTGCGGCTCCACCGCTCCCTCCCGGCCGAGCTCATCGCGCGACCTCCTCCACGTCCGCCAGGTCTGCACGCACTCACAATGGCATGCTGCCGTCACCTCCCGCCTGGCCGCGCCCTTCCGCCCTTGGGTCGTCCCACCTGGCGATTCCTACATGGACATAATACGTATAACAAAAAAGATTATGATAAAAAATAACATACTTTTGTTTCTCTCGGGGTTGCTGATGTAAGTTAGATGGCAAATGTAAAGCACACAAACATACTTTTGTTTCTCTCGGGGTTGCTGATGTAAGTTAGATGGCAAGTGAATTATGCCACACTACTAAAGATGAGTAACTCCAACGGTTCCTCATACCAAGTTGTCATTGTTATTTTGTTTCTGGCAAAAACAGAAAAAAAATTATGCAACAGTTCCCTATCTCAGGTTGTCATTTATCCTAAGTTGCGAAAAACCGACTCCACGCGCGTATATGTGCGCACAGCGATCCGCGGCGCAAACTTCCGTATCAGAAGAGGTGGAAGTGTATAAAAATATTTTGCTTTTTTAGCATTCTGATTTAACTTTTCAAGAGGTGGAAGAACATAAACATAATTTTATTTCTCTCAGCTTCCTAATGTAAGTTAGATCTGAATTTGTCAAGTGGATTATGTCAAACTGTTAAAGATCGACTCTTTTTACTTGGCATATCTTTTTAGAAATTGACAAAATCCAAAATTTATTAAGTAAAATTTGGCAAACGGGCAAACTCTCGGGGACGCTCACTCCACAGCACCACGTCGTCTTGCATTGTACTATACTTCGCTTGCGTACACCCTCCGTCCCAAAATATTCGCACGTTTGGACTTCTGCAGATTACATTTGACCATTTGCCTTATTTAAAAATTTTGTGAAAATGTAAAAACAATTATGATATACTTAAAATATATATGATGGTAAAACATGTCACAACAAAATAAATAATATTTCATAATTTTTCTTGAGTAAGACGAATGGTCAAAGGTAAAACAAAAAAAAATCAAAAGGTGCAAAATATTTTGGGATGGGGGAAGTACTTGGTTTCGTCTCACTTCAGATTCTTGGCGCCACATTCATCGATTCCATTCAGGAATGGGCAAACTTGTACAAGGAACTACGAGATTTCACATCAAACGGAGATCACCATCGATTCCATTCAAGAAAATGTCCGGCCTAACCTTATCGCTTATCATCTTAACTATTGCATCCATTTTCATGTTATCAGCTCGCTGCGGGCAGCTGTCTGCTCTGCCCAAATCGGGTAACCAGGACGAAGATTGAGTGCGATTCAACAACCACCCTCGCATGTGATCCACTGATCGGTGACAGCACGCTGGGCGCGAAGAGAGGACATGTCGTCGCGACGATGTTAAAAAAGGAGCCGGCCATACCCCGGGGCCCGGGCCGGGACACGAATCCTGAGTCCTGAACTCCTGACCCTCCTTCCAGTCCACAGAGGGAACAGGTCGCCACGCTCCTCGCCGCTCGGCAGAGGTGAGAGGCGCGAGGGGAGGGATCAAGGCAGCGGATCGATGGAGGAGGCGGCCGGTGTCGTGGTGTAGGCTGGCGACGCCAACCGTGCTGCCGACGACGCCGACCGTGGCCAGGTATGATTGGACGTAGGAATGATCTAATCAGTGCGTGATTTCTGAGCGAGGGTTTTTGAGCGTGACATCTTCTGAACCCACCAGCTGCTGTTCTGATGTAGTTCTTGGAAGTGTTTTCATTGTGGACTTCTCGTTCGTTCGAATGTAGCTGCTGTTCTGATGTAGTTCCTGGAAGTGTTTTCATTCTCGACTTTTCGTCCGTTCGGATATAATGTACATGATGACGTGCTTCCCTCTCTCAAAATCTACTCTGGAACAGGAACTCCGAGGCCGCCGGCTCGCCGCCGAACGCCAGCTGAAGGCCATGGCGTGGCCCATGATCACCTCCGCCGCCATCTTGATGCGCGCGGTCGCCCAGAACGCCTCGGAGCCGCCTGCTTGGGTACTGGAGGCACGGGCGGCCGGGCAGTGGCGGAGCCAGGATTTGAGTATAGGGGGACAATAGACAAAACTAATTGGACAACGGATAAAGAAAAGTAGGATTGATAAAGAAAGTCATATGGTTTTAATCATGGGTGGATCCATGTTCACTGTAAAAAGATGCAGCCGCTTCCACAAACAATCCAAAAAAATGGTGATTATGTGCAATTTTGCATCATATATGCATGGTCACATTCGGCTTCCAGCGAGTCCGAGCAAGCGGAGAGGCGGAGAGCAGAGACACGATCGTGTGGAGGCAGACAGCTAGAAGAGACGCAAAGCTATGGAGGGTGAGCCGCAACTCGCGCAAGTCATAAATGGAAGAAGACGAACAAACCTGCGACGGTGCGAGATGAACAGACGATTGACATTCCGTAATTCCTTCGTGAGCACGCGTACGTGTCTCAAAGCTAAATGTGTTGCATACACATACACGTAATAAGCGGCTAATTAGGCCTCAAACATGATTGTTTGGACTAAATTAGAAGCTAAGTAGCTAATGAATACATACATCATAAAGTATATAATAGTAGAACTAGCGAAACATTGGGGTGCCTGCCCCCCCCCCCCCCCCCCCCCCCCTCCGCCTCTGCGGCCGGGGAGCAGCACCCGCGAGCTCGCCTCTACGACCTCCTCAACACAGTCGCCTTGGCGAGCGCGGCGGCCGCCGTCGTCGTGCTGTGCCTCTACCAGCTGGGGGCGGCCCTTGACATCGCACGGGTCATGTTGCTGGCCCTCTTCGCGTCCGCCTCGGTTGCCCACTGCGTCGGCAGCACCGACAGCTGGGGTGGGGCGGCCGGCCGCTCTATAGTTCATAGTTGTTTTAGGAGTATGTCGTTGTGTTGTACTCTAGCTGTACGCAGGTCCGGCCGGTTTTGTGAATTGTGCCATGTGAGAGCTTTCTTAACTTGCTCGGCAACAGTGTGCTAGGCTGCTAGCACATGTCGGTATATATGTGCATATCCGGTGCAATTCAGGCTACCCAGGAGAGTACACATCGCTGCGTCAGTGGTTTTGATGCATCAAGCAAAGTGCAGGAGCAAAGGCTAGCAAGTGCGGATCGGCAACGGCAAGCTTTGTAATTTGTAGTCGCGGTCATGTTGGCTGCCCCTCATCAGCGTCACGTTCAGTCTAATACCGACAAGTGAGGTGGTGGCAATGGAACGACGTCACACGATCTGATCTATGGAAGTAGAAGAAACTAATTTGTAGGAAAATAAGTCGCGTAAAACCTGAATGCTGAAAGATCGGAATGTGGAAATTAAAATTCAATGGGCTTTCAGGGGAAAACCAGGAACAGTGCTGCCTTGGGGAACGGGAGGCCAGGTAATCTGGATTTATTTATTTTTATTTTCTAAAAATATACAGCACAATAAAAATGTTGTGAATTATACAATACCACCGTTTCAAGCGGCGGTTGGGATCTATCATCAAATGAAACGGTGGTACGCTATGCTACACCTCCTTCGTCGCAGGTACTGTAGCACTCCGACCGTCATTTCAAACGACGATAAGTCTAGACGATTAGTCCATCTTAGAAAATCATTATTTTTCGAGATCTACATCTTTTTTGGTTCAAATTTATTATTCAAAATCATTTTGATGCTCAAATAATCAACGCAAATGTATCTTCTCTTCACAACATATCTTAAAAAAAAACATATTTCTTTCATATGACAATCGGATGGAGAAAAAAGTTATACAAATTCAGTAGCTTTCAACGAATGCTACAACTTTGCGGTTCATATTTTTGTCATATGAAATCATTTTGATGCTCAAATAATCAAAATTATATTCAGATCTAAAATTTGACGAAATTTTTCTGTCTCGACAACATATCTTCAAAAAATATAATGTTTTCATATAAATGTTTGATGTAGGTAAACTGTACAATGAAATCGAATATATCAATGAGATCTACAACTTTTTAATTCAAATTGTGTCCATTTGAATTATAGTATGTCGAGTATTTGAGCCTCAAGATGATTTCAAATGCAAAAAAAAACCTATAAAGTTGGAGATCTCAACGAAAGTTACAATTTACATACTATGTTTGTCTCCATTCGAGTTTATAAAAAATTTTATTACTTTTAAAGAAAAACCGGCCCTACCGCTGTTTGAAACGTTGGTAAGAGTGCTATAGTATCCGTCCCCGACGGAAAACTGTAGCATACTGCCGTTCCATTTGGCGGTAGCTCCCAACTGACGTTTCAAATGGCAGCACTTGTATGGTTTTGAAAAAAATATTCAGTTATATATTTTTAAAAAATCACAAATAAATAAATAAATAAATACGGTAATTTGTGCGCTTTTGAGCTGGTGAAAACATTTGCACGGGAGAATTTATGGGCTTTACTTTTTTTTGTTATGCTTATTGGGCTCCACAACTTTTAAGGTTGATGGCCATAAAAAACATACTCCCTCCGTCTCAAAAAATATGCAATTATGGGAAACGTGTCAGTCAAACTATTACAACTTTGACCAAGTTTATAACAAAAAATATTAGCATTTATGTCTTGAAATAAATTTTTTTTCGAATTGCACAATACATCGGGGACACTCACGATGCACGCACACTCATCCCTATGAATACACGCATGCAAACCCTACCCCTATGAGCATCTTCGAAGACTGTGCCGGCAAATCCTCAAGATTGACGAAGTCACAACAGACGCCTCTCTGTCGACGGGAACGTCTCCTACCACTGAAAGCACAAACGCCGTTAAATCCTGAGAAATTCACTCCTACGGAGAGTCGAACCCAGGATCTGAGGTGCTACTGGGACTCTTGTAATCACTAGTCTACAAGCCCTTTCGCTTGAAATAACTTTTTTATAAAAAATATACTCCTCCAGATGTGAGAATTGTATGTTTTATTTTGTAATTGTTAGTAGTTTTTCATATAATTTTAGTCAAAGTTTATGATAGTTTGACTCCTCGGGATGTGAGAATTGCATCTTTTATGGGACGGAGGGAGTATCTAGACAGACCTTAATTAACAGTTCAAAGAGCGAGCTCGACGGTGGGTACACCGAGGACATGTGCAGCACTTTGACAAGGACCGTGTCAGATGCAAGTCGCAGCCTAATGGTAGATTGAATAATGCTACGTGAGAAAAAAATAAGTCAAAATAAACCGTAACAAGCATAGTTATTAGGACCGGACCGGTGGTTGGACCGGTAAAAGACTGAACCAGAGCCTCTTCTGGTCCGGTTCACTTAAAAGATCGTCTGTGCAATCGAATCGGGAAAAACCGGCCGGTTTTTCCTGGAACGGGCGAACCGGGCGGTTTTTGGACCACGTATTGAATCTGCTGGATTCTTTGATTCTTTCCCACGTCGGCCCAAGCTGGCCCAACGCAAGTTTCCCACGACCAAAAACGTTGCTCCTTTGCTCGCACACACTCCCGTAGCGGCGGCCGACGGCCGATGGCGGCGCATCCCGATGACCCGATTTGCGAGCAGGACAGCAAGCTGATGCTTGCGCCAGCGGCGAGCGGTGCGCAGCGGTGTAGGGACAGATTTTTCTACTGAGAGGTACTCCGTAGCTCTGTTTCCTCGATGTCCCATCACTGGGAGCTCTGTCAGATGCAGGGAATGGCGCGGCGGGCGGAGCAGCTGGCCCCGGTGAGCTTCAGTGCCTCGGTCCGGTAGCTCTCTACCCATCCTTCAGTTCTTGTCTAGTCGTCCAGCTCCCGCCTCCTTGTTAATTTGGTATTGCTGCTAGTTAATTTGCTATTTCTAAATGCCTAGATCTATACGTGGAAGTGAACCGCAAATGCATGTCTTTTCCTTTCTCTATCAGTTGATGGAAGTACATGAGATGCACTATAAAATAACTCAAATGCTTGTGATTGAAACTGAACTGATCATTTGATACTGAAAGGATTATAGAACAGCAAATCCAACGTGATCTCATTTCCATACTGTAAAAACTTGTGAATGTATGTATATGTATTTTAATTAGTTGAATACTTGAACTTGAAATATTTGCTACTATAGTTATATAATGGTGTATATGTTTCATTATGGTTGGCATATTACACGGGTCAAAGGGTTTTTTTGACCGGTTCACTTCTCCGGTCCAAAGTTATCGAATCGGTGGTTCAACTGGTTCATAACGGTTGAACCGATGAACCATTGAACCGAAGGCCTCACCGGTTCGATTACCGGTCCGGTCTTAATAACTATGTTACCAAGTCAAGAGCAGCCAGCGAGCCAGGCGAAGCTAGTCCCTGAATTTGTTCGGCTGGTGTATCTCAATTTATAATGATACGGACAGTTAATTTGTCACCTAAGAAAAATACTATGTGAGAAGTCCAAATAAGTGAAGAATAGATCAGCTGAACAAGGTATCACCGATAAGAAAAACACCATGGACACATTGGGCACTTCCTGTTATTATCACATATTTTCCTTCGGAGCTCTGATCAACTGAAAAGTGAAAACGACATGTTACCGCACAAGGCTTTGCAAATCGTGGTGGTTTTGTTTTCTCGAGGGACAGATTGGTACTACTAGCTTGAGCTTGGTACTGACCTTTTTCAGTTTTCACCATGCGGTGTCACAAATAAAGTCAACGCAAAAACTCGGAAGTCTCTTGGATGACGACGTCAATGCTTCTCCCGGCTTCGCAGCACTTTCTTCTTGATTTGGTCGCCCACTAAAGTGCAGGCCTGCCGTCCGGTTACGCACACCCACACCAGTCCACCACGCTACAGAAACAAAAATCCAAAACGCTCATCGGTTTATACTATTTATATAGTAGAAATCAACTAAACTCCAACGAGTCCATATCGACATCTCCGTGACCGTGAGGGATTTGTTTTTCATATAGATCCCTAGATGATTTCAAACTCTAAACAACGAACCAAAAAGGACTCATCAGTAAACTTCCATCCCCAAACGGAAGAGACCACACCATGCATCGGGGATTCAGCCCCGGAGACTACGACAGAGAGCTCGGGCGCCCACCGGCCACCGCGAACCGGAGGCCTCCATCGCCGCTGACGCGCGCCGTCCACGCCACGCCACGGCGCCACGTTCTGCCGGGCGCGGCGCCGCGCAGGGACCGCCGCGCGTTCGTGCTCGCCGCCGCCGTCGCGGACGGAGACGCTGACACGGAGAGCCCCGCGTCCTCGGCGGCGTGGTGCGTCTCGAAGTCGAGCGGCGTCTCGTCGGCGTCGCCCCCGCATGACGACGACGCGGCCCCGAGGACCAGCGCCGCGCTCGGCCCCAGGACGCGGCTGTCCGCGGCGCCGCGGCTGTTGTGCCATATCCCCAGGCAGTAGGACGCGGAGCAGAGCGCCGCGGCGACGAGGAAGGTCAGGAGGTCGACGCGCGTGACCGTCGTGCCGCACCTCCTGCCTCCGGCGCGCGCGCGCGGCGAGCCATCGTTCGCCATGGCCGCCCGGTCGCTGCCTGCGAGGGGGAGGGGAAGACGGGATCGGTGGAGGACACGAGGCACAGAGGAGAGGTGGAGGGGGGAACTCAACGCGGCGTGGCGTATTCGGGGACCGAGGTCGGCTTCAAGGTTTTATATGGTGTTGGGCTGTTGGCTTGGCTCCAGGCTCCAACTGCTGCTTAGACCGTGTTAATCCATGGTTTCCATGATGCGTAATTATCATTGGTTAAGGGCATATGTGACAATTTCCCACATCTTTAATCTGTCCTAAAAATCCTATAATGTCTTATATTTGAGGACAGAGGGAGTAGACTAATAACGTGTCTTATCCGTTTCTGGAGAGTTGTGTGACCTGGACGAGGAACTGTGTCCTCCGCAACAACAAAAATTCAGTATTGGCCCTGTTTGGATACTCCAATAGGGTTAGAGGTTTCTAGCTCCAGTTACTAGTCCTAAACTAACTCTAGCTCTAGAGGTGTTTGGATGAAAGGGTTAGAATGACATTAAATGTACCTTTTCAATCATTAGGTGTGAGTGGAGGGAGAGAGAAAAGTCACTTTTTGGTAGACCCAACATGAACTAGCCCCAATAAGCACCTCTTGGGTGGGATAGTTTTTTGGGTGGGTTAGATGCAAACTAGCTCAATCTTACCCTCATATTTGGATACTTTGTGGCTAGCTGAGCTCCAACTAGCCAAAACTAACTCTAGCCCGTGGATCCAAACAGGACCATTATTGATCGATTTATTTCACTGGTCGCTCATGAGTCCTGACGAGCACGGACAAGTTGGTTTGCAATTAGTGGACGTGTGGAACGGGTCCATCTTGAATTCGTTGCAGCATTTGGTTTGGACTCGGAATTCGTTGACTCGATTTGTTGGTCAAGTTTGGGCCTGCTCAAGAAAAGTTACGTATGGGCCGGACCCAACTACGCAAGCGATACACGCATGTGTTTGTGGCAGAGCTGTAGCCCAGCTAGGCCACTTCCTTCTCTTCGGCGAAAGGCCTCGTCGTCTCCTCCCCCATATCCGTCCACGGTGGGACTGCTCCGCTCCGGTTTCTCAACCCCGCTCCAACTATGTTCAGCCAAACACCTACAACTTCTGAAACTCCGCTTTAAGAAAAGGTGGAGTTTTGGGCTAACTTCATATTTTTCCCAGAGCACCTCAGGAGTTAGGGGGTGTTTGGTAGCACTCCACCTCCACGAAAATAGCTCCACTCCGCCAACTCTAGACTTTTGGTGCTCCACTCCACCAACTTAAAAACATGTGGAGCTGCTGCACACGTTTGGTTGATTACAGTGCTCCAACTCCAGAAACATGATGTCTTGCTGTAAAAAGTCTATTTTAGCCATTATTGATGGACCCACATGTCATTCTCAGATTCCCCCTCATTCCTCTCCTCCCTGTTCTCTCATCTCCCTCTGACCACTAGCCTCCCGCGAGCCATTTGACGGCGACAACGACGGGGCCACGGTGCCGGGGTCGTCACACCCGTGATGCTGCTGAACCTGTAGCACATATCCCGATTGGCCTCCATATCCATGGATTAATCGCTCACTAGATTGGATTTACAGAAGTTTTAAATGACAGATTGTCTGAGCAGCTGCCGGTGGCGATAGATGTGATGCTTCAATTTGACTGAGATGGAGGGCATTGTGGTGCAGCGTTGGCGTGCATCCTGGACGTGGTGATCCTCACGAGCGTCGGTAACGCTGCAATCCTTGCGGGGTGGAGCAGCGGCGGCGTTACCGCGCCGCGGGGCCGCGGACGGCACGACGGCCCGCCCTCTGTTTCCCCACACGGAGTGGCGGCTTCGCGTGCAGCGCCGTTGTGTCGCCGAGGGAGCGGATGGCGTGAGTTTCGACTGCCGCTGCCTCAGAGGGCGCGCCCGCAGAATACGCTGGACAAGAGCGGTGGAATTGTGGAGAGGCGCAGATGGTGAGCGCGGTTCAGTTCGACGGGAGCGCCGCGATTCGATGTAGACGGCGCCATCCGGTGGGATGAGGCGTCGCAGTCCAATAGGCGGGCAGTGGAGGCGGCGCTATCGGGCAAGCTCCGACGAGGTCCGGCGTGGCTGCGCGGCCGGCGGAGGGAAGGGTGGCGGCGGCGGCACTGTTGACGCACGGGAGGAGAAGAAGGGTCATGCGCGGGCTGTACAAGGGAGGCGACGGGTCGCCCGGGGGAAAATAGAAACGAACCAGTACGCTTGTGTAATGGGTGGCAGTGGTGGGTAATTTCCACTCAACTCCACGAGTGAGTACGAAACAAGGTTTCGCAGAGTACCCCTTGAGGCACTCCATGGATTTGGCGGAGTTGGGAGCTAGATCCATGTATTTGGTGGATCTTGAGTTTTTGGAGCTGGGGTGTTTGGCAGAAAAAAATTGAGGTGGAGCTGTTTTATTGAATCTAGAGCTGCTTGGAGCCCTCCCAAACATGCCCTTACTCCCACAAACTCAGGTTTTCAACTTCCTCATGGAGTTGTGCAAATATTACCCACCAATGCCACTGGTTACACAAAATGGTTCGTTTTTGTGCGCCTCTTCCTCCCTTGCGCTCCTTGCTCCCGTCGCACTTCAAAGCGCCGTCGCCGGTCCTTCCTCGCTGAGCTTGCTACACCTTCTTGCCCCTGCTTGATCCACCTGTATTGGAGCTCAAGGCCGGCGAGGTCCTACTCTCTGCGAGGAAGGGAGGACGCCAGGAGCGGCGCGCGCCTCCGCCATGGATTCACCGTCCTGGTGGCTTGTGTAGATCCAGCCATCGGCAGTGACGACGATGACCTCCACACGCTCTGGGTCCTCGACGATGACGACCTCCATGCGTGCTCCATGGCGGCGACCGAGATGAGCTCACCTGCGGACGTCATGGTGCGGTAGAGCTCCTCCACGCGCCCACTGGCGGCCGGGGTCGAGCTCCCCCATGGCGGTCGGGGCAAAGATCCCTCACGCCAGAGACCAGGGGCCAGCTGCGGACGCCCTCGCTAAGCCGGAGGCCAAGGGGCGACCATGGATGCCCACGCGCGGAGGTTGCGTCCAGGTCCTCGACAGCGCGGCGTCGCCTCGGGTGCGTTAATCTTCCTCATCGATCTCGTCCGACGCATCAACGCGTAGCTCACAGTCGATTTCACGCGCGTCGTCACCGAGCTGCACCGCCACCACCGAGGCCGCGCCTCCCTGCCCCTACGAAGTTCACCGAATCGAGGTCTCGCCACCCTACCCCTACGGAGCTCGCCGAATTGAGGCTACGCCGCTCGGCCCCCGGCGACACCGGTCGCGGCCCTGATCCGCGTGCGTCGACCTACCAGGCTTCGCTGCCCCCACCACCACCACGCCTCCCTACGCGCCGACGGTGAGCAGAGCAAAGAGGGATATGTAGTAATGGAGAAGAGGGAAAAAGGGGAAAAATTAGAGGCTGACATGTGGGCCCATTGTCTAGGCATATCAAATATTTCCCAAAGAAACCTTGTGTTGTTGGAGCTGAAATTAGACTGTGTGCCAAACAAGATTTTTACTCCAGAAACTCTATCGTGGAGCTACTCCATAATGGAGTTGGTAGAGCAGAGTTGAAAAAAGTGGAGCGGAGCAGTCCCAAATAGGCCCTTAGGGATGGCAACGGGGCTATCCCCGTAAGGGATCGATAGAACGTTTTGCCCCCCGTTTGTGTGAGATCTCCCGCTCCCCGTCCCCGTTAAGGCTCGCGGGGAAATATTATTCCCCGTCCCCGTCCCCGTACCCGACTGTGGATCACGGACCCGACGGGGTCCTCTGTGACAACCCACCCAGGAAAATACCATACTATCGCCTAATACCAATCCACTTTGGTCATTAAGCAATAGTAAAGTATCATCCTGTCGTTAGTTGCCGGGTTAACGCCCGGTAAATCACTTGGAGTACATACAGAGGATCGACATATGCATTAAAACTCACGCGAAGGCGAGTCCAGAGTACAACACGAGTGAAGAAAAACATTTTATTACAAACCATTGTTCAAGACAGGAAGTAAAGGTTCAGAGTTCGGAAACAACGGAAATAAATAAACTAGCGCGACGATACACATCACAGGAGGCCGTGCGTGATGTCATTACTCGTCCTCTTCCACCCATTCCAGCTCCCAACCGGGTGGAATCTCACACGGCCAAACAACATCTGCAACAACATTTTTAAAGCAAGACTGAGTATACTAATACTCAGCAAGACTTAACCGTCGGGTGATAACTACATCACCAAACTCTAGACATTAGAGACGTTTTGGCCGGTGGAGTTCTTTTGCTGAAAAGCAACAAAGAGTATGTCCTACTTTCATTATTTTAGCACAAGTTCTAGTTGATTATCATTTCTAAGTGTGCCAACTAACTCAATCAAGAATTGTACAAGCAATTAATTCATACACTAATATTCACCAAGTTTCATCATTACGGGATATCATGGCCAGTTGATTAAGCAGTCTCAGATAACGGTGAGAGGCTGACAATCGATTGATTTAAACCTTGCAAGGTAGACCTAAACACACGGAGTGGTGCACCAATAGAGCTGACACCGACCAGGCGGTTCCCAAAAATCCTCGATTTGGGAGCGAATCTTACAGTCCCGGGTACAAGGCTCTCTGGCATGTCCCACCAAGTACACCCAGCCTCACACATGTACCCACCTCCCGGTTGCAAAGCGGTAGGTGATTACTCAAGAGTAGTAATAGTAAGTTCCCACACCGTCTCATTAAGGTACTAGGCTTACCGGTCCCATTCCTGACAAGTGCTTAGAACGTTCAAAAGCTTAGCCCACGAAAGCCACTGGACCGAAGCCCAAATCCCATGCTCTTACCACATGAGCAGTCCATTTATAAAGATCTTATGATTCCGGCATAAGAACCTATTCTCGCGAGTGACGAACATCACTCGACTTCTATCGGGTCCTATAGCATAGCGGCTATCGACCTAGCATACTAGTGATAGAGCATAGGTACCTAGGGATCATGCATCTAGGGTTTCAATTCAACTCTCGAAACGTAAATGCACAATCATAGCAAAAGATAATTGCATAATTTTTAGAAGACGGGGTTAATGATCGGGGCTTGCCTTCGGCGGCAAGGTTGGGCCCTTCTGGACTTTGGTCCAGGTCTTGAGCTACGTCCACGTAATGCAGCTCTTCGTCAGCTCCTTCGTCTCCTTCTTCCGGCACGAGCGTATATCTACCGTCGGGAAGATCTACATGAGGATGCGAATGCAAGATTTATTTGTCGATTTTCAATTTAAAGAACTACAAACAATAAATGACAACCCTCGAGTGCATTGGTTGGGCACATTCACCTAGATAAGAAATACATTCAGCATACTCTTCCAAAAAGGAACAATATGCAGCTCTTTATTAAATATTTTTTTTGATAGTGATCGTGTACATATATATGTAAGTAATTTAATTTAACATCACAAACAGTAGTGGGTGGGTATATTTAGCCTTTTAAAACGATGTACATCCACACACAAGGTCATTAAAGATGGGTTGGTGATTTTTCCCATTTACATGACTATTAAGCCCTTAATGGCCTCCATAGCTTTTATTCATGTAATTAATTAATAAAAAGCAGTGGAAGGGTGTGTTAAACACTAAACACCTATAACAAGCCACTGGACGCACATGCATGCTTTGGATAGCTAGAAATTAATTATTTTTTCAAAATGACAAAAGCTAGCTAGAAGGACAAGGTAAATGCACACAAAAATAGATACTCAACAAAAAGATCCAAACTTTTTCACACATGCCATATGGTCCAAAACTAACCTAGGGATGCAGCATAAACACCTAAAACTATTATGAAACTTGACTTATGCAATTACTAAGAAAAACAAGCATAATTCACGAATAAATATATGTGGTAATTATAAAATTGTTATTAATTCACCAGAGGTGTGTTTTGGAATAAAACGACAGTATGCAGAAGTTGGTTGCAAAAATCTAATTATTTTTAGCTACAAGAATCATTTATGCAGATTCTGCAGAAAAAGAAAACAATTTTTATGAAAAGATTTACAACATAACTTTGTGCAATTTTTGGCACAGGATCTAGTCATAACAAAATACACAACGTATCCAAAAATTGGACACAGAGGATTTATAGATTTTGAGATATTGCAGATCTAAGTTTTTCACATTTCTATTTTTCATGCAAAACTTATCAGGAACTAGCTCAGGCAAGAATAACAAAAGTTGTAGGATTTTTCACAAATAATCCAACAAAATTGAGTTTGCATTTTTCTGAATTTTCTACGATTTTCTACGGATTTTACAAGATTCTGCAAAACAACAATACTATTTGAGATTCACTTTTGCACCGGGGTCCCTGGAAAGGTTCGGGATCTTACAAATATGCCCCTAGTTCCGGAAAACACCTTGGAAACTCTTGATTCCTTGCAATGTCGCCCTTGGCACAGAGGGTGGCGCGGCCGGCCGGAGTCGGCGGCGGCGGCGCCCTCGGTCGGGGAAGGGGCGAAGAGGAGCTAGGTGCTCACCTAGGACCCGGTTGCGTGTTGCTTTGGGACGGGGAGGCCGGCGGTGAGGGCGCGCGGCGGCGCGGTCGGGTGACGTGCGCACGGAGCTCGGCTCCGGCGAGCTCTCGGCCGGGCTACCACGCGGGCGGCGGCGCGGGCTCCAGTAGGACCTAGGGGATGTATTGGGATGGTCACTCGGCCGCTGGAGCTAGTGGGGATGCTTCTCGGCGGCGGCGGCCATGGAGGGCGGCGGCACGCACAGGTACCACAGGCGGCTCTGCACGCGAGGCAAGGGGCGGCAGCCCCTTTATAGGCGACGCACGTGCCCCGCGGCGGCCGGTGGACCGACGGCGGCGTCTCGGGGCGCTCGCTGCGGCCGACGGCCGACGGACCGCGGGGCACGCGCGGAACCATACGGCGGCGCGGAGCGCGGGACGTTCTCGGGGGTGCGGGGCACCGGGAAGGCGCGCCGCGACCTCGGGAAGGCGCGAGGCGCGGGTGCGAGGCGGCGGCGGGCCGCGGCGCGGCCGTCGGCCCCGACGTCGCGGCGCGGCCGGCGCGGGCGACGTCGACTAGCCGAGTTGTGTCCAGGTGTCACTGTTTGAACACATGTAACTCCAAAAAGTTGAATAGAAGTGCACAAAGTGGTGAGTAGGAAAGTTGTAGATCTCACTACCCTCTACAACTTTTACAAAGGCCGTATGGTGTTTTTCTCAACGGATTTTGCATAAATTACTGCCAAACTTTGAATGTCGCCATGTTTTGGTGAACAGGAGGTACTGCCAGTTAACCAAGTTTTTTACCCTTTTCCGCTCAAAATTTGAAATGCCAATCTACATGAAAGTTGTGTCCCTCAACAAGCTGGACAACTTTCATAAAGGTAGATTTTGAAGTGTTTAGGTGAAATTTGGAGAACACGGCAAAAGTTCCGGAAGACATTCGCCGACGTCAGCGTTTAAGCGAGGTTTGACCGTGTCTTTGACCAAAGGTTGACCATGGGTGTGTGTAGACTTGGTCAAGGGGTTCAATAGGGTTCATTGGCGAGGTTTTCGAGGTGATGACCCAGGTTGACCTAGGTTTGACCAGTGTCGGCCGGTTTGACTCGGCTGAATCGGTCATTAGCGTTAACGACGTTAATTAAAAACCTGGGGCGTCACATCCTCGTCCCCGAAAAATCCCCGAGAAAATACCACAATTCACCTCCTCAAGCCGCCGCCCAAAGCTCCTTGTGCTCTTGGCTGCAGCTGCATCTCGCTCTTTCTGCCACACAGCTTGATGCCCTGCCCGCCTAGGCACAACCCCATCTCACCCGGCCGGCGGCCGCATCTGACTGCAGCCCCCATCGAGGAGGGAGTCGGCGGCCACGGAGGAAGATCTCGCAGTGCTCGAGCGCGCCCCCGCCGTCGACGAAGACAACGAGGACCCCTTCCTCCCCGCAGAGCTCTAGCGCCCTCGCCTCCCACTTTGCCGCGTCCTCCTCGACGTCGCGTAGGAGCAGGGCGCTCAGGCTGCCCGCGGTGGCTGGCAGCGCTCATCCTTGGTCCTTCCGTAGGGCCGACGGCGTCCTCCTCGCCACAGGGTTACGGCGGCGGATGAGGGGTGCCGCGGAGGCCGACACCCGTGTGCGTGTGCGAGACTGCGAGAGGCGGCTGGAGTCTGGAGATGGGGAGGAAATGATTGAAGTTAGGGTTTACTCGGCTATATTTATAGTTTGTTTATGGGCTTGGGCCTCGATGTTTATATGGGCTTCTTTCAGCCTGTATGCATATACATGTTTACTCGAGTCCCCGACGGGGAACAGGGGACGGGGATGGTCAGGACGTTCCTACCCCGCTTCACCCGACGAGGATTACTTTTGGTCCGTTAAGATCCCCGCGGGGACTAAAAATCCCCCAATTGCATTCCCTAATGGAGGAATTCCCCATCGGAGATCGGGGATCGGGCCCCATTGCCATCCCTAGTTGCACTGCTGTTCTCGTGGAGAGGCCTCTCCATCGAAAAATGAATTTTTCTTTTCTACACTTTTCTTTACTCTTTTCTCAAAAATATATAGTCCGCAAAAAATTTGTAAAACTACACATCTATCGCGGTGGGGGACGGCGTCAGGGACCTACCGCCGTGCCACATAGCGTTACGTACCCGCGCGGTACTGTAGCACTTGCTTTCGTCGTGGGCCACGACGGTAGGGGTCTAGTCTGCTTTCAAAAATTTGTAATTTTTTTATTTGAACTCGGATGGAGATAAACTTTGTATGAAAATTGTAGCTTTCGACGAGATCTACAACTTTGTCGCCGGGGACGTTGCATTGGGTGACCGTCCTCTGGGTGTTGGACTTTGTCGCCGGCCGATCGAGAGCTATCACCCCCAACCTTTGCTTCTAGGGTTGGATATCGAGCCTGGCTCGGCTCGTTATGGCTCGTTATCTTAGCAAGGTAGGAACCTAGCTCGGCTCCGCTCATGAAGAAGCTCGAGCTGGCTCGTTAAGCTCGCGAGCCGACTCGTTAACAATTATAAATTAAAAAAAATCATAGTTAACAGGTACATATGGAATAAAAGTGCAACATGTTTACAAGACAACCAACAATGAAACCAAGTATAGTCAACAAACAATTTAGTACTTTAAGTTATTAGGTTGTGATTTGAAGTTGGACCTATTAAGTTGTTTGTTGGTTGCTGCAACCCAGACTCGTTAGGACTCGCGAGCCAGCTCGAGCTCGACTCGTTATCACAGCGAGCTAAAACCTGAGCTCGTCTCGTTACAAATTTACTAACGAGCCGAGCCGAGCCACTAACGAGCGAGTTCGAGCGAGCTAACGAGCTTCGAGCTTTTGTTCGAGCCTATTTGCTTCCATCCCATGCATCTTCCTTGGGCAAACGCGACGGGATGTTGCGTGACCGTCCTCTTGGCCTTTCTCGCCAACCGAGGGCTATCACTCTATCACCTACCTTTGTTTCCATCTTCGTGCTAGCCTAGTTCTCATTAGCTCTGCAGGCGTCTACCCCCGCGGCCCAATTCCGGAAACCGGGGCGAGTGCGCTTCAATCCTCGCATAAGGAGCTCGCCACCATGCCGGGAAAGCAGAGCCAGTGACACCGACCCCTTGACTAGGGATGGCAATGGGGCGGGTTCGGGGCGGGTGGAGCATACCCATGCCCGCCCCGACATGGGCAGCGGGTAAAATTTCTTACCCGTCCCCGTGCCCATGGGTAAAATTTCTTACCCGTCCCCGTGCCCGCCGGGTATCGGGCGGGTAACGGGTTACCCATGGGTACAACAATGTAAACACATTGCCATTATGCCATACCACAATCACAAATTCACAATTCAACAAATTATTTCAATTTTGCAACATCTCACACAATAAACATTCATATGATAAATATAATCACATTGTCAGTTTGTCACATCGGTACATCACATGATAAATGCATAAATGGAGTCACATTGTCACATCACATGATAAACCACACATTCATAGCACATATTTAAAAAAAGCATTGTTGACTTAGGGTTAGGCGGCGCACATTGGGATGAGGAACGTTGGGGCTGGGCCGAAGGTTGGGCCGAAACCGAAATATTTTGTTGAGTTTGTGATTGTTTGACGGGTACCCGGGGGTTACCCATGGGTAAGATTAGATCCCCGCCCCGTACCCGCCTCACGCCGGGTTGGGTATGGGCGCCACCCACGGGTGGAAAATGGTACCCATGCCCGTCCCCGTCGGGTCGGGTACCCGGCGGGTACCCGGTACCCGTACCCGAATTGCCATCCCTACCCTTGACTCTCACCCAGGTTCCTCAGCTCGCAGAGGAAGAGGGAGAGGGAGAGGGAGAGGGAGAGGGAGAGGCCAAAGCGCGGCGGACGCGATGGATATGGAGGTCTCTCTTTGGATCTGATTCTGTTCGGTTTGCTTATCGTTTCTTTGCGTTCTGGAAAACATGTTGTGTGTTTCTCAACTTTCATATGCGTGTGAAAAAATGTTCCCAAACGTACAAAACCTAATAACATTGTTATATATCATCCAACTAACCTTATTACCATGTGGCAACTCCCAAACGTAACAGGCACTCGACCGGCAGCACTGGTGACTGGTGAGATGGACATTTGTTTGGGAGCTGTGATCCTGATCATGGGGCTCACCTAGGGATGTAAGTGGGCGCAAGAAATAAAGGGAGCGCCACCCATCCCTGTTACCCACGACCGTCGCCGCCGTCCTCTCCCCAGTCCCCTCCCTCCCCGCGCCGGTGGCGGCGGGAGAAGCTACAACACGGATGACGACCTCTCCCCGTCCCCTTCCTCCCCTCGCCGCCGCCGGCGGCCGGATCCGGCCCACCGTGGCGCTTTGAGCTCTAGCGGTGACCGGATCCAGTGCTGCGGGGGAGGGGTAGGGCTAGCGCACAGCGTGGCAGCCTCCAGCGCTGACGGTGGCCAAACCCTCCTGAACGGCGGCGTGGGTCGAGCTCGGAGGCAAGGCTGAGCTGCCGCTTCCGGACCCCGGTGGTCACGGGCCACATCGCCTCCTCCCGTGCGCAGGGGCTCAACCATCTGTCTCGGCATCGTCGTCTGCTTCTGGGAATCGGCAGGAGACTACGCGTCCGTGCCGTCGGGGCGGGCCTCGACATCCTTCTCCCTCCGCCTCGCCTCGATCTGCGTATAGGAACGGTGAGCGGCGGCGACTTGACGAGAGGATGGTAGCGCATGGAAGGCTTGAGTTGTTTAGTTCGCAGGCTCTGCAGGGACCTGCAAAGCCTGCTTGCATTTCCTGCATAACCCAACAGGACAAAGCAGGTTGGGAGCAATCAATTGGCAGGCACCTGCAGGCGTCTGCAAGCAGGCCTGCCTGCATCCTTTAGGCTCACCCCAGTGTTCGCCTATCCGCTCGCGTGGGTGTCGCGGGCTCATGAGATCGGAGAGCTGCTGCTACGGGCTCGCCTCTCCGGTTGCTGCTCATGGGTGACTATTGGGGACTGATGCACCTCGCGGGGAAAAAGAAGTCACGCACGAGGGAAATCTCATGGAGGCCGGATTGGGGGAGGGTGGAGGACGGGCACCGCTAGTTAGCGACCGGTCGCTAGGACGGTTCCTCCCCTTCCCAACTTTCCTTTTCTGGAAAGTTTTTTCTTCCCACGAGTTTTTACTTTTAGAATATCATAACTTATGCACACAACTTTGGTGCATAACTTCGACTTATAACATTTGTCAGATAATTTTTAAGCATAAGTTTGATTCGAGCTAAACTTGTGCGTACAACTTATGTGCACAACTACTTGAAGAATAACTTGTGTATATTTTTTTCTCTAACAACAAGTTGTGTGCATAAATTTTTCTGCAAACACCGAGTTATGTGCATAACTTTTTCCATAAAGATGAGTTATGCACATAACTTATGTTTAAGAAAAATTGTTGAAAGAAAAAACTAGAAAAAAAAGAAAAGAAAAAAAAAGCCCACATGGGCGCGCGCGGGGCACAGGCGGCGGTTTTGCGGTGGAGGACGCGGATATATGCGGGACGACACTGGTGTTTTTGGCGTCACGAATATCTTAATGTCGATATTGGGGAACTCTCGGAGACACTCTTAATTTGCCATGAGGAGGACCGGGCAGAGCGTGAAAAGATTCTTTGAAACCACTGCTTAATCTCATCGCAACGAAACAACTGTTACCCACCACGAGAACACAGAACGATGGCCTCGAAGTCGAAATGAACCGGGCGGGCGTGTAAAACTGCAAACTGAGAAGGCAGGTGTGTGATCCCTGGCCAAAGACGACGGGATGTTGCCTATATTAATTGCGTGGGACTTGGCTATCCCTGACCAAAGGCGCGCGTCAGTCCTCTTGGCCCTTGGGTGTGTTGGCCTTCCCTTTCTCGCCGGCTGCCCACCTTTGCTTCCATCTTCTCTTCACGCCTTGTTCTTCCTCCCAGCCCCAAGCGGTGAGAGCGGCCCAGGCGGCGGAGCTAAGACGCGGTCGATGGAGGATCTGGATAGTGCCATGGACTGCCGAGCATGCTGGGCGGGTCATGTCCCTTTCTCCGAAACTAATTCCTACTACTTCCTACCATTATTAGCTCATCACAACATTCCAACTAACCTTGTTACCATGGCTACAGGCACTCCTTCCCCCGCAGCGCCGTCTCGCCGCTGACGATGAGGCTGAGCTGAGGGCCTTGTCCTTCGGGGCGCTCGTACTTGCGTTCGGGCTAGCTCTAGCGATCACCCATCCGCCCGCGTGGGTGTCGCGGGCTCGTGAGACCGGAGAGCCGCAGCTGCTCCGGGCCCGCCTCCTCTTCGAGTTCCTCAACAGGGTCGCCTTCGTCGAAGCCTTAGTGCTCGTCTCCGTCGTCTCCATGTGCGTCGCCCCGCTGCGGTGGCTCCCGCGGAGCGCGCTCTGAAGACGGTGCGGCGGCTCTTCGTGCTCGCCCTTGCGTTCCACGCGTCGTCGGTCGCCGTGGCCGGTACCGCGAGCTGGGGCGCGACGGCTGCCGGTCACCTGGTTCTACGCCGACGCGGAGGTGAAGGTAATGATTTTGGGTGCTTCATTAGTTTGCTGGTCTGGCTTGCATATCTTCAATTCGTTTGGATCGGAGTAGTGCTCCATGACCATGCGTATATGATGCGTGTGTCGCTACTCTCAAACCGGCGCCCGCACATGCCGTTGAGGGCTGCGATCCTGGTGATGGGGCTCGCCCCAGGGTTCGCCCACCCGCCCGCGTGGGTGTCGCGGGCTCACGAGACCGGAGACCAGCTGCTCCGGGCCCGCCTCTTCGAGCTGCTCATCAGGATCTCATTCGCGGACGCCACGGCCCTCGTCGCCGTCGTCGCCCTGTCCGTCGGCCCGCTGCAGAGGGTCCCCCCGGAGCGTGCTCTGGCGGCGGCGCAGCCGCTCTTCACGACCGCCGTCACGTCCTCCACGGTGTCGGGCGTCGTGGGCAGTTCCGAGAGCTGGGGCGCGACGGCGGCGGCGATCACCTGGTTCTACTTTCTCGGGAAGCTGAAGGGAAGATTCTTTGGGTGCTTCATTTGTTGGTCTGCGTGCCACGGCGTCTACGCTTGGACTAGTCTTGCCTGATGCATTGATGCAGGGGTGGATAAGCTAGCGCCATGGCGGCGTCTCTCATCATGCGTCGTCCTGATGAAGATTATGGACATGGACCAATAATCAGGGATGGGTAGCTAGGTTAACACCTGAAGGTCTCGTGATGAATTAATTCACTCTAGCTAGCTGCAGTAGTTCTAGCATGTTAGTTATTGATGGGGTTCTTATTTGGATGCTCAAGTTGCACCGATCGGTAGTAGTTTGTCCTGAGGGCTGAGGGCCCGGAGTATCTATGAGCCTCTTCGTAATGTGTGTCTTTGTGTAGAGAGTGATCACCTTGTGTTTGGATGCGTGAACGACTGGTGTGTTTCTGCAAATGGTGTGTGTGTGTTCCTTTTATCTTTGTGTGCATACATACCCGTGCAGTTCAGGGTCTTCATCCATCCAGTCACGTATAACCGCTTGCATTGTGCCACGAACTTGGTCTCGCCTGGTACTAGCTAGCACCCATGTCGATTGCCATTGGCCAACAATGCAGAGATGCGTATACCTGCTCCAACAGTTAGATATATCTTTGCTACATAATGTGATGATTGAAAGAAATCGAGCGCGCTAGCAGTAGGAACGACGAACTTTGGCTTGACGTCGATTGCATGTTGATTTCATGAGGGCTGTTTACAATATATAACCTTGAGAGGATAGCTCGGCTAGGATTTTCAGTTACAAGATTACAACAAATCTATCTACAACCCTAACCGAGCTTATCTCTTCTCTAGGTTTGTTACACAAATGTAAACAAACTCTAACACTCCCCCTCAATCTAAACATACCAAGTTTAGATTGTGCGTGAATTCTTCTAGCTGCCGAATTGGAAGTGGTTTCGTAAACCCATCGGCAACTTGATCTCCAGTGGACACATACTCAATGTTAAGAAGCTTTCCGGCTACCATTTCTCCAACAAAATGATAGTCAACTTCAATATACTTAGTCCTAGCATGGAAAACAGGATTAGCCGAAAGATACTTGGCTCCAATATTATCACACCATATCTTTGCTGCTCTTGGCGCACGAATCCCAAGTTCCATAAGCAAGGTTTGTATCCACATAACCTCAGTTGTAGCATTTGCCACTGCTTTGTACTCAGCTTCAGTGCTAGACCGTGACACTGTTGCTTGTTTACGAGCACTCCATGATACAAGATTTGTTCCCAAGAATACAACGAACCCTCTTGTGTAACGCCTATCATCCAAGCAGGCTGCCCAGTCTGCATCTGAAAAAGCACTGACAAGTAGTGAAGGAGACCGACTGATCTTTAGACCAATATTAGTAGAATGCTTGATATCTCAGGATCTGTTTTAGTGCTGCCCAATGAACCGTTGTTGGTGCATGCAAGAATTGACAAACCTTGTTAACTGCAAAAGAAATATCAGGTCTTGTCAGGGTTAAATACTGAAGTGCTCCTACCACACTTCGATAATTTGTTGCATCCTTTGGTCCAAGAGTTGATCCCTCATAGCGTGAGAGCTTTTCCGAGGTGGACAATGGCGAACGGACAGGCTTGCACTGTGTCATGCCAACTCGTTCCAAGACATCATTAGCATATTTTTCTTGTGTAAGTATTATCCAATCCTATGCCTTGGATACTTCTATGCCGAGGAAATAATGCAAGTCCCCTAGGTCCTTTAATGCAAAGTCTTCATTCAACTTCTTTAGTAACGCTGTGGTGGCATCGGGAATCGAGCTAGCCACAATGATATTATTAACATAAACAAGAACAAACATGACAAGAGACCCTTTTTCAAGAAGAACAATGACGTGTCTGCCTTTGATGCCTTGAAACCAAGAATTTGCCATTTTGTACTGAGCCTTGAATACCAGGCCCTGGGTGTTTGCTTAACACCATAGAGGGCTTTATCCAGCTTACACACATATCCAGGGAAGTTTTTATCTTCATAGTTAGGAGGTTGTTTCATATAAACATCTTCCTCAAGATGACCATGCAGAAAAGCATTGCTTACATCAAGCTTCCATAAGTTCCATCCTTGAGATACAGCCAAAGATAAAACAACTCTGGTAGTAGTAGGTTTTACAACTGGACTAAAGGTATCTCCATAGTCTATCCCATACCTCTATTTAAACCCCTTTGCTACCAAACGATCTTTATATTTATCTAGACTTCCATCAAATTTATATTTCTTCTTCCAAACCTATTTACAGTCTACCACATTTATGCCTTTTCGTGATGGAACTAGATGCCAAGTCTTATTTTTCATTAGTGCCATATACTCAGAATCCATTGCCTCTTTCCAATTTTTATCATTCAAGGCCTCTTCTACATTGTGTGGTTCATCAGAAGAAGTAAAGAAACCATATTTAATAGTGCCATCAATGTATACCTTCTCATTGTGAATTCCACTTTGTAGCCATGTGTCGGGGTTCTCTACCGCCGAAAGGTAAATTTGTATCGATCGTGTGTCGGGCTCGGATGGTTAGCACAAGAGACAACGAAATTTATACTGGTTCGGGCCTCTGAGGAGTAATATCCTACGTCCAGTGTCGAGCTGTCGTGTTCCCGTGCTAGGGGTGTTTGTAGTAGGGGTTACAAACTGGTCGGAAGAGGGTGACGGACCCAAGTCCCTTAGAAGTATGTTCGATCTGTAGGAGGTCTAACCCTTGTAATGGTTTCCCTTCTCTCCCTTTTATAGATGCAAGGGGAGGGCACAAGGGGAAGGAAAAATGAGTTACAATGTTTGGTCGCTGGGACGTCCTGTCGTGCGTCGCTGTCCGTCAGGATGCATTGAAATAGAGTTGTGTCGCTTGGTTGTGGGAGCCGCCACGTGGCCGGGCAGAGCTGTTCAACATGGGACGCTTGGCGCCTCTTCTGAGTAGTTCGTTGGTGTCTAGGTCTGTCCGAGCACTTGGACTAGCTTGCCACGTTAAGGCCTAACCGTAGGCCTGAGCTTGTTGTAGGGGTGCTTGAGTGCCTCGGGCGGACCTTGCGTACGGCGGAGTTGGAGATGATGGTGATGGGATGGGTTTGTGCGGTCCGATCGGATGTCACACCCGACTTTACGAAGAAAACCAAGTGCAAACCTATATGCATGCCGGGATCAAGTTTCATGCATATAGTGACATAAAAGTGAATACGAAACGGTATCACGTAAGAAAAGGAAAGATTATCGAGAGATTTACGCTTAATCCTGGAAACGAAGGCTCCAAACATCACATGCGATCGGCGGGGGTTGCGTACGCCTAGCACCGGCAACATCTTCACAAGACTTCAAAGTAGCATCCTCTTTACGAGCAACAATGTTTATAGCAAGGGTGAGCACTTGTCGTACTCAGCAAGTGTGGGGGAGAGGATGAATGCAAAGGCTTTATAGTCGACTGGCTGAAAGCATTTAAGCAATTTTAATTGGTCAAGTTTTGTTAGCACCTGAGTACTAATAAAGTATAAGTATATACCAACCCACATTAAGCATAAAGGTAAGAAACTCGCCATAAGCATATGGCTAGAATAACCAGAGAGCACGATTTAAGTCCATCTTCAAGTTCAATTATCATGTGAGGGTCTAGGCCGCTCTTGACCGTGAGCACGGCTAATCGATTAGTTTTACACTCTGTAGAGGTTGTACAGCTTTACCCACAAGTCGCGTAAAAACTCCGAAGAGTTTTGCACCCAACCACGCCGTGCAAAAGTAGGCACAATACCACACTACCAAGGTGTGGCCGCATAGGGACGCTACGAGGCCTTTACAAAGAGTCCTCCCGTGCGTATTAGTCCATAGTAGTATGTCATAGATGCTATCTTTCGTACCACACTTCTATTACGGATGGTCAACCATAGAGTCTTCCGTTCCAACACCGCTCCGAATAGAAGAGCCATTAAAGCATTCCTCCGTCCCCAACCTACTATGCGAGTAATAACCACACAAAGACTTCCCTAATTAATCGGCCAAGACCGAGCCATATAGTCCTTGTGGTTGCACTTGTTGTCGTGGGTGGTCGCTCCATGTTCCGATTAATCATATGGTCTTGTATTAACATCCAAAGACATAGCACAAAGGTATAACATGATTCATCATTAATGTTTATTAAAACCACCATAACCCAGGTATAGCAACTAAGCATAGCTACCCAACATAAATGTAAACCCAGGTTAACAAGGAATGATGATAAAGACTAGGATAAACCTTAATAGGAACCCATCAAAATTAATGCAAGCAAAGCAATGAGTGATTAAACATAGTTCTTAGGACAAAAGATCAAGGACACACTTGCATTTAACCAAAGTAATGTCGTTGCTCAGAATATCTTCAACCTCTTGCTCTTCAAAGCTTCTCGAACGGCGTTCACTCTAAGCGCATCAATCATCGGGCACAAACATGCACAAAGCAAACAAACATAAGAATAAAGCACCAATCAAAAGAAAACTTTAAAAGAACGCCTTTGCTCGATTAGATGGATCACTAAAGAACACAAAGTGTGCTTGGAAGGGAAAGGCTTAGTTAGCTTTAAAGATATGGTTGCGGAAGATTGAGCAAGGACCGGAAAGATTACACTTAGATTGAGCCGAGAAAGAACGTCTAACAAACGTTTTGCATATATGAGAGAACAAGGCTACCGGCTAGGTTCGTTTTAATTAACAAAACAAATATAAAGGATATTTCGAAATAAAATACCCTATGTTGACATTAATGCAATATTAAACTTTATTTATGAAACCGGTGTAAAGAACTAATCAAGTTTTATTAATAAAGATTCATATATGAATTAAACCTATTAAACATTTAACTTAGAAAAACTAAACTATATGAACAATCTAAACGAAACTTTGTAATTCGAGCAGATCATATTATTATTAAAAACATTATGGTATTGACATTAATCAAATTAATATTTATTTAAAAAGCCGATGTAAAAGCCTAATCAAATAGTAATTAAAAAAGATTAATTAACTATTAACAAATTAACATTTGGTTTACGAAAACCGAGATAAAGATCTAATTAACTTTTATATACAAAAATATATGATAGAAACATTAATCAAATTAAATTTGATTATGAAAAATGATGTATAGATCTATATTACTTTTATTTATAAAATGCATGTATAACTAGACATTAATCAAAATTAATATTAATTTTATTTTCAGAAAACAAAACATGGTGAAAACACACCACTAACGCGTGCTTTACATTATTATGGACCTAACGCAACTTGAACGGATAAAATCGGAGCTAAAACGAAAAAGATATGAGCAAAACAAGATCGAGAGGACCTATTCGCGATTATCTATAGATATCGGGGGTTAACGAGAGAAAATTCCCGAGATACACGGAATAGTTTTTGCGAATAGATAAAAGGTTGAGGTTAGATCTAAAAAAACACTTGTTGGATCCGTGTGCAAAAACTTATTAGATCTAGGGGGGTTTCTAAGATTCGCCAAGACTCGGGTTTGGATCTATGAATCACAAAGGTACGGGGGGTTACTTGCAAACCGGCCGGACCTCTTCTTCTTTCTCCGGACCGGGCGCACGGGAGCACACGGGGGGGGGGGGCGGTGATTCGCATCGTCGGCGGTCGGGGGTGCCGGGGGGTTCGGCCGGGGCGCGAAATCGAAAGAGGGGATCGAGGTGGACTTAATGGTGTGCTCACCAAGGGTGGAGGCGGGCCGCAGGTGGCCGGCAACAGATGGACAGCGGCGGTTGGCGGACTTCAAGGTGGCAGCGCCGCCCTAGGGAACGTCCGGCGACGAGAAGGGGCGGCGGAGGCTGCGGCGCGACGAGTTGGACCTTGCGGCGGGGACGGCTTGCTCCAATCGGTGCTCTTGGCGGCGAATCGAGCGGCGGCCGTCGGCGAGCTTGGCGGCCGGCTCGGCACCGGGTGGCGGCGCGGCGGTGTTCCGGCGGCGTGCGGGGGCACGGGCGGGGCCGGCGAGCTAGGGCGGCGTGCGGCGGGGGGCGGCACCCTTTATAGGGGCGCGCGCGGGGCCAAGGCGGCCGGCACGCCTCGCCGAGGCGGCCGGCGCCATGCGCGGCGAGCGGCCGAGCTCGGATGGGCTGGAGGGCCCGGCCGGCCGGCGCGGGCGAGTTGGGTCGAGCCTCGGGCTCGGCCCAATCCGGTAGATATGTTTTGTGTGTTTTTTATATATTTTCGGTGCAAAAGAATTCCGGAGAAGGCTGCAGAATTCGTTTAAAGCACTAAAAATACTCGAAAATCACAAAAATTCCGGGAAAATTCCTAGAGGTAGATTAAGACATGAACAATCCAAATAAAGTATTCGGGGCTCATGAAAAAGGATTTTAGAGCCTTGTAATAAATAGAAATAGCTCAAGAAAAAATGAGAATAAATTCCGGAAAAATCCGGAAAAATCTCGGGAGAGTTTGGACGGCTCCTAAACGCATTTTTGAAACCTTTTTACACTCAAGAACCACTAGATGCATCGGCATGAATGCAACACACATAACTTTTTATTTGATTCCGAAAATCAAATAATGGATTTTTCCTATACTATATTCCCCGTAAAGAAAAATAAATGTTGGAAAAAATTTTGAACTAATGAGAAAATCGTTATTTAATTATTCTTTCTATTCACATCCCGAAATTGGAAATTTCGGGGTGTGACATCGACCCGCATTAAAGCTCATGTCAAGGCCAGCTGCCCATGCCGGCCGCCAGCTGGTGTGCTTGCATGGCGTGGGGAACCGGTTCCCCACGTGTCGTGGCGAAGACGCTCGCGCCCTGGGGTCGCGCCGCGTGTCGTGGCCCATGCTTCAGTCAGAGTTGGGCACCGAGGCAGAGGCTTCTTGCGCGAGGCGAGGCTCCTCGTGCGAGGCGGAGACTTGTCGTGCGAGGTGTAGACTCGTCGGAGGGGGTCCCTCTGTTAGGGAACTGGTCGGAGATGTTCTCAACTGGTCGGGAACAGGACGTCTTGCCAGTGAGGGTCTTGATTAGGGTCCTCAGTCCTCCTTGTCCTGAATCTTGGCCTTCACATTGTCAATCTCGGCCTTCACATTGTCAACGGTGTTGGAAAACCTTGTCTTCCAGGAGATTATTTCGCTGTCAAAGGGGGCCCTAATCCGGGCTCTCGTCACCGTGTATGGGGCCTTGCTTGTTGTTCTCCAGCTTCGACGTTCACAGAAGATCCTGGAGCCGGATCCTCCTGCAGCAGCTCAGTAGGGTCTAAGTGTGTATGCGGCGATGTGGCGCTTCCGGATTCATCCGACGCCGGTGCTGTCGGCACTGTCCCCCCCTCGCGCGTATGCGTGGCCCGTGAAGGCAACATGGCGGTCTCTGCCTGGTTCGGCGACCGCGCTGTCAGGGGAGCACCGGGACGAGGCGGGGACCGAGGCAGATCTGGCGGCAATCCCGGGGCAGACGACTGCGGCGTCGCCGGATTTTCACTTGAATCAGCTTCATGTTCTGTGTTTTCTTGTCCTGTAGCTCCAATACTCATATTAGACGAATCAGGAGTCCTGTTTTCACTATAATTTCCACCAAAATTATTAGAATCAGCAGGCAAATTAGTCACATGAGCATCCAATTGTCCTGAGTCAGAAATATTTAGAAGACTTGGTGGAAGGAGTGAGATTTCTTTTCTAAGGCGAGCTCCCACATTGGAATGAAGTTTGGAGAAGGGAAATTCAGCCTCATCAAATACCACATCTCTAGAGATATAAACCTGACTAGAGGAGATTTCTAGGCACTTAAAACCTTTGTGCATGTTGCTATAACCAAGAAACACACATTGTTTGGACCGAAACTCCAACTTATGACGGTTATAAGGTTGAAGATTTGGATAACATGCGCACCCAAGCACTCTGAGGGGCGAATAATCTGGTTTTTGGTTAAAGAGGCGCTCTAGAGGTGCTGCATAGTCAATGACCTTGCTAGGTGTTCGATTGATAAGATATGTGGCAGCTAAAAAGGCTTCATCCCAAAATTTCAAGGGCATTGAAGCATGTGCTAAAAGAGATAGCCCTACTTCAACTATGTGACGGTGCTTGCGTTCAGCAGCCCCATTTTGTTGGTGGGCATGAGGACAAGAAGCATGGTGGGTGATGCCGACTTTTTCAAAGAAGGAGTGGAGCTTTTGATACTCACCACCCCAATCTGTCTGCATGGTCAGAATTTTACGATCAAAGAGTCTTTCCGCAAGCTTTTGAAACTCATGGAATTTTTCAAAAACTTCAGATTTAAATTTGAGCAAATAGATCCAGGTAAACTTGCTATAATCATCAATGAAACTAACATAATATTTCTTTCCTCCAACCGAATCGGATGCATGACCCCAAACATCTAAATAAATTAACTCCAAAGGATGACTATAAGTGCTAGACGACTTGGCATTGGGCAATTGATGGCTCTTTGCCCTTTGACAAGCATCACAAATAGACTCTTTATTTGACTCAAAAGAACATGGCAACTTGTTTCTAGAGACCACCCTCGACGCAATGGGAGAGGATGGATGACCGAGACGACTATGCCACCTCTCAAAGGTGGGCTTCGCAGCTCCAAAAGCTTGCTTTATTGGATGGGTTGGAGAAAGAGGATAGAGTCCTTTGTGGCACCTTCCCCTAAGAATCGTGCTCTTTGTTTCCTGATCCTTTACCAAGAAATAATCAGGGTGAAATTTAAGGAAAACCGAATTGTCTTTAACAAGACGATGGACAGAAATAAGGTTCTTTGCGGCATCAGGAACATGAAGAACATTGTTTAAATGTAGATTTCTAGAGCTAATCGGAACAATGCTATGGACAATATGACTAATTTTTATAACTGCACCACTAGATGTGTGAATCTGATCGTTGCCCTTGTACTTGTCTCGAATGGAGAGCTTCTCTAGGTTGCTTGAGATGTGGCCCGACGCACCGGTATCAGTGTACCAGTTTGTGTCGACGTCGTAGGAGTTGTACGCAACCCCAACAAGTTTATCATCTGGCACATAATTCTCATCGAAGCAATGCCAACATTCATTAGCAGTATGACCTTTCTTAAAGCATACCTGGCAGCGTTGCTCCTTGGAGTTAAGAGGCTGCCGTGGGCGCGAAGAGTCCTGTCCACGACTAGGGATGTCGCAGCCTCTGTAGTTGCTGTTAAGACCACCTCCTTGACGACCGCGACCACCACGACCACGATTGGTGACGTACGAGGATGAGCTAGAGTTGTTGGAGCCGTTGGAGTCACCGCCACCATTCTTGAGATCGACCCGGTTCTCAAAGCTGAGAAGTTGTGAGTACAGCTCAGCCACCATGATCGGCTCGACCCGCGCCATCACATCAGAAACGATGGGGTCGAAATCATGGTCGAGGCCGTTGAGGATGTAGGCGACCATCTCATCGTTGTCGAGTGTCTTCCCCGTGGCCTTCATGTCGTCGCCGAGAGAACGCATCTTTGTGACGAACTCGGTGATGGTGCTAGCGCCCTTCTTTGTCGTAGCCAGAGCGAGACAAGCATTCACCGAGCGCGCGCGAGTATGAGCAGCGAAGATGTTCGCCATTCCATCCCACGCTTCCTTCGCTGTGACCGAAGCAGCGATCTGCCCTAGGACCTCCTTGCTCACGGAGATGTAGATGAATCCGAGGACCTGTTGGTCGACAGCGAACCACTCATCGTATGTCGGATTTGGCATTTTGACGGTGGCGTCCCTCTGCTTGACGTCTTCTTCAGCAGGAGGTGCGGCGGCCCTGCCATTGATATGGCCTTCGACACGAGCGCCGCGGATAGCCGTGAGGACCTGCGCCTTCCATAGCGCATGATTACTCTTGTTCAGCTTCTCGGAGACTTGGATGCCGAAGAAGAGATTGGAGGAGGCGGCGCTGGAGCTTGACATGGTTGCGATCTAACCTATGCAGGCGAAGGTTCTGATTACCATGAAATAAATCGAGTGCGCTAGCAGTAGGGACGACGACCTTTGGCTCGGCGTCGATTGCGTGTTAATTTCATGATCAGATTACATGGAGCTATTTACAATATATAACCTTGAGAGGATAACTCGGCTAGGATTTTCAGTTACAAGATTACAACAAATCTCTAGTTTTGTTACACAAATATAAACAAACTCTAACAATGATAACTGCTAATAACGCTCTAATCGCCCACCTGGGTGGGATAGATCGTCGCAAAATGTTCCACAAGCCAAATGTACCATTCGATCTCCTCATCGAATCATGGTGCAGGAGATGGAGGGAACAGGAGATGGACGTAGCCTACTAGTCACATGGGCGCTGGTTGTGCTCACTGCTCAGTCGTCTTGCCCTTGGCGTGCATTTTTGCAGCAAAAGATCGAGGACACGTCGTAGCATACTAGCACCACAGTAGGCAGTAGCCAGTAGCAAACGACCGAAGACGCGCGTGCCCGCCCACCCTCTGATCGTTTGATCGCTTTCGTGCTCCTGCTCCTCCATTCTCGCGCTGGCCGGCCGCTGGCCAAGACAAGGCAACCACTAATGCACTGCACGTGGTCATGTGACCCATCGACCAGGCAGGTCTGGTCTGAGCGTCTGTGGCCAAAGAGACGACGCCATTGGCTAGGGAAAGTTGAGTCGGTTACTATTTCGTGTGCTGCATGCATCTGAAGATTTTGGTCTCGTTTGTGATGAGAGTGACATGATCAGATGAAAAGTGCTCTTCAAGCTTTAGACTATCCGCAGCGGTGCCCCCTAAATATCACCCTCCAAATGAATTTTACAGTGCTTCCCTAAATAATTTCATCCTCTAAATTAAATTTTGCTGCAATGGTGTCCCCTAATTTCTCTCCCCCATCCGTCCCAATCCGTCCCGATTCGCACCGCGCTCGCCGCCCTGCACCAACACACTCTTGCCGCCGCCGCCCTGCCCCTACGTGCTCCTCTCCGAGGCCTGCACCCGCCGCTGCCCTCGCCCCCGGTCGCTCCTCTCCCTTGCTCGCGCCCGCCGCTGCCCGGCATCTACTCTCGCCGCCGCCGCTCCCTCCGCCGCCGGGCCGGCCCCGAGTTTCGACGGAAGGGCTCGGACTCGCAGCCACGACGTGCCGCCCGCCGCCGCCGGACATCCGGGTAAAACCGTCTTGCCCGGCCAAACATCGGTAGAACCCCAACACTCCCGCTATTGCCCCGCTCTTCTCGTTACGTTTGGCGGTTCCAATTCTTCGGTGGGGTTTTCTTTCGTTGGCGGTTCGCCGGCGGCGGCGGGGGCAGCCCCGTTCTTCTTCCTCGTCTCGCGGGGGTGGGTTGGTGTGATCCAAGTAGGAATGAATGCGGTCGAGCTAGTGCAGCCGCCGTTTCACACCGCTCCCTTGCGGAAATGGAGGAACGCGGGCCATGAGCCCGTGCCCACGAGGCGTTCGTGCAGATGCCGCAGCCAGCAAATCCCAACTGGCTTCAGGATTACGGGCTCAAGGACCGCGCTGTGCACTTCGGCTTGTGGGCTGGGATGAATTCCTCTTGTTCACGCATATTTCTCTTCGGACGATTGCGGTAGAACAATTATGGATACAAATGGGTTAAATAACCAATATGCTTCCGGACGGATGCAAATTTTTGTAGCGTATTAGACTAGTTTTCATCCGCCCCTTGTTTTTTTTCATAATCTTGAACACTATCCACTAAGTGGTGTATATATGCACATTGTTGATAAGTCCCTGTAGCAAGATGGTTCACTTGTTTGCTTCAAACATTCTTGCAGAGGAAAAGAAATTCAGATACCTATTGTAGGCCACAGGCACCTTTAAGCACAAGAGATTTGATTGTTTCTTGGTAGTCAAGTGACTACTGCTGCTTGTTGGTAAAGGAAGATGCCTTCACTTCAGAAAGCGTTGCCTCCTGAATCTCATTTTTTTGTTTGGCATGCAGGGCTCCAATATTTTCAAGCTTGTGCACCATGGATCTCTCTCGCTCATCGATGTGGCTGCACCAAACTATGGAAGAAGATGATTCCACCTTCCTTCGGTACTTGATTGTAGAGGACCGGCCAAATTATGAGTTGTTGCTTGATGATGACAATGAAGAGATGGCCGCTATGGTGGCATCCATGGAAGACGAAAGCTCATTCCACCGCTCGGACACATGTGAGACGACTTGTGCCCGAGAGACCATGCCGATGGAGAGGCGAGAATCATACACCACTACTTTGCCGCCAACCCCGTGTACACCCCCGAACAGCTTCCGTAGAAGGTATAAAACATGTCATATTGTTGTCTTTTCTGTCAATATGTGCATATTGCTTACATTTCCAAACTTGCAGGTTCCGGATGAGGCGTCATGTGTTCCTCCGCATTCTCGATGGAGTTCAGTCAGTGGATACATATTTCCAACAACGTGAAGATTGTACTGGCTTATTAGGACTGAGTGCTTTGCAAAAGGTGGTGGCCGCAATTCGCATACTAGCGTATGGTATGCCGGCAGACGCTATTGATGAGTATGTGCAAATTGGCGAATCAACTGCTCGTGAGGCTCTTCACCACTTCTGCAGTGTTGTTATAGCTACCTTTGGGGATCAATACCTTCGTTCTCCAACTCCTGATGATGTGGCTCATTTACTGCAAGAGAATGAGAGTCGTGGTTTCCCAAGCATGTATGGTAGCATGGATTGCATGCACTGGCCCTGGAGGAACTGCCCTTCTTCTTGGAACGCGGGAAGCCATCCATGATCTTGGAAGCTGTAGCATCTCATGACCTCTGGATTTGGCATGCTTACTTTGGACTTCCAGGGAGCTGCAATGACATCAATGTACTACGAGAGGTCACTCGTTTTCTCGCATATGCCCGAGGAGAGACACCTCCGGTTGAGTTCACAGTCAATGGGCATGCATATGACATGGGGTACTACCTTGCAGACGGTATATACCCTGACTGGCCTGCATTTGTCAAGAGTGTTCAACATACTATGGAGAGGAAGACAGCACATTTTGCTGCTTTGCAAGAGAGCACACGCAAAGATATAGAGAGAGCTTTCGGAGTGCTTCAGGCAAGGTAGGCAGTGATTCGTGGGCCAGCTTATGGATGGGATAGAGAGCGTCTGGCTGACATTATGACTGCTTGCATCATAATGCATAACATGATTGTGGAGGATGAGAAATCGGAGGCCACCAATACCAACTTTGAAAACATTGGCACCACAGTCAGGCCATCAACTTTTGAAAATGTTGAGGAGCGGAGGGCATTTATAGAAAGACATCACAAGTTACGTAACAAAGAAATCCATACTCAGCTTCAAAATGATCTTATTGAGCACAACTAGAGGCGATACGGTTCCATCTAGATGTTATCTGTTCTTCTTTCTCTTATTCTAAATTATTTGTGTCATGTTCTATATATGAAATAAAACTGTAAGTGTTGTCATGTTACTTGGTGAGGCAAATTGTTGACTCCGTCACGTTCGGTAATTTGTATTGTTCGATATAAGGGCGATCCGCATCCGGAACAAAGATATCTAATGTTTGATATAAGGGCAGTCACATTTTTTTTGATATGAGCATCCGAAACCGCCACCCGTGCCAAGTGCTTTTGTAATACCATTGTATCTTTAGTTTTGAGCACTAGGCTTCAAGTGCATGAAAAAAAAATCAAGCCGCTAATGAAGGTCGTATTTCACGGATACCGGTTTACACTATGGTCGGCTGAATTTGCAAATCACCGGCTAATAAATTGATCCTATACTTTTCTCATATGATCCCAATTCAAAACGCAAATGGGAATAAAAGATGTGATGAGGAGGTATAAGTGCTGGTTTCATGTGTTGATATACCTTGTCTTGTGAAGTTCACTTTGAGTAGTTCTAGCGGTAGATTTTTGGGAACTTCCCTCGCTTCTCTGGAATTGTAAGCCGATGCATGATTGATAGCTAAACCTGCATCGGTTATTCGGAGTATCCGGTTTATATTTTCATCTCATATTGGTACTTGTTTTCGTGCAAAATTAATATTGCATTCAAACTAGAACAGTGAAAAGAGGTTGCCGATTCAAGAACCAAGTGGTGAGTTTTCGCAATTTTTGTAAACTTCACGCAGCTGTAATGGTTTCGAACATAAAGTTTATAGTTTGTGGTGGCTCTCGAACGGGGACGGGCACCTTGTCACCTTTGCAATTTGCAAGGTCCTAAGATCATCCCCTGATAGACCAAATGATCCGTTCGTTCTATCCGACAGTGGGAAAATATGATCTACATTTGTGATGGTGAACTTGGTCATGAGTGAGTCTACCGAGTCAATTTAGCCGTGTTGCATCCTCTAGTTCAAAATTTTCGCAGTCATCATCTTACTTAAAGGAACATCGCAACCATTCGTAAAAAAATATAATCATTCTCAAACTTGTAAAGGCAAAGTTCGAAAAGAAAATACGAGATTTTGAAAGTATGCATTCTTGAACATTTTTGTAAGATAGTTGCAACTTACATCAAAGCAACATGATATGAATTCATAAGGGGCATTACCATAATGAGCATTATTCGAGAGGCAAAGTCCAGAGATGAAATGCGGTATGTTGTGTGTAGCATTTGGTTGACGGGGGCACAAGATGATGAATTGCCGAGGATCATGTAGAGTAAATTACATACCGATTCATTAATATAAATTCACATTCACAAGACTTCACAGGTTCTCAAGAATAGCTCCGAGTCATAAGTACATGACATAAATAATTTAGAAAAGGAAAAAAATGGTAGAAGCCGTAAACTCATAGAAACATTCTAAAGGTCCGAAGCATATTCGAATAATTTAGAAAATAATTTAGAATTCTAAAGGTCCGAAGCATTCTAGAGGTCCGGAAGCATTCGTAGCTTGAGAATCACCGATGTGGTCCTTGACGTCGTAACATTAACTCGTGAAGGATGTCTTCTTGTAGAGCTTGATAGTATATGCGTTCCATCGGTTGACACTCATCCAACTTAATTTTCGGTATGCGCTCGTCCTCCTCCTCTTTCTTTTTCGCCTCCATCCGTAGACGCTTCTCCTCCATAGCCAACCTTTTCTTCTCCGGCTCTAACATCACCCGGCGGTGTTCTCTAGCCTCATCTACCTTCTCGCTTCTCCAAAGTAACCATTTCATCAAGACGGACTTTTCTTTCAACTTCGATTACCTTGAGCATCTCAAACTTTTGAGTGGAAAGGTCATGCACCTTCGACGCGTGCTCAGATGAAGCTGAAGAAGCTTTCTTCTTAGCCGCTTTCGCCGCGTCCCTCCCCATGGGACGTTTGCCTGTAGAGGAAGCTCGTGAGGAATCATCGGGATCAAGATCCAGAAAGTGGCGCTGCTCACTGTTGAGGACATTTTCCCCGCACCCACTTGTTTTGAGGAGTATCCATTTTTCTTTTGAGCTCGTGCCATTTGGGCTCATCTTTCGGAGTTGCCGGTAATGCATCAAAGTGAAGTTATGTTTTTCTATGGCCGTAAAGTCGAGGCGGCGACCACGGACTTGTCCGCATCTGTCATCCCACTCGGATTGGATCAAATCTTTTCGGCCATGAATCCGGCAAACTTGCTTACTTCAGCCTTGATGTGATCCCGGCGGCCCATGAGTGATTTCGTTGTCCTCGCCGGATAGGCACCACACCGTGAGTTATATCTACCATGCACACGAGCCCAAAAGGCTTCCTTCCGTTGACCGGTGTTTGTGATTGCATCACAGCTAATTTCTAGCCACGCTTTGCAAAGAACCTTGTCTTCATAAGCTGAGAAGTTGGCCAACTTATTCCTTGTTACTGCCACCTTGCGGCGCCCAGTGGGTGGGGCAGCAGAAGCACTCATGGCAGAAGCACTCATGCCAGATTCAGAACCTTCTCGAACACCCTGTGCTGCACCCACACTCATGGCAGAAGCAATCATGCCAGATTCAGAACCTTCTCCAACACCCTGTGCTGCACCCACAAAACTTTCTCGAAAGAAACCGAGTTGATGCGTCATTGTGTGTAGCAAAAAAATGTTCCATCCCGTTGTTGCAAAGAAAAATGCGATCAAGATAAGGTCCTCTCGCTCAAATTCAAAATTTATAACAACGACCAAATTACTTAGAGAATGCTAGTGTACATGGAATCGGTAAGCAGAGAGAAGGAAAACATATGTCATGGCATGAGATTCACCACAAGAAGCATTAATTGTGTGGGACGGCATAAAAACCCACAACAATCAATACTGTAAATGCGTGTAGCTCATCAGCTACATCTCCAGTTGAAGAACATACTCCGTAGGAAGAATAGACCACAAGCACACGAGACTGCCAATGCGTCGAGCTCCCCAGCTACATCAGGTCAGGCCGTCAGGGCAGACGCACGGCATGGCCCATTAAATAGCTAAAAACACAACCAACGAGAGAATAGCACAATCACATTCATGTGACGAATCGATGTCTCGCATGATCTTTCTTAGAAGCACATCATGTTTTGTACATTTAGTCCGGTTCCCGGAATTAGTGCTATTATTATACAAGCTCAAATCAAGAGCATGAAGGCAAATACAACAAAGCTTCGTATCAAGCAGATTAACAAACCTGGCAGCACTAAGGCTGCCATCCAACACAAAAATAACTTTGTTCGAAGCTCAAATGCTTGTCTTCGGGGAAGGATACTTACGGATACAATTCTAAAAGCGCTCAAAGAAACGGGGTAATTTTAGGACACAGCGGCGGCATTAGGTAGCCATGCAACCAAAAAAAACACCTTACCTGTTTGAAGCTCAATGCTTGTCCGGGGAAAGAATGGTGATGGCTACGGTTCTTGATACGCTCAAAAAAACAGAGTTACACATAAAAAATGGAATTTATGCTACATGCTTTTGACACTTGAAATCTTTTTTCGGTAATTAAATTGCTACCGAAGAAAATGGCCAATGCGGACCAAATACCCGGGATTCGGTAGCTAGTCACAATGCACGGTTGAGCAAGAACCACCAATGGACGGGTCGGGACATAGATGGAAATAACTCTTAGAGCCAATACAAGAAAAGGGTGCATTGGACCAACATCTCGCAAGTTTTAACGAATGCGCATCTACGCACACGGGTTTAATATCCGAATCTCCACCTCTTGCTTAGTGGATTTCGGGGAAAAGGGTGAAGGATATGGGAAAATTTGTACCTCTTCGGTTCACCGGCGTGCGAAGGAAACGGAGGTGGCCACAACGACGAGAGGCGGCGACCTCGGCGGTGACCTCGGCGGCGTCGACGGGCATGGGCGGGCGGCGGCCGCGGCCGGCGTCGAGAGGCACGGGGAGGAGCGGCCCCGGCGGCGTCGAGAGGCGGGGGTAGGCGGCGGTCACGGCCGGAGCCGAGGGACAAAGGGGACAACGGGCGCGCGACGATGAACGGCGGGGGAGGTGGCGGATGCGCGAGGGGGGTCTCCGCGAGGGGAAGGAAAGAGGCGAGGCGAGGACAACTCGATTTGGGGGAACGGACTCCACACGGAGATTTGTGGGAGGGCGTCGGGATCCCGAACCGTAGGGAGCCGGATACGGGTTGCCGGCGCAGCTCCAAATCGTCAAATCCCCTACGGATACGGATCCGGGAAGAGATACGGGAACCGTTGCGGATAGTTTTATGCCCACTATTATTGTGCGGATTCCAGTGGAACTAAAAACTACGCGCGGCAAATGCCGCGCGATCCGTAGTAGTTTTTCATTTAGTAAACCAGTTGTAGAAAGACAAATTAATGCAACAACTGAGTGTTCCAAGAATAGTACTATGCTAAGTGTAATGGTTTACCACCTCTGATTCATGCAGACTTTGATCATATTGACATGAGCACTAATGGAAATCATTTTATATTGTTCTCCGATAATATAAAACAAAAAAATGCAGCAGTGGTTGAGCATTATGTGGTTACCATAACCAATTTAAGATTGAAGCTTTGTCAAAGTGAGTATGAAAATCCTATTATCGGTATATGGTAGAAACCGACGGCGGCATCGGCGGACGAAACAAAATAGACAGTTACACCTGCTTCTTGTTGGAGTGGTAGAAAGCTATTTTTGTAACTTGGGATAGCAGCCGGAAAGAAACAAGATTAGACTTAATTGCAGGTTTGTTCCAAAACCTCTGGAGTTTGTTATTTTAAATTTAAGACTTGCCATCTCACCTTGAAATCTAGATTTGAGACACACCTGGAACATGATGGAAAAGAATACACGAGGAAATGAGCAATCAATGTACAGACTACATACCATATTTGTTTTTCTTGATCTTCGCCTGAGATTGTGGCTTCTTGATAGCTCTCAAATTGTCAAACTAACCTTTTTTCTTCTGCACATTGATTGGACCTGAATTAACTGCCAGCGTCGATTAATTTGATTGGCTACCTGATCCTTCGCAAAGAGAATTAGATGTTCTTGAGGATCTCCTGAGTTCGCCAGCTGGTGCAGCACATGCTCAAGGATATGCGACAATTGCATTTGATGCAGACGACGAAGATGACATGGTTGTAGTGAACCGTTGTAGCTTGCTGACCTTGTCGCCTGGTATTTCATGATGTCCCTCTCTATGATCCCTCTTCAACAGGCTATACCTCTAGGCTCTGGTGCCAGCTCGCTGCTGTCGCTTCTAGCATGTACAAACGTGGGTTGATCGTGCTTCCGCTCGCCAACTTAGTGATGGATGCCATGGTGCTAGGTTAATAGCGGTAGAGGAAGGGTAAGCATTGGTAAAGAGATATCGACAATATTTGGTGTCCGAGAAGGTAGGGCAGAGGGCGCTGAGGTCAATGGCGTGAGACCAGCGGACTGAGAAAGGCACGCAGAAGGCAGAACACCCTACAACTTTGCTTGAACCCAAGCCGAACTTTGATGTGGCACTGCTAGCACACAATCAGGCTCGCTTTTGCACTTGTTGACTTGCTCTACAGCATGGGGGAGAAGAATCAGTAACATCATCAGGTCTCATAGGAAAATCATCGAGCACATGCTGAGATCATGCCTCCACATCTCTCACTACAATCCCCTCGCCCATCTTCTTATTAAAAAGTTGTGCATTGGAGAGTAGAAGCATGAAAGGCCATGGAACATACGAGATGCGGCGAGGGAGAGAGCGTCGGTGGGGAAAGACGAGCTTGCGCTCGCACTACCGGCCACTAGCCCGAAAAGGCGCGGGGCGGCGGTCGGGCTGCGGCGTGCGGATGCGAGCGGGACGACGGAGCTAGCTCGGGGAGGGCCTCCGCGCGCCGCCTCTTGCGGGCGAGGCGGGCCACCGCATGCTTGTTTCGGCCGGCGAGGTCGGGTTCTCCGCGCGCGCGCGAGAGATCGGGGAGACCGCCGCCACCGCCGGGAACCGCTGCCGCATCACCGCCGAGACCGGGGAGTTCCCCGCGCCACTTCCGGTCGGCGTCTCCGGCCGGGGAGGCTAGGCTATCCACACACTACCGGAGCTCGGGGGAGGCCGCCGCCTCCGCCGGAGGTTGGGCGCCGAGGAGGCCAACGGTTTTAGTGAGATTTGAGGGGTTTTCTGCAAAATTGCCGCAACTCACCTGATTTGGGCCACATGATCTCGTCTTCTCCCTCTCCATCCATTTTTTTCTCCGCCGCTGCCGCCCCTTGTTGTCGTTGTTTGCCAGAGGGGGTAGGTGCTTTGTCTATGCTTGTGGGTTGTGGGGTGGTCGGTGCTGTCGGCCGAGGTGGTGCAGGACGCGACGATGGGTTACATTTCAGATTGTTGTGGTGGGAACGACGCGAAGGACCGACGGTGGTGGCGGGTTAGCCGACGGTGGAGGTGAGGCGGCGCAGTAGCTCCCCCGACCGCCCGGGGTTGTATGGCCGGTGGGCTGGTGACCGACAGAGAGGGTGTGAAAAGGGTCTAAGTTACGTAGGGAGGGCGTGGATGGCGGGCGGTACGTCAGCTGTCAGCGAGGTTTTTTTTTACCCGTGGTAACTGGTCTTACCGGTCCGGGCAGGTAGCAGTTACGGACACGGGAGAACTAGTTAACCGGACCGATAACATCGGTTACACCGGTTAACTCAGTTGGACTAGTGGCAGAACTTGGGGGAGGACCCAAAAAAATCTATTATACCTAGGGGTGGGCATTCGGGTTACTCGATTAGTTCGGGTCGGGTAATTCGGGTTTTGAGAAATTCGGGTAATGCGAATCATTACCCGATGTCGGCTCCGAGAAAAACACTACCCGCAAATTCGGGTACCCGCAAAAATCGGGTTCGGCTTCGGGTTACCCAATTTACCCAAAATCTATAACCAAAGTATACGATCAAACACACATAATTTTGCATAGACTATTAGTTTGTGTTGAGTTTCAATTACAAGTTGAGAAGAATAATATATTATAGTTACTCATTCAAATTAAGAGAATTATATTCTAATAAAGTGACAATTTCAAGTATTCAACTAACAACATGCGAATAAATACAAAGACAAAGGCAAATTTCGGGTAGTTCGGGTAGTTTGGGTACACGAGTGTATTACCCGAATTACCCAAACTAAATTCGGGTAATGACAATCACTATCCGAACTTGGGATCGGGTACCTCGGGTTCGGGTAATTCGGGTTCGAGTTCGGGTAATTCGGGTACGGGTAATGTGTATCGAGTATTTTGCCCAGGCCTAGTTATACCTATGTTTTCAACCCATTCACTACCCAACATCAAGCCCACAGGCCAAAAGACACATAACATCAAAAAAAACTAACAAAGGCTCTGGCTCGGTAACGCCGTGCGGCCTGCGCTGCGCCGTTTCATCTGCTGCTAGACACCTCGACTGCCAGCTTGCCACCGCCCAGGCCTTGAGGGGGACGATGAGTCGACAACGGTCGACGGACGACGGCCGGACGGGCAAGGTGACGGCGCGTGGCCGCAGTGGCCGGCGGCGTGTCCCGGTGTTCGCGTCCGCGATGGCGGCCAGGAGTAGCAACGACGGAGGGCGTGTTATTTTAACTGGCTACAACAAACTCCAGGTAGGGGCCGCCATATGGGCCTCTACTCCAAAATTTGGAGGTTTGGTGGAAAAAACAAACTCCAGCAGGACCTCTAAATAGGCCTCCATTTTGCATACCCCTCCAAACCCCCTCTCTCAACCTCCATTCCTGGAGGCCCTCCATCCTCCCCTCCAAACTTGTGGGTCCCACCAATTTTTATTTTCTTTTCCTGTCCTCCTCTGTCTCCTCTCGCATCCGTCCTCGACCTCTTCTCTCGAGCCGCTTCGTCCTCCGGATTCGGCGCGGTGAGCGTGCCCGGCGGGGGCCGCCGCCAAGACGCGCCGGGCGAACGTGCACACGGGCGGCGACGCGCTCGCGGCTTCCACGGTGCGCGAGGCGGCGGTGCGGGGTTGTGTGCGGCTCCAACCGTTCTGCGGCGGCGGCGCGATGTGGAGGTCGGGCGAGTGCCGCCGGCTCGTCTTTGTGTTCTCCGCCGCGGCGCGCGCTGCTGGTGTCAACGGTGGGTTTGGCGAGCGTGTTGACGGCGGTGTGCGCGACGGCCTCGACCTCCCGCAAGAGGTGCGGGTCGCGCTTTGGCGTGGATTGAGGTACCCGGGCGAGGTCGGGTCCCCCGCCCGCGCCGGGCACGGGGAGCGGTTGGGGCCCGCCGCGGCTAGCTCGACGGGCGAGGACTTCACCGCCGCTCGACTCCCCGGGCGTCCTCCGTAGACCCCGAAGGATGCACCGTCTTCTTCTCCGCCATCGTCGCGGCCACGACGGCCATTGCCGCAAGAACTCGTACCCGTCCTCGACCACCTCGGTGCGCCCGGCGAGAGGAGGTCCGGGTCGTGGGTGCGGAGGAAGGCCTTGAGCACGTCGGTGTCGAAGGTGCACAAGACGCCCCCGTCGTCGAGCAACACGTGCCAAGCCAAGGAGCAGGGGTACGAGCGCACCGAACTTGGCGGGCAAGGGCGCGTAGAATCCTCCCGGCACCTTCTCCGGCGCGTACTCAAGCATGACCTCCCGTCGCGCGCCATCCGGAGGCCGCATGTCCTCGCCGTCGTCCATGATTTCGTTCGGCACTCCTCGGTCCCATCATCTCTCTCGCCCTCGAGGTTGCACGGCGAGCTCATTCTCGCGCGAGATGCGGCCACGACGCCATGGTCGCCGACGCCGGGGGCGGGCCGGCCACCGTGGCGATGCGGCCGCGAGATGCGGACCAATGCATGCCGCGGGAGACGGGCCGACGGTGGATGCGGCCGGCGACCTCGGGCTCCACCTCCCTCCTCTCGTTGCTCCTCGGCCGGCCATCCGCCGCCCGCGAGAAGGAGCCCGGCGACGGCGAACCCATGGCGGAGCCGGAGGCGAGGTAGGCGATCTCGGGCACGGCGCCCTAGGGCGGGCGGTCCTCGGCCCGCATATGCGGCCGAGGCACTCCCAAAGGCGTGGGCGGCCGCCTGCGGTTCCGCGGCCACCGCGACCATGGTTGTTGGCTTGCTGCCGCCACGAAGAAGAAGCGGCACCGGGCGGGTGGTTCGATGGGGTCCACATAAATAAAAAAATAGAGGTCCGGATTGAGTTTCTTCTTGGAGTTGAGATCAAGTTTTGGGCCTCTATTTTTTACAAGTAGGCTTGCAATTAGGGTTTAGAGGCCTCAATTTACGGGTTATTCTTGGAGTTGCTCTAACTCATATCGGCAATTTGTGTCTAGCCCTTTATAATTCTCTCTCCGGTTCCGCCACCGAGCTGGACCGGTTGCGGTGAAAACTTGCTCGGGGCACTGCCGCGTGGCCACGCTAGCTTGCGACCCATTCACGCGTGGCGGATGCGACGCTTTGTTCGGTTGGTTGGTGGCGATGGTGAGTCTTGGTTTGTTATGAAAGAAAATCTTCTTGGGCCAGGTTCTTTGGTGGGCTGGTTTGTTGTGAGAGAAAAGTATTGTTGTGGTGGGCGATAAGCCAAGCGAACAAGGCGTGCTGACAATGGGAGACGCGGTCCCGGTAACATGCCGCGAGGCTGCAGCCACGGCGCACCACAGCGAGCACGACGACGACGAGCCCGTCCTCGGCTGTCCACGTGCGAACCGAGGAAGGCAGGACGACACTGCCGGAGAAGTTGCGGCGGGGGAACAACTCAATCGCTCTTCTTCTTCGGACACAACACCGATGCCCGATCGATTTTGAAATTCGCGGTCTTAGCGCGCGCGCACCACCGCCGCATCACCCGATCGCGTCTCGTCTGCTAGAACTTTGTCCGGCAAGCCCCCGTAGTATATTCGATTCGTCGATTCGATGATCCTAGCATCGCGAGAACACAGCGGAGCGCGGCATGTTTCCGTCTGAACACACTAGCTCGTCAGTACCAGAAAGATTTCGCAAGTTCCTCCCGCTTGCTTGCTGATGTGTCTCCCGCCGGAAGCTATCGATCACTGCACGAAAATGTCAAGCTCTGCTCTCTCGTTGACGAGGTCGCCCACTAAGCTCGACACACGCACGCAGGCACGCACCGCACTAAAAACTCCAACAAGTAGTCCCTATCGTCGCGATGGAATCTTTTCACATAAATCCTCGGAATCATATATAATTTTCATCTAAATGAACAGAAAGAGGACCGAACGGTAGTTTTGCATTTCGAACAACGGAAGGAACGAACCATGCGCGTCATCGGGATCGCGGCGGCCAGAGCCGAGGAGAGAACTCACCATGCATGGCTCCGGGCGGCGTACGTCGAAATCGGCGCTCACGGTCACGCAGGCCGGGATGAACTGGGAAAGCCTACACGCGATGATGTAGCCGGCCGCCGGCGCCCCCGTCTGTCGCCGTCATGTCCACGCGCGCTCACCTCTCGCCAGCGGCGGCGGACGCCTCCGCGCCAGCGACCGGGTTCCCCGTCCGCGCCACGGCCCCGCTCGCGCCGCCGCCGCTCAATGCCCGCCGCGCACCGGTCGTCATCATCGTCGACGCCGCGGACGCGGACGCTGACACGGACAGCCCAGCACTCTCGGCGGCGTGATGGGCCTCGAAGTCGAGCGGCTCGTCGGCGTCGACGGCCGCGCGGGCGCCGCCAACCCCGCCGCAGGACGACGCGCTGGGCCCGAGGACGCGGCTGTCGGCGGCGCCGCGGCTGTTGTGCCATATCGCCAGGTAGTAGGACGCGGAGCAGAGCATCGCGGCGACGAGGAAGGTCAGCAGGTCGCCGCGCGTGGGGACGCGCCACCTCCTGCCGCCGCAGGCGCGCCCGATCTGCAGGACGGTGTTCGCCATAACTGGCCGGGTGAGGAGAGAAGGAGGTCGACGACGACTCGACGGCAAGGCGTGGCAGAGTAAACGCCTAAACGGAATGGGGAGCTGGCTCGGTTGGCGATATGTGCAGGTCGCTTTTGATATGGTGCGGGGCGCTTAATCCGTCGTTGACAATGACATAATAGTGTTAAGCTAGGAGCACCCATTGCAGTTTTTTATTTGATTTGGTGTTGTTGATGACATTATGCCCCGAGATGATCTTTGTAGTTGGGAACTTCTCCGCATATAAACAGTTTTTATTTGGGTAGTTTTTATCTTTGCATGTGGATCCATACGATCGCGCCAGTTTATAAACTTTTCTTTTGAAAGCTAGCCCCATTTTTTAAATTGATTAGACAGAAACACTGGTAAACTGTGACCTAGGACAGAGGACCGGGTGTGTTTGGTTACTTGTATTTTACGTATGGAATGTCTTCTGCTTTCTGCTTGATGCAAAGATATGCGGAACTCTTGCGTTATGTATTTGTGAGTTCATGTATGGAATGTTTTAAAATAATGATGTTTCTTTTATTGGTTAGAGGAACTCCGAAAGCCTCTTTAAAAGTTACTTAGCTAAAATCCCGATTTATCTATTATATAAAATAAAATAGATAAAGAAAATCTTGATGAAATCCAACAGACTCTTTACAATGGGCTCTCCATATCTGATTGTGCTAGTGGGTCCCACGTGTCATAATCATCTTATCTCTTTCACAGTTCCACCCATGGTCCAGATCTGGCCTTTTGGCTATGGCCAGGCATGTGTCTGCAGGAAGCCCACTCATGTGGCCCCAGACGACCCCGTACTGGTGTTACTGCAACCAAGCAGTGAGCCACAGTCTCCAAAGAGCAGAGCAGACCGAGGCAGCGAGCACGAGATTGCTGCTTCTGTCGCGGTCCCGTGGTTGGTCGCTCGCGGGGGCCGTTCCGCACGGCGGAGACCGCCGCCTCCCTCCCGTCCCACGCGACAATGCACGACGGCACCACATCCACGCCGGCGCGGTCGGTGGCGCGGCTACGGGCGGCGGACCCGGACATCCGAGCGCTAGCACCGCGGGCGTGGGGTGCCGAGGGAGACCTCGTCGCGGAACCATGGGAGGAGGCCCGACGGTCACGGCCTATGCGTAGGCACGGGCAAAATACCCGATACCCATTACCCGTACCCGAATTACCCGAACCCGAACCCGAATTACCCGAACCCGAGGTACCCGATCCCAAGTTCGGATAGTGATTGTCATTACCCGAAATTAGTTTGGGTAATTCGGGTAATACACTCAGGTACCCAAACTACGCGAACTACCCGAAATTTGACTTTGTCTTTGTATATATTCACATGTTGTTAGTTGAATGCTTGAAATTGTCACTTTATTAGAATATAATTCTCTTAATTTGAATGAGTAACTATAATATATTATCCTTCTCAACTTGCAATTGAAACTCAACACAAACTAATAGTCTATGCAAAATTATGTGTGTTTGACTGTATACTTTGATTATAGATTTTGGGTAAATTGGGTAACCCGAACCCGAACCCGATTTTTGCGGGTACCCGAATTTGCGGGTAGTGTTTTTCCGGAGCTGATATCGGGGTAATGATTCTCATTACCCGAATTTCTCAAAACCCGAATTACCCGACCCGAACTAATCGGGTAACCCGAACGCCCACCCTTGGCTATGCGAGGAGCGTCGCCACCCCGCCGCGCGCGACCACCGCAACCGAGGCATCCCGCGCGGCCGCCATGGAAGGCCGGCCTTCTCCACCGGGGGTGCCGCCACCGCCTCCAACACCGCACATGAGAAGAACGGGAGCGCCGGGCGCGTGGGAGTAGAACGTAGCACGCGGGATGAGGAGGGATGGCGAGGGATGAGGCCTCGCGGAATATAGCGAGCGGGTGGGGATGAATACCGAGCGTGGATAGCGAGGGGTGGATTTAGATAGACTATTGGAACACGTTTTACCTCAATTTTGTAAATTTTAACTAGTCAACTTGTTTTAGAGAGGTCGTTAGAGTTGCTCTTATGAGTTTTACGAAGCGCCCCCCTTATCGAGGTGACTAAATGTGACACAAATACCGGTCCCGGGAGGCCGGTAACACATTTATTACAACGGGTGGATCGCTCTTTTACATCACGGCGACACGAGAGGGCACGGTAGTGCCAACGCTATAAGGAACAACACAAACGCTAACGACCACACTACGATAGCAAAGGCTTCCATAGCCTCATCGAGTACCACACCATGGAAGCTTTCTGTGGAGGCCACACGGGTACACGAGCACGGTTGGGTGTAGGGCGGCGACCTACTCGACGTCTTCGGGAATATAATCGGGATCCTACTCGTAAAATAGTTAGTAAAACAAGGGTGAGTATATACGTACTCAGCAAATCCAACCCCACTCACGGAGGGGCTTATAAGCGAGAATTATGCATAAAGTATAACGGGGATCGGGTTATGGTTCATTTTGCAAACTTACTCGTGCAGGGGTTCGTTTCAAAAAGGTTTTCGCAAATCATTTTCATAACCAAAGTGACTCAATTGTTTTAGGAAAACCACTGAGGATCTACCGGACTTCCCGTCCGTCGTAGCCCAGGCACACAGCCACACACTTCACCGGAAAACAACTCACGCCAGAAAACATCCCATCCCAAATACTAGTTTTTGTGACCACACCGTGACTCGTCCAATACCGTGGACACGGCTATTCGAATAGGTTTGACACTCTGCAGAGGTTGTACATCTTTACCCACAAGTAGGGTACCGTCACACGGACACCTCAGTGTCGGTACGGATCCTATCAAAGCCATTACCCACCTTAGCTAACACTACGAGCCACCACGGAAGCACCCAAGGGGTTATACCACATAACCAGGGCGTACCTCACACAGAGTGTACCCCTACTCCTTGGTCTCCCGCTGCTCACCCGCACACCAGATGGCAAGTAGATTAACTAGTGGGGTTTATGCTAAGCCGTTGCCACATACAACGGTCGAGTGGTTGTACGATGATTTGGGTCAGGTGAGATGTCACGCAACCCGGTCCTTAACCGAAAAGATGGACAACTCCCAATATGCTCAACCACACAGGTACGAGCTCACCCATACTCCTGACACACACGTCCATCCCGTCTACCCAGTTCTTTACTCATTTTCCAAACATATCCCCTTTTCGTTTGTAAAGCACTCACACATTTTGAAAGCACTCACACATTTTAAAGCACACATGTAGGCCAAAACAAGATTCAATCATGGCAATCAAGGGTGGCTATCCTACCATGTTTTGCAGTAAAACAATATGCAATTTATAAAACGGGTATAGGTTATATTTATAAAACTAGGACAAAAGCATGCATCAAAGGATGAGATTGAACTTGCCGTCTTCGAAGTCTTCGGGGAGTGCCGGCTCGGCGTTCGGGACCTCGGGCTCCCCGCTCGCGGTAGTCGGCTCCGGTCTCCGGCTCGAGGTACCTTCCTTCGTCTACTCCGTCGGCTATAGTGCACACATAGGCAAGCAAGCAATATAAGCACACATATCACCGACCGAGCTCGAGGAAGGAGAAGTAAAGGGAGAGGGGGATATATAAGCCCTAGGGAGAGGGTTGGTTCGGTGGGGGTACTACTTGGGAAGGGTGTGGTGAAATTTAGATTTAATCGGAAATAAAATTGTGCATAAGGTGTTGGGTTAAAGAGGGGTTACAAGGGCTAAGGGCCTATTGGTAATTTCTATTAATGAGGAAAGGGTATGGTTATGATTATATAAACTTGATTAGGGCCTAGTTATAAATTGTTTTAGGGCCTGACAGAATTTATTATATAATTAATCCTTAACCTAGGGGCTTATCTGAAAAGAACAAGAGAGATAGGGAATAGGATTAGAAGGGCTCGGGATAAGGAGGAAGATCAGGGGGCTTTGGGCAAATATGCCCTTCTTCCTCCCCCCGATCCGGACGGGGGAGGGAGGCGGGCGCCTCGGTCCGGCGGCGGCCTCCGGGGGCCGACGGCGGCGGCGGCGGGGAAAGGAGAAGGAGGGCGAGGGGATTCGATCCCCGTGCTCACCTTGAGCCGGGGGCGGTGCGTGGGAATGGATCGGCGGCGGCGGACGAGAGGGAGGTGGCGGTGCTAGGGGCGGCGGCGCGGTGGAGCTCGGGGAAGGGAAGAGAGTTGCGTGAGGCGGGTAGTGGTGAGGTGCGGCGGCTCGGGGAGTAGCCGGCCCTTTTTATAGGCGGCGGAAGGCGGTTCGGGGGGGGAAGATTTTTTCTCCGGCGAGCTCAACTCCGGCGAGCTCGAGCGGCTTCGCGGGCGGCGGCCGGTGACAAGACGGCTCGGGCGGCGGCGGCGGGTCAACTCGTGTCGGCGAGGGGACGGCTCGGCGTGTGCGGGCGGGGGGGCGAGGTCGACCGGCTGCGGTGGCGCTCGGAGGTGACGCGGACGGCGGGGTCGTGATGGTGCGGGCGGCGGCGGCGACGCGTCGCGTCGTGGGAGCCGTCTGCGCGGCGTGGCGCGAGAGGTGGGCGGCGCGGTGGCGTGCCGAGGGGGGTGGCGTGGTCGGCGCGGGCGCGCGGGCCGGGGTCAACGGCGCGCGGCGTGCGCGGCGCCGGGCGCTCGGGCCGGGCGCGGGAGGAAGAAAGGAGGAGGGGAGAGGGAAGGGAGAAAGGAAAAAGGAAAAAGAAAGGAAAGAAAAGGAAAAAGGGAGAAAGAAAAGGAAAGAAGGGAAAAGAAGAAAAAGAAAAATAGAAAAGAAAGGGAAAGAAATGGGGAAAAGATTTAGAAAATTAGGAAAATTGTTAGGAAATTAGGGGAAGGGTTTTTGCGGGATTTTCCGATTTCCGAGCGTCGGCGTGATTTTCGGGACGGCGGTGATGGCGAGGCGGACCGGCCGGCGGGGGACCGCGGCGTGCGCGGGGATTCCCGGCACGGTGGCCGACCGCGGCGTTGGGAAGGCACGCGTGGGTGCCGGCCGGGTGCGGGCGGTGCCGGCAGGATTCGCGGCACGCGCGCCGGGTGAGAAGGAGGGATGGTGACTAGGGTTTGAAGGGGGTAATTGAGCTCGGCTAGACGGTTTTGAAAATACGCACGATTTATTAGGTGATTTATTTGGTGCTAGAAACGCGGCGTTACATTTTCCTAAGTAAAAAGAGGGTTTTATTAACGGTAATGCTCACGGTAGGACGTCCGTCGTGTCGGACGCTCTAATTATCCCATCACTCCCGTGCTTTGCAATAAGGGCATATGACGAAGAAGTGAAAAAATGAGGGCCCCACCGAAGATCTTCCTTATCTACCACCGCAAGCCTCCGAACCACTCATTCACGTCTCTCTCGGCTTCTCCTCTCGCTCCGCCGACGGGTCCTTCCACATGGGGGGAGCCGGGAGTCGCTCTAGTGCTCCACCGGGGTGGGGGCGCGAGCACCGGCCACTAGGAGGAGCTCCTCCGCGGCGAGGTTGAGGGCAAGCCGCATCACCCGGCCAGCACTTTCTCTTCTACAACAACGACACACGCGGGCGTGCGGGACAACCGCCTCGAGTAGATCTCGTCGACGGCAATGGCGGAGCTCCCCCTGCGGACGGGTGTAGGGCGCGAGAGCTCAACGGTGGCACGGCCGCCGCTCCTCGCCGCATCCGTGTTGAGGTCGACGGCGGCCGGGGGTGGAGCTCCCCGCGGACGGGTGCGGGAGGAGGGTTGTCCCCGCGGGCCGGAGGGCGACCGCGGGAGCTTCATGGTGGTGGCGCACGAGGCCGGCGGCGAGCTCCGGGGTGATGTTGTGTTAAGCACCTCACGGTGTTGCAACATATTTTGTTTGATGTTGCATGACTCTATACATGTTGCAACAATTGTTTTTTATGTTCCATATGTTGTTTTTCTATGTTGCAACCTTCATATCCCAATGTTTCATCCTGTTATAGATGTTGCAACAATTGTTTTTCGTGTTTTGTTTGCTACTTTTTCATGTTGTGATACATGTGCCTCAATGTTTCACTCGATTGAGCAAATATTACATGAAACATGGTCGCAACATGGGTTCCTTGGGTGTTGCCACGAGGGGAGGGGAAGGAGGAGGGCCCCGATCTTGGATGTTGCAAGCAATGCTCGCAACATGGCCGACAACACGGCCCCGAACTTTTTTTATGATGCAAAGGTTTATTTTCAATGTTGCAAAGACTCATTTCTATGTTGCAAACATATTTTTTGGACGTTGCGAATCGTCCGATGGGAAATGTTTACATCGGACGTCCGGGCGCTAGCACGCCCCTTTTATTAAGTAAGTTAGGTAGGTCTGCTAGTGGGGCGGGGTGGGATGGGGATTTCAGGGCGGGTTTTCGAATGGAGACCCATTTGCGTGGTTAGCAACGGGTCTAGAGCCCAGCGGGCTGGGGCCAAGTGGGGAGAACAGATCGAGATCGACCCCTACACCTCGCCCTCGTGCTTTCCCCGGCTCGCGTCCTTCCGCCCGCAAGAAAGCCACACCGCCGTTGGCCACCGTCGCACCTCCCCTCCTCCGACGTCGACGGATCCGGGTACTCCCCTTCTCAATCTCCTCGTCGTCACCCCTTCTCCTTCTCCTCATCAGTTGACCCCCTTCTCATCCGTGCCAGATCTGCCGCGGGGGTGACGCCGCCACGGCCCGCCGGTGGCCGCCTCTCCCTCGTGACACTAGGGCACCGCCGCGTTGCGGGCGTCGCCTCGTGCTGCGGTTTGCCTCTCCTTGCCGGCAGCTACGCCTTTGTCCTCTTCGACAAGTCCACCAACTCCCTCCTCGTCACATATGTATGTATTGCCTTTGCTGCTTCGATCTGCAATGGTTTAGGACAATGTGGATGGATAGCTTATTTTTCTGATGTGTTCTCTCTGCTCTCAGGCCAAGGGCAAGGTGCCGCTCTTCTGGAGGGTCACTGCAGACGGATGTGTCACCTTCTCTAACGACATTAACATGGTCAAAGGATATTGTGGCAAGTCACTTGCACCTTTCCCACAAGGTAAATTATGTCTGGACTTCCAACCATGACATCAATTAATCATTTTGTTTGTTTCTTTTGTGAAAAAAGAATTGATGAAAATGTTCCAACAATTTATCCTACCGCTTGGCAAGAGAAGATTGGAACGAGAATTTGCTCAATTTAGCTCTCAGAGGTGAGGGACTCGAATTGGCAGATATGAGCTTGATGCATATTTGGAGAAAGAATTAGTGCGAGAAGATGAAAATTTTTAGATTTTTAACATGGTGGAAGACAAACTCGAACAAATACCTTGTGTTGTCAGCCATCGCCCGAGATTTTTTTAGCGATTTCAGTGAGTGATGTTTCTTCGGAGTCTGCTTTTAGCCTGGGCGATCGAATCCTTGGTGATAACCGAAGCTCCATGACACCACAAACACTTGAAGCTTTGGTTTGCGGCAAAGAAGAGTTATACAAATATCCATCAAATCATGGTAATTTTCATTATCTGACATTTAATCAAATATTGTGTTTGCACCGATCTGACATGATGATCTCTATATATGTGCAGTCCAGTAGGTAGTTGAGGAGTTATGAGAAGTGTAAATGGCTACTGAAGGTAAAGGTACATTTCTGAATATGCAAATTTCTATATACAGTTGCTGGTCACCCTTGTTCAGTCTGTCAGCAGCAAGATTAATTCGAAATATGGTATTAAATCAGGTAGAATTGGAATATTTCATAGGTACCAAAGTTGCAAGGTTCGTTGTTATCTTTCCAATGACACTAGTTTAGGAGATATGCCCTAAACTGCTGATGTCTTGTTAGGAAAAATTGGTGTATAGGAATATGTTTAATTGTGTTTGTACATGTTAGAGTTGTAATTCGTATTGTGTATCCATACATAAGTTGTGGGAAATTTAGTGTAGCTGTCCAAGCTATTTCTCTGAGTCTTTTCACTTTTTAGTAGTTCTTTCCCGTTTTAATGGGGTAGTTCTTTTTTTGCATGTATGATGTTTTTGAATCTTTTGCAATAATTGAGTCATCTCTGAATATTATATTCATTACTTGATATCATGTATAATGTATATTCCTTGTGAGGACACTAAGATGGTTTTCTTTGTGGCATGTAGTATCTTTGCTAATAAGGTGTTAGGTTAAAACACCTTCACCTTTGCAGATTGCACATTATCCATGTGTGTAGGCATGTAGCATGTAGGATGCCATGTGGAGGTGAAAGTGCATCTAGGCCCCTAAGTGAGTTTTGGTGAATTGAATGACAAAGCGATTAAAGATCGAACATATTTGTCTAAGACTGTGAGCAAGTTTTATTTATATATTCATGAGTTATTATTGGAATATTTATTGGTGAATGGATATTAGATGGCTCACATTAGAGAAGACAAATATATGAGTGATCATAAGACATAGTGGCAAATATCGAGCAACAAAGAAAAATAAATATTGGAGATATTTTGAGAAGGTCAATTCATGGTCTCCGGTAATTATGGTAGCTTGATTAAAATACAAGGATCATAGAAAGAGAAGATGGTAGTTCTCTCAAGATTAAATGCAAGGCTTCATGCGGTAATTGAAAGAGCGCACAAGGATGAGTGTAGGCTTTATGGTCCTTAATTGGAAGCTTGCATGTTCGTTGTCAATCGAGAACAAGCATTTGAAGCGGGATTTCAAATGGAGATTAATTGTGGATGAAGCAAAGTGAAACTCAACGTGGATTGGGTAAGTGATGAAGAGATCAACCGAGATGACTATGCCGAGGGACTAAGCAATCTTGGGGGCTTAACTAAGCCACCATTAGTGTTTTGCTAAGGTGAAGTTTTAGTATCCGTGGGGTCTCGAAGCATAATATCCAAGCCTTAACCAAGGGAAGCAATGCAACTCATCTACATGTTATGATTGACAATATGGAGTGACTTGTGGATCCAAGTGTTCATTGTTATGCTAGATGGAAAGATCCTAAGTCACTAGCTCAAGTATGGACGTGCTCGAGACATAGGCTAAGTTGAAAGCCCTCAAGTGAATATTGTTCAAGTATGGCAAGATTGAAGACATTCAAGCTAAAGAGGTTGACATGGTGTTTTTATTTAATCTAGAGTATAGGAATGTCGTACTATCAAGAGGGATGTAACATTAGCGAGTTGACCAAAGTCAAAGTGCTCATTAGTTGACCTAAGTGAGAATTAGCCTTGAGAGACTAAGAGTGTGCTAACCAATCCTCCTAACCTAACCCTGAGCCGTCGGTGTTTAAACCTCTCGACCTCCATGGGAGGTACCCGCAAGTTAGAAGGTGGTGATCGCCATGATCCGGAACCCGAAGGTACGCACGAGGACACAAGACACAAGATTTATACGGGTTCGGGTAGCCGGAGTAGCTACGCTACGTCTGTTTAGAGTAGTATTGCGCCTTGCGCTTGGTGTTGTTCCCCGGAGGGATTGTGGATGCTCGGCTAGGTACCCGACCCTCCTTTATATAGTCCGGGGGCGGGAACCTAGTCGGTACAAGGTAGGAGTCCTAGTAGGATTACATGGCATGAGCCTAGTAGGAGTACAGGGGAATTCTACTAGGAGTCCGTCTTCTACTCTTCTTCCTTCCTTGCATGAGTACCGGGGTGTATGCCCGACAAGCCCCCGAGCACGTTGGATTCGAGAGTAGTAGTTCGAGTAGTCTTGAAGCCTCTTCGAGTAGTTCTTGAGCGTCCTCGAGTACGCTTGGAGAAGTCTTCAATAGTACTCGAACGCCACGAGGCCGGAAGGTGGTCCGGCTCATCGGTCTTGAAGTCGAGATTATATGGAAGTGCGATTGCAAAATCGCACTCCATATGGAGTAGCCCCCGAGCCTTAGGTTGAGTTGTAGACTCTGGCTGAGGGTCAATCTTGATTCTGCTTCCGTCTTGAAAAAAATCAACTGATGGGTGTAGCCTAGTAGCCCCCGAGCCTTGGAACGATTGAAGAATCAGTCCGAGGGTCTTCAGTGTTTGCGGAAGTCATCATTTGAGTAATCTTGTAGCGTTTAGCCCCCGAGCTTATCGCCAGGTGAGCCGTAGGAGCCACGTCGAGTAGTTGTTGGTGCTGAGCCCCCGAGCTAGAGAGCTAGCGGAGACTACTCGAGTTGTTGTCGAGTAGTGATTTGGTGCGTAGCGCCCGAGTTTGGGAACTAGCCGCGCCGGGGAGGTACGCGAGCGTACTGGGAAGTCGTCGCCGAAGCTTGACACGAAAGTAGAGATGCGTACATTATGTAGCATTTTTGTAGAAATTGAATCTACAAGTGGCAAATACAATTATGAATATAGATGTAAATGTCATGTGTCATGCTCTTGTTGTGGTCGTTAGGCGTCGAGTAGTTAGCCCGATGCGGTTTAGCGCCCGGTGTCGAGGACAACCACGGAAGGTCCCCTAAAAAACGGGGGAATCTCCGCTTAAAACCCGCAAAAAACACAAAACACAAACACTCCCGGAACATAACCCAAAACATACACACACACACAGCCCACGCCGCGATGGCCCCCGCGGCCCACCGTAGCGGCCCAACAAGGCGCCCCCTCGAGCGAGGTCCGCCTCGCTCGAGGGCTCACGCCCCCCCCTCGAGCGCGGTCCGCCTCGCTCGAGGGCTCACATCCCCTCGAGTGGGTAACGCCTCACTCGAGGGTCCCCGCCTCCCTCGAGCGGGCTCCGCCTCGCTCGAGGCTCCCTCACGTGCGCACCTCGCTCCCGCACGCGGGTACGAGCATTTAATGCTCGACACGAGCGAGCCATGCCATCACGCGCCCGGGAATCACGCCCGGCTCGTTCGCCAACTCCCTAGGGGAAGCCCATCCCCGCCCCGTGGGGGAGCGTGCGACGAGGCCGGTGTCGGCTCCGTGACACCGTGCCGCCCACTTTAGTACGGCTAACGCGCCGCGCCCCTCGAAGCGAGGCCGGCCGCACCCTCGAGCCCTCCTCTCGTTACTCCGCGGGGTCAAACCGTGACGTCGGGCGGCGGGAGCGCCGTCCCCGTCGGCCCGTCGGTCTCGTGCGGTCATCCCCGCCCCTGCGCCGCCACGCCGTGCACCGCTACAACTACTCGACGCCGTCGGGCACGCGGGGACGGGATGCCGCCACGCCTACCACCGTACCCCGTACGGATCACCGTCGACGACTCCCTCGAGCCCGTATGGAGACACCCCGGTCAACCACTACGCCTCCACCCTCGAAGCCGCCCCTCGTTCAAGAACAGGGCACGCCACGACGCCGTGACCGGAGCAAGATTCGCCAGGACGGGCGTCATCTCCACGGGACTGTACGCCATACCTCCACACGTAGCTAAATAGTGCGGCATGCCTATACATCGCCCTCTCCTTGGTCTATAAAAGGAAGGTGATCCCCCTCGCCGCGGGGGTCAGGAGACATAAGGCACGGGACAGCAGATAGCGATCGTTCGCACGCCTCCCGTCTTCCCCACGATATGGACACTCACCTCAATCATTCCTCTTGGGACTTGGAGGCCACGCCTCCTCTCCCGCCTCGCTTGTAGCCGCCCCACTACAGGCACCTCGGTGCGAGCAATATAGTGCCTTGAGCACACCCCCTGTCGGACGTACGGCCCCGGCGGGAACCAGGATAAACCAAGTGTCCTTAGTTGCTTAGCACCGACCATCGAGAGACGGATCTCGGCACTTATTACTAGTTAATGTCGGGACTACATTCCGCACCGACACCCGCTCTCGTGGTCGTTGTTTAGCCATAGCCGCTGGGGGCGTGGAGGCATGACAGGAGAGCTGGTTTAAGCGCCCGGTCTCTGAGGAGCCTGTTTAGCCATAGCCGCTGGGGGCGTGGAGGCATGACAGGAGAGCCGAGGCTTTGCGCGGATCAAGACGTGTGCTACTGTAGCGAGACCATTAAGAGGTAGACGAAAGTAGTCGACATGGCGACAAGAGAGAGCGCGATTGCTCGTTGTTCCGCATGGCGGAGAGCAGGATTGCGCAGTGCCTCCTCAGGGTGCAGCCGTTGTGCGCCTCCAGCACTCAGTACACGAAACGTCGTGACAAGAGCCTCCTAATTTGGTGTACCAAGCACTGTGACGGTCGGTCAACGGTCCCTAAGGAATAGGCGGCACGGTGTAGCTCTCGCGCGGTAGCCGTTGAGAGGCGTACACGAAGTAGTCTTCGGCGTTGATTCCTCGTATGTGGAAAACAAGCCGAAGAAAAAATAATTATTGAAATAAGTGACTTAGCTTGATTTGTGGACGAGTGTCGACGAAGCCGTGGCGATCGGTGATGGAGCCGCGACGGTTGGAGCCGAAGTCGACTAGTTGGAAGTGGATCCGACTAGTTGTTGATGCCGCGAAAGCCGTTCTCGACTAGTTTACTAGTCGAGATAGTAGTCGAAGTAGTCGTACACCCGAGAGACGATGTCGCGGCGGCGTACGGTGTAGTCGATGTAGGGCCGCTGCGGCCGAGAGACGAGTACCGCGGCGCACGGCAAGGTTGACGTAGAGCCCGTGTGGCGGGTGACGAGTAGTCGTGGCGCACCGTGTAGTTGTACTCGAGTAGTTGAAGTAGGTGTACTCATGTACGTCTTGTGTGTGTATGTAGCAAAGATCCTTGAAGTATCTTTGGTGTAGCTTTTGATGTGCACGTAGCCAAGAGCCAAATGCATTCCTTGGTCTTCACGTGCATGCGTTGCCAGCGAATAGATTGCTCAACTCTGTTTTTTCCCGAACGCATGCACTTTGATGAGAGACTCCACGGTGGGCACCAGGCTTGTATACTGATTTGCTTTGCATTAACTCTGACGAGCCACGTGCCGCGTCTTGGACTCTTGGTCTCGATGCGTAGGCAGGTTAGATTGCTTGGGACACGGACTCAACGTGCGACCTTAAGCATGTAACACGAAATCGAGTTCGCGTCGGTCTTGTGGAGAATCGCCGAGCCGGCGAGTTGAGATTTGAGGGAGATATCGACTACGCTTGGAACGAGTGCTTGTCTTGCGTCCGCGTAGGACACCGTCGGCCGACTTGATGGTTGAGCGATTGATTTTGTAGATGAAGGTCCTTCGAATTCGCCGGTGATCATGACGATGGCCCCACGGTGGGCGCCGCTGTTGGTGTTTAAACCTCTCGACCTCCATAGGAGGTACCCGCGACAAGGTAGAAGGTGGGGATTGCCATGATGCGAAACCCGAAGGTACGCACGAGTGTTGGGGGGACTCGAAATCGAGCCTTCACATACCCAAAAAATAAAGAGCGATTATGCGAAGGATGCCGTAGCAAAACCCCCGTAAGTAACGATTCCATTTCCATCCTCTCGGGTATTGCATTTTCATCGGGCATCCTTCGCCGATACCAAAGCCTTCGCGCGAATCCTCTAGGGCGATTCCACGACGAAACCTCTAGGGCGATTGCTATCCACCCGAAGGTTTCGGCCCCGGGATTCGAACGGGGGTTTCGTCGCTTCTAACACTTAACGAATCCAAACTTGAGTATGGTTTTGTTTCGGGTGGTGAAGAATGCTAGGCGAAAGGGGGGATCTCCAAAAGGCCCGAGGGCTCTCTCTCTCGAACGGCGCACGTGATGGAAGGCCGGAAAGACGCCGCGATTTGCGGCGTGATGTCATGGAGCGCCGATTACGTGGAGACCTAATTGGAGATTACCCGAAGATAGCCTAGCACATTCCGTTTTGATTCGTTTTACACGAGGGTGTTCTCGGAATGTAAAAAAGTCCTCCCGCCTCCCTATAAAAGGAGACGGACCGGCGCATGTAAAGGGGATCGACTTTTGAGAAATCAACTGTTGAGTAAAGAGCTTTTGGTTGTCCTTTGTCCTAAGTTTTGGTTTTGGTTCTTGAGCTTTGGTCTTCTCTCATTGTTCGTGTGCGAGAGCTGCGGCTTTCCCCACAACAATTGGCGCCCACCGTTTGTGTTTGGCTTGAGTATCAAACCCAGAATGTCCACAAGGAAGAAGAGAACCACCGTCAATTCCACCAAAGGAGCGTCGTCCTCCTTGGACGAGGAGCTCAATCTCTCCGCTATGCTCACTCAGGGAGAGGCGCTCCCGGATCCCGACCCAACGCAGGAAGCGGAGGCCGGCCAAAGCGCGCAAGGAGGGCCGAGGAATTGGCCGGGACCAAGAAACGGCTCTTGGCAATTCAACACGAAGCCGAGATTCAAAAACGAGAAGCGAGAAATAGCTACCCTAAAGGAGGAATTGCGCGCTCTAAAAGCAAAACAATCCTTAAGCTTCACCCAACCTTCACCCGAATACACGCTTCCTAATCGGCCTAATTTCGGTGAGCGCACCGAGTTTTTCACCCAGCCCCCTCCGCATACTACATTCAGCCGCAACCCCTTCGCGAGCCATTTTGAGTCTGGTCCTTCGCACCAAGACATTCACACCATTCGCACGAGACCATGGGACCCTAAATCCCCCTTGTCTCAAGAGATCCAAATCACCCCATGGCCGCAAACCTACAGGCCAGTTCCATTGCCTAGATTCTCGGGCCAGTCTGACCCAAGACAATTCCTAATGAGCTACGAAGCCGCCATCCTTTCGGCGGCGGTGACGACTCGTGCTAGTGAAATCTTTCATCATCGCCGCTGATGACGCGGCAGCACAGTGGTATTCTCTCCGAGCCCAGGCGTGATTCACGGATGGGATGATCTGAAGCAGCGAATTCTCTCAAACTTCCAAGGTTTCCAGCGTCCAGAACTTACGGAGAGAGTGACCTTTTCTCCCGTAAGCGAAGGACAAGGAACCCCTTCAAAACTACTTCGAAGATTCGTCCACTTAAGAGCCCGGGCACCAAACGTGTTGGACGCCGTCGCCATCAACGCCGCCATCGTGGGTTTAAGAGCCGGTCAATTCCGCTCACATCTCATGAGCGAAAGGCCCAAAACTATCCGGCGCCTCTACGAAGAATTCGAGAAGTATTGTCGCTCGGACAATGACTTCGAATGTGCATGGAAGAACAATCCCGGCGAGAAAAAGTCTGCGAAAGCCAACCAACCCGGCGAAAGGGAGTGGTCCAATCCCGAAACACCTCTCATACTAATCCTCGAAGCGTTTTCGGCACGGAGGGCGAAAACACCCAAGAGAATCCCTGCCCACAAGCTGACCCACAGAGTCTGGTTCCAAGCCCACCCAGTCCTCCTCATCCCAACCGGGGGGGGAGGCCGCGAGGGCGGAAGAGGTGGAGGCGAGAGGTAGAGGCCGAGGCGAGAGGCCGAGGCCATAACGAGAAAAGAAAATGGTACTGCATTTTTCACAAGGAAAACGATGACCATAGCTCAAACTATTGCCCATATAATAAAAGGTTCGAAGCTATCCTCGAAGAGGAGAGGAAGGAGAAAGAAAGAGCGAGTGCGTAAACCATTACGCCCCGCTTGGCAAAATCCTAGTTTTGGGAGAAACCCTTTCGCAAACCCATTCCAACCACCCCAATACCGACCACCACTACCCAATTACCCACGGCCTCCGCCTTGGCAATCACAAACCTTCCAAGCTCGGAATATCGAGCGCGAGGCCCATCGAGCAACATCCTATTCCGCCCCCTCCCCCCCCCCCCCCATACAAAGGTCCTTCGGCTCCACCGCTCCCAGCCAAGCTCGAGGGCCAAAACGACCCTCTGCCATCTGTCGGCACCATAATGCCTATTTCAGGGGGCTCCGCCCTGGAGTTTGAAACCAAGAAGGAACGAAAACACTACTTTCGCGAGGTGCGAAACATCTGTGTGGAAGGAAGAGTGGAAAAAACAAGATGGTCTCACATCCCGATCACCTTCTCAGAGGAAGACGTAAGGCTCCAAGGCTTCCCTCACAACGATGCTCTTGTGATAGAAGCCAATATAGCGAGCTGGACTCTCGGAAAACTTTTGGTGGACAAAGGTTCATCAGCAGACATCATTTTTGCCGATGCCTTCGACAAGATGGGGCTCAATAGAGACTTACTGCAACCACCAGACACACCTCTGTATGGCTTCGGGGGGCGTGTCATCCACGCAGTGGGCAAGGTGGTCCTCCCTGTATCTTTCGGCACAGTACAAAATGCCAGAACTGAATACTTATCCTTCGACGTTGTGGAAATGTACTACCCATACAACGGTATCCTAGGCAGAGGATTCCTCAACAAGTTTGAAGCAGTCATCCACCAAGCGTTCCTATGCATCAAAATCCCGGCGACGCTAGGGGTCATCACAATATGGGGTCATCAAAACGATGGCCGCAACCTAGAAAGAGGCCGCACCCCAGGGCAGCGAAACGTGCACGCCCTCGACGAGGCAATCGAACGCAACGACGTAGAAAAGCAGCCGAAGGCAGACAAAGAAAAAATCAACATCCAGCCAGACTGCGAGACCAAGCGAGTCCCTCTGGACGCAATGATCCTCGATCAGGCCGTCGTCATCGGCTCGGATCTTTCAGCTGATGAGGAAGCAAGTCTAGTTCTTTTTCTCCAGAAAAACAAAGATGTTTTTGCATGGTCCGCCAAAGATCTCACTGGCGTCGACCGAAGTTTCATCGAACACAAATTGAACATCGACCCATCGGTCAAGCCACGTAAACGAAGTTAAGAAAGATGTCCGACGACAAGGTGGTAGCCGTCAAGTCGAGGTCCAAAGGCTACTTGACGCCACCGTCATTCGCGAAGTCATGTACCCCAAATGGCTGGCAAACACAGTACCTGTCAAGAAAAAGAACGGCAAATGGCGCATGTGCATCGATTTCACCGATCTAAACAAGGCAACGCCAAAAGATAACTATCCGTTGCCTCGAATGGATCAAGTGGTAGATTCTGCGGCCAACGCCGCGATCATGTCTCTCGCCGGATTGTTTCTCCGGCTTACCATCAATGTTGGATGGCGAAAGAGGACGAGGAGAAAACCAGTTTCATCACACCCTTCGGAACCTTTTGCTTCGTCCGCATGCCAGAGGGGTTGAAAAATGCCGGCTCAACATTCACCAGAATGACCGGAACAGATTCAAGCCACGGATCGGCAAGAATATTCAGGCTTACGTCGATGACCTCATCGTCAAAAGCTCCGACAGGGCCAGCCACATAAATGATCTGGCCGAAACCTTCGCCAACATGAGGAGGGCAGGTTTGAAACTAAACCCAGACAAATGTGTGTTTGGGGTTACAAAAGGAAAAATTCTAGGGTGCCTCATCTCCGCTAAGAGAATCGAAGCCAATCCCGACAAGATCAAAGCAATCAGGGAAATGGAGGAACCCAAAACAAAGAAAGACATCCAAAAATTGAACGGCCGAGTAGCGACCTTGAACGATTCATCTCAAGGTCCGCGAGCGAAGCCTTCCATTCTTCAAGGCACCGAAAGGCAAGGGCGCGATCGAATGGGGCCCCGAGCAAAGCAAGGCTTTCGCCGAGCTCAAGGATTACATAGAGAAGATGGCAATCTTGTCCCCACCTTCACCCTCGGAGCCGCTACTCCTCTACGTAGCCGCCTCAAAAGCCGCGATCGGCGCCGCCAGTTCTGCGGTCCGAGAGGTCGAAACCGAAAAAAAAGCAAATTCCAATCCCCAGTCTACTTTGTCTCTGAAGCCTTAGCAGGGTCAAAACTGCACTATTCAGAGCTAGAGAAAATTGCCTATGCCGTTGTCATGACCACAAGAAAGCTCAGGCATTACTTCGAGGCTCACAAAGTCACAGTGCTTACAGATCAACCTCTGAACGATCCTTCATTAACAAGGAGGCCTCGTCCAGAATTGCCAAGTGGGCAACCGAACTGTCAGAGTACACAATAGATTTTGGAAAGAGATCAACAATCAAATCCCAAGTCCTAGCGAGACTTCATCGTAGATTGGACTTCGCCTAGCAATGTCAATACTGACGAAGAGCTAGTACCAATCTGGGAAATCAGATGTGACGGAGCCTGGGGGCGCAAAGGCGCTGGCATTGCAGCTATCATCACCTCCCCGGCAGGCATCAAGCTAAGATATGCCGCCCGGCTTGATTACAAGGATCCATCCGACAGATGCACTAACAACACCACTGAGTACGAAGCCTTGCTGCTAGGCCTTCGCAAAGTAAGAGCTCTAGGGGCCAGCAACTTCCTAGTCAAGTGCGACGCCAAGGTCATAAAAGACCACGTGGAAAAAGAAAGTGAGGCCAAGGAGCCGTAGCCGATCAAATACCTAGCGGAAGTACGCAAAATGGAAAGGCATTTTCGGGGGTTCACCATCGAGCACCCGCCCAGAAACACAACGGCGAAGCCGATGAGCTCGCCAAGAAGGCCGCAAGGGGGGAGGCGATGCCCTCGGATGTATTTTTTGAAATTTTAGTTGCTCCATCCACAAAGCCAGACAAGCAACCACTCAGCACTATCAATGCGATCGCAAGCCTGGACTGGAGAGCCCCCATAATCGCTTTTCTTCGCGGATACTATGAACCCGTCGAAACTCATGACTTCAAAAGAATGCAGGCGCGAGCCAAGGGTTACGTCCTTAAGAACGATGTCTTGTTCAAGCTAGGCGTATGTGCACCACTGCTCAAATGCATTTCCCAAGATCAAGGCATCGAGCTCATGAGAGAAATCCATGGAGGGATGTGCGGCTCGCACATCGCAGCGAGAGCATTGGCAGGAAAAGCCTTCAGGCAAGGTTTTTATTGGCCAATGGCCATAAAAGATGCGAGCACATCGTGAAAACTTGCAAGGCATGCCGGTTCGCAAAGCAAAGCACCGGCGAAGGCCCGGCGCGCCATCGCAGCTCATCACACCAACTCCGGCCGTTGCGGCGATGGGGAATGGACATCGTCGGGCCACTCCCCACCGCCCAGGGGCAACTTCAAGTTCGCGGTGGTAGCGGTTGAATACTTCACAAAATGGATCGAGGCAAGGCCTCTCGCCACCATCACCTCGCCCACTATCGGGAAATTCTTTTGGCGAGCAAGTCATTTGCGGATTTGGGGTACCCAAAGAGCTCACTGTCGACAATGGAAAGCAATTTGATTGTCAAGATTTCGTGGAATACCGTCGTTCAATTGGGACAAAGCTATGCTTCGCATCCGTGTACCACCCTCAATCCAATGGCGTTGTGGAAAGGGCCAATGGGCAAATTTTCTCCGCCATCAAGAAATGCCTCTTTGAGCGAGAAAAAAGGAAAATGGGCGGATGAGCTCTCGCGAGTTGTCCGGTCGCACAACACTACGAGTCAAGAACAACCAAATTCACACCATTCGGATCGCCGTACGGGGCCGAAGCAATGTGCCCCGAAGAGCTATCCAACGAAAGCGCCGCAGTTTTGGCCGGTAGCTCTCGCGAGAGCGAAGAAGCCGACAAGGACTTGGTGGAAATCGACGGACTTGATGCGGTCCAAAACCTCGTTGAAGTATCAAGAGGAAACCGAGGAAGTGGAGGAACAAGAAAGTATCCCTCAAGAACATCAAAGTGGGAGACTTCGTCCTGAAAAGAAAGAAGAACGCCGACGCTATAGGAAAATTCCAGTTCGCTTGGGAAGGACCCTACGTGGTCTCAAGCTCAGTTCGAGACGGGGCCTTTCGTCTCAAAGACGAAGCAGGTGTGGAGTTGCCTTATTCATGGAATGTGGACAACTTGTGTAAGTTTTTTCCGTAGTTTACTTTCAGTAGGAGCCTTTCGCGCGTTACTATAAGTGCGAAGGATTCATCTTAGATTTGCTTTTTCTAGCATTTATTTTCGCAGTTTACAATTCAATAACAAGGCGGGTACTCTTTTCCTCACATAGGGAGGACTCCACTCGGAGCGTGAGGTTTTTAACGAGGCAGCCTTGATGTAAAATTTATTCCCAAAATGAATGGAATACTTCCTCCCTAAAAATTTTGTTGTGTATCTTTCGCATGGCTTAAAGTGCTATCTCAACATAGCCCATCCCAAAAGAGGATGAATTAAAGTGCTATCTTAACATAGCCCATCCCAAAAGAGGATGAATTGAAGTGCTATTTCAAAATAGCCCTCTCCGAAGCGAGAGCATCAAAGTGCTACTCATTAGTAGCCCACCCACAAGTGGTGCGCTCATAACGATTCACAAGAATCAATTTTTTAAGAGCTGCCCTCTCGTCGGCCCGTCCGGGTAGGACGTTTAAAAGCAATTCAATCTCGAATCGAAACAAATCGGTAGCCGAAACGTTACGAGTCCTTAACTTGTGTGGAAACTACGTCGCAAGTAATAAGGCGCGCCTCAAAGACGACCGTTTCTCAAAAATGAAGAAGCGAGCAAATGCCTCGTCAAAAAACAGCTTAAAAGCTGTAAAATTTGACAAATCCAAAACGGCTCCTAGTCCTTCGACACGTTCCACGCCTAGGCGTCGTGTCGAAGGCTAGCTTTGTATTCGTTTTTCACCAAAAAGAAAAAAAAACTCGCAAGCAACAAACGAGAAAATTCGACACTCGGCATCGTGAAACATCTAAATGAACCAACAAGTTCTAAGCTTTGATGACTTAACGATCCCAAGCAAAGCGATCGAGCTCAAGTCATCCCCCGCTTCCGAAGGGGGGAAGACGTTTTCTTTCGAAACCCGTAACTCGAAAGCGAGCGATAACTTAAGCTCTAAACGTTCAAAAGCCTTAACACGACAAAAAATTATGATCGACGATTCTGACGACACTACGGTGGCATACAAGTTTACACTTCATCCTTCAAATGTTTAAATTGGCCAACACGCCACTTTCGATTCTTCGTTCAAAGTATTAATCCACCGATTCGGAGCCGAAGGGGAGCCAACGCTTATCCAGTGACGGGATCCACCCGATCGCTTTCGCCTTGAGGCGCTTCATGAACCGGGGCTCCGGGGATCGCCTCGCTCGGGGGCATCATCGGGCGGCTTCGGCGGCCGGTCTCTAGGGGGGTCCGTAAGGCCCCAAAGTCGCCTCGGACCATGCGCCACGCGATGCTCTCGAAGTTCCAAAGCTTGTTTTGCCCGCCCAAAATGGAGCTGTGAGAAGGAAGAAACCATTAACAACCACCATAAACAATCGATCAGCAAAAAGTGGCCGAAGTCGAAGTAAACCAGAAAGACTTACCTTCGCCAAACGATCCACCGCTTTCTTTCGTGCGTGCGCTCGC